>OY728121.1:193291562-203291562 GCA_963277665.1 Viscum album | reverse complement strand
ATATATATGAAAATATGATTGTTAGGATAATTGAGATAACCAAATAACCCATCATCTACTTCAAGATAACACATTTTTTATGATAACCATAATAATAATAATAATATGGTCGATAATCATATATGATAAAACAAATAGATTCAAAAATATTGGAAGAATCTAGATCTGGTACTCAGTTAGTAGTTTGGGTAGATTATTCAACATGAGATTACACATTTATAAGAAACAACATACAATATTGAAGACCAAAACTGTGATCATAATTGTTATTGTTCTTGGAAAACTATTATGGGATACATTTTTTGAATCCTCAAAACATAATATATTCCACTCAACGTATGAAAATACCCAATAAAAACACCCACAAACCAAATTATTTAAAATTAATCCCCGAACTAATTTTATAATTAATTTTCAATCCAAAAAAACATAGGATTTAACCTTTTATAAAAAATTCCAATTTCTTTCATAAATGTGAATTACCATAATAAAATTTAATCTAAAAAATTACTCTCAGATATCATATAAAAGTCTTAAAAATTCTAATTTAAAGCTAAAAATTTCACGAAACACAAATTTCAACAATTGAATCATATTTAAATAAAATGAAATGAAACTTTTCATAAATATAAAATTTGATTTTATCAATGATTTAAAATCATCATTAAATGGATTTTAATAAAAAAATAGAATATTAACATGAAAAAAACCACACCCATTATTGTTAATTGAAAAGACAATAACCCTCTAAACTAACCTAACATAAATGAAGTCATTTTGGAAGGAAAACCGAATGGTGCTAATGTTAGGGTTAAAGATAAAATAGTGAAGTATTTTTCTCATAAGAAAGTAAACCATTAACCAACCTCACAATAGTAATTGGATTAAATTACACATCAACAATACTAATTCCCCATAATTTTACAAAATGTGAAAAAAACCGCACCCATTATTGTTAATTGAATAAAAAATAACCCTCTAAACTAACCTAACATAAATGAAGTCATTTTGGAAGAAAACCCAGATGGTGCTAATGTTAGGTTTAAAGATAAACTAGTGAAGTATTTTTCTCATAAGAAAGTAAACCATTAACCAACCTCACAATAGTATTTGGATTAAATTACACATCAACAATACTAATTCCACATAATTTTACAAACTGTGAATCTACTGTGAGGATCATGTTTCATTATTTATCTATGTTTAATCATATATATTAATCCATTAATAAATGTTATTATCAACACAAATATGAATATAATCAATATACGAAAATGAATAGCTCAAAATAATGAATCAATTCCCCACATTTCCTCATAAATCATTTATCATTAAAAAGGGCGATGATCAATAACTCACAAAAAAAATAAGCTTCAGAACTTAAATGTATATAATATCATGTATATTGAGAATAACCCTAAACAAATATCATGTGGGATTCCAAAGAAAGGGTTTTAAAGAAAATCTATCACTGATATTTGTTATAATGAATCTTTCAGAAAGACCATATTATTAAATAGTATAACCAATGAACACTATCCAAAAAGGTGTACATAGTCCCCATGTGATATAGACATGTTTCTACACAATATGAAAAATAATATAGGATGGTTTTTTCTAAAAAAAATAAAAATATAAAAAATACAATGTAGACACATAAAAAACATCAAATCTATGTCACTGATATAAAATCAGTAGAAAATAAAAAATACTAGAGAGGGTCATAAATAGAAATGAAAACTCCAATCACCCATCTCATATTTGTCCTTGATCACCCACAGTTTCATAAGACACATACCCTAAACCATCCAAGAATAATGCCATATATGATGAAAATACGATCGTGTACCAGATATTTAACGATAAATGTTAGAAACATCATATGATATATAGATAATGTGAGCTAATTCAGTTTAGTAGTTAACATAAAATGGTCTATGAATCATATCTAATAAATAATTCAGTTATTCTAGTTTATATAACGAGTAATATAATTATTTTTTCTATTATAACCAACAATGTTAAAATTTAATGAATCTTACTAATGGAAATAAAGATCCACCAATTATTATTATGAAAAAAATTCCAAAACAATTTATCATCAATTCTAAATTCAATTTAGTAAATATCATGATTGGAACATGTTGAAATTACTTTTATTAAATAAATCCTTTATAATAAATATTTTAATATAGTTTCACATCACATGAATTAAAATAAAATATAATCCATGAACTAATAACATGTATCTAAGTTAAATATGTCATACAAATGGAAAATACATGAATATAGGTATAACATCATTATAATGAATTAATATAATAATATAAATTATATTGGGAAAATCTTGTTCCATGTAACAATAAATTGATCTGAGTAATATATCAAGTAACAATGTCATGTATATATGTCAAATGTCATGGAAAAAATCTGATATGTTAGTTACTCCACCAAATATAATCAATGTAACCATGAATTATTATATTAATTTTTAGATTATATCATGTACCAAATCCTCCCATCTTGGATCACACTTGCATCCTCGGAGCACATTACATGCATAAAACGACATTCACTAGGGATACCATAGAGAAGGCCTGATCATGAAATATAATAACTTAAATCTTGGGAATATCATTTAGATACCTGAGTATCCCATAACCGTTCAACGTAGTGATTGAGATACCAAGAAACATGGATTATAATATAGTTCTACAATGGAATCATCATGAAAAAACATCACTCTACAAGATAAATAGTTTTTGTCTCACCCACACCCTCATTATTCAATATAGAATGCAACCACTGATTCAATGTCCTTCATTACATTCTTTGTGGATGATTTATCTAGGAGGATTATACATAAGTATATTATAATAAACACTCACAATAATACATTTTACAAAAAAATTCCCAAATATGACTTTATGGAATACTAATTTCATAAAACCAACCTTTATGATTATAAAGAATTAGTTTAAACGATCCATTTAAAAATATCATTTATACAAATTTCCCTTAAAACCTATTTTATGTTCACTAAATTGAGCTTCTAGACCATAATAGGAAAAATAACACTAATAAATTCATAGTTTTGAAACTTTCCTATAGAAACAATTTCAAAAAAACCTTCACACAATATTATGTAAATCATTCTAAAATAATTTTATAGGATAAAATTACATTTTATTCCATTTGGAACAGTATTAACGATTATAATTATTTTCATAATATTTTTATTTCTCCATTTAAACTACCAATATTTAATATAAGTAAATTTATTATCAATATAATGGATTGTTAATTAATATGTGTCTTGTAATTCAAAAAAAAATAATTTTCATGAAAATGGGTCATATGATACTTTAAAATGATAAAAAATGGCTTTAAGATTTTAATATGGAATAAAAATTGATTAAATAAACCCATGAAACCAAATATAGAAAAAAAACATAGAAACACCTACTTGGAATTTCTATAATCAAACTACGATGAAACTAAGATGTGTCTCCTTTGATGTCAATCCCGAAATGAAGGAAGAGTGATAATGAGAGAAATGAGACAAGATCTGGTAGAGGATCCCAACATAGTTTAGTAAAGAGATGTGGTTAAGAGAGATTATTATTTAATAATGGATAAAATGGATTTTTTGTGTATTTCTAGGGGTAAGGGAGAATGAATATTAAGTAAAATAGTTTGTTCAAAGGTGAAAATACCATGTAAACCCTACCATAAGGTGAGTATTTCACCAGTTGGCTAACAACCCTAGTGGAAAGATGGTGGACCACCTATCATTTTAAAAGATATATGTCTTTATTCATACCTTCTATGATTGTAAAATTCATTCTACAAACCCTCAATAAAATATAAATTAAAAATGGAGTTTTCTATTTATGATATCGATAATAGGTTATTATAAACCAAATGTTATATTCTAAATAAGTGGTTTTTAAATTTAAATTTCATTCATTAAGCTGAAAGTTTTATTATTCAACTCCATTATTCTATGATTGATTTATTCAATCATTTGACAATATTACTTCCTCCTTATATAATATGGAATTAAATTTTTCACATAAAATTATAGTAATTTTATGGTATTCATTCATCATTATTATGTGAAGCTATTATGAATAATTCTTGTGCATTCTAATAGATATTTCTCATTTACGTGAAAATTCATCATATATTTTTAATAATATTTTTTTTTCAAAATTAAATGGATCATTAATATCATTTTAAATTTAATTTGACTACCTTTGATAATGAATAAAATATTTTTCTAAATGTTTTCTTCCTGGGTCACTACTGAATTTTATAAAAAATTGAACGAAATTTCATTTTATTCTTTTTAGAAATGAAATCATATCCTCGATTTTATAACCATTTCTATTCCTAATTTATAATATTAAAATTTTCATCTTTTTATATAATAATAGAATTTGAAATCCTTATTTATTTTTTAATCTAATTTTTCTTTATTTTTTTTATGAATAAATAAATTTATTAAATTCAACTCATAGTTATTTTATCATCCAATTAGATTTTTTTAACAAAAATAATTTTTACTTCAATATTCCATTAATGGGGATTACTCAAATGTGATGTTTTAGTATATACCATGAATTGAAACATAGTTTTTAATGAGACATAAATCACCAATACCATATATAATACGGTCTTATGAATTGTTTTATGATTTAAAATCTATTTTCTATCATTCTATAAAATATATATCTCCTATATTGTTATATTTATGGTCATCATAAATGTGTTTTTTTGAAATACTACCTCTAGGAGATCTATTTTTGTTATCAACCATTCTTACCATTAATGTCATTTTATGTGACACCATTTGAGAATATTATCAAAACCATTTCCTTTACATTATTTTTCACAATGATCAATATCATTGATTTCATATGGAACACATAATTAATTGTTTATAATAATGTTATTATGAAATAATATATACTATGTTAATGAACTGGTGTGAATTTATATCTCCTGAGATAGTTATCAGGAATAATCGATAATAATCGATACACTATGTGAAACAAATAGTTATTCATGATACATAATATAGTCTGTTACGATTAACGATTCCTGATTGACAATATTTATATGGTATTGGTTTGAAACATTAATATAAAATATGATTTACCATGGTCATGCATGTGGTATATTGTTATTTTATTGCTCATGACCATGTATTTTTTATGTGGATCATTACTACAATCTTATGATATTATATTCTTACTCCATAAAATATTTTTAGTCATTTAATTATATATATCCTTTTATAATGCCTCATGGACAACTATAATGGTAAAATTATCTTTTTAATAAGATATTTCTCACATTATCCAATTTTTTCACATTATTATAACCCATGTTTTATTGGTTATTATTTCATTATGATTTTTATATTATTTAATTCTGTTTTCCTAGCAACATTTTTAACATATTCCCATTTATGATCATCGATTATTATCGAATATATTTACGCTCATTGAATGTTATTGATAAGAGTTGTAATGATTATATTTACGATAATTATGTAGAATGGTATTATTTATGATATTTTTAGATGGATACCATGTGTAGTGGTATTTTAGGATATTTTGAAACTTATTTTTAAAATAATGAGTTCATAATTTCATTAGAAAATGATTATTTAATGAGAAATATTTGGGTTTTGTCAGTTAATATTTTATCTATAAATTATGGAAGAATAAATCTAAACTTTGTTTAGTTTGTATGTGTGTCAATAATTATTATTAATTAATTAAATTTTTTGGATATTTTTTTGAATCTTTAGTTGGTATCAAATCTGGTTTATAATGATTATGTTATTAGTTGTACATTTAGGATTGTGGGTTTGGGACATCTCAATTAGTATCAGAGATGGAATTTGATTACATTATTGGTTGGTATGTTTTCAGTTGATGATATTTTCAGATAATTAGAGACCATTATGGGTAATCATGTTTATGGTTGATTATATGATCAATGGAATATATACCATTTTGGGTATTATATTATTGAATTTTAGAGTGAGAAACGTTATTATTTGGAAAATTTGGTTTTTTGGAAGAATACATCATTAAGGAATAGATTACCATTTTTTGGTATGTCATATGATTTTGAGGTGATTATAGTTAATTAGAAAATATAGTTAGATGATTTTAGGGATATAAGATGAGAAATATATACAACATCACTGATTGAAAATAAATTTTATGTTACGTAAATTAATGATATTTTAAGAAAATAATAATATCATTTTTGTAGTAAATATAATAAACACATATGCTAATTGATATGTTATATTATAATGTTTTGGTGTAAATAGTAATAATGTTTATGAGAAAATAGGAATCCATGACTTTTGGGTTTAAATTAATGTAATTAAGTTCATAATAAATTGGTTTTAGTTAATTTTATGGTGTAAGATATTGATATTAATGTGATAAACGTAGGGAATATTATGTTTATCTAAAATTTTAATATTTTGAACCAATATTTGAATGAAATATATTTCATGTTGACTTGAAGTTGTTAAGGTATACGATTCTTATTTTTAATTTTTAATGTTAATATGTACATTTACTATTACTATCACCATTTTTTTCATTATCTTTTTGAGTGATAGATCATAAAAATAATATTAGTAAAAATATGTCTCTCAAAAAACATATATTTTATAACCTACATATGATGTATATTTCCCAAAATTGGTTCCATAAAATTTAAAACTAATCATATACCTATTAATAGAAGAAATGATTGTCTTCTTCTTACATAAGAAGTTGAAGATTTTTTCTAATTTAAAATCAACACCCTCCTATATTTTTTGGTGATAGAAATTAAAATAGAGACGATACTATTAATTGATGGTGGTATAATGTTACACCCTATGATGGTAGTATAAATTATTATATTAAATAATTAGAATGTATAATATATTGAATCACATGAAAAAGAGAACATATTAAAATAATTAAATATTTTATGAAAATTAATGATCAATGTGAAAAATATGTGATTATACAATGTAAAAATTCATTAAAATGAAAAAAGTGTAAAACCGCGTGAAAATTAAATAATTAAAATTATTTGAAATTATTTATTTTAAAAATTTATATAACTTTATTATAATTTATTATTATTATTTATGAAGTTTGGGACGTGTGCTAATTGAGAAATAAAAAATTTAAAATAGATGTGATTAAATTCATATAAATTTAAAAATTATATATTTTAATTTATTTATTGTTGTTGGATATTATTATCTTAAATAAAATTTATCATTGTTGTAGAATTTATATAATTAACCGTTTCAATGAACAAAAAATTATTGACAATCATTTATATGGTAACTAATATGAAATAAAATTATAAACACTGGTGATTTTTAAAAAAATCATTTCCTATAAAAATGGTTTTTTCATTTATATTCATTTGTATGTTAAATTAATATATTTTAGAATTTTAAGTTGAAAAAATTAACATAATATTTTACTTTATCATTTTCAATTTATGTTTTGTTAATTTGTTTCTATTTTTCTAAAATTTTTGATTTTTTCATTGGGAAATATTTTGTTGGTCCTTTTATTTTTTTTAACTATTCACAAAATGAAATTTAATGTTGTCTTGGTTTTAACATATAATAATTATCTTATGATTAATAATATACCATTATATATTATTTTAGTTAATATTTTCTTAAATCTCATGGCAATGAATTATAACCATATTTCTATGCATAAAGGTACATTTTTTTTTCTAAAAATTGGTTTTACAAATTATGTTCATTAAAATAAAAATTATTTATTATAAATTTATAAATTGAGTATAATAGAATTAATTTCATATTTTGGAGTCATTATTTACATATTATATAATAATATATGTTTAATTTAAACATTTATAACAATTTAACAGGTAAAATGTTATTTCTCATAATAAAGGATAAAATATGTTGAATCCCTTAAAACAAGGGGTAATGACATAAAATATTATGAAAATAAATTCTGAAATTATTTTATTTTTTATTCTATAAAATCACAATATCATCTATTTATTTCATAAAATAATTTGATCTATTTTTTGGAAAATTATTTCATATCTAAATAATATAAAAAGAATTTATAGAAATGATACTCCTCTCAATTATTTGAGGACCCTATGCCACCCCTTCAAAGTCAGAGCATGAAGTACAATTAAAAAATATAATCATCCATATTTTAATATCTAGCCTTTATCTCCAATTTTGGGTATCGTTTATTTCATTGTTATTTCAAAAATTCCTTCAAAACCAAAACAATTTTTAAGTGGGGAAACAATTTATTCATTCTAGGAAATAACTTATTATCATAAATATCATTTTATAATCTTTATCTACCACTTATTAATTATAATTTATATATTTAATAAAATAAAAATAATATCACAATAAATATTTATTTATGAAGTTATAATAAAATCGCATCATAATAAAACTCATCCTTTGGTTATTTCATGTTCTTGTTTGGGCAGATTTAACCACCAACATGGACAATGCTATATATATTTTTAGTGGATGGTTATAAAAACATATTTAAATTAAATACAATAAATTAATATGAATGTAATTATTTTTATGTAATTGAAATATTAATATTTAATTTTTTTTAATTTCACATCCTGTTATTCGTTAAAAATTATTTAAACAAGTATCACATAGAATTAATAACCATTAACCATAACTAAAAATCCAATTTAAATATCATTGAAATTCCTAAAAAAATAGAACATTTATTCCAATACCTTGAATAATATATATTTGATGATCTTTTGAACATATACTAATAACTAAAACTATTATACTAAAAGATACAAAGGTTCAAAATACTAAAAACTATTGATCGATATTAACTAAAACAATTATCACATACATAATAGATAAATATATAATAATAATAAAAAATAATTAATAATAATGATGATATGTAACATATTATTAATGCATCAAATTTTATTATAAATGGGTATTGGACGTGACAGACGGAGAAAAAATTCATAGTATGGGTACATTTTCTCAATTTCTATTCTAGGATATATATTTCAAATTATGCACCTATTCTTTTTATATATAAAATTTTTACAATTCATTAACATTTTTTTTCATAAATAATCGTTTATTAATGTGATATTAAATTAAATTTCATTATTTTATTCAATTTTATTTGGATTCATATATTACCAAACACATAAGGGAATTAGGAAATCAACTCTATTTCATTGAGTTATACCATTCCTTAATAGATAATGTTTATTTAGGATTGTATAAGTTATAACCATTGATTTTTTATACTAAATTTTCACTCCATTTATTGTTCACATTTATTTCATATAATCAATTCATTGATATATTCATAAATCTCTTGGTATGTTATTATTAAAGGGTTTTCTAAACTCAATTTAACATCACTGAGTTATATAGATTATTTTTTTGAACTCAATATTTCTATTATTTGTTTATCCTATTATATGAATATCTTATTTCCTACTTATATTATGTAGAATTTAAATTTTTATATCAATATCATAATCCATTAATGATTTTATTTTTTCATATAAATGAGAAATTGTTAAGACTAATTCTTTTCATTTGTCATGTTTCCTTATTCATCTTATCGATGATATTTATATTGTTTTTGGAAAGATCTAATATTTACTTAAATGAATTATTATTTCTAATGTATATTGATATTGAATTCATTTAATGTGGTTAAATGTTTTTGGATTCATTTTTTAATTTCATTATGAAATGTGAAAATAATTTCCAGTTTAATTTTTTACACATTAATGTATTTTCTCAATTTTATAACCATTTTTTTGCTAAATATTCCTCTTAATGTTTTCATAGATTTCCATTTTAAATTTTATTGTTATATTATTTCAAATTGATCACTTAAAAAAAATCGCCTATTTGTGATTAATAAATATAATGATTTAATTCCAATTATTTATATTTTTATCTTCCACTATTAAATTTTTTTATCATTATTTTAAATGAATAGTCTTATATCCTTTCATATTCCTTTGAGAATATGATTTAAATTATTTCCTATAATAAAATTATTTTTTGAAGGTGACTTGTGGCATCATTATATTATCAAATATTGGGGTTTATGAAATTAGTTTTTATAAGTTTAATTTATTTTTCATCTGTACCACCATAAGATATAACTATTTTAGACTATTTTTCCAGATAATCCTCATTTAGATTTTATGATATCATTCCATTTAGAGATTTATTTTCTCTATCAATCTATGTGACTATGGTCATCATTTTATGTAATACATTTGTAAAATGTTATGAAATCCATTTTCACTCCATAGATTTATCATTATGATATATACGATCGATTTCATGTATAAAACATAGTTACGGTTTATTATTATGTAATTTATAAGATCATTTATATTAATTAAATTCCGGAATTAATAATTATATCACTCTAGATAATTATGGGGCATGATTCATGAAACATTATCAATTATGGCGTATAACATGACATTCCTGGATGACTATGAAAATGGGGGTTAGGTATGAATGTTTGATCCATCGTATTTATATATATATTGGTTGTAAAAAATAAGATATACAATGATTTGTTATAATAATTATTATTCCACATTTATATGTAATATAATTATAAAAAGTATGTTCCTTGGCTCATAATTATTCTGCTATGTTTTTTTCTCCAAGTTATTAATTTTTTAATTTGAGGTTGTATTTCCATCCATCATGCCTCAATGAAATATCCTATGTTAACATGATCATTTTAACATGATATTTCTCTAACTAATATTTTTTTTGTCACATGTTTATGAATAATTTTTTATTCGGTTTGATTTCATTATGATGTGTTCTTATACAATGAAAATTTTTCAATTCTAAAATGTTTATTTTATACTCAATTATGATATTGAATTATAATCACTTATATTTATTCTTACTATGAATATGATCTCAGACTTCATCTATTTCAATTTCAATGGTTTATGAAAAATATTTGTTCATATGACATTTTTATGTGGAATGATGTCTAGAGATTGTTGGGGGGGGGGGGGGTTCAAGACTAATTATAAATCAAGGTATCAAATATTTAGTTGCGAAAGTTACAATTTTATTTGAATGATATTAGATTTTATAGTTAATAGATTATAAAAATTATCCAAAAAATAAAAACTCTTAGGTAATGGGTATATAAGTGACTTGCTATTAATTTTATAATTTAATTACGGATGATTATATTCAGGTTATATAATTTGGTATCAAAGAATGTTTTTCATGATTTTATTTTCTGCAAAAGTTCTAAGAGTGTGGGTCAATGACACCTCGATGTATGTATTTCAAAAAACATGAGGTTAAACTAAATAGACCTATAAAAAAATCTCTATATAGAATAAAATAGTATATTATAGATAATAAATCCTTCTGAAATATATATTTAATGCCAAAAAACATAATAATCCATAATGTGTAGGCATTTAATGTAGAAAGTGGTGGAATAATGGACCAATATACCTTGGTAAAACCCCCTATGAATATCTATTAAGGATAATATGAACCCCTAAAACATGTCTCTAAATATGATATCCACCTATTTGTATCAGATTCTTGTATGACTATACTTAATCTCAACTGACATCATGTCAAATGACATCACTATCAAATTTTATTTCATAAAAAAAAACACATTTGTGAGTGAATCACCCATGTTGGGGTGTGCATATACATACGTTGAAGGATTCCCTAAAATCCCATAAATAATAAAAGATACTTGTTATCTTAAATTAAAATACATGAAAGAAGAAACTAATATGTCATTTCATATAGAAGACCCGAGAGATAAATTTTGTCTAGCTCTATATGACCATACTATGAAAAATTCCATAACATGTAACATATGATTGTGAATTACCCAACCATACAGTACAAATCACATATCATAATTATATATGGAGATCTATGCCTCGATCTAGTATGTATCAATCAATGGAGTAATAATCCATAGTGAAGGACATAAAACACTTCAATACGATCACATCCAATTAGGGAGTAACTAAATCAACTTATAAAAGAGAAATTATTCACATAAACAAGGGAGTATGCAAATCATCCATTAATTGGTGGAACCCACACATTATCAAGGCTATGTGATTATTTATTCAATGATGGTTTTCGAGGACCTACACCCAACTAATTTTTGGAGAACCAAAATATGGGAAGAATGAATGGGACCATAGATATATTACTAGCTCACCTCAAGATGAGTTCCTATCACCACGTATACACTGATCGTCATGAAAAAAAAATATCATTATCCCAACATATATAAAGAAAATAAACTGCCTTAATCACCAAGTGTCTCACCTCTGATGATGAATTGGGATATACAATGGTTACTTAGTTAGAGAAACTATTTGTATAGAAATACCATGCATTTAAATTCATGTAAAGGGAAAGAATATTGGACTTTATCTGTGTCTATAAAATTTATACTATATATACTATTATGATATAGAGTGTTCTACCCAATAGGTGATTTTTGGATGTGCAGTTTTATATAAATTCTATGTGGGGATAAACATACATTTCATATGGGTCAGTTTATGTGGAACTTATTAACAATAGTGGAACACATTATGTACCAACAAATCTCGAGTCTTGTATGGTTGGACATATATGGTGGGTAATACTGATTCACATTTCATGTTTAGATATTTGACCATACAGATGTGTACCACCAAAATAAATTAAGTCAATCCAATAATGACTACACATTTTGCTACAAAGAAACATGTTGTTAAATATTTATCTTGTTATTGAATCCATATATGTCATAGTAGGAATGGAACATGGTGTGTATATCCAATCTACATGTCATTTGATCATGTCTTCAACTTATAGTTATTAAAATAACACCCAATCATTCATTCAGAAATAATTTTAATTGTTTTAATAATGAATAATATTAAAAGGGCCTCAAAAAACAATGTTTCCCATTTGGGAGTCAACAAAATATTCCACCAATGCACAATCATTCAAACAAGTTAGGAAATATATAAGAAAATGAATTTTCACAT
This sequence comes from Viscum album, assembly GCA_963277665.1. Taxonomy (NCBI): domain Eukaryota; kingdom Viridiplantae; phylum Streptophyta; class Magnoliopsida; order Santalales; family Viscaceae; genus Viscum; species Viscum album. The sequence continues at coordinate 203,278,419 of OY728121.1, read as the reverse complement.
GACTCTAAATACTTTTAGACAACAACAAATTATGATCCCAAAAAATAACATCCCACAATGGTCCAATATCATTTATAAATAATCCATCGTTCCTTGAACTCTAATATATTACCCAAAATAGATATCTTTAGAACCCAAGAGATTCTTAATATGTAGTCCATCAGATAATTCATCAACCCAGAAGCTATGTTGAAGGAAAGTGGTTAATTCATGGAGATATGGGGGAATAACAGTGGGAATTGTGAGAATAATTCCCTTAAAAAGAATTACTATCTTTTAGTGTAATGATCATGTGACTAATCATGCATCAAGGGTCCACATACAATAATGATCACAATGATATCTCCATGAAATCATATAAATTTTTAATTAATAGAATAACAATGTTTTTAATTGAAATTTCAATGCTGGAATTACACAAAATTAGTGTCTAGAGCTGGTTCTCCAAAATGAATCATGTGATACTCCTCATACTCCCTATAATTACAACTAGAAATAGGGGTCAATGGTGGAACTATAGTGAGACTATCCCCCTTTCCATTTTTCACAACCGGAAGTAAATATATATACATCATATACATTTGAAAATGTAGAAGAATTAAAAAACTAGAACTGAAACAAGCTATAATAAAATGAAATGTAGTAATGTCACAAATAATCAATCCATTTATATAACATCAATTTCCCACTAGGCTGGTAACTTGTACAAAATAAACAACTGATAATTAAATACATCTAGCTCTACTTCCATCTTTGTGATGTACAACATACCTAGTCTCTAGTACCCTGTCAACCTCCTCTAGCGTGACCAGTCGACTCTAGATGATGATCCCCTCATCTCAGAAATACTTATCCATCTCCATATCCATCCTAAAACAATGATCAACATTTAAATAATACATATGGTCTACACGTACACCGTGGTACACGTAACTATGGTGAGAAGTAATTCATAGTAAGCCATCCCCAATGGTGAACCTATAATATTATCTTATAAATGCATGATATTGAAATATTCATATCCTTTCCTAATCCTAACTAAAATATTTATGGAAGTAAAATTATAGTCACCCCTTATGTCTAAGACCTCGATCCATGATACCATATTCTGCTAATTCTATATATTCTCTCAGTCTGTCTCAATGATCATGCACACCAAAATAACCATCGGGCTCCCTATCCCTAGAGTCCATATACAATTTGAAAAATTCAAGGACAAATGATAGGATATTCCTATCATTTTTATACTATTCTATGTAATCCCTTACTATGTACTTTGGAATGAAACATTATCCCATACATGTATCCTCAATAGATATGTCCCATTTTACACAAAAAAAAGTAATTCCAATATTAAAACATCTATAAGAGCTCAATATAATCTATCATAAACAATCGTTCTTCGAAAATCATATCTATACATAAAACATACACTAATCGAATCATATCTGGATCATCAGCCCAGCAACAAAAACATATGTGAAAACAATCATGACTGGAGGATCATTCCGACATCTAAACCATATATTAATACAATCATTCATTAGAAATTAGTTCGGAATCTAAAAAATAGATGTAGAGATTCATTACCACATCTATCTATTCGTGTATCTGATTATTGACAAGAGAATTATTATGGATCATAACAGATAAAAATAAACAATATGTTACTAGTGCCTCAATTTGACACCGAATCCATATAATATACAATACCACTTGGAAAATAGGTTGATAATTAAACAATATACATGTGATGTCACATACACTATATTCAGCAGTATAATCAATTTCCCTAGAACCTCATTCTAGAACTCAAAAAATTGAAATCCATCAATACAGATATGAAGTATAATATCAAACAATATCAATTATTGGTGTCTGAAACAATTTATGTGGTTTCTCTATGTATCTATCTCATTCATCACAACAATTACAAGTATACAATTCCCCAAATGATTCAATCCAACCATATCTCCAAAAAAACTATTGGAATAAACCAAATCACAACATCCCAAATGAAGGAAAATCATAAATCGGTAGGATTAAACACACTTTCCCATGACTAGACACATCATCCTGTAGCCCTCAATGGACACCAAATGATCCTCATTCAGCAAGAAACATCAAAAATAACAACCCAATTTTTTAGTTCCAATTTATAAATGATTTATTTCAAAAGCATACAGTTAATAAAACGTATAGTATTGAAAATTCTAGTATATTTGGAATTTTGTACATATCATAAAATATTAAATATGGGATTCAACAAAATTATTAAAAAACATATTATGATACTTCTAATATTTCAGGTCATTTAAAACTACACTGGATAACATGGGGTAGATAGAAGAAAGGGGTGATCAATAAATCCCAGTATGTAAAAATATGGTATATCATGAGGAATAAAATACATGTTTGACAACAGGATTATAAATGGGGAATAAGAAGATAAGTTATCATATAAGCATGAAAATGAGACACTATATAGAATGATAATCATAACATGGTAAATTTAGGAACCACTTAATACATATAATCATAATCACAGTTCAAGGATAAACCTACCAAGACATCATGGATGAAAAAGTCCAATAAAAATAAGGTTCTCTCGTAGTCCCATGTGGCATATCATGATAATAAATATTACCCAATCTATTATATTTTTATCTAAGCACACCAATTGTACTAATTTCATTCTCATTCTTAAGTGTACCTCATAGATCAAACAAAATAGATGTATTCATCATTGTAATTTATTCCATGATCAATAAATGTTTAATAATTACAATAGGCCCCCCAATTAATAACTATATATTCATAAAGGTGTATACAATTGGATGAAAAAATGGGTTTAGTATTCACTGCACAATGTTTTTTCCATTGAAAATCATAGATCAATTTCTAGAACATAACAAGGTTGCATAAAAAGTTTGAAAAAGATTGAAGAGAGAAAAAGGGATATCTCATCATTAAGAAATCAGATGATTAGTAATTGGAACATGGAACGATGTGACCCAACATTAGAAAATGTAAATGGAATGCACATATATATAAATAAACTTGTATAAATAAATGAAGGTTAGGTTCAGTACCTAATTTCATCATAGTTATGTCTTAGGTATAGATCCAAATGAATGAGGATAAATGATCTGTCATTTAAGTAAAAAAAATTGGATAGTATGTTAATGATTATAGATTTACGAAAATATAATCAAATGAAATTAGAATAATGAATTTCAAATAATTTTGTTATATTTGAAAGGAGGGGAGGAATGTGGGGAAACCTTACATGATATTGTGACTCCAAATGCTTAGGTGGGGAAAAATTAATTAATAGGGGAGCCTTGGGAGGATTATAGAGAGTGGATGGAAGAGAATTTATATTGAACTGAAATTTGATATTTCTTGGGATTATAACAAAAAATATGGGGATTTATTTATTATTTATGTTTTGGAATCTACATAAAAAAATATCCAAAACAACAAACCATATCATGGTATTACAATGGTTTCTACCAAATGATAATTTTTTACTTTATATGTCAATGGGAAGAAATTATAAATATATTTCCCTTTCGTATTTGGAGGTGAGTCACACTCAAAAGGAATTTTTTTAAAACCATAACATATAATATAGGTTTTGAAGGATTCAAAATGTATTTTAAATAAAAACAATATAAAATTCATATTAAATTATTTTAAAAGGAAAAAATATATTTCATCATGGATAACCATTATAGCAACTGTTAGCTCACATTTTAGTCATTATGATTTAATTCCAAAAATTAATATTCATTTTCTCCAATTTGGGTTTTCAAAATATATCAATTTTCACGTTTAGATGAAAATTATAATTTATTATGAATTTATTGGTTTCTTGAAATAATTGATTTCTAACCCTTATAAATATTAAATATGAAATCCTAAATATTATATGATTATTTATATATTATAAAAATTATTTATTAATAATAAATTATGAAAATATTTTTTATTTGAAAAATCCATTAATTCAACATTATTAATTTCTTAACTGAATTGGAATATTACCCAGAAATTCAAATTATATTCTATTATATCAAAATATATCCTTTATCAAACTGATTAAATCATAATTAATAAAGTAATAAAATTAAAAAATATATATAATAAATTCTTTTTTGAAAATGAAATATTAATATTCATACTACTTGTTTTATTTTTTATAGAAATCTTAAATTTTTTTTACCCTTAATGAAAATATTTTTCTACTAATGTGGATATTATTATTTACTACATTTGTTATTCATATTTTATATTAATTAAGTAATCTTTATTACAAAATATTAACTATGAAGATTCCAAATATGGAGTATATTTTATCAATAACAATACAAATAGGCCGATGAATTTGATTTAATATAAACATGACAAGCCTTACGAAATGTGGGGTTTTTCAACAACAATTTTTTTATGAAAAGTTGTTTTCACTCTAACTCCTTATGTAGTAATCTATAATTATACGAATATAAATTCATAAATAAAGATACAGAATCTAAATATTTAATTTATATCATTTATCATTAATGGCTATTTTAATAAATTTAAAAGGGGATATATAATTCATTTCAAAAAAGATTTTAGAAAAATATGATTTTAATCTTAAAAAATAAAATTATACTATTTCCAAATATAAAGATGATTAAAATGTATAAATTTAATTAAATATTACTGAATAATAAGCATTTCCCTTGAAATCAAATTAAAATAGTAATTTGATTTAAAATTTATTAATTTTTCAAAATTAATTCAAGTTTACCTAAAATGGTATTTTTTTCACTAATCATTGAAAATAAATGTGTTATAAAAAATCCAAAATATTCACAATAATATTCTGTTGAAATATTTAAATAAATAATTTAGTTCATATAATAATATTAATTTTCTAAATTTTTTCAATAATAATTATTATATAATATAAAAATAAATTGAAATCATTTATTAATAATTTTTTTGAAGAAAAAAATACGTTACTAACAATAAATTGTTATTTACTAATAATTTATAAATATAAATAGCCATATATATACTGCATAAATTAGTTAATCCTTCAAATATCTACAAATATTAATTTAATTTCTAAAATAGTATTTTTCAAATACACCTAGATTATTTGGGTTCCGTGATCCATATAAAATAATCTATCCTTCATAGTTTTCACTTTTGATAAAACATAATGTGTTACAAAAATGGAATTTAAAAAAAATAAATAGGAAACCCTTGACTAAAAACATCCATAAAAACATCAAATTATGACATAGTTAGAAACTATCACACTCAGGCTTCCTTAAGAGTCCATCGGAGTCAACACATTCACCACAATGACCGAAGACCTTAACTACCATCCTACGATGTCCACCAAGATCAAAGACTATAATCACTCTGATAATCACACATTATACCTAATCCAAAACTACTACAACTAGTAGATACATTTCCTGATACATGTATACAACTAAACTCCCCATAGAGAAAATGAGATACTGCTTTCACAGAACCTTACAATGGACAAAAAATAGATCGCCATGGAATGATCATGCCAGGATGATCCCTGAATTCCCGACCAATCCAACGGAATGATTCTAGATACAAACCTCAAGGAAATCCACATGTTATATAATATTAGTCCAAAACACCATCCAAAAAATTTCAACATCATTAATAGATTCTACTATCATGATCTACATTGATGAAATCACTAAATGTACTATTCCAATGTCCAATTTTGAATCTTAGTCCAAAAACATCCAATTCACTCAAAACTACAAGAAATGGTAATTACAATACATGTTTCCAATGTAAATATACTGTACTCGAATAGAACCACATGGGTGTGTAATAAAAGATCACACGGAATATAAACCCCAAGTATATGCCATGTGAGTATAGTGTATGGTGTGTACCCTACATGGAGTACATACCCATGAATCACACATGGACTAAGAATATGTCTATGTTTATTCTTGTCCCCCCACATGGAATGTCACCCACACAATATCTGGACATATATAGTATATGGCCATATAACCCTACACATTTCATATGTACATATATATGTCCACACACCGAGTATCACAACACAAATGTACCATATATTAAATGATGGGTAGTTGTAATATCATTTTATCCCCTAAAGTATATCGAAAAATGATGTGTTATATTAAAACTAAACACCTTGTTGTATGGTTTTTCAAAATAAACACACCAATGAAGCTCCCAAAACCCTCATTTTTCTTTAATTTATCATCGATCAGGTAACTTGGGGTCCGTAAAAGTAATAATTGGGATATTAAGTATTTAAAAAATTAATCTATGGTGAAATGGGAATGAAACTAAAAAACCATCTGACTTATATAATATTCAAAGAAAATTTTTATCGAAATCCCCTCCTTGAAGCTGTTGCAACTTGATCTACTCCCAATCTATACAATGAATGAATCATCTTATTATCAACTCGTCCTCCAGTATCAATACATCCATTGAGTGAAATGGATGAATATTCACCCTCATACGAGTTGTGGGATTCCAAATTTGTGGGGGGGGGGGGTTATGAATCTATAATTAATTAATAAATTAATTAATTTCTCATTTAAAAACTAACATGACTCTAGGGACCCAAAACCATGTTTATAAATATCTCAGAAAACCCCATTATGGACTGAAGCACATATTCTATAATATCAATCTAATGTTACTTCAAATTATTTTATCACATGAACCTATAAGAATAATTTAATATTTAATAAAATAAATATTAATTATTTTTCTGAAACTCAAATAGATCAGTATTCGACTCCCATCATAAACCTCTAGCATCGAAACGTATTTTTTTTCTAATTTCATATCCTAGAAAAACTGATGTCTTCAAAACATCCCCCATGTATCTTTATCATCATTGAAAATACTCTAGGGTATACTTACCACACATTGTGACCGAACATAGTCATCATCACTTGTCATCTTGATGTGTTTTACTAGTGGAATGTGCAAGAAAGCCATCAAAGGCCACACCCTAACATCCCACCATTAACAATGCATGGGGATAATGCCTAAAAACAACCATATATCCTAATATATCACATCATTTAAAAACTCATATTCAATCACATGGTGTTACTAACCATAAATCTCAATCCAAAACTATTGATACCAATCCTCAACACATCCCAAAATATGCATTTCCCAATCCAAGAACATCCTCAACAGTCCACTGACTTGTTTGATGTGGTTCCCATTACATCATTAACCGTTCCCCGATAAGGTTCAAATCACCGTGAATGATATTTCACTCCTCCCCAATTACAACTAAACATTATAAGTGGACACAATTAGTAACTCCCACCACTGAGACAAAACATATCATCTACTATCTCCCATTCCAAGCATCCCAAAATAAAACCAAAAATATTTGTAGATATTTGAGCCATCATAGGGACCTCACTCCTAAAAATTTGATGGTTCACTCTCAACTATATAACATCACCCAAAAAACTCCTTAAGTGAATCCTCCCAATAGTCCCTTTGACAATCATAGAAGAAAAATCTATTATATGGCATAAAAATATTGCTCTATTAGAATAATATAGATGATGAAAATATATTGTACATGATTTTTTTTGAACTATTAATATACTAATATGTCAATGATGAATACCACCATAATCAAATCTATTATAGAGCATCACTATTCTATCCATAGGTCCCCATGTCACAATTTCTATAGTTCTATCATCACACTCACAAAAATTCTCTTCCCGCTCATGGATTCCTATCCAACTCAAAGAACATTGTGGTATTCCCCCATAACATAGGCTCCAAAAGGCAATGATAGAACAAATCCCATCACTCACGTCACTGACATTCCAGTAGCACCTATACATTGCATGCTCTTGCATAACCCAACCACAAATACATCTTCATAACTTGTGAATAACATCTCACAAAACCACATATCATTAGCCTAATCTGGGTAACTTTATCACTTAATGTGATCCCCATCTAAATCATAGTAAGAAGGATCAACTGATTTTCACAACCATTTCCTTGTCCTGGGGACAATATGATCGTTCTCCCACTAAAAAATAACCACAATGTGAAAAAACTAACACATGAGTGCACCTTATCAAAAAAAATAGGAATCCTACAAGACTAAAAATTAATAATACATGTATCCTTAATGTACAATTGTAAAAAATATAAAATATCCACATATTCCTAAAGTACCCCAAAATTACTCCAAACTCAGTTGACCCCTATCAAGGGTCACCATAGAATATCAAACAGAGCTAACTACATAATCAAGAGTCATATCAAAAAAGAAACTAAGCTCTCTTAGCTGTCCTGTTAGATCAAAACTCATGTGACGTCACTATTTATATCCACCTATGCATATGTCAACTCATAGAAGGTAACAACTCATGAGGCATAAGCATTCAACCATCTCATTATCATATGAAATCTGTGAAATTAAAACCCTCATCTAGGATCCCTCTATTTAAAGGTGTCATATTCAAATCAACTACCCCCTCTAGAGAATATTTCATTTCAGAGAATATGCACATCAATATGATCCCAAGAGGACCCATACATACTAGAAAATAATAAAAAAACAACCCTCATGGGTCTGAAAATCAAATACTTATACAAAACATATCCATCGGGGATTCCGAACAAATCATACAGGAGGACCACATCAATATCCTTATTGAAGATCATCTTCCTGTAGATCCATGTAACCTAACATAAAATATAGATACATAAAATAACACACTAGACGACCTATAACATATGTATCCCATTTTACAATCATGATGCCCAAGATATTTCATACCTCTATAGGCTAAGAGTCAAACCCAAATCCTATTCATCTTGCTAATGGGCCATGATCTTCAAATCCACCACAAATCATTTAATTCAAACAACAAGTGAATAGGTGAAAGAAAAAATCATCTACAACTATAAAATCACAAATCTAGATCATTTATCCGATCCTTGGTAATCTAGAGTTCTTATTGTAACAAAGTTATTACTATGGTCTAATCTTGTATCCATCTCATTCATTGATAGATTCCTATATCTCAAGTATACCAATGTGCAAATAGTAAGATAACAGGAAAATAACTCCTCTAATAGAACATTGGATAGTCCTTGACTGGATGCCACTAAATCAGTGCCCCATGAAGGTTCGCCATAAGTACTCAAATATTTCTCCACATATGATAGAGGATATTGATTCGAGGCATGGGTATATTGTGCAATTGTGAGGAGACTATACCCCCATACATGAGGGAACATCCTAAAATAAATATTGAAACATCATAAAAATCGTAGAATGAAGAATTATAAATAATCAAAAACTGAAAAATGATGTAATAAAATTGAATACATTAGAGGACCACATAACTGATCCATATATACATAATTAATCTCCCAATATAATGATTATATTTATAAAAGAAAAAAGAAAAAAAACATAGGGCCCTACTGCAAACTCTTGTCCATACAATGCACCCAATCTCAAATACCCTATCATTATACTCTATCACGACCAGTAGGATCCAAGTAGGAATCCCACTCTACAATGAAATCATGGTACTCCTCCCAATAGATTTTGAAACTATTCAGAACATGAATGATGACATAAGGTCTCCATGTTTACTGAGGTTCACATATATGGGGTGAGAAACAAATATCATTAGGCCACCCCAATGTTTTACCTATAATCATGTTCCATGAGTGAATTCTCATGAAATATGGTCATCCAAGTGGGATAAATAGATATATATAAATTAAAAAAAACAATATGTGATCCAATAGTATAAGACATTGATCAACCATACCGACATTAGACAATTTCGGAGTGTCTATAAGCATATCCCAATTACTATGCATCCTAAATATCATACATTCTCCCTATCCATTACATCTTCATCCATCATGACAATTATGGACCAATACAATGATATTATTGTTAACCGAGATACTAATCTATTTTATGATATTTGATATACTCTTGAAAAAATCATTATATCATACTTCCCACAGTCTTACATCTGTCCATGTTTTCAAAAAATAGTACATCAAAACCCATACCAACTATCGGACATCTAACTCATCTATCATAAAAATAGTGAATGGAGCATAAGTCCAATTCAAAATAATATACCAAATCAATCTTGTTTGGTTCATAATTCTAGAAACCAAATAATAAATCAAAATAATAATTCATGGAGTATTAGTCTAGTTTCTAAGACATATATCAATTCCATCATGTGTATAGGAATAGACTTACATCTAAACAATGGTGGTTGAATATAATTCCACCTTCCATCCAAGCTAGTATAGCATCATTTCGTAGATGAAAATTATAACACATTTAAAACAAATTATATTATCTTTGTATAAATACTCATTCTGACCACAAATCCATATAGTAAACTATCATCCCTTGAACATTAGTCCAACATCTAAACGTATACATGTGACATCACGTAAACTATACAAAACAATATATTCAATGTTCCTAGAATACCAATCAATATATGAAACTGTAAACAAAATATCGATAATTGTATGAAGAAACATGTCAAAAAATATCAATTATGGATTCCCAAAATGATATATGTGGATTATCAATCATGATCTATCCTCCCTCAAATCCCTTACTACTAAACTAGATCCCAATCCAAGGAAGTCCACCAATAACACCACATATTACTAGGAATAAAAAATTAATAAAATAAAAAACAAAGGAAAATAACCACAAAGGAAGATAAAACACAAATTCCCAAAACAAGATACATCCCCTTGTTGACCTCAGTTCCCACCAATTAATCCTCAGTTTAGAGTGCACCATCAATGGCATGAAAATGAAAAAAATCCCACAGAACATTCTAAACAGTAAACAATGACCTCCAACGATCACTTAATAACAAACATGCCCACCGGTGCATCATTAGGAGTCCCTCAAACCCCACCCAGCCACCACAATGGCACACAAGCATAATTTCAAGCCTTCGATGAAAAACATGCTCCACAGATATAACCCCTTTGATCCCCAATCTTAAGAACATCAACTCAATTGTTCTATCATAAAACAATTTTTCCCAAAAAATGGGGATATCAATAATGTACTAATAGATAGTAATCAATTTCAAATTTATGGATCCCTCCAGGGATCCCCAAAAATAACTTCAAGGGATTCTCGTTCTAGGTTGATATGAAAACTCACAACCCATCCTACTGTAGGTCTCAAAATTCAAACCTCATTGATGTCCTTCTAATGACCTATATTATTGAGAAAGACAATAGATAATACCTCAACATGGTTAATGGATTCCATCATCATGATCAAATTTGAATAATCTCTAAATGGACTTCATATAAGTCCTCTTATGATTTCAATTCCCAAAACACCAAAAACCCTCAACTGTGTAACAAAAGGTCATTACACGACATGTTTTCCCACGTACAAAAAATATAATCTCAAATGACCACATTGGTGTTCACTCCAGCCTCACATGGAATATGTAACCCTTGTACACAACCCTCTGAGTATTGTACATGTCATGTACCATACACGAGGTCTAAATCCATCAACCATACATGCCTGGGAAATGTGCCTCAATCAGGTCGTTTCCCCCAATATGGGGTATAACCCACATGCGATTAGGTCGTGTACCCTACATGACCATGTCAATTGTAGTGATGTCATATGGCCAACTATTCGGCCACATAATGAGTGATACTACCTAGCATGTCCTTCAAACTACATTATATATTCTCATATCCTCCATTTCTTCTCAAAATAGGTAGAATACACGATGTGTATTCATTAAACCGAACACCATGTTGTTCATGTTTCTGAACATCAAACCCTAATGAACCTCATGATACCTCTTTTTTCCCCAAATATGTTCATATTTACCCCCATGTGGTCCTTTAGAGTCCAAATAATGATATAATAATTGAAATAATTAATATATGGTGTTCCGAGTGTAAAAAAAAATTACCATACCAATTTGTATAAAAAAATGAATCATTGGATCCAATTTGACTCCTAGAAGCTATTTCACCTCAATCCATTCATGATCAATGCCATGGGTGAATTCCATCGACATCTCATCCTTTTCCCCTATTGATCCATATATTTCATGAAAGGTATACACCCTCCTCATACTATGAATGTGAATCCAAATGGGGGTATGCATTATTAAAAAAATTATTAATTATTTAATTAATTAATTTACTAATTAATTAATTTCCAATATATCACCCAACACTATTTTTAAGACCAACGTTGTGTTTATACCATCCTTGAGAAAAACCACCATTTTTAGAATCAATTTTATAGCTACAATATCAATCTCATTATCCGTTACAAATAATCTACCAACCAAACTCGTTCAAATAATTTGATATTAAATGAATTACATACGAAATATTATGAAGAAACTCAAAAACTCCAGAATTCCACCAAACACTTTACATAGGGTAAAATACCTATTCTATGATCCACATTGTTGAGAAAAAATTTATCCAAGTTAATTTTCAAATAGAAATTGATAATTTTACCTCTTACAAGCCTCTAATAAGGAGAATTCACTTTTGGGATCAAATTTCAAATCCCTGTAAATCATGTTTATCTACATATAGTCATGCCAGAAAATCACTAATGAATATATAACATATAGTATCTATTAAAATAATAATTAGTGGAGGAATAATTAAATAATATTACCTACCTCATATTTAGATTCATGTTTCATAATGCCTGTATCATCCATGGTTCCATTGGTGATCCATGATCGGAAAAAAAATCATTATATCACATAATTCATTGATTCTGTAATCCCCTATCACAATTTTGGATTTCCATTACTATTAGATAAACTGAATTTAGAGGGTAATTATTCTAAAATAGGGGAAATTAGGGTTCCCGGGTATTACTACCTAACTGACTATATAACTAATTTAGTTAATTATACTCACGACTGACTAAAACTAGGATCCTAATAGAGGCTCTAAATTGCACCACTCCTAGGATAAACCACTAATTATGTATTTAACTATTGTTTAATTTTCCACATTTATGTATTTTTTACGTGTAGTAGATATTTTTACGCAGTAAAATTCATACAAAAAGAAAAATGAAAATATTTTATTTTTTATTTCATGTTTTGTAATCTAAAATGAATATATAATGTCAAAATCATTTAAATGGATTCTTAAAATATAATAATGCATTTGATTTTGAAAAATATTTTTTACTACAAAGTCATACTGTAGTATGAATGGTTTAATTTTCTTCATGTAATGGCCTCATCTTGTGTGTGATTTGTTTAAACTAGTTTTAATAAAAATAAATTATATTTTAACCCATTATAAAACAATATTATATTGTTTTAATTAAATTTTACTAGGAATTTAACGAAATTAATGAATCTTGTTATTTTATTTATGCAACGAACTGTAAAAATAACGAATAATGAATTTAAAATCCTGGGTAAATGTTGAGTAAAATAAATAAAGGAAAAATGATGTTTACTCTAGATGTTAGGATGAAACAATCCCTCGGGGTCAATCTTTATAATGAATATATAAGGAATCCATTGAGTTTTATGATGATATGGATTGTGAGATAACTATAAACCATGATGACATGAAATTAAATTAAATTATATAAAAACATATTAAAATAAATAAGAAAATAATTTGGTGTGGAATCCAAATGTATGAAATTAGACCAAGGTGATTATAATTTTAAGATAAATTTAATTATTATATTTGGATATTTTAAAATCAATATAGTCTATGAAAAAATATCAATTACATTATTATTCTCAATGTGGTGAATGTAAAAGAATAATTAGATGTAAATACATAGTTGGATAATATTTATCTCTATGAGACAATATTTATAATGATAAATATATTTTTTCAATAATTTTAGTATAACATGTACTCATAACATTTTTATGTCCTAGAATACAACCATCAAGAAACTTTTAATGAAAAATACACATGGTAAATTACATCACAATAGAATTAATAGAGACTCTATATTTCATGGGATATCCTATTAATTTTATTTTTGTGGTATAATTAACTGATTTTCAAAGTATATTTTCATCAAATATAAATTTTTATTATTTATTACTATTGATCATTACAATGGAAAATAATATAATGGATTTAGATTAATGGATTGTTTTTATCTTCCCTAGGGGATTAAATGATTATTTATATTCTAATTTGTCTTTTTTACATGGTTAAAAAATAGGGATATATAATTATTAATAATTTGTAAATTATATAGTTCAATGGTGAATGATGTATGTGATTCCATGTTTTATCATTCTTCTTAATAGTTTCCCCCATATAAATTTTGGGTCATATTATATTTGTTAAAATAATATTTACCCATATATATAAATAATCCCATATTATGGTATTTAATTTATAATATATGGATATAGGTTTTGGTAACTTATTTAAAAATGTTTATATAGTAAACATTACTAATACTACCCCTAGTTGTTTAACAAATACTCATAAATTAAATAAGGTAAGTGTTGTAAATACTTATCCTAGGAAACATCCTAATGTTGGCCAATAAATTAAATAAGGCAAAGAATATCAGTTAAATTATTAAGAAGTAATTTTTTTAGTTTCTTATTATAATGAACCAATAGATAAGGAGAAAACCCAAGAAATAACTAGATGATACATTATTTAATTAAGATATTCTATATTAAAATAAAATTATTGTTATATATTTGGAGGATAAGGAGATGAATTATTAATTTTATATAATTTCAATAAGTCTCATTAATCTAGAGATAATATCAGTATGAATGAGAATGAAATTTATAGTTAGGCAAGATAATTTAATAAAATAATATTTTTGTATTTTTAAAATTTTATAGTCATCTAGTATTAACATTTACAATTATCATTCTTGGTTTGAGTGGAACATATGACTTGTATATGATTAGTGTGTTAGGTTGTGGGACTATATATTTTTTAAGGATTTTAGAAATAAAAACAATCACTATAGGTGATGATAAATTTCATTATTTTCATTATTTGGAAGTACACTTTTTCAATAAAATTAAAATACAATACTACATTCTATAAATACAGATATTATAATATTTTCCTCAAAATTATTTTCTGTATATTTTTATTAATTCAATATATATTCAAATATTAATGGATGATGATCTCCCTTATTATTATCACCATTTTCAGAATTATTTTTTATTTATAAATGCTTATATAATGTTATTGTTTATCATTTGAGAGGATTTATACCATCATTATTTTGTGTTTTAAAGTGAACATTTATAATTATATGGCTATAGTAAAAAATATTTTATTTTTCATGAATAACTAATAAATAATAAAAAATATATCATTCAATGATTTTGTAAAATATTAATGTCCATAAGGCTTCTCATTTTCCTAGCAGAACCAGTTATATTTTGGATTTATTATTTCATATATTACATCATATATGGAATTTAATATGACGTTGAACGGAAAAATAATTGTTTATAAGAAACATTGGGGGGGATATAAATTTAAAATTGGCATTAATGAGGGAGACTTAAAATCCCTAATTTATTTATAATTTCCAAGCGTGATAAAGTTGTCTTATTGATGTATTTTTTAGTAACTGTTTGAATCCCATGTAATAAATACTAGTTAAAAAAACATGTTATCTCTACAAGATATCTTACATAATATTCATAACATAATATAATTTTATAACTTTTTATTCATTTATGTATTTTATATATTTGTTATGTAATTATGAATGAATCTATTTTTGGGAAATAAATACAAAAAACGTAATGAAGGTATTAGAAATAATGGATTTATTATAGGTTTGGCCATGAATATTCAATCATTTTTAACATATTATAAGGTTTAATTGGAATAAATTATAATCTCAATAACATTAAATAATCAAAAATTATTATATATTTTTTTGCTGACTGCATTTATTATAATGAGATTTTACAACCATAGATCACCATATCCTCAATGTAGAGAGTGTAATTTTATGTCCCCAAATAATAGTATAAAACAATAAAAAATCATATACAACATTTAAATTTCATTATATAACTTATCAAATGAAAAAATATTTATAAGGTTTTAGAAGAAGAGGTGGGTAAGTGAATAAATAGAAAAATAATTGAATCCATTATAATAAAATGAAAGGCTGATTATTTCTAATCTAAACCCCCATGTCATTTCTTTCTAATGATGACATTATATTTAGTACAAATAAATTGAATATATTACATCATAATATCCTCCATATATCTCTATGAATATCATTATTGGGATTGTTAAATTATAAAGAATAATAAATACACAAATTAGTAGGTGGATTATAAGAATGAAAGTGATAAACAATGATATTATATTATCAAATGGAACATTATAAGTATTAAATAAAACATAAATAAATTTCTAATTTTTAGGAAAACAATAACATATATATATATATATATATATATATATATTAATGTTAATTAAAATGTTAATGGGTCTACAGTTTACTATTTGGTTATTTATCATAAATGGATACTGACCAAATATAAAGGTGAGGTGACCAAGGTGATCCCATGTAATCTTTATGACCCTTTTTATTCATTTGTTTCTTCTCAAATTCATTTACATGGTATTTTTCATTAATTTATATATAAATTATTTTTAAAAAATTAATCTAATGATTTTCTTGATTTATAAGTCAAATGTAAATAGTAAAATATTTTTACTAAAGGTATACGAATAGATTCCACCTTGAAATGTGATTTCAAACATGACCATATATGTTCTTTAAGATATTATAGAGGGATTTATGATGAATTTGTAATTTAAATTGGGTTTTGATAAGGATATGGAGTATGATCAAGTGGTAATAGCTTCATGGATATGTTTTTTGATTTATAGAATTCAGATCTATTGTTATAATCATAGGTTATGACATCCCTGATCATTAGAGGATGAATGGATAATCCTTTTTTATATATGGTATCATGGAGGTGAATTGGGGTATATAATAGTTTTCCATCTTTGGGGGATTAATTTATCATATAAAATATATCATCATAGACATTCCCCAACATCCCCTGTATCATAAATAGTGCCTCCTAACTAAATAATTTTGTATGATGAAATGTAATGGTGGATAATAGTTCATTATTATCATTATAATATTGTTACTTGAGGTATATACCTATATTAAGTGGTTAAATTTCTATTCACATATTCCTAGAAATAATAAAGATGATAATATTGAAATTCCACTGGAAACACCACCATTACAGATCAAAATATTGAAATCCTACTACATAGATTCATATCAAAAATTAGGATTTGATACATTTCAAATGAGGAAACTCCTGGTAGCATCTATAAATATAATTTATAAATATACTTAAAATGAACCAAACATAAAAATCAATAGTTCTATTATAAAAATATTTTAAATGAATAAAAATCAAGAGAATATATTAATTATGAATTTCAAAAAATTTAATATAAGATTTTAACTAAACAATAATATCCTTTCATGTTTATATGAGAATAATATTTTCTTATAACTGAATAAGAATATATAATATATTTTTTTTAAATTCGGAATATTATAATGTGTCCTTTAAGAATCACAATTCTAATTTCCTTTTTTTAATATTTAATTTCCATAGGACTCATTTATTGGAAATAGAAGTTACTTCATATATTATAATTATTTTGGGATAAGAATGTGATAATTTATAGATTATTGTTCACTAAAGTATTCTTATACCATTATGTAAATGAAATCAAAATAATATATAAAAGAAATAATTTTAATGAAAAATAAACTTATTGAACATGTTTTTTTAGATACAATGATAATCATTGTAATTATTATCCCTAATAAATACTCAAAATTGATTACATCATTGTCTGTAACTCTTTATCAATAGTCTTATTAATTAAATATAAAAATACTTGTGTATTACATGGGTTATCACTCGAGGGGAGCATATTTCCATGAATATATTTCATGAGGGATTAAATTTATTTATATTTTTTGATATTTATAAGTGGGAAGAATAATAAAATTTAAAATTTACATTGAGTGAATTTAAAAGAAGAATAAAAACAATAAACAACGTGATTCAATAAGATTTTTTAATGGGTAGTAAGATATTTTAACCAATATTTCACAATAATTGTTATCATATATTTTTATCTCATTCATCACTTTTGCAATGACACATTAAAATCTAACCAATACTTCCATTAGTTTTTTATAATTAATATTTAATAGAATTCAAATTTTGAATTTTTGAATTTGAAAACCCCTTAGGATTGAAGATTATTACAATCCATTTATAGTTGAATTTCACATGAACCTATTAGAATTAATCCAATTTAGTGATATATTAATTAAGATTATGATATATATATATATATATATCTGATTCATAATAATCCAACGACCTGCATTGAAATGAATATATAGACAACATTAATGATCTTATACCCAATTATACAATGTGTAGGACAAATTCATGGAGGTATGTAGGGAAAAATAAAAATTATATAATAAACAAAATTGGTATTAATAAGCATTTAATTCATATAAAAATATCAATTCTCTCCCCCTTACCCTCTCAAGAAGGAAAAAAATTCACAGGACAATAGTGAAACTTCAAACAAAAGAGTGAAAATGGGTAAAACCGCTTCAATAAAATTAAAAATGTTATTATAATATCATTATACTAGAATTAGTTTGTTTATAAATAATTAAATACAATAAAATGAGTGAAAGAAAAATCAATTATGAAAATCAATAATATGGTAATATAATGATTCGGTGACAAAAACTATAAATATACTCATATTAAATAAGTAAAATTTTCCTTGTAAAAAATTATTATATATGGGGTAAATGGGTTATTTTGATATAATAATGTACGGAATTTTTTGTCTCTTATTATTAATCAGATAGATTCCATGTAAAAAATGTAACATGTCTCAATAATTTTATTTAAGATCCTCATTAACAATTTTCTATTGCCCCAAAATTGGTATTGGACATATTATTGAGTATTATATAAATTTTTTCCTTCATAATATAATATATTAGGAACATTAGGCTTCATTATTTTTTGATTTCCTAATTTGGACGTATATTAAAATAGTATATATCATTTGTACATCGGTTTTTATTTATTAAATACGTGTTGTTGAGGATTGGGATATATGGTAAGACATGATCTTCATGGATCTAATTAGGGGATAATAAAATGAAATAAAACAATTATTTATTATTTTTAATGGATTTCAAATGGTATGAGTGACTTCTGGTTTGTCATCGGAACCATGATACAGAGATTTAATTCAATACATTTCAATCATTTATAGTGACATGAGTGTATCATAAGTAGGGGATAAATTCTTATTGGATGTTTGAACAAATAATTTCTATTACTTGTGTTAGTATCCAATTAATAAAAAATAGATTATTAAAATATCCCTAAAAATCCACATTTTCATAAATGGTTAGAAGTTACAGATGTAGTGGAATCTGGTTTTAAAATTGAATACATGGATTTATCCTTTGGTATTCCATTATTGGGCCAGGAGATATAAAATGTTTACAATGATTGTCACGAACCAAATCTGGTCGCCATCAAAAATGGAACCCCACCCGGCCCACGACAAGGCTCGAAGGGCGTTCCAAATCCCCACGGGCGGGCACAAGTTCCCGGGTATCATAAAATGATGTTTGTGAATGATTTACCCAAGTTTATAAACATTAAACAACAAACAAAATCAATAACATAAATCTTGATTTTTCAACTAAAAATATCGTTTACAAAATTCAGAACTGAATTATATGTTTTAAAACAACTGAAAAAGACTATAAAAAAGGTACAAAATCAAAATGAAACAGCCCATTAACCATCATGGAATGGGGAGCCATCCTCAAGACTTCTCCAAAAGTCTTCACCACCAAGGACCTGCTAGAAACTCGAATCACTAGAACTAAAAATTGTATCCAACCCTACAATAACAAAATAAGCAAGTCAACTTACACCCAAGAGAGTAAGTAGGCTGTGATCCAATTCCCAGTAGGAATCCACCAAGAAGATATTCCATGTGATAAACATTCAAAGACAAAAATCTTGCATGTTTTCATAAACAGAAAATGCCAGTTACAATTTCTAAATGATTAAAAAAATTAAAACAGATTTCTAGTGGGTTATCATTAAGAATCAACACTTTTAAAAGATAATTTCAACACTACTTAATTTTCCAGCCAACCATTCCATATACCGACAGAAATCACAAAGTAACTAATGAGCACAAGCAACAGGAAATAACCCCTTGGCACTAGCTCATTGTGGGTGCCTTGTAACTTGTATCTCAGTGAGAGTAACCATCACAATATCTATTCTCATGCACGAGCAACTAGTAGGGAACATACCCATAACCTATTGGTCCCAAATCATCAATATCATAGTTTAGTTAGAGTTGTAAGCATCAATCATGCTATGTTAAACTGAGGCAAACCCCACAGATTCACTAGCATACTAGTACATGTCGTCCCACCTAGATGCATGGCTTTTCCCCTTATGCTCATACAAGTTCAATAAGTGAATAAATATAATTTTCACATGCTAATATCATTTTCACATCACAAGATCACCAAAAATTCTACATGTATTTCACACAAGTCCAAAAATAAACTTTTTCATTGAAATGAATTTTGAAATCATACTCACACAAAAAAATCGTAGAACACATTTTTCACATCTTTTACAATTCAAAAAATCCATTAATAATTTTATAAAATCTTTCCCAAGATGCTAAACATCACATAAAATCCTACTCACATGTAACAAAATACCCTTTTCATAAACAAAATCCATTTTTCACATCACACTCATGAAAAACTTCCCAAAAACGCGTTTCGCACCCACAACCCAATTTCATAAATCACCTCGACAAAATACAAAACATTACCAAAATGTATTACAAAATAACTGACCAAATTATGTTTCAAAAACTCATTTTAGTAACATACTATCACCAAAATAGTACATAAGAAACCATTTCACCCTTTGTGTAACTCATTAAATCATTTACAATTTTCATAAAACCAACCCAAGAGGTGCAACCATGGTTTGCATACAAAACCCATTTCAAATCCCTAATTCAAGAACAAAACAATTTCAATAACAATACAAATCATAATTTAAAGCCCTAAAAAAATTTATTAAACCACCCCCAAGTTTTATACAAATACCACAAATAATACCATAAAAGGTACAAATGAAAAACACATGTTTTCACAAATCACGTTCAGGAAGTACAACATGGTTTCACACATTGAAACCCTTAAAAAACCCCCATTAAAAGGACCACATGACATTAAGGAATTAACAAACCAGAATTTTTCATCCCCTTTCAACACTAATAAATCACATTATTATGTTATAAAATACCCTCGAGCATTTCCCCAAGAGCCACGCATGAAAAGGACCCAATTCCAAGAAAAAATTCAACTACAAAATTAATCACTTTAACAAATCCATCAAAAAATAGTATTCGTACCACACAAAACAGATTTGAAACATACAAAATTAATCAACCATGTAAGCTAACTCATAAAAAATGGTTATAAATGGAATCACCTAACTTTTATGTCGAAACACTCAAAACATGGTTTGAAACATAAACTGCACAATCGCCGCACCTCATGGAAGTGAAATCCAACCTAAAACCATAAGATTTCACACAAAAGACAATATATCAAGCCCAGTGATTGAACCCTAATTTCAGGACATTAGGAACCTTACGGATAAGGTATCAAACCCTAATCACATTGAAGTAAACCCTAAGAACATTGGAGGAAGAATGAAGAAGAAAAACTTACTTGAGGGATCTTGTAGAAATCGCCTCAAATACACCAGTAGCATAATTTTCAAAAAGCCAAAAATTTAGGGGTTGATCGAACAAGATTTAGGAGGTCATTTAGGAACTGGAATAGAGGGAATATACTATGAATTGAGTGAGTTACGAAGGGATGAAGTTACCTTTTTAATTCTGTCCGATTTGAGACAGACTATGAAGTTATGCCCTATTTCGAGATTTCAAAGAGCTCCAATGAAGGGGGAAAGGAAATGGGACCGCTCTTGGGATTCTTAGGGTCTAAAGGGAGGTTGAATTACTAAAAACATCCTTATAATGAAAAAGATATTAAAAATTTAAAAAAAACAATTTAAAACTGGAAAATGGGTTTTCTGGTTGGCCCAATTCTTAAATAAAAACCCAAATACACCATTGTTCTGGATTAGTAAGGGGTCCAAACTACAATGGTGGTGTTACTATGTTAGGGGATTCCATTTAATAATTGGAATGGGTGAAAAATATTAATAAATGAAAAAGTTATAAGAGAAAAAAAATTTATTTTTATGTTGGGAATTGGGCTCACAGTTTGGCCCAATTCACGAAAACTCATCCATTTCACCTTAAAAGCTTGAGAAACCCCAAAAACAAAGAATAAATAGCAATTAAATGAAATTAAAAATTAAAATAATTCATTTATGTTACAATTATCCCCACCATGAAAACATTCTATCCTCATAAAGCTACAATAAGGCCAGCTACCAAATCCAAACCCAACAGAAAAACCAAGATGTACTTCTTTGCCAGGCTTCGCCCCCATGGGACAAAACACCTCCTATGATCATTTAAGTAAGGATTACTCTCATAACCAAAACATACACCACTTTCCTGAAACAATCGATCACATTTAGGCTTTTTCCCAAATGTAAACTCCTCAAACACAATATGTACAAAACTCAATCAATTTACCTAAACAAACAACATCATCGAACAATGTTACACATACCATACTATAAAAAAAACCATTGGGCACTCTCTAATCTCAATGTTTACCCAAGGAAGATTTAGGTAGTTATATATCTTTAAATTATAATACCTACTTCCCAAACAAGACCAAGGAAAAAAAATCTGAGTTACTCATATGAAGAGACACAAATGGGCTCCCCACCATAAAGGAAAACATAAATTTTCCCTTGAGATAGAATCAGGACACTAACAAGCGGAGGCCCGAACAAACTCCCTAGTACAAGGGGTATAAATCCATTAGAAATTTCCAAATTAATATGCATGCTAAACATGGTGGGTCACCCCACCACAAGAACCAACCATCTTAACTAACCGGCATGGGCCAACACGAAAAGACCCCAAAAATTTAATGATTTGGGACGTCTTCACAATTAGTCCACACGATTTGGGAAACCATGCAATAACTGTGCAGATCATTCACTCTGAATGGCTTCATGGAACATGGTCACTTCTAATCATGCATAAACCATGTGCTAATCCTGTCTATCCAAATTTAAAACCAATCTACATAGACTAAATGGAAACCAAATGGGGGGAAAGATATTGGGTGATGACATGGGTACAAGGTCCTCCACCTATTTCAACTGAATGAGAACAACAAAACAAAGATGATGACACCAGGTGTTTAAATTCCTCCTATCTTTAATACTGAGGATATGAAATTGTATAAGGGTTTAAATGACACTAGGGTTTCCCCTGACTATGAACCATCTTCTTTCTGGGACCTATGGCTAGTGCTAAAAATATTGAAGCATCTTCAGCCAGGAAGTTAGGCTGTGGAATCCCCTATGTGAAACTTCTTCTTTCGGCACCACAAACAACTACACCTCATACCCCAATGGGTTCACCAAGACATAACAGACTCCATAACTCACTTTACCGAAACCTGAAATTTCACCGAAATAAGGGATCAGAAGATGCACACACATCACACCTTGTTTATTTGGGTGCGAAACAACAGAAGGGCATGACACATTTAAACACCTTCATCTAAGATAGAGGATTTGATTTTTTCCCAAGGGAGAAATACTCCCAACATAACAAAGAACCTCGAAGGATTGCACAACCTTTACCTTTATAGTCAAATGAGCACACAACATCACAATGCATCACCGAACATGCCCTTTGTGATTGAAAGAAACGATACATGGAACGAGACCTTATTCCATATCCCTAAACAATAGAGAAGTCCACAAAGTTGACACCATAGCCTCTCATGACCGAAATCCCAAAATTGGTGGTTTAACTTGAACTCTTGATTCAATGAAACTATGAAGAACCCAGAGGCCCTCTTAGACACCATTGAGACACTCATCCACAATAACAACCCAAGAACACTTCCACATTCGATGAATCTGGAAACATAAGAAACTATGGTCTCTTTGAACCTTCCACAAAAACTATCCCACTGAAAAAGGATCCAAAAACCAACTAACAGAATGGGTGTAGACTAAATCAACAATGATCGATAAAATATTCCTTATATTGATCAACTAGAGGATTTTACAATGGTGAAAAAATATGGGTTTCACTTTAGTTGTGCAATAACCTTTAATGGGGGTGTACCTTATCCAATGAGAGAACCCAAGGACCCAACCAAGCTCATCCATTGGTCAAAACATTTCACACACCAGATCCAAACACATGATGGGAACCACTGTAAAGGTGTCCCGAAACATATCTCAGAAGAGACTACAAACTGATCCTTCTACCCAACTTGTTGTCCAAACACAAACACAAAATACGGTTCGAACAAGAGGGGATGAAGGACTCAAAACATCCCACAACATCAGAATTTTCCAAAAACACATAATACACACCATCCCAATCATTTCAACAAGACATCATGTTTTTCTTTTAAAAACTTATCTTTGAAAACAAACGGTTCAATGGTTACTGTATCAACCAATGGTACCCCATGGGCCTCACACATGCATGTTTCTGTGCCACACCGAGCACCCCCCTGATATCCATGATGGAACTCATCCAATCATGCCATCATCCAACGAAAATACCATATAACCCCATGCATGTGGTCTCTCATGAGAATACAAAAGGTTAAAATAAAAATTCATTCCACTTTTAAAAACCAAAACGGTTAACCAACACTTCCTTTTTTTCAAAACTACTAACCACAAGATCCAAATACCAATTCACATATTACAAAACATTTCACAAATACACAAACATTTATAAAAGAACTCACTTTCTAGTTATTCACAAGAATTTAAAAACATATCATCCCATTAAAAAACCATTTGATTTATTAGAAAACACAATTGGAAACATCTTTTCATAACCAACATCAATATAGTTCCTAATTTAAAAAGAGGTACAAGCCCACCATTTTTCGTTTCAAAATAATAATAAAAATTTATTTCCACCATTTCATAAATCATTCCATTACCTCTTTATTTGTGAAACATTTTACAGAAACTTTTTCTTTCTTAAAACCAAGTCACGTTAAAACCAACGTTGCAAGATTTCAAAACTAAAGAATACAAGACAATGCGAGAGGAAACTAGTTTTTGTGGGTGACTTGGACATATGATTGGCAGACATAATCCAATCACTTCACCATCACAGAGAGTGTTCTAGGTAAATATCCCCAGCTCCACATGGCTTGCAAGACCCTGTGAGCACACTGGGACCAGTAACCCAAATATCTTTTCATTTCCTCAAATCATCATAAATCCAGGAAATCCAAATGACTCATATAAATACTGATATCCCCTAGAGACTTGAATCCCCTCATGAGGTGTGGTGCTCAGACACATTACTCATAACAAGAATGCCAAGTCCCAACAATCCTAACTCCAGACTATGCCGACTGTGCCCCAAATAACGTGACCCAAGAGAATGAACATCCTTTGATATCATTTATTCGCGATCCAAATCTGGTCGCCATCAAAACTGGCACCCAAACCAGCCTACGACAAGGCCCAAAGGGCGTTCCCAATCCCCACGGTCTGAGACAAGTGCCTAGGTATCATAAAATGAAGATTGGGAACGATTTACCAATGTTTATAAACATTAAACAACAATCCAAATCAATAAAATGAATCTGGATTTTTCAACTAAAACTATCTTTTACAAATTTCAGAAATGAATTAAATTTTTTAAAACAACTCACCAAGACTATAAAAAAGGTAAAAAATCAAAATGAAACAGCCCAAGGACCCTCATGTCAAGGGGTTCCTCCCTCAAGCCATCTCTACAAGACTTTACCACCAAGGACCTGCTAGAAACCCGAACCACTAAAAGTAAAAACTATATCCAGACCTGCAACAACAAAATAACCAAGTCTACTTACACCCAAGGGTTTAAGTAAGGTGGGAGACAATGCCGAGTAGGATACAACCAATTAGATATTCCATGTGATAAACATTCAAAGACAAAAGGCTTGCATGTTTTCATAAACAGAAAATGCTAGTGACAATTTCTAAAAGATTTTAAAAAATTAAAACATGGTTCAAGTGGTTTAACATTAAGAATCAACACTTTTAAATGATAATATCAGCACTACTGAATTTTCTAGCCAACCATTCCGTATGCTGATGGTAATCACAAAGTAACTAATGAGCACAAGCAATAGGAAATAACCCCTAGGCACTAGCTCATTATGGGTCCCAGGTACCTCGTATCTCGGTGAGAGTAACCATCACAATATCTGTTCTCATGCACGAGCCACTAGTAGGGGACACACAAATAACCCAGTGGTCCGAAATCATCATCATCATAGTTTAGTTATATTTGTAAGTGTCAATCTTGCTATGTGAAACTGAGGCCAAACCCCACGGATTCACTAGCGTACTAGTACACGTCCACCCACCTAGATACCCGGGTTTTCTCCTTGTGCTCAGACAATTTCAATAAGTCAATAAACATAATTTTCACATGAAAATATCATTCTCACAACCCAAGTTCACCAAACAACCCACATGTATTCCAAAAAAGTCTAAAAATCCACTTTTTCATTGAAATGAATTTTGGAATCATACTCACACAAAAAATAGCCCACAAAACATTTTTCACATCTTTCACAATTCAACAAATCCATTAACAATTTTTGAAAATCTTACCCAAGATGATAAACATCACATAAAATCCCACTCACAAGTTACAAAATACCCTTTTCATAAACAATGTCAATTTTTCACATCACACCCACGTAAAACAGCCTAAAAACATTTCCCACCCACATCCTAATTTCATAAATCACCGTGACAAATTACAAAACATTACCAAAATGTTTTACAACATTACTGACCACTTTATGTTTCAAAAACTCATTTTAGGAATATAATATCACCAAAAAAGAATATAAGAAACCATTTCACACTTTGTGTAACTCATTAAATCATTTACTATTTTCATAAAACCAACCCAAGAGGTGAAACCATGGTTTGCATACAAAACTGATTTCACAACCCTAATTCAAGACCACAACAATTCCAAAAACTATACAAAGCAGAATTGGTTGCCCAAAAATAATTTATTAAACCAAACCCATGTTTTATACAAATACCTAAAAGAATACCAAAAAACGTACACATGAAAAAAACATTTTTTCTCAAATCACGTTCAAGAAGTTCAACATGGTTTCACACATTAAAACCCTTCAAAAACCCCATTAAAAGGACCACATGACATTAAGGCATTATCAAACTAGAATTTTCCGCCCCTTTAAACACTAATAAATAACTTTAATTTGTTATAAATTTCTCCCAAGCATTTCCCCAAGATCCACGCATGAAAGCCACCCTATTCCAAGCAAAAAATGCAACTACATAATTTAACACTTAACCAAATCCTTCAAAAAATAGTTTTGGAATAACCAAAAACAGATTTGAAACATACTAAACTAATAAACAGAGAAAGATAACTCATCAATAAATGGTTATACTTGTAATCACCTACCTTTTATGTCGAAACACTCAAAACATGGTGTGAAACAAAATCTACACCACCGCTGCACCTCATGGAAGTGAAATCCAACCTTAAACCAGAGGATTTCACACAAAAGACAAGATATCAACCCCTAGGATTGAACCCTAACTTCTGGACAATAGGAACCTTATGGATAAGGTATGAAACCCTAATCATATTGAATGTTACCCTAAAGAAATTGAACGAAGAATGAAGAAGACAACCTTACTTGAGGGATCTTTTATAAATCGCCTCACACACACCAGTAGTAGAATTTTCTAAAACCCAAAAATTCAGGTGTTGTTTGAACAAGATTTAGGAGGTAATTTAGGAACTAGAATGGAGGTAACAGAGTAAGAATTGAGAGATTTAATAATAGATGAAGTTACCACTTCAATTCAGGCCGATTTGAGACATCCTATGAATTTATGCTGTAATTCACGATTTCAAAGAGCTCAAAAGAAGGGGAAAGGCAATGGGAGTGTGCTCGGGCTTCTTAGGGTCGAAAGGGAGATGGATTCACCAAAAAATTCATTATAAAGAATATGATATTAAATACTTAAAAGAAATATAAAACTGGAAAATGGATTTTCAGGTTAGCCCAATTATTAAATAAAAACCCAAATACCCCATTGTTATGGATTCGTAAGGGGTCCAAACTACAATGGTGGTGTTACAATGTTAGGGGATACCATTTAGGAATTGTAATGGGTGAAAAATATAGGAAAATGAAAAAGTTATAAAAGAAAAAATATTTTTTTTTAAATCTGGAATTGTGCTCACAGTTTGGCCCACTTCACGAAAACTCACCCATTCCACCATAAAAGCTTCAGAAACCCCAATAACAAAGCATTAAAAGAAATTAATTTAAATTTACATTAAAATAAGTCATGTATGTTACAATGATTATATCATTTAATGAAAATCCAAACAACCTCTCTTATATTGGGATTCGCTTTATTCTAAATACATTCATAATAATATGTATAATCATATGCAACTCATATTCCATGGGAACAATTGAATGGTTAAATAATTACATTATCCATAGGTAATAAAACCATATAAAAATTTCAAATTCAATTTAGATTATACATAATTATATTAAAATGAACAAAATATTTATTTTTGGAAAACATAAATATTCATAATGTAAAAACATTAATTATAAAAAATAAAAACATGTGATTTATTATAATTAAATAATTAAATTATAGTGTTTATTATGGTATTTAATGATTAAATATATATTAAAAACATATTCCTTATCACTATTTGTTTCTAATTTCACTCCATAAAAATTATATATCCTATTATAAATTAATAGTAAAAATAAATTTACAAAAATTTTAAAATTTTCTTAAAAATGTATTATCATTCCTCAGACATGAATTTCGATACAATAGATGTGATTCCTCCACTGAAAATGAAATTTTTTATATCTATATAAAATATATTTTGTAACATAAATCATCTAAAAATATATTTTAACTCTATACTTAGGTTATTAATTCTGTGTTGTTATTATTATGAGTTAAGTAAATTTCATGTTTATCCGTTTAGTGTATGTGGGTATGAAATTTATTTAAAAACACATAATAATGAGGGTATCTCCAAAAAATATAATGAATTATTTAATTCAAATAATTTTAATTAATTACACATTCTCAATTACACACAAAATAATATCTCATCATAATTCATTCTCTTTTGAATAGGGTTATGAGTTATACAATTAATTTATAATGAAAAATTCAATCCATGTTATCCAATTTTCATTTGAATATATATTTTTCCTTTCATCAAGTGATTATTTCTTCTATTTTCATCATTTGATATTCATTTTTTCATTTATTGTAGATATATTTATTAAAGTGGAATGAATTTAAAGAATCATATATTGAATGAGATGCTTTCCTGTTACTTCTATTAAATGCTAAATATTTTAAACTCACCAATATATTATATAATTTTTTATATACTAAAAAATATAAAAATAATATACCTCCTACACACACTCAAGCACAAAATATTAATGAAAAATATTTATTGAACATTGATAATTTATATTTGAATATAAATTATTCAAGAAATAGTAGTAAATTCAAGGTATTATGTTTATTTAATAAGGAGTTCTGATACAATGAAATTTACTTAGTGGAATGATGTGATCCCTTATATAACAACTATGGATGTAGAATCATTAGAGAACCATAAAGAAACATCATGTAAAATTAACTCTCTAAAGAGTGATATGTATATATGTTAGATTACATTGGGTGGATTTTATTTACATTAATAGAATATATAAATTTATATTACTTTTCAATTTTAGAAAATATATTTATCCAGGGTTAGTTTTCGTGGTGTATTAAATGAATTTGTTTATAGAGGATTTTAATTTCTAAAATTAGAGAGGGTCGATTAAAAAAATAGAATATCACTAAAAATTTTTGATTAATACTATTAAAATTTAATGTATTATAAACTAAACAGTTAGAAAATAAATTTCATTCATAATACATGGAAAATGATAATACTGTAACTCAAAATATAAAACATTTAAACTTATTAAGGATGGAAGAGTAAATAATCATAAAATTTACATATGAATTTAAATAACTGATTAAAAATTAATTTATATGTAATAACAACCAATATATCACTATTTTACTTCCTTCAATCAACACAGAAGTGGTTATCCCTTCATTAATGAAAATTTGTTAATGGATGAAAGATGTTGACCTACTAAGGCGAGGATGATGAAAATAAAATTAGAAAATAATGATAACTCAACTATTATGTGATGAACATAAATATTTCAATAATGAATAAGTTCTCATATTATGTAAATAGTATCAACATGTAAATAATAAAAATTTAATATAAGATGAAAAAGAACTTTTATTATGAAAATACACTTATATCATCGTATTATAAGAAAGAAAAAAATTACTAGAAAAAAAAACATAAATACATTATAATTGAAATAGTAAATAAATTAAAATTTTACATCAACAACACTACCTTAAACTGTTATTTACTTTAAGGCATCACATCACTACGAGTTATCAAAATTAGGGGAAATATGATCCTTTTTGTTTTCGAAAGTGTTTAGGGGTAAAATGGTAAATTATTCTATGTGATGATCTTCAATAACATTTTCAACCACTATATTAGATCGAAAATATTTTTTTATCACATTAAATATGTACTGTTGATGTCCAAGAAATTTTAATTTTCAAAAAATATTAAATATTAAATTAATTAAATAATAATTTATTAACTTGTGTTCATTCTGCGATATAATATATTTAGATAAATGTATTGATATATGATCATTGTTGTTTAGTCTATAATGAGGGGATATCTAGGTTAGTAGAATCCTTTTTTTGAGTTATTTTGTTGGGCATATACGAAATCTCCATTCTTATTTTTTTTGTTTTTTTTTCAGATTGGGTTTTTTCTTTTTTTTCATATTCTATTTTCAACATGGCTCGATGTGAATTTACATGTGTCTTCCCACTTTAGGTTCATCATAAAATAGTTAAAGAGATAGATAATATAGAAGGGGAGTAAAAAGGGAGAGGGAATATGAGTCCACATAAAGGGATGAACTATGGAGGTTGATCAGTTCTCAAAGGACATGTGTAATAGATCATATATGAATCCTTGGTAGTTTCAACTTATATATATAGGAAAATATTTAATATTTATTCGAAAATCCTCATTGCATATAGGGTTTTTGTTATAAATCCTTTTGTGGGATTTTGGGAACCACTTAATGGGTTTTCATTGATTAATCATGGATAAATGAGTGTTTTGGGCCATTTGGGTGAAGGGAGTTTCTGGGATACCCATGTAAATAACAATTCATTTAGAGAACACATACATTGTGTTCTACATGATAATGGTATATCGTTTTTTTGAAAAGTCATGCTACATACATTAGGCACACGTCGTGTAGTGGTGACTTGAGGAGTGATGGTGATAGAGATAATGTGAGATACGTGGGAATTTATTATACATGGATGGATCATATGTAGGGGTACTTTTCTAGGTATATGATTGAGAACTCTGTGTTGGGGAACACACTATGTATTAGGTGGTACATGTCATGTGCCAAGGATTTTACACATAGAGTTGGGATGAGGTACAAATGTAGGTACCCCATATAAGTTACACAACTTATACATGGTGAAAACTATGCGTCCATTATAAAATAATATGTTTTGTGGATAATGGAATATGACTCAAGATGACATTTGGGTGTACACACCATGTACCTAAAGATAATTTTATATACATTTTCCTATCTTGGTTGGTTATTCTTATTTTTACATAGGAATTTGAATTGTACATAAGAGGCATCTACTATATGATTTATTACTTTTATAGCATAATTATGCAATTATATTTGTGATTATAGGTTTTCTTTATGGTTATCAGGATATAGATAAAATTCAAAAGGATTTCGTTGAGGGTTTGTTTTGGAATTAGAGGGTTTGGTTTTGAGCTGTGAGTGTTATGTGAGATATCTTATGAGTATAACTAGAACATTCTATGGCGGTATGTTTGAGTTTTTTTTATGGATCAAGAAAATGTATGATGGAGTATAATGCGGGAGGAGATCCTAGTTTGTACTTGGATATTGGGATTGGTTTCTTTTTTTTAGAGAAATTATGGTTTGAAATCCTATTCATGACAATTACAATTGTTAGATCCACTCAACTGGTTTAACATAATGGGATGATGTTTTTGGAAAATTTCCATTATGACATTGAATTAATTCTAATGGAATCATGATCATTCCCATTGGGATGGTATCTTATCATATGGTTAGTGAGTTTCATAGTATGCTGTTGAAATGCTCATATAGATTACTATTTTTTTATTCCCTTTTTGGTGAGTTAACACTGATGGATGGGTGGTATTTTGGGAAGGCCATATGAGTTTATATTAATGTGGGATTTTATAGGATTTTTTTTATTCCAAGAATCATTTGTACAATAATTTTTTTTAGTTGGTCATGAGGACTATTTAGTCGCCATTGTAGGTGTCCTGTTCATGTTGATTCCACTTAAGGGGAATTGTTGACTGAGTATCATTTGTAGGCCACTAAAATTCATTTTTAATGATATTAGACATTGAATGTCCAGTTATTTATATGAGAGGGAGAGAGGAAACTACAATATAGTGTTCTACTCTTATTAATTCCATTAGAATGGTATTGGAAATTTATATGGGCATGGATTGAAAGATTGTGTCCAACAAGGGAGTCCATTATTGGGGGTCTCAATATGTTACGATCCTAGGGGATGTGGGAACACCATTTTTTTGGACTTGATGTTGTATATGGAGAGACCATGTTGTCTGTTTTTTGGATTTTGTGATATATGGGCATGAGAAAGGCCATGTTCTTTTTTGGATGATAGTTTATTGGTGTTTCAAGATTATCTATTTGTATGGTGGGTTATTTATTTGGATGGACTCACATTCAGGTCTCCAATGGATTAATTATTGATGTATTTGTTTCTCTAGGCATTGGTATTAGAAGTAGACTAATATGTTGCATTGATTGGGCATCACCCATGATGTTGGTCTAGTTATCTCTCTTATAGTATAGTTGTGGTTTGAAAGTATTATAGATCTAATTGTTGATCATGAAGATTAATCCCTCTCTAGTTGAGTATGATCAAAATCTAAAGGGTGTATATATTGATGCTAAATTTTTTTCACCCAATAATAGGGATTATTAGTGCCAAATAATTTTTTATTTATCCCAATGGGTAGTGAATCCCTCATGCCCATGATTATGTTATCCCTTGTGGGATGTTTATATTATGTATAAGATTTACCCTAATTCATTTCAAATGAATTTCAGGTGATGAATGATTCCTTGGAGTGAATCCTGGGGTCTTTTAATCCATTTATGTTTTTGAATTTGGAGTTTTAGAACATGGTAGATGATTATTTTTATATGTATTCTTATGGATACAACCAGGGGTGAAAATTGGTTCCCTTTTGTTTATATTTCTTGGAGCTTTGGTGTGAATCTAGTGGATTCAAATGATGTCATGTGGATGGGTAAGCCATGCACTTTATATAATCATGCGGGGTCTAGAGTAGGGGTGACATTACCTTGGTGTCATTCTTGAACTTGTAGTTGGTTGTTTTACTAATTCTTTATCACCCATTCTATGTAGTTGATCATTCTACACAATCTATTTTTAGTTATCACCTATGATGGTCATATCATGTGTTCATTAACTTATTATGCTTATATATTATATTTTCTCCACTGTATGTTTCCTATTGACATTTATCCAATAGACCCTATACATGAACCTCGTTGTTCGTGGAGACCTTATGTCTACATTTAGGTTGGAGAAAAAGCGGGGTGATGGATAGGGTTAGGGACTATGGTTTCTTAACCAACCACTCATGTGCATTCTTAGGATATGGATAGTTTTGATCGAGCATCATGGAGACCATGTACGTGGGTTATCATGGTTTAGATAGTAGATCATTTTATATATATGTTAGAATGGTTATTTTAATTATGTGGCCATATTAGTGTGTGAAATGTGGTTTAATGTTATACACACATTGTGTCCACATGGTCTTATACCAAATTTCTTTTATTATGATTGTAATTGTTTCAGTTAATTTATTATGGTCAGTCTTTTTTCTCAGTTTAGGCATTTGGATAATTTTCCTGGTTATTGGAATATTAATTTATAATATAATATCCCCACTTTATTTGTAAGACAGTAATTAATAATCAGTAGCATCTAGAATAAGTGGAGGAGAATATGAGGCCTTACCATGGTCTGGATATGGTGACTTATTAGGGAATAAAGGGAAATCAATTACAAAATGAAATCAGAGATAGATGAATGTATGATTTTAATAGTTAGATTATACGTGTTCAAGGAATATTCTAGACCATGGGGAAAATATCAAAATAGTGTGTAATGATCACTATTGCTGATAAATATTATGTGTTTCGTGGGTAAGTGATTGATTCTTTGTGATTCTATTTTTATAAATATGTGAATTCAAAATTTTAGAAGGATTTGAATTTGTGGATTTATGGTTTATCATATTCTGATATCTTATCTCATCAGTAAGATGATATTTTCCATGTAACATTATATTTATGATGGATTCACATGAATGTTTCTTATCTGTAGTGTTTTTACTAACAATGGTGGTTTATTTGACTAATGTTTTATTATAGAAAATTTTTATATTTCACATATATATACTTGGTGGAATTATAATCAACTAAATTGCTTGTGTCAATATATAATTTTAATGATTCTTCATTTGAATAATGTGACTAGATGCTCACCATTGATGGTGATAAATTCTATTCATTATGTTATGCATGGAGACCCAGGTGGGTTAGTAGCGGGATATGAGTTCCTAATTGATGGCTTATCGATGGAAAGGATGACTAAAATATATTTGGGTCAGGATTATGTTTCCCTGAGGTGGTATTTTCCCAGATGATCTGAGTTATCATTTATTGGGAGGGATTTTTTCATTGCATACAATTTTTCAATGCCTTACATTGCACCCCATGCACCTTCTATCATAGATGGCATGGGTGTGTGAGTTTGTTTTCCTTATATAGTTCATCGAAGTCTACTTTTTCATGGGTGTTTATAAGAATTAGGATGCATGGTGTGTGATAATTAGAGAATAAAGAGCGATCCAATTATTAAGGATCACTTTAGAGGGTAGGTTATTTAGACCAATGGACTTTATTATTTTGGATTCACTTTGGGACATTCTTGGAAGAATGGTTTGATGGTTTTGGTTTGGATTTATTTCCTATGGGAGGATGGTCATGTGGTAGATATTTGAATGAGGGAGATTCCTCATTTTTGAAGATGAGTGTCATGAGTGATAATTTTTGTTGGAATTCCATTGTCAGTGGACTGTGGTTAGTGGTTTTGGCATGTTAGAAAATATTCATTCAGACTAGGTCTTTGTGAGAATGGTCCATAGTGCTCATTTTTGATTATTTTAGTGAAATACTTGAGGTCAAGAGTTTACAATAGGATGATGGTGGTCATGTACCTTGTTTAATGTCATTTATTTATTCATGATGTTGATGTTCCATGTGATCTTGGAACATTCATTGATTATGGTGTTGTTTCATGTGGATATCACTTTTGAGTTGTTTTTTCATGTATATTCAATGTGTTCTGTGATTGATATAGAATTTGAGGTGTGTATCTCCCTTTGGGAAGTTTGGTAATGATATGGATACTCCATTAGTAGTGAGAATTATATCATCCTCCCTTGAATGTTTCATATGTTGGGATACAGTAGTGGGAATTTTAATATCATCCATTTGTAGGTCGAGATAGTGTTAGTTTCAGTAGTACCATGGAAAGATCAATAATATTAGTTAGCCACCAAGGTTTCTTTCAGGTGAGAAGTGTTTTGGGTGGGGAGATTTGGTGCATCATTAATCCTAGATTGTTATATTCATGATAAATATGAAACTTTTTATTTTACAGAGTGTACTATTGGGAAATAGTATGTTCATTAATAAAATGTTCAAGGAAAAAATCATCAATTCCAATGATAATTGTGTTTTAAGGTGATTTCTAAGGGAAATTAGTTTTTAGGGAATAATAGAAATTATAATTTTAATAGGATATTTTTTACATACAAATTTTAATACTAATTTATTAATGTTAGATCACATGGTGATATATTTTAAATGAAGAATCATATTGGATTGATTTTTCTGTATTTTATTTTGGAACATGGGATTTTTCCATATAAATTCAAAACATTACATTGAGTGCATGAGCCTGGGCCTGATCTATTATTATTCTACATATTAACCTGTTTTTGTTTTTCAAATTTTCAAATAACTATTCCATGATGATTTTCATAGAAACTAATGGGAAATCCCCATTTAGTGTATTTAGTTGAGAGAGGGAGAGGGATAGATGATGGAGTGGGTGGAGGATTTCCTTCTTTAGGATTAGAGTATGGTTGTTATAGATCTGATGCGAAGCATCAGTGATTTCTGCTAAATTGTACGGATATTTTTATTATTATTCCTAGAATTCTCCCTAAAATATAAATTTTTTAATGTTTTAAATCCTTTTATTGTTTTTGGAATTGTAATGAGTGGAAATAAATTATTTTTCAATATGAAATGTGGTTTTGGGCCATTTTCAGTGGTTTTCATTTGGGAAAACACATTTACATGATGTGTGGACCAAATAAAAGACTTCATTTACTACACTAGTGGTATATGACATATACATATAACATGGGGTGTTTTGTGGGAACATATTCTTGTAGGGTACACTGAAAGAGCCTATGAACGATACATATAAAATGGCCATGTACTATTCTTGTACACACACTATGAAGGGGGTATATGGATAAGTATAATAATGGGAACCCTATGTGTGGTATATGTTATATGCATGAGATTTTACTCACTGAGTTTAGATGGGTTATTCAGTTATGTACCCCATGATTGATACACTCCATGTATATGGAACACACAACTTGTACATTAGAAAAAAAAACATACCATGTTTCCATTGGTGCATGTACTAGGAGAATCTTTGGGGGTACACATTTTGTACCACAAGTAAACACAATTTATGTTTCCTTCCTGGTACTATTTTCTGTGTTTTCACTTGAGAGTTATAATGTGTAATAATAGGATATAATTTTGATTGTTTTTCATCATATTACAAAATACTAGACTCAATTGGTAACATAGATGAATTTGGATGGTGTTTTGGATGGATAATCATTTTCATTAGGATTTATATCGGGTGTCCTTTCAAAATCCTCTCGTGGGTAGGGTTGAGAGTATTGAGTCCCTTGAAAATGGTTGTGAGCAAGAATATTTTCCTAGATTTAGTGAAACATGTGAATATATTTGAGTATTGTTTGGATAGATCCTATAATTTAGTATTGATTAGTATCTTCATGGAGATCATTGTTTTTCCTGATATATCAGGACCAACTTCTTGTGGTTATAATATTCTAGTTATTATTTCTCATGTTTTAGGATTTCAGTTGTTTAGGACACTTTATGTGGTGGAAATAATGGGATATAAGATATGGAAAAGTGTCTTTTCTATATTGTGATTATTTTTTTGTATATTGTGGATTCCATTTTGGTATAGTTTATGATTAAATTGTTAGTGGATTCTGAAATCATCTTTTGAGAAGCATGGGTGGATATGAATTTTTATAGATACCATTGTTTAAGAGTAAGTACCCATGGATGGGTTTTTTGGTAGAAAGGTCAATTGAGGATTTCGAGTAGTTAAATTTTCTCTTTAGTTTGTATTTTTCCAAGAATCCCTTATAGGTTATGTTTTTTGCGGTTTTTGTGAGAACCATTGAGAATCCCATGTAGGGATAATTTACTTTTGGATTCCAATTTGGGTGTATGGTAAATTGATAATCAGTTGGAGTCCATTGAGGTCAAATTGGGGTGATTCCATAATGAGTATGTCTAGTTCTTTGGATATGATATAAGACACCTTAGAGGGGTTCATTCCCCTATTATGGAATTTTTCATAGTTTTGAATCTTCATACATGTATGGTTAGAGAGAATAGGTGTATCAAGGGAACCTCATCTTGGATATCACTTTTATCTATTGACCCTAGGGGGATTAGGAAACATCATGTATTGTTTATTACGTGAGGAGGGCCAATAAGACCCTGTGGTGGATGTTTTTTGGATGGTGAGATCTAAAGAACCAAAATATAACCAATTATTTGAGGTTTGAGGGTTGATCAAACCTTATAGTGCATCTATTTGGATGACGGGTTAGAGAGTTAGATCAACCCATGGTTCATTGGATTATAGAGGAGTTGTTGGAGGGAGGTTTTTCATAGGTCATTAAATTGGGGACGAGAGACTTATGATATCTTGGATCATATGTTGTAATTGATGTTGACATGATAATTCATTATTTTGTATCCCTATAGTTATATGGGCATAGGAATCTAATGGATGATCTGGATGAGTCCATTCCATCTCATTGAGTATGCACCCTTGATAGAAGGTACATATATAGTTGTTTTACAATTTTTTTCACTTCCAATACAATGGAAGGTTATAAAATGTTATATTATGTATGGATATCAGTAGTTGTTTGATCCATCAGGTTCATGTATATATATCCATTTATTGATGTATTTGTTTGGTTCCATGTTTGATCCCAATTGGTTTTGCTGGTCTTTTGAAACATGATAGTTTCTATATAGTGAAGCATATAGACACTATCGGGAGTTTATTTTGTTATACTGAGGTACAAAAACATGATAGATGTTTTTTTTCATTCCATATGGTTACACCTTCAGTCCTGACATTCATTCCTCTAGTTATAGGCGTTATGTAGGTCACGTGATATTTGGTCGATGTGCCCCATGTCAGGTGGCAGGATAAGACACATGCAGTAAATACTATAGGGGGAACATCAAGGGTATAAATGCCATATGTTTCTGCGTATAACCCATGGTTGGATGTTTTACTTGATTTCTTATCCATAATTTTTATTAAGATTTTATTTTTATGCAAGTATTTCTTGCTTTCAACATGGTTGTGCATATCATCTGTTCTTGAACATGTCATAGAAGTAGATTACATGTTCATCATGGGTGTGTCCTACATATATATTTTTCTCAACCATGTATGTTCACATCTATTTTTAGAGAGACCATATGTTTGATTTCAGGGTATATCTCTATTTTTGTGATGGAGGGGGATGAGGCTTAGTGTTATTCGCTCAAGTAGATCCACTCGTGGGGAGCCTTAAGATCATGGATGTGTTTATCATGCTTCAAGGAGATCAAATAAGTGGTTTTCATTATGTTGGTTGTAGATCCCATTTTAATTATGTTTAATTTCATTATTTTGAAAATGTTTCTAACTCCATTCATGAATGACTATTTTATATTCCACATGAGTTGAGTTTTTATGATTTTATGTCACATTTATTTTTTTATCGAATTCAATTTTCCCTATAAACATATATTTTGATCTAAATTTATAGTTTTATATTTTTTGGTTAATTTTAATGTTTATTTCATCTTAAAAAAATGGTAAAATATCCCCATTGTATCTTCTTTCCCGTCACTACTTGTCAGAATCCTCAATCGTACAAGGAGTTGCGCTTCAGGCCTTGTGGAAGGATGGATTATGCGATGTGTTTGGTCAACCCAGTAAAATGTGATATATTTCAAGAGGCTTGCGTCACCACCATATATCCAATCCATTCCACCTGATTATGATCTACATATATGGGATGAATTTTTGGGTTGGGTTAACATTTCCATTACTATCCCCATACATGTTTAACTTGGTCCCTATGATTTAAATAATAAAATGATCCTCTATATGGTTGATATTGAGGTAGTTTTTATAATAGAAAATGTCTCACAAGTTGGCATCAAATTTTGTTT
The DNA here is from genome assembly GCA_963277665.1 of Viscum album. Classification (NCBI taxonomy): domain Eukaryota; kingdom Viridiplantae; phylum Streptophyta; class Magnoliopsida; order Santalales; family Viscaceae; genus Viscum; species Viscum album. The sequence goes on along the minus strand of OY728121.1, from coordinate 203,238,023 downwards.
ATTGATTTCCTCCATTTTTAATATTCATATTAATGTTATGATTAAAATATTTGGATATTATTTTGGGTCATGGAAATTGGTCTAATATCGTAAAATTTATTGTTGCACTCAGATAACATTTAATAACTAAAAATAACCTTTGAATATAGTTTAATTAAATATTTCTCCATATTTCCTCTATCAATTGTATATATTTCAAATTAATTGGATTATTAATATGGAAGGTATATTCATTTTAGTGGATCATTGTTCGGTTTATATTATATGAAATTTATTTATTCAAGGCCCAAATTGATTGTCTTCGAAAATGAATTTTTAATTCACGATATTGAAATAATAATTCTGTGAATATGGTAGAATAATTATAAAATTATAATTTTAAAATCAAAAAACGTGGATGATTTATAGTGAAATGAATAATGAATCAAACATTAGAGCATAATAAAAATAAACTAAATATATGTTGAGAAATGATGTTTAAATTGTAAAATTCACTAATAAAAGTGTTAAAAAAATTTTATTGACATAAATATTTCATAGTTAATATTTATTATTAGACTATTTATTTTATAGTCACACCACCAACTCGATTTTTTATATTCTTGAATAAATGACTACATCAACAGGATGGAAGTTAAATTCCACTTTTGAAAAATATTTTAACTTACAATGTTTCCTATAATGATGTCACAAAAATAATCTTGAAACCTATCAAAAAAATTTAAGAAAAATTGTTTTTTTTTCAAGAAATACATAAGCCAACTATTATTAATCTGTTGAAAATTATCAGCACTCTGTATCCAATTCCAATTCGGTATGAAGATGTATTGTGCATTAGAAAACACATGATGGATAATTTTTATTCAATGGGGAAAATGGTAGAATATATTCGGAAGTATATATTAATAATATGATTAGTATTCAATTTTATCTTTCTTATTATTTTTAGTATTATTTAATTTTATTATATTTTCATTCATTTTATCTATTCTGTTTGAAATTATACTCATTCACATCAACCACTATAGGGATAATTTGTGGATGAATCATAAGTGAAGATAAAATAGGTCACCAATTTAGTATCACTTTCCCAAGGATACTCTCACACCAATTAAATTTATAAAAATGAAAACTAATATAAATAGGGAAATAATTCCCAACTCTAGTAGAGAAAAACTACAAATCATTATATCAATGTTGTCGTATCCACACATTATCTAAATGAATTTGTTTATTAAAAGAAATTATTTGAAATTCATTCAAATGGTAAAATTAAACATATTAAAATAACCAAACTTTTGAAATTTAATTTATCATTTATTCCATTTAAATCATTGCAATAAATATAGTAATATTTTTTAATCAATGAATTAAGACATCACAAGATTCCAATCCATAGTTAGCACATATTTCATATCTAAAAATTATTAAATATAAAAATTTATTGTGCAAAAAAATTTCAAAACCGTATAAAATAAATCATAAAATGAATTTGAGAGAAAAAATAGGACACCTATATTAATTCTAGAATATAGTCTATAATTATGTTCGAATATCAAATTTTTCAATGTTTAATATTTTCTTCAAAGTCATCATAGACACAAATACTAAAATAAATAAAAAAAATTACTTCGCTAATTTCGTTCACATTGAAATTATATATTCCTCAACAAATTCAATATTATGGTTGAGTCTCTTAGATAACTATATAACACGTGAGTCCTCGTTAGGGGATGTAGGAGATTTATTGGTGAAGGAAATTGGATAAGAGGATTAAATTGATAGTGTTAAGAACACCAATGACATCATATTTCTCCGGACACACCATTGATTATGAATAAAGATTATTATTCAAAAGATAACAATCCAAAATTGATGTAGATTATTTTTTTTATGTGGATTTATACTAATTTTTTTTCTACCATGATGATCATTAATCAATCATATAATTGATTGATTCACAGACTGATCATGTAGTGGGCATGTTTTTTTTGTACTTGGTATTTTTATTATTATTAGTGTTTATTAATTAAATATATTAATTATTCATTGAAACATAAGTTAATCTAGGTCATCATCCTCATTGGATATGTTTTTACACCCATTGATGGTTTGTTTGTTGCTTCCTATATTCAATATATGTGCATCTCTGATGGTTTTGTGTCAGGTGGTTTATCAAAATATATGAAAATAAATTATTAAACACCCACCATTAATTAAAATGGATTGATAATTTACGACATAGTTTAATAATGATGTTGGATCTAGATATGATAGTAGTGTGGGTTAATTTGGATGGCAAAGAAGGTTCTTATTTTCATGGTTTTTGTGTGATGGTGAGATGAGACACATACCATTTTAAAATAAAATATAATGGTAAGAATTTGTACTATGGGGATAATATTATATTTTTGACCCATCCCTAAAAAAACGAGATGCATTTTTAGTGTATCTAGAAGTATTGGTGTAGGGAATGGAAGGAATTTGAATAACCCATGTGTTCTGGAAATTTATGAATGCCAAGATGTGTAATTTAGAGATAAACACCATGTTCAGACTTTGCTATAGTTCTAGTGTTTCCTCATTATAGATTATGATCAAATAGTATGTGATCCCTACCACATGCCAGGCGAACCATGAACATAAGCTCAGTTTGTATATTAGTGGTTTTATAAAGAAGAACATAGCTAGATTCATGGGCACAAGTAGAGTAAAATTGAATGTCCTGATACTCAGACATAGCCAGGTACATCACATGGACTAAAAACAAGGGCACAATAATATTTACATGGTTATAGAAAAAGGAAAATATTAATAGATATGTGTATCTCCAGAATTAGTGTTCCAGGCCATTTACCCTACACACACATCATTGACTACATTGATGTTCACTTGGGGACCCTATTTCCCATTGTATTGGATAGTTTTCTTAAGACTGTGGTATCTCAGGCCATCCCAATAACAATTTGTTATAAAATAAAATATGATATGAATTATTTTTATTTTCTATAAGCGATTAGATTTAGGTAGTGTTTTAAGAATCCCATCCCCTAGAGACCGAGGATGGGATCATTATTCATATTTTTTACTATGTGAGGTTATTGTAATCATCATGATAAATTATACACTCCTATCTATCCCGTAATTAGAATATTAATCTGGATTGGGTTGTTGGTATACCTCATGGACATATATGTGATCCCAATATTTTTAACAATATCTTTATACACCCTCAACATACATTCTTAGGGAGAAACCTCATGATTATGAAATCTCATTTTCATGCATCATGTTCTATCAAACTCATAGTGTGAGCCCTCTAGAGCAATTTTGGTTATAGTGTATAGAGCCAAATATTAGGATGGAAAAGGAGTACTGACCATTCCTTGTGAATTTAGTTTTAAAATGTGTATATATGGATGTTTAGTTGAATATATTATAATGAGATCAATATATACTAATGAGATGGCCTCTATTAATGATTTGTGCTATGTGATTTAATGGTGTCATATTGGGTATTGTAATACTCAATCCTATATAGGATATAATCGCACACAATGAGTTACATATACGAAAAAAAATCATTTGATGGTGTCCTCATTTGACTAGGATTATATGGTGATTAAATTTTGGAAACAATGACCATGGGTCATTTCAAGAGTCTCATATGCCTATAGCCCTCTCTAACAAGTCGGTTGGTTAGCTTTATTACTTTTGGCGGGCTCGTTTTTGAACCATTTTATTTTGTTTTCTATTGAGAACACATTGATTATTATACTTTAATTGGAACATGAATTTTATATCATTATTTGTTTTTAATTTGAAATAATATGGTCTTGGATATGTGTGTGTGGATATATGTACCCTAGGATAGGGCCTCCTATGTGGGTGTTATGCCTTGTCTATGTTGGTCAGTATCCCATTGCCTATTAATGACCATCATTGGGTGGTAACACTTAGCTGACAACCATTCAGGTAGGCCCTATTTGGTCTAATTATTATAAAGGGATATTAGAGAATATTTGTATCAGAGGATCATATTTTTGATTTATTTCTAGATATGATTTTTGTGTATAATATATTGAAATATTATTAAGTGTTTTGAGTTTGGGATTTCTACTAGGTACCATAGTTTTAGTGAAACGACAAACATATTTGTACCAAAATACTCTAATAAAATACATCAATGTTATTTAAATAAAAAAATTTCTTTTAGGGATAGTCATGGTTACATTCATAATATATGAGTTGGTTGTGCCTCAAGATCCATCGTGAGATAGCTACCTCTGTATACTCATTTGACCATGAAACATATTGTCTATTACTTGATGCCTCCATAATCATTTCTATATAGGATTAAACATTATATTTTCTAGGATTATCTTCAAAATTTTCAGGCTACGATATAGGGGATTGATCAGGATGTAATTCATCAGGGTGGGTTTCTTGTCACATCTCTATCCAAAGAGCATTATATGGTATCCATAGTACTAGTGGATCAATTTTGAAGGATAAGGGTGATTTAGGAGATATATAATCTATGATCCCTTACATTATTGGGAGACGAATACCCACTTAATGATGAGTATTATTTTACGGTAGTATCATGAGTTTCTCATCCCATTAGGGTACCAACAGACTAGATAGTGGTCCTAGATGAGATTTTTCTTCATTGTTCTACAATGTGATGGAATAACTGGGTGGTTATATCATATGATGTGTAGAAACATTCATGTGTAGAGTCATATCATCTCTATAGTAAGGATTCCCCTATATCTATGATGTTATTATTTGTCATTAGACTGATTTTACAACTACAACTAGGAAACATGAATCTATCTTAGCATTCATTGTGGTTTAGCTACCACTCATGATACTCGATGGATAAGGGTTGGGATCCAATTTTTTTGGGTGTACACTTTGAGAAAGGTCATTGGAGAGAAATTATTTCCTTTTTGATAACATAATTCATTTATACTTATTATAGGTTTCTATAGAGTTATTTTGTGGTGGATAAATTATAGGCAGAACAAACCATGGTTGGGGGTGTTAGCCATGGTCACATAGAGACTATGTCTTTGGAAGAATGAAGTTGACGACTGACATATCGTTACATAAATTTTCTATGTTTTAGGAGACGATCTCAGGATTTAGGTTTTATTGTTAGGTCTATAAATACGGGTATATCCAAAAAAGGGAGAGGGAGTTTTACTCTTGTGACATTTAGGGACATGTCCTGAGGAATTTAATGAATCACAATACTACTGATATATAAAAAGTGGATAGGCTACATAGAAAAATGAAATAGAAATAGTTTGGTGGTATACATGATGTAGGATGTGATTAATGAGTAGGGAGATAAATGGAAGGTGGAATATTGTTTTACTTGTTTCTACCAGCACCCCCAGGTGGTCCGTGTTGGGTACAAGCAACTGGTAGACATGGATGAGTGAAACTACAGTCTAGAGAACCTTATTATCAAAAAGATATAGGGATTATTAAAGGTATGATATATGTAGTTTATAAATTATCTAAATTTTATGTGGAATGATCCAATCAAATATTTTAATTCAACAACCATTATTCAATATGTAATGTTTTTAGGTGAGCCCTTAGATCATCCCTTTCTATTGGAGATCCTTACCAAATATAAATTAGTAATCAATGTCTTTCTCATACAATGTGAACATATGGTTGGAGGGGAGAGCATGTAAAGGGATCAATTTTTGGTAGCGATGAGGTATTTTGATGTGTCATTAGGGATTGAATAGTTGGACCACCTTTATCCATATATTGAATATTTTAGGTAATAGTTATGGTTTTTTCAAATTAAAGGGATGGGGTTATACTTCATATGAGAGAATGACACCTAGGATGAGAAAGGTGGACTCAAACATGTGAGGGTATAAATGATTACACATGAGTTGGCTTGCATGAGTAATGGAACAGTAGATTCTATAGTTTATCAGTTTCATACTTTGGTGTCTGAGTATGAGGACGTCTTCCCAGAGAACAAGACTAAATTAAATCACCCATTGAGAGATTAACATTTGCATTGACCTATAAAAAAGGAAGGATCAAATAACTGTGATACGATATCAGATGGGTCATGTTGAGCTTCATGGTATTTGTGTGTAGTTTATGGACATGTAGAGAATGTTATTTGTCAAATTCACTTCCCCTGAGGAACCCTAATATTGTTTTCCCATCTGGATGATTGAATGATGCGGGTAGGATTAGATTATCGGTGAATGAACCAAGAGACCATGAATAATAAGTATTCCCCAATAAATATTGACAAAAAATTCTATTAGTTGAGTGGTGTATGATGTTTCTCAACGATAGACATATGGCTAGGCTATCACCAGCTATGTGTATGGGATGTGGATATACCGAATACAACATTATAATATCACCATAATAACATTGAGAACATTGTGATTCCCACTGGCATGGAGAATTACACATCAACCTGAATGGGACTCCTGAACTAGATATTTGTCCCTTTCATAGAATTTTTTTTGGTCTTTATAAATGATATCATAGTTAAATCAACATCTAAGGAGGTTCATGAGAGACACATGAGAATATTTGTAGACACAATCAAAGAGAACCATATTTCATTGAAGATCTCAGAGTAGTAGTTCTAAAATCTGTAGATACAACTTCTGGGATATGTTATATCATTCAATTGTGTATTAGTGAAGTAAAAAAATTGAGGGTGTGATATTTCATGATCCAAAAAAGAGTGTGATGGAGGTGCAGAGCTTCCATGGGTTTACAAGCTACTACAGAATATTTATTCCAAATTTCTCAAGGTTTTTTCCATAGAATACTTTGATCTCGAAGGGGAATCCTTTCATGTGGATTTTAATGTTCCAAAATTATTTTCTTGAGTTGATTATAGGTACATGAGTAGATAAAACAAGATATTTCTATTCGATCATGTGTAACACACTAGGATTCCATGGTACTCTTCTCTTGGAATAATACAATAGCCTGTATTATATCCAACGTCGAGTTTTTACACACATCGACCAGTCAAACAAGCCGTTATGAATAGTAATAACCACTTTTTGGAATTTGTAAATTTTATTTTTCAAAATAGAATTCATTTTTAAATTTTTAATATTAAAATTAGCCTCGGGTTCATTTTTTATTTTTCTGAAAATATTCATTTATTAATGAATAGTGAAAAACATTTTGTAATTGATAAAAACAGAATATTTATTTAAATAATTTGTTATTTTATTTAAATTTATTTTAGTTCCAAATAGATACATAGTACCTATATATGGTCAATTTAATTAATTGGAGTAATTTTGTAATTAAATTAGATATATAATATTTTATTCAACTTTTTACCATCAGTTACCGACCTTCTAGGGGCATTTCCAAATATTCATAATAAGTAATTTTACCATGTAGGTGAATTTAATTTCAAAAATCAAAGAGATACAGTTAACATCAGTATCTAAAATGTTGTTCAATAAGATTAGAATATTTTTTTGCGAATAGTAACTTTTGACTTTTATTTCCCACGGTTAATGGTAAATAGGGTAATTAAAGGTAAAAATGATATTATAATTACCCGACCAAATGTCATAATTATATTGGATAAGTTTATTTATACCGAAAGAAACCTTAGGAATAAAATATGACCCTTTTGGTTCACTTGGATTAGATTATTAAATTTATTATTATTTTATTTAAAGAAGAGTTAAAAGTGTTAAATTTAATGTTTAATAACTAAAACATTTTTAATATAGGGTTATACATTAGATAAAGTCGACTATAATTATTCATTATAGATATATAAGATATCCTACATAATATATTGTTATTTATAATTTTTAAATTTTAAATAATCAAATTTATTTATGAAACAATGATGATGCAGTGATTACATTATTATAGAAGGATTTAAATAATTGATTTTAAAAATATCAAAATAAATGTAAATTGATATATCTAATGTATTACACTAATGTTTCTGGTTAATATGGAATAATATAATTGATTAAAAAAATTTATTTCAAACTAATAAATTTGTTATGACTTTATAAACACAAAATACAGTATAATGTCCAAATTAAAATAAATGATTTTGTAAAACAAATACTATATTATTAAATGATATAATATTCCTAAAAATATATTGTTTGGCCAAATGAAATAGATAAGGTTATATATATCAATATAGAATAACATGTGGTTCTAATGGAATATTATTTTATGTTTATTAACAATTTATTATAATAATATAAAAATATATGTTAATAGTTAAAATATTTAACAAAGACTTTAATCTAAAAGATAAGGATAGTAAGATGAGATAAGCCCTTCAAAAACCTATTGGTTGAGAGGATTTAGACCCATTCCCACCATATCCTAGAAATAAATTTTTTTTATCCATTATGAACCATATATGATGGTATAATAAAATAATATTTCATGTTTTTCCTAAACTGACCCTCACCACTATTATAAAAGGGTACTTCCCCTATTCTCAAAATTACACCTTAAAAGCCATTTGGCCCAGCCATACCCTACTCAAATAACCTCCCAACTAACATAAAATCAACGCAGAGTCCTTACATTGATCAGAAAGGTAACATAATTATCTTTTTTGATCAACTCAAAAGGAAACACCCGAATAAAAGGTAATAATTTCACCACATCTTTCAAAATTCTTTTCATCATACACTTCATATTTCTTTGTTGCTTCCAAAAATAATAATAAGTCCAGTACATTATAGTTTCTATGATGTTGATATAAATATGGTACAACAATATTCATTATTTTATCCTTCATATGAATGACTAGCCACCACACATGCGTACGTACGACTTACCGTCTCCACGTCGTGGTGTAGTTCATTATTAAAACACCTCATTATTTGGATATGTATAATAATTAGTATGAAAAATTTAAATAACTTGTATATCATTTTATGGATTCTATACATATAATCTGACATCCATTTACATATGATTTCACAATCAATATAATGATATTGTCGTGCATGCGTACGTACAGATTACAGTGTCCACGAACGGGATAAAATTCATTCCCCATAATTACCAATGAAGATTTATTTTAATATTATGAGTAAATATATTTTATACGAACCTAATGTCATTATGGGAATGAATAAAATAAATCTTATCCATTACAAACATGGAATACATAACCAATTATATAAAGGAAAACGAATCTGTTAACACCTGAAACAATGATTCTACTGACATATTATTAACAAAGAAATATTAGAGGATCATATATGATATCATATTTATGTATCATGATCTTGTATAATTTACTAAAAATGATTTATCTATTACAATGGAGGTTATAGTACCCCCGATCAAGGAAAAATTTCAATGTAATGGTTAATTCTACAATCTCTTTATTATCCAAGGTTTTTTATACGTGATTATCTACTAGGTCTTATTTATCATCCAAATCCGTATTTCTTAAAAATGTATTTCAAAACATTTTTTCTATATTATAGACTATTGGTTAATGAAAATTATACCATTTTTTGACTTTTTATCGGATTATTATAAAGGAATATTTCCTTCATTTTCCAAACATGGTCCTTTATGACCTTTTCGACAAAATTAATGAAAAAATGTTTTTTTAACTTATACAGCGAGTGGGGTTATTTTCTGCCATTATAACACCATATAATATTTCATTACAAGCTTATAAAAATATTTTCAAAATAAAATTTTTCTTTTATAATTATGTGACTGTTAAATTATTTCAAAATAGAATGAGATATTTCACTCAAATGGTTCTGATTTCATCATTGTCAATAACCTTTGATGGATTTTACACATTTTTGAAGTTGATTTGATATGATATAATATTTTGTATTGTATTGAAGGTTTTTTGATATGTTTGAATGTGGATGTTTTCTTTTATTATATTCATGGTTTATGTTTAATGTATTACCATTTCATATACGAGTTATAAAACGAATGTTTATGTTATTTTTCAACCTTTTCATATGAGAAATGCATTGTACTTAGTATGAGTCTTGGGAAGCCCGCTATATCACCTCGATGCATTGGTAGGTCTCATGAGACAAACTAAAATCTTATCACATGGCCTTCCCCAAATCGTATATGTAGTCTTGGCATGGGTCATTAACTATCTGGTTTTGATGTACGGAATTATGTATTCAATCATTATGAAATTGGATATTGGTATTACTTGTTATTATTCGACTAGTAGAATATTCATGTGTATATGTAAAAGAATTATATGATTTACCTTTTCCATATTATGCTAATGTTTAATATTAAATGGATTTTGTTTTATTTTTATACATTTCCATAAATTTTAAGTGTTATTTATGATCATTTCTATTATATTGTTATCCTTACTGAGCACCAAATCTCACCCCTTTCTATGTTTAATTTTTCCCATGATGGAAAGAGGTATATTATGTTTGACTTGAAGGTATAGTATAAGGGACATGAATGTGGTCAAAAGATACAGTGTTGTGGTTGTTTTTCATTTTGTAATTAAATGTAAAACATCTGTATGTATCTAGAACATTTAAAGCTACTAAACTAATCAGTCATTTGGGAGATGATTACTTATATCATGCCACTGTTTTGTAATAATGCACAGACTCCAAGAAACAGGGGTTGGGGCATAAAAGTATGTATCAGAGGAAGTTTAGTAAAAAGCATGGATACTAGATTTTTAAAAACTCTGATTAGAGAATTTTACCCTATGATAGGCTTTGAGGATTAGTACAGAAGAAATTCTTAGAATTTTGTTACTTTAGTGATTTTGTGAATTTTCCATGAAATATGTCAATTTTTGAATACGAGTAGTTAGATACGGCACTAGAACATATGTACCTATGCTTGAAAACTCCAACAAGGAGTTTTGAGCTTCACCCATGGTATCCAGGTATATGAAAACAGGCCTTGTTTCACACATTTTTATAACACTCTCGGGGGATATGATTAGAATAATTCACATTTTCTTTGAAACCCATTATGAAGGATTTATGAGTATATACCTCCTCCATGATTTTTTTTACGATTATGGATTATATCCATAAACTGTTCAATTTATATTAAGTGTCTTACATATTTGGAATTATGTATTTCAATTAAAAAAATGATCTACTGTATGCCACTATTTAGAAATGATGCCTAGTCGAATGAATGTAAACCATATCAATGCATATAATCATTGTAGGTATTTCCCTCCTAGTAATGATAATTATAGTGGAGATAGTGATGAAACTAGTGTTTATCATCTTATCACCATACTGTGAAAACTCACTCAAATTATGAATAATAAACATAACCTTAATGAGCACCCTGATCCACAATGTTGAGTATCAATGTTAGACTACTTCATGATGTAAAAACAAGCAGCATTCAATGGGACTAAATGTCCATTTTTTTAGAAATAGATAAGTTCCTTAGAGAAAATATTTTATGATTTGGGGAGAAGAGAAAGGGAAAAAGTCATCATGGAAGTTTATCTCCTAACAGGAGATACAGATCAATGTTGGTCATTAATTAAAAACACAACAGAGGATGAAAAAGATTCAAAAAATAGAATGGAGGGAGTTTAAAAAGATTTTATTATAAAAATAAGGTCCTCTTGATGATCTAGCGGATATGGGAACACAGTTTTTGAGTTTGAGGTAAAAATAGGATGAGAATGTTGAAATGTATGATGGAAACAATACAAGGATAGAATGGAATGCAATAAATTATATACGTGACCCATGGATTATTGATGATAAATTCATTGATGGGTTAAAATCCTTTCACCATAGAGAATTATTCTCATAATCCTTCTCATCGTACGATGATATTGTCTCACATGCTATCAAGATAGAAAAGTAATTCTCTAAGTATTTCATTTTTAATGAAATGAAATAGAAGAAGATATATGTTTAACACAATGTAAATGTATATAAGGGGTAGAAAGTAAAATTTGAATATACATCATGCTGTAAATGTGGGACGGAACACCTCGATACATGCTTGACAGGAATCAGATTCTATTATTAGTGTGGTAAAAAAAGCCACAATGCTCCTAATTGCAAGGGATTGAAAGAGGCTGTCAATGTAGTATGATATAATTTTATTATAATGGGGAATTAAGAAAATGAATGTCATAAGATCTAAAGAAACATACCATAGAAAAGGCCAAGGGGGAAAGACCAAGAATTTTCGATCACGAATATTGAAGTTGAAGCACTGAATGACGTGATGGTAGGTAATATAATGGTATCCTTAGGTTTATCCAATGATTTATTTGATTCTGGATCATCACATTTCTTCATATCTTCCTAGTTTTTTATGATAATTAGATATTTATAATTTTTTTTAACAATGTGGTTTTCAGTCAAAACCTTTAATAGATGTATCATTGCAACAATTATTTTTTGAATCATTTCCCATTGTCGAATATATATGTTCTTTATCTACTGATCTCATCACCATTACCATTATTGAATTTGATATAATCCTTAATATTGATTGGATTTCGGACCATGATGAGAAAATTTATTGTAAGAAGAAGGTGGTTGCAATTTTCGATGATGATAAGAAATACTGTATCTTTATATCAGAAACGTCACCGTATGATTTTTATCTAGATCCACCCCAGTAGATCTACAGAATTATATTATTGTAGAGAAAGAGAATGACATAAATATGGGTGAGGAAAATAATTTTTGAATAGAGGATATACATATTGTACAAGAATATGTTGATGAGTTTCCAGATGATTTACCATGAAATCCTCAAGAATGAGAAATTATTTTTCTTTTGTTTTAATTTCTGGTTCAAGGCCCATATCGAAGACCCCTTATAAAATGGCCACTATGGAATTAGTGGAATAAAAAGAAACAACTATAGGAATTGTGTAATTAATGGTTTATTCTCCCTAGTTTTTTTCCATGTGGATCTCGTGTTATTTTTTTTAATAAGAAAGATGGATCATTGAGGTTGTGCATTGACTATATGAAGATCAATGATATAACAACAATGAAAATGTATCCCCTACCTCACATTGTTGTTTTATTCGATCATCTTCATGGAGCTCAATATTTTCAATGATTAACATTCGATCTGGATATCATCAGTTGTGTGTGATGAAGGATGATATTATGAAGATATAATTTTGTACCACATAAGGGGATTATGAGTTTATAGTAATACAATTTGGAATAACTAATGTACTCTCTATTTTCATGGATGAAATGATTACGGATTTCACAAAATATTTTGATAATAATATAGTATTATTTATTATTGATATCTTGATATACTCAAAAATCTATGAAGATCATGAAAATCACTTTCACACTTATATGAAAACCCTCAAAAGAAATGAATTATATGGGAAGTTTAAAAAGTGTGAATTATGGATTTAGTAAATTTATTTTCCTCTCCATGTAGTTTATATGGATGGAATCTCTGTTGAATCTTATAATAAAAAAGAAATATAGGAATGTTCAGCACCGACAAGTATTACTGAGGTACACAGTTTTATTGGTTTAGTAAGTTATTATTGACATTTCATCCTGAATTTTTTCCAATATGAAAACCCATTAACCAATATCATGTGTCAAGGAGATAAATTTGTTTTGGAAAAAGAGGGTGAATGATGTTTTTAATAACTGAAGATAAAATTAGTCAACGCTCTTGCCTTTACTCTATCATCGATGAATGATGGGTTTTTTATAGTGATTCTTCAAATATATGATATGGTTGTGTCATAAAACAGAATTATAGAGTAATTTCCTATGCATCACGATAGCTAAAAATTCATGAAGAAAACTAACCTACTCATGATCTTGAGTTAGTAGCTGTAATCATTTCATTGAATATATAGAGACACTATCTCATTGCGAAAAAATTAATGATATATAACGATCACAAGAGTTTGAAGTATATTTTATCATAGAAATAACTCAACGTGAGGAAATGCAGATGGCTTGAACTACTCAAAGATTATGAATGCACTATACACTACCACAGGGGGATGTAAAACAAGGTTTTAGATGCTTTGATCATAAAGTTTCATAAATCATTGAACAAGATGAGAGTTGAAAGGGATATTTTGTTGATGGATTTAGTAAATATGGATACGGGAAGAATCGGGTAATTTTAAACATTAATATATTTTCAAATGGTTACCAACCCATATTTACTAGAAAGGATAAAAATTTATCAGACTGAATATTAGGAGTTTCAATAGAAAATTAATGTTGTGAATGATGGTAGATTGACCAACCTCGTATATGATGACGGAATTTTGAAATTTGGGAAGAGAAATTCTATTCTTGACATACCTGATCTAAAAATAGAATTGTTGGATGAATCCCATAGCTCATATTTCTCTATACACCCTGGTAGAACTAAGATAAATAGATATTTGAAAAAACAACTTTTGTAGGACAAAATGAAGAGGGAGATTTCTGATTAAATATCAATAAGTATGATTATTCAATAGGTTATGGCTGGAAGAAAACATACTGGAGGAGACATGCATTCTATTCCCATACCTTAGAGGAAACTTGATGATATTACGATGGAAATTTCCATGGGGTACCAATGACTCCTAGAGGGAATGATGTAGTAGGGTTCACTGTTTATCGTCTTACCACATTAGCACACTTCCGTGCTATAAGAGAATATTTTACACTTTATCATCTCAAATGAATATATATTATTTAAGTTTTAAGTCTTCATTGAGTACCCATATCAATTGTTTCTTATCTAAATCTCTGTTTTACCATAAGATTCTGGAAAAGTCTTCATAAGGCCTTGGATACTAAACTTCGTTGGAGCACTACCTACACCCTCAAACTGATGGACAATCATAATAGACTATTCAATCCATAGAAGACATGTTGAGATCTTTCTCACAAGACATTCAGGGTCTATGGAATCGATATTATCCTCTGGTTGAATTTTTCTATAACAATAGCTTCCATTCATGTATTTAGATGGAACCATATGATGAGTTATATGGAAATAGATGTCACGCACCAACTTGTTGGGATGCTGTTGGTGAATGAAAACACACAGGCCAATAACTTATTGAGGAAAAAGTGGAAAAGGTGATGATTATCGAAACCCACATAAAAGTAGATCACTGTAGGCAAAGGAGTTATAACAATAAACAAAGGAATCATTTGGAAATTCAAGTTGGAGATCATGTTTTCTCGAAGGTATCTCTATAGAAGGATGTTTTACGATTCAATGATAAGGGTAAATAGAGTCCCAGGTAAATTAGTCCTTTCGAAATTATAGAATGAATTGGAGTTGCAACTTACCATTTGGAAATGCATCCGAGTCTCTCCAAAGTTCAGGATATGTTCCATGTTTCACTGTTAAGAAAATACATGCATGACACAACACATATAATCAACTATGATGAAATATAACTGGATTCTGATCTATCTTATTATGATGATCCAGTCAATATTCTTTATTCTAGAGAACAAGTGTTGAGAAACTGGACGACTCGTCTGGGGGAAGTACATTGGAGAAACTGTAAGATAGAAGATGCAATGTGGGAACTTAAGGAAGTTATGTTGAAGAAACACCAGGATATTTTTACGCAGCAATATAAAAGAAATTTCATGGATGAAATTATTTGAAGGAATAAATAATGTAACAACACAAGCTTCCATGTTATTCTTCGCTTTGACTAATATAATAGCTTGCATTGTACGCAACGTTGAATTCTAACACACCTCCACCAATCAAACTAGCTGTTATGAATAATAATACACACTTTTTAAAATATTATAAAATTTTCATTTCAAAATGGACTTTATTTTTGGATTCAGAATAGAAAACTTTATTTAGGGTGATTTTTTGGTGTTTTTCTGAATGCATTCATTTATTGAGGAATAGTTAAAAACACTATGTTATTGTTTAAAATCATATATTTATTTTATTTAAATTTTATTTTATTTAACTTTATTTTAGGTCAAAATATATATAAATTACAAACATATGCTCAATGTAATTCATTCGAGTAATTTTATAATAATATTATATGTATAAAATTTTATTGAACTTTTTATAGTCTTTTACCCACCATGTAGGAGCGTTTGCAAATTTGAATAAAATGAAATTTTACCACTTCTATGAATTGAATTTCAAAAACCTGAGAAACATGTTTGACCTTAGTATTTAAATTTTGTTTAATATGATGAAAATAATTTTTCATGAATAGAAAATTTGAACTTTTATTTACAACAGTTAAAAGTAAATTGGATAATTAAAGGTAAAATATGATATTATAATTACCCTAAAACATATCTTAATTCTATTAGAAAATTTTATTTTGAAAACAATCAACCTTAGGAAAAAAATATGATCCTTTTGGTTCAATTGGATTAGATTAGTACATTTATTATTATTTTATTTAAAGATGATTTAAAAGTGTTAAATACAAGGTTAAATAACTAAATCATTTTTTATATTGGGTTACACATAACATAAATTCAACTATAAACGTTCATTATAAGACTACAAATATTTCCTACATAATGGTATTTTATTTATAATTTTTTGACAAAAGATAATTAAATTTATTTATGAAATAATGATTAGGGAGTAATTACCTTATTAATGAATGATTAAAATAATTTATATTATAAATATCAAAATAAAGGAAAATTGAGACCTCTGATGAATTCCACTATATTTATAGGTTAATATGACATGTTAGGGTTGATTAAATAATTTTTTTATAAGTGATAAAGTTTTTATGAATATCCCAAAAACAAAATACGAAATATTGTCAAAAATATAATAAATGAGTTTTTAAAACAAATACAATATTTTTAATTGATATAATAATCCAAAAAATATAAGGATTAGCCAAAGGGATTTGAAAAAGTTATATATATCAATAGTAAACCACTTGGGGGTAATATTTGATTTTTATTATATGATTAATAAACAATTATTACTATAATACAAGAATACATGGTAATGTTATACTATTTACCTAATAGTTAAATCTAAAAGATCATTATAATAAGGTGAACTAATCATGTATAAAACCTATTTATGGAATGGTTTTCTACCCATCAACACATTATAATCGAAATAAATTATTTTGGAGCCATTATGAACAGAATATTATTTTATAATAAAATAATATTTCATGCTTCACCTAAAGTTACCCTCACCTATCTTATAAAAGGGTACATCACATTTTCTTAAAATCACACCTCCACATCTATTGACTCTTACAACCCCTAATCAAATATCCTCAAAACAACCCTCACATCGACCTAGAGGCCTTATTTTGATCCTAATTCCACCATATGGATCACTTTTGATCAACTCAAAACAAAACACATGAAGAGGTGGTAATAATTTCACGAACTCTATCTAAGTTCATTCCTTCTTCCTCTTCCTATTTCATTGTTGTTTCCATTCCAAAATACTAAATCCAGTACCTTATACATACTATGAAGTCATTATAAATATTTTACAACTAAAATCATTATTCTTTCAATCCTATAAATGACTAGTCACCCTACGTGCGTAGGTACGGATTACTGTCTCCACGTTGTGGTGTAGTTTTTCATTCAAACACTTCATTATTTGAATGGGTATAATAATGAGATTAACTGATGTAAATAAAAAATATAAAATCTTAAGGATTTTCTAAATATGATATATCATCGAATTACATAGTATTTAACCATAAATAGAATGATATTGACGCTCGTGCATATGTCCAGATTACCGTCTCCACAAATGCGATGAAATTCATTCCCCATCATAACTATTCAAGAATAATTTCATTTCATTATTAAAAATAATTTTTAAGAACATAATATAATTCATTATAAGAATATAATTCATCCAATACATGAAAAACATTGCTTACATAACCAAGCATATCAAGGAAAACGAATCAGTTATCACCTGAAACGATGATAATACTAAAATATTTGAGACAAAGAAATATTAAAGGATCATATATGATATCAAATTTTTGTATCAGGATGTTGAAAATTTTAATAAAAATTATTTAACCATTAAAAAATTATTTAATATACCCTTTATCAATGAAAAATTAAATGTTAATGGTTAATTCTACAATCTCTTTATTAACCAAGCTGGTTTATAAGTGTGTATCTAATGGGAAATCTTTAACATCCACATCTATGTTTCTTAAATGTAATTCAAAACATTTTTAATATTTCGTAAACTATGGGTTTTAGTCATTTATACCATTGTTTTAGTTTTTATAAGATTTTTATAAAATAATATATACTTCATTTTCCAAACAAGGTATTTTTCGACATTTTTTACAAAATTAAGGAAAGTATGTTTTTAACATATATGGATAGTGCAGATTGTTTCCTCCATTATAACATTTTTGATGCATCCATTACAAGATTATATGAATATTTTCAAAATAAATTTTTTATTTTATGATTAATTGACTTTTAAATGATTTCAATGTAGAACGTGATATTTCTCTCAAATTGGTTTTATTTAATCTATGTCAACATCCATTGATGTATTTTAAAATTGATTAATGTTGATTTATTAAGTTACATTCATCCATATTATATTTAAGGTTTGGTGATATGTTTTACAATGTATGTGTTATTTTTATACCATTAATAGTTGATGGTTAAAGTATTAACATTTTGTATGATAGGTTTAATAAAAATGATTATGTTATGTTTCAACCTTTTCAGAAGAGGAATTCATTGGACTTAGTAAGTGATGGGTGGACCTTGCTATATCTCCTCGATGCATCAGTAGGTTCCATTAGACAAAAGAGTGTCTTGGGAAAAGGTCATGAAAAAATCTTATTATTTTCTTGGAACGAGGACATGAATATCTAGTTATGATGCCGAAGATTATGCATTCCATCATTATGATATTGGTAATTGATATTACATGTGATTATTCGTTTAGTAAAATATCAATGTGAATAAGTAAATGGAATTATTTGATTTATCTTTTCCATATTAATCTGATGTTTATGTTTAAAAGGCTTGTGTTTTAGACTTATACATTTCCCTGAATATTTAAGCTTATTTATGAATCTTTGTGTTATATTTTTATCCCTACTGAGCACCTAATATCACCCCTTTCTATGTTTCATTTTTCCCATGATGCAATGAAGTATATTATGACTGACCTTTAGTGATAATCTAAGGGATATGAATGTGGTAAATGGAGAAAATGTTGTTATTGTTTTTATTTTTATAATTTAATATTAAACTTAAGTATGAATCTAGTATTTCCAAGACTACTAAAATGACCAGTCCTTTTGGACATGATTCATTGTGTCATGCCAATGTTATGTAATAATGCATCGACGGTAGGTAACATGGGTCGGGGTTTTACATCATGTCAAGTATGTAATGTTCTATAATGATCCACAGAGTAGACATTGTTTTATTATGATGTAGTGGAATGATTTTATCATTGTTGGGTAAATGACGCTAAATAAGAAGAATTATGCATCACATGGCCTTTAATCAGGTGTGGTAGTCTTCACACTAAAGGTTTTTGTTAAACAACCTAATGGTTGATCATGTTATCTTCTACTCTGGAAAAAATGGTATCATGTTTATCTCATTATAAAAGTATCTAAACAAATGAATATAATTTTTAATAATGTTCCATTAGGAATATATCTTTGAGATAGTATATTGTTACATCCCACTCCATTGCATTGGCATAAGAGGGTGGTGAGATGATACCAAGGCCTAAAAAGCATTCCCAAGATGCAAAAGGCTTGAAATTCCAATAGAAGGGATTCAATGTATATGGGGGATGATTTTGAATTTATGAATAAATAAATAAACAAACAATCCATAAAAAACCAACTATATGATGCATGGTAAAAATTCATGAAAACTCACATTCCATTTATAGAAAAAATTATAACATCATGTAACATAGTGCAAGACTACAATATCAATGTTAATAACCAATGAAAAGAAAATAAGACTCCAATAGAACCAAAAGTCTATATGTTCCATAAGTTCCACGTTCTAACATCACCAGATAGACCAGGTATAATGATGTTGTTCTAAAAACATGTGATTATTTACCTGAGATATTTTAACTTTTCCCGTGTTCGGTTATATGACATCATCAAAAGTAATAAAGTTCAAAATTACTGGTGAGTACTAAACCTCATTTGGTTTTCCCCATTGATTTCCCTACTCACACCATTAGTATTGAAATCATAGAAACATTTATATAATTTTTTTATATAAAACAAATTCATAGTTTATGAAAAAATATAATCATGTTCCACATCAACCAGTTTTCCCACAAAATCATTTTTCTATGAAATCATCCAAACAATGAATTAAAACCATTTCTATGTGCTAATGGAATAACCATTCAATTCCCACATAAAACCATTCATGTGTTGTTGTGAATGATCCATACTAATGAGTTTTCAATCATCAATCTACCATGACTTCACTACATAATTATATACCATGTTCCATTGCACCTTTGGCACCAAGAATATTTTCATATACCAATGAGTACTCCTAAGATAAATATGAACATGAATAAAATGTATTTAAAAAAATCCTACAAAAACCATTTCATTTAAATAACCTTTTTATTAAGATCAATTTTTAATATAAATATTTCATAAATCTCAAAAAATACATAATTTAATATTTAAAAGTTGAAATCAAGAAACCAAATCACTGTTCATAGAAAATATCCATAATTCCATAATTTCACCAATACCCATAAATCATCACTAAATAGAATTTATATCTTGAATTATTCCAATATATTATAGTAAATCTCAATAAATTATATAAATTTAGAACTAATATAATCATTTCTAGAAAAAGGAGTTGAGAGTGATTCCACCTACCTTGAGAGATATGGAGAAAATGAAAAATGGAATAGAAATATCACAAAAAATGGGTTTAGTCTTCCTAATCCCATCGTAGATAACATTACATACCATCTTCAAGACCAAATATAAACATACATGGCATAAAAAACCTTAAATATACCCACAATGGGTGTAGATCATTTATAACAATAGAGAGGCTGAAGTATATCTAAGAACACTCATCAAGAACATCCATTAATGAAGCCTTACCATAAGAATCTGGTTTTAAATCACCCATGGAAGCCATCAAATCACCTCTGAACTGATGGAAGATCCGTCCATGACCTTTGAGAGAAATAAATATCGATGTAGGTCCATTTTGGAAAAAAAGATGCAATTAAAGGAAATCCTTTTTAGATCTAGAATTTAATGATTTAAAATCAAACACACATATAGAAATGATAAACTATTAGATAAATTTTTCACTAACAATGCTCCTTATTCATCTTCAAGATAGTCCTTGACTGGTGTCCTCACAAGATATCCAAACCTTCTTCCAAAAAATCCAAAGACATTACCTCAAAAAGACCAAATATATTCTTCAATGAATACTATTTATACAAGGTATAATTATGAGTTGAATGATCTATACATCACCCTTACACTTATCTGTTTCCCTTATTTGACTGTGCATGGTTTCCATATTGATTTTCAAGGTTTCCAAATACCATGGACCACATGTGCAGCAATTGAAAATCCCCAAAATTACATTAAATGTCATCCATCTCTCACTAACATTTCCCTTATACAATATATATCTAAATATCATAATGAAAGGGTTAAATACAAGAATATGAGGTTAATACATTCACCCCTCCATTGTCCTTTTATTCAAGGATTGTAGAAGTCCATTGTTTCCCTCAAAGTGTTCTTGAAATTGGTCCTTCATCTATTTCTTGAATTCCCATGTCACTTCCAAAATCTAACCATGTTTCTACAAAAACTATAGTAGGCCGATGCTTTTTCCACACAATACCTTATATTTCATATCCACAATCCACACAATGATATGATGTAATGATGAATCAGGCCTTTGGTCAATATTATCCTATATAATAACATGGTTAGGACTAGGCTAAAACTCATTTAATTTTGATATGTAGAAAACATTGTGCACAACACATAACCATGATGGAAATGTTAAATTATAGGCCGCATCTCCATCCTATTCAAAAATCAAAAAATGGAATATGTATCGAGGAGATAATGTTGCATACTTCCCAAAATGATGTTGTGAAATTACCAAAGAAATTCATAAATATAGATTATCACTCAATGTGAAGTACAATATCCATCGACGATGTTCTACATATGAATTTCGACTACTCTGAGAAATATGCATTAGATTATGTATCAACTGAATCATCTCCATTTATTCTTGGAAAATCCTCATATCAACCAGTGTATCTCATTTGTTTCCAAAAAATAAATTGGATATGGACAAGCACACCCATACAATGTATTGAAAGAATCCATTTGTGTTGAATCATAAAACCTTTTTTATATGAGAAATCCACTAAGGGTATGTGATCATCCCATGAACCACCAAAATCCCTACACAATCTCACAATATTTCCTCCAATGTTTTTTTTTCAACTATTATTATTGGCCATTCGTCTGGGTATGATATGTCGTACTCATAGTCAACAGAGAGCCAAGAGATTTCTATTTGGATTCCCAAAAACTAGATGTAAACCTCATATCTCATTTTGATGTGATCTAAACTAGTATTCCATGTCCCTTTATAACATTTCAGATATAGATATTGGCCAGATCCTCCACCATATGAGTATCAAAAATAGGGATGAAATTGACGGTCTTGGTATGATGATCAAATTTCACCCATATGAAATCATGATTCTGAACCATTATTGAAATACCTGAAAAAAATCCATGGAAATTTTCTCTCATTTCTACAATATAATAGGTAAGAAATATAAATTCCAAGTTCATCACTTTTGTTCTTCCATAAATTTATGACATATTATGCATCGCTAAAAAAACATTTCCACATTTTATTTCTTGTTGAACCGCCAAATTTCTATTTTTTCTCCTTATATATATTCGGAATTCTAGGATGGACCGCCTAATGTTAATGGTTGTAAAAATTATTGTGTAATTTCTGAAAAGATATTGGTACAACCATCTCATATCTAAACCGAAAAATTGATCTCCCATCTAGTTTACATCCCTCAATTATCTCCCCAAAAATGACTTTTTAACTAATAATAATGAATTTTGAATCAGATTTATATGATTCCATTTCCATCATTTCTGAATCAGGATCATCAGAAACTAGGATGAAAGCCAAAACATCAGCTTGATTTTCACATTCCACATGCATGATGGCTAGTACTGACATCAGATACCACCCATCTGAATCTTCATCTTCTATCTATTCATAAATCATTCTACATGATGCATTAGCCAACAATTTTACTTTTCCTGTTGTTTAGATCAAGTCAAAGTAAAACAATTGGAGATTCTTCATCTATATTCATTTACTCATATTCAAATATAATTATGAGAAAAATATCTTTTCAGCTCTTATGACCAATGAACACAGTAAATTTCCCTCCAAATATATAACAACGCCATGCCTTTAGAGCATGGACGACTACATCTAACCCCATATCATGTGTTTCTTAGTTCCTATCGTGTACATATAACATCCCCGATACATATGTAATGAAATGGTATAATTGCATGAGAAAAAACCAACCACAGTTCCAAAATCATCAAAATACACCATGTACCGCCGTCCTAATTCTAGAAAAATCAAGAGATGTACTAATATAAAGAAATAATTCAACTATTGAAAAGATTACTATCATTACTCAGTCCATTGGAATAAAACATTACAGTTGGAAAATACTATCATTTTTTATTATAGTCATAAAAATTTAAGAACAAAGCATCAGTAATTACCAGCTAGTCCAATGATGTTTTACATCTCAATGAAATTATTTAGAGGATTACAAGAGATTAAAACATTTATAATTTTTGGATCCAATGAAACACCGCGTTCCAAAATAACATGGCCATGAAATCCTACCTCTTATATCTAAAAATCACACCTAAAAAATGTTGAATACAACAAATGTTCTCTAAAAATCCCATTATCATCACTATTTATTTTTCATGCTCATCCATTATGCTGAAGTACACAAATATTTCGTCCACAAATACCTAAATAATAAAATCCAGAAATTACTGATATATACAATTCAATAATTCCATGAACACCATTGGCATATTTAAAAAAAATTATTTACCAAATATCAATAATGTTCACATCTACTTTCGAATGATTTCATTAAAATATACTCATTCTAAACATGAAATTGTTTATATCTATATCACATGTCAATCTTCGTAAACAATTGTGATCCCCATAATTGATTGAACATATCATCAATTTGTGGGAGTAGATACTGATTATTTATCATAAAATTATTGGTCATACGATAATCCACATATATCGTTAGATTTCCTTATGATTTATTAAAAAACAATACTATGGTGGCCCGCAACGACAATCTAGGTTGAAGGAAACCATTTATTCATACTCATCGAGATGAAATTTCGACTCTCTTAATTTCATTTTCTCCACTCGATAAGGCAGATGTGGGAGATGACTGGTCCTTAGGAAGAGATGAATCATAACATGTACCTTTCTTACATGTGGAATACCTAATTAATTTTCATGGAAAAAATCCAAAAAAGGATAAAAAACATGAAACTAACCATTCTCCACTTAATCTCATTGAGATCAATCCCACTGGTGGTACCAATAAGGTCATTGCACCCATTGTCCAATTTATTTCTCCTTTAATTAGATTATCAATTCCTTCTGCAATCATGAAACTAACCATTCTTATATAATAGTGTACGTGATCCTTGATCATTTCCAACCAATACATACACATGATTACATCATATACATCCATCTCCATCATATGGAAGTCCAAATTCAGCTCAACTCCATCAACAATTATAGAACATTCCCTACTTATAATTAATTTAAATTCACTTTTTCCTAAAAGAGTTTTATATATTATTACTGAAGGAATTATCTATATATAGAAACATATAAAATTAATATCATGAGAAAAAATAAATGGATGCAATGTACCAGTACCAACCACACTTGTATAAGGGTAGAATTCAAATGAATTGTTCCTGTCACCGTATATGGCTTAACACGATCACCCACAATCATCTGATATACTCCATATAAATATTTCATCACTATAATATTTTCTTTTTTACCCTTCTTATGATTCCCTTTATGAGGAGTCATGATATTCCAAAAATCATAACGACTAGTTCTGTTCTTCTGATAATATTTGTTTTGTTGTCCTCGCCCAGTGGAAGCATATGATGTCTGCGATACCTAAGAATTTTACGAAACACCTGACCTCGGAGAATAGTGAATATAGCCCAGAAGATTCCCCCTATTCAAGAAATTTTTTCATTCTCTTATTGGTGTTGTGTACTAAATCCACATGTGGTTTAGTGATTCACATTGGAAACATCTTTCTTTGGGAAGAAGTCTCTATAACACCCCGAGTTATTATAGGGCATTTTTCTAATAAATTAAATATTCATTTATTTATTTCAATTCACCATAACCTACATTCCTTTCACATGTAACATTTACACAATGTATGTTTAAAAGAACAATGGCATTGAGAACATTACAAAAAACATTTATTGTTCTACAAAACATAATTTTAATGTGATAAATATTTCCAATGGAGTAATTATAATATTGAGCCTCACCAGCCTTGTGTCTGCTTTGGGGATCCCAACTTCTCCTATACCGCTTAGAGATTCTCTCCCTCCCCGGTGCTACTAATCCTTTCCCTGGGATCCAAACTTCTCCTCTACCATTGTTTCATGCATAAGGACTTTTACATCAGTGTCGTTCTGATTTGGTATTAGCAATGTCTATGGATGTTATTAGTTCAATTGAATTGTTTGATGATTGTACATTTTTCCGTCATGAATGTTATTTTTTTTATTTTATGTGTATTTTTCTTATTTTTTTCTTGTTCTGTGAGTTTTTTATTATTTCTATTTTGGGTCATGTTTGTTGAGGACTATATTGGAGGCCTTCAGTATTCTACGACGAATACAGACAAAAGATGGTGGCATTTTATTAGTTTATCTCCTCTATGATGGTTTTCTGGTTTATGTTTGATGAATCCAATGAATATTTTTTCTTTAATGATGTTTGAAGCGGAAATGGTGATATTGGATGGTTTCTCATCGGTGATGTCGGAATAAGA
Organism: Viscum album; assembly: GCA_963277665.1. NCBI lineage: Eukaryota > Viridiplantae > Streptophyta > Magnoliopsida > Santalales > Viscaceae > Viscum > Viscum album. The sequence continues at coordinate 203,211,797 of OY728121.1, read as the reverse complement.
TGTTATTGGTGACGACGAGGTGGTTCGTTGTTGAGCACGTGGAAAAATAAGGCTCTCTGGTCTATGATCTATGCCTTCTTGCATCCTCGAAGTTTTTGATAATAAATTTTGATTCATTTTGGTTTTTGGCAGTGCGTTTTTGAATTTTATGTCTTTATTATTTCGTGTGTGGCCCGGTTCCCATTCTCCCATAACGACCTTTTTAAAAATCAAATAATAATATAATTTCCATATTATTATAACCTAGCTGTTAAACCCTATAATATTAATACTAATTACTAATATAAAAATAAATTTTAAAATGATATTATATAAATAAAAAATATTGAATAAAATATATATAATTTTTGGTAATGCCCAATTATCATTAAATATACCGTTTTATTGAATAAACTATTTTGAATATCCTTTTTTGAAAAATAATAAAAATTGATTTTAGTCTCAAATAATATATTTAATTTGATATAATGAACATCATCTTGAATTCAGAATCGTGAAATTTTGTTAGGGTGAAATTTAGGGATTTTCCTAAGAAACTCCATTTTTGGATGAATAGTAAAAAATAATGGAATTTAATTCAAAAAATTTATTTGATCTATATAATTTATAATGATAAATTACATTTAAATTTTTATTAAATGTTTAATTAGATCAAATTTTTATCAAATGATCGAATTTGTGTAATTTGAACCATATTCAAATTGAAATTGAACAAAAAAATGTTGCAATCTCTTGATCATTTCTAATTTAAAGCCCCATATTACTGACCTGAGTAAGAGATAAATATTAAATTAATTTATACAACTATTATGATTTAAATTCTGAATAACCCATTTAATATTTGTAATCAAAACTATTTATAACTTCTAATCGGGTCAAAAAAAAATTTTGACCAAAATTATTAGTAACTGTAATTAAATTCATTACATAGATTATTGTAAAAATAAGTTTAACTAATGACTAAACCATATATTTAAGACTGACAACGTCCTATAAAATTGTGAAGTATACAATTTATGGCCATATTTTGTCTTTATACTCAATTGGATCTATTTTTGGTCCTTATTCGATCAACATGAAACTTGAAAAGAATTGAGTGGAATTTTATCTTCAAAAATTTACAAGAGTGTCTCTCCTCCTACACTATAAAAGAGATCATGTCCTCCCACATAGTTACACATAAAAATAACATTGGATATCCAAATATAACCCTGAATAACTCAACTAACACCCACCATTACATCTAGAAGCCTCCCCTGGGCCTAAATTCTATCCAAGAAATGCTTTCAACACAAACCAAAAAGAGTTACACGATTAAGAGGAAACATCATCAGTCAAGATCCTTTTTTATTTTTCTCACCACCCCAGTACTATATTTATTATATTATTGTATAAAAATCTACTATCATAAATATACTAGGATATTTTTATGTTAAGGCCTTGACTACCACTCACACACACCTCTATCTAATTGTAATGAACATTCTGTTTATGTGAATGATGAACCACCACCTCACTAAACGATGATTGTTCACTTTTACATTAACACCTATCATGGGGATTATTATTTTGTAAAATATATTTATATTTTTAAAATTTTATTTATATTAAGAATTTTATATTATTTTTTTATGTTTTAAGACATATATTTTTACATCCCTTTATGTGTCGATACAATAATTTCATTTGAGAAGTGTGGAATACCACCCCCTAAGAGCGATATGATTCATTCATACACTACAATGAATTTATAATGTATGGATTCAGTGATTAAATATTATATATATTATTACATAATAAAACTATAATAATTATATAAAAATATTTAATTTTCATTCATTCTTTCAATTCGATAATAAACACAAATAAAACGTTCATGAGTGCATATGAATTACATGAACAGTGAAATCCATTATATATATATATATTAAATTTATTATTATAATACATGTATATTTAATATATATTTATTTATATGAGTGTTTGAATTCTAGAATCATGATATAATTATAATGACCAACTATGTAACAAATTAAGAAACATGCAAAGAACAAATAAAATATTATCCAAAAGTGAAACCATAACATAGGATGGTTAACAAGAAAGAAATATAATAATCTAATCAGACCATATATGGAATTATATAGTATAATATTTTTCTAAAAAAATTAAAAATTAAAAATATATTTATTTTATATGTGGTTTGAATGAGGTTTTCATAACACTTCTATTTCTATGAGACACATGATATGTTTTCCACTAATTCCATTTGTGATGGTTATATACATAAAATGATTGTATTATATGTTTAATATACATATATTTAGGGTATTAATATATCCATTTTATAATATATATTTTCATGGGGTTTATGTTTCAAATTTTACCAAATTGGTAAAATAGTTTTCTCTCAATTTTCATTCTTTTGGACTCATTATTTGTTATCCAACTAAAATATGTTTGAGGTGTATATACATCTATTTTAAATTTTATATCATTAATATTTTTATTTTATTCATATTTTAGGATTTATATATTTTCATTTTCTTACTTGGGGATTATGATCCCATGTTACCAAGATATATTAATTTAACGAGATAATATCATCGCCTTTTGACTGTGTTTATGTTTATGAACCCTTTTATGAAATATTATGATCCATATTTCAATAAAACTCATGAATTTTATCATCCTATGGTTATTGAAGATATAACCATGTATTTGTACCATATTACACAATTTGGTACTTAATATGATGTTTAATGTAAAATCTAATTGTCTCTCTCTTCGTCCATAAATAATTTTTATTGAAAAAAACTATTTTCTAAAAAAATCAAAAAAATTATCCAAAATATCATTGATTCCAATATTCAAGTAAAATTGATTAAATTTTTTTTATTGTTTTTAGAGAAACATTTATATCATTTAAAATCTATTCTCAATGAAAAACGTTTTAAAAAATGTTTAATATTATAAAAATCCTTTTCAATTTAGAAAGGATATTTTCCAAATGAAAAAATTTACAGGATCATTCAAATTTATTTCCCATATAATGATAAAATATAATGGATTCTCTCCTTCCTTTCTAGGGAAATTCTTCAATGTTTTCATTTATATTCATTCATTGAATGGATAATGTTGCGATATAATTTTTTTTTTATGATATCCACTTCACGTTCAATTGTTATATGTTTATGAAACCCATTTTACATCAACTCATTATGTGATTTTTAAACACACTTCTTTTCAGATGTATTTTTTATGATGAGATGATTTTGAGGCATGTATTTTTAAACATGTTATGATATGTGTACATGATTATAGTACACATGTTTGTATGGATTCACTCTGATAAGGTTGGGACCTATATCTTCCTCAAATGTGTTGTATAAAGAATTATATCTCATGATATAGACTAACATGGTCTTGGAAATGAACCTTATATATTATCATGTCCATGGGAGTGCACTGTGTCAACAATGATGGTATTAGGAGTGAATTCATGAAAATAAAATGTCCATGAGAGTGAACAATGTCTACCAATATGGTATGGGGAGTGAACTGACAATTCCAAGATGGTCTTGGAAGTGACACTTAGAATCTATGGAAATAATATAATATGATTCAGTGTCTAAAAAATTCCATGTTTTTTCCTTTATTGTTATTTCATGGATTATGATCATTATTTACTTATGATTAATGTCTTTGGAACAGTCAACATTTATCCCAAGATTCATGTGTGTGATATTTGATATATAGGTTGTGATATTATATTCTCACAATCATGTTCTAATACCATTATGCTCATTATTATGCTTACATATCTCCCTCTTTTAACCATACTGAGAAGTTGAGTTCACCATTTTTTATGTTTCCTTCCATATTTTATGATTATATGTATTATCTTTTATGCGTGAATGATGAGGGATAGTAAAAAAAACTTATTGGGTGACAATGTATCTCATATATGCATCAGTGTTTATGTTCCCATCTTCCAAAGGCAATAGGTTTGTACGATCTTTTGGCATCTGTTTGTTTAATGTTTTAGGTATTCAGAAAAGAATATATAATGTGAATATATGAAAATTTAGGGTATAAATAGTTTTATTAGAGAAAATATTTAAATAACCATTGGAATCTAGGATTAGAATAACATGTTATGTACCCTATGTACATGTCAATAGATATGTCTAAGGATATGAAAATGTATAGATAAATGTCTTGGATATTTATAAATGATAAATAGAGTTATTTCCAAGTAGTACATACAGTTGTGGATACAAGATGTTGATGTGTATATGGTATTAATGTACCTAGGGGTATAAAAATTGACATTATTTTCTAGGCCCAACTCATGGTAATCTAGTATACCACAACCTGCCCTATAGCACACATGGTTTGACACTCCTCGGGGATATGCTTTGGAAATTAAAAAAATATTCAATAATAATCATTAAGTATTTAAATATAATTTTACAATGAATATAATTTTATAAAAATAAGGTGTCATATATTAAGGATGGTTTCAAAATTTAGACATCCTTTAAGTGAATTTTCATAGTTACATGGTTCCTCACACTGATTACTATTTCATACTCTATGATTTTTGGATTCATTTAAAGGAAGGAATCTGAAGGAACCACATTTTTGGTTAATGTGATGAAAATTTAAATTCATTGCCTACTTAGGAACGGAATAATATGGGATATTGAATTAAAAAATAATTTGTACTCTCATACAACATTATCAATCTATGAATCATGGTGGACTTGTAAATGAGAAATTGTGGGATCAAAATTATGTTGAGTATTTCATGAGGAAACATGCAAATTATTTTAGATGGTCTGTTGATCCACATATTACCTAAAAAAGGATTAGTTTTACTAAAATGATATCATATATTCCCCAATTTTCAAGGAATGAAAAATTCATTCTGGACATATATCAGTTAGAAGAATAATTAGACAAGTGGTTGACTCTAATAAAAATTATGAGGCAACAATATGAGACATAATACATGGATTGAGACAGTTTCATTAACATAATTTTCAGGAAAAAAAATTACTATAATTAACATTACCAAGATAATGAATTATTTCCATTAGATGAATTAATGGGATGATTAATATATTGGTACCAAGGAGGGTAATTTATTGTGACATGGGTGGTACACTTCTAGATATAACATTAATATCGATTGTAATGTTGATAGGTTCTTCCGTGGATTAATGAAAGGTATCAGAATGGTTTTCGCCATAAAAGAATACAATATCATTGAAGAGATGCGTTTTTTTATATAAAGGATGAAATTGAGGATAGAGTCAATTATAAATATCAGTGTTTTAGAAAGAATATGATCATGCCATTTATTGGAATATCTAAAAACCATGATGAAAATAATATGCTATTCCATTTATAATCTACGTCTGGGAAGAAGCATGGAATTCATTTCATTATGAGGTTTGAAAATATTTTTATGTGTGGAAGGAAAGGCTATCAAAAATTTGATTGCTGAAGTCAAGATAAAATGATATAAAATTTTAAGAATGGGGAAAATGCGGAACAACATGAATCTCCCATGATTCTGTGATATATGTGTAAGTAGAATGGGAATTCTGCTAACCACATCCCAAACCCTTGGTCAAGTGATGATGATCAACATCAGCTAACTCTTAAGATTAGGGGACAGTTGAAATCTCATGAAATCACTATATAAGATACGGGGTTTGATAATTATGTCTTTAAAGGTAAACATACCATACACTATAAAAAATCTAATTTCATAATTGATTCTAGATCATCCCAGTATTTCATATCTAAATAATTCTCTATGGGTTATAGGATACCAACAAAAAAATTAGATATGAGAATGTGATTCCTTTAAATATTTTCATGCATCCTTTGGATTATTTATTTCATCTTATGAATGTATTGGATTTACCCACGTAAAGATAATATAAATTGTCAAGGAATGGATGTTATGTTTATCATTGGAAGCCTCCATTTTATTTGTAACACCCCAAGATATCATAGTGTGTTATTTCTTAAAAATAATTCAGTAACATGCACTACACGCAACACCGAGTTCAAGCGCACCATGAATTACTAAACAATCCATTAAAAAGAGTTTATTAATAGTATTAACTAAATTTTAAACTTTATATAATCCTTATAATTTTAGAATCCATATTATGAGTTTCATAGACATAATGTAAGAACAAATTCATTTTCATTATTGCACTTTTACAAACTTTTAATAGTGAACCATTTTTAAATCCAATATTGTAAACTTTTATATATTCTATTTGACTAAATAAATCTACTTTTTAGAATGGGGATATCAAGAAAAAATTACAATGAAACATCCCAAGCTTCCACGATACGTTTCCCTTTGAATAATGCAATGGCGTGCATTGTACGAAACTTCGAGATTCTAACACACCATAACCAATCAAACTAGACGTTATGAATAGTAATACCTAATTTTTGAAATTTTATAAATTTTCTCTTTTTAAATGGACTTCATTTTTGGATTCATGATATCGAAATTAGCTTAGGGTTAAATTTTGGTACTTTTCAGATAACTTTCATATTTTGATGAATAATGAAAATTACTATATTTTAATTAAAAAAACTTTTTAATCGAAATAATTAATAGTGATAAATTATTAATTTGAGTGGTTTTAAAGTATATTTAGAATATATTTTTACCATTTCATAAAATTTTGGTCATTGGATGTAATTTTACATTTAAACCAGACATAAACAAGTGTTAATCTTTTGATAGTTATTATCGCTTAAAAAAACGCTATTTGTTTTTATGACGGGAACAAAATATTAAATTAATTAATGCAACTTATATTTTCTGAATTTGGTAAAATAAACATCATTTTTTAATTCATAATATCAAATATATCTTAGGCCTAATTATTGGTATTTTTCTGGAAAATTTCATTTTTTATGAATAGTGAAACCACTAAGTGGTAGTTAAAAAACCGAATTTTTCATAAAACTGAATTTTACCACATCTGTGAGTGGAATATCAAAACTATGAGAGACACGGTTAATATAAAGGAGTAAAATTTGGTTCAATGAGATGAAAATATTTTTTTTTGAATAGTAACTTTTTACTTTTATTTACCATGGTTAAAAGTAAAAAGGGTAATTAAGGGTGAAAATGATATTAATATTACCATAACACATGTCCTAATTATATTGGACAAGTGTATCTCATCCAAAAACAATCTTAAGAGTAAAATATTATCATTTAGGTCCACCTGAATTAGATTAGGACATTTATTATTATTTAATTCAAAGAATAGTTAAAAGAGTTAAAATCAACGTTTATTTACTAAAACATTTTTAATATAGTGTTATACATAAGATAAATTTGATTGTAAATATTAATTAGAAATATCAAACGATTTCCTACATAATGGTATTTTATTAATAATTTTTAGGCATTAAATAAGTTAATTTATTTATGACACGATGGTGATGCAATAATTACCTAATTAATGAAAAATTAAAATAATTGATATTATAAATACCCAAATAAATGTAATTTGAGACTATTTATAAATACCAATAATTTTATAGGTTAATATGACATGTTAGGATTGGTTTAATCAACTTTTTTCGAATTAATCATTCTGTTATGAGTTTTACAAAAATAAATTATTGAATAGTGTCAAAATTGACAAAAAAGAGTTTTTAAAACAAATATTATATTATTAATTGATAATAAATTCCAAAAAATCTAAGGATCATACAAGAGACTTATATAATGATATGTGTATCATTAATGGACCACTTGGGGGTCTCTTGGATGTATATAGTAAATTTATTAACCATATAATATAAAAATAGAAAGAGACTTTGTAAAAGTGAAAATAATTAACTAAGAGTTAATACTTAAATATAAGGTTAATATAATGAACCGAACCTGTATAAATTCTATTTGTTGAGTGGTTTTCAACACATCCCCACATTAAATTTTAATTAATACACGTTTAATCCATTTGAAACCGAAAATTAATTTATTATAAAATAGTATTTTTAGCTTTCCAAAGGTTCCCCTCACCCCTCTTATAAAAGGGCACTCCCCCTTCTCAATAATTCACACATTCAAAGCCATTTGGATCAGACAAACCCTACCCAAATACTCCCTCAACTTCCCTCAATACAACCTATAGGCCTTAGTTTGATACGAAAGCCATCCTAAGGATTCCTTTTGATCAAATCAAAAGGAAGAACCCGAAGAAGAGGTAATGTTTTCACCACCATTTTTCAAATTCATTTCTTCATCAAATTCTACTTTCTTTGTTATTCCCATTCTAAAATAATTAATCTAGTATCCCATATATACTGTAATATTATTATAAATATGGTACAACCATATTCAGTATTCTATCCATCCTTTGAATGAAATGTCACCATACGTGCGTACGTACGGCTTACCATCTCCACGTCGTGGTGTAATTGTTATTCAATATATTATTATTTGGATGGGTAAAATAATGATTTTTAATTCATGTAAATAATAAATATAACATGATAATTATTATGTATATATGATATACCATCCAATTATATATTATTTTACTATCAAAAAAATGATATTGCCGCTCGTGCGTACGTACGGACTACCATCTCCACGAACGCGATGTGATTCATTCTCCATCGTATCCATTAAAGTCTAATTATCATTTGATGATTAATAATAGTATCTACGTACTTGGTATAATTCTGGATTTGATTAAGATACAATCTATACATGACAAACACAGCTTATGTAACAAAACATATAAAAGAAAACGAGCAAGTTAACACCCGAAACAACGATAATACTAAGATATTATTAACAAATCAATATTGAAAGATCAGATATGATATTATATTAATGTATATGATTATTTTATAATTTAATAAAAATTATTTCACCATTATACCGGAGGTTAACCTACCCTTAACCAAGGAAAAGTACAAGGTAATGGTTTATTTCACATTGTCTTCATTATCCGAGGTTGTTTATATGTAATAATCTACTGGGATCTCTTTATCATCCACATCCATGTTTCTTGAAAGTTTATTTCAAAACATTCTTACTATTTTACAGAATATGGGTTAAAGTCATTTATACCCTTGTTTGACTTTTTATAAGATGTTTATAAAGGAATCATTCCGTAGTTTTCCAGACAGGGTCCTTTTTAACCTTTTCAACAGAATTAAGGTAAGAATGTTTTTTAACTTATACGGCGGGTGCGGCTATCTTCCACCGTTATAAAATTTTCAAAGCTTCCCTTACAAGATTATAAAGATATTTTCAAAGTAAATGTTTTATTTTAAAATTATGTGACTTTTAAATGATTTCAAAATGAATATTTTAAGAATTTATGAAAGGTACTCTTTATCATAATCAGAATTTTAAATGTTCTAAAGTTTTTTCTTTCTAAATCTGTTTAATTAATGTCTATGTTTTCAAAATTATTTTAAGGATTTATTTATGTTTAAATTAATGTTTTGAAATGATATTTATTTTCAAAATATTTGAAGTGGTATGTGACAATTTGATTCAAAAATCTCTTTTAAATTAATTCATTAATAAATATGTGAATTTTAAATGATTTCAAAAAAACAGATATTTCTCTCAAATAGTTTTGATTTCAACCATGTCATCATCCTTTGATGGATTTTATGTTTATTTGAAGTTGATTTATTATGATACTAAACTACCATGTTTTTTTGACGTTTTTGTGATGTGTTTGACTATGGATGTGTTATTCTTACACCATTAATGGTTTATTGATGAAGTATTTACATATCATATTCTAGTTTTAATACGAATTTTTATGTTATGTTTGAACCTTTTCATATGGGAATTCATTGGACTTAATATGTCACGGGTGGAGCCCTCTATAGCTCCTCGATGCATCGGTATGTCTCATGAGACAAACTACTGTCTTGGCACAAGGCCTTGGAAAAATCTTATTTGTAGTCTTGGCACGAGGCCTTGGCTATGTGGTTATGATAGTCTGGAATTATGCATTCCATTATTATGAAAGGGGTTATTGATATTTCATGTGATTATTCGATTAGTATAATATTCATGTGAATTAGTAAATTTAATTATTTCATCTTATTTTTGCCATACATTTTTGAAGTTCAAGTTTAAAAGGCTTTTGTTTTAGTTATACATTGCCGTAAATGATTATTCTTATTTATGAAAGTTTCCGCTATATTTTTATCCTTACTGGGCATTTGAGCTCACCCTTTTTTCTATATTTTATTTTTCCCAGGATGTGATGAGTTATTTTATGAATGACCTACAGGGATAGTATGAGGGGATATGAAGACAATATATTGTTGTAGTTTTTCACTTATTGATGTAATGTACACTTTATGAATTTATCTAGTGTTTCCAAGGCTACTAAACTAATCGGTCTTTCAAGACTTGGTCTTTCTTGAGATAATGACTATGTTATGTAATAATGCACCGACTCTGGGTATCTAGGGTTGGGGCATTACAGTTGGTATCAGAGAAAGTTTAGTACAACCCTTGGAAGCAAGATTTAGATAAACTCTGATTACAGCACATAGACCTAAGATAATAATTGAGGATTAGTATAGAATAACTTCCAAGAATTTTGGTATTGTAGAGATTTTGTGAGTTTTCCAAGCAATACATCCCTGTCTGGATACAAGAAGGTAGAGGAGGCTCTGGCACATATGTACCTAGGGGTAAAACCTGAAAACACCAATTTGAACTAGACTCGAACGGGAACTGGTGCACAACAATGGGCCTTGCGTCACTCTTGGTTATGAAACTCTCGTGGGATATGCTTAGGATAATTCTCATTTTCTTTACAAACCATTATGAAGGGTTTAGGAGTATATACTTCCTCAAAGGAGACATTTTTATGATTATGGATTATATCCATAAACTATTTAATCTATTTAATTTATGTTATTTGTTTTACAAGTTTGGGATTAGGTATTGTTATTCATAAACTAATCTAGTGTATTCCATTGTTTACAAATGGCTCCCAGTAGAAGGAATGAGAACTCCAGCAATGCACATGATCCAAAGAGAAAGAAGGATCATATCTTTCATGGTGTTAAGCCAGAATTTATAACAGAAATTGTCTCCCATGTATTATCATCATATGAAGAAATAAAATCATTTGTTGATAAGATAACTACAGAGTTTACTATGTCCTATGGATTTAAAGGGAATCAAGAGAAGAAAAGGATGGAAGAGGGAAAGATGGATAAAGAGAAGAGGGGAAAAAAGAATTTTCCCATATGTGACAACTGTGGGAAGAAACACCCTGGAACTTGCCTGAAAGGTATAGGAGTTTGTTATAAGTGTGGAGGAAAAGTGCACAAAGAACGTGACTGCATGGGTAAGAAAATGGTTTCAAATGTACAATGCTTAATTTTCAAGGAGTTTGGACACTACACGAACCTATGACCCAATCATCAGACTATGCCACAAATGATTCTATTGGATAATAATCAAGTTACGATACTACCACATATGAAGAGGAATGATTAGAGTTCTTATGTTGATTATGTCATTTGAGTGTTGTATAAACAATTTACTTATTATAATAATTCTGGAGTATATAAGGATTATACTAGAGTAATATTTCATTAAGTACTTGAGATTTTGTGGAACAAAGAAAAATGACTCAATAGCAGGTTAAATTTTTGGAAACTATATGGTTGAGAGAAAGATAAACCATAATATGGTTCTGATACCGAGGTAGTGATTTTAGAATAATACATGATTGATTTGGATAAATTATATTGGATATTTATTCACTACCTTGAAATTGATGAATGATTTGTATATTCTATCATTGTTTGGGTTTACAACATTTTTGGATTGAAGGAGTATATCAATTATTCTTTAAGGAACAAGAGATCATGAATGTAATCAATAATGTTTTATGGTAATTTAAGATGTTGCAGTGTTTTAAAAGTATACATGATGAAGGTTTTCACATGTTATTACGCGGCAAAAAGGATCTTCATTGTGTGCACCTTCCTTATAAATTTTGGACTGATGTATTTTGGATAGTTCTAGTTTGGATTATTTTGTATTACCATAAAAGGACAGCCCGGAGGTCAGGTGGCAACCCGTCGCGTCCGGAAAGGCCGCGAGACCTAAACCCGCCACCAAAGGGTGACAAAGATGTATCACCTACCACTGACCCATGTGATGTCCTGGATTGAATAATGTCATTTTTTATGGTTCTTCTAGGGGAATTATAAATTAATTTTTTAACCCTATACGAATAGGATAAATAGAATATTATTTTTAAGCTTTATTATATTTTTGGGTGAAAGATGAGTTTGTGGTAGAACATAGTTAAATGATGAGACTCTACTGTTCAAGTATATATTTATCTTATTCTCTTATTCAATGAAGAAATTAATTATTATACTGTAGTGAAGGGATCTTAAAACAAAAAATGTGTTATCCTAATACCATATGTTTTGCTGAACCGATGGTATTTTAAATCATCATAGATTGATTAATTTAAGGCCCTCAATTTTACACTTGTTGGTGATTGATGACCTCAATCACTACCTATAAATATTTACGTTTTTCCTCCAATTATATGTCTCTAATTTCCACCAATGTTCTCCGAATAGAGATCATAATTTGGTGGCGACCCTTTCATTTCTCTTTTCCTCTTATTAAGAATAAATTTTATTAACCCAATTTCCAATGTGGGTTTTCCCACAATGATATTTTCTATATTCAACCATTTATTTTCTATGAACAATTTCAAATTATGAGGACTCAATTTATTGAAGGAGGGATAATGTAACACCCCAAGATTTCATGGTGTGTTATTTATTCCAAATAATTCAATAACTTGCACTACACGTAACACCGAGTTCAAGCGCACCATGACTTACTAAACAAGCCGTTCAAAAGAGGTTATAAATAGTATTAACTATGTTTTAAACCTTATATAATCCTTGTAATTTTAGAATCCATATTATGAGTTTCGTAGACATAATGTAAGAACAAATTCATTTTTAGTATTGCACTTTTACAATCTTTTAATAGTGAACCCTTATTAAATCCAATATTTTAAACTTTTATATATTAAATTTGACTAAATAAATTTACTTTTTAGAATGGGTACATCAAAAAAATTACAATGAAACATCCCAAGTTACCATGGTACGTTTCCCTTTGAATAATGCACTGGCGTGCATTGTACGCAACTTCGAGGTTCTAACACACCACAACCAATGAAACTAGTTGTTATAAATAGTAATAACTACTTTTAGAAATTTTATAAATTTTATCATTTGAAATGGACTTCATTTTTGGATTCATGATATCGAAATTATCTTAGGGTGACATTTTGGTACATTTCAGATAACTTATATATTTTGATGAATAGTAAAAATTACTAAATTTTAATTAAAAACTAATTTTTGAATCGAAATAATTAATAGTGATAAATTATTAATTTGAGTTTTTTTAAAGTATATTTAGAATATATTTTTACCATTTAATGCAATTTTGGTCATTGGATGTAATTTCACATTTAAACGAGACATAAACAAGTGACAATCTTTTGATACTTATTATCTCTTAACAACACGATATTTGTTTTGACGACGGGAATTAATTTTTAAATTAATTAATGAAACTAATATGTTCTGAATTTGGTAAATTAAACATAATTTTTGAATTCATAATATCAAATATATCTTAGACCTAATTTTTGGTATTTTTCTGGAATCTTTCATTTTTTGATGAATAGTGAAACCACTAAGTGGTTGTTAAAAAACCGAATTTTTCATAAAACTGAATTTTACCACTTCTGTGAGTGGAATTTCAAAAATCCGAGAGACACCGTTAATGTCATGGAGTATAATGTGGTTCATTGAGACAAAAATAATTTTTGGTGAATAGTAACTTTTTACTGTTATTTACCAATGTTAAAAGAAAATAGGGTAATTAAGGGTAAAAATGATATTAATATTACCCTAACACGTGTCCTAATTCTATTGGACAAGTGTATCTCGACCAAAAAAAATAATAGGAGTAAAATATTATCATTTACGTCCACTTGTATTAGATTATGACATTTATTATTATTTAATTCAAAGAAGAGTTAAAAGAGTTGAAATCAATGTTTATTTACTAAAACATTTTTAATATAGGGTTATACAGAAGATAAATTCGATTGTAAATATTCATTAGAAATATAAACAAATTTCCTACATAATGGTATTTTATTTATAATTTTTATAAATTAATTAAGTTAGTTTATTTATGACACAATGGTGATGAAGTAATTACCTAATCAATGAAAAATTAAAATAATTGATATTATAAAAACCCAAATAAATGTAATTTGATACTTTTTATAAATACCAATAATTTTATAGGTTAATATGACATGTTAGTATTGGTTTAAATAACTTTTTTTGAAGTAATAATTCTGTTATTTGTTTTACAAATATCAATTATTGAATAGTTTCCAAATTGACATAAAAGAGTTTTTAAAACAAATATTATATTATTAATTGATATTAAATTCCAAAAAATCCATGGTTCGGCCAAGAGACTTATATCATGATTGGTTTATTATTAATGGACCACATGGTGGTATCTTGGATGTATATTGTATGTTTATTAACCATATAATATAAAAATACTAAGAGAAATTGTAAAAGTGAAACTAATTAACAAAGAGTTAATACTTAAAGATATTGTTAATATAATGACCCAAACCTGTCTAAATTATATTTTTTGAGTGTATTTAGACCAATACCCACCTTAACCTTTTAATAATCCACTTTAGAGCCATTAGAAACCGAATATGAATTTATTATAAAATAATATTTTTAGCTTTTCAAAAGGTGCCCCTCACCCCGCTTATAAAAGGGCACTCCCCCTTCTCACTAATTAACACATTCAAAGCCCTTTCCCTCGGCCAAAACCGACGCAAATACTCTCTAACCATCCCTCAGTACAACCTATAGGCCTTATATTGATCATAAATCCAACCTAAGAAGCCATTTTTATCAAATCAAAAGGAAGAACCCGAAGAAGAGGTAATGGTTTCACCACCCTTTTTCAAATTCATTTCTTCTTCAACTTATTCATTCTTTGTTATACCCATTCTAAAATAATGAATCCAGTATCTACTATATACTGTAATATTATTATAAATATTTTGCAACCATATTCCTTATTCTATCCATCCATTGAATGACATTTCACCATATCTGCGTACGTATGGCTTACTGTCTCCACGTCGTGGTGTAATTGTTATTCAATATATTATTATTTGGATGGGTATAATAATGATTTTTAATTCATGTAAATAATAAATATAACATGATAATGATTCTTTGTATATGATGTACCATCCTATTATATATTATTTTAATATCAAAAGAATGATATTGTCGCTCGTGAGTACGTACGGACTACCGTCTCCACGAACGCGATATGATTCATTCTCCATCGAATCCAATCAAGTATAAGTATCATTTGATGATTAATAATCGTATATAAGGACTTGTTATCATTCGGGATATGATTAAGATACAACCTATCCATGACAAACACGTCTTACGTAACATAACATATAAAAGAAAACGAGTAAGTTAACACCTGAAACAACGATAATATTAAGATATTATTAACAAATCAATATTGAATGATCATATATGATATAATATCAATGTATATGATTCCTGTATAATTTAATAACAATTATTTCACCATTATACATGAGGTTAACCTACCCCCAACCAATGAAAAGTACAAGGTAAGGGTTTATTTCACAATCTATTCATTATCCGAGGTTGTTTATATGTAATAATCTACTGGGATCTCTTTATCATCCACATCCTTGTTTTTTGATAGTGTATTTCAAAACATTCTTACTTTTTTTACAGAATATGGGTTAAATTCATTTATAACCATGTTTGACTTTTTATAAGATGTTTATAAAGGAATATTTCCATCTTTTTCCAAACAAGGTCATTTTTAACCTTTTCGACCGAATTAAGGTAAGAATGTTTTTTTTAACTTATACGGCGGGTGCGGCAATTTTCCTCCGTTATAAAATTTTCAAAGATTACCTTACATGTTTATGAGGATATTTTCAAAGTAAATGTTTTATTTTATAATTATGTGACTTTTAAATGATATCAAAATGAATATTTTAAGAATTTCTGAAAGGTACTCTTTATCAAAATTACAATTTTAAATGTTTTAAAGATTTTTCTTTCTAATTTTTTTTAATTAATGTACATGTTTTCAAAATGATTTTAAGGATTTATTTATGTGGACATGAATTTTTGGAAATGATATTTATTTTCATAAGTTTCGAAGTGGTATCGGGAACATTGATTCGAAAATCTCTTTTAAATTACTCCATTAATAAATGGGTGACTTTTAAATGATTTCAAAAATAGAGATATTTCTCTCAAATAGTTTTGATTTCATCTATGTCAACATCTTTTGATGGATTTTAAGTTTATTTGAAGTTGATTTATTATGATACAAAACTTCCATATTGTTTTGAAGTTTTTGTGATGTGTTTGACTGTGGATGTGTTATTCTTACACCATTCGTGGTTTATGGATAATGTATTTACATTTCGTATGCTATTTTTAGTACGAATATTTATGTTATGAATGAACCTTTTCATATGGGAATTCATTGGACTTAATATGTGACGGGTGGAGCCCGCTATAGCTCCTCAATGCATCGTTAGGTCACATAAGACAAACTAGTGTCGTGGCACAAGGTCTTGGAAAAATCTTATTTGTAGTCTTGGCACGAGGCCTTTGGCTATGTGGCTATGATAGTCTGGAATTATGCATTCCATTATTATGAAAGGGGTTATTGATATCGCTTGTGATTATTCGATTTGTAGAATATTCATGTGAATAATTAAATTGAATTATTTCATCTTATTTTTTCCATTCTATATTGAAGTTCCAGTTTAAAAGGCCTTTGTTTTAGTTATACATTGCCTTAAATGTTTATTCTTATTTATGAAAGTTTCCTCTATATTGTTATCCTTTCTGGTCACTTGAGCTCACCCCTTTTTCTATTTTTTTTTCAAGGATGTGAAGAAGTATTTTATGAATGACCTACAGGGATAGTATGAGGGGATATGAAGACAATATATTGTTGTAGTTTTTCACTTATTGATGTAATGTAAACTTTATGAATATATCAAGTGTTTCCAAGGCTACTAAACTAATCGGTCTTTCGAGACTTGATCATTCTTGTGATCATGCCAATGTTTTGTAATAATGCACCGACTCTGGGTATCTATGGTTGGGGCGTTACGTTATCATCCATCGATGTGATGATAATTATTGAAATTATAAAGAGATTATATATAGAGTTTGGGTCTATACTCTAATTCAAAATGGTTGAATATATGAAATGGTATGGGAGAAAATTGGCATCCATGATATGAGCATTTTTCTGGAATTTTGGGTGTTGTTGATGGAATACATTCATTGCCTTCCCCCAAAATGTGAAGTAGAGTTCTCAATCAAACTAATACCTAGTTCCACGCCCATTTTAATGAATCCTAGTAGAATATGTCTTATAGAGTTTCTGTAATTCAAGGAGAAATTCAATGGAAAACATGATAAGGGATTAATCCAGGCATGTGTATCCCCGAGGGGTGAGACCATTCTTTTTGTGATAAATAATAATGTGTCAATGGTTCTCTAAATTTATTATAAGGTGTTGAACAAAATCAAAATGAAGAATAAGTAACATCTTCAGCATATTGATGACTTTTTTAACCAACCACATAGATCTCAATACTTTTCATCAATTAAACTTCATTATGGCTATCATAAATTGGGGGTCAAGAATAAGGATATTCCCAAGACAACATTCTGATCATGGTATATACACAATAGAGATTCATTTTAATCTTTTTAATTCTAATTCTATCTTCACAAATTTAACGAGTATAGTCTTTAAGGATTAGCTAGATCAGATTATGAAAGTCATTAAATATGATATTCTTATAAATTAAAAGGAGAAGAATTATCAAGCTGATCAATTTTTAATTGTACATCATATCCTATGGAAGGAGAAGCAATATGATAATTTTAAAATGTTTGAATTTTGGCTGAAATTGGTTTCATTTTTAGGTCACATAATTTCATGTTAGGGTGGAATAGTAGATCCATAAAAGACATAGGCAATATAATGATGGACTAGACCATCCATAGTGACTGAGATCAACAGTTTTGATACTTTTTCTGGGTATTGTTGATGATATGTGGATTAATTCTCCTAATTATACAATCCAATGACCAAGTTAACACATAAAGATTTCACATTCCACTGGATATTTGAATTTGAGGAAAATTTCATGTCATTGAAGGGATAGCTAGTCATTTCACCTTTTTCTACATTACCCTATAGTGGAGAAGGGATTATAATATTTAGTGATTCATCCAGTAAGGTAGTTGGGTGTGATACTATGATGAATAACATGGTTATAGCCTATTAATCATGCATTTTCATGATTCATGATAAAAATTACCATACTCATGATTATGAGTTCCCCACTTTAATTTTTTAATTAAAAATCTAGAGGAGTTATCATTATGGATAAATATATGTTATAGATGATGGCCATAATATGCTGAAATACATATTCCTATAGAAGGATTTGATAATTCTCCTAATAATATGATTAGAGTTGAAAATGGATTATTAATAGTGAATACTTTATCCCCCGTGTAAATAAAACATGGTGGATAATGCGTTGAGATGGAAGGATGATGAAATATTATCCGTGATGAGGATCTCAAAAGATCCAATATTATTGGATTAAAAAAGGACATATCTAGAAATAATAATGGAATGGAGAAATATTTCCTTCCAAATAGGAATGTCCAACCCTCTAAATAGGTTATAATTATTGAGGTGTAGATGGTAGAAAAAAAGTTTCAACATAAATTCAGAAATGTTCCTAAGATTAAACTTGATTAGGATGGAATGTCGTTGTTCATGAACCATGAATGAGTTTCAACCATACCAGCTTTAATGGAGTTATTAGAGGAATATCACTATTCATCAATCAATATACATCCTAGAAGTTTGAATATGTATATAGAATAGAATGAATACTTGTGGTGGGATGGAATGAAGTGATACATCACAGATTTTGTATGTTAGCGCTTGTAATTCCAACAAGTTATGGATGAACGATGTAAGTCAAAGGTGATGTTTCATCCTGTACCCATACTAGAACGGATGTGGGACGACATCACTATGTATTTTTTCTTCGTACCAAAAAATGGACATTTTTTCCATCAATATATCATGAAGACATACATACCTAACCCTCCAGTGTAAAAAACTAATAAGTCGTACTAATGTAGTAGGACCTATCTTATAATGAAAAACCAGTTGAAATTATGGATCTATCAGAGAATGTTCTAAAAAACAAAACCACTGACCAAGAAAATGTTTTGTGGAGAAATAACCACATATATGAAGCTATGTGGAATCTTGAGGATATGATGATGCCTAAGTATAATCTTTTTTACCTATGTGATGAATTAAAAGGACAAAATTTATTTTAAGGGGTGTATAATATGACAACCCATGTTTTTATGGACCTTTTTTGAATAAATAAAATATTAATTCTATTCTTTCAATGCACTATATCAACCATTCCATTCACATGGAACATCTACTTGGTATACATAATACAGATCAATGGATCTCCCTATGTCAAACACAACACCGATGTTTTTATGAAACTACATTTTAGTGTTATAAAAACTTAAAATGAGATAATTATTCAATATCCCTAAAAAATTTATATAAATAATAATTAATTAATTTAAAATTATTTTTTATAATTTTTATATATTAATATAACAAATTTATGACAGTTGAAATAATTTTCTGTAATGTCCTTTTATTCTTAAAAATAATATTTTTTCCAATGAACTAAATTTAATTTCCTTTTGTGAAAATAAATAATCATAGAAACTAATATAAATATAATTTTATAAAATTAACATTATTTTTAAATTCATAATTCTGAAATTATATTAGGGTGAAATTTTTGGGAATTTTTGGGAAACATCAATTTTTGACGAATAATGACTGATACAACATTTTAATTTAAAAAGTGTTTTGCAGAAAATATATTAATAAGGATAAAATATATTTTAATTTTCATTTAAATTTTTATTATGTTATTTTTATCTATTATTACAATCTATGAATGTGGAACTAATTTACCATTGGAATTGGATATAAAAACAATACAAACATGGGATAATTTTTACAATAAAATCCTCAACTGTCGACCCTAATACATGATTAATTTTAAATTAATTTCACCAAGTTATTATTAGGGAATTTTGGAGAATATATTCCATATTTCTAATAATCATGATTTATAATGTTTAATAAGGTCAATTTAGTTTTTGAAAAAAAATATTAGTTACCGTAATTAAAAATAATTAAATCGAGTAATGTAAAATTTATATTAACTACAGACTATAACTAAAATTTAATAATCAAAACAATGTATATAAATTTATAAGATACATTGGATGGAAATATATAGACACTATCCCACATTTTCTATAATTTATATGATTATTGGGTTCACTTTTAACATGAAAAAATTTGGGTGGAATTTTCTCTTCAAATATTTGCAAGAGTGTCACTCCTCGTCCACTAGAAAACCCGATCCCTTATTCCCACATACTCACACCCAATCCCATTTGTCTTGTCCAATAACATCACAAATATATCCCCAAAATTCCTACCAACACCCTAGATGAATGACCTTTAGAAAAAATCAATCTGGGGAATCCATTTAGCATTAATGAATTTCAGATACCTCATTAAGAGGCAACATCATCACTTATGATCCTATTTTTATTTTCATTCTACACCTCCTCCATTATCTTTAGTAACTTCATGTATAATAAATAATCAATTAAAAATATACTATTATTTTTCTATTATATTTTTTATACCAATAATCAACACACATCAAACTAATGTGTAACAAAAATACATTTTATGTGTACAATGAACAACAACCTCACTAAAGGGGGATTGTTCATTTTTCAATTACCTCCAATCACAGTGGAAATAATGATAATCACTATATTAATGTATGTATAATATTAAATTTATTATTTATGTATATTTTTTATTAATTTTTATGACACCTATCATTTTACCTTCCATTTTGTGTTTATGTGATAATTTCATTTAAGGAATTGTGGACTACCACCCACTCAAAGTGATACAATTTGTTCTTGAACTACATGGAAGATATTATGGATGTGTTTCGTGATTATATATTATATATATGATGTAATAAATCTAATTTAATAATTATATAAATATTAACATATCATTAATTTAAATTCATTTATTCAATATGACAATAAAAAACTAAACAACATTATTTTGTATGGGTAGCTTAACACCTATATGAATGGTGTCTTCAATTTTGAAATTATATATTAAATTTGTTAATAAAAAATATCCTAAATATAAATGATATTTATATCATTTATTACATTTTGGAAAAAATATATTATTATATGGACATATTAAATATCAAATTAAGACACATGTAAAGAACAAAGAAAATATTATCAAAAGAAAACCCTTAACATAAGATAGATAAAAAGTGGGGAATATATTGTCATAATTAGAGAGTTTAAAGTATAAGATATAATAATATGGTTATTTATAAGATTTTTAATACGTTATTATTTATTATTTATGGGTTTTTTAATAGGTATGACAAGGGTCAAGACACAAGGTAAGGGGATTTCATATGAGTTATAATTTCCATGAGATATTTGTTATGTTCACCACTATTTCCTATTGTTTTGTGTATGTAGTGGACATGATTTTATTATATGTTTATTATGAATAAATTTAATGTTATTCACATATCCATTTTATAATCTTTCATTCATGGAGTTTATGTTTCGTATGTTATCAAATAGGTAAAATTGTTTTCCTTAAATTTTCTTTCTTTGAGACTCTTATCTTGTTAAGTACCATTTTTTATTAATGTGTAAATACATCCATTTTAAATTTAATATCATAAATGTACTTATTTTCATGATATTTAAATCCTCGTTTAATTTTTTTTCTTACATGTATAGTATGATACCATAATACCTTGTTATAAAAGTTTATTGAGATAATGTCATTAATTTTCTAAATGGATTATTTTTATGCAACCATTGATGAATTATTATGATCCATATTTCATGAACACTCATGTATTTTTTTATACTATAGTTATTCAATAAATATACATTTATTAGTACCATTTTCCACTCATTGGTAGTGAAGATATTGTTTTAATGTTAAATATAACTATATCTCTCTTGAGTCAGAAGTCTATTGTATTAAAAAACCATGTTCTAAAAAATGATATAAAAAATGTTCTCAAAATTTAATTGAATAGAAAATTCAAAGAAAATATTTTTTTAAAAAAATTTATGGGATTAATTCATTATTTTATATGTTATTAGAGAAATTTTCAATGAAAATGTTTATCAAAAATGTTTTATTTTTTAAAAAGTTTTTTCAATGAACTAAATATATATTCCCAATGAAAAAATTTTAAAATATATTTCAAAAATATTTCTCATACAAAGACAACATACATTGTTTTTACTGATGCCTTCATTGGGAAATAATTAAATGTTTCCATACAATTGTTATCTCCTTAAATTTATTATGTTTGTATTCCAAGTTTTTAATGAAATCAGTTTCACATTGACGAGTTATATGATTATAAAACCATTTATATTTCCTAGGATAAAAGACATTTAAAGTATATTCGTTTCATGGTTCTATTTATGATGATATTTTGTGAAACCTGTCTTTTTATACATGTTTTTATATTACTACCTGTTTCAAATAACAATTTTATTTATTGGGTTAAAATATGATTATTCTTGATCTTGTGGCACCTGAATGTATGACATCACTATGACATGGATGTGACCTATGTCTTCCACTAATGAATTTGGTAAAGATTTATATATCATGATATTGACTAATAATGTCTATATAATTATCCTTGGTTACAATAATGGTAATGGGAGTGAACCATGACTACCATGACTGTTTGAGGAGTGAACTCATGCTACTAAGATGGACATGTCATTGAACTGTGAATACCAAAATGGTGTGGGGGAGTGAATCTATACTACCAATATAACTTTGAAATGATGAATTGGTTAATATGGAAATCTTATAATAATCTTATGTGTCTAGAAAAATTCCATTTTTTATTTTTATGTAATGCTTTCATGGAATATGTTGTTTATTTTTTTATGATTTGTATATTATGAAATTCCTTGTATTATGCCATTATTCATGTATATGATATTTGATATGAAGGGTATGATTTTATATTTCCACGATAACATTATCATAATGTTATTATAATTATTATTATTACATGTCTCCATTTTTTCCCTTACAATGCCTTTTACATCATCCATTTTATGTTTACTTCACTATGTTATGAAGATACGTAATATGATTGATGTTTCTATGAAAGGTTACAGTCACGAAGATCCTAGGGGGAGATATTTTAGCACACATATGTATCAGTACTTAGGTTAACTTTTTTCCAAATCTCTATAATTGTATGATATTTTTGAATCTAATTGTATAATGTATTAAGTATTCCATAAATGTTATTAAATGTTAATGGATGAAAAGTGAGGGTCGTTATAGACTCGATGGAATATTCACTGATCTAGCCATCTAATTCGGATTCCTGCCACCAGCTTGAAAATAGTTGTACATCCTCTACTTTCCTCCAGTATTAGAGTTCCCACTAGTTCCCATAGATATAATAATACGTCATACTCACCTAGATTCTAATATGTCCATTTCATTATAATCCGTAAAATAGAGCACAACTATTTGCGAGTGAATCTAATATCAATGAAATAATAAAAATATGTTTCATTTTTAGAATAACAATAAATATATTCCTCTAAAAACCACACTAAATTAATGAATTTTTCATATAATTTGGGATAGAACGATTTTCCAACATCAAGATGAAGGAATATAACATTCATTTATTCCTGAGCATGTGAGGATAGAATTGTTTTTTGAACAGTTTGTCAATATCATCCCAACCAATGGTTTCATCCACATTATCTTGGGTCGTTGGATCCCTCCACCATCATAAAATTTACTTAAAAATGTTTTTCACCAACATGATATTTATCACTGCTAGTGTTCCAATGAAATATAATATATGACTTTTTCTATTCAACCCCACCTCTTCCTTTTATGGGTCGGAATTTCCGAGAAATATTTCTAGATTTTATTTCGGTAAGTAGAAGGAATGATCCAATTGTCCTGGATCATCCATCTGTTTTACTATCTACACATCCTTAAACGCTTGGAAATTATTCTTATATAACTGTTTGATCACCAATGGATCATGTGTGACCACATTTATTAATGAATATTAATATGGGTTTTTGTGTCACATATTGGTTGCAATTTTCTATAAACAAAAAAATACATATGTCTCACTCCCTATAAACTGAATGCTTAAAATTTATTATTCTACAATGTTAATTAAAAAATATCATTCTAAAATAAAAAATCATATCATTGAATCGTTTTATAGAAATCTCCATATTCTTTTGGAATTATAATTGTTTACTAAATACATTTTTCATGGTCCTTTTCTAAATCTTCAATTTGAAAAAATATCCACATATTAGAAAAATCAATAATTTTTTCCCACAAAATCAAAATTGATTAATAAAAATGAAAAATGAAATTTTTTATGGAGGTAACACCTATACTTCATTCAATGATAATTTTTTAGGCTAAAACCATGAAAATGAAATCTCATTATCCTATATGATTCTCCAAAACAATTATCTACCAAACACCCTAGTAAAATGAATTTTAATATAAAAAATTTATCTATGCCTTATTATTCTCTACATTTAATGTCCTGAAAATCATACTCTTTTCTATAAACCCATCTCCAAGAATATATATTCATGTATTCAACTCCAGTACCGACATAATTGATGATGACTTGTTTTTCAAGGACCGAAAAATTTGAAACCAATTGTCACAAAAAGGCTTTGTACTAAATAGAACAGATTCCATTTGTATCATCCATCCCCTTTTCATAGGTATTAGAGGACAATGAGATGTAACGAGGACTTATGCAAAATCCATTCGAAAACCATTGCTGGCAATGAATGTTGAAGGACATGATACATGAAGGATATAATTTCCCATTTATGAATAAATTAATTAACCAAAAAATCCATAAAAAACCCACTATATGATTCAAGATAAAAATCACAAGAAATTCTAATTTCATTGACCAATGTTAAAATAAAATCATGTACCATGGTGGAAGTCTACAATATATATATAAATATTGGAATAAATACAAATAAGACTCCATGAAAAAAACAATACCCTTTTCTCCCAAATATCCATGTTCCATCTTCACCAAATAGAGTATGTATCCTGATGTTGTGAAATAAACGTGTCCAACTTTACCTTTTCCCATTTACCTGTAGGTGACATCTGCAAAATAACCAATGTTCCAAAGCATATGTGAGTACTAAAACTCAGTATTTTTTCCCAGTGTATTCCTTACTCATGACACTATGATAGAAAAGATAGAAACATTTATATAAATATTTTTATCTAAGAAAAAATCCAAATAAGATTATATATAAATATAATCAAGTTCTATATCATCTAGTTCCCCACCAAAATCCATTTTTCTAAGAAAGCAACAAAAAAATACTTTAAACCCATTTCACAAATTCCATTGTAATATCCATTGCATTAGAAATATCCAACTATGAATGCTTAATTATATATTTCCCATACTGATTAGTGGTATCAATTTGGTCTACCATGTCATCATAAGGTATTTTAATCCTATTTTCTATTAAAGCATTGGCATAGAGCACAATAGTCATTTTTTAACCAAGCCCCTTAAAAGAAATATGAACACAAACACCAAGTATGCCCAAAAATAATTGTAAAACCATTTCAATAAAACAAAATTTTATTTAAAACCATTTTCCATCTTACAATTTCAAAATTACAACACTTCCATATTTTAAAAATTATATTTCAAAATCATTATACAAAACCAATTTACACAACAAATCTATAAAATTATAAAATTTCATGAGAAAAAATATATTTTCAATAAAAGTATTGATATCATTATTTTAACAAATATTTAAAAATAAATTTAATAAATTAAACTATTTTTACACTATGAAAATCTATTCTGGAAAGAAGATTAGAGAGTGAAGCCACCAACCTTGAGAGTATTGGAAAAAAAGATAATTAATATGAGAAACGTCACAAAACCAAGGTGAATCTCCAAGAACCCTACTTAGATATCCTTCCATATCTTTATCCATAACAAATATAAACATATATGGCATTCAAAACCTTAGATATACTGAAAATGGTCATATTTATAAGAAAAATAGAGAGAGAATGGGAGAATTATATCACAAAAAACACATCATGAACGACAATGAACAAAGACTTAATACATGAATTTGATTTAATATCACCATGAGAAGCCTTGAGATTTCATCTATAGCAGTGGAAAAACATTATATGTTATTTGAGAGATAAAAATATGGACTACGGTCAATTTTTAAAAAATGAAATTATAGTAAAAAAGTGTTTAATGAACAATTTAAGTAGACAACATTTGATATAGGCACAGTTTAGTCTCATGGTTAGATAATACATGTGATAACCTTTCTCTTGCTTCTTCATTAAGGAAGATGTCACAGTGTTTCCTGACAAGATCCTAAATCCATTCACAAACTATGCTGAATAACCAACCTCCAACCTCCAAAATCCATACTTCAATTATCACAATTTCTCTTAGAAAGAAGCACTGTTTGGATAAATCGTTCATCGCTAGTGCACCATATAATTTTACTCTTTATTAATATACATGGTTTCCAATATGTGTTTCAGGATTTCCAAAAACTATTTACCGAATTTTCATGTGTAGAAACGTCAAAACCCAAATTAAATGTTCTTATAACTCCCCTAAACATTACCCTCATACTTTATACAAAAAAAGTAAATAAAATGTTACATAATATAAACCAAGGGGTAATAAATCAATACTTCTAGGAAAGGGAAATTGGTTAAGGATTCTCTCATTAAGAAATTTTGTTCTTAGTTGATGGATGAGGATTCAGTGTAGTTAACGACATTGTAATTTTTCTTTGTGGATATATATGGTGTTTCTTGTCTTCATTCGATGGTTGTTAGCCAATAAATTTTAAAGCATGTTAGGGAAATTTAGGATGGGGATAATGATTGTGAGATCGTATTATTGAAACAAAATCATTACATTCCTTGAAACTACATCATATTAAATTAATATTCAATACAAAAAAATATATGGGTGAGGACCAAAACAGTTTAGAGTCTTTTGAATCATGGAAAAAATCATTGATCCTGGTGAAATATATTCAATGTCACCCATAATGATCCCCACAATTATTACATCTAAATAAAAACATTATTCATATCCTATGGAATGAAAACATAAGAAAGGGGTGAGAACAAATTAAAAATAAGGAAATGTAAATGAAATTTAGTAGCATTACTTGAAAAATAGTCCATGGAATTTTACTAGTACATTTGAGAATAATACACTGAAAATTTGAGTTCATAATAATTATTGGCATTTCAAAATAAATTGTCAATTTTTTAATTAAGATCATAATTCATTAAATAAAAAAATAATAACATGACACATAATTTTGGGATTCACATTGGTTTATAATGTTGTGAGCATTTATTATTAGAAAAAGGATCACTCATTATGTCAATAAAATGAAATTAGGACCGTCAATCAATATACTGACATGTTACCAGGTCCATGAATATCATTGTGAACATAAAATCAGGTTCACACATAACCAGATGGACATTAATGTAGGTACATGCACAATATTGTGACCATGTAATTATGGTAATTCATATCATTGTGAATATGTTTTTAGGTTCACACATAATCGATTGGACTTGAAAATAGGTCAATGCATAACATTGAGAACATAGAATAAGGATCACTCATAACAATGTGAACATGTTATTTGGTTAAAAAATAATCATGCATACCTGAAAACATGTACATGAATAATATTGTGAACACATAACAGGGTTCCATCATAACCTTGTAAACATGTAATCAGGTTCCCACATAAACATTTGGACATGTAAACAGGATCATGTGTGACATTGTAAGAATGTAATTAGCCTCACACATAACATTTTGAAACTGAAATCCGGTTAATGCATTACATATATACTCATTATTAATCCATAGTAACCAAATTCATTGGAAAGAGATATTAATCAAACCCCAGACATAAAAAATCATACATCAGTGTGCTAAAAGATTATAAATAATAATAATATCATGGCCCATGAAATTAGATAGTAATATGGAATATTAAATCATCAAAATTCCCAATGGGAAAGTGGATGGAATCATTATCAACACTGGTAAAAAGATGCAAGTTTCAAAAGCATAAAACGAATGAAATAAAAAAATTATTTTTTAAAATTATGCCATAAAAACAGTAACCATTCATAGAAATAATATGATGGGATGAATTTATTAATTCAACAGAAAAGATAGAGAAACAAAAATGTTTGTCTTCTTAGATTAGAAATATTTGGTAGATGATATTTTAAAAACACTTCTAGAGTAAAACATACTATCTTCTTTGAAAAAAATATTTTTTGAAACATTATATCTTTTAAAAACCATTTCCTTAAAAATAGACTTTAAGGTTTATACTGAAATATATGAAATAATTGTTCAAATCGTTTTCTGCAAAAACATATAAGGAATTTTAAAAACTATTATTTCAATTCATAAAAAGAAAATATTCCTTAATAAATTGTTATTTGAAAATAGATATGAAATATTTTAAAAGTAATCTCTAAGAAAACAAAAATCATTTTTGAAAAAATATTTCATTTAAATCCATGTTAAAATACCAAAATTCATATAATTGTTAAAAAATCTTTTTCCATTAATTTAAACTTGTAAATGTACATTGGAAGATTTATTGAAATGATAGTTTCAATAGTCGTAAGTTTGTACATACCGATCATTCATTTTTTAACCATGAAAAATATGAAAAGTAAATTGATAGGAAAATTAAAATAAGAATCCTTATAATTATATATAAGGTAAATAATTGGTAAAATTTTCATTTAAAATCATATTATAGAAATAATTTATTTTTGAAATCTTTTTTTCAATAATAATTTAGAATGATTATAGATTTTCGATCGAAATTCATAAAAATGATAGATTTTCATTAAAATATTTTCATACATATAATATGTAAAAAATGTAAAAATGTTACTAATAAATGATTATATGTTGTAAAACTAGAGTAAAATAAATTTCATCAGTTTTATTGAGAGATAGATAATGATACATGATCAATTGAATCCAAATATTAAACAATATTGACAAATGATGCGATTATTTCAATAGACTCTTACCCCATGGCTACATAGAATCATACGTCCCATGTATGAAAAAAAATTCATGAATATAATAATATAATTAATACCATATGATTTATTATAAAAAATTTAAAATGGTTGTGTATATACCACACAATAAAATTTAGTGGTTGATATGTAATTTATCCCACGATAATAAATGGTGAGATGAAATTCACTTACATTGTGTCTTAAATATCTTTGTAATTGTATGAGATTAAATTATAATAAATTTATTATTATTGTGCATATTTTATAAGGGAATATTATTATATCTAATACCATATATTATTTTCATAATTACCTTATATTATATTCTTTTTTTACAATCATATGTTACGGTTTCGCTTCGAGTAATATTCACTTTGTTCTTCTCATGAGTATTAATTTTTTATATCTCTGGCCCTTATACTTATATGATTATTTAATAAAGTACAAAATTATATAAATATATTTTTTTAATCAGTATTTCTGTATTATTTTAATATATATAATATATACGTATGAAATTGAATACACTGTTAATGGAGACGGTATGACATATATTCGCATGAACACTGTTTTTGTTTTTATTATCGTATAGAAAGAAAGAAATAAAATGATATAAATGTATCTATATAATTAAATATATTTCATTATTAAAATATCCATATGATACCATATATGTAATATATTTTCCCTAAACTCATCTTTAATACATTCTAGGTAGCGTGTCATGGAATAACATCATTTGGAGGGGGTGGTGGTCGAAAGTTCCCCAAACAAAATTATAGATTTTACACCAAATTGAATGTAAAAAAGAGATGTCCTATAAAAGGAATCCATATAATTAAATAAATAATAAATATAATATATTAAATATATAACTAGGTATTCAATAATACCAACAACCAGGATAGGCGGTAAAGGGAAAATGAACAATCACCATTTAGTAATGTTGTTGTTCACCATGCACATAAATAACATGTTTGTTTCCCAGTAGATGGATGTGCATGTTACATATGGTTGAAGAATTATTATAAAAACATAATTTATGATCTAGGAATCTCTTGTTTTTATAAAATAATTTAATAAAGTGAGTGGATGTGTTGGATAAGAAAATAAAGGATCTTGAGATAAGGTGTTACTACTTAATCATGTATCTTATTTGGGTTTTTGGAAAATGGATTCATGGGATTGATTTCATCCAAATGGAGGATTCAATGAGGAATTGAGGGATTTGGGGAATTTTATTAATTACTTATTTTTTGAACCTATGTACTTTTATAATTTTCATGTATAGGGAGAGGTGGTGTACTTTTATTGGGATGATAAAGGAAACACTTTGAATTTTAGGAAACATTTTTGGTTTACGCAAGTTTTTATCAAAAAAAGTCATACCAAACTAAAAAAAACCCAATAATGGAATGATAAAAGAATACAAAATTCATTAAAATGGTACTTGAAAATGTTTATAGGTATTTTTCTCCATATTTTCATGTTTACTACATTATTAAACTAATATTTCACTTAACCATTGTAATTATTTTTGGTCACATTCATTATTATTTTTATTCAAACGGAAGTTTAACAATATTGGAAAATACCAATTATTCTGATTCCAAATATAGAATCCATTTTTTCCATTATAATTTCAAAGATAAAATAAATTATTTAAAATTAATTCTATTCCAGGGATGACAATACAGGTTTTTGAGGTAAAAAACATCCAAATGTTTTCTATGTTTTTACATATAATTTCAGTTTGAAATTTATTCCAATAAACTATATAGGAATAAATGATAAAAATATAATCTGTTTATACTTTTATTCAATAATTAACAGAATTTGTTTTTATAAATAATTTATATGAAAAGGTAGTTTGGAATTAAATCCTACTATTTTACACTATTCATCAAAAATTTATGTATTTCAAAAAAATATCAAAAAATCACCCAAATATAAATTTTAAATTTTAAATTGAAAAATAATTTTTATTTTATAAAATTAATATTTTAATACTTGTTTATATTTATGTTTTTATAGAAGGAAATTAAAAAGAATTTTTTTTAAAAAAATTGTATTTTTAAACAATAAAAAACAAGAAAAAAATTATATCATTCATTATCATTTTATTATGTTTATATGAAACCATTATAAAAAAATCTATTACAATTAGTTATTAATATTAATATTATTTATTTTAATTACAAGTTTTCAATTATATCATTTACAGAATTATATAAAAAAATGACAGTTTTTAGAAACTCAGTGCTTCATATAAAGTACACCAAGTCAGTGTTGAATGTCATCCATGACTTGTATATATTTGGGAATGGAAGTTTAGAATTATATATTTAATATATATATATATATATTCAGTGTTTTATTATATTAAAAATATGAAAATATAAAATTAATTTGGGAAAAAATATTTCACCAAATCTCAGTGTGTTAAATTATACCCCCTTTAAAATGAACTTCTCCCTCAAAATAAATCTTGAATATTAATGGTTTAATACCTGGATGTTTCATTTCTAGGAAATCACATTTTATAACAAAATAGAAAAAATTCCCTTAAATAGGGAATGATAGAACCATGATGGTCTCCCAATGTAACATATAACATGGTTTCCACATTGGATAACATAGGCTGGGAGTGAAAACATGGTAATGGAATAGACATATAATTATCATGATCTTGAGGAGAGAGATTCAAATCTTGGTTAGGAGAAAGGTAACAATATGCATGCCATTAATTTGTGATTTTCCCAGGGACCATTTCACTTTTCTGAATGGAAGGTACTATGACAACCTTTTCAATTTCAAAATGTTTCCCTTTTGTTGACAAATTTTCCTGTGAAGTTATAGTTACATGATTTCATTCACATTATTATGTAAAATACCCTCCTTTGGTCATGTATTGACTAATGTAAATATTTCCACTTTCTCAAAAAAGACGGTGTATTTCTCATTCATGATGCTCTAACATATCATGATATCCATGATATGTGATCCCATATATCTCCAATAACCATCAACACAAAATTGAAATAGAATGTTATCCAATATTCACAAATCCCAATACGGTGATATAACAAATTAATCTCAAAAACATCATTAAAAGATAAAATTTAATATCACATCAATTGTAAAACATAAAACCCCTTTGTGTGATGAAAATCCAAAAAAATTATAATTAAAATCATCAAATAATCTTAAAATTTATCTCATATATATTAAAAAGTTTTTCTAGGTTTTCACATTCCAATCATTTGAATACCTTTATCAAATATTATGTTAAATCCAGGTAATTACATGAATTACCACAATTCGTTATTAAAAATATGCATGTTAATATATACCAATGTATATTTTATATATTCCTTAAATAAAAAAATCTTGTAAAAGTTATGCTTGATGACATGGACCACTTTTTTAGTAACAAGTTCCAGGGTAATCTGTACTATCAAATTTAATTATTCATATCCAGAATATCTTTATACAAACATCATTTTCACAATTTTAGGAATTAATTAAGGGTTACCTTACCATAATATGAATATCAAATTACCATGAAATAAATTTTCTTTGTCTTCTTCACTTTTAAACATTTCCTTCTGAATACATAATTATATCTTATTATGAAAATACTTATATATTTCATGAATCTTATAACACAATCTCTATATTCCAAAACACAATTACATCATTCATTCATCATTATTGTTAAAACATTACTCATGTTTCATAAAATTATTTCATAAAAAAACATTCCTGGAATATGAAATATAAATCATGTCATAGGGGTTTTCAAACACAATCTATCCATGCATGATATGATTAATGTAAAAAATACATGAAGAACATGAAATACCTATGCCATTTCATTTACAGTCTATTTATCTTCAAAAGAATAAAAACACCTGCTACCTTCCCTATTCGCTTT
The DNA here is from genome assembly GCA_963277665.1 of Viscum album. Taxonomy (NCBI): domain Eukaryota; kingdom Viridiplantae; phylum Streptophyta; class Magnoliopsida; order Santalales; family Viscaceae; genus Viscum; species Viscum album. The sequence continues at coordinate 203,178,222 of OY728121.1, read as the reverse complement.
AAGAGATTGGGAAATAAATTCTCAAAAGTCTCAAACATTCCACATATACATATTTTAGTTTTTAACCATGTTACATATTTTTATCTCCATTGACTAAAACTATAAATCATAGTGTGAGAAACATATATCATAATGGGATGCGATATAATCAGGAAAATTACTTATTGGGTGCCTAAATCGTGGCTCTTACAACATATATATATATGATACCTTAGGTTTAACTTGGGTAATTAAAATTCCTCCTGTATTTAAATCCGTCATTATGGTGTATAAAGATTTTGCGAATTCCCAAAGCATGTCCCAAGGGAGTTTCAAAATAGGTGTGCGAAAAGTCACATTGTTGTGTACCAAATTACCCCAATTTAAGACTATGACATATTTATGGAGTTATTACATTTGGGTAGAAAAGTTCTAAAGACACATCGAATTTTAGTGTCCATAGATCGACATATTTCTGTTAAAAAATTCACTCTATAATTTTCCAAAATTCTAGGATATTTTCCTAAACTTTTCAATATCCATAGACATAACCTTATAAAATTCCCTTGAAATTTCCTTATATTTATAAATAGGGATCCCACTAGAGTTATCTTATCCTATTTTTAAATTCATGATGAAAAAATTCATCTAATACCAATTATAAATGTATGGGCATAATATACATGGATGTTACATCATTTTAGATTAATATTTAGATCATTACAAAAAGACAATCCGGTGGAGGGTAATAGTTTAGTGTCTTCAAAAACATTGTATAAAAACATATATCCTATAAAAATATACTCATCATTTCACAAAATTATATCCACCATTAGAAATTGTTATTAAAAACATTCATCATAACATAGGGATAGAAAACATATGAAATGGGTGAGGTCAAATGCCAAAACAGGAAAAATAATGGAAATGCATAAACATAACATAAAAAATAGGGTATTGACTATGAGCATAACATTTTAAGATAATAAAATACAGATTAGTGATCATAATAATTATTGTATGATCATAAGACATGGTACATAAGTTAATTAATTGGAAAAGTAATCAAATCATAACCAAGGAATAATACATGGAGTTTACAGCATTCACATTGGTTTATAACATTGTGAACATGTATAAGTAGAAATAGGTCTAATCATTACATTATGGACATGAAATCAGGCCCCCAAATCATATTTTTTTCATGAAAGGAAGTTTATGAATAGAATTGTGAATGTGAGACCTGGTACACATATAACCCTATAGACATGAAACCAGGTACATGCATAATTTGTGAATATGTATTTTGGTCCACGCAAAACATTGTGAACATGAAATCTAGATCACACATGAACTTTTGGATATGCAACGGGGTGCATGGATAACATGATGAACATATAATAACGTTCACTCATAACATTTTGAACATGAAAATATATTAACAGATAAAATTATAAGAATTCAACCACGTCCATGAATGACATTGTAAACATGTAATAAAGATCTGTAATAATATTGTGAAGATGTAATAAGGTTAACATATAATCTTATGGACATGATACCTGGCCCATGGATAATATTTTTAACATGAAATTATGTTAATTCATGACATTTTTAAAATGAAATCATGTTCACTCTTAACATTTTTACTGATGAGTGATCCATCGTTACCAAATGCAGTAGAGTGACATATATATCCAAATTACGATATAGAAAAATCATAAATATGAGTTGAACAATATTATATACAAAATAATATCATTTCCCATGAAATTAAATAGGCATCATGCACATTTCATCATTCCATTACCTATTAAAATGAGGTAGGATTCAAAATCACAACCCATGAAAAGAAGAAGGTTTCAAAAGCATATAACCCATGAATATGAAACAAGATTAATAAAAATATTTCCCTAAAAAATTATCCATTAATATAAATAATATCAATGGATGAATGAAATCATACCCCTATAAAGTCATGAGTGTCAATAATAGTTGACATCATAGATGGAATAGAATTTTAATTGATCTTTTAAAATATGAGATGAGGAAAATATTATTTCTTATTTTAAAATTTCATTATTAAAACATATAACCATTTAATTTTTATTAAAATAAAATGAACAATTAAAAATAAATAATTGAAATAATATTGGAATCATTTTTCATTCATAAATGAAAATGATTTATTAGAATTTTTTAAAATATTTCTTAAAAATATAACATTCTTAAAAAGCATTTTCTATTAAAATATATTTGAACTATTTTAAGGGAAGAATTGATACATTTATAAAATTTATAAAAAAAAATTCATTGGAAACAACATTTAAAATATTAAATTAATAAAATATAAAGTAATTTTTCCATTAAATTAATCTTTTAAACATTAATTGGATGTTTCAATGAAAATATAGTTGCAGTGGTGGAATGTCCTTACATACTGAGAATTCAATTTTCTAACATAAATGTTTTAAAAATTGACCTGTTATGAAAATGAATTGAAGATTCCTTAAAATATTTAAGATGGTATAAAATGGGTATAATTTCCATTAACATCATATGATAAAAGTAAAAAAAAAAAAAATTTTTTAAATAAAGGTTTTGAATGAACCTAGAGTTCTAGCCGATGGGAAAAATAAAGTCCTATATTGATTAAAACATTTTATTAGATATCTATAGTTCAAAAGAGTGGAATTTTTTTAATAATAAATGAATATAAGATTTAATAATATTAGATAAGATAATCCATTGGTGTTATCGAGAGATGGATAATGAGATATCATCTATTGAAACATAATCCTAAACAATCTCATTAAACATGGATATTGTATCAATATTATCTTACCATAATGTAACATATAATCATAATACCAACGTATGAAAAATAAAATTCTTGAATCATATAATATAATTATAATAATATGATTCATTATACAAAATTTGAAATGGAATTGTATAATCCAGACAATAAAAGTGAGTGGTGGATAATGTATGTATTTCACTGTAATAAATGATATGATGAAATTCTATTACCTTGTGTCATGAATCTATTTATACACACAATATATATATATATATAATAAATTATGTATTATTATAAATATTTTTCAGAATCATATTATTATATAAAATAAAATCTATTGTTTAATTATGACATTATTTTAACCCCCTAGTTTACAATCCTTTGTCAAGGTCTTAGTTTGGGTAATAATTAGTTGGTTATTTTCATGAACATTAATTTTCTATTTCATTTTCCATTATACTTTTATAATGATTTCTAGAATGTAAAAAATTATATAAATACTAATTTTATTATATAAATTTTTATTATAGTAATATATATATTATATATGTTAGAACTATAATACACCATCTCTAGAGATGCTATGTCATATGTTCGTAAGAAAGTTGTCTCATTTTTTAATTTAATTTTGAAAGAAATAATGAAATTGACATATATGAATCTATATAATTATATAATAACATTATAGTGTCATTATTATTCCTTATATATAATATTGGTTCACTAAACATATCCTAAATTCATTCCATGAAGTGTGTGACTGAATAAAATCATTTTGAGGGGGAGTTATTCCACATTTCCATAAATGAAATTATCTTATTTAAAAAAAAGAAATGTAAAAAAGAAATGTGTTTTAAAAGCAATAAATTTAATTAAGTATTTAATAAATATAATATATGACATATTTAAACATAATTTCCATCATAATTTTCAACATGAGTTGTAGTAAAAAAAATGAGCAATCATCATTTAGTGAGGTGGTTATTTTCCATTTACATAATTAGTTTCTTCGTTTCCCAATAGAATAATATAGGTGTTTTTTATTAGAACAATTACCATTAAAATCCAATTTATATGTATTATAATTGTGTTTTTATTAATTCATGGAATAATGAAAATATATGAGGGGAGAATCAAAATAAAATAAAGCAGCAAGAAGTAAGATGTTACCACTTATTCGGGTAACAACTTTTGGTTCATTTCAAATGGATTTTGTAGATCATGTTATTCAAAAAATGAGTCATGAAAGTGGAATGAAGGGATGTGTGTTAAGGTGATTTGTTTTATCCTATTTTGTTTGATAGGTGTTAAAAAGAGGGAGATGTGTTGGCATTTTATAGAGAATGGATATGACAACATTTGAAATTTTGAAAACAAGTTAGAAAAAACAATTTAATTCAGAATGTTTTTTATAAAAACACATAAAATATAAATAATATAACTTTAATGGATTAATAATTTCCATATAATGGAATTTGTACATGTTTATAGGACGTTATGTGTCTCTAATTTTATGGATTAGTAATTTATTATCAAAAAAGTTTTCATCACTAATGTAATTAATTTTAGACATTCTCACTAATTATTTTGGTCAAATAATTCTTTGGAATTATTATATATTATACAAAATTTTGATTACAAATATGGAACCTATTTTTCCAAATTATAATCATAGAAGTGGAAAATATTAATTTAAATTTAATACCATAGACTGGATGAAACTGTGAGATTATAAAGTAAATATGCCCAATCATTTGATAAGTTTTAATATATATTTTCAGAGTGAAATTTAGTGTAATGAAATATATTGGATTACATTATTTAAATATTTTCAACATAAACATTGAAACTAAATGAAAATTTAATTTAATATTATATATGAATTAGATGAAAAGTCTTTTTGGAATTCAATTCGATATTTTTCTATATTCAACCTAAAGTGTAGTTCTTCAGAAAAATCCCAATAATTATACCTAGTAGAATTCAAATAGTAATAATTAAATTATTACGATTAATATTTATAATTAAAATTCAAAATTTTACTAAAATTAATTTTCAAATATTTCACATTTTGTCATTAAAATATGTTAATTTATAGAAATATTATTTTGATAAATATAATAGATTTTCCAGAAATTATATATATTAATATTGATATGTTTAATTTTTTAAAACCATTATAAACACTATATTAGAAGAAATTATATATATAATACATATATTATTTTACATGTCATAATTCTCTTATTTGTGTTATTATAAATATAAAATTATGCTTTGTAAAAACTCAGTTTTTATTGTAACACACAACATGTCGGTGTTGGGAGAAGCATAGTCCATGAATGTTCTATGTTAAAATAATATTTGAATTAGAGAGTTAATATATAAAATATAAATTTTTGTGTAATTTTAAAAGAAAAATATCAAAATATTAAATTAATTTTAATAAATATTTCACAAAATCCAGGGGTGTTATAATATAGATTTTTTTCATGATTGATTTTATATAGGCGGGAAGAACATCATCCTTATTATATGATTGATAGTGGTTAAAATGATGGATGATGATGATGTGATAAGGGATTTCTACGCATCCTCATTTTTATTACATAAATTCAATAAAAATATGGACTAATACATATGAATTCTATTTTTGGGGCCATGCATGAGAATGTGTATTTTTGGGTGTTTTTTCAATGCCTCAATTATCAGATGCTGAAGGATGACCACTATGTTCCAGTAGATTTAGGCCAACCCCATTAGGTTCTATATTTAAATAATGATAGAATATATTTGGAATTATTATTCCGGTTACCATTGTATTTTATATGACACACTGACATATGGGTGATCATGGAAAGACTCATAATGTAACACCTTGTGTTTTTTGGACCTATTATTTTAAATAAAATTAATTTTTCATCTTTATCATAAAATACATTATGTTAATCATTCCTTTTTCATGAATAAACAAATTATTTTATGTTACACACAACACTGACATATCATACATTACACCAAACACTGAATTGGTGTACATTACTTAAAATAATGACTTGTCATACAATGCAGACAACACTTAGTTGGTGTACGATTCAAGAAACACAATGTTTCTATAAAAAATACTCTTTACTATTATTTTTATTATTTTAATAAGATAATTATAACCTATCTATTAATATTTGTTAAAATATATAGTAACAACTAATTTCCCAATTTTATTATTATTGTTGATTATAAATAAAAAATATAGTAAATAAAAGATATGATTTTTAGTAATGTCCTTCTATGTTTACAAATATATCTTTCTCAAATAAACAACATTTAATTCCCTTATAATAAAATTAATTTTAAACACATTTATAAATTTAATTTTATAACAAAAACATCATATATAAAATTAGAATATATATATTAAGGTAGGGTTAATTATTTGGTTTTTTCTATGAATGTTCATTTACTAATGAATAGTGAATATTACTGATTTTTAGTAAGAAACTGACCTTTTTTAATTATTTATTAATGTTAATGACATTATATGTTTGTTTTAAGGCCAGTTTAGATAAATATTACATTTATTAATACAATTTACCTCATTATAATTACGTTTACTTTGAAATTGAATATAAAATGTCAATAATCTTTTGAAATTTTTCTACTTTAAAACCACGTTATTTCGTACTGTCTATAGGATTAGTACTAATAGTTATTTTTCCACATCAATTAATTGAATTTAAAAAATCATAAATATACCATAAATTTTACTCTAATATTTATATTCATTTAAGACTATGTTAATTTTGGACAAAAATTATTAGTAAAATTGATTCTAATTAATCACTACCCTTAAGGAGATATTAAGTTAAATTAGGGACTAAAACATAAAATATAGGGCTGAAATGTACTAGAAAAATGTCCAAAACTATTGGATGTAGATATTTTAGACAATAAATTAAATTATTTACTTGGGTATGTTTTTAATGAGATTTGTTTTAAGAACATGTTGACACCTGAGATGATTTTAAAAAATTCCATGTGAGTCATTTTTCATACTTATAAATCCACCACCTATACCCATTACACACACTACTAAAAACATTTATGTTTATCCATGCTCGGCCCATGAAGAACCCCAAAAAATCATCCCTTCAATATTGAATACACCCTTTTGGGTAGAAATATTCTCAAAGAATCCTTTTGGCATAAACAATAATGAGTAACCCGATTAAGAGGTGACATCTTCTCCCTTGCTACTTTAATTTATTAACATTGTACACCTCTACACCCTCTTTATTCCATAATTTTTTGACAAAACAAGGACCACATATATACTATGAAGTTTCTTAAGCTAAACATACACTCATATCCATCAAATGAATGTGGAACATATTGTTTCTGTGTACAACGAACTATTTCTCCATGAAATGATGATTATTCATTTAACATTTTCCACCAATAATGGTGGATATTAAGATGGAAAATAAATTTTTATATGGAATGTATCATATTTATTATGTATTTATGCTCTTATATTCTTTTTACAAAAAAAATCCTTTTTACCATCTATTTGGTGTTAATACTATAATATTGTTTGAGGAAGTATGGACTATCACCCCCTTAATGTGGTGTGACTCATTCACACATCACCTAGATGTATTAAAGATTATTTTAATTGAAATATATAATATATATTATATACTAATTTTATTTTAATAATTATATATATATATATTTCATCTATATACTTTCATTCAATACGACAATAAAGACAAAAAAACGATCATGCATACATATAACTTATCGTCTCCACTAACATTTTATTCCATTATGTACAACCTTGTTATATAGATTGTTATATTATATATATAAAAGATATAAATGATATTTATATTATTTTCTACATTCTTTAATGATGATATATGTATAAGGATCAAAGATATATCAAATTTAAACGCATGGGAAGAATAAAGGGAATATTACTCAAAGTGAAACCATAACATATTATCATTAAAAATTGGGTAATATAAAGTCACAATAAATAGATATATGTTATTATATATATTTATATTCTTTTGTATAATATTTATTATAAAAATATAATTTTTATATAAAAATGTTTTACGAGTACATAGAGTGTCAAGATACAAGGTAAGGGGATATGATCTTAAATTTAATTTATATGAGATACAAGCTATGTTCCCCACTATTTCCATTAGTGTGTAGTATGTACTGGTAGTGATTTAATTATATGTATCTTGTAATTAAATTTATCGGTATTCACATATCCATTCTATGATCCTTTTTTCAAGGGTATTTTGATTTAAAAAGTTCCAAATCGGTAAATCATTTTGTAAAAATATTCCTTCTCTAAGAAACATGTTTTGTTATGAACCTAAAATCATAATAGAGGTGTATATTGTTCCATTTTACAAGTTATATCATGAATATACATATTTTGATGATATATATAACATAATTTAATTTAATTTTATTATATGGAGAGTATGATCCCAAGTCATCATGATATAAGTGTTTATTAAGATAATCTCCTAGTTTTTTGAGATTGTTTATGTGAATGGTTTATTTGATGAAATATTATGATCCATTGTTCAGGAAGATTCATGAGATTCATTAACCAATTCCCATATTAGATATCTTTAATTTTTACTACCATTTTTCCCAATCTATAATACAAAAGATAATCTTTTAGTAAAATATGACCATCTCTATTTTCTGTAGGAAATCAACTGTATTTAAAAACCATATTTTAAAACATATTTTGAAAAGTGCCTTGAAGATAATTTTGAATGAAGAAATGGATTTTTAGAATTTTTTATTGTCTTAAAATCTACCTTCATATGTTTTCTAAGATGTTTTAATGATAAATGTTTTCAAAAGGTGTTATGTAGTAACATACAGTTTTTCAATGATGAAAGGATATTTTACTCATGACGTTTTTTAAAACATATTTCAAAATTATTTTCAATATAAGGATAAATTCATGGGTTTTAATCATGATTTTTTGGGTAATTAATTAATGTCTTCATAGATTTTTTAATCTTAATGGATTATGATTTGAGGTCCTGGTGTTTGGAAACCAGAAACTCATTCACAGGTTATATGATTTTGAAACCCAACTATTTTCATTTGATATGTTTATGATGAAATGATTATGAAACATGTAGCAGTCAAATAGATTTGATATTTTATATGTGTATTATTCCAATTTTATTTAATGGGTTATGATATGTTCATTTATCATCATAAGACACATGTATGTCTAATTTCATTTTTTGATTTGCGGGACCTATATCTCTCTCAAATGAATTGGTTAATAATTAAAATATAATTATATAAAAAATTTCCTGAAAAATGGTAACTTGGTTAATTAATGTATGTAAGGAATAAGGATTACATAGTTTAGTAAGACAGAGATGGAATGAGGGTCACTTGGTTTTGTAATACTGGGATGGAATGGGGATACATGGTTTTGTAATGGAGTTTTTCCAATAGGATGGTATTGGAAAATATGTCTTGTATACTATGGAAATATGTATAAGTTTATTTATTTCCATATTTCAAATTTTATTCAGGGGTTTTTATTTCATTGAAAATTAACATTATTTCATTACAATTCATGTCTTATGAATTCACAATCATTATTACAAAATCATTGATATAAAGGGTATGATCATCAATTTTCATGTTCACATTCTTATACCCATATGCTCAGGTTTTTACTTACATTTCTCCTTTGATTACCCTTAATGAGAATTCAAGATCAACCCTTTTTATGATTCCTTACCTAGGAAACGATGATATGTATTATTTAAGAGATATAGAAGAAGGGTTCTAGTTATGAAGACCTAGTGGGAGAAAATTCATCTCACTTATGTATATGTTTTTATATATTTCATTGTTCCAAAGGCACTAGACTAGTATAGTATTCATGATTATTATTGTATAATATTCTAAAAAAGTAATGTAGTGTTATTGATTTTAAATCATGGGTGTCAATAATTTGTATTAGATTAATGATTTTGATATCGTTTATAAAGTAGGATTTGAAAACCATGGTGAGAACCCAATGGATATGTCAAAGAATAAGTATAGGGTTGAGTCAATGTATAGGATAATTTCTAATAATTTTGGTGTAGGATAGAGTGATTGGTTTTTGAGAAATTCAAATCTTTATAGACAGTACAATTTGATGTGGCTATGTAATATATGTACCTAGTGGTAAAAACGACAACAAGATGTTCCGGTCATGACTCATGAAAATATATTAAACTATTATCAACCTTTAGACACACATAGTTTGACACTCTTGGGGGATATTGTTTTAGAATTAACAAGATCTTCATAAAGTATTACAATAGTATTTAAATGAATTTAAACTAGGAATAACAGAGGATAAATAAATGATTCCATACATTATGGAAGGTTTCAAAAGTAATACAACATATAGGTAATGATTCATGATTATTTGGTTCCTGATATTTAATTGTAGATATACCATCTCAGCCATATGAAAAGATTTTTCAAAGGGTGTTAAGGTTCCTACAATATAATTTGAGGTGTAATTAGTAGTGAAAAACTCAAATGGTAGGATGTTTTCATTTGATGTCTATGATTACTCTTGAGTAAAAGTTCGTGAGAATGATCTTTCTTCAAATATACTCTTTTTTCCATTGGGGGAATTTAATGCAATTCCATGGAATGAATTTTCATTATCTACCTAAAGAAAACCTTAATTTTCAAGGTAGGGGTGTTGCGTTGGATATATCAAACCATCCTATTAGCATCGGTCAATGTGATGATAAAAAATAACATCAAATGGAGATTAAATCATATATATGGGTATTAATTCTCATTAAAAAGTGTTTTTTATCTAAAATGGTTGGGTATAAGATTTAAATCGATGATATTCCAGTTATTCATGATTTTGTTGAAATATTTTCAGAAGTGTTCCACATCGTTCCACCAAAATGTGATGTTGACTTTTCATTATAACTTATACATGGTTCCATCCAAATTTTAAAAAGTCTTAATAGAATGGCCCCAATAGATTTTCATGAATTAAAGAAGAAACTACAAGATAACCTTGAAAATAAATTCATTTATCCAATTGTGTCAAATTAGGTAACACCTCTTCTTTTTTTTAAATATAATGATAGATCTGTGAAATTTGGTATAGATTATCAAGAGTTAATAATGATCACAATCAAGAACAAGAATCAACATCCTTGTATTGATGACTTGTGTGATTAAATGTGTATATCTCAATAATTTTCCAACATTAATCATTGTTCTAGATATCATCAATTGATAATCAAGAAGGAGGTAATGACCAAGATGAAATTTTGTACATGGTACGGTAACTATGAATATGTAGTGATTTATTTTTATATTAATAATTCATCTTCTTTATTGAGAGATTTACTAAATAGGGTCATTATATATTTCCTCGACCAATTTGTGGAAGTATTTCTTGGTAATATTATTCCCTATTCAATGATAAAGGAAGATAAGGAAGATCACTTGAGAATTGTATTAAGACCCTATTAAAGGATAATTTATATGAAAAATATAAAAATTATGTATTTTTTATAAAAAGGGTATCATTTTTTGGGTCACATAATCTCAAAAGATGGTATAAATATAGATCCATCAATGAAAAATGATATTAAAAAATTAGTCTAGACCAAACACGATGACCAATATCCATCTATTTCTTGTTTTAACTTGAAATTATTGATTGTTTGACAATAATATTTCCAAAATAACTAATCCTCTTACCATGTTAACATGGAAAAGTGTGAAGTTGCACTAAATTGATGAATTTAAGGAAAATTTCAAGGACCAAAAAATAATGTTGGTCAGTGCACCAGTGCATACAACCCAATGTAATAGATATGGGGTTTTAATCAATATCAATGCAACCAGGAAGGGATTGGGATGTGTACTAATGAAAAATAACATAGTTATAGCCTTGGAATCATGATAGTACACTATTAATGAGATAAATTACCTAACTCATGATTTAGAGTAAGAAGTTATTATTATTACATTAATGATATGGGGGAATACAATTTATGGGAGAATGCGTTATATATATACCGATTAACAAATTAAGAAAGATATATTCACCCAGAAGGATTTGAAGATTCACTAAAGAAGAAGGATAAATTTGATAATGCATTATTAATACTCAATACATTACAAACCTAGTAATGTGAACAATGTGGTTAATGTATTGTGTCAAAAATATCATGCTAGATAATCTCTGATGAGGATAAAAAAAGATCCAATATTTATGGATTTGAAACAGATGTACCATGAAATCAGGAAGGAAGTCAAAAAATCATATCTTTCATAAATAAATGTTCAATCCCTTATCCATGTAAAGATTAAGGAGGTGAATAATGAAGGTGAAGAGATGAAAAAGAAGGTCAGATATATTCTTTTGATTAAACATGATTATGATTGAATGGTATGGTTTAATAACTATGTAATCATTCCATCCATGCCACTTTTAAATAATGAGTTATTAGAGGAATCTCATATTCATTAATTATCTACTCATCCCTAAAGTATAAAGATGTATTGGTATTAGAATGAACACTTTTAGTGGAATGTAATGGAAAAAGATTTCATAGAGTTTTTATATCAGTGTTTGGTATTCCATAAATATATGTATTATATTAAAAAATATAAAGGGATGTTTCATGCTTTATAAATAAAAGAATCGAAATGGGAGAAGAGAAATATGTATTTTTTCTTGTACTACCAAAAACCTATAAAGGGATTAATGATATATCTGTTGTTGTTAATCACATTACTACGCCAAAACACTTCATCTCCATCAGAGATGACTTCTCTCTTGACCAACATTCCGAATTATTCGTTAAGGAATTTGTAAGGTTTCATTGAGTACCACATTACATTTTATCAAATCAGGATTTAAGGATTACTTCAATATTCTAGAAATGTCTTCAGAAGGCACATGATACTGAATTGAGTTTTAGTGTGTCTAATCATCAACAAACAGATGGACAGTATGAATGAAAATTTCAAACCCCATAGGTTATTTTGATATTTTCTTATCTTGATTTCATATGTGGTTTGAATAAACACCTTACTATAGTTGAGTTTTCTTACAACAATAAGTTTCAGTCAAAGATTAATATGGCTCCCTATAATTCCCTTTATTTGAAAAATGTCAATGCACCAATGTGATGAGATGATGTTGGATAAAGAATCAATTTTGACTTGAGATCTCTAAAGATGTTGTAGATAATGATTGAATTGTTCAGAAGCATATCAAGTCAACTCAAAGAGAGAAAAAAAGATATGCTAATAACCATCAACGTGATCTGTAATGTGGAGTTTCTAAAAAGGTGTTTCTATAAATCTCACACTCCATGAATTTTATGACATTCTTGATGAAAGGGAAATTAATACCTTGATATATTTTTCCCTTTGTGATACATTATTGTATAAGGATGGTATCCTATCTCTTGGTACACCCTCCAATTCTCTCTCAAGTCCATGATGGGTTACATGTGTCTCTATTATGGAATTACATACATAAAAATCCTATGTATTGAACCCAGAGGTCGTACCGTTGGGGTAAGGTATTTATTACAAGGAGTGACCTATTGAAATTATGGACCGATCGTAGATAGTTATAATAAACAATACCACCGGCCTGGTCAATGTTTTCAAGAGAAATTACCCGTTAGAAGAAGCTGCATGGGAACCAGAGGATACGAAGAATTATAAGTACCCTAATTTTTTTTATGAGTGAAAAATTATGATGCTAAAATTCATTTTACAGGTGGTTTAATGTATCACCCTGTGTTTTTATGGACCGTTTTTAAAAAAAAAATATTTTCATTTATATCTTGCAACATACTAAGTAATAGATTCTTTTTTGAAATAACACAAACTTGTGGTATTTTTCACGCTACACCGACATGGTGTAAGTTACACAAAAAACTGACATTATTAATGTTACATGGAACACCAAATTTTCATATGATTCATATAACATTGAGTTTTAATATATTACACGCAACACCATGTTTCTGCGAAACATGACGTTTTATTTTATTAATTATTAAAATAAGATAACAATAACAGAACCATTAAACATAGTAATATGAATAGTAATAAATAATTTGAAAATATATATTATTGTTTTTTTGTATAGATAAAATAGTTTTAATATACTTAATATGATCTTCAGTAATGTCCTTCTATTTTTAGAGATATTGTTTTCTCAAATATACCCCTTTTAATGAAATTATAAAAAAAATAATTTTAGACATATTTTAAAATTTTATTTGTAAAAATAAACTTCATTTTTGAATTTAGAATTTTTAAATTATCCATGTGTGATTTTTTGGTGTTTTTCTGAGAAACATCATTTTTAATGAATTACGAAAAAAAATTCCCTTTTGTAAAAAACTAATTTTTTGATTAATTAATTATTAAATTAAATGATATTGAATATTATTTATAGTAAAATTATATAAATATAACATCTATTAGTATAATTTAATTCATTAGAATCAATTTCTCTTTGATGATGAAAATTAAATTTGAACAAACGTTTGATCTTTTTCCTACATTAAAACCCCATTATTTCATCGCTTCAGCGTGATTAGCACTAATCGTAATTTTTCCACCTTAGTTAATTGAATTTAAATAATATGTTATAATAATTTTTATTTAGTATAATATTTATATTCAAATAATACCATGTTATTTTTTTACCATATTTATTAGTAAAATGGAATTAAAATAACACCAACTATTAGAGAAAAATTATGCTAAATTATGTACTAAACAATAATCTTTAGGGCCCATATGTCCTATAATCTTGTCCAAAACCCTTTGGATGTCGATATTTCTTCATGAATCCTTATATTGATGAATTTTTTATTGTTTTTTAATACTTTTTTATTTATAATAACATGTTTTCATGTAATTTGATTTTAAAAAATTCCAAGTGAGTCCTTTTCCTTCCCTATAAAAGACCCTACCTCTAACCATTCCTCATACAAATCATCCATTTAATGTTCATCCATGATAAATTCAAATATTATCCCAAAAATCATCCCTTATAAATGGAGGCTACCATTTTTCTATAAATCATTTCATGGAAGCCTTTTGGTAAAACCGAAAGGAGTAACCGAATTATGAGGAAACATTTTCTCTCAAGCTCATTTCATTTAAATTTTTCCACATATCCACTCTATTTATTATATTCATATGTTAAAAAATAATTACCTTACATATTCCAGGATGTTTCAATGAAATGTTTGTAACCTAAAATTACACACACGGTCATCTAATGGATACTGAACATATTATTTATGTTTACAATGAACTATTGCCTCACAATATGATGATTGTTCAAATATTCTTTACCACAAATCATAGTGTCCATTATGATGGAAAATATATTTATATATTTAATATATTATATTTTTAATGTATTTAATTAAATTTATTCATTTTATAACACACATATTTTTACCTTCCATTTTGTGTTAATACAATAATCTCATTTGTGAAAGTGTGGACTACCTGTCCCAATAAGCGAGGTGATTCGTTCACAAAAAGAATAGAATGTATTAAGGATGTTTTTAATGAAAATATATGATATATATATATATATGATATATTAATTCTAATTTAACATTGATATATATAAATATAAATATATACATATATTTCTCATTTACAAACTTTCTTCAATAAGACAATAAAGACAGAAAAAAGTGTTCACATACATAAGACATACCATCTCCATGAACGATGTTTTATCTTATCTAAATCATTATGATATATATTATTATAATATACATATAGTAGATAAGAATTTTATTTATATAATGATCTACATTCTTCAATCATGATATAAGTATATGGATCAATGATATAACAAATTAAGACACATTTGAAGAAAAAATGTAACATTACACAAACTGTAACCATAACACATGATCGTTAACAAAAGGGTAATATAACATATAATTAAAAACATATATGGTTATATATATAAGAATATAGTTATATAAAAAGATTAATAATAAGAATATACTTTTTATGTCGTAATATAGTTTGAGTACAAAGAGAGTAAAGACACAAGGTAAGGGGATTTCATCTCACTTTAATTTCTGGGTGATACAATCTATGTTCACCGATAATTCCTTTTGTGTAGTGTATATAATTATTATTATTGTATAATATGTCTCATTTACATAAATATATGGTTATTATAATTTCGATTATATGATCATCCTTTCATGAGGATTAATATTCAAATGTAACCAAATCGGTAAAACAGTTTTGTCTCAATTTTCCTTCTTTGATACTCATGATTTGTTATGCAGAAATACTCTTCATTGAGGTGTATATATTTCCATTTTACATTTTATATCATGAGTACAATTCATTTATTTGTTTTAATATAAATTATATTTCCATTTCATACATAGAGAGTATGATCCAAAGTCACCAAATTATCAGAGTATATTGTGAAAATCTCCTATTATATTTCATGATTGTTTATGTTTATGTTTCCTTTGATGAA
This sequence comes from Viscum album, assembly GCA_963277665.1. Classification (NCBI taxonomy): domain Eukaryota; kingdom Viridiplantae; phylum Streptophyta; class Magnoliopsida; order Santalales; family Viscaceae; genus Viscum; species Viscum album. The sequence continues at coordinate 203,161,834 of OY728121.1, read as the reverse complement.
ATATTTTGATCCATGATTCGAGAGTACTCATGAGTTTACTTTTCATCATTTTATTCATGATATCCTCAAATTTTAGTACCTTTTTCACACTTTCTAATTAAGATAATGTTTTAGTAAAATCTGGCTACCTCTCTCTTCTGTCCTAAATCTATTGTATTCAAAAATCATGTTTTAAATAGATACTAAAAGAAAAATATCAAGGATAATGGTGTTTAAAAATATTTTATTTTTTTAAAAGCTTCCATCAACTATTTCCATATATATTTTAAACAAAAAAGTATTCCAAATTTTTTATGTAATAAAAAGACTTTTTATTTATGAATAAAAGATATTTTCCACATGAAGTGTTTTTAAAAGCCCATTTAGAATTATTTCTAATATATGATAATAGACATTGGTGTTAATAAATCCTTTATATAGAATTATTCAATTTCTACATTCATATTCATTCCCTCAATGGATTATAATTTTATGGAATGATAATGTGAAACACATTTCTCCTTCCCAGGTTATATGATATTGATACCCACTTCTTTTTATGGCATATGTATATGATGAAATGACTATGAAACTTGTATGTATTTTCTGGTTATGATATTTTTACATGTTTATGATACCCATTTTATTTCATGGGTTTTGATATGTTCATTTATTATATTGTGGAGCATGTATGTATGATTTCATTGTCTCACAGGTGGGATCTATATCTCCCTCTAATGCATTAGGTAATGATTTATATCTCCTGAGATAAAAAACATATGGAACAAGGTTTAATTGGTTCAATAATATAGGTCTAGAAACAGGGTTACTATGTTCAGTAATATAAGATTGGATTGAGGGTCACTCAGTTCAGTAATACATCGATGGAATTGGGGTTACCAGGTACTATAAAGGGCATTGTCAACAAAGATGGTCTAGGAAATGATGCCTTGGATACTACCGAAATTTGTATATGCTTATGTGTTTCAATAATTCAATTCCTTATTCCATTCTAATTATTTTTTGGGATATTCCCTTTATTTCATTATGATTACTGTCTTATGAACTACGAATCATTATTCCATGATATTTTATATGTTGGGTATGTTCTTCTATTTTCTTGTTCCCATTCTCATTCCCTTAATATAATTTTTATGCTTACATGTCTCCCGTGTTTACCAGTACAGGGAATTTGAGCTCACCCCTAGTTATGTTTCAAGACCTAGGTTGGGAGGATATGTGTTATGTTTGAGGTGTCTATTAATGGTGCTATTAAAGAAGAACCTATTCTAATATAGTGTGTCTTGCTTAAGTATTAGTGATTATGTATCATGTGTTTCCAAAGGGACTATACAATTATAGTCATCTTGAGTTTGTTTGTATAATTTTCCGAAAATGTTTTGTAATTTTAATATTGGTAAAGTGTAGTTTTCTATACAAAAATACGGCCCACATATATAGATATATAAGAGAATATTTATGTAAAATGAATCAAATGGATTTATCTTCATGATATACTCTATTTACATGGAGTTATTCTAATGATCATTTAAGAATATGATACTAACTTCACATCGTGGTTATGGAATTGATTGCAGAAATCCATAAGTACTCAATTATGTTCCAGGAAAACATTTTACCGTGACTATTATGTACAGACTAAGAAGACCGTTTAGTATATGGAGGAGATGATGTGGTTTTGAATGTTTCACTCTAGTTATTTTTTTGAGGATATTTAGTGTTTGGTGGAGATGGAATATAATAACAGCTACCACTCTGCTAGCTGCATGGAACCATTCAAGTCCTTGTACAAGATATCCTACAAGTCACCACATTTTTGGACGGATCTAAGTGAGTTAGAATTCATTGGTCCAGAGTTTGTTGGAGATATGAAAGAGATGTTTCAGATCATTCAGGAGGATATGAGTTCTACACAATGTAGTCATAAGTCCTATGAGAAATGAAGACAACGATTTAGGTAATTCTTGAAGGGGCACAATGTGTTCTTACTGGTCCGACCATAATATGGATTATAAATATTTGGATGGTGTAGAAATTTATCTCCATGGATAATATTTCATTTATAGATACATTATAGTGCTGTTTAGAGAGCATAGTGATTTGATATACCACCACAGTTAGTCAGGCTAACTGATATATTCCACATGTCTTATGTGAGTAGATACTCGCACGACCCCTCCAATGTTATTGACAAGAGTGACATCCCATATAGGATTATGATATCTTTCTCGAGTACCTAGTGGAGATGGATGATTAATATGATATGATCCACCATGTGTGTGTGATTTATTTGGTTCATGTTTAGTGGTAGCATATGAACAGTTAGGATATTTCCGATTAGTGAGAAACTCAAATAATGTTTTAGTGCGCTAAAATTTTTGAGTATTCATTTTTCATATTTGGGAATAAAATCCACAATGTGGGAAATTTATTATCATATATTTTACTAGTTAAATATTTTTAATGCACCGTTAAATATTATTTCGAAGGCAAACATAAGAATGGTGTGATATTCTAAGGAATATTGAGCCCAAAATAGAAATTTGAAAAAATATTAAATATAATAATATCACACATACATTGTTTTTCAGGAAAAACCAATTAAATATTAAATAGATTCTCGAATTAAGAACCTGAGACTACATTTGAGTTCTTAATGTGTGATTTACCCTTAGGTTGGAATTAGGGTTTCTGACATCAAATGTTTTCTAAATAGTAATCAAGGACTCAAATTATAAAAAAAATTATTTATATTATTTAATATAATTTTTTTCACAAAACAATCTAGGAATCCTTGATAAATATACCAATATGGGAGAGTCTTATAATTATCTACATATTCAAAAAGACCATGAGGGGAGATTTTGGTGAGGCGTTGATTAATGCCAAAAGATATGATGTTCAAATTGATATCATATGGATCACCAATGTTATCAGAGTGTGCCAATATCTATATTTATTATAATGAATAATTTTTCATAATCTATAACCAATCCAAACACTAGTTAGGATAATAGTTTATTGAGGATTTTTTCCTCATTTTTTCCTAATGATGAATGTAAATAAATAAACAAACATATTTATTCAAGGAAAAATCAATATGTTGGTGTGGGTTTGTTTTAAAATGTATTTGGGGATTATTATTGTTGAAAAATTATATATATTCATTCTTCATAGTAATATAAATGAATCATATCCATCGTGAAGTATCTCTGATTGTCATTTGTATTGTTTTTTATTTTTGTCTTTCTACCCCATTTAATATATGTTCTTAACTATTTTTTGTTTGACCAGTGGTTTAACAAAATAAATAGCTATAAATCATTGAGAACATATTTTTTATCAAAAATGATTAACAAAAGAGATCCAATTTTGGTATTAATGTTGGATTCAGATGAAAATTATGTGATGGTGAATAATAACAATTCTAACATTTCCCAATTTTAAGGATGCATTCATGATGAAAGAACGAGAAATATAGGTTTCATTAATAGATTCGAATTGTTAGAAACAGATATCGAGAAATTGTAAGAAATTATTATGTATATCATGTTCTGGGGGAAGTATTTATGTTAGATATAGTGGTGGAGTAATTGGTAATTGATGACATATGATGAACATGATGCATTAGGATATTTACAAACTACATGGCATGTAATCCCAAGATACATGTCAGGTGGAACCATGGATGCAGTGCTTGGTTTTTTGCAGAAGGCATAAGGATCACATGATGTGTGGTCCAAACTAAAAACCATGTGACCCATTATTGGTGGCTCTATGTGTATCATAGTGGATACATAGGTATAAACATGGATAGGAAAACATTCATTGGTATGAAACATGGGGGGTACCGATAATCCAAAAATGGTATGGTACATAACATGTCATTAGTACAAGGGAGCATCAAAATGTACATGTGAATGGGCCAAGGAAATAATGAACAATAATTAGATGGTCTAGGAATAGAATCCCATGCCATGTACCCACCTATCATATCATATATGTCTTCAATGATAACATAGAGACCTCATTCCCATTATCATGGGGTTGTTTCTAGAAGTATGTGTTTCCAAAATCCATCAATATAAAGGTATAGTATGAAATTATTCAATGATAAGATGGTTATGATCATCTCTGAGGGATTATATTAAGTTTGGGTTGTAGGAATCCCCCCATATTATTTGATTGGGATCATATATTCTCTTTTTCAATTATTTGGTTTATTGAAATCAGTGTGACCAATAGTTCATGGGTGTTTATCACCAACATATTGGGTTTATCCAATTTTATTATTATTATACTTCATTGAAATATGTGTGATCTCCATATATGTATAAATATCTTTAAATATCCAACATGTACTTCCTTATAGAGATACCCAATGAGAATGAAATTTGGATTGTAACTAGGAGTGCACACAAATTCATGGCGTGATTTCTTCTAGGTGGTTGTTGTTATAGACATGGAGAAGAATATTAGGTTGCAAATAATATTGGGAGAATAATGTGAGACTTATAATCTAAAACTAATATATATGGATATTTTATTTTATGTTTCCTACTATGAATGAAATATCCTATAAAGATGTGACTACTCTTGATGATTTATTCTAAGATATTTCAGGGTCTCATAGTATATTTTCTATACTAACCCCTTTAAAAGCTCATCCCTCACATAACATGTCTAATGATAATTACTGGTAATTAGATGTTGTTCATGATGGACTGGTATTGAAAAGAGCATATATTTGGGCTATCTATACCATGGTTAATTATAGGTTTCACAATTGACTATTGTACTATTTTTCAATTATGGTAGAATTATTTATAGTTTTTTGTGGGATTCCATAAACTATTATTCTTACATGTGTTATTCATCATACAATAATAATGGAATTTACATAAATATGATTTCATTTTTTCTCGGTTTTATTTTTTCATTTAAACATTTATATAGGATGGATATGTGCCTATGTACAGTGGTACAAAATGCTAATCAATTGAATGTGTGTATTATTCCTACTCGGAAATAGTCACTTGACCGTGACCTTTTTGAGGTGAGCATTGGGTTGTCACAATTGTCTTATACCTCTTCAGGAAGGCCCTAGTGTTTCAACACATTGATTAAATTTTTTATCAGGATCTAATGAACATGAACTCATACCTTGACAATCCAATAGACACATGCTCTGACATTTTGATTAAGTGTATAAATATTATGATAGGTAAACAATCAAATTTGGAAACCATTATTTTCAAATATTATCATCATAAACTAATACATTGTTTAAAATTGAAATCATGTATTGAAAAATCATGTTTTATTTAGTTATATTGTTAAAAAAATATATTATCACAAGAATTATTAATGAAATTTTATTTTTCAACTACTAAAAAAAATCAATTTCATTCATCCCATAAAATATGAATGAAAACTCCATAATTATTTAAAAAACGAAAAATAAGATAATGAAAAATGAGGAATAACTGTTTCCTAAGAAAACTTTTAATGAAGTTTTGGTATAATGTAATGAGGTCATTTGAAGATAATAGTTGTGTTTTAAAAAATTGATCATGTTATCCCCTTTTTATTTACTAACACCTCGTGTATGATGGTAGATTGTGTTTAAAATAAAAATGTACGAAATGTTTTATAAATAATACAATACAAATATCCCTTTAATCTCCAACATAAAAAAATAAAACACTCTATAAACCCTATGTGGAACCATTAACTAATTACAATTGAGAAATAAATAATTAAGTTAAACAAAGACTTTTATTTTAGAACTTCAGACAATAAATTAATGTATAGGTAATATAATATAAAATATAAGAACAATATATATAAATATATATATATATATGCACACATTTAAAATTAATATATCACAAGTATTTAGGTAACTATGATTTGACATAAATGTACAATAACCCTTAGGTCAATTTTTGAATTTACTTCCCTATCACTATTCATCCCTTAGTTTTATCCATGTGAGGTTGAATAATATAAAGGGATATTTTCCAACAAACATTTTTTCATTTTCCCAACACTAAAGTGATAAATAATTTCATTCACTTTTCAAATTTCTTTTTTTAAAGAATAGTTTTTCTATTTATTTATAAAAAAAATAAATTGTTCGGTTTTCCGAACGATAGAAATATTTTAAATCATTAATCTAATATGGACCCCCAACAATTCTTGTTTTATTGATTCATAAGATGGTTCATTAGAATCTCATTTAATTTATCTTTTAGGTAATTATTTTATGAGTTGTATTATTATATGTTCATTGATCATAAATACAATACTACTAGTGGTATTCCATGTCGGAAACAATCTTAGAGTGGCCCGTTTCATGAATACCCTTATCCCTGCTCCAATAGGCTTAGACAAGTGACTAGTTCTGAGTAGGCATAACAAAAAATGGGAGTAATTTCACTACGTACCTATATTCACACACAAATCTCTTATAAAAAACCCAAATGTAAAATAACTATGTAAATAATGCATTTAAACAATTATATCCCACAACAAGAGTATAATAGTGAAAGTACTGGAATGTAAACTGAGAAAAAACAAGCACACCAAATGAAAAAGGCCTGTAGCCAGATGTCCATATTTTAATATAAGAGGTGTTAGGATAATCATTATAAAATCTACTAGAACAAACCTCGACATGTCTTGTCTCACAAGGAACCACCTCGTTTGGGTCTTCCTGGCTCTCAATCGAAGAGTCGGTCATCTACAAAAGACATTACATGTGCGATAAATGCCCATGAAGGGATGGGTGAAAAAAATACATAGTTGTATGCCACAATATATTAATGTAATAAACAAAACGATATACCACAAAGGAAATAATATAATGGAAATACCAAAAAGTAATACCACAAAATAATACCATGTAGGAATACCACTAATGAATCACAAAATGGAATTAATATTAATCTATTAAAATATATTAGTATACAAAAAATATTTCATGGATATCCAAATATACTCATTCAAATAAGACACATACTCTCAAAAATACACACATTCTCATTTAGACCCACAATATCCAATAGAATAAATGTTTCCATAAGTCCCAAAGCCTAGATAAGATAAATAGTCTCAATAAGACACATAGTCTCTATAACCCACACAATCTCTATGTAATAAATATCCATATGATTTTTTTCTAAAAGGATGCTTATTTTTTGTGAAATCACTCTTCATGAAATTATGCTTATGAAAATACCCACAAAAAAACCCACATAGGATATCCCAAAATTAATGTCTCATTGAAAGGATCCAAAAACCACAAACATATCTTCCAATAGATGTCTTGTTGTAAATTTATGACCATTTGAAATTTTTAAAAGGGGATTCACTAGGCCATGGACCGATAGTGGTCCAGTCTCGCTACCCTTCTCCAACCTGGGTATGCCCAAACCCATGGAGACTACCCCGACCAGCGGGGTACAACCTGTCCCGCTAGGTCCAACCCGTTCAACCAGATCAACCTGACACACTTGGAAGGACCCGCACTAGCTGGGCACATCCCACCTCTCAAAAGCATCCTACCCGACCATTTTCAATGATGTTACACTCACACAGTCACCTATGGGAACCACCATTGGTCCACACCACAACCCCTCTATGTTACACGCCATTGGAAACACCATGTTCTGATGAAAAGTTGTGCGCTACCAGCCACTTCCAGTTTCACCAGTCACTCGCTCCCTTCCTTCAATTTTCCATCGTTAATCCTTTGGTAAAAAATCCGGAAAAACCCACCAATGTGACCCTTGGGTCCCGAGAAACAATGTTTCATCCCCTGTTTCATCTTGCTTCCAATCTGGGGGTCTGATAACGTTTGGATCCCCCCTGAATGTCGAGCCACTATCATGAAGATCCAATGGCGAAGAAACCCATGAATGGGGAGAGAGAACACAATAATTATCGAATAACGAACCTTAATATTTTTTTTTCATTTTGGCCTTGGATGATACTCTATAGAAGTATCAATGGATGGGATAAAGTAGAATCCCAATAACCCCAAAACAATTACACATCCTGTAACAACAATTTAACCGTGGATAAATCTATTTTATGATTTACCGATTATAATCATAGAAATAATTATTGGGGAAAATAATACATAAATAAAATTCCCTAACTATTATAAGGATCGTTCACTTTTGATTATTGATTTCCATTGGTGATTCATCAATAAAAATCTCTAATCTCAATGTTTTCCAATGCTGCTGAGAAAATTATCTAGATCCTCCATAGAATTTCTATGGTTATGATATGACTTATAGGTGGATTCATAAAACATTACATAAATGAAATAGTGTTGCTATGTTGATGAAAGTTTAAAATAAAATTAATGAATAATTTACTTTATTCATTAAAATTTCCAAAGAAAATCCTAACTGTCCCATGTTTGATGTTGTTAGGAATTGACTATGGAAAACATATAATTATTGACTCATAAATGGTGTCATATTTTCAATCCAAGTCACCGTTCATGAGTAATTATTTTTTTAAAATAAAATAATGTTTTTTACGGTTACATCCTTAGTGGATTTTTATTCAGATGAGCCGCAACATCCAAAGATAGATCACACCTCATATAAATCATTTATTATTAACATAGTAGTTCCCTTAGATTTATGATCCATGAACCCATTTAACTAATAATAAACTTTTACAATAAATATTTTTTCATACACTATTTAAAACATATCATTTTTCGTGGAATTGTTCTAGGAACATAGAGCGTCATAATCAAACTCTGTCTCACTACCTCAATTGGAGTTTTCCTAAAAAATTTCTAAAAAAATCATGAAAATATGAGTTATTACATTATACATTCAATATGTATATACATCTCAAATATTAAAAAATAAGTTCGAATAAGAAAAATGAGGGTACTAATCATCAATATGAGCCTCCCTCTCCCATGTTATCTCCTGTTGATTCATGTTCTACAACCAGACATGAACAAGAGGAATCCACCACCCATGAAGGATCCTTTAAAGAGAATCCTCGATCTCTATCAGGTACTCTGCAATAGTCACCCCATTTTTGATTTACAACTCACCCTAGTTAATGACATGTGATGGGTGGTGCATGTATCTCCTTAGTTATGATACATAGAATTCTTAGTGAACCCTCTCTATCTATAGATGTAGATCAAATTGGTATTCCACCTCACTTACTATACGTAGAATCGGGAATGGTCCATTGAACCTCAAGGATATCTTGTCACCCCATAAAAATATCAATACATTCCAATGATATTAGATCCAAAGATACATGTTTTATACTTAATATATCTCCAAAGGCCCCCATTTTCTATCTTAATTAGACCTCTTATGTATATGTGTCGTCAGAATCCTATCTTGAAGGCTCTACAACTACTCAGTTGTCTCCTACACTAATATGTGACCCATTATTGGTGACTCTCCTAGGAACATACAAAAAATTGGTGACACATAGGTTCGCTCGTACGAGGACACTAATGTTTCTATACTGATAGTGGAATGGTATCTTTTTTTACGCAATGTTCACAAGGCCTATGTGATCTTCTCATCTACGGAAAAATTCGAACATGCAGTCATGGAACATGTCCCCATGAATTTTTATGGTCTAATATATCTTGTCATCCAACAATGGGTGAATCATTTTTCTCAAGTGTAACCGAGTTCCAAAATAATCCTATAATCCCTTACACTACTAGAATGTAAAACATTCATCATGATTAGAATCTATCGTATGTGGAAGTCCATGGAATCGATTTATCCCCTGTATGTAGTGGTGTACCAATCTCTCTACTGTACTCTTCTCCATAATAGCAATGATGTTGTCCAAAATGGCGAGTCATTCAATTATCACCCATATGTTATTGTTTCCCCTAGAACTTCATGGTAATCCGATCAAAATAACCAATGATATCGCATCCCACTTCCATTCTATAAACTGTAGTGGTTTAGTCAAACATACTGGAACATGGTCAACAACCACCACCTAATGATATTTGAGGCATCGAGAATCAAACTATGTAACTCCATAATTCCTCATAAGACACGAAAAATAATTTCAAAGGTCCAGTTTCATCTTTAACACACCTATATGTACAGATAATGGGGGTGTGTGGAACTCCCTAAAAACTGCATCTCGCAATGCCACTAGTACTACTATGTTCCCTATGAAATGAACTATATTCTCCCCGTATATTCAATATAAATTAGGGAATGCCCTGTTGAAATTAGGGAACATTAATTCTCATAGTCAGTATCCCAATGTTGTGCCTCCCTGACTCACATTATGTGTTGAGGGGTAACAACCATCGAATATAGGTATGGTTCTCTCTCCCCATCCATATAGGACGTCTATAATGAGGCCAATTTCTATGATGAATTGTTCAATAAACGCAATCGAGATATCCTATTATGATAATCATCACAATATTCCCCATCCTATGATTATATGCAATCATATAGAAATAGTCATAAATGAACTCTATCCAGTTTCTCTATCTCATGTTCAGATCATTTTGTGAAAAGCTAAACTTAAGGAACTTGTGGTACGAGTAGACAATAAACCAGCCACCCATTAGGTAGTGTCACCACATCTTCAACTTGAATAATTAAATTTATAACTCTAGTTCGTGTTTCATGTAGTTCTACTCATGTGTTCTCATCTTACATGAACCATTGTTAATCCCCCTTTTCCCCGCCATCAGGACACAACCAAGCCTAGTTCCTGATGTATCATAGAGCACTACGTACTCAGTACCCTCCCCTAGAAATATCAGGATTCAAGTGATCATCAATCTGTAACTCAAATACTAAAAAATATATTTTAAATCCTCTATCTAAACGAATGACAAGCCATTTTGTTTCATTATTGTCAATGATTATACCACTCTAGAAACATCGTGTATAAAACTCTAATAGTACATATCCAAACCTAGGAAACACTGCACCTCAGTAATTTTATTGGGTGGCTCCAATGAAAACACAACCTCAATCTTAATGGGATAAACAAAAAAAATACCCATTGAAATGACTAGTTCAATAAAATGGACCTCTTGAAACCATAACAGAGGCTTCATGAGATTCCCATAAATCTAGTTCTCTTAGAGTGTTTCTAGGTCCGATGTCCAGTGTCTCACGTGTTTCTCATCAGACACCAAGTAAATTACGATATCATCAATTAATACCACCTTAATATAGTCTATGTAAGTATTAAAGATAATTTTAATTAGTCCCATGAATCATATTGGGTTGTTCATCTTTCTAGACAACATCTCCATGTACTCGTATTGGTCATAACTACATCTAGAGGTCGTCCTTTGGATATAATTAACATGTACTTGTAGTTGGTGTTTTCTAGATCTGAAGTCATTCATAGAGATCCACCATGCCCATTTAAACTGATTGATGGGGTCATCATTCCTCAATAGTGGATACATATTCTTTAAGGTCACTTGGTTCAGACATGAGAAGTCCACACATATCCTAAATGTCATGTCTTTCTTCTTGGTAAACAAAACTAGGTCTTCCTTGGGTGAGATTGTGGGTCTCCCAGAGACCTTAATCTACAAGTCTTCCAACTACACCCTCAGCTCTAGAAGTTCTAAATGAGCCATATGATATGAAAGTAATGACATCTATGTCATCCTGGGTTATAGATCAATAAACAATTCTACATCCCTACATGGAGGAAATCCTGAAACAACCTCAGGAAAGTTGTCTTCATACTCTTTGACTAAAGAACTAAATTGTAGACTCAAATCATTCGCAAAACTGAGTGTCATGCTACCCATGTGATGTGTGATTGACTACACCCTCTGATTTATGAGTCCACCCTACACTACCTGCATTTCCATTTCCACAAAAAATGTAAAACTTGGTCCCATCAGTTCAGACACACCACACTCTGGGCCTAAAAAATTCAATATGAGTATAATCTATTGATAATCAATCCATATCATGAATAAAATCATATGGCCTCAATGACACTACCAAGATATCCCAACAATAACATTCACTACCAAGAGTATGGGAACACTGTTAGAATAAATATTTATTCACCAAATCTCTTCCTTTAGGAGTCTCAAAGCATAATGGTCGAGTCAATAGAACAACCAGAATATATGAGTCTTGAACAATGTTCTTCAGAAGATAATAATGAAGGGAACTTTTGATTATAAAAACAATAGCTATTGAGGAAAAGACATATATTGTTCCTTTAATCATGCATAGATCCTCATGGACATAAGACTACATCTCCTATAATGGGCCTTGTATCTTTATAATAAATATATGAGCCTATCATTGACCACAGTGGGTTGGGGATGTTATAGATCAATGTTGTGGCCTCCTCATGCCTCCTTTCCTACTACCATACCACATCCACCTTCATGAGGACCAAACTGTCCCTACAGTTTCCTTTGCCTCAGTGAAACCTCAACCATCGCCTGATTAGTAATACAACGTTGTAGGAAGTCACAGACTAAATGTCCAAAACATCCACAAGATTAACAAATCATATCCCTAAACTGACTCGAGATTCCCTTTTGAACCCCTCTCCACTGGTCATTTGTCATTGGATTTTCTCCCAAAGAATTTGGCCCAATTAGGTCCCTTTAACAGTTTTCGAATACTTGATTTCGAGGACTCAGCTACCTGGGGCCTAATGGTAGCCCTCAAATCTGATGATTTCTCTTATTGAAATATCTAAACAAGAATGACTCTCCGAAGTACCCCAACATAAGTGGTAATGATAAGGGATATCATGGATGCCCCAATTTCCTGACATAAGAACAGGGAGAAGGTTGACACCCTGATGAATGAGTTTCGTACCCTATCATGGGAGTACACTCAATGATTGGTAAATATTGTAGAATACTATGCAATATATTAAATATTGTGTTGTGTATGTAGAAGCTCTTGGTTGGGCATTGTCTACAACGTCGCTGAAAAGAACTCCCCTATGCAAAGATTCATGATTTCTACCCAAGAGAGAGCCATCTTTTTTTTCTATGTCACTACGTCACACCATCACCATGTAGATCCATATAAAATACACATGGAATGGACTGGAATCTGTTCGGAACACGTCCCCACATGGAGGAAGACCTCGGACACTTCCTCCAGCCAATCAGTAGCTGCCTGTGGGTCTTGCTCACCCGAAAATTGTCGAGGTCACTTCGTCTAGAATTCATAAAACACAGCCAGTCTGCATGCATCCCTAGCTAGTAGTGTTGTTATTAGCTATAGACCGACGAGTGGTGGTCTATATTTTAAACCACCCAATGTTTATATCTATAGAACATTCCACTATATTGATACCACATCGATAGTCATATCATCCTTATGATCAAAAAATTGAATATTGGGTAGCTGTCCGCATGCAGGAATATTTTAATGATACATGATAATCCATAATCAACATACTTTATCTGGAGAGCCAACTCAAGAACGAAATAGAAGACACAACTCATTCATATATGATTCATGCACCATTATTTTCCATACAACTTATGTTTTCATATACCATGGTGAAAAGAATGTTCCTATATTCTTATTAAATGGATACTTTGTCCACCACACCAAATTTGGATCCTCTAGCCTAAAATATGAACACGAAACACTTAACACTATTGCCTTTAACCAAACTCACAAACTCCAAATCCTAACGTATAAACGACATACCATTGATACCACATAATCATGGACAATCCCAAAGGGGTCAATTCCATGACCACCCTAATTCCACCTCTAATAGGCCATGGGATGGTGAATAAGAATGAGTAGGAATTTCCCAAAATTTGGAGGAAATTTCATAAGTACCTTTATACAGACACAGTCATCTCTAAGACAAAAATTAAGAAATTTAATATAACTAAGTAAGAAATGTATTGAAACAAATATATCTGACAACTAGTGTTCAATAGTTAAGGTGCATGAATGTAAACATGGACAAATCAATCCCTGCAAAATAAAAGAGTCTACAACCAAAAGTCCAACCTATAATGTGATAGGTACTATGATTCTCATCACAAACCATTCCAATACACACGTTGACATGTATAGTCTCTCAATTAACCACCACATCCTTGTATTCCTTCATCTATATCTAAGACTCAATCATCTACACAACACACAATACTTGACTAAAAATCCAATTTATGGGTGGGTAAACAAATACTCTGTAGGAAACCCAGAAAATACGAAGGAATACCACAATATAAATTTCCCAAACGAAATACCGTCAAGAAAATACCACAATGGGAAACCACAATGGAATATCACAGAGAAATACCACCAATAATAAAATAATAGAATAGATATTCAACACTACACGTATACATGTTTATAGAAAATATATCATGAATATCAAGATATACTAAAACTGATAATACACACAATATCAACAAGACACATAGTATGTATTAGAAAAGTAGTCTCTATATGATACACAACCATTATAAGACACATAGACTCAATAAGACTCATAGTATATATATGGAACACAATCTCTAGGTGAAAACGACCCAATGAATATTTTTTCATGAAATGTTATAGTTTTAAGAGAAGTTACTCTTAAATCCATTAGGTCGTATGTACACACCCACAAAAACCCACATGGTATATCTTGAAATGACCATCACATCCTAATGGTCCCAATCACAAAAAGAAAGTGTGTACCAGATGTCCAATCTGAATGTTATGGTCATTTTAAAATATTAGATGAATGATGACTTGGTCGTGGACCAACCATGGTTTATGAAAAAACCCTATAAGTTGTGTCTGTGTGGAAGCCCGATCGACTGTGGCTCACTGTTGACTGCGACCATCGATTGTGGCCTTGTTATGACCAGGGTCTGCCTCAAACTATGGGGTAAGACCCATCTGATTGGATCTGACCCACTTAAGTTGGGACTGAGCCACCTCACTGGCCTAGACGTCTCACTCGACCTGGACAATTACAGGTTTGTTCCACTCACGTAGTCTCTCTTGACGAGTACCTCCAATACATGTGGCCACCTCACTGCATCACACAGTCCTTGCATCCCGCGATCCTCCACTGTAAATCCTCTTGACTGCCAATATTTTTAATGAAAACACATCTCTGGACCTTGGGTACTAAGCTACACTAATCTAGAATCTGTATCATTTTTCCTCTAATATAGTGGTATGATTTCTTTCAGATCATACCAGAATGTTGAGCCACGATCATGAGGATCCAAAAGACAAGAACACAATGAAAATTGAGAGAAAGTACAAGAACACCAAAAGAATGATCATTGTCCCTAGTTCATGTTGGACATGATTGGTTCTCTATAGATTGAAAAATGACTAAGATAAACTAATCTCTAGAAAATACACATTTGTATAGGATTTATTGATGCGAGTGATTCGTTAAGATTGATATCAGATCATGGAAAATGTCTTCCCTACCGAGACATTTATCGACAAGTTTTTTTAATAGTCTTCCGGGAATTTCCAAGGATATAAACATTCCAAATGAATCCATAAATAGATTTACATTTAATTTAAATATAATATATATTACAAAAAAATGTAAAAATAAAATAAATGCATTTTTTATATTATTCATTCAGTTGTCCAAAAACTAATTTTTCAAGTCGAACCGCAACATATAATGTGGCGTATATCCATAAGAAAAAACTAGATAACGAACTCAATAGTTTTCATAGATTTACATTTGGATTCACTATTCCTGAGTTATTATGATTTTAAAATAATATAATTTTATTGTCTTATTTTATTTATGGTTACATCCATCATGCCTTTTTTATGACCTGTTCGGTACAAATTTAGGTTGTTACAAGTGTAAATACTCCATTTTGTGATCAACGGTGCGCTCAAACTTGTGTTCTAGACTCCCATTTAAAATATATTACACTTTTTCAGGAACGTTTAATGCATGTGAAATTAAAAATTATCATTTTTAATGAATTTTTATAGGTATAGAGGGACTTGGAATATCACACCATCTTATCTCCAACTTTTGGATTTTTTCCAAATACATTTAAAAATAAAATATGGAATATTTGGGTTTTAATTTATAAATATATACATCCCAATGATGGTATACATGATTATAAATGTAGGGAACTGACCGTATCATACTTCTATTCCCTTGATGAAAATTATATTTTGAATAACAAAATATCAAAAAATTTACAAACACATTATGTTTTATTTTTAGACCCCATGTTTAGTTGGAATTAACAATATTTTTTTATCGTTGGTTTTTTATAGAAAATACATCACAAGTTCCTTATGTTTAATAAGGTCTAAATTACTCATTATTACAACTATGGAAATTAAAAAATTCAATTTATTTATTTACGAAAAATCCATATATTCATTTTAAAATTATAAAGTGAATTATTTGTAACACAGAAACTGAAATGGGGACCTTATGAGGTTATTATTTTTCATCCTATGATACCCAATGTGAATCCTAAATATTTACACATTAATATTTATGATGGGTTATGTATTTTTTGTGAATTATTTTCTTTTGATATTTAGAAACTCATCATGGAAATTTTATTTTGTGTGCTAGGTTGTTATAACTCTTTGAGAGATCTCATGGATGGACATGAGTATTGAGAAGGGTTGATTGTTGGAATGGGTTCAATTGTCACTGGTTGTAGACCTAGATTTTAAAAATGTAAAAAATATATTTTATTATATATATAAAATATATGATATGTAAATAATAATTTTTTTAAAATGTCATGATCCAATTTAGAGACATATTAAACCGATTGGAGGTTATATTGATAACCCCTATAGTTTGAGAACAATCTATAAAATAAATTCCCCAATAATAAAATACATCTATTATAAGGATGGTATCTAGGTGAATCTGAATACATTTAGTGATTTATCCATGTTTGATACATAAAATTAAACATTTTTATAATGTTTATCAACCCATAATGATCCCATTCTTTTAAAACAACTTCGAAAGTCATTTTTAGTGGGTCTCTTGTGCAATGGTGTCCCACATATTATTTTCCATGAAAAGCAATGAGAATGGATACTTTCTCAGACATTTAGAATCATCTACTAATAACCAAATAAGTAAAAAAAATAATTGTATGGACCATAAAAATTTATTGTTTGACATCAATAATTAATTACTTCTTAGCTTGAATTCTTATGAATTATTTGATAAATTATGCAACAAATATGTTTGTTATATCTGCATGCCATGGGAAATAACTCATAGTGTTTAGATTCTCATCAAGAAGTGAATTATATATAAATTTATTAGAGGAATTATCATTGAATTCATAAATTAAATGGTTATCATATACCACATATTATCACACATTTTTTCTTAAATTATAATTTAAATCAATAATACCATAGGTAACCACCTAATCACTCATTATTAGGAATCTAGTTGTGTGAAAATGAGATTTCATTATTAAATGATTTGTATAAAAAGTTATCTAGGATCATAAGAGAGAGGATAAAAACATCACAAAAGAATATATAATAATAATAATAAATTCTTTATCTGTTTTTATGTCGTATATTTTCCCCCTATGAATTTATTTTCTTGATTATGAAATTTTTAATGGCAATTTATCACATTTTTATCTTCATATATATCCTATACAATTTCACTAGAATCCCACATCACTTCAAAATGACGTTTCTAATTAGGATCGTTCATTATGGGTGGATATTTAAGACATTAAATGAGTGTCATGAAGGATTCATCATAACATTATGTCCATGAAAAAGAATATTCTTACAACATTAGAGTACACAGGGATCATGCAATGGAGTTGAAATTTCCAATGAATAATATAACGAAACAACAATATGACAAGAATGATTACTATTTTTGGACATACTTTTGAGGATTAAGGTGATGAGTGTTATATACTATTAAATTATCATCATTTATCCGCTTACTAGAGACAGAATTCCCAAGGAATATTCCTTACATTAACATGAAATAACATGTTATCCAATTTTTAATAATATTTATATCATTAATGATTGAAAAAAAACTATAAGTATTTCTCCAGGATCTATATAATGTGCCCAAAATTTTAGAGAAATCATCCTTACTTAATTATGTATATTCTCCCACCATGTCATAGAATATTTCCATCATGATCCTCTAGAAGGATACCTGAGAATTAAGATAACCCAAAAATAATTCAATTGAATTAAAAACCTATAAATGGATATGATAATGTTATTTTTACATGATCTTATTATTAAACCAAAAATTTAAATGTACTCAAAATACCATCTAGGAATTACTATAACTCATGACCCACCACTAACTCAATTAAATTATTAGTGAATGTAAGAATAAAATTACCATTATTTATTCATGAGTTGATCTTATTATATTTAACACACACTTTTTATACACCAATTACCCATTTAGTGAGAATATAACCATCCTTTTTGAAAAAAACAATAATTACAGCCTTATTATGACCTACATGAACTGATATTACATACATACTAACAATAATGTGGTTGATAATACCTTATTTAAATAATTATTGAATTTTCTTCTATAACAAATATATGATATTTTGATTCATTCTTCAATGGGGTAAGTGGTGTGGTTTAGGTCTAGTTTTTTGAAAAATAATATGATATCTAATGAGTTGAATAAGGATGGGAATATCCAAAAGGGGCTAATAATTTTGTATGCCTACTCAAGAAATGTTTAATCATAATATCATGTATAGAATCAAAAGAAAAATAAATGACAATAAAAAAGTTTTTATTATCCCTTAATAATGGAAAAATAATTAAGTATTGTATGAAAATAATCTCATGTGTGGTTTGTTTATAATTTCAATGAAAATATTTTGAATTTTAATAAAACTCGATTTCATTTTCCATAATTTCAAAGATAATTACTTCTTTTTGAATTGATGTTTCATCCAACATATTGTTGGAAAAATGATGGAAATTGTTATAAAATAATTTTATAGTATTTATTAAATTATTTTCCTATTTTGTTAAAGTAAAAATAAATGAAATGTGCTATACAAAAAATATTCAATCAATGGATAAAAATTTACATTAATTAATTAATGTAAATAGACTGCTTCTTGATTTAAATATCCTTCAAAAATTCTTCAGCATTCCATATGTTCAATTTTAAGACCACATATCTAATTCATAACATTAAACTCATCATAATCCCCAATATAAGTTATTTTATTTTAAATTTTTATATTATGGATCATGTTACATGATTGTATGGTTATGTTTCTATACCTAAATCAAATAAAAAAGTTAATTTAGGATATGATGGGATAACAAAAATGATATCATTTTTTACTCGATGAGTATTTTTGGATGATTTACAAGGAAATTAATTTTTAAAGTGTATATGAACTTTTCATATTTAACTAAAACATCCAAAAAGATATCCATAGGAAATAAAACACTAGGATAATCAAGATGAAGAGTTATATATGTGTGATAGAGATACTCAAGCCCTAACTTACAAAATAATGTATTTGGAATGATATTATAACTAGATCCAAGATAACAGATGGCCTGATAAACTTTTTCAATCACATAAATACATTGTTCTATAGTCATGCAATGTCTCTCAATTTCTGAAGCATGGTTCCTTGGATAATGGATGCCACATTACCTAACAATAGTATATGGTTTTAATGATGGTTTTTCATTTTTTAAGTATAATATTTATTAAGGTTCAAGGAGTATAATTTTATTTTAATAATTTTACGATTAAAGTAAATATTAATATTATACTGAGTGAATATTTACCACAATGTTTTATTTATCTCATGTTTGTATTTTTTTCACATTATTTGAGGGAATTTAGTATCTTGCTATATTATTTTTTGAGGAATTCATTCCTATACATTCATATCAGATTTTTAGAAAATAAATATGGTTTTACAAAATAATATTGAGATATAAAATCCACGTATGGTTTAGGAATATTTATTTTATGTTATTCAATAGAATTTCCAAATATAAACAATGTTACATCATTGATATGTTTGAGAGATGATTTTAGGAAAATAAATTTTCCAATTCATTATGGGGATTTGAAATCTTGAGTGGTCTTGGGTTTCATATCAGACACAATTCATTTCAATTTATGATTTATTAAGAATCAGAAAGATTAATTTACATTATTTTCTTCCTTAATTAATCATATAGTGGAACTTGAATTAATTTTCCTAGGGTTAGAGTTCTTTAGTTTTGGAAAAGAGGATATATAAACATTGTAATTTATTTTGGATATTTTATATTGATTTCTTATGGTGGTGTTGAAATTATAATTTTTTTAATGAAACTGGTTATGGGTTTAAAATTTTTGTCAATAGTATAAATTTAGACTATGAAAATGATTGAATTATTTTTTATCACGCCAAATAAAGCCCATATTGTCATTGTACCTTTGATTGAATTTTTTTTGTATTGTTGATTTTTAATATTTTCAAAATTATACTATATATGTTTTCCAACTCGAATAATGTCTTTTATAGAAGGAATGGTTTATAAATTTCTAGTAGTGTGGTTATATCTTGAAAAAATTCTACAAAAAGGTTGAAATATTTAATTTAATATAAATTCATATGATCAATATCATTTATCTTCCTAGTGACATATTGATGTTTATTCATGATGTTTTACTCATCCATAAGATTGTGTGTTTGCAAAAACATGGTAGAGTTCTCAAAACACAATTTATTAATAAAACCAAAAGTATATATATATATATATTTAATTATATTTAGTTGATGTAATGAATTCTACTATATATAATGCACTACATTCACTACACAAAACACTTAGTTATATTTTGTGATAGATGACACCATGTATTAAAAAAACATCAACATATTATTAACATTTTCGATTTGACCCGATTGTTATAGCCCATATATTAATCATAGATAAATAATACAAATGAATATGTTTTAAATGTTAAAATTAGTTATTTTACATGAAGGAATCATATTGATAATATAATATATATTTTTCTATAATAAATTTATTTGTATGAAAATAATATTGTTCTAATTAAATTATTTTTATCTCTTTTGTGAAGAATAATAAGATAAATTTTTTTCGAAAAATTATATAATATAAATTTTGTAAAATATTAAAAATTATGAAATTAATTATAAAAAAATATTTTTGGGTGAATTTTTTGGATTTTTCTGAAATATTTCATTTTTTAATCAATATTGATAAAATTGATTTTTAATTGAAACATGCAAATTATTTTTATTCAATTATAAAATTAAATTATAAAATAATATTTTAACATATATTTAGATAAATTATAAACATATTAATCCAATTTAAATCATTTAAATAAATTTCATTTAGAAATTTAATATACAATTTTTTAAATTGTTTGATCATTTTCGTTTTAAAATCACGGTTTCTATTCACATTAGTGGTAATAATTTTAAATTAATTTTTTCAACATATGTGAATTAAATATTTAATAATGGAGAATATATTTTTAATTTTATAATTTATAATTTCTAATAATTTCAAAATAATTATTTACGAGTGTGATTTGCGGAAGAAATTAAAATTAATTCTATTGATTATGGGAACAGACAGGATTACTTAGTGGCTAAGCATTGACCATATGGTATAAAAATGTCCCTAAATATATAGAAAACTGGTTTTTTGAGGCCTTTTGACCTAAGTATTTCTGAGGTTCTTTTGAGTGAAATTTTTGACACCTTATAATCTTTTAAAAAGTGGGTGGAATCATGTCATTAAGAAATGTACATTTTTTCCACTCATCTATATTATATAACCACCCACCGTTATGAACACAATAAAAACAAATCGATTTGTATAATTAATGACAAAATAACTTATCCAATTTAATATTAATATTTTATAATTCTTAATTTGGGAATAAATACAACTAATAGAGGCCATTTGTGAAATAAAAATGAGACACCTGAAGTAGAGGTAACGATCATCAAAAAATGTTTTTATTTTATTTTTTACACAAAACACTTCAATTAATTAAATATCATGAATATATAATAACCATGGAATGTTTAATATAATAAAATGTTTTTATTTTATGGGTATTACCTACAACCACACACATTACAGTCATTTGGGTTACCAAATCATTGTTCGTGCGTATTGTGGACTGCGTCAATGCAAATTAATGTCACTTAATTTTTCAATTATCACCATTAACTGTTGGGAATAACAATATAAATACAATATATATATATATATATGATATTATGATGATTTTATTATTTTATAACACATATCATTATGCTTTACATTTTGTGGGAATACTATAACAAAATACATATATATGATAGACTACTACCCTGTGATGCGATGTGATTCATTCATGATTTTCATAAAATGTATTAAATATGGGTTTAGTAAAAATATTTTACGAATATAAAAAATAAATTATAATTTAATGATAAAATTTAATTTTATATTCATTCATTCATTCGAAAAATTAAATGGAATCATTGTTCATCTAAACACACAGCCTTTCATCTCCATAAACTATTTCATTCATTTGTGATTTTGTTTTTAAATATTTATTATCAAAAGAAATATAAGGAATATAAATTTTAAATATACAGTATTTATCACAATTGATATTAGGAAATCATGATTAATCTATGTGAATAAATAAAACAGAATAAATGAAAACATTTATGGAAAAAAGAGGTTATCATCCAAAATGTAATATTAACATGGAATTGTAAATGAAGGGGTAACAAAATGTCATAATATAAGAATATATGTAGTAATATGTTTGAAAAATATTTTTAAATATATTTATAGTTGTATTTTTTTATACGATATTTGAAAATTTATGATAGAACGTAATTATTTTTTTTTGGATTTATATCTAAATTTTACTTTCGGTGAGACAAATTTCATATTCACCACATGTATATTTTCATTGGTCTATAAAACTACCATTAATAAGTGTTTTTATGATTATCCATAACTTTATTTGTATTTACATATCTACTTTTGTATCATTAATTATTTTGGTTTATGATTCCAATGTTACTAAAAAAGTAATGTAAAATTATCTCAATTTTCCTTTATTGAGACATACGTTATATTATAAAAAATATTCATTTACATTAATTATATATACATCCATTGACATGTAATATCATTAATTTACTCATCCTCATAATATTTTATATTTTATTTTATGTTTTTACATCATGGAGAATATGAATGTCTGTTACGTAGTGGTAAATATTTTTTTGTTACAATATCATCGTTTATCATGATAGTTTATGATTAAGTCTCTAAAGTTGAAATATCCATTTATACATATGAGTTATTATAATGAAATTTTTTATCCTATTTTTATTCATTATATCATTATGTAATGATACCATTTTCCCACTATTTTGTTCATATTATAATTATTAAAATGATTTTATGAAAAACTGATATTTATTTCATTCTTCATTCGAAAATCTATTTTCCTTCAAAAGAAGGTATTCTATAAAAATTTGTATTTTTTCTATTACTGTATAATGATTTTAAAATAAATTTGATCACATGTATTTGTTTTTATTTATTTTTCTAAAATTAATCCAAATTAATTGATCCAAAACAGTTCTTGTATGGATTTTACTAAAAATGTGAAATGATCCTTCATTTTAACATTTTTTACATGAAGTAAATTTTATGACCACTTGACCAATGATTACATAGAAGAATAATATCTATTTTGTCAATATTAATTTTTTAAAAATGTTTTTAAATATGTTTAAAATTTTAGAATGTGTATTTTTTATTGGAAATGATATTTTATTAAAAAAAATTAAAAATATTTCAAAATTATTCTCTATATAAAATTAAATTTGTTTAGGTGTCTTATTGGTTAATAGTGGCATGATACTTTAATACCATTCATATTATTTATATAAAATATATATACTTTTATTGAATTATGTTGATGAACTCCACTTATTTTCATGGGTTATGCTATGATGTAAAGGATATTAAACAAGCCACTTTTACACATGTTATGATATGATTAAATGTTAAGATTACAATTTCATTTCATGGGATATTATATGTTGATTTTTTATAGTATTGTGGAAAACATATTTAGGATTCTTTTATGTGATTTTTGGGACCCATCCTAAATAATGCATAAATATTTATTTCTCATTAGATTCATAGGACTATAACATGGAGTGAAATAATTTATGTAATATCTGGATAAGACAAGAAGTGCACATAGTTATGTATTATAGGGATAGAACGAGGATTGAATCCAATTCAGAATATGAATTTTTCAATGATTATACGTTTTCCAATAATTACATCAACTATACTCTCATTATTCCTATTTTTTTATTCCCTTATTAATCATGTATTGTGAAATGATAGGATTTATGAAATTAATCAAGATAATGATCCATGATATGAAGGGTATTGTTGAAAAAATTTATGATCTTATTCACAAATACAACTATTCATGTTATTCCTACATACCTCCCTTGTTTTCCCTTATTTAGGAACATAGGTTACTGTTTCTTATATTTTCTTTCACTAGGTTATGTTGATATATATTATGGTTTTGTGTGTATTAAGGATACTAGTTATGATGAATGTACTATGAGATGACATAGCCCAATTATGGCCTAGTGTTTATAATTCCATGGAATAAAAGAAAAAAAATAATAATGGGGATTTTTCATGTTGTGGTGTGATGTAATAAATATTAATCAAAATTATGTAATATCTACGTTGCTTAAGAATAGATTCCTGTAGTAGGTTTCAACTGATAGTTTAAGGAATCATTTGGATTCTAGGAAGAGACAACCGTAGTGAGATCATCAAGGACGAGTCTATGGATAAGTCTACAGATTATTCAATGTATAAGAATATAATGTATAATTTTAGTAAGGTATATAGAAAGTGGTTTTCTAGAAAAACGTCACTACCAAGATAATATTTGTGATAATTGAACTAGTATAAATTTACCTAGGTGTATTAACCCCAAAACATTGTATTGAGATACACTCAATCAGGAACAATTGCACGACAATGATCACTATTGCACACTTAATTTGAAACTATGATGGAATATGCCTTGGAAATTCGAAAACACTTTAAGAACCATCATTAATGATTTAAATATAATGAGTCTGTTAATGAATAAGTATAAACATATGGTGTCATAGAATAAATATGACTATTTTTTTCTATATGATCAATGGGTTGGAAGAGGCATAAAGGAAATTTTATTAAAGAGGATAGTAAATGTTTTATTTGTGGGATGGATGGTCACTAGGAAATTGGATATCTTAGATATGCTTAGATTATAGAAAATGATGAGAATAATGATAAACGTTCACAAAATTTATGACCCCTAATTTAGTGCTTCTTGTTTGAGGATAAATGGAATTAAGATTACCAGCCCCCAAATTTTAGGGTTAATGACAATGGTGGACATTAGAAACATATTTATACAAGGGAGATGGGGAAATGTAATGTGATCAATGTTTCTGAAGATGGGTGTGATAATGATGTGGTTAAAGGTACGCATACCATTCACTCTATAATAATATATTATTTCAGTGAGGATTTACGCATTAATTCTAATCTAAATGATGTGGTTAGGGTATTAAGATGCAAACAAAACAATTATATTTGGAATTCGAAGTAAAACCCCCTAATTATATTTGATCGAAAATCACATCATTGGTTTCACTCCATTTGATGTTGGTGGGAATGGGATTCCCTAATATCATATCAATATTCAACTTGTAGAGTTTTATGGCCTCCTAGCCATGGATTGGATTTCTCTATATAAATAACACATCTATAGCCGTAGAAGGAAATGTCACAATTGATATTCAACAGAAAAATATGATCATATATTAATGTAATGATAATTATTATTTTATTATTGAGATCACATCCATTTTATGGGTATTAATTCACATTTTGTTGGGTTATTTTCTCATATGGTGGGGATAAAATCAACAACGATGATACGCCTATTTTAGATGATTTTTTTAGGTTATTCTAAAATTATTTTCTAGAGTTCATCCAAAATTTGAATATGTCTTTTCAATAGAACTCATACATTGTATGAAAAAAATTTCAATGATTCAAAATATAATGACTCTAATTGAGATGAACAGAATTAAAAATGAAAATCAAGGGAATCCTTGAAAATGGATTCTTTTAGATTGGTGGGTCACCTTAGGGATCACCAATTATATTTGTTAAACATAAATAGGGATTTATGTGAATATAAATTTATTAATGTTAGTTGAATAATATGTCAATCAAGATTAAGTACCCTCTCCCTTGTATTGAATAACTGTTTGATCAACTGTTCAAAGAACAATATTTCTCCAAGATTGGTCTTTTTTTTGTATATCATCAATTAAGGGTCCAAAATGCAATATACAGTAGATCGAAATCTATATAGGTTATGGAATCAATGAATAAGTATTCATCCATTTCAGTCATTCTATGCCATATGTTTTCTCCATGGATTAATTAATATAGTCATTAGAGATTACGTTTATAATTATATAGTTCTCCATATTGTAGATATTCTTATCAACTAAAAGGCAATGTGAGAATATGAAGACAACTTGAGAAATATAATAATGACACTAGTGAAGGGGAATTTGTATGAAAAATATAAAATGTGTGAATTCTGTCTGTAGAAGTAATCAATTTTGGGTCACATAATTTCAATAGAGTTTGTATCAGTCGATTCATCCATGACATAGGCTAATGAGGGTTCTATTTTAAAAGTGATGGTGATTAAGATCCATAGTTGTTTTGGTTTAGCATGAAATTATTGACAGCTTTTGGAAAATTTATCGTTACTATCTATCCTCTATCTAATTAAACTCATAATGTAACAATGTTTTTTCAGATAAAATGTTGGGGGGGGGGGAATTCACGGAACTAATGTGAATGATATTTATTGCACTAATTATTAACTTATGTCATAGTGGAGAAGTGTTGGTAATCTATAATGATTCATCCAAGAAGGTATATCAATGTGATATCATGTGTCAAGAAACGGTTATATCAAATGCCTCCTGAATACTAAGGATCATTTTCATATTAACTGAACTCATGATTTGTGGTTAGCAATAGAATTTTTTTCATCAATGATATAGTGGAATTATATATATGGAGGGAAGTGTGATATATATGAAGATGAATTTTTTTGTTGTATATATTCAAATAGCAGGAGTTGAACATGAACCAGAGAAGTTATATAGAGATTATTAAGGATTATGATAGCTTATTAGATTACCATCATGGAAATGAGAAAAAGGTGGATGATTCTTTAAGTCAAATGGATAAAGCTAGTTTATTGATGATGAGGATCACAAAATATCCAATATTTCATGATTTTAATGATGGATCTAGAAATCCTATTGGAAGGTGGAAAATCATATAAATCTAAATTTAATGTTCAACGATCTATCCATAAGAATAATAAATAGGCATAGGAGGAATATTCAGAGATGAAAAAGAATGATAAAATTGTAAATGATTTTATCACTGATTAGGATATAATGATAATTTTCATGAAAATTTATGAGTTTCGTCTATACCATACGTGAAGAAGGATTTGTTATAGAGAGCTAGTAGTTATTAATTCTATATTGATTAGTGATGGTGGAATATGTAGGAGGATTTAAAACAATTATACTAGTGGGATGGAATGAATAAATATTTTATAGAGTTTGTATATCGGTTCTTGGTTGGCCAACGGTTTATGGATTAATGAAAAAAGTATAAGGGGATGTTAAATCCATTATAAACTCCATAATGGAGAATTTGGAACATAATTATGGATATTATCATTAGAATATCTGAAACCACTATAGGGAATAATTTTGTTTAGGTTTTTGTTCGATCACCTATGTATGTCATCAAGATTCATCACTCTCTGAGAAGACTTCTATCAATATCATCTATATGTGATACAAAATAATGAAGTGGAACTTATGAATTGTGTAACATATTACATAGTATCTAATCCCTATACGAGGATTATATAAAAGTTTTTATAAAGTCATCAGCAAGACCTTAATATTAAATTGAGTTTCAGCACATTTTATCATCTTATGTAAAACGATGACATTGAAATTAAAATTCAAAACCTTAAGGATATGTTACAATCATTTTTTTGGATTTAAAATCATGTTGCGATCAATAACATATACAAGGTGGGTTGTCATTCAACAATATCTTTCAGTTAAATATTTGTATGGATATTTATAATGATCAATATAGAGAAAAATTTATATATCCAACGTGTTGGAATGATGTTAGATAAATAAAGATAAATGTACCTTAGAACACTGAAGAATTGTAAGAGAAGGTTATATCCATTTAATAGTACATCATGAAATCTCATAGTCCAATGAAATGTTTTGATCAAAATCACATGTGTGACCTAAAATTTGGTTTTGGTGATATGGTGTTCCAAAAAAATTATCTATAGAAGATGGATATGTGATTCATGATGAAATGGAGAATAATATCAATGTATATTAGTCCCATTTAAATTATTGATCATATCCAGATGTAGCTTATCGCTTGACATATCCTCCAAAAATCTCTCATTTCCACAATGTGTTCCAATTATATCTCCTGAAGATGTTCACACCTACCCCTTTACATGTAGTAAACATAATGTTCATACCATTATATAAAGATATTTCTTATAATGAAGAAAATTGAGATTCTTAAATGTACCATGAATGATATAACAAATAAGACCACTAAAATGATCATAGTATATGAAAAAAATGTTAGTTTGAGGAATGACTGTGGGAAAACGTGGATATGATGAGGTAAAATTACCCTCCTATATTATTATTATAGAAAAACAATTAGAGGGAGAAATTAATTTTATTGTTTATATAATATAACACCATGAGTTTTTATGAACATTTTTAGAATATATTTATTTTATGGATTGTGTTTCACGCAACACCGAGCTAATCATTCACTATACGCATTACATTGTTATCATTCCTGAAAAAATGCGTTGAGTTTTAAAAGAACATAGAAATATTATTAATTTAGTCAATTAAACATGACGATCAATACATGGGCATTATAAATAGAAAATTTAATATTAATTAATACCGTTATTAATTTTAATTATATTAGTTTTATATAATTGAATCTTAATAATATTATGATACAAAAATTTTAATAACGAATTCATATATTGGAATATATTATTTTCTCAATGAAAATCATCTTAACACTTTTGTGAACATTAAAAAACGAATTTATGAAATTTTTGGAAAATTTATTTGAAAAGATAAATTACCTTTTTCAATTAATAATGTAAAAATTTTCTTATTTTGAATATAAAAACATTATAAACTGTTGATCATTTTCACTTAAAGACCCCCTTTCTCATAACGTCTTTTGGTTTAATTTTAAATTATTAATATTGTTAGGTCCATTAGGCTAAATACCCTGAGAGGGGGGGTGAATCAGGGTATGACTAATTAAAAATTAAAGCCCGTTCTGATCTTGTTTTGCTGTTAAGAAAAACACTCTTCTCTCTCTTTCCTGCTGCACAATATAAACAGAATGTAAAGCAAGCACATGACACATAAATTTTACTTGGTTCACCGCTAAGGGATACGTCCAAGGAGCATACACCGACAAGTTTCTGGTCGTACCAAGTCCACTAAACTTCACTAGATGTAGATTACAATGATCGGGCTAGATCACTTCTATGCCCAGGCTCACTGCCTATACAATGATTAGGGTCATCTCACTGCTTTCCCAAGGGTCAGTCCCTGTTTCTCTCTCTCTGGATCACTGCCGGTGGAGAGGATCACCTTCTTCCTCTTCCTAAGCTCACTACTCTATAAGGGAATCCAATCACAGTTTATAGACATGTAGGTCTCTTCATATTCATGAAATAATGCATCTTCAACTGTTGATAGATGCTCTGTTGAAGTCCAACATTCATCCACTGATGAATAACACTTTTCCTCTGACCCCTGGGCAACTACCTTTGGAAAGTACCTTCGCAAAGCACCCTACTTCGCGAAGCTCCCAATTTCGCGAAGCTCAAACAAGCCTTCACGAAGCTCCTGCCTTTTCATGAAGCTCACTCGTGAAGCACCCTCGAAAAGCACTCTCGCGATGCTCAAGCCATCGCTAATCAACGACCCTCGCGAAGCTAAGTAAGCCAACACGGAGCACGTAGGTTTCGCGGAGCTAAAATAGCCACCGCGAAGCACCTCTTTCGCGAAGCAAACTGGCTCCACGAACCACCATCGCAAATCGAGAGCGAATGATCTTCTATGAAAAAGCTCTCTGTTTCTCTCGAGGGGGTTGACCTCTATTTATAGGTTATTCCACCGACCCTCGTCCCTTCCGCATGAAGTCAATGCCACTTTATCTCAAATCGCGAAGCTCCAAAGTTTCTGCCGGAATTCTGTCCAAATCGCCAAGTTCCACGGCAATTTTCCGTTCGCGGAGCTTGACGTAGTCACGAAGAATCACCGTCAACATAACTTCTTGACTTCTCCGCGAAGCTCCCTTGCGATTCCCAACGTTCCTTCGCGCCTTCGCCGTGAAGTTCCCTCGCAAAGCCCTTCACCACCGCGATGCGTTTCAGCCTCTGCCGTTCGCGAAGCTTGACGTAATCACAAATCATCACCGCCTCCATTCTTCTGGTCTTCTCTCTTCGCGAAATTCATGCCTTTTCCATATGAAATTATGCTCTTAATGGAAATCCACTTTTCGCGGTGCTCACCAAACTCCAAATTTTAGACCCCAAAAATTTTTCAAACACTGGGAAACAGCGCCACCTTATACTGCCCTTTTGTACCACCTCCAGATCGTCCTTTCCTTTTTCATTGTTCTTTGTCAACATGGAATGTCAATAACTTCTCAAGAACGGGACAATTATCCATGGAAACCTTCTTTTTCAACAAAAATAATCAACCCAAAAATACTTCAATGTTACCATGAGTGATTTTTACCCAACAAATATCCAATTATGTTACAAAAATTGTGAAAAGTGGATTCAAAATTTTTATTTATAATAATTTATAATTTAAAATAAGGAAGAAATTATATTTTTACCAATTTATTTAGTGAAGTAAATTAAAATTAGTTATAAAGATTATTTTCAAACAAAATTAGTTTGATACTAACTGTAGAAAATATTGGGTGAAAATGAAAAAAAACCATGTAAAAACCCATTATATTATCATATATAAAAACTATATTGTCTAAGAATCTAATTTTATAAGCCTTTTATAGTTTTTAGAAATGTAAAACAGAGGTGAAATTCTACCATTAAAAATGTTATAGGTTTTCCACTCACCTATCCTGTAAAATGAGAGCACTCCCCCAATGCTCACAACATAAAAACCATTTGGTTAGGAAATGAAATATCCATATAAATTATAGACTCTCCTCCTATCATCAATGATTCCTATGGAATAAAATATGTCAACGGTTTTTTGTTCGTGCAATCCATAATAATATTTCATTAATGATTTTTTTTGTTTTACTTCTTTCTTAATCCCATTCAATTATTTTATTATCATGATTATATGAAAACCATAGTATATAAAATATAATGATATATTATTATGATAAATTTACTACCTTAATCCACAAAAACATCAATCAAATGGTTTAAGATATCATCATTCATGTGTACGATAGACTACCACCACACGAATTGATGTTAGTAGTTTTTCCATAACGTCCATTTAGGGTGGGGAATAATTATGTACAAAATATTCATATATTATATAAATTATATTTATTATTTAATTCATATTTTTTAATTATTATATAGGGAATACAATTACTCGTTCCATTTTTTGGGAACACGATATCTTCATTTGTGAGTACGACCGACTACTAAAAATTTCGAAATAATATAATATGTACATTCATAACACGGAATTCATTAGAGGTGGGTTTATTAAACATATGAGATATTTATGAAAGAATAATTATTATATAATGTTAATATATTTTTTTTTTCAATTTGGAAGTTATATGGAAACAACGTTAATGCTGAGGTATGGAATACCGTCTCAATGAACAATGTATTTCTTATCCCATTACTATATTGTGTAGATTATTATAAATAAATATATAAAAAATATATATGAAATTTATATGAAGTTTATAATTATATATATAAAAAAATCATGATTAATGTATAATAATAATAAACAATAAATATCCATACAATTATGAAAAACTAATATGTTATTACCTGAAACATAACATATACACCAATTCGTTAATAAAAGAGTAATAAATGGAAATAAAAATATCATATATGATATGATATATATGACTATTGTTATTTAATTTACTCTTCATAAACTGATATTTGTTATACAAGAGTTCTGATGATGTATTATGAAATTCAAGACTTACGGTGATAGATTTCCATAAAACTTTTACTTTGTGTGATACAAATGAAATATTAAAGAAATAATTATTTTATGTGATTTGTATGATGAAGATGAATGTATTTTAGGATTTTTATATTATAACATATTTTCATTTACATATCCAATTTATAATCACTCTTTCATTGGGTTTACATTTCCAAAACTACCAAAATATTGAAGGAATTTAATGTCAATTATACTTCATTGAGATGTATGTTATTTTATACACCTATATTCAATAAAGAGGCATATATAAATGAAAATGTACATGTAATATCATTTTATTTTTCATAATAATTATATTTTATGTATACTATGTTTATCTTTAATGGGGTTAATGAATCAATGTAACAAATGTGGTAAATATTTTATGATACAATCTCATAGTTTTGTGGGTTTGTTTGTGAATAAGTATTAAATGATTTAATATAATGATATAACCCACATGAATATTCATTAATTTTCTTCCCTTATGGTTATTCATGAAATCTATAACTAATGGAACAATTTTAATGCAATTTAGACCCTGATATAATTGAGAACATTCTTTTAAAAAAATCTGACATCATTTCACTCTTTATTAGGAAATATTTTTTATGTCAAAACTGCATTTTAAAAAATAAAAACTGCATTATAACCTTCATATTATTTTTTAAATTCATTTTCACATAGTTTATCATTTTGAAAAAATACATCGAATCAAATATTCATTTCGTTTTCCAAAACAATTTATGTTTGTCATTGATCAAAAATTTAAATGGAACCACCATTTTAGTGATTACAACATAAATGTGTTTTAAAAAATAGTAAATGATAATTTCATCGAATATAATTTTTTATTTCTCAATAATAATATAAAATAAAATGATTTTGAAAAATTTTAATGTTCTAAAATTGTTTTTTAATTAGAAATGTTATTTTACTCAAAAAATGATTTAAAACTCAGTTCAAGATTTTTTCCATCTATTTTGTAATCCATATTTGTTACCTGTTATTTATTTGTAATATAATCTATGAATATCATTCATATTGTTTGTTTGAATGTATTTCTTTTTTATTTCATTACAGCTATGAAAACCAAAATCTTTTCACAGGATACGATATGATGAAATAATTATGATACCTATCTTTCTTCCACAAGTTCTGATATGATAAAATATTTATGATACTCATTTTATTTTATGGGTTATTATATGGGGATTTTTTATTTTAGTGTAGAAATAATATATTTTATTTCTTTATATTATGGGTGGGACCTATATCTCCCTCCAATGTGTTGGGAAAATGTTTATATGTCATAAGACATATAACACTTGAATTGTGAGTGAACATGTTTTAGTAATTTAATGATGGAATAAGATGTGATCTTATTTAAGTAATACATGTATATAAATCAGTGTTATCATGGTTTATTAATGGAAATTAGACAATAAAATGGTCTTTAATTTGAGAAATATCTAATATAGATATATTTTCTTATGCTTTTGTCTATTCAACAAATTTTATGTCTTTGGCTCTAGATAATGATGTTCTTTGATCCCCTTAAAAATCATGTTTTATGAAATACCATTATTTGTTCCATGATTCATTGTTATGATCTTAAATATAAAGGTATTGTGTTCAAATGTCATACACATATTCTCATACACTTACTAAAATGCAATTCTTACATGCCACCATTGCATTCCCTTACTGAGAATCTGATCACAATGATTCTTATGATTCATTTCCCCAGATTATGAATATATGTATGATCTATGATATTACTAGAAGGGTTAATGATTTTATTAACATAGTAATATATGTAATTTTTCACTTATATACTGTTGTTTATGTTTCTTTGTTTCCTAATACACAAAAGTATTATAGTCTTTACGTATTTATTGGTGTAATATAATAAATATTCATCCAAATGTGGTAATATTTGTTTTTGTTTTGACTAAGTCTCAATGATAGTTACCCATGTTTCTTTTCTTTCTTTTATACCTTCTAGCTACTCATTATCATTATTCATGTCTTAATTTTTTAATTTCCTACTACATATCATGTTATAGAAATGTCTTTTTCCTGAACATTCCGCCTCATAAATGATCCCCACATTTTCGACTATTTAATATCCACTATGAGGTACCATGTTTAAGGATTCATTAAACCTTACCCATTTTTTATAATATAAATCTACGATTTAAAAAAGAAACATTTAATTCAATATTTAATATGACTTTTTTTGGATTGGAATAATTTTTATAAAATAATAATTTTAATTGGTCTGAATAATATATGGATGTGGGTCAAAAATTAGTTTACCAATTATTCGGTTGATTCATAATGGATAAAAGGAATATCCACATATTGGACGGATAAATTTGACAATGGGGGAATATGGTCTCAATGATTTCATTAATCTCCCAGTTATTAACGTTAGCCATCTCTTAATACATACCATTATATTTTGAAAGATGGTTATGGACATGGTTTTCGAAAACATAGTTTTCACCAATTTGGGGAGAATTTATAGTGAAATATGGTGTATTTGTCCAATAATGTGTGATGTAGTGAATCATGTTTTAATATTAAAAAAACGGTTATTTTATTACACTATAATTTAGGATTTATTACATAAATTTACACATAATAAAACTACATAAGATCATCAAACCTAGTGTATTTAAAAAACAAGGTATATTAAATAAAAAAATAAAAATTAATACAATATCATTAATTAAACACTATGAAACATTCCCTCATTTTCCATGGTTATTCTAAATTTCCACGGGAGAACCTATGGTTATATATAAGAAAGGGGAGAAACATAAATCCTAGTATGAGAATAAATAAATTATATCATAAGGTAAATCATTAAATGAGATCCAAGAGGCACATCTGGGGTAGATAAGAGATATGAGAATAAAAAAAGAACTATCAGGCAAGATATAACATGATATCGTAAAAGCAACATGGGAATGTGGAGAAAATATAAAAATTGACATCATAAACCTAATACAAGGATAACCAATGATACAACATAACATAATGGATCTTGGATAACCACATGTTCACCATACATGACATGTCATGGAATTAAATCCTTACACAATCCGTCATATGGATATTGAATTCTAGGCCAAATCATCACATTTATATTATGTAAATTCATATTAGTTATTTTAATAACTGTGCCAAATAAATTAATCAAAATAGGATCATATTTCATCAAATTTAACCCAAATATTAAAAAGTGTAGTTAACATACATGGAATTATTATATACATTAGGATATAGTGATATAGGTGAATTATATTTAGATGAAATGGAATGGGTATTCAGTATATAAATGAATGGCATGGAAAATTCATAGGATTATTTTTGTAGGATAATAGGGGTGCACAAGGATTAATATAAGGGAATAATGATAGTTAATGTGTTTGATAACAACATTTAAATCATAACTAGTGTATAATGTATGTTTAAAAACATATCCCAACATGAATAAATATAATTTAAAATTTATAATATAAATCATTTTATAGAATAAAGTGGAGAGGTTCCATTACCTAGGGAGCGAGCATCTAAGGGATTGGTAGGATCCTATTATGATATTTGGGGAATAATATGAGGAACTAGAGAGGTAAGTGAATATTAATTTCATTCTTCATTTTTTAGTGAATATAAATTTTATATAGGGAAATTTTATTTTGGTAAAAGGTTATTATGTTTATTAATTTCCAAACATAGGATTTAGACTCCTTATTATAAGGTAGTCAAAATGAAAAACTATATAATGGTTTTTACCATGGTTTCTTCCAATGTGAAGTGGTTTTATTTATTTTATATAATTAATGTCCAATATGATTAAGATAATAAACTTTTTATGTAGAATTTAATCATGTTAAGATTGAATGGATTTTAAAACCATAAAATATAATATAGGTTTTGAAGGAATCCTTAACATTCTATAAAAAGAATATAATAATTTATAATAAAAATAATGGAAATTATGTATCTAGCCTTGGAATCGTTTTATTAAATTTTTTATATGATTTTTTGGTCATTATGATGTCATAAAAAAATCATTACATTTTTACTGTATTTTATTTTTACAAGAAAATTAAACTATCTAAATAATTAAGAAAAATAAAAATTGGATTATTATTACTTGTATATTAAAAATTTAATATTTTTTATCAAAATATTTATATTTATACGAAAATATTCACTTTTAAATCAAATTACCCAATTATTGAAAAATAAGGTTTTCTATAACAATAATTTTCTTACCCATATCAATATTACATTTGATATCATAAAATTATATTATAATTTATATTGAATAGATGTTTTTAAATAAGTATATATTATTAATATAAAAATTATTTAAAAATTATTAAATTCATCATAATGATTATTTCCATTGAAGATGTATATTTTACCAAAAACAATCATTCTGTTTCCACATATTAGAATTGTTTTTCTTTTCAAACTCATTACATAATAATTTAAATTGAAAAAATTAAAATGGGATGAATTAAATTATAATATTATAAAATTTAAAATATAAAACTTAAAAATATCTTGTTTATTAGTAAAAATCACTATATTACGTAATAGAATTCATTATGGGGTCTGAGTTGTGATGGTGATGTTTTTTTGGGGTGGTTTAGGATACATGGTTTTGGACACAATCTTGAGGAACTATTACTTCTACCATAAATGGTTACATTTTTTCATTAGTTATTGGATCAATACATGGGATCGATTAAAAAAATGAGAGTTATATTAGATACCATGGAATCATGGATAAATGTTCTTAATAGGATTAGATTATATTAGTCCACTATATCACATATTCTGTCTCTGTCAATTGGATTTTTCCCAAACCCTTAAATATACCTATAAAATGATCATTATTTAATGGATATATTTTCAACGGTTTTAATTCTTCAAGAATTTTTAAATAAAGTATCCTATAACTATCCAAAATATATACAAAAGATAACGTGTTTTATATGACATAATTTCATTATAAGGATTTTATTTATTGAAAAAGAGAAATTAATTTATATAGTTTTGGTCCATTACATTCTAATGCCATTATGAAATTTGATCCTCAATCTTCTGAATTTATACTATAAAATAGACGAGGGAGATTCTATTTCATTTTATCTTCTAATTCACCTATCACTTCTTCAAAAACCATATTCTTCCATAACACTATGACCAGGTGAGCTATATTGTTTAGTAGAACAATATCTCTATGATGAAATAAAATCACTAGATGCTACACATATTTGAAATCATTCTCTAAGGGTACAACCTCTAGATTATATATTTTTGATGGTTCTAGTAAATTTTTCTGAAATTGGGATACATAGAACTCGTAATGAAATTGAGATAGTACAAATATGAGTTCTATTTGATAGTCCGCAACATTGATTTGACCAAGGAAATCAATGGTGGTGATGTGTTGAGGACTATGATTTGAATTATTCCCAAACCCAATTAATTTCACCCAAAACAATATATAGAGGTGTAAAATATACCTATAAACAAACTAGAGGCCTCATTAAAGAATTATTCATTATTTTTTCCTCAACTTTGTAATGATTTTATATGATGTTGAACATGTGGATCCTTCTCAATAATATTCTAGATATGATCTGGTTAGATCAACTTCCACTCTCTATCATTATCGCATCATGTTGGTGTTCCAATACTTTTCACATACAAGACACATATGGTGAAATATTAATCCTATAATTTAATATTTTGTTATATGAGAAATCCACTAGGGGATTTTTCTTGTTCCAATATCCATGGATATACAATATATATTATCTCTATTTATCATCTTTAGTTTTAATGGGTTGTTAAGATTGAATATCCATATATGGGTGATAATAATTGATAATGCTTATTTATGTAATCATCTCTTGATGGAGGATTCTATAAAACCTTTATTTAAAACAAATAACTTGATTAGATACAATAGAGAGTGAAGTATCATGTAGTCTTACTCTATCCATTGGGAATGTCTTGGATAGTTTTAAATATGGAGATCCTCCTTAATATATATTAAATGTGATGAATCTTGAACCTGATCAATTACCACCCAAATTGAGTTAATACCTTTAGGTGTCCTTGAGATTCCACTTCGAAATCCATGGTTATATTTTTTCATTTATTCAATGGTATGAAAAAATATAGAATCTTACCCTTAGACATTTTTCATTAAATGATGAAATTTTTTCATTCCATTCATCATGATACAAACTCCTCAATCCCCCTATTAATTTTATTACAATAAAATATTTACCTAAAATATACTTATGACTGAGTTCTTCCATGAAGAATAATGAGGGATGACCTATACCCATCATTAAAATTTGTGCCCTTCAATTATGGCTTATATGGGACACACATCTAGGTTCCAAAAGTTATTATTTATATCTTCAATAATGATTAACTACAAAAGATTAATTACATTATTCTGTATAAAATCATATTCCTATTGAGACTCATTGCTAAAACAACAAATGTATTTTTTTCAAGGTTATTTTAAAAAGGTAAGAAGAATATCCACATATTATTATGATTTCCATCATTTTAATGTTCATGATGATTGGATACCATATAATCTTCATTTGGGAGATATTTTTGGGATCCTTTTTAATAACAGAATTTATCAATTTTTTTGACATTACTTTGATACTAATGTGTTGAATAATTTTTAATACATGATAAGTTATATTCACTTTCATTATTTTATATTATGATTTTTTTTCTGTGAATTTATACATGATTGTTTTGTGATGAATATCTAAGTCATAATGTTTTCAATAGAGGTTAAGTCCCCATATTATTAATGTGAATATTAGTATAGTTAATTATAAGAAATGATTTGGATGGTTCTAATCATGGTTATTTAATTGGTGAGTGAAATTAGATTTATTATTGGTTACGTGTATGAGTTCAAAAACTAATCACATTTTAGAATAATTCTTGCAGATCAATATGCATTCCCCAATGTTGGTTAATTCGATAATAGTTACATTTTCTATACAATAATCCATGTTTTTAAATTCTTCTTTTCCTTAATCATTATAGAAATTCTTGACACCCATTGATTAAGTTTAGTTAGTGGGAATGAAAATAATGAGATGTTTCTCACTACACAATGATAGTACACCAAAAATCCAATGATTCTATAGATTTCTATAAAAATTTAAGATTTTTATACCTTTAAATTTACTCTATTATTTATAGTTTATATATATCACCATTTTGGCGATAATATTCCCCAAGAAAGTTTCATTCTCCTAGAAAAACTCACATTTAAATTACATTTAATATAATTTTTCATTCAACAAGGACTTTAGGATAATATCTGTATAAAACCTATCATTGATTTTCATGTAGATTAGAATATAATTTATAAATACTACCAAATATTTTTCACAAATATCCATAAAAAGTATATTGATGATGTCCATGCTGATTAATTGATAATTCATTTGTCAAAATGGAATCACTATGGAATCATATTTCTCGTAACTTGTATGAAAACTAGTCATGGGGTTATCCTCACAGACATTTACATGTTAATACCATAGAATAGAATCCTTCTTAGAGAACCAATAGGATCAATATTGATGATAAAACTTGTAATAAGTCTATGTTAGAGGATATATTATATTTATTAGGATCATATTGAACTCATAATAATCAATGTTGATGGGCATTGACCCACTTTCTTCTGGATTTGGAGGAGTAGTGAACCCCATGTTGAAGAACATGGGAATATAAATCATTTATATATATTCCCATATAAATATTTACTATTCACGTTATGATAATAGCCTTCAATTATATTTGGATTCAATGAAATTCCAATATTTATGGGTATGAGATTGATTGATAAATAGACATCACAGGTGGGGGGAATCATATGAAATTATCTGGGAGACCCATCTGTGAATGCCACTACTATGGGAATGTATTCAATAATGATTTTATTCCTTTAGTCATATTCAATTGATGTAGATAATATTTCATTCATGAATGAAATATCCTTTTTAGATATTGTACAAAATAATATTCTTCCAATTCCTTTTACTTTTATTGAATTAGAGTGATATTTTCAATATGGAATGTGATTTTCTGACATTTAAATTTAGGTTGACCCTATTAATAGAATGATAATCCATTCCTTAAATTTTATTAAATGTTGATAAATGTAGAATAATAATATTTTATAGGAACATCAAACAGAAAGTATTTTTAGGGGATGAATTATATAATTTAGATACATCTATTTACCAATTCAACATCTACACTGTTAACTCAAATTTAATGTTTGGAGCTAGTTTTTGAATAGGTCGATGAAACTTGTGTCATATGATAGAATGCATAGTACTAGATTCAAAATGTAAATTCACAATTCATTAATAAAAAAATCATATTTTCACCACTTAATCACTGAATGAACTCCAATGGTTATGGTTTCATGAACTCATTTTTTAACTCAAATAATCAAAGGATGTTTTCTTTAGGTTTCATTGAAAATAATTGAATTTGAGAATTTATTTAAAGAGTTTTCCTATTTCTTGTAGTTGATTGATTTTACAATAGGATTAGGGTTTAATAGATAAATCATTTCATGCAACACATTACTAGATTTATCATTCATTCAATCACTAGCTAGGTTACCTTCCTTCACGCAATAAAATTATTTCATTGTCTCATTCATGGAATTTATTGGATGCTAATTCCCACACATTTAATAATTGGGATATTGTAATTTTTTACCCCCAAAATAGTTTTTCATCATACCACCAAAATTAAAATCCAATATATAAATCATCTCTCAAATCTAAAGATACCCTTTAGATTTATCGATTTCAATTTTTGACGTTGATGGAAAATCAAATTTTTTTATAATAGTAGTAAAATTCATGAAATGCTATGTATTTTCTTCAATTCATATTCTTCAATATAATGATGTAGTAAAATTTAATTATAGGGGAAATGAAGTAGTAAAAGGTGTATATTGAATGTATTTTGATGTTTTCCCAATAGCCCTAAGGGATTCAAAATCAATTATTTAGTATAATGACCTACCTATAATTTTCCTATTATATAATGGATGACATATATTTATTAAAAAATTATTGAATTACTTACACATCATCAGTTCAACCTCCTTCTCAAGTGTCATATTTTTGAAGAACATACTCTATTAATCATAATACCCTCAAAATAAAAAACAACCTTCATAAACATATAATATATATTTTATTGAATGATGAAAAATGCCATTTAAATTAACATGATCCATTTCACAATAATTAACAGATCAATAGATCCATTTAAAGTCAGAGGCCATTATCATAAAATGGACTCAAATTTCAAAATGAACATTCCATGATGTATTTGGGAATTCTTCATGATTCACATTTTTTTTCGGAAACTGTCTCAACTAAGGAAGAATTTTTACAATGTTAATGAGTTATTATACCATCATGTGGGAATATAATTTTTTAAGTCATCAGATTACCCCTCACTTTGATTATTGTATTATTTTCTCCTATTTGATAAAATTGAATAAAACTAAAAGAATCATTAGGGATAATTGTTTTTGTATAATAAAATAGACATGAAATAATCCATGACTATTAGTATAATTTCTCCTAATTGGTATATGTTATTTTATATATCAATTTCTAAGATTCAATTTTTATTAAGCACAATCAATTTCCTAATATAAAATATTATGGTCAATATTTCTCCTTTAATGATGGTTTTTAGTGTGGTTATGAATTTACCAATTAATATTCATTTGGTTTATTCAACATGATGATCATAAATTATAATTATCATTAACCAAGTGAAAATTGAGTCCAAATAAATGCACCCATTTCAGGTTAATTCCCCCTAGGTACCTCAATGATAGATCATTCACTACTTATGGTATGACAGGATGGATTTGTTTTCATGGAATCTACATTATATATAATTTAGAAAAAATTAGTTATGTTTTCATAATTATAGTATTATCCGTAATGATTTTACTATAGTTTTAAAACATTAATCCCAAAAATAACAAGAAATTATTTTGAATTCAATTATGACAACCAATATTTTATTACACATTATTTCATGATTGATATCATAATTTTAAACATAATAAAATCTCAATAGACTTGAAATCATAGTATCATTTATAAATTATTAATATTACACAATACTTATCAAAAGTAATACAACATCATTAATTAAAAAAATTAAATGCTTTACTAAAATTCTAGGGATCTTTTAAAATTTTATTGAATAACCTTGGGATATATATATATATATGAAAGGGTTGATTTATAAATCCTTGTTAGGGAATAATCATCGAATATAATAACATAAATTAGTAACTGTGATATAATAGTAATATCTAGGTGACATTATGTGGGTGAGAATCATAATATGGAATAGTGTAGTAGGATAAAACATTATATCATAACTAGCTAGGGAATATGGGAACACCATAAAACATGTTATCATAAGAATAATTTAGGGTTAACATTCACGAAAGAACCATCATATTACTAGGATAAACACTTAATGACCATAAGTGGAATATGTTGATATTAATGTCTTACACAAAAAATTAGAGTGTGATATAATTTGGGTCATACCCATCACATGTATATTATATATGTGCTTAAGTGTTCCACATAGATCATTCAACAGTAGATCATATATCATCATATTTAATCCCAAGATTCAATAATTCAGGTTATATAAGATGATGTTCATAATAAAATAAGGAAAAGTACATCTAGGAGAATACTATTTAATGGAATTGGGGTGGGTATTTACTACACATATGGTTGAAATATTAAAATCATAGGAAAAATTTAATTACATAGCATTTTTATGTAAATATTCATTGAATGAATAAATAAAAGTTAAAT
Source organism: Viscum album (assembly GCA_963277665.1). NCBI lineage: Eukaryota > Viridiplantae > Streptophyta > Magnoliopsida > Santalales > Viscaceae > Viscum > Viscum album. The sequence continues at coordinate 203,118,346 of OY728121.1, read as the reverse complement.
AGGTCTCTAATCAATAGTAAATCATTATTATTTATATATGATTGTGTAATACCACATTATAACATGAATAATTGGAAATTAAATGTAATAATATAAACAATGTTCTTTACTAAATATGAGAAAGAGTGGATCCCTTACCTTGAGAGGGTGATTATAAATTCTTGGATAGGTTCTTAAGATATTGAGGAACAATTAGTGGACTCTAGAGACAGACTGGACGACTAATTTAATTATAAAAAGGTTTTGAGTGAAGGGTAATTTCTGTTTTCATTTTATTATAGTTCAAGAAGACATAAGAATTTTTAATAAATATCAAAATATTGGTTTTGGAATATATATGATTAGGTTATAAAAAACAGATCATATGGTGGTTTTTGATCCTATATTAAAACTATGTGAAGTAGTTATATAATTTATAATTCAAACAACAGATATAATTAATTAATAACATTTTTGAGGTAGAATTTAGTCATGTTTATAAAGATGTTATTTTAAATCGTTAATTTATAATATAGTGTTTGGAGGATTCATTAAGGTTTTATAATATTAGATTAATAATTATGAAAACTAACCATTTTAAAGGGTAGATCTATAAAATGTCTTTGATACATTTAATTAAATATATTTCATCGACATTGTGTCATTTTAATGTTATAATATATACCATACATTTTTACCGTATTAAATTCTCAAAAGAAAATTCCACGGTGATTGAAAATTTTGAAAAAAATCAACATCTGATAATTTAATGTTCATGATTTCAAAAATAATATTTTTAAATCAAAAAAATGAATTATAAATGAGAATTTATTCTTTAAATCAAACAATTTATTTTTTAGATAATACAGTTATTAAATAATAACAATTTTTTAACCCCTATAAATATTTCAGTATTCTAGATAAAATTTCAGTACCATTTATATTTAATAAATTTAACAAAACAATAAAATTTTATTAAAATTTTATTTATTTAAATAATGCAATAATGTATAAAAAATAGAGGTCTAATTGGATATATATATTTCCAAAAAAAATATTAGATAATTCATCATATGAGAAATTGTTTTTTCAACCTCATTATTTAATCATTTATAAATTTATTTTAGAAGTTTTTAAGAAAATAAATTTTAAATTAAATGGAAAATATAAAAATTCATATTATTTTTGTCTACATAAAAACCCATTTATTAAACCATAGAATTTCATAAGGGTATGGTGTGCGGTGGGGATATTTTCATTAGGTTATTTTGCGTACATGGTTTGGGACGCAACCTCACTGAGCTTGAACATATCCGTTAAATTGTATCATTCATGCATTATTTATTTGATATTATCTTGTGATTGATAATATGAAAATCCCATTGATTATGTCTCCTATAGTATCAATAAAAAAATTTTATTTAAGGGGAACCATCCTGTTGGTTGATTCCATCGCTTCTTCCCTATGTATCAATTTGAATTTATCATAGCCCATTATATATAACTTTAATATGATCATTGTTAGATTAAAATATCATTTACGGTTCTGATTAATAACAGTTATTTAAATCCAATATATTATAACTATCATAAATACCGAATTTTGTGCTTGTATTTTCTATAACATGATTAATTGATAAGGAATTTATTAAATCAAAAGGAAATTTTAATTTTTAAATGTTCATGTTGTTTCATTATCTAACACATTATCCAATGTATTTAGTCTTCATTTGGATTATATTTTTTATTCCTTTTAATGGTAATGATTTTTTTATAGAATACTATTTATTCATGTGAACTAATATTATTTATTTGAATTAATTGGATATTTATTTTATATGTTAAGAAGGGATGAATGTTTAATTGGCTACCCACCATCAGAATTACCCACCCTAACATGTCAATTTTAATAATAACAGATATACGTGGACATACCTAGATTGATATACATGGAAATATATAAGATAAATGGGTGAGATAAATGAATTATTTTTCCTACTATCGCTTATATGGGTCCCCAAAAATGATTCCAAAATTTCATTCACCCAACTTTAATCAATGTGTTAAAATGTTCTCCAACAACATGACACGAGTTCTAGAATTCTCAAAGACCTTAGAATAAACCTAGTAATAAAAGAATAATCTAAATAATAATATTTCTATAATTTATCAATATATTATTTCATTTAATTTGGATTAATATAATATAAAAATTTCAAATTGTACTCAATTATTTACATTTGTTTTATCCTTAGTGATTTATTGGTGTAGATTTAATGGGTATATTTCTTATGTTTATCAATTTACTAAATTCATCAGTCACTGATTCCATGAAATAAATACCAAAACTATCACCCACTTTATTACTAATTACATAATCATACAAATATATCATAAATACATAGGGACAAATTTGAATGAACATTTCTGGGTTAAAATTATTCTATCACTTAGAATGCTTATCCTCAATAATAAGTAAGTAGAATTTAGTAAATTTTAATAAAATATAGATCATAAGTCAAATAATTGAATTGAAATTAGTGGAATAAAAATTAACATTAAATACATCAATGAAAACTAATTTTTCCCAACCTATAATAAGGGTTTCCCTATATTGATTCAATGCATTAACATATCTTACTAAAAGTACGGTTCGAAAGCCCTTTTCTTAGTGCTGGAAAATGAACTGCTAAAGGGAGAAAATTATCAGTGCATGAGAAAATAGTGATGATTAATCTTCCCATTTACCGAACTAGTAAAAAAGTGCTGATAAAACTGTTATTTATCTGCACTTCTAAAAAATTGCGTATATTGTGGGGACTTTGTCAGTGCTCCAGAAACTTTGATGATAAATGTGGGGCCTTTATCAGTTCTTTTCTAGAGTCCCTGATAATGACTCAACACATTATAAATGTCATATATTATAATTGATAATGGTTATATTTTAAATAATATTTCATTAATGAACACACATGACTGATGTTATGGACATCTAGATGCCTCTTTGGTTTTGTGCCTTTAATTCAGCTGATCTAGGGTCCTTATTGGGTCCCCAAGGCATAGATCTCATTTCATGACTCGATATGATACATGGTAGATGATGAAAGGACACCTGATTCAGTATTTATGGCCTGTTGAAATTCCATCGAATGTGTGAAACCAATTAAACCTCTAAAACCAAAAATCCTAAAAACCTTGAATTGATCATAATGTTCGATTGGGTAATCTGTTTCAGCTCCACAACCATTCAAATAATAGATTATGAAAATAGCTATAATCACAGGAGATTAAAATAATTTGATAATAAATAGAATAAACTATATTATATTTTGAAAAAATCTCAATGTAAACCTCAAAAATCAAGCAACAATTACTTTTCTTCCAGTTCTCCATTTGTGATCTACCACATATTAAATCGATTTATTAAATGTTGAATATAATAAAAGTGGTCTCAGAGTGAGGTATATGATCTTTATCCAGTTTATCATCTCCCGAAAGTCCCAAATGGACTCTGAAACAACGACGTTTGTGGCCGACCCTAGTGTCATAAAATTCAAATGACTATAACATTTTATTTGGTAATCTGTTTTGAAATTACCCCATCTCATATCACATATCATTTCATGATAATTGATTTGAATAGTTTCATAGATGAAACAAACTCTATGATTTGATGTTATTTCCATTTCATTGTTTTTAGGGGTACAATATAATATCGTTTAATGGGTTTTATTTGTTTTTAGAGTTAATAACAATTTCAAAATATGTATAAAAATAATAATGTATTAAAAATATATATATAACAGTACATATAAACATATATATAGAAATATATAAATCTATTTGGGACAATGTTTAATTTAATATATAAAATTATATAGATATATCAAAAAATGTAAATGAAAACCTGATAAAGTAGTGGAAAAGTCATTGGTGTATAAGTTGTATTTCACACATTGAAATCTATCTGGAGGTAGGTGAGTATGCTAAGGGTGGAATTAACTAAAACATAGATAAAGGGGTACCTAAATCACTAGTAAAGGGGGTACAGGGGATGCAATGAATGTGGGGGCATGGAAAAAATATACACTTTTTCAATATGGCCTCTATCCGCATTAAAAACAACTTATAAAGGTATATCATAAAAGAACTAAAAATCGCTGATAAAAAGTTATACAATTTAAAATAAAATTCAATGAAAACCAAAATATTATCTCAAAATCCATCACAAAAAAATCATATTTCATTAAACAAATATAAACACACTTATATATTTACCCATTGATTAATGAAATTGATAAAGAGAAGGGGTATCCTATTTTATATTTATAATTAATAATCCAAATAAAATAGAATAAACAACTATATATTGTGGAAATTTTTAATCCAAACCGACTAAAACCAGTTTTACACAGTAACCAAGGGAAATTAGGTGTTGAAATGAATCAAAAAACTATATTTTAATTTATGTGTAAACATAAATATTTTTAGTAATCGACCACAACACTTTGGTCAAGTAACAATATTTATTAAATATCCACATTCTTTATATTTTTAAATATATTATAAATCATGATTCTATTAGAGTCTTCCTATAATTGGCTAATCACAAACAAATATTTATTTTGATAAGATTACATTTTTTTCTGTTAAATGGAAAATATCATTTTAAGGATAATCCCCCATATAAATCCACCTTTTCCTACAAAACCAATATTAAATTCACTTTGAAATTCCATAATAAATATAATTTTAAAAATCATGTTGAAATCAAAAATAAAATATATTTAAATTCCACGAACTATTTTAAAATTAGTTTGTGAAATATAAAATATATTTTGTGTGCATGTTAAGTTAAATCATGTTGTAATTATCCATTAAAATAGGAAAACTACATTTCTTTCTAGGAAAACTAATTGAAAATGTAGATCTAATATTGGAAGATAAATTAATATAAATAATAATATAAAAAAGGAGTTAGAACAAAATTTTAAAACTCATGAAATCAATAGATCTACAAAGTATTATTTGGACATAGGAATACTTTACTTGAATTGATATAATGTGTCTTGAGACTTTGAATACCTTCTAAAAACATAATATAGGGATCAAACACCTAAGCATCATGAAAATTAAAGATAAAATATTAATTGAAACAATAGGGTTGAGATGATTTTTAATGAAGTGATGGAGAGAAATAAATTCAGAATAGGGAAATATGAGGAACATGGTTCATACCTAGGATCATTGATTTAATATCATGATGAAACATTGTTGAATTTTTGATGAGATTATGGATAATTAATGAATGCGGGAGAAAAATGATTGTTGGGATGTATGGGGTGTCCCATAAGCTATAGAGGAGGAATAAAAGGTTATATGGGATTTAAATCAAGTTGGGGAACATTAGGAATTTATGAAAAAATTGAATAATGTGTGACCTTCAAAGTTTGGGTGCATTGTTTAGAGAACTGTGTGCCAAATATAGAGTAGCTACCATGACCTCTAAAACAATCCACAGGGATTCCCTTGGGACACCAGATAGTTTTACTAACCATACAATGTCATAAAAAATTACACATTCTAGATGTAATCCCAAAATCATAACTCTTGCATAGTTTCTCTTAACTATGCACAATCCATGTACCACCAAAAAGTACTATTTTTTATATTTTAACTAAAAAATATTCCAATATTAGATAAACTAAAATTAAATTATTAAATAAAAATAATTATAACATAGTATTTTACAATATAAAATATAGACCAAGTATATATATCTAATTACACATATTATAGTGTATGGTTAAATTAGATTTAACCCATATAAAAGGATTAAAATTTTGTACTATAATAGAGCACTGAAAAAGTGTAACATAATTATTAATCATGATATTTGTTATTCCTATGCATGTTATAATAATAGAGAGTGGTGGTTTAATTAACATATATCTTTTACAATTTATTCAATATATAAATTATCTTGTACACCTTGATATAGATTCTATCATATTTAATGTTATAAAACACAACCACACATCATATAGATTTTTAATATTTTAACAAAAAAACATATAGGGTTTACAATTCCTTCCACTAGCATGGGATACTAAATTTTAATAATAAAGACTCTATTTTCTCAATGGAAAAATACTATTATATGGATTTAATAAAATTTTATCCCACTCCTATTAGACATTTTTATCTCTCGATAAGTAATTACATTGACACCCATCATTTATAATTATTTCATAATGAAATGATCCAAAACAATATAATAATAACTTATTAATAGATCACTAGTAGTAAGTATGTAAATTATATGTGTGATATAGTACATCTAGTGGGAATCATTCTGATACACCTTCTACATTCATTGGGTATAACACTGAGACATGTGACTAAAATTATTATTACACTTATCTATTCCCTTTTCTGATAAACATAATAATATTCCACAAAAATCAATGACTAGTAACTTAGTTTGTTACTCTGGTGACTAAAAAACAAATGATAAAATATTTGTATGACGAAAATGACCAAAATTGTAATCTGGTCCCTCATCTTCAATCAATGTTTTCATTGTGGAAAATTCACCCCAACCAAAAATCATTGGCCCTTTGCATCTATCAGATATGTGATGAGTGTTATTGTATACATTACAGGATCAAATTTATATAGTTACACAACTATGATTAAAATTACGGTTACAAATATCCTCTAATTGCAAATTGGAAATTTGAATCTCCCACTCAACAAAAAATTAATAGGATTTTTATAAAAAAAATTCGAACCTTCTTTACGATTCATGTAATATTAGAATCGATTAATTTTTTGAATCATAATTAAATAATAATGAAAATATATCATTTAAATAATTGTTTCATGATAATTATTTTTAAGGTATTTATATAGTTTATGTAAATATCCTTATACCACTATCTAGAAAATGTTTTCCTGTGGATTTCACTTCTACATATGGTTATGATTGGTGGACACATAATGTTTTTCCAATCAACATCAATTGAAAATTTTGATGATTCCCAAAAAAATGTATGACTAGATAAATTCATATTCTTATCCCCTTATTTCATTAAACAAAATTTCACAAGTCGTTGACTCAGAAGACACATACCAATAAATCTTAATAGGAATTTTTTCAAATGAAATCATATTATATTCGGATCCACAACCATAAAAAGGATTTTTGACACATCATGATGTCATGTAAAAGCTAAAATTTTTAGATTCAATGATCATTCTAAATATCTAGCTGATGTACATCATACTTCTATTATCACAAGGAGAGTGTTATTTTTTAATCGGATTATAGTGTTTCATACATATTTTCATCTATCCATATTATAATCTATATAAACCCATGTCGGATCAATAATGAAAGAGACCATCGTTGAACTGATGATCATGGAATTGGATATAGTGACATCATATCTATCATATAAACAAAATATGATGTATCACTAGAAAATGTACTCGAATTGAGGTCTCTCATATAGAAACCTTTTCCATGATATAAAAATGTTGATCTTTTTATGTCTTATTGCTTCAAACTTGTGGCACAACCTCCTTCAAATTTCTATAATTGATCTTTCTAAAAACATTTGTACGATATATCGACTAACAATCTAAAAAAATATTTGGAATAGATTAATTGTGTTACACTGACTGGTAGACTCATCCTATAAAACTCTATTTATATCTATCAGATCATTAGTGAGATTGAACATTAGTTTCTTGCACATTATAATCTCCTCCCTATTTCATTCTTATTAACAATTTTCCTTGATTCATATTAAAATAGTATCATACCAATAGTGATATGTGTAGATGTTTATTTTGAATGATCCATGAAAAATTTATATAAAAACCACATAGCTAAATTTTTTTGACAGAGGAAATATCATATCCCTGATTTTATCAAATAATCCTAGAATGAATTTTATCTCTATAATTATTGAAATTTAAAGGCACTTTATTTTCTCAACAAATTTAACACATGTTTTCTTAATATCTCTAGTATAAATTATATGAATAGCATCGATAATTATAATTAGGATACATGGAATCATCTCATTCACCTAAAAGATACTATCAAATTTTACGTTGTAAATTATTAACATTTATTGGAGACTATCAGGCCTTAACTAATACAATCAGGGATCTTGTTTCAACCCTTAAAAACATTCATAATTTTACACACTATAGTCCCATTTTTTAAATGTATAATCCCACCATACAGGTCAATATAAATTATTCACCAATTTTTTCAACAATGAAATATAACTTTTCATAAATGTAATTTAATATAAAATTTTAATGTGCAATAAAATCAATGAACATTCGTAATATTTCATTTAACAGAAAAGGGGAAAACTTTTCTTATTAAAAACCTTCAACGTGTGAGTAATCCTTAAAAAATCAATCAATATCTTATGAAAAAATATGTGTTCATTGATCTTGTTTTTAAAAACCCATATTTTTTATATACCATTATTTCCTACCCGAAACATAATAAGATCCCATTTTCATTTAAATCAATTTAATCTAACTCATTATTCATTTAATTTAACAAATATTTTGGTTCAACAACCTCTGAAATAGATTTTGGATCCACCTATTCATTAATTGATGTCCACTTCTCTAAAATAAATTTGTACCTTCTCAAAACATGATATTATATATTTATACTAATGTTATTTGTTAGAACATATTTCTGTAATATTAATAATTGTGTAATTTTTTTAATTTCCTTCCTTTCCACATAACTAAAATTTTGTAAATACTCTTGAATAGTTGTAGTCTCACAGCCATATTCGATCTCAAGTAATTCCTTATAAGTCAAACATCTATCTTTTATAACATATTCCTAATCATCGTAATCAACGTTATTTTATGAAGTGATATTTTAAATAACAATCACATAATATGGGTCATTAATTTTTTAGATGGTTATTTCTACACTCGTAACTTCTATTGTATGAGTATCCCATAAATATTCATTATATTTATTTAACATCAATATTTCCTATCTTTAGATTATTGATTTTATGTGTGAAGGATTTTAAAAACATATTAGTATTTCACCATTGGAATTCAATTAATACAAAAATTATAGGGAGTCGTTTTAGATATTGATCACTATAAACACCACTTTAGAACATGAAAAACTATAATAGAATCATCTCCAATGTATAATATTGGAAATTTGTATTCAATGAAATTGCTTCATCCAATTACATCTATTTTTTTATTCCTCGTGGTCCATTTTATAGAGAAATTATGGTATAATTAACATATAGTAACATTCCATTTTAATTTATGTTGGACTCAAAAGAGTTACTTCTACAATCCTTCCTAATTTATCTATTGAATTTCAATATATAAACACGTGGATCATCTTCATCATCCCCTCTAAATCTTCTAAAAAACTATAAAACCACTGATTTTTGTTTCATTTACATTATTTTTGAAGTCCAATGGATTTCATCAAATAAGGTAATAATGTAAAATTCTAATTTTTAGATTTTTGTACCAATTTTAAAAATATATTTGAGTCTATGAGTCCATGATTTCTGGTGGTTTTTTATTTCATCTTTCATTTATCAAGCAGAATCCATCCATCATTTTAATGAATTTTTTAAAAAAGAATCATGTTTCCCATTGAGTTTTAGTATGATTCTTATAGAATATTATATTCTAAATTATTAAAATACATAATGATACAAGATTATTTTTTTGAAGATAATTTCATCATAATTTTGGAAAACATAGAGAAAGATATGCTAAATCGCTTCATCAAATATAAAATAATTCCATATTATTTTTTAAGAATTAATAGCATTAATTCATATTCTAATTATATATAAATAATCATCATTATAAAATGTATGTAATCTTATTTCATGTTCATTATGTGAAATTTCATTTTTTATGAACAATCCCTATCAATTATACATGGTTTGTTTTGTTTAAGTATTTTAGCATAGTATCAACAAAAAAATCATTTTCCTCATTTTTATTCATATCATCCTCTACTTTTTGTAGCATAAGTAAATTTTCCTAGATATTTTGTCAAACATTATTCCTCATGGAGACCTAGTTTTTCACAAAACCTGAAAACTCCATATTCCTAATAAAATTGGTTTTTATTTGGATAATTCCTAGAATATGATGGAATTTACTTTCCTTTTATGAAAATTAATATTGATATTTTCCATTCATTCACTTTTAATCCCATTAAATGCATTCATAAATCAAAAAAATTAAATGTTCCACAAAATATTATATGTATTGTACCCATATATACAATAACACCAATATTATCTATTAAACCTTGATCTTATATAGAGATATGTTCTTTACCTATGATGAGTATGTTGAGGTTGGACATTACATCCAGAACCTAATTTCCCTATGTGTGGGAAAACATTTATCTTGAAGTGATTTTCCATATCCATTGATGGGATGTATTTATAATATCCTTTGTCAACCCTTGAATTGCAGAAATTGCACATGACATAGAAATGGTTAGTAAAATATGATGAACATTATATTTATTGGGTTTATATCATCACCTTATTCTTAATAATTATTTCATGTATCATCATTCCCTTAAATATTGGGAAAGTACTAAATGAAATTATCAATATTTTTATCTTTTGATGAAAAAATATTATTTTATTCATAATGAATAGTATCACTTGACACACATATTATGTATATTCTAGTAAAATTTAACTTACTTATAGTGGGTTTATTTTCATCCTTATTTTTTTATCAACATATTGCAATGAATTTTCTCTTTAAAATCATCATTTTATATTCCAAAATTTTATCTTCAACTAATACATTAGAATATTTCCAATTCATCCACACTCAAAATATATAAGCCTGTGTTTTCCATTATAATTTACTCTTCCATTTAAAAATATTTTAATGATAATATATATGACTCTATCATTTTCATCAACATAGACTTCTGTATATTATTAATCATTGAACTCTACTATGTCATGTTTTTTTTCATAAATTTTTAGCATCATGATAGTTTCAAAAAAATATTCCTAGTTTTTTAATACTTTATATTTCCTTATATAATATGTATAAATAATTTTATGAAATTTTTCAATTGATAAATATTATTTATCACCTAAGGAAAAAATTTTAAGAAAAAACCTATCTGGAATGTTTCCCACGAGTATCGTAAAAATGATATAACCATCCAAAGAAACTCTAAATCGTCTGATGTTGCTGAAAATTTTATTAATTGTGGTATAATACACCTCAATATATTCATTATTTACCATTATAATATCATTTAACATATATTTACAAATATTTATCTTTTCATATTTCATAATTACATATCCTTTGAATATACATCAATGTTTTTCCAAATTTTACTTAGTATTAATGAAACTAATCACCCATTTGTTAAAATCCTCAAAATAGGAAATAATCAAAGAATTTAAAGCATTCCCATCAACATGAAGATTTATATTTTTCATATAGTTTCATTGAATCCTATTTTTTAATTGGATGAATCCCAATTTTAGTTTCCTTAATTACCTCCAGGCGATGAGATATAAGATAGGGTATTATTTTGTGTTTTTATCAATTGTGATTTTCAATGAATGATGGAGTACCTATGTTATTTTAAGGGTTTATATTATTCATTATAACATAAGAAAATATCTTACCGAGGAAACATGGATGGTCTGATACAAATTTAAATCCCCAAGACTCTCATACACAATAAATAGGGGGGGTGAATCTGTAGTTATATATTATAATTTATTTTATATATTAAATAACCATTCATACTGTTAGATTTTCTATCCTTTTCAATTTAAAAAAAACTATAATTTTTATGAATTTTTTATAATGTAATGTAAAGAATATAAGATTTACTATCGTCTCCCTTGGTGTTGATTACTATATCCTTAACATTGAAACTATCATTAGTCCGTAGAAATAAACAATAATATAAAGTTAATATAATTATATAAAAATCAAAATTTTAAAAAAATTTTATCATAAAATGAAAATATAAAAACTCTATTATGTTATAATTTTATGTTATTAAATAGTTCTAAAACAATATACATAACGAGTCTTAACATATCACTGAATGTTTAACAAAAAATTATTAATCTAGTATACTATTGATATAGTGTATTTTTATTTTTTCCAATATAACAATGTGCTATGTGCCTCAATATATTGTTCCTTGAATCTATTCCATTTATTTGAGAAATACATTAACAAAAAATAATTGTTTGTTACCAATATCTGGTAACTCTGATGACTAAACTAATGTTCAGAAAACCCCTTTATGATGATTCTAAAAAAATATGGTTGAGTTCCTCTAATTCATCAAATTTTTTCATTGCTAATAAAATAACCCTAATTTTAAATCTTCAACATTTTCCCTCTCTCATAATTGTGAATAATGTTTTTTGGTATAATAATTACACATATTTTTATAGTACATCACCCAAGATAAAAACATAAAAACAAAAAAGTTTTTAATGAACAATCCTAATTAATAAATTCCAATATACCATTTACACAACATTTTTGTGAACATGTCACACAATATGAAATCTAATTAAAGTTTCTTATAATCATGGTGTTAGTAATGTAACACCCTGTGATTTTATGAGAAATATTTTTTTATGTATTATGTTATATGCAACACAAAAGGATTATTTCACAACACACAATACTGACTTGACTTGCATTACACGCAATCACAACCTTCCTTGATAGCGTGTGTAGTATGCAATACCATATTTCACTATAAAACGATATATTATTATGGACTAGCCATTATGAATAGTATTAACTACATTTTGAATTTTATAACATTATTATTTCTCTTACACATTTTCTAGAACATTATAAGAGAACAAAATAAATTTTTCGGGTAAATTAGGTATTTTTCAAAAAATGTAGTTTTTTCTCCTATTGATGGTGAACCCACATTAAATCTAGTTTTTGACATGTTTATAAGTTCAATTTGACAAAATAAAATTCTTCTTTGGAATCAGGATTTAAAAATTTACTTTGGATAAATTTTTGTAATTTTTATTTAAAAACAACTTTTTTCATTGAGATAATTTACATAGTTAAATTATAATATTTCATAGTTTTAAAGTATAAATAGAATATATTTTTACCATTTAATATAATTTATGTCATTAGAATTAATTTCACTTTGAATTCATAGGTAAAAACCTTTCAATCTTTGGCAATGTTTTAACTTCTAAAACCTGTTTTCTTAACAATGAGATTAATTTGAAATTAATTACTCCAACTTATGTGTTATGAATTCTGAAAAACAGATTCCATATTTGGAATTAGTGGGTCTAAATTATGTTAATTGGCTACTTTTTATTTTTGGGCATTATGAATAGTTACTACGGTAAATTTTATTTACCATAGTTAAAGGTAAATCTTGTAATTAAGGTTAAATATAAGATTACAAAACAACTCTAACACCTGCCAAAATCCTATTTAATGAATAAAAGTCGACCCATATCACTAGAGTGGTGGACTATATTTATTTCATGGACTCTTGACCATGAAATAATATAATTATTATTAAAACCAAGGAAAGTGACAACATGTCACTCTCTGAAATCTTATAATTATAATAATTTTGATTTAGTGATAAAAATCACGAATCCTAGGATATAAATAGTCTCCAGAAAGCTACTAAAATTTTCTACATCATATTAATTGATTTAATATTATTAGTGATTAAATAATTATCATTAATTATGACACAATAGTGATGTTGAAATTATTTTATTAATTAAAATATCAAATAAATGGTTTTGAAAATATTAAAATAAATATTATATGAACTATTTAATGTGCTCCACTAATTTTCTTGATATATATGACATATTATGAATCTATTAAAGATTTTATTTCAAACATATATTTTGTATATATATTATTTAAATTCAAATAAATGAATAGTATCAAAATTGACACTATTGTTATTTTTTAAAAATAACATATTATAAAATTGATTAAAATTCACAAAAATATTTAAAAATTATAAATTAATATTTATATTGTCGAACATGTCATAAATTGTCAAATTATGGAAAATTCACAACACATATGTAAATATTTATAATAATTTAGAATATTATTACATCAAATAATATAAAATAGATAAATAAGGATAAATCAAGTTGATAATGTTTAAAATAAATTCCTAACATGTCTAAATTTTATTGTATGATGAGATTACAACCCTATCTCATCTAATATTCAGATATGAGTCATTTTTGAAGTTCTTAAGTGGGTTTGGAATTTAATATAAACTAATATTTCTAATATTTCAAAAGGTGCCCCTCTCCTCCCTTATAAAAGGGAACCTCCCTCCTCACCTCCTCACACCAATTTGAGCCGTCAAGATTGGCCAAACCCTGCCCATTTCACTTCCCCACTTCTTTATAAACCTACTAGATGTACAGGTCTTCTCAAAAGACCAACTCTAGTGCCCTAAGAGAAATTTTAAAGGAGGCACTTAGAGAACTAGGTAATACCTTCTACCGTTTTCTTCATGTTCCATTATTCTTCTACTCCCTCTTCATTAGTTGTTTCATTATGAAGTAATAACATCAGTATCTCTAATATACTGATATGTTATTATAAATATGAAACAACCCTATTTCACCTCTTATCCATCCTACGGTAAATAAAAATCACCGAGTGTGCGTATGTACGGAATACCTTCTCAACGCTTTGGTGTAATATGTTTTCCACCACCACCCTGATTGGATTGGTATAATGGTGAAAATAAATAAATATATATGAGTATTGTAATGTGGTATTGATTCAGAAATATTATACATACACTTAAATACAACTCCACGGTCATGGGAACGATATCATCTCTTGTGCATACGTACGACCTACCGTCTCCATGATGTGATGCGACTCGTTCTATATGAACTTAAATGAATAATGATTATGTAAATGAATTGAATGAATAAATATGATATATATTACACTAATACCATTATGTAAATGATATATCTATATCCTATAAAGAGTAATAAAAATTTATTCGACAAAACGCGCATAAGAACTTAAATCAATAAACACCTGAATAACAAGTAGCAATGAAATATTACTACTAAGAAGATAAAAATATGACCATATATGATAAAAACGAATATTATTCTGTAATAATTCAATATACATTATTTAAACCATATTACAGGATGTTCGGATTCATATGAAGCATATCAGACCTAAGGTATGTGAAAATATCGCAATCTCATTTTTATCTGAGATTGTTTATACTTCAGAATTTAATGGGGAATATTTATTATCCACATCCAGGTTTCCTCAATATGTAATATTATTTATATCCTACTAAAATTGTTTAAATCAAAATTTACCCTTAGGTGAGTTTTAGTAATAGATATGAGATGAATCTTTTGTCATTTTTTGTACGAGGTAGTTTTTGACTTTTCTGGCCAATGTAAGAGAATAATGTTTTTTTAACATATAAGACATGAATAGATTTTCATAACATTATTTCCATGAAGATTAGTTTACAAGTTTTCATGTTTATTTTTGATAAAATTCTATTAGTTTAAAATTATATGACATTTTATGAAAGGAAAATGTTTTTGAATTAGAAATGATATTTTCCTCAAGAATGGAGTTCAATCATTTTATCAAAATTATTTTCCATCTAAGATAATATAGGGTTCTGTTTCTATCTCTATTTTTACATTGATTTGATTATGTTATGATGGAATTATTGTTATAATGTCCTTTTATCTTATATGGATTATGTTATGATGGCACATTGTTTAAGAATCCCATTTTTATTACTTGGGTTATGCTATGATGTATGATTTATGATTTTGTGGCACACATAAGAATGGATTCATTATGAGATGGGTGGGACCTATTTCTCCCACCAATGAATTGGGTAACAATTTATATCTCCTTAGATATACATGGATGGAATGACATGTTAATCTGGTTCAGTGATACAGCGCTGGAACGAGAAGTGAACTCGGTTCAGTAATGGACTTTGTCTGCTAAGATAGTCTTGGTAATAAATCTTGACTGATATGAAATGATTTTCTATGATAATGTGTGTCTGACACAAATCTTCATGTTTTATGTTATGATTATTTGGATTTCATTTCACTGCTGTGATTTATCCCATATTATTATCTCTTTTGCAGGATAAGATTTTCAAAATGTTATGTTTTTATGAATATGATATGTTTGATATTTCATAGGTTTACCCTTACTGAGCGTTTGATCACACCTTTTTGTTTTTTTTCTTTTCCCTAGGACGGGAAGAAGGATATTAAGTATGATATTACAAAAAGGGACTCTAGATATGATGAAATAAATGGGAGACAACGTAGATGATTTTTGAACTAGTTGTTTATGTTTCCCAGTTTCTAAAGACACTATACCTATATGGTCCTTTCATGGTTTTTTTATATGTTGTAATAAGTATGCTTAAATTTTGAAGTAATAACCATGTATGTAATGTATGGGTCATTATAAGCAACATTCTTGTATCTGCATTAACATATTAAGATAAATGAACATCAAATGAATAGTATCAAATTCATCATTATTAAGAGATTAAAAATGTTTATTTTAAACTCCTCATTATTATAACAAGAAAATACTTATCTTGTGTCTTTATTATGGATTTAAACATCCCAAAATATTATATTGACTCCAAAAGATTTTTTTACGAACATTGAAAAATTCTTTTTCCCAATGGACACATTGATGATTAACCGGATGACTTTATACTCTTCTCCCCTTCTTATTTATACCAAATTGGAACCATTGATTTATTTTACCAAAAAATAAAGTGTTTATCTTCATGGGAATGTTATTTTTATGACAGTACATATTTTTCTAATGCACATAGGTCCAATGGATATCTGACTGAGCATATTTACATTCTACATTAATATTCATCTATTATCACCAACCGAGGTACTTCCAACTGAAATAATCTTTAGGGATTTTATATTTCCCCATGACATAAAGCTCAAATGGTTTAGAATTTTATGAATCTTCTTGATAAAAATTATACATCACTATCTCATCATAAATGAATATGTTTTTTTAGTGATATGATGAACATACCTTTTGATGGAATCAAAATTGATATGTTATAAAAAACACTATTCGATGGATTGATATATGATGAAATCCAATTTATGGACTTCATATAAAAAATCCTCCATCATATCAAAACATCAGTATTTTTATTTCACACATTATAAACATTGTAATGCTTTCAAATTAAATTTTTTAGACCCTATATAAGAACCTAACCTTTAAAATTTCATAATCTTGAATTATGTCAAGAATTCCCATTGAGGATATTTTCAGGTTTAGAGTTTTAGGGAATTAGGCCATAACTATAACATAAAAATTTCAATATTACAAGTAGACACTACTACCTGGTATAAATTTTTCATAAAATAATAACTCTTAAGAAATGTCTAGTTCCATGATTTAGATAGCATGGTTGTTCCATAATCCCAACGATGACCCTATTCATCTTTATTTCTTTTGGAAAACATTTCAGAAACTGGATATGAGCAAAAAAGGCTCATTAAGGGTTATAAAATAAGGAAGAAAAACATTATCCTATAGATAAAATCAAATCAACAAATCCTATACTTATCAATCATAACATTACATACTAATTCATAATACTTATGAATAATACACAAAAATCATAAATCCTAAATGTAACAAATGGATTTCATAACAAACATACATTGTAGCTATAACAGATACATAGGGAGTCATATTTGGAATATCCATCACAGTATATTCTCTAAATCTTTTTTTAGAAACATCAATGTTTACCTCTGTCATATAACCCAATGCATTGGAGAGATATATCTGGATCACCCACCCTAGGTTTATCACGGAACAACCTATACACGTAAACAAAGAACAATAACCATAACATAATCATAACAAATATCACAATAAAAAAGGAAAGACAACATTTAAGAATTCCAATATCAATATATCATTTAATGATATTGACATAATCAAGGAATTTTCAAACTATTTTCAAAACCATTTATAACACTTAATAAAGTGATTTTTGAATCAATGTGTCCCATAAAAAATTTTATCTTTTAAAATAATCATAATTTTAATACCTTAATTTCCATATAAATAAATCCTAAAATTTTTTTTTAAATCATGGACTTTAATGAGATATATTTATAAAATTAAATCTTTAAAACATTTTAGTCGAGATTTTAGTTAAATTATTTTTAGAAAAATGAGAGACGCTTGAATACTAATAATTGAGGAATCAAATTTAATCAGAACATTATAATTTCATGAATATAAGGAAATTCATGATATAATATTCCAAAGGAATGTATATACACCATATAAGAGTGAATTGGTGCATAACAACAATGATGTCTAAAGGAATGTAAATTGAGACGAAATCTCTTATAAAAATCCATACCCTACGATTAAGGATAATTCAATTAAATAATAACGTTTGAAAAATATAAATACACTCAATATGATTTGATATTCAGTGTAAATAAATATGAGTAAATTTAAACATATTATTGTAAAAACAACACCAATGACATGGATGTTTAACTCAATGAATGGAAATTGAGTTAAAATTATTTATATCATGACCATATCGTTGACTTTAGAATTGTACAATGGAGTGATTAGGTGAATCAAAAGTATATACAAAAAAGGGGAGTGGAAATTACAACAAAAATAAAAAAAATGTGATTCCGTACATAATCATATCATGACAAAATTAATAATTAGCAGATTCACCCCTGGAATGGAAATTTGGTTAAAATTTCCCATAACGATTTGGTAAAATATGAAACATACAACACGTGAGATAAGGATAATACAAAGAAGATTTAAATACCGATAAACTAAATTATATTAAATTAATAATACAATCATCTATATTACATACACCACACCAAAGGAATAGTGGAAATCA
This sequence comes from Viscum album, assembly GCA_963277665.1. Taxonomy (NCBI): domain Eukaryota; kingdom Viridiplantae; phylum Streptophyta; class Magnoliopsida; order Santalales; family Viscaceae; genus Viscum; species Viscum album. The sequence continues at coordinate 203,099,307 of OY728121.1, read as the reverse complement.
TAGCTTGAATCTTGCGAGAATAAACAGTGAGACGAAAACCCATTACCACGTTGTATTCAATCGATATGTCTGAAAAAAAGTTAATAACCACCAAATTAATCATAGAATACAATAAATATAAAATAATAATGAAAATATATATCAAATTTCAGTACAAAATACAACACATGAAATAAATAAGTGGTTAATAATGGAAATATCATGGAATTAAATGTGAGATAAGAAATTTGTTACCTCATGTCTGAATTCACTTGATTAATCTTTATTCTTCTTGAATAATAAACTTAAGTAAATTTATAATTGATGAAGAAATTATTTCATGTTTATTAATCATTTTATATCACTAATTAAAACGTTATAAACATTATGTAAACATTTATGATAATAGTGGTTGTATTGTCGATATTTGGTACTTGAGTAAAAAATGAACACTATATAATTAGAAGTTGTCCATGTTGTAATGATTTATAATCTCTATATTGATATTGAGGGTTTAGATATCATATATATATAATATAAATTGTATATATTTGTATTTAAATATTATATAACATTTATAGGTATGAAATGAAATGCACAGTCCAAGGAGAAGGTAAGCCGTAGGTACTCATTAACGCTACTCTCAATTTAATATTAAATGGAAAGAAAATATAGTGATACATTGGTATATAATAATTACAGTATAATATAATATATAATTTCATTAAATCCATCTTTTATATTTCTTACGTATGGCATAAATGAGTCATATAAATTTGAGGGGGCGGTAGTCCGCACATCCTCAAATGATATTTTTGTATTTACCCATAATGGAAACCATAAAGGTAGGATTTAATGAAAAAATAGAATATTAAATAAAACATAAACATAATCTATATATATCACATATATATACCATGTTCCTTCATAATTTCCACTATGATAGGCGGTAGAAGATATATAAACAATCATCGTTTCGAAATGCAGTAGTTCGATGTCCAGAGAAACAATATGTTCTTTACCCATTTGATGGAGGTGCGTGTAAGTGTAGTTGAAATACATCTCATATCAATATCCGAGTATATTGAGGATGATTTTTCGGATATAAAATTAAGGAATAAAAAGAGTTTAGGGGTTGGAGAAGTAAAAAAATAAAATAATATAAGAGAAACGATTACCATTATTTTGGGTAACTCCCTTTGGTTTGAAACAAAATGGCTTCATGATGTGCCTTTTGCCTGAGGTTAGGCTTCTTGTCAGATGAGAGGGATCTTCATATATTATTTGGGAAGGGATTTGATGAGCCATGGGGCTTGAGAGGTCTAAGGAATCAGTTAGATGTGACGGCATTTTATTAGGGGGGATGGATTCTTTAGGAAAGTGTGAAAATATTATTTTATTATATAATGATTTTTGGTTTCTATAGTTATGAAACTAATTAAAGTCAACGATATGATTACTCATGGTCATAATCAATTCATCAAATATTAATTGGATAGGTTTTTCATGTAATTTTAATACATGTAAACTTATTTATTTAAATCATTTATTAATTAGATAAATACTCAATCATTTTTTTGTCATAATAAATTTTATTTATTTGATGACTAAAAATTATAAAAACTACCATGATATATTTAATCTTTTTATCTATATAATTAATATTTGTAGAAAAAATTATAACTTATATAACCCCATATTAAAATTACTTTAATCAAAGATATTTGTTTGTGTCATTTGTGTCTTTATTTTAAATTAATAACTCTAAAGTGTAATTATCACTCCCTGGTGGATTCATGGGGTACCGAAATCAACCCAAGGATGTCCATGGTCGACCATGACTCATCAAATAAGGTTAGTAATAGTGTTAAAGTAATTTGTTTATTATTATAATAATCTTTTATCTTCAATTTCCATATTTCCCTTTAACCGTGTTAAATGAAAGTCAAAAGGCACTATTTATCCAAAATTATTTTCATCTTACTGAACAACATTATATTTACTAATAACAACCATGTTTTTCATATTTTAAAAATAAAATTCATAGAAGTGGTAAAATCTCATTTAAATGAAGAAGTCGGTTTTTTGATTATAACTTTTTCGTTTGACTATTAAAAAATATGTTGTTTTTCCGAAAAATAACATAAATTCAGACTAATCTATAATTGATATTCCAAATTAAAAAATGATTTATATTTTACAAAATTAAAAACATAGATGTTTTATTAATTAATTTATAATTTATTCTTGTTGTCAAAACAAATAGCGTGTTTTTATGAAACAATATCTATCATAAGACCGACACTTGTTTATGTCCAATTTCAATGTGAACTTAATTTCAACAACCCCCATTGGATTAAATGGTAAAAATATAATTTATTTACACTTTAAAACCAATTAATATGATAATAAAATCATATTAATAAATCATATTAAAATGAAAATTTGAATTAAAATACAGTACATACACAATTCATTAAAAAATGAAATTTATCAGAAAAATAAAAAAAAATTACCCCAAGTAAATTTTGGGGTCCCTAATAAAAAGAAAATTTTATTTGGTCAAATAGAACGTATAAAATAGAACAAACTATATTTAAAGAGGGATCTCCATCAAAAGGCAGTAAATCGACCTTTTTAGTGAATATTAGATTTTTTATGCCTAAAATCGAATTCATTTTTTATTTTTTCCACTAACATTTATTATATAAATGTAAATACAATTAAAAAACATGAATAATCATTTTTTAGTTAGTTTAGTTCAATTATATCCATTACAACGGCTCGGCGTTAACTACTATTTACAATAATATTATATTTTTTTCATTATCACCCAACGCTGTGTGTAATGTAAGATATCAAAGAAACCTATTGTTGTGTATCAGGTACACCCTTGAACATAGAATCCCCTTTAATGTAAAATTAATAAATAATTTAACATTACTAAAAATATAATAATGATTTATTATTTATTTACCTGGAATGTTACATCCTTCCCCCCTTTTGGGAATTGTGCCCTCAGAATTTTAAATTTGGGCTTGGAAACATCATTGAAATCCCCACTATGGAAAAAGCGTCAAAAAATATCACTTTAAAATAATTAATGATATGTAAAAAGGTTACCTAAGACAACAGATACCATTATTACATAAAAACATGGATATAGATGAGAAAAAAACCATAGAGTCTTGATGGAGGGTGATTGAATTCATGATTAAGAGAATGTTAACCACCAGAAAATCACAAACTTGTAATTGGTTAAACAGTCATTGATTCCCCAATTTGAAAAGTTAACAGACATCATTTTTTTATGTTACATTCCATGGACTAATCTATCTTTCAGATTAACTAAAAAGATAAGTAAACATATTTACCTTTCATATATACTTTCACCCATTACTATATTTCTAACACAAACTCATATTTTCTCCAAATGATGAGTATTCATGATGACTTGTTCACATTAAATGTGATATAATATACATCGAGAGAATCACATAATCCAAAAAAATTGATCTATATATTTTTCATGTTTTTGTGCATTAACCAAAACCAAAATTCATTGTGTGATATAGATAATACCCAAAAGGAAAATATTTTTCAAAAAGACAATCTACTCTTAATATCCAAAAATTTTCAACCACAACCCAATGATCAACAGAGACCATTCAATAAATAGTTTTCCATAAAATTTTTCAAAGTAATCCAAACTACAATTGACATCAAATATCAAAATGATTTGATCACATAGTCTTCCAAGATAAATATTTACATTTATCTCCATATAACATCAGTTACTCGTATTGTCTCATATTGAAATATAATTATCCTAATCACATATTCTCCATGATTGGTTTTTTATTTCTATAGATTACCCAAAATTAACTTATTCATGATTCATTAAATCATCTAATGGAAAATAATTAATTATACCAACTAAAATATTCACGAAGTCTAGTGGTAGGTGATAAATCAATGTCGAACATTGGTGGGGGGTTCGATTCCCACAGCTTTGTTCGATGCGACTCATTGTCATGTGGTCTGCATGTTTTCATTTTTAAAAAACTATATAATATTATAACATTCCAAAAAAAGATAAATTCTTCAAAAAATAACCATATTATATTTTAACCACAATGTTTGTCTAATATCTTTTATTTTTCATCACAAAATGTAACAACCTGCAATTGCCTCAAATTCAAGGATCATATAAACCCAAATTGTTCTTTATAACTATAAACACAACAGAAAAGATAATTAATACTAGAATAAACATTTCATATATCAGACTTCAGTGATTCACATACTATAAAAAGTCTTCTAATTTAATCCCATTATCAAAATAGCCTTAAATATTTTATGCATTTCACCATCCTAAAATCTACCATAACAATTGAATCCCTTATATATTGACTTGATACTCATTAAAATTTCATCATGATCCATTAGCCATTTTCTTCCAACATATTCTTAACTACATCATTCCGATAAACAATATCATGAATCACATCATAATATTCAATAATATCAAAACATATGATCAAAAATTATCCATAACATTCATGGGGCATTGTCATTTTCTTCATCCTCAATCGAAATTGCATTAGGTATTGATAAAACAAAATTTACGGTCATGGTGATCCCATTCCCCGAAACTTCTTCATAAGACATCTATTTGTATAATGACCATTCACCCAACATTTATAACATTCAATTTATCCCTTAGGAAGAACTTCTTTCCCTTTCCAAGATTCAATGGTATGCTTCCTTTTTCTGTTGCAGGTTCTTGCTTTATGACCTTCATTTCCACATCTATAGAAACTTCCCGTCCCTTTGAAACATTTTCCAATGTGTTTCATTCAACATCTTTGTCACAGAGGTTTTTGAATATACTTACCTTTATGATTATTACATGAACTTTCATGGGTATTTGTTTCTCGCATATATGATTCCTTATAAAAATCACCAAGGTTCAGGTGGTCAATCAAGACTCCAGATAGTTGGATTAGAATTACCACAAGTATTCTCATTGCAGATCAAATTTCATTCAATTAACTATTCAGAAAACCATCGAAATTTTCCTCACCCCTATTGGTACTATGATTCCTGCTATATCCATCCATTAACAAAAACCAAAAAGTCTAGAGTGAGTATATCAGTAAAATCGCCATATATTATATTTTGAGGATGGTAAACACTAAAACATTCTTTTTCACGTTATACTATACTGATTCAATTTATCTAAAAAATATGAATCTTTATAATATTTTAACCCATATGGTTATGTAATTTATTATTAAATAACACCCTAACATCTAAAGTTATCTAAACCGACCTATGTAACAAACTACACGGAAATGTCATTAAACATCACATAATATTGAATTATGCAATGAATATACATTGTGGATCTTTTCATGTTTAGAGTTTCAGATAATTAGGCTATAACTATTACATAACAACATTAATTTTACTAGTAGAAACTACTACCCAATATCCATTTTTCATTAAATAAAAACTGTTAAAAATAAACATGTCTTGTTTGATTTTTTTGACATCATGAATTTCCCTTGATCCCAACCATGACCCTATTCATCATTATGTCTTGTGGAAAACATTTCAAAAACTTGGGATGAGCATTAAAAGCTCAGTAAGGGTTATACAATAAGGATGCAAAATATTAGCCCATAAATAAATACAAATCAAAGAAACCAATACATTTCAATAATAACATACCTTACAAAATCAATAGATTTATCAATAACACATAGAAATCATAAATCATAAAAGTTATATTATGGAATTCATAACATACATACATTATAGATATCACAGCTACATAGGGAGTCGCATTTGGAATACCCATCCCAAAATATTTCGTAAATCTCATATAATAAAACATTAACGTTTACCTCCGCCACGTTACCCAGTTAATTTGAGTGTTATCTCGGCCTCACCCACCATTGGATTATCACGAAACTACCTGTATTCTTAAATAATGACCAATAACAAGAAAATTTGCATAACACATAACATAATCATAAATGAAAGATAACATTTCCACATTTCAATTTCAATATATCGTTTAATGACATTGACATAATCAAGGCTTTTTCAATCCAATTTCAATACCATTTAAAACTTTTTTAAAAGAGATTTTTGAATCAAAGTATCCAATACCATTTTGAAAAATTTAAATGAATCATCTTTTGACAACATTAATGTACATATAGGTAAATCCTAAAAACCATTTTGAAAACATAGACATTAATGAGAATTATTTAGAACAATAAATCTTCAAATCATTTTTACTGATATGTTAGTTAAAGGGTTTTTAACAAAATGAGAGTAGCATGAATAGAAATTACTGAGGAAAAATATTTAATTAGATCATTAATATATGAATAAAATAAAGGGATTCATGATATAATATCCCAATGGATAATATATACACCATATAATAGTGAATTGATACATAACAACAATTTAGTCTCAATGTAATGAAAATTAAGATGAAATCCCGTCTAAAAATTGTAACCTTTGATTAAGGATAAATAAAATACCTAATAAAGTGTGAAAAATATTAAAACAATAAGTATGATTGGATATTAAGTGTAAATCAATCAGATATAATTTACACATATTTATGTAAAAACAAAACCAATGACTTGGATGTTTAACTCAATTAAATGAATTTTAGTTAAAATTACCCTTATCAAGTTCAGATAGATGACATGAGAATTTATCACTGGTGTGATTATGTGTATCAAAAGTAGATCCATACTAAGGGGAGTGGAATTTAAAACATAAATAAAAAAAATATTTAATCCATAAGTAATCATATCATGAAATATTTATGAATTAGAAGATTAACCCAATGAATGGAAATTGGGTAACATACATCCCTTACCGATTTGTTAACATACGAAACATACACAATAAGAAAGAAGGATCTTACACTGAAGATCTAAATACCCATAAATTAATGTGTATTAAATAAATAATACAATCGTGGGCATTGAATAGACCATAAAAAAGGAAATATTTTCAAAAAAAGCATGAATCTCATTGGAATAAAATGTAAGATGAAACCCCTTACCATGTTGTAATCAATCGAGTCATATGTCCAAAATTTAATTACCACCAAATGAATCACATAATAACATGAATATAAAGTGACTAATTATAATATATATCTAATTTAAGTAGAAAATACACCACTTGCAATTAATAAGTGGGTAATAATGGAAATCTCGATGAATTAAAAGTGAGATAAGAAATCCCTTACCTCGTGTCCGACTTGACTTGTTTGTTCATTTTTCTTTTCGAATAACTAAATGAAGTTAATTTACACAAGATTGAGAACCCTTTTTATTTGTTTTATTTGTTTTATATTACTTATTACAATGTTATAAACATTATGTAATCATTTAAGTTAATAATGGGCGTTTTGTCGATATTTGGTACTTGAGTCAAAAATCAACACCATATAATTACTAGTTGTCCATGTGGTCAAGAGTCCATTATATCCATAATTATATTAATTATTTAGATATCATAAAAATCATAAATATCTACTATATACGTGTTTTTATAATATTACATAACATTTAGAGGTATGAAATGAAATGCACCGTTCATGGAGATGGTAACCCGTACGTACGCATGAATGATAAATTAAATTTCGTATATAATGGAATGAAAACATAGTGATACATAGGTATATTATAAATCCAGTATAATATAATATATATAACTTAATTAACTCCATATTTTATACATTCCACATATGGAATGAACGATTCATGTCACTTTGAGGGGTGGTAGTCCGCATAATCTCAAAAGAAATTATTGTCTTTACCAATAATGGAAACCATAAAGGGATGATATAAATGAAAAAATACAGAAGCATAAAGAATACATAAACATAATATATATATATCATAATTAAATATTGTTCCATCATAATGGATACCATGATAGGAAGTATGACATATTTGAAACAGTCATTATTTTTTTAAGTAGTAGTTCATTGTCCACAGAAACAATGAGTTCTTTACCCATTAGATGGAGGTTTGTGTAAATGTAGATCAAATAATTTTCATTAAAAAACATATTTTATTTAGGATAATTATTTTGTTATAATAAAAAGGAATAAATATGGTTTAGGTTTTGAAGAAGTAAAATAAAAGAAAATAATTTAAGATAAACAATTACCTATAATTCGGGTAACTCCATTTGGGTTGAACCAAAATGACTTTTCAATTTCATTATTCCTATGTTAAAGATTATAGTAGGTATATGAGGGTCCTTAGAGCTTATTTGGGTAGGTTTTAGTTTATCTATGGGGCTTGATAGGTGTGAGAAATGGGTTAGAAGTGAGGTGTTTTTATAATGGGGTTGGGGATGAGGGGTTCATTTGGAAAGTGTGAAAATATTATTTTATTATATAATGATTTTCGGATTCTAATGGTACAAAACTAATTAAAGGTAAATTATAAGTGAATCATGGTCGATATAAATTTATCCAGTAATAATTGGACATGTTTTGGATGTTATTTTAATATTTATAATCTTATTTATTTAAATCACTTATTAATGATGTAAATAATACATCATTATTGTTCCCTAATTATTATTTTATTATTTGATGTATAAAAATTATAAAAAATACCATGATGTAGGAAATATTTTTATCATTCCAATTAATATTTATTGATGAAATGATATATTATATAATCCTTTGTGAAAATTAATTTTCTAAAAGATATTTCTTTCTGTCATTTTTTTTCTTTAAAATAAATTAATTAATCTAAAGTGTCATTTTAACTCCCTATTGGGTCCATGAGGTACCAAAATCTACCCAAGTATGCCCATGGTCTTCCATAACTCATCCAATAATAATAGGACATGTGTTATGGTAATTTGGTATTATTATAATATATTTTTACCTTGATTTATCCATTTTACCTTTAACTGTGGTAAATAAATATCAACTGGTACTATTCACCAAAAAATATTTTTCTCTTATGGAACCACATTATACATTATAATAATAATAATATATGTCGGATTTTCTAAATTCCATTTAAATAAGTCATAAAAATACATTTTAAAGTAAAAGTCGGTTTTTTTACTACTACTTAGTGATTTCACTATTCATAAAAAACATTTGTTTTCAGAAAACATATCAAAAATTCATCCTAAGATATATTTGATATCGTGAATTCAAAGTTTTTTGTATATTTTAATAAATTAAAATAATTAAACATGAATAAATTAATTGAATATTAATCCCCATTTTCAAAATAAATAGCGTGGTTTTAAGAAACAATATCTATCAAAAGATTGTCACTTGTTTATGTCCATTTTCAATGTGAAATTAATTCCAATGACCACCATAGAATTAAATGGTAAAAATATAATATATTTACACTTTAAAACCGATTAAAAATATAATTGATCCAGATATGTAAAATAGATTAAAAACCATATTTGAGTTAAAATACAGTATTTTTTAATATTCATTAAAATTTGAATTTTTTAAGAAAAATAACAAAAAATTATTCAAAGTAAATTTTGGTGTCTCGATTATAAAGAAGAATTTTATTTGGTAAAATAGAACATATAAAAGTAACCTTAACTAGATATAAAGAGTGTTCTCCATCAAAAGGTTGTAAATAATCCTTTTAGTGTATATTAGAATATTAGGCATAAAATCGATTTTTTTTTATTTTTTAAGCATCTAAAATATATTAGATAAATGTAAAAACTTTTAATAAACATGTATAGTCATTTTTAACATAGTCTTGTTCATTCCCTACATTACAGTGATTATTTTTTAACTAATATTTAAAAAAACATTATACTATTATTTTTCATTATTACCCAACGTTGTTTTCAATGTAAGATATCAAAGAAACCCGTTGTTTTGAATCGAGTACGCCATAAAACATAGAATACTATTTAATGTAAAATTAATAATTAATTTAAAAATATTAATAAATATAATAATTTCTTATTCATTATTTAATATGGATGATAATCCCCATCGATCCAGCAACATCAGTAATAACATTGTAATATCTCAAAAACTTCATCAACATTTAAAATTCAATACCACTAAATACCCAACAAATTACATTAATTATTATTCATATATGTATAATCATTAGTGATATCAAACATTTACTTCTCGATCAATAATCATCTCTCACTGTATTCTAATCTCCCTTTATGGAAATATATACTGAATTTGCAACATACTATTTTTTCATCTTTTATTTGATTCCATAAACATTGGATCATACAGAAAAATTATAGGACCTAATCCATTGAAATATCATAGAATGGCTCATGATAAACATTAAAATTTTAAGAGGATAAGTATTTTCAAATCATATTTTGATTTACATGTACTGTTTATTAACATGGATAATGAAAAATTAATAACCACCTTTTGTACTTCATGAAAATTATTTCATTAAAACTCAAATAACTATTTCAAACCTAAAAAACAAAAAAAAAATATAAACTAGTTATGCTGATAAAAATTAATACAAATCAAATAAAAATAACACCATGGAAATTTTATCTCCCCTTTTAATTTAATAAAAAAATATATAACATTTAATTAAACAAATATTTTTGTATTTCTTTACACAACACTCCATTGCACATATAGAATAAACTAATAGTACAATATATGATAGATAATATATAGTAGTGGAATTTCAGCCCATAGTGAAAAGATTTTTTTTCTATGTTAAGATAAAATCCCCATAAATATTTTATTCTATGCCCCGTTTCATGATAACACTAGCTTCAAGTTCAAAAATTATTTCTATATAGATTTCTTCATTCACTCCCCCATTAATAGCTTAACACAAAGGATCTTGGTTTAATTTTCTTAATATTCATTATATTGTCATTGGTGGAATCCAAAAATGTAGTTATATACTCAATTCATCAAATATTTTCCTTTTGATAACATCGAATGAAATATAATTAATGTGAATTTCTATTGAAATATATTAAATAATAAATTATCAACTAAAATTTTTTAATTTTGAGAAATAATAACTTATACAAATCTACATTAATCAAAACTATTAGAAAATATTTAAGCAATTGAAATTTGAAGATACATTTTCATAAATATTCATCAAATTTTTAAAAATATTCAACCTAAAGTCTTCCAACTAAACATTTATCCACGCCATTTGTCTAAAATATTTTGTAGATAAAGCATATTTTTATTATATTATGATAATAATAGGATAACTCAATTTTATATTTTTTCTTCACACTCATCATTCTTCTAAGTGGAATGTTCCTCATGATGTTGATTTTTTACCATTATAATCTCTACCACAACAGACATAAGTGAACCCAAGAATTTTCAATTCATTACATGTCTAATAAATCATCCCATAATATAATGTCACATTAAAATATTGACGTATTATTTTAGAATCCAAAATGTGTGTTTCCATTGGATCACTCTATTATAATTTACATAATTTTATAACCTAAAAATGTATAATCTCAAAACAATAATATATAGTAATATTCATATAAACTATTGGAAATTTTTTATTTGATATTTATCTTCACTTAATCATTACATTGCATCATAAAATCGATGATAGGTATTGATAATTCATTTCAGATACTCATTCATAACATTTGAAAGAACTCTATAGAATAATTTTCAAGAGATATTAAATAATATACCCATTTCTGTTGAATTTTATAGTCAGGAAATAATTTTAACTCCCTAAGAATTGATATTTCATTAATTCATATTAACATTTAATTCTTATCAAATTTTATCCCTATTTCGTATAAAAAATACATCACTAAAAAAGGTAATTAGGAGACCTATTCACATCTCCTTTACATTTATGTTCACTTAAAAATTTCCATATAGAATTTCATCTGCTTAGTGAAACTATCATATAATAAGTACAAGGACCGATGATCCTATTTAAAACTATATAATGATTTCATCAATTTCAAAATCCTGGATCCATATTTATTAAATCTGAGACCACTATGGTTCAATATATAAAAATTATATTTAAATTATACATTTATATATGTAGACATATCAACCATTACATACAGATTATATTTTTGATGTGTAGAAACATGAATTAAAATTATTATAATTTAATGTTTCCTAATAGGGGAAACTTTTTCTTCAAAATAAACACCTTCCATATGAGATTTATCAATTCATTCATGTTATGACATGATTCTTGAAATTTATCCATTTTCATTGAAATTATTTCTAAACATATAAATTATATCAGATTCATTATATACTTTTATTCATGTAATAAGATCGCAAATGTAATTTTTATTATATTTATTTATATATTAAATTATATAACATAGCCAATATATATGTTCAAAGACCTCTAAAACTGGATGTTCTTTCACTATTCAGAAATGTAATTTTTAATTCTCCATTCACGCTATATGATTGTATAAATAAGTTCATCTTGATTTCAAAAAATCATTTCATATACAAAATATTTTTTATTCTTTTTTATAAATTTGGAATAATTACAATTGAAATTATATCTTCAACATTGGTCATTTATGAATCATGAATTATAATTTTAGGATAATATTAATATTACTTGTCATTGTCTACATTGGAAGTGAAAATTCTATCTTTTTCAATATATTTCGTATCAACCTCAACAATTATTGTTATGGATGTCTTATATTCAATAAATTTCACAAAATAGGAATCAAACAACATTAATAGAAACTAATTCAAACATATTAAACTTATTCCATTGTATGAGTATCACATTAACATTCATTCACAAAATTTTTCATAAATCATTCTTAAAGAAATTTATGATAAATCATATTCATGTTTTGGGGGATAGACTAAAGTGAAGGAAGAAAATATATAAATTCTACATATAAAAATAAAAATATCATGATTGAAGATGAATAAACTATTTATGAGTACTTCCACAGAGTTAATGAGGTTGTTTTCAACATCTGAGGATTTGGTGATGTTTTAGAAGACTCTACCATAATTATGAAACTCGTGAGAATATCACCTATGTTATTTGACTCTATAAACATTTCCATGTAAGTTAAATATAATCTACCTCTTATATAATTACAATACATTATTTTCTATTATGAGATGATGCATGCTCCATTATCTAAAAACAAGATCACTGATGATATGGATTTTTATGCTACGAGAAAATTGATAACCCACGATGTTTGAAATGTTTTCCTCAATGATTTATAAGATGTGTATGATGATGAAATGAATTAGTTGATCATTTTTATCATCTCCAAAAATTAAATGATATGTAATGGAATGTATAGTGGAAAATTTCAAATAAATGATTGAGTGTGGATGAATTATGAACATTTCAATGAATTTCGATATGTAGAATGTTATTGAATTTGAAAATTTTTCTGATCAAATTCCTTAGTCGAAGAAGTCGAAGAATGTATTATGGAAATATAATAAATCTATTAGAGGTAAAAAAAATTGGAATTTATAGATGAATATTTATTAACAGTGATGAGTATCATTCCTCCAATATTTTTTCATCGCAAATTGAATCACCAAATTTTTTTAGAACCTTCTTTTCTATTATTTAACAAAGGATGATATTTCCAATATTAATTAATAGTATGACGATGTAGAATCATATTGAGAATATCACATGATATCTGATCATGTTTAATATCTTTTAAAAAAATAGTAATATGAAGAAAAATAACATCATGATGAAGAAGGAAGCTGTAAAAAACAATGAAAGAAGGACATATGTCCTCAAATAGAAGATGATTATCTCTGAGAGATTATAAGCCTCTAACCCAATGCTTCTGAAGTAGGAAAAAATGTGGAATATCTGAATATAATTTTTGACTAATTTAATTTATAATTTTTTATTTCTAAATGTCTAATCAATATATTTTATTTTGGTTGAAATATTATTTTTAATTTATTTATTTACATTATAATTTTTTTGTCGATATAGTTAATTCTGATTAAAATTAAATATATTATATATATATTTTATATTAATTATTTTATGATTCAATTTTTAATTAATACTAAATCATGTTTATAGTATATATTTTTATATATTCAAAATAACCTGTATTTAAATTTTTCAATCATATGTTTTGATCATATGTATAATGTTTTTTATGATCAAATACTTCTCAATGAATGGTTATTTGGACTATATGTTTTATTTTATAATTTTTCTCATTATATATATTATTGAATGTTTTTTTAAATATTCAACTTTTATATAGTAATATTTTGTAATACGTGGTTTGTAATTGAGTAATTTTAGGATGATCCAATGAAGGATATGAAAAATAAGTTATTGATTTCATATATTTTTCAAAAATAAAATATTTAAAAAATATTTATTTTTCAATCTATTCATGTGTTGATTGAAGATGAGAATGTTAAAATATAGGGGAATCATGAATAATATCATTTTGAATGTTTTTATCAATAATTACACACATTGGATCAATAAATGGGAAATAATAAAAATTTCATTATCAAATGATGGAGAATTTATTTAGTATGAGACAATGACTGTATTGGTGAATTTATTCATTATGTAGGACATGAATCCATCAGAAAAACAACCACTGTTAAACTATTTTATTGATATTATGAGAAAAAAATATTCCCATATTGTAATAAATATATATTTTGATCAGTAGATTTGTGATTATCTAAATTGAGTGAATGAAACTTGTTTTTTGATAATGGTTTCTTGGAATTCATTTAAATATTGATATAGAAACGTCGTTATGGTAACCAGATTCCCAATTCCAATAATGGAAAAAATAGTATTCTCAATGGTATTTGTATATAAAAAAAAGATTATTTCCCTGATTTTTTATGTTTTATATGATGGAATATGATACTTGATAATAATAATAATAATGTTGGACATCATAATATAATATTGAGGAAAAATTGAACTCCGATTCATTCTTTGGTACCAAAAAAAACTACCTACTAATTTTATTGTACCATACAATAAATTTTCATTTGAAGCATATATGTTGAAATTAAAATAATGAAAAAAATTATGATGTAATATAGACGAGATCATCTTATATTGAATCTTACATCACTATACTATTTCACCATAGTGGGTGAGATTTGTTAAAATGATTTTTGATTTTGGATGTGAATCTAAAATTATCAGAATGGGACAATGCATAGATGGAATCAATCCATATAAAAAATTTATTAGACATAATTGTTATGGAATATTTTATTGGTATTTTAACCCATTCCCCCATATATATATATATGATGAATAATTATGTTATGATGATGATGATGATTTATGGACAAGAAAAATCAATGAAGCGATATTTATTCTTATTTTATCCATTGACAGATTATTTGAATCTGCTATTTTAAACATGTGTTAAATTTTTTTATATATACTAGAAAAATATTTAATTTCCTCTTATGATAATTTTCACAATAAATAAAATTATTGTATAGGGAAACATTTCAGAACATAATGTTTTGGGACATTAATCATAAGCTTCTCACGAATAGGAGATAACATGTTATCAATTTCCATATTTAATAATGACAATTTACTTGGATTATTCATGTTTTTTCTCATATTGATCATCCTAATCACTGATGTAAAATATAATCTAATTGACGATAAGAATATAATCTCCCCCATAACCATTGTATGCTAATGAATATTATGAAAATATAAAAAATATTAATTTTTCACTTTGAAAAAAAGGATCTTATGTCATTAAAAAATGTTATTTATGAAAAATGTTTTTTAATAGAACTATAATAATGTATATTTTAATAGATAATCCATTAAATTGACATTATTAATATTGAGAAAAACACATGTGATTATTTGATTTGAAAATTTATAGATATTAAAAGAAACAAAATATGGTGATTTAATTCTATAATGAACATCATATCCATCGGACTATGTTTGAAGTTTTCTCCTACTAATAGAGGAATAAAAACATATTTTCTTCTAATATACATTAATAAATTGTGAGAAGATGTTTTATCTCTAAATTTTATAAATTTACCATGTGGATAAGATTTATTTGTGATGAATATTTTTTTCTTTAATTTATTTTACATTTATAGTTATGAAATATCATGATTTTTATATATTGATGAACCAAATTGTATGAGTCACACTCTGTGGAATATTACTTACACTTGTAAGAATGACTAACATTAGGTTTTATAATTTTATAAAATTAAATTTTAGAAACAAAATTAATCTCGGTTTGTTATATATGTTTGAGAATTAGGATTATGAATACAATTTTAACCATAAATGTATGTACCAAAAATATTTTTTGATACACTTGTTCATCTCGACATTTATATGTTGTGTGTGATGATAATATGTTTGATTTTTTATTTTCATTGTATGTATACTGTTAAAATATATATAAAAATATTTAAGGGTTATATTAAAATTAAATATCTAATAAAATACCCTCTTTTTCAAAAATATATATCAGAATTGGTGATTTTGTTCTGTACTAATTATTCTAAAAATGTTGATCATAATTGTCCCCTAATATCACGACATATGAAAGTTAATAGTCAAAATAAGGGGTTTTATGGCTTAAAGGTAATGTTTATTACATTTGAAGATGTCATGTAGGAAAATTTATTTATTTTGAACAACACATATCACTTTCAAACATATATACCATATGATGCTACTGGATTGAAGCTATGATATCAAAATAGAGATAATAAGTAGTTGATTATTGAGCCGAAAAAGAAATTATTTTCTTTGTTTAAATAAATATTAAACAAAAATTTATCTACATGAAAATGTTTCAATGTTTGGTAGGGTGACCATCAGTTATTGTGATATCAGGGTCTAGTTTTCATATTAATGGCTACATATCTTACACAAAATATTTGGTTGAAATGAGTGTCATTCAAAATAGTGGGGGTAATTTCCATCACTGAAGGATTTCATTTTTCAACTGAAAAATATTATTACCAAATTTCAAAATCATTGAAATATTTTACTCCTATTGAGAATATATGGGAAATTCATTATATTATATTTTGAGTAATAATTTTTTAGTGTAATTCGGTTTGATAATATTAGAGACGTGAAATATGATGATCATGGATTTATAATAGTATATTTTTAAATATTTAGTATCAATTAGAATCCATTTAATATGTTGACATATGAAATAAAAATAGTTTATCTTATTCATCCATTGAATGATCAGCGGTCCTTCAGTTTTCAAGTGAAAATAATTCATTTCTTTGTTGAGGATGATAATATTGTTGTAGATTTATATGTGTTTTCTACATATATTACGTGATTTTTGGGTTATATTAATTATTATATTGTATTCAAAGTCTATGTTTTTGAAATTATCATACTAAAAGGATATAAGAAAATAGTAATTTAATCGCCTAAATATTCATGTAATTATTTATATTTTATATCCTTTTTTATATTTCCCTTTGTAATAACTCTTTTTTTATTTTCCTATTTATGTATATATATTTGTATTAATTATATGATATTCATGTTAAATTTATTATTCATCATTTATTGATAAATATTTTTACTGAAAAACGTAACATGATTCATTATATGTTGGTTAACATTATACATATAAATACACATTTTCAGAACTCTCATTATAAATTTTTTTAAATGTTGATTATTTCAATCATTTAATTACCAATTATAATATTTATTATATTATAATGATTATTTTTAGTTAAAAATTATGACATAATTTCTATATGTATACACATGTGTGACAATATTTTGTCCTTAATATTTTTTGTAGTCATTGTTTTTAATTATTAAACTTTATCATAATTTTAAGGTCTATATAATATTATTGCATTATTTTATTTTAATGATAGACATAGAGGTAGAAGAAAATGAACCAGGTAATATGTATATTATTTTATATTAAAAATTGTTAAATAATAATTATTCCTAAAGAATGAGAAAACTAAATTTTACGAAATTAATTATAGGGATAATATGCACCTACTATAATCAAGACATATTCTTAATATCTATATAAAATGATTCTTGATTTCATATTCATGATGTTACACAGTAACCAAAACATTTCATTAGTCATGGCGAAAATATAATATATAATAATATTTATGATAATAATTTCCCAATTTGACCAAATGCAACATAGTTTGTAAATTATATTGAAATTTTGAGCCATTTACAGATTATCATTTTCTATCACGATTGAGTTTATATTGAAAAGATTAAAATAGAAAAGCTATGGTAGTCTGTAATGGTAATGTGTCTTAATTTTCCTATTTTATCTCATTATTAAAATATTATAAATTATATACGACTAATATTAAATGTATTCAATTACATATGACACTCTAATTTCAAGAAATGGGTGAATTTAAGAAAATATGTCTATAATTATTAGTGGTTTGATGAAGATATTTTTTTTAAAGTGAATATTTTTTTATGTTTTTGTGATGTTATAGAATGGAATCACTTGACTCAAAATCATTTAGATGATGAGATATGTAGAAAATTTCTATAGATCTAACATGAAGAAGGTTTAACGGAAAAATAGTCATTGTATGCAATAATGTTTCTGACATATTACTAGATTCTTAATTAGTCAAATTTATATAATAGGACTCTAGGATAACTCACCAAGATATATAGTTTCACAATGTATACCTACATACATTATCACATAAGTGTTTCAGATACTATATGAGAAAATAATTTCATGAATGTTTGATGTATTATGATATAAATTTAGTAGTGGTGTAGAATTGGATTGTTCAGTTTTCAATCTCCCTCAACTCTCTATAAAAAAAATATAAATAAGAAAAAAATTAATTGTATCTATAAAATCAATCTATAGATGTTTCGGAAAATATTATAGGATATTAATTTTTGTTTTCCATGAATGTTTTAGTTTTTTAATTAATAAAAATAATATACCATTAAAATTTATCATTTTTGGATGACCTTTAAGTGTAATGGAAACAATGTAATTCCATTACTACGGTTAGGATGTACATTTTACCTACAACATTAGTAATTCCATAACACCATGAATGGGTAATATTATACGTGAAAATAATTCATATTAGAAATTCTTTTGTCATTGAAGTATATAATCGAAGGACATATAAATAAATTACTTAAAATTTTTGTTGAATGGACTATAAAACCCATAGGTGATCAACTGTAAATACATTTTTAGGTTTTGATAAACAAAATTATTTGAAAATAGCATCATATGTTACATGCATACTAATATATATCACCTCATAATTTATATTTTTCTTTATATAGGGTGTTTAATTCTTGACATCCTTATCTGCAATTTGTAGAATACAGATTTTCAAATATATTTAGTGATTTTTCATACCACCAGGCTATGAAGATATGTCATGTATGAGTATGAGTACATGATATTATTAATACATGTTCCATAGTAACTTTTCCTATAGAGGAGGTAACTAGGGTTGTAGATTGTGTGGGTAATTTATTCATCTAGCCAACTACTCTCATTCGTCATTGGACATGAGATCAATCCACTAATTTTTTAAAAATTATTTGAATATGATTGGAAATTAAATATAATGTATTATGAGAATGATTTATATTGGAGTATCTAAAATCAATTGAATTAGTAAAAATTAGAAAAAAGGATTACGAACCAAAAATGTTGAATACATGATTGATTTCAAAAGGGATAAAAATATTATAACGGATTTATAATTTCACGGAATATGTTTATGAATTTCTTTTATTAAAAATGATATATGTGGAAGAGTGTATGAATTTAGAATATTAACAAAATATATCCAGGATCTGGATATTTTAATGATCTCAATGTACTAGTACGGAAGTTGTTTTCCTCTAATTGCCCTAAGGCCTTCAATTTTTGTGATTTTTGATAATCCACCATTTAAGGGGTGAGGAGGAACCCTTACAAGGCCCGTAAGAGAAATTATTAAATGGTTCATAGGCCTTAGAGGAATTCATTTCCCGTATGATTCAATCATTACATGCAACCTAGACTAACTACATGGAACTGCTCCTCCCTAACATCTTCATCATGAAATCATCTCTCCACCTTCGCATGGCTGATAGACAAGGCTTTCCCATCCATGCACAGGCTTGTCCCGATGGAAGGTTCCATACCCTCTCATTCTTTCAATACTTTTATCTTTTCTCTAATTTAAGCTCCTTTCTCATCCTCCTTCGGAAGCTTGTTCCTTGTAGTTTGTCTAGTTTTCATCTGCACTAAAGGTGGCCCGAAGTCCTTGAGGTGGCCCAAAGGCCTTACTGACCGGAAGTCCTGGTTTTCCCGAAGGCCTTAAAGGACTCGGGGACCAAATTGGTGGCCCGAAGGCCCAAATGGGGGAATATTCCCGGCTGCAACAGTGCCAAACAGTGCCTGCTACAATACCTGCTACAGTTTGCACTGTTCCCACTACAGTGTCTGCTATATTATTGCTATTGTACCCCCCGGAAAGTAGCCTCTACCTGGATTTGATCCTAGTTCTCTTGTATTCACTTAAGGAGTTCCCGCTACAGTATGGTACTTTTTTTTCTATGTTTGAAAATATAAGTTTTTTTCATTATTTTATTAAATATTATTTTCAGTGACTTCATCTATTAATTATTTAATGATGTATTTTCATGTTATTTTCATTATAACCAATAACACTTTTGATAAAGGATTTACTGATCCATAATACATTTGAAAAATTGTGAAATTTATAGAATATGATTCCATATATATATGTGTGTGTGTGTTTTTTGTTTATGTGCGTGTGTGTGGTCGATTAGAAACTATGAATATTGGTCGTTGGTTATTTCCATTCCATAATGGGTCAAAATACAATTATTATTACTCTATGTCATCATCCTAAGATCTACTAAAATTGTTCTCCTATCCAGTTCACCACATGTACTCATGCACACCTCCCCATATACCAAAGGATGGTAACTATAAATGACGATCTGAGGGTGGTACAATGTTGGAGCTATTCCCTTCATATCAAAAATAAATACCATGTTAGTTGTATTAAACAATGTTAGTTGAATATAATAACAATAACCAATTAATAAATAAATAATAATACCAATGATAAAAAATCATGGATTCATGAATATGTTCTTGAATGGATTAAAGTCCATCAACATACTGTTCATAAACCAAAAACATGACTAGACTAAAAATATATTAAATTAATCGATCCCCAAATCAAATAGGTAGTCTTACTACAACATTTACCACTATTTAAATTCAAATTCCTCGTCCAAATGGAAACATCATGAAATCCCAATCCATACACCTATATTGAATCCTAGTGGTATGTCATTGTTCAGAAATATATACCAAATTTGGTGCTTGATCTATTAAATATAACACCACTAACCATGAACATTAAAAATCAATTCTAGGCATGTATACATTTAAAAATATATAACTACAATAGTAATAAATATTTACATGATAATGTAAAAAAACAAATCAAATAATGAAACCTGTTTCAAGAAGAGTATAAGAATGAAAAGTATGTTTTTACAATTGTAATGTATTAGAAATGAAGTATTTCATATATATCGTATATAAGAATTATGTGTGAGACAATCCAAGGTTATTCACCCAGGAATTCTCTTTTTGTTCCCAGAGTTCATCCATAGAAAAACCATTGTATTTATACCTACATGGTTATGGAACCTTGGGCCAGTTTTCATTACACACAGTTTGAGTCCACATAGATCATTTATAGAATAAAGGGTATAGATATGGAATAATCCTAGTGATTAAATCTATTTTGGTCTAAGAAATATGTATCCATGTATGTAATCCAGGGCACCCAATTATGAAATATGCTATTATGTTATAGGATTCATGTCAAAAAAACCAACATTTGTTTCATTCCATTTTATCCATTAGGGAACATCTTATATAAAATGAATCAAAGGGGTCAACATATTTTCTATTCCCTTTTTATATTTAATTTATCATAATAATTTCATTGAACAAATCACATATAGTTGAAAAATAGTAATGTTAATATCGATGAAAAGATACAATACATTTCAATAAAAATAAATAATCTAAGAGATTATCAATATAATATCACTGTATCCATCAATTATGTATCATTATTTCCATTTATTTATAATTAAAATTGTTAATAATTAATTATTAATCCTTTAAAAATCCATTTAAAACCATAAATGTCTTTAATATGCAAATGGAAAGCTTGGAACACCTAAAGGGGTGGACAAATCATGTGACCAAAATCAAACCCACATCAATTGGTGGTCCAAGTTGAAGTTAGTGAACTACAACTATATCAAATTGGGTAAGTAATATCATGAATACATTATAAACAATTTAAATTTAAGTGTAACACAATTTAGAAGAAATACCTGAAGGGTTTGACATGCAGGTTGACATAAAAATATATAAACATCATAAATTTTAATGAAAATATATAGAACAGAAACCTCATTTATATAAATTTAGATTCATCCATTATTGTTATTGTATTTGATATCAAACAAGATAAATTAAATTATTTTCAAAAAAAAGAAATTACTAAATAAGATCTCATAGAGAAATAACATCTAATATAGAGAGGTAAATGATGATTGGACAAAATATTAATAATATAATCCCCACGGGTGATCTAACATGATTGAAAAAATTGGATTACGACATGTGATGCAGAAGATACTTCCTTTAATAGAGAAGAGGTATATAGAGAGATAGAGAATCTGGAGGGGGTACCATGCATGAATGGGGATGGATAATGAGGATAAAACATTAAACAATGATGTTGAAAAATTATCATTTCAATCCCCCCATAAGAGCTTTAAAAATTGTCTGCATGGTTTGGAATACCATAAAACAACTGTGCAGTGACAATTCAGAAAGGGAAAACCTCCACGTATGGAATAGAACATGGTTAATCAAACAATTCAAAACATATTTTTTTGCACTATCATGATCCCCTTCTATCTTGTATGATTACTATACATTGTCAAGAAAACCATACACCAACACCATGAACCCCCATGAGACTATGAACTAATTTTCAATATATATTGGGACATATCATGTTTACAATAACATTATTACTTATCGAAATATTCAATACCATTAGCACCAATTGTTCACCAACCAGACTCTTATGGTTATCTCACTACGAATTGAGATATATATTCCCAACACTCCTGAATCTCATTCTGGATTCCAAGACACCTCTCGGGTCAGTATCCCAGATGATAAACATTATTTACGAGTAATCACACTCCAAAAATCATTTTTTTATTATCATTCCAACATTTGGTCCATCCAAAAATTAAAAAATAGAAAATTTCATACTAAATTACGACCTATCCAAAAAAAACAGTTTATCCTCTCGACCTCAGAACACCTCATCCCAAGAATCCCTAGTGGTCAATGAAAAAAATCACCCAACCTTCCTTGTTTTTTTTTCTTCTTCTCAAGTGGTCCCATTATGATTACGAACACCTACCAAACCTCTGATATTCATTTTAAACATACATTATTGATGTCATGAAAAATTACAAGACAGTGATTGTAACTATCAATGAATAACTAATTTTGTGTTATCCCAAGAATGTATAACCCAATACATGATCCATCCAAATTCACTTTTATCAACCATCTGAAAATACTTTCCACTATTGGTTATAACTTTAAACCACCAATTCTTAGTCATGGTACATTCACCAGAATTATTTCATAGATAAGCTAGTATTTAGTGTCCATTTTATAAATTCGTTACGATTCATAATTTTATTAGAGTGGTTAAAATCCGATCTACCAATATCATATCAGTTGAACAACTGTTTCAATGATAGGCCCCCACCGGAATTTTATTTTTACCCTTCATATCAAAAAATAATTCATGAAACTGTTCCTCCCTGATTGAAATTGAATATTTTCGAAACTCATGTTAAGCTACCAATGGATGACCATTTTTAGAAAAATGATCTGTTTCAATGGATGTGACATCAAAAACCATATCCCTACAAATTTTATTGGAGGATGTTAATAATTTGGGGTTTACAGGTGAATCAAATGCAAATAAGTGAGATGGGCACCTCGAATAAAAATCAAGCTGATACCCGATGAGATATCTCACCTATTTTTCTGGTTGATGAATCACTTATTTATATTATTTTTTCATAGTAATTCTTTTTAAAGTATCTATGTGTCAGTCCAAATAGATAGGGAACAACATAGATCCGTGGTCATGACTATAGTTTAATATAATGAAAAATTAGTAAATAGAATTTATTGAGAAATTCAGTAATCATATGTTAAATTTGTTATGATTAAAAATTCTAAAATGATTATAAAACAAGCAATACATCAGTCACATGAGGGTAACCCTCTAATTTTAGATTGTGAAAATCCACACCATGTGGCACTACATACAGTTCTTTTAAATATTGAATCATAAGTATTGTATCCTTCTAACCAATGTGAATTAGTTTTAATTTATTATTTTGGAATATATACCACACTATATATCTACAATCAGGATGATGTCAAGATACATGTCATGAACATCACTAGACATCATATACACCATGATTCTACACATTAGCCATTTTAGATCCACAAATAAAAATATCATGAAATTCATAAAAAAAATTGATAGGAAGGTATAACTCCAACAAGAAACAATCCATGAAAAAAAGATATATTTTACTCATAATATTCCCGTCATATTTATCATGATGCATATATAGTATTCTCAACCCCACATCATAATTGATCATTGAATCATCAGTAAATCAATTCAAAACCGAAATGTCCAAGAGATATCTATCTCAAAAACCACCATTTTTATTAAATGACCAAATCCATTTCCATAGACCCCTTTGTAATTTAGATCATTCAAGAATAAGAATCAATGTAAAATTGTTATTCTTAAAATTCCTCAATGGTTGGGTACTCAACAAACTACCTCACCATTGTGAATCATTTAAAGAAAAAATGTTCTACCTAAATAAAAATGACTCATATTTTTGTGTTATTTCGAGCCTAAATCCTATATACATACATAGTTTAGAAACTACCTATAGTTCTAAATCACATAATTGTCACGACATGTCCCCCAGGGATCTTTTCGTAACTACCCCAAGCCCACCTTTCATAGGCCAGCGGCTAGCGACTCGCACTGAATGGATTATTCCCTAAAACCTTGAAGGCATTTCAATTTTATCCTATAAACAATCACAACTAAGAAAACAACAAGATACGAATAGAAGTAAAATGTATAGTAAAAATATTGTGAACATTATGATAAAGGGGATAGAATACAACCAAAATTGTAAGGTACAAGAAAACATGAATGTACAAGTAAACTGGAACAACTCCAATGAACACTCACAAAGGATCCTACCTGATGGGTAGGTACAGCTATCGAGCGATCGTCTCTATGGTACGCCTCGTCTATGGTCCACCTATAGTACCGGTACCCTCATCCTTAGTCAGATTTGTCCATCGTTTTCACCAAACATAATAATGTGTGGGAAAAGAATGTGTAGGGGTGAGTATAACGATAATTAGTTGGGACCCTGAGACCCTCAAACATCTCATAAAATCTATAAATGATAAACCAGCAAGCAAGGAATCAACTGACAACCCCTATTTGGTAAATGCTCATACAAATACCTATGTTATCGCGTATACCCATCTCATTCATGAGGAAGCACAAGGTCCCACTCAAAATCCCAAACCTCAATTGTTTCACACATGAAAGAATACCATGAAGGTAACACCATAATGGTAATTACAACAAAGGTAACACCACACAGAGAATACCACAAACATAACACCACACAGAGAATACCACAAAGGTATCACCATGAAGGTAAGTACCACAAAGGTATGTGACACAGAAGAATAACACCACGATATGTCCAAAAAGAAATCTATCACACAGTAATGCAATAGAGAAAAATTGCATGATGGTATCACCACAGAGAAATGTACCACACAGTTACACCACACCGAACATTACCATAAAGGTAAACACTCAGCTCACACCAGGTATAACTTAAGTACAAAATTACAGATGACAAGTCTAAGGATGGATCATATCTCTCTGTTAAGAAGCTCTACTATTAACCCACACTGGATTGATAGTTATCTAACCCTCACTAACACACATAGGATCTGACCCCCCTAGGATCGGTATGTGCTAACCCACACATGATCGCTGAGCACTGAGCCACAGAAGGTCGGTATTTTTGGACCCACATAGGATCACTAAGCGCTGACCCACACAATATTGGTATGCACCGACCTAGATAGGATCACTTAGTGTTGAACCACACAATATCTGAATATTATTCGTGTACAACCAGCTATAGGGTTCCCGCACTAAGCTCTCTTGATTCTGGGAGGCTCCGCTCCTCTAGCCACATGTCGATACTCCAACTGCCACTATGTCCCACAAAGAAGTATCCCAATTGACAGCCATGATAATGTGATCTCAATAAAACATGTAGTGCATAAATTGGTCGCCCGGTCTATAAGTTATTAGAATTTTAGTCCAGAGGGCCCGGTAGGATTCCTGTTTGATCCAAACCGGGTGTACTCTATATTTATCCAAAACTGATGTAGAGTATGCCAAATGGACCATCTCGATCCATGGATTCTAGATCTGTAAACAGTCCTTCAAACGGATTCCCAAAGCTCATGTTATTGTTGAAAGATAAAAAAGGGGTTGAATTTGGTCTGTGTCTGGACCAACGCAGACATGCAGAACCGACCTAACCCGGTTCGGGTCGACCTGACACGATCCAGGTCAGAAGTGGCCCACGATGGCAACCCCTGGTGTAGCACGGCTGGTCAGATGGCCCGCTTCTCATCCTCATGGATGGTCTCATGTTGCGCCATCACCGACGGTTGGTAGTGAGATGGCCGTCCATCCCTCTCTACCATGACACAAGGCTTTGGTTCATCTCCATCAGGCGGCGCAGATGCGCGCCGCCACCACATCATGTGGTCGACTTCCGCCCTCGCTCCGTCGCGGCTGACGGGTTGGAGATCTGCTTCTGTGGCACGATTGCAGATCGTCCTTCATCACAGCTGGACAGAGTGCCAGCCACTATTCTTGATCCCCACCGATGTTGGTTTCCCGAAGTGTTCATCATCCTCCTCAATCACGAAGATCACACAAATATCAAAATGATAGCGGAGTGTCCGGGCCTTGTTCGTTTGGACCGCACCCTCCGTGTCAGAGTGGTTTCATGCGGCTCTTGGGGAGAGACAAAACGTAAAACCAAAAAAATGATGATTCATCAAAATGACACCACTACATTGAATGCTCCAAAGGATAAGGCACGAGGAGGAAGACAATGTCATTGAAGGATGTCGGCATTCGGCGTCTCCCCAAGGTGCTTCCGTTCCAGGCTCGGAGTTCGTGCCTCGTTCATCAATTCATGATTCGGGGTCACCTGTCACCGCACTCCAGAACCGGATCCATCCTCCAAGTTTCGGGCATCATAGAACATTACCATAGCTTCGTCACATGGTGATACGATGCCAATCCCCCACCCATATATATATAAATAGGAGAGGCGGAGGGTATGTAATGATCATGAATTTTATCAAGGTTCATTTAATAGGAACCATCCTAAACTCCAACGACATTGTTACTTATTATTTAAATGTCCAGGCATTTAATTTATGTTGGGGAAATTAAATGGGAGGATTCCCCTAGGATTTCCCAATATTTACGAGGATTTTGGTTGGTCCCCACCTCCATGAATCAAAAAGAGGTTACACGAAAAATAAATTTTTTTATGTATTTGTATTTTTCTATTCTTCCACGATAAATTGAAAAACTAACTTCCACCCTCGACCAACTGCAGTCGAGGTGAAGGTCTCTTTTTGCGAATACTGTAAGTACGAGTTCAACGGTGTCCTTATATTTCACTTTTGAACACCATTTAAAAAGATACAAAAACCCTCGCTCAAACATTTACTGAATGTACCCGAATAATAGTTTAGAAATTCATTTCAGGCACACCGGGCCTTAGAATCATGCGCCGTCAATTTTCACAAACTCGTAAAATTCACATGTAATTAAAAAAATTACAGGGAAATTTCTATTTCTTTACATTCTCCCCACCTCTGGTCTTTGCATCCCCAAAATCCAAATAAATAAAACTTGGAAAACAAGTGGTACTGAGAATGAATCTGAGCCTCCCACTCTCATGTGCTATCCTAGATGTTCCCATTCTACCAACGTACTCACACCAAAGGTATCGATCGCCCATGATGGATCTGCTCCTGCCGATCCTCAATCACCACTAGAACCTCTATAAATGTCACTCCATCATCGATGTATCACTCACTACGGTCAATGATGTGTGTCGGGTCGTGCATGTATCTCCTCATTTGGGAAACATGATAGGCGTCTTGCACCAGGTGAAACTGAGCTGGAAGAGCTAAGTGGTGAGCCACCTCCCCAACTCTACTGAGGACCCGAAAGGGTATGATGATCATCGTAGATAACTTTCCACACATGCAAAATCTCTGCAATCATCATCAAGGTGATCCCTCTAGAAAGATGTGGTCTCCATCCTCGAACTCCAAAGGTCTCTATATCATGTCGGCATAAGACTTCTGCATGCTATGTGCAGTCTGCATCCGCTCCTAGATGGACATCACCTTCTCCTTGGTATCCTGTACTATATGAGGTCCCATGAGGGCAGTCTTCCCTAGGTCAGTCCAGCACAAAGGTGAAATGCAATGTCAGTCGTACAAATACACGAATGGTGGCATCCTAATACTGAAGTGATAGCTGTTTTTGTATGAAAAATCCAACATGTGAATGTGATGCTCCCAACTATGACTGAAATCGAGGACGCAAGCAACCAACATGTCCTCTAGGATCTGAATGGTTCGCTCAGTCTGGACATCCATCTATGGATGGAAGGCGGTGCTCAAATGAAGATGCATCCCAAATGCCTAATGCAACCCTGTCCATAGTCGGGAACTAAAATATGCATCACAATTGGAGATAATCATCAATGGTACTCCATGTATCTCTAAAATCTCCTACAAATAGAGTAATACAAATATCTCTAATGATCCCTAATCTCTGGTCGGTAGGAAGTGGGCCGACTTGATGAGTTGGTCAACCATACCCCAAATTGAATCATGACACATGGATGTATGTGGATTTCCTATCATGATTTACATTGATATCCCATCCCACTTCCACTCTGGGACCTCAAAACACTTAACTAGTCCAAATAGTACTTGATACTCTACCCGCAATTGCTAACAAGTGAGGCACCAAGAGAAAAACTCTTCTACTGCATTCTTCATTCTTGGCCACTAGTGCTATCTTCAGGGATCCTGGTATATCTTCGATAATTCTAGATATAACGCTATAAGGGATGGGTGGAACTCCCTCAGCACTTCATCCCGAAGCAACACTGGTACCATGGTACACCCTATAAAGAGGATGACATGCTCTCCACCTATAGAAAATCCATCGGGAGCCTATCCTATGGATATGTGAGCATTCCAAGCCTCACTGTCAGTGTACCCTTGGTGCGCCTCCCTGAATCACTGATGAAGAGGGGGTGTGACTGTAAGAGACTAAAGGAAAACTACTCCATCTTGATCCATAGAGGATATCTTCAAAGCGGGCAGCTGCTCTGGTGCCTCACCTAGCAGTTGTATACTAGATCTTCTGGTGAGTGAATCTGCTATAACATTCCCTTTCCCATGAGTATAGACTATCTCGATGTCATAGTCCGGGAGGAACTCTTTCCAATGTCATTGTATTAGGTTCAGTTCTGTCTGAGAGAAGATATACTTAAGACCCTAGAGATCCAATTAGATAGTAAAACGTTCGACCATCATGTAATGTCTTCACATCTCCATGGTGATGACAACTATTGGTAAATCCAAGTCATGGGTAGCATAGCTCTGCTCATTTTGTCTCATCTGTTGAGAACCATATGTGATAAATTCTCAATCCTTCATCAGGACACATCCGAGTATGATCCCTGATGCATCCTCGTAGACTACTTACATGACACCCTCCTCCGGAATCCTCATGATGGAGGCCCTAGTCAACCTCTACCTCAGTTCCTGAAAAATATGTTGGAATGTCTCTTACCACACTAAGTGTTGCCCCATCTTCATCAATGCTAATAAAGGGGATACTACTCTTGATAAATATGGAACAAACCATAGGTAGTATCTGGAAAAACCCAAGAAACAATGTACACTCGTCAACCTCATTGGTAGATCCCAAGAACGTATGTCCTCAATCATTGCAGGATTCACGGCAACTCCAGCCTCTGATAGGACATGTCGCAAAAAGTGAATATCTTTTATTCACAACAGGAACTTCAAGAGCATAACATAAAGATGGTTCTATGGATGTGTGTCCAGAACTATCTTCAAATGATATGAATTCTCCCACTCCGTAGCCTAGTAGATTAGAATGTATTCGATGAAGAGTAATACAAAGCGATCAAGTTATGTATAGAAGATCATGTTCATGAGTCCCATGAACCCTACTATTGTGTTGGTCATTCCGAATGGAAAGACTGAAAACTCCTAAATTATGTATCGACATATGAAAGACATCTTCTGCACATCCTCTTCTCATAATCAGAGCTGGTGATACCCTGATCTATGTTATATCTTCAAGAACCATCGTGCTCCATTTAGCTGATCAAATAGGTCATCAATCCTCGGGAGCGGGTACTTGTTCTTCACGATCACCAGGTTCAGGCGCTGATATTCAACCCAAGGTCTCAAACTCCCATCCACCTTACCAGAGAACAAAATTGAGGCTACCCAAGGAGAAAAATATGGCTAGATGAATCCTTTCCCAGGTATGACATCTAGATGTACCCGCAGATCATGATGCTTCGCAAGAGCCATCAGATACGCTGGTGTAGATATTAGGGCAGTCCCAGTGTACAAGTAAATTTAAATTTCCTCCTCTCTGCGAGGAGGTAGACCTAAAACATCATAAGGGAAGACATCTGTGTACTAGTCCACAACTACAGGATAACTCAGACTCTCCACATCAACTTCCCCAAGGGTAAGGCTAGACAACGTATGATTGATCGGCTACACTCTCCATCAGGTAAGTATATCCTATAATGTAAAGGCTCCCTTCCCGTCGGTGAAGGAAAACCTAGTCCCATCAGTGTGTGTACACTAAAATATCCACCTAATACATTCAATCTGAGAATGTTCTATAGATTACATGTATATTCCCAAGAGGCCTCGACAGCGCTAGTAGGAGATCCATGCCAATGCTCTCACATCCTAGGGTAAGCTCACACTGCCGGAACCAATGCATTATTATATAATCTGCACCCGTTGGAGTATTCAGCCGTAATGATTGATCCAACAGCTCTGTCGGAATCTCTGAGCTCCGAACGAGTGTCGTCGCAATAAAATAATGATTGCAACATGTTTCTAAAAGTACTGCAGATAAGGTCGATTAAACATATATTGTACCTTGTATCATCTCCAGAGCGCCATGGTCATAGTCCTCAACTGCTTGGAGCTGAGCTTGCCCCTATACACCTTCTCCCAATGGATGGGGTGGACCACCTGGTGGTGGGGCGGTAACATCTCGAATCGTCACCCACCGCCAGTTGCATGGCCAGCTACTCTGAATCGTCTTCCTACTCCCTATGGACCTCCTTGGTCAAACCTTTGTCTCTGCCTATGTGGTCCTTCCACCATCCACTGATCATCCGTATGGCGGGTCGGTCTATCATGATCCATTTGACTCTTCCTGCAGCATGTGTAACACTAACTCTTCCTCGCATGAATTACTCTGTCTCCGGTGCCCCGCACGTCTGACCCTGGATCCTACGGTCGTCCACATATATTTCGGGCCCTCTTGAACATCTATGACATCTGTTTGATGCAAGCTACAAAAGACTCCGCTACGTGACACGTGGTGGTGGGTCTCGCTACTGGCGACTACTCAACAGGATAACTATCCACTAAGAGGGCTCGCTCTAACACCACTTCCTACATCGGGATGCTGAGAGAAATCATCAAAGCCCTAATCACCCACCGGAGACTCTACTCAATGGTCCATGCCCTGATGAATTGATCATGCACCATATCAGTGGAGTAGCATGAGGGGTTAGTGAACCCTACTGAGTACGGAGCAATAGTCAAACTACCCTGATGCAGATGGATTAGCTATTGTATGCACTCTTTGCAGAGGGTGGCTGGGACAAACTCTTCCCGAAACAGGCTCTCAACGTATGCCTAGGGTATTTTCACCTCGTCGTGATCCTGTAGCATCACTATATGCCATATTCCTATTGTTCCCTATATAGGACTGGTGGCATGGATCTCTATGACATCAGCTTTTATCCCTACTAGTCTCAAGACTCTCAACACGACCTCCATCCAATCCTTAGCGGCCTATGGTATGTCTCACCTTGGAACCTGAGAGGCCTCTGGTGCTGGAACTCATGCAATGTGCTCAGTCAGCATGCATCGTATGCTTTTGGGGATGGTGGCATCTGTTTCCCAACAGGAAATGGTACCATTGGTGCCACTACTTAAGGAGTTCCCTACACCAAGGCCTCGTAGGTCGGTGGGCTATCATCGTGTACTCTACAAGGAACCCTAGCTGGCTGTCTATGTTGAGGCATCCAGAAATGAAACATGTTCACCATAGTTGATAAGTTAAACCTAGGGAGTTGACTCAAAAATATCACAATGAAAAATTTTCGATATAGACATGAAATAAGTGTTTTCTTGAACTAAGTCAGAAATCAGATGTCCGGATCCTAGTGTATGGTTACGTCAGCCACCGAACAAACACCAGATTACCTAAATTGATATATATGGTCATTAAACATAACACTATTGTTGTTTAAAAGATTACCGTCAAATTTTCAATGGTAGAACTGACTCCTCTGATTCCAATTTTTCACGACCCATCCCCCGTGTCCAGTTTCGTGACTACCCCAAGACCACCTTCTATAGGCCAGGTGCTGGCGACTAGCACTAAAAACCATATTCCCTAAAACCAGGAAGGCATTGACTTTATATCCTATAAACACACACCACCAAGAACACAACAATATACGAAAACAAGTAAAATGTATAGTAAAAAGACTGTTTACAATAAAAAAAGGCAAGAATAGAAGCCCAACTGGAAAGTACATGAAAAATGGAAAGTAAAAGTTATCTGGAACAGCTCCTATGAACAACCAACATGGATCCTATATGAAGGGTTGGTACAACTCTCAATTGATCACCAATGTGGTATTCTTTTTCTAAGGTCCACCTCTGATCTACCTCTTGTCCTGGTACCATCATCATCAGCCAGCATTGTCTGTCGTCTGCATCAACCACAACAAGGTGTGGGTATATTCTGTGTAGGGTTGAGTATAACGATACATAGTAGGCACCACGAGACCCTCAAAGGTCTCACAAAATCCATAAATGATAAAAAAAAGTATGGAATCAACTGACAACCCCACATAGGTATATTCC
The DNA here is from genome assembly GCA_963277665.1 of Viscum album. Taxonomy (NCBI): domain Eukaryota; kingdom Viridiplantae; phylum Streptophyta; class Magnoliopsida; order Santalales; family Viscaceae; genus Viscum; species Viscum album. Next base: position 203,065,695 of record OY728121.1, on the reverse strand, counting down.
CATACATATACCTATGTTATCATGTATACCCATCTCATTCATGAGAAAAACAAGGTCCAACTAAAAAATACCAAACCTCAAATATTCCACAAAGGAATGAATACCACGATGGTAACACCACAAAGGAATGTACTATAAATGTAAGTACTACAAAGGTAACGCCACACATAGAATACCACAATGGAATCACCACAAAGGCATGTACCACAATGTTACGCCACACAGAAGAATACAAACAATGTATCACCATGAAGGAACGTACCACAAAGGTTCTCCTCACAGAAGAATGTCATGAAGGCATCACCAGGGAGATAATTACCATACAGGTACTCCACATAGAAGATCACAACAATGTTAAAGACTCAGATCACACAAGGTATAACATAAGTACAGAAGAATCGATGATTAGACTAAGTTTAGATAATCTTACTCTATTATGTGGAACGGCTTCAGAACCAAACATGATCATTAGGTAACAAAAACCTTCTGATCCACATAAGATCTGACCCTCACAGGATCAGTATGTTATGACCCACACAGGATCACTGAGAGTTGACCCACACATGATCATTATGTGCACACCCACAGAGGATCCCTGAGCGCTGACCCACATAGGATTGGTATACACTGACCCACATAGGATCGTTGAGTGCTGACCCGCACATGATTAGAAGATTCTCCATGTACATCCTGCTACAGGTTTCCCGCACTAATCTTTCATGATTCTTGGAGGGTTCTCTAATCAAGCCACTTTTCGATACTCCATCTACAAAGAAGTCCCATGAAGATGTATCCTAATGGACCGCCATGTAAAATGGGTCTCAACGCAATAGATGGCACATCCATTAGATGCCTGGTCTTTATGTTACCAGTCTTTCAGTCACAAGGGACTGGTTGTATTCGTGTTCAATCCATCTCGGATGTAATCTAACATTATCCAAAACAGTAGTGGAGTATACCAAAAGTATCACCTCGATCCAAGGTTTCTGGCACCATAGACGGTCCGTCAAACGGACACCCGAAGCTCAATATATGGCCAAAAGTGAAAAAGGGGTCGAAAAAGGTACACATCCGGTCTGACCCAATTGGACCGACCTAACCCGACATTGCATGGTCTGAACCAATGTGGTATGGGTTGACCCAGCTCGATCCAGGTCTATCCTTGGCTCTGGCCCGACCCACTGGATCCGGCGCGGCCCGTGGGGGAGGCCCTCAGTGCAGTCAACTCTAGGCGGTCCGCTGGGAGCCCTGACTGGCAGGATGGCCAGCCGCTCCTCTGCGTGGTGTGGTCACGTGCCATGCCATCAATAATAGCTGGCAGGGAGACAGCCGCCCTTCCCTCACCGTCGTTGCACAATGTAATGGGTCATCTCCACCGGGCAACGTAGACGCGTGCCGCCACCCCTTTGCATGGCTGGCCTCTGGAAGCAGCTGCCCTTGCATCGCCACACCCAACCTGCCACAACTCTTCCCTAGCGGCGATGTTGTGCTGCCGCCTTCTTCGCGCCCAACCAGAGAGCCGACCTCCGTTCCCGAGCCCCGCCAGTGTCAGTCTCCGGCACCAGTTGTCATCCTCCTCCATCACGTAGAACACACAAAAATCACAAGGATTTTGGAGTGGTCGGTCCATGTTCATTTGTACCTCTCCCTCCACATTAGTGTGGTAGCAAGAGACTAATGGGGATAGACTCAATGTAAAATAAAAATCAATGAAGATTACACAAAATCACACCCCTAACCTGAAATCTCTTAAGGAGGAGGTGTGAGGAAGAAGAGGAATTTGTAGAATGACGTCGGCATTCAGCGTCCCCATAAGGATCTCCTGATCATGGCTCGAGGATGGTCCTTCATTCTTCGATTTTTGTTTTGGGGCTGCTCGTCACCACCCGCTGGAACCGGCACTATCCTCCATATTTTGGGCATCGCGACACATTACTAGGGCTTCTTCGCATGGTGAAGTCATGCCAATTCCTCCCCCAAAGATCCATATAAATTGTAGATGGTGTGGTTAAGTAACGATTGTGGAATTTATGATGGTTTATTTAATAGGAACTTTCATAAATTCCAATAATTTTGTTACATAGTATTTGAAAGTCAACCCATTTTATTAATGTTGGCACAATTAAATGGCAAGTTTCCCAAGGGACTTCCACATATTAAAGAAGAGTTTGGGTGGTCTCCCCCACCATGAGTAAAACACAGGTTATAGGAAAAATGAAAATTTTATTTTTTTATATTTCTATTCTACCACGAAAATGTAAATAACTAACTTCAAACATAGACCTACTACAGTTGAGGTTATGATCTCCTTAAGTGAATATTGGCTCTGCGATATCAATGGTGTCCTCAATTTTCGATTCCGAGAACGAGTTCATATGTTACTAAAAAACATGCCCGCAAGTTTACTGAACGTACCCAATAAATATTTCATAAATTCATTCCATGCAAATCGGGCCTTGGAATCACGTGCTTTCAATTTTTGTGGACACATAAAATTCATATATAGTTAAAATAAAATTTACATGGAAATTTCTGGGTCTTTACAGTCATCATGTCTCATAAATGAAATATTAATTCTATCAATTCAACAACCTCTAGGAGTTATTTCGAAATTTTTAATTTGTCTATAATAGTCCGCATCCATCTACATGTATGAAAAAAAATTTCATAATTTTAACAATGATACTCACACTAATAGTTTCATATGTTTCATTTTTATGAAAACATGAACTCAGCATGTGGAACACACTCCAATCCACAAAATTCATCTTTTGGATGTTGACAATATTTTTATACCATGGGATAAACATATATTACAGGAACCAACGTCATATAATAATTCAATAAGAGGTACTATCATAAAAACATGTTAGAATCTCAAATTTATTTGTGTACAAAAACATCATCAAATATCCTTAATTAATAATAAAATAATTTTGGATAAGTAGTGTAATTTCACCCTATCATTTTTACAATGTCACCTTCAAACAATGGGACAATCTAGAATCTAATTTCTACCATTAAGAAACTACACTCACAATATGTAATCAAAATTTAGGTCACTATTATTTGGAGATAAACTATTAAAATTTTCATTTGTTACTCATGAATCATCAAATGTAATAATGAGAATATACAGTTTTAATTAGTGCACTTATTTATCAATCAAACTATATACGGGTAAGTGCATAACTTCTTTAACTCATGACACTGTGAGTAACAATGAATGATATAATGAAATTAGAGTTGCATAACAATAACTCAAAATTATTATTAGCTGTTTTTATACATATATATCATGACTATTATTGGTGATCCAAAATAGGATTAATTCTATAGTGACTCTCGTGTCATGAACCATTAAAAATGTAGAATAGTAACATGAGTGCATAAGTATTTGAACATGCAAGAGGAATGCCTGACTGGCTATAGTGAAGCATTACATAATTCTAAATCCATCATGATTCTTAGTCTACCCAATGACCACCCACCTTCCTAGTGATGTTGTTTCATCACAAACAGTAATATATAGGAATAACTACACCAGAATAGTACCTCCTATTTGAAACTACTTAAAAACCAGAATAATGAATTTACATCCAATGGAAATATCAATGTGGTCCCACCCCTCATTTTGTATATGGAATAATATTTTAAACAAGATTAGGGATTTAAAGGTCACTAGGTTATTTCAAATATAAATTATTTTAAAAAAAATTGTATAGATATCCAAAGGTAAATTATCACATTCCCATAAAAAGGTGATTGTCGATAAGAAATTTAGATTTTACCATATTTCATGGTTCTTTGATATAAGACTATACCAGGTGTTTTAATTTCAATATATTTCATTAATTTTCTCATATATATCATTTAAAAAAATAATATATATGAATTATTACATGGACTAGTGATATAGATATGTTTCTTACAAAAATATTTATTTTATTATATAGATGATTCAATCATTCTTTATAAAAATTATCCAGTAATATCTTCTCTAAAAATCATTTAATTACCCATAAGTTCACCCAGTAGGGCATTGGAAAATTAAATACCAATTCCAAGCTATAGATTTAATCACTCATTAGGTTTTAATTTTCATATTAATTATCAAAAGTCTCCTATGTCGGTGTTAAACACACAAACAATGGTCACTGAAATTGAAATGGTATCAATTCACTATGATTCCACCATACATTTATATGTTACCAATATAAGTGGCAACTGAAAAATTGAAAATCCATCCCATATCTATCGCAAGAATTAAAATTGGGGTTTTTAATAAGGAATATAATTGTTTTGGACCTTATGAGAGTCTCTTCACTATATCCTAGGTTTATTTAAGTGAATCCCTGGTGTAGTTGATTAATTAGTGATCAATTAAACCCACTGTGGGTTAATCATATAAGTATATCATGTCAATTCTGTCATACCTAGTCAATTCTAGTTAATAATGTTTTAATCAAACAGGTTTTCATGATAATGTTATTGATGAAGAAGACTATAAAAGAATATATATATATATATACCCTTACTATGTTTTATGCTTCAACATTTCCCATGACATAAAATTACTATTAATTATATTTTATAGTTGGAATTCATGTAACTACCACCAATTATTCACTGATAATCTCAGAATATAGTGAGTCTATATATGATGGTTTGAATATAAAGGTCACCCTCACAAATGTATGGAGGACCATACACTTGAAAAATCACAATTGGAACCCATTAAATCGGATCTACTAATGTTTCATCACATGAAACTAATTGTACATGGATCAAACCTATGAAAATTAGTTCATAAAGGTGACACTATCATGATATATAGGAATAAACCATTTATGATTACATAGAAAAATTAATAAAAAGTCATATATTATAAATATTAAAAGGTTTGCAAATATAATGTGTAAACCTTGAATACAGATAAACAGGGAAACGAACATCCAATTAGGTTATAATAATATGAATAGAATCAATGTGTATAAGAAATAATCAAGAGATCCAGGAATATAATTTACATCAAATTGAATAATAATGACATATGCATGAAATTTTAGTCTCTAAATGTATATAATTATTCATGAAAAAATACATATATTTTTGAATATTCCATGTGCATGATTCCAAAAATCAGTGGAAAATAAAATAATTCTATAGACATCAAATGTAATATGTCAAAGAAGGTGAAATAATAATCATATATGTTAATGATAATAGATATTCCAATTTATATAAACATATTTTTTGAATCGCACATGGGTTTTTCAGAGCCAAACATGGGATAATTATAAATTTCAGCCACATTCCTAATATTTTATATAAATACCCAAATATTAAGGCAATGGAATGGAAACTCAACTCATACAAAATAGTTACAAATAGTCCCAAGATCCCCTAAAACAATTACCCTATGACTGTTCAACAAATGGACTCTTTAAAAACACCCATTATTTCAGATTCTCCCAACTAGAAGTGAGGTTATGAAGGTGGTACATTATAAAGACTATACAATTTTGACCGTCAATTTATATATTGAATGTAATAATTTACAATTTCCTTTATATATATTAACAACTGATAATAAAAAAAATTATATAACCAATATAATGACCAATAAAAATGAATTCATGATCATGATATGACCAAAATATAATCATTTTAGCATTCATTATGTAATTTATACAGTATAACTATACTAGAAATGGATAAAAATCGTGATCCTACATCTCTAGGCTTCTCGAGTGCTTCCTCGGTAGCCAACTCCACATCATGTCTTATTCCAAATTATAAAAGGACATGAAAAATTATCTAAAACCAATCCTACAAATATGTTGTTTTTCTTGTTAAAAATGTGTGTCCCATTTAGGGAATCAGATAAAATAAATTGGTTATCACAAATTGTCTGAATAAAAAATCCTATCCATTCATGTAATCTATAAAAGTGTTCAATTTTGAGAATAATAAATGTGTAATTTATACAGTAAAAAATCATGATCATCATGTAAAATATGTGTATTGATTAGTAATGTAATTATATTAAAATTTATACCAATAGAAATTATCAACAATGGGATACAATGGTTGTATTGTGTATTAAATAAATGAACCACATGACAAATGTCCATTGTCCAAGAAACCCTCTAAATGTCTATAAAGAACATCAATCGGAAAATAATTTAATTTATACCTATATGGGATAGGAACTCTCTGCCAGTGGAAAGGGAAACCACTTCTAGTATAGATGGATAATTCATAGAAATAATGATAATTAATTAGATGTGTACCAAGTAATAAATAAATGTAATTCGAATAAATATTTATCTAAGGATATAATAAAATTTAACAAATTCCAAAATATGCATGTTGGTAATTAGGGTTATAAATTTACACCCCATAAAATTTCCATACACTTTTATCTATTATGGAATATAATATGTAGAAGGAACTAAATGATAAAATTTAGTGGGAAATATATTTATAAATTTAATTTATCATAATCACTTCACATAACAATTCACATAGGAGTTATAAAAGTTGTATTATGTAAATATCCCTAAAATGACACAATCTATTTCAATAACTAAGAAAATTTTGAGAGATTAACAATCTCAAATCAAAATTCCTCTATTTTTCATTTAATTATTCCAATTAATTTATAAATCAATCACTTTTGTTAGAAATATTAAACCATTGAGAAACTATTTAATTTTTTATATTGATTTAACTGATATGTTGAAAATTTGGGACACCCAAAGGGGTGACTAGTGCATGAAAATTTAATCAAACCTGCCAGAAGGGGTGGTTTAGGATAGAGTTAAATGACCTCCAACTATATCAAAAGTCTTAAGACATATCAATATTTTTTTAAAAAAAAATTAATTTCACTTGTTACAAATTTTATAAGAAAGTGAAATATGGTTTAATGTACATCTGAACGGTGATATCTATAAATATAAATACTTTTATATAAGCAGTGTAGTCCAGGTACATCATTCATATGAATCATAACTCAACATCTATCATTATCTAATTCGATTCAGAATATGATAATTTGGAATAATAGCAGAACTATTTGAAAATTGGGTATAAGACCTCTCATGGATAAACCATGTAATACATCAATAAAATCAATGAATAAAATCAAGAGGAATCATAGTTTTACAAAGGGTGATCGAACATGAACAGTGATGCCATATTTTGAGACTAGATGAAGCGGGTATCTCCATGGCTATATAATATGGAGAGGGATAACTAGAGTAGTTGTAGGGGGTGTTGTGCCTGAATTGGGATGAAATAAGGTGTATAACATCGTAAAGGATATAGTGGGAAACAAGTTTTTCTAGACCCCTTAAGAGAAACATAATTTTTTATTCATTATATTTTAAATCATGTTCTAAACACAGAGTTACATTTACCAAAGGGAAATCTCCCCACTCCTATCACATGGCTAGGAAAATAGGTAATCAATTTGTGCATAGCCCGTGGGTGGACACTACAAAAAGATTCATCAATTTCAACAATTTTAAATTTCTGATCCAATCATGTGAATACAATTTCACCTTTGTAACAATTCACTTGATTTATTGATACCTTTTAATTGTTAAAAATTGTATTCCTTTACAAAATGATACCACATGTTTTTCCTTATTTTTTACTAACAATGAAGAAACTATGTTCTAAATACTGTATCTCCTTGAATTGACCTTTTCAAACCTGGTGATAATGAATATCATAATGACATCTGAGACACCATTAAAGCCACAAACCACATCTACAAACATTATTTTAGAGCACTCAGACTCTTATAATATAGTTATGATTCAAGTTCCTAAATTTGACTCATCCACCATAGGAAACGATAATATTCATTTTGCAATTACAACCCATCCAAAACATTGATCGTTTCCATTATGAATAGACATTAATAATAATTTAAATAATTTTGAATTTTTTATATTATACTTATCATTGTATATTTGTAATGATTTTTCCACACTATTGGAAAATATATTATTTTTTTACTTTCTTATGCAGATTTTGTATAAAATATATAGAAAATTGTTAAATATATATGTTTTATTCATTTCTATAAGTTCATTATTCTTAATTATTATTATTAATTTATTTATTTTTATTTGATATATGAAAATATAGTTCATTGTGAATTTTTATCAATTATATCCAATTGTGATAGGATCCAAATAAAATAAAATACATTGAATTAATAGTAAATATATTTTATATTAGTTAATATTTTTTTCTCTTATATAAAAATATTTAGTTTTTTATGATAATGTTTCATAAAAATAGAATCATCATAAAAAATTAATGGTGGAATTAGGATATTATGATTTTCAATCCATGATCAAGATAATAAAAAATTGTTGAATGATTTAGTTTGATATGTTATGTTTTATTAATTATATTACGTTTTATATAAACATATTCTTTTTTTAATCTTATATCATTCATTGTTATTATTGATTCTGATTAACGTTGAGTAATATATTAATGAATACCTCAACAATATTAAATGTTTTTTTGCAATATATTATTTTTATGGTTCATTTTTAAATTATCGTCTTAGTTTTTATAACTATTTAATAATGTAGAATTTGGAAAATCAATTTTATCTTTATGTTGTTATTTTTTTGTTCTATTGAGATTGATTTTATCTCTTTTATCATTTAATTGAATTTTTTTTTTAAATTAGATATTTCATAGGATATTTTCTTTAAAAATATGTGGAATAATAATTAGTGACAAATTGACATCCTTTTTTAACCATAACTTACATCTAAGGGTACTTTCAACATTATTTTATATGAAATAAAATGTTTTATGTTATATTATAATTTTTTTCCAACATTTTTTAAACTATAAATCCAATATGGATTTATATTTTCAGTGCCAAATTATCTTCAAAATTGGAATTGACACAACTAAAAAATTATATTTTTATTGATGTTATCATGTATGTTTTCACAGAATCAACATCTAATGAATGATTTTTAATGACGCAAACATCGGGGTTGGTTAATAACTGAAATTTTTTAAAAATGTAAATTTTTCAAAATATGATTTTCTATTATTGAATGTTAACGTGACTATATTTTATTTATTTATTTATTTTTTAATATATTTTGTAATACCAATTTATCATGAAACTCGCTACATTACTAAGAAAATACATAATTTTTATTAGATAAATTTATCTACAAAATATTTAATATCATTTTTTCATAATGATATTAATATTTCATGTTATGTATTGAAGATGGTGATGATGAAAAAAATTTATGAATGAATTAGGAAGGAAAAATTTCCAATGTTTTATGTTATTCCCAAAGTATCCATATACAAAAAATTGTAATTTTTAAGGGAGAACAGTTCATGGTTATATATTAGAACTAAAATTTCAAAATGGAAAATAATTCCAAAATGTGGTCGATGAATATTGAACCATAGCTATGAAATAAAATTACCAATTTGTGGAAGGATATTTTTAAACATATTATCATAATCTAATCAATTTATGTAAATTTATTTAAAAAAAAACAAAAAAATATTCCCATCAAATTATAATATATAATGAGAGGGGGATCTACTAGGGCTATTGTTCACTTGGACTAATCATTATCTCAAGATTGATTTTGGTATTTTTAATTTGTTTCTATTTTTTCATCTATGTTATGGATTATTTACCCTTATTTATTGTATATTATTCAGTGGTTTTTTGGTGTATGTGGTTGGTTATTCAGATGATTTGATTATCTCTTCAAAAATGAAGTGGGATCATGGTTCGAGTTAGAAATTCATTAATCCCCCCTTTTCATCGTATTTTCTTGTTATCCTTTTTTTAAATGGATTCTATACATATCATTATTATATAGGAAATAGATTCTATTCAAGGGATTATATTTATTTTTTGATTATATTTTATGTTATTTAATATGATGTCAATAATGTTTCATTGTTTAATTGAATATGGGAATTTAGAGGTCCTGAAATTAAAAACCCACCACAATTTACTTCTCATATGAGATAACATCATTAAAATTTGAATTTTCATAAAATATTTATTTTTCTCCAAGGGTAATCTATGAAAAAATTTATCATAAATAACTATGGATATTTAGTGATCATATCATAAAAAAACATTTGGAAAACATGGATTTCGTTTTTTATAAAAAAAAATATAAATTAAATAAAACATCAATAGGTATAAGGTTCACCATATTTTTAAAAATGGTGTGAGGGATTTGATAATTCCTCTCCCACTTGTTTATATGTAAAAAAATCATGAATGGCGTTTATATATTAAAATATTTTCAGTTGTATTGTGAACACTTCCACTGAAAAAAAAATTAAAAAATAGAGGGTGATTCTCTTTTTTTCAATCATTCCAACATTATATATACAACACTAGAAACTGGATTTTTTCCAAATGTTTTCCAATAAATTTAGATAGGTACCTTATAATGACCATATACCAATGTTTTGGCTAAAAGAATTGCAATAGGTACTATAATATGAGAATATACCAGTGGTTATTGGAAAACCATTGATATAAGTCATTGTTATACCATTGGTTTTTGAGAAACCATTTTTATATCTTTCATAAAATTTACTTATACAAATCGTTTTGGAAAAATCATTGGTATGGGTAAAGGTTATTCAAATATTTTAGTTAAAACTATTGGCTTATCCTCCATGTAATGGCCCTTATTGTAATGGTTTTCCAAAATTATTGGTATATGTCTCCAAAATCAAAATACATTTACAAATGGTTTGGGAAGATATTGAAACAGGTATAATGATTTTTGAGGTGTTATTTTATCAAATAACATTGCTGATATCAATAATTATGTTCCTTTTAAAAACACACAAACACATGAATATATATTTATTCTATCATATTCCCAATGATTACTGTAGCATAATGGTTATATTATTGATATGAATATGGTAGGTCATGGGTTCACACTGCAACTACCTCTTCAATTTTACTTTACCTATACTAATGGTTTTCCAAACCATTAATATAAACCTATATCTGGGGTTTACCCTCAAAACGTTTGGATATGTCTACACTAACAAAAAATCAACCAGCAACCTTCCAAATCTTTGAAATATGTTACACTAATGGTTTGAGGACCTATACCAATGGCTGGAAGATATTGTTAAAGGCTATTTTTCCCCATAGTGTTAGGTGTGATGTTCTAATAGAAATTTTCTCAACATTATATTTTGTTTTTTGAGAGGGTATATTTCTTATATAGTATATATAAAAATCCAATTTTTTATTTTTATTATTAAGATATATTTATATTATATATATTGTTGAATGAATTTCTAAATAATTATTCTTAGTATGATTTTATTTATTATTAAATTATTTACTATAGGCAATTATGGTGTTCCCTTAATTATAATTATATACATATAATATAATTTTTATTTAGGGAAAAATTATTTTATATAAAATTAATATGTTATTTATTTAAATTGTTAATGATTCGATTTGGATTTGATATTCTTCTATATATTATATTCTATTTTATATCCATGTCAAATTAATTTTAAATAAAATTATTGATACATAACGATGAATAATATGAATCTACAAAAATATTTTATAAAAATTATATTCTGAACAATGATTTATAAAATATACTATTAATTTTTTATTATATATAAATATATTAAAATATTTTTTATATTATTTATATTAGTGAAACTAAATTAATTTCTTAATAATTTTAATTTCTACATTATATTAATTTTAAATAGATATTATTCCATGTATATTTTAATATGATATAATTATTTAATATGTGAAATATTTTATTGAATAAAAAAATTACATATACTTACCATATTTTACTACTGTTAAACTAAATTTTTTTACATTATTATAACGCTTATTTAAATGTAAATTATATTCATTTTGTACGTAAAATTTACCGAATTATAATATAAACAGTATTTGTAGTATACATGTATATTTTAATAATAATGTCGTTCATAAAGCTACACTTTTATAAATATATATATATATATATATTAAAACATTTATACATACAATTGAATATATTCAATATATATATATATGGTAGATTGATTTTTTTAAATGTATATAATATATTATTATAGGCATCGATAAATAATAGTATTATAGTTTATTTATAAATTAGAAATAATCATTACATACGAACATGTATATAATTAATTAATTTAAATTATACATATCATTAGAAAGATAATATATGTTATATAATTAGAACATAATATTTCAAAAACAATATTAGGTATTTTAAAATGATGTCATTAATAGTGAATATGAATGCATACATATATGAATACATGAACACATACATATATATAAAATGATATCTTTAAATGTAACTTTAATATATTTTAATATTTTTAGAAATTTATTAATTTTTATAAATAATTACAACTAATTTTTTAATATGTAGAACATAATAATTATCCAAATCACATTTTCATAGTATTATGTGTTGATTGATCTTTAGATGATCAAACAATGTATGATATAAATTGAATGTTTTGTTTTTTAATATATGGTTATTAAATTTGTAATAGTTGTGTTTTTTCTTGATTGATGATCTGTGTGTCATCCCAATATCTATTTATGAAAGGGACTAAATTTCTATGCAAACATGTTATACATCTCAAACCCGTAGAACCCCTAAATTTCGTGTGAGTAACATTGAAATAAAAACAGGTGTTTGAAATGTTTCATTTATGTTTGAGTTATGATTTTTACAAATTTAATTATAAGAGACGTGTGGTTTCTGAAATTTGGGATTAAAATTGTTCATCTTCTATTTTAGAAAATTAAGAGAAGGAATGAAGGAATAAATATTTTAATATATATATTTGGTTATTATGTATTTCCTTGAAGAATGAAGGAAGCGTTCTACAGAAGAAGAGAGATTGGATGACACAATTTGAAATATATAAATTATATAATTATTTGAAACGATATATATTTCCATATTTAATGAACTCAATACAATGATATAGATTATTATTATAAGAATATCCTCCCATATCATATGAGGATAATTTTATTTATCTTATTTTGAAGTAGTTGTTTGTGGATTCGTGTGTGATTCAGATAAATTCTAAATCAACTAAAAAGGTCTTATATATATATAAATATCACAAATTAAAACAATATGTATATATATAATCCCTTATTATTTCAAATCAATGATACTGATGACTACGAAAATACCTTCCGAAAGGTTCAAATATTCAATGTTTATATACCAATAGATAATATGTATATATATATATATATCATCATCATTATAATTATGTTTACCTACGTATATGATAAAAAACATGGGAATCATTACCAAACATTAGTGATATAATGGTTTCAATTGTGATGTGAAAATATATATTTGTATACATTATTGAAGATATTTATGTCGTGATTTCACCAAAATATTTTTCATTAATATGGAAATATTTCGGTTGTTTTGAACATTATGATATATTTATAGACATTAATGAAAAAAATATGGCCCGTGAATTATATTATAATAGGGAATGTTTAATATTTCTATAGATCAATGAAGGTAATTTGATAACAGCATAATGTACTATTTTATACTTTGGGTAGTAACCCTTTGAAAACTAAATCAAAAGGAAGAAGATAATAGTTCGAAATGATGTAACATATTCATGAGAAAGTAAAAATGGTTTCATAAACATGATTTGGTTATTTTATGTATATGGAAACTACATGAGGATTATATTCCATAATTTTGGGAAGAATAATGGTGCGTAATTTCTTTGATGGTTATTATGTTGAAGATGATATTGGGTTTGAATGGACGGTTCAGTTAAATTGAATTGGCTGGATCAACTATTAGATAATTTTATTAATATGTATGAATAGATACCACCTACAAGATCCCACATAGGAACATCCCCTGGATTATTAGAAAATATATTTGTTATCCATAGAGGAAAATTTTCATGTTTCATGGTGTGGGCTCAACACTACGCACATTATGGGATCACGGGCATCAAAAACATATATGGGACAATTCCCATGTTCATAGACAAGCACACATCATGTGGGTGTTATGTAATGACCTTCATTTCTATGTAGTATCTCAATATTTCTCCATAACGGTTGCATATGATTTCTCTCTCTATGATTGATCATTAATCATAATGGGAACACTGGGTTATCCCATTGTATTGAATGGTTAGAAAGATTTTTGATATACTATGTACATTTTAAATAAGAAAATTTACAATATATGTTACTAAAAATTCTTTTAAGAATAAATAATTATTCATAAAATATATATTCACAATCGTATTTAGAATTTATGTAAGTTAATAATTTTTTAAAATATTTCATTTCTTAAAAAAATTGCAATTTAAATAAAATATTAATATTTTAACTCATGTTCATGTTTTATAATTATTATAATATTATAATATTTTCCTTTAGAATTTATCTTCTATATAGCATAATAAAATTCTCCATTATATTAATAATTAATTTTATATATGTTTTGATAACCTCAAAACTATAAATTGAAGTATTCTGCTTCATTGAAATGATTAATTTTTTTATTTCATCTACAATATCTTACTCTCACAAACTTTTTAGGATTTCATTAATGAATATTCTTAGAAAAACGAGTTATTATTTTAGAGTTATCATGATTATCTTATTTTTTTTCCTCTTTTCATTTTGAATATTTTTACAAGTTAAATATTCATGAATCTCTTATTATAATTGTACGTCACTATTTGGAATATATATTATGTAATTAAATTATATATTTCATATTAATAATATGTTCTTCATCTACTTTTGAGTATATAATTGTTAATTATTTACAGAAATTATAAATACGTTAAAAATACAATGTTTTCATTATCTATGGCACAATGAGAATCATTTTCTCGACGATGTGGACTAACTGGATGGATCAACATTTCGTAGTTGAATATGAATCAATATTTTAGTGAAATTATATGTTTATATTTATAATATTGATGAGGTGTGACCTACTAAAAGAGAATTATGTTATATTAGTTTTGTTTAATTTATTCCTTTAAGAATTACAATTAATTATCAATTCATATGATTCAGACTGTAGAAACAATATATGAAGAAAATGATCAGAATATAGAAATAAATTCAAGGGGAATTTTAAATGACAGATATGATATAATGAATGACCCTTTATATTATGTGACATAATCTGATGATGCAACATGAGATGAAATATTTACGAATGATGTGGATAATTATCATTCTGAGGATACTATTATAGATGGGGAAAAAACTGTTAGTGGTAATCATCCTACATTATTGTCTTCCTTAGTCAATGGAATGTCACATTAACTGAATTTTTATTCATATTTCATTTAACTGACAACTGAATTAGTTATCATTATAGGTAACACATCATTATAAAATTATAACACACTATATGTTGGACTTGAGATTGAAATTAAATTTTCATAAAAAATCATACTAATGTAATACCACATTGGGTGAAATTTTTAATATTTCATTGATATGTTCATGAAGGAAAAAAATCCTTATTTAGTTTAAAAAATATGTGTTAGAATATTAATTTTAATATTTTGAAATACATGTTCATTTTTTCATGATGGAAGATAACTAAGATGGATGACCGACATTTTTTAGAATACCCATTATTTTTACTAGATCGCTCTTCACATGATTCGAGGGTTTTATTGACAATTATTATTAATTTGATATAAACTTGTCAGAATTTTCATCCATCGCATTTATTTGAACAAATACAATATTTGTTCAAAAAATGATATCTAATGTAAAATCATAGAATTAAATACAAATGGAAATTTGGAATATCTGTTGCGATTGAGAAAAATCTTATGTAGTTTTTCAATAATAAGTGGGACTATTTTTTTATTAAAAATCATGTTGTTTATCATTTTATCATGGTTTATTATACCTCAACATATATCTCTGTTGAATAGATAAATGGTATGTTATAGAGGTTTATTTGGGAATATATTTCATTCAACGCTACATTTCATTAATTTAAAAAATACATTAATGTAGATGAAACTTTTCATTAAAGAATTTCTATAGGTGTCCTACATAATAATTTCACATATGATGGTAATAATTATCCTCTTCCACTTGGATTTACCATTTTTGGAATGGAGGATTTTAAATCATGGTGTTCATGAATAGCATGTATACTCATTCGTGTTACAAAAATCCATATCGTATGTTTGATATACGATCACAATCAATTGATTATAAAGTCTACAAACAACGATGGAGTATCATGGTGTGATGCAGATTCTTAAAATATATATTCCATTAGTAATATAACATGTAATGGGAATAATACTTTTTGTGATTATAAAATATAGAATAATATAAACCAATTGGTTATGTTTTTATAAACATATATTTATTGGAAAAAAAATTAATGTCATTTTAAATACATTGTTCTCTTCTGATTTCATCATAAAATCATCTATATGGAATATTTCAATAATAAAATGAATAATTATTTTGGAATAATCGATATTTATATGGTTATATGATTCATATTTCCATGATAAATTATCCAATAATATTTGATGGAGGTAGTGGATATGGCCATCTGACCTCTAATACTGTTATTTTGATAAATGGGTTCTTTATTGGTGTTTGTACACTTCTAATCACAATGTTTTTATAATAGTGATATTGTATATGTGTGAAGTAATTTGTTGAACGGTCATAAGACTATTAGAGGATGATAAAAGGAATGTGTTCTTGTTAGAATTTTCAATGATAATTTGATAACATACTAATGGTTGCATCATTATTTATTGTTCAATAATTTTATTAGTAAGAGTGCTTATTTTATGTAACATAGCTGCACCAACCTATCACATGAAACAATGGTTTAGTGCTAGTGGTTGTATTGGAATTATGGTACTGTGATTGTGGTTATTTCCAAGAATAGAGTTATATCTATTCATATGTTTTCACTACGTTATCCTGAGGGAATTTATCCGCGGAACCCTGTCTTGGAATGGTGTATCAGGTGTGCACATTTGTTGACTAGTATAGTGCACCTTGGTTGCATTTTGATGATTTTTTACTACTACCATGGGCACTGATCAGTCAAATGTGGTTTGACACTAAATTTTTATGCATATTCCAAAATAAAAATAATTTTTCAATCCGAAAAATAAATATTTTCATGTTAGTTAGTTGTTGAATTTTATGGTTTTAGATACATTTTGACCATAAGTTAAAAAATTTCTTAATTTTTTTTTGAACCATTTATATTTATTTATGTTTTTCAACCATAATTATTAATATGCTCATTTAATTATTGAAATTCCTTTTTTAATTTTAGAAACTTAATGTTATTAATTTAAATTTTCTATAACATCAGATAAATCAATTATTTGAATGCTCAAAATATGCTCAGAAGTCAAGCGTGAAAATCTATGCATTGATCCGCAAATTTTTGTATCTTGTCATATATTGGTAAATTTTCATGATAAATGGAGCTATAATATGGAAATGATAAATATAAAATCCTATGTAAGAACAATTTTAACTTTTTACCTATTTTGTTATACTGATATCAGGAAAATAATTTCATTATAATATGATTTATGATGTTCAATGATTCTTTCTATCAAAAATATATTTTCATAGTAAATAGGTCTTAACATCTTCTAATTATGGTCGATGATGATTAAATTTTTTGGGCAACTGTAAAATCCTTTTTTTAAAAACATTATACAATGTAAAAGTTTAAAATATAGTAATTAAACTGTTTTACAATGTTATATATATTGAATTACAATTTGAGATCCAAAAATCTAACTCTTTCCTATGAAAATAAGACACCCCACCCCTAAAGAGAGTTATCTCAATCAATAAGAGTGGTGATTGAGGGCCATTATTATATTCATTTTACAAAATTTTTTATTTTTTGTTTTTTTTGATTGTCATATTTATTGCTCAAGAAATATTTATTTTTGTAAATTAATGTATTTGGGCTAGCTATTGGGAATGATTTCCCTCTAACCATTGTTTTTTTTCTTCATATTATCTCATTATCTTTCATTACACCATGTAATCACATTGTAAAAAAATGAGGGGCTAACATGAGGCTTTCACATGGTATGTTTTTATATGTTTCAATAATTCTACACCTAAATTCTTATGATTTTTTTAAGTAAATGAGTGAAGTTCATGGGTTCAGTGATCATCCACCATGAAACTAATCTCAAAGACATTTATATTACTTTATTAAATTGATTCCCTCCAATAAATTGGATATAATCTCTACATATGTTGTTTTTAATGATTTAATGTATGAAATTTCATCATATGGTTCCAGGTCTAAGAATATGTCATGGTCATGATTGATTTGATTCATCAACCCTGATTATAAGAGGATATGGAATTGTTATTTCCACAATTCATTTACTACATAACGAAACTAAATAAAATTAGAGTAATTTGTGAATGAAATCTCCTAATTTATTTAAAAGACTTAATATGAACACTAATAAAGAGATTGACGGGACCCCTGAACGAATCCATAAAGGCCATGTTATTTCTTTCTAAACCTAATATATCATTTCATGTTAGCTTAATATTTCCATTCAATTAATTTTTTGAAATTTGATTTTATTCCTAAAAATTAAAAACATAAAAAAGTAGATTTTTAAGTGAATTATAATAGGTAGGTGAAAATTTGAGAATGATCCCCAAGTGAGACGACAATATTTAACCAATGTGATGTATTAGGAAATTATATTTTATTTTCCCACAATTAGGGATGGGTATGCATCAAAATGTGCTTCATTTTTATGGTACATATTCTAAGAGCATGTTATCTTGGATTCCCAAACAATGTGAGGGTTGGATAGTTGGAATATAGAGGTTTCATGGTTACAGTAATCCATGAAGATATTGGTGCACACCCATGTGAGAGAGCCTATAGTTTTTAGTATATCCGTTTATATGGTTTTGGCATGGTCAGTAAAATAGAATGCATGAAAATGTGGGTGATCCCTCTTTAGATATTGGGAGGTGCATAGTAGGTTCCGGGTTTAGTCAACCATGTTTTCAATCCATGTGACCCAGTTATATTTGGTTGATTTATGATTTTCCCCTTCAATAAATTTAATATTTTCACTCATTTTTTTTAATATTTCTAGTGATAGTGATTTCTTCCTTTCATTAAGACCTACACAGAAACATCCAACCTAGAATTCCTGATAATTCCATAATTAATTCTTGTATTCAATCATCTTTTGTATAGTTTTATTACATTAGGTTAGTTTTAAATCATTTTGAATCAGTTCTGCATTTGTATTAATCTTAATGAGGCTATTTTGTTATATAATGATATTCTTGATTTTTAGGGCATTGATATTTTCGTCCATTTTATTCTAATATTGGAAAAACTGAATTTCAATACATGATGAGGAATTTTATATAGAAATGATTTTTGTTATATATGTTACATCCTCAATGTCTCAACAAAATATAAACATCTATCATTGTGCAAACAACTATTTAATATGGTGTTACTTATAGAATTAATATTGAATTCTTATAATCCTCCTAATCATATTCTAGATGCACTTCTATATTTCTACTCAACATTGAATGTTGTATCCTCAATAAAGACCACACTATGTAGTTTTTTTCATGATGTTATGCCTTTATTTTATTGTTGTAACTATCTACGCACTATTCATGTGTTATTTAACATGAACATCATAATAGTAATTATTATAATCAAATGAACGAATTGGTAATGGATATTATTTTATAAACCACTTTATCTCTGAATGTTATGTTCCATAACTTCATAAATGAATGATAATTATAATTGAAAATTATTGTATATTATTTCCATATTCAATTTAATGAAATTGAATTACTTATTTTTGTGTCCGTGTAATAACATTCCATGACAAATAGATGGTAGAATATTCTAACAATTAAATGACTATGTAATTAAAATACTAAATGTTTACATTTGTGTGTTATCCTATGAAAAACTAGTTAATGGTTTTTATGGAAACAATTTGACCTAATAATGTTCTTGAGTAAAGAATGTCCATAATTAAATAATGAAATATGTATAAGGATCATATTTCTCATGGATATTTCCACATTTATACCAATATTATGACTTGAGATAGCCTTGGATTAATGAGGCAATTCCTTGTACACTTAGAGGATTCCATTATAATTAAAGGAGGTTGGTTTCAAAGGGATATACCCTCTTTGTAAAATGGTCCTCATGCACTTGTGGATACCATGAACTACCCTATAAGATCATTCTCTTATCATTCATATATTAGGATTCTCTAATAGAATCATAGGATCCATCTTGACACCTTTAGACATGAGGCACCCGAGATACACCCATTGGGCTCAATAATTTTTATCCCATTTATCATGGATGAGATCCATGGACATAGTTAGAGGAAAATCAATGTATAATTACATGGGATATACCCATAGAATTATACTCAGAACCCTTATAGAATATACATATCCAATCAATGTGTTGGTTTTATCCCTCGTGTTGTAGATCCTTGGTTACTACCATGGATCATTAATATTATTAAATCAATATAGGATTCTATTATAATAATTGGATCCTTTATTATTTTTATTATCATTATACATTTTTAGTGTTGTTACACATTACTAGAAATATTTATATAAACTAATCTAATATAAATTAATTAAATGGATACAATTTTAGAGAAATTACCTATTACAGCTGAAGTAGATATCTTTTATCCTTTTGTAATTTCCTTACATTTTCATATTTACATGAACACTGTTAGATTATATTTACCTCACTTGTTAGTATAGACACCATTAGGGGTGTCCTATTAATAAAAATCTAACACCCTATATGTTCCTCTTATGATACCTATGTTAATTATATTAATGAATGTGTACAAAATGGGAAGCATACCTCATTAGAAACCTGATTTTTGTTTCCTGTTATTTTGATGGAAATTTATAGCATATGACAGGGCCAATTATCAGAATTCTTGATAGTTTTTGTATTCTTTTTTATTCCTTTATATACCATGTACTTACTTCCTTTTAGTATACTATTTTATTTTATTTATAGAGACATGAAATTCGTAATAATAATTTTATTTTGATTTTGTTTCCAATATATGATTATTATTATCTATTTTTTGTGTATTTCTTATTTTAGTATGTTATTCATTTATATCATGATTCTCATTCATTGTTTTTTACATATACTCACTGATCCACTCTAACAAGGGGTAACATTATCCCTATAGACACACCATAGTCCATTCATTCTAGTCGTCAACCACTAGATTATGGGGAGGAGTTATCTTGGTATATCAAACACTAGTCAGTTCCCTATTGGGTGGAACCCAGGTCATGGTGTAAAAACATATTCTATAAAAAAGTTTGATTAATTTGTATAACCTACAATGAATTTTAGGATAATCATAAGGGATATGACTATTTTAAAATAAGTAATGTTTTCCTCGTGGAAGATCATATCTACCAGAAATAAGTGGAGTTGAGTGCATACATTGCTTGGGATAGAAAATGAGATGATGTTTTAATTTGGAAAATCATTAATTTATATATGTATATTTAGACTAGAAAATTATATTACCAAATAAATATAAAAACATTATTTTTTTCCTATAAAAGTTATTTATGAAGGGTATGTTTTGTGATGAATATATAAGAGAACAAGTTATTGAATATGTATTTCACGTGAAATTTTTTATATCCTTCAATGTTAACATAGGATTTTTGTTGGTTTATTTTTTCCCAAATTGTTTAGAATAATATTTTTGAGTCACGTTGGACTTTTTTTATCTATAGGCAACATTGATCAAAATTATTTTTTTGTTTATTGATCATATTATAGTAGTTCATATTAACTGATTTTCTGAGTAATTATCTAGTTGATGTCTATAAGTTATTCAAAAGATACTCAGTGAAGAAGAGTATAAGGGAAGTTAATAGGATGGTTGATAAGGCTCCAAGAGTTATAATTTCAACATATGATACTCCGTATTTTATTAAATAGAATCTTTATATTATTAAAAACTATTAAAAATAAATTTTGTGGATGAAAAACGGTTATTCAAGTTGATATGGTTGAATATTAAGTTTCAAAGAAGAAAAAATATTATAAAATATCTAGAAGAAGAAATAAAAAATAGTCTATGATGTCACATAAAATGTGGGAATGGAAAACAAGATCATGAGTTAATATAAATGATAATCTAAATTAGAAAATTTTAACAAAGATTATGGAAAAATTATGTATTCACCAAAAGATAAAGAATTATATCTATTTCTATAAAAATAACTAAATGTTGTAAGTGGTTATGAAATACATGATACATGCAAAAAAAATAATAATAAAAATGATTTATTTGTAAATAAGTATAGCATAATATACCGATTAACATCACTTGAAAATAAAGAATTCAAAACCACTATGATGATATTGGGATATATTATCAATGTTTAGAATGTAAATTTCTTAATTGAATCAGAGTATTGTGGGAGTCATGAATTCAATAGATGCTTATCCTTATGGGAGATCTGACTATATCAAATATCGATACCATTAAAATATATTGTGGTAAACTGACTAATTAATTGAGTTCGTAGTAATTACAAATTCAATACCTTGAAATTGAGATTTATCAAATGATTCTAGTTATATAATGTGAAGGAAATTATTAGGTATATAGTTTTTTATGATTTTGACAATTTTTAACTGAATACAATTATATAGATTCTATCCTACACACGTCAAAATATAAAATGGTTCAATGAAGGATATCACTACAATGAGGAGGACAGAATATTCAATACATGATGATACATAGGTTATACATATATGTTCTAAATATTGGAGTCTGAGAGTAGGAGCTATTATTATATCCGAAATGATCAAAGGATGTTACATATCATTTAACAAGATTGATTAATTATAATAATATTTTCACGACAAATAATTTTGTGATACAATTTCGGGTACTGGATTATCATCTCCCAAAATATTTATAATTGATAATATGATATGATATAAAATATTTTACATGGAAATATAGAGTAAAAATTTTATAGATTCCCACATTAGTTTCAAACCATGTAAAAATAAATGTGATTTTATTTCGGGGTTACCTTATAATAATCATGTATGACTGATTTTTTTGATTTAGTGGATCATGATACTAACAGTTAATTATTTTAATCAATTTGATATGATTTCATAAAATGAACTCCTTAATAAAACACATTCCCCATTCTATGTGGTTCACCCCTTTTCTGGTTATCAAAAGTATAATTCCGTAGCCATATTCATGACATAATCTTGTGTTTTGATAAAAAATTTACTTTTTTCACATTTATGATCTTTTCAGGTTTAGAGTTTTAGGGAATTAGTCCATAAATATTATACTACTTCTCAAAATTTACAATTTAGTCCCATTTACACTATCAAATTTATTAACAATAACAAAACTCCTTAAATGTAACAAGAATTATTTTTTTGATAAAAATATTTTTAAATTATCACTTCTATTACCCTTACTAATACCATGTAAAAAAAATTTCAAATACTATGGATGTGAATAAAAAGTTCACTACGGGATATAAAATAAATATATAAAACATTAGCCCATAAATAAATACATATAAATTAAATCATACTTATTACTCATAAAATATAATCTCTTTAACATACCACATGAAATCATAAAATTTATGAATAACTCAATGAAATAATAAATCATAAAGGCAATGTGTGGAATCCATATCAAACATATATATAATATTTCATAGCTACATAAAATGTAGCCATCATGGATACGTTTGGAATACCCATCACAGTATATTCCATCAATATCACCGGATAATCTTTATTGTTTTCCTCTGTCACATTAGCCAATGTATTGGAGAGCTATCATGGGCTCAACCTCCCTAAGATTATCCTGGAACCACCCATATTCGTTTTATCACATAACCACCCATCAAATTTCAATGTAAAATTTCACAGTAATAACAAATAAAATATTGAAATTATCAAAATTGAACTTATGAGTCAGAAGAAATCAATTCAAGATATTGAAATATTCAATACATTTTCAAAAACATTTATAACATTTAATATATATACTTTTTAATAGAAGTGTCCCATACCACTTTGAAACAGTTAAATTAAATTCCTGAATTATAATTATGAATAATATATGTCCATATAAATAAATACTTGAAACCATTTTGATAACATGTAAATTAATGAAAATTTAAAAAATGAATAACGCTTTAAAACATTTAAACTATGTTTTTAGTTAATCAGTCTCCTATATCTTGAGAAAATACATGTATATAAAAAATGAAATATAAAATTAAACAAAACATATAATATCACGTGAATAAATATATTGATGACATAATATTTCAAAGGGAAGAATATACACCAAATAAAAGTGAAGTGGTTCATAACAATAAATAAGTCTCAATGGGATGTAAATTGATGAAAAATACATTACAATGATAATATCCTATGATTAATGATAATTAAACGAAATAATTATGTGTGATAAATATAAATAAACCCAATATAAATGTATTTTCTATTTAAAACAATTATAGGACATTCACAGAATTTAATTGTAAAACAAAACAAATTACATAGACATTTAACTCAATGAATTCAGATTGAGTTACAATCATCGTAATAATGTTCATATAAATTATTTATGAATTTATCTGTGGGGTGATTAATTGTAGAAATTGTATATCCACAAAAAAGGGAAGTGTAAATTAAAACAAAAATAAATAAACAATTATCACACACAAAATCATGGAATAACATAACCAACAAAGAATGTGTTATACCCAATGGGTGGAAATTGAGTTTATAAATTTACGTACAAATATCATATATTTAATAAAATAGATATTATGGGTATTCAAAATAAATCCAAAAAATAAATTATAAATATTAGATAAGTTATCAATAATTATTTCTCATATAATCATATAATGACCTACTCATGATGCAGAAGAATAACCCAATGAATGAAAATTAGGGTATAAAATTCCCTAACATTGAGTCTGATTTGTCTAGTGTGATCATTAATGTCATGAATAATAAAAACGGTTAATTTAATTATTATAAATAAAGTTTTTAAATATTTATTATTCATTTCATATAACTTATTACCATGTTATAACAATTAGTTATTTATTTGTGTTCATATCAGATGTTTTGTGGATGTCCGGAAGTTGATGTAAGAATGAAATTGTTTTGATGAAATTGACAATGTGGTCAAAATTAAATCACATCTAGACAAATATTCATGATTTACATATCATATATATAAATTATATTTGTATTTGTAATAGTCCATAACATCTGGAGATATGAAGTGAAATGCACTGTTCATGGAGACGGTAGGTCGTACATACCTGTGAATGCTACATTTTTTCCATTGTCATATAGAAAGAATAATAATGAAATGAAAAAACTTATTCTAATACTAGTATTATATTTATTTCATGAGTATCTCAGAGGATTAATAAAACCATCCTTTATACTTTCATTTTATAGAATGAATGGGTCATATCTCTTTGATGGGGTGGTAGTCCACACTTCCTCAAATGAAATTATCATATTTACACATCTTGGAATGCATAAAGGGATGTTGTAAATAAAAATTAAAGAAGAATAGAAAAAATATAAATACATGTTATATCATATATAAATACAGTTCCATTATAATCGCCACTACGAATTATTATAGGTAAAAATTGAACAATAATTATTTCATTAGGAAACAGTTCGCGGTAAACAGAAATTTTATGTTTGTATCTTTTAGATGGAGGTGTGTTTAATTGTAGTCAGAAACATTCTCAAAAGAAAAAACAATTATATTGAGGATGATACTTTTTTTAAGAGAATATGTAGCTTCTATATTGGAAAAATACTTTGGATTTTTACAAAAATAGTTTTGTAATATCCTTATACTCATGTCAATGCTTCTATGAGGAAGGAAGGGGTGTTGGGAAATTATGTGAGCTTCAAATGGATGTTACAAAAAGATTGGAAGGTGTGGTTATGTGGGAATAGGTGGACATCATTATAAGAGGGAAGATGTGAACATTAGGAATGTCCTAAAATATTAGTTTATTATAAAATCAATTTCCATTAAAAATGGTCCAAAACTCATTTAATTTGATGATAATATGATTTTGGTTCGAATAACCATTATCCAATAATTTTTTTGACATGTTTTGAAAAATAAATTATCCATATCGTTTTTTTAACCTTTATTTTATATTTTTAATCTCAGAGATATATCATGTAATTTTCACATTGTTGGTTAATTTAATTATCATATCATTTAAAAAAACCCAAAAAAATTATTTATGAAATATTTTGCCTTATATTAACCATTTGATCAAATATTATATTTTTAGGAATTTAGTCACATTTAATAAATTATTTT
Source organism: Viscum album (assembly GCA_963277665.1). Lineage (NCBI taxonomy): Eukaryota > Viridiplantae > Streptophyta > Magnoliopsida > Santalales > Viscaceae > Viscum > Viscum album. The sequence goes on along the minus strand of OY728121.1, from coordinate 203,039,085 downwards.
ATAATTTATGTTATTAATTTTTTTAATTTTGGACTCTATTCATGTAATAATTTATATGAATCCTTTTTTAATGAAGCAATAAATTCATAATAACTGGTTAATAATTAATTTTTTATTTTTAAAAACAATAAATTAAATATCATGATGTAGTAAATATATTTATATTTCTAATGAATATTTATAGTTGATGATATCTATTATATTACCACATCACAAAATAGTTTTTGGAACAGATATATGCTTATGTTATATTTTCATTACATTAAATTGACCATTATGAAATTTCATTTTCACGCCCAAGTTTATCTTTGGGGTCCTACAATCGATCCAAGGATTCCCATTGTCGGGCATATCTCATCAAATAAGAATATGACATGATTTGTGGAAGTATTATTTTATTAAAATGTTATTTTTACCCTTATTTACCAGATTTTCCCATCAACCACGAAAAATAAAAATGATTATATAAGTTACTAATCATAAATTCAAAAAGTAATATGTTCATAATTATAATATTTTTACCCCATGATTCCAAATATGGAATCCATTTTCCATATTATAACTATAGAATTTTCGGAACTAATTTAAAATTAATTCTCAATCTCTAACCCAAAAAGTGATTTTTAAGAAGTAAAAAATATCCAATGATTGACTTGACTTTATGTATAATTTCAATGGGAAATAAATTCCAATGTTACAAATTGGATTAAATTATAAACACGTAATCATATACAACCTTTAAAAATTTAATATTTCATTGTAATATATAAGTAAATTAAATGAAAATATTTTTTTTTATTAAAATGAAGTATTTTTCAATATTAAATAAAAATTTAATTTTAAAAATAATTTTCCAAATAAAATTATCCAATGTAAATTATGATGTCCCTAATATAAAGAGAAGTGTATTTTGACAAATAGAACATATAAAATTGATAGAAAATATTTAAAAAGGGTTCTCTATCAAAAGGAGGTAAACTGGCCTTTTTAAAATATTTGAGTATTTTATTCATAAAATTGGATTCATTATCATTTTAATCAACTAAAATTCCTTGGATAAATGCATATAAATTTATGTAATATGTAAAATAGTTATATAGATAATTATTTTAATTTCTTATAATGGAATAGTTAGGCATTAAGTACCATTTAACATAATAATAGTATTGTTGTATTTTTTTTTGTATAACTAAACGTTGTGTAAAATGTAATTTTTTGGAGAAACCCATTATTTTTTTAGGTATGATATCAAAAGTTGTGTCCACATTAATATAAAATTAATATCTTATTAATAAATAATAATAGATATTAAATGTTTTATTTTACAAATACCTAGGTTGTTACATCATTCCCCCTTTTGGAAATTGCATCCAAAAAATTTTAAAATTGTAATTGGAACCATCATTGAAAATCCCACATACAATAAAATATCAAATAAAAAATTTACATTAAAATAAAAAATGTTAATTACAATGGTCCCGCACGACTTCACATTCTAGGTTTCTATGTAAAAAAACATGGATATGGGAGAAAAACTAAGTGTCAACATCTAATGGAGAGCGATAAATACATTATTAAGAGAATTTTAACAAGTAGAAAACCACCAAATTGTGATGGGTTAAAAATCCATGTATTTCCCAGTATGAAATGTAATCAGACACTATTTTTATTTTATGGTCATTTTCATAAGGATGAAAATTTATTTATGATATTGGCTAAGATCATAAGGAACCATACTTCCAAGCCATGTAGAGTTTCATCATTTAATAAAAATATATCCCAAATTCCTTTTTATCCAAACGATCAGTATTCATGATGACTTTCTCACACGTGAAGCACTAGAATCAACTTCTATAGAATCACATAATCCCCAAAATATGATCTATATATATTTCACCTATCATTAGATATTAACCAAAACAAAAATGGATAGTACTTGATAAGATAATCCCCTAATAAGAGTAATACTTTTAAAAATACTATTCTTAATATCCAAAATTCAACAGACAATACCCATAGTTTAGAAAAGAACATTAAATAAACAATTATACTTAAAATTATTCAAAATTATCCAAACTAATATTGATCCCCAAAATTCAGATGGAATAGATCACATTGTCGTCCACGATAAATTATAAAATTTGTCTCCAAATAACATCGACTCCTTTTAAAGTCTCATACATAAAATTAATTAAAATAATCACATTTTCATCATGATTGGGAAAAAAATTTAAATAAAAACCAAAATCATTCAATGTCCATAATAAAAACAAATATTCTTCCAAAATAAACGCCTACCATTTCTCCTCAAACGAAATCCTATAATATTATATTTTCCTTAATTATATAGTGTTCCCAAAAGAGTGAACTCCTTATATAAGGATATTTTTCAATTAAGCAACAAATAATTTTCATATTCTAAGGATGTCAATTTATTAAAACATATTTTCCAAAAATAAATTTATTCATGATCCATAAAATTAATTAACTAGAAAGAATGTGTCATAATTCAATTACCACGTCCTTTCTAGATGCAAATGTGTTTTAACCATCTTGTGGGTTGTCCCTTTTATATAACTCAAAAATAATCTAAACATGTATTATATTCAATGGTTGTCTAATACAAATAATTTTCATCACAAATAAAAATTACCTATAAATCATAATTCATGATGTATTATATATAATGAATTTTTCTATTTAAACTCAATATGATAAAATAAATCAATTACAAAAGAAAAAATATCACACCTTTGTCATTGTGTCCCACTAGTTTCATCATCATCATGTTCACATAGATAACATATACATACATTGAAACAATGATTTATCGATCCTTCAAAATCAACTACATCCATTATCCAAATACACCATCTACAATATTTTTCTAGTAGTTGTTTATAGAAAACTTATTTTGGAGAATCATAATGTCTAACATATAATTTCTAAACATCTAATAAAACCATATTTAAAAAAATAGACGAACGAAGTATTAGTTAAAACATTCAATAAATGGTCCTTTAAAAATACCATAGTTATGTGCTGGAAGACTATATTTTAAAAGCATATATAAATAGGTTGTGCATGGGAAACCTTCTTCATACCAGTTTTCAAAATCATAATTTTCATCAAAATCTTGTGATACGATTAAATATTTGAAAATGCCTTGATAATATTTACCTTTCATGAAAATCGGTGAATATTTATAAAATAGGATTTCATAAACTACAACCCATGATTTTGTTAGGTACCGGGATGTGCAACAGAAGCCATTGGGATGGGAAATTAAAATTGTCAACATCATCAGAGTTAAATTACATTCTCGTATCAAGTGAGTTATCCTGGTTCTATCTGAGGACCATGTATGGATTTAATAGAGAAAAAAATTAAAAACTAACAAGTACCTTGTTCAGATATGACGTGCGCAAGTGTGTCACTGGATTGCAGAGACCGTTACTCGAAGACTCCGAAGTCAAATCCCTATATATCATCTTCACAAACCTTTAAAATATGTACGCTCGTTATTCATTGGAATCTGGGTTCTAGCACGACACACCAATGTTCTCCTTGACGTAACAGTGATCACCGCAAAACAAGGAAATTCGATCCACAAAGGAAGTTCATGATGTTATTTCATTCTTGATAAGATATATCTCTAATATACATGAGGAGAGGGATGATCCCAACATTGATACATGAATAGTTACAAGGGGTGATCCTCTCTTTTACTTATATAGGTGATATCTAAAATAACCAGTATAGGTTCTTGGCCCTCGTGTAATAAATATGCTCTATGTCTTTAAAATAAATATTTATTTATGTCAAATAAAATTATTACATAAATAATATTTATATTTTTATCACTAAATACAATATATATTAATTTATATCGCATCATTAACATGAGTCTTATAATTCACCTCACTTTTCCAGAAAATATTAAACGATCCCTAGATGTTTAAATTTTTCAGAATAATATTTTATTTTCTATATTTACTGATCACATGTAAATACATTTTAGAAATAAATTCAACATAATATTCTAAGAATGAATAATTAAAGTATTTATTTATTACTTGGTGATCCATATAACTTGGATAGTTCTCGGACCCTTTGTTGGGGCCAACAATTTTCTATACTCCTATTCACAGAATAATGTTGATTCTCAATGCGCTATTGTGTGTGACCCTCTAATCCCTTACCTCAATTGAATTGAATCATATCCACCGTCCATGTTCAGGGTCTAGAAACCTATCGAGTCCCTTATAGCGATAAGTTATTGTAAGAGAAACGAATACCTTTTTAGAATCATGGTATGTGTAGTATAATCTCTTCGTCGTCAATTTCGCAATAAATCAGAATGCACACTAGTGTCATCATTCATTATCATCATATATTTTATTGGTTCATTTTTCTGGATGGTCCTACCTTCCACTACCATGGACATGGATTTAATGATGTTGAAATCATCCTAATCGACCAAGCCCGAGATATCTATTCCTGAACACAGAAATGATTAATACTTTTTCGATCATTTAATCAATGACACGACATTAATGACGTACCAGATAAAACATATCTCTCCATGGTTTACACCATCCTTAAAATGTTCATAATTAAATGAAATACATTGATATTGATCTGAATACTAGAGACCATTACACATGTTTATAGATAGGAAGGACCAATGTCACAAGAAACATGTGGTCTTCCTATTATGTGTGTCCTTCCTCATGGTCTCAAATACTAGAGATAACCATGTACGAGATTCTTGAGATGAAGTCTTAATGCTTATGAACATTTGACACCTAAAGGTCACACATCATCTGTATCCTTTCAGAATGATGTATCTGTACCATTGGAAATTACATTTAAGATTACTATCATGATATCTCATAGTTCTAATTATAACATGGGAACTTTTATATCCCTTTGATACGACATGTAATCTAATGATAATTCTTTAAAAAAAGTTTTTGTAGAAGTATCTACACTATTATGGAAGGAAAAAAAATGTATTATAAAATGTTGTATACATGTAGTGGTAATAAATATACAATATAACATGGGTCTTGGGAACCCACTTTCAACACTCCCACTTGCACTAGTGCCAACTGCTGACAGATTTCAATCCGCTAGCTCTCACATGTGAATCATGTTTCTGGTGATAAATGGATTTAGTTAGGGGTTATGCCACGTTTTCTTCGGTGGATACTCTACTAACAGTCACTTGAAATCTTTGAGTAAAATCCCACAAGAGATGAAACATCCGATGTATATGCTTTGTCCTCTGGTGAGACCTGGGCTGCTTGGGAAGCACAACTATAGCAGCTATAACGAAATATACATGAACATTGTCTGCACTACTAGTAACAACAGAAATTTCTGAGATAAAACTGTGTATCCAGAATACATGATTTGCTTCTCTAGAAATAGAAATATATTCATATTATACTCTAGAATCAACAACTATATCTTTCTTCAAGATTCTCCAGATCACTGCCCCACCATTCAGAAAAAAGACATATACTGACTATGATTTCATATCATCATGATCTATCTGGAAAATAGCATCAGTGTATCCCCTCACAACTAGTTCCTCATCAACTACATACACTAAGAATAGAACCACAGTATGCCTCAAGTACATTAGCATAGTTTGAACACCTGTCCAATGAATCACTCCATGTTTTTCTTGATATCTTCCCAACATGCTTGAAGTAATGGCGTTATAAAACCTAGTATATAACATGGCATAAATGATAGAACCCACTACCGATTCATAAGGGAGTCTACTCATTTTGTAAATCACTTTTTGTGTTTATGGACAAATTTTCTTGGAGATATTTATTCCATGTGACATAGGTTACAATCTTCTCTTGGATTGTTCCATATTGAAATTTTTATGTACCTTGTCAATATATTTAATTGGACTTATTCCAATAATCCTTTGCGATCTATCTTGATAGATAATGATATGTATAATGTAGGCCGCTTCACCGATGTCTTTCAAGAAGATTCTTTCATTTATCCATCTATTAACTGACTGTAAGACTGTCACCTCAATTCCCATAATTAATATATAATAAAAATATTTCACAAGGAAGAAAATGGAATTCATATCATCAGTTTTATATAAAAAATGATAGATTTCATTTTTGACAAAACCAAAATATCTTATGGCCTCATTAAAATGAATATTCCATGATCTTGATTCCTGCTTCAATACAAAAAAGGATCTTTGTAGCTTTCACACTTTATTGGCATTCTGTGACTTAACAAACATTTCTGATTGAGTTATATATATGTCTTCAACCCACATCCCATTTTGAAAAGCAGTTTTGACATCCATTTTCCAAATTTCATAGTCATGAAAGGATCTTATTTCAAGAAATATTCTGATGGATTTAAACATTTCTACTGCTGAGAATGTATCATCATAGTCAATGCCTTATCGTTACCTGAAACCCTATGCCTCCAGTTCGGTATAAGAGGTACTAATGTCACCATCCATGCCCAACTTCTTCATGAATACACATTTTCATCCAATGGGAATTATATTAGTTGGAAGGCCTATAAAAATTCAAACTTGATTTTGGTACATGGACTTCATCTCAGATTCACGAGTTATTTAAATTTAGTAGCTTCTTTTCCTTTAAATACATCCTTGCAGGTTAGAGGTTCATCATCCTCAAAGAATAATGTGTTTCCCAACATAGTGACATGAAAATTATAATTTTCTGGTTCTCTAACCTCTCACGTTGAAATATGAAATATCTTTTTATGAAGAAGAACTTCATCATCCACTTGTTCTGATGGAGATTGTTCCTCCACCAACTCTTGTGAATCTGGAGAACTAACATCATCGAAGTCAAATTTTCTCCCACTATTTCCATGATAAATGTGTTCTATTTCTAGAAATGTTTTGTATCTTATGACAATTACTTTTTTATATAATGGGTTATATAGGAAATATCCTCTAGTTTCCTTTTGATAATAAATAAAGATGGAATTTGTGCTTCTAGATGCTAATTTTTCACTTGGTAATGTCTTGAAAAATTCCTCACACCCCAATATGGGTATGAGTGTTAGACTGGGTTTCTATTCATACCATAATTGGTATGGAATCCTATATTTAGTTCTAATTGTTACTCGGTTAAGGGTATATACTGATGTCTGCAAGGCGTATCCCCAAAAGAATAATGGAAGAGTTGCATGAGTCATCATTGATATGCCCATGTAAATTAATGTCATGTTACTCCTTTCAATAACACCATTTAATTATAGTGTATAAGGAGGAGTGAGTATGGATACAATCCCACACTCCGTTAAGGGACCAATGAACGCATGGTTAAGATTTTATCTTCCCCAGTCGGTGTATAGTGCTTTTATCTTATCACTAAGTTGGGTTTCTAATTTAATTTGTTATTACATAAAAAATCTAAAAGGAATCTGACCTATAACATATTAATTAGATATATCCATAACATAGCAATCAGTCAATATAATGGAGTCTAGAAAACCACCCCTTTCCTCTACTGGAAATGGACTGCATACATCAGATTGTATTAATTCTAAAATTGCAATGGCTCTTTATCCCTTCCATGAGAAAGGTGATTTGGTCATATTTCATTGCAAACAATCTTGACATACATCGAAGGGTTCTAACTATAAAGATCCTAAATATCCTTCTTGATGTAATCATTATAACTGCTTCTTATTCACATGAACAAGCCTAATGTGCAATAGTTTGGTGATTTATGAGTCATGCTTGCTGTTTTTCTCATTGATTTCCATTAGGGGATCTCAATATCTAACATTTGTAAAACATTGTTGTAATGTTCCTTACCATAACATATGTTATCCCTATAAAAGGGACAACATTTATTTCCAATCTTGAAATAGAAAACCATTGTGTCTAGACTCGACACAGATATAATGTTTCTGGTAACATAAGCTACATAATAGAAATTGTCTAAAACTAGAACCAAAGAAGTTGTCTATGTTAAGTTATAGTCACCCACTGCCAAAGCTTCCAGACTTGTACCTTTTGCATCTCAGATATCCAATTGACCTTTTTTTATCCTCATAAACCTACTTGGTTCATGTATATGGATACAAATGATTGAAAAACATGTCGTATCCATTACACAACTTGTATATAATGATAGATAAAATTCAATGACAGAAATACAAGAAGTATAATCATTAGTTTTCTTCTTCTTCCCAACTATGCAATTCAGCTTTCAGTGGCCTTTATTACCAAATCAAATTTAGAATGCTTCAGGCTCATTATATTTCCTCTGAATCATTCAGTTCATTTCAAGATGATGAGATGGTGTCTTTGGAACTGACATGGCTATAGACGCCTTTTCCTTGACCTTGTTTTTCATGTTCATTATAAGGAAAAATGAATTTGTATTTCTCATATCCTTGTTACCATAGAGAACTAATTCCAAAGGGTCTCGGAGAATCTTTTTCATATCATTCATATTATAATTGACTATTTAAGTTGATAAGCATGACAATAATGTGGCATGACTTAGATCAACTACTAGTTCAAAGTTCAGTTTGAACCAAAGGGTTTCAAGCCTCTCAATATTCATAATAATTTTCAGTATGTGAGGACTGGCATAGTGCCCTTCTACTATCCAACACTCATAAAGAGAACTTGATATCCCATATCATTCATAATTGGACCACTCCTAATATATGTCTTAGAGACGTGAAATCATTTTTTAGGCATCCTCATCCTCTGATTTTTTATCAATTGGCTAGACATGGATGACAACATGATGAATTGTACATTAAGTGCATCATTTACAAGCTTTCTCAATTTATCTTTTTTTGTCTTTCATTATTAATGAGGAGTCTCAGAAGGAAATGGATATTACAGCACATATAACATCCTTTCGTGACATAGTACTATGGACAATGTCATGTAACACTCTTGGAAGTTATTGCAGGTCAGAATATTTTCTATATAGAAAATTGATCACAGTGATAAAGTAATTATGGTGGGGGTGATATCCATTTTCAATCTACATCAGATAAACCTTTAGTTGTTAGTACTGTTCCATGATTACCTTTTGACATTTATGATACATAAAATTTTATATCATTTTAATGTATCTCAATATTTTAGGGATCCGTAATAGCCCTCATTAGATTATTTGGAATACACTATCCCTTGAGTATTCCAGTTGCTAGGATCCTCGAATCCTCCCTTGTGACCTAAAATATATGGATACACCAATATTTTTGAGGGTCTCAAGCTAGGCACTAGGCCAGCCAACCACTTAGCTTGTGGTTCATTGTGTTGTTTAGAAATGTCCGAGCTTTTTGGAATATGAACTTGATTCCTCAACATCATGACTCTAAAGTGATAGCATGTTAGCTAAGGCAAATCCTTGACATCTCTCTTTAGTTATGTCGACCTATTTCTCTAATGAAAACACCCCAGTAATGAATGTCACTCTCAACTATGGCTGATGAGTACCCCAAACAGCGGGTTTTGTTTAGATGTGTTAAATGGAAGGTGTTAGGACTTAATATCTCTTTGAGGATTTTAATATTTTTGATGAATAATAAATTTCTATCTATATGTAAGACTACATTATCATGCCCAAAATTGAACATGAAATACAAATATATATTCGTCAATTATTAATGCATTTTTTATCTTGTTTACCATTTTATGTGATCAATCACTAATCATGCACTCGTATAAAATAGTAAAGTATTCATAAAAAAATCTTGAAATCTGACTAGTCTTGAGCATTCTATAATGTTCGATCCATAATGGATCAATCTTGACCAATGGGAAGTCACACCTAAGTTGACAGATGACTCACATCGTAGTCATCCCCAGTATAATGCACTCGGCTCTCTTCTAGTTTACTGCCTCGACTTGGTGGGGTCCGCATCTCAGATAATCATCATTTAATTACAAATATACTCACTCGTATGCAAAGGGGTCTACGAGTACAATATACAAATCATGCATTGGACATGAAGGCTCTTATACATATTTTAATTAAAATGATTATTTATAGAAAATCATTTATCTAATTAATTTTTAAAATCATTGTAGGAATTGAATAAATATATATATATATATATATAAAACACAAGACATGCATAGTTTGGTCACTGGCTCATGACCAAACGGTATATATAAAGCACGATTAAAATTAAACAACCATTACATTTAAATAGCATGTGGAGTCATTATAAATTAAATTAAGATAAATAAATATAATTAATTCATTTTTATCAATTCTAACTATTTAATTTAATTTCAATTCCAAAATTAAATTAAACAGTAAATTTAATTTAAGTATAATATTAAATTTAATTATTATTTTTATTTTAATTAAAAAAAATTAACTAAACAATTAATTTTATTTTATTTCTAATAAAATTAATATTTCGGATTAAAATAAATATAAAAACCACTATAATTGTAATTAATTAAATTTAAAAACTAAATTAATTAAAACTAAATGACGGGGTTACCTCTATCTGAGAGGAGTTAGGAAGGACATTGAACAACTGCTGGTGTCATCCTAGAGCAGGGCCAAATCGAGGCATAACCATCGCGAGACCGAGACATAACTGTGGAATGACCATGGGGTGACCCCGTCCAGATCAGGGCATGACAGTGGCGTGACTACCACATAACTGTGGTGTATTATCTCAGTCCAGCGACACCCAGTGTAGCTTCTTCTATCCGATATTAAAGAGAGTGGGAGGAGTTGGGGAAATGAAAAAATCAGCCACATGGGTGGAAACCCACTGTTTTGGCCAGCCATAGGGGCGGAAGCCCGCTGCTCTGGCTAGCCAGAGGGGCTGAAGCCCACAGCTCCGACCAGCTGAAGGAGGGGCAGCCCGGTCCGGTGCAGCCTAGATCGGTGGCTGATGAGCAGTAGGTGGTCTGGTCGAGGCGGTAGTAGGGGGATACACAGGGTGGCGGTCCTAGCGGGGAGGCGGTCTATGCGAGAAGGTGGTCTGGGTGGGGGGAGGGGGGGCTCGGTGGTGCGACCAAGAAGAGGGGCGGCGGTCTGGTGGCCTAGCATGCACACCACTAAGGTTTCACCCAAGCGTGGACTTCCATCATGTGAAGAATAAGAATAACCATTTGGGTCTTCTTATTTTATTTATTTTTATTTAAATTCTATAATTAGAAAAAAAGAAACACCCCCTTCATTTTTATTAAATTATATGTGTTGATGTCCCCAAATTGGTCTTGGTATCCCCCAAATTTTTATTTTTTTAAAGTTTTCCTGACCCCAAAATGGGTCATGGCCTCTTTATAGTTTTTTATTTAAGGAAAAATAAAATAAAATAATTTTATTTATCTCCTAAAATAAAACATACAGGATTTTTTCTAGCTACCAGATTACAGCCAATGCATGGATGGATTTTGGGAATTTTATTTTAAGAACACATTAATGAAATAAAAACGCATTCTTCTTGAATAATATATGCCGAATTAAAAATTAAATCTATGAGTTGATCCAACTCAATTAATCAAATTTCCATAACTTCGTCATTTGGAAAAGGATTGACGTCTGGTCAGTTGTGTTGGAACTGATTTAATCCCCCATACTTAATGTCTAGGAAATTTAATTTTTCTATTGACTCTAAAAAATCATGTGCTCCCTCTGATAACCCTTTTAGTTACCGGGACGACCAACAGAAGCCAGTGGGATGGGAAATAAAATGTTATGCATCACTGGATCGATGTTACAACTTAATAAACAGTGATTTATCCCTGTACGGTCTGACGACCACGTTTGGATTTGACATAGCACAAATTTATGAACGAACAATTAACATTATCACATCAGATGTGGGCAAGTGTGTCACTGATTTCTAGTGACAGTTTTTTGAGGAATACATCTTCAATGTCCTCTAGATCATCCATACTCACCTTTCAAATATGCATGTGTGTTGTTTGTTAGAATTTGGGTGCTAGTGCGACACACCAATGATATCTTTCACATAGCGGTGATCACTGCAAGGCAATGAACTTCGATCAATGAAGCATGTTCTCGATGTTCGTCCACGATTGAAAGTGTCTCTCTCTAAAATCATGGATGAGAGAGAAGCTCGTAAAACTAATACATGAATAGTTCTAGGGGTGAGCCTCCCTCTTACTTCTATTGGGGATATCTAAAATAACTAGTATGGGTTCTCAGTCTCTGTGTAATAAATATCCTATGTATAAGAAATATAAATATTTATTTATGTCAAATAAAATTATGCCATTAATAATATTTATAATTTTATCACTCACTGCAACATATATTAATTTATATTGCATGATAAATTTGAGTCTTATAACTTGAATCACATATCCTGAAAATATTAAATTAACCATGGATGTTTGTAACCATCTGAATAATATGTTATTTTTTATATTTACTGATCACTTATAAATACATGTCATAAATAAATTCAACATGTTTTTCCAATTTTGAATAATTAATGAATTTATTTATTACTTGGTGATCCATAGAACAGGGATAGTACTCAGATCCTTTGGTAGTGCCCACCATTTTCTATATTCATATTCACAAAATATGGAAGATTCTGAAAGTTCTATTGTGTGTGACCGTCTATGCCCTTACATCAATTGCAGTAAATCATATCCACCAACGAAGAGCATGTGGTCTAGCCACCCATCGAGTCCCCTATAGATAAAATGTAATGTCAGACCAATGGTTACATTCCTATGAACACGATTTGTGTAATACAATATCTTTGTCATCGATATCTCAATAAATTTGAATGCACACTAGTGTCATTATTCTTTATCTTGCATTATTTTATTGGTTGATTTGTCTGGAGGGTCTTGCATTCCACATCCATGGACATGGATTTAATGAAGGTGCAACCATATTAATCATTCAGGCCCAAGATAACTATTCTTAAACTGATAAGTGACAAATCCATTCATGATCATTCTATCAATGACATGCCATTAATGGTGTAACGAATACAAACTATCTCGTCATGACATTATCTCCATGGTTTTCGCCTAGTATAAAATGTTCATAGTTAAATGAAATTCATTGATATTTATCTCAAGCCTAATGACAAGTACACACGTATGTAGATAGGAATGAGCAAATGAATCCTAAAACAATTGGTGTTCCTATTATGTGGGTATCTCCTCACCATCTCAACAAATAGAGATCTTCAATTGTGAACTTCTTGAGATGAAGTCTAAATTCTTATGATCCGCCATTACCTAATAGTCACACATCTTCTATGTCATTTCATAATGATATATCTGGAATATAAAACATAAATGTTAAGATTACTATCATGGTATCACAAGGTTCTCATTATAGCATGTGATCTGATATAGCCCTTGATACACCATGTAATATAAGGACTAGCCATAAAAAAAGTATATGCAGAAGTATCAACACTACTATGGAAAGAAAAACACACATGTTAAAATAACTTCATACATGTAGTGGTAATGAAAGTACATTACAACTTGGGTATAGGGCACCCACATTCAACATATCCATGATGGTATAGAGGTATTTTATATGTTCTTAATATATAAAAAAATTCTTTCAAGTGAGTTGAATGTTAGAAAATGTTATTGAATCGTCTAGACACTAATTTTCAAAAATTAATTCATGAATGACTTGAGAAAGAGACAGGAATGTTGTTTGATATCATCCTACATACATTTGTAGCTGACTTTCCTTGATCTAAAAAAGCTATAAAGTAAGGATTTAAATGAAAAAATAGACATTGAGACTATCCATGTGTTTAATGAAAACTCGTAATCCCTAAAGTTTTCTAATCCTTCCCTCTAATACCCACTATAAGTCCTGAGCCTTAAACACAACTTAATCCTGAGTTTTTATAAACAATTAAATTTCATTAAAATTGAGGATATTTTCTTGTTTTTTATTTTAGAGAATTATTCCATAACCATTATATTACATCTCAAAATTTACAATGTTGACAATTTTACTCTATATAATTTTGTAATAATAATTAAACTCTATAAATAATACAATAATTTTTTTCTTAATGTAAATATTTTTGAATATTCCCTTCCTCGTAGCCATCCTTATGAACTGTGAAAAACATTTCCAAAAAATGGATGAAAATAAAAAACTCAAAAATGGATATTAAAAAAGGAGGAAAACATTAGTATATAAATACAATAAAATCAATGAAATAATATTATTCACTCATAGAAAATAATCTTTTTAACATATCCCACGAAATCATATGATTTATGAATAGTCATAGAAATCATAAATCATAAAGGAAAATTGTGGCATCCATATAACACTTTAAATATAGATATAAAATCTACATAGGGTGTAACCTTAATGGTAACATTTGTAATTCCACTCACATTAATTTCCAAAAATCACTTTGGAGAAACATTATCCTTTACCTCAGTCAAGTTACTAAATTCATTGCAGAGATATCACGGGATCACCCCTAGTAGGATTATCATTGAAGCACCCATAATTGGTTTATCATATAACCACTTATAACATGTACATTTACCATTATATATTCATAAAAAATAAAATATTGAAAATATCAAAATTTCACTCATAAATCTGACGAAATCAATTCAGGATAACGAAATAATCAATCTATTTCCAAAACCATTTAAATAATTTAATAAAGTGATTTATGAATAAAAATTTCTCATACAACTTTAATAAAATTTAATAAAAATCTTGAAATAAAATTTTCAAACAAATTTGTATTTAAAAATAAATCCTTAAAACCATTTTGAAAACATGGAATTGTATGATAATGATCTAGAATAATAAATCTATAAAATATTTAATATTATATTTTACTTAATTAGTCCTTTAACACAAGAAAAAATGAGTGAATAAAATTAATTAAATAATAAAATTAAACAAAAAATATAATATCCTTATAAAAAAGAGATTGATTATATAATATTTCATTGGGCAGAATATAAACCATATAAATGTTAATTGGTACATAATAACAAACAAGTCTTACTGGAATGTAAATTGAAACAAAATCTATTAAAAAGATTGTAACCAAAGATTAAGAATTAATCAATGAAATAATTATGGGTGAAAAATTTATATACTCTCAATATAAATGGATATTCATTGAGAACCAATCATGTGAAATTTAAAAATATTCTTTGAAAAAAACCAATGACATCGATATTAAACTCAATGAAGAGAGATTGAGGTTTGATTTCCCTTAAAACGTTTGAATAAATGACTTACGAATTTATAAAGAGAGTGATTATGTGTACAAATAGTATATCCATAAAAATGTAAGTGGAAATTAAAACAAAAATCAATAAACTGAGATACAACACATAATCATTGCATTATATAATCAACGATGTATTCAAAATACTGAATGATTGGAAATTCATTTTAAAAATAACTATACATTGATTGTATTTTTTAAAAAAGAGTTAAATTACATGTATTCACTATAAATACATATAAATAAAATATAAATACCAGATTAGATATCAATATTTCATTCTCACGTAATCATAGAATGACATAATTGTGAATTAGAAGACTAACCCAATGAAAGGAAATTTTGTTAATAAGATCCCTTATCTGGAGTCTGACTTGTACTATTCATTCATTAATTTCTAGAACAATTAACCTAGGATAAATTTTTTTCTTAATTAATATTCTGTTAAATGTGTATTATTCCTTTAATATAATTTATTTCTATGTTATTTCAATTAGATAATAACTTGAGTTCATATAAAACGTTTTGTCGTTGTTCGATACTTGATTTAAAAAGGAACATGTTTTGATGTAAATTGTCCATGTGGTAATGATTCCATCAACTCGAGAATTATATTAATGATTTAAATATCATATATATCAAGAATATATGTATTTATAACAATACTAAACATTTTGAGATAAGAAATGAAATGTATAGTTCATGGAGACACTAGGCCGTACATACGCAAAAACACTGCATTCTTTTTATATCATATTAAAAAAATAGAACAACATAAATTCATATTATAAAACATGTATTATCATTATTTTTTTCAGGTCTCTTTGGGTTAACAACACAATACATTATACGTTCCATTTATATAATGATCGAGTCATATCATCTTGGAGGGGCTGTAGTCCACATCCACAAATGAACTAATCATATTTAGACATCATGAAAAGAATAAAAGAATTTTTTAAATAAAAATTATTGATGAATAGAAAAAATATAAATATAATACATGTCATATATAAATATAGTTAAATAATATTTTCCACTATTAAATGTTTTAGGATAAAATTAAACAATCATTATTTCTTGATCCATGAGTTCATTGTACACAGAAACTGTATGTTTGTATCCATTAGATGAAGGTGTGTTTAATTGTAACTAAAATAATTATTATAATTAAATACTAGTATATTTAGGATACTTTTCTGGTTATTTAATCATAGAAAACTAATATCCAAGGGTTTGATGAAGAAAAATAAAGAAAAGTAACTTGAGAGAAGATGTAACCTCTATATCGGGTAAATCCTATTGATTTAAACCAAAAGGTTTTATTAATTTCCATCCTCCCATGTAAAGTACTCTATGAATAAGGGAGAGATTTTTGATGATTTTTTTCTGATTATTATGAGGTAAGAGGCTTTAATCGGGTGATTAGTTGGTTATTGGTGGTGGCCTTTTATAAAAGGGAGAATGGGCACATTAAGAAAGTGTTGAAATTTAAATTTATTATTAATTCATTTTTGATAAAAAAAAATGTTCCAAACTCATTTAATTAGATGGTAATATGTCTTTGGTTTGAATACCCACCATTAAATAATTTTTACACATGTTTTCAATATTTATTATACTTATATTTTTTACCCTAATTTTACCTTTTTAATCATAGAGTGATATCAATTTATTTACACATTGTTGGTTAATTTATCAACATTATCATGTAAAAGGTCACAAAAAATTCACATATGTCATATTTGGACATATATTAACAATTTTTCCGAGTCATTGATTTTTAGGAATTTAATATCATTTAATGAACAATTTTGTATTTTAAGTTATAAATTTTGTCACTTTTGGACACAATTCATACATGAACCATTTAAAAATTAATGAAACTTGTATTCCTTAAAAAAATTAATAAATACTAAAAAGATATATTCACATAGATAATTTTTTGGTGAAATTAATTATTTAAAATAATAAATATTTTTATATTTATAATATCATTTAATTAAATCTGTTTTTAACGAAGCAATAATTTCATGATCATTGGGTCATAAAAAATTTAATTATTTAATGTATAATATATATAAATATAATATTTTGATGTAAGAAATCGTTTAATCATTATAATTACTATTTATAGTGGACTATAGCAGTTATATAACCCCACCATAAAATTGTTTTAGTAAAATATACATGTTGTTGTTATACTCCTCTTTACATAAAATAAAATATTATAATATGTTATTTTTATAACATATAGGATCCATGGGGTCCTAAAATCGACCAAAAGATTTCCATAGTCATAAATACCTAATCCAATAGTAATAGGATAAGTATTAGAGTAGTATTATAATATTAAACTATAATAATTACCTTTATATTATAGATTTACCCTTTTACCATTGTAAATAAAAATAATTAATGATGTTACTATTCATAATGTAAAAACTAATAGGATCCTTCTAATAAAAATATTGAACTCTTGATACCAAATATGTTATCCATTTTTCCAAATTCAAAACACATAATTTTTTGAATGTAATTTAAAAATATGTGTCTTTGTTAGAATGAAAAATCATATATTTATAAAGTAAATATTTTCAAGATATTGGTATATGTTTATGTCCAATTTCAATGTGAAATCACATCTAATGAGAAAAATTTGATTAAATAGTAAAAAAATAATCAAATTACACTATAGAACCAATTAAATTTAATATCTAACTATAAAATTAAATTAGATGAAAAGAAAATTTTGAATTAAATGCAGAATTTTTTACTATTCTTTAAAAATTGAACTTCATAATAAAATTTCCAAAAAATAAACCAAATAAAACATTGTTGTACCAATTCAATACTATCAGTTTACATTTTCAAATAGATAATTTATAAGTGAAAAAATATATTTCCAAAGTGTTCTCCATCAAAAGGTTGTAATATGACCTTTTTAAAATATTATAGCATTTTATGCTTAAAAATGATTTAATTATATTTTTAAACCTCTATAATAAATTGGATAAATGAAAAAAATATAAAATATGTTAAATCATAATATAATTAAATATATTCATTCCCGTTAATACAACGGTTAGGCATTTACTACAATTTAAAATCAGAATTATTTTCTTATTATTTTATTCATTTTCTATATAACACAACATTATGTGCAACATATGATACTAGAGAAACCCATTGTTGGGTTTTGGATATGATATCGGACTAATTTTCCCCATTAAAATAAAATTAATATCTTATACATATATATTAATAGATGGGAAATGAATTATTCTATAAATACATTAGTCATTGCAGCAAGTTGTATCAGAGTATGGTTCCCTTTATGCGATCTAATTGTTGGTTATAGATAATTTTAAATGTATTAGAATCCCTGGCATCCCAAAATATTATTCTATAAAATTCAACTATGAAAGAATATGATGATACCAAATCTCATATCTATTGGATTGTAAGTGATGAATGCACTTAAAATAAGGATTCAATATAGTGAAAAGGATGTTCCCATGTTTTATTTTGAAAAAAGAAACATATAATTTATTATAAATGATAAAAATAATATATTCATAAATTTTCCAAAAAAAATTACACTACAATAATTATTTTTCAATTTGGCATGTAATCCCGAGGTATACTAGAATGTAATATTTAATTTAATGTTAAATTAATGGATGAAATAATTTAAATATTTAGAAGTCTATTTGAGGAGTTATAGATGGATAATATAGAATTCATAAATTATTATTTCACAGGCGTTAATGAAGTCAACAGTAACATTAGGGGTTTGGAATTTTTTTTAAAGAAATGGCTATTCTGAAAAAGTCAATGATAGATTTTCTCGATAGATTGGTTGATAAAATCTCATTCCTAGAGGATTGAGATTATTTATCTCTATATGAAATTCAAATATATTTCTGTAATATAAAATTATAATTTATGTTTTATTTTGTAATAACATTATGGAATAAATAAATATTGAATATATGATGAAAATAAAACTAGATTCCATGTATGATTAACCTTTTGGTTAATCATCATATAATGATCTTATACATAAATGGATAAGATAATATTTAATCTTATAAATGGAAATATCAATAAAGGTAAATGGAGGTCCAAGATAACAATTTATTTGAAATTCTTAATGTGCAGTTGTTTGTAGTGCTCTTATTTTTATTTACATTGAAGGAAAGGATGAAATTTTAAAGATGATGATCATGATATATATAAAAAGTAGAAAATGGTGAATAAAAACAAACGGGAATATATAAAGTTATCTAAAGGGAAATGAAATTTTTCCAGGAATAAGAGAGTGATTTTTCAGGGAACTGAAAAGAATATGACTCATGAGAGGATTTTCATTCTGTGAATAAATTCTAGGGATGTTGAAATATGTTGTTTCAAATTTAAAACTAGATAAAACCACATGGTATGATTAATAAAATATATAGTAACATAGAAATCACATATTTGTAAACTTTTTATTATAATAGGTATTGGGAAAATTTATAAACACAAGATAAAAATTCCCCTTTTAAAAAATAAATAAGAGACAAAGGATGAAAGTGATAAATATTTTCACATAATCTATACAGAATCTCGTAATCCCTAAAGTTGTCTAAACTGAAAATTGATACCAACTATAAGGCCACAATCTTAAACAATACATAATCTTAAATTACATTAATAATTCACATTATGATTTTTTTTTCAGGTTTAGAGTTTTAAAGATATAATCCTAAAAATTCAATTACATTTCCATAATTACAAAGTAGACACTTCTACTCAATCCAATTTTTTCGCAATAATATAACACTATAAATAAAACAAGGGTTCTTTTCTTGATATAAATATTGTTGACTTATTACATTCTCTTATCCTTCCTTATACACTATGAATATTTTTTTCAAAAACATGGGATGAGCATAAAAATACCAGTAAGGGTTATAAAATTTGGAAAGAAAAAAATAATCCATCAATAAATAAAAATCAATGAAATCATACATTTAAATCATTAACATACCACACAAATCATAGGTTTTATAAATAACACATGGAAATAATAAATAATACTGGTAACATTGAATAAAATTTATAGTATAATGATGAAAATTTAGAAGAACTAAATGATGGATTAGTCAAGATATAATATATATATATGTTATTATGTTGAAAAAATATATAATGTATTTGAATGATGATTTAATCATGGAAAATAATGATAAAGATAAATGTTAATAAACTATTTATTATTATGGTTTGAAGAAACGGGTGAAATATTTGGTTACTAAATAGAAAAAAATATTGGGACTCACTACTCATTTGGAAACATTAGTAAATAATTATCTGTACTGGGTTAAAATAAATTTTGTTAACATATACAAAACAAAAAAATTTGTCAATAATTTCATTGATACATAGGGAAAAAATTCTGATATAAAATAAAGTATTATCATATGATGAATCAAAACAATAGTTTTATTACTAATGTTTTCATAGATATGAATTATGAAGGATTAATGGATATTTTCCGTGCTATGGGACCATTAGGACCAAATATTATTATTTCTGGAAGGACATGTTTCTCACATGGAGAAGGTATGTGTTCGGGGGGGGGGGAGGCTACCTCAACTATAAGAATGTAATATACTTAAGGATCGACAATATTCTTGGTGAATAAATTATAAGTCAAATATAATCTTACATAGTACCATTTGGTTGTCTGCATAAAACATGTGGATGGTGTTATTAATAAGCAAATTGTGTAGAATTGTTTGTGGAATCATTACCTTGGAAACATTGACACAATGACTGTGAAAAGGAAACATTAAAATGAAATGTGGAAAATTATTCATTCATTTCCTTGTATCCATGAATGTTACATGGATAGAGAATCCATTGACTCTTGACTGAAAATAAACATTTGTATAATAGAACCACTTTTACGGAAAAATTATGAAACCAATGAATGTAAAATCCAAAAATCATCCTCATATATACCTTTGGTAGCATCCTACTCCCTCTCATAATCCATTGACTCTTGCTAGTTGAAATTCCTATCATATGATAGGTGATGTCATTATTTTGATAATCATCAAGGAATACAATGAATTAACCAATACCTTAGGAATATTTAATTACATAAAAACAAAACTAAGTGGCATAACTTATTATAAGTGAATTTCCAATGTGTTTCTATTTTATAATGGACAAAAACATAATTTAATAAGTGTATTTTAGATTTGTTAAGAAGGAAATAAGATTTATTATTGAGAAATTTTTATATTATGGAATTCATAATGAATTAAAACCTATTTTTGAATGATTAATAATTAATGGAAGTTAATTTAATATTGATGAATAGAGTAAAAATATCTTCCTGTGTGAGAAATTTGAAAATCAATTAAGGCATAAAACACATGTTCATCGTAGAGAAAAGAATGTGAAAAATATGAATTTTATATAATCTGTGAGAGATTTACCACTATGAAAATGATAATGACGAATTATTTATAATTCCAATTAAATTGGGACGATTAAAAGAAGTCAAATAAGTGTAGAAATTCATTCCATAAAAAATCTAGATGTTATATAGTCGAATGTATTTGGGCCGATGAGACATTAATTATAAGGACTCAACCTTATTACATACATAATCTTGGATTTAGTCTTGAAATAAATTCCTTTTAAATTGATGATCTTTTCATTTTTATATCATTAGAGAATTGGGACAATAAATTCATAACATTACACATTATTAGAGAGTGGATACCTTAAAAATAGTTTCAATTTTTTTCAAGATATAAAACATAAAAAATTAAACATGACTGCTTAAAAATTCATCAACATTTAACAAGGATTCCTTATTTTTCGTACACATCCATTAACCATTGAAAATCCTTTAAAAACTGGGATGATCACAAAAGAAAACTAAGGGATGGAAATGAAGGAAATAACACAGTAGTCCATAAATACTCGTAATGTATGAAAGCATTTACAAAAGACATGCTTGTCACACATATATAATTATTTTTTGTAACATGAGATTTATACAAGATGAACACAAAACATGAGAACATAGATATAATCATAGAGTTATCTTGGGGCTTTACTTGCATAATCTTGCAGCGCTCTTCGATACCTTATAATTTGTAATCCTCACGGCTACCTTACAATTTGTGTAACCATCACAGTTACACATGGAGTAACCATATGGCCACCCTACAATATACACATACAAAATGCATTGGTTGGAGATATAGGTCCCAACCTTCATCATAAATAATTCACAAGAAACAAAACAAAATCATACAACATGAATAATTCTATTAACACATTTATTTGTAAATTCGTATAACCGAATTTAAGAATGTTGATTTTTTAAAGAAAAGACCCTTATAAATATCATAAAATTAATGAGAGACATAATAGAGTGGATTAAGTATGTATATATAAATTAAATAGACATAATGAAACATTATAAAAATTGAACCCATCACACAAACAATTTAAATAGAACATAAATAATGAAGCAGGTAGTTAACCCAAATAATGGAAATCATGTCAAGAATTCTCTTACATCAGGGTTTCCTTAATTAAAACTAGTTTAAAAATCATGTATAATTGTTAAAATAGTTTTATTATTATTTTATGGAAACATTTTCTTGTTTATAACATCTTATATTATCATTTGATAATGTCATTTCACCCTTTAATTGTCATTTTTTTCTCATTGTACTATTTTTGGGTGAGTTCTTTACATGATTCCCATGATTGGTTCATGGTGGATGTTCTTGTCGATTAGAAGAAAAACTCCATAATTGGAATGGATTAGTTTTTACATATATATATTAACATAAAGTATACCATTTTATATTTTTAATTCTTACATGAGGATGATTCATAATTTAAAACATTAATTATGTTCATTTAGATTTTTTTAGTGGTTCTTGGATAATAACGACCTCATTTTATTTTATAAATTAAAACAATATGTTAAAAAAATTAAAGTAAAATGAATGAGCTATAATAAATATATTATAAATTGGTCCAACCATAATAATGGTTTCATAACCAGACTTGAACTAGTTATTAAAAATTAAAATCACATCATCCATGATGTCAGTAGTTCGACACATCACGAAAAATGATTTTATTCCTCGAATATGTGACAGAGGAGAAAAGTAATGATGATGAATTTTACCTTAACACAAGAACATCCAATATATACATTATTTTGGGGGATTTAATGACTCTTGGTTAGGAAGACATGAATAATGAATAATAATAGAATGGAACTCAAATTAAAATAATAATTTAGAAATCCCGTACAAAAATTCGGCAGCCTAACGGCTATGCAACTTGGTTTTACAAAATATTAAAAAGAGATAAGACAAGGATCACCCATCCATAAATGAATCATAATATATATTAGATAAATAATACTAATGAAATAATATCATGGTATTGAAACATGAAAGTTATACCAAATAAAATACAACATGAAGTGAAAAACAATGAAATTGAGAATTTTATTACATTGTATAGTAATAGTTAGAACATGATGGTTGAATTCATGGGAGGTTAAGGAAACCTTAAGAAGACTACATGGATGTTAAGGATTTCAATGCTTCTTTGGGGATGAATTTGGAATGACGTTAATGAAGGAATGTGGGTTTTATTTATAGGAAAAGTAAGGAACAATTTTAATAATTTCCAAGGGACAAGTCATGTGTGGTATTTGCAAAACCATGCGCATGCCCATGGTATTTCCCCATGGTATAAGACACATAGGACACCTCACATATTATTTAACAATAAACATGTTGACTAGATTTATTAAATCATTATTACATTATTAATGATGTCATTAACACACCGAAACAAAAAAACTGTTTTTTAACTATTCACCAAAAAAGTCAACTGTTTAAAAAAAATTCCCAAAATTCACCCTAACCTTTTATCATCGTTATAATTAAAAAAATGATTTCTTTTTTTAAATTAATTTTCTAAATATTTTTAATTTAATTTTAAAATAAAATCATACTTAATTCAAAAAATATTTATTTAAAAACTATAACTTCTTTTATATCATGATGAAAAATTAACTAAGATGTTATTATCGTAATTCCTTAAAAAAATAAAATAATAATAAAATTTTCTATTAATTTGAGTCATATTACTATTCATTTTACTTTTCATAAGGGTATGTCACTATTCACAAAAAAACAAGTTTGGTTTAATAGACTATAAATAACATACTTAACAGAATTGTAGAAGACCATTTTTTGAAATTCAAAACATAAAAGAAATAAAAATATGTATAAAGGCTATTTATAAATATCTACATTAAAACAATGTTACATTCATTTCTATTTATTTTTAGAATAACATGGTGTGTTACATTATCCCCACAATCTGGATATTGCGTCCTCATAAGTTTCTTTACTTATGAACAGGTGATGGTATTTTTCCCTCATATAATTTTTAGACTCTAATGTTTCAACAAAAATCATGTGGTTTCTCCACAAAATCGTTACCTGGTAGATTACCTTATTCCTCATTACATGTTTATTTTGATCAAGAATCCGAATTATTTTCTCTTCATAAGAAGGTTCCCTTCCTGCTGAATTTCTTATGAGCTAAAGACATATGATAAATCTGGCACATACATTCTCAACATCAAAACATGAAATAAATTGTTTTCTTTAGGAAAACATGTAGGAAAAGCAACCAGGTATTACATTTTTTCATATTTTTCCATGATTTCAAAATGAAAGATGAACCATGGACTTAGCTACCATTTCATACTGAAACGCATTACAATTTTCCAAGGAGAGATTTTAAGGAAAACTTGGTCACCTAATACAAATGTGGAGTCAATCCTTCTGTTATCTGCATAACTTTTCTACATGCTCTGAGTTGTCCCCATATATTGCCGGATCATCCTCACTTTCTCATCCGGTTATTCTACTAATTCTAGCCCCATCACCTTTCATTCACCAACTTCATCCCAAATCCCCAGAGTCAAACACTACTTCCCATACAAGACCTCAAAAGGTGCCATTTGAATACTGGGATGAAAACTATTATGATAATAATACTCAACTAAAGAAAGATTCTTATCCCAACTTCCCTGATATTTCATTGAAAAAATCTATGAATAAACTCCAATGTTTGAATCATTTGTTCTTACTACCCATCTGATTGAGGATGAAAAGTTGTAAAGAATTTTAACTCTGTTCCCAATGAATTCTGAAGTCCTTTAAAAAATTTAGAAGTGAACTCAGGATCCTGATCAGATAAAATTGAAAGAGGAACTCCATGTAACCTAACAATATCCTTGAGGTACAATCGAGAAAGCTGATCCATGGACATTGTATCACTAATAGAAAGAAAATGTGCAGACTTTGTTAGCCGATCAACAATAACCAGAATCCCATTATGACCTTGAGAATTCTTTAGTATTCCTGCTACAATGTCTGTGGATACATTCTCCCATTTTCACTCTATCATTGTAAAAAGATGAAGCATCCCCTTCGGTAACTACAGCTCTGATTTAACCTATTGACATATCAAACATTTCTTTGTAAAATAAAAAATATCTCATTTCATTCCATCCCACCAATAATACACTTGTAGGTCATTGTACATCATAGTACTTCTAGGATAAATAGAAAATGAAGAACTCTAATATTCACACAACAATTCATTCATTAATTGAGAATCACAAGGCACACACAATGTTTTACCAAATCTCAAAACAAAAAATTTATCCAGACTAGATTCTGGAAACATAACTATTTTAACAAATTCTATATTATTCTATATCTCATTGTATTTTTTTGTGCTTTCTTAATTCTGTATGACAATGAAGATTGCACTGAAACCTGAATCATAAATGATGTATTTCCTACACCAAAAACTTCTACAAAAAAATTCTTCATATTATAAATCAAGTGATCATGTTCCAGATGTAGCATGGTTAATGATTCTTGATTTTCCAACATAAGTCATATTCCACATTGTTTTCTTTTCCATGATGGTAATTGATCGTCCAGTTATAACACATTATCATTTATAGCCATCTTTTCTACCTCATGTTTAATTCCTTCTGAGTGAGTATATAATTCACACTTTTATGGTATGTATATATTTTACATTTGGTTCCATATAAATAATGCCTCCAATTTTTCAAAATCAAAAACAACATAACCCAACTCAAAATCATGCGTGGTATAATTTAGCTCATGATGTTTAATTTTTCTTGTAGAATAGGAAATTACATGATCATTCTGAATCAAAACACAACTAAGTCCCTTCAAAGAAGCATTATAATAGATGACAGACACTCCATTCAGGGAAGGTATGGCCAAACCTGGAGAATTCAACAATATCTTATTCAGATCCTGAAAACAAACATCTCATTCCTCTTTCCAAAAAATATATCCACTTTTCAGGTTAAATTAGTTATCGGGCAAGATAACCATGCAATGTTCCTAACAAACTATCGGTAATAACCTCCAAACACAAGAAAACTATGATTCTCTGTATCTTTTTTTGGTCTTGTACATTCATCAAATATTTTTGTTTTGGAAGGATCAAATTTTATTACATCCTTATTTACAATGTTCCCATGAAAAGAAATCTGTTGCATCCAAAATTCAAATTTTCTGAATTTTTCATATAGGTTCATTTTATTTCTAGTTTGCAAGAAAACCCTTCGATGTTTTTCATACTCCGCTTTATTTTTAAAAATGATAGAATGCCATAAAAAATACAACTACAAACATATCGAAGAACTCATGAAATACCTTATTCATTAGATTCATGAATACAACTGGTGCATCAGTTAATCCAATCAGCATAAAAAATAATAATGCCCATATCTGGTATGAATGTCTGTTTTTGGGATGTCATCCTGATTCACCTTCAGCTGATGGTATTCAGATCTCAAGTCAATCATGGAAATGTACTAAGCTCCTTGGAGAAGATAAAAAAAGTCATCAATATGAGGAAAATGATACTTTTTTTTATTAGTGATGTTATTCAAAG
Source organism: Viscum album (assembly GCA_963277665.1). Lineage (NCBI taxonomy): Eukaryota > Viridiplantae > Streptophyta > Magnoliopsida > Santalales > Viscaceae > Viscum > Viscum album. The sequence continues at coordinate 203,011,758 of OY728121.1, read as the reverse complement.
CCCAATAATCAATGCAATATCTCATGTAAACATCTAACTTTTTAAAAAACAAAACAGGGGCTCCCCATGTTGAAGTTCTAGGATGAATGAAGCCTTTCCCAAGCAAATACTGCAACTGATTTTTCAATTCAAGATGTTCTATTGGAACCATAATGTATGGTAGTTTTGAAATTTTCTTATAAATAGGAACTAATTTTATCATGAATTCGACTTCTCAATCTGGTATGAAACTAGATAACTCATCCCGAAAAACATCAAGGTATTAATTTACCACTGTGGCATCATTAATTTGAATAGTTCCCCTGTTTTCAACAATATGAGAATGATAAATTTCATTTCCATCTTTCAATAGTTTTTCAGCATCCGGATATTCTATCATTTTTATGGGCTCATTTTTGTATACAAACTGAAACTCTTCCTAAAAACAACCTATTTAGCTATATAGTCAATCCTAGCATGATAATCAAAAAGCCAATCCATTCCCAGAATAACATAAAACTCGAATATGGGTAAAACAACATGGTTTTCATGTAAAGGGTATCCACAAAACACAATAGAAAGATTCTTAAAATTTCACTTCGTAAAAAATTTCCCATGATGTTTTAACAACTAGTTTCAGGTCTCTTTTGTTGAGGTGATATTTCAAAATTAATATAAAATTTCTTAGAGATGTTGGAGTGTGTAGACCCTGTATCAAACAAAACACTATAAAAATATGAGTGAACAAATAAAGTATCTGATCCAACATCATTGGATGGAATGACATCTTCTGACGTAGTCGCAATGGATCTCACTACCCCTTTCTACATGTAGTCTGGCTTCAATACAACATTCATATATCTCTTTGGGTTGGCATTTTCATAATGACCCATCTCACCACATTTAAAACACATTACAGTATACTTATCTAGATTCATCTTAAGATAATATTCATTACAATATTAGGCCATATGTCCAAACATTCCAGATATAAAACACATCCCAGTTTTTCTAAGTCATTTCCTAGTGTTCCTCATTCCACACTTTTCACAAACTCGAAATTGGATTTTCTTACCATCAGATTTCATTCGATGATTATCACCCATTTATTTCCATATGGACCACTTCTTCTCTTTGTTTCCAAAATGCACATGATCATCAACAAACTCCATCTATACTCTCTAATAACATCACACGATTTTATCATAACATTGGAATTCATGGGAGGAAAATGTCATTCGATACCTTGGCATCAATCTTGAGTAAAAGTGGTTAATTTTGTTATCAAGATCCAGAATATGATTTGGAGCATTCCTCTCCGGTCTGGTGATGATCACTTCATACACACCCACTTAATCATCCTCCTTGTGTTTCAATTCAAATAATTTCTTCTCCATTTTATGTTGCACCACCTTAAGAAAATTATTTTCAAGGCAAGTACTTTTAAATTCATCCCACTGTAGGGCATAAAAATAAACTCAACCCCTGATATTCATTACCACTAACCACCACTGATCAACTTCCCCTTAAAAATGATATATTTAAAGAATTACCTTTTGATTGTCTGAACATCCCGTAACATCGATTATATTTTCAAGGGCTCTGACCCATCCTTCAGCTTTTACTGGGTCAAAGGATCCATTGAATGCATTAGGGTGTTTTCCCATAAAATGTTCCCATAATATCATGTTCTATTGTGGTACCCCTATTGGTTCTCATGCATAGATTCCACCAAAATTTATTTTCTACGTTAGCTGAGCCATTACTATCAAAAACTACTCAGTTCCAATCCCTACCATTTTAGGCTGTTGTTTTAGAAGGACGTCATTCTGTCGGTGTATCTATTCTTCAGAATCCATATTCCTTCTATGAACAACCATTATGAAAAAACATATCTTAGATGAATAAACATGGTAATCTTTAAATTCTAAAACATTTCAAATTAATCATATAGTAAAAAAGTTTACGGTATTCTTTTAACATCACCCAAACAACTAAATTTATCAAAACCATCCTCTGATACCAACTATATGGATAAGACCTTATTACATACATTATTTTGAGTTTATTCAAGAAAACACTTCCTATAACATTGAGGATATTTTCAAGTTTATATATTTATGTAATTGGGACAATACCTTTATAACATTACTATTTATTGTAGATTGAATACCATAAAAATAGTTTCGATTTTTTTCAAAATATAAAACATTAAAACACAAACATGACTCATTGAAAATACATCAACATTTATCATGGATTCATTCTTTCTATTCCAAATCCATTAACTTGTGATAATCATTCAAAAATATGGGATGAGCACAGATGCTCAGTAAGGGATGTAAATGAAGGATAGAGAACATTAGTCCATGAATACTCATAACGTATGAAAGCATTTACAAAAGTCATGCTTGTCACCCATATATACATACTTAGTGTAGCATGAGATTTACACAAGATCCAAACAGAACATGAGAACATATATATAATCATAATGGTATCTTGAGAAATTACATACATAATCTTGTAACCCTATCGGCTATATTATAATTTGTAAGCCTCCTGACTACCTTAAAATTTGTGTAACCATCACAGTTACAATTGGAGTAACCATACTGCCAAACTCCAACATACACATACCCAATTAATTAGAGGGAAATATAGGTCCCACACTTCATCATAAATAATTCCCAAGACACATAACATAATCATAGAACATTAATAATTCCATAAATTCATAGCTTTGGAATTTCATAATACCAAATTTAAAATGATGATTTTTTAATGAAAACACCATATAAATATCACAAAATTAAAGAGAGACTTAATAGAGTTGATGGAGTATGTATATATAATGTAAATATACATAATAAAACATAATATAAACAGAACCCATCACACAAAAAATATAAATATCACAAAAATAATGTAGTAGAAGGTTAACCCAAAGAATGGAAATCGGGTTAAGAATTCCCTTACCTCAGGTTTGTCTTACTTAAAACATGTCTAAACGTCATGTATAATTGTTAAAGGAGTGTTATTAGAATTTAAAAAAACATTTTCATGTTTATGACATCTTATATTATAATTTAATAACATCATTTTACCCGTTAATTGTTAGTATTTTCTCATTGCACTGTATTTTGGTGAGTTCTTTACATGATTTCCATGATAGGTTCATGGTGGATGATCATTTCGAATGGAAGTGAAACTGTATAATTATAATTGTTTAGTATTTAATTATATGTGGTAACATTAATTATACCATTTATCATTTTTATTTCTTACATGATGATTATTAATATGTTAAAACATTAATGATGTTCTTTTAGATCATTTTAGTTGTTCTTTGATAACAATGACCTCATTTCATTTTATAAATTGAAACCATGTGTTAAAATGAATTCCAAAACAATGGATGAACTATAATACATATATTATAAAATTTTTAAACCATAAAAATGGTTTCATAAATAGACATGAAATAGTTAATGATAATTGAAATCACATCATCCATGATGTCGGTAGCTCGACACATCACGAACAATGTTTTTATTCCTTGAATTAGTAGGAGATGAGAAAAAGAATGATGATGAATATCACATGAATATGAGAATATAAATAATATAAATTATTTATTTAGATTTAATTCCTCTTCGGTATGAATAGAAGAAGAAACAATAAGAAAATAATTGAACTCAAAATAATATAATAATTGAGAAATCCCTTACAAAATTTCGGCAGCCTAACAGCTATACAAAATGGTTTTAGAAAATATTAAAAAGAGATGGGACAGGAGTCAACTATCCATAAATAAATCATAATATATTTTATATCATGAATAATAAGTAAATAACAACATGGTATGGAAAAATGAATGTTATACCACATAAAAAAGATCTTGAATAAAAAAAAGAAATAAATTTAGAATATTCTTACCTTTTAGAGTAACCCTTAGACCGTTAAGGGTAAGACCTTGGGGTTAGAGGAAACCTTGGGAGGAATACTTAGAAGGTAAGGAAACCAAAGCTTCATTGAGGAGGAATTTGGAATGATGTCAACGAAAGAATGAGTTGGAATTTATAGGAAATGTAAGGGAATAATTTAATAATTTCCATGGGCCCCTCATGAGTGGTATTTGCAAAACCATTATCTTACCATGGTATTTTCCAATGGTATAAGCCACTTGGGACACCTCACATCTTATTTAACTATAAAAAAGTTGATCAGATTTATGACATCATTATTACATCATTAATGATGTCATTAACACACCGAAACATAGAACTGTTTTCTATACTATTAACTAAAAAATAAATTGTTTAAGGAAAATTCCCAAAATTCAACCTACGAATTAATCGACATGTAGAATTAAAAAATGAAGTCCATTTTTTGAAAATAATTTTATAAATAAATTTAATTTATTTTTAAAATAAAATCATACTTAATTCATCATTTAATTATTTAAAAACTATAACTACTTTTATACCACGATGAAAAATTAATAAAGATGTTAATATATTAATGCCTTATGAAAATAAGATAATAATTAAATTTACTATTCATTACAGTCATATTAATATTCATATTAATATTCATAATGGTATTTTAGTATTCACTAAAAAACAAGTTGGTTCAAATAGACTCTAAATAACACTCTTAACAAAATTGTAGAATACCATTTTCGAAATTCAAAGCATATAGAAATAAAAATATTTTTAAAGGTTATTTATAAATATCTACATTAAAAAAATGATCCATGAATTTAAATTTATTTTTAAAAAAACATTTGGTATTACAAGAATCCATATAGGGTGGTATAAAATTTATCACATTTGTTGATTACTACACTATGATTACTATTATTAGATATATGATGAAAAAATTGTAAATAATGGAACATTATATGTTTTAAAAAATAGAATCCAAAAAAAGTTATGATGGAAATTTTCAAAAGATAAAAATGGGAAATGTTAAAGATTTTAAATATAACTCATTCAAATATTATCCATTCAAGAATGTAATAAAATATATATATTGTACTCCAATCCCCACTCATCAAAATTGGGCCTTTAAAAGGTAAAAAGTGTTTGGGATAAATGTTAAGGACCATGATTACAGTGTATAAAATATGTATACTATTTTAAATAAAATATCCATCTAATGAAGTAAATATTTAAAATATATGAATATTAACAATAGAATTATACATTAACTCCAATAAAATTTTGTAAAACTATAATCAAGCTCTGAAATATTTTAATCTATTTATAATTAATTTCATAATGAATATTAAAAAACCCAAACATGGAAGATTTGATGAAAATGTCGATGAAGGATTTTTTTTGGGATTCTCAACTCTAAAAAATACATATGAGGAATAAAAAATTACATAATATATTAGAATCGATAGATGTTAAAATGAATGGAAATAATTTCAATCAAAAGGTGATTGGAAATCATTCTAATCCAAATGACGAATGGAAAGGATAATTCAATGGCCAATGAATTATATTAGTGAATAATCGATAATAACTATTGATGAAGCTGAATATTTTGATTCTAATATCGAAAAAATATGTTTTAATGATTAAAATAATGAGAAATGTTCCACCAGAAAAAAAATCAATGTCATTGAAATTAAAGATGAATTTTCAACCAAATAATATTATTAGATATCAAAAAGATATTTTTCATATGAGATGAAAAATAGTACTAGTAAATAAAATGACACTTATATATCTGGTTAAACTGCAGTCAATATCATATGTAATTGGAAATATACATTTTTCAAATTTCATGATTGTGGTGTTATAGAAAAGTTATCATTATGTAACCTATATTATAGTTACAAAAATAGATTAAATGAATAATATCATAAATAAATGTACGTTCAGGACTATTATAAATGAAATATGTAATTTCTTAGAAATAATTATATATTCATTATATTTTATATTCCCTTGTTGAAGATTTAGATTTAAAAAAAAAACATCTATAGTAGTACTTGAAACCGTATGTGAAACACCCTGGAATGATAATGGGTTAAATTACTAAATGATATAACCCATGTCAACGAAGATAAAATTTCTTTTCACCAGTTTAAATGATTAGATATCTACATTTATCTATTCATGGTATGGATATGTGATCTAGATGGATGACCTTCTACGATGTTTCTGAAGGTGCATGTGAGTCGGGGTAAAGAACACTATAATGAATATGTGTGGGGTTATGGGGATAGAAATTAGTCAGATGAAAAATTCAGGAACATTTGTGGGCCCCTAGGAGTTGACTATGTGTTTAGAGTGATACTATTGTTACCTAGAAGTCTGGAACCTCAATAACCTATTAACAATGGGTCTATGTGCAGACAGTGGGGCCTAGTTTTTACTTTAGTATCAAAGGAGGGATCAATCTATAATAGTGGTGGAACTATATGGGATTATATGCAGGGTACAAAAATAAGGATGTTGTGCTATAAAGGATGTTGGAGTTGAATTTAACACCCTAGAATGATATTTGGATAGATGGATAAATGATATGTCACATTTCATCATGGTGCATGTTTCATTTTGGGGGCCTACCTAATTAGAATGTTATAGTTAATCGTTCCTAGACTGAGGTAGTGATCAGGATGACCGACCTTCTGGAAAATTTTCCATGGTGTTAGAGAATGAGGAAAAAACACACTAAAAATATCATGGGTTGTCCATTGGGGGAAATCATTAGTCATATGACATGTTCAGGTAGGCGGATGGACCCCATGGAGGGGAATCCATGTCTACAAGGAAACTGCTATTACCTAGGGCTCTAAGATACAACATACATGTAAATTAAGTGTATTTTTAATTCTAGTGGTTCCCATTTGATTCAATATGAATTTCATTATATATCATTTCTCATCATAAATATGATGTTGACTAGATGGATTTAATGTTATTATTCCTAAATATATGAGCTAAATAATATTATTTTATTGAAAAACTTGATGGCTTCATAATATTTGGAGATTATAGTACACCTTTTAAACTCACTAAGTAATTATATCGGTTAGAGAAGGCTCCTAATACCTAGGACACTAAACATGGCATTTAAAAATTACATATTCATCTTTGTGGGTGGGCCATATAGAGGGGATAAATGTATGTCTGGAAGCGAGTAATACCTGGTGGGATAGGACCCAACATCCATGTTAAGGCTGGGATTCTGTAATGTTAGTGGGGCCTAGTGGATACAATCTGAATGTCCATTTCTTCCATTTCTCATAATAAATAAATTTTTTATTATATGTATTATGTTATTATACATAATTATAGAGGTTAATGTAGAACTTTATATTGAAAAAAATCGAGCTATTAATAGTTTATGAGGATGGTAGTATGGTTCTAAAAATCAAGAAATAATCATATGGTTTAATGAAGGAACCTTTGTATGGTATTCTAAAATTGATATTTGATTAATGATAGTAGAAATTTGTAATGTAAGTAATTATTATAACTTATATGTGAAGTATGGACACTTAGAGAACCTAATAGAAATTTTCTCTTTTTCTGATATAAAAATATTTAGGTAATAATATTTGGTGTATGATGAGTTATCATATAAAATAAAAGAGTATATTTAGTTATTCATTCTCGAGGAGATGGACTTATCTTTCATTATATAGATCGCAAGAAACATATTTTATATCTTCCTTTCATATGAATCGTACGTAAAAGATCTATTTAGAATTTTTGACACAGATGATACAAAGGATGGTTCTACACAAATCAATCTAGGAGTAAATCAATGAAATGAATAATCCATTAAAAAATTTAAAAAATATTATTCATGATGTTAATTATAATTATAAAATATCTAACATTATCTCCACTACAAACTATCTTTGTAGTCAATTTATGTGGTAGATATCAATGTGTTCAAAACAAATCACAATTCATGGATTCTAAAATAAATTCATTATATATTAAAGCAATATAAAACATTTTCGTGATGTATCACAACATTAATGAGATGTAATTACATGGTATCAATGGAGGAACCCAACCGTATGTTTAGTGGATATACCTTCATTGAGATGCAATTTCCACAATAAGGATGTGGTGCTCTAAGGGGATGGGAGGTGAATAAAACACCCTATAATTATAAACAGTAATGTAAATAAATGATATCAATCATGTTTATAAGGTTCACCAATCACCTAATACCTTATACTCGAAAGAATATATTTTCATAATTGTATTAAATCTTTTTAATTTGATTGATGATAACAATTTATTAATCAATGGTGAATGTTCTAAAACACTAAAAATCCTTTTTTGATATAATATATTTTGGGGATACATATCAGGTATATAAGGAGTTATCATATAAAATGAATGAGTATATTGAAATGCTTATTCCAATGAAGATGACCTTATTTCTCAGGCCACATATTTTTCAATAATGATTTTATATATTCATTTCAAAAGAACTGTTGGATAATAGTTATATTAATGTATGGTATGGAAGATTCAAAGGCTGTTACCACTCATATATATGTTTGTGTGTTATATGGGAAAATATAAATCCAATAAATAATTTTATAAAATAGAATTCCATAAGTTAATTGGAACTCCACTCTATCAGACTTCATTTATAATGGAAATTATGAATATAGTACATTTATGTGCTAGATATCAAAGTGATCAAAATGAATAATAATTGATGGATGATAAAATAATTTCATTTTATATTAAATAAATGTAAAATTTGTTATTTATGTATCAAATAAGTAATGATATGGAATTATTTGGATTCATAATTGTTGATTGTTTATGTGATTCTGATAAATGAAAATCAATTTTTGAAGAAATGTTACTTTTGATTGAATGATTTTTTCATATAATAGAAATTAATAAAACCCTATAAATTTATATTTAGTGGAATGAACATATGTTTCTTCCACCCATAATTTCACTCAAATGATATAGATAGAAATTTAGTTGAATGGTTATATATTTATTGTTGAAAATATATAGAAAATTATCTCTGATAATCAAATTGAAATTGATATTTCAATGAACTCAATGAAACAGTCTGGTCGAAAACATATTAAAATCAAATATCATTCCCCAAGGATAATCTTTCTTTTAAATAAATTAAAATTGATTTTACTTAAATTGTTATTAATATATATTGTACTGTCACTAATGTGATGATGTGGGAATGATCTGGTGAATTGAATTTGAAACATCATTCCAATCCACCCCATATCACATTATATAAATTATGGGATTATCCATCACTATTCCTTATGTTATGTTTTCAAAGGGGTGGATTAATATAACACATCATCAAACAGAGGTTGTAAAAATTTCAATAATTTTATAGTTTAAGGATTGAATTTTTATAACAATTGGGGAGGAAATGTATAGCGAATGAATGATGATGGTTTTGTAAAATTTAATAGTATAGAATTATATATACCTGATATTTGAAAATCATTGAAAAATTTAATAGTATATAATTCTAGCCCCATCACCTTTCTTTCACCAACTTCATCCCAAATCGCTAGAGTCAAACACTACTTCCCATAAAAGACCTCAAAATGTGCCATCTGAATACTATGATGAAAACTATTATCATAAAAAACTCAACTAAAGAAAGATTCTTATCCCAACTTCCCTGATATTTCATTGAAAAACTCTAAGAATAAACTCCAATGTTCTAATCATTTGTTCTTACTACCCATCTGATTGGGGATGAAAAGTTGTAACGAATTTTAACTCTGTTCCCAATGAATTCTGAAGTCCCTTAAAAAATTTAGAAGTGAACTAAGGATCCTGATTAGAAATAATTGAAAGAGGAAATCCATGTAACCTAAAAATATCCTTGAGGTACAATCGAGAAAGATGATCCATGGACATTGTATCACTAATAGAAATAAAATGTGCAGACATTGTTAGCCGATCAACAATAACCTGAATCCCATTATTACCTTGAGAATTATTTAGTATTCCTGCTACAATGTCTATGGATACATTCTCCCATTTCCACTCTGTCATTGTAAAAGGATGAAGCATCCCCTTCGGTAACTACTGCTCTGCTTTTACCTATTGAAATTTCAAACATGTCTTTGAAAAATCAGCAATATCTCATTTCATTCCATCCCACCAATAAAACACATGTAGGACATTGTACATCTTAGTAATGATGGGATAAATAGAAAATGGAGAACTCTAAAATTCACACAACAATTCATTCATTAATTGAGAATCACAAGGCACACACAATTTTTTACCAAATCTCAAAACAAAAAAGTTATCTAGATTAAATTCTGGAAACATAACTATTTTAACAAATTCTATATTATTCTATATCTCATTTTTTTGTGCTTTCTTAATTTTGTATGACAATGAAGATTGCACTGAAACCTGAATCATAAAAGATGTATTTCCTACACCAAAAACTTCTACAACAAAATTTTTCATATTATTAATCAAGTGATCATATTCTAGATGTAGCAGGGATAATGATTCTTGATTTTTACAACATAAGGAATATTCCACTTTTTTTTCTTTTCCATGATGGTAATTGATCGTCCAGTTATAACACATTATCATTTATAGCCATCTTCTCTACCTCATGTTTAATTCCTTCTGAGTGAATATATAATTCACACTTTTATGGTAAGTATATATTTGACATTGGTTCTATATAAATAATGCCTCAAAATTTTCAAAATCAAAAACAACATAAGGCAACTCGAAATCATGTGTGGTATAATTTATCTCATGATGTTTAATTTGTCTTGAAGAATAGGAAATTACATGATCATTCTGAATCAAAACACAACCAAGTCTCTTCAAAGAAGCATTACAATAGATGAAAAACACTACATTCAGGGAAGGTATGGCCAAACCTGGAGAATTCAACAATATCTTATTCAGATCCGGAAATCAAACATCCCATTCCTCTTTCCAAAAAATACATCCAATTTTCATGTTAAATTAGTTATCGGGCAAGATAACCATTCAATGTTCCTAACAACCTGTCGGTAATAACCTCCAAACACAAGAAAAATATGATTCTCTGTATCATTTTTCGGTCTTGGACATTCATCAATTACTTTTGTTTTGGTATGATCAAATGTTATTACATCCTTATTTACAATGTTCCCATGAAAAGAAATCTGTTGCATCCAAAATTAAAATTTTTGTAACTTTCCATATATGTTCATTTTATTTATAGTTTGCAATAAAACCCTTATATGTTTTTCATACTCCGCTTTATTTTTAGAAAATGATAGAATGCCATAAAAAATACAACTACAAACATATCGAAGAACTCATGAAATACTCTATTCATTAGATTCATGAATAAAACTGGTGCATCAGTTAATCCAATCGGCATAAAAAATAATAATGCCCATATCTGGTATGAATGTCTATTTTTGGGATGTCATCCTACTTCACCTTCAGCTGATGGTAATCAGATCTCAAGTCAATCATGGAAATGTACTAAGCTCCTTGGAGAAGATAAAAAAATTCATCAATATGAGGAAAATGATACTTGTTTTTATTAGTGATGTTATTCAAAGCCCAATAATCAATGCAATGTCTCATGTAAACATCTAACTTTTAAAAAAACAAAACAGGGGCTCCTCATGTTGAAGTGCTAGGACGAATGAAGCCTTTGCCAAGCAAATCCTGCAACTGATTTTTCAATTCAAGATGTTCTATTGGAGCCATAAGATATGGGGGTTTTGAAATTTTCTTACAAATAGGAACTAAGTTTATCATGAATTCATCTTCCCATTCAGGTATGACACCAGATAACTCATCCTGAAAAACATCAAGGTCTTCATTTACCACTGTAACATCATTAATTTGAATAGTTCCCCTGTTTTCAACAATATGAGAATGATAAATTTCATTTCCACCTTTCAATAGTTTTTTAGCTTCTGGATATGCTATCATTTTTATGGGTTCATTCTTGTATACAATCTGAAACTCTTTCTAAAAACAACCTCTTTAGCTATATGAAGTGCACTGTGTTGCATTTGTTGTCAATGAGGTATGTTGTTGTCAAGGAATGAATTGATGGATGTCAAGGAGTTTCAATATGTGAATGACAAAGGATGTGATGGTGATGGTGATGATGGAGAATGTCCATGGAACATAAAGATGCATGTCACTTAGGAGATTCACTAAGTGACATAGGATGTTGTGGTTGAAACATTATCTATGAACATCAGACGATTGTTGAGCTGCTCTTTAAGTTCAAAGAACTTGTATCAACTGGATACAATGTCACAACAATGTTTGAAGACCATGCATTATCATAACAATGCATGAGGAGTTGAAGATGATCCATCCACAATCTCTAAGTGGATGAAGTGGATTAATGAAGTCCATGCACTATTACTTAGTGCATGTGAATTAGATGAAGTTCCAACTTGATCTCTGATTAGATCAATAAAGAACTTTGATGAATATGTTTGATTCAAGAGTTCGATTGAAGAAGAACCTTCGGGAATTCCATTCCTAAGTGGTGAATAAATGTTGAAGAGAATTGGAGGAATTCTAATGAAGAAGAAGAAATAAAGAAGAGGAGATGAGAAGAAGAAGATTTGTGGCTTGGCATATTACATTTGGTTAACATTGTTTTTATACAAAGTCCTAGCTATTACTTAAGCAAAAAATATGCCAACCTCACGGGCCAGCCTTAAGGGTTCAACCCAAGGCACATGTGGGACTAGGTCACCACGCCCAAGGGGATCCCATGGGGCCAGCCCAAGAGAGGCCGGGGCCGTGTATAAGCCCTGAAGCCACGCGGTGATGAAGCCCGCGCAGCGTGAGCGCGAGGAGCGCGCTCGAGGATTCATAGTGGGCGCCAGTGGCGCGCCCGCAGGGAGCAGAGTGGGCACAGAGCGCGCCCGCAGAGAGAACACGGTGCGGGGCGGCACCGTGAGGGGAGAAGTCCAACAGGGGAGTAGCGGAGAGTGGATGGTTGATAAATCGCGGCAAAACTGCTCGCCGTTTCGATGTGGGACGCGAAAAAATCCCCAGGAGGAAATCTCAGCCGTCCGAGCGATCTCGCGCTTGATCTGCGCCGCACGATTCATCTGCCGCGCGCCGCGATCTAATCCAGCCGTCCGATGTATTTCAAACTCCGGATCTGACGGTTGTGGAGTCTTCCACTACCTAGAGCTTGCCCGAGCCTCCCCGCGTGCCTCCGTCGAACCAGGAGCAACCCGAGCACGGATTTTGAGTTCCCGGCCACCTCCGAGCAAACCGAGACCTCCATGGAGATCGTCTGGCTCTACTGAACCCATTCATGCATAAAAGTATACATGCATACGTGAAATGGGAGATTTCTAAGAATGCCGAGGCAAACGAAGTTGTCGAGGCTTCATGGGTTCGTGATTTGCATGGAATAGAAGAGAAGATGTCATGCATGCGTTCTAAGTCGCATGCACGTGAAGAAAATAATAAATAAAAGAACCCGCGTTGAAACAGAGGAAAGAAATCAAAATTTGGAAAGATTTTGAAGATCCAAAATCTTCGGTGATTCAAGATTTGACATGCGGATGGGCTGAGGCATTCCTCTGCCTATAAAAGGAGAGCCCGAGGCCTTGGAGTTGCTTGCTGAATCTTTGTTGAAGATTTTTGTCCCGTGAGAGCCCTCTGCCTCTCGAAGAAGAAGCCCCACGCAAGTTTACTTGTGCGGCTGGAGTCCCTTGCGTGCAACACCTTTGCACGACAAGAAGAAGGGTCCCCTGCGCGCCTTCCATTTGTGCGGAAGGAAGAGAACGAGGTCAAGCACATACTTGCACGCCCTGCGGCTAAGGTGCTTGCGCACTTGCGTGGCCGAGGTTCTTGACACCCTGCGCGCCCGTGTTGTTACACCTTGCACACCCGAGGCCTTGCGCGGCCCTTGTGCCCTTGCACCTGCGCGCCCCTGATTGCACCTTGTGTGCCTTCATATTGGAAGGAGCTCAAGTGAAGAGGATTCCACACCTCTTGTGTGTGTGAAGTGAAGAAGTGAAGGCCAAGACTTGCATGCCTTGTGTGCAAAGTGAAGACCCTACGGTATTGTGTGTGCATGGAGAACCCGTGGCCATATCTTGTGTGTGTGCCAAGTGAAGATACCCTACGGGTGGTTTATATGCAAAGCAACAAAAGGCAGTATCCTTGTTTGTGCACACTTTGAAGAACAAACTAAAAGAACACTAAAGTGTGTGTGTGCAACAAGAAGAAGAGGAGGCCAACTCATGTGTGTGAAAAAGTGAAACCAGTGTGTGCAAATAGACATGAAGGCCGAACATAGTGTGTGCACTAAAAGTGTATACACTTAGAAGAAGAAGGAAGATGACATCCACACTAAAGTACAACACACTTTTAAGTGTGTGAACAAAAAGAAAAAGGTGTGTGAAGGAAGTAAGAAGGTGTGTGCTGAAAATAATTACACCCTTTGAGGGTTTATTGCACCAAGAAGAGAAAGAGGTAAGTGCTTGCATACATGCATGCACATGCACACGTGAACAAGCTCAAATCTGGTTGTGTGCATTTGAGTTGTCCAAGACATGAAGATCTTGAAGAGATTTGAGAAGGCCATGCAGTCAGTGCATGAGGATGCAGAGTTGCCATACACTCAGTGCATGAAGTTGAATTGAACTGAGACTGGACCAGACTAAAGTTAAAGACATCAATTGTCTGAGTATTCAGTAATTGGAGAGAGGCCAGGTCGTCCTGAGAAGAAGGAGATAAATCCTGAGCAAGACGAGAAGACTTGTTCATCACAAGTGAGCAGAGGTACAGAGCAAGGCCAGCAGCCTTTATCCCTGGCTGTTGAGGATACTTGAAGAAGCTTAAAGTGAAGAAGAGCTACTCGTGTGACTCGAGGAGCCAAGAGAATACCCTGTGGGACTCAGGGAGAAGAAGTCTTCAGTGGGATTCTGGAGCAGGCCAGTGGGACTCTGGTAACACTGTGGGACGCAGTATAAAGACCCTCCTGTGGGACTCAGGAGAGATACAGTGGGACTATGTATCGACCATTGTAATACTAACCGATTATAATGGAGAAACCATGTTGGGGTATATAACCAACATGGAAAGGACGTAGGCCTTTGGTGTCGAACCTTGTAAATCCTTGTGTCCAGTGCCTTTACATTTACTGCATCATTCGTGGAAAGGCGAGAGACACAAGAAGAGTGGATCGAGGCTTTAACCAACCATATAGGTTTAATTGATAATGAATCAATTAGTAAAAAGTTTTAAGGGATCACTGATTCACCCCCTCCCCCTCTAAGTGATTCACACTGATCTGGGCACTTCAATTGGTATCAGAGGGAGGTTACCTCTAAAAGATCCAAGGGAGTCATTATGAAGTGCAGATTTGAGGAAATGAGTGACCAGCCTCAAATGGAGATATCTGCCAAGACTCAGAAAAATAGAAAGAAGAAACAAGCCAAGAAGATGAAGAAAGCCTGTCCTAGCTGTGATGAAGTTAGAACAATGAAAGATCTTCAAAGTGCAATCGAATATCTTCAGAAGACAGTCCCCAAGGAAGTGGCAATGTGTATAGCTACAGGCATCCTTGATCTTTAAGAAGAAAAATTACAGCTAGAAGAAGAAGCCAATACCATGGAAGATCAGTTGGCTAAAAGGGTTGGCATAACCAACACTCTCACAAAGCTAGTGAAGGCTAAAGATGAAACAGTTTCTCTTTGCAATTAAAGATATGAAGACACTACTGAAGAATTGCAAAGAAGCCTTTCTGAGAAATAATTCTTTAAGACAATAATCAAAGATGGTTACCATGCACTGGAAAAGAGGCACAAAGTTTCAATGAATGTCAGAGATGCTCAACTTGAAGACAAAGTAAACTGGGTGAAGGATCTTGACAATTCATTACAAGAATTTAAGAAGGTGCATGAAGACCAGATGAAACAACTGGTGGAGAATTGGGAAGGAAGGCTAAGATTGGTTGAGGATGAGAAGAACTCCCTCAACATGAAATGCTATGAACTGGAGGTGATATTGAAAAATCTTCAATCACCCAAAGCTGAAGCCTCCCAGTCAGCTGAAAGGAGAAATGTTTCTACTCAAGTATGCATTGAGCAGGATGATTCTAAAAGAACGACATCCTCTAATAAAAGGGAAACAACTTCTAAAAAGAAGGTACCATCCATACCATCTTGTACTCATGTTTCTAAATGTGTTTCCACAAAAAGTGCAGGATGGAAGACTAATTCCAAACAAGTATGGATTAAGACAATGAAGAAAGAAATCTCTCCTGAAGCAGCACAACAATTCAAGACAAGTACCCTACAATCAGAAGGAATCAAAAAGTCAAGATTTGTGGGTCAGTGTTGGTGTTGTAATAAGTATGGGCATTGTGCAAAGGATTGTTGGTACAATCCACTGAATGCCAAAGCACAGAGGAAGCCCATGCCTAGGGGGAGCAAGCCAGAAGGAAAGAAGCAACATCCACAGGTCCAGAGACATCTGTTTACTGCAAATAGATTTGGATTACTTGACAACATCTGGGATGATTGAAAAAGTGGTCAAAAAGATACATGTCAATCTCCAACTGTATCCAGAGCTCAAAAGAATAAAAGATCACAGAACCTGGCTCAGAAAGAATCCTTGGGAAGCAAACAGAAGAGAGGTGACAATGATCCCAAGAAGATTATGAAAAATAAAGAGAAGACCTTGGAGTCTAAATCCAAGAAGGGTGATGTATCCAGAAGGATCACCAAGAAGTGCTTCTACTATGGAAAGAAAGGACATATCATGGATCTTTGTAAAGAAGCCATGAAATTCAAAAGAGGCAGACTGGACTCAAACAGACAATTAATCCAAAAGAAGCATAAGGGATTGGTTGAAAATAATTTGCCTAAGAAAGGTGGATTAACAGTATCAAAAAAACCATGTGGAATTTCCAAAACTGAGGCCTCACTTCCAAATGACTTGTTAGTCATATGGACAAATCAGTGGCAACTTGCCAGAGAACTGCAAAGAGCTGAAGATGAAGCACTGGGAATTGCTAAGGCATAAAGGAAACAAAAGATTTCACATGAAGATGTATTGAGATCCACACCAGCACAAACATAATTGAAGATCAAATGTGCAAGTGTGAAGAATGGTGAAAATGGGACATCTCGGTTGAGAGAATCTTCTCAACCTTGTTGTTCACATTGATGAACCTAGGAGGTTCCATCTTATTCCCTAATCACTTGTATTTACATGTGCTAACATTACAGGGAATTGAAGATGATGATCATTCTCAACTAGAGGATTGTTTGGATAGAATGGAGTGCACCCCTTGAGGGGGAGCCAATCTGTAGAAGATGGGATTCTGAGATTTAATACCATCTTGAGAAAAGTGAAGGTATTCCAATCATACTTTCTTCCCTTGTTTCTTAATTGAGTTTATATTGTAAATTAAGGGGGAGTATGGATTGAAGTCAAATGGATGAAAGGGGAAGCTTTATCTTTGCACCTGAACTTTCTAATGAGTTTTGTGAAGTTGTGCAGGATTTAGCAAATTCAATGTTATATCTGAAAAATTTCAAACCCCTAAAGCATGATCTCACATGTGTAGAGAATTATGGACAGCTTTGAATTCCTTGGTCATATCACTCTAGTTTTCTACACCGGGTTAGCCCAAGAAGACTTAGAGCTGATTTACTAAAGGATCCTTGCTCAAGAGAACATGTGACATCATCCCTCTCTTAGTGATTTTGAAGAAAATGCTTTTATAAGGGAGGAAGAGATTTTTGAAAGAGAACCACACCACACATTTGCATTTGATTGCCAATAAGGGGGAGAAATATTGGCACACATATTGACCCATTCATATGTGCTCTAGTGTATTGCCAACAAATACAAAGGGGGAGATTGAAGTGCACTGTGTTGCATTTGTTGTCAATGAGGTATGTTGTTGTCAAGGAATGAATCGATGGATGTCAAGGAGTTTCAATATGTGAATGACAAAGGATGTGATGGTGATGGTGATGATGGATAATGGCCATGGAACATAAAGATGCATGTAACTTAGGAGATTCACTAAGTGACATAGGATGTTGTGGTTGAAACATTCTCTATGAACATCAGACGATTGTTGAGCTGCTCTTTAAGTTCAAAGAACTTGTATCAACTGGATACAATGTCACAACAATGTTTGAAGACCATGCATTGTCATAACAATGCATGAGGAGTTGAAGATGATCCATCCACAATCTCTAAGTGGATGAAGTGGATTAATGAAGTCCATGCACTATTACTCAGTGCATGTGAATTAGAAGAAGTTCCAACTTGATCTCTGATTAGATCAGTAAAGAACGTTGATGAATATGTTTGATTCAAGAGTTCAGTTGAAGAAGAACCTTCGGGAATTCCATTCCTAAGTGGTGAATAAATGTTGAAGAGAATTGGAGGAATTCTAATGAAGAAGAAGAAATAAAGAATAGGAGATGAGAAGAAGAAAATTTGTGGCTTGGCATATTACATTTGGTTAACATTGTTTTTATACAAAGTCCTAGCTATTACTTAAGAAAAAAATATGCCAACCTCAAGGTCCAGCCTTAAGGGTTCAACCCAAGGCACATGTGGGACTAGGTCACCACGCCCAAGGGGATCCCATGGGGCCATCCCAAGAGAGGCCGGGGCCGTGTATAAGCCCCGAAGCCACGCGGTGATGAAGCCCGCGCAGCGTGAGCGCGAGGAGCGCGCTCGAGGATGCATAGTCGGCGCCAGTGGCGCGCCCGCAGGGAGCAGAGTGGGGACAGAGTGCGCCCGCAGAGAGAACACGGTGCGGGGCGGCACCGTGAGGGGAGAAGTTCAACTGGGGAGTAGCGGAGAGCGGATGGTTGATAAACCGAGGCAAAACCGCTCGCCGTTTCGATGTGGGACGCGAAAAAATCCCCTGGAGCAAATCTCAGCCGTCCGAGCGATCTCGCGCTTGATCTGCGCCGCACGATTCATCTGCCGCGCGCCGCGATCTAATCCAGCCGTCCGATGTATTTCAAACTCCGGATCCGACGGTTGAGGAGTCGTCCACTACCTCGAGCTTGCCCGAGCCTCCCCGCGTTCCTCTGTCGAACCAGGAGCAACCCGAGCACGGTGTTTGAGTTCCCCGCCACCTCCGAGCAAACCGAGACCTCCATGGAGATCGTCCGGATCTACTGAACCCATCCATGCATAAAAGTATACATGCATACGTGAAATGGGAGATTTCGAAGAATGCCGAGGAAAACGAAGTTGCTGAGGCTTCATGGGTTCGTGTTTTGCATGGAATAGAAGAGAAGAGGTCGTGCATGCGTTCTAAGTCGCATGCACGTGAGGAAAATAATAAATAAAAGAACCCGCGTTGAAACAGAGGAAAGAAATCAAAATTTGGAAAGATTTTGAAGATCCGAAATCTTCGGTGATTCAAGATTTAACACGCGGATGGGCTGAGGCATTCCTCTGCCTATAAAAGGAGAGCCTGAGGCCTTGGAGTTGCTTGCTGAATCTTTGTTGAAGAGTTTTGTCCCGTGAGAGCCCTCTGCCTCTCGAAGAAGAAGCCCCGCGCAAGTTTACTTGCACGGCTGGAGTCCCTTGCACGCAACACCTTTGCGCGACAAGAAAAAGGGTCCCCTGCGCGCCTTCCATTTGTGCGGCAAGAAGAGCACGGGGTCAGGCACATACTTGCACGCCCCGCGGCTAAGGTGCTTGTGCACTTGCGTGGCCGAGGTGCTTGACACCCTGCGCGCCCGAGGTGTTGCACCTTGCACACCCGAGGCCTTGCGCGGCCCTTGTGCCCTTGCACCTACGCGCCCCTGATTGCACCTTGTGTGCCTTCATATTGGAAGGAGCTCAAGTGAAGAGGATTCCACACCTCTTGTGTGTGTGAAGTGAAGAAGTGAAGGCCAAGACTTGCATGCCTTGTGTGCAAAGTGAAGACCCTACGATATTGTGTGTGCAAGGAGAACCCGAGGCCATATATTGTGTATGTTCCAAGTGAAGACACCCTACGGGTTCTTTATGTGCAAAGCAACAAAAGGCAGTAGCCTTGTTTGTGCACACTTTGAAGAACAAACTAAAAGAACACTAAAGTGTGTGTGTGCAACAAGAAGAGGAGGAGGCCAACTCATGTGTTTTCAAAAGTGAAACAAGTGTGTGCAAAGAGACATGAAGGCCGAACATAGTGTGTGCACTAAAAGTGTATACACTTAGAAGAAGAAGGAAGAGGACATCCACACTAAAGTACAACACACTTTTAAGTGTGTGAACAAAAAGAAAAAGGTGTGTGAAGGAAGTAAGAAGGTGTGTGCTGAAAAGAATTACACCCTTTGAGGGTTTATTGCACCAAGAAGATAAAGAGGGAAGTGCTTGCATACATGCATGCACATGCACACGTGAACAAGCTCAAATCTGGTTGTGTGCATTTGAGTTGTCCAAGACTTGAAGATCTTGAAGAGATTTGAGAAGGCCATGCAGTCAGTGCATGAGGATGCAGAGTTTCCATACACCCAGTGCATGAAGTTGAAGTGAACTGAGACTGGACCAGACTAAAGTTAAAGACATCAATTGTCTGAGTATTCAGTAATTGGAGAGAGGCCAGGTCGTCCTAAGAAGAAGGAGATAAATCCTGAGCAAGACGAGAATACATGTTCATCACAAGTGAGCAGAGGTACAGAGCAAGGCCAGCAGCCTTTATCCCAGGGTTTTGAGGATACTTGAAGAAGCTTAAAGTGAAGAAGAGATACTCGTGTGACTCGAGGAGCCAATAGAAGACCCTGTGGGACTCAGGGAGAAGAAGTCTTTAGTGGGATTCTGGAGCAGGCCAGTGGGACTCTGGTAACACTGTGGGACGCAGTATAAAGACCCTCCTGTGGGACTCAGGAGAGATACAGTGGGACTGTGTATCGACCATTGTAATACTAACCGATTATAATGGAGAAACCATGTTGGGGTATATAACCAACATGGAAAGGACGTAGGCCTTTGGTGCCGAACCTTGTAAATCCTTGTGTCCAGTGCCTTTACATTTACTGCATCATTCGTGGAAAGGTGAGAGACACAAGAAGAGTGGATCGAGGCTTTAACCAGCCATAGAGGTTTAATTGATAAAGAATCAATTAGTAAAAAGTTTTAAGGTATCACTGATTCACCCCCTCCCCCTCTCAGTGATTCACACTGATCCGGGCACTTCACTATACAGTCAATATTAGCATGATAATCAAAAATCCAATCCATTCCCAGAATAACATCAAACTCGACTATGGGTAAAACAACATGGTTTGCATGTAAATGCAATCCACAAACCACAATAGAAAGATTCTTAAAATTACACTTTGTAAAAAATTCCCCATGTTGTTTTAACAACAAGTTTCAGGTCTCATTTGTTGAGGTGATATTTCAAAATTAATAGAAACATTCATAGAGATGTTGGAGTGTGTAGACCCTGTATCAAACAAAACACTAGAAAAATCTGAGTGAACAAATAACGTATCTAATCCAACTTCATTGGATGGAATGACATCATCTGACATAGTCACAAAGGATCTCACTACCCCTTTCTACATGTAGTCTGGCTTCAATACATCATTCAGATATCTCTTTGGGTAGGCATTTTCATAATGACCCATCTCACCACATTTAAAACACATTACGGTCTACTTATCCAGATTCGTCTTAAGATAATCTTCATTGCATTATTAGGCCATATGTCCAAACATTCCAGATATAAAACACATCCCAGTTTTTCTAAGACATTACCTAGTGTTCTTCTTTCTACACTTTTCACAAACTTGAAATTGGATTTTCTTACCATTAGATGTCATTGGATGATTTTCACCCATTTCTTTCCATATGGACCAATTCTTTTCTTTGTTTCCAAAATGCACATGATCATCAACAAACTCCATCTGTACACTCTAATAACATCATACGATTTTATCATAACATTGGAATTCATGGGGGGAAAATTCCATTCGATACCTTGGCTTCAATCTTGAGTAAAAGAGGTTGATTTTGTTATCAAGAGCCAGAATATGATTTGGAGCATTCCTCTCCAGTCTGGTGATGATCACTTCATACACACCCACTGAATCATCCTCCTTTTTTTTCAATTCAAATAATTTCTTCTCCATTTTATGTTGCACCACCTTAAGAAAATATTTTTGAAGGAAAGTACTTTTAAATTCATCCCACTGTAGGGCATAAAAATCATCTCATACCCTAATATTCATTACCACTAACCACCACTAATGAACATCCCCTTAAAAATTATATATTGAAAGAATTACCTTTTGATTGTCTGAAAATCCCGTAACATCGATTATATTTTCAAGGGCTCTGACCCATCCTTCAGCTTCTACTGGGTTAGAGGATCCATTGAATGCATTAGGGTGTTTTCTCATAAAATCTTCCACTAATATCATGTTCTGTCATGGTACCTCTATTGGTTCTCATGCATAGATTCCACCAAAATTTATTTTCTACGTTAGCTGAGCCATTACTATCAAAAACTGCTCAGTTCCAATCCCTACCATTTCAGGCTGTTGTTTTAGAAGGATGTCATTCTATCGGTGTATCTATTATTCATAATCCATATTCCTTCTACGAACAACCATTATGAACAAACATATCTTAGATGAAGCAACATGGTAATCTTTAAATGCTAAAACATTTCAAATTAATCATAGAGTAAAAAATTTTATGGTATTCTTTTAACATCACCCAAACAACTAAATTTATCAAAACCATCCTCTAATACCAACTATATGGATAAGACCTTATTACATACATTATTTTAAATTTATTCAATAAAACACTTCCTATAACATTGAGGATATTTTCAAGTTTATATATTTAAGTAATTGGGACAATACCTTTATAACATTACTATTTATTATTGAGTGAATACCATAAAAATAGTGTCGATTTTTTTTCAAAATATAAAACCTTAAAACACAAACATGACTCATTGAAAATACATCAACATTTATCATAGCTTCATTATTTCTATTCCAAATCCATTAACCTGTGATAATTATTAAAAAATATGGGATGAGCACAGAAGCTCGGTATGGGATGAAAATGAAGGATAGAGCACATTAGTCCATGAATACTCATAATGTATGAAAACATTTACAAAAGTCATGCTTGTCAACCATATATACTTACTTAGTGTAGCATGAGATTTACACAAGATCCAAATAGAACATGAGAACATATATATAATCATAAATTTATCTTGAGCAATTACATACATAATCGTGTAACCCTATCGGCTACATTATAATTTGTAACCCTCCTGACTACCTTAAAATTTGTGTAACCATCATAGTTACACTTGGAGTAACCATACTGCCAAACTCCAACATACACATACCCAATTAATTAGAGGGAAATATATGTCACACACTTCATCATAAATAATTCCCAAGAAACAAAACATAATCATAGAACATGAATAATTCCATAAATACATAGCTTTGGAATTTCATAATACCAAATTTAAAAGGATGATTTTTTAAAGAAAACCCCATATAAATATCACAAAATTAAAGAGATACTTAATAGAGTTGATGAAGTATGTATATATAATGTAAATATACATAATAAAACATAATATAAACAAAACCCATAAAAAAATATAAATATCACATAAATAATGTAGTAGAAGGTTAACCCAAAGAATGGAAATCGGGTTAAGAATTCCCTTACCTCAGGTTTTTCTTAATTAAAACATGTCTAAATGTCATGTATAATTGTTAAAGAAGTGTTATTAGAATTTAAAAAAACATTTTCATGTTTATTACATCTTATATTATAATTTCATAACATCATTTTACCCGTTAATTGTTAGTATTTTCTCATTGCACTGTATTTTGGTGAGTTCTTTACATGATTTCCATAATTGGTTCATGGTGGATGATCTTTTCGAATGGAAGTGAAACTATAGAATTATAATTGATTAGTATTTACATATATGTGGTAACATTAATTATACCATTTATCATTTTTATTTCTTACATGAGGATGATTAATATGTTAAAACATTAATGATGTTCTTTTAGATCATTTTAGTTTTTCTTTGATAATAATGACCTCATTTCATTTTATAAATTGAAACCATGTGTTAAAAAGAATTCCAAAACCATGGAGGAGCTATAATACATATATTATAAAATTTTTAAACCATACAAATGGTTTCATAAATTGACATGAAATAGTTAATGATAATTGAAATCACATCATCCATGATGTCGGTAGTTCGACACATCACGAACAATGTTTTTATTCCTTCAATTAGTAGAAGATGAGAAAAAGAATGATGATGAATATTACATGAAAATTATAAAATAAATAATATAAATTATATCTTTAGATTTAATTCCTCTTGGGTATGAATAGAAGAAGAAACAATAAGAAAATAATTGAACTCAAAATAATATAATAATTGAGAAATCCCTTACAAAATTTCGACAGCCTAACGGCTATACAAAATGGTTTTAGAAAATATTAAAAAGAGATGGGACAGGGGTAAACAATCCATAATTGAATCATAATATATTTTAGATCATGAATAATAAGTAAATAAGAACATGGTATGGAAACATGATTGTTATACCACATAAAAAAGATCTTGAATAAAAAAAGATATAAATTTAGAATATTGTAACCTTTTAGAGTAACCCTTAGATCGTTAAGGGTAAGAACTTGGGGTTAGAGTAAACCTTGGGAGGAATACCTAGAAGGTAAGGAAACGAAATCATCATTGAGGAGGAATTTGGAATGATGTCAACGAAAGAATGAGTTGGAAATTATTGGAAAAGTAAGGGAATAATTTAATAATTTCCATGGGACACCTCATGAGTGGTATTTGCAAAACCATTATCTTCCCATGGTATTTTACCATGGTATAATCTACTTGGGACACCTCAAATCTTATTTAACTATAAAAATGTTGACCAGATTTATGAAATCATTATTACATCATTAATTATGTCATTAACACACCGAAACTAAGAACTGTTTTCTATACTATTAACTAAAAATAAATTGTTTCGGGAAAATTCTGAAAATTCACCCTACCCATTAATCGACATGTAGAATTAAAAAATGATGTCCATTTTTTGAAAATAATTTTATAAATAAATTTAATTTATTTTTAAAATAAAATCATACTTAATTAAACATTTATTTATTTAAAAACTATAACTGCTTTTATACCACGATGCAAAATTATTAAAGATGTTAATATATTAATGCCTTATGAAAATAAGATAATAATTACATTTACTATTCATTACGGTCATATTAATATTCATATTAATATTCATAATGGTATGTTAGTATTCACCCAAAAAAACATGTTGGTTCAAATAGACTCTAAATAACACTCTTAACAAAATTGTAGAATACCATTTTCAAATTTCAAAGCATATAGAAATAAAAATATTTTTAAAGGTCATTTATAAATATATACATTAAAAAAATGATCCACGAAATTAAATTTATTTTTAAAAAAACATTTGGTATTACATGAATCCATATAGGGTGGTATAAAATTTATCACTTTTATTGATTACTACACTATGATTACTATTATGAGCTATATGATGAAAAATTTGTAAATAGTGGAACATTTCACGTTTTAAAATATAGAATCCAAAAAAGGTTATGTTGGAAATTTTCAGAAGATAAAAATGGGCAATGTTAAAGATTTTAAATATAACTCATTCAAATATTATCCATTCAAGAATGTAATAAAACATACATATTGTACTCCAATCCCCACTCATCAAAATTGGGCCTTTAAAAGGTAAAAAGTGTTTGGGAGAAATGTTAAGGACCATGATTACAGTGTATAAACTATGTACACTATTTTAAAACAAATTCATCTAATGAAGTAAATATTTCAAATATATGAATATTAAAAATAGAATTATACATTACCTCCAATAAAATTTTGTAAAAATGTAATCATGCTCTGAAATATTTTAATCTAAATATAAGTAATTTGATAATGAATATTAAAAAACCAAAACATGGAAAATTTGATGAAAATGTCGATGAAGGATTTTTTTTGGGATTCTCAACTCTTAAAAAAATAAATATGGGGAATAAACAATTACATAATATATTAGAATCGATAGATGTAAAATGAATAGAAATAATTTCAAGGAAAAGGTGATTTGAAATCATTCCAATCTAAATGACGAATGAAAAGGATAATTCAATGGTCAATGTATTATATTAGTGAATAATCGATAATAACAATTGATGAAGCTGAATATTTTGATTCTAATATAAAAAAAATATGTGTTAATGATTAAAATAATGATAAATGTTCCCCCAGAAAAAAAACTCAATGTAATTGAAATTAATGATGAATTTTCAACCAAATAATATTATTAGATATCAAAAAGATATTTTTCATATGAGATGAAAAATAATACTGGTGAATAAAATGACACTTATATATCTGGTAAACTGTAGTCAATATCATATGTAATTGGAAATATGCATTGTTCAAATTTCATGATTGTTGAGTTATAGAAAATTGATCATTATGTAACCTATATTATAGTTACAAAAATATATTAAATGCATAATATCATAAATAAATGTACATTCAGGATTATTATAAATGAAATAGGTAATTTCTTAGAAATAATTATATATTCATTATATTTTATATTCCCTTGTGGAAGATTTATATTTTAAAAAAACATCTATAGTAGTACTTGAAACCGTATGTGAAACACCCCAGAATGACAATTGGTTAAATTACTAAATGATATAACCCATGTCAATAAGGAGAAAATTTCTTTTCACCAGTTTAAATGATTATATATATACTGTTATCTATTCTTGGCATGGAGGTGGGATCTAGATGGATGAACTTCTAGGATGTTTCTGAAGGTGCATGTGAGTGGGGGTAAAAAACACTATAATGAATATGTGTGGGGTTATGGGGATAATAATTATTCAGATGAAAAATTCAGGAACAGTTGTGGGACCCTAGGAATTGACTATGTGTTTATAGTGATACTGGTGTTACCTAGAAGTCTGGAACCTCAAGAACCTATTAACAATGGGTCAATGTGCAAACAGTGGGTCCTAGTTGTTACTTTAGTATCAAAGGAGGGATCAATCCATAAGAGTGGTGGAACTATATGGGATTATATGCAGCGTAAAAAAATAAGGATGTTGTGCTATAAAGGATGTTGGAGTTGAATTTAACACCCTAGAATGATATTTGGATAGATGGATAAATGATATGTCACATCTCATCATGGTGCTTGTTTCATTTTGGGGGCCTACCTAATTAGAACGTTATTGTTAATCGTTCCTAGACCGAGGCAGTGATCATGACGGCCGACCTTCTGGAAAATTTTCCATGGTGTTAGAGAATGAGGAAAAAACAAACTAAAAATAACATGGGTTGTCCATTGGGGGAAATCATTAGTCATATGACATGTTCAGGCAGGCGGACGGGCCCCATGGAGGGGAAACCATGTCTACGGGGAAATTGCTATTACCTAGGGCTCCAAGATCCAACATACATGTAAATTAAGTGTATTTTTAATTCTAGTGGTTCCCATTTGATTCAATATGATTTTCATTATATATCATTTCTCATCATAAATATGATGTTGACCAAATGGATTTAATGTTATTATTCCTAAATATATGAGGTAAATAATATGATTATATTGAAAAACTTGATGGCTTCATAATATTTGGAGATTATAGTACACTTTTTAATCTCACGAAGTAATTATATCGGTTAATGAAGGCTCCTAATACCTAGTACACTAAACATGGCATTTAATAATTACATATTCAGCTTTATGGGTGGGCCATATAGAGGGGATAAATGTATGTCTGGAAGCTAGTAATACCTGGTGGGATAGGACCCAACATCCATGTTAAGGCTGGGATTCTATAATGTTAGTGGGGCCTAGTGGATATAATCTGAATGTCCATTTCTTCCATTTCTCATAATAATTTTTTTTATTATATGGATAATGTTATTATATATAATTATAGAGGTTAATGTAGGACTTTATATTTAAAAAAATCGAGCTATTAATAGTTTATGAGGATGGTAGTATGGTTCTAAAAATCATGAAATAATTATATGGGTTAATGAAGGAACCTATGTATGGTATTCTAAAATTGATATTTGACTAATGATAGTATAAATTTGTAATTTAAGTAATTATTATAACTTATATGTGAAGTATGAACACTTAGATAACCTAATAGAAATTTTCTATTTATCTGATATAAAAATATTTAGGTAATAATATTTAGTGTGTGAGGAGTTATCATATAAAATAAAATAGTATATTTAGTTATTCATTCTCGAGGAGATGGACTTATCTTTCATTATATAGATCGCAAGAAACATATTTTATATCTTCCTTTCATATGAATCGTACGTAAAAGATATATTTATAATTTTTTACACATATGATAAAAAGGATATTTCTACACAAATCAATCTAGGAGTAAATCAATGAAATGAATAATCCATTAAAAAAATTTAAAATATATTCTTTATGATGTTAATTATAATTATAAAATATCTAACATTATATCCACTACAAACTATCTATGTAGTCAATTTATGTGGTAGATATCAATGTGTTCAAAACAAATCACAATTCATGGATTCTAAAATAAATTCATTATATATTAAAGAAATATAAAACATTGTCTTGATGTATCACAAATTTAATGAGATTTAATTACATGGTATCAAAGGAGGAACCCAACCGTATGTTTAGTGGTTCTACCTTCGTTGAGATGCAATTTCCACAATAAGGATGTGGTGCTCTAAGGGGGTGTGAGGTGAATAAAACACCCCATAATTATAAACGGTAATGTAAATAAATGATATCAATCATGTTTATAAGGTTCACCAATCACCTAATACATTATACTCGAAAGAATATATTTTCATAATTGTATTAAAGCTTTTTAATTTGATTGATGATAACAACGTATTAATAAATGGTGAATGTTCTAAAACACTAAAAATCCTTTTTTGTTGATATGATATATTTTGGGGATACATATCAGGAATATAAGGAGTTATCATATAAAATGAATGAGTATATTGAAATGCTTATTCCAATGAAGATGACCTTATTTCTAAGGCCACATATTGTTCAATAATTATTTTATATATTCATTTCAAAAGAACTGTTGGAGAATAGTTATATTAATGTATGTTATGGAAGATTCAAAGGCTGTTACCACTCATATATATGTTTGTGTGTTATATGGGAAAATATAAATCCATTAAATAATTTTATAAAATTTAATTCCATATGTTAATTGGAACTCCACTCTATCAGACTTCATCTATAATGGAAATTGTGAATATAGTACATTTATGTGCTAGATATCAAAGTGATCAAAATGAATAATAATTTATGGATGATAAAATAATTTCATTTTATATTAAATAAATGTAGAATTTGGTGTTTATGTATCAAATAAGTAATGATATGGAATTATTTGGATTTATAATTGTTGATTGTTTATGTGATTCTGATAAATGAAAATCAATTTTTGAAGAAACGTTACTTTTGATTGAATGATTTTTTCTAATAATAGAAATAAATAAAACCCTATAAATTTATATTTAGTGGAATGAACATATGTTTCGTCCACCCATAATTTCACTCAAATGATATAGATAGAAATTTAGTTGAATGTTTATAAATTTATTGTTGAAAATATATTGAAAATTATCTCTGATAATCAAATTGAAATTGATATTTCAATGAACCCAATTAGGCAATCTGGTCGAAAACATATTAAAATCAAATATAATTCCCCAAGGATAATCATTATTTTAAATAAATCAAAATTGATTATACTTAAATTGTTATTAATATATATGGTACTGTCACTAATGTGATGCTAGGGGAATGATCTGATGAATTGAATTTGAAACATCATTCCAATCCATCCCATATCACATTATATAAATTATGGGATTATCCATCACTATTCCTTATGTTATGTTTTCAAAGGGGTGGATTAATATAACACATCATCAAATAGAGGTTGTCAAAATTTCAATAATTTTATAGTTTAAGGATTGAATTTTTATAACAATTGGGGAGGAAATGTATAGTGAATGAATGGCGATGGTTTTGTAAAATTTAATAGTATAGAATTATATATACCTGGGATTTGAAAATCATTGAAAAATATTTCCTTATTAAGAAATGTGGTCTTAGGAAACTTTTTAGAAGGCTATGATTATATTGAAATTAAAAATAATGAGTTATAAAATATTTAGTGTTACAAAAAAACATAAATGGGGAGACAAATATTATCCAATAATTGTGAATTTGTTGTATTTGTTATAAAATATGGTTTTATGAATGTATTTTTGATAATTATGAATGATTTTTGAGTCCATTGAACTATATTTGTAGCTTTTAGTTTATTAACTAGATGATAAAAGTTATTGTGAACAGATTAGTTAATAAGATAATTACTGATGTTTTGAAATGAATTTGGAAGAAACACATAGAATAAGATGAGAAGTCCTGATTAAAGGACAATTTATAAGGATGGATGGGTAATAGATCGACTATAGGATACTCAAAAATATCAATCATGTTTTTTTTCATTATTATTCCATATTCATAATCATTAAATTATTATAATTCTACTAATTTATTAAGATAAGTTGATTGAATATTTTGTTGACATGAATAATGGTTGATTCCAAAGATACAATTTTTTTTAAAAATTTGTTTAATCACTAGATGTTTGAGAAATATAAAATGTGAGATGGTTTTGATAAAATTGAGAACATCAAAGAAAAATATCAAAACATTCTTGTAGAAATTATAAATGTTCCTCAAAATCATATAATTAATATCAAATTCTATTTATAGAATTGAAGGTTGAAAGAGCTAAAGAAAAATAGGAAATAAAGGAACACTAGATTTAATTGAATGATGTTTGTGGATGTAAGATTACTATCTGTTATTGAGTGAAAAAAATTAACAAAGTTAAGTCACACCCATTATGATGATATTGAGTATGATGTTTGATTTTTAAGAAGTAATTTTTGTGATTCAAGTGCAGTTTTATTTTTGGATTTAAGATAAATTACTATGTGTATAATGGGAGACGTCAATATACCAAATCCCAAAAATTTTAAAATATATTGATGTTAGTTTTCGAAAGAAATTAGTTAGTGTAATTTAAAAATTTAATCCCACACAACATGAAGTTACTAGAGTTAGTCAAGTTTTATGTAAGTAAATACATTATTTTATAAGCGTTTTTTGAATTTGGCGATCATTTCTGAGTGAATAAGAGTATTGAATTCCTAATGTAAAATCATTATATGATACAATAGGCCATAAAAATTGTTTATATGAGGTTCCTATAATTTCTATAACATTCATACACAAGTTACATACAAATATGATTAGTATATTGGAGTTTTGAGAAGAAATTATTTATTATATTTAGAAGTCTTGTTTGAAAATCCATATCATTATACTATTGGTAAAAAAGATAATAATTATAGACACCAAATTTTTATACATAAAAATTAAATTCATCTTTTGGAATAATTAATACATTAGAAAAACTAACAGAAAAAGACTAAATTATTAAAGTTCTGTTGAAAAAATGGAATAAAAAAATCAGATACAAATGAAATATTTTGACATATCATAACCATTTGGTTGAATATTATATTTTTTGGAATTTTAAAACATCTAATAAACTATTTTATATTTTATGTTTTGAATTTATTCAAATTTGACACTATTTATACTTGAATTTATCAAAAACACATAACAACATGATTATATAAAATAAAATACATGAACTAAATCCTAACATGTCATAGTAATGCATAAAATTTGTGGATGACATAAATTATGTCATATAAATTTTATTTTAAGATTTATAATATAATTTATTTTATATTTCACTTGGTAAAATAATTACTATATCAATGTTGTGTCAATATTTATGGTAATTATTTAATCTCTAAAAATTAAAAATAAATTACCATTGTGTAGATAATTTAATTATCATTATGTTAATACTTATTTTTTATGTTTCATCAATTTAATCTCATCATTAAAATTTGTATATAGAAAAGAGATAAAAGAGTTACATTTTTCCCTTTCATATATTTTTATAGTAATTATATTACATTTTTGGAACAAATTCCCTTAAAATAATCATTTCTGACCCTTAGGTAATATTGCTATACTTTTATTAATCCAATATGATATTCAGGTGTTATGGTAAATTTTTATTTTTATAAAAATGTTTGTTACCATAATTTATTTGATTTATCATTAACTATGGTAAATAAAAATTACCAATGTTACTATTCATAATATCCCCAAATAAAAGGTACCAATTTTTATAATTTGTAAATTCTAATTCCATATATTGAATATGTTCTTCCAAATTCAAAACACAGAATTTGCAGTAATTAATTTTAAATTAGCTCTCATTATCAAAACTAGAAAGCGTGTTTTTAGAAAATAAACTATCAACGAATTGACTATTGTTTATATGAAATTTCAGTTCCCCTGGGTTCCACCCTCCTTGACAGGTCGCTTGTTCTCATCTGGGTGGAAAAAATGAGGCCCAACACAATCGTCGACGGATCGCTAAATGGACCATCGTTCTCAGGCCATCACCCTCCGGGACGCACTGCCATCTTGGCTGGAAATGGATCCTTCATCGACTAGGGCACTACCTCAGGGGAGTGAACTCTTCATGGGGGAGGTGGTTTTCACTATGAGGAGAGTTCTAAAATTCCCAATAAGGGAATTCCCTTCAAAAAAATGAAAACAAAAAATATTCAATTTCATTTTGAAATGTATTCCATTAACCATCATTTGTTTAAATGATACAAAATAATCCAATTACACTTTAAAACAAAATATGAGTGAAATATAACTCTATATATAAATTAGATGAAAGGGACATTTTGAATTTAAATGATGTATTTTTCACTATTCATTAAAATATAATTTTTTTCAGAAATATACAAAAATTTAATCCAAAGAAAATTTTGATGTCATTATTCTAAATAATAATTTTATTATATCTTATATATAAAAATGAAGAAAACTAGATTTAATCAGGGTTCTCCAAAAAAAAGGCTGTAATTTTTTTTAGATAAAATATTTCTTTTAACCGAAAAATTGGTTATGTTCATATATAATTTCTAAAAAAACATATTAGATGAATTTAAAACATTACATTGAATATATAAGATATTTTTTTAGTTAAATAATAATCCATAAAGCTGATATGGTTTTATAAACACTATAATTCTCTTTATATTAATTCTCATAAATACACATCATTTATATAGATTTGGATTTTGTTTACATTTCTATAAAATTTGGTATGTAGAGAATCATTATTTAAACTTTTTTGAACCTTATTTTCATAATTAATATGATAACATTAATTCCATCCATTACAATGAAAATGATTTAACTACATTTTAAAATAATAATAATAATATTATATTATTTTTCTATGTAACTTAATGTTGTGTGAAACTTATGATTTTGGAGAAACGTGTCTTCTCTGTAGGGTAAACTATCCAAAGAAGAGTCCCCTTTAACATAATAATAATATGATATCCATAAATTTTAATATATACAAAAAGAGTTATTCTATAATTTCATTAGAAGTTATAAGACCCAACGATCAATCTTTGAATTGTCCTATATCGCATGGTACCTCATCTGATCCATCACTCATTCATCGTAGAAATCCTTTGGGTTTGATAAGAATATTCGAGGTGATGATACAATCCCCTCAGGATTTCCATCATTAATGCACAGGGATACATGAAAACCTTAATCCTCAGGAAACCATTAAAAATCGGGGAATCATTGGAATTCATAATGGTCTATTTATATTAACATTAAAATCATTGAACCCAATCATTCAAAATGGTATCCCAATGTTACATCCTAGGAATTTATTTTTACGATGTCACAAAAATTATGATTTTGGATCATATGTACTAAATCGATGCATTTAATCCTGCATCATCCTAAGATATGGATTCTAGTATTTATAGGAATAAACTGTCAATATATAATGAAACATTATCCCAATCATATGAGACATCTTATGGCATCATCCATGTCAATTGGTGAGTCCATTTGAATAATGAAAAAATACTTCTATTACATGAGAAAGGACCAATTCCATATAATATTGTGTAATCACATAACGTTTTAAATTTAATAAATTCATAATATGGGATATGAAAATTCCCAAGACCAATATCATCATCCACAAACCCCAATGCATCTTTGTTAGTACAGGTTCTAAGGTGACATTTTCTTCGATCAATACCCTGTACAATTTCCACTCTTGCATTGGGGAAATATGTCCTTGTGTAACATTTTATGTTCCAATTGGATCTTATCAATGCATCATTTTCCATCTAGGAAGTCACATTATGGGGATTTCATCAATTCGATTCAGTTTCTTATGTTCTATAGGTTGGGGTAAACACCTGAACCACTTATCGATCACTATGGGATTTATTCTTAAAATTAGTCACATCCAAGAGGGGTAGGATCTCTTCCTACATATTTATATATATGATCATATTTTATATACGTTATCCCTCATGGATGACCACTTTTAATTTCATCTTGTGTCAGAACCCCTATATACACTATGTACAGTAAGTCACCTAAAAGTAGGGGTACCACACTATATCAATAACAATATATTATGGAACCATTAGTGGCCAAAATATGTGGACTATACAGGAGGCTACATCATTTCCCTCAAAAGCATGAGTAATTCATAGATATTATTTATTATTTATTATTTAACATAAAAAATTTATGTGGTAAAATACCTTAACTAGTGGGGATACCTATACCATATACATATAGATAAGTGCATAAAATGCATGTGAAAAATATGGAACATGAGGCTCATGAATATCACGAAAAAATTTCCATTTAAAATATTTGGTTTGGATTCATGATAATAATGATAAATAAAAAAAATCTTTCCCATATTATTAAATTTATAAATTTCAATTCAATTTATTCATGAAAAATAAAATCATATGATACTATAAATGATAACTTATTAGTTTGAAATCCCCGATTTTATTCTCTCTCCATCAATGTGGTGTTGCTCAATGATGTTCAGATAGAAATATTATTGATCTTATAAAAGGGATACATAAATTTTGGATCATTGATCTATGATTTTTGTCTTTTAGTGTCTGAAATAAAAGAGATTTAATATCTCACATTGATCAAATGAGGAATGCATAATAGAACAAGAAGAAGAGATTAATCCAACATTGTCCTTTATTATGTTTCAATCTATAAAAATGAAAGATATGAGATGGAGGGCCAAAATTCATTACAATGGTTGATCTTTATATTCATGATTCTAAAAATAACATATATAATTTGGTTATAATTTTCAAAAATTAACATTGGACACTAGAGAGTAAAAACATTCATTTTAGACACTAAATCACACTTATGACTTAATTAATCATCATATATATATATTTATAAAAAGCATTCCTAGAATCCTAGAGCACATTAATATATTAAATGATAATATGAAACCCATTAAATCTTCCACTAGGATCCCTATATAATGTAACGAATTGAGAAGAAGTTATTTATATTTGAAAAATTATATTTTCACGTATTGAATTATTTGATAAAAATTGAAAATAACACTAGAAATAAATAGTACCACAATTGTTTTAATCTCTAATAATTTATATTAAATATTTTAATTCTGATCACTCACAGTCAAACATTCACCAACTCAGACATGTGGTGTCTGCGATGACATAAACTGTTGTTTATCTGAATAAGATGAAATTTATATATAACACTCTTAGTCCATATAATAATATTATTAGGTTTAACATGCACACTAAGAGTGGAATATAGAAACACCATCTTGACCCTTATAGATACAAGTAATTTCAATTCAATTACTACAACCTAATAACAAACACTTTGAATTATAATTGTTATCTATCATGATATATCATATTTCTATAAGAACACTTGTTTCACTATCCTTTTATTGATTTATATATCTCATGACCTTACATGAAATAGTTACATTCCGATTCCATGCCCATCAATTTAATGAACGATATAAAATCCTACTAAACCTCAACACGTTGTATATATCTTCCTCAAATTGAATGTAATAAATCATATATTGATAATTCAACAAAATAAATTTGTTAAAAAAAGAACCCCAGAAATAGAAAACCATCTTGTAAATTAATGTCTTTGTTAATTACCTTCGTAAATGTACATGATAAAATCATAAAAAATGATAACATCCTCATATTAATATATTAATAAATATATTCATTGATTGTAATAACAAATCAATCCTAAAAATGTGGCATTTTTAATTAGAGGTTATTCCTCATAACCTCAACTACTCAGGATAACCATGTGATAAATTTGCGAGTTGAAGTATTAATTATTATAATCCACCATAAGATAAGATCCACTATTCATCGGTGTCCACTCAATATAATGAATCCAAACTCAGTGGAATATATTTAATATTACATTTACAGTATTCCATGGGTATGATTAAATATAGAAGATACAATAACATTCTGATACGAGATTTAATATTTGGAAATTATCATGCAAAGATTTGATATAGAATTATAAACACTATTTAGGTAAGAATAAATACATTTATATATCAAATTTTATATGTTTGATAGAAATCAATGTACAATACAGAGTTTGTTCTCGGGAACCCAGTAATTTAACTCACTAATTTATAGTATTCATCTATAAAAATATCTCATCCGAGTAGCTATCACATGAGAATCATGATGTTGATAATGTATGGGATTTGTAGGGGAGTCTTTCGTGTAATAATATATGGATAAAATTCTAACAATTACATCCCCTCTCAATGTAAAATCTCTTAATAGGCAAATTTTAACATGTATATGTTTTCATATCTTATGTGATATGGGATCCTTTGAAAAAACATTTATTAAAATATTATCTCCATATACTTTAAATGGGTATGTACTACTATGTATAATTCCATCGTAAAAAAATTATTGGAACATATTCCTTTGCTTTATCAGATGCCACAAAAATTTTATATTCTTATATAGGTTTGGTTTCCATGTAATTATTTGAGGTCTTTTTGCTCACTACACCACCATTCTAGAGAAATACATACCCATAAAGCAATTTAGACCATATTAATATATTATTAAGTTGTCGATGTTATATCCCCTCATGAAAAGATCCTTATATTATCCATACACCATGAACATATCCATCATAAGTCCCAAGTAAATTACATTAATTTTTATAGTTGTTCAATTAATATATCATGGATTCAATTTATATCTTCCGACCATGATAAAAAAAATGAAACATCAATCATAGTACATATAATTTCATACATGATAGATCCCATATATGAATCAAAACATATCAATCTCTTTCATTCAATCTCCTCCTATTACTATGGATATATATTCCCGATGGTATAAATTCAAGTTGATACATGTAAAAATACTCAATTGGATTATTCTATGTTTTACCTTTTGATTATTTTCCAATACATACAACTTGACATATCCCAAACACCCTCTAAGATCATTCATTATTGATCTAGATCCAAAAATATTGGAAACATCACCAATGTTTTTCATTGAAAATAATTCAATTAACCATGGAGCAAAAAATTATAAAACATTCACTTTTTTCTGATTAACAATATGTCATCAAAATATAATAATTATTAATAAACTTTACTATGACTATTCTTTGTATAGAAAAAATACATGATTTCATTATTAATGAATCCATATTATATTATGGAGTTGATGAATTCAAATTTCCACAATTGTGATGCCTACTTCAAAACATGACTATATATCTGATGCTTTCATACTACATTAAAACTCATTTACATAATTATACCTCTTGGAAATGACATATTAATATATTCAACCAACTTCCCAATTTGAAAAATATGTTTTTACATCCATTATTAAATATTCATAATAATGGAAGGATGTTATTACATGTAATTTTATAATGGATTTTAGAATAGTGATGGTTAAGAAGTTATCATCATAGTAATGGCGTTAACCAATCATATAACACATTGCAATAAGTTGTGGCTTAGAGGTTCTTAGTAGACCATCCATGTTTAATTTTTTCATCAATTCCCATTTGAAGGAAATAGTTTTACATCATCTGATTGGTTCACCAAAATGAAAAAATTATTTTGGTACTTA
This sequence comes from Viscum album, assembly GCA_963277665.1. Lineage (NCBI taxonomy): Eukaryota > Viridiplantae > Streptophyta > Magnoliopsida > Santalales > Viscaceae > Viscum > Viscum album. Next base: position 202,973,442 of record OY728121.1, on the reverse strand, counting down.
GTAACATAATAGAATTTTTTTCTATAATACATTGAGTAGTGTCACTACCATCTACTTATTACTTCTATGTTATAATATCATCATTCTTAAGGATAAAGGTGTCCACAAACATTATGTTATGAAAAATATGCCTTATTTTATTTATCCACTTTAGTATATCGATGATGTATTTATGTATAATGAGTATCATTCTCCCCCACTTTTTGTTATGGTGATTATTTCTATTCCACATCATGTGAACCTAGAGTATTAACTTCATCAAATTCAATATTCATCCCACTATTTGAATTGGATATATGTTCACATCTTAGAAACACTATATATCATACCACCATCACATATCTATGTTAATTGAAATTATTGAAAGTCCTTATGACTCATAAGAATAACATATAAATCTGTAATTCATGATATGAGATTCCAATTTCATTGTACATATATTATTCAATAATTAATCACATATCCATACAGTCATATTTGTTAGAAAGTGCTTAAAACCGTACCAAAACACAAATGGAATCTAATGTATTATTATAGTTTATACTCTATTTAACTTATATTTTGTATTATACAATGCATATTCACTAAAGGAAAAAACGAAAAGTTACTGGATTCAAACTATATCTAACCATGTCTTTTAGGTTATAATTCATCCTTTCACTATCACTATTTCACCGAGTTAAATATGGAGCAATGAGTTGTGGAAAATTTTCAAAAACCATTAAATGATTAATAAAATCAATGTTAATATATTCTACACTAAAATCTAGTAAAAGTTTTATAATACTCATACAATGTATTATTTCTACATAAATCTGGAATTATATAAATAAGATAATAGAAGATTTCATATACCTCACTATGTTATCATCTATAGAAAATATAAAAATAATACTGTTAAGAAAACTTTGAAATTTTCTATTATAGGAAAAGGACCACAAATAAAAAAAATTAATAATTGAAGTAGTTGTATGGATCTTTCTCTTACCCAACTAAATGGATTTGGGTCATTTTATATTATTAAAAAAAATGATGTACATACAAGGGTTTTAACTCAATAGTGGAAAAATAACCGTCATGAAGTAGTTTTATTTAATGCTTCTCAGTTACTTGACATAGATTCATGTATCATCGGTATTAAGGGTAAGAGTTAGTCTCTATATATTTTTCAATGATTTCCAAAACTTTTTTTATAGATCTAGTGTACATAATCCATTTTTACTACTTTATCTATCATAAAATATTTTATCCTTTTATAAAATAAATCATTAATATACAATATTTAAATAAAATCCATTACCTTATAGACATGATGATAAGATTATGTTTTTGGTTACATATTCCCCTAAAAAATATAAGTTAATAATCTCCTGCTACTAATATTTATGGTCTGATACCATTTATTTCTAGGAGATCTACAACAATTTTTTCAATTTTCTTCCATAACATAGATTCCTTTATTTCAATAAATATTTTTGAGAACTAATTAGTATATAAAACCCAATGAATATAAATAGACTGATTGTATTGATTGAAGAATATAACTAATGAATAAGATTATTCTTGATTCCTCTTCACAACAATGTAATTATTCATCTAGTGGCCTTTATTTCAACATGAGAAGTAAACTACCTATTTTTCATTGCTCTCCCATTGTAACCAGGTCTTCATGAATAGGTGGTGCCTATGTTTCATCAATAGGAACATATCCTTTGATATTTTTTTACTATCCTTTATTCTTATTTTCCACCATAAGGACTAATGAGTTTGGATTAATTATATATTTATATTCTTGGTTAGCTAAATTCCAAACATATGGGAGTGAATTATTCGTGTTATTAAAATTATTTTTAGTAATGAAATAAATGATTCAATTACGAAATGTGGAAGGAATGAGATATGATTCGTGTTTCATTTTTAACCAAACTTTATATATTTTCTCAATAGACTACATCATCTCATGAACATGATGGACTAATTGATTACCTTATTCTAGATAATATCTATATAGAGCACTATATTCCTCATATCATTCTTATGGATTTATCCTTTTTTGGAACTCTAGGATATACAATAATATTGGAAATCATCGTTTTCCACATCCATTTTCTGCTACTCAATAGGCATAAATGAAATCATCTTGTACAAAATGTCTAGAAAATCATATATGTTTTTATTATATGAATATTTATTGGTTTTATATGTTCCTTGAAGAGGCTCAAATATATTTTGGTAGTCCATTACATAAATCATCATCTCTTGCTAAAGTGCTGTATGCAAGCACCTATACCACTACTCAATGTTATGTCCATTTTGGATATTCTATTAATCCAATATGGAATTTTTTTAATTTTAAATTGTTGAGGATTCCATATCATATTTAATTAAAAAACAATATTAAATTAGACGGAATACAAATAGACCTTTTCAAATTATTAATTTTATGGGTCATCTACTACTTCATAAAATCATAACAGCACTCAACAACTAGATCTGTAATAATTCATTGAATGACAATTCTTGTGAAAAGGATCCTTAATCCAATATTCATATATTGAGCTATGGAATCCCCGCTAATGTGAGAGTCAAATGTATTATTTTTTCTGGTCAACTAAATTAACTCATGGGTCCTTGATCTACATATTGGTGTCTCATCCACTTTAATAATATACTTTTCCACAATAAACACATTGAGTATAAACATTCCTAAATCAAGATACGGATAATCATTTTCTTCAATTATTATTTAATTCAAAAAAACACAGTAATAAAAACTCTCATATATTAGGAGTTAACCCCATCTATATATATTGAGTAACGCAAACAATCTGTTGAGTTTAAATTCAAGTGATTGTAGGAATTTAATGGCGTAATATAATCTTGGAGGGAATTATTATTATTTTTCATGCTGAATTAATATATTTCCTATTTAACATGATTATTCTATGATATATCAATATAATCGTTACCATTATTTAAAATAAAAAAATTCAGTAAAAATGTTTGTTTTTTATATGAAATATTAATTATTGATATATTATGTTATCACATGTAATAAAAACACATTAAAAAGCTAATAAATATTACATACTAAAAAATAAATAAATAATTTCATAATAATGAGACATTAATTATTATTTAATACATGAAGTGAATAGTAGTTTAACCAATACCCTAGGAGAATTCCATTAGATGATACATAACATGAATAGCAGCTGTCGCAACACCTATGCAGTTCCATAGTTTTGTCTAGGATGACACTAGACTCAAAATTCATTATACAAAACACCTCAAATCATTAAAACATTATACTCACATTATAGTGGGGTGGAAATCAGAGTCTGATATAACCTTTGGATAAATAAATGGGGGCATGCCTTCTCATATAATAAATAATGATAGAGGGATGATACACTGACCCTTAAAACAAAATATTTATTGATTTTTAAAATTGAAATTAAAAAAAATTTAAAATAAATAATAATAAAAACATGCATGGTTTTGTCTAGGATCATGATTAATTACTATGAAATTATAATTCATAAAAATATTTAATTTATAAAATACTAATTGGGAGATTTTTTTATTCTGTTACATGTATTAATATAATTTTAATTAATTAGGAATACATACAACTATGTCAATAATAAATTTTAAAAACAAAATATACTTAAATTTAATTTAATAAAATTGTAATGGTTTTTCGAGTCTATTTTGAAATTAAATAGGTAATTGGATATACATTTAGGGCTTCTGATGTGGTTGATGAATCAGGCAGGGTGGATTTGGACTAACTTGGTCCATGCCATGTCAAATTGGGTCATCAGTTTTAGGGAATATAGATATATATATACATATTGATATAAATATAATATTATTATTTTCATTCTATAAAACTTATATTATAATATGTAATTTATATTAATATATATAGTATATAATGATTTTTAATCCATTAGGATAACCATAAATGGGGAGGCCCAACAATTACATACCCATTTCTCGGGTGGGGAATGATTTTTTTAATAAATAATATCCTTCCATTTGGAAGGCTTTTTTTTAAAAAACATTTTAATTCTGGATTTCGTAGAAATCCAATAATACAACTGACTACACCATTCGGCTTCCTGTATTATTGGATAACATTCAACACACTTGTGTATATACTCATCAAAAAATGAAGATAACCAATATCCTAATAAAATTTAGGAAAAAATAAACCCTTATAAACCATCACATATATACACTAAAACCCATAAATATTTGATTGACCATATCTATGATATTTAAAATCTGATAGAAATTCCATATGTTGGGTTCATACCAAATATAAACCCTATTTCTGAATCATAAATATTATAATGAAGTTTTTTCGAATCAAATAATTACAAATCCCTTTATTCCAATTTAAGGTAATAAAGGATAAGAAAGAGTAGAAAATGAAAAAATTTAAATTTTAGGATTGGATTAATGTCAATAACCCCAAATCCATAAAAACAATTGCCTAAATTTCTCAAAGGACAATGCAGAATATAATTTATGCATAATAAATAAAATTGAACCAAACCATATATGTACTCGTTTTTTTTTGAAATTTTCTACTTTGTTCACTAAATATCATTGTGTTATGGCTCAAATACCCCAAGATATGAATAATATAAATATTACACACATTCAAAACAACTCATATATCATCAATATTGAATTATTGAGTGACGATGATACAAATAAAAGACCATTATGAAATCTCCTTGATCATGTGAAGAATGTGGAATTGATTGGGAATTTTGGATTGATCCATCCGTGTAATTAATTTAGTTTATCATCATATATGTGAGAGATAGGTTGGAAGAATAAAAAGATTCAAGAAAATGGTTCTATATACTATTGAATATTATAAAATTCACTTATAATCAAAGGATATAATTTTTAAAAATTATTTTTCATCTCTACAACTTAATTTCCTTTATTACAGATATATTACAACACTTATGACATAATTAATAAAATAAACAATATCCCATTTATCTTTTAACTCACTTGTGATACCAAAAAATTTTACATAATAAAATATGAACCATTATCTTCACTCAAAACATCCCTAGATAATTTATCAAACCCTAAAATTGTCATGTTTCCTTGAAAAAATATATTTTCTCGTATTTATTTTTTTGATAAAAAATTTGTGAATAACATGAGATGTAAATTCATCCATCAATTGTATAAACATAAAATAAATAATTTAAATATTTATTATGTGATCACTCACAATAAAATATTCACCATTCTTTACTTGTGGGGTACACTACATCATAAAATCATATTCGTCTTAATTGGTGGAACATGTGGATAGTCTTTGTGTGTGACACTATATATCCTTATCATCATATTAGTAAGCCAAATTTATAGACCGATATAATAATATATAAAAAAATAATTACCATATGATGATAAGTAAGGTTATAGGTATTGAAACATGTAATTACCATGCATTACAAAATATAATCTAGTTTTCTCATTATATCTGAAAATAAAGGACACACATTGTTGTCATAATCTTGTGGGTTATTTAAATATTTTTTGACCTTACTAAATTGTCATTCATTATTATAAAATGGACATGGATTTAATGATATTACTACCATCATATTAATCATGGTCCCATAATATAAGTATTCCTATACATATAAGTGAAACATTATATCTTGATCCTTTATCCATTGCCATTCAACCAAAAGAGACTGTAACCCATTATCCATTTCAATGAATAAAATTTCATGGTTTTCTAAATGTATTAAATTACATAATCATATGATACAAGTTGATGATGATAACATGTATTGAGTCCAATATAAATTCTCCTAAATATGGAAAATTTTATGACACCAGAAACATGTGGTGCTCATTTTTTAGGGTTAGTCATTATCATATCATATACTCAAGAATACCAATTTCAAACATCATGAGAATAATTATAAATACATATAAGCCGCCGACGCATGTAGTTAGAAATCATCATTTTCATAATAATATGATTTACCTAGACCTTTACAAATAGTTTTTTGATTACTCTCAATTGTATGCTGATTTCCATAATATATGAAGGAAATTCTATAACCTTTTGACAAAAAATCATAATCAAAGGAAATTACCAAGAAAATAGTAGTCATAGAAATATCAACACTATTTCAGTATTGATAAAAACATTTATATATCAAACTATATTCTTGTAATTGTAATCAATCTATATAAATGGGTTTGTTATATTGAACCCACTCATAACATAAAATTAATGTGGACCACCTTCCTTAAACAAAAGTGGAACCCTAATTTTAAATTAGATTTAACACTCATTCCATATAATGTCTTGGTTTATCCCACCACCAAGAACCATTTTAAGGCCCTATGTGACCCTAGAATGAGTAAAAATTAAATATAACAATTATAAATAAGTAATCAACACCCATTAAATAAATTTTAATAATTATGTTTCTTTAATTTAGAACAATTTAATATATCTAAAATATCAGTGCTCAATCTCATCACGTCAAAACCTCCAGTGATGGGATGAAGTCCCCTGCCGATGCTCCTTCATATTTAGGCTTCAAAGAAGCACTAAATAATACCCCCAATTCAATATCACAATAAATTCATTTTGGGGTAACACCCTAATAAAATTCCCAAATGAGATGTACCTCAATATGAAAAAATGAAAATATAGGTGGCTGTTTTTCAACATTCCAATCATTCTAGTATTAATGAAAGCCCCCTCAAACAAGAATTTTTTTAACTAGGATGACATCTAAATTTAATTCTGAAATAAATATTTATGAAATCATTGTGAATTGAAGGGAAAAATGAAGATGGGAGGATAAATAATCTACCCACATACACCGTATAATCAAACACAAGACCACAATGAATAGAAGTGGAAGGGTAGAAGGAAATGTTGGTTTAAGACCAACCATATGATACTACTTGTCTAATAGAATATGTGGGGAAATCCCTTGTTATTTAATTTTTGAAAAACATTATATTAATCATTTGTGGGATAATGATAGTCATTTGGACCTGATATTTTTATAAAAATTCCTATAATACTCTTAAATATTCCAATCATGTCCTAAAACATCTAATGGATTCCATTCACATCATAAATCACTATTCAAAATTGGAAAGGTCTATTATACTAATTTTTTGAATCATTAGTTAGCAATTAATCCTTCATTGCTGGAATAAACACACAATCCATCCAATAAATCATGAAATATGTACATAAATAGATATTTGGATTTAAAAACTCTTAAAAACCATTTCTGAGTCATAGTTTTGAAATGTAAAATTCATTAAGTGTAAATATAAAATTCGGACAATAATTTCAATGAACAACCCTAAAAAGGGTATCACAACTGACATTATTTTTTTGGCCTAATACAATATTTTAATATGATAATACATCAGCAGGTGTAAATTATGATATCCCCATAAATAATCATATCATGTAGAAAAGAGAGGATCTACCATCGCTAATCCCTAGGAGGATGAACCTTGGCACGTCATCTCATTAGGGAACATTAGAACCCCTTGGAAGATAATCCTACATGGTACATGTATTCAAGAAACTTATATGAAACATGGGAGGATTATTTTAGGAAGACCAAGTAATCAATAAATAGTTTTGAACCCTTGGAAGATGATCATAGGAATTCCGCATTATTAGGAAACCATGACGTACCCGATAAGGTTAATAGAATGTAGTCTGAGTAAATAAAAAATATAGTTGACCACAAGGAGGATGATCATAGGAAGTCTATGATGTTAGCCTTAGTAATCTAGAAATATCATTTACTATTTATTGGATGATATTATGTGGTCCATGTAATCAGAGAACACTTTGAATTATCTAGTTAATATCGATGGAAATCAAGAGTTAGGTGTCACTACCGAATCAAAGGGGAACCTATACAAATTATTTCAAAAATATATTTATAAAATTTTCAATCTTTTTGGAATATATCCCTTGACATTCCATTTTGAACATTTTCATTAAAAATATGAAGTGGAATATTCCATATGGTCATTAAACCCAAAAATCGTATTTCAAGTACATAGTAAACTTTTCAATCCATTTACTAACGAAATATGTTATGCCTCACAAAAAAACATGCACCCTGGTTCCAATATCATTCCCAAGGAATCCCAAACCACAAATATGTTCAAAATATCATCCAAATGAACCCTTATGGTTATCTATTTGATTTACTAATTTTTTTCCCATGTTCAGGAACAATAGTCTACTAAAAATGGATTGTTTGTGGCATGTTGATATGTTTATTTTCAATATTTTGGGATACCAAAATTTAATTATTAATTTAGTTCCACTACGAGTAAAAATTTGATTGGTAACCCAATACACATACCACCTCATAATGAGATAAATACAATCATTATAACGTATAAAACAATCTACTCAACAACATAGGTGATAACTTTTTAAAAACATACATCAATTATGAATAAAAAAGTAAAATTTGGATAATAAAAATGGAATACAATAAATATAGGGAATATTACATAGAAACTGAAAGAGATATCTTAATAATTGAAATGATGGTGAAGGCTCAATGACATAAAAATTTAATAATCTATTAAATAAAATTGATTTTTACATTTATTGTTTATGATAAGGAATAATGGGGATCTACAAATGAAGGGAGATTATTACTTTAACGGGAGAGGGTTCCTCGTATTAACTATCTTGGGGTGACACCCCTTCAATTTTAATAAAGGCTGCATTAATATAGAAACTAATTAAAACAAATAAACCCACACATGAATAGTTAATGGCATGAAAACATTTTTACACTATGAAAATTTCATGGTTGGGGGGATTCCATATATATCTATCCTTTTATGAGTTTAAATAAATTTTAACAATATGATTTTTTGGTTCCTACATTTTATATAAAATATACTACCAATTATTCAAGGAACAATTCCTATGCTGAACAAGACCCATGGAACATTTTTAACAAGGTTAAATAAAAGGATTATGTTATATTTGATAGAAACATTACATAAATTGGGGCCACAGTTTTAAAAACACCACACTATTTTTTTTTCTTCCATTATGTTCTCTCCCATAAAATAATTTTATTTTTTTGAAAAAACACCATCCATTTGTCCCACATATAAGACTCCCACTGCATTTTTATTTTTTATTATATTTCCATTCTTCCACTGTGCATTAAAAATTGAAATAATCATTCCATTTAGATCCCTTTAACTATGAACATGTATATGAACTTGACGCTCCTCGAAGGATGCATCGCCATCATTCTCATCATCAATGGCGTTAAGAATGTGTGATTGATCAGGGCTGTACCCCTATTTTTGGGAATCATGGAATATATCATCAATCATACTGAAATTAAATTTTATATATAATACAAATTAATGTTGACCTATCATTTCTACTATCTTCATTTGAACCACATACAAGGGTCCCGAATTCCCATTTACTTAAACACGACAATGTCTCACTCTCAACGAAACAAATATGAATACTCAGTCACTCACGTGCAACCCATGATGGTGGCATCCCTTGTTTTTATAAGATATATTCCTATTATTAGTAGTATTTATTAAACTATAGATCAACTAAATTTTCTCTATGGTCTGATTCTTGAGACTCATCCCTGTCATCAATGACTCAGTAACCTTTATTCAACACAGAGGAAAAATGAATGGCCTACCATAAAATTCTTCATAGAGTGCATCAATATTGTCTCAAAGAAATATATACAATTTAAAAACATAATTATATAAAAAAAATTATCCTTTGATCCATTGGGAACTAGAACACATTCTTATAGAAATTCTTTCAAAATAATAAATTTTTTCTCATACATTCCATTTTTTGGGTGACAGTAAATGCACTGTTGTGCCTTCGAACCAAGTACTGTTTACAAAACATAATGAAAATTTACTATGAAATTGGAATCCCTATAAAAATGAATACACCATGAAATCCTATGAAATAACAATACCTTTAAAACCTAGATAACTCTTAGATTATCCAATGATAAATAATTTCATATTAGTATATGGTGATTTACCTTTTTATGTCAATCTAATATCACCCATATAGAATCTTCTCCCTATGAAATCATTAGAAAATCATTCACAAAATACATTCTAACATCATCACTTTTCCCTTAAGGAATGTGAAATAACTATAGAAGGAAAATGTGCTTATAAAGAATATATATTAAATGATATATTTTTATATCAAATTTATTTAATTTCTTTTATAGCATGTGTTGCAAACTACGCCGAGTTTTAACAATCCATGTAGCACTATTAAAATAATATTATTTTAAATAATAGTTATATCATATAAATTAAATTGTATAGTATTAATAGGATGAAATAAAGAATGAATATTATATTTTTTATAAATATTTAAAATATATTCTTTGATTATCAATTGATTATAAATGAAAATAAATATCATTTGAAAGTATAAGTAATAATTTTCTAAAATATTGTTTTTATACAAGAACTATATATTTTTATTAAAAAAGTTATATTAATAATAAATATAATAAAATATTATTTAAATTTTTAAATTCTATATTAAAAAAAAATTTATCCATCATATATTTTGTATTATATGAATGATATAATAAAAACTCTAGTTTTATGTTCAAAACTGTAACAATTTATGAAATAGAATAATTAAAAAATCCAAAATTATTCTAAATATAGTTTTTTTTATTTTAGAACAAATATTTTCAAAAATGAATACAAATTTTTAATTCTACATGTCAAAATTAACATTTAAATTTTTTTTTAGAATTTAATTAAATGATTATGTTTTTCAATAATTAATGAATAATTTTGTTTTATTTATTTAACCGTAGTTGTTTTGTTAAAGCATTTATAAACGTCAATTTTTATTAAAATGAATTTATATTTTCCATAAGTTATATTAAATTAATATCAATCCAATTTAAGATATTTAAATTAATATTTGTTAATAATATATATAAAAACATATAATAATTCTGAAAACCATTTCACTTGAAAAAAAATTTCCCCATTCATGGAGTTTTATTTAATTAAATTCATCTAATTAAATGAATTGAATTTTGTAAAATTGATTAAATACATCAATTATGAATCGATAATTAAATATAATATGTTCAAATTATTTTCGGGTCATAATAAATTTAAAAAATTAAGAAATAATTTCCAGATTTAAGGTTAAAAAGTGTTTATCAAGAGGTAAACCAAATGATTTGAATCTTTTTCTAGTTAACCCAAATATAAATGACACATCCTCTCATATCTGCTCAACCCATGAAGAAATTTTTTGATTTACTAATAACATCCCATATAATTTCCTCGCTTCTATAAATATTTCTTAGAGTCCATGTTTTTATTATCAATGATTTTTAAGAAGGATTTTTGTTCAAACATAAATTGGTTATCAGAATAAGAGAAACACTGCCACCCAAACTAATGTTATTTTTTTCCATCCCTTCCTCTCATAGATGGTTTATATGATGTATTTTCTTTATTTATATGATATTTATAATATTACACTAATTATTGAATTATAATATCATTGATACCATCATAACCTCCAATACATAGAAAAATAACAACGCCCCTTATGTGTTCATGTGGACTACAACCTCCACTACTATTATGAATGATTTTTTTCGAATTGGATGGTCATAAAAAATATTAAAGAAACTGTATGATATATATTACATAAAATTGAATAAATATTGGAAATTATTATATAAATTACCTTTTCCCATCTAATCTAAAAATTGAAAAATAAACATGTTCACGTGAGAAAAACCCTTTTTATAAATAGTCTAATAAATTAATATAGCTACAAATATTATTGATTCCCATAAATATGTAGATATTGAATATAAATGTGTTACATATAATGACTAAATTTATTTTTATTGTGAAATACTATTGATATTAAAGGGACCAAAACTAATGAACGATGACATAGTTGTAGAATGAAGTAGTTATCAACCAGAAAAGTGACTTTAATAAATAATTGTTATTAAAAAGTTCAAAATGGTTATATGTAAATAAAATATGGTATGATTTATATGATTATGTTTAAATGATTTAAATATAATTAATATATATCAACTATATAATAGTTTCAAACATGTATTAATACGTTCAATAATTGAGGTAATGGATTTTTATCACTTTTATTTCCTTGGGACACACTCGATATTAACCACTTGTTTCTTTTTTGTGGTATATTTACTTCACAAGAAGATATTTTAATATTATAATCATCAAATTTATGGGATAAAATTGTCTTTTCTGGGTATATTACTCGTGGTTATTATGATTCGAAATATCTAAATGTTTTTTAATTCTAATATCTACAGAATTTATGAAATAAAACAAGTTATAGGGAATAAATGAATTTTAATGAGAACACACAATCATTATATTGAATTTGGTTACACATAGAAATATAATAATATAAAAAATAGTGATTTGGATAAATGAAATTCTTATCTCAATGACTTTCCATCCATAAGCATAGGGAGTTCTGAAAGATCTTAGTCCTTCCATAATCTAGTTAACAACCACTAGACCCATTTCATGATTTCTATAGTATTAAATATTCATTAAATATAAATATATTAATTAAATTCCGTTCGGTTAAATACAAAATCAAAACCATTTTTGGAAGGACCAAAAACAATAACCCTAGGGTATTCCAAATATTATAAATACATATTCTCCATCATTTGAGATGGATTAAGGATTATAAATTTTTTTAGATTAATAGTAATTTTTAAAATACTATCCATAGGCCATAAAAAAACTTGTTCCTATGAGAAAAATACCAATAAATCTATAACACAAAAAATATGAAATTTTTAATTATCTCAGTACCATGAACAAAACCATCATGATAAAACTGATATATTAATTAAAAATATATTCACAAATAACCCCAAAATGCAGTCACATATGTCATAAATTCCATCCAAATATAGAAACAAAATTCATAATATGAATGTGAAAAAATCTCAATACCGTAAAATATGAATCAGTAATCTAATTCATGAAATGCATAATGTATACAATTTATATTAAATGGATGTGAATTTATTTTATGATCTATAGGTGATCAACATCGAAGTAGGAACATAAATCTATAAAACAGGCTCTGGGAATTATTTCACACAAATAAAATGCCCAAATTTAACATAATATAAAAAACATAAATAGTCCTAAATAAAAAATTATGAATTTAAATATTTTATAATTCTATATCATTAACTTCAATGGATGGATAAGAATTAGGCACACAACATTATACAAAACCCCGAGAACATTATAAATACATTAATAGCAATAAAAAATATGAATGCCTCTTATATTGTTAAAAACAATGCACAAAAAAGATATAAAAATAATGAAAAAAATCAGAGAATAGTAGAATTGAATCCAAGAAAAAAATTGAAATATATATATATATATATATATATATATATATATAGCTTCACAAGGGTGTGATCCATTGAAAACTAAAACAGAACAGTAAAAATTGATGGGCAAAGTCCACTCCCATTCAATACTAGAAACTGTAAATACCTGAAAATTTCATGGGAAATTCTTTTTTCTTAATTTTCTTTGGAATTTTACAAGAACGAAGTTTCAGACAGCACCTGATTCCGAGGCCCGATGTGCCCGTAATCATTTTATGAAGTTTGGCTCTAGTATGTTCGGTGAACGAACAAGCGGGTTTTTATAACTTTGGAATCGGTGCTCGGAATCGAATTTCGAGGGTACCGATGTTATCGCAACGCCGGTTTTTTCTTAGAAACGCCTTTTTCGGAGTTATGTTTTCTCGGGTGTGGTTTTTAAATTTTTGGGGTTAAGTTAAGAAAACAAAATAAAGTTTTGTGGCAACTTTATTTTATTTATCTTAAAGCCACATAAAATCCACTTACTCTAAGTTGAAGTGGATTGGGTGGAACCCAAAATATCCTGCCCACCTGGTAGGATATTTGTGGGATGGGGCTCGCACGAGCCCCACCGTTTCTTTACCCCTATGTAACACACCCACGGAAACTCCACTTTAATGAAAGTCAACTGGTGCGTTTTCTAAACTCTTAATGCTCCTATTAATTGGATAGTTAAGACGTTACCATTAATTCACCGAATTAATGGTTCGTTTCTTAACATGATTTCAAACTGTTGGCATAATAATAAAATAAGACCAACACACGTTTTTCTTGGGTGCAGATTGTTGAGAGGATTTGGAGAAACTCTATCATCAACCTCCTTCGCGAAGAATGCGAAAAATGTGAAGAATGCAAAGAACACCTCGTCGCCAACTAAGAACGCTGACCTTCGACGAAAGGTAGCGAAGAACGCCGAAGATTATCTTTCCGCGACATTCTTCTGCGACGTTCCTTCCCCGCGAAAAATATTCGATCAACTGCTTGAGGGAGGAGATTACGGGTCTTATAAATTTCCTTTGTGGATTTTATCCTCAAAATTGATTTAATTCGTGAAATTAAATCTGTGTGTTTTCTTTAACCCTCTGAGATCGTTGACGCCACGTCGTGTACCGCGACGATGCGACGCCCCTTCCGTGACGCAACGATCCTCTTCGTCCATGACGGTCAATCCCGCGAAGGAATCACGGCCGACGAAAACTACGAGGTAGGGGTTTTATTTGAGAATAATATTTATTCCCATGGTTGTTTCCTTCTAAATCAATGAACCTAGATCAACTCATCATCAAATTGATCCGTATTTTTTTTATATACAGGACATGAATTTTTATTTACGAGAGTTTTTTTGGGAACTAGGTTCAATTTTAATATTAAAATTGTTCCTTGTTATGTTTTCATGTGTTGATTATTATTCCCAATTGCTATCACTTAACGCGGAGGGTGCGGGCCAAACAAACATGGCCCAAAAACCCTCCGCATTTTTTCGTTGATGCATGGATTAACGGAGTTTAAGAAATTGGATCAGAATGGCGATTACAGGCCTTCGCAGCAAAGTTTGGATCCCGGGAGAGTCGTAGGTGCAAACTGAAGGCAAAACGGACCACCGGAGCGTGTCCGGTGGTCTGCGGAAGTTCTTGCCGGCGTGCCATGCCCGGCGGCTGGCAGCGGCAGGCTTCCAGGAAGCGGCAGCGCACGACGTGCCGCCGGGAAGACCCTCCGTGGCTGAAGCCGTGGCGGCGAGCACCGGTCCCGCAGCTGCGCGGGACCGCGGGGAAGGGACGCGGCCTTGCGCCGCGTCTGGTGACACAGAGCGGCCCTCGCGCTGGGGCTGCAGCTCCTTGGTGCGACTGCTCGGCCAGCACCGAGCCGCCCAGGCCGGGCCGGGCCGCCCAGACCGGGCCGGGCCGAGACGCCCAGGCCAGGCCAGGTCACGCCTAGCCAGGTCGGACCCGGATCGGGTAGACCTGATTCGGGCCGACCCAGGGGGGTTGGGCCGGGTCTGTCCGGGCCCAGACCCCCTGTTTTCGGACCCTTTTCGGTCTTTTTCCCGTTTCATGACCTAAGGGCCTCTGATCGATGGATCGTCAGCGGCGATGCAATCTTTGGACCGAGACGGTCGTTTTGACATATCGCACTCAAGGTTTCAGAATACTTTGGGTTCAACCGGGTTGGTTCGTACATAGAACCAACCGGGCCCTCGGAGCGGAAACACTCATAACATGAACTTCGGTCGTCTGATTGACCTTCCGTCCACTTTGATGGATTCCTCTAAGTGAGAAAGATCTCTGGATTACTTATCTTGAGTTTTGGATGCAGTTGAATAGTGGCCAGGTTGGATTGCACCTGAAATCCAATCGGGCCCCTGGAAAGGAAAAGCTGATAACATTCAGACCGGACGTCCGTTTGACGAACCGTCAGTGGAGTTAGTGATCACGTAGAGAAACGGTCCCTATGAGTATACCCTATGAGTGTGCGGTGTATAGTTGAGAAACGGCGAGGTTGGTTCGCACACGAAACCAACCGGGCCCCGGGGATGAAAAGGCTAGTAACTCACAGACCTGGTGTCTGATTGACATGTCGTCTGTTCCGTTGAGACCCCTATGACGGGGTGGTCCTTTGAAATATTTATTCGTGGAACATTGTGATACTTTTAGTATCGACCAGCAGCTCAGGGAGCGGACCCTCCCGGAGACGAGCGTGCGGGGTACGGAGACCGTGTAGCCTGCTGAGACCTAACGACTGCTTGACTGATCGACTCGGTGTGTTCCAGATAGCCCAGTTGGGAGCGCTTGGTTGTATCGGAAGACCCACAGCGGAGGAGCGCTTGGTTGTAGTGGCAGACCCACGTTACTCAATAGAAGAAGTACCTCTTGAGGCTTTGAGAGGGAGCGCTTGGTTGTAGTGGCAGACCCACGGTGGAGGACCGCTTGGTTGTAGCGGCAGACCCGCAGTACTCAAAAGAAGGAGTACCTCTAGAGGCTATGAGGGGGAGTGCATGGTTGTAGCGGCAGACCCACGACAGAGGAGTGCTTGGTTGTAGCGGCAGACTCGCGGTACTCAACAGAAGGAGTACCTCTGGTGGCTATGAGGCGGAGCGCTTCGTTATCGCGGCAGATCCATGGTGGGAAGCACTTGGTTGTAGCAGCATGCCCACAATATTCGACAGGAGGTGTACCTCAATAGTCTTAGGATAGTGAGCAGTACCTCGGAGTCGTGACAGGACCACTGTACACTCCAGAGACGGGGATCATCAGCAGTTACAGTTTCGATAATGAAAATCCTGGTTTGAGCTGAGTCTATGACCTTTGTGTTTACCTCATGATTGAGATGGGTCACTTGATAACTTGGGTATATGTATGGGCATATACCTGGGAAGTAGTTATCCGTTGATTTCATAATCTTATGTTTCCTCATGATTGAGATGGGTTACTTGATTACTTAGGTATATGTATGGGAATATACCTATGTAGAGGTTATCTGTTGAGATCTTCCTTGTGGTTATCCTTGTTGGTTTTAGTGAGACCTTGAAGGTCTCGGGGTCCCTACTGAGTAGCTTATACTCACCCCTGCATGGGCTATGCCCGCACTACGTTGTGTTGGTTGCAGACAACAGATAGCGTTGATCGCGGTTGAGGCTGGCGGAGCAGGTTGGTACCCGGAGGTGGACCACTGGGCGGAACATACTCAGAGCGGACGGCTGGACCCGATAAGATTTGGAGGCTATCTGTACTCACCCTTCAGGTGGGACTTACAGTGGATGGCTCGACGTAGCAGCTTTACTTTCAGTTGCGGTTTTCCCATTCCAGTTGTACTTTTCTTCAGTTTGGGTTTGTATTCCTACCCACTTACTTTTCTTCACATACTTTGTATCAGCTATAACATAGTGTTTACTTCTACTGCATTCTTTCTCTATGCTGTTTGTTTACTTTAAAAAGGCAATGATTTCCCTTTTTTCTGGGATTTACGCCTTGGTGCTAGTCGTCATCCCCTGGCCTATGGAAGGCGGGCTTGGGGTAGTCACGACAAGGGCCCCGAGGACAGGTCGTGATAGAAACTCTATTTAACACGAAATAATTAATGTACCTAGAATTCAAATCAACCAATATTAGATTCCATCTATCATCACTGAAATTTAATGAAATGTAATTGGGAAAATATAAAAATGAAGCCATTACCATTGAATGTATCAGAAATTAATGATATGATTTCATTTAACATCCACTACTAATATAGTGAACATTCTCTTTTTGATTTGAATGTAATGGATCGAAGTAATATTATAATTCATGTACCTTTTGAATCCTATTTCATATTTCTAATCCATTCAATAATCAAATTCATAGAAAAAATCATCCACAATATGATATGAAACCATCAAATCAAGGTCATAGGTGTAATAAAATTTCCAACAACCACTTGGTAAGGGTGAATATATATATTCTCCTTCGAAGAGTCCTTTAATGAACTAGTAATAATTTATTCTCAACATTAGAGTAATCTATATTTTTATGAGTTTTAATTGGGTTTGGATAAATGAATCCATGTAAACAAATAGTTGGGTTTTTTACTTGTATTATTACAGGATTTTAAGTATGAATCCTCAATCTAACAAGCTTGATCTCATGCATCATGTAAATACCCACCAAAAATATTGTGGAATCATTTTTTTACTACTCTATATAGGCATTATGAGTCTCACTAGGGTCCTAATAATCCCCTTCCATGGTGGAAAAATTAGTTGCATCACCTAGTTCTATTTCAACAATATATAAAAAAAATCAAAAGGTCATTTTCCTCAAATATATGGCTCACAACATTCCATATCCGATCATTTTACCCATCATGGGTCTTGTCACCAAAAATCATATCATCATCATAATTTTTTCCTCCAAGATAATTCGAAACCCCAGAAGGTTCAGCAAAAGTTGTATGACTATCATTACATTATTCCGAATCTAGATTTGGTTTTCCCTATTCAAGCCATGATATTATTTGAGCTTGAGAGAATAATGCATTATTTCCATATTCCCTCAAATATTATCTAATAATAAGGAAACTACAGAAATAATTATGTATGTTTTCATATTATACATCTTCATGTAACCCAATGATTTCATTTTTAATCTACATTAGGGATGGGAGAGTGAATTTTCAACTCATTTATCCAATCAAAGGGTACACCGAGTTGTTGTGCCACATGGCCTATATCATGCCTCCCATAATAGAATATGCTAATGAGTATAAGAAAAGGTATTGGGTGTGTCTTTAGAGAGACTATTACATCATCACCATAGTGTGAACTAGCAGATAAAAGAAAAATTAAATAGTGAAATCATATATAAACAAATGGAAGATAAGAAAAATAAACTATAGAAAGTTAACTAGTATATCGGTTTAGTATAGATTTAAATTTAAAATAACATAAGAGAAAATAGTAAATGTTTGAATCGTAATCGTATAAAAAAGTTGATTATAATGTATTTCATGACTCTAAAAAACTAGAATATTGGTATACATGGAAGTAGGTAGTACACAATTTGATATAAACAAATCATGAATATTTTATAATCTATCCAGGCATCCTAATATCCCACCCGTTCATATGTTACAATGATAATATATTATTTCATGAAATAATTCATGCACCCATACCAATATGTATCCCTTGATGACCCTAACAGGATGTGAGAAAAACTCTTTAGTCCACCACAAACATTGTCTATAAATATTTAGTTTATCCATATAACATGGTTGTTTCGAATAATAACAATGAAAAATAGTAACAATAACTTTATGAAAGGATTAATTTTAGTTTCTTGAGGAAAAATAGGATTACATTCCCTAATTCAGCTCCATTAAAAATATCTCTTGGTATGTATCACCAGACATAATGCCTAGTATCACAATATTGGGTTTCGAAGACCAGTATCACCAGAGTAGGGGACACCATGCCTAGTATCACTGTAATGGTTGTAATGCCTAGAATCACATAATTGGGTATGTCATACCTAGTATCACAATACAGGTCATCATGTCGAGTATCACAGTATAGTTTCTCCATGCAGAGTTTCTCAAGAATAGGGGACACCATATCCAGTATCACATTATAGGGTCATGCTTCCCGTATGACATATATATAATGGGTTTTCATGTTTAGGTATCACATTTAAAAAGGGATATCCTTCCTATATCATAGTTATAAAGGGATTCCATAGCAATTATTCGAATTGTTAAAATGTTCTACATGTATATATATATATATATGCAATATGGTGATTCATGCTCATTTATCATATTTTAGACAAGTTTCCATGCCCACATTAATATGATATAAATATCGGTCAAGGATTAACTATGAGGAAACACTAAATCTATAACAGATTTATAATTAATAACAATAATTTTATAACTTTTATTCAATTTAATTCAAATGATATTATCATACAACTCACATTAAATTCATTTAATTTTAATTAATAATGGAAATGGACATGGAATCCCACAAAATTAAAATGATAATAATATTACATTGGAATATATAAGTGAATAAAAACAATATGATATGTTTTTTGGAATTGATTCCATGAAATAAAATTTCACATTTAAGTGGTAACACACAATGGAATGGATCACTAAGAGGATAATGATGTCAATTTTGATTAGTTTCATACAATTCATTTTGTTCCTTTTATAATAACATATTACTGACTGATTCAAATTTGGGGAAACACATGGTAAAAACCATTATGAGACAAATATCACATATTATAAAATACTACGACATGAATGGTTAAATATTAGACCTTCTACCTCATGAATTTTGTACTATCAACAGCATGAGATAACCTTTAGATTGAAATAGATCCTATTAAATAAAAACAATGGATCAACACCATGAAAATATTGAATATTATTGACATATAAATATCTATTATTCAGATAAGATAAATGAAAAATAGATATTCATAAATATAGATATTACCTATTGGGATCCAATGTGATAAAATTTTCATAGATCATATAATGAAATATTATATAGGAACCAAACCTATAGAAGTTGAATTGAGATATTAAAATTTGAGAATATGGAGACCTCAATCATCTCGAATGATGAAACAAGGAGGAGTAGTAAAATAATTATTCATTAATGAAATTTTGGTTATTTTTATAATGAAAATAGGGGAACTTGTATTTCTTGCACAGTTGGATAAATAGTGAAAAATTGTCCTCAGATAACTTCATATGGAGGGTACCAACGTTCTTTGCAGGCACAGTTTTGGAAATTATACATCCACCCTAAGAAATGGATCTGTTAAAAATTATTGACCACATTCATTGGTGGGTGAGAAAATCAAAATGGATTCCTCAAAATTTTCATCACACTACTGATCATTTTCATGTACCAATTTTTTATGGGTAATGGTATAGTATGCCCCACATGTTTTTTCCTAACAGTTCTACCATTCTATTTTCCGAAAAAATGATATTTGGTATCAGAAAAATCCTTGAAAACCAAAAAAACACCTAGGACCTCATTACACATTCTTGTTATTTCAAAATATTGTATTAAAAAAAATTTAAAGTATCCATATAAATGATAAATAAATTGTTCTTACAGCCTCTCACCATTAAAGAATGTCATTCCCGTTTTCACCTTCCTTTGGATGAAAAACATTGTTTGGGAATAACACAAACCATTAAACAAATGCGGAATCCTACTGATCCCATGTATCATTCTATACCTTATTGCGCTTCCATAACAACCATTCTAAAGGGATAGAAAATACTCAAAGATACTTCAAGATCTGGTCAATAATGTGTATATATTAATTCACTAGATAAGCATACATATCTACTTCTCCATTCTTATGGTGAAAAATATGAGACAATTAGGCATGATATTAGTGAAGATGTGAAAAGTGGGAGATGGATTGCTTGGAAAAAAACTGCATAGGTAATACTAATTAATAATCTACTAGACATACTATCTAAATGATCTCAATTTTTCTTACTAAGAACAATTATATCTTCCATGTCATCAATATCTAACAATTCCCATGTCTAGGTTATAACTGTAAGAATACCTGATCTATAAAAATAAACTCCAGAGGTCATCGACAATGACCAGTATAGGTTTTTAGTATATACTAACTTGTAGACAACTTATTTTTTGATCACATGACCACTATATATAATATCGTGATTAAGATTAGTACCCAGAAGCACTACATCTCTTGGCTCTAACTAGAACAAGGGTTATAGGTTGGGTCTACGATATAAGAAATCATAATGATCCATCTGTATTATCAATTTAATTATATTATTATTTGATACAATTAAAATAGTGATATCCTTCCCCAATAAAACATTAAAATTGAGGCCACATTCTCAGATTATTTCCTCTAACACTTGTATTTTTGGTTCCAATTGGCCTTTAGTCCGGGGGTTGAAGATTGTGCTGAGAAGCACCATTATACACATAGATTTTTGAATTAGTTGTAACAACCATTATTTTCATCAGTAATACCAATATAAAACAAATGTTCAATGGACCAGGTTATGTCATATAACACCAAACACATAGAGTCTCCCAAATAGATCTGCTGGGAATGTCTACATGATAGGAAAGAATTGGGATACTCTCTTACGTCGATCCATGAATACACAAACTAGATTACTAACCCAAGGTGACCATGGAATGTGGATGAAAAAACCATTAGAGGATAGAACCATTTCTATTCAAGGATAGTTTATGGTTTTACTTAGATAGTAGGTCTCATGTGTTCCACCTTAACCTTCAGAGAAGTGGAACACATATTGATAGATCCTACTTTGTGATGTTTCATCCTCATCCACCAATACCATCAGTGTATATTATTATACATCATGGAGATATCTAGTAGAACATTCCATTATGTATCATAAAAATCAAACATCAATTCCTCTCAAAAGTCTTTGTGAAACATCATATGCCATTATATAATATGGATTTCCTCACTATCAATAGTCGAATCTGGTGGAGGATCCGCAGCAGAAATACCTTCACATATAACCAAGAATATAGGATGTCAAAAACTATCTCATATTCAGCTTATCAAAAAGTTAAGTGGGAAATGATAATTACGAAAGTGCATGTTGTCCATTTCAATATTGTACCTCAATGTGGATCTCATAAAACATTGCCACCAAATTCCATTAAATACTATCATCATAAGCATCGTGTGTTTGATTCTTCTTTTTTAGAGAATTGGTAATAAAATTTCCCATTCTATGTGTATATAAAATCTCGAAGATAATTTATTGTAGATATTCTATCCATCATCGCTTATTAAGATTCAAACCTTGATATGCAAAAATATTCCTGGGGAATTATTAGTTTGTAAATACTCTAAACCATCACCCAGTAAGTAGTGCCTCTCATAATTCATGGACTGCACAAAAACCACTAAAAAGAGATCATGTTTTATGTAATTTTTTTAGATACCACAACTTTTGAAACCCATATGCAATGACTCAATTATCTTATATCAGAACCACACTATGACTGACACTTGCTGCATCACAATATAATTTATATATACATCCTAGCCATGTAATATTCCTTAACATCACTAACAACAATATCTCTTTTAAATCATAAAATATTGTATTGAATGATTCAGACAATATAAACATCGCAATCTTCTTAGTAAACTAAATTAGACTTATTTTTAATCATGATAAGTCATGTTATATATTTCTACATTTT
This sequence comes from Viscum album, assembly GCA_963277665.1. Lineage (NCBI taxonomy): Eukaryota > Viridiplantae > Streptophyta > Magnoliopsida > Santalales > Viscaceae > Viscum > Viscum album. Next base: position 202,950,165 of record OY728121.1, on the reverse strand, counting down.
CTATATTGCACTATAAACTCTGGATGTCAATGATGATCTGGGGACTCTCTCCAGTAAACATATCTCTCATATTATATTTGTTAATCGATACTTCTACCTATGAGATGACATGACCCAAAAAGTGTACCATGATAATTGATATGTGACATTTACTGAGATGAGGACATATGTGAAACACACATTGTGTAATCAAAATGATATCAACATAAATGGAATGGTTATTTCACATATGTAAATATACGAAGATATCATCATCAAATACAACAATAATAAAATCTATATAGGTATGTTAAACCCTATTCATTAAAGATATAATGTTTACAACTATTTTCATATGACTGAACTAAATCATGAAATACTCATATAATTATTATCGATTATTGAAACCATACATTATGTATATGAATACCTAACTCTAACCTGATTATAACATGATCTAAGGGTGATCTTCGAGAATGACCTCACTCTACTAATCTAGTAAAAATAGTAATTAATGTGAGGTAAAGGATACTAGTTATTCACATTAAGAGAAATAAAATCCTAGTAATCCCTACATATCCTAAAAGTGAAATATTTTTTTTGTAAAATGGATTGGAGATCCCAATGGTGATGTATTGGGATATATAAAACAATTTCCCACTAAAGCATCTATATTCTTATTTAGATACTAAAACTCGTTAGTTTCCGTCCTATATGGTGGAATTTTTTTTCTAGTTACATGAACTATCTTGATTGTAATCTCTATCCCACATAGGTTTTATTCCATAAAATTTGTTGTGGGAAAACATCCTAGAATAAATCAAATATAGGAGAAAACAAAATATGATGTAGTCTACAATCATTTATTTAACATCTATCGTTCTTAGTGGTCACTACACCATGCCAAAGAATCTTGTGTCCATCTCCACCCATGAAGATAGCCTAGTCACCCTTTTTAAAATACGTACCAACCTATAGTGATGTAAAAACCCCTCTAATTATAATAATACTCATAGTAATGATATCAATATAAATAGTCCATTCCATGAATAATATCAAATAACATCATCTAAATGATGGATATGACCAATAAGAATATACAATTGATTTAATCTAGTGGGTTTTATTTTTCACTGGAATAACCTCTAATAATGTATAACCAATGATGTATCTAGGATAATTATGCTACAAGAGAAATCAACATAATTCCCACACATCCATAAAAGATGAATATATATGAAGGAATATGATTGAACTATATTGAATAAGGAAAAAACAATGGTATAAGATACTAGGATAGTTCCTAAATTTAAAAATGGACCAGCATCCTTCACCTTTAGTATATGTATCACTGATTTAATGTTTCCCAATATCAATCTCTACACAACCAGATGACTACCCAAAGAGGGTACAGTCTATTGGTGATGTATATCTAAATCATGGATAACTTGAACACAACCTTCACATATACTTTCACAGCCAGTAGAACTCTATCTACAAGATTGCATAGGTTCAACAGAAGAACCCCATTATTTTTAGATAGCACATATCCCCTTCCACATAGAATATATGTGAAGGTCCTATAAAACCTTTTTAGGATCCCCAATCAACTAAATAGTCAACATACGATGAGGTAATTTGGAAAATGGGGCCACTTATAACATGATTTCTAATAATGATGGAATACTAATGTACTATCTGTGGGAAAAATTTGGCTTCCACTACTCATGTGCATAGTCAAAAATTGTTGATTTTGATCTATAGTTGATGAACTACATTATCAGGGTTCTGAATACCCCTATATCACAATAAGGTGTTCCCTCTTGTTTCATTTATTGATAATGTATGGGTTCATTATATTAGATAATGTTTTATGTTGTAATATGCATACATATGAATGAATAGTATTCCTCAGGCGATCCTCAAATCATCTCCCTTTTAAACCTCATCAACTCTACATGTGGGGAAAAAGTGATTATGAACAGTGAAATGAGATATCTAGTCCATAACTGTCAGGGAATTCTAGTGAAGGATCATGAATTCCCTGGCATGATTAGATCATAGGTTCTAAAGGTATAAATTATCATAGAAGATCTACATGAAATATCTCTAATACAGATCCCAATATTGACCCCAAAGATTCAAAATATCTCTCCAGTTATTGATGGTTCCTCAAAGCATGTAAGTACTGAGTTACACTATTCCATCATGAAATGTATCTAGATTAATTAATATATAATCAACTATCTTGAGGCAATATTCTAGATCCATTGGTTTTCCATCCACCAAAAAAGTGGGATGATGTGGCTATTGGAACACCAATGTCAACTCTCCAATATATGGGGAAGAGTGTACGTCTCCCTAAATAATCTACATCAAGGAAAAAATATCCTCAAAACTAGGCACCATCATATACATTAGGAATATGTAGATGTTCTTTAGGAGGCACTGACGGAGGTATAACTAGTGGATTAGGGCTCACCACCAATCGAACATGGGAATCACCACCCTCCTAGCGTATGACTATAGGATATTTTAGTGGAATCCTATATAATATCATGACATAGAATTCATATAATTTTTGTTAATGGAATAATAAAATGAAATATAAATAAAATAGGTATAATTATTATATATATATTTATAATTTCTCCCCTCTTCCAACACAATAGACATGTCCGTGTGATATGAACATTTATGTGATACACAAGAGACACTACTCACTATCAACTATTACAATCTGGATAGGATAAAGCTCTCTGTTTGTTCTTTTATTTCCTATTAAAATTATTAATATTTTCAAAATTTCAATTTTTTGAACAATGTGTTTAAGTATTTCTAATTCATGAAGTCCCATAAACCTTATGAATCAAAATGCATCATCTGCTGAATCCCTTCCATAATATGTTCTAGTCCATATGAATAAATGTCCATGAATCAACATGCAATATTTTACTATAGAGTGTGTCTGTAGTAGCCTATACAAGAAAACATTGTTATTTTAGAAAAGAAAATCTAAATTTCAATTAGTTTTTTTTCAAAACCCTCCATAAATCCTTATATAGTAAATATTACATTTATAATCTGAAACGAACTCATGGAAATCATAGGAAATGATATCAACCCAATGAATAGATATAGAATGACATATGGATTCAATATGAATTTCTTAAAAGGTGTCTAAAATGAATCATGATAAATGATTACTTTCCATCATCTCATTATCCCATTGATATTTGATAAATCTCAATTATATCTATATAGATATCAAAATTCAAGTGAATCATCGAATGGCGGAATCAAATCAACTATATTCAGTAATGTGTAGTAAATATTAATACTTATTCTAAGAAATATGGATTTTCAGTATTCTATGGTTAACTACAATGACACAACTCATTACCAAAAACCATATCAATATTAATCACCAATATATTGTCTTAAAATAGTATCTTTTTAAAATAATCCCCTGATACCACTTCGTGATTTCCAGAATTGAGTATCCACATAAACAATTCCACAAGCTAGTGGGTCACATGGTCTGATGAGAGCCTCTCCATACGCCAGAGGATTTTGAAAATGTGTGTGGGACTGGGGTATGTCCATGGGGAGAGAATTCCATCATTAATTGAATTTGGAGGAAAATTTTCATGAATAGGTATACAGTAGAAGAAGAAACAAATATATGGAATCAGGACATCAAACACTAAGAAAATAGGACCAGAAACACACCATAATAGAATGAGTATTGCAATGAATTGAAAATATAACAAAAGAAAATAGTACACTATGATTGAAACTGAATCTTATATAAAATCATTTGATAATGAATTTCATATCTCTAAAAATTAGTAAACATATATACTTGTAAATAGGAAGTACATGACATGAAATAAAAAAGGTAGAAAATTCCTATATTTATCCAAGAATAATGAGCTTCAGCTACGTCATATTCAACCAAGATCCAATCCTATTTCGTGAAAAAATTCATCACACATAATACAATGCATCCCCTTATCAACACATACATGAATATTGATTTCCTAAGTATCATGGGAATACCATTTCAGTTGTGAGATAATTCCATTTTCCCACCGCTAATAGAGCCTACAAATAAAAAGTACGTTTTTTAACAAGGATGTTTATATTTATAATAATGAAAAGGAAATAATAACTATAAAAAGGGTGACATCAGGAACATGAATGAAAACCAGACTAAAAACACCTACTTCAACTCATTCAAGAATACCAATTTAAAATTATTTGGTTATGTAATGCTCATTATGATAGTATAGGTCACCATGCCCAGTATCACAAGAGTAGGAGATATCATTCCCAATATCAATATAAGGGACATCATTACTTATATCACATGACTATTTATTTGATGCAATGTTTCCCCAAATGGGTCTTTATTCCTTGTATTACAATATACTGTCTCATGCTCAATATCACTAGAATAGGTTGTATGATGCCTAGTATCTAATTATAGGGTAACCGTCATCATATCACATATACATAAGGTGTCTTTATGCCCATGTATCACATTTATAAAGGTATGTCATGACCATATTATTATTATAATGGGAAACTATGCCCTTGTATCAAAATGGAAGAAGGGACACGATGATAATACATATATATATCATATGATTCATCCGTTCCATTTATCATATTTCTCAAGAGTCTTCGTTCCTACATTCATAATTTATACGAAACTAGTCATGGAATTGGAGAGATCAAATAGTTAATTTTTATGAAATTTTGATATATTAAAAACAAGGGAATACCCATTGTTCAATTTAATATATATTATTTGGTTGTAAAAATACCATTAAATTAATTGAATTTTAATTGATAACAGTTTTTCTCATTCAATTCGTCAAAAATAATCTTATAAACAATTTAAATTTTTTTAAAAAAATACAATCACACTGATTGGTGATTTCCCATTATAATAATGAATGAAAAATTTTCATGTTAGAGGAGACACCGAATGGAATTGTTCACTCTATGCTTGGTGATATCATTATGAATTGTGTTATAACTTGTTATTAAGTTCCAAGAAGGACACCTAATTTAAAACAGTTCCAAATTATGGGAAACACACATTGGAAATCCGCACTTGGAACATATCACATATTATAAGACATTAACACATGAAGTGAAAAATGAAATACCACATACCACATCCACATAGTAGGCTTATACTCTATTATAAAGCTTTAGTCTAGCCTAGATAAAATGAAATATAAATAATGGTTCAAGACCCTAAAAATTATGTATACGTGACACCAGCTACATAACTCCATTGAGGAGAAGAGAATTAAAAAACAACTCAATATGAATATAGATCCTAATATAATAAATACAATGAGATGAATACAGCTTCGTTCAGACACCGTATATAAAGTAGGATCAAAACCATTGGAAGCTGACATGAGAGGTCTTAATGGTAGAGGAGTAGATTAATGCATGCTCGAATAATTAATAATGGATTAGGGGTAATATTATTATTCATTAATTTTATTTTGTAGTTATTACCAAATAATGATTGGGGAATATGTTTTTGTCATTGTTTTAGCCAAAACATGATGCAATGGTGCTTGGATCTCTCCTTAAGGAGTGTATAAGCATGGTTAGGTAGCACAATTTGAGGAAATATGCATCATCCATGAAAAATGGATTTTCTAAAAACCAAAGACCATCCGCATGGGAATGTTTCCCAAACATCATTGTTTCTAAAAAAATAAATCTATTCATTCATACATTCAATCCCAAGATGAATAATGGTTATATGCAGCCTTCCCTGTATGGATTCTCCTAGTAGTGTGGCATGTTGTTTCCAAAAAATGTTGTGCTCTAGGCTCCGAACAAGCCCCCAACACCCCCAAAATACACACGAATTCAATAAGAATCCATATTAGGTTGAAAAAAATTATACTGAAATTTAAAAGGATCCAATACAATGGTATAAATTGGGTTATTATACGGAGTTCTTGTAAAATGTCAATCTTAGCACAAAATAAGGAAATTGAGGGCCCTAAACGATACATCGTCGCAATGTCCATATACAAATGATTTCCAATAATGTTGGAAATTTGAATCATGGATTATTTTATATATAATAGAAGAGGTATCCAAGAGGAACCAACCCATACAGGAATGGTAGGATACATAGTTATAGGATCAAAATATGGGGTCTGTTTGAGAATCTACATAGAGATGCCCCCAAAAAGAAATGTGTATCTCGCTTGTATTATATTGTTATATTTATATGATATGTTATAAAATCAGTTAAATAATATAATATGATTATATAGAGACACAAAAAATATATTTATTCATCATATATCCTTAAAATATTCAACAATGATCTATGCTTTATGAATTTCCCGAAGTGCCCAAAACGGTACTCCAAAAAAAGAAGTTATAAGTAAATTAATGAGAAAGAAATTATCAGAAGACCCCTATAGTGAAAATGATAAGGAAATATTTATAAATTAGAATATACGATAATAGAAAAACTAGGTTGAATAGAATTTATAGATATTCTGGAAACCACATCAGTGAAGGATCAATGATTTTTTGTGGTTTCATGGTTTATTTCCCAAGAGTGGGATATATTGCATCAGCAACTCCACCACTCTGAGAATTTTGAAAATCTTCGGATAAGTTATTTATAGATATTAATGTTTTAATTTACATTTTTTTCTTTTGAATAAATTCATGATATTGAATGATTTTTATGGAAAAAGAATATATTTCTCTATTTAGTTGAAAATCATTTCCCTTCCATATACATGTTTTGTATAAACATATTAATGAATTCTTTTATAATTATAAAATTATTTTTAATGGGATTTGTACCCATTTTTTATTTTATAGAATAATTGTTTAAAAGGTATCATCTTTTCATTTTTGGAAGGTGTTTTTTTAATTTTTACCAAAAATGTGAAAAGTAATCATTAATTTAACTTGTACTACATGGAAGATATTTTCCTCTAGTATGAATGATCAATGATTTAAATATTCCATCAATGTATTGAAAGTGACTATCAGGGAAAACTTTTTCATTATATTTGGGATATTATTATTATCTATATATGTTATTGAAATGTTAAACATGATTTTTCATCAGGAAATGTTCTAGGTGATTCTTTGTAAAAATTAACAATCTTCGATAATATACATTGAATTTTCCTAATGTTATCAAGCATATAATTTAGTGACCCCATCCATATTTTATCATTCGATGATTTATTATTATTAGTATTTGTTATTTTCATTAAATCCATTTATCTTCCATGGATTTTACTCTGATGTATTGGTGAAATATTTTTGAAAGCAATTTACATATCATGAGTTATAATATAATGATATGATGGATGTTTAATGATTTTATGGAACATATATGTATTATATTAATTTTGTTATCTACAGTAATAGAATTATATATCCCTTTAATACATTTGACAGTTAAATATATCTCATGAGATAATTATGGTAGACAAGTCGATTTGGTTGATCTATTATTGGAAACAAGTTAATTTTCTTGTTCTCCAATTGGAAACAATTTATTTCTCTGGGTATAATATGTGAAAAAAAGTCAATCTTCATGAATAACTATGTAAAATGTTGTTACTATATAATAAGTTTTTTTACAGTCTCAGCAGTTTATACTTGATATATGAAATGTTTAATTTACTTATGTTGGTGGTACACAAATATAACAAGAAGTTTTGGGTCATGATTTATTTATGATGATTTCACACTCATATTAACAATTTCGTTTAATATTTTCATATGCTATTCCATGATGTGTGATTATGTTCAATCATAGATTGGGTACATTCATTGAATGTTATATTCATGACATCATATCCTTATGCTAATTGTATTCCCTAGTATGAAAATTGATTGATATCTCCCATTTTATCCTCACATAGTAATTATTGATTCCATTTCCTCTATTTCCTTTCCCAATGTTATGATGAAATGATTTAATTTGGGGATTCAGATGAATAATTCTAAATGGGAATAACGATAGGGGAACAATTGTTGACATTCTATGAAATAAAAAGATTCTTAATCTAGTCTCCCAAGACACTAAAACTTTGTAGTCATCAGATGAGTATTTTTAAAATGTACCATATATATAACTAAAAATTTATAATATTTATCAATATAAAAATAGGGAAACTATATTTGGTATTAGAATAATATTAATTAATTATATATAGATGAAGGTTAGAAAATATTGGTAAAAAATTGGGTATATGTGTAACTATAGTAAAACATCCATATCATTTTGTAAATAATGAGATTGAGAGATTTTCAAGGAAATAAACCTGGATCTGGATACAATATGTTGTCGAGGATCTGTAATAGAAATACATATGGGTAATGTGTATGAATAAAGAGCATTGGGATCTAACTCGATCATCACATAGTGAACAAAAACGTTCCTTCATGCACTCCTATTTTTATATGCACGGACAACATGTTTTCCAAATTAAAAAATTTATTATTATTCATAATGATGCACTTAAATAAATGAAGATCATGAAATTCATAGGTTAACCATTAAATTTCATAAGATTAAAATTAGGTTTCAATATTTAAACATCATTATATTTTTCATTATTGTATGGTTTTTCACATTGTCTGTTGTTTGGCGCACATTGGTTCTCATTTCAATTCAATGATTTGAAATAGAAGATATCCTAATTACATTGAATTGGATAGAAACTGTAATTATTGTCCACCTGAAAACCCAATTGTTGTGGGATATGTAATACATAATCTTATTTCCATTCATACACAAATATCCCTAGATATTAATCATACTGAACATCTCAAAGAGATAAGTTGGGAAGAACACTGTATTGATTCCTTAATTAGTAAACATCCACCATCATTTTGTAGAACATCTGATCCATTTTTTATTTTCAAAGGGATCAATACCATTAAGTATATATATTATTTTCCCCACATTTAATTGTACAAAAATGTAATTTTGTTGGTCTATTGTTTGGATTGTGATAAATATAAATGTCGATCTACTGTTTATTGTAACACACCAAGAATTTTCATATAATTTTAATATTGAATGCCAAAAACAATAAATTTATATGAAATAATCTGTTATTAAATCCTAGAAAATGAACATAATTTTCCAACTTCTATGATTGGAATATTTTAAAATAGATATACATTGTTGCAATTTGTATGAAATTTAGGGTATGATAGTATCAAATAACATTTTTCTAGTAACATACATGGTAAATAAAGAATTATATATTTTTATATTAATTAATATTTGTGAAATTTATATTAATTTTACTTTTATAGAGATTTTATGTTTGATGGCGTACCCGTTATGCAACAACATGTTTCATTGAAGTCATACATTTGCACACTAATAATATAATAATATTATTTTAAATGGAAGTTAATGTTTATCAGTTGTATTGAAGGTATGAATAGAACTAACTATAATATTATTATATACGTTTTTTCCTTTTAATAAAGAACCCACATTAAATATATTTTTGGTCACAATTATATGTTATATATGACAAAATAAAATTCTTCTTTAGAATTAGGACATCAAAATTTACTTTTGACGAAATATTGGTATTTTTCTGATAAAATTCATTTTTAATGAATAGTGAAAAAAAATTTATTTTAATTCAATACTCCATGTTAATCTACATTATTTATAACGTTATATTATATTTTAATTTGTTTTAATGTGTAATTACAACATGTTTTTACTTTTTAATACAATTTTTGTCATTGTATGTTATTTGACTTTGAAATTGGACATAAATAAGTGTCAATATTTTGATAGTTATTATTTCTTAAAAACACGCCAATTGTTTTGACCACGAGACTTAATTATAAATTAATTTCTGCCACTTAAATTATTTGAATTTGTAAAAATGGATTCCTTATTTAGAATCAGGAGTTCGAAATGGTGTATATAGATATCTTTAATTTTTATACATTATGAATATTTGTAAAGACCTGGAATTTCGGTGGAATTTTTTTTCCTTCAATACATTGGAATTTTACGAGTCCGTGAAAATTTATGGTGCTTGATTCCATGGCCCGGTGTGCCTTGAATCTATTTTTGAAGTTTTGTTCTGGTACATTTAGAAAACGTATGAGTGCGATTTCATAACATTTGAACCGGTGCAACGAATTGAAATCTGAGGGCTCTGTTGAAATCGAAGCGTCAGTGATTTCATAGTGAGACCTTCACCGCATTTGCATTCTATCGAGATTGAATGATAGATTTTGGGAATTTTAATAAGATAAATAAAAATATTTGTATCTTATTTTTATTTTGTGGTGGTTAAAACCTCCAAGAGGAGTTTAATGGTTCGGGCCACCACACTAGAACCTCCCATGAGAGGATATGGTGGTGGGGCCCACCCTCCCATAACATCTCTCGGGAGGATATCCATGGTGGGGCCCACGCGGGCTTTAAATCCCCTTTAACCCCCTTTTGTGGGAGAAAACTCTTCAACTTCCCCCATTAATTTATTGTGCCAACACTCACAATTAATTAATTGAACTCTTTCATTTAATTAATAGGTAACTTTTGAATTCATTTGAATTCATTCCAACAATTTTATAATAGATGAAGCTATTATTTTATTTTGGTTGGCATCTATACATTTGGAGGTGCTATGAAAGGGAACTTGGAGACCCCTTGGAGAATTATATCTCAACGAAGAACATGATGAATTCCTACTCATCCTCCAATGATGAATGACAAAATTGTTCATCAATCTTCGACCGAGAAAAAAGAAAAGGAGACGACAATGAAGAACACCGACAATGCATCTTCCTTGGTCACCTACCCTGGATGCTTCCCGATGTTGACGGAACAACGTCCGCCTTTCCGTGACTTCATCAAAGATTATCGTCATATGATTTAGGGTTTGGATATTGAGTATGACTATATTACCAAGTTCTACATAATAAAAATAGTGAATGTGGATGTTTTCTTTTGGGGGTTGGGAATAATCTTTAAGGGAGGTTTGGGTTTGATGATCTTCTTTTATGTTCTTATTGAGCCACCTGTTACTACTCTAATGCAGAGTGTGTGGGCCAATCTAACATGGCCTGACGCCCTCCTCTATTCTTCTTGAATGGTGTGTTCATCACTATGGAAGGTGGAAGCTTTGTGTTGTGGTGTTGACTGGAGAACCCCCTTCGATCCATCAATAAACCTCTTCGATGATCCTCCAAAACGAGATAAGGAACACTCCCAACCAATGAAAAATCGGAAATACCGCATGATGCATGAGTGGGTGGATGAATGGGGGAAATATGGGAAATCTTGAGTCACCCGGGACTTAAAACCCTAATTTTTAGTGGCCACATGGTTTGGATATCCATGTGCTATCAGTGCGGTTTCCACTGTCCCACCTGGGGAATTCACACGGCTTCCCAACACGGTTTGTCAAACATTGCCCCAACCGTGCAGTTGCTATAATCTCACCTAGAGACTTCACATGGAATCGCCGCACGGTTTTTCAAACAGTGTGCCAACGGTGCGGATTCTCTTATCTCACCCAGAGACTTCACACGGTATGGCTGCATGATTTGTTTAGACCATGCGCAAACCGTGCGCCCCTGCACAAACCTCCATAACATTGGCACCGAGCGTCCGTTTGATGAACAGTCAGCGACAGTGGAATCCTTAGGGTGAGACAGTTACTTGAATATACCCCAATAGAGATTTGGGTTTATATGGAGTATGGTCAGGATGGATCGATCACGATTATAATTGGACCGTGGAATGAAAATGCCAATTACTCACAGACCGGGCGTCCGATTGATGCGTCGTCTTTTGCGTTGACATACCTATGACAAGGAAGACCATTGAGATACATCTACGTGGGACTTTATCAAAGTTGGAGTGTCAACCAGTATCATGGTAAGAATATCTTATAGAGGCGATCTTGCATTTGTGCGGGAACATAGTAGCTGGATGAGACTTGATGACTGCTGACCGATTCGACTCGGATTTATTAGGCTAGCCCAGTGGGAAGCACCTTTGTGTGAGCGTCGAAGATGCACGGTGGTGAGTGCCTCTGTGTGAGCATGACATACCCATGGTACACGACACATAGAGTACCTCCGTAGGCTACTAGGGGAGCACCTTAGTTTGGGCGCACTAGACCCATGGTGGAGAGCACCTCTGGGTGAGCGTAACATATCAACGGTACTCGACAAGAGGAGTACCTCAGTAGTCCAAGTTAGTGGGAGGCACCTCTGTGTGACACGGAAGGCCCTCTATACTTGATTGAATAGGTGTTACCTAGCATCTGAAGGTTCAGATTAATAAAAATCATGGTTTGAGATGAGTCAGGGACATTTGTGTATACCTCATGATTGAGATGGGTTACTAGATAACTTAGGTATATGTAAGGGAATATAACTAAGTAAGGGTTATCCATTGTTTATTTATTTTTTGGTTATCCTTGTTGGATATTTTGATACCATGAGGGTCTCAGGGTCCCTAATAAGTACTTTTATATTCACCCCTACATGGGCTATGCTCGAACCTTGTTGTGTAGGATGCAGACGACAGACATCACTAGTGGAGGCTGAGAGCACCAAGACCGGATGGTACCCGGAGGTGGACCTTACGACGAGTCGGTACATAGAAGAGTCTAATAGAAGTGGTCTTCTGAGGTGGCCATCTGTACCTACGATTCAGGTAGGAACCCCAGAGGATGATCTAGGAGCTTCTCTTTACCATTCAGCTATTTGTCCCTTTTCTAGTTGTACTTTTACTTTACAATTGGGCTTTTATTTATGGTCATTTTACGTTCCAACACATATTTTTTATATAGTTTTCTCCTTGTCATTTGCTTCTATTTTTTCTCTGATTGTGTGTGTTTAATTTTATAAAGGAAATGCATTACTAGATTATGAATTTATAGATTTGGTGCTATTCACCATCCCATGGCCTATGGAAGGTGGGCACGGGGTTGTAACGACAAGGGTCCCGAGGATGGGTTGTGAAAAATTTGTATAATTGGAGTCGATTCTACCGCAGAACATAGGAATCTGACATTTCTATTCTGTGAAGAAATAATGTTAAGGGTACTATGTGTGGTTTTCAGTTCATGTATTCTAGTGTTGGTGCATGCAGCCGGCATATCCATACACCAGGACCCTGAATAATGATATCTAACTCAGTGCATGAAAACATTGATTGTGTGTGTGTTTTAAAAAGTTTTATTACGTCAGTTCAACCAGGTAAGCTCAACAGGTATAATCAATTGATTATATCACATCTGCTTCATTATTATGCCTCCCCACAGATCCCCGAGAGTCGTACGCTCTTACATCCCACCGAGCATCAAGACCCCGAGGCAGGTCCCTTTTCCATCAGAAGAACCAGTGGTACTACAATCCATTGGGCCACCGATGCCACCAGCACTAGTAGTATATGATGCACATCGTTTAAGCATGTTTAATGAGTTCCAGAACTAGAGGCCACCCAGGTTCCAGGGATAAATAAACCCAAATGCGGCTTTGGATTTGATGGACGATGTGGTGATTGTTTTCAGGCTAGTAGGGACACCAGCAGACTACATGGTGATCCCTGTTGCCATCCTCCTTCAAGAAGCAGCTAGTAGATGGTAGATCCTGATGCTCCAGGTGCATGTCTAGACGAATATTCTTTGAACATACATTGAGAGCCTATTCTTTGTGGAGGTTGTACCAGCCACCCTTCGATCAGTGCAGATAAATGAGCTACAGTATCTGCATCATGGTAGCATGACTGTGCTCAGTACTCAGTGAGGTTCACTGACCTCTCTCACTACACCACAGATATAGTATGAGACCCATTCTTCAAGTTTTAGACCTTCGATTAGTGGCCTAGGTGAGAGATCAGGGCATCGATGATCTCTCTCAGCATCCCGACGCAGACATGGGTGTTAGAGATAGCCCACCTAGTGGAGAGTTTCCTTGCTAACAAGTCACTAGTAGTGAGACCCACCACTTGTCGAATTGTTGCAGAATGTTCTATAGATATCACTAGAAAGATGATGCAGAGGTCACAGAGGACCAAACCCACATGTGGTTGACTGTATAACTCAGGATCAGTTGTGTGGGGCATACAGAGCAAATACACACATGTCGGGGGCATGATGTGTTACTCATGCGGTGGGTAGGGTCACATGGATCATGACTATCGGACCAGCCAATTAGATTATCATCAGACTGTTGAGGGACATCCCAAGTAGAGGCATAGATTCTATCTAGGTGGTTCATTGGGCATAGATGGACATGTAGAAGGATCAAGACGTGCATCAGGTAGTGGGAGACGTTTTGAGGTGTTTCCACCACCACCACCAAGAGGTCCACCCCGACCACCGGGAGCGGGTGGGGAGGGGAGAGCTCTCCTCCAGGAAGCTGAGACATATGACCATGGCCCTCCAGAGTTGATTCGAGGTATGAAATGTGTCAAATCCACCTTGGCTATAGTAGATATAGACACAGGTGTTGGTCACTCATTCATTTCCACTGCCCTCGTTCGGAGCTCAGAGAGTCTGACAGAGTTGTTTGCTAGATCAATATGGCTAGAGACTCATACGGGAGCAGACATGACAATTCAGTATCGGTGCCGGCAGTGTGAGCTTAATCTATGAGTTGAGAGCTTCATCTGGGATCTCCTCATAGTGGCTTCGAGGCCTTACGATGTTATCTTGGGTATGGACTGGTTGTCTACAGTCCATGCTCAGACCGACTATATTAGGTGCAAAGTATGGTGTGTCCACATGGCTGGGACTAGTCTCACCATCTACAGCATGAAGGGAACCTTTTCAGCACCGGACGGACTTACTCAGAGGAGGGTACAGCCGACCACTCACCAGTTGGCTTGCCTTACCCTCGAAGTAGTTGATGTGGAGATTCCGACTTATCCTGTAGTGGTGGACCAGTTCGCAGAAGTTTTTCCTGACGATGTTCCAGGACAACCTCCTCAAAGAGAGGTGGACTTCTACATTGAAATGTACCCTGATACAACCCTAAAATCCACACTAGCATAACAAATGGCTCCTGCTGAGATGCACAAGATAAGAGTACAACTGGAGGACTTTTGGGGAAGCGATTCATATGTCCCAGTTTTTATCCCTGGGCAACCCCGATTATGTTCTCCAAGAAGTCGGATGGGAGCATGAGGCTTTGTTTCGACTACCGACACCAAAACCAGGTGACCATGAAAAACAATTAACCCCTTCGGAGGATTGATGATTTCTTTGATTAGCTAAAGTGAGATTGATGGTTCTCGAAGATAGAACTCAGATCAGGCTATCACCAGCTTAGTGTTCGAGATGAGGATGTGTAGAAGACGACCTTCCGGTGTTTGTACGACCACTAGAATTTTTTTTTATTCCATTCGGCGTAACCAAAACTCCAGATGTGTCCATGTGTCTCATGAATAGGATTATCCAGCCTCAACATGATCGCATTGTCGTGTTCTTCATCAACGACATACTGATCTACTCGACTAATGAGGCGGAGCATGCCAACCATTTATAGGTAGTACTGGACACACTCCGAGAGCACCAGCATTATGGTAAGCTCTCGAAGTTCCATTTTTGGATTCAACAATTTCATTTCATGGGACATTTCATCTTGGAGGATGGAGTTACAGTGGATGCAGAAATGATTGAGGTGATACTAGCTTGGGAGAAACCTAGGATCGTGGCGGAGGTACGGAGTTTCCTAGGCTTGGTTGGATACTACCGGATATTCGTTCCAGACATCTCCAGGGTTGCAGCACCACTATCAGCCTTGAAAAAGAAGGGTAAACCCATTGTGTGGTCGTAGAGATGACAGCAGTGATTTCTGGAGCAGAGGCATATGTTGACTAGTGCCCCCATTTTGATGCTTCCATAGGAGGGTGTAGGTTACGTAGATTACTACCATGCATCAGGGACTAGACATGGGTGTGTCCTGATGCAGGAGGGATCAATACTCACATATGGTTCTCAGCAGCTAAGATAACATGACAAGAACTACTGTACACATGACCTGGATTTAGCAGCAGTGGTCTTCTCCTTGAAAATGTGGCGGCACTATCTGATGGGTGAAAATTTTACCATGTAATCCGATCACAGGAGTCTCAGGTATATATTCTCTTAGAAGGACCTAAACATGAGACAAAATCATTGACTCGAGTTCTTCCTGGACTATGACTTCAAGATAATCTATACACCTAGGAATATGAACGTTGTAGCTGATCCTATCAGCCGGAGATCTGGTATACAGCTTATAGGAGTGACGGAAGAGTAGTTGGTTGCCTTACAAATATCCATTGTGGAGAGAGATGGGGAAGCCTATCTATAGTATCTTAAAGTCACTCCACCTTTACATCAGCGAGTTAGGGAGGCACAACCTACAGACGCTGACTATGAGACAGAGTGTGCTCAGATATCCACAGGCCATCAACCTGATAGATTTTCTGAAGGTGGGGTGAACGTCATCCCCTCTAAAGGACATACCATGGTACCAGTTGCACATCAGGAGGAAGTGATGAGGGAATTTCACACTTCCTCTCTGAAGTACATTCAAGAGTGAAAAAGATGTACCAGGACCTTCGACAACAAAACTGGGGTCTAGGTATGAAGAAGGCAGTAGTAGAGCTTGTCTCATGGTGCCTCACTTTGCTACAAGTGAAGGTAGAGCACCAGGTACCATTAGGCATGTTAAATCCCTTAGTGGTCCCGGAGTGGAAGTGGGATGGGATATAAATGGATTTCATGACAACTCTTGCACGTACATCAAGGATTCAGGACTCGATTTGGGTGATCGTCGAGTGACTCACCATGTTGGCTCACTTCCTACTGATCAGAGAGCTGGTCTCACTAGAGAGCTTGGGATGCCTCTATGTGTAGGATATTGTTCGTTTACATGGAGTACCTTCTTCTATAGTCTCTGACCATGATGAAAGGTATACTTCCCGGCTATGGAAGGGGTTGTAGGTGGATTTTGGGATGCAGTTATGTCTGAGAACAACCTTCCATCCTCAAACAGAAGGCTAGACCGAGGGGACCATCCACAAACTCAAGGACTTTCTACGAGATTTTTTCCTTGACATTGGTCACAACTGGGAGAATCAATTAACTTTGGTATAGTTTTCCTACAACAACAACTATCACTCCACCATAGGGATGGAACCATTCAAGGTATAGTATGTGCAACCTTGTTGATCACCACAGTGCTCGATAGACCTAGTGGAGTTAGCACTAGTGGGAACAGAGATGGTACGAGCTACCACTAAGATGGTGGAGATCATCTAGTAGAGTATGAAGAATACACAGAGCCGACAAAATTCGTATGCTGATAGAAGATGGAGGACTATAGAGTTTGTGGATGGTGACCACGTCTTACTATTGGTCTCACCACGATGAGGTCTACGGAGATTTGGCTGAGGTGGCAAGTTTTATTTGAGATTCATTAGAACATTCTAGGTCCTCACCAGAGTATATGAGGTGTCTTACCACAAAGATCTTCCACCTCAGTTGCGCCGGGTGCACGACATCTTCCATGTATCTCAACTGAGGAGATATGTGCATGACACATCCCACATCATCAACCACAGTGAGCTAGACATAGATGACGAGGTGACATTCACGGAGTTTCCAGAGGAGACAGAGGATTGACAATAGCAGGTCCTACATGGATGGTCGATACCCCTGGTGCACATTCGTTGGCAGTATGGGAACCTCCAGAAGGGCACATGTGAGAGGGAGGCTCAGATGCAAGCACGATACCCTAATTTGTTTGCTTAGTGTGAGTTGTAGATTAGAGGGACATAAATCCCTGAGGTGGGGAAAATTTAAATACACAAGAATTTCCTTGGATAATGTTTTCCTTAAATACATCGTAATTTTACGAGTCTTCGAAAATTTTCTGCGATTGATTCTGAGGCCCGATTTTCCTGGAATAAATTTTTTAATTTTTTTTCAACTACGTTCTGTAAACGTACGAGTGGGATTTTATAAATTTTGAACTAGTGCATAGAATATAAATAAAAGGGCACCACTGAACACACAGTGTCGGTGATTTCTTAGTGATACATTCACTGCAATTACGTTTTATCAAGAATGGAAGTTAGATTTTTAGATTTTTATTAAGTTAAATAAAAATTAGTGTATCTTATAATTAGTTTTTTGGGGGTTTAAACCTCCAAGAGGAGGTTAGTGGTGATTTCCACCACACAATAACCTCCCATGAGAGGTTATGGTGGTTGGGCCCACCCACACATCACCTCCCTTGGGAGGATATCCTTGCTGCGGCCCACATTGTATTAAAACCCCCTTTAACCCCCCATTTATATGTCAGAAAACTCTTCACCTTCCCCCTTTAATTTAATGTGACAACCCAAAAAATTAATTAATTGAACTATTTCATTTAATTAATTGGAAACTATTGAATTCTTTTGAAATCATTCCAACAATTAAATAATAGATGAGAAATTATTTTTATTTTGGTTGGTAACTATTCATTTGATGGATATTTGATAGATAACTGGGAGAACCATTGGAGAATTATATCTCAAAGAAGAATTCGATGAACTCCTCTTAAAACCCCACTAATGAATGATGAACTCTTTCATCGAACTTCGACCGAACCAAAAGAATAGGAGCTGACCGTGATGAACGGTGACGACGCTTCTTCCTTGGTCTCCTACCCGGGATGTTTCCCTACCTCGACAGAACGACATCCTCCGTTCCGTGACTTCGTCAACGATTATCATTATACGAGGTAGGGGATGGATTTTGAGTATGACTATATTCCCATTTTCTTAATTTTTTTTAAACCAAACAACGTGGGTGTTTTCTTTTGTAGGTTGTGAATAGTCTTTGCGGGAGGTTAGGGTTTGATGATCTTATTTTAGGTTCTTATTGAGCCTCATGTTACCACTCTAATGTGGAGGGTGTGGGCCAAACTAACATGGACCAACCCCTCCTCCATTTTTCTTGACTGGTGTGTTCATCGTGATGGAAGGAAGTGTCTTTGCGTTGTGGTGATGAATGGAGAACCCCTTACGATCCACAATTAAAACACTTCGATGTGACTCCAAAACGAGCTATGGAGCTCCCCAAACTTCTGAAAAACTGGAAATACCGCATGAGGAATGAGTGGGAGGAAGAACGGGGAAAGTATGGTAAATACTCAGGGGCATGGGACTTATACCTTGATTTTAAGTTTCCACATGTCATGGCCGCATGGTTTGAGTAACCGTGCGCCAACTGTGTGGTAGCCACTTTCCCACCTGGGGACTTCGCATGACTTGGCCACACGGTTTGTCAAACTGTTCCCCAACCATGCGGTTTCAACTATCACACCCAGAGACATCGCACAACATGGCTGCATGGTTTTTCAAACCATGTGCCAACCATGCGGTTGCAATTGTCTCACCGATAGACATCGCACGTATTGGCCGCACGATTTGTTTTGACCATGCAAAAATCATGCGCCCCTACACAAACATCCATAATAATGGCACCAGGTGTCCGTTTTACAAACCGTCAATGTATTTGGAATCCATGGAGAGAGAATGTATCTTGGGTATTCCCCACTATAGATTTGGGTTGGGATACAGTATGTTCAGGTAGGGTCGATCATTTATCCAACTGGACCCTGGATCAAAAATGCCAATTACTCACAGATCGGGCGTCCGATTTATGCTCAGTCTGTTGAATTGAGATCCCTATAAAGAGGTGGAACTTTTATATAATTGTACATGGGAAATAGAGAATTTTATAGTATCGATCAGTTTCTTGTGGAGAAAATATTCTAGAGACGAGCAGGAATTTTTGTGGGAACCTAGTAGCTAGTTGGGACTTGTTGACTGCTGACCGATTCGACTCAGAGAGATTCGACTAGCCCAGTAGGGAGTGCCTCTGTGTGAGAGAGGAAGAAACACAGTGGGGAGCACCTCTGTGTGAGCGTGGAAGACCCATGGTTCTCAACACGTGGAGTACCTCAGCATGATACCAAGGAAGAGCCTCTTTGTGAGCGCAGTATACCCCTAGTGGAGAGAACCTTTGTGTGAGTGCAATAGATACATTGTAATAAATAGGAGGAGTACCTCAGCAGTCCAAGTTTGTGGTAAGCGCATCTGTGTGATGCGGAAGGCCCACTGTACTCGATAGAGGAGGAGTTCTCTAGCTGCCGAAGGATCATGTTAATAAAAATCCTAGTTTGAACTGAGTTAGTGACATTTGAGTTTACATCATGATTGAGATGGGTTACTAGATAAAATAGGTATATGTATAGATATATACCTATGTAATGGTTATCTGTTGTTTCATTACTTTTTGGTTATCCTTGATGGATATTGTGATACCATGAGGGTCTCACGGTCCCTATTGAGTATCGTTATAAACACCCATGCATGGGTTATTCCCACACCTCGTTGTGTTGGATGCAGATGACAAATAGTTCTGACAAAGTCCGAGAGCACCAGGACATGATCGTACCCAGAGGTGGACCTTACGATGAGAGGATACACAGATGAGACTGATAGATGTGGTGTGTTGAGGTGGCCATTTGTACCAACCCATCAAGTAGGAACACTAAAGGATGATGTACAAGATTCACTTTACCATTCAACTATTTTTCCCTTTTCCTGTTGTACTTGTACTTTACATTTAGTCTTGTATTTCTGTCCCTTTTACTTTCCATCACACATTTTGTATAATTTATTTTCTTAGTGTTTTGATTCCAGTTGTGTGCTCGGGTTCTGTGTGGTTACTTTTATAAAGGCAATTCCTTCCCAACATAGGGATTTACACCTTTGGTGCTAGCCTCCTACCCATAGACTATGGAATGAGGTCTTGGGGTAGTCACGGCATGGGTCCCAAGGACGGGACATGACAATATTTGTTTTAGTAAATTTTTTATTAACTTTGGTTAAAGGATAAATCTGGTATATAAGGGTAAAGAAATTATAATAATCATATAAAATTACCCTAACATGTGTCCTCATCCTATATATTGATAACAATACGTACGTGGGAATTGTAGGGTCGATTTTGGGACCCCATGGATCCACATGTTAGTGATAGTGACACTTTATTTTAATTAAATTAATGTAATGGAAAAAATGACATAAAGAATTATCTTTTAGTGGATAAATTTTATCTTGGAGTTATATATGTTATCATTTAGACTATAAATATGAATTTGAATGCAAAAAATTATTTCCTACATCATGGTATTTTTTTAAAAATTTAATACATCAAATAAATAAATTTATTTTTGACACAATAAGAGATGCATTCTTTACCTCATTAATGAATGATTTAAATAAATAAGATTATAAATACTAAAAAAATATCAAAAACCTATCCAATTATTATTGGATGATTTAATTTAGAACATGATTCATCATATATTCTTCATTAATTATTTTCTTACCTTTTTAAATAGAATATAAATTTCTAATAAAATAATTGTTTCAAACTTCCCTAAAGATCCTCTCCTAAACCATAAAAAGGACACCACTTCTAACCCAAGACTCAAAACTCTCAAGCCCCATGGCTCTTCCAACATATTCTTACATATTCTCCCCATATTCTTATCCTCCTTTTTGAAGCATTACCTTTGGAAGGAGGATCTTTATGAAAACATTTTGGTTCAAACCAAAGGGAGATACCCGATTACCATCTTCTTTTATGTTATTTTCATTTATTTTATTTCTCCAACCCATAAACAATTTTTATTCATTTATTTAATAATAAAAATAGTATCCACAATATTCTAGGTTATTGTTATGAGATTTTTTCGAACTACACTTACACAATTCTCCATCTAATGTGTAATGAACATATTGTTTTTGCAGATGACGAACCACTCCCTCACGAAACAACGATTGTTCAATTATCTCCAATAGCCTCTCATGGTTTCCATTATGATGGAACTAGGTTTATATTATATATATATTATATTTATATTTTCTCTATGATTCTATAATTTTAATTTATATCATACCATTATTGTTTCCTTTATGGGAAAACATTATAAGTTAATTTGAGAAAGTGCAGACTACCGCTCCCCTCAAAGTGATATGACTCGTTCATACCATATGTGGAACATATAGAGGAAGATGTTAATGATATTATATATGATATTTTACTAGAATTATTATATTACTATGTATCATAATGATTTCATCGCATTTAAATACGAAATTGAAATTAATGTAGCCTTCATGTGTATGTATGGCTTACCGTCTCCATGAACGGTGCATTTCATTTATTATCTCCAAATGTTATTCAAAATAATAAAAACATATATATACTAGATATATATGAAATATATTATATTTAAATCATAAATATAATTCTTGAGATAATGGATTTTTGACCACATGATCAACTTGTAATTATAAGTAGTTAATTATTGACTCATGTACCAAATATCGGCAAATTGACCATTATTATCTTAACTGATTAAATAACTATTATAACATGATAATAAGTGATATAAACGGAATAATAATCATGAATAAGGTTCATCAGATTGTATAAATAAACACCAGTTTATTATTCAAGACATTAAAGAATGATCAAGTCATGATAGACACGAGGTAAAGGACTTCATCTCAATCTCCTTTCATTAAGACATTTTTTTATACATGACATTCTTTTATACAGTATATAAACCCCTTTGACTCTTCACTTCATTAAATGGAAATCTTTTCCTTCATTGTGTTGTACTAAATGACAAAAAAATATAAAATTTAACGTATGTTGTGACAAAAACCTTATCCACCGCCATGAGTATTATTTGGTCTGTGGATTCCTTAACTAGTCGTAATGTTTTTAAAAGGAATATAAATTCCATATACCCTTTTACATATTATGTTATTGAAAATAGTTTTGATAATTTATTTGTTATGTCAATATATTTAAATGATATATTGTGATTGAAATGTGGAAATTTTATCTTTCCTTTTTATTTGTTTTAGGTGTTATGATTTCATAATGGAACTTGGAAAATTGATTGGGGGTTAAATGATAATCCAAATGACTGGTGGGGCCATGAAAATTACGGTTGGGTGGTAACAATATAACCCCCAATGAATTGGGAATGGAAGTCAGCCATATGCCTATTCCATTTAGTGATTTGTGTGGATATCTATTATATGGTTATTCCATCTAAGAATGTTTATGTACAAAGTAACATTTATATGTTATGTGGTCTTTCTATGGGTTATATGGTAATATTTTGTTGACAAAATTCTATGAAATGATAATTTATTTAGACAAGAGTATTTATACATCATAACGGTTAAATATATTACTTATGATAGGGTATTCAGGGTTTATATGTTGTTTTGAAAAACTAACAGTTTTCCATCTTTTTATATCCATTACTGAGATTTTTATGATCATATGATGTATTTGAAATGTTTTTCAGAGGATATAAAGTAGAATAGGGTTATGGATGGGATCAAGGAAATGTCATGCTATCTAAAACATTGAACTAGACCTGTCTATTTTTTCAAAGAGTTGTTATTTTAGTTAAGAAATTTAAATTGTCTAGAAGTTTATACTTTGTAATTATTGAGATGAAATCATATAGATTGGGACAAACACTCTAAAACACTAAACTTGAAAAAATAATCAATGTGAATTATTCATTTAATTCAAGATTATGTAATGTTTTCAGGTCGGGTCCTAATAGTTGGTATCATAGGTCGGTTTAGACAACATTAGCAGTTAGGGTATTGTTAAATTAATATCATTAAATTATTTTTAGTTTATGTTATGATTGAAATGATATAGATTTTATATATTACAATGTTTCATTACTATGATATTCCTTTCTTCATAATGGTTTTCCGGATAGTAAATAGAGCTACTACGATGGGACGAAATCAGGAGGATAACAGCCTTCCAAATAAGAAACCTGATAAGTTCGGAATCAGAATTGAACTATTCGTTGAAGTGATGGCATAGTTGACTCAGGATATAAATTGTGGTGGTATCCATGAATGAGATCAGCTAGAAAAACCACAGAGGACCATATCTATAGGAAAGCATTTTAGGAGTCCGCAACCCCCATCATTCAGAGGCTCATCTGACCCTGTGTTAGATGAAGGGTGGATTAAAGAAAAGGAGATGTTTTCTGATGTCATGGTATGTTCAGAACATCAAATGGTTTCTCTCTTTGTTTACCATTTTGAAGGGGAATCTGGTCAGTGGGGGCTGATTGGGAAAATTATCAGGGATAGTGAAGATATTGATACTCGTGATATGGATGAATTCAAACGTATGTTTCTTCAGATATATTTTCCTAAGGTGGTTTGTGTTAGGGTGTAAAAACAATTCTTTGAATTGAGGTATGAGGATTACTCAGTGGATACTTATGAATCAAAATTCACTAGACTAGAAAAGAATGCTCCAAATTTCATCTATGATATTTATAGTAAGATAAATCGATTTTACTCAGGACTGAAGCCGTAATATAGGAGGGCATTACCCTCTTCTGAATTCAAAAGTTATGAAAAACTTTTTCGATGTGAGGAGAAGGTAAAAATAGAGTTTTCTAATGATCAAGTATTCCACGATAGAAAGAACAAGAAGTGGTACAGTTGGTAGGAAGGAGGAACAAATTCATCAAAGCAGCCTGAAGGAAAGAAAATTTAATATCCATCTTATGAGATGTGTTGTAAAAAGAAAACAGGAAAACTTTTTTCAATGTCTGGAATTTTATTTCGGTGTGTTAAGTCTAGTAATATTTCTTTTAACAATATGGATGTTGATCATGAAGGCTATGAAAAACCATGAGTAAGATTATTTAAGTGTAATGAAAGTGGTCATTATGGAAATGTCTATCCAATAATGAACTCAACTAAGGGGAAGGAGCCGAATTAAAAGAAGAAAGGGGTGGGGAAATCCATTGCAACTACATTAGAAGATGTTGGGCCATCAAATGAAGAAGTATTAGGTATATTTTTTGTTTATATAGATTGTTCCAAAATGTTGTTTGATTCAGGGTCTAAACATTCATTCATTTCTGATATGTTTTCATGTAAATTGGGATTTCTACCAAAAGATAGGAATACTAATGATATGGTAAAAACACCTTGACGAAATGTTGAGACTAAAAAAAACATAAGAACCACCATGTACTTGTGTGCTGAAAGAATCTACCTATAACATTATTGTTTTACCTTTAGTACTGTTTTCTGTTATTTTGGGAATGGAATGGACTTCTATTAATCATGATAAAATTGACTGGAGGGTGAAAGTGGTTTCATGATAGAAAGAGTTTTAGTTTATGTAAAAGAATGATCCCATATATTTGATAACATATCAGGAATCTATGAAACTAGTAAATGATGGAAATGAAGGTTACCTTGTACATTTTGTTGAAAACAAAGAAACTATCTAGATTAATGATGATCCAGTTGTAATTGAGTATACTGATGTTTTTCTAATGAGTTTTCTGGTATTATACGTGATCAGGAAGTTGAATTTACGGGTGACTTTGTTCTTGATTCAAATCCTATTTTAAAACACCCATACTGAATGGATCAATTTGAACATCTAGAGTTTAATAAGAAATTGCATGAGGTATTTGATAATGGTTTAATTCGACCTATAAAATCACCACGGGGTTCTCTTATCTTGTTAGATAAAAAGAAATATGGTTCAAAGAGGCTTTGCACTGATTTCAGAACATTGAATAACATCTCTGTTAAGAACAAGTGTCCTTTTCCTCATATTGATGATTTTATTGATCAGCTCCAGTGTAACACCCCGAGATTTTAAGAAAAATATTCTTTTTAATTTCATTAATGTCTTGTGTTGTACGCTACACCAAAAGGAGATTCCACAACACGCATCCCTGACTTTCCTTGCATTACACGCAATCGTGACCTTCTTCGATAGCATGTGTAGTACGCAATAACAAGGTTCACTAAACAACAATATGCTATTAAAATATTATTAAAAGTATCCATTATGAATAGTAATAACCGCTTTTTGAAATTTTATAAATTTTATTTTTCAAAATGGTCTTCATTTTTGGATTCAGAATATCGAAATTAGCTTCGGGTGAAATTTTGGTACTTTTCGGCTAACTTTCATTTTCTGATTAATAGTGAAAATTACTAAATTTTAATTAAAAACAACCTTTTTAATCGAAATAATTAATAGTGATAAATTATTAATTTGAGTGGTTTTAAAGTATATTTATAATATATTTTTACAATTTAATACAATGTTGGTCATTGGATGTAATTTCACATTTAAACCAGACATAAACAAGTGTCAATCTTTTGATCGTTATTATCTCTTAATAACACGCTATTTGTTTTGACGACGGGAATTAATTTTTAAATTAATTAATGCAACTGATATGTTTTGAATTTGGTAAAATAGACATCATTTTTGAGTTTATAATATCAAATATATCTTAAGCCTAATTTTGGTATTTTTCTGGAATCTTTCATTTTTTGATAAATAGTGAAACCACTAAGTGGTAGTTAAAAAAAATGAACTTTTCACAAAACTTAATTTTACCGCTTATGTGAATGAAATTTCAAAAATCCGAGAGACACGATTGATGTTAGTAAGTAAAATGTGGTTCAATGAGATGAAAATAATTTTTGGTGAATAGTAACTTTTTACTTTTTTCCCACAGTTAAAAGTAAATAGGGTAATTAAGGGTAAAAATGTTATTATTATTACCCTAACACATGTCCTAATTCTATTGTATATGTTTAATTCGACAAAAAACAACCATAGGTGTAACATATGACCATTTAGGCCCACATGGATTAATTTAGGACATTTATTATTAATTTATTTAAAGAAGGGTTAAAACAGTTAAAATCACAGTTTAATAAGTAAATCATTTTTAATATGGGGTTATAAAAAAAATAAATTCGACAATAAATATTAATTAGAAATATAAAAAGTTTTCCTACATAATGGTATTTTATTTGTAATTTTTAGACATTAAATAATTTAATTTATTTATGACACAAAGATGATGTAGTAATTATCTTATTAATGAAATATTGACATAATTGATGCTATAAATACAAAAATAAATAATATTTGAGATTTTTTATGAATTCCACTAATTTTCTAGGTTATTATGACATGTTAGTATTGATTTAATTAACTTTGTTCGAACTAATAATTCTTTTATGACTTTCAAAAAAATAAATTACTAAATAGTGTCAAAATTGACATAAAATAGTTTTTAAAAAAAATATTATATTAGTAATTGTTATTTTATTCCAAAAAATATAAGGTTCAGCCAAATGACTTATATAAAGTTATATATATTAATAATTTACAACTTGGGGTTCGTTTGGCTTCTTATAGTATGTTTATTAACCTTATAGTATAAGAACATAAGTAGACACGGTAAAAGTAAAATTATTTAACTTAATGTTAAATCTAAATAATAAGGTTAAAATAGGAACCTAAACTTGTCTAAATACTATTGAATGAGAGAATTTAGACCTATCCCCACCTTATATTCGAAATAAATCAATTTGGAGCTATTTAAAATCGAACTTGACTTTATAATAAAATAATATTTTTAGTTTTTCCAAAGGTACCACTCTACTCCCTTATAAAAGGGCACCTCCTCCCCCTATTCCTCACACCACTTTGTGACTTCATTCTCTGCCAAACCCTGCCAATTTCTCCTCTCCACTTCCCTAGAAACATCCTAGAGGTTCTGGTCTTCTTCATAGACCTATTTTAATGCCCAAAAAGGAGGTCTCAAAGAAGCACTTCAAAGAAGACGTAATGTCCGTTACCGATTCGTTCATCTTTATTTCTTCTTCCACATCTTCTTATTTAGTTGTTTCATTATGAAGTAATAACATCAGTATCACTCATATACTGATATGTTATTATATGTATGAAACAACCCTATTTCACCATCTATCCATCCTACGGAAAATGAAATCACCGCGCGTGCGTACGTACGGAATACTGTCTCCACGCCGTGGTGTAATCTATTTTCCACCATCACCTTACTTGGATGAGTATAATGGTGTAAATAATAACTATATATGAAAATTGTAAAGTGATATTGATTCTGAAATAGAATACATACACTCCAATACGATTCCACGATCATGAGAACGATATCATCGCTCGTGCGTATGTACGGACTACCGTCTCCACGACGCGATGAGATTCATTCCCCACGTTAACCATTCATGAATGATTATAAAGTATATATATAATAATTAATCATGGAATATATGACATAATAATTATACTGGATATATGTGTATATATATGTATGTCATCATCTTAATTCCATTCAATTCAATAAGGAAACGAAAACATCGTCCATGCGTACGTACGGCGTACCGTCTCCATGAACGGTGTATTTCTTTCCATTTACTGATATATTATATATATGTATATTCTGAATATATATATTTTATATAAATCATGTTTTATATTCTGGAATTATGTAATCATGATCTAAGTAATCATATGAATAATTATATGCCAAAACACGGACGACAAATGAAACGATTTTACCCAAAACGCTCTTTAACATGGAATTTACAAAAGAACGGGTAATATAAAGTCATAAGAGAACCATATATGATATCATAATAATGATTATGATACTGTAATAAGTCATTGACATTATTTAAATCATTATACAGGAGGTTCGGACACTTACGAATCCAATCGGACCTAAGGTAAGGGAAATATCACAATCTCATTTTTATCCGAGATTTTTTATACTTTGGCATTTATTGAGGTCTATTTTATCATCCACATCCATGTTTCCTCAATATGTAATATTATTTCCATTCACCTATAATTTTTTAAATTTTATTTTACCCTTCGGTGAGTTTTTAGTAAAAGATATTAAAGGAATCTTTTGTCATTTTTCGTACGAGGTACTTTTTTGACATTTCCAACAAAAGTACGAGAAGAATGTTTTTTAACTTATACGGCATGAATGGATTTTTAAAACATTATTTTCAAGAATATTACTTTACATGTTTTCACGTTTATTTTTTAATCAACTTCTTTAGTTTAAAATTTTATGACATGTTAAAAAAAGAAAAATGTTTTTGAATTTGAAAGGATA
Organism: Viscum album; assembly: GCA_963277665.1. NCBI lineage: Eukaryota > Viridiplantae > Streptophyta > Magnoliopsida > Santalales > Viscaceae > Viscum > Viscum album. Next base: position 202,921,035 of record OY728121.1, on the reverse strand, counting down.
TTTTCCTCAAGAATGGAGTTCAAGTGTTTTATCATAATTCGTTTCTATATAAGATAATATAGGGTTCTATTTATGTCCCTATTATTACATTTATTTGATTATGTTGTGATTGAATTATTTTTATGAATTCGTTTTTCTTATATGAATTGTTTGATGATGTCACGATGTTTAAGATGCCCATTTTTATTACATGGGTTATGCAATGATGTATGATTTATGATTTTTTGGCACACGTAAGAATGGTATCATTATGAGATGGGTGGGACCTATATCTCCCTCCAATTCATTGGGTAAAGATTTTATATCTCATGAGATAGACATGGCTGGATCGGTAGGTTATACCGGTTCAGTGAAACAGGACTAAAACGAGGAGTGAACTCTGTTCCGAAAGGGACTTTGTCCACTATGATAGTATTGGAAATGAGTCTTGACTAATAGTAAATGATTCTCTATGATTATGTGTGTATGTCACAAAGTTTCATTTTTATGTTATGATTATTGGGATTCCATTTCACTGCTATGATTTATCCCATGTTATGAAATTATGCTCTCTTTTGTAGGTTAATATTTCCAAAAGTTATGTTCTTATGAATATGATGTGATTGATATTTATTTTGTTTAACCTTAATGAGCATTTGAGCTCACCCTTTTTTTTGCCTAGGATATAATGAAAGGTTTTAGGTAGGAAAAAAAGGGGAAGATCTTTATGGGAGATGTTGAAGATCTTTCACCACGATTAAAATATTATGTTCCAAGTTTCCAAATACACTAAACTTTTACGGTCCATGTGTGTCTTTTTTTGTTATGTATTAAGTATTCTGCTAAAGTAATGTAATTTCCATGTACATCAACCTCTGGGTCTCTACAGTTTGTATTGGAGGAAAGGATTAGTCAACCTTTGGAAACTAGGATGCGAAAACCTTTGTGAGATCCCTAGAGATATTTCTAAGGTATGTCTAGGGATGTCCTTAAGGATATGTATACGTATAGGATACAGTCCTAGAACTATTGTGACGATCATAGAATTTAATCTAGGATGTCAGATATTGAGGATACCCCCCCTTTATTATGTTGTTTTCCCTAGCATGATTTTTGCATCTCACACTATTCTTTTTGGGTTTTAGACGATGGATGGAACCCAAAGGAACCGTGTTGATCAATGTAATGGACAATGCAATGATTGTCCTTTTGAACAAACAAATGTTATGGGAGATGTAGTGAAAAATCGTATTACAATATTTATACAAGCTATGAATCATTCTGGGATTCCAAATGAGCAGAGAAGGGAACAATATTCTATTGAGTCATTCATGAGGAAACGTCCACCTTCTTTTAGTGGGTCTTCTGATCCACTTGTTTTCTGAACAATGGATCAGTACCACTAAAAATATATTTTCAATTCATCAATGATCTAAACATGATAAATTCATCTTAGCAGTATATCGTTTGGAAGGTGAAGCTGATCAATGGTGGAATCTTATCAAGAATACGAGGCAAAGATGTGAAATCGAGTCCATGGAATGGTATGAGTTCAAGAACTTATTTTTCAATAAGTACTTCCCTCGTATTCTTCGAACAAATATGGAGAAGAAGTTTCTTGAACTAAATCAAAATGATGATGAATCTATTGGTATATATGAAGCGAATTTTACAAGGCCTGCAAGGTATGCATCTGGATTTATCATCTAACCTGAATGTAAAGTTGATCGATTCTTCAGTGGCTTAAAACCAAATCTTGGAAGGGAATTAGCTATAAGAGACATCAGTAGCTATGAAGAAATTGTGTGTTGTGATATCAAGGTAGAAATGGAAGTTGGTTTTACTTATCCATCTCATAGTTTTGACAGGAAATGAAAGATGGAGTTCAAGGAGAAAACATTGAATAATGGTGAAAATAAGATTAATGTTTCCTTATGCTCAATGTGTGGAAAGAAGCATCGTGGATATTGTCTTAAAGGGACAAGTAAATGTTTCAAATGTGGAAAGGATGTTCATCACGCATTTGAATATCGCAATGATGGGAAGAAGATGCCTAATGATGCAAACAAAGGAAGGGATACACAGAATGAATCTACTACATTTCAATGCTTCAAGTGCTAGGAAATGGGGCATTATGCTAATAAATTCCCTAATCCAAGGGTTAGTGATGATCGAAACGAGCAACCACTTAAGGCAAAGGACAAATGGAAGTCACATGCGATCACCATTGGCGATGTTGAATATGACAACGATTTGGTGGAATTATTAAGTGTATATGTAATGGGATTCCAGAATAATGTTGTATATAGTATCGTGGAATATTGGAATATTTATGTTTTAGACTATTGTGGTTTTCCCTAATTTTATGGTACCGGTAACCAAGAAATGTTATTAAAATATTTTGGGAAGCAGATGATATGCACATAATGAAGGGATAAGGAGAAAATTAAATGTTTGATAGTATTCATGAGCTCATGATTGATATGAGGACTAAGTGATATCATGATTTGAGTATATATAATTTTGAGAATTTTGGTAAGTGGAAAGAGTTAACTTTTGACAGCACTCATGTTTTCACTAAGATTCATTGGGTATTCAGTTTTCAAGGGAATACATGATTAAGGTATTCACATGACTGGAATGTGACAAACAAGATATATGATCGATAAAGGATGGTATTCATGTTCTTGTTATATGACCTTTTTAGTAATTGTTCTCTTTATACAATGAGTTTGGAAAGAAGTATTTTGTATAAGCCTAAATATTGGAATGGATTATGATGGACATAATTTAGTATTGTTTAAGAATATAAATTTTTTTCGATATTATTGATGGGATGTTATAGTAATGTAGTTTTAGAAAAAGGACAACCTGCAGGACTGGCGACAACCCATCGCGTCGGACAAGGATGTGGGAATTGAACCCACAACTGAAGTGTGACTAGCCTTTATCGCCTACCACTGGCCTACAGGAAGTCCCTGTTTAGTAGAAACTAGTTTTATTATATTAAGAGGTATAATATAAGAAGTATAAGTCCATTTTAGGAACTATATATGATTAATCTCACTATAAATGGACTTACGTATTTTTTGATAAATTTTCAAACCTTTTGTTTGAGACAGATGGAATGACCCTTCATTCTATCACATGATCTGCTAACACTTCACGAATGACAAATTCAACTTCATTTCATTAAGAGAATAAGTGTAAATTGTCCAATGAACGTCCAAAGGTGAGACTATACCAAAATCACGAAAGTATTTATTCTAATTCCAATTTCATCAACTTTAGGGAAATGATCTTGAAAACCAAAAATGTTGTCCTAGTGCTCTTATATCTAATGAATTATATGGTACCTTATATCATCACAAATTTATGGCTTTGTGAGTTCTGGATTTTCCATAGCCATGTTCTATACCACTCTCCGTCATAACATGATGGTTAGATTTCTCTTCCATATCAATATTTTCACCTATGTGGAAACCCAGTGATTAGTTATTTGGGTAACCGTTACATTTCATACTTTTGTTTTTAAATATTGGTTTTTGTATTCCTTTTTACGATGTGGGATTATATTAAAGAAACTTTTGAGTAGTAAACCATTTATAACCCCGACGAATTTCGAGGGAGAAATTCATTTTAAGGGGGCTAGAATGTAACACCACGAGATTTTATGAAAAATATTATTTTTAATTTCATTAATGTCTTGTGTTGTATGCTACACCAAAAGGATCTTGCACAACACACATCCTTGACTTGCCTTGCATTACACGCAATCGTGACCTTCCTCGATAGCGTGTGTAGTACGCAATAAGGAGTTTCACAAAACAACAATATGCAATTAAAATATTATTAAAACTACCCGTTATGAATAGTAATAACCACTTTTTGAAATGTTGTAAATTTTATTTTTCAAAATGGTCTTCGTTTTTGGATTCGGAATATTGAAATTAGCTTAGGGTGAAATTTTGGAACTTTTCGGCTAACTTTCATTTTCTGAGGAATAGTGAAAATTACTAAATTATAATTAAAAACAACTTTTTTAATCGAAATAATTAATAGTGATAAATTATTAATTTGAGTGCTTTTAAAGTATATTTAGAATATATTTTTACAAATTAATACAATTTTGGTCATTGGATGTAATTTCACATTTAAACCAGACATAAACAAGTGTAAATCTTTTGATAGTTATTATCTCTTAAGAACACGATATTTGTTTTGACAACGGGAATTAATTTTTAAATTAATTAATGCAACTGATATGTTTTGAATTTGGTAAAATAGACATCATTTTTGAGTTCATAATATCAAATATATCTTCGGCCTAATTTTTGGTATTTTTCTGGAAACATTCATTTTTTGATGAATAGTGAAACCACTAAGTGGTAGTTAAAAAAATGAATTTTTCATAAAACTTAATTTTACCACTTATGTGAATGAAATTTCAAAAATCCGAGACACACGGTTGATGTTAGTAAGTAAAATTTGGTTCAATGAGATGAAAATAATTTTTGGTGAATAGTAACTTCTTAATTGTTTTTTCCACGGTTAAAAGTAAATAGGGTAATTAAGGGTAAAAATGCTATAATTATTACCATAACGCATGTCATAATTCTATTGGATAAATGTAATTCTACCAAAAACAACCTTAGGAATAAAATATGACCATTTAGGCCCACATGGATTAGATTAGGACATTTATTATTAATTTATTTAAAGAAGGGTTAAAATAGTTAAAATCAACGTTTAATAAGTAAATCATTTTTTATATTGGGTTCTACATAAGATAAATTAGACTATAAATATTCATTATAAAGCTAAAAATAATAACTACATAATGGTATTTTATTTGTAATTTAAACATTAAATAATTTAATTTATTTATGACACATAGATAATGCAGTAATTATCTTATTAATGAAATATTGACATAATTGATGTTATAAATACCCAAATAAATATTATTTGAGACTTTTTATGAATTAAACTAATTTTATAGGTTAATATGACATCTTAGTATTGATTTAATTAGCTTTGTTAGAACTAATTATTCTGTTATGAATTTCACAAAAATCAATTAATAAATAGTGTCAAAATTGACATAAAATAGTTTTTAAAACAAATATTATATTAGTAATTGTTATTTTATTCATAAAAATCTATGGATCGGCCAAATAACTTAGATAAGGTTATATATATTAATAATAAACAACATGGGGTTCGTTTGGCTGCTTATAGTAAGTTTATTAACCTTATAGTATAAGAACACAAGAAAACACGGTGAAAGTAAAATTATTTAACGTAATGTTAAATCTAAATGATAAGGTTAAAATAGGAACCTAAACTTGTATAAATTTTATTTGATGAGAGTATTTCGACCCATCCCCACCTTAGCTTCGAAATAAATCAATTTGGAGCTATTTAAAACCGAACATGACTTTATAATAAAATAATATTTTTCATTTTTCCAAAGGTACACCTCTCCTCCCTTATAAAAGGACACCTCCTCCCCCTCTTCCTCACACCACATTGAGCCTTCAAACTCGGCCAACCCCTGACAATTTCTTCTCTCCACTTCCCTAAAAACATCCTAGATATATGGACTTCTTCAATGACCTATTTTAGTGCCCTAAAAGTGTTCTCAAAGAAGCACTTCAAAGAAGAGGTAATGTCTGTTACCGATTGTTTCATCTTTATTTCTTCTTCCACTTCTTGTTCTTTAGTTGTTTCATTATGAAGTAATAAAATTATTATCACTCATATACTGATATTTTATTATATGTATGAAACAACCCTATTTCACCATCTATCCATCCTACAGAAAACAAAATCACTGCGCGTGCGTACGTACGGAATACAGTCTCCACATTGTGGTGTAATCTATTTTCCACCATCACCATACTTGGATGGGTATAATGGGGTACATAATAACTATATATGATTATTTTAAAGTGATATTGATTCTGAAATAGTATACATACACTCTAATACAATTCCACGATCATGAGAATTATACCATCGCTCGTGCGTACGTACGGACTACCATCTCCACGACGCGATGAGATTCATTCCCCATGTTAACCATTCATGAATGATTAAAATGTATATATATAATAAGTAAACATGAAATATATGACATAATAATGATACTGGATTTATTTTTATATATATGTATGTCATCTACTTAATTCCATTCAACTCAATAAGGAAACGAAAATAGCGTTCATGCGTACGTACGGCCTACCGTCTCCATGAACGGTGTATTTCTTTCCATTTACTAGTATATTATATATATGTATATTCTAAATATATATATTATATATAAATCATGTATTATATTCTGTAATTATGTAATCATGAACTAAGTAATCATATGAATAATTACAAGTCAAAACACGGACGACAAATGAAATGATTTTACCCAAAACGCTTTTTAACATTGAATTTACAAAAGAACGGGTAATATAAAGTCATAAGCGAACCATATATGATATCATAATAATGAGTATGATTCCGGAATAAGTCAATGAAATTATTTAAATCATTATAGAAGAGGTTCAGACACTTACGAAGCAAATCGGACGTAAGGTAAGGGAAATATCACAATCTCATTTTTATCCGAGATTGTTTATACTTTGGCATTTACTGGGGTGTATTTTATCATCCCCATCCATGTTTCCTAAATATATAATATTATTTCCATTCACCTAAAATTGTTTAAATCTTATTGTACCCTTCGGTGAGTTTTTAGTAAAATATATGAAAGGAATCTTTTGTCATTTTTCTTACAAGGTACTTTTTTGACTTTTCCGACAAAAGGACGAGAAGAATGTTTTTTAACTTATACGGCATGAATGGATTTTTAAAACATTATTTCCAAGAATATTACTTTACAAGTTTTCATGTTTATTTTTAATCAACTTCTTTAGTTTAAAATTGTATGACATGTTAAAATAGGAAAATGTTTTTGAATTTGAATGGATATTTTCCTCGAGAATGGAGTTCAAGTGTTTTATAAAAATTATTTTCCATCTAAGATAATACAGTGTTCTGTTTATATCACTATTATTACATTGATTTGATTATGTTTTGATGGAATTATTTTTATGAATTCCATTATCTTATATGATTTTCTTGATGATGTCACGATGTTTAAGATTCCCATTTTTATTACATAGGTTATGCAATGATGTATGATTTATGATTTTGTGGCACACATAAGAATGGTATAATTATGAGATGGGTGGGACCTATATCTCCCTCCAATGCATTTGGTAAAGATTTTTTATCTCATGAGATAGACATGGCTGGAATGGTAGGTTATACCAGTTCAGTGAAACAGGACTGAAACGAGGAGTGAACACGGTTCAGAAAGGGACTTTGACCACTAAGATAGTATTGGAAATTAGTCTTGACTAATAAGAAATGATTCTATATGATTATGTGTGTATGCCACAACGTTTCATGTTTTATGTTATGATTATTGGGATTCCATTTCACTAGTATGATTTATCCCATGTTATGAAATTATGCTCTCTTTTGCAGGTTAAGATTTCCAAAAGTTATGTTCTTATGAATATGATGTGATTGATATTTCTTTTGTTTACCCTAAATGTGCATTTGAGATCACCCTTTTTATGTTTTCTTTTCCCCGGGATATAAAGAAAGGTTTTAGGTAAGAAAAAAAGGGGGAAGATCTTTATGGGAGATGTTGAAGATCTTTCACCACCATTAGAAGATTACGTTCCATGTATCCAAAGACACTAAACTATTAAGGTCCTTGTCTGTCTATTTTTGTTATGTATTAAGTATTTCTCTAAAGTTATAAGGCCCCAGCCTTAAACCTTACTAAATCTTGAGTTATTACAAGATTACACATTGAGGATCGTTTCGGGTTTAGAGTTTTAGAGAATTAGATCATAAAACTTGGATTACATTCCACATATAAACAAAGTGGTTACATAAAGATAGTATTCTTCTTTCCCATCAATGGAAACATATTTAAAATAAAACATGGATTGTTTCTTGACACTTCCTTGACACTATCATCATATCATGTACCTTTACCTTGACCTGTGAATAACATTTCAAAAAAACATGGGATGAGCATAAAAAGCTCAGTAAGGGATATAAAAATATGGAAAGGAATCATGGGTACATATATACATAAGAATGAAATCATACATTACCCATAAAACATAATCACTTTAACATATCTCATCAAATCATGAATAAATCATAGAAATCATAAGACATAAAGGTAACTTGAGGCATTCATAACATTCTTACGTAGGGAGTAACCCTCTTTGTTACATTTGGAATACCCATCACAGTATATTCCCTAAATCTCTTCGGAGAAACCTTAATGTTTCAGTCCTTTGAGTTACCCAATGCATTGGAGAGCTATATCGGGCTCACCCACCCTTATTTTATCATGGAACCACCCATCTTCATAATAATGCCCAAGAACCTCAACATAATCGCATCACAGAAAACATGCATAATGGAAACATAAAATTTCCACCATTCAATCACAAGATATCAATACAACACATTGATATAAAAACATTATGAAAACAATTTTCAATACCAAAATAAAAGAAAAGTAAAACATGGTATTTATTTTTCTTAAAAAAAATATGGCTTGTAGAGGAAGCCGAAACTCAAATAATGGTCACGGCAGCAGAGAAGTCGTTGTCACCGCATATGTATGACAAAAACATTCCCTTTTTTCGTTTAGTAAACGCATCGTATAAAAAAAACTCATTTTGGATAAACGTAAAAGTCAAAGGGGTTTATACACCGTATAAAAGAAGGATTTGTATAAAACAAAATATGCCTCAATGAAAGGGGATTGAGACGAAGTCCCATACCTCAGGTCCGACTTGACTCGGTCGTTCTTTAATCTACTGAAAAATAAACTTGATATAATTTCTACTTGTGTAAGAACCTTTTTCAAGTTCATTATTCCTTTTATATAACTTATTTCCATGTCATGAACACTATGTAATTATTTAAGTTAATAACGGTCGTTTTAATGATCATTGGTACTTGAGTAAAAAAATAAGCCCTTTATAATTACAAGTTGTTCATGTATCCATTATGTCCAGAATGGTATTCATTATGTAGATATCATAAATGTCATATATATCCAGTAAATTCATGCATTTATAATATTACCTAATCATTTAGAGGTAATAAATTAAATGCACCGTTCAGGGAGACGGTAAGTCGTACGTACGCATGAACACTACTTTCATTTCTATTTCGTATTTTATAGAATGGAATCATAATGATATAAAGTTATATTATAATTACAGTGTAATATCATATATAATATCATAACTCCATCCTTTATACGTCCCACATATGGTATTTAACGAATCAAATCACTTTGAGGGGGCGGTAGTCCGCAATTCCTTAAATGAAGATATCGTGTTTACCCATAATGGAAACCATAAAGGTATGCCCAAAATGAAAAATACATAATATTAAGGAAAACATTAACATATTATATATCATATATAAATATAGTGACATCTTAATGGCCACCTTTGAAGGTGTTAAAAGAATGTTGAACAATCATCGTTTCGGGAGGCATAAATTCACCATCCAAGGAAACAGTATGTCCTTTAACCATTAGATATAGGTGTGTGTAAGTGTAGATCGAATCCTTCTTATAAAAACATCCTATTATATTTAATATACTTTAGTTTTTACAAAAGAAATGAATAAAAAGAGTTTAGGGGGTTGGAGAAGCAAAATAAAACAAAATGACTCAAGTGAAGACATTATCTTAAAATCGGGTAACTCCCTTTGGTTTGAGCTCAAAGGCATCCTTTGGAAGACATATGCCAAAAGTGAGGCTTCAAGGAGTAAGAGAGGGATGTGGAGAGACAAAATGGGCAGTGGTTAGCCGATCCAAAGGCTTTGGGAGTGTGGGTAAGGAGGTAGAGGTGGGGGCCTTTTATAAGAGGAGAGGAGGGGCACTCTTGGAATGTAAAGAAATGATACTTTATTTTCAAATGGGTTTCGGATTTTAAAGGTCCCACATTAATATAATTCGAGGATATGGGGATAAGGGTTCTAAATATACCCACCCAATAGGTTTTTGACATTTGTAGGTCTAAGATTTTACATTATCTTTCCATTTTATTTAAATAGTCAAATAATGAGGTCATCGCATCATCATTATGATATCATAAATAATTTAATTTATTTAAAGTCTAAAAATTATAAAAAAATTACTTTGATGTAGGAAATCGTTTTAGATTTCCAATGACTATTTATAATAAAAAATATGACTTGTATAACCCCATTTAAAAATTGTTTTAGTAAAACATATCATGTTTGTGTTATTTTTACTTTATCATTAAATAAAAAGATATTTATGTCATTTCCCAACCAAAGTGGCTCCATGGGATCCCCAAGTTGACCCATGGATTTTCACGGTCGGCCATAACACAACCAATAAGGGTATGACATGTGTAAAGCTCATCTCATATTATTAAAACATTATTTTTTACCTTAAACTACACTAATTACCTCTAATCCCGATTAAGAACTTAAGAGTTACTATTCACCAAAAAATTATTTTAATATCATTGAACCACATTTTACTTCTTAAGGACAACCATGTATGTTGGATTTTTTAAATCAAATCACAGAAGTGACAATGTTTCATTTAAACGAAAAATCAGTTTCTTTAACTACCACTTAGTGGTTTCACTATTCATCAAAAATTGAAGTTTATCAGAAAAAAACCAACACCTCACCCTAAGATATATATGATATTCTGCATTCAAAAATGATGTATACTTTAAAATTTTCAAATCACTTAAGTCAAATTAATTAATTTAAAAATTAATTCCCGCAGTCATGACAAAAAGTGTGTTTTTGTGAAACAATAAGTATCGAAAGATTGACACCAGTTTAAGTCAAATTTCAATGTGAAATTGATTCCAATGACCACCATTGGATTAAATGGTAAAAATATATTCAGATTACACTTTAATACTAATTAAATATATAATCTAACCATATAATTATATAAAATTAAAAAGCAGTTTTGATGTAAAATGTAGTATTTTTCACTATTCATTAAAAAATGAACATTGTCAGAAAAATACCAAAAATTTATCCAATTTAAATTTCATTGTCGCAATCATAAAGAATATTTTCATTTTGACAAATACAGATTATAAAATTGTCAAAAGTTTTATTTTTAAAGGGTTTTCCATCAAAAGGCAGTAAAACAATCTTTTAAGAATATTAGTGTATTCCATGCATAAGATTTTATTTATTTTCATTTTAAGCCTCTAAAACACTATATTAATCATTAATAGACATAGATAAAAATATATATTATTCATTGCCTTCTTGGGATGTTACATCTTTCCCCCCTTTAGAAAATTGTGTCCCCGTAATTTATTTACTTATCGAATAAATGGTGGTATTTATCCCTCATTGCATTTTCAGATTCCCATGTTGCCTCTTCCATCATGTGGTTTTTCCACAAAACCTTTACCTGATTAATCACCTTATTTCGTAACACTTTCTCCCTGTGGTCAAGAATCTGGACCTGTTGTTCCTCATAAGATAGGTTCTCTTCCAGCTAAACTACCTCTGGACTCAAAACATGAGATGGATCTGGCATATACGTTCTCAACATCGAAACGTGAAAAACATTGTGTACATGAGATAAAATCGGAGGTAAATCCACCCGGTATGCAACTGATCCAACTCTCTCCAGAATTTCATATGGTCCAATGAACCTTGGACTCAGCTTTCCATTCTTACCAAATCGCATCACACTTTTCCATGGGGAAACCTTGAGAAAAACATGATCACCTACCTCAAAAGATAGATCCTTCCTCCAGTTGTCCGCATAACTCTTCTTCCTACTCTGAGCCGTTCTCATGTGTTTCTGTATCAGCTGAACTTTTTCTGCCATCTCTTCTACCAATTCTGGTCCCATCAACTTCCTTTCACCCACTTCATCCCAGAAAGCTGGAGTTCGACACCGCTTCCCATATAACTCTTCAAATGGTGCCATCTGTATACTAGAATGGAAACTGTTACTATATGAAAATTCAACCAAAGAAAGATGTTGGTCCCAAATTCCCTAATAATCCATCGAACAAGCTCGTAACATATCCTCCAAGATCTGAATTGTTCGTTCTGACTGCCCATCTGATTGAGGATGAAATTTTGTACTAAAATTTAATTCAGTACCCAACGACTTCTGAAGGCCTTTCCAAAAGTTAGAAGTGAACCTGAGATCACGATCAGATACAATGGAGAGGGAAACTCCATGTAACCTGAATATCTCATTAAGATACAAATGGGAAAGTTGATCTAGGGAAAAAGTATCTCGTATAGCAAGGAAATGAGCAGATTTAGTCAAGCGATCAATAATAACCCAGATTGCATTATTACATCGAGATGTCTTCGGTAATCCCACAACAAAGTCCATGGATATATTCTCCAATTTCCACTATGGCACTGGTAAAGGCTGAAGCATCCCTTTCAGTAACTATCGCTCTACTTTAACCTGTTGACAAGTCAAACACTTCACAGTAAAATCAGCAATATCTCTTTTCATTCAATCCCACCAGAAATACTCCCGCAGATCTCTGTACATCTTAGTACTACCAAAATGAACTGAAAACGGAGAACTATGAGCTTCACATAACAATTCTCTCTTCAACTGTGAATCACAAGGCACACACAATCTCTTCCCAAATCTCAAAACACAATCATTATCAATGTTGAATTCAGGCAACTTACCTTTCTGAACCAGCTCTTCCTTTTTCTGAAACTCACTGTCTTGCTTCTGTGCTTGCTTGATTCTATCTGATAGATATGATATCACTGATACCCGAAACAAAACAGAATATCTTCTTGCACCAACAACTTCTATGACAAATTTCATCAAATCATTAACTAAAGGATCACGTTCCAAACGCAACATTTCTAATGAAGCAATACTTTTTCGACTCAAAGCATCAACCACATTATTTGCTATTCCCGGATGGTAATTAATTGTACAATCATAATCATTGATTAATTTCAGCCATCTCCTCTGTCTCATGTTCAACTCTTTATGTGTGAATATATACTTTAAACTTTTGTGATCATTATATATTTCACACTTTACTTCATACAAATGATGCCTCCAAATTTTTAATGCAAAAAAAACAGCAGCTAATTCCAAATCATGTGTAGGGTAATTTACCTCATGAGTTTTCAACTGTCGTGAAGCATAAGAAATTACCTGATCATTCTGCATTACGAAGCAACCAAGTCCTTTCAATGAAGCATCACTGTATATAACAAACTCACCATTCCTGGAAGGTAGTTCCAAAACTGGAGCATTCACCAATCTTCTTTTCAATTCCTGAAAACAATCATCACATTCTTTATTCCAGATAAAATTAACACCCTTCCGAGTTAGCATAGTCATTGGACTAGATAACCATGAAAAATTTCTAACAAACCTTCGGTAATAGCCTGCCAAACCAAGGAAACTATGAATCTCAGTTACATTTTTGGGTCTTGGCATGTCTTCCATAACTTTTGTTTTTGCAGGATCAACAGTTATCCCATCTTTAGAAACAATGTGACAAAGAAAGAATTTTGTTGCAACCAAAACTCACACTTGCTGAATTTCCCATACAATTTTTTTTTTCTTTTAAGGTTTGAAAAATAACCCTTAAATGTGTTTCATGCTCTTCTTTACTTTTAGAAAATACCAAAATATCATCAATGAAAACCACCCCAAACGTATCCAAGAACTCATGGATAATTATATTCATTAAGTCCACGAATACAGCAGGTGCATTGGTTAGCCGAAAAGGCATTACTACAAATTCATAATGGCCATATCTTGTACGGAACGTGGTCTTCGGAACATCTGCTTCCTTTACCTTCAGCTGATGGTACCCCGATATCAAGTCAATCTTTGAAAAATACTGAGCCCCCTAGAGCTGATACAACTTCATTTGATGGCCCGACATCTGCTGAAGTAGTTGCAAAGGATTTCACCACCCCTTTCTGCTTGTAGTCTAACTTATTCCCATCACTCATGCTCTTTGTCGGACACCCGTTTTCATAGTGACCCATCTCATTGCACATAAAACATTTCACTAACTGTAAATCAAATTTGGTCTTACCTTCACCTTGATGTTTTTCAGTGCAATCACGAGCCTTATGTCCCATCTTACCACATCGGTAGCACTTTCCAAAATTTAGAAGACATTCCCCAGCATCCCTTTTTCCACATTTATCACAAACTGGAAACATAGATTTCTTACCATCATACTTTTTTGAAGAATTCTTCCCTTTATCCTTCCACCTCGATCTCTTCTTCTGTTGGTTGTTATAGAACACTTGATCATCATCAAACTCTATTTCCACCTTCTCAGCACATCGAACAAGCTTTTCATAACTTTTAAACTCACGAGAAGCTAATTCCCTTCAATATTTTGGCTTTAATCCTGAGTAAAAAAGATTTATTTTACTATCATGGTCTCGGATAAAATTTGGATCAAACCTTGCCAATCGAGTGAACCTTTCTTCATAGGCAGCCACTGAGTCTTCCTCTTGCCTCAATTCCAAGAATTGATTTTCCATCCTAAGACGAACAGCCTTAGGAAAATACTTTTCAGGAAACATACCTTTGAATTCATCCCAGTCAAGAGCATAAATCTCATCAGCAACCCTGATATTTTTAACCATAGACCACCACTGATCTACCTCACCCTCCAAATGGTAAATAGCATGACTAACCTTTTGATTGTCTGAACACCCCATGACATCGAAAAAATTCTCCAGTGTTTTAATCCACCCTTCAGCTAACAAAGGGTCATATGATCCTATGAATGATGGGGGATGTTGCCTCATTAAATGTTCCACCACTGACATGTTCCTCTACGGTTGACCTGGCTGATCATGTGCATGTATACCACCACCATTTATCGCTTGAGTCAACTGCGCCATTACTGCAAAAAACTGTTCAATTCCAATTCTGGCCATCTCAGGATGCTGATTTGGAAGGTTATTTCCTTCAGTACTCCTTCCTAGAACTGCTTCCCTGTTTCCTCTACGGAAAACCATTCTGAACAAACATGTCTTAGATGAAGCAACATGGTAATCTTCAAATACTATATCACTACAATTTGACCATAAAAAAATATTTTTGGATAATCATTTAATAGAATTCTAACTCCTAAAGTTATCTAAACTGCCCTTTGATACCAACTATAAGGCCCCAGGCATAACCCTTACTTAATCTTGAGTTATTACAAGATTACACATTGAGGATCTTTTCGGGTTTAGAGTTTTAGAGAATTAGATCATAAAACTTGCATTACATTCCACATATAAACAAAGTGGTTACATAATGATTGTATTCTTCTTTCCCATAAACGGAAACATATTTAAAATAAAACATGGATTCTTTCTTGACACATCCTTGACACTATCATCATATCATGTACCTTTCCCTTGACCTGTGAAAAACATTTCAAAAAAACATGGGATGAGCATAAAAAGCTCAGTAAGGGATATAAAAATATGGAAAGGAAACATGGGTACATATATACATAAGAATGAAATCATATTTTACCCATAAAACATAATCACTTTAACATACCTCATCAAATCATGAATAAATCATTGAAATCATAAGACATAAAGGTAACTTGAGGCATTCATAACATTCATACGTAGGGAGTAACTCTCTTGGTTACGTTTGGAATACACATCACAGTATATTCCCTAAATCTTTTCAGAGAAACCTTAATGTTTCACTCCTTCGCGTTACCCAATGCATTGGAGAGATATATCGGGCTCAACCGCCCTTAGTTTATCACGGAACAACCCGTCTTCATAATAATGCCCAAAAAGCACAACATAATCGTATCACATAAAACTTGCATGAAGGAAACATAACATTTCCACCTTTCAATCACAAGATATCAATCAAACACATTGATATAAAAACAATATGAAAACCATTTTCAATACCAAAATAAATGAAAAGTAAAACATGGTATTTATTTTTCTTTAAAAAAAATATGGCTTGTAGAGGAAGCCGAAACACAAATAATGGTCACGGGTGCGGAGAAGTCGTTGTCGCCGCATACGTATGACCAAAACATTCCCTTTTGTCGTTTAGTAAACTCTTCATATAAAAAATATTCCTTTTGTATAATGTAAAAGTCAAAGGGTTTTATACACCCTATAAAAGAAGGTTTTGTATAAAACAAAATATGCCTCAATGAAAGGAGATTGAGACGAAGTCCCATAACTCAGGTTCGACTTGACTCAGTCATTCTTTAATCTCTTGAATAATAAACTTGAGTTAATTTCTACTTGATTAAGAACCTTTTTCAAGTTCATTATTCCTTTTATATCACTTATTTCCACTTCATGAACACTATGTAATTATTTATGTTAATAACGGTCGTTTTAATGATCATAGGTACTTGAGTAAAAAAATGAGCCCTTTTTAATTACAAGTTTTTAATGTATCCATTATGTAAAGAATGGTATTCACGATGTAGATATCATGTATGTCATATATATCCACTACATGCATGCATTTATAATATTACCTAATCATATAGAGATAAGAAATGAAATGCACCGTTCATGGAGACGGTAAGCCGTACGTACGCATGAACGCTACTTTCATTTCTATTTCATATTTTATAGAATGGAATCATAATGATATAAAGGTATATTATAATGCCAGTGTAATATCATATATGATATCATAACTCCATCCTTTATACATCCCACATATGGTATTTAACGAATCAAATGACTTTGAGGGGGCGGTAGTCCGCACTTCCTTAAATGAAGATATCGTGTTTACCCATAATGGAAACCATAAAGGTATGCCCAAAATGAAAAATACAGAATATTAAGGAAAACATAAACATATTATATATCATATATAAATATAGTGACATCTTAATGTCCACCTTTTAATGGGTTAATATAATGTTGAACAATCATCGTTTCGGGAGGCATAAATTCACCATCCACGGAAACAGTATATCCTATAACCATTAGATATAGGTGTGTGTAAGTGTAGATTGAATAATTCTTATAAAAAAATCCTAGTATATTGATGATTCTGGAGTTTTTACAAAATAAATTAATAAAAAGAGTTTAGGGGGTTGGAGAAGAAAATTAAAATAAAAGGACTCATGTGAAGACAATACCTTAAAATTGGGTAACTCCCTTTGGTTTGTGCTCAAAGGCTTCATTGGGAAGATATCTTCCCAATATGAGGCTTCAAAGAGTAATATAGGGATGTGGAGAGACAAAATGGGCAGGGGTTGGCCGAGACAAAGGCTTTGGGAGTGTGGGTAAGGAGGTAGAGGTGGGGGCCTTTTATAAGTGGAGAGGAGGGGCACTCTTGGAAAGTAAAAAAATGTAACTTTATTTTCAAATGGGTTTCGGATTTTAAAGGTCCCACATTTATATAATTATATGCTAAGGTGATAAGGGTTCTAAATATACCCACCCAATAGGTTTTGGACATGTGTAGGTCTTAGATTTTACATTATCTTTCCATTTTATTCAAATCGTTAAATAATGTGGTCATCGCTGCATCATTATGATGTCATAAATAATTTAATTTATTTAAAGTGTAAAAATTATAAAAAAAATACTATGATGTATTAAATATTTTTAGATTTCCAATGACTATTTATAATCAAAACTCTGACTTGTATATCCACATTTATAAATTGTTTAATAAAACATATCATGTTTGTGTCATTTTTACTTTATTATGAAATAAAAAGATATTTATGTCATTTCCCAACCAAATTGGCTCCATGGGGTCCCCAAGATTACCCATGGATTGTATTGGTCGGCCATGACACATCCAATAACGGTAGGACATGTGTCAAGCTCATCTCATATTATTAAAACATTATTTTTACCTTAAACTATACTAATTATCTCTAATCGCGATTAAGAACATAAGAGTTATTATTCACCAAAAAATTATTTTAATCTCATTGAACCACATATTAAATCTTAATGACAATCTTGTATGTCAGATTTTTGAAATAAAATCACAGAAGTGACAATGTTTCATTTAAACGAAAAATCAGTTTCTTTAACTACCACTTAGTGGTTTCACTATTCATCAAAAATAGATGTTTTTCAGAAAAAAAAACCAAAACTTCAACCTAATCTATATTTGATATTCTGAATTAAAAAATGATGTCTATATTAAAATTTTCAAATCATATAAGTAACATTAATTAATTTAATAATTAATTCCCGTTGTCATGACAAAAAAGCGTGTTTTTATGAAACAATAAGTATCAAAAGATTGACACCAGTTTAAGTCCAATTTCAAAGTGAAATTGATCCCAATGACCAAAATTGGATTAAATGGTAAAAATATATTCATATTACACATTAAGACCAATTAATAATATAATCTAACCATATAATTAAATTAAATGAAAAAGCAGTTTTGATGTAAAATGCACTATTTTTCACTATTTATTAAAAAATGAACATTGTCAGAAAAATACCAAAAATTTATCCAATGTAAATTTAAATGTCCAAATCATAAAGAATATGTTTATTTTGAAAAATATAGATTATAAAATTGTCAAAAGTTTGATTTAAAAAGGGTTTTCCATCAAAAGGCAGTAAAACAATCTTTTGAGAATATTAGTGTATTCCATGCATAAGATTGTATTTATTTTCATTTTAAGCCTCTGAAACACTATATTAATTATTAATAGACATAGATAAAAATATATATTATTCATTACTTACTTGGGATGTTACAAAAGAAATTTAATGTCCATGTACGTCAAGCTTCGGGTCACTACTCCATGGATCTCAGCATTTTTCGATGATTGAAATGAGTTTGGGGTACCATTTATTGAATATAAAG
Source organism: Viscum album (assembly GCA_963277665.1). Lineage (NCBI taxonomy): Eukaryota > Viridiplantae > Streptophyta > Magnoliopsida > Santalales > Viscaceae > Viscum > Viscum album. The sequence continues at coordinate 202,902,113 of OY728121.1, read as the reverse complement.
GAAGAAGAAATTTTGAATACCATGTTTTTATACATTATATGGACATTATGAATTTTTTGTTATGAATTTTCGGTTAACCAATGCAACTGATGTATTCATGGATCTTATAAATATAATTTTCATTGAGTTTTTGGATAAGTATGTGGTTTTGTTTATTGATGATATTCTGGTATATTAAAAAAGTAAATAGGAACATGAAATTTTTTAAGCGTTCTATTGCAGAACATAAAAGAAAAGAATTTGCTTGGAAAATTCAACATGTGTGAGTTTTGGTTACATCAAATTATTTTCCTTGGACAAATTGTTAAAAAAATTGAACAACTATTGATCTTGCTAAAACAAAAGTCATTGAAAAATGGAAAAGACCCAAAAATATAACCTAGATCCATTGTTTTGTTCTTGTTTACCTGGTTATTACGAGAGGTTTGTTGAGAATTTTACAAGGTTATCTAGTCCAATGACTGAGTTAACTGAAAATGGTGTTATGTACATTTCGACAAAAGAATTTGATGATTTTTTAGGAATTTAAATGATGATTTGTGAAATCTCTTGTTTTTAAATTACCTTAAAATGATTGTGAATTTGTAATATACAGTGATATTTCGTTGAATGTACTTGGTTTTTTCCATATGCAGAATGACTAGGTTATTGCTAATTCATCAGGTCAGTTGAAACTTCATGAGTTAAATTATAGTAAACATGATTTGTAATTATCTGTTTTAGTTTTTGTTTTAAAAAGTTTGTTTCTTCATCTATATGGAGTAAAATTTTTAATGTATACTAAAAAAATTATAAAGTATATATTCACTACGAAATAATTGAACATGAGGTAGAGGCGATGTTTGGAATTAATCAAGAATTATTATTTCACAATTCATTACCATCCAGGAAAGGAAAATAAAGTGGAAATTGATTTGGGTTGAAAGGCTAATGCATCATTTACCATGATACGTTTGGAATGAGATCCTTTGTATTTTTATTTGATGAACTTTGGAATAGATGTTGTTGGTGCAGGAAATTCATCAATTTTTTTTCAGGTGATAGTGATATCATCTCTATCATATAGAATTATGCTTGCCCAGAACGAATACAGTGAGTTACCGAAAAAGGTAGAGTTATTTCAGAAAGATAATATTCTTAAATTAAGCATTGATAATGATTGTGATTTGAGGATTGGGAAAAGATTATGTGGGCCTTGTGATTCATAGTTGAAGAATTAGATTTTATGTGAAGCTCATAGTTCTGCATTTTCAGTTATCCAAGCAGTATTATGATGTACAGGGATCTTGGGGAGTATTATTGGTGGGACGGAACTAATAGAGATATTGCTGATTTTACTATGAATTATTTGACTTGTGAATAGGTTAATGTAGAGTGTATGTTACCGAATGGAATCCTTCTGTCTTTATCGATGCCATAATGGAAGTGGAAATATATATCCATGGACTTCATTATGGGATTAAAGAAGACATCTCATGGTAACAATGAAACCATGGTTATTGTTGATCGATTGACTAAATCTTATCATTTCATTCATATTCGAGATACTTTTCCTCTAGATCAACTTTATCGGTTGTATGTTAATGGGATAGTCAGGTTTCATGGAGTTCCGCTCTCCATTGTATATGATCGTGATCCTAGTTTTACTTCTACCTTTTGGAAAGGAATTCAGAAGTCTTTTGGTACTGAGTTAAATTTATGAACAACTTTTCATCCTCTATCATATGGGCAGTCAGAATGAACAATTCAAACATTGGAGTATTTTCTACAAGCATTTTCACTGAATTACAAGGGATGCTAGGACCATCATTTTCCTTTGGTTGAATTTTCATATAATAATAGTTTTCATTCCATTATACAGATGGATAAACTTGAGGAATTATATGGAAAGAAATATCAATCTCTAGTATCATGGGAATTAGTATGTCAAATGACGTTTATGGGACCAAAATTTGTAAAAGAGATGGAAGAAAAATATCAATTGATATAGAAGAACATGAGAACAGCTCAGAGTAGAAGAATATTTATGCAGATTACGGGAGGAAGGATCTTTCTTTTGAGGTTGGTTATGATTTCTTTCTCAGAGTTTCTCCATGGAAGAGTATGATTCATTTTCGCAAGAAGGGAATATTGATTCTGAGGATCATTGGACCCTACTAAATCTGGTAGAAGGTTGGATCAGTTTCCTACAGAGTAGCAATACATCAATGATAATCCCTAGAACACAATGTTTTTCATGTTTCAATGTTGAGAATATATATGCCAGATCTATCTCAGGTTTTTAGCCCAGAGGTAGTTTAGTTGGAAGAGAATATATTTTATGAGGAACAACCAGTTTAGATTCTTTACTGAAAAGATATTGTGTTTCAGAATAAGGTAATTAACCTGGTAATGGTTTTTTGTAAAACCCATATGGTTAAAAAGGAAACTTGGGAATCAGAAAATTCTATGGGGGATATATACCCCCACTAATATGTTAAATGAATAAAAATTTCGAGGATGAAATATAAAAACAGGGGGAAGGATGTAACATCCTAGGTAAATAAAAAAGAATAACTTTTCATAGTTATTAATATTTATGAATTAAATATTAATTTTACATTAATGGGGATGCTATGTTCCACAGCGTACCTGATACACAACAACCAGTGTCTTTGAAATCATACATTCATTGACTAATATTATAATAATATTATTTTAAAGGGTAGTTAACACCTAGCCGTTGTATTGGAGGTAATGAATTGAACTAACTAAAATATGATTATACATGTGTTTCAATTTTTGTTACAGTTATCCAAAAAATTAAGAAGCATCAATTGTGAATGAATCCAGTTTTAAGCACCAATACTCAAATATTCATTAAGATGTGGATTTACCTCCTTTTAATAGGGAACCCACATTAAATCTAGTTTTGGGAACATTTATATGTTATATTTGAAAAAATAAAATTCTTCTTTTGAATCGATACATCAAAATTAACTTTGGTTGAAATTTTGGTGTTTTAATTCAAAAAATCATTTTTTATGAATAATGAAAAATATTGTATTCTAATTCTAAACTACATTAAAATAAAATTTATTTATAAGGATAGATTATCTTTTTAAATTGGTTTAAAGTGTAATTATATTATGTTATTATTATATAATCCAATTGTGTTCATTTAGTGATATTTCACTTTGAAATTGGACATAAATAAGTGTAAATCTTTTGATATTTATTATTTCTTAAAAACATGTCTTTTGTTTTGATAGTAGTAATGAATTTTAAATTATTTTCTTCCACTTATTTATTTTGAATTTTGGAAAATAGATTTTATTATTGGATCATTGTGTCCAAATTGAGTAAATCTGTATCTTTTATTTTTAGATATTATGATTATTTACTTTAGTAGAAATTTTATTTACCATGGTTAAACGGTAAATATGGTTAATAAAAGGAATCAAATATATTTATAATAATATTAAATTGCACTAACATGTCTCTTAATCCCATTGGTTGATATATCTCTGACCATGGGCATCCATGGGTGTATTTTGGGACCCCATGGAGGCACATGGTATTGATAATGAAACATTATTTTAATTAACTTAAAGTAAAGGCAAAATGACATATACAAATATATTTTAGTAAATAAATTTTTACATTGAGTTTTATAAGTTATATTTTTGAATATAAATATTAATTTTAATTAATAAACGATTTCCTACAACATGGTATTTGTTTTATAATTTTTAGACATCATATAAATAAAATTACATATGACATAATAATGATGCAGTGTTTGCCTAATTAATGAATGATTTAAATAAATTACAGTATAAATACTAAAACAATATCCCAAACCATTCCATTTATTACATTATGATTTTATTTTGAACATGACTCATCATATCTTCTACATTGATGATTTTTGAAACTTTTGGAATCTGAATATATGTTTATTATAAAATAATTGTTTCCAACATTCCTAAAGCACTCCTCCTCGAACTTATTAAAGGACACCACTTCAAACCCATTCCTATCACCTATCAATACCCTTGAATCATCCATCTATGAATAAATAATCTCCCCACATCCCTATCCTCCACTTAGAAGCCTTTCCTTAGGCAGAAGACACTTCAAAAAAACCTTTTGGTTAAATCAAAAAAAGAGATACCCGATTTAATGTTCACATCTTCATTTATGTTCTTTTCATTTATTTTACATCTACAACACCCTAAAATGTTTGTATTCATATAATTTATAATATAACCAGTATACTAAATATACAACGTTGTTTTTATGAGAAGAATTAGAATTACACTTACACACACCACCATCTTATGAGTAAAGAACATACAGTTTCTATGGGCGACGAACTACTACCTCAAGAAATGATGATTGTTCAATTATCTCCAACCACCTATCATGGTGGAAATTATGAAGACAATGAATCTATATGTGATATATATGTTATTTATATTGTCCTTATTCTTCCATATTTTTCATTTTTATCATAAAATTATGCTTTCCATTATGGGTAAACACTATAATTTAATTTGAGAAAGTGCAGAATACTGCCCCATCAAAGTGATATGGCATGTTCATACCATACGTGGAAAATATGAGGGATAGATTTACTGAAATAATATATTATATTATAATGGAATTAAAATATAACTATCTATCATTATATTTTTATCCCATTAAAATATGAAATAGAAATGAAAGTAGCGTTCATGCGTACGTACGACTTACCGTCTCCATGAACAGTGCATTTCAATTCATATTTCCAAATTTTATGTACTATTTTAAATACACACATATATATACTGCATATATATGATATATATTATATCTTAATCATTAATATAATTATGGATATAGTGTAATTTTGTCCACATGAACAACTTTTAATTAAATGAAATTAATTTCTGTCTCAAGTACCAAATATCGAAAAAAACATCCATTATTAACTTAACTGATTACATAATATTAATAACATAGTAATAATTTATGTAAAAGGAATAATAAACATTAAAAATATTATTAATAATGAATAAATTAACATTGTTTTATTATTTATGATATTGATGAATGATTGAGTCATGTTGGACACGAGGTAAGGGACTTCGTTTCAATCCCCTTTCTTTAAGGCAAGTTTTTTTTTACACATGACTTTCTTTTATATGGTATATAAACACCTTTGAATATTCATTTCATTAAAAGGGAATCATTTACTGCAAGGTAATTTACTAAACTACAAAAAAAAATAATGTTTTAATACAAGTGGTGACACGAGCCTTTTCCAATGATGCGAGTGTTATTGGATCTTTGGCTTCCTCAACAAGTCATAATGTTATTTAAAGGTAATTAAATACCATAAAATATTTTACGTATTATTGTATTGAAAATTGTTTTGATAATTGATTTGTTATTTCAATGTATTTAAATGATATATTTTTATTTTAAAGGTGGAAATTTTATCTTTCCTTTATATTTGATTTATGTTTTTTGATTTTATAATGGTAATTGGACATTTGACAGGTGGTTACATGATAAACCCAATGACTGGTTGTTCCATGATAAACCAGGATGGGTGGTTACATTATAATCTCCAATGCATTGGCTATGGAAGTTGGCCATATGGATATTCCATTTAGTGATATGTGTGTATGTCGACCATATGGTTATTTCATCTATGTATGTTTATTACCCCAAATACCTTTATTTGCTATGCAGTGTTTATATGTGGTTTATAGTAATCTTTTGGATACAAAATGGTAAGAAATGATATTTTATTTAGTGAAGAGTATTTACTACTTCATAAAGGTAAAATGTATTACTTATGATAGGTTATTTGTGGTTTACATGTTCTTTGGAAAAACTAACATTTTTCCTTCTTTGTGTAACCCTTACTGAAAGATTTATCCTCATCCCAAGTTTTTGAAATATTTTTCACTAGACATAAATTGGAATAGGTTCACAGATGGTATCATATAAAATTCATGATGTATAAAACATTGAACTAGACATGAACCTTTTTTTCAAATACTATTTATTTTATGAAAAAATGGAAACTGGGTAGAATTATATAACTTGTACTTTTTGAGAAAAAATGCAATATTTATGGCCTAACTCTATAAAACTCTAATCCTAAAAAGATCTTCATTTTTAATTATTCATTAATTAAATATTATGTAATGTTTTAAGGTCGATTCCTTTAATTTGGTGAAGAGTAAATTACTCATTTGAATATTACAGTACCCTTATGAAATGAAAACTCACCCATGTATGTATAAATAAAATTTATTCACTATATAAATGACAGTGAATAATTTAAAAATTACTAATTATGTGTCGTTATTTTTGTGAATAATAAATATTTAATTTCAATTTTAAAATAAATTAATTAATAAAATTAAATTTCATAAAATGTAATTCTATATAATTGTTTTTTTCCTATGATTCAATGATAATTTTATGAGTCATAAATTAATTTTTTAAAGTATTACAAAATCAGATTTAAATTTCAAATCCTAAATTTTCATGTAAATAATGATTTTATTTAAAAATTAAATATATTTTTTTAGAAAATGAATTTTGTTAAATGGTTACACTTTTTTAATTATACATGTAAAAAATGGTTACGGTGAATTCATACTATTTTCGGAAATACTTGAATTTTATGTGTATAGTGAAAAGTGATAATTTACGAAATATGAAAAATAAACGAATTTATGAATCATTCTTGAGTCATGGATGATGTAAATGGCCATCAGATCATACTCACATGAAAATATTACTGTTTTTTTTCACATTAATCAATAATATTTATAATATTGATACGACATAATAAAATAATTATTAAAATAATGGGAAACCCTCTTCTATGCCAATATAAAAATGACCCCTCACTCCCTCTTCACTTCACAGCTCTATGCCTTGATGATTATCAATGGTCTACCCAAATAATCATAACTAGTCCCTAACCACATCTATGATCCGTTGGTCTTTCCAAAAGACAATAACCCTTTCCCATAAAGTGGTTCTCAACTATGTTATAACAAGAGGTAAATCCTCTTAATTTTTCAAATAATTTCATTTCAATTTTTCTTCTTTTCACATTCTAACATAAGAAATAGTGTATAATTGTAAAATAAAACTTAATTTCCATTTATATAATTTAATTATATCATTTTATTGTAATAACCATTATTAATATCCTTACTCTCCCACTTTTATTTTATAATCAAAATCCTCATCCAGGAGGTTCCAATATACAACATTCAAGGATGACGATGTTTCATTCATCAAATTATCATACAAATCTATTAATGAATAATTTTAATTTTTGATATATATTTATAAATTTATTATATATATCTCTTTCTATTATGGATGTTACATATTTACATAACACTAAACAATACGTTAAAAATGTGCTTGTTATGATTAATAACTATTTTAATAATCTAAACGATTATCACAAAATGTGTAATATAATGATTCATCCCCATAATATGTTATCAAATGTTATATATAAAAATTTAAACTTATGTATTTTCATTACCAAAATTCAATTCTAATTCTAGTTATTTATACCAATTTTAAATGAACTTCGTTACTTATAATCAAGTGAACTGGTCAAGAAATCAAGGAAATGAACACTCTAGAACGATAGAACTCAATATTATAACCTATCAATAATGCCATAAATGAAAAGAATGAAACTATAATGAATTATATAAATGGTTATAATAATCTTACATTATTAATTAACATAATTTATTTTATTGTCATAGAATTTAAGGTCTAGTTCTGAACACATTCCGACATAATGTAAGGGTTTTCTACCTAACCCAATTTTTCATTCGGGTTACAATTTGTCCCTATTAATCTCATGTAAATTCATAATTATGCTGTTGTAATCCTCATAAATTATTTTTTATTGTTTTATATATTTTTACCAATCAAATTCCATCTTTATTTTAGGGGTAGTTAAATGTTTTATAATGATCTTTCACAATTCATTCTGATAAACAATGTCAATTCAAGGGAACTACTAAAAAACAAACCTATATTAAAGTACACACTATAATCTTTTTTATGATACCATTATTTTTATAAAACAACTAACTTTTCACGGAGAACTACCTTAGTTAATATATAGTTATATGAAATGATTTTTCCCAAGGAACAATTTTTTCCATTGTAAAATTGTATTTCTCTAAAAAATCCCTTTAATAATTTTATTAGATTATTTGTATCTATTTTACCATATCTATTGAACTTTATGTCCTGTTGAGGTTAATATCATACGTTTATTATCTACCATATTGTGTTATATGGTTTCTAATTAGTTTTACCATGGATGTTCTATCTTGACACCATTCAATATACTATTCAGAATGGTTAGTGTTTATGTGTACAAATTGGTGAATGATATTTCCTATGATAATGTAGTTTAGGTTTATCACCGTTAATATAAGGAATGATTTATGCATAACATGTGATGGTTGGGTTCTACTATATTACCTCTATGAATCAATACGTCTACTGATAGAAAAATATAATTGGTTTTTGTTGAAGGCCTCAACCAAGTATTTTCAAACATCTTGGTCAAGACCATGAAAATATGCTTCAAATGTTCATTATTTTTCAGTCCCTCATTATGGTATTATAAACTGATAAACCATATAATTATTTTACTTGTATAATATCAATTTTTATGTTTCATTATTTCATGATTATTTTTATGGAAATATTTAATCAACGTTCATTTTTTCCATATTATTCTTAATAATATTTTTAAAGTCATGTTTTCTTAGTTGTTCACCATCCTAGTGTTTTTTTCAACTAATAACTTTGATTTTATAACTTACAATTACTGAGAATCTAGGATCACCAATTTATTATGATTTATTTTCTTTAGGTTGTTAAGATGAATAAGATGAATGAAGTGCATGGATAATATAGTAGACATGGATGTTTCCAATTAAATTATTATTTTTCATTTCATTAAATATTTTAATATTGAACATACATTTCATTATTGTGTTTAAAAACTTATAATCTATTCATTAGTTAAGGAAACAAAATACCTTATAATCATTAAAATGTATTACTATAAAGAACTGGCTTTAGGAAAATGGGGGATATGTCGTTATAGTTGGTATCAGAGTATGTTTAGAAGAAAAAATGGAAAGTAGATTTTGAAAATTTAGATTAGGGAATAAAATCCTAATATAGATATTGAGGATAACCATACAATAACATGCTATAATTTATTAAATGAAGATATTTTTTGAATATTATAATAAAACATGTCAATGTATATACACTACAAGTGGAAATGGTTTGTTAATACAGTTACCTACGAGTAACATGTACGACAACAGGTTTATAGATTGACCCAAGGTATAGTGGTACACGATAATAGGCATTAATATGAACCGATTTTTACAATACTAGGGGATATTCTAAATATAATTCACATCTTCCTTGAAATAAATTCTGAAATATTTTAATGTAAATTTTCCCTCAAATAAACCATGTTTAGGATTACCCAATTATATATTCCAAAGATTTCAATTTATTTTATATATTCATCTAGTTGAGATTTTGAAAAATGGTTCATATCCTAATAAGAAGTATGAAATAATTTATAAATGGACAGTAATGGAAGGAATAGAATCCGGGTGGTCAGGGATATCCCATGTAGGGATTTTCACCTATTCAAGTTAGTGATGGTGGTTCTGGAGCATTGATTGGTGCTGAAAAACTAATTACTATACTGGGAAAACTAAATCAGGTTATGAACTATAAGATTACCACTATAGATAACCCAGAACCCCAAAAAATTGACAAAATGTTAATATACGTATGCGATAACAACATCCATCATCTAATGAGACTACAAACCTATTTGTAGCATAGCGAAGAATTTGTTGCTTAGATAAGATATTTCTTATTCTGGAATGTAATGAAACTGAGAAGGTGATCATGGTTATTTATTTTTTACCAGGAGATAATGATCAATAGGAGTTCCCAATTCAATACAAAAATTGTGAAAAACATAATAAAAATATTTAATATAGGTATTTAAAGGATAAATTATTATAAAAATACATTATTCATGAAAAATCATTGGATACAGAAAGGATGTTTATGAATATAAGGAATAAAAAGAATGAAACTATTTCAAAGCATGTAGAATGTTTCACAATGTTAGACGGCATTCCGCGAAGAAAAAAAATAATCAAAGGGGTATGATTAATTGATTCTTTGATGGTTTAAAACCATTCCTCTTTAGGGCACTAGTCTTTCAAAGATTCTCATCAGATGATGATATAGTCTCATGTGCTATCAATAATGAAAATTAATTCTATTTGCAATATGTTTTTAATTTAATGTAAGAGAATGAGAGGGAAGAAAAACACTATGGAAAAGGATATTAGGAAATTTTGAAGAATTGAAGAATTGATTTTCGATTCATTGATAATTATGGGAGAATTAATGTGTTACATTCCTGATGGGTATGTATGCTTGTTATATGTTTCGAGTAAAAAGCCAAAAATCCCATGATATTAAGGGAATGAAAGAAGCCACCAATATTCAATGATGTTATTTCAATGAGATAGGAAATTATGAAAATTATTTCCCTCTCAACCAAGTCACCATTCCCTAGAGATGGTCGAGGGAGAAATACTAATTTTATACTATCACAACTACTGATGATGATGTTCCTCATAATGTTGTGGAAACTAAATTTATCATTTCCTCAAATATAGCCAATTCACTAGAGGATTATATATTGTCACATTATTTTAAAGCTTCAGTGTTTTCCATGAAAATAATACATTCACAATTTTATTTAATAATGGAGTTGTAAGTCAAAAATCGTAAGGGTAGTATTATATAAACAATGATATGTTAATATGTCCCACTTATGACACAATAATGTGCATTGGTTTCTGATATTTTTACCATACCTATGATGGAATTTGATAGAATCCTTTGTATAGATGGGATTTCAAATTATTGTTACAAAAAAAATTAATGACCATGTATGATACAATTTTATAGAATGATGTAGAATCTCATTTCATTAGAGCAGAAACATCATCATCTAATTCTATGATAGAGTAATCTAAATAGCTCTAATGATGGAAAACATTGGGGAGGATAAAAACATAATATCAATGATTGTGGAAAGGAATCGTCAAATTTGGAATGTACATATTTTTCATGAATACGTTGATGTGTTTTGATATGATTTACCAAGGAATCCACTAGAGAGGGAAGTTGAGTTCAATCTTAACATATTTCCAAGTTGAATACCTATATCAAAGACTACTTATAGAACAGACACTATGGAGTTAGTATAACTGAACTAAAAACATGAGGAATGTTTGGATAAAGGAATTGTCTCTCTAGTGTTTCTCCTTGGTGAGAAATAATTATTTTAGTGAAGAAGAAAGACTGATCTATGAGGCTATACATACAATATAGGGAGATAAATGCTATTATTATAAATAACAGCTATCCTCCTCCTTGCATTAGTGATTTATTTTATCAACTAAAATGAGCCCAATCATTTTTGATGATTAAACATTGAGCTAGATAATTTCAGTTGCGTGTGAGGAAGTATTATATTACAATGATTGTATTTCAAACATGTTATGGGAATTATTAGTTTATAGTAATTCCTTTTTGACTAATCAATCCACCCTCTGTTATCATGGATCTAATGAATAGATATATCAAAGAATATCTTACTGAATATGTTGTAGTATTTATGGATGATATTATTGTATAATCCAAATGCTACAAATACAATGAAAATAAAATTTGGATTATTTTGAAAACTCTTAAAAGAAATAAATTACATGGGAAGTCTAGAATTTGTTAATTTTGTAATAAATCATTATCCTTTCATATTAATATTATATATAAGGATGGAATCATAGTTAATCCTCCAAATACTATGGTGGTTCTGGAATGGAAAACTCCAGTGATATAAACCTAATTATGTAGTTTAATTGATTTAGCATGTTATTATCAATGTATCATTAATAAATCAACCCAATTATCACACCCATAAACCAATATTACCTGAAAAAGGGGTTATGTTTTTTGAGACAAACTAATGTGATTGATTTTTTTATTAATTGAATAAGATATTACTAAATGATATAAATCTAAATATACCATCAAGAAATGGTGTATTTTTTATTTATAGTTTTGTATAAATTATTGTACATGGATGTTTCCATAGGAATATTGATATTTTTATTGCCTATGCATCATGGATGTTAATAAATAATAAATATATCTACCCCACTCATGATCTTTAGTTAGTAGATGTAATTGTTTACCTGAGGATACATAGAAATTATCTTTATGGAGAATGATGTGAGATATATAAAGGTCACAATATTAAAAAAAAAATTCTAATATAAAACAATCAACATGAGGCAAATGAGATGTCTCTAGCTACTCAATGATTATGATTCTTCCACTCACCACCACATAGTAAATATAAATAACGTAGTTAAATCATTGAGTAGGAATGATCATCGTGTTTTAATCAAAATAATGATTTAATGGGGTAATATATTGTTGGATATATTAATGACGTATATTTTAATTATCAAATAAGGTATAAATTAATAACATTCGAATAGGTTTCCCAACCATATTTATCGATTCGAATTAAAAATTCAATGTCTGATGATGAGAAAATTTAAAAGAAAATTAGAGGTTTCATTAATGAGAAGTTGGCTATATTTGTGTGTGCATATGGAATACAAAATATTTTAAAGAGGTTATGTTTTCCATATATATTGGAGCTTAAAAGGGAGTTATTTGAAGATTCCCATAGATTAATTTTAACTAGACAAACCTGGTAGGACTATAATTTTTTTAGATTTGGAGGAACATTTCTTGTGGGAAAAAATGATGTGGGAAATTTCAAAATATATATCAAGATGTTTATTATGTCAATAAGTGAAGGAGAAATGAAAAACTACAACAATAGTCATGCAACCGCTATATATTCATACATGTAAATCGGATGAAATCACCATGTTGTTTTTCAATTAATTAAACAAAACTCAATGAAAGAATGATTCAATTTGTTAAATGTTTTATCAACATAAAAAATCTACAAATTTCCTTCCTATAAGGGAGGATTTTTCACTAGAGTCAATTGAAAAACTGTATAATAAAGAAGTTGTGAGACATAATGGAGCACCTCCCACATTTTTTTAATCATGATCCATGAATCACATCTAATTTCTAGAAATGTCTTCAAAAATCATTTCATACTGAGCATCGATTGAGTACTTCTTATCACCATCAAAATAATTGGCAATGAGAATGGTTAATCCAAACATCAGAATATATTTTGCGATCATGTGCACATTACTATAATGTTATGTGGGGTCAATATTTACCTTTGGTGGAGTTTTCCTATAACAATATATTCAATCTAGTATTCACATGACTCCATATATTGTATTGTACATAATGAGATGTCGTACACCAACAAGTTGGGATGATATTAGTGAAATGAAGCTTGTGGGCCTAGATAATGTAGTGAAAACAATAACAAAGTAACAGAAATTCAAATCCTTATAAAATAATATCAATTTATAAAAAAAATATTGTGCTGATAATTGGTGAATGGATTAGGTATTTCAATAGGGAGGTCACATTTTCTAAAAAGAATCAACATGGAAGTGGGTTATATGCATTGGATAAAAGGGTAACTGAGACCGATGTATATTGGCACTTTTGAAATTATGTAGCGAATTAGACCTATGTCCTATGATTTGGAATTACTACATAGAATTTATAAGCTACACAATGTGTTCCATGTCTCATTATAGAGAATGTACAAGCCAGACTGAACACATTTCCTTCCTTATAAAGGTATATAATTTGATCCTTATTTATCTTACTGTGATTATCTTATCTAGATTCTAACACTACATAATAGGTGTGGAAGAAATAGATGACATGAAAAGTAAATTTACATTAGAGAATACTTAATAATGATGATGTGGCATGGGATCCTGTGGAAATTATGATGAATAACTACCAAAATATTTTTATAAGGTCAAATTATAGTAATTTCGAGGATGTTGTTTTTAAGGGGAGGTGGGGAAAAATTGAGAACCCCAAAAAATAAATAACAAATTTAACATTTAATTATTTAAACATTAAGTCTCTATGAGACAACACATTGTCATGACCTATCCAATGAACATAATTTTTCTGTTTCAATGATTTGAATTTTGAAACAATTACATACGTTTTTGCAATCAATGAGATATTTAGAGTCGGATATGATCAACTATATTTTTGGTGATTATTTACATAACATTATGAATACTAATGTATCTATATTAATAGTAAACTCCCCCATGTATGTATATATAATATTTAGGCACCATATAAATTCGAGTGAATATTTTATAAATTAAAAATAAAGTGTTGGTATTTTTGTTAGTAATAAGAATTAAATTGAAATACTTAAATTAATATATTTATAAAAAACATCTTCATAAAACATATTCCTATATGAATATTATTTTGTAAAATTATTTTATTATAATTTTATCAGACCTCTATTCAGTTTTGAATGTGTTATAAAATATTGTTTTATATTTAAAATCTATATAATTCATATAAATAATGAATTTATTTAGAATTTAAATATTCAAATTTAGAATATAGTTCAAAAAAATATAAATAATTTATTAATTATACACAATGATAAATGGTTATGATGACTTTATGTTATTTTTTTGAAATACATGTATTTTTGGTTGGTTGTGAAAATCACTAATTTATGAAATATACTAAATAAAAGAATTTTTTCATCATTAATGATTCATCTCTAAAGTAAATAGCCATTGGATAAAACTCATAGGCACTTATTAATATTTTTAGTCATAATAATTTATACTATTCATTTCCTTGAGACAATATTAATAAATAGTTATTAAAATAATGGAAAAACTCTTCGTTCCTCAACTATAAATGTGACCCCTCACTCCCTCACCTCTTAACTACTTTAACAAATGAAGATTCAAATTTCTCAACTCAAATACAATTACCTCATACATCCCAATGTCAAGGAGAACATGCTGTTTCCAAAAAACAAAAACCATTTTCCTTTATGAGGTTCAGAAAAGAGGTTATTTCTAGAGATAAATCATCTACCTTTTTCCTTTATATTCATTTCAATTTATCTTGTTTTCTTATTCCATCCTAATATTATATTTTTATATTGATCATTATAACTAATTTATTATCTATACAATGGAAATATATCATTTTATATAAAAAGTTGACTAATATATTTACAATCAATCTTTTATTTTATAAACGAAATCATCGTCTAGGAGGTTCCAATATACAAATTTTGTGGATGATGAACATTCGTTCTTTAAATTAATCATAAAAGATGTTCATTAAACTACTTGAATGGTGGAGAGAGATTGTAAAAATAATAATATAACCCTTTTTATATTCTCTATGAAACATATTTACATAATACAAAATGAAAAAAAGTAATGGGTTTGTTATGATCAATAACTTTCGTAATAATCTAAATGATTGTCACTAAATTTATTATCTAATGATTTATCCAAATAATATGAAACCAAATTATATATATATATATATTATATTCTCATTAAAAACATTTAATTCTAATTATGGAGAATTATTTAAATTTTAAATTCACTCAATTACTTAAAATCAACTGAACCTATCATGAAATTAAGGAAACGAGAAGTCTGGAACAAGAGAGTTCCATCATATAAAAGATAATTATGTCCCTAAATGAATATAATAAAATTATAATAAATAAAATACATATATAAATGGTTCTTAAATACTTAATTAATAAATTTTATTTCAATTTCATGTTTGTTTAGGTCAGGTTCAGAACACGTTCACACATAAGGTAAGGGTTTTTTACCTGAACATCCATATTCATTTGAGTTACCCATTTTCTCTAATAATCCCAAATAAATTATTAATTATTCATTTTTAGTCCACATAAATTTTGTTTTAATGTTATATATATGTGTTATAATTAGAATACCTATTTATTTTCAGGCTTGTTAAATTATTTATAAAGATGTTACACAATTCGTCAAGATAAAATAGAACCATCCAAGTGAACTTCTCAAATTCTTATATATATTTGAGTACACATTATAATATATTTTAAGACACCATTAAGGTTATAAAAACAAAAATTTCTTCTTCAAAAAAATTCCTTAGTTAGTTTTTTATTTTTTGCAGTGATTTTTCTAATTGAACTCTTCTTTTCAAAGTAAAAGTGTGTTTCTCCCCAAAATTCATTGGTAATATTATGAGAGTATTTTTTACACATGAAAAACTATATTAAATTTTGGTGAATTATTGAGGTTAATATCAAATGGTTATCATACATCATATTTTATTTAATTTTCTATGATTAGTATTAATTTAGATGTTCTATCTTTCTACAATTCTCAATATTAATCAAAATGGATAGTGTTTCTGTGTGAAGATTGGGGAACTTTGTTTCATATGTTCATGTTGTTAATGTTTATACAATCTCTTATAAGGTTTGAATTAGACATAACATGTTATGGAAGTGTCCCTTTATATCCCATCAATTCATCGGTAGGTCTCATGTGACAAAACATAATAGGTTTTGGTCATGGTCATACACTAGTATTTTCAGACGTATTGGCCAAAGCCCTGACAATATATTTATGATGTCCAGAAATATACATTCTCTCCTTTTGGTATTATAAATTTATAATCCATATGATTATTCAAAAAGTATAATTTCAATGTGTATGTTTCATTGTCTTGTGATTAATTACATGGATTTACATAATCATCATTAATTCTTACCATATTATGCTCTATTTTATTTTAAATGGCATGTGTTTTTAGTTGTTCAACATGCCTAGTGTTTATCTTTATGATACCTTCCACTGTATTACATTCTCTTTCTGAGCATCTGATCTCACCCATTTCTTATTTAATATTTTCCTTAGGGTTTGAAGATGAATATTATGAATGACTTGTACAGATAATCTCGGAGTCATAGATGTTTCAATGTGAATTTATTTCTTCTATTTAATTTAATGTTTTAATAATGAACTATGGTTTGTATCTTGTTTTTCAAAATTACTATACTATTCAATCATTCCATAGATGAATTTCAAGAAATCATGAATATGTATTCATATATGGCACCGTCTATAGGATACTAGGGTATGGGTATTTATATTGATAATACATAGTAGCATGATTAAATTTAATATATGGTGTAGTTTGATTGTATATTATTATATTTCAATAATTAAATTCCACATATTCATCATATGAAAGTAGATAAGGATGATGATTCTTTTTTACCCATGAGGGAAGTTTTACGAAACTTATGAGGTAGAGTTTTTTATTATCATCCAAAAGGAATGTAATGTCAATTGAATAAATTTTATCTTAAAACTAAATTTGTGAAAGGATTTTGATATAATAGACTTTTTCACTTATGAATAAATCATTTATAGTGAACTCTAGGAAGATATGTAGATTGGATGTTTTCTCCATTTATATGTTTTTTATAATAAAAATAATATTTAGAATCCTGAAATATCAAATTACTCCAATGGTGGAAGGAAATTCCATACATCTACCATCTTGGAATGTGGGAAGAGAAATTTGAGTAACTATATTACTAGAAAATGTATGTACTTTTAATGTGAATGGAATAGTTATGAAGCCAGTAAATTTCATGAGGAAACGATTGCCCTGATCAACACATAGGAAGTAAATAAGGTATCAAGTAATTCACCAGCCATGCTCATTTGATTTTAATGATATGATAATGAGAATTATATGAACCAATGCATGAATCGAATGATTTTTTTATGATCCCCATCAACAAAAAATTATTTTTAAATGAAATGTTAAATATCATCCGATAAAAACTAATGATGTGGGTTAAAATAATGAAGTGGTGAAAGGTAAAATTATTATCCATTATATAGAATATAATGTTTTATTTCATTCAGGATATATATAATATTTTATATAGAATGAATTTTAAAACGATAGTTAATTACGAGATCAATGATTATATATATATTTAGTGGTGAAAACTCATAATGACCAAATGGGTACATAAAATGTCTATAGTTCCACGTTGATTGATGGTTTTGGGAAATATTTCTATTCAATTTTTTTTAGTCTCCCTTTTTTTATTTTTTATTTTGGTTTTAGAAATGGATTATAATTATTTAAATATTGGAGATATCAATTTAAAATGTATTTTAGTCACATTTTAATTCCAAATAAACCCATTACATTAGTGATTCACTTGGATTATAATTATTTAAATAGAGGAAATATCAATTTTTAGTGAGAGTCACAATACAAAAAACCAATTAAAATAAAATTGATTACATTGGTCTAATTTTTTTTTCAAAAGTTATGTTAATCGATGATGGTTAGGGAGAAAATTAATATCAATGATACACGTATTTTACAGGATTTTTACAGTTAGTTCAGAATGAGTATTCTAGTTTTCAAAATATTGATATATTGATTTCTAAATATAAAACTATTCTTGATCTACAACTATTTGAAAGACTCTATATAGATTTTACATGACAGGGTTATAGGAAATGAACAATCAACTCTAGGATAATATTTAAAAAACTATTTTTTCATCCAAATGCATCTATATTGGGTGAAATTCTTATTTTTGTTAAGAATTAATATGGATTGATGAAAATATTCATTGATTATCCAGAAATAAAAAATTCACAATTAATAACTTGTATCCTATACCTCACAATGATGACATATTTTAACGAAATTTTGATTACTATCAATTTTACCATAGAGAACATCATTCTGGATAACATTAATTGAATGTTAAAATGGAGGATATAACCAATACAACATTACAGAGATGTTATAGGAACTATGAATATATAATGAAGCAATTGTTTCCAAAATTTCACTTATATCTTCATGGATTTAATCAATACTGGCTTTGGAGGTTTACGTTGATCAGTTAATGGTATTCATCAAGGTGGTTGTTATTATAAACTAAATTTTAAAGGAACACCATGAAGATCATGTGATAACTGTACTGAATACCATGAGGAGGGAGATTTTGTAAGAAATTTACACAGTCTGACATTTCACAATAAAAGGATTCAATTTTTTATTAATATATTCTCTATTGAGGGTATATCTATTGCTTCATCAAAGAATTAATTTATTGAAAACCATTCTAAACCCAAAACTATGTTTTATATTCAATGTGTTATTTGTTTTTTAGGATATTTACTGTAGGTTGTGGTCACTTTATCACAACTATATAATCCACTCACAATGTTTACATTGAAGGGATCCATGATCCTTTATAAAAATGAATGTGAATTTTTTTCATGTGACTTAAGAGAATGTTAGTAATAACATCTATGATTACATTAAGCTATAGTTTATAAGGGTTTTTAATATATATTGATTTGGTTTATAATGGATTGACAAGAGTTCTCATGAAGAATGGTATGATTCTAGTTTACCGCACATGAAAACTGATGGGTTTTTTTGAAATTTCATAAATAGTGATTTATTGTTAAAACATGGATTTTTTACATTAATGATATTGAAAAATTATATTTATTATGAATGGAATGATATAAATATGGATAAAAATGATTAAATTATATATCCACATAGGATGAGTCACATATGCACCAAATAATATAGTTGGAACAGATTATGTTTAAAGAAATCATGATGCATTACAACTAAGAGAAAGTGAGAAAGGTGGTTTATTCATTGAGTAGAATGGATCAGAACATCTTGTACATAATGAGGATAAAAAATATGAAATATTTTTCTATTTTAAGATAATGGATCTAGAATTATATAATTAAGTGTAGAAATCATATTTTCCTCAACTGTTTGTTCACCATCCATCCAGATGATGATTAAAGAGCCAATGATGGAATATATAGAGATGTAGAGGATGGATTTAAAATTCCCTGTACATAAACTTGGTTATAATGTAATGATATGTTTCAAAAACTATAAATGTGATCCATAAACATCATATTTGATCAAAAATATGTTAAGGGTGCGGGTTGTTGTTCATTCTCTATTAATCAAAGATGTAAAAATATGTATGGAGATATGAATGAGTATTTCCTATAGGATTTAATCATGAGAGATATTACATAAATTTTATCTCAATTCATGGTACATTATGATTTTAATAATGAGAGAAAAATGTAAAATGAGATGTTATAAACAGTAACCATACCATAATGGAAATTGGAAAACATCAATATTTACCATGTCATCACACTCCCCAAAACATATGAAGGATGTAATTACACTAGGGTTATTATTGAAAGAATTATTATGTTATCACACTTATTTTCTATTAGAGAATATGTTTCTCTTGATTATATTTCTTCAATATTCATTAATGAAGTGTTAAGTATGTACAATGTACTGAAATATGTTGTATCTGATTGGTATACAATGATTACCTCGATGTAATGAAAATATACATAGCAGTCCCTTGATTTTGAGTAATTTTTCAGCCCTAGATATCATATATATATAGATTATCGGTCTATGAGAACCATTATATCCCTATAATATATTATAACACAGTATTTTTTTTGGATCTCAATGATGTTTTTTATCAAAAATTTCTTCTATCCAAGCTTTAATTTAATAATATACTACACTCAAACATTCAGAATGAACATTATGAATCAAAATATATAATGAATCTTAGAAGTCAAAGGTACTCAAATAAAGTTACTTCAATAATTATTTTCGTACTAGATATTGATAAATAAAGGATATAAAAGGTTTGATACATTCAAAAACCCATTTGTTTGGATAAAATTTTGTTGAATGATTATACTGACAATCATAAGTAGTATTTTGAATTTGAATAGGTTGAGAATTATTTTATATGAATTTCCCCATGGATGAAGGTTTTGAGATTCAGAAACAATGTAAATTTGTGACCTACATATATTGGTCCTTTTTTGACTCTTGATCATGTAGGGATTGTTTATTATCACATAGTTCTCCCTATTAACCTCTCTCAAGTTCATGATGTGTTTAAATATCTTTCTAATGTAAATATATAAACGATATTTCACATATACTAATATAAAATATCATACCAATAGGGAAATATTTTTCCAATTGGAAACCAATTATGTATATTATTTATTTTAGAGGTAATTAGATAAGAAAGAAGACCACCAACATAGACATTTTGGTGTGGTAAAACCATCAATTTGAGGAATCTATATGGAAACCTAAGGATATGATGAGGCCAATGTATCCTCATTTTTTTATTATAATAACTTTATATTCTGGGTGAGATCAATTTTAATGGGGGTATAATGAAACTCTAATAGATTTAATGAAAAATATATCTTTTCAAATAAATATGTTTAGATTGATTTCTTGTGTTATATGAAACATATATTTTAAACAAAACATGTTATAGTATTATGATATTATTATTTAATGTGATAATTATCACATTGACATTAAATTTGTTGGTATGAATGATCCTAATTAAATTATAAAAATAATTTAATTTATAAGTTTTTAACAATAATTAACATGTTGTTAATTGATTTGAAATTTAAAAAGAAATAATTACAAATTAAATGATTGTTTTTGGTAAAAAAATTATATACATGTAATGTTTTTTTATTAATATATGTTAAATTAAATACCTCATTGTGAATGAGTTATATTAAATTTAAATTTTGAATTTTATTAAAAAAGTCTTCAATTCAATAAATCTTCCATATATTCATGGGATATGAATAAATAATCATTATGAATAAAAACAATATTTTTCCAAAAAAAGGATTAATCTTGTTTTCAACACATCTTATAAATAAATATTCTCTAATTCAGAAGACTTATTTAAAATATTAACCCCAATTTTGAAAAAAAAATATCAATATAATATTTGATTGATTTTTTTTAAAAAAAATTAAATTTTTTTTGCTGAATATAAGAATTATAGTATATCTTAAATTATATTTTTGTTAAATAATTAACATAATTCAATTTTTAAATGGAATGAAAAGAATTATTAGTTCCATTATATTAATTTTAATTCAATTTAAGTCATTTAATTAACTTGATAATAATCATTGATATAATAACATTTTGTACAGAAGAAAACTTTTTCTTTGGAAAAACACTCATTTGTCTCCCTGGCTGGATTAATATTAAATTTTATTATTCCAACTGTATGAATTTAATTTGATAATATTGATCACATTTTTGAAAAGTGGATAATAAATACTAGTTGATATGGTAACATTAATTTTTTTCATAAATAATACTATATATATTAAAAATAAATTACCGAAGACATTGTAAAAAAAACAGTAATAGTGGGAGGGGGTTTTCAAAAATATAAATATAGTTTGTCGAACTATAATTATATAAATCCACATTTAAAAACAATTTTAGATTTTATCCTATGAGAAATTCAAATCTATGATCATTTATTAGAATATATAATGTTGAAAACTTAATCTTTTTGTATTATTCTAATAAAATTTCTATGTTGTTTCCATGTGGGTCCCCTCATATAAAATGGTAACTGCACTGCAATAAACTACACACATAATGATATTTTTGATTAAGATATTACTTGTAAAAATAATTTCCTTAATTCCATTACTATTTCTCAAATGCTACTATATTATATTGAAACGCTCATATTAATGCCTTCATTGATAACCTAAAGATGTTGTCTAGATAAGAGGTATTGTTCTTAACATAGAAAATTATTTTATTAATTTTTTAACCTCCTAAAAATATTATTCAAATGATTTGATATAATATCATAATTATATGACAAATTCTTTTCTGTTATTATATTAATTTGAAAACCCACACTAATCCCTTATTCCATCAACTAGGAAATGTAATTGTCGATCATGTGTACGGTGGCTGACTTCCTAAAAAACAGATGTAATTATTTTTCCATCAATACCTATCATGGATGGATATAATTATTTATTTGATATAATTATATTTTATATATTACATGATTATTATTATATAATTATAATAACACGTAAACCATTTTAGCTTAAAATATTCTAAAAAACATCAACATCAGTCATGTGTATGTGGAGATGACAGCCTCGACGAAACAATGTGATACATATTTTTCATTTTAGTTTCTCAAGGATTTTAATAAGGATAGATTTAATAAATATATATTATATAAAATTTTTAAAATTATTCTAGAAGGTTAAATTATTACATACCTTCATTTCAATCGAACCATCGAAAAATAGTTAAAAGCGTTCAACAGTGTGTATGAGCTACTATCTCCCTAAATGGTGTAATTCAATTTTCTATCACTATCATATATGGATGACTATAAAAACATATATAATTAACATATCGGAAATTTATAATATATATATATGATTATTTCTTTTTAATATGTTTATAATGAACATATATTTATTAAATATGAGGTTCAAATGTGTAAAGAGAATTTCGAGACATTAGCTAAGAGATTATCCTTCTGATTTTTTAATTTTTGGGACTCATGCTGTATTCAACAATTGTTTATTTTTTTTATTGTTATATAAGTTAAATGAATGTATTTTATTATTTTTTTATGAAACTTGTGTCAAATAAAATAAATATATATTTATATCTTACAAGGGTTGTATGATTCAAATGTTACCAATGACGTACGTTTTTTTAATAAAATATCATTATTTTTCATGACTTTATGTTATTTTAATTTTTAAGAAAACATATTACCATATATCTACCAATAAACTAGTGATTTATATTATCCTTTGCTTTATAATATATATTAAATGTTTTCATTAATTCTTATAATTCTTATAAAACTTTTTAGACAAAAGGAATATTTTTTTAAAAAAATGTCAATATTTCTCTCTCTAGTAAATAACCATTTCACATACATATCAATTAATAATAAATATATATTAAGGAAATTTTTATATTTCATCCAATGATTTTTTGAAAACATATTTTAATTTTTTTTAATCATTAAAATGTGTTTATAAACTAATCTTCTTCTAATGATCTAAACATGGTTATTTTAGATTTTTACCAAAAAAATTAAAAGGAATATTTGATATTAAATGTAGAACAAGAGAATGACTATTTTTTATCAGGACCTCTCAATTATTTGAATATTCCATCAAATGTTCTCAGGTTATATCATATAAATTTTTTTATTATATATTTCTAAAATTCAAAATCATTAAATATTTGATTTCAAAGGGGTATGTTTGTTTTCTTTATGAAGTGTTTTATGTTATATTTTAAATATTTTTCCATATATGTGAAATACATTAACGTTTAATAATTTTTACAGAGGTTATGATCCAATGATATCATCATTATTCATTCTATGGATGCATTTTTAATATTTATGTTGAAGTTTTTATGAAACAAATTAATTTTCCATGAGAAATTCTATGATGGATTGATGAAATGTTTTCGGAGCACATTTTCATTACATGTAATATGATAGGATTAATGTTTAATTTTTTCATATCACACATATATATGGTCTTCATTATCTATTGTGTGGGAACAAAATTATATATCATTAAAATTAATTGGGTTAAATATTATATCTTTTCAGATAAAAAGGTGTAACAAGTTAATGATCATGATTAATTTGGGGAAACCAGTCAATGTTATTGATCATCAATGTGAAACATGTCGAAGTGATTGATCAACTCTAAGAAACAAGTTAGTTTGCATGATTCTGTTTTGGAAATAAGGTTATATTTCTATTCTATGATGATTGTATGGTATCTTTATTTAATCATTACTTATCAAATATGTTAATTTATTTTTATGGTACAACACATATATGACATGATCATATTGTTAATGATTTTCTTATGATGATTTCATACTAATATGACTCATTTATTATATCATGATAATGTTTAAGTCGTGAATAATTATTCTAGTCCATGATAGATTGGTTATGAACATTCTATGTTATATTCATGATCTCATACTTCCATATTGACATCTATTGATATCTCGCATGTTTACTATAAATGAGGATCTGAGTTCACCCTCTCTTGTGTTTCCATTCCTAAGGTTGTGATGAATTTCTTTATATAGTTTATGTTTATGAATATTAGTATATTGAAATATTTATATTGGAAAATTTGATTTTATTTCATGAAATAAAATGTTTTCTATTTAATATCCAAAGAAAATAAACCATTACCACCCTCAGAGGAGTATTAATGAAACATATTAAATATTCATATAAAAATATATAATATTTATTAATGAAAATCCTATTTCAATATTGATCAACTTGTGATTTACCTCCAAAAACTAATAATGGGATAACTGTGAAATGTTATAATTAAATAATTTTTCATTCACGGAAACCAATATATTTATTCATTATCACGATAAATGTTAGATAAAACTGGGTGAAAAGCTCACAAATAAGTGTGTGACTCAAGAAATTCTCCCTTCCACATGTACATATGAACAAATACAATAATGAGAACATATATAATCTCATAATTTTCATCGATGTATTTTGGTTGTGGCTCCCCACCGTATCTATATCTCTGTGTGATTAGATTTGATTATTGTACAAAATTAAAACTCCTTATCTAACTGATATATTAATGCACGATAGAAAAATATGTAATTGTCTACTAACCATGGATCTTGAGAACAACAATATTTATCACAGAAAATGGGGCTATCAATTTTGACTCAATTCATGAATCAAAAACTACATGACACCGTTTATTCTCTGTAATTTATCATTAACCATATTCCCAATTCTATGAGTGGTGACCAACTAAAAATAAATAGTTTGTAGATACTCCAACAATATTCTATAATAATTGTTCATGTCATTCTTTGAGAACATGTATTTAATCTCTTATGATTTATATACACCATTAAATAACTTCAAAACAAGTTATGCCTCCATCATATTTGGGAATAAAAACTTTATTCCTTTATTACGACATGATTAAGATAATTCCTCTTATGTGGTATCAACTTCCCAAACCCATTTACGACCATAATACAACCCTAAAAGATGAACAATACCTTCTCAAGCATTGATTGATTAAAATACACACACACTCTATACATGTGTTCGGAAATGAAAGGATTTGGATGTATTAAGTCAACCCTTTATCTCCTTGACATCAATCTCACATGTATTTACCCATGTAAATGCTAATATTTTTTCAACAATACAATAATAGGATATTCCTAATTGGATGAGTTCTTGATATCTAACTTGTGATGTCACGAACCCCTCCCCAAAATTTGTACCCCTTCAAGTCCAGCATTGCGAGAAGGGAGATAATGACCCCTATGTCCTGAATTTAGTTGGCACTATGTTGGAAAATAGCACTGAGGGTATAGTAACCACCCAAATTGGAGGCATTGCCCTTTTTATATAACAAATATGAAAGAGAGAGATAATACATAAAAAATCCATCTCCAACACAGATTTCAATATAAATGAAATCTCAGGAAAAAAAATGCAATGTCATGAAAAAAACTACTTCAAACAGATGTGAATACTACATGTACCAATGAAATGTAAAAATAGTATTGACCACAAAGCCCGAATAGCTCCCACAACCCCATGATAGTGGTAATTAGCATGATCCCCAACCTGTTCCAAATGACCTGAAAAATAGTTTATATATTTATGTTGGGTGAGTCTAACAGTATACTCAATATGTTCCTCCCCATATCCTCTTGTGAAAAATTTATGAATGCACATTATGGCAGAGTGAAAAACAGGTGAAACTGACTCATCACCTAATCATGTATTCTATCTTCCAAGCCTCACTATGGATACTCCAAAAAGTATTGTATACAATAGTATATAATATTATATATAATATCATGGTTACCCTAATACTACATCCTCATTGGTTTACAAATTTTCCGCAATTTCGCACATCCTATGCATCTATCTTCAAAAATACTTGCCCATAGAAACCTGGGCAGCACACCCCAACATGTACCTCATGAAGAACAACCACCACATCCATGTATCCAATGTAACTAGATATTTTTCGTGAGAATCCACAACTCATATATCATATATCATATGTCAGGAATTATACCTCATTGTATTATAGCACATAAACCGAGTAACGATCCTGAGGACATCATAGCCTATGCATGTTACACCTATAGTAGTCCATATGAATCTAAAAACGTAATATAAGTCTTTGAATTACCACTGGCAAGTACAGCCTTCCACACACATATACAGTGGAAAATAATTATTGTGACTACAAGAACTAGTAACTACAAAGATAAGAGAGTTGGTCTAAATGGGATAGTCAGCCATTCATCCTCCCAAAAGAATGTGTGGGAAAACAACCCAAAGGTTCATAATCCCCAGGGTGTCAGTTTCCCTAACTTATAGGTGGAGTAGAATAAATAATCATGAAAAATTATAGAATATAATATTTCCCAAAACCACACAATGAGAATAACATGGTCCTTGAATCAACTACAGCTAGCATCTATCGGACTCCCGACAACCACTACTAAGACTAGGTATCATATAAGCACACCCAAAATTAGTACACAGCCTAAACCCAGCTTTGAGGCATCACAGGAAACATCAAACTAAACTCACCATAATACAAGACAAAGAAGCAGGGCTCTTACAAACTTCTCTTTTAGATAATCAACAGCTTATTGGCACTGATCCGTCTACACGAACACATGATCATTCTTCTTTAATGTTGTCATAGGAGTCACAACCTGAGATAAATTGGCTACAAAATTCATGTAGAACCATTGTAGTCCAATGAAATTTCTCACATATTCCAGTGACTTGGGTGATTCCCAATAAAAAATGTTTCAATCATTGATGGATTCAATTTTACCACCTCTTGGGACACCACATGTCCCATCAAAAGAACATCACAAGACAAAAACTAACCCATAGACAACTACCTAGACATCTTTTGATGATAAATAACTCCCAAAACTATGGGAAGATGATATGTATGCTCCTTCTTAGATGTAGATTATGCAAGGATGTCATCGATGAAGATGACAATGAATTTATCCAGGAACTCACTGAACACAACATTCATTTACTCCATGAACACAACTGGAACATTCGTTACAATGAACGATATTACAATTAACTCATAATTCCCATGGTGACAATAGAATGAAGTCTTTGGGAATCCTCATCCTTCACACGCATCATATGATATCCCGACCTCAATTCGATCATCAAAACCCTACTTTATCCCTTCAGTTGATCGAATAAATAATAAATACTTATTAGAGGATATAGATTATTCAGAATAACTTGGTTTATGCGACAATAGTTCATACAGAACCACAAACTGTCATGATCCTTCTTCATTGAAAAAACATTTCCACCACATGGAGACACACTCATTCTAATATAACTACACTATAACAGACCATCGAGCTATATATGCATCTCCCAAAACTCAAAACAGACCATCTTATATAGGTACATAGAGATACAAGATACTTCGGGTAGTTTCTTGATCACAAACATGATAAATAACCGGGGGTAATGCTATAACATTTTCTATAAATATATTAAAATAATCATATATGGCCCCGAGAAACTCCTACCTCTCAACCTATGAAGAAAATAGAATCAGCTCAGCCATCAAGGATGACAAGGACAAAAACGCCTCTAACCCGTCTAAGGGTCTTGCTCACAAACAAACATCATCGGCTCTCCATCTGCATCGAAGAACAACACATACCTCCTAAAAAATTATACATTATCTAGAACCGAATACAACCAATCCATGACATGGATTAAATCATATGGTTGTATCCCTAATAATGTGAAATCTTCCCAAGAGCAGTGCAGTCGCAACACTATCTGACAGTCTTTACATACCTCAAAAAAGTCAAATAGACCACCAATTTGAATAGTAAACGCCAAGGGTAGTGGAATCCTCTCGACCTAAAGTACCAAAGAATGGATAAGGTTAGGTGATATGTAGGAGTGAGTTACTACTAAATAAAAAAATGCATGCAACTAAGTAGGAAATAAGAATAGGTTACCTCAAACGACATCTTCCTCTCCTAGCACTGGAAACCCTAAACCCAAAAACCTACCAAAACCTCCTCACATGAATCTCTATCCCTAATGACGACCACCACTTGAATTGAACTATACACTATAAGGATGGGGAGAATCATGTGGTTGTCCTCTTCCTTCCCCATCTTCACTCTACTTGTCTAAAGCGGGTGCAACCGGCTGCTACTACCATGGATGGAACTGCATCGACAGAGCGACCTATGGAGGAACACCTAGTAGATTCTAACCACTTTGAAAGTTTCGGTACCCTCGCAACATATGTCCTTGTCCTGAACCTGAAATAAATGTGCCTGATAACATTGAATAAGCCTAAGAGCTTTCACCAACAAAGAAACGAGCTGCTGAGGGCTAGGACCTACCAATGGAAAAATGGAATGTCATATTCCCTGAACACTGAGATCCCCATAGAACCGAATTGCATAATGAAAAATCATTAATACTACACTCTTTTGAATACGTGGTTATATATAACATCCTCTTGATGACATATACCTTCAGTATCACCTCATGATAAGTCTTCAATGTAGACGGGGTGACTTGGCACTAGATCTATGGATGCAAATCCCACTTGAATTGCTTCTCCCAAGCCACCTCATATGGAAATAAGACCGAAGCATATAATGAAAGGTTTCTAAAACAAATTTCAAATTCTCTCACACAAGAGCTCCCTTGGAAATGTTAATGTATCATCTAGATACACGATTCCTTCATAGTCGATGAAATAAAAATGATTCTGAATTTGTCCCGAACTCCTCCCAAGAGATCGTGGACCCCTCACAATCCCTGAGGAACTAGAAACAATGCTGACTCACTACCCAATTTATCATCATCACAACCAAATACCCCCAGTGGTCTTTATAGGCTTGGATCGAGTTGAATGTTTCTCTACCTCCTCTAACAAGTATTCCATGAAGACATCTCAAACCGAGCCCTCATACATTTGTAGAAATTATTGTTGAAATCTCAAATGTCCTCCAACTTGTGTCTACAACGTCAACCTTTACACTACGGTGATCTACATTCACATTCTTCTGCACATATTCTACATGAACAATATGACGATGTCAACCTATATCCACACATGAAAAATAACAAATATATATTTTTTTAACCTGGAATATAAAAGACTAATGAATAATTAATTAATTGTTTTATATTATTAATTTTTGGTTAACCTATCCCATGGTCTACTACTTCAAAAACATGCATAATGAATAATAATGCATGATCTGTCCCTAAGACTCTACCTTGTAACTAATATCACCTCATTTATTATCCACTATAAACTTAATGATCTATGCATCATATCATATGGGTCCCTAAACACATATGTCATAGCCATTATCCAGTGTTTACATTACACACTATACTAGACAAACATCGTTACCCTACCGACCCAGGAAAAGTCACATGTTCATAACAGTAGACATCATCCTATCCCTCAACCAATGCTCTAATACAACTCTGTCATGACCCACTCCCCAAGAGGTGTACCCCTCCTTGTCCATCAATGTTATAAGTGTGATAAGAACCAAAAAGTACCTCTTATAGTAGGCCTCAGGTTGGAAACTAACACCAATAGTATAGTAACCACACAATTGGGAGGCATTACCCTCTAAAAGAAGACATGTAGAAGAGAGAGAAAATAAAGACATAAACCATCTCCAACTCAAATTTCAATATAAATGAAATCACATGTACACATATGTTATTTCCATAAAAACAACTACAAATAGAAAAGAATAATACAAATACCATATGAAAGTAAAAACAACAAAATCTATGAAGCCAGAACTACTCCTACAACACCAAGGTAGTGGTAACTATCCTTATCTATAACCTTCTCCATGTGACCAGAAAAAAAGAGATTTTAGTTATTTTTTGGAAATGTATATCGGTATACACAATAGGATCCACCCCAGAGCCTATCATGAAAATGTAACGAAATCATGAAATGTCATAGTGAACAAAAAGTGAAACTAGCTGGTTACCTCCATAGGTATACTATGATTCCATCCTCCCCATGGCTACTCTCACCATGTATCTCATACATTAGTATATAATATAACATGGAACATCAAGGGTACCCTAATACTACTTCCCCACTAGTTTTTCCCTTTTCCCCAATATTTCATGTTCTAATCATATCTCTTTAAAATGGCTATCATGAAGAAACCTAGGAAAATCTCCACTATATGCACCTCATGCAGCACATCTTTCATATCCACGTAACCAAAGAAACCTGGTTGTTTCGGAGAGCCATCATGAATCATATAATGTTTATCATACTTCAGGTATTAAACCACAATCCATTATATCACATTCACCATTTAATGATCCGCAGTTCATCACAACCTATACATGTTACACCTATCTTAGTCCATATGAAAATATATAAAGAATATATGTGTGTGAATAATACTACAAAACACGTTTTTTGAGTTAATTTATCACACTCAAGGAAGATATGTTTTCAATTTTCATTAATATCTTCAAAAATATTCATGAAACCTTTTCAATGGTTGAACTAGATAATATCACATGTATTTTACCTTTTTAATGTTCTGGGATCGTTACACAGTAATAATATGGAATAATAATACAAAATAAGTTTATTGTGCACAAAACCACCAAGCCACATCCAAGCGTTTATTAAATCATCAAATGAGTCAACCTTATGGAATATAACAGAATGATTATATGATCATTAATATCTATTTAATCTCACTAATAATTCATATTAATATATATAGATGTTTAACCACATTTCAAACAAACATCCATTCATGAATACAATTAAATGGATCTTGAAAACCAAAGAAGAAATGACACCAAACAATAACATTTAATCTCTTAAAACCATAAAAAAGGCCATTAATGAACCTAATATGGTTATAAAATATCAATTTAATGATTTTGATTTAATGGAATCATAATTAATGAATCTACATTTGATTATTCAGGTTTTTATGAACAATAAATAACACCTTCCAACATAAGGTATGTGATCCTCTCTCTCACGTTTGTTCAAGAATCCCTCCTATGTTGTTCCATTCTATATTTAATAACTAATGATGGGGTATATTTTCGCACCTCCCCCATACATCCCTTATGATATATAATTTATGGGATACCCCTTTACCCCACATTAATCCCTCTCAATAACCCTCGTTGCCATGCCGAGATGGTTGTAAGGGGTTTTCTCATCTCACGTTAAATTCTGTGGGATTTTCATTGTTCACCTCTTCATTCATATTTGTGATATAGGTTTACAGACATTTGATATATATTACCATGATTCTCTTTATATTCATGTAAATATGTGATTCGTTTGGTGGTTATTAACATTTGGTCTTATGACTCAATTCATTACAACCTGGTAACGAGCTTTGTCTCAATTTTCACTTCATTGTGACATGCATAGTATTTTCCACAAACCCATTCTTGATTTTTGTACCTACATCCCATTTATGATCAATGTTAAATTTAAATTATATCACCTTGAAATTTACATATTCTCATATCATGTGTATGATTATTTTCTACATCGTATTCAATTTTACATACAGTATTTATTTTTTATGTCTGTTTTGACACTGGAAATATTGATGAATCTGTATGCTCAATTCTACATAGATAATATAAAGGAATATTGATATTATGTGGAATATATGAATAACTAATTCTTTTTACATGTTGTGGTGGTTGGGTTCTTCTATATTCCCTCAATGTATCGGTTGGTCACATGAGACAAATCAGTTGGCGAAAAACACTTCGAGATATATTCCAATGATCATACAACTTTCTACCTAGAGAACTAAACCGTTTTTACAGTATTATGGTATCATGAGATAGATACATGATGTCCAATTGATATCAATTCTCTCTATTCATTATAATTTATTACTACCCATGAGTTTTTCACAATGAAAATATCATTTGATGCGGTTTCTGTCTCATTTTATTAATGGCATGAGTTTTTCATTTATTCAGAATTCCATATTGATTATATCAAATTTGTTAAAATTTGGTAATTAATGATTCATTTTTATTCTATTAGTAACCATATCTATGAATTTGAGCTCACCCCTTTTAATTAGTTGATATTAATAGGTAATTAAGGGGAGATCATTTATTGATTTATTGTTGATGCAATTTTTAGTTTTTGTAATGTATTGTATTTTGTAACATTTTACAATGTAATTTGAGTTCGATTTGTGAATCTACTTTCGTCAAGACAACTAAACTGATCGTTACCTTATGATTTTCATTCCTTCTAACCATTCCAATGTAATTAGTAATGTACCATCTCATGTTTAGAGGGGTCGAAGTGTTACAGTTTGTGTTATAGGAAGTTTAGTAACCAAGTTGGAAACATTAATAGAAAATATAGATTAGGGAACAAAGATCTATGGTAATATTGGTGGACAAAAATACACAAACATCCTAGAATTTTTGTAAGAAAATGACTATGTCAATTCTTCATGAAATACATCCTTTTCTGGATACGAGCAGGATGAGGTGGCTCTAGCATAGATGTACCTAGTTGTGGAAGCTCTGACAAGGAGTTTCAGGCTGGCCCAAGGTATCATGGTACACGTAAACGAGTCGTGATGCATTCTTGGTTACGACCCTCTGGTGGGATATGATTAATATAATTCACAACTCTTTTACATGCCATTATGAAGGATTGAAATGTAAATTATTTCTCAAAGAAACCATATTTCTGTTTATGGGACTAGCCAAGTATAGGATCTCAATATATGCCAAGTATTTTGTAATGATATGAATATAAATTATTATTAATACCCTAATTTAGTTTGTTCCATTATTATAAATGGTGTCTTATGGATTATGGGGGATCGATACTTGTGGTCAATGTAGGTATCTCCCCACTGAGAAAGTTAACATAGGCAATGTTGGAGAAGATCAGATCATGACCATAATGGGACAACATACTTTGGTTTTGATGAATAACCATTCCACACCTGTGTTTGGTTGTTTAATGTAGAAAAATCCCCCATCTTTCAGCGGGACTACTAATAAAGTGGTTGCGGAGCAATGGATCCAGTTCCTTGAAACTTTATTCATGGAATTAAGATGCAATGGAAAGGAAAAGGTAGTATTTGGCTGTATGTTGTCTCATGGGAGACCCTAATCAATGGTGGTCCTTGAATCTGAATAACATGGAGGAAGAAGAAATTGATGATATGGAATGGAGGACTTTAAAGGAAATATTATTCGAAAAATATTTCCCTCATGAACAACAAACCAAAATGAAGAGGAAAATCCATGGATTAAAGAAAAGGGAAGAAGATAGTGTTGCATTGTATGACTCTACCTACACATTTCTAGCTAGGTATGCCTTATATTACATACATGACTCAATAGAAATGATTGATCATTTATTTTATTGTCTTAAGACATGTATTCGAAGGGCACTAACTTCTTAAACATTTTCTTCATATGATGAATTTGTATCATTTTACATAAAAATTGATAATTAATTTTCTAGATAAATTTTGTTTAAGAGAAACCATGAAAAAAAGAAGTAACATTATAAACATGGGATTGGTGAAGCACCAAAGAAGAACATGGTAACAAAGAAATTCCCATTATGTGAGCACTGTGGAAATAATTATCTCGGGAAATGCTTGAAAGGCATGGGAGTCTGCTGTATGTGTGCAGATAAGGGGCATCAATCTAATGAATTAAAGGGGAATAAAATATTTGATGATGATCAATTCATCAATTATAGAGAGATGGGGCACTATGAAATTGAGTGTCCTAAGCACCAGGGAAACCTTCCTCGCATAAGGCTATGTGAGAAAGGGAGAGATTATGTGATTACAACCATAGAAGTTGATGTTCCTAATGACCTGGTGGTTGGTACATTTATTGGTTCCTCAAACATACCGAATACTTTATTTGATTCGGGATCATCACATTTATTTATATCTAACCATTTTTTCATGAAAATTTTTCATGTCCAATTTTATTTAATAAAGGTTTTATCGTTAAAATATCCTAGGGGATGCATTATTGGACCATTGGCACGTCCAACAGTCCACCTCATGACACATAATCGTGTTTTAGTTTCAAATAATATCTTCATAACAATGAATGACTTTGATATAATTATCGGTATGAATTTTATGTCAAACTATGATGTGATGATTTATTGCAAGAAAAAGTATGTTACAATTTTTATGGTATTATGGGATCATGTTATAGATACATGAATTCCCATTAGTATGCATTTTCATTATTCAATATTATTTATTTCTATCCATGAGGTTTTCAATATGACAAAATATATGGATGCATTTTCATTCTCAGTTTATTTATGGTGTGATTTTTTCATTTCTTCAGCATGTCATATTGATTATGTCAAATTGTGTATAATTCATTTATTATTTATTCATGATTCCTCTATTTATAACCCAAAATGAGCATTTGATCTCACACATTTTATTTGTTTACTTTCAACATGAGTTAAAGAGGAGATCATTTATTGAGTTCATGTGGATGAAGTTTTTAGTTTTTTATATGTATTGTATTTTTTATCCTTTTCCAATGTAATTTGAGTTACATCTATGAATATATATTCATCAAGACTACTAAAATGATAATTCCTTCATAATTTTCATTCCATATAACCATGATAATGTAATTACTAATGCACCATCTATAGTTTAGAGGGGTTGGTGTGTTACAATTGTCATCCCTTTCATTCAATATCATCAAGCATCAACATGACTCTGGATCATTAATTAATACAATTTAACATTCTTAATAAAACAACTACCAAATTAATTTACATGCCACTTTTATGTTTGAAAAATAATTAGAATTAATCCCATTTTATGATCGTTACCAATTTATTTTTAGAACTACATGCTAAATAGAGAAATCATATATATCACACTATATAGAAAAACAAAATGAAATAACATATGATCGATAGAAATTTAAATACCAGGATCAAATATTTATTATTTCAATTCCATTGAGATCTAGTGGGATAAAACCTGATAACTATATAGTTTCTTATAAAATAATAGATAGAACACAAATCCTCTTCCCCAAATAGATTGTGTGCACTTTTCATTAGAATAGTACAACAAAACATATCATGATTACCTCTCTTGGATAACGAAATCCACCCGAGGATGCAGAGACACCACAAACCAGCAAACACCCATGAAAAGTGATTTAGGATCATGGAGATAGCATGAAATTATAGATAAAGGAGAAGCATAAGGATAGTATCGTTGAAGAATGATTGTAGATCATACCTTATATAAAATATTTATTTATACTTCTTGGTGAAACCAAAACATGGGGTTCAATTGAAGTAGGAAGAAACTCATAAGAAAACCCAATCCACGGATAAAACACTATGCACGGCTTCTATAGGAAGGAAGGAATGGTTTGAGGATATCACACTAGGGATCTAGGAGGATGAAAAAATGAGGATGATATCTCATCCCTTTAGAAGATTTAATAGAGCTGTGATATAAGGTACGCTATATTTTCCATTAAAAGAGGATCACATTAAACCACATGGTTTGAAAAAGTAAATGAATCCTGACCATTACAAATATTATTATGGGAGATATGGGATTTCAATCAGTATTAAATACTATAAAAATCATTTTAATTCATTTAATGTCAAATGAATCATCAAATGGGTGAAACTATAGGAAATCTAGAAAAATATGGAAATTTGAAATAGGAAAAAGACTAACCATTCCATAAACAGTATAGGCTCACTGTTAGATGTCTAACTATTCTAGAAACACAATAGACAATGAATTTTGAAAACATTACAGAGTCACAATTCTAGAAACATTGTTCACCGAATTGGAAATTTGGAATAGTGTTAGGAATGAGTCAAATTGACCTCACCGAACACCTCAAACCCCAAATTTCATTAAGAAAATAAAATCGATAGGCATGAGCCATTACATGTAATAAACAAAGAAAACTAGGATGCTATGAAAATCAAAAATAGTTTTGATCTATTGCAAATAAATAATTGTGCTTCAATTCAAAGGTTCCATGGATATATCTATTTTAGAGAAAAATTAAACAATCAACTTCCACAAATCAATAAAAATAAATCAATTAAAAAAATTGGGATAAAATTTATACTATCAATGTGTGGTCAATATAATAAGTATGTTATATACTTGATCCAACAATGACATTTAAAACCCAATGATATAGTGGAAATAAGGACAAAAGTGGTGTCTAAATAAGAGTGTTATATGTGGTTCATAATGGTTATGAACACTTCATTTATTTTCTTCTGTCAAAATGACTACCTATGTAATTTTATAGACAATTTCGTCTCATAAGAGTTCTACTTGTTATGCCCAATGACCTAACTCTAATATAGTGATAACCCAATAAATAATCAAAATTAATGAATAATCCAGTGCATACAATATCTTAAGATATGTTGTTAATATGTGGATGTAAATTCTAGTTTCTAAGAATCATTTTATTCATCTCCCTATAGTAGAAACACAATCTCAAATAACCATCAATATTTACAATTAATATGAAAGAATAATCCCAAGGAGTAATGCATGCTCAAATGAATTCATTGGCCTCAAGGTCATCTAAATGTTCTTGAATATCCCTGAAAGACCCATCTTTCATCGTGTAATATAAATAGGCTACATGTCCATCATGATATCAATAGTAATATCAACCACAATCATAGGTGTAATATTGGAGATAAAATCATGAAAGACATTATCCAACATAAAAACTCAATGGAGACAAAATAGAATTACAAAACATAATAATACAACTATAAACATTCAATGATGTCTGCAATCCCGCCCAACTATCGATGGCTAGGCCCTATTAAACCTTTAAAAATATCCAATTATCCAATATAAATTAACATTCCACCCACATGATATGTAAATCAATAATACGAATGGTAGTAGTTTATGTGGGGTATATAACATACTATCAGATCCATATAATGAATCAAATATATTATATTTATATCAAGTATTAATAGATCTCATAAAAATCTATTATCACCATCTTATAGGTTACTCCCACTACACTAGATAATACCCTCTGACCCCGCTCCTACTAGAACTGAAATAGAAATGACTACATTCACATATTCTATAGGAATAAATAGGCCCTCAAAAATGGAAATGATATAAATAATAGACTTCTTATATATTATATGTGATGCATGGAAATGTTGAAGCAGTAGAAACCATTCCACTAATGATAGAAGGTTCTACATTGAAGACTCTTGAACCAGGGTATATGACCTGATACATTCCTAATCTAGGACACTTTTTATGAACTTGACATTATTTAGTTAAATTATTGTGCTGGAATTGGTGATTCTAGCCCAAAGAAGCATTCCCTCCGCACTAAACTATACAACCAATAGATGTGTAGATGCCCACCTTACATGTGAATGATTATCCAACTCCATATCTTGGGAAGATTAAAATATTCCCTATCACATACTACCGACTACATATTCATGTATATATTAATTATTATCTTCATTCTTCCATATATAAATACTAGATAGTATGTCGACCATACTGATGATGAATGTGGCCCAACATTCAACACCTTTGACCCTGCACTATACTACCACCATGATAATGTAGTGATACTACACACCCATGGCTACTCTATCCTAGAATAATATAGTTTGCGTAATAACCAAAAACATATTTTTATGTATTTCTTCAGTGTGTTTTGGAAGAGATTGGAATCTGGAAATTTATGGAGTACAGACTATGGACTTTTTAGTACATGCCTTTTAACTAGTAGCCACAGGTGGCCATGTACTGTTTGAGTAATGTCCTAGTACATGGCCATCTGGG
This sequence comes from Viscum album, assembly GCA_963277665.1. Classification (NCBI taxonomy): domain Eukaryota; kingdom Viridiplantae; phylum Streptophyta; class Magnoliopsida; order Santalales; family Viscaceae; genus Viscum; species Viscum album. The sequence continues at coordinate 202,863,005 of OY728121.1, read as the reverse complement.
GTGACATGGAGACCGCCTATATTTGAGGCTAGTTAAAACATGTACACACAGGGTACCCTTAAATAAAACATCGTGTAATTTGTTTTTATTTAATTAAACATATTGGGGTCTGGTATAATTATTATAACACCCTTCTTCTACGTTCATCTCATCCATGAGGAAATGAGACTGCTGATTGTTATCTGAGCCCCGGACTTGCTATCCGTTCTCCAAATCGAAAGCAGGTGATTGCATTAGAATAACAATGGTATGATCTTCCTTCTTATATATATTCATTTCGTGATTTATTTTTCTTTGTGAGATATTGGGTGTTGATTTTTTTGATGTTTTAGTAGATCTACCAAGTTCTAGGACGATTCAAGGGCCAACACCAGAGTATATCTATCGTAAAATGCCATGGTAGGTGGCTTGTGAAATTTTTTATTTAGTCATTGAGTTGTATCATCAAAAGTGCCTAATAAAATTGTTTGAGGTATTGTGTGTTTACAGATTCTAACCATGTTAATTCCTGCTATGCTTTTTATTTTTGAAAAGAGGTTTTTTGACTATGAATATGGTTATTTTCCATGCTATGGATGTTTTTTCAATGCATGATGATTTTTAATATTAGGCCTAGATATTCCTCTTTGGCTTTTAGTTATACATTCCTGGTGTTGTTAGGATAGGGTGATTATTTATCTAATGTGATCTGTCATACCATGAAGCTAATTATCCATCAAATAATTTGAGGTTTAAATTGGCTGTTCATTGTTGTTTGTGTATGATTTCTATACACGAGGTTCGAGAGTGAGACAATAGGGAAAATTGACATTGAGTAATTTCCCAGATTGTCTATCAAAATTATCATGATGCGAGACCATAGTGGGGAATGATGTTGAGTGTTCCCTCAGATTGTCAATAAATACATTTCAAGACCACGAGAGGAATTAATGTTGAGTGCTTCCTCATAGTTTTTGTATTTTACTGTTAAGAGGCTATGTGGGGAATTAACAGTGAGTGCTTCCTTATATAGACTTTGATTACACGAGACCATATGTGGAATTGATGGTGAGTGCTTCCTCGGAGATTCTTCATCATATCCTTGTAGTAAATTGAACCAGAGGTGTTAGGGATGAGAACTACCCAGAGGGTTACATGAGATAGTTGGATAAACTAGAGGGGATAGGTTGTGAGAACATTCCTAGAGGGTTTCTTGAATTTTTAATTGCGTGGGTAAATTGTCAAATGTATATGATTGTAATTGTTACTATAAGACTATTTACTTCTATGTACTTCCTTGTTTATTTATTATTTTTCATATTTCATACCATATATATTATCCAACAGTTACGCACAGATCCTTGATTGGATGGCTACTGCGATTCATCTCACACCCTGTTTGGGTCATGCTTTTGGGCACAAACAGATTATAATGATATAGGTATAGAAAACGGAAAGCACCCTTCAATATCAGGAACTTGGTTTATATAGAGCTGGAGATCATGGGACCAAGCTGAGTCTTGCGTTGCTACTGGAATTTATGTTTTTTCTTTTTTACTTTGGTTTAGTAATGTTTTCCTTCATTGTGACTTGTTTGGATCCTTTCCTAGTCATATGTTGTGTGCATCATTTATATATGTTCTCTAGTTGTTTATCACTTTCACTCTTCCATTGATTTCTTATTGTATGGTATTAATGATTCTTTTATTTCATATTCTTGTAATTCCACTATGTTACTCTTCCAATGAGGTCTTTTTTTCCTCACTATAACACCAAATTCCCTTGCGGATAGTCGGTTGCCTCTGGCGGTTGGGGAAATGCGATTCATGCCATGTGGCCAATCTGGAATGGAGCACCTCTAGGCTACAACTGAAACCCGGATGTTATAATGTGGTATCTGAGGGATTATTTTCATCTTAACATACATTTTGGATCCTATTACATGTGGTAGGAAGTAATGGGTAGTTTTTAATATGTTGTGTTTGGAAGTAGCTAACTCGTGTACATGGAAAATCGAATTTACCCAGTTATTCCAATTTCTATGGTTTTTCAATTACAATAGTTGATTTGATTTCACAATTTGAGGATTTGTATATTTTTTGCTACTATTATTGACAAAATTGAGGTTCTATTTTTGTTACAACGTAATGAGATGAGGTTATGTAATCTCAAGTATCATATAGGCACTTTGTAGAAATCACATTTCATGCATTCTTTCTTGAAATTTAGGATGCATTACCAACTGAAAGATGTTTTGATAGGTGTTGTTCTTGATATTCATTCTATTTTTATATATTCCATGATAGAATACCTTCAATTTGATATGTAATTGTATTGTTTTAATGCATCATTTTCATGGACACCAATCATTGCTTCTCGAGGTTTTATGGGCCATCATTCATGAGAATTTGGTGGATTATTGCATTATTATTCCTTGTATATTACATGTAAGAGAATCCATGATTTGATTAGTGGAGAGTATGGTCCCTCACGGATAGAAATTCGGCACTTTGATGTTCATTTCAGCATATTCTGTGCATTCTGAGAAGTTACTAAGGCTTAATATCCAATAAAACCCAAAATTCACGGTGTTTATTGCAGAATCTATGCCACGTGTCCTTCTGTTTGGGAAATAACTTTTTTTTAATTACACACCATATACATATTTAAATCAATGTTGTCTCTAACCATGTCAATGACTATGTGGGTAGAGACTCAATGTTTGGAAATCTATGGGGGGGACTCACCAGGTACCGGTTGTACACGTTGTTTTGAAAAGATAATGAGTTTTGACATGTGATTAATGACATGGGTGGATGATGGGAATCTAGTAAAAAAAGTGTCGAGATAAATCATGTCATGTAGATTCACCCATTTAACCATCCATGTGACTAACAACACAGGTTAGTGATGTTCATCTAGTACACACTGGGTCTAGCACAAACACATCATGTTGTCATGTTTTAGGAGAACTGCGTGGCTTATAAGTGTAAGGGAACTCAGTAAGGGTAACACGATTCAAGTAAATAGACAATATGTGGGGGGTTTTACAAGACCGAGGGTGGAAGGGGTTCACACCCATGTGAAAGATCAAAGGAACACGTCATGTAGTAATCATACACTCTGTGTACCCATGATTGGAGGAACATGAATGCTATCCTTATTCTATTTCTTCATGAAATTATATGTTTCATCCCTTGATAATATTAAACTATGGTGTGAGATTGATCTTACATAGTCATGATACCGAGACGTCCGCCAGATGTAAGCCTATTACAGGGCAGTGACCGGACACCAGACATGGCTGATCTGGGACTACTAGCAGATCCTCCACTAGTGCCAGTCATGGATCCAAATGTCTTTCTGGACATAGGTGTTGATGCACAGTTTTGAGAGGGATTTTGGAGTATGTTTTAGACCTTCCATGGTGCAACACCTCCTGACCCATCGATGGAATAATTGACTCAGATCATTATTTGGAAACATCCTACAACTTTCTTTGGGGATGGAGGACCCCAAGCTACAGATTCATGCATAAATGTCATGCTTACAATGTTTTACCAGCAGGAGACACCTTCAGAGAGGAGGGTTATGCACTCTATGTATACTCTTTCAGATTCTTTCAAGCGATGGTCGGATGTGATCTCAGAGGAGGGGCTCCCAAATTTTTTGGAATGGGATGGGATTCAGAGTACCTTCTACGATTACATCTAACAATAGTCTTTCATGGCCAATCGAGCATGAGATTTCATGATTTTGGAGTTGGGTACTCATTCAGTCATGGAGTATTCTTATCACTTCATAGAGGTGTAGTGTGGTACGCCATTTCTAAGTGGAGATGATTTAATACTATAGAAAATGTTTGATGATGGTCTCCGGAAAGTCATTTGGGATTAGGTGATCATCTTCAGATTGACTTCAATATCTTATATCATTAATCATATGTTGATCAATGAGTGCAACCTGAGGGATTATGGAGATGTGGGCTGTGGATGTTTACCATCCAGAGAGGGTACTTATCTCTCTAATAGTTGGAAGCGCTTTTGTGAGCCTACAAGTGGAGAATCGAGTAGGCAGGATGCACCTTCAGGTAGATAGGTAGTATGAAATAAGTGTGGGAAGGTCAGGCATACCAGGGAACATTGCCAGAGAGACCTAGTGGCGTGTCTATCCTTTGGAAATATGTTCTATATTCAGTTGTTCTATCAATTTTTATCACTAACATCTGTTGACCGGGGTTCTACTATGATTGCACATTCATGATTTGGACCACCCGTTTCACATTAGTATGGGAACTGGAGTTCATCCGGGCATTCAAGCCGAGGTGGGGGTCGTAGCCAGGGTATCCAGTCGGTAGGCTTACATCAACAATATGGTGGATTTTTTCAGGGTTCATAAGGATATAGTACATGCCATATTTTTGTAGTCGAGCAGACCCAACAAGAGCAGGATCTCAGACCCTCTATATATCAAGGTACGATCCTCATTTCCTCAGTGTAAAATTATGCAATTTTTGATATAGGGGATTCCCATACATTCATATATTTTACTATATTTGAGAGTCCTGGGATCTGTATATTTACTTCATGGTGATTTAATGATGCTGGAAACTACATTAGGGACCAAAAATGATATTGTATGATAGTGCAAGGAGTTCCCTCTAGAGGATTTTTAGTGTCACTTATTTTGATACCTCTATGTGTTAGGGATGTTGGGTGATGATTTCATTCTAGGAATTTACTAATTGTTTCCCTTCCATGATTTTGTCGATTTTTATCAATTTATAGTGAGTTCCACATCACAATAAGAATGCACATTTCTTAAAAAGGGAAAATTTGAAGTTTAGGATAGCATAAAGGGACACGAGCATCATGGGATGGGCGGATTTACAGGCCATATATCTAGTCTATATCTGTATGTCTAGGGGACATCATAAATGGAATTTCCTATTGCGGTGGATTTTTTCAGATATGTTTTTACATATGACTCTTCTGGTTTTACTTGAGAGCATGAGGTTGAATTTTCTATTGAGTTAATTCTAGGAGCAGCACAGTTTCCCATTCATCCTTATAGGATGGCTACAACAAAGTTACATGATCTTAAGAAGTTGTTGGATGATTTGCAGACAAAGGGTTTCTTCTGACCATGATCATCTTCTCAGGGTTCGCCTATCCTATCTATGATGAAGTTAGATAGTACCCTCTGACTTTTTGTTGATTATGTGAAGTTATACCAGTTGACGGTCAGGAACCAATATCCCTTGCTGAGGACTGATGATCTCTTTGATCAGCTTCGAGGAGCTCTGGTGTTCTCAAAGACTGACATGTGATCCAGTTATAATCAGTTGTGTGTTCGACCATCAGATATATCTCTTACAGCCTTTCGAAGAAGGTATGGTCTATACGAATATGTGGTTTTTCCATTCAGTCTCAAGAACACACCTGCTATTTTCATGGATCTAATGAACTGATTGTAGCACCAATACTTTGATTATTTCATGGTAAGTTTCATGGATGATATCTTAGTGTACTCTCACACTCAACATGACCATGCCTCACATATTGAAATTGTTTTGAGTATAGTGAGAGATCATCAGTTGTATGTTATGATCTCAAAATTCCACTTTTGGATCATCCAAAATCACTTCTTGGGTCATGTTATCTCAGAGATATGAGTGACATTAGATATATAAAAATTGAGAGAAGTAGTTTACTTGGAGAATTCAAAGAACGTCTTTGAAGTAACAATTATTCTGGTGCATTATGGATACTACAGATGTTTCATACATGACTTTTCATGCATATATGTGCCACTAACATGCATGGATAATGAGAGTGTGATGTTTTCGTTGATATATTCTTTGTGAGTCATCCTTCTAGGCGCTGAAAGGGGTGTTTACATTGGTGGTGACACTAGTTTTTTCGGAGCCAGGAAATAGATATACTGTTTACAATGAGGCCTCAGTTATCAAGCTGCGATCTATGCATATGAATGTGTAAGGAGTCATTTTGTATGGTTCTCGACATTTTAGGACACAAGAATTAAATTACCCAATGCATGATCTCGAGTTGGATGTAGTTATTCACGCATTACTCATTTGGAGACATTATCTGTTATGAAATAATTTTATGGTTTTCACCGATAAAAAATGATTCAATTATATAATCACACAATGGGATATGAATTTGAGAGAGTAAAGGTGGGTTGAGTACCTTCATTCCTTTGACATTGAGCTTGCCTACACTCCTTAGAAAGGCAACACAGTAGCTGATGTGTTGTGTGGAATGACTAAGTTACATGATGTTTGAGAGGCCATCCATGAGTAAAAAAATATTGGCTATTTTCCCTTAGATGCATTTGGAGGTGCATGACACACTATGGAAGACGTTTCATTATGATATAGTGGTTATCTCTGCTCTACTAGATCGAGCGTGGATGAGGCCGATATCATATGCCGATGGCCTAGTAAAAAAGATAGTTTATTAAAAAAGTAACTTATTACTAGATTGGCCATATGATAGGATGATATATTGCATTTTCATTGATAAAAATGCATGTTAACATACATTTGAGACAATCTGATGCGGGAATTCCATTCCTTAGTTTGGGTTGTTCATCCTGGTATCACCAAGATGTATCGAGATCAACATCATCTGTATTGGTGGCATGGTATGAAGAGGTATGTCACTAGTTTTGTGATGAGATGTTCCACCTGTCGGCATGTGAAGGCCAAACATTAGCAACCAACAAGGACTTTGTAGTAGTTACCAATTCCCGGGTGGAAGTGGAATGATATCGTAATGGACATCGTGACGGGTTTTCTGAGTTTTCGTGGAGAGGTTGATTCAGTTTGGATGTCATTGATAGATTCATGAAGGATTCTCAAATCATACCAATCAAGGAGGCCTTTAGTGTTTGTGAATTGGGAAGGTTGTACATCCGTGAGATTGTACATTTATATGGAGTTATTCACTCCATTAATTCAGATAGGGACACACGTTGTCCTACAAGGTTCTAGAAGGGATTACATAGGGATTTGGGTATAGTGTTACTTCTATGTACGGCTGAACAACACAAGAATTATGTCCAATCTGAGCAAATGTTTTAGGTTCTATCGGAGCTGATTCAAGAACGAATCCAATATTTTGGAGGATCTTGGTTGATGAAAATAAATCTTTTGGATTTTTCCTATAATATTATTTATCAAGAAACTATTCAAAATGAACTTTATGAGGCATTGTATGGTATGTGATGCTGATCACTCCTATGTTGAATGGAGGTAGGAGAGGCAGCTATGTTGGGACCTCATCTTTTCTAGGAGACCTCTGAATATATTGAGTTGATTTGAAAGAGGATGACTATTGCACAATCAAAACATAAGTATTATGATGATCGATGGAGACGAACTCTGGAATTTGAGGTCAATGATCAGGTTTTTCATCATGTCACTCTGAAATTGGGACACATGAGGATTAAAAGAGAGAGTAATATGTCACTGAGGTACATCGAGCCGTTTGAGGTTTTGGAGTGAGTCGAGTGGGTTACATATCAATTGTAGATACCTCAGTGATAACAAAATATGCATGATGTCTACCTTGTTTCTCAGCTACGACAGTACTTCTCAGACCTGTCTCATGTTTTTTCACCAGAGGAGGTTGGTTTTGAGGTGGAATCATCATTTGAGGAGCATCATATCAAACTATATGATCGATGAGTGAATGTTCTCCATGCCTAGAATATTGATCTTGTACAAGTTCTATATAAACAATGGTGTGTGAATGATGGGACATGAGAGAGGGAGGCCGATGTATGATAATAGTGGGCGAAGTTGTTTGAAAACTCTTCCTCTGCGCCTCATTGATAGGGAAATTCAGGGAAAATTTCATTAAGGGGATTTCTGTAAGAACTCAAAAATTATTTTAAGTTATGGTTTCCTATTTTTAAGACTATTGTGGAAAATATGAAAATATAGATATTTAAGGAGTACATGCCATGTAATTTTGAGTACATGATGTGAACCTAGTTGTCGCGGGTGACCTTGTACTCACTATGTAATGGATATGTTCATGTCCATGTGCGGTAACCTAGAGACTACCTAATATAGAGGCTGGATAAAGAATGTAGAAGTCTTATACCCTGGAAGAACACATTGTTTACATTATTTTTATTTCAGTCAATGGACTAGGTCGTGTCTAATCAATAGAACGCCGTTCTTCTCTGTTCGTCTAGTCTATGAGCGAATTAGGCCACCGATTATTCTCTAAGCCCCATAATAATCATCTGTTTTCCAAATCGACCATCGTCGATTGTATTGTTATCACCATGTTAAGCTCTTCTCTCTTATAGATCTGCATTTCTTAATTTCACCACATCCATGAGAAATCTGTGTTTGACAATTTTTTGACGTTTTTGTAGATCTACCACATTCTAGGTCGATTCAAGTTCCAATACTAGCGCATATCGAGCGTACAACCCCAATGTAGGTGGTTTGTGCCTTTATGGAGATTTTATTTGAGTTATATGTGCAAAAGTTCCCAATACCCTCTTTTTTGGTATTGCATGTTTAAGGATTTTGACCCTGTTAATGTCTGAAATGCATTGTATGTTTGAATAACGGTTTTTTTATTGTGATTAGGGTTATTTTCCATGTTATGGATGTGGTTTCCCATGCATGTCGATTTTGACCATTTGATCTACTATTTCCAGTTAGGATATTTGTTTTACATTCCTTGTATTTTTTGGAAAAGGTGATTATTTATCTTATATGTTGCGTCATGCCTTTTATCTAATTATCCACGTGGTACATTGAGGATTGCATTGCCTTCTAATTAGATTTTTTGTATGATTTCATTACACAAGGCTGTGAGAACCTATTGTAGTGAGACCATAGGGGAAAATGATGTTTAGGGCTTTCCCAAAGTGTCTGTTATAATTATCACGTTGGGCGACTATGGGGGGGATTGTCATTGAGTGCTCCCTCAAAGTGTCTAAAAATACGTTACGAGACCACATGATGAATTGACCTTGACTACTTCCTTAGAGTGTTTGTAGTTCACATTTAAAATACTATATGGGGAATTGAGGGTGAGTGCTTTCTCAGAGATTCATACATTACACAAGACCATTGGGGAATTTGATGTTGAGTGTTTCCTCAGAGAGTCTTTGTCATATCCCTATTGTAAAACAATGCATAAGAGTTAGGCTATGGGAACTAGATAGAGGGTTTCTTTAGATTGTTGGCTGAACAAGAGGGGATAGGCTGTGAGAACATTCCCAAAGGGTTTCTACAATTTGTAATTGGTTGGTAAAATTATTAAATGTAAATGATTGTAATTGAAACTGTATGAATGATTATTATTGATTAATTCATTTTTAATTTCTTGTTTTTCGTATTGTCTTCCATATATATTCAATGACTATTAGGCACTGATCATTGGGTTTTTGCCTTATAGGATTCATCTCATACCTAGTTTGGGTAATAATTTTTGGATGAAATAGATTATATTGATTTAGGTATAGATATGGGCAGGTGCCCTTCAACTTCTTGTACTTGATTGATATGGAGATGGAGAGCATGTAACCATGTTGAGGCATGGGATGATACTAATGTTTATTTGTATTCATTGTAATTTGTTTAGTACTATATTCCTGCATTGTGACTTTTTTGACTGCTTTCTTAGACATATGTGACAACAATCATTTATATATGTGCTATAGTTATTTATTAATTTCAGTCTTCTGTTGTTTTATCATTGTATGTTATTAATGCTTCCCCTATTTTTTATTGTTGTTATTATTTTGTGTGACTCTGCCAATGAGGGAATATTTTCCCCACTATCACACCAAATTCCCTCACTCATAGTTGATAGCCTCTAGCATTTAGTGAAATGTGCTTAAGGCCCTAGGAACAACCTGTTTTGGGGAACCTCTGGGCGTCACCCAAAACCGGGACGTTATAGTTAAAAAATTTTAAAGAATAATTTTTTCTATCCAACGTATCTCCCTCAATACACCTAGTAGAACCCCTCTTACCTGATCCCATACCATAATGCATTTTCATCAAGGTAATAATTACATGTTCTATGATACTTGAATATAATATTTCGAAAGAAATAATTGAATAAGATCTCATATAATATCTCATATTTGAATCATTTCACTCGAGATACATCATATCATGCTATGAAAGGGGTAAAGTGCTAAAAATAATGAAATGATCAGTGTAGTCCACGACTAAGATATTCCACTATGTATGATAAATTAACTCCCATGAACAATAAACTCTTATTTTCAACGTATTGGAATGATCAGATTACATGATATTCAATGTACATTCCATACAATCTAACCGGTTGATTTAGATTAACTGGAACAACCAATTATCTTTTCACTAGCCCTAAAATCATATAAGATTCCAATATCACCAACATTTTCCTTGGAATCTCATAGTTATAAAAAACATATGAATAGACTCAAACCCAAACACATCCACATTTTGACCACCCTTTATATGAAACAATTGAAATTTATATATCTAAAACTATCTTTTAAGTACAAACATCATTTTCACATATTTTGGAATGTATCTCTATAACTCAAGAACCACTCAACCTATGGTCACACAATGATGATCATTATATCTAAACATTTCTTTATAGGATGGTTTGGCCAGACCACATCTTCAAAATATTCATTGATACACTCCTAGTGATCAACTACATGTCACCCTTGGGTTAATTATCTAAAATTACAAAAAAAACACTCAAATTTGAATACAAAGTAAATATATATTCAGATCACATTTCAATGGAATTTTTTAAAGAATAAAAACCTACCATAATGTATTATCATCAAAAAAAGTGTCTCAGAACTCATGTTCTCACACTATCTCCATATACACATATTTTGGGTCAATATAAAATATATTCACTGTAATTCAACTCTATATACATAAGATGAATACCATTAAAACATTCCATTTTACTTTAAAAAGAGTTTTCAAATTCAATGATTAGATAAATAAAAATTAAATTAATATTTATTGAGTGACACCATTATAAGTTTTAATTAATATTCATTTAGTTGTTTCAACAGATAATAAATATATATAATTGTTTAATACAATTTTAATTATTTTAAATATGCGTTATGTAATGTGACACTATAAATTTATATATAAAAAAACTAGCTAAATTGAAACTGTAAATTTAAATAAACAACCAGTTTTCATAACCTAGGAATCCAATCATAGGTAGTAATTTGAATCACATGGAAATCCTTCATGTCTAAAAAAATTAGTGAATTTAAACACACTTAATATTAAAACCATGGTATGAAATATCATTACAAAATACCTCATAACCATGTGAGAAACTAAAGGTGTAAATATATACATTGTATAATGAAATGAATGAAAAAATATGATCCCTAGTTACATTGAATAATTCTCAATGTGGTTTTAAAAATCATATACATATGTTCCATTCTAATACTTTATAATTATATATATCCCAACTACCTTTAAAAAACAGTTATTAATAAGAAAAGGGACTCTGATTGCACTATTTTTAATCCCTTCCTCAGTTTGAAGTCACTGAATGATATCTATTGTAGAGGATCTTCAAATAGGGACCATTGGTATGCATCCCACAGAGAAAGAGGATTATGAATAGTAGTGAGTGATTATGGTGGTATTGTGGGGAAACTATATGACATGTTATAATTAAATAATAGTGGATATAAAATCAATTCTTAATGATTAGAAAATGTTTTAAACGAAAACACTAATGGGTGAAAACAAGTGACAAACCCCATAATCTATCAAAATTAAATCTATACATGACAATCAATCATACATTAGTCGGTCATGTATATAGGTACCTCAAAAGAAGAATAAAAATATAGTAAACTTTAAAAAAACCATCATACTTCCAATCCTATTCCCAAACACCAATGCTCTATCATGGAAGTCCAATTCATGTATCATTCAACAGGAGACTTATGTTGTCTAGTAGATCAACCATGATGTCTTCTAACATACAAATTGGTATGCTGAGTTGGGTGTGATTATCAATCTATAGAAAACCACAAATTAAATCTAAAATAGTATCCATTATGAATAAATTGTGCATTAATATGGGCAGAAATAAATAGTGGCACAACATAAATATATAAATAAAACCATGTGGATCATAAAATTCATTATTTACCCCAAATATTTTCTATATTTACTTCTGCCTTTAAAGGATATATTTGATCACAATGTATCCTAAGGTGTAAATGAATACCCCTTAGAGGTAATCCCAGGTTTTACAAAGGTATAATATATCATTCTTTACCAATTTGATGATAATATTATGCATTATAAATACAATGGAAATGGTTCCAAACCCTATGAGGATGATCAAATTTTATCTATGTAATTAGGGAACACAAATGACCACAAAGACGATAATAATATGTGGTCCATGTAATCAGGAAACACTACTGACCCTGAGAAGGAAGTCGATAGTTAGTACATGTTATCATGAATCACTATTGAACAATAATAAGATGATCATAAGATGTTTTAGTTATCATAAAACAATAGTAAACCCTAGGAGGATTATTCATGGCATTCTACAAAATCAGGAAACACTATAATCCACAATGAGGATGATCCTAGGTTATCTATGTAATCAAACAACAGTGTTTAAAAAAAGGATGATTATACTAGACAATCCACACATTAATGAAACACTATCAATTTCCTATAGATATCCTTGGAGTTGAATCCCATGGTTTCATTGCTGAATCCCAAGGGGACATACCATAACGATTTCCAAAGCTTATGGAATACTATATGAATATTGGGAAATCATTCTAGTGGAATTCAATACTAGAATGTGTCATCATCGACCACGCAGGGAATCCACCAAATGAAATTTTATCCGAAAATTCATAAAACAAGTAAAAAATATATTCATCAATATATTTACTAAATTCATATAAGTCAGGAATAAAAAATAACCCTAGAAAATATAGAATGATCTTGGTATCCCCAACCACATATACAATAACATATTAATTATGTGGAATCCCTAACGTAACCACTTTGATTTCCTAATTTATTTCCCAAGTATATAACAACAAATGTAGTCACTAAATTATGGGTCTAATTTCTGGCATACAATTAATTTTTTTGGAGAGGTGTAATTTTATGATGTAGTTCAACCCGAAATTAAATTATTAATTTAGTACTAATATAATGTAAAGTCATTGTGACTTGAAAACACACATACTCATAATATGGGATGGCGAGTGGGATAACATTTAAACCACATCATTTTTTCTTTTAGTTTTTTATGACTATAATACCTACATTTTATTAGATTGAAACTGATATAAATTTAAAAAGAAGAAAAATACAATATAATTTGTGAATATTAAATAAAAAACTTTTAGATAACAAAATATTGGAAGAAATGATTAAGGGTTAGTGACAACAATAATAACCCCCCATTAGCTTCCAATAATATCCAAAAACTCATAATTTCTCTAACTAATAAATGAGGTCTCCATTTTAATGATTAAAAAAAATAATGAGGACTTTTTTCATAGTAATATCAATCGTTTGAAAAAATAATAATGGAAAAAAACCATTACTGAAATAATTATATAAAACATAATAAAGATACACGTGTACAATATATAGTTTCAACACGTATTACTTGTACACGTTAATATTGTGGGATATAAACTATATTAAAACTTTTCCTAATTTGAATATTTGTTCATTCAATCAATTTAATTATTTGGTAGTTTTTCATTTACAAGGCTCACCATTTATGGAAAATTCTTTTTGAATTGAATCATGACCCCCAAAACATTTTTAATAATGTGAAATAGAATAGATAAAAGTAAATTAAATTTAATAGGTACCTTGAAAATGAATCGGGTTTTACAAAAGGGAATCTATATGAATGGATATTCAATAGAGTGAAAAACATAAAGGGTCTCATTAATGACTCACCATATAAAGGGTATCATATATATAGTTTAAAATATATTTATCCACATCATGGGATTCAATGCTCGAGATCTATGTAATTAGATTTTTTTCTGTAGAAATAAAAAACTTATTTCTAGAATTCTGAAATTCAAAAGAATATGTATATAATTTTTCAATGATATTTTTTTGTTCTTCATGGAAATAATTTCTTAATGTAAGGATGTGATACATGTTTATATTCCAGCATCAAACTAATTGTAATTATAATTAATGATAAACTTTTTACTGATAAGGACTCCACGCATAAGGCCATAATGTCACATAGAACTACATTCCAACAAACATATATATTTATAAATTTAATTGGAAATTATGTTATTGATTTTTTAGAAATGGAGGAAATTATATTTTCAATATCTCATAAGGGAAAATGAAAAAATTTAATCCTATTTATATGAATATGATGAATGATATTCAAATGATTTAGAATAATGAGATAAATATATATATACATAACCAATTTAAAATTTGAGATAAAAACTATATTCAATGATTTTGGGTTTTCAAAAATTACATTTTTTTGAAAATCATTCATGACATTATTTTGAAGATATATATTCAATAAAAAAGGAATCGAGTGTACTGGAATATTAGGAAAGGTTTTGAATACTATGGATTTATTGAGTGCTGCAAAAAAGGATGAGATCATGATACTTAATAGTGTAAATGTATAGAGAAGAATATTTTGAAACTGGGACCCATCCAAGGAGTAAGAGACCCACATGTATGTGTATGAAAAGTGCTGATGAGGGATATTTAGTGTGAATATCTAAAAATATATTAATTTTTAATCATTCTATTTTGGATAATACTATGAAATATTGAAATTATGTTTTACATTATAAGACCATTTGATCCAATCTGTTCTTAGAGGAATTTGATTCTCAATTTGAATATAAGAATATTAGAGTATATAATGATCATTATTTGAATCATACATATTTTAGAATAAAAAAACTATGGGTATCTATATTTATTGGACATGTAAGTCCCTTGTTTTAAACTGGTTTGGTAATACAGTTTATTAATTTAGGATTGGAGGGACAATCCAAAAATGAAATGGGGTATGGATTTCAGGTTCATCCATGAAAAAATCAGGTGTGTTTTTAATTATTTATATTATAATTAATATGAGTTAATTCATAGATAATATATTATGTGTATATTGAAAAAAAATGTATATCATTATGAGTTAAAAATGAAGAATTTAT
Source organism: Viscum album (assembly GCA_963277665.1). Classification (NCBI taxonomy): domain Eukaryota; kingdom Viridiplantae; phylum Streptophyta; class Magnoliopsida; order Santalales; family Viscaceae; genus Viscum; species Viscum album. Next base: position 202,847,765 of record OY728121.1, on the reverse strand, counting down.
AAAATATGATCACTAACTCACCCATGTCATTGGTTAATCTATACTAGTGTGACACAATGCCTTTGAAATCATATTAGAAAACTCTGTTGAAGATTTATTCATTACAATAACATGGAATATGATATATATTTCAATAGGTCATGAATGGTGAAATAATAATCAAAGGTTTTTATAGTAATAAAATCATATAACTCTATTGTTTTATCTTTATATGAAAATAAAACACGAGTAATCATAGATGTCTGTTGGAGTTCATGTTATACATGATAATGGTGGTATAGATAATTTGATATGAGTAAACCAAAATATGTGGTCTAGTTAAGAATTAGAAAAATCATATTTTATATAAATATTTATATTATTTTTTATTGAATGGTTCAATATTTTTAATAAAACAATATATTCTAAAAATGAATAAGTTGAATTACTACGTATATTATATTCCCTGGAGGGAGTGGGATACCATATAGTTTAAGTAATTGATAAGGAATTCTATACATGTGTATCATATGAATGATGTTATGAGAGAATAAAATTTATTTTATGTCATGATATATATTATTATCATATAAAAAGAAACAACCTAATGAAATGATTCAACTGTCAAAAATGTATGGTGAGAGAATAAGTAAAGAATATAATATTCATGAAAAGCATAATAATTTTAATTATAAGAGATAATATGGATACAAAAGGATTGAAAAATATTTAAATATATAAAAAATAAATTCATCTATGTTACATCCAGCTAATTGTTTTCTATGATAATTGTAATTTAAAAATAAATTATATCATATATGAAATTTATATAGAAGAGTGGCTCTAAATATAAATGTGATGAATATGGAATCATTTAGGGGATATTTAGTATTTTAGTGTTATATTGGTATATCGATATTTTCATATAAAAGTGAAGGTAAAATGGTTCAATTCATTTTTCAATGAACATATAAATAGCGGAGGATGATGGTAGAGTTTACCCCAATTGGAATTGATCCACATACACTATGAAACCCATTAAATATGGTAGAAGTTTTCATTCAAATTATTTTAATAGAAAAATCTGATTTAAGACTATAAGAAAATTGATATAGTGATTTTCGCACATTACTTGTGTCATCCCACATTACATGATCCTATTAAAATCCCATGTGTGGTTTATTTAAATTTTCTTTCATGTGATTGTTATTAGTTGGGTATGATTGATTTTGAGTGAAAAAATAAAAAAAATTATAAATAAGAGATATAAAATTTAATATAATATCACATAGGTGAATAGTTTTAGAATTTGTTAGGGGACTAATTGTATAAATAATTATAAGAATAAAAAATACACACAATATAATTAACATTCATTTTCATGTTTACTTAAAATTTTAGTCTATGAAATTTTTTTATTAAAATTCATTGAATCTTATTGAAAATGAAATTCAATCACGATTATTTTTTACCAATAGGTGAAATCATGATTTATATTCATTATACTATTTATCTTATAGAAAATAGAAATAGATAATTAATTCAGATATTTTTTCTCAAGATGTCAATAATTATTTCCCTTATAATATAGTTACCATTATGATTATATATTTTATTATAAAATAATTTCCTTATTATAAGAAATTTTGAATATTTAACAATATTTTAACTTTATTCATAGAGATCATATAGTTACCATTATGATTATATATTTTATTATTTATTATTGGTGTATATATATTGATTTAAGTAGAGGTTATACCTACATTAATGGTGTTACTAATATTACAATTAAACCTTGTCATGACCGATTAATTGTTAAATATAATCAAATTGTTTCTTTTACAATGTATGTCAACCTAAAATACAACAATGTTATTCTTCACCATGATTAGTTTTAAATGAAACTTATATAATTTTAAAAGATATTTGTTTATACACAATACAATTTGGAAAACCCACATTAAAAAATTAAACAATATAAACAGTTTTGGATTCTTTTTTAATAATAATATATATCAAATAAAACTAGGAAAAAAATTACATTATTAAACTGATTTAAATATAATTCATATTAACATTCACTTTATTAGGAGATACATTCGTGACCAAGATGGACCATCATTCCCATTGAGTTAGATACACCTATATAATGTGTTTGTATCTAGTGTTGATGTTGTCAGTGAAAATTCCATCAGCATGGGAAGAAGAAAGAATTATCTCAAGGTGAAATAGTATATATGAGATCAAAATGATCTGAAAAAACAGAAATAAATGGAAACTGAATGAAATAGTAAAAACAAAAAAAATGATGAATAGAAAACAAGATGTAAATATATAATGGAGTCACTATCAATTATGATATTACATATTCTATATCTCTCAATAATTTATAAAAGGAAAACCATTATAATTTCACTCATAAAAATATATGGAAAAAACATCATAAATATTCCAAAATAGAAAATATAGTAGAATTTCTGATTTTTCAATAAATTCTCAAACAACTACAGTTTTTTTACTTTTAATTGGCATTTCCTCCCCCTGAAGATTCTCATTTATAGTTTGGATTACTATCACTATTTATACTTACACCCTACCTTTTTAACATCTATAAATAAAAACCATATGAAATTGACGGTCCACCCATTGAATTTAGAAAATAAATATTATAATTAATATAAACATGAACTAAATAGAGAAAACATATTCCAACATATCTCGCCCACAATGAATTTTATAAAAACCAATTAATTATAGAACCATCCACAGTATTTTCCAAACATCCTACTCAGTAATGAATAAGGACACTCTTGTTTCAGAACCATTTGAACATATCAATGTGAATTTATTTAATAATTTATATACAATATTCCATGTTTTAAAGTTTTCTACACATAAAAACATCATTACTATAATAAATATTAACAAATGACACTATAATAAAATTGAATCATTCTTTACTAATAAAACATGGTCCTTTCCATATGTTATAATATTTTATAATAAAAAAATAATGATTTTTACACATTTTATCAAACCACATTTATTAAAATTATAATTTAAATCACCTAATTACTAGCTGGTTTACCAACCTTGTATTTGACATCAATAATAGATAACTGAATAATGATTAATGATTTGAAATCCATCTCACATATCCTACCATAATAGTAAAAAATCGACATTTCGAGGTGTTCCATATATTATAATCACCTTAAAAAAATGAATTGGCATGACCCCTTATAGTAAAATCTGATCCTATGTAAAAAAATATAGCATTTGACTTCTACATCTTGTATCTCTAGATCCTCACAACATTGTTCAAATTATTCTATAATTGAGTATCCATGTGTCCACAAACAACACCCAATATATGTTTAATGTGTTGTCTAATACCAGCACTAGAGAAAATAAATCTCCCAACTAATTACATATATAGAAGATATGAAATCTATATCCTCTTTAATTTATTATTTATACTCTTCATCATGAACAATAAATATTTAATTATTTGAGGGATATATATTGTTTTATAATCACAATTGGAAAATTAGTTAAAACATAGATCTTTTAATTTTTTGATAGTGGAATTTTCCATTATTTATATATATGTACATGTAAAATACATTGATCATTTTCCATTCCCCATGCCTTTCATATAAAACACAGAATCTATATCTGCATTTTTTATTAGGATCCGATCATTTTCCATTTAAACAATTAATATGTCATCCAGACAAGATTAAATAATTATAATATACATAACTTATATAACCTTTAAATATAAATAAAAGGGTTGAATTATATTTTATCCCAATCTATTGATATTCGAATAAATTATCCATATCAATATCATGTCACCTACTTGTGACTTTAAGTAATTTTTGTGACATCTTGGGCCTATGTAAGAGTTGTATTGATGTTATCAGATGCTATGGTAATCTCACCATCAATCACAAGGGATCACATAGGGGGGTCTACATTCACCCATGCATATGTTTCAACAACTACACATTTCCTCCATTATATATAATTATTTAAACATCTTATCATGTTATCCATTCATTCTACATCAACTCATTCAATTTTGTGAATTTATGCTAATTCATAATGATCATAATGGAGAAACAATTTTTTAAAATCAAGATACTATAGATATAAAATACATGTAACACATATTTCATAAAAATGTTTAACATAAATGATTTGAAAATAGGATAAAATATTTCATTGAAATTATTTCCTTCCTTTTGAGTGGATCCTTTCAATATTAGTCTTGCATGATATAATGGAAATGTGTCCTTTCAATAAAAAAATTTCCTAAATTAGCAGCTATTTTCAATTTAATTTCCTCTATGAGGAATTGGTAAAATTTCCAAGGTTATTATACTATTAAAGGATTCAGGTTCCTCCTTTTTCCATAACATAAATGAGGATAAATTTGTACTATGGAATATCACAATAAAAAATTAGTTTCTCGTTCAAATATTTGAAATTGAATGATATATTGATCTTTGTGAAATAGTATGATTGAAATGATATAACTATTTAATCTCATTTTTTATTCATTGTCCTAACTCATCTACTAAATGATGATTATAAAATGATAATAATTTAATGTAAATGTGTTCTTTTTTTCCTCATCTTGCACTAGGGTTTTAGATGTATTTGTTTTATCTTTACCCAAATATCTTTTTCTTACCATATGTACCATCATATTTGTAAAAATAAAATATGTATTTTTTAAATGCATTTGAATATTGGGGTTTTAAAAATAATACCAATTCATAACATTGGTGCATCCAAATATTTTATATTTTCCAAACCAATATTCCAATTTTGATATGTTGTGATCAATAAACATTTAACATACATGACATGAAAATGAATGTAATCCAGAATTGTTAGTGGGTATAACCCTCTATATCTAAATTAGTTTTTATCAATCAATGTCCACGAAAGGATATAAAATGATCCTATAATATGCAATCTTCCATTCTTCTTCCCATTACATCATGGAAAATAACAGAATCTTAAAGATCAATCTTTTTTATTAAAATGGGTATTATTTATCTACTCGATCATTTCATGATTCTATGAACTGTATAACAAAATATGTCGTATCATGATTGTTTTTCATTTATAAAAGTAATAAACCCCATTATTGTTTATTCTTCCAATTTACATATCATCAAATACATGTTCCTTTTTAGGATTGAATATGGTCTGTTGTTTTTAATTTATTGATTCATGATAGAAAAATACATTACCCTTAATTATTTAGGAATGGAATTATTGAATAATTATCGATGAATGAGTAAATTTCCCTTTTCAACCCAAACATATAACTAGTGATTTCTAAACATTTATATTGCACATTAATCAGATCTAATTTTTTCATAGATGTAATGGTGTTTATTAAATTTTTATTAATAAAAACTAAATGATCTAAAAAATAATAGAAATAACATTGAAAGACTAGGAAATAAATTTTTATATGTTATAATCATCCTACCTCTATAAAAAAAATTCTTGTTTTTGATGACCTGACATCATTAATACTTCATTTGAGGGTGAAAATGAAAAATCAATCTCTTCCACCATATTCATTGAATGAAAAATATTATTTACCATCATTGATATCATTTCCAATTTCATCTCTAAAAGAATACATTTTATAATTTTACACCCCAATAACATATATTGAGTCATGTACTAGATGTCATTGAGCTATACTATATTTGTTTTTTCTTTATTCTTTCCACATGGAATACACAATGGATGGTTAAAATCATCACACGTCATAAATTTTATGTTAAAAAATGAATTCATATTAATTGATTAGTCATTACACATGTACAAAATTCATTCACTATTTTATATATATTAATTAAACCATTCCATTTTATATATTAGGTCCCATATAGAACCATAGTCGGATTTCATGGAATCCATACAATATATTACACTTCAAATATCAATCATTTAATCACCCATAATAATACCTCCATGGAAGAAAGTACTTAACAAATTTACATGAAATGTCATTCCATAAATTTTATCATAGTATTATTATTTTATATTAATCGATTATCTTCAGGATGTGTACCTTCCATGATTATTAATTCAATTAGAACCACACTAAAAAATATTTACACTATCAATTGATAGTTCCTATTCATATGGTGGATTTTTCTCTATATTTCATTTTTATAGTACCATTTTTCTTCTATAAAAATTATATAAATTAAATTATTAAATAAAAGATTATTATTCACATTGAATATTTAATTCCTGAATTTCAAATATATCTAGACATTCCATTAATCTTCAAACACCAATTAATCATAATTTTTTATATAGTAATTTCAATCAAATGACTCGTGTGAAAGATCAACCCATGTCGCAATCGGAGAGAATATATAAATTTATGACAATTATAAATATAAAAAATGGTTAATAACATCCATAAAGAGATTCACATTTTTAACACTTGTTTTAACCAAAATTTAATTAAAAATAGTTAAAAATATAATTTCATATAAAAAATAAATTAAATATAGAGAAAATAAATGGACATTAAATGTTAGGTTGACCCCCACCAAAAATCTAATGTGTAAAAAACTATGGATCAATAGACCGATACCACTATGGATAATGTGCGTATATTCTCTCTAATTATTGAAATAATGTAGTATTAATAGTTTATCTATTTAAAAATAATTAAAAAACCTCATAAATATCTAGAAAATTATTACTGTTGTGAATTATAGAATCTCATGATCGACGATAATCGCACTAAGGTTGTCTTCATTTAATACGTTTTTGCATCCCATTGAAATATTATTTTTTATTTGGATTAGTGGGAATGATTAAATATGAACACATTATTTCTTCAATGAATAATTTTGAAACATTTTATAATCAAGGGAGGCATATGGTAATAGGAATTAATAACTTCCTTTTATAATAATTAATAAAAGGTGACCACCTATGCCAAAAAAACTACATTGAAAGATCATTTAATTATTAATATTTTCAAAAAGAATCAGCCCTTACCCCTTCATTGAAATATAAAAATATATTAAAAATATATTTATATAAAGTAATACTATTAATGTTATATGGATCTCAAGATTTTTTATTTTTTTCCATAGGATTGGAAATTATTTTCGCAATTTAGTTTCAAACCCATGTCCCCAATACTATATTATATATTACTTATGTTGTTTACATTGTAGGACTATCAATTCCTATTGTTTTTTTTCATTATCTGAACAATTTTGAGATTATTGATTATAAAAGTTTCAATGTGCACCACCTCTAAAAATATTATTATGTAGTTTTCTGAGCATGGTTAACTAATATGTTACTAAACCTTTGTTGACACTGGACTCAAGTGTTACTCTCTATAAACCAGGGGCTATAGAATTGTAGTTAGAGTCTATGTTTAGATCATGGGGGGAAGATAAAATGTTTTATTATTTTTCATCTCAAAGATGAATAATACAAAAACCAATTTAATAATCATTATGGAGACATTAGATTTAATTATAGTGCTGATAATAATCATATAGAATTGATTAACAGTTTTATATTCTAAATATTATTTCAGGATCTAGTAGAAAAAAAGTGTGTAGGAATATAATAAAATACTTATTATAAAAAAATTATATATATAAAAAAATATATACTCCAATATCATCAAAGTGACTGTCTCATGTCTCTGCTTTCACTCTATATTCTAATATAAAAAATCATGTTTCAAGATCAGATTACATCCCAATGTCCCTACCAATATATATGAAGTCTTTTAAGGTGCCAAATTTGTTTTTGAATATGATTTGAGTAAAACATAGTGTTCCCCACTAACTATACCAAATACTATGTAGTCCATGAATATGGATTCCATATTTTCATAGTATAATACATTTAAATAAGTAATTTAAATATATTACTTCTCAAACATGGGCTCCCCACGAGATACCATGTAAACTATACAGGCTTCAGAGTAAGCCAAAATTCCTCTAATAATTATAAATTTAATATAATATAAGCCCATTAATCAAGTCATATAACTAGAAAAAATTGTAAAATGAAGTCATATAAAGGATCCATATAAATTTTACGAATGATAAAGTTCCATTTATTAAATGATCATGTATAAGGATTTATGTATTGGAATCCAAGTTTCACCTAAGAAATAATATAATTACATTACTCCTATTATCCCATCAAAATAACTCTTTATCAGTATCCCAGTATCACTCAATGAACAATATAATTCCATTTTTTATGAGCATGTCCAATGAAATGTCTATTTGAATCCATGTATCACTCAAGGAACAATATGATTTAATTTTATCTATGATATCATCCAAGGAATTCCATATGAGAATCCAAGAATCTATTTTGGAACAATATAATTACAATTTTCATATGATCGTATCCTTATAATTCCTTATTAGAATCCTAGTATAACTCAAGGAACAATGTAATTAAATTCATCCAATAATTTCGTCCAAGGAATTCTATATCGAAATCCTAATAAAAATTAATGATAAATATTATTATATTTGTTCTAAAACAACATCTATTAAATATGATAATATAATCCATTTATCAGCCAAATATAAATATAATATATAATCAAGGATATGTGAGTCATCCAACAGACATATTATACATTTAATTCAATCTATTCATTTTATTACATCAATATAAACAAAAAATATGTTGATAACTAATAAACTGGTCATGTGTCTTTGTCTTAATATCTACATTACTCATTAAATAATTAAATTAATCATTCTTGTAGTAGCTTATAAATTGACTCCCCACATAGGGAGTTTAATTACATTGATATAACAGTATTTGAATAGAATTTCGTTCAGCCCACTTAAATTGGGTTGTATGGATTGATTTTATTAGCCTCTGACAACGTAAAAACCTATTAGAGAACATCTAGGTCAACCCATATTTAAAATATTTAATATATATTAATTTTTATGGATATTTTGTAATGTATGGATTGTGGAACAATCACTAAAGGGATAAACCACTATACATGTTTTAAAAAGTACAAGACCAACTATATTATACCAGTAGAGAACTCCTCATCTAATATCATCTTATAATTCATTCATGAAAGGGAAAAAATGGGAACCAAAAAAAACTCAATGAAAATTTTGTATAATTGCTCAAAAGGAATTATAATCCAAGATGAATAAGAAAAAAAGGTAATGAGAAAGTAGATACAAAGACTTACTAAGGTGATACAATGTGATGAACAATGATAAAATTATATCTTGGATTAAGGAGTTATATCAATGAATCTTGGTGGAATAATGAGGTAAATAACACATTGGGTGTTGTTATGAGAAATGTTGAGGAGAAATGGGAGAATAAAAGTTAATTTATTAAACAAAAAATTGTCATTTTCTAATTTTACTGGGATTCATGGTTTGGTCACATAATTTTCTAAACTATGTTTTATGCATTTGTAAAACATTTAGAAGAGGATAACACTCACAGGTTTCATTCAAAATGTTATAAATACCATTAAAAAACATTTCATTTCAATATTTCTCATTCCTAACACCCTACATGGTCTAGGTTCATGATGAAACAAACCACATGTCAATTGTGAAACATACCTATAAAATATATTGTATGATTTTAATGGAATTTTTAATTCTTTATTATAGTTAAATAAATAATCGTTAATTACCTTTGGGATGAATTCATGAGATGAACTATTACTAATAACCATGAACCAATTGTGATCCTCAAAATCATTCTTAAAAATTCAGAACTATAGTCGATGAATCGAGCTGAAATTAACAAAAAAAATTACAAATCATTAAGAGAAACTATATTGAAATACAAAGATCAATAAAAAAAGAAAATTTATATGTAACTCATCAAAAAATTTGGATCATATAACCTCCCTTTCAAAGAAAACGAATCCATAAGTTCAAATTTAGAGTGTGTTTGGACATCATACAAGAATTACTCCATCTGTTTAAAATTTATGTTATAATTTCATTTCTAATTTATATCCAAAAAATGGTCAGGATTCTGTTATGACCATACTATAGGAATTATAATAAATCCTAGAGAATTAATTATATAATCATCCATATAAATGAGACACAACCCAAAATATGTATAAATATCAGAATCAGATTCTTTAAAATTAAGAAAATGAGACACAGTGGAATGATAGAGGAAAATAAATTAAATATTGAATAAATCATCAAGTATGTATCTTTTCCTCTGAGGAAGAACTATCTGATTAGATAACTTTCTAACTCTATCCAAAATCATGAATGGATAGAATAATAAAGGGTATAGCATCCTTTTACTATAGATCCCTTTATGACCCAGTAATTCTGAAACATGAAATATGTCTAAATCCCTTACCTAAAAAATCAATAGGTCGCTGTTGATGATAAAGATAATAATTCTTCTGAGACTGAGTCATTCACATACACCCCATGATTTTTTGTACCTACACTAATGTCTCATAATGATACATGGTCCTATTAGCACTGAATCCACAACCAATAACCATTATTGATACGATTATCATGTCTAGCCATATACATTCTCATAAGGAGGAATCTATAAATATTCCAAAAAACTATTATTAAATGAGATCCATAAATTTGGTAAATCTATTTCCAAAAAACCTTTAAAATCAATGAAACAAGACTCAAATTTATTCCTCTAAAATATATATAGTATTCTTCAATTTACCATTTTTCTGAGAGTAGTTTGGTGTACTCAGAAGAACCTCTAAACACAGAGCCTTCTACAATCCCCTTTAAAAACACAATTTGAACTGAGATGTTGTAAATGAAATTAGGGTACATGGAACCCTATGAATTATTATAATATCTAATTCATAATATTTTTTAGTAAATCCATTGAGAAGTTTCGCTAGACAGTTTGGAAATGGGATACCATCAATAATATGTTCATGATTACTCATACAACATCCCATCATTAATAATATGTTTTCATTCCTATAATGAAATTCATAGTGATGTTAGGCCATTTCATATATGGAATATGAAATATAAGTAAAATATAATCTTGATAATGGTGATACATTATTTCTATCGATAAGTGGATTACCTTGTAACACATCCACTAACCTCCATTCTCAATCAAGTACACCAATACAAATAACAAATATAATGATATATATTCTTGAGTTCAAGATGAAATATACTTTTATAAGACTAATATTCTGACGTAAAATCTTCCCACATTTTAGTAGTTACCAAGATAAATCCATCAATACACAAGATATCATCCATATTGATAATAAAAAAGGGTTGTCGGACCACACATGAAATACTTTCCCTCCTGACCATGCCCTCAATATCAGACATGTGTCTAATTTTAACCTAATACAGATGTGAAGCGGTACCTTAAAAATCTCTTACTAAATTCTACACATGAATCTACAGAAATAATATATTCATATTAGAAAGAATATTCATCCAATTTTACTAATATCTATATACATTATCAACATGTTTCTATGATTTTTGGATCAATGAAACTGAAACTATATTGAAAATTATAAGAATATAAGAAATAACAATGTTGAAAGACTGGTGGTATTCAACCCATTTTTAGTTTCAATTTCGACACATACAAAGTGAATTTATATTTTAGTATTTCATTATCTGTGTATACCAGGAACAGTTATCCCATTAAGTAATGTATACATTAAAATATGTCATGAAAAATTTCTTACAAATCAATTTCATGAGTTAGGTAATTGTTCTCATGATGAATCAAATGTAGATAACTATACACCCCAAATTTTTCCCCTTGCAACAAAAATACACCCCTAACGAAGGCTAATATATCACAATAATAAACATATCATTTTCTATTATTAGGATTGTTTGGTATTGGCACTGAGGTTATTCATCATTTTATGTGATGAATGGATTTCAGAAAAGCTTTCGAAATTGAAATCGTAATGACTTTCTTGGTCAATAGTGTACGTATTACATCACGGCATAATAATTAATTGATAAAACAACTATAAATACTAGACATCTACATGAACACCTAATATAAAAAAGGGTAATGGGATACTCCCACGAAACTATAACTATCAGCTTCTCTAGATCCAAATATTCCCTCGATTAAAGTCTAATTTAACAAGAAAAAAGATATTTATCAATCAAGAAATTTATTTTTATTGTGGAATAAAACCTATTACAAAATATTTTAGTCAAAAAAAATTCAATGAGATTGGGCCAATCATGTCATGTTTTAGAATTACATAATATATCCTTATAAAACTCCATCAATGTGGTCAATGTATATGTGTATAAAATGATTAATAAAATATATAGTAATATCTATTTTATTTATATTGATAAAAGACATTACTATGTATTCATATAAGAAATATATTCTTTTAAATAATATTTGTTTTATATATGTGTCTTTAAATTGAACATGATAATAGATTGATCTCAAATAAATCCTTTATAATTCAATAATACCACATCATTGGTCTAAGAGATCATCTATTCATGGCAGTGGGTATCTGTTCTTAATGTTACGATAATTGAACCACTGTTAATGTAAAAATATCCTATGGTTCTCATTCAACATCTTGATAAAACGTATGAGTGGACCCTATGGAGTGGTACATCATCAAAAAAACATTGGCCTATTGGTCCTCTAACAGTCTCTTGAGTACAAAAATTTCATTAAGGTTTATCATCGCTTGAGGAATAACCAGTTGTGTTGTTCATAGAAAAATATATATACTGAAATATCCCTCCCGTAAGTGGTAGTTTTGAATGGTTTTAAATAATAAATTCCCAAAATTTATCTATCGATGTATATGAAATTCCAAAATTTATACCATGATAATTCCGATAATAAAATTAAATATGCGTTTAAAATTAATCCTTCCTACAATTCCTATGTATTGGTTGACTAGCCTAAATATCATGGGGGATCTCATTAAATTTTCATAGAATCTAAGATCAAACAACAAAAAAATTATCAAGATATATCACCCCCAAAATGTTCAAAATTACAAGGGCATAAAATTACATGATATACAATGTTATAAATTATTGTGTAGTTCCTCTATAAAAAAATATTAATGTCAACATAATTAAAATTGTATCTCATACTATTGATGATATGTTACTCTAATTTTCAGGTATTGTTTATAATTAATATAACTATTCATATACACATACATTAGCTAAATCAATTCCTCCTTTAGTAGGTACAGTTTTTTCAATACTTATAATATTTATGGCTTCCCCAACCCCATCTTGTACCTCATCTTATGTTACCACTGGCACTCCATCTTACATCTGGGTGTATGACTTCTAGTCCTAATCCCGAAGCTGTGGTAGGTTTGGATCCAATCATCATGGAAATATATGGGAACATATAAAAATATATCTGAAGATTTAGTACTCTACCACATGATTGGAACTCAACTGGGTCCTTTTTACAATGATTATTCATGTGACTTGTACTACCAATCTAGTGTAATATTATGTAAATGATGGTGAAGATGATCTGATTACGAGTGTCCTAGTGAGAACCCTAAAAACGATTTTGCAAAACATTAGTTGGTCTTATTCCTTGTCTCTATATTGATATAAAATTCAAAATAGCCTCTACTTCACTCAAAATTCTCTCGGAGATAATGTTTTGGTTCACACTCTATAAAATGGTATCCAATCATAATAAATTCAATTATGATAAGAAAAAAACTATATCACATCATCAAAACATTCTTCTTTTGATATATCATCTTTGAAAAAGATTGTGTAAATACTAAATCATATTGAACTTATATTTATAGTCACTATTGTGCATAGTACAATGTACAATGTTCAAAACATCCCTGATTTATTTTCACATAGTATTTCAAAAAAGAATAAGTAAAACTAGGTAATATGAAGTACCAAAATTCCGTGTTCTTCTGATGATATACAACAATTAGAATATACCACCATTTCTTGTTGAATCCAATAAGCATATAAACTATGATCTTGTCCCTCCATTCTGATAGAATCTATATAATAAAAAATATAGATTGAATATAATATAGGCATGACTCAATAGTCAAGGGAATACCATCACTTGAGAAAATATGAGGATTATGAATCTATAAATCACACATCAGAAATGATATAGTGGATGAAGACCATGAAGCTCCCTATATAGAATGCACTAATCACCAGAAATGATTTATAAGTGGAGCATCAGTTCTCATTTTAGGTATTAGAGGTTATAAAAAAAGGGGGTGATTGTAGTGGCCTTATAGACAGGTCAGGCCAGAACACTTTTAGTGTGTGGTCAATGCTACCTTCCTAAATCAGGACATGAGCTTATCTAAGAGATATATTACTATAATTACATGAATAATCATAATAAAAATATATGGATACATAAAATATTTTATCATTATATCAATATATAATAAGGGATCACATCACAAGACATACCAAGGAAAATACATAAATATATGGTCAATATATTGGTTATATTTCATTTTTAATTTATAGGCCTTCTATTATATGGAATTTAAAATATCTGTTATTGAGGAAAACTACTTTTAAAATTTAAGATATTTCTGCACTTAACAAACACCTATTCATTTATAATTTAAAATTTAACAATTTTTTTGTATAAAACTAATTATTCAGAATAATTTCCATTTCCATGTTACAATGAACATATCATTTTAAGTCACAATTCACATTAATGTAACTGCAATCCAACCATTACAAATGTTGCCAATATTTTTATACTTCATATATGATGAATTAATTATATGCATCAACATTAAAAATTTAAAAAAGAACAAATATAAATGAAATTTATAATCCATTCAACTAAAATCTACTAATGTTAATTCATGAATAACTATAGTCACATTGTGCAAACTTCTGGGAACTGGTAAATTTATGTGCCAACATCATGATATGTCAATAAAAACAATATCAGATGATGCAGTCTGTTTAAGATAACAATTATTTCAACCAATTTTAAAAAAGTTATTTTAGTACAATATTTTGAATAATAATCATTGTACTAAAATTATCGTGTACGAAATTCATGATGTAAAATAATA
Organism: Viscum album; assembly: GCA_963277665.1. NCBI lineage: Eukaryota > Viridiplantae > Streptophyta > Magnoliopsida > Santalales > Viscaceae > Viscum > Viscum album. The sequence goes on along the minus strand of OY728121.1, from coordinate 202,832,635 downwards.
ATGGCATGTAATATACATGAAAAATAAATTCATAAATTCATATAATGATGCATTAGTAATTATACGATGTCGTATTTGGTAGGGGATGAAAATATAGTATCCAAAAAACATCTAAGATCATGTATATCACCCAATGGCGAATATTAATAAAATTATAATTGTTGATTACCAGAAGAACATGTCTCATCTAGGGAAATATTTATTTTCTCCATTAGTGGGCTAGTAAATCTGAGAAATTAAATCATTACAAAATTTTAACACTTACCAATCATCTGAATACCAATCTTGAATATTAATTAAAAAAATAATAAATGTTCATACCATATTAAGACCTACTAGGCCTAGTTTACTCATTTGCTAATGAACCCTGTTGGCCACATGGTCTTAAGAATACCTCCCTATAATCCAAAGGCTATCAACTAACCCAAAATGACTATGATAGAATGCTGGGGAGTCTATACCCATTATTATCATAGAGAGAACAATGATGAATAATATATAAATGGGTGGAAGAAAAATACTGTTGACCACATGTTAATTCCTCCAAATAATAATATTGAGACAATATATAACTATTATCATTTAATAAATGATGATTTCATGATAATAATAATAAATCAAGAGGATACATAAAATATTCTACATATAATAAATAAATATATATACATTCCAAAATCCAATATCCAATATCCTAATTAGTACTATTTTCTGCATCTACACATATACATCTTCTTAATAAATACAATAAACAACCTATATTTGGGTTCTCTCCCATGTACGTACCTACATCCCTAAACATTGTTAGTGAACAAACAATTTAAACAGAATAGTGTTTGAGTGAATCTTAGTTGGCCACCACCAGTTGTGTCTAATACTATCATGTTTGTGTAGTTACAAAAAATTTAATCCAAAATGTAAATATAAACGTAATCGAACTAATGTTCCTCATTGGTTAACTAGAAGATAGTACCTACATCTTCCTAACCTATAATTCCGATGATCATTTGGAATTTTATATAATATAGTATTAGGACCCGATGCATTAATCAAGGCATCCATGTATAATGAAATTACATTAGGATCCACATAACAATCAAGATCGACATGACTACATTTATCCTATGAGCCTATTCATGGAATTCCAATTCATAATCCTGTTTTCACTCATTGATCAATATAATTTCTTTTCTATGATGATCCTTTCTAAGGAATTGTATACTATTAATGGATGAATATAACTCAAATTTTTCTATAATCCCTTACTAGTAAATATTTATCTGAATCCAAGTGTCACTCAAGTAACAATATGATTTTATTTTTCATATGGTACATCAATATTAATTCCATATTAGAATACATGTATTATTCAATGTAGAAAATATTTTCAATTTTCTTATGAACTTTTCCAAGGAATTCCTTATTGGAATCCAACTATCACTCAACAATATATAATTCCATTTTCCCTAAGCATCAATAAAATGAATTCCAATTCATAATCTGATCATCTCTCAAGGAACATTAGGAATCAATTATTTCGAGAAGCCCATCAAAAATTTTTGAATTTAAATCAAACTATAACTCAATGAAAAATATTATAAATAATCAATGCTTTTAAAGTCATCGATGAAACATATAATTCAATTCAATTGTTAAAATAATTATATTCAAATTATATAGCCCAAACATTCGGTGAAAATAATCAAGGGTCCATGAGTAATGGCCTTACAATCCACACTACAAATCAAATAAGTCCATTTAATAATTCCTCTATCAAGACTACAATCCAAAATAACCAAATGTGGTTTAATTATATAAAAATAATGGCAGAAGATTATAATATTGTCAGACCCACAAAAAGGGTGTTTTTTGGGTGGTGGTAATTATCCTCCTTCCATTTAAAAAGGTCTCATAGATGGAAGCTAATGGATAATTACCCCTACCCAAAAAACACCTTTTTGTGGGTCCGACAATATTCTAATGTTGTGGGAACTCACATGAAACACTTTCCCTCCTGACCATTCCCTCTATATCAGACATGTGTCTCATTTTAACCAAATATAAATGTGAAGTACCTTAAAAATCCCTAACTAAATTCTACCCTTGAATGACCAGAAATTATATATACATATCAGAAAGAATATTCATCCACTTTTACTAATAACTATATCCATGATCAACATGTTTCTATGTTTTTTGGATCAATTAATCTGAAACTATATTGACAATTCTAAGAATATAAGAAATAACCATGTTGATAGACGGGTGGTATTCATGCCATTTTTATTTTCAATTTCGACACATAAAAAGTGAATTTATATTTCATTATTTCATTATCTACGTATACCAGGAACCGTTGTCCCATTAAGTAATGTATACATTAAAATATGTCATGAAATATTTCTTATAAATTAATGTCATGAGTTAGGTAATTGTGCTCATGAGGAATCAAATGTAGATAACTATACACCCCAAATCGTTCCCCTTGCAACAAAAATACACCCCTTACAAAGGCTAATACATCATAACAATCAACATATCCATTTCTATTATTAGGATTGTTTGGTATTGGAACTGAGGTTATTCATCATTTTAAGAGATGAATGGATTTCAGAAAAGCTTCCGACAGTAAAATCGTAATGAATTTCTTGGTCAATAGTGTAAGAATTACATCAAGGCATAATAATTTATTGATAAAACAACTATATAGAATATACATACACATGAACACCAAATATAGAAAAGGATAATGGGATACTCCCACGAAACTATTGCTATCAGCTTCTCTAGATATAAATATTCCCCTGATTAAAGTCTAATTTAACCAGAGAATGATATTTATCAATCAAGAACATGATTTTTATTGTGGAATAAAAACTATGACTAAAAAGATTAGTCAAAAAAATTTCATTGAGATTGGGCTAATCATATCTTGTTTTAGAATTCCTTAATATATCATTATAAAACTCCATCAATGTGCTCAATGTATAGGTGTATAAGATTATTCATAAAATCTATAGTGATATCCAATTTATTTATGAGTATGAAAGACATTACTAAGTATTCATATAAGACATATCTTCTTTTAAATAATATTTGTTTTATATATGTGTGTTTAAATTGATCATAATAATAGAACGATCTCATATAAATCCATTATAATTCAATATTACCACATAGTTGGTCTAAGAGATCATCTATTCAGGGTAGTGGGTATCTGTTCTTAATTTTACGATAATTGAACCACTTTTAATGTTAAAATATCCAATGGTTCTCATTCAACATCTTGATAAAAATAATGAGTGGACCCTATGGAGTGGTACATCATCAAAAAAACCATTGGCCTATTGGTCCTCTAACTATCTGTTGAGTACAAAAATATCTTTACGGTTTATCATCGATTTATGAATAACCAGCTGTGGTGTTCATGGAAAAACATCTATACTGATATATCCCTCCCGTAAGTGGTAGTTTTGAATGGTTTTAAATAATAAATTCCCAAAATTTATCTATCAATGTATAAGAAATTTCAAAATTTATACCATGATAATTCTGATAAAAAATTTAAATATGCGTTTAAAATTATCCCTTCCCACAATTCCTATATATATGGTTGACTATGCTAAATATCATGGGGGATCTCATTTAATTTTCATACAATCTCAGATCAAACAAAAAATATATTATAATGATATATCACTCCCAAAAGGTTCAAAATTTCAAGGACATAAAATTACATGATAGACAATGATATAAATTATTGTGTAGTTCCTCTATCAAAAAATAATTATTAATATCAACATAAATAAAATTGTACCTCATACTATAGATGATATGTTACTCTTCTTTTCAGGTATTGGTTATAATTAATATAACTATTCATATACACATATATTAGCTACATCAATTCCTCCCTTAGTAGGTTCAATTTTTTCAATACTTCTAATATTTATGGCTTCCCCAACCCCATCTTGTACCTCATCTTATGTTACCACTGGCACTCCATCTTACATCAGGGTGTATGAATTCTAATCCTAATCTCGAAAGTGTGGTAGGTGTGGATCCTATCGTCATGGAAATATATGGGAACATATAAAAATATATGTGAAGATTTAATACTCTACCACATGATTGGAACTCAACTGGGTCCTTATTACATTGATTATTCATGTGACTTGTACTACCAATCTAGTGTAATACAATGTAAATGACAGTGAAGATGATCTGATTACGAGTGTCCTAGTGAGAACCCTAAAAATGATGTTGCAAAACATTAGTTGATCTTATTCATTGTCTCAATATTGATATAAAATTCAAAATATACTCTAATTCTCTCAAAATTCTCTCAGAGATAATGTTTTGGTTCACTCTCTATAAAATGGTATCCAACCATATTAAATTCAATTATGATCAGAAAAAAACTATATCACATCATCAAAACGTTATTCTATAGAAAGATCATCATTGTAAAAGATATTTTAAATACTAAATCATATTGAACTGATATCTATAATCACTATTGTACATAGTACAATGTACAATGTTCAAAATATCCATTATTGATCTTCACATAGTATTTCAAAAAAGAATAAGTAAAACTAGGTAATATGAAGTACCAAAATTCCATGTCCTTATGATGATATACATCAATTAGACATACCACCATTTCTTGGTGAATCCAATAAGCATATAAACTATGACCTTTTCCCTTCATTCTTATAGAATCTATATATTAACAAATATATATTGAATAGAATATAGGAATGACTCAATAGTAATTAGAATACCATCCCTTGAGAAAATATGAGGATTATGAATCTATAAATCACACATCAGCAATGATTTAGGGGATGAAGATCTTGAAGCTCCCACTATAGAATGAACTAATCATAAGAAATCATTTAGAAGTAGAGCATTGAATCTTATATTAGGTATATGAGTTTATAAAAAGGAGGTGATTGTAGTGTCCCTATAGGCAGGTCAAGCTAGACCACTTTTAGTGCATGGTCAATGCCACCTACCTAAATCAAGACGTGAGCTTGACTAAGAGATATATAACAATAATGACATGAATACTCATTATAAAAATATATAGATACATAAAATATTTTATCATGATATCAATATATAATAAGGGAGAACAACCCAAGGCATACCAAGTAAAATACATAAATATATGGTCAATATATTGGTTATATTTTTTTATATTATAGGCCTTCTATTATATATAATGTTAAATATTTGTTATTGAGGAAAACTCTTTCAAAATTTAAGAGGTTTCTACACTTAACAACCACCGATTCATTTATAAAACAAAATTTAACAATTTTTTGTATAAAACTAATTATTTAGAACAATTTCCATTTCCACGTTACAATGAACATATCATTTTAAGTCACAATTCACATTAATGTAACTGCAATCCAACCAATACACATTTTCTCAATATTTTCATACATCATATATGATGAATTAATTATATGAATCAACATTAACAATTTAAAAAAAACAAATATAAATGATATTTCTAATCCATTCAACTAAAATATACTTATGTTACTTCTTGAATAACTATAGTCACATTGCGCAAACTTTAGGGAACTGGTTAATTTATGTGCCAACATCAAGATATGTCAATAAAAACCATATCAGATGATGCAGTCTGTTTATGATACCAATTATTTCAACCAATTTCCAAAAATATATTTTAGTACAATATGTTGTATGATAATCATTGTACTAAAATTATGGTGTATGAAATTCATGATGTAAAATAATAATGGCATGCAATATACATGAAAAATAAATTCATATATTCATATAATGATGCATTAGTAATAATACAATGTAGTCTTTGGTAGGGGATGATAATAAAGTATCCAAAAACACATCTTAGATCATGTACATCACCCAACTATGGATATTAATAAAATTATAATTTTTGATAACTAGAAGAACATGTCTCATTCAGGGAAACATTTATTTTTCCCATTAGTGGGCTAGTTACACTGAGAAAATAAATCATTACACAATTTTAACACTTCCCAATCATCTGAATACCAATCTAGAATATTAATGAAAAAAATAATACACATTCATACTATATTTAGACCTACTAGGCCTAGTTTACTCATATGTTAATGAACCTTGTTGGCCACATGGTCTCATGAATACCTCCCTACAATCCAAAGGCTATCGACTAACCCTAAATGACTATGATAGAATTTTGGGGAGACTACACCCATTATTATCATAGGAAGAACAATGATGAATAATGTAACACCCCAATCTTCTATGGTACGCTTTTCTTTGGATTATGTGATAGTGTGTGTTGTACGCAACACCGAGTTCTAACACACCATAACCAATCAATCTACCTGTTATGAATAGTAATACCCAATTTTTAAAATTATATATATTTTATATTTCAAAATGGAATTCATTTTTGGATTTAGAATATCTAATTTAGCCTTAGGTGAATATTTGTTACTTTTCGGATAACATTAATATTTTGATGAATAGTGAAATTTACTAAATTTTAATTAAAAACAACTTTTTTAATCAAAATAATTAATAGTGATAAATTATGAATTTGAGTGGTTTTAAAGTATATTTAGAATATATTTTTACCATTTAATACAATGTTGGTCATTGGACATAATTTTACAATTAAACCGAACATAAACAAGTATCAATCTTTTGATAGTTATTATCTCTTTAAAACACGCTTTTTATTTTAACAACGAGAATTATTTTTAAATTAATTTTTGCAACTTCTATGTTATGAATTTGGAAAAATGGATTCGATATTTGAATCAGGATGTTAAAATTGTGTAAATAGGTAACTTTTATTTTTATACATTTTTAATAATTACTTCGGTAAATATTTTATTTACCATGGTTAAGGGTAAATACGGTAAATAAGGGTTAAAAAATAATATTATAATAATACTAAATTACCCTAAAACATGACCTAGCCTTATTGGTTGATACATGTTCGACCATAGGCATCGTTGGGTCTATTTTGGGACCCCATGGAGCCACTTGTAGGTGATAGGGACACTTTATTCTAATTAAGTTAAAATGAATACATTAATGACACAAGCATATATATTTTAGCAAAAAAAAAATTTACATAGGGTTATATATGTTGGATATTCAACTATAAATATTCATTAGAAATATAAAAATATTTCCTACATAATGATATTTTATTTATAAATTTTAGACATTAAATAATTTAATTTAATTATGACACAATGATGATGCAGTAATTACCTAATTAATGAAAAATTAGAATAATTGATATTATAAAAAAGCAAATAAATATAATTTGAGACTTTTTATGAACTAAAATAATTTTATAGCTTAATAGGACATGTTAGGATTGATTTAATTTACCTTTTTCTTTGTAATCATTCTTTTATGAGTTTTAAATAAAATCAATTATTGAATAGTGTCAAAATTGACATAAAAGAGTTTTAAAAACAAATATTATATTATTAATTGATATTAAATTCCTAAAAATCTATGGTTCGTCCAAGAGACTTATATAATGATAGTTGTATCATTAATGGACCACTTGGGGGTCTCTTGGATGTATATGGTATGTTTATTAACCAAATAATATAAAAATACAAAGAGATATTTTAAAAGTGAAACTAATTAACTTAGAGTTAATACTTAATGATAAGGTTAATATAAGTACCCAAACCTGTCTAAATTCTATTGATTGGGAGGTTTCCGACCCATTCCCACATTAAAATATAAATAATCCACTTTGGAGCCATTATAAACCGAATATGAATTTATTATAAATTAATATTTCTAACATTTCCAAAGGCAGCCCTCGCCCGTCTTATAAAAGGACACTCCTCCTTCTCATTTCTTCACACCATAAAAGCCTTTTGGTTTTTCCAAACTCAGAAAAATACTCTCCCAACATCCCTAACTACAACTTAGAGGCCTTAGTTTGATTATAAAGCCAACCTATGGAGCCCTTTTGATCAAATCAAAAGGAAGAACCCGAAGAAGAGGTAATGATTTCACCACCCTTTTCCAAGTTCCTTACTTCTTCCACTTCTTCTTCCTTTGTTATTAACATTATAAAATAATAACTCCAATATCATATATATACTGTGAAGTTAATATAAATATGGTACAACCATATTCAGTATTCTATCCACCCTTTGAATAACATGTCACCATACGTGCGTACGTACGGCTTACCGTCTCCACGTCGTGGTGTAATTGTTATTCAATATATTATTATTTGGATGGGTATAATAATGATGTGTAACTCATGTAAATAATAAATATAACATCATAATGATTCTTTATATATGATATACCATCCATTTATATATTATATTAATATCAAAAGAATGATATTGTTGCTCATGCGTACGTACGGACTACCGTCTCCACGAACGCGATAAGATTCATTCCCCATCGTATCCATTCAAGAATAATTATCATTTGATAGTTTAAAAATAATTTTTATGGACTTGATATCATTATTTATATGAATTATATACAACCTATCCATGAAAAACATGGCTTATGAAACAAAACATATAAAAGAAAACGAGTAAGTTAACACCCGAAACGATGATAATACTAAGATATTATTAACAAAACAATGTTAAAAGATCCTATATGATATCATATGAATGTATATGATTATTGTATAATTTAATAACAATTATTTCACTATTATACAAGAGGTTAACCTACCCCAACCCAGGAAAAGTACAAGGTAAGGGTTATTTCACAAACTCTTCATTATCCGAGGCTGTTTATACGTAATAATCTACTGGGATCTCTTTATCATCCACATCCATGTTTCATAAAAATGTATTTCAAAACATTTTTACTATTTAAAATAATATGGGTTAAAGTCATTTATACCCTTGTTTGAATTTTAATAAGAGTTTTATAAAGGAATATTTCCGCCGTTTTCCAAACAAGGTTCTTTTTAACCTTTTCGACAGAATTAAGGTAAACATGTTTTTTTAACTTATACGGAACGTGTGGTTATGTTCCGCCATTATAAAATCGTCGAAAACTCCCATACAAGATTATAAGAATATTTTCAAAGAAAATGTTTTATTTTATTAATATATGACTCTTAAATGATTTCAAAATAGAAATAGATATTTCTCTAAAAAGAGTTTATTTCATCTATGTCAACATCCTTTGATGAATTTTACGCTTATTTGAAGTTGATTTATTATGATTCAAAACTTCTATATTGTATTGAAGGTTTTGTTATATGTTTGACTTTGGATGTGCTATTTTTATACCGTTCATAGTTTATGGTGAAATTATTGACATTTCATATTCTAGTTTTAATACGAATGTTTTTGTTATTTTTAATCCTTTTCATATGGGAATGCATTGGACTTAATATGTGACGGGTGGAGCCCACTATAGCTTCTCGATGCATCGGTAGATCTCATGAGACATACTAGTGTCTTGGCACAAGGCCTTGGAAAAATCTTATTTGTAGTCTTGGCACGAGGCCTTGGTTATGTGGTTATGATCGTCTGGAATTATGCATTCCATCATTATGAAAGTGGATTTTGATATTGCATGTGATTATTCGATTAGTAGAGTCTCCATGTGAATAAGTAAATGGCATTATTTCATTTTACTTTGCCATACTATGTTGAAGTTCAAGTTTAAAAGGATTTTGTTTTAGTTATACATTGCCTTAAATGTTTATTCTTATTTATGAAAGTTTCCGCCATATTATTATCCTTTCATGGCATTTGAGCTCACCCCTTTTCTATGTTTTATTTTTCCCAGGAAGTGATGAAGTAAATTATGAATGACCTGTAGGATATTATGTGGGGATATGAGTTTGGATTATGGAGACAATATTTTGTTGTAGTAGTTTTTCACTTTATGATGTAATGTAAGACATATGAATATATCTAGTGTTTCCAATGCTACTAAACCAATTGGTCTTTCGAGATTTGATCTTTCTTGTGATCATGCCAATGTTATGTAAGAATGCACCGACTCTAGGTAACTGGGGTCGTGGAGTTACATTTGGTATTAGAGGATGTTTAGTACAAACCTTGGAAGCTAGATTTAGAGAAACTCTGATTAGAGCACGTAGACCTAAGATGAACTTTTAGTATTAGTATAGAAAAACATCCTAGAATTTTGGTATTGTAGAGATTTTGTGAGTTTTTTGAGAAATACATCCCTGTCTTTATACGAGTAGGTAGAGGTGGATTTGGCACAGATGTACCTAGGGGTAAAACCCGAAAACACCACTTTGAGCTAGACTCAAACTACAACTGGTGCACGACAACGGGCCTTGCCGCACTCTTGGTTACAAAACTCTTGGGGGATATGCTTAGGATAACTCTCATTTTCGTTAAAAATCATTATGAAGGGTTTATGAGTATATACATCCTCATAGAAAACATTCTTATGATTATGGATTATATCCAGAAATAGTTCAATTTATGTTAAGTGTTTTATAAGTATGGGATTATGTATTTTGATTCATAAACTGATCTAGTTTATGCCATTTTTTAGAAATGGTTCCTAGTGGAAGAAATGGAAACCGTATCAAGAAACACACTCCATGTAAGGATTTCCCTCCTGCTCAAGATAATTATAGTGGAGCTGGTGATGCAACTGGTGCCGATCAGCTAATCACCATACTGGGATAACTCACTTAGGTTATGAATAATAACCTTACCCGTATAGAGCACCCTGATCCGCAGAGTGTAGGATCAATGTTAGATCGATTCATGAGGCAACAACCACCAACGTTAAATGGGAGTAAAAATCCATTAGTAGCTGAGCAATGGATAAATTCCATAGAGAAAATATTTCAGGCTTTGGGGAGTAGTGAAAGGGAAAAAGTTATCATGGCATTTTACTGCCTCACTGGAGATGCTGATCAATGGAGGTCATTGATTCAAAACCCGAAGGAAGATGATGAAGTATCAAATATGGAATGGCGGGAGATCAAAGATCTATTTTTAGAAAAATACATTCCTCGCGACCATCGAGCAGATATGGAAAGGCAATTTCTGAGTCTGAGACAGAAGGAGGAAGAGAATGTCGCAAAGTATGAGGCTAACTTTACATGGTTTGCAAGGTATGCTAGAGATTATATACGTAACCCATTATGTAAGATAAATCGTTTCTTTTATGGGTAAAAACCATTTCTCCATCAAGCATTAGTCTCACAATCCTTCTCGTCGTACGAAGACATTGTCTCATGTGCTATCAACACTGAAAAGGAATTCTCTATGACTTATGACATTAAAGCAAAGCAAGAGAAGAAGATATCTGCAGATCAATCTGGGAATCGAAATATGGGGAATAAGGGAAAGGTTGAATATCCATCCTGTGGTAAATGTGGTAAGAAACACCTCAGTACTTGCTTGAAGAGAATGGGAGTCTGCTACAAGTGTGGTGAAAAAGGCCATGAAGCTCGTGATTGCAAGGGGGAGAAAGAAGCTACCAATGTTCAGTTCTACAATTGCAGGGATATGGGGAATTATGCAAATGAATGTCCTAAGTGTCAGGAGAACTAACCTCAGAAAAGGCCAACAGATCAAGGCCATGCTTATGCTATCACTACTGCTGAGGTAGAAGCTCCAAAAGACGTGGTGGCAGGTAATTTAATGGTTTCTTCAAGTTTATCAAATGCATTATTTGATTCTGGATCATCACATTGTTTCATATCTTCCTAGTTTTCTAAGAAAATTATATATTTCCAATTTAATTTATCAAGGGAGTTTTTAGTTAAAACTCTTAAGGGAAGTATCATTGTAACAATGTTTTGTGAATCAGTCCCCATTAGAGCACATAAATGTTCTTTATCTGCTGATCTCATCGTCATACCTATGAATGGGTTTGATATAATCCTCGGTATGGACTGTCTTTCAGACTACAATGTGATGATTTATTATAAGAAGAAAGAGGTTATGATTCTTGATGATGATGATAAGGAACACCTTATCTTTAGAGCAGAATCGTCACCACCTAATTCTTATCTAGATCCACCCCCAATAGCTCAACTAAATTCAATTATTGGGGAGGAAGAGAATGAAATGACTATGGGTGAGTAAAGGAATGTTCAAATAGGATATGTACCTCTTGTGAAATAATATGTAGATGTATTTCCGGAAGATTTACCTGGACATCCTCCAGAATGATAAGTTGAGTTTTCCATTGATTTAATTCATGGATCAAGGCCTATATCGAAGACCCCTTATAGAATGGCCACTGTAGAATTAGTCAAACTAAAGAAACAACTATAGTAATTGAGTAAGAAGGGATTTATTCGCCCTAGTGTTTCTCCATGGGGAGCCCCTGTTATTTTTGTTAAAAAGGAAGATGAATCTATGAGGTTATGTATTGACTACAGGGAGATCAATGCTATAACGATAAAGAACAAGTATCCCCTACCTCGCATTGATGATGTATTTGACCAACTGCATGGAGCTCAATAATTATCAATGATTGACCTTCAATCTGGATACCATCAGTTTTGTGTGAAGAAAGAAGACATTCTGACGACAGCATTTCAAACCAGTTACGGGCATTACGAGTTTAATGTAATACCTTTTGGATTGACTAATTAACCCTCTGTATCCATGGATCTGATGAATAGAGTTTTCAAGGAGTATCTCGATGTATTTGTGGTGGTATTTATTGAGGATAGCTTGGTATACTCCAAAAGCTACGAAGATCATGAAAATCACTTGCGCATTTTCTTGAAGACTCTGAGATGGCATGAATTATATGGGAAGTTTAGCAAGTGTGAATTCTGGCATGAGGAGATTTATTTTCTTGTCCATATTGTCTCTAAATATGGAATCTCTGTTGATCCTTATAATACCAAGGCAATCCAAGAATGGCCAGAACCTACGAGTATAACTGAGGTATGTAGTTTTATTGGTTTGGCAGGTTATTATCGACATTTCGTCCAGAATTTTGCCCGATTGGCTAACCCATTAATGAAACTCACACATAGAGGAGTTAAATTTGTTTTGACAAAAGAGTGTGAAGAATGTTTCGATGAACTGAAGAGAAGATTAGTCAATGCTCCCATATTGACTCTACCATCGGGGAATGATGGGTTCGTTATTTATAGTGATGCATCGAAGAAAGGAATTGGTTGTGTCCTTATGCAAAATGATTGGGTTATGGAATATGCATCACGACAGTTGAAAATTCATGAACAAAACTATCCTACTCATGATCTTGAGTTAGCAGTTGTGATATTTGATTTGAAGATATAGAGGCACTACCTCTATGGTGAAAAATGTGAGATTTATTCTGATCACAAGAGTTTGAAGTATATTTTCTCACAAAAAGAACTCAACATGAGGCAAAAGAGATGGCTTGAATTACTCAATAATTATGATTGCACGATACAGTACCACACGGGGAAGGAAAACAAGGAGGCAGATGCATTGATCAGAAAAGATCGTGGAGTTTTGAACAATATGAGAATTGAAAGGGATCAAATTTTCATGGATCTAGTGAAGATGGACATGGGAATAACCAGGGAAGGAGAAACATCAATGCTTTTTCAAATGGTTGCCAAACCATCTTTACTATAAAGGATTAAGAGTTCTCAGACTAATGATGGAGAATTTCAAAAGAAGATTAAAGCTGTGAATGATGGGAGATTGAGAGATTTAGTGTATGAAAATGGAATTTTGAAATTCAGGAAGAGGCTTTGTGTTCCCGATATACCTGATATAAAAAGGGAATTGTTGGATGATGCTCATAGTTCCAATTTCTCTATAGACCCTGGGAGAACCAAAATGTATAGAGGTTTGAAGGAACATTTTTGGTGGGAAAATATGAAGAGGGAGATTGCTGATTTTGTGTCAAGATGAATGGTTTTTCAATAAGTGAAAGATGGAAGGCAACACCCAGGAGGTGTCATGAAACCTCTTCCCATACCGGAGTGGAAATGATACAATATTACGATGGACATTGTCATGGGGCTACCAAAGACTCCTAGAAGGAACGATGCAATATGGGTTATTGTTGATCGTCTTACCATGACAGCACATTTTCTTGCTATAAGAGAAGATCTACCACTGGAACGTATAGCATGACTATATATTAATGAAGTTGTGAGACATCATGGAGTACCCCTATCGATTGTTTCGGATCGTGATCCCTGTTTTAGTTCAAGATTCTAGAAGTGTATTCAGAAATCCCTAGATACTGAACTTCATTTGAGCACTGCCTAACACCCTCAGACAGACGGACTATCAGAACGGTCTATTCAAACCTTAGAAGACATGTTGAGATCCTGCTCACATGACTTTCTGGGTATGTGGGATCAGTATTTACCTATGGTAGAATTTTCCTATAACAATAGCTTCCATTCGAGTATTCAGATGGCACCATATGAAGCGTTATATGGAAAGAGATGTCGCTCACCCACCTGTTGGGATGACGTTGGTGAAAGAAATATTGTAGGACTAGAACTGGTGGAGGAAATGGTAGAAATGGTGAAGGTAATCCAAAATCACATCAAATCAGCTCAATGTAGGCAGAAGAGGTATGCCGATAATCGAAGGAAGGATTTTAAATTTCAAGTCGGTGATCATTTATTCCTGAAGATATCTCCATGGAAGGGAGTCATACGTTTTGGTAAGAAAGTTAAATTAATTCCCAGGTACATTGGACATTTCGATATTCTAGAACGAATTGGGGTTGTAGCTTACCGATTGGCAATGCTGCAAAGTCTCTCCAAAGTTCACGATGTGTTCCACGTATCTCTGTTGAGGAAATACATGCCTGGCCCAATGCATGTACTCACCTATGAATAATTAGAACTAGAACCCGATCTGTCTTATTTTGAAGAGCCCTTCAGGATTCTTGATACAAGAGAACAAGTACTGAGAAACCAGATGACGTGTCTGGTAAATGTTTTGTGGAGAAACCATAAGATGGAAGAGGCAACGTGGGTACCCAGGGAACTTATGATGAAGAACCACCCGATTCTTTTCATGCGATAATATTCTAGAAATTTAGAGGAAGAAAATATTTGAAGGAGGGGAGAATGTAACACCCAAAGCATCTACGGTACGCTTCTCTTTGGATTATGTGATAGCGTGTGTTGTACGCAACACCGAGTTCTAACACACCATAACCAATCAAACTAACTGTTATGAATAGTAATACCTAATTTTGGAAATTATATATATTTTATATTTCAAAATGGACTTCATTTTAAGATTCATAATATCGAATTTAGCCTAAGGTGAAATTTTTGTACTTTTCGGATAACTTTAATATTTCGATGAATAGTGAAAATTACTAAATTTTAATTAAAAACAACTTTTTTAATCAAAATAATTAATAGTGATAAATTTTGAATTTGAGTGGTTTTTAATTATATTTAGAATATATTTTTACCATTTAATACAATTTTGTTCATTGGACATAATTTCACAATTAAACCGAACATAAACAAGTATCAATCTTTTGATAGTTATTATCTCTTAAAAACACGCTTTTTGTTTTAACAACGAGAATTAATTTTAAATTAATTTCTGCCACTTCTGTGTTTTGAATTTGGAAAAATGGATTCCTTATTTGGAATCAGAATGTTCAAATTGTGTAAATAGATAACTTTTATTTTCAGACATTTTGAATAATTACTTCGGTAAATATTTTATTTACCATGGTTAAGGGTAAATCCGGTAAATAAGGGTTAAAAAATAATATTATAATAATACTAAATTACCCTAAAACGTGTCCTAGACTTATTTGTTGATACATGTTCGACCATAGGAATATTTGGGTCGATTTTGGGACCCCATGGAGCCACTTGTAGGTGTTAGGGACACTTTATTCAAATTAAGTTAAAATGAATACAAAAATGACACAAGCATATATCTTTAAGAAAAACAATTTTTACATAGGGTTATATATGTTGGATGTTCTACTAAAAATATTCATTAAAAATATAAAAATATATCCTACATAATGATATTTTATTTATAATTTTTAGACATTATATAATTTAATTTATTTATGACACAATGATAATGCATTAATTACCTAATTAATGAAAAATTAGAATAATTGATATTATAAATACCCAAATAAATATAATTTGAGAATTTTTATGAACTAAACTAATTTTATAGGTTAATATGACATGTTAGGATTGATTTAATTAAATTTTTTTGGAGTAATCATTCTTTTATGAGTTTTACAAAAATCAATTATTGAATAGTGTCAAAATTGACATAAAAGAGTTTTTAAAAGAAATATTATATAATTAATTGATATTAAATTTCTAAAAAATCTATTGTTCGGAAAAGAGACTTATATAATTATATTTTTATCATTAGTGGACCACTTTGGGGTCTCTTGGATGTATATGGTATGTTTATTAACCATTTAATATAAAAATACAAAGAGACATTGTAAAAGTGAACCTAATTAACTTAGAGTTAATACTTAAAGATAAGGTTAATATAAGTACCCAAACCTGTCTAAATTCTATTGGATGAGTGGTTTTCGACCCATACCCACCTTAAAATTTAAATAATACACTTTGGATCCATTAGAAACGGAATATGAATTTATTATAAATTAATATTTATAGCTTTTCCAATGGTTCCCCTCACCCCTCTTATAAAAGGGAACTCCTCCTTCTCATTTCTTCACACATTCAAAGCCTTTTGGATTGGCCAAACTCTACTCATATACTCTCCCAACTTCCCTAACTACATCCTAGAGGCCTTTGTTTGATCAGAAAGCCAACCTAATGAGCCCTTTTGATCAAATCAAAAGGAAGAACCCGAAGAAGAGGAAATGATTTCACCACCCTTTCCCAAGTTACTTTCTTCTTCAATTTCTTCTTATTTTGTTATTAACATTATAAAATAATAACTCTAGTATCATATATATACTGTGATGTTATTATAAATATGGTACATCTATATTCAGTATTCTATCCACCCTTTGAATAACATGTCACCATACGTGCGTACGTACGGCTTACCGTCTCCACGTCGTGGTGTAATTGTTATTCAATATATTATTATTTGGATGGGTATAATAATGATGTGTAACTCATGTAAATATTAAATATAACATGTTAATGATTATGTATATATATGATATACAATCCATTTATATATTATTTTAATATCAAAAAAATGATATTGTCACTCGTGCGTACGTACGGACTACCATCTCCACGAACGCGATGAGATTCATCCTCCATCGTATCCATTCAAGTATAATTATCATTTGATGATTTAAACATAATGTTTAAGGACTTGATATCATTTTTTATATGAATTATATACAACCTATCCATGAAAAACATGGCTTATGTAACAAAACATATAAAATAAAACGAGTATGTTAACACCCGAAACGACGATAATACTAAGATATTATTAACAAAGCAATGTTAAAAGATCATATATGATATCATATGAATGTATATGATTCTTGTATAATTTAATAACAATTATTTCACTATTATACAGGAAGTTAACCTACCCTAACCAAGGAAAAGTACAAGGTAAGGGTTATTTCACAATCTCTTCATTATCCGAGGTAGTTTATACGAAATAATTTATTGGGATCTCTTTATCATCCATATCCATTTTTCTTAAAAATATATTTCAAAACATTTTTACTATTTAAATGAATATGGGTAAAAGTCATTTATACGCTTATTTGTCTTTTTATAAGAGTTTTATAGAGGAATCATTCCGTCATTTTCCAAACAAGGTGCTTTTTAACCTTTTCGACGGAATTTAGGTAAGAATGTTTTTTTAACTTATTCGGCAGGTGCGGTTATGTTCCGCCGTTATAAAATCGTCGAAGCTTACCTTACAAGCTTATAAGAATATTTTAAAATAAAATGTTTTATTTTATAAATATATGAATCTTAAATGATTTCAAAATAGAAAGAGATATTTATCTAAAAAGAGTTTTGATTTCATCTATGTCAACATCCTTTGATGAATTTTACGCTTATTTGAAGTTGATTTATTATGATACAAAACTTCTATAATTTTTTGAAGGTTTTGTGATATGTTTGACTGTGGATGTGCTATTTTTATAATATTCTAGGTTTATGGTGAAACTATTGACATTTCGTATGCTAGTTTTAATACGAATGTTTATGTTATGTTTAAGCCTTTTCATATGGGAATGAATTGGACTTAATATGTGCCGGGTGGAGCCTGCTATAGCTCTTCGATGCATCGGTAGATCTCATGAGACAAACTAGTGTCTTGGAACAAGGCCTTGGAAAAATCTTATTTGTAGTCTTGGCACGAGGCCTTGGCTATGTGGTTATGATAGTCTGGAATTATGCATTCCATCATTATGAAAGTGTTTTTTATATTGCATGTGATTATTCGATTAGTAGAATATCCATGTGAATAAGTAAATGGCATTATTTTATTTTACTTTTCCATAATATGTTGAAGTTCAAGTTTAAATGTATTTTGTTTTAGTTATACATTGCCATAAATGTTTATTCTTATTTATGAAAGTTTCCTCTATATTGTTATCCTTACTAGGCATTTGAGCTCACCCCTTTTCTATGTTTTATTTTTCCCTGGAAGTGAAGAAGTAAATTATGAATGACCTGTAGGGATATTATGTGGGGATAGGAGTGTGGATTATGGAGACAATATTTTGTAGTATTAGTTTTTCACTTTATGATGTAATGTAAGACTTATGAATATATCTAGTGTTTCCAAGGCTACTAAACCAATCAGTCTTTCGAGATTTGATCTTTCTTGTGATCATGCCAATGTTATGTAATAATGCACCGAATGTAGGTAACTGGGGTCAGGGCATTACAAATAATATTTAAATGGGTGGAAGAAAAATATTGTTGACCACATGTTAATTCCTCCAAATGATAATATTGAGACAATATATAACTAGTATCATTTAATAAATGATGATGTAATGATAATATAAATAAATCGGGAGGATACATAAAATATACTACATATAATATAGAAATATATATAAATTCCAAAATCCAAAATCCAATATCTTAATGAGTACTATTATCTACATCTACACATATACACCTTCTTAATAAATACTATAAATAACCTATATTTGGGTTCTCTTCCATGTACCTACCTACATCCCTAAACATTGTTAGTGAACAAACAATTTAAATAGAATAGTGTTTGAGTGAATCATAGTTGGCCACCACCAGTAGTGTCTAATACTATCACGTATGTGTAGTTACAAAAAATTTAATTCCAAAATGTAAATATAAATGAAATCGAACTCACGGGCCTCATTGGTTAACTAGAAGATAGTACCTACATCTTCCTATCCTATTGTGTCAATGATAATTTAGAATATTATATAATATAGTATTGTGACCCGATACATTAACCAAGGAATCTATCTATAATGAAATTACATAAGGATCCACATAACAATCAAGATCGACATGACAACATTTATCCTATGAGCCTATTCATGGAATTTCAAATCATAATCCTATTGTCACTCATTGATCAATATAATTATTTTTATATAATGAGACTATCTAGGGAATTATATACCATTAATGGAAGAATATAACTCATATTTTTCTATAGCCCTTACTAGTAAATCATTATATGAATCCAAGTGTTACTCAAGTAACAATATGATTTTATTTTTAATATTGTAGATAAAAATTAATTCCATATCAAAATACATGTATTATTCAATGTAGAATATAAATTCCATTTTCCTATGAACTTTTCCAAGGAATCCCTTATTAGAATCTAACTATCACTCAACAATATATAATTCCATTTTCCCTATGCATCAATAAAATGAATTACATTTCATAATCTGATCACCTCTCAAGGAACTATAAGATTCCATTTTTTCGATGAGCCCATAAAAGTTTTTTGAATTTAAATCAAACAATAACTCAAAGAATTATATTATAAATAATAAATGCTTTGTAAGTCATCGAAGAAACATATAATTCAATTCAATTGTTAAAATAATTATATTCAAATTATATAGCCCAAACATTAGGTGAAAATAATCAAGGGTCTATGTGTAATGTCCATACAATCCACATTACACATGAAATAAGTCCATTTAATCATTCCTCTACCAATACTAAAATCCACAAAACCCAAATGTGGATTAATTATATAAAAAGAATGGCGGATGAATAGAATATTTTTAGAACCACAAATAGGGTGTTTTTTTGGTAGTGGTAATTATCCTCCTTCCATGTAAAAAGGTATCAAAGATGGAAGCTAATGGATAATTACCCCTACCCAAAAAACACCCTTTTTGTGTGTCTGACAACATTCTATTGTTGTGGGACCTGACTTGAAACACTTTCCCTCATGAACATGCCCTATATATCAGAAATGTGTCTCATTTTAACCTAATAAATATGTGAAGGGGTACCGTAAAAATCCATAACTAAATTCTTCCCATGAATCTCCGGAAATTATATAGACATATCAGAAAGAATATTCATCCACTTTTACTAATAACAATATCCATGATCAACATATTTCTCTTCTTTATGGATCAATGAATCTAAAACAATATTTAAAATTCTAAGAATATATGAAATAACAATGTTGAAAGACTGGTGGTATTCAGCCCATTTTTAGTTTCAGTTTCGACACATTCAAAGTGGATTTATATTTTAATATTTCATTATCTGCGTATACCAGGAACAATTATCCCATTAAGTAATGTATACATTAAAATATGTCAGGAAAATTTTCTTATAAATCAATGTCATGAGTTAGGTAATTGTTCTTAGGAGGAATCAAATGTGGATAACTATACACCCAAAATCGTCCCCCTTGAAACAAAAATACACCACTAACAAAGGCTAATATATGAAAATAATAAACATATCCTTTCCTATTATTAGGATTGTTTGGTATTGGCACTGAGGTTATTCATCATTTTAAGTGATGAATGGATTTCCGAAAAGCTTCCAACAGTGAAATCGTAATGACTTTCTTGGTCAATAGTGTAAGAATTACATCAAGGGATAATAATTTATTGATAAAACAACTATATAGACTAGACATCCACATGAACACTGAATATAAATATGGATAATGGGATACTCCCACGAAACTATAACTATAAGCTTCTCTAGATCCAAATATTCCACCGATTAAAGTCTAATTTAACCTAAAAAAAGATATTTATCAATCAAGAACATGATTTTTATTGTGGATAAAACCAATGACTAAATAGTTTAGTCAAAAAAATTCATTGAGATTAGGCTAATCATGTCATGTTTTAGAATTACTTAATATATCATTATAAAACTCCATCAATGTGGTCAATGTATAGGTGTATAAAATGATTCATAAAATCTATAGTGATATCCAGTTTATTTATGAAGATGAAAGATATTACTAAGTATTAATATAGGACATATCTTATTTTAAATAATATTTGTTTTATATATATGTGTTTAAATTGATCATGATAGCAATCTGATCACATATAAATCCTTTATAATTCAATAATACCACATAGTTGGTCAAAGAGATCATCTATTCATGGTAGTGGGTATTCGTTCATAATGTTACGACAATTAAACCACTGTTAATGTAAAAATATCCTATGGTTCTCATTCAACATCTTGATAAAAATAATGAGTGGACCCTATGGAGTGGTACATCATAAAAAAAATTGTCATGTTGGTCCTCTAACTATCTCTTGAGTCCAAAAATATCATTACGGTTTATCATCGCTTGAGGAATAACCAGCAGTGTTGTTCATGGAAAAACATCTATACTGAAATATCCCTTCGGTAAGTGGTAGTTTTGAATGGTTTTTGAAGAATAAATTCCCAAAATTTATCTATCGATGTATAATAAATTTCAAAATTTATACCATGATAATTCTGATAATAAAATTAAATATGCGTTTACAATTAACCTTTCCTGTAATTCCTATGTCTTGGTTGACTAGCCTAAATATCATGGGGGATCACATTGAATTTTCATACAATCTCGGATCAAACAAAAAATAGATTATCAAGATATATCACTCCCAAGAGGTTCAAAATTTCAAGGACATAAAATTACATGATAGAAAATGATATAAATTGTTGTGTAGTTCCTCTATCAAAAAAATAAATATTAATGTCAATGTAATTGAAATTGTACCTCATACCGTAGATGATATGTTACTCTACTTTTCAGGATTTTGTAAAAATTAATATAACTATTCATATACACATACATTAGCTACATCAATTCCACCATTAGTAGGTACAATTTTTTCAACAGTTATAATATATATGGCTTCCCCAACCCCATATTGTACCTCATCTTATGTTACCATTGGCACTCCAGCTTACATCTGGGGGTATAACTTCTAATACTAATCACGAAGGTGTGGTAGGTGTGGATCCTATAGTCAAGGAAATATATGGGAACATATAAAAATATATGTGAATATTTAAAACTCTACCACATGATTGTAACCTAACTGGGTCATTATTACGTTGATTATTCATGTGACTTGTTATACCAATCTAGTGTAATTCAATGTAAATGATGGTGAAGATGATCTGATTACGAGTGTCCAAGTGATAACCCTAAACACGACGGTGCAAAACATTAGTTGGTCTTATTCCTTGACTCTATATTGATATAAAATTCAAAAAATCATCTACTCCTCTCCAAATTCTATCGGAGATAATGTTTTGGTTCACACTCTATAAAATGGTATCCAACCAAATTAAATTCAATTATGATCAGAAAAAACTATATACCATCATCAAAACGTTCTTCTTTAGATAGATCATCATTGGAAAAGATAGTGTAAATACTAAATCATATTGAACTAATATCTATAGTCACTATTTTACATAGTACAATGTACAATGTTCAAAGCATCCATGATTGATCTTCACAATGTTTTTCAAAAGAGAATAAGTAAAACTAGGTAATATGAAGTACCAAAATTCAATGTCTTTCTGATGATATACATCAATTAGAACATACCACCATTTCTTGGGGAATCCAATAAGCATATAAACTATGATATTTTCCCTCCATTCTGATAGAATCAATATATTAACAAATATAGATTGATTAGAATATAGGCATGTCTCAATAGTCAGGGGAATACCATCCCTTGAGAAAATTTGAGGATTATGAATCTATAAATCACACATCAGCAATGATATAGGGTATGAAGATCATGAAGATCCCTCTATAGATTGCACTAATCACAAGAAATCATTTAGAAGTAGAGCATCGGTTCTTAATTTAGGTATAAGAGGTTATAAAAAAGGTGGTAGTTGTAGTGGCCCTATAGGATGGTCAGGCCACACCACTTTTACTGTGTGGTCAATGCCACCTTTCTAAATCAGGACATGATCTTGTCTAAGAGATATATAACTATAATTACATGAATAGTCATAATAAAAATATATGGATACAAAAAATATTGTATCATGATATCAATATATAATAAGGGATCACAACCCAAGACATACCAAGGAAAATACATAAATATATGGTCAATATATTGGTTATATTTCTTTTTTAAATTATAGGCCTTCTATTATATGGAATGTCATATATTTGTTATTGTGGAAAAATCCTTGTAAAATTTATGTGGTTTCTGCACTTAACAAACACCGATTCATTTATAATTCCAAATTTAACAATTTTTTGTATAAAACTAATTATTTAGAATAATTTCCATTTCCAAGTTACAATGAACATATCATTTTAAGTCACAATTCACAATAATGTAACTGTAATCCAACCATTGCACATGTTCTAAATATTTTTATACTTTATATATGATGAATTAATTATATGCATCAACATTAACAATTAAAAAAACAAATATAAATGAAATTTATAATCCATTCAACAAAAATATACTTATGTTACTTCTTGAATAACTATAGTCACATTGCGCAAACATTTTGAAAATGGTTAATTTATATGCCAACATCAAGATATATCAATAAAAACCATATCAAATGATGCAGTCTGTTTAAGATACCAATTATTTCAACCAATTTCCAAAATGATATTTTAGTACAATATGTTGTATAATAATAATTGTACTAACATTATGGTGAACGAAATTCATGATGTAAAATAATAATGGCATGTAATATACATGAAAAATAAATTCATAAATTCATATACTTATGCATTAGTAATTATACAATGTAGTATTTGGTAGGGGATGAAATTAAAGTATCCAAAAAAACATCTGAGATCATGTACATCACCCAATAGTGGATATTAATAAAATTATAATTGTTTATAACCAGAAGAACATGTCTCCTTCAGGGAAACATTTATTTTCCCCATTAGTGGGATAGTTACTCTGAGAAAATAAATCATTACACAATTTTAACAATTCCCAATCAACTGAATACCAATATTGAATATAAATGAAAAACAGAATAAACTTTCATACTATATTAAGACCTACTAGTCCTAGTTTACTCATATGTTAATGAACCCTATTACCCACATGGTCTCAAGAATACCTCCCTATAATCCAAAGGCCTTCGACTAACCCCAAATTACTATGATAGAATGCTAGGGAGACTATACCCATTATTATCATAGGGAGAACAATGATGAATAATATATAAATGGGTGGAAGAAAAATATTGTTGACCACATGTTAATTCCTCCAAATGATAATATTGAGACAATATACATCTAGTATCATTTAATAAACGATGATGTCACGATAATATAAATAAATCGGGAGGATACATACAATATGATACATATAATATAAAAGTATATATAAAATCCAATATCCAATATCCAATATCTTAATGATAACTATTTTCTACATCTACACATATACACCTTCTTAATAATTACAATAAATAACCTATATTTGGGTTCTCTCCCATGTACCTACCCACATACCTAAACATTGATAGTGAACAAACAATTTAAATAGAATAGTGTTTGAGTGAATCATAGTTGGCCACCACCAATAGTGTCTAATACTATCAAGTATGTGTAGTTACAAAAAATTTAATTCCAAAATGTAAATATAAACGTAATTGAACTCATGTGCCACATTGGTTAACTAGAAGATAGTACCTAAATCTTCCTAACCTATAGTGTCTATGATCATTTGGAATTTTATATAATATAGTATTGGGACCCGATGCACTAACCAAGGAATCCATGTATAATGAAATTACATAAGGATCCACATAACAATCAATATCGACATGACTACATTGATCCTATGATCCTATTCATGGAATTCAAAATCATAATCCTATTGTCACTCATTGATCAATATAAATTTTTTTTCTATAATGAGCCTATCTAAAAAATTATATGACATTAATTGAAGAATATAACTCAAATTTATCTATAAGCCCTTACTAGTAAATCATTATTTGAATCCAAGTATTACTCAAGTAACAATATGATTTTATTTTTCATATGGTACATCAAAATTAATTCCATATCAGGATACATGTATTATTCAATCTAGAATATAATTTCAATTTTCCTATGAACTTTTACAAGGAATTACTTATTACAATCCAAATATCACTCAACAATATATAATTCCATTTTCCCTATGCATCAATAAAATGAATTCTATTTCATAATCTGATCAGCTCTCAAGGAACAATAGGATTCCATTTTTTCAATGATCCCATCAAAAAATTTTAAATTTAAATCAAACTATAACTCAAAGAACAATATTATAAATAATCAATGCATTGTAAGTCATCGAAGAAACACATAATTCAATTCAACGGGTAAAATAATTATATTCTAATTATATATCCCTAACATTAGGTGAAAATAATCAAGGGTCCATGTGTAATGGCCTTACAATCCACATTACACCGGAAATAATTCCATTTAAACATTCCCCTATCAAGACTAAAATCCACAAATCCCAAATGTGGATTAATTATATAAAAAGAATGGCGGACGAATAGAATATCGTCAGACCCATAAAAGGGTGTTTTTTGGGTTGGGGTAATTATCCTCCTTCCATGTAAAAAGGTCTCATAGATGGAAGCTAATGGATAATTACCCCTACCAAAAAACACCCTTTTTTGTGTCTGACAATATTCTATTGTTGTGGGATCTCACATGAAGAACTTTCCCTCCTGATCATGCCCTCTATATCAGACATATGTCTCATTTTAACCTAATACAGATGCGAAGTTTTACCTTAAAAATACATAACTAAATTCTACCCATGAATCTACAGAAATTATATATGCTTATCAGAAATAATATTCATCCACTTTTACTAATAACTATATCCATGATCAACACGTTTCTATGTTTTTTGGATCAATGAATCTGAAACTGTATTGAGAATTATAAGAATATAAGAAATAATAATGTTGAAAGACTGGTGGTATTCAACCCATTTTTAGTTTCAGTTTCGACACATACAAAGTCAATTTATATTTTAATATTTCATTATATGCGTATACCAGAAACTGTTATCCCATTAAGTAATGTATAAATTAAAATATGACAAGAAAAATTTCTTATAAATAAATGTCATGAGTTAGGTAATTGTGAACATGAGGAATAAAATGTAGATAACTATACACCCCAAATCGTTCCCCATGCCAAAAAATACAACCCTATCAAAAGCTAATATATCACAATAATAAACATATCCTTTTATATTTTTAGGATTGTTTGGTATTGGCACTGAGGTTATTCATCATTTTAAGTGATGAATGGATTTCAGACAAGCTTCCAACAGTGAAATGGTAACGACTTTCTTGGTCAACAGTGTATGAATTACATCAAGGCATAATAATTTATTGATAAAACAACTAGATAGACTAGACATCCACATGAACACCAAATATAATAAAGGATAAGGGATACTCCCATGAAACTATAACTATCAGCTTCTCTAGATCCAAATATTCCCCCGATTAAAGTCTAATTTAACCTGAAAAAAGATATTTATCAATCAATAACATGATTTTTATTGTGGAATAAAACCTATGACTAAATAGTTTAGTAAATAAATTCATTGATATTGGGCTAATCATGTCATGTTTTAGAATTCCTTAATATATAATTATAAAACTCCATCAATGTGGTCAATGTATAGGTGTATAAAATGATTCATAAAATCTAGTGTGATATCCAACATATTTATGAGGATGAAATACATTACTAAGTATACATATAAGACATATCATCTTTTAAATAATAGTTGTTTTATATATGTGTGTTTAAATTGAACATGATAATAGAATGATCTCATATAAATCTTTTATAATTCAATAAAACCACATAGTTGGTCAATGAGATCATCTTTTCATGGATGTGGGTATCTGTTCTTAGTGTGACAATAATTTAACCACTTTTAATGTAAAAATATCCTAAGGTTCTCATTGAAAATCATGATAAAAAGAATGAGTGGACTATATGGAGTGGTACATCATAAAAAAACCATTGGCATGTTGGTCCTCTAACTGTCTCTTTAGTACAAAAATATCATTACAGTTTATATTCGCTTGAGGAATAACCAACTGTGTTGTTCATGGAAAAACATCTTTACTGAAATATCCCTCACGTAAGTGGTAGTTTTGAATGGTTTTTGAAGAATAAATTCCCATAATTTATCTATCAATGTATAAGAAATTTCGAAATTTATACCATGATAATTCTAACAATAAATTTAAATATGTGTTTACAATTAACCCCTCCCACAATTCCTATATATTGGTTGACTAGCCTAAATATCATGGGGGATCTCATTGAATTTTCATATAATCTCAGATCAAACAAAAAACAGATTATCAAGATATATCACTCCCAAAAGGTTCAAATTTTCAATGATATAAAATTACATGACATACAATGATATAAATTGTTGTGTAGTTCCTCTATCAAAAAAATAAATATTAATGTCATCATAATTGAAATTTCACCTCATACTGTAGATGATATGTTACTCTACTTTTCAAGTATTGGTTATAATTAACATAACTATTCATATACACATACATTAGCTACATCAATTCCTCCCTTAGTAGGTATAATTTTTTCAATACTTATAATATTTATTGCTTCCCCAACCCCATCTTGTACCTCATCTTATGTTACCACTGGCACTCCAGCTTACATTTGGGTGTTTAACCTCTAATCCTAATCACGAAGGTGTGGTAGGTTTGGATCCTATCGTCATGGAAATATATTGGAACATATAAAAATATATGTGATGATTTATTACTCTACCACATGATGTGAACTCAACTATGTCCTTATTACATTGATTATTCATGTGACTTGTACTACCAATCTAGTGTAATACAATGTAAATGACGGTGAAGATGATCTGATTACGAGTGTCCTACTGAGAACCCTAAAAATGATGTTGCAAAAGATTAGTTGTCCTTATTACTTGTCTCTATATTCATATAAAATTCAAAATATCCTTTACTTCTCTCAATATTCTCTCAGAGATAATGTTTTGGTTCACACTATATAAAATGGTATCCAACCATGTTAAATTCTATTATGATCAGAAAAAAAACTATATCACAACATCAAAACGTTCTTATTTAGATAGATCATCATTGGAAAAGATAGTGTAATACTAAATCATATTGAACTGATATCTATAGTCACTATAGTACATAGTAAAATGTAAAAAGTTCAAAACATCCATGATTGATCTGCACATAGTATTTCAAAAAAGAATAAGTAAAACTAGTTTATAAGAAGTACCAAAATTCCATGTCCTTCTAATGATATACATCAATTATAACATACCACCATTTCTTGGTGAATCCAATAAGAATATAAACTATGATCTTGTCCGTCCATTATTATATAATCTATATATTAACAAATATTGATTGAATATAATATAGGCATGACTCAATAGTCAGGGGAATACCAACCCTTGAGAAAATATGAGGATTATGAATCTATAAATCAAACATCAGCAATGATATAGGGGATGAAGATCATGAAGCTACCTCTATAGAATGCACTAATCACAAGAAATCATTTAGAAGTAGAGCATCAGTTATTATGTTAGGTATAAGAGGTTATAAAAAAAGGAGGTGATTGTAGTGTCCCTATAGGCAGGTCAGGCCAGACCACTTTTAGTGTGTGGTAATTCCACCTTCCTAAATTAGAAAATGAGCTTGTCTAAGAGATATATAACTATAATGACATGAATACTCAAAATAAAAATATATGGGAACATAAAATATTTTATCATGATATCGATATATAATAAGGGATCACAACCCAAGACATACCAACGAAAATACATTAATATATGATCAATATACTGGTTATATTTTTTTTAAAATTATACGCCTTCTATTATATGGAATGTCAAATATTTTTTATTGAGGAAAACTCCTTTTAAAATTTAAGAGGATTCGGCACTTAACGAATTGCAATTCATTTATAATTCAAAATTTAACAATGATTTATATAAAACTAATTATTTAGAATAATTTCCATTTCCACGTTACAATGAACATATCATTTAAAGTCACAATTCACATTAATGTAACTGCAATCCAACCCTTACACATGTTCTCAATATTTTTATACTTCATATATGATGAATTTTTTATATGAATCAACTATAACAATTTGAAAAAGAAAAAATATAAATGACATTTATAATCCAGTCAACTAAAACCTACTTATGTTAGTTCATGAATAACTATAGTCACATTGCGTAAACTTTTGGGAACAGGTTAATTTATGTGCCAACATAAAGATATATCAATAAAAACCATATCAGATGATGCACTCTGTTTAAGATACCAATTATTTCAACCAATTTCCAAAAATATATTTTAGTACAATATGCTGTATAATTATCATTATACTAACATTATGGTGTAAGAAATTAATGATGTAAAATAATAATTGCATCTAATATACATGAAAAATAAATAAATATTTTCATATAATGATGCATTAGTAATTATACAATGTAGTATTTGGTAGGGGATGAAAATCTAATATCCAAAAGAACATATGAGGTCATTTACATCACCCAATGGTAGATATTAATAAAATTATAATTGTTGATAACCAGAAGAACATGTCTCATCAAGGGAAACATTTATTTTCCACATTAGTGGGATAGTTACTCTGAGAAAATAAATCATTAGATAATTTTAACACTACCCAATCATCTGAATACCAATCTTGAATATTAATGAAAAAAAATTATAATCGTTCATACTATATTAAGACATACTAGGCCTAGTTTACTCATATGGTAATGAACCCTATTGGCCACATGGTCTCAGGAATACCTCCCTATAATCCAATGGATATCGACTAACCCCAAATGACTATGATAGAATGGTGGGGAGACTATAGCCATTATTATCATAGGGAGAACAATGATGAATAATATAAAAATGGGTGGAAGAAAAATATTTTTGACCTCATGTTAATTCCTCCAAATGATAACATTGAGACAATATATAACTAGTATCATTTAATAAATGATGATGTCACGATAATATAAATAAATCGGGAGGATACATACAATATTATAAATATAATATAGACATATATATAAATTCCAAAATCCAAAATCCAATATCATAGTGAGTACTATTTTCTGCATCTACACATATTCACCTTATTAATAAATACAATAAATAACCTATATTTGGGATCTCTCCCTTGTAACTACATACATCCATAAACATTGTTAGTGAACAAACAATTTAAACAGAATAGTTTTTGAGTGAATCTTAGTTGGACACCACCAGTAGTGTCTAATACTATCAAGTATGTGTAGTTACAAAAAATTTAATTCCAAAATGTAAATATAAACGTAATCGATGTCATGTGCCTCATTAGTTAACTAGAAGATCGTACCTTCATCTTCCTAACCTATAGTGTCTATGATCATTTGGAATTATATAAAATACAGTATTGGGACCCGATGCATTAACCAAGGCATCCATGTATAATGAAATTACCCAAGGATCCACATAACAATCAAGATCGACATGACTACATTTATCCTATGGGCCTATTCATGGAATTCCAAATCATAATCTAATTGTCACTAATTGATCAATATAATTTCTTTTCTATAATGAGCTTGTCTGAGGAATTATATACCATTAATGGAAGAATATAACTCAGAATTTTCTATAATCCATTACTAGTAAATATTTATCTGAATCCAAGTGTTACTCAAGTAACAATATGATTTTATTTTTCATATCATACATCAAAATTAATTCCATATTAGAATACATGTATTATTCAATGTAGAATATAATTTCAATTTTCCTATGAACATTTACAAGGAATTTCTTATTAGAATCAAACGATCACTCAACAATATATAATTCCATTTTCCCTATGCATAAATAAAATGAATTCCATATCATAATCTGATCAGCTCTCAAAGAACAATAGGATTCCATTTTTTCAATGAGCCCATCATGAAATATTGAATTTAAATCAAACTATAACTCAAAGAACAATATTATAAATAATCAATGCTTTGTAATTCATCGAAGAGACATATATTTCAATTCAATTGTTAAAATTATTATATTAAAATTATATATCAAAAATATTAGGTGAAAATATTCAAGGGTCCATGTATAATGGCCTTAAAATCAAAATTACACATGAAATAAGTCCATTTAATAATTAATCTATCAAAACTAAAATCCACAAAATCCAAATGTGGATTAATTATATAAAAGGATTGGCGTACGAATAGAATATTGTCAGACCCACTAAAAGGGTGTTTTTTGGGTAGGGGTAATTGTCCTCCTTCTATGTAAAAAGGTCTCATAGATGGAAGCTAATGGAAGGAGACCTTTTTTGGGAAGGTGTAATTATACTCTATCTGAAGATTATTTCCCATCCAATATCAAAATCATTTTCGAGATAGAATAAGAGAAAATGGAAGCTAATATAATCACCTCGAAATTTAGGTATAATATATTGCATGGGATTACCTTAAATGACAGAGAAGATAATGCTAGAAAAAAAAATTTATATGATTCTTATAAATACATTGGGTGATATAATATTAATAGCTATAGTCGAATCATAGTTTAGATATCTGATATTTCTCTAATCATAGAGGAGAAAAATGGAAGGATCTCATGGATCGAGAGATATTTTGAAAAATGGGAAGGAGATTTAGGGGAAAACATATCTTTTTAAGGAAAACATGGCCATTCACAACTTTTTAATGTAATTCACATTTTTTAAAACCATGTGCACTTGTAGTCTAAGAAGAAACCCCTTACATGGTTCATGTGTTAATCACTATCTCAAGTCTAATTGCCTACATGTGTTAGGAACACAACTAAAAGAACTGTGAATACACCACAATTCCTACCTCAAAATGTTTTTAGATTTCTCATAGTGGTGATGATCATATCAAATGGCTAAGTAAGACTTTATACAACACCTTTTGACTTAATCTATAACACACATAATTACTTTTAACCAAACACTGACCTTGAATCTCAAAATAAATACTCAAAATTGGATATCAAGGACTCAAAATTAATCCCAAAAAATCTTGAAACTTTATAAACTTTTTATAATCCTCCATTTTGAATAAAATAAAATTTTCAACCAAAAATGAAATATCTAAACCTCATAAAAAATAGGTATCTGGAATATTTCATCATAGTTTTGAGGAATAATATTTGATTTAAGAATAACTACTAAATTTTTTATAGTATAATGCGTTCTAAATATTAACAAGAGGTAGGGTTATAGTAACCCATAAATATATAAATATTAACAAATTATTCTCATTCCATTTAGGAATAAATGTTTTATTTAATGTATATGTAATTAGATTTGGTGTTTTTTTTGTGAAAAAATCCATCGAGGTGTCTTCTTGGTATGTTTTGTGTGTGATTGTGTTTTTTTAAAAATCCAGATGTCCGTGTATATGTATGGTTAGTTTTTTACCGATAATTTGTTTAAGGTGGTGCAGTTTATTTGTTTTTACCCAAAAATTTCTCCCCAAAATCGAGAGTTTGATTTTGGAAAAGGAAGGAATATTATAGGGGAGTGAACATTACGTGTGCCATGAATGAAATTTCATGGACCTTGAATGTTGGTACATGCAATGGAGAATTAAAATTGGAAAAATAATGGAGCGGTGAATAAATATTCATGGACCTCATAATGGAACGATTATTAGAGAGTATATGGTAAATGGTGAAGTCATGTGGTTTCCAAAAGTCTTGTGTTGTGTGTGTGGCTTATCAGTTGAAGAAATGAAATAATGATTTGGGATTCCACAAAGGGAGTCGTTTGTGAAAACATGATTATTTTCTGGCCTATGTGAAGGACGAAATGTAATACACAAACTATGTATGGAAGAATGGTTCATGAGTGACATGCTATGCACTAAATTCATTACCACATTAATGATTTGGGTAATCCCGAATTAGCATATTATTTGGATCTATTTTCTTATATGAATATTATTAATCCCATCAATGAATTGGATCCATTTTCATAAGAAAGAATATTTTCTCTAAAAATTAAGTAATTACTGAAGTGGTTTATTTTAAACATTTTTGTGATGGAGATGTGGTTCTTGAGGTGAATTATAAAAAATTAGATGGAGTTTGTGGTGGTGGTTGGTGAAGTGTTTTATGAGGAAATATAGACCAAAAAGGAAAATGACACATAAAAGGATAATTGGTTTTTGGAGTAGATGAAGTACTTATAAGAATGGAGTTTGGTACATTGAGGTAGTATGTAAAGACCCGTAAAATTCAAGGGAAATTTTTTCTTAATTTTCTTTAGAATTTTACAAAAGCGCGGTTTCAGACGGCACCTGATTCCGAGGCCCGGAGCGCCCGGAATTAATTTCCGAAGTTTGGCTCGGGTACGTTCAGTAAACGAACGAGCGGGATTTCCTAACTTTTGATCCGGTGCTCGGAATTGAAATCCGAGGGCACCGATGAACTCGCAGCGCCGATATTCGCTTAATGAGACCTTATCGGGAGTTGCGTTTGTTGCGGGGTGAAAGTTACGTTTTGGAGTTTTTCAGTTAAGTTAAATAAAATTTGTGTAAGACAAATTTTATTTTAACTTTTTTAAAAACCTACCAAAGGAGGTTGGGAGTGGGACCCACACCCACTTAACCTCCCTTGGGAGGATTAAGTGTGGTGGGGCCCACACGAAACCCCCCTTTTTCTTTTCAAATCCTCCCAACTCCTTTAACGCCTCTTTTAATGGCTTAGGTTACCCTTAATTAATTTTTGGGAGTTAACTCTTTTGAATTTCAAACATTTGAAATTCTTTTAAGTTATGTGTTAATAAAATAAGATGTAATCTTATTTGTTTATGGGTTGTTGGTTTATTCCCTTGAGAGCTTTTGAGAGATCCTCTTCATCTTCTCCGGCGAAGAACGTCTTCATCCTCAAAGAAGAACGACAAAACTTCGTCAAGGATCATCGACTCGGCGACCCGATATCTTCGGACCTCTTCTTCCTCCCCGAACCTTCTTCGTCGGCAATCGAAGATCCGCCAACGACGTGTCTCTTCGGACATCACACTTCGTCAACGGAATCGACGAACGACGACCGCGACGCCCGACCTCCGCGACGCCGTCTTCCGCGGGACGTAGTCGATGCTTCGAATCTTAAACCCGAGGTAGGGGTTGTCGTTTCCTTTTGGTTTTCTTACTTTATTCTTGATCGTGATTATATCAAGACTAACGTGTGACTTGATTTATTTTAAGTTGCGTCTTTAATTTTAACGTGAGGGGGGCCGGACCGCACGAACACGGCCGAACCCCCCCTCCATCGTTCTTGTTTAATTATTTTGCGGAGGAAAGCAAGTGGCGTGGTGCCGTCGCACCACGCGGATGAACGTGCGAAAATCTTATGCGATGCCGTCGCACGCACCTTTGAAGAAACAACAAGAACACGACGCCGTCGCGCCGCGATGAATAATATCAAAGCACGGCGAAGGGACGCGGTGCCGTCGCACCGCGCCGGATGACGAATGCCGCGGCCGGTTCCGGGCCGCGGCGGGACGAGAAGACCGCGGCCGGTTCCGGGCCGCGGCGGGACGAGAAGACCGCGGCCGGTTCCGGGCCGCGGCGGAAGTAAAGACCGGCGGCCGGGCCGCCGGCGTCGGAAGTCGAGGGCGGGACTGGAATTTCCGGTCCCGTTGGTAAAAACCGGCCGGCCAGCGGGCCGGCCGGATATCATAAAAACCGGGGGAATAAATCCCCCGGACGGTTCATCAAACCCCCCTCTTAATGAGGGGGGCGGTTCATTAAAGGAGGGGGGGGCAACAGCCCCCCCGGTTTGTCCAGCCGGCCCCCACTTGCGGGGGCCGTTTTTTTTTGCAAAGGCACGGCTCAAAGCCGTGCCGCCTTGACAAAGCAGCGGGGGCAATCAAGCCCCCCGCGTGCCACCCGCGTGCGCCGCGGCCCGCCGCCGCCACCGCGGCCCGCCGCCGCCGCCTCCGCGGCCCGCCGCCGCCGCCACCGCGGCCCGCCGCCGCCGCCCCCGCGGCCCGCCGCCGCCGCCGCCGCCGCCGGCTGCCGTGCCGCCGCCGCGCCGCCCCCGGGGGGGGGGGGGGGGGGGGGGGGGTCGGGCCGGGTCGGCCCGGACCCGGACCCCCCCGTTTCGGACCAGTTTCGGTTTTTGGCTCATAACTTGAGCCTCGGACCTCCGAATGACGAACCGTCTGCGGCAACGCGATCCTTGGATCGAGACGGTCGTTTCGGTATATCGCACTCAAGGTTTCGGTTTACTTTGAGTTCGGCCGGGTTGGTTCGTTCACGAAACCAACCGGGCCTTCGGAGCGGAAACGCTCATATCTTGAGCTACGGACGTCCGATTGACGTGCCGTCAGTCGCGTAGTGTTCCTCTTAGTGAGACGGATCTTTTGGCATACTCCGCCCGAGGTTTGGACGTAGGTGGAGTACGGTCGGGTTGGTTTTGCCTTAAAAACCAACCGGGTCCCGGAGACGAAAATGCCAATAACTCTCAGACCGGGCGTCCGATCGACGCGCCGTCTGTTGCGTTGAGTTCCTGTTGACGATACGGAACTTTTTGATACATCAACTCTGGTCTTTGTGACAGTTGATGTATCAGTCTCTCGGCTCGTGGAGCGGACCCTCCGAACGAGCTAGCTGTGTGCGGGAACCCTAGTGCTGGCTGCGACTGTTCTACTGCTACGACTGCTACTGTGACTGCGACGACGACAGTACAGAGATCCTGTGTGGATTCGACGACGACAGTACAGAGATCCTGTGTGGATTCGACGACGACGACTACAGCACTCAGCGATCCTGCGTGGATCAGTGCTACAGGTTCTGTGTGAGCCCGATCCTGTGTGGGTCCTTGCGCTCAGCGGTTCTGTGTGAGCCAGCGCCTACAGGTTCTGTGTGAGCCCGATCCTGTGTGGGTCTTCTGCGGGGGTTAGTTACCTATCGATCCTTC
This sequence comes from Viscum album, assembly GCA_963277665.1. Classification (NCBI taxonomy): domain Eukaryota; kingdom Viridiplantae; phylum Streptophyta; class Magnoliopsida; order Santalales; family Viscaceae; genus Viscum; species Viscum album. Next base: position 202,796,151 of record OY728121.1, on the reverse strand, counting down.
GTGGGTCCGACGACTTAGATGGATTAGTGATCATCTTTATCGTCCTTGAAGAAGTATACCTGTGCGAGCTGAATCCTGTTGTTTTCCTGTGGGGATTGTGTTGTGCAATCCTGTGTGGATTATATTTTGCTTTCCTATGTGGAATACGTATACTTTCCTGCATGGACTGAGTTGTACTTGGGCTCGGAGGTTGGAGCGTATTTTAATTAATGACTTAGGTATATGTATGGGCATATACCTAAGCAGTGTCGGTTGTTACTTCGTGATTGTACTTTTCTTCGTGGTTTATCCTTTGTGGATTTGAGAGACCTTCAGGGGTCTCGGGGTCCCTACTGAGTAGCTTATACTCACCCCTGCACGGGCTTCGCCCGCACTACGTTGTGTTGGTTGCAGACGACGGACAGCGTTGACCTTAGCTGAGGCTTGCAGAGCGGGTCGGTACCCGGAGGTGGACCACTGGGCGGGACGTGCTCGGAGCGGACGACGGGACCCGTGTAGCAGAGGAGCTATCTGTACCCACCCTTCAGGTGGGATTTCCGGTGGACAGCTCGGAGTTGCGGCCTTTACTTTTCAGTTGCTGTTTTTCCCTTTTCGAGTTGTACTTTACTTTCAGTTTGGGTTTGTATACTGGCCCATTTACTTTTCCGCACTTTCAGTTGTACTCTGTTTGCTTAGTGTTTACTTTCCGCTTGTTTACTCTGTGGTGTGTGTTTACTTTTCAAAGGCAATGCCTTCCCTTTTTATCGGGATTTACGCCTTGGTGCTAGTCGCCAGCCCCTGGCCTATGGAAGGCGGGCTTGGGGTAGTCACGGCACGGACCCCGAGGGCGGGTCGTGACATAGTACGTGGAAGAGGTACGTGGAAGAGGAATATAGAAGTAGTTCACAGAGTCAATATGAGGAGGTGGTATGCGATAGACGAAGTAGAGGTAGTACATGGAAGAGGTGGTGAACATTGAATATACATTACAATGTTTGTGGAAGAAGCAGGTGGTTCCCTAAGGGATAGACAAATTCATAAATGAAATTTAAACAAACCTAATTTTTTTTCAGAAAAGTGGACTTTGACTTCAGGTGAAAATGGAACATCAATAGAGAATATACCTAATTTTTATGATACACACATTCATGAATATTGAGGGACATACTATTCCCTAGGATATGAGTGGATTACTTCTATGAAATGTGAGAGAAATAAGAGGATGTTGAAATCTATTCCACTGGTGGGGAGCAAGAGAAAGAGACATATGGAGTGACACTTGGTAATTAATTGAGAAAACCATAAATATTATAATGGCATTGAGATTGGGAATAGAATGTGAAGCCCAAACATTGAAATTTGGATGTGAACCATAATGAATTTGTAAAACTGGCACATCATAATTGTATTCTCCTTGGATGTATCCTAGTGATGTTGATTGAATTAAAAACAAATGTTTCTCTTTGTTTGATTTATTTCAATACATTCATTGCATTATGTAACACCCCAAGATTTTATGAAAAATATTCTTTTTAATTTCATTAATGTCTTGTGTTGTACGCTACACCAAAAGAAGCTTTCACAACACACATCCTTGACTTGCCGTGCATTACACGCAATCACGACCTTCCTCGATAGCGTGTGTAGTACGCAATACCGAGTTTCACTAAACAACGATATGCTATTAAAATATTATTAAAACTAGACATTATGAATAGTAATAACCACCTTTTAAAATTTTATCAATTTAATCTCTCAAAATTGACTTCATTTTTGGATTTAGAGTATCGAATTTATCCTAAGGTGAAATTTTGGTACTTTTCGGATATCTTTCATATTCCGATGAATAGTGAAAATTACTAAATTTTAATTAAAAACAACTTTTTTAATAAAAATAATTAATAGTGATAAATTATTAATTTGAGTGGTTTTAAAGTATATTTAGAATATATTTTTACAATTTAATACAATGTTGGTCATTGGATGTAATTTCACATTTCAACCAGACATAAACAAATGTCAATCATTTGATAGTTATTATCTCTTAAGAACACGCTATTTGTTTTGAAGACAGAAATTAATTTTCCAATTAATTAATGCAACTGATATGTTTTGAATTTGATAAAATAGACATCATTTTTGAGTTCATAATATCAAATATAGCTCCGGCCTAATTTTTGTTATTTTTCTGAAAAACCTTTCATTTTTTGATGAATACTGAAACAACTAAGTGGTAGTAAAAAAAATGAATTTTTCATAAAACATAATTTTACCGCATCTGTGAGTGGAATTTCAAAAATCCGAAAGACACGTTTGATTTTAGTAAGTAAAATGTTGTTCAATGAGATGAAAATAATTTTTGGTGAATAGTAACTTTTTACTTTTTTTTACCACGGTTAAAAGTAAATAGGGTAATTAAGCATAAAAATGTTATTATTATTACCCTAAAACATGTCCTAATTCTATTGAATAAATGTAATTCTACCAGAAACAACCTTAGGAATAAAATATGATCATTTAGGCCCACTTGGATTAGATTAGGACATTTATTATTAATTTATTTAAACAAGGGGTAAAATTGTTAAAATCAAAGTTTAATAAGTAAATCATTTTTAATATAAGGTTATACATAAGATAAATTCTACTATAAATACTAATTAGAAAGGTAATGAGATTTCCTATATAATGGTATATTATTTGTAATTTTTAGAGATTAAATAATTTAATTTATTTATGACAAAAAGATGATGCAGTAATTATATTATTAATGAAATATTGACATAATTGATGTTATAAATACGCAATTAAATGTAATTTGAGACTTTTTATGAATTACAATAATTTTTTAGGTTAATATGAAATGTTAATATTGATTTAATTAACGTTTTTCAAACTAATAATTCTGTTATAATTTTCACAAAAATCAATTACTAAATAGTGTCAAAATTGACATAAAATAGTTTTTAAAACAAATATTATATTATTAATTGTAATTTTATTCCTAAAAATCTAAGGTTCGGCCAAATGACTTAGATAAGGTAATATATATTAATAATAAACAACTTTTGGTTGGTTTGGCATGTTATTGTAAGTTTATTAACCTTAGAGTGTAAGAACACAAGAAGACACGGTAAAAGTAAAATTATTTAACTTAATGTTAAATCTAAATGATAAGGTTAAAATAGGAACCTAAACTTGTCTAAATTATATTGTATGAGAGGATTTCAATCCTTACCCACCTTATCTTCTAAATAAATCAATTTGGAGCTATTTAAAACTGAATATGACTTTATAATAAAATAATATTTTTAGTTTTCCAAAGGTGCCCCTCTCCTCCCTTATAAAAGGGCACCTCCTCCCTCTCTTCCTCACACCACTTTGAGCCTTCAAGCTAGGAAAACCCATTCCAATTTCTCCTCTCCACTTCCCTGGAAACATCCTAGAGGTTCTGGTCTTATTCAAAGACCTATTTTAGTGCCCTAAAAGGAGGTCTCAAAGAAGCACTTCAAAGAAGAGGTAATGTCTGTTACCGATTCTTTCATCTTTATTTGTTCTTCCACTTCTTATTATTTAGTTGTTTCATTATGAAGTAATAACATAATTACCAATAATATAATGATATGTTATTATAAGTATGAAAAAACCATATTTCACCATCTATCCATCCTACGGAAAAAGAAATCAACGCGCGTGCGTACGTACGGAATACCGTCTCCACGCCGTGGTGTAATCTATTTTCCACCACCACCTTACTTGGATGGGTATAATGCTGAAATAATGACTATATATGACTATTATAAAGTGATATTTATTCTGAAATAGTATACATACACTCCAATATAATTTCACGATAATAGGAACGATATCATCACTCGTGCGTACGTACGGAATACCGTCTCCACGATGTGATGCGACTCGTTCTACATGATCTTCATTGAATAAAGATTATATAAATGAATTGAATTAATGAATATTATATATATTACACTAATAACATTCTGAAAATGAGGTATCTATAACCTAAAGAGAATAATAAGAATTTATTCGACAAAAAATGCATAAGAACAAAAAGGAATAAACACCCGAATAACAAGTAGTAATGAAAAATTACTAAAAAGAAGTTAATAATATGACCATATATGATATCATAACAATAGGTATGATTATTTAATAAGTCAATAACATTATTTAAATAATTATATATGAGGTTCAGATACTTACGAAGCAAATCTGAACTATGGTATGGGAAAATATCACAATCTCATTTTATCCGAGATTGTTTATACGTTGGTATTTACTGGGGTGTATTTTATCATCCACATCCATGTTTCCTCAATATGTAATATTGTTTCCATCCACCTACAAATGTGAATATCCAATTTTACCCTTCGGTGAGTTTTTAGTAAAATATATAAAAGGAATCTTTTGTCGTTTTTCGTACGAGGTACTTTTGGACTTTTCTGACAAAATTACGAAAATACTGTTTTTTTAACTTATACGGCATGAATGGATTTGTAAAAAATTATTTCCAAGAAGCTTACTTTACAAGTTTTCATGTTTATTTTTAATCAACTTCTTTTAGTTTAAAATTGTATGACATGTTAAGAAAGGAAAATGTTTTTGAAGTAGAAAGGATATTTTCCTCAAGAATGGAGTTCAAGAGTTTTATCAAAATTATTTTCCATATAAGATAATAAAGGGTTATGTTTCTATCCCTATTATTACATTTATTTGATTATGTTGTGATGGAATTATTTTTATGAATTCATTTATCTTATATGAATTGTCTTATGATGTCATGATGTTTAAGAATCCCATTTTTATTACATGGGTTATGCAATGATATATGATTTATGATTTTGTGGCACACATAAGAATGGTATCATTATGAGATGGGTGGGACCTATATCTCCCTCCAATGCATTGGGTAAAGATTTTATATCTCATGAGATAGACATGGCTGGAACGGTAGGTTATACCGGTTCAGTGAAACAGGACTGAAACGAGGAGTGAACTCGGTTCAGAAATGGACTTTGTCCACTAAGATAGTCTTGACAATGAGTCATGACTAACAAAAAATGATTCTCTATGATTATGTGTGTATTCCACAAAGTTTCATGTTTTAAGTTATGATTATTGGGATTTCATTTCACTACTATGATTTATCCCATGTTATGATATTATGATCTCTTTTACAGGTTAAGATTGCCAAAATGTTATATTCTTATTAATATGATGTGATTGATTTTTCTTTTGTTTACCCTTACTGAGCATTTGAGCTCAACATTTTATGTTTTCTTTTATCTAGGATATAATGAAAGGTATTAGGTAAGAAAAAAATGGTATTATCATTATGGGAGATGTTGAAGATCTTTCACCATGATTAGAAGATTACGTTCTGAGTTTCCAAAGACACTAAACTATTACAGTCCTTGTGTGTGTTTTTGTTATGTAATAATTATTCTGAAAAAGTAATGTAATGTCCGTGTACGTTAAGCTTCGGGTCACTACAATAGGTATCAGAGGAAAGGTTTAGTCAACCTTTGGAAACTAGGATACGAAACCATTAGTGAGATCCCTAGAGATATTTCTATGGTATGTCTAGGGATGCCCCTAAGGACAAGTATACTTATAGGATACAGTCCTAGAAATATAGTAACGATCTTAGAATTTAACCTAAGATGTTAGATATTGAAGTTACTCCCCATTTATTATGATTTTTTCCTCTAACACTATTCTTTTTGGGTTTTAGAAAATGGCTGGAAACAAGGTGATCCCCGATAATGGAGGATATTATGGACAATGAAATTATATTCTTCATGTTAAACCAAATGAAATGGGATTTGGAAGTCCAACCATCATTATTATGCCGAATCAGCAATCTCATAATATGATCAATAAACTCAAATTTGGTAAGTTTCCTAACTCGTCTAATAAGATAAAGATGGAGTTTCATGATGATCACAGAGGAAAGAAAGTTCAATTTCTCCTATGTAAATCATGTCGGAAGAGGCATCGAGGAGATTGATTCAAGGGAACTGGAAGATGCTTTGGGTGTGGAAAAGAAGGACACAAAGCCAGTAAGTGAAAAGGAAAAGGTTCAGTTAACACTATGGATGAGGATAATGGTATTGGTATGACATCAACAATGGTTAAATGTTTTAAATGTGGAATGTACGGGCATTATGCAAACCAATGCCCTAAGGGAAAGTCTCATGAAGAGAATTAGTACGGCCGTATGAGTAGTATTTATGTTTATGATGATGAAGAGACTACAAATGATATGTGAGTTGAAAGAATTGTTGAAGCTCAGTCAATAGTTTAAGAAGGAAGTGGAATGATTACATGTTTATCAAGTGTAATGTTGTATAAGTAGTCTCATGGTACTATGGAATAAAGAGACATCTAAGGATTGTTACACTATTGTCTTTCCTTGAGTTTTGAAAGTGTATGATTAATGGTACCAGTATCCATTAAAGGATATTCAGATATTTTTGGAATATAGATGATATGCGCATAATGAAGGGATAAGGAGAAAATTAAATGTTTTATAGTATTCATGAGCTCATGACTGATATAAGGAGACGGTTATGTAATGGATTGAGTATATATAATTTTTGGATTTTGGTGTGCAGAAAGAGTTAACTTTTGACAACATTCATGTTTTCACTAAGGTTTAATGGGTATTCATTTTTCAAGAGAATACATGATTATGGTGTTCACATGACTAGAATGTTACCAACAAGATATATGTGGGATAAATGATGGTATTCACATGCTTGGTTGATGACATTTCAAGTAATCATTTTCTTTATATTATGAGCTTGACCAAATTATTTTAGATAATCCTAATGGTTGGAATGGATTATGTTAGACATAAGTTAGTATTATTTAAGGATAGAACTTTTGATATTATATAGTTTTAGAAAAAGGCCCACCTGTAGGACGGGCGACAGCCCATCGCGTCGGACAAGGCCGTGGGAATCGAACACACAACCAAAGTGCGACTGGCCTTTATCGCCTACCATTGGCCTATAGGAAGTCCCTATTTAGTAGAAACAAGTTTTATTATATTAAGCAGTATAATATAAGAAGTATAAGTCCATTTTACGAACCATATATGATTAATCTCACTATAGATCGACTTATGTATATTTAATAACTTTTGCTAACCTTTTGTTTGAGACAGATGGAATGACCCATCATTCTATCACATGATCTGCTAACACCTCATGAATAAAAAAAATTTCTAATTCATTTTTTAAGAGATGAAGTGGAAATTGTTCAAGGCACGAACAACAGTGAGATTATACCAAAGTAAATTAAGTATTTATTCTAATTCAAATTCTTCAACTTTAGGGAAATGATCTTGAAAACCATAAATGTTGTCCTAGTTCCCTTATATCCGATGAATCGTATGGTACCTTATATCATCAAAAAACTATGGATTCGTGATTGCTGTATTTTCCATAGCCATGTTCTCTACCACTCTCCATCAGAACATAATGGATAGATTTCTCTTCCATATCCATATTTTCACCTATGTGGAAACCCAGTGATTAGTTTATTTGGGTAACTGTTACGTTTCTTACATTTGTTTTTAAAGATTGGTTTTTTTATTCCTTTTTAAGATATGGGTTTCTATTAAAGAAACTTTCGAGTAGTAAACCATTTATAACCCCGATGAATTTCGAGGGTGAAATTCATTTTAAGGGGGGTAGAATGTAACACCCCGAGATTTTATGAAAAATATTCTTTCTAATTTCATTAATGTGTTGTGTTGTACGCTACACCAAAATAAGCTTTCACAACACGCATCCTTGACTTTCCTTTCATTACACGCAATCACGACCTTCCTCGATAGCATGTGTAGTACGCAATACCGAGTTTCACTAAACAACTATATGCTATTAAAATATTATTAAAACTAGACGTTATGAATAGTAATAACCACCTTTTAAATTATTAGAAATTTTATCTCCCGAAATTGACTTAATTTTTGCATTCGGAGTATCGAATTTAGCCTAAGGTGAAATTTTGGTACTTTTCGGATAACTTTCATATTTTGATGAATAGTGAAAATTAGTAAATTTTAATTAAAAACAAGTTTTTTAATCGAAATAATTAATAGTGAGAAATTATTAATTTGAGTGGTTTTAAAGTATATTTAGAATATATTTTTACAATTTAATACAATGTTGGCCATTGGATGTAATTTCACATTTAAACCAGACATAAACAACTATCAATCTTTTGATAGTTATTATATCTTAAGAACACGCTATTTGTTTTGACGAAGGGAATTAATTTTTAATTTAATTAATGCAACTGATATGTTTTTAATTTGGTAAAATATACATCACTTTTGAGTTCATAATATCAAATATAGCTTTGGCCTAATTTTTGGTATTTTTCACGAAACTTTCATTTTTTGATGAATAGTGAAACCACTAAGTGGTAGTTAAAAAAAATGAATTTTTCATAAAACATAATTTTACCGCTTCTGTGAGTGGAATTTCAAAAATCCGAGAGACACGGTTGATGTTCGTAAGTAAAATGTGGTTCAATGAGATGAAAATAATTTTTGGTGAATATTAACTTTTTACTTTTTTTTAACATGGTTAAAAGTAAATAGGGTAATTAAGCGTAAAAATGTTATTATTTTTACCCTAACACATGTCCTAATTCTATTGGATAAGTGTAATTCGACCAAAAACAACCTTAGGAATCATATATGATCATTTAGGCCCACATGGATTAGATTAGGACATTTATTATTAATTTATTTAAATAAGGGGTAAAATAGTTAAAATCAAAGTTTAATAAGTAAATCATTTTTAATATAGGGTTATACATAAGATAAATTCGACTATAAATACTCATTAGAAATCTAAAACTATTTCCTACATAATGGTATTTTATTTGTAATTTTTAGACATTAAAAAATTTAATTTATTTATGACACAAAGATGATGGAGTAATTATCGTATTAATTAAATATTGACATAATTGATGTTATAAATTCCCAAATAAATGTAATTTGAGGCTTTTTATGAATTCCAATAATTTTATAGGATTATAGGACATGATTGTAGTTATTTAATTAACTTGTTTCAAACTAATAATTCTGTTATAATTTTCACAAAAATCAATTACTAAATAGTGTCAAAATTGACATAAAATAGTTTTTAAAACAAATATTATATTATTAATTTTTATTTTATTCATAAAAATATATGGTTAGGAAAAATGACTTAGATAAGGTTATATATATTAATAATAAACAACTTGGGGTTCGTTTGGCTTGTTATAGTATGTTTATTAACCTTATAGTGTAAGAACACAAGAAGACACGGTAAAAGTAAAATTATTTAACTTAATGTTAAATCTAAATGATAAGGTTAAAATAGGAACCTAAACATGTCTAAATTATATTGGATGAGAGGATTTAGATCCATCCCCACCTTAGCTTAGAAATAAATAAATGTGGAGATATTTAAAACCAAATATGGTTTTATAATAAAATAATATTTTTAGTTTTCCAAAGGAGCCCCTCTCCTCCCTTATAAAAGGGCACCAACTCCCACTCTTCCTCACACCACTTTGAGCTTTCATGCTCGGCCAAACCCTACCCATTTCTCCTCTAAACATCCCTAGAAACATCCTAGAGGTTATGGCCTTCTTCAAATACCTATTTTTGTTCCCTAAAAAGAGGTCTCAAAGAAGCACTTCAAAGAAGAGGAAATGTCTGTTACCGATTCCTTCATCTTTGTTTCTTCCTACACTTCTTCTTCATTAGTTGTTTCATTATGAAGTAATAACATAAGTATCACTCATATACTGATATGCTATTATATTTATGAAACAACCCTATTTCATCATTTATCTATCCTACGGAAAAAGAAATCACCACGCATGCGTACGTACGGAATACCGTCTCTACGTCGTGGTGTAATCTATTTTCCACCACCACCTTACTTGGATGGGTATAATGGTGTAAATAATGACTATATATGACTATTATAAAGTGATATTGATTCTGAAATAGTATAAATACACTCCAATATAATTCCACGATCATAGGAACAATATCATCACTCGTGCGTACGTACGGAATACCGTCTCCACGATGTGATGCGGCTCGTTCTACATGATCTTCATTTCATAATGATTATATAAATGAATTGAATGAATGAATATGATATATATTACACTAATACCATTCTGGAAATGAGGTATCTATAACCTAAAGAGAATAATAGGAATTTATTCAACAAAACACGCATAAGAACAAAAAGTAAAAAACACCCGAATAACAAGTAGTAATGAAATATTACTAATAAGAAGCTAAGAATATGACCATATATGATATCATAACAATAAGTATGATTCTAGAATAAGTCAATAAAATTATTTAAATCATTATACAGGAGGTTCGGATACTTATGAACCAAATCGAACCAAAGGTAAAGGAAAATATCACAGTCTCATTTTATCCGAGATTGTTTATACATTGGTATTTTCTGGGGTGTATTTTATCATCCACATCCGTGTTTCCTCAATATGTAATATTGTTTCCATCCACCTACAATTTTGTATATCCAGTTTTACCCTTCGGTGAGTTTTTAGTAAAATATATAAAACGAATCTTTTGTCGTTTTTCGTACGAGGTACTTTTTGACTTTTCCGAAAAAAGTACGAAAAGAATTTTTTTTAACCTATACGGCATGAATGGATTTTTAAAAAATTATTTCCAAGAAGCTTAATTTACAAGTTTTCAAGTTTATTTTTAATCAACTTCTTTTATTTTAAAATTGTAAGACATGTTATGAAAGGAAAATGTTTTTGAAGTAGAAAGGATATTTTCCTCATGAATGGAGTTCAAGAGTTTTATCAAAATTATTTTCCATATAAGATAATAAAAGGTTCTATTTCTATCCCTATTATTACATTTATTTGATTATGTTGTGATGGAATTAATTTTATGAATTCATTTATCTTATATGAATTGTTTTATGATGTGATGATGTTTAAGAATCCCATTTTTATTACATGGATTATGCAATGTTGTATGATTTATGATTTTGTGGTACACATAATAATGGTATCATTATGAGATGGGTGGGACCTATATCTCTCTCCAATACATTTGGTAAAGATTTTATATCTCATGAGATAGACATGGCTGGAACGGTAGGTTATATCGGTTCAGTGAAACAGGACTGAAACGAGGAGTGAACACGGTTCAGAAATGGACTTTGTCCACTAAGAGTGTCTTGGCAATGAGTCTTGACTAATAATAAATGATTCTCTATGATTATGTGTGTATGCCACAAAGTTTCATGTTATAATTTATGATTATTGGGATTTCATTTCACTACTATGATTTATCCCATGTTATGATATTATGATCTCTTTTCCAGGTTAAGATTTCCAAAATGTTATTTTCTTATGAATATGATGTGATTGATTTTTCTTTTGTTTACCCTTAATGAGCATTTGAGCTCACCCTTTTATGTTTTCTTTTCCCCAGGATATAAAGAAAGGTTTTAGGTAAGAAAAAAGGGAAGATATTTATGGGAGATGTTGATGATCTTTCACCATGATTAGAAGATTACGTTTCGAGTTTCCAAAGACACTAAACTATTACAGTCCTTGTGTGTGTGTTTTTGTTATGTAATAAGTATTCTGCAAAAGTAATGTAATGTCCTTGTATGTTAAGCTTCAGGTCTCTACACATTATCATAAGATAAAATTAGTAATGTCTCAACAATAATTGACATTAAAGAGTATAATTACTGAATAATGTAATAAAGAGTTCATGATCTAGTGGGGAAGGAAGATGTTTAACGAGAATATCCATACCCTGATTCACTACCCATTTCACGGTATCTAGTCCCATTTTGAAGCCAAAAAATCATTCTAGTACACTATAGAATATTGGGATTATTTATAAATGTCTCAATAGGATATTGAGTAACTTAAATTCCATGAATTAATGTGTGTTATCGTATATATACATATATATATATATATATATATATCTTTCATTCTATCTATCATATAATTTATCAATGTTATTAAATCACTTCAATATTATTCTCATGATCCTCTAGATATTTTTTCCAATTCTATAAACAACATATATAGTCTATAAATTATTGAAATAATCATGTATATGTTTTCATAAAATTCAACACAGTTAATCTTGATATCAGTAAAAATAATTCAATCATTTTGTACTAGGATCTCTAATGTTTGTACTCCATAACTATCCATTTCTAAATTTTTAGCCTATAATTATTTATTATTGACGAACAATCCCTTCTGTATTTGTATATTTTTTTTCTTTCCAATATCTCACATTGTGAATGGATACAATTAACATCATTTTATAATATTTTAATCATTATTACTCTAATGAATAATAAATATAGTACAATAATTCTTTACAATATATTATATGATTATCAAAAAATAAATTTTATATTTTTGTTAAAACAATAATAAAATAGTAATGGATTTCTCTTTATTACACAGACTTCAATAAACATTTATTTAAAAAAAACTATTATGTTCAAATAAAATAATTATTTATTAAACATGGGTCCATTTCCCAACTATCATCCTTTTCAATTTTTTCTTAGTCTTCATACATAACATAAACCCATGTATCACATATTTATGATTTTAAAAAAATTAATTATTTTAATAAATGATTATAAATAAATTGTTTACACAATTTTATTTATTTTTTATTAATAAAATAACATTTTTCATTAAAATAGTGTTTTACCAAATTTACCAAACCTTTTAATATCATCTTTGTTATATATATACTCAATCACTTATAATATAATATTTCTATCCTGATAAAAACATAATTTATATTTCTATATTATCATTTATTCATGCTGAAAATCTATCATTCTCGTTTTGTGTGTCTGATTTACATGGTTAACATTAAAAAAATATTATGACATTCAAACAACATTAGATATGTTTAATTGTTAACTTTTATTAATTTTCCAAATCATTTTATACAAGAATTATGTTTTCATTACATTTGATGACTTAAATCCTCCCATATCCTTATTCTACCGAGCTTAACATTTACATGTAAATGTGTAAAATAATTGTACATCTAGCTTCTCGAAGAATAATATGATTTTGGGAGTTTTTTAATTTGAATGTCTTAATAAATCACGATTAGTTATAAAAATAATTATTACAATTATAATAAATAATGAGTTAGATATGGGAAATTAGATTTGTATATTCCATAGTTTTTAATGTTCAATTCATTCTATCAATCAAAACTTTTTATGGTTTCTACATGGCAGGATAATATAGAAAAATCAAATTGGTTTTAATGTATTCTCCTACCATAATATTTAATAAATAATCATTATTTGTCTAATAATTGTAACCAGGAATTATGTTTTCATTACCTTCGATTCTAAAAAATTCCTTCATATCCTTATTCTATCGAGCATAACATATACATGTAAATTTTTAAAATAATATTATATCTAGTTTCTCTAAGAATAATGTGTTTTTGGGAGTTTTTTATTTTGAGTGTCTCAATAAATAATGATTAGTTCTAAAAATAATTATTATAAAATTAATAAATCATGAGTTAGATAATTGGAAATTAGAGTTGTATATTCCATATTTTTAATGTTCTATTTATTCTATCAATCCAACCCTTTTTTCAGTTTCCACCTAGCTGTATAATATATAAATATCACATTGTTTTTAATGTATTATACTACCATATGATTTAATAAATAATCATTATTTATCTAATAAGTGTAACCAGGAATTATGTTTTCATTACCTTCAATTCCAAAAATCCATTCATATCCTTTTTATACAGAGCTTAACAGGTACATGTAAATGTGTAAAATAATTTGATATCTAGCTTCTCGATGAATAATATGTTTTTGGGAGTTTTTTATTTTGAATGTTTCAATAAATAATTATTAGTTCGAAAAATCATTATTATAGAAATAATCAATCATGAGATAGACAATTGGAAATCAGATTTGTATATTCCATAATTTTTAATGTTTAGTTTATTATATCAATCAATCTTTTATTCGGTTTCTACATAGCTAGAAAATATAGAAATATGACTTTGTTTTTAATTTTTTCTTCTACAATAAGACTGAATAAATATTCATTTTTTTTATATCATAATTTTTGATTAATTATAAAATTCACATTTTCTTTTATTTGTTGATATCTCAGGGATTATTGTAATATAATAGTTTTTTATTAATAAAAATAACATATTCATTTAATATTAATCATTTAGAAACATTGTAAATTATCATCTTCCTATATGTTAATGAAAAATTAATTTGTTTATAGAAATTCCAAATAAATATTTCAAAAAATTCAGTATAATTAATAATTTTAGACAACTATTTATTCAACCATATTATATATCATTATAAAGATCAATAGGTTGTCCATTTCAACTAATTTTTTATTATAGAATCATTAAAAGGTCTACAGTTTTTTCATTCTCCCATTTTGTGTTGATTGTTATAAATTTGTTTTTAGTAAAATGATATATTTTTTTGTGAATAATAATTGTAAAGTAGTATTAATTTTCATTATTAAAATCTCTATTTCATTCATTCAAGAATTTTTTTAATAATAAAAAATCATCTATTTTATTGATATTTTAAATAAGTTTCTAAATTTTATAACACGACTACTGTAAAATATGATAACAATGTCATTTTAGTAATTATCCCATCATTTCATGTTATATTAGATTCCCCTTGATCCATCCATAAAATTTTATATTTTTATAATACTTTATTATGTAGTTAATGATAATTAAAAACTAAATAATTATATCATTAATATTATTAATATTCTTAAGATCAATTTTTTCATAGTATATAAGAAAACATTGACTATTAATTATTGGTGTCTCATAATTATGGATGACCATAAAATTTAATTCAACAAAATTACATTTTTTAAAACATTCCCATCAGTTGATGTCATGGTAATTGAAAAAATATCCTTCAAATCATCTCTAACATATGATAGGAGATTATAATACTCATGAAAAGTGATATCATTCATAAGAATAATATATTTTTTAAATATATCATTGATAATTCCAGTTAAATAATGTTCTAATATAACCCATTTTCACCTTTATTACTCTATTTTAGGGAAAATATATGAACTTGAAATCACAGCCTTCACTATAATTTCATTATACATGAAATATTAGATTCATCTAAAAATTATTATATATGATCATTAAATGATTCATCATTTTGGGAACAATAATTTTTTTATTGTTTTTGGTGTGCAATATGATTAATTTTTTTTAAATGGTATAGGAGGATTTATTTGCATAGTTAAAATTTTAGTTTTGATTATAGATCATTCCATGACAATTTGTTTTATTTCCTATAGTTTTGGAATGGGAAAGGGAGTTGTTATAATATAGTGTATTATACCATGATCACTTCAATTACAACATGAATCTATGATTCATGGCATAGATATTTAGTCGTTGGTTTTTGGTTTCATTATATTTTAATGTGGGAAGATTTTTTGAAATTAGTGGTTCTTGATTGATCTTTCCAGGAGTCTATTATACCGTGGCCCATTTAATTTCACTGTTAGTGCTACGGGCATGCAATTTTATAGTTCTAATTTTTTGGGGGATTGGTACACCATGTATAAGGGAATGTCACTATAAATTTATCTAAGGTTTATAAGATTTAAATTAAATAGTCAATGATTACACCATTATTCAAATTATTTAAACCATTGTGGAATGAAAAACAATGCCAGAATGTGATATTAATTTTTTTATTTGTTTTTGATATATTAAATTATTAATAATATAATATTTTTATCCTATGAATTTTATATTGGTGTACTACAGTTGTACGGCCAATCAAAACACAAAATGATATTATATTATCTTGGATTAATTACAAATTTAGATTCACAGTGAAATTATAAAAAAGTATATCAACATCTCATGAATCCATGGTTTCCCTTATCTATGTTTTGGGTTTTTTGGATTTTCATTTAGTGTATTTTATACATTTATTTATAAGGATCAATATCTAATAATTAAATTTGATTTCATATCCTCTTTTCTTATATTCATTCATTATTCTTTATTGGTGTTGTGGTTTTGATAAATGTAGAGGTATATTTTAGAGATTTTCGGTTGAATGGTTGATGACGGTTTGATTTAGATAGGATTATTTGGGTTTACATACAGGTATAAAGGTAGTTTATTATAAATTCAATCTCACTTATATGTAATAATTGTTAAAGTATATCTTGAGGGAAGTTGTTTGAAAATATTATTATTTTTATATATACATGTAGAATTATCTTACATATTTATTCATTTGGAATATGATATAGAATAAACTCTTAATTATTGACAAACAATTAATGGAAAACTGAAGATAAAAAATTATTTATATACACTTTATATGTCTGTTATGTTTTTTCGATCATGAATATTTTTTATGTTAGGGTATATTTTGTTTTCATTGGTTATGGAAAACTATTTTTATATTGTCATAAAAATAATAACTTCTTAGGCATGTAAATATATTATTTTCCAGTATTCTGGTCATATATTTTTAATGAATGAAAACAATAAAAATATCATGTGTCATGGAACCAAAATTCCATTGAGGACCTATATTTTATGGTATGATTTCACTATTCAGTCTAACTATTGATTATTTGTAAAGTTAAATGTTCAAATATATTGGTGGTCAAGGTAAACATGTCTTATAATGGGGAATTATTTCCAACTTTTCTGATGTCTTCTAAATTTAAGATATTCACAAGAATATATACAAAACCCTTAAATGGTTCTATTTAATCATATGGAGATTATTGATGAAAATAATATAACAATGTGAACATCTCTATATATTATAGACTCTCAATTTTTTATTCACATATCAACAACACAAGAATTTAGAATCTATGGTTTAAATCCAACTCAATCAAGTGATAATGAGTTTATCTCCATATTTGTAGAAATTACATTTTCATGGTGTTAGTATTATGCCTATCAAAATGGGATTCTTATATATAATTTTGATATTAATCATAACACACATAGTTTAATTCCACATTAAAATACATGATCTTCCATTTAATGGATTGTGATATGTTCCAACCCCCGAATTACAACATCATATATTTTAGGTGATTAGGAATATGATGCATAAGAATGATTGTCTAATACAATATTCAATAGAATACATTTTCGGTTGACTTTAAATAGAATATGTCTCTATGAGTAGATGTTGGTTTGACAAGGACTATTTTCATATGGGGTTTGCAGTCGAATCAACTACTAAGAATATTTCCCAACTAATAGAAAATGGTTTAACTATAAAAATAACAAAAAAAGTTAATTTTGGTCATATATAAATGTAATATAAAAAAATAAAATGTGGGAAACAGTATCATTTTACATATAGACCTATGAGAAGAAAGCCTCGGGGATATGGACAAGGTCAAAGGGACGTTAGTGCTCTTTGGAAATATTTCACAATGAATAAGGATTAATATTTTTTCATGATTAATATGTCCTTATATTGGTGGCAATAAAGGGGTGATGATATTTTTATTGAACCTAGTGAGGGGTCATAGTAATCCCTCTTTAGAAGACTAAAATCCCATAAAATTTAAGATTCCCAATTTATGGTCATTTGTATGGACTGTACAATGAAATTCAATCTCACATGTAAAAGAAATTGTTGTGATGTTTTGTTTCACATGACTATGATGTTTTCCAATGAGTATATAATAATTTTTCTGAGATGATGACAATGAATTTTTGCATATAAATACAAATATCTATGTGCTATTAAATTTGTTGTACTTCATAATTTAGTTGGAATTTCACATTGAATATACCTATATGACTCTCATAAAAAACCATTAGGATAATTACATTTATTTGTATAGACCTAATGTGGATTATTATGATTGAGATATATTAATTATACTAATGAAAATATTAACTAATAAATCTATGCCCATGGGAGTTATAGTTATTGTGGAAAATTCGATATAATAAAATATTATTCTTATAACATATGAGTGTACAATTGTATTTTAATGGGTATGATGCACTAATGTTTATCAAATATTTTCAACATAATTGGTGCCACTATTAATGTTATTGATAATTACGTTATTCATTTGGAATGTTAATTATTATCAATATTAAAATACATTTGTTGATATTGAGAGATTACAGAGGCCCAGTCTCTGGTAGGGGACCCATTATTTTGAATTAGGTATTATGAAAACATTGTTAACCTCACTCATTGAATGAACTCACGCATCTATAAATCTCTAAATATTGTTTTTTATGCTATAGTTATAAATATTAGACATGATTATTTGGTAATGGTACAACCAACGTTCCCATGATTGGGACCGTCATCAAACAGTGAATTCATGTTTTCTAATTACTTGACATCCCAATATGATTCGAAGGATAATATAGAGATTCCATTTATCAATTGAATGCATGATCAATGGCGTCATTATAGGATTCACATTCCTAGGAAAAATGGATGTGGAAAATTTATAGTGGAAAAATCCTTTTATATATGTAACCTCAAAAATTTAATTTCAAATAGGTACTTCTAATTAGAAGGGCCTGTTGGGGAAATACCAGTGTTATAACTCATATTTAATAAATTTGATAAATGAGGGAGTTCTGTTTCCTAGGTGGGAGACTCCTTTTCAAAAGGGGTGTTTTTAGACTATGTATCAAAGGGATGTCTTCACAAGATGGATTCCATGATGTTGATATTAATGGTTGGCATGTATAATGTCACATCATAGAACTAACCATTGAGGGGTAATCTTATTTGATCACCCATTTGGACCCCCCTACCCCCATTTCCTCCTCATGGGCTTGGCCACTATGACGTTCAATCGACATCCATGAGGTTTTCTCACATGGTTTCTTCGTGGGATTATCCCTACAAGGTCAAATGGTGTTCTTGACCATCATTGTTTCTCCAGATAGGGTTATCCCCATGAGTATTGTTTTCCCTATTTTATTCTTATGAAGGTTCCCACATTGAATACCTACCCATTCACAAGATGAATTTATATATGTGGAATAAATTGGGTCATAAAACTATTGGTTTCACTGTAAATGTCACATTTTCCTTTTTCATGAAAATATTTAGAGTTGTTGTTGTGTTTTTATAAGAAACCATGGGTGGATAGTTTCCTAAAATATTCTGACAAACATGGTTATTGGGAGTCGACTAATAGTCCTGAAAGGAGATCATGGTGTGGTTTTTTACAATATTTTGTATGGGTTCCTCACAATGAGGTTACAACATAGGGAACCAAAACAATACACACAAAAAACATGATTTTGTATTAGATATTTCATAATAAAAAATCCACATTTCCACCAGGTTGAACCTTGTGTCCCAAAACCATTAGGAATCAACCTCATAGGCTCAAATATAAATAGAAATTCTCACATCGCAATGTTTTTCATTAAACATATTTATAAACAATAATATTATATTCCTAGTTCTTTAGTTTGTCATCAATTATTGTTGATTTTTGGAATTTTTGCCTATAAAAAATATTCTTCCTCATAATTAGTAATTTTCTAGATGAAAATAGACATATTTTGAGGAAGAAAAAAATTACAACTCAGTATGCATGTGGTATGTTTCTATGAACCCCCCTTTTAAAATAATACAATACACAATTATTTCCAATTTTCACATAGAGACTATTTCTAAACCAATCAACACACTTAGTATCAGGAATTCCATAAAACAATGGACTAAAAACAGATCCATCAATAAAATTGATTGGAATTACACCAATATGTGTTTGCGAAGTAGAGTCCTCCTAAATTTTGGACTCCCTCTCCACTCAAGTGTTTGTTGTGCAATGTGATGTAATCTATACAGGGAAACACAATGATAACATGGAAATCCTATAAAAATAATACCATTTTTCCTTTGTGTATTATTTTTTAATTTTTCCATAATTTCATGTTTTCATAGGTAATATTTTTTTTAAATTTCCATATATCAAATTCAAAAGAAATATTATAGATAAGGCTTTTAATAGATGGAATAATTGTGGTCAATCCAATTTACCATGTTACATCTTATAATGAATATTTGATGATATTTTCTCAGAAAAATGCTTCATGACCATTACATATTAAACAATTTCTCTCTACATTACATTTATATATGATATTATGGTTATATTACATATCCTGATACTAATAAAACATTGATAATGTTTGAGTCCACATTAAGCTATATCCAGGGTAACATATCTGGGGATGTTCAACTTATCTTGTATTCTCATCAAGAAAGTGAATACATTATGAATAGCTCTCCAAAAGCACATAAAATTCATTATTATTATTAATATCCTAATGTGATAAACTAATAATATATTGTAGCTACTTAAAAAATAAATCCCCTTGGTGGATGGAGTACATAGTGGGGTTTACTCCCTTTTTATCTTAAATATTTGATGGTCTTGGGTTTTTTGGGCATATGATCTCTTTAGAGTAAAAAAGATTTATTGTGTTTACATTAATTATATTATGTATTGTGGGACTCATATTTGGTTCTAAATCGACTATTAAGAATAAATAAAAACATTTTTATCCTTTATAATATGGTCAAATAGACAACCATTTTTTTCATGGTAAACACTAATAATTTTATGGGAAATAAAAAACTAAGGGAATCTATATCCATGTGAATAAGTATGAATAAATAACCCTATATAAATTCAATTAGTGGTAGTAGTATATAAATCTTCCATATAATGAAAACTGTTGGCTCCAGTGTAAATAGTAACAGGCAACAAACACTATCCTATCTTTATCATCCCATTCATGGAATGGATGTAAATCATCTTTCTACATTGTCGATAAAATCCATGTCTAATAAACCTCTGGGTTTTCCCTAACCAAAAAAATAGTAATATAGAGTACACATATTTGGATATTTTCATGGAAATTATACAAAATTTATAGGGGTATTATTTTAACAAAATTGAGGATCCTAATATATGACTAGAAACATTCTTATATACATTTCTACTCGGGTGTCTTATTCCCACTAGGGATACCCATTCAGATGTCTTAGTTACTACAGTCATGATGGTAGATCATCTAGTTACTGGCTAGCCAATAAATCTCGTATATCCAATTACTACTCATATTTAACACATATTGGGCCACCAATGTGAAGAGAGTACCCCATAGTTGATTAATGTTTCATTCATATTCCTTTATAAATGGAATTTACAATGATTCTAAGGATATGAATATAATAATTACTTATTAGTTCCTAATTCTACATTTCACCGTAATCTACTCAAAATTATTGATGTTTGGATTCGGTACATGGGAATTAATATGGTTTTTTAAATTACAATGATTCAATTTTATTTCATTATTGAACCATATAATTAAACACAGACATGAACAATTAATGAAAGTTTTATTGGAAGTTAGGGAAATATTTCATCAATTATTTGTTTCAAATATGGAGTTCAGTTGGACTATGGTGATGATTTTGTCATCCAAAAGACCTAGTGTCCTTATTTATTCTCACAGTAATTTAGTTACTTAGATAGGGTATTAAACAAACTTCCTACCACATCACGTGTGAACAATAACATGTTATATTGTTCTATTTTTGGATAATAGTTACATGAGGGGATTCTAAGTATACGATTATACTACCATCCAGTAGATCCTCTGAAATGATATATTGAGATTTTTTTAGCGAATTTATAGATTTTTAACTATATGGTGTGCTTGGAAGGGTATTGAGATGAGAGAGTACAACACAATCATTATAGAACATACACACTAAATCAATCATGTGGAAAATATCAATCCATAAATTCCAACAACCATGATTACAATAAATTATATTAATTCATCATTCTTAAACCCCTCTAACATAAAATTTAGTGAATTATTCATATATTTATCCATGTATACGAGTTATAATTATATCCAATGTATTACAATTCTATAAACAAGAAATCCACTTATCGAGACTGTCATTCTTAATTTAGGAATTGAGACCAATCAAGAACTATGGGATAAATATTTAATTATACTCATATTTAAATCTAGTTCTTGTTTCTCTACAACATAAATTATAACTAACATCATTCTTGTAGAATCAATTTTCTATATTCTAGACCATGACGCTACATCCATTGACCGAGAAGAGATAAAATGGCCTTGGGGTCAATTAAATATAGTCATTACTTTAACATAACTTAAGGAAATACACAACAAGGATGAGTTAGTCAACCCATTATTTCAATTTTATGGAGTTGGAAAATTGGATTTTAGTCACCAGTATAATCATATAAATAAACATCTACCTACTCAATAGAAATTGGAAGCCTAATAATGTGAAATTATCATATTTTATATTGTCATCCATCTAGTGGATATAGTGGTGGGTGTTTTCAAAAATGAAAATGAAGTTACTATCTATTAAAAATAATATCATGATCATATTCCTTCTGGGACTATTGATCAACATGAATATAATGATAACATGGAATGGGTGAAAGGACAACTATAAGTGTGAATACTGATATTGAAGCCTTTGATTTAATAATATTAAAAATAATCATGCCCATCGTGTGAACATACCAATAATAAAAGCAATAATTGTTCAAACATGTTAACCTTCAATAGTCATTAAATCTTCCTCTCTATGAATTTTCTGACATGAGAAACTCATCTCACCAGGTTTAATTTTAGATGTTCTAATTTCTTCAACATTACGTATTGTGAATGGGAGTGATGCTGATCGATATATCATAAATCCCCCATTTTAGTTGATTAATGAATGAAACCCATGTTTTTCATCAATAATATGATAATAGTTATTTAATATTATTCCACTTTGTTTTCATCATCATGTTTTCATTCAAAATATTCATAATATAATGTAAATGAATCAAAAATCTATTAAAGATTTGATCTTCAAGGTCAATCATGATTCTTGAATAATGTTGTTGGTGAGTAAAACTGATAAACATAACTAATGGGTGAGTAATGTCATAGATTCCATCATTGTATAATTTTTTTTTTAAAAATATATATATTTAATTGGTCTCATTCAATGAAAGACATATGAATTTGTATATTCATGACTATCATCACAGTAAAAAAAGTGTTGGTCCACTCAGAGATGGAAAGGGGATCCTCTTAAGCATGGATGAGTATATGGATGACTTCCATAACCATAATAATTAATTTTTTCAATTTATATGAATGATTTTACATGAAAATATTAGAATCACAAAGAGAAATATGGAATGAGGATTCTCATTTTTAAAATGTGTTAAACTACCATTGAGAAATAGATTACTGTTATATATTATTTCTATGATAAGGGTACAAGAGAGTATATCAGGTCATTCATTGGGGTTATATGGTGCACCCCATTTTCATTTAGTATATTATTTTGATACATTAATTTTTCACTAGGCTACACATGGGGAAGTATTGGGGGAATGAATTTTGTTTTTCTTAGGCCACCTTTAATGCGTTTTGATCCAATTTTTTTTTCATATTATATTTATAATGATAAATGTTTCACATATTATGAAATGTATTTTTCTAGCTGTTAGACTTCAGACCATTTCACTTGTATCCATCAATGGGTTTGTAATCTTGGGAGTATCATGCCTCTTCCCTATAAACGTTTTAGGTCATGCAATTTGTTTAAAATAATTATTTTTTAGTGTTAGAGAACATTTATCAAATAATAGAAATGAAAATATATATTAAACCATGATAAAATAAATCCTAGTGTGATTAAGTGTCAAGATCCAAATTAAATCTAGATTGGAATACATTTTTTTGGTGAGAGTAATTAGACCAATTTATCCTAGTAATTTATGTAAAAAAATTCATGAAGTATTTTTTGAATTTTCATCAATTATCATTTGTGAGATAGACTAGATATGAACTAGAAAATACTATTGTGACTAATTTTGAAAACATCATGAATATGTATATCCCAATTATCCTAATTAGTGAATCTATCACTACCAATCTTAGTGATACAACCACTATGAGTGACCATCGCTGTTAGTGATGGTGGGAATTTACTCTCAATGTGTGTTCTAGGTCCTGAAATTGTGATCTCATGAGGCATATAAAATATGATTATTGTTGGTGGAGATGAGGATAAAGTGGAATTCATTATTTTTGACTTTATTTAATGCATACTAATATATTCGGTCTGGTAAATTTTAATATATTATTAGAGTTGTCTATATAATTTGGGAAATATAAATAATGACATAAGGGTGGTTCGATTATTTAATTTACTACCCTTGGACAAGGGGAATAAAATTTATGAACGTCAATCTCAAACCATAGTATCAAGTGGTTTCATGTTGACAAATGACGACATTTCAAATGATAAAGATATTGATTTTTAATCACTCTAATAAATCTTTTAGGAATGCACAAGTGTATAAAATAGAGGTTACTAGATATACCTAAATATTTTGTTTATGGTTTTGGTAATTAATAAATTGATAAAAATGAGTAATGGATAATGAATGATTCTTGTATTTAGGGAATGAAATAAAACAATGTTCGAATAAAGAGGTATGTTGTTATGTTTTATTGGAATAAAAATATTAATGTATGTTCCCATTAATATAATGATTCTAATCATAAAAAGGACATATGTGGGTAAATATGTATAGACATATTGGGGGAGTGTATTCATAGTAAAACTAATGTATCCTTTAGGATTAAATATTCATCTTAAAAATATATATATTGAAATTTTTGTGGATACAATAATTAGAAAATGACATAGTTTTATTATTGGATGGAAATATTCATGAAGGGTGCTTACACAATCCATATTATACCACCATGTATAAAAAAGACTCGGGTTGGAGATATATGATATGATAGTGATCTATGTTTTCTCTAAACTAATGGGTATAGAGTGTATTTATTCGTATGTTATGACTCTAACCCTACTATCCCAGAGTCAATGGTTACATTATCTAATAAGTATTAAATAAAAATAATTAGATCCCAATTGACCGAATAATTTATTAGTTCTGGTTACGATGTTATACGCATGATACCCTTGTTACATTGGTAATTAAACATATAACATAACAATGGAATGTAATTTTCATCTTTTAAATCAATCAATCATTTCTTCATCATATCCTAAGGAAAAATTAGAAAAAAAGTGTGACCTTAGATGATTAGAAGGGTCAAATAGAGAGAGGAAGACATGTTAAATAAACAAAACTTAATATATGTATCATGATAAATAACAAAGAATAAATTCAATTTAACAAATAAATTACATATTGATAGGATAATTCCAAAACATTATGTAGATGCAAATATATAGAGTTAAATTTAATGAATCTATAAATTTTACAAATCATAAATCCCGGAATTATAAAATAATGAAAATCTCATAGATAAACAATATCTTAGTTCTTACTTAATGAAATGATTACATTTTGATGCCATGATTTCATTCGTCATTTTATGTATTCTATCATGAAATATCATATTTTAGTTTAATCATTATGGGTAATAACCATTTAATTTTTCCAACATATTCATCTCATGAGACTATCTATGCATCGATGGGAAATTTATAACCCCAACACACATGTGGTTGCTTGTCGCAAGAATTACTCATATATGAAAATGATTATTTAAAATCAGGAATCAATATTACTTATCAAAAAAATATCCCAATTTATTTAAATATATATATTTAACAATATTTCACAATTTAATCAAATTACATTCAATGTAAGGACCATATGTGAAAGTGTTACACTACTAAATAAATAATCTTATCCATGATATAAAAATTATTGATTTTTAATTAAATCAACAATTACTAATGATTATAAATTAAATGGTTTGTATATAAACCAATGAAAATTAATTAAGATCCTAAATAATATGGATCAATGAAGTGAAATTGTGATAAAGTCCTCTATAGTAAGCATCATTTGGTTTGTAAATCACATAAATTCATTTAAATGATTAAAAATGATATTAATTTATAAAAAAATTCATTTTTATATTTATAATGATCAAAATGATCCTATGATATCATATAATCGAATATTTTATAATAAAATGTCATTATTACCCTTGTTCTGGGTGTTAACAACTTCACATTCCAATGTCTGTTTTATCTTGAATTCCTTAGTTATTGTGTATAAGATATAGTTATACCATATAGAAAATTAAATTAAGATTATAAATATAATATGTATTATTTATGTAAATGTTTATCACCATTCTTGATGAATGAATGCGAAAAATGAATCACATTGTGTCATGGTGACGGTAGACTTTACGATTGCATGGGCGACATTATCACTCCATTAATGGTGAAAGGGTAACAAAGTGGATGGGGTATTTTAGTTAATAATCATACTATCATGTCATAATTATCATATATATCTACTATTTCCAATATTATACCCATCCATGTAATGCGGTGATGAAAAAAATTAAATGATGACATGGAGACGGTAAGCCGTAAATACACACACGTGGTGGTTTCATTTTTAATAGGATGGATAAATCATAGATTATAGTTATCCCATAGTCATAATACATATAATAATATTTATTGTACTATATTTATTAAATTATAATATTTTTTACACTTCAATAAGAAGTATAAGAAGAAATAATTTTAGAAGAGTTGGTAAAGATGATTACCTGATATATGTGGGATAACATGTATATATTTCCCTAAGGAATATAGTTAAGGTGTTTTAGAAGTAAAATAACCTTAATTACATATATAATGATATATATATGAGAAATGGGTAGTGTTTTCTCAAGTTATATGACTCCATGTTGTGAAAAAAAAGTAAAAGAGGAGGCACCCTTTTATAATTGATGTGAAGAGAACCTTTGGAATTCATCTATATATTAAATTAAAACAAGAAAATTATAGAGAAAAAGACATCAAAATGAATTATGTAATGAATTATTAAATTATATAGAACCACCATTTATATTAATTAAAATTTTTTGATTGTTGAATAATTTTAAGAAATATTAATTACATAAAATAACATTATTTTCATTTTCATTACTA
Source organism: Viscum album (assembly GCA_963277665.1). Lineage (NCBI taxonomy): Eukaryota > Viridiplantae > Streptophyta > Magnoliopsida > Santalales > Viscaceae > Viscum > Viscum album. The sequence continues at coordinate 202,768,954 of OY728121.1, read as the reverse complement.
TTCATTACTATGACATTATGAAAATCAAGATAAAAATATATCTTCAAAGTAGTAATTGTAATATATTATTAACATGTCATAATAATCAATTAAATTAATGAATAATATCAATTAAATAATGTTATATTACTTAAAATATTTTTTACTTATTTTTTTGACTATTCTACCAATATAATAATCACTTCTTCATCGTTGTGTTCTTATGTAATATAATTATTTACACCTCGAAAATTAGAAATAAATTACTAATATGTGGATAAATCATTTATCTTTACATGGAATATTTTTAGTTGAAAAAATATTTCCTATGAAATCATATTTGAAATGTTATACTTATTGAAAACAATAATATTCAATGTAAAACTATTAATTAAACAAGATAATATCATAGTAATTACAACATTATAAAATAAAAACATGCTCATAAATATGAAACTAGATTGATTTTGGAGAAAAATGAATCATCCCAAAAAAAATTCTCAAAATTTTATTCCATTTAATGGATCATATTATATTAATTTAAATCATATTGTTTCATTATCACATTAATAAAATAATTATTGCATCATCACTATGGATGCATTTATGATATATTATTATTCCCTAAAATAATTATAAATTTGATGATTAATATTTTATATTTGATATTAAAATTTTGGGTCAAATATATCTTTTGGTAAACTACAGGTTAAAAATGGAAAACATATTCAAAATCATTATGTGAATATTATTAGTTTCTTATAAATGAAATACTTTTAGGGATTTATTTCCATCCATGTGAATTCAAAGGGAACAAAATTTTAACCATGTATTATTTTCCATTAAAATAACTCATACAAGAAAAGTATGCTACTATTTTGTTAATTGAATAATATTTGTAACAATATGTTTACAAGTAATTTCCCGATTTACCATTAACTATGGTAAAAATATTATAGAATTTATAATTTATATTGTCCAAAAATAATAGGGGACTATTTATAATATTGAAAATTCTAATTCAAAATGTGGAATAATATTTTGAATAATTCAATACACATAATATGATGAAATTCAATTAAAATTAAACCAGAAAAATGGAAAGAAAACATATATTGTAGAAAAATTTAATTTTAAATATAAAAACATTTTCATTGGAAATTAAACTATGAAATTTATTAAACTGAAAATAATTTCATTATTTCTAATATATTAAAACATATACTTTAAATCCATCATAAAATATTACTAATAATTATTTCAAGAAGTAAACATTTTTAATCAAAAATAACTATTCACTAGAAAATAATGATTTTATAAAAAATAAAAACAATTCATCATAAGATAAACATGAAATTAATATTATAAATATAACGATTAAATTTTGAAATATTACTTATAAAAGTGTAATAATTTTGTTTTAGAACAATTGCTTCAATATAATTCATTAAATTTTCCTTTAAAAAATACATCTTTATATGCATAAAATTGGGTATGTTCTTATCTTATAGCTGTAAAATCTATTTTATGATTTTAAAAACAATTTCATTGTCTATACTTATATATATCATATAATTTCATGTCATTTATATTCAATTGGGTCTAATATTCACTTATAATTACTTTGTAACCAATGAATTCAACCATACATGTTCACATCATAGTTAATCATATTCCTTCAAACTAGTTCAATGGGTATGTGGAATGTATCATAGAATAATGAAATTATTATATCATGGATCATTTAATAACACTGTTTCAAGAAACATAACATATCAATGAAATTAAATTTATTTAAAAAGATACATACTATAAAATCATGAGGTATTACATTAACACCTACTTCAATAAATGATTTCAACATAATTTTGATTGTCTCATTTGAAATGAAATATTTATATTGATATATCATTTTTTGGAAACACATATTTTATATAAGGTTAATAAAACATCCTAGTACAAAAATATAAAATTAATTTCCAACGACACAACAAAATTAGGCATTTGATTAGAGGATAACTGAAGAGAATTTAAAATATAGACATTGAGGATAAATATAACTATAATGTTTTGAAGGAGATTGATATAGAACATTTCCATTATTAATTAAACCCTAAATATTTAAAAATACTATTGGTTAAATTACAATTTATTTCATAGGATGAAACATAAATTCATAATGTTTTTGATTAAATGTCATTTTCTTAGTTTCTTTGAATTATAGTCCCATGTGGATAAGTTACTCTAGAAAATGAACATAATTGATTAAATTCAATATAATAATAATAATATCATCATTTTAATGTTCATTGATTTATTTATTCTTTATTTCATTCTTATGAAGATAGACATTGAAGATGATATTCTTTGTCTGAAGCACTCTTATCAAAATAACCATAACCAATTCCTCAAGACTTTAAATATTAACCAAATAAAATTTATATTAAATTTAATTAATTAACATAAAATATTCATTATAAAGGTTACAAATAATCTATTTCATTAGTATATAATCATAACAGTCATCCAAAATACAGCTGTCTAAATTAGTTGGCAATAAAAATCCACTATATTCTCAAAATCTACAAAACATAATATTTTGTCCCAAAAAATAATGCATCCATTTCTATCACATGAAAAATATTTGAATTCCTTAATAATTTCAAAAAATTAATAGATATATACATAAATATAATAATAAAATCTCATATATATTTTATAACTCTAAACATATAGTATACCATTTAATGAAAACATAATTCATTGAATGAAAAACCACATTCATAGTCACCAACATTATCAAATAATTTTTTTAATATTATATAAAAATAAATAATATATTATGGGTGAAAATTATTCAATAATTTATTTTTAATGAAAAAACACTCTCTAAATCACATTCCCTAGTCATTAGTACCATTTAACATATTCTCTCAACTCCTTAAAAATAACTATTGTTGTACAATCCAAATATATATCATTATATTTAATTGTATAATATCATTCTTAAATTACTTATAAATCATAACTATTAAATCCAAAGAAAATCACATTAATTATTCAACTTCAAATATAGTAACTATATAAAAATTCCTTGATATCTTTGATACATTTGAGACATATTTCCAAGATTATTTGGAAATTATTTAATAAAGTTCCCCATTTCATTAAACTTATGAATTTGAAATGTTAATACACTTTACTTCCATTGAAATCATGATGCTAATTCCCTTTGTCACCATAGTTATAGAAAAATCCTATTACCTTCAAGAGGGTACTATCATGTAACATTCCCCTATTATCACATAAATGAAATTCATTCTTTCTTTTCTTCCCCTTATCTATTTTATCATAGATTCCCTCTAGTTCTCTTCAAATCCTCCAAAACCATAATTCATAGATAATTTTTCCACAATATCATTAGGTGTTGATTTAATCCCATAATTTGGTGAGAATGTTTGAGATAATAGTTACCTTTGAAATATATTAATAAGACCAAATTTTATTATCCTTATCATACTTTAGATCAGGTGAATTAGTGTCGTTCCCATTCTTTATATTGGTCACAATTTATAAATTATGGAGTAAAATAGATTAGGTTATATAGTAATGGACCATAATATGTAGTCTCAATATTAGTGAAATACTTAACACAGTTTTAAAATTTAGTCATACCTAATATAAAAATAATATGATTAGTTTATTTGGAGATATTTCTATATTATGTTATATGGATTCCAACCTTAATATCTATTTTTTGAATATATTTCACTATGTTTCAACTAAAAAAACATCTGATGCCAACTATAATGACCTCAAATGCAGTACCCTAAAGTTGGTGGTTACTTTTTCTCATTGAAATTAAATATAAGGAATCACTTCCCCAAAGACGGAATAGTATAGTTGTTTTAGTGAAAAACAAACATACATGATTGATTTATTACATTTATAATTAAACCTATATCATAAAAAATTAAATTAATTATTAACACTAATCTCATTAAAAAAACTCATCTTCATATCCATGGGATAATATAGAATAAATAAAATTTTGTGCTCATATGCTCAATAAGGGATGCAAATAGTAGATGAAATCACTATTAAATAAAGAATAATAAATATATATTTATGAATAATAAAACATAGATATATTTTAATTAGTAAATTTTATATATTTAAATAATAATTCATAAAAATTATTTCATTGTATAGAATTGAAAAATTTCCATTTAATCAATAACATATATGAAACCCGAATCCACGGATAATATAATTGTGATAATCACTATTATAGACAATAACTGAATTCTTATTGATATAAATGATAACTATTGGAAGCCATTATTTAGGAAATAATTGTATCATATTGTCAATTATATTCACAATATTGTTTAATCATTCTAGGTAAAACCCATTTAATTTGGAAAACATATTCATCTATTGAGAGTTTTAATGCAACGATGTTCTATCAATAATCAAGAACCTCCTATGTCACCATTTCCGAAGAATTATTTATTTACCAAAATGATGAATTTATTTCAAGAAACTATATTCCTTATATTAAAATATATTTATTGTGTCTAAGATATATATTTACCACTATATACACTATTAATCAAATGACATTCAAAGTATACACTGAATATAAGAACTGCACATGACATAGAAAAAAAAATATACATAATATATAAATTATTTATATATAATAAATGATTCAATGAATGGTGATTATAAATAAATATAGAATTATATACACCATATAAAATGATTTTGGTGCCTACTAAAATGCCTCAATGAATTGAATTTGAGACAATGTCTCGTACGTCACACAACCTTTTGGTTATAAATTAATTAACCTCGGGTAGAATGGTTTATAACATGTTATTAATTTATAATAGATCAATTTTCATATTTATGATATCCTATATGATCCAATAATATCATCTTATCCCCCACTATATTATAAGATTTTGTTTTCCCCATGTTTCGGTTGTTAAGAGATTCATTTTCATAGGAATGTTCTGTTGTGTGGATCCCGATTCATATACGTAGGATTTTGATCTATCATGTTCAGAATGATATTTTTATCATAGATAATATATTTATTGATTATATTCATTATTATAATAATTTTTTTAATTTTGAACAAGGAAAATGAATCACATCACTTCAAGGAGACGGTAGGTCATAATTTTGATTAACTGGTTGTATCATTCCCTTCATAGTGAATGGGTACAAAATTGAATGGTATATTTTTATATAAAAAATTTATATCATGTAATAATTATCATATATATCCCTTATTTCAACAATCACAACCATCCATTTAATGATTTCATGGAAACAAATTAAATCATGGTCCAGAGACTGTATGTCATACTTGTACACGCACAATGCATTAATTTTTCATAGGATAGATAAAATGCATAATATAGTTGTCCCATAACCATAATAAGAAATAATAATATAGATGATACTACAGTTATTAATTTATCATGTAATCAACCCATAAATATTATGTATAATAAAAATGAGTTTCGTATGACTCTTTAAAGATGATTACATCTTCTATGAATGTGCTCCATTATAAATTCTCTTGAGGGACCTACAACAAGGATTATAGATGAAGAACAATATCAAGAACATAAATTGTTCTGGTAATAAGAGTTATGTTAAGATTTTTATTGGGAAATATGGATAAATGTGGTGTAATGAAGTGATGGATGAGGTTCCCTTTTATAATTGCGATGAGGGTCACTTTCGGAAATCCTCAAAATATGAAAACATAAAAAATATATTCTAGAGTAAAATAATTCCTGATGGACTAAAATGATTATTGAAGGACATTATGGAACATATTTATCCTCATTGAAATTATTTTAATTTTTTTTTTCAATTTTTAAACAATTTAAATAATATAAATTCGATAAAATATCATTATTTTAAAATTTAATAATATTTTCACATAGATTTTTCAAAAATTAATGATAAGAAGGTAGAATTAAAAAAGACATTTAATACCTCCATAATATATCATATTCGTTTATAAAATTCATTGAGTAGATTAAATAATTCAAATTATATTACTTTTCAATTTTTTAATCTAATTTATTTGACATTTCAATTAATTTATGTATTACTTCATCATCAATGTGTAATTATATAATTAAATTATTTCTTCACTAAAAATAAAACATAAATTACTATAATGTATATAAATGATTTATTTCTCAATTGAAAAATTACAGTTGAAAACATATTCTTGATAACACCATATTAGAAATATTATGAGAAAATGTATCATAAAAATAAACTCATTATTTATTTTATCATTTAATTGGGTTTTATGTAAATTAAAATCATTTTATTAACATTCCTATTAATTATTCATTTATATCTTCATCATTGTGCAAGAATTATAGGTATTTATTTCATCCATGAATATTAAAAATAAACTATCATATTTAATTGAAATATATTTTCATTCAATTTAATAGTTATGGGTTTATATATCTACAGGAAAATCATTTATTTAAAATTGTATACATCATTAAAATAGTATTGTGAAAAATTTGACTTTCATCTATTTAAAATACTATAAGGGACATAATGTGAACATATTTGATCCAACGGGTCATAAATTCAACCCATGGATGACAATGGTAGAAAAATACCGATCCAATAAATTTGGGATAAGTTTTAGTGTTATTGGATAATATTTATATTATTATTTTTACCATTAATTTCTATATTTACCCTTAACGATGGTAATAAAAATTACTATGTTTTCGTTTCATATTGTCCCAAAATATGTTATTAGAATAATAATCTTAGATATATTTAGTCCAAATGTGGGCTATATTATTTCAAAATAAAAAAAATTAACTAGTTGAATTTAATTTTATATTAGAATAGACTATTTCAATGATAATACATTTGTTTTGAAATTCATTTTTAATTTTAAAATGTTTGTATACCAAATAATACCATTTAATTTATTCCAATGATGATAATTGGTTACTCATAAGATAATATAACTACATTTACATTTAATTAATACTATAATAGAACATTTAAATTGTTAAAATAAAAATATAATTTGCATTAAAGATTCATATTACCTAGAAAATTAAAAATATATAAAAATAACCATTAGTTCCCCACAAGAAAATTTAAATATTCTTATAATAAAAATAATTATTATTAATGATAATATTATATTTAAATTTTTTATTTTTTTAGAATCAATTGCGCCATTAAATGTAGGTGAAACTACAACTAGGAAAATATAAATTTTTAATGCATACAATCAGATGGGATCTTGTAATTTCAATTTGAAATCAACTATATGGATTAAAAAATTGATTTAAAATATGATATATAAATCATTCTTTAATATAATTCAATAATAGTAATTAATTTAATTTATTATCGAAATACTAATTTGGTGCATAATAATTTTTTAACATCTCTTATATTTTCAATGTGTTTTTATATTCATTAATAGTTAATTAGAAACCAATTAATTCAAACATACATTGTGATAACATAGTTAATCATATTCATACATATTTTTCCATTAATTAATCAATAAATATAATATAGAAATTTTAATAGTATATCAGTGTTCTTATTTGAATGGCATTTCTTGAAACATATGTTATCGAATAAATTAATATTCATTTAAAGAAATACATACTTATAAATCTAAGGGTGTTACAGTATATTTTATAAATCCATATAGTGGGACCTAGAAGTGTAGTTTCAACTTTTATCTGCGATATAAATTTTTCGTAAGGCATAAATTTGATGAAGTTAGAGTGCAATGATTTGAAATTGTCTCATGCTTCCCTTCATGGGTTTTCTGATGGGTATGTTTTAAATGTATTTCTCATATAGTTTGGTCTATTTTGGTTCGGACAATTCATTCATGTCATTTTAGGATTTATAACAGTAGCCTAAAAACCATGTGGTTATGGTTGTATAACATTTACAAAAAGGATGGTAAAATTTATGTTGTAAGAATGAAGAAAAATCATACATGAATGTAGTCCCATACCAAGATAGATTTCCCTAAATGGGGTTGTGATAATTATATTTCAAGATTTATGGAATGATGAATAATGTGTAAATGTAATATTAGATCAAAACTGGTTCTAAATGGATAAAAAATCCCTAAAAACCTATTAATAGGGAATGTTGGCTTTGTAAAACAAGAGTCAAATAATTTTGGATTAACGATTATGAGATAATATCCATATATTAGTGATGACCACTAACCATTTTTTGTATTATTGGATTAAATACAATGGTTTCAGAGCATACATACATTAAAAGAAATTTTTTATCATGTAAAATATATTCCACATATTCTTATACCATATTGGGGTCATTTAAAGCATGTCTATATTAACGTTTTATTTAATATCCAACCAAAGGAGGCCATTAATGCCATATTATCTCATTAAAGACATCCAAGATACAATTATGGATTCATATGACACATAGTAATTGATGCTTATGTTATTGGAATTGATTAATGTGATTTTTAATTGAGGTATTTTAGATCTAGGTTCACCTTGGTTCCGAGGTTAGGATCGTTTCAAATGGAGTTAAAATGTTTGGTTGTCTAAGGAAGACTATAGTATAACTAGACTAGAGATATATACATATTATAAAATAATAATAATAATTTCACACATAATTATCATGAATCATTCACATATATCAGACTAACATTCATGGATGTTGATTCATGTTTCTACATAACATATAGTAACCCTGAAAGATCTTCATGAATGGGGAGAAAAAAAATCACTATGAAATTATTAATTTTTTTTTGTAGTGTTTATTATATAGGACTATGTTAGTGTATTTAGGATTCACTAATTATCACATATGACAATGAATCAAGGAAAACATAGATCAATATGGGTAATTTCTATTAATGGTAAATACATGCCCCCAAAATAAATATAGGGACTCGTACCTCATTTAAGTGAAATGGGTCTTGCCGAAAACTAACTCACAAGGTGTGGGAAGTAATGTATAGTAGAACCTGTATTTCATAGTTTATCTTGAAGCTACCCTAACTTTTTTTTCATGCTTTCATATTCCTTTTATCCCAACTATAAAAAAATTATGTGTCCCATAAGAAGCATTATACTCTGATGAACATTTATTATTATAAGAAAACAAAGATAATTGTGAGGTCATTCAGATGAAACGAGTGTTCATGAATGAAATGATATAGGGGGAATATTCATTTTGATGTAAACAAGAATTTATAGATGGAATTATATATCATATAGAGTTTAAAGGGGTTAAGAGAGTTTTGGATTAATGGATGATTATAGACTAAAGGATCCACATGTTACTACATTTCCTATTGGATGTGAAATCAGGTCATGCATTGTAATGACCCTGATTTTCCATGTCTATTCATTTGTATTGTATAGATTATTTTTGAGACCTAGAATTGATACGATGTGTGATTCGAGGCCTTTTGTTCCTTGAATAAATGTATGTGTAATATATGAATATTTAATATGTATGGTGATGGATTTTTTTTAAAAAGTATAGTAACTCTAAAATAGGATCCCATATAACAAATCCTGGGGAACTAGTGATATTTGATTAGAGGATTTATCATAGGCATGACCTGACATTATTCTTATAATGTCATTTGTGAAAAAAATACACCATATGTAAAAGGATTAATGTAATATATTAAAAATTATTTTGACACATCGACCTAAATCAATCGTTAAATACAAACTTATATAAAATTAGAAGTGTTTTATTCATATCCTTGTAAATTTTTTGAGTGCCATCAGAGAATTGGAGGCGACCATGTTGGTAGGCAACATCGATGGAATATTTGAAAGTCATTGATCGATGATCGGTTGATGATGTGATTGAGGGTTCCTGCCAAAAAATACGACACAACATCAATATTCATCGATGATTAATCCAAATCAAGGTATGGTGTGTGTTTAATTTTTTTATTCAATATAATTAATTTCAATGAGGAACTGAAATCTATAATTGAACATATTAACTTTTGGATCGACCACATTGTGGAAGGTTATTTATCTATAAGAAATGATTGATCATGTATTCAAACCAAAATCCCCAATTCTTGATAGTTGGCCAGGAGGGCTTGTCTAATGAGGACAAAAAATTGTTCTTGTTCCTTCACTCTAGCAGTGATTTTTGTTATTTTCCAATGTAATCCTATGGTCATGGATTGGCATTTTTTGGTGGTTGTGAACTCTATAGGTCACACAAATTTGACGAAAAGTGAAAAATAGGATGTATCAGTGTTGATCAGGACCCGAAGAGTGCATTTCAATGATTTTTTTTAATTATTTTCATGCACTGTAGGAGGTTCGTTGGTCCGCGGAATGGGTCATTGGCATGATGTACTGGCATCTAATGGTGATTATTGGATGGAGGAGTTGTGTTCATCCAAAAGCAATGAATCCATGGGGTGAGATTGATATAGATTTAGCAGAATGTAGCGGGAGATCACATGATACATGGTATATGAAGCTCTAGTAGAGGTAGTGTACAATGGAGAGGTTATGGATATGGGAGCTGTGCTGGATGCAGAGCCATCTAGGTCAGACAGACTGTGTGTGAGAGGGATTGGCCGGGTTTAGTTGGTGGGTTGGAACAGATGTTGTGGACTCCTGTCAGATCTTGGGATAACCGAGGTGGAGTCAGGCATGATAAAAAATGTGGTGGAGTCGACTACATGGTAGAGTGGGTGGTGGATATTACATGATGCAACGATAGTGTAACCCGTCTAAGTGTGGTGAACCGTATTGGTCGATGAGACACCAAAGGTGGAAAGAACATGATGTTCGGTCTATGGGATGATGGTCCAAATAGTTACCGGACCGAGTGCGGCAGTAGGTGGACTGACTGTGGTGGTAGGGGTTGTACAAAGTGGTAGTTCTATAGGCCCAGACAGGTATATTAGAAGCTTGGATCAAATGCGCAAAACTCTTAAATGGATATTCTAATTGACATTATGTCATTGACATCATTACCTTGATATTAATATGGTAAAAAAATAAAAAAATTTAATTCCTTCTTCAGATTTGAGGCTATGATTTTTCATGGTTTTTGCTAGTATATATTTAGTGTTATTCTATAGTTCTTTCAACCAGGGTACAATGAAAGATTACATCAAAATAAATGGATTATAATCCCCTATATAGGAAAACTATCATATTGATTTTGGTGTCCCTACACAAGACTGGAGTGGATCCTCTATCATCTATAATGTAGTTTCTGTAATCTAAGTAGAATCTTTAATAAGTGTAATAATCTTCTATCTAGATGTCTGTATAGTTAGGGTTTGTGGAATAGTTGGAATATGAACCCCTACATAGTGGTTTGATCTAGATTGGGTTTGTGGTGTCCACCAATAGTTATGGGCTTCAACCAACCTCTATGTGTCATAATCTATATTTTACAATGTGTTTTGTTTGGTTGGGGACCAAATGATCTAGTCACCTTTGTCGAGTGTATCTGTTGGTAGCATGACTCAAGGAGTGAGTTCTCCTAGAACGAGTAGTGCATTGAGAATAATCTTGTTGCTTTAAATTGTTTATGTCCACGGGATGGAGTGGAGAATTTCATGAGTTTATCAGGGTCATTTTTTCATTTCTTATTCTATAAATTATATTGTGTTACATATTTTATTGATCTTATTATACATTTTCTTCATGTTTAGTATTTTAGGGATGTCTTAATTATTGTTTGTATACTCTCCCCTACACAATAATTTCACACAGGTGTCTTGTGTTTTCCAGATGGTGGCCCCACTGTTTGTTTCAATGGGTGAAGGGGAGTGGTTAGAGATTAGTTTGATCTAGGAATACAGATGGGTTTACTGGCATCGTACCTTTTACATAGTCCTCTCCCTTGGAGTAGATTGGACTCTATAAATTTCAGTTGGAATTGTGTATATACTCTTTGTGGTTGGATTTTATTTGGCCATTTTTACTTTTCATTTTTAGACTGTTTCACTCTTGTTGTGGGATAATATTTTTATAAAATAATTCCTTATGTTTTTTTGTATTTAAAAAAATGTATGGCTTGGATATGTCTTTATGTGTACATGTACATCAGGATAATCCCTCAAATTTGTGTGAAATTATTATTCTGGGCCAGTAACGAGCCCCTAGTCTATTGGCGGAAAGCATGGGGTATTCATATCATGGGTCCCAGTAAGTTGGGTCATGATGTAGTGTTAATAAAAGTGGCATGTTATACTTTAGGACCAAGATTCTATGAGTCTGGGTTGTGGATATAGTGTTAAGTGTTTCACGTTCAGCATTCAGTCAAGGGGCTCTAGTGTTGGTCTAGTGGCCGACATATCTATATAGTAGACTACAACCAACAACATTTCGACATAATACACGTGAACACTATTTCAAGGAATATAATGGTAAATATATCATATATTAGTAGTTGTTTCTTCCACTCCCTTCTTGTGTCAAATCCCTATATATACTCTATTTACCTACGTACTTCTTGTATTAATTCAGGATTCTTCATTGAAGACAACCATCTAGGATTTCACCACATGATCCTTAGTATGATTTTCCAATTGAAAAGGAATTGGTACTTTGTTTGGTACTAGTGATATCAAATTGTAGTGGTTCACCCACTATACCATGACCCATCAAGAAACAATAACTACTCCACTACCATATGAGGATTCACACATGATGAGTTTATTGTATGGTTTTCAAAGGTAGTGAATTCTTAGTTATTATGGTGAGACAGTCCACCATATGACTATGGATTGGAATAGGAAGTCACATGTGTCTTCATACATGTATGGATTATCCCCCCCCCCCCCGTGATTGAATTACATAACGTATGATTACTTCAAGGATCTATAGGGAGATGGTGGATATTGGTGACTCAATCACATTACAATACAACTCTCTGTCTAACATCCATCGAGTGTATCATAAAACATGTGTTCAGTCTATAAATATTGGGATTGGTACAGATACAATAGCTTCTTAATCAATAGTACGTAAGTTTGACAGTGGATGAGTAATCAAGGGATTTTTCTGATCTTTTATGTGAAACCATGTATATGGTGTGCTGAATTTTCGTCAATGCTCAGACCACTGATTATTGATTACTTATAGACATATTGATTTATTTATATCCCTTCTCATTTATACCTATGTTGTGGTACATGAGTGAGCCATAATATTGGAATGTTTGCGGGAAGATCACACTCTAGTAAAGTGAGCTAGCAATGGGAACCTCATAGCAGAGACCTTGACAGCATGTAGATGATGACACCCATAGTGTTCCATGTGGGTCAGGCACATAAAGTGGGGATTCTAAGACTCTGAGAATGCAATTTTGGGCTCCCAAGAAAGATCAAATTACCCAAGAAACAAGCTTTGTTTCTCTTGTATTGGTCTGTGGGATATTATTGTAGAATCCCTAACCCGTCATATATATGATTGGTATATGGTCGAGGAAACTTCTATATAGATACAGAGACAATAGAATGGGGGTCCAGATAGAGAAGTATGAGGTAGAGGGGAAAAAGCGTAGATAGAGACGGTTAGTGGTTCATGTAATTACCATCAACGCCCCCTAGTAGTCCACATCGGGCACAAGGAGCTCTTGGATAGGGATGACACCAGTTACTTGATATAGAAGCTTATAAAACTATTGCTCTAGGGATGAAATGAGGTACTATCTATGTCTCTTATACTATAGTTATAGTATTGATATACATAAGAGCTAGTAATTATTTTCACTTCACAAATAATGATAGAGACTCAGGGATTCAAGGTGAAATGTTTATAAGAATATTATTCATTGACAAACCTACATGTAGAGAATAGATGATAAAAAACTGGAGACAACAATTTGACGTAACATTTGGAGGTGAGAGTTTCACTTGGGATTTATTGGTAGTGGCGTTGAATCCTTAAGATGTTATTCTTCATATGGACCTGATATCCATATTTCATGCTAATTTTGTCTATTTTTTGTGATGATTGTGGTGTGTCTACAATGATGGTCCGTGTTTAAATTTTTTTGTGTAATGTAAATGCAGTCGGTGATGGACTAGCTCATTCATAGGAGGTAGAATAAAATTACTCATCGGTTAGCTATTTTTTCCCTTAGTAAAGTTGGTGTTATGTGTCTTTAGTTTACTGTAGTTATGTAATATTATGAGTACATATTTCCAGAATATCATCGATGGATACCTCCATAGAGGGGGGGGGGAGAAATCTTCATTGGATTACACCTCAGGATGGCACCAATATATATACCTTCATATCATATTTCTCCCACTGAGTTTTTTGAGATAAGGATATAGTTGGAGGACATTCACAGTATGGGATCAGTATTATACAGTGATTCACCCTAGTAAGACACTATTTTTTTCATGATGGCAAACATGTGCTTGAGGTTATGTGTGGATTACCGATGCATGAAATATGTGACCAGGAATAGAATATATTCACTAACGAGGAATGATGACCTATATTATCTATTTAATGTGGAGTGATGGTTCTCGTTGATTTTCATTAGGTCAGGGTATCACAAACATACCCTATGGGATAATGATATAGAAACTACAATATTTAGATGATGTTATATTCACTAGGAGTACATTGAAATGTATTTTAGTGTGACGAATGACATAATTGTATTATTGGGACACCTGAACTAGATCATTTATCTGTATATAGCTCAGTTCATGGTGGAATTCATCGATGAAATCCTATTGTATTCAACATCTAAGGGGGAGAATGTGAAACACTTGAGAATGGTCCTGTACACACTCCAGTATATCTAAAAATTTTGGAAGCTCTCTATGTTCATTCGTTATATTCTTGAGAAAAATTTTCTTGGATACATCATCTCATAGGCTAGAGTTGCAGTTGATCAACAAAGGATGATGGGGTTCTTTCATGGGAGTCACCCAAGAGGGTTACCGAGGTGTAGAGTTTCCTTGCATTGGAAGGGTATTATCAGATCTTAGTACATGAATTATCCATAATTCCAACACCATGTACCCCATTGAATAAAAATGGATATCCTTTTTGGGGAATGAAATAAGCTAGCACTGTATTTAGGAGATAAGGAAGTCGTTAACAAGAGCTCCCACCGGGAGGTTACTGGATGAAACAATCAAGTACATTGTGTTCTGGGATTCACCAGGGACCGGGATTTGATGTGTACTAATGTATAGGTAAGATGTAATTTCCTATGGTTCATTCCTGTTGAGAAAACACAAGAAGAACTACATGACCCCTGATCATGAGTTGGCAATGGTAGTTTTCTCATTAATGATGTGGTGGAATTACCTGATGGGATTGTAGTTAATTAATGAAATTAATCAAAATAGTCTCAGGTTTACATTATGTTAGGATTATCTCAACTTTAGATAGAGGTGATGGGTAGAGTTCCTCCATGAATATGAAATTGAGATTGTCTATAATCCTTTTAATGGTAACATGGTGTGAGATGATATCATCAGCAAATCCAGTTTGTAGTTGTTGAATGGGGAATCAGATGAGTTGACCTCATCGATGATATCTTTTATTTATGGAGATGGAGAATCATACCCTCAGTCGATGGTTGTCACAATAATCTATTATATTGATCCCGTGAAGCATTGATTTGGTGTACTGACTATGAGACCATGTGTTCTCATATATCCACAGTGTATGCTCTAAATGGATACTGAAAATGATGTAGAATATCGTTCTTTTCAGTGTACAAATAGTATTACTAGTGTCGTTGGGGTAAGAGGTTCTAAGGGAGTTTCATATATCCACATTGTTGTTACATCCAGATATGGAAAAAATGTAATCGGACCTCTGACATAATTTTTTCCAAAGGATTGAGAAATTATTTTCAGTGTTTTACTCTCGATGCATTACTTTTCAACGTGTAACAGTTGTGCATAAGGTTCCATTAGGATTAGCACAACCCATTGAGGTAGAATAATGGAAGTCGGATGGGAAATTTATTTACTTAATGATGGTTTTAACACAAAAATCCTGGTAAAATGGTGAGATCTATATGTGATATTAACGACTCACCATGTTTTCCCACTTCTTGTCTTTCAATAGAGATAATTTAGGTAGATATATTAGAATGCCTTAATTTATAGAGGATTTTTTGAATTTGTGTAGTTCATTCTACAATTGATAAAAATAATGATTATATCATTACATTTGGTTTGTGAAAGGGAATACAGGAGGTGTTTGGGACCAATTATTATTGAGAAAGGTTTTTCACCCATAGATGAATGACAAGCCAAATAATAACATTAATTTTATGGAGGAATAGACATGATCTTGAATGTTATACATTTACCATTGTTGAGAGGATCACATAATAGTGGAGGAGTTTTCATTAAAAACAACTACCATTCCATCTTTGGTATATCAATATTTGGGGCTTTTATGGATATCCCTACAGGTCACAACTTTTTTAAGCTGACATATGAGAGTAAGAAGTCATGGGCTTGGAGATGGAAATATATATTACAACTATAGTGCATATAATATAGGAGAAGATGAAGAATACAAAGAGTCTCCAAAAGTCTTATGCTGATAAGAGACTGATTCCTTTGGATTTTGATGAAAGCGACCATGTCTTCCTCTGGGTTTCAACTCAACATTGACTAAATAGATATTATCGAGGTGGAAAGCTATCTTTGAGGTTCCTTGGACCTTATTGATATTGCGTAGAGTTGGAGAGGTGCAATAGAAATTTCCGCAACCACCATAGATAGATTGGTTACACAACGTCTTCTTCAAGTCACAGATAAAGCGGTACATGAATAACCCATCACATGTAATCGATTGGGTAAAGCAGGACATCGAGGATAGAAAAAAATTTGTGAGTTTCTAGTGGTGATTATGTATCATCATTAAAGGATCCATTATGGCCGATCAAATCAATTGGTTCATGTTCTAGTCCAGCATGGAAATCTCCAAGAGAATACATGGGAGTGGGATGCTATGATTCAGTCTCACTACCCACATCTCTTTGTGTAGACCTTGTTTTAGTTTTTTGGGGTCATAATTCCCAATTTTGGGGATAATAAAACACCTAGTATTTTATGTGAATTATTTTAAGATATTATATGGACTATATTCCAGAACATTTTCTAAGACAACATGTTATTCAGAGCCATTGTGTGGTCTTAATAAATGATTTAAAAATATTATAATATATAATACAGTGAACATGTGTTTTTTTCTTGAAAAATATGATTAAAATTTTCTATGGGTACATAGATAATAAATCTGATAACCATTTATGTTAAAAATAGAAATTTTACCCTAGGTATGACCTATGGTTGGTTGGAATGTGTCATTTTTGAAAAAAAATTCACAGACTTAAAAGGAATAAAATTATTTGATAAAAATTATTTTGACGCAACTACATACTTATAACATTAAAATAATGATTATGGAATATTCACTGGGTAAGACACAAAACCAAATGAATTTTTAATAGTTACAATGGTGTGTTGGAGGATACATCATGGGTGGACAATTTTCATGAATGATTTGTAAATAAGAGATCAATGATCTTTGCATGATAGGATCGATGGATCTCACCAATAAATATGGCACGACATTGTTCTTCACCAGAAATAAATCCAAATCGAGGTCTAGCATGTGTTAATGTATTTTTATTCCATATTAATAATTTATGTGAAAAAAAAAATCAATTGACAAACAGATTGATTTACTGATTGATCACTTGGTGGAAGGGTTCTATTCTATAGAATTTATTTAATATGGTTTTATAAACCAAATCCCCAATTCTTGATTATTTCCCGAGAACTCATGTCCAATGATAATAAAACATTTTTCTAAAACCAATTCTCCCTCTTCTTTTCATGATCATTACCATTAGATCCCCTTTGTCCCAACTCGATGTTTTTGGGTGGTTCTGAACTCGATAAGGCCACTAGATTGGAGGGAAATCAAATACTGAGGATGTTTCATTATATATCAGGGAATAGGGAACTTACATCAATGATCATTTAAATTTTTTATAATTGGGGGAGGTGCATTGGTATTCAATAGGGACCACCATAATGCAGTAGATGCGGTAACCAGTGATCGTCGATGGCATATGGTTGATGACCACATGCGAACTACAGATACATGTAAGGATCAAGGTTAGATTTTAGCGAGGGGGGAGGTCATGAGTGGTGGAGAAAGATGGAATCATTGTCTTTCTGAGATGTCGTGGTAAACCCTAAGGATCCATAGAGTGTTTTAGCAACGGATAGAGGAGAATATTTAAATATATAGAGATCCTTGCGAGGAGGGCCTTGTACTGGTGGGCTAGGCCCAGACATTGGTCTAGGTTAGGTTGTTGGGCTAGATTGGATGAGGTATACTCAGATCAGATCGTGGGTGAAATGACATGGAGTCGGGCTTGGTTGATCATGTGGTGCGGTCAACCATGTGGTGTGATCGACCACAAGTTGGAGGGGAATGTGGATTTTTTCTGATGAAGCAACCATGTGGTCTATCCACCAACAGATGACCGCACTGATGACAACATCTGTTGGTTAGGTGTGGCATGTGGGCTCACCACGAGGGTCGGTTCATGGGATGTTGATCCACATGGTCGGTGGATAGATCGAGGTAGTCGGTGGAACGACCAAAATGGTAGGTGGACCAACTATAGAAATAGGTTGACCTAGCATGGAAGTGGGTTTGTAGGTCAAGTAAGACTTCCTGAAACATCATTCAAAGGGAAATAACTCCTAAACTGAGTCTCCAAATGAAGCACCATCAAGGGTATCATAACCATGATATTATGAATGTTGAAAAAATACCATTTTTGGGAACCATAATCGGTTTAAGGAAGTTATTTTTCCTATATTGTACCATTATAGGATTAGTGTGGTCCCTTTTTTCATTATTCATGATGATATTTCTTCATTACATCTTCATCAATACACTGTAATCCCCTCTAGAGACTGAGTGTCATATATAGTTCTGGTGTCCATCCATGAGAATGGAGTGCAATCCTCTATCATCCCAATAGTACTTTGTGGAATCTTTGTTATCTCATTAAGAAAGGAGTTCGTTGTAAATCTAGGGAACCATATTAGTAGGTTTTTTGGAATAACTGTAATATGATCCCCCATATAAGAGATTGATCACGATGGGTTAATGGTGTCTTCTAATGATTTTTTGTGTGACCCCATATTTATGTATCAATGTCTTAATTGGCCAATGCATTGTCATTGGGTGGGGCTTAAATTATCTAGACCTCAACATTGATTGTATCTAATGGTAGCATGTTTCTAGGATTGTGTTCTCCCAGAATGGCTATTTCATCGAGAAGACATCAATGGCTAGCAGTTGGATATGATTACCTAAAGGCATTGAGTGTTTTATTAGTATATCTGGGATATTTTTCATTGCTTTCGGTACCATTTATAATGTTTAAAATGTTATATTGAGAATTCTATTCTTGTTGATTTTTATTTACTATTTTTGGGGAGTCGTACTAAGTAATGTCATACTTACCCTTGTACTATATTTTCCATCACATGTTGTTTCTCGTGTAGACATCTTTCCATTTGATGGTATCCTTGAAGGACTAGGATCAGGTGGAGCATAGATAGAGATGGTATGATTGAGTTGTTCCCATAGAGCATAACTTGGATGTATTCCTCACCCATGTATTAGGTTATAATCTTTAATGATTTAGTTAGACTTATGTACAAACTCTACATTTTGAGACTATATTTGGAACTATTTACTTTTCCATCAATTTCTATTTTAAACTGGGTGTGGGATCATAATTTTATCCAAGAATTCTGTCAATAGTTTTACAATTTAACACTATGTGGCTTGGAGATATGTGCATCTATATAGGTACATTACCTTAATGCCTACCATTTGAGGAAAATTCCTACTCAGTGTAATTCACCTGCAACTATCCTATTGGAGGTAGTCTTTTAAAATCACAGTATGGGCCCCTATAGGATGGATCTTGATAAAAATAGTTCCTAATATTGAAGAAAAAATACTATATAACACTAAAAAAGGGAAATCTAATCCTAATGGATGTCTGCTAAACTACATGAAAAATGGATCTCTATTATAGAACTATATCTCATGGAATAAAATTACTCAATGTAGGTAGACCGGTCTATGAATATTAACTATGTGAATTGCGAAAACTAATTCAATGTGTTTAATGTAATGTTGCGAGGAATCATGGAGGGGATTTGTTCAATGATGTCTCAAACACTTAAATTATGTGCAATCTTTGTGGTACTAATATGATAGATGGAAACCCATCAAGAATGAGTGGACTAAACAATTGTATCAAATATGTGTTTGTATGGAATCTATAGCCCATCCTAGGAAAGAAGATTTATGAATCCCAACCAATAATATGGTAATTGGAATAACAGCATAGATAGTTCTTATATTGTATAGTACATTCATTATAATTGGTTATGTTTAATATAATTCTAGTGATATCTAGTATAACCATAACCCCTAAATACTCATGTTATAGAGAAATATCCCCAATGGAGATTGGGATCTCAAACATTGGATGACAGATTTATGATATGTGTCTCATGGAATAAACGCTTCAACATTTTTTAGGTTTATATGAATAATATAACTATGTATTGTTTAATATAATATATACTATACTACATGATGTATTATTTCTCAAAAAGAAAAATGATGAAATGAAGTCATTCAATTATTGATGATATTTTTATTCACAAATTATGGAAACATTTCCATGATGTTGGGAATCTAAAATGACCTAATGAAGACACATAATGTTATCCTAACAATGATAAATAAAGAAATGAGGGGGGGGGGGTGAATCTTGGAATGAGGGGATATCAGAACTACCCCTATGGTTCTTATTTATTTATTAATAACAATCATATATTTTCATCCTTTATTAAAGAATAATAGGAAGATAAATCATGAACATGACACAAAAATCATTAGATTGTTCACGCACACTATCATCCTTCATTAGAGAATACAATGCATGTGTAATAATATAACAAATTAACTAAAGTGAACTACTATTATACGGTTTAGATAAGACTAACGATCCCTCATACATAAAAACCATTCATAATTTGAAATATCATTTCACTCTCTCTGCGAATGTTAATTCACAGATCATCTTTTATATCATTTTATTGATCTTAATCACCTTTGAATTTGTTCACACATATGTGATGTTTTTGAGATGTTCACTAAAAACTGATGAGATGAAATCCAATAACCAGTGTATAAATTTCATTCAATAGAGACCTAAAACAATTAATTTTTGTCCCAAAATTCTACAAATTTATTAATTTACAAAGATTCCAATCATAAAATTTATAACACCACATAACACGACTGACAGATGAATTATATTTACTTAACATAGGGTTTATACCCTTTGAACAACCACTCCTTTTTCAAAAACAATGCATTGAAAACTAAACTCCTCTATGAAATAAACATCCTTCAGGAACCAACTTCTAGTGGAAGTCAACTTCATTAAGAACTAATATCAGAATGATGTCATTTAATCTAGTAAAGATTCAATAAAATGATTTCCCCTTAAATAATAATTTGATTAGGGATCCTCAATATAGGGGAAAATCTAGGAATATCTATTATTCAAAATTAAATTTTACCCTATTGGGATGTACCATTCACTATGTACTAGAATAACTATGTGGTTTGAATAGATAATAACCACTTTGATGCATCCTATGAACACCATCTATTAATAAATGATAAAGGCCATTTTTGGAAACATCTAAATTACAATAGTTTTCTACAAATTATGTGCACCCATTGTTATTTTCATAGAACAACTAAAATTTCAAATCCATGCGATCTGAAAATTTACATTTCGGGATTACATACATTCTAGGATGTTTTCGTAGAGAACCACCTCTACGTTTATGATGCCTTCACTAAAAACAACATCAATCTCCATCTTATTATAAATGGTCTTCCAATATTTCTTTATGGAAATCCATCCATTTCCATAAAAATAACTATATGAATTTATTCCCCACAATATAGAAAATATTGACAAATATTTCAACCTTTAAATCATCTTCTTCTTAAATAACCATTTTGAAGAAAAGTAAATCTTCTTTGTGAACTAGAACAACCAATACAAAAATACAAAAAGCAATCATGATTGTTTTTTCTCAAAATAGAATTTATTTTGTGTTTACTTGCATCTGGTTATATGATATGAGATCTAAATATCACGACATAGCCTAAAAAGTTTAATCAATCCACTCATTGTTCATTAGGGGTCCCATAAAAACATTATAATCATGTTGGGTGGGGGTTCCAATTTTTCATAGAAGTGGTTCTCAATAAAATAAATGGAACCTACATAGATCTACATCATATGTATGAGATGAAGTAATTTTAGAAATATATTTTTATTTTACATATTTAATAGGATGTCCATATAAATAGATTATAAATAGGACATACAATTTTCATCAATCACAAAGAATTTCTTATGAGACATATTCAACATAGAATAGATTCTTTTGCAAGTGAAAAATCTGGCTACTTCTTAGTGTATAACAAGACATTGAGGTAAATGGTGGAATTTTTTTAATTGAAACATAAGACTAAGACTAGGATTGATGTTCCCAAAATCACTACATATCAATATCCAATAAGAATGAATCCACATATAGTTAATGGAAGTAAATATCCATCAAATATCTTACTCAAATACAAGGTAAAGGGGAATTTGTTTTAGCATTCATTTTTTATTTTAATTTAAATTTTATCCAAGAATAAGTGTCCTATGAATCAACAAATATCATAAATTGGGAGTAATTTAGACCCACATAGTTTATATATTGTTCCACCTATACATCGGTGATATATACAAATATGGGGAAACTATTTTGTGAAATTATTAGTTTATCATTGGATGAAATCCATGCATCCCTACATATCTTCTACTAATTGGAATATAACCACACATAATTAATTAATGGTTACTTATTCCAATCATGATCAAACACATGAAAGAAGGGATTGGATTTTTATCATTGTTTATGATGGGAATAATCAATGAACAAAGACATCTTGTATGGATAAAACACTAAAATATGGTATAATTACCATATAATGATGTAAAATATAAGTCATTTATGATACACATTATGAAAATAGGGTTGAATTTAGATTTGGATGATAATGCTTGGGATAATTTGTGTAATTTTTTATGTTCATGTGATGAAGATAAATTATATTCACAATAACATCATGTTTAATGGATTTTAACAAGGTAATTTAATATGTTTATCTGAAGATGATATTCTAGTTAGATTTAAATTCAATAATGTTTGGAATATTCTCTGATGATTAATGTCTTGTTGAAGAGACCAGAGATTTGGGACGTTTGATGTCTAGAAAGTAGGACATATGTGTCCTTAAATTTATATTCAATTGACACAGACTAAGAAAATAATTATAAGTGCAATGGATTTATTAAATTTTAAACCTATTAAAAGTATTGAACGTTATATCTAGATATAAACTTCAATGGTAGGTGATGTGATAAACTCCTCATCAAATGTAACTATGAAGTATGATCCACTGGAATATACCTTATAGATGATGTAACGTACTTCCCATTTGAATAAATTTTTTGGAGGGATATCCCAAGTAACATTATTGTTATGAGAACCAATAATTTCAATCCCTTTATTAGAGAGTGGAGTAAATATTTCTTACAAAATTCATTCATAATTCGGTTTTGAAGGAATTATATGTTGTCAATTGTTTGCAACAACTTTACATATTGTCAATCTAACATTCATCAACTCTCATCTAGGATTTTAAATAATCTAATATCTATCTTTATATATGACTATATATTGATATTAATTGAACATACATGGTTACCATCACAACTTCCATATTGATATGATAAAATGGGGTCTCTTCTATAGCAGTTTTAGTTATGGAGTGATAATTCCAGAAAGACAATAGAATCATGTATTGATAGGATTTGTTTTCTTTTATCCACCTTCTTCTGCAGTATATTTAATAATATTTTTCAGGAACCCAATCTACAAATTTTACTATGCATAATTAAATAATGAGTGGTTTAAATCGATGAAATACACATGATAAATACTTTTTATCTTGGATATATAGAAATTGGTGTCAATTTCAATCAATATGATGTGAGTGACACTAAATTTGGTGATGATACTTAACAACATAATTGTTATTATATTTTATTTATATTTATCATTGAGGTTTATAGGCTATTAATAATAGAAAATAAGGATTCAATAGGTATTCACATGATCTTTTTGGATAACGATTTGGGATATAATCCCACAATTTCCGCTAAACTTATAGAATAACAACATTTATTATTCTGTAGAATGGAACAAATTTGGGGATTAACGTACAAATTTATCATACATTTGACTTGTATGGAATATTTTTTGGTTTATTCCTGGAAATATTGTTTCATAGTTATTCAAAGGTAGCCATGAATCCTAAACTTCAGGAGGATCTTGGCCACAAGATAATGATCACTATCAATTATTTCATGAACATCATGCATAAAGATGAGTGTTTCTCATTCTTCAATGAATATAAGGAGGAATAAAATCACACCTTTTCTATATGATGTATTTTGATCATTCGATGAATCATAGAGGATGGTGATTTTTCTTGATGTCACATCATTCAAACATTGGATCGACACATTATATAATTAGTAGAATGTGATATTGAATGCTTATTCTCTATAACACTCATTATTTCATTGATTTTCCCTATGTCACTAATGGGTTTGGGGGAGAACACAATAAATCATGCGATGAAAAAGAATAAATTACTTTTTTGAGGTTGGGATAGATCTATATATTCATTATCCAGTTAATCATAACATAAATTCTACAATATTGTGATATGATTTAATGTCCGATAAAACTTGATTATTCTAGTAGTTCATTTGTGTAACCATGTATGGCAGTAAAAAATTTATTTTTAATGGAATAATAATTATTAATACTCTTAACTACCATTTGTGTGCCACCATTGACAACAAAAATAATCTATTTCTGGTTGGTAGGAATCTCCATGACTTTTAATGAGAGCCTAGTAGACCACATCAATTTTTGTGTAACCCTTATATAATAAGAAAGAATCGAAAAACCCCTCCGTGAATGGGGAGGTTCATACAATCCATAGACTATCATTATTAAGATTTGTGTATTTCAAAATTTTCCAAACAAAAAACTACAAGGACCCATTTAAATATATCTACCATATCATTAGAGTTACATTTAAAATTAAAAAAACCCTTATCAAGGATATCATTATTAACTGGTATTATTTTTGTGATTGCGTGTGTTGTGGGGAAATCAGTTGGACAATTACGTTCCATTATCTTCAAAAATACAAATTCAATGAAAAAAATATTACAATATAACTTACCAACAACATAAATTATAAACCTATATCACATTATTGATGATAAACATGAGTATATTGAAACAAGAGATTGATTAGACCTCATGGCGGTGTACTTAGTACCTCATGTTTTCAACTATGAAAATCAGTTTGAGGTAGTTCTCATCGATATCGGAATATTGAGTACTGGTACCTACCATTTTTCGGATGAGATAATAATGATTTTTTTCTTTACCAAAATCATAATTTTGTGAGACATGATAAGTGGGAGATTGATCAATGGTATCCACAATTACGATTTTTTTCATTCTGTTAAGTAAAAAATCATCAAAAACTTGGGGAATCTAAAATCACCTATGATCTTCAATGAATTCATGATAGTATTTATCCCTTTATTAATTGACTACATTATTTTTAATCATCATTAAGTGGATTAATTTGTTTTAACTAATTTCTATATAACACCTGATTATGGATAGATGTCCCTAAAGTCCTATCTTCTAATGGAGGTTTGGAGATGAAATGTTTAATTATTTTTAGATGGACTATTTGATTCTATGTTTGTGTACAATGAATATGAGTAATTATCCTAATGTAAAAAAAATCATACCACTATTTGATTATCGTAATTCTATGTTGTTGTAATATATTGTAATCTTATTGATGGTTAGTAAGTTAACCATAGTGTTACTAGGATTTGAGAAATACATAATTAGTATTTCGTTATATGATCCTTCCAATGAAGGGTATTGAAGATGAAATACATGAAATGAAAATCTGTGGAACCCAAATTCCTAAAACTAATGGGCATATCTTGATTGTGGAATATCCCTTCGTGGTCTCATTAAATAATTGTGTCTTCATCTGGATGAGCAGTTTAGAACTATTTGTTCATTGAACCCATCCATGAAGTAATGTTTTTGGAAAAACATGTAGCGTTGATTTGAAGTTATGTGTACTAGAATAGGGAATTTTACTTTAGTAAATGTTGATTGAGGTCCTTGAGAATGATAAAAACAATGAAATTTCCATTATTTTTCTTAATAGGGATGATTTTGGTGAGCCATTATGGGTACTAAACATCCTTAATTAAAAAATATTTAAAAGGATTAGAAAATTTAACAACATCTAGAAAATTTTTATACAGATGGCTCCCCATTATTACCTACAGTTTTCCAAGAATTTTCAACATTCATTCAAAGATGATGGTTGAACACATCACAATCTAGTTCAATAAATATTATATTATTCATTCAAAACACATAAAAATGATATTTTATAATGCTAATAATCATGATTTAAGAACCTAGAATGTTTCTCTAGTATTGATCCTTTAAAATATAGTCTATTTATATATTTTTTAGTTAATATGGAATAATTATAGAGTTAGAATAGTTTTATGAATTTCTAGGGCTTGATCGGGCTTTGAAACACTGGTAGGTGGAAAAAACACTAGTCAGCATGGTTAAAAGACCCCATGAAACTAACCTGTCAGGGTCTCTCCAATATATAGAGGGATGGAAATTTTTGTGAATCCATTCACATGGTTTTCCATAACCCTAACCCTTGTGTTGCACTCCACTTTAGGATGTACAATGTTTGTAGCATAGATGGATCCCACAGTTGGCACACAGTTTCTCTAACCAAGAAGCCTAACCACGTGGCTACCCTCATTATGTAGCAAGCCACACATAAATGGCATACAGTTTGTTAATCCTTGTGGCCAAACCATGATACATTCTTTTTTGTGTGAAATAATAAAAATTACCATAATGAAAAGATTTACTCACCATCTTTCCCCATTATGTAATTATAGTTCAATGAACACATCTCCCTTCCCATTATTGAGTTCTGAACCCTTAGTCTATAGTTTATTATTCAGATTCATCTTTCTGAACACCATTTTGATCCCTGTTCATCACATTTTATGTGCTTCAATAAAAAAACTGATTCCATTTCAGCTATTAATTATACTCTTATTCTTGATTATGTTATTTAGATGGAGGCTCTTATTTTTTATTTTGAGGGTTTGTATCCATTATTCATACTATTTATAAACCATGACAATGTAAAGGATGATATTGGATGAAGAGAGTTCTATATCCTCATGTTTTGATTGATGGAATAGTAACTATATTTGATTAATAAAATATTTTTAGGGGAATATGTGAGACTCCACACATCATACAACAATCATGAACTAAAATAGAATATTGAATTATCAATGGAATATTTTTGACACCACAAATCATTATCCCTAATACAATATCAAAGGGGTAGAAGATTCAGGAGCACCCAGATCATCCATTAGGTTTTATTAAAAATTATCTCCCAGATAATCCCACGATTTCATGTATTCTCCTTTGTAGATCTTCTCCTCGTTGAATCCACTTATTAGAATACAGCCTTTCTTTTCAATCCAATAACATTGCTGGATGGTAGTGTCTACTTTGAGCATTCTTCCCATCATTTTAGAAGCATCTTCTTGTGTGGCCATAATTTCTAGAATGTACTCTATAATTTATTCACTAGAGTTCATTAGCAAATACATATTATTCATCATTCCCTAGTCATCCTATTTCTGATGACCATTAATGATTTCTTTGAATGGATATACTTCAATGACAAGAACCTCCATCCGATCAGGGGATCTGAACCCTTTTTATCATCAGCAATTTCCTTGGATTTCGTCCCTTTCACAAAACTAATCTCTATTTGAATGGGAAAATATTATTAATATTATGAATCTTCATGTTTCATTTTGTTACCCTTCCAGCTCTAGTTCCGGTCTGTCATGATATAGAATCTCAAATCAGCTATCAAGATTTAGAAATGAAGATTCACTTCATAGACTTTCCCCTAACTGCATTTTAAACATTTGTAATCATATTGTGTTTATGGGATCCCAATATTTCAAAGGATCCATGGGTTGAGAGAAAAACATATGTATATGATGCAATATTCAGTGTACATGAATCTCCATCTTAAGCCACCGTGACCTAGCCAGTCTCAGAGCTCAGAACAACTCTTTGAGTGGCCTCTTTTGAGTTAATGAAAGAATATTCTAGGACGACATCTACATAGACCACCTCCAATCATGTAGGAGCCATCCGAACTCCAGTCAATGGAAGGGGATCACATAGTTCCCTCTCCAATTTCCTAAAATATCACAAATCAAAAGATTGTCCCCCAAAGACTCCTGATGAATAGGCTTCACATTGTTTGGGATTGAAGAAGCGAAATGATTCCCCATCAGCCATTCACCAGCACCCAACCTCAAGAATTTTTCATTATCCCTTGAAACTTCATTCAAAATTTGATGCTGACATACAACCGAAGACTGACCAAGTTTCCAACATGTATAGAAAAAGTCGACAATTGATTCGAAAAACACCTCCTACTTATGTCAATATTCATCTTCCATTGTATCCCAAATGAACTCTCTAGGAATCATCGATACATCATCTTCTACACATATACATGGTGAAATAAGATGCGAAATTTAGTTATTCCTACTATCGGAAGAAATGTATCGACCAATTAGGTTCCCAAGCATGTGTATAATCAATGGATTTTGAAAAGGTAAAGGTAGATCAAGGAAACTAACCCAAATTACCATCATGGGGATGTCCCACTTCAAATGAATGTAATAGTTCCACCTAAATAGGTACAACCAAAATCCATTATACCTAATATGGGTACTAGACTAATCCCTGACCAGATTATACTCCAAACCATAGCGGATTGTAATGTGTCTCATATCAAGAAAACATAATGATGCTCAGTCTTGTAATCCCAAAAATCAAAAATAAATCCATAAAAGGAGTTTAATGAGGTTTGGAACTAATTAAATCACACAATAAAGGAGTGATTCCAAAGATCTGATGCTGCGATGAACTCTAAATTCAAAATCAAAAGATGTGGAGAACCCTTTATTAGATCGGGGACATTGTGGTTATGCAGAATTTGAGGGAAATCTGGGAGATAGTCGGGGTTCGAGAAAGGGGAGACAGAGAGATTAGTGGAAAAAATGTATGGAGGAGGTTCCTCCCCCATCTAGGGGGAATGAAATTTTGCACCAACCATCTCTATCATGGGGAAGAGGCTACCATCACAGAAACCCTACTTGGGCTGTTTGTATTTCTTCTCTAGCTATGTGATCTATGAATCATTCCCCACGTCACGATGTTTTATAATCCACCTTCATTTTTCGCATTCCAATTTCAATGGGTGTTTCCTATTAAATTCATGTTCTTTTCATAAATTCATATGAATAAATTTCATAGACACGTGTAATATATTTTATCTATAGTGGGGGGATATTACCTCACTGTCAACATCCCCATGAAGGGTGTTTTCGTAAATCTTCCTTTAGTGGTTTTCTATGATCATCTACGCCAACATTTAGGTTTATTCTGAAATTAATGTATTTTTGGAAATAATATCCTTAAAAAATTAATTATTAATTATAATCATTGGTAAATTAATATGATATTGTTACTTGACCATTCTAAGTTATGTTCTTCAATTAATTCATGAATATCTATTATAATTGGCAATAATATCAATTTATATCAATTGGAATATTTAAATGGAAATGAACTAATTCTGTTACTCCATCGAAGTGAAACATACCATTATTATAAAAGGAATAATTTTGTATCTAAATAATTATTATGTAGAATAACCAAAAAACGGTTACCTGCCGATTTATTGTCTACCACACTAATAAAATGAAATGAATTGATAAAAATAAATTTTTATATTCTGGGAAAAATAATTGACCAGTTTTATATAATGATGTACTTATTAGGTGATTATGGAAAATCTACATGTTAAATATATTATTATTGGTTATACGTGGGACAACATTGGATTCCCGAGGGAATTTATTTAGCACTTGTAGACACCGTTATTATATTGGGATGCTAGTTTACGAGGGTGAGACTCACCTTGGAACCCGATCCAATCTACCAGTGTATTCTGTATATTGTAATATAGGATACTCCAACTATATTTTATATAGTAGGATACCTTTTATAATGTATATGAATCCATAATGACGTCTACATAAATTTGGATCAATAGATACGCCCATTGGGTTTATTAATTTTATAACTTGTTTTATCTTTGATGAATTCCTAAGACTTGGATAGAATCATGTTATAGGGGAATTCATTTAGTGATGGTCCCTTTTTTACTTGAATAACACTTATAAATAGAATAAAAGTTAATACCATGTAGGATCATCACCTATGTCTAATGATTACTTGGATTCCAACTTGGATCCTCTTCCATAGAATCATCACCATCTATTAATCGTTATTACAATTATCCTTTATCATTATTATCATATCATATTTCAGTGTTAATTACAGATCATGTGACTTACTATATAAAATGGATCATAATTATTTAATGATATGTTTTTTTGTTCTGAATCCCTCTGTGGATAATGTAGGTCTTTGGTATTTACATTTCTCTAATAGTTTTCTTATATACATGAATGCATTTTCATTGTATCAGTTTATATTACAAAGATGCGATGTTTTTCTCCTCATTTGTGGTGGCATACAATGAATTTTCCAAAACCATTTATGTGACAATGATGGTTACCAAGAATATTAATTTTATGATGGTGTTGATAAATAGAAGTCTCCCACTATGAACTCTTGATATTGAATTCATTCATTGGGACATATCATTACAGTAGATGATCGAGCTAGAGCTCGGGATGCTTAGATAATTTTTTGAATATTTTTTATTATTTGGTATATCATGTTTTTTCCACTCTCATGTATAAATAGTTAATATTTTTTGACACATTACATTAAATATCATTTCATTTCATAATTATGACCAGTTTCATTAGTTATTTATCATTACTGACTACATCCACTACAGAGGTTTACGAGTCCACTACCTGTAGTGTATGTATCTAATATGGAATATTTTTATCATATTTCATATTCTATTTACAAATTATTATATTCATATTATTTGATACACTTTGTAGGTGATGGAATTGTTTCCCCACTTACATTACTAGGGCCCTCAGTACTAGTTTCCTGCACATGACATTTTGGGAGTTGTGCATGAGGCCATGTGGCCATTCGGGGGTGGGGAACCATTGAGTGGAACACGAGTTTGAGACAATAAAAAGTGTTTTCAAGGAACTTATTCTATTTCATTACTATTTTGTCAAAAATCATAAGATATTAAGAGTTCATTATAACTTGTTGAAAATATATGCTTTAGCGTAGCTATCATATGTGGGGGTAAAATGCCATGAATCCTAATTAATAATTTATGTTCTATTTTATCTAAATATAGATGATGATGTTTCACCGTTAGGCGTTGCACATTCTGTTATATTATTATATTTATTATTTGGATTGTGGATTAAATTTAATTTGTGGCTTGATAAAATGAAGGAACATATAATTGTAACATGCATCATTATAGGCAACTAGATTTCACATTCCATGAAAATTACATAACATTTATACAGAAATTCCCTCAGGATTTATTGTTTTCCTTTTTATTTTTGGATTAATTCAATTTTTGGTATATTATTCATAGGATTCTATTTCTTTAAAATAGAGTTATTTTCAATTTCATTTTATGAGGTGTATGGGCCCTCATATGTTGGAATGTGTAATTTTCTGAGTCTAATGATTAGAATGAATTTAAATGTGTATTAATATTAGTGAGAAGGTATATGGGACTTGATTCATAAGGAATTCCAATATATTTTTATCAAACCATGATATATCTATATAAATACTTTTAAAATAACATGTAAAATAAATACATATAAAATTGAATGGTTTACATTAAAGTAAATGGTAAGGTATCTATTATACTTAACATACAAGATATAATGTAATTTAAAATTCAATACATAAAAATTACAATAATTATATTAGGGTAGATGGGGTATTACACAACTGGTAGTGATCTCTTCTTCTTATGATACACTTAAATTAGTGTATTTATCAACTCACATTTTTTATACAGAATTTTTATGGGTTTTATAAAAATATTCCTCTCTTAAATCCCCATGTCATGTTCCTGGGGGATGGAAATGACCATGCTACATATGTGATGGGCCCTAAGCCACAAGCCATACTTCATGGAGTTCCACGTGTGGCACCATAATAAATACCTGATTTGGACAGTAATACTCAACATCATCAATGATACATTTTTTGATTCATTACATGATGGGTTTTACAAGAACTACACATACAATGGCATGTCCGACATGGGAGTTACAGTAGTAGCATCCTACAACCTTCCCATGTGATGTTAGTCCATAGGCTGATGAGTTTTCTCCAGATTCCAGATTGTATATCAATGATCGTTTGGGAATGCCACCAGAGTAAATGAAAAATAATTCCAAATATATGCAATGTGTTATTTCCATGAACTCGTGGAATGTTAATAAGTATGATTGTAATCATAAGGGCATGGTGGATAATGATTTTCACACTACCTTTTCTGTACAGTTCATTCCTTAAACACTATGAGATGTCCAAGCCATATATTTTATGAATATATAATAGGAATTTCTGCCAGTCCTCTACAATTCATATCATTTTTCTATGTTTCTATTCTTTTTAACTCTTCTATCTAATGATGGCATTTCGCATACTAGATGATTTTAGGATGGGATCCTCTTTTTCATCATTATAGAGGTTAATTTTTTTGACTACGGACATTCAATGTAAATTCCAATCAGGTTCTTATCTATGTGAATAATAGGCAGTTAGGTGATAGTACTATATATAGAAGATTGAACATTGGTATTCCAGTAGTTCTTCTAGTATAAAGAAACATACTATCATGGTTTCATGTCAGAATAGTGGTAGCTAGAGTAACCAAACTTGAAGCTTCATTGTATGTCATTAGTTTGGTAGACCTGGTGATTTAATGGATCTGTGTTATAGATACTTCATATAGTGTCATACATGTGACCAAGTTTGTAATTTTCAGAGATTCTATCTGACCATTCCATCAACTACATGTGGAAGAGGCTCCCCACTTTCTATAAATTCATGTTAGTGTTCTTATATGCCATTTCTATATGTGATTTGGAGTGGAAAATCTAGCACTCACAATGGAAGA
This sequence comes from Viscum album, assembly GCA_963277665.1. Taxonomy (NCBI): domain Eukaryota; kingdom Viridiplantae; phylum Streptophyta; class Magnoliopsida; order Santalales; family Viscaceae; genus Viscum; species Viscum album. The sequence continues at coordinate 202,735,322 of OY728121.1, read as the reverse complement.
TTTTATTTCCATTGTTGAAAAAATATTTATTAGATGCACCAGCGATGTAGTCACTTCTAGGGTTGCCCAACTATAGAACTGTTTTGTGGATTCGGTTTTTTGCATTATTTATAGACGATGCATGTGGATCATTGTGAATGAACAACTATAGTATGTGGTATTCATTCTGTTAGCATTCACTATAGTATCCACCAAATTTTATACAATTTTTTCACAGTAAATCATCTCATTATCATTCATGAACGTCTCATGCTAGAAATTTAGTATTATTATTGTGCGATGACCCCAAATACACTGCTAGGAGTACTGTTAGTAAGAAAACACCAACGAATGGAATGTACACTTTGACATTGGAAGATACCATTTTTTGTACCATTATGTTCTTCAGATTATTGGACATGATGGAAATATAATGATTTTTTATTTGGTTCATAATTACAGAATTGTAGGTTGATATCACTTCATGTATCACTTATATCACTATGGTATATAGTTATTAGATAAGGGTTAGTGGGATTTGTATACCTATAGAGCATGACCAGAGCATCCTGATATTGGTGGAGTGTCCACCTCGATTATATTCTAAATATGAATGATCAAGAAGTATACCTATTTGAATTTTTTCATGTATTTGATAATTTCATGGATGTATTTCCTGATGATTTTTTAGCATACCTCTTGAGATAGAGGTAGAGTATTGGAATGATCTAGTTATAGGAGCATCTCCAGTTTTCATTCCTCCAAACATGATGAAACATATGAGATCGAGGAACTTAATAGATATATTCATAATGGAGATAATAATGGTATTATATATACTAAAAGATCATATTGAGGTTCACCCATTATATTCTCCATGAAGGTGGATGTGTCCCTTAATTTATGCATGAATTACTAATTGTTGAACAATCTTACATCGTGAAACAGTATAATTTTCTTAATAAAAATGATACATTTGACCGACCCTAAGGATCAAGGGTATTTTTGATGATCCACATTTGATATATGTATAATTACGTATTAGTCAGGCTATCATTCATACGTCTTAGGGATTTTCGTAAAATGTATGGTCTCTATGAGTATCTCATTATTCATTTTTGTGTTACAAAATATCCTTCAATTTTCATCGATTTGATTAATAGTGTGTTCCACCCCAAAATTAATTTTTTTGACATAGTATATGTGCAATGAATCTTAGTGTACTCACACACTCATAAAAACTATTTTTAGAACCTTGATATCATTTGAATACACTGATAGAGAATCTATTTGTTCAAGCATTCTATGTGAATCATATGGATAAGAAATGATCACTTATTGGTCCATATTACCATGGAATTAGTAGATTTTGTTGACTCAAATAAGGTTATTGGTGGGGTTCCTTGGAGCATCCCAAGAACTATTTTTTATATATAAGGTTCTTTGGAGATATAATGATTTTACATGATTTTAATATAGTAAATATCATGCCATGTTCCACCAGTTATTATTCACAAAAAATTTGCTATTTCTCCATGGACAGAAGCTTGTGAGAAATAATTTGATGAACTAAAAGGATGGATTCTCTGAAAACCTATTTTGATTCTTTTGTATCCTAGTAGAGTCTATATATCATTATATGATACATTAATAATTGGACAAGTATCTGTACTGATGCACGAGAATAGAGTTGTTATATATGGATCAAATTTGTTGAGGACTCATTAGATAAATTACCTGTCTCACAACCATGAGATACCATCATTTTTCTATGCCTTAAATTTTGGGAGACACTACTAATTGGGAGGGAACTTCATTGTGTATATGATCCAAAATAGAATCAAATATATATTTAGATACTATGAAAGGAAAATTATATATATTATGTGGGTAAAAAATATTCAAAACTTCTACTTAGAGATTCCATATATGTCTAGAAAAAAAAATTTGGTTGTGGAAGTGCTGAATGAAAAAACTCAGTCATATGCCATACCAATATTCAATGATGAATATAAATTCATGTCCCCTTTTCTATTAGTAAAAGTGAGTTTCATGATAATAAATAGTAGTGATATCTCTCATCCTTGTCAATTACCTTTTTACTCATTATTTTTACCAATTTTAGGCAATATTCATATCATAAAATATTTGGTCACTCAATGAGAAATAATGGTGGGTTCACAACTATAGATAAGAATATTTATGAAGATAATCTTCTATATATTAATGGGCGTTTCTAGGTTCCTATATATATATATATATGAGAGGATCTGATGATTTAGTCCCACAAATCTCAAGGGATAGTTCATCAATGAGTCTTTAGGTTGTATCAAAATATTTGACTCCAATATTGGGGGTCCTAGAATGAAATATTAGATTGACGGTTTTATCAATAGGTGTTACACTATTCACAACATGAATACGGATCACTGATGTCCTAAAAAATAAAATAGGTACTTCTGGTCCAAGAATATAAATGGAATGGTGTTTCCATGGAATTTGTAGTCAGCTTTCATAGGTCACCATAATGTGGAAACATTATTTGGGGTTTCATTGAAATATTGATGACAGTATACCACATCCTTCATATCTAGTAGACATTCCTAGTTGATGAGATAGAATGATTTTATGTCTATGAGATCATACATATAAGGGGGGTCCCTTATAAAATCATTTCAGTTTGGGATTATTTTTTCATGTTAGAGTCATGAAGGGATTACCAAAATATGTGGGTAAACATGTGTATATGAAAATAGGCTTTCTAACAAATTCCAATTTAGATTAAGAACATTTGTTACAAGTATTAAAGGATAGGCTCCGAGCATGCATACATTATTTTGGTTTTTATTGGGAGTTTCATATCACTCTCATACAGTTCACCTACAATAATAGTTTCCAAAGGAAATTCAGATGGTTTGTTTTTTGTCCTTTTATGGTAGGCCAATTCATTTAACCTTGTGTTAGTTTGAGGAAGGTAAGGTAGTTAAAAAAGGTCCTTATCTTGTTCAAGAGACTTCATAGCTGGTATAGCTGACTAGTATACATATTTTTACATCTATTTCTAGATTAAGATCATATATAAATTGCCATTAATGATCTATCGAGTTTTCATTTGGGGAAATTCTTTTAATGAAGGCATTAACCATACGTTGTCGTATACATATACATGGGAAATAGAATCTGTCACCATATTATGATGGGTCATCTGAGATCTTGTGGAGAGTCTCTACAGTACCCTATCAGTTGTAACAACCATAGTCATACCATTTAATGCATGATGTCTTCCACTTTTCAATGATTCTTCATTTACATGCCAAACAATCTCTTATTTTTTATCCCAATAAAGTTGATTTAGAATTCAATTAATCATTTGAGAAGAATAATAAACATATAATTTAACTGAGAAGGAAGGATCTTGGATGCTAATATTATCCTTTAGTATGGGGCCTATGGTAGAACAGTCGGGTTCATGACGAGAATTGGAAGTGGAAGGCCAACATGCATGCTCTACGGCTGAAGTTGTTGACATTAATTTTTTCATGGGCCATGAATGTGTACTTAGGTATGAGTTCCATTAATGTGGGAAGACTATAAAAACCTTATTTTGATCTCAGTTATGGATTATTTTAATTTTGATCTAATTTTTATTTTACACTGAATATGGATTCCATATGATGTCAGAATAGTATGGAGGTTGTCTATGTCATGATCAGAGCTCTGAACCCCGTCTTGCGGAGAAAAGAACAAGAAAAAACATTTTTTATAAACCATGAGATCCATCCATCATTTTATCCCTGAATCATTTTTGGATAGTGAGTGGTGTTAAGTAAGGAAAACATACTTCTCTGACAACTTATTAGTGGCCTCATGCATGTGCAAGATGTATATAGTTTTGATAATAGAATAATTTCTTGGATGGCATATGTTTTCCCTAACCATATGTCCTAACAATTTGGTAACCATCATTATGTAGTGAACCATTCATGGAATGGAATAGGTTTTGTCCAACCATGCATAAAAACATCGATTCTCAAGCTGTATTTTTGAAATTAAAAAAAACACATTATTTTTTTAACTAATGATTTCTTCGTCATTGGCTCATTCACATAAATAATATAGCTCCCCCACTACATGTTTGAGTTATCCAATGATTTAACATATGTTTTGATCCCATTCATCCATCAAAACATTTATTCAACCCTCGTTCATCACATTGGAGGTGCATCATTATGTAATCAGCTAAATTTGATCAATTATTTGTTACTTCTATACCCGATGAATTTATTTAGATATAGAATCATTTTCCCTATTTTCATCCGTGTGAGTTATATCGTTACTACATGAGAGGGTAATGTGGAGGAAATTTTCATATCCTATAGACATGGTTATGTCGAAGAGCGTTACTAGTGGGGAACACCCTCCAGATTGGTTTATTAATGGAGATGATATTATCCATATTCATGGATTCTATTGGGATCCTACAAACATGAGAGAAGAAGGGATGAATTTTCCCCATTAATCATAGTGTGTTGTTCATAGAGTCTTATCCATGATGATTCTGGATATACTATTCCATTATTGGTGTCATGGGATTAAACATCAGATTTTGGATCTTATCACTACTTCTTCCTCCTATTTGTGGGTGAATGAGGAGCACCAATAACATCCATGATTGATATTGTATATTTCAGTCTCATAATCGAAATGGGAAGATGATTCCATGGAATATTAATTCGTCTTACCTATTTCTCCTTGATGTAGAAATGTATTTTGGGTGAGAATTAATAGAATGTAAAACCTATCTCAATTACTTTATATCCAAGAGACTTTCTCTATTAATGATATGAGATGATTGAATGACAATGGGATCATACATCAAAATGGGGACACTTTTTCATTCATTCCATATCATTATGAAATTTTCACATCACATTTATAGAAGAGGGTGAATACAAATATGGGTATATAAATGATTCAAAGGATAGAATTTCACCCTTAGACTGATGACCAATCAGAACAACCAATACATGTTTTAGAGGACATGTTATAAGAATTATTCATTGATTTCATGGTTTCATGGAATAATAATATCCATGTCACTATGTTCTCCCACAATAAATGATTTTATTGGAAAATTTATATGGTCACTTTTACGATATTTTTTGTTGGTAATGTCGTTTACCCATGTGATGGTTAGAGGCATGTCAGGAAGCACTACTAGGTCCTTACATCATCCCGAAGACATTGGTGTGGGTTCAGATGAGCATGATATGTACTTATTCTACTGTTTATATACATATAAATTTTTCCAATCTACATAAAAACCAATATAGTTTAACAATGGGATCACGTTTTCTTGTGGGCATCTTAAAGACCATAGAATATATGGATGCTGCAGCAATAGAAGATATCGACCCATTATGTTGGGTTATTTTAGATCATGGAGAGTGTTGTGATGGTTTCCTAGCAGTTGTTACTTACTAAATAGTACCATTCCTTCCAAGACATCTCATATGTTTCCATGATTCACCATTATCATACTAAACCATTTAATACTTTTGATCCCAATGAGGTTTAGTTGGTGACTAATGCTTCATTTGATGAGTATCTTATATACATCATTGAGTATAGCATGATAGATCTCTACTTCATATCTTTCTTTAGTATGGGTGATATAGAATCATGGTCGGTTATTTGATGATACTTGGAAATGGGAGGTTGACAGACATGCACAATACCTATAGTTATTCTCAAATAGTTTTTCACCACCCATTATAGTGAACTAAGCATTGATTTCTTTCATGGGGGTAAGACTGTAAGAAACTAGTTTTTATCTAATGTATGTGTCCATTTAAATTCATTAAAATTAATTTTTTTGGACCTAATATGAAATAATTATATGGTTACGAAGTTTTTAATGGGTTCCTAAGGATTTGTTTTAGTTTGGAAGCCTTACTAGAGGATAAAATCATATGGCCACATGGTTAGTAATAACCAGGAAACCCAATCATTATAGTCTCTCTTTAAAGTGTGGGGATGGATAGTGGGGTGATGTAGGGTAAAATATGTTACCTAACTATGTGCAAGAGGCCATATTACAATGATTGATTTCCACAGTTTTTAGAAATTATTTGTTGTGTGGTTGGAAGATGATTTCCTTTACCATGCAGTACCCTCTTTAAGAAAAAAACCACCCATGGTTGGTGCACTGTTTGGATAAACATAAGGAACAAACCAAGAACCTCTATTTTTTGTGTGAAATTGAGAAAACCCTTTTAATGGAATCTTTGACTCTCCCCCATCCCCCTTTACACTTTCAATTAGACATAGCACCTCTCTCTCATTTACCACTTTTATAAGATGAAAAAACCACATACATTGGATTCTATCCAATTAATATGCAATATAATTGATTCAATAACAATTCAGAACCATGGATTTTCATTGGCAAGTACTCAATTAGTTTTGATATTTTAATCATTTTTCTTTTGCTCAAAATAGTTCTTTAGATGATGGAACAAATGCCCTATTTTTCGTGTGTTGATATATTAATACAATTTAATCCTATCCATGCATCGAAAAGGGGTAATACTAACCGAGAGGAGTTATATAGACTTATGGATGGTGGTATATGACTCATCCTTCAAGTCAATACATTTTATAATCATTCATCATTCTGTGCAAACTGATTTAATTTGGTGATGGATGATAAATTTAGTTTCTATCTTATAGTCCACAAAATTGTATTCTAAGACCCTTTTAATATATGTTATTCATTGTTGGAGTTTATGAACTCAAATTCAAATCCCTGATATAGGGTGTCTACATAATTTTTCCGTTATATTAAACTAATCCACTGTTTCGGTGTGATATGGATTTACCATATTATTGTCAACCCCTTCCTTACTAAAATGAAATATGTATTGTAATGGTTATCTCATGAATATGATTATTTCACTTGACCATTCTATGGTATGTTATTCAATTAACATATAAATCTCATTTTTTATTGGAATTCATATCTATATATATATTACTTTTCCAATTTAAATGTAAATGAAGAATTTTTGTAACATTTATATCCCACATTTCCATGCTTATTGAAGGAATCCAATAGATCCTAATTAATTTTTACATAATATATTTACTAACTGGTTTAATGGCAAGTTATTCCTTTTCAAACTAATGAAATTAAATTACAAGAACCATATGAATTATTAAAATGAATTATCAATACATGGACTAATTGATATAATAAATAAATAATAATCCTACTTTATCATACGGAACTATTCACTATTATAGGAGTTCTCAGACTCAATCTTTTCTTTTATTCCCTAGGGGAATTCCTTGAGAACTCTTTGATGACATTACATTTTAGGGATTTGAATTTAATGGGTGAGACAAATCTTGTAACATGATCTTTATCTACATGTGAATTACTAGAATGAAACCGTAGGATCCCTATATTATATTTCAGTTATTAGTATCTCCTAAATAGATTCCTTTGTAAAAAATCTGCTTCTATGGACATGTGGTGAAATGGATTCACCTATTAGGTCGGGTCATTTCTTATCCAATTTTTTCTTGGTTGAATTCCATGGACTTTGTTGGAATCATATTACTTTGGAATGCATTTTTAGATTCCCCATGGATGACATGAAGACCCCTTATATCTATTTTATAGGTTATTACTAACATGGATCAACCCCTAAGGTCAACGATTCCATTGTTACTGACTAGTATCCTCTTTATTAATATCATAATAATTGATCAATTGTTATTAAATGGATCAATTAATATTGTTATCATATCACTATATTTGTGATAGATGTATATCTCATGACTAACTATATAAAATGAACATTATTATTTAATTAAATAATCATGTTTCATAACATCGACCAGCATAGAAATAGGTATGGTGTAATTACATTTCTAGGTTATATTACATTTATATAATAATGAATTCACACTATTTCATTTTATATTAAACTGATTTGATGTTCTAGATTCCATTAGTGGTGACCTACTAATATATATCTCACACTGTATCCAGGCCTCCATTGGTACATGGGATGTTTACAAGTTTTCAAGTTCTGATAAAGGGATTCTTTCCACCATGGATATCATATATTTATTTATTGCATTATGATTGAGTTCGGTAGAAGATGAACAAATTATAGATTTGGACGGTTGGATAAGTTTTGAATTATTTATTCTTAATTTTATAAATTTTATTTCATGTTACCATGTATACCATTCTTCCTATTATGTAGACACATGATATACATTATCATTATTTTCTCAGTATTATCATATGTTTCTTCTTTTATTTTGTATTTTTTATTATCATACTGTAGTTCATTATTTTAATGTTTCTATTGAGTGTAATTTTTTTGTGCCATCTATTTATCATATTGAATTTATTTTAAACATGTTCTATATTTATTTTTTATAATTCACTCTGATAGTGGAGGAATAACCCCTCAACAGACACGCTGTAGTTCCCCACTACTAATGAGTATCCTCTTCCATTTGGGGAGATGCACTTGAGTCCATTTAAATGAAAAATAATGGGTAACCATTTAGTTCCATCTAGAATTGGGATGTCACATATTTACTTGTTTTTAGGATGAATAGTGAAAAATATAAATGATGTATTTGGGTCCTCTAACATACCATAATTTATTTTTCATTGATAATTAATCCAGGTATATACTCCTTCCTCAAATGTTAGAGGGGAATATCTGGGTTCATCGTTATCCTATTCAACCACATCAATGTAATTGAGGATAAAAGAGGAAGGATATTTTTATATCTAGATGATTATTTGTGATTGTTATTATCTATGATGAATGACGATGTTACAGACATTAGTATGAAAAATGATGATGTAATTGTATCATGGAAATGAGATTAAGAATCTACATCATGAGTTTTGATATATTCTATGCATTAATAATCATTTCGTAACAATAATAGTGATATGCATTTCGAACAAGACGATGAAGCATATATCTAATGGGTTTTCAATTACAACAAGGAAGAATATAAGATCACAAAACATTCAAAAGTAATTCCATCATCTATAGGTATAACTTTATAACCTTTTGATGAGATCATATAGGTAGACAGATATATTACTGTGAATAAAGGCTCCCATAAATCCTTCGATCTATGGTGGCTCAATGGATATTTTTTTGTTTTACTAATAAGTTTATAAAAATATATAATCACTACAAAGTCGGTTCGAAAGGTTTTATCTTAGTGCCTAATATTTTTGGAGTAATGAACCATGAGTCTCCTTCTATCATTAATTTAACTTCCTTTAATTTTATGTAAACCCTCCAGAGAATAGTAATATTGAGAATATTCAATGATACTTCCAGTACAACATATTCCTCTATCATTTCAAATTATTGTCTACATTGTTAATTGAGGGAATGATGAATATAAAATCGTATAACTATTAATCCAAGGTTATCCTATTAGAATTGAAAAAATTATTTCATAATGGACTATTATAATCTCTGAGAAAATATAATATATTCAAATAGTAAATTGAGTTTTATTTAACAGAGGGTTTTATTCTCACATTATTTATTCCATTGAAAGATCATTATCATGTGAGAAAATTTTTTCCCACCATAAAACAATGGTTATATTTTCCAAACTCAGAAATAGTTGATTCTAAATTAATTATAAATTACACATAAATGAATATTAAGATTTACAAATACTCTTGAGACAAAAAAAATTATTTGTTGTGTCCTTGAATAGTTTTCTCTTCATCCAACATTCTAAATCATATGGATATATAAAATTATACTGGGGTAGACTACACACGATCTTCCTCAACAACATAAAATTATATCTTAAATTATTATAGGATTTTTAGATATTTGATATATTTTGTCATGAGTTAGTTAGAAAGGTAATGGTTATTCATGATTGTTATTTTTACTGTGATGTTAGTCAACTATTTCAAGATTTAATACTTCAATGCTAGTTTTTGATGCTATCCCACATGGGAATTTTATTTAACCGAGGATTTTCGGTTGAGGAATCTAGTGCTCATGATCTTTTCCCCAATCTAGAACCTGATGATATGTTTGAAATTGATGGTTGAGGTTTATATATTCAACACAAAAATATGTGAGAGTTATACAATTGTATTAAAACCAAGTGACGATTCAATATAAATGGATTTAATAACACAGAGAGGACTCAAGGGTATATATATTCTCCTATTGATATTTTTATTGTAATTTTACTATCATTTTTTATGTGAATATAGACTATTACAGGAAACGTATCGATTATTTCTATCACTTTTTATTATGACTCCCCCAACATAGCCAGACCCTAGGGCCTCTCACCCACCACCCGAAATGTTTTCAAGGTGTTCATGTTCACATGATTTATAATAATCAGATTATGGGTTATATTTGAGTAAAGTTATTAATCTATATGATAAATATTCATATAATGAGTGTTCACTTTTCTCGAGATGTTATTATATTTCAATAATGGGGGTAGAAAATCCATGAGAGTAAGGATTGGTTTAGGAATTGATCAGATATCTTATAATATAGACTATACTACATTCATCAGTTAAACTTTCCTCTATATGATGTATTCAAGGATTTTACATTGAATGATTAATAATGAACTGTGATTATATATGGTTGATTAATATTTCCATGACAATTTCATATGATCTGTTAACCATTTTCAAAAACATCAAACCATTGAAATTCCATTCATGCATGTATAAGACATCCAAGTAGTCATTATTTTCCTCTAGATGGGTATTAGAGACACAAAAAATTATGTTAGAGGATTTCAAAATGTCACCTATCTATTAATGACCATTTTACCATACGTTAATGAATATAATAATATAGAAGCTATATTTTCCTTTGAAACATTGTGAATCGACAAGGATACATTAATGGAATTAATGCTGTTTGTAACTCATCAAATATATTCTCATTAAAAATATGGAAATGATTATATTTTTAGAGATTCATAATAATTTGGAATATTATACCTTTTCATCTTGATAGGAAGGATGATACAATTTATTTTTAATACTACTCATAGTTTAAATCTTCAATGACTACCATCTTCAACAGTGTATATCTTTATTTGTAATGATATCAGTGATAATGTTATTCCTATAAATTGATGTATACAAATGGGAATATAATATACTCGATGATTTATTGTCCCTATAGTTTATAAAAAATTATATTATATTTTCTCCCTCCTATTGATCACATGTCCCCATTATATGACCGAATGAGTACATGAAATGTGAAATATGATGCATTAGATCTCATATTCCATTGAATAGTAAAAATATGGGAATCCTTAATATACCAAGTTGAGAATTATTGTCCACCCATTTTGTTTATGGTTTACTTTTGGGTTCACTAGGGTATTATTCTATTCATTGGAATTCATTAGAGATGTTATATACATAAATGAACATTTGTTTTTTAGAGGTAATATTTTAAAAATTAGTCCATTAACATTATTAACATGTGTTTCATTATGTGTTCTCAAAATATATATTGGATATTTTTATTTTGATATTGATTTATTCTAGGGTTCCATTTTTGAAATAAGGGATCATTATTTAACATTGGATAAATAATATAGAATTCATTATTTACAATGTTTGATAGAATTGTTTTTCTAGATCTAGTGAAAATGATTTTACTAGAAAATTCATTTATTGGCTATGTAATCTACCACCAGTATGACAAAATAGAAACAATCTTTTTTTATTAAAATTATTAGTACAAAGGAATATTTCCCCAGAGTAATTCATAATTGAGTCACCTAATATTATATATCTATATTTTATATTATTCATACTTTTCATTAGTAGATATAAATTCAATAAGTTTACGTAGTTATTGGAATTTAAGAATGTATTTTACTTCATCATTATTATATAGAATCTATGGATAGGAAACTGATCATTAAATATTTTAAGGTTCTATTTCACCCATTTTTTTGGTTGAGTATTCCATACATATATTATCTTTTTTGAATCACATTATATTATAGTATTTATACATTATTTTTTTTATTAACGATGTCTTTGTTTGAGAATTATTTCAAATTAAATACGTAATGTTTTACAAAAACAAACTGATCTATGAGAGTCATTAATTATCATTTGAATAATCTAGTCAGTCTTAATTCTCTATACCCTCATTAATGGGATGATCAAGGTCCTCAATTATAACCCATTTCATAGTGGGATACTTTGTTTTATGTCCTATAAAAGGATAAATATTCTATTTTTAATGTTCACATGTAATTTACCATTGTATGGAGATCATGATGATGTGATAAATCATCCTCCATCATTGAGTGATTTTAATGATTTTGTTCTACCACTAGATTTTAATGAAACTAGAGGGGGATCTCACGATCCCCGAGGTATTGATGGAGGTAGTAAAAATTATCCCAACCCTATAAACTGGTGTATCTCCTAGATGGATTCAATAGAAGATACCATAGAAGGCTACTTGTTTTGGTTTTTTTCACTCATTAATTATCTAGGTGTAATGAATGTTCAATATGTGATTTTCACTATACAAGAGGTTGTGTTATGATCGATAGATATTCCCATCTCAACTAAGTTTTTTTTATCCTTTTTAGGGTCCAATAAAGTAATATATCTATGGAAAATTCACTTTTCTTATGCCTATTTTGTGTTTTTGAAATAATATAATTTTATATGTAACACCCCAAGACTTCATTGTACATTATCTCATAAAAGTAATTCAATAGCATACACTACATGCAGCCCCAAGTTCGGGCGCATCACTACTTACCAAACTAGCTGTTAAAAAAGAATTTATGAATTATATTAACTCAATTTAGAATCGTATACACTCCATATAATATTAAAATCAATATTATGTGTTTCATATATATAATATAAGAACAAATTCATTTTTTTAGATAAAGGATGTATTATTCAAAAAAATGCATATTTAGCGCCTATTAATGGTAAAAACTTTTTAAAAGATATATATGACACTTTTATATAACATTTGACCAAATAAACTTCTTATATTGAAGTGGGATATAAAAATTTTGGTCGGATGAGTTTTTGGGGTTTTCTGATAGCTTTCATATTTTGATGAATAGTTAAAAATACAAAATTTTAAATGAAAACATCTTTTTTAATCAAAATAATATATTATTAAATTAGTAAGATGAATGGTTTTGAAGTATAATTATATTATATTTTTATCACATAATAAAATTTAGGCCATTATAAGTAATTTCACATTAAAATTTGGTAAAACTGCATGTCAATCTTTTGATAGTTTTTACATTTTAAAACACTCACTTTTCAGCATTGACAAGGAGAATTAATTTTAAATTAGTTAATGAAACTTGTATTTTTTAATTTTTTAAAATATAATTATATTTTGAATTAAGAATATCAAAATCATCTTAGGGTAAATTTTAGGTATTTTTATGATAACTTTTATTTTCTGATAAGTAGTGAAAAACACTATGTTATTGTTTAAAAACGACTTTTTATTTAAATAATTAATTAATTATTTAATTTTTTTTAAATATAGATATATATTACCTACTAAATTTCAATTTAATTCATTGGAGTAATTTGATAATAAAATTAGATGTATACAATTTTATAGAACTTTTTAACGTCTTATTCCCACTTTCTAGTTACATTTGCAAATTGCATAAAACGTAATTTTACCACTTTTTTTAATTGAATTTCAAAAATCTGAGAGACATGGTTGTGATAATTATGTATAATTTGGTTCAATAAGATGAATTTTTTTTTGATTAATAGTAACTTTTGAATTTTATTTACCCCGATAAAAAGTAAATAATGCAATTAAAGGTAAAAATAATTTTAAAATTACTGCATCACAAGTCCTAATTCTATTGGATAATTGTATTTCGACCAAAATAAACCTTAGATAAAAAATATGATCCTTCAGGTACACATTTATTAGATTCGGACATTTATTATTATTTTATTTAATGAAGTGATAAAAGTGTAATATCCAAATATCAATAATTAAAACATTTTTAATATAGGGTTATACAAAAGATAAATTTGACTATAAATATTTATTATAAAGATAAAAATAATTCTTACATCATGGTATTTTATTTTAAATTTTTAGACTGTTAATAGTTAAAATTTATTTATTACACAACTATAATGTAGTAATTAACATATTAATGAAAAAATCAAATAAATTGTATTATAAATACTAAAATAAATATAATTTCAATGTTTTAATGTCATAGAAGTGTTTTATAGGTTAATATGACATGATAGGGTTGATAAAATGTAATTTTATATGTAATCATATTTTGTTGTCTTTTAAAAAATACAAATACTAAATACTGTCAAAATTCACATAAATTGGTTTAAAAAATACTATTTTATTATATTATATAATACTACAAAAAATATAAGGATCAACCAAAATATTCTTATAATGATATATTTGTCATTAATTAACTTCTTGGGGTTCTTTTTTAATTTTATATTAATTTTATTAACCATATAATATAAAAATACAAGGAGACATGGTAAATGTCATACTATTTAACTAAGAGTTAAATCTAAATGATAAATTTAATATGGTGACCTAAACTTTTCTAAAACCTATTTTTTGAGAGTATTTCAACCCAAAACCACATAAGGCTCAAAATTAATTCCTTATAGCAATTATAAACATTATATGATCGAATAATAAAATAATAATTCAATATTTATCTAAAGTGACCCTCACCCCTCTTGTAAAAGGGTACTTCCCCTTCTCTCAAATTCACACCTCCAAATATATTTTTCTCTGAAAACCCCTATAAAATATCCTAAAAAATTTCCTAACATCTTCCAAGAGGACTTCCTTTTTTCATAAAACCAACCTAATGATCCATTTTGTTCAAATCAAAAAGAAACACCCAAAGAAGAGATAATTATTTCATCACCTCTTTAAATGTTATCTTCTTCATCCACATTCCCTTTGATTGTTATTTCCCTAAAAAAATAATATCTCATGTACCTTGTACATACGTTGATGTTTTCATAAATATGTTTCATCCATATTTATTATTATATCTATCCTATGATGGTTAATGTCACCATGCGTGTGTACATACGGCTTACCGTCAACAAATCATGGTGTAATTTTTTATTAATCACTATTATTTGCATGGATATAATGATGTGTAATATGTATATAAATAATAAAAATAACATCCTAATTTATCTATAAAATTAATATACCATTTAATGCAAAACCTTTTAATCATTTCGGAAATGATATCATCGCTCGTGTGTACGTATAACCTACCGTCTCCACGACGCGATGATATTCATTTCCAGGTTCACCATTCAAATATTATTATAAAAATATATATTATTAATAATTTTTTAATATATGAAATAATAATTTTACTAGTGATATATAAATTTATATGTGTGTACTTACATATATCTTATTCACTTACTTCCGTTCAACACGATATGAAAATGGAAACAGCGTTTATGCGTACATACGGCCAACCATATCCATAAACAGTGTATTCCATTTCATGTATTAGTCCATTATAAATATTTATATATTATAAATATTTATTATATATAAATCATGTTATATATTCTTGAATTATTTAAATCCTGATTTATGTGATATGATTAAAAAATTTAAAACACGAACGATAAAGAAAGCGATTATAAACCAAAATATTAATTTAACATGGAAATAATTTTATATGGGAAGTATAAAGTCAAAAATAAATCATGTATTGTATTATAAATATTAATATGGTTATTATATATTTTAATAACATACGATGGTAATTATACTAGAGACAAAACAGACCCTTGGCCAAAGGAATGTACAAGATAGGGGTTAATTCTTCAATCTCATTATTATCTAAGATTGATTATGTGTAAGTATTTTCTGGGAAATATTTGTTATCCATGACCGTGTTTCATAAAATAAAATTTTCTAAATAATTTTTTAAGGTACTATTTAACTAAAAATTAATTTTTAATTTTATAATTATTTATTCTTATAAATCATTCTCATTAATGTCCATGTTTTCAAAATGGATTTAAGGATTTATTTATATGGACATGAATGTTTTAAAATTTTAATTATATTAAAAAGTTTCAATGTTGTATAGGAAATTTTGATTTGAAATTATATTTTAAATTTCATACATAATAAATTATCCCACTTTTAAATTATTTCATCAAAAATGGATATTTCACTTAAGGGGTTTTACATATCATTTTCATCTATATAGTCATCCATTAATTGATATTATTCTTGATTGAGTTTGATTTATTATAAATAAAATTTCCATTTTGTGTTGAATGAGTAATGATATGTTTTAGTAGTGAATGATCTATTTTTATACCATTTATGGATTATGGCGATAGTATTGACATTTCGTATGCTAGTTTTAATAGGAATTTTTATGTTATGTTTCAACAATTTAATTTGAGGAATGCAATGGACGTAGTAAGTGACGAGTGGATCCCTCTATAGCTCCTCGATGCTTCGGTAGGTTTCATGTGAAAAACAGGGGTCTTGGAACAAGGCCTTGACAATAATTTTATTTTTAGTTTTGGCACGAGGCCTTGACAATGTGGTAATGATGTCCGATGTTAGGCATTCCCTCATTATGAAATGAGTTATTAGATGCGATTATTCGATTTGAAGAATATACATTTTCATGTTTATATGGTGATGTTTGATGTTATTTAATATTTTGTAAATGATTATGTTTAAATAGTTTGTTGTATATATTACACATCTTTCCATAAAATTTTATAGATTCTGATAAAATTTTTACACATACTGAGTTTCTGAGGTCACCCCTTTCATATGTTTTCTTTTCCCAGGAATCCATGAAGTGAATTATGATTGATATGAATTGTTAAGATAAAGTTAATAAGTGTGTTCTCAAAAACAATATATGATGTATTTTGTGTTTGAAATTGTAATTTAATGTAATTGTATGTATTCTATTTTCAATGATTGCGAAATTGATTGTTCTTTTTAGATATGAATCCTTGTAATCATGACAATTTATTAAAATAATTAACCATCTCTGGGTAACTAGGGTCAGGGCATTACATTATATATATACAAGAAAGTGTATAAAGTGATTTGGACTGAAACTTCTCCAAGGGAAATAATATTTCCGGATTCCCTCTTTAGAAGAATTTTCTATCCTTGGAATGGGGAAAATTTAATTAACCATATTATCTTTATACCGTGATATGAATTTCATAAATTATCTACTATATTATATTAAATCAATGGATAAAAGATTTCTACATTATCACATAGTGTTTCTCAATCTTGGATTTTAGACAACTCATGATATTAGTGATGTCCATATTCTGATTTATCTTCTTCATATATAGGATATGGTTTTAATACTCTTAATAAGTTTGGTTCTTTACTTTTATCATAAAAAGATTAACCCATAAAATTTATCATTTAAATAAATTCAATCATATTTCATCACATCAAGTTTGTCTCACTAGTGAGGGGATATGTGTATTGAGCGGATCTGTGTTACCCTAAAATAGGTCACTTGACCCATTTTGTTGCATACTCGAAGGGCATTCCAGAACTCAACGGGTTGGCAGAATGAACTCAAGCATTGAAAAGCTAGGAAGAGGTAATGATTTTTCAAATAATGAATAACCTCCTAGAATATATATATATATATATATATATAGCCTGAAAGAAATAAATGGAAGAATAAAACAAATTTATATTCCATTATAGTGAGAAAGATAGGGTAAACAACAACTATGAAGTATTAAAAAGTTCCAAAGCACAAGTCCAACTGCAAAGGAATAAAACTAATAGCTACTCTAAATGATGGAATAGATGAAATACCACCATTTAACTACATGATATCCAACCTAGATGACATGAATCCTTGCTACCACACTACAAAACCTTTCTTTTCCCAACATTAGATGTCATAAAATGATCCATGCACCACTAAATAAGAGTGTAGGGTGTGAGTTAAGAGGCTCAGTTAGATCCCAATCATATGTTCCATATAATGTTTCTATATAAAAATTCCAATATTATTGTTTTATATAAAACATGTAATGATAATAAGTAATTTTTTTTTGTAGAAAACATTTTATGTAATTGTCTTTTCCACAGTTCTGAATAGATGTAGGTGTTACTTTGATATCAAGCCAACAAAAAATTCCATGTAGTACCAAATAGAAATAGAATCATAGGAATCAGAACCATGGAAAACTATATCTCTCTCCAGAAGACTAATCATACCATAATAAATCAATTTAGAAATCTATTAATCAATGTACATTTGGAATCTTCGCAGACATTTCCATACCCAAACTTGGACCAACAAAAGATACCTCATCCACTAATTCCCAAAAAAGAGGTTATTTCCATGAGAAATGTAACACCCCGACCGCAGATGTCATTATTTTACTTCTTTCATGGTCCCGATCTAAAATTTTTGAGGTTTGATTGTGTTGGCGGTTTCGCGCCGGTGCGCGGTCATCGCATCGCTAGCGGTGCCCGTGCGTTCGTCCCGGGTGACTATGTGTTCACCCGGCGTTTTAAATATTGAAATTTTTATGTTATCATTTACTATTATTACAATTTAAATTGTGTTATCATTATTGTGGTATTCTTATATATGTTTATATATGTGTATAGTAATGTATATATATATATATATCTATATAAGTATATATATATCCTAATATAAGTTTATGTCTATATATGTTTATATATAAATGTTTATTGTATTTACGTTTATATATATATATATATATCTATATATGTATAAATTTATATATGTGTGTTATTTTTTAAGTGATTTTATTATTTTAAATATTTGATCAGAATAATTATTATTATAATTAACTAATTTTTACTTATTATTATTATTATTATTATTAGTGTTATTATTATTATTTGTTTGGATATATATATACATTAACTTATCACTAACCCCTACCCCTCTCTTCTCTCCCGCAGCCACCACCCCCCCCCCCCTCTCCCCTTTCTCCTCTTTCTTCTTCCCTGCACCAGCACTCTCCCGCTCACCCCATCTCCGCGCGGCCCTCTGCAGCGCCCGCAACCCCTGTACCCAGCTGCTCCCGGCTTCCGAGCAGCACCCGGATCTGCCCCGCTCCGCCCTGACGTCCGGCGCTCCGCCTGCCGACCTCTCATCCCTGTCCGACGACCTCCCTGGTCGTCGTTCCTGCCAACCTCCCTTGGCCTGCCTGCGCTCATCCCGGCCCCTCATGTGCGCTCCTTTCCTAGTCTCCTCTGCCAGCCCGACCGTCGGCCTCCTCCCCCTCCGGCTATTGCGGCTCCCGCTGGCACCCCCTACTTCACCCGACCGGCCTTCAGCAAGCCTCCCCCCATTTTTCTTCCCCCCTTGCCGGTTCGGCCGTCCCGGGCCGCCTCCTACGCGCTCCCCTCTACCTCCGGCCGTTGTCCCGCCTCGCCCAAGGCGGCACCCCCGCGCCCCCCTATACCGGCTCATGCTGCCCGCGCCCCCCTCTCCGGCGGGCCGCACCGCCGGCCTCCGCCCCTGCTTCCCATCGCCGGCACACCCCCCTATTCTGCGACTCCCCTCCCTCCGGCGCCTTTCCCTCGCGCGGCACCACCCCCCCGGACCCCCACTGAACCTGGCCTCCGGCCCCCCCTGTCCCGGACTCACTCCCACAACCCGACCTCCCGAACTCCAGCGCTCCGCCTCGCCGCTCCGCCTTGCCGCTCCGCTCCGACCAGCCCCTTCCTGCTAGCCGCCCTCGGCTGCGCCACACCCGACCTACCCTGCTCGTTTGCCCCCTCACTTTCCCCCTCCGCTCCTTCTCTGTGAGTTTTATTTTCTTATGTTAATCTTATTTACATTTTATTTTTATAACGTTTTAATATTATTATCATGTTAATAATAATATTATTATATTATTATTATATTATTATTATTGTGATTATATTATTGTTGTCATTATTATTATGTTAATATAAATCTATTATTATTATTATTATTATTATATTATTATTATTATTGTTGTTATATTATTATTATTCTTATTATATTATTATTGTTATTATTATTATTACATTATGTTATTATTAATATATTATTATTATTATTATATTATTAATAATAATAATACTATTATTATTAATATGTTGTTATTATTATTACTACATTATTATTATTATTATATTATATTATTATTGCTATTATGATTATGTTAATATTATAATTATGCCATATTATGATTGTTATTATTGTTATATTATTATTATTATTATTATATTATGTTATTACTATTATTATGTTATTTTTATCACTATTATTATTATTTATACATTATTTTTATTACTATTATTACTGTTAAGTTATTATTGTTGTTGAACCTGTTTAATGGCCTTTTGTTTTAGGACTTGTTTGACGACGTAATACAGTGCAACCATTACGCAACGGGAGTTCTGCGCCGTGTCGTTTTTCGTTCTGATTCGAGGTAGGTCTCCCTTTGCACTCGCCTTTAAATTAAGAATTTATTTATTCCTTGTCTTTTCATTGAGTTTCAGTAAATTAAAAAGTATTATTTAGTAGTTATTTATAGTGTGGTGATATGCTGATAACAGTTGTTTAAATTCTAACGTTTCATTGAAGGTGTTTTTCTTGGTTTCAATTGTGTGCTTCCATGGTAATATTACTAAATGATTCTTTATGAAATGTGAAATTGTGTTTTGAAATGTTTTTGGTGTGTATAAATTAGTAGGTGTATTATTTATGGAAAAGGTGTTTCTTAGATCCTTGATTTGAAGAAATTCTGTATGACCTTTAAACTTGATTTTGAAAACATTATGTGTGGTTCTTGGTTGTTGAAAAATGTTTTCCTTTGACGCGTGATTAAAAGTTTGGATTTAATTTGAGAAATATTATTCCTTCAAAAAGTGATTAAAGGCCCGTTTGGATCTTGATAAAAGTGAGGTGCGTTTGGATATTTGAAAATGATTCTACTTGTGAATCCAGTGTGTTTCAGGTTTAACATGCTGATTTGTGTTTCTTAAATAAAGTTCTAAGTGTGTTTCTGGTTTTCAATGAAATGTTGTGTGTCATATCCCTTTAGAAATGCTTTAGTATTAAATGGTCAAAATATAAACGATATGACGGCCCGGTTGGCACTTTATTAAATGTGAAGTGATTATACATATGTATATATATACGTACTTATGGCACATCTCTACAGGGGGACTTCCCTTCGAGGGTTGTCGTGTAGCGATGTCCGTGTAAGGGGTTGGAAAGTGCGGTGAGATGAGTCACGCGTGCGAGGGTCTCCCACTTACACAATGTTATTAAAACCACCGTGGGTTCCTGGGCGTCCTTTAGAGAATCGAGTGACGGTTTCTGGATAACCCTGATTAGACGGGTTAGTCCCCCCTTGGTAGGTAAGGACTTGTGGGGCGTGCCACTGGTTGGCTGTTAGGGTGGCCAGTTGGTTATTGACTATAGAGTACCATGCCGGCAGGTAGTCTGAACCTGAGTACGTCCTTGTGTTTTCTAGGGATGTTTAGGATCGCCCATGGTTATTGCTGATAACTTCTGGTTTATTTTTACTTGCACTTGGTTTTCCTTGCTTGTTTACCTTTACATGCACTTGTTTTCCCTGCTTGTTTACTTTCAGTCATCCATCACATCCTATACTGTTAGACTTTGGGAAAATGGTTTTCAAATGAAAATACTTTATTCTCTTTGTGTATGATTTGAAAATGTAACACTTTTCTTTTTAGAATGATTTTAAAACTAATGAAAGGGAACCAACATTCGAAAAAGAATAAGGGAAATGTCTCGTGTTTGATTTTCAAGTAAAGCATTATGAAATCTTACTTTTATACATTGTAGTTCAAACCTGGAATATGTAGATTTTTTATTTACTAGTAGTGCTTTGGGATTTGTTGTGGGGTTCACTTACTGAGCACTTTTGTGCTCACTCCTATCTTTTACCATTTCAGTTGAAGGTTCCTTGTGTTCAGGTTTTCCTGGATTGAGTCCCACAGTGTGGGAGCGACGTTGGTTGTAGTTGGGGGGTGACCCGCGAGGTCACGTGGAGGTATGTTGAGGAGTAGTTTTGTTTATGTCTTTAGTGTTTGTCTGTTTGTTTAGTTTATTTTCGTTCTTTTGATCCTGTTTTTAGTTTAGGCTGAAATCGTTCCCAACGATTGAAATTTTTAATGCCCGGCACTTGTTGTCATCCCAGGGGGATCAGGAACGCCCCTCGGGACTTGCCGCGGACTGAATCGGGTGACCGGTTCAGGGTCGACCCAGGCTAGTTCGTGACAAAATGCTATCAAAGGGGTTCTTGTTATTTGGGTTGTCTGGTAGGTGGAGATTAGAACTGTCGGGACTCGAGAGGTAGGTACGGGAAGGACGTCATGAACCCTCTCCTGTCCCGCACCTTGAGTCGCCAGGGGTAGTCTGGGATTTGCGTCCTGGTCTCTTTCAGGTTTGTCTTGGACTAAGAGATGACAATGGAGGCATGCCGACGTTACATCGTAATTTCACATGGAGTAGTGACCCTTGTGGAGTCTGAGTACATGGTTTAAATTCTTCCTAGTGCTCGACGCTGAGTTGGGACATGGCCCACTACCATGTCGCCAGGTTGAGCGTGACTACTAGTCCCTCACTCCAGTGGTGGATGCAATTTTGGACGCTGCTTTTGTTTTGGTCTGTGTAAGTACGTTGTAGGAAATGAAAATGGTTTTTGAAAAATTGGACTGTTTTCTTTTAAAAGACATTAAATGTATGAAATGAGTTTTAAAAACTGAAATCTCTTGATTTGGAAATCTGTTATTTTCTGGGAATTGGTCGATAATGGATTGGGGTGAAACCTCAGGTCCTCTTTATGAACATTTTCACATGTGTGAGAATGCATGGAAAGTGCGTGTTGGTGCGAGTATAAATGGAAAGTGGGTGAAGACATGTGCAACGGTTCATATGACTACCTGGGTTTGTATTTGAAATTTAAGGCATGACCTTGTTTTCTAAATTGGTTTTTAAGGGGGAAATGGTTTTGTAAAGTCGTCATGAAAAAAGAGGTTTTGAAATTTAAAATAAAAAGAGGGATTTTATTTTGGGTTGTGTTTGTATATTTTTGGTCCTTGTGCTAACTGTTTTTTTTTGTGAAGGCACTTTTATTGATGTTTCTTCGGTTTGATGTTGGTTTTGGCTTTGTGTTTTACATGTCGCTCAGGAAATGCCGCCCAGAAAGATCTCCAAGGATTCTGACAAGTCATGCCCAGTTTTTGGTCCTCCACAGTCTTTACCTATTCTCCATGGTGATCAGGGTCTGTTAGAGGCTGTGGAATGGCTCAAGGAAGTGGAGTGTGTCTTTTGAACGTTGGGAACTCCCGATAGTGTTAAGGTTCGTGAAATTATGGAATTGTTCGAGGGTCCAGCTCTGGACCAGTGGAAGATGGTTACCCCACCGTCAATGTAAGTTGAAATGACGTGGGATGTCTTTAAAACTGTTTTCATCCAATGGTTTGTGCCTGAGGAAGTGAAGATGGAGAAAAAGAGAGAGCTTGTGCATATTCAACAAGGCCAATGGACGGTGAAGGCGTGTGTTGACCATTTCAAGGAACTAATATCCTTTTCTCCAGAGGAAGCATCTCATGAACTCAAGAAGGCCTCTCTTTTCACCGGGGGTCTTCGTCCAGAGATCAAGGAGCGAGTCCTCCCTTCTAAAGACCAGCGTTTCGAGAAGTTGGTGGAGGAATTATTTTTTGCTGAGTTGGTTTCTGGAACACAGTTGGTTAGTACTCCAGCACCCCCGGATGTTTTTAAGAGTTCTTCCTCTGGTGAGGAAAAGGAGCCAGAGATACCTGTTCCTAAAGAGTTATCCCGTTTGTTCCCAGCTTTGAGTTCATTAGATCGTTCGATGGTATGCTTTCAGTGTGGTCATTTCAGGCATTTAAAGCCTGCTTGTCGTAACCCTCCGAAGACGTGTCATCTATGCGGTTGTCTGGGTCATCTGGAGAAGTTTTGCAGGAAGTGTCGCTTGAAGAGGACGCTGTGATGGGATAATGTCAGTACCTAACTATGAGGCAGAAAATGCTTCAGCCATCAGAGCCCCAACCACAGGTCTTGGGGTGAATCTCGCACACAGTCAGGAGTTCCCAGGGCTATGAAGCTGTGGTCCAGGTTTTGTGTTCCGTGTTAGCGGTGGAAGAATTAGAAATCATTCCATGTTTGTCTAACTGCTACTAAAGTTTCAAAGTCATTGTAAGTGCGTTGTTTCGCTATGTTGTAATGATGAACTTGTTCAATTATAGTCCAAGAAATTTTGTCTGTGTGGATGTGATCTTGTAAATCGTGTGTTTTTTGTAAAGTGTGTTAGACCTTTTGTGGGTTTACCTCGGTTGAGTTATGCTTGTCGGATGTTGTTATGATTCGTGGAATTCAATGGATCATGCCTCCAGTTGGATGTTGGGTTAAGTATTATTTTTGTGGGATATCCCTGGTGTTGAAGTTTGTTGACTCTAGTCGAGGATTCAATGTTTCGACGAAGGTGTTGTTTTTCACTCGTGCTATAAGAGTTTGTTTAAACCGTTTGGGAGTTCCCAAATCGACCCCCCCATTCCTAGGGCTTTCTATTTAGATGGTCAACTTCTCTGCACAAGTTGAGCTCTTGTGGTGGGGAGAACCCCTTTGTGTTCTCTCATCAACCTTGGATCTCAGTTTCTTCTTGAATCGGTCGGGTGTGACCTATGTGGAGTAAGGTCATCTTGAGAATCTCAGTTCTCTTCACTTCCTTTAGTTCTGTTTGGGCATAGAATTGAATTTTGGGTGACTTTTGGCTTGGTGTCTTTCTGGGGGTAGAAAGTGTCTATGGTGGGGAGAATTGTCACACCCCGACCGCAGATGTCATTATTTTACATCTTTCTTGGTCCTGATCTAAAATTTTCATGGTTTGATTGTGTTGGCGGTTTCGCGCCAGTGTGTGGTCATCGCCTCGCTAGCGGTGACCGTGCGTTCGGCCCGAGTGACTATGTGTTCACTGGGTGTTTTAAATATTGAAATTTTTATGATAACATTTACTATTATTACCATTTAAATTGTGTTATCATTATTGTGGTATTCTTATATATGTTTATATATGTGTATAGTAATATATATATATATATGTCTATATATGTATATATATATATATTCTTATATAAGTTTATGTCTATATATGTTTATATATAAATGTTTATTGTATTTAAGTTTATATATATATATATATATGTATAAATATATATGTGTGTGTTATTTTTTAAATGACTTTATTATTTTAAATATTTGATCAGAATAATTATTATTATAATTAACTAATTTTTACTTATTATTATTATTATTATTAGTATTGTTATTATTATTTTTTTAGATATATATATATTAACTTAACCGTAACCCCTACCCCTATCTTCTCTCCCGCAGCCGCCACCCCCCTATATCTCCCCTTTCCCCTCTTTCTTCTTCCCCGCACTAGCACTCTCCCGCTCACCCCATCTCCACGCGGCTCTCTGCAGCGCCCGCAACCCTTGCACCCTGCTGCTCCTGGCTTCCGAGCAGCACCCGGCTCCGCCCCGCTCCGCCCTGACGTCCGACGCTCCGCCTGCCGACCTCCTGTCCCCGTCCGGGGACCTCCCTGATTGTCGTTCCTGCCGACCTCCCTCGGCATGCCTGCGCTCATCCCGGACCCTCCTACGCGCTCCTTTCCCAGTCTCCTCCGCCAGCCCGACCGTCGGCCTCCTCCCACTCCGGCTGCTGCGGCTCCCTCTGGAACCCCCTACTTCGCCTGACCGGAATTCGGCAAGCCTCCCCCTGTTTTTCTTCCCCCCTTTCCAGTTTGGCCAGCCCGCGCCGCCTCCTGCACGCTCCCCTCCACCTCCGGCCATTTTCCCGCCTCGCCCCAGGTGGCACCCCTGCGCCCCCCTGTTCCGGCGCCTGCTTCCCGCACCCCCCCTCTCCAGCAGGCTGCACCACCGGCCTCCGCCCCTGCTTCCCATCGCCGGCACACCCCCATGTCCAGTGACTCCCCTCCCTCCGGTGCCTTTCACTCACACGACACCCCCCCCCTCGGACCCCCGCTGAACCCGGCCTCCGGCCCCCCTGTCCTGGCCTCACTCCCGCAACTCGGCCTCCCGATCTCTGGCGCTCCGCCTCGCCGCTCCGCTCCAGCCAGCCTCTTCCGGCCAGCCGCCCTCGGCCACGCCGCACCCGAACTACCCTGCTCGGTCGCCCCCTCACTTTCCCCCTCCGCTCCTTCTCTGTGAGTTTTATTTTCTTATGTTAATCATATTTATGTTTTATTATTATAACATTTTAATATTATTATCATGTTAATAATAATATTATTATATTATTATTATTGTGATTATATTATTGTTGCCATTATTATTATGTTAATATTATTCTATTATTATTATTATTATTTTATTATTTTTATTATTATTATTGTTATATTATTATTATGCTTATTATATTATTATTGTTATTATTATTATTACATTGTGTTATTATTATTATATTATTATTATTATTATTAATATAGTATTAATAATAATAATATTATTATTATTATTATTATGTTGTTATTATTATTACTGCATTATTATTATTATTATTATTATTATTATCATTATTAAGTTATTTTTTTATTATTGTTATGTTATTATCATTATTATATTATGGGTATGCTATTATTATTATTATATTATATTATTATTGCTATTATTATTATGTTAATATTATAATTAAGCCATATTATGATTGTTATTATTATTATTATATTATTATTATTATTATATTATGTTATTATTATTATTATGTTATTGTTATCACAATTATTATTATTTTTACATTATTGTTATTACTATTATTACTATTAAGTTATTATTATTGTTGAACCGTTTAACGACCTTTTGTTTTAGGACCTGTTTGACGGTGCAATACGGTGCAACCATTACGCAACGAGAGTTTTGTGCCGTGTCGTTTTTCGTTCCGATTCGAGGTAGGTCTACCTTTTCACTCGCCTTTAAATTAAGAATTTATTTATTCTTTGTCTTTTCATTGACTTTCAGTAAATTAAAAAGTATTATTTAGTAGTTATTTATAGTGTGGTGATCTACTGATAAAATTTGTTTAAATTCTAGCGTTTCATTGAAAGTGTTTTCCTTGGATTCAATTGTGTGCTTCCATGGTAATATTGCTAAATGGTTTTTTATGAAATGTGAAATTGTGTTTTGAAATGTTTTTGGTGTGTATAAATTAGTAGGTGTATTTTTTATGGAAAAAGGTGTTTCTTATAACCTTGATTAGAAGAAATTCTGTATGACCATTAAAATTGATTTTGAAAACTTTAAGTGTGGTTATTGGTTGTTGAAAAATGTTTTTCTTTGACGCGTGATTAAAAGTTTGGATTTCATTTGAGAAATATTATTCCTTAAAAAAGTGATTAAAGGCCCGTTTGGATCATGATAAAAGTGAGGTGCATTTGTATATTGTAAAATGATTCTACATGTGAAACCAGTGTGTTTCCGGTTTAACAAGCTGATTTGAGTTTCTTAAATAAAGTTCTATGTGTGTTTCTGGTTTTCAATGAAATGGCGTGTGTCATATCCCTTTAGAAATGCTTCAGTATTAAATGGTCAAAATTTAAATGATATGATGGCCCGATTGGCACTTTATTAAATGTGAAGTGATTATACATATGTATATATATATATATACTTATGGGGAATCTCTATAGGGGGACTTCCCTTCGAGGGTTGTCGTGTAGCGATGCCCGTGTAAGGGGTTGGCAAGTGTGGTGAGATGAGTCACGCGTGCGAGGGTCTCCCACTTACAGAGTGTTATTAAAACCACCGTCGGTTCCTGGGCGTCCTTTAGAGAATCAAGTGACGGTTGCTGGCTAACCTTGATTAGACGGGTTAGTCCCCCCTTGGTAGGTAAGGCCTTGTGGGGCGTGCCACTGGTTCGCTGTTAGGGCGACCAGTTGATTATTGACTATAGAGTACCATGCTGGCAGGTAGTCTGAACCCGAGTACGTCCAGGGGTTTTCTAGGTATGTTTAGGATC
The DNA here is from genome assembly GCA_963277665.1 of Viscum album. Taxonomy (NCBI): domain Eukaryota; kingdom Viridiplantae; phylum Streptophyta; class Magnoliopsida; order Santalales; family Viscaceae; genus Viscum; species Viscum album. The sequence continues at coordinate 202,707,143 of OY728121.1, read as the reverse complement.
GCCCATGGTTATTGCTGATAACTTCTGGTTTATTTTTACTTCCACATGGTTTTCCTTGCTTGTTTACCTTTACATGTACTTGTTTTCCCTTCTTGTTTACTTTCATTCATCCTTCACAACCTATACTTTTAGACTTTGGGAAAATGGTTTTCAAATAAAAATACTTTATTCTCTTTGTGTAAGATATGAAAATGTAACACTTTGCTTTTTAGAATGAGTTTAAAACTAATTAAAGGGAACCAACATTCAAAAAATAATAAGGGAAATGTCTCATGTTTTATTTTCAAGTAAAGCATTATGAAAGCTTAGTTTTATACATTGTCGTTCAAACCTGGAATATGTAGAATGTATATTTACTGGAAGTGCTTTGGGATTTGTTGTGGGGCTCACTTACTGAGCACTTTTGTGCTCACGCCTATCTTTTAACATTTCAGTTGCAGGTTCCTTGTGTTCTGGTTTTCCTGGCTTGAGTCGCACAGTGTGGGAGCGACGTTGGTTGTAGTTGGGGGGTGACCCGCGAGGTCACGTGGAGGTATGTCGTGGAGTAGTTTTGTTTATGTCTTTAGTGTTTGTCTGTTTGTTTAGTTTATTTTCGTTCTTTTGATCCTATTTTTAGATTGGGATGAAATCCATCCCAACGATTGGAATTTTTAATGCCTGGCACTTGTTGTGATCCCGGGGGGATCGAGAATGCCTCTCGGGACTTGCCGCGGACCGACTCGGGTGACCGGTTCAGGGTCGACCCAGGCTGGTTCATGACAAAATGGTATCAAAGGGGTTCTTGTTATTTGGGTTGTCTGGTAGGTGGAGATTAGGACTGTCGGGACTCGAGAGGTAGGTACGGGAAGGACGTCATGAACCCTCGCTCGTCCCACACCTCGAGTCACCAGGGGTAGTCCGGGAATTGTGTCCTTGTATCTTTTGGGTTTGTCTTGGACTAAGAGATGACAATGGAGGCAAGCCAACATTACATCGTGATTTCACATGGAGTAGTGACCCATGTGGAGTCTGAGTACGTGGTTTGAATTCCTCCTAGTGGTCGACGCTGACTTGGGACATGGCCCACTACCATTTCACCATGTTTAGCGTGACTACTAGTCCCTCACTCCTGTGGTGGATGCAATTTTGGACGCTGCTTTTGTTTTGGTATGTGTAAGTACGTTGTTGGAAATGAAAATGGTTTTTGAAAAATTGGACTGTTTTCTTTTAAAAGACATTAAATGTATGAAATGAGTTTTAAAAACTAAAATATCATGATTTGTAAATCTATTATTTTCTTGGAATTGGTCGATAATGGATTGGGGTGAAACATAAGGCCCTCTTTATGAACATTTGCACATGTGTGAGAATACATGGAAAGTAAGTGTTGGTGCGAGTATGAATGGAAAGTGGGTGAAGACATGTGAAACGGTTCATAGGACTACCTGGGTGTGTATTTTAAATTTAAGGCATGACCTTGTTTTCTGAATTGGTTTTTAAGGGGGAAATGGTTTTGGAATGTGGTCTTGAAAAAGGAGGTTTTGAAATTTAAAATAAAAGGGGATTTTATTTTGGGTTGTGTTTGTATTTGTTTGGTCCTTGTGCTGACTGTCTTTTTATGAAGGCTCTTTTATTGATGTTGCTTCGGTTTGATGTTGGTTTTGGCTTTGTGTTTTACATGTCGCTCAAGAAATGCCACCCAGAAAGGTCTCCAAGGATTCTGATAAGTCATGCCCAGTTTTTGGTCCTCCACAGACTTTGCCTATTCTCCATGGTGATTAGGGTCTATTAGAGGCTGTGGAATGGATCGAGGAAGTGGAGCATGTCTTTAGAACGTTGGGAACTCCCGATAGTGTTAAGGTTCGTGCAATTAAGGAATTGTTTGAGGGTCCAGCTCTGGACCAGTGGAAGATGGTTACCCCATCGTCAATTCAAGTTGAAATGACGTGGGATGTCTTTAATAATGTTTTCTTCCAATGGTTAGTGCCTGAGGAAGTGAAGCTGGAGAAAAATAGAGAGCTTGTGCATATTCAACAAGGCCAACAGACGGTGAAGGCGTATGTTGACCATTTCAAGGAACTAATATCCTTTTATCCAGAGGTAGAGTCTCATGAACTCATGAGGGCCTCTATTTTCACCGGGGGTCTTCGTCCAGAGATCAAGGAGCAAGTCCTCCCTTCTAAAGACCAACGTTTCGAGAAGTTGGTGGAGAATGCATTTTTTGGCTGAGTTGGTTTCCGGAACACAGTTGGTTAGTACTCCAGCACCCCCGGTTGTTCGTAAGAGTTCACCCTCTGGTGAGGAAAAGGCGCCAAAGATACCTATTCTTAAGGAGTTATCCCCTTTGGTCCCAGCTTCCAGTTCATCAGATCGTTCGATGGTATGCTTTCTGTGTGGCCGTTTCGGGCATTTAAAGTCGTCTTGTCGCAACCCTCCGAAGACGTGTCATTGATGCGGTTGTCCAGGTCATCTAAAGATGTTTTGCAGGAAGCGTCGCATGAAGAGGACGCTGTGATGGGAGAATGTCAGTACCTGACTGTGAGGCAGAAGATGCTTCAGCCATCAGAGCCCCAACCACAGGTCTTGGGGTGAAGCTCGTGCATAGTCATGAGTTCCCAGGGCTGTGAAGCTCTGGTCCAGGTTTTGTGTTCTGTGTTGGCGGTGGAATAATTAGAAATATTTTCATGTTTGTCTATATGCTACTAAAGTTTCAAAGTCGTTGTAAGTACGTTGTTTCTCTATGAAGTAATGATGAACTGGTTCAATTATAGTCCAAGCAATTTTGTCTGTGTGGATGTGATCTTGTAAGTCATGTGTTTTTCGTAAAGTGTGTTAGACCTTGTGTTAGTTTACCTCGGTTGAGTTATGCTTGTCGGATGTTGTTATGATTTGTGGACTTCAATGGATCATGCCTCCGGTTGGATGTCTGGTTAAGTATTTTTCTGTGGGTTATCCCTGGTGTTGATGTTTGTTGACTCTAGTCGAGGATTCAATGTTTCGACGAAGGTGTTGTTTTTCACTCGTGCTATAAGAGTTGGTTTAAACCGGTTGGTAGTTCCCACATCGACCCCCCCCCATTCCAAGTTTTTCTATTTAGATGGTCAACTTTTCGGCACATGTTGAGATCTTGTGGTGGGGAGAACCCCTTTGTGTTCTCCCATCAACCTTGGATCTCAGTTTTTTATTGAATCGATCGGGTGTGACCTGTGTGGAGTAAGGTCATCCTAAGAATCTCATTTCTCTTCAGTTCCATTAGTTCTGTTTGGGCATAGAATCTAATTTTGGCTGACTTTTGGCTTGGTGAATTTCTGGGGGAAGAAAGTGTCTTTGGTGGGGAGAATTGTCACACCCCGACCGCAGATGTCATTATTTTACTTCTTTCTTGGTCCCGATCTAAAATTTTCGAGGATTTATTGTGTTGGCAGTTTCGCGCCGGTGCGCGGTCATTGCATCGCTAGCGGTGACCGTGTGTTCGTCCTGGGTGACTATGTGTTCACCCGACATTTTAAATATTGATATTTTTATGTTAACATTTACTATTATTACCATTTAAATTGTGTTATCATTATTGTGGTATTCTTATATATGTTTATATATGTGTATAGTAATGTATATATATATATGTCTATATAGGTATATATATATGCTTATATAAGTTTATGTCTATATATGTTTATATATAAATGTTCATTGTATTTATGTTTATATATATATATATCTATATATATATAAATATATATATGTGTGTTATTTTTAATTGATTTTATTATTTTAAATATTTGATCAGAATAATTATTATTATAATTAACTAATTTTTACTTATTATTATTATTATTATTATTATTATTATTATTATTATTTTAGATATATATATATATTAACTTATCCCTAACCCCTACCCCTCTCTTCTCTCCCGCTGCCGCCACCCCCTCTCTCTCCCCCCTTTCTCCTCTTTCTTCTTCCCCGCATCAGCACTCTCCCGCTCACCCCATCTCCGCGCGGCTCTCTGCAGCGCCCGCAACCCCTGCACCCTACTGCTCCCGGCTTCCGAGCAGCACCCGGCTCCGCCCCGCTCCGACCTGATGTCCGGCGCTCCGCCTGCCGACCTCCCGTCCCCGTCTCGTGACCTCCCTGATCGTCGTTCCTGCAGACCTCCCTCGGCCTGCCTGCGCTCATCTCGGCCCCTCCTGTGCGCTCCATTCCTAGTCTCCTCCTCCATCCCGACCTCCGGCCTCCTCCCCCTCCGGCTGCTGCGGCTCCCTCCGGCACCCCCCTAAATCGCCTGACCGGCCTTCGGCAAGCCTCCCCCCGTTTTTCTTCACCCCCTACCGGTTTGGCCGGCCCGCGCCGCCTCCTGCGCGCTCCCCTCCACCTCCGGCCGTCGTCCAGCCTCGCCCAAGGAGGCACCACCGCGCCCCCCGGTACCATCGCCTGCTGCCCGCACCCCCCCTCTCCGGTGGGCCACTCCTCCGGCCTCCGTCCCTGCTTCCCATCGCCGGCACACCCCCCCTTTCTGGCGACTCTCCTCCCTCTGGCGCCTTTCCCTCACGCGGCACCCCCCGAGACCCCCGCTGAACCCGGCCTCCGGCCCCCCTGTCCCGGCCTCACTCCCACAACCCGGCCTCCCGAACTCCGGAGTTCCGCCTCGCCGCTCCACTCCGGCCAGCCTCTTCCGGCCAGCCACCCTCGGCCACGCCGCACCAGACCTACCCTGCTCGGCCGCCCCCTCACTTTCCCCCTCCGCTCCTTCTCTGTGAGTTTTATTTTCTTATGTCAATCTTATTTAAGTTTTATTTTTATAAAGTTTTAATATTATTATCATGTTAATAATATTATTATTATATTATTATTATTGTGCTTATATTATTGCTGTCATTATTATTATGTTAATATTATTCTATTATTATTATTATATTATTATTATTATTATTATTTTTATATTATTATTACGCTTATTATATTATTATTGTTATTATTAATATTACATTATGTTATTATTATTATATTATTATTATTATTAATATATTATTAATAATATTATTTTTATTATATTTATTATTATGTTGTTATTATTCTTACTACATTATTATTATTATTATTATTATTATCATTATTAAGTTTCACTCCTCCTTCGATTCCAAGAAAATGGGTGATGGTACATTTCTAATAAGATCATCCATAAAAACATTTCCCTTCCCTAAGGTGTAGGAAATATCAAAGTAAAATGTATGATGGTATTCTACTCATTGTCACTATCTTAGATTAATTTATTTCTATGAATAGATATAGCTCAGACTTTAATTAACAAAAATGACATTGAACATCCCCCCAGAAAGATAGCACCAAAAACCATTGAGCAGTTGCATGACTGGTGAAAGCTCTGAATCCTGAGTGGGGGTAGTTATTCTATTGTGGTCAGTGTTGAAGAGATTCATAAGACCCAACATTATCGTCCTACATTAGAACAAATCCTAAACCAAAACCTAAAGCATCACGAAACAACATGTAACCTTTTACATGATAAGGTTAAATCGAAATATGAGATTATGTTTGAAGCCATCGAGTTTATCAAAAGAATACTAAAACATTGTATTCTGTGTTATTTTCACAGCTTTTCAAGTATGAACTGTCAATGGTGATTCCAACTTAGTTAAATCATTTAGTAACCATTATTAGTATCTGGAAAGTCCAAGGAAGATTTATATCTCAAAAACATTATGGGGTTCCTTCAATGAAAAACCAGAATTACTTTATCTGGATCAACTGAAAATCAATTATCATTATTTGTTTTCCAAATAAATTCACTTCATAAATCTAGAAACAAAATTTTCAATTCCTTCCATAAAAATGGTGAATTATAGAATTTTCTCAAACCATACTCAGATTGTGCTTGTTCTCATGCTCGGACATGGAATAAAAAGGAATATCACCCATGAATGCTACCACAATAGTTTCATGATATTTTTGGAAAAGTTGATTCAACAAGGCCATAAGTAAAATTGGTATGTTAGACATACAAAAATGAATCAAATTATATTTAAAGTGTAAAATACATAATATTTAATTTAATTTTTAATATATTATACTCACAAACTCTATGATGACGATAACCCAACCAAATATAAATTTTCAAAAACCATATTCCCGATCTAGTGGTCAAAGAAATAATCCAGACAAGGAAATAGATATTTTTTCTTAACCATCACCTCATTCAACATTCAATAGTATTCAACTAACTGAAGTGAACCATATTCATTAATTAAAAAGAGAATATGAGATTCCCATGGTCAAATTATATGGATAATGAATCACTTACCTAACAAGTTTTAAAAATGAATCTCCACCTCTTTGAGCTAGAATGATTACATATGATAATAAGGTATTGATATTTTTTCATACCAAGAATCAGATCAACCATAAAATATACCTATATCTATGGTGGATGACCAGAGAAATCATCATATAAAACATCTAAAATTCATTGAACAACAATGAGAATATCATCATCCAATGAAACAACATCAATTTAAAATGAAAAAAAACATAAAACATCAAATCTCTATGTGGGAATGTCCTACATGACTAGACCTCAGGTCCCACTACCCCTAAACACCTAAGCACTCCCAAAGGAAGCAATAAATAAAACATATTGATGATAATAATCAACCTCCACTCGATGAGTGAAATGAAAATCCATTCTAATGATGACATCAAATAAATCCATAGATGGAATGAAAAATTCCAAGACAAACATTGTATCATCTTTAGTAAACAAACAAGGACATTGAAACCAATGTTATTTCCACATTCCAATAGGCATAGATAACTCAATTATAATGAAAATATGTTGTTTTATAAGTTTAATAATATAAAAAAATGCAGATATAAACGAGTGATATGCACTAGTATAATAAAAATTAATTTCTAATAATTATGAAATAAAAAGTTTACCTCTCACAATTGTTGTACATACATCAACTTCCACTAGACACTCATATACTACATGTCAGTGAATCACATGTGAGGCCTATTGCTGGAGCCCTATAAGATTTTATTCTTCTGAATTAACTACATTATAAATTGGATCTAATGAACCATAACTATAATGAGTTATAGACGTATCCTCATATAAGTGTTGTTAGTGAAAAAATAGACAAATGTTTCTCATATTCATAGAAATAGGAAAATTAATTTTTTTGTTTCCTCCCTTTCAACACTGATACGATGTTACAATCACATTTTCAACTACAACAAATAGTGTAGAGGAGGCTTACAGGTGAGACACACATCCACCAAATATGTTATTATATTTCCACTTCCTATTCTTCCCCGGCATTCCACTACATCTGTCACTAGATGGACAAGAGGAGAGGGTAAATATGATCATTCCTACCACATTCGTTACTTATATTTTAGCACTATCAACCATATCTCCAGATGTTGAAAGCATCAACATAAACACTAGTGATATGATATCGAGTCTCAAACCCTACATGTACATCTATGTTGCAAACTAGTCATTCCTCACCATGTATGAATAAAATAGACAAGACCCACAAAAATTTTTGGTGTATGTCGACACCTAATTCTGTCACAATTGTAAAAATAGAAACTCCAATGACTTTTCCAGCATAAGGGACTTTGGGAAAATCTGCTGGATGAATTGTGTTTTGAAACCCTTCCAATACAAATCCATGTGTCTGCCTTCTTGGACTATAGAATCACACCCTCATTTCCAGACCCCTTGAGTCTAAACTCCTCACAACATACTTTGTTGTTGTATAGTGAATCCAAAAATTCTAGCATTTGACCAATCACATCCTTGGATTACTCTGACTCTTGAGGTTTAGTCGTTCCTTTAATGGATGGTGGCTTCTCACATATGATAATCGGCGATCGATCTATGAACCCTCATGTTTTTGGTTTTACCTAAACATAAATGTTATGATCTTGTGGTACATAATGATAAAAATAAAAAACCAGTCATTCTATAGTATCGATGAGATCCTAATCTATAAGAATATTCCCTTGATGATTATTTGTTTGACCTTCGTGAGGAAGTCATGGATGACGTCTCAAATGTATACAACAACACACGAGAACAAAATAATGGTAACAAATAGAACGAATCACAGTTCAAACTACAAAACGCATAAGTAAAATAAGATATTTTAAAAGAAAAATGAAACACTAGAGACAGACATACCAATAGACTATAGATAATTGTGTCTCTAAATGACCAGAGTTGGACACAGTCATATTGCATAATTCTTATCTTGTCTCTAAAAGCCTACTTCCAATCTAATAGGCTTCCCAAGGCAAGGAATTTTGAGTACAAAAATCTATTTGATTCAAAATTGTAATGATCCATTAGTAACCCTCAAACCAGTCACCTGACCATATCACTTATATATGCAATGGGTGTTCCTTATCCCCACAAGATGTCGAAAAGCACTCAGGCATCATACAATTAAGAAGAGGGAACAATTTCTACAAACCTGATTAACCACTTTGATATAAATATATATATAGTATCCAATAATGAAATGGTTGAATAATAATGAATATATATTCCATAAATGTGAGAAAAATTTCATAAAGAACAACTATAATATAGTAAAAACATCCAAAGGACAAGTCAAACTAGAACGATCTAAAACCAAATGCTACTCCAAATTGGGTATTGGATGATCTCCCACCTTCTCAGCACCTCCTACCCAAATCACATGGAAAAAAACCATGCTGCCTCTCTATGTTGTCATTCCATTCCCTACAATGGAAGACATACAAATGTTAAAACACCACCGAAGAGGTGAATATGATGTGAGATAATAGGCTATGAGGGATTCCAGAAATGTGTTCCATAACCAGTCTCTATATAATAATACATGTATTCTTATTTTCAGTAAAAAATTAAATCATAATTAGTAAAGAACATTTTGTAGAAAACATGGTAAACATTTACCTTTTTTGTAATTCTGATCACAAGTTTGTTTAACATTCATATCAAGGATAATATATAAGGCTAATTAGTAAAAAACATTAATAAAAGTACATGAATCAATACAAATGAAAAATATATGTCACACTAGGTGAATATTCATAGCCTAATAAATCAAGTGCACAATCCATTTCATAAAACAAAACCCAATGAAGTAGAGAAATTCCCCATGAGTAAACCTTCCTGACGATGTCCATATCCGCCCTTTAGAACAAAAGTCATAGTAAATAGAGTAAATACCCTTGACAAAACCTCTTAATACTCACAAATAACTGATGAATTCCTCATGCTAAACCTTCCACCCATGAACCAAACATAACCCATGTTTTCAATTTCACAAAATAATTTTAATTTTATGAAAATACCAATTTCCTTTTCATTTATAAAAAATTAAAGAAATCCCATTTCTTTTTAAAAACCATTATTTTTCAACACACATAAAAACCCATTAAATTTTTATAAATCAATATATAAATAAATAGATATCAGGATTATTATCATAATCTAGATTTGAAACCACCCACCTAAAAACTTGGGTTGCACAAAGCTGAATCATGATCCACAAAGAGCGAAAGCCTAATGAAAAAATGGGCCCTATAATGCAATCCAGAACACATGATTTTCCCAAATTTGAACAGAAGGTGTCATCTAAAAGGACGAAACCAACATACCTCATAAATGACAGCCCACCACACCATGACAAGTAAGGAACAACCTCCAGAGCGAGATTGCATAATAGGTCTTGATGAAACCAAGAAGAAATACAATCTTAACCCAACAGATATAAAAACACCACCCAATGATGATATCATGATCAAAAAAATTATTTAGTGGAAAGGTAACTCAACTGAAGAGATGAACTGTAATCACAATGGAGATCGATATTCGATCAAATCTATCTAGAAGGTGTGGAGTATCTAAAAAAGACACGGTAATAGCTTTGGGTCTAGAACAATGAAGAGTCAGAGAATGAACTAAACCCAAACTACAACATGTATGTTTTAATAAACAATACACAGTCCATTTCACAACATGTATTACATTTACACACTATGAAATCCATGGTGTACAAGTACGACAAAAAAATCAATCTCCTCATAATTAATATATATTATTTAAATGATTCATGATGTGAAACCACTCTTCATAGCATGTAATGATTCACATCATGAAGCATTATTCATGGAAAATACCCATCAATCATTACACAATACGTGACTGATTTACATTGCATGAAATACTTTTGTATCCTACAAAAAAATCTATTTAATGAGGAATGTCCAAAAAATCTCAGACGTCACCATTATAGGTAAGATCCCAATTTCAAATAAGGGGAAACCCCTGATGAGGATAATGGTTTACATGATAAAATGGTAATGGCATGTTACAAAACGTGATAAAATATAATTGGTACATTTTTCATCATTCATTTGATTCAATATCTTCATGAAATACTAATTTCCCCCAAAGGAAGAATAATTTATATGATAAAAAATCATTTTTCCAAATGTAATTTCATTTAGTAAATAGTTTCCTAATCTATATTTATTTAAGCATGAATATGCAAGTGGGGGAGAAGTTGATGACAATAATTGACTCCATAAATAATAAGTTATTATAAGAAAAATGTGATATATGTGTCTTGTTGTTCTGGGTGTAACTGAACACAATCCATAGAATTATAATTTTATTATGATTTAATCAATATATGTTTTACATGGATAGTGCCTTATTATCATGTTTTTCCTGGAGGACCTCAATGAATATAGATCTGTGTATCCCTGGAAGGCCCACATTAGATGATTATACTAGCACTTTTTGACAAGGAGTCGAAAAAAATATTATCCAAAATCGTATAGTGTCACATGGCCTTGAGAATTTTATTACTAATAAATTTATGGTAATGTTCCTCCAATAGTGTTTTTGAATTTGACATACCTCATTTCAGATGGTCTTCATGGAGTAGTCATGAGACGTCTTTGGATTTGAGTCTTATTGGGAGAATCATACGTCATTTAGAGAGATCTCTAATGAGATACATGGAATATTTTAGGAATATAGTCTCATCACGTATTTTACAATATTATACTCTAGCATATTCCATTATATTGGGTGAGAATATGTGCCCCAAATTTCATAGTCACTGAGATACATAGTCTGAATTCTTAGGGATTAAGAAGAACAAGAATATGTTAATTCTTTGGGGAAATGTCTTGGATATAATGACATGTTTCTATATTGATATTAGAATGTTTTTCTTCCTAAAATATAAAATAGAAATCGTATTGAAGGGTGGTTGGGATATACACTAACTCTCAATTATTTTTTACCCTATGCCGAGATGCTTCTTTTTCAATGATCATTGAAATGATGTGGTCTTTCTCCTTGTCAATTACAAATTTTTTAACCATCTACATTTACGGTTATCATCATGATCTGATGATTTTATTTTACGATATGTGAGAGGATATAATCTTGTCAATAAATATACAACGATATGTGTTGACATGATTGAGAACATGGATTGAGGATAAATGCTCATTCCTCAATATGAGTGAGGATGTGTGAACATTACTACAATTCATCCACTACAAGGATCTTATAAAATGATTCATATGTTTGGTATGGAATAAATGATATACCCTAGGTCATTGTTGGGGTGTTTTGAAATGCTCTGGATGTCACTTCTATGGCACCCATGTCCAATTTTTGATAAGTGTTTGGTTGTGGAGATACATCTACATTTATAAGGGTGAAAAACATCCATCATGGGGAACATGAATTTGGAAATATAATAGTTTTCCTATGTTTTCATTTCCTTAGAGATATCTCTTTTAGCGTGCTCAAGGACAAGGTTCTCGGCATGTTATATCACGAGAAAAAACCTCATTGAATCATCGGTAATATGGGGCTGCAGGACATTGTATGCTATAGTGGTGAGAAACCACATCCCTCTTATAAAACACCTACACAAATGGGAGGAAATATATATTCCCTTCATCTACCTCTTTGATGTATTTGATGTATTGATTATTATTCTTCTGGGAGAGACTCCTAAAATTATTAGTGGTGGTGAGGTATGCCTCTGAATTAACAATATCTTTCCTCTAGTAAGATGGGATATAGGTTTTTAGTGCCTTTAGGTCATTACATGTAGCCAATAGTGTTGGAATGATTCTATGTATGCAGTAATCCCTTACACTATTCTTCCACACATGACACTATTGGTGTTAGAAATTTAATGACCATTTCATGTTGTGGAATCGATGGATTTCACAATAACTGTAGTGGAAAAAGAACCAGAAATAAATAATCTGTCACATTGTATCATAGGGGTATAATGATAGGTATACCTATAACATAAAAACACCCAAAAAAGAACATCCATCACATCAAAATTCCAATTATTTATATGTTTGAACATTCAATTTCATAGGTATGGGATTTACTTTTGGATTTAATTTTTATTTGTGTAGAACAAAACAATAAAATTTATGATCATTGTACTCTTAAATGATATGAATATTTGATGGATTCACACATGTTTTAAAATTTTTTGTGTCAAGGAATTTGAAAATATAATTTTTTTTTATTCGGTTGTGAAGGGATGATTACAGTTGAAGGATTCATTTTAGGATCACCATTATTGTTTCAACAGGCTTCTCGAGGGATATTATGTTGGAACTAGAAACATATGTTGAATCTCATATATAAGAAACTTAATATAATTAGAAATATATTATAAAGAAATGAGTTCATTACATTTTTTGATTAATGATTCATTGAAATGTGTGTTGGTCGATAGGATGAGTAGTTTGGATCATCCAACACTTGAAGGGAATTGTTTCCTAGACTGGGATTGTGTTATAGATTTAATTAATTTTTTTGAAAATTTATTAAATACTAGATTGGTACTGGATAACAGTATGCCATCAATTGAAAAAATTAAATACCAATATGAAGTTATAATATAGTAGTTATTACCTTTCTTTAATAAACTTATCCTTTTTACTTAATTTTTTATGATACGGTATAATAAAAACATATCATGGAATAGAAGTGTTTATTAATTTCTCATGAGGATTCGCAAAATTATTATATAAGGATCCATCCAAGAAGAAATAGTTTCATAAAGATCCCTGATAATGGTATAACAACCCAAAATGTTTTATAACACATAATATTACATTCCATATCTATTAATTTCATTTAGAAAGGACAAATCCATGCACTTTAACATCATGAGTATGGTTTATTAGCTGAAATATTCCTAAAAACGGAGGGTTTGGGGAAACTGATTGTGATATGCCTTCCAATTGACGTCAAATTGGACATGTCTTGATAAATAGGAGAAGATTTCCTAAGGAATATTGTTCTGTAAGGCATGGATGGTTTTCAAACAAATAGAAGATGACCCATTGAAAAAACTTGATTTCCTAAGGAATATATTCTATCATTGTAAATTTAGTGATATTGATAAAGAAAATTTCAGTCTCGATGTTAAATGGTTTTATATGAAATACAAAAAATGAGGACAAATCCCATATTATATGGACCTAACAGAAGGTATATATGAGCTAATGCAGAACATAATCTGGTGATAATGGATACAATTGGACATAAGAAAAATATACCCATCTGGAGATTACAATGGATGGATGATTCTGTTGGGTTTGAACAAATGGGAGGCATCCTACATATCATGTCTGAAAGGAATAATGACACATTTATATTGTGATGAATAGTTTAATGTATATGGATTGAGTGTAATATATGTATTAACATCATGTATTAGGAACAATTTCCACTGTGTTTAATATATCAATTTTGCGATGTTTTTTTCATTAATTATATGAAACCAAGGGATTGAGTATGGCTTATGTTTTGTTACATCTCGTATATAGTGTAACGTCCTGGATCTGGGTGCACTCAACGGGTGCCCCGAACCCGGTTGGTCAAATGTACTCTAGTGCATTTTATCTTACGCTAGAGGATGTCAACTAGCAGTGAGGGCATAGGTCTGATAGTGGGGAAACTATGACCTCATTTTACAAAGAGTAGCGCATGGGAAATAGATATCAACATACAAAATGCGGAAGCAGAAAACAATACCCAACTGAAATGGATAGCAGTACATAAGTAAAATATAACTACAGTCATATACATATGATGATGGATTATGTCTCTAGGTCTAGGATAGCAGCCAAAATAGGATACACTGCAATCTAGAACAATCCAATACAAAGTACAAGTACATAAAATGAAAATAAAATAGTGTAGTAGGATCTATGCCGCATCGCGAGCCTAATGTCGGTCCCACTATCTCCTACTTTTTAGAAACAACCAAGGACCTGTATAGGGACTATTTCCCTTATCAGCACCTGCTGCAATATAATATGTTTGGATCGAATACAAGAACCAACCATGGTGTGAGAAATAAATATCAGTAGACTACCACCAAAGGCCCGTGTGTAACTGTCAGTGAAACTGGGCTACAGTAGCGTCCAATAATAAAATTCAATAAACTAGGGGGTACTCAAAAGTAACTATCTCTACCAATTAAATTTCCATGTATTAATTATTTATCAATCCCAAGATTGTGCATTAAATTGGATGGTACAACAAAATAAATCACCACAGTGAATGCACAATGTAAATGTTGTCCACGACCATGAAAATCCATACCATCAGGTAATCGGAATCGAAACCCGCAGATGATTGCACATAGGCATAATGAATATTTCCCACAGGCGTATGAGTTTTCAGCCATAAGAACAAAAACTTCTTCCAACAGTCATGAGAAAAGTTTCCCACAGGCTTAATGAAACACTACCCTCATGCTAAGAATATAACTGGGCCAAGCCCAACACATAAGCAAGAAGTTTATATACAATATCTATGAAGTCAATTCAAAGCATGCAACAAATCATGGTATACCCATAGGTACACTGACCAAACGGATAAACAAGGGAAACACAACCATGAGGTGCCCCTGGATCCATGCAATGTTCCCAAACAACAGTTTTACATATTCATTAAATTACATAAAAAATTCTAGGTATTTAATTAATCAAGGCCTTAGCCATATGACACCACAATCATGGGTGTGTAGCCCAATGATACACAAAAAAAATATGACAGTTGGAATTAAAGATCAGACCACCTACCTTGATCTACCCTGATCGATATACTCAAATGTATCCTCACAGAATGACCAAGAATTATGTAGATATGGGATAAACGATTTCCCATTCAAACTTTAATAACATACCTTAGAGGAAGAATTGGCATGAAAGAATCACGGAGAGACAAGGTCTCACCCATGCGGTTGAAACGTGATCGACAACGGAGGAATCAGAGTGCCGGTGAGCAATCAGGAGATTCTCCAATTCTTGGCCTCCTCTCTCACAGCTCATAAAGATTTCTATGCCTCCTCTGCCAAATCAAGAGGATACTTCCAATTTTTAACAGAAAAACATAACCACACGGCATATACACTCACGTACACGTCGTGTACTTTCATTTTAACTATTAACTTGCGGCTACTCTCTAACGAATCACTGTTCATCTTCCGACTGATTACATAGTGTACATTACTATGTACATGACATGTACCATCATTTCTCTAGCGGCTACTTCCACCACCTTACTTTTCACCTGCCAACTGATTACACGTTGTGTATTACTAAGTATAAGGCTTGTAGTTAGTTTTTACACCCTTAATCGCCGACTAGCCAACACACACTGTATACTCATCCCACTCTGCCAAAGTACACTACGTGTGAAAATTTACATGGTGTGTAACCATAAATATGTGATATTTCCTACATTTCATGAGTTTTCTAAAAAACGCATAAGGAAAATGAAAAGGAGAAACTCAAACCACAAAAATAAGAACCGGTTTCATAAAAACATCACCCTTAAATTTTTTTTTTCTAAATTTTCCTTACAAGGGGGTGAAGATAAAGGTGGGAATAATTCAGTCCATTGAGTAGGTACGTCGATCTCCCGCTGCTAGGTTTTGTCCTGCACTCAGCCATGCTTCCATAGCACCCGTATGAGAGGAACTGACCGAAATCGGAGAACCATCGTGCTCCTATCAACAATATAAATCAGATGCTCCTCCAAGGTTGTATCAACCTGATGTTCAACCTCTGTGGGCTGAAAAATGTGAGATGGGTCTGAGTGAGAATGGAGCAGCTGAGATACGTGGAAGATGTGATGCATGGCCCGGTACCTCTGTGGTAACTCCAACTGATTAGCAAGAGGCACGACTCTCTCCAGAATCTCAAACGTCCCTACATACCTTAGTGAATGTTTACCTTATCTCCTGATCTGCCTGTGTCCCATCCTTGGTGAATCATGCTAGAAAACCTGATCCCCAAACATGAACTCCAAGGGTTGTCTGTGGTGATCGACATATGATTTTTGACTAGACTGTGAAGTTATCTTCTTCTTTTGAATCATTTGGACCTGCTCTGAAGTATCATGCACGAGATGTGGTCCTAGTAAGGCTGCCTCACATTCCTCTAACCAGAAAAAGGGTTATCGACATGGCCTACCATATAAAGCCTCATAAGGTTCCATCTCAATATTTTCCTGAAAACTATTATTGAAGGCCAATTCGAACAGGGGTATGTGCTTCACCCAAGAGCCCCTAATGTCCAGGACGCAATCTCGCAGCATGTCCTCTAGAACCTATATTGTACCATCTGACAGGAAATCGGTCGGAGGGTGGTTGGCTATGCTCATAAGCACCTGTGTACCCAGTGTCCTATGAAAACTATGCTAGAAATGAGATGTAAAATGGGTGTCCCTATCTGATACTATAGAACGAAGGACCCCATGATGATGTTCCACCTCTCAGATATATCACTTCTCGAGCTTGTCAACATCGAAGGTATCCTTGATCGACAAAATTTAAGCTACGTGCGTAAGTCTGTCCATAATAACACAGACTGCAACATTGCCTTGTGGTGACCTCAGTAACCCAGTCACGAAGTCCATTAGGAAATCATCCCATTTCCATTATGGAATGGATAACTGTTGTAACAGTCCAGCGGGCCTCTGATGCTCCACCTTCACCAGCTGAAAATTCCAACATCTCATAACAAAACCAGATACCTTTCATTTCATACCCGACCACTAATACTGATGTCTCAAGTGACGGTACATTTTGGTAACTCTGGGATGTACTTCCCAAGCTAATGAATGAAACTGTTGCATCAGTTCCTCACTTATATCCCCTTTAACCCATACTCTTCCGTGGAACGCAATACCTTATCATCGCCTATCATCCAACCATCACTTTCCACAGTCTCCTATAGAACTAAGCCTTAAAAATATGATAGCGCTCACATCCTCACTCCATCATGTAGGGTAGAAGTCACCTCATTGGAAGAATGATAGGCTTCCCAGGACTATCATGCACCTCCAAAGGAATCTCAGAGAACAAATCCATTAGCGGCCACTCTCCACTGGCCTCCTGCTCTGCCTGTATCGGAGTCCTCATACTCAGTGCGTCATCAATTCTGTTACCCTTACCAGGTGTATAGGTTAGTACAAAGTCAAAGGACTAAAGTTACTCAACCCACCATCGCTGCCTCAGATTCATGTCACGCTAGTTAAAGATGTACTTGAGACTTTTGTGGTCGGTAAACACAAAAAAAATGATCTCCAAATAGATAATTTCTCCAAAAGAGTAATGCATGAACAAATGCAACCAACTCGATATCATGCGTCGAGTAATTCCTTTCATGTGGCCTCATCTGTTGAGACCCATACACAACTACTCGATCACCATGCATCAACACTGCTTCCAACTCAATATCAAATGCATCATAGTAAACTGTATAGCTCTTCCCTTGTTTTGGAAGTATCAACACTGGTGTTGTTTTCATCCTTCACTTATGCTCCTAAAAGGCTATCTCACAAGCTTCCAACCAAACAAACTTCACACCATTCTTAGTCAAACCCATTAACGGCACTGCTAAGAAAAAGAAGTCTTGTATAAAGTGCCTATTGTAACCAGTCATCCCCTAGAATCTCTGTATCTCAAACAAGTTCCTTGGATGCTCCTAGGAAACTACTACTCTCACCTTCTTTGGGTCCACTACAACTCCTACCTCGGAGATAATTTGACCCAGGTAGTGTATCTGGTCCATACAATGGTGGCACTTTTAGAGCATAACATATAGTCGATGATCTATCAGTGTTCTCAATACGATATCAAGATCTGTGGCATGGTAATGTCGAGTGTGATAGTACATCAAGATATTTTCCACGAAGACTACAAAAAAAGAATCCAAATATGGATGGAACACGCGATTCATCCAATCCATGAAAACAGATGGCGCATTTGTGAGTCCGAACAGCATGACCAAGTACTTGTATAGGCAATCTTTACTCCTAAAGGATGTAAGTGGTATGTATGATGGTCTAACGCATAACTTATGATATCTGGATCTCATGTTAATCTTCGAGAACAATCATGCTCCTCGAATTTGATATAAAAGACCACTAAACCTTGGAAAGGGATATCGGTTCTTGACCGTCAACTAGTTTAGCTTTCGATAATCCTCACAAATTCTGAGGGTACCGTGCTCCTTCTTAGAAAACAGTACAGGAAAACCCCAAGGGGATGTTTTGGGTCGGATGAAACCCTTTCCTTGTACCTCCTCCAACTACGTCATGAGCTCCTGCAACTCTGGTGTAGACATCCTATAAGGAGGAATGGACACTGGTGATTCCCATTACAATAGATCAATAGATAAATCCACCTATCGCTCTAGAGGTAGACCAGAAAAGTCGTACAGAAAAAAATCCCTGAAACAATCAACTATAGGAGGGAAATCCTTCTAAAAAGTTCTCTGGTCATCAAGTTGTAAACATGAAATCTGGGCTGTCAAACCACCTCGCCCACGATGCTCGGGTCTAGCTCAACTCGCATGGACATCCCATTCGCCTATGTATAAAAACTCTCCACCCTCCGGTGATGTGAAACTCACCCTACAATGATAGATATCAACAAAGTCTCAAAATTTTACCAACCATTTGATCCCTAGAATGACATCATATCTCGTCATCTCTAAGACATAGATGTCCCATAGAATGTGACACTCAACAACCTCTAGGGGGAACTCCTATCACTAACGAACACCTTCCATTATAATTTTCAACGTACAGTCTAGCGTCATGATATCAGAAGAAGAAGAACCACAGATCCCAAGGCTCTACAAAATGGGAAAAATAGAAATAAATTCGTAGAACTAGTATAGAAAAGTACATAAGAAAAAACAGAAGAAACTATAATAGTACCTCTCATAGTGGAAGGTCTGGGATCCTGCTCTTATTGGGTCTGTTACACTGTATATGTATACCCAGTGTCGCTTCCCTGCGATACAGCCTGGCTACCCTGAGCAGACCCGCCATGTTGTCTCTATGATCATGGTGTTTGGCTACCACCACCACGACTAGCACCTCTGCATGTACGTCCCGATGTATCCCAATTTCCTGAATGGTAAGAAGCTGCTTGCCATGCCCCCGCATGCAGAGTCTATACACTACCCTTTTCACTACCCACTGGAGGAAACACCCTGCAAAAACGCTAGAGATGACCCATCCCACCTCAAGGTCGGCACTCCACTAGGTCACGTGGAAACTGAGGTCTCTAGTGCCCCTCTTTACCACAATGGTAGCACATCACCTTGCCTCTTGAAGAGTACTTCAGACTAGTACTACCACCGTGATAGAAATCCATTAGTGTCTTCCTATTACTGGTAGAAATAGTACTAGAGACCAGTGCCGAACCACCCGGGTCTGCACCACTAGCTCCCCACTGGATCCGCTCTGTAATCAACACCTAGATCACAATAGAATGAACTATAAGCAGCCTGAAAACATTAAAAAGAACTCAGATGTCATATCAAAGACCATCCTCAAGCTGTCAGTCCCACAACATCTAATCACCCACCAGAACAGGTGGAATATGTTGTATCTCGGTGAAGCGGGAAGAATAATCCAACATTGACATGGTGCCCAACTATAGATTCATAAACTGTCGACCTCAATCAGTCCTTAGAGTCTCCAGAAAGAAAAATTTATAGAAGACAACCTAATAATATTCCCATTCCATGTCTCAGTGATGCTCGGTCTAGGTTGTAACATCCCATCATCTATTGGATGAATCACACAACACATATGTAGCGAGCTTTACTTTCCTCCGAGGAGGCATCTCAAGATGCTCGAATATCGTCTTCAACAAACCCAACCATGACTCTGAAGCCTATGGTCTACCATCACCTGAAAACGTAGGAGGATACTGCTTCTGTAATATATGTGTTAGCTCTACCATAGATATGGTAGCCGGTGGTGCTCCCTGGAAGGTCTGTGTTAACCGAATAAAGCCTTCACAAAACTGCGCCTTCGGGCCTACATCCAGTAAAACATCTGGAGTCGCGTATGACAGTGCTAGAGGGTCCATCAGTAGCCCATGTCCTACCATGTCTAGAGTATACTCTTTGCCTCTCTTTTGGAGAATAACGCATGGTCGTCTCGGCAACATGAATCTACAAGGTCAAATACAATCATTTGATTAAGATCATCAATGACCAAAAACAAGGAGTGTTAGAAGAGAAAACATAAAGAAAACATTATAGTTTGACACAACAATACTATATGGAATGTATAATAACTACAATGTGTGTTCCCTCATGTCTTTCACATGGGCGTGCACTCTTCTAGCACTGGTTTTGTAACACCCCAAACACACGGTGTGTTGTTCACACACACGGTGTGTACTCGAATTTTCTTTCATTTCCCGATTACTTATACACGCCTTAGCCACATTACTCTCTTCTGAACGAGACTAAACGACGTGTATAAGGTCAACACAGTGAGTAATATATTTTCTTCACCAAACCGTGTTGTCTGTTACATTGTCGGGTACATAGATCAGACAACACGTCGTGTTCAAGATAGAAATAGTGTGTACAGATTAATTTCCAACCACCCGTGTTGTTGGTGACATGGTCAGCTACTCGGATGACACTAAACAGTGTCTTAACTTCACACACGGCGTGTACATCACCCCGTTTCCCCAACGATATGGCCAATTCCACACAGTCTCTCTCTGGTAAATACTACACAGCGTATCCCTCATACACACAATGTGTATAAGGTAAGATAACGCCGACCCGTGTAGTGAGTTACAAGACTGAATTCCCAGGTTATAGTAAATGGAATGTACAATCAGTACATGGAGTGTTCTCTCAATGATTCATTACCTCGTGCTTCTTCCCACTCGACCTATGACACAGGTATCAACTGCACGGTGTGTACGTACGGTACATGGTGTTTACATATAAATTTTCATTTCTTCCTGAAGAGAACTGTTCATGGTATGTAGTCCAAACTACACGACTTGTATTTTGATATTTTCTTGACATTAAGCCTTAGAAACTACTCCAGGGACCAGAACAACACTGAAACCAACACCTATGTTCCAAATTCTAATTTTTGAGGGCCCATACTTCCCACGAATAAATGTTTGTAATATTATACATGTTATAAAAAAGGTAAACAGTCAATGATCCACCAAATTCCAGTCAATGAGGGCCCATACTCCTAATTAACCAATAATTGGTGTTCATTCTAAAAAACTGTACATAACAAAACCCTATCAAATAGCAGGTATTTTGTCAAGGAATCCATCACAATAGCATGCTTTTACTAGAAAAACATGTATCACAACAACATGAAATTTATAATGCACATTTATAGCATGGAAACTATGTCGGACATGTGATTCTAACATGTTCCTAAATGATTCATGTGATTGAATACCATCATATCATCAGGTTGAAACTAAATAAAACACAAATATAAAAAACACACCACAAATGCGTCAACTAAAGATGAAAAAAATCAAATATAAAATTGGAATTCCAAAAAAATTGCAACACGAGGTAAATTGGATTTTCCTAGCACATGGTTTACCTACTCCTAGGCACAATTTATTACTAAATTCCAATTTCATCCTATCCCAAACTATAGGCTCTGAAGAGTAAGTAAATATGTAAAGAAAACACCTTTGATACCACTTTGTAACATCTCAGATCTGGGTTCCACTCAACAGGTTCCCCAAACCAGGCTTGTCACATGACCTCAAGCGCATTTCTCCAAATGCTAGAGGCTGCCGACTAGCAGCGAGGGCATAGGTCTTATAGTGGGGAAACTATTCCCTCATTCGTCAAAGTGTTTTGATGTGAAAATAGATATCAACATAAAAAATGATAAATAAGTAAACAATACCCAACTGAATTGGATAGCAGTACAGAAGTAAAATATAACAACAGTCATATATATATGATGATGAATTATGTCTATAAGTCTAGGAAAGAAGGAAAAACTGGATACACTGCAATCTAGATCAATCCTATACAATGTATAAGTACAACAAATGAAAACCAAATATTGGAGCAGGAACTCAGTAGCATCGCGAGCCTACACTCGGTCCCATGCTCTCCCATTCCTCCACATCAATCAAGTGCCTGTATAAAGACTCTTTCCATTATCAACACCTACTGCTATATAATCTGTTTGGGCCCAAGACATGACACAAATAGGGCGTGAGAAATAAATCTTAGTTCGAAACCCCCAAAATGCATGTGCCCAACTATCAGTGAAAATGTGTTACAGTATTGTTCAATAATAAAATGAAGTAAACTACGTAGTACAAAAAAGTAACTATCTCTAACAATTAAATTTACATTTTATTAATTATTAATCAATCCCAATATTTTGATTTATCTTGATAGGAACAACAAAATAAATCACCATAGTGAATGTACAAAGAAAACGTTGTCCGCAGAGATGCAAATCCTTACCCTATGTCAATCAGAATCGAATCCCGCATGTGATTTCCCATAAGAATAATGAATATTGCCCAAAGGTGTATGAGGTTTCACCTACATGCACAAAAACTACTACACACTGGCATTAGAAATGTTTCCCATAGGTTAAACGAAAGACTACCCTCAGGCTATGAAAATTACCGGGACAATCCCAACACATAAACAAGAAATTTATATGCAATTACTCTCAAGGAAATTCAATTAATGCTACAAATAACGGTATACCGATAGGTACCATGGCCAAACAGCTAAACACGGAAAACGTACCGACCGGATGGCCCTAGATCTAATAAATGATGCCAAAATAGAAATTGTACGTATTCATGAAATTACTTATGAAATTTTAGATATTTAATTAATCAAGGCATCAACCATACGACACCCAAATAATGGGCGCGTAGAACAATTGTACACTAAAACAACACGACAATTGGACTTAAACATCAGACCACCTACCTAAATCTCCCCTGATAGATATACGTGAACGGCGCCTCCCTTAATGACCAAGAAAGATGTTGATCGAGGATAAATGAATTTATGTTCAAACTTAAATGTAACGCCCCGACCCTAGTTACCTAGAGTCGGTGCATTATTACATTACATTGGCATGATCACGAGAAAGATCACGTCTCGAAAGATCGATTAGTTTAGTAGCCTTGGAATAACTAGATACATCCATAATTTTTTTACATTACATCATAAAAAAAACATCTTGTCTTCATATCCCCTCATACTATCCCTGCAGGTCATTCATAAATTACTTCTTCATAATCCTGGGAAAAATAAAACATTGAAAGGGGTGAGCTCGGATTCTCAGTAAGGATAACATTATAGCATAAGATTTCATAAATAAGCATAAACACTTAAGGAAATTTATAACTAAAACAAAATCCTTTTAAACTTGAACTTCAACATAAAATGGCAAAGGTAAAATGAAATAATGTCATTTACATACTCACATGGATATTCTACTAGTCGAATGATCACATGCAATATCAATATCCACTTTCATAATGTTGGAATGCATAATGCCAGACTATCATAACCACTTAGCCAAGGCCTCGTGCCAAGACTACAAATAATATTTTGTCAAGTCCTTGTGCCAAGACACTAGTTTGTCTCATGAGACCTACCGATGCATCGAGGAGCTATAGCGGGCTCCACCCGTCACTTATTAAGTCCAATTCATTCCTCATATGAATAGGTTTAAGCATAAAATAAACATTCGTATTAAAACTAGCATACGAAATGTCAATACTTTAACCACAAACCATGAATGGTATAAAAATAGAACATCCACAGTCAAATATAATTCATTTGATACAATATGGAAGATTTTATTGTATCACATTAACCTCAATCATGAATAATGAAGAATTTTGACATAGATGAAAATAATCATCAAAACTATTTGAGAGAAATATCCCCCTTTTCTTGAAAACATTTAAAAGTCACACTATTTGTCAAGAAGCCATTTAAAAATAGATTTTTGAATCAATGTGTCCCATACCACTTTGAAACTTTTTAAAAGGAGTTTTAATTTCTAAAACTTTAATGTCCATATAAATAAATCCTTAAAACCATTTTTAAAACATGGACATTAATGAGCAAGATTTAGAAGAATAAGTCTTTAAAACATTTAAAAATGGTATTTTAGTTAGAGATTCTAACCAAAAGAGACACTTGAATACAAATAATTGAGGTAATCAAAACTTTGTAATATCATGAGAATAAAGGGATTCATGATATACTATGTCAAAGTACATTATATACACCACATAAAAGTGATTTGGTGTATATGAACAAAGAAGTCTCAATGGAATGTAAATTGAGATGAAATCTCTCATAAAGGCCGTATCCTTAGGTTAAGGATAAATCAACGACATAATTAAGTGTGAAAAATATAAATACACTAAATATTATTGGATATTCAGTGTAAAACAATCAAAGGATATTCACACATATTCTTGTAAAAACAACACCAACGAATTGGATGTTTAACTCAACAAATGGTGAATGAGTTAAAATTACTCTTATCAAATTCATATCAATGACTTGAGAATTACCAATGAGTGATTATGTGTATCAAACTTAAATCCACAGGAAGGGGAGTGGAAATTATGACATAATCAAATGAATAGTGATTCCACACATAATCATGGAGTAATATAATCAATGAAATATGCGTAAAGCCAAATGAGTGGGAATTGAAATCTCAAATTCCCTTACAGATTAGGTAACATATGAAACATACACCCATGAAAGAAGTATCATACCATGATGATGTAAATACCCATAAATTAAAGTATATTACACAATGAATACAATCATGGGCAGTACACATACACCACATGCAATAATTAAGTGGTGATCAATGGAAATCTCACGAAATTAAAAGTGAGATAAGAAACCCCTTACCACGTCAATCAACTGAGTCGTATGGACAAAAGTTAATAACCACCAAATGATTTACAGAATAACATGAATATAAATATAATCATGAATATATATCAAATGGCAGTACACAATACACCACTTTCAATAATTTAGTGGCGAAAAATGGAAATCTCACGGAATTGAAAGTGAGATAAGAAAATCCCTTACCACATCAATCAACTGAGTCGTATGGACAAAAGTTAATAACCACCAAATGATTTACAGAATAACATGAATATAAAGAGAATCATGATAATATATATCAAATGGAAGTACACAATACACCACTTTCAATAATTTAGTGGCGAACAATGGAAATCTCACAGAATTGAATGTGAGATAAGAAAATCCCTTACTTTGTAATTTTTCCTTGGTCGATGGTAGGTTTACCTCCTGTATAATGGTGAAATAATTGTTATTGAATAATACAAGAATCATTTACTTTAATATGATATCATATATGATCTTTTAACATTGATTTGTTAATAATATCTTAGAATTATCGTCATTTCGGGTGTTAACGGGTTCATTTTACTTTATATTCTTTGTTATGTGAGCCATATTAGTTATTAATGGGATGTATATTATTCATATCCAGAATGATATAAAGTCCTTAGATACTATTTTTAAATCATCAAATTATAATTATACTTGAATGGATATGATGGACAATGAATCTCATCGCGTTCGTGGAGACGGTAGTCCGCACGTACGCACGAACGCTACTTCCATTTAATTTTTCATTTTAAAAGAATTGAATCCAAATGATACATAGGTATATTATTATTCTAGTATAATATAATATTTTATATATGTTACTTATGTTCATTAACACCATCCTTTATACGTTCCATGTGTGGTATGAACGAGTCATATCATTTTAAGGGGGCGGTAGTCCGCACTTCCTCAAATGAAATTATCGTATGTATATACAACATGAAACGAATAAGGATATGAAATAAAATGGAATTACAGAAGCTTATATATAAAATATATATCATTAATATCATATTTAATTACAGTTCCATCATAATGGCCACCATGAGAGGCGGTAAGATGTATTTGAACAATCATCGTTTCGTGAGGCGTTAGTTTGCCATCCACAGAAACATTATGTTCATCATCCATTAGATGGAGTTGTGTGTATGTGTAGTTTTAATCCTTCTTATAACAACATCCTAGTATATTGCGGATACTGGTGTTGTTACAAAATAAAGGAAATAAAAAGAGTTTGGGGGTTGGAGAAGCAAAATAAATGAAAATAATTTAAGAGAAATCGTTACCTTTAATTTAGGTAACTCACTTTGGTTGGAACCAAAGGACTTCTTGAAATGATTTCTGCCTAAGGGGAAGCTTCAAGGATGAGGATAGGGATGTGTGGAGCTTAGTTTGGCAGATTTTGGACGAGCCAAGTGGCTTGAGAGGTTTGAGGAATGAGTAGAAGTGGTCTCCTTTTATAAGGGAGAAGAGGGGCTCTTTAGGAAAGAGTGAAAGTATTACTTTATAATATAGTTATATTCGGTTTATAATGGTCCAAAAATCATTGAGGTCGAAGATAAGATGACTCATATTATAAATAACATCAACCAATAAGAATTGGACAGGTTTTAGATAATATTGTAATCATTATAATCTTATTTATTTAAATGATTTATTAATGAGGTAAACATTGCATCATTATTGTGTCATTAATAATTTAAATTATTTGATGTCTAAAAATTATAAATAAAATATCATTATGTAGGAAATCGTTTTATCTTTCTATTGAATATTTATAATCGAAAATCCAACATGTATAACCCTATGTAAAAATTGTTCTTCTAAAAGATGTAAGCTTATGCCATTTTTATTTTTATTTTAACTTTATTAATATAAAGTGTCCCTACCATATACAAGTGGCTCCAAAGGGTCCCCAAATTGACCCAAGGATGCTCATGGTCGGGTATGTGTCCACCAATAAGTTTAGGACACGTTTTAGGGTAATTTTGTATTATTATAATATTATTTTTTAACCCTTATTTACCGGATTTACCCTTAACCATGGTAAATAAAATATTTACCACAGTAATTATTCAAAATGTCTAAAAATAAAAGTTACCTATTTACACAATTTGGACATCCTGATTCCAAATATGGAATCCATTTTTCTAAATTCAAAACACATAAGTGGCAGAAATTAATTTAAAATTAATTCCCGCTGTCAAAACAAAAAGCGTGTTTTTAAGAGGTAATAACTATCAAATGATTGACACTTGTTTATGTTCGGTTTAATTGTAAAATTATGCCCAATGATCAACATTATATTAAATGGTAAAAATATATTCTAAATATAATTTAAAACCACTCAAATTCACAATTTATCACTATTAATTATTTTGATTAAAAAAGTTGTTTTTAATTAAAATTTAGTAATTTTCACTATTCATCAAAATATAAAAGTTATCCGAAAAGTACCAAAATTTCAGCCTAGGCTAATTTCAATATTCCGAATCCAAAAATGAAGTCCATTTTGAAATATAAAATATATATGATTTCAAAAAGTAGGTATTACTATCCACAACGGCTAGTTTAATTAGTTGTGGTGTGTGTTAGAACTCGAGGTTGCGTACAACACACGCTATCGCATTATTCGAAGGGAAACGTACCGTGGAAGCTTGGGGTGTTACATTCTCCTCTCCTTCAATAAATTGCGTCCTCGCAATTTTTAAAATTTTTCTTGGGAATATAATGGAAAGTCCCACATCAGAAAAAGAGTCAATAAAACTATCACTTTAGAAGAAAGAAAGAGAGGTATAAGGGTCATCCAAGATAACCCATACTAGGATTCCATGTAAGAAAACATGGATATGGATGATAAACTAAGTGTCAAGTTCTGAAGGAGATGGATAGAAATCATGATCAGGAGAAAGTTAACAATGAGAAAACTACAAACTTGTGTTGGGACAAACGACCATTAGTCTCCTAGTAGGAAAGTAAACGGACACCATTTTTTTTAAAGTTACATTACATAAGGAAGAGGAATTCATTTATGATATTGACTAAGAACATTATGAGATATACTTACATTTTAAGTAAATTTTCACTCTTTAATAAATTTCCACCACTAACTCAATTTTTTTTAAACGATGAGTATTCAAGAAGACTTGGTCACAATGGAAGAGCTATAATAAACTTCTATAGAATCACATGATCCATGCAGGATAAACCATATATTTACATTGTCTTTGAAGATTAATCAAAACCAAAATGGTAAGTGAATGATCTAATGATCCCCCAAAAGGATATTCATTGAGATAAATATGCACTAATCTTAATTTCTAAAATTAAACCAACAATACCCCAAAGTTAAATAGATACCATTCAATAACCAATTGTCCTTAAAATCCTTTAATATAATCCAAACTAATATTGAAACCCAAACCATAGAAGAATTTGATTATGTAGTCTCCCATGTTACATTGTATCTCCAAATGACATCAAATACTCTTAAAGTCACATACTTAAAAGTAATTAACATCATCACATATTCTCTGTTATAGGTTAATCATTTCCATAAATAACCCAAATCACTATAAATCAACAATAAAAACGTAGATAAAAATCCACCATTACTCTACAAATGAAACCCCATTGTATTCTATTTTCCTTGGGCATATAGTGTTCCCAAAAAAGCGAACATCTTCCAAAATAACATTTATCACTTAATCACCAAATCATTTTCCTATACCAAGGGTATTCATTTGATAAGACATAAGAACCCAAATCATCTTATTATTGATCAATAAAATCATTCTAAAAAAAAAATAGTCACACTAACCAGGGACTTCACGTAGTCCAGTGGTAGGCGATAAATCCCAATCGCACTTTGGTTGTGGGTTCGATTCCCACAACTTTGTCCGACGCGACGGGTTGTCACACGGTCTACGTGTTGTCCTTTTTCAAAAAATATATTTTATAATATTACCAAAATGAGATAAATTCCTCAAAATAACATAATTTAACCTCAAATATTATATCATACCTTGCATTTTCATCCCAAATTATAATAACTTATAATTTCCTCAAACTCAATGATCATATAAGACCAAATGGTTATTTATAACTATATCCGCAACAGAAAAGATAATTATTCCTCAGATATCATTTTCACATGATAAAATGCAGGTTTACACATACAAGAGAAAATTATTCCAAAGTAATCCCATCAATAAAGAGCACTAACACTTTTAAACATTTCACCATCCATTTATTTCCACATTGGTTCTTCATCATATGTTCCTCGGGTTCCCACATTGCCTCTTTCATCTTCTGATTTCTCCATAGATCTTTTACCAGACAAGTCATCCGGTTTCTCAACACATGATCTTTGGTATGAAGAATTATGATAGGCTCTTCACAATAAGATAGATCGAGTTCCAGTTATAATTCTTCATAGGTGAGTACATGCATTGGGTCAGGCATGTATTTTGTCACTAGAGGTATGTGGATCACAACATGAACTCTGGAGAGACTAGGCGGATTTGACTTTTGGTAGAATGCGTTCATGTGTCACAATGGTACCTCAGGAATTTGTCAAAATCATCTACTTCCTTTACCCAAAAACTCCTCATCCATTTTTGATTATATCGATGGAAGCATCGATGCATCATAAAAAAATAGGTATTTCTTATATATAATTTTGAGACATCGTCTTTAACATGTTTTTTTAGAAAAATTCTCACTGATTCATCTTCAAATATTTCAAAATAAGGTTTTGGTAAATCAGTTTTTGTATATCCCAAAAGACATAAATATATAATTTGATACATATAGGCTGCTCGAAGGTCTCCTTCTTCTGCAGCATCTAGAAAATCATTTAGTGCATCGTAATTTTGAGATAAAGTGAATAATTTGAAAAGACCCTGATGGTACTTCCCACGCTTAGCGTGGTAAGAAAGTTGAGAGCGCAACATTATCCCATAGTCGGTACTTGATCCTTGAATGAATCGTGCAATGCTAGAGGTATTGGATGTCTCATAATGTTGTTTGCATGTAACTTGGACATTTGAAAAAGTTTCAACATCGTCTGCGCATGACTTCTGGATAATAATTGTAAGTAGTTCTTCAGGAAGAGAGAGAAGAGTTGTTCGTGATCTTGCTCCCTCCATGTTTCAACTAACAAAAGAAAATACAATTAGGGTTTTTTGAATACTTATCTAATAACAATGTAAAAAAAATAGACATAATAGGATAATCTTGTAATTGAACAATATATCCTAACACGGGGTACCCTATGTTAAAATCTAGGTTATCCATTATCTATTTGCCGACATATATTCTTAGGGGAATTTTTTTTTTGTATTCCCTTAATAATGGTTTATACTAATCTTGTGAATTTACCAAAGCATATCCCCCGGGAGTGTCGTAACCAAGAGTGCATCAAGGCCCGTTGTCGTGCACCAGTTCCCGTTCGAGTCTAGCTCAAAGCGGTGTTTTCGGGTTTTACCCCTAGGTACATCTGTGCCAGAGCCGCCTCTACCTGCTCGTATCCAGACAGGGATGTATTGCTCAGAAAACTCACAAAATATCTACAATACCAAAATTCTAGGAAGTTCTTCTATACTAATTCTCAAAGTTCATCTTAGGTTTACGTGCTCTAATCAGAGTTTATCTAAATCTAGCTTCCAAGGTTTGTACTAAACTTCCTCTGATACCAACTGTAACGCCCTGACCCTAGTTACCTAGAGTCAGTGCATTATTACATTACATTGGCATGATCACGAGAAAGATCAAGTCTCGAAAGATCGATTAGTTTAGTAGCCTTGGAATAACTAGATACATCCATAATTGTTTTACATTACATCATAAAAAAAACATCTTGTCTTCATATCCCCTCATACTATCCCTGCAGGTCATTCATAAATTACTTCTTCATAATCCTGGGAAAAATAAAACATTGAAAGGGGTGAGCTCAGATGCTCAGTAAGGATAACATTATAGCATAAGATTTCATAAATAAGCATAAACACTTAAGGCAATTTATAACTAAAACAAAAGCCTTTTAAACGTGAACTTCAGCATAAAATGGCAAAGGTAAAATGAAATAATGCCATTTACATACTCACATGGATATTCTACTAGTCGAATGATCACATGCAATATCAATATCAACTTTCATAATGTTGGAATGCATAATGCCAGACTATCATAACAACTTAGCCAAGGCCTCGTGCCAAGACTACAAATAAGATTTTGTCAAGGCCTTGTGCCAAGACACTTGTTTGTCTCATGAGACCTACCGATGCATCGAGGAGCTATAGCGGGCTCCACCCGTCACTTATTAAGTCCAATGCATTCCTCATATGAATAGGTTTAAGCATAAAATAAACATTCGTATTAAAACTAGCATACGAAATGTCAATACTTTAACCACAAACCATGAATGGTATAAAAACAGAACATCCACAGTCAAATATAATTCATTTGATACAATATGAAAGATTGTATTGTATCACATTAACCTCAATCATGAATAATGAAGAATGTTGACATAGATGAAAATAATCATCAAAACTATTTGAGAGAAATATCCCCCTTTTCTTGAAAACATTTAAATGTCACACTATTTGTCAAGAAGCCATTTAAAAATAGATTTTTGAATCAAAGTGTACCATACCACTTTGAAACTTTTTAAAAGGAGTTTTAATTTCTAAAACTTTAATGTCCATATAAATAAATCCTTAAAACCATTTTTAAAACATGGACATTAATGAGCAAGATTTAGAAGAATAAGTCTTTAAAACATTTAAAAATGGTATTTTAGTTAGAGATTCTAACCAAAAACGACACTTGAATACAAATAATTGAGGTAATCAAAACTTTGTAATATCATGAGAATAAAGGGATTCATGATATACTATGTCAAAGTACATTATATACTCCACATAAAAGTGATTTGGTGTATATCAACAAAGAAGTCTCAATGGAATGTAAATTGAGATGAAATCTCTCATAAAGGCCGTATCCTTAGGTTAAGGATAAATCAACGACATAATTAAGTGTGAAAAATATAAATACACTAAATATGATTGGATATTCAGTGTAAAACAATCAAAGGATATTCACACATATTCTTGTAAAAACAACACCAACGAATTGGATGTTTAACTCAACAAATGGTGAATGAGTTAAAATTACTCTTATCAAATTCATATCAATGACTTGAGAATTACCAATGAGTGATTATGTGTATCAAACTTATATCCACAGGAAGGGGAGTGGAAATTATGACATAATCAAATGAATAGTGATTCCACACATAATCATGGAGTAATATAATCAATGAAATATGCGTAAAGCCAAATGAGTGGGAATTGAAATCTCAAATTCCCTTACCGATTAGGTAACATATGAAACATACACCCATGAAAGAAGTATTATACCATGATGATGTAAATAACCATAAATTAAAGTATATTACACAATGAATACAATCATGGGCAGTACACATACACCACATGCAATAATTAAGTGGTGATCAATGGAAATATCACGAAATTAAAAGTGAGATAAGAAACCCCTTACCACGTCAATCAACTGAGTCGTATGGAAAAAAGTTAATAACCACCAAATGATTTACAGAATAACATGAATATAAATATAATCATGAATATATATCAAATGGCAGTACACAATACACCACTTTCAATAATTTAGTGGCGAAAAATGGAAATCTCACAGAATTGAAAGTGAGATAAGAAAATCCCTTACCACGTCAATCAACTGAGTCGTATGGACAAAAGTTAATAACCACCAAATTATTTACAGAATAACATGAATATAAAGAGAATCATGATAATATATATCAAATGGAAGTACACAATACACCACTTTCAATAATTTAGTGGCGAACAATGGAAATCTCACAGAATTGAATGTGAGATAAGAAAATCCCTTACTTTGTAATTTTTCCTTGGTCGATGGTAGGTTTACCTCCTGTATAATGGTGAAATAATTGTTATTGAATAATACAAGAATAATTTACTTTAATATGATATCATATATGATCTTTTATCATTTATTTGTTAATAATATCTTAGAATTATCTTCATTTCGGGTGTTAACGGGTTCATTTTACTTTATATTCTTTGTTATGTGAGCCATATTCGTTATTAATGGGATGTATATTATTCATATCCAGAATTATATAAAGTCCTTAGATACTATTTTTAAATCATCAAATTATAATTACACTTGAATGGATATGATGGACAATGAATCTCATCGCGTTCGTGGAGACGGTAGTCCGCACGTACGCACGAACGCTACTTCCATTTAATTTTTCATTTTAAAAGAATTGAATCCAAATGATACATAGGTATATTATTATTCCAGTATAATATAATATTTTATATATGTTACTTAAGTTCATTAACACCATCCTTTATACGTTCCATGTGTGGTATGAACGAGTCATATCATTTTAAGGGGGCGGTGGTCCGCACTTCCTCAAATGAAATTATCGTATGTATATACAACATGAAACGAATAAGGATATGAAATAAAATGGAATTACAGAATCTTATATATAAAATATATATCATTAATATCATATTTAATTACAGTGCCATCATAATGGCCACCATGAGAGGCGGTAAGATGTATTTGAACAATCATCGTTTCGTGAGGCGTTAGTTTGCCATCCACAGAAACATTATGTTCATCATCCATTAGATGGAGTTGTGTGTATGTGTAGTTTTAATCCTTCTTATAACAACATCCTAGTATATTGGGGATACTGGTTTTGTTACAAAATAAAGGAAATAAAAAGAGTTTGGGGGTTGGAGAAGCAAAATAAATGAAAATAATTTAAGAGAAATCGTTACCTTTAATTTAGGTAACTCACTTTGGTTGGAACCAAAGGACTTCTTGAAATGATTTCTGCCTAAGGGGAAGCTTCAAGGATGAGGATAGGGATGTGGGGAGCTTAGTTTGGCAGAGTTTGGACGATCCAAGTGGCTTTAGAGGTGTGAGGAATGAGTAGAAGTGGTCTCCTTTTATAAGGGAGAAGAGGGGCTCTTTAGGAAATAGTGAAAGTATTACTTTATAATATAGTTATATTCGGTTTATAATGGTCAAAAAATCATTGAGGTCGAAGATAAGATGACTCATATTCTAAATAACATCAACCAATAAGAATTGGACAGGTTTTAGATAATATTTTAATCATTATAATCTTATTTATTTAAATGATTTATTAATGAGGTAAACATTGCATCATTATAGTGTCATTAATAATTTAAATTATTTGATGTCTAAAAATTATAAATAAAATATCATTATGTAGTAAATCTTTTTATCTTTCTATTGAATATTTATAATCGAAAATCCAACATGTATAACCCTATGTAAAAATTGTTCTTCTAAAAGATGTAAGCTTATGCCATTTTTATTTTTATTTTAACTTTATTAATATAAAGTGTCCCTACCACATACAAGTGGCTCCAAAGGGTCCCCAAATTGACACAAGGATGCTCATGGTCGGGTATGTGTCCACCAATAAGTTTAGGACACGTTTTAGGGTAATTTTGTATTATTATAATATTATTTTGTAACCCTTATTTACCGGATTTACCCTTAACCATGGTAAATAAAATATTTACCACAGTAATTATTCAAAATGTCTAAAAATAAAAGTTACCTATTTACACAATTTGGACATCCTGATTCCAAATATGGAATCCATTTTTTTAAATTCAAAACACAGAAGTGGCAGAAATTAATTTAAAATTAATTCCCGTTGTCAAAACAAAAAGCGTGTTTTTAAGAGGTAATAACTATCAAAAGATTGACACTTGTTTATGTTCGGTTTAATTGTAAAATTATGCCCAATGATCAACATTATATTAAATGGTAAAAATATATTCTAAATATACTTTAAAACCACTCAAATTCACAATTTATCACTATTAATTATTTTGATTAAAAAAGTTGTTTTTAATTAAAATTTAGTAATTTTCACTATTCATCAAAATATAAAAGTTATCCGAAAAGTACCAAAATTTCAGCCTAAGCTAATTTCAATATTCAGAATCCAAAAATGAAGTCCATTTTGAAATATAAAATATATATGATTTCAAAAAGTAGGTATTACTATCCACAACGGCTAGTTTAATTTGTTGTGGTGTGTGTTAGAACTCGAGGTTGCGTACAACACACGCTATCGCATTATTCGAAGGGAAACGTACCGTGGAAGCTTGGGGTGTTACATTAAATAACTTCCCTTAGAGGAATAATTGTCCACAAAGACACAAAGAGAGGGAAGGTCTCACATGTACGGTTCAAACGAGATTGACAATGGAGGAATCATAGTTTTGGTGAGTGATTGAAACCATATCCATGTCTCGGACTCCTCTCTAGTAGATCTTGTTGTGTTATATGCCTCCTCTCCTGAATGAGGAGGATAATTTCTGTTTTTGATGAAATAACCTAACTACATGGCGTATACTCTCAAGTACACAATGTGTACATTCTTTTAAACTATTCACCTGGAGCTACTCTCCACCGCCTAACAGTTCATCTGTAGACTGATTACACGGTGTAAATTACTATGTACAAGGAATTTACCATCCTTCATCTGGCTGCGACTTCCACCACATTATTGTTCACCTTTCGACTGATTACACGGCGTGTATTACTAAGTACATGACATGTATTACTAAGTAAACGTTGTGTTGTTAGTTTTTACACCCTTAAATGCCGACAATACTACACACACTATATACTCATCCCACACGACCAAATTACACGACATGTGAAAAATTACACAGCATGTACCAATAAATTTGGGAGTTTTCCCACATTTCCCTTATTTTATCAAAAACACATAATGAAAAGGAATATAAGAAACTCATATATCAAAAATAAGAATCGGTTTCTTACATATAGCTCACTAAAAAAACATCATGATGAATTCATTATTGTTGTAACGATTGGTTTGGGTCATATAAATAATGATGAGGCTATTGTAGGAGGCATCGTAATTATGAAAATGGTGGGATCAACATAGCAGTAGATTCTCAAGTGAGTTATTGTTAGTGTTAGAAATATGTGATATTAGAAAACTAAAATTATTACCTAATTGTGTAAAATAATATTTGATGTTAAAATATATAGTAATTTCACCTTTTGATAACCTACCAGATTGGTGACTCGGTTTAGGGACTATAAAAGTGGGGCATAAACCATTTAGGAGGAGTTTTTTCCTTTATTCTTGTCAATTGGTATTAATATAGAGATAATGGATTAAATTTCCTTATCATAGGACTATAAAGGTTGATTTATGTATTATGATATATTTGGTTAGCACACTAACTCAATGGACTCAATCATTCACTAGGAACCCATGATGCTTCTTTTTGGGAATAGGTTGGAATGATTTGACACAATGGGATAGAATGGTCCCACTAGTAGTCCCTATTTGGGGATCCATTTTTGTATGATAATACATGATTAAGAAAATCCTGGAGTTCCATATAAATTCGTGTAGAAGAATGGGATACATTGATTATCAACTTTATGAACTATTTAAGATGTTTGGGGTTATGTCCATTCCCCAGCATTATGGATTGGGTGTCTTTGTTGGTGGTATAATTCTTTGTTTATAGTGTTTTAGACAATAATTATCAATCCTATTCTAGGGATAGATACAAAACTACCCCATGCATGTTTCCATAGGCTATGGGCAGTGTAATTTTCCAAAGGAATAACTATCTCGAGACAGAACTTTCCTAAGAACCTGTACACTTTCACAAATCAAACTGAATGGAAAAGTTTATAGGGAGAATGTTTAAGTTGTAACTCTGCTATATTTTACTCCAACCATACGAGAACCTCTAGATAGTACCAAATTATGGTAGTGTAATCTCAAAATATAAAGGGGGAAAACACATCTAGAAATGAAATATGTCCCTACCCGATAGAACACTATAAAAGTAAAACATTTGAGAAAGTACATATCCTGAGTACCAAAATAAAACCACCATTTGTATTCCAATCAAATTCTACATCTAATCTCCTCTGACGTCCAACTAAACCTTTCCATAATTTAAATAAGATATTACTTATGATGAAAATTCTCATCCCATGGTGAGTATATACATACCATGCAGAACACAAAGAATGGGTGACTGGGAGCAGTAATAGGAACAATTGAAGAGGATAGTAGTAGATAGAGTAAGGTATAGTAAAAGAGTACATCTCAACCCAATAATATAGTTAATGTAAACTATTCCAAACACTAATATCTCCTCCGGTGGAGTAGATGAAAATCTAGATGAGTCTTATATATCTATAGTTGGAGTGTAGACTCATCATATAATGACCCATTCTTAACATACATAGTCATTATATAAATTTTTATGAATACTTCAAAACATTCTAAAAATGGACTCTCAAATACCATATTAGTATAGTTCCTTTGGAGACATGGAAATGTATAAAGTGGTACATAAGTGAGCTAAATTATAACCCACTAGGTTTTCTATGAGTATCACCCCACTTTGACATAACAGACTTGAAATATATCTCCATTAACAATGGATAGAATCCAAAAAATTGTAGAAATAATATTATTAGTAAGGCTAAATAAGTGATACATGTATATATAAACATGGTCAAAGTTGTATAAGTATTTAACCAAAACATTAGAAGATTATACACAACATGTCAATGATCACAAACATGAATTATGGAATAAAAAATTGTATATCATAAGAATAAATCTAAAGGAAATAAATATCAAAAGTCATGAAATAGTTACATGGGAATAAGACATATAATTTTTGGAATACATGTAGTAAAATAAAATATTATGTCAAGGTTATCTACAATGAACTTTATAACATGTTAGGCTTGGTCTATGACCATGTAACTTGTTTGGGCATCAGCTAAAAACATGTGTATACTCTTTTTTACAATATTGGGATATATCTAATTTACCTTCTTGTTTTTAAAATTTAGCTACAACCCTTTCACTCTTGTTTTCATGATCGTGATACAACCTTTGAACCCTCATTCTTTTAGTATTTGGCCTACTACCAATGTAACATCTTGTTTTCCAAAATGGTCTAAAACCTATGTACCCTTTGAGATCATTACAAAAAATTATTTCACAATGAATTGGTTGGATTTATATGTCCTACCTGTCACATAATAACTCATACATACATCTCCCATAAGATAATAAATCTTATATCTTGACCATTACAAAAATACATGATCTATAAATATCAATTAATAACCCACAAAATGAAATGGGTATCCTTAAAATTTAATCAAATCATAACATATGGAAATGAGATAGTGTTCATAATAATTTCATCAAATAATAAATATAAATGTGATTATTATGAATTCATATTACCCGCTTCTAAACAATTCAATGTTATGAATACACTTAGGGTGACATGTGCATTTTTTCACATTTTTGTTAATTTTTAATATCATTTGTAATTACAATTATATAATGATTTTCATAATTTAAGACATGATGTTAATATCATTAATACGAATTATATTTTTATAATATATATATATATATATATATCTGTGTGTGTGAAATGGAATACATTATTCATTGATATGGTAGGTCGTACGTACGCATACAAGCTTCATATGACTTATTGACTAATTCATAGAATGAAATAAAATAAATAAATTTATATGAATATATGTATGAAATATAATTAAATTAAAATTATTCTTCTATATATATATATATAATAGCAATAATAATATCCTTAATACATTCGTTGTATTTTGTTAACAAATCACATCACATTGAAGGTGCAGTAGTCCACAATTTCTTAAACGAAATATTCATATTTTCCAAAACTGAAAAGTATAATGATATGTGTTGTAAAAGATTTACTAAATCTAAAATAAATAATAATATAATATAAAATATATATATATATATTTTAAATAATTATTTACACCATCATAGTTAGTAAAATAAAAATTATCAATCATCATTTTGTGAGGAAAAAGTTCACCATACATGTAAGTTGTATGTTTGTCACCCATTAGATGGAAGAGTTTGTATGTATATTTAAAAAAATTAGCATAATAAAAACCTAAAATTTTTTAATGGTTTTTTATATATCAAATGAATAATAGTTGTTTTGGTGGGTGGATAATGTTTGAAACATTAATGAACAAGAGGAAGAATGTTACATCTTCTTCAGGTAACTCCTTTTTGTTTTTACAAAAGGGATTACATCGATAAATTTTTACAAATTGAAGGAATATTTTATAATTAGATGTATTTTTAGGAACTATTTTTGAATATATTGGTTGATCCATATTTTATTTAGAGGTTTGTGGATGTGGGAGGAGAAGAGGCCTTATTATAACATAGATGGAATGAAACTCTGGGTAAATTTTGGGAATTAGAATTCCAAAAACATGTTTACCATGTAATTTGGATAAAATAATTTTACCATTGGGAGATAAGTTATTATAGGGTAGAAATATGTATCAATATATATTTTTTAACATTTTATTGGCCGTTTAGATTTTATTAATGATTTGTCCTTAGTTAAGATTAATTTTACCTTAATCAATGGTATTATTTTTAATTAAATTCACTCTTATTTTTGTTTAATTTTTTTGAAAATATTATAAATTTTAATTAATTATGATAGTAAATATTTATTCCATTGGCTTCAATTCCATTCATGGATATGTGAATAATTAATTTAAATTATATCATGTAGTTGGGTCGATAGCGCGGGTTAACAAAGTAAAAACATTCAAATAATAGCTTAGTTTTTATATTAAATTTCCAAGTTAAATTGACTAAAATGATCAAAATTGGATTTGTTATTAAAAAATTTATACAATTAATAATTTATTCAAATTGAAAATGACTTTTATTTTAGTAAAATATTTAAATAAAAAATTAGTTTTGAACAAAAATGCAGTACTTTCCAATATTATTTTAAAAATGAATCATTGCAGAATAATACAAAAAATATAACATAACCTAATTATTATTTTACAAATTTATATATGTATTATATTTGAATATATTAAATCTATAAAATTTATAGAAATCAGATTTAAAATTGGATCACTATTAAAAGGTTCAAAAATGCATTAGTAAAAATATAGGGTTTTTTTCCCAAAAAATTGGGGTTGTTATTATCATTTGTCTATAAAATATACTTGCTAAATTAAATAAAAATTGAATATTTAAATTATAAATCACATTAATACCACTCATTAATAGTTATTAATATAAATTATTATGTCAAATAGCTTTTCAACTATGAAAATTAAAATATCATCTTTTATATTCAATTAGTTTTCATATCAATTTATTATTAATTGGAAACCTATGAATTCAAATTATATTTGTTTAATTAAAAAAAATTTCATAATTTAATTATTACTATTATAAAAATATATTTTAATAGAAATGAATTATATTATTATATTAAATAAAATAATTTTAATAAAATATTATGGTTTGGTAGAACTCTGTCTTTTCTCTTATACAAGTCATACATGATATTGAGACTTGTGTGAAATGTAAGAAAACATCAATTTTATGTTTTGAAAAATTTAAAAGTTATTGTTTCTGTAGTGAAAATATTATCATGGTGTTGTGTATAAAAAAATCAATATACAGTTCATTAATATAAAATAAACCTTTTCAATGTTACATGAAATGGAAAAAATAAAAAACATTAAATTAATTTAAAAATAATAATTCTAAAAAACTGGTATTTTACATTCTACCCTCCTTAAATTAAATATTCTCGCTCAAAATTCATCTTGATTATTAATGTATTAATAGTATTATGTTCCATTAACCCAATCCACATCGAAAAATTGAAATAAAAAAATCCACTAAAAATGAATTTTTGCGCAATAATGATTAACTAGAGTAACACATACCTAAGTTTCAGCTTAAGAGAACATAGGTGGACTGTAAAATCATGGACAAGGAAGCGAAATATATCTATCAAGTTTTAATATAGAGTGATGGAGAACATGTTTAGGAGAACATTTAAAATCACATTGGCATAAATATGTGATTGTTTACGGTACCATTTAACATATTGGATGATATGATACTTGGATATCATTTTTGATTTCATGTTTATTTAATTATATTTAAAGAATTCTCAGGAGAATTTATACTTACTTAATTTTATTCCTATTCCTGAGTAAAATCGCATCATTTGGTCGTGCTTTGACCAATTTCTACATCAAACTTTCTCCAAAAAGGATGTTTCATGTTTTTTCAATCCATATGTACAAACAAAAAATGTGATCTATTATAATTAATCACATACCTCTTTAGTTACCATCATTAAGTGGTTTTCAGAGTTGGTTAAGAAAAATTTATAAACCGTCATGTGATGTGATAATAGCCAAATATCATAAAATTCATCGAATGTTTAACATAAAAATCATTAAATTAATAACTATATAACCCTTCTAAATGATGAAAATAAAAAAATAGTATAATGATGTTTTAGAAAATTATATTTACCTTGTTACACTCATCATCAACACATACAAAAAATATTAATACCTTCAACATATATTCTCTTCAAAACATTGTCATAATCTGAATACAAATAAATAAATTTGGAAAATATGTGTTCTTCCTTATTCCATTGAATACTAAATTGATTCATTAAATCCATGATTTCATAAATTTCATCATTGATGACATGGAAATCTTTTATTATTATTATCTACATGGTAATCAGAACTATAAATTTTACTTATTCATATCCAATATATGTGATTATTATG
This sequence comes from Viscum album, assembly GCA_963277665.1. Lineage (NCBI taxonomy): Eukaryota > Viridiplantae > Streptophyta > Magnoliopsida > Santalales > Viscaceae > Viscum > Viscum album. The sequence goes on along the minus strand of OY728121.1, from coordinate 202,665,002 downwards.
AATTAATATTACCCGCTTGTAAACAATTAAATGTTATGAATACACTAAGGGTGACATGTGAATTTTTTCACATTTGTGTTAATTTTTAATATCATTTGTAATTACAATTATATAATGATTTGCATAATTTAAGACATGATGTTAATATCATTAATATGAATTATATTTTTATAGTATATATTTATATATATATATATTTGTGTGTGTGAAATGAAATACATTGTTCATTGTGATGGTAGGTCGTACGTACACATACAATCTTCTTATGGCTTATTGACTAATTCATAGAATGAAATAAAATAAATAAATTTATATGAATATATGTATGAAATATAATTAAATTAAAATTATTATTCCATATATATGTATATATTATCAATAATAATATCCTTAATACATTCCTTGTATTTTTTTAACCAATCACATCACATTGAGGGTGTAGTTGTCCACAATTTCTTAAAAGAAATATTCATATTTTCAAAAACAGAAATGTATAATGATATGTGTGGTAAAAGATTTACAGAAGATAAAATAAATAATAATATAATATAGAATATATATATAGATATTTTAAATCATTATTTACACCATCATAGTTAGTAAAAAAAATTATCAATCATCATTTTGTGAGGAAAATGTTCACCGTACATGTAAGATGTATGTTCGTTACCCATTAGATGGAAGAGTTTGTTTGTATATTTAAAAAAATTATCATAATAAAAACCTAATATTTTTTTAATGGTTTTGTATATAATAAATTTATAATAGTTGATTTGGTGGGTAGATAATGTTTGAAACATTAATGAACCAGAGGAAGAATGTTACATCTTCTTCAGGTAACTCCTTTTTGATTTTACCAAAGGGATTACATGGATAAATTTTTTCGAATTGAAGGAATATTTTATAAGTAGATTTATTTTTAGGAACTATTTTGGAATATATTGGTTGATCCATATTTTATTTAGAGGTGTGTGGATATGGGAGGAGAGGAGGCCATATTATAACATAGAAGGAATGAAACTCTAGTAAATTTTTGGAATTTGAATTCCAAAAACATGTTTACCATGTAATTTGGATAAAATAATTTTACCATTGGGAGATAAGTTATTATAGGGTAGAAATATGTATCAATATAGATTTTTTAACATTTTATTGGTCGTTTAGATTTGATTGAGGATTTTTCCTTAGTTAAGCTTAATTTTACCTTAATCAATGGTATTATTTTTAATTAAATTCACTCTTATTTTTGTTTAATTTTTTTTGAAAATATTATAATTTTTAAATAATTATGATAGTAAATATTTATTCCATTTACTTGAATTCCATTCATGGATGTGTGAACAATTAATTTAAATTATATCATGTAGGTGGGTCGATAGCGCGGGTTAACAAAGTAAAAACATTCAAATAATAGCTTAGTTTTAATATTAAACATCCAAGTTAAATTGATTACAATGTTAAAATTTGGATTTTTTGTTATAAATTTTATCCAATTAATAATTTATTCAAATTGAAAATGAATTTTATTTTAGTAAAATATTTATATAAAAAATCAGTTTTGAACAAAAATTCAGTACTTTCCAATATTATTTAAAAAATAAATCTCTGTAGAATAATACAAAAAATTTAACATAACCATATTATTAATTTACAAATTTATATATGTCTTATATTGGCATATATTAAATCTATAAAATTTCTAGAAATCATATTTAAAATTGGATAACTATTAAAACGTTCAAAAATGCATTAGTAAAAATATAGGGTTTTTTCCCAAAAAATTGGGGTTGTTATTATCATTTGTCTATAAAATATACTGGATAAATTAAAAAAAAAATTAATATTTAAATTATAAATCACATTAATAACACTCATTAATAGTTATTAATATAATTTATTATGGTCAAATAGCTTTTCGACTATGAAAATTAAAATATCGTCTTTTATATTCAATTAGTTTTCATATCAATTTCTAATTAATTGGAAACCTATGAATTCATATTATATTTGTTTAATTAATTTTTTTTCATAAATTAATTATTACTATTATAAAATTATATTTTAACGTAAATGAAATATATTATTATATTAAATAAAATAATTTTAATAAAATATTATGGTTTGGTAGAACTTTGACTTTTCTCTTATACAAGTCATACAGGATATTGAGACTTGTTTGAAATGTAAGAAAACATCAATTTTATGTTTTGAAAAATTTAAAAGTTATTGTTTATGTAGTGAAAAGTTTATCATGGTGTTGTGTATAAAAAAATCCATATACAGTTCATTAATATAAAATAAACTTTTTCAGTGTTACATGAAATGGAAAAAATCAAAAACATTAAATTAAGATAAAAAAATAATATTAAAAAACTGGTATTTTATATTCTACCCTCCTTAAATTAAATTTTCTCTCTCAAAATTCATCTTGATTATTAATGTATTAATAGTATTATGTTCCATTAACCCAATCCACATCGAAAAATTGAAATAAAAAAATCCAATAAAAATGATTTTTTGCGCAATAATGATTACCTAGAGTAATACATACCAGAGTTTCAGCTTAAGAGAACATAGGTGGAATGTAAAATCATGGACAAGGAAGCGAAATATATCTATCATGTTTTAATATAGAGTGATGGAGAACATGTTTAAGAGAACGTTTATAATCACATTGGCATAAATATGTGATTGTTTATGGTACCATTTAACATATTGGATGATATGATACTTGGATATCATTTTTGATTTCATGTTTATTTAATTATATTTAAAGAATTCTCAAGAGAATTTATACTTACTTAATTTTATTCCCATTCCTGAGTAAAATCACACCACTTGGTCGTGCCTTGACCAATTCCTACATCACACTTTCTCCAAAATGGATGTTTCATGTTTTTTCATTCCCTATAGACAAACAAAAAATGTGATCTATTATAATTAATCCCATATCCCTTCAGTTACCATCAATAAGTGGTTTTCGGAGTTGGTTAACCAAAATTTATAAACCCTTATGTGATGTGATAATAGCCAAATATCAGAAAATTCAACGAATGTTTAACGTAAAAAATCATTAAATTGATAACTATATAACCCTTCTAAATGATGAAAATAAAAAAAATAGTATAATGGTGTTTTAGAAAATTATATTTACCTTGTTACACTATTCATCAACACATACAGAAAATATTAATACCTTCAACATATATTCTCTTCAAAACATTGTCATAATCTGAATACAAATAAATAAATATGGAAAATATGTGTTCTTACTTATTCCATTGAATACTAGATTGATTCTTTAAATCCATGATTTCTTAAATTTCATCTTTGATGACATGGAAATATTATTTTATTATTAGCTACATGGTAATTAGAACCATGCTTTTTACTTATTCATATCCAATATATCTTCATTAAAAAATCATTATATATACATGATACATTAATTAAGGGTTATCTTCCCCTAATAAAAATTTATCCATTCAAGGAAATCCATTTTATTTGTCTTCATCACCATTATACATTAATTTTTTAATTTGTAAATAAAATTATAATGAAAAAACATATATATTTTGCGATTCATATTACATAATCTTTGAATTCTAAAACATAAATACATTAATCACCAATCATAATTAATAATCCATTACCATATCATCATCAAAATATTCATTAATAAGAAATTATTAGAGTATTAAATATAAATCATATTTTGATATTTCTGAACCTCAATATAATCATTCTTTGTTTGTTCAATGAAATCTATACTAGAATAAAATCACATTCCTATATTATATCATTAGTGTTCTGTTTTTCTTCAAAATTATTACCAATATTCATACCAACTTCATGATTTACATTTTGATATTTCCACATGGAATATATATATTCATAATTTTCATACCATCTAAATATGAAATATTCAATTTTAATTATGTTTCTTCTAGTTTTCTACCTTTATTAAAACAATAAATTAAGTGGTGTGAAACACATTTAGTAGAAGAAAAAAACATAATCACAAAAAATTATATATAGGATGTCTATATCAGGATATATACATTTTTATCAATTAAACCATTGGTTTAACAACGGTTATTTATATCAAAAATATTTTCAATTCCATCATGATTTATTATCTTGATTTTGTGATTTCTTGAAGCATATCAACAGGTAGCATCAAACTAGGTGGTCAAGAAAGCCCGTTTTCACATATCAGATTACCCTCAGTCTCATCTTAGACATCTTGTCCGAGATATTAACCCTATGTACATTATTTTCATATATGAATCTATTTATTGTGTCCAGATATTGATGTATTTCTATGAAACCAAAAACTCTATACATTCCCAAATTTCTAAAAAAAATTATTAAATATCAACTCTCACTTTATATTTTCATTAGAGACTTCCCTAGACATCTACTTATAAATATTCATCGGGATTTTACTAATGATTTATCATCCTAGATTGCAAAGGGAAACTAAAGACTTTAGAAGATTCCAACAATAGAAACCCAGTCATAACATAAATATACATTACATGTTTTTTGAGGAATATATAAAAAATTTACAAATGGACACCCAATGACTCAATTACATTAGTGTCTTTGGAAACATGGAATATTAAGCATTAGTAAATAAGTGAGCCACATTATCATCAACTAGGTTCTCCATGACTAGACCCCTTTTAAACATATCATACTTTAAATAAATGTTCATTACATGGGTAAGGATACATATAATGGGGTGAGTTCAGATGCTCAGTAAGGTTAAACATGTGATACATAAAATTATAAACACAAGCATAGGGATATGAGAATTTAGTCAAAAAATTAAAAAATTATATAATTCATATTAATGATCGTAAACAATAATTATGGGAAAAATGTTTGTATTTCACAAAAATTGAATCCAACGGAAATAAATATCACAATCCATGTACTTATAACTATGCAATGACACATTGAATTTGGGTAATTAATATTTGAAAATAATATATTATTTCTAGGATACCTTCCATGGCCACTATAACTTGATAGACATAGGATACAACCTATGAGTCTTCTTTGGACATGGGGTAACAACCCTAGTACCCTCCTACTTTTATTCTTGGGCCAAAAACCATGTACCTTCCTATTTTTATGATTTCCTTAAAAACCATGTACATTCGTGTTTTCATGCATGGGATATAGAAAATGTACAAACTAACTTTTAGGTTTTGGGCTACAACCAATGTACAATCTTGTTTTCAATGTTTGGGGACAACTCATGTACCCTTTGAGAAGATATATAATTATTCATTACCAAATTAATTAGATGGATATATAAGTCTTACCTATCACCTAATAATTCATACATAAATATTCCACAAGATAAAATATTGAATATCACGACCTATAATAAAATATTTCACCTATAAATATGAACTCATTACCCACAAAATTAAATTGGTATCTTTTATATTTCATCACATCATACACTATGGAAATGATATGGGTGTCACAATCAATTAATAAACACATAACATATGAAAATAAGAGAGGTTCAAAATCGTATAACCCATGAAAGTGAAATGAGTGTCATAAGCATCATGATATCAAGACATAAACCATTCAGAAAAGAATATAAATGGGTGATATAGAAAATTTACTATATGGGAATGATAAAATCAATATATATTATACTTGGGGGAGAATAACATTAAAGGAAATTTGAAAACATTCTTCGACGTAAATATACTATATTAATTGATTTTTTAGAACATAATGCATTTTGAAATCCATTTTATTGGATATTAACAATATATATTATAAATATTTATTTAAAATCATTTGGAAAACATTTTCCTTGAAAAAATTGAAAGAGACAATGAAAGATACATCATCATGGACTATTTTTATTAGGTTATATATTATAAATTGATATGATACAAAGGTAATAGTGGAAAAAATAAATCATCATGGATCATCATAAACATTTGAAATTTCCAAACCATATCCCCTATGAGTGTCTCTACAGTTGTACAACCTTAGGTTCACTCACCATGTATTAGGGTCATTATTATATCAATGTACAATTAATAGTTTCCATGTTTATTTCTCCTAGAATAAGGTAACAACCGAGTTACTTATAAGATAATTAACATTAAATTTAATTTCCCACTTCTCCTATTGGAATTTTGAGAAAATGGTATTTTACATTCTGATCAGTAACATATTTAGAGTCATATAATTCAAAAATAATTTTTTTGAATAGTAAAATACGCTTATGAATAGTAAAATACCCTTGTGAATAGCAACATATCCTTAATAAAAGTTACGTACCCATATAAATAGTAATGCACTCTTATGAGTAGTAACATGACCCTGATGAATAGTAATGTAGACTTATGAATTGTAATTTTAACCTTATGAACATTAAAATACCCTTATGAATAGTAACATCACCTATGATAGCCTATATATATGATTTATTTGAATGTATGGTACAGACATATCCTTGAATAAGTAAATAAATGAATTTAAAATTTTATTTTTTCAATAAAGTATTATTTTATTTAAAAATACATTTTCACATACTTATAATATTATTTTGATAACATAGAGTTCATTTTGGTATTCTAAACATAAAAAATTATTTGGGTTGAATTTTTGAAAATTTTCTAAAATACATGATTTTTTGGTGAATTGAGATTTTTTGGTATTTGTCAAATAAATGAATTTCTGCATCATGGAGGTGTCATCAATGATTTGGTGCTGATTTAATCCTATTATTTCTAACTCGCATGCCATTATTACTATTTTTATTCTTGAAAGACACACTATTTATTTTTGTGATTAAAATTAATAAAATAATAATTAAAATAATGTGAAATCTCTCCCCTCCTCCACTATAAATACCACCCATTTCCCAATCTTACTCCTACACCTCTCAAGCCATTAACATTATCTAATTTCTACCAAATTCCTTTGTAAATACCCTTTTCCATGTCCTAGATCAGCGAGTCTCACACAATGGACAAAATCAAAGGCCTTAAGGTGGCCATCATGGGGAGGAGATCATGAGGTATGAAATCCCATTCATTTTTCATTTGTTTTCCTTTCATTTTATTTTTAAATTATAGTTTCCTACCATCCCCTTATACAAGAGGAATTAATACTCTAGAAATCTTTTATATTTTGTGTTTTTTCATGTTCAGGGAAAATTCATCATCATTCTTCTTCTCCCTTCCAACTTATTCAAGGAATAATAAAATAAATTGTTGTGTGTCGAATTACCGACATAGTGGATGATATGATTTCAATTTTAAGTAATTCATTTATGTCTAGTCATGATACAATTTTTATGAGTGAACCAGGTTATAATATATTTATTATTTCACATCCATGGTTCTCTAATCTTTTTGTAAACATGGTTTTAATTTAAAAAACAAAATTAGGTTGTTATTATCAAAGACCCACTAAAATGATCTGAACTAACATCATTTATGTTTTAACTAATGAATCATTCTCACATCAGAATTAGAAATATTAAATTTTATAAATAATGTTATGGGAAAATGTAAATACTATTTCATTCCACTTCTGGAGTTTCTTTTTCAACCAACATGAATATTTACTACAAACCTCTCATGGAAACCAAGTAATGCACGCACTTATAATAAGAGAAATATCCAAGTATTATAAAGGAATTGGTGGAATGATGATATAAAGTGAACGTATAAGATGATAAAACATAATTTTTTTTATATCATAATAACACTATTTTAACCATTATATATGAGTTTTAATCACGTTTCATGGAATTTGAAACCGACGTAACGGGTTATCTCTCTCACACATTTATTGAAGAATCTCCTCTATGTTGTTTCCCATTCTTTAATTCCTAATGATAGAGTGTGTTTTATCAACTCCCCCATACATCCAATATTATATATTGATGATTAGATACCCCAATCTACCTATTAAGCCCTCCCAAGTACACCCAATACTATGCCGAAATTTTATATTTGAATTCTAAACCGAATTTTGATTATTTGGGTTAACCTTCAACTTCAACAATTTTTATCATGATAAGATGACAAAATAAAATAAATTATATTATATAATGTTTTATTATCTGTATTCACAATATATATACATATTTCATTCATTTAATATATTTTCACTTCAATGTTATGGTATTTGTAAATGACCTCTCTTTTAAAATCATTCTAAATGTATCCTTTATGAAATCCAAAGAGATTGTTCATTTTTACATGAGTTTCCTCTTCTAATTTCATGTTGTTTTATTACTATAGAGTCTCCCTTATATGTTTATATGATTTTTTGGGAATAATAATATTTCATTTTAATTTGTGTAATTTTTATATTTAAAGAGTAATTTTATCGAGAAATGGGTATTTTGAAATGTGAATGTGTTTTTTTCAAGGGTGTTTACGATTCATGAAATGTTTAATTCATGGAATGTTCCTTGAAAATTATTTATGCTGGGTTGAACCCATTGTAGATGAAGATATTAGGATGGAGCCCCATTATAGCTCATGATATTTTGGTTTGAGCCCTGTACAGCTCAAGATGTGATGGGTGAGCCCCATTATAGCTCTCCAATGAATTGGGTACTCTGAAGAAGGAAGTTGACCAAATGGTTATTCCATGTGCAAGGGTGAATGTATGAATGATATGGTAAATGTGTCCCTAAGAAACTACATGAGTGTTCTATGCATTCTTGTTTTTTATGATATAGGATTTTTTTGGGTTTTTATGCTATCACATGACTAATGATTTCTCTATTTGTTTCCCTTACTCTGTTTTGTACTCATACCATATTTTTAAAATGTCTCTCCTATGATATAAGAATGGGAATGAATAATAAGGGAGTCATGAGGAATGGCATGAATTTTTTTCAATGAAATCTTGTTTTATGTTTAAATGTTTAATAATTTAAAAAATTGATATTGTTTTTAATAGTACCCTATTTGTATGAATGTGGTACGTCATATATGTGGATATCATAACTCTCTAAAACAATAAACCCGAAAATTTCCTCAATGTGTAATAAATGCACGTTCATGATTAAAATTCAATATAATGTAATGTTTTATGGTCGGCTCATGATAGTTGGTATCAATGGATGGATTAGATAACATTACATGTTTAAATGATCTTAATTGAACACTGCATTTGTTTTTTAATTTATGACTAATTTAAAATGGCATAGCATGTGAAATTTACCATATAGCTTCAAATATGAAATGTCTGTTTAGAATGACTTTCCATAGAAGAAATAGGGAAGATGATGTAGGAAGGCATCAGGAGTCTGATTTATGTCCGAATTTGTTTCCTGGAATTGTGGGAATCATAATCATGCAGTTCGTGACAACAAAGGAGTAGATAAAGTTTTTGATAAATGGTGGAGGTATCCATGAAAATGAGGAAAAAAATCTACCATGAGGGAACTAGTATTTTGTGGACAATTTCTTGAGGTATCATCCTCAATATTTGACATGAACTATAAATCTAGTGATATCCGAGCGATGGATCTATGATCTCGAAAGGAAATTTGATGTCATGGTACATTCCGAACATTAAATAGTAACACAAAAAATTTATTATTTCAAAGGTGAAGCCGATTAGTTATTGTATCTAGTTAAGAATACAAGAGAAAAATATTCTTTTTTATATTCTGGAATGGGAAGATATTAAGAATCAATTTTTTGAAAAATATTATCTTAAAATTGTTCAAATCAGAATAGAGAAACAATTAATGGAACTGAGGTATAATGATCATGAATTTGTGGCTAAATATGAATCCAATTATACAAGACTATCCTGAAACATACCAGATTTTACTCGGAATATTCATAGTAAAATTAATAGATTTTAATATAGTTTGAAAACTTTTATATGAAGGGATTTGGTTACAGAAGACTTTAAAATCTTTGATAAACATGTTTGGTGTGCTAAAAAAGTTGAGATAGCCGTTATTGACACGTATATGACTCGTGAAGAAATGAATAAGAAGTGGTTAGGTTGGTAAGAAATGGGGAAGAACTCATCAAAGAAGTATTTAGGTAAAAAATTAATTTCTCCTCACTTGAAAAGTGTGGTAAAAAGCATCCTGGAGAATGTCCTGTGAATTCTGGGAAGTGCTACCAATAAAGAAACATTGGGTATATGTCGCGTGACTGTAAGGAATTCGATCAAAAATGTAATGAGTATTCAGTGGTGATGTGCTTTAACTATAAGGAATTTTGTTCATTATACAATTGTTTGTTGAAAGTTGTCCACTCAGGCAGGAAATCAGCAAAAAAGGATGCAAACTAATTTGGAAAAATCATTTGCGGCTACTTTTGAAGTGGTTGATCCATCAAATGAAGTGGTGTCATGTATATTATTAATTTAATCATATATTTTATAAATTATTTTTTGAAAATGGTTCAACACATTCATTCATTTCTGAGAAATTTCTATCTAAATTGGAAATTCATCTTTATGAGATGAATCAACAACATACGGTAAAGACACCTAAAGGAAATTTTGTGGCAAAAACAAATTATAAAAAACTATATATCTTTATCTGTTGAAAGAGTTTACCAGCAAACCAGGTTGATTTTACACTTACGGAGTTTGATGTTATTTTGGGGATGGACATGTTTTTTGTTTATCATGCTATGATAGATTGTAGTGCTAAAGAATTTTTTTCATAAAGTCTTTTAGATGGTTTACATGATTAATTCCATACCATTGATAACCCACCAAAAATCTGAAAACATTTATAATAGGAAATGAAATTTATCTTTCTCGTATTTTTGAAAATAAAGGAACTATTCAAATTTATACTGTGCGAGTGATAAAAGAATTCATAGATGTTTTTCCTGATGAGTTACCTAGTGTATTACATGATCGGTAATTGGAATTTACAACTTAATTAGTTCTTGAGTCTATGAAAATTTCAAAACCCCCATTTGAAATAAACCATGTGGAACTAGTTGAATTGAAAAATAAGATCTATGTGCTACTTGATAAAGGATTTATTCTTCATAGCACATCACAATGTGGTGATCCTATTTTTTTTAGTTAAAAATAAATATGGTCCCATGAGACTTTGATTTGATTATACTACTTTGAACAACATAACTGTTAAAACATGGATCATTTTTTTCATATCAAGGACAAGATTGATCAGCTCCTGGGAGATCAATATTTTTCCATGATTGACTTGAGATCTAGGTACCATTAGCTAATAGTGAAGAATGTTGACACTATGAAAACTGCATATCATACTAGATATGGGCATTATGAGATTGTGGTTGTTCCATTTGGTCTGACAAACTCACCGATTATATTCCTGGATCATATGATTGCAATATTTCATGAATACATGGATAAATTTGTGGTTTTTTATTGAATAACTTCTTGATTTTTCTAAATTTTAAGACAATTATGAAAAACATCTCATGGTTGTTTTGAAAACCTTAAAAGAAAATAAATGATATTGAAAATTCATAATGTTTTAATTCTTGTTGCAAAAAATTTCATACCATGGTCACACTGTTTCTAAATATGGCATAATTATTGATCCTTCTAAAACAAATGATGTTGATGATTGGCCAGAACCAACAAATGTAACATAAATTCACAACTTCCATGGTCTGGAAGGCTATTACTAGCAGTTTTTTTTTAAAATTTCACTATTATCCAGCCAATGAATATGATAAATCAAAAATTTGTTTTGTTCATATAGACAAAATAATGTGGTGATTTTATTTCATGAATTGAAAGGATGATTGGTGGATTCTCTAGAAAATTTTGTACCTTCTAGAAATGGAGAGTATTTATCTATTGTGATGCTTCATGGAAGGGGCAAGGTTGTGTTCTGAGGCATAATGATTAGTTATTTGATTATGGTTCACGTTAGTTGAATGATCAAGAGTAATGTTAACCCAAACATGATTTCGAAGAAGTAGATGTGGGTTTTCATTAAAATTTTGGTGGAATCATTTATACAGAGCCAAATTTTAAATATATAATGACCATAAATGATTGAAGTATATATTCACTCAGAATTAATTAAACATGTGGTAAAGAAGTTTCCTTGACTGATAATGATTTATGATTTCCCAATCAATTACTATCGAATAATGAAAACAATGTGGAATATACCTTGAGACAAAAACGTAACGCATCATAAACCATGTTACATTTTAAACATTATCATTTGATTAATGATTTGATGAATTTTGGAAAATAATATGTTGGGTTGGTGAATACATCTATTTTGTTTCAGGTATCTATGCAGTCATCCTTAACATACAGAATCATGCAATTGAAAATTGAAGGATGTGATCTATTAGAAAAGGTAGAAATGGTTAAAATGGATATGTTTACCAAATATTAACTTGCTAAATATTGTGTTTTGAGATATGGGAAAATATTTTTTTCCTTATGATCCTCTGATGAAGAAATATTTCACGTGAGAAGCTCATAGATCTCTATTTTAATTTCATCATAGTAGTACTATGATGAACAAGGACCATTGGGAATATTGCAGTTGGGATGTAATGAAAAGTGATAATGAATATTTTACTGTGGAATGTTTGACACATCAACAGGTTAAAGCAGTGAAACAACTAATGAAATGGAGCCTTCAGCCACTACCAGTGATAGAGTGGAAATTTTAGAATATATCTATGGACTTCATGGTGGTATTAACTAATGATTCTAGAGCTCTCGATGGGATTTGGGTTATTCATTATTGGATGACTAAATCTGCACATTTTCATTCTATTTGAGGTTAAATGTCTTTAGATCTTCTTTCTCGACTGTACAAAAAAATGATTTTCAAGTAACATGGATTTCCTCTTTCAATTGTTTCTGACCAAGATCCTAAGATCAATTCAAATTTTTGGAAGGGACACCAGATTTCTTTTGGAACATAATCAAATTTTAGTACAACTATCATCTTAAATCAGATGAGAAGTCAGAATGAATGATTCAAACTTTGGAGGATATGCTTCGAGCGTGTTCCATGGACTACCATGAATGTAGGGATCAACAAATTCCATTAATTGGTTTTTTCGATAAGAAGAGTATTAATTCTAGTAGTCAAATGACACCTTTTAAGGTATTGTATGGGAAGCGGTGTCAGACACCATCACATTGGGGTGAAGTCAATGGAAAAAAGTTTAAGTGACCAGATTTAGTTGAGGAAATGGCTGAAAAGGTAATGATGATCCAACAGCATATGCGGACCACATACAGTAGGTACAAAATTGGTGTAGACCATATATGGAATGACATATATTTTGAGGTAGGTGACCATGTCATCTATAAAATCACCCATTGGAAAAAGGTGATGTTTTTTTCTAGAACCGAACGCTATGTCTACTATTCACCGACCCTTTTGAAATCCTAGAGAATGTTGGTCCAGTGGTATACCAACATGCTTTGCGTCTTAGTTTGTCTCAGGCACACAATTTTGTTCATGATTTGATGTTGAGAATGAATGTGCCAGATTCATCTCTTATTTTAACTCTTGAATTATGTGAGTTAAAAGAGAACATTAATTATGAAGATAATCCTTTTCACATTATTGATCGCAGAGAGAAAGTACTGAAGAATAAGGTAATCCACTAGGTAATGGTTTTGTGGAGAAACCAAATGGTTGAAGTGGCAACATGGGAATCTGATAATTCTATGAGGAAAAGGTACCCTCACTTGTTTGGGAATGTAAATAAAAATAGTGAGGATGTAATTTGCAAAATGTGGGGAGAATGTAACAACCCATGTACTTATCTGATAATTAATTTTAAAAATAACTTTCCACAAATAAATATTGAATTTCAAAAAATGGTCGTCTGTAATTGTGATCAGTATGTTTTTGAGAGTCTTATAAGACCAACATGGGTTTTTTAATAGTAACATACCCCTATGAATAGTATCATACCCTTATGAAAAGTAAAAGACTCTTAAAATAGTAATATACCCTTATAAATAGTAATGTTACCCTTATAAATAGTAACATACACTTATGAGTAGTAACCTCACCTATGATTGTGTATATATAAGATTTAATTGAATGTATAGTACATCCATATCATTGAATAAGAAAATAAATGCTTCCAAATTTTAATCTTCCAATAATGTGTTATTTTATTAATTTTCTTATATTAAGAAAATTATTTTGAAAAAATGGAGTACAATAATTGATTAGATTTGTTGAAAAATGGTTGGGGTAAATTATTTTCTAATTTTATAAAATACGTGGTTTTTTGGTGAATATTGATTTTTGGTATTTGACAAATAAATTAATTTCTGCATCATGGAGGTGTCATCGATGATGTGGTGATAATGTAAGGCCACTATCATGAACTTACAAGCCATTATTTATTTTTTAAGTCCTATAAGACTCAATATTTATTGCCTTTCAGGAAAAATAATAAAATAATAATTAAAATAACGTGAAATATCTTTCCTCCTCCACTATAAATACCACCCTTTTCACCCTCTTCCTCCCACACCACCCAAGTATTGATCATTGTATAAATCCTTAAAAAAATTGTTCCTAATTATCTTTCTCCATGACGAAGATCTTCTCGTCTCACCCAAAGTCTAATATCAAAGGCTTTAAGGAGGATCTCATGGAGAAGATACCAAGAGGTAAGTAATCATCTTCCTTTTTCATGTGTTTTGAATTCCTTTACTTTTGTTTATTATAGTCTCTTATCCCCATCTTATCAAATAGGAAAGAAATATCATTAATTCATGTACGTTATAGATTTTTTCATGTTAATGGAAAATTCACCATCATTATTATTCTCTTATCCATCTTATTGAAGGAATAAAAATATTGTTCATGATGTGTCAAATAACCGACGTTGTGGATGATGTGATTTGAATTTTTATTAATTACACCAATTATAGTCATGATACCATTTTTATGGTGGAAACGTGTTAAAATATAATTATAATTTCTCATCCATGGTTTTGGATACCATTTTTCACATGGATTTGATTTATAAAACAAAATAAGGTCCTTACTATCAAAGTACCAATAAAAGGATCTAAAATAACATCATTGATTTTCTAACTAATGATTGTTTCTCAAATATGAATTAAAAATTAAAAATTATATAATTAAGGTTATGGAAGCATGTAAATACTATTTAATTCATCTTCTGGAGTTTATTTTGAAACTGACATAAAAATCCATTACAAACCGCTCATGGAAACCCTACAATACACGCACCCAAAACAAGGAAAATAACAAAGTATTATTAATGAAGGGGTTTGATGATGTTATAATGTGTTCTTATAAGATTTTATAAACATGAAAATTATTTTTTAAAATAATAATAGCAATATTATAACAATTATACAATATTTTTAAACATGTTACAAGTATGTCGAACACAATGTAAGGGAATATCTCTCTCTCACTTTTATTCAATAATCTCTTTTCCGGGTGTGTGGTTTAATTTTTAAATAATAATGATGGGTTATATTTCCTCACATCCCCCATACATCCATTATTATATATTGATGATGAGATACTCCATTCATTCTGAATAATCCCTCCCATGTACACCCAATACCTTCTTTAAATTTCTTAAGTGAGTTTTAAACCCAATTTCAATTTTCTTGGTTAACCTTAATCTTCAATTCTTTTTATCATGATATGAAGACTTTAAAAATTTAATTTTATTATTTCATCTTGAATTAACTTTATTAATAGTATTTATACATATTTAATTCATTTAATCAATTCTCCCTTCAATTTAATTTTATTTGTAAAGGATCCCCCATTTAAAATCCTTCTAAATGTCTTCTTTATGAAATCCAAAGCCATTGTTCTTTTTTTGACATGAGTGTAATGTTATGATTTCATGATGATTTTTCACTATATTGTCTCCCTTATATGTTTATATGGTTATTTTTTAATAAAAATAATTCAATATGATTTTGTTGTTGTTTATGTTTTAAGATATATTTTTACGAGAAAATGGTATTTTGAAATGTGAATGTCTTTTTCTCAAGGGTGTATACGAGTTATGAAATGGTTTATCCATGGTATGATCATTGGACATTATTAATGTTAGGCTGAGACCATTTTAGCTCAATATATTATTCTTTTTAACCATGTTATATAATGATATGTTGGGTTGATCCCATTATAGTGGTTGATATGACGTGTGAACCCCATTATAGCTCTAAAGTGCATTGGGTACTCCAGACATGAAAGTTGACAAAATGGTTATTTCAGGTGTAATGTTATATGTAATAATGATTTGAAATATGTGTCCCAATGAAAATACATGAGTAATCTATGCATTCAATTTTTTTATGATATTTGATTTATTTGTTTTTTATGTTATCACCCAACTAACGATTTCCCTCTTTATATACCATACAGAGTTTTTTACTCATCCCACATTTTTTAAAAGATTTTCATAGGATATATGGATGGGTAAGAATATGAAGGGGGTAATGATGGATTTTATTAATATTTTTCCATGCAATCATTCTTTATGTTTTAATTTTTTATATTTTTAAAAATTGGATATTGTTTTAAATAGTACCGTATTTGTATGAATGTGGTATGTTATGTATGGAAGATATCCGAACTTTGTAAACCTCAAAAACCAAAAAGATCAGAAATGTGTAATAAATTTATGTTCTTAACTACAATTCATGATTATGTAAAATTTTAAGGCTGGTTCATGATAATTAATCTATTAAACAACCAAATACGTCTTCCACTATCATTATGTTGATGCATTTTCTAGGAAACAACTAATAATTACATTAGAAAAACCAAGTCTAGTTTATCTACTATGGAGATGGTTGAGTTTTATAATGGGTTTTGGTAAATCATTAGTCAAAAAATATGAGGTTTATAAAAAACATAATGTTTAAATACCAAAATTTTCATGGTTAATTTGATAAAATTATTACATGAAAATTTAATATCCACAAGAAATTAATTTCTGATTAATATATAATTCATCCAATAGAAAAGGTATTCTGATGGAAAAAATACCACTAATATCATGGGTATTAATTATTTAAAAATACCAAGAAATAATTCAGTTCAAATTAATAACTAAACAGAATAAATAACGAAATACTAATATATAACAATTCAAAAATTAATTATATAATAAAAAAAGAATTTAGTTGAACAATACTGAAACTATCTCAAAGAGATTAATTTGAGATGAAAAAACATACCAATTTACCTAATATCAATGGGTTTAAATTAACGGAATGAATCAACAAAATATATTATTAAAACCCACTTAATTAATAACTATACTAATTAACTATTGTATTTATACTCCTCATAAATATTTACCATCTATATGACTTATACCTATTTTCTACATGGGGTGTTTTTTCATCATTTTTACTAGTTTCCTAATAGTTATATTTATATTAAATTTTATTCCTAATTTCAACATTTATAGGTCAATATTTTTTCAATTAGTGAATATTAATAATTATTTATGATTTTTTAAATTTCATTCATTAATTTAATATATTTATACTTGAATAATAAATCGATAACAAACATGTTTCATTGTTTTCTAAAGATTTGAGGGAATTTTATAATCTATATAACAAGAATTGATATAATATATAAAAAAATTAAAAATTTAAATGATTTTATATTATATAATACTAGTAATTTTGATATCATGGTCATTAATGAAATAAATTCATATTACTATTCATCTTGGTGGTCAAACAGACATAATGATGAACATACAATAATTTAATGATTAATAAAAAGACAAATTTTTAATATCATTATAATTGAATCATATTTATATTTTCTTATGTTTATTATGGTTATTTTTTATAATTATATATTATGAATCATAAGAAGTGATGAATATAAATATATTATGTTATTTGAATAGATATAACCAAATATTTTTGTTTTTCTTAATTGATTCAATTAAATATGATAATATATTGATCAAATCATTAATACATACTCCTATAATTCATAACATAACCACATCAAATTTATCCATTAATACCATCAGATGATTCAAACATGTATGTAAGTGATGTAAAATGAAACATATTTTTTCATGGCATCGGTATTCCACATAACACAAGAATGATGATTTGATTTTTTTAATGGAAAATGGAATGGAAGTTACTGATTATTTAAAGAACATAAAAATTATTATATATACATTAAATTATAAATAAATCATATTATATTGGGAAGACTAATTTTGAAATGTTATATTAAAATGAAATAGATTCTAGAAGAAATATAGAAATTACATTGCGGCGAGAGGGTTTTTTTGGAGGATTATATGGAATGGAAAATAAAAGGATAATATAACATGACCAGATTATTATGATAGAAAAATTGGATAGTAGGGTAAGTAAAAAGTGATCGGTTTCAAAAGGAAATATAATATTTAGGATTTTATTAAATGAGTGTTGAGTGGATCATTTTTATTTGCGGGGATAATGAATTTTTTTAATTATTTAAACTAAATATAAATGGAATGTGTGTTAAATATGTCAATGTGATAAAAAAATTTGAAATAATTGTTTGCTGATGAGATTAGCTCAAAAATAAACTCATGTACTCAATTAAAAAAATATTTTATCACGATTAAATAATATTAATCCTTAAATAATTAAATTAACCATTTTTTATTCTACCTTGGTGACTAATATTGATTTTTGAAACTAAATATGTATGAAAAATCATAAAGTTATCCATAATAGATAATTTATACCCAGTGATTCAAAATATTTAATTATTTCTGTTAATCAATTTTTAAAGTGTTAAAAA
Source organism: Viscum album (assembly GCA_963277665.1). NCBI lineage: Eukaryota > Viridiplantae > Streptophyta > Magnoliopsida > Santalales > Viscaceae > Viscum > Viscum album. Next base: position 202,646,176 of record OY728121.1, on the reverse strand, counting down.
TTTTATATAAACAATTTATAATGAATAATTTTTTTAATAATATTAATTATGATCTACAATATCTCTCATTAGTTTGTAATATATTATCAATATTTCAAAATATAATTTTTCTATTATAAATTTTTTTTCATCAAAATATTGGTTCCATAAAAGTTTAATTATTATTTAAATACAAAATATAGATTAAATTTATTAACTATAGTAAAAATGATATATGGCCTTATTCACCTAAAAATAATATTTTTATGAAAAATACGAAATAATTCATCAAAATATAATATAATTATTGTGAATTATTAAAATGAACCTAATTTTTGAAAAATTAATTTCCAACATTACAAAAAAAAAATAAATATACCCATGAATAATGCATTAAATATTGTACAATGTGTCGTAATTCAAGATATTGGGTTCATATACTGCAATGGGGCCCCATTTATTAATGATTCATCAATATAAGATTTTGAATCAATGATTCCTATAAAATTTAATTGAGATATATATTACTTCTGAGGTAGTGTGTTGGATAAACCTCTTCCAAAAGATTGATTAGACTAAATATATTTTTTAGGTGTAATAGAATCCTAGGTAAATTTATTATGCCTTCTATATCATTTATTATTGTGATATAGATGTGGAGGTTTATAAAATATTTTGGGAATGAACTATTGTGTTTCTGGATCCTTGAGATAATTTAATTTATTTATGCATAATTACATTTGACTTTTTCTTATGAACATGTGTGGGAATACATGACTATATGTCGTAATGTTTTTTTGGAGCATTCTTAGTATCCTGATCTATTTTGAAAATAGTTTTACTTTAATGTTAAATTCCACATTCAATACATATATTATTTAATTGTTTCCATATTGTCTTCAACATTTTTTTTGATATTAAAATTACCATTAGAGAGGTATCTCATGTGTTGTTTTAATTTTACTAATGATTCACATTCAATATAAGATTAGATTTTGATTCTTTAAGAAATGAAATAATTTGGAAAGATATAATGAAATATATGAAATATTATTGGACAATTAAATCTTCTTTTCAAACTATTAGGCATGTTGTAATGATTTATTATAGAACTCTGTAGAGAAGGAGATGAACATTGCAATGAAGGTTTTTCTTATTGAAGTTATCAAACCATGAAAATGTGTTGTGTTCGAAAAAAAGTTACCTAGTGAATGAGAATTATTTTAGTCTGATATATTGCATTATTATCAACATAGTTGTGGTGTATGAAAATTTATTTTAAATGAATATCTTAAACCATTATTTTTGGGGGACATTTTATCTTATATTGGGAATAAAAAATTTTGGTGAAATTATTTATTATAGTATGTAAGATTCTACATTAATATAATATTGGTACATAAAACCATAACCCATTTTATTTCATAATATAGTTTCAGTTTGTTAGATTTTTTGATTATTATATTTGGGAAATCATGTGACCATGGATATGGATATTGCATAATGGGGTGTGTTTGAGGTTTATTTAATACAATTTGTATAGTAAAGGATTTTAAATATAATCCATTTGATTAAATCTATGTGATATGATCCTAAAAGTAATACCATGACCAAAATTGGATGTTTTAATTTTTTATGGTTTAAAATTATGTGGTTTTGTGTGTGGAACATTGTGATCTCTATTTTATTACACTATTGCGGTGTCACCAATCTAGTCACACTATGATGTTATTTTGAACGGATTTTTTTATATTACTGAGTGATCTCTCAAATTGTAATGTCAGCCCCTCATTATTTTATTGTGTCATTTATGTGTAGTTAAATTTTTTATGTGACTTACCCAAGACAACAAAGGATGAAAATAAATTCTAATGGATTTATAAATAGTTTTTGGATGATTTTGAATTTTACAAAAAAAACCAAGTATTCCAAAACCAAAGAACTACTATATTATTAAAGAGAATAATGGGATACATCTCAAATTTATAAAAAATGATATCAATACCAATGTATAATAGAGTATTAATGATAAATACAACCAACATCAAATCCCAAGAGGAAGACAAAACGTCTGCGCTCAAAGACTCCAATGAAATAAACTACACTTCTCCCAATATGTTCCATAACCCAGCTTCACAATAAATACCTATGTATAATGATTAAAAAGAAAATAAAAATGTCTATTTTTCAACAAAATTATGTCAATAAAAAATATCTTCAAATGCACCAATGTACAAAAAAGGGGGTGAATTATGAATCTCATAAGGTTTTTACCAAATGAAATCCCTATTCATGATAGAAAAATATAACATGAAATAAAAATTATATAAAACAATTTATATAAAAATTTTAAATCAGTTAATAAATTTATATCACCAAAATCCATTTTCTCAATGATGATTCTTTCATGGAAAAAATTCCATCAATTCCATGAAATGATTTCAAAATTCGATTGTGTATAACCCATTAAAATTCACACAACCACACATGCAAAAACTGATGAAATTTCTAAAAACATGAGTAGTTTCTTTTCTATATATTGTGTAATCATAAGGTGAGTGTATATTAGTTATCAAACGCAACATTCCCCTTTAATGGAGTAATGTCAATGAAAATGAACACATAAAAAAAGTAGTCTAATACCATGACAAAATAATTATTAAAAACAATTTTCAATTTATTTTATCGATTTACATTCTAAAAAACCATTTACCATTAATCCAACCAAACAACAATTTTTAAAATCATCATTTTAAAATTTAAAAACAATTCAAAACATTTCTAAAATTTCATAAACCATCATTAAATAAATATTCTTCCAATCATTTAAGAAACATTTCCTAATCAGTTTCATGTAATTAAAATAATTTGAAATCCTGAGCTAATTTTATAATTAGAGTAGTTGAGAGTGCATCCAAAAACCATAGAATGTATTGGGGAAATGAATAAAGATATATATTATTCCACAAAATTATGTTGAAACTCCAAAACTCCCACCATTGGATCCATTATATATCAAAAAAACACAACATAACACCATCATGATTGGATTAAAATATCATATATCTATCCCTAGTGGACTACATCTATAAATATAATATTTAGAAGATAAAGAGATCCAATAAAAACAACATTTAACAGAGACATACTATGAAATTCAGAATCCAATGCACAATGACAATCCAACAGATCGATCTAGGATCAACATGAATGTTCTCAATAGCCATTTAGAAGAGAATAATTCATGTTAGGGTCAACCAAGGAGAAACGAGCCATTTAGAATCATATCCATAAAATATCAACAATTTTCATATCTGATTTTGGTGGTGAATGGTTAGTTATTGTGGTTCTAAAAACAATGATCTAACATTTTGTTTTCCTATATCTTCAAATGAAAAATTTTTCAAGGTGAGTTCTACATACAATTTTTCCATCATAGATTTTCTAATAATTTTTTTTGTAATCTTAATAATCGTGCATGATCACTAAATAACTAAAAATATTATCCATATTGACTACTGAAAACCATTCAATGCAATCTCTATAGACTATTTTCATTAAATCCAATAAGATAAAAGGGTAATTATTAAGACAAATGAGAATCCATATATACTTATTGTGTACATACGTTTACTAGGATGCTATCTTTGGTATATCCACATTTATGAACATTAATTATTGATATCTATAACGAAGTTCAAAATTTGAAAATGATTGATATCCATTCTGTTGGAAAAACATTTCATCTATTCAAGGTAGTTTATACATTTATGGATTGTGAATTTTTTATGTTCCTAGTAATCAATTAATCGATGCATTGATCCATAATTATTCGTAAAAATTAATTTGTGCACCACATAATGACACACTTTTCTGAATATTCCCCTTATTAATATTCTTCTAGTGTTTATTATTCAATTCCTTCAACATTATAAGTTATATAATATAGGGAGTCAGTAAAATACGAATATCCCCATGTATGAGTTTGATTGGGGACTCAACAATACTATTTTTGGTAATATTAGGAAATACTTGTGTAAATACCTCCAAAAAATCATTCACAACAGGATTATCATCAATTATGTTTTTTTTATAAACTATAATATATAAACACCTCTATTTAATGGGAATAAATACTCATGAAATTGGTGTAATTTCCCTTAAAATAACATATTCATCATTAAAATAAGGGAAGATCATATGTTGTTTTGGAATATAAGTCCCTAATTCTCTTCCATGGAAATAAATGTAGTTATTATATAGAGAAATCAAATACATGCCCGTGATAACATCAAATTCAACCTACGGGAGAATAAATTTTTATAATTTAGAACATTCCAACAATCATCGACTAGTGAATAATCATATAGCTGAGTTTTAACCTTTATATAATTTGGGATTTTCATGGATACATCAAGATCATAACATTTAAGTGTTATTGTTATTGTCCTATAAAATTCATCATATATAGAATAATGGGTATATCAAGGATTAAATAAGACATTAGTGGTTGTATATTAGATAGTATGTATATTATTCACCCCAACAATATAGAGACCCTATTGAAAACAGTTATCACGTGAGATTTCCCTTTCTCTTTTATATTAATAGTTAGTTGACCTTCACAACCATCATTAAACGTAAAATATTATCATTGGTAAGAATAATTAATAAATTACTTGAATTTGAAACATTAGTGTATGAGAGTTGTATATTATTGGGCCTTATTTCTCATTTCATAATTTTCTGACCATTCTGATCAATTGATAATTCAAACACATGATGAACATCATTTCCAAACATTAACAATTATTAGTCAATAGAAGGATATTTTTATCATGTTTATTCCCAAAATATGATCACAATATAATCCTCATCTACTTTTCTTTCTTTTTTTCGAGTTTCCAGTGAAATCTATTTTACTTTCATAACATAAAAACAAAATTGGCGGGTAACTCCAATTTTAATTCCATACATGATAGAAAAAAATTTATTTAATCACACCTTCCTATGTACATTATTGATAGAAAAATTTAATTATTTTATTTTTTGAAAATTAATAATATATCATACTTAATTTTAGGTTGGATTATAATACTATAATCATACCACATTTATCTTATAAAATTTTCCCCATGGGTACCAATAGATTCATCATCAATCATATTTATCTCAAGGAATTCAATCTACATTTTCAAGTGATTAATATTACAATAATAATAAAATAAAAATAATTTCATAAAATAGCACCACTATATATAGTCAATCTCATATATTTTTTCTTCTATTATTGATATGAGTAAACCACTGATCAATAAAACCTTGCAAATGAATGAATATCAAAAGGAAAATTTCATGCACTAAAATCCAGATAAAGAACTATTTCATTAATTGTACATATCCATTACTCAAAAACTATAGAATTATTGGAAAAATGAAGAAAGGTTGAATTTTCATCGTCATAGAACAAAAATATTGTTTATCAAACCTTGTATCATTAATTAGATCAATTTTATTTAATTAGTGATAAATATTTGTGATAATAAGAAAAAAAATTCTAGCTGTATCTAATAAAAATTGGTTTCTGTATACTAATATCAATTCTTTTTCCATCACATTCATCATTAATATTGTCACTTTATATCCAAACAATTTACTACAAGAAACACTCAAATTATAAGAAACATTTATCATAGTAGGTAACCTCATATTCATCAAAAAACATATATATCCTATTTAATCATAATGTTTGTCCATCCTTGAGTGTGTCTAACTTTGTGTGTTGTAAGGCCCATTGTCGTTCACCAGGTGATGGTAGATTCAATATACAATGAACCTTATCCATAGTTACAACCCCTTGTTACATATATTACCTACGTATATAGACATGTGGTATGCAGATAGGGATTTTATTTTTGGAAAACTACTCACTCTATAATTCAAAAAAATCCAACACATTTTTCATACACAAAATAATCCTTATACTAATCCTTAGAATAGTCCCATGATATTTCAGTAAATTATTTTCATCTTAGTATACAATGTTTAAATATTCAATTATTATAATACACTTTATTTATACCATGGATTTACATTCATATATATTACATCCAGAATGATTAATATTAATGTCATTTTTTAAAACTTGCTTGAGGACCGTACATGTTTAGTGTGTTTGAAAACCAGGAGAATAATTGATCATAAGTGATAAAAATACTATCCCATTGTATTCAACATATATTGAAGCCTTTTTATACATATCATACACAATACCATACTTCATAACATAGGTAATGGAAACCTAAGAAAGTGTGATCATAGATGCTCAGTAAGGGAAACAATTGATATATCAACATAACATGGGAATAATGGAATGCAAGAATTAGAATAACTTTTAAAATCTATACCCTATAAATCATATTTTTCAACCCTATGTCATGATATAAATCATTTTATATTATAAAAAATAAATCATTTGGGAATTAAAAAACATGTTTCAAGAGAAAATTATATTATAATATGACATAGATTTCTGGAATACATATTAGAATAAAATATATTATGTCAAGGATATCGACAGAAAAATTCATAAAATGATATTCATGGGATAAAAACCAATTTATCTACATCAATATTATTATATCAACCACTATTACATCTTTTCTATTTAGATAACCTTCATATACCCTCTTGTTTTGGGCCTGGGATAACAACACATGTACCATCTTGTTTCAGGTTTGGGATATCCTCCCATGTATCATCTTGTATTCAAATTTGTATAACATCTTCAATATACATAGATATCATATAAAATAAACTATTAATAAATTTATTTGAGGGATATATAGCCCCTTAATGTCACAAAGACAATAATTTGTTTTCTATATTCGTTATATCATATCCTCTGAAATGGAAATGGGTTCAATAATCATTTCATAATAGTATAAACCATTAAAATGAAAAATATGTCCTAAAATGATATTTTTAATATTAATACACACTCAATATAATTAATAATTGAGGAACTATTAAATCCTATTTTCGTATAAAATAATCAATGCCAATGGTTTTGTCCTTGATGATTATAAATTACATAAAAATATCATAAAAATATTTTTGTGGAAAATATACATTCAATTTGATAATTAATATTACTAATTGTATCAATTTATAAAAAATTATGGAAATATTTTTCTATGATAATATAATTTAAATTATGTAATTTAATATTCAAATAATTTATTTTTTATGATTTTGAGAAGTTCTCTTCATGTCGTACCAGATAAAACAAAGATTCCATGCTCTTTTTTTTAATAAAAATTCAAATGTACATATTTCCAAAAACCAAAAGAATTTTAATATTGAACCATTCATTAAGAATTCATACATGGATTGAAATTTTTTTTTTAAAAAAAATTTATCAACACTACAAAAAAATCAATCATTTTTAGAAAACATATACTTGGAAGTGGAATATTTTTGGATGAATAGAGATATAAGGTAATTTTTCATTGAAAACATTGTATTCATCGATTTAGTTCAAAAATAGATGAAAATTGAATGAAAAATTTTACTATCTGTAATAATGAATATTAAAAAAGATTAAAGATGTTAATGGTATGTATTTCATTGTACATCATCAACAAAATGACAATAAAAAAATCCTGATAAAAATGTTTACTCTAACATATATCATTTATCACATTTAAATAATTTGAATTGTACAATACATGAAAAAAAAATTGAATCAAGAAATATCTTAAAAAATTTAATTTTATGGTATACTATTTCCAACATGATGTATTTAAACATCATAAATGATAATTGGCGCATAACATTGTATATGTCCCAAAGAAGAGAGTTGGAGAAAATAATCCCTTAAATCATGTAACAAATATTATTATACTCACTGGCACATCATGTATAATAAATATAAATTTATAATAAATATATTGATAACTATACTCATATATATCGTACAATTTATTATTTATTTTTGTATTTTTAGCAACCATTTATTAGTAATTCATTTGTAAAATCACATTTTGTTTAATAATTACATCATTTTCCTTTTATGTTTATTAGTAAAATTTTATGTTTTATTTTGAACATGATTAAATAAACTATAAAATATTTTAAATATTTTAAACATCATATATATTCACTATATTTATTTATTTATTTTATTCCATTATTTTTAAAGAAAAAAATTAAATTCGATGTTAGGTCATATGTACAGTTGAATGTTGAATCAATTTTCATGAAAAAATGAAATAAATAATGAAAATAATATATCACCATTAAATAAAAATTGATATAGAATATAAATAATTTATATTCAATAAATATGTATTTATTAAAATTATTATGAAAATAAAATGAATATCATATCACATCATTTTTTACGGCAGTAGTTTACACATACGCACAAGCGGTGTTATCATTTATCAATGCTTTGAAAGGTGTAACGTTATATGTGATATTTTAATTATATTAGTGTATGTATTTAATAAATATCATAATTTTTATAAATCTAATGTTATATATATCCTTTAGATTAGGTTAAAGAAAATTAATAATACCTTTTCAAGAGGTGGTAGTTCACGATACATATGATCAATAGTTTTATTCCCCATTTGACATAGGATGATATGGATAGTGGCTATTCCATTAACATAATAGAATCTTAATATTTTTAAGAAAATTAATTTATTTTATAATAATACTTTAAGAATACATAAAGGATGTGGTATAATAAATAGTATAAAAACTCTTCGTTCAGAACAATATATCTTCTTTGAGAACCTCTATAGGGTTGGAAGAGAAGCTTTATTAAAAGGGATTATTATTTATTATAAGCACTCTAAATGATGGTGTTGGAATTAAGAATGATATTTGGGTAGGGAATCTATTATCAAAAAGTCTTTGGAATTGTGAAGATGAGAGGAGAGTGGGTTCCCATTCAAAAGTGTGGGAGGACACACACAAAGATATTTTGAAAATAAAAAACTACACATTGTTTTTAAACATGAAAAAAGATTCCAAAATTGTTCATTAAAAAACATTATGTTACATAATTTATATATATGTCCATATAATATGAATTATTCATGTTTTAGTTTTTTAATTCATATATTTTTATTTTAACTACCAATAAACCCATTTAATCATTAAATGTTATAGTTAATTTTTTGGTTATTTCATTTGATTATATCCATTATATAATTTGAACATATTATGTAATATTAATTATTCTGATTAAAAATATGTAATCCATTTTTTCAAATTGAATTTATAGAAGAGGTATAAGTTAATTTATAATAAAACCTACAGACCAAAAAAAAATAAATTATATAGTGACAATTTCCATATCTTTAAAATATTCATTATCAAAATTCATAAAAAATTATTATTACAATATGTATATTAATTATAACATAATTGAACTTATTAAAATTTTAATCGGTTTTAAAACAAAATCATACTTTTATCATGTTTTAAAAGAAAAGGTGGTTTTCAATAAAACAGAATATTTTTTATTATTCTATAAATATTTATACATTAATGAAAATACAAATAATTAATGATAAGATAATTTGGAAATTTCGATTCCAAAAATAATGTTCATTATATAAAATATATATTATAATACTTTACAATATAAATTATATTAATTTCTCATGAAATGTAGTCAAAAATAATACTAAGGGAAATGTAATTTCATTTCATATAACTCTTTATATATATACAGTAGTTTTATTTAAAAAAAGTTAATTATATAAAAACACAATACTGAATTTTTATACATGTTAATCACTATTCATTTCTCCAATTTAGTAGCTAGGTTATTATGGACTTCTGCAAATAATATCATTAATGGAATATTGATGCTGGTTAAAAAAATATGTTTCATGTTAAACAAAGTATGAAAGAAATAATTTTTATATTTAAATTTTTTTACAAAAAGAAGGGTGTTAAAATGATGCAATCTGGATTCAAGTTGAATACCAGAATACTCTAGTTAATTCAAATCTCTTATAGAGAGAAAAAACATGAGGGTTAAAACATTTCCTACTTTTTCTTCATTTATATTGGTGTAGTAATGTCCATCACAGAAGAAAATATATCTATAGTATGATATAGATAAATTAGCAAAATTTAATATGGATGGGTGAGAGGCACCATTATTAAATAAATCAGTCACTAAAGGTCAAGATGTAGGGATGGTACCTCTAAAAAGCACTGAAAAAACCTCAAACTCAATAAGAGACTCTTATAACTGTGTGATGAAGAATTGTTATATTTTACTGTAGATGGAACCCTATAGTTATTAAATAATTTTATTACAAAACATAAAATATTTTTGTAAATGGTGTTGTGAAATAATTTGAGAAAAAATATGTGATGTAACTTATATTGGTGAAAAAATCATCCACACACACCTCAAATCATCGGTTCCTCATTTAATGCCCATTTCCAATTCATAGCCATTCCACAATGGAAGCAAGTTATAAGGCATGTATTCGGCACAACATAAGGTATAAATGATTCATGGTATCTATAATGACCATGCAACTTATCATGTTATTTTACCATATGTGATCTTACAAAACTTTCAATGTATGAAAAATGAACTCCTCTCATCTATGATATAACAATTAGTCAATGACCATCCATCAATTCTTTATCCATAATGTCTACATAAGATGTGAGCATCATCATGAAATCCTGTGAATAAAAAATATGACTGACCAATATCAGTCATAAAATCATCAGTTTCATAATTCACTACTACCTTGGTAAAAAATTAAAATATCTTCGTAAAATAAATCAGATAATGAGGCACAGTCCGATAAACCTGTTAGAGGAACAACCAAACCATAGATTTTCACAACACCATAAATTTAAGATAAATATAATTTAATAATTGGTCAATGACGTTTTCCAATCCAATTCATCTTATTTGTTCACCTCCACCATCATATAGTACCATCTCCTACTGGGCCATTATTTCTTAATGTTAGGGTAATTCAACTTTATAGCTATTGGAATTTCCATATGCTCAAGATGAGAATTTTTCAACTAATACTCAGTCTATAATGGATCATCAAAAACATGTATATCTATTATCCTTTATGCAAAAAATATTTGAGAATAAAACTCTGAGCCATCACATCGGTGATGCACTATTGGAGACTATATTGGAATGATTTAAGGCACATATCCCATTGTTTACATAGAACAAAGCATATATCCATAATATTCTCTTCCACTAGATAATTTGTATACATTATTTCACCAATAACATCCTCTATATTATTATTCAAATTTATTCCCCTGGACATGATTTGACATAATATCAATAGGAAATAGAGAATCGTCACTATTGATACATATATCAATTAATCGTAAAAATGATATTGGAAAATCAATTCCATAATTATAATTAATGATTTGTATTTCAAAAAACTAAGACCAATTGTAAGTTGTGAACTATTATTTGAAAAGTATGTTCCACGTAGAAATGATTGTTCAACAATCATGGTAGCATAAGTCCTAGTACAATGATAGTAATCCGAAACGTAGCTCAGAACAACATCATATACCCCAAAAATCCATCATTCAATCTACAATGACATAACATAACTATGACACCACATCCATGAAGGTGAAAAACTACCATAGATTCCATTCTACCCTGAACTATCCCCTATTCATAGGTACATTGAAGCTAGAGCTATTCATTTCATAACACAAAAAACCTTCCATATCCTTCTATGTTATCCACCATAACTTGAGATCATACCTCACTAAAAAGGGAAGTATTTTTCCACATAATAGTGGAATTTAAATTATTCAAGGTTATGTAGAACACTCACAGAGGATAAATTTCTAGAATAAAACACATATATCAATTCCCAAATAGTTCATCATCAATAGATGAATCTTTTTCTAGTGAATGGCTAATATAACCCTTGTAACCAGTGGATCACATTTCTAACACTCACCTCTATAAGTATAGGTCACATGAATCATGTAAATTGGCCACCTTTTAGTGGCTATTTCCATTCAATTAGACCTATCATAAGTTAATATAAGAATTTCTAAAGGAACAGTTGGGGTTTGAGAATCAAATCGAAGCAGGATACCTCATATGATTCCATAAGATATTCTATAATAATAAACCATTGATTCTTTCAAATTAAATAAAAAAGTTCACGAAATATCATTTTCATATTTTAAAAAATTAATTAATTCAAATAAAATTGATTGATAAAATGTCACAGTAATATTAAAAAATATAATATATAAAACATTTATATAGGGGTTTTAGAAATATAAAAAGTACTATAATTGATGATATGTAAAATAAAGTCAAATAGAACAATTCATCATGCTTATATTCCCAGGGATATGTTAGTTACTAGAAAAAGGATCCTCAAACTTACCAATAATCATCAATGCTCATGATATTTGTACAAAATCAAATATACATCCCATTTGAGGACCCATTATGAACAATTAATATAAACAACTATAGGGGACCCATAATGAGATATCTTACTAAATATGTTTAAATTGGTGTTTTCAACGTCAATACAATGCTAAGGAGTCAGTTTCCCAACGTTTTTCCATAATCACGCTATAACTACTCTTGATGACAGATTTCTCAAAATAATCAATCATGTTAAAATAAATAATTTCAAATAATTTAATCATTCACAATTCAAATTCTAAATTTTAATTTCAAAATTAATTTTCATTTTAAAAAAAACCTCATTTTTCATGAAATAACATTCCTTTAAAATCATCTATCATTTTAATCAAATATAATATTAAATCAACATAAAATAAATTATTATAATCCTCTTACAATTGAATTCATATTATTTCACTAAATTGTCTAAAAAGATAAAATTCCATTGCAATTGGGGGGGTGGGGTTCACGGTTTCATAACCTGTTGAATCAACCATAAAAAATCTTGTTTATTGGTTTTTATATTAATTAAAAAATTATTTTAAACATATCATGAAATATACTATTTTAATTATTTGGTAAATCCTTATAGAACCACCTATCGGCATTCATTTGATCGACTCAACATCTACAACGGAAAATATAAGGATAACGGAGGTGAATTAAGTCAAGAAATAAAACATATAATAATTATTCAATCGAATATATATTATATAATTCCCTAAAATAATGATATATCAATCTTGATGTAGGAGATAATAGGATATTAGGAGAAAATACATTAGAGGATAAATAACTACCCAATATGAGATCAAACAAAATCTCTGGTCTCTCAATCTACTACCAAAAAGAGTTGGAGGTGTAAAAACACATTGTAAGATCCTCTAAAGAACAAAGAAACATATTCTGTTCAAATGTGAGTGTTTAAGTTCTAAAAGATGTATTTAATTATTATTAATAAAAACATTTGTGGGAAGAAAAAAATGGTTCCATTTCAAGCAATATGGGTCATACAAATAGTTGTAACTATAAATCCTAAACACATTCCCCCTACCAGAATTATGTAGGGGGTTTGAAATTTGGATATAGAGATATTTAACCCATGCAAAAAATGTGAAAATTCTAATTATCAAAGGGTTTATATTTGGAAATGTTTGCTGGAATCTTTTGATAATTTGTGCTACTCCTTCTAGTGGCTCAATAGTACAGGCATAACTTCCTAGAAAAAACCTCACGGTTTTACCAATCCATGATCCGACAATGTAGTACACTGAGAAGTTAATTTTTATTAAAATTTCTTCCATAAACTAGTTATAGTCTCTATGAAATTTATCTTCTATAAAATTTCAATTATGTAACTTATTGAAGGTCATGATTTTTTATATTAAGAAGAAAATTAAAATGTAACTTTAACACAAATAACTTTTAGCCTCCTATTTGAATTTATTATATTCAAGCTGATATTTTGTTTTATCATTCCCTGAAAGAATAATAACTTTTACTTTATAATTATTAAACCAATACATTCCACTGAAAACATTTATAATTATAATTTTATTTTATATATAAATTTGAAGATTAAAAACTATATTTAACAAAGTAATTGCGCAATTATGTGAGTTTATATTAAAATAATATTTTTAACCAATTTGAAATTTTATATGATAAATATAAATTATTTTTTTATATAACATGTTTATAATTATTTAATAATTTCAATTTTAATTTGTTCATTAACATTAATAAATATCATGAAAATTTAATTATCTTGGTGAAATGTAAATTTGATAAAAATTCTTTAATTAGTTAAAAAGTAAAAAATAAAATGAAAACATATTTTTATAGAATTGTTTGTGGTTTTTTTATCCAAACTCACTTTATCTCTACATGTATCCTTTTTGGCAATTTATCCATGAATAGTGATAATATAATATAAAAAATATTAGGGTTACTTCAAAAACTACCCATATCTTCAGTTTTAAAAATATAAAACATCCAACGCATCAAGTCTCACCTTACTATGTAATTTATCCATTAAAATATTCACTAATATCATCCAAGAATCATATCCCTTATTAATAATTGTTTTCTCACCATTAGTAATATTAATTAATTCATTTATAAGTATAAATTTATAAAAAATTCACGCGCTTCATATTTTTATCAACTTCTTATTTTAATTTCATTAATAATTTTTATTATCCTCAATTACTATTTACAAATAAATTTAATAAATTATAAAATAGTAAATATAAAAATTATTTAAAATAATTATACAATAATTATTCAATATATGATATAAAATATAAATAAAAAAACATCAAAAATTCCTTTCTATGGTCTACCACCTCTCTGACACGATGTGGTTTTTTTGACATCACCTATAATGGATGGAATCAATAACTAATACGATAATTAAATATGAATTATATGTAGTTTATATAATTTTAAATATTATGTTTTTTTATATTTTATCTTTCTATACATTAGTCGAGAAATGGGATTGTTTACCATGATCATGGGTAGACAACCGCCTCCTTGTAAAATTATTTTCATTTGTGATCACCACCTACCATGTATGGTTCTAAGAATGGATCTAATAAGTATATATTATAATTATAACTTGTTATATATTTTTAATATGTCATATTATCATTCTATAAATACATTCCCTTACCCTTGTAAAATTTTAATATGTTATCTTTTGGGTATTTTTATCACATATGTGAATGATGTTATAATGCTTATGTCATAAATGATTATTAGATGTAATATATTGGTAATATTATTTATTCATGAAATGATTAAGATGTTTTAATGGATCCTAATTGTATTTTATATTTTCAATATTTATTAAAATATCACAATTAAATAATTACACATATTAGAAACGTGTTCATAATGTTTTTTATTTTTATAATCTTTATTAATGTATTATTTCAATTGAAATTTGGACCAACATAAAATATATGAAAAAATGAAAATTACTTATCGATTAATCAATGAATGATGAATATCAATCCCATTTTTTAAAATCTATAAACTCTTCATTATATTAATATGTAACAGGATACTTATGGTTTTAGAACTTATTAATGAAAATAAACAATATTTGATTAATATATTTATATTTAATAAGGGTCCATTGTATTGAAATAAAATTCCTATAATATATAATTAAATATCAGAGAATTTTACATAACATGGGATATTTACAAAGGTAATTATTCATGTCACCACATGCATCTTCCTAAACAATGTGTGACAAAAATCTAGGGGTAAAAAAGACCATATCTTGCATGCCTCTGCAATTGAATTTGTGATTGGACATCAAACGCATTTTTTACATTCTTGTATTCATGTGTGTCTTCCAATATGGGATGAAAAGTGAAATAAAGGAATTTTTTCTAGGGGTATAACATTCTCCATGAAACATTTCTTTATATATCCTTTAGAATTTCTACTACCAAAGTTGAGTTTGGTTCCTTATAATAGAAATTATAACCATAGTGAGTAGAATAGTTTATAAAATTGAATATTTATTTCAATTAAGAACCAATATAAAATTATTCAAATTGAAATGATAGAATAATCTATTAATGATGAATTTATGGAAAAAAACCACCACAACCTGGTGGTCTAGGTCCACTAGAGGATTCCCCATCCAAATTCACTTTCATCCATGATGGTATTAGCGGGATTAAAATAATGGGATTCATAAACAGTGCTTCTCAATATTAATATAAACAAAAAAAATAATCTCATGATTAATTGATGAACAAAATAATACATTATTGAACCGATTCATACTCTGAATATCATAATTACCTAACTATAATTGTATGTTAACCCTACATTCATGGAGGGTATTCAGTTTTGAAAGTAGAGTCTATTTTTGTCTCTCTATGTATATGAGTTGGAAGAAGCATCAATTATCTGATTCATGCTTTGAATTTGGACACTATGACTTGTGTCAACAATGGTGTCCATATTTCATTCAATATTTTCCATATTCATCATATTAAAAAAAAAATTTATGGATGTACAAAGATATATTGTATGAAAAAATATCAAATGAAAAAATATGGATGGTTCTTTACTTAAGATTAAACATGATATATCAGGTTGGTAAAATTTGCATCGATGTTCATTTTATGGGGTAGTTAATTGGTAGTTGTCACCTTAATGTCCTCCAATACAGTAAAATGGTTGACTGGGGAATAAAATCATTCATATATTTCAGAATACAGGAGGGCACTAAGGTAGTGCCTTAAACTTTTTACATGTAACACAATCTTGAATTTATCTCTCTAATGAAGATCAGGGAATATATATGACTGTCATTTTAAACATATTATTAACTCTAAAATTCAATCCAAATTTGATAAAGAGAACCACCTTGTATATTTGAATCATTTCATTTTAATTAAGTAAGGAGGTAATGATTCCTCGAATAGGGGATTGCCACATAATCTTCTAGTGGCTAGGTCAGTTATCATGTGCTTTATCAATAGTGGGTGTTCTTTCTTATATACCATCAAATTATACCATTTATTGATATCATTGTATAAATGAATGATGATTAGTTCTGTATATTTTTATATTCAAGTGGATTATCCATTATTTATTTAATTTTAGAGTATTTCAGAGATGATCTCTATTTAATAATCATTGGATATTATAATAGTCTTGTGAATATTAAGGATCGCATCATTAAAGAGCCCCATATCCTTTATCCAATTGTCACCCATGTCAATGGGTTGGATAAAATATTTCCAGGAAATAATATGATGTTTGTATTTATGGATGGATGATTTCAATGAAATGTTTTTGATTAAGGAATAATTCAAATAATGATTTTTAGCCATTCTATATAGTGTTAAGCCATTGAAAATAATAGATGTGATCATATAGATTACTTTAATAATTATCCTAACTAGACACTCAATTTCCCCTTCCAATTTTCTATTTGATCAGTTATCCTGTATTGTAATGTTTCCAACAAACAAATTTTTCATCCCAAAATAGTGGAACCCTGAGATTGGAAAAATTAATGGAACCTCTTCTCACTCCATAGTTTTGAAGAACTTTGTTATTCTTGGATACCATCATGTATGTGGGAATATAATGTAATGGTTTTTATAGAAATTTATATTTATTAAGATGAATAATGTATTTATAAACACTTTTCCATATTCAAGGTATGAAAAATTTTAATTTGGGTTATGTATTATGAATTTGACTTATTTAATAATATATATATATACATTTCATGTCTTAACTATCATAATTTGATGATCCAAATGTTATCCAATAGTTAAGGGTTTTCATTTGAAATTATTTTATTTGATATATGTTTGGTATAGTAAAACTAGTTAAATTTTATTTTTCATATATACTACTTTTATGATATACAATTTTATAATAATACTTAAATCCTTGGATTTTACATTCAAATACCAAATATCAATTTTAATGGGTTATTATTTGAAGTTTTATAAAGAAGTAATATATTTTTTGGACATATTTCTTATTCTATGGGGTATGATACATTTTCCAAACTAATTTTTTTGTGTATTAACTAACCATGAATATATTTTTCCATACTCATTGAATTTAATGTGATTTAATATCCAAATCATGTTCCATTATTTAAGTAGATATTGATTCATTTGTTTCCCTAGTTCATTTAATTTTTTATAACTCATTATTTTTTCATCATCCAAGGTTCTTTTAATTAATAGTATTACCTATAATTTGGTTATATTAAACACTTTGAATGTATTATATGGTAATCTCTCTTAATTTTATAGTGTTATTTATTAATAGTACAAAACCCTTTGACATTTATTTCTCAATTATTTTGTTATTTTTTTGAACCAATAATTGATTCCTCTAACTGGTTATGATCATGATATCCATTTTCTTATCTTAGTGAATAGTATTGAAATACCATTTATTTAAATTCCAATATGGGAGATTATTAGAGTGATTACTATGATTTTTTTCAAAATCCAACATATTAATTATGTTGTCTAATGATAATTTAATCACTTTAGTTTAAACAGGAAAATGTTTTGAAATTTAGGATGTCAATTGGCTAATAGAATTGGTTGACTAATAATAGATGAAAATTATATTATTCATAAAAATACTCAATTTGGAATGGTGTATTACATCATATTGACTCTTTTGGTGAATGAATCAGAATTAATATGTTGATGGGTGAGTCTAGTAATTTGATATCCCAGAGATTCATAGATATGGATATTGTGAAAAAATAGGGTATTTTGTTTATTCCAACAAAATTCAATAATATTTATTTTAAATAGCATCAATTTAATGTAAATATCTTGTAATGTTGACATGAAAACATATTTATGATGTTTGCCATTATGCATTACATTAGTATTAAATATTTATTATTTATATCCTTGTTTTCAAAATTTTTTTATTGGTATGACATGCTCTCATATTCTGATAACTATTAAATTAATTAATTTTTTTTTGATATTTTGTATAAAATTAAATTATTATTGAAAATAGTATTTATATAGTTCCCTAATTGTGAATTTCTTCTCACCCCTTATTCTGTTTCTATTTCACCATGTCAAGAATAAAATAATTAAATATGATATGTATAAATTGAAAATTTCGTTATAGAATTTATTAGAGGTGTCGAAGAATAATTAGGTATTATCTAGTTTAATTTATATAATGATTTATTCCATTGGTTAAGGAAGTAATTGGTTTTTATTGTTTATATATCGTCATATTCAACTAAATACCAAAAACTGAATGGAAATTGGAATGTTTGTGATGTAATAATTCTTCCATTTAGGTTTTCATTGGATTTTTTCCACAATTATTTACTTCAAATAAATATTAATATGTCAAGTATGTATTTATGAGCATCAAATCCATGAGTGTGATTCCAAGTAATAAAATAATTATAAAAGGATATCCAATAATATTATTGATGAAACAAAAAATTAGATTACCTACATATACACCATAATATAGATACTATAAATTGGATGTAAATGAGGCAGGAATGCACCCAGGTGTACTTATAACATACTATAATTTTATGAAATATCATTCATTAAATATAGTTATTTTATTTTATAACTTTCACAACACAAATCACCACAATTTAATGAAGCATAAGATAAAATAAAATTGTATCTTATAAAATTATTTTGTGGCTATTATTTTTTATAGAGATTTTATGAAAATAATATGATTCAAAAATAAATTAAATACATTAACTAGATTTAAATATATTAAAAATTATTTTAAATATCATTTTAAATTTGAATATTTTTTTTCATGAATTTAACTTATGCATCAGATGTGTCATTAGAATAATAAATTAAATTAATCATTATTTTCAAATGATTTGAATGAAATTTATATATTATATATAAAATAAAATTTTATTTACACTCATTTAACTTTTTCATCAAATATGATAAAATATTTCTTATTTTATGCCTAAAAATGTATTTTTTCTACAAAGTAGTTTCATAACGTCATGAAAAAACATTTTATAATTAGTTTTGGACACGTTTATAAAATATATTTTATATATTTAAATTTATTAAATCTACATGAAAATAATATATTCAAAACGATTAAATTTTTTATGAATAGTTAAAAAAATTATTAACTATGATTAAATTTATTCATTTAATTTAATGAATTAAAAAATTAGAAAATTTAAATTTCGTTTAGATATAAAATTAATTCAATAATATATTAAATAATACAATTTAATTCATTTCAATAAATATTATGATGAAAATAGGAATAAAAATCATTTTTCTTAAGAAATTATTTCCATTGCAAAATATCATATTCCTTGCGCTTCGAGGATTATATCTAAACTAAATTATACAATAGTGAAGAATTAAATTTATTAAAATGGAATAAATATTAAAAATTATAAAAAAATTATTTAATATGTTATACTTAATGTTTTTCATAATAATTACTATAAATAAAAGAATAAAAATTCATTCTTAAAGTCAAAATGAGGATTTTAGAAATGCATATTCTTTTTTCAAAATAAATTTTCCACATATACAATATTTTTACTTGATAAAATCTATTTTAAATGTATAATAAATAAGTATAAAATATATAATAATTCTGATTTTATTTTTTTCATAAACCTCAAATCACCTTAGAAAATAAAATAGATACCATGTTGAAAATATAACTAGTAAAAGTAAGAAAACAATGATATTAGAGGCATAAATGGTTAAAAATGATTTTTATTTGTTTATTAGATTTTGAAGGAAAATATTGTCAATATGATTCAATAATTTCAAATTTTTTATTAGAATGGGTTGATATTTACTTCCCAATATTGAATAGTTTTTTCTGGTAATTACAAAAATGAAACATTTTCTCACTTTTAAAATGGAATCTCTTCTAAAATTTTAATTACACATCAAAAGAATTTTATTTGAAAAAATCCAATAAGAATAAATTACACAATTCTCATAACATTTCAAAATGGTCTTGGTTTGATTATAATCCCCTCATATAATGTCTTTTAGTGAAAATATAAATAAGGTAGTATGAATAAGGAGTATTGTTCTTAAATGCCAATTTTTATTTTATTACTTCTACCACCTCCATTCAATCAAATTAAAATATGATGAAATAATAACACTATTATATTCCATATACTATTAATCTACTATTTTAAAAGGAAAATCTTTAACCATATCCTCATCAATGAAATGGGAAAATAATTGTCAATGTTGTGTATTATATATTATTTCCTAGAAAATTTATTTAATTTTTTTTCAATATCCACCAATCATTGATTTATATAATGATGAATTTAATTTATATATATATCTTTTTTATGAAATTTCTATACTTTTTATGTTATAATATTACATACTATATTCTTACATTTCAATCCATTGAAAAATGATAACATCGCTCGTGCATAAATGTAGACGACCACATTCATAAAGTGTTGTGTAATGATTATTTTATTATATTGAAAAAGAAAGTAATATCAATATGTTTTATTAATATATATAATAAATATTATTTAAAAATTATTATTTTAATTTATATTAATATTTTAATTTCTTCAATTAACCAATTTAGAAAATAGAAACGACGTTTATGTGTACGTACTGCCTAACATATACAATAAGGGTATAATTAGTTTTCCTAAAAATAATTTTATGGACGAATATAAATATGTATATTATAGATTTATATGATATTAAAATCATTCATAACATTTGGAAATGATTCTCAAATAAAAATGGTTAATTTATTGAATCTACAGTACAAAAATATACAATAAAAATAAAGTTATTTATAATCAAAACATCGATTTTATGTTATATTTATTAATGAAATGTTGATAAAAAGGTATATAAAAATCATATATTGTATTATATATATTATTTTTAGTATATATATATACCCGTTATTTTATTGAATTATTAGAATATAATTTTTTTGAATACTTAAAATCTTATAAAAATTGATTCCCAAAGATAGTATTTGTCAAATACCATTAGAATAATTGAAAAATAAAATGTTGTTCAAAAGAGAGATAACATATATCCCACTAGGTTCTTCATGACTATAACCACAATTAATCACAACATACATAATTTATATAGTAAAAACATGCTGAATGGAAAAATGAAAATTTGAGAGATTAGAAGAACAGTAATTGTAAACAAGGGAATCATAAAAGATTAATCCAGATCATAAGGGTATCAGAAAATGCTAAAATCATTATAATATCTTTCCTTACAAATAGTGATCATATACAGGTGTAATGTGTTAAATATTAATACTTCCCTAGACAGGAATCATAAGGGAATCAAGAGAATAATCCATAAAATTAAAAAATGGGAATATGCAATGAAATTATGGAAGTCACATAAACATGTAATATCAATTTTTATATGTCATGGATCATTTCAAAAACATATTAGAAAAAATCATGGGGACTACACCTCTTGAAAGTGACACACCCCCATCACCTATCACAATTCTTTTATTATAAGGGATTAGGATTCCACATCATCCCATACCACATCTGGTTTCACCATCATACCATAGTAGATCCTATTTCCGTATATTCTCATCATTTATCGAGTTTCCATATTATCCAATACTGGATCATGTTTCCCCATCATCCCATACTATATTGGGATTCCTCATATTCCCATAGATGACTGGGATTCCCATTCATCAATAATGGAGATGGTATCCCCATAATACCATAAAGAATAAGTTTCCATGAATTTTATAATGAATCAAGCACATTTACTTGATTACCATCATTATCTAATAAGAAATAAATATCTAAAAAATAAATTATAGAGAGATATATAGGTCCCACCCTAAACATAATGACATCATATGTACAAAAAAGAAAAAATAATAAATAATTTTCTATAACATGACCTATAAAAAGAGACTGGATTATTAAAAATTATATCAGAACCCATAAAATGAAAAGGGTATCATAAAAAATTTATCATATCATAACCATTGAAAAATATATTAGTCTCATAATTATTTCATCAATTCATAACCCATGAAAATAAGTGTGTTTAAAAATCAGATATCATTTGGATGAGGAATGTGTGTCATAGAAAAAAATATCATCTTCCATTTAAAATATTAAAATAATGAATTAGAATTTTTTCCTAGGATTACAAACTACTTCAATGGTATATTTGTTTGATGTAAAATATCCTTTGAAAAAATTTCATAAAAAAACTATCATTTCTACTTTGAAAATGAAATTTTAAAAAATAAAGAATAACTGAAATGAAATTCTTTCAAAATAGAATTACAAAATTATAAAGGATTGTTTGAGAACCATAAAACAATTATTAAATAATATTCCACAAAAATGATCATAAAATATCATTTAAATAAAATTTGAAACATTTTATAATATATTGTTTCTGAATAAAACATGAATCCCACTGAAAAGTGAACTAAAGTAATATTTTCTTAAAAACATTTTATAAAATATCATAAGAAAAAAATGGTATGATATTAATCATTCATCAAAAAAATGTAAAGTAACTATATAAGAATAAAATACATGATATTTCTTGAGATATGGATAATACAAGTTCATTAATAGAATCATAACCATAAACAATATTAATAAACATTTATATTGTGTCAATAAACTTTAACCACATGGTATCATTGAATCATTGTCACAAAATAAGAGAATAAAATTAAATTAAACCAAAAATATCAAAAAAAAATTTATATTCGCTATTTAATAGGTCAAAAAATCAATTCATTCATTTTGTAGAAGAATATAGGAGTGCACCATGGAATGAGTCTAAAATACCGAAAAATATCAAAATTACATTATCGATAGAATAATTTTTATATAATAAACACCATAAAAGAGAGATCATAAAATGGTTATGTTAATGCTCAAAAATTTAAGGATTATTATCATACAATATATTCATGGTCTGTATATGAAACAACAAAAATAAATGAGGGGTGAATAAGGTTTAATTCTCGTTAAAGCTAATGTGAGATGTGAAATCCCCATGCCTTATGTCTTGACTCTCTTCCTACTCATTCCAACATCTAATATAATAAATATAATTTTATTATACTTATATTAAATATATATATTCTATAATATCATACTATATATAATATATTTATGGAATTATATTACCCATTTAATAAAATTACCATGTAAAAATAATGTTAATAGTAATAACTTCTTTATTTTTAGAATTTGTTTTGATTTAATACATTTATACCATTATGATGATATAATGATATCAAAAATGTAAACAATTAAATAAATATTCTTTATTCTCACTATATATATATACTCTTTAAATGTTTTAAATATTATAAGGAATAAATTATTTATATAGATAGTAGGTCATACGTTCTCATGAACGCTATTTGATATTATCTGAAACATTGAATGAATGTATGTAAATTTAATTTATGTATATATATATATATATATATTTTTATATATAATAATTATATTATAATTACATCTTTATATGTATATAATAAATTTAATAATCCTATCCTTCAATTATTCTAGGTAAACTATTATCGAATCACATCATTTTGAGGATGAAATGGTCCATATGTCTACAAATGATGATATCGTAAATAAATAAATAAAAAATCTATTAATAAATATTTTAAAAAACAATTTCAAAATTATAAATAAGTAATTAATATCAGAAATATCATATAATTAAATAATTTCCATTATAATTCCCTTATAAGAGTCACCATAAAGGAAAAAATGAACAACATCGTTTCGTGAGGCTGTAGTTCTCTATACATAAGTACATTAATTTGGTTTTTAATTTGATGGATGTGTCTGTAGGAGTATTTCACAACCATATAATAACAATTTATAAGAACGTTAGGGATACATAAACTGTTATATAATCACTTAATAAGAAGTGTTCATGAGGTGGGTATAGAAAATAAAACAAATATCTCATGGAAGGATATTACCACTTCTTTGGGAAACTAAATTTGTACTGCCCCAAAGGGAATCCTTTGACTGATTTCATCCCAGATGTAAAATTCTAGGATAATTTTTAGAATTCTGGTTGGATAATTTTGAGTGTTCTTCCAGGAAATAATAGCATTAGAGGTGTAAACAGAGGGGTTTGAGAGTTGGTATTTGATAGGTGGGTAAAATGATACATTGGGTATTATTGAAATTATTTGAGATCTAGACACACATTAATTGTAACAAGAGAGTTAAAATGGATTCTTAAAGATACATAAGGGAGTAATGGTCAATATATCTCTTGAGAATACTATTTTTGGATGTTTTTTGGACATTTGTATAATTTATTTCTATGTTTACTGCTAAATTTTGTTAGTTTTTACATTAATGACTATAATTATTTTTTATTACCTACAAAAATATTTCTCATAAAAATATAACATGAATATATTTGAAATTAGAAAATATTATTATTTATATTATTTAATAATTTTTTCAAAATTATAAATATAGCAGCGATTTAAATTAAATTAAAATTAATCTCGTAGATCATTCAGGATAGTGGGTTTTGAAGGCGTAAATAATTAAAAATTTGAAATTTGTTATATAAAATTTCAATGAAAAATTTGTTCAGATGAAATAAATTAAATTTATTTATATAAAAAATATCAAATCATAAATTATAAGATAAAAATAATATAATTTAAATATTTAAATAAATTCAATGAAACATATGTTTTGAATTTAAATTCCTCATTTTTCACTTTTAATCCTAAATTATTGTTTTTCATAAAAATATCTAAAAATGTTCCTATTCTAATTTGGAGGTTTTGAATTGAAAAATTATGTTAACATTATCAAATTATATTTTTATAATTATTTAAAATTAATATTATTATTATTCCAAGGAAGATATGAAAAGCATTTCTTTTAGTAAAATAGTATTTTTAATCATATAAAGTCATCACAACAAAAATTTATTTCTTATTATCTATATGATTTTTTATATAAAATAATTAAAAATATTTAAGTATATCACTAATACTCATATTAAGAATTTTAATTTCTATGTTACAAATATATTTGTAAAATAATTATTTTAATAAAAAAATGCTTCGTATAAACTTGTTGATGGGTGTAGCACAAACAAAGTCGGCGTTTCACGTTGGGAATGATTAACATTGTTTATCTAATAAAAATTATATAACATGGTGTTGTTTTAAATGAAATGAGTTAATTTAAAATAATTTATTCATACAAAATGTTCATAAAAACTCATGTTGCTACATTTTACCACCATTAAAATAAACTTCTCCCTAGAAATTTGTAATTCTGATTCAGAAAATGAGGATACATAGGCCATATAATATCCTCAATATACCATGAATCATCCTATAAAAAGTCGTATCTCCACAAAATTTTGATCAGTTGAGTGGTCTTTTTTCATATAAAGTTTTATGTAAGATTACAAATTCAAAATACCTTTCCCCCTATAAAATATTGTTGTCTAATGGCATGACCTCAGAGTTCTATTCAATTGAATGGTTAGTTATCTACTCTGAATGGAATGATACATGGAACAAATCATTCAATTTAGTGATATTTTGTGGATGTTCTAGGATATAATATATTCGCAATATGTAATCATGAATCTCAAAGGGACAATATTCCTATGGCTTAGATTCTATTTATTCCCATATCTCCAAACCTTCTTCAAGGGAATGATTCATAGAATAACCTTCATGCCAAAATCAATTTCAATATCACATCAATGATTATAATCATAAATTTTAGGCCGATATAGAACTACATATTTATTTTGTTGAATGATTGTATCCTTCTCAACCATCCCATTAATGATCATAGGTCCTAATATATTTCTTTTTCCAACATCAAACCAGGAAATTGGAGAACAAAATTTATTCCCATAGAGGGATTTACAAGGATATATCATAATTCATGATTTAATGATAATTTTTTTAAGATAAATAATCAATAGGAAGGTTTTGATCCCATCCAAATTTCAAATACATAGAAGATGATCTCAACATATCCTATTGGGTTTTAGTTTTTCTTTCATAATGACTATATTTTTGAGGATGATAAGTTGCGCTAGAACTCAATTTAGTATCATGTGCATACTCAACACATCACCATCACGTTATAGTAAGCCTTAAATTTAGATGAAATATATAGTAATGTGGTAATACATGAATCCTTACAACTTATTTAATGTATACACTAAAAATATGATCTATAGAGAAATATTCTCTATAGATTAAAAACCTTTCTCCATCATTGATGGATATAATACTAATCCTATCATGAGATTATATAACCCAAAAAAAAAGAAAAACTGTTCATCCAAAATTCAATGAATGAGTTTTTTTCTAACATTTAATCCTTTTATGGGGTTTTTGTTACAATTATAATGTTTTTTCATGCTCTTAATATACATATGGAAAAATAATAATTTATTCTATAATTAATACCAAAAAATATTCATGGAAACCTCTAAATAATTGATTCATTAAATACATGAATATATAAGGGAATTAATAAAACCAATATGAATAAATATATATTTAATGTGTCCCCACTATGTAATGAATATCTCTTTGGGTATATCTGACTTATTTACCATAAAGTTATAATATCAAGAATGACTGTCAATGATGGAATGTTTTCCCCATAAAGTTGATCAAAAATGTCATACATACAGGTAATTGGATACATGTTATATATCATGATCTTTATAAACTCTAGATAATCAATGAAGAGTCACATCAATCTATATTTTTTCACAAAATGTTCATGTGATTACAAATGAGAAAAAATCATCTGAATGAAAACTTTATCAAGGATTTCATGGATTTTAATATTCAATTTCAGAAACATAATCAAGGCCATTATATTGGGAGTGAGTAAAATTATGGTTTATACAACCATGATTTCTATCAAGAACCCGTTTTCATGTTCTCATGGAGTACATGGAAACTCTCCCAGAATGGCTTGCCCAAACTCCCAATAAATGGGAATATCAGCGATGTAGTTCTTCATTCAACCCATTTAGGATAAGCATTCCTTTTGAATTTTAATTAGGACCCATATAGATGATATAATATAAATTTTATGTTCATCCATATCCCTATATATATAGATTATGCTAGTTTTTTTTTGAAACACCAAATGTAACAAACATTCATTAAAAAACAATGCTTTGTTTATGAAGCTAAAGGCAATCCATGAATATGATAATATCAAATTCAAAAATAGGATGAATTCAATGAAATGCTTGATTAACATTACCAAAAAATTAAACTATAGAGTGAACATATATATAATGTTCTATAATCATACCATTAGATGTTTTCATTTCAACAAAATGAAGGTAAGTGTGCCTTTTAAAACATCATTATCGTAACCCTCATCAAAAATAGTTATCACATGAGATTTCCAATTTTCCATTGTTTTATTTTGGTGCTGAAAATGATCCTAATCACCAATCCTTAGTTATTGGAATTTGTTAGAATAATTCAAATAATCCATGCACATGAATCACTAAAGTGTGGGATTGCTTCCTAGGTGGATTTTCCACTATTCACATTATTTTCCATTTCTTTTGATCAATTCAGAAATTAATTTCATCACATTCTTACCATAAACATATAAATCCATTACTATACCCCATAAGTTAATTTCCAACATTCCCATTTATAAAAATTTATCATTTTGGATGGATCATTTTATATTCTCCATGGTTTTTAGATTTTAGATTCAACTCCTTCTTCATTTTCATATTAAAAACATGATATTGATACGTAACTCCATCCTCTATTTTAAACATGATGGTAAAATGCACAACCTATTCATAGATACATTTTTCTAATATGTATAACACCCTTCTGGGGCATATATTTTTTCCACTGATGAATTGGTCACCCATACATTTGGGTTGGATAATATTTCATAAATACTACATTACATGTCATTTAGAAATATCCTTATAGGTACTAATCCATTAATACTCATTTTTATTCAACTAAAGGAACTCATATTCCATCATCATGTGAAAAACATGAGGAATGTACATATTAGGGAATATGTTCATGTACTTGACCAAATCAGGGAATTCAATTCACTATTGCTTACTCATATTATTGATTATAGTCTTCCACTAGTTTTCATCACCATATAAATTATATAAATCTTAAATAAGATTTTTAATATTATGAAAACTGGAGGATGAAAAATATAATTTCCATGTTAATGCTCTATTTTTGGGAAACAATTAGATTAGAATTCCCAATAAAAGAAGTAGGAAGATTCCTCAAAAAGGACTAAACATAATGTTATTCTATTGTTTCACATTTGGATGTCTAGTATGGTACATATCACAAGAAATTTCATTGTGTATAAAAAAAATATGGTTCATACGAGATCTTGTAGAATTTTTATACTCAGTAGGAAAGATTTTTAATTGTTTGTCGCAATTTTTATTAACGCAGTTTCATCAAGTTTAGTCCATTGACAAAAATAATAAAACATAAGTTGATAAAAAAAATTCATAGTAAAGAAGTTAATAATCAAGAAAAATCATGTATATATGTATAAATTATGACACCATAATTTATATATGAAACCTTGGGATTGGTATAGGTTGTTTATTTTCAATAAATATTAAAATACTTCTTGATTGATCGTAGTGAGTTTGTAAATTACAAACTAGTTGTTCGGAAAGGCTAGTTGTTGTGCACTAGTTCACGATTGAGTCATACTCTATATGGTGTTTTTTGATGGATACCCCAATGTACTTATAATCCATATACACATCATCATATGGTATCCAGATAGGGATTTATTGGTAGGAAACCAAACTCTCTATCCTTTACTATAATTTTTATACATTTTTCTATACATTTCATCCACCATAATCATATCTTCAAACATATCCTAACGTTTCTAAATAATTTTTTCTCACCGAATATTACAATATTATACTTAAACATTACATTGATTCCAAATGTTGAGATACTCACATTTAATACATTAACATTAAATAATTTTTGCAGAATACATAACAAATTACAAAAAATAGATGTACGCAGACATTATTAGTCTATTAGCTTTGAAATCATAGAAAAAAATAAGTAAATAATTGAGCAACATTATATCCCACTAGGATCTTTATGACTAGAGACCCTTCAAAAAACATAATACATAACAGAAAATTTATTATTATAGGGAATAGATACCTTAAAATGGGTGATATCTGATTCTTAGTATTGCTGAAAAGATAGACACATATGAATAGTCATGAAAAATAGGTTTTCAGAAGAAGGTAATATCATTAGATGATCATAACCTACATATCAAATATAATATACATGTATTTTAGAATATATACTTTCAGTTCAAAAGATTATAATGATTAGGGAATGAAAACCATTATCCATGAAAAAAAATCACATATGAATTAGACATGTAATATTGAAATACACATAAACATGTATTATAAATCACTATAATCAATTGAAAATTTCCAAAAAATATTAGGGATCATCATGGGGATTAAACCTATGGGAAAGACACACCCCTATCAATATTCATTTTACATTCTATTTAAGTGATTAGGACTCCAAATCATCCCATAATGGGTCATTTTTACACATCATCCCCTATTGGATATGGTATCCATATCATCGCATAGTGTACTTGGTTTATCTATCATCGAATGGTGGATCGTGTTTCCCTATCTACCAATACTGGATACAGTTCCCCCTTATTCTAATAGTTTATCTATTTCCCCATCATCCAATAGATGACTTATTTTCCCCATCTTTTATAGTAGATTGAGTTTCCCCATTATCAAACAGTGGATCTGGTTTCTCCATCCTCCATAATAGATCAATTCCATCAATTTGAGTAACCTAATTTTCTCCTTATATATAAATCCCCACCCAATGTGTTTAAGGGAGATATAGGTCTCACACATAAAATAATAAAATTAATGATACATCTACTAGAAGATGATAATCAATTCATCATACAATGAATGATAAAAAGAAAAGGGGTTCATAAAGAATATGTCACAAGCCATGAAATGAAATGGGTAACACAATCAAGTCACTATATCATAACCTATAGAAATTATGAAGGTATCATAATCATTTGATCAATGGGTATCCCATGAAAATATTAATTTTTGAAAATAATATATCCAACAGAAGAGGAACATATGTCAAAGAAAATAGTTATTATTAAATAGAAATCATTCAATAAATGAATATGAATTGTGACAATGTTGCATAAGAAATTTAAATTGATTTCATATTATATGGAAAATATCATCTGAATACATTTATTTAAGAGAATATACAATATTTGTTGAAAAACCTTTTAAAATATAAAATATTTCTGATAAATGTTTTATCTGAAAATAGATTTGAAAAAAAATATAAATTATGATTTTAAAAATTAAAAAATTTAAATATTTTTAATTGAAGTTTTTTATAAATATATTTTATGAAAAAGAAAATTTGAAACCATTTAAAAAAAATGGTTTATGAATAAAACATGTGTCTGACAGAAAATTGAACTAAGGTTAGAATATCATTATTATTTTTTATTCAATATATTAAGTAACGAAGAGTGGTAAAATTGTAATAATTCATGAAAAATTAATGTGAAACCCTAGGAAAATAAAATATATGAGTGTTTTGTAGATATGGATCATAATATTTATTCGATGGACTTATAACCATAAACAATACCTACAAAAGATGAAATTGATTCTATAAACAATTAAAACATGGTAACATTGAATCATAGTCCCTCTCATAAGAAATTAAAATTAATGAAATCCAAAAATAAAATTAAAACAATTATATTCATGATATAATATTTCAAAAATAATTTTTTACGTATTATAGAACAATAAAGATGCATAACATGTCATGTGTCTCAAATAAATAAAATCAAGACCAACTTGCATTACCAATTTTGTATCTTTAGAAATCTAAAACCCAGTAAACATAGATTCTAAAATGGATATATATTTACCCAAAAACTTATTTTTAATAATAATATAATATATTCATGGGATTTATATAAACCATATAAAATAAACGACTGTGGAATAAAGATAATTCTCATCGAAATTAAAGTGATAAGTGAAATCCCCTTACCATATGTCTTGAATCACTTCATAATCATTCAAAAAATTTATAATAAAATTAAATTTCATTATAAATTTTTTTGATACCCATATTGAATCCTATAAAACTAGATATTATTTAATTATGGCATTGTATTCCCGATATTATAATAATTAAATTTAAATATTAATTTCATTATAATAAAATCATTGTTTTTCGCAGGTATTTTGATTTGTTAAATTTTTTGTCCATATACTAATATCATGATATATATAGTGTTAAGTATGATAAAAATATCAAATATAATCAGTGTATATATATTTATAATAATCTATAGAAGATATAAATTTTACATGTGTATCACTGTTCATGGAAACGGTATGTCATACATACACATGTACATTATTTCAGTTTAATTCATGTTATAATTGAATGAAATTAAATTCAATATATGTATGTATATTTAAATATATACTAATTAAATTGTAACTATTATTTCTTATCTAATATATGATTTTATAAAACCCATCCAAAACCCATTCTGTGTAGAGTTTTAACAAATCACATCATTTTGATTAGGTGTTAGTCAACACGTCCACATATAAAGTTTTTGTTTTAAAAAAACTGAAATAATGTCGTTATGTTTTATATAATAATTCCAAAAACATAAATAATTCCTAAATATCATATATGTACAATAAAAAAATAGTTTCCATTATTTTTCTGAACAATGAGAGGTCGTTATGTAAAAAAAATCAACATCTTTCCTTGAGGTGGTAGTTCGCCACACAAAATAAAGATATTATTATTACCCCATTGATGGTAGTTAAGAAAAATAAATACATATTAGAATATTTCATATAATATTTTTATTATAAAATCATTCCATAATATTTTTTGGGGTAATGAATAATGAAAAAAAAAATTATTTTGTCGAAAGATGTTACATATTCTTTAGATAACCCCTTTCTGTATGCAGCAAAATGATTCAATGGATTGATTTCATCCAAATGGGAGGATTTTAAAACAAAGTGAGGGATGTTGGGAGGAATTTTTTTTAGGGATTGGTTGAGAAAAAAGGGATTGAAAGGTGTAAATAGAGCTATAAAGAGATGAGAGATTTTATATGTGGGAAAAAGGACAAATTGGGTATTCTTGAAATGATTTCAGTGATCTATAAATTTTATATATACCAAAATGGTTATAATGGATTATAAAATTAATAGTTGTATAAATTTGGAGATATGTTAATTCTTTATAAAACTGTAACGAAATATTTACACCTAATTTTCTAATCATACCCATTAATTAATCTTGTATTTACCTTAATCAATGTAATTAATTTTAATTACCTTCACAAATGTTTTCGATCAAAAAATAATAGGAACACATTTTAGATTATAAATTTTTAGTATTTCAAATATTGAATCCATTATACCAAATAATAAATCACATGGGTGGCTACAAAAAATAAAATAAATCCCATTTATGTGTTACTACGGTGGGGTTTTTAAGCATAAATATTAATGTGTTTAAAATGTTGTAATATCATATTTCCATGTAAAATTAGTTTCAATGACCTAAACTATACTAATATATGTAATAATATACTAATTATTCAAAAAATTATCTTTATAAGTAAATTATATGGAAATTCATTTTTGAATCAAAAATCAGTATTGTTCACTATTAATTAAAAAAATGATGTTTTGAAAAGAAAAATTAAAAAATTCAACCTAAGATAAAATTGAAAATCAGAATTCAATATGTAATTTTATTTTATCAAACTCATATTTTAAAAGTTTTTATAATTAATTTTATTTCTATTTATCAAAATACATACAAATTATTTCTTATTGGAAAATTATATTTTTAATCGTATAAAAAATTACAAATAATTATGTGTTTTATTATCAATATATTGTATCAATATTAAATCATTATAAATATTATTTAATATTATTTATGTTTATCCATATTACATTATTTAATATATTGGTTATACATATCATTTTTAAAAAATTATGATAATAATGTGGTTATTCAAAAAAACTCATTGTTGCTTGTAGTGCAACGTAAGCCAATATTTCATGTAGTGAATGATTAACATGATTTATTGTATAACCAAATCAAAAATTAGTGTATCATGAAATTTTATACATAAAAAATTAATTTATTTGATGAAAAAAGTACTTAAATGCATAGGTTTTTATAGGTCTAGAATGTATTCAAAATAAACATATATTTATTTTACATGACGTTACAATGGGTGTGAATATTTTTTCATACATGAGGTATGGTATTTTACACTAATATTTATTTCAATGAAAAACATTCTATATTAACCTATATAAACTATTGTGTTGGGTATATAATAAAGAATAATGTATTTTATGAATATCATCATTGAATTATGGGATATCAATTATGATATATGTTTATTTCATTCATGGTGATTTTGTTTCATATGTCACCAAATTGGTTAGGATTCTATGATAAAATGTCATTGTTTATCAAGATTGTCAATAAATATTTTTCTAATGATGAAATATTATTAACTATCTCTCATAAAATAGAGGACTTGTTTTCTAATTTTGTTTTTATATGTTTTACTCTTAATTTTCTCAATTTATGTCATCAAGATATAGACTTATATTTTATGTTATATTGAATTAATTTAAATCCTTAGTCGAAAATATATTACATAAATATCAATATTTTCTAATACAAAACTCCACAATATTTATAATATTATTAGGAGAATATTAAAATTAATTTTTATCTAGGTTATATTTATTGAAAAATTATTGAAATGGAACCTTTTACTGATTTTCTAAATGATTTATATTTTAATATTTACTAAAAACAATGAATGGAATATTTATTTTATGACACACAACCTAAATGATTAATTCATAAAAAGGATAACATGTAGTCCCCTTAGCACAGTACCATGATTTCATTCATAATAATTTTTCTATTTAATCTTTTAGATATTTTTAGACATTTAATATGAAATTTAAAACTAGAATGTGTATTTTCCACCACAAAAATTTTCTGAGATATATTTTAAAACTATATTCAATCAGTATGACATCCTTTGCTGTTTTTAAACATTACATGTGTTATGAAATAATGATAATGTCATTAATATTCACTACATTGGTCATTGATATGATGAAGATTTATTTATGAAACTAATTCTTTATCCATGAGTAATGAAATTATGAATTGATGAAATGAATATGAAAAACATTTCATTTAAACATGTTATGTCAAAATGGAATGTTTATGAAACCAATTTTATATTCTTAGGATATGATTTGACGAATGATTTAGCACATTGCTGAAAATATCTATATGAGTTTCATTATGTTCTTTGTATCCTTGGACATATATATATACCTCTATTTAATTAGTTAATTATGAATATCTCATAGGAGAAGGAGGACTATAAAGGGGAGTGAACCCAGTTAAGTAATGGAATTCTTCCCATATGATTATATTTGGAGTAAATTTTGACTAATATGATTTTTAGGGGGTAAACCCATTCCAATATGATAGTCATTTCAATGATCCATTAATACTATACAAATTATTTTCATTTCATATGTGTATTCACAAAAAATGTCTGTTATGCCAATTTTATGTTCTCAGGGCACATTAAATTGATTCCATTATGATTTGATTCTTATGAACTACTAGGATTTATTCCATGACCCAATATTTTGATATATGATATTATGTTTATTGTTTTCTAATCATATTCCCTGGTTCTCTATTGTCTTATTCTCATGTTATAAATAATTTGTCATTAATTTCTCCCATATTCAACCATACAGAATATCTCAGATCACCCTTTATTACATTTTTACCATGTTATAATGAAAGGTATTATGTATTATATATAAAAAACAGGTTCATTATATATAGAACATAGAAATTGTTATATTAATTCCTCTATGAAGTATTTTTAAATTTACCCATGTTTCTAGAGATAATATAACTCCCCAATTCATCACTGATCATTCTGTTAAGTAATGAATCAACATCTAAAAAGAAGTGATGAATTTGAATAAAATATATGGAATGTTATAGTTATAATTAGGGAAATACATTATTATCAATTATAAAATAGTATCATAAATAATTAGTATGAACATTAGGGATAAATAAATGTATATGAAAATGCCTTAGAATTTGGTAACAGTTAGTGGAAGTGGTTTACATCGAATTAAAACGATTTCTAGATATTATTAGTATATCTGGTTGTAGAAATGTTGTATTTACTGGTAATAAATGTAATGTCAATAAGGTTTTCCTTATGACTTTTTCCATTCCTTCTTGATTTGAAAATCAGAAACACCCTATATAAAATAATATCTATATTTTACATACATAAGGAAAAATTTCCTTCCCAAAGGAAATTTACCCCTACCATGTTTTCATTGTTCATATCAATATTTTTCTTAAGTGTAAAAATTTGATTCATATCCAAAACCTCATAATCATATAATACTTATATATGAAGCATTCTGTTTGAGGATCTGAATTCTGGAAATAAACTCAAATGAAGTTCCACTCCAAATTCTGGATACAAACTATAATGAACTCCCACTCCGAATTCTATATACGAACTCCAAATAAGTTACACACCAAATTCAGGATACAAACTCTAATGATTTTCCAATCTGAATTCTAGATACGAAATCCTATGAAGTTCCACTCCAAATTCTGGATATGAACTCTCATGAAGTTCCACTCCGAATTCTGGATATGTAGTCTCATGTAGTTCAACTCTAGATTCTGATTACAAACTTATCCATTTTCTGACTCCAAGTTCCCAGAATTCAGACTCCGAACATTTATGAGTTTTGACTCTGAATTCGCATAAACTCGGACTCCAAACATTATATGTTCTGGTTCCGAACTATAATGAAATCAGACTCTGAAATTCCTTGAAATTCATACTACGTATTTCAACAGAATTCAGGTTACGAATTTCTACAAAACAAAATCCGAATATATCATTATTATAGAAAACGAATTCTATTTTGGTTACTCACCAAACATTTATTTGCTTACATTCTGAACATCGAGTTTACTTATGCTTACATTTTGTTCATAACAAAACAATGTCATGCTTTCAGTTATTGACTAACAATTGGTTGAGTGACACGTGTACAGGTCCCTTTGAAATTCAAGGGTAAATATGACCATTGGAGGAGGGAGCCGACCGTTGGATCTTCACCAATAAATAAGAGCTCATTTGAATAGAAGATATAAATTTGACATCACTTCTTACATGATGTTGAAGTGATTTATAGAGAGAGAGGCTCTAATTAACTCTCAATGATTCATGAAGAATGTTTGAATAGCTTCATCAAACTTTTCCTTGTGTAGACTTGCTTCGTGCGACTCTGATTGTTGCTGATTACAATTGAGGGATTTCGGGGATAGGATGACAGAGGTTCCAACACCTTGAAGTTGAGGTCTTCCTTACTGAGGAAGACAGAGGTGCCGACTACCTGATAGTTGAGGGCATAATGGGATAACATGATAGACTCTGATCTTCGTATCAAGTGATTACCCTGGTGTGGGTAATACAAACGTTCATGAATGTATATATCAAGCGACCTCTTATCTAGGGTTGTTGGATACCATTCTCTTTAGGTTAAAAGAGTTATTTTTTGTTACTTGTAGTTTATACTACTATGTTTTTCTACTGCATTTTGTATTTTTGAGGAAAGTATAACTTTCTAATATTTCTTTACTTGTAATCTGATTTAGTTAGATTCTATATGCCTTAAGGTATAATCGTAGTTGGTGTATACTTTGTTAAGTTTCATTTTCGGAATCACTATTCCATAATAAATTATGTCTCTAGAATTGTGAGGTGTTGTGAATTTTGGTTATACAATATTTCCTAAATGGATTTTTAAAAGGGACAATTGACCCCCCCCCCCCCACCCTCTTTTATTTGTATCTCATTGTACTTATTCGATCCTATGTTTGGTATTATTGAGTATATAATAATAATATTCATACCATCCTATCAATTGGTATAAGAGGATTGGTTCCATCTGAATTAATCTCACGTTTAGATTCAGATGTTTTTTTGTAACATTCAGATTCATATTTTCAGATTCATACATTTCAGAATCTATTTTTCAGAATCATAGTTCAGATTCAATTTTTGCTTAAAGATTCAGTTTTTCTTGCTTAGAATATTTTATCTTCCTTACAGACTTATATTTTTAACAAGATTGCATTCCTATGTTTTTCTTAAGGATGTCAGGTTTAAATGTTCGTTTTGTCGACAAATTAATTCCCACTAGACCACCAATTTTTCACGGTAAAGATTATGAATATTGGAGAGATCGTATGAAGACATTCATTATCAATACTAGGGTAGATAACTTTTTCATGGATACTGGTGGATACAAAATTCCTGACAAATAAGTAAGTGATTTTACTAATCAAGAAAAGCATGAATACCAACTCAACTATAAGTTACATAATACTCTGATTTGTTCAATGACTAGGAATATATATATCCAAATTTATTCTTCTGAAACAGCTAACTATATATGAAAGAATCATGAAGTGACACATTTTGGTACATCTAAAGTGATTGATACTAGAAGGGCCATGCTCAGAGCTGAGTATCATGGTTTTAATTTTCCTTTTGGAGGACCAATTTGTAAGTTGCAATAGAGATTCATGACTATTGTGAATTACTTACAATCTCTGGAATAGAATGGTCTAAATGATGTAGCGCTTTCTAACAAGATTATTGATATCATGCCCAATGAGTGGGGGTTGAAGAGAACTGGTATCGATGAAAACAGAAAGGTTACTAAAATTTCTCTTGATGAACTATTTGTAACTTTTCTTCAACATGAGACTAGAATGAAGAGAGATGTTGACAATATAAAGAAGAATAATGGAAATGGTAGTGTTACTTTTACCACAACATCAAATCACATAAAAGCAAATACTACTGAGAAAGTTACTAGATCCAAATCAAATATGCTTATTTTTCAATCTGAATCTATTTAGAGTGAAGTCTCAGAGAATGAGTTAGCAAATATTTCTCGAAGAATGAACATGATATCTAGTTAGAGAAATTTCCAATCAACATATACGAAGAAGGAAATGAAATATAGTAATGATTCAGATGTCACATGTTTTGAATGTAAGAGAAATGGATATATAAGACCTGATTTCCCTGTGCTCAAATGAAAAGAGAAAAAAGAGAGGAATTCTGAAAGGAACAGAAAGAAGTATTACAAGTCCAATGATAAGAATGTTATGAAAGCTAATGACACCTGGAGTGCCAGTGGTGTTGACTCTCCAGATAAATCTTCTGATTATGAATCTTCTGGACAAAAGAATCTTGGTTTTAAGGACAGGCTACCTATTGATAATCATTTCTTTATGTCTAATGTACAAAATACTGAATCCATGACAAACATTTCTTTAAACACTAATGATAGTAAATATAATAACTCTTCTGATTAAGAATATTCTTCCGATGAAAAAAATACTTTACCTACCTATGAATAAGTATCTAGGTTTGCTGAACTTCATGATATTGAGAACTCAAAACTCATGAAAAATATTGATAAGTGAAACCCTAGGAATACTATTCTTACAAAGGAAATATCTAATCTTTCTAAAGACCTTGATAAGAAATATGTTGATTTTGATTGTTTTTTAAAAAATTATGAGGAACTATGTTTTGAGAAGAATAAATATTCAAAAGATCTTCAAAATGTAATTTCTGAGAAAAATGTTTTTGATCCTAGCTCTAGTTCAAATGTTTTTGAAGATAATAACTTAGTTATCAAAATCAAATCTGATATATTTTTCGTGAGGAAGTGTTTTTCAAACATTAACCATGGTGAGGAGAATTTTGATAAAATGTATTCACATATCTGACCTCGAAGGAATACTTCTGGTTTTGGTTACACTAGTTCTAAACTGATTTTTAGTAATAACTACTTTGTTCCTCAAAGTGACCCATTCTTCACAAAGTGTCAATGTTGTGGTCACTGGGCAAAAAATTATTCCTTAAACAAAACCCAATCATTATGATTTCATACGGCCTATTTTTCTAAGAATATATGGGTTCCCAAAATATTACTTTTTGAAATTTCTAGATCCAAGAAAGTTTGGATTTTGAAAACCTAACTTTTTCATATTTTCTGGAAAATATGGAAAGTACCAAAAACAATACTTGGTACATGGATAGTAGATGTTCCTGGCATATGTCTGGTAACGAAATCTATTTCGAAAAGATTATCAGGATGAATAGAGGAAAAGTAACTTTCAGAAATAATTCTCAGGGAGAAATTATTGGTATAGGTAACACTGTTATTCTTAAAAAAACTATGATTTAAAATGTTTTACATGTCAAGGGTCTTAAGAACAACCTCATTAGCATATGCCAATTATGTGATGAAGTCTAACTTGTGAATTTTAGGAATGATAAGTGCTTAGTACACAATTCCAAGGAAGAATTTATTCTTTCTACCAATTGGAAAAAGATTCCTTATACAATGAATTTATAAGACCTTAGGATCCAAGACTTACCTTTCCTTTGTGAAATGGAAGATCATTCCTGGTTATGGAATAGAAGGTGAAGACCCTGTAAACTTAGGAACTTATGTAAACTCTCTTCGAAAGGTTTAGTAAAGGATCTAACGGCGCTTAAATTTGATTCTTCAAATGTGTGTAACCCTTGTCAATATGGAAAGAAACATAAATCATGTTTTAAATATATCGGTGAAGTCTCAACAACTGATGCATTGTAGATGGTGTGAATGGATCATTTTGGTCCTACACAAATTGGAATCATTGGGGGAAAATATTATGTATTTGTTTTGGTTGATGATTACACTAGATTTACATGGGTGTATTTTCTAACAAAGAAGACTGAAGCATTTTCTTAA
The DNA here is from genome assembly GCA_963277665.1 of Viscum album. NCBI lineage: Eukaryota > Viridiplantae > Streptophyta > Magnoliopsida > Santalales > Viscaceae > Viscum > Viscum album. Next base: position 202,605,067 of record OY728121.1, on the reverse strand, counting down.
TTCAAAAGTTTTAGAGCCCATGTAAAAAATGAAAAAAACCATACATTGAAATGTATTCATTGTGATCATGGAGGAGAATTCAAAAATTCAGATTTTGAAAATCTTTGTAGTAAAAAAGTTATTAGTCACAAATTTTTAGCACCCGGAAAAAATCAAAAAAATGGAGTTGTTGAAAGAATAAATAGAATTCATCAAGAGATAATTAGAACCATGTTGAGTTAGTATTCTATAGCCAAACATTTTTGGGCTGAAGCTGTAAGTGCTGCTTGTTATACTATAAATCGAGTTTTAATTAGACATTTTCTTAATAAAACTTTTTATGAGTAATGGAATGGATGAAAACATCCTGCTTTATGGTTATTGGTTGCAAGATATTCATTCTGAATACTAAATATATCTTACACAAATTTTCACCAAAATATGAAGAAGGAATTTTCTTAGGCTACTCCACAACATCTAAGGCCTATAGAGTTTTTAACAAAAACACTTGTACTATTGAGGAGACAGTACATGTAAAATTTGATGAAACTAATGCTTTTGTTTTTAAACAAACACAACCTACATCTTTGGATGTGTTTTCAAAAACTGATTATCAACCTTTGATAGAAAACCCTTATGATAAAGAAAATGTTCAAGAAGATACTTCTGAAACATTTATCCATAAGATTTCCTACCCAATGTTGATGAAAAGGTTCTTCAAAACCCAAATCAGTCGTTTCATAAAAACATCCCAGTGATAGTATCATTGGTGATGTGAATCAACCTGTAAGGACTACATGTTCATTATGAAATGAAGTAGAACATCAAGCATTCATTTCACAATTGTAAGGAAAAAGCACTGATGAATCTTGAGGTGATGATGATTGGATTAAAGCCATGCAAGATGAACTAAATGAATTCGAAACGAATAAAGTCTGGACCTTGGTTAAAACACCTAAGGAAACTTCTGTCATTGGATTAAAATGGGTCATCAGAAATAAGTGTGATGAAAATGGAATCATAGTTAGAAATAAAGCTATATTAGTTGCTAAAGGCTATAATCAACAAGAGGGAATAGACTATGAAGAAACCTATTCATCAGTAGCTAGAAATTAGTCTATTCGTATTTGACTTGCCATTGTTTCATTCTTCAATTTCAAACTTTTTCAAATGGATGCGAAATGTGATTTCCTTAGTGGTTATGTTCAAGAGGATTTTTTTGTTGAACAACTTCCTGGCTTTGAAGACACAAAATATCCTAATAATATTTTTAGGCTTACCAATTCTTTTTATGGCCTTAAACAAGCCCCATGAGCTTGGTATGATATACTAACATGATATTTACTTCAAAATAACTATGTTAATGGGAAATGAAGATCCAACCCTTCTTATAAAGAAAGATATGAAAAAAAAATTGATTGTTCACATTTTTGTTGATGACATTATATTTGGTTCAACTCACCAATCATTAATTGATTCCTTTTTGGATCTAATGAAATATGATTTGAAATGAGTATGATGGGTGAGTTAACATTTTTCCTTGGTTTTAAAATTTCTCAAAAACCAGAAGGAATCTATATATCCCAACAGAAGTATATTAAATATCTAATTTAAAATTATGGATATGACAACACTAAAAGTATCAGTACTCTCTTTGGTACCTCAAACACACTTGATCTTGATGAAATTGGGAAACCAGTGGATCAAACATCTTTTAGAGGTATGATAAGAAGCATAACATACTTAACATCTAGACATCATGACATGATTTTTTCAGTATGCTTATGTGCTAGATATCAATCCTATCCTATGGAATCTCATTTAAGGGAAGTGAAAAGGATTTTTCTCTACTTAAATGGAACCATGGATGTAGGAATCATTTTTTCTTATGGAAATGATTTTATCATTAAATGTTTCTCAGATGCTAAAATTGGTGGATCTAGAATGGTTAGAAAGAGTACATCCAGGACAAGTCATTTCTTAGAAGATTCATTACATTATTGGTCTTGGAAAAACCAACACTTTATGACACTCCCCACTTCTGAATCTGAATATGTAGAAGCTGAAATTTGTTGTACTCAAGTGTTGTGGATGCAACACACACTCACAGACTATGGCTTGACTTTTAATAAGACTCAAATTTTTTGTCATAACACAAGTGTCATTACCCTTAGTAAAAACCCTGCACGTCACTCTCATTCAAAGCACATAGATATTAGGCATCACTTTCTTAGGGATCACACACAAAAATGAGATATCATTCTTCAATTTATCGGAATACAAGATCAAATTGCTAATATCTTCACAAAATCTTTATCCTCTGATAGATTTTAATACATTAAACATAAGCTAGGAATGATAATCGTGAGGTAACCTTCCATTATTAACTTCTTTTTGAACCATTTTCCTTACCATAATAATCTCCTTTTCGTAGGGGGAGTACATTTCTTTGACTGTCTTTAAAAAAATTTCGTAATGTTGTTTTCGTACTAAGAATATTCATAATGATGTTTTTGTACTGAGAATTTTCGTAATGAAGTTTTCGTACTGAGAATTTTCATATTGAAGTTTTCGTACTGAGAATTTTCGTAATGAAGTTTTCATACTGAGAATTTTCATAATGATTTTTTCTTACTTTAAATTTTCAGAATGATGGTTTCGTACTCATAATTTTTGTATTGAAGTTTGTGTACTGAAATTTTCGTAATGATGTTTTTGTACTGAAATTTTCATAATGATGTTTTCATACTAGAAATTTTCGTAATGAGAATTTTATTAATGAAAAGTTTTTTAATGGGAATTTTCGTACTCATACTTTTCGTACTAGAGTTTTTGTACTCAAAGATTTTGAAATAAACATTTCAACGTTATGTTTTTTTTTGTAGTAAGTTTTTTGTAATGAGTTTTTCACCGGGAGTTTTTCGTATAATTGTTTTCATAGTTAAATTTTCTTCAAGAAGAATATTACATATTACAAATAAAAATCATGGCCAATCCTAAAGGTATGACTTCCTTATTTAAGTTTTTGTAATCTTTTTTTAGTTTCTAGTTGTTTCTTTTTCTTATAATATTTCTCGGATTCGTTTCTTCCAAAATTAGAATGTTTTTGTTAAAACCTAAAAAGATCAGATTCATGATTTCCTTGCAGTTATGTTTTAAACCGTCAGATCCAGGCAAAGAGTTTATCGACCGATAGATTGGTTTTGTATGTCCAAAGGTAAAATCCATCTCCTCACACATATCAAAGCACTGCCTTAGTTCTTAAAGATTGTTCCAAATCCTTCACTGGTCCTCCATTCCGAATTTTTGTAGATGCCAGTTCCCAAGATAATTCTTCTACGAAGCCTATCTCAATTTGATTAGTCTACATGGAATTGTTAGTCCATCCAGATTTTTTCAGTGATTATGATTCCTTAATCTCTAAGAATATAAAACTCAAAGGATGGGAAGACTTTTGTGTATCAAAACTAGTGAATCAACATGCTGTTTATATGGATTTTCATGATGATTTTTATGAGACTATTTCCTACTATGAAAAAGATGACAGAGAAAGGTTTTATTTTAAGATCTATGGTAAGACTTACAAGCTCTGTTAAACCATGAATACAAGCTTGGTGGGATTATTATATGATGGTGAAGCATAATTTTGTTCACATAAGCTACCAGATGTGCAAGGTAGATTCAGAAATGTGAAGGAAATGGAATTCCTCGGACTCAAATATGAAAAAAAATAAGATTTCTCATCTCCCCACCAACAACTGGATTCTGCAGTTTTGGGTTCAAGGTTTTTCATTCCGAGAAGAGGCGATAAGGATAACTTAAAGAAGAGTGATATTTACATCCTCAATTTCATGGTAAACCTATGAAAGATCAATCTGATGAGGCACATTCATATTACAGTTCAGAATATCAATAATGGCACTTTGAAGGCTCAAATTATCATGTACCTAGCTTTTCTTTCAAAGCTTATTATTCGGCGTCTTGATTCTTTCAATGTTGATTGCACATCCTGTAACATCCCAGGTAAATGAAGAATAATGAATTTTCATATTTATTAATATTTATGAATTAAATATTAATTTTACTTTAAAGGGGTTGTTATGTTCGATTGCGTACTCGATACGCAATGATGAGTTTCTTTGAGAACTTACGTTGTACACTAGTAATATAATGATATTATTTTAAATGGTAGTTAACATGCTGCTATTGTATTGGCGGGAATGGATAGAAATAACTAAAATATGTTTATTTGTGTTTTTTAAATTTTTTTACATTTATCCAATAAAATATAAAGGCTTAAAATACGGAAAGAATTCATTTTTAGGCATTTATACACTAATTTTCAATAAAGGATCACTTATCACCATTTGCTAGAGAACCGTCATTAAATATAGTTTTGATCACTCTTATACATTCAATTGGACCAAATATAACTCTTCTTTAGAATCGGGACATCAAAATTTACTTTGTGTAAATTTTTGGTATTTTTCCGATAAAGTTCATTTTTTAATGAATAGTGTAAAATGTTGTATTTTAATTCAAAAACTCTTTTTCATATAATTTATTTAAATGATTATATTGTATTTTGAATTGGTTTTAAAGTTAAATTAGAATATATTTTTACCATTTAATCCAATGGTGGCCATTGGAATCAATTTCACTTTGAAATTGGACTTAAACTACTGTTAATCTTTTGATACTTATTGTTTCATAAAAACACGCTATTTGCTCTGACAGCGGGAATTAATTATTAAATTAATTAATTCAACATATATGTTTTGAATTTTGTAAAATGGACTTCATTTTTGAATTCAGAATATCAAATATAGCTTAGGGTGATGTTTTGGTATTTTTCTGAAAAACTTCAATTTTTGATGAATAGTGAAACCACTTAGTGGTACTTAAAAAACTGATTTTTCGTTTAAATGAAATTTTAAAACCTATGTATTTTGAATTTCAAAAATCCAACATAAATTGTTGTTATTAAGAAGTAAAATTTGGTTCAATGAGATTAAAATAATTTTTTGGTGAATAGTAACTTATTATGTTTTTAATCGCGATTAGAGGTAATTAGTGAAATTTAAGGCAAAAATGATATTATATAAAATGAAAATACCTAGACACATGTCCTACCCTTATTGGATGTGTCATGTAAGACCGAGACAATCCATGGGTCCACTTGGAGTCCCCATGGAGCCACTTCGGTTGGGAAATGACATAAATTACTTTCTATTTAATGTTAAAGTAAAAAGAACACAAACATGAGATGTTTTACTAAAACAATTTTTACATGGGGTTATACAAGTCAGATTTTTGATTATAAATGGTCATTGGAAAGATAAAATGATTTCCTACATCATGATAGTTTTTTTATAATTTTTAGACTTTATATAAATTAAAATAGTTATGACATCATGATGATGCATCGATTACCTCATTAATAAAGGATTTAAATAAAATGAAATGATAATGTAAAATCTATGACCTACACATGTCCAAAACCTATTGTATGGGATGATTTAGAACCCTTATCACCTTATCCTCTAATTATGTCAATGTGGGACCTCTTAAATCCGAATACCATTTTAAAATAAAGTTACTTTTCTTTACCTTCCAAGAGTGCCCCTCCTCTCCTCTTATAAAAGGCCCCCACCTATACCACCTTACACACACTTCCAAAGCCTTTGGATCGGTCAACCCCTGCCCATTTTATCTCTACACTTCCCTCTCTTACTCCTTGAAGCATCACTTTGGGCATAAGTCTTCCCATGGAAGCCTTTGAGGTCAAACCAAATGGAGTTACCCGATTTTAAGGTAATGTCTTCTTTAGAGTCCTTTTGTTTTATTTTGCTTCTCCAACCCCCTAAACTATTTTAATTATTTTCTTTTGTAACAACTCCAGTATCCTCAATATACTAGGATTTTGTTATAAGAATTATTCTAGATACACTTACACACACCTATATCTAATGGTTAAAGAACATAGTGTTTCCGTGGATGGCGAATTTCTGCCTCCCGAAATGATGATTGTTCAACATTATTTTAACACCTTTATAGGTGGCCATTAAGATGAAACTATATTTATATATGATATATAATATGTTTATGTTTTCTTTAATCTTCTGTATTTTTCATTTTTGGCATACCGTTATGTTTTCCATTATGGGTAAACTCGATATCTTCATTTAAAGAAGTACGGACTACCGCCCCCTCAAAGTGATTTGATTCGTTAATTCCATATGTGGGACGTATAAAGGATGGATTTAAAGTTATTATATATTATGTTATACTGGAATTATAATATACCTCTATATCATTATTATTTCTTTCCATTAAAGTATGAGATAGAAATGAAAGTAGCGTTCATGCGTACTTACGGCTTACCGTCTCCATGAACGGTGCATTTCATTTCTTATCCCCAAATGTAATGTACTATTAAAAGTATATGTATATAATGGATATATATGATGAATGATACATATAAATGACGAATATAATTCTGGAATTAAAATATACATACCACTCATTTAGTTATAATTCCATTAATATGACAAAGAAATGAAAGTAGCGTTCATGCGTACGTACGACTTACCGTCTCAATGAACGGTGCATTTCATTTATTAACTCTAAATGATTATGTAATATTATAAATGCATTTATATACTGGATATATATGATATATATGATATCTACATCATGAGTATAACTATGGATATAATGGATACATGAACATCTTGTAATTATAAAGAGCATATTTTTTACTCAAGTACCAATGATCGTTAAAATGACCGTTAATAACTTAAATAATAACATAGTGTTCATGACATTGTAATAAGTGATATAAAAGGAATAATGAACTTGAAAAAGGTTCTTAATAAAGTAGAAATTAACTTAAGTTTATTATTCAGGACGTTAAAAAACGATCAATTCAAGTCGGACCCGAGGTAAGGGACTTCGTCTGAATCTCCTTTCATTGAGGCATATTTCGTTTTATTCACAACTTTCATTCATACGGTGTATAAAACCCTTTGAATTTTACTTTAATACAAAAGGAATCATTTTCTATGAAGAGTTTTACAAAACGAAAAAAAAGAATGTTTCTCATAACATACGCGGTGACAACGACCTTTTCCGCCGCCGCGGGTATTATTTGGTCTTTGGCTTCCTAAACAAGCCGTAATGTTTTTTTTAAAATGAAATAAATACCTTATACTCTTTTATGTATTTTGGTATTAAAAATGGTTTTTATAATGGATTTTTTATGACAATATATTTATGTGATATATTGTGATAAAAGTGTGGAAATGTTTTCTTTCCATTATATTTATTTTATGTCTTATGATTTTAAAATGGTACTTGGACATTTTATGGGTGGTTACGTGATGAACCATATGACGGGTGGTGTCGTGAATACCAGGATGGGTGGTTACGTTATAACCTCCAATGCATTGGGTATGGAAGTCATCCGTATGGATATTCCATTAAGTTTTATAGATGTTGGACATATTGCTATTCCATTAAGTGATATGTGTGGAAGTCGACCGTATGGGTATTCCACTTAAGTATGTTTATGTCCCGAGTTACCTTTATATATGTTATGTGTTCTTTATATGGGTTTTATGGTAATCCTTTTGTTAAAAAAAGGTATTTAATGATATTATATTCAGTGAAGAGTTTTTACTACTTTATGAAGGTGAAGGTATTACTTTGATAAAGTATACATGGTTTACTTGATGTTTGAAAAACTAACAGTTTTCATTCTTTGTGTATCCCTTACTGAGCTTTTTATGCTAACCCCAAGTTTTTTTGAAATGTTTTTCACAGGACTTGATGTGGAATAGGGTCAAGGATGGGATCAAGGGAAATTCATGCTATATAAAACATGAAACTAGACATGTTTCTTTTTATGAGTTTTTTTTTATTTTATGGAATCTTAGTAGAAGTGTCTACTTTGTAATATTTTGAGATGTAATAGTTATGTACTAATTCTCTAAAAATCAAATCCTGAAAAGATCCTCAATGTGAATTATTCATTTAATTCAATATTAAGTAAGGTTTAAGGCCCGGGCCTTATAGTTTCTATCAAAGGTCGGTTTAGACAACTTTAGGAGTTAGAAAAGTGTAAAATTATAAGTTAATTTATGGTACGATTATAATGATATATAATTTAAAGATTACCATGTTGCTTCGCCTAAGATATTTTCTTGTTAGGAATGGTTTTTCATAGAGGAAATAGAATAGATTTTCTGGGAAGTCATACAGAGGGAAATGACCTTTCAAATCAGTATCCTGAGATGGTCATAATCAGAACTAAACAGTTTGTTGCAGTGATGGATTAGTTGACTCAGGTGAAAAATGTTGGTTGTTTTTATTGATGATATTTTGGTGTTTTCTAAAATTAAAGAGGAACATTAATGTCATTTAAAGGTTATTTTTCAAACCTTAAAAGAAATGAAACTATATGGAAAATTTAGCAAGTGTGAGTTTTGGTTACAACAAATTTCATTCCTGGGTAACATTGTTTAAAATGATGGCATAACTATTGATCCTGCTAAAACAAAAGTTGTTGAAGAATGGACAAGACCCAAAAATGAAACTGAGATTGGTAGTTTTCTTGGTTTGGCAGGTTACTACCTAAGGTTTTTTTAAAAATTTCACGGCTATCTAGTCCAATGACTAAGCTAACTCGGAAGGGTGTTAAGTTTATCTGGAAAAAAGAATGTGATGATTGTTTTCAGGAGTTGAAAAGAAGAATGGTGAATACTCTAGTATTGGCACTTCCTTCCAGGAATGTTGGGTTTGTTATATACAGTGATGCTTCGTTGAAGGGACATGGATGTGAAATTATGTAGAATAATCAGGTAATTTCTTATGCTTTACATCAGTTGAAAACTCATGAGGTATATTACCCTACACATGATTTGGAATTAGATGTTGTTGTTTTTTCTTTAAAAATTTGGAGGCATCATTTGTATGGAGTAAAGTGTGAAATATATACTGATCACAAATGTTTAAAGTATATATTCACTCAGAAATAATTGAACATGAGACAGAGTATATGGCTGGAATTAATCAAGGATTATGATTGTACAATTCACTACCATCCGGGAAAAGAAAATAAAGTGGCCGATGCATTGAGTCGAAAAAGTAATGATTCATTAACCATGCTAAGTTTGGAACAAGATCCTTTGGTTTTTGATTTGATGAAATTTGGCATAGAAGTTGTTGGTGCAGGAAGTTCTTCTGTTTTGTTTCAGGTATCAGTGAAATCTTCTCTATCAGACAGAATCAAGCAAGCACATAAGCAAGACAGTGAGTTGCAGAAAAAGGTAGAGCTGGATCAGAAAGGTAAGTTGCATGAATTCAACATTGATAGTGATTGTGTTTTGAGATTTGGGAAGAGATTGTGTGTGCCTTTGGATTCACAGTTGAAGAATGAGTTGTTATGTGAGGATCATTGTTCCCCGTTTTCATTTCATCCTGGCAGTACTTAGAAGTACAGAGATCTAAGGGAGAATTACTGGTGGGATGGAATGAAAAGGGATATTGCTGATTTTACTGTGAGGTGTTTGACTTGTCAGCAGGTTAAAGTAGAGCGGTAGTCAGTGAAAGGGATGCTTCATCCTTTAACAGTGCCAGAGTGGAAATGTGAGAATATATCCATGGACTTCGTTGTGGGATTACCGAGGACATCTCGAGGTAATAATGCAATCTGGGTTATTGTTGATCGCCTGACTAAATCAGCTCATTTCCTTGCTATATGAGATACTTTTTCCCTAGATCAACTTTCCCGTTTGTATCTTAGAGAGATAGTCAGGTTACATGGAGTTCCTCTCTCCATTGTATCTGGCCGTGATCCCAGGTTTACTTATAACTTTTGGAAAGGCCTTCAGAAGTCGTTGGGTACTGAATTAAATTTTAGTACAGCTTTTCATCCTCAATCAGATGGGAAGTCAGAACAAACAATTCAGACCTTGGAGGATATTCTATGAGCTTGTTGGATGGATTATCAGGGAAGTTGGGACAAACATATTTCTTTGGTTGAGTTTTCATATAATAACAGTTTTCATTATGTTATACAGATGGCACCATTTGAGGAATTATATGGGAAGAGGTGTCGAACTCCAGCATTTTGGGATGAAGTGGGTGAAAGGAAGCTGATGGGACCATAATTGGTAGAAGAGATGGCAGAAAAAGTTCAGTTGATTCAGAAACACATGAGAACAGCTCAGAGCAGGCAGAAGAGTTATGCGGATAACCGGAGGAAGGATCTATCTTTCGAGGTAGGTGATCATGTTTTTCTCAAGGTTTATCCATGGAAAAGTATGATGCTATTTGGTAAGAAAGGAAAGCTGAGTCCAAGGTTCATTAGACCATATAAAATTCTGGAGAGAGTTGGATCAGTGGCATATATAGTGGCTTTACCTCCGAGTTTATCTCAGGTACACAATGTTTTTCATGTTTCGATGTTGAAGAAGTTTCTGCCAGATTCATCTCATGTTTTGAGCCCAGAGGTAGTTCAGTTGGAAGAGAATCTCTCTTATGAAGAACAACCAGTCCAGATTCTTGACCGAAGAGAGAAAGTGTTGCGAAATAAGGTAATCCACAAGGTAAAGGATTTGGGTAAAAACCATATGGTTGAAGAGGCAATGTGGGAATCTGAAAATGCTATGAGGGATAAATACCCCCACTTATTTTGATAAGTGAATAAAATTGCGAGGATGCAATTCCCAAAAGGGGGGAAGGATGTAACATCCCAAGTAAATGAAGAATAAAGAATTTTCATATTTATTAATATTTACGAATTAAATATTAATTTTACTTTAAAGGGGTTTCTATGTTAGATTGTGTACTCGATACGCAACGATGAGTTTTTTTGAAAACTTACGTTGTACACTAGTAATATAATAATATTATTTTAAATGGTATTTAACATGTAGCCGTTTTATTTTGCAGGAATGGATAGAAATAACTAAAATATGATTATATATGTTTTTTAAATGTTTTTACATTTATCCAATAAAAGATAAAGGCTTAAAATACAGAAAGAATTCAATTTTAGGCATTTATACCCTAATTTTCACTAAAGGTTCACTTATCACCTTTTGATGGAGAACTTTCATTAAGTATAGTTTTGATCACACTTATAAATTCTATTGGACCGAATATAACTCTTCTTTAGAATCGGGACATCAAAATTTACTTTGTGTAAATTTTTGATATTTTTCCGATAAAGTTTATTTTTTTAATGAATAGTGTAAAAAGTTGTATTTTAATTCAAATCCTCTTTTTAATCTAATTTATTTATATTATTACATTATCTTTTTAATTGGTTTGAAATTGAAATTAGAATATATTTTTACCATTTAATCCAATGGTGGTCATTGGAATCAATTTCACTTTGAAATTGGACTTAAACTAGTGTCAATATTTTGATATTTATTGTTTCATAAAAACCCGCTATTTTCTCTGACAGCGGGAATTAATTATTAAATTAACTAATGCAACTTATATGTTTTGAATTTTGTAAAATGAACTTCATTTTTTAATTTGGAATATCAAATATAGATTAGGGTGAATATTTGGTATTTTTCTGAAAAACATCAATTTTTGATGATTAGTGAAACCACTAAGTGGTACTTAAAAAACAGATTTTTTGTTTAAATGAAATTTTACCACCTATGTGTTTTGAATTTCAAAAATCCGACATACATGGTTGTCATTAAGAAGTAATATGTGGTCCAATGAGATTAAAATAATTTTTTTGGTGAATAGTAACTTATTAAGTCTTTAATCGCGATTACATGCAATTAGTGCAATTTAAGGAAAAAATGATATTATAATAAAATGAAAATACCTAGACACATGTCCTACCCTTATTGGATGTGTCATGGACAACCAAGAAAAGCCATGGGTCAACTTGGGGACCCCATGGATCCACTTTGGTTGGGAAATGACATAAATAACTTTTTATTTAATGTTAAAGTAAAAATAACACAAACATGAGATGTTTTACTAAAACAATTTTTACATGGGGTTATACATGTAAGATTTTTTATCATAAACAGTAATTGGAAAGCCAAAATGATTTCCTACATCATTATAGTTTTCTTATAATTTTTAGACTTCAAATAAATTAAATTATTTATGAGATCATGATGATACAACGATTACCTCATTAATAAAGGATTTAAATAAAATGAAATGATAATGTAAAATCTATGACCTACACATGTCCAAAACCTATTATATGGGTGGACATCGAACCCTTATCACCTTATCCGCGAATTATATCAATGTGGGACCTCTTAAATCCGAATACCATTTTAAAATAATGTGACTTTTCTTTACCTTCCAAGAGTGCCCCTCCTCTCCTCTTATAAAAAGCCCCCACCTCTACCACCTTACACACACTTCAAAAGCCTTTGGCTCGGCCAAACCCTGCCCATTTTGCCTCTCCACTTCCCTATATTAATCCTTGAAGCCTCACTTTTGGCAGAAGACTTCCCAATGAAGCCTTTGAGCTCAAACCAAAGGGAGTTACCCGATTTTAAGGTAATGTCTTCTTTTGAGTCCTTTTGTTTTATTTTGCTTCTCCAACACCCTAAACTCTTTTTATTGTTTTCTTTTGTAACAACTACAGTATCCTAAATATACTAGGATGTTTTTATAAGAATTATTCGAGCTACACATACACACACCTACATCTAATGGTCAAAGAACATACTGTTTCCGTGGATGGAAAATTTTTGCCTCCCGAAACCATGATTGTTCAACATTCATTTAACACCTTCATAGGTGGCTATTAAGATGACACTATATTTATATATGATATATAATATGTTTATGTTTTATTTAAGCTTCTGTATTTTTCATTTTGGGTATACCTTTATAGTTTCCATTATGGGTAAACACGATATCTTCATTTAAGGAAGTGCGGACTACCACCCCCTCAAAGTGATTTTAACCGTTAATGCCATATGTGGGACGTATAAAGGATAGATATAAAGTTATTATATATGATGTTATAGAGGAATTATAATATTCCTCTATATCATTATTATTTCTTTCCATTAAAATATGAGATAGAAATGAAAGTAGCATTCATTCGTACGTACGGCTTACTGTCTCCATGAACGGTGCATTACATTTCTTATCCCCAAATGTAATATACTATTAAAAGTACATTTATATAATATATATGATGAATGATAAGTATAAATGATGAATATAATTTTTTAATTAAAATATACATACCTGTCATTTAGTTTTAATTCCATTAATATGACAATGAAATGAAAGTAGCGTTCATGCGTACGTACGGCTTACCGTCTCCATGAACGGTGCATTTCATTTCTTACCTATAAATGATTATGTAATATTATAAATGCATTTATATACTTTATATATATGATATATATGATATCTACATCATGAGTATAACTCTGGATAAAATGGATACATGAACAACTTTTAATTATAAAGAGCATGTTTTTTACTCAAGTACCAATGATCGTTAAAATGACCGTTAATAACTTAAATAATTACATAGTGTTCATGACATGGTAATAAGTGATATAAAAGGAATAATGAACTTGAAAAAGGTTCTTAATCAAGTAGAAATTAACTTAAGTTTATTATTCAGGACGTTAAAGAATGATCGAGTCATGTCGGACTCGAGGTAAGGGACTTCGTCTCGATATCCTTTCATTGAGGCATATTTCGTTTTATACACAAATTTCTTTCATACGGTGTATAAGCCCCTTTGACTTTTACTTTTATAAAAAAGGAATCTTTTTCTATGAAGCGTTTTAAAAAACGACAAAAAAGAATGTTTCTTTTAACGTACGTGGTGACAAAGACCTTTTCCGCCGCCGCGAGTATTATTTGGTCTTTAGCTTCCTAAACAATCCGTAATATTTTTTTAAATGAAATAAATACCATATACTCTTTTATGTATTTTGGTATTGAAAATTGTTTTTATAAAGGATTTCTTATGTCAATATATTTATGTGATATATTTTGATCAATGTGTGGAAATGATTTCTTTCCATTTAATTTGTTTTATGTCTTCTGATTTTATAATGGTACTTGGACATTTGACGGGTGGTTACATGATGAACCATATGACGGGTGGTGTCGTGAATACCAGGATGGGTGGTCATGTTATAACCTTCTAATTCATTGGGTATGGAATTCAGTCGTATGGATATTCCATTAAGTTTGTATGGATGTTGGCCGTATTGCTATTCCATTAAGTGATGTGTGTGGAAGTCGACCATATGGTTATTCCACTTAGGTATGTTTATGTCCCAAGTTACCTTTATATATGTTATGTGTTATTTATATGGGTTTTATGGTAATCTTTTGGTTACAAAAATGTATGTAATGATATTTTATTCAGTGAAGAGTTTTTACTACTTCATGAAGGTGAAGGTATTACTTTGATAAAGTATGCATGGTTTACTTGATGTTCGAAAAACTATCAGTTTTAATTCTTTGTGTATCCCTTACTGAGCTTTTTATGGTCACACCATGTTTTTTTGAAATGTTTTTCACAGGACATAATGTAGAATAGGGTCAAGGATGGGATCAATGGAATGTCATGCTATATAAACCATAGAACTAGACCTGTTTCTTTTTAAGAGTTTTTTTATTTTATGGAATCTTAGTAGAAGTGTCTACTTTGTAATCATTTGAGATGTAATAGTTATGTCCAAATTCTCTAAAACTCTAAACCTGAAAACATCCTCAATGTGAATTATTAATTTAATTCAATATTATGTACGGTTTAAGGTCGGGGCCTTATACTTCCACAAAGAGAAATTTTAAGGTAATGATGATAAGTGATGAAACCTTAATGAGGATGAAAGACGATTTTTCAAAAGGGTTAGGGGAGTTTTACGATCGTCCAGAAGATGAGGCAGAAGCCATTGTATAAAGTGTGGAAAAAGTGGAGCCAGTAAAAAAGGTTGGTAATAAGATGAAATCAAAGAATGTTGTGGCTAAAGATGAGTCCCATTAAGATAAAAAAACCAATCTGAATCTCCCAATCTGAAGAAACATAAAGCATATCTAGATGAGGTGGTTTCAAAATGGAGGGAAGATAAGGAGAAAAGAAAATAAGGGGAACCTCAATTCGGATTGGACCCAGCTGAAGCTAAATCCTTAAGGGAGAAGACCGCTGAATACCTTGCGAAGGTTGAAAAGGAGATGAATATGAAGAAGGATATGTCTAACGTTATGGTTGTATAAAATCTTTTGAGAGACACAGAAATAGCTTTGGAGAAGATTCCAGTTCCGGAAACATTTTTTATTCAACCATTACCGAAGACCCCTAGAAAGAACTAATTCACTCTGGAAAATAATAAAGTGAAAGAAGATGATGAAAGAGTAGAGGAAGAGGAAGATGTAGAGGAAGAAGAAGAAGTGGAAGACGTCAGTGGTGATCTAGATTACTTGATTAAACATGTTGAGTATTATCAGGAAAAGGCAGAGTCATCAAATATTGTCACTCTGGGAAACAGAGATGAGAAAGACGCTGTGAAAGATAATGAAAAGGAAGAAGAAAAGGAAAATTAATTATCTGATTAAGAAAGCTATGAGAAGAATTTTCTTGAAGAAAGAGCTGAGAAGGAGAAACCAGATGAACACAAGATTGTTCAACTATCTGAAAGTGAGGAAGAATCTCCTGATGAAGAACCCATTATGAAAGTTGATAAGGGTGTGCAAGGGCTTATGGAAACCCCATCAAAAGATATTATAAGGAAGGAGAATGTGGGTGGCTATTCTAAAAGAATGTTGGTGGATATTGAAGAAGAAAAATCCCTAATCGAGGTTTCTGATTCGGAGTCATCAGCACTCAGTCATGACATTGTTGTTTAGTATCTGATGAAATTGGTGGATACAATTATGATATTTCCCACCATAGAACCCTGGTACCAGATGCATCAACACATCCTAAACTAGAAATCAGAATCTGTATCCATGGTCATGGATAAATGTGTGAAGATTGAGGCTAAGCATAGAAATTTTCTCATCAATTATGATGTTCACAGGAAATAATGCAGCAAAATCACTCTCTAGTTAAAGAAATGTGATGATGACTTAGCTAAATTAGATCATTTTTAGAATGATGTTCAAAATGATTTTGATACTGATGATGGAACGATAAAGAATCATTGGGAAACACTGACCCATGAGAAAAATTCTCGTAATCAACAAGTGAAGGATTTAAATGGAAAGCCTAATTCAGTTGCTCAAATTTAGAATGGGGAAATATATCTCTGGATTGAGATCAAATAAAAGCTTGTGAAGCATTAGAAAATTATTATGGCATATTCTAAAGCTCTGAAGGCTCAAGATGAAAGGATTAAAGCCTTAGAAAAGAAAGATGAGGAGGATTAGAAAAACATGAAGAAGATGAAAACCATGCTGAAGAAGTTAATCCCCAAGGAAAAGGAACACAAATTGATAAATCCAATTTTCTATTGTAATGTCATTCATTGTAAAAATCTTTCCAATCATAAGGAAAATTATGGTTTTGTGTTTTGTCTGTATGATTGTACTAATGTTTCAGGTTCTTTATCACTTTTCCATTCCCTCAATCCTTTTTGAAAATCACAAAGGGGAGAAGGAAAAAGAATTACTCAAAGGGGTAGAAGGAAAAATCTAAAATGGAGAAGAAAAATTTCTAAGTAAATAAGAAGTATCCTTATCTAAGGGGGAGTTTCTCATTTCAATGTTTTTCATTCTCATGATAATAAAAATTCCATTCTGGAAATCTAGTATACAATATATAGTGTTCCAAATCCCAAGGGGGAGTTAGTTGTATTCACCATCATCCATGAACAAAGGGAGATAAATTTTAATTTCAATGTCTAAATAAATTTTTCCATGCCTTTTATTATTTTTCGATCGGTTGTTTGTGTTTTCAAAAAAGGGGGATATTGTAATGTAAATATGTTTTTCCTTATGACATTTTCCATTCCTTCTTGTTTTGAAAATCACAAACTTCTTATACTTAAGAAAATCTATATTATACTTATATAAGGAAAATTTCCGTCCCAAAATAAGTTTACCCCTACCATGTTTTCATTGTTTATATAAATATTTTTCATAAATATTAAAATTGGATTCGTATCCAAAACCAAGGAATCATATAATTCTAAGATATGAAGCATTCTGTTTTAGGA
Source organism: Viscum album (assembly GCA_963277665.1). Lineage (NCBI taxonomy): Eukaryota > Viridiplantae > Streptophyta > Magnoliopsida > Santalales > Viscaceae > Viscum > Viscum album. Next base: position 202,587,893 of record OY728121.1, on the reverse strand, counting down.
TTTGAATTCTAGATATGAACTCTAATGATGTTCCACTCCAAATTATGGATACATAATCTAATGAAGTTCCACTCCGAATTTTGGATACGTACTCCAAATGAAGTTCCACTCCAAATTTAAGACATGAAAAATAACTAAGTTCTAATCGGAATTCATGATATGAAATCCAAAGAAATCCACTCTGAATTATAGATATGAACTCTAATTATGTTCCACTTTGAATTTTGGATACGAACTCTCATGTAGTTCGACTCCGAATTCTGATTACGAACTTATCAAATTTCTAACTCTGAGTTATCTGAATTAGGACACCGAACTATAATGAGTTCTGACTCTGAATTCCCATGAACTCTGACTCCAAACATTGTATTTTTTTGTTCCAAACTATGATGATATAAGACTCTGAATTTCATTGAAAATCAGACTCCAGATTTCTATAGAATTCAGGTTCCGAATTCCTACAAAACAGAATCTGAATATCTCTTTATTATAGACTCCTAATTTCATTTTTTTAGACTCCAATCTTTTATTTTCTTACATTCTGAACTTCATTTTTACATAGGCTTACTCTTTTTTCATAAAAAAATGATTGTGTGCTCTCAGTTATTGACTAACTGTTGGTTGAGTGACACATATACAGGTCCCTCCGAAATTCAAGGAGAAATATGAATATTTGAGGAAGGACCCGACCGTTGGATCTTCAAATATAAATAATATCTCATTTGAAAAGAAGATATAACTTTTACATCGTTGCTTACATGCTGTTGAAGTGATTTCTAGAGAGAGAGGCTCTTATCAACTCTCAAAGCATCATGTAGAATGTTTTAATAGCTTGTTCAAAAATTTCCTTGTGCATACATGCTTCATGTGACCCAGATTGTTGCAGGTTACAATCGAGGGATTCCGAGGATAGGAAGATAGATCATCCAACACCTTGAAGTTGACGAATTCCATGCTGAGGAAGACAGAGGTGACGACAACCTGATATTTGAGGGCTTGGGGGGATAGCAAGAGAGACTCTGATCTTCGTATCAAGGCCTTAACCTGGTGTGGGTAATACAAACATTCTTGAAGGTAAAAATCAAGGGACCTCTTATCCTGGGTTGTTGGATACACTTCTATTTGGGTTAAAAGAGTTATTTTTTGTTACTTTTAGTTTTAACTACTCTATGTTTCCACTTATTTTTGTATTGTTAAGGAAATTATAACTTTATTATACTTCCTAACTTTTACTTTGATTTAGTTATTTTCTATACACATTAGGGTAGAATATTAGTTGGTGTAAACTTTTTTATGTTTCATTTCTAGAATCACTCTTCCGGAATCAATAAATTCATTAGAACTGTGAGGTGTTGTGAATTTTGGTTATACAAAATTTCTAAAGGGAATTTTTAAAAAGGAAAATTCACCCCCCATCATGTATTTTTTATATCATTGTACTTATTTGATCCAGAGTTTGGTATTATATAGTATATCATACTCAGATTCATACAATCCTAACAATAAAATTGAAAAGCGTTCATTTGGATTTTAAATGATCATTACATGTTCCACGATGACAATCCTTTTTTCACATATCATTTGACTGTCTTGGGGGATATGATTCAGAAATTCACAAACACTACAAATAGTCATGATGGATTTGAATATATTATGACCACGAATAACCTAGGTCACACCTATGGATTAATAGATTGAATATATATTTTACCGATTTAGAAATTATATAATGGATTTTTCATGATTATGTTGCTCCCTAGTATGAAAATTGTTTCTGAAGATATTGTTTTTGAATTAAGACAATGCATATAGCATGAATGAGTCATGTTAATGATGAATGAAATGGATAATGAAATGATTTTCCTCATGAGAATCTATATATTATGTGAGATAAAATGTAAATTTTCATTCCTTTTCTCCTGAAACGTTTTGAGTCAATTAGTCATAATAATATACAAATGAGTAATGTAAGGAACACAACCCTATTTTTTCCATCATTTGGAAACCCTAAATTATTTTAGTGATTCATATAAACCACTCGATGGTGATTAATAAATTAGTTCAACTAAAATGATATTTTCTACTCTATGATTTTTTGACCTTGAAACATTCAATTTTGTTCTCTGTAATTTGGATGGTGAAGTAGATCAATAGTGTACTCTTATCTATAATATGATCTTCTAGAAACAAATTGAATACAGGGAGTGGTGTGATATTTAAAAATTATTATTGAATAAGAAAATTCTTCATATTCGTTTTTACTATAATAGTGATCAAATTACATGATCTTAATGAGAATGATATAGAACATGTTTCTACCTATGAGGAATTTTTTCATGAATTCTGAGGCAAAATTATGGTATTATAAACTAATAAAAATTTAAGGATTCCCAATTATTTAGTATAGAAAAATAATGTCTGTGAAGGTTTTTATTCTAAATGGAAAACATTAACTAAAAAGAGATTATTTAATGTGATATAATGGTGGATGCTATTATATATATTAATCATTAGTACCATGTTTTTTATAGGATCAAATATATGTAATTCAAAAGAAACCCCAAGAATCATGGATAGAAGAGTATGAGAATTCAATGATTCTCTATGTGTGGAAGGATCCCTATAGTAAGTTTACATAAGGTAATTGTAAAATTTTTTAATGTGGAAAGGAAGGTAATCTTTCAATCTAATTTATATGTATTTGGTTGAAGTTAGCTAATAATGGGAATTGAAATAAATCTCTACCAAATAAAAAACCTATACTACAATGTGTAAAATTTATAGAGTATGAGAATAGATTAAAATCGTTCTAATATAAAAATGTTAGTTATGATGATTGATGATAGTAGAAACCTATTCTTAGATACAAATTGATTTCTCATGCGACCAATATCTGTTATTATGGTTATAATAATCACATTGTGAATAGTACAAATACCATAAACTCTATAAGTGATAATGTACTATTATACACTGGATCAAACAAATTTTTTAAATAAAATCAATTTTATAAGGGTATAAAAATGTTATCCCAACAATTGGATATTTAGTTGGCATTGAGAAATACAAAATATATGTTTATTATATCTCTTGTTTAAGATTAAAATCTAGCTGATGTTTTTGGGAACATAATTCATAGAAGTCTTCTTATTCTACTTATGGTTGAATTTGAGGTTATCCTATGCATGGGTTGACATACACCACATAAATATGACATCAATTGGTCGAGTAAGGGAAGTCAATTCAAATATTCAAATCCAAATACTGAATATCTATCTATGTGACGACAAACATGGATATCAAATAGAAAATTAATCTTTATAATGGTCATTATTTTAATTCAAATGGGGTGTTTATTATAGATGGTTGGGGAAAATTACACATTGATGATATGCCTATTATGTGGGAGTTTTTTTGATGAAAATATTCTTATTCATTCAACAAATCATGATGTCATGTTTCCAATATAATTCATACATGTTAGCTACCTATTTTATGGACTCTGTATATAATGGTCTAGATTAATTTTTATGATTTTATGAAGAAAATGAAGGATAATTTAAACAAGGGAATTATTTGTCAAATTGTTTCACCTTGTTGTAAATATGTTATTTTTTACGAGGAATGATGGATCAATTTTTCTCAGTTATCAACTATTGGAAAATAATGAAAATAATAGAATATAAAAAGTATCATCTACCATGTTTTGATAACATAATTCATCATCTACACATTGATCAATATAATTTTGAGATTGAAATTAATTACTTATAACATCATTTTATAGTCAAGAAGGAGAATATACAGAATCAAACACCCAGAAAAATGAATATATACTATGAATATATAGTGATTAGAATTTGAAATACTAAATCACCTACTATCTTAATGGATATAAATATTATTGTATTCAGATATTCTATTTACCAAATTATAGTTAGATTTTTAGGTTATAATATTATCTTTTTAATGACAAAGGAACATACTACTGATCATATGACGATTTCATAGAATTCACTATAGAAGGAGGAGAATTGTGCAGAATTTAATATGTTTGAATTTTGACAATGAAATGAATAATTTTTGGGTCTTATAATATCATGATAGGGTATAAATATAGATTTATTAGTGATTAATGCCATTTAAAATTCCACCAGAACAACCACAATGACTGTGATATATTTTTTCATATTATGGATGGATATTATGAATAATTCTTGGGAGAAATAACATTCAATAGATAATACACTAACCATGTTAAATCAAAATAGGGGGGTGTTTTATTATAAAAATGAATGTTAAATAATTTCTTGGAACTGAGGTTTTGGTTAGTCAATAAAACAATACAGGCATTACCATATAGTGGAGAAGGGTTTTAATTCAATTTTATTACATCAAAGAAGAGTTTGAGATTCCTTCACTTGAATGATAAAATATAATAGATTTCGCCTCCATAAAATATATTTTTTATATCAAAATTACCCAAATCTTGATTTAGAGTAAGATATGGTAATTTTTGATTTTAAGATATAGAGGCATTATCTTCATTGTGAAATGTGAGAAATATATTATGTTCATAAATGTTTAATGTATTTATTAACACAGATTGAGTTGAATATGGGATAAATAAGATAGTTGGAGGTGAATATCAATCATGACAACTCAGAATTGCTTGAATAAGAATGCTAACAATGTTGAAGATCATCCATGTTAAAATTTTCATACAACCATATTTCTTATGTGGATCAAAATATATCGTGTATTTCAGTATTTTCATGGGACCGATCGTAAAATTATCAGTGAAGTAGAGAACTATTATCTTTCCCAATATAGTGTTTGAAAATATATACCTATGATATTTTACGAGGGGTAAATGTAATATGTGTAGATGTAGATGAAGGTGAGAAATGTTAATGAACTTAAGCATGATTATGATGGATTGAAAATGTTCTGGAAATGTGTATGTGTTCTAATAATACATGATTTTATGGTGTTGTTGGATTATTTATATAGATTTTCATTATCATTTCATTTTGGAAGTAAAAATGTTTATATTGGATTAGAACTGTATTTTCATGAGATCACATGAAGAATGATATTTCTGAGTTCATATCTCGGTGTGTGGAAATTCAGCATGTTTTTTCTGATAGAAAAAATTCTAATCAAATTTTATAACCATTATAAAAAATAGAATAGAATTGGAAAAATCCCAATGGATTTTCTCATTACCCTCAACAAAATGTATTAAATTAATATGGACAGTTTTGTCTGAGTTTATTTCATTATTAAATTAGAAATCATCCAATATATTAGTGAATATTATTCGATTTATTTGGATTTAAGTATAAATATTATGGATGATTCATGGTTTTATGGTGTGACACATTCTATTTGATCAGATATTTAATAGAGTTTTACCTCAATATTCAGGTTAATTGCCTACCAGTATCTAGATACACATTAATGTTTCTACAAAATATAGCTTCCATAGGAATATGATTAGTCAAAGGCAAAAATGTAGACTATAGTTCATATGATTAGTACTTTTTCTATGGATTTCAATAATTCTAGGGATCAACACCATACTCAAGTCGAGTTATCATATGTTAGTAGCATTAACACAACAATTCCAATGGATCCTTTTTAATCACTATATAGAAAATATTGAGGGTTACAATGTGATTAGATGAAGTTGTAGAAATAAATATATCTGGAAATGATTTAGGAGAAAAAAATTGTAATGAATGGTATATAAATTCTGTAAGACATAGGTGGAGTAGAAAGAAGATAGAAAATATAAGGTGATAATCATTGGATATATGATGATTTCAATGTCGGTGACATGTTGTTTCTAAGAATGTATCAATGGAAAAGTGTTATGAGAACTAGTAATAAATGAATTATAATCCCTTGTTATGTTGGCCCATTTGATATTTGTTATCATGTTGATAGAAAGACATATTTCATGATACATACTAAAATCCAATCCCAATTTGATGAGGTGTCTTATATATGTCTCATAAAGATGCTCATGAACGACACATTAAATGTAATTTACTAAGAAGACATAACATTCTATATTAGTATCTATTATTAGGTTAAACTAGTGGAGATTATAGATTATAGAGTGAATGTTTTATATAATAAGACTACTTACATAGTAAATGTATTGTGGTGAAAGCACCGATTTGGGGAAGCTCTAAGGAAACCAATGCATATATTTATGAATAACTATTCTCTAGTTTCTATACCAGATTGATATAATTTCATGGATTGAATTTATTTTAATGGGGTTGAATGCAACAACCATAGATTTTATAAAATATTTTTTTCCAAATAAATTTTATTTCCTTGAAAACATATTTTTCATTTAAAAGTATTATTTATTGTACAATAATATGGTAAAACTTATGGGATAACTATTATATTTTGGTTATAAATTGTACTAAATAATTTAAAAACATTATATGGTATGCACATAAATAAAATAAATTCATATGATATTAGTTGATTATAATTAAAAAAAATATCATTTGAAAATAAAAAAAATGAAAAGCTTATTTTATACGCAGAATGTATTTTTATCATAATAAATTAAAATAACAGCTATTTTAGATAAAATTTAACGAAATTAAAATATTATATTTTCAATAAATTTTTTATCATTCACCAAAAATATTTTTTCCTTTGAATAAAATTAATATTTTATTATCCTTAAAAAAATATTTTTCTAAAAAGAGATTTCATTTCATTTTAAAGAATTATTTTGATTTTATTTTTTTACTCATTTGAAAAAATATGTTTGATAAAAGGAACAATATTTTATATATTAAAATTCCAAATTTCAAATTAAGTGAAATTTTGATAATTTTATGAACGGATTAATTTTTTTGATAAATTATAATATATTTCAAAATTTTATTAGAAATTAACATCTCATTGAGTGAATTTTTAATGTTCAACATTAGATAAATAATTAAATAAAAGATAAATTTGTTAGATAATAAAATAATTAATCTAAATTAGGAAATTTTAATAGAATATATATATAATTTTTATATAAAAAACTTATTATTTATGAATTTTTTTTTATTTGAAAACCCTCAGTATCATCACGGTGGTTTGTTTTTTACCAAATTAAATTCTTCCACTTAAGTTAATTTAAGTTGATAAAATTTTATATATGTTTTTAATCATAATAAATTATATTCTTCAATATGGTCTAGTTAATTTATGGTCATATTTAATAATAAAAATAGAAAAAATTAATTACCACGGTTAATGATAAAATGAGGGTTTGTGGTTCACATATCCTAAAGATAAAATTAATTTCAAACCAACATAATATTATATTAGATAACTTTTATTTCATATTTATATTTATTGGTTATAAATTATAAAATAGTGGTTATTTTTTAGGCTTATAGGATAACTTACTAATGAAAAAGAGCTAGTTACCATAGTAAAAAAATGGTAAAAGTATGTATACATAATTATTATGTAAATAACATGTCTTTGTCATGTTAATTTGTTAGTTTTTTATTCTATTCTAGTATATGTAATCACTAAATACATTATTTTTAATGTTTTTAGTAATATATCATTACATTTATTGCCCATTATTGAATAGTTTTTGGTATTTTCAAACACTCCAATCTTTGGAAGATATTAAAGGAAAAATCCTATGATCATTTCTTCACACATCCAAATAATTTTGGCATAGAAAATAAATTCCAATATAAATTACATATATCCCATCATAATTTTATAGTGTAATTTGATTTATTAAAAACTCTAATAGGAAGGCATTCAGTTCATTCTAAAAGTGGAAGTCCGATAATAATTTATCATCATTATTTGATAATTTTTGTTTTACATAATTTCACACCTCCTTTAATTATTCATAATATATTCTCATAAAATCAAACTAGTTTATCTTATATAAATATATATTACATTTTTATGTTTCAACTTATACAAATCTCTTCTTCCATGTAATTGGAAATGAATCTAATAATCACGTGTACGACAGACTGCCGACTCATGAACCGATTTAATTATTTTCCATCACCGCCTATAAATGAAGGATATAATTATTAATTTAATTTATAAATATATTAATAAGAAAAAAATTTATACTTCTTTAAATATATTATAATATATTATTTAATAATATCTAATCTGTTTGAAAGTAAAATTATTTCTCATTCTGATATGTAGACTAAATCCTCCATTATTCAAAATAATATATAATTCATTAAAATTTTCATAGATGGAAACATGGGTATATTTAGTTAATAAGTTATATATATATGATATAATAATTTTTTTAAAAGTTTAATTATTATTTAATTTTCTTTTTTTCCATCTATCACGATAATAGAAAAAATATTTAAGCTTGTTTACTGCATATGGTCTCCATGAAAATTGTATTAAATTATATTATGTAATTAAATATATTAATATAAATACATTTATAATTATTATATAATATATTTACATAATTAATTAAATTATTTAGATTATGGGACCATAATAATCGTATATTGACTAAAACTACAGAACCAACACACAGAAAAAAGAAAAGCAGTTATAACATGAAATACTGAATTAAAAAATTTATTAGATAAATGATGATAATAATATTTAAGTAATAAATATATGACATTTTATATATTATTATGGTTTTTGGATAAAATATTAAGAATAATATATTTATTATATAGTATGTTTTAATGTTTATGGGAAACTGGACATATTTACCACTTGTTTCTTTTATGTTGTTTTTAGAGATAACAAGAATATGTTTATTTATTCTCCCCATTATAATTTTAGGATAGAAATATCCATATATGTGACTTTTTTTCCACAGTCTTATGATTTATATTCTATAACGAGGTATAGGTTTTATGATACCATCTAATTGATATTTGGGATTACCTTTGATTATGTCTCTCATAATATAATATTATCAAAATTCTCTAATGTATTCATTAATTATTATTCAAATTTTCATTACATGTTTTCTTTTAATATTCCTCTCTATAAGTACTAAATAAGAAAAAAAAAATTTCAATGAATACTGACTTTATTTCCCTCTTCTGTGAAAATCATTTTATTCCACGTCAGTTTTTTTAATGATGATTTCATGAATGTTCTCAATATTTTTAAATGATATTTTAAATATGATTTAACAATTATTTTAAAATGTTTTATAATATTTTATTTTTAATATAAATTATGAATTAATTAAATTTTACCAAATATATGAATTGATGGTTTCTTTTAATATATATGAAATGAACAGAATTTTAAGCCATAAATACCAGTCAATTATTTGATTATTTCTTTATATGATTATGTGTTAATTTCAAATTTTAATATTATATTTATTGTTTTTTATATCCTTATATTTAAGACATATGATTTCAATGTGGCAAGGAATTATTCCACATGGAATGTTCAATGTGATCTTTTAATAGAAAATTTCAACTAAGATTATATACATTGATGTTTCATAACCTTTACTGGTAATTTTTTGATTTGATAATATTTATATTATTTTTCAGGACTGTTTATAATTATGATAATAAAATATATATGAAATAAATTCCACTTATTTTCATTATTCTATGATGAATTTTTAAAATGATTATGAAACCCGATTATTTATCATGGGTTAGGTAATTAAAAGAAGATTTGAGAGAATGTTTCCATTTCCTTGATGATGATATGATAAATATTTTCTTATATTTTGGTAAAAATTATGAGATTTTTATAATTTTATGCGAGGTATTGGAATTATATATTAATCCCTTTAATTGGTTAATTAATAACATCTAATGTGATAAATGAGACTATGAAACAGAGTGATTATATTTAATTTAGGGGAATTGACTAATATAATAGTATTGGTAATGAAAAATGATTACTCATATTATATGGGGAGTGAAACCATTATAATATTATAATTTCTTAAACTACCCTTGATTGCTATGGAAATCATTCCATACACTTTCGGAAATTCCACAATTTCATGTCTTTGGCGAATTTTTTATTTTCACAGATTGTGTTCATTGGTTCCTTTATCAATAATTTTTATGTTCTACTAATATATAATACAATTTTAATAATATTGATCAATTATATAGTTGGGTTGATTTTGAAATGTTATTATAATGTTCTTATACAATTATTATCTTGATAGGAATTAGTTGTAACTAATATATATCATGTTCATGATTAAAAAACATATAATATATCCCTTTCATATATTTTCATTCATATGTGATAATGAATTATATTTTGTAACATATATCTAATATGATTTATATTTATATAGAAAATAATGGGATATTTTTTAGTTCACCTATGAACTAATCATTTTAATATATGGGTTTCAAACATAGTAGACATATATAAATATATCACTGATCATTACATTATATGATTTATATTCATCTAATAATATATAACATATTAATATGTTACATATGGGTTCCTTTAGTAATCGAAATTAAGGGGTTGTTTATAAATTGGCACAATGATAAACCATATTCATGGTGACTAGGATTAAGTCTACACAAACGGTAAAAAACTCCAGTGGGATATGATTTGATTTTTGATATTCTCTTTCTAATCCAATATAATGGATTTAATATGAATTTACTTTTATGGTATTAGTTTGATACGTAGATGATAACTCAACTAAATATATTCTTGGGAAAACTAAAATAAATATATGATGAACTAAGGGAACTATTGGACTACTTGATAATGAAAAATAATGTGATGTTTTATGGATGAGATAATTTTATAATTATGAAAAATATTTCTTATTGATAATGTTATTTCTCACCTTGAATTTATTTCGGATTCAAAAATAGATTCTTCTAAAAACAATTACAAGTGAATGGGAAAATACATATATTACCACAATAAAAACTCATTAGAATAGGATATTTAGTGATAAAACATATGGTCCTGTAAAAATAACTATAAAAAATATAATTAAAAGTGTATGAGTATTCAATGTCTAAAATACACCATATAATAGAATTATTTTCTCTCATAAAATACCCTTCAATGAGGAAGATGAAGGAAATAAGATTCATTTTCATTCATGTAATAAATGTTTAATTTGGAACCCATGAGAATATATGAAAAGATACAAAAAGATTTATATATTTTTATGGATTTCATCATGATTCAACCTATCATGTAAAATGAATATTTTTATTAACATGATTGAATAAAATAGTGTTCAACCAAAGTCATAATTAATATTTCAATGTATTTTGTGTTTGAATCAAGGGAATTATCAAAATCAATTGAAAAATCCATGGACTAACAAAGATAATGATAATCAGTATGCTAAATAACCTAGATGATAATGTAAATCCAATGTTAGAACATCTCTTTATATGGATCATTATATTTAAAGTACACATACCCTCTAATACTAATTTGATGACTTCATGGTGGAATTTTATTCTCATAAATTTAATATAATGAATATGGTTTTTATGATCATTAAATCACCAACCTTTCATTATTTTGTAAATAAATTTTTTTTAGTGTAATGATTGTTTTATTAGAAGTTGATTATTATAGGAATTTACATTATTATAATTCCTTTAATCAAATTTAATCTAATTTTTGAAATTTATTTCTTCTAGGAACATAGATGAAAAAATTTTATTAATATATTGAATAAAATATACATGTCATCAAATTTATAAAAAAGAAAAAATATTTATTAAAAATATTATAGAATAATTAATCTATTATATTATTCAATATAAATTATCCCATGGGATCTTTAACACAAATATAAATGAGAATATAATTGTTGATATGTCTATTATTAAAGAAATGATGATCTTCATAGACATAAACAACATATTAAAGTTTTTTCTTTTATTTTCCAAACATGAGTTGTAAATAAAATAATTATATTGTTATTAATTTATCCATTGAATAGTGAATATTAATAATTCAAGGATAATAATATTTTAAGGGGGTGAAATGTTACAACCCGAAATTATGAACCTTAAAAAACAAATGTCTTTTTCGATAACATTAATCCCATTTTAAACTAAATATAATTGAAACACAACTTATTAGAATGAAATTAATAATAAATATATAATTAACACAAATATGGTAAACCAATTAAATTTATTAATGTTGGTTGTAAAATAATTAATGTGAGATAACAATAAAAATGGTTATTTTCAAAAAAAATTATATTCTGAAGTTTCCGAGAAAATCATAATTTAAAAATAATATAATGTAAATATGGTAAAATAAGATGAATTTCTGAAATCATGTAACAAAACTTAACGTACTATTATTTCTGGAGTTTATTCTGGAATAGATAATATTTATTGAAAAATTGATTTTTTCTGAAATTATTATTGATATAATTTCACCATTATATAAGTGTATTGTAGAATACTAAAAATAAATTCGAAATAATAAAATAACTTTTTATTGAATAATATTATACATTTTCATAATTCAATGAACTTATAAATCCAATGTTATTCATTTTTAAAAATAAATTTTAAAGATACATTAATAAAAATTATTTTAATGTTTTTTCTAATGATGTTTTTAAATGAATAAATATGTATATTGATTAATTTTAAAGTGACATAACTTAGATTTTTTATAGTAATCAAATATTTCTAATAATAATATATATAAATAAATTTTTTTTCTTATACATAATTTTATAAACATAATAATTCACTTAAAATAACTGATTTTACACATTATATGTGTTGATAATAAATATAAAATTTCATACCACTACTATAGGAAGTATCAAATCCAGAATTTTATTGTGTAACTTTTCATTACATTTTACAAACATTGGATCATTAATGTGTATTGTTTGTGAAATTTGGAAAAAAACATGACAAAATAAAACTATTTTCAAATCCATTTGTAGGGATTCACCATAAGTTCTTCATAAGTAAAATTATTTCCTCTCATAACCTAGAGACATACATCAAAGGAAAGGGTGACTAGAAGGCCCAATAAGAAATGAATGGGAATCAGTTTACATGAAAAATCAATAAGATCGTGTTAAAAAACATAAACACATTAGAAATGGATGTAGAGGAATATCATAATAAAATTAACATGAATCATGACATGATTATGTGTCTAAAACATTTACTTTAGACATTCATGAACGTATCACCAAGGGTCATCCCCAAGGTGTCATTAAAATTACCAAGGTAATTCACCAAGGTATAATAAAAAATGCCATCTTAAGAGATTAAATTCATTATCCAACTCATTGGACCTCTTTCCAGGCACACCGTTAATATATTTTTATTTTCATGTGATCCTCATATATCATAATCATACATTTCCTAAATAACCCAAAGAGAGTAAAATAAATGGAATTCACTTCAAAATCATGATGTTTTATAAAGTGTTTAAAAATAAGATCATTATTCATTTATAACACATTGAATGGGAGTGAGGTTTATATGTATGTTAATTCCATAATAAATTAGACCAATTATATGTATTGATGAATACCCCTAGAAATAAAAATATAATTGGGTATTCAAATAAGTAATAAAAGAAAATTTCTTGAAAAAAATAGAAATTTTGGGACGAAAATTCTTTAGCATAACGACTATATTACAAGGATTTAGAAAACATTGAATAGAGAGTTGACAAGAGTCCCCCACTAAAAATAACACATAATACTGTATGGGTACAGAATGAATACAAATGAGGGCATGGTATGGATATTTGAATAAAATACCATATGAAAATGATACCCGAAGGAAAAGAGAAGATGTAATTTCTTTTACGAAAATATGGAAGCCTAAGAATGTCACATAAAAATTTAGAAAATAATTTTATGAGAGTAGAATGGGCCTCTCATAAATAGAAAATGAAACATACAGTAAGAATAATATAGAATAACATAACCCCACATAATAAAATGAAAATAAGAAGACATAACAAAAAGAAAGTCATGACATAAAAGAGGAGGTTGAAGGGTTCCCATACCATGAAGAGTAACATTGAAAGCAGGATGTTTGGTACATTGGGGGCTTGAATAAACCTTGTAAGGATTTCTTTGGAGGGAAAAACACTAAATCGTTATTGTGGAGGATTTTGGAATGAAATGAATGAGGGAATAGCTTGGTATTTAATGGTAAATTGAGGTAATATTTAATTAATTTCCAAGGGACACCTCATTAGTGGTATTTTTACAACCACAGGCTTCCCCATGGTATTTTCCAATGGTACTGACCACTTGGGACACCTCATTACATATTTTACTATACCAAAGTCTACTAGATTTATTACATCATGACTACATCATCAATGATGTCATTAAATACCCGAAACTGAAAACTGTATTTTTACTATTCCCCAAAACATCAGTTGTTTCAGAAAAATCCCAATATTATACCATTACATAATATCATTCCTTTGAATTAAAAAATGAAATCCATTTTAGGAAAATAATTTCCTAAATAGTTTTAAATTAAATTTTAAATAAAATCATTATCTATTAAAAACTACTCTTAAACTATATCATGTTTTGTAATACCATTAAAAATTAATCAAGGACCCACTAATTTATTGTATAACAATAAAAAAATAATGTAACAAGTAATTATTACATTTTATGAAAATACATTTCCATTTTATATTATTAAATTAATTATAATGTTTTAAATAAAATATTTTTGAGCTACAAAAATATCAAAACATATACTATGATCATTTATTTCACAATTAAGATGTCTAAACTGTATTTATAAATTCATGGGAGAGGTTTCTAATTTTTTGATGAATTACTATTCATAACTATTAATAAGGGTATATTACTATTAATTCATTACTATTCAATAAAATTTATGTTGATCTTATTAGACTCTAAATTTTTTCCTAATTAGAACTATAGAAAACAATTTTTTGAAAATCATTTCACCTTAATAATTATTTAAAGTATACAAAAAAATTAAAATACACTTATTATTCCAAAATTCATCAATAAAATTCATCATATATTTTTTCAGACATTTAAAAATCACAAATTTTACCATAATAATAAATAAAAATTTTATTTATACATAGTTATTACAATAAGTATTTATGGCCTCGTTTCATAGCCCCTTATAACTCTTGCATAGTACCTAAGTATATGTTGTGCTGTGATGATGGAATCTTGGTATGGCTCGGACAGCATTGCCCGAGTGGTGATTTCTATCAACTTGAACTTCTACATTTAGTGATTATGTTATAGCTTCACATGTTGAATCTCAGCATGGGCATGCTCTAGTGAAAAGCCCAGAGATACTACCTTCTTCCCAAGCTTTGACAGATGGGCTTCGTACGGCCCGAGTTTACTGGATGAGGCCATCAACTCTACATTCTATATTAATTAACCAATATCACATGTATTTATAAACAATAATTGTAATGTTAATATTTTAGTTTCCAATGGTCATATTGAGAAACGATCATATAACATTAAAAACAAAATGGTATCACTTTATTAATTAAAAGATATACTTTTGAGCAGTCTAAAATGAAATAACACACAAATTTAGGAAGGAAGTATTTTTCAAAAGTTTGGGTTATTAAAATATTACCCCCTTATTAAATTTCCTTCCAAAAATTTTAACTCGTACCCTATGAAGGGAAATTGTGTGGGTACTTCTACCTTATTTACTTTTTTTTGTTCCTAGGTTGGTTCTTCGCATTTTTGGTTCCTCCATAACACCTTAAAAAGGTGGGAAGTCTAGATTTGTAGAACCTTGTCTATATGATCCAAGATCTCCACCGATTTCTCTTCATAAGATAGGTCTTGTTCTAATTGTACCTCCTCTAGATTCAGTACAAGTGAAGGGTCAGGTATATACTTCCTCAAGAGGGATCTGTGGAAGTCATCAAAAACTTGTGCTAGATTTGGAGGAAGTGCCGGTGGATATGCCACTTATTCTACACGATCAAGGATTTCATTGGGGGCAATGTACCCCTAGACGAGCTTCCCTTTCTTTATGTACTTCATGACAACATTCCAAGGTGAGATTCAAATAAAGAAGTTTTCAACAACATCAAACTTCAAGTCCCATTGACGGTTGTCGGCATAACTATTTTGCCGACTCTACGTAGCCTCAATGTGTTTCTAGATGGAATGGACCTTTTTTTCAACTCTTTCACAAGATTAGGCCCAAAATTTTTTCTCTTACTAGATTCTGGAAAACAAGTTGGAGTTCTACATCGCTTCCAAAATAGAGATTCATAGGGTGCCATTTGAATGATCAAGTGAAAGTTATTGTGGTAAGAGAACTCAATTAATGGGAGATGTGGATCCCACCTATCTATAATTGCATTGAGTATGTTGTTAGCATTACCTCAAGTGTTTGAAAATTATTATCAAATTTTGCAATAGTTTGTGGGTGATAGGCCATACTGAAACTAAATTCACGGATCAGGCCATGTTAATGTATTCTCCCGATTTTTGATGTTAACATTGGATCACAATAATATTTGATATGGAGTGGAACTCCATACAACCTTACCACATACTTTATGTAAATATGGTCATGTTGATCACGATTAATATCTTCCTGAATAGAGTTAAAATAGGCATTCTTGGTGAGATGTTCCACAATAACCCATATCGCATTGTTTCCATTGGGAGTTATTTGGAGACAAGTGAAAAATGCCCATAGTGATATTGCCCCACATCCATTATGGTATGGGTAGTGGCTGTAATACCCCTTTAGGACGTTGTCACTCTGCCTTCACTTTCTAACCTACCAGACAACTTCATGTGTAGTCAGTAATCTCCCTTTTTATATTATCCCACCAATAATGATCACGAAGGTCTCTATATATAATTTCTTGATTCATAGATTTAATGAGAAATTGGAGTTATGAGCTTCAACCATCATCTCGTTCTTTATCTTTGGAATTTATGGAACACATAGTTTTCTATGAAATTTCAATACACCTTCATGATCCATATTGAACTCAGTATACTTCACATCCTCTATAGCTGCAAACTTCTTCTGTAATGATGGATCTTCTTTTTGAGCATCCATGAACTTCTCTAGTAATGATGGTTGAGAAATCATTTTGGTTAGGGTTAATAATGTAACATCTTCTAAAATACTGATTTATTTCTTTACTGGCTCCTTGATCAAAGGATGTCATTGATTATACATTATGGAAAGAACAACTGGGTCTTTCCTGCTTAACATATCAGTGACATTGATTGCTCTTCTGGGATGATAATGAATTGAACAATCATTATCTTTTAGAAGATACAACCATCTCCTATTTCACATTTCAATATCTTTTGTGTGAAAATATACTTCAAACAATGATATTATGTGTATATATAACATTTCTCAACATAAATATAGTGCATCCATATCATTAGAGAAAAAACGACAGCTGGTAACTCCATATCGAGCGTAGGATAGTTTTTTCATTAGTCTTCAACTGTCGAGATGCATAACCAACGAGTTTTTCATTTTGCATGTGGAGACACCCAATCCATAACACAGATGCATCGTTAGAAATAAAAAAACATTCCCCACTTAGGGGAAGAGTTAACACATGTTCAAGAAACAAATCTCTTCTTCGGCTATTGGAAACATTCCTCGCACTCCTTTTTCCAGATGAAATTGACCCCTTTTCGAGTTAACTTGGTTAATGGATAATAAAGTCGTTAAATATTCTTCTCAAACCATTTATAATATCCCGATATTCCATGAAAATAATTAATCATTGTTATCATTGTTAGATGAGGCCACTCCTCAACATCTTTTTTCTTCATAGGGTCAACTTTGATACATTCATTGGTTACAATGTGGCCCAAGAAAGAAACATGTTGCAACCGGAATGCACATTTACTAACCATCCCAAAAATCCTCTCCTTCCATAGTGTTGTCAAAATATCCCTTATATGATCCTCATTCTCTTTACGACTTTTGGAATATATCAAAATATAATCAATAACAACTACCACAAAGGTATCATGATATACCTTAAATAATTTATTCATCAAATCCATAAAAATAGTAGAAGCCTTAATATGTCGAAAGGGTATAACAACAAACTCATAATACCCCTATCTTGATTGGAAGGAAGTTTTTGGAATATCTTATTTCTTCACACTCAGTTGATGATAACCATATCGAAGATCAATCTTAGAGATGAATTGAGACCCATAATGTTGGTAAAAGAAGTCATCAATTCATGGAAGAGGGTAATTTTTTTCTGTGATCATGTTCATTTCTCTATTATAAAATCATAGCCGCATTGATCCATCCTTCTTATTCACAAGTAAAACTGGTGCTCCCCAAGGAGACACACTAGGTCGGATTAAAACATTCCCCAAAACATCATGAAGTTGTTTCTTTAACTCGTACAGCTCCACATTTTCCATCCTATACAGGGTCATTGATATCTAATGGGATCCAGGTATGAGTTAAATGGAGAACACTATGTCTCTCCCTGGGGGAGATCCTGGTATCTCTGACAAAAATACATCAATGTATTCATGGATGATGGGGAAATTTTTTATCCTCAATCTCTAATTTTATTCTTCATCATCAACGATCATATCCATAAACAAGATAGAGGTGGTTCTTCAAGGAAAATATTATGTTGATAAATCTGTCCTTTTAATAAAACTGTGCTAAGTTAATTTTTTATTAAGAAGGAGAAACCATACAACAAAGAGATACAAACAGAGCAGCCTAAGGAGGTCTAAAATGATGCAAGCCAAGGGAATCCCCTTTGATCAATTTAACACCTTCAGGCTTCAAAGTGGAAATTTCATGCAGACAAATCGGATCGGGACCAAGGACTTCCATAGAAGCAAGATGATCTGCCACTTGGTTACCCCTCACGCCAGGTGTGGCTGATTTTGGTATCATTGGAGAGAATAACTTTGCACTTTCTGATAATATAGATGATAGACCATGGAGTAGAGCATATATCCTTCAAAGAATCATGCAGATTTTTTGAATCTGTTTCAACTTCAGCTAAATCTAATCCCTGCTGGTGGAAAAGGCTGATACTTGTGAGCATGGCCTTGGCTTCGGCTTGAAGAGAGGAGCCGTGTCCTAACCGGGAGGAGAAGGCTATGAGGACCGATCCCCGTGAATCCCGGACAACCCCACCCCCATGCAGAACTCCCATATAGCAGGACCCGTCAATATTGAGTTTAAAACCCCTGATAGGGGGACTCCAACTAACCCAGCGACCTCTGTCAAAACCATCTCTCTGCTGGACAACATGAGGACTGGAAAACATCCAGCTGAAGGATGGAGCATCCCGCCAGTTAGAGAGAAGATGAGCCATATCAATGAGAATATTTTTCGACCTGATGATGGGAGACTTACCCGTAGACCGTAGCCCGTCATGTCTGAGCTTGTTCCTGGCTTGCCATATGGACCAACACCCAGCAAGGAGAATCAAGGCGCGAGCTGTTTTTTCCGGCCCTCTGGCTCCCGACCCAGGAAACCACTTGTCAAAGAACGGAAGTTCCACCAGACTAGGATCACAAATTCCAGTAAAGTCCCCATAAAAACTCCAAACAGCATTCGCCCATTCCCCAGAGAAAAAGAGGTGCTCTGCCGTTTCCTCTTTGTAAACTGTACAGCAGGCGCACTGAGAAACAAGATGGATTCCACATTTTTTGATGTTTTCGTCTGTGGGAATGGCGCGGTTCCTGATTCTCCATAACAGGAAACAAAATATCGAGGGAGCCACCTTGGGCCACAGAACTTAATTCCAAGTATCCTGAGCTTCAGACGTTCCCCGCGTGCGACGGAAATCTCGTGCAGAAAAGATCCCCGTTGTGGAAGGAGAGAACACACATCTGTCCGGATCCTGCGATAAAACAATGAGGTTGAAGAGGTCCTGTTGTCCCTCGTCCAACACCGCTTTAATGAAAGTCGGGTGTGCACTTGCTTCCCTAAACGTGATAGTGGGATCTGGACATCCAGGGAAGCCAAGCGCCTTCCCCGCCCAGATGTTATGCCAGAAAGAAATCTCGCCCCTTCCAATAATCCATTGCGAGTGACCCATAAGTTCAGAAATGAGGAGCAGCATATTGGGCCACAGAGAAGAGCCTCGTCCCGCCACCGAGGACTGCTGGAAAAACAGAGGGTGCATAGTTTTCCCCCAAAGTGTACTCTGATCCACAACTTCCCAAGAAAGTTTAGCCTGCATGTTTCTAAGGGTGTCATCCAAACTTCGAACATTAATACCACCTTCTTTAGCAGGCCGAGCCACTCTTCTCCAGGCTGCCCAGTGTCTTTTCCTTTCGGCCAGAGGGTCCCAAATGAACCCAGCAAGAAGTCTGTCAATGAAGTTAATGACACCTTTCGGAGGCATGACCGCAGAGAGAGCATGAACTGGAGTAGCCAACAACACACTATTAATGAGAGCAATACGGCCACCAAAAGATAAGTACCTGTTTTTCCAGTTGTGGATGCGGTCCGCGATCTTATTGATAAGGAAATCGAAGTCCCGAATCCGAAGTCTGCTAGGGGAAATAGGAGCCCCAAGATATTTCATGGGAAAGCAGCCTCTTTGCATGGAAAGATTGTTTTGAATATCCGAAATTCGTCTGGAAGAACATTTGTTGGAGATAAAGAAGAAGATTTTCTCTTTATTGATAAGTTGTCCACTCCAGTGGCAGTATTCCTCCATAATCCTGTTAAACCCATCGATAGACTTTTTTCCAGCATTAATAAACACAAGAGTATCATCTGCAAACATAAGGTGAGAAATGGGCGTAGTCCTCATACGCCTCCGGTATGCCAAAATATCTCCATTATTGATGCTCCTATATATGAGCTTGCTCAAGACCTCCTGAGTGAGGATGAAAATGCTGGGGGACAAAGGGTCCCCTTGACGGAGGCCCCGACTGGACTTGAAGAAGCCATAGGACTTCCCCAAAAATCAAGCAATGTACTTACTGGAATTGAGAGAAAAATAACAGTACATGCCACAACATCAGTTGGCACTTCAACATCACCCATAGTGATTGAAAAAGTATGACCTTGTTCCCATAGACAATGTTGAGGTTGATGTTGATTCCCCTTCGCTGCCCTCGGAATTGGACAGTGATTGGAGAAGTTCCCATGTTGTCCACACTTATAGAATTGGACATCAGGTATGACCTACACCATCTTCACATTATCATTATTGTTGGGATGTTCTGGCTTCACCTCACTATAACAATTTCGTGCAATATGGACATCTCTAGCACAACTCTATCACATCCATCTCTTGAGCATGTAGTTAGCCAAATGCTTTTTCCCACATTTAATACATGTGAGGAATTTTACATGCTTTCCCCCTCTTCCCTGATTGAAGCTCCACCCTATGATTGTCTCCATCAAACTTTTCTTGTAATTGGATTTATGATACCAATTTTTCTTACCACACTCATGTACTACTTTCAGCGCACTTCGTGTGATCTCCTCGTAGCTATCATAATATCGGTTGGCTATATTCTCAAGTAGATGAGGTCTCAGTCCACCGAAGAATCTATCAAACTACCATTGCGATCCATGAAAAATCTTGTGGTTTAATGTGAATGCCTTGTGAATTTCATCATGTTTCTTCCCACAAAATCATTCAACATCTCCTTCATCTCCAAAAACACATTCTTAATTCTTTTTGTCATAAATTGAGGGAAATACTTGTAAAAGAATATCCCATTGAAATCTTCCCACTCCATAGATTCGACATCTTCTCTTGTCCTTGTGTTTTTAATCAGTTCCGACCACTGATCAACTTCTCACTTTAAGAGATAAACCCCCAAAGGAACCTTCTATTGTTCATAACAGTGGAGCACATAAATGATCTTCTTGATAGAGATGATCCACTGCTCAACAATCAATGGGTTGGAAGATCCACTGATATTTGGTGTCCATTGATTCATAAAAGACTCAGAAAAAAGTTATTACCTTAATGGTGATATCATTCACACCCCAACCTCACAGATTTGTTATTTTTAATTACATTAATTATTACATTGGGTTTTTGACAATTTTCCCATGTTGCACGATCATCTCGTGCGGTTATGAGTAATAGCGTGTTGCTTGCACGGACTCCCTGGGGTGTCAGAGTTATGGAGCGCGACTCACGCACAAATTATAGAACCACGCATAGAACACATGACTTGACCCTACAAGAGAGTAGTACAGGGTGGCATGGTTCGGGCGCAATTTTCTCAGCAGTGCGTCGGACTCCAGGGAAGCAGTGCAACTACCCCGATTTTCGATGTAAATGAATGAATCGATTTAAATGGTAAATGTGAGAAAATATTTATATAAATAAATAAAATAGATTATTTCAAATTAAATTAAAATAATTTATATAATGTTTTTTATAATTATAACAACAACAATATTTTTTTATATGATAATATTGTTATTATAATTATTGTATTGTTAATAAATGAAAAAAAGAGAGAACCCAAACCATAATTCTACCAGCCCCCCCCCCCCAATTTTCCTTTCCCCCTTTTTTCCACGGCACTCCCTACCTCCCCCGTTATCCCCGCATTGCGCCCCTACTGCACACTCCCCACTACCTCTTCACCACCTTGTGCGAGCCGCCCCCTCCACAGCTCCTCCTCTCACCAGCCCAATGCCCAGCAACCGCTCCCCACTCTCGCACTCACGCGGTACGACCGCCCCCAACTCCACCTCGCACCTGCTCCACGAAACCCCACCATTCCTAGCAGTGCCCCACGTCTTCTCTGAGTTTCTTCCTACAACCCGGACGTGCCTGACACCCCCCTTGTTGCACCCTCTCCATCACGGCATGACCTCCTCTTAGTGTGCACCCCATTTTTTGATCACGACCCCCTCTCATGTACAGTTCCGGTGTGGCCCTTGATGGCCGACGCGACCCCTCCCCCTTGTCGGTCCTGCTATGGGAAGAAAACTTCTTTCTGATGACTTTTTCGGTGCCCCGAAACTCCTCTCCATCCTTCGAAGGTAGAACATCCATCCCCGTTTTCTCCCGTTCCAACTTCGCTCGCTTGGACAACCTCCAAAATAGTCGTCATAGGTGCGTTCGACACTGAATATTCTTTTTGTCTATTTTTGGTTGTTTTCCATCAGCTACTGTTTATGTTTTGGATATTTTATTTTGTGTCTTTGAGTTCAATTACCATGCTTAGAGTTGTTCTTGACCTGTAAAGGTGAGAATAAGGTGAGATCGAAGCTTCGCACCAGTTTCGGGTTGCGTCGTCTTTTTTCTTGGTTCCAAGGTACGGTTTTTCACCTGCCTCATGTTTCCACACAGTTTATATTTCGTAATTCAAGAGTTTTAAGGTTCATATTATTTTAATTGTGTAGTATGTTTATTAATATGCACAAGTTGGGATAATTGTGTTTTTGATGTGGCGTTGTGTACGTTTGGTCATAAAAGAAGGTTTTGAAGAAGTTACTGGGTGCGTAAGCCATGGGTTACTATTTGGAAATTGTTTTATAATGTTTAATGTGGTTTATTAAATGGTACAGATGATGTGATCTGTGTACTGAAAATGTGTCGAGGTGGTTATTTTGAGATGGTTATTTGTTTGGATTGTTTTTGGTCCATGTTTATATAAATTTTTTGTTGGACGTTTATTGCAGCGCATTGGTAGGGTAACCCTGCATTACCGCAATCATCAGTTTTTGCATGCTTGTGCGCCTGTGTGAGGGGTGTCGCATTGTCATGTTCGAGCTGCGAGTTGAAGTAGGTTCCCATTGCACTTCTTTTAAAAATTTAAGATACATTATTTATTGCTTTTTGTGCAAACTAATTTTTCAAATTAAATTTTTTATTAATTTTTATAAATATGAGATAATATAAGATAATTAATTTTTAATATAAGACAATTAAATTTTTAATGATTATTTGGTGTATAAAGAACCCTTTATTTTATACTCGACACATGAAATATTTTCATGATGAGCGGACACCCAATAGTGAATGAATGCTCATTTGGATATTAAACGTAATTCACGGAATATAAGATAGAGTTTTGGTTTAGTGATAAATTATTTCATTTGAAGCGTGAACAAGTACTTTGGTTCTTTCAAGAAATTGCCTGGTTGGATCTTAATTTTATTTAGAAAAGTAAAATGTTTTGTTTTGGTTTTATAAAAATATTGGAAGCCTGTGAAGAATCGTTTTGGGGGATCCTTAAATGGTTTTAAACTGGTTTTGTTCTTATAAAAAAGTTTTACATTTTAGTGGTGATTGTGAAATCTGTTTAATGCCCATTTTGAAAGTTAGGGAAAGCAATGAAAATGTTTTGATAAAAACCCTCCAAGGGAAACTCTCCTGCCTTGGTTGTAATTGATTGTTTGGGAGGCCGTGCTTAGAGGCTCTCTGGTAATTGAGTATTTTAAAGGCAAGAGGTTGTTCCATGGAGTGGCTCGGGGTGATGCATGTTGTGATATATATATATATATATATATATATATGATTGGATTCTCGGTTGGTGTCGGTTGGCTCGCCCCCTTTTTAAACACTTGAGACCGGGGAATCTGGCATATTGAGAGAATATTCTAAGAATGATTTCTGCACTGGTAGGTTATGTTACTGAATATTGGCCAATAGTATGTGGATATATTGGGATTATTACTATGGGATTTTCCCTCGACCTTCCCGAGAGAGGATGTTCGAGGATATTGTGCCTTTTTATTTCATCGTGAAATGTCTACATGGATGATTTCACATGTATTGGTGTCTTCTGGTATATTCAAGATTTCCTAGGTTCACCCATGTCTGTTGGCTTTCAGTTACGTGTTGTGATGAATATGGTACTTGTATATATTGTCTTTCCATTTCCCTTATTGGGTTACTATGAAGCATTTTCATGTGTAGTTTCTTTACTAGAAAGTGATGTGTGGTTTTAAAGTGGTTTATGAAGTCTGTTTTCAAAGAATGGTTTTTATTCATTATGTGAAAATTGAAAATGTAAACATCTCTTCCCCTTTGAAAAATGGTAGTGTCTCACTAAAATAATGACTTGGGTTTTGGTGAAATGAATAGGGGAAATGACTCGAACTTTGTTTTGAGGAACATGTAGAAAACCTTAATTTTATATATTGTAGTTCAAACTTGAAATGGTGTTTCTTTTATTTTAATGGTAGTGCATTCAGAATAGATTTTATCGGGCTAGCATACTGAGTTTTAATACTCACGCCTATATTGTTTTCTTGTTTTTAGTTCTGTTGCAGGTTCAAACTTTATTTGTTCATCCTGAGTGACATTGGTAGTGGTATTGGGGAGTGACCCACGGGGTCATGTGGAGTTTTTGACGAAGTCAGGTTAGTAGGGTTTTTGGTTGTTCTTTATTTATTTTATTTTTTTCTATTTATTTTCCACTGCATAGTCTATTTTCTTTTGGGACAAATCATTCCCACCTGTTTATTTTTGATTCCCGACACTAGTTTCCAGCCCTTGGGGATCAGGAACGCCCCACAGGACATGTCCCAGGCCGGCTCGGGTGACCGGTTCAGGGATTACAAGGGTTGTTTGTGACAAAATGGTATCAGAGAAGGCCCTTGTTATTTGGAATATTCGGTAGATGGATATTATGATTGTCGGGACTCGAGAGGTCGGTACGGAAAGGACTTCATGAACCCTCACTCGTTCCGAACCTCGAGTTGCCAGGGGTAGTCCAGGAATTGAGTCTTTGTTTTATTCTGGATTGTTTTGTATTGAGGGATGACAACAGAGGTAAACTGATGTTACATTGTGATAACACTTGGAGTAGTGACCCATGAGGAGTCTGGGTAAACTGTTTAAATTCCACCTAGTTGTTGAAGCTTACATGGGGCATGACCCACTACCATGTCTCCATGTTTAGTGTGACCGCTAGTCCCTCTGGTGGTTTGATACAAGTTGAGTGTCATTTCCGTTCTTGTGGGTGTAAGTTCATTTTTTTAAATGAAAAGGGTTTTTTGGAAATGGGACTGATTTATTTTAAATGACTCTAAATTTATGAAATGAGATTTAAAACTGAAAGCCTTTGGTTTGGAAAACTGGTGTTTGATTGGAAATTGATCAATAATGGTTTGGGGGGAAACCTCATGTACTCCTTATGAACTTTTGCACATGTGAGAGGATGCGTGGAAAGTGTGTGTTGGTGTGTATGAATGAATGTGGAAGAATATATGTGCAATGGTTCATGGGATTACCTTGGTGTGTTTAGAATTAATGTCATGACCTTGTTATTTTAATGTGATTTTGAAAAGGGGAAAATGATCATTCAAAATTGAATTTGGTTTAAAAAAATGGACTTGTTATTTGGAAAGTATCCTTGAAATAAGGTGGTATTCAAATGTAAAATGAAAAGCGGTTTTTGGGTTGGGTTTGTTTTGTTTGGATTTGAGCTAGTTGTTTTTGGATGAAAGTGATTTATTGATGTTTCTTTGAATGATATCAGTTTTGGATTAGTGTTATATATGTTGTTCAGAAATGCAGCCCAGAAAGGTCCCCGGAGTTTTTGATGAGTCATAGCCAGTTTTTGGTCCATCTCGGATGTTGACTGTCCTTCATGGTGATTAGTGTATGTTAGAGACAGTGGAGTGTCTTAAATAGGTCTAGAGCATCTTTAGGGAATTGGGAACTCCCGAAGCTGTTAGAGTACATGCTGTTTTGGGTATATTCTAAGGTCCAACTCTGGATGAGTAGGATATGTTCGCCCCTCGATTAGTTCAAGTTGGGATGATGTGGTATGTCTTTAAATACATCCTCATTTGATGGTATTTACTTGTGGAGGTGAAAATGATGAAAATGGAAGAGCTCATGCATGTTCAACCTGGACAACAGATGTTGAGAACGTATGTTGACCATTTCAAGGATCTTGTGTCCATTTATCCGGGGGTAGTGTCGTAGGACTGGATGAGGACTTCTCTCATCATTAGGGGTCTTCGTCCAATGATCAAGGAGCGGGTCCTCCTTTCTAAGCACCACCACATTGATAAGATGGGGGATGAGGCGTTCTTAGCTGAGTTGGTCATCTGAGTGGAGATGGTTGGAAATCTAGTGTATCTAGTTGCTCACCAGGGATCCCCATCTGCCGAGAAGGGTGTGCCAGAGGGACCTATTCCTAAAAAGTCATCTAATTCGGTTCTAACTTCTAGTTCGTCGGACCGTTCAGTGGTGGGCCACCACTGTGGCCAGTTCCGACATGTGAAGTTGTCATGTCGCATCCCTCCGAAGGTGTGCCACCATTGCAGGTGACTGGATCATCTAGAGACGGTTTGTATGAAGCGTTGCATGAGGAAGACACTGTGACAAAAAGATTCTAGTGCCTGACTATGAGGCAAGAGATTCATCAACCATCAGAGCCCCAACCACAGGTCTTGGGGTGAAGCTCGTGCGTAGTAAGGGGTTGTCGGGGGTGTAAAGCCTCTGTTCGGGTTTTGGAGTTCTGTGTTGCCAACGAAACATTTAAAGCCCTTCCATTCTTGTTCATCCACTGTTAATGTTATGTGCTTGTTGTAGGTCCATTGTTTAATTTTGATGTTGGGTTGGACGTGTTCATTGTAATCTAAGCATTCTATTTTTTCTGAATTATGATTCTCTAAATCCGACGTTTTTATTTAAAAGTGTGTTTGAACCTTGTATGGGTTAATCTCAGTTGACGGTGTTCATTTGAAGATATAAGTGACTATGGAAGGATCGAGGTTTGTGGTAATGCTCGATTTTACTTCGTGGGTTATGTTCCTCTCAGTGGTTTCTCTCTAGTGTTCAGTGTTTTTAATCTATATCGAGAGTTCCATGTTTTAGCGGGAGGTGTTGTTTCGCTCATGCTATGAATATTAGTTTGGACTGGTTGGGAGTTCTTGTGTCACCCAACCCCTTCTCGAGGAGGTATGTTTGGGTGTTAAAATTTCCACACTTGTTGAGTTCTTGTGGTGGGGAGAACCCTCTCGTGTTCTCCCATTCTCTTATGTTGCAGCTTCTTCGGGTCTTATTTGGTCATTAATTCTTGTTTGGTCCATCGTTCGGCTGAGTGACTTTCTGGGGGAAGCACGTGTCTGTGGAGGGGAGAATTGTCACGTGCCGACCTCACAGATTTGTTATTTCTAATTAATTTAATTTTTACGTTGGGTTTTAGAAAGTTTTCCACTGTTGCACGATCATCTCGCGCGATTAGGAGTAACAGCGTAGTGCCCGCACATACTCTCGGGTGTGTCAGAGTTATGGCCTGTGACTCACACACAATTGAACGAACTGTGTTGAGTGCACATGACTTGACACTGCAAGCATGTAGTACCAGGTGGCACAGTTCTGGGACAGTTTTCTCAACAGTGTGTCGGACTGCAGGGGAGCAGTGCAACTACCCTGATTTTCGATGTTTATGAATTAATTGATTTAAATGATAAATGGGGAAAAATATTTATATAAATAAATAAAATAGAGTATGTAAAATTAAAATAAACTGATTTTTATAATGTTTTTTATAATTAAAACAAAAACAATATGTTTTTTATATAATAATATTGTTATTATAATTATTGTATTGTTATTAAATGACAAAATAGAGAACCCAAACCCTAATTCTACCTGGTTCCCCCCCCCCATTTCCCCTTCCCCATTTTTTCTATTGTACTCCCTACCTCCCCTATTCTCCCCACATCGTGCCCCTACTTCACAATCCCTACAGCCTCTTCATAGCCCTGTGTGAGCCACCCCCTCTACAGCTCCTCCTAGCACCAGCCCGACGCCCAACCGCCACTCCCCGCTCTCACACTCTGGCGGCCTGACCACCCCCGGCTCCGCCTCGCCCCTGTTACGTGTGACCCCAGTGTGCCCAGAAGCACCCCACCACTTCTATGAGCTTCTTCCTGCAACACAGATGCTCCTTAAATCCCCCTTGTTGTGCCCTATCCTTCGTTGCGCGACATCCTCTTGGTGCACACCCCCTTTTTTTATCACGGCCCCCTCTTGCGCAATGTTCTGGTGCAGCCCTTGCTGGCCGACGTGACCCCTCCCACTTGTCGGTCCTACTATGCCCAGCGATCTTCTTTCTGGTGACTTTTTCGTCTCCCCGCAGCTCCTCTCCGTCCTTTCGAGGTAGAACAGCAAGCCCCATTGGCTCTCGTTCTGACATCGCTCCCTCATCCAACCTCCAACATAGTCATCTAAGGTGAGTTCGACTTAGAATATTCTTTTTGTCTCTTTTTGGTAGTTTTCCAGCAGCTAGGGTTATGTTTTGGATATTTCATTTTGTGACTTTGCATTCAATTTCCATGCTTAGAGTTGTTCTTGACCCCCAAAGGTGCGATTAAGGAGCAAGCGAATCTTCACACAGGTTTCGGGTCACATCGTCTATTCGCCATGGTTCCAATGTAAGGTTTTTCAGCTACCTCATGTTTCCACTAAGTTTATTTTTCATAATTTGGGTGTTTTAAGGTTATTATTATTTTATTTGTGTAGTTAGTTTATTAATCATCTCTAGTGAGGGTTAACTGTGTTTTTGATGCGGGGTTGTGTTCGTTTGGTTATAAAAGAGGGTTTCAAAGAAGTTATTGGGTGCGTAAGCCGTGGGATACTATTTGGAAATTGTTTTTATAAAGATTAATGTGGTTTATTAAATGGTACAAATGATGCGAGCTGTGTTTTTAAAATTCTTCGAGGTGGTTTTTTTGCGCTGGTTATTCATTGGATTTTTTTGGGTCCATGTTCATGTACCATTGTTGTTGTGTGTTTATTGCATCACCTTGGTAGGGTAAACCTGTGTTACCGTGATCATCGGTTTATGTGTGCTTGTGCGCCTGTGCAAGGCGTGTTGCATTGTCATGTTCGAGCTGCGAGTTGAGGTAGATTCCCATTTCATTTCTTTTACAAAATTATGTTACATTATTTCATGCTATTTGTGCACACTAATTATTCAAATTAAATAATTTATTAATTTTAATATATATGAGATAATATATTATAAATAATTTTTAATATAAGATAATTATTTTTTGAATGATTATTTGGTGTATAAAGAGCCGTTCATTTTATACATGACACTTGGAATATTTTCTTGACGAGAGGACACCCAATAGTGAAAGAATGCACGTTTGGATTTTAATCAAAATTCACAGAATATCAAATAGATTTCTGGTTTAATGATAAATTATTTCGGTTGAAGCGTGAAAAAGTAATTTGGTTCTTTTGAGAAATTTCATGGATGGCTCTTAAATTTTATTTGGAAAAGTAAAATGTTTTGGTTTTGTAATATAAAAATATTGGAAGCATGTGAAGTAGTATTTTGGGGGTTCCTTAAATGGTTTTAACCTGGTTTTGGTCTTATAAAAAAGTTGTAATTTTTAGTGGTTATTGTGAAAGTTGTTTAATGCCCGTTTTTCACTTTATGGAAAGAGATGACAATGTTTTGATGAAAACATGCCTAGGACAACTCTCATGTGTTGGTTATAATAGATTATTTGGGAGGTCGAGCGTAGAGGCTCTCGGGTACTTGAGTAGTTTAAAGGCAAGAGGTTGTTTCGTGGATTGGATTTGGGTGATGCCTGTGGTGCTTTATATATATATATATATATATATATATATGATTGGATGCTCTGTTGGAATCGGTTGGCTTGCCCCCCTTTTAAACACTTGAGACATGGGAATCTGGCATGTTGAGAGAATATTCTAAGAATGATTGCTTCACATGTAGGTTATGGTACTGACTAGTGGCCCATAGTAGGTGGATATATTGGGATTATTACTTTGTTATTTCCCTCTACATTACCAAGAGAGGATGGTCGAGCATACTGTGAGTTTTGATTTAATCGTGACTTGTCAACAGGGATGATTTCGCATGTATTGGTGTATTCTGGTCTATTCTAGATCTCCTAGGTTCACCCATGTATGTTGTCTTTCAGTTACTTTCTTTGATGAATATGGTTCTTGTATATATTTTCTTTTCTTTTCCCTTACTATGTAACTAATATAGAATCATCATGTGTAGTGTTTTTTACAAGAATGTGATGTGTGGTTTTAAAGTGGTTTATGAGGTGTGATTTCAAAGAAATGTGTTTTATACTTTTGGTGAAAATTGAAAATGTAAACATCACCTCCCCTTTAAAAAATTCTAGTGTCTCACTAAAATAATGACTTCGGTTTTAGTGAATGAATAAAGGAAATGACTCATAATTTGTTTTGAGTAACATGTATAAAACCCTACTTTTATAGATTGTAGTTCAAACTTGAAATGGTGTTTCTTTTATTTTAAAGGTAGTGCATTGGGAATAGATTTTATCGGGCTAGACTACTGTGTTTAATACTCACGCCTATAGTGTTTTCTTGTTTTTAGTTCTGTTATAGGTTCCAACTTCAGTTGTTCACCTTGAGTGACATAGGTTGTGGTATTGGAGAGTGACCTACGGGGTCACGTGGTATTTTGTTCGTAGTCAAGTTAGTAGGGTTGTTGGATGTTCTTTATTTATTTTCTTTCATTCTATTTATTTTTCGCTGCTTATTCTATTTTCTTTTGGGCCAAATCGTTCCCACCTATTTATTTTTGATGCCTGGCACTAGTTGCCAGCCCGTGGGGATCAGGAACACCCCTCAGGCCATGTCGCAGGCCAGATCGGTTGACCGGTTCAGGGTCAACCCTGGTTGGTTCGTGACAACATCATTCTCTCAGATTGATTCAAGTTATTTCTCATAACTAGAGTCAGTTGATTCATCATTCGCATGAATATTTCCATTCCTTCTTCCATCAGAGTGTCGTTAGTGCATGGTCCATTATAGTCACCATTTGCATGGTTCCTCTTATTTGACTCCATTTTCTAAAACAATAAAACCATATTAAGAAGATTATTTAATTTAGGAATCTTTTAAATATAAAATATTTTATATGTTAATACATCATTCTTTAAAAAATTACATTTCTCATCAAATCCTTCAAAATGAATCATAAAAATATTATTAATAACCAAACATATCCTCCGGGAGTGTCGTAACCATGCGTACAGCAATGCTCATTTTGGTGTACCAGGATACCCAGGGTCAAGCCCAAAACATCTTTTCTGTGTATTCGCTCCTAGGTACATTTGTTCCAAAGCTTCCTCAAGCTGCACGTATCCATACATGGATGTATTTTTTTGATAAACCACTTACTCAATAGTCACCAAAATACGAGAAATTATTCATATATATAAAAATTTCTATAGGGTATTCCCTATTGTTTTAATAACCTAAATTCCATAAATAACTAAACTATCCTTTGATACTAACTATGGAATCCCACCTTTTATTACATACCTTTTCCTTAAATTTTACAAATAGAGGATTTTAAAAGTCTAGTGTCGTTGAAATCAAGAACATAAAACATGAAAAAATAAAAAATTCTACTAATCCAATTATAGTTCATCATAATAGGTTTTCCATAAGTAAATTTATTTCATATCATAACATGGAGACATAAATCAAAGGAATGGGTGAGCTGATGGCCCAATAAATAAATACAATTAATCAATTTACCAGTGTAATCAATAAGAACTTGTTAAAAACATAAATACAAGAGCAATGGGTGTAGGGTAATATCATAAAAAAGAACCTGAATCATAACACTAATATGTGGATACATTATTTAATTTAGACAGTCATTATCATAGAACCCAGGATCATCCACAAGGTTTCATAAAAATTACCATGGTTATTCACCACGTTATCATGAAACATGTCATCTCTAGAGATTAAATTCTTTACCAAATGCATTGGCACACTAATAGGGAGAACCCTTAATATGTCTTTATTTTCTTGTGAGCCACATTGATCATAATCATACATTTTGTGAATAACACAACGAGAGTGAATGAAATGGGTTTCACTTCGAAATCGTGATGCTTAAAAAAGTGATTAAAAATAAAATCATTATGTCATTTATATCCCATTTAATGGGTGTAATGGTCAAATATATGTGAATTAAATAATAAAAAAGATAAATTTTATGTATTGATGAAGAACTCTTGAAATGAAAATATAATTGTGTATTCAAATAAATAAAACAAGATAATTTTATGAAAAGGTAAGAGAGATTTTGAGGTGAAAATTCTGCATCATAATGACTATATAACATTTTTTAGAAAACATTGCCTAGAGTGTGGAAAAGAGTCACCGAATATAAAATAACTGATAAAAATGTATGGGTACATAATAAAATTAAATATGATCATGGTATTGATATTTTTTGGAAATACTACATTAAAATGAAACCTAAAGGAAAAGTGAATATGTGATTTCTTTTACAAAAATTCGGCAGCATAACAGCATCAGTTAAAAATTCGGAAAATCAGTTGATTAGAGAGGAAGGTATCTCTAATAAATTGAATATTAAATTGATAGTAGGAATTATATATATATTAACCTACCCCAACATAATAAAAATAATATAAGAATGCATAACATAAAGGAATTCATGACTTAAAAGAGGAGATTGAATGGTTCCCATACCTTGAAGAGTAACATCAAAAGAATGATGGTTGGGACATTGGATGTGTGGGGTCACCTAGGGAGGACTCATATGGAGTTGAAACGATCATATCATCATTTATGAACATTTTTGAATGAATTGAATTAGGGAATGCCTTGTTATTTATAGGAAAAGTGAGGGAATATTTAATTACTTTCCAAGGGACACCTCATTAGTGGTATTTACAAAACCATGGGGTTACCCATGGTATTTTCCATTGGTATTGGACACTTGGGACACCACATAACATGTAATACTATTCAAAAGTCGACTATATTGATTGTATCATGATTATATGATCAATAATATCATTAAACACCCGAAACTCAAAATGGAATTTTTACTATTCGTCATAATTTCTACTATTTCTGAAAAATACCCAAAATTTAACCTAACCTAATATCGATGTGTTGAATTAAAAAATGAACTCCATTTTATGAAAATATTGTTCGATATATTTTTAATTTAATTTGTAAAATAAAATCATTATTTATTCAAAAAAAATAATCTATAACTATAACTTGTTTAGTAACACGTTAAAAAGTAATCATGGTCAAATAAAAGTATCATATTAGCATAAAACCATAAAGTATAAATTTATGATTAACTTTATTTATAATACATTTCCATTTTAAATTACTAAATAAATAGAATAATTGAAAATAAAATATTTATGGCATACAAAAACACTGAAACATATACTATGATAGTTTTTTTCACTTTTAATATGTCCAAATAATATTTATAAATTCATGGAAAAAGTTTCTATTTTTTGATGATTTACTATTGATTAATATTCAGAAAATTAATAAGGTTTTATTAAAATTCTTACTTTAATATTTGCCAAAAATTATGTTGATCTTATTAGACTCTAAATTTATTAATGATCCCAACTGTAGATATCCATTTTTTGAAAATCATTTCACAATATTAATTATTTAAAGTATGAAAAAATATTTTAAAATAACCTTTTTACTCCTGAATTCATCAATAATATTAGTCCTATATTTATCCAAACGTTTGAAAATAACTAATTTTAACATAATAATAAATAACAATTATATTTGTACTAAGGGATTAAAAAAATTGTTTTAGACCTCGTTACATAGGTCCACATAACACCGGAATAAGACCTAACTGTATGGGGTTCTATGGTGATAGAATCATGGGGTGGCTCATACAACATTGCCTGAGTGGTGATTTTTATCAGCTTGAACTTCTCACTTATGCGATTCTATTCAAAATTCACATGTTGAAGCTCAACTTGGTCTTCATCCCGAGCAAAGCCCAGAGAGGCTACCTACATCCCATGGTCTGATAGATGGGATTTGTAAGACCCGAGTATACTGGATGAGCCCATTGACTCTTCTATGAGAATTGACTAACTGAGATGACCTGCAATTTTAAACAATAATTGTAACTTTTAAAATTTAGTTTCCAACAGTCATATTGACCAATAGTTATAAAACAGTCAAAACCTAATGGTATCACTTCATTAATTTTTGTATATAGATTTCTGGAGTATGAAATGAAATAACACATAAATATTGGAAACAAATATTGTTCAAAACATCAGGTCGTTTCAATAAATAACCAAAATAATTTTATTAAAATAATATTGACACAAAAATAATTCACCAAATATTTTTTAGTTTTTTTCCATTGACCATTGAATATTAACATTACATTAGTATTACATTTACATGCTCTTTTATTTTAATATAATTTTTAATAAATCAAATATAAACATACTATTATAATGAAATCAGTTTCATTAGTATATATAAAATTAATTATATTTATTTGACAATATATATTCATTAATATCCATCATTTATGAGAGACTAAAACATAAATCATGCGTACATGAAAACATTCACTAAAACAATGTGATGTGGTTCATTTTTCATCTCCACATATCAAGGATGCTATCAAGGATGTATTATATATATAAAAAATTTGTATTTGAAAATTATTATTCTATAATTTAAATTTTCCATATACTATCATCTTATTCATAGAACGAGCAACGAGGTCATTAATCTTTCGTACGTGTGGACTACTACCACAAATAATGAAAATTTTCATTTTACCTAACAACAAATAAAGGATTGTTACTATAATTAATTTAGTGTGGTTATCATAATTTTATTAATTGTTTATATATATATATATATTTCAAATTATCTTTATTTAAAAACATTTCTTACACAATAAAGTATTATAACATGTTACCATTATGGTCAATTTAGTCACCATTGTAAACAATATAATAAATATAATGTCAGAAACTATTATATGATACTATATAACGGTAATATAATTTAATAATTATATGTTTTTAATGTTTTAGTTATTGAAGAGATTATTTTTAAATATTGAAAATATTTATTTATATATCACCTTTTGATTTTTAAACACCTAAAAACCACTTCATAGTGAAAAATCATATTCTTGTCCACCACCTAATGAAAAAGGAGACAGATATTGTTTTAAAACAAATAATTTTTTTATTATTTAATGATCTGTAGAATATGAAATCAATTCCAAATATTGATAATCTCTCTCGTCTTCATAAATTTTGTACAAAACTAACAATCGACGTTTATAACACAAGATATTGAAGACAATAAATAATAGGTTATTATATTTATAATATATGCTTTTAAAATAATAATAAATGGGAAATCTGTTTATATTAAGGTTGTTATAAAATTAATTATTAAACGTTTTTTCATTAAAAAATAATTGATTATGGCTGTGTATGTGTAAATACCAGGTAAGGGGTTATATTTTCAAATTCATCCATTGGAGAAATGATTTAAATTTTGATTTTAATATATTATTAATTGGTGAATATGGTTCCAAATATATATATATATATATATTGTATTTTCCAATGTATATGGTAATTCATGTTCAATTTTAGTATTATCCCATTCATGATATTTTAAGATAAATTCACCGCAAACTGTACAGGGTCTTTATGAATCCAATATTTTCCATGGGTAATAATAACTAAACTATGACAATTATCAATATTTATTTATCTATTATTATCTAAGTATTTTTTTTATTAAACCTTATATAATAGGTAAATATTGTTTAAAACCAATGTTTTCTTCCTAGGACGATTCTTTTGATTTTTCAATGTGAATAGTTTTTAGGATTAATTTACATTTCATTCAATAAATTTTCCTTCATATATATGTTTTTACATCATAAAATATTTTCCATCTCTCTATCAGAGAATATAAATTTATTTCATAAACATTTATCCTGATTTTTCACATATTTGTTTTAATTGTTTTTACACTTTTAAAAAGGTTTGTTGTTAAATAACTACATCGTTTAAAATAATTTAATGATTTTTTCTTACTATGATCTTATATTATATGGTTTTACTTAACTTTTTGAAATATGATTTATAAATTTATCATTATTGGAATTTATTATAATTTAAATTATTATTTGTTCTATCCCCATCTTAATAAAAATGTTTTTAGAATTTAATTTTGAAATCATGTATTTTCATATTATATTATGCATTGTTTTATATGAAAAAATATTTCAGGGATATATATTATATTTTCAATTTATTATTCTCTATAAGAGTAATTTTTCATAAATCGCACGATATATACTCTTAATAAATAATCATTTTTGGTGATTTGGTTTTGACTATAAAATGATCATGCTTCATTAATTTGGTACCACTTTAAAATGATATGAAACACATTTTCTCTTATTAGTTTATCTATGATAAGAATATTGATCTGAATTTATGTGGATAACATATTTATGGAAGATGATATGTGGGGTCCAATATTTTACTATAATGGAATGGTTGAGAATTTATATGACATTAGACAATGATGTGAATAGTGTATATTATTTTCAGAACATGAGGCATGTAAATTATCTTTTTTCTTAATATGGATATTGATCCATTTTTTGACAACATGATACATATGAATTTGGTCTATTTAAGAAACAATTTTTAGTAATTATGTTTTTTCACATCTTGAATCATGTGAATTTGTTTTGATAATAATAGGATTCATTGTAATATTTTTATACAAAACATAAATCTTGAGAACTTATTTGTTCACAATATTAACTATGGTTATTTTTTTATTCAAAACAACAAGTGTGGTAATTTTTTGAAGAGTTATAATTTTACAGTTATTTGGTTTTATTCCAATGAATATTGTTATTCATTATTTCAATCAAATGATATATTTTCATGTGATATACCATTGATTAGACTAATTATATCTTGTTTTTTGTCTTGTGATTACACACTATTTTTCTATGTTATATGTTGTTCATTCGAGATTTAATTTACCACAATCATGAAATGTGAATCCCACTTATTTTTCCATGGTCCATTTAAAATTTTATTACCTTTAATCATTTTTTCTATTATCTGTTTGATGTAAATATTTCAAAAAAGTTATTATTCTTTCATTATTGAGTATTCAAGATAAAAAAATAATATTTTTTCATTACCATTTATATTATGAAGGTTATAAACTTGGTTTTGTTTAGACATAAATCTACTACGGTATGAGTGAGGAAAAAAAACCACACATATAATAAAATATGTACTTATTGATATGAATCACAAGTACACTAAATCATCCATTAATGGAATGGTATGATACATTAGGAGTATTAATACTTTTACTATGTTAATATTTTAAAATAAATAATATTTTCTCTCTCACTAAAGTTTAAATAATTTTTAAATAATTTTATATTAGAAGTAGATCTAAGAGTATTTGTCAAAGGAACCTGAGTCCCATAAGCCATCAGACTCCCTATGTATAAAATTTATAATATTTAGTGGGTCATAATTTGAGTTCAATTTATAAATTTTTTTAAAAAAATATAATTCATCATTTATGTTAAACAATAAAACACATAATATTGATCCACCGTCGCATAAAATACTACTAATCCTTAATGAATTTGTGGTCCACCAAAAGTGTTGTAGTGGACATAATGAATAAAAGAATTATAATTGATATAGGAGAATAAAATAAATAATATATGGAAAAAATAGTAAACATTAAATCCATAAATAGGTCAATATCTATAAAATATCCCAAATCAAAACAATATTGTCTCAAAAGAATAATATTATTTCATTTTGAAATATTTACTATAGGATTCATGTATGTTATTCCCTCACTCTATTGAAACTGATATTTAAATTCAAAATCACCTCCCAAAATAAATATCTTTTATATTAAATATCCGAGTTTCCCACATGAAATAACCATGTATATTTTAATACAAATATAATAAAACTATTGTTTTTCATCTAGTGTTTAACAACATTCATTGAATAATGGTGTTTTTATAGCATTTAGAAATTGAAAAATCCTTTTAATCTCAAACTATAAAACCCCAAAACCCAATTATGATTAAATTATATAATATTTATATAATATTTATTGTATTTACATTAGAAAAAAAATTAGATGTTGGTGGGGGATTCATTGTTTTTTTGTAGTTATTAGGGGGTTTAAGGCTTGATAATTGTATAAGGATATTATAATATTATATGTTCTATATATGGGATTCAACATAAAATGACTCCCTTATGTAGAATATATATCAAATTTTATAGTTTTTGTTCCATGATCATTGGCCTTTTGAATTTTTAGTGTTTTATATCCTAAAATTATAAAACAAGTATGATATATCTCAGGTTTTTTCAAATGATTTATTTTTTGATTGCAAACTATGGTCCCACAAGCAATGGGAAATTCACACTATGAAAAAATATCATTAAAAATTGGTTGATTAACAATAAATTTAGGTTAATCTAGGAATGAAGATGTAGAATATTAACTATGATCCCTATTTTTTTGAGGGATGAATCTATTAATTTAGATTTTTTTTGAATTTTTTATGGATACCATATATTGATATTCTATTGAGAAAACAATATATTTTTTCCATTGATAAACTTTTGGAGGTAAAATGACATGACATGATTCATGGAGAGGGAGTGTGACACTATGTAGTTTCATTCCATGGTTACTGTAAAATGAAGTTATTTAAAATTTGGTTTTGTCAATCATAGAATAAATTCTTTAATTATGAGGCTTAATTGTCTCAATATATGTATGATTCACTATGACACAAACATTAATCTATATTGTAAAGAAATCTAGAAGGGTCTCTAAACCACAGCCTATCCTTTCATGTCTCAACTATTTTATTTGTATTTTTTAACATAAATTAAATTATTAATTTTTTTATGAATAATTAAAAATGGGTGGATTTTTAATTACATATTTAATAACGATTACGTACCATCATTATAATAAACGGTAGCCTTCCTTGTCCAGATTCTGATATGAAATAATTTTTTTACTCCTATTGTGTCCATTAATGAAACATTATGTGTGATTCTATTTTCTCTTATGATTTAAGTAATTTTAGATCTTGTTATATCTAATAATTCATAATGTGTCTTTAATTTATTATAAGTTAGGTGTTACCTAATAAATACCAAAGGGTATTTCAAAATATGTTTGGGAATATGGTGGCTGGTTACACCGACCTAAGATAAGATGGAAAAAAACCTAACTAAATATGTTTATTTCTATTGACAGTAGAAAATATGTTTTATTACCCATGGTTTTCCTTTTAATAAATGGTAAATCCCAAAACATGGCTACCTAGTTAGTTGATCCCCTCTTATTGTAGAAATAGGGATATATTTAAACTTACCCAATTTTTGCATTTAAATAATATATGACATGTTAAATGAATGAAACTAACCTGAAATGTGATTATCTTACAATATATTAGATATCTAATAATTTCTCATGATTATTATATGTGATTTATTTGGGTGGAATAAAGCCTTATGATTGATATATGAGATCTTACGACAATTATAATAGACTCCAACATTTTATTTTTGATATTATGATGTGTAATATGGCCCCCAAATATGATATGAGATAGTTACAATGATTATTGATGAACCTCCACACCAATGATTATTTTATAAATATACACATTTTATGAGATATCAAAAACCTGATGTAAAATTAATCTCTCATCCAATGTTTCATAATAGATCCTTAAAATTACATATTCTTGAATTATCATGGTTTATTATATTCACTAGTCAAATCAATGTTCAATATGACTCTAATTGGATATATTTAAGGAAATAATTCATAGTTTCCTACTATGATTCAGTATAATTATACATATGGAACTGTTGATACATGTGCATACTTTATAGTTACATGAATTTAGAAGGGAATATGATTTATGATGGATAATAAATACATTAGTTATAATATAGAGAATAGAAACTTATACTAGGTATGTACACGAGATATGTTTTACGGATCAGGTTTTATCAATCTATTTTTTTGGTGATTAATATAAAATATAATCCATTGAGATTTCATATTTATTATGAACCAACACAGATACCCTACTACTATGATACTTGAGATTGTCCTTAAACAACCAACTAGAGTTCCATGTATGCAGGTGAAGGATATTACAACCTCGA
The DNA here is from genome assembly GCA_963277665.1 of Viscum album. Classification (NCBI taxonomy): domain Eukaryota; kingdom Viridiplantae; phylum Streptophyta; class Magnoliopsida; order Santalales; family Viscaceae; genus Viscum; species Viscum album. The sequence goes on along the minus strand of OY728121.1, from coordinate 202,546,824 downwards.
ATCATATAAGAATCAAGTGGGAGTGACATTAAAAAAACAAACGTTAAAATATCTATTTTAGTATTCCAAAACACCTAAATGGGAAAATAACAGAATAAAAAATGTATATAAATACTGAAATATTACTACAAAAAAATACATAAAATTCATGAAGATAAAATATCAGACGTATCCCATGTAATAGATGGGTCACATCTCCATGAATCACCTTATTCAAATATTTCCGAAGGGATCATGAACATAAAAACCATTATGTGGGTATTTCCTTTTAAATGTACATGAAAAAATACAATCTATTTATATTGGAAGTAATATGTAGGGTGTGAGGTAAATGAGCCACTAATATCCCTACAAGTGTTCCACAATCAATTTTTTTAACAATAAATCCTTAACGAATATAATACATATAAAAAATTACAATGAAAATAATACATATTTTATTAAAAAAACATGTGTTCGTAATCAAAATAATTGAATATATTCTAAAATAACAATAAATGAACAATTTATATAAAACATTTATATAAGAATATTAGAATGAATAAAACATTTCAAAAATCAATATCATGTAATCATCAATCAAAAAATATAAAAACACCATTAATATTCCCTATGGTATGTTAGCCTTATGAATTAAGATATTCATACCAATCAATTAACAAACATTGGTCAATGTTTGCAAACATCCCTAGATTAGGCCCTCAAAACTCCACTCCCCATTAGGCCAATCATTTAATTTCTATTTTATTCGAGTGGTGTAATCATTATTATATTTATAGTTGATCAAATAGTATAATTACATTACTAATTTACCAATTAACACCTATACTAAAATATTATACAGTCAATCAATCAATCAATAATTTTTAAAATCAATCATTTTAAATTGGTTTAAAATATAATCACCCAACCATTTTTTCAACATGCATTTTCCATTTACAAAAAATAATACATTTTCATTAATACACTAATTTTCATATAATAACTCAATTTATGAAATATATAAATGTTTAAAATGAAAAAATTATATTGAATCAATTTCTAATGAGGAAATAATTTTTCTCAAATCCACCTAAAAATTTCAATTCAGTAGAAATTGAGGGGGTTTCAAAATATTTATTCCCTTATCAAAATAAAACATAAATAATCTTGAAAAAAAAAATCATATTGAACATTATTTTAAATCATTAAATAAATTCATTATATCAGTTGTAGGGTAATGGATTACTCAACCACCTAGCATTAATTAGTAATAAAATTAGATGTCGTGAACAAAAATGAAAATAATGTTCAAAAGTTAATGAGATCAACAAGTTAATACTTGATAAAAAATATTTAAGATTATGATATAATTTAATTGGAAAAAATGATATCAAATTTCTTTCAAATAAGGGTAACAATGAGTAGGAGAAAACCATAATGAGGAAACTCACTACAAATCAAATTACAAACTGAGATGTTATAAATGGAAAATATTACACAATGATCACTTGGAGTAGCCCTTGGGATTTTAGTGGGGATTCTTAATGAAAAAAAATAAGCGGTTTCAAGATGAATCACATAAAAATTACTCAGTGTGAGGAATTAATTACATGAATCTTCAACTGACGACAAGAATATCTTGAGTGGCATAAATTCCTTAAAAGACATCATCTTAGGTTAAAAAAATTGGGCCTAACCAATTATGGTACTGAAAAAAAATCAAAGTGTCAATATCATTCCAATAATTAAAATATTTCCTAGATTAATCTATGTGAATTATTAATATCATTAATTACATTCATGTATTGAATATTTCCAACAGATATTTCATTTCTACTTCCAGTATAAGAATGGACTATAACTGATCTGAAACTAAATGAGAACTCTAAAAAACAATTGACACATTTTTACAAAGACACTTATAAATAAATAAAAATAAATACATAAACATTATATCAAAACAAGTGTAAAGAAAATAATTAATGAACAGAATGCATTGTGAAAACATCCCCTCAATAAAAAAATTCATTCCCAAGAAATCCTTTCATGAAGATTCTATATCAAATAGATGAGGACAATATTCTATCATCAGTGCCTCATTGTCATAAATCTCATGAAAATTATTATAATGCTTCCATAGGTAACATTCCATTGATATATTCTTCACATGAAGAACCCATGTATCTTAATAATAAATCATAACCTAATATATATTCATAGATAAAGAAGTTTCAATATCATGATCATCCAAGATCAAAACATTAGAGGATTCATAGTGGTTATTTTGAATCATTGATTAATGAAACATGTTTTCTATTAATGAAATATATGATGGAAGTGAAAAATAGCATTCCACATTCACCGCTCACTTAATAACATCATATGAACACAGTAACCTCAATCTAAGATGTCTCAAACTTCCATGATTTCAATAACCCCAAAAAAGTGACAATCTTAAGAAAATATGGTCAACTACTAAAAAATTAAATTTTCATCAATATTGATAATCCTATAATTTATAATGAAAATGTGTTTTAAACATTCTCAATGTAATTATCTAAATACACAACATAATCTATTGGAGTAAACATTGTCCGACCGAGAAAGATTATCTAATCTCAATCAACTACAATGAAAACCATTAATGTGATCCATTAAATGTATCATATGTAGTGATTATTATAGAGAACAAGTAAATATTATTGTATTAATAATACCTTGGTCCCATATAGATTTCACATTCCATATTAATTTCATGAACAGAGCCATGAAGTAAGTCTGTAAGAATCAATATAGAATGTTGTATCTTGCAATCTATTTTTGGAAGTCATGTCAGGTTCAAATGTTCCTAGTATCCCATGGACTATTGAAGCCTCTCTAAAATAAATATAATATATACAAATACCTATTGAATACTATAAAATATGGAATTCCATGAAATCTATTAATTTATATTATATAGATATTTCTAATGTCCTCAAATGTGGGTATATGTTTAGTTGGAATAATGTTATCCAATTTTGTTATAACATATCTCGAAAGAAATATCACATTAATAACTCAAGGGGAATATTAAAACATAAGAACCATGTACATATAAATATTTTCCCACCTATATGTTTTTACTGGATATGGTAGAAGAATCCCCGATGGGCTCTTGTTCATGGAGTGGACATGTTGGAAGGTATAATAATTAGAGGAAAAGATAGTGATGTCTCGTCTCAATCCTCGACACATGAATCCTCAATTCACATAATAGATTATTATCATAGGTTTTAGGTTAAACCGTCCATTATAAATTATGAAAATCTTCCATGAATACCCTACGTAGAAGATTGTGTATTACACAACTATTCCAGAAGAGTAATATATACTTTAAAGATAAATTTCACTTATTCTTCATCTCCCTATGATATATACTGTTTTTAATGCCCTAATTTTTTTCATCAATCTACTACATCACATGTATAATCTTGAAATGAGAGGATATAAACTATACACTTCCAAAAAACCCCTAACTCATTGTCCTAGATTCCAAAATGGATCTGAAAAAGTAAATCCCTCTATTTCCATTATTCTATTCATTCATTATTTTCATGGGATAGATGTTTAAAACTCAATGAATCAACAATGATATTCCACTTCCCATGATTTTAGTTAGTATCAAAATAAATATACTATATGTAAACCCCCCACCCTCTATCAGATGTTCAAATATTTTTAGGAGAAAATATAAATCAATATTTATGTTAAGAATAAAAGAAAATATTTTTTCTCAGAAGACACTATTTCCAAATCATAAGAGGATTTATCACGTATGAATGTTCAGGATTAGGTTTTGAAAAAATAATCTATTCTAGAATGAACATTCTAGATCAATATGATACCATGTGATCTCCCTATATAATGACACCATCATTGTGTGATCCTGATTAAACAATGTAGAAAAAATATCCCTACTATGCCGCATAAAGAGTCAAAAATAATATAAAATTAAAATGAAACATTATTAAATAATAAACTCTAACTCTATTCATTGAAAATTAAACTCAGACTATTACAGGTGTGTGGGCTCATCATTGAGTCCAACATCGAGAAATATATAACAAACCTATGATAATTGTATGCCAAGCCCAAGAATCTTTATATCTCAATGTCATTATGTGGTTTCTCCGTTGACATAATAGCTTTCCCCGTCTCTAGATCCATTATGATTCCATTTAATGAGACCATTATTTCTAGGAACGCCACATTTATTATACAATAATTATATTTCACAATCTTCTCATAATGTGGATGAATTCCCTAGATATATAGGAATACTCTCAAATTACAAAAATTGTCTGACATGGATTGAGAGAAATAAAAGGAAAATGTCCATAAATACCACCAAGACATACCCAAGATACTCAGGAAATATCATTGTCATAAATTCCATAAAAACATTAAGATAATTGGTTGGGAAAACTGAAAAAAAAAATATACTCATAATGAGAATATCTACCACAAAAGGAATTCATCAAAATGACATAATTTTTTATTCTCGTATAGTGTTAACCAGATCAAAGGTAATTATTCAAGAACCAATTGACCGCTTGGTTTGGTCAAAGAAATTATCAATCATTGAAAATATATATATTTTCCATACCATAAGTATATTTTTTCCATAATCAGAAAATTATTGACGTGTTCCAACAAAATTATTTCCAGAGAGAATAATTACATCCAAAATGTTACACATACAAGTGTATGAAAATATTTCATATAGGATCTTAAAACTAATATTTCAAATCGATAACCTATACTACATCATACTATGTGATGGAAATGAAACTATATGAATAAAATTTAGTAAGAGAATAGAAATAATATCCAATATATCTTATGGAAAAATATAATAATATTAGATGTAAAACATCCTGATGTTAAATAAATATTATAGGTAGATAATAAATTAATGATATTTAATATATCTGGAAATAAATCTCTAATATTTCATGTTAAAACTCAAAACTACAAGTTCCATCGTTAGACATCAACAGTCTATTTCTCTATGAAAATCATTACAAACCCCATCTAGAGTAGTATAAGAGACCCATAGAAGATAAAAATCAATCCAAGATTTATATTGAATATTCTAATCCATCATACAAATGATGTTATATGTATTTATGTTGAGAAACAAAAAATAATATGTAACATCATTATTTTAAAAATAGAAATCACAAGGTAGAAAAAAAAGAGAAATATCTGTCTTTATTCCATGGTGCATGGTAATAGCCATTAGATAATACTGATTTTTCATAGAATGATTCATTAAATTCCCAAAACTAATCTATATAAATGAGTGAGAAAAAATGGATTCAAAAAACAATATTCACTAATAATGATTCATTATTGATGGTACCTCTCACAATTTTTGGACAGATATCAGCAACCTCTAGAGACTCTTCCACTATGTGAATAATCATTATTTAATATTCTTGTTTCTATATCCACATAGTTCTTGACGATTCATCTATTTAAAAAATATTTTTTTTAATGATATATTTCCATTGAGAACACTATAAAATATATGTCGGAATCTTTGTAGGTGGCTTATGTGACAACAAGAACTATAGATATTTGGTGACCTTGTAAAAACCATCGTGGAACAGCCATTCTTACTACGTTGAAATCATGTTAAAGGGTCACTTCAAAAAACTATTTGAGTCCAACATGATGTATTTTTTTAGTTTTCAGGATGTGACTCATAAGTATTTATTTGTCCAATAGAGGATCTCGTAGAACATCTACTTAGATAAAAATTTTGTCCCATCAACACATATTTATTAGCTATGTCAGGCTTAATAATTAATGCTATATCTATCACATGGATATTAGAAGTTGTATTTAGTAAGAAAACATATGATCAGTTATTAGGTCATAGAACCATCTTGATCCCTTGATCCACTATCTTTTACTGAAATGATAACATTAGTGAATATTGAAAATAATTATAATATGGTTCACATACTATGTGACATTCTTATCACCCCATTAGGGGTTGAGAGACTCCCTAATAATTTCCAATAGAAATGATTCTTGATATAAGTGGTCTTTGAAAATAAATCTATACCCTTTACACCTAAACTATCATTCTTTTTCTTTATCGTCAACAAATCCCACCATATCCTACTAAGAACCTCATTGATAATGGTTAAAAATTTCAAATTTATAGAATCTAGAATATCCCTGAACTCTATAATTACCTCAATAATTTTCATCCAATCATCATCCATTTGGGGGCCATTCAGTGATTGGAATTTTTTTAGTTTCTGATGAAGAAACACTATAGAATAATTGTTAGATTTAACCCATTGAGATTCCAATACCAGATTCTAAAAGTGAATTTGAGAATTTACTTTTCCCACAGTGAGGAAATATCACACCACTATCTCCATTAAAATTATAGTCTACTAAAGGAATTGATAGTATTTTTTCACTAACTGCTTCCTACTCTAACTTTTTAAAATGAATTATTAGAGTAATGATGCTAAAATCATAAATATATACAATTGAATGTTTCATCAAGGATACACATATATGCCACTGAAGCCTCATATACATGAATATCAATTCCATAAGGTCGAATTCACTATTATAATATAATCAATATCAAAATAAAATAAGGTAAATGTCCTTAAATTTGATGAAATTATTCATCAATTGAACTTTTGCAATATTTTCATGGTGTCTTAGGGGAATAATATTGGGGTCTTTATAGTAACTCACATATAACTACCCATATGTCGCATTAATTCGTCCTTATTTCTACCAATACATCCAAAAATACATATTTTAATAAAATGATGATGCACAGCCTAAAACTATGATACTAATTTTTCATGAGCTAAACTGAATACTTTTGTACCCTTTTACATTATATAGTCTTTAAATATACTAGATGGTGTCTTCAAAAACAATGTTTTGTTGATTTTAACTTGGAATCATATATTAACCAATTAAGAATAGTTATTCTAGAAAATTATAGATGATGTGATAGACAAGTCAATATGTCGACACTCATTGAGGATAAATTAACAGAGTCAAATAGTTAAAATAAGGCCCATATAGAAAATCATCAGATGAAAAAACAAATTCCAATGTGAAATCAGTCATATCTTATGTTACTGGTGGATAACATCTCAATCGTTCACCTCCATCACTCGGGGTCCCATGGATGACGACCATACACCACCACTATGATGTGATTTTCTATTTTATGTGCCTATAAAGGTACAAAATATAAAAACCATATAGAAGGTGTAAGATACGTGTTAAATAGACCTCTAGGTTATCACAATGTGTTCTATAAATAATTCCCTAAAAATTAACCATTAATTTTTTTATTTTATATTAAAATAAAATATGGCAATTAAAAGTTTTAACAAACCATTATTTCATAATCAGAAATATGGAAGATATATAAAAATGGCTATCAATGAATATTTTTATAAAATATTTATGATATGAATGTGGAATGAATAAAATAGCTAAATTATCAATGTAATTTTTTCATAACAATAAACATATCAAGGAACCATATATTAAGCCCCATAGTTTGTTAATATCTAGAAATATGATACTCACACTACTCAATCAGTTATCTTGATTCAATGTGTGCATGTGTCTCTTAGATTATGCTATCACAATTCAACACCCAATTTTTTAAATCCAAATTTTGTAAGTATATGTTAGAGTTTTCATCATTTTAATTTTCAGGAGGTCAAATTCTATCCTTATTTCAATAATTACCCACATACTACCCAGTATCACATGCTCTTACATCAATTCATCAATCATTTATGGGAAAATATATCATGTTAAATCAGTTGAAAATAAAATTTCCCAAATTTTATTTCTCAATAGACCTTTCTAATTTCATAAACAATATCATTTTTTTCAATTATCTCATTACTTTTCAAATTAACATTCAATTTAATAAATTTATATCATGTATTTTCATCAAATTATTTCACTAAATCATCTTTCATATCAATCCATAAATTTTATATGATCAATCCCACAATTTAAAGATAATTTAAATTTGGGATTTTTTAGTATTCCATTACCTTTATAATGACAATATAACTTATATAAAATATTGGTATTAGATGAATTATAAACTCATTTAAATTTAATGATGAAAGTAAAGATGTTACTTTTTTGTTATTTTTTTTTCTGGAACCACCTATGTTTAATCCGAGGTAGAACCATCACCCAAAATGAGAAATTATAACTAAAAGAAAAGTATAAAGATATAATAATCAAAATAATTGATAAAACTTAATCCAGATAATATTTTGATTAAATTAAAAATCATCAATTCATCCCATATAAAAATTAGAGTAATAGAGAGAAGTAGAATACCATAATGTCGAATCACAATAGAGATAAAATTGAAAAATGTGATGTTTGGAAGGGAAGGTATCATAGAAACATAACCTATTATATCCCTAGTTGTTATGGGGAATAGGTTACTTACAAATAAAGTGGTTTAGGGATGTGAATTATTAATTCAGGATTTGTATCATTGAATCATTATGTTGATATAACTAGTATAATATATATGAAAAAATGTGACTCATCAGGTAAAAAATCATGAATGTAACCAATAAAAAACATTAAAACAACTCTTTGCCTCAATATCATTTACATCATGAAACAGAATTAAAAAATCGGTCAAACGTTTGATTCACACCCATAATTACAGTCATGGATTTAGTATATCATATAGATAACACATATTCAATGTGTGCATAAAGACAAATAAAAGACCTCTAAATTAACCTAATCCCAATGTGCACCCTCAAACCCCATTGATATATTTATTCAAAGACTCTATTATATCAAATGAACTAATAATCGTAATCATTAAATAAAAAAAATCTATAATAAATTCAAAAATATTTTTTATGATGATGTTGCATTATTTGATGTAATAATATTATGGAATTTATAACATTTATTTTAACATACAATAGGTTACAATTAAATTTTCAACACTATTTGTGATATATAATATACCATATTTCTCAAGATATATATTAATTTCATTATATTTTCAATAATTTTTCACAGTGTTATGTGGTTATAATCATTATATTGTACCATTATAGACCGACACATCTTGTTAGTATCCTCTACCATATATGGACATGGACATCTGGTAAAATAAAAATACAATCTAGTAACTACATATTTAATTGACAAAGGGATTCATAAAGTGGTATCATAGAATATTTTTTATTTTTGTACCAATTGGGCGTATTGTAAAGTATATTCGACATTATTTTTACTCAATATTGAACATGTTTCTAGGATTATCATCCCAACATATTTTGGAAGTAAATGATACCAATCATGGGGTCATTATTGTAGGTTTTTCTTTTTATAGTTGATCTACATCACCAGGAGTGACCTATATGTGTTTAGGATTTAAGAATTATGTTTTATTTATCAGTCAACTAGAATGTGAAAATTTTGTGTTAATGAATCATATCAAACAAATAAGATTCACATTTCTTTATGGTTCTTGACATTGATTAGGTACATTATCATGATACATTCGAATGTTATTTAATGGTTTAGTAACAACATATATGGAATTTTAAAATATAACATGATGGAAAATTATTTTTAAAAAAATTATTAAAATGGTGAAAAATTTATCCAATGGTATTGTTTCCATTAATAATATAGTTGTAGATAAATATATTTATATATATAAAATATATAATATTTTAAATAATAAATATCTTAAAATTTTAATCAACATATTCTCAATTTTGAAATTTATTATGGAATATAAAATAAAATAAATTATATATATCGTATATATATAAGATGATGACCATGAGTTTGGTAGTTTCTACCAATGAGACTGAAAAATTGATTATGATTTATTGATATGTGTGTGTAGGATAATGGGATAAATTATTATTTACTACATTGTTGATCCTATGATATCATTAAATGTTATGATATGGGGGTTGAGATATCTGTTTTGTGTTACAATGATATGTAACCTTAGAGACCATTAGTGGAGTGCCAAAAGGGTGAGTAATATCATGAACTCTTCTTTTTTGGGAATGAATCTATTATATCATTGGGGTATATAAATAATTATAATATCTATGACATAAGAATAATTGTTTAATAATAGATGGAGATATCATCTCTATGAGTTTTTCCTTGGATATCATACATGGATATATAGTTTCATATATAAATAATTAGTTTACATAAAGCTGATGGTGTCAAATAAGTTTTTGATATCAAGGTAGAGTCTATTTACACCATCTTTGACAATTTCTGGATTCCCATATAGAGTCAAGTGAATTTGGATATTTATATGCTACGAGTCATAGATAAACATTGTGGGTATGATTTATACCAACTGGAACAACACATCCTGATGTCCTAAAAATATTTTTAGACAATGTGTTTTTTCTATTTACTTCCAAAAACTCCAACTGTTTGAATGATTAGGGAGTTTATGCATGTAGTGGAGGGAAATGTGTTAGTGATGGATTATTATCCAAATTTTCTGTCCTTATAACATTTTAAATTTGTGTTGTATGGGGATGAGATATATAAATATATATTCATTGAACATGCGATTATATTTTAGATCTTATTTAAAAAACACCAACACCAATAACAAGCATCTAGTCTCTACATTATTAAAATATTATTAGAAACATGGAATATCATCTAGAAGGATCAATAACTCTTCTACTATTAATGAACTCTATAAATAAATTATTCCAATTATACAATATATATAAAAAAATAACATATTGGTTTCATATATTCTAGATCATTGAACCCATTCAGTGATTCCATATCCATATATAGGGGACAAAAATTAAAATAATGATGAGATTTTATACTCAATATAGATTCCATTCAACTATATCAATCATTAGTAAATAAGGAAAACTCAATATGTACGTAAATTAAAAAAACATATCCAATATAATCAATAACATGATAATGAAATTATACCAGGGATAATATAAATTAATAAATTTAAAATATAAAATTATCTGAATTGTCTATAATGTAATACAAAAACATTTTATTATATATCCTCGTAAATCATGAAACATTTAACATCAAGACCATTCCCCATGATAAAAAGATATATTGGTTATTATACAAAAATATCCAATTTAATAATTGTTGCCATGTTATCAGTATCATGATACCAATCAATGCATCAAGAGGCTATATAATTTAAGGTCACATCCATAACATATTGTATAATTCATTACACATATACTGAATGATAAGTGCAATTCATAAACAACATTCCTTATAATAAATATTTGTATTGAGTATAACATTTATAATATTATTATTTCCCAATGAAATGAAATATTGTCCATATTAAAACATTTTTTATATGATCATAATAATATTTATGAAATAACACAATCCATCATATATAGAACATGAATATTTAAGATAAATATAATGACCAATTAAAAATGATAATACTAATGTTGGAATTTCAAGTGAATTTCAATGACCAAATAATTAATCAAGTGATGATAGATGACCATGAATTCATCATAAATAATGATTTCGTAATAAAATAGATTCCTTTAAAGAATAATGGAATACGTAATAGAAATTTGGAAATAATAAATAATTAAATTATTTTATCTTTAAAACAAATTAAATCACATATACAAAGTTAATTATTATAAAATATATATGGTGGTTGGAATATCCATAATAACAATATATATTAAATATAAAAAACACTTTTTTCTTTTTAATAATGAAATTAAAAATGTTTCCTTCATTAAAACCTTATAGGTATTCCACTCAAACACTATAAACTTCCAAATTAAACTTATTACATCCGTATTAAAAAAATTCTTAATTTAAATTGATTTTTTAATTTTTTATGAATATCTATTCAAATGAATGATATAAAATATTAAAATTTAATTAATGTAAAAATTTATTTTAATCATTTATTTACTTGTTTCAAGTGTCAAATGTTGAAAATATTGGAAGAAATCCTGGAAACTCCTTAAATATTTAGAGGAAAAGAGGATAAATGGATTTTATTTAGGATATAATACAGTACCCCTTCAATGAAAATTTGTGAAAACCCAAAAAATGGGATTTTATGAAAAATTATTAACTCTTTGGTATCATTTAAATTTATACCCTTTCAATGATTGAATGTCATTTTCCCTTCTCAACAGATGGATACAAAATTTATATAATAATTAATGTTTAGGGAATAATTATATTATTATAAATATCCAACGCATTTTTTTAATATATCCTCATTACCCCTCATGTATGTAAATAATTTAACATAGATCACAATGGTTAACTAAGGTGGCTATCCACACATACACATGAGAGAAATTATCATTTTTCAATTGTTTGGAAGGTAAGAATACATATATGATATAATAATTTAATAATAGTAATTTTATAATCAGTATCATATATAACATGTATACAATCATAATAGCCATATGTAATATATAGTGATGAAAATTTAATTTCCTTGCTACATGGAGGCGATAGACCACATGTATGAATATATGACACTTTTAATTTCCCTTTTAATCACATGACTTTGAATAAAGGTGGATCCCTGATCAAAATATAATTTTTTTTAATTTTTTTTATATTTTATGATGAATACTATATAATTATAAGATATATAAAAATAAGTAAATTGAAAAAGGACATGTAATACCACTATATATTCTTTATTTAGCCTCATTTAAAATCCTTCAGATGTACCGTTTGAATAGTATATTAGGAAGGGAAAAAATAAATAAAAAATAAACAGATTATTTTATTTGATAAATAGATAGTTTTTTGTTCATATATATTGATAAAATAGGTATAATGAAATTATTGATGTTTAAATTTTATATTTTTGGGAGGATTGCCTTTTGGAATTCATGAAAATTTATTGTTTAATATGTGTCGAACTCATGTCAAATGGAACCATTATGGAATGTATTCAATTATAATGAATATGAGGTTTTAATATTATAATAATATCATACTTTTATTGGGTTATATATCATTTTAAACCATATATTTCTTAATAACAAATTGGATAGTGAATATTATCCATAACTATAGTAGAATGTTTTTCAATATTACTGTGTTATAGCTTTACATATAAGAAAACAATTTGATCATAATTGTGATAGGAATTAAACTTTAGACCATTATAGTAGTAATTTATTTATATAAATATTTTTATTATTATTTATATAATTTAATAAATATACTTTTTTCTAAAATATTCCTACTACTGGTTTGGACTCTATTCACTTTTTTAGATTTTAAAGACATCAAGAAACTAGTAAAATTTTAATATTATTTTTCAAAACATCCCTAATATGATATATATAACTATAAAATTAATGGGGAACTATTAATCACCCATGGGTATTTCATATCAAGTTTTCTATTCCATTTAAATGATTTTCCACTTATTTACAAGCACTGTGTCATCGATGTTTAATCGTTTAAGGTAGTAATTTCATCACAAAAAATTAAAAAAAAATTCCATGATAAAAATATTACATTATATTTCATTCAAACTTTTATAAATGGATTTATCCTCTTTATATCATTATGTTATTATTTTTAGATCTTTAACTAGAGAGAGTGATATTTTAAAATATCGATTAATTAAAATAATATAAATGACATTATCAATGAAAAATTGAAAAAATATATTTCAAATTTATATATTTGTGGTTATACTTTTCAAATAAACGGAATTTTTGATATTTTTCGGTAAATTTTGAGACCTTATTTCATTGTTTAAACCTAATTTTACCCATTATAGCATTACCAAGTTGATATATATTAAAAATTGTTACAATTCATAATAAGCGTATAAAAGGGACCTATTTACCGAATTCGAGCCTAACAATTAAAAATATGGTATAAATTTATCAATATTAAATATATTTATGTTGATGTAATATATTTTATTATAAATGAGTAAAATAAAATGCAAAAATGTTTATAAGAAATTATTTTTGTCATGTTTATTAACTGATATAAAAATGAAGAAAATTAATGATTCAAATAAAATTAATTAAATTATTATAAATAATATATATTATAATTTACATTAATTCCAATTCCAGAAATATAATTTTACGTCTATATTAATTTATTTTATGATAATAAATAGAAGCAAAGAAAAATATCATTTTTCATTATTCAATAAATAATCATTCATTTAAAAAAACCAAAAACATTATCCCAATGTTAATTTTAATATGATGAGTCAAAAAATTATTTTAATATTATAAATTAAATTTTCTGAATATTTATATATTTATTATAATTTCCACATATAAAAATCGTTAAAACTCGTTTATGATGAAAATTAATATTTGATGCATAAATGGGTTCACTTAAAAGTGACTGATATTTACTAATAATTTATCAATATATTAATTATTATTAGTATAATTATACATTTATTTCATTAGTTTTTTACTCATTTTCAAAACATATAATTCAATGGTTTGGTTATAATGGGAACATTTAAATTAAAATATTTTTAAAATATGTTTTAATATGTCTAATTATAATTTTTTTATGTTTTAAAAGATATAAATATCATTATAATTAAAAAAATTATCTATGTGTTATATTCCCAACAATTAAATAAATAATTTCCTAAAAATATTATCCCAATAATATAAGTTTTAATATTTGATATATAATTTTATTTGAAACCAACTTAGTTAGAAGGATAATAAAACCTCTTTTGAAAAGGAGAAGTGTTAAACATATATGTTACCTAAAATAACACATAATAAGATTCCATTGTAAGGTAAATTTTATTAATATAAATTATATAAATAGAGGATAAAACAAAAATCTAATGATAAATAGATTCAGATAGTTAACATGCTCATGATAAAGGTAATGAACACAAAACCATAAAATAGTGATGCATGAAAAAACCATTAATTAATCATAAATAAATGTGAAATTATAAATTACTTATTTCCTAATCCTTTTAATAAAGATGATTGATTATTTTACTCAAAATTTAAGGGAAATGATAAAATTTGAATACAATATATCATTGTATTTAATAAAAACAATTTAGTACATTGAATTTTATTCTATAAATTTTGCATTTCATCTCTTTCTCTATGAAATACAAATTCATGATTAATTTATCGTACCTAAATAAATTAATTAACTTTTAATAGATTACATGATCTATAAAATAATGATAAATCACTATTTCTCTATCTAAATATTTACTAAAACAAAAAAGGACATAAAATATTATTTAATAAATACAAATATAATAAAATAATCTCAAAATCGGAAATAAAAACAAAAGACCAACATAATCCATTCAATAAATTTTAATGCTAAAGACTCCACAATAACATGTCATAAAAAAATTCCAAAAATCCAAAAAATATTACATATTTCTTTTCCAATGTTATCTTTTTCAATTACCCTGAATCAACATTAAGAATCACATTCATTCATATACCAAACATGTGAATAAATTGATATTATATTTTCTAATAAAATTTTAATAAAATCAATCCATATATACTTCAAATGAAAACATATATTGTTCAAAATGTTAAAAATTTGAAATATATTATATAAATATTAAAATTTATTAATCTATATGAATGATAACATAGACAACTATATAATCAAATAAGTTCCAATGTTACTAAAATTATCCAACATACATTATCAAATTCATTCTTCTATTTATCATATATAAACATCAATACATGAATATAAACAACATATAAGGGTTTATTTATCCATAAATCCTATTTTTACAAAAATAATACACCCTTACAACTAAATAAACATTAATTTGTTATGCTAAAATGAAATATATGATTAAAACTGATTTTTAAATCAAACACCACAAGTTTCCACGGTTCACTTCTCTTTGAATAATATAATAGTGTGTGTTGTACGTAACATTGAGTTCTAACAGACACCAAAACCAATCAAACTAGCTGTTGTGAATAGTAATACCCACTTTATGAAATTTTATAAATTTTCTCTTCCTAAATGGACATCATTTTTGGATTCGAAATATCAAAATTAGCTTAGGGTGAATTTTTGGTACTTTTCTGATAACATTCATATTTTGATTAATAGTGAAAATTACTAAATATTAATTAAAAACAACTTTTTAATCAAAATAATTAATAGTGATAAATTATGAATTTGAGTGGCTTTAAAGTATATTTAAAATAAATTTTTACCATTTAATACAATTTTGGTCATTGGACATAATTTCACATTTTAACCATACATAAATTAATTTTAATCTTTTGATAGTTATTATTTATTAAAAACACACTTTTTGTTTTGATAGTGTGAATTAATTTTAAATTAATTTCAGCCACATATGTGTTTTGAATTTGGAAAAATGGATTCCATATTTGGAATCAGTATTTCAAAAAAAATTAAATATGAAACCTTTATTTTTAGACATTATGAATTATTACTTTGGTAAATATTTTATTTACATTGGTTAAAGGTTAAATCCGGTAAATAAGGCTAAAAATTATTATTATAATAATATTAATTTACTCCAAAACATTCCCTAACCCTATTGGTTGATACATGTCCGACCATGGGCATCTTTGGGTCTATTTTGGACCCCAATGGAGCCACTTGTAATTGATAGGGACACTTTATATAATTTAAGTTAATGTAAATACAAAAATGACATAGGCATATATCTTTTAGAAAAACAATTTTTACATATCGTTATGTATGTTATATTTTATACTATAAATATTCCTTAGAAATATAATATTATTTCCTACATAATGGTATTTTATTTATTATTTTTAGACATTGAATTATTAAATTAATTTATGAAACAATAATGATTTAGTATTTTCCTTAATAATGAAATAATTAAATAATTGGTATTATAAATGTTAATATAAATATGAATTGAATGTTTTGATGACATCCATGAATTTAAATGGTTAATATGATATGTTAGGATTTTTTAAATGAATTTAGTTCTGATTAATATAGTTTTTAGACTTTAACAAAAATAAATTATTGAATAGTGTCAAAATTAACATAAATGAGTTTCTAAAACAAATATTATATTATTAATTGATATTATATTCCTAAAAATCTTTGGTTCGGCCAGAGGACTTATATAATGATAATTGTATCATTAATGGTCCACTTGGTGGTTGCTTGGAAGTATATAGAATGTTTATTAACGTCTGAGATAATATTTTAATAATTATAAATATTTTTTTAAATGATTTAATCTCTTCTCATTAACCAATTTGAGCTTCTTTGGACCATTTTATAACTTTTGGTGAGTTTTGAGCGTTAATGTGAAAAGTGGTAAATTCTGGACATGAAAATGATTTATGATTCCTCTATATTTCGAGCATAACTCCTACATTTGTTATCCAATTCACCTGATTATTTTTTTAGGATTCCATGGTGAGTTTGCTACAAATTTCTCTTCTGTACCAAGTGACAATTCGAACTCCAACATGACAAAGAAATCCGTAAATGTGAAAAGTTTTTCCACACGGCAAAATGGACTATGAAATATTCAATGAATTATATCATGGACCACCGTCCACCAAATGAAGTGGTTCCAGCATGGTTCGACAGCTTACTAGAAGGGTCAGACTTGCACAAAATATCAGGAATAAATTCATTCATTAAGGCTGCCAATTTTTTCGGTCAAAGAAGGGCTGGTGGAATAGTGTTTGGCGGCCTGGAAAAGTATTTTCCATTTAGGTGGCCATAACATCATTGAAACACTCCAGTGGCTCTGATATTTTGAGGGTAGATATCCAACTCCATTCCCAATAATGTATAATATGGGACCTCAGCCACATTTAGTAGGAAGAGGGCAGAACCGAAGCTATCATTCTAGAGGATAGATTCTGGAGGGGAAAATTTTGTTCTTTATTTTCACTCATTTATTCTTCTTATTATTTTAATGCCTTCATCTACCCCATTATTTAAAAATACCCTTACCATGGTGGGGTAAACTTATGGGGTGATTGGGGGATGGAAGGTCTTATATTTGTAATGTTTTGAGTTCTTACATTTGATTGAATAAAATATCTCTCTCTTCTTCGAAGTTGATTTAAAATTCTAATAACAGAATTTATTATCTTATGTGATCGTATTCGATTTTATAATCTGTTGTTGTTATTTCTTTGATAAATGAAAATTATTCTCCTTCCAGAATGTTCTGATCTATATTTGATATAATAAGATCAGGGTTTAGTGTTGAAGTACTTAGCGATCGCTGGTACAAGTGAGAGGGGTGGTGAACATCCATGATTATTTGGGATAAACAATACCCGATTGAGAATTGCCTATGATAATTAGGGTTATTCACTACAACTATATCACATACCAAAAGGAGGTTATACCAAACCATAATTTTTTTAAATTCTATTCTTATCATAACCATTTAACCAAAGAAGTGAGTTGAAACTAATTGTTGAATCTCAATTAAATCAACATAGTTGAAGAGGATTTAATATAATGGAATATGGATAACATTTCAATTATAAATCCGAACCCAAAATGATCACCCATCTCATAAAATAGTTTTCAAATAACTTTTATTGCATTTTTTTCTTGAATATTTTTCTCAATTTCTTCCTTTTTTAGTTTCTCTCTTTGATTTTAAAACGAAAAAATTTCAAAAACACCCAACGTTTTCTCTAAATAAAAAGTGAAAAACTATATTATGTGCACTCCTTATAAGGAGACAACCTAGGTTAACAACTATATAATATTTTAAAGATGTAAATAATTGAATTTTTTATACATCATGATAGTTGTGTGTCAAACTTATCGCCGTTGCTGGGGTGGAAGTGCCCTAGAACACAAAAAAAGACTAAAAAAACATTCTTGAATGACACGTAGATCAAATAACCCTTAAATTGAATTTGACCCAAAAATTGATCATACAATAACCCAATCAAGAAAAAAAAATCAAATAGAGTTTGAAGAAATAAACCTCAAGGATTCATGTAATACTTTCAGTGATCACTCTTAACCTACAATAATGGCTATTAATACCAACCCAACTCTGTGTGATCTTTGTGAACCTCAATTTTATAATCAAAATAACCAACTCACTATCCCTGTCATGGAGAAATATTTCGAACTAAACATTAATATGACTCATGTGCTACCAAAATTTCCTGGTCTTACAGGTGAAGGCCCAAATCGACACATCCAAGAGTTCACCTATGTCTGCTCCAGCTTCAAACCCCAAGGAGTCGCAGAAGAGCAAGTAAAGTGGAGGGCATTCCCTTTCTCACTTGAGGGAGAAGAAAAAGAATGGTTGTATAATCTCCAAATATGGGATATAAATGATTGGGTTGATCTAAAAAGAATATTTTGGCAGAGATTCTTTCCTACATCCTGCAGCACAAAAAAAAGAGATTTATTTCATATATCAATAAACTAGTGAGACTCTCTCTGAATATTGGGAACGTTTCAAAAAACACTGTGCAAAATACCCAGAAATAGAAATAGATGAGAACCAATTTCTTGTGTTCTTTTTCCAAGGATTTATCGACAATGATCACAATTTACTTGATGCCTCATCTGGAGGTGCCTTGATCGACAAGTCACTAGTAGATGTCAGAGGTCTGATTGAGAATATTGCAAAAAACTAAAAGAAATTTGGAACTAGAGGTACAAGCACTAGAGGTATGCATGAGGTATGAACTTCTGATTCATCCTCACCCTTACATGAATAAACACATAAAGAAATTACTAGTGTGATGAGACAACTTTTTGTGAACAATGTGAAGGAACAACAAGGCCCGAATCAGGTATGTGGTTTATCCTCTTCTAGTTACCATTACACTGATCAATGTCTAGAAGTACAGGGTACTAAAAGTTGTGCTTCTACCTATAAAGAAAGGAAATTCCAGTCAAATAAACCACGTCAACCCCAACAAGGATATGGATTAATATATAACCACGATAGGCCTCCATTTCAAAATCAATACCAAAATCAACCTCCTTTCCAGCACCAGCAATTCCAGAATCCTCCATCATTTCAACAACCCTATATACAATCATACCAGAAAAAAACATATGAACAACCATAAACATGTTCTCATATGAACAACCACGAAATGGAGATTGAATATCTAACTAAGACAATGAAAAATTTAGATAATAAATTTGGCAGTCTTATGGATATTCTGACCAAAAATCAAGGCAAACTCCCATCACAAACAGTTCCAAATCCCAAGGAAAGCGTGAGCGTCATTACAACCCGAAGTGGAAAAGAGCTCATGTGACCTGAACAAAGTGAAGATAATGATTATAAGAAACCTAATTATGTACAACCCATCCATCCAAAATAAGATGACCAGAAAAAAAAGGAGAAAGAATTAGGTTTAGAATGGAAAGGCTAGAAACAACATTGCAAAAACAACAAAAGGAGAGAAAGGATATCCAAGCACCATTCCAATATGCATTAGTTGAGTCAAATAAGGATTAAGAGGGTAGAATTCAATAAGATATCCAGGAAATATTTCATGAAGTTTAGATCCATATCTCACTACAATATGCAATCAAAAAAAATACCTATGTATGCAACGTTTCTGAAGGACCTATGCACAAAAAAAAGGTGGTTGGATGGAAATGAGAGAATTATCTTAGGAAGAAGTGTCTCAAAACTGATCACACCAAAAATACCCAAAAAAAATTCATGATCCAGAGACATTCTATATTCATTGCACCATTTGGTCTTTAAATTTTACTAATACGTTATGTGATCTAGGAGCTTCAATAAATATTATGCCTCACTCAATATTTTCATCTTTGCAGATCGGAAAACTAAAACCAACTCGAGTGGTGGTCCAATTAAAAAATAGATCAACCATTTTCCCAGATGGAGATATAGATGATGTAATCATTGGAGTAAGTGGATTTATATTTCCCGCAGACTTTTATGTCCTTACCATGGAATAAGACAGAGCACTAGGACACTCTCCCATCACCCTCGGAATACCCTTCCAAAAAACAGCAAGGACTATCATCAATGTCCTTGAAGGAAAACTCACAATGGAACATGGATATATTACAGTACACTTCAACATTATTGATGCAATAAAACATCCTTCTAGTAATCACTCACATTATGTGATCTCCCATTAAGAAGGTATAGAACCAATTTAAGATTCATGTATTCTTCTTAACTTCTTATCGTTAGGAGAACATTCTTCATTTGAAAATTCTAATTTCCATGAACATGAAAATCCTAATCTCATGTTATAGGATGAGGTAAAATATTACTTTTTGATGATTTATTAATAGAAAATGAGATGATACCGGAGATTCTAGCCTTAGGAAAATGAAACCATAATTAAATGACATCCCTTGAACTACCCCCATGTCTTGAACTTAAGACAATGCCAAGTGATTTGAAGTATTCTTACCTAATGGATGGAGAAAAATTGCCAGTAATAATTACTAATAACCTATCCCATTCACTAGAGAAAATTCTAATACTACTCAAAAAAATTTCCAAGCAATAGGATGGAGTTTAAGTGATATACCTGGAATCAATCCGAAGGTCTATTCTCGTAGAATATTTTTAGAAAGTGATTCCCGAACAGTTATACGACCTCAGAGAAGAAGCAATCCCACAATAATGGAGGTTGTCAAGAAAGAGATCGAGAAATTTCTTACAGCTGACATCATTTACCCAAACTCTTATTCTCAGTGGGTTAGCCCCATTCATGTAGTCCCAAAGAAAACCGGCCTAACAACTATCAAAAATGAAAGAAATGAATTGATCCCCATGAGAGTAGAAAATATAAGAGAGTGTGTATAGATTATAGGATTCTTAATAATGTTACCCAAAAAGACCACTTCTCTATTCTCTTCATCGGTCAAATGATAGAAAGGATAGCTGGAAAAACCCATTAATGTTTTTTAGATGGATTCTTAGGATACATTCATGTACCGATCGCTCCAGAAGACCAAGATAAGACAACCATAACCTATCTATTTGGTACATTACCTACAAAAGGATTCCTCTTGGGCTATGCAATGCCCCAGGTACATTTAAATGGTGTATGGTTAGTATTTTCTCATATCATATTGAGGACTGCCTGGAGGTATTTCTTGATAATTTCAGAGTTTTTGGTAATTCATTTGATCGTTGTTTAAGAAATTTTGAAAATGTTTTGAAAAACATGCATTCAAAAGAATCTTGTCTTAAATTTTTAAAATTTCATTTCATGGTTTAAAAGGGAATAGTTTTGGGAAACTTAATTTGACATAAAGGGATAGAGGTTGATATATAAAAACATGAAGTAATAAATTCCTTACAATATCCAACATTTTTAAAACATGTTAGACCATTTTTTGGACATGCAGGATTTTACAGAAGATTCACCAATGATTTCAGTAAGATCTCTCTCTCTCTCTCAAGATAATGACTAAAAGAATATGACGTTAATATTGTTAATGCATGTAAGAAGTCATGTGATGAACTGAAGGAAAGGTTGATCATAGCTCCAATAATTAAACCACCCAATTGGGATTACCATTTTGAGTTGCTTTATGATGCATCAAACAAGCAGTGTGAGAAGCTCTACCACAAATAATTGAAAAAAAGCCTCAAGTCATATCTTATGCATCAAGGACCTAGGATGCCACAAAAATAAATTACACAACCACCGAGGAGGAGTTCCTTGAAATTTTCATTGCACTAGATAAATTCTGATCATATCTTATTGGTGCAAAAGTTGTTTTTTTTTCTGATCTTGCAACTCCCCGGTATTTAATGATGAAAGTGGATGAAAATACAATGCTAGTATGAAGGATTCTACTCTTAAAATAGTTCAATTTCTAAATCAAACATTTAATTTGAAGTGAAAATCAGGTGGTTGATCATCTATGTCAATTACCCTACACTGCTGAAGGAGAAATTCCAAACCAGTACCCACTTAATGATGAGACTCTCTGAGAACAAATCAACATAATAAACAGTGAAGTTCCATGGTATGAAAATATGGTCAATTATCAGGTAACATCGCAAGTCACATCTCATTTAAATTCCCACCAAATTCAAAAGATGAAATCTAAATTAAGATATTACATCTGGAATGATTCATTTCATTGGAAAATTTTCAATGACCATGTAATAATAAGATGTCTTCCATATAGTGAAATTAATTCAATCTTTTTGTTTTGTCACACATTAGCTTGTGGAGGCCACTTTGGTCCTCAATGGATAGCACAGAAGGTTGTAGAATATGGAATTTATTGGCCCACCCTTTTAAAGATGCTCATGAATTTTTAAAAGGTGTGAAAAATGTCAGTTTTATGGAGATATTTCAAATAGAATAGAAATTCCCCAACAACCACTTAATGTTTTGTGAAATTTATGATGTTTAGGTAATAGATTTTACGAGCCCTTTCCCAATGTCATTTGGAAATTATTATATCTTACTTTCTGTTGATTATGTTTCCAAATGGGTGGAGGAAAAAGCCACCAGGACTGATGATTCTAAAGTTGTTTTTGATTTTTTCAGGACTAACTTATTTTTTAGGTTTTATTGCCTAAAGCAAACATTAGTGATAAAAGCACTCACTTTTTCAATAGGGGAATAGATTATGTGATGAATATTTATGGGGTGCATCATAAAACATCAACTCCCTATCATCCACAGACGAATGGACAAGCTAAAGTGTCTAATAGGGAAATAAAAGGAAATTTGGAAAAGACATTTAATCCAAATAAGAAGGATTTGAGGGAAATGTTGGAAGATATATTATGGGCTTACAGGACCACCTATAAAACCCCAATTGAAATGAGTCCATATAGTGTGATTTATGGGAAATGATACCACCTACCTCTAGAATTGGATCATATGGCATACTAGCCTGTGTGGAAGATAAATTTGGATCTTGAAAGCACTTGGAAGAAGTGAAGATTACAATTTCAAGAGCTAGATGAAATTAGAATGGATGCTTTAGAAAACACAAGGATTTATAAAGATAGAACAAGAGTGGCTCATGACAAGTTGATCCAACTGATTAACTTCTATCCTAGAGACAAAGTGTTGTTATTCAAATCAATACTTAAGTTGATACTAGGTAAACTTCATTCCAGATGGGAGGGTCCATTTATAATTACTCATGTATATCCTATTGGTGCTATGCATATTTTGAATGATCAAGAAATGAACTATTCACTATTAAAGGGAATTGGTTGAAGAAATTCAGTGGGACTATGCCATGAGAGCCAGTGGAGGAGATAACACTCCTCCAATCGATTTATCAATAAATCAATAAGGTTGTACCTCTCATTAACACTTTCTTTCTTACTGTAATTCAATTTAAAAACATCTTACATGTCTAATCTAATATAATTCATTCAAGGATTTTAATCATTTAAGTGTGGGGGAGGGAACCTTTGTAGTGTGGATTTTCATTTGTTGTATGTTTTCTTATTTAAATAGAAATAACATTTTTTCAATATGTGTGTGTTTCAAATTTTTCTGTTTTTTAAAAATATTGATCTAAAATGATTCTCATTTATATTTTTAAAACCCATTTCCTTGAGTGATACAATTTGTTCCTTGAAACTGAGCTTAAATGAATGCTGAAAATTACATTGTTTCAAGTTAAATTCTTTATGAATATCATAAAAAGTACTCAGAATATTGAATCTCAGGCCACATCTCACTATTCTTATATTTGAAATCACTTTACTGTGAGGCATCTAAAACATATTTTCATATTACTTTCATTCACCCCACTTCTTGATAGAACCATACCATACTTAATTTAACCATAATTTGATTTATTCATATTAAAACATGAGGGTTTGAGGTGCATTTATTTTAAATGATTGAGGCATTTCTTTGATTTTAAAGCCATGTTTTCAAGATAAATCATTTTATAATGGACGTCCTTATACATTTAATCCTTTTATCCCATATAATCCATGAACATTATATTAGGTTAACCATATTACAAGCCAATTTTACCTATCCAACCTGCTCTTGAAGTGAAATTTCAAGATCTTGTTGAAAATATGTGTGGTAAAAGGTTGACTTGTGTTGTGCTTCCTCATTTTGAGATAATTTGAGTGGAAAATAAAACGTTGAAGAGATGTTCTTGTTTCTGAAAAAAAATAATTTTGTATTAGAATTTGATCACTATATGGAGATTTCATTTTTATTGAGATGTTGTGCCTATCTGATGCTTCCAATGAAAAAAATATGTTGTGGATATCTGGAACATTCATGAAAAAATTTGGATGAAATTATTGACACTTTTTCTTATGAAATGATGAATGGTGTAAAATTTCACTGATTTTTCATGGAGCTGATTTACTCCTAAGGGGAGTGAGGAGAACAACATATTTGAGTAAAAATTATATTAATGCAAATTTTCTTCAAAAATATCCTTGCCCCCCTTATTCAGCCTCAAAATACATTCACATATAAATACTACCAACCTGAAGCCACATAACAACCAAGAAAAATACTCATGATATACATATGTCCTTGACACACATCGGGTGAAGATGTTGGAATTTATCAAGCATATGGTGACCCTTGAATGGATATTGGATGAGAAATACATTGTTGAAAATTGATATTTGTGTGATGTGAGAAACTTCATGTTTGGTAAGTGTTTTGTGAGCGTGGGAGAATAAATGAAGACGAAATTTATTTAATGAACTGAATTGAGAACTTGGAATAGTGTTTGTTAATGAGGCATGATATATTTTATTTCTTGGTGTTAAATTGTTATATCTCATTGGTTTGTGTATTAAATTTTCATTCATTTAATTACTTGTCCATGAGTCCAAGTTCTATGTTTGGGGGTATTGATAGAGATAATATTTTAATAATTAGAAATATGTTTTTAAATGATTTAATCCCTTCTCATTAACCAATTTGAGCTTCTTTGGACAATTTTATAAATTTTGGTGAGTTTTGAGTTTAAATGTGAAATGTGGTTAATTCTGGACATTAAACAGATTTATGTTTCCTCTGTATTGAGAGAATAACTCCTAAATTTTTTATACAATTAACCTTGATCATTTTTTAGGATGTCATGGTGCGTTTGATTCAAATTCTTCATCAGGATTAAGTGCCAATTCGAATTCCATCATGCCACAAGAAATCAGTCAATGTAAAAAGTTTTTCTAGACGACACAATAGACTATGACATATTCAAAGAAGAATATCTTGGACCATCGTCCTCCAAATTTAGTGGTTCTATCTGGGTTGACAGCGTACTAGAAGGGTCCTAGGATCCCAAAATATCAGGAATAAATTCATTCATTAAGGCCTCCAATTCAATGGTCAAATAAGGGTTGGTGGAATAGTGTTTGGAGGCCAGAAAAGGCTCTTCAAATTAGGCAGAAATAACATCTTTGACATGGCTCTAATGGCTCTGATATTTTGATGTAAGATGGAACACTCCATTCCCAACATTCTATAAGAAGTGACTTCGGCATCATTTGGTCGGGAGAGGGAAGAAACGAAGTTATCATTATGGTGGACAGATTCTAGAGGGGAAAATTATGTTCTTTCTTTTCACTCAATTATTCTTCTTATTTTTGTAATGACTTCATCATACTCATCATTATAAAATACCCATACCATGGTGGGGTAAACAAAATTGGTGATTGGGATGGAAGGTTTTATATTTTTAATGTTTTGAGTTCTTCCATTTTATTGAATAAAATCTATCTCCCTTTTACGATGTTGTATTCAAATTTTAATAAGAGAATTTATTATCTTATGCGATCGTATTTGATTATATAATCTGTTGTTATTATTGAATTTATAAATGAAATTTTTTTCCCTTATAGTAAGTTATGTTCTATATTTTATATAATATGATCTGGGTTTAGTGGTGAAGTACTTAGCGATTGCTAGTAAGTGTGAGAGGGGTGGTGAACATCCATGATTTTTTGGGATAAACAATACCCGGTTGGGAATTGCATAAGATAATTGGGGTTATTCACTAAAACACTATCACATACGATAAGGATATTAGACCAAACTATAATTTTGTTAAATTCAATTCTTATCATAACCATTTAACCAAATAGTTGAGTTGAAACTAATTGTTGAACGTCACATAAATCAACTTAGCAGAAGTGGATTGAATAAAATGAAACAAGGATAGCCTTGAAATTATAAAACCTACCCCAACATGATTACATGTCTCATAAAATAGTTTTTTAAATCACTTTAATTCCATATTATTCATTAATAATTTTCTCAATTTATTCTTTTTGTTTCGTCTCTCTCTTTGATTTTAAAACCAAACAATTTCAAAAACACCCAACGTTTTCTCTAAATATAAAGTGACAGACAATATTGTGTGCACTCCTCACAGGGATATAACCTAGGATAAGAACTATATTTTATTTTAAATTAGTAAATAATTTCCCTTTCCAGACACCACTATTGGTGTGCGTCAATTTGCAATATAATATAAAAATACAAAGTGACATGATAAATGTGAAACTAATTAACTAATAGTTAAAACTAAAATATAAGGTTAATAATGTGACCCAAACCTGTCTAAAACAACTTGGATGGGATTTTTTCGACCTATCCCCTCCTTATAATATAAATAATCCACATTGGAGCCATTGTAAACCGACAATAATTTTATTATAAAATAATATTTTTAGCTTTTCCTAAAGTTCCCCTTACCCCTCTTATAAGAGGGAACTCCCCCTTCTCTCAAATTCATACCCTCAAAGGCTTTTGTTTTGGAAAACCCATCCCCAAACATACTCTCAACTTCCCTCTCTTCATCCTAGAGTCATTCCTTTAGTTATAAAGCTATATTAAGGAGCCATTTTGATCAAATCAAAAGGAAGAACCTGAAGAAGAGGTAATAATTTCACCACCCTCATTCAAGTTATTTTCATCATCCATTTCTTCATTCTTTGATATTTCCATTATAAAATAATAACACCAGTATCTTCTATATAATGTGATGTTATTATAAATATGTCTCAACTTTATTCATCATTCAATCCATCTTATGAATGATAATGTCACCATGTGTTCGTACGTATGACTTACAATCTCCACGACGTGGTGTAATTTGTTATTCAACACTATGTTATTTGGATGGATAAAATGATGAGTAATTTTCATATAAATAATGAATATAACATTATATTTTCTCTGTAAAATTAATATATCATCCAATTCCACTTTTTTCAGGAAATGATATTGTCGCTCGTGCATACGTTCGGATTACCGTCTCCATGATGCGATGAGATTCATTTCCACATTCCACATTCATCTACAATTATAAAATATATATATATTACTAATATTTATGTAATATATGAAATAATAATGCTACTGGAGATATATATATATATATATATCTATATATATATGTACTTACATATATCTAATTCACATAGTTCCGTTCAACACGATATGAAAAAGGAAACAACGTTTTTGCGTATGTACGGACTACTGTCTCCATAAACTGTGTTTTTCATTTCATATATATGTCTATTATATGTATTTATATTCTAAATATATATGATATATAAATCATGTTTTATATTCTGTATGTATTTAAATCTTGATCTACGTGATACAATCAAGAATAACAAGTTAAAACACTTATGATAAAGAAAAAGATTATTACCTGAAATGTTAATTTAACATGGAAATTATTCTTATATGGGTAGTATAAAGTAATAAATGAATCATATATGGTATCATAAATATTAATATGGTCTTTGTATTATTTAATAACAAACTATGATCTTTATACAGGAGGTTAAACATACCCTCGACTAAAGGAAAGTGCAAGGTAAGGGTTAATTCCTCTATCTCATTATTATCAGAGATTGTTTATGTGTACATATTTAATGGGAAATTTTTATCATCCAGGTTCATTTTTTATTAAAATTATATCAAAATGAATAGTTTAAGGATTTTGTAATGGTACTATTTATCAAGATCATAATTTTATATGTTTTAATGATTTATCTTTATAAATATTTTTAATTAATGTCAAATTTTTCAAAATGTTTTTAAGGAATTATTTATACATACATGAATATTTTGAAATGATAATTAGGTCAAAACATTTCAATGTGGTATGGAACACTTTGATTCAAAAATATCTTTTAAATTACTTCCTTTGTAAACATGTTACTTTTCAATTATTAAAAAAAGATATATTTCTCTCAAATAGTTTTGATTTCATCTATGTCAATATCCATTAATGGATTTTAAGCTTATTTGAAGTTGACTTTTTATGATACAAAACATAAAAATTGTATTAAAGGTTTTGTGATATGTTTGACTGTGGATGTCTTATTTTTATACGATTACGTATTTATAGAGAAAGCATTGACATTTCTTATGCTATTTTTAATACGAATGTTTATGTTATGTTTAAACATGTTCATATGAGGAATGAATTGGACTTAGTAATTGACGTTTGGCGCCCGCTATTACTACTCGATGCATCAGTAGGTCTCATGAGACAAACTACTGTCTTGGCACAAGGCCTTGAAAAAATATATTTTTTAGTCTTGGAACGAGGCCTTGACTATGTTGTTGTGATAGTATGGAATTATGCATTACATCATTATGAATGTGGTTATTGGTATTGCATGTTATTATTCGACTAGTAGAATATCTATGTGAATATGTAACTGGCATTTTTTCATTTTATTTTTTCCATGTTATGATGAAGTTCATGTTTAAAAGGATTCTGTTAGTTACACATGGACTTAAATGTTGATGCTTATTTATGATTGTTTCCTCTATATTGTTATCGTTTCTGAGCATCTGAGCTCACCCCATTGAACGTTTTAATTTTCTAAGGAATCCAAGAAGTGTATTATGATAGATAAGAGGGTTATGCTAGGGGATTATTGGCGTTCTCAAAGGATCATTTATGTTTTGATTTATTTTCTAAAGATTAATTTAATGTACATGTATGAAATCTATTTTCCTAGACTGCTAAACTGATCGGTCATTCAAGACGTGATTCCTTATAATCATGCTAATGTATTAAAATAATGCACCGAATCAGGGTAACTGTTGTCGGGGTGTTACAGTTGGTATCAGAGGAAGTTGAGAAATAACCTTGGAAACTAGATTTAGATAAACTCTAATTAGATCACATTACCTTAAGAAAGAATTTAAGGGTCAGTATAGACGAACATCCTATAATTTTGGTAATGTAGAGATTTTGTGAGTATTTTGAGCAATACATCCATGTCTGGATTCGAGCAGATAGAGGCGGCTATAGCACAGATGTACCTAGGGGTAAAATCCGAAAACACCGCCTTGAGATAAACTCGAATGGGAACTAGTGCATGACAACGGGAATTTCTGAACTCTTTGAATTATGTAATTAGATTCATAAAATAATCTAGTGTATTCCATTGTATAGAAATGGTGCCTGGTAGAAGGAATGTGAACTCCAGAAATATGTATGATCCATGGAGTAAGAAGGGTCATATCTCTCACAGTATTAATCCAACATTTATAAGGGAAATAGTCTCTCATGTATTCTAAACATATAAAGAAATAGTATCATCTGTTAATAGGATAAGTAAAGAATTATCTGATTCATATGGATTTGAAGGGAACTAACAAAAGAAAAGGATGGAAGATAGAAAGATGGATAAAGGGAAGAGGGAAAAGATGAATTTTCCCATATGAGATAACAATGGGAAGAAACCCCCTGGAATATGTCTAAAGGGAATAGGAGTTTGTTATAAAAGTGGAGAAAAAGGACACCAAGTACGTGACTGCAATGGTAAGAAAAATGTTTCAAATGTACAATGCTTCATCTGTAAGGAGTTTGGAAACTATGCGAACCAATGTCCAAATAATCAGTGTATGCCCTAAATGATGTTGTTGGATAATAATCAAGTTATGATAATACCTCAGATGAAGAAAAATTACTAGTGTTCTTATGTTTTTATTATAGGATTATTTCATTTGAGTTTTGTATCATCCAAATACTGGTTATATGAATTATGGAGATAAATAAGTATTGTAATGTAGTACTATTTTATTGAGGATTTGAGATTATATGGTTCTATGAAAACTGAATTAATTGTGAGATACACTTTTGTTAAAAATACATGGTTGATGGAAAGTTAATCCTTAACATGGTCCTGATAATGAGGTAGTGATTTTGGAATAAGAGATGGTTGATTTGAATAAATTATATTGGATATTCTTGACTAACATGAAACTGATTAATGATTTGTCATCATTGGAGGTTACAACATTTTTGGATAGAAGAAGTATATCCAGTATTCTATAAAGAATAAGGGAGCATGAATGTAATCAATAAGGTTTTATGGTAATTCAGGATGTTACTATGTTTTAAAATAATAATTATGATGGTGTTCACATGTTATTACATGGAAAAAATAATATTCACTGTGTTTAAGTTCCTTATAAATTTTGGACTGTGATTTTGGATTGTATTATATTGGATAAATCTAAAGGTTGGTATGTATTAAGTTTCAAAGGTTATTTTTGTATTTTTATAAAATGACAACACACAGACCGTGTGATAACCCATCGAGTTAGACAAATCTGTGGGAATCGAACTCACAACCATAAGTGCGATAGGGATTTATCGCCTAACACTGTACTATGTGTAGTTCCATGATAGTATAATGTAGTTTCTGTTTTTAAAGGGTCTGATATGTGAATTATAAATTCATTATATTTGGAACCCTATACGATTTGGATAAAAAGAGTACTTTTGCGTTGTATTATGTTTTGGAGTGAAAGATGAGTTTGTGGTAGAAAGTTATTAATGGATTAGAATCTAATTAAAAAGTAAGTATATAACCTTATGATCTTATCTATTCTCATAAAGAAATTCCTCCACATTAAGAAAAGGAACGTACAACAAAAACTTTGTCCTAGATGGTACCTTAAATCATCACAAATTTATTGCTTTGTGATTGTTGGCCTTTTTATAGCCATGTTTTCTACTACTCTCCATCAGATATTGATGGTTATATTTATCTTCCATATACATGTTTTCCTACATGGAACCCTATTATGTGTTATTTTTGGTAAGCTTCATACTTACCACTCTCTATTTTAAATAGAGGCCTCATTAATCAATTTTCGATGTGGGATTTCAACTAAGATATTTTTGAAATGTCAACCCCATGTTTCCAATAATGATAATAAATTGTGAGGACAGAATTTATTAAAGTCGAGGAGAATGTAACACCCCATGCTTCCATGGTACACTTCTCTTTGAATAATACAGTAACATGTGTTGTACACAACTTCAAGTTCTAACACACCCCACATCCAATCAAACTAGCCATTATGAATAGTAATACACAACTCTTGTAATTTTATAAATTTTATCTATAAAAATGGATTTCATTTTTGGATACAGAATATCGAAATTATATTATGGTGAAGTTTTGGTTCTTTTCTGATAACATTCGTATTTTTATGAATAGTGAAAATTACTAGATTTTAATTAAAAACAAATTTTTTAATTGAAATAATTAAGAGTGATAAATTTTTAATTTTAATGGTTTTAAAGTGTATTTAGAATATATTTTTACCATTTAATACAATGTTGTTCATTAGAAATAATTTTACATTTAAACCGGACATAAACAAGTGTTAATCTTTTGATAGTTATTATTTCTCAAAAACACGCTTTCTGTTTTGAAAGCGGGAATTAATTTTAAATATATTTCTACCACTTCCGTGTATTGAATTTTGAAAAATGTATTCCATAATTGAAATCAGGATATCCAAATTGTGTAAATAGGTATCTCTTATTTTTAGGCATTTTGAATAATTACATCGGTAAATATTTTATTTACAATGGATAAAGGGTAAATCTGGTAAATAAGGGTAAAAAAAATATTATAATAATAATAATTTACCCTGAAACATGTCCTAACCCTATTGGTTGATACATTTCCTACCATAGGAATATTTGGGTTTATTTTGGGAACCCATGGAGGAGCTTTTAATTGATAGAGACACTTTTTATTAAGTAAGTTAAAGTAAATACTAAAATTACAAAGGCATATATCTTTTAGTAAAACAATTTTTACATATGGTTATATATTTTATTTTTTACACTATAAATATTAATTAGAATGATAAAAATATTTCATACATAATAGTATTTTACTTCTAATTTTTAGATGTTTAATAATTAAATTTATTTATAACACAATAATGATGCAGTATTTTCCTTATTAATAAAAGAATCAAATAATTGGTATTATAAATGTTAAAATAAATATAATATGAAGGTTTTGATAACTTCCACGAATTTTATTGGATAATATGACATGTCAATATTTCTTAAATGTATTTGTTTCTAATTAATATAGTTTTTAAGACTTTATCGAAAATCAATTTTTGAATAGGGTCAAAATTGACATAAATTAGTTTTTAAAAAACATATTATGTTATTAATTGATATTCTATTCGTAAAAGTTTAAGGATCGTCCAAATGACTTATATAATGATATTTTTATCATTAATGGAATACTTGGGGAATCTTGGATGTATATAGTATGTTTATTAACCATATAATATAAAAATACAAAGTGACATGGTAAAGGTCAAACAGATTAACTAAGAGATAAAATTAAAAGATAAGGTTAATAAAGTGACCCAAACCTGTCTAAAACCTTTTGGTTGAGTTTTTTCTCGACCTACCCCACCTTTTAATTTAAATAATCCTCTTTGGAGAAATTTTATACCGAAATTAATTTTATGATAAAATATTACTTTGTGATTTTCCTAAAGTGCCCCTCACCCCTCTTATAAAAGGGCACTCCCCCTTCTCTCAAATTCACACCCTCAACGCCTTTTGGTTTGGCCAAAACCTGCCCAAATATTCTCTCAACATTCCCCACTTCATCATAGAGGCGTTACATTAGTCATAAATCATACTTATGGAGCCATTTTGATCAAATCAAATGGAACAACCCGAAGAAGAGGTAATAATTTCACCACCCTCATTCAAGTTGTTTTCTTCTTCCACTTCTTATTTCTTTGTTATTTCCATTCTAAAATAATAACTCTAGTATTATCTATCAACTGTGATGTTATTATAAATATGTAACATCTTTATTTACCATCATATGAATGATAATGTCACCATGTGTGCGTACGTACGACTTACCGTCTCCACACCGTGGTGTAATTTGTTATTCAACACTATATTTTTTGGATGGATATAATAATGATTAATATGAATATAAATAATTTAAATTACATCCTATTGTCTCTATAAAATTAATATATCCTCCAAATCCACACATTTATGAAATTTATATTGTCGCTCGTACTTATGTACGGATTACAGTCTCCACGATGCGATGGGAATCATTTCCACGTTCACCATTAATCGACAATAATAAAATATATATATATTACTAATATGTATGTAATATATGAAATAATAATGATACTGGAGATATATATAAATTTATCTATATTTATATATATATACATACATATATATTACTCACTTAGTTCAGTTCAATACGATATGAAAACGGAAACAATGTTTATGCGTACGTACGGACTACCGTCTCCATAAACCTTGTTTTTCATTTCATATATATGTCTATTATAAAAAATTATATTCTAAATATATATGATATATAAATAATGTTTTATATTCTGGAATTATTTAAATCTTTATCAAAGTGATACAATCAAGAGTAACAAGTTAAAACACGTACGATAAAGAAAATGATTATTACACAAAATGTTAATTTAACATAGAAATTATTATTAAATGGGTAGTATAATGTCATAAAATAATCATGAATGATATCATAAATAATAATATGGTTCAGCTATTATTTAGTAACATACTAAGATCTTCATACAGGAGGTTAAACATACCCTCGACTAAAGGAATGTGCGAGGTAAGGGTTAATTGCTCAATCTCATTATTATCTGTGATTGTCTATGTGTAAGTATTTACGAGGACATTTTTATCTTCCATGTACATTTTTCATAAAAATGATTTCAAAATGTATATTTTATGTATTTTTTAAATGTACTCTTTATCAAGATCATTATTTTTAATGTTTTAAAAATTTATCATTCTAAATATTTTTAATTAATGTCCATGTTTTCAAAAGGATTTTAAGGATTTATTTATATGGACATGAAAGTTTTGAAATGATAATTATTTTAAAATGTTTCAAAGTTGAATGGGACACTTTGATTAAAATATATCATTTAAATTACTTCCTTTATAAACATGTGACTTTTAAATGATTAAAAAAATAGATATATCTCTTGAATAGTTTTTATTTCATCTATGTCAACATCCATTGATGGATTTTAAGCTTATATGAAGTTGACTTATAATGTTACAAAACATCCAAATTGTATTGATGGTTTTTAGATATGATTGACTGTGGATCTGTTTTTTTATACCATTTATTGTTTGTGGAGAAAGTATTGAAATTTAGTATGCTTGTTCTAATAAGAATGTTTATGTTATGTTTAAACCTATTAATATGAGGAATGAATTTTACTTAGTATGTGATGAGTGGAGACCTCTATAGCTCCTTGATGAATAAGTAGTTCTCATGAGACAAACTAGTGTATTGGAACAAGGACAAAACAAAATCTTATTATTATTATTGGCATATGGCCTTAACTATGTGGTTATGACAGTCTGGAATTATGCACTCCATCATTATGAAAGTGGTTATTGGTATTCCATGTTATTATTCGACTAGTAGAATATCGATGTGAATAAGTAAATGGAATTATTTCATTTTATTTTTGTTATGTTACGCTGAAATAAAAGATTAAAAGGCTTTTTTTAGTTATACATGGCCTTAAATGTTTATGATTATTTACAAATGTTTCTGCTATATTTTTATCCTTACTGAGCATCTGAGCTCACCCCTTTCAATGTTTTATTTCTCTCAGGGAACCAAGCAGTGTATTATGATTAATAAGCAGGGTTAAGCGAGTAGATTAATGGAGTTCTCAAAGGATCATATATGTTGTGTTTTATTTTCTAAAGTGTAATGTAACATCCATGTATGTAATCTATTTTCCATGACTGCTAAACTGATCGGTCTTTCGGGACTTGATTCCTTGTAGTCAAGCCAATGTATTAAAATAATGCACCGACATTGGGTAACATGGGTCGGGGAATTATAGTAAAAACTAATAAAATATATTTTGATGTTTTATGATATTTATATTAATAATATCATTTACATGTCATATCAATAATATCATTACATACCAATAAATTAATATTTCAATAATTGCACTTCAATTTTTGGAATTAAAAAAGATCTAATGAGTTTAAAATTTGAATATGAAAATGACATAGAAAAATACCATGTTACCAAAAAATAATATATTTAAATATAAATGGTACCTTATGATAAAAATAATTTTTATCCATAGAACCATTAATTTTACCTCAAAAATTAAAACTATCAATTTCCTTGTTTTCCAAATATAATAAATTTTTATGTCCGTTGAGAAAATTTACATTAATCCTTATTCTCACATACATGAAATACATGAAAAGGAATCTTCTTCCCTCCATGGTATTCAGGGAATGGAATTTATCATTTATTTGGTCTCTCACCAAACTCACAATTGTGGAAATTATTAATAATATTAGTGTATTGTATATTTGAAATACCCAAAATGTTTTAACATATAAATAAATATTAATTATGATTCACGTGATGATATTCATTCCATTATTAAATATATTCAATGTTACGAAGTTTTATCATGAATATATACATTGAAAAACGCTAATAAATTTTGTTATAAATAATAGTCATATTGAAATACAACTAAAAACATTCATTTAATGTCTAAAGGTTGATATTTTCATTACAATATTAAAACCATAAGCTTACCTGAGGTCATCCATGGACTTCATCTATTAAAATTATTCAAAATTTTTCACAATTAAAATTTTATTTTGAAAATATTATCTTCTACATGTGATAGACATTTTGACAGTAAGTTCACACTCGTGGTGCACCAAAATGATGTTCAAAATATACCAAACCTGCAATTTTCAATGATTTTATCAATAATTTCATATAATCCAAAACCATGTCCACATGTTTAATATTGAAAAATATTTATTAATTAGATCACAAAATAATATATATATTATACAAAAGTTTATGATATTATCCTACAATTAGACATATCCATAAAGAAAATAATTTTTTAGGTTCCCTTATATTGTTTTCATAAAATTTAGTTCCCATCATTTCTAATTAATAACCTCTAATAAAAACAATAAATATCCTTACTCCAACAACATAAAGATCATGACTAATATATTACATTGTTATAGGATACAATGGATCTCTTCTTGAATGATTGTTCAATATAGTAGACTTGAGGAACCCGATATATTTATTCATCACATTTTACATTGAACATAAAATATAAAACATTGTTAAAGTACATATTCAGAATATTTGAAATAATTTAAGGATTCAGTATTCATAACATGGATAAGGGAGTAAAAAATTAAAAAAATATCTAAATACCATTTTGGGATTTATATAGTGGAATATATCATGACTAAATCTGTATTCAATATTATGGGGTAAATAATGGAAAACCCATTCAATTTAATCAATAATTTTAGAATAAAATGAATTTATTGATAATATTAATGAAATAAAATATTTAATATTGAAAAGAAATTATCAATAAATTAAATATATAATGTTGGATGTTATGATCTCATACAACAAGACATTGTTACAATCATTTCAATGTTCTAAGACTGTTTAATTGTAAGCTAGGTATACACTAAAGCCCCATTTAATAATTTTGGAACACTAGTTTTTTTCAATAGACTGTTAATGGATCAATGTGTTATATGTTTATGGCCCTGAACAATCACGTCATTTTAAATTAATTACAAATTTTTTTAGGATCAATTTAATTCATTAAAAAATTTCATTATTAATAATTACTTGTATTTGGTAAGGAATAAAATATATTATTATTTATCTAGTCAATGAAATATCATTAATAGTAAAAAATCACATTTATATATGTTTTATAATTAAAAAAATAAACATAACAATGATACTAATAATATGGATGTTTATAGGAAATGTGATTTCTTATGAAAAATAGTCACAATAAATTGGATTATTCAAGATAATGTTAATGACAATAGAATTAATAAAAATATAATATATGCCAATAAAATGTCCTCTATTTTAATGATTAATTTTCTTGATTAAATAGTGAAATAGAGAAACCATTTTATGTTTAGACGTAAAAATATTATGTATTTAAATAATTCGATACTATTTGGAGCTTATGAGGGAGAATTTTATTGGTTCCATTAATGAAAATAATTTAAATCCAAAAAATGATATTCTAAAATAAGTTCTTGTCTATTTGGTAAAATATAAATTGATATCCCATGAATGAGTTAACATGAATTGAATCATTAAATACAAAGAATAAAAACTAAAATCATATAAAATCCCTAAATGGGTTATTATATAAACTATATAATATAAAACTCCTATATAGTTAAAAATATGTCCTAATTAAGGGGAAATTGAAATGAAATCTAAAAAAATGATTATATCATTAATGTAAGATTCATTCAAGTTAATGATAATGTATAAAAAATTTAAATATATTACAAAATATGAATTAGAAATAAAATATTCTGAGTTAACTTCATATATTATCAGGGAATAACATATTAAATTAAATAGAATTATAACCCAATGAATTAATATTGAGTTAGGAATCCCAATACCTCATGCTTCCCCATTAATGAATATTTACTAAAATAATTGATAATTGTTTAGTATTATTTTAATTTATAAAAAAACCAAATTCAAACTTAACATATCATATATGACCCTCTTATAACATATTATTATTGTCTCTTCAATAATAATTAATTACTATTATTATTGATTATGATGTGAACATCGTTATTTTTTATGACAATTTTTATTTGGTAGTTTTGAAAATTGTACATTGATTTCAGTTCCGTAACATATATATATATATATATATATATATATATATATATATATATATATATATATTATAACAAAATATATATATTTTTTAAATATATGTTTATTTAGAGTCATCCATAAAAGGACGGGATAGAAAATTGAATTTCACCATTCATAGAGTTGGTATGAGGTAGATATTCTTGAACATCGATTTCACTATTCTCCATATGGATTGAATAAATGTTAAAACATAATTAATATTTTAAATGTAATTATTATATCATATATATAATATTTTTCAATTAAATAGTTTACTATTATCATCTATGTAAATTTTAATTATAAAACGAATCACATCAATTTTTGGATGTTGTAGTCGCCATGTATGAACGAGATAAATTATAACTTTCAATCAGATATGAAGATAAGAATTTAGATATGAAATTATAATTTCCTAGAAATAATAATATCATAATTTTTATTCCTAATATTTTAATAAATCTTTTTAACCGCACATTTTAGATGTTAATTGAGAATTAATTTTATCATTATGTAGAGGTGGTAGTGTACCCATATATATGAGCGATAATTTCACATTCCATTTAATCCCAAAGAGATAGAATAATGGTGGTTATATGATCATAATATGATTTTATTATATTGAGGATACTAAATATATTATTTTAAGGTGAATACATTTGATTTATAAGAGTTGGTAGAATAAATAAATTTAATGTTGTTGGGGTAGACGATTACCACCACTTTGGTATGCCTCATTTTGAACCCATCTTATGAACATTGGAAAGGAATTTTAGGAATGAAATATCATATGAATCATTTAAATGTTGTTTTTAGGAGGATTTATTATGACTTGGTCAATCAATATGGCTTATGATAGTGTTAAAAAATTTTTGAAACATTTTACTCTTTTACGTTAGTGGAGGGTCCCAATTAGAATTTCATTAAATATAATAATATAAAATATTTTCAACTCAAATAAAACTGATATAAAATTACTTTTATAATAATACAATGAATATATGGTCTAAATATAATATTACAATTATATTTTTATAGGATTAAATATCATTTTAAAAAATATCAATATATTTAACCCCTTTTTTAACTGATTTTAACCTCAAATGTTGAAACAAAATTTTAATTCCTAAAGGCATATAATAATACTTATTAGGTAATAGATTTTTATAAATGTAAACAGGATGAATCTTTACACATTCATCATAATAATTTTGTTATTTAATGATTTTAATGATTTTAAAATACAATAAAAAATTTTATTCTTTAAA
Organism: Viscum album; assembly: GCA_963277665.1. NCBI lineage: Eukaryota > Viridiplantae > Streptophyta > Magnoliopsida > Santalales > Viscaceae > Viscum > Viscum album. The sequence goes on along the minus strand of OY728121.1, from coordinate 202,506,396 downwards.
AAATATTTATAATTTTATTATTGAAAAAATTCAATTAATTTTACATTAATGATATCAAAATATTTTTGTACTTAGAATAATTGAATTTTAAACATCCATAATAATTTATATCCATTAATAAAAATTTAGGGATACTATAACTCACAAAAAATTGTTACTTCTACTATTTGGAAAATAATCTAAATTTTTGGTCTATTTCATGAATAATAACTATGTCGATGTTTTGTATGAATTGAAGGTAATTATTTCATAACTAAAAATTTAAAATAAATATATATTAAAAAAATATTAATTAATATTTCCAATACTCATACAAAAGAAAACATATACATTTTTTTATCATTTGTTAAACATTTGGTTATATTAATATCAAGGGATTGAGAATTTCGAATTTTATTTACATAAAATAATTTGGATATCATTATAAAGGGAAAATGTAAAAAAATTCCCAATAATTCTATATATAGTTTATTTTCTCCAAAAAAATAAATTTATGTGTTCTTTTGTTTTATTTTGAAACAATTTTTTTTACTATGTTTAACCCATTATACTTTTCCATGGGGAAAAATATTTTCCAAACATAATATTTATAATGTCCTTAAAAATAGTAGAAATAATTACCACATTTTAAGGTTATGATTCCAAATATGGTATCATTTTTTCATTATTTCATGTCTAGAAGTGGAAAAAATACATCTTCATATAATTTCAGAAAAAATGAATAGTTTTTAAATATATTTGATTTATATATTAAAATATAATTATTTCAAAATAATTAAAATTGATGATTTGTAAACATTTAATTAGATTATAATAAAGAAAAATTCACATCTTTCGCTTTATGAACAAATAAAATACACAATTAAATTGTTAATATAAAATTTTCAATGAAAACAAATGACCGTATTTGGAAAATTAGTATTTCTAAATATCAAAATAAACATCAAATAGCACTAATAAATCCCAATAATACTACAAAATTAATTTTAATATGATGATTTCAAAAATAATGATAATTTTAGAAAATAAAAATTTCATAATTTAGTAAAAATTATTTTTAATTTCCACCCATAAAATATAATAATTTTTTTAATGATATAAATTTTTGACGAAAAAACAGAATTTAATAAAAAATAAGTGAATATTATATATTTATTAACCAATAGTATTGAATTTATTAGTAATGTTTTACATTATATTCAAATTAATTTTTTTATATTCAAAACGTTTAAATTAATTTGTAGGTAATGAATGTCACATTTAAAATTAATATTTTAAAATATATCTCAATATTCATAATGAATGGTGTTTCATATTAAAAATATATAGATATTATTATTATTTTAATATATATTATTTATATGATACGACAAATTTTTAGTGAAAATATTTCACCTTCCACCCTTCTCAATGGAATTAATCCATTACCCTATTTTAGAGAGGATACCACAAGAGTATAGAGGCTCATGGCAGGTGGATTCATACTAGGTTGTCATTTGTGGAACCTCAAGTACTAAAAAAACAATTTTCATGTCTAATTCCTGGAATTAGGTTAAAAATGATAAAGTGGTGGTACATTTCATCCTCGTCAATGTGGTAGTTCATTGATGTATCATTAATGTAGTAGTCCTAGCCATATTCAACCTCAGTATGACCGATTAATATTTGAGAGTTGACTGGGTGTGATTATGGGATAATTGTAGTGGTTTTGATTGAGTTATAAAAGACAACATGTCAATTGATGCTATTGGATAGGAATAATGTTCATGGGATTGATCAATGATAACGACGTAAGATTGTACTGAGAGTTACATTAATAATTATGCTATTAGTGGAGGACATGGTTCTTAAGATTATTTTTATAAATTCAAATAGAGTAGTTCTTTATAGTATAATATATAAGTTATCAGAGCTATGGAATAAACTAATTAAAATAGTTTCAACTACATCCTATAGATGAGGTTTCTAGACTATCTCGTATTCAAGGAATGTTGTTAGCCTTTTCAACATTAGCATCAATATTTTAATATTGGAACATCACATTCTTTTATATATTCCCAACATATTGTTTTTTTGGTGAAATATATTGAGTATATAAATGGAATAATTTCAATGAACATGATATTAGGGATGAAATCCAACACTATTTTTCATTATAAGGGATACAATATAGTGATTAGTGGTTATAACTTCATTTTATGTAATAGTGATGATAATATTATCTTTATTTTATAATGGATTTAATGGTGTATTATCAAGACCATATCCACTGTTACCACTAAGCATTTCATTTATATCCCATAGGGTATATGTTGTGTCCATGTTGAAACATGGGATATAGAAGAAGTTTTTTCAGTGTCTGGCCATCAATAACATTGTGGAGTCTCCACCTACATATATAGTGTTGTTTTGGCATATGGGGGACACATAAAATATTCTATAATCAAGGGTTAGGTCATTTTAATGAAATATTTCCAATGAATTTAATAGGATTTCTACATGGGTTTTTTGGTTTTATTCACTATCATGATTTGGGTAGGTACATATCCTATTGTATTACACATAAAATTATAGCAATATTGAACTTCGAGATATAAAGGAACAAATAGATGACATAGAGGTAAAGTTCTTATTATGACTGAGTACACGCCCTTTTGGGGATCCCATTTTTATATATAAAGAAAAATGGATTTTTGATGTTATTTTTAGAAGATCAATTGTTTATCCAGGTGATGTAAAATATAAATTATCCATTTCATTATATTGATAATTTTTTAATATGAGAGGATATTGAGTGTTATATAATATTGATTGGAGATCATGCTATCACTAAATGAGTGTGACTCATTGATATAAACATTTAATTAAATCTAAGAGAATATATGGTATATATGAGATAATAGTAATTATTTTTTGTCTGATGATCATACTAGATGTATTATGGCTTGGATTAAATGGGTCCCCCATATTTAAAAGGATACTTATTTGTCATTTATTCGACAACATTCATTTGTAATACAACTCAAGGGAGGATAACTCACAAAATTTTGAGATTGCCTTGAGTGTATATCAGATGAATTACATATATGACAATACATCAAATATACGTTTTTAGATCAATCATGATAACTTCTTATGACATTTAATATATATGGATAATGAATCATATGACCCAATGAATGTAGCAACATGGTTCATACGGTGTGTCCCAAAAATTGTATTAATATTACAGCATTTTTGGGGATTTCCATTTTTAATAGAGGTTCATAAAAAAAATTTACATTTAATGAGCTATAATTGGCTTGTCCATGAATGGGTAAAAGTTTATTTGATCAGAATCATGTCTGAATTACTTTACGAAATTTAATTAGAGGAGGGATATGTGGCATGTAATGTCCTTAATTGAGCTGGGTAATGTATTTTTGTTATAATTACATTTATCAAGTGTTGGTCTAGGGGATGTTCTAAATTAGGACAATTTAGAATATTATTATGAATCTAGTAATTTTAGGTTGTATAAATGGCACAATATTTCACATGAATTCATGCTATCTATTGTGGTTCATTAATTGATATGTAAGAACTCGAACCTTCTTTTCAGGTATGTTTTACTATTTTCTTGTGTTTTTGGGAAAAGTGGTGTTTCTAGAAATTTTATACATACACACCATGTACATTATGAGTACATGTTGTGTACTTTGTTGCCGCAGGACGCCGTGTGTTGGCCATGTCATGGACAAACACATGGTCATGTGGGGTGACACGGAGGCCGCCTCTTGCAGAGTACATGAATAGAAAGTACACGACCTGCACTCCAAAAGTACATATCTTGTATATTTTCTTCATTAAATGCATCGGGTTCGTTCCTGACAGACAGAACACACCTCCTCTAGGTTTTGTTCATCCTAGAGCACCAAGATGCCGTTGATCTTCGATGATCCCTCGTGCCTCCATCTGTCCTTTGATTCGAACACCGTTTATGCGTTGGAATAACATTTGTGAGTTCTCTCTTCTGTTGGATCCTCATTTCATGATTCCTCATCATTTACATGTTATAGTGGGTTTAATGTTTTTGAATTTTTCCTAGATCTATGATTTTATATGGAGATTAAAGCATCGAGGTTAATGTATATTGATCTCTTAACCCCGATGTAGGTGGTCTGTGCCGTTCTGTTGAAAGTCTTTAATTTTTATTTGAAAATTTTCCCAATACCCTTGAACGGGGTATTGCGCGATTACTGTTTTAGCCCCATTGTTTATCTACTATGCTAGTATGCCTGGTTATATGATTATTGATAGTGAATATGGTGAATTTTTGTGCATTAAATTTATATCCATGCATGTTTTTTCTGGTTTTAACCTTTGTGTCTATTTTTCCTATTAGGTTACTGTTTACCTTCTCATTCCTAGTATTATAGGATGGTTTTTGTGTTTTTCTATTATGTTGTTATGCTGAAGAATTAAAAAAAAGTAGTTCATGAGGTATACCTTGTCTGTTACGCACTTCTACACTTGCTTGACATACACAGGTCCTTGAGGACATATTGAATAGACCCTAGGGAGAATTGACGTTAAAGGCTTCTCGAGAGTGTCTTCATAATGATACGATCCGAGACCACATGGGGAATTGACATTGAGTGCTTCCCCAGAAATTCTGTAGATCCTCGACGTGGGCCACATGGGAAATTGACATTGAGTGCTTCCCCATAGCGTCTTTAGTACGATACGAGACTATATGAGAAATTGACGGTGAGTGATTCCCCAGTGGGTCTATACTTTTTCTGAACTAGATGGTTTAGACTGTGTGTGCTTCCTAGAGGAATGCTTGTACATGTGGGGTTGAACCATTGGGTTAAGGCTGTGAGTACTTCCTAGATGGTTACCTATTGAGTTAGCTACTTGCATAGCTGGAGCTTGATATTGAAACTATGGATTGTATTATTTAGTGATATGTGCTTCATGTTTACTGCTTTATGTACTTTTAACCTACCATATACTCACTTATTATTAGGGAATAATCTTCCAGTGGTTGCCTACTAAGATTTAGTCTCACTCCCTGTATGGGTCATGCTTTTGGGCCCAAATAGATTATATTGTTGCTGGTATAGACAGGTGGAAGATCCCTTCGACTTCTGGTGCTTGATTGCATTGGAGCTGGAGAGCATGGGACCAAGCCGAGGCTTGCGATGCTGAGGAATTTATTATATGTTTCCTTTTGTACATGGTTTTAGTACTGTATTCATCATTGTGACTTGTTAGGATACTTTCCTAGATATAAATGTATCAGTCAACATTAATATATATTTATTCTCTAGTTGTTTCATTATCCATCATTCATTGTTATTTTTGTTTGGTATTATTACTACTTCCAAAATTGTATATTAGTTTTCTCCCATTGTGTACTCTACCATAGAGAGCATAGTTCCCACACTATCACACCCAAGGCCCTCACTGCTAGTCAGTAGCCTCTGGCATTTGGGGAAATTCACTTGAGCCCATGTGACCAACCGAGTACGGGGCACCTTGGGGTGGCTTCAAAACTCGATATGTTACCAAGTGGTATCAGAGGAATTGTTTTTTCATGACTTACTATTTGGAGCCTATAGTCTTGGATAAGATGGAATAGGTACTTGGTATTAAGATGTGCTTGAGAGTATCTAACCCTTGTACAGGGAAAATTCAATCTATCTCGTTAATGCAATTTTCTTGTTTTTCAAGATTATGGTTGCCTTGATTTTCACTATTAGGTGAATCACATGTTTTGTGATGGTTATTATTTATGTTATTTTGTTCTATTTTTGACACAACCCAATGAGATGAGGGTATTATTTCACTTGCATCATGTAGGCACTTTCTAGAAATCAGATGTCATGCATTCATACCATACCATCTATGGTCCATTAGCTATTGAATGTTGTTGTGATAGATGTTGTGCAGAATATGCAAGTTGTTGTGATATAGGCCATGATAAAAATATCTACTTCTTGTTATGTCATTGATTATGTATGGTTTTTTTTGAATGAAAGATAAACTTTTGTTGTTGAGGAATTATTGGCCATCACGGATCGGAATTGGGTGGATCATTGCACTTTTTTCTATTTTATAACATGTATATGATGCCAAGATTTGATTAGCGGGGAGTATGGGCCCCAATAGATCATAATTTCACACTTTTTATGTTTGTTTCAGTGTTTTCTGGGTTCCAGAGTAGTTTCTGAGGCTTACTGTCTATAAAAACCTAGAATACACGTTGTGTAATGGTATGTACATTCCAGGTGTTCTTCTATTCGTGAAGAAACACTTTTTCTTGTGTACACGTCATGTAATTTGTGTACACGATGTGTAGTCTCTAACAGTTCCATAGGGAGTGTGGGAAGAGATATGAGATTGGGAAAATATTGTGAGAACACACCGTCTACCAGTCGAACACGCCTTGTAGTATGACTTATGTACCCAGCTGTGGCACTAACAACATGGATCTGTGTTATCCTTCTCATACACATCGTGTTCATCTGGAACACACCATCTAATGTAACCAGGGTACACAGGCTATTTCATTAACAACATGGGCTTGGAGAAACATGTTGAGTAAACCTCGTGTCTACCTTGAACCTGTCGTGTAGTTTTGTCTTAGGAGGGTCGTGTGGATTTACCGTGTAGAAGGACTCGGGCATGGGAAGTGGATTTAAGTACACACCATGTGTTAACAAAACATTGTGTGTGTTTGGGGAGTTACACGACCAGTTTAGGAAGAAGTACACGCACAAGTAAATGACATCAAGGATCATGCCATGTAAGAATTGTACACACCATTTACCCAAGTTTTGTGAAACCTAAATGTTTTCTTTCTATTGTATTATTCTTACAATTCCTTGCTTCAGTACTGTTAATTATGATCTATGGTGTGCACCTGAACATGCAGAGTCATTCCACTAAGATGTCCTCTAGTTATCCTCCAGTTACAAGGTTGTGATCAGATACTGGATACGATCGATTAGGTACTTCCAGTAGATCCTCCTATTATTCCAGTCTTGGCACTAGAATTCATCCCTGTTACCATCAATGATGAATAGTTTAGGGAAGGATTCAAGAGGATGATGAAAACCTTTCAGGGAGCACCACCTCCTGCCCCGTCAATGGTTGATTTAACATGGGTCTTCTAGAAGCAGCATCCTCTCACATTCTCAGGGGAAGGAGCACCTTAGGCTATAGAGTCATGGCTAGAAGCCATGCTGAAATTCTTCAAGAATCCGGAGACACCTCCAGAGAGGAGGACAAATATCTCTATGTGTATGCTATGGGATTATTACAAGAGATGGTGGGATGTGATCTCATAGGCAGGACATCAATATGATATGTCTTGGGAGTAGTTCCAGTGCATCTTCTATGACTACGTAAATCTGGAGTCCCTGAGGGCCGACCGAGCCCGGGAGTTTATGAGCCTTGATCATGGTACCCTATCAGTTATGGAGTATTCTTCTCATTTCACTGAGCATTATCATTTCACTCACTTCATAGGATGAGATGGTTTATTCCTATCAAGGAAATTCATGGATGTCCTTAGATAGGACATCCACTCTTAGGGGAATATATTCATGTCGACTTCTATCGCTTAAATCGTCAACTAGGCACTGATCACTAAGCGGAATCATAGGGAATCCAGAGTTGTGAGCCAGGGAGGATCAACATCCAGAGTTACTTCTTTGCCAATCAATATCTGAGAGTACTATAGGGAGACTACCCAAGGATAACCGGGTAGGCGGGATGCATCTTCTAGTAGCCAGGTGGTGTGCTACCTGTGCGGGACATGAGGGAATACAAGGCCGCAGTGCTAGAGAGACCCGGTGGAGTGTCGATCTTGTGGTATGTTAGGAGACCTTCAGTGTTTCGATCAGGTCTTCTCAATATCCGTCAGTGAGCGGGGTTCATCTATGACCCCTCTTATAGGAGAAGCTTTTTTAGTTTCTCACCAGAATGCGAACTGGAGTTCTCTGGGCCATTCAGGATGAGGTGGAGGTCATTGCTGCGGTGGTCAGTCATCAGGCTACCAGCAACAGTAGGGTGGATTAGCTCAGAGTAGTCAGGCAGGGTCACTGGTCCACGGAGCAGGCCAGATGTTTGCAGTGGATCAGACCCATCACGAGCAGGATCTCAGCCCCACTATGGTTCGAGATACAATCCTTGTTGCCTCAGTTTAATCCTCTTCTCTTTTCATGTCTCGTGCTACGCAAAGCTTTATATTCTTCACTATTGTGGAGAGCCTTGGGATCCGTATCTTTTCTTCTACTGATGTTTTGACACTAGACACTATGTTGGGGACAAGAACATCTGGTGTATGTCAGTGCATGGAGTTCCCTCTTGATGTAGGTGGGTGTCACTTCCTTTGGGATATCTATGACATACAAATGGAAGGCTAGGATTTCATTCTAGAAATATAATTTCTAGTTCGCTTTATGGCAGTCATAGACTGTTATCACCATAGGGGGAGTTTAATATCACTAGAGGGTGGATATTATCTTCATAAGGGTGAGTGGGATGTCTAGGAGAGCAGAGTGCATCCGGATCATCATGGGTTAGGAGCAGTTACAGCCCAGATTGATAGTATTTCTATGGATGACCAGGGGACTTCACAGGTATACTTTCCTCCAGTGGTGGATAATTTCATAGATGTCCTCCCAGAGGAATTTTCTGGTTTTCCACTAGAGTGTGACGTAGAATTTTCTAATTAGGTTGTGCCAGGGGTGGTACAGGTGTCCCTTACTCCTTATAGGATCGCTATAGCAGAGTTTCAGGGGCTCAAGAATTAGTTGGAGGAGTTGCAGGCCAAGGGTTTCATATGACATAGTACATTTCCTTGGGGTTCACCTATCCTGTTTGTGAAGAAGGAAGACGGTAACCATAGAATTTGTGTGGACTATCAGAAGTCGAACATGTTGAGAGTCAAGAACTGGTATCCCTTTCCAAGGATCAATGATCTTTATGGCCATGCTTGAGTATCCCAGGTGTACTCGATTATTAACATGAGGACTAGTTACAATCAGTTGTGCATTATACCATCTCATATACCTCTTATAGCCTTCAAGAGCAGGTATGTTCTATACAAGTAAATGGTAATGTCGTTCGTTCTCACAAACTCACCTGTAGTTTTCATGGCACTAATGAATTGAGTGCTCCATCCATACATGTATTCTTTCATGGTTCTTTTCATGGATGATATATTGGGGTACTCTCACACTAGACACGACCATGCTACCCATCTTGAGATTGTTTTGAGTACACAGAGAGAGCATCAGTTATATGCTATGCTCTCAAAATTCCAGTTTTGGATAGATCAGATTCACTTCATGGTTCATGTTATCTAAGAGAAAGGTGTATCAGTAGAGGTAGAGAATGTGAGAGTTGTAGTTTCCTGGGAGCACCTGAAAAATGTCTTTTAGGTGATGAGTTTTCTAGGGATGGCTGGATACTACAAATATTTCATTCATGACTTTTCACGCTTAGCAGCACTACTGAAGAGTCTGACTAAGAAGGGTGTGATGTTCCTGTGGTCAGATTCTTTTGAGTCATTATTTTAGGAGCTGGAGGAGAGGTTGACATCAACATCGAAACTAGTATTTCCAGATCTAGGAAAGAGCTATACTATTTATTGTGATGTAGAAGGTATTTTTTTGGTATATGTTCTTATGCAGTGTGATGAAGTCATTGTGTACGGGTCTCGGTAGTAGAGGCCACATTAGAATAATTACCGGACGCACGATCTAGAGTTGTCAGCTGTTTTTCATGCCTTACGTTGCTGGAGATATTATCTTTTGAGAGAGAACAATTTTGGTTTTCACTGACCAAAAGAGTCTCAAGTACATCTTTAATCAACGTGATCTAAATTTGAGATAGTACAGGTGGGTTGAGTACCTACAATCCTTTGACTTTGAGCTTGCATATATGCCAGGGAAAGGAAACATAGTAGCTGAAGCATTGAGAAGGAGGACATAAATATCGGTAGTTCAGGAGGATAGTAGTGAGTTGCTGCTTATGGACCTGTTCTCTAAGATGCATATGGAGGTGCACGATAGATAGGTGCAGACTTTTCTGTCTTCTGTAGTTGTTACCTCTACCCTTCATGATCTACATCGAATGAGGCAGCTATTAGATTCTAAAGGCCTAGTCCTAAGGGATAGCGTTTCAGGAGAGGACCCCATTCTTGGATGGACCGTAGGTGAGGATGAGATCATGGGTTTCCAGGGACGCGTATGCATGCCAGTGGATATACGTGAGGAGATGATGTGGGACATTCATTCCTCAGTTTTGGAAGTTCATCCTGGTGTCACCAAGATGTATCGTGATCTAAACCTTCAGTATTGGTGGGAATTTATGAAGAGTGAAGTTGCAGGTTTCGTCATGTGGTGTTCCACCTGTAAGAAGATGAAGGCGGAGCATCTGCGACCAACAAGGCTTTTGCAGTAGTTACCAATTCCTGAGTGGAAGTGTAACGATGTTGTGAAGGATTTCATGATAGGGTTGTCGGGGTCTCCTAGAGGGAATGCCGCAGTATGGGTTTTCATCTACATACTTACGAATGTCGATAACTTCTTTCCGATCATGGATTCCTTCAGTGTTGATGAGCTTGGAAGGATCTAAATCTGAGAGATTCTACGTATGCATGGATTTCCACACTATATTGTTTCAAATATGGATGCTTGTTTTACTTCTCAGGTACGATAGTGGAATCAGAGGGATATTTGCACAGAGGTACTTTTTAGAACAGCTTACAATCCCCAAACTGATTTCCAATACATGTGTATGATTTAGGTGCCTGAGGACATGCTTCGAGCATGAATTCTGGATTTTTGAGGTTCTTGAGAGAATCATATACCTCTTGTGGAGTTTTCCAAAAATAATACTTTTCAAGAAACTATTCAGATGGAACCATCTAAGGCTTTGTACAGTAGGCCATGCTGATCATCCTTTGGTTGGATAGAGGAAGGAGAGGCAGCTTTGCTGGCACCTCTTATTGATCAGAAGACCGCAGAGCAGATAGAGTTGATTTGGAAGAGGATGGCTATTGCACAGTCTTGTCAGATGTCTTATGCGGACCAGTGGGGACGACCACTGGAGTTTGAGGTCAGGTATAAGGTTCTCCTACATATCACACAGAGGTTAGGGTAGAAGTGAATTAGGGGACAATGTAAACTTTCATCTTGGTATGTTGGGTTGTTTGAGGTGTTGGGAAGAGTTGGGCTGGTTTCCCACCAGTTGTAGTTATCTCAGAGGTACCGGGATTTGCACGACATCATCCACATTTCACAGCTTCGACGATACATTTAAGACATGTCTCATGTCTTCCAACCCAATGAGGTTAAGCTCGAAGTTGATGCATCATTTGAGGAGCATCCAATCAGGATTGTGGGTCATAATATAATGGTACTCCATGGTTGGTCTGTTCCCTTGGAATGAGTATTATGGATGCATGGGCGGGTGCAGGACGAGACATGGGAGAGGGAGGCTGATGTATGAGCATAGTGGCCAGAACTATTCAGGGCTTATTATTCTATTCCATGCTCGGGAAATTCGGGGATGAATTTCATTAATGGGGGGTGTTTGTAAGAAACTGGACCTTCTTTTCAGGTATGTTTTTCTTTTTTCTGGAAATTTTGAGAAAAGAGGAGTTTCTAGAAAGTTTTTAAGTACACATGGTGTACATTATGAGTACACGACGTGTACCTTGATGTTGTAGGAGGTCGTGTGCTTGCCACGTTAGGACCACAAACATGGTCATGTGGGGAGACGTGGAGGCTGCCTAATGTAGAGTACAGAAACATCAAGTACATGCAGTGTAATCCAAATGTAGAATCTGTTTTTTTTTTCATTAAACATATCAGGGTCGCGTCTGACAGACAGAACACCCCTCCTCTACGTTTTGTTCATCTGAGAGCGCCGAGAAACAACGAATGTTTGATGATCCCCCAAGCCTCTGTCCGTCCCCCAATTCAAACACCATTGATTGTGTTGGAATCATATCGTTGAGTTCTCTCTTCATATGGAACCTCATTTCATGATTCCTGTTCCTTTCTATGTTATTGTGGGTTGAACGTTTTAGACATTTTCCTAGATTTACAACGTTATAAGGAGATTCAAGCTTCAAGGTTCCAGTATATTGATCTCCTAACCCCAAGGTAGGTGTTCTGTGCCTTTCTGTTTAATGTCTTTGAGTTTTATGTGAAAATTTTCCGAATACCCTTGAACGGGGTATTCCCTGTTTTCCGTTTTACCCCCATTGTCACTCTGCTATGCTGGTATACCAGAGTATATGATTATTGATTGTGAATATGGTGAATATTTGTTTTTAGATGTATATCCATGCATGTTTTTTCTTGTTATGAACTTTCGGTCTGGTTTTCCTTTTTGGTTAATGTTTACCATCCCATGCCTAGTATTTTTATATTTTGTGATTGTTGTTATGTTATGTTCATGTGATGTAGAATGATATCCATGTAATTCATGTGGTTTACCTTGGCCATTATGCACTGCTACACTTCTTAACATACATAGGGCCTTGAGAACATATTGTATAGACCATATGGAGAGTTTCCCTTGATGGATTCTCTAGAGTGACTTTATAATCATATGATGTGAGACCACAGGGAGAATTGACGTTGAGTGCTTCCCTAGAGTGTCTGTAGTTCCCCGACGTGGGCCACTGGGGGAATTGACTTTGAGTTCTCTCCCAGAGTTCCTTTAGTATGATACTATAATATAGGGTGAATGGACGGTGATTCTTCCCTATAGAGTCTATACATTAGCTGAACCATAGGGGTCACACAGTGTGTGCCTCCCAGAGGGTTGCTGGTACTTGTAGGGTTGAAACATAGGGGTACGGCCTTAGGTACTGCCCACAATGTTACATGTTGTGTTAGCAAGTTTCTTAGCTTCTTCTTGATATTGAAACTATGGATTGTATTATTTATGTCTATGTGCTTCCAGTTCAATGATTTATATAATTTTACCCTGCCATATACTCACTGATAGTTTGGAACAGTTCTTCACGTGGTTTACCACTAAATTTTTGTCTCACAAACATTTTGAGAAATGCTTTTTGGCCCAAATAGATTATATTGTTGCAGGTATTGATAAGGGAAGGAACCCTTCGACTTCAGGTGTTTGATTGCATTAGAGCTGGAGAGCATGTGACCAATTCGAGGACTCTGATACTGAGGAGTTTCTTATCTGTTTCCTTTTGTACTTGGGTTTAGTAATATATTCAGCATTGTTACTTGTTTGGATGCTTTCCAAGAAATATGTGTATCTTGCATCATTTATATAAATTTATACTCCAGATGTTTCTTTAGCAGTCTTCTGTTGTTACTGTTGTTTGGTATTATTATTGCTTCTTCTTTTGTATATCTGTTTACTCCCACTGTGTAGTCTACCAAGGAGGTAATTTTTTCCCTATTATCACAAAAATGGAACTCACTACTAGTCGGACGCCTCTGGAATTCGGAGAAATGTGCTTTATGCTATGTGACCAACCAGGTAAAGGGTACCTCTGGGTGGCCTTCAGAAACGGGACATTACAATGTGGTATCAGAGGAATTAATTTCTCTTGACTTACTTTTTGGAGCCTATAGTCAGGGATATGAAGGAATAGGTGCATGGTATTAAGCTGTGCCCGGGAGTCACTAACCCATGCACAGGGAAAACCCAATGTACCTCGTTAATACAATTTTCTGGTTTTCCATGTTTATGGTTACCTTAACTTTCATCGTCATGTGACTCACATGTTTTGTGCTGGTTATTATTTTTGTTATTGTTGTTCTATTTCTATCACACCCTGATGAGATGAGGTAATGACATCTCATGCATCATATAAGCATTTTCTAGAAATCACATGTCATGAATTCTTGCCATGAAATCTTGGGTCCATTAGCAATTGCATGTTGTTGTGATAGATGTTGTGGAGAATATGCATGTTGCTGTGATAGATTCCATTATAAAAATGTATTCTTCCTGTCATAGAATTGACTGTGTAAGGTTTTTAAGATCATTGATTGTGTAATATTCTTACTAGGTTGATGTTAGTTGAACCATAAGTAGTAAAAAATAATTTTGATGAGTCATTCCTGATATGTGATTAAAAATGTAAAGTTGTGGTACATTTCTTCCTCATCAATCCGGTAGTTCATTTATGTTGCATCAATATAGTATTCCATGCCAGATTAAACCTCAATGTGTCCGATTAATTTTTTTGAGATGACTATGTGTGATTATGGGATACCTGTAGTGGTTTTGATTAAGTTATAAAAGACAACATGACAACAGATGCTATTAGATAGGAATAATGTTCATGGAATGGATCAATGATAACATTGTAAGATGGTAATGGTAGTTGCATTGAAAATTATGCTCTAGTTGGAGGACACGGTTCCTAATGGTATTTTTATAAATTCAAACAGATTAGTTCTTTATAGATTTCATATAAAGGTTATTAGGGCTATGTAATTAACTAATTAAAATAGTTTCAACTAGATCTAATAAATGAGGTTTCTATACTTTATCATATTCAAGGAATGTTGTTAGATTCTTAAACATTGGCAGCAATATTTTAATATTGGAATATCACATTCTTTTGTATATTACAAAAAATTGTAATTTTGGTGAATCATACAGAGTATACAAATGGAGTAATGTCAATGAACATGCTATTTGGGTTGATATCCATCTCTATTTTACATTACAAGGGATAAAACATAGTGATTAGTGGTTATAAATTCATTTTTTTGTAATAGTGATTATAATATTACCTTTAATTTTTGCTGTATTTAATGGTGCACTATCAAGACCATATCAACTGTTATCATTGAACAATTTCATTTATACCCCCTAGAGTATATGTTCTGTCCATGTTGAAACATGGTATATATAGGATGTTTGTTCAATGTATGACCATAAACAACATTATGGAGTCACCAACTACATATATAGTGTTGTTTTGGCATATGGGGGACACATAAAAGATTCTATAGTCCAGGGATTGATCATTATAATGATATGTTTCCAATGAATTTAATAGGATTTATACACGATTTTTTGGTTTTATTTACTATCATGTTTAGGTTTGGTACATCACCAATTGTATTACACAAAAATCATGTCTCCTATTTAACTTCAAGATATAAAGGAACAAATAGATGACATAGAGGTAAAGGTCATATTATGACAATGTACAACCCCTTTTGGGGATCCTGTTTTTATATAATTAATATTTTAAATGTAATTATTATATCATATATATCATATTTATTAATTAAATATTTTACTATTATCATCTATGTAAATTTTAACTAAAAAATAAATAACATCACTTTTTGGATGTTGTAGTCTCCATGTATGAACGAGAGAAATTATAACATTCTATCAGATATGAAGGTACAATTTTAGATATGAAATAATTTATTCCTAATAATAATAATATCATAAATTTTATGTCTTATATTTTAAAAAATCTTATTAACAACCCATTTGAGTTGTTAATAGAAAATGAATTTTATCATTATGTGGAGGTGGTAGTGTTCCCATATATATATGAGTGATAATTTCACTTTCCATTAAATCTCAAAGAGAGAGAATATTGGTGGTTAGACGATCATAATATAAATTTATTATATTGGGGATACTAAATCTATAATTTTAAGTTGAATACATTATATTTTTAAGGGTTAGTAGAATGAATAAATTTAAAGTGGTTGGGGTAGACGATTACCACTTATTCAATAAACATCATTTATAACCCTTCTTATGAACATTGGAATTTTATTTTAGGAATGAAAAATCATATGCATCATGTATATGTTGTTTTTAAGTGGATTTATTAGGACATGGTCAATCAATATGGCTTATTATGGTGTTAAAAAATTTAGAAGCATTGTTCTATATTACTTTATTGGAGGGTTTATATTAGAAATCCATGAAATATAACATTATAAAATGTTTTCAAATCAAATGAAACTGATCCAAAATTACTTTTATTATAATAAAATGAGTATATGTTCCAAATATAATAATCCAATTATATTTTTCTTTGATTAAATATCATTTTAAAACATATCATTAAATTTAACCCCTTTGTTAACTGATTTTAACCACAAATGTGGAAACACAATTTTCTATCCTAAAGGCATAGAATATTACTTATTTTGTAATAGTGGTTCATAAATGGAAAAGGGTGGAAAATTTACACATTTATTATAATAATTTTGTTATTTAATGATTTTTATGATTTAAAAATTCCATAATAAAATATTATTCTACAAAATATATATTTAATTTTATAATAGAAAAAATTCACCAAATTTTACATTAATGATATGAAAATATTTGTTTAGTTAGAATATAAAAATTTTAATCATCCATGATATTTTATATCCTTTAATAAATATTTTGGGATACTATAACTATCCAAAAAAATATTACCTTTACTATTTGGAAAATATTTTAAGTTATTTTCCTACTTCATGAATAAGAACTATGTCAATGTTTTCTATGCATTGAATGTAATTATTTCAAAACTAAAAATTGAAAATAAAAAACTATTACACAAAAATTAATTAATATTTCCAATAATCATACATAAAAACATATTCATTTTTAAACATTTGTTAATAATTTGGTGATAATAATATCAAAGGGTTTCAGAATTTGGAATTTTATTTACATAAAATAATAAGGATATCATTATAAAGGGAAAATCTAAACAAATTCCCAAATATTCTATATATGGTTTATTTTCTCCAATAAAAAAAATCAATGTGTTCTTTTATTTGATATTAAAAGAATTTTTATTTTTTACCTTGTATAACTCGTTGTACATTGCCATGGGGAAAATATTTTCCAAATATAATATTCATAATTACCTTAAAAATAGTGAAAATTATTACCACCTTTGAAATTCATGATACCTAATATGGTATCATTGTTTCATTATTTCATTTCTAAAAGTGTAATAAATAATTCTTCATATAATTTCAGAAAAAATGAATATTTCTTAGATATATTTGATTTACATATAAAAATATAATTATATCAAAATCATTAAAATTGATTATTTAAAAAATTTTAATTAGATTATAATAAATAAAATGTCCCATGTTTTTCTTTATGAAAAAATAAAATATACAAAAATATTTTAAAATTAAAATTTTCAATGAAAACAAAAGTCTATATTTAAAAATTTAGTATTTTTAACTACCACGATAATAATAAAATAGCACTAATAAATACCAATGATCATCCTAAATAAATTTAAATATGATGATTTCGAAAATTATGATAATTTTATTAAATAAAAATTTAAAAATTTGGTAAAATTTATTTTTGATTTCCACACATAAAATAAAATAATTTTTATTATTGATATAAATTTTTATGAAAAAAATAAATTTAACAAAAATTAAGTGAATATTGCATACTAATTAACCAATAATATTGAATTTATTTGGAATTTTTTACATTATTTTAATAATTATTTTATTTATATTCAAAACATTTAAATTAATTTCTAAGTAATAAAAGTCACATTAAAATTTACAATTTTATAATATATCTCAATATTCATAATGCATGGGGATCCATATTAAAATTATAAAGATATTTTTTTTTTAATATATATTATTTATAAGTTACAACAAATTATTGGTGAAAATATTTCACCTACCACCCTTCTCAATTGCATTAATCCATTACCCTATTGTAGAGAGAATCCAAAATGAGTATAGAGGCTCCTTGATGGTTGATTCTTACTAGGTTTTCATTAGTGAAACCTCGTTTATTAAAAAACAATTTTCATGAGTCATTCATGGAATGTGATTAAAAATGATAAGGTAGTGGTACGTTTATTCCTCAATAATCTTGTTGTTCATTGATGTGTCATCAATGTAGAAGTCCAAACAATATTCAACCATAGTATGGTGGATTAATATTTGAGATTTGACTATGTGTCATTATGGGATAATTGTAGTGGTTTTCATTGAGTTATAAAATACAACATAACAATAGATGCTATTGGATAGGTATAGAGTTCTTGGGATGGATCAATGATAACACTATAAGATGGTACTAAAAATTATAATACAGGTGGAGGACATTGTTCATAGGGGTATTTGTATACATTAAAATATATTATTTCCTTATAGTTTTATATATTGGTGATGAGGGATTTGGAATAAACTGACTAAAATAGTTTCAACTAGATCCTATAGATAAGGTTTCTAGACTATCTCTTATTCAAGGTATGTTGTTAGATTCTTCAAGATTAGTATAAATATTTTTATATTGGAACATCGCATTCTATTATATATTCCCAAAAGAAATTTATTTTGGAGAAATATATAATGTATTAAAATGGAATAATGGCAATTAACATGTCATTTGGGGTTAAATCCAACTCTATTTTTCATTATAGTCGATACAACATTGTGATTAGTGGTTATAAATTCATTTTTCAGAATAGTGATGATAATATTATCTTTATTTAATGATGGATTTAATGGTGCACTATCAAGACCATATCAACTATTATCATTGAACAGTGTCATTTATATCCCCTAGGGTATATGTTGTGTCCATGATTAAACATGGGATATAGAAGAAGTTTGTTAAATTTCTAGCCAGCAACAGCATTGGGGAGACGCCACCTACATATATAGTTTTGTTTTGGCATATGGGGGACACCTAAAAGATTCTATAATCTAGGGTTTTATCATTTTAATGATATATTTCCTAAGAATATAATAGGATTTCTACATGATTTTTGGGTTTTATTCACAATCATGATTTGTGTAGGTACATATCCTACTGTATTCCACATATAATGATATCTCCAATTGAACATCAAGATATAAAGGAAGGAATATATGAAATTGAGGTAAAGGTCATATTATCACTGAGTAAACCCCCTTTTGGGGATCCCATTTTTATATATAAAGGAAAATTTATTTTTGATGTTATTTTTAGAAGATAAATTTTTTATCCAGGTGATGGAAAATATATACTATTCAATTCCTTATATTGATAATTTTTTAATCTCATTGGATATTTACTGTTCTATAATATTGATTGGAGATCAGGCTATCACTAAATGAGAGTGACTCATTCATATTATCATTTAACTAAATCTATGAGCATATATGGTGTATATGAGTATATAGTAATTATTTTTTGTCTGATGAACATACTAGATGTATTATGGCATGGAATAAATTGGTCCCTGATATTTACAATGATTATTATTGGTCATTTATTCAATGACATTCTTTTGTAATACAACTCAAGGGAGGATAAAACACAAAATTCATAGATTTCATTGATTGTATATTAGATGAATTAGATTTATGACAATACATCAAATGTATGTATTTAGATCAATTAGTAGAACTTCTTATGAAATTTCATATATAAAGATAGTGAATCATTTGACACAAAAAATGTATTGATCAGTTTCATAGGGTGTGTCCCGCAAATTTTATTATGATTTGATGATATTTTTTTGTTTCCATTTTTTAATATAGGTTCATAAAATACATGTTTTCATTTTATAATAAATTAAATGCATGGCCATGAATGGGTAGAAGTTTATTTCACCACAATCATGTCCGAATAAATTTCAGATATTGAATTAGAGGAGGAATACCTGGCATTTAATGTCCTTAATTGAACTAGGTGAATTGTTTTTGTTATAATTACATTCATCGAGTGTTGGTCTTGGGGATTTTCAAATTTATGACAATTTAGAAGATTATTATGAATCTAGTAATTTGAGGTTTTATAATTGGCACTACACTGTACATGAAATCATTCTATCAGTTGTGGTTCATAAATAGATATGTAAGACCCCGATCCTTCTTTTCATGTACATTTTTCTCTTTACTTCTTTTTTGAGAAAAGAGGAGTTTTTAGAAATTTTTGACGTACACATTGTGTACATTATGAGAACAAACTATGTACTTCGTTGTTGCAGGAGGTCGTGTGCGGGCCACATCATGGCCACACACACGGTCATGTGGGGTGTCATGGAGGCTGCCTAATGTGGATTATGGAAACAACAAGCACACATCATGTACTACAAAAGTAAACACAATGTATTTTTTTCATTAAACGCACCGGGTTCGTGTCTGACGGATAGAACACACCTCCTCTAGGTTTCATTCGTCCGAGAGCACCAAGCAGCCATGGATCTTCGACGATCCCATGTGCCTCCATCTTCCTCTGATATGAACACTGTTGATTGCGTTGGAATCACATCAGTTAGTTCTCTCTTCTACTGGATCCTCATTTCATGATTCCTATTATTTTACATGTTATCGTGGGTTGAACGTTTTAGACATTTTCATAGATCTATGATGTTTATTAGAGATTCAAGCTTCGAGTTTCATGCATATTGATCTATTATCCCAGAGGTTTGTGGTTTGTGACTTCCAGTTGAATGTGTTTAAGATTTATGTGAAAATTCACCCAATACCCATGAACGATGTATTTCAGGTTTACCGTTTCAGACCCATTGTCTCTCTACTATGCCGGTATGTGTGATTGTATGATTATTGATTGTGATTATGGTGAATTTTTGTGATTTGCACTTATATCCATGCATGTTTTTCCCTGTTTTGACCTTAGGGTCATGTTTTCCTGTTAGGATACTATTTAGATTCTCATGCCAAGTATTATAGGATGGTGTGACTATTTTTATATTATTTTGTTGTGCTATAGAATGCTATCCAAGTAGATCATGAGGTTTACCTTGGTCATTACATGCTGCTACACTTTCATGACATACACAGGGCCGTAATGACCTGGTGTATAGACCATAGAGATAATTAATATTGAGGGCTTCTCCCGAGTGTCATTATAATCATACGATGCAAGACCACATGGGAATTAATGTTGTGTACTACCCCAGACTGTCTGTAGTTCCTCGGCTTGGGCCACATGGTAAATTGACCTTGAGTGCTTCCAGAGCATCTTATGTATGATGTGAGACTATAGTGGGAATTGACGGTGAGTGCTTCCCCAGAGAGTCTATAATATATCTGAACTATATGGGATAAACTGTGTGTGCTTCCCCGGGGGCTGCATGTACTTGTGTGGTTGAACCATAGGGGTATGTCCTTGTGTACTTCCAAGAGGCTTGCCTATTGTGTTAAATACTTGCATAACTACTGCTTGATATTGAAATAGTGGATTATATTATTTTATGATGTGTGCTTTATGGTCACAAATTTATGTACTTTAACCCTGCCATATACTCACAAACTGTTAAGAAAAAATCTTCAGGTGGTTGCCTACTGGGATGTAGTCCTACACACTTTTTGGGTCATGCTTTTGGGCTAAAATAGATTATATTGATGCAGGTATTGACAAGGGAAAGCACCCTTCGTCTTTAGGTGCTTGATTTCATTGGAGCTAGATAGCATGTGACCATGATGAGGCTTTCGATGTGGAGGAGTTTCTTATCTGTTTGCTTTTGTAGTTGGGTTTTGTACTGTATACATCATTATGACTTGTTTTGATACTTTCCTAGAAATATATGTATCATGCATCATTAATATATATTTATGCTCCAGTTTTTTCCTTATCAGTATTCTATTGTTACTCTTTTTTGGTATTATTACTATTTCCGCTTTTGTATATCTATTTACAGATGTTGTGTACTCTACCAAGGAGGGCATATTTTCCCCACTGTCACACCCAAGGCCCTCGCAGCAAGTCAGCAGCCTATGGTGTTAAGTTAAAATGCAAATTAGGCCATGTGACCAACAGAGTATGGGGCAACTATGGGTGGCTTCCAACACAGTGACGTTACAATGTGGTATCAGAGAAATTATTTTCTCCTGACTTACTATTTGGTTCCTATAGTCAGGGATAGGATAGAATCAGTACTTGGTATTATGTTGTGCACTAAGTAGCAAACCGGTATTCAGGGAAAATTCAATCTACCTCATTATTTCAATTTTCTGGTCTTTCAGGATTAAGGTTTCCTTGATGTTCACTGTTAGGTGACTCACATGTCTTGTGCTGGTTATTATTTATTTTATTGAGGTTCTATTTCGGTCACAACTTGATGGGATGAGGGTATTCCATCCCATGCGTCATATAAGAACTTTCTAGAAATCACAGGTCAATCATTCGTTCCATGCCATTTAAGGTGCATTTTCAATTGCATGTTGTTGTGATAGATGTTGTGTAGAATATGCATGATGTTGTGATATATGCCTTGATAAAAATATCTGTTTCTTGTTAAAGCATTGATTGTGTATGGTTTGTTTGATTGAACTCCAAACTTCGGTTCTTGAGGTATTTTGGGCCATCATGGACTAGAATTTAAAGGATCATTGCATTGTTCCCTTGTTTATAACTTGTATAAGAGGTCAAGCATTGATTCACGGGGAGTATGTCCCCCCACAGATTGGAATTTGGAACTTTCTATGTTTGTTTTAGTGTTTTCTGTCTTTCAGAGTTGTTTATGAGTCTTATTATCTAGAAAACACCAGAATACACACCGTGTAATGTTAGGTACATTCCATGTGTTCATCTGTTCGTGAAGATAAAAAATTTCTTATGTAGATGTCATGTACTTTATGTAAGTGTCATGTAGTCTCTAACCATGCCACATGCCATGTTGGTAGAGAAACAGGTTATGGAAAATCTCTTGAGAATGAACTACATATCAATTGAACATGCCATGTAGTATGTCCTAGGTTCTCAGCCATATCACTAACAGCACAGGTTGGTGTTATACTTCTCATGCAGGCCATGTCCATCTGGAAGACACTATGTAATGTAACCAGGGTTCACATTACAATTAATTAACAACATGGGTCAGGTGATGCTTGTTGAGAACATTCCATGTCTACCATTAACATGTCGTGTTGTCTTCTCTTAGGAGAGTCATGCATCTTAACTGTGTAGATGGACTCAGGCAGGGGAAGAGGATTCAAGTACAAACCATGTGTTAAGACAACACACATTGTGTTTGGGGTGTTACATGACCTGTTTAGACAAGAGTAAATACCCATGTGAATGACTTTAGGGAACACACCGTTTATGAATTGTACACGCCGTGTAGCCATGTTTTGAAAAACATGAATGATTTCTTTCTCTAGTTCACTTATTACCCTTCATTATTTCAGTCCATATTAATTTTGATCTAAGGTTTTCTCTTCACCTTACAGAGTAATGCCATCGAGACGTCGTCTGGTTGTCCGCCGGTTACATAGAAGTGATCAGATGTCCCATACAGCTGATCAAGGACTTCCAGCTGATCATCCTATTGAGCCAGTCATGGAACCATCAATCATCCTTATTACTTGTATTGATGTACAGTTCATGGAATGATTCATGAGGATGATGCCAAACATTTAGGGAGTTCCTCCTCCTACCTCGTCGATGGATGATTTGGCGTTGGACTTCAAACATCAGCATCCTCCCACCTTCACATTGGAAGGAGGACCTGATGCTGTAGATTCAAGGCTAGAAGCCATCCTGACATTCTTCGAGAATCTGGAGATGCCTGCACAGAGGAGGGTCAATCATGCTACATATATGCTATGAGATTCTACCATGATATGGCTGGATGTGATCTCATGGTCGGTTCATCATCAGGCTTTGGCGTGGGAGGAGTTCCAGTGCATCTTCTATGACTACTTCTATCTGGAGACCATGAGGGCTGACCGAACCTGGGAGTTTATAAGCCTTGTGCAGGGTACCATATCAGTTATGGAGTATTCCTCTCATTTCACTGAGCTACAACATTTCCCACCCTTCATAATGGTAGATGGGTTATTACTGGTAAGGAAACTCGAGGATGGCCTCAACGTGTATATCTTCTCTAATGGGAATATCATCTGGTTTACTTCCATCTCTTTAATCATCAACCATGTACTAATCACAGAGCAGAATCTGAGGGAATCCAGAGCTGTGAGCCAGGGTGCCTCGACATCCAGAGTTAGTGCTTCGACAACTGATTTCTGGAAGCTCCGTAGGGAGATTACCAATGGAGATCCAAGGAGGTGGGATGTGTCTTCTGGTAGCCAGGTGGTGTGCTTCTAGTGTGGGAGAAGAAGGCATACGAGGCCATAGTGCGAGAGAGATCTGGTGGAGTGCCGATATTGCGGTAAGTTGGGACACCTTCAGCATTTCAGTCAGGACTTCCCACTAGAAGTAGCTGACCTAGGTTCATCTATGACCCCTCGTACTGGAGCATCTCCACCAGATTATCAACAGTATGGGTACTGGTGTTCATCTGGCCGTTCAGGCCAAGGTGGAGGTCATTGCCATGGGTGCCAGTACCCAGGCTACCTACGATAGTAGGGTGGATCATCTCAGAGTAGTTATTAAGGTTCAGAGGGCCGCGGAGCTTTCCAAACTTTTGAAATGGAACAAACCCATCAGGAGTAGGATCTCAGCCCCTCTACGGTTGGAGGTATGATCCTATTAGCCTTGGTTTTATCTTCATATCATTTCAATACTGGTTATACACATAAATTTATATATGTATCTTTTTGGGAGATCATTGGTCTCTGTATCCTTTCTTTTGCCAATGTTTTGAAACTAGACACTCTGTTGGGGACACAGACATCTGGTGTACATCAGTACAAGAAGTTCCATGTTGAGGTTTGTGAGTTTCACTTCCTTTGGGATTTATATGTCTAAGAGATGACATGAAATGCTGTCATTCTAAGAATGGACCGGCTAGTTCCCTTTTAGGAAGTCATCAACTGTTATCGCTACAGGGTGAGTTTCATACCACAAGAGTGTGGATATTTTCTTCATAAAGGCGAGTGGGATGTGCAGGAGAGCAGAGCAGGTTGAGAGTATAATGTGTTAGGAGAAGTTTCAGACCAGATTGCAAGTCATTATCTGGACGACTAGGGGACTTCACTGTTATAATTTCCTCCAGTGGTGGATCATTTCAGAGATGTCTTTTCAGGATACTTTTCAGTTTTTTGTCCATAGCGTGAGGTAGAATTTTCTATTGAGCTTATGACTAGTGAGGCACCGGTGTCCATTCCTCCTTATAGGATGGATACACCAGAGTTGCAGGGGCTCAAGAAACAGTTGGAGGAGTTTCAGGCCAGGGGTTTTGTCCGACCCAGTACATATCCTTTGGGTTCACCTATCTTATCTACGATGAATTTAGATAGTACCCTCAATCTTTGCATTGACTATCAGATGTTGAACCAGTTTACGGTCATGAACGGGTATCCCTTACAAAGGATCTATGATATCTTTGACCATCTTCGTGGAGCCCGGGTGTTATCGAAGATAGAATTGAGGTCCGGTTATAATCAGTCGCACATTAGACCATATGATATACCTCTTATATCCTTCTAGAGCGGGTATGTTCTATATAAGTTTATGGATATGTCGTTTGGTCCCACGAATGCACCTGCAGTCTTCACGGCACTAATGAACCGAGTGTTCCATCCATTCTTGAATTCCATCGTGGTTGTTTTTGTGGATGATATCTCTATGTACTCTCACACATGACATGACCATGATACCCATGTTGAGATCATTTTGAGTACACTGATAGAGCATTATTTATATTTACTCACTCAAAATGAATCTTTTGGATGGATAAAATTCACTTCATGGGTCATGTTTTCTCAGAGGTAGGAGTATCAGTAAACCTAGAGAATGTGAGAGCTATAGTTTCCTGGGAGCTTCCAAAGAACGTCTTTGACATGTAGAGTTTTCTAGGACTTCCTGTATACTACAGAAATTTAATTCAATACTTTTCACGCATAGCAGCACTACTGATGATTCTGACTAAGAAGGGTGTGAAGTTCTTGTTGTTAGATTCTTGTGAGTCAGGCTTTCAAGAGCTGAAAGAGTGGTTGAATTCAGCACCGATACTAGTATTACTAGAGCCAAGAAAGAGATATAACGTTTACTATGATGTATCATGTTTTGGTCTAGGAGCTATGCTTATGTAGGGTGATGGATTCATTGCATACACACCTCATCAGTTGATCCCACATGAGAATAATTAACAAACACATGATCAGGAGTGGGTAGATGTTATTACTGCTTTACGCTGGAGGATATATTATCTTTTCATAGAGGAATTTGTGGTTTTTAACAACCAGAAGTTTATCAAGTACATCTTCACTCAGCGTGAACTGAATTTGAGATAGAACAGGTGGGATGAGTACATACAATCCTTTGACTTTGACCTTGCCTATACTCCAGGCATGGGCAACACAGTAGCTGATGCACAGAGCCGGAGGACTCAGATATAAGTAGTTAAGGAGGCCAGTAGTGATTTGTAGCTTATGGAACTCTTCTCTGAGATGCATTTGGAGATGCATGACAGAGAGGGGAAGATGTTTCAATATTCTATAGTTGTAACCTATACCCTTCATGGTCGAGTTCGAATGAGGCAACTATCAAATTCTGAAGTCCTAGTCCTATGGGAAAGCGTGTCACGAGAGGACCGTATTCCTTGATAGACCGTAGGCTATGATGAGATCTTACGTTTCTAGGGATGCGTATGGATTCCAGTGGATATACGCGAGGAGATAATGTAGAACTATAATTCCTCAGTTTCTACAGTTCGTCCTTGTGTCACCAAGATGTATCGTGAACTACACTGTCATTATTGGTGGACAGGTATGAAGAGGGACGTTGCGGGTTTCGTCATGAGGTGTTCCACTTGATAGTAGGTGAAGGTGTAGCATCAGTAACTAGTAGGGATTTTTCAGCAGTTACCCGTTCTCTAGTGGAAGTGGAACGACGTCGCGATGGATTTCGTGACAGGGTTGCTAAGGTCATCTCGAGGGAACAAAGCAGTATGTGTTGTCATCGACAGACATACAAAGGTCGATCACTTATTTCTGATCAAGGAAACCTTCAGTGTTGATGAGATGGGGAGGTTGTAAATATGAGAGCTTGTGCATCTGTATCGAGTTCTGTACTCCATTATTTCAGTCAGGGATTCCCGTTTTACTTCTCTGGTCTTGTATGGGCATCAGAAGGCTTTGGGAACACATGTACTTTTGAGTACAGCTTACCATATCCATTGTGGTGGCCAATCCGAGCATACAATTAAGCTGAATGAGGACATGCTCCAAGCATGAATTCAAGATTTTGGTGGTTCTTGGGAGAATCATATAACTCTTAGTGGATATTTACTACAGAATTAGTTTTCATGAAACTATTCAGATGTAACCTTTTGAGGATTTGTACGATAGGCCATGATGATCACCATAATGTTGGCTGGAGGCAGGAGTGGCAGTTTTGTTGGGACCTCTTCTTGTTCTGAAGACCATAGAGCAGATAGAGTTGATTTGGATGAGGATGGCTCCTGTACCGTCTCATCAGAATTCTTATGCTGGTCAGCGGAGATGACCTCTGGAGTTTTGGGTTAGGGATCAGGATTTCCTACATGTCACACTGATGTTGGGACATAAGAGAATTAAGAGACTGGGTAATATTTCGTCGAGTTACGTCAGGCTGTTTGATGAGTTAGAAAGAGTTGGGTCAGTTTCCTACCGGTTGCAGTTGCCTAATAGGTACTGATACATGAACGACGTCTTCTATGTTTCTCAGCTTTGATGTTACTTTTTAGACTCGTCTCATGTCTTCCAACTTGGAGAGGATGATCTCAAAGTAGATGTGTCATTTGAGGAGCATCTTATCCGGATTTTGGGTTACAATACAATTGTTCTTTGTGGCCGGTCTATTCCCATGGTATGAGATCTATAGAAGCTCGGGCGGGTGCAGGATGAGACTTGGGAGAGGGCAGATGAAGCATGAGCACGGCGGCCGGAACTGTTCATGGATTCTTCTACTAAGTCAAGCTTGGGAAATTTCGGGATGAATTTCTTTAAGTGTGGAAGAATGTATTAATTTGTACCCTCTTTTTAGGTATGTTTTTCCGTTTTCTATAGTTTTTGAGAAAAGTGGAATTTCTAAACATGATTGAAGTACACACCATGTACTTTATGAGTACAAGTTGTCTACATCATTGTCGCAGGAGGCCATGTGGTGGCCATGTCATGGCCACACACATGGCTGTGTGGAGTGATGTGGAGGCTGCCTAATGCGGAGTACAGAAATATCTTGTACACGCCATTTACTCTAAAAATACACTCCGTGTATTTTGTTTATTTTTCCATTAAACGCATCGGGGTCATGTCTGATGGACAGAACATACCTCATCTAGGTTTCATTTATCCAAGAGCCCCGAGTAGCCGCAAATCTTCAACGAGCCCTCGAGCTTCCGTCTGTCCCCCGATTCAAACACTGTTGATTGCGTTGGAATAGCATCAGTGAGTTATCTCTTCTTCTTGAACAACATTTCATGATTCATTTTCTTTTCCATGTTATCATGGGTTGAACTTTTTATCGGTTTTCATAGATATATGACATTCTATGGAGATTCAAGCTTCGAGGATCCTCTATATATTTATCCTCCCCAAAAGGTAGGTGTTCTGTTCCTTTCTATTGAATGTATTTGTGTTTTTTGTGGAAAATTTCCCAATACCAATGAACGTGGTATTTCCCATTTTCCATTTTAACCCCATTGTCACTCTACTATGATGGTGTTCCTTAGTATATGACAATTGATTGTGAATTGGGTGAATTGTTGTGCTTTGGATGTACTGCCATTCATGTTTTTTCCTGTTTTGTCCTTTGGGTATTGTTTGCCTGTTATGCTACTATTTACCTACCCAAGCCTAGTATTGTAGGATATTATGACTGTTGTTGTCACAACCCATCCTTAGGTCCCATGTTATGACTAACCCAACCCTTCCTTCCATAGGCCAGGGGCTGACGACAAGCACCATAGGCATAAATCCCAAAGCTGGGAAGGTATTGCCTTTATATAAGTAAACCAACACAACAGAGTACGCTACAACAAGTTAAACAGTAAGTAGAACTGAAAACAATAGAGTGTGATGGAAAGTAAATGGGCCAGTATAAAATCCCAACTGAACAATATGTACAAGTAAAAAGAGATAAACAACTGAAAATAAAGAGAATCTCATGGATTATCCTCTGGGGATTCCTACCTACAGGGTAGGTACTAATGGCCACCTCAGCACTCACATCCATCAGTCTGATCCGTGTGCCGATTCATCGCAAGGTCCTCATCTGGGTACCATCCACTCATGGTGCTCTCAGCCTCCGTCATTGTTGATCGTCATCTGCATCCTACACAATGAGGTGCGTGCATAGCCCATGTAGGGGTGAGTATAACAATTCTCAGTAGGGACCCCGAGACCCGCAAGGTCTCACAATATCCACTAAGGAAAAAAATAATAAATATTCAATCACGAAGTATCAACCAACCCTACTTAGGTATATTCCCATACATATACCGATGTTACCAATCTCAGCCCATCTCCAAATCTCAAACCCATGCACAACCAATTTCAGAATGGATGTAAACTCAATCACCATGATGATAATGATTGAAGGACATGAATCATCTCAAATAGGGACTCCAAAATAGTAGAGAGATATAGATTATCATATGTAGCCACGGGATAATGTATGATATCGGACCCACATAGGATACATGACATGCTAAGCTGTAGGACCCACATAGGATATCAGACCATCCTTCTCGTCTAAGCTATCAGACCCAAACATGATACATGACCAGTTATCTTGTCATAGTTGTCAGACCCACACAGGATATAGGAACAACTGTTCTAGAGTAATATAGATCATCAGATGCAGTCACTGATTCATCTAAGCTATTGGACCCACAATGGATACTAGACCAGATAAGCTGTTGGACCACACAGGACACATGACCAGCTACTCTAGAGTAATAGAGATGATCTGTTGTAGTTACTGATTCATCCAAGCTGTCAGACCCACAAAGGATACAGGACCATCTATTCTATCAGACCCACACAGGATATAGGAATAGAAATCATAATTTTCTAACCCACACCAGATTCTGGTATAGTAGTCTTCATCATCAAACACATAGAGGATTCCAGTACGGTTTTTGTCGCAGCCATCTCTAGGTTTCTCACACACAACACAATCGATTCTGGGAGGGTCCTCTCCTCAAGAAAAGTGGTTCGATACATCAACTATCATGAACATCTGATTTGATGTATCCCAAAGTTTGGTCTCATCAAAATAAACCCAACACGATAGACGACGCATCAATCGGGAGCCCAGTTTGAGAGTTATTGGCTTTTCCGTTCCAGGGGCCTGGTTGGATTTATGCTCGATCCAAACATGAAAGTTTTCCTAAATTGTCCAAAAATCAACTAGAGAATACCAAAATAATCTTCTCACTCCATGAATGCCATCTCCTCTGGTGGTACGTGAATCAGACACACGTAGACCTAGATACGGGCTAAATGGTGTAAACAACCATAGCGGGTCCGTGTCCTCTCTGACCCAGTCGGACTGACCCGGCCCGACATAGTCCGAACTGGGGTCTGACCAGGTCCGCGGGTCCGAACCGGTTTGGGGATGTCGCCCGACCCGAGTGGGTGGCCCGACCCGAGGGGCATCATGACCCGAAGGCGTTGCCCGGCCCATGGAAGCCCGGCCCATGGCACCCCGGCCCATGGATGCCCGAACCGTGGCCGCCCAGCCCGGGGTGATGCTGCCCATGGAGGCCCGGCATGTGGAAACCTGGCAAGCTGGCCTGCATTGCCTGGATGGACATGCGTGGGAGGTTGGAAGACCTCCATCCAAATCCAGTGGTGGTCGCACGGGGGGTGGTCAGTGCCCCTCATCTCTGAAAAGGTTGGCTCGAGGCGCATGCCCAGTGACCGCGGGACCCGAGGGGTCCCGCCATTGGAGCGTCCTCTGGTGGCCTGCTAAGCCGACCACCCATCCTATCCACCATGGATTCTTTCCTCCTGTGTGGTGTGATGACACCTCGCCCCTCTAGCACCGCCGCGGCCCACCTGGCCGCGGCCCGGTTCTTGGCACGACAATACGACACCCCAGCCTTTCGGCGACCTGGTGGTCCTTGAACCACTGAATGCTCTCATTGCTAACCTGTCGTCGGCCACCGATACTCCACCACAGTTCTCTCTCCAAGTGGTGCCGTTGAGCCACCACCGTCGTCAACCAAAAAAGAACCAATAGAGGGATGTCAGGCCATGTTTGTTCGGCACACCCCCTTTCCATTAGGTGATTACAAATGGCCATCAAAGAACCAAATTTGAAGATAAGTAATGAGGATATAATTCATACATTAAAAAATCAATCCCCCTACCTCGTTTGTCGTTCATAGACGAAGTCATGGAAAATATGGCGTTGATTCGTCGTCGACATCGAAAATAAGGAAGAAGTCGAGGAAAGAAGTGTTGCCAGCGTTTGGTGATGCTTCCCTTTCTTACCCCGACTGAAAGATGTATGAAGACGACATTCTATGCGTTCTTCCCTGGGGAGTTATCCAACAAATCCTCCTGTCCATAATTCACCCCAACCCTAGTTTATTCCAACCCCCACAAAAATAATATACTCAACTTATTATATTGTTTTCATAATGAATTCAAATAAATTCAAAAGGGATATAATTAATTAATTATAAGAGATAAATTAATTAATAATGGGGAGTTGACACTTTAATGGGGGGAGTCCAAAAGAATACCCCTGATAAAGAGAGTTACATTGGGGGTTTAAGATTGTGTGGGTCCCACCTAATAATATCCTCCCAAGGGAGGATATGTGCGGGTGGACCCCACCTCCAACATGCACTTGGAAGATTAAATGACAACAAATAAAAATATCTTGAACATATTTTTATTCTATTTATTTAGTAAACCCCCAAAAAAAATTAACATCCACTTATGTTATAACACAACTATGGTAAAGGTCTCCTTAAGAGAATACAGGTGCTGCGAGTTTAACCCTGCCCTCTGATTTCAATTTTGAGAACCGGTTCTAAAGGCATAAAATCTCAAACATACGTTTACTGAACATACCCGAAAAAATGTTTGGATAAATATTAACAGCCACCTTAGACCAAATGAAGTCGTAGTTAGTCTCTACCTATGTGAAAAACGGCCCATCTAACACAACGGTACCCTCAGATTTCCAATCCAAGATACTGTTTAAAAGTAATGAATTTTACAAAAAAATAATTACCACATAATTATTTTAATTGTGGCCAAAAGATAACTTTATATGGTGGACCTCACCGACCCATGTTAGTATCTTCATAAAGAATGATTACCCACACAAGTTTATTGGTGGTCTCATATTTTTTATCCGAGTTACAATTTTTTAGTTATAAGAATTTGAAAAATAAGATAACATTATTTAATTATTTTATTTATGGTTATGCCATTTTTGGGTTTTCTCACTGGAGGTATGTACCGACTAATCTTATGTCACGCCTAGGGTAAACCCATCATCCTAAGAGAAATAGTGGCCTCAGATTTCTGATCCAAGTAAATGTTTAAGAGTTATTCCATATTTTCAGGAAAACATTATACTCACGTTAATTGAAGCTTAACAAAACATCGAAGGATCATTTTAGGAACTTCGGGACTCAGAATTGCACGCCTCCAGAAACAGGAGAGTCAAAAAAATTCAATGAATTTAAGAAAAAAAATTCCATGAAATTTCTCGCTCTTTACATTACCCCCACATCAGGGCTTCATGTCCCTGTAAGCTACGACACACACTAGGGAAAAAATAGGTGTACTGAGCACGCATTTGAGCCTCCCACTCCCATGTGATCTCCGGGAGGTTCCTGTGATACCAGTAAACGTGCACCAGAGGAATCGACCATCCACATAGGCCCCGCTCCTGTCGATACTAAATCTCCACTGGAACCTGTGTGAAAGTCGCCCAGTCATCGATATCTATATCCCCGTGGTCGATGAAGTGGGACAGGTCATGAACATATCTCCTCAACTGAGTTACTTAGAAGACGTTGTGAACCCGGTGCAACTGAGGTGGAAGGGCCAAGCACTGCGCCACCACGCCTACCATGCTAAGGACCTGGAAATGTCTGATGAATCATGGATATAAATTTCCACCTCGGCCAAATCACCATAGACTTGTCGAGCTGAGACCAGTAGAAAGACATGGTCACCATCCTCGAAATCCAAGGGTATCCATCTCCTAGATGTATGTGGAAGACCTGTCATGAAGTCCATGGATATCTGATCTTACTTCCACTCTAGGACCTCCAATGGCTGAAACAAGCATGCTGGTAGCTGCTGTTATGCCTTCACTTGCTGACAAGTGATGCATTGTGAGAGAAACTCTACCACTGCTTTCTTCATTCGCAGCCACCATTGCTGTCATCGGAGGTCCTGTTACATATTCGCAACTCCCGGATGTACTTCTAATGTAGATGTTTGGAACCCCCTCAACACTTCTTCCGGAAGATCAACTGGTACCATGGTAAGTCCTCTGAAGGGAATGACATTCTCACTACCTTGAAAAAATCTATCTACTGCAAGCCCTATGGATATATGAGAACGTCACATCTCACAGTCAATGTCCCCAAACAGTGCCTCCCTGACTCACTGAATAAGTGGAGAAGTGAATGTGAGATACTGTGGATAGGCTTCTCCTTCAATATCCATAAAGGATATCTGCAAAGCACCAATCTGCGTTGTCACCTCTCCTAGAAGCTGAATCCATGATCTCTTGTTGTGAGAATCTGCTTCAACGTTCCCCATCCTAGGAGTATATACCATCTAGAATTCATAGTTTTAGAGGAACTCAATCCATCTTCACTGTCTCATATACCGAGAACCGTACACGATCACTGCTCACTAATGCATCAGGACACACTCGAGTCTCGTCCCTGATGCGTCGCAGTAAACCACGTACCCAATGCCCTACTTCGGCAGCCTCAAGATGGGAACACTAATCAACCTCTACCTCTTATCTTTAAATATCTACTTGCATCTCTCTGAACACATGAAGGGTTTCCCCTTCTTCGTCAACGCTGAAAGCGGTGATGCATCTCTGGAGAAGTCTAGCACAATGGTAAGTCTGTCCGACTCATGAGTGATCGACTGAGCCCACTTATGCATGATTCCATCCTATGCTTCTTGGAAATTCCTTTTCTCTGAAAAAGGATAAACCATCCCAATGATGTAGGTAAACGACAAGATTTTTCCTAATACAGTCAATTTGTGTATGAACTGTGGTTTCCCAGTGCATACCCAAACTAATGTCATAAGGCCTTGACGCTGCCACCAAGAGGTGACAACCAAAACACTCATATCAAGGGTCAGATCATAATGTCGGCATAAGTGTGATTATCTAGTCTCCTCTAAAAGGTATCTCCAGACGTGAGGGATAAGTTAACGGTTTAACCGGAAACTCATGGTCTGGGACGAGATCTGTGGAATGAAGGAATAATTGTTACCTATTTCTATTGATACGACATTTAGAAGTAGACACTGATCGTATCTCAAATCATTCCTAGAGCCCATGAGTCATACTACTTGACTTCATGTAGATACCCTCATCCCCTACCCTCCTACTCTCTGAGCCTGACTTGGACAACAAAGGCTGGTGGTTGTAACACGTCGAAATGTACATCACCACATGCTTCCCTCCTAACTCTGTTTCCACATATGCTGCTCTACAGATTCATCTATCCTTAAAACATTCTATTCCTGAAACATTTTACACACACAAGTCATTGAGACGGGCATCAGTTCCTTGCTTTCCCACTGCTAACATTCACTAGTTGATCCATTCATCCAAAGAGCATTCAACCACAATGGTTCTCTCTAGTACCCTATAATAATTAGAAATTCATAGAGGAAAATTTCTGGCTCAAATATCCTTTAAACAAACCTTGTTTTGGAAGACGGTGCACGCCGACTGACCGAGTTTTACGAGTTCTAGCAATAGAGGCCTTTGGGGTTTCGAGGCGAGACAAACTCCAACACAAGTGAGGGTTAGCTGGAGGCGATTGCGATAGTTTTCCACCAAGTTGAGACACTAGTAGTGCAGATTGTGATCTTAGCTACTTGACTTTTTTAGTTAGTGACCATGAGGATTGTCTGCCTAGCGAGGTGGCCTCTGTACGTGGACCATTACATGAGATAGTGCCTCTGGGCAGTGTGCTAAATATATCACTACCCATTGGTTAGCAGACACTACAGGCGATACCGGTAGAGGACACTTGTAGTCTTAGTGCCTTACACGTGTTTCAGCATCAGATACCCCTCACGTTTGGAGGAACACCTAACTCATTGGTGTCTGAGGACTGACTAGAGGAGGTGGATGAGAGTTTACTAGAGATTATATAGCACACTATGATGGTTCTACTGGTGTACCAATTGATGGTGCCAATGTAGAAAGAAGTCCACGCACCAGAGCCCCATCGCTCGGTGGACCATCATAGTGTGCTCTCATGGAAACCATAGTGGATGGTCTTCACAGCGGCATCCTGACAAGGAGTATGTGTGCCACAGTCAAAAAGTTCTACCTTGTGAGATGACACAAAGAGACCATAAAGGAAACTCTTTAAACCCACACGCAATCAGTGTTTTCGTGCACTGAGTCAGATATCTGAAGTCAGGGTCCTGGTGTAAGGATACGCTGGTCGCCGCACCAACACTGGACTCAATGGACTGAAAGACACAATCAATACTCTTAACACTATTAATTCACAGTAAGAATGATTATAGTCCTATGTTCTATGGTAGAACCGACTCCTCTGATACCAATTTGTCCCAACCCGTCCTCAGGACCCATGCCATGACTACCCCATGCATGCCGTCCATAAGCTAGGGGCTGGCGACTAGCACCAAAGGCGTAAATCCCTAAGATGGGAAGACATTGCCTTTATAAAAGTGAAATAACACAACATAGTATGCTACATGAACTACTACAAATATGGATTTTATCAGCGCTAAAAATGGCCTTTAACAGCGCTAGAAAAAGTGCTATTAATGCTGGCGAAGATAAAGGGGGGGTCCCCTTTATCAGCGCTAACGAGAAGCATTGATAAAAGGGACTTCTATCAAGGCTTTATTTTTAGCACAGACAAAAGACCCCTTTTATCAGTGCTTTTTTTAGTGCTGATAAAAATTAAAAAATAATTAAAAACATAAAAAAATACTACCAATCTCGGGGGGTGGGTCATTTTACAGCGCTGGAGCCCCCCCCCCCCTTTATCAGCACTTTCCCACACCTCCAGCGCCCGCCTGCATCGCCTAAACCCTTTATCAGTGATAGTAATATAAATCACCCTTGCGCGTCCACCCCCGCCTCCACCCAAATTTTATCTCAAGACCTCCCCCTTGCGCACCATAATCCTTTGTCACTCCCCTATATTGATTTGTTCCCTTATTCATGATATATATATTTATTTATATATATATTTTAGTATATTTATTCATATAGTAATATATATATATATATTAATATATATAGTTATATTAATATATATATAATTATATTAATATTTATATATTTATAGGTATATTAAACAATATATATAGTTATATTAATATATATATATATAGTTATATTAATATATAGTAGTTATATAAATATTCATATATTGGTATTTTAAAAAAAATGGATATTAGTTATTATTTAGATAAAGCTAATGTATTTTATAAGTAAATATATTTAATTATTTATTTAAAAAATTTAATTTTTAGATATGAATATATAAATAATATGTACATATAGTTATATATTTTATTATAATATAGAAGTGCATTATAAAAATCGATAAAATTTCAAATACATAATATCAATATGAATGTTATACATTTGAATTAATTCAGTCCCGACAAAAAAAAAAGCCAATAATACCCCCTTAAACGAGGCTGAAAATCCACAAAATGTTAAAAATTCATGGTACCCTAAGTAAAAACTCAGTTTTGGAGGCCTTCAAAGCCTCTTTTGTCGTTAAATAACACTTTACCAGGGTCTCTCGGGTCACAACGACGTAAAGATCATCACACGCTTCAATTTGATATGTGGTAGAGCTCAAATGGACACCCGGATCAAAAGTTATGGCTGTTTTATGTTTGACTTGCGTTTTCAACAAATTTTCGATATTTTTTTATTTTTTTATTTTTTTAGTCTTTAAATTGTTATTAAATTACTAGTACTCCAAAATAAATATCTAATTATTAATTAAATTTTTTTTCTAATTTTTTTATAATCCATTTTCACTAAATATTTTATATATTAATTACCATAAGTGTAAATGTATATTTATAATTATCTAAAATATATTTAAAAATTATATATTATATTTATATCAATATAACTATATTGATAAATTTATATATTAATATAATATTTTTAATTAAATATTTTTTATGTCGAACACTTTATCTGCGCTTTTAAAAAATGCAATGATAAAGGCCACCCCTTTATCATCCCTACTAAAAAATCACTTAAAAAGGGGGTCTCATTATCAGCGCTAAAAAACACTGATAAAGGGGGGGACCTTTATCAGCCCTAAAAAAGCACTGATAAAGGGGTATGTTTATCAGTGATTTTTTTAGCGCTGATAAAGGTACCCCCATTTATCAGTGCTTTTTTGTTATCACTAATAAAGGGGTGGTGCTAGCCTTGCCTAGTTTTGTGGTAGTGAGGAAGTAAAATACTAATTAGAACTGAATACAAAAGAGTGTGCTGGAAAGTAAATGGGCCAGTATACAAAGCCAACTAAACAACATGTACAAGTAAAAAGGTACAATCAACTGAATGTAAAGACCAGCTCCGGGATCATCCTCGGGGGATTCCTACATGAAGGGTAGACAATGATGGCCACTTCAGCACTCACATCTGTCAGTCTCCTCTGTGTTCCGACTCTTCGCAAGGTCCACCTCTGGGTACCATCCATTCGTGGCACTCTCCGTCTACATCAGCATTGTATGTCATCTGCATCCAACACAATGAGGTGCGGGCATAGCCCATGAAAGTGTGAGTATAACAATACTCAGAAGGGAACCCGAGACCCACAAGGTCGCACAATAACCACTAAAGATAAAAAAACAATAAACATACAATAATGAAGTATCAACCAACCCTAATTAGGTATATTCCCGTACTAATACCTACGTTACCAATCTTAGTCCAGCTCCAACTCTCGATCCCATGAACAAACCAATTCCACAATTGATGTAATGTCAATCACCACGAAGATAATGATTGAAAGACATGACTCAGCTCACACCGGTATGCCACAATATCAGAGGGATATTGACAAATTAATGTAGCCACTAGATCATCTAAGCTATCAGACCCACACAGGATATAGGACCACCAATGTTGTTGGAGCCACACAAGATACAAGACTAGCTATCTCGTCTAAGCTGTCAAACCCACACTAGATATAGGACCATCTATCTCATCTAAGATGTCAGACCCTCACAAGATACATGACCATATTTTCTAGAGTAATACATATGATTAGATGTATTCACTGATTCATCTAAGATGTCAGACCCACACAGGATACAGGACCGACTAAGCTGTCGGACCCACACAGGATACAAGACCAACTACTCTAGAGTATTATAGATGATGAGTTGTAGTTACTGATTCATTTAAGATGTTGGACCAACATAGGATACAAGACAAACTTTTCTGTCGGACCCACACATGATATAGGAACAGAAGTCATAAATGTTGAACCCACACCATATTCTGGTATAGTAGTCATCGTCGTCGAACCCATAGAGGATTCCAATACAGTAGTCTTCGCAGCCAGCTCTAGGGTTCCCACACCCAACACGCTCGATTCCGAAAGGGTATGCTCCTAGAGAAAATGGGGTCGATGAATCAACTATCACGATGTCCTGAGTTGATGTATCCCAAATTTCTTTCTCATAAAATAAACCTAATGCAACATATGATGCTTCAATCAGACGCCCAGTCTGAGAGTTATGGGTTTTTCAGTTCCAGGGGCCCGATTGGATTTACGCTCGATCCAAAACTGGACATTTTCCAATGTTGTCCAAACTTCATGTGGAGTATTCCAAAAGAATTGTCTCTCTCAACAAATTCCATCACCGTAGGTGGAACGTCAATCAGACATGCATAGCCCTAGATATGGGCTAAATGGTGTAAGCACCCATAGCCGGTCCGGGCCCGGTCCAACCTGGTCGGACTGACCTAGACCGACCCAGTCTAAACCAGGGTCTGACCCAGTCTGTGGGTCCGACCCTATCTAGGGAAGCTGCCCGAGTCGAGTGGGTGGCCCGGCCTGAAGGCACGACCCATGGCGGCCCGGCCCATGGCAGCCCGGCCTGTGGTGGCCAAACCGTGGCGGCCCGACATGTGGCAGCCCAACCCATGGAGGCTTGTCTAGTGGCAGCCCAACCCATAGTGGCCAGGAAGGTGGCAGCCTGGCTGGCTGGCCTTCTTCGCCTGACTGGCCACAAGTTGGAGGTTAGCAGACCCCCACCTGATGCCAGCTGTGACAACGCGAGGGGTGGTCAGTGCCCCCCGTCACTATAATGGCCCACGAGTGGCACCAGACTGGTGACCGAGGGACCCTAGGGGTCCCACATTTGGAGTGCCCACTGGTGGCCGGCTCAGCCGACCGTCCTTCCCATCTGTCGCGGCCTTTGGCCGCATGTCCTCTCCATAACATTGAGACGACGCCATGCCGTCTTCATCCGTCGCGCCCCTCCGACACCACCACGGCCCACCTGGCTGCGGCTCAGTTCTTTACATGGTGCGACACCGCCATGCCATTTCAGTGACCCGGTGGTACATTCACCACTAGTTCCTCTCATTGTTGTCCTGTCACCGGCCTCCAATACTCCGTTGCGGTTATATCTTCCGTTGGCACCATTGCACCACATCCATCATCAACTAAACAAGAACCAATGGAGGGATGTCGGGTCTTGTATGTTCATCTCGCGCCCTCCGCATAGATGATAACAAATTTCCATAAACAAACCAAATTAGATGTCTTGTAACAATGATATAATTCATACATTAAAAATAATAAATCCCCCAACCTCGTTTGTCGTTCATAGACAAAGATGTGGAAAAGAGAGCGCTGATTCATCGTCTACGTTGAAATGAAAAAAGAAGTCCATGATTGATGTGTGGTCGGAATTGGGTGACGTTTCCCTTTCTTTCCCCTGTTGAAAGAAGGATGAAGATGGCGTTCTTCACGTTCTTTGCTGGAGAGTTCTCCAAAAGCTCCTCCTCTCTTTAATTCTACACAAACCCAGTTTATGCCAAACACCACAATAATATTATTCACATCTTATTATAGTGTTTCCATAATGAATTCAAAGGAATTCAAATGGGTTTTGATTAATTAACTATAGGAGCTAAATTAATTAATAAAGGGGAGTTGGAACTTTATTGAGGGATGTCCAAAAGCATTCCCCCACTTAAAAAGTGTTACATGGGGGGTTAAGCTCATGTGGGTCCCACCTAATAATATCCTCCCAATGGAGGTTTGGTGCGACTGGGCCCCACCACTAACCTCCGCTTGGAGAATTAAACCACCACCACAAAAATACGTTGAACATATTTTCATTTAATTTATTTATTTTACCCCCAAAAAAATTTACATCCACTTACATCAGAACACAACTGAGGTAAAGGTATCCATATGTGAATACAGGTGTTGTGAGTACAACGGCGTCCTCATATTTCAATTATGAGCACCATTTCAAAAGATATAAAATCTCAAACGTACGTTTACTGAACGTACCCAAAAAAAGTTCAAAAAAAATTTGACAACCACCCTAGACCAACTACGGTTTCGGTTAGGCTCTGCCTGGGTGAAACACGGCCCAACAAACCCAATGCTACCCTCATATTTCCAATCTGAGTTACCTTTTAAAAGTTATGAATTTATCAATAAAATAATTTCCACTTAATTATTTTATTTTCGGCCAAAAACTAGCTATTTCTAGTGGCCCTCACTGACACAAGTCAGTATCTTCTTAATGAAAGATTACCCTCACATGTTCATCAGTGGTCTCAGATTATTAATCAGAGTTACTATTTGTCAGTTATAAGAATTTGAAAAGAAAACTTTATTTAATTATTTTATTTACGAGTATGTGATTTTTGGGTTTTCTCACTAGAGGCCAGTGCCGACAAAACTTAAGTCACGCCTAGTGTAAACCTGCCATCATAAGAGCGACGGTGGCCCCTTATTTCTTATCTGAGTAACTGTTTAAGAGTTATTCCACTATTTCAGAAAAACTGCATATGCATGTTAAATTAAACATCACAAAACTTCAATGGATCATTCTGGGATCTCTGGGACTCGGAATCGTGCGCCGTTAGAAACTGCAGAATCGTAAAATTCCAATTAACTTATGAATAAAATTTTGTTCAAATTTCCGAGTCTTTAAAGTTGTTCTGTTATGTTTTTTTGCTGTAGAATACTAGACAAGTAATTCATGAGGTTTACCATCACTGTTACGCACTGCAACACTTTCTTGACTTACAAAGGGCCGTTAGAACCGGGCCTATAGACCATAGGTAGAATTGACGTTGAGGGATTCTCCAGAGTGTCTTTATAATCATATGATGCGAGACCACATGGGGATTTTTCATTGAGTTTTTCCCTTGAGTGTAAGTAGTTCCTCGATGTTGGCCACCAGTGGAATTGAAATTGAATGCTTCCCAATATCACTTTAGTACGATGCGAGAATATAGGCGGAATTTATGGTGAGTACTTCCCCAAAGACACTATACTTTAGTGGAACTAGAGGGGTCAGACTGTGTGTGCTTCCCAGAGGGTTTATTTTTTTCTGGGGTAGAACCGTAGGAGTAAGGTCGTGAGTACTTCATAGAGTGTTACCTGTTGTGTTAGCTATATGCTTAGATACTTCTTGATATTGAAACTGTGGATTTTATTATTTTCTGTTGTGTGGTTCCTGGTTAATGCTTTCTGTACATTTATGCTGCCATATACTCCCTGATTTTTAGGCACAGATCATCGGGTGGCTTCTTACTAGGATATAGTCTCACACCCTATTTGGGTAATTATTTTGGGGCCAAAAAGATTATATTACTGCAGTAATAGTCAAGGGAAAGATCACTTTTACTTAAGGTGATTGATTACATTAGAGATGGAAAGACTATGACCAAGTTTAGGCTTGAGTTGCTGAAGAGTTGGTTATATATTTCCTTTTATACTTGGGTTTAGTAATGTATTAATAATTGTGACTTCTTTGGATTCTTTCCTAGATATATATGTATCTTGCATAATTTATTTATATTTATGATCCAGTTGTTTCTTTATCAGTATTCCATTGTCACTATTGTTTGGTATTATTATTGCTTCCGCTTTTGTATATCTATTTACTCCTACTGTGTACTATACCAAGGAGGGAAGACTTTCCCCATTATCACAAACAAGGCCCTCCCTGCTAGTCGGCATCCTCTGGCATTCAGAGAAATGCATTTGAGGCCATGTGACCAATCGGGTACGGGGAACCTCTAGGTGGCTTCCGGATCTAGGACATTAGAATGTGGTATTAAAGGAATTATTTTCTCTTAACATACTATTTGGATCCTATAGTAAGGGATAGGATTGAATAGGTACTTGGTATTAATATGTTCCCGGGATTAAATAACCCATGTATATGGAAATCCAATGTAACTCGTTAATGCAATTTTTTTGTTTTGTAGGTTTATGGTTTCCCTGATTTTAATCATTTGGAGACTCACAAGTTTAGTGCTATTTATTATTTATGTTATTTATGTTATATTTCTATTTCTACCCGATGTGATGAGGGTATTCCATCTCATGCATCATATAGTCACTTTCTAGAAATACCTTATCATGCATTCTTCACATGAAATCTTGTGTGCATAAAAATTTCATGTTGTTTGATAGATGTTTTGTGGAATATGAATGCTGTTGTGATAGATTCCTTGATAAAAATATCTGCTTATTATTAGAGAATTGATTGTGTAAGGTTT
This sequence comes from Viscum album, assembly GCA_963277665.1. NCBI lineage: Eukaryota > Viridiplantae > Streptophyta > Magnoliopsida > Santalales > Viscaceae > Viscum > Viscum album. The sequence goes on along the minus strand of OY728121.1, from coordinate 202,463,499 downwards.
TTAAAGAGAATTTTTTGAGTAATATTCTTACTGGGTTGTTGTTAGTGGAACCTGACGTAGAAAAAAAACAATTTTGATGAGTCATTCATGGAATGTGATTAAAAATGATAATGTGGTGGTACATTTCTTCCACATCAATGTGGAAGTTTATTGATGAGTCATCATTGTAGTAGTATAATCCTTATTCAACCTCAATATAACCGTTTAATTTTTGAGAGTTGACCATGTGTGATTATGGGATACTTGTAGTGGTATTGACTGAGTTATAAAAGACAACATGACAATAGATGCGATTAGATAGGAAAAATGTTCTTGAGATGGATCAATGAACACCGTAAGATGGTACTGGTAGTTAAAATGAAAATTATGCTATAGGTGGAGGACATGGTTCCTAAGGGTATTTGTATAAATTCGATCATATTACATCTTTATAGATTTCATATATTGGTTATCGGGGTTATGGAATAAAATAATTAAAATAGTTTCAACTAGATACCATAGATGAGGTTTCTAGACTATCTTTCATTCCATGTATGTTATTAGATTCTTCAACATTAGCATCAATATTTTAATATTGGAACATCACATTCTTTTATATATTCCCAAAAAGTTGTTAGTTTTGTGAAATATACAGGGTATATAATTGGAATAATGTCAATGAACATTCCATTAGAGGGGAAATCAAACTCTGTTTTTCATTATAGTGGATACAACATAGTGATTAGTGGTTATAAATTCATTTTTTGTAATAGTGATGATAATATTATCTTAATTTTATGATGGATTTAATGGTGCACTATAAAGACCATACCAACTGTTATCATTGAACAATGTCATTTATATCCTCTAGGGTATATGTTATGTCCATGTTGAAATGTGTGATATAGAAGATTTTTGTTCAATGTTTGACCATCAACAACAAGGTAGAGTCACGACCTACATTTATAGTTTTGTTTTGTAATATGGGGGACTCACAAATGATTCTATAATCAAGAGTTTGATCATTATAATGATATATTTCCACTGAATTTATTAGGATTTCTACATTATTTTTTGGTTTTATTAGTCATCATGATTAGGGTAGGTACATCTTAGACTGTATTCCACATAAAATGATGGATCCTATTGAACATCAATATATAAAGGATCAAATAGATGACATAGAGTTAAAGATCATATTATTACTGAGTACACCCCATTTTGGGGATCCCATTTTTATATATATGCAAGAATGGATTTTTGATGTAATTTTTTAGAAGATAAATAGTTTATCCTGGTGATGGAAAATATATATTATCCAATTTCCTATATTGATAATTTTTTAATCTCAGAAGAAATTGAGTGTTCTATAATATTGATTGGAGATCATGATATCAGTAAATGAGATTGACTCATTCATATAATTATTTAATTAAATCCATGATAATATATGGTATATATGAGTATATAGTAATTATTTTTTGTATGGTGAACATACTAGATGTATTATGGATTGGATTAAATAGACCCCCCATATTTACAAGGATAATTCTTGGTCATTTATTCAATGATATTCTTTTGTAATACAACGCAAGGAAGGATACCACACAAAATTTAGAGAATTCCTTCAGTGTATATGAGATGAATTAGATATAGGGAAATACATCAAATGATTGTTTTTAGATCAATCAAGATATCTTCTTATGACATTTCATTTATACGGATAGTGAATCATTTTACCCAATGAATTTAGCGATCGATTTCATAGGGTGTGTCCCAAAATTTTTATTATGATTTGATGATTTTTTGGGTTTTCCATTTATTAATAGAGGTTCATGAAAAACCATGTTCACATTTAATAATCAATAATAATCATGGCCATGAATGGGTGATGTCTATTTGATCTGAATCATGTCCTATTTAATTTCAGAATTAGAATTAGAGGAGGAATACAAGGCATTTAGTGTCCTTAATTTAGTTGGGTAAGGTGTTTTTATTATAATTACATTCATCAACATTTGTTCTAGGAGATGTTCTAATTTAGGACAATTGAGTATATTATTATGAATCTAGTAATTTTAGGTTGCATAAAAGGCACTGCACTACACATGAATTCATGCTATCAGTTGTGGTTGGTTAATTGAGATACTAGTCAAATAACATACTGGGGTTTTCATGGTGTATACCGACCAAAATATCATAATGTATATTTTATATTGGAAAAAAACATCCTTCATTGGATATGTTATAGTAACCTTAATCATTAATTTAAATTTACAATATATCCCTATGATCCTGAACATTTTTCAGATCCACGGTGTCAAAAAAAATATACTCGTATGGTGAAGTAGTCCAATGGTGATGTGATGATCATGGTTTTTTTTAGAGATGAAACATTATATCTATGATTACCTATAATAAGTTATCCTTTATTTTATATATTTTATTTTCATTTATTCTAATCATGTAGGGGTTCAATGTGTTAAATGTAGTTTATATAGTAATGAGTGACAATATATATGGTTTAGATCCTCTACTAGACAAGTTTATTATAATAATTATATTATTTACGTTCAAGGTTATGTTGTAGACTTCATGGGAATAAGTTATGTGAAAATGTGGGAACTATATGACTATGTTTTGAATGTATATCTATGATTTAAAAAATGTAATTTATCAAAAATAATTTGTATTTATGGATGGGGATAGGTACAAATATTATATATATTCCAAATAGTTATCATTGTATCATTAAGTGAAGGTAATTCCCCTCGTGATTGACTAGTGTCTTCTAGATATTGGTTATTCTTGATTTGACGTGGTATTTTGTAAAATGGAATTTATGACATATTTATAGAGGACTCATTGAGGTAGTAATGTAGTGTGGGTGATTGTAGATCAGTAAAGTGATATTGAAATTTTATTTTCTATCAAGTAGACATCCTCTTATGATAAAATGTGTATGATATATATGTGTGGGATAATACAACAATAGGTGTTCCATTACCGTACTATTTCAAAAATGGACTCACAAATAAAATAATGATTATTTTAGACATTACAGAAGGGTATTTGTATATAGGTTCATATGAGCACCCAATATCACAAGAAGAATGATGGTTCATCTGAGAATTATATTTATATTTTGGATCAAATTATGTGAGAATTAATTATAGAGAGTAGTCATAACTTTCTGAAAAACAATCAAGTATAAGAGTTCACCCAATAAAAACTACAATTGGATTTGTTCCATATAGTCCCATTATATAAATTTTAAATATGTTTTTATTGTTCACCTTTACCTTTTATAGAGGCCATGGAGTTAGTGATTGTTAAACCCATTCCCACATATTATATTCTAGTGTATACTTTAATTACCTAGAAGCAGATGATGAATATTCATTATAAAATTATCTTGTATACTAAAATAGACTTTATATGTTTCAGTTTTAAGTATTTGATTTAATATTCCTATCAGTGCCTCTAAACCAATGGTATCATCATGTACAATGTAAATGAATATCTGTTGTAGTTATATTGTGCTATTCGAGATTATGGAGATAATCTGTGGGATAATATACCATTTTTCTCTTCCATATATTTAAAATGTCCTTAATGATGTATTTTCAATATCATAGCCTTTGAGATATTATCATTAACATTATCATTTAATTAGAATTGATGAATTTATTCTAGATGATAATGAGTTATTCGTGAATCATCTAGTCTGAATTGTGTATTATATTGAATAGGCCCTATATATTATGATGGTTCTAACAAATTGTTTTGGTGGTACAGAGATAATGACTTCGATGTAGTTTGGGTGAGGGAGTTCCATATATAGCGTGAATGGTCAGACTTAATCACTAATCATTCATGGTTATGTTCATTAGAAAAACTATATAATGTGATGTTATAAATATTGAGGGTTTGGAATTCATAAACCATATAAAGGATTTAATCTATTCAATATTTTTTCTACACAAATTAATATACCATACTTTTTTATTATTGAGGAATTTGTCAGAGTTTTTTATTTTTCACAAAATTTTTCATGGAGTTGAATCTGGATATCTATAATAGGATTTTTTATATGGACGTTATTCCATAATGTGTATTATTTATTGCACAATTCATGTTCAAGGAAAATATTTAACAATGTATTAATGGTTTATAACCTAAAAATGGAATTTTGTTGTGGAAAGAGTTTTGTGTGATAAAATTTAGAAACAGATAAGATATATCTCATGTATTTTCCATTTAAAAATATAATGAGGGAACACTTTCATCACTATGAATGTGGAATCCAGGATATCACCATAATACTTATGATAGTTGGTGAAGATGATTATAAATAAGGACTTATTGGGAATGTATATGTAGTGATGTGACAATTAATATTATAATTTGGGGGGTGGAATATATCAATTTTTACACTAGTAAAATTAATGATTTTCCTAAATGCTTAAAATTTATAAGGAAAAATTATTTATTTTCTGTTGAAACATTCTAGAGGAAATATTGGCTATGAAATTTTCATGTGATTCACGCCATACGACCTAACTATGGTGAGTTCCATTGTGAAGTTTCACACTATGGATATTGTTCAGGGAGGTTAATTTTTTCATATTCACTGGAATTACACAATGATGTCTAGGTGAAAAGGGATACTCTTACATTTCTAACATTTTATGAACCCTTTCAATGAGAGTAGATTCACCATAATGTGATCGTGAAGGGTTATTACATCATGGATTATATATTTATGTCATGAATAATATATATGGATGTTTTAAATAATATTATTTAATGAAATAGTTTGATTAGTGTTAGGGACCAATTGGAGGCTTTTCATATTTTATAAAACATGATATTTCATCCCCTCTTCCTCTTGATATCCTCTAAATGGGGTGATATAATCTAATAAAATATTTATCATATCATCAATTTGATTTTTGTAGATTTAGAAATATGAATATAAGTAACTATAAATATCCTTTTAGTTTATATCGTTCTATTTCATTTTCGTACACAATTTAGTCATGTTTATGAAAAATTTCAGTTTTGTTATATGATTTTCAAATTTCATCTATTTAAAATAAAATAAATGGTAAATATTTAATGAGATTATTTTGATTTTTATAATATATGTGTTCCATAAAATGTAAATTAATTAATCAATTGTTTTTATTGTTCATACAACATGTGTTAATGTCAAAACATTGCGTAGTTGACTATAAACATGAATAAATAAATAAATTTTTTTCTTAGTGATAAATATGTTGTTCAGGATTAAACTAGTCCTTGAATGAATGATTGAGTAAAATTCATCTAATCAAGTTGATGTGTGTTCCTTTCATTGGGCTTTGTGGAAATTTTGACATGTAAAAACAAGGGGTTCAATAAATTAGGAGTTAACCTAATAAGTGAATGTAGATTTCTTATGATAATTTTGATGATGAAATTATTGTATGTGATGATACTCGGTGTATTGTTTCATATTTATTATTATATACTATTTAATAGTGAATATATGTAGCTCCCTATTATTATAATAAATGTTAAAATGTATAATTTGGACTCTATGTCATTATATTAGATTTCACATGTCTAAATCTGACCTACAAATTAATATATGAGATGTTATGAGGTAGAAATTGGAAGCCAAATTTTAATATATATGTTACAACTATGTTGTTTAAAACCATAATGTAAAAATATAAGTTATGTAGTGGATAGTTTCAATTTACCATGATATGAACATTATAAAATGGTGGTTGTTAATTTCCCTCTAATAGATTTATTTAAATATCATTTTTTAGAGACATATGGAATTAAACCCAAAAAATATTTTGGATCCCATGTTCCTAATTAGGTCTAGTTGATTTATGGGTAAGTATTTACAGATATTTATTTTTTATAACATAAACATTAATATGAAATTTAACTATTTGTTGATATTTTTTGTGACGACATTTTTAGTGACCTAAAATGTTGTACTCACATGATTCATAAGATACCATGTGTACTTGAGTTGAATTCATTGTTATAAGAAATAAAACAATATAAGTATCTATTATTGATGGGTGATTAATATGTTAAAGAAAATATCATGGATGGTGTGACCAACATTGGAATGAGGACCTGTTTTGGAGTGACATCTCCTATAAGAAAATTGTTTGTAATTAATCTATTTTGATGACATATTATCAATTAAAATTGGAAGTGGTAATATATATTAATTTTATTTAATTAATTTAATTCATTCTAAAAAATCATTATTTATATTTTATTCATTATAGTGTTCCCTGATGCCTAATATCTCACATTTTTAGGGATATACATGATTTTCATTACACTTTATTTCATTCATCACTATAATATATTGAAACAATATTTCCATTACCACCATAATTATGTTCAACAGTATTTTAGTATCCACTTTTGTTTGGGGTTTTATGATTAAGGGTTAATAAAACTCCCATTTAGTTACTATATTTTGAATCGTGATGGGGGTTCGCACAACCATCTGATGATTATGACATATTTCATTCAATATTTGTTATCATGATTTGACCAACATAAAAATAACAATTACTATGTTGTGGTTAATAAATGTGTTGTGGTGCTATAATTATGTATCGTTAGTGACATGGATTTAACATTTTATGGTCATTAATTACATGGAAATTTTTTTTCTATGATTTCTAGTGAACTCATTATGATCATAACCAATTCAAAACCATCAACACTATAATGAATAGGATGCATCACAACATTTTTATTCCCACACTAATGTAAAAGGAAAAATATAACATTTACTTCAAAAATATGTAATTATCAATTTTTTTATCAACATTTTGGTTGAAAAGATTCCATTTTCATGACCATAAGAGATTTTTAACTAAAACCATAGTGATAAAAACCTACTTATTATATAATATTAATTAGAAACATGCATTGAATGATTTCATATGTTATAAATGTGATATACTATATATCATACCTAATCACTCCAAAAAGGGATATTGTAACATTGTTTTATGGGTTATACCATTATTCCTTTTATAGCTCCAATATTTTAGTTCTCTAAATTTAATCAGTATATGGATTATAGTTTTGGTGTATTTTGGTTTTTTAAATAATATTTTTCAATAATAATAAACTATTATGAATCATATAATTTTCCACATATCATTTAAAACAAATGAATTCGGAAATATATAATTATAAGATGAACTAAAATTGTGGATAAATGTTTTGAATATTTTATAATAATAAAATTCCCTCATACATAAACATTATATTTTATCCATGAAATATTTCATAATTAGATAAATATGAATCTGCACACTGATAATGGAAGGATTGACTTTAACATTGTCATTGACTGAAAATCCAAATGTAATGTTCCTAATTAAAAAAATCTAAATCCGAAATATTTCATTCATATATCATAAATTACATTAGTTCACGATACATTTAAATTGTTTTCACATGATTCAATTTTTTTCAAATCTATCAATCAGAAATATTTCATTCATATATCATAAATTACATTAGTTCAATATACATTTAAATTTTGTTCACATGATTCATATTTTTTATAATCTACCTTCTATTTTTTAATAACTTCATTACAAATTCAATTCACTAAAACCATTAAACTATAACATAAATATCACGTGGACTTTTCATTTTGATTACAATGAATTTTATTTATATGTTAGGTGTGTGTTTATATATAAAATTATATTCAAGGATAAATTTATTTTGAATATTATAGTTTATGGATTATGTTAAATTTATCTCAACAGATAATAGTGGCTCCTTCAAAATCCCTTCAAGTGATATCATATCCACTTCCTCTTATTTAATAAATAAAACCATCAATATAAGTAAAATTTAAATACTACCATCATTTCCTTTTATAATTTATCCTCACTCTATTTTATCAATTGACTGTGACCGATAAAAAATCACATACCCTTATAAGTCAAACCAATAAAAATCACAATCCCCACCTCCAATCTACTATAGAAACTTATTTATGTAGTTAGAAAAATAAGGTGGATTTTTGTCCTTTTCCATTAATAATCCAAGGTATCCCATTTTCATACAGTTTTTTTATTTATTTTCCTCAATTTATTTGATAATATAGAATATACAAGGAGGATGATGTAAAACATATTTCATTATATTTTAAAAAATAATAAAGAGATCTATCAAAAACATCATTCTATCAAGAACATAAAATCTACCAACTGAAATAATGTTCACACACCCTTGTTAAATATCAATAACAAAAATTTATTTATTCAAAATATATATATATAGGATGGAATACATTTATTGTAATGTAGCTTCTTATAAAATAACGTCATTGACTATTTGTTATTTCCAAGGGTCAAATATAAGTGTAATATTGATTATAAAATTGGAACCAAAATAATTTGATGGAAGAAGTCATCTTAAAATATTTAAATATCATCTTGATATGAAGATAAAAACATTTTGGTTTTAAAAGTAATGAATATATAATTAATATCTTGTGAATGATTTGGTGAAAGAATATGTATAAAGGTCATAGAACTCTCTTTGTAATGTGAATCATAATGTTATGAAATTAGGTAGTCTCAAGAAATGAATAATAACTCTATGAAATTTAAATTAAAAACAATTTGAATCATTTTAATAATCAGTTCCAAAAAATATACTATATAATTTGAAGGAAACCTCCCAAATTTCACACCATGTATTAAATATATATATATATATCATTAATTAAATACCTCCACATTTGAAAATATTATTTCATATTGACTATGTATCCATTATTCAGTGAGGTGAATAAAATACAATGGGTAGAATCTTCCATCCCATTTTACATAATTACATATTTTATGAATATTAAAATTAACATTTAAATGATACATATTCAAAAATATAAAACACAATAAAGTAATGGAGTAATATATATGAAATAAAATGCATTCCTTAAAAGGCCATTATTCCTTGATATTTGGATTCAGACTTTGTAGGGGTATCCTAGAAATAAAAACTATGAAAATGTAAATAATCCCAATTAAACACTCAATCAATGGTGTGTTGATAAATGGTTACATAAAAATCACTAAAAATTATGGATTACTAATGACTTGTTATTTGTGACATATTTTCATTATAAAATGTCAATTATGCTGGTAATCCATCACAACTTACGCAATGTATAAAATCACATCGTATTTGTTATTTTTTTCAAATTCTATTCTAAATAACCATAATGTGAAACATTTTGTGATAAATTAAAAATTACCTCACAAATAATAACTTCAAAAACTATTTGAATAGAAAATTATCATTATTTTGATAAATAATTATGATTGATGTTATGTTTCAATTATAAATTCTTAATGATAAACATGTAATTCACTAAATCATTAAATGAATAAAAAATTAAATTTATTCATTTAACAACTAATTTTATGAAAAAATATAATTCAAAAAAAATATTAATTATATATATATATAACATAGTAATAAATATTAAAAATATATGTAAATGATTAAAAATAAAATATGAAATGAAAACATAACTAATAACACATTACTAAAATATAAATAAAATAAAATTAAAATGTAAATATAGAAAACTAAGAACTATAAAAAAAATTATAAATAATCATTAAAATTATAGATATTATAGAGTGTTCTGATGGAGTTTTTCATATGGGAATGGATATTAGAATGGGGTAATGTAAAAATGATTTTATTTATACTTTTCAATGTTACATTTTTTTGGAAATATTTGATTCCCCTAAAAATTATCAATCATTTATTTTATTTGGTGTTTATATTTCTTAGAAAATATTTATTTACTAATGTGAACTTGTGATGGAATGAATATTAGTCACAAAAAAATGATTCCACATAATTTTTCCATCGTACTGGAATATTATTTCTGATGGAAAATGTCCATATCAAATATTATTTCACCTGACATTTATGATGACTATCCATTGCATCCCAAAAAAAATATTTTTCATAGTATTATATGTGATGAACACTCCATTATGTTGTAAATAATCCTTTCTCAGATTTGGTGTTTGGGACTTAATCAGTATTCCCCCATAAAAAATAAATTCATCAAAAAATATTTATTGAGGAATATACTATAAAACCATGAAATTATTATTATCATTTTTTACCTGTAAATAATTTTTATTTAATTTAATGCATTCTATGCTACACTTTGTCCTACATTCATTATATGCTACAGTATATTATGATTTATCTAAAATAAACATTGCCTTACTTTGAGCTAGACGAAACCCAATGTTTCAAAAAATAATTGATTTATTTATATAATTTTTTAAACATGATAGTTATAAACACGAAATTAAATAAATATTAATAAATAATTTTATATATAATTTTTAACAGTTTTATATAAATAATTCATATTGATAATATATCATATATTTTTCTTATATTCATTATATAATTAAAAATAATATTTCCCTAAAATAACAAATTTTATATCTTTCAGTGATAAATTTAAAAAAAAAATATTAGAGAATTTTATATAAATAATTTGATAAAATATATTTAATTTCAGAATTCATTATATAATAATTATGTAATGGTTATTTTTATTTATTTTTTAACAATGCTTATTTTTTGATTAATAAAGAAATACTAAATTTTAATTCAAAACCACCTTTAAATCAAATTTATCGTAATGTTAAATTATATTTTAATTTCATTTTAATGTGAAATTATATCACTTAAACGTCAAATAATAATATTTATCTAATTATAATTTATTTCACATTGAAATTGGATACATAATGATTTCAATATTTTAAAATATTACTCATAAAAAGTCAGAGTCACGATACATTTACGAGATTAATTTTAATTTACATATTTTCATTCATCTCTTCAGAATTTGGGAAAATGAATTGAATATTTTACTCATAATATTTTATAATTTATAATAATATCAACTTCAATTTTGACTAAAAGTACCAGTGAATATAATTAGCATAAATTATAGGGATTTAGGTAAGAATTGGATTAATTAGTCACTAAACATCAAAAATATGATCCAAAAATGACCAAAGACAAGACTAAAAAATATTTTATTGAAAAATATCCACCATTACACCTCCATGAATCTTAAAGGATACATTATAACACTTTGGTCACAATTAAAATCGGAGCACATATATATTTATAAGAATACCCAAATTTGTCCTTTTCCCCAATTATAAGTGGCAACCACTTCCCCTACACTTTACACCTCTCAATCCTATTTCGATCTCTATAAACCTACCCATATATCATAAATAATTCCATCCCAAAATCATAGATTCCTTAATTTTTTCTTAATTCCATCTAAGGAATCCCTTAGCTACAAACCATATGGAGTTACCCAGTGAATAAGTAACATCCTTCCACATTATCTTTCTTTATTTTAATTGTTCACCACGTAAAATATTAGTATTACATGATTATATAAGAACCTAAGAATATTAAATTTAATTATATTGTTTTATTAGAAGGATTAAACCTACTCCTATACTCATATCCATCAAATTGGTATCAAACATCATGTTCGCGAGTGCAATGAACTACTACCTCACGAAAGGATGTTGTTTGTTTCTCATTTCTCACCTCTCATGATTGGAAATTCAGAATGAAAATAATTTTTATATTATATATATATACATATATGTTATTAATTATTCATTTATGGTTGTTTAATTATTTTATAATCCATTCCTTATTGCTTCCCATTTTGTGTTAATACAATAACTTTAGTTGTTGATGTGTGGACTACCACCTCTTCAAAGCAATATGATCTGTTCACTCAATGTTGAATGTGATAAGGTTCTGTTTAGAAAATTTTTATTATACACATGACATTATAAATATATTTTAACTATTATATATATATATCACAATACATATATTTCATTTACTATCGTTCATTCGAAATTATAATTAAATGGTAACAACGTTCATGTGTACGTACGACCCACCTCTCCATAAATTGTGTAATCAATGCCATATTCCTATAAATTATAAACTATTTATAATAAATATATAATTAAAATATGTTTCTTATTTATATCAAGTTATAATATCTCAATATAATAATTTACATATACGGAAAAAATAATAACAAATTATAACATCTGCCAAAAACAATGCGTTTATAACAAGAAATAATATTTTAACATAGATTTCGAAATAAACAATTAATATAATATTAAATGTAAATAATATATGGTATAATATTGCTAAATAATGTTATTATAATATGTTTAATAGTATAATATTTTTAATATAGGAGGTTCTAAAATATATGATGAGATCCAATACATAAGGTAATGGGATTTCTAGTCTCTCTTTTACTCATATGAGATATCTGCATCATTCACCTCTCATTTCTTATTGGGGGTTTATATAATAAAAATTAATATATTTTTCAATTACTAAAATTAAATTTATGTATATTTATCTATAAATTTTATGATATATATTTCATAGGGATTATGTTTCAAATGGTAAAGAATCGGCAAAGTGATTTTGTCTCAATTTTCCTTCTTTGAGGAACATGATAAACAATGGAAATTTATCCCACTACAATGTGTTTAAAATAAAATTTAATATGTTAAATTGTCAATTTAAATCCTACAATTAATTTTTAATATTCATTAAATGTTTTTCAATTTTGGGGATTTGGATTTAATGATTCTATGGTTGTAACAGGTTATTGCTACAATATCATCATTTATTGGGATTGTTTAGAATTATGACCCAATCGATGAAATACCATAATAGTTATTATATTAAAACTGACGAATTATATTATGCAATTTTTATAATTATTTTTCCATGTAATAGTATGATTTTTCAGTCATTGGAACTTATGATAACAATGAAAATGTTTTCAATAAATTCTAATATTATTTCTCATACTAGTCAGAAATTTGTGTTCTTAATAAACCATCAATTAAATAATGGTTTAAAAAAAATAATATTTCAAAAAAAAAATAGACTAATTTCAATGATTCAATCATATATTATCAAAATAAAATTCATTTAAATGGATTTTAATGATTTAAAACATTGTTTATTTTTGTTGAAGATATTTTCAAATAAATTTGTTTCCAAAATGATTTCACAACACAATTTTTTAATATGAATTCCCCATGGAAAAGGGATACCAAAATGATTTTTATCTTCGTTTGTATATTTGAAATTTAATTTAAATGAAAAATAAATTCAAAATAAATACAATATTTCCTTAGGAGTATTAATGGTGTTCTCAATGAAAAAATATATCAAAATATTTTTCAAGGTTACATTGTTTTATTACAAGGATATTTTAAAAGAAACTTTATTTCAAAATGACTTGGGATATAAAATGTTAATTTCGTATAGGAAATGATATTTCCCTAAGGAAATGTTTTAAAACAATCATTATATATTTATGTATAAGAAATGGTTTTTTTAAATGGTTTTTTTATATGACACTCATAAAAATGCTATTTTCCATTAGAAGTGAACCGTGTGATCATTGAAAAGAGTTATCCATATAAGATGACATTCATTTTAAAGTAAATTATTTACTATGTAAATGATCCAATAATAACATTAATATTCTTTGAAAAATTGTTTATTTTTTGATAGAATTACATTTATGGTACCCTTTTTTACATACACATGTTACATTCCTACGAAACTAACTTTATTTATTGGGTTATTCTATTATGAAATGATTATGAACCTGGAAAATTTTTAGTAGCTTATGATATCATGAAATTATAATGATAAACATTTCATTTCTTGGGTTAAAATATTATTTTTACGAAATGCATCTCTTTTTATGGTTAATTATATGATGATTTATTATGATACAATGGTCCACATACGTATTATATTACTATGTGACCAATGGGAACTATATCTCCCTCATATTAATTGGTTAAATATTAAAATATCATGAGATAATGATTGGAATAAATTCAATTGTATTGATCCAGAATTGATAATTTGGAAACTTAGTCCACTATAAGAACATGGGGAGATCAGATCCACAATTGAGAATATGTGTATACCGGACCCACTATTGTATAATGGGGAATCCATAACCACTATAGGGTGTTGTGGAAAACTGATCACTTAAATGAAATGAAATATGAATGGGGGCGGTGGTGTGCCATTCCTATTATATAAAATGATAATGAAGTTTTTTGAATTTTTTTTTGCATTGAAACATGAATTATAGAGAATGATATTACATATATATGTTTCTTCCAAAATTACCTATCATGTTCATTTGTTATTATTTCATTGCTTATGCTCTTCCTCCCCTTTCGATTGACTTCAAATTAACTATCAATATTAACTTCATGACTCATTTATAAAATATTTAATATGAAGGGTGTAATGTCATGGAAATTCCTTATAATTATTTTATTATATGTAATTTTTTCGAGACTGCTAAACCTGTTGGCACGAGATTCTGAGGCCTGGAGTGCTCGCAATGATCTGCCGAAGTTTGGTTTAGTTTTTATTAGCACGCTTAAGTAATTTTCATAAAAATGTGGAATAACTATTAAAAGGTAACATATATCAAAAATCAGAGGGCACCATTGTATTCAGGATTGCTAGTTTACCCAGGGTGCGACTTAAGTTTAGTCGGTGCGAACCTCGTGAGAGAAAACCCAAAAATGGAATAATCGTGCATAAAATTATTCAATATTTTTTTTTAAAATTCTAAAAAACTAGAAACAGAAACATGGATTTAATATATGAGAACATCACTGAACTCGTGAGTGTATTCCCTCTTTTGGAAGATATTAACATTGGTCGGCATGGGCCACCTTTAAAAGATAGTTTTTGGTCGTAAATAAAATTATTATGTGACAATTGTTTTATTGTAAAATTAATAACCTCTAAAAGGTTACTCAAATTGAAAATATGAGACTATCTTTGGTATCATTGGGGTATTTTTCCCTTTGCAAGAGCCTAACCTTGACCGGTGCTGGCCAAGGGTGACTTTTATATTTGTTCAGAACTTTTTTTGGGTGGGTTCTGTAAATGCGCAAGCGACATTATATTTCATTTGAACCATTTCTCGGAATTGAAATCAGAGGACATCAGTGAACTTGTAGTGCCAATATTCTCACAACGAGACCTTGACTTTGACCATAGTAGGGTAGAGAAAAATGTAGTTTTTTGAACATTTTAATATAATAAATAAAATAACTTTATTATTTTATTTTTATTCTAATCCTCCGACGAACTAGCGGTATGTTGGTTCTGGTGATGGGTAAAGCCAAAAAATGGCATGGTTTTTCAATTCTTAGTATCCACACCATTGGGTAAAGAAGAAGATTTTTAATTAATGGTCCTCCAATAATCTAACAAATGTTGCACACCCATCCACACTCCTATTTATATGGAGCATCGGGAGAGGTGTTGGATGTGCATCTCCAAGAAATGAAGTACTAACAAAGTGATGTGATGTCGAACCCTTGGTGGATGGATCCGGTACAAGGGGTAGGTCACGAGAAACACCGAATTCCTAAACTAGTGATTAAAGAAAGGGTGAATTGGTTGGAGTCTAGTTGCAGGGGACAATGAACACTGATACTTCATCAAATGCGGATGCTATCCATCAAACTGGAGTTAGGGTATTATTTTTGTTTGGGCGTTTTTGACTTCCTCTTCCATATTCATGAATTTATATGGAGAACGCGGTGAACCGACTAACCTTTTGACCTGTGATTATTTCTTCTTTGTTAGAGGAGGTTACGAGGAATCTTATAAGGTTTTTTTGTTTTGAATACCCCCATTCTCGTTCTTGAAATTCTTAATAATTCAAGAATAATCAAGCCGCATGCTACCGTTCTAACGCGGAGGGTATGGGCCAAAGGAACATGGGACAACCTATTCACAACCTATGTGGTTTAAATGTGATCTTCATGATGGAGGAGGACGATGACCAGTGTTTTTGCTTGGAACTTGTGGGACTCGGGAGTGGTGGCGGGCACTCTGACCGGCTGCGATGAAGGCGGCGGTGAGACCATGTTGTAGGAAAGGATCTACATCCAGTTAGCTGTGGTGGAGCGAGGGCAACGACCGGTGATAGTGTGCCTCCATGCCACTTGGTGGAGAAGAGTCACAACCTTGTGTTGCGATAGTGAGGTGATTTGGGGTCGGCACGATGTCGGCCGCTGGCGAAGGTGCGGCGTGTGACCGAACCGTGTAGTGGAGGGGGTGAGATGTTTGGCCCCCCGTTGCAGGCCGACGCACCGCAAGCCGCCACTCACCGGGACTCCACTCCGCGGGACTCCGCACCACGGGCATCTGCACTGCGGGCCGCCCAGTGTGGGATGGGCCGGGGAAAACCCAAAGGGCTGGGTCGGATCTAACAGGTCAGGTCAGCCAATGCTGGGTTGGGCTGGGTCGGTCCGACCAGGTCGAATGACACCGAGACCAACTTCGACCCCTTTTCTTTCTGTAGGCCATATCATGAGCTGCAGACGTCCGTTTGACAAACTGTGTATGGCATCGGAATCCTTGGATCGATATGGTACATTTCTTATTCCCCACTTGACTTATGGATAATTTTGGGGTAGGGCCCGGTTGGATCGAACATGATTCTACCAGAGCCCTCGGGACTGAAAGTTTAATAACATATAGAACGAGCATCCAATTGACTTACTTTATATTGCATTGAGACACATTTTTTAGGGTGTTACATTGGGATAATTCTTCATGGGACTTCATGGTAGTGGGATTATCGTCTTGTGTCATGAGGATGGGACCCTCCAGGATTGAAGCGATCTTAGTGCGAGAACCGTGTTGCTAGTTGTAACATGAGAAATGGATACTATGTGGGTCTGTGCTTTGGGTTCCTTTTTGGGTCTGAGTTTGAGCAACCCAGATGGATCCCCATTAGGAATCCTTGTGGGAATAACCTAGGATCATTCGTGTGTCACCTTTTCTATGATCCTACGTGGGTCTGATGTACTGGGATCCAACGTGGGTGTGATGATTTAGGATCCAACGTGGGTCTGAGGATTTAGGATCCTACGTGGGTCTACCTCTTTAAATAGTAAGATGATTGAGTATTTATAACTAGTCATATTAACTACCTTACTTATGTTATACCCATTGTGAGATTAGTCCTTATATTCACAGTGATACCCTTGTTGTATTCTTCTATTATGGATATATGTGTGTCACATTCCATCGTGGTGATACCTTGGTGGTATTCTTACGAGTGGAGTACATGTGCGGTACTTTCCTTCTTGGTGATTCCATTGTGGTATTCCTCTGCCTTCCATACCTGTGTGATACGTACCTTCGTAGTGATACCATTGTGGTATTCTTCTCTGGGGAATATTGTTGTGGTACTTTTCTTCATGGTGAATCCATGGTGGAAATATTCTATATGGCATAATTATGTGGAACATTCCGTCATGCTGATACCCTTGTGGTATTCTTCTATGTGGCGTACATGTGTGGTACTTACCTTCCTGGTAATACCTTTGTGGTATTCTTCTAGGTGGTGTACTTGTGTGGAATTATCCTTCATTGTGAAACCATGGTGGTATTCTTTTATGTGGTGAACCGGTGTGGTAATTTCCTTCGTGGTGATACCTCTATGGTAATATTATGTGTGGTGAATCCTTTGTGGTAATTACCTTGATGGGGTAACCATCATGTTATTGTTTCCTTCGTGGAACAATTGAGCTTTGATCTAATGAGTTGGGTCTTCTATTTCCTCGTGAATGAGATGGGTATACATGATAAATTAGTAATATGAATGAGCATATACCTAAGTATTGTTGAAGGTTGTTTTCATGCTATGTGGTTTATCCCTTGTGGATTTTTTGTGACCTTTGACGGTCTCGTAGTCCCTACTGAGTATCGTTATACTCACCCCTGCATGGGCTATGCCCGCCCCTTGTTGAGTTTGGTACAGATAATGGACAACGCTGACTGAGGATGAGAGTACTAGGACTGGAGGTAGATCGGAGGTGGACCTTAGACGAGGCATACCACAGAGATGACCATTTGACACCTGTACCTACCCTTATGGTAGGATCCTTAGCGGGTGTTCACAAAAGTTATTTCAGTTAACTTGCACTTTTCAGTTTTCTGGAACATTCCTATTGGGATTGTATTCTAGCCCCTTTTACTTACTATACACAATCCTTTTATTATTCAGTTTACTTGTGTCGGTATCATTCTGTGTGATAGGTCGTGTGTGTTTATAGGATATAAAGGGAATGTCTTCCTAGTTTTTAGGGAATTCTCCTTTCGGTGCTTGTCGCCTGCCACTGGACTATTGAAGGAAGGCTTGGGGTAGTCACAGCACGGGCCCCTAGGGACGGGTTGTGACAAATTGCTATCAGAGAACATTGGTCCTATCGGAGAACTAGGAATCTATTCATTTCTGTGAAGAAATAATGTTAAGTGTTATTAATATTATTTCATGTTCAGGGAGTCCTCTGTTGATGCATAGACCAATGTATACATACTCCAGGACCCTGACATCTGATTGCTGACAATGTGAACGAAATCATTAATTGCATTTGTGTTTTGAAATTTTTGCTTTTTTTTCTTGAGTCAGCTCACCAGGTATAACTTAATGACTATGTAACACCTTTAACTATCAGGATGCCATTACGTGGATAGCCAGCTATGATTTCCAAGAGAGTACATGAGGATGGCCCTCCGAGCGATGCGGCTCCGATGTAGGTCCCTCTTACTATGTCGGCACCTTCAGGTGGTGTACCAAGAGAACCACCACCCAATGGTAAGCAGTTACCAAAAGTCGCACTAGGCGGTGGTGCATTCCGACTGAGTGCATTTCCCGAGTCTCAGCATTTGATACCCCTCAGGTACTTAGGTGAGCCTTACTCATAGGAGGCTATGGACTGGCTTGAGGAGGTGGCTTAGAGTTCTTTAGAGCTTCTATAGCTTCGACAAGATTACATGTTAGTATTTGAGTATTCATCGAGGCGTATCGATCATTCCTGGTACTCAATGAATACGATATGATCAGTGATCCTAGGTTTAAACTTTCATGTGCAGTGTGTTTAAGGACGTCAGGGCCTGCAATATTATTTTATGCATGCATGCAAATATTGGGCTGCTATAGATTTCCTTTGTGTTTGAGTGTTCTTTGGCTGAGTGGATACAGCCAATGAATGTTAGTATTGGGAAAAGAGTAAACTGGCACCAGTCACAGAGACTTGGGGGAGTAAAATTGTTTCTAGAATAAGTAGTGTTATGGACAGATGAATCTATAGGGCTATAGATGTAAAAGTAGGTCTAGTGGAGTAGTATGGGGTGGTTTATATTTTTACATGTTACAACTACCCCTAATTTTAGTCCCCACCAGGCTCAGAGAGCTGGAGGATAGGGGAAGAGACTAGTTGAATGGTGTCATGGAGTGCGACCCAAGGGCTCTAGGAATTATTAGAGGTGAGGTCTTTGTCTACTAGTATCCTCCATATCAGTATACATATGAACTAATAATTCCTTCCCTCCACAAATCTTTTCCAAGACCTAGAGGATACTGTTAAACCATTGACTTGACTCTCACATCTGTAAATATCTTTGGAAGGAGACTCGAGAATCACACTTATGCTGATTGTGGGATCTGATAGTTTAGGCGAGAGTTTCGGTTGGAACCTCTTAGGGGAAGTGTCGAGGCCTTACGATGTTAGTTTGGGAATGAACCGTACATCCACAGTTGATACTCAGATTGACTATATTAGGGAAAAAGGACTTTGTTTATCTCCATCAATGGAATGTGGGTTTCCTTGGTCAGTGTAAAAGGAAACCCAGGTATCACATGATAAACTCATGTATAGGATGGTGTAGTGGATCATCTGTGGGTCGGTCATCCCCACCCTCATGACAGTAGATGTTTTGAGTTTTCAATTACCAACAGGAGTGTCCAGAGTCTCTCTAGGACCATGACTTTGAGATTTTCTATACTTTGGGTAAGGGCAACATGATAGCAGACACAGGCAACATGATGTCTGGTCTATAACTACTGACTAAGGCATTAGAGTAACTACTCGCTCTGTAGATATCCTTTGTGGAAAGAGATGAAGCTTCATACCTCCAGTCTATGACTGTCACACCCCCACTCCTATAACATGTCGGGGAGGCGCAACATGGTGTCATTGACTATGAATCTCAATGTGCTCAAATATCCTCAGGGCTGGCACCTGATGGATTTTCTAAAGGTGGGGAGAACATCGTCCTATTCAGAAGACGTAAAATGGTACTGATGGAACTTTGGGAGGAGTTTTTGAGGGACTTCCATATTCCCCCTCTGACGGTACATCATGGAGTGTTTAGGAAGTACTAGGACCTCTGGCATCAGTACTGGTAGCTAGAGATGATGAATGAATTGGAAGATTTTGTATCACAATGACTCACTTGTCATCAAGTGAAGACTGCATAGAGTTGGAATATTTCTTATGCTGATAGGATACGGAGACTCTTGATTTTCCAGGAGTGGTTCCATGAATTCTTGAAAGACTCTCTTTGATGGGGACTATTGAGTTTTGGCCGAGGGGGCATGTTGTAATAGAGGATTATCAGTCCTTTTTCTGATAATTCAAAGTATAGGTGGGGTAGCATTCCTCATGGATCTTCCACTACATTTGGATTGGGGGCACGACCTCTTACATTTATCCAAAATGAGGGGATATGTGCACATCCCATCTCACAATATCGACCACGTTGAACTGTACATAGATGATGGGGCGTCATTTTCAGAGGTTGCAGTTGAGATAGAGGATTGACAGGAGCAGGTCAATCATGGGCTGTCTATACCACTAGTGTGCATATGCTGGCAGCACGAGAACCGCTAGGAGAGAACATGGGAGCGGGAGGCTCAGATTCGTGATATGTACCCTCATTTTGTTGTTTTGCCTTTGTTGTGGCTTTCGGGGATGTAAATCCCTATCATGGGGAGAATTTAATGTGCCAAAAATTCTTTATAATGATTCATAATTATATTAAATTATTTTGAGACTTATAAATCTGACAGTGCGCGATTCGGAGTCCAGGAGATCCCGAAATGATCCGTTTAAATTTTGTTATGTTTTAATTAGTGCGTGTATATATTTTCCTGAAAATGTGGAATAACTCATAATCGTTAAATCAAATCAAAAATATGAGGGCATCGTTGCATTCTGGATGGAGGGATTAGCCTAGGCAAGACTTAAGTTATGTCGGCATGAGACTCCTGTATTAAAACACAAAAATGGAATAATATTGATTAAAATAGTTAAATAAATAATTTTATTCTTCATATGAATATAAATCACAAACAGTAACTCAGATTTTAAATCTGAGACCACTACTAAACTTGTGAGGGTATTCTCAATTTAGGCAGATACTAACATTGGTCGGCATGGGCCACCATTAAAAGTTTGTTTATGGGCGTAAATAAAATAATTATTTGACAATTATTATATTTTAAAATTAATAACATATAAAAGGAAACTCAGATTGAAAATATGATAGTATTGGACATTTCATTGGGGTGTGTTTCACTTTGGAAGAGCCTAAACTTGACTGATGTGGGTCAAATGTGACTGTTATAATTTTTCCAAACATTTTTTGGGAACATTCTATAATCGTGCGAGCGTCATTATATAACATTTGAACCGGTGCATGGAATTGAAATTGGAGGGCACCGTTGAACTCACATCACAGATATTTTCTTAAGGAGACCTTCACATTGACCATAATAGGTCTAGTGAAAAATATTGTTTTCTGATCATTTTAATAGAATTATTAAAATAACTTTGTTTTTCTGTTTTTATTTTAATCCTCCAAGGGACGAGTGGTAAGGTGGGACCGGCGACCTGCCAAGACAATAAATGGCTCGACCTTTCAATTCTATTTAACCGAACCATTGGGGAATTGGGAAGGTTATTAATTAATGACCCTCCATTAATCCCTTGAATTATGAACACCCTTACCCTCTCCTATTTATATGGAGCTTGGGGAGAGGTGTTGGCACTACTTCACCAAGAAAAAATGTGCTAACAATATCTAGTGACAAAAAACCCTTGGAGGATAGAGCTAGTACTAACGGGAGGTGAAGAGTGATACCAAAACCCCGAATCGGAGATCGACGAATGAGTGATGTCATTGGAGGCTAGTTGTGGGGACGATGAATGCTGACACTTCCTCAAATGTGGACTCTTTCCAATGACCTCGAGGTCTGGGATTATTTTCGTTAGGTAATTTTTACATCCTCTTCCTCGTTATTGAATTTATACGAAGAATGAGGTTTACCAACTAATGGGTTGACCCTTGATTCCTTCATCTTTGCAGAAGGATGTTGTGGGGAATCATATAGGGTTTTTTGTTTTGAATACCCCCTTTCCCATTCTCAACATTATTTATAATTCTAGAATAAACATTCCACATGCTACCGTTCTAACATGGAGGGAACATGACAAACGAACATGACCCGACCTCTCACAAAAAAAGTGGGTTTTGATGCGATCTTTGAGATGGAGGAAGATGGCGATCAGTGCCGGAGTTTGGCACCAGTTGGACTCAGGAGCGGTGGCAGACACTCCGTCCGGCTGCGATGAAGGCAGTGGGACGACCACCCTAACCGAGAAGAGCAATGGCCCGTCGTCCATGACAGAGCAAGGGCGGAAGCCAGCTGTGGCCATGTGAAAGGGCATTGCTTCGTGACTGCACCACCCGATAGAGAAGAGCTGAGGCGGGACTCCCCACACAGCGGGCTGCCTCGCTTAGCGGGCCACCACACAACGGGCCGCCCAGCTGGGGGCCGGGTCGGATCCTGCGGGCCGTTTGACCCAAACCGGGTGGGGTTGGCCTAGGCCGGGTCAGTACGGGTTAGACCAGACTGGACCAACATTAATCCCTCTTTTCATTCTTTTAGCCATATTATGAGCTACGAATGTCTGTTTGATGAACCATCTACGGCGCCAGAAACCTCGGATCACGGAGGTCCTTTTTGTATATCCCTCATTATTTTTATATAATTTTTCTGTATGGATGGGTTGGATATGACTTGAATCCAACATTTCCCTTGGGACTAAAAGACTAATAACTTACATATCGAGTGTCTGAGTGACGCACCATCTATCGCATTGAGACCCCTTTTCATGGTAGTCATCTGGGATACATCTTTGTGGGAATTAATTTAAGTGGGAGTATCAACCTGTGGATTGAGGATCATAATCTCCCAGATATAAGTGATCATAGTGCGGGATCCCTGTAGCTCTCTGTAATGTGACAAAGGGATCATATGGGGATCTCTACTTTGGGATCCGTCATGGGTCAGACTATGAGGAACCCACATGGATCTGCTCTAGGGATCCACATAGGTCTTCTCATGGAACATTCGTGGGTCTTCTTTTCTAGGATCCAATTTTGATCTGATGTACTAGGATCATACATGGGTCTAATGATTCAGGATCTTACCTGGGTCTGATGATTTAGGATCTTATGTGGGTCTGCCTCTAAACAAAGTAAGATGATTAAGTAGTTACATCTCATCTTCATTACTACCGTACTTAAGTTATACCCAGTGTGAGTTGATTCCATTCCTTTATGGTGATACCTATGTGGTATTATTTTGTAGAGAGTACCTTTATGGTACAGTCTTTTGTGGTGATACCATGGTGGTATTCTTCTATGTGGATTACATGTGTGGTACTTTCCTTCTTGGTGATACCTTTGTTGTATTATTCTGTGTTTCGTACATGTTTGGTACTTTCTATCGTGGTTATCGCTTTTTGGCATTCTTCTATGTGGTGTACCTGTCTGATTCTTTCCTTATTGGTGAATCCTTGCTGGTATTCTTCTATGTGGCGTACCTATGTGGTACTTTCCTTTATTGTGATACGTTTGGGGTATTCTTTTGTGTGGCATACTGGTGTGGTACTTACCTTCATGATAATACATTTTCGGTATTCTTCTCTATGGCATACATGTGTGGTACTTTCTTTCGTGGTGTTACCTAGGTGGTATTCTACTATGTGGTGAACATATGTTGTACTTTTCATCATGGTGATATCTCTGTGATATTCTTCTGTGTGGTGTTTCCTTTTAAGTACTTACCTTGGTGGTGTAACCATCATGGTATTCTTTCCTTCGTGGAATATTAGAGCATTGAATTAAAGAGTTGGGCCTTGTGTTTCCTCATGAATGAGATGGGTATACATGATATCTTATATATATGTATGGGAATATATATATGTTGGGTTAAAAGTTGTTTTCATTCTTTTTGGTTTATCCCATGTGGATTTTGTGAGACCTTTGAGGGTCTCGCAGTCTCTACTAAGTATCATTATACACACCCATGCATAGGCTATGTCCGCACCTTGTTGTGTTTGGTGCAGATGACGGATAGCGCTGACTGAGGATAAGAGCACCAGGACTGGAGGAGGATTGGAGGTGGACCTTTGACGAGGTGTACCATAGAGACGACCGTTCGAGAGCTGTACCTACCCATCAGTTATGATCCATGGTGGGTTTTCACAAAAGTTGTTTCAGTTTACTTATAATTTCTAGTTGGGCTTGTATTCTGGCCCATTTTACTTAATGTACACACTATTTTTACTATTCATTTTACTTGTGTTGGGTTCTTGTTGTGTGCTTGGTCATGTGTGTTTACATAATATAAAGGAAATGCCTTCCTAGTTTTTGGGGAATACGCCTTTTAGTGATAGTAGCCACCTGCTGACCTATGGAAGGCAGGCTTGGGGTAGTCATGACACGAGCCCTGGGGGATGAGTCTTGACACTAGGTATGATCTTCTAATGATATGAACATATTGTCACACCCTTATGTTCATAATTATGTGCATGTATCTACCTTTATTACCCATACTGAGCATATAATATCACACATGTTTAGTTTCATTCCACTATGTTATGAAGAAATTTTTTATTTAATATTTTTTTAATTGGGGTTCTAGTCATGATGATCCTAGTGGGAGATAATGTAGCTCACTTATGTACCAGTGTTTACATATCCATGTGTCTAATGAATTTAAACAAATACAGTATTTGGGTGCCTATTTGTGTAATTTATTATGTATTTAGATAAAAATGGTGTAAATTTAATTCATAAAAAATGACATTAACTATAGTTGGTATAAGTGAAAACATTTAGTTAACCATTGGAAAATAGGATGAGAAAAAGTTTTTCAGAACCCAATGGAAGTGTCTTAGGATAATTTTAGGGAGGTGGAAAAATATCTGAAAAAGTTCTATAATATTGGTAAAGGATGGAAAAAGTGGTTTAATATAAGTAAATATCATTATGGAAACTACAAGTGTATGTGGATATATAATAGATATAAATAGGGGTAATAACCCTAAAGACATAATATTTAGTAAGAATATGTCTAGAACGGTTGCATTACAACATGTCATACTGCCCACGAGGTTTGAAATTAATAAGTTATATTATTTAGTAATTCAAAATCAATTTATTATTCATCATGGTGTATTAAAATATATGTTTTCCATTAAAAACCAAATAAATAGAAGTTGTCACAGATTAAAGGAGGTTTCATAAATTAGACATCTAACAATTGGGTTTTTATGATTATATGGATCCTCGCAATGAAAAGTTTTTATTAATTTTGCATTTTTTTAGTTGATAGATCCAAACCTAATGATCAACATTAATGGGGGTTGTGATAGAAAATACAATGATTTTACACCTGAATAACCAAATGATATTGGAGATTAAATGAAAAATCTTATCAATATGATAAAAAAATTCTCATGTTATGAACCATGATGAACATAAAATTGAGAAAAGGTATGAAAACATTATGGTAATTCCTTCATGTGGAATCATACACCTTATTTAAGTGGTTCTTCTAAACCAATTGTTTCCAAAATAATGTATTGGTAATAATGAATTTATATTTTCTATCCTCTAGTGTTCAAAACATGAGAATATTATTTTGGATGACTATTAGTTAGAAGGTGAAGATGCCTATTGTGGAATCTAATCATGAATACAAGGAATCTAGATGAAATTGAGTCCCTGGTTTGGGAAATATTCAACAACTTTTTATATAATATGTACATTCATCGTGTTCTAAATATTAATATGTAAGTAGATTTTATCGAGTTAATGAAAAATGATTATGAATTTATCAGTACATATATGGATAATTATTCAAGCCAAGGGAGGTAAAATGCTATAATTATCATCCTACCAAAAACCATTGGTATTATGATTCTTTATTGGATTAAATCCATGTCTCTAAAAGAAGTTATACATAAGTGTCTTTAGATGTTATAAAGAGATTGGGCACTTTGATTTCATGGTTTAAGTAGATTTTTGAGTTATGTATCATTTTAGAGTTTCAAGAATAATGGAACATTGTTTTCAAAATATTTTATACAATCCATGGAGAAAAGAATTTGAGCCATTATTTATGATCTATGCGTATAAATTATCATGATGGAAAACTTATTGTGGGGCCTAATACCTTATTTATGTGTGTATATGAAGGACACTTTGAAATTTATTTCCGAACTAATGGGAATAATTTTCCCAATGATGTTACTAGAGGGAAATATATAAAGGATGAACATCCCACACATCTATTCGTCAAGTGCATGAGGAATGAAAATTTCTCTATAAATTCACATAAAAGGAAATGATCATTATTCATAGAAGATAGTTAGAGCTGGTTAATGATTATGATTTCTACATACATTACCACCACAATATTTTGAAATAGGTGGATGATGGTTTGTGTGGAATGGATCTTGTTAGAATATCTATGATGATGTTCCAAAAAGATCTATTATATAAGTATTTTCCAAATATTGATATGGAAATGTTGTTAGAAAGGGAAAATTCATACCTTAGTCTATTGAATGATCAACACTCTATCCATGTTGAGATAAAAGTGGAATAGATGGAATATATTGGTATACGAATAATGGTTATGAATGTTTCTGAGTTTATCCTTAATTAGGAAGTAATGACTATGTTAAATATCTTTTTATATGATCATTATATATAATATTTTTAGGTGTTATTTGAGGAATATAAATGTTTTTCATTCTATATTCATCTTGGGACTAAAAATATGTGTACATATTTGATGGAATACATATTTGGGGATGGTAGGAGTAGATATATTGTAGTGTATTTTTAATGGTTCATGGTATGAAAAAAAAAATAATGAATGACAAATATCTAATGGGATGTTTCATCTATTACTGATACCAAAAAGGAATGGGAGATAGTGATAATATTTTTTCTGTTGGACTCCCCGAAACCAGAAAAGGGTATAATTAAATATGGGTGGTAGTTGATCACCATACTAATATAGAACACTTCATTGATATCAGATAAGAATTATCTAAAGACCATATTACCATGATATACATTAATGAATTGATAAGGAAGCATGGAGTACCACATTAAATTGTATATAATCATGATATGATGTCTATGAAATTGATCTAGTCATGTATTTAGAATTAAAATTATATTAAATTGATTTTTATCAATTCTTATCATCCTTATATGGATGGTAATTCTAAAACAACAACTAAAATATTAGATAATATGTTAAGATCTTATTCTGTGGATTTCAATGCATATTGGATTCAATACATTGCTCTAATTGAATTTTCATAAGACAATATTCTTAAATCATGAATTCAGATGACTCTTTATTATTCCCTCTATGGGAATAAATGCAGGTCATCAATGTTATGTTATGAGTTTGTAGAAGAAAATCGTTTAGACCTGAGATAATTGAACGGATGTTGAGATGGTTTAACCATTCCACCACATATTGTGTTTGATCAAAAATTAGTTGATATTTTTTTCTGATAAAAATTAATATGATCAGGAATTTGATGTTTTAAAGAAGGTGATTCCAAAATTCTCTCCCTAGAGGATGGTTATGATATTCAAGAAAAATTTGAAAGTAAGACCATGTTATTTAAGTCCCTTTGAGTTTCTGGATCATATAGAGATGATAGACAATTTCATCGAATTTCCTAAATATATATATCAATTTCATGATGTGTTCAATGTATCTCTCAAGAGTAAGTACATATATTACCCCACTATTTTACTAAATATAGATGTTATAAAAATATATTAGTAAATTTTTTAAAGTAATAACAAGAAGATGTTTAATATTGTACCATGAATGATCATAGAATCAAGAACACTAAAATGGTCAATGGTTTTAGTTGAAAACAATAGTTAGAGGTATATAAGGTAACTAGAGGTTATGATGAGGTTGAATTATCTTTAATTTTGTGTATCATGAGGATGAAAATTAAGGGAGAAATTAATTTTAATGTGGTGAATTTTAACATCTGATATATTTATGAAGTCATTCTAGAATTAGTTACCATTATATAAGTAATTTCTCTATATAATAAACTAAGTCACACATTCATTTTGTAAAACACCTTGTTAAATTTTTTAACACCCAACATTAACATTCCATTCTCTATACGCAACACAAAATTTTTACGAATCATCATTTTATTATTATAATTATTTAAAAAATAAATTTATTACTTATCCATTAAAATTAGCAATAATTTCTAATTTTAAATTTTATTTCTAATTATATTATATATATAGATTTCATTTATAATAATTTCTTTTGAATTTAATTATACTATTGAAAATACAATTTTCCTAAAAGAATTGTTTTTATGTAATTTCCTAAACAATTATATAAACAATTTTATACAATTTATGAAAGTTAATTTCATAAAATAATATTGTTTTTTAAATTTATTATTTCAAAATTTTATTTGAGTTAATTTTTAATATCTTTCAGAAAATAATAATTTTTCAATGAATAATGAAAAATAATGAATTTTAACTCCAAATGCATTTTCATCAGATTTATTTATATTATTTAATTAATTATTAATTTAGTTTTAAGTTTAATTATAATAATTTTAAAAAAATTAATCCAATTTAGGTCATTGGATCAAATTTTAAATTGTAATTGGATACTAAAGAATATAAATATTTAAAACTCTTATGTTTAAAAAACTCAATGTCATGAATCATCTATGTGATAAATATTAATTTAATTACTACGAAATCTATGTTTATAGTATTGTAAAATTGATTCTATATTTATAATAATCATAACCTATAATTATAATAAGTTAAATATAGTTTTCTCCCAAAACTATTGGTGATGGTAATTAAAATTAGTTACACATATCACGGTAGAAACTGGTTTCATTAATGACTATTCTTAGATTTGAAGGATTAATTATGGGAAACGATCACATATTTTCAAGAATACCAAATTTCTCCTTTTCCAATCATATAAAATGACTATAATACTCCCCCTCTATTTAAACCACTAAATACATTGTGGATCATAAAAACCCTACACAATTATCCACCAAATATTTCTCACTCGATCTTAAATATTAATTTTTATACAAAAATCCATCAAAGGAATAAATTTTTTGAAAATAAAAAGGAGTTACCCAAAAAAGAGGTATATTATTTAGATATGATCATTGTTTTATTTTCATTCATAACTACATAAAAAATTATTATTCTAGGATTATATAATATTCTAATTCTAATAAATTCACAAAAATAAATTTATTCTAATTTTTCTAACTTCACCTACAGACACATCCATATAATGGGTAAGAAACTTACTATTTTCATTACAACGAACTACGACCTCACGAAATGATGTTGTTTGTTTCTCCCATTAAAAATTCTCATGATATTAAATAATTATAGAAACTATTTTTATATGTCATATTATTCATTATTATGATGTTATAATGTTTCTATTGTTATTATATAAAACATACCATTCATTATCTGATTTTTAGTAAATATTATAACATTGTTTGTGGACGTGTGAACTACTGCCTCTACAAAACAATGTTATTCATTCACACTGTAATAAAATGCATTAAGATTTATTTTTCTAAATTTATGTGATATATATGAAATAATTATTTTACTGAAATTATATATATATATATATATATATATATTTGAACTTATATATTAATAATTTCCATTTACATTCAATAATTTAAAATGATAATTAAACCGATATAAGTGTTCATGTGTACATACAACTCGCCATCAACATAAACAGTGTATTACATATCATATTTCAATATTTTATTGATTGTTTTGAATAAAAATATATAGAAAATATATGATATTTAAATCATTATTTACATTCAACATATCAAGATATATTGATAAGGACAAAAAATATATCAAATGAAAACAAATAAAAAACAACGAAGTCATTACCCGAATCGTAATTTTAAAATGGAATTGTTAATTAATTGGTAATATAAGGTAATATGTAAATAATATATGGTATTATATAATTGTATATTATTATGCAATATATTTATAACTAACATATATTTGAAATAAAAGTGGATTGAATGAGTACGAAATGAGTGAATACATAATGTAGGGGGATATCTCGTCTAACATTAATTTCTCTTAGACTTATAACTAAATCACCACACTTTTATTTTAGGTGGTGCATCTATTACTCTCAAATTTATTATATTATTATTATAAATATATTTTTGTGTATTTATATATCGTTTTTATGAACTATATTTCATGGGGTCTATGTTTCATAATTTTGAAATCCATTAAGTTAATTTTGTCTGAATTAGAATTCTTTGACACACATGCCATGTTTATAACCTAAATCCTTATAAAATTTGTATAAATTTCAAATTTTAAATGTTATAAAATGAATATATTTATTTCAATATTATTAATAGGATTCATTTAATATTATTTCCTAATGTGGGGAGTGTGATTCAATGTTACCAACTGTAACAGTTTATTTATATAATATAATCGTTTACTTGGGTTTTTTATGGCTATGCTTTCGTTGATGAAATATTATTATCCAAAATTCAACAACATGAATATATTTTCATATCCTGTTGTAATTAATTAGGTATTCATGCATCATTATCATTAAAAACTAATTTTTACTTATTATAATTAAGAAAATATCTTTAATAAAATATGACCTCGGTTTTATTTTTTGTTGAATACATGTTTTAATAAAAAACCTTCATGTCAAAAAAATTTTATTTTCAAATGATTTTTTAATGAAAATAATTTTAATTTATTAAATTATTTACAACATTTTCTTTATATATTTTTAATTATATTTTCAAATAAAATAGTTTTCAGAAATATTTTTTCTTTTAAAAACATTTTTTCACAAAGGAAAGGAGATATTCTCAGGAAATCATTTTAAAATATATTTTACATCTAATATGAAATCCCTTGAAATATTGTATTCCCCATGGAAAATATTCATAGTTTTTATTAATGGTTTAATTTTAATATTTCATGTGGTCTATGAAACCCATTCCTCTTCCATGAGTAAAATGATTTTGAACCCACATTTTGATAAAATGTTTTGAATTAATGAAATTATTATGATTCCTATCTATTTTCCATTGGTTATGATATGATAAAATGTGTGAGAAAATAATTTTATTTCATGGGATATAATATATTGTTTAAGTAATCACTCTCTTTATATGGGTCCTGATATGATGAATTCTTTAATATAATGTGTCACATGTTTGACTGATTTTATTATGTTTTATGTGGGTCATGTATATCCATCAAAGGCGTTGGATAATGATTTATATAGAATGTGATAAATATGGAAATAATGTATAAGAGAATGATCCTCTACAGAGGATGGGGAATCTTGATCTACTATTGGGATATTCAGAAACCAGATCCATTGTGGGAAGATGGGGAATTCTGATCCACTTTGGAAATACGGGGAAACACAATCAACTATGGAAAGATACGAAAACCAAATCAATTATAATGAATGTACTATTACTGGTGATGGTGGTGTTTCCTTCTAATATTTCATAGTACCCATGATGTAATTTGATTTGTTTTTTACATTGATCATTGAATTATAGATAATGATATAACATTTACATGTGTTTGACACAATTCAATGTATAATTCATATATTATGATTTTTGGTATTACACAGTTTATTTCATTATGATTCAAATATTATGGTCTCCCAATAATCAATCAATGACTAATTTATATGATCTTTTATACGTAGGGAATGATCCTAAAATGATATTCACATGTTCTCTACCCTTATGTTAATGAAAATGATTACATATCTCTAATGTCGACCCAAACCGAGCATCAAAACTCACACATTTTTACGTATCAATTCATAAGGTTATTAAGATATGTAATATGTATGATGTGTCCTAGAGGGTTTCCTTCCATGAAGAAACTATTGGTAGATAATTTTTCTCACATATGTACCAATGTTTATGTTTCCAAGTATTCAATGTCAATAGACATATTCAGCCATTAGTTGATTTTCTTAATGTATAATGTATTCCAAAAAATTGCTGTCATGTTAATATATGAAAATAGAGGTTATATATATATATATATATATATATATATATCCAGCAAAAAATTCTTATTGGGGATGTATTATATTTTATAGAATGGCCATTTCACAAAAAATAACCTTGTAACAATGCTTTTCGTTCACAGATTCATCATTCCAATGTGTGTATCATTATATTAACGTAATTTGAATAACTAAATCACCATTCACTCATAAATTACATTATTATTAAAAGATTTATTTTTTATTCTATGAAAATTACATCAAAAATAACTATTCTAATAAAATATCCTATGAAAAAAATAGCCCATCAAAAAATGTGTTTCCCTCTACTACTCATACATTTCCTCCAAATTTATTAGTGAGAAATTGACTTGTTAACAGAAATTGGAATAAAGAAAATAAATCTATGTAATAATAATAATTATATTATAAAAAATACATTCCAAACAACAATTTAGGATGTGCTATGAGTATTTTCCAAATTATGCATCTCAAAATGTTGAATATATTATTGTTAGTTAAGTATAAATGTGTGAGTGATTTCAATAAAATAACATTATATAAAACTTATTACATTAAATAATGTTTATGTATGAGAGTGATAATAAAAAAATTAAAATTTATAAAATGTAGTTAAATATACGTTATATTGACATTAAGGTGAGTAAATTAATGGAAAAATAAAAACCCGAGAAATGAATAAGTAGATGGCCATGTCGGATTATGGAAATGAGAGAGGGGAAAAGTATGATGGTGAATTAGTGTTCCCCTTACCCATCCAAAAATGCTTCCTAGAAAAATTATATAAGTAGGTTTTGTGAGAGTTGAAATCTCTGGTTGGATGATAACAATATTTTGGGATTATCTTGGATGATTATCAACACCATTAAATACTAATGGGGTGACATGAAGAATTTCACACTCTATATCTTGAGGAGGGTGACATATTGGGAAGGATGACATGTAAAGTGTAGCATGGTCAATATATTGGACCTCTATGGTTGGATTTTTCTTCTCTATACATAACTTACATTAGTTATTGGATCCTAGATGGTAAAGAGTAGTCATATTGTTGGGAGAAAATGGGGCATCATGACATGGGTCCTGATGTGGAGTTTGATGAATTTTTTTCCAGTTAAATATGGTTTGGGTATTCTTAAATAGTTAATAATCATTGTTCTGTAATGGTATTATCTTTGGGTAGGAATAAAGATGATAGTGTAAGATTATGTATTATTACCTTGGGGATGTACTAGGAATATGGGTTTTAATGGTGTCAAGGATTATTAAATTAAACTATATTTAATCCTAAAATGTTGGAAATGGTGATAGATATTAATTAAAATGTAGTTAACATTTTCTATTCGAATCATCCAATGGAAAAGATCAAGATTATACTATATGTAAGAATATAATATAGTGTCTTGTAGGTTCTCTTGTACTATAATTTCTAAAATAAAATTTTTTCTCATCCTTTTCTATTAATGAAATATGGGTATGATTATCAAATCTAAATATAATAATATACATCCATTAAAAGAATTCCATATTGGACTTCAAATATTTATTATGTAACTAAATATTAAAAAATATTATTTGTATATGGGATACAATATAGACATATAAGGTCATGTCAATGTCATTGATGTAGTTCTTCTTATGTAGGTTCCCCTTTTCATTTTCCACTAGACTCAAAAATATAATTTGAATTGGGGTCATATTAAAAAAAATATTCCGTAATGTTTTTTTTGGAATGAGAACATCAATAGTGATTATGTATTACTTTGTAGACCCATGTTATTTTAAAAGTGAACTATTTTTCTTGTATAATGAACTAACAACACATAGTTAAAATGAACCATGAAATATTTTAATTAAAATGATATAATTGTATCCTAGCCAATAAATTGGTGATTATTAAGGGGATTGATGACACCGTGAAATATATATAAATTTACTCCTAATAAAAAATATATTGACTAATTAATATAAAAAAAGTACATAGTTTTTAGTAATATAAATTTTTAAATCAAATATTTAGTTTATTTAAAATAAATTTTATTTAATTTTTGTGAGAAAATATTGTAAATATTGATTATATATTTTTTAAAATGTATATTTTAAAATTAATTTATAATTCGAAATCATCATATCAAAATTTTCATAGGGAGAATTTTTTTATTGTTCTACAAACAGTGACTTATCCGTAAATTTTAAATAAATATTGATTTATCAAATAGTGTAATTTAAATTTTTTATAAAGTCCCCTTATAATATTAATTTTGTAATAATGATAGATATGATATATATTAATTATTTAAAAATGTTTAATTATTTTTTTATCAAATATATTCATGTTTTTAAATAAATATACCTTTTAGTCTTGAAAAGGTTTTTTACTAAAAACATAATTTCATTAACTTTTATCCATTTATATTAAAATTTATTTTAATGATAGTTTGATATGTCATACTTAAAAATGGAAACTATTTTTGGATTTAGTATATTCATATTTGTTCAATAGTGTCCTTTAATTTTTTTCCATCTATCTACGGTTGAAATAGAAAATACTTATCAACTTGAGAATCGTTGAAGAGGTAAAAAGTTTTATTAGTTCAGAATATGGGATTAAAATTCCTATAATACATGACATAATCAAATTGAACAAGTATATTTTTTATATTTATAGAGTAATATTGAATACATGTTTGATTGTGAACTTTTTTTCCTATATTACCTCATTTCTATTAATACAAGAATATAATAAATACAAATTTTGACTCTCTTAATGTAAATATCGTGAATTTTTTATATTAGTATAGGAAGAGAATAATTAATTTTTTAATTTTTCATTTAATATTTAAATTAAAATTTTTATCAAGGAATCATTATTTATAATTTTCAGTTTTTCAATAATTATCCTAAATTCATACGCAACATCGACAATATATTTATTCAACTATTAGTGAAACAAAATTAATTATCTTGAAAACTCTAAAATTATTAAAAGATGTTAAATTATTTTATTCGGTAATTTTTTTAATGAATATGATATATTTGTAATGTTTGAAAGTCTCATATTTAAGTCAATTTTTGAGAAGTTGTTTTCAAATTGAAATTTTGTTATTAGTTCTAAAAAATATCATTAATATAATTTACTGATAAAAAATTTAATTAAAAAATTTAACATTAATATAACTCATAAAACTAGTGAGGTATGGTGATAAAGGTTCTATTATTCCATCAAGTTTTCATTTATGAGAAAAATGGATCATTAAAAGTAAAATTATGAAAATTTAATAAATAAAAATTGACTACCTCTGTAGATATTTAAAATTGATAAACAATGTTATATTTTAGAATATTAGGATTGAAATGTAATCTGAATTGTATAAATTTAATTTATGGATAATATATAAACGTTTTACTCTTTTTTCCAATAGTTATAAAATTTGATGAATTTTTTTAAGAATTTTTTTTATATTTTCTATTCAAATGATGTATTTCCCCTCCCATATCTTGCGGAAACTATACTCTCTTTTCATTGCACAACATTAGTCCATATACCTATACCATAGAATGACTATTTCTCATCAAAAAAATTTATCCAAGTTACATATGTGACATTCTTCCCAAATGACCACCACAATTTCATTTTTGATGGTATCTAAATAAATTATACATATGAATATGTAATCAACATCACAGACTCTTTAAAATGTAAATAATATTCTAGTTTAATTATATCTATTGTAACTATCCAAAAATTATAAATAATGTATCATACTGTACATAGATTTTATTAAACTATTTTAAAACAATTTTTTCATCTTTTACATCAAATGTAAAATGAAATCATAGCTCATGCATATGTATGGAACACAAACAAAATGTAGAGAATTAATTAATTTTTTATCACCATATTTCATGTATGGTTATTATGATGGGAATAAATGTTAAATATTATTGTTTAGAAAAAATAATTTTCCTTTAATAATAATATCACATTTACATTTATATATTATAAACCATAAGAAAATGATAATATCTCTCATGGGATTGTGTGGACTACGACTTCCACGAAGGGATGTGTTTTAATGATAATTTATCTTTCACAAGGATTTTAATGAATATATATTTAATTAATATATATAATATAAAAAATATAATAATAATTATAAAAGTGCAATTTATTATTTAAAATCATATCATTCTTTCTATTGAGATGTGAAAACCACAATCATTCGTACATATGACCTTCCATTTAAATGGACATTGTAATTCAGTTTTCTATCCAAATGTATTATAGATGAATATAAATACCTATATAATGGAATTTTTTAATTATATATATGTATTTAATTGATTAATATAGTATAAACATGACTAATTTATAATAACAAGAACATCTGGACAATAATCATTATGAAAAAAAGAAAAAGACTACTCCTAGATAAAATGTTTTTAATAAAGAATTATTTATAATATTTTTATATTTTATATGTATATTGAAACATAAATTTAATTCAATGATATTACATAAATATAGAATAATATTAAATTAATAACACAACAACATTGTGCTATAATAATATAGATTTAGCGTATTTGGAAACATGGAAACATAAATAATTGATTCATAAAATATCTTCATTATCTCCCACTTCAGCCATTTTGACCGAGAATAATTAATATAATTCATCATATAATGGAGAAAAAATATATAATAATGGTTTTCTATTGAATATTTTTATGTTTAATTAATTGAGATAACATATGAATAAGTGTATATGAACATGGAAATAACTTTTGAAAATTTTATCATGTGTGCCAACAATCGCGATATTTCATCATGGAATAAATCAAATTTGATCATAAGGCATGAATTATAATATACTAAAAGAACATAATATATCATTTTATAACGTAATATATGAAATATTTTTATAAAAATATGAATTTAAAATCATTTCCTTATTATCCAAGGATAATTCCCAAGACAATAATATTAGTCCAAGTCCATTACGAAACTGAGTTCTCTCCTCATTCCAACCATATATTATGGAATTGAGTTTATTCCCATTCTATTCATGTTTCTCAAGATAAAGTACACTCCCTATTCCAGTCATGACTATATCAAGTGATAAAAACATCCACTCATTGCATTGGTAGGAGATATCAGTTCAACCTATCAAATATTGGAAGCCATACATATGTGTGCCAAAAGATCATAAATAATTCATCATATCATAACTGCTAAAATGAAAAGGAATTCATAAATATCGTACAGTCATAAAAAAATAACCACAAACAAAATAATGATTTTATTCTTGGAATATATAATCGGTTTAGCAAACATAACATAATATAATGATACCTAATATGGAAAACAATTTTGTGAGATCACATAAAATACCTTTTTAAGAAATTTTTTTCTATTTTGAAAAAAAATATTTAATGTCACAAAAATTCAAAAGATGACATTTTAAATGAGAATAACTATGTTTGTTGATGAATGAAGATTAAAACCATCAAGTCCGAACTAAATTAGAAATAATATACCATTCCATTTATGTTATAAATATATGATTCATTTTTTATATGAAAATTCAAATAAAACCAAATTTTGAATAATGAAAAATGATTCCTTTAAAATCATTTTTAAAAAATTAGAAAATGGTTAAAAAGGTCTTGAAAAAACATGTAGAATAATAGCAAAATTATTTTTGAACATATTATAAGGAATAATTTTATTGTATGATAAATATTCCCTAACAGCTGATTACAAAAAAACTATCAAAAATAACAATGATATTGTGAAATTTACCAATACCATAGGCCTAATTTTCATCTTCATATCTGAAATAAATGTATATTTATTCAAATAATGTTATTAATTTATTATGTAAAAATATTAATTTTTATCATATAATATATGATCAACTTCTGTAATCTTATCACCCATTTTCTCATAATATTACATTATTACACTTCATTCACAACTGAACTTCTATATTTTATAATGAATATTTTACCTTACAGTCCCATGCTATTGAGAATAAAAAATAGTTCCATCATCTATGAATTGATATTTACGTAATATATATCAAATATGTTCAATATAAAAATTTATATAATGATTTTACAATGGTTCATGTTGAAAATTAATCGCCTCACATAATTGATATGAAGATCGTACCTACGCATATGCAATGTAATAATTCCAATAATGGTTAAATGGTTATAAATTTTATGGTATATTAGTTTTATTTTAATAATTAATATATTTATAATTATCATATATATATATATTGATATATTTGATCTCTATAACCATCCCAACAATTTGGTGATAAATAAATTACACCATGGCGTGGATATGGTAATCTATACGTACAGACGTACTGTGATTTGATATTTCATAGGATTGATAAAAAAAGGAATATAATTGTTCCAATATCATAATAATTCCATTGAATATATTTTTAACTAGATATGTGAATTCATAATAGAAATCATGAATCAATAAGAATCATAAGAAGAAAGAGACTTGATAGTTTCGGTAAAGACGATTACGTCTTCTTTTGTGAACTATCAATAGATATCGTATTACAGACACTAGCATTGGTATTTTTTGAATACCATTACCAATATAATCTCTCTATTATGATTAGAAGAGAAATTTTCTGGTTTTGGTCAACCATGAAGGCTACTTATGCAGTGAAGTATTGATGTGGTATGCCTCCTTTTATATATTATGGTGGATCACATTTGCTGTTTCTAAAGATATTAATTTATAATAAATTAAATATATTAAAAATTAATCCAGAAGTACATGGATGATAAATTATTATGATATAACTTTTAATAACTTCAGAAAATATATTTTGGACATGTTTTGATATTATTTTAATCCTTATAATTTTGATTAACCCATAGTTAATCTATTTTAATTTTAACTAAGGTATAAATAATTTCATTCGTAAAACGTTGTAATTTTTACAAATATAATCTAAATAAGATCATTTTTTCATATTTTATTTCCATTAATAATATATTATAATTAATTTTTATTTTTAACGATGTTTCATGTTTTCTAAATAATTTAATTAAATTTTAATTTCTTAAAATATTATTATTGACAATTTTGATAATATAAATTACATAAGATTTGAAAAATATAAATATAACATGTTTAATAACGAAAAAATATTTTATTATAACCATAAGAGGTCATGTTATTCATAAAAATTACATTATGGCATCAATTAATTGAAATTACATTTATTTTAAAAAATTTAGCAACATTAATTTGATATTTCAATTAATAAAGAATTATTTCCTCAACATCTTTCAATTGTTTAATAATGATTTATATTAACTAAAAATTAAAAATTAAAAATCACAATAAAGATAAATATTATATATTTATGAATAATATTTGTAGTTTAATTTATCTTTTCTTTATGAATATATTAGAAATGATATATTATTTGGAAGATGAATGTGTAATATTTAAATTTTTATTAATTTAAATATTATCAATAATATAATCCAATATAAGGTTCAAAAAAGAAAAAATTAATTTTATACCAAAAAATATGTATATTTATTAAAATATTTACATTTATATTTGATCATATTATACCTTTTTCACCATGTTGACACATAAGGGATATTTAAAACAAATAAGGTGAGATTTTCTGACCATAATTAATTTAAATATTATATAATAATTTTCACAGACATGTTTATATTAAAAAATATAATGCAGATCCTTAGGTGTTAAGGGTTGAATTATATTCATCCAATAATAATTTGGCATGTGTTCGGGTCATTTGACATGCTATATCATTTTACTATTAAACAAAAATAAAAAAATTACCATTTACCTTAGTAACAAAACATACCAATGTTACTATTCAAATTCAAAAAAACTAATGGTACCTATTCACAAATTATGGAACATATTAATATAAATTTTTGATCCCTTCTTAAAAAGTAAAAATGCATAAATAAAAAATTCTAATATCAAATAAAATCAATAAAATATTATGAATAATATTTTTTATAAAAATATCATTTTTGAACATACAATGTTTTGATAAAATGTTATTGGAAAACATTTTAATCGAAATTTTTTGAATTATTATATACATAAATTATCATTCAAAATTTAAAACTAATAAAAAACATAATTTTACTATGAAATGACATTATATGGAAATACAATTTTCAATAAAAATTACTATTTTTAGTATACAATTAAAAAATAAATATATTCCTCAAATTATATTAAAATCAAGTTAATAAGGTTTTGAAATTACAAATTAAAATATTAAATTATTTTTACAAATTAATTTTCTATAATTTAAATGAAAATAATAAAAGTCATTTTTTGAAGGAAATATATTT
Source organism: Viscum album (assembly GCA_963277665.1). Classification (NCBI taxonomy): domain Eukaryota; kingdom Viridiplantae; phylum Streptophyta; class Magnoliopsida; order Santalales; family Viscaceae; genus Viscum; species Viscum album. Next base: position 202,422,584 of record OY728121.1, on the reverse strand, counting down.
TTGATAAATAATGTAACTTCACAAAAATGTATGTCATAATTTTCTAAACACAAAATAAAATAATCATATTGAGTAGGACTGTTATATTTATTTCATACAATAGAAATTAAATTTTATTCCTTTAAATTTAATGACTAGTTTATAATATAGATATAATTATTTATCAATATAGTTTGGTTTGGTAAAACTCTTGGTTACGTGCAATTCACGATATTAAATTATTTATATTATATAAAGAAAATTATGTACTAAAATATCCAAGAGGTAAATTATACCCCTGTAATATGAATTTCCCCCAAGAAATCACTCAAATATATATAAATATATAAGGATTTCTATACCTCATCATATATTCAGGTTCCCATGTAGCACTCTCAAATTTATGACTTCTCCATAAAACATCAACCAAATGTGTAGTACTATTTCATAGAACATTTTCACTACAATTTAGAATAAATGTTAGTTCTTCTTATTAAGAATAATTTTTCTCTAGTGAAATGGATCATATGTTTATTACATGTGATGTATAAGGTATTTAATTCCTCAAGAGTGATACATGGAAACCACCCTGAACTTGGCCGATATTTTATAGAAGCATAAATCTACAGACTACCTTCCCAGAACGACAAAGAACATAAAAATAGTATTCTAGGACATTACCATTTCCTTAATTCTAAATATCTTCACTCCATTCTATGGATATACTCAAATAAATAACATGACACCCACATTAAACTGAAGGTCATTTCATCGATAGTCTGCATAAATTTTATGTAGAATCTGAGATGCTCTTATATTCTATTGAATAGATATAACCTTCATTAGAATTTCACCAACTTGATCAGGTCCCATATAGACTTATTTCCACAAAATCATTCCAAAATGATGGTGTTATTACCTTATTAGAATTGATGGATTCATTAGGACCCATATGATTAATGGAATGAATGATACTTTGGAAAGAATATTCCACATAAGAGATGTTTTGATCCTATCCACCATTGAAATCCCGAGAGAAATCTCTCGATATGACTTATAGTGTTTTAAATTTTATCTAAGAAAAACCACCTTTCTAAGGATGATAAAAAGTAACCAAACAAAACTCTGTATCCATGTCATGGAAAAGACTTCACCACATCATAGAGTTAAACATCAGATCTGGATCAGATGTAATAGAAAGTAGTAATCCATGAAATCTCACCACATCCTAAAAATATCTTCAGGCATGTTGATAAAGATAAAAATATTATCTGATATCAATAAAGTGTGAAGGATTCTTAATGAGATCACTTATAACCCGTATATAATTTTTTTTATTATTTTGGGATGCCTAAAAAATAATCGTCTTGATGTTTTTTCATTACAATTATTGTATTGGTTATGGTTTTAACATCCACCTATACATTTTTATCTCAACCTTAACATTATAAAAAACCAAGAACCAAGAAACATAATCTACAGTATCTCTCTTCATACAACCACACAGAAACACTATTTCATGTCTAAATATTTTTTAGTGTATCTAGGATAAATTTTGAATGATGAAAAATGATCATAATACAATAAATACTTCACCAAATATAGTATAATAGGTTCAAAACATGTATTACAAATCATTTTAATTCTAATTAAATAAATTTGGATCTCATGATCATTTTGTACATTATTTTTCAACTCTAAATCAACCATCATCGACTCCTTAATCTTAACATGTAAATATGGATGGAAATTTATTGAATAAAAACACTATTTTCACCTTTTTATGGTTTCTATATTCATCTTTTTCATATGAATAAAGTTTTGATCTATTATGATACTCATCATAGATAGGCTATCATGGTATTCTTGACTCAATGAATCCAAAAAAATATTATCTTTCCTATGATGGTGATGTATTGAGAATTCATAATATTTTATCAACTCCAAAAGTCTTATTCGACACATATTCATAACCTTTGGAGTGAAAATAAAATTCAAACATTTATGGTGATTATATATGTGACGCATTTCTCTATAAAAAAAATTCCTCCATATAACTAATGTAATTATTTCAAAAACTTCCAACAAATAATTGTTATGGTAACTTTTTCTCAGGTATTTTCAATTGTGATGATGCATGAGCTATCACCATTTCATTATTCATTGCATAAAAACCTATCAAATTCAATGATACATCATTATAGATCAATATATTTTCTCCACAATTGGGTATTGAGATAATAGGTTAAAAGAATTACCTTTTTTTACCACCATAAAATTATATTTTCATTACATCATCTATAATAATTTAACTCTTTTTCCTAGTCAACTTTTTAAGTGGGTTAGATAATGATAAAAAATATTCAAAACCCATTAATAATATATTTCCAATGAAGGAAAACATCAGATTTTAGTAAACATTATTTTTCAAGGATAATGTTCAGTAACATCCATCTTTTTGTGATCCACGGATATAACCTCTCATGATATAATGTATCCCAGAAATTAGACATTATTAAACCAAAATTCATACTTGGTAAAAGTTTCATAAATATTCTATTTTTTCATGGTCTTTAGAACTATCCTCAAGTGATATTCATGTCTTTACATTCCCATAAAATATACTATAATATCCAGTCTTTGGTATACCATCCTTATTAATCATGAATTTATGAAATTAGAAATGAATAACAATCATACAAATCTATTGATCTCCACATTAATAATAAAATAAGTCATCGATATAGGGGAGAATAATTTTTCTTGATAGTGATATTATTATGTTCTATATAATCAATTTGGAATGTTATTGATCCATTTTTATCGTTACAAATAATACACATGAATGAAATGGTGAAAAAATTGGGTCTATGGATCCCTTTTTATTATTATCAGGATGTTTCTTAAAAAAATCATGAAACTAAATTGGGATTATTTTATAATGGGGCCTTGAAATATGTATAACAACTGGTGTAAGTTCTAATAAAAAAATATCTTCCATAACTGTTGGAAGACCAAGACCTACTTCCAGAAGGTAAGCAAATAACCCTTATTTGTTTGTTATGGAAGAGATTCTTCCAAACCATCTAATATATTAACCTTTATATATAAAAATTAAGACCAAAAAAATTGAGTAATTTCCACTAGAAGCTCATATTAATCCTTTCTATTTGTAGATGATCATTAATTCAATTAGAATATGAAATGGGACTTTTCTTCATAGGAAAATGATATTTCCTATATATAAATTAATCAGCCCCATTATAATAATAATAATGAATTCATCTAAATGTAGGATATTAATTGTTTGGTTAATAAATTTCCCACAAACATTAACTGAACAATAATTATTTACATATGATTGGACTGTTTTTCAATTATGTGTTTTCACAGTTGAATAAACATATAATTGTTGAGTTCATATGATGAAAAACATATAAAATTATATAAAAATAAAATATTCAGTGGATATAGATTCAATTAAATCAATATTTTCTTTAAAAAGGATGGTAAGTGTACTATTTACATCTTTATTGTCATACTCCACATCTGCAATAGTGATCACATGTGATTGTAATTTTCTTTGAACATAAGTGGTTACTAATGTTGATAATAATTTATGGCCTTATGATTTTGAATTTGGATAGGATAATTCACATTTTCATTCCACTAGAAGCATTGATGTGTGAGAGGTGATTTGTGTCCTACTTTTTATCTATTGACATCATTAGATAACTTTTTATAATCATATCAGTAATCAATTTTTTAATGACTTTCATTAACATAATGAAAACATTTACTTGTTCCATTATGGTTATTTCCTCTGTGATTCATTTCACACATTCACTATAAAGTTAATTTCATCTTCATTTAAATATAGTTTTCAGATTTTCCATTGAATTCCATTTTACACTTCTTATTGAATCCAATAGGTTGACGTGTAACTCCAACCTCTCTATTAACCTTGACAGAATATCAAAAGATTTTATCATATTTATTTATGTCTCTGATGAGTATTTCACTTTAGATACTTGGTTTTATTCTAGAAAATAATTTATCCATTTTACATTTATGTTGGGTGATAATTCAATAAATTCGCATTTTCTTTCCTGTATGATTTTTAATTATAGGTACCAATGGACTCATAATAATTTTTCATAATCTCAAGGAACTCCTTTCGCATATTATTATGATGAATAAAAATAAATTAATTAATGAAAACTAATTTTTTAACTCTTCATATTTAATAGTGTCAATTTCATCTAGTTGCCTCCTATTATTAATATGATAATTCCATTTATATTATTCAACTTCAAAATGATAGACTGTCGAAATTAATTTCCAATGTTTTTAATATTGGATAACTGAAAATATTTTTTCAATACTACTTATTCTTTTTTCAGACACTATTATATTAGAAGACTAACTGATATAAGGTGGTCTCTACATCATGAAGTACTCAATAGAATGATGTTCCTTCTATTGCACATTTTTAAGTCCTCCAAGATTGATTGCTTGAGAATGTTGTGTAATGATAGAGACTATATTTTTCATTCCATATTCCATATAATATGATTTATATTTAGGATAATCATTTAATTTTACATCACATTCATCATTAGTTCGTTTCTATTCTATCACATCCAATGAATAAAAGAGATTTCATAGCATGATAAACATAAATAATAGTGGTAATCCAATATAATAAAGGGGAATTAAATATAAAATTTCAATTCAGGTCACATTAGGTGTAATCCTAGATTTTTTATGATCATCTCAAACTCCTTGTGATTATATCCCATACATAGAGATATAATTTTGGATCTTAATATGTTTTTTTCAACCTAGTTTCCAAAGGTTAACTATTCCTATCTCTAATAGAATCTATAATGGCCCACAATACTCATATATCAAAATTACATGCAAATAGAATAACTTTCATTACATATAATATAAATATATTACACAATGATATAGATTTAAGGCATTTGTATTCATATAAACATAAAAAACAAATCCCAGAAATCATCTACACCATCCCCTACTCGATTTTTTTGATGAAATTATATTAATACATTTAGGTATATCATGGGGAATTAGAAAAAAAATTGTTGATATTAGATATTCATTAAGGGTAATATATGGACAAAACATTTGAATAAGGGAATAAGAACATGAATATAACTTTTGAATAATATATCCAACATATCAAGGATAGTGATATTGATTCATGAAGTAAATCATAGATATTTGTAGGACATGAATTATAAAAGTTCAAAGAACCTAATTAATCAGTGTATAATATAACACATGAAATTTTGGAATACACAGAAGAATTGAAAATAATTTCCATATTAGTCAATGTTTATTTCCATGATTATCATTGTAGAAAATATCCTTTAATGAATTGAGATCAATCCATATTCCAGAATAGAATTACTGAACCATGTATACTCCTATTCCAATCCATTAATATTGAAATAGAATCAGTTATTGTCTATTCCTCTCAAAATCATGATATATAATTATTTACCAAAAAAATTTAGAGGGATATAGGTCCATATCATTGCATTATTAAAGCCATACATATGTGTTACATATGAGAAAAAATCACTCATAATATCAAAACACATGAATAAATTTGGGTTTCAAAAATAACTATCAATTATATATATAAATCAAACACACATAATAATAATTAAATAATATTTAAAAAATATTTCTATTATTTTTTATGAAAAATAAAATAATTTTATCTTTAATGGATAATATTTTTGAGAGATCACATAAAATAATTTATGGGGAATATACCCTACCTATTTTGATTTTTTAAATAAAATGCAACAAAATTTAAAATAAATTATTTTATTTGAAAATAATAATCATTAATTTTGAGTGGACCCTCGATATATTAATAAATCATGGAAGAATAAAAATATATTAATTCTGTATATGTATTTAAAAATCCTTCCATTCATTATTAAAAAATGTAACAAAGGACCTCATTTCGAAAATTAATACATGATTTCTTTCTACATAATTACTAAAAATTTCAATTGTGTTAAAAAATACAATACAGAAATTGTAAAACAATAGTAGAAATATTTATATTTTATTTATGAATCACTGATATTGATGGTAAATTTTCCCTAGGAGATACTAATATAAAGGAAATCTCGAATAATGATGGGATTTACAAATTAACCATTAGCGTTATTATATTTTCCTTCGTATCTAGATCAAATTCATATATGATGATTTCAATTTTTTATTAATTTATTTGTTAAAAATATTCCAATTTGTGACATTATATATAATCCAATTATATCATATAGTCACCCATTTTTATATAATATTGCATTTTAATCGTTCTATGAGATGTTATCTGTTTCAACTTACTACGCATGTTTTATAGAATATGTCCTAGTTATATTGTATAATTAATAACTATGTAATATAATGAATGATATTAAGCAAAAATATATCATATTTATTAATTGTATTTAATTAATCAATCATTATTGAATTGTGAATTTGTAAAATGAATTGCATCACATCGTGGAGATGGTAGGTCATATGCACGCGTGAGAGATGGTATCATTCACTTAACGGTTAAATAGTAAAAAAGTGGATGGTATATAATTATTTAATCCTAAATAAATATAATTTTATCATTATAATATATATATATATATAATCGGTTGACCCATACGAATAAATTTTTGACAATAAATATATTCGACAAAGACTTGGAGACGTTAATTCATATGTATGCATGCATGATAATTTTTTTTATGGTATGATGGATTATAGGTGGAATGTGATTATTATATAATCAAAATAAAATATCAGAATGTATTTTATACTGTTATTATTACTCTATAATGAAAAGAACCCATTATTAGAATGTAGAGGAATAAGAAGACTTCATAGAGCCGGTAAATAATATTACCCTTTCTTTGTTGAACGTCATTTATGTATCCTCTTAAGGAAATTGGGGTTGGAATTCATAGAACACATGAACACATATAATGTGTATATAAGGTTTACAAATGACATTTATATCGTATTTGAAAGAATTATGGATCAATTTAACATAAATAAGTGATAGAGGAGGTGGCCATTTATCATTGAGATGAAGAGAACATTTTTAATTCCTAAATATATTAATTCTTAATAAATTAATTCTCAATCCAAAGACCACTATGTTGAATTTAATTTAATGATTTGTTTAGATAATCATTAAATCTCATAAACCAATTACTATTATACAATTTTAGGTATTATTTTAAACCTAATCAATTTGATTAACCCTTTGTTAATATATTATAATTTTAACTAAATTAATAAAATTTTCAATATTTCATGGTTTTAATTTTTCTTAATGTGAGGAAAATTAGAAAAAAATGTGAATTTGGAATAAACATTTTAAACCATACTATAAATATTTTTAATTTTAATGCTAATTTATTACATTTAATTATTTAAATAAAGTATTATTTTTATAATATAACTATTTCTATCAATTTTGATATTATTCATTACATTGACTTTGTGAAATATCAAGATAACTAGTTAACTATAAATTTTTTTTATATATACCTAATAAGATAATGAAATTTATATAATTCTTTTATCACATAATTATCTAAAATTATTTTTATGATTGTATTTGTAGAATCATTTAATTGATATTTCCACTAATAAAATAATTATCGCATCAATGTTGTGTACTTAAATTCTGTAATTATATATTTACTAAAATTATAATTAAAATATCATGAATAATATAAATATTATATTATTTAGAATAATAATTAATGAACAATATATAATTTGGTTTTAAATATATTAAAATGATACATTATTTATAACATGAATGGGACATCATTTATTTTTTATTAAAATAATATATATATATATATATATATATATATATTTATATTTATATATATCATAATATCATATAAGTGTACTAGAAAGACCAAAAAAAATTATATTATTATAATATTATTATTAAATTAATATTTAACGTTTATATTTGTTCATAACATAACTATGTCTCTATATGGACACATATGGGATATTTAGGACAATGATAGTGACATTTTTTTTGGACATTCTATGATTTAAATATAATATAAGTAATATTCAAGGGAAGGTAACCATTAAACAAAAAAATTCTAATACCTTTATGGGAATGGACTAATTATATTCATCCAATATTTTTTTATCATGTTCTGGGGTAAATTTAGAATCTTTATCATTTTATTTTCACCCTAAATTACCCAATTTAACTATTTTATGTTTACAAAATTTACAAAGGATACAATTTATACTGGAAAAAAATAAGAGACATTTTCTATAAATTTTCAGCATAAATATTATTTTTAATACATTTTACAAAAATTAAAACACATGTTTTGTAGATTTTAATTTTAAATAAATCAACGAACCCCCATGAAAAAATGATTTTCCGAAAATTCTATTTTCAAATATAAATTTTTTTAATAAATAATTTGTGTATAATATAGTTTTAAAAGACCATAATATTATTTTTATAAATTAAAATGCACTTATTTAAATTTAAAACAAATTCAAAAACCTAATTTTACCGCAAAAACCATTAAATTTAAATATTGTTTTTAATAAAATTAGAACATTAACTATTCATAGAAAAAATAAATTTATTAAAAGACTAATAAAAAATCCATTCAATATAACTTAAAAATTAAAATTTCAAAAAATAAATTCATTTTTTGAAATTAAATTAAATAATTTCTTTTTAAATAATAATTTTTTTTAATGAAACTAATTTTTATGAAATAATTTGACTATAGAAAAAATTGTGTGATCAATTTATAAGAACAAACCAATATATTGATATTCATTTTGACCCTTATATTTATTTATAAAATTATTTAATCATATTTATTCCTTGAAATTTAATAAGTAGGATACAACAAACAAATAATATTTTTATAATATAACATAGATAGTTTAAGCTCACGGGTTCGTGTGATGCAAGCTATTAAAGAATTTAAATTATTTAAGGAGAAATATTAATCAAAATATCGGGAGCATAAAATATGTGTAAAATATACAATATAATAAGTATTTAATTTTTATAATATAATTATATTGAATTGAAATGTATTATAAATGTTTTTATGATGCTTTCTATGTAAGACACACTATATGTAGGGGGATATATCATAACACCGTTATTTTTATGGGATATATGAAATAATAACCTATTGATTAATGTTTGTGGGATATATAATACCCTTGAATTTATTTATTTTTTATCATAAATAATATAAATTTTATTAAAAAATACCAATAGGGTGAAACATTTCAGGAGGTTTTTATTGAATGACCACTACAGCGAAAACTGGTCATTGTCTAAATTTTTATTACGGGAGACATATTTAAGGATATAAAAATATTTATGTATATATGGTGTATACATATACTTTTTTATTTATTTATATCACAATTATTATTATTTTAATGATATTTCATTTGATGTTATTCTATGATGGGGAATACAATTCAAAAGTTACCAATGTAGTAAGAAATTATTGTTAGAATCTCGCTATTCATTGGGAATTTTTAAGAATATGTTTCTAAAGATAAAATTTCATGATATACGAATCATGAAACATATTCAATTTCATATAATATATTTATTTAAATATATTTTATTTTATCCATTCTCATTCTTTTATTAATGTAATAAATGCAGTAATGTAATATTTATACGGTTTTTATTTTTCCCTAATATTGAAAATCATTTTATCCATGTTCATGTTTAGTAATAATATTTTCCTGAAATTTTTTTTAATATTAACCCGTGATGGTTTAATTTCATTATTACAATTTTTTTAATTTTTTTAATGGTTTAAAAACTAATATTCTTGTCACATTCGAAATGCCGACAATTTTTAATTTATTCCAAAATGTAAATGGATTCCATACATAATATTCACAACATGAACATATTTTCCCTCTTCATTGAATGACATTTACATTAAAATTTCATTGTATTTTCACACTATTCATGTCAAATAATACCGTTTTGAAAATATTTTTTGAAGTAGTAGTTTTTTAATAGTTATTTTCATTTTGGAATGATTATTTTCCTCCAAAAGTATTAAGTATTGTTTAGTGGTATTTTTTTCATCAACAATAAGAAACCTTAATTTCACCTATCATTTACTGGGGATATGCCCCATAGATACCATTTTATTATTTATATTGATGACTTATTATTATGTTTACAATATTTTTATGAAAATAATTTAAATTCAAAGTTTTATGAAAGGATTAATTGATGAAATATTTATTAAACTCGTTTCTTTTATAATATGTTATGCTATTATGAAATATTCAAGAATCCAAATTCTTTTTCAGGGGAAATGATATGATAATAGGTTTATGGCCGTTTAGAAGAAATACATATATATATATATATATTATTTATTATGTTTATTCTGTTCCCATACATATATATCATACCAATGCATTTATACCTCTTGCGATTTTAAAGATTAGAATTGTAGTGAACTCAATTAAATAATTGACTCTATAAACAATGATAGACTTGGGAGAAACCCTATTATAATAAGATGTAATGGAGATTTAATCCAACCAACTATGATAGTAATTTTAATGATCTTTGAGATATTTGAAAAAAAATTCAACTTATATGCATACTGAAAAAACTTTTTTCCTATGTAATAATTAAACACTCATGGTTTATGTTATTTTATTCGTTTATAACTCATGTCTTATGAAAATCCAATATTTCATCCATGGATCATGAATATGTTCTAAAATATTCGTGAAATGATATTTAATGATAATTATCGTGTTCTCATGCCCTTATGATGATGTTATGGATATGTGATCAGGGATATCCTCCTTGTTTACCCATTATGGGTATTTGAGATCACATTCTTTTATGTATTTTTGTAATGTTATTAGTAAATGACCAATATAAAATGCATCTAATTACATGATAATTATGATTAAATATGAGAGATTTTTTATATCCCTTTTATAAACTAATTTTTTATGATTCTTTGTTTTCAAAGATAGTAATCCTTTATGGTTTAGGGTCATGAATATTAGAAATGTCTTGAACAACCATCTAAAAAGATGTTAGTATATCTTTTAAATGTATTGTAATCTATTGTTAATATCATAGGAATGATTTAGTATAAATTTTTTGACTATGTTTACTAACATGTCATTATAACCATGAAAAAAAATTATAAGTATAGGATAATATCTTAATTTTTTTGTAAGGAAGTGATTATGTATATTTCAGGTAAATACGTCTGTGTTTCGATACGACAAGTAGTGTTTGTTCGGGAATAGTTAAATATTGGTGTAATAACCCCAAAAAAAATTATTCATGTATATATCATTCATCATTATGGTGTATTGTTAGTCCTACCATAGTTCACAACATTCCTAAAGCTCCCATGAGATATGCTTCTATCAACTAACATAATACAAATGGATCATTATGATGGATTTAAATAGATGATAGAATCTAATGGACAAGGATAAATTTATTGTTTCATAGATTTTATATAAAGTGTCATTATTTTGATATCTTATAAATTATTTTTCATGACCATGTGGTTTCTTAATATGAAAATTATTATTCTCTCTATAATTATTCTTTTCAGAAAATGTCTAGAACATGGAGGAATTGATTTAAAATTGAATTATATGGAATATGAAATCATTTTCCCCATAAAAATCATGTGAAATAGAAGATAGAATGTGAAACCTTGTGATTTTTTCGAATCAAATATACTATACATTAATTATCAACCTAATCTTAGGTGATTATCATGAAACACCTATTATGAAAAAAATTAGGATTCCTAAAGACTATATAGTGAAGAGGATTTTGCTTTCTTAAATTTATTAAATCGGCCAAGAATCACTCTTGATATTTTCTATGAATAATTTGATAATGTTTTGTAGAATAAATATTGAAATAGAAAAAAAATTGAAAAATAGTAAGGGTTTTATGGACCGATATGATACTAACTATAAGGTTTCGTTCAATATATAATGTCATATGTATAGGTTTCATGTGAGTTATCAGGGCTAATGCATTAATATAATAGTTATCTTTTATACCAAATATGGTTTGTTTTTATTCAAATCATTGATGTGAATCAATTCTTGTGTTAATGTGAACTATGTTATTGATTTTTAAACCAATTTTTTTTCATGATATTGGAATCATGAATCATCTACAGATTTTTAATTTTCTTTCATTCCTGATTTTAATATATATATATATATATATATTGAATGATACTAATATCCATGAAAATTAAATTTTTGGTAAATAGATAATTTATAATTGAGATTAAAATATTACTAACATTAATGATATAAATTGGATATCATTGGTGACCATGAAATTGGTTATTGTTACAATGGGAAAATAATTTTGATTATCTTTTATGATATTTATTGGTTTTTTGGATTTATGAAATATATTATGTAGTCTCTTATTTTATTAACAAATAAGGATTATATTAGTTTTTTGAATTGTATAAGTATTCATGTTAGGATATCATTACATTTATTGACATATCTAGTGATTACATGATTAAGGATGATACCTATTCAAAGGCACAAACACCACTTTCAATATATAATGTTATGTAATTTAAAGGTGATTCATGTTATTTTGGGAGTTGTTTTATTGGGTCGAGGTATATATGACTCTATGTGAAACATTTCAGTAAACATGAATAATTATTTTGAAAGAACATAATTAAATTTTTTAATATGTTTTTTTAAGGGTATGATATCAAAATTTAGGATATAAGTTTTTTATTAATCGTGTTATTTTAGATATACTGTTACTTTTATATGGAATAATTTAACATAAAATCTGGGTTAGAAGTGTAATGAAATGGTTTATTCGTTTATCAAATATCATACTATATAGAAAACCATTTTGGCATTAGTTAATGTCTAAATATTGGATTAATTTCATGTAATCCTTTAATTGGGATATTATGATCCGTTATAAGTTGAATTTATAGGTATGAGAATCAAAATAGTATCTTTAATGCTCATCATCTGTAGAAACATATTAGAATATGTTGAAATTTAATAAATGGTGTAATTATATATATAAATTAGTATATTTATTTATTTTCACTTTATAAATGTCATATGAATTCCTCAAATCTATGAAAAGGATCCAAAAAATCGTATTAAATAAATTTTGAATTAATTGATGTGCTTTTTCACACCTCTATGTTTAATGATTTTATGGTCATGAAATTTCTCATGATCCTACCATTTCATATGATCAAATAATTATGTAACACTATATCATTAAAACACACCACATTGAGTATAAAAAAACCCAAGAAATATTATAATATTTAGTTTATAGTTATAAAATAGACATTAAATTGGCGGGGTGTTTCAATAGTATTAAACACAATATAAAATATATATATATTTTTGAGTATATAAAAATTGACATATACCTTCCTAGTAAATTTGATGTTAATATTTAGTAATGTATTTTCATTAGTAAAAAATTATTTTTCATAAAAATTTACATTTAATTATTTTTTGGGGAATGATTTATAACTAACATTTATAATATTTGAAAATTTAATTTAAAAAATTAATATAATTTTTTAAATAATACTTAAAATATTTTATTACGGTTATTATTTTAGATTTTTCAAAAAGGATTGATATTTTAGTGGAATGTGAGAAATATAATATTTTTATAATAATATCATAATTTTTAATTAAATATTGTAAATTTATATTAAAAATATCTTATTATAGTAATATATATTTAATACTAAAAATCAAATACCATGTTAAGAATAAGGGGGATCAAATATTATATTAGATAATCTTATCATTATAATGTTGGTAAACACTATACATATTTTTCACCTTAGTAAGGGTAAACCAAGTAATATATGGTAGAAAAGTTTGAATAAGGATTTACAATATCATTAAAACACTATATTATTGTATTTGATGATTTTCAATTGAAAATATAGATTAATATCCTTAATATATATACTAATAGTGCAACTTTTCCTTGAATTTTACATTTATATAAATTTTTATAATGAACAATGTCAAACAATCGCCCTATAGGCATTAATATTTATGACAATTTTACATAAAAACAATTATCAGATAGGAATTGTTCCAAATTTTTATAGTAATGTTAAATAATTTTTTTATCATATAATATGTTTTTCTTTTTATACGGAATAAATACCTTAAATGACTATTCAACTCCTACACAATAATATGTAAATTAATATAAACTATTATAAATTTTTTATTGTTTATATTTTAATTCCATTACTGTCCAGCTATTTTCAATGTAAAATTATGTTAATAGTTCTTAAAATGACATTAATAGTATTGTATGGTAATTTTTTTCCAAAATCATTAAAAAATAACTAACATTTTGATAATGTATACTTATTTTTAGAACATGTATAGAATTTTATTCCATTTCCTTTAATGACCTAATAGTTAAAATATATTTAACATAATATCCTTTTAATATTCGAAATGCTATTTTCACAATTAAGATTAAAACTGATTTATGAATGTGTCAAACAATAAAATGATGACCAAAATGATACAGAACCCCATATTAATTTCATTGTATGATATATTTCTATAGTATCTTCTTTTAATTCAAATATAAATCTATTTGAAATCATTTTTCATTTGAACAACTTAATAATATTTTTATATTTTTAGTAATTCATAGTGTGTTATTTCTTTCCTTGAAATATGATTCCCCTTTTCTATTTTCATTACAAAACGGTGAGCTATATAAAGGGAAATAACCCTTACCATTTCGATTATAAAAGTATTTATCAATGTTCTAGAGAATCTGGTCCTCCCGAATGAGCAACTATAGGCCCTAAAAAAGAGATCTAATTGAAGTTTACAAAGAAGGCATAAACATATTAACTGACATTTTCAAAAAAACTATTCATATAAATATTATAAATGTATCATACCTATCCTAATATAAAAATCATTTATATTTTAAAAAATATTTATTATAATAATTATTTTTTAACCATTTTATTCCTTTTCTAAATTTAATTTATGATAAAAACATCACTCATTCATATGTTTGACATATTATTTCCATAGAATAGTGTATTTCATTTTTCATCACAATATCTCATAGAAGGTAATAATTTTATATTTAATATTTATATATGATTCATGAAAACAAATTTTCATCAATAATAAGTATACCCCATTTAAATTCTTACATTCCATTCATTTTGAAAAAATATTATCATCTCTGTGTATACATGGACTACTATCATCCAAAAGTCATTAAAATATAATTTATTTTCTGTTTTACATGATCTATAATAAGGAAATATTTAATAAATATATACGATATATATGATAATATAATGATCCCTTAAAATTGAATTTTTAATATGCGTTTTTTCATAATTTGAAAATAGAAAACAATTTTCATTCGTAATTATAACATATTGTATCTGAAAAATCTATAATTAAATTTTATCTTAATATCCATTAGTGATGTATATATATATATATATAAATTATATTATATTAATATCCTTATTATCACTATATATATTTTACAACCATGTTTAATGTCACAAGACAAGAGCTACTGAATCAAATCACACATAAAAATGTAATAATTATCAAGTAAGATTAACAATTTTATTAGGTAATTAATTATAAATTAATGAATATAAGTTATAAGTGTAAAATAAATGATATTATACATATTTTAATATAATATTTTATATAATTAAAACAAAAATTAATTTGATATAGAAAATTATAGACAACATTCTATATATGGTGGAATTTACATTAGGTGATTTCCCATCTCAATTATTTATTCTATGTGAGATATTGTATAATCATAACTAGTTCCCTTTTTATAGAGACAATAATACCCAAGAATATTTTTTAATATTATTATAATGAATATTATTTTCATTTAAAAGACCTCATAGGGATATCTTTTTTATAAGGTTTTGGTTCATAGAATACCTATGTGGTAAGAATTCTTCATCTAATTAATTGTTTTGGTCAAAAGCCTATGATTTTATGAACCAATTTCTGTTCTTGTGGTGTATAAATTACCATATATAATTTTTTTATCATCATAAATCATATCTTGGTTATATTTATAGTTTCATTTTATGATATTTATTCATTGGTCATATGATTAAAATTTTAACATTTTTGTATGTGTTTTATGTAACAATTTCACAGTTTATTAGAATTATTTAGGATTATGTTTATGAAAATGAAATATATTTTGATATCTATAATGAAACACATGATTTTTTAGTTTAAATATATCTACAAAATTAATTTTTTCCATTCATGATTCCATATATACGTATTCACTATATGAAAAGAATAATTGTAATTAAATCTAACATTATTTATTTCATCCATTGAAAAGACATTTCCTTCAATATCCATTTTTATAAAAATGATTTCAGGAATGTTTTTTTAATATTAAACATTGATTATTTTCATTCAATTTTACTAAAAATATATCATAAAAAAAATTTATAAAGGAATATTCATATCGGTTTTAGAATGTGGTAAATTTTACATTTTACCAAAATGTGAATGATATCTCTTTTACATGTTTGGAAATGAGATACATTTACCACAATAATTACCATTATATAACTTCTCTCACACATTATAATTGGAAGAATATATTTTCAATACAATTATCCTCGTAATTTGTTTAATAAAATATATGTTTGATTTTGAATGTGTATTTTCCTCTACAATGTTTTTAATGATTGTTCAATGCTATTTATCTTAAACAATGAAAAAAACAATGATTTTAATTATTCATTACATCGATATAAACCATATATACCATCCTAAATATTTCTATATATGGTATGTGATTTTGATTAAATTATTTTTATGAATCAAATTTTAATTGTATGGGTTATTCATTGATGAAATTTTTAAATTTTAATAAAAACATGTTTATTATTAAATGTGTTAAGATATGATGCCATATTTATTAAACTCGGTTCTAATACACATGTATGATATTGTGAGTGTTTTATGATATTTTGGAACCCACAGATATATAATTTTCATTATGTTAGGGATGAATATATATATAATTAAATTTATATATTATATTTATCAAAGATATATATATATATAAGGAGATAAACTAGACATGAATGGGGAGTGAATGTGATTCAGTAATAGTCCCTATCCACTATGATAGATTTTGGAGTGATCCATTCCTAATACAATGGAATGGGTAATAAACGCAAAACATTGTGACAATCCTGGTTTTGATCCTTAACAACTAGGTAATTGATTTTCTATGATTATGTGTATTTCACAAACATAAATCTTATGACAATGTTTTCCACTCAGGTTTCATGTCCTTTTATTGCTTAATGATTCATGTACTATTAATTACAAAGAATTATAAAATGACTTATTTCTATTTTCTACTATAAGAAGGTTGTGGTTTTAAAATGTTATGCGTGTTTTATCATACCCATTGTGTTATTTTATTCCCAATGGACCATTCAAACATGCCTTGTTTTGCCCTTCCTAGAAACCATCATCACTATTTATTATGTTTCATTCCCCCAGATGTGATGTTATTTTTTAGTACGATGTGTTTAAGAAGAGTTGTAGATATATATAAAACACTATGGAGATCATGCATATATGTTATGAAATATTTGTTTATATGTATATTTTCCTAAAAATACAACAACATTATAGTCAATGGGTATGGAATTATGAGAAGTAATGATTCTTACAATAAAAATATGTAATATTTATTCATTATATAATGTGTCTCTATTTCAAAGGAGTCACATTTTTAAAGATATGAATGAGTGATATGATGAATAATGGTCTGACAGAGTGACTTATTTCAATTGAATAATTTATTCATGGCATTATCATGGGAAAAGGATGGATTACATATAAAACACTACAAAATTTTCCTTCAAATATAATTTTTTTTCTCTAGATCTAATTATTCATGTGTAATGTTTCCCATAAATTGAAAATTAAATATTAATTCCTATCCCAATATTTATGAAGTAAATTTTTTACTTCATCCCACCATACAAAAATGTGATATAAAGTACCCCTTGTTTAAATTTTTTGAGGAACTCAACTAGGTATTCAATATAAGTGTACTCCAAAACCTGAATAATATTTTTAATATTAATTTCATCTAAAGAATCATGGATATTATAATATATCTCATTCAACAATATAACATACAAATATAAAATCGTATCCATTTTTATGTGTTTAGTATGTAACTTCATCAGTTATAAATATTGATCATTATTATCGAATATATTGATTAAATGGATGTTTTTAGTTGAATCATTTCTAATTTGGAAAAGTTTGTGGGAGGAAATATTATATGTGGATCAGAATTTTTAGGATCATATATATTGCGGGTATTAGTGTGTTTTGAGGGTTAGGTTTAGGTAAAGTGATATAATTCATCCACTAGTTGTATGTGAGATGTTTGATTGTGTTAGGATTGAATCTTGTGTCTGGTAAAAACTACGTAGGCGGGGGGAAATTAAGGGGGTTTTATTTATTTTATTTTGGATGATTGATTTTTTTTGGTTCAGCTAGATTTATGTTAAGGGAGGGATACTTTTTAGAGGTTTAAGAACATCTAATGGGGATTCAAGAAGTTATATAGATTGGTGTGGAGGTTGAATGATTATCTTGAACCATGATAGGAGTATATCAATGTTGTGAAGAGATATGGCAGGTTGTTTATGAAGGGTAATTGGGTTATTAGTATGGAAATAGGGTATTGATTTTTGGGGAAAAAAGACAGGTATGTTTTAGATAAATGGTTTTGAAAGGGTTGGATGATCCTAGAAATAAAGAATGGTTTGGATAGAGAATAAATGTATGTTCCATAACCAGTTCAAATAATAGAAGGGATGAGGACAAGTCACCATAGATAATTGATCATTAAACGAAATGTAAATTGGGATATGGGTGTAGAGACATGAAATTAGTTCTTTGAACTCAGTTTAATTAAACCATAACTCATAACATCATTATTTTGAATTATTGATTTGTTTCCTTCTAAATAACATTGATTTTAAACCCCCACAAGTAATTTATTTCACGATACTATACATAAAATTATTCTCAATGGTTTATTTTTAAACATGACCTTATGAATAACACAATTGTAATAGAATTATTTTTCCCATATTTGTAGAGATATCTACATGTTCATATTTTTCATGAGGATTCTGTAGAAAAATTAAGGACACTGCGCCCTGGAAACAAAATATTACATTTTAAATATTTTAATATTTATTTTATTGTAGTATGATACATATTTTGTGTTGGGTAGATTCCAACAATTAAATCATGTCCAAATGTTCTCATTTTATCCACAATATTCATAACTGGTATAATTATGGGGTTGTTCTATAGTAACATCAAAATTACTATAAAAATTTGACATTCTTTCCTCAAATACTCCATATTATGTTGTCACATCCCAATTATTGCATAGTTAACCTGGGAAATTTTAAATTCACCCAAAATCCCAACCAATATTTGTCACTATTTTCATAAACATAATTCTTCCTTTGGGGAGGTTTGAGAGAATCCTTGCAGAGTTATTATATAACACATTTAATTATAAGATTTGAAATATGACTCTAAAAATAAAAAATATATGAATCAAAAAACATTAAATCTGGAAATAGAAATCATATATGGTATTAATATCCATCATTCCATTACTTATTTTTTAAGTCATGACATACCAACCTCCATGTATAAATTCGACTAACATGGCCTCCATGTATGATCTTTGTTGATTTATTTCGTGAGACAATGGAAAACACAATGAATGGTAATTTCAGATTCTTCTAAAACATGACATCTACCTGAGGGAAAAATTATGTAATAATAGATGGTCCTTCCCATATGTAAAATAACATTACTAGGAAGAAATATGAACCTGAATTTAAACATAGTATCTTATCTACCAAATTTTGTAAATTCATTAAAATGTAATTATAATTCCATATTCTCCTATTATAATTATAAATCAAATTTTAAGCATAAATATCCATCCCGAGTTTTTAATTATCTTCCATATATAGTAATATCTTCAAAAAAGATAAATCCTCTCTCATATTTATTTCTTTTATTATGAAAAAAAGATTATTGGGTGAGATTTACCATAATGATGAAGGGTTTCTAAATCAAAATTCAAAATGGATACATCTGCATTAATGGTATGATTGGGTATTCTAAATAAATAACCATTGAGTTACCTCAAAAAAGACATTTTGACTTATTACCATCATATTCTATAGAATCTATATAAACTATCTATAGAGAAACTAAAATTTTATACTAGTTTATAATGATAAATGAATCTCATTATTGGAGAAACTTATAGTTCATTATCCGTTCACTTTGGAGATGATTGTCAAAGTCAGTCCCCCTTTCAATGATTAGAAGTTTACATAATCAAAATCAAGAAATTATAATCTTCTCAGGGACTAGAAATTCAATTTTTTTGTTTATTATAGTTTCTATGGAATCAACCAACATTAAAATAGAATGGAAACACACTATGATATAGGAGTGGTGAAATGGGAATGTCAAATGGCCATATAATTTGATCCCCCATACATAAAAATTTTCTACCTCCCAGATGGGGTGTTGTGGAATTTAATCTCCCCTCTCAAGGATTCTAGTACAACGACAATGATCGTGATCTGGCACAATGGTTCTCAAATCTCGATGCAGTTATGGAAATAATAATCCTATTAAAAAATATATAACAAAATTTTCTGTTGTCAGTGGTCTCCTTCGGTTTTCAATGAGTGATAGTACTGCCATACGATTTAAATTTCATATTCAGAGCTAAATAATTTTATCAGTCTATCATTTCAATTCCTAAATAATAGTGGTTCAACCATTAATTGTGGACAAATATCAACTAAAATTACTTATTATTCAATTAGATATTTTTATATAATCCTTCTACACATGTTTTTTTGTATATCATTGAACCACATTCTTGTAGTTATGTTTACTATTAACGTATCATAATCATTGAACTCACTATGGATAATCCCTTCAAGTTCTTTAAATTTATTCAATAATTTTATCATTTAAATATTTGAAAAAAACTATTATCTAACAATTTCACATATATATGTTTAATATGAATATCCAAAAAAAAATCCACAAGATAATGTAGGGTTTATAATCATTTTAAATCAATATGCATTTCATGATTAGATTGCCATTATTTATCACCGCAATTGGGAGTATAAGGTAAAATATAAATGTATATAATCTAATTACTGTCACATGTAATTCATTCCTTTTAGTAGTTTAATTCTTCTAATCATCAATCAATGTAATAAATTTATAGACTATATGATGAAAAATCTAACTGATATTCATACAAAAAACTATCTCACCTCATATTTGGTGGAATCCAATAAAAATTGAAATGGTTCTTCTTAATGTCTTCTTACCATATATAGGATAGTGATCAAACATTTCATGAATTCTATAAAAATATTTCCATCTTTTGAATATATATTAAATCATTTTTTATATAATTTAATGGATAGGCTTAATATTTTGTCAAAATTACATATATATCCTTCTGTAAAATCAATGATATCTTTAAAAAGACAAAATATCATTAATATATTTTATTTCTCACAACTCTTTATGAAAATTTATTTTTTACCTTCATAAAAAAACCTATAATTATAATTATTGTGAAAAATCCAAATTAAAATTAATACCTTGAAATATTTCTTCCAAATTACTCATAAGTAAAATCTCTTCACACCTCTTGATAATTAAGATATGATTTTGTCAGAAAATTAAAATGTCTACCAATAGAAAAAAAAATTAACCTCAAAATCCTCAATGAAATCCTCTTCCATCCTATGAAATAAAAGAACCATTGACCATAGATATTTTTTAGGATCTCTAAACATTATAAAACACATATTTAGGTATGAAAATTTTTAGTGTATGATGTTTCATGTAGTCTTATCACTTTTATATAGGGTCATAATTATTTAATTACACACGGAATAACGACCCATGAAGTATTAATATTAATTCTTCATCATTCACATAAATATTTGATCATTTAATGTATTGGGAAATTATCAATGTCCATCAAATCATTGATCTATATATAGTCTTCAGAAAAAACTCTAAACCTTCACCGTACAATCTTCTTTTGTTAAAAGATTCTGGTTTATTTTTCATTGATTCAACATATATTGGGATAACCCATTCACTTCCCAAAATCATGTTAAATATCCTATAATTTAATATCTCCAAAACATCATTATTCAATAAACAAAATTATCCAATGGGTTAAAAATCATTTGTTATATAATTTTAACCATATCCCATATATCAAACTTATTTTTGGGTGAATACGGTCTATTATATTTTGTTGATATTTATAATTATCTAAAAATCAATCTTATATTTTTTAAACAATGAAATCAATTAATTCTCAGGTTATTTAGAGTGTTCATTATTTTAAACTATGATATTTCACAAAATAAATGTATCATATATTTATGGGGAGAATCTTTAGTTAATGAATCAGTTCCTCCACAATTGAGGATGTCAACATAATATTATTATTAGTGGAAATGTTTTCTATCAGTCTAAAACACTATTCAACATCTAACTCTCAAATTATGTCCTCTTATTAATAAAATATATTCATCATAAAATGATTATCCATCCTTTTCCATGGTATATATTAATATTTAAATATTATTTCATTGCTATTAAATGAAAAAATTCTTCATAATATGCATGTTGTAATGAATTATTAATATTAAAATTCATAAACATATTCCAACTATTAAATTATTCATTCTGGTTTGATGATGAATATATCCATCCTAGTTGAATGTAATTGGTGAACATGAATGATCCAAAATCTTCTTTCCTCATTCCATTCTTAGAATTAATATCCTAGATGAATAGATTATGTTTATCACAATCAACAATTTGTCTTCATGTATCGTTATAGGTAATAGAATTAATCGATCCACATCCATGAATGACACTGTTATTGATTATTTAAAAAATAATCTATTATTAATGAATACATTTTTTTGAAATAAAATAAAACTCTCTCCCATTTCAGTTTTTTATTTTTAAAATTGTGCATAGTCCATTAATGAAAGTAAAAGAACAGTTCCCATGATCACGAAGGATTTATGGAAACATCAATCATACCAATAGTAAATATTAAATTCTTAGTTATATAAATCTAATGTATTGGAAACATTTTTAATAGGAGTTTATATCATTGATAAAAATATTAAATGATTAAAATTGTGATATTTCATAAGTGTATGGTATATTGATGTGTATGTGCTTTAAAATCTCCAAAAAAGACTGTACTTATATTACAACTTACCATGGAACCTAAACTCTTTGAAAGTAAAATACTACTAATGTATAATAACATCCTTATAATTTACCATTTTCTCTTTTATCTTTTATTTTTATGTATTTTAACCTTATTTTCCACAGATCCCAATATTTCATATTTCATATTCATCTACTACCAATTTAACCTTTTTTACATATCTATATTTATATTTATCTCAAATGTATCATGAATTTACTATCAATTCCACAAGGATAATTCATTAAACTATTGTCTCAAAACATTCATGGAACATTTTACAACTCCATATGGACTTTCATCTAGATTTTGCAAAAATTTTCCATACCATGTTTCTATATATTAGATTAATCCTTAATGATTCTCTAATTAAATTTCATTATTTTGTTATGTAATATCACCCTGTCTGAGGAACAATTCATTTCTCCTAATTTATTTGGTATCCAAATCCACTAAGGATAGATTTTAATTATTTGGGTGTGGTTGGTACTTTTGTTATTGTAAAAATTGAAAACAGTTTTTATAGATTTGACAATTTATATGTTTTTGTTTCAATTGTATTTAACAATTAATGATGAATATTATTCTAAATAGTATTAATTCATCATTCATCTATCCAAACATTATTATATGGTATTGGATTAACCACTTTTTTTACTGAATTTTTTTTAATTGGTGTGGTAGGATGTAGATTTAAAAAATTCACACAACCCATCATGGTGCCTTCTACTCTATCATGATAGTCCTATAATATATGATAAACACAATAAAACTCAAAAAACACACTAATGGTGACCTATAGGATGCTCCATGATTTTAAATATCCATTGATGCATCCATATTATATTATATATCATCATCATTAGTGTCCATGTTTGTTATAACATTTACCATATGAACAATCATAGTTGTTGGTAATATCTTAACATAATGTTGAAATATATTATCAAATAAATTGACATTAATGTATTGATATTCTATGGATTTTTATACATCATTCATTCTCATATGGAAATATTTTCCCCAATATCTATGTTTTTATAGCCCAATGTAAATGACTTATAGCTATATCCATATAGATACTTCAGAATTTGATTATCTCAATAGTAACTCCATGAATCACTCTAAATACTACAAGTTTGATTCATTGTATTAGTTTGTCAATTTTTTTCGATGACATAATATCTTTATGAAATATTACATTTGAAATTATTTTTCATCAAATCTCTATGAGCTCTCTTCCCAATAATTTAATGGATTCATGTGTATGTGAATTAAATTAATCAGTAATGAACCATGTTTGTTGGATTAGGAATTAATTAATATAAATAACATTGTCAATTACCCTATTATTCATGATGGTTTCACATTTTCCGGGGAAAAACATGAAATATCATAGTGGTATTAATAATTCTGTATTCTTATGAATTTCCCATTATTTTGGATTATTTTTAGTATTATTATCTTAATATTAAAATTATTTACATAAATGGGTATGAATAAAATTATTTGAGAAGATTCATTCATATATAAGAGTATGTAGTCTATTATTTTATATTTAATGTAAAAATTCCTTATATCATGTTGACAGTTTGATCATCTCATGTTATTTGATTTCCCTAGTTGTTTCCCATTTATTCACAAAATTTGTGCTATAAAAAATGGTTGATATATAGCTGTAATTCAAATCCCCCATATAATATGAACATAATGATCCAATTCATGAATTTTGGCTTATGAACCCAATATGTGGAAATAGTAATCAAATCATTGTTGCATTCCAAAAATAATAGAAAAATAAAAATATTGAAAAAATTGAAATAATAATGTAAATTCGATTCATGGTTTACATATGTTTTAGTTCTCTTGAATGTAGTTCTAATATCCAAAATAATATCTTGGATTTTTCATTTACTTATCTTCTAATAGATTTTAATTTAAAATTATAGAACCAAAGTCACAAAAATAACAAAATTATAGTACAATATTTCATATAATTGAGTTCCAACCATAGAGATGATAGAGGATTCCACCCTATTTATTCATTCTAGATCACCGTATCAAAATTATAAATAGGCAGAAACCAGTTTAAGCATTAATGATTGAGAAAATTTACTATATAAAAAGGACATTGAACCTAGATTATACATGTGATGGAAACATGTTAGATGGGAATCATAAATGATGAATTATTTTTATTTGATACATTCCTTGTGATGGTGAATAATTTCACTTGTAAATAAATAGGGGGAAGTTGTTATAGACATATTGGAGTATATAATTTACTTTTTCTATGAAAATTATAACTACCTATTCTTATTTGATTCCTTTGGATGAGGAAACCTAATAAGACCTTGATTCATGAGATTCAGTCTCAGAATAAGATGAATCATTCAATGTTTTATCTCTCTTCCACACTCCCCTCTATCAAATTTTTGATCTCCCAAAAAGTAATATATCACCATATAAATTAATACGAGGTATGATAGTTAGTGGTATGATGTGATGTTGATCTACATATTTTATTCACAAATCAAATTACATTTTTATGTTAAATAATAATATGCATACTCTTGATCCATCATCCCATTAGAGACTACTCTGTCATGATGAATTATTTTTCCCTCCTAATTTAAATTGTTAACTCAATTTCATTATGATATGTACTATATGGATATGAATTAATACCTTTTTTAGAAATATTAAGGATAATATTTACATCCTTTCATTCATCAATATTAATCTGTAAAAATTAATCATAATATAATTTGCTTAAAATTATTTCAAACAACCCCATTAAAGTCTTCATTCAAGATATCTTTGGAATATAATAAACAAACACTCTATTTGTGTTTCAAATTCTATATTAAAAAAACAATATGTATCTTAACTATTAAATAGTTCATTAATCACAAATAAAGTAACTAGATGAATATGTGGTGGAAAAAGAAAAAAATATATGAAGTGTATACTATAATATATAACATAATGTGATTTTAGTGAATGATAAGATGAATCTTCCACTATATATCACTCAAATTTTAATCAAGATTCATTAAATTTATGGTTTTTACACATCTGTTTCTAATAGGATAATTATATTTGAGTTTATATAAGGGTATAGATGTGTTATCACATGGAATTTTTTGTAACTTTAGGTTTATATCTCTTCCAATTTATGACTCACCAAACCATTTAAGAGCTCCATGAAAGGGATTTAATTTGACCTCAATCTAGTCAATTCCATAGAATGACCCTCTATGATTTGGAAGAAGGTTTACTATCCAATATTCACATTATTCTTAAATGGAAAATGAAAAAATCGTATTTATACGCACAATCACTAAATAAACTTCTTAAATATCTTCATGTGGGAAGAAAATATGATATATTTTAGGCCTTGGAATAATAATACTAAATACAATTGTGTAAAAACAAGGATTTTTTATAGTATCAAAATTAATATTATCTAAGATGATATACTTTTTAAAAATATTGATATATTATATATCACACATTAAAACACCCACAGGGTCACTGTCTACCTTTGTTCTAAGGTTTGTTAAAACATTACATATCTTGCTTTAGTATTTGGCTATATCATCATTAATCACACTATAGTTTAGTATATATACTGATATTTTATTCCAATTTCCATAATCATTTTCTAAAACCCACAAATTTTAATTAATCTTATATTTGAAAAACAGTAATTAATAAAATACATCAATATATTTGTATTTTAATAGTTTATAAATTTATATTTTATCTAATAGAAGTGAATAAATAATCATAGATTGGTTACAGTTAGATATTAGGATAAAAATATGGTAAGTATTTTCTAGGAACATTATACATTGTTGGACGAAAATATGTTCCTTGAGGATTATTTTATTTTTTTCACATTTTTTAAAATATATATATATCTAAAATGTCAATTACTCAGTCAAAACTCCATTGATTTCTATCAGAATTGATGTTGACACTCCTTTCATATTCCTCTTTCCATTTTGCCCCACCTAATAAACTCAAATTGACATTTTTTTGGATAAATATTTTTTAATAAAACATTTTTTAAATTTGATTTTGGATGCAACATAATGATTTACTATTGTGAAGAAAAAACCCCATTTTTTCATTCATGATATGTAATTCATTTCAGTTGTGGAATACTAATCTAATGATTTTTGTTGGGAATGAACCAAGAAAAATTATTTTACTGTTATCTTTTATCTATTAGATTTAAACAGGATAATTTTACCATGTCACATGTATGTATTTTAATGCATGGTAGAACCACATTTAATAGAAATAAATTATGTTTTCATATTCACTGAATGGTGAGTTACTCTTGTTATACAGGTAATGCATCCTCCATAAATTAAACCATAATCACATTGTCACAAATAAATGTGTTATACAAATCCTATCCATGAATAATATCGAATTCATCTAAATAATGGTTAAAAATATTTTTGTTAATAAATGTCACACAAACATATACTGACAAATAATTATTTACATGTGATTTAGCTATTGTTCTGTTATGTGTATACAATATTGAAAAAGATATAATTGTTGAGATAATACGATGAACCAATAGAAAATTCATTATAACATAAATAGTAAGTTGATATTAATTCAAATAAAATATTATATTATTTATAACAAATGGTAAGTGTAATATTAAAGAAATTATTGCCATACTCCACATCTCAAATATTTGTCACCTGTTATTTCCATTTTTCATTGGACATAAGTGGTTTCTAATATTCATAATCATATATGGCCATAAAATATTGATATTGAATAGAATAATGCACATTTTAGTTCCACTGGAACCATTGGTGTGTGAGAGGTGATTTTTTTCTAGCTTTTTCTTTATTCACATAATTAGTTAACTTCTGATAATCACATCGATAATAAATTACCTGATGACATTATTTATTATAATTAAAACAATTATAAGTCCCATTATAGTTGTTTCCTATAAGATTTATTCCACACATTCACTATAAATGAAAGATCATCTTTATTTCACTATAGTTTCAGGATTTCACTTGAATTCTAATTTTCTCTTCTTATTGAATATAATAGATTGATGTGAAAATCCACCCTATACATCAACCTTGACAGAAAATCAAATGATTTCTTTATATCTATCTATGTCCCTAATTTTTATTTCACTTTCAGTACATTGTTTTATTCTACAAAATAATAGATCCACATTACTTTTAGTTTGGGTTATAATTCCATAATTTTACCTAGCTTACACTATATGATTTTTATTTGTATGTACAAATGGATTCTTCGTCCTTTTTCTTAGGCTCATGTAACTCCTTTCCCATATTCTTATGAATAATAAGAATAATTAACAATTGAAAATTAATTATTTTACTCTTATTAATATATAGATTCGATCTCATCTAGTTGCATCATATTCATAAAAAGATAATTCCATTTATATTATTCATATTCAAAAATATAGACTATAAATATGAATATCTTATGTTCTAAACATTGGAGAATAGAAAATATATTTTCAGTGGAACATATCCTTTTTCAGCGATTATTGGATTAGTAGAACCACTATATTAAGGTGGTCTCTACATCATGAAAGACTCTACATAATTTTGTTTCCTATATTGTGTGTTTGGAAGTACATCATAATTGAACACATAAGAATGATGTGTGATGATATAAACTATATTTTTCATTCCATATTCTAAACTATTCAATTTCTAAGGAGGATAATCAATGAATTTTCCATCACATTCATCATTATTGTGTTTCCTTCAGGTTACATCCATTGACTAAAAGAGAATACAATGTATTCTAAACACTAATAATAGTGGGAAGACAATATAATCAAGGGTAATTTATTATTAAATTTCAATTCAGGACACATTAGGTTTTATCCTTGATTATTTATGATCATCACCAAAACTTTACGATCATATTCCATATATAGACATATAATTTTGGTTCTTACTTTGTTTTTCTTATCCTAGTTTCCAAAGTTTAACTAAGCCAAACTCTAATAAAAACTATAATTGAAGATAATATTCATACAGAGAAATTTAATGTAAATAAAATAATGTTCATTACATAAAAAATAAAAACATTCAAGAATGATATAGAATTATGGTATTTAGAAACAAGGAAACATTAACAACTAATTGAAAAAATTATATAAATCATCCCCCACTTGAATTGTTTTTTTTAAAAATTTATCAATATATTTACTTATATCAGGAGGAATTAAATCCTAAAATGGTTAATATAATATACTCATTAAAATTAATAAAAGGAAAAAACATTTGAATAAGGGAATAAGAACATGATTATAACATTTGAAAATTATATCCAATATATCAAGGATAGTGATATTGATTCAGGAAATAAATCATAGATTTTCGCAGGACATGAATTATAAAAGAATAAAAGAACCTAATTCATGGAATTATAATATAACACATGAAATTGTATTTTACACAAAATAATTAAAAATAATTTCCATATTATTCATGTTTTATTTCCATGATTATCATAGCAGACAATGTCCTTTAATGAAATGAGGTTACTCTTAATTCCATAACTGAATTACTAAACCATGTATACTCCTATTCCAATCCAGTAATAGTGAACTAGGATTAGTTGATGTTCTATTCCACTCTATTTTAGGATATATAAATATTAACCAAATGTATTTTAATGGGATATAGTCCCACTAATTACATAATAAAAACTATAAATATGTGTTCCATTTGAAAAAGACACTCATAATATCATAACCCATGAAAACAAATGGGTTTCAAAAATATCAATCCACTTTGTACATAAACAAAACAAAAAATAACAATAATTATATAATTATTTAAAAAACATCCTTAGTAATGCATATGAAACATAAGCTAATTTTATCTTAGATGGATAATATTTTTGAGATATCACATAAAAATATTTACGGGGAACATATCCTTACCCTTTTGATTTATTTTAATAAAAATAAAAAAAATTCAAAGAAATAAATTTATATTAAAATAATAATATATTTTGGTGAGTGTAACCTAGATACATTAATAAGTCCCGGAAGAAGAAAAATATTTTAATTCTATATGTGTTTTAAAAAATCCTTTCCTTTTTGTTAGAAAAGTTACAAAGAACCTCATTTGGAAAACGAAATATAGATTTCATCCAACTTATTTACTAAAAATTTCCATATTGGTGAAAATTAGAAAACATAAATTCTATAAAAATCGAAAAAATATTTAGATATTATTTTTGAGACATGGATATTGAAGGCAAATTTTCTCTAATAGATACTTAAATAAATACAATTTCTAATAATGATACGATTGTGAAATTATCCATTACCGTAAGTCTATATTCATTTTTATGTAGATTAAATTCATATATCTTGGTTTAAATTTTTTTATTACTTTATTTAATAACCTTGTTAATATGAATGATATTATATATTATTTAATTACATCATCTTATGACATAATTGTTTATAATATTTCATTATTATCATTCCTTCAAATGTTAACTTGTTTAACTTCCAATGCTTGTTTTATAGTATTATTACTATTTCTTGTGGATAAGATATAGTCTATCATATAAAGAATTATATTAAGGAAAAATATATCATATTAATTGATTGTATTCCTTAATTGCATCACATCGTTGAGATGGTAGGTCGTATGTACACGTTAACGATGGTATCATTTACTTAATAGTGCAATAGTAAAAAAGTGGATGGTATATTTTTTTAATAATAAAAAAATATAATGTTATCATTATAATATATATATATATATTGTCAGTTTACCTATACAAATACATTTCTAATGATAAACATATATAATAAAGACATGGAGATGGTAATATGTATGTACGCATGATTTGTACTTTTGTTTTTCGTATGACATATTAAAGGTGGAAATGATTATTATAAAATAAAAATAATGTATTAGAATATAATTTATATTGGTATTATTACTCTATAATGAAAACAACACATTGTCAGAAAGTAGAGGAATAATAAGACTTTAATGTGCTGGTAAAGATGATTATCTCTTCTTTGTAGAATTTCCATTATAGATCATCTTACATAAATTAAAGTTGGACTTCATAAAACACATGAACATCTATAATGAGAATATAAGGTTTAGAATTGATATTTATAGTTTATTTTCAATCATGATGGCTCAATTTCATATGAATAAGTGATAGAGGATGTGCCCTTTCTTAATTGAGTTGAGGAGAACATTTTGAATTTCCCAATATATTAATTCTTACTAAATTTCATCTCAATTAAAATTCCTCCATAAGGTAATTAATTAGTTATTTATTTGATATAAAGACACAATATCTGAAAAAAAATTTATTTTATACAAATTTAGTTATTATTTGAAACCTCATCATTTTATTAACACTTAGTTAATATATTTTTACTTTTACTAAAATAATAACATTTTCAACAATTCAAGGTTTTAATTTTTCCTTATATGATGTTTATTTGAATAAAAGTTAATCTATTTTATCATTTTATATAATATTTTATTTTATTTTATTTTTAGTAATGATTTATTTGCTTATATTATTTAAATAAAATAATATTTTTATAATATAACATTTTCTGTCAATTTTGATATTATTCATTACATGGACTTTTAGAAATATCAAGGAAAAAAGTTCACTATGATTTTTTTAATATATCTCAAATAAGTAGTAGTAATATATATAATTTTTTTATCACATAATTGTTGGAAATTATATTTATGATTATATTTTTAGTATATTTTATTTGATATTTCCACTAATAAAATAATTTATGCATCTTTGTTGTGTACACATATAATGTAATTATTTGTTTACTAAAATTATAAATAATATATCATGATTAATATAAATCATATAATTTTTATTATAATAATTTTAGAAGAATATATATTTTGGTTATAAATATATTAAAAATTATATATTATTTGAAACAGGAATGTGACATGTTTATATTTTTTTAATTAAATAATTTATATATCATTAATCATATAAGTGGAAAAAAAGTCCAAAACAATTATATCATTATTATATTACTATTAAAATAATATTTTACATTTATATTTTCTTATAGCATACCTATGTCAACATATGGGCATATAGGGGATATTTTAGAAAAATAATGTGATATTTTGTGACCTTCATTGATTTTCATATTATATAAGTAATTTTGATGGAATTTTAACCATTAAAAAACATAATTATAATCCTTATGTTTTATTGGTCGAGTTGTATTCATCCTATAATTTGTAATCATGTTTTAGGGTAAATTTTAAATCTTTATCATTTTATTTTTTCCCTAAAGTACCCTCTTATACTATTTTATGTTAAGAAAATTTTCGAAGGATACAGTTTATACTGTGAAAAAAAGAAAAAGAACTTCTTCCAGAAATTTTCACCTTATATATACAATTAATTAATCCATTTTCCATAAACTAAAACATATAGTTCATAGATTTTAATTTTAAATAAAACTAATATACCCCCACGAAAAACCGATTTTCTTAAAATTTGATTTTAAAATATATATTTTTATATAATAACTGTTTTTATAATATATTATTGAAAAATAATAATTTCATTTATATAAATTAAAATAAAATAATTTAAATTTCATACAAATAAAAAACATTATTTTACCATAAAATGGCTATGAAAGAAAATATAGTTTTCCAGAAAATTTTAATATTCACTATTCATTGAATAAATAAATTTTTTGGAGACTTATTATAAAATCCTTTTAACATAACTCTAAATTGAAAATTTCAAAATCTAAATTAATGTTATTAAATTAATTATGAATAATTTATATTAAAATAATAAAATATTTGAAGGAAACGTAATTTTGATAAATAATGTGACATAAGAAAAAATTGTGAGATCAATATCGACGAACATACCAATATATTTATATTGAGTTTGAAAATTATATTTATTTCTAAAATTATTTTATAATATTTCATTCTTGAAATATAATAAATAATTTACAAAAAAATAAAATATTTTTGTAATATTACATAGTTCATTTAAACTCATAGGTGCATGCGATGAAAGCTATTAAATAATTTAAATGTATTATACAGGTTTTATTGATGCATTCTAAGTTAGAAGAACTTGATTTAGGTGGACTTATCATCACACATTGATTTCTATGCGAAATATGAAATAATAACCTCTCGATTACAGTTTGTAGGGTATATATTATCCTTGAATTTAATTAATTATGATTTTAAATAATAGCATAAACAATACTTATAGGGTTATATAATTTATGAGGTTTTTATTGAATGACTACTAGAGCTATTAATAATCATTGTCTCAGTTTTTTTCCATGAGTCAATTTTTATGTTATGCCCATATTTATGTTTATAAGGTTTATATATATATTGTCTTAAATTTTATTTCAAAATTATACACATTTTAATGATATTTCATTTTTTGTTATTCTATAATGGGACAAACAATTCAATAGATACCAATGTGGTAAGGAATTATTATTAAAAACTCATTGTTCATTATAATTTTTTATGAGTATGTTTCTAATGATAAAATTACATGTTATACCACTCGTGAAACTTATTCAATTTACTATAATATAGTTATTTAAATATATTTTTTTATCCATTCACTTTTTTATATTAAGATACTAAATGTACAGATAGATTATTTTTAGGGGTCATATTTCACCCTTATAGTCAAAATAATTTTCCTTCCATGTTCATGTTTAGTAAAACTATTTCACTATTGTTTTTTTATAAGAAAAATTCATGGTATAATTTCATTTGTAAATATTTTTTAATTTTTAAATGGTTTGAAAATTAATATTCTTTTCACATTCAAAATGCTGACATATTTAATTTTTTAAAAATTTAAATGGATTGATTTTATAATATTTACAACATAAACAATTTTTAACTCTTCCATGAATGTTATTTATAATAATATTTCTTTATATATTCACATTAGTCATGTTAAATAATAAAAAAATTTAAATAATTATAGATGTTTTATTTTTTTTAATATTGATTTTTAATGTGGAATGATTATTTTCTCACATAATTTTTAAGTATTTTTTAATGGTATTTCTTTTCATTAACTATAAAAAACCATAATTTAACCTATCATTTTCTGTGTATAGGACCCATGGATACTAAATTTATTATTTATCATGATGTTTTATGATTATGTAGACATGATTTTCATGAACATAATTTATATTCCATGGTTTATGATAGGATTAATTGATGAAATATTTATAAAAACCATTACTTTTCTAACAGGTTTTGATATGATGAAATATTTAAGAATCCAACTTCTTTTTCAGGGGTAATGATATTATAATTGTTTTATGGTCATTTGTAAGTCATATATATATACATTTATTAAATTTATTTTGTATGTTTTGGGCCCATTAATATATATCCCATCAATGCATTGGATAATGATTTATAATAATAGAGATTTTGAAGACTGAAATGGGTAGTGAACTCAGTTAAATAAGGGACTCTCTAAACTATGATAGAATTGAGATCCACGCATGTCTATTATGATAGAATGGTGAGTTAAACCAACCCAACATGATAGTCATTGTAGTAATCCTTTATATCTTTCAATGTTATTTTATATTTATATGTGTAATGAAAAAACGTATGTCCTATGTAATATTTATACACTCATGGTTCCTGTTATTTTATTCGACTATGAATCATGTATTATGAACATCCAATATTTCATCCATGAATCATGTATATGTTCTAAAATATACATGATATGATATTTAATTAGCTAAAATTATATTTTAATAATCTAGTTATTTCTTATGAAGGTTATCCTCCTTGTTGAACAATGTGGTTTCTCACTTTTCCTTAAAAGAGTTTTCTAATAAAAATTTAAATTTTAGTCAGTATCATGTTATCATGCCCTTATGATTATGTTATACTAATTTGATCATTGATATCCCCCCTGTTTACTCATTCTGGGTATTTAGGCTCACATTCTATTTTTTTTCTTCAAATGATATAATTAAATGACTAATATATATAATGTATACAATAAGATCTTACTAATTATTAAATATGTGTGATATTTTATATATCGTTTATAAACAAAATTTTTATGTATCGATTCTTACAAAGATATAAAACATTTATGGTTTAGGGTTGTCAATTTATGAAATGTTATTAATAATCATATATAA
The DNA here is from genome assembly GCA_963277665.1 of Viscum album. Taxonomy (NCBI): domain Eukaryota; kingdom Viridiplantae; phylum Streptophyta; class Magnoliopsida; order Santalales; family Viscaceae; genus Viscum; species Viscum album. The sequence goes on along the minus strand of OY728121.1, from coordinate 202,386,783 downwards.
TTATATAATTTATAACTATTTAATGAATAGGTTTTGACTGATAATATCATAGGAATGATTTAGTACAACATTTTTTCTTATGTATAGTAAAATTTCATTAAAACCATTCACATAATTCAATTTATATGATAATATCCTAATTTTTTTGGAAAGGAATAGATAATGTTGTTTTCATGGATATACATCCAGGATAGGATACGAAAAGTAGAGTTGTTTTCGGAATCGGTTTATACAGGTGTAATGATGCCAATGAAATTTATTCAAGAATATATAATTCATCATTATGGTGTATTATTTGTGCAACCTTATTCCACACCTTGTCAGAAGCTCCCATGAGATATGCTTAGGATAACTAAAAATTTACAAATGTACCATTATGAAGGATTTAATAGATGATAACAACTGATAGACGAGGATAAATATATTTTTTTCATAGATTTAATATAATGTGTCATGATTTTGAAATCATATCAAAAAATTTTCATGACAATGTGGTTTACTAATACGACTATTATTGTTCCATCCATATTTTTTCTTATTATTAAATGGCTATAACTTGGTGGAGTTGATTGAAAATTGAACCATACAGAAATTGGAAATATTTTACCAAAAAAAACAATTGAAACACGAGATAGAATGTGTAGACTTTTGATTTTTAATCATCAAATATAACATACATGAATTATAAACATAATCATCGGTGATAATCCCTACACAACTATTATGAAAAAAAATTAGGATTCATAAAGACCATATAGTTAAGTGGATTTGGCTTCCTAAAGTTATTAAATATGGGAAGAATCACTCTTGTGAATTTCTATGATGAATTAACTGATTTTTTGTAGAAGAAATATTGACATAGAACATATATTTATATTGGTGAAAATTAACGGTTTTATGGACTGATATGATGTTAATTATAAGGTTTAGTTCATGGATTAATGTCGTATATATGGGGATCATGTGATTTACCTAAGACAATACATTAATATAATTGTTATCTCTTATACCAAATAAGGTCCTTGGTTATTCCAATCATTGATGTGAATGAATGGATGTGTTTTTGAGATATATGAGGTAGATTGATAATACCAATGGTATTTACGATATTGGAATCAAGAATCATATATGGATTATTACCAAATATTTTTTCATTATCCATTATAATATATATATATTATTAATGGAAATATTATTCATGAAAATTGATTTTGTTGTAATGTGATAAATTATTACTATGTTTAATATATTACTAACAATAAAGATATAAATTGTATAACATTTATGACCATGAAATTGGTTATTGGTTTAAGGAGAAAATACTTTCAATTATCATTGATGATGTTCATTGATTTTTTGGATTTATGAAATACATAAAATAGTTTTATTAAAAAAATAAGGATTATATGAGTTTTTGGAATCATATATGTTTTTATATGAGTATATCATTACATTTATGGACATAATCATGGGATTATATGTTTACGGATGATACCTATTCAAGGCATAAACACCCATTTTTATATAAAATGTTATGTAATTTAGAGGTGATTCATGATTTTTTGGGGGAGTTTTATTGGGTTCATGTATATGTAGCCCCTATGTCTAACATTCCTTTAAACATGAAAAATTATTTTTAAAGAACATAATAAATTTTTTTAATATGTAATATGAATGGTTTGATATCAAAAATTTCGATATAAGATTTTTATTACTCTTTTTATTTTAGATTTATTGTTATTTATATTAGTAATTGTTTAACAGATAATTTGGTTATGATGTTTAATGTAATGGTTTATTCATTTGTGGGGTATCATACTTCATGAAACCCGATTTTAGTATAATTTAATATATAAATATAGGATTAATATATGGAAAACCTTTTTCTAGTATCTTATGATCTGTTGGAAGTTGAATTTAGTGGTCTACGAATTATAAATGAATCTTTAAAAGTAATCATATAGAGAAACATATTATATTATTGTGAAAATGTTATAAAGGGTGGAATTATACCTATAATGTAAGTATAATTCATTATTTTCAATGTATAGATGTCATATTAATTCCTCAAATCAAGAATATGGATCCTAAAAATCTTATTTAATTAATTTTCTATTAATGGATGGACCTTTTCATAACTCTCTATTTAATGATTTTATGGTTGTTAAATTTCCCATGATCCTTCAATTTCTTATGATAAAATATTTATGTAACTCTCTATAATTTTTTTCAACATTATATTCCCTCCATATTTTCACTTACAACTAATTTGGTCATCTTTATAATCCATTTTATATTATATTCTTGATGACATCATATTTCTACACCTTTCTTTTCAAGATGATGTTTTAATTACCCTTTTTATGAGGTCAGTTAAAATAATTAATTTAAAAATATAAATCCCTTGATTATATAGTACATGTTAAATTTTTTAGGACACAGTTTATTAATTGGTTTGGATAATTGAACTATATGATATTTTAAATGAACATTCTATTTGAATGTGTATACAACACAAAACATTGAGTATAAAAAAACAATAAAATATTATAATATTTATTTTATATTAATAAAACTGCAATTAAATTAGTCTGTATGAATAATCTAGTACACATTATGATATGTTTATAATTTTATAAATATATAAAAAGTATAGATAAATTCCTAGTAAATATGATGTTATTATTTATTAATGTAAATTTATAATTCAAAAATAAATATTCATAAAAAAATTATTTTTATTTATTTCATTGTAAAAGTTTAATAACTATCATTTATAATATATAGAAATTTAATATAAAAAACAAAATAATTTTTTAAATAATATTTCCAAAATTTATTTACATTGATTTTTTAGAGTTTTCTAAAAATATCGATTTTTACTGAATTGTGAGAAATAACAGATTTTTCAATTAATATCATTTATTTTCATTACATTTTGTGAATTTATATTAAAAGTATGATATCATAGTAATATATATTTAATATAAAAAATAAATACCATGTTTGGAATTACATGGATCAAATATGTTGATAGTGAATTTTTCATTAGAAAGATTCTAAACACTATAAATATTTTTAACCTTATTAATGGTAAAACGAGTAATATATGGATTAAAATTTTGAATAAGTATTTAAAATTTCATAAAAACATTATATTATTGTATTTTATGATTTTATATTGAAAATTTAGATTCATATCTCTAATATATGTCCTCATAGTGCAATTTTTCCTTCATTATGATATTTATATTAATTTGTTGAAAGAACAATGTCAAAGCATCGCCCTTTACGCCTTAATATTTATGAACAATTTCCATAAAGTAAATTAGTAGATATGATTTTTCCCCAATTTTTATTGTAATGTTAAATTAATTTTATTCTATATAAATATCGATCCTTTTATTTACTGAAGAAACACCTCAAATACTTATTCAAACCCTATACAACATGTATTCACTGAATAGTAATATAAAATAAATTATTCAAACAAATTTCGAAAGTAATAAAATATTATTATTTAAAATTTAACAATTAAATTATGATTAATATAAAAATTATATATATATATTTTTTATATATGACTTCCATTATTGTCCAACTATTTTCATTGTCAAATTTTGTTAATAGTTCATAAAATGATATTAATAATATTTTATGATAATATTTTTCTATATGATTAAAAATATTTAAAATTTTGATAAGAGATTATTATATTTAGAAAATATATAAAATTTCATCTTTTTTCCACTTATGATATAACTATTAAAATATATGTTAAATTATAACCTTTTAATATTTGAAATTCCATTATCACAATTTAGATTAAAACTATTTTACCAAGGTTTTAAACAATAAAATAATGACCAAAATGAAAAAATACCCCAGATTAATATCATGGATTGATATTTTTAAAATATATCATCTTTTAATTTGAATATAAATTTGATCATATGTATTTATCATTGGAACAACTTACTTATATTTTTATATATTATGTAATTCTAAGTGTGTCATTTCCCTCCAAGAAATTGGATACCCCTCATATTTTTTATTTAAACCACATTGAGCTATATAAATGGAAATAACCCAAAACATTTGTATTATAAAATTATTTATCTATGTTCTAGATATTCTGGTCCTCCCGAATAACCAACCGTATGCACTAAAAAGGCAATATAATCGAAGTATACTAAGAAGACATAAACATCTTCTCCGACATTTTCCAAAAAAAATATTCTTTTAGTTATTATAAATATATTAATATTATCCTAAAATAATGAATCAATTATATTTAAAAAACATATATGTTATTATAATATTTTTTTAACAGTTTAATACATTTTTACATCATATTTATGATGAAAAACTCACCCATGCATATGTTTGACTTATTGTCTCCATGGAATAGTGTATTTCATTTTTCATCACCATATCTCAAAGAAGGTAATTATGGTATATTCAATGTTTATATATGATTCATAAGAAATTTTTTTTAATCAAATATAATTATACACCATTTACATTTATACAGCCCAATCATTTGGAAAAAATATTATCGCATGTGTGCATATGTGGAAAACTTTTGTCCTGCAGTGATGAGAATTGAATTTCATTTGTTTTTTACATGAGTGTTAAATAGAAAGTATATAATAATTATATAAGATTATTATTGTATTATAATTATTACTTAATTGTGAATTTTATTATTTGTTTTTTTATCATATAAAAATTGAAAATAATGTTCATATGTACTTACAACTTATCTTATCCGAGTAAGGTGTAATTAAATTTTATTTCCATATACCTTAGTGATGAATAAATATATATATATATATATAATGAAAATATATGAAATTAATAACCTTATTATCACTATATATATAAATTGTAACCATTTTCAATGTATTAACACCAGTACTATCGAACCAAATCTGTAATAAAAATCTAATAATTATCTCATAGAAATAAACATTTTAATAAGTTATTATTTATAAATTAGTGTTAATATGTTATATGTGGAAAATAAATGATACTATACTTATATTATTGGTAATTTTATATTACTATAATAATAATTAATTTGTTACACATAATTCAAGACAACTTTATATTAATGGTGAACTTCACATAAGCTTATTTATCATCTCGATTTTATTCCTTTGGGATATATGTATATTCGCCACTAGTTTTATTTTTCAATTGTTTATAGTAGAAATTAATATATTTTAAGATTATTTTAATGAATATTATTTTTTTAAAATACCTCATAGTGATATCACTTTTATGAGATTTTGGTTTGTAGATTACATAAGTAGTAATATTTCTTCCTCTAATTAAATAGTTTTTGTAAAAAATCCTTTGATTTTATGCACCAATTTATGTTTTTTGTGGTGTATAAAATACCATATTTAAATTATTTATAATGATTCTTCATATAATTCTTATATTAATAGTAACATTTGATTTTATTTTTCCATTGGTTATATGAATAAAATTTTACATTTTTTAATGTGTTTTATGTTACAATATCAGTGTTTTTTAAGATTCTTCATGATTTAGTTCATGAAAATGAAATATTATGAGATTTCTATGTTGAAAATAATATTTTAAAATATAATTATATTTATAAATTTCATTTTTCCATTCATCATTCCCTATTTATGTACACAATATATGAATAGAGTATTTTTTATTAAATCTAACATTATATATTTAATCGATTAAAAAGTATTTTCCTTAAATATCCATTTTACTAAAAATATTTTCAAGAAATGTTTTTAAAAATTAATCAATTAATTTTTAAAATAAATTTTAAAAATGATATGTATTTTATATATTTTATAACAAAATATTATTATCGGTTTTAGAATGTTGTAATTTTTACTTTTTAACAAAATTTCAATGAAATCTCTTTTAAAAGATAGAAAATATGATAAATTTACCACTATAACAACCATTATATACATTATATCAAACATTATATTTGGAAAAATATATTTTCAACAAAAAATTTTATCATAACTTTTATTATGAATATATATGTTTATTGATGAATGGTTATTTTAATCAATAAATTCTTAATGATCATTTAATGGTATTTCTAATCAACAGATAAAATAACCCTTGAATTTACCAACAAATTACATGGGATATGACCCAAATATACCATCCTCAATATTTCTATGTATGATATGTGATTATGATTAAATTATTTTTATGAAACACATTTCTATTACATGGGATATTCTTTGTTGAAATGTTGAAAAGTTTATGAAACATGTTTCTTCTTAAATGTGTTATGATATAATGAAATATATATAAAACTCATTTCTCATTCACAATAATTATATTATGAGCATTTTATGAAATTTTGGAAGCAATAGATATATGATTTTCATTAAGTAATGGATGTATATATATTATTAAATTTCAATATTATATTTTTCAAATATATATATATATAGCGGGAGATAAACTAGATATGAATGGGGAGTTATTGTGGTTTGGTAATGGTCTCTATCCACTATAATAGTTTTTGGAGTTCTCATTTTCTAATAGAATGGAATGAGTAGTCAAAATAATACATTACGACAATCTTGGTTGTGATCCTTTACAACAAGTGAATTTATTTTCTATTCTTTATTGTATTTCACAATCATAAATCGTATACCAAAGTTTTTCCCTCATGTCTCATGTACTTATATTAAATAATGATTCGTGTATTATTAATTACCATGAATTATTAAATGACTTATTTTAATGATCTATTAAATATAGGTTATGGTTTTAAAATACAAGCATCTTTTTCTCATACCCATTATATTATTTTATTCCTTTGTGACCATTAAAACCCCCCTTGTTTACCGATTCCAAGCATCTGAGATAACCATTTATTAGGTTTCTTTCCCTTAGTTATGAAGATATGTTTTTCGTATGATTTTTTTAAAAAGTTTTGTAGTTATATAGAACACAATATGGATAATGACAATATATATTAGGAAATAGTTTTTTATGTATCTATTTTTCAAGAAAGACAAAAACATTATGGTCAATGGGGATGTAATTTTGAAGGGTAGTGATTATTAAAATAAAATATGTAATATTTATTCATAAGGTTACGTGTATCAATTTCATAGGGGTCAAATTTTTAAATATAGGAATGGTTGATATCAAGATAAATGGTATGACATCGTGTTTTTTAGCAATTGAAAACTTTTTTCTTAGCATTATCATGGGAAGAGGATAGATTAAATATATAAAACGAAAAAATTGTCCTTGAAATATATATATTTGGAATAATATCTAATGATTCATGTGTCACATTTCCCATAAAAATATAATTAATTTTTAATTACCATCCAAATCTATATGAATGAAATTTTCATTCCTTCCCTCTATATGAAAATGTGATAAAATATATCACTTATTTTAATTTTTTGAGGAACTCTATATTGTGTTCAGTATATGTTAACTCCTAATACTGAATAATACTATTAATATTATTTTCATCTATTGAATCATTGATATTATAATCTCTCTCACTCTACTATATAAATTCAAAATATAAAATCTTATCTATGTATATATGTTCAGTATGTAACATCTTCATATATAAATAGTGATCATTATTATCGAATCTATTGATTAAAATGTTTTTTATGGGAATCATTTTATAATTAAGAAAATATTGTCGTAGGAAATATTATTTTTGGTTTATAATTTGTGTGGTCAAATATGTTGAGGTTATGGGTGTGTTTTGAGGGGTAGGTTTAGGGGAAGGGTTATAATTCTACTACGAGTGGTATGTGAGATGTTTGGTCCAGGTAGAATTGAATCTACGGTCTGGTAAAAACAATGGAGGTGTGGTATAAATAAGAATGTTTTATTTATTTTATATTGGATTATTGGTTTTTTATTTTGACGGAGTTGGAGTTATGTGAATTGATGGAGATTTTTAAGACGTTTAAGAGGTTTTGATGGGTCATGGTGATGTTATATTGAAGGGTGTGGATGTTAAATGACTAACTTATACCACGATTGAAGGATATAAATGCAGTAAAGAGATATGTTAGGTTGTTTATAGAGGGTAATTGGGTTATTAGTTTGGAAATAGGGTACTTATTTTCGGAAAAAATTGTATGTATGTTTTAGAGTAATGGTTTGGAAAAGGGTTGGTTGCTCTTATCACTAAGGAATTGTTTTGATAGGAAAGAATATTATTTTCCATAACCGATTCATATATAGGAAGTGATAAGGGCATGTCAACATAGATCATTGAACATTAAAAGGAAATTAACGTGGTATGTGAGGGTTGTGACATGAAATTAGTTATTTGAACACATTATCATCATATCATAACTCATTATATCATGTACTTATTTATAATTTATTAGTTTCCTTTTAGAAAACAAGTATTATAAACCCCCAAATGTAATTTATTTCATAATACTATATATAAAAATGTTCCCAATTGTAAATTTATTTAACTAACCTTCTGAATGACATCATTGTTAAGAAATTATGTTTCCTAATTTTGTAGAGACATCCACATGTTTCTATTTTTCATCTGGTTTCTATAGTCAAATTATGGATACTACCTCATGGAATCAAAATAATACTTTTTAATTCTTTTTTTAGTTATTTTATTGTATTGTGATACATATTTTGTGTTACGTAGATGCCAAAAATTTAATCATGGAAAAATGTGATTTTTTATCCACAATATTTAGATGTTTTATAATTATGGGGTTGTGTTGTGGTAACCTCAAAATTAATTGACAAATTTTATATTCCTTCATCTAATAATCTATCTTATATTTTGAGATCATAATTATCGCATGGTTAACCATGACCATTTTAAATTTACACACACCCTCTACCAATATCTGTCACTATTTTCATAAACATAATTCTTCCTTTTATGTGGTTTGAGAGAACCCAGGAGGAGTTATTATATAAAACATTTAAGCATTAGTACTGAAATTTTACAAAAAAAATATAAAATATATGATTCAAAAAACATTAAATATTTAAATAGAAATCATATATTGAATTAATATCAATCATCCCCTTACATAATTTCGAAATCATGTCATAGCATTTTCCATATATAAATTCTAGTGGCATGGCCTCCCCTCATGATCAATGTTTATCTATATCATGATTCAATGTAAAATACTATATGAATGGATATTTTCAATTTTTCTAAAACTGAACTTCTACATGATGAAAGAATTATGTAATAAAAGTTTGTCCTTCCGAGAAAAAATATAAAAGTAAAAGTAAAAATTAATAACAAAAATTTAAATAGTGTATCTAATCTACCAGATGTTGTAAATTCATTCAAATGTAATTATAATTCCATATTAATCTATTTTAATTATATATCTCAATTTTTCCAATAATATCCTTCTTGAGTTTTTAATTATCATACATATCTTGTAGTTTATTCCAAAAAGATAAATAATTTATCCATTTTATATACATTATTACAAGAAAATTAATCATTGGGTGAGATTGAAAAAAAGTGGAAGGTTTTTTGCATCAAAATTCATAAATAATACATCTGCATTAATGATATGTTAGATATTCTAAAAAAATGATAACCTGTCAGTTCCCTCAAAAAAATTATATTTTTTCTTATTAAAATTGTGTTATACAGAATATATTTAAACTATATTTTGTGAAATTCTAATTATTTACTATTTTATAATGATAAATGAAGTTCATTATTAGTGAAACTCATAGTTTATTATCACTTCACATAGGAGGTGATTATCCGAGTTAGTTACCCTATATATGATTAGTTGTTTATAGACCCCAAATATGGAAAATAAAATCTTATTCAGGGATAAAATATTCATTTTTATGAATTTTTTATAGTTTCTTTGGCATCAGACATTAGTAAAACGCAATGATAATAGACTATGATATAGGCATAATGGAAGGGGAAGTCAAATGGCCCTAGAATTGGATCCCCCCAAACCTAAAAATTTCCTTTTTTTAAAGGTGACATGGATTGGTTTCCCAATCCATGCCAAGAGAATTTTATTAAAACAAGAAAGGGGTCAAAGTACACACGAGATGTAGTAAGCCTACACCAGGAAAAACTAAATACAGCCCACAAGAATGAATAATTAAACAACCTAGGCTGACAAGAACCAACCAAACACACTCCATCAAGAATATCCCACCCAGCATTCTAGAAAACCAGTCCCAAACCATCCGAGATATGCATTCCAGGTGGGCCAAAGTCTATCAATAAGCTTTAAACAAGAACAGGAACTCCAACTCTAGCATCATGATCTCCCAACAATTCATTCTAGAAGAGAAAACCTGCTCCAAATCACGCTCACAAAACATGTCAAACTATGAAATGATTAAATAGATTCTCTATATAGTGCATGAGAAATACATGAACATCCAGACATAGATGCTCAGACATTTTCCGATGCAAAAATATAGGGCAATCCTTCAAAACAGAATTGCAGAATCACAAGACTGAAGCTTCAAACAAGGACAGCATGCCTGGAGTTCATCAAAGTGAACAAGTCTCCAGAAAAACAGAAGAACAGAGATGAAACTAGCCAGATTCAATCAAACCCTTAGATAAGGCTCCTCAAAACATCCAAAGAAATCCATTAACTGTACCAACCAGGAGATCTTCTAGGAAATAAAAAACAGCATTTAAATGCCAAACATCCAAGATCAGCAGATAGACCACTAGTAAGTCTGATCAGAGAACTCCAACCGCATCAAGGATAGATAATCAGCTTTAGAGGAACACAAATCAGCTAGAACAGAAATAAGTTGTGACCATTAAACCAGAGACAAAGATCACACAGAATGTTTACAAACAACAACATCAAGAAAGTGGTGCTTTCAACTTCAATTTCTCAAAGTAAATGAATTTCAAAGCATTCTCGAATTGATCCTCATTGATAATCCCTTTTTGTCTCTCATGTTTCAACAAATCTTGTTGCTTTCTCGTATGAGCAAGCCACCCTTGCATTTCCTCTTCCGTGAATTGATATGAGAAGTAATATAAAACAACGTTGGATTATAGGAGTGGTAGAACTACAATACACTATAAATTTCACATTCAATCCTGAATATTTGTATCAATCTATCAGTTCAATTTTTTAATAATAATGGATCATCCATTAATTTTTGGAAAATATCCACAAAAATCATCTATATTTATAGTAGATAGTTTCATTTATATAACCCTAATGCCCATGATGTTTTTTATATCATTGAACTGTGGACTTATAGTCAGGTGTACTATTAATATATTATAATCCTTGAAATCACCTTGGATTAGTAATTCATGTTCTCCAGATAGATAGAATAATTTCATCATTTAAATAATCTTAAAAAAATATTATATGAAAATTTCGTATATATAATTTCAATATTAATCTCCAGAAAAAATAATCAACATGATCATGTAGGGTTTGTTATCATTATCAATCAATATCAATTTCATGATTTGATGATCATTATTCATCACCACTATAAGGATTATATGGTATAAGATAAATGTATATAATCTAATTACTCCCACTTGTAATTCATTCTCTGTAGTAGATTAATTCATCTTATCATCTATCAATGTACTAAATTCTTTGTATATTTGTTGAAAAATCTAGTTGATATTCATATAAAGAACTATCACAACACATAAATTATGGAATCACAGAAAAAATGAAATGGTTCTTCATAATGTGTTTTTAGAATATATGGGAATTTCATCAAACATGTCTTGAATTCCATAATCATATTTCCATCTACTCATAAAATTATAAATATTTTTTATTTAATACATTGTGATGCAGATGCTGTTTTTTTTGTCAAAATACCATACAAATCCTTCTGGAAAATCAAATATGACTTTTAAAACACAAAATATCAGTAATTTTTTTTTTCAATAAACTTTTTCAAAATATATTTTCTATCTTCAACATCAAACCAATGATTAGAAATATGGTGACCAATCCATATTCCAAATAATACCACTTAATTTTTTTTTTCAAAACTAAGCATAAGTAATTTCTATTCAGACCTCTAAATAATTATTATATAATTAATTAAAAAATTGAAAAGTCTACCTATAGAAAAAAACATTATCCTAAAATTACTCAATCAAATCGTTTTCCAACCTATAAAATTAGAGTATGATTAAAAAAAATTGTAAGAAATTGTACATTACAAAAGTCATATAGAGTTATGAAAATGCTTAGATTATGATTTCTAATATAGTCTTATCATTTTTATATAGGTTCATACATATTTAATTACTCTTGGAATAACAACCCAGGAAGTAGTAATATTATTTCTCAACCGTTTACTAATTTTTTTTAATGTATTGGGAAATTATACATACCCGTCATTTCATTGGTCTATCTATAATTTATAAAAACACTCCAAACCATCACCATACAATTTGTGATAAACTAATCTTCTTTCGTTAATAGAATAAGGTGCCTTTTTGTTTGATTCAAAAAATATTAGGATGACCCATTTACTTCCCAAAATCTAGTAAATTATCCAATAATTTATTATATTCAACACATACTTTTTCCATTAACATCATTCTCTGATGGGTTAATATTCATTGGGGATATAATTTTAACCACATCTCTTCTACAAATCATATTTTTGGGTGAATACAATGTGTTAGATTTTTTTGATATTAATAATTATTGATAAAAAATCATTCTTATTTTATTTTTAAATTGAAAAAAAATAATTCTCTTGTTATTTATAGTGTTATTCATTTTAAACTATGTCATTTCCCAAAATAAATGTATCATAGATGTATGGGCAGATTCTTTATATCAAGAATCAGTTCCTCCATAATTGATGAATTTAACATAGTAAAATTGTTAGTATAATTGTTTTGTATAAGTATAAAACACTATTTTACTTATAACACTCAAATTATGTCCTCTTATTAATAAAAAAACATTATTATCAAATAGTTATTAATCCTTATCCATGATCAATATTAATATTTAAATATTATTTGTTTTTTATTAAATGAATATTTTCTTCATAATATCCCTGTTTTGATGAATTTTATTTGAAAATATTCATAAACATATCCCACCTATGAAATTATCCAATTTTGGTTGATGTTGAAGATATATTTCATAGTTTAATTTAATGGGGGAAGAATAATAATTAATACTCATCTTTCCCTATTCCATTTTTATAATTAAAATCCTAGAAGAATAGATAATGTTTATCACCATCACCAATATGTATTCAAATATTATTTTAGGTAATCAAATGAATATATCCACTTTTCTCAAAGAAAATATTATGGTTAATATAATACATCTTCCAATATTCATGAATACATTTATTAGGAATAAATTAAAACTCTATCCCATATGAGGTTTTGATTTTGAATAATGTGCATGGGCCATTAATGAATGTAAAATAAATGATCCAATGATCATGGATGATTTATGGAAACATCAATCCTTCCACTAATAGATATTAAATTATCAGTTATATCACTCTAATGTATATTCCACTCTTTTAAGATATGTTTATAACATTGACAAACATTTTAAAAGTTTAAAATTGAGATATTTCATTAGTGAAAGGTATATTGAGGTGTAGATGCTTTATAATATCTAAATAAATATTGTACTTATATAAAAACATACCATATAACAAAAAATCATTGAAATGGTGATATTAATAATGTAGATTCACATCCTACTAATTTACCATATTCTCCATTGTCCTGTATTTTGATGTATTTTGAATTTATTTTCCACGAATTCCAATATTTATATCTTGAAATTCATCTTCTACCTATTTCTCATTTTTTACATAACTCTGTTAATATTTCTCTGAAAAACATCAAAAATTTACTATATTCTCCACATGGATAATTCATTAAACTATTCTCTGAAAACATTCATATTACATTTTATGACTCCACATGGACACTCATCTAGATTTTTCAATCTTTTTCTGAGTCACGTTTCTATATTATAGAGTAATCCTTGATGATTCAACAAATAAATTTCATTATTTTTTATATTAATATCACCCTATATAAGGAAAATTTAATTTTTCCTAATTTATTTGGTATCGAGATCCTCTAAGGAAGGATTTTCATCATTTGGGTGTGGTTGGTACTTCTGTATTTTGTAATAATTGAAAACAATTGTTGTATAATTTCAGGTTTATATATATTTATATCAATTGTTTGTATAATAATAAATGTGGAATATTATTATAAATAGTATTCCTTAATCATTAATCTATCTAAACATGATTCTATGGTATTGTAATCAACCCATGTTTGTATTGAGTATTGTTTTAATGGTGTGGTCTGTTGTAGAATAAGAAACATCTCCTCTCCCATAAAGGTGCCTTCTACTATATCATGATAGTCCAATAATTTTTGAGGAAAATAATTAAACAAAAAATAACTAATAGAGAATTCTAGAATGCAACATGAAGTTATATATCAAGTGATATATCAATTGTCTATGATATTTCATCATGTTTAGTGTTCATCTTGGTTATATCTGCTACAGTCTGAATAACATCTTGGTTGGTACTATCTCAACATAATTTTGAAATATATTTTCATATAAATCAATGTTAATGGATTGAGATTCAATGCATTTTTTCACATAAATTTTATTATAATATCGAAATTGGCCCCAATATTTTGGGTTTTTATATCACATTGTAAATTATTTATAGCTATATCCATCTGGATACTTCAGAATTTGATTATCACTATATTAACATCGTGAATCTATCTAAATACATCTAGATGGATTCTATATATTTGTTTGTGAAGATTTCTAAATGACTTATTATCATTTATATATATTCAAATTGAATAAAATTTAAATCAAATCATTATGATCTCTCTTACAAATAATGTAATGGATCAAAGTGTATGTGAATTCAACTAATCAATATTTAAATCTATTAGTTGGACTGGGAATTCCATAATAAGAATATAATTATCAATTACCCTATTATTTTTGAGTGTTTCACAATTAATGGGAAAATGTTAAATATCATAGTGGGTTATATCATTCTGTATTGCTATGAATTTCCCAAAATTTTAGATTATTTGAAGTATTATTAGCTTCTTATTAATATTATTTAACTAAAGGGGAATGAATAAAATTATTAGAGTAGATCCATCCATAGATAAGATTATGTTGTCCGTGATTTTCATCTTTAATGGCACCTTTCATATTATATTGTTGATGGTCAGATTATCTCATGTTGTTTGAGATCCCAGGTTATTTTCCATTTATTCATTTATTTTTTACTATATAAAATGTTTAATATATGGGAGTAATTGAAATCCACCTCAAAATATGAACATATTGATCCCACTAATTAATTTTAGATTATTCACCCAATATGTGGAAATAGTACCCAAATCAATATTTCATTACAAAAAGAATATTAAAAAATAAAAAAATCGAAAAAAATTATTAGTAATGTAAATTTTATTCATGGTTTACATATGTTTTAGTTCCCTTGAAAATAGTTCAAAAATAAAAATAATCTCTAGGAGTTTTAATTTACTTCTGTTTTATTATATATTACAATTAAAAACATATATCCCAACTCACTAAATTAAAATAATTGTACTATTATATTTCATAATCCCAAGGTCAATCCATAGGGATAATCGATGTTTCTACCTAATTTATTCATTCTATATATCTGTATCCAAATAATACATGGACACAATCCAGTTAAAGAATGAAGGATTGAGTAAATTTACAATGTAAAATGGTATGTTAACCTAGATTAGACACGTTTTGGAAACACTCTAGATAAGACTCATAAATGATGAATTAGTTTTAGATGATATATTTGTTATAATGCTAAAAAATTTCTATTGTAAATAAAACTGGGGGTAATGATATAATAATTTTTGAAAAACTAATATAGTTGTTCTATGAAAATTGAAACTACCATTTCTTCTTTGATTCCTTTGGATGTGGA
The DNA here is from genome assembly GCA_963277665.1 of Viscum album. NCBI lineage: Eukaryota > Viridiplantae > Streptophyta > Magnoliopsida > Santalales > Viscaceae > Viscum > Viscum album. Next base: position 202,370,769 of record OY728121.1, on the reverse strand, counting down.
ATCTTATTAAGACCTTGAAGCATGAGTTTCAGTCTCAAAATAAGAAGGTTCATTCAATCTTTTTTGTCTCTTCCACAATCTCCTCTATGAAATTTATGATCTCCCCAAAAGTACAATATCACCCTCTACATGACTTGGAGATAAGATATAGAGTGGTATGATGTGATGTTAATCTAAATTTATTATTGAAATAACATATTATATTTTTTTGTTTAATAATAAACCTCATACTCTGGATCCATCATCCCTTTCAAGAGTACTTGGTCATGATGAATTAGTTTTCCCTCATAATATAAATGGTTTACTCAATTTATTTTGATATATATAATATAGATAAGAATGAATACCTTTTTAAAAAATATAAAGGATAATCTTTACTTCGATACATTCATAAATATTAATTTGTAACCATTTATCCTAATATAATATGCTTTATTTTTATTCAATCAACCCCATTAAAGGATTCACTTATAATTTCATTGGTATCTTTTCAACAACCACCTTAATTGAGATTCATAATATATATCAATGAATAAATGTGTAACATATAGATTAAATAGTCTAGTCATCATAAATATATAAACAAAAAGATTATATGGTGGAAAAATAAAAAATTTCTATTAAATGCATCATAAGATATAAAACATAATATGATTTTATTGAATGGGAAAATGAATATTACACTATTTATCACTCCAATATATACCAGGAATAATTAAATTTATGATTTTAAACAATTTTTTACCAATTGTATAAATATATATGATTTTATAATAGGATATATATATATGTTATTACATATAGCTTATGCATCGTCAAGTTTAAATCTCTTCCAATTTCTGACTCCCCAAACCATTTAAAGGCTCCATGAAATTGATTTAATTTTAACTTACTCGAGTCACATCCCTTGAATGACCTTCTATGATATGGAGGAATGATTATTTTCCATGATTCACTTTCCTCCTAAATGGAAAATGAAATAATCATATTTATTAACATACACTTCAAATAAAAATCTTAAGTATCTCCATGTGGGACGAAACGTTGAAGATTTTTAGGACTTCGAATAATGATACTAATTACAATGTTGTAAAAAACTAGAATTATTATAGTATCAAAATGTAAATTATATAAGATAGTCGTCTTTATAAAATTCGTAATACATTATATATCACACATTAAAACTCAAATAATGTCATTATATACCATTATAAAAAGAGTTGTAAAAAAATTAAATCTCTAACTTTAGTATTTTAGTGCCTGATCATTAATCACACTAATGTTTGGTAGCTATACGGATATTTTATTCCATTTTCATTAAAAAAAATTTAAAACCCACAAATTATATTTATACAAATAATTGGAAACCATTAATTAAAAAAATAGTTCAATATATTAGTATTTTTCTAGTTTATTAATTTATATCATATCTCATAGGAAAGAATAAATAATAATTGGTTGGTAAATGGTACATTGTAGGATTCATTACAGATACATATTTTTTAGAAACCCTAAACACAGTTTGAAAAAAATTTGTTCATATAGTATTATATGATATTTTTATAATTTTTTAAATTGTTTTTATTTACCAAATGTCAATTACCCACTCAACCTTCCATATATTTCTATCAGAACTGAGGCTAACACACCCTATATATTCATCTTTCTATTTTTCCCCACCAAATAAAATCAATTGATTTTTTTGTGTTAAATACATATTTTATTGATAAAACATTTTTTAAAATTTATTTGGGATTACACTAAATTATTAACAATTATGATGAAAAAACACCCTTCTATTTTTTCATTCATGTTATGTAATTCATTTAAATTATTCAATACTTATCCAATGATATTTGATTGTAATGAACCACAGAATGTTGTTATTTTTAAGTATTATAAATTATGATTAAAGATGATATTTTTACCATGTTATATGTTTGTAATTGAATACATCATAGAATCACATATAATTGAAAAAAATTATGTTTTAATATTCATTGAAAGTTGAGTTACTCTTGTTAGACCTGTAATGGACCCTCCAGGAATTAAACCCTAACCACATCTTCACAGATAACAATGTTATGAATAGAAGTACTTGTGCCTTAATAAAATTAGAACTCATAAAGGGTGTTACATATTGGGAATTGATTTAGATATATATGATAGGTAACTTAGGAAATTCCATAAAATGTAGTGATGTTTCTATGATTGTAGGATACATATGGATAGAACCATTGTAGGAATAATGGGTTTATAATTCATGATTTGATTAATAAGTCAGGTGGAGGGTGTTGTGAGATAAAATATGTAATGGTTTGGGAGATAATTAATTGTTATGGGTGATGTTATTTTATATATGTACTAATTATATTATTGAGTATAAATAATCAATAAAATTTTCTAACCAAACAAACAAATATTAATGAGGGGTATGGGCATGGTTACAACCCCCAAAAAAGTCTATTTCAACGTTATCTAGGTTGTTTCTATCTAATAAATATTATATATTGAAAATATTGGTTGTGGTACCACCATAGAATTTTTATATACATGATTGTTTTATGAATAATTATTATCACCATCATATTCAAAAAAAATAATTATTTTATATCATATAAAACAAGAAACATAAAGATTAAAAAACCTAAGAAATAAATTTATTTCAATTTAATCTAATCAATATCATGTGGAAACCACAACCTTGAGAAAAAAATGAAACATAATAATAAATATAAATTACATTTTATTTTTTGAATATTACTGAAAAATAATGATAAATATGGTTATATATTGATTGAAAATAAAATAAAAAATCATTTAAATCAAACAGAACTGATCTTTGAATATTGAATTTTTTTCTATAATATAGATTAATCACCCTTTATGAAAATAATTTAAAATAATCATTTTCCAATTTCAAAAAAAATCATAAATAAAATGAAATTTATTTTTCAAATCATAATAACAAAATTTTTATAACGATGATTTTTTGATATTTCAAAAATGACTCACTTATTAATGAATAGTGAAAAGGAAATAATTTTAATTAAGAACATAATTTTTGATTTAATTACATATAAAGATAAATTATATTTTAATTGTTATTAATGTTATATTATCATGATTATATATCTATTAATTTAATTTATGTGCTTTTACTCACTTTTATATCAGTGATTAACAAAAAAAATTGGGATCTATTTAACATTTTTTCATTAAAATACATGAATCTTATCACAGTTATGGGTTTAATGTTAATTTAACTTATTCTAGATCATTGAATAAATATTTAAAAATGGATTTATAATTTGGAATCATAATAATAATTATTTTCTATAAAGGGAAACCAAAATTTATTCCAAAATTAATATGGAATACCATGAAAATTATTCACACGGATTATGTTAACAGTTGATTTACTAGGGGTGAAATTATAAATATGAAGACAAAAATGACTTAAATAATTGTATAAAATAATAATTTGGAAATTTTTACACACTATCAGGTATAATTCATTACTACTGTCATTTTTTTCCCTTTTTTTAAATAAATATTACACCATTTTATTTTAAAACATATAAGTGTACCAACCACCAAACATATAAAAGGCCACCCATCATCTATATTTTTCTAAACATTAAATCCATTTTTGGGAAATTCCTACCCAAATTTCATCAAAATAATATCCTATCAACCATGAATACTTATTTTTTCTAGAAACAACACCTTAAATAGATTTTCGTGCAATCCTAAAGAGGTTTCCCAAGGAATATGTAACGTTCATTGAGAAGAATATTCTTTTTATTTCATCATCCAACACGAGAAATTGATATTATTCCATGATGATATCATAATTACATAAATAAGACAACTATATAGGAGGTAAAAGAACGTTCAATGAAAAGAATGTTTGAGGTAAGGGACTTCTTCTAAATTTTCTTCATTAAGGAAAATTGAAATTTTATACGCATATTTTTTTTTAAAATGATGAATATAATAAAAAATAGTACTGTTATATAATTATTAATAAATATTTCACAAAATTTTATGCTTCAATTATAATTATTTCATCTATGGTTATTTGATATGAATGTTACCATGTGATAATGAATTTCATAAATAAATTTATTTTCATTTAGTTATATTAATTATTTGTTATCTTCAACATTATATGATTATGTTACTATAAAATTATGAATATATTTTTATTTTAATATAATTATATTTTATATGATTATATTTTATTTGTATTTACATATGACACACATAACAGATTAATTTATTAATTCTCACACCAATGTTCTGATCTTTGTAAGGGGTTATTTCAAAATATAAATTTAATCTATATTATTAATTATTGAATTTCCATTTGAGGGAATTATTGATAATTGGATAAAAAACCATTTCAATCTATTCAACTCAGGTAATAAATGAAATTTTCAATGTAATAATACCATATTTATACACATTAGTACTTAAAATGATTAAATATTTTTTAAATAATATCATACATAATTTCTCTATTCAATCATAAAATATTTATCATCAAATATAATTTTTTCTAAAATAGTTTTCGAATATTTTTTCAAAACAATTCAAAATTATATATTCAAGATATTTTTAAACATTTTTTACTTTCTGGTAATTTTTTAAAATAATTTTCATGTTATTTTCAATATAAGGATGCTTATTATTTTTACAAAACAGCAATGTAATCACTTTTTAACGTAATTGGAATGTATGAAATTCACAAACCATTTGAGGAATATATATTTTAAAAATTACAATATGGGATTCAAATGATATTTTCAAGGAATATTGTGTTGGAACCAGGTTCTTCAAAGCATGATTTGGTGTATGGTTTGTGTTTGTTGTCAATCCTCAGTGGAAGTTCAGGGTGTGAACCAACAAAGCGATCATACCGTTCAGGAAGAAAACAGTAGTGAAGGTGGCGTTGTTTCCCAGTGTTTGCCAAATATTTGGGCCTAAAAATCCGTAAATAAAGTAAAGTGTTTTTGGCAAAGATACTTGCGCACCGATCTCTTGGAGGATGAAAGACTTGCACGCCATATGTTTTTGAGGATCAGAACATCACAATTTGGCTAAGTAAAGAAGGTCGCACAAGTGTTGGTTGGGTCGCGCAAGTGACTTGCGCGATAGAGGATCTGGAGACAAGACTTGCGCGCCGTCGAGGGACTTGCGCGCCGCCGCGCAGGGGGTCCAGTTTGACTATAAATACTGGACCACCCCTCCTCATTTCGAACGGAGTTCAAGGTCGAGAGATTGTTCGAGCTCTCGTCGCGCAGGTGGATGAGTCGCACAGGTGGTTGTTTTGTCGCGCAAGTAGAGCTTGCGCGCCGGTGTTTGGCTGTTCTCCCAAGGCAGTTTGGAAGAGAAAGGAAGTGGATCACGCAAGTATTTAGTTCAAGAAGGCAGTGTCGCGCAGGTGCTTCAGTGACACTTGCGCGCCATTTTAGTCTTGCGCGCCTGAGACTTGCGCGCCGCCGAGAGACTTGCGCGCCGGGCTTGAAAAGGAGACCTAGACACTATTGAAGCACGCCTGCCTTGCTGGAGCTGCACGAAAGCAGATAAACTACTCGGTTCATTCGAGGAAAAGTGATATTCTTCTTCTGGTGAGAATCGGACTTCAATACAGCATCTACATTCAACAAAGGATGCACTCTTATGCAAATGAAGAAGAGACCTACACGTCTATAAACCGAGTGGGACTTCACCAACGACAGTGAGCCAGGGGGAGTCAACGGGAGTGACCCGAGGGATGCAGTGAGTTATCCCTGAACTATTGTAAAGGCAGTGAGCCTGGGACAGAGTGTCTGTACCCGAACTTTTGTATCCGCAGCTAGTGAATCATAGTGGATTTAGGTATGACCGGCAACCTGTCGGCGTATGCTCCTTGGACGTAGCCCTTAGTGGTGAACCAAGTAAAAATGACTGTGTCTTCTGTGTGCATGTGAATGTTTTCATTTTTATCGTAATCATCATATAGGTTCAACAAGTTCCTACCAACGTGGGAACAAGATCCAACAAATTAAAAGAAAAAGTGGTCACCCTGATTCACCCCTCCCCTCTCAGGGTGTCCCGGGGTCCTTCAAGTGGTATCAGAGCGTAAAGGTTGCTGGCGTTGAATCTGAACTTCTTCGTCATGGAAAACGCGATCAATGTCAGGGGAGTCCCTCACTTCGATGGAAGCAATTTCCAGATCTGGAAGAACAGAATGAGATCTCATCTAAGATCTCTTGGAATGGAAGTTCTTTTTTCTACTGTGCAAGGAATACATGTCACTGATCCAACAGGTCTGGCTATGACTGAAACAGACAGGAAACTTCTTGATGCAGATGCCAAAGCACAGAATGCTCTCACTGCTGCCCTTTCTGATCAGATTTACCTGAAGGTGATGAATTGAACCTCAGAAAAATCTATGTGGGATAAACTTGAGAATATTTATGAAGGTGATAGCAAAGTGAAGGAGGCGAAACTACAAGTGCTACACAATCGGTTTGATGATCTGAAGATGCATCCAGACGAGAATGCAGACTCTTTCTTCAATCGAATTACTGAAGTGGTTGGAGCAATTCGGGGTCTAGGCGAAGAAATCAAAGACATTGATATTGTAAAGAAAATATTAAGAAGACTTCCACCTCTGTATAATGCGAAGGTGTCAGCTCTTGAGGAAAGAGATCTTTCCAAACTTTCTCTAGATGACTTACTGAGCAGTTTGGTAGCATATGAAATGAGAGTCAAACCAGAAGATGCTACGACTCGGGTGAGCAAGGAAATGGCATTCAAGGCCATGGATAAATTGAAAATCTCAAAGGATAGTAGCGGTGATGATGACGAAGAGAAAGAAATTCTTTCTCTCATTGCAAAGAAGTTCCAGAAGGGGAAAGGGAAATTCAAAGGAAAGTTACCTCTCGCATGCTTCCGTTGTGGAAAAGTTGGGCATATTGCCTCTCAGTGCTTGAAGAATATCAATGATGATGACAGTGAAGATGAAAACTTCAAGAAGCCTCAAAGAAGGTTCTTCAAAAAGGGAGACTTCAAATCTGGTAAGAAAATGCAAAGGAAGAGTTTTGTCTGTGAAGAGGAAGAAGATGACAATGAATTCTGTGAAGAAGAAGAACCAGAATTCAAAACTGGGAACCATGCTTCTATGATGGCCACTATTGAAAAGTCAGAAGATACTGATGGTGAAAAACAACTGAGAACTTGTGTAGATCCTGAGGTGCAACTTAAGGATGCAGTTAGTAAGCTTAAGATTAAATGTAAGAGCTGCAATAAGTGGAAATCAATTGTAGAAGAATCAACTGAATATGTTGATCAACTTGAAGCTGAAATTGAACGACTGGAAGAATTTGTGAAGGTACAGTCTAAAATAATTGAAAGCAATGATGATGCAGTTGATCTGAAGCTGAGAATTGAAGAGCAAGCAAAGGTCATCAATGACCTCACATCCAGACTGGATGAAAAATCCAAGACTGTTGAGGGTCTTGAGGAGGAAGTAGTTACTCTGAGGAGTAAAATTGAGACAGAATCAGTTCCAAAAGAATCGAGGAAGAAAATACAGTTCGGAAGATTCTCAGATGCAGAATTACTTGCAAGAGCCAAGTGTGGTTCAGATAGGGTTGGAAAAGTCTTGAGTGATCAAAGACCTGCTTGCATGGGAAAGAGTGGAATTGGCTGTGAGGCTGAGTCATCAACTGCTGGAAGTGCAAAGATCCAAAAGAAAGATAAGATGAAAGTTGAACATGTTGAAATGTTACCTAGAGTGCTGAAAAAGGAACCCTCAATCAAAACTAAAAGGAGACCTGAAAATTATCCTCAAACTTTCAAAAATGGCAGACAGTCTTACTATTCTCCCAAGGAAGAAGCTATAAGGAAAAATTCAAGTGAGAAGACATTTCTTCTCATGAAGTGTCAGTTCTGTGGCTATCTGGGCCATACCATGTCCTATTGTGAAGAGGCAAGAAGCTATCTGAATAGAGAAGATATAGATGCTCAACAAAGGAGAACAATTTCATATCCTAATTCTTATAGAAGAAATAATTTCTATGGATATTGTTTTCATTGTTCTAACTTTGGTCATAAGGCCATTAATTGCAGGCAGAGAAGGGACATTGACACCTCATACAGAAGTTCCAGACATGTCAAGTCTCGTCAGCAAGACGATGTTTCTCTTTCAAACAGGTTCTCACCTCTTAAAGAAGACTTTGACTATGAAGAACATGGGTTTGCGGAAGAGATAGTTGAAAGGCCATCAGTTCTATATACTCAATCTAATGTCTCATGGAAGGAAAGGAGGAAGATTGAGAAATCAAACCTTGCAGAGGTAGCTCTCAAAGCTACAAAGAACAACAGTACCTGGATTCTAGATAGCGGTTGCTCATCTCATATGACAGGTAATGCCGGTCTACTAACAAATATCATAAAGAATGTTGATGGTACAGTAAGATTTGGTAATGATGGGGCTCTGAAAATCAAAGGGAGTGGAAGTACCAAATTAGCTAATGGAGAACTAAAGAAGACTGAAGTCCTTTACGTAGATGGCCTACGTCATAATCTCCTAAGCGTGAGTCAACTCTGTGACTCAGGACTTGTTGTTACTTTTAATCAGAAAGGCTGCACTATCAAGGGAAAAACTGGAAATTCTCTCATGAAGGGATGTAGAACAGAAGGAAACTTGTATCAGGTTGATAGTGAAGAGAATGTATGTTACATGACTGTTGAAGAAGAAAACAATCTGTGGCATCGGAGATTGGGACACATCAATCAACAAGACATGGAGAAAATATCAAAATTGAGAATTGTCATGGACATTCCCAACCTGAAGCGTGGGCGTGAAAAATCCTGTGATGCTTGTATTCGTGGGAAGTTGGTCTGCAGTTCATATCGGCCAAAGAAGAAAAAGGCATCTCACCTTCTTGATCTGATTCATACAGATGTTTGTGGTCCAATAAATGTTGCCAGAACTCATGGAGAAAGGTACTTTGTCCTTTTCATAGATGATTACAGTCGAATGGCATGTGTGATGGTCATTCACCGGAAACGACAGGTCCTTGACTGCATGAAAACATATCGGCAAATCGCCGAGAATGATACTGGACGAACAATCAAAGTGTTGCGATCTGACAATGGAGGAGAATACACGTCCATTGAATTTGAAAATTATCTGGAGAAGCATGGGATACAAAATGAGGTAGCTGCTGTGATAACTCCACAACAAAATGGAGTTGTTGAACGAAGGAATCGACAGGTGAACAACATGGCACGAACTATGATGATTGAGAGTCGTATTCCACGACATTACTGGAAAGAGGCTGTTCAAGCTGCAGTGTACATTCAGAATCGAACAGGACTTTATATGGGTGAGACGAAGACACCATATGAATTGTGGCATGGACGGAAGCCTTCTCTAAAATACTTTCGTGTTTTTGGAAGTAAGTGCTTCATCAGGAACAAAGAAGGAAATCAGGGGAAATATGGTGACAACGCAGATGAAGGAATCTTCCTCGGTTACTCAATGAACAGCAAAGCCTACAAATGTTTCAACAATCGTTTGGGAAGGATTGTGGAAAGCAATGATGTTAAGATAATTGAAGAGAAAACCACAAATGCTTCACGGATGTCATATGCTGATGTGATAGAAAGTCATGAAGAATGTGGACATGAAGAAACTACAAATGCAGAAATAGAGGAAGCTGGTCAAAACACTCATCAATCACATAATGATGTTGACTCAGAAGAAGAATCTGAAGAAGAAACTATGGCTGAAGAGAATACTACTGAACCTCGCAGGAGAAATCGAAGAGCTGAGATTGATCCATCCAACATAATTGGGGATAGGAGTGCACCCACACAAACCAGAAGGATGAGGAATACCACGCAATCTGCATTTCTATCAGTTGTAGAGCCATCCTCATTCGAAGAAGCTGCAAAAGATGAATCTTGGGTGAAAGCCATGAATGATGAATTAGATCAGATTGATAAGAATCAGACATGAGATCTTGTCCAGAGACCTGAAGGTCACAATGTGATTGGTACCAAATGGATTTTCAAAAATAAGTTTGATGAGCATGGAAGTGTTATCAGAAACAAGGCACGACTGGTATGTAAAGGATACTCCCAGATTAAAGGTATTGATGTTGAAGAAACCTTTGCTCCAGTTGCTAGACTGGAATCAATCAGGGTTTTCCTTGCCATGGCACTCCAAAGAGGATATAAAGTATATCAAATGGATGTTAAGACAGCATTCTTGAATGGTGTACTCGAAGAAGAAGTCTACATTGAACAATCGGTGGGGTTTGTCTTGGGTACCGATGAAACAAAGGTCTGCAAACTAAAGAAAGCTCTATATGGTTTGAAGTAGGCACCACGGGCATGGTACTCACGGCTAGATTCATATCTCAAGAAGTTGGAATTCAAAAGAGGAGGAGTTGATCACAATCTCTATGTGAAGAATTCTCCAAAAGATCAGTTCATGGTTCTTGTCTACGTTGATGATATCATTTTTGGTGGCAGCAGGCAGAAATCAGTGGATGAATTTGCCAACCACATGAAATCAGAATTTGAAATGTCTATGATTGGGGAGCTCACATATTTCTTGGGGTTGCAAGTAATTCAAAAGGAGGAATACACTTTCATTTCTCAGGAAAAATATGCAAGAGAGTTGCTGAAGAAGTTCAATATGCAAGACTCCAAACCAATGTCAACTCCGATTCCTGTTGGAACTAAACTTGGAAAGCATGAGGATGGGAACTCTGTTGATCCCACCATGTATAGGAGGATCATTGGAAGCCTACTGTATCTGACAGCGACAAGGCCAGATATTGTCTTTGCAACATGCCTTGCAGCCCGCTTTCAGAGTAATCCAAAGGAGGAACATATGTCAGTAGTAAAAAGAATCATGAGGTATATTCAAGGCACACATAACTTCGGGTTATTTTTTGCTGCAGGCAGGGACAGTGAATTATCAGCGTTTTCTGATGCTGACTGGGCTGGGGATGTAGTAGACAGAAAGTCCACTAGTGGTGGAGCTTTCTATATTGGGCATAAATGTGTTGGCTGGTTGAGCAAGAAGCAAGAAAGTACTTCTCTTAGTACTGCTGAAGCTGAATATATCTCCGCCACAAAAGCATGCACTCAACTTATTTGGATGAAGCAGCAGCTAACAGATATTGGTGATAAGGTGCAGCAACCAATGGTGATTTATTGTTATAACAAAAGTGCAATTGATCTTACGAAGAATCCGGTTCAGCATTCTCGTACAAAACATATTGAAATACGGTATCATTTTATCAAAGAAAAGGTTGAACAAGGCGTGATTAAAATGGATCCTGTTGGAACTAATGAGCAAGTGGCTGATATCCTAACCAAGCCATTGTCCGCGACTGTGTTCGAGAAGCATCGGTTGAACCTCGGTGTTCGACCACCTCCTACTGCATAAGGAGGCTCCGGAAGTCCCCTCTCCCCGTTTTTTTAACTGTTTTTATCTGTTTATGGCTGTGATGCAGGTTTATGGGGGAGATACTATCCAGGGGGAGTATGGCTTGAGCTGAACGTTGAACAAACTTTTCGGTCTTTGGTTTTATTGTCAATGGGGGAGAAAGGAATAAATTCAAGGCAAGAAATTCTTCTGTGATGAGAAGTGTAAGCTTGTGATGAGAAGTTTAATAAGGATAACATCGGGATGGAGAATTTCGTGTACGATTTCAACACACTAAGACCCAATTCAAGCTTTCTCTCTTGTTTTCTACACCGAGCATTGCTCACGTAGACTTAGAGTGTTAGCTGAGTTGATTCTTGCGTTTTGGATTTGCTCATGGTTGGAGATCTTTTGAATTTATTCTGATTGCCAACAAACCCAAAGGGGGAGATTGTTGGAACCAGGTTCTTAAAAGCATGATTTGGTGTATGGTTTGTGTTTGTTGTCAATCCTCAGTGGAAGTTCAGGGTGTGAACCAACAAAGCGATCATACCGTTCAAGAAGAAAACAGTAGTGAAGGTGGCGCTGTTTCCCAGTGTTTGCCAAATTTTTGGGCCTAAAAATCCGTAAATAAAGTAAAGTGTTTTTGGCAAAGATACGTGCGCGCCGAGCTCTTGGAGGATGAAAGACTTGCGCGCCATATGTTTTTGAGGATCAGAACATCACAATTTGGCTAAGGAAAGAAGGTCGCGCAAGTGTTGGTTGGGTCGCGCAAGTGACTTGCGCGATAGAGGATCTGGAGACAGGACTTGCGCGCCGTCGAGGGACTTGCGCGCCGCCGCGCAGGGGGTCCAGTTTGCCTATAAATACTGGACCACCCCTCCTCATTTCGAACGGAGTTCAAGGTCGAGAGATTGTTCGAGCTCTCGTCGCGCAGGTGGTTGAGTCGCGCAGGTGGTTGTTTTGTCACGCAAGTAGAGCTTGCGCGCCGGTGTTTGGCTGTTCTCCCAAGGCAGTTTGGAAGAGAAAGGAAGTGGATCGCACAAGTATTTAGTTCAAGATGGCAGTGTCGCGCAGGTGCTTCAGTGACACTTGCGCGCCATTTTAGTCTTGCGCGCCTGAGACTTGCGCGCCGCCGGGAGACTTGCGCGCCGGGCTTGAAAAGGAGACCTAGACACTATTGAAGCACGCCTGCCTTGCTGGAGCTTCACGAAAGCCGATAAACTACTCGGTTCATTCGAGGAAAAGTGATATTCTTCTTCTGGTGAGAATCGGACTTCAATAGAGCATCTACATTCAACAAAGGATGCACTCTTATGAAAATGAAGAAGAGACCTACACGTCTATAAACTGAGTGGGACTTCACCAACGACAGTGAGCCAGGGGGAGTCAACGGGAGTGACCCGAGGGATGCAGTGAGTTATCCCTGAACTATTGTAAAGGCAGTGAGCCTGGGAAAGAGTGTCTGTACCCGAACTTTTGTATCCGCAGCTAGTGAATCATAGTGGATTTAGGTACGACCGGCAACCTGTCGGTGTATGCTCCTTGGACGTAACCCTTAGTGGTGAACCAAGTAAAAATGATTGTGTCTTCTCTGTGCATGTGAATGTTTTCATTTTGATCGTAATCATCATACAGGTTCAAAAAGTTCCTACCAACGTGGGAACAAGATCCAACAAATTAAAAGAAAAAGTGGTCACCCTGATTCACCCCTCCCCTCTCAGGGTGTCCCGGGGTCCTTCATATTGTTTTCATTTATTTTTGGTAACTATTATCTTTAAAAGATTATTTTCAACATGAAATGGATAATTTCCTGAGGAATGTTTTTAATGCTATTTTATGGTATGTATTTTTACCAATAATAATAAACCATTCTTTTTCATATACTTCACTGGGGATTTTTCAGATTAATACATTCCATTTTCTACCTATGGAAGGCTTGTTATTATTTGGACTATGTAATGTATTGGAATTTACCTTTTTGATTCAGTTTTTCATTCACAATATTTCCCTTTAAAAATTCACTTTCTAGCGATAATTAGACATTAAATATACCAAAAAAAATCCATATTATTTATCATGGATATTTACATCTCAGAAACCATATCTCATTATTACATACATTTTATTACATTGAATGTTTTTTGATTAAAACGGTAAATATTGATAGTCATTATTCATTCAAAAAATTATATATTTGTGGTATGGAATATTGTTCCTGTATTAAAAAAATTATACAATATATGAAAAATTTTGTAGACATATAGATATAGGGGGGCCTATTATTGATACCTAATCCTTGAATTATTAGTCGAATAAAGTGAATTAGTTGGCTACTCATAAAAGTGTATATTATTGTTGTTTTAAATAGTTTACATAAATATCAACATACTTGAGTTGTTGTGCTGCATGAGAAAACAAAATCCAATAATTATAAATTTACATCATTGATAATTATTTTAATTTTATCCATACGATTTTCACAATGATATTATATCTAGATTAATAAAATTTTCAATTAATTTATTAAATGCTATTTTTTGAATTATTATTAGTTTTATATTTATTATTACCTATATAATAATGATAACCATATTATTGATTAATTGGATTGTGTGTTATGTTATATATTTTTACCTATGGATTATTATAAATTGAATCATAATACCCTTAATTATACATAACCTTTATGGGGAATTTGTTTTCACCATTATTTTTTCCCATTCCTGAAATCAATGATGTGTACTATGAATTATATGTAATGATATTATATATGGAATAAATATTTTAATGAAAAAAATTGTTTTCTTTTGACATTTTAATTGTAATACATGAATCAAAAATTTATATAGTTGACCAAGTCTTTTAAACTATTCTATACTTGAGGATATAATTCCATGTATCTTATACAAATTAAATAATGAATAAACTAACTTTGTGTTTTTATATCCAGGATCACTACAGTTGGTATCAGAGGATGTATAGTAATATACATTGGAACAAGTTACAGGAAAACACATGCTATGTACCCCAACTCTTGGAAAAAAATTTATTAAAACTAAATAAGAACATCCAAATGTTTTGTTGAGGTAGAGGTTATGTTTCTTTTCCCTGGGATACATCCAAATATAGATTCTACATGTGTACATGGAAGGTGAACAATTTTTCCCTGGGGTATTAACATCGAAAATGGATCATTAAGATTGTCTCATTCATCAATTTCTTCTTCAAAACTGACCTTACTAAAAAAATGGTTGGACACTCCATGAGAATTTTCATTGGCTAAATCACATTTTATTTACAACGTATTATTATGTATTTGAATTGATAATTACAATGAATGGACCAAGCTTAAACTAAAGATTATTTTATTTTAAAATTATATAATTATAGAAATATTACATTAATTATTATATGGTTTACCCAATATTATCATTGTTTCATAAATGCTTATTTTTCATTTTAGAAAATGGATAGAACTCAAATGAAATGTGTTTACCTTAAAGATGAAGAATATTGTGTTGAATATATGAAACCATATGTGATTTTTACTAGAGTGATTGTTATCATGCTTATTCTTAATCATTTATCCAAAAATATGATAAACATATTTTCTAACCAACTTTCAAACTCCCCAATGAATAGAAGGGTAGAGTTTCCTAAAAGATTTAATGCTGGTGTCAATGTAGAAAGGAGGGACTTATATCAATCATTTGAGAAATTTTTAAAAATTCATGTAGAAATTTGTGTCAATGGAATGGAAAAATTATTTAAGTGCACAAATAAAGGAGAAAAGAAAGATTTTATTAGGAAAAATGAAGCATATGAATTGAATAAATAAGTTTAATCAAATGGATACATTTATTGTTCCTTATCTTAGATTTGGTGAACCTACGAATTATTTGAGTTTATTAACTATAATAAAGGCCATCAAATATAATTTAGAAGATATATAACTATATAAAATTGATCAAATATTATGTAATTTTGATTTAATATTTAAATTATATAATGTTTTTATTTGACAATGTTATTATGGTTAATAAAATCCTGATACATCTAAGGATTGTGTAATATTCTCAATGAATATAAGTTATCTTTTACATAAAAGTTATTAATTCAATCATGGCTTATGAGTTTAAATCTGATCATATATTGACGTATTAAATAAAATTTGATGATTTATTTTGATGGAAGTTTAAAAAATTAAATATATTTTCTCAAAAAAAATTAGTAATAAAATCTATTAGTGTAGTATATTTTTATTAAAAAAATAATCAAGAAATATACACTTAATTATTTTAATAACATTAATGGATTTGAAAACATTTATTGTGTAAATTATGTTTTATATGTATTATAGGTTATCCATCATTCAATAATGTTATAGAAATAATATTTATATTTTTTAGTATAAGGACCACATACCATCTAAAAACACATCACATATTGCAAGGCTATGGGTAATAAACCCATTAATAAAGGAAGATAATGGTTCATGAACTAAAACATGAATATATTAAACTATCATTAATATTTCATGGTTTTATGTTAAATTATTTGACAAATAATTATAAAGGATTAAACTATTGTGTCAATACTGAGCTTTATAGATTAACATAATATATTAGACAACTTGTTTTAACCATAATGGTTTCAAAAAATATATAGAGTCATATGGAAACAATAGTAATACATTTATAGATCATTGATATATTTAAAGTGAATTTTAGTCCTTTAGGAATAAAAATTATAATGTTTTATATATTTTTTTGGAGTATGTAATTTATTTGAAATTAATTGAATAACAAAAATATGATAAAATTGTTCATAAAAAATATAAATGTATTATGTAATAATATTTCCTTGTATTTTGAGACAATAAATGAATTACTCATCATCACAAAAAATAGTTCAATAAAAATTTTCCCTATTTTATTCATAGTGGATAAATTAGATGTTCTTTTAAATCTTCAAGGATAAATGGTATTTAGGACCTTAAAATTAAATTGATCATTGAATTTATTATGATCAATAACTTAAGTAATTCTAGTATAAAATTTTCTTTTCTTTTATGCCCAAATATTCACTTTTTACTCATGTTCACTATCAAAGAAACCAAGTATAATGGCCTTTGTACAACAATTTTAATATTTTTAAGAGGGTGTTTTAAGAACTCTTTTTCACGATATATGTTTTGAGTATAATAATTTCCGAATAACAATCTCATTATTACCTAGATCATGATTTAATTATGAAGTGAAAATAATTTGAAGGTGGTGAGAAAATAATTTTCTAGGATTATAAAAGGGGAAAATTTTATTACATAGAGTATGTGACACACAATAAAGAGTATAAAAAACCCACAAAATATGTGTTATTAGATTTAATATCATTGATAGATTAATGAAAATGAAACCTCAATTCTTAATAAATTGTTATACGATATACAAAATGTTAAATTGGGGGGGGTATGAATATTACTAAATAAATTATGAAAATTAGATATATATATATATAGATTAGGAAAAAATACGACACACATAAATGGAAAAGATATATTTTCTGAAAATTTCTTTTTTTCTAAAAGACTATTTAGTCTAACTTTGGACAGAGAAATTAAAATTAATTTTTTAAAAAAATCATAAAATTTCATTTATTAAATTGAAATATTTATTAAATTTATCAAATAATCATTTTATTAGGTTTCATTTTTTGGATTTTTTTAGAAATATTTTTTTTCTATGACTATGGAAGTATACTAAATTTTAATTTAAAACTTTATTTTTGTTGAAATAATTTATAAAATTAAATTATAATTTGTATTTGTATTGATGTAAAAATAAATAAAGTATATATATTAATAAAATTTATATCATTATAATAAATTTTTAATTTAATTTTGATATAAATAATTTAGGAATTTTTTATCACATTCCCTTTAAAAACATCCTTACTTATCGCATCTACAAGAATAAATTTAATTTAAAATATTCTATTATATGAATTAAGTATAAAAAAATTTATTCATTATTGGGGATATTAATAATTTTAACAGTTTAATATGGTCAACATGAATTTTTTAAAAATATGAATATTTAAAATATTAATGATTATTTAGCCCAGTTAAGATTAAAAAAAATTTATCGAGAGGATACTCATAAATTATAATGGTTAAGGTTACCAATAATACATTATAAAATATAATTAGTGAAAATGTGTATGAAATATAATTTATTATTTTATTTGATAATATATTTCTTACCCTTTTGGAATGTGAAAATCACGGTTACACTTTTTTAAAAAAAATTAAAAGTCTTCAAATAATCACACTTATAATAGGACACCTTGTATTCACTCTTCCTCAAAAACTAAACATAATTTTTCAGATATCACATATAAAAATAAAATATAAAAATTCTTCTTATCATCCTAGAAGATCTAGTTCTTCAATAAATCCCTTAGTGGAATTTATTTTCCAAACCTACGAATGATACCTGAATGAGATGTAACATTTTTAATGAGTGTTGAAATTTTAATTCATTTAAAACCCCCTTAAATTATTATTAGAAAATGATGATATAATAACGATTTTATATTAATTATATTTTGTTATTTTTATTTCATGATAATAACCATAAGTCATCCTCAGTACAATTAAATGCAGTAGGAATTCACATTTCATGAGTACGACGGACTACTTCCTCACACACCAATGTTATACATGTTTACATTGCCACATCTCATGGTTTGTACTGACGATGGATATAAAATATATATATGATATTTATAATGTAATTATACAATTGGATTCATTAAATCATATATATATTTTAAATTTCCATTTGGTTGGGATACGATAATGTTGATTGTGTGTATGACGGTTTACAGCCTCTCGAACAGATATGATTCAAATTTCACTATTTCATTACATGGTGTGTACATAGGGAAATTGAAATTATTATATTTTCTATTAATTACATAATTTTGTTAGTAATGACACATTTGTAATTATTGAATGGTAAATTATAATTTTAATTCATTCTATTTTACTAACATAATGTGGGTATCATCATTCCTGTTCATTTGGACTACCACCTTTATTATGTGATGTCACAATATTTTCATCACCAAACCACATTGATGATATATATAAATGTATTTTAGGAAATAATATGGTATTTAAGATATAATTATCATTATCTAATAATGAAATATTACTTACCGCCATTCAATAATGATCAGTGAAAATCAAAATGTTTCTGAACTGTATATATAACCTACCACCTTCATGATGGTAATGTTCTTCATTTCTTAAAAAATATTTAATAGTTGGTTTTAAGAGTACAATTGATGTAAAAATATTTTAATTATTCCTTTTTAATTATTATGTATACGCGTAAAAAATTAATATTCTTAAGAACTAGAACAGTCAAGACACATGTAGAATAAGAAAATAACTCAATTAATTAACCAAACAATTAAAATAATTAATGATTTTTAACGAACAAGTGATAATATTATATAAAAGGATCCTATATGTTTTTAAAAATAATAGTATGTTTCTATTATAATAAAAATAAAATATTAAGATTAATTTATTGTATCTTAAATAACATTTTAACAAAATGAATCATTAGATAAATAAAATATCGAAATTTCTCATTATTAATGATATTGAAATGTCATGAACATAATTTATTTTATAGGTTATATATAGTTTCCAATTTAAATTTTATAAACTTTTTTGTTAATAAATAATGGTATTTTCAGTTTTAATTTGAATTATTTTATCTAATGGGATTTTAAATGAATATTAGCAAGTGGTTTATAATTTCAAAACTCATGTTCATTACATATGGTTATATTATGTTACACACCAAGATTTTATGGGAATTATTATTTTTAATTTCTTTGATGTCTTTTGTTGTACGCTTCAAAATGATTATCATGCGCTATACCAAACACCGTATTAGCTTGAAGTATACCCAACACTATTCTCGGCTTGCGATTCACACAATTTCAAGTTATTTCGTATAATATTTATTTTACACAAAACCAAGTATATATTTTGAACATTGTTTAATTGAAAATTTATTTTTATTATGTTATATGAAACAACAAAGTATGCTTTTTCTACACGCAACACTGATTTGTCTTGCCTTACACGGAAGAGTGACCTTCCTCAGTAGCGTGTGTTGTACACAATACCGAGGTTCACTAAACAATGTTATGTTATTAAAATATTATATAAACTAGACGTTATGAATAGTAATACCCAATTTTTTAAATTTTTTAAATATTATCTTTCAAAATTTACTTCATTTTTGTATTCGAAAAATCGAAATTATTCTAGGATGAATTTTTGGTATTTTTCTAAAAACATTCAATTTTTGATGGATAGTGAAAACACTGAGATATTGGTTACAACCAACTTTTTTTTAAGGAATGATCTATTTTATTTAAATTTATTTTAACACAAAATAGATACATAACACCTATATATGATTAATTTAATTCATTAGAGTCAATTTATAATAATATTAGATATAAAAAATTTTTATTGAACTTTTTACCGTCATTTACCCATCTCTTAAGAGAATTTGCAAATTTAAATAATACATAATTTTACCGCTTATATTATTTGGATTTAAAATATCCAGGAGACATGGTTGATACCATTATGTATAATGTGGTTCAATGAGATGAAAATAATTTTTGGTGAATAGTAACTTTTAACTTTTATTTACCATGATTAAAAGTAAATAGGGTAATTAAGGTTAAAAATGATATTATTATTACCCTAACACATGTCCTAATTCTATTGGATTAGTGTAATTCTACCAAAAACAAGCTTATGAATAATATATTACCCTTTAGATCCACTAGGATTACATTAGGAGATTTATTATTATATTATTTAAAGAAGAGTTAAAATAGTTATAATTAATGTTTAATAACTAATAAATTTTTAATATGGGGTTATACAAAAGATAAATTAAACTATAAATATTCATTAAAAATAAAAAAATATTTCCAACATAATGGTATTTTATTTATTATTTTTAGACATTAAATAATTTAATATATTTATGACACATTGATGAAGGAGTAATTATCTTATTAATTAAATATTAATATAATTAATATTATAAATTCTCAAATAATAGTAATAGAAGACTATTTATGAATTAAACTAATTTTAGAGGTTAATATATCATATTAGGGTTGGTTAGATGAATTTTGTTTGATGTAATAATTATTTTATAAATTTAGAAAAAACAAAATACAAAATAGTGTAAAAATTAACAGAAAAGAGTTTTAAAAAAATATATTATATTATTAATTGATATAATGGTCCTAACTATATATGGTGCTGCAAAAGACATATATAATTATATATATGACATTAATGAATATATTTTCATTTTATTGTTAGTTTATAGTATGTTAATTAACTATATAGTGTAAGAATACAATAACACACGGTAAAAGTTAAATTCTTTAACATTGAGTAAAATCTAAATGATAAGGTTATAATGTTAACCTAAAAATTCCTTAAACCTATTGGTTGAGAGGATTTAGACCCATCCCCACCATAGCCTCGAAATAATTCAATTTGGAGCCATTATAAACCGAATATTAATTTACTATAAAATAATATTTTAAGTACTTCCAATGGTGCCCCTCTCCTCCATTATAAAAGGGCACCCCCTTCCTCTCCTCTCCACACAAATTTCAGCCATAAATATCATCCAACCCCTTACCATTACTCTTTTCAACTTCCATAGTAACATTATTGAGGTTCTGTTCTACTCAATAGACCAACTATAGTCCCTTAAAATGATGTTTAAAGGGGGTGCGTCGAGGAAGAGGTAATCTCTTCTACCGATTCCTTCAAGTTTCATTATTCTTCTACATCCACTTATTTTGTTGTTTGATAATAATTTAATAACATCAGTATCAATCATATACTTATATGTCATTATAAATATGAACAAACCATATTTCACCTTTTATCCATCATATGAAAAACAAATTCATTATGCGCGCGGACGTACAGAATACTATCTCCACCACGTGGTGTAAGATGTTTTTCCACCACCACTATAATTGGATGGGTATAATGGTATAAATAATAACTATATAGTATTATTAAAAAATCATGCCAATTTTACTAAAATATATCATCCACTTCAATTACATTCAATAATTATGGGAATGATATCATCGCTCGTGCGTACGTACGGATTACCGTCTCCACGGCACGATGAGATTCATTCACAATGATTAACCATTAATATATTATTATAAAGTATATATAATAAATAATCTCAAATGATATGAAAAATAATGATACTGAATTTATGTACATATATGGTTCATTTACTTAATTCCATTCAATTTAATAAGAAAACGAAAACAGCATTCAGGCATATGTAAGACCTGCCACCTCCATGAACGGTGTATTTAATTCCATTTATTGATCTATTATATATCTATATATTCATAATATATATTATATATAAATACTGTTTTACATTTTGTATGTAATTAATCGTGATCTATGTAATCATATGAATGATTACAAGTCAAAACACGGATGATAAATGAAATGATTTTACCCAAAACACTGCTTTAACATTGAATTGACAAAAGAACGGGTAATATAAAGTCTTAAGTGAATCATATATGATATCATAAATATTATTATGGTTCTGTTACAAGTTAATAAAATGTTTAAACACACTATAAAGGAGTCTCAAACACATAAAGTAGAAATTTCGACCTTAGGTAAGGGAAAATTTTACAATCTCATTTTTATCCAAGATTTCTTATACGTGAGTATTTACTGGGGTTATATTTTTTATCCATGTTCATATACTATTTTTCATAATGTTTTTAATATTATTACATGTATTTTTTAAGTCATGTTTACACCTCTTTGAATTCTAATTTGTGTTATGGAAGTAATCTTTCTTTTGTTTACAATACATGGTACTTTTTTACTTTTCCATTAAAAGTACAATGAGAATGTTTTTTATCCTATACAACATCAACAGAATTTTATAGTTTTATAATTCCTTATTTTCCTGAATATTACTCTACAATATTTCATGATAATTTTCAAAAAAATCCATTGATTTAAAAATTTGATGAAATTTTGTGAAAAGATAATCATTTTGATGAATAAAGGATATTCTCCTAAAGAATTCATTTTAAGTGTCTTATCAAAAACAATTATTATCTAAGATGACATTATTTAATATTTTTACATTTCAAGTACAATGTCTCCATTATTTACATGGTTTTAATTTTCTTATGATGAGATGATATCCATTTATATTATATGTATTATGTTGTAATGGGATAGTGTTTATGAAACCCTAATTATTCTCTGGGTTATGATGAATGATTTGTGTTTAATTTGTGGCACACGAAATAATGATTTCATTATGAGATGGGTGAGACTAATATCTCACCCCAATGCATTTGGTAAAGTTTTATATCTCATGAGATAGACATGGCTGGAATAGAAATTGAATCTGGTTCAGTAATACTAGGCATGAACGACAAGTAAACCTGATTCAGTAATGGACATTGTCCACTATAACGGTCTTTGCAGAAATGCTTTGGCTACTATGGAATTCAGAACATGTGCATAATGGTTTCAAAAATTAAATGTTTTTTCCCATGCTATTTTATCATGGATAATGTTTCCCTATGATCCATGCCTTATTCAGTGCCACGATTTATGTGATTACTCATGATTTTGATGTTTTATGTTCATGTTCTTACGTTCAAATGTTTAGGGATTGTTTTATATTCTCCATGTTTACCCTTACTGAGAATTTGAGGTCACCCTTTTTATGGTTTATTTTCCCAAGGATATAAAGAATGGTTTTAGGTATGAAAACCAATGTGGACGAACGTTTTGGGAGATTTTGATGACAATTCACCATTATTATAAGATTATGTTCCGAGTTTCCAAAGACACTAAACTAATACAGTCTTTGGGCGTCTGTTTTTGTCATGTATTAATTATTCCTCAAAATTAATGTAATGTCTATGTACGTCAATATTTGCATCTCTACAGATGGTATTAGAGTGAAGGTTTAGTTATCCCTTGGGATCTAGGATGTGAAAACATTAGTAAAATCCCTAGAGGTATTTCTAAGGTATGTCTATAGATGTCTCTGAGGTTAAGTATAATTAATGGTTATAGTCCTAGAATTAAGGTAATTATCAAAGAATTAATCCTAAGATGTTATATATTGAAGTTACTCCCCCTTTATTATATTGTTTTCATATAATTATTTTTTTCCCCTCACACTATTCTTTTTGGGATATAGAAATATGGCTGGAAACATGAAGATTCATGATGCTGGAGAATATGATGGACAATGGAATGACATTCTTTGTGAGCAACCAAATGAAATTGGATATGAAAATCCAGAGATCGTTATTATGACTAATCAGAAATCTCATTATATTATCAATAATCTCATCATTTTTATGTTCCCTGACTCAGATAATAAGAAAAATTATGGAGTTTCATTGTGTTCATAGAGGAAAGAAATTTCAATTCCCCTCATGTAAATCATGTGGGAAGAGGAATTAGGGAGAATGTTTCAAAGGAACTGGAAGATTCTTTTGGTGTGGAAAATAGGTACACGATGTCGCTAAATGTAATTTAAAAGGTTTAGTTAACACATTATAAAATGATAATAGTATTTCTAATACATCAAAAACAATTAAATGATTTAAATTTGGAACATACGGGCATTATTCAAATCAATTCCCTTAGAGAAAATCTCTTGAGGAGAATCCACATGATTGTATGTGTAATATTTATGTTAATGGTGATGAAGAGACTACAAATGATATATGAGATGAAAGAAGTTTTTATGAGTAAATTGGCGATGCTCGGTTAATGGTTTAAGAAGGTAGTGGAATGATTGCATATTTATCAAGAGTAATTTTGTATTTGTATTTTCATGGTACTATTGAATAGAGAAACATCTAAGGTTTGTTAAAATATTATTATTACATAAGATTTTTTAAGTATATGTTGAATGTTATAGCTAACCAAGAATGTTTATTTAAATATTGTTGGAATGAAAATGATATGTGCATAATGTAGGGGTAAGGAGAAAATGAAATGTTTGATAGTATTAATGAACTCATATAAGGACAAAGTGAAATCATGGTTTGAGTATATAGAAATTTTGGGATTTTGGTATGTGGAAAGAGTTGACTTTTGACAGCATTTATGTTTTCACAGAGGTTCTATCATAATTCATGTTTCAAGAGAATACATCTTTAAGGTATTCACATGTTTGGAATGTGACAAAAAAGATATATCATATGATATACGGGGGATAAATGATGGTATTCACATGCTTGGCTGATGACATTTCAAG
This sequence comes from Viscum album, assembly GCA_963277665.1. NCBI lineage: Eukaryota > Viridiplantae > Streptophyta > Magnoliopsida > Santalales > Viscaceae > Viscum > Viscum album. The sequence goes on along the minus strand of OY728121.1, from coordinate 202,345,902 downwards.
TAATTGTTTTCATTATACTATGAGCTTGGATATAAGTATTTTGAATAAGTGTGAATATTTGAAATGGATTATTTTGGACATTAGATAATATTTTTTAAGGATAGAAAATTTTTTCGATAATATTTTTTCATTTTATAATAGTGTAGTTTTAGAAAAAGGAAAACCTGCAGGATGGGCGACAACCCATCGCGTCGGACTGGGTTGCGGGAATCGAACCCACAACCGAAGTGCGATTGGCCATTATCACTAACCACTGGCCTACAAGAAGACCCTGGTTAGTATAAATTAGTTTTAATTTATTAAGTGGTATGTTATATGAAGTATAAGTCCATTTTAGGAACCATATACGATTAATATTACCATAGATGGACTTATGTATATTTAATAACATCTGTTAACCATTTCATTGAGACAGATGGAATGACCTATCATTATTCACGTGATCTGCTAACAATTCATGAATGAAATATTCATATTAATTTCATTAAGAGATGAAGTGGAAATTGTTCATGGAATGTCCAACAGTGATATTGTACCAAAATCAATTAAGTATTTCTTCTAATTCCATTTTTTCAACTTTAGAGAAATCATCTTGAAAACCAAAAACATTGTCCTTTATGGTACCTTAGATCTCCAAAAATTTATGGCTTTGTGATTGTTGTCTTTTTTATAGCCATTTTATCTACCACTCTTCATCCAAACATCATGGTTAAATTTCTCTTCCATAACCATACTTTCACAGATATTCTCCTATGTGGAAACCCAGTGATGAGTTACATTGGGTATCCATTATGTTTCTAATGTTCCTTTTTTAATATGATGATTTGGTATTATATTTTATGATGTGGGTTTCTATGAATGAAACTTTCAAGTAGAAAACAATTTATAACCCTGATGAATTTCGAGGGAAAAATTCATTTTAAGGGGGGTAGAATGTAACACCCTGAGATTTTATGAGAATTAATCTTTTTAATTTCATTCACGCCTTTTTTTGCTTGCTTCACCATGATTATCTTGAACTATACACAACAACGTATTAGATTGTAGTATACTCAACACTATTCTTGGCTTTTGAAGCCCACAATTTCCAGTTCTTTCGAATAAAATTCTTTTTACCCAACACCAAGTATAGATTTTGATCATTGTATAATTGTACTATATTTTGATTATGTTATACGCAACACCAAAGGAAGAATTCCCCACATGCAACCCGGACTTGGCATGCATTTCACGCAAGAGTGACCTTCCTCAATAGCGTGTGTTGTTCGAAATACCGAGTTTCCCTAAACATTGATAGATTTTTTAAATATTATATAAACTAGCCGTTATGAATAGTAATACCCACTTTTTCAAATATTATAAATTTTATCTTTCAAAATGGAATTCATTTTTGGATTCAGAATATCGTAATTATCATATGGTGAATTTTTGGTATTTTTTAGAAAACATTCAATTTTTGAGGAATAGTGAAAACACTGAGTTATTAGTTAAAACCGAATTTTTATTTAAAGAATAATTTATTTTATTTAACTATTTTTAGGTCAAAATAGATACATAATACCTATATAAGTTAAATTTAATTAATTTGAGTCATTTTATAATAATTTTAGATATATTAAAATATTATTGATCTTTTCACCGTCATTTACCCACATCCTATGAGCATTTTAAAATTTAAATAAAACATAATTTTACCACTTCTGTGAGTTGAATTTCTAAAATATAAGAGAAATGGTTGATACCAGTAATTAAAATTTGTTTCAATGAGATGAAAATAATTGTGGGTGAATAATAACATTTAACTTTTATTTTCCACGATTAAAAGTAAGTAGGGTAATTAAGGGTAAAAATAATATTATCAATATCCTAACACATGTCATAATTCTATTGGATTAGTGTAATTCGACAAAATACAACCTCAGGAATAGAATATGACCATGTAGGTCCTCATGTATTAGATTGGGAAATATATTATTATTTTATTTAAAAAAAGTTAAAATAGTTAAAATCAATGTATAATAACTAAAAATTAATATAGGGTTATACATAAGAAAAATTAGACTATAAATATTAATTATAAATATAAAACTATATCCAAAATAATGGTATTTTATTTATGATTTTTAGTAATTAAATAATTTATTTTATTTTTGACACATTGATGACGCAGTAATTACATTATTAATGAAATATTAACATAATCGATATTATAAATACTCAAATAAATGTAATTTGAGACTTTTTATATATTAAACTAATTTTATAGGTTACTATAACATTTTAGGGTTGTATAAATGAAATTTTTTAGATGTAATAATGTTTTTATGAATTTAGAAAAACCAACTTGACAAATAGTGTCAAAATTGAAATAAAAGATTTTTTAAAACATATATTATATTATTAATTGATATAATGCTCCTAAAAAATATTAATTCTCCCAAAATAAATAAATAATAATATATATGAAATTAATGAACAAATTGGAGTTCTATTGGCAATTTATAGTAGGTTTATTAACCAAATAGTGTAAGAATACAAGAAGACACGATAAAAGTTAAATTATTTAACAGAGAGTTCAATATAAATGATAATGTTTCACTGGTAACCTAAACTTGCCTAAAACCTATTTTTTGAGAGTAATTAGACCCATCCCAACCATATCCTTGAAATAAGTCACTTTGAAGCCATTATAAACGGAATATTAATTTATTATACAATAATATTTTATGTCTTTCCAAAGGTGCCCTTCTCCTCCTTTATAAAAGGGAACCTACTCCCTCTCCTCTTCACACAAATTATAGACTTGAAGCTTTTCCAACACCTTTCCATTACAATTCTCATCTTTCCTAGTAACATTTTGGAGGTTCTTGTCTTCTCAAAAGACCAACTCTAGTCCCTTAAGAGGAAGTTTAAAGGAGGTGCGTTGAGAAAGAGGAAATATCTTCAACCGATTCCTTCAAGTTTCTTTCTTCTTATACTTCGCTTCATTTATTGTTTCATAATAAATTAATAACATCAGTATCAATAATATAATTATATGTTATCATAATTTGTAACCAACCCTATTTCACCTTTTATACATCCTACGAAAAAGGAAATCAACACGTGTACGTACGTCCGGAATACCGTCTCCACGTCGTGGTGTAATATGTTTTTTCACCACCACCTTAAATGGATGGGTATAATGGTAGAAATAATGACTATATATGATTATTACAACATCATTCCAATACTGATAATTTATATCATCCACTTCAATTCCATTCAAGAATATTAGGAATGACATCATCTCTCGTGTGTACGTACGGATTACCATCTTCACGATGCGATGAGATTCATTCTCCATGATTAACCATTAAAGTATTATAATAAACAATATATAATAAATAATCATGAATGATATGAAATGATAATGATACTATATTTATGCACATATATGTCTCATTTACTTAATTCCATTCAGTTTAATAAGGAAACGAAAACAGCGTTCATGTGTACGTACGACCTACCGTCTCCATGAATGGTGCATTTCTATCAATTTATCGACATTTAATATAAATGTATATTCTGAATATATATTATATAAAATCATATTTTAAATTCTTGAAGTAATTAATATTCTTCTATGTAATCATATGAATGATTACAAGTCAAAACACATAAGATAAATGAAACGAATTTACCCAAAACAATGTTTTAACATGGAATTTTCAAATGAACGAGTAATAGAAAGTCTTAAGTGAATCATATATGATATCATAAATATTATTATGGTTCTTTTAATAGTTAATAATATGTTTTAACCCACTATATTGGAGTCTTAGACACATATGGAAGAAATTTGACATAAGGTAAGGGATAATTTTGCAATCTCTTTTTTATCCGAGATTTCTTATACGTAAGTATTTACTGGGGTTATATTTGTCATCCATGTCCATAAAATGATTTTAATAAAGTTGTTAATATTATTCCATGTATGTTTAATGTAATTTTTACCCCAATTTGGCTTTTAATTTTTTTTATGGAAGTAATCTTTTATTGGTTTAACATATATGGTACTTTTTAGACTTTTCCATTAAAAGTACAAGGAGAATGTTTTCTTTAACTTATATGGCATGAACAGATTTTCACAGTTTCATAAAGCCTTATTTTCATTAAGTTTAATCTACAATATTTCATGATTTTTTTCAACAAAATCTTTTTCTTTTAAAATTTCATGGAATTTTGTGAAAAGAAAATGATTTTGGAGAGGAAATGATATTTTTCTCAAGATTGCATTTCTTGTGTTTTATAAAAACCATTTTTCATCTAATATGAAATTATTTAAAAAGTTTATATTTAAATTATAATGTCTCTATTATTTACATGTATTAATTTTTCTTATGAAAAAATGATATCCATTTATTTTATATGGATTATGTTATAACGGAATGGTGTTTTTCAAACTGTTTTATTCTTGGGGTTATGATGAATGATTTCTGTTTATTTTTTGGAACACGAAAGAATTATTTCATAATGAGATGGGTGGGACTTATGTTTCCCTTTAATTAATTTGGTAATGATTTATATCTCATGAGATATACATGTCTCGAACAGAAAGTGAATTCGGTTCAGTAATACATGGCTGGAATAACAAGTAAAACCAATTCAGTGATGAACATTGTCTACTCTGATGGTCGTGGAAGCAATGCTTTGGCTACTATGGAACTCGTAACATGTGATTAATGGTTTCCATAATTAAATATTTTATTCCCGTGCTATTTTCTTATGGATAATGATATTTTATGATCTATGCCTTGTGCACTATGAATATTTTTGTCATTACTCATGATTTTGATGTTTTATGTTCATGTTCTTATGTTCAAATGTTTAGGGATTATTTTATGTTCTCCATGTTTACCCTTACATATCATCTGAGCTCAACCTTTTTATGTTTTCTTTTCCCTAGGAAATAATGAAAGGTTTAGGTAAGAAAACTAAATGGGATTATCTTTATGGTACATGTTTATGATCATTCACCATGATTAGAAGATTATGTTATGAGTTTCAAAAGACACTAAACTAATATGGTCTTTGGGCATCTATTTTTTTCATTATTAAATATTCTGAAAAAGTAATATAATTTCTATGTACATCATGCTTTGGGTCTCTACATATTAATTCTTTGATGTCAATTATATTTAATTGAATTATTTCTAATGATTTTTTAATATATTATTTTCTATATCCATTTATTCTATTCAAATATATAATTTACAAATATAATATATTCATTGGATAGTTTTCCCATAAATTTATGGTTCTTTGTAAGTGATTATTTAACGATATATTTTTAATTGGTATTTTTTGATATTGAAATTATATTGGTGAAAATTAACTAAATATTGGATCATGAAAAAATTAATTTTCATCTCCTATGTTTATTCATGTGATTTAAAAATTTCTAATACATGTTTTAACTATTTCCTACATAAAGTTATTGAAAAACTATTCTAGAAAAATATTACTTCATTTATATTCTCATTCGAAAATCCTTTTTCTTCTATAACCATATTTTCTAAAAATTGGTTGGAATTTTGTTTAAAACATTTTCCATATGATCATTTAAATAATTTTTTTACCCATCGTTACTTTTTACATAAATTTTTGAAAAGAGTCATCATTTCATTTAGAAAACACATCTTATATGGATTTTAAATAAAAATATATATAATTCATCATTTTACTCTTCTCAATATGTATGGAATTTCAATTTATCATGAAGAATCCGAGGTCTAAAACATCATTCATATGTTTCAAAGGATATTTTAAAAAAGAAAATTGATTAGTGAACATTTTTTAATGGTTATTTTGAAAACGAAAAAGATATTTTCCTCCATATCGATTTTAATGATATTTTAATGGAATTTCAATTTTTAAACAAAAATAATTTTTTATACATATATTCAAATTGAGATACATTAAATTTTAAAATTTATTATTCTCCCCCTCATGGATTACAAGAATTTTGAAAATATAATATTTTAAAATTTTATTCCATGATTCATTATTGTTCTAATTAAATTCCCCTTGATATATTAACTTTCTTGGGATAGTTTGACCTTAAATATTATATATGTATCCTTACTGTTTCTTGGACATTCTTAATTGTTAACCAATAAAACATTTGTACATATATTGGTTAATTTTTAATATTATTTTATTAACATTTGAAATATTGAAAATATATGTTATTTCTTCAATACCGTTATTTAGTGGTAAGGGATATTATTCATCAATTAAAATGATTATTCAAAAGATGTGGAATTATTTGTTGGTACTGATTTTAAAATTTCTAGGTTATATATAACCCCAAGATCCATTTGTAGTCTCAGTAGTTAAATTAGTAAGTCATCATTGATAAAGTATATTATTTTTAACAAATATATTCCAAAAATGATATTATCACTAGATTTATTGAATCAATTGTTTTTTATTAAATGTTATGTTTTTTCATTATTTATTGTTCCATAATGATTATGAATTATATAATTATAATATTTGAGTTATTGAATAAATAGAATGTGTGTTCAATTATTTGAAAATCCATATTTAATATTTCCTATTAATTGATGGTAGCTTCAACTACACAAAACCCTTACTAATCATTTGAGGTCACACTTATTTTTATCCACTACCAAGAATCCACGAAGTGTACTATGAAAGATATCATATGTTTTTTTGAGGAATTAGGTATATTATAAATTTATTATTAATTTTTTGTCTTCAAATGTCATATGATTTTTTGGTATATATAGAGTTTACCAATTCTTTTGAACTATGAATTCTATTGGGATTTAATTCAATGTATCTTATACTAACATAATAAAGTGGAAAATTTATAAATGTTATTGTGGTCAGGGTCACTATGTTTTTCCTTGTAATCATTCTATTTTTATTTAGTATTTTGGAATTGGTTATATATTAGTTATCTAAAATTTATCATTTCACGTTAATACCATTCGTTATATCTAAGTTAGATAGTTTTTCCACAATATAATAATAAATATTTTTATATGGGTGGGTCGATAATAATGATATCCTTGAATGCTAAGATAGTTATTAACATGTTTGTGAATTCATAAGTAAATTACCCTAAATTTGAATCCATTACTTTTTAAAAAACATATTTATATATAGTATGACTTTTTAAAGTAGACATGTTTTCTCATCTTGGAGGAATTTTTTCAGTCCATGATGTGATAATCGTGATATTTATGTATTTATTTTGACATATCACATAATATAAAATTCAGATTAATATTTGTTTAATTTATATACACAATATATTTTGAATTAAAATTTGTATTACTCAAACTGTGTAGGTAGTATGTAGTACCTCCGGTTTCGAGTACATAACCCCCCTTCCTCAATTTTTTTTAATTTGTGTGTCTTTGATTGGGATTGCAAAAAATATAGAGTTTCCATAAAATTGAGAGTTGCCGTAAAATTTAATGTTTCCATAAAATATATAGTTTCCAAAAAATGGGGTGTTTCCATAAAGTATGGTGTTTCCATAATGTGGGGTGTTTCCAAAGAGTGGGGTGTTTGCATATAGTGGGGTGTTTCAATATAGTGAGTTGTTTCCATAAAGTGGGGTGTTTCCATAAATTGGGAAGTTTTCATAAAAAGGGTAATGGTGAAGGATGTTAGAATTTGGGGTTTTTAAAGGATTGTTTGGGCCAAAATAAAGTTTCATGATCTATACACAGTTGGGAAAATCGTGTGGTCAAATCTTGTACAGAGGTCAAATATAGATCCCATTTTCTAGGAGCATAATTTTTCTTGCTCGGTTTACTTCGTATTGGCTTAAAAACACCACTATTTCGTGATTACTCTCCATAGAAGGCTAGCGAACCCTCATCACATGAGTTGAAGCCATTTCGGAGCCTCCCCTTGGTGATTTTAAGTCCGATTCTTGTGGTATGTCCCCATTCTTTAAAGATTTTTGTTTTTTTTCTTATATCTGATTATATCTACTTCTCTGATATCCATTATTGTTCATATATGACCCTATAGTGCTAGTTGTATGTTTTCAGATTCAAAATATTTTAATGTTGAGTTGTGATCTAGCTAGTATAGTAGATCTAAGGCCACTCTTGGAGAATTGATATGCTTCCTTGCTCGTTATTCGTCTGTTTTTAATGTTTCATCCAATCCTTTTATGTAGGTGTCTTCTATCTTGACTCATCGTGCAATAATTTATTGTCAGAGATTCAAATTGGAATTTTTATTGTGAAACTCATGGAAAAGTATTCATTTTTGATGATTTATGGTTATTGTGAAGTTGTGTGATCTTGGTGAATAGTTGGGAAAATGTGGTTTTGTTCAGAATGATGATTTCAAATTATGGATTTTCTAGAATTTCTAGTTGGTTGATGAAAAAGATTTTTTAAATAGAATTGGTTTTCAGTAAAAATGGAGTTTTATTAAAAGGGTTTTTTGTTGAAATGGTTTTGAATTGAAATGGTTTTGACAGAAATAGTTTTCAATTAAAATGTGTTTTTATTGAATGGATTATTTTGGCTTCATCATTAGGCATATGTGTTGTGTGATCATATTGCATATACGGGGATAGGTTGAAATATGACCTTTTGATTGGTGCCAAAGGTTTAATGGCACATGGGAATTCAACATACAGTGCTTGGTGAAAATATGACCATGTTCTCGGTGCCTAAGGATTAATGGAACATGGGAAAGAATAGCCTTGTGAAGACATGATAGATCGATGATAAACCACTCATGAGTATGGAACTGTCATAATCTAGCATGCATGGTTGGTTTCATGGGTTTGAGGAACAGTTGTGTGTGCCGATAAAGGGATATTGGGGAATGGTTGTAAATATTGTTTAGTTATTTTTATAAAAAAATATCATGCATGGAAAATTGGTTTTAAATGCTCTTGTATGATTTTGGTAATGAAAGGTTTTGGAAACATGTTTATATTATGTTATAAACTGATTTTGAGAAAATCTTGTATATAAACTATTTTATATAATTTGTTGAAAACTCTTCATTCCTTTTGTCATGAGTATGAAATTCAGTGTGGAAACCCTGCTGAGTTTTACACTTTCCCCATCTTTGGCACATTGGTTATTTTTCCGATGCTATCTTCCAGGACGGGGCGAAAGGTAATGTTTCACAGGTGTATAGGACTACCTCGTAATGTTGGGCAGTTTAATGATTTTGGATCTTGGAGAATGAGAAGCATGGAGTCTTGAGGTCTTTGGAGAGTCCTGGGTAGTTTATCTGTTGTGTATTGTGATACTTGTTAATACTTCTGTTGTTTCTTAATTTTATGTGGTTTTGAGTGCATGAAGTTGTTGAGATGTATTTCATTTGTACATGAATCAAATTACAATTTTTTTGGTAGGTTTATTGGTTGATTTCCAAATGGGAAAATAGTCCCCCACTTGTATTTGAATCCCTTTGGAATTTATTTTCATCCTTTGGCGTCTTGGGGATGTCACTTAAGGCCTAGTAATAACTCGTTGTACTCTCAAGCCAATGAGAATTGGCGTGTCATTACAAATGGTATCATCTTGTTAGGTCCTTTACGTACAAGTAGTCATCGATGTTCCTAGTATTGTAGATGAAATCCCTCCATGTTTATTCCTTGGGTGGTAATCTTTGAAAGGAGTATGATATTCGAAACACGGAATATATATCATAAAAGGACATGGCTAACCCTTTTCCTCTGAACATCATGTTACCAGGTAGTTGGGTACATAAGTTTTTGGAAACACTTAGGAATTTTAAATCTCAATGTCATGGGTTTAGCCAATGAGACGTGCATTAGATGAATTATACAGGAATTACTTCCCACTTGGAGTTCATACATCATTTCAAGAAATTAATATTTTGGAAACGTATGGAATTGGTTTCAAATGAATGATTTTGAAAAAGTGCATGATTATCATATTTTGAAAATTGATTAATTATCAGAAGCATGTGAATTGGATTAGAAAATAGTTTGACATGGGAAAAAAGATGATTTGGAAAACAATGTTCTGATAGTTGATGTGATGGAATTTGAAATGCAAAGTCAACAGTTTCTAGAAAGTGAGATTAATGCAGTTTGATGTTAGTTTTGAAAATTACACCGTGTAGGCATCGTCAAAAACAACCTGAAGAAGTTGTAGAGAATGTGGTTGCACCTGAACCATGAGTGAACCAATAGCTGGTTCAGAGTATTGTCCATGATTTTCAAGTGGTGGAAACTTGGAACCAGATGAATGAGCCATGACATGTGGATCATACTATCCAGTACATGAAGATGAATACACCTAATTTCTAGGGTGATTCAGAACCCGAGAGGGTGGAGTTGTGGTTGTGTAGGATGAATCATATCATTGACTTCATCAGCACTATATTAGAGCTAATATTCAAATAGGATATGTATACGCTTGAGTATTTTGCATGTTAGTAGTGGGATTTAGCTGTGATGGCTAAATGGGACGAAGGAAATACGTGTAAGGATTTCATGGAATTGTTCATCAAACAATTCTATCCTCACACGTTCATGATCCAGAAAATTATGGACTTATTCATTTTGAAACAATATAGTCCCTTTATCACAGAGTATACAGCTATGATCATGAACATTGTACGCTTTTTACTTGTAGTCATGACATGTGCCTCTTTGAAGGCACGCATCTTCGAATCAGGTCTACGACAGGAGAGTAGATCGATGATTGCATTACTTTGTATTTCAAACTATACAAAGATGGTGAACAGAGTGATAGTGGATGAATGTGATATCTTGAGTTCGATGGGAGGAGTCAAGATGATACGTGTAGGAAATTGTGGGAACTAAAATACTGGGAACAAGAGGAAAAGGACACATATTTCCATGGTGCAAGTGGAAATAAGAACCCTACAGCTTGATTAGTAAACCATCATCCACAACCCTAGAGGAAATTTGGTTGTTTTAAATGTGGTTCTAAGGACCACATAATGTGATATTGTACGACACAACCAAGAGCATGTCATAATTGTAACATAATTGGACATCTTCAGCATTATTCTCACTGTGATCCAAGGAAATGTGCTCTAGACACTTCTCAGTTGTCGCAAGCATTGAATGGTTCGATGGGATGAGGACAACATAATTAGTCTCATCAGTAGAGAAGAGATACCCATGGTGATTCTAGAAATACCATGACCCCTCAACCCAGGCAACCTCAGGAAGGAAGCAAGGAGAACTGTTGAGTGAAGAAGTAATTTTGTGGATTTCAGTAGATGATTGATGACGATACGGCTGGAAAATCTATAGTTACAGGTACGATTATTTTTAATTCTACCTTTGTGCACGTTTTGTTTGATACTGGTGCATCACATTCCTTCATTTCTTCTCATGTTGTTGACTTTCTATGTTTTAAACTAGAAGTGATGCCTGCAGTTTTGAAAATACAAAATCCTCTTGGTGAAAGAGAATGTCAAGACATTGTGTGTAAATCATGTGCTATAACTGTTGATATAGCTGAGCTAAAATGAGACTTATCGATATTCGATATGGATGTATATGATACAGTCTTATGTATGGATTGGATGACAACATACAAGGCTCAAATCTACTGTTATTGGAGGATATTGAGTTTATGAATTTTGAAGGCTTCGGGTATCTCTTTAGTTGAGAGGGGATTTTAAAGAAAGTTGGAAATAGGTTTTTGGAAGTAATGGTGGGAACTATATCATCCCAATTGGAAGCATTGACTTGGGCATCAATGGAAGAGATCGAGGGAAATATTTTTCCAGCTGTTTTGGATCATTTTCCATTTTTCATTCCTAATAACTTCTACGGTTACCACCTCTAAGGGAAGAGGATTATACGATTGATATCCTTCTAGTGACCATTACTATTTCTCTTCCATCATTTACGATGGCACTAATAGGGTTACGAGAATTGAAAGTGTAGTTATAGGAGCTGGAAAGTAAGGGTTTCAATCGACCAAGTACGTCTCTATGGGTAGCACCAGTTTTGTTCATGAAGAAGGTAGAAGAAACTATTCGGATGTGTGTTGATTATGGTAAGCTTAACCAACTTACGATAAAGAATAGATATCCAATTCCACACATTGATGATGTGTTCGATCAATTTAGGGGAGCTCAGTGGTTCTCCAAGATTGACTAGAGATCAGGATATCACCAATTGAGAGTTCGGAAATAGGATATTTCAAAGACATATTTTAGATGTAGATATGAACACTACGAATATGTAGTCATTCCTTTCAGTAAAAAAAATTCACCCACAATCTTCATGGAATTTATGAATCATATATTTGAAAAAAATCAGGATTCTTTTGTTAGGGGGTGTGTGGATGACATTTTGGTCTATTGACTAAAAAGGGATGATTATTAAGTTCCCATTGAGACTGTGTTATAAAAATTGAGAGATCATCATTTGTATGCCAAATTGTCAAAGTGTGATTTTTTGATAAAGGTAGTACGTTTCCTTGGCCTTGTCATTTCTGAAAAAGGCATTTCTGTTGATCCTGGAATGATAGAAGCCTTATCTCTATGAAACAAGAAAATAATTTGATCGAGATACGAATTTTTCGTAGTCTAGCTGGTTACTATAGACATTTTGTGCATGATTTCCCATGACTAGCTTCACCAATGACAACTCTGACTAAGAAGGATTCACCATTATAATGGAATGAGGAATTTCAAATGAATTTCCATGAAATGAACGTTTGGATTACACCGACACCTATATTGATCTTGCTAGAATCAGGACAGGGGTATGTGGAGTATTATGATGCTTTAGGATCGGGTTGGGGTTGTGTTCCGATGCAAATAGATTAGGTGGTTTATTATGGTTCCAGGTAGTTAAGGTTGAATGAGATGATTTACCCAACACATGATTTGGAGTTACCTGCAGTCTTCCATGCTTTGAAAATATGGAGACATTATCTCTTTGTTGAGAAATTTACAATGTTTACAGATCAAAAATGCTTGAAACACATTTTCTCAATGGGAGATTTGAATCTGAGGCCATGGATATGTATGGAGTATCTCCATATTTTTTTACTTTGACATGATATACACACCATAGAATGGAAATTTCGTAGTGTATTCATTGATTAGAAAGTCATATGCTCAGTTGAAGAAAGAAGATTCAGAAGAATGGAAGTTGATGTCGGTCTTAGCTGACATGCATGTGGAATGTGTAGACCGAGGTGATGATGTGGTTTTATTTTATACTAGGATTGTTCATGATTTAGTAAAATTGATTAATGACGCACAAAAATATGATGAAGAATTTCTGGTAGTAAGGTCAAAACTAAATGGTGGGGAGATCATTGAGGGTTGGAATCTTAATGGTGGTTCAGTTTTGTGTTTCAAATATCGCATGGTTATACTTATGGTATGTCAATAACAACTCCTTCATGATTACCACCATTGGAGATGGTCTATACATCTAGATACACAGAAGATGCTGAAGGAACATTTTTAGTGGAGGGGCGTTAAAAGAAAGGTGGTCGAGTTCGTCTCGCGATGCATTACTTGTCTAAAGGTTAAAGCAGATCATCAGAGATCATCTAGTATGTTACATTCTTTTACCATCCCATTGTGAAAATGGGATAAAATAGTAGTGGATTTTGTAATAGGACATCAATTAAGGGTCCAGGAACACTATGTCACTTGGGTGATAGTTCATCGACTAACCATGTCATCCAATTTCTTCCATATTTGTGAAACTCATACAGAGAAGGTTCTTTCAAAAATTTATATCCAAGAAGTGGTAATGAGGCATTTTGTACCATTGTTAATAGTCTCAGATAGAGATCTGAGGTTCACATATTGTTTCTAGAAATCATTACAGCATGACCTTGGAACTCAGTTGACAATGAGCACCTCCTATCATCCTCAAACAGATCGGAAATCCGAGCGGACGATACAAACATTTGAAGAAATTATGTGATCTTGAATAATGGATTTTGGTGGATCATGGGAGTATCAAATACCCTTATTGGATTTCTCATACAATAATAGCTACAAGCCTCAATACACATGGATCCGTTTAATGCATTGCAAGGGCGTCCTTGACATTATCCATTATGTAGGGTAGAAATGGGTGAAACATCACTAGTTGGGCCATGCCTTTCCCAAGAAACAACTGAGAAGATCCAATTTATTAAAAAGATGATGGTGATAGCTCAGTGTCATCAAAAATATTATACAGATCACCATTGAAGATCATTTTCATTCGTTGTGGGTGATCATGTCTTCTTGATGATCTCTCCAAGTCTTGGGAATCACCATTTTTGGAATTAGGGACAAATATCTTCTATATACACTGGCCCTTTTGAGATATTGGAATGGGTTGGAGAGGTGGAATATTGGTTGGCATTACAACCACAGTTTATTTCGGTGCATAATTTGATCCATGTATCCCAGTTGGAAATGTATAACCCTGATCAAGACGAAGTGATCATATTGGATCACGTTGAGATAGAAATGGATGGATCACTAGTACATAATTCAATGTAAATCATGGATAGACAAGAGAATGTCTTTCATGGTAAAAGCATCAGCCTGTTTTGGTATTTATAGCAACATGGTCTGATTACAGAATAGACATGGGAATGTGGAAATGAAATGAATGATCAATGTCCAGAATTCATTTTGTTCAGCACAATTTTTCCACATTCCAACGAAGGATATCCCAATGTTGGGGATAATGTAGTACCCACTGTTTTCAGTGCATAACCCCCTTTCCTCGTGTTTTTTTAATCGGTGTTTCATTGATTGGGTTTCCTTAAAATAAATAGTTTCCATAAAATAGTTAGTTTCCATAAAATATAGAGTTTCCATAAAATAGGTTGTTTACATAAAATAGATAGATTCCATATTGTGGGGTGTTTCAATAAAGATGAATGTTTCCATAAAGTTTATTTTTTCCATAATGTGAGGTGTTTCTATGAAGTTGGATTTTTTCATAAAGTGGGGTGTTCCCATTAACTAGGGTGTTTCCACAAATTGGGATGTTTCCATAAAAGTGGTAAAGGAAAATGATGGAAGAATTTTGGGTTTTATAAGGAGTTTTGGGGCCAAAAGGAAGGTTTCATGATCCATACACGGTTGGAACAAACCATGTTGTCAAATCTTGCACAGAGGACAAATCTAGATCATATTTTCTAGGAGCTTACTCATTTTTGCTCTATTTATTTCGTTTTGGATTTAAAACACCCCCAATTCATTATTAATCTTCCTAGAAGGCTGTAGAACATCCCCACATGAGTTGAAGCCATTTCAGGGCCTTCCCATGGTTATTTCGAGTCTGATTCATGAGATATGTCACCAATCTTTACGAATTTTTCATATTTTATTGGATATTATTAGATCTACAACACCTCTCTCCATTATTTCTTAGATATGAACCTATAGTGGGTAGATCAACGTTTTTTGATTCCAAATATTTCAATGTTGTGTATTGATCTTTCTAGGATAATAGATCTAAGGCCACCCTTGGAGAATCGACCCGCATCCTTGTGTGTTATTCGTCTGTTGTTAATATTTTGTCAAAACATTCGAGGTAGGTGGATTCTCCCACTACACATCTTGGTAGAATTTATTGGAATATATTAAAATTGGTGTATTTATTGTGAAATTTGTGGAAAAATATTCATTATTTATGATTAATTCTTTTTGTGAAATTGTGTGATCTTGGTGAATAGTTGGGCAAAAGGGGGTTTAATTTAAATGATGAATTTAAATTATGGAATTTCTAGAATATCTATGTGGTCAATGAAAAAGTTCTTTTCTATAGAAACGGTATTCAATAAAAATTTTGTTTTACCGAAATGGTTTGGAGTTTAAATGGATTGGCATTGAAATGATTTTGAGAGAAATAATTTTCAATAAAAAGCTGTTATTGTTGAAATGATTATTTTGGCTTCCTTAGTGGGCATATGTGTTGTGTGTTCATTTTTCATATATATTAATTTTTGGAAATATGACCTTATTCTGAATGCCAAATGATTAATTGCACATGAGAATTGAATATACGACGCTTGGTTGAAATATGACATTGTGCTCGGTGCCAATGTATTAATGGCACATGGGAAACAATTACCTTTGGATGACTTGGTATATATACGAGAAACCACTCATGAGTATGGAAATGTCATAATGTAGCAAGCATGGTTTGTTACATAGGTTTGAGTAATGGTTTTTGAAGCTTATACAGGGATATTGTTAAATGATTGTAAAGTTTGTTTAGTTAATTTTATAGAAAAATTTCTTTATATGAATATTGGTTTTAATTACACCTGTTTGATTCTATTAATGAATGGATCAAGAAACTTGTTTATATTTTTTTATAAACCTATTTTGAGAAATATTTATATATAATATTTTGTATATAATTGTTTCTAACTCTTCAATCCTAGTGGCATGAGTAGGGAAGTCAATGGGGGAAACCAACTAAATTTTATACTCACCCCTACTTTGGAACTTTGGTGCTTTTGCAGATGATATCTTCTGGGACAGTGGAAAAGTTAATGTTTCACAAGTTTTTATCATTACCTCATGATGTTGGGTTGTTTGTAGATTTTGGATATTGGAGCATGTTGATCCTGGAGTCTTGATGTCATTGGAGAGTCTTGGGTAGTTTATCCATTGTGTACTCTGATACAAGGTTAGTCTTCCATTGTTGAATAAATTGATGTGGTTTTGAGTGCATGATGTTTTTTAGTTGTCTTTCATTTGATCATGCATCATATCGTGAATGGTTGGTTATGGTTGGTAGGTTTATTGGTTTACTTCCTAAAGGGTAGATTATCTCCTACATGTATTGGAAACCCATCGACATTTATTTCCATCCTTTGGTGTCTTGAGGATGTCTCTTAATGTCGATTAATGACTCATTTTACTCTCAAGACAATGATAATTAGTGGGTCATTACATTGTTCATAGTGTTAATTCATATATCTCATTCCAGGATGTTAGAAAAAAATCAGTCAAGAATTATTAGATTAGATAATAATAAGATTCAAGGATTATGATAAAAAATAGGGTGTTATATCCTATTCATTTATATAAGTTACTTATTTTATACTCATTTTTTTATATTTACATTGATCATAATATCCAATTTTATAAAATCATATACACCATGTAACAAACCATTAATCACATTCCTTCATCAAATGAAACTGAAAATGTTGATTGAATGTCATTACTAACCATATTTGTGTTCCCCTCCCATTCCAAAATTGTTGATGTTTGTGTTCCTTGATGCTCTCCACAATGTGACAAAAAATGGGGAACAACACCACAGTTTTTAAAAAATGACATGTATTACCCTCATTATCCAAGGAATATATAAGGCAAAAACACCATCCAAATAAAATATATAAAATAAAAAAACATATATCATGTAATTAATGTGAACTTGAAATTCTGATAAAATTACATAAGATACTAAAATAAATTAATGGTTGTGTCTTGTAATGACCCATACATAATTTGTCCATTCAATTGAAAAAATCCAATCATTGGGGTGTTCTAGGAGGCTATATTATCTCATTTCATGATTTTTTCATATTTTCAGTTGTTTCATCGTTGAAATTGTGTGTCAATATTGGTGACTCATATCATCAGTGTCATTGAATTAAGATATCAGTCTCTGTGACATAGTGTGTTAGTGTTGGTGACTCAGGGTGTTAGTGTTGGGGACTCAGGTCATTGATGCCGGTGAGTCATGTTGTCAGTGTCGGGGAGTTGGGCCCTCGATGTTAGTGAGTCAGGGTGTTGATGTTGTTGAGTCAGGGTGTCAGTATTATTGAGTTAGCATGTCAGTGAGTCTGGTGTTGATATGTCGCATCTGGGGCCTAGTTCTAGTGACTCACCAATCATTTACTCATTTCTAGTGTTTCGAGTTTCTCCCTCTAATATTTTATTTGATGTATGTAGAGTTTAATGATTTGTTTGGTCAGTTCTATGGGAATCATTAATGATATTAATTATATCATTAGTATCCTATTGCTCAAGATACATTGGCATATTCAAACAATGTAATCATGGACATGATACTATGTTAATGAATTTACAATCAGTTTCTTGTTATATACATATCGGATTATTCCCTTATAATCCATGATCTTCTATTCCTAGTGTGCTTTTGTTTTCCATTGGCACACCTAGATCCATTCCTCCTCATAGAGTCCTATGTTGTCTAGTAGCCATCAATCAAATTTCCCTTGGATTCATTCATGCTGCTTGCGTAGTGCTCTATTTTTGACCAAGGAAAAATTGTTGATAGTCAGCTTTTCCATGTAAGAATTTTGTTGTCTCCCTTCTAATTTTGTATCAGGCCTAGTGGGTGTAGAAATGTTCTGTTTTGAAAACTCTGATTCCACTATTTAAAATAAAATAAATTGTAATAAAAACTTCATATTGGTTTGGAGTGTATTTGTGTTGATTGTCGATTATATTGTTTTATCATTGATAATGATGTGATCTGTTATGGTTGTATAGCTTCGAAAATTATTTTTTATTTTTAATTCTTACTTGTGCATTGGTTATTCTCCATAACTATTGTAACATCCCATTCATTAATTGGTGTTATTATCAATATGACAAAACATTTACACTTAGTTAAAATAAAATGATTCAACATGATTTAAACCCCTGTGTTATCACACATTTTTATCCAATTGGATTTTAAAGAACATAGTTTAATAAATCTAAACACACCATATTTTATAGGTTGGTCTATGTGAGATGTTATGTTAAGTTTTTTGTATTTTCTGGGTTTTGGTAGTGTGGTGTTATGGCTAGGGGTGTGACTGTGTGTATGGAAAGTCTAATAGTATATCGTTCTGAGAGAATACTTGATTGTGGAATGGATGGACATGTTATTCAGAGGTACTAAATCAGGATAATGGTTGGGTAGCAGGGATGTAGAATATGGTTGTGTCAGGATTTCATGTCTCTTGGTGTGTAGGGTGTGGTGTTGTTGTGCAGAAAGGCTACAAGGATTGGTTGTGAGTGTATTACTTGAGATGAATAATTTTGAATAAGTATATTGGATGTTTATTCCTTTTTTACATGGCAGAGTTTAGGGGATTTTTTCCTTCTAAAAATTGTGGTAGAAGATGTGCTTATTAGCTTCCCAGGTGCGGTTGAAATAAAAAATGAACAAATTGATAAATCCATAATTATAATTGGTTAAAATAATTTTCTGAGGTTATACTTTGATTTATGGAAGTGACCTTCGTTTGTGGTTATGCATGTATTTAGAGGTGGCAAAAAGGGTAATTTTGTGTAGGGATGCAGTTGTTTTGAAAACATATAGTTTGGGATGATTTCTTTGTACCTTTACATATCCCTGTATTTTATTCTGTTTTCTATATGCACCCCACCCATGTAGAGAACTATGTAACTAACACACCCATTGATGTGGGGAATGATGTCTTATCAAAAATCCTAACTGGGTGATGGATGGCTAGTTTTTGTCTCTTCTATACTCTATTTTCTAGGTATTCACCACATAAGACTCTTCATGCTCGTTATAATGGCTTGAGGATTGATACCAGATATATAGTACATGTTTTGTTAGAGGTTGTTTGTTTCCTAGGTGTCTTCATGGAAAATCCAAGGAGATTTAAGGAATGTTTGTGGTATGTGTCAGGCCTAGGTGTTTGTGGGTAGGATTTCATTTTGGTAGAGTTCCTGGTGTCTATAAGTAGGAATGGGGTGTGGTTTGTGGACCAGGTGTGTGTTGGAAGGTTGTGGCAATGGTGAATGTGGAAGATGAAGATGTGTAATGATATTATTTTGAACCAGTGGTAAGTTATGTGGGATACCCAAATATCGATATGATTATTATATGATATTACTTAACTCGCATTACTTGGTGAGTGTTCGTTGTTGAGGATGAGTTTTTTGTATTCCTTGATAGGTTTTTTAGGTGTCTTCTATTTTCTCATAGCGGCATTAGTATGCTTCTCCAAATCATGCACTTTAGATTTTGGATTCTTAATGAGTATACATTTATGCTCACCCAATGTATATAATACATTTTTCTGGTATTCAGGGAGATTATGTTGACCGTTCTGGACATTACTAGCTCATACATTGGGAACAATTGATGTGTTTTTCCTTAGTTATATTTTTCATCTTTTATAGAGTTTTCATTGTATTTATAACAATTTTAATTCCAATCATGCTAGTTAGTGGAATTTTGTTTCCTTATATATATATAGGTATTTCAATTGGTGAGGAAGATACATATCATCTCCTGATCATGTTTTTCTATAAAAATGGTAATAGCTCCCATTTTTGTTTGATTTATATACGTTTGGTGCTGGTCAACAACCTAGTGCCTATTGGAGGTGGGACTCGGAGTGTCATTATCTCTCTTTCATCTTGAAGAGAGAAGTTCTAAAAATCATCATAACCCTTCACTCTTCATGAAAATTTCATTTCATGAATGAATTGGATATGAGGTGATGGTTGAGAGATATGATGGTGTTTGTAGTTAGAAAAAGTTATAATTACATTGGTTGGTAGGGAAAAAATATTAGATGATCATGGTGCATGACATAGGCTAGGTTAGACTGCATAGAACCCAGGATATTTGGTCCCCCATGATCTAATTCAAGGAAAATGAGCATACAAAATGACTATGTGTGGATACACTGTTTGCAAGATAGGGACCCTAGAAAGGGTACATCTTTCATTATGACTTGTGTCCATGTTTATATTGAGAACTTTCTGTAAATTTAAATTAACAAAGTTATAAAATGAATTTGAACTAAAAAATACATATTATTTGGGCTTAGGATTACCTTTTTTTCAATCATTATTAGCTCTTTGACATCATCTGTGTGTGCTAAGAGAAATGGAGGTTCTGCAGGCTGACCGAGTTGACCGATAGAGCATCAACCCATAAGTGGAGGATGATCAGTGCTGGAATATGATTCATGAATTATAGTAGGAGAATCTAGGAATCTATAAGGGTAGTGTCTCAAATATGGAAATGGAGAGTTAGATCTATGAGCTTGTAATCACCATCATCTTGATCCTGGATCCATAGAGTAAATGGGTTCCCCTATAAGTGATCTAGATGAGGGGATTATCATGTCAGTGGTCGAGGCATTACCTTGGGGAGAAGAAGGAGACTGATGCTTGTGGGTCGACTTCAAGAAGGGTTTCCGGGCTGAATTCATTTCATCTATATTGACTGTCGACAAGAGGAATGTTCTTCCCTCCCTCTAGAAGGAGAGTATATCAGTAAGGGAGTTGGGAATCAGGTTCAGGGATTTTCCATGTTTTTCTCCACATTTCTTTCCAAATAAGGAGTCTAGGGAGAGACATTTAAATGAAGAACTCCATCCTTCTCTTCAGTATGTGTCTACTCCCTTCAGCCTACATATATAATGAGATCATTAGAAGAAGGATGAGGTATCAGAATGGATACAATCAGAATGAGGTCTACAGCTAGTGGGAGGTCAGTTGAGTTCTTCTAAGGGAAATCCCTCAACCGCAAGTCTATAACATCTTGTCCTTCTAGGTTTCGGCACGTGGGGTGTTGACCCCAATAGTTCTCGTTCTGACCATTTGATCCTCACCCTTTTCCCATGGTCCTAGGGCATAGGTTTATTTCTTGCGAAGGCCATGAGAACCCCTAGTGATTGTTCCTTACTCAATAATTGTATGGTGGAGGTGGGAAGGTTCAAGGCCTTCATGAGAAATAGTTGTTAGCCATGTATTTCAAGTAATATATATATCATTCCACTACTCTATTACATGTGATCTGTGCTAGAGGAGAAATATATAAGTGTTCTCCTTAGGTACCATGACTATTGCAAGGTGGTGGAGGCATCTTTTAGTTGATGGGTAGAAGGGATAGGTGTGGGTTGTTGCACGCCAAAGAGGTAGTAGTTCCAATATTGTCTGAGATGGTTTGAGGTACGATCGGTTTGATTTATATGTGTGCTTGTGATTTTTTTGATTTTATTGCTTCAAACTCCATTTTTAACCCAATCCTGGACATTTCATTGATCTAGACTTATAGGGACATTATGTTCCCCTGATGTTGAGTACACCTCTTAGAATTCATATATACACTGTTAATTTTTTCTAGAGATGTTAACATATTTTGGGGAAGCAACAGTCCAGTGGAAAACTATTTCTTCTAAAGCTATATCCATATGATATAATCCTTTCCATCGAATGGTTGTACTCACTAATTTCCCTAATAGACTATTATCATATAATATTTATGTTTTCATATGAAGAAGGCTAGTGTGTCTCTTTCGTTGGTGAGTGGAGTCTTCATATGGGTAGCAGGACTTGGAGCCCGGACAATAAGTGTTAGAAAATATGTCAGGGGACCGGTGGATGCTGAGATGGCGGAGGATTAAAAAGTATTCATAGAGTTTTTGGGTGTTTTCTCAGAGGGTATTGTGACTCTACCCCCTCTATATGATGTTGAGTTGAGACAATACTTGATACTATGTGCTAGTTTGATTTTGATATATCATTATCGAATGATTCCTTCTATGATGGAATAGTTGTGGATTCAGATTGATGATATGATGAATAAGGTTATTATCAAACCCAGTGTATCATCATGGGGTGCTCATGAATTATTTTTGAAGAAGACAATCAGTGGTTTGAGGCTCTGCATAAACTACCGTAGACTAAACTATGTAATAGTAAAGAATAATTAACTCTCACAATGAAGTAACATCATTTCGAACAACTAAGGGGATCCTGTTGTTTTTATATGGTTGATCTACAGTCTAGGTATCACCAGTTAAGGGTGGAGGTGGGTCACATCATAGATAATACATTGATTTTCAGGTATGGTCTCAACAAAATGATGTTATGTCATTCGATGTTACGAATGCACCAATAGTGTTCATGGGGCTTATGAACTTAGGGAACTTATAATTACTAGACTAGTAAAGAATCGTATTAATCAATAAAATCCTAATATATTTCAAATCCGAGGAGGAGCATACCGAGCATCTCAGAACTTTCCTAGAGGTCCTTTGGCAAGACCAAAGCTATGGGAAGCTATCCATGTGAATTCTTTGGACATGGGAGGTCCACTTCCATGGAAAGTTGGTGTCCTATTAAGGTGTACCAGTGGACCCATTGAATTATGAGGTATTTTTTTTGGAATCACACATGAATGTGGTATTGGATAATAATTTTCTTGGTCTGTTAGGCTAGTACTAGTGATTCGTCCCATATTCCACTCACGTACCAACACCATTGATGGCCTTTACAAGAAAGTGAAAAGATTTTATGTCGATCAAGAAAATCTATGTAGAATTAGACTATCTAAAAGGTAAATTGGTCAGTTCTCTAGTGCATATGATTCAAGACGAAGGGGTGATGTTAGTGATGTTTTGTGATTCATCCCAACTATGCTTGTAGAGTTTTATCAAGATGCAATAAGGAGTGGTCAATTTTGGGTCTAGGAAATTACATCCCCATTAACATAACTATTCAACCCAAGATATAGAGCAAGTAGTGGTCATGTTGTCATTGATTTTGGGGCCACATTAACTCATTTTTTAGATCTTTTTTGTCTTCACGCATCACAATGGCATGAGGGACATTATTTCCTAGTGAGATATGAACTTCGAAAAGTGGCGGTTGATGGAGTATCTACAAGATAACAATATTGAGGTCATATAAACATTAATAAATTGTAATTTTGTTGATGATTATTTGTGATGGAATTCATAAAGGAGGTAGTTTGGGAATCTGCAGATGCTTGGGGAGCAATGGAGAAGTCGGCTTCCAAAAACATAGATGTAGGAATGCATGATGTTAGAGGCTTATTATTTTTGATGAATTCGTATTCATCCCTATGTTAAAAGGTAGAGGAGTCTTTGTGGGGAGACATATAAGATGATTTGATGAATGATCACATTGAATAGGGTGATGTTCTGGAGGGTTGTTCGGAGGATGGTTAGAATACAACATTGTTCTGTGGGAAGATAATTTTTCCAGTGGCCATGCCAGAGGAAATATTCTATGTGTTTCATGGCTCTACTCCTAAGGTACACCTAGGTGTTTCCATAATGTACTAGAGCTTTATGGAACCGTTATTCTAGCCTTGAAGAAGATGGATGTGGCATAGTATGTGAAAAAATGTGTTGTGTCGCTGCAAGTGAAGATTGAGCACCATGTTTCTGGTTCATTGTTGCAGCCCATTGATGTCCCTGACTGGATATGGGATGTAATGTCAATGTATTGCATCATGGTATTACCCATGGATTAGGGAGGATGTGATGCTATTTGGATACTTGCTGATCAGCTGTCAATATCATCTCACTTCTTAGTGATTATGGAGTAGAAAATTGTTGATACCTTAACACATAGTTATGTGGATAATGTGGTGCAGATACATGGAGTTCCAATATACATCATCTCATATAGGGATACACATTTTTCTTTGCGATCTCAGAGGGGATTACATCATGCCCTTTTCGACCAGTTATTCCTCCGCACTGCTTTCCACCCTTAGATGAATGGACAAATATAGCGGACCATCCATACATTGGAGGACATGGTGTGGGATTTTTTGGGTGAATTTAGTGGGTTTTGGGGGAGAAATTTTCCCATGGTATTGTTTTCATAAAATAATATATATCACTATTACATTGTCATGACTCTATCTGAGGAATTGTTCAAGTGCTCATATCATTCACCCTTATGCTAGATGAAATTTGTGGAGGCAATTTTTCTTTGTCCAGAGGTGGTGTATAATATGACAACAGAAGTTTCATCTCGTTCATGAGAGAATGAAAGCTACACAGGACTAGGATAGGTTTTATGTAGATCACAGGAAGTGGAAATTTTTTCATGGTTCGAGACCACATATTCTTGAAGGAGTCCCCTCAACATGGGTAGCGATGGTTTGAAAGAGGGAGTAATATTTCTCCCAAGTTCATCATACCCTTCGAGTAAATGGGATGACTTGTAAAGGTGGAATATTGGTTGGAGTTTACACCCTTGGGTAGAATCCACTATGTCCTTCTTGTATGCCATCTTCGTCTATATCATCACAATGACTCCCATGTCATTGATTGGGGAGAGTTTGATATCAAGGAAGATACATCATTTATGGAGTGAGTAGTGGAGTTCAAGGATTATAAAGAGATGGTGTTTCATAGGGGAACCTGAAATTTGTTCACATGTTAGAAAGTCTTTTTTTAGTTTAGATTATTTTGGAGTGAGAGACGCATATGTGTGCCAAATATCCAAAGATGTTTTGAGTTTTACACATGTGTTTTTCTTTGTGATGTAATGCATGAACCTTTTTTTATACGATATGAGTTTATTCATTGTTATGTGATATAAAATAATTTCTAGACGTAAGTGGAGGGGAGGACCTAATAACTAATTGAGACACATTAGTTGGGATGCGATTATACCTGAGCAGGCGAGTCAGTGCCACCCAAGGAGGAGAGAATCATGACATGGGGGAAGGAATTCCCTGATAAATATGTTCAGGCAGTATGGGTTTTGGTTCTTGTGCTGTATTCCTTGCATTTTTTGTGATATAATTTATGGGAGGAGGAGTTCATAGATGATGAGGTTACACACTAGAAAAATAAGGTGGTTTTCCCCTCAATGGTATCAGAAATGGATGTTGTTTGGAACCTATTTTTTTCCAAGTTTGATTTTATATTCTTGAAGAACAGAATAGTTTGAGAGTTATCTAATGTAATTATTCAAACATCTGTGGTCCATTCCTTTTAATAAATATAATGATTTTAATATTCTTGGAGGCAAAGATAGCTTATTTCCAGTGTTTTATAGAATATTCAGTTTTTCCTTCTGTTACTTAGCGAATCAGTGTTGACGGATCATGGAGACGGTGTTAGTGATTTAGGATGTTATTGTTAGTGAAATAGGGTGTCGGTGTTGGTTAGTCATGGTTTCGTTGTTTGTGACTCAAGGGAACAATGTCAGGGACATAGGGTGTTGGTGTCAGTCACTCCGGGGATGAATGTCTGTGAATTAGGGTGATAGTGATAGTGAGTCTGGGTGTTGGGGTTGGTGAGTCTGGTCGTTAGTGTGTTAGGAGTTACATTGTCATTTTGGTGGATCCCTATTGGTGAATCCCCAATCGATGACTTCTTTTCAGTGTCGGTGAATCACCCATCGGTCACCCATTTTCAGTTTTTAAAATTTCACCCCTCTATCATTTTATTTTACATAAATCGATTTAATGGATTTTTTGGGGTATTTATTGGGGTGATTCCAATGATATTAATTATATCATTAATAACCTAATTAATCGGGGAATTTGAAACAATCTTACCCTATAATGTTGATCATGATCCCATAACTGAGATCTGACATTACTTGTGTGATGTTTTTTGCTTTTGTGTTGCTAGATATTGTACTCTATATAAACTATTCCATGGTTTTGTATTCATTAATCTAGTTTCTCTTGTATTCATTCCTACTGCTTGCATAACCCTCTGTTTTTGTTGGAAGGAATAATTGTTGTTCATCTACTTTTCCAAGTAGTGATTTCTTCATATCCCTTATTATTATGTATCATATGAGGTGGACGAAGTAATGTTCCTTTATGAAAACTATTGAATCCAATATTTTAGCTATCATAGATGTTAATATGAACTTGATATGGCTCGATAGTGGATTGATGTTGATCGACTATTTCATTTTATATCATTGATGATGATGGGATCTATTATTTCTATGTGGCATCTGAAAATCATGGTCGTTGGTGGTATTTTCTAGTACATCAGTGATTCTTTATAACTAGTTTTTCATCCCTATCGATAATGGGTGTAATTATCAATATGATAAATAATGTACACTTTATTAAATAAAAGGGATTCCCAAGGGTGAAAACCCACGTGGGATCACCATTTTTTATCAAAGTGGAAATTAAAGAATACTATCCAATAAATCGGAACATGATATATTTTATAGCTGTTTTTGTAGGCTGTGTTGTATTTGGTTATGTGACTTTTGTGGGTTTTGGTTTTTTGGTGATCTGGCAGGGAGTCTGATGGTGTGTATGGGGTGGTACAAGCGGTTTGATGGTATGTCATTTTGAGAAACTTATTGATTTTGAAATGGCTGTAGTTGTTGTAAAGTGGGACTGAATCCGGTAAATGTTTTCGAAGAGGGGATATGCGATAGGGTTGTTTTATGATTTCATGGTTATGGAACTGCTCGGTGTAGTGTTGTTGTGAATCTGGGTTGTTGGGTTTGGTATTGAGGGAACGACATGAGTGAGATAACATTGAAGAAGGTTGATGGAATTTTATTCCTTTTTTTTACTTGACAATGTTTGGTGACTTTAATAATTATGAAAAATGGTTTCTGATGTTTTTCTTTTTAGATTCATGGGTAGTTATGGAATAAATAATTGAACATATTTCAAAATTTAGAATTATAATTAGTTAAATGAAGTTGTAGTGTGTATACATTGACTTACCGAAGTGACCCTCATTCGTGGTGATACACGCATTTAGAGGTGGCAATAAGGGTAGTTTTTTGTGGGATGGTAATTGTTTTGAAAACCCTTAGGCTGGTTAGAGTGTTTGGGACCTATATATATACTTATAGTTCCTAGGTTTTTCTATACGTACCACACCCATGTTGAGAACTATGCATCGAACACACTTATTGTTGTGGGGGATAACTCTATTCATAACATCCCAATGGGAGGATGGATGACTGGTTACATGCACCTATTTACTCCCTCTACTAGTCATTTACTACCAAATACTCATTGGGAAGGATTTAGTGGCTTCAGGATTGTTACCAGGACTATGGTAATGGATGTGTGATAGGTGGTTTTTTTTTCAAGGGGTCATTGGGATGTGGCCCGTGTGTTTTATTTAATAGTGTGGTATGTCTGCATCCCAGGTATTTTAAGTTAGGATTTTAGTGTGGTAGTTTCCCATGATTTTGTGGGTTGGAATGGGTTGTGATTTTTGGCCCAGTTGTGTTCGGGTCGGTAGGGAAAGTGGGGCTTCTCGAAGAGCAAGATGCATCAGGATGGTCCAGTTGACTTGTTAGAAGAAGTGATGGGAACCCAAATATTTATTTGATTATAATATTACATTATATAATTTTCATTTCATTCTATGTGTTCCTTGGCGAGAATGGTTGGTTAGTATTCCTTGATAGGTTCTTTTAAATTCTACTATTTTTTTACATGGGAATTATTATTCATCTCTGACTAGTGAATAATAGGATTTTGTTTTTCCATATGTATATACATATGTCCTCACACTTCCTATAAATTTTTTTCATATATATATAGATAATATGAAGACTATGGTGGACCTTACTAGATTGGATGTTGGGGATAATTGTTGTGTTGTTGTATGGTTTTATTTGTGTACTTACATAAAGTTTGCCTTGTATTTCTTGCAGTTTTATTTTAAAGCATGCATGTGGGATGGATATTGGTTTCCTTATATATATATATATATATCATGGAGTTTTTTAGGTTTTTACATCTTATATACTGATCTTGGTTACTATAAAAAGGGTAATGCCTCCCATTTTTGTGTGATTTCTATACCATTAGAGTTGGTAACTACCATATGGACAATTAGTGGTGGGACTCTGGGGGTCATTATCCTTCCTTCATCTTGAGGATGGAAGGTATCGTCATCTTGTTATTAATTCCCATATCTTGAAAAATGTGGTTCATGAATAGTCTCTAGTCAAAGCTCTATGCCTATGGACTTTAAATTCCTAATGAAATTGAAAATTCCTCATTGATATTTGAAAAAAGAGTTGTATATATCTATGGGTCATGATAGAAGTATTGTCAATATGATCCTCCATGACAACAATTTTGGAATGTGTAAGAGTCATTTTATTTCCGTAGCAAGTAAATAAAAGGATGTTATTCGCATAATATAGGGAAGATATAACCCATTATGTTTTCTCTCTCACACCCTTGGTAAAAACATGTTATACATCCATCAATTTCTTTTGTAGTGTCACAATATATCATATTCCATGTAACATAAACAATCATAAAAAAGATATCATATATATTGGAACAAAAACAAATACATATAAAAACCACAAAAAATAAATTACCAATAGTGAAGGTAATCATTAATATGACGAAAATAAACCGCATACCCTCCTTTATCCTTGCTTGACACTGACCTTATATCGTCATCACAAACACATGACACTTTCAGGTAATTTATTTTACACGAATAGAACCACAAACCATTAATGAAAAAAAATTATACCAAACAAGATATATGAAACCCAGCTATACTCCTCTATGTGACACTGTATGAGAGAGAGTATCTACCTATCAAACCCCACATAGATACATATATTAGAGAAATGACCTGAAACAAAATATATTTGGTAATAAATAATGTTTTCATTATTGGGTGGGTTCATAAAATATAAAAAGGAAACTATAGACTATTTATTTCAATGAAAAATTGCAATGAAAGGCCAAAACAATTACATCTATTGAAAAATATATCTTTCCAAAGATGAAGAAGGGGGGTAGAACCATGAATAATAGAATCAAATTTCTCTTTGGATCTCATTGTGTATAAACTCTTGAAGCCATCAGATAAAACCAACTTTAAGGAAATCAGTGGTTTCACCAAATATATCTTTATTCAAATATGGTCCAAAAGAAATAGTACATATCTAACAACTTATAAGGAAACAATGTATTAAAAAATTAGAATGTATGAATCTTGTGATGATTCTCTCTTTCATTTCCCCCCTCTAAAATAATAAAAATAGATTTAATTTTAATATAATTGTGGATGGTCACAATTAATTACATATATCAAATGCATGAATGTATTAATACAAAAATTCATGACCCAGACCATTGATATATCTATTATGTTGTATTTTTTTTTAAAATCAAGTGGATTTAAATTGATAATTTTATTAGCAATCAAAAAATATTGGTTATGAGAAAGAGGAATATTTCAACTTCCATGGAAAATTGAATTTACTCTTATATGTTCAAGTATTTTTTTAATTAAACATATTATTAAATTAATCTTATATATTAGATATATTAATCATTTTTTTTATTTAATATGATCTTATATTTTCAAATTTAGACAATAATAGAAAAAAATTATATTCACATATCATGATTTTTCTTTCAAGTTTCTTTATTTTACTATTACATATAAATATTTTACATTAATATATTAAGGAGTAGACTATTAGGTATGAAAAAATTGGCAATATTAAATGATTAAATATTATACATAAGTGATATTGACTCATATATAAGTGTCGATGTCATGGTTTATGGGTGACATAATGTATTCATGTTAGTGATAAAAGGGGAAAAATGGTTGTTTTCACTAAAATGTTCATATATGTAAGGTAAATATCTATATTAGAGAGTAACATCAGTATGTCATATCACATATAACGGTAAATTCAGAAATAAAAAAAATAGTGTAAGTAAGATTAACTCATAACAATTTATCTACCCTCTCCGAGTAGAAATAATTGTTTTTTAATGTCTCCATTCCTCCAACAATCTTGTGACATCTATAACACCCCACGAAATACAACATCTTGTATTGAGAAAGTCCATAACATTTAATGGAATAAGTTATATAAGATAAGATTGTATATAATCAAGAAATAAACAACTGAAAATATAATAATAAACATTCACAAATTAAATACGTCTCCACCACATAGAAATTTATCTACAAGAATGACACTATTAAAAATTACATGGGTAAGAAGGTAATAATTTTGAGAACCAAAATATAAAAGAATATTAATGATGAATAATGGAAAAATATTGTATATATTAATCTATTAGGTCCTATGTGATCAATTTAATGTCTAAAAGGGTCCAATGTAAATGTTATGTTTATAATTTAAACTAAACCGAGAAGAAAATTAGGAAAATTGGAATTATAAAACAAATATTAGTTTATTTAATAACCCAAAAACATAATTAAAATTTATCATGAATAAAATATTTATATTTAAAAATAATAATAAAATAAAATAACTATATAATATATATAAGATAATGTATTCATTTTATTGAATTATATTGTATGTATTATATTCATTAAAAAATTAATGATTGATCTAGATAAAATATTAATTTTAGTGATCAATAATTTATTATTTTTTAATTTTAAAAAATATTTTAATTTAGGAATATGTGAAGTAAATTATCTAATAATAATATTTTATTATTTTTTAGATAAATATTAATTTTATAGAGAATAATAAAATTACGGTTTGTTTGGATTTATATTATTAATTAATTTAAATATTAAAAAAATAATGTACGGAAATTTTAAATGTTATGTGGTGTATTTTACATAAATGATAATGTAGTTAAAAATAGTAAATTGAAATAAAAATCATAAAAATCGATGATGAATGTCTAAATCATGTTTTATTTTAATTAAAAAGTATTTTTGACTAAATATCTGGAATAATTTATTCTAATGAATCCATTATGTTATTTAAGTTACTATATGTGATGAAAGAAAATATATTTTTTAATTCATTTCAATTATAACTCACATGAATTAGTATTTCTCATAATTTTTTAGAAAATAATAAATTATTTAACATATATCTCAAAAATACCATGTCCCATTACCAAAGTATTAACCACTTATTCACTCATTATTTTCACTGAAATAGAATATTCCATTTGCATCACTATACGATATTATCTAAATATAAAGTATTTTCAATTTTGGGGATTCATTGGTGTTTTATAGGACAATCCTTCAAAGCACTAATTTTTAAGGGAAATGTAATATCTCAATGGAAAGATAACATTTATATATTACAGTGAAATTAATCTTTAATTTTATACATAAAAATAAATAAAACTCTACTTTTAGTTTCTATAAAGATATCGTAGGAATAATATTGATAATAAAAAATATAAACAATTATGATCCAGGACATTTAACTAAAAAAATACTTATAAATTCATTATAATATTTTCTTATTTTACCTCATCTACAAAATTACTAAATGTTAGTAGAAGTTTAATGATATAAAATATATTCTATATCTATTTGAGGGAAATCTATAACTATTGGAAAAAATAATTAATAATTTCCATAAGATTAATACATCATTTTCATAGTGGACCAAAACAACGAAAATCAAAGATGTTTTTGGGAAAAATATTTCAACAATATTAGAATCTGGATAGATATTTTTAATTAGGGGTTCAATTATTTTATGAAAATATTTTACATTACAATATATAATAACCCTAATCACCTATTAATGTGATTGACTTTATTACTGGTAGAAAAATATTATTATACCACTAATGTAAATTGTTAATGATAATTGGTAAAATCACAATCCCTAAAAACATTTATAATATAAAAGAAAATTAATAATTTACAAGGATATCTTTTCAAGACAAGTGGATACATCAAAGGAATGATAGAGAAAAAATCTAAAATCACATAACATACTAGATTGTCCATAATTGATTCAAATGTGAAAGTATTACCCATTGACCCATGACCCATAAAAATGTATCTAGACACATATGATATTATCCAACAGAATAAAAAATTATCATCAATAATATAACATGAATATTCTTTCTACAAATTCTACAGATCCCACATCACTATTAATTTATATCAAGTATGTTATTTTTAATCACTCATTGATCATAATAACCATAAAATTAATTTAATATTCCAATTAAAAAACATTATTCACTTCTTTATTGTGTAATTTTAATCAATGTTCAATTAATTTAAATATAATCAAGACTAAAATATCACAAATGCATTATACATACTATAAAAATAAATTCTTTCTACTAATGGTCATAAAAAATTAGATTTTATGTATTCATGCTTCCAGAATATAGTCAATGAGTATCATTTCATGTTTTAATGTTCATTTTTAAACCTAATTCTATAACACACTATAGAGAAAATATATATTGTATATTTATAGTGTTTTCATGTAAAATTTAAATGAATATTTAAATTTCAAATTTATATTCCAAAAAATTTCTATTATCAACTTCTCTGTATTCAAATCAATATTGTCACAAAATCCAAAAATTTTAGACACTCGTGATATAAATGTAGGTATTTAGAATTTATTTAGATTAAAAAATTACGTTTTTCATTGATCAATATTATTATAAAAATCAAAAAATAATGTTTTCAACATCAGATGACATGTCATGTGGGTAAACAATTAAACACATCTTGGTTTCCCCAATTTCCTATAGAACTATTCTAGTCTTTTAGGGGAATTGTGTCATGAAGAATATCTATTGTTGTATTATTATTGAAAAATACCTATATTAAAAGTAATTAAGTTTTCCCGGCCATAATTACTATATTGTGGTGAATCTTTTCATTGGGTAACAGACTCCCTCGTTATGCATTATGGATACTGAAAATAAAGTTGATCAAGAAAAGTATTAAATATGAATTACTATGTGAACATAAAATTTCAAAGGATTAGATTAATAATTTTCATATTAGGGGCTCAAATTAGAGTTTCATCATATAAAGAAACATGCATCATGTCCATTTACATTACATCACATTTTCAGAATACTCAACACATCAGACAAAAAAGTGATGAAATAATTTATTAAATTAGTGACTTCGAAAACATGGATAAAATTATTATAATTTAATGAAACATTTAATTATATATTATAATTATCTCCCACATTAGTACCCCTAAAAAATCCATAATTTATAACTAGGAAGAAGAAAACAAAATAATATGGGTGAGGTTAGATGCTCAGTAATAGTAATCAATGGAGTTATGTATACATTATCAATAAAATAACGGTATAACAACAACATCATGAAAATAAAATATAATAAACTATGAATCATTGATAATAAATTGGAATTCTATCATAAAGATTATTTTTCATAAGAAATCAATCATAAAAACATATAGAATTTAATCCCTGAAATCAAAACATTAGAATAAGACATTGAATTTTTTGTAGACACATACACATATAAAATTATTTTCATAGTAGTTAAGGAGTCTCTAAAAAGGCCATAGAAATAGTATTGTATCACTCACCATACCATCATGGTGTTAATGGTTTACTCCCATGACCATATTGGTAGACTTGGGTCACTACCA
This sequence comes from Viscum album, assembly GCA_963277665.1. Taxonomy (NCBI): domain Eukaryota; kingdom Viridiplantae; phylum Streptophyta; class Magnoliopsida; order Santalales; family Viscaceae; genus Viscum; species Viscum album. The sequence goes on along the minus strand of OY728121.1, from coordinate 202,311,720 downwards.
TGACCATCATCTTAGTCATGGATCACACCAAATACCATCATGGAGGATAATGTCCTTTATTTATCTCTCATTGAATATAAATAATTTCCCAATGAAATGGAGGTACATATATGAAAAAAACATATAAAAATTTAATATTACATATATATTATACATTAACCTAAATTGTGTATCATGTTAGACCCCATGGAATGAAAGGGGTTTTATAAACATCATTTATTCGAAACAAAACAAATTGAAAAGAAACGAGTTTCATAAATATAATTCAATCATAAACACAAATAATTCATAGAATAAATAATAATTCTACAAATGACTTATATACATAATAAATCATATTTTAAATCAAATAATGTTATGTTATATAAGGAATTATTTAATGTTTTCTTTTGAAATCAATTCTTGAGGAATGTATCATATCATCATGGAAATAATTTAAATTTTTAATATTTCATGTAGTTCTAAAAGAAAAAATAGTATTTGAAAATGGCCATGTGTGTTTGTAAAGTTATATTGAATACATTTTGGTATAATGAAATTTCAAAAAAAATTCATTCTATTTAATTTAAAAACAGAATCTTCTCGCACTTTTATTGGAAATTTCAATTAGGTACCTCATTAAGAAATTAAAAAAAATATTCCTTTCAACTCGTTCAATTAAAAGTAATGGATGGTTTAAAATTTACCTAAAATATTAAAACATGGAATTAAATATATATCAGAATAATTTATTTGAATCATTGTTATTGAAGATAAATATTTCTCATAAGATACTGAAGTCAAAACAATCCCGATAATAATGATATATTTTAATTTATGCTTACGTTAGTTCTAATTCCCTCCATATGTTTCTAAAACTCTTGTACAGTTGTTTTCAACCTATTATAAACTAATAAAGTAATAATAATAATATTTATCTTATCATATATGATTCATTTATGACTTTATATAACTTATTTGTTAATAACTCATGTTAAAGAGACATATTGGGTAGTAACCACTTTATTTATCCTACGGGTTTTGACATGTTATTCCTGAAAATATATCATAGATAAAGATTATATTAATTCACAAGTGTAAAAAACATGATTTATATATGATATATATTTAGTATAAAAATATATATATAATATTGATATGTGAAATAGAAAAAAACATCTAGGGAGATGATATGTCGTACGTATGCTTGAGCGTTGTTTCCCTTTTCTTATCATTCTGAATGGATGAAGTAAAACGAAATATATATATATATATATATATGTCTAAATGAATTTTAATTCTTATTTAAAATATGTAGTTTATATTCATTATAAAAAAATTTATAATCATACTTGAAAGGGTTAATGTTTAAGATGAATCTCATCGCGTCCTGTAGATGATCGGTCGTACGTACGCACGCACAATTATATAGTTCTTTTAATAGAAATAAGAGAGAAGTTAGATGGTATATTAATTATACATAATAAATATGATGTCATATTATTATTATTTAAAACCATTATATTGATCCTTTTACCAATACAATAAGAAATTGGTGAAATGAAGATTACACCATGGTGTGGAGATGCTATACAATACATACACACACGCTGTACTTTCATCTTTTTGTCAAATGAATAAAAGATTGAATATTGAATTTAAATAATCATAATAAGATCTAATTATACAGTTAGTTCTATATTTAATAGATTATGATTTAATAAACACATTATGAGGATGTATATGTAGAAACCATTTTGAAAGAGTCGGTTAAGAGATTACCTATTATTCACCGATCTCCCTATAGATATCTACTTAGGAACAAAATAGTATGTATTTTGTGAAGATCAAAACCTCTATTATGAAACTAGGTAATTTTTTAAGGAAATTGGCGTGGCATGGTCAAGTTGTAAGGGTCAATGTGTTGTGATTAAATGAGGGAGGACGATCCCTTTTTTAATTGGGGTAAGGTTCATTCTTTGAAATCCCCATGAAATTTTATATATAATAAGGATTTTCTGGAGATAAAACAACCAAATGTGATATAAAAAATGAGGTGTGATAATATATATAATATTATGTCCCTTTTTTATTTTTTTATTTTTTGAATTTTTATTAATATTATAAAATATTAATTCAATAAAATATTATAATTTTAAAATTTTCTATTTTTAAGTTAATTTCATTTTAGAAAATAATGATATTTAGGAATTAGAATATAATGATTTCAAGAAACTAAAATATATCATATATATATATATATGTATTAATCATTATAAATTTTAATTAATCTGAAATAAATCAAAATTAATAGTACAAAAATCATTTATTTTGTTTTTTCATTAATTATATAAATTATGTTTTAATATTTAATAGCCATAAAAGGTAATTATATAATTTATTAAAAAAATATAATTAAAATAGGTTAAATATGAACAAAATTTTCGTTTATATCTGTTCATATAATTATTTGATCCATGTGTGCAAACATACAATTTGATAAATACAAGAGAGGTATATGTTGTAACAATCCATGACATTAAATATTATATAACTATTTTATCTTGGAATAGTGTATATTAAATTAATAAAATTCATTATTATGCTGATATGGTACAAATAATATTCATTTAGTTATTTTCTATCATTTTTTGGGTTTATTTTAAACCATATCATTTTGATTTACCCTTAATTAGCCAACAGAAATTTTGATTATTGTAAAAAAAAAATATTAATATGTTATAAATGGTTACATATATTGGGTATGTAGTCCATAAATAGACTCATTATGTTATTTTACACTATATAAAAAATTAATTATATTTTTTAATGATTATATTATATTTATTTAATTTAGTAAAATATTATTTTTATAAGATATTATTAGAGTCGAGTTTAACACTATTCCCAACACTGTATCGACATTGAGTCAAAATTAAACATAAAATATTATTACTAAAAATTATAAATAAATTATTATTACTTATATAAAAATTATATCTTTGTAATGAATATTTATAGTAAAATTTATATTCTATAAAATCCTATATAAATAATTTTATATTTTTTACATATATGAGAATGACATTTATAAATTACCTATAAATAAAATATAATAAATGTCATATTAATAAAAAATGGTGTAAAATGTTTATAATTTTGGACTAAGATTCATTTTAGTCCAAATCCATTTTTCCAATGAAATTATTTCATGTGTAAGGGTAATTCTATTATATTATACTATTAGTTTTACCTTTAATTATCCAATTTATGATTAATAGTGGTAAATAAAATGTAAGTAAATATATAATTCATAATATCCAATATATTTAGTTTATCTTCTATGATTGTAAATATAACACTTCCTAAAATATTGAATGTTTAGTTTTCAGAATTCAATTCACTAAATCAGGAAAATTTTGTTTAATGCTAATCATGCAGACGTGGATATAAGGGGGGTAAAAAAACTTCCAATAGTTCAATAACTTTTTATGTATAAATAAGATAAAAAATTATTAAAATAACCTAAATTTTATTAATATATGTATAATTTTTCTATTTTTCATTTAAAATTTAAATTAACTTAAAATATTTCTTTTTTGGAAGGGATATTTTTAATTAAAAAGGTGTATGTTTCATTATTCACCATCAAATGATTCATTTCATAAATAAAAAATTCAACCTATGTTAATTTTTACATTCCAAATTCAATTTTAATGATTATTTTATAAATTTAAATTAATAACACTGTTTACAATTATTTTAAATATTTTTTTATAAAAGGACATAAAATGTTGTCCTTTTATGAAAATAATATTTTAAAACAATATAAAGACTCTACAAAAAAAATTATATTTCATTATCAAAAGGTTTTATATTCATCATACAATTATAAAAAAAATTAAAAATTAGTTCATAAATTTCATATTTCCATTTTTAACATAATGTTTATAAATACTTCATATAAATATTATAACAGTAATGTTTTCTTTCGTTGAAGCATAGTTTTGTGTGCTACACAAGCCGAGTTATTGATACATGCAGTGAAATATTTACGTATAACATATTCCAAAAATAATTAATTTATATTCTACAATAACATTCATGTAATGTGAATGATATAAAAATGAATAAACTAATTAGATAAATTTAAATTCATAGAATCTTAGGGTGTTATATTATTCCCCCCATAAAATGAATTCCACCCTCAAAATTCATTAGTTATATCGATGGTATATTAATTGAACATAGAATTCATATAAACCCACATCATAAATGTTTATACTAAAACTATGATTTAATAATGAAATTTATAAACAAAATGGTCTCCCAAAGTAACACATAACCATATATCCATATAAGAGAACATTGGTTTGAAGTGATAACATTTACATTGAAGAGAAAAATAAATATCTTGTTATAATGAAGAATGATATAAAAAATGGTTAGTAGAAATTTAAAACCATAAATCCATGAATCAATGTTGATCTAAGGGTCCATTTGATTTATGAGATTTGAAGGTACTATAATAATATTCATTATTCTTTATCCTTTTATTAGTGTTGAATTTTTTTTTTGAGAGGATATACTTACATGATTTCTGGTCAACATCACCATTTTTTCTCTTGTTAAATTTCTACTTATTCTGTTATTCCAAGAAAATATTTTGATTTTTTCATTCAAGAATCATTTTTCAAGCACGGTATCAATAAATAGAATTATAGGTCATTCAAAAAGGCTAGAAAAATGAAATCAAATTTTCAGTATCCACCTCTGGTGAGATAATGCCTTAATCTGACAAACATCGTCTAATGATTAAAATAATCATCCCCTAAATTGATAATCCAAAAATTCTTCTAAAATATTAAAAACCAAAACATTGGAATGAAGTGAACTAAATTTGTTGAACATTAATATCCCATATATCATAAGGTATATCATGGTGGTATCAATCATTTCATGTCAATACCTTCTTCATGTATTCTATTCAAACATGGTAATAACTTGAATGTCCATACATTATTGTTGAAAACTAGCATGTTTTCATATTCCAATGTTTATTAGATATATTCCATATGTCCAAAATGTTTTAATGTTCATCCATCATACAATAACATGATTTTCAAAAAAAATAGTTCCAATGTAATAAATATCGTATCATTTAATTATTCATATCTAATATATCATTATAAAAACATAATTTAATAAACATTTGGAACATATTAAGTGTTATATTTCAATTAATATTGTGTCTCTCATGAATATTAATTTACTATTAAATCCCTTTTATATGTCATCAACACAAATCCAATTATCCTTTTAAATACTTAATTAAAAACATATACTGAAAATAATAATATATTTCATGATTAATATAAAATAATCATTAAATTCCAAAACAAAAAAGATCATTCATCCTACTTTAGTATTGAAAAATTAAACAAGCCATGTCATCTTAATAATTCCTAAAATATGAAATTTTAAATATTTCGTTCGGTATATAATCATAAGTCTATTGATTCTCCTTATATTTAATTTAAATAATGATATTACAATATCCCATACCTTTCACATGTCATTAATGATCTCATTAACAAAAACTGAATAAATAATACTTGTTCCACTTTCCCAGTTCATTTAATGATATTTCCACATGGGAATCTATTTTCATAATCCACAATACATAAACATCTGAAACATTATATACAATGTATTATTTCTTTTAGATCTCTAGGTTGACTGAAACAAGAAAAAATAATGTGGGAATCATTTTTCAAAAATAAAGACCAAAAAATTAAGTAAAATATGTTATAAGATGTCTAAATACCGATAACTAATTTTAAATTTATTACACCTTAGGGTTATACATAGATATATCCCTATAAATATCCACTAAATGTCCACTAGGTATCTCCCAATGTTTTCTAATCATAGCTTCCAATGGTTGACTAAACTCTCTCTCTGATAGAAACTATATCAAACCAATCATGACATACATTTACATTTTATCACTATTATAGAATACTTAATACCATACAAAAACACATGCCAAAATAACATAGTAACTTTTTTCATTTGGGATATTGATTATCATTCATCAGAATTAGTGAAATATATTCAAAATCACTCATAATTATCATCCAATTTAGTTCCCCAAAATAATACCTTTATTAATAATATGGGTAAAATGAAACATAAGGAAAATGTTGGTCTCAGATTACAAGGATGGGTAATCAAGGGAGACATGTATACACAATCTTGAGAAAAAGAGTATCCTAACATGATCATGAAAATAGAATATAATTACAATGGTTTTAATGATCATAAATAAGAATCAAGAATTAAAGATTGTACGTTCATAAGATGTGAGTCATTATGAAATAAAGAAGTCCGTATATGAAAACATAATAGAGTAATAAGACCTAAAATTTTTCATCGACACATAAGATTACAAAAATATTTCCATAGTATCCAATGGATAACTTCCAAGGCTATATTAATTGTTTTAGTTCATTCCTCATTCAATATTTTTATTCATGGTTCACTCATATTTACATTTTTTTAGTCATGGTTCACTAGAAAAAACGTCTTAGTAGTCAAGGATCACTCCAAAATCAATCATAGTGAACACGGTCCTTTATTCCAATTTCTGAAGAAATAATTCAATAACAAATGATTGTAGGGAGATATAGGTCCCACACATCACATAATGAAATCTTAATTATTTTTTCTCCAAGAATATAAATCATGTGACATTTCAGAACCCATGATATGAATCAGATTTAATAAACATCATTCAATCATAACAAAACCCACATAAAAGAAATGGGTATTGTTTATATCATTCTAAAATAAAAAAAACTATTAATAAAAATAATAAGAACATTTACATGAAGAATATTAAAATTAATAAAATATAACATCATATAATGTAATATTCTAAGGATAATAATTTTGGTTGACCATTTGAAAACAATTCATGAGGAAAATACCATTTCTCTTTTGAAATCATCTACATTCCATAAAATTTCCTAAAAGTTTATAATAAAAAATTTTATTTGAAAATAACCTTCTATACCTGTTAGGTGTGTTTCATGGAATTTAGGAATTCTGAATTAAAAAAAATCGTGTTGTATAATTGAAATATTATTATTCACTAAAATTGTTTAATAATTTAGAAAATAGCCTCCTTTGGAAAATGAAAAATATTCCAGTCAAACAATTTAACATAATTTCATAAAAGGGTAAAAAAATGTTTAAAAATAGTATAATAATAGTAAAAATATTTTTTAATATATTTTTATGAATCATGGACTGGGATGATAAATATTTCCTCATTTATACTTACGTATAGACAATCCCAATTGATGTGAGATTATGGAATTAACTGCTACCTTAGATTTTATTTCATCCATAAATGCTTTAAAATATTAATTTTTGGTTTGAAAAAAAACTATTCACTTACAACATAATAACAATAATATTTATAAATTCATAAATGAATCTTTTGTGACTTTATATTAGCTTCTTATTAATATCATGCTGTTAATGAAATATTTTTGGTAATAATTGCATTGTTTATCGTACATGTTTTGACATGTTATTCTTGATAATATTACATAGATCATTATTTACTTACTTCCAGAATATAATAATCATTTATAGATAACATATATTTATTATTAAATTATATATAAGTGATCTATTTACGAAATTAAATACTCCATCTATCGAGACGGTAAGACATGCGTAGGAATGAACACTGTTTCTATTTTATGATCACACAGAATAGGTGAATGTAAATGAAATATATTTATAAATATAATTACCTTAGAAATAGTATGTATTATTTTCCTTATTTTTCATCATTAAAATTTTTATATTGAATATTGAATTGGTTAATGTTGAATATGAGTCTCATCACATCGTGAAATTGTTAGTTTATATGCTTGCACAAGTGAAGATTTAATTCCATTAGTGGTAAAAATATCCAGAATTAGATTGTATATTAATTATAGAGAATAAAACACTTTTCATGTTATAATATATTACATTATTTCCATAATTATATCCATCCAAATATATTATTGTTAAAAAAATAGATTAGACCACGTCACGGAGACGGTAAGCCCGATATATGCACACAAGGTACTTTGGTTTTTCATAGGATGAATTTAAGGTGGACTATAATTATTCCATGATCATAATAACATAACAAAATAAAGTTGATAGAGGGTTTATTTCTTTATAATGGAATCAACACATCAAGGGGAGTTATAAGATGAAAATATTTAAATTAGTCATGAGTGAGATTACATCTTCTACAATTTCCTCCCTCTAGATATCCTCTTTAAGGCACTAGAGATGGTAATTTTATAATACTAGAAAAATTATAACATTACTAGGGATGTTTATAATGGAAATGAACATTATAAGGTGTTTCTTGATTTCCCAATATAGCGTGAGGAACTGAGGGAGTAGGTTCCCAATTATTATTGGCATGCGGTCACCTTATGAAATCATAATAATATAAAAATATAACAACCCTTTTTAGAGAAAAAAATTTAAATTAGAGAAAATTAATGTGGTTAGATATTCTTGACCATACCATATCCAATTTTGTCTTATTTTCCATTTTTTAAATAATTTAATTATATAATAATTCAATAAAATATTATTATATTCAAATTTTATACTATTCATTTAATTTGGCACTTAATGCTTTATAACTAAGTAGAAAATAGAAAATAATGCATTCATACATCTATATTATATCATATAGCTCTATAAATTTTTTTATGAATCTTAATTCAAAAAAATATATCAAAATTATTATTATTAATATGAATTATTTTATTTTTCTAAAAATTAATTAAATTCAATTTTAAAATTAAAGAAGCATATAATGTAATTATATAATATCTAAATAATAATAATTTAATTTATATAATGAATTTAATTTCAATAAATTCACAATTGACCGATATATATTTTTCATATATTGATTTGTTCACAATGTGGACACATAAAATATATTAAATATAATAGTGTGATATATTGTAACCATCCTTGACATTAAATAATATATTTTTAATTTTCATTAACTAGTAACCATTAAAAAATTTATCAAGGAATTAAAGTGTTATGGGTGGAATAATCTGCATAAAATATTTTTTCCCAAAATATTACATCTTATATTAAACCTCTTCATATTATTTTATACAAAAGTGGTCTATTGTAATTTTAATTATGGTATGAAAATATTAAATTTTAATATGTTATAAATTGAAACATATATAGGTTAAATTGTCCAAAATGGACACAATATGAAATTTTATACCTAATGATAATATCATTGTCTTTTATTATTAATTATTATGATTTTTAGTTAATTTAAAAAAAATTAAATTTTATAAAATTTAATTCCTGTCAATTTTAACACTATTCAGCGAATTTTGAAAAAATAATATCAAAAAAGAAAGAGAATTTCTAAAAATAACTATTTATGACAATTAAAAAATATCATATTGACCTAAAAAAGTTGTGGAGGACATAAATTAATTCAAATTATATTTAGTTTAATATTTATAATATCATTTACTTGATACTTTCATTAAATGAACAATTACTGCATCTTCATTGTTTCAATATTTATGTTATTTACATTATCAATGAAGATTATAAATAAATTATCTCATTGGATACAAACATCATATAATTTATATTATAATATATTGTCAAATTTAGCTTCTATATAACCCAATATTTAATATGATTTTTTTATAAATAATATGATTATGACGAAATTAACTAATATTTAAATAAAAGATAATAAATGTCATAATATCACCCATGTGGCATAAAAATATTATAATTTAATCATATGGTTTATTTTAGTTATATCTCGCATATAAAATAAAATTAGGACAAGTGTTAGGGTAATTTTATTATATTATACTATTATACATACATTTAATTTTCCAATTTTCCCTTAATAGTGGTAATTAAATTTTTTCTAAATTAATATTATTAATATAGAAAATTTTTAGTTTATCCTATTATAAAATAAATATAAAACCCATTAAAAACATGTCTTCATTGTTTTAAGTCAATATAGAGAAGAAAAAAAATTACGTTTAACGTAAATCCTACAAATGTGGAGAGAAGGCGGGTAAAATAGAACATTCAAATGTTTAATATGATGTTTATCTAAATTCAATATAAATATTATTCCAATTAACTAAATTGGGTCACAGTATTTATAATTTACTAATTATTTTTTAAAAAAATTATAATTACTATTTAAATGGAGATGCAGTTTTTAACTACAATCCATTATTATTTTCTATTAATCAAAAAATGAAACTTCTCTGAAAAATACATAACATTTTCCCAAAGATAATATAGACATAACATATTCATGAAATATATTTATTTAAAAATATTAAACATATTTGAATGTATAAAACCTATTTTTATTACGGTTTATAGAAGAATAGAAAAAGTACTTCTTTAAAATATATATTTCTAAACATTAAATGCCTTTACCAAAAATTATATATTTCATTACCATTTTGATTTATTTTATGTAACTATTATAAATAAAATTTTAAATGATTTTTTTATTATTAACATTACATTGTTTTAGGTATAGTTTATAACTATCTCATTTAAATAATATAATAGTAATTTGTTCTATAACCAAAAACATTATATTAAATGTAACAAATTCAATGTCGGTGTTGAGTTTGGTGTATTCTTATATTTTTGTTTTGTATGAAAAAATTCAGAAATAGTTTTTTTATAATGAATATTAATTGTCACTTACATAATAATATATCAATATGATTAAATTATTTTGAAAAAAATAAATTCAAAAAATATTGTTGTCTTGCAATTTATCCACATTAAAATGAATTTTACCGATGAAATTCATCTTTGTTATCATATGATTAATAATTAATTGTCCATTTTATAGAATCCCACATTGTAAATATGAATACTAAAACATCCTCTAAAAAGGAATGCTTGAAAAATAACAGTAATCCAATTTAACTCATTACTAGGTTTCCACATAGATGAATATAGGTATGAAATGAGATAATGGACATGGAAGGGAAATATAACTATCATTTTCTGAATGAGAGTGATAGAGAACATAACTATGAGAATTTTAACAATAAAAAAATCAAAAAATCACCACTGATAGAAGGGACCATTCGATTTATTGTTAAACAAGGTACATTGATATCATTATTGGATTCAATATTCATTCCATAGAGTAGGATAATTATCATTAAAACATATACATACATGATTTCAGGATAAATTAACAATTGTTTCATGGTTAATATAAAATACAGAACTTATTTCATGAAATGAAGTAGAATTTTCCATTCTGAAATATTTATCAAATCATGAGATCCATAAATATAATGTTATGTTGGTTTATCTAACTATATAAAAAACAGTTACCAAAAGCATTAAAATATACATAAATCCAACATTGGTGAGATAATATATTAATATCACAAAAATTATCTCATGTTTAACATAAACTTCTCATAAATGGATAATCCGAATATTCATTTTCAAGCAGGAAATTTGAAATATGAAAATGAATTTTGCTAAATAACATTAAATTTTTTCTCCCATATATCATAATTTCATTAATGGTTGAAAAATTCCAATAATTTTAATAACATCATTATGTATTCTCTTGAACAATGTTAATAACATAAATCACCGAAAACCCATATATAAAACACGAATGTTTCTTTATTGATATTTTTATTGGATATTTTAAATATGTAAAAAAAGTTTTAAACTTCAATCATTATAATGTAACAAGATTTTCATAAAAACATTAATTACTTCCAATGTAATCAGTACCGTATAATTTACTTATTCATATCCAACATATCATTATCCTAAAATGTAGCTCAAACTTAGGAATATATCAAGTGTTTTCAATCCCATAATCTCGTTTTTTCATGTATATAAGCATCCATTAAATCAATTCACAATGTCATAAACATCATTTGACATATCCATTCCGATACTTAATCAAAATCCCGATACGAGAAAGATTTATATATATTATGATTATGGTAATATAATATTTGAATATTAAAATTTATAACATTCAATCATCCAAATATTTTCATAAACAATTAATCTAGGTTCATAATATAAATCATTCATCAAATATTAAAATTGAATTATTTTTCAAGGTTATTAAACCTCAGTCTAAAAATTCTTATTTAATTTAATATAAACCCTAATGTTATAACATACCATACAATTCCCATGTAATTCTTGATCTATTTAACTTCAAAAGTATATCCAATACTCATACCACCTTCATGATTATCTTCCTAAGATCCCAACATAGGAAGTCAATTTTCATAATCAACAAACCATCATCATTGGAAACATTTAATGCTATCCAAAATTTTTCTTGTTCTCAACATTGACTAAATCAAGGAAGAATAGTGTGAGAGCAATTTATCATAATTAAAACCCTCATATTTATGGAGAATGACTTATATGATATCTAAATAATGATACATACATTTAAATATATGACATGTTAGGCTTATCATTAGATACTCCCAATGAAATATCATTTGATTTATCATAGGGGAGATCACTAATTATTATCATCATAGTTTCCAATGTTAGACTAAAAAAATACTCTAATACTAACTATAACGACCCTTTCATGATGTACATTAACATTTAATCACGTTTTCAAAATACTTAATACATTATAGAAACACATACACAAATATTGAATCAGTTTACTACATTAGTAAACATGGATTACATTATTCTATTTCTGGAAAATTTATTCATCATCTCCAATAATGATTTTCCCTATTAGTACACCTAAAGAGTACATTTAATTATATCATGTTGAAGAGAGAACTAAAGAAAATGGCTGGTATTAGATGCTAAATAAGTGTATTCAAGGGAGATATGTAAAAATAATATAGAGAAAAATTGTATGTGGACAGGAACATGAAAATATAAGATCATGCACTATATGTCAATGATCCTAAATAGGAAATATGGAATAAATTTTGGATGTTCATAAAACCTGAATCATAAAGTAATGAAAAAAAAATCTATTGAATCATAAAATATGAATAAGAATTAGTTTTTGTGTAAGACACATATCCATATAAAATCATTTCCATAGTATTCAAGGAATCACTATGCAGGACCTGATAGTTTGATGTGTTCACTACACATACCATCTTGGTACTCATGGTTCAATCACAAAACCGTATTTTTATTCAATTTTCAGCCCCATAAACACCATCATTGTCAGTGATACCACCCAAAAAAAGTTATTAGAAATGTTCCTTTATCTATATCTCATAATATATAAATAATTACCCAATGAATTGGAGTGAGATATTTGTCCCAAAATTATCATAATGAAAATCAAACTTATTTTTACCATAAGAACATAAATCATGTAACATATAAGAACCTAAATAATGGAATTGGTTTCATAAGCTTCATTCAATCATAAAATATACCACATAAAAGAAACGGGTTTCATAAATATCATTCCATTATAAACATACTCCTTTAATATGAATAATAATATTTTTAGTATTCAGTCATATATCCAAAATACTATAATTCACAATTTATTCTTTTTGAGATGGAAAATAATTTTGATATATTATTTGATAACAAATCATGGGGAAAATATCCATTGTTCATTGAAATAAATTTCATTTCCTAAGTTATAGTAAAATTTTAATAGAAACCATTTATTTGAAAATAATCTTGTAATATTTTAATTCAATATTAATGTATTTTTCGTATCATACAAGTATGAAAATGTTCTCATGTAGTATAAGATTAAAATCATTCTCCTTATAATTTTTTCGGAAAACCCAACAATGTTCCTCATTAGGAAAATGAAAAAATATTTATGTCAAACAATTTAATAAAAATCTATAAAGGTGTAAAAGTTATATTATTCAATTTTTTAACAATAATAAAAATATTAATGAATACATTTAAATAAAAAATAGACATGGAAGATATATATTTTCCAGAAGATACATACTTTTGTACAATCCCAATAATAACAACTCTTTAGAATTAACCATTACCTTATGATTGATTCCTTATGTACATGGAAGAAAATCCATTGTAGTTTTATTCAAACCCTTTATTACCTTATAAATGAATCATATTAAAATTTATTATATCCTATATGATAAATTTAGGACTTTATATTACTTTTCTATTAATAGTTCCACTTGAATGAAATATTTGGGTTATAACTGCTTTGATTATCATACTAGTTTGGACTTGTTATTCATGATCCAATTAAATATATCTTGATTTAAGAAATTATACAATTTAAAACATACTCTATATATTTTTTATATTAATTATATAATTTTTATAAATTAGTGATATTCGAAATGGAATATACAGTGAAACTACCCATAGATTTTGGTTCATAATTTTTTCCTAATAATGCTTGTTATATTTTTATATACACAACAAAATATTATCTATTTAATAATGGAGTGAGTATATTTTTAAATGTTACCATCTGGGATCAACCATCTATTTATCATTTTTCAATATAACTATTGGAATCTATACTCATAATGACTATTTTAACATTATTATTACAATTTATAAGTATAAATGATAATGGTAAATTAACGTTCAAATAAGACTCAATGAATTCATCTAATAGAGTAATTACATTAAAATCCCATTTTCCATATCATGGTATGGTGTCAGTATCCTTGTGATTTGTTCTTGACCAATTCCCATTTGATATTCAATATGTGAGCCTCGATAAAAATTTCTTTTGGGAGATGTTATAGTCAATGGAAATTACCAATCAGGCGATGTTATCAATTCGTCCCAATAATCAATAATCATCACACACCATACAATTATTTCTCATGAAAAATTTATAATGGTATATTTTTCAAGGATGTAGATAATAGAATCTTAATTCCCTTTTATAAATAATTTGTTTGTTCCAAAAATTTTGTTTTATGAATAGTTTTGCTTAATAAAATTTAGTGGGAATTTGATCAAAAGAATTTTCAGACAAAAATATAATTTTTAGGAATGAAAAAATAATTTATATAATGAAATAATTTTTATTCGATATTTTATATATAAATAAAATAAATTCATTAATTTATTCTTATTTAAATTATAATGATAATTTATATTCACGTGTATGAAATTTCATTATGCATTTCAATCTGTAATTATTTTTAATAACTAATGATTTTTTATTTTATCCACAAAATACTAAAATTTATGGTATTATTGTTATAAAATAAATAATTTTTTTAAATCAAGAAATCAATATTAGGTTATGGTGAATTTATGAGATTTTTCTAAAATATATAAATTTATGTGAATTGTAAAAAAAATTAGTTTGAGTTTTTCATTTGGTTTAATGAAATCATAATGATTTAATATTTAATATGAAAATATGGTCAACTCATGTAGATTAAAAAAAATTAATAGGTGTCCTATTTGGCCAATACCATGGTAAATCCCATGGTTTTGAATTTACATCCACCCAGATGTCCATTGAAATTAATAAAGAAATCCACTTTTTCGTAAATACCCACCCATTTCCCTATTTATATTCAAATTAAATTTATCCTAAAAAATATATGATATTTTTACTTCACAATAATTTCTCAAAAGGAGTACTCAATCCCTAAAGGACCAAGTCCTCAAGTTGTAGGAGTTACTCTTTAATGTAAGGGAAATTTCAACCAGACTCTTCCAATCATGTTCAATTTCTTTGTGGTATGACTTTAAAATTTACAGTATATATTCTTCTTTACATTATATTATATCACTTTTATATATTAAAATTACATTATGTGTAGGTGAACCTTTTCCACTATCTTTTTATATTTTTTAAAAATAATATTTCATATCCATTATCTAGTGAGATTTTCATAAAAAGTCACTATTTATCCATGAAATTCTCCTATTTACATTTTTGAATTGAAAATATTTTTATTTTAGATGGTTATTCATGTATTTTTAAAAATAATCTATTTTTTTCTCTAATAATAATTAATTTAATCCACTTTCTCTTTTTTGGGACAATAAGGACATAAATAACTTGTCTTGAATCTTTTTTTAAACCTCATGATTTAAATATGAAACCCATTTGATTTATTTTCCAAGAGTTATTTATTAAATTTATTATTATGGTATATGTGGATCATATTAGTTAATTCATATTATGATTGTTAGATGATAGCTCTCCAATTAATTCGGTAATTAATTTAATCATTAATGGTGAAATGTGTAACACTTACATGGTGAATAACATTGGTAATTTTTATAAAACCTCAATGATAATACACGGTGATTTTATTATAAGTGACTAAATTAAAAGTTTTAGTCACATTTCTATGTTATGATTCATATATTTATTATATTGATATTGTTATTTCTAATAAAATTATATTTTTCCACATATTCTTACTGATATTCCCCATGATCACAAGTAAATTGTTTCCCGTAATTTTAATTAGTGGAACCTATTCCCTCCGATTCTATTGATGTATGTCCTTAGGCTATGATATGTAGTAAAAGTAATTATGTTGAACTAATTAAGAAGATGTTAATGTTGTTTAAAACTATTTTCTTTGGTTTCCACGTACGATATAACTTATTTCAAAGAAAAAAATTCCAATTTTCCTTTATTTTTTATATTGTAATGATAGTTATATGTAATAAAAGGTGGGATACCATACATGTAATGTACGATAAATGACATGTAATTTTTTCACAATTTTATGGGATAATTTCGACACTAAAATCTTTAACGATAACTAATTTTGAGGCCTGGTGAGCCGAGAATATAATTTTGATCATGTTTTGTTCATTACAATAAACATGTGAGAATGTTTTTCAAATATTTAAACTAATTCATGGATAAATAATAATATTGGACTTTTGACCACATAATATTGGGATTCTCCTAAAAAGGACTTTACTTCGACTGGAGAGGGTCGATTAGAAAAGATTATTTTTAAACTTTTCAAGAAACAAAATAAAAATATATTTTATTATCCTTATCTCACCATTGAATGGTGGCACACCAATACTATGGTGTAGCGACGAGGCAACGATGATGCCCCTTATTGAGATTCCATAATAGATGTGAAATATACATAATGATTCATTAATGAAAAAACATAATGTCGTGGAGAAACTGTATAATAGAAAAATTGTGAAACGCTTCACTATTAATGATATAACACATTAGGGATTCAAATGTTGAATTGCACTAATGAAACTATGGATAATGTCCTCTCCAATGGGAGATGAACAAATCCTGAGAATCTCCAGCAACTTTGACACACACCGAGAAATGGAATGGAAAGTGACAAAATCCAATTGAATCCTCACTAATGGATCTCTCCAACGACAAACCACTTCCTGGTAGGGGTTTGGTATGTTTTAATTTCCATTTTCTCGCAATTCGTGCTAAAATGAAGAATGCATATAAAAAAATCCGTTCATCCACAGTTTTCTCATTGTTTTTTAAGGTTTTCTTTTTCCTAGGATTCATGTATCGGGATTTATAATTAGTTTGATAGAACTCCAATCAAAAACCTTCCCCATGTTTACAGTCTAACCATAAAGGAGTAAGTCAACACGAACAAGGCCTAAGCCCCCATCCCTTTTACTTTATTCATAGTCAAATATCTAATATGGTGATCTGGTGATTTCAAGGGCTTACCATGGAAGGCGTCACCCCATGGAGACTGGAGGCACAAACAATGTGATGATTGGACCACTGGAGTAGACTCGGCAGATCGCGGAATAACCCATTGTTGGCGGTTGCAATGGATTTCCCAAAAGTAATTATGATTCCCATGGTAGATGTCGTGGGGGATGGTAGTTATTCATGGAGGAGGCCATAGGGGGTGGAAGCACCCCAAGATGGCGCATAGGAGGGAGGCAGTCACGGTGGGCTTGGGCCACGGTGAGGCAGTAGGAGCAACCAGCAGCGGTATGAAATGGGTAGTGACGGATGAACCCTGCACATGCGGGCCACTGTCATTCCCAGGAACAGAATATATGGATAGGATGTGGGACCCAAATCATGGCTAGAATAGCCTACCGTAGTGTGCAACATTTTGGACGCCCAATCATCCAGTAGGAGGCGAACTGGCCCGCACATACGGGCAGGGTAGAGGAGACCAGTACAGAAGGAGGTCAAGATTGGGTTTAAATAAATGCTCCACAAATCATACTGGGTTTTTTTATCCATCCTGCTATCACGAACCGAGTTGGTGAAAAAATATTGGGCCGTTGTGCGGACCTGTCGTGGAATGAAAATTTTCCCACCAGTGCGAGCCATGATGGATAAATATCAACTGCTAGGCAACACGGTGAGAAGGACCCACAACCGAACATGCCCAGGTCCAGTAAGTCCCAATAGGCATAACCCACATTCCATGCTGGTAAGGGTATAATTTTGATAGTCGATTTGGGTCTATCCATGTAGGACCCATGCACATGGTTGGTCGGGTAGGTCTGACCGGGTCAGACAGAGCCCCAGTGCAATTGTCCCATGTTTACTAGAACACCAATATCTCTCAAACCAAGTGTTTGACGAAAGACACCTTATTTGTGTTGTAAACCTCATAGTCAGGCATATATTTTTTAATACTCTAAAAAGGATTACATGTAATTCTGAATATGTTGAATGTATTGAGAAATGCTTTCTCCCAGAATAAACTTCCCTACATGTGGAGATCCTTCTCCTAACTGAGTCACGAAGACAGTGAACATGCGACCCAGTGTGGAGAAGTTGTGATGACCCAGTGGGAAGCAGATCTGGGTGAGCCGACAGGCCCATTGTGGGGTGCGGCTATGTGTGACATGACTGATCCATGATACAAATTAGATATGAATACCTATGTAGTATGGCTATGGTGGGAAGCGGCTATGTGTGACCCGATAATCCCACTACAGGGAGAAGCAATATGTGACCTAGCATACCCATAGTACTCATTTGGGATGAATACCATAAATTTACATGACTAGTGGGAAGTGGCTTTATGTAACTCGACATCCCTACTATGGGGAGTAGCACTGTGTGAAATAGCATACCCACAGTACTAATCGGGGATGTGCACCACAGGAGCCCAAGGTGTACAATATTGTGATGGGTGGTTTTTCATTATATTCTCTAGATTATTCATGGTGTGAATTGTCTTAGTTCATGACCATGATTCATGATCATTCATTATGGTTTGATTTTTGTATTTTATTATGGTCTATCCTTGTCAGTTTTACGTCCTTACTGAGTAATTTGTTACTCACCCCTACACAGGATTCTCCCACTTGCATTGTCTCTTGTGCATATATGTGATGACTTGGAAAAGGACATGGAGGCCCAGCACTTGGCGGTGCCTAGTGATATCAGGCAGGCTGGGCATTCTTCTACGAATAATGGAATATACTCTACCATTCTCATCAGAAAGGGTTTTTAGTGGGTATTTTCCCATAGTTTCCATGTACATTCCCATTTTTAGTCGGTCATATGTTGGGATTCTATTATGGATCATGTACATTAGGTTGTACCTTTACTCTCAGTAGTGGTATATTTTCATATGTTTTCTCATATCACGTTTTCTTGGTATGTGGTTGAATGTGTGTGTAAAGGTACTCAGGAATATCTATCCCAAATTCTTGTTGACATCTTCAACGCTAGTTGACAACCCCTAGTCTTTAGGAGGAGGACTTGGGGGAGTCACAGAATGGGCCCAGGGGGCAGATTGTGAAAATGTGTTATTAGAGGAGGTAGGTTCTACATCAAAGCCAACGAGTCTTTTGATTTGTTTTTGGGGAATAGTGTAAAATTTTTCTAGTTCACCTTTTAGATTCAAGGATTCTATATTAGATTCGGCAGCCGATGTATCCATACACCATGTACATGAATTCTACTTTTCGTCTCTATTTATAAAAACACTGGTTTCATGCATCATATATGAATTGATTGTTTCCTCAAATGATTCTTGCATTAGTGTTAGTTCACCACCTATAATATCTGCACCATGGTACATCATGATTTGATTCAATATTCTTCCACGCAGATACCCATTATGGATTTTGATGTATGACCATGAGGATAGACCACCTAGTGGTAAGTTGCCTGTTCTAGGACATGTGCTAGATAGTTTCCTGTCAGGTCATGCACCATCATTACCACAACCTTTTGATTAGCATATACTACATGTGTTAATGGTATAGGATTCACACTGGAACATCACCATTCATGAGTTATTGATATGGATACCTCTTTGGTTCAAGAGATTGATAGACCCTCTTCTCGCTAAGGATAGGATGGTGGTGGTGACTCAGGTCTTCCACTAAGTGAGCATGCAACCTGACCAGATGGAGATCCAAGCCGCGAGCATTCTTTTGGGATTGGTGTGGAAATGGTGGTGTTTGACCATTCAAACACATTATGAGGTGACCATCACATATGATGACATCGTGTAGCTTTTCTGGGAGGATTTCATCCCGGCGAAATTGTGCTCTGTGTGCATAAATGAGTTGTTTCACATACATCAGGGAAATGTGTTTGTGGTTCATTACTTTATGAGGTTTACATACCTCCCTCATTACTCTAGATACATGCTTTAAGACCCTTTATTAATGTCCCAGACCCTTGTTAAGTGACTCTGATTAGTGATCTGGATGTCTATGGATTTCATCATCATCCCTACTTAGACTAGGGTGCTAGAGATAGCTGTTCTAGTAGAGAGCTTCATTTCAGAGCGGGAATTGATGGAGGGAGCTACCATCAGGTGATAAGTGGTCGATTCAACTGTGGAGGGAAGACGAAAGATAACATACTGGTCCAAGAGGACTAGATCATCAAGAAGGTGACCCTAGGAAACATTAATGATGTTGCGAGGCCACCACGGTAGTTCAGCTTAGCAGAGTAACCGGGCATGCTACTTGTGCGACAGGTAGTTAAACATGGATTGTGAATGCCGGACCTAACTCACATATGATCATCATATAGTTGTGAGACCACCATGGTAGTGTTAGTGGTTCAAGTAAGGAGGTCCACAAGGTGAAATACCTGTTAGGGGAGTAGGCTAACATGCAGGTAGTGGGTGGTGATTTGAGGTACTACAAACACCACCCCGAGGGGGTCCTCCCCGAACACATAGAGAATGTGGATAGGTGCGATCATAACATTTGGTAATAGAGACATGTGATAATGAAACTCAAGAGATGATTGTTATAATGTCACACAATGTCCGTATAATTTTGTTTAAAAAAATTATTGAATTATTTCATGAACCCACGCTTTGACAACACATTATTCTAAGGCCCGGTGAGCCCAAAATGAAATTTTGATCTTTATTTAGTTCACATAATAACCACGCATGAGTAGGTTTTCCTAACTATTAAATTGGTGTTCAGATAACAAATATGATGTAATGTTGATCTTGGAACCCTATGATTCACCTTGAAAGGAAATAGCATCAACCGAAAAGGGTTTGAAGGAAATGTAATTTTTTTTAATTTCAGAAAAAAAAATTAATTACATATTTCATTTTTATTGCCTCACTATTGAGAGATGGACAATGTCACTACGGTGTGGTGAAGAGGTGCTTTAAATTAATCTCAATAATGGCTCATTTTTTGCAGCATAACGACCGATTAAATGAAGCGTAATGACACAAAGTCGTAGTGTAATATAAATTCAAGGCTTTTTGTTCTTTTATGAATTGAAATCATTGGAAATATGATAAAAAAAGAAGTTATCTAAAAAACCTATGGAAAGGATTTTATCCAATGATGAACAATGAACACATGTGGATGAATAGCAACATCGATTCTTTATAAAGAATGACATTGGGAAGCGACAAATGCCAACTGAACTTGAATCCTTGTTGGTGGAGCTCTTTGATGACAAATTTCAATCGTGGTAGGGGTTTATTTGATTTATTCTTCCCCCATTATTATTCAAAAATGATTAACGTGGACTAACCAAGGAACATGTAGATCTATTGATCGTACGTTTTTGTGGGAGTGTGGTGTTCTTTTTTTTTCTACCTAGGATTTAATTATTGTTGATAGAACTATGTTCCAAAAAGACACTTCTTTTAAATATTTAACAGGGAGGGATATGGCTGACACTAACAAGGCTAGACCCCCCTCTGACATGTTCATTCTTTGTGATCAAATATTTGAAAGGGAGGAATGGAAATTTTGAGGCCTTCTTAGGGTAGGCGACACCCCAAGGTGGAAGGAGGTGTAGTCGGTTTGATGAAAGGACCACCAATGGGGACCCACTGGTCCATAGAAGATCCCATTGCGGAGGGAATGAGTGGGTGTCATCATTCCATGATGGCGCACATGATTTTTTATCACAGATGGATTGGGGCATGGTGATGTGGGAGGAGCCTCTGGCTTGACCGGCGACTTGCGGTAGGGATTCGTCATGTTGAGGCAGGCCACAATTCTCAAGGGAACATGGAATCTTGACTTTGTGTGGGAGTCCAGCTAGCTAAACTGGCCAGTCATGTAGTGTTAGGCTACAGTAGCTTGACCATGACAGAGAACGTTTCCCCTCAGATGATATGTCGATAGAGGGGATCCAGACGTGGCTTCCAACCGCATCTTGACCAGAAGGAACCAATCTTCCGATGGGGGACTGGGATGGGAACGGTCTGGACCTAGGTGGTTCCTAGTCAAGGTCGAGTCAGTGTACCCAGGTCGGGTCGTTCTTCCAGGGTCGGACCGGACCCGGAACCAACTGACCGCTTTTTAAAAAAAAACTTCAATATCTTTCTTACTTCTCATCTGATTGATGATACGTTTGTTGTGTTGGAACCCTCGAGAAGAGGAAGATCTTCTTAAAATCAATATAGTGTATTTTATTGATGTTTAATTCAAAGAATTTCTTGTGGATAATTTTTCCCATGATCAAGAATGCTACATACAAAAACCCTACGATTGGTTGTGACTTAAAGATAGCTGACAAGAGACCATGTGTGGATCAAATAATATGGTTCATTGGGAAGCTGATTCTACGTGACCCATCCTTCCCATGATGGGGAGAGAATTCATTGTGACACATTATTCCCACAAAACATGATAAGAGGAGTACATCAGTATGGCCATAGGTGGGAAGTGTCTTTTTTGTGACCTAGTTTTCCCACTGTGGGCAGTAGGTTCTGTGTGACCCAACATACTCATGATACTAATTTGGGATGAGTAACACAATAGTCCCAGGTTAGTGGGAAGTGGATTCTAAATGATTCAGCATCCCCACTGTACTCATTGAAGAGGATTTCCCCAATATCCCAAGGTGTTCGCTGTTATGACAGATGACCTTACTTTATTACTCTAGAATATACATGGTATGATCTATCATGCCTCATGATCATGCTTGGTGATCATTCTTTTTTTTTCTAATTTTTTATTTCATTGTGGTCATTTGTTGTTTGTTTGGAGTTTTTAATGAGTATATTAATACTCTCCCCTGCATGGGATTCTCCCACACGTGTTTTGTCTAGTTTAAATGACTTCCACCTTGATAGAGGACTTGGTGGCCAACGACCTGGTGGTACCCAGTGAGACCAGGAAGGTCTGTCTTACTTATATGGCTTCCAGTAACTATATTAACTTATCCATCATGATGATTTTCTAGTATAAATATTCTATAGTTTCATTTATATATTCATGTTTTCCTATAAGACGTTTTGGGGTTTGTATTCTAGATCATTTTAAATTCAATTCGACATTTACTCAGTGGTTTTTTGGTGTCATTGTTGTATGATTTTTCAAGATCGGGATGAGGTAGTGTGCACATTTGTATAGGTACTCGGGAAAATGCCTCCCACATTCAGGTTGACATCTTCTATTGTAGTATCCAACCCCTTCCCTTTGGGAGGCGGGCTAGGGGTCCGTCATGGAATGATCCCTAGGGGATGGGTTGTGAAAAAGTGGTACACAAGGTGGTTGGTTATTCTCCAATGACCAAGAGAATAGTTTTTTGGTTTTAGTGATGTATTTTTAAATGTCTTGAGTTAGAAATTCAGATTCAGATATTCTAGTGATGGTTCGGTGGCAGACATATCTACACCCCAGGACCCTGAATTCCATTTTCACCTCTTTACATGAAAACACTGGTTTTATAAGAGTCTCTGTCTAATTTTCATTAATAAGAGTTAGCTCACTAAGTATAATCTTATAAATATGGTATAAAATGATCTATATTAGGATTTTTCCATGGAGACATTAACCTATAAAATCATTACATGATAGTTTGGATAGTCTTCCTAGTGATGTGGTATCATTTCTTATACAAGTTCTAGAGATGGCCTCCCTAGATGGTGCACCAGTGTTTCCACATCCCATTGATCAACATTTACTACTGATGTTACCGGTTCATGACATATATAGACACAGTGTCTTGCATGTGTTTTAGATATAGATATGTCCTTGGTTTAGGGGAGAGTCAAATCCTCAGGTCACTAATGAATGACTAGAGTCAGTGATGTGGGTGTTCCTATTAGTAAGGACACCACTTGACCAGATGGAAATTTGAGCTATGAGGATTCTCTGGTGCTCAACCATGAGACAGTGTAGCCTGACAATTTAGACTCATGATGAATGAATCCTCTCTTGGGATGACAACTTGAGGCTATCCTAGGAGGAGTTCATACCTGTGGCCTTGCAATCGGTGGGCATAAAATGACTGCTTCACCAAAAATAGTGAAGCATGTCATTGGCTGGGTACTCTGTGATATTTATAGACCACGGTTTCTACTCCATAGAAATGGGGAAGGACCCTTTTTTCAGGTCGTGGACCATTGTGGAGAGACTCATATGGGTTATCTGTAACCCCCCGACCCTAGATACCTAGAGTCGGTGCATTATTACATAACATTGGTATGATCACAAAGGATCAAGTCTCGAAAGACCGATTATTTTAGTAGTCATGGAAACACTAGATATATTCATAAGTATTACATTACATCATAAGGTAAAAAAACTAAAACAACATCTTGTCTTCATATCCCCTCATACTATCCTTGATGGTCATTAATAAATTACTTCTTCTCATCCTGGAAAAAATATAACACTGAAAGGGGTGAGCTCAGATGCTCAGTAAGGATAACAATATAGAAGATGCTTTCATAGATAATCATAAACACTTAAAGAAATTTATAACTAAAAAAAAGCCTTTTAAACATGAACTTCAGAATAATTTGGCTATGAAAAAATGAAATAATGCCATTTACTTATTCACATGGATATTCTACTAGGATAACAATCACATGAAATATCAATAACCACTTTCATAATGATGGAATTCATAATGTCAGACTATCATAACCACATCACCAAGGCCTCGTTCCAAGACTACAAATAAGATTTTGTCAAGGCCTTGTGCCAAGACACTATTTTGTCTCACGATACCTACCGATGCATCGAGGAGCTATAGTGGGCTCCACCCGTCACTTATTAAGTCTAATTAATTTCTCATATGAACAGGTTTAAACATAACATAAACATTCGTATTAAAACTAGCCTACGAAATGTCAATAATTTAACCAAAAACCATGAATGGTATAAAAATAGCACATCCACAGTCAAACATAAATCATTCGATACAATATAGAAGATTTTATTGTGTCATATTAACCTCAATCAAGAATAATGAAGGATGTTGACATAGATGAAAATAATCATCAAAACTATTTGAGAGTAATATCCCCCTTTTTCTTGAAATAATTTAAAAGTCACACTATTTGTCAAGAAGCCATTTAAAAATAGATTTTTGAATCAAAGTTTCCCATACACCTTTGAAACATTTTATTAAAAGGATTTTTAATTTAAAACCTTTAATGTACATATAAATAAATCCTTAAAATCATTTTTAAAACATGGACATTAATGAGCAATATTTAGAAGAATAAGTCTTTAAAACATTTAGAAATTTTATTTTAGTTAGAGTTTCTAACCAAAAGAGAGACACTTGAATACAAATAATTGAGGTAATAAAAACATTGTAATATCAAGAGAATAAAGGAATTCATGATATACTATGTCAAAGTACATTATATACACCACATAAAAGTGATTTGGTGTATAACAACAAAGATGTCTCAATGGAATGTAAATTGAGATGAAATCTCTCATAAAGGCAGGATCCTTAGATTAAGGATAAATAAAAGACATAGTTATGTGTGATAAATATAAATACACTAAATATGATTGGATATTCAGTTTAAAACAATCAAAGGACATTCACACATATTCTTGTAAAAACAACACCAACGAATTGGATGTTTAACTCAACAAATGGAGAATTAGTTAAAATTACTCTTATCAAATTCATATCAATGACTTGAGAATTATCAATGGAGTGATTATGTGTATCAAAAGTATATCCAAAGGAAGGGGAGTGGAAATTATGACATAATAAAATGAATAGTTATTCCACACATAATCTTGGGGTAATATAATCAATGAAATATGCGTAAATCCAAATGAGTGGAAATTGAAATTTCAAATTCCCTTATCGATTAGGTAACTTACAAAACATACACCCATGAATGAAGGATCATACCATGGTGATGTAAATACCCATAAATTAAATTATATTACACAATGAATAGAATCATGGGTAGTACACATACACCACATGCAAATAATTATGTGGTGAACAATGGAATTCTCACAAAATTAAAAGTGAGTTAAGAAACCACATACTTTGTACTTTTTCCTTGGTCGATGGTAGTTTAACCTCTTGTATAATGGTGAAATAATTTTTATTGAATTATACAAGAATTATTCACCTTAATATGATATCATATATGATCTTTTAACATTTATTTGTTAATAATATCTTATTATTATCATCATTTTGGGTGTTAACTTACTCATTTTCCTTTATATTCATTGTTACGTAATCCATGTTTATTATGGATAGGATGTATCATATTCATATCCAGAATGATATCAAGTCCTTAAAAATTATTTTTAAATCATAAAATGATAATTATACTTGAATGGATACGATGGAGAATGAATTTCACCACGTTCGTGGAGACGGTAGTCCGTACGTACGCACGAGCGACAATATCATTCTTTTGAAATTAAAATAATATATAAATGGATGGTATATCATATATACAGAATCATTATCATGTTAAATTTATTATTTACATGTATTAAACATCATTATTATACCCATACAAATAATAATTTATTGAATAACAATTACACCATGACGTGGAGACGGTAAGCCGTACGTATGCACGTATGGTGACATGTTATTCAAAGGATGGATAGAATACTGAATATATTTGTACCATATTTATAATAACATCACTATATATATAATATACTGGAGTTATTATTTTAGAATGGTAACAACAAAGGAAGAGGAAGTGGAAGAAGAAAGGAACATGAAAAAAGAGGTGGTGAAATCATTACCTCTTCTTTGGGTTCTTCCTTTTGATTTGATCAAAAGGGCTCCTTAAGTTGGATTTATGACTAAAGGAAGGCCTCTAGGATTAATTGAGGGAAGTTGAGAGAGTATTTGGGCAGAGGTTGGCCGAACCAAAAAGCTTTGAAGGTGTGAAGTAATGAGAAGGGGGAGTGCCCTTTTATAAGATGGGTGAGGGGCACCTTTGGAAAATCTAGAAATATTATTTTATAATATATTAAAATTCTGTTTCTAATGGATCCAAAGTTTATTATTTATAGGTTAAGGTGGGGATAGGTCTAAAAACCTTCAACCAATAGAATTTAGACAGGTTTGGGTCATTATATTAACCTTATCTTTTAGTTTTAACTCTTAGTTAATTAGTTTGACATTTACCATATCACTTTGTATTTTTATATTATATAGTTAATAATCATACTATATACATCCAAGTGACCCCCCAAGTGGTCCACTAATGATACACCAATCATGATATAAAAATCTTTTCCGAACCTTAGATTTTTAGGAATTTAATATAAATTAATAATGATAATCAAACTTATTTTTACCCAATGAATTGGAGTGAGATATTTGTCCCAAAAATATCATAATGAAAATCAAACTTATTTTTACCATAAGAACATAAATCATGTAACATATAAGAACCTAAATAATGGAATTGGTTTCATAAGCTTCATTCAATCATAAAATATACCACATAAAAGAAACGAGTTTCATAAATATCATTCCATTATAAACATACTCCTTTAATATGAATAATAATATTTGCAGCATTCAGTCATATATCCAAAAAACTATAATTCACAATTTATTCTTTTTGAGATGGAAAATAATTTTGATATATTATTTGATAAAAAATCATGGGGAAAATATCCATTGTTCATTGAAATAAATTTCAGTTCCTAAGTTATAGTAAAATTTTAATAGAACCCATTTATTTGAAAATAATCTTGTAATATTTCAATTCAATATTAATGTATTTTTCGTATCATACAATTATGAAAATATTATCATGTAGTATAAGTTTAAAATCATTCTCCTTATAATTTTTTCAAAAAACCCAACAATGTTCCTCATTAGGAAAATGAAAAAATATTTTTGTCAAACTATTTAATAAAAATCTATAAAGGTGTAAAAGTTATATTATTCAATTTTTTAACAATAATAAAAATATTAGTGAATAAATTTAAATAAAAAATAGACATGGAAGATATATATTTTCCAGAAGATACATACTTATGTATAATCCCAATAATAACAACTCTTTAGAATTAACCATTACCTTATGATTGATTCCTTCTGTACATGGAAGAAAATCCATTGTAGTTTTATTAAAACCCTTTATTATCTTATAAATGAATCATATTAAAATTTATTATATCCTATATGATACATTTAGGACTTTATATTACTTTTCTATTAATAGTTACACTTTAAAGAAATATTTGGGTTATAACTGCTTTGATTATCATACTAATTTGGACTTGTTATTCATGATCCAATTAAATATATCTTGATTTAAGAAATTATACAATTTAAAACATACTCTATAGATTTTTTATACTAATTATATAATTTTTATAAATTATTGATATTCGAAATGGAATATACAGTGAAACTACCCATAGATTTTGGTTTATAATTTTTTCCTAATAATGCTTGTTATATTTTTATATACACAACAAAATAATATCTATTTAATAATGGAGTGAGTATATTTTTAAATGTTACCATCTGGGATCAACCATTTATTTATCATTTTTCAATATAACTGTTGGAATCTATACTCATAATGACTATTTTAACATTATTATTACAATTTATAAGTATAAATGATAATGGTAAATTAACGTTGAAAGAAGACTCAATGAATTCATCTAATAGATTAATTACATTAAAATCCCATTTTCCATATCATGGTATGGTGTCAGTATCCTTGTGATTTCTTCTTGACCATTTCCCATTTGATATTCAATATGTGAGCCTCGATAAAAATTTCTTTTGGGAGATGTTATAGTCAATGGAAATTACCAATCAGGCGATGTTATCAATTCGTCCCAATAATCAATAATCATCACACACCATACAATTATTTCTCATGAAAAATTTATAATGGTATATTTTTCAAGGATGTAGATAATAGAATCTTAATTCCCTTTTATAAATAATTTTTTTGTTCCAAAAAATGTGTTTTATGAATATTTTTTCTTAATAAAATTTATTGGGAATTTGATCAAAAGAATTTTCAGACAAAAATTTAATTTTTAGGAATGAAAAAATAATTTATATAATGAAATAATTTTTATTGGATATTTTATATATAAATAAAATAAATTCATTAATTTATTCTTATTTAAATTATAATGATAATTTATATTCACGTGTATGAAATTTCATTATGCATTTCTATCTGTAATTATTTTTAATAACTAATGTTTTTTTATTTAATCCATAAAATACTAAAATTTATGGTATTATTGTTATAAAATAAATAATTTTTTTAAATCATGAAATCAATATTAGGTTATGGTGAATTTATGAGATTTTTCTAAAATATATAAATTTATGTGAATTGTAAAAAAAATTAGTTTGAGTTTTTCATTTGGTTTAATGACATCATAATGATTTAATATTTAATATGAAAATATGGTCAACTCATTTAGATTAAAAAAATTAATAGGTGTCCTATTTGGCCAATACCATGGTAAATCCCATGGTTTTTAATTTACATCCACCCAGATGTCCATGGAAATTAATAAAGAAATCCTCTTTTTCATAAATACCCACCCATTTCCCTATTTATATTCACATTCAATTCATCCTAAAAATATATATGATATTTTTACTTCACAATAATTTCTCAAAAGGAGTACTCAATCCCTAAAGGACCAAGTCCTCGAGTTGTAGGAGTTACTCTTCAATGTAAGGGAAATTTCAACCAGACTTTTCCAATCATGTTTAGTTTCTTTGTGGTATGACTTTAAAATTTACATTATATATTCTTCTTTACATTATCTTATATCACATTTATATATTAAAAATACATTATGTATAGGTGAACCTTTTCCTCTGTCTTTTTATATTTTTTAAAAATAATATTTCATATCCATTATCTAGTGAGATTTTCATAAAAAGTCACTATTTATCCATGAAATTCTCCTATTTACATTTTTGAATTGAAAATATTTTTATTTTAGATGGTTATTCTTGTATTTTTAAAAATTATCTATTTTTTTCTCTAATAATAATTAATTTAATCCACTTTCTCTTTTTTGGGACAATAAGGACATAAATAACTTGTCTTCAATCTTTTTTTAAACCTCATGATTTAAATATGAAACCCATTTGATTTATTTTACATGAGTTAATTATTAAATTTATTATTATGGTATATGTGGATCATATTAGTTAATTCGTATTATGATTTTTCGATGATAGCTCTCCAATTAATTCGGTAATTAATTTAATCATTAATGGTTAAATGTGTAACACATACATGGTGAATAACTTTGGTAATTTTTATAAAACCTCAATGATAATACATGGTTAATTTATTATAAGTGACTAAATTAAAAGTTTTAGTCACATTTCTATGTTATGATTCATATATTTATTATATTGATATTCTTATTTCTAATAAAATTATATTTTTCCACATATTCTTACTGATATTCCCCATGATCACAAGTAAATTGTTTCCCATAATTTTAATTAGTAGAACCTATTCCCTCTTATTCTATTGATGTATGTCCTTAGGCTATGATATGTAGTAAAATTAATTATTTTGAACTAATTAAGACGATGTTAATGTTGTTTAAAACTATTTTCTTTGGTTTCCACGTACTATATAACTTATTTCAAAGAAAAAAATTCCAATTTTCCTGTATTTTTTATATTCTAATGATAGTTATATGTAATAAAAGGTGGGATACCATACATGTAATGTCCGATAAATGAAATGTAATTTTTTTATGATTTTATGGGATAATTTCGACACTAAAATCTTTAACGATAACTAATTTTGAGGCCTGGTGATCCGAGAATATAATTCTGATCATGTTTTGTTCATTACAATAAACATGTGAGAATGTTTTTCCAATATTTAAACTAATTCATGGATAAATAATAATATTGGACTTTTGACCACATAATATAGGTATTCTCCTAAAAAGGACTTTACTTCGACTGGAGAGGGTCTATTAGAAAAGATTATTTTTAGACTTTTCAAGAAACAAAATAAAATTATATTTTATTATCCTTATCTCACCATTGAATGGTGGCACACCAATACTATGGTGTAGAGACGAGGCAACGATGAGGCCCCTTATTGCGATTCCATAATAGATGTGAAATATACATAATGATTCATTAATGAAAAAACATAATGTCGTGGCGAAACTGCGTAATAGAAAAATTGTGAAACGCTTCACTATTAATGATATAACACATTAGGGATTCAAATGTTGAATTGCACTAATGAAACTATGGATAATGTCCTCTCCAATGGGAGATGAAAAAATCCTGAGAATCTCCAGCAACTTTGACACACACCGAGAAATTGAATGGAGAGTGACAAATTCCAAGTGAATCCTCACTAATGGATCTCTCCAATGACAAACCACTTCCTGGTAGGGGTTTGGTATGTTTTAATTTCCATTTTCTAGCAATTCATTCTAAAATGAATAATACATATCAACAAAAAAATCCGTTCATCCATAGTTTTCTCATTTTTTTTATGGTTTTATTTTTCCTAGGACTCGTGTATCGGGATTTATAATTAGTTTGATAGAACTCCAATCAAAAACCTTCCCCATGTTTACAGTCAAACCATAAAGGAGTAAGTCAACACGAACAAGGCCTAAGCCCCTATCCCTTTTACTTTATTCATAGCCAAATATCTAATATGGTGATCTGGTGATTTCAAGGGCTTACCATGGAAGACATCACCCCATGGAGACTGGAGGCGCAAACAATGTGATGATTGGACCACTGGAGTAGACTCGGCAGATCGTGGAATAACCCATTGTTGGCGGCTGCAGTGGATTCCCCAAAAGTAATTACGATTCCCATGGTAGATGTCGTGGGGGGTGGTAGTTGTTCATGGAGGAGTCCATAGAGGGATGGAATCACCCCAAGATGGCGCACAGGAGGGAGGCAGTCACAGTGTGCTTGGGCCATGGTGAGGCAGTAGGAGCAACCAGCAGCGGTCTGCAATGGGTAGTGACGGATGAACCCTGCACATGCGGGCCATAGTCATTCCCTGGAACAGAATATATGGATAGGATATGGGACCCAAATCATGGCTATCATAGCCTACCGTAGTGTGCAACCTGTTGGTAGCAAAATCATCCAGTAGGAGGCGAACCGGCCCGCACATACGGGCAGGGTAGAGGAGACCAGTATAGAAGGAGGTCAAGATTGGGTTTAAATAAATGCTCCACAAATCATACTGGGGTTTTTTATCCATCCTTCTATCACTAACCATGTTGGTGACAAAATATTGGGCCGCTGTGCGGACCTGTCGTGGAATGAAAATTTTCCCACCAGTGCGAGCCAGGATGGATAAATATCAACTTCTAGGCAACCCGGTGAGAATGACCCACAACCGAACATGCCCAGGTCTAGTAAGTCCCAATAAGAATAACATACATTCCATGCTGGTAAGGGTATAATTTTGATAGTCGATTTGGGTCTATCCATGTAGGACCCATGCACATGGTTGGTTGGGTAGGTCCGACCGGGTCAGACAGAGCCCCAGTGCAATTGTCCCATGTTTACTAGAACACCAATATCTCTCAAACCAGGTGTTTGATGAAAGACACCTTATTTGTGTTGTAAACCTCATAGTCAGGCATTTATTTTTTAATACTCTAAAAATTATTACATGGAATTCTGAATATGTTGAATGTATTGAGAAATGCTTTCTACCAGAATAAACTTCCCTACATGTGGAGATCCTTCTTCTAACTGAGTCACGAAGACAGTGAACATGTGACCCAGTGTGGAGAAGCTGTGATGACCTAGTGGGAAGTAGATCTGGATGAGCCGACAGGCCCATTGTGGGGTGCGGCTATGTGTGACATGACTGATCGATGATAAAAATTAGGGATGAATACCTAAGTAGTATGGCTATGGTGGTAAGCGGCTATGTGTGACCCGATAATTCCACTACAGGGATAAGCAATATGTGACCTAGCATACCCATAGTACTCATTTGGGATGAATACCATAAATTTACATGACTAGTGGGAAGTGGCTTTATGTAACTCGACATCCCTACTATGGGGAATATCACTGTGTGAAAGAGCATACCCACAGTACTAATCGGGGATGTGCACCATAGGAGCCCAAGGTGTACAATATTGTGATGGGTGGTTTTTCATTATATTCACTCGATTCTTAATGGTGTGAATTGTCTTATTTCATGACCATGATTCATGATCATTCATTATGGTTTGATTTGTGTATTTTATTATGGTCTATCCTTGTCAGTTTTACGTCCTTACTGAGTAATTTGTTACTCACCCCGACACAGGATTCTCCCACTAGCATTGTCTCTTTTTCATATATGTGATGACTTGGAAAAGGACATGGAGGCCCAGCACTTGGCGGTGCCTAGTGATATCAGGCAGGCTGGGCATTCTTCTACGAATAATGGAATATACTCTACCATTCCCATCAGAAAGGGTTTTTAGTGGGTATTTTCCCATAGTTTCCATGTACATTCCCATTTTTAGTCGGTCATATGTTGGTATTCTATTATGGATCATTTACATTCGGTTGTACCTTTACTCTCAGTGGTGGTTTATTTTCATATGTTTTCTCATATCACGTTTTCTTGGTATGTTGTTGAATGTGTGTGTACAGGTACTCAGGAATATCTCTCCCAAATTCTTGTTGACATCTTCAACGCTAGTTGACAACCCCTAGTCTTTAGGAGGAGGGCTTGGGGGAGTCACAGAATGGGCCCAGGGGGCAGATTGTGATAATGTGTTATTAGAGGAGGTAGGTTCTACATCAAATCCAACGAGTCTTTTGATTTGTTTTTGGGGAATAATGTAAAATTTTTCTAGTTCACCTTTTAGATTCAAGGATTCTATATTAGATTCGGCAGCCGATGTATCCATACACCATGAACTTGAATTCTACTTTTCGTCTCTATTTATAAAAACACTGGTTTCATGCATCATATATGAATTGATTGTTTCCTCAAATGTTTCTTGAATTAGTGACAGTTCACCACCTATAATATCTGCACCATGGTACATCATGATTTGTTTCAATATTCTTCCACATAGATACCCATTATGGATTTTGATGTATGACCATGAGGATAGCCCACCTAGTGGTAAGTTTCCTGTTCTAGGACCTGTGCTAGATAGTTTCCTATCAGGTCATGCACCATCATTACCACAACCTTTTGATTAGCATATACTACATGTGTTAACGGTATAGGATTCACACTGGAACATCACCATATATGAGTTATTGATATGGATACCTCTTTGGTTCAAGAGATTGATAGACCCTCTTCTCTCTAAGGATAGGATGGTGGTGGTGACTCAGGTCTTCCACTAAGTGAGCATGCAACCTGACCAGATGGAGATCCAAGCCACGAGCATTCTTTTGGGATTGGTGTGGAAATGGTGGTGTTTGACCATTCAGACACATTATGAGGTGACCATCACATAGGATGACATCGTGTAGCTTTTCTGGGAGGATTTCATCCCGGTGAAATTGTGATCTGTGTGCATAAATGAGTTGCTTCACCTACATCAGGGAAATGTGTTTGTGGTTCAATACATTATGAGGTTTACATACCTCCCTCATTACTCTAGATACATGGTTTAAGACCCTTTATTAATGTCCCAGACCCTTGTTAAGTGACTCCGATTAGTGATCTGGACGTCTATGGATTTCATCATCATCCCTACTTAGACTAGGGTGCTAGAGATAGATGTTCTAATATAGAGCTTCATTTCAGAGCGGGAATTGATGGTGGGAGCTACCATCAGGCGATAAGTGGTTGATTCAACAGTGGAGGGAAGCCGAAAGATAACATACTGGTCCAAGAGGACTAGATCATCAAGAAGGTGACCCTAGGAAACATTAATGATGTTGCGTGGCCACCACGGTAGTTCAGCTTAGCAGAGTAACCGGGCATGCTACTCATGCGACATGTAGTGAAACATTGCTTGTGAATGCCGGACCTACCTCACATATGATCATCATATATTTGTGAGACCACCATGGTAGAGTTAGTGGTTCAAGTAAGGAGGTCCACAAGGTGAAATACCTGTTAGGGGAGTAGGCCGACATGCAGGTAGTGGGTGGTGATTTGAGGTACTACAAACACCACCCCGAGGTGGTCCTCCCCGAACACATAGAGAATGTGGATTGGTGCGATCATAACATTAGGTAATAGAGACATGTGATAATGAAACTCAATATATGATTATTATAATGTCACACAATGTCCGTATAATTTTGTTTAAAAAAATTATTGAATTATTTCATGAACCCACGCTTTGACAACACATTATTCTAAGGCCCGGTGAGCCCAAAACGAAATTTTGATCTTTATTTAGTTCACATAATAACCACTCATGAGTAGGTTTTCCTAACTATTAAATTGGTGTTCAGATAACAAATATGATGGAATGTTGATCTTGGAACCCTATGATTCACCTTGAAAGGAAATAGCATCAACCGAAAAGGGTTTGAAGGAAATGTAATTTTTTTTAATTTCAGAAAATAATAAAATAAAATAATTATATATTTCATTTTTATTGCCTCACTATTGAGTGATGGACAATGTCACTACGGTGCGGTGAAGAGGTGCTTTAAATTAATCTCAATAATGGCTCATTTTTTGCAGCATAACGACCGATTAAATGAAGTGTAACGACACAAAGTCGTAGTGTAATATAAATACAAGGCTTTTTTGTTATTTTAAGAATCAAAATCATTGGAAATATGATATAAAAAATGAAGTTATCTAAAAAACCTATGGAAAGGATTTTATCCAATGATGAACAATGAACACATGTGGATCAATAGCAACGTTGATTCTTTATAAAGAATGACACTGGGAAGCGACAAATGCCAACTGAGCTTGAATTCTTGTTGGTGGAACTCTTTGATGACAAATTTCAATCGTGCTAGGGGTTTACATGATTTATTCTTCCCCCATTATTATTCAAAAATGATTAAAGTGGACTAACCAAGGAACATGTAGATCTATTGAACGTACGTTTTCGTGGGAGTGTGTTGTTCTTTGTTTTTCTACCTAGGATTTAATTATTGTTGATAGAACTATGTTCCAAAAATACACTTCTTTTAAATAGTTAACAGGGAGGGATAAGGCTGACACTAACAAGGATAGACCCCCCTCTGACATGTTCATTCTTTGTGATCAAATATTTGAAAGGGAGGAATGGAAATTTTGAGGCCTTCTTAGGGTAGGCGACACCCCAAGGTGGAAGGAGGTGTAGTCGGTTCGATGAAAGGACCACCAATGGGGACCCACTGGTCCATAGAAGATCCCATTGCGGAGGGAATGAGTGGGTTTCATCATGCCATGATGGCGCACAAGATTTTTTTATCACAGATGGATTGGGACATGGTGATGTGGGAGGAGCCTCTGGCTTGGCCGGCGACTTGCGGTAGGGATTCGTCATGTTGAGGCAGGACACAATTCTCAAGGGAACATGGAATCTTGACATTGTGTGGGAGTCCAGCTAGATGAACTGGCCAGTCATGTAGTGTTAGGCTATAGTATCATGACCATGACAGAGAACGTTTCCCCTCAGATGATATGTCGATAGAGGGGATCCAGACGTGGCTTCTAGCCGCGTCTCGATCAGACGGAACCAATCTTCCGATGGGGGACTGGGATGGGAACGGTCTGGACCTAGGTGGTTCCTAGTCAAGGTCGAGTCAGTTTACCTAGTTCGGGTCGTTCTTCCAGGGTCGGACCGGACCCGGAACCAACTGACCGCTTTTTTAAAAAAACTTAAATATCTTTCAAACTGCTCATCTGATTGATGATACGTTTGTTGTGTTGGAACCCTCGAGAAGAGGAAGATCTTCTTAAAATCAATATAGTGTATTTTATTGATGTTTAATTCAATGAATTTCTTGGGGATAATTTTTCCCATGATCAAGAATGCTACATACAAAAACCCTATGATTGGTTGTGACGTAAAGACAGCTGACAAGAGGCCATGTGCGGATCAAATACTATGGTTCATTGGGAAGCTGATTCTACGTGACCCATCCTGCCCACGATGGGGAGAGAATTCATTGTGACACATTATTCCCACAAAACATGATAAGAGGAGTACATCAGTATGGCCATAGGTGGGAAGCGTCCTTTTTGTGACCTAGTTTTCCCACTGTGGGCAGTAGGTTCTGTGTGACCCAACATACTCATGATACTAATTTGGGATGATTAACACAATAGTCCCAGGTTAGTGGGAAGTGGCTTCTCAATGATTCAGCATCCCCACTGTACTCATTGAAGAGGATTTCCCCAATATCCCAAGGTGTTCGTTGTTATGACAGATGACCTTACTTTATTACTCTAGAATATACATGGTTTGATCTATCATGCCTCATGATCATGCTTGGTGATCATTCTTTTTTTCTTCTAATTTTTTATTTCATTGTGGTCATTTATTGTTTGTTTGGAGTTTTTAATGAGTATATTAATACTCTCCCCTGCATGGGATTCTCCCACATGTGTTCTGTCTAGTTTAAATGACTTCCACCTTGATAGAGGACTTGGTGGCCAACGACCTGGTGGTACCCAGTGAGACCAGGAAGGTATGTCTTACATATATGGCTTCCAGTAACTATATTAACTTAGCCATCATGATGATTTTCTAGTATAAATCTTTTATAGTTTCATTTATATATTCATGTTTTCCTATAAGAAGTTTTGGGGTTTGTATTGTAGATCATTTTAAATTCAATTCTAAATTTACTCAGTGGTTTTTTGGTGTCATTGTTGTATGATTTTCCATGATCGGGATGAGGTATTGTGCACATTTTTATAGGTACTCAGGAAAATGCCTCCCACATTCAGGTTGACATCTTCTGTTGTAGTCTCCAACCCCTTACCTTTGGGAGGCGGGCTAGGGGTCTGTCATGGAATGATCCCTAGGGGATGGGTTGGGAAAAAGTGGTACACAAGGTGGTTGGTTATTCTCCAATGGCCAAGAGAATAGTTTTTTGGTTTTCGTGATGTATTTTTAAATGTCTTGAGTTAGAAATTCAGATTCATATATTCTAGTGATGGTTCGGTGGCTGACATATCTACACCCCAGGACCCTGAATTCTGTTTTCACCTCCTTACATGAAAACACTGGTTTTATAAGAGTCTCTGTCTAATTTTCATTAATAAGAGTTAGCTCACTAGGTATAATCTTATAAATATGGTATATAATGATCTATATTAGGATTTTTCCATGGAGACATTAACCTATAAAATCATTACATGATAGTTTGGGTAGTCTTCCTAGTGATGTGGTATCAGTTCTTATACAAGTTCTAGAGATGGCCTCCCTAGGTGGTGCAGTAGTGTTCCACATCCCATTGATCAACATTTACTACTGATGTTACCGGTTCATGACATATATAGACACAGTGTCTTGCATGTTTTTTAGAGATAGATATGTCATTGGTTTAGGGGAGAGTCAGATCCTCAGGTCACTAATGAATGACTAGAGTCAGTGATGTGGGTGTTCCTCTTAGTGAGGACACCACTTGACCAGATGGAAATTTGAGCTATGAGGATTCTCTGGTGCTCAACCATGAGACAGTGTAGCCTAAAAATTTAGACTCATGATGAATAAATCCTCTCTTGGGATGACATCTTGTGTCTATCCTAGGAGGAGTTCATACCTGTGGCCTTGCAATCGGTGGGCATAAAATGACTGCTTCACCAACAGTAGTGAAGCATGTCATTGGATGGGTACTCTGTGATATTTATAGACCACGGTTTCTACTCTATAGAAATGGAGAAGGACCCTTTTTTTCAGGTCGTGGACCATTGTGGAGGGACTCATATGGGTTATCTGTAACACCCCGACCCTAGATACCTAGACTCGGTGCATTATTAAATAACATTGGTATGATCACAAAGGATCAAGTCTCGAAAGACCGATTAGTTTAGTAGTCATGGAAACACTAGATATATTCATAAGTCTTACATTACATCATAAGGTAAAAAAAACTAAAACAACATCTTGTCTTCATATCCCCTCATATTATCCTTGAAGGTCATTCATAAATTACTTCTTCTCATCCTAGAAAAAATATAACACTGAAATGGGTGAGCTCAGATGCTCAGTAAGTATAACAATATAGCAGATGCTTTCATAGATAAGAATAAACACTTAAAGAAATTTATAACTAAAACAAAAGCCTATTAAACATGAACTTCAGCATAATTTGGCTATGAAAAAATGAAATAATTCCATTTAATTATTCACATAGATATTCTACTAGGCGAACAATCACATGCAATATCAATAACCACTTTCATAATGATGGAATGCATAATGTCAGACTATCATAACCACATCACCAAGGCCTCGTGCCAAGACTACAAATAAGATTTTGTCAAGGCCTTGTGCCAAGACACTATTTTGTCTCACGAGACGTACCGATGCATCGAGGAGCTATAGTGGGCTCCACCCGTCACTTATTAAGTCCAATGCATTTCTCATATGAACAGGTTTAAACATAACATAAACATTTGTATTAAAACTAGCATACGAAATGTCAATAATTTAACCAAAAATCATGAATGGTATAAAAATATCACATCCACAGTCAAACATAACTCATTAGATACAATATGGAAGATTTTATTGTGTCATATTAACCTCAATCAAGAATAATGGAGGATGTTGACATAGATGAAAATAATCATCAAAACTATTTGAGAGTAATATCCCCCTTTTTCTTGAAATAATTTAACAGTCACACTATTTGTCAAGAAGCCATTTAAAAATAGATTTTTGAATCAAAGTTTCCCATACACCTTTGAAACATTTTATTAAAAGGATTTTTAATTTTAAAACATTAATGTCCATATAAATAAATCCTTAAAATCATTTTTAAAACATGGACATTAATGAGCAATATTTAGAAGAATAAGTCTTTAAAACATTTAAAAATGTTATTTTAGTTAGAGTTTCTAACCAAAATAGAGAAACTTGAATACAAATAATTGAGGTAATCAAAACATTGTAATATAAAGAGAATAAAGGAATTCATGATATACTATTTCAAAGTACATTATATACACCACATAAAAGTGATTTGGTGTATAACAACAAAGATGTCTCAATGGAATGTAAATTGAGATGAAATCTCTCATAAAGGCAGTATCCTTAGATTAAGGATAAATAAACGACATAGTTATGTGTGATAAATATAAATACACTAAATATGATTGGATATTCATTTTAAAACAATCAAAGGACATTCACACATATTCTAGTAAAAACAACACCAACGAATTGGATGTTTAACTCAACAAATGGGGAATGAGTTAAAATTACTCTTATCAAATTCATATCAATGACTTGAGAATTATCAATGGAGTGATTATGTGTATCAAAAGTATATCCAAAGGAAGGGGAGTGTAAATTATGACATAATAAAATAAATTGTGATTCCACACATAATCTTGGGGTAATATATTCAATGAAATATGCGTAAATCCAAATGAGTGGAAATTGAAATTTCAAATTCCCTTATCGATTAGGTAACTTACAAAACATACACCCATGAATGAAGGATCATACCATGATGATGTAAATACCAATAAATTAAATGATATTACAAAATGAATAGAATCATGGGCAGTATACATACACCACATGCAAATAATTATGTGGTGAACAATGGAATTCTCACGAAATTAAAAGTGAGTTAAGAAACCACTTACTTCGTACTTTTTCCTTGGTTGATGGTAGTTTAACCTCCTGTATAATGCTGAAATAATTGTTATTGAATTATACAATAATCCTTTACATTAATATGATATCATATATTATCTTTTTACATTTATTTGTTAATAATATCTTATTATTATCGTCATTTTGGGTGTTAACTTACTCATTTTCCTTTATATTCTTTGTTACGTAAGCCATGTTTATTATGGAAAGGATGTATCATATTCATATCCAGAATGATATCAAGTCCTTAAAAATTATTTTTAAATCATAAAATGATAATTATACTTGAATGGATACGATGGAGAATGAATTTCACCGCGTTCGTGGAGACGGTAGTCCGTACGTACGCATGAGCGACAATATCATTCTTTTGAATTTAAAATAATATATAAATGGATGGTATATCATATATAAAGAATAATTATCATGTTAAATTTATTATTTACATGAATTAAACATCATTATTATACCCATAAAAATAATAATTTATTGAATAACAATAACACCATGACGTGGAGACGGTAAGTCGTACGTACGCACGTATGCTGACATGTTATTCAAAGGATGGATAGAATACTGAATATAGTTGTACCATATTTATAATAACATCACCATATATATAATATACTGGAGTACTTATTTTATAATGGTAACAACAAAGGAAGAGGAAGTGGAAGAAGAAAGGAACTTGAAAAAAAAGGTGGTGAAATCAATACCTCTTCTTTGGGTTCTTCCTTTTGATTTGATCGAAAGGGCTCCGTAAGTTGGCTTTTTGACTAAAGGAAGGCCTCTAGTATTAATTGAGGGAAGTTGAGAGAGTATTTGGGCAGAGTATGGCCGAACCAAAAGGCTTTGAAGGTGTGAAGTAATGAGAAGGGGGAGTTCCCTTTTATAAGATGGGTGAGGGGCACCTTTGGAAAATCTAGAAATATTATTTTATAATATATTAAAATTCGGTTTCTAATGGCTCAAAAGTTGATTATTTATAGGTTAAGGTGGGGATAGGTCGAAAACCCTTCAAACAATAGAATTTAGACAGGTTTGGGTCATTATATTAACCTTATCTTTTAGTTTTAACTATTAGTTAATTAGTTTGAAATTTACCATGTCACTTTGTATTTTTATATTATATAGTAAATAATCATACTATATACATCCAAGCGACCCCAATGTGGTCCACTAATGATACACCTATCATGATATAAAATTCTTTGCCGAACCTTATATTTTTAGGAATTTAATATCAATTAATAATATAATATTTGTTTTTAAAACTCTTTTATGTCAATTTTGACACTATTCAAAAGTTGATTTTTGTAAAACTCATAACATAATTATTACTTCGAAAAAAGTTAATTAAATCATTTATAGCATGTCATATTAACCTATAAAATTAGTTTAATTCATTAAAAGTCTCAAATTATATTTATTTGTGTATTTATAATAACAATTATTTTAATTTTTCACTATTATGGTAATTACTGCATCATCATTGTGTCATAAATAAATTAAATTATTTAATGTCTAAAAATTATAAATAAAATATAATTATGTAGGAAATATTTTTATATTTCTAATTAATACTTACAATCTAAAATCTAACATATATAAACCTATGTAAATATTGTTT
Source organism: Viscum album (assembly GCA_963277665.1). Taxonomy (NCBI): domain Eukaryota; kingdom Viridiplantae; phylum Streptophyta; class Magnoliopsida; order Santalales; family Viscaceae; genus Viscum; species Viscum album. The sequence continues at coordinate 202,268,597 of OY728121.1, read as the reverse complement.
TCCTAAAATATATATGCTTGTGTCATTTTTGTATTTATTTTAACTTAATTAAAATAAAGTGTCCCTATCACTTACAAGTGGCTCCATGGGGTCCCAAAATTGACCCAAATATGCCCATGGTCGGACATGTATCCACCAATAAGGTTAGTACACGTTTTAGGGTAATTTAGTATTATTATAATATTATTGTTTAACCCTTATTTACCGGATTTACCCATTAACCATGGTAAATAAAATATTTACCGAAGTAATTATTCAAAATGTCTAAAAATAAAAGTTACCTATTTACACAATTTGGACATCCTGATTCCAAATATGGAATAAATTTTTCAAAATTCAAAACACAGAAGTTGCAGAAATTAATTTAAAATTAATTCTCGCTGTCAAAACAAAAAGCGTGTTTTTAAGATATAATAACTATCAAAAGATTGATACTTGATTATGTTCTGTTTAATTGTGAAATTATGTCCAATGACCAACATTGTATTAAATGGTAAAAATATATTCTAAATATACTTTAAAACCACTCAAATTAATAATTTATCTTCCTTAATTATTTTGATTAAAAAAGTTGTTTTTAATTAAAATTTAGTAATTTTCACTATTCCTCAAAATATGAATTTTATCTGAAAAGTACCAAAATTTCACCCTAAGATAATTTCGATATTATGAATCCAAAAATAATGTCCATTTTTAAATATAAAATGTATAAAATTTAAAAAATTTGGTATTACTATTCATAACTACTTGTTTGGTCGGTTGCGGTGTGTATTAGAACTCGATATTGCGTACAACACACGCCATTGCATTATTCAAAGGAAAATGTACTATGGAAGATTGGGGTGTTACATTCTCCCTTACATCAATAAATTATGTCCTCGCAATTTTCTTTTTTTTTATTGGGCTTTTGAATATAATGGAATGTCCCACATAGTAAAAAGAGTCAATAAAACTATCACTTTAATAGAAAGGAAGAGAGGTATAAAGGTCACCCAAGATAACCCATACTAGGATTCCATGTAGGAAAACATGGATATGGACGATAAAATAAGTGTTAAGTTCTGTTGGAGAGGGATATAAAACATGATCAGGAGAAAGTTAACAATAAGAAAATCACAAACTTGTGTTGGGACAAACGATCATTAGTCTCCCAGTAGGAAAAGTAAACGGATAAGATTTTTTGTTTTAAGTTACATTACATAAGGATGAGGAATTCATTTATGATATTGACTAATAACATAAAGATATATACTTAATTTTTAAGTAGAGTTTCATTCTTTAATAAATTTTTACCACTAACTCATTATTTTTAACAATGAGTATTCAAGAAGACATGTTCACAATGGAAGAGATAGAATAAACTTCTATAGAAATACAAGATCCATGTAGGATAAAATATATATTTACACTGTCATTAGAGTTTAATCAAAACCAAAATTTTTAGTATAATATCTTATGATCCCCCAAATTGATATTCCATTAGAGAAAGAAAAAAACACTAATCTTAATTTCTAAAATTAAACCATCAATACCCCAAAGTTAAATAAATACCATTCAATAATAAATTGCCCTTAAAATACTTCAATATAATCCAAACTAATATTGAAACCCAAAACATATAAGAATGTAGTCTTCCACGTTAAATTGTATCTCCAAAATACATTAATTACTCTTAAAGTCACATACTTAAAAGTAATAATCCTAATCATTTCCATAAATAACCCAAATAATTATAAATCCACAATAAAAACATAGATAAAAATCCACCATTACTACTTAAATGAAATCCCATACTATTCTATTTTCCTTGGGCATATAGTGTTCACAACAAAGCGGAAAACTTCCAAAATAACATTTATCACTTAATCACCAGATCATTTTCCTATACTAAGGGTATTCATTTGATAAGACATAAGATCCCAAATCAAATTATTATTGATCAACAAAATAATTTAACAAATAATAGACACACTAACCAGGGACTTCACATAGTCCAGTGGTAGGCGATAAATCCCAATCGCACTTTGGTTGTGGGTTCGATTCGCACAGCTTTGTCCGACGCGACGGGATGTCACATGGTCTGCGTGTCGTCCTTTTCAAAAACAATGTTTTATAACATTACCAAAATGAGATAAATTCCTCAAAATAACCATAACATAATTTAACCACAAATGTTATCTCATAACCTTCATTTTCATCCAAAATTATAATAACTTATAATTTCCTCAAACCCAATGATCATATAAAACCAAATGGTTATTCATAAGTATATGCACAAGAGAAAAGCTAATTATTCCTCAAATATCATTCTCACATGGAAAACTGAAGGGTTACAAATACAAGAGAAAATTATTCCAAATCAAACCCATCAACAAGGAGTACTAACACTTTTTAAACATTTCTCGAACCATTTATTTCCACATAGCTTCTTCTTTGACCATGAATATATCCTATAGAATAGGTCATTCACTCGGGTAATGGTCCGGTCCCTTGTATTTAAAACAAAGGACTATAAATGGATTCTTGGGACCATTTTTATCTTATTCCATAGTACTCTTCATTTTTCATCGGCAATTCTTCCCCTTATGTCCTTCCTTCCAACACGTAAAGCATTTCCTTGTCCCATTGAGACACTTTACTGGGTGTCTCCTTCCAAATTTCCTGCATGATGGAAATTGAGGATTCCTTTCTCCTTGGTCTCCACTGCTGGGGATCTTATCATTCATCACCGTTCTTTTCTTTGTTGAGTCCGGGAATTGGTTAATATATATATTGTTGATCATATTTTTGGAAAATTGATTTTGCATAAAGAGGATATCATTTATGCATATCAATATTCCATTTTGTTGCTCATTGCCACCACTGTTCCCACCTTGTACATCAGTCGCAAAGTCACAATGACTTCCTTGGAATTCAGCCATTGAGTAAAACCATAAATCATTGTGTGAGTAATAATAGTCATAAAATCATTTAGAGATTAACATGTCACCATATTCTCAATTTAAAACACATTAGGATTAACCGAGGTCATTTACTTTGATCTTATATATATAATACATCAAATTGGTTTGTAAAAAAATGTAAATTATCCTAATCATATCCCCCGGGAGTGTCGTAACCAAGAGTGCAGCAAGGCCCGTTTTTGTGCACCAGTTCCCGTTCGAGTCTCGCTCAAAGTGGTGTTTTCGGGTTTTACCCCTAGGTACATCTGTGCCCGAGCCGCCTCTACCTGCTCGTATCCAGACATGGATGTATTGCTCAGAAAACTCAAAAAATCACTACAATACCAAAATTCTAGGAAGTTATTCCATACTAATCGTCAAAGTTAATCTTAGGTATACGTGCTCTAATCAGAGTTTATGTAAATCTAGCTTCCAAGGTTTATACTAAACTTCCTCTGATACCAACTGTAATGCCCCGATCCTAGATACCTAGAGTCGGTGCATTATTACATAACATTGGTATGATCACAAAGGATCAAGTCTCAAATGACCGATTAGTTTAGTATTCTTGGAAACACTAGATATATTCATAAGTGTTACATTACATAATAAGGTAAAAAAAAAATAAAACAACATCTTGTCTTCATATCCCCTCATACTATCTTTGCAAATCATTCATAATTTACTTCTTATCATCCTGGGAAAAATAAAACACTGAAAGGGGTGAGCTCAGATGCTCAGTAAGGATAACAATATAGCAGAAGATTTCATAGATAATCATAAACACTTAAAGCAATTTATAACTCAAACAAAAGCCTTTTAAACTTGATCTTCAGCATAATATGGAAAAGATAAAATGAAATAATGCCATTTACTTATTCCCATGGATATTCTACTAGTCGAAAAATCACATGAAATATCAATAACCACTTTCATAATGATGTAATGCATAATGCTAGGCTATCATAACCACATAGCCAAGGCCTCGTGCCAAGACTACAAATAAGATTTTATCAAGGCCTTGTTCCAAGAATCTATTTTGTCTCATGAGACCTACCGATCCATCGAGGATGTATAGCGGTCTCCACCCGTCACTTACTAAGTCCAATTCATTCCTCATATGAACAGGTTTAAACATAACATAAACATTCGTATTAAAACTAGCATACGAAATGTCAATAATTTAACCACAAACCATGAATGGTATAAAAATAGCACATCCACAGTCAAACATAACTCATTTGATACAATATGTAAGATTGTATTGTATCACATTAACCTCAATCACGAATAATGATGGATGTTGACATAGATGAAAATAATCATCAAACCTATTTGAGAGAAATATCCCGCTTTTTCTTGAAATCATTTAAAAGTCACACTATTTGTCAAGAAGCCATTTAAAAATAGATTTATGAATCAAAGTATCCCATACCACATTGAAACTTTTTTTAAAAGGAGTTTTAATTTTAAAACTTTAATGTCCATATAAATAAATCCATAAAACCATTTTTAAAACATGGACATTAATGAGCAAGTTTTAGAAGAATAAGTCTTTAAAACATTTAAAAATGGTATTTTAGTTAGAGTTTATATCCAAAAGAGAGACACTTGAATACAAATAATTGAGGTAATAAAAAGATTGTAATATCACGAGAATAAAATAATTCATGATATAATATGTCAAAGTACATTATATACACCACATAAAAGTGATTTGGTGTATAACAACAAAGATGTCTCAATGGAATGTAAATTGAGATGAAATCTCTCATAAAGGCCGTATCCTTATATTAGGGATAAATCAACGACATATTTATGTGTGATAAATATAAATACACTAAATATGATTGGATATTCAGTGTAAAATAATCAATGGACATTCATACATATTCTTGTAAAAACATCACCAACGAATTGGATGTTTAACTCAACAAATGGAGAATGAGTTAAAATTACTCTTATCAAATTCATATCAATGAATTGAGAATTATCAATGGAGTGATTCTGTGTATCAAAAGTATATCCACAGTAAGGGGAGTGGAAATTATGACATAATCAAATGAATAGTGATTCCACACATAATCTTGGGGTAATATAATCAATGAAATATGCGTAAATCCAAATGAGTGGAAATTGAAATTTCAAATTCCCTTATCGATTACGTACCTTTTCAAACATACACCCATGAAAGAAGGATCATACCATGATGATTCAAATAACCATAAATTAATGTATATTACACAATTAATGCAATCATGGTCATTATACATACACCACATGCAAATAATTAAGTGGTGAACAATGGAATTCTCATGAAATTAAAAGTGAGTTAAGAAACCCCTTAATTTGTACTTTTTCGTTGGTCGATGGTATGTTAACCGCCTGTATAATGGTGAAATAATTGGTATTGAATTATACAAGAATCATTTACATTAATATGATATCATATATGATCTTTTAACATTGATTTTTTAATAATATCTTTGTATTATCGTCATTTTGGGTGTTAACTTACTCAATTTCCTTTATATTCATTGTTAGGTAAGCCATGATTGTTTTGGATAAGATGTATCTTATTCATATAAATAATGATATCAAGTCCTTAAAAATTATTTTTCAATCATCAAATGATAATTATACTTGAATGGATACGATGGAGAATGAATCTCACCGCGTTCGTGGAGATGGTAGTCCGTACGTACGCACGAGCGACAATATCATTCTATTGATATTAAAATAATATATAAATGGATGGTATATCATATATACAGAATCATTAACATGTTAAATTTATTATTTACATGAACTACACATCATTATTATACCCATCCAAATAATAATTTATTGAATAACAATTACACCACGATGTGGAGACGGTGAGACGTACGTATACACATATGGTGACATGTTATTCAAAGGATGGATAGAATACTGAATATAGTTGTACCATATTTATAGTAACATCACCGTATATATATGATACCGGAGTTATTATTTTATAATGGTATCAACAAAGGAAGAGGAAGTGGAAGAAGAAAGGAACTTGAAAAAAAGGTGGTGAAATCATTACCTCTTCTTTGGGTTCTTCCTTTTGATTTGATCAAAAGGGCTCCTTAGGTAGGATTTTTGACTAAAGGAAGGCCTCTAGGATGAATTGAAAGAATTTTAGAGAGTATTTGGGAAGATGTTGTCCGAACCAAATTGCATTGAATGTGTGATTTAATGAGAAGGTGGAGTGCCCTTTTATAAGAGGGGTGAGGGGAACCTTTGGAAAAGCTAGAAATATTATTTTATAATAAATTAAAATTTGGTTTATAATGGCTCCAAAGTTTATTATTTACAGGTTAAGGTGGGGATAGGTCGAAAACCATTCAAAAAATAGAATTTAGATAGGTTTGGGTCAATATATTAACATTATCTTTTAGTTTTAACTCTTAGTTATTTAGTTTGACATTTACCATGTCACTTTGTATTTTTATATTATATAGTTAATAAACATACTATATACATCCAAGATACCCCCACGTGTTCCATTAATGATACACATATCATGATATCAGTCTCTTGGCCAAACCGTAGATTTTTTGGAATTTAATATCAATTAATAATATAATATTTGTTTTAAAAACTCTTTTATGTCAATTTTGACACTATTCAATAGTTGTTTTTTGTAAAACTCATAACAGAATTATTACTTCGAAAAAAGTTAATTAAATCATTACTAACAAGTCATATTAACCTAGAAAATTAGTTTAATTCATTAAAAGTCTCAAATTATATTTATTTGGGTATTTATAATATCAATTATTTTAATTTTTAACTATTAAGGTAATTACTGCATCATCATTGTGTCATAAATAAATTAAATTATTTAATGTCTAAAAATTATATATTAAATATCATTATGTAAGAAATATTTTTAGATTTAAAATGAATATTTACAATCAAAAATACAACATATATAACATTATGTAAAAATTGTTTTTCTAAAAGATATATGCTTGTGTCATTTTTGTATTCATTTTAAATTAATTAAAATAAAGTGTCCCTATCACTTACAAGTGGATACATGGGGTTCCAAAATCGACCCAAATATGCCCATGGTCGGAAATGTATCCACAAATAAGGTTAGGACACGTTTTAGGATAATTTAGTATTATTTTAATATTAATTTTTAACACTTATTTACCGAATTTACCCATTAACCATGGTAAATAAAATATTTACCGAAGTAATTATTCAAAATGTCTAAAAATAAAAGTTACCTATTTATACAATTTGGACATCCTGATTCCAAATATGGAATCAATTTGTCGAAATTCAAAACACAGATGTTGCAAAAATTAATTTAAAATTAATTCCCGCTGTCAAAACAAAAAGCGTGTTTTTAAGATATAATAACTATCAAAAGATTGATACTTGATTATGTTCGGTTTAATTGTGAAATTATGTCCAATGACCAAAATTGTATTAAATGGTAAAAATATATTCTAATTATACTTTAAAACCACTCAAATTAATAATTTATCATCATTAATTATTTTGATTAAAAAAGTTGTTATTAATTAAAATTTAGTAATTTTCACTATTCATCAAAATATTAAAGTTCTCCGAAAAGTACCAAAATTTAACCCTAAGCTAATTTCGATATTTCGAATCGAAAAATATAGTAAATTTTTAATGATAAAATGTATAAAATTTCAAAAAGTAGGTATTACTATTCATAACGCCTTGTTTGATCGGTTGCGGTGTGTGTTAGAACTCGATGTTGCGTACAACACACGTCATTGCATTATTCAAAGGTAAACGTATCGTGGAAGATTGGGGTGTTACATTATCATAGTATACATGGTTTCTCTTAGCATCACCACTCATGATAGATTGTTGCATCGATCCCTTCTTGTAGAGAGGTTCTCGGTGGTGCATGTGCCGATAGCCGGATCCACCAATAGAAATCATGTGATAGAGTCATTAGTGGTGAGTAATGGACATTATACATGAGGTCCCAACAGGGAAAGGTATTTTAGGGTGAATCCCAAGGATTTGACATTGGTTGTGTGGGGCTCTGAGAGCTGAGTGAGTTAGTATGGAACTATACTATGCTTCATGAGCAACAAGATTAGAAACATGGCACATGAATGCCCGGACCGCTACACAAATTATTAGAAGATAGTAGAGGGACCACCAAGATATAATTATGGGTTCGAGTGAGGATGATCGCAAGGTGGTGGACGGGGTAATGGAGCAGGATGACTGGTGGGTGGTGGTCGATGGTTTGAGGTGCTACCAGCACAACCCCTAGGTGGTCAACCATATGCTTAGGGATCTAGAAGATAGGGGCACGGACAAATTTCAGAGATGTGGGCCTATGACCCCAACACTCCATAGATGATTAGAGGTATGATATATTTCTTCTCCAAATTAGTTGTAGTTTTATAGACACAGGTTCGAGGCACTCATTATTTGGAAAAGACCTCATTTAAGGCTCGAAGATTCCAGTGGAGCCTTTGGCTGGATCATTATGATTATGGACTCATATCAGATGTTATTCTAAAATTAAACATAGGTTCTGGCAGTGTGATCCTACACTAAGATGCAAGATACTTCGCTGGGATCTCATAGTAACGACGTCGAGGACATATGATGTCATCTTGGGTATGTACTGGTTATCTACTATACATTCTCAAATAAACTATTTTACGCATAATGTTAGGTGATTCCATGAGGATGGGACCTGTTTTTGTTTCACCTACAGAATAGAACATTTGTAGTACAAGATGAAATTTCTCGGAGAAGGGTGCAGCCGATTACTCGCCAGATGGCTTGCTTCTCCATCAGTGTGGTGCACGAGTGGAGTCCATGATTTCCTATAGTGGTTGAAGTGTATGTGGATGTATCTCAAGAGGATTTTTTAGGACTAACTCTTCCTATAGATGTAGACTTCTGCTTTTCCTTGTACCCTAGGATGAAACCAATATCCACACTAGAATATCGGATTGTTCCCCTGGAGCTTTGTGAATTGTGGGTACAACTGGAGGACTTGCATGAGAAGTGGATTATAAGGCCCAATGTTACCTCATTGGAAGCACCAGTGTTGTTTTCTAAGAAGTAATACAGATGTATTAGGTTGTTTTTGTACTTATAGTGCTTAAAAAGTTGATCATGATGAACAAGTATCCACTATAGGGGATTTATGACATCTTCAATCAGTTTAAGGGATCGAGGTGGTTCTCAAAGACAGACCTCAGATCAGGCTATAGTCAGCTTTCGTTATGGGATGTGGATGTGCGGAAGACATCCTTCCGAAGATGGTATGTCCACTATGACTTCTTGGTGATTCCATTCAGTGTGACTAATTCCCTAGCCATGTTTATTGGGATCATGTACATGATATTCTAGCCGTAGCTCAATTTATTCATGGTAGTATTCATTGATAAAATCGTGGTGTTCTTGGTGGCGAAGAAGGATCACACTACACCTTGTAGGATAGTTCTGGATACAAATTGAGAGCACCATATTTTTGGTATTCTCTCAATGTGCCAGTTCTAGATTTGAGTGGTAGACATAGTAGGAAACGTCATCTCGAAGGCTAGAGATGCAATGGATATGTGGAAGATAGAGGTAGTGCTTGCCTGGGATCCACCTTAGAGCATGAATGAGGTGTAGTATTTCATGGGGTTATAAGGATACTACTAGATGTTCAGGCTAGAAATTTCTAGTGTAGCAGCACCCTTGTTATCATTGACACGGAAGTGAACACCCTTCAAGTCGATAGAGATGTTAAAACATAGTTTCCAGTAGCTATGATAAAGACTAATGAGTTCCTCCATCTTGTGACTACTAAAAGAGGGTGTTGGGTATGTCGTTTTCTATGACGGATCAGAGACTAGCCTAGGTTGTTTCTTGATGTAGTAGTATGGAATGACCGCATATGGCTCACTACAGTTGAGGAAACATGACAAGAGTTACAAGACCCATGACCTAGAGTTATTAGTAGTAGTATTTTCCTTGATGATGTGGAGAAACTACATGACGAGTGAACACATTACAATCTAATCTAACCACAAGAGTATTAGGTATTTTTTCTCACATAACTAATTGATCTTGATACTATGATTATGATTGGAGTTCTTCTATGAATTTTTATTTTAGATAGTCTATACAATTAGGAAGGGGAACTTTTTGGCAGACATGATCAGTAGGAGGTCTACCTTATATTTGCTGAGTGAGGTGATGAAGCCGTTATCCGTAATGAAGATATCCATCAGGGATACTGTTGGAGCCAATTACCTTCTGTCAATGACTGTCACTCCACCACTCATATAGCGAGTTTCAGAGACACAACTACTGGATGTTGATTGTGATGCCCGACATGCTCAGTTATCCTTAGGACACGCTCATGAAGTATTATAGATAGGTGGGTAGCACATCATCCTTTTCAGTGGATGCATCATAGTAATAGTGATTTTAGTGGAGGATGTGTTGAGGGGTTTCCTTACATCTAGTTTGGTCATACATAATTGTGCGGTGAAGATAAACCAACACCTCTGATCTCAGTACTGGGTGCCTGGGATGAAGAAAGCAGTGGAAGAGTTCATTAAATGATGCCCCACTTGTTAGCAACTAAAGGCCAACCATCACGTCCCAACATGCCTGGCACAACCACATGACATATCAGAATGAAAGTGGGATGTAATCCCCATGAACAGCGTGATGGTTTTACCATGTATGTCTAGGGGTCGTGATTCTATCTAGGTGAACAGTGATTGACTCACCGTGTTGGGTCACATCTTACCCATCCAAGAGCTAGGATTGGTAGATTTCGATGGGTGCCTCTACGACCAGGATTTAGTGCGGCTACATAGGGTGACATCGACGATAGTCTCAGACCGTGATGCACTATTTTACATACCGATCGTGGAAGGGGTTCCAGGATGCGTTTGGGACTCAGCTGCTCTTGAGCATAGACTTTCACCCCTAGACAGATGGTTATATGGAGAAGAACATAGAAACCATGGATGACATGCTTCATGCTTGAGCCCATTAATTTTTTCATATTTAAGAGGACCCCCTACTAGGGGTGGAGTTTTAATACAATAACAGTTATCTCTCCACCATTGGCATGGAATGGTTTGAGTCCTTGTACGGGTGGCCATACAGGTCAACTCTATGCGGGAATTACCAAGGGGTGTCCACATTCATGGGTCTAGAATTGGTATACGGTACTAGTGAGAATGTATATATCATCTATGAGAATATGAAGAACAAAATAAATTAGGAAGAAATAATATGATGATAAGAGACAAAGACCTTTGGAGTATTACGTGGGAGACTGTGAGTTCCTTCAGTTCTCACCCCGAAAAAGATTGCATAGATTTGGATGGGGTGGTAATTTGCCTATGAGGTTCATTTGAACTTTCTAAATTCTGAGTACAGTTGAAGAGGGGGTGTACCCCTATAAATTCCCCCAATGATGCACCTGGTGCATCATTATTTTTACATGGAACATCTGAGGATGTCCATTCATAACCCATCACAAGTCATTGAATGGGGCGAGATGGACCTTAATGATATTGATAAGTTTTTAGTTTTGCTGGTGGACAAAGATGATCAAAAGGAGTGGGTATATTGTGTATGGTCAATTCCTCTCATGCACATTTGATGGTAGCACGTGATCCTCCATGAGAGCCCATGGAATATGGGGGTTTAGATTTTTCTCAGTACCCACCAGTTGTTTTATTAGCTCTATATTTGGATTTTGGGGACATAAAGACCTAATGTGGGGTGAACTATATGTCCCATAATTTCCATATAATTTTTTTTTAATTTTAATGGAATTATTTATAGATCCCAAACATTGAATTTATGTGATTCAGAGTCCTGATGATCTCGGTAAGTAATTTTGAACATTTTTGAGATCACTTATGTAAAAGTGAATGTGGGTTTCGCAAACATACAAAACAATCCTCAGATCTGAAATATGCTGGAACCATTGAACATAAAATGATGATATTCTTCAAGAAGGGATTAACATTGATTGGTATGTTTTAGACTAAAAAGATTGTTTTTGGTCTTAAAAAAATATCCTAAAAACTAATTTTATTTTTCATCCCTCCCTATGGAGCGATGATCGGTGGCGCTATTTTGTGATTGTGAGGTGGATTAATTGATGCTCATTAATGGATCATTTTTGTTTTGCATAACCAAAAATTAAATGAAGTTTAACAACATGGAATCGTAGTGTAACCCAAAAAATGAAACATGTTTTATTTTAATAAGCTATCGTGTTAGAGAAATAAGGATTAAATCATGGAAATAATCTAACCAACATACTTCATGGATTCCCTCCAATGATGAATGATGAACACTGGAGGATCACTATAAATGTTGATGCTTTATGAGGAATTGGACCATAGTGCAACGAACACTAACCGAGGTTGAGTCTTCAAGGGAGGGGCGCATCATCAACAACTATCAGTCATGGTAGGGGTTTATTTGTTTTATGTCATCCTCCATTGTTATCATAAAACAACTAATGCAGACAAACCCATTAATAGATTTTTCTACAAAACATGAATTCTTGTGGGATTGTATCGTTCATGGGATTTCTATACGTCATTTTTTTGTTATTGATAGACCTGTGATCCCAGGACTATAGTATTATAAACGTCAAACGTGGAGGTTGTGGACCGACACAAACAAGGCCCGACTATCCTCCTCCGTGTGTGTTCTGGGTGGACAAAAATTCGAAATAGTGGAATAGAAAATTCATGCCCATAATACTAGAGGTGACATACAATGGACGATGGAGGCATAGTAAGCGATAAAACAGACCACCAGTGCAGACCTGTTGGTCTTTGGCGCTGTGGGAGGAGCCACTGGATGGTGATCGGAATGGGGCCCCTCAGTCTCTTCGGTGGAGTGCCTCATAGATGTGCGTCGCAGTTCATAGGGGCACATGGTCTACTAACTATTTGCGGGAGTCTAGACGAACAAACTAGTCTATGAAATAGTGTCAAGTTGCAGTCACTGGACCACTGCGAAGAAGGTGGCCCGACAGATGACTCATGGGGCGAGGTGAGCTGGATGTAGCTTCCAACATAGTCTTGACTATGTGGAAGAGGTCCTCCTATGGTGCACATGGTAAGGCACGGGCCAACCCAGTTGGCTGAACCTAGACCAGGCCAGGTCGGCGTCAGGTCAGTAGACCCCGACCACGTACTTGGACCTTGTGTTGGGCCATGTCGAGTCAGTCCAACCATGTCAGACCATAAACGGACCCAACCGAACCTTTTTTCAAAAAATTCAATATCTATCAAACTAGGTGACCGATTGATGAGTCGTTTGCAGCATTAGAACCCTCATGACGAGGTGGATCTTTTGGAATACTATATATAGGCTTTGATTGAAGTTGAATCCAAATATTGGAATGTTGAGAAGTTCACCCTATATCAAACATTCTCATTTCAGTAAAACTACAGTTAGCTTTGACCTAATGACTACTGACAAGATACCATATGTAGATTTGATACTATGGACAAGTGGGAAGAATCTTTTGTGTCACCGAAAAGGCCCACAGTGGGGAGAAGCTTCATTGTAACCTAGTAGAACAACAATACAAGATATGAGGGGCACCTCAGTACGGTCATAGGTGGGAAGTGGCTTCTGTGTGACCTAGAATAACCAAGGTGGAGAGCAGCTTCTGTGTGACCTAGCATGCCAATTATACTTCTATGAGAAGAGTACAAAAACCATCCTAGGATAGTGGGATGTGGCTTCTGTTTGACCTAGGATGCCCACTGTACAAACTGGGGTGGTGTTCTCTAGAAACTCATGGTGTTCAATGTTATGATAGATGGTCTTACATTCCTACCATAGAATATACTTATTGTGAGATGTCTTTCTTCGTGATCATGCTTGGAGATCAGGCTTTTTTCTTTTTTTGTGGATTTATTTGTGGTCAATACATGTATGATTGGGGACCCTACATAGTATATTGTTTCTCAACCCTGCAAGGGCTTCTCCCTCACATGGTGTGTCTGGTGCAGAAAACAACCACCCTGACAGAGAAATTGGTTTCCCAAGACCTAGTGGTTCCTAGTAAGACCAGACAGGCATGGCGTACTTCTACGCCTTCTAGTAGCTACTCTGTACATACCCATCATTTGGGGGTTTATATAAACTACATCCATATTTTCAATAGTTTTTATTTTTTTCATTTATTCTTTTACTGGGATTGTATTCTGGCATGTTTTAATTTCAATTTTACTTGTATATAGTGGTTTTTAGTGGATTGTTTTTTTCTTTACCATCATTGGGAAATGGTTGAGTGTTCATGCGTACAAGTACTCAGGAAAATTTACTCCCACTTTTATGTTGACACATTCGCTTCTAGTCCCCAAACCATGGCTTTTGGGAGTCGGTCTTTGATTATTTCACGACACGAGCCTCGTAGAATGGGTTGTGATAATTAGAGGTATGATCTATGTCTTGTCCACCATAGTTTCATATCTTATAGACAGAATATCCTATCACTATTTTCATTCCACATACCTCATTCATGGTTTGATGATTCTGGTGGACCCATTTTCTCAATCATTATGATTATATACTCCTACTGAAGTGGATTCGACAATTACACACTAGTGTTGGTAGTATGGGCATACTCTTGGAGGTGATATCTTTGGCTGGGTTCTCATAGTAGAAGAATTGATGCCTTACGATTTCATAATATTTATAGACTAGTTATCCATTGTTCATTCTTATATTGACTATATTATGAATAGAGTGCAGTATGTCTGCATGGATGGAAGAAGGAATTCCATCACCAGTGAGAAGGGCACTCTTGCAGTGCAGGACAAATTTTCCTGGATGTGGGTGCAGCAGATCACCAACCAATTGTCTACCATCTCCCTTAGTGTGGTGTAAAAGAAGAGTCCAAGAATTCCTATAGTGGTTGATGAGTATGATGATTTCATTCTTGAGGATGTTCTGGGACTGCCTCCTCCCATGGAGGTAGATTTATACGTATAAATATACCATTGGATGACACCGATATACACACTAGAATATTATATGGCTCCCACAACACATTGTGAGTTGATGGTATATATGGAAGACTTGAAAAATAATGTCTTAGTGAAAAACATCATTAAACCAAGCGGATCCCATGGGATGATTTCCAAGTAGAAAGGCGAAAGTGAAAGGCAATGCATTGATTTTCAGCACCTACAGCAGGATACGATGAAGAACAACTATCCCCAAAACAATATTGTTGACCAATTAGACTAGATGAATGGGAGAGTTGGTTATATCTAATATACCATATATCAACCTATCACCAGTAACATGTAAGAAAATATGATATATTGAGGATAGCCATCAGATGCTGATAGGTCCACTAAGTGTTCTTGGTGATGACCTTTGTAAGGACAAATTCCAAAGATGTGTTCAGGGAACTCCTGAACATGATCTTCTTTCCTTACCTCGATCGCATCATAATGGTCTTCGTTGATGAAATTGTGGTGCACTGGGTGTCAGAAATGAGGCACACTACACTATTAATTATAGTCATAGATACACTCTAAGAGCAGGAGCGTTATGGGAAGCTCCCAATGTGCATGTTCTAGATTCTAGAATTCAACTTTCGGGGACACAACATCTCTAAGGCCGGTGTGGCAGTGGATCCAGTGAATATAGAGACAAATATTTCTTGGGATACACCATAGATAATGATCGAGGTGTGGATTATATTTTGATTTTATGGACACTACCAGTGGTTTATCATGGATATTCCAGAGTAGCAACACCCTTTATCAACTGTTATAGTGACGTGAAAGCTCTTTGGTGGGATGGAAATTTCATGTAGTGTTTCCAAGAACTGAGGTTGAGATAGATGAGTGCATGCATCTTGAGTCTAACAGAAGAGGGATTCGATTATGAAGTCTTATGTGATGCATTATGGACTGTACTGATATATAACCCGGTGCATGAGCAAATAGTGATCACCAACGGTTCGTTCTAGTTGAGGCATCAATCAAAAAATTACATGACCAATGACATTTTGTTAGAAATAGTTGTATTTTCTTTATATATGTGGTGGAATAACATGTTGGGTGAATAGTTTATGGTCTACTCTGACCACAATAATGTAAGTTATATCATATCCCTGAATTACCATAATATAGGAGAGTGGTGATGGCTAGAGTTCCCCTAGGACTATGAATTCAAGATAGTTTATACTCAATGGAAAGGGAATGTGGTGAAAGACATGCTCAACCTGATGTGCGGTTTGTAGCTTCAGAGTGAGGCAATATAGTAGCTAGTCGTGATGTAGATAGCCTTTGTGGATAATTATGGAGCAGCTTACCTTCAGTCAATGACTGTCTCTCCCCCTGTCATACTTTGATTTATGTAGACATATCTTGTGGTTGTTTACTGTGAGGCCCAACATTCTTAGTTACCCTCATGACATCCTTCTAATGGACTTTCGATAGGTGGGGTGAACATCATCATTTATAATAGGAACAATGTAGTACCAG
This sequence comes from Viscum album, assembly GCA_963277665.1. Classification (NCBI taxonomy): domain Eukaryota; kingdom Viridiplantae; phylum Streptophyta; class Magnoliopsida; order Santalales; family Viscaceae; genus Viscum; species Viscum album. The sequence goes on along the minus strand of OY728121.1, from coordinate 202,252,111 downwards.
TAGTGTTGCGAGGGGAGATTTTGAGGGAGTGCCAAACCACACCATTGGCAGTACATCCTAGACTGGAGAAAATATACCAGGATCTCTGACGTCAGTACTGGTGGTTCGTAATTAATAAAGTGGTGACCGAGTTCATTTCATGGTGCCTCACTTGTCTGTAATAAATGGATGTGATTCAGGTTTTGGTTGCCTTGTAAAACCCACTTAATGTTTTATTTTGGTAGTGGGATGGAATATCGGTGGACTTTGTGATGGGATTACCATGCACGTCCAAGGGTCAGGCTTCTATCTAGGTGATCTTTGACTAACTCCCCAAGTCAGCTATTATCTTACCCATATAGGAGTAGGAATCTGTAGAGGGTTTGGGATGCCTCTATATCAATGATATAGTGTGTCTTCACATTTTTCCCTCAACAATCAACTTAGACCATGATGCTCATATCCCATCTTGGCAATGGAAGAGATTACAAGAGGCGTCTAGGACACAACTGTGCTTGAGCATAGCCTGTCACCAAAATATGGATGGTCATATGGATAGAATCATATAATATTTGGTGGAAATTATTTTTGCTTTCATATATGATTTTGGTTGTATTTGGGAGGCCCACCTTCCACTGGTGGAGTTTTCGTACAACAACAGTGATCAATCCACAATTGGCGAGGCCTTGTTCAAGGATTTTTATGGGAAACCTTCCAGATCAACAATATGTTGTTCAGTCCTAGAGGATTCTGCACTCATGGGTCTAGAGATGGTATGATCTTCTAATTAGATGGTATCGATCATCTAGGAGTAGTTGAGTACTACACATAGCAGGCATAAATCTTATGCAGATAGAAGACATAGACACTTTGTGTTCATGGAGAAAGGCAATGTGTTATTTCGGGTATCTACCCGACTAGGATTTAAGAGATTTGGATGGGGAAGAATGTTATCTCTAAGGCTCAATAAACCATTCCATATTCTGAGTAGAATTGGTTAGGTGGCGTACCACCTAGCTCTCCCCCCACAGATGCACCGAGTGAATAATTTTTTTCTTGTGTCGCGGATGAGGAGGTACGTACAAGATACATCACACATCATAGAATTGGGAGAGAAGGAAATTGATGATGGGAAGCATTTACAGAGTACCTGGTGGAGATTGAGGATTGATAGGAGGGAGTCCTTTGTGGACGTTCTATTCCTCTTGTGCTTGTTCGGTGGCTGCACGAGAACCTCCATGATATCACATGAGAGTGGTAGGTGAAAATTCTTTATCAGTACACCCATTAGATCATTTAATAGTATTGTTGATTATGTGGACATGAATCACTAAAGTTGGGGATAATGTAATGTCCCAGATATTCCATCATATTTTTTAATTATATGGGATTTTTTATAGACCATACTCTTCGACATCATATTATTTCGAGTCCCTGTGTTCTCATATTAGAATTTTTAATTATTATTTTTCATTTAATTAAATGTTGGAGTGGTTTTTTTCTAAAATGTATATTATGCTCATATCAAAAAATATATGGCACTACAAAACTCTAAATGTATGTATTCTCTTAGAATGGAGTTAACTTTGACCGGTGTGGGTCGACTGGAGAATGTAGTTTTTGGACTTAAAAAAACATAAAATTCTTTTTTATTTTTAATTTGTCATATTTGATTTGTGTCACATCAGAACATTAGATATTCGATTAGGAAATGACAATCCCGATGAATGAGACTCCTTAATCAAATTGAAACAGACATGTTGTTTCATTAATGAAACAATGTAACAATGCAGCGACGCAGTGCAACAGAAATGTTGCAACGTGTTTCTATATTTTTGGGATAATATGTTGGGAAATCAAACATGTAATTAATCTGAAGAACCTACAAGAAAAATACTCTCCAAAAGTGAATGAAAAAAAATTGAGAATCGACAGTGACATCGACGTAACCCAAGAACAGGACCAGAGAGTGACGAACGCTAATGGAATCCATGTGAACAGATCGATCCAATGATAGACCACCTATAGGTAGGGGTTGGGTTTGTATCAATTAAGTTTTTCATGTGCTACATTCTAAAATGAAAATTCTGATCAACCCATGAATAGGTTGATCCTCAGACCGCTCATTCCTTCGTGAGGTTGGCTTTTCATGGGATTTGTGTATTGTGATTGATTAATGGTTTGATAGAAATCCAATCCATAACATCCCCATGTTTAGACTCTAATTTAGATGTTGTGGGCTAGAATGAATGAAGCCAGAGAACCTCTGTCTTGTACATTCTTCGTGGATAAATCTCCATGTTGAGGGATAGGAAATTTCAAGGCCTTAGTAGTGAATGAGGAACACCGTGGAGATCAAAGGCGCATACGACATGGAGAACGGACCACCGAAGTGTGCCTAGTGGTATGCAGAAGAACCTACCGGAAGATCAGAGACCGCCGAAAGTGGCTCGAGATGGTATCATCGAGTGTATCGCGGCACGCCAATACTGTACACTAGGGGGTGATAGTTGTGACATGGAGAAAGGATCCACCAGCAAAGACCTATGGATAGAGGAGGCGGAAACGGCCTGCAGTCCATCAATAGCACATGGTCTAGCGACCGCGTGTGGGACCCAATGAGAGGCTGACATATATGGTCCATGAACGGTGTAATATAGATGACTACATGTCCAGATGGAGGATATGTGGCCTATTATCACAGACCGGGCAGAGGAGACTGGTCCGACAAGCTAGACAGACTTGGGCTTGCAAACTGAACCGCGATGCGACCTAGGTTCGTTTAAGATGGCCTGCTATCTTGGATCATCTAGAGACATCAAATAGAGACAATTGTTGGCCCCGACGATGAATGAAAACATTTTAACTGGTGAGGGTCGGTTTTGTTAAATCTGGGTTGGTGGGAGACTCGGTGGGCTGGACCCACGACTGAATCGGGGCAAATCCAGTAAGACCTAATGGGACCTGCCAACTAGCCAGGCCCGACCAGGCTAGCCCACACCCAAAATGGGTCAGGTTGGGTTAGTCAATCCGATTTAGTACATACATGAACCATGGTATAGGTATGTTGGGTCGACCCGACTAGTTCGTACCAGGCCTAGGCACAACCGGCCACTATTTACTAAATCAATAATATCTCTCAAACTAGGCATCCAATTGATTTGTTGTTTATAGTGTAAGGGCCCACGCACGGAGGAATTTTTTTTTAAATCACTATTTATTATTACATGGATTATGGAATACAATGAATGGATTGAGAAGTATTTTCTCCCTGAATAACGAGAACCACGTGAAGAGATCCTACGGCTTCCTGAGACCCAAATACTACAAATAAGAAACCCTGTGTGGATCATCTATGATGACCCAATGGGAAGTTCCTCTATGAGAACTAGAATTCCCATGTTGGGAATCATATTTTTTTACCTGAATGACTCATGGTACTCATCAGGTATGAGTAGCTAAGTACTATGGCGATGGAGGGAAGCGTCTCTATGTGACCCGTGGGGCCAACATTGGGGAGCAGATCTGTGTTACACAAAATTCCCAATGTATATATTGTGGATGGGTAGCACATTAGTTCAAGTCTAGTGGGAGAATCCTTTTGTGACTCGAAAATCCCACAGTGGAGTGAGGCTCTATGTTACGCAGCCTAGCCATGATACTAATCATGGATCAGCACCAAAACAGCCCAAGGTGTCTAGTATTGTGACTGGTGGTCATTATTTCTATTCCATAGATCAAACCTAGTGTGATATTTATTGCTTCCTGATAATATTTTGTTGTTTACATCATGGATTGATTTTTGTTCATTACTTATTGGTTTGGGATCCATACATAGTATTTTGTAACACTCCACTATACGGGATTCACGCACAGATATTTTATCTGGGGAAAATGACTGCAGACATAGAAGAGAACATGGTGGCCCAGGACCTGGAAGTACCTATTGTGATCTTGTGGTAAGGGAATTCTTCTATATCTTATGGGAGAAACACATCCCTTTCCATCTAATGGGGTTTTCAAAGATCAATTTTATAAAGATTCATTGTACATTTTTGTTTTCAATTTTTCATTGGTGGTGTTTTTAACTAACCCATTTACATTTAGTTGTACATTTACACTCAAGGGTTGTTTATTAAAATTCATATTATATTTTATAGTTTTCATGGGACGTGGTTGTATGTCCATGTGTAGAGGTACTTCTAAAAATTCCTCTCAATACAAGTTAATGCCATCAGCACTACCTTCCAAACCCTGAACATCGGGAGGCGGTATTATGGTATCACGAAACGGGCCTTAAGGGATGAGGCATGAAAATTCACCAATCATTTATATGATAAGTCAAACATATACATGAACATTTTTTATATTTTCATTTAATAATGAATGTAATAAGTTAAATCACATATATGTATATATAAATTATTCTATAAGAATTACTACATCAAATATTTTTATATTCATTTCATATGGATTTTTATAACCAATCATGAAAATGTTAATATGGATGATGAATCTCATCACGTCATTGAGATGGTATGCCATATATATGGATGAGCGATGATATCATTAGCATAATGGTAAAAGGGTGAGGAATTGGTTGTTATATAAATTTAATCAAACGATTATCATGTCACATTATTATTTCTATCCATCATTGTACCCATCTAAACAAGGTATGGATGAAAATCAGATTACACCACAGTTCGGAGATGATATATCGTATATAGACACATGCCTGATTCCTTCATTTTTTATAGGATGAATAAATTATAGGTTATGGTAGTTCCATAATCATTATAAAATATCTTATTTTTAGAGATACTAGATTTATTACCTAATAATGGAATCAACACATGAATATTAGGTATCAAATGAATCGATTTTGATGAATTGGAAAGTGATTCAATATTCTTCGATGGTCTCCCTCTAATATCATCATTGGGTTAATAATGTTCTTATTTTTAAAAGACGTGATCCTACATAAATGTTCAAAGGGAAGTCAATAAGAGAAATTTAGAGGGTATGGTCGATATTTATGTTTCAATGTGGTGTGAAAAAGTGAGGGAGGATATATCCCATTATAATTGAGTTAAAGTGTACTTTTGGAAATCCACAAAATAATAAAAAATAATATTTTAATTCTTGAGATGATAAATTTTAAATGAGATATAAATGAATGTAGTGTTTTATTTTAGACACTATCATATCCCAATTGTGATTATTTTTCAAATATTCATTAATCAATAATTTGTTAATTTATTAATTCAATTACATATCATTATTTTAAATTTTGATACTTTTAATTCTTCAAGTATTTTAATACTTCATGATGATTTGGAAATTCAAATATAATGTTTTCCAAAATATATAATATATCTTATAGATTTATAATATTCTTCATAAATTTAAATTCTTCCATAATATATAATAACTAATATTTTTAATATAAATTATTCTATTTTTCTATTAATTAAATTATTACTATTTTCATATTGAAGAAGAAAAATTTTATTATTTAACATATAATAATTAAAAATAATAAATTATAATGAAATTAATTTCCATATTTTCAAAATAGACATTTTTATTCATTGGTAAATAGATTTTGACCATACAAGTATAGATAATGATATTAAATACATGAGAGTGACATTTCATAACTATCATTGACTTTAAATATTATATTGGTTACATTCTTGTACTAATTTCCATTAAATAGCTCCAATTATAAATTAAGGTGACAAGGGTCGATTATTCTTCATCCAATAATATTTTGTCTTGTTTTGGTCTTATTTTAAACCTTATAATTTGGATTCACACTTATTGTTCTATTCTAATTTTAATTGTGGAAACATAATTAAATATTACGTGGTTAAAAATTATTACTTATATGGGTCTATTTCCCACTAATGAGAATATTATTAATCATTAGACATTATTATAATATCCATTTATTTTTTAATGGTCTTTATTATTTTTATGTAATTTAAAAAATTATAATTTTTTAAAATAACATTATTGTCAATTTTAATAATATTGAAGAATTTTTCAATAAATAAATCATAACAAAAATATAATAGGAACAAATAATTTAAGGCACTCATAACATGTCATAATCACCAATAACGTTATTGAATAAGAATATTTTATTGAAATTACATTTATTTTAATATTTTTAATGTCATTTAACATATACTTTTATTAATGATGAAATTACTTCATTGTCATTGTGTCAACATTATAGTTAATTTTTTATCACTAAAAAATAGTAATTAATTATCCTAATGTAGATAAAAATTTTATAATTTAGATGAATATATATTGGAAATTTTATCTTTTTCATAACCAATATTTAAAAGGATATAGTAATTAAAAATATATGTAAGATATTTTAATCTTATCAATAAATAATTTATAATAAATGCCATATTATTACCTAAGTGACTTAAAAAGATTTTTTTTTTGAATAAAGATTATTTTATTGAAAAAAAATTATCCAATGGAAGTATGACCACTTTTAGTAGAATTTTATTATTTTGTAATATTATTTATACCATTATTTATTCATTTTATCCTTAATAATGGTAAATTATAATTTACTAAAGCTACTATTCATAAAGTAAAAAATATTCATTTGATCTTATTAGAATATAAATATCATACAATTTACAACCCTTTATATCGATTTTTCCACAATTAAATCACAAAATTAGTGAAATTATTTTTAATGATAATCATGTAGATTTGGTGAAGAAACATGTGAAAAGAACATTCAAATATTCAATAAGTTTATATATCTAATTTCAATATAATAATGATTCTAATGAACTACATCATATTAAAAAAAATATATTGATTTTTTGTTTAATTAATATTTTATTTAAAATATAATAAATCATTAATTGAAAAATGATGTTTTGAACTACAATGCATTACTTTTCATTATTCATTAAAAAATGAAACATCTCTTAAAATTAGTAAATAATCATCTTATATTAATTTTGATATTTCCAAATTCAAAATTAATGTTTAGTTTATCAATTTAAATTTATAATACTATCTTTATTTAATATTATTATTCTTCATAAAAGGATATAAAAAGTTGGTCAATTACAAAAATAGTATTTTCAATCATATAATGACTTTAAAAAATCGTAATATACCTCATTATCAATATGTTTTATTCATATGGAACCATTATAAATAACATTAAAAAGTCATTACTAAAATTTATATTAATATTTATAATAGATAGGTTATGAATTTGTCATTTAAATTAAATAATAGTGATTTTTTTAATAACATAGGGTTGCGTGAAATAAACTCCATGTCAGTGTTGCATGTAGTGAAAATTTAACTCGGTTTTGTATAAAATGTAATTAAAACACATTGTTTTCTTAATATATATTCAGTGTCACATAAAATAAAATAATATAAATTTGAATAAATCAATTTCAAAAACAAAGCAGAAAATCATGGGGTGTTATAAATCACCAACATTATGGAATCTTCTATAAAACCTCCTCCAAAAGCTATTATTATGAATTTATAATTTAGTGAAATGATTTTAATTGATGTATTTTGTAGTATTATATCACCAAAATAATAATTATTGAATCAAATTGGGACGATTATCATCATTCACATAATTCCACATAGTCATTACCTTATTTGAATAATATAAATTAATCCACTATATAATGTGATCAATGTTTTTAAATTTTTTATGTGAATAATAAAATAAATCACTAAAAATGACCATAAGAACAAATTAAATTCACTCTAGTAATCTAATCTAGTAAAAATTCATTCTCATTGGGATTCATTCAACTATATATAAATTTTTGGTTCAAAAAATATCCCAAACTATATAATTTTAAATAATAAAATATATTTCCCCCTTAACATAGTAACGAATCATCAATAAATATTTGTATTCTTATTCATGTAAATTTATTTTTTGATAAATTTATTTTAAATAATATGAACAAAATCATCCAAAATAATTGCATACTTCCACTCATAAATATTCCATCTACTTATATTTCAAACACATCTTCTTCATAATATAGTTTAATAGTTTCAAACAATATTTATTTTACACAAATTTAAAAAACACATTAAATAGTTTTTACAGATAGTAAATTTAATTTAACATTTTATAGAATATCCCATTAATGATATTATCCACCAAAAAATAAAATATTATAAAAAGTTATAATTTTTCAATACACTTTATAAAAAAATTACAAAAATTTAAAAATTGTATTAGACCGAATTTATTTTCCTTATGATTAATGATGTTAAACTCACACAATTACGTGATAAGTTAAATAAATATTTTGTAAATAAATTTATAATTATATATACCACTTTATCAATCATAGAATAAAATATTTTCTTTGATAATCCATTAGTTACCATTTGACATTAGTAGTGGTTCATTATATCTATGTATTATGTCATGTTAGTGGAAATGGATTTATTAATGGATTGATCAAACTATGATTCTAACATTCCATAAGAAATTGTGAAACCACTTCTACATCGATATCTTATAGCATAATTCTTATCCACATCACCCTTTTTTGTTGATTTTATGTGTTATACACTACATAAAATATACATATTTTAATGAAATCTCTCTTATTCAAGTTCAAAGCCAGACATTGTTTATCTATGGTTGATAATAAAAAAATTTATATTTTCATTTACCAACTCATCCATATTTACACATTTAATATCTATATAAACCCATATTTACTTATTTTTAATATTGATACATGAAATTAGAAATTCCATAATATAATATTGATTATTCCCCCATACATTTTATATTAGATTATTTTGGGGAACATTAATCCCTTTTGCAAAACATTACTATATATATGAAATATGATATTGAATCAGTCAAACAGTGTACATCATTGACAGTTTTATTGAATGCATTTTGATTCACTTCATTTCGTTGATCATTATTAGATAGTTTTGTTCCTAGTGTTATAGGATTCAAAATTAAACTACCATTATTTGATATAATAATTAGTAAAAATAGTTATCTAGGAAATTGACTATGTAATAATTCATTTTATAAAAATATAGACATAGTAAATAGAACATATATACAATCATTTAAATCATCAACAAATATTATATTTTAGATTCCAATCCATGAAAAAAATACCTTACAAAACATTATTAAATATTTATTATAAACATGAATAATAAGTGATACCCCTTTACTTTTGTTAATGTAAATGTTTTTTTATCAACACATGTATTTTAGAAATTCAACTCCCTTGAACAAGATTTAGGAATTCTGTTCGATGACCATGCTGATAGTTTTAATCCATAGAACACATCTTCAATATAGAAATAGATGCACCATCTCCACAATTAAAATAATCATTATGATTCTCTATGTATACATCCTTGTAAATTTCACCATTAAGTAATGAAGATTTTAATCTATTGGAAAATTATTAATTTGAATTTTAGAAGTGTTATCACGAAATAATTCATATGGTTTCAATAAATGTGTAAGTGTAAACTTTCTCAAAAAACTATTTCCTTCAACATGATAGAATCCATGTGATGTTTTTGTTTTCTTATTTATAATAAATTATTCCTTTTTTATATTTTTTGTGGAACAACTACATTACATGAATAAAACTAATGGTCATAATAATTAGTACCAAAACCTATGTATTATTCATCTTAATATTATCATATTCAAAATAATATTAATCCAAATTATTTTTATTCCTATTTTATTTATAAAAACTACATGGTTCAGCATTAGAGAACAATGTGTTAGGTGATGTTTTCCTAATTGTTTTCCATATTTGTGAAGTATTTTCACAGTGGATTTTTTATTTTGATCCTCCGAATTAGTTCTTGAACCATAGATAGAGTGAATTATATTGTTATTAATCACATTAAATGGTTGAATAATTATCATATTCTTGATCATTACTTGACTCAAGTACATTTATTGAATTTTCAAAATGTTGTTCAATAAGTTATGCTTTGTATTATTCAACTAATGAAAATTTTAATTATCATACAAATTTAATTTTCTATATCCTTAGAACCTTCACATCAATACTATAATTAATATTAGTAATATTTTTATTTTTTATATGATAGTATTTTTTATTTTGAGGATAATAGTGAAATTTATATTGAATTTCTTATGCTAAAACATTAAAATGTTTTCTACCATCCCATTAATTACAACAATGATATTTACTGGTTTTTTTATTTTAAGATAGGAAAATAATTATAGTACTTTTCAAATTGATATATTTATAATAATTGAGGAATCATATAAGGATTATTGATTAATTAATCATATGATAACGAATTTATTCTAAAAGTATCATGAAGTGTGATTTTACAAAATCATTTTTGAAAAAATTTCAAAATAATTCTCATTATTCCATTTAGCAAAGGCATTACATCATTGACTATATGGTTCACCAACCATGATATGATACTATAAATTTTGAAATAATAATATAAAATTCTACATGTGTACAAAAATTCATTATATATTCAAATTATATTAACAAAGAATATAAATTCCTCTTCACTTATCCTGATCCATTTTAAACTCTCCAACACCCTATATATTTATAATTCATCAGAATAATACATGGAATTTTAGATAATTTATCATGTAAAGAGATAATTTAATAATATTTATTTTCTAGTTTCTAACTCTTAAGATAAATAATATCTGACATATTAATCTCTTATAAGTGAGAAGTCTAAATCACTATTTCTTAATGCACTGATCAAACAAAATTTTTTAATTTTAACTAAAATTTTCAATCCATTTTTCACTTAAACATCAAAATTTCACAATAATTTTCACAATGTGAATTTTTTTTAAATTTAATTATCCTTGTTTATTATGATTTTGATTCCATAAATAATTTTCTTATATAATTTTGTGTCAGAAAAAATTTCACTACTTCATTTTTGAAACATGTTTTATTTCATCCATTTTCTATTAGCCACTAAATTTGAATCATTTAATAACATCACCAAGTATCTGTCATCTTAAAAAGATATTCTATTTCCTTAATCATATTGTTAATAAACACTATTGATACTATGTTTCAACCTATAAACAAAATGTGTAGTCATCATATTACATCAATTTATTACAATTTTCATTAAACAAATCATATAATATTGAATAATAAAATATTACCAAAAGATAAAAAATACTCTTTTAAAATTTTAAAAATATAGATAATATTCAAATATCCATGATTGTAAGACTAACTCCCTGAATATAAAGATTTCATATAAAAATATTAGAAGTATTTAGTTTGTATAACATTATGGTGATTCTATTTCATCATAATATTTTCTTCCAAATCATTTGAGTGATTGTATTTATACTAAATGGATCATAAAAAACATTATGAAAATTTAGAGCACCATGACCAAGAAGCATGTATCGCCCACATCCATATTCAATCTTTTAACTTTGATTTTATATCTTCCTTTTAGAATCATATTATTTCTTTCTATGATGTACTCTTTGACTGCGTCAAATCCCACAATACAAATATTCATTGATCAACAAAATCCCCTTCATTGGAAAACTATATACACAACCTATGTCAAAAATCTCTAGAGCACTAACAATATCAATAAATTAAAAAATATCTATGAAAAAAAATTTCAATGTACTATATCCCTTGATTTTCATCATACATTTTCCTCCAAATTAATTGATTTTTTGAAATAAAAATATTTTATACACTTCGAACACATTAATTTTCTCATTTTATCTCTTCGTAAAAATTTTTAATACACAATTTTAAATAAAATAATTTGAAATTTGAACCTATACTTTTTTATGAATTTCTATAATTTCATTATTATTTCCAGTGTCACCACATCTCATGAAATTATCCTAAAATTAACATTATAATAAATAAATAAAACAATATATAATCTTTTTGAGACATATATTTTATCATTTAATGAATTATTATATTAGTTTATGGATTTATGAACCGTAATTATTCCTTTAAATAATTCCAAAAATTCTTTAAATTAATTCTGAAATTTAACCAAAAAAATTATCAATTAATTTTCTAAATAAATAGTATTTTATTAAACAACATCATGACCCTTTTGGACATTCACTTATTTATATATATATTTTTTAATCTTTTTTTATTTTTCATAAAATACATTTTATTCAAAAATATCCTTTGAAAATATACCATCTTTTTAAAAAAGGGATTAATAAACACAATCAAATATTCATTAATGGTTGTTATGTTTTTTTATCTTTTTATATAATGGAAATATTATATTTATAGACCATGAACACATTCATCGAAAATAAATAAATTTTAGTATCATTATCTCTCTCATCACTATCTTATTAATCACAATTGAACTCATAAATAAGGGCTATAAGATAAAAAAATATAATTTATTTCACATATAGTATAAACATTAATTTTATTATCCCCAAATTAATTACCATCAAACATAGATACTGTATTTATCTACATTGAGTTTCTTAATATAATAAAATTTCCCATGGAAGAATTTTTTTTAATAAATTGATCTCATTTTATTAAAATTTTTACTACAATTTTTAATAACATTATATATTAAATTATATTATAAAATTGGATGTTAAAAAAGAATATATCCATAGTTTTATAATTTCAATTTTATATTTCATTTATTGTTTCAATATTCATTTTAATCACATCTTAGGATATTTGAAATTAACTTATAAAAAACTATCCCAATTTCTAAATCGTTACTTAAAAATTTCCCCATATTCATTAAAAGATTTTTAATTCTTCTTGATCCTTAATTAATTAATGGATAACTCTATCTAATCCTATATAATATTATGAGGATAAATTCATTTAATTATTTCATAATTTATCCATTTTTTGTTAATATATTTTAATAGATTATTGTCATAATCAGACTCGTTGGGTGTTCATAATATTCTATAGAAACGTTTACTGGGTACATGCACAATATTATTCATAATGGTTAAATATTTCAATTTATCCCCAATACATATATTTCTACTAAGCAATTTCCTAAATTTGGTGAAGTCATCATATATGGGTTCATTATCATGTATTAAAACTACTTCATAATTAAAATTTCCATTTTATAATAATGATCATTTTGACATCGCCTTTTCATTGTTAATATTTTCTAACATGTCTCATATGACTTTTAATGTCTCAATCACTATGATATAGATGAAATTCATCTCTTATAGTTTTTAAACAAAAATCATTTTAGTCCAAGAATCATTTTCAATGATAATTCTATTACATTATATCATATCATCATTTTCTATATAGAGATAACAACAATTTTAAAAACTGGAACTACATAATAAATAATCAAAAAAATTATGAAACAAATCATATATTCAAAAAAATTTATCATTGAAAACATTAAAAATTAAAATATCATTAATATATAATAAATTTATGTGATCTCTTATTAACTAAAAATCAATAACCATGTAATCATAAAATATAATGAATAAAAATTAATTCGAATATTAATACATATTATCTTATTCAAAGAATACATGTGTCCCTGATACCAATTACTAGAAAACAAGATTCCATGTGGTACGAACATAAACATAGATACCCTAATATGGTGTAAATTAATGTATGCTATTCATTTTTTTAAAACCAACAAAAATCATAATTCCGAGTTAATGTAGTTGACATTATTGATGATACAAACATTATTATTGTTTTTACATAAATATTATGGATTGTAATCCTTACAATTGTAATCTAAATTCCAATTTACAAAAAACACAACAATAACCATGATATTTTTAGAATTACAATTTTATAAAGATCTATCACATCATTTCATTGATATTAAAAACCATAAATATAATGATATACTAGAATCACTATTATGGATACAAATGAATAAGGGTTATACTTGAACTCATGGTACACAATGCTTTCAATTTAGTAATGTGAAGTTACCCTATACAATAAAAAATATATGATCCACCTAATATTTTAAAAAATTATCATATAAATAGACTCTGAGACACCACTATACAATAATTTATTATAAATTTATCCTATAATATTCACATTATAATATTATAATTAATTACTGAAAAAATATATTCCTCAACCTCCCAAAATTTTCATCACTTATTTATAATTCCCTATTTGGTTCACTTTCGTTGATGTAGGACATGTTATAATAAAACAAATGAATTCCACGATAAGGTTCAGAAGCTACCAATGAACCATGAGATTCAATGTATATGGTGGGGATACTGTTTCTTCTTTGGTAAAAATATCCATAAATAACATCATAAAAAACATATTGATAAACATTAAAATATAAAATAAATATAATTAATGTCATGATAAATAAATTTCATAAAATGTAATAATATCAATTAATAAATAAATAATATTAATATAAAATTTTATATATTCATATACATATAAAAACGATCTTCCATATGCATGTCAGATAATATATATCCGAAAAGTAATCAAATGATATGTAATTATATGAAAATTAGTGACAAGTCCATGCCAAGTCCAACCTACCAAAACATACCCAACAATAATATTCATCTAATAGTATTATACCCCTTACCCTTATTGTCATCATAGACCATAATAACTTATCAGGTAATAATAATCATGAGTAAGTCATGAGTACTAGTGAACATGCCATCAAAAATAGTGTTCCTCTACATATTAAATATAAGAATGTGTATTTATAGTATGATAATATAAAAAATAATGCTAAAAATGAATTTATTGTAAAAATTATTTTGAACCCACTAATGCATCACGATCACTCTATTTCATGACTACCAATATTGTATAGTGCAACATTGAGTAGATACTAACTCTAATAGTATAATGGATAAATTATCATCATTTAAAATTTAAAATGTTATCTTCAATTACTAAAAAATATAACAAACCCATCAAACCAATTAATAAAATATTGAAAATAATAAAGTCATATAAAAATGTTATTAAATTGAATAGGTATAAATGATGTTTTATAAGACACTTATTATCATTGATGTCACATAAAATTAGTAAAAATTATAATGTGATCCCATAATTGGAAATATATATTCTGTGTAATAAAATATGATTGGTCGAGGTGTTGTGGAACGAAAAAATTACAGGAATTATTAATTAATAATAAATAAATAAATTTAATTAATTTTACCAATTTATCTAAATTATATAAAATTGGATGCGAGCAAGTACCTCGTTTGACATCAAAGAGTTCATTGTAGAAGAATGAGTACCTATTATGGGGGAAATAGGTGGTCTATGAACCACATAAGGATTAGTTCTCCGTTGGATCACGCACTACATATATAGTACAATTATATTAGGAACCTGTTTAAATTTATCAATATATAAATGTATTTCAATATAATTTATTTTCCTAAAACAGCTTCATGACCCTATGACAGCATATCGGACAATCATAACCTTCAAAATGAATAATTATTTTAAAAAATACAAAAAAAAGTCTTACAACATTATTATGAAAGGTTGTACACCAATATTATTTACTCATAATCAGTCCATTTATTGATTTAGTGACTTATTTTATGTCATTTACCAATGAGAGATATTATAAAAATATATAAGAAATGTTAATATCTCATTTACTAATTTTTTATATCATGAGTTATACTATTACCATTCATATAATATATTTTTCATTTCACAATTCATTTTTATTTTATATTATAATAATCATATATATAATATTAAATCATTGTGATTTATAATGATCATTATCATTGAGGTTATAGAATTTTAGAATTATATACTGACCCACATAAGAGTTTCAGAGCTTTTGGTATATGTCACGACCCGTCCTCGGGCCCGTGTCGTGACTACCCCAAGCCCGCCTTCCATAGGCCAGGGGCTGGCGACTAGCACCAAGGCATAAATCCCAACAAAAAGGGAAGGCATTGCCTTTGAAAAGTAAACAAGCACCATAGAGTAAGCAAGTGGAAAAGTAAACACTAAGTAAAAAAATGGTACAAGTTGTGCTGAAAGTGAAAGCGGCCGGAAATACAAGCCCAACTGTAAAGTAAAACTGAAGGAAAAACAGCAACTGAAAGGAAAAGCCGCAGCGTTGAGCCGTCCTCTGGAAGTCCCACCTAAAGGGTGGGTACGGATAGCCTCCACTGCTCCTCGGTCCACCTGAACGCTCCGAGTACGTCCCGCCCAGTGGTCCACCTCCAGGTACCGTCCTGCTCCGCACGCCTCCACCACGATCAGCGCTGTCCGTCGTCTGCAACCAACACAACGTAGTGCGGGCAAAGCCCGTGCAGGGGTGAGTATAAGCTACTCAGTAGGGACCCCGAGACCCCCGAAGGTCTCCTGAAATCCACAAAGGATAATCCACAAAGGAAAGATACAATCACGAAGTAACATCTGACACGGCTTAGTTATATGCCCATACATATACCTAAGTCTTCAATTCCCGTTCGGATCCAACGTCTGAGCCCAAGCACAACCCAGTCCACACAGGAAAGAAAACGTATACCCACACCGGATAGAACAACACAATCCACAAAGGAGAGTAAACCGTAAATCCACACAGGATAGCTCAACACAATCCACAAAGGAGAGTAAACAGTAAATCCACACAGGATAGCTCAACACAATCCACAAATGAGAGTAAACAGTAAATCCACACAGGATAGCTCAACACAATCCACAAAGAAGAGAAACACAAGATTCAGCTCACACAGGTATACTTCTTCGGATGACGATAAAGACGATCACTGGTCCATCTAAGTCGTCGGACCCACGAAGGATCGATAGGTAACTGACTCCCGCAATGACCCACACAGGAACGGGCCCACATAGGACCTGTAGGCACTGGCTCACACAGAACCGCTGAGCGCGGACCCACACAGGATCGGACCCACAGAAAATTGGGCCCACACAGGACCGGGCCCACACATGGCCTGTAGCACTGATCCGCGTAGGATCGCTGAGTGCAGTAGTCATCGCAGTCCACTGAGGATCTCTGCACAGTCGTCACCGTAGTCCACTGAGGATCTCTGCATGGTCGTCGTCAGAGTCCACTGAGGATCTCTGCACAGTCGTCACCGCAGTCCACTGAGGATCGCTGCACGGTCGTCGCTGTCGAAGAAGCAGTCACAGCCAGCTCTAGGGTTCCCACACACAGCAAGCTCGTTCGGGAGGGTCCGCTCCACGAGCCGAGAGGCCGATACATCAACTGACACAAAGTCCGAAGTTGATGTATCCAAAAGTTCCGTATCGTCAATAGGAACTCAACGTCGTAGACGGCTGGTCAATCGGACGCCTGGTCTGAGAGTTATTGGATTTTTCGTCCCAGGGGCCCGGTTGGTTTTTAAGGCAAAACCGACTCGACCGTACTCCACCTGCGTCCAAACCTTGGGCAAAAAATGCCAAAAGATCCGTCTCACAAAGAGGAACTCAACAAAGCTGACGGCACGTCAATAGGACGTACGTGGCTCAAGATATGATTGTTTCCGCTCCGAAGGCCCGTTTCGTTTCGTGTACGAACCAACCTGGCCAAACTCAAAGTATTCCGGAACCTTGTGTGCGATATACCGAAACGACCGTCTCGATCCAAGGATCGTGTTGCCGCTGACCGAAAGTCATTTGGAGGCCCGTAGCTCATGTTACGGGCGTTTGAACGAAAACCGTCCGAAGACGGGGGTCCGGGCCCGGGCCGACCCGGCCCGACCCCCCTCCCCCCCGGGAGTCGGCCGAACCGGGTCGAACCGACCCGGTCCGGTCCAGCCTGGGCGCGGCCCGGCCGGTCGGACCGGCCTGGTCCGGTTCGGCCGAGCGGCCGAACCGCCTGGCGTCGCGGGGCGCTGCCCCCGCGGCCTGGTGGTGTCGCGGCCCCCCGAGTGGGGCCGCGCTGAGTCGAGGACGCGGCTTCAGTCGTGTCTGAGGGCACCGGACCCGCGCGGCCGTGGGGGCCGCCGCCGCCGCGGCTTAAGCCGCGCCGGCCGGCGGCGCGCTGCCGGCGAGTTCCGCCGGCCACCAGGATCGCTCCGGTGGTCCGATTTTGTTCTCGTCTGCGCCGCTGCTCCTCCCGGGACTCATTCTTCACTGCGGGATCATCAAACTTCTGTTGTGGCACGTTCCGTCATCGCCCGTCAAATCCGCACAAAAAGAAGAACGGCGGAGGGTCGTCGGGCCGTGTTCATTTGGCCCGCACCCTCCCCGTCAGAGGTAACCAAACAGGAGAATTTTGTTCAACACATGAACCGACAATTTTAATAAAATAAAATTGTTCATTTGAATCCGGTTCTTTATTTTTTAAAGAACGTTCACGGGAATATAAAGAGGGGTATTCCAAATTATAAAATCCCTACCTCGTTGGTCGTCGCGCGTGAGCGTTCTTCGCAGAAATTCTCATCGTGGAAGGTGGAGATCGTCGCGTCGTCACGGGAAGGCGTCGAGTCGTCGTGGAATCCGGCGTTGAGTCGGCGAGCTCAACGGACCATGAAAAACAGATTTAAATTATAAATAATTAAATCTGTGTTTCGTTTAAAACCAAAAATAACCTTTAGAGGAAACCTGAAATCACTCACCTCAAACGGTTGGGGATCGGAGATCGGGGCGGCGAAGAACGTCTTGGACGGGAGCGTCGTCGATTTCCGGGTTCGGCGTTTTTCGTGTTCTTCGCGTTCTTCGCGTTCATCGCGAGGCAGAAGAAGATACAAGGGTCCTATCAAATCTCCTGAATGTGAAAATAACCAGAGGTCGTGCATTGGCCTTATTTTATTATTACGCCAACGAATTTGAAAACTGGTTAAGAAACGATGTAATTAATTCGTTGAATTAATTCGACGAAAGAAACTGCCCATTTAATTCATGAAATAAACCACCCAATTAAATGATCTATTAATATTTTAAGAAACGCGTCAGTTGACTTTCATAAAGATGGGTTTTCGCGGGTGCGTTTCTTAGCGGAAAGAAACGGCGGGGCTCGTGCGGGCCCCACCTCACAAATATCCTACCAAGGGGGTAGGATATTTCTGGATAGCATCCTATCCGGTTTTTCTCAGTTCAAGCCACCTTTAAGTGGCTTCAAGTGGCTTCCAAGTGGCTTAAGTGAAATAAAATAAAGTTGTCTCAAAATTATTTTATTTTTTAACTTTAAGCTCGAAAATTAAAAACCACACCCGAGCAAACGCAACTCCGGAAGAGGCGTTTCTAGGAGAATACTGGTGCTGCGATTTCATCAGAGCCCTCAGAATTCGATTTCGGGCACCGTTTCAAAAGTTAGAAAAACCCGCTCGTCCGTTCACTGAATGTACCCGAGCCAAAACTTCGGAAAATGATTCCGGGCACACCGGGCCTCGGAATCAGGTGTCGTCGGAGACTGCGCTCTTGAAAAATTCAAAAGAAAATTAAGAAAAAAAAAATTCCTTGAAATTTACAGGTCTTTACATTACTCCCACCTCAGGACATTACGTCCCCGTAAAGATACATCAAAAACTAAGGAAACAAATGTGGGTACTGAGCACGCATCTGAGCCTCCCGCTCCCAAGTGCTCTCCTGGATGTTCTCGTGCTGCCATCTGATGTGCACAAGAGGAATCGATCGCCCACGTAGGACCCGCTCCTGTCGATCCTCTATCTCCACTGGGACCTCCGCAATAGTCGCCCCATCATCCACCTCTAGCTCCCCATAGTCAATGATGTGTGTCGGGTCGTGCACGTATCTCCTCAGCTGGTATACGTGGAAGACGTCGTGCACCCGGTGCAACTGAGGTGGTAGAGCCAGGCGATAGGCCACATCTCCAATCCTGCTGAGGACCTGGAAAGGCCCGATGAAGCGTGGAGACAACTTGTCGCCTCGGCCAAATCTCCGCAAAACACGTCGAGGTGAGACACGCAAGAAGATGTGGTCACCATCCTCGAACTCTAGTGGCCTCCGCCTCCTGTCAGCATATGACTTCTGCCGGCACTGTGTTGTCCTCATACGCTCCTGGATGACCTGGACCTTCTCTTTCGTGGCCCGGACCATCTCTGGTCCCACAAGTGCTGACTCCCCAGGGTCTGTCCAGCACAAAGGAGATCTGCAAGGCCTGCCGTACAACGCCTCATAGGGTGCCATCCCGATGGTGGGATGGTAGTTGTTGTTGTACGCGAACTCCACCAAGGGTAGGTGGTCCTCCCAGCTGCGACCAAAGTCAAGGACACATGCACAGAGTATGTCCTCGAGAGTCTGAATGGTCCTCTCCGTCTGACCATCCGTCTGAGGGTGAAAGGCGGTGCTCAGACGTAGCTGTGTCCCGAACGCCACCTCAAATCCCTTCCAAAGCCAGGATGTAAAGCGAGCATTCTGATCGGAGACGATAGTCGATGGCACACCGTGAAGCTGTACAATCTCCTGAACGTAGAGACGTCCCAAGCTCTCCACTGAGCCCTGCTCTCGGATGGGTAAGAAGTGTGCCGACTTGGTGAGTCGGTCAAAAATCACCCAAATGGAGTCGTGACCTCTGGAAGTGTGTGGAAGTCCAGTCACGAAGTCCATAGATATGTCATCCCACTTCCACTCCGGGACCTCCAAGGGCTGTACCAAGCCTGCTGGTACCTAGGGCTCTGCCTTCACCTGCTGGCAGGTGAGGCACCGTGAAACGAACACTGCCATAGCCTTCTTCATGCCCGGCCACCAGTGCTGACGTCTGAGATCCCGCTACATCTTCGCCCCTCTAGTATGTACCGACAAAGGAGAAGTGTGGAACTCTCTCATAACCTCCTCTCGTAAAGCGACTGGTACCCAGGTACGTCCTCTTAAAAGGACATCGTTCTCTTCTCCATGGGAGAAACCATCAGGTGCCTATCCCGAGGTTATCTGTGCACGCCGTGTCTCACAGTCAGCGTCCCACGCTGTGCCTCTCTAACCCGCTGTAGATGTGGAGGAGAGACTGTGAGAGACTGAAGGAAGGCTGCTCCGTCTCTATCCACGAAGGATATCTGCAATGCGGCTAGCTGCTCTGTCACCTCCTCAAGCAGCTGGATGCCCGTCCTCCTACTGAGGGCATCAGCTACCACGTTCCCCTTCCCATGAGTATAGACTATCTCAAAGTCATAGTCCTGGAGGAACTCGAGCCATCACCGTTGTCTCAGGTTCAGGTCCTTCTGAGAGAAGATGTACCTGAGACTCTGGTGGTCAGAAAAGACTGTAAAGCGCTCACCCATCAGATAGTGCCGCCATGTCTTCAGGGCGAAGACCACTGCATCCAACTCCATGTCATTGGTAGCGTAGTTCTGCTCATGCGGCCTCAACTGACGTGATCTGTAGGCAATAACGGACCGCTCCTGCATCAGGACACACCCGAGTCCGTTCCCTGATGCATCGCAGTAGACTATGTATCCAACTCCCTCCTCATGCAACCTCAAGATAGGTGTGTCGGTCAACCTCTGCCTCATCTCCTGGAAGCTCTGCTGACATCTGTCTGACCACACGAAGGGTTTCCCCTTCTTCATCAACGCTGAGAGTGTGGCCGCAACTCTGGAGAAGTCTGGCACAAATCTCCGATAGTATCTGGCTAGGCCCAAGAAACTCCTCACCTCTGTCACGTTCTTGGGTGGATCCCAAGCTAGCACTGCCTCGATCTTTGCGGGATCCACTGCAACTCCCACCTCAAAAATGACGTGCCCCAAGAAGTGGACCTCACGTAACCAGAACTGGCACTTCGAGATCTTTCCATAAAGCTGGTTCTCTCGGAGTGTGTCTAGTACAACACGCAAGTGGTAGGCGTGCTCCTCCTCCGTGGTCGAGTACACCAAGATTTCTTCTATGAATACTAAGACAAATCGATCGAGGTATGGCTGGAAGATCCTGTTCATGAGGCTCATGAACACTGCTGGAGCGTTGGTCATTCCGAAAGGCATAACCAAGAACTCGTATTGGCCATACCGACACCTGAAGGCCATCTTCTGCACATCCTCGTCTCGAACTCTGAGCGGATGATAGCCTGACCTGAGGTCTATCTTCGAGAACCACCGTGATCCCTTGAGCTGATCAAAGAGGTCATCAATCCTGGGTAGCGGATACATGTTCCTCACTGTCACCTAGTTCAGTCGATGATAATCGACACACAGTCGCAAGCTCCCGTCCGCCTTCTTGGCGAACAATATCGGGGAAGCCCAGGGTGAAACACTGGGTCGGATGAACCCCTTGCCCTGCAAGTCCTCCAACTGTACCCGCAGCTCTAGAAGCTCAGCGGGGGCCATCCGATATGCTGGAGTGGATATCGGGGTTGTCCCGGGGTACAGGTCAATATAAAAGTCTACCTCTCTACGAGGAGATAGTCCTAGAACGTCGTCGGGAAATACGTCCGCGTACTGATCCCCCACTGTAGGAAAACTGGGACTCCGCACGTCAACTGCTCCTAGGATGAGGCTAGCCAACTGATGAGTGATGGGCTGACCTCTCCTTTGAGTGAGTCCATCCTGTGCTGCTAAGGCTCCCTTCTCGCCAGTGAAGGTGAACCTGCTCCCGTCGGTGCGCACACATCGCACCTTGCGCCTAATGCAGTCAATCTGAGCATGGACCGTAGATAACCAATCAATGCCCATGATGACGTCGTAAGGCCTCGACGCCGCTACAAGAAGATCCCAGCCGAAGCTCTCGCCTCCAAGAGTAAGCTCACACTGCCGGCACCAGTGCGTAATCGTCGAGTCTGCTCCCGTAGGAGTCTCTAGCCGTAAGGATCGAGCCAACGGCTCTGTCGGAATCTCCGAGCTCTAAACATGGGCAGTGGCTATGAAAGAGTTACTCGATCCTGTGTCTATCATAACTGCAGCAAGGGTGGAATAGACACAGATCATACCTCGAATCATCTCTGGCGCGCCGTGGTCGTAGGCCTCTACTTCCTAGAGCTGCGCATATCTCTGCCCGCCAGTTCCCTGTGTTCGGGGCGGGCCTCCTGGTGGTGGTGGTGGTAGAGCCTCAAAGCGTCGCCCACCACCTGATGCTCGGCCAGCTCCTCTTCCTCATCCGCCTCCTCCCTGCAGACCGCCACGGTCGACCCTCTGCCTCTACCTGGGTGGCCCCTCCACCGTCTACTGCCCCTCGGTACGACGGGTCGGGCAGTCACGAGCCATGTGGCCCTGCCCGCCGCACTCGTAACACTACCTGCCTCTCGGAAGACTGGCTCTGCGCTGAGTGCCCTGCACTGCTGAGCCAGTGTCCCGAGGTCATCTTCCGGAAGGTCTGGTCTGCCTGGAACCCTGAGTCATCCATCGGCTACCTGCTGCCGAAGACTCCGCCACATGCCGCCCTGCGGTAGGTCTCGCTGTGGACTCAGCCAGGAAGCTCTCGATCATAAGGGCTCGCTCCAGCACTCCTTCCTGGGTCGGGATGCTGAGGGAGATCAGTGATGCCCTGATCTCGTGTCTCAAACCCTGCTCGAAGGTCCGGGCCCGGAAGAAGGGGTCCCGTACCATGTCTGTCGAATAGAGAGAAAGATCGGTGAACCTCGCCGCGTACTGAGTGACCGTCAAGCTGCCCTGCCGCAGCTGAAGAAGCTCCTGAATGCGCACCGCACGGAGGGTGGCCGGGACAAACTATGAGCAGAAGAGGCTCTCGAAGTCTGTCTAGATGAGGGTGGCCTCACCGTGTACCTGGAGCATCAGGCTCCACCATCGCCCTACTACTGTGTGCAGTAGGCTCGCCGTGAGGATCACCATGATATCTGTTGGTGTCCTCACTAGCCTGAAAACTTGGACGACCGCCTCCAGCCAGTCCTCGGCTGCCTGGGGGTCCGACTCCCCACGGAACCTGGGTGGTCGCTGGCGCTGGAACTCGTGCAGAACTCCGAGGCATTGTGCGTCGTCAGCTTCCAGTGCTAGAAGCATCGGGGGCTTGACGGGTAAAGGTACCGTCGGTGCCTCTGCTGTCAACGGGCCTTGTACAGAGGCCTCGTCGCTCGGCGGGCTGTCGTCGCGCTCTACTCTAGGAACCCTAGCTGGCTGCTGTCGTCGTACCATCCTGAAAAGGAAACAAGTATGCCACGGTCAGAACAGTATACCTGGTGAGCTGACACAAGTAATGACAGAGAAAACATGAAACACACATGCAATCAATGTTTTCGTGCATTAAGTCAGAAATCAGAAGTCAGGGTCCTGGTGTATGGATACGTCGGCCGCCGCACCAACACTGGACTCCCTGGACTGATAACCACACCCAATATGCTAAACACTATTTCATCACATAGAAGAAAGATCAGAGTCTGCGGTAGAACCGACCAGCTCTGATACCAATTTGCCACGACCCGTCCTCGGGCCCGTGCCGTGACTACCCCAAGCCCGCCTTCCATAGGCCAGGGGCTGGCGACTAGCACCAAGGAGTAAATCCCAACAAAAGGAAAGGCATTGCCTTTGAAAAGTAAAAAGCACCACAGATTAAGAAAGCGGAAAAGTAAACACTAAGTAAAAAAGACGGTACAAGCTGTGCTGAAAGTAAAAGGGGCCGGAAATACAATCCCAACTGTAAAGTACAACTGAAGGAAAAACAACAACTGAAATGAAAAGCCGCAGCGTCGAGCCGTCCTCTGGAAGTCCCACCTGAAGGGTTGGTACGGATAGCCTCCGCTGCTCCTCGGTCCTCCTGACCGCTCCGAGTACGTCCTGCCCAGTGGTCCACCTCCAAGTACCGTCCTGCCCCGCACACCTCCACCACGATCAGCACTGTCCGTCGTCTGCAACATACACAACGTAGTGCGGGCAAAGCCCGTGCAGGGGTGAGTATAAGCTACTCAGTAGGTACCCCGAGACCCCCGAAGGTCTCCCGAAATCCACAAAGGATAAGCCACAAAGGAAATATACAATCACGAAGTAACATCTAACACGGCTTAGGTATATGCCCATACATATACCTAAGCCTTCAATTCCAGTTCGGCTCCAACGTCTGAGCCCAAGCACAACCCAGTCCACACAGGAAAGAAAATGTATACCCACACCGGATAGAACAACACAATCCACAAAGGAGAGTAAACAGTAAATCCACACAGGATAGCTCAACACAATCCACAAAGGAGAGTAAACAGTAAATCCACAAGGGATAGCTCAACACAATCCACATAGGAGAGTAAACAGTAAATCCACACTGGATAGCTCAACACAATCCACAAAGGAAAGAAACACAAGATTCAGCTCACACAGGTATACTTCTTCGGATGACGATAAAGACGATCACTGATCCATCTAAGTCATCGGACCAACGAAGGATCGATAGGTAACTAACCCCCGCAATGACCCACACAGGACCTGTAGGCGCTGGCTCACACAGAACCGCTGAGCGCGGACCCACATAGGATCGGACCCACACAGGATCGGGCCCACACAGGACCGGGCCCACACAGGACCTGTAGCACTGATCCACGTAGGATCACTGAGTTCAGTAGTCATCGCAGTCCACTGAGGATCTCTGCACAGTCGTCGCCGCAGTCCACTAAGGATCTATGCACGGTCGTCGTCGGAGTCCACTGAGGATCTATGGACAGTCGTCGCCGCAGTCCACTAAGGATCTCTGCACGGTCGTCGCTGTCGAAGAAGCAGTCGCAGCTAGCTCTAGGGTTCCCGCACACAGCAAGCTCGTTCGGGAGGGTCCGCTCCACGAGCCGAGAGGCCGATACATCAACTAACACAAAGTCCGAAGTTGATGTATCCAAAAGTTCCGTTTCGTCAACAGGAACTCAACGTCGTAGACGGCGCGTCAATCGGATGCCCGGTCTGAGAGTTATTGGCTTTTTCGTCCTAGGGGCCCTGTTGGTTTTTAAGGAAAAACCGACCAGACCGTACACCACCTGTGTCCAAACCTCGGGCGGAGTATGCCAAAAGATCATTCTCACAAAGAGGAACTCAACAAAGCTGATGGCACGTCAATCGGACATCTGTGGCTCAAGATATGAGTGTTTCCGCTCCGAAGGCCCGGTTGGTTTCGTGTACGAACCAACCTGGCTAAACTCAATGTATTCCGGAACCTTGAGTGCGATATACCGAAACGACCGTCTCGATCCAAGGATCGTGTTTCCACTGACGTCCAGTCGTTTGGAGGCCCGTAGCTAAAGTTACGGGCATTTGAACGAAAAACGTCCGAAGACGGGGGTCCGGGCCCGGACCGACCTGGCCCGACCCCCCCCCCCCCCGCCGGGAGTCGGCAGAACCGGGTCGTCCCAACCTGGTCCGACCCGGTCCGGTCCGGCCAGGGCACGGCCCGGCCGGTCGGACCGGCCTGGTCCGGTTCGGCCGAGTGGCCGAACGGCCTGGCGCCTCAGGGCGCTGCCCCCGCGGCCTTGTTGTGCCGCGGCCCCCCGCGTGGGGTCGCGCTGAGTCGAGGACGCGGCTTCAGCCGCGTCCGAGGGCATCGAACCCGCGTGGTCGCGGGTGCGCGGGTGCCGCCGCCGCTGCGGCTTCAGCCGTGGCGGCCTGTCCGAGGGCGCGCCGGGGTGCCGCCACTCCGGGCTGCCGGCGCCGCCGCACCGGCGACCCGCGCCGCCGGCGAGTTCTGCGGGCCACCTGGATCGCTCCGTTGGTCCGATTTTGTTCCCATCTGCGCCGCTGCTCCTCTCGGGACTCGTTCTTTACTGCGGGATCATCAAACATCCGTTGTGGCACGTTCCGTCGTCGCCCGTCAAATCCGCACAAAAAGAAGAATGGCGGAGGGTCGTCGGGCCGTGTTTGTTTGGCCCGCACCCTCCGCATCAGAGGTAACCAAATGGGAGAATTTTGTTCAACACATGATCCGACAATTTTAATAAAATAAAATTGTTCATTTGAATCTGGTTCTTTAATTTTTAATGAATGTTCATAGGAATATAAAGAGGGGTATTCCAAAGTATAAAATCCCTACCTCGTTGGTCGTCGGGTGTGAGCGTTCTTCGCGGAAATGCTCGTCGCGGAAGGTGGAGATCGTCGCGTCGTCGCGGGAAGGCGTCGCGTCGTCGCGGAATCCGGCGTTGAGTTGGCGAGCTCAATAGACCAAGAACAACAGATTTAAATTATAAATAATTAAATCTGTGTTTCATTTAAAACCAAAAAGAATCTTTAGAGGAAACCCGAAATCACTCACCTCAAACGGTTGGTGATCGGAGATCGGGGCGGGGAAGAACGTCTCGGATGAGAGCGTCGTCGATTTCCGGGTTCGGCGTTCTTCACGTTCTTCGCGTTCTTCGCGAGGGAGAAGAATATACAAGGGTCCTCTCAAATCTCCTCAACGTGCAAATAACAAGAGGTCGTGCATTGGCCTTATTTTATTATTACGCCAACGAATTTGAAAATTGGTTAAGAAACAACTTAATTAATTCGTTGAATTAATTCGACGAAAGAAACTTCCTATTTAATTCACGAAATAAACCGCCCAATTAAATGTTCTGTTAATATTTTAAGAAACGCGTCAGTTGACTTTCATAAAGACTGGTTTTCGCGGGTGCGTTTCTTTGGAAAGAAACGGCGGGGCTCGTGCGGGCCCCACCTCACAAATATCCTACAAAGGGGGTAGGATATTTCTGGATAGCATCCTATCCGGTTTAGCTCAGTTCAAGCTTCCTTTAAGTGGCTTCAAGTGGCTTCCAAGTGTCTTAAGTGATATAAAATAAAGTTGACGCAAAATTATTTTATTTCTTAACTTTATGCTCGAAAATTAAAAACCACACCCGAGCAAATGAAACTCCGGAAGAGGCGTTTCCATGCGAATACCGGCGATGCGATTTCATCGGAGCCCTCAGAATTCGATTCCGGGAACCGGTTCAAAAGTTAGAAAAACTCGATCGTCCGTTCACTGAACGTACTCGAGCCAAAACTTTGGAAAATGATTCCGGGCACACCGGGCCTCGGAATCAGGTGCCGTCAGAGACTACGCTCTTGAAAAATTCCAAATAAAATTGAGAAAAAAAATGTCCTTGAAAATTATGGGTCTTTACAGTATATGCTTTTTTGTGAAATTAAAATGGATCCCAATTTAGTCATAATAAACATGAACTAGAAAGTGAATGCTACAAATGGGAATATGATACCTTTTTAATTTTTTCAATAACTTTCATATATGGTAGAGATGATTCATGATGTTTTTTGAATATCAGATAAAAAATATACCTGTGAATAACTAACACACTTAATGGAAATTTTAATATCACATGGGATGAGATTATTATTCCTAATTATTATTAAATTCTGTTTTAATTATAAAATTTGTAGAATTTTGATGTCAATTTATGATTTATGTATTTTTAATCACAACCTGGTGTTGTGAGATGCATAAATTCAAATATTATTGTTGGAACATTGAAATCA
This sequence comes from Viscum album, assembly GCA_963277665.1. NCBI lineage: Eukaryota > Viridiplantae > Streptophyta > Magnoliopsida > Santalales > Viscaceae > Viscum > Viscum album. Next base: position 202,223,751 of record OY728121.1, on the reverse strand, counting down.
CATGGAATTTTTTTTCATACATGATTTTGAGACTTATAACTAAGAAATGAGGCTCAGTTACATAATGTGATTGATGAAATATATATATATATATATATATATATATATATATCCCATATCACATAATGGTGTATTTATTCATTATATATCTATAACCATGTAATTTATGTAATAATTTAGTAAATTATATCTTTTATATAAATAATTCAACTATCAATGGAGATTGTTTACTAAGGGCCATCGAGAAATACTAAGGTTATGCGAGACCTATAGTATGTTAGGGTGTGTTTAAAATATATATAATTCTTTTTTCTATTACAATATATTATAAAAAATATATTTTAACCTATAATATATATAGTTTTGGGTTATGGTTATATTATTATAATGACATGTAATTAAACTACTACATGTTCAGTGCTAGGAGGGTGGGTATTCTCACACATTACTTATAATGACCCATACATTTAAAATGATATTTTTTCCTGAATAAAAGTTTCTTATTTATTATATATTATTATACATGTAAAAAATAAAAGGAAACCAACAAAATATTATCACATTGACAATAAAAATTATATTATTTTTCTATGACACAAATTATAATACCAAACATATAATATGCAAAAAAATATAATATTGAATAGCTCAAATGGGACGGTATGGATCACCCAAATCAACAAGAAACATCATCACACTAAAAATTTTCTAGAAACGAGACAAAATATTTGTAAATGAATAAAAATATTTGGAAATGAAAATATATCCCAACTTATAAATTATTAGTTATATCATAGTGAGGTAATGAAGTAATTGTAAAATAGTATGAAGGGAAATGTGAAAATTGTGATTATAAAAATATATCACCATTGATCAATATGACCATTGGTCAATATGACAATTTTAAATGATACCGTTGCTAGATTATTTTACCATTATAATTAGTGTTTATATGTTGTAATGAAAATGTATAATTGATACATAATTGAAAATCGATGTCCTCAACCAAATGATTTATTTAGTTTGACGCCCATTTTTTGAAACAAGTTGTTCATGTATCATCAATGGGGTTCTCCCTTGACCAATAACATGTTAATATTCAACATGTGATGCTTAAACTAAATCTCGTATATGATAATTTCAAATCAAATGAGATTACCACTCAGTTGATGTTATCCAACCAACACATGAAACTACCACTATCACACAACATACCATTTGGACATATGTGTGTGCAATAAGGGGTTACATTTCAATACCTTAGTTTCATAAATTGTAAACTCTTTCATATAAATTAATTTTTTACTCCATCAATTCACATAAAAATTTTTTTTTAAAAAAATGTTTTATTAATATGAGTATGATGATATGAATTTTATTCGAAAATAATAATTAATTTTAATTTTCCTGAAAATGTATATATTTTTATAATAAACTCCATTATTATGAAAAAATATTATTGATCAAATATTAATTTGAATCACACAGATCATAAAATGAATTGTAAAAAAATTTATAATGTCATATGAAATTTTCATAAGTGTCCAAAAATTGGATAATCCTTGCAAAAAATTATTTTTCAAATATATTTAATTTTATTTAAAAATAATAATTCTAATAACTTGGGTATTTTATGATAAAATAGAAGTCATTTTTGAAATCATAATTTCAGAATTAGGTTTGGGAGAATTAATGTGAATTTTATGAAATATGTTAATTATTTCATAAAGATTAAAAATACTGGTTTTTGTTTTCCATATGTTTAATTACATAATATTTCTTTTTCACTAATTAAATAATTATTTAACCACTATCTATAACCTAATAAATTTCATTTTATTTACATAATCTAATTTATTATATTTTAATAAATTTATAAAACATATAAATGAATATCCAATGTGTAAATTGGAACCCTTGGGTTAAATAACATAAATTTATGGTGAAATTACTTTTCCATTCCAAAGTAAGTAATAAAAATGATGCACAATTCTGGTGGGTAAAGGTAACTTATTTTTTAAACTCGTTTTTCCAAAATGATGAGATAAAATCATGGGAACGACAATTAATTTTCATTTTTTACTACTTATTTTCTTTCAAACTTATATTTAGAAATTATTAAACAATTTCTCCACATTTTCAATAAATACTGTCCCATTTATCCAATTCCTTTAACCCATAATCCATCATCTAGGTATTTTTGTTGATTCAACATTCCACATAGTCCCACAGTGTGTCCACAAGCCCCCATGATTTGAATCCCTAGAATCTGGTATTAACACATCAAGGTAAGCTAATTATCATTCCTTTCAAATAAATCCAATAAACTCTTTTTGTACAAGTTTTATAAATATTTTATTTTTTCTGTTATATTATAATTTTTTATCATATCATTTCTTCAAAATTATGTTCATCCAAAGGGAGCCCCTTTTCACTCTCAACTGTCCCTTTTGAATAATCATGTTTTATACCAGATATGAAGTTAAATTTACATATGAAATTTCAATATATACATAATACATTTAATTTTATATTCTTTTTATAAATATGTAAAATAGTTTGTTTTTCAGGGTTATTCATCTAGATTTAATGATTATTTATTTTATTTTGGTATTTACACTTGAAACCCCCACATTCACTTACCGTGTGATAAATATGATGTAATGATCAAGTCTTTAAGATCATTTTAAATTCCATGATTCTAATTAAGAACATTTTATTTATTCTCCCCTATATATTAATGAAAAAATTTAATATTATTTATGTTACTCACATTAAATAAGGAATATTAGGAATTTATCCAAATAGTGCACCAATTCATTTGATATATAGATTAATATATTTAGATGACATGTTTTCATATAACTTGTTGGATAAATTAGGTACTTTTCATATTTTAAACCATAGAGATATTATATTGAATGTGTCATTTAATTATTATAGCCACATGTCCTAGATATGATTCTTATTATTATTATTTTGATATAAATATGTTTAATTCTTTATTATTATCCTTCAATTTGTTTTTGATATTCCCCACTATGACATGCTAATTGTATCTATTTCTTATTCCCTTATTAGGCTTCATAGTGACTGTTTACAATGATTTATGTCCCAATGATATGATATTTAGTAAAAGTTACTTATGGAAAACCCATGAATGTATAATTGATTTGGTATTGAATAATGTTTTCAGTTTCCATTTATAATGTAACTTATTTCCAAGAAACTAAAAATTTAAAGATGCTTGGATTATATCTCGTAATGAAATGCTAGGCATTAGAAAATTAGGATTCCATTCCGCTGGTTGTTGAGCCAAAACCCCATTATTAATACAATCACACTTAATGATCTATTGGATTTTGCTATTTTCAATGCTATTTTTTATTCTTGGTGGATGTAGGGAATTCACTGTCAATTCTTCAATATCATATATATCATAAGGAATTTTTTTCCTAAATTCATCTTTCACATACTATAGTGGATTGAAATCAGGGTACTAGGAATTTGTATGAGTCTAGACTATATATCATTCATCATTTAGTGACACTCCTAGAGGCATTGGTGAAACATACAATTAATATTATTATTGAAATAACATGGTGTTTGTGGGATGTATTTTTCAAGAAATAGTTGAATATCTGTATTTATATGAACTGAAAGTTCCGGGTGTAGTGGATGTGTGTTGGTGGGTCTACCCAACATTATTTTTTCATTTACTATGATCAATATGAGATCCATCACGATAATAAAATGCTAGATCTTCGGAATAGAATGAATAATGAATGAAATTAAGGAAGTCCCCAAACCACTGAGAGAATCATCATATGTAGTTTATAATTATATTAAATAAAAGGAATGAATTACCTTGATGGAATTGTTTCTTGATTTATGCTTCCATTCACATTCCAATATGATTTGTACTTGCATCGTATAATCCAAGTATAGGATTACTTTAGTAGTGAACCTCATTTTCCCCATGAATCTCTGGTTGTTTCCAAAAGGCAAGCTGGGTGCTAGAGTGGAAGAGCCTTTTCTTGCGATGTCTGTCTTAGATCTACTTGAGAGCAACTTTCAAAGTGATATCCTTGATTTGGTGGAGAAGGATCTCTCTCATAGATTTAGGGTTTTCATGGAAAAATTGAATTCTATCTTGTCCTGAGATATTTCTTTAGATCCATTGGGCACAACACCCAAAAAATATCTAGGATAAAAAGAATTATATAATTGGTATTATATTTACAGAGGTTAATAAAATGAATTTATTACCCAAATGCATTTATTCGTATCATTCAATTAAAAGTAAGACCATATCTATAATAATAAAAGTTGACATTTATTATTACATTTCATGCACCCGAAGACTTAAACCTAGTATTATTTAATTAAAAATATTATATTATTTCTCAAGAATCTCCAAAAAAATTACACGACATGTGTATTAATAATCACATTGTGTACTTTTGTTTTTCAATTTTCATTATTTCCTCCACCACATTTATTAGACCTTGAATAATGGCTATTTATTTCACTAATAAATATCACTACATTAATCAATAATAAATATATTATTTCTCCCAAAATATATTCTCGTGAATAACTAGGGTTGAAATAAATGGAATCATGAATCCTTGGTTATTTATTAAACCACAATCTAGAATAATCATTATTAAATTTTTTTAATTAATAATTTTCCAAGATACATTAACACACTTAGTGTGTGACCCTCTAGGCATATTTCACAGTCGGATTAGGTGGATCCTACCTAAAGTCCATGGTTAGTGTCTAGAAACACAGTAAGGCACCCTTAGATAATGATGCTAATGGGGCAATGACATGTCAACTATTATGAACGCTTACCATGTAATGTAACCCATTTATCTTTATATCTCGAATCAAGTGGGTTTCATGCTAGTTCCATCAACCCATGTTTTTGATTATTATTTCTTCGACATTCTAGAATTGAGCTCGCTCATTCCATACCATAGACATGCATTTATTATATCTATATCAATTACATCAAAGGTCCTGAGATATATTCTTATATTATGGAATAAAAGATACAAATCCTTTCTCGTATTATATATTAATACAATATTACTCAAAACGGACCCAACATATCTTACCGTGCTGTAAACATCCTTCCATCACAGTTTTCATCAATACATCTATGTGCACGAGTTGTAATACCCATTCATAATAATCTTTTTGCATAAGGTCAAATACATAAATTCACAGATTGCCACATCCAATAACAAAATGAAATGTGGATTTTCTAATGGCGGGACTCATTCCCATAATATCTTCCAAGATAATAACAAGGCAACACACCATGAGAAGATGCCTCAATGTTTAATGAGTCCTCACCCCTAATGGACTGTATAATTAATGTCCCTCAAATAACATCATCCTTTAATATAACATATTTTCAAAAACAATATTATGGCTCTTCCAGGTTCTTATCATAGTAGGGATCCACTATGACCGTTTAATAAAACAACTATACATAGGTCATTATCACATGCATTGTCACGCATGATAACAATCAATTTGTGATAATATATTAAGAAAATGAATAAATTAAAACGTAGTTGGTTCTAGGACAGCAACACCAAAAGACACTCACATGGACTATAGCCAATAGCTAACAACCTTTAACCTCCTAGATCTCACATGATATTCATGCTTCTACTGAGATAGGCCTTTAGTCATGGGTCTTCCAGGTTCTCTTCCATGAATACTCCACTCACTAAAACTTCACCCATTTGATAGAAATCATTCAATAGGATATACATTCAAGGAATTTTCTTTTTTCGTTGATGTGACCTTGGTTTTTTTGCAAGATCTACCACTGTAGTATTATCACAATACAATTTGATATGATCTTTACATCTAGGAACTACATCAAGATCCTAGACAATGTTCTGAATCCATAATTTTTCCATGACTACAATAGAAGCTGGTATATATTCAGATTTTATAGTAGAATCAGAGACAACTGACTACTTTTAACTCTTCAAACTCATAGCCCCTATGTTGATATAGAAAAAAAATACATATTTCCCCTTCTAATCATTTGGATCTATCTAAAAACCAGCAACAAGATACCTTTTGATGACAAGCTCCTCCTCTCCACTATAAAAAAAAGAAGGTATCTTAAGTTCACATCAGATACATAAGGAAAGTCTTAACAATAGTCCAATGTTGTTCTCAGGGATCTACTAGATTACTGCCTGAAATGATCAGTTCATAGGAAACATCATGACTGGTTAATAAAATGGCATACATGATAGATCATATAGTCAGAGTGTATGAGATCATTCTATTCCTATCATTTACATGTTGTGTCTGAAAACACATTTTCATACAATCAAGTAGTCCATGGGACCCTAGATCCAATCCCATCTGGGATTGTTCCATACTAAATCTATTTAGTGACTTGTCATTGTATGTACCTTGGAATAGTGAAAGTATCCTCTTAGATATATCATGAATGATTTTGATCCCTATTATTTAGGCTGCCTCACCCAATTCCTTCATAGAGAATCACATCTTCAGCCAGTCCTTAATTGATTGTGAGTATGGTAAATCGTTTCCAATAAGTAATTTGTCATCAACATATCCTACTAGGATAATGACTGCATTCCCATTAAACTACTTATGAACACAAGGCCCACATTTGTTAATAATGAAACCAAATTACACTATGGATTCAAAAAATAGAATGTTTCAAGAAATAGATGCTTTCATTAATCATTAAATGGATTTATAAAACATGCAAACCCATCAGAATTCACCTGGTGTCACAAACCCTTCAAGTCATGTCACATCGACATCTTCTTAAAGGTTCCCTTTAAGGAATTATATTTTGTTATCCATTATACAAATCTCATAGACATGGTAAGATGCTATGTAATGTATGATTATTATGGATATAAACATGGAAACTAGTGTAAAGGTTTTATAATTGTCAATTCCTTAAGGTTGCCTGAATTCTTGATCCACTAGCCTTGCTTTATAGTTTCTAACTTGACCTTATATGTCGTGTTATCTCTTGGATACCCATTTTTATACAACATGATTTACATCAACTAGATCATCGACTAGAACCCAGACTTGGTTACGATACATGGAATCCATCTCAGAATTCATATCTTCTTACAATCATATAGATTCTGAGCTTTCTACTCTTCCATGTAAGAGATTGGTTCATCATTTTCCAAAAACAATTATTCACTAACCTCGGTGACTAGGAAATGTTATCCATATGGATCTATTACATATCTTGAGCTCCTACGCAATACTTTAGTTTTTGGAACCTCTTCCATGGGGACCTGTGGATGTTGTTAATGTAAAAACTTCTGTGAATATTAATCATCATCTTTGTCAAAGTCAATCCTTCTCCCACTAACCATTTTGAAGATGTGATCCCCCATTAGAGAAGATATTTTGTCTGGCGACACTGACTTTCGTGTTTTAATTATTTTATAGGTAATTTTCTTTAGTTTCATTGGTATATACTATAACGATACACATTGTGCCCTGAGAATCTATTTTTTTTTCTAAGAAGGCCTTTACAAATTCCTCACATCACAATACATTTGAGTGTGACATTATGGGTTTCCTTCCATTCCATATCTCTATGGTAATTCCATTCTTCACCTTATTTGGTACTAGATTTAATTTTTAGGATTTATATTTTAATTCACATCCCCACAAGTGTAATGGATGATCTGCCTGACCCACCATTGACCTCACCATTTCGAATAAGGTATGGTTTTTTCATTCACTAACACAATTCAACAGTGATGAATAAGGAGGAGTGAGTTGATATAGAGTCTGAGACTCCTATTGAAGGTTAATGAACTCTTGGTTCAGATATTCTCCACCTCAATCTAATTGAATTTTCATTATCTTCATACTAATCTAATTCTATACCTCATTCTTGAATTCCGTAAACTTCACTCAGGACATTGATTTACACATCATTAAGTAGAAATAGACATATCTACTCAAATAATCAGTATAAGTAATGATGTATGAGCATCCACCATTGGCTTCTACTAGAATTGATCCACATACATCTATGTGCACCAATCCCAGAAGCTTTGTGGCCATTTGACCATGTCCACCGAATGCCAGCTTGGTCATATTACCTTGTAAAAATGTATGACATTTATTAAGCTGTTTTATCTCAGTAGAGTCTTAATAAACATCATGGAAAAGCTTTTTCAAATGCTTCTTGTTTATATGACCAAGACATTGATACCAGAACTAGGTGATGTATGTGTCATGTTAGTTTGTTTCATTATCGACATCAAACACATTGTGTTTGTAATTTAATACATACAAACCATTATTTAAATTTGCCATACCATAACATACGTTGTTCAAATAAAAGAAACAACCCGTATTTAAAATCTTGAACATAAATCCATCCATATCCAAACTTGATATAGAAACTATGTTATTGGTAAGACTAGGCACATAATAACAGTTACGTAAACCTAAAAGAAACTCATTTTGTAATGAGATATGGTAATCGACAAAGGCCAATGTAGCATGACATGCGGCATTGGTAGCTCGAAGAACCACCTATATTCTGGTAATATTTCTATATATACATGGTTCATGTATTTGAATACCTATATGATCCCCAAAAGCAGTATCTAATACCCAATGTGTAGAAATTGAAATATTACACTACATAACGAACACACCATTAGAATCCCCATCCTTTTCGGTGATGTACCTCTTCTAGTGGCCTTGCATACCACATGAAAAACATACCTCCTCTCATTCCTTACCCAACCTCCAGATATTCCCCTTCTTGGGGGGATAGTTATCAGGGGATTCCGATAGTTTATGAATCCTTGGAACCTTTTCCAGGTTCTTCCTTTTCTTATTCACCATTTGGACAGCAGGTTTCTCATGCCCCATGTCTTTATCTACCTGGAGAATTAAGTGAAAGGCTCCAATAGACACTTCTCATTGTTTCACATGTTATAGTTGACAATAATGCTAGAAAATGTGTTTGGTAGTATGATAGGATGAGATCTATACACAACTCATCTGAGAACATAATCCCTATGATTTCTAGGCATTCAATGTTGCCATTAAACGTGACTACATTAGGCTCAGCTGGCGTAGACTCTCCAAGATTTATAGAAAACAAAGAATTGGAGATCTCATATCTATAATGTCTCTCCTTCTCCTGATAGAGACCCTTATGTTGAGACATCATGCTATACACGTCTATGTGTTCATGTTGCTTCAAGATCCCATTAGACATGGTAGATAACATGAAGCATTTGAATAATGTGGATCATCCATATGATTCATATAGATAGATAGTTCCTCATCACATGCATCTTATCCATGCATAAATGGAACAAGCTCTTCTTGCACAGAAAATTTATTCTCGTGGTGAAGGATGACAAATAAACACCTATGTAATTCCTGGAAATTGTTGCCAGTGAGAATGTTTTATTTCTAAAGTATTTTTTGCAATGATATTGTTGTTTTAATTTATCTTTTCATTTATAGAAATTATTATTAGAAATTTTTTATTACATTATCATTATAAAACTGAGGCAAATAAATAAATTAATACTTATTAGTCACCCAGTATTATGTCAAAATCCAATATCCGTTACCATCGAATTTGGAATAATATGTCTCACGAATATTCTAGTGGAAATTATACAAATTTCTCTACACATTACACCAACTAGGGTTGGTCAAGTAATACTATGGGTTTAATGTTGGTATATCAAATCTGAATTTCATTAACTCAGTGCTCCTTGATCTGCTAAGTGGACTCCCCAATCCTGAAATCCATTTATTTTTTTATTTCCTCAACCATTGCCTCTTTGTCACACCTAGTCTTGTTTTGGTAGTCAACCCTCGATATGAACCATGTCAAGTCAATATAAAACCTTGAATAAGAATTCGTGGACAATTGAATGCACCCCATCTTTGGTTTGTCAAGAACTTTCAACTGTGGTTAGATTCTAACCAATATTATGGATGGCTATACGAAATTACTATTACATTGAAGGATTTTATCCTTATAACTAAATTTATATATTATTATATATGATTAAATTATTTTCATTATTATGTTGGAAATACATAATTGATTAACCATGTATAAGATAATATTTATGAAAAAATGGTCTTATTTTAGTTCCATCAAGTTGGCTTGTTTAATCATTTAATTCTGTGATCGTGAAAACACACCCACAATTAATAAACCATGAAATTGATTGAAATAAAATCAGTGGTATCATAATGATTATGTTATATTGGTTATTTTATCTAGTAGTTTTTAAAATAACCTAAGTCCTATGGGATAAGAAACTTAAACCATTTAGGATCATGTTTATAGCTTTTCACCCATACACCACTCTATCTCCTTGGATTTGTTTCACCTTGGCTCTAAAATAGAGTTTCCCCAACTAGCTTGGGAACTCCATCAATTACATAGGCTTTTACCTCACTCACAGGTGGGAGGTAAAATGAGGTTTTTCAAAAAAGAAACCATGGGAATGCATACCATACATATTAATGATTAGAAGGCCCAAAGGGAAACATTATAATTTAAATAAATAAAATAAATAAAACCAAGAACATAACATGTACATGGTTTAGATCATGATCATCTATACATGCAATAATGTTTACGCATAAAAAACTATCATTAAATTCTTTATTCATTCTCGTTAAAGATAAATCTTGATCAAATAAATTAATTAACATCAATTAATTAATCCTTTTATCATAAACGCTTTTTTTGAATTTCCTTGAGATTCTCATCCATCATAATTTTAAACAAATAAATTCATTTAATATTATCTTTGTATGTTGAATGTACATTAGAAAAAACCTAGTGAATTCCTATTCTAACTCCCCAATGAGTTGAATTGATCATTACGTAGATGTTTAATTAAATAAATATATATAAAACACCTATCACATGTTTTTCCTCAGCCTTACACCTGCACTATGGTACAATTCATTAGGGTTTGTATAATATAATAATAAATTTTATTAAATCTGTGAAATTTGGATAAGTACACGGCGTGTAGTTCTGACTAAAAGTCATTTACTTTTTTTCACCATCCATCTTAAGTACACACCCAGTGAAATGAAATGTAGATGTACTTCAGAAATTATAGTTGTAGACATATTGTATAGTGGGAAACTCTCCATGTAGTATCTATGTTACACGGTTTCCATCCGGGAAATCCATGTATGGAGTACATGGTCCAACCCTAACTAGAAGGGATTACATGTTGTGTTCAATTGGCCACATAACGTGTAATCTGAAAAACTGTTCAACATGTTTGTATCTAACACACAGTGTCTTAAGAATTTGATATAATCCAATGACAGGACCATGTTTGGCGGACTGTCCCGGTGCATGGACTCTATACTACACGGAATGTACTGCCAAATTCACACTGTATGTTATGGTGTTGTACATATTGGAATATTTGGCACCTCCCAATGTGATCCTCTGTTATATTTAAATAAAATATAATGGAAAAAATCTTTTTCTGTAAGGTGAACAAGAATTAAAATATGAGGAATATATATAGAGATTCAGATTAATAGAACTATTAATTTGAATTGAAACAACAAAAATCTTAAATTCTTAAACCACCAACAAAAAAAATATATAATTATAATATATGATATGACCCCTATGAATACTCTTGTAGGTTCTAGGTGTAGTAGAAGTGGGTTGGTGGGTGTACCAAAATTTAATTTTTCTGTTAACAATGATCAATATAAGATCCATCACAACAATAAAATGTCGAATCATCGGAATATAATGAAGTAAAAAAAGAAAGTAAGGGAGTCCTGCAACCATATATAGGATCATCATATGCTGGTAATAGTTAATTTATTTGATCTAAAGGAGTTACATTGATGGAATACTCTATCAGTGGATATTTCTGGCCACGATTTGATGTGATCCGTTGTTTCATTGTAGAATCCAAGTATAGGATTCCTATAAAGGTTATCTGCACGTTACCCACCTATCTTTGGATGTCGCCGAAGAGATCTCCGGGTGATAGCACATAAGATCCTTGGAATGTGATGTCCATCTTAGATCTCCTTCAGAGCCTCTTGCAAAGTGCTCACCTTGATCTGGTGGAGGTGGATCTATCTCATAGCTTGAGTTCATTCATGGAAGAAAAGAATAATCTCTGGGCATGAATGATTTTTTTAGATCCACTGTGCACAACTACAAAAAATTGGTAAGCTAATGAGAATAATATATGTGGGATTTTAATTACAAAGAATAATAAATAAAATAATTACCTGAAATAATTTATTTGTTTTAATTTAATTCCTAGTAAGACCTCATGTCTAATAATAACAGATGACTATTATTTTATCTTTATATACACCCAGAAAATTACACCTAATATTATTTAATTAAATAAATAATATTAATTCTCACATATCCCAAAAAAATACACCGCGTGTAAATTAATATACATGACTAGTACTTTGGTTTTCTATTTTCATTATTTCCTCCACTACATTAAATAGAAATTGAATATTGTCTATTTATTTCTCAAATAAATATCACTACATTACTCACAATAAAATATTTTATTTCTCTCACAATATATTCTAATCAATATCTAGTGTTGAAATAAATGCAATCAGGAATAATTGAAAAAAATTAAAACCACAATTTGGAATAATCATTATTCAACTTATAAAATTAATATATAACTAATAAAGACAGATGCATTTAGTGTGTAATCCTCTTGGCATATTTCTCAATGGGATAACGTGTAGCCTTCCTAAGCTATAATGTTATCATCTAGTAACATTCCAAGAAACCTATAGATAAAAATGTTAATTCCCCAATTACGTGTCATCTATTATGAACGCTTACCATGTAATGTATTTTATTTTTATTGATATGTCGAATACAGCAGGTTTAATTCTAGTGCCATCAACTCATTTGATCGAATATTTTTTCTTTGAAATTCAATAATTGAACTCTGTCATTCCATACCCTGGCCATGGATTTATTTAGTCTATATCAATTCCATCAAAGGGCATGAGATATCTAGTTTAATTAGGGAACAAAAGTGACAAATACTATCTTGCATTATCTATTAACACAGTATTACTCATGATGCCCCAAACATATCATACCTCACAGCGAAAATTGTGTCATTATAGTTTTTGACAATGCATTTATGTGCACGAGTTGTAATAACAATTAATAATAATATTAAAGTCTAAGGACCAAAAAAAATGTTTACAGATAGGAACATTCAATGACACTCTGAAATTTATATTTCCTGTTGGTGGGTTTCGTTCTCAAAATATCATCATTGATATAACCAGGGGTACAAACCTTGAGAAGGTGCCATAATGTTTTACGAGTCCTCACCGCTAATGGATTATATTATTGGTGTCCCTCAAATAACAACATCCAACTATAGAACATATATTCAAGAACAATGTTATGGAACATTTAGGTTCTCATCATATACAGGATCTGTTAGGACCCTTTAAGATAACAGTTATCCATAGAACAGTATCACATGCATTGTCACACATAAGAACAATAATGATGTGATAAGGTATTTATTAGTGAATAAATTACAATGTAGTTGGTTCTAGGGAACTGATTCCAATGGGAAGTACATTCATGATTGAATTTTCAAGAAATTGTTTCCGATGATATTTATTATTGTGAGAGATCAAGAGATTCGGAATTTATCTTAGGTTAAAATATTTGAGATAAAATATGCTACTTCTTTCACTAAGGTACATAATTTTTACGCTTCATGTGTAAAGGAAGATTCCACTATGGTGAACTATCCTAATGTTGGATTAAGGTATTTGATATACCCCAATGTGAATATGTCTAACTATATGTATTTCCTTGATTCCCTGAATCACTGCCTTATTATAGAGATGAACATAATTAAGGTTCTACCTTTTATAAAATTATGTTCTTATTTTGGGACCATGATCGGATATTGTGGAAATTAGAAATGGTGTTTCATTGATTCTCATTAGAGTGGAATTGGGACAGCTAGTCAAGGATATACATCCCCTTCTTAATCGTAGAATAGTTTTTAATTTTCAATATTCTATTAGAGTGATATGGTAGGTTATTAAGGAACTATTTTTCATTGAACATATGTTTGTGTCATTATTAAGGGAAATTTATGCATCATAATATCTTCAATAAGATCTCTTTGAATGAATTCATTGGAAATTGTGATTTATGTACACATGGATTAGTATTTGGATGTAACACCCCAAACTTACATGGTACGCTTCTCTTTGAATAATACAGTAGTGTGTGTTGTATGCAACCTCGAGTTCTAACACACACCACAACCAATCAAACTAGCCATTATGAATAGTAATAACCACATTTTTAAATTTTATAAATTTTACCTTTCAAAATTGACTTCATTTTTGGAATTGGAATATTGAAATTAGCATAGGGTGAATTTTTGGTATTTTTTTGAAAACTTTCAATTTTTGATGAATAGTGAAAAACACTGAGTTATTGGTTAAAACCAACATTTTATTTAAATAATTAATTATATTATTTAAATTTAATTAATGTCAAAATAGATACAGAATACCTATATAAGTTCAATGTAATTCATTGGAGTGAGTTTAGAATAATTTTAGATATATAAAAATTTTATTAAACTTTTCACCGTCTTTTACACACCTCCTAGGAAAATTTGGAAATTCACATTAACCATAATTTTACCGCTTATGTGAGTTGAATTTTGAAACTCCTAGAGACACGGTTAATATCAAGGAGTAAAATGTGGTTCAATAAGATAAAAATAATTTTTTCTGAATAGTAACTTTTTACTTTTATTTACCACGATAATAAGTAAATAGGGTAATTAAGGGTAAAAATGATATTAATATTACCTTAACACATGTTATAATTATATTGGACTAGCTTATCTCAATCAAAAAAACCTTAGGAATAATATATTATCATTTAGGTCCACATGGATTAGATTATACATTTTTTATTATTTAATGCAAAGAAGAGTTAAAAGAGTTAAAATCAAAGTTTAATAACTAAAAAAATTTAATATAGGGTTATACATAAGTTAAATTCGATTATAAATATTCATTATAAAGATAAAAATATTATCCACATAATGATATTTTATTTATAATTCTTAGACAGAAAATAATTTAATTTATTAATGACACAATGGTGATGTAGTAATTATATAATTAATTAAATATTAAAATAATTGATAATATAAATACCCAAATAAATGTAATTTGAGACTTTTTATGAATTATAATAATTATATAGGTTAATATGACATGTTATTATTGATTTAATTATGTTCGTTAGAAGTAATCATGCTGTTATGATTTTCAAAAAAAATCAAATACCAAATTGTGTCAAAATTAACATTAAAGAGTTTTTAAAACAAATATTATATTATTAATTGATATTATATTCCTAAAAATCTAATGATTGTCCAAGAGACTTATATAATTATAGGTGTATCATAAATATACCACTTGGGGGTCTCTTGGATGTATATAGTATGTTTATTAACTATATAATATAAATATACAATGTTACATGGTAAGTGTCAAACTAATTAACTAAGAGTTAAAACTAAAAGAAATGGTTAATATAATGACCCAAACATATCCAAAATATATTGGATGAAATTATTTCGACCCATCCTCACCTTAGACTTTGAATAATCCATTTTATATCCATTAGAAACTGAATATGAATTTATTATAAAATAATATTTTTTGTTTTTTCTAAAGAGCCGCTCACCCCTCTTATAAAAGGGAACTCCCCCTTCTCATTAATTAACGCCTTCAAAGCCATTTGGCTCGGCCAAACTCTGCCCATATATCCTACCAACTTCCCTCACTTCAACCTAGAGGCCTTAGTTTGATCAAAAAGCCATCCTAATGAGCCCTTATTATCAAATCAAAAGGAATAACATGAAGAAGAGGTAATGTTTTCACCACCCTTTTTCAAGTTCATTTCTTCGTAAAATTCTTCTTTCATTGTTTTTTTCATTATAAATAATAACTGCTTTATATTCTATATATTGTGATTTTATTAAAAATATGGAACAACCAGATTCATTATTCTATCCATCCCTTGAATGACATGTCACCATATGTGCGTACGTACGGCCTACCGTCTCCACGTCGTGGTGTAATTGTTATTCAATATGTTATTATTTAGATGGGTATAATAATTATATATAATTCATGTAAATAATAAATATAACATGATAAGTATTATGTTTTTATTATATATGTAACCCAAGAAGTAAGATTGATCATTTCTTTGATGGGTTAAAAACATTTCTTCGTTGAGCATTAGTGTCACAATCCTTCTCGTCAGACGAAGATATTGTCTCAGGTGATATCAAGGCAGAAAGGGAATTTTCTATGTCTTATGACTTTAAAGTAATAGAAGAGAAGAAGAGATCTACCTATCAATTTGGGAATGGAAATAAGGGGAAGAAGGGAAAAGTTGAATGTCCATCATGCAGTAAATGTGGGAAGAAACACTCTGGTACTTTCTTGAAAGTAATGAGTGTCTGTTACAAGTGTGGTAAAAAAGGCCACGAAGCTCGTGATTGCAAGGTAAAGAAATAAGCTAATGATGTTCAATACTACAACTGCAGGAGGATGGGACATTATTCCAATGAATTCCCTAAGCATCAGGGAAACTTACCTCAGAAATGGCCAAGGGATCAAGGCTAAGATTATATTGTCACTACTGCAGAGGTAGATGCTCTGAAAGACATGGTGGTAGGTAATTTAGTGGTTTCTTCAAGTTTAGAAAATGCATTATTTGATTTTGGATCAATGCATTATTTCATATCTTCACATTTTTTTACAAAAATTAGATATTTCCAATTTGATTTACCAAGGGAGTTTTCAGTTTAAACTCTTAAGGGAAGTATCATTGAAACAATGTTTTCTGAATAATTCCACATTAGAGCACATAAATGTTCTATATCTGCTGATCTCATCATCATACCTATGGTTGAGTTTGATATAATTCATGTTATGGATTGGCTTTCGGACCACGATGCAAAATTTTATTGTAAGAAGAATGAGGTTACTATTTATGATGATAATGATAAGGAACACCTTATCTTTATAGAGGAATCATCACCACCTAATTTTTATCTGGATCCACCCCCAGTAGCATAACTAAATTCATTTATTGGGGAGGAAGAGAATGAAATGAATGTGGGTGAGGAATGGAATGTTCAAATAGAGGATGTACCTGTTGTGAAAGAATATATAGATGTGTTTACGGAAGATTTACCTGGGCATCCTCCAGAATGAGAAGTTGAGTTTTCCATTGATTTAATTCCTGGATCAAGGACGATATCAAAGACCCCTTATAGAATGTCCACTGTGGAATTAGTCGAACTAAAGAAGAAACTAGAGGAATTGAGTTATAAGGGATTTATTCGAGCTAGTGTTTTTTAATGCGACGCCCCTGTCATTTTTGTTAAGAAGAAAGATGGATCTATGAGGTTATGTATCGACTACAGGGAAATCAATGCTAGAAAAATAAAGAACAGGTATCCCCAACCTCACATTGATGATTTATTAGACCAACATCATGGAGCTCAATCTGTTTCGATGATTGACCTTCGGTCTGGATACCATCAGTTGTTTGTAAATAAGGAAGACATTCTGAAGACAACATTTTGAACTAGGTATGTGTATTACAATTTTACAGTAATGACTTTTGGATTGACTAATACACCCTATGTATTCATGTATCTAATCAATAGTGTTTTCAAGGAATATCTCGATGAATTTTTGGTTGTATTTATTGATGATATCTTGTTATACTCCAAAATCTACGAAGATCATGAAAATCACTTTCTCATTATCCTGAAGACTCTGAGAAGACATGTATTACATGGGAATTTTATCAAGTGTGAATTCTGGTTTCATGAGATATCTTTTCATGGCCATATTGTCTCTAAAGATGGAATCTATGTTGATCCTTCTAATACAAGATAAATCTGATAATGGCCAGCACCAGCAAGTATAACTGAGGTATGCAGTTTTATTGGATTAGCAGGTTAATATCGACGTTTCGTCAAGAATTTTTCACGATTGGCTAACCCATTATCAAAGGTCACAAGTAAAGGGGTTAAATTTGTTTGGACAAAAGAGTGTGAAGAATTTTTTTAAAAACTGAAGATACGATTAGTCAATGCTACTATATTGACTCTACCATCTGGGAATGATGGGTTCGTTATTTATAGTTATGCATCGAATAAAGGACTTGGTTGTGTCCTTGTGCATATTGGTAGGGTTATTTCCTATTCATCACGACAGCTAAAAATTAATTATCAAAACTATCCTACTCATGATCTGGAGTTAGCTGCTGTAATCTTTGCTTTGATGATATGGAGACATTATCTCTATGGTAAAAATTGTGAGATTTATACTTATCACAAGAGTTTGAAGTATATTTTCTCACAAAAATAACTCATCATGAGGCAAAGCCAATGGCTTGAACTACTCAAATATTATGATTGAACGATACAATACCACCTGGGGAAGGAAAATAAGGTGGCAGATGCTTTGAGCAGAAAAGTTCATGGTGTTTTGAACATGATGAGAATTGAAAGAGATCCTATTTTTATGGATCTAGTAAATTTGGATACGGGAATCACCATGGAAGGTGAAAAATCAATTCTTTTTCAAATGGTTTCCAAACCATATTTACTAGAAAGGATTAAGAGTTATCATACCGATAATGGAGGGTTTCAGATGAAGATTAAAGCTATGAATGATGGGAGATTGAGAGACTTTGTGTATGAATAATGAACATTAAAATTTGAGAAGGGGCTTTGTATTCCCGATATACCTGATCTAAAAAGGGAATTTTTGGATGATGCTCATAGTTCCAATTTCTCTATACACCTTGGGATCTCCAAAATCTATATATATTTAAAGGAACATTTTAGGTGGGACAACATGAAGAGGGAGATTTCTGATTTTGTGTCAAGATGTATGGTTTTCCATCAAGTTAAAGTTGGAAGGCAACAACCTGGTGGAGTATTGCAACCTCTTCTCATACCTAAGTGGAAATGGGAAAATATCACAATGGAATTTTTCATGGGACTACCAGAGACTCCTAGAAGGAATGATGCAATATGGTTCATTGTTGATCGTCTTACCAAATCAGCACATTTTCATGCTATAAGGGAAGATTTACCACTTGAACGTCTAGAAAGACTATATATTAATGAAGTTGTGAGACTTCATGGAGTACCCCTATCGATTGTTTCTGATTGAGATCCCCATTTTACTTCACAATTCTGGAAGAGTCTTCAGTAGGCCTTGGATACTGAACTTCATTTGAGCACTGCTTACCACCCTTAAACAGATGGACAAACGGAATGGACTATTCAAATCTTATAAGACATGTAGTGATCTTTATCACTTGACTTTCAGGGTATGTGGGATCAATATTTACCTCTGATAGAATTTTTATATAACAATAGCTTCCATTAGAGTATTCAGATGACACCATATGAAGCGTTATACGGAAATAGATGGAGCACACCAACCTATTGGGATGACGTTTGTGAAAGAAAACTCGTAGGTCCAGAACTGGTGGAGGAAACGATGGAAAAGGTGAAGTTAATCCAAAACCACATCAAAGCAGCTGAAAGTAGGTAGAAGAGATATGCCGATAACTAAAGTAAGGGTTTGGAATTTCATGTAGAAGATCATGTTTTCTCGAATGTATCTCCATGGATGGGATTTATAAGTTTCGGTAAGAAAGGTAAATTGAGTCCCAGGTAAATCGGACATTTTTAAATTCTAGAACTAATTGGGGCTGTAGATTACCGTCTGGCAATGATACCAAGTCTCTCCAAAGATCACGATGTGTTCCACGTATCACTGTTGAGGAAATACATGCCTCACCCAATGCATGTACTGTATTACGAAGAATTAGAACAAGAACTCGATCTGTCTTACTGCGAAGAGCCCATCAAGATTCTTGATAATAGAGAACAAGAGCTGAGAAACCGGATGAATCGTCTGGTAAAAGTTCTATGGAGAAACCATAAGATGGAAGAGGAAACGTGGGAACCCAAGGAACATATGATGAAAAATCACCCGAGTCTTTTTATACAGTAATTTCATCGAAATTTCGAGGACAAAAGTATTTGAAGGTGGGGATAATGTAACACGCCAAGCTTCAACGGTACACTTCTCTTTGAATAATACAATAGCGTGTGTTGTACGCAACCTCGAGTTCTAACACACACCACAACCAATCAAACTAACCGTTATGAATAGTAATACCCACTTTTTGACATTTTAATCATTTTATCTTTCAAAATGGACTTCATTTTTGAATTTGGAATATCGAAATTATCCTTGGGTGATTTTTTGGTTTTTTTATGAAAACATTCAATTTTTTATGAATAGTGAAAAACACTGAGTTATTGGTTAAAAAAAATATTTAAATAATTATTTATTTTATTTATATTTAATTAAGTTCAAAATAAATACATAATACCTATATATGTTCGAGGTAATTCATTAGAGTTAGTTTAGAATAATTTTAGATATATAAAAATTTTATTGAATTTTTCACCGCCTTTTACCCACCTCTTAGGAGAATTTGCAAATTCACATAAAACTTAATTTTACTGATTCTGTAAGTGGAATTTCGAAAATCCAAGATACATGGTTATTATCAAGGAGTAATATGTGGTTCAATAAGATAAAAATAATTTTTGGTGAATAGTAACTTTTTGCTTTTATTTACCACGATATAAAGTAAATAGGGTAATTATGGGTAAAATGATATTAATATTACCCTAACACAAGTCCTGATTCTATTGGAAAAGTGTATCTCGACCCAATACAACCTTAGGAATAAAATATTATCATTTAGTTCCACTTGGATTAGATTAGGACATTTATTATTATTTAATTCAAAGAAGAGTTAAAAGAGTTAAAATCAATGTTTAATTACTAAAAAATTATTAATAAAGAGCTATACATAAGATGTATTCGATTGTAAATATTCATTAGAAATATAATGATATTTCCTACATAATGATATTTTATTTATTATTTTTTGACATTAAATAATTTAATTCATTTATGGAACAATGGTGATGCAATAATTACCTAATTAATGAAATATTAAAATAATTGATAATATAAATACCCAAATAAATTTAATTTGATACTTTTTATGAATTAAAATTATTTTATAGATTAATATGACTTGTTATTATCGATTTAATTATGTTTGTTCGAAGTAATAATGCTGTTATGATTTTCAGAAAAAATCTAATACCAAATAGTGTCCAAATTGACAAAAAAGAGATTTTAAAACAAATATTATATTATTAATTGATATTCAATTTTTAAAAATCAATGGTTCGTCCAAGAGACTTATATAATGATAGGTGTATCATTAATGGAACACTTGGGGTCTCTTGTATGTATATAGTATGTTTATTAACTATATAATATAAAAATAAAAAGTGACATGGTATGTGTCAAACTAATTAACTAAGAGTTAAAACTAAAACATAAGGTTAATATAATGACCCAAACCTGTCCAAAATATATTGGTTGAAATTATTTCGACCTATATATACCATGGAAATTTAATAATTCACTTTGGAGCCATTAGAAACGGAATATTAATTAATTATAAAATAATTCTTTAAGTTTTTCCTAAAGAGCCCCTCACCCCTCTTATAAAAGGGAACTAACCCTTCTTGTTAATTCACACCTTCAAAGCCATTTGGCTCAGCCAAAATATACCGAAATATCCTACCAACTTCCCTCGAAAAAACTTAGAGGCCTTAGTTTGATCTGAAATCCAACCTATGGAGCCCTTTTGATCAAATAAAATGGAAGAAACCAAAGAAGAGGTAATGTTTTCACCACCCTTTTTCAAGTTCATTTCTTCTTCAACTTATTCATTCCTCGTTTTTTCCGTTATAAAATAATAAATCCTTTATATTATATATACCTTGATGTTATTATAAATATGGAACAACCAAATTCATTATTCTATTCATATCTTTAATGACATGTCACCATACATGCATACGTACGACCTACCGTCTCCACGTCGTGGTGTAATTGTTATTCAACATATTATTATGTAGATGGGTATAATAATGATGTATAATTCATTTAAATAATAAATATAACATGATAAGGATTCTGTTTATATTATATAATATCCAATTATATATTATATTAATATAAAAAGAATGATATTGTCGCTCGTGCGTACATACGGACTACTGTCCCCACGAACGCGATGAGATTCATTCCCCATCGTATCCATTCAAGTCTAATTCACATTTTATGATTAAAAATTATGTTTAAGGACCGGATATCATTATGGATATGAATAAAATACAATCTATCCATAATAAACATGTCTTATGTAACAAAACATATATATGAAAACGATTAAGATAACATCCGAAACAACGATAATAATAAAATATTATTAACAAATAATTAATAGAAGATCATATATGATATCATAATTATGTATATGGTTTTTTCATAACATAATAAATTTTTTTTAACTATTATACAGTAGGATAACATACCATCGACTATGGAAAAGTACAAGGTAAGGGTTATTTCACAATCTCTTCATTATCTGAGGTTGTTTATACGTGATTATCTACTAGGACCTCTTTATCATCCACATCCATGTTTTTTTAAAATGTATTTCAAATCATTCTTACTATTTTAAAGGCTATGGTATAAAGTCATTTATACCCTTGTTGAATTTTTATAATAATTTTATAAAGGAATCAATCTATAGTTTTCCAAACAAGGCCCTTTTTAACCTTTTCGACAGAATTAAGGTAAGAATGACTTTTTTAACTTATTCTGTGGGTGCAGCTATTTTCTGCCGTTATAAAATCGTCAAAGATTCCCATACAAGATTATATGAATATTTTCATTGTAAATGTTTTATTTCATAATTATGTGACTTTTAAATTATTTCAAAAAAAGAGATATTTCTCTCAAATAGTTTTGATTTCATCTATGTCAACATCCTTTGATAGATTTTATGCTTATTTTAAGTTTATTTATTATGATAAAAAACTTTCATATATTATTGAAGGTTTTGTGATATGTTTGACTATGAATGTGTTATTTTAATACCATTCATGGTTTATGGAGAAAGCTTTGATATTTCGTATGATAGTTTTAATATGAATTTTTATGTTATGTTTAAACCTATTCATATGAGGAATGCATTGGAATTAATAAGTGACAGGTGGAGCCCACTATAGCTCCTCGATGCATCAGGAGTTATCATGAGACAAACTAGTGCCTTGGCACAAGTCCTTGACAAAATCTTATTTTTAGTCTTGGCACGAGGCCTTGGCTATGATGTTATGATAGTCTGGCATTATGCATTCCATCATTATGAAAGTGGTTATTGATATTGCATGGGATTATTCGACTAGTAGTATATCCATGTGAATAAATAAATGGAATTATTTAATTTTATCTTTTCCATATTATTCTGAAGTTAATGTTTAAAAGGCTTTTGTTTTAGTTAGACATTTCCTTAAAAGATTATGTTTATTTATGAAAGTTTCCTCTATATTTTTATCCTTACTGAGCATCTGAGCTCACCCATTTCAATGATTGTTTTTCCCATGATGTGAAGTAGTAATTAATGAATAACCTGCTGGGATAGTATGTGGGGACATGAGTATGGACTATAGAGACTATGTTTTTGTAGTTTTAATTTTTATTATTTAATGTAAAACTTTATGAATATATCTAGTGTTTCCACTGACACTATACTAATCGATCTTTCAAGATTTTATCTTTCTTGTGATCATGCCAATATTTTGTAATAATGCACCGACTCTGGGAAAATGGGGTCAGGGCGTTACATAGGAACATGATTTCAACTATATAGATTTAGTTTTAGTTCATTCATCTTTTTAGGGTTAATATGTGTTCATGGTTTTCCTTATCATTCGAGGAATCATAGTATAACACGTATAAGTAGTCAAGGATCCTATTTCCATAGAAGATTCTCAATGATATTCTTGTATCCGCCAACTGAGTCGATAAATTATTACTATTATACGGGGAAATTGAATGTTTGAGGAATGTTTTTAGGGGAATATACCCTCACCTAAACATGATTTGGATGAACTGAATCAAATTAGTTAGTCTACGCATAATAGGCTAGTGACAAGGGATAACCATGATGTACATAACTGGATTAATATTTAACGATAATCTATTAGGTTTTAAAACTCAATATTATTCATTTATGTTTTAAATGAACAATCATTATGAATATTTTATTAATATATTTATAATATTTTTTTGAATGTGTTTTTTTGATGTAATCATTGGTTCTGATCAGTTATCTCATCTTTAAAAAATACATTGACTAGTATTTCAATAAGGATTCATTCAAATCAGTTAGAGGTGATTGTTATAATATATATGTTGAGTGGTAATTTAATGATTGTTTTTGTTTCCTGATCATATTCTATTGGGAGTTACAATAGCCTATTATTATAGTGTTTTTCTTAGAGATGATGTATTGTGATATACTATTCATAGACCCATTCTTCATTAATTCTACAATTAATTTTTTAATCCATCCTGGTGTTTCCACTTTAGACAGAGTTAATGTTTTTCATTTATCATGTTTTAGGAACATATCACATATAAATCTATCATTATATTGTGACTCTCAAAAATTATAAATAGATGGAATATTATTAAGAAAATTATGGGATTAAAGGTTTTATTCACTTGAGAATCTCCCCTTAGTGTTATTATATATTTTCATGAAGATAGTGGACATTGACTATCACTTTTTTTTCAATATTAGAGGATAAACCAGGTAATATTACCAATAAACTATATCCTTTTCATGGTATTACTGATTTTCATTACTATTTGTGGTGAATAAAATTATTCTATAAAACTAAATCGGTATTTTTTTATCATCATATACATGTGTGTACTTTCAAAATAATTTATACTAAATTAATTTAATGATATGGGATATATTATTATCTTGATATGTGTATAATATTAAATAATTCATGCGTCGTGTATATAGAATTGAGGAATAAGATATTTTTTCCATATTTAATCACATTTCATGTCGTATTAATTGATTTTATTTTGGTGTACTTTTAGTCGATGTAGGACCTTTCTAAATATTTATAAATCATTATGAACACAGTTATAGAGAAAAATATTTTCCTTCACACATTTGATGTGCATGTTTTAGATTGCGAGATCTTATTTATGTTAACCTGATATCAATGAAATGTATATCAGTAAACCATGGGAAGGTTGATTTTGTGACCTTATTGTCATAGCCAATGAATTTTATTTTGAACAAATGTTTCATGATATTGGTATCCTATTGTATAAGGTGAATTCATGATTTATCATAATTTGAAGAACCTTGTGTATCCATCAACATGAACATAATGTTTTCTATGATTTAGGCAATAGGTAATTCTCAATTTAGAAACGAGAACTATGATCCAATAATTTTTTAACCTTACATGAGATAGGTAAATACTTAATCTTGTATTATAATGCATGAAGTGTTATTCTAACAGTCATTATAATGATGGAAAATAATTTTATGTCATAGGATCTCAATTGTGTATTCTGAATGAGTAGAATTTTATAAATCATGATATAGATTATTTCGATGTATGGAAATAAATGAGATATTAGAATCCCAATATTATAGGAAGGATGGATTTCATAAATACATACCATAATATCCAAACATATATTTATTTTTTAATGTGAACAAAAAAGTAATCAAAAAACATTTGTTGACCACCATCAATATTCTAACATCATGAAAGAATGTATCCTTGTGAAATTGAATAATGATATATATGCACTGAGTAGGAAAACAGTGGTGCATGTGTCTTATTGAAATTAGGAGATTCTTGGCCTACTTATTTAGATGCACCATAATGGTTTTATGTATAAAGGATGAGGTAAGAATGAACCTCATAGTCCCATATCATCCCTCACTTAAAGACTGAAGGATATTCCTCTTTTGGCCAAGTAGTTATTGTTAAAAAGTGATTATATATATGTTGTGGTTCTTCCAACTAGTTTGACTCTTTACTATATTGATGTACATTATATACATTTTTGGGTTTTGGTCACTACTTGAATGTGTGAGGATAAGCAATAATATTTTATAACATCATGCTGTGTTTTTGAATGAAGTATTACCCTGATGTAACATGATATATGTTGTTATTAATTGAGGCCCATGATGAAGAAGGATTAAATGGAATATATTTCCAATGCCTTACATATCAAATAGTAATGTTTAAATATAATAAATCCAATAGTATTTTTTAGTAACAAAAAAAATTACTATGTGAATGTGGGATCATGTGACCATGGATTTTTTATAGGTTTTAATTGATA
Organism: Viscum album; assembly: GCA_963277665.1. Taxonomy (NCBI): domain Eukaryota; kingdom Viridiplantae; phylum Streptophyta; class Magnoliopsida; order Santalales; family Viscaceae; genus Viscum; species Viscum album. The sequence continues at coordinate 202,197,210 of OY728121.1, read as the reverse complement.
GAATATGGTTTAAATATGATATGGTAATTATGGACTACATGATGATGTTGATACTTTTTGGATAGTTCTATGATACTTTCTCCATCAATGTGTAGAATTTGGTGTCTGTATTTTTTACTATCTGTCATCATGGTATACCTTAGAATACCATTTTGTCAACAGTATTGATTTCAAGTCATGATTCAAGTAGAGTCTTCCAATGTATGTTATTACATTATTGTATTTTATTACTTCCTAACATCATCAAACTGATGGGATGTTTTAGAATATTATCTACATTATGTAGTGAATTCTTTTAGAATGTGTCAGGTATTTTAGTGTTTTTTAGAGAGTAATATCACCATAGGAATTTCTTCTGAAATAACTATTATATGATATTGGTTCATATGGATCATTATATATAATTTTACTATAACCCATTCCGATAAACTATTTGTTTTCTATAGGATATAGACATACATTTTTTCACATCATTCTTAATTGAAGAGATCTTAGATCATATATTGTTAATTTGGAAGATATTTGAGAGTTTGTTTAGGGTAAAAAGGTTTTTTATCTTGGATGGAGATATCATAAAAATTATATTATGTTCAGTGAATGGAGAAATAAATGAAAATCACTATTTTTAGAGATTAACTATATTCCAATGTAAGGGTGGATGGTATAAAATAATATGAACCCCTAATACATTATCAATATGATCGATGTCTTGGAATACCAGTAATAAATTTTTCAATGATTATATTCTAGATAAAATGTATTTATTTTATCTAAACATAGAGGATACCAAAAAAATCTATTTATTATTATAGATGTAAAGCATATTGAGAATGCATATGTGACGTTAGTGGAGTCTCTGATACATATTTTTAATCATATTCAAAATATTATTCCTTTGACGATAGATGCCCCAGAATGAGCTCAACGGAAAAATAACGTATTATAGAGGATATAGGTTATATGGGGCCTAACAAACTACTATACTAGCAAGAGTGTTTATCCTAAGATGTTTTTGTTACTCAATGATGAATCATAATTAAAATCCAACCTATGGTGGGGATTTTATAAAACATTCCCTTCTTGTGATAGTTGAATTCCATTATATTTCCAAAAACCCTCAAATATTTTTTCCCGAAATGAGTGCTTATGGTATTGGAACGTTTGGTAGGGCTCTATGTATTTCTCTTGAAAATAATTTGTTTTCTTGGATGTTTCATCATTGAATTATTCATTTGGTTACTCAGTGGGTGATACAATGGAGAATGTATCTACAAGGTGTCACCAACAACCCTTTGACCCTATAACATGTACCTACTGTTCTAATGGGTGTATGGAGGTGGGGTACTGTGTACCAAATGGCCATATGTTTATTTTTTCTTATAAATATAATAAATTAAATTTTGGTTAAAAAATTCATATTAAATGTGAAATTATGCTCATTTTTTTTATCTATAGCCTATCACCCGCCCCTGTTACATTCATTTCCCACATTCATTTGATGTGTTGGTTTTATCATGTTTTTTGTCAGTATTATATTTCATAATTTCTGGTGTGTCACCAATGGTAATAATTCTTCAACTATTGGATATATTTACTATTTATATTTAAATTTCCTTACATTATTTTATTTAGACTATAATTTTGGGGCAGTTTTATTGATTTTTCAAAAACATATTCAAGTCAATTTTTATTATATTACTAAATTATTTGGAGCCCATTAGATAGTGGTCATTGGTTCATAAGTAATCTCTATGATTTTCACTCATTTTATGGGATGAGTGATATGAGATATTTTATCTCATGTATGATTCAACTACATATCTTTTTAATTTTTTACCTTAACATAATGTGAGTTGGGTTATGGAATTTAGAGACGCAATGAAACCTCTAGTTAGAATACAATTTTATGATGGCTACTAATGGGAATAAAATTTATTTACTGTGACTTTATCTAAATTATTATATCCTAATTGGTCATGACTAAGTTATTATAAGATATTATTGATGAAAAAAATGGTTCTTATGACCCCCATTGATAAAGGAGAAGTGTGATTAGATTTTCGTTTAACATGTCTACACGCATATAGAGATTTCAAGATTTACTATAGACATCAGTAGTAGAATTGGACATTGGAAATAATACCAACCCTTATTGGGCAAGGAAGTAGATGTGTAACGCTTCAATAATAATTATTAATTTTACATGTAAAATAGGATCTACCAAATATATACCTGATGAGTATTGGGTGATATTTGTAACTGAAATGTAAATTATCATGTTGTGTTGATCATGTATATTTACAACACATCTGGGTTGTATATGTGGGTTGAAATGAACTATTTTATTGGTAATTAATTTTGGCTATTTAATAATTTTTTTTATTGTGGAGGAAAAATGCAATGAGATTCCCATTTCTATTATAATCAATATATCATATGTTTATAATTATTATACTATGATAATTGTTTTCGGATGTAATGAAACATATAGTGTATTTGATACTATATTATACACTATTTCAAATGTCAATTATGATCATTTCTGAGACCCTACATAGTAGAAATGGGACTAGATTCCCAAGTGACCACGTTGGGGACGAGCATGAGGTATTATTTGTAGTTATCAACTATTACACATGGATGTGGGATTTAATAACAATGATGATATCCTAACAAGGATGTGGATGCGATTCAAAATTGATAATGTCAATTTGGGAAAATGATGCTCCCAATGATGTAACGTTGTTTAAATTCATAAATTCTATTAGGTCTTGATATTATACTCAAGGATAGAGACATTTTGGGATATATTGGTGATCTAAACTTGATGTGGTTCCCATTTTTTCAAGATATCATACTTCTAATATACCCATATTAATTTCTATTCCAATAGTGTAAACTACCCATGTAATCTTTGTCATATTAAAACATTTATTATATTACCAATAATTTGTATATGTTATTAGGATGAAATTCAAATGTATTTTTTCATTTTTTATGAGAAAATTTTATATGAATTCCCTATAACATGGGGAACAATTAAAATTGCATGATTATGGGATATTTTAATTGAAATAGTGAAATTGGAAAAAAATAGGTTTTCATCACAAAGGTTTTCCATTTACCACCCCTGGGTGGTTCTTATTTATTATTAGTATGATTTCATTTATACATATATTTATTACTATATCACAAATAAATTTTCTTTCATTGGAATTATATTTTTAATGAAACCAATTAATAATGACTACTAGGTTGTATTTATTACATTCTATGTATCCATGTCTCCACGGAGTGAATCATCATTCATTGCGAAGGTGGGACCAAGGGCCCTGCTATTGATTGAAAGGTTCAGATGTTTGGTATGAGTTGGATGGTAGGACCTAACATGGATTATATAAATGTTTTTATGTCATCTACCTTTTATTTGAATGAAATTTATTTTATATCCTTATAGTTGGTGACCTTGTTTATAAATATATATATATATATATATTACATTGAAATTATAGTGGATTTTTTTAAACATTTGTTATATTATTACAATTTATAAAATTTTTATAAAATTTTCTTTCATTTTATACTTTTAAATTTTGATTACTATATAAATATATTTATTTATTTATTTAGTGTAAATTCTGTCTATCTATAGAAAATGTGAAATAATCTCCACGCCTCATACAAAAACCCTCAACACTAGTAATATTTCTCATTATATAAAATGTTGTGGTTGATGCATGTGCCCATGGTTTTGTAATATTTGATGTAAAATATATTGTGGATTAAATAACATTTCATCTTAGTTATCATGTGGATATGTATTTTCTCAAAAAAAAATTCAGTATGTGAATCCTAGAATTCCACTGAACATGCTATATCTATCCACTTCTTCTTTTAGATTCATTAAAATTCTGATTCCAAATATTGATAAAATAATAATATAATTTATAAATATTATCTCCAACACTAAGGTCTCTTCCTCGATATCTAATTCAAGAACATACTCTATACCCACAATTTAAAAAATCTATGCATAATAAATGCATACTGTATACAAAAAATAACAATTTCATATTAAATGGAATGTTGAATTTAAAATTCATAAAATAAATAAAACTTATATTACGAATTTAATTCTCATAAATTCATGAAATATGATAAATAATAACTATCTAGTCAACTTTGATATGAATTTTAAACATAAAAATTCAATTTTATGTACCCCTTGGGGTTTGAGAGGGTGGCCCTAAAACTATTCCATTTTTTAGATTGATTCCCATAACATGTAACATATTAGATATATGTACATTATTTACTCTTTCCATAATATTATAATTACTTCTTCATTTAATATTTATATGGAAATGTACATAGAATACATGTCATCTCAAATGGTTACAATAGTTCCCCCATAAATAGAGAACCTTTACATATTATGATTGAAAATTTTATGATATCTAATATTATCTAGATTCAAAATCCTCATAGGAAAAAATAACGCTTGATGACTAGGAGTTGAGGGATTAGAATCATTTATGATTATTCTCATGATGATTTAAATTCGTGACCTTCATTATAAGATATTACAAGGAATCTAATGGAAAATGGAAAACCAGTTGATTGAGTTGTTATTGGTGATTCATATCTACAAACACATGCATATTTATCCAAAAATGAGATTATTATCAAAGATTAAACATTTATTACAAAACATTATATAAGAATAAAACAATTACATTTATTTTTTCACATGGTATTGTGCATTGGGTGCATCATTGGGGGTATGAAATTGATTGAATGACAAGTATAGAAAATTTCTATTCTGAAATTATGTGATATAATATGATATTTTATCTAGATAGAATTATAATTCATTAGAAATAATTCCATGGTATAAGAATGAAAGTATGTATAGTATTGTAAATGAATATTAATTCATTAATGGTCGATGAAAAATAGTTTTTATACTTCTTTATGAGGTATATGAAGACAAAGGGATTTTATTACATAGAATTCATTCAATTGATCATTTCATTTATAATTATATAACTTATCTATTTATGATCCTTGATTTTTTATCTTGATATCTATCGTAGTATTATTTAATAATCAATACTATAGATATAAGGGGCTATGGGGTCACATATCTAAATTATTCAAATGTCTGGTATATACTTTTGAATAGTAGTCTAGGACATAGTGGCCTAATCCACAAGGTTCGAGGGATGTATGTGTTTAAATAATCATCATGATCTAAATAAATTCAATAAAATTCAATAATGATATATTTCTTAATAAATTTATTTATTTAATGAATTTAATAATTTAAATGGGAATAATGGAAATAATATTTAATGAATGAAATTTATTTTAATATTCATGGATTATATGATATTTCCAAAGTAAAGGCTCGAGCTATATGTCCATAAATATGATACATATTTTTACCATTATTCTATACATAAAATATGATGCATTCCATAACCATAATGACTTAGATTATCTGGATATTTGACATACAATAGTATTATTTAATTAATGATCTTCACCATCTCCAATAATGGTCAATCCACATAGTATAATTCTTATGAATCACCAATAAAAAAATTCAGTAACATGGGGAAATGAAAATTAATGGTGTTATCCAATTAAAAATAGAGTAATAATGGGAAATATAAATTAATTATCGTATGAAATTATATGATAATAATAAGGTAGTTGGATCTTTACCAAAACATAACAACATCATACACAATCAGAAAAAAATCAAAAAAATGTGTTATAGAAAAAAAAATTTCAAAATGAATGAATCATAAGAATGATATTTTTTCATTATCAAATCATTAACAAAATGTTCATGTCAGAATATTTCTTGTAATCAACATATGTGTTAATGAATTTTATATGTCAATGTCGTCAACCAAGACCTTCATATCAAAATTCAACACCACTTTCTGAAAATGAAACAACCAAATTGATTTTCATCCTATAATTTCTCATGAAAATCTACATTATTGCAAAAACTGATCAATCATGTCAATTTTTGTCACATAGTAGTATCATGAGATATAATACGTTACCCATTTCATTAGAGGGGGATATTGGTACTAGAAGTCACATAAATAAAAAAATGAATAGTTTTCCCATATTATCATAAATAATTAATGATATTATATCCCATGAAAATAAATCTGTTAAATTAAAATTTAATTCATATAATTACCCAATAAAGAGTGAGAATTTATAAAAATTTCAACTCTTCATTTTAAATATAAAAACTCTAGAAAAATAATATGGATTGTATACATTGTTAATATCCTCAAAAATGATTATGTAATAACAAAGGAATTCATATTAGATGGAAAATTATTTGAAGTATCATTTGGAATAATAATGGTGGAAAAAACATTTCCATTTTCAAAGAAATTTTATTTTTAATTTAAATGAAACTATAATGAAAGACATTTTCAATAAAAATAAACATGTAATTATATAACATGTTCATTAAATCATTAAGGTTTCATGAGGGTGAGAAAATCCACATATTATGTATAATATTTAAAACAAATCCTTCCATGATTTTTTAGAATGTCACTTAGTACATTTATTATGAAAAATAAAAAATATTACTTTCAACCCATTTTGTAAAAAGTGCAACATGAGTAAAAAATATTTGAATTTTTTTAGGAGATTACTATAAAAAATTTTAAAATAATTTAGAAAACATGGATATGTATGATAAATATTCTATTGTTGATTCATAAACAAAATAAATATTTAATAGGAAATAATATTGGCATGCATTAATTATTTTATGAATTTAAGAGATAGGGTGGTGGGGAGGATTTTTATAACTAGAATGGATGGGTGTTTTTTATAATAATATTCATTTGTTCGTTATTATTGATCAAAAATATAAAATGTGATTGTTATTAAAAATATATATAGTAAATAGTTTATGTATATCTAAATGGGGGGTGATTATATCACCCATGAATCTAAATTCTTGTTTAGAGATTAAAATGTTAAATACAGTAAATTACCATATTTCACTATTCTCAAAAAATTAAACTATTTTAAAAAATACTATAAATTTATCAATTCAATTTTTTGATTGGTAGATTTCATATATGAGAAACATATTTTGAATGAAAATTTATATATTTGATAAATTTAATTTTCAAAAAAATCATCAATTATTAAAAAAACATATTTAAATTTTATAATTTATATTATGTAACTTTTAATAATTAAATGTACTCATATAAATTTATATTATATTTATTATAAAAGATAATATTAATTTATGACCACATTATATGATAATTATATTTTTTTTAAATTATTATATTAATTATAATATTTTAAATAAATATTTATGTTCTAATAAAAATAATTTTTCATTTTTAAAACATATATTTACATATAACATGATATAAATATATCATATTTTCATTTACAATTATCCTAAATTTTATATATAATTTCATAGATGAGTTTACTATTATAATGACTAGGTTACTATTCCAAATGGTCACATTATTATTCCAATGTTATGGTTTCTATTTCAATGGTATTGATTATATAATTTCAATAGATAACTCTTATTGAAATCATTATTTATTAAATATTATTTTATATTATGGTTATATACATACATTCATTATAGAAGTGAATATTTTATTATTAACATTATGTTTCATTTCAATAGTATTTTCACTAGTTCGGTCATTAGATTTGATTGAGGAGACCCAAATTATCATATTCTTATTATCTTATTTTCTATTTATTTTTCCACAATAAATTTTTGTAAATCAGATTTTTTTATTTTATTACTAATGTATCATTATTAATCTATGAGAATAATTATTTTGGATTTGTCTATGTGATTATTTTCATTAATACATTATGACACAACCATATGAAGCGAATGTCCATTAATAAAATCCTTGTTCATTAAATCCCACCCCTAGGATATTTCACTATCAAAATTTCATTCATCTAAGTACTATGAAAATATGTAACGTAACTTCTCATTAATCTCAATATTTGTTTCCCAAGTCACCTCTTTCAATGCATACTCCTTTGTTGTAAGTTGACCAGGTTAGTAGTCTTATTCCGTATAACATTTTCACATAGATTCAAAATCATCACTAGATGCTCCGCCAAAGAGAGATCATTTTTTAGTTATACCACCTCATAATTCAGTAAATGATATGGATCTGTTATGTACTTCCTCAAAAGGGATACTTTTAATTTATCATGTACTTTGGACTTGGTTGGTGGAAATTCTATTCTATAGGCCTCTACCCTAACATGATCTAGAATCTCGAATGAGTCTATGTACCTAGGACTCTACTTCAATTTCATCCAAAATATCATGAGTCTCTTAACACAAGATATTTGTAGGAATACAATGTCAAAACCCTCATTATCTATCTCTCATCAATGATTATCTACATAGCTTTTCTATTGATTTAGTATTCCCGGATGTTAAGATGGATGGTTTTCCCCCACCAATACAATCACATTCACAATTTCATGTCCCAACATCTTATTTAAACTAAAATAAACCCAATATGTTGGTCTTCTACATCATTTCCTAGAAATAGAAAATATGGGGACATTTGGAATCATCAATAGGAACTATTTATGTAAGAGAACTTGGTCATTATAATATATTGATCATATCCTCCATTAAAATAATCAAAACATGATCTCAACATGAAATTCCGTGTTTGAATTTTCTTCTAAGATTTGACACCACTTTATGGATGATAAGGCGTAAAAATATTTATCACAATATTTATCCAAAATTGGTTACTTTTGTATAACCTGGAGGGAAATTATAAATTAAGATTGAATATAATCATTAATGGTTCTCCATAAATCCTCTCCACTTCACTGATGTTTTTCCATGAAAATTGGTTAATTTAGAATTCCTATAGAATAAAAATAAAGTTAGTATTATTTATTGTATAATCCAAAATGACCAATATGGCATTATTTCATCTAGAGGTATTTTTTTGTCTAGTAAAAATTATAGTGTGATGTTTTTCTATTTCTATATAGGGTTGTGGTTTAATATAACCCTTGTATTTTTTTTCATGTCTTCAATTGCTGAAATTTCAAGAACATTGGTTAAAATTTAGTGATCCCCTTCTTTATATGTTCCAAACATTACTTCTATCAGAGATTTTGATAGATATGTGTGCTCCATGGTTGAATAGGGAAGGTCGGTCGACGTTCTTCATTCAAAATATCCCTATCTATCTCAGTATTTTCTATTACACATTTGTCATTACCCAAATATTGTGTCTCATTCCTCATCAATTTTCAACTTTGAGGATTTCTATTTTCAGGTAGAATCAACCTTCATGTGAATATCATCATTATCTCATTGAACCAAATTTATCTTCTCTAAATGTGATTTCTCCAAAATCATTTGAGAAATGATTGACGATTTTCATTACTCAATGATTATCGTAACCATTACTTATAAGCCTAAGAATATTAGATCCTTATAAATTCTCATCAGGGATAAAGTTGAAGGATCTATTCTACATAGAGAATCATTCACTTTATTTTCATTAATATGTTTGAGGTGGAATGATCATTCATAATCATTGAAAATATCTATCCATTTAATATGGTTCAAAGTAATTTAATTCTATGTGAATTTATATTTAATACTCTAATGATAATTATATATCTCAAACTACTCCCTATAATGAAAATTCCAACATATTTTATACAAAAATATCATAGATTTAAACTCTACATAAAAAGTGGGATAGTTTCTCAAATGAACATTTTGGTGCATTGACTCATACGATCTCACAATATCATTTTGATTTAGTTAACAACCTAATTCCCTCATTGAAGAATCTCTTTATAACCCCATGTGTTCCCCAATTTTCAGTAGTATGTGTTATGTTATAGTGATATGCTTTTTTAGAACTCTTTAATTAGGACATAACATTCAGTTGTCCATAAAACATTTACACCCTTCCAATTCGAATTTTTTATTGTATTTCTAAATATTGAGAAATTATTAAAAGATCATAAGTTATACACAACTATTCCATGTAAAATATTGATCTACATTATATATATATATATATTCCAAGGGACTATTGGATATCCATTTTATTTGAAGGGTCTACAGATGATACACTGATCAAGGTAACAGTCCACATGAATGATACATACTCCGGGAAAGATCAAATTTAATAGTCAGTTCATATAGTTATTTCCTCCATAAATTCATTAGAACATTGTTCAAATACTCCTTGTTTTCCAAAATGTTCAATGAATATATCATAATATCTTCTATAAAGACTACCAAATTATTGTTATAACATATAATGACGTTATTCATTATGCCCAGCTAATATTCTAGGTCATTAGCGACTCCAATGTGAATCACGATGAACTCACTATTTTCATACCACATTTGAATGAAAATCGATTAATATACTTAATTACTAACTTTTAATATGTGATATCTCAATCGAAGGTCATCTTTTGATAACTACATGGACCCTAATATTTGATCGAAGATGTCATACATCCATGGTAGGGAATACTTGATCTTTTTCGTTGTTTTATTGTTCTTCAAATATTGAATGTAGAAGTGTATTCATCTATACTTCTTCATAATGAATATTTCTAGTAAAACCCACACTGAAGAACTTGGGATTATAAAACCCTTATCCAAATTCTCTCGTAACTAATTATTCAGCCCCACCAACTCAACGGTGGCCAATATATATGTTTTCATTAATATGGGAAGTGATAATGGTATAAGATCAATTGGGAAATTGAAATATCAGTTAGGAGGAATTACTGATAAATCATCATTGAAAACATCAGTGTAGTCACTCATAAGAGGAATGTCATGGAGAATTATCTTATCCTCAATATCATTAATTTTATTTAGATATTCATTCTCATAAGTCAATAATATTCATATTTTAGAAAATAAATGAAATTTAGATTCATCATCCTCTTTACACATGTCAAGAATTTGATGTTGCATTGGGAATTTAAGAGAGATCTCCCTATGAAAAAATATATGTTCAATTTTTATAATGATAGAAAATCCATATGAAGTATAAAAGAAATAAATTCAAAAGGATGTAAAATGAGATTAGATAAGATTTTCAGTCGAAAATTCATTAAACCATGTGGAGGTATAGAATATTGATAAAATAATTTCCCCATTCACTATACTAATAAATAACTCTAGAATTGTATTTTAAGGTTGTGTTTGAATTTTTACTAATTATTCTAGATATTAATGAATGGGTAGAACTAGAATAAAAATTAACCGTCACTATTCATGAATGAATTATCTGATTACCTATCCCCGCATAATTTTAAGACTTCACCTCAATTGTATTTGTAGAATATTACATTCCATGATAAATTGTATGTTGTTTTTTATTGTATCATATGACCACCCATTTATTATGGAATTTTCCCCCAGAATTAACATGTTAGTTTCAATTGAAACACTACAATAAAGGATGATTTTTGTTTTTAATGTAACATCCCAGACCCGGGTTAAATGAAATTGCTGCCCAAAACCTAAATGTCACATGACCTCAAGTGTGCCTCCATATATTCCATAGGTTGAAGGATATCAGTGTGGGTCTAGATTATTCTCAGGGGGAGAATATAACCTCATGCATGAGTAATCCATAATAGAAAACATTTAATTAGTCGAGATAACATGAGGTAATCAATGAAAAAATAACCATTTTTCAACTCGGTACAATCCAGGAACAAAATTAAATATGTTATGTCATTCTATATTGACAAGTTATAAAAACAAAAAAGGAATAAGGGAATTCCTAAAATATGTCTTGAATTCATGTCAGGAACCTCATTCCTAGATATACCTTATCGAACTTAACTCCCAAGAATAAGACCATTTCTCTATTCCTGACCTCCAAGCATGAAATCTGCTCAGGTACAAAACAGTGGCCCAAGTAGGGTGTGAGTAAAACAAAATATCACACCACCAAAAGTGTCTTAAAATCATGTGTAACATATAGGGCATGAAATTATATATATATAAAATTAGAAAATGAAAGGTAATTCAGGTCCACTGGTCAATAGTCTCTACATAGCTACACTATCAAAGGTTCCAATTCATATGTCTTTATAGTTAGTAGATCAAAATCAATCACAGATGGTTCCTGGAAAACATCATTTCCATAGGGGTATAAGTAAGACCATAACTCACTACGGATAACATATCTTGTAGTCACCACACTTACCCTTTAGAATAGGAAGGTCATTTCATTTTAACAAGACAACCTGACAATAAATACATATCTTCTATGTCTTGAAAGTATCTGTGCACCCCATGGGTGGCCCTACAAAGATTAAGTAATCCACTATGTGTCCTATGGGGAACATGAGGGTTTCAATTCATAATTGAGACATCCATTACCCCAAATATCATCATGAACCAAATTATCAACAAGGGGTAAACTAGAAATATACCCAATAATTCCAAAATCTCAAATGAAACTACGAGTTCTTGATTGTAGACCACATACCTTGGATTCTTTTGAGAATACACACCTAATTAGGGACTCAGATTCTGATTCTACAACCCTTTTCATGGCTTAACATGGATATCCCATGAAAATAAGGGGTTTAGATATTTAAAAGTAGTTATGGAAGAAATGAGAACCCTAAAACCAAAAAGAGAAGTAAGAAGGGGATTAGCCCAACCCAAATCTTTGACTCACAACAGACGACACTCCAAATGACATATAGATGACATAGAATCACTGTTGGATGGACATAGGATATTTTTATTGACACTTGGTTTTCAAGGGGGAATAAAGGAGGAAATAACAAAATGGATTTTAAAATACTTTAATGACAGTTTTGTAAATATCCTATCATTTATGGGCACATGATTTACCATGAAAACCATCCAAACCATGCTCAAACCATGCGATAGATACATTCCCAAAATCCTCCATTCGCCCTGTTTCCTAGGAATTCTGCACAGTAAGAATAAATATGCGATTAACATGAAATAATTTATATCCAATGTTTCATGGTTACCTGGGATGATCCTCATGGTTTTCCTAAACCATGTGCAAGCCATGTAACAATCCTATAAGTCAATTTTCCCATTATTTTCATTTCTCAATCCAACAGAACACCTCAAATCATTCTCATGTTCATTGGGAAAGGCATATTTATCTAATATAAAGGACATAAAATTAATCATAATCTAAAACATACCTTACAAAAATTCAATATCATAAAACCTCCAAACTTTTGGATGCCTCTTCCTTGAGAAGCTATTCCCAACCATTATATAGTTTCCGAAACAAAGGAATCGGGCCACTGGGACTGCTTATCTAATTATCACCCTTATTTTTCATCCAAGATGACCCAATGATGCCATAGAACATAGACCAAAGGAAGAACATTTTCACACAAGGCATTCTCACAATGAAACACAATATGATTTGGATGCTTCTGAAAGGGCTCATCAAGCTCATGATCAACATCATAAGTGTTTATCAGTTGAGATGGATTTGGATGTTAATACTGATGTTGTGATACATGATAAACATCATGCATTCCACAATATTGTTGTTGAAGATCTAATCATTAAAAAACAGTCTAACCATCTCCACAATCTCAAATGGATCTACATATCATGGTGCCAACATTCCCTGTTTACAGATTCAAAGGTGTCCCAATCAAGGTGACACCTGGCAAAATTGAAAATCACCTACAATGTACTAGGGAGGTCTATAACTCTTATCTTCATATTAATTTTTTCTACTGTATGTCATCACCATGTTCATATGAATCAATCAGAACTTCTTAGACATCTCTTATACCAAACTTTGTCCTATCAAATCCAACTCCCTAGATTCAAATAAAAAACACAATTGGGATCTACATGTCCTCCCATAGAGTGCCTCAAATGGTGTCATATGAATTCTGTCTAGAAATATGTTTTTGTATGTAATATCAATAATTGAAAATTGATTTTCCCATGAACCACTGAAATTATGAAAACATGCTCCCAACATGTCCTAAAATACCATAAATGTGCACTCTGGATGCCCATACATTTTTGGGTGATAAGACCTACTCAAAAAAACCAATTACCAATATCCATCTATAGTCCCTAGAAAACACATGATTTAAAATGCGGATCCTGATCCAAAATTATAATTCATGTAACACCATGAAATCATTATATTTCATAGACCTATTTCACACCCAAATGATCAACTGTGTAAGACTCTTATATAGACATGAAACGATCCTCATTAGTTAGCTGAACCAAAATCACCTAGATTGAGTCAATCATCTATGGAGTCATGAGAAGACCCACTATAAAGTCCATATTTACATCATTACACTTCTATTTCTGAATGAATAATGACTACAATTGACCACATCGACACTGATATGAAACCTTCACATGTTGACAACTAAGGAATCATGCAATTAAACCCGCAATTCCATTCAGAATTTTCAGACACCAATAATACTTATGAAGATTAAGATATATCTTAGTCAATCCCGGATGCACTGGCTACATCAATGTGTGGATATAATTCATAAAATAATCATATTAACCCAATGATACAACAACATGACCACTAATAGAGACAATTCCATCATCCCCAACATCCTAACTAGAAGGTGACTCCCCGCCATTAAAAATTTCCTTCATATCTAAACACATTTTATCCTTTATATGTATCTCCTTGAATAGACTAAAATGCAGGGACTAAATAGATAATAATGCAATTATCATTTTTATGTGCCCATCTGGAACCTCTAGTTAATTATTCACAAACAAACCCATCATGCGCTACTCCTAGTTGGATTCCTGAACCGCCGGATTCTGAGTCTTCCATTTCAGAGAATCTGAAACACTATTCCCAATTCCTGGTGTGTAAATCTAATGAATGGATCTTGAAGTACTTATAAATTACATTTATTTTAACTAATACATAATACATTACAAAAAAATACTCCCAATGACCATATTAGTTTAGTTTCTGTGGAATCTTGCGATATAATCTTCTAACATGGTGGAAGATAATTATGATCTCCCATAAATATCTTCCTCTTTTTCTCCTACCTAAAAAATTTCTTTATATTCAGGGGAAAAGGAAATATAAAAAGTGTGAGCTGAAATGCTCAGTAAGGGTAAACATTGAGAGCAAAAATCAAAACATTTAAATAATAATGTAAAAATATTAACATAATGTTTAAATATCAAATTATAGAGACAAGAAATAAATCATTGAAGTACATAAGGAATAGTTCATAAATGAACATTAACCATGATAAAATAGCATTGACATAAAACATGGAATTGTGCGTAACAAATAAGCACATTACATGATTTCCATAGTAGAAAAGGAATTGTTTCCAAAACCATCATAGTGGAAAAAATTAAATTACTAAACTAGGTATACATTCAGTTGCAGTCTTGTATTATTGAACCATGATTACTTGTCATTCCATCCCAATATTACTAAACCATATCTACTTATCATTCTATGAATGTATTGCTGATTCCAACTTACATTCCATTCCAATCATGCATATCTCATGAGATAAAAATATTTACCCAATGCATAGGTGGGAGATATTGTTCCCACTAGTTTCTTAATGAAAATCATTCTTACATGTTCCAAAAAAATATAAACCATTCATCATAGCATAACCCATGAAATAAATTGGGTTTCAAAACAACATTCCACTGTAAAATAATCCATATAAAATAAATGGATTTCAGAAAAATAATTCCATCAAAAAAATAGTAAAATAAAAGTAATAATAGTGTTCTAAACACAACCTTATGTCCTCTAATGTAAAATTATTTTGATAAAACACTTGAGCTTAATTCTTGAGGAAAAATCATTTCTTCTTTAAAAAATGTTTTCTATTCACAAAATTCTCCACACTTATAAATGAGAATAATTTATTTGAAAATAAAACTAAATTAGATTAGAGTTATCATCATGTAAATAAGGTGTTGTGGGGACACAAAAACATTAATACCATATAAGTTAAAAAAAATACATTATTCTCATACTCTTGCTAGAAAATTCAAAAAGTACCTTATATGAAAAACACATAAATGATTCCCTCCATACCATTTAATACAAATTCAACAATGGGTAAGATTGAATTTAAACAATAGTATAAGAATAGATATAGTATTATATAATTAGGAAACATTTATGTGGTTGATAAAGATACAATAGTAAATACTGACGTATTAAAATTCTTGGAAAATAATTAGATTGAAAAATTACCTCTGACCATTTGTCTGATTTCATACATTTGTTTCCAAAACTCATGTATAGTGTGTTTTAACGTATTATAAAATTGTAAAAAGTCATTATAGAATTTATGATATCATATATGATTCACTGTTGACTTTATATTTCCCTTTTATATATCAATTAAGGGTTAATGCAACATTTTTGGGAAATTATCGTTTTATTTATCATACGTGTTTTGACTTTTTATTGTTAATATTATCACATAGAACATGATTTACATAGTAAATAACGTAAAAAAATATTTATATATCCTAAATATTAATTTTATTAATATATATAATAGATAGTTAAATGAAACGGAAAAACCCATTCAAGGAGACGGTAGGTCGTACATACGAATGAAGATAGTTTTGGTTTCTTTATTGAATTGAATGGAAGCAAGTAAATGGAATGTATATATATATATCCGGTATCATTATTGTTTCATATATTTCATTATTATTTTTTATATATAAATTATAACCATTAATGAATGGTTAATGTGGAGAATTAATATCATCCCAACGTGGAGACTGTAGACCATACGTAATCGTGAGCGATAATATCATTCAATTAATGGTTAAATGGTATAAAATTGGATGGTATATTAATTATATATAATTATTAAATGTTATATTAAATATTTAAATAAATTATAATATTCATTATACACTTACAAATTATGTATTGTTGAATAATAAATTACACCACAGTGTGGATAAGGTAAGTAGTATGTACTCACACACGGTGATATCATTATTTATAGGATGGATAAAAGGAGGTATAAGGTTGTCAAATTAATATTATATCATTAAAAAATGTATATTATAATGTATTTTTTAATTTATTATGGGATCAACATATGAATAGTATGTTGAAGAGGAAAATAATTTTGATAGATGTGATAAAACAATTACGTCCTTTTCGAGTATCCCCTTTTGATTTTCACTAATGGTCTCCCTAGGACGGCTCTCATCCCAATGTGTGTAATCTAGAATATATTTTGGTTTATTAGGAGGAAATTTGGTTAGGTTTTGGCTTATACAATTGGCGTTGGATGTTGGAATAAAAAATAATGATATCTTCTCTTTTATAGGAGTGGTGGGGGCACTAGAGGAAATCAATTAAATAATAATTTATTATAAAATTTTATTTTTCTAATAGTCCAATTATCATTAAATTCTATGATATGTTGAATATGGGTCGAAATACCTTCAAATAATAGTTTTTTACTAGTTTAAGTAACAAAATTAAAATTCTCTATTATCCTTAACACTTAGATAAAAATATTAAATCTTCCAATATCCTTGGGTATATTCGTAATATATTTTTACAATAGGTACCATAAAATTTATAGAGAAACAAAACTAGATCATTAATGAAAATTTTAACATTTTATATTTCATTTACACTAATGATTGTTTTTTAGGACGGTTATATGATTTGATGAATGAGTATTTGATTTAAAAAATCATTTCCGTAATTTGTTACACTATTTAGTAATTGATTTTTGTTAAAGTCATAACCAAATGACTCCTTCGAAATGAAGAAATTTACTCATCCCTAATATTTATATTTAATCCAAAAAAAATTATTGAATAAAATGTTCAATGTACATATATTGTAAAACTTATTATATCATTTAATTGAATATTTCATTAATTAAGTAATTACTGCATCATCATTGTGTCATAAATAAATATAAATATCTTAATGTCTGAAAATTATAAATAAAATACCATGATGTATTATATATTTCTATGTTTCCCATTACTATTTATAGCCAAATTTATCATTTATAGAAATGAAGATATAATTGTTTTATTAAAAAAAGATAAATGTTTATGTTTAATTTCCATTTAAATTAAATTTTTTTGTATAGTTGGCATTTTCACACCCATGTTGTTCTGGAATGCCAAACATTTTACCTAAGGATTCTTGGTAGCCTCTGAATCATCCAATAGGATTAAGATTCATTTTAGGATAGATTCATATTGTTATAATATTATTCATTTAACCTAATTTTTCAGATTTAACCTTTGAACATGTTTAATAAAAATAATTACTATAGTTAATATTCATTATGTCAAGAAAATGATTCCTATTTCAATAATTTCGATCTTATGATTCCAAATATGGAATCCAATTTTTTTTAAAGAATGAGCAGAAATTAATTTCAAATTAATTCTTATTGTCAAAATGAAAATGCAGGTTATTAAGAATTAAAAACAATCAAAAGTTTGACCTGTCTTTATGTCCGATTTTAATGTGAAATTACTTCCAATGTCCCAAATTTTGTAAAATGATAAAATTATATTCTATTTACCCTTTAAATCTTATTAAAAAAATATTCTAACTATATAAATAAATTAGATGAAAAGGCTTCTTTGAATTAAAATGCATTATTTTTGACTAATCCTTAAAATATGAATTCTATATGAAAAATACCAAAAAATCAACCAATTTGATTTTCTATGTCCATCATACTTATAATTTGATTATTTTGTCCAATATAATATAAATAAATTGTTAAAAACTATATTTTAAAAGCGTTCAATATCATAAGATGGAAAAACCATTTTTTTATACTTCTTGTATCCTAAAAAATAGAATTTGTTCTTATATAAAGTCTAAAAAATATATAATATGAATTTTAATGTAATATAAAATTATATTTTTTCTAAATGGAATTCATAACTTCTAGTTCATATCCCATTAAATAATAATATTTTAATAATATATCAACATTTATGGAAACGCGGTATTGCGAACAATGAAATCTATCGAGGACGGTCTTTCTTGTGTGTAACGCAATCCAAGATTGTATTGTGTGTAACATCTGACATTTCAGTTTAATTTGAATATAATGTGTGTCATATTTAATTGTAATATATAAATGAAAATTTTATTTTATTTGATATAATGGTTCATCGAAACTCAGAGTTTTATATTATACCCCCTCAAAATGTATTTCTCCCTCGTAATTAATTAGGGTTATTAAAGGTTAACTACATGAATCTTTATTTTTTATAAACATACCTCATTAAAATGAATAAAAAACATAATTTGAAACTGGAATGTTACAAACATAACATTTACTAAAAGTAATCGATCATTGGGTTTCCATATAGGACAACATATGTGGGAAGTGAAAACATAGATATGGAAGAGAAATCATTCGGCCGTGTTCTAATAGATAGTGATAGATAACAAGGATGGAGAAAGTAAACAACTAGAAATCCTTAAATATATGATGATTTAATAGACTATATGATTTAGAGTAACTATGATTACATTTTTTTATCATTATCCAAACCCTTAAGATGATGACTTCTCCATGAGAATAAATAAATACTTGATTTTGGTAAAATATCACCATTGTTTGTGTCGTGAAAAATATACACTTCTTCGATTATTTAAATTAATTCTGTTGAATTTGTAATTTTTATATGTAAGTATATTAGGCAATAGAATTATAGGTCAATCCATTTGTCCGAACAAAATTTTTAGCCAAGGTTTTCAAATATGCATAATTCTACATATAGTGATATAATACATCAATCTAACAAACATCATCCAGAATATAAATTTTACTATCCACAAATGGATAACATTATAATCCTTCCAAAAACTAACAATATGAATCAATATAAATAGGGGAACTAAATTTAATTAACCTTTATCTCTCATATCTCATATGGTAGTTCTTAGTTGTCACATTCCGAACATGTGAATAACTTAGTAATTTATTCTACTAAAATATGATAATAACATGAATTAAAATATAACCTTTGTAAAAATATGAATTCTTTCATAATTAACTCTTTCCACAAACCAAAAATACAATATATTCAAACAGTGGTATCATTTTCTCATTATATACCTAGTTAGGTCATTGATACAATAAAACATCTCATTATATACTTATCCCATCATCATGGAAATATATATCATTTCCAAAAACAATTCAATCAAATTTTAGGGTTACCAGTACCATATAGTTATGGAAAACCACAATTTCCCATTACATAGTTAATCAAATATTACATAATACTATAAAATAAATTCTATAACAATATTTTTTTAATACCATTATATAAACACTTAATCATTCCACCACATCATTGTCATACTCAACATCACCAGTAGTGATCACATGTGATTTTACATTTCCTTTTCCCTTATGAGGTTTTTGACATCAATAATCATCCTTAACCCCTATATAAAATAATTGGTTAGAATAATTCTACATTTCCTTGCACAAGTATTATCAAATTTTAGGTGATGCATTCTCAATAGTCTTCACTCTAATCACATAATTAGCAACCTATTTCGGGTTACTTCGTCACCCAACTGCTCGATGTCCATTTTTCAACACATAAAACATTTCCTAGTCAATTTATTAAAATTTCTCCATGTTTCATTAAACACATTGAGCATAAAAAGAATATAATTTTCATTTCACTTTAATTGTAATAGTTTACATTAAATTTTATCATTCTATTCTTATCAAAACCATGAGAGGGATGAGAAAAAAGTATCCCATTTTTTATGAAGAATATGATGTATGTAGATATTAAAAAATAAGTTCATGAACTATTCCCAATCCATAGTGTAAATTTTATTTTATTTCCTCATATTCATTATTATGTTCAACCAAAGAATCACTTTAACTTCCAATAAATTAGATCCCTACTCATCCTTTTCACATTCTGAAAAAATGGATAATGAAAAATATCTTTTCCATTGTACAAATCGATTTCACTCTACCTAGTGGATCAGGCATTCCTCAAAAATAAGGTTGATGTTTCCTTATGAATGATTCATGAGAATTTTGTTCCCAACATTGGTCATTTGGAAGCCTAGAAGTATTCACTTTCATAGAAACATGATTCATTATTTGGGATCCCATAACATTTTGTTGTTTTGGATGACAACAATTTCATATCCCATGACATCCATTATTAACAATTTTCATTATGAATCTATATATTTTCTGAAACAAAAAAATCAATATTTTGTGAGGCATAAATCAGGCACAAAAAACAATATATTAAAAGGGTCACATTCAATATCTAACATCATAAGTTATTCCAAATCTATTCATGATCATCAACATAATTCTAAGACTATAACATATAGTTATAATTTCCCTTAGGGACATCACATGACGTATTGTGGCAATATTTACTGAGATATCACTAAATTATTTATGCATCTTAGTATCCAAATATTCTCTAAGCGTTCGATGTAATACAAATCCAATGACCCTTGTTTGACATACAAGGAAATTACATTTCTTTTGTGGAATAAAATAACAAATTACCAAAATATACACCCAAAGGCCATATTAGTTTAGTGTTTATGTAAACATGGAATATAATATTCTGGCCTGGTGGAAGATAAAAAACTTCTCCCATAAATATCATCCACTTTTTTCCTACATAAGACATTAATTATTTCCTGTTGAAAAGAAAACATAAAAAGGGTGAGCTCAAATTCTCAGTAAGGCGTATAATTGGGAACATAATACAACCCATAGATATATGATTCTAAAAAAATGATCATAATGTTAAAATATAACCATATTGATTCATTAAATTTATCATTGTAGTAAACAAGTCATTGATCATAAATTAACATTACCCATGTTTAAATAGAATTGGAATTTAACAAATAATTTTGGAAACAAAGAATAACATATTATGATTTCCATAGTTTCCATGGAATTACTACCATAAACATAATATACTGAAAAGTCCATTACTAAATCGAGTTTACTTGTCGGTCTAGCAAGGTATTAATGAAGTAGATTAACTTTATGTTCCATCCCAATATTACTGAAAAAAATTTACTTTCTATTCCAACCTTGTAATACTAAATTGAATTTACTTGCCATTCCATTCATGTCTATGTCATGAGATATAAATCATTACACAATTTAGTGGATGTAGATACAAGACTCACCTATCTCATAATGAAATCATTCTTACATGTTCCAAGGAAATATAAACCATCCATCATAGCATTACCCAAGAAATAAAATGGGTTTCACAAACATCATACCATCATAATAGTATCCATTTAAAATAAATGGATTTCACAAAAATAATTTAATCATAAACTCAATCAAATAAAAGTAATATTAGAGATTTGGACATAACCCTATGTCATCTTATATGGAAAACAATTTTGATAAAACACTAAATTTTAATTCTTGTGAAACTATACTTTCTTATTCAAAAAAATTATTTTCTTTTCAAAAAATGCAGCACAATATTAAAATAAAATAAGTTTTTTTAAATAATCATGAAATATTGTAGAGTAATAATCATGTAAATAAGCTTTTATGAAGACGTAATAAACTATTCATCCCATATAACGTAAAAAATACTTTCTTGTCGTACTCTTGCTGAAAAGTCATAAAGTACCTTGAATGGAAAATGAAAGAATTATTTCATCCATACTAGTTTATAATAAATCATCAATGGGTAAAATTTACATTAAAATAGTATATGAATATAAATAAAATTAAATATTTATGAAAAATGGGCATGGATGATAAATATTCTCTAGTAAATAATTATGTATAAACAATTTCACAAAATAATGAAATTGAAAAATAATCTCATACCGTGGGTCTGATTTCTTTCGTAAATGTCCAAAAATTCTATATAGTGGATTTAAACAAATTATAAACCAGTAAACTAACCATAATAATATCTATTATATCATATATGATTCACTTATGACCTTATATTACCCGTTTATTTATCAATTCCATGTTAATGAAACATTTTGGGAAAAATCAATTTATTTATCGTACATGTTTTGAATTATTATTACAAGTATTATTACATATATATTTATTATCATATATACATAATTAGAAAAATTATTTATATATAATAAATATTAATCTTATAAATATATATAACAATTAGATAAATGAAATGGAATACGATGTTCTTGGAGATGATAGGCTGTATGTCAAATGAACATTATTTCTGATACCTTATCGAATTGAATGGAATAAAATAAATGATATATATATACATACATAAATATAGTATAATTATTTTTTAATATATTTCCTGAATATTTATTCTATATACTTTATAATCAATCGTGAATGGTTAACGTGGAGAATGAATCTAATCGTGTCGTGGAGACGGCTAACCGTACATATTCCTGAGTGACAATATCATTCACATAATGGTTAAATGGAATGGAATAGGATGGTATATTAACTATAAAAAATAATAAAAATATATATACATTATTTAAATCCATTATACGGATCATTATACCCATCCAAATTATGTATTGTTGAATAACAAATTACACCCACTAAACGACGATGGCTTGTTGTTTGTACACATGAATGGGGATATTGTTATTTGTATGATGGATAAAATGAGTTATATGATTTCACCATTATTATAATAACATCTCAATATGTATAAGATACTACATTTTTTATTTTATTATTGGAAAAACATAATTAGTGGATGTAGAATAAGAAAATAATTTTGAATGGGGTGATAAAACAATTTCCTCTTTTTCGAGTATCTCTATTTGATTTTCTCAAAAGGTCCATCTAGGATGTATTTCTTACAAATATATTAACTCTAGTAATATTTTAGGGATATTGGGTGGTGATCTGATCAGGTATTGTGTTATCCAATGGTCATTTTTGGTTTTAATAAAATAGAAGGGAAATTTCCCATTTATAGTGGAGGTGAGGGGAACTTTAGGAATGCATTTAGATATTAATTTATTATTAATATATTTACAGTTTATAATGGTTAAAAAATAATTTATTTAGAATATAAGATGACGATGGGTCTATATATTCTTAACCAATAGGTTCTAGACATATTTAGGTCCAAAAATAAACCTTATCTTTTATCCAAAACCCTTAGTAAAAAATAATTACTATTATCATGTCTTCTTGTATTTTAATAATATATAGTCACTATAGTATCAATAAAATGTCAATTGAACCACAATTTGATAATTTATGTCATTTTTAACATTATTTAAGTCATATTTCCAAATATTACATTTTTTGGACTATAATATCATTTAATAAAAGAGTATTTATTTTGAAAATTCATATATGTCAATTTTTCACTATTTATTAAATAATTTTTGTTAAAGTCATAAAAACTTGATTCCTACAATGTACATGCATTAAATCATCCCTCAAATGTCAGTGTCAACCAAAAAATTCTTGTATGGCATCAAAATGATCAAATTAAATATATTTTAAAATTTATGACATCATTTATTTGAATATTTCAATAATTAGGTAATCACGACATCATCAATTTGTAATAAGTAAATTTATATATTTTATACTCTAAATAGAAAAAATAAAATAAAATTTTCTCTGATATTTTATAATGGGAATGAATCATTGTGTTGGGATGTGTTGGTTGTTTTTTTCCTTGCATTCCCGCTTTCCAATGGCGGGTGAAATTCATTTCTTGTCAAAGGACGTTTTCTCCTTCGTCAAAACATGATGATGGGATGTTAGTCTTTCCAAATATGGATTCCTCCTAGGAATTCATCATCTAGTCTAGGTCTTCCTGATGGATTTATGAATTTTTTCTTGGGAATGTCTTCTCGATGCCACATTTTGTTGATGTAGGTTGATTGCACTACATCTGTCAAGACATTCCATTGGGTGATGTTAGGGAAGAAACCTTTGTTCAGGCGAGTAGTCACTTTCAGAATCACTGGCGTGTCTGGGATGTGAAACACTGGTACACCTGGATTTCATCCCCTTATGATAGTTATTATTAGGGGCATGAATTTGCAATTCATTCCACAACGAATTTGTAGAATTGTATGCTATATGCATATCTCTAACGTTTTCTTCTACATATCATGTTTAACAAAGTGTATTCCATAAGATTAACGTCTAGTGTTGATTGACCTGATTGATCAGTACACATATGGGGGTGGATCAGATAAGTACATCCTACGAGGGATCACCTAGGAGGATTTATAGATGGGTGGATCAAAACGCCCATTGAGTATGGATCAGTGGATGATTGGGTCCAGACAAAGGGGACACCAATGTTTTCCAATGGCTTGGATTGAACCTCATGTAGGCCTCTTAAATACTCTTTATAGAAGAAATAGATCAAAACCCACATAGTTCAATAGGGGGAATCATTGGATCATGGTGTGCACAATGGATTGAAATTTGAATACATGGTGGGGATTACATGTGGTTATTATCCCAGGTACTTCTTGGAGCAGTGAGGGAGTGGATGACATGATCTCACTGGGATGTGGTGGCCTGGGTAAAATATAGATGGATAATGGATGATTTTATGACAAAGATGAGATGTATGGGATAAAACCGGTGTGAATATGGAAGTGGTGTTGGGAAGGACCATAGGGTTCTTCCTATGTATTCTAAAGGGTGGGAATCAATTTCCACATAGTTCGGTGGGGCGATGAGTTATCTATGTAGGCAGCACATGACAATGGATGCATGGGTGGGACCCGAAGGAAGTACAACCACCAGGTTAAGCCATGACCTTCCTGAAACAAAAAGTGATCAAGGGAGAGACAAGGATAAGACATGGGTGATGGGATTGAACCTCAGCAAGGCTTCCAGCATATCCCCTTATAAGTGAATCAATGTTTATGTAATTAATGATGGGGAATTGAATCAGGGAGTAAAGAAATGACAACATCCTGAATAATTTTAGGGGATTAAATATGGATAGAATCCCATTGCAAGAGGGACACAATTGGTTGTAGGAGCAAAGATTGAGTGTTTGTATTTATCATTTTAGCATCCTAGAATAGTTATTTCACCTATAAATGGTGGACCATGGATGTGGGTCCAAATAAGGGGGATTCCAATGATTACCAGTGATGGGGGTTGATCCTCAGGGAGGATTCCTACATACCCTTTATAGGAAACCATGAGCAAAATCATCATAGTTCGAATGCATTCAGTTCAAAGCCACATGGGACGAATGTGGATCCGTGTTTAAAATCAAGTGGGATGAAGGTGAGACGTTGGGAATTGGTCAGGAATGATGGGTGAGGGGAATGATGGGACTTTAACTTCCAAGAGCCTTCTTATGAACCATTAATAAATTACGTAGATCAAAGTACTTGTAGTTCGGATGGGAAGGAGGCATGGGGATTTCACATGCTTAGTGGCCCATATAGTATTTCATGATCGACATAATCAATGACCACATGATTCGTTCTCGGTGTGAAAATCAAGAAGAAACAATAAAATCGATGATCACATCATGATGGTGCCTCAACGATAACTTGGGTGAGGCTTACACAAGGGTTGTATCCCATTGGGGAAACACAGGCTTACCCTTAGATAGCATCATGATGAGAAAGAAGGTTTCCAGGCATACATGAAGGACATGTTCATCATACCTGAATCATCCCATCAAAGGGTACTAGGGATTACATAGAGACTTCAAATGTTGCACATGGATACAAAGGTCATAAGGAAAGGGAGAGCACGAGGGAACCCATTACAATCTCATATCTGGTCTTCTTGGACATATCAAACATATTTCCATCATGGTTTAGAATCTTATGTCAATGAAATGGGTGCTTGGAAGTTTAATGTTTTGCAGCTCGGATGGTGATGATTCACTCCTCAACCCTATGACTTTCATAACCAACCCATATATCCCCTTAGTGAAGGGAAGGCGCCATCAATGTTAGTTGGATATAGGGTTGTTTAGTGACCCATTAAAGGGCTCACGTTATCGTGGATATGGGAAGATGAACTAGTTGATAGCATTCCTATGTGAAGAAGAATAATGCCAAGAAACATAACATAAATTATCACACAAAGGACCTTGAAATTACTTCGTACATACTAGGATGGTCATACATGAAAAGGGTGTACAGAGAAAGAGATGTTAGAAGGACGTGCTTCATGAAGGAAATGGTCTTTTCGAAGAATGGTTTACTATAAGGACCCGACCTTAAACATTACATAATCTTGAATTAAATGAATAATTAACATTGGTGATCGTTTTTGGTTTGGAGTTTTATAGAATTAGGAATAACAATTAAATTACATCCCAAAAATTTATAAGTATACACTTCTTCTTAATTTCCATATTTTTTTCATATAATAAAAACTCCTGATTAAAGGAGACATGTCTAGTTCCATGTTTTAGATAACATGAATTTTCCAAGATCCCATCCTTCACCCAATTCAACATTATGTCCTATGATTATTTTTTTGAAAAACCTGGGATGAGCATTAAAATAATAGTAAGGGATACACAAAGAAGGAAAAATTTTAGATTTTCGAAACAACAAGTAATCCATGAATACTTTATCATAAGTAATACATTCCCCCTTTAAAAATTAGTAAATACTCTTCACTGAATACCAGATCATTGAGTACCCTTTTGTAACAAAAATATTACCATAAAACCCATAAGATGAACAAATAACATATATAGGTAACTTGGGACATAAACATTATTAAGTGGAATAACAATATGGTCGACTTCCACAAATATCACTAAATGAAATAGCCATATGGCCGACGTCTATACCCAATGCATTGGAGATTATAATGTAACCACCCTTCCAGGTTTATCACGGAACCACAAATCATACGGTTTATCACGTAACCACCCATAAAATGTACATGTACAATCATAAACCATAAAATATAGCAAATATAAACATTTCATAAATAACATTTCATTTTAATCACAAGAACTAATTTCAACATATTGAAATAATCATTCCATTTTCATAAATCATTTAAAATGAGATTTTTGATTCAAAGTGTCCCATAAAACATTGAAGCATTTAATGCAATAAAAATTTTAATACATTAATGTCCATATAAATAAATACTCAAATATATTTTTAAAAAATGGACATTAAATATAATTGTTTAGAATAACAAATCATTAAAACATTTAAAATGATATTTTAGTTAAAGAGTTTTTAACAAAACGAGAGACTCTTGAATACAAATAATTGAGGAATTACATTTACTATGAACTTTATAATATAATTAGAATAAAGGAATTCACGATATAACATAAAAAAGGAAATTATATACACCATATAAGAGTGAATTTGTGCATAACAATAATGAAGTCTCAATGGATATGTAAATTGAGATGAAATCCCTTATAAATACGGTATCCTTAGATTAGGGATAAATCAATCACATAATTATGTTTGAAAAATATAAATAAACCCAATATAAGTGGATATTATGCATTAAAATATTATAGGTAATTCACACATATTCATAGCACGACATATTCAAGAAGTACAAGTTTAACCCAAAAAATTGAAATTGGTTTAAGAAGATCCCTTGCAAAATTTCGAAATCCTAATGACGTCGTTTTAAAATTCAGAAAATGTGATGATGAGAAAAAAATGGTATCTCATCACTTGGACATATAATTTAAATCAATAATGTTATATAAAAACATATCCCAACATAGTAATATGTAAATAAAAAGACATAACAAAAATAAGTCTTTTAAAAAGAGGAGTGTGAAAGGTTCCCTTACCGATTTGGTAACATACAAAACATACGCCACATGAAAGAAGGGATATTCAATGTAGATGTAAAAACCCATAAATGAAAGTATATTACACAAATATTAGAATCTTGAGCATTACATACTCCACTAAAAAGAAATAGTGACAAATATACCATGAATCTCACAGGAAAAAAAGTGATATTAAAACCCCTTACCTCGTTGTAATCAACCGAGTTGTATGACCAAAACATAATTACCACCAAATTAATCACAAAATACCATGAATATAAAGAGACTAATGATAATATATATCAATGTAATTATATATTACACCACATTCAATAAATATGTGCCGAACAATGTAAATCTCACAGAATTAAAAGTTAGATAAGATATCCCCTTACCTCATGTCCTACTTGACTCGTATGTTCCGTGTTCTTCTTGAAGAATAAAAATAATTAAATATAAACTTGGATAAGAAATTTTTAATTTTTATTATTAAATTTACTTCACTTATTATCTTTTAAAAAACACTAGTAAATTATTTGAGTACATATTAGATATTTTATCGATGTTTGGAACTTGGGTAAAAAATGAACTTGTTATAATTACAATTAGTCCATGTGGTCAAAAGTACATTATCTACTAAATTATATACGTGTTTTATATATCAAATATATCAAATATATCATTTCTATAAGTATTTATAATATTATATATCATTTGGATTTATGAAAGGAAACGCACTGTTCATAGAGATGGTAAGTCGTACGTACGCTTGAACGCTACTTTCATTTCTATTTTATATTTAAAGGAATAAAAACATAATGATAAATTGGTATGTTATAATTATAGTATAATATCATATGATATTTATGTTACATAATTTCATTACCTCCATCCATTATATGTTCCATGTATGTCATGAACAAATCATATCCCCTTTAGGGGGCGGTAGTCCGCACATCCACAAATGAAATTATCACGTCTAACCATAATCGAAACCAAAAAGGTATGATATAAATGAATAATATTGAAGCATAAATAATACCTAAACATAATATATATCTAATATAAATAAATTTCCATCTTAATTTCCAACACGTTTGGTGGTAGGAGATAATCAAACAGTCATCGATTCGTGAGGCGTTAGTTTTTCATCCATAGAAACAATATGTTCTTCACCCATTCGATGGAGGTGTGTGTAAGTGTAGTTTGAATAATTTTTTCAAAAACATCCTAGTTTATTGAGGATATTGGTGTTGTTATAAAAGAAAAGAATAAAATTATTTTAGCTGGTTGGAGAAGTTAAAATAATTTTAATCAATAGAAATAAAGGGAAACGATTACCTTTAATTTTGGTAACTTCATTTGGTTTGAACCAAAAGGACCTCTTGAAGTGCCTTCATCCTATGGTAAGGCTTCTATGAGGAGTAGGGGGATCTTGAGAGATTATTTTTGCAGTGTTTGGTCTATCCAAGGGGCATTATTTGTGTGTGTAATGGGTTAGAAGTGGTGTTCTTTTATAAGGGGGAGGGGCTCTTTATGAAAGTGTGAAAATATTATTTTATTATATCATGATATTATAATTATAATGGTCCAAAATTAATTATAGTATAATATATGATGACTCCTGTTCCAAATAAAATCATTAAATAAGAATTTTTCTGGTTTTGGATTTTTGTTTAATATTTATAATCTTATTTATTTATATAATTTTTTAATGAGTTAAATACTGCATCATTATTGTGTGATATATAATTTAATTTATCTGAACTCTAAAAAATATAATAAAAATACCATTATTTAGTAAATCATTTTATATTTCCAAAGAATATTCATAGTTGAAAATATGACTTATATTACCCCATGTAAAAATTGATTTTTTTTAAAGAGATATGTTTGTGTCAATTTTTCCTTTACTTAAAGATAATTAAAATAAAGAGTCATTATCATTCATATGTGGCTCCATTGGGTCTCTAAATCTACCCATGGATGCCCATGGTCTTCCATTACACATACAATATGGTTAGGAAAACTTTTGGGGTAATTTTTATTATTATCATATTTCTTTTACCTTGAATTACCCTATTTACCTTTAACCGAGGTAATTAAATGTCAAAAGTTACAATTCACAAAAAATTACTTTCATCTTATTGAACGAAATTTTACTTACTAATAACTACCATCTATCTTGAATTTTTGAAATTCAATTCACAGAAGTGGTGAAATTTCATTTAAATGAAAAATTCGGTTTTATTAACTACTACCAAGTAGTTTCACTATTCATCAAAAATTGATGTTTTTCTGGAAAAAATACAAAAAATTCATCCTAATATATATTTGATATTCCGAATTCAGAAATGTTTTCTATTATATAATGTTAAATACATAGATATTGCATTAATTTATTTAAAATTAATTCTCTTCTTAAAAATATAGCGTGACTTTAACAAATAATAACTATCAAATGATTGACACTTTTTTATGTCCAACATCAGAAATAAATTATTTACAATGAGTAAAATTAGATTAAATGTTAACAATATATTCCAAATAAAATTTATAACCAATTAAAAATATAATGTAGCCATAAAAATAAATTAGAATAAAAAGCAATTTTCAATTAAAATACTATATTTTTTACTATTCATTAAAACAATTAACGTTATCAGAAGAATACAAAAAATTTTCCCAAAGTAAATTTTTATATCCCAAATCTAAAGAAGATTTTTATTTTTTCAAATAAAACATATTAAAATTTCCAAATCTATATTCAATGAGGGTTTTCAATGAAAACGTGGTAAGTTGACCTTTTGGAGTATTTATGCTTAAAATTAGATTCATTCACATTTTAGGCCACTAAATGTTATTGGATAAAACTAAACACATTTTTAAAACATGTATAATCATATTTTAGATATTTAAATTCATTCCTTCTAATAAAATGGCTAGGCATTAACTACCATTTAAAATAATATTATTATATTATTAGTGTGCAACGTAAGATTTCAAAGAAACCTGTTGATTCATATCGGATAAGCGATCAAACATAGCATCCCATATAAAGTAAAATTATTACTTCATCCACACATATTAATAAATATTAAAATGTCATGTTCTTTATTAACCTGGGATATTACATCCTTCCCTCCTTTTGGAAATTGCATCGTCACAATTTTAAAATTGCACTCAGAAACATCATTGAAAGTCCCACATCGTAAAAAGAGTCAATAAAACTATCACATTAAAATAAAGTTAGAGAAGTACAAAGGTTACATGAGACATCCAATACTAATATTCCATGAAAACATGAATATGGAATACAAAAAAACACTCATAGATTAATAGAGAATGATAGAGAACTTGAAAAAGGAATGTTAACCACCACAATACCATAAATTTGTTGTTGTGTAAATGGTTGATGATAAAATAGGGATTATTACATTTTTCATCATCTTCCTTTTCATAGTTTTGAAAGATTTTATTAATAAAAAGATTAATATCATACGGAAATATACTTAATCATCATGTAGAGTGTCATCCTTTAATAAAATTCTACCACAAACATATCTTTTCTCTAAATGATGTGTATTGAAACTGACATGGTCACATTAAAAGCACTAGAATAACCACATAGAGAATAAAATGATCCAAAAAATAGGAACCATATTTTTTCCCTATCTTTATAAATTAAACAAAACTGAAATTGGTTAATATGTGATTCGATAATCCCCAAAAGGATAATCATTAAAAAAAAGAAGTATTACTCTTAACCTCCAAAAATCAAACAAATGTATCCAAATTTCATGAAAATCCATTCAATAAACAAAATTCTCTAAAATTATTCAATATAATCTAAAAAACCATTGAAAACATAAAACTTAGAAGAATTTAATCCCATAGTCTTCCACGGTAAATCTTAAAATTTATCTCCAAAATACATCGACCACTTTTGAAGTCTCATACTAAAGTGTAATTAACATAATAAAATATACTCTATGATAGGTTAATACTTTCCATAAATATCTCAAAAATAAACATATTCATAAGATCATATAAATAAAAATAATAATTACTCGTACTAACTAGGGACTTCACGTAGTCCACTGGTAGGCGATAAATATTAGTCGCATTTTGGTTGTGGTTTTGATTCATATAGCATTGTCCGACGCGACGGATGTCACGCAGTCTGCGCGTTGTCCTTTTTCAAAATCTAAATAATTTTATAACATTCCCCAAACGAGATAAATTCATCAAAAAAATAAACATAACATATTTTCACCATAAAGGTTATCTAATAACTTTCAATTTTCATCCCAAAATGTATTAACATGTAATTTCCTCAAATTCAAGGATCATACAAACCCAAATGGTTCATTATAACTATATCAAAAAACAAAAACATAATTATTCCTCGAAAGAAATTAGCATATATCAATCATTAGGGTTACACATACTATAACAATTTTTCTAATGTAATCCCATTATCAAATGATCCTTAATAATTTTAAGAATTCAGCCATCCTAAAATCTACCAAAACTCTTGAATACCTTATATACCGAATTCTTACACATTCAAAATTCTTCATGATCCATTAAATATTCATTACCAACTTATTCTGAAATAATTTTTTCCTACACAAAAATCAGTAATCATGTCCTATGATTCAATAATGTCATAACATAAGTTGATAAATAATACATACCTTTCATTGCTCATTTTCATTTTCATCATCCTAAATTGGAATTGCATTAGGTATTGGTAATAGTATATTAGTATGATCCTGGTGATCCCATTCCAAAAACATCTTTGTAGTACATCTGTTTGTGTAATGACCTTGCACACCACATTTAAAACATTCAATTGATCCCTCAAAAATTACTTCTTTCCCTTTCGTAGAGTCAACTGGATGATTCCTTTTTTCATGGATGGTTCTTGATTTATAGCCTTCATTCAAAAATCTATATAATCTTCCCATCCATTTGAATCATTTTCCTAGGTTTTTCATTCCACATCCTTGACACATACGTTTTTCAATATACATACCATTACGATTATTTTCTGACATTGTGTATGGATTTGTTTCTCGCATATAAAATGGCTTATATAAATCACCAAGGTTTAAGTCGTCGACCATGACACAAGATAGTTGGTTGAGAATAACCACAAGAATTCTCATTGGAGCTATAATTTCATTTAGTTTCTCATTCAGAAAACCCTCACAGTTTCCTTCACATCCACTTTTACTATGGTGCCTTCTAGATCCATCCATTTACTAAAACAAATAAGGTCAGTGCTAGTATATCGGTAAAATAATCATATAATATCTTATGAGGAGGGTAAATACATATTCACGTTATCTTAAACTCATTCAAACTAACCATGAATCTTTATAATATGCTAACCATTATGGTGATTTCACTTATTCTTAGAAAACACCCCAACCTCTAATGTTTTCTAAACCGACCTTTGATACCAACTATAAGGACGCGGCCTTAAACATTACATAATCTTGAATAAAATTAATAATTCAAAATGAGGTTATTTTCAGGTTTATAGTTTTAGAAAATTAGGCATAAAAATTACATTACATCTCATAAATTTCCAATTAGACACTTGTAATGAATTTCCATTTTTTTCATAATATAAAAACTCTGGAATAAAGGATACAAGTCTTGATCCATGTTTCAGACAACCTGAATTTTCCTCGAACCCATCCTTGACCATTTTCCACTTGATGTCCTATGAAAAACATTTCAAAAACATGGTATGAGCATAAAATGCTTAGTATGAGCTACACAACGAAGGAAAACAGTGAGATTTACAAAAAAACAAGTAATCTAGGAATAATTTTTCATAAGTAATACTTTTCCCCTTTATGAAGAAGAAAATAATCTTCATTGAATAAAATATCATTGCTTACCCTGTTGTAACCAACTGTTTACCATAAAACCCATATAAAGAACAAATAACATATAATTATAACTTGGGTCATATACATTCTTAAGTGGTATAACCATACAGTCGACTTCCCGACTTCCATAACCAATGCATTGGAGGTTATGACGTAACCACCCGTCCTGGTTTATCAGGACACCACCCGTCATATGGTTTATCACGCAACCACCCGTCATATGTCCAAGTACCATCATAACTCATATAATATTGCAAATATAAAAATTTTACTAATATCATTTCATATGATATCACAGGATGTAATTTGAAGATATTTAAATATTCATTCCATTTTTATAAATTATTTAAAAATGGTTTTTTGAATGAAAGTGTCTCATTCCACTTTGAAGCATTTAATGGAATTATAATTTAAAACCATTAATGTCCATATATATAAATACTCAAAAACATTTTTAAATCATGTACATTAAAGATATTTATTTTGAATAATAAATCATTAAAACATTTAAAATGATATTTTAGTTAAAGATTTTTTAACAAAATGAGAGATTCTTGAGAACAAATAATTGAGGAATAGCATTTAATCTGAATATTATAATATCATGAGAATAAAGGGATTCCATATATAATATTAAAAATGAAATTATATACACCATATAAGAGTGAATTGGTTCATAAAAACTATTATGTCTCAATAGAAATGTAAATTGAGATGAAATCCCTTATAAATATGGTATCCATAAATTAAGGATAAATAAATCACATAATTATGTATGAAAAATATAAATACACCTAATATATGTGTATATTAAGTGTTAAATAATTAGATGTTATTAATACATATTCATAGGAAAACATATTCATGAAGTACAAGTTTAACCCAATGAATTGAAATTGGGTTAAGAAGTTCCCTTGCAAAATTTATAAAGCCCAACCACATCACTTCAAAATTTTTGAAATGTGTTAATGAGATAAAAACGGTATCTTATCAAATGGACATAAAATTTACATCAATCAGGATATAGAAAACATATCCCAACATAATAATATGTAAATTAAAAGACATAACAAAAATAATTCTTTTAAAAAGATGAGGGTGAAAGGTTCCCTTACCTATTTTATAACATACTAAACAAACCCCAATTGAAATAGGGACCATTAAATGTAGATGTAAATACCAATAAATGAAATTATATTACACAATGAGTATAATCATGGTCATTAAATACACCACTCAATTTAAATAGTGACAAATATACCATGAATCTCACGGGTATAAAATGTGAGATTAAAACCCCTTACCTCGTTGTAATCAATCGAGTTGTATGACCAAAAGATAAGAACCATCAAATGATTCAAAAAATTCCATGAATATAATGATAATAATGATAATATATATCAATGGACGTATAAATTACACCACATGCAATACATAAGTGGAGAACAAAAGAAAACTCAGGGAATTATAAGTGATATAAGAAATCCCCCAACCTCGTGTCCTACTGGACTTGTATGTTCTGTGTTCTTCCTAAATAATGAAATTAAGTTAATATCTACTTTTGTTAAGAAAATATTAAATTTTTATTATAAATTTTACATCACTTATTATCTTTTTATAATAATTTGTTAATTATTTGAGTTCATATGGGATATTTTATTGATGTTCGGAACATGAGTAAATAATGAACTTGTTATAATTACAATTTGTCAGTGTGGTCAAAAGTCCATTATCTACAGAATTATATTAGTGTTTTATATATCATATATACATTATATATCCAGTTTATAGGTATTAATAATTTTCCATGTCATTTATTGTTATAAAATGAGATGCACCGTTCACGGAGACGGTAAGTCGTACGTACACATTAACACTACTTTCATTTCTATTTTATATTTAATGGAATGAAAATATAATGATACATTGGTATATTATAATTCCAGTATAATATAATATGATATTTGTGTTTCGTAATTTCTTTATCTCCATCCATTATACGATCCATGTATGTCATGAACGAATCATATCACCATGAGGGGGTGGTAGTCCGCACATCCTCAAATGAAATTATCGTGTTTAACCATAATGGAAAACATAAAGGTATGATATAAATGAATAATATGGATCATAAAAAACATAAACATAATATATATGAAGTATAATAATATTTTCATCTTAATGGACACCACTTTAGGCGGTAGGAGATAATCGAACAATTATCATTTCGTGAGGATTTAGAATGTCATCCACAGAAATAGTATTCTCTTCACCCATTAGATGGAGGTGTGTGTAATTGTAGTTTGAATCCTATTAATAAAAACATCATAGTATATTTTGGATACTAGTGTTTTTATAATAGAATGTAATAAATTGATTTTAGGTGGTGGGATAAGTAAAAAAACAAAAAATAATACTTTAAGGAAAACCATTAAGTTTAATTTGGGTAACTTAATTTGGTTTGAACCAAAAGGACTTATTGAAGTGCCTTCTGACTATTTTAAGGCTTATAATATGAATAAGGGGATATTCAGAGATTGTTTTCGTAGGATTGGACATGCCAACTGTCTTTTTGGGTTAGAAGTGATGTCCTTTTACAAGGGGGGGGAGGGGCTCTTTAGGAAAGTGTGAAAATATTATTTTATTATATTATGATATTCTATTTCTAAAGTTCCAAAACTACATAAAGTCGAAGATAAGATGAATCTT
The DNA here is from genome assembly GCA_963277665.1 of Viscum album. Classification (NCBI taxonomy): domain Eukaryota; kingdom Viridiplantae; phylum Streptophyta; class Magnoliopsida; order Santalales; family Viscaceae; genus Viscum; species Viscum album. The sequence continues at coordinate 202,159,707 of OY728121.1, read as the reverse complement.
ATTAGAAATAAAATCATTCAATAAAAAATGAACATGATTTGGATATTTTTTTAATATTTATAATTTTATTTACTTAAATGATTTATTAATGAGGTAAATAATGCATCATTACTGTGTCATATATAATTTAATACATCTAATGTCTAAAAATTATAAAAAAAATACCATGATGTAGTATATCTATTTTGATTTCCAAATAATATTTATAGTTGAAAATATGACTTATATAACCCTATGTAAAAATTTATTTACTAAAAGATATTTGTTTATGTCAATTTTTCCTTTACTTTACATTAATTAAAATAAAGTGTCATTATCATTCATAAGTGGATCCATGGGGTCCCAAAATCGAACCATGGATTCACATGGTCATCCATTACTCATCCCATATGGTTAGGACATGTGTTAGGTAATTTGGTATTATTATCATATTCCTTTTACCTTGAATTACCCTATTTACCTTTAACCGCGGAAAATAAAAGTCAAAAGTTAATAATCACCAAAAAAATATTTTAATCTTATTCAGCCGCATTTTACTTACTAATAACAAACATGTCTATCATATTTTTGAAATTCAATTCACAAAATCCGTAAAATTTTATTTAATTGAAAAAATCAGTTTTTTTAACTACTACTATGTTGTTACACTATTCATCAAAAAATATTGTTTTTCTGAAAATTACAAAAAATTCATCCTACGCAATATTTGATATTCCAAATTAAAATTTTATTTCCATATAAAAATAATAAGCATATAGTTTTCATTACTTAATTTAAAATTAATTCCCGTTGTCAAAACAAATAGTGTGTTTTTATGAAATAATTACTATCAAAAGATTGACACATTTTTATGCCCAATTTCAAAATGAAAATATTTCCAATGAACAACATTAGATTAAATTGTAAAGATATATTCAAATTACACTTTAAAAACAATTAAAAATATAAAATAAAAATATAAATAAATAATATTAAAAGGCATTTTTGAATTAAAATACATTATTTTTCACTATTCATTAAAAAATGAACGTTATCTGAAGAATAAAAAAATTACCAAAATTAAATTTTGATGTCCCAAATCTAATGAAAAATTTTATTTTGTCAAATAGAACATATAAAAATGTCCATAACTATAGTTAATGAGGGTTCTCCATCAAAAGGTGGTAAATCGACATTTTAGAGTATTTATGCTTAATATTTGATTCATTCACATTTTAAGCCACAAACATTTATTGGATAAAAGTAAAAAAATTTAACAAACATGTATATTCATTTTTTAGTTAACTCAATTCATTTCTTCCAATCCAATTTCTAGGCGTTAACTACCATTTAAAATAAAATTATTATTTTATTAGTGTGCAACGTAAGATTTTAAAGAAACATGTTGATTCCTATCGGGTAAGCCATCAAACATAGCATACCCATTAAAGTAAAATTAATAATTAATCCCCAAATATTAATAAATATTAAAATGCCAGGTTCTTTATTTACTTGGGATATTAAATCCTTCCCCCCATTTTGGAAATTGTGTCCTCGCAATTTAAAAATTGGGCTCGGAAACATCATTAAACGCCACACATCGTAAAAAGGATCAATAAAACTATCACATTAAAATAAATTTAGAGAAGTAAAAAAGGTTACCTGAGATAACCGATATTAATATTCCATGAATACATCTATGTGGAATAAAACTAACACTCATATATTAATAGAGAGTGATAGAGAACTTCATCACAGAATGTTTACCACCATAATACCATAAATGTGTGGTTGGGTAAATGTATGATGATAAATGTGGGCTTATTACATTTTATCTTCAGGATCATTTTCATAGAGTTGAATAATTTTATTAATTACATAAAAAATATCGTAAAGAAATATACTTACTCGGCTTGTAGAGTGTCATCCTTTTAAAAATATTCTACCACAAACTCATCGTTTCTCCAAACGATTAATATTCAAACTGACAAGGTCACATTAAAAGATATATAATAATATTTTAGAGAACAAAATTATCCACAACATATAAACCATATATTTCCCCTATATTTATACATTAACCAAAACCAAAATTGGTTAGTATGTGATTAGAAATTCCACAAAAGGATAATCCTTTATAAAAATAAGTACTACTCTTAATCTCAAAAATTCCATCAATGTAACAAAAGTTTAATAAAGACAATTCAATAAACAAAATTCCTTAAAATTATTTAATATAATCTAAAAAATATTGAAATCCAAAACTCAGAAGAATTAAATCTCATAGTCGTCCACATTAAATCTTACCATTTATCTCCAAATAACATCGAATACTTTTGAAGTCTCATACTAAATTTTAATTAACCTAATCACATATTCTATTTGATAGGTTAATAATTTCCATAAATTAATCAATATAATATTATTCATAATATCACTTAACTAGAAATGTAATTACTCATACTATCTAGGGACTTCACATAGTCCACTTGTAGATGAAAAATATTAGTTTCTCTTTGGTTATTGGTTCGATTCTCATAACGTTGTCCGACGCAACAGGTTGTCATGCAGTCTATGTGTTGTCCTTTTTCAAAAACTATATAAATTAATAACACTCCCAAAAAGAGATAAATTCATCAGAAAAATAACAATAACATATTTTAACCACAAAGCTTATCTAATAACATTCATTTTTCATCCCAAAATGTATTAACATGTAATTGACTCAAATTCAAGGATCATATAAACCCAAATGGTTCATTATAACTATATCCAAAAAAGAAAAGATAATTATTCCTTGAATAATATTTTCATATATCAAACATCTGGGTTACACGTACTATAAAAAGTCTTCTAATGTAATCCCATCATCAAAAGATTGTAATTACATTAATGTATTTCACCATCCTAAAATCTACCATATCTATTGAATCCATTATATGATTACTTCATACTCATTAAAAATTCTTAATGATCCATTAACCTCTCCTTACATACTTATTCTGAAATACTTATTTCCTACAAAAATATCCTGAATCATATCCTATGATTCAATATTTTCAAAACATATGTTATGAAATAATCCATATCTTTCATTGGTCATTGTCATTTACTTCATCCTCAATTTGAATAGCATTAGGAATTGGTAATCATATATTTGTATGATCCTGGTGATCCCATTATCGAAACATCTTCATAGGAAATCTGTTTGTATAATGACCATGCACACCACATTTAAAATATTCAATTCATCCCTAAAAAATAACTTCTTTCACATTCCTATAGTCAATGGAATTATTCCTTTTTCCATTGAAGGTTCTTGTATTATGGACTTCATAACCAAATCCATCGCATCTTCCCGTCCCTTTGAATCATTTTCCAAGGTGTTTCATTCCACACCCTTGACATATATATTTTTTAACATACTTACTTTTATGATTATTTGTTGAAATTCCGTATGGATTTTTTTCTCGCATAAACAATGCCTTTTAAAAATCACCAAGGTTTAGGTTGTCAAGGATGACTCTATATAGATGGTTTATAACAACAAAAAGAGTTAACATTGTAGCTCTCATTTCATTTAGTTTCTCATTTAGAAAAATGTCATAGTTTTCATCACAACCACTATTCCATTGGTGCCTCCTAGATCCAGCAAATTACTAAAACCAAAAAGTTCGATGTGAGTATATCAGTAAAATCATCATATAATATCTTATTAGGAGGGAAAATAGTTATTCATGTTATCTTAAACTCATTCCAAATAACCATAACTCTTTATAATATACAAAATAATGTAGTTATGTCATTTATGATTAGATAACACCCCATACATTAACGTTATCTAAACCGGCCTCTGATGCCAACTATAAGGCCCCGACCTTATTCATTACATAATTCTGAATAAAATGAATAATTCACATTGAGGATCTTTTCAGGTAATGAATTTTAGAGAATTAATCATATAAATTACATTAATTCTCAAAAATTTCAAAATAGACACTACTACTCAATTCTGATTTCATTCATAAAATAAAAACAATTGAATAAAGGAGGCATGTTTAGTTCCATGTTTTCGACATCATGAATTTTCCTTGATCCCATCGTTGAAACTATTCAACTTTATGTCTTAAGAAAAACATTTAAAAAACTTGTGATGAGAATAAAAACCTCTGTAAGGAATACACAAAGAAGGAAAACTGTTAGATTTTCAAAACAACAGGTAATCCATGAATACTTTATCATAACTAATACTTTTACCCTTTATGATGTATTAAATACTCTTCACTAAATAAAAAATCCTTGCTTGCCCTATTGTAACCAAAATATTACCATAAAACCCATATAAAGAACACATAACATAAAAAGGTAACGTGGGACATAATCATTATTAATTGGAATAACCATATGGTGGACTTCTACAAATATCACTAAACGTAATATCCATACGCTGACTTCTATACCTAATTCATTGGAGGTTATAACGTAACCACCCATCATGGTTTAACACGACACCACCTGTCATATGGTTTGTCATGTAACCGCCCGTCAAAGGTCAATGTACCATCCCAACACATAAAATATTGAAAATATATACATTTCACTAATAACATTACATTTTATATCAGAAGAAGTAATTTCAATATATTGAAATAATCATTCCATTTTCATAAACCATTTAAAAAGAGATTTTTGAATCCAAGTGTCCCATACCACATTGAATCTTTTAATGGAATTATAATTTTAAAACATTAATGTACATATAAATAAATACTCAAAAACATTTTTAAACATGTACATTAAAGATAATTACATAGAATAATAAATCAATAAAACATTTAAAATGATATTTAAGATAAAAAGTTTTTATCAAAATGAGAGACTCATGAATACACATAATTATGGAATAAAATTTCATCGGAAATTTAAAATATCACGAGAATAAATGGATTTATGATATAATATAACAAAGGATATTATATACACCATATAAGAGTGGATTGGTGCATAACCACAATGAATTCTCAATGGAAATGCAAATTTAGATGAAATCCCTTATAAAGACGGTATACTTAAATTAAGGATAAATCAATCACATAATTATGTGTCACACATATAAATACACCAAATATAAGTGGATATTATGTGTAAAAAAATTATAGGTCATTCACACATATTCATAGGACGACATATTAAATAAGTACATGTTTAACTCAAAGAATTGAAATTGTGATAAGAAGTTCCCTTGCAAAATTTCGAAAGCCTAACAACGTCACATTAAAATTCATAAAACGTGTTGATGAGAAAAAAATGGTATCTCATCACTTGGACATAATAATTTAATCAATAAGGATATATAAGAACATATCCCAACATAATAATATGTAAATTAAAAGACATAACAAAAATAAGTCTTTTAAAAAGAGGAGGGTGAAAGGTTCACTTGCCAATTTGGTAAGATAAAAAACACGTGGACATGAATAAAGGATAATTAAATGAAGATGTAAATACAAATAAATGGATGTCTATTAAAAAAATAGTATAATCATGGTAATTACATACAAAACTCAAAGGAAATAGTGACAAATATACCGTGAATGTCATGGGAATAAAAAGTGAGATTAAAACCCCTTACCTCGTTGTAATCAATCGAGTCGTATGACCAAAAGATAATAACCACCAAATGAATCACAAAGTAACATGAATATAAATATAATCATGATAATATATATCAATGTCATTATACATTACACCAAATGCTGTAAATAAGTAGCGAACAATGGAAATCTCCCGGAATTAAAAGTGAGATAAGAAATCCCCATACCTCGTGTTGTACATGACTCGTATGTTCCTTGTTCTTCCTGAATAAAAAACATAAGATAATATATAATTATTTACTGATGTTTTTAATGTTTATTATTCATTTTACATAACTTATTATCTTTCTATAACAAATAGTTAATTATTGGAGTTCATTATGGATATTTTATCAATGTTCGAAATTTGGGTAAAAAATGAACTTATTATAATTACAATTTTTCCCTGTGATCAAAATTCCATTATCACCACAATTATATAAATGTTTTATAAATAATATAATTCAAATATATACATTTTATAGGTACTTATAATATTCCATATCATTTTGAGTTATGAAATGAAACGCACCCTTCATGGAGACGGTAAGTCGTACTTAAGCATGAATACTACTTTCATTTCTATTTTATATTTAATGGAATGAAAAAGTAATGATAAATTGGTATATTATTATACTAGTAAATATCATATGATATTTATGTTACAAAATTTCATTATCTCCATCCATTATATTTTCCATGTATGTCATGAACGAATAATATCACCTTGAGGGGGCGGTTGTCTGCACTTCTTCAAATGAAATTATCGCGTTTAACCATAATGATATCCATAAATGTATGATATAAATGAATAATATAGAATAATAAAGAAAAAATAAACATAATATATATCAAATATAAATAAATTTCCATCTTAATGGACACCACATTAGGCGGTTGGAGATAATCAGACAATCATCGTTTCATGAGGCGTTAGTTTTCCATCGAGAGAAACAATATGTTCGTCGCCCATTAGATGGAGGTGTGTTTGTAAGCGTAGATCGAATAATTTTTATAAAAAAATCCTAGTATATTTAGTATACTGGTTCTATTATAAAAAAATGATTAAAAATATTTTAGGCGCTTGGAGAAGTAAAATAAAATAATATAAAACAAAAGAATTTAAGGGAAAGTGTTACCATTAATTTGGGTAACATCATTTGGTTTGAACAAAGAGGACTTCTTGAATTGCCTTATTCCTATGTTAAGGCTTATGGGTGGAAGAGGGGGGTCATGAGAGATTATTTGGGCTGGGATTGGACGAGCCAAAGGGATTGAGAGGAGTGAGGAATGGGTTAGAAGTGTTGTCCTTTTATAAGGGGGAGGAGGGTCTCTTTAGAAAAATGTGAAAATATTATTTTATTATATAATTATATTCGGTTTCAAAAGGACCAAAACAACATAAAGTCGAATATAAAAGGTCTAATTGTCTAAATGAAATCTTTCAATAAAAATTGGACATGTTTTTTATATTGTTTTAATATTTATAATCTAATTTATTTAAATCATTTATTAATGAGGTAAATAATGCATCATTGTTGTGTCATATAAAATTTAACTTATATGATTTCTAAAAATTATAATAAAACTACCATGATGTGGTAAATATTTATACCTTTCAAATAATATTTATAATTGATAATATGATTTATATAACCCCATGTAAAAATTTATTCACTAAAAAATATTTGTTTATGTCAATTTTTCATTTACTTTAAGTTAATTAAAATAAAGTGACATTATAATTCATAAATGGCTCCATGGGGTCCCAAAATCTACCCAAGAATTCCCATTTTCGTCCATTACTCATCCAATAAGGTTAGAATATGTGTGATGTTAATTTGGTATTATTATCATATTTCTTTTACCTTGAATTACCCTATTTACCTTTAAATGTGGTAAATAAAAGTCAAAAGATATTATTCACCAAAATTTTTTTTCATCTTATTGAACCACATTTTACTTACTAATAACAACCATGTATGTCAGATTTTCGAAATACAATTCACAAAAGCGGTACAATTTCATTTAAATGAAAAATTCTGTTTTTAAACTACTACAAGTGGTTTCACTATTCATCAAAAATTGATGTTTTTTAGAAAAAATACAATAAATTCAGCCTAAGATATATTTGATGATATGAATTCATAAATGATTTCTATTTTAAAACATGAAAAACATAAATGTTTCATTAAATAATATAAAATTAATTCCTATTTTCAAAACAAATATCGTGTTTTAAAGAATTGGTAACTATCAAAATGATGACACTTTTTCAAGTCCAATTTTAAAATGAAATTATTTCCAATGACCAAAATTAGATTAAGTGGTTAAAATAAATTCAAATTACAATTTAATCCAATAAAAAATATAATCTTACCATATAAATAAATTAGATTAAAAGGTACATTTGAATTAATATTCAGTATTTTTCACTACTAATTAAAAAATGAACATTATCAGAAGAACACCAAAAATTTACCCAAAGTAAATATTGAGTTCTAGAATCTAAAGAAGAATATTATTTTTTAAAATATAACATATTAAAATTACCAAAACTAGATTTAATGATGGTTCTCCATCAAAAGGTGGTAAATCGACCTTTTAGAGTATTTATGATTAAAATTATATTCATTCACATTTAAAGCCACTAAAAATTATTGGATAAAAGTAAAAACCTTTAACTGAAAATTATAAAAATATTGTAGTTAGTTCAATTAATTTCTTCCAAATCTATGGCTAGACAATAACTACCATTTTAAATAATAATATTAGATTATTTTTCTGCAACGTATGATTTCAAAGAAACAAGTTGATTCGTATCGGGTAAGCCATCAAACGTAGAATCCCCTTTAAAGTAAAATTAATACATTATCCACATATATTAATAAAAATTAATATTTCATGTTCTTTATTTACCAGGGATATTACAGTGAATCTCGAATTTTATGGCCTTCATAAATGGAAATTCCACCAGGATGGAAAGTATCTTCATCATGAAACGGTAATTACAACGGTAATAGTGTTCATGATGGGAAGGGGCATCTTTATTGGAAGGGGCTTCTCGAATGGAAGGTCTTTGTGAATGGAATCCATCGAGAGAGAAAATCATTGCATTTTTAAGTCCTTGTTTTTTTGGATAGTACTTCATGAACATACTACACTTTGTGATGTCTTTATCACCCCAAAGGGGATCCCTCCATTGTGAGGGTCATATGCCTTCGCAATGGCCATCCCCACCATATGTGGATACTAAGAATAACATAGAGAGGTACATATTGCAGAGTTCCAAAACATTAGGGAAACCATCTACGGATTTCATTAAGGTCATTATGAAATGGACGCTCAGATGATTAACGGGAGTGTAATAGTGATTTGAGATGGGGTGATCCCTCTATTTATTAGCATTGAACGCCAATGCGGGATGAAGTAAATGGAAAATTGACATAAAAAAATATCCATGAATCTTTATAATATGATATCAAGTATTGTTATTTCACTTTTTCCTAGATAATATCCCAACCTCTAAAGTTATCTAAACCGACCTATGATACCAACTACCAGGACCCAGCCTTAAACATTACATAATCATGAATTAAATGAGAATTCACATTGAGGATCTTTTCAGGTTTATAGATCTGACAGAAATAAGCATAAAAATTACATTACATCTCAAAAACATCCAATTAGACACTTCCACTCAAATTACATTTTTTTCATAATATAAAAACTCTTGAATAAAGGAGACATGTCTATTTCCATGTCTTAGTCATAATGAATTTTCCTCGAACCCAGCCTTGTCCCTTTTCCACTTGATATCCTGTGAAAAACATTTCAAAAAAATGGGATGAGAATAAAAACCTCGGTAAGGGATACACAAATAAAAAAAACTATGAGATTTTCAAAACAACAAGTAATCCATGAATACTTTATCATAAGTAATACTTTTCCCCTTTAGGAAGTAGTAAATAATCTTCATTGAATTAATGATCATTTCTTACCCTATTGTAACCAAAAGATTACAATAAAACACATATAATTAACACATAACATATAATTATAAATTGGGAAATAAACATTCTTAAGTGAAATAACCATAATTCTGACTTCCACAATTATCAGTAAATGGAACAGTCATACGACCGACTTCCATACCCAATGGATTGGAGGTTATAACGTAAACACCCATCCTGGTTTATCACGACACCACTCGTCATCTGGATTATCACATAACCACCTGTAAAATGACCAAGTACCATCATAACAAATAAAATATTGAAAATATAAACATTTTACTAATAACATTTCATTTGAAATCAAACGAAGTAATTTCAAGATATTGAAATAATCATTCCATTTTCATAAACAATTTAAAAAAAGTTTTTTTAATCCAAGTGTCCTATACCACATTGAAGAATTTAAGGGAATTATAATTTTAAAACATTAATGTCCATAAAAATAAATACTCAAAACTATTTTTAAAACATGGACATTGAAGATAATAATTTAGAATAATAAATCATTAAAACATTTAAAACGATATTTTAGTTAAAGAGTTTCTAACAAAATGAGATATTCTTGAATACAGATAATTGAGGAATAAAATTTAATCTGATCATTATAATATCATGAGAAGAAAGGTATTCCTGATATAAAATGAAAAAGGACATTATATAAAGCATGTAAGAGTTAATTGGATCATAACAAAAATTATGTCTCAATGGAAATGTAAATTGAGATGAAATCCCTTATAAATACGGTATCTTTAAATTAAGGATAAATAAATCACATATTAATGTCTGAAAAATATAAATACAACCAATATAACTTTATATTAATTTTAAAACAATTAGAGGTTATTAAAACATATTCATAAGATTACATACTCATGAAGTAAACATTTAACCCAAATAATTGAAATTGGGTTAAGAAGTTCCCTTGCAAAATATTGAAACCCCAACCACATCACATTATAATTCCAAAAATGTGTTGATGAGATTTAAATGGTATCTCATTACTTGGACATAATATTTACATCAATAAGTATACATAAGAACATATCCCAACATAATAAGTTGTAAATTAAAAGACATAACAAAAATAAGTCTTTTCAAAAGAAGAGGGTGAAAGGTACCCTTACCTATTTGATAACTTATAAAAAATCCCCAAATAAAAGAAGGAACATTAAATGTAGATGTAAATACCAATAAATGAAATTATGTGGCACAATTTTTATAATCATGGGCATTACATACACCACTCAAATGAAATAGTGACAAAAATACCATGAATCTCACGGGAATAAAAATTGAGATTAAAACCCCTTACCTCATTGTAATAAATCTTGTCTTATGACCAAAAGATAAAAACAAACAAATTAATCACAAAATTACATGAATATATAGATAATAATGATAATAAATATCAATTTATGTATAAATTACACCACATGCAATAAATATGTGGAGAACAACGGAAATATCACGGAATTATAAGTGAGATAAGAAAACTCTTAACCTCGTGTCCTACTGGACCCATATGATCAGTGTTCGTCCTAAATAATAAACAGAAGCTAATATATACTTTTGTTAAGAAAATATTTAATTTTTATTATACATTTTAAATCACTTATTATCTTTCTATAACAACTAGTTAATTTTTTTTCATATGGGATATTTTATCGATGTTCAGAACATGAGTAAAAATGAACTTATTATAATTACAATTTGACCATGTGGTCAAAATTACATTATCACTAGAATGGTATACATGTTTTATATGTTTTATATATCATATATATCAAGTTATAAGTATTTATAGTATTCCATATCATTTATTTTTAAGAAATGAAATGCACTATTCATGGAGACGGTATGTCGTACGTACGCATGAACGCTACTTTCATTTCTATTTTATATTTAAAGGCATGAAAACATAATGATACATTAAAATATTATAATTCCAGTATAATATCATATGATATTTATGTTACATATTTTATTAATCTCCATCCATTATGTGTTCCGTGTATTTCATGGACGAATCATATCACCTTGAGGGGGCGGTAGTCCGCACATCCTCAAATGAAATTATCGAGATAAACCATAATATAAACCATAAAGTTATGAAATAAATGAATAATGTAGAAGAATAAAAAACATAAACATAATATACATCATATATAAAAATATTTCCATCTTAATGGCCCCACGTTATGCTGTGGGAGACAATCGAAAAATTATCATTTCGTGAGGCTTTAGATTATCATCCATATAAATAGTATATTCCACTCCCCTTAGATCGAGGTGTGTGTAATTTTAGTTAAAATCATTTAATAACAACATACTAGTATATTGAGGATACTAGTGGTTTTATAACAGAATGGAATAAAAATATGTTAGGTGGATGGAGAAGTAAAAAAAACAATAAAAAAGAATTTAAGGGAAACCGTAAACATTAATTTGGGTAACTTCAAATGGTTTGAACCAAAAGGTATTTATTAAAGTGCTTTATGCCTAATTTAGGGAATATAATATGAATAAAGTGATATTCAGAGATTATTTTGGCAGGGTTTAGACAAGCCAAGGGTCTTGAGAGGTGTGAGGAATGGGTTAGAAGTGATGTCCTTTTATAAGGTGGAGGAGGGGATCTTTAAGAAAGTGTGAAAATATTATTTTATTATATAATGATATTCAGTTTATAAAGGCCCAAAACTACATAAAGTTTAAGATAGGATGTCTCATGGTAGAAATAAAATCATTCAATAAGAGTTGGACATTATTTGAATATTTTTTTTTAAGATTTATAATTTTTTTATTTAAATCATTTATTAATGTGGTAAATAATGCATCATTATTGTTTCATATATAATTTAATTCATCTGATGTCTAAAAATTATAATAAAAATAAAATGATGTATTAAATATTTTTAGATTTCCAAATAATATTTATAGTTGAAAATATGACTTATATAACCACATGTAAAAATTGATTATTAAAAGAAATTTTTTTCTGAAAATTTTTTCCTTTACTTTATGTTAATTAAACTAAAGTGTCATTATCATTCATAAGTGGATCCATGGGGTCCCAAAATAGATCCATAGATTCCCATAGTCATCCATTACTCATCCCATAAGATTAGGACAAGTGTTAATGCAATTCGGTATTATTATCATTTTACTTTTACCTTGAATTACCCTATTTACCTTTAACCGCAGTAAATAAAAGTCAAAAGTTAATAATAACCAAAAATTATTTTCATCTAATTGACCCACATTTTACTTACTAATAACAACCATTTCTGTCAGATTTTTGAAATTCAATTCACAGAAGCGGTAAAATTTTATTTAAATGAAATACTTAATTTTTTTAACTACTACGAAGTTGTTTCACTATTAATCAAAAATTGATGTTTTTTAGAAAAATGCCAAAAATTCATCCTAAGCTATATATTATATTCAAAATTCAAAAAGGATGTCCATTTTAAAAAACTCAGAACATAGATGTTTCATTACATAATTTAAAATTATTTACCATTGTCAAAACAAGTAGTGTGGTTTTAAGAAATAATAAATATCAAAAGATTGACACTTGTTTATGTCCAATTTTAAAATGAAATTATTTCCAATGAACAACATAAGATTAAATCATAAAAAATATTCAAACTAAACTTTCGAAAAATTTAAAAAGATAATCTAAACATACAAATAAATTATATTTAAAGGAATTTTTGAATTAAAATACAGTATTTTTCACTATTCATTAAAAAATGAACGTTATCCGAAAAATACCAAAAATTTTCCAAAAGTAAATTCTGATGTCCCAAATCTAAAGAAAAATTTTATTTTGTCAAATAGAATATATAAAAATGACGAAAACTATATTTAATGAGGGTTCACCATCAAAAGGTGGTAAATCGACATTTTAGAGTATTTATGCTTAAAATTTGATTCATTTACATTTTAAGCCAAAAAAAATTTATTGGATAAAAGTAAAAAAAATTAACAAACATTTATAATAATTTTTTTTTCTAAATTCATTTCTTCCAATCCATCATCTAGGTGTTAAGTACCATTTAAAATAATAATATTATATTATTAGTGTGCAACGTAAGATTTTCAAGAAACATGTTGATTCATATCGAGTAAGACATCGAACATAGCATCCCCATTAAAGTAAAATTTATACTCAATATAAAAATATTAATAAATATTAAAATTTCATCTTCTTTATTTACTTTGGATATTACATCCTTCCCCGATTTTGGAAATTGTGTCCTTGAAATTTTAAAATTGGGCTCAGAAACATCATTGAACGTCCCACATCGTAAAAAGGGTCAATAAAACTATCACTTTAAAATTAATTTAGAGAAGTAAAAAGGTTACCTCAGACAAAAGATACTAAGATTCCACGAATAAATGAATATTGAAGAGAAACTAACTCTCATATATTAATAGAGAGTGATAGGGAACTTGATCACGGAAGGTTAACCACCACAATACCATAAATTTGTGGTTGGGTAAAAGTCCGATGATAAAAGTGGGATTATAACATTTTTTCTTCAGGATCATTTTCATAGAGTAGAATAATTTTATTAATAACATGACTACTATCCTAAGGAAATATAAATACTCTTCATGTAGAGTGTCATCCTTTAATAAAATTCTACCACAAACTCATCGTTTCTCCAAATGATTAGTATTCAAACTGACATGGTCTCATTAAAAGCTCTATAATAAACTTATAGAAAATAAAATGATCCACAAAATATGAACCATATATTTCCCCTATCTTTATACTTTATCCAAATCCAAAATTGGTTAGTACGTGATAAGATAATCCCCAAAAGGATAATCCTTTACAAAATTAAGTACTACACTTAATCTCCTAAATTCCACCAAATGTACCAAAAGTTCAATAAAGAATATTCAATAAACAAAATTTCTTAAAATTATTCAATATAATCCAAAAAATATTGAAATCCAGAACTCAAGAAGAATTTAATCCCATAGTCCTCCACAGTAAATCTTAACATTTATCTCTAAATAACATAGATTACTTTTAATGTCTCATACAAAAATGTAATTAACGTAATCACATATTCTCTATGATAGGTTAATAATTTCCATAAATAACCCAAAATAAAAATATTCATAAGATAATCTAACTAACAAAATAATTACTCATACTAACTAGGGAATTCGCATAGTCCTAGGAGAAAAATCTTAGTTGCTCGTTGGTGGTGGGATCAATTCCCATAGCTTTTTCCAATGTGACGGGTTGTCATGCGGTTTGCGTGTTTTCCTTTTTCAGAAACTTTTTAATTTTATAACATTCCCAAAAAGAGATAAATTCATCAAAAAAATAACCCTAACAAATTTTGACCACAATGGTTATCTAATAACATTCATTTTCATCCCAAAATGTATTAACATGTAATTGCCTCAAATTCAAGGATTATATAAAACCAAAAGTATAATTGATTAGTCACTGAAAGTGGCTAATATTCATAGCTAAGATCTTAATATTAATGTGTTTAAAAGTTCATAAACATCAATTTTAGTCCAATTCAGAAATTGAACTTCATTTCCCATCATTGTGCAATTCATGCTTAAAATGTCAATTTAGGCCCACTCAATAATTTGATTGTGGAAATTACAATATTCATCATTTTAATTTTAAACTTTGGGATATGATTTATCAATTTGTTTGGAACATTTTATCTTTTAGGTCTGCTGGATGAATCCCAAAGGAAGATGGAGAATTTTGTGCCTGAAGACAGAAACTTGCAGGAAAAAGCATAATGGGCCTAAGGCCCATCAAACCAATGTGGGGCCTATAAACCAAGCCCAATGAAGCTCAAATTTATACAGTAGAAAGATAAAAATATGAGGATCATTTTATTCAACTGTGGCCGGAGCTAATTCGGATGTTTTCATGTTGATAAAGGGATCTAAAGTTTAGATTTAAATGGTGGACTCGTCATTAATGCACAGAAAGTCGTTCCACAATTTCGACCATAACATCCAAACGGCTGAGAAAAATGTCCTGCAATTTTGAGATCTTCTATAAGACACATGGAAGAAGATATTTTATATTTATGACACCTTCAGATTCGGCCATATGAAGTGTCAAACGCACACGTCAAAATGGAGGACGAATCTGGACAGTTTTCCGGTTCAACTTCGAAACGTCAATTTCCTTTTGATTCTTCACCCTCCTTTTGATTCTATTAATTGTTTGGGGGTGAATTTAATGTTGGGGGTGGACATAAGGCTCCTAATATGCCTATATAAGGAGATTTTGGTGAATGAAATTATCATCTAACATTTTTCCTTGAATCTAACATTTTTCTTTGAATCCATATTTTCCTTTCAATTGTAATTTTCTGCTTTCATTTTGTAATCGTATTGTCAATTTTTCCCATGTAAGTTTTTCTTTCACGTTGAGTATCTTAATAAAATTTGTTCTTATTCTTTATTTTTTCTTTTTATTTTATTCACACGTTGATACCGTTGAATCTAGGTGTGAATTTATTCACACCCGCACTTGTGAATTCATCACACAATGGTGGAGTGTTCATTTTGATTAATGTTTTGCTTCTTCTTCAATTCTGCCCCCGTAAGTCTACATCCCGCTTCCATTGGTAGAATATCATCAGTGGAGGTCTAACCTCTTAAGGGTTGATCCAAGGGAGTAGTAAGGTCATGGATTGAATGTCATTTCATGTACTTAATATTTAAATCTATTCGTTATTTTAGGATTTCCATTTGATGAGTTACATTATTTCTCATCTTTGCCAACTTTAACGATGACACATTTTGAGTGCTAGTACGATCTATTTCCTTTGAGTGCTCATTAAAGTTATCCTCAAAGTGAATTAGTGATTGGACTTGGAATTGTGTAGGTATTAAATTGGTTAATGATTTGGAAGAATTATCTCATTGTTTGGACATGTCTTGAATTAATGACATGAAATTTTCTAAGAAAAGAAATTCATCCAATCCACCCCAAGCAAAACCCTATGATCAACCCACCATCAATAATTGTTTAGTTCACATCATTTTTTATTATATCTTATTTAAATTATATCTTTAGTTCTCCAATTAAAATCTACCTCAAAGTTGGCCACTTCATAGCCAATCCATCAATAAATCATAGCGTCTCAAGGTTACTTCTTCAGTCCCTGTGGATTCGATCCCTACTTGTACTTCAACGACCGCTTTTACCAGTAGGGTAAATTTGGGCGCAACCAAATTTTGGCGTCGTTGCTGGGGACCCAAGTAAGTACCTTAGACCCACATCTTCTTTTCTCACCCCAAATTCTCTATTCTCACCCTATATTTCTCTTTTCATTTCCCCTTTCTGTTTTCGTGTGTCCAAAAAAAATCCATATCCAAATTTCATTCAACTCCAATGGAGTATCATCAACAATTTCCTTTCATAAACTTAGGCTGGAATCAAATAGAAAATCAACAATTGGAATCCCCTCAGATAGAAAATTACTTTGATCAACACTTTAATGATTACCCCACACCCGATAACTTGTACAATCAATGGGATGCTGATTGTTTAAAGGATCAATTTCCATACCTCTCGGGGATGATTGGAGAGATAAAACTTAATGAAGTTCATGAGGTCCAAACATCTATCAATCCTAATTCTGAAAAAATTATTGAACATTTGTGTGAAAAAATGGATAAAATGAATTCAGAAGTTTCATCACTGAGAGTAGAACTACAAAGCATTAAATCATTTTTGGAACCCACTCCAACTCAGGTTATCCCTTCCACATCACTTATAGAAGAATCTTGTTACCCACATAACTTATTTGAATTTAGTGATGAACCCACTTTAGAATATTGGAAAACAGAGTTGGATAATGAAGTGAATTGGTCAGGTAATTTTGAAAGTCAAGCTAATGAACATGAGGGAATTGTTAACAAGTGATTAAATCAGGTTGAAATTGATTTCATGAATTCACAAGAGGGAAATTTTTTTCAGAGATTGAATGTTCGGAATATTTCTACAATGATGATTTTTCAGATACACCAATCACTGAACCATTAGGAGAAATCACAAACATCAAACCCATACCCATTTATGAAACTCATCTAGAAAATTTTGGGGTTGAATCTTCAATTCAAAGGGAACCAATTGTGTTTGGCAATTTTGAAAATGAAATTGATATTGATTCTAATTCATTATCTATTTTTTAATGTCCTATCCAAACTGAACTTAAAATCAATGTCCTTACTTCCCCACTTAGGCATCCCATCATATGGTACAAACAAGACCTCTCACTTATCATTCATCCATCTCATGAAACCAATAATGTAGGAATGAAGCTTGAAATCTTAGGAAATACTCCAGATAAAACACGATCAACCATTTTAGATATTCCTTGGTTTTTACCAATCATTGTAGAAAATAGGATTTCACATGAATCAAATTATAAAAAAATCAATATGAATAAAGTTGAAGTGGACAAAAATGGGGTCTTAAAAATGATGAAAGTTGGAATTGGATAAGTTGGGGGGTACAAGTCGGGCTAACGACGTTAAACAAAAGCGATGCATGGGAGGCAACCCATGGTTTTCATGTTTTCTAATCATTTTGAATCATTTTCTTTTTCATATAATAAATTACCATAGACTGTTGACCTGTTCTTATTTTATGAGTAAGGATGGGTATGAAAGGGGAGCGCCATATTCATCCGTGTCACGTGGCGTGATCTCTGAGTAATACCTTACCCAGAAATCTAAAAGAAGACAATGTATCATCAGTTTATTTTGTTTTGTTTATTATTATGTTTTTATAGGTTAAAAAATAAAAGGACATGCTGAAATCCATAAGGAAAATCCATTCACCACCATCCAAGCCGCTGAGACTCAAATCCAGGATTGAAGGGAGACTATGGCATATGCTATCATCATAAACCACCAGGTGACTTCATTCCATGATTTTCATTTTAAATTTCTTCTTTGAACTCCTCTCCTACCCCGTTCTAACTTTTCTTTTCTTTAAACATTGGGGACAGTGTCATTCTAAGTTGGGGGGAGATAAAAAATGACTTTTTTTTAAAAAACATGCATGAAAAGAAAAATTCCATTAACCTTGAACATGATAACACACATTGCAAAATCTTAAATTGGATATCAAATAAATTTTTCATGCCTTGATTCTGATTTTAATGCAAGTTTAAGTTCATGAGCATAGTTTTTGGAAAGTGTGGTTGTCTAATGTGATTTTTCAAAGTTTACATTTTCATCCTCTTAATAAAAATGCCACAAAGCACGTCTACTAGATCGTGGGTGTAAATTTGAGTTCTTGGGTCCCTTTCATTATAGCATAGGGTTCTGGGGTCACTTTTAGTTTAATTTGAGTATCCAAAAAAACAAAAAAAATTGAAAATAATAATAATGACCACATAGAGCAATGTTTTTTCCAAATGCGTGGCGTCCGGCACTTGGGGATCGTGACTCCATAGTTGTCTTGCCCAGAGTTAGGCTTTATATCTCTATTTTAGAGCATGAAATTGACAAAATGTGTGGCGTCCGGCACTTGGGGATCGTGACTCCATAGTTGTCTTGCCCAGAGTTAGTCTTTTCATATCTATTGTGGTTTAAAAAATCAAAAAAAAATCAAAAAAAAATCAAAACAAAATGGATACTCATCTTAAGGTTTAATGTGATTCCCACCTAGCGCTTCCATTTTTTCCCCTTGAACAATAAAATGGGCCCTATATCTTTTATGATACACAACACTTTATCATGCTTAATTGGAATTGGATGAAATGTGGCAATGAATTTGAACAAAGGAATGGGCTTGGGCTTGGGATATTCTTATGGACCTAGCTTGTTTTAAATTATTTTGATGGGTTCCATAATTTTTTTGGTATTAGATATTTGGGTGAAAAATGTTTATTAAAATGTTTTTGGAAAATGGGATTTGAATTTCATATTTGTAATTTATTTTGCTCGGGACTAGCAAAACTCAAGTTGGGGGGTGTGATTAGTCAAAGAAATTGGCTAATATTCATTGCTAATATCTTAATATTAATGTCTTTAAAAGTTCATAAACATCAATTTTAGTCCAATTCAGAAATTGAACTTCATTTCCCATCATTGTGCAATTAATTCTTAAAATTTCAATTTGGGCCCACTCAATAATTTGATTGTGGAAATTACAATATTTATCATTTTAATTTTAAAATTTGGGATTTGATTTATCACTTTGTTTGGAACATTTTATCTTTCAGGTCCGCTGGATGAATCCCAAAGGACGATGGAGAATATTGCACCTGAAGACAGAAACTTGCTGGAAAAAGCATAATGGGCCTAAGGCACATCAAACCAATGTGGGGCCCATTAACCAAGCCCAATGAAGCTCAAATTTATACAGTAGAAAGATAAAAATATGAGGATCATTTTATTCAACTGTGTCCGGAGCTAATTCGGAAGTTTTCATGATGATAAAGGGATCTGAAGTTTAGATTTAAATGGTGGACTCGTCATTAATGCACAGAACGTCGTTCCACCATTTCGACCATAACATCCAAACGGCTGAGCCAAATGTCCTGCAATTTTGAGATCTTATATAAGACACATGTAAGAAGATATTTTATATTTATGACACCTTCAGATTCTGCCATATGAAGTTTCAAACGCACACGTCAAAATGGAGGACGAATCTGGACAGTTTTCCGGTTCAACTTCGAAACGTCAATTTCCTTTTGATTCTTCACCCTCCTTTTGACTCTCTTAATTGTTTGGGGGTAAATTTAATGTTGGGGGTAGACCTAAGGCTCCTAATATTCCTATATAAGGAGATTGTGGTGAATGAAATTATCATCTAACATTTTTCCTTGAATCTATCATTTTTCTTTGAATCCATATTTTCCTTTCAATTGTAATTTTCTGCTTTCATTTTGTAATCGTATCGTCAAATTTTCCCATGTAAGTTTTTCTTTCACGTTGAGTATCTTAATAAAATTTGTTCTTCTTATTTATTTTTTCTTTTTATTTTATTCACACGTTGATACCGTTGAATCTTGGTGTGAATTTATTCACACCCGCACTTGTGAATTCATCACACAACGGTGGAGTGTTCATTTTGATTAATGTTTTGCTTCTTCTTCAATTCCGCCCCCGTAAGTCTACATCCCGCTTCCATTGGTAGAATATCATCAATGGAGGGCTAACCTTATAAGGGTTGATCAAAGGGAGTAGCAAGGTCATGTATTGAATGTCATTTCATGTACTTAATATTTAAATCTATTCGTTATTTTAGGATTTCCATTTGATTAGTTACATTCTTTCTCATCTTTGCCAACTTTAACGATGACACATTTTGAGTGCTAGTAGGATCTATTTCGTTTGAGTGCTCATTAAAGTGATACTCAAAGTGAATTAGTGATTGGCCTTGGAATTGTGTAGGTATTAAATTGGTTAATGATTTGGAAGAATTATCTCATTGTTTGGATATGTCTTGAATTAATGACATGAAATTTTCTAAGAAAAGAAATTCATCCAATCCACCCCAAGAAAAACCCTAAGATCAACCCACCATCAATAATTGTGTAGTTCACATCATTTTTTATTTTATCTTATTTAATTTATATCTTTATTTCTCCAATTAAAATCTACCTCAAAGTTGGCCACTTCATAGCCAATCCATCAATAAATCATAGCGTCTCAAGGTTACTTCTTCGGTCCCTGTGGATTCGATCCCTACTTGTACTTCAACGACCGCTTTTACCAGTAGGGTAAATTTGGGCGCAACCAATAATTATAACTATATCCAAAAAATAAAAGATAATTATTCCTTGAATAAAATTTTCATATATCAAACATGAGGGTTACACGTACTATAAAAAGTCTTCTTTGCAATCCCATCATCAAAATAGCTTTAATACATTTACGTATTTCGCCATCCTAAAATCTACCATAACTATTGAATCCATTATATGTTGACTTATTACTCATTCAACATTCTTAATGATCCATTAACCATTCTTTACCAACTTATTCTGAAATACTTATTTCCTACAAAAAAATCACGAATCATATCCTATGATTCAATAATGAAAAAACATATGTTAATAAATAATCCATATCTTTCATTGTTCATTGCCAGTTTCTAATCCTCAATTTTAATAGCATTAGGTATTGGTAATCATATATTTATATGATCTCGGTGATCCCATTCCCGAAACATCTTTATACGACTTTTTTTTATATAATGACCATGCCCAACACATTTAAAACATTCAATTGATCCCAAAAAATGAACTTCATTCACATTCCTATAGTCAACAGAATTTATCCTTTTTCCATTGCAGGTTCATTCTTTATGGATTTAATTCCCAAATTCATAGCATCTTTCCATTCCCTTGAAGAATTTTCCAAGGTGATTCATTCTACATCCTTGACACATATGTTTTTTAACATACATACTTTTATGATTATATTCTAAAATTCCGTATGGATTTGTTTCTCGCATATACAATGCCTTATAATAATAACCAAGTTTTAGGTTGTTAATCATTACTCCATATAGTTGGTTGAGAATAACCAAAAGAGTTATCATGGAAAGCTCTCATTTCATTCAGTTGCTCATTCAGAAAACCATCATAGTTTTCTTCACATCCACTGTTCATTTGGTGCCTCCTAGATCCAGCAATTTACTGAACCCAAAAAGTTCAGTGTGAGTATATCAGTAAAATCATCATATAATATCTTATGAGGAGGGTAAATACTTATTCATGTAATCTTAAACTCATTCAAAATAACCATGACTCATTCTAATATGCAAACTAATTTAGTTATGTCACTTTTGATTAGATAACCCCCCAACCGTTAAAGTTATCTAAACCAGCCTCTAATTACAACTATAAATTCTCAACATTATTCATTACATAATCCTGAATAAAATTAATAATTCACATTGAGGATCTTTTCAGGTTAATAATTTTAGAGAATTAGTCATAACAATTACATAGCATCTCAAAAATTTCAAAATAGACACTACTACTCAATTTCGATTTCATTCATAAAATATAAACAATTGAATAAAGGAGGAATGTTTATTTCCATCTTTTAGACAGCATGAATTTTCCTTGATCCCATCGTTGAAACTATTCCATTTTATGTCCAATGAAAAACATTTAAAAAACTTGGGATGAGCATAAAATCCTCAGTAAGGAATACAAAAAGAAGGAAAACTGTTAGATTTTCAAAACAACAAGTAATCCATGAATACATTATCATATGTAATAATTTTACCCTTTATGAAGTAGTAAATACTCTTCACTAAATAAAATATCATTGCTTACCCTATTGTAACCAAAATATTACCATAAAACCCATATAAAGAACACATAACATATAATGGTAACATGGAACATAAACATTATTAAGTAGAATAACCATATGGTGGACTTCCACAAATATAACTAAATGGAATAGCTATACAGCCGACTTCCATACCCCATGCATTGGAGGTAATAATGTAACCACCCATCATGGTTTATCACGACCCCACCTGTCATATAGTTTATCATGTAACCAGCCATCAAATGTAAAAGTACAATCATAACACATAAAATATTTCAAATATATACATTTCACTAATAACATTACATTTTAAATCACAAGATGTAATTTAAATATATTGAAATAACCATTCCATTTTCATAAACCATATAAAAAGGGATTTTCGAATCAAAGTGACACATGCCACATTGAATCTTTTAATGGAATTATAATTTTTAAACATTAATTTCCATATAAATAAATACTCAAAACAATTTTTAAAACATGCACATTAATGATAATGACTTATATTACTAAATCATTAAAACATTTAAAACGATATTTAAGTTAAAAAGTTTTTAACAAAATAGAGACTCATGAATACAAATAATTGTGGAATAAAAATTAATCTAAACATTATAATATCACGAGAATAAAGGGATTCATTATATAATATTACAAATGACATTATATACATCATATAAGAGTGAATTAGTGCATAACCACAATGAAGTCTCAATGGAAATGTAAATTGAGATGAAAACCCTTTATAAAGACGGTATACATAAATTAAGGATAAATCAATCACATAAATATGTGTCACACATATAAATAAACCCAATATAAGTGGATATTATGTTTAAAACAATTATAGGTCATTCACACATATTCATATGATGACATGTTAATGAAGTACAAGTTTAACCCAAAGAATTGAAATTGGGTTAAGAAGATCCCAAGCCAAATTTTGAAATCCTAACAACGTCACATTAATATTCATAAATTTTTTTGATGAGATAAATATGGTATATCATCAATTGGACATAAAATTTACATCAATAAGGATATAGAAGAACATATCCCAACATAATAAGATGTAAATTAAAAGACATTACAAAAATGAGCCCTTTAAAAAGACGAGTGTTAAAGGTTCCAATGCCAATATGGTAACTTAAAAAACATGTGCTACATGAATGAAGGACCATTATATGTAGATGTAAATACAAATAAACTAATTTGTATTAAACAAATAGTAGAATCATGAGAATTACATAGAACACTTAAAGGGTATACTGAAAATTATACCGTGAATCTCATGGGAATAAAAAGTGAGATTAAAACCCCTTACCTCGTTGTAATCAGTCGAGTCATATGACCAAAAGATAATAACCACCAAATGAATCAAAAAATAAAATGAATATAAAAATAATCATGATAATATATATAAATATAATTATTCATTACACAACATGCAATATATAAGCGGCCAACAATGGAAATATCAGGGAATTAAAAGTGAGATAAGAAATCCACATACCTCATGTCCTACATGACTCGTATGTTCCATGTTCTTCCTGAATAATAAATATGAAAAAAATATCTACATATTTAAGAAAATTTTAAATGTTTATTATTCATTTTACATAACTTATTATCTTTCTATAACAAATAGTTAATTATTGGAGATCATATTGGATATTTTATCGAATTTCGGAATTTTGGGTAAAAAATGAACTTGTTATAATTACAATTTGTCCATGTGATCAAAATTACACTATCTCCCGAATTATATACATGTTCTATAAATCATATATATTATATATATTCATTTTATATGTACTTATAATATTCCATATCATTTTGAGTTATGAAATGAAACGCACCATTCAGGGAGACGGTAAGTCGTCCTTAAGCATGAACACTACTTTAATTTCTATATTATATTTAAAGGAATTAAAACATAATGATACATTGGTATATTATAATTTTAGTAAATATCATATGATATTTATTGTCAGAAAATTTCATTAACTCCATCCATTATATGTTCCATGTATGTCATTAATGAATAATATTACCTTGAGGGGGCGGTAGACTGCACTTCCTCAAATTAAATTATCACGTTTAACCATAATGATAACCATAAAGGTATGCTATAAATGAATAATATAGAAGAATAAAGAAAACATAAACATAATTTATATAAAATATAAACACAGTTCCATCTTAATGGCCACCACATTAGGTGTTTGGAGATAATCGAACAATCATCGTTTCGTGAGGCGTTAATTTTTCGTCCATAGAAACCGTATTTTCTTCACCCATTAGATAGAGGTGTGTTTGTAAGTTCAGATTGAATAATTTTATTAACAAAACCCTAGTATATTGAAGATATTGGTGCTATTATAAAAAATAGAAATAATAATATTTTAGGTGGTTGGAGAAGTAAAATAAAAAAAATTAAACAAAAGAATTTGAGGGAAAATGTTACCATTAATTTGGGTAACTTCATTTGGATTGAACCAAAATGACTTCTTGAATTGCCTTCGTCCTAAGGTAGGGATTCTAGGAGGAATATGGGGGATCTTGAGAGATTATTTGGGCTGGGGATGGACGATCCAAGGGGCTTGAGTGGTGTTAGGAATGGAATATAATTTGTGTCTTTTTAGAAGGGGGAGGAGGGCCTCTTTAGGAAAGTGTGAAAATATAATTTTATTTTATAATGATATTCGGTTTCTAAATGTCCAAAACAACTTAAAGTCGAATTTAAGATGTTTCATGGTCTAAATAAAATCATTCAATAAGAATTGGACAGGTTTTTTATATTTTTTAATAATTTTTATGTTATTTATTTAAATAATTTATTAATGACGTAAATACAGCATCATTATCGTGTCATATAAATTTTAATTTATATGATGTCTCATGGTCAGATTCACCAAGGATTTATAATGATGCGATGACGATCATGGAGGAGATCCTCGGGAAGGCATGACAACCATGTGGAGAGCTATAGAAGGGTTCCCATTGGGATGGTTTCGAGGGATTAGGTCCATTTTGGGTGATGATTTTCTCTACGGCATCCGGGAGGTTTCACCATAAGTGGGATGAATTTTTGATCCAAAAAATAATCCCCCCCCCCCCATAACAGATTTGGAGCCAATGGAAAAGAGGGTTGGATTATGAGGGTAAGATGTCTAAGATACTCGGTGGATCGAACATACGACGGATCGTGCAGTTGGGTTGCAGAGATAATAATGAAGTCATCTCACGCAGTCCATCGCGAAGATGAATTGAAACACAACCCTCCTACAGAGGAAGCACTAGGTGCTGGTGGGAGGCACCACGAAGTGCCTCCACAAGTTGTGGAGAAGACAATCTGCAGCTCACTGCGATGACCATTGGTAGGTCGCTGCGATGTTGTCACCAACCACGCCGATAAATAAGGGCCAAGAGTCATTTTTCCATATTTGGATCTTCATAAATGATTTTTCTAGTGCTTCTCTTCCCGAACTTATTGCTTCCAGAAATTATTTATTCGAACCAGAGTTCATTGGTCAAGATTTTTAGAAACTATTTTACCGAAATGGGGCATCGCAATCTATTTCATCCATTGTGATACAGGGCGAAGTCATGGCTGCATTGCGGGGGGGGGGGGGGTATTTTCTGACCGTCTTCACATTAATTTATTATGGAATGTATTCACAAATGAATTTGAATTCAATCATTCTACCCTAAGATGAAATATTATCAATTTCTTCCAGCTAATGGCCGCTCAGGCGGATGCACGAGATGCTCATACCCACGCTGCTCGAACGGAGGCCCTATAAAATAACATAAAAATAAGAGAATAAATCTTGAATACTACAGGCCACCAATAATTGATGGAGTGGCTAAAGGAGGAGAAAAAATAAATATAGTTGTTAATGTTCCTTACATTGTAGGACTTTGGATTGTGAGATAAAGTCTACATCCCAAACACCATCAATGAAGAGCCAACCTACTTGTTTGGAAGCACCCCCTAGAAATACCGATGGTATATGATAGCAGATGCCAAAATTGGAAATTTTCACACCCAAATCATGACACATTTCTTTTATAGTCATTTCAACAACATTGATAACAAGTCATTGGAGAAGGAGACATCTACATCTCTGTACAAGATGATTATCAAGGGAGGGCTTAGGAATCTTGAGAAGGTGTATCTAGAACCTGAGATTTGTTCCACGGTCAAAACATCACAAATGTTTTGGCCTGGAAATACTAGGTGTATGCATCCTATGAAAGAGTTCGATAATTTACTTAGGTGATTAGGCCAATATGAAGTGTAATGGGATTCCCAATTTATTGTCTCTTTATTGAGGGATCTCATACCAGACTTTCTATGCCGGTGGTCACTGGTTACAAAAATTTTCATCTACATCATAGGGAGGTTAGAATCAGCTTGTACGACCATAATAAAATTTGATGCATCCCAATACTGGGAGGTATGAATAGATAGTTCCTCCCCAACATGATTTTCGGAGACAACAGAGAGTAGATATCACCATTGAAGATGGAATTACATTGCAGTGGCTGATAGTCCGACTGTCAAAATTCTTCTCTATGTTGATCTATGGGTGGATATTACTTGGAATAGATGCCCACATGAGGGTCCGACCAAGATCATCTATCAGGGAATATCTACCAACCGGTAGATACCACATTTTCCCTGGCATACTGGTGCTTGCGAAGTTATAATATATACTCCAGCACATTATCGAGGGAAAGAGGCCACTGCAGGTGTGTGGTATGATCCACTTTTTGTGTAGTTGGATTGCGACACATGTGGGGGATATCAATATTTTAACACCATTGATTCTTTTGGGATATATTCTCATCCGAAAATATTGAATATTGCAAGGTATACCCGATTCATGACTGATTCAGTGACTGTACTGGGTAAGATGGAGTTGGAAGTTAAATTCATATTTCACCGATTTCCTTTTCCAACTAAAGCCTATACAGATGTTGGAACAAATTCTATAGTGAATATTTTATATAATCTATATTTATGCGGTGGCGTGCTAGGGGAACAGGTATACATTGAACATATATGTCAACCATATAGCATAAAACAGTAAAGAAGACAATTCCAGTGTAGGCAGAGGCTAACTCCAAATGGGTATAGAAATGTGTGCCCCATGAACAACCCATTCCTGATGTAATAAATATGAATGATTTTTAAAATGAAGGATGTGATATTGTTGAAAAAATTTGACTCCATCAAATTCTGCATTCAAAATGGTTCATGAGTAAGATCGATGTTGAAGGTTGCATTCTCTGGTGAGATATTGATGCGACTAGCTATCTTGAAGTGTGGTCTCTACACCTTGATGTCAAATAATGATGATGGGGGACATCATGAAGTTGGTTAATACATGTATCAAGGTGATGAGCCATTAATAGAAGGGGTAGTAGGCCACGAATCACCTGACACCAGATCAGTGTTGGATGGGGTTTAAGAGGGAGAGGCAATGTGGTTGGGCCGGGTGGCTCTACCTAGTAGGAACTAGGAGAGGTGAATCATACAAAGGCTTTTGTAGGGGTCCCTATCATGATCCGGGAATGAAAAAACATCTAGTAAAATTACATTATGATTTTTTCTTTTTAATGTCCTAGAATTATTGGGATAAGATCTAGCAATATCTCGGTGTTAACCACATGTTGACAAACATGAACATATACAGGATAGCCATGGCAGTACATGACATTGAGAATGGAAACTTCACCACTACCATATCCAATGGGGGAATATATTTTATGGAGTTATAGGTAGTAATACACAAATGCGATGACATGAGGCCAATGACACACCTAGTAAGGGTGATGTTGAACATGACTACTCCTACAGAATTAGTGGTGGCTCAATTGTTTGTCATTTTCCCCTGATGGGTCATTCAGATGAATCATGGGGGGAAGAACATAGTGACAGAGATTTCCATGCGATAATGGAGGGGACATTCATGGGAGGAACTCTTGATGAAGAGAAAATAGAGGCCTCAGGGTGGGGGGAGAGTATTTCCTTGGGCATGTTTCCACAACTCTATATGTTAGTTCCTACTCCCCTTCACTATGCCCGTACCCTTCTTACCATATCTAGGTTTCTCAAATGAATCTTTTACATGTAGAATAATCTTCAATCAAACCCTCCCAATGATGGGGATGATGGAATAACAGGAACAGAGGGACAATCATATGGACCTTCAACTTGAGAGAAAATGGTTACTGAATTTAGTATTTCGATGGGAGCAGAGGTAGCCTACTCAGAATCTTCAGAGACCAAAATATTATATAGAGTTTTGCATCATGTCCTCCTAGTGATGATTGAGATGAGGCATGATAATGCAGATGACCTTAGTACTTCTCATGCTTCAGAGCTATACCCATTTTTCGATTCGGTTAAATTGTCTAATGTGACCCAAGACTTCACATTTCCCAGTATGGTACACATGATACTGGTGTGAATGGATGGAAGGCTTGAGGCACTTCTCAATGGATATGTGATGATCCCAATATCACTAAGTGTTCAGGATGACTAGACCATAATCTCTTATGGGTGACTGGTGGTGACAAGATATACCTTAGGTTGGACAAATCCCGGAGTTGATTGGGTGGATATTATTGAATTAGAATAACATGATGACGTCCATCTAGAGGGATATCCTACTACTGAGCTCCTGAAGGCATTTCCAGAATAAGAACCTAGTATCTTCAAAAAACGGGATGAGGTCGCATCTGATGATGAGTATAGAATGTTTTTTTCCACTAATCATGATAATTGATCAAACATTTCATTGATAATAACTCACAATAATAGTGGATAAATTGGGTGGGAAGACATCTCCCCCGGTTTCGAGAACTATGTGCTATAGGAGAGGATTCTGGATTCCCTCACTTCCTCATTTGAGATTTATTAACAAAGAAGGATTGTGCGGACGTGTGCAACCTCAGTGTTTTTCGATAGTAGAGGAAGCTCATCAATATCAATTTACTTCTAGATTCTGATCATGATGTCTGTTATTTGAGGGTGCGGGTGACTGAGCATTCCACTTTCATTAGAGCCCAATCAGGATTCATATCCTGACTAAAGGAATCGTTGATATAATATAAGAAGTAGATGAGGTGAGCATAGAAATTGATGTTTAATATCCATGCCGCTAATGTCCTGGAGTGCCCCAAGGCCACGGAGGAAGTCAATCAATTTGTTGGAGGTTGTAAATACTTGGGCATTGTGACTTGTACGAACTCAATAACATATTTCAAAAATTTATGGTATATTTTGGTTGCATGCACAAATCCATTTATTTTATTTGATTAATGTATCAAAATTATATCTATGAAATATATAGTGATCCCTCATTAAGCCCACCTGTGTCATGCCCAATGTTAGAAATAAGGTATGTCCACATAATTATTCCTTTTGTATATGATAATTCCAAGAAATCACTCCACAATTGGGGTATGAATGACCACCTTGTGTTTCTATGATGAATGGTCAAAATAGGCTGACCATACTCTCCCAACATGCTCTATCTCCTGATCAAGATAATTCTAGGGGTGCTAGAATCAATCCAAATAAAGGGGAATAAAGACAGTGAATTACAATACCCCAAATTTGGGACGCAATGAAGATGGAATGAGAGAATATAATTTTTCGACCAAATTCGAAACAGAGCATCTTTATATTGTTATCCTGAAGTGGGAATAAACAAATAAGGGACAACCACTAACCATATCCAAAAAATGGGGCTGAACATGATGTTTCATCAGATGTATTCCAGAATTTTTCCTATGAAAATAGGTGAGACTAAAGGCCAAGAATCCTATCCTTTAGACAATAAATAAAATGGGTTTCCAAAATAGAGGGCATGTAATGCGTGGTGATGGAGTGATGGACTACTTTAAAAGGAGTCCAACACTCATAAAATTATTCCACCATGATGAATGAACATTTGGTAAGAATATCAGTCTAAGCAAATATAAAACCTACTTCATAACATAACCCATCTAGTGAGGTCATATAATTCATGTTTTACGTCATTAAAAAGAGAACAACAAATACATATTTTACAATAGTAGAGTGATGATGATACACATAATAGTATAGATTTATATGGCCCAGATGTTCCACACTGTTTTAGGGTTATACTTCATGGATATAAGAAAATAGTTTAAAGTCATGTTTCATGGAGTTTTGGATCATAGTTTAGGGCCATAGTGTTTTGACCATAATTGGGGTTGTGGGTCGGAAGGGTTATTAACACTAGTGGTGGGTCGAGGTAAAATTCCTAGGAAACACTACATATCCCATAAGGGAGAGAATCAATCCCAAAGTAGTTACTGAAGGTGCATTGGTAGGCATCCTACACAAAAAATGGGTGATATTATCTTTTAAAGAGGAATGTCGTAATTATTATATATTTTTCACATTGTGAAAACATAGACAGAAAGAATCATAGTTTATGGTTATAGTTCTCTTTCAATAAGGTTCCTAGTCTAATGTCATGTCTTCGGGACATTCCATGACAGTTTTCTATCATTTGGTATGGATAGAGAAATGGATAAATTTGGAGATAGGTTTGTCGAATGGCTATTGAAAACCACACGTGAATGAGGACATAATTCCACACCACACCACATACTTCTGAGGAATCTCATGATGGAATGGCACAAGAGGTTTCTTGGTGATGTAGCTGAAACACTAGAAATCTGTCTAGGAAACATTATATATCCAATGAAAATGGGAATCAAGACAAACCTAGTTCTGGAATGTGGTATGGTAGGCAGACAATAACAAAATGGGAAATGTATCCTTGAGTGAAATCGTCAAATGTATAATTAATTTATTATTACAAAAACTGGGTGAAGAAGGCATATGTTAGTTCTATATGATATGGACGTAAGAAATCATTATTTATGACCATAGTTCTTGGAACAAAAATGGAATGATTCCAAAAGTGGAAATATGTGACGTGGTTCCATAATGTGACCCAATGTGAATGAGAAGAAAATTTTATGCACTGCACCACAAATATCCATTATAACAGGCACATTTTAAAATCATGATGCCAAGACAATGGGACATATGATCTTTGTTTATGTTCATAGTGTTTTGAAAAATGGAAGTACAGTTCATCCATGTAATAACAAAACATACCCATATACGTTATCCCATGGGATCTATAGTCGATGTGGGCACCAAGGGATGATATGATCTTCACAACACATTGAATATACAATAGGGGTAGATAATTTAGAGTCAGATATGACCCTAATGATGAAAATTCACCCACATTAATGTTCATTGGTGCATGGAGTGATAACACCAATGGTGTTGAAATCCCATTAGAATATGATGGAGTGTAAAAGTATGAGAATCATGATATCAATATTTAAGGCTCAGTGGGGGAATTATGAAGGATGATAACATTGGACCATGTTTGAAACACAACATCGATATAGTGTGACTTGAAATGGGAACTAACATCTAAGGGTTGATCGCTGAACAAATTTGAAATGTGGAAATTGTCTTATAATGTTTTTAAAAATCCTCTCGGATGATGGCACAAAGTGGAGAATGTGAAATAAGTCTTGTCATCCATACCATCTGGGGGTCATATTGGATGTGAAGGACGACAGAAACCCTAATAAAGGGATACATGATACATGGAAACACATGAATGGATGTATACATGGAATCAAACACTCTATGTACTAACCCAAAGTGAATCTGAGCACGTTGGTGAGTCATAACAGAGGTCGAGAAGTCCAAATGAGAATGGGAACAATGGGTTGATGAACAATGTGATGGACCCATGGATGAACTGTATGGGTGATCCTACATATCCCCTGATGATGGGAATCAACCAATACATTTTTCATGAAAATGTCATGTAGTTTAACGTCCTGTGATAATGAAATAAGGAGAATATCAGGGATATTCATAATGGGATGTATGTGGCATTTTTATTATAAACCCGACGTGAATGAGGACATTAGTCCAGATACACCACATCACATGCTTATGACAATTTCTAGACTAGGGGGCTGAAATGAAGGTGGGATTTGAGGTACCTAGGACGAACCTAAAGGCGAAATGTTCATTAGTTTGTACATATACCAAGAGCATGGGAATTAATCCATACATAGTTCTTGACAACAAAATGGTAGGGTACTAATTCCAGGGGAAATAATATCTTGCATGTCTGGCCAATTCACCAAAAGAAGTGGCACATAAAGGATCATTTTTATTCATTAGTTTGGGTGTGTGTTTTTTTGATGAAACATTCACATGATTGTGAATTTGAGAATATTAATTTGAATCAAAGCATATGTAGGCCTTGAAATATGCATGTTGGATGAACAATACAATACCAGATGTCCCATAATGTTCCGAAACCTCAACGTGGTGACATTTTTTGGCGTGTGGCTAGGATGATAGTGTCACAGTTTAAGATTGTATGACAGGACCATCCCATGCATTTGAACATCATACAGAAAAGACACAACAGTTTATAGTCATGTGGAACCAGGAATCATTGTTTAGTGGAATATAGCATGGATGCATACAGAAGAATGCGGTTCTAAATGTAATGTCCATAGTGTTATAAAGCATACCCAATCTGAATGAGGACATCAGTCCATGCCACACCATGTACAATACCAGGGGAGGGGACCTCACGCCAAGGGGCTCGAAAATATCAATGGACAACGGGCTATATAGAAACATGAAATCTCTATGATTACCATGTATCCAATGATTATGGAAATCAATCCATACGTTGATCTAGAAATTTCATATAGTTTAACATCATGCAGTAATGACAGAGATGGGAGGGACAAGCCTGTAAGGGGATGTATGTGTTGGGGCCATTATAGACCCTAAATGAATGAGGATATAAGTCTTCATATTCTACTACATGTGTTTTTGACATATTTTTGGCTAGGGGAGGAAAGAATGTATGATTTTAGGTACATTAGATGGACACAAAAACGAAATGTTCATTCATTCCTACATATCCCATGAGGATGTGAATCAAGTCGTATGATGTTCTCAAAAATCATGAAATTTAATGTCATGTGGTAAGGATGTGGGGGTCTTAGTTTAATTTCATAGAGCCGAGATCAAAAGAAGTGTGATTCATCCAACTGCATGTAAACCCTGACAATGTCACTAAGCCCACGTGAGAAATGCTTGTTGTGGGAAACAAAGGAAGAGACGATCTTCTCAAAACATGGAATACATAGTAATGGGAAACAATTAAGAGTCATGGATGGCACCATGACGTTGATTCCTCCTCTATAAGTTAAAATGTGCCAGGAATAATAGCACTAATGGTTTCAAAAACCCATTTGAACATGATGGATTGGAATGGGATGTGAATAATGAGTCCAAAATTTAGGGTTCAATGGGTGAGGCACAATGATGTGGGATAACTATTGACCATTTTTGAAACATCACTTCCATATTGTGTGACCTGAAATGGGAATAAAAAATTATGTTTGTCCACTGACCCTATTCGAAACATGGATCTTGTCACATAACATCATTCAATGTCCTCTAGGACGTTGGCCCAATATAGTAGATGAGCCATAAGGCCGAGCATCAACACCATCTGGGGGTCCATACGAATATGAAATATGATGGAAAGCAAAATAAATGGACATGTGAAGCATTGAAATGAATGAAATAATTTCCATGCTAAATCCAACACTCTATGACCCAAACCACAATGCATTTGATCACACTGGTGAATCTCCAAAAGAGTTGAGTGTCCCAATTAAGATTAGACGAATCTTGGAGGGGAGTGGAGGATAAGGTAATAAATATTTCTCAAGAGAGAGAAACATGACATGGTTATCTAAAACCCGATAAAAGTGAGGACATAAGACCACACTACACAACACAACCCCTAGGGAACATAGGCCTAGGGGCCAAAAGAAATAAAATGATTCTAAAAACAGAGGCTAGAACCATGTAAAAATGTTAAGGTGTTCATATGTATCGTATGAGGATGGAAAACATGCCACATGTAGTTCAAAAAAGTCGATGTAGTTTAACGTCATGAGGTAAGGATGTCAGAAAAGGGGTATCTAAAAAGGAAGTTGTATCTCAGTGGAAAATTACTTAACATGAATGAGAGAAAGGAGTCCACACCACATCATACAATCCTAAGAGATGACTTGTCCCAAAAGGAAAGAATGGTGAGGTGACCTGAGGCTAGGACATATATGAAATGGTCAGAAATTCTTACATATCCCATAACGATGGAAATCAAGCCATACATAGTTCTCAAAATATTATCACATTAACTTCAGCCGGTAAGGTTCATAGGAATATAATTTTTTGGTCCTAGGGCTCAGACCATATTTTATATTCACCTTTTGTAATTTAACATCATGTGGGAAGAAAGGGATCTTAGTTTAGGTTTGTAGAGCACTGAGTTGTTACGGTTTAATATATTTGTTGGATGAGGGTAAAGAGTTTATCATCTGCGATGATGGAGATGAGTTTTTTAGCTTCTTCCAAGAGAATAATAAATTTTAATGTCATGTGGGAAGATATTCTCTTACGTGAAGTACTTCTTTAGGAATTTGGAGTTGGTTAGAGGTATAATATTCTCACTATCCATAAAGACTAGAGTGTATAAACCATTTGGGTAAACATTGCGAATGACGTAAGGTCCCCCCCATTTTGACTCCAACATTGGTGGCTTACTACTAGGTCTCATTGGAATTCATAGGGCCAATATTGTGTCATCTTTTAAGAAGAAGCATATGAGAGCATTATTATTGAATTCTCGGACAATCATATTCTGATTCCAATCCATATTGTGCAAGGTTTGATACCTATTCTCATCTAGATCATCCTATTCATCTAGAATACATTTACATACATTTTTTGTCCATTTTGACATTAGACTATTGTAAATAGTGAGTGTAGCTGAATATTGAAGGGAATGAATGCCTCGCTTCCATACACCAGGGAATGTGGAGTCACCAGAGTGGAATTACAAGTCTTCATCTGGTAATACTATGGAACATTGGGGTGTTTGTATGTCCAAATATTCATATTATGACAAACTATTTTTTAAAAGATGTTAGAGACTATTTAATTGTAATTGCAAAATATTTTGATTATTTTGTGCATAATATTGAGAGGTATGATTAAAACGAATATTGTAGTTGCATACAATTTCTTCATCTTAGAATCTCATATGTTTGTTCCACTATTGCTGAGGATGGCATGAGGGACTCCGAATCTATAAATGGTATTTTATCTCACAAAATCAATGATAGATTGATCATGGAATTACAAGAAATGAATTTCCTCCACCGACATGGAAAAGAAATTCCTATTGGTCATCATGAACCTTCACTGGTGAGATATATGCTGAAAGATATGGTTCCTCATCATCGAGTACCCAGGCTGAAATGGCCCAAGAAAACTTGGAAGTTTGGAGAGGCTCTAGCGGCCAATGAAGAGTTTTATCATGGATCTATCTTGAATGGATACTTTTTTAAAATGCAATATAGTCACATATCATGGTGGGAAAAAAGTATCCCAATCATTGGATACTTTTGGAAATTTTATGGCCCTTCCTGATAATCCCCATAGTATCTAGCATGATTTTCTAGCATTGCCTGAGAAATATCACCTCATTGAATGCAACAAGGGAGAATCCCATCAAAAAAATTTATATAGAGGATCTTATCATTAATTGAACTTCATTTGAGGGTAAACTGCATTATAGGTTGAAGGACTCGCTCACTTTCGACTAAGTAAATTTTGGGATAATCCTGGATGAGATACTTAATAAATGGTGTTGTCCAGCCAGGGGTCCCCTCAAACACCACGGTTGGGTAACCCTGGGGTCCCGACATGGAGGCACTGATGGTATGGTTTCTTAACTGGAGACATTCCTCATCCTCCTGTGTTATGGCAGTAATGAATCTTTGATGCACCACATGGATAATCAAATAATCTTTATTATAATCAGAAAGAGATGCATCAAGGCTATCCAAGGCATCTGCTCGACAATTATGCGATCAAGGTACATGAGTAACGTATGGTTGACAGGGGAACATGGCCATCCGCTTGGGGGTATGCTATAACAACGGTACGAGCTCTGT
Organism: Viscum album; assembly: GCA_963277665.1. Lineage (NCBI taxonomy): Eukaryota > Viridiplantae > Streptophyta > Magnoliopsida > Santalales > Viscaceae > Viscum > Viscum album. The sequence continues at coordinate 202,122,605 of OY728121.1, read as the reverse complement.
ATTCCTGATGATGTAGTCACCTTTGATCTAAATGATGACTATTTTAGAGACCCAATCACATTCAGGTGGGGAATGTGAATCTCAAGGGCTAGCTCGAGACTAGTGAAAAGACCTAGATGATCTTCCTCATTGTTGGTGCAGCCTTCGGCCAACATGAACAAATATGGCTGAATAACATGTGTAGGCAGGATGAAGATGATACCCATGCCAACTCTTTTGTGTCTAAAATTATTGTGTTTCCTTCTAGTGGTGATCTGGGATGATTCCAAAATGATACATTTGCCACATGGAATGGCTAGATCCAATAAGATGACTTCCTCATTAGAAATTCACGATCCAAAAAGTGCTCTGTGGGGGATAGATGGGAAACAAGAATGTCTTCCAGTGCATGTCAGATGGTAACCATATGGGGGAAACATGATGTCTAAATATTGAAGGATAATTTCCCTCTGTTCTAGATGGCCTTTCATTATATATTGGTTAAAAATGTACTTCAACAGATCCACTCGAGACACTAGCTATGTATCATAGTGCAACATGTAATGTATCAATATCTGTATAGTGAATACCAATTCAGGGAATCTCTTATCGATAGATGAATATATATTATCTATATCGAGGATCATGTAGATGAGATGATATATACTGTTCTCGGTTCCCTCATGGTTCTTCTGGGTGAGAAGAGCACTGAGGGACCATTCCAAAGCCGTCACACAGAGGACCAGGGACTTTTTGAAAATTGGTGGAATCAAAATGAGATGTTGTAGATGGTACTAAATTATTTTATTAAAATCTATCTAACACTCCACATCCCACTGATAATCAACACTTTTCTTCATGAGTCAGGAAAAGGGCTTACACATGCTATTCAAATATTCAGTCAATCTTCTTTTGTAGGCTAAGTGTCCATGAATAACTCTAAGCTCCCGAATAGTAGTCATATGAGACATATATATGATGGATTTTATATTTTTCAGATCAATCCAAAATCCACTATGTATGAAAAAGAGGTCGTGAACCATTCTGGAGGTGACAACCAAGGAACACTTCAAAGTGTTCACCTTCTGGTGGCGTGAATAGAGGAAACCGAAAAAAATTTCAAGATCATTGAGATGGCCCTGACATTTGTATGATTTATCCACCAGGTTTTACTTGAAGCATTCCCCCAATTACCAAAATATTGACATGAATATGTGGTGTGTGGAGCACTGATAGTTGGAAGCTACATTCTTTAGACCGAAAGACACTACCTAGTAGAAAAAAGAACCTTGTTGTTTCATGAAATATGTAGATTCTTCATCCTCAAGGTCCATTCATATTTCATTATATCTATAATATAAATCCAAGAAGGAGGGATTCTAGAACCTAGTGGTGGTGTCGATCAATAGTTTTGTCATTGGAAGGGGGAAATCATCCTTCAAACAGTTAATGTTGAGATCCCAGAAGTGAATATATTTTTTGTTCATCTTCCATAATGGTATAATGTTGGTTAAAAAATTAGGGTACTGGGACTCCTTGAAAAAGTTGGATCTGATGATCTTATCAACCCTGTCCTTGACCATGGGAATGTTACAAGGTCACATCATTCTAAAAGGTTGTTTGAACCAGGATGATTTTTAGGGAGATTCAGATGATGAAAGGTGAATTGAGGACTTACCACTAGATCCTCATCATAACTCTAGAGAAATACATCATAATGCCACATTAGGAAATTCACATATCAATCTTTCTCTTTTTCAGGAAAAGTGGCGCTAATCATTGTTTGTCTCGGAACCGTCTCAATATTGGGGTTCACCTGTACCAATTCATTGATCGTAGTGAATAAACTCACTTAAAATGTTTGGGGGCATCTTCCAAATCCTCTTCACAATCCTTTTCAAGAGTATCATTGGCATGAGGAAACTCCTCTGAGTTGACAGATCCTAATGAGACACTGGTGCCAGCCTGGGCGAAAGTGGAAACCTCATAGGGGGACTCCAATGCTACTGAAACCATGTATATGAAATTGGCTAAAAAAATATCATCTTGAAATAAACACAATGGGACACGTTTTATAAGATCTAAGAAATAGTGGAAGGTCTACATGAGCAGATTTATCCCAATCCAGAGAAACAACCAAGTATGATGTATATATTTTTCCATGGGGTGGTCATCCAGATACCTTGTAGTAGTAGGGTGGACTTCGGATATTTCGATTCTGATTTGGGTAGGAATACAAGGTTATCATTTGTCATTCATTATAATTGGGAAAAAAATGAACCCCTCAACCCCAATACGATAAAATATTTCCCCAAATTTAGGGTCATGTCCTCCACTGTGTGAATTTGGAAAAACTAGTTGTCATCCAGGTCTGTCGACAGGTCGGTCATTGCCACATCATTATTATCCTCATTAGGCTGAATCAATTTGTCATTGTTCTTATAATATTCAGTATCCATGTAGTGGGATGAAAATGAGGAAAATGGATATGAATCAACGTTGAGTACACCTAATCAACCATTAAGGGAGTACTTATGGAATTGGTGGTATGAGGAAGGGACTACCACATGCTGGTGGAGAAATGGTATACAAATCAATCAATAGTATGTAGTGTCTTGTGACATTACTATTAATCCAAGACTAGAAACTAGGAAATTAAACCAGGTCATTACATGGATCTTTCTATCATCTGTCCACTCCCTTCTGTCATAACCATGACTTTTCTGGTTAGAGGGGATTGAATCTTCCTCGGATAGTCATAGTTTGTAGAGTGTCTTTCTCAGGATGAGATTGATCCATAATCCTATGTCGATAAGTATATGGTATTCATCTACAACGTTGAATAATCTAGTTATATATAGTTGGAAGATGTCCCCATGTATAGTAGGAACTTCATTTTCCCCAAAGAATGAGATGATTTCCAAAATTTCTACATGTTCGAATGTCTCATCATGGAAGGCTTGTACAACTTCAACTTCTATCTCAAATGAGATGGGGATTCATAGATCCTATGCATGGGCTTCATGTATATATTATGATAGGTAGAGAGCCTCAATTAATTGGAACCAAATAAGAATACTGGAAGGATTCATCATGATTTTTTTTCATTCACGATATACAATTCTTTTGACAGGAGGTCTCTCTATGGCATGAGGTACGGCGTGCAATGTTGGTTGAACCGATAGATTTTCGATGGTACTGGGAATGTCTTGGTACTCACTAGTCAAAATAAATATAGTGGATACTATCTGACAGCCACATGACTAAGGTCAATCTACAATGGATCATGGATGTTCATAGCAAGGGCATGACGACTGTTCATGATAAAGGAGTAAAAACGGCAGTGGAGGAAGATCCAATGGACATAGACAAGAAGGTTTTGTGTGCTGATCTTTGTAATGGACCTAATAACTAATATCGACGGCATGTACTTATGTGATGGAAGCACTGATTTATTCATTCTAGAAATTCACATACCCATGTATCCATCGAAACATGCATCGATTGGGGATGTTGGGAGGGTCTGCCCGATGATCTTCATCATTGGAAACTATATAGTGGTTTACCCGCTCCTTGGTATTGACCGAAGAATTACCTATATCATAACATGAAGAATCCTCCATTATGGGGTAGACACTAGGGATAATCAAAATAATCTAGGGCATAAAATTATCATGATTATGAGATGATGATGGTATCGGTGGTGGAAATTACATTCCCAATCATCGTCAGTGATTGATCCATTGAGAGGATGAAGGATGAGATGTTGATGAAGAGGTGGTATCCAAATGTAGATAAATGAAATATAATGTCTCAAGTTGATTGAAAAATTCCTGTATAATACCACAGGAATGAGATACTTCCATGAAATCCATCATGTCATCATATTTTTGAGTCCTTCATTTTGGAACTTGCTACCATTCAACATCGTTGTCACTATCAGTCTTTATAAACACACATGTCACCTCTATTACGGAAGGACCCAACCTGACTATATTGTTTTCCCAACGGTCATTGAAACCATATTTAAACACAGATCACTTATTTAGGGTGTTTCCATGAAATTGGTGATATAGGTAGTAATTGGGGTGTTCAGTGAGATCCACCACTTCTAGATTCTTGCATTATGGCAACAGTAAGTTTCCCTAGTCCAAGGCACATAAAAAATAATCAGGTACATGGGCCTTGTATAATGAGTATGTACAGTGTATATGATCTAGTAATAGATATCTGGGATCCTATCCCTGTTGAGTTGCTGGTGTATCCTATCGGTGATTTGTAACCTAATTATATCACCTAGGCGGTGACGGCGCATTACATAGGGGCGCCTAGAAATTCTAAGGCAAGCCCTACTGAGCTAGAGGCTACAGCTAGGGTGGTGGACCTCGGTGATACTTAATTAGTTTCCCTGAGGGTATCATTTCTAGCTACTTGGGGGACTCTCTTTATACTACCAAAGTGGGATCGGCCTTGAAGAATCATCTTACGGGACCCATATGAGTAATTGGATGTGCCTGCTTGGCTGGCTACAAGGCTTCATACAAATGTTGTGCTTTATTAGAGAAATAGTAAAACCCACCTTTCCGATTCTGAATGATGAGATATGGGACCATATTGTTCTTCACATTCCCCATCAACATCATTCGGAAGACCTCTGCATGCATCTGAAAAGGTCAGCAATACTTGTCATCAAAGTGGTGGAACTAAACTGGAAATGTAATTACCTATATAGTAATTCCAAACTAGATATGGTTCCAATGTGTAATTTTATATACCCTAAAAATGTGGGCCCTTATTTTTTTTTGAACAAAACTTCGGAGATTGGTGGAGTCTTTCTATGATGGAGTTCCCCACATGGGTCCACATAGTGAAATGATGTGGTATAGATATGGAAATGGGTCCCTTGTCCCATTAAATGTAGAAAAGGTAAGATTTCAAAAGCATGGGCGAATTTCCATATCATCAACCCTTACAGGAGTTGTCTTACTGTCTGGTGGGATCACCACTTGTCAGGTTTTTAAAGCCTCAAGGATGGAAATGAGAACATATATTGGATCATATTGGTGGGGATTCCTGTCTTGATGAGTATATATAACCACCAGTGCATTGGAATTTTCATCAATATGGTATGCAGGCCCAACGACTCATAGAACGGATGGTGGGATGACTTGGAGGACCTCTTGGGGGACGACCTATGTGGCTGATGGGGGAACCTGAGCTGGGTCCTAAGGAGGGTTTTCATGAATCTTGTGAGTATTCAATGATTCATATTTCTCCATATATCCATAAAATAATACCTCTAATCTATATGTATCAATGTGATGGTCAATGTCACCACCAGGTAACTCATCAAGGGGAGGTTATACCTACCTCTAGTTCCTGGGTCGAGGATAACCATAACCTTGTCATCATTCCAAAACTCATTCGGTGAGAAGATCATCGTCAATCAACATATGTTCTGTGATATATTAATTCAACACATCCATTCCAGGGTCATCTTACTCCTTTTTCACTAATCCATACTAGTTAGAGTGTTTGACAGTACTGATGTTCTCCTTACCCATATTGGGGTCCTATATAACATCCCACCATTTAATAACATAACTTTTCAATAAATCATTCAAAACAGAGAATATTTAATGTCTAGTGTCTTGGAAATTAGGAACAAAATACATGAAAACAACATATAACATTCATCTTAAACACTGGGAAGGCTTATTAATTGTTTATCCTAAGTTCCTTACAGTATCTCATAATCTGGGATCATACATCAAAGGAAAGGGTAAGCAGAAGGCCCATTATGTGAAACATGAAAAACATTTTACATGTGAAGTTGATATACATCAATAAAGTAATGATTGATAGCATTAACGCATAAGAAAGAGATCATGAGACATATCCTAATGACAAGAATATTATTCATAACATGCAGATGTGGCTACATCAATTAACTTATAAAATCATGAACATATCAGCATTGTCCTTCCAGAAGGTGCCATTTAAAAAAAATTACCATGGTTATTCACCAAGGTATCGTTAAAATTGTAATCCCTAGAGATTACATCATTACCCAATGCATTGGAGCGCTATCAGGGCACACCCTAAAATGTGTGTTTATTATCATGTGATCCAAATATATCATCATCAAACATTTCATTAATAACCCATATAGCATAATATACATGGGTTTCATTTTATAATCATAACGTTTTAAAAACTGCTTTTAAGACATGATCATTAAGTCATTTTAATCCCATGGAAAAGGAAAGCGAGTTTAAAGTATGTAAATACCAGAATTAAAATAGATTATTTTGATATATATTTAAATACACCAGTATGATAATGACCTTTGAGTATTCACTTAATAAAATAATCGAATTTTAGAAAAAATAGAGATACATTTTGAGATGAAAATTCTGCAGCATAACGCCTATGTTACAGGGTTTTAGAAAACATAGAAAAGAGAGTGGACATGGGTCACCCACTCATAAATGATCCATATAATAGTAGAGGTAAAGAATATAAAATATATAAGAAAATGGTAATGAAATTTTATAGACATACCATACGAAATGAAAAACATGGAAAGAAGACTAAAATAAGAATTCCCTTATGAAAATTCGGCAGCCTAACAGCGTCACATAAAACGTCAAAAAATTATTTGATGAGAAAAAATAGGGTCTATAATCATATGAAAATAAAGGAATAGTATGATGGATATATATATCATACCGCAACATAATAAAAAAACATGAAAGACTTGACATGAAAATAGAACATGAAAATGAGAACGGAGAAACAATCCCTTACAAAAATGCGGCAGCCTAACGACGCCCCTTAAACATTCTTAAAATGAATTCATAAGAGAAAGAAGGGTTCTGTCATCATATGTACATAAAATGTACAGTAGTATTAATATAAAAGAACATCCTCAACATAAGAACATGGTGCTTTAAATAAATTTCATAAAGGAGAATACTTGAAAAGAAATAGAGAGGTAGGATCCCTTACATTGAAGATTAACTTCGAAATATTGATGTTTGGGACCTTGGGAGGCTTGAGGGAACCTTGGGAGGACTCCTTGGGAGGTAAGGAGACCAGAAATTCGTTGAGGAGGATTTTGGAATGGAAATGATGAGAGAATGGCTTGGTATTTATTGGGTAAGTGAGGGGACAAGGCAGTAATGGCCACAGGACACCTCATTGGTGGTATAGGAAAAACAATGGGCATTCCCGTGGTATTTGCCAATCTTATTGTCCAAATGGGAAACCTCATACCTTATCTTACTATTCATAAGTCGACCATATATTATTTCGTAATTATTACATCTTTAATGATGTCATTAAACACCCGAAACTCAAAAACTGTGTTTTAACTATTCACCAAAAATTCAACATTCTCAGAAAAATCCAAAAAATTCACCTTAACCAAATATCAATGCTCTGATTTCAATAAATAACTCCATTTTAAAAAAATAATTTTCTAAATATTTTTAAGTTAATTTTTAAATAAAAACACTATTCACTGAAAATTCAACTATTTTAGAAAAATCCCAAAAATTTACCTCCACCTAATATAGATGCTCTGAATTCAAAAATGAACTCAATTTTATAAAAATATTTTTCGAAATATTTTTAATTTAATTTTTAATTAAAATACACTATTCACCTGAAAAAACTAATACTTGACTAATAAATTCTGAAATGGTGATTTACCTATTTTATTGAATCACATAACGTAATCAAGGTTCCTAAATTATATTAATACTTTATTCATGTGAGATTACTCATCCATTTGGTCACATTACAAATCCTAAGCGTAAAATCACTATTCATAATTTACTATTCCTCAAAAATTTTGTTGATCTTATTAGACTCTAATTTTTTTACTGAACATAACTGTAGAACACAATTTTTTGAAAATCATTACACATTATTAATTATTTAAGGTTTACATAAATATTTATAAAATATCCTTTTTCTAAAATTAATCAATAATATGCATAATACATTTATCTCGACATTTGAAATTTCACAAACTTCACCATAAGAAGACATCACAATTTTTATTTAAAGTAATGGATTACACATGGTAGTTATTGTCTCGTTACATAACCCCTTATAACACCAGCATAGGACATAAGAGTAAGGTGTGCTAGGGTGATAGAATCTTGTGGCGGCTCGACCAACATTTCCCAAGTAGTGATTTCTATCAGCTTGAACTTCTCGCAAAGGCAATTCCATTCATGATTCACACGATGATGTTTGGCTTGGGTTTGGTCCACAGCTAAGCCCAAAGGTGCTACCTCCTTCCCGAGTTTCGTCAGATGGGCATTGATCAGCCCAAGACTACTAGGTGGGGCCATCAAATCTACATTCTATATTAATTAATCAAGATCACTGGTATTTATAGAGAATAATTGCAACATTTAGTTTCCAACGGTCATATTGACCAACAGTCATATAATAGTCAAAACCCAACGGTCTTATTTTAATTATACTCATTTTATTAACTGAAATAGTTTTGTTGAGTATAAAATAAAATAACACACAATGTTAGGAAACAAAATTAATTCAAAATTTTGGGTCGTTAATCTTCCCCCCTTAAAAATTACATCCTTGAAATTGTAAAATTTGGAATGGAAATTTAGTTGAAAGACCCACATTGGAAACAAAGTTAGTACAACTATAACATTAAAATAAAGAAAGGGAAGTACAAAGGTCACCCGAGTTAACCCATACTAGGATTCCATGTAGGGAATCATGGATATTGAAGAAAAAAAGGGTCATGTTCTGATGGAGAGTGATAGAAAACATGATTATGAGAAAGTTAACCACAATGAAATCACAAACTTATGATGTGTGTAAATGGTCTTTGATTACCCAATAGGAAATGTCAACCAACAACGTTTTTGTTTTACGTTCCTTTTCATAATTTTGAGGTATTCATTTACTACATAGAATAAAAATAGAAGGAAATATACTTACCATCTAGTAGAGTTTCATCCGTTAATAAGTTTATTCCAAAACTAATCTTTTCCCCAAAAAATAAGCATTCAAACGGGCTTGGTCACATCAGAAGCACATGATTCATCTTCCAGAGAATCACACAATCCACAAAAGGTGAACTATATATTTCCCTTATATTTAGACATCAACTAAACCAAAATGGTTAGTACGAGATCATATAATATGGAAAACAGATAATCATTTATACATAAAAAACTATTATTAATCTTCAAAATTCAAAAAATAGTACCCAAAGTTCAATAAAGACCATTCAATCACAATCGTCCTTATAATTCATCATAATAATCCAAACTATGATAAAAACCCAAAAATGAGAAGGATTTAATCACATAGTCTTCCACAATAAATCATAACATTTATCTCCAAATAACATCAAGTACTCATAAATTCTAATACAAAAGTGTAATTAACCTAATCACATATTCTCTATGCTAGGTTAATCATTTTCCATAAATAACCAAAATCACCAGATTTTCACAATAAATACATTGATTCTTACAAAAAAAATCAACCATTCTCCGACAATTAAAATCCTGTCGTATTTTATTTTCCAAAGGCATATAGTGCTCCAAAAGAGAAAACATCATCCAAAATAACCTTTATCATTTATATTCCAAATCATTTTCTTAAACATAGGATATCCATGTCACGACCCATCCCAGTGGGGCCTGCGTCGTGACCCCCCATGCCTGCCTCCAATTGTCTAGGGTTTGGTGACTAACACCGAGTAGGAATATTACTAACATGGGAGGCATTGCCTATGTACGAGTATGAACACACACATTTCAATGCCAAAAAATGTTGAAATGTAAAAAACCACTATGGAAAAATAATGCATGTATACAACTAAACCCAGCCAACAAAGTATGACGAAAGGTAGAGTACTATAAAAGTAAACTGGACCAGAATACAAGCCCACCAAAAACAAGAGTATGAAAACTATAAAGTCCAACTTGTAAAGACAAAATGTACTGGGAATATTTATCGTAGCCGTAGGAACTCCTTGGCATGTAGGGAACTCAGAAATCTCGGTAATGTTCAGGTCCTCCCTGGACTCTGTCGAAAGGCTGCTCATCTGCACAAGACACCAAACATGTGGGCAAAGCCTGTGCAGGGGTGAGTATAACAATAATCTGTAGAGGACCCTGAAAACCACAAAGTAGTACACAAAGTAAAGGTACAGTCAGCTATGCACTTTATATTTGTACAGAACATATAGAACAAACTAGATATAATAAAAACTCAGACCCGTGGTCTAGAGAGAAGTCACACAACTGCATACCCATGTTCAGGATTCTGTTCGAAGATTCTGTGATGCACTCGTTCTGGGAGAACACACTTCGTGAGTCTTATAGCTCGGATGATGTCCGTCCGAGAAGTGTTGTCTGTCGGGAACCATCATGAGAGGTAGCTACACTCATTATGGGAGACACACTCTTGAGTGGAATGGTTATGGTATATAGAAGCACTAATTACGAGAGAGACACACTCCTGAGTGGGAAAGATCACGATACACAGATGGGGATCACTTATAGGTCCATGGTGTATACCACGACTCATCTGAATTCACGAGTTATGTGATACACAGCTATGTAGAGGATGAATTCCTGGTATAGTTGGTCACGTCGATGCCTAACTCTACCTAGGTTCAGGAATGGATAGAGGATCTCGATCTGGGCCTCTTGGTTGGATGCCTAACTCTATCACAGAAAGTCCTGCTAAAGGAATCATACACGGTGTTTAGAAAAGATACACGCCGTCTTGTCTGACCCCAGGTACTGCCCATGTATAATGGCCCATGTCAAAGGCTGGTCATGTAGGAAAACATAGTACATGGCATGTAGTATGATGTACACGCCATGTCCGAGTGACTGGGGTTGGCCCCGTGTCATTATCCATGTGGTCGTACAATGCTATCAACCCGTGTACCCTTACCCATGTCTATGTATCCCCGGGATATATGTCGAGTTTCGTGTATCCACCTCTGCCAAGTTGTACACACCGTGTCGACTGAAGCCGTGTAGATCGGCCCATGTCCGTCTACTACCCAATGTACATGCTGAGCTTCGGGGGAATACCAACACGCCATGTGACTGGGGTCACACGCCGTGTTATTTTTCTCTGACCCCGAAACCCTATCCATCATCGCCAGTATTACACGACATGTTATTCAGATGAACACGTCGTGTATTCTGGAAATTTCCAGAAACGCGGACCTCTTCCGTTGCACCTCCAGTGATGATCCGTTCATCAACCTGCCCACCTGATCGCCATGAAACATTAATGTTTTGGTCACCCCATCACCACAAAGCTGCTTCCTGTGTTTTCGGACCTCCGATTGGCTCCTAAAACATGTTTTTATTTTCCCGCCCGAAGAACACTCGAAGAATGCCCTTTCTCGATCATGTCCAATTCGTCGTCCTCCATCATCGCTGCACCACCACAAGTTCTTTGCGGCGTTGATCCTTAGATTTGGGATTGTTGCGTAGCGGAACAGATGTGCAATGATCTGTTTTTCGTCGCCCCGCGATGAACGCGAAGAACGTGTGAGAAAAGAATGGGGGAAGAAATCAAATAAACGAATCGAAGAATGAAACTCCACCATCGTTCGTCATGACATTGATCCGCTCCCGATAATGTGTTTAACCGAAGAATAGATCAACATAAATAAAAAAACACTGATTAATTTCCCCAAAATCATCCCAAAGAAAACCCTCCTGCAAGAACATATGAATCCACGGATCAACTTGTTCGTGGTTGATCTGTGTTCGTCGTTTAACCTCAATAATGGGGAAAGAAAATTGAAATAAAAAACCCCTAACTTTCTAAAGGATTTATCATTAATGAAGGCTCCGCGTTTCTTTTGTAGTCGAGATCCCTCAACGTTGGTTCAACAATTCCTGATTTCGATCCGTCTTCATTCGTCGCTGAGAATTTTTTCCAACACATCGCGGATTTTCCAGAGTTTTCATTCCAACAATCGACGTTTTATCATCCCAATAAAAGGGTAACTTATTTGGAAAATAATTTAGTGGTAGTTTTAATGACATCAACATTCCATTTTTTGAGTCATTGTGTGAGGTCATTAATTTAGGAAACCTTTGCGCTGTTGTCGTGCTGCAGCGGATGCTTCCATAAAAATAAAATAAACATTGTGGATTTATTTTGTTTTATATTGCTTAAAACGTTCAAAAATTAACTTTTTCCCCCGACCCATGCCGGTTTGGGTTAGGCTCATTCTTATGAAAATCCATCATCCCGGATGCAACGGTGTGCTCATATTTTTAATCCGGGAATCTGTCTGGAAACTACCACAACCACGCACAAGCGCCGACTCACTTAACATAAAAAAAATTCAAACCACCATTCTAGGCTCACTAGACCTCGGAATGATGTACCGTCTTCACGCCCGGTCTCGAAATAATTCCATATAATGTAAACGAAAAATCTGAGACATTACATTCTCCCCACCTTGGGGCTTTACATCCCTAAAAATCCAAACCAAAGGATACTAAAAAAGATATTGGTACTGGTCACGAATATGGGCCTCCCGCTCCCACGTTCTCTCCTGAGGATTCTGGGGCTGCCACTGGATGTGCACTAAGGGAATCGATCGCCCACGAATGATCCTCTCCGGCTGATCCTCGATATCCACTGGGTACTAAGCAAAGGTCACTCCATACTCGATGTATAGCTCACCCAAGTCGATGACGTGCGATGGGTCTTGCACGTATCTCCTCTGCAGCGACACATGGAAGACATCATGTTCCTGATGAAACTATGGCAGTAGAGCTAGGTTGCACGCCACCTCGCCTACTATGCATGGAATCTAGAAAGGACCGATGAAACTCAGTAATAGCATGCCGACTTGGACAAATATCTGCAACCCTTGTCGAGGTGAGACCCGAAGAAAGACGTTGTCTCCCTCTTCAAACTCCAGACGTCTCCATCGTCTGTCAGCATAAGGCTTCTTCCGGCTCTGTGCAGTCTTCATCCACTCCTATATTATCTTCACCTTCTTTGTGGTGGCTCACACTAACTCTGGACCCATGAGTGCTGACTCTTCTAGGTTGGTCCAGCAAAGAGCTTACTGGTAGGTTCTCCCATACAAGGCCTCATAGGGTGCCATACCAATGGTGGAGTGGTAGCTGTTGTTGTACGCAAACTCCACCAGTGGTAGGTGGTCCCCCCAGCTGTGATGAAAGTCCAAGATACAAGCTCACAACATATCTTCCAGAACCTAAATGGTCCTCTTTGACTGACCATCCGTCTGGGGATGAAATGCTATGCTCAAGCGTAGCTGAGTCCCAAAATCCTCCTGCAATCCCTTCCAAAACAGGGATTTGATGTGGGCATCTTGATATGTGACAATAGTCGATGGACGACATGAAGACGAACTATCTCTTGCACGTAGAGGAGTCCCAAGAACTCTACGAAACTCCGCTCCGTGATAGATAAGAATTGGGCCAACATGGTGAGTTAGTCAACGATCACCCAGATAGAATCATGCCCCTTGGACGTCTGTGGTAAGCCTATCATGAAGTCAATCGATATTCCATCCGAAATCCAGTCTGAGACATCTAGGGGGTTACCTAATCCTACTAGAACCTGGTGCTCAGCCTTCACCTACTGGAATGTGAGGCATCAAGAAACGAAACCTGCTATTGCCTTCTTCATGCCTGACCACCAAAATTATCATCGGTGGTCCTGGTACGTCTTTGCCACTCTAGGATGTACCGCCGAATGGGATGTATGAAACTCCCTCAGGGCCACCTCCTACAACACAATTGGTACAACAGTTCATCCCCTGAAAAGAAGTATGTTCTCCCCACCTTGGGAATATCCATCAGGAGCATGACCTGTGGATAACTGAGCACGTAAACCCACACAGTCAACATCCCCATGTTGCGCCTCCCTAACTTGTTGTAAGAGTATAGGGGTAACATCCATCGACCGTAGGTAAGCAGTATCCTCTCTATCCATGAAGGATAACTGTAACATATCTAACTAATGTATCGCCTCAATCAACAGCTTTGAGCTTGACCTTCTGCTAAGACCATCTGCCACCTTGTTCCCATTTCCAGGAGTATAGATGAACTCGAAATCACAGTCCAGGAGGAACTCTAGCCAATGCCTCTTCCTCGAATGCAGATCCTTATGTGAGAAGTTGTTCTTGAGGATCTTGTGGTTACAGTATACAATAAACCGCTCGCCCATAAGGTAGTGTTTCCACATCATTAAGGTGAATACTACCGCTTCTAACTTGAGATCATGGGTTCCATAGTTCTGCTCATATGGCCTAAGCTGGCATGAACTATAAGAAATCACTGCATGTCGTTGAATCAGGACACATCTGACCCTGGTCCCTGATGCGTCGTCGAAAACTACGTGCTCAACACCCTCCTCTGGAAATCTCACGACTGGGGCACTCGTCAAACTCTGCCTCAACCACTCGAAAGCCTGCTGGAACATTTCTGTCCACATGATGGGTTGCCCCTTCCTGGTCAAGGCCGTCATCGGTGATGATATCCAGTAGAAATCAGGAATGAATATCTGATAATATATTGCCAACCCAAGGAAGCTATGCACCTCTGTCACACTCCGAGGTGGCTCCCATGCTAATACAGACTCCACCTTAGCGGGATCTATAGCTACTCCATCTGCAGAGTTGACGTGTCCCTGATAGTGGACCTCCTGAATCCAGAATTGGCACATTGAGAGCTTCCCATATAGCTGGTGCTCCCTTAGTATGTCTAGAACCATCCACAGGTGTCTCTCATGCTCCTCTTCTGACACCAAGTACACGAGGATGTCGTCGAGGAAGACCACTACAAACCAGTCCATGTACATCTGGAAGATCTAGTTCATCAGCACCATGAACACTGTGGTGACGTTCGTCATGCCAAAAGGCATCAACAAGTACTCATAGTGACCGTAGAGGCATCTGATAGTCGTCTTTGGTATATCCTCATCCCACACTCGTAGCTGGTGATAACCTGATCGAAGTTCAATCTTAGAGAACCACTGTGCTCCTCTTAGATGATCGAAGAGGTCATACAATCATGGATGTGGATACTTCTTCATTACCGTAACCTGGTTCAGGTGCTGGCAATCCACACACAACCTCAGACTCTGGTCTTCCCTCTTGGCAACAATACTAGGGCCACCCAGGGTAAAACAATAGGTCTTACGAAACCCGTTCTATGAAAAACCTCCAACTGCACCCTCCGCTTTCGAAGATCTGCGGGAGACATCCGATATACCGATGATGAAATTGGTGTCTTCCTATGGTGTAATTAGATGTAGATGTCAATTTACCGGTAGGGAGGTAATCCTGGAACATCTTCAAGAAAGACGTCCTCATACATCGCCACCACTGCTAGGAACTGAGAGCACACAACATCTACTCCTCCGAGGGTAAGGCTAGCCAACTCGTGAGTGATCGGCTGCACGCTCCTATGTAGGAGCCCATTTTGTGCTACCTGGGTTTTCTTTTCTCCGACAAAGGAAAACCTCGTTCCATCACGGCAGACACACCGCACCCTTCACCAAAAACGGTCAATCTGAGCATGGACCGAAGATAACCAATCCATACCAAGAATGGCATCAGAAGGCCTCATTATACCACCAAGAGTTTCCAACCAAAACTCTCGCCTCCATGGTTATGATCACATTGTTTGAAATGGTGCGTGATCATCGAGTCTCCTCCCGTTTGTGTCTCCAAGCGTAAGGATCGAGTCAACGGTTCTACCGGAATCTCGAGGTTTTGTATAAGATATGTGGAAATAATGGAATGACTAGAACATATGTATATGGGTATGGCAGCTAAGGCATAAAATATATAGATTGTACCTCGAATCATCCATGGAGAACCTGGGTCGTATTCCTCGACCGCATGCAGCTCTCCCCGTCCCTGTCCCACAGCTCCCTGAGCCTGGTGCGGAACTCCTGGGGGTAGATGTGGAAGTATGTCAAAGCGTCTGACACCACCTGCAGCCATCCATGCTCCTCATCCACGTCCACCACCTAGCAGGTCTACCGGTTCTGTTCTCTGCCTCTCCCTTGGTGGTCCATCCACCGCTTCCCTATCAACATCTCGACGGGTTGGGAAGTCTCTAGCGAGATGTCCCCTACCGTCGCATGTGAAGCATTGCTTCTTCCTAGGCTGACTGGATCTATCCTGAGAGACCTGGACTATCGATCCCATGTACTGGGTCCTCCTGTTATGTTTCCCATGTCCAGATCCATGTGCATAATGTCAGCTCCCTACTTTCAGGGACTTCGAACCTGTCTGCCTGTTGCTGACTGCTGTCGGTTGCCTCTACTCCGCCAAGAAACACTCGATCACCAAGGCCCTCTTGAGCACTCCATCATAAGTAGATATGCATAGAGTCACGAAAGTAGCTCGGATGTCTCATCGTAGACCTCTCTCAATGGTACGATCTCTGAAGTACTGATACCTGACCATATCCATCGAGTACCTGGCGAGGTTGGTGAACCTTGATGAATAGTCAGCTACTGTCATACTACCCTGCTGGAGATGAAGAAGCTCCTAGATTCACACAACTCTCAACGCAACCAGAAATAATTCCTCCCTGAAATGCCGCACTAACTCTAACCATGAAGGAGTATCCTCGTAGTGGTTCTACATGGTCAGACTCCACCATCATCCCGCGGAACCTTGAAGATGGCTCGCTCATAGGACCACCATCTGGTCTGCTGGTGTCCTCAATTGATGGGAAACACTAGTCACCACCTCAAAGCCAGTCCTCAGCTGCCTGAGGGTCAGGCTCACCTCAGAACGTGAGGGGTCTCTGTCTCTGGAACTCATGGAGTGTGCTGAGACTACGCTCCTCACCGATCGGTACTGTAGGACCACTGGCTGCTCCACTAGTGGTGTTACAACAGATGCTCGACCAGGTGGCAACACTTGGGGGACTGGTCCCTGTATCGACGACTTGTCAATAAGGGGGTCATCCTCGTGATCGTGTGGCTGAATCCAAGTGGGTATGCATCGCGGAGGAATCCTGTAAAGAAACAAGATGTACCATGGTCAATGATTATATCTGGATAGCTGACACAAAGGATATAGAAGACACAACCCATTCCTATATGATACATGTACCTTTTATTTCCCCACAACTAGTGTTTTCTTGTATCGAGTCGAAAAGAAGGTTATCAGATTCCTTGTGTATGGATACGTCAGCTGCCGCAGCAACACTGGAGTCTCTGGCCTGAACGCCGAACCCGAAACACTTAACACTATTTCCCCAAACCAAACTCACTGAATCTTGGTCCTAAGGTAGAACCGACCACCTCTGATACCACTCTGTCATGACCCATCCTAGTGGGGCCCGCACCATGACTCCCCAAGCCCGCCTCCAATTGGCCAGGGGCTGGTGACTTGCACCGAGTAGGCATATTACTAACATGGGAGGCATTGCCTATGTACCTATACACACACACACACACACACATCTCTAATCTCACAAATACTGAAATGTAAAAAACCACAATGGAAAAAAGAATGCACGCATTCGACTAAACCAAACCAACAGTGTACTACGAAAGGTAGAGTATTGTAAAAGTGAATTGAGCTAGAATACAAGCCCACCAAAAACAAGAGTCTGAAAACTGAAAATTCCAACCTGTAAACACAATAGGTACTGGGTTTTCCACTCATATCTGTTGGAACCCCTCAGAGTGTACAGAACTCAGAAAGCGCGGTCATGTACTGGTCTACCCTAGATTCATCCAAAAGGATGGTCATCTACACAAGACACTAGACATGCAGGAAAATCCCGTACAAGGGTGAGTATAACAATACTCAGTAGAGGAACCTAAAAAACACAAAGAAGTGCACAAAGTAAAGGTACAATCATCTATGAAAATTATTTTTCTACATAACATATAGAACCAACCAGATATACTCAAAACCAAGACCCATGTCCTAGATACAAGTCACAAAACCACATACCCTTGTTAGGGATTCTGTTCGAAGATTCCTTGATGCACTCTTTCTGGAAGAACCCACTCCATGCGACTTATAGCTCTGATGTCATCTGTCCAAGAAGTTTTGTTCATCAGGAACTGTCAAGGGATTTAGCTACAATCATTATGGGAGACACAATCCTGAGTGTAAAGGTTAGTGTAGATATAATCACTCATTATGGGAGACACAATATTGAGTGGGAAAGATCACGATACATAGATGAGGATCACTAACAGGGCCATGGAGGATACCGCGACTCGTCCAGATTCACCAGTTAGGTGATACACCAGCATGGTAGAGGATCAATGCCTATTAGAGTTGGTCACATCGATTCCTAACTATACCTATGGACAACAATGGATAGAGGATCTCGATCCGGGCCTCTCAGATGGATTCCGGAATCTATCACAAAAAGTTTTACTGAAGGGATCATACTCCTGAGTGTGAAATGATGCATGACCTTCAGGGGAATGACAAGAAGGGGAACTAACCGAAAAGAAACATATCAAAGTCACGGTGAACAATAGGACCATACCGTTTCCCAAAAATTATGCGGCGTGCAAAAAAGATACACAACGTGTTGTCTGACCCCGGGTACTACCCGCGTACAACGGCCTGTGTCAAATGCTGGTCATGTAGAAAAAGTTAATACATATCATCTAGTAAGATGTACACTCCGTGTTCGAGTGACTGGGGTTAGCCCTGTGTCACTGGCCATGTGGCCGTACATGGCTATCAACCCGGATACTCTAACCCATGTCTGTGTATCCCCTGGATACACACCGCATTTCGCGTAGCCGCCTCTGCCAAGATGTACACATCGTGTCACCTAATGTCATGTAGATCATCCTGTGTCTGTGTACTACCCAAATTACATGCCGAGCTTCAGGGAAATTCCAACACGTCGTGTGACCGGGGTCACACACCGTGTTATTTCTCTCTAACCACAAAACCCGAGCCACTACCGCCAGTACTAGATGACTTTTTCTTCGGAAGTACACGCCGAGTATTTAGGAAATTTCCAGAAATGCGGGCCTCTGCCGTCGCGCATCCGGTGATGATCCATTCGTTGATCTGGCCACCCGATCTCCATAAAACCTTCAGGTTTTGGTCGCCCTGTCCCCATGAAGCTTCATCCGGTGTTTTCAGGCTTCTGATCGGCTTCAAAAATGTGTTTTTATCTTCCCGCATGAAGAACACTTGAAGAACGTCCATTCCCGATCTGGTCTGATTCGTCGTCCTCCATCATCACTGCTCCTCTACAAGGTCGTTTCGGCATCGAAACTTCGATTTGGTATTGTTGTGTCGTGGAACAGATTTACAATGATCTGTCATTCATTGCCCCATGAAGAACGCCAAGAACGTGAAAGAAATGAATGGATGATGAAATCCAATAAACAAATCGTGTAACAAACCACCGCCGTCATTCGTCACGGCGTTGATCCGCTCCCGTTAATGGGATTAAACGGAACAGAGATAAACATATATAAATAGCATGGATTAATTTCTCCAAAATCATCCCAAAGAAAACCCTCCCGCAATAACATACAAATCCACGTATCAACTTGTTTATGGTTGATCATCATTTGTCATTTAAACTCAAAAACATGGAAAATAAATTGAAATAACAAACCCCTACCTTTCGAATGGGTCGATCATTGAAGAAGGCATCGTGTTATTGTTGTTGTTGAGATCCTTCAATGTCGGCTCATCAATTCTCAATTTCGATCAATCGTCGTTCATCGTTGAGAATTTTTTACAATGCCTCGTGGATTCTCTAGAGTTTCCTTGCCAACGTTCAAAGTTTTATCATCCCAATAAAAGGGAATCATATTTGGAAAATAATTTCACGGTAGAATTAATGATGTGAACTTGCCATTTTTTTGAGTCATTATGACACGTCATTAATTTAGGAAACCTTTGTACCATTTCCGCGCTGCAACAGATGCTTCCTTAAAAATAAAATAGACATTGTGGGTTTATTTTATTTTTTTTACTTGAAACGTTCGAAAATTAACTTTCTCCCCTGACCCGTGCCGGTTAGGGTGAGGCTCATTAATAGGAAAAGTCATCGTCCCTGATGCAACGGTGAACTCATATTTTTAATTCGGGCATCTGTTTGTAATCTTCCACAACCGCACACAATCATCGACTCACATAGCTTAAAAAAAATTCAATCCACCATTCCGGGTTCACTGGACCTCGGAATGATGTGCTGTCTTCGCACCCAGTCTCGAAATAGTTACATATAATGTAAACAGAAAATATGAGACATTACATTCCATTTGATAAAACATAATTTTCCAAAATCAACTTATTCTGGATCCATAAAAATAGAAGGTACATTAGTTAGTCTGAAGGGCATAAAAAAAACTCATAATGCCCATATCTTGATTTAAAGGCAGTTTTTAGAATATCATCATTCATCAACCTCAATTAATGATAACCACAATGAACATCAATCTTAGATAAGAATTTAGTCCCATGAAGTTGGTCAAATAAGTCATCAATGATTGGAAGAGAGTATTTGTTTTTCACTACGATCCCATTTAGTTCTCTATAATCAATGCATAGCTGCATCGATCCATCCTTCTTCTTCAGAAAGAGAACTGGTGCTCCCCATGGAGACACACATGGTTGGATAAACCCATTCTCCAAAAGATCATGGAGTTGTTTGTTTAATTATTCTAGCTCCACGTTTTCCATCCTATAGTGGGTCCTTAACATCAGATGAGATCCACATACGTGTTCAATGGAGAACTCTACCTCTCTTTCTTGGGGAGGTCCGAGTAACTCCTCAGGAAATACATCAACATTTTCCTAGAAGATGTGGGCATATTCTAAATGAATAAATCCTTCTTGAGATACTTATTTCATTTAAGAATATTTTAACTAAAAATTATTTTATTTCTTAAAACTTCATGCTTAGACAATTACATTTTTCTATAATTCTTTCATAATGATTCATTAAAAGCATGAAATTGACCAAACATATCCCCCATGAGTTTCATAACCAAGATTTCAGCAATGCACATTGTCATGTACCAGTTCCTATTAGAGTATAGCTCAAAGCGGTGTATTATGGTTTTACCCCTATGTACATTTGTGCCAGAGCCATCTCTAACTGCTCGTATCCAGACAGGGATGTATTTTCATGATAAACCACTTACTCAATACTCACCAAAATACCAAAAAATATTTCCTATATTTAAACATTTATATAGGGTTCTTCCTAATGTTTTAATATCCAATTTTCCATAAATATCTAAAATATACTTTGATACCAACTATAGAATCTCTCATTTTTATAACATAACTTTTCATTACATATTACAAAATAGAGGATCTTTAAAGTCTAGTGTCTTTGAAATTAGGAACATAATACATGAAAACATAATATAACATTCTTCTTAAACACATGAAAGGATTATTCATTGTTCATCTTATGATCATAACAACATATCATAACCTGGGAGCATACATCAAAGGAAGGGGTGAGCAGAAGGCCCAGTAACGGAATCAAGAATAACATTTAACATGTGAAATCGATATACATCAATAAAGTCATGATAAATAGATTCAATGCATGAGAAAACGATCTGAGGCATATCATAATGAAATGAACCTGATTCATAACTTGAAGATGTGGCTACAACATTTAATGTATACAATCATGATCATATCACCATGTTCAGTCCCCAAGGTGACATTTTAAAAAAAATTACCAAGGATATTCACTAAGGTATCGTTAAAATTGTAATCCCTAGAGATCACATCATTACCCAATGCATTGGAGCGCTATCAAGGAACACCCTTAAATTTGAGTTTATTATAATGTGGTCCACATATATCATCATAAAAAATTTCATAAATAACCCATATAGCAAAAAATAAATGAGTTTCATTTCATAATCCTAACGTTTTAAAAGCTGCTTTTAAGACATGATCTTTATGTCATTTTAATCCCATGGAAAAGGAAAGCGGGTTTAAAGTATGTAAATAACAGAATTAAAATAGAAACTATTGATATATATTTGAATACCCCAGTATTATAAAGACCTTTGAGTATTCACTTAATAAAATAAACGAATTTTAGAAAAAAGAGAGAGACATTTTGAGACGAAAATTCTGCAACATAATGGCTATGTTACAGGGTTTTAGAAAACATTGAAAAGAAAAGGGACATGGGTCACCCACTCATAAATGATCCATATAACATGAGAGTGAAATAATATAAAGGATATAATAACATGGTAATGAAATTTGGATGAAATAACATATGAAATGAAAAACATGGAAGGAAGACAAAAATAAGATTACCATTATGAAAATTCGGCAGCTTAACAGTGTCACTTAAAACATAAAAAATGATATGATAAGATCAAATAAGTTCTCTCATCATATGAACATAAAGGAAATTTATGATGGATGTAGAGGTCATACCCCAACATAATAAAAAATAACTTCAATGTCTTGGCATGAAAATATAACTTGAAAATGCAAAGGGAGAAAGAATCCCTTAAAAAAATTCAGCAGCCTAACGGTGCCACTTAAACATTCATAAAAAGAATTGATGAGAGTAAGAGGGGGTCTATAATCATATGAAAATAAAAATGAAAGTTTTAAGTATATAACAATACATACCCAACATATGAACATGGATCTTAAAATAAATGATATAATGGAGAATACTTGAAAAGAAAGAGAGAGGTAAGATCTCATACCTTAAAGAGTAAAATGGAAATATTAATGTTTGGGACATTGGGAGGCTTGAGGGAACCTTGGGAGGATTCCTTTGGAGGTAAGGAGACTATAAATTCTTTGATGTTGATTTTGGAATGGAAAGGATGAGCGAATTTCATGGTATTAATGGGGAAGTGAGGGGACAAGGCATTAATGGCCAATGGACACCTCATTGGTGGTATTGGAAAACCAAGGACTTTACCAGGGTATTTTCCCTTGGTATTGGCCAGATGGGACACCTTATACCATATCATACCATTCATTATTCGGCCTGAATTATTGCATAATTATTACATCCTTAATGATATCATTAAACACCTGAAACTCAAAAACTGTATTTTCACTATTCACTGAAAATTCAACTTTCTTAGAAAAATCCCAAAAATTCACCTTAACCAAATATCAATGCTCTGATTTCAAAAATGAACTCCATATTATAAATATAATTTTATAAAAAATTTTATTTTAATTTTTATATAAAACACTATTCACTGAAAATTCAACTATTTCAGAGAAATCCCAAAAATTCACATGAACATAATATCGATGCTCTGAATTAAAAAATGAAATCCATTTTATAAAAATAATTTTCTAAATATATTTAATTTAATTTTTAATTGAAAAACACTATTTTCCCTGAAAAAAATAATACTTGGCTAATAATTTCTGGAACAGTTATTTACATATTTTATTGAATCACATTACTTAATCAAGGTGCCTAAATTATATCAATACTTTCTTTATGTGATATTACTAATCCATTTGGTCACATTACTAATCCTAAGCATAAAATAACTATTCATAATTTATTAATCATCAAAAATTTAGTTGATATTATTAGACTATAAATTTCTTACTGAACATAACTGTAGCAGACCATTTTTTGAAAATCATTACATATTATTAATTATTTAAGGTTTACATAAATATGTTTAAAATATAATTTTTCTATAATTCAACAATAATATGTATAATACATTTCTCTGGACATTTGAAAATTCACAAACTTCACAAAAAGAAGACATCACAATTTTTATTTAAATCAATGGATTACACAAGGCAGTTATGGTCTCATTATATAACACCTTGTAACACCAGCATAGGACCTATGAGTATGGTATGGTAGGGTGATAGAACATTGGGGCTGCTCGGCCAACATTGCTTGAGTAGTGATTTTGATCAGCTTGAACTTCTCATGATGGCGATTCTGTTCCAGTTTCGCACGATGATGATCGGCTTGGGTTTGGTCCAAAGAAAATCCCAAAGGTTCTACCTCCTTCCCAAGTTCCGTCATATTGGATTCGATCATCCCAAGACTACTAGATGGGGCCATAAAATATTCTTTTTATATTAATTAATCAGGATAACAAGTATTTATAAAAAATAATCATAAAATTTAGTTTCCAATGGTCATATAATAGTCAAAACCCAACGGTCTTATTTTAATTATAATCATTTTATCAAATTATATAGTTTTGTTGAGTATAAAATAAAATAACACACAAAGTTAGGAAATAGAATTTATTCAAAATTTCGCGTCGTTACAACATAACTGATAGAGAATAACTCAAAAGGTAATGGAAGTCCCAAAATATTTTTATATTAGAGGGTAACCCTTCCTAAAGGATTCAATAGGTGTAGCACCACCTAGTGGGGGTAAGTTATCATCAATGTGTCCTTGATATGTTTCTTCCATTGATATATCAAACATGATAACTATAACTCTGCTTGGAGTCATATCCTCAATATCACATGGAAAATTATGTTGGCGCCAGAATGGAATGAAATAAAGCGTAGCATACTACCCCAAACCATAGATATTGAAATGGGGTAAACATCTTTAATAATTCTATGAAGCACTATAATGCTCTATAAACATCAATTCTGGAGGGTCTGATAATGATTTGGTGAGTCAAGGTGTTGAGCCATGGGGAGAATGGCCAACTCGACTAGGAGTTATTATTAGATGATGTTGTTAAAGTGTTCATAGCCCTTAGGTTCAATTACCCATCAATGAAGGAGATATATGTGCGTATCCCAATGAGTTTTGAGGTAGAAAATGACCTCTTCATGGATAAGGGGATCTGGAATGTTGATGTTTGGTGTCAAAAATGAAAAAAACATATCTTGGAAGTGAATATCTCTGAGAATGTCCCTCAAAATTATCATCATAAATTTTATATTTGGTCTTCCATTTCACCACTATTCCACTAGAGGATGTTTTTGGATCGATAATAAGAATGTCTATGACTATTGGGTTGGTAGACCTAGAAGTGGAGAGTTAAATGCATGAGTTGAAAATACACCACATAATGGGCAATTTTATGTAGAATGTACAGATTGCACCACCACATCAATGTAATCTTGACGGATGACCATTTCTTCCTACATAGGGGCTATAGTCATTGGTAGGGTTTCATGATATTTCTAATTCTCTATTGGTCCTTAGAAACATTCTTTGTGATCTTTGGTTGACATAGAAAATGGTTGCATTGACGATAGGGAGGATTGTATTCCCATGCCTGGAAAGTGTCCATGTCTTCCTCATCTAGTATGTTTCTTTGGTGGGATTTAGGATTTTGGCGGTCCTCACATTCCATAAGATTGAGGTTGATACTCATCATTCCAACTTCATCTATTGACATACGAGATTAGGGGATTGGTTCCATCACCAAATCACATTGTTCTTCAGAATCTAAAATGAAAATTGGTTTGATTGGGGTTTGAAACATTCCAGGAATCTTCCTTTGGGGGTGGCGACCCTCCCTCCAACATAAAAATGTTTTATCATGACATTGTAGGTTTTTTACATGTGAAGATCCTCCATGTCTATTGATTGTAGAGTGGGGAGGACCTCCACCCACACTGTATGGGATATTAGTAGGGTCCTCATATCGGTTGTGGCTGACATGGGGATTACCACAAGAATTGATGAGATGGGGTGTGAAGGGAATGTGGGAAAATGTTGAATGGAAAACATTCAAGAACATTGTGTTTGATAGTACGAGAGTGGGAAGAACATCTATTGGATATAGTTAACGCATGGAGAGGACCTCCTGGGTGGCTGTCCAAAATGTAGGGAAGACCTTCTCATTGGATGGCCCTTATTGTAGTTGTACGAAGAGGGCCATCATATTGAATATACTAGAAACAAGAATGCCATCTATGATTAACATTGATAGAGTATGTAGGACCTCTAAATTTGTGATTTCTGGAATGGGGAGGACTTCCTCTGGAATCAATGAGCTCATGGGGAGGGCATCCATGATGTTGGGTGACTGGTCAAGGAAGACCCTTACATTGAGAACCTGGTATGGGAGGAAAATTTTCATACCTGATATTGAATGAATTTTGATGAAATTCATGATGGGTGTCAACAATTTGACTAGGGCCTCCCCTTGGGTAGATGATAGTGGCATGGGGAGGGCCCCTGTACCGAACGTCATGGTCACAATCTTTCTGGAAATGCTAGCTGCATTCCCTTGTAACTGAGATATCAATTTCAACCTACTCAAAGGGTGACTGGTGATTCAAAAAATGGCTGGGATTGGAAGTTATCCTTCTCTGTAAACTATAGGTTCCCCATCACTATGATGAATGGGGTCTGATAGCTTGTTTTTTGTGGTGGATGGGGCCACTGATGCCACTAACGACGATTCCCTCTAGTGGGCGTACTCTTGAGCTCGCACCCGACATTGACGTAGGATTAACTAGGATAGTACTGTATTAGCCTTGGGGGGAGGGGGGTGGACCACATACTCTTCAATTTGTAAGATTTGATGGAAACTCAATCACAACCAGGTGGTAGCCCTCTTCGGTAGCTCCATAGTTGATGTCCTGGTCGGGTGGACTCAGACATCCATAACTTCATCAGCATAAGGGAGTGATCTATAGGATCTGTACAGGGGGAGGAACTCAATTCTATTTGAGTTTACATTGGGGAGGAGTGGCTCCATGTGTGGCCCTTGGGGGTGGTGGAATTAATGGGGAACTGAGGCCTCCATGTATTGGCGGGTCATATACCTCATTAGGATGACCCAATCACATTCATATTGGCGGACAAGAATCACAATCTCCCACCTAGGAATAAATTTAGAGTGGGAGAGGTGTCATGGGTTCCCTGTAGATGTAGGTGTGGGAGACATCTTAGTGATGATGAAACTATGGGGGTATTTCCACATACATAATACCCTTTCCTCTATGTCTATGGGAGGGAGATTATTAGATTCTTGCAGCTTGATCATGGTTCCAACAAAGCTGGTAAATTCACTCACCATTACAAAAAATAGGAATGTGGTTCCTAGTTCCCCAGAATAATTCAATCTCCCATTAATGGATAGAAATATCCATGTTGATTTTGTTGTAGACCGAGATTCCCAACAATTAAATGCCTCCAACATTGTTTAGTTTCATTCCATGGCCTACTATTTTCATTGTGGGGCCTGGTGTTGGATAGCTGGTTCTGCTTACATGTTAATCTACAAATGTCTTGAATAATACTATTCTAATTATTGAGGAGATGAGTCACGCCGAGTTCACCATTTCCATTTCTAACGCTTTCGCAGGGGTCGTATCCATCCATGGGAATGATTCGACTATTTGTTTCCCCGCTTTCCCTATTTTCAATGGTGGATGAAAATCGTTACTTATTCAGGGATGACTTCTCATTGATCAAAATGGGATGATGGGATGTTAGTATATCCTTTCATGGATTTATCCCCAATATTCTTCACCATGTACCAGTCCCCCTCAATGATTTATAATGTTGTTTGTAAAAGTCTTCTCAATGCCACATTTTTGTTGACACCCTTTTGTTACACTTCTTCTGTCATGAAATTCCATGAGTTTATTTCAGGGTAGAATCCTTTGGTCTGGGTTGTAGTCATGTTGTGAATCAGTAGTGTGTTTGGGAACTGAAACACAGGTACACCTTGATTTCTTCACCTTTTGAAAGTGCTTCTAGAGGTCACAAAATTCAAAGGATTCCCACATCTTTTTTAGGGAATTGAATTCCATAGTAATGATTCTATGGTTTCCCTATGCTTACCATGTTTAACATGGGGTATTCTGCATGTTTATCATCAAGTTCAAATGGACCAGACTGATCAGAATACTCATGGTAGTAGATCTGATGGTTATATTCCTAAGAGGGAGCTCATGGGAGGCTTACTATTTGGGTGGATCAAAATATCAAATGTCAATGGATATGAGGATGATTGGGTCTCAACAAACGTTACAAAAATGATTAGATGAGATTTAACCTCATGGAGGCCACTTATGTTCCCTTTATAGAAAACAGGGACCGAAACACACATAGTTTGAGTTGGTGAATTATGTGATTAGGGTATACACAATAAGAAACATCCCAAAGGCACACTAGGGCTTTCATATGGTTAGCGGCCTGGGTACTGCTTGGAGTAGTGAGGAAGTGGATGACTTGATATCACTGCGATGTGGTGGACCAGGTAAAACCTAAATGGATGATGAATTATTTGACATCATAGATGAGAGTAATGGGATGAAAACTCCATGAAAATGGTAGTGTTGTTGGGAACAAATCCTATGGATGATTACAATGTATACCATTAGGTTGGAATCGTAGTCCATATAGTTATGTGGGGGGATATGAGTCACCTAAGGAGGCTGCTAGTGAGAATGGATTCATGGAAGGGACCCAAATAATGTAGACCCCCCGTGTTAAGGCATGACATTCCAAAAACACAATGTGATCAATGGAGAGATCATTATGGGATATTGGTGATGAGATTGATCCTCAAGCAGGATTCATACATATCCTTATGGTGGGGAATCAATGTTCACATATTTCAAAAGGGGGCATTGAATCTAGGTGAGAATAAATGATTTCTTCCTAAAGACATGATGAGGGCTTAAACATGTGTATAAGTAAAATTAATGTTAAACAAATAGTTATTAGAAAGAGGTTCCTCAAGAGGTAAAGCGACAATGTGATAATTGGATGATTTTTGAAGAGGATGAACAATGAGGTTGGAATGATCTCCATGAAGGGAAGGGTAACCATGATGGAAATGGTATTCATGAAAGGAAGAGTTTCCATGAAGCAATGTGTATTCATGGAAGTAAGGGGCTTCGTGAAGTGAAGTGTTTTCATGATGGGATGTCTTCGATAGAGTAGAGAATCATTTTTGCATATCCCTTTTTATTTGGAGATTACTTCAAGGAGGCTCTACGTGTTGTGATATATTCAGCACCCTGAATGGGATTCCTCCTTTCCAATGATCATATTCTATATCAAGGGGAATCCCCAAAATAGGTGGAGGCTTGGACGAACACAAACAGGTATGGCTCGTAGTGGCCATGTACCATTGGTCATCCATCGGTGGGTTGAATGATGGTATTTGCAAAACCAATGCTCAGAAGATGAATGGTAAGAGAAATAGTGGTTTGAGTGGTCAGTGAGTCCTCTATTTATTGGAAATGAAGGTTGATGAGGGTTGCATAACTCACTACATAAAGAGTGATAGTACTAAGAGGTGATAATCTTTCGAAATTCATCGACCTCATATAGGGTGCGAGATTCTGTTGAATGGAACATAGAGGCAGGACTGACGACGATCCATGACACCATGGAGAGGTCGCGCTCTGTCAGAATGTGTCGGACTCACTGAGGGTCCATGAGGAAGCAGAAACAATTGTAGTGGTGGTCCTCATGATGTCTCTCAATCCTTGAGGATGGATTCGCGAATGCGCCCTTCTGGTTTGTTTGGATGGATTTTGGTCCCCTATCCAAAGAAGATTAGGTCTATTGTATCGAGGAGTTCACTCCCTACAAGGGAAAATTTTCAACACCAACAACCATGGTGTATAAAATATATTTATGTTTATAATGACTATTTATAGCCAAGGAGATCATTTACATTAAAAAAATAAAATTTATTTACATAAAATATATATGTTTAGGTTATATTTCCCTTAACATTAAATTAATTATTATAACAAGTCATTATAACACCAAAGTGGTTCTCAGATTCCTAAATATAGGCCCAATGATTTTCTTGATCACCCATGACTCATGAAATTGGATTAAGACACATGTTATGCTATTTTTATATTATTATAATGTCATATTCTACCCATATTTACCTAATTTTCCCTTCGTCATTGGTAAATAAAAAATAATTACTAATGTTACTATAAATAATGCCCCATAATAAATGGTACATTTTTAAATAATTTGCAACCTATGATTACAAATATGTAATTGATCTATATAAATTAAAATCCTATAATTGGAGGAATGAAATTTAAAATTAATTCACATTGTTGAAAACAAGAAAGAATGATTTTAAGAAGTACAAAATATCAAAATATTCAGGCGTGTTTACATCTAATTTAAATGAAATATTATTTATAATGACAAAAATTTAATTAAATGATAAAATAATATTCCAATTACAGTTTAATCCCTTTTATAAAGATAATATGACTATATAAATAAATCTGATTAGAAGGATTTTTTGAATTAAAATGCAGTATTGGTCACTATTTTATAAAATATGAAATATAATTAAAAAGTACCAAAAAATAATCCAATAAAAAATATTAAGTCCCGATTCCAAATTAGATGTTTATTTTGACCAATAAAATTTATAAATGTGTTAAAAAACTATATTTGAAATGGGATTTCGATCAAAAGGTTCCAAAACTGATTTATTTTAAAATACTTCTTTTATTTAGAAAATTTAAAATTTTTTTATATTGTTTCATGAAAATAAATAAGATGATTGTTAATGTTATAAAAAATTAAACTTTTGCTTAAAAATATTCATTAAATATAGTTTATATCCTATTAAATAATAATATTTTTATTATATATCATCATTTTGTGAAACTCAGTATTTCATACAATGCAAGGTATTTGTGATGTTTTATCTTTGGTGTAAAGAAAGAAAACTTAGATTTTCTTGTAACATACGACAAGTTGATTTAGTGTGAAAGGATTGTTTATCATATTGAATTTCCTTATAAAAATGAAAATTTTAATTAATTTGAAAAAAGGTCAATAAAATCTCAAGGTGTTATAGTAAACCAACTAAAAATTGAATTATTGTAGGTACTCAACCAACCATTATTGAAAATTTTTTAAATCCATATAAGAGAAGACATACTCTAAAATTTTATGATCATAAAAAACCATGAATCATTCACCAAATATTTTTTGCCTCTAACACTATAATGCATCAATTACAACAGCTATGTCAAGATCATGAGTGGGGTACTTTCATTCATGTGGTAACAACTACCTCAACCCATAAGCAACAACTCTATTATCCTACATTAATACTTCCTCATGTCTATCACAAGACGAATCATAGAACATAGTTTAATTATTCTAGGTACATGTAAGATTTGAATTGGTGTGGTAGTCAACTGCTTCTACAACTCATGAAAATAAACATCACTCTCCTCTGACGAGTAAAATTTAACACCCGACTTGGTTAGGAATGTGTGTGGTTCATCCAAATGTGAGAAATCATTAATGATCATCCGTTAATAAAAATCCAAACATATAAAAACCCAATCATCGAAAACACTTTTGGCATGCTCCCATGAAACAACATCATACTCATTCTCTCGATCCACCGGCACACCTGTCTCATAAATTATGTGTCCCTAGAAATTCACTATATCTGTCCATAAATGATGGTTTTTTAAATTGGTGCAAAGACAATTATATCATAGTGTACTAAAGACGATGTGATGATGCTGAGAATGATCAACAAGAATTCATGATTACTATAATATGTCCTCAAAAAATGAAACCATGTACTGGTCTAGATATGGGTGAAATATATACTTCATTAGTGCCATATACACAGCAAGTACATTGGACATCCTAAACGACATCACCTAAAATTCATATAACAGATACCTTCTTCGGATAGTTGTCCATGGTACATCAGAGGGTCTCAACCCAAACTTATGGAATCCTAATCACAAATCGATGTTGTAGATCACTATGAAACCCCTTAGTTGGTCAAATATGTAATCAATTCTTAGAAGGGGGTTCATGTTCATAACCATCATCTAATTCAAAATCATGTAGTCAACACATACCATAATGACTTGTTATCCATCTTAAAAAACAACATGAGTGATCCCCATGGAAACATACTAGGACGAGTGAATCCCTTCTTCTCCAACTCTTCTAGTAGAGCCTTAATCACTTGGAGATCTCTCGCCAAAATATGATATGGTGGAATGGAAATTCGTTTTCCCCCTATCTGTAACTCAATTGTAAACTCAACATCTCTATCATGTGGTATCCCATATAACTACTTATGAAACACAACCATGAACTGTTCTACCATAGGAGGATTGTCACGACCCGACCCAACGGGGCTCGAGCCGCCACTCCCCAAGCCCGCCTCCAATAGGCCAGGGGCTGGCGACCAGCGCTGAGTAGGCTATCACACACATGGGAGGCATTAGCCTAAGGTACCTGTACACACGCACCCACAAACACCTCCATGCAACAGTGCAGAGATATAGAAACTGAAAGGTAAATGCATGCATACATTCTATCCCAAACCAGAGTGCAACAGCAAAAGTACAAGGGAAAAACAGGGCCCACCAAAAGAAAACTACAAAGCGCGTCCAACCTGCTCCGAAGAAGGGGAACGCTGCCACAAACACCCGCCGGAAAACTCCCTCGGCACAGCTCCGGTAAACACCCCGGTCAACCCGCTCACTAAGCTCCGCCTGCTCCGGGTCCTCCTGGGACTCCGTCAAAAGGCCTGTGGTCTGCACAAGACACAAAAATGTGCGGGCAAAGCCCGTGCAGGGGTGAGTATAAACATACTCAGTAGGCACCCCAAAAACCCAAAACCCAAGGGAGCAACTAAAAGGCAACAGTCCGCTCAACCCAGCCAGAGGGAACCCATACGAGAGAGAAACTCCATCTCGTGACCATCCTCGTCTAAACACAACAAGTCAGCTCAGCTCAGCTCAGGTGTATGCCCATACATACACCTTGAACAATCCAGATATACACAGCTCACGCCACAAAGCCACAAGAGGTACCGACCTCGTCACCAGCAACTGTCCACAACAAGGAGAGTACACCATGAACACTGTCATACCAGATGACACTCATCCGAGAGATACACTCCATCGGGATACTCGCAAACATCTCAGACGCTCGCCCGAGAGACCACGCTCGTCGGATAGCTTCACTGAGGAAACATCACTGAAACACTACAACCACCAAACTCCTCGGTTAGGGGATCACCGCTAGGGTCCGCTAGGGGATACCAAGACCCGCTCCCGAATACGTAGCTCACAGATAGGGGATCACTCCCAGGGTCCGCTGGGGGATACCTCAACCCGATCTGGCGCTCGACAGAAGCTCCACACTCAGATATAGGATCATCGTCCATATAAAGATGGTCACGACGATACCAGAACCCTATCTGGTATAACTCGCGATGTAGGGGATCGAACTGACGATGCCGCAACCCTACCGTAACCATGCGCTGAGTAGGGGATCACCTAACCAACGATACCGCAACCCTACCGACACCAAGCGCTGAGTAGGGGATCGTATAACCAACGATGCCGCAACCCTACTATAAACATCATGCTGAGTAGGGGATCGTAAACCCGACGATGCCACAACCCTACTATGCACGACCCACCGCGTAGGGGATCATATTCCCGATGATGCCACAAACCCTACGGGATTAACCTGCTAGATAGGGGATCGTCGCCCGTGAATAAGCGGTCACAGCGATACCAAGAACCCGATCTAGGGTAAAGATGCTAGAGGATCCACTCCGGGCCCACCGGAGGGATACCACAACTCTAACAGTTTAAACGTCCCATCGAGAGGATCACAAACCCATACGAAAGTTGTGATACCACACGAACCCTCGTAGGAATGAACCAAGGGAGAACCCTCAACCACTACTGGTCCAAACGTCGCTAACCCGAGCGACTCGCCTCAAAGCCACACTGCGCACCTCCGAAGCCAAAACCGAGGCTATCATCGCGTTCCACGCGGAAAAACACGCAGGATAGGCTGTTTACTCGCCCGAAACGGAGTACCGGTGAAAAAGGCACTATTCACCGTAGCTAGCTCGTGCGGGGCCCACACATCGATCCCGAACCCCATCGAGCGGATCACACCACGGCGATCCCCTCGGAAAAACAAGCGGAATCGACTACTCGCTCGCCGAAAACGGACACCCGGTGAAGAAGTTACTATTCACCGAAGGCCGGCTTGGGTGGGGCCCACGCCTGGATTCCGAAACTCGTCGAACGGATCGCGCCATTGCGATCCTCTCGGAAAAAAACATAGGATTGACTATTCATCCGCCAAAATCGGACTCCTGGTGTAAAAGCTGCGTTTCCCCCCAAACGCCAAAACCCGGCCTCGTGGGGCCCGCACCCCGTTCGCAAACCCAACACCCGGAAACCATCTCAAAAAGTCCGTCGTTCCATCAGGGTCTCAACGCCACTGACGGCACGTCAATCGGACGCTCCGGGTAGAAGTTACAACGGCCCGAAGTCGTAAAATAATAAAATAATATTATTTTAGACGACGTTTCTAGCTCCCGGGCCACGATCCCGAATCTTTAAACCCTCGAACCCACACCGGAGGGTTCGCCTCGTCGTCAGGGACATGTCGCCGCAAACGGCGCGCAAATCCGATTCCCGGAGCGCAAGATACGGGGGTTTAAAGACCCCCGTATGCGAAAATCTGCCCGGACCGGCCCGGACCGGCCGCCGCCGCCGGCCCGCCCTGGCCGGCGGCGCTCCGCCGCGGGCCGCCGCGCCGGGCGGCCGGCCGCCCCGGCTCCGCCGCGCGCCGCCGCGCTGGGCCGTCGGCAGCCGCGGCTCCGCCGCGGGCCGCCGCGGGCTGCCGGAAACCGCCGGCGCCGGCGCCGCCGCGCCGGCGGAACTTCCGCGGACCGCCGGGGGCACCCCGGTGGTCCGTTTTGCGATCCGGAGGCGCCTACGCAACCCTCGGGACCCGATCTACACTGCTACGGCTTCAATTTGCAGAAAAACGCAGCAAAAACGGGATCGGGGGTTAAAACTCAAAACCGCCTACCTCGCGGGCGAAACACCGACGTTTTGCCTCAGATCCGTGCTCCCGAGCTTCCGCTGCGCACTCCTGGAACGTCCGCCGTCGAATTCTGAGCTCGTAGGCGCTCCGTTTGCTCGATTCGGCAGAGTGGCGGCGAAGAACGACGAAGAACGGCGAAGAACGATAAAAGGGGGGGGGGGGGGGGGGCGCTGATATTTATATCAGCGGCCCGCCGGCGCCAAACCCGCCTCGGACCCGACGCCCGATGCGAACAAAAGTAAGGTCACCCCTAGGGTAAACGCGCCGTTCTGAACGCAACGGCGGTCTCAGATTTTCGATCCGAGACTCCGTTCAGAAGTTATTTGAGCCGACGCTCGCACACAAATTTGCCACTTATTTACGGAAACGCCCCTGGTGGCGTTTCCCACCGCTGGCCCGCGCCCGCAAAGTTTACACCCCGCCTAGGGTAAACGGCACGTTCCGGACGCAACCGTGCCCTCAGATTCCCGTTCTGAGCTACCGTTTAGGAGATATCACACCCCCTCCACGTGCATAGTATAAAAATACTTAATATTTTTATAAAATTAATTCCGGGCAC
Source organism: Viscum album (assembly GCA_963277665.1). Taxonomy (NCBI): domain Eukaryota; kingdom Viridiplantae; phylum Streptophyta; class Magnoliopsida; order Santalales; family Viscaceae; genus Viscum; species Viscum album. The sequence goes on along the minus strand of OY728121.1, from coordinate 202,087,193 downwards.
ACCGGGCCTCAGAATCGCACGCCGTCTTCGCGCCTAGCTCTGGAATTATTCATAGAAATATTCCGGAGTCTGACAGGGCCAAAAACACGAGTCGCTACATCCTCCCCCTCATAGAACTTTTCGTCCCCGAAAAGCCCCAAGCACAAGGAAAGCGACTGAACTCTCAACTGGGTCTCACACACCAGCGAGCTCACAAACAACAACCACTCAGGGTCTTACCAACGCCATGAACAAAACTCGAGCAAGCAACAAAAGGAAAGAGTACCGCTAAACAGTGTCTGACAAACTACTGCAGTAAGTAGAAAAGACACAAGGCGTACCTCTATCCATCTGTGGTGCCTCTGGGTCGACTGCCTCCAGGGCATGCAACTGCCCTCGCCCTCGGCCACCAGCTCCCTGAGCTTGGCGTGAACCACCTGGGGGTGGGGGTGGTGGCAACTGGTACTGTCTACCACCACCTCCTGCTGCACCAGCTCCGACGCCACGTCCGACGCCCTGCGGACCTCCTTGCTCGAGACGCTGCCTCTGCCAAGGCGGTACATCGACCGGCTCCCTCTCAGCAGCACGTCGGGTCGGACAATCTCTAGCAAGATGTCCCCGACCATCGCAAGCGTAACACCGCCTCTCCTGCGGCTGGCCAAAACTGGCCTGCGAGCCCTGTGTGCCCCGAGGCTCAGATCCTCCATCCTGGGGTCGCCTCCTGAAGCGTCGGCCACGTCCAGACCCCTGAGTCTGACGTCGGCTACCAGATGCCGATCCGACCGACGAAGTCTCAGCTCCTGAGTGCCCAGCACGAACAGGGGGAAACTGCTCAGCCAGAAAACTCTCCACCACCAACGCTCGCTCCAGCACTCCAGCATAGGTGGGCAGGCACAAGGAAACCACACCTGCTCGGATGTCCCTGCGTAAGCCCTGCTCGAAGGTCCGAGCCCGAAAGAACGGGTCTCGAACCATATCCAGGGAGTAGCGCGACAGGTCTGTAAACCTCGCTGAGTACTCCGACACAGTCATGCTCTCCTGACGAAGCTGCAGAAGCTCCTGGATCCGCACTGACCTCAGCGTCACCGGATAGAACTCCTCCCTGAAGAGCCGCTCAAACTCTGCCCACGTGAGCGTCTCCTCGTCATGGGACTGCGTCACCAAACTCCACCATCGCCCGGCCGAACCATGCAGAAGGCTCGCCGCTAGGACCACCATCTGATCAGGCGGTGTCCTCACTAGGCGGAAAACTCGAGTAACTGCCTCGAGCCAGTCATCAGCTGCCTGGGGGTCTGGATCACCCCGAAACCTCAGAGGTCACTGCCTCTGGAACTCGTGCAACGCACTCAGCCTGCGTGCAACCTCGTCCTGCACCGCCGGCACAACCAGCTGCTCAACAGGTGGTGGCTCCACTGGCAGACCACCTGGAGGTGCAACCTCAGAACCTGCGCCCTGCTCCACAGCCACTACACGGGGCGGGTCATCAGCACAATCCTGCTGCGGAACCCTCGCTGGCTGTCGTCGTGGAGGCATCCTGAAATACATTCAAGACACACCACAATCAAAGAGTATATCTGGAGAGCTGACTCAAGAAGGACAAGGAAAAACCAAAAACCCAGTCCTATATGATGCATGTACCATGATGTCCCCGCGACCAGTGTACGAATGTCCCGAGTCGAATGGCAGGTTAACAGAGTCCTGGTGTATGGATACGTCGGCCGCCGCACCAACACTGGAGTCCCTAGCCTGAAAGCCGAACTCGAAACACCCTAACACTGCCGCTATGCAACCCAAACCAAACTCACAGCTAGACCAGCTACGCTCTGAGATCCCAAGGTGGAACCTCCTCTGATACCACTCTGTCACGACCCGACCCAACGGGGCTCGAGCCGCGACTCCCCAAGCCCGCCTCCAATAGGCCAGGGGCTGGCGACCAGCGCCGAGTAGGCTATCACACACATGGGAGGCATTAGCCTAAGGTACCTGTACACACGCACCCACAAACACCTCCATGCAACAGTGCAGAGATATAGAAACTGAAAGGTAAATGCATGCATACATTCTATCCCAAACCAGAGTGCAACAACAAAAGTACAAGGGCAAAACAGGGCCCACCAAAAGAAAACTACAAAGCGCGTCCAACCTGCTCCGAAAAAGGGGAACGCTGCCACAAACACCCGCCGGAAAAGTCCCTCGGCACAGCTCTGGTAAACACCCCGGTCAACCCGCTCACTAAGCTCCGCCTGCTCCGGGTCCTCCTGGGACTCCGTCAAAAGGCATGTGGTCTGCACAAGACACAAACATGTGCGGGCAAAGCCCGTGCAGGGGTGAGTATAAACATACTCAGTAGGCACCCCAAAAACCCAAAACCCAAGGGAGCAACTGAAAGGCAACAGTCCGCTCAACCCAGCCAGAGGGAACCCATACGAGAGAGAAACTCCATCTCGTGACCATCCTCGTCTAAACACAACAAGTCAGCTCAGCTCAGCTCAGGTGTATGCCCATACATACACCTTGAACAATCCAGATATACACAGCTCACGCCACAAAGCCACAAGAGGTACCGACCTCGTCACCAGCAACTGTCCACAACAAGGAGAGTACACCACGAACACTGTCATACCAGATGACACTCATCCGAGAGATACACTCCATCGGGATACTCGCAAATATCTCAGACGCTCGCCCGAGAGACCACGCTCGTCGGATAGCTTCACTGAGGAAACATCACTGAAACACTACAACCACCAAACTCCTCGGTTAGGGGATCACCGCTAGGGTCCGCTAGGGGATACCAAGACCCGCTCCGGAATACGTAGCTCACAGATAGGGGATCACTCCCAGGGTCCGCTGGGGGATACCTCAACCCGATCTGGCGCTCGACAGAAGCTCCACACTCAGATAGAGGATCATCGTCCATATAAAGATGGTCACGACGATACCAGAACCCTATCTGGTATAACTCGCGATGTAGGGGATCGAACTGACGATGCCGCAACCTTACCGTAACCATGCGCTGAGTAGGGGATCGCCTAACCAACGATACCGCAACCCTACCGACACCAAGCGCTGAGTAGGGGATCGTATAACCAACGATGCCGCAACCCTACTATAAACATCATGCTGAGTAGGGGATCATAAACCCGACGATGCCACAACCCTGCTATGCACGACCCACCGCGTAGGGGATCATATTCCCGATGATGCCACAAACCCTACGGGATTAACCTGCTAGATAGGGGATCGCCGCCCGTGAATAAGCGGTCACAGCGATACCAAGAACCCGATCTAGGGTAAAGATGCTAGAGGATCCACTCCGGGCCCACCGGAGGGATACCACAACTCTAACAGTTTAAACGTCCCATCGAGAGGATCACAAACCCATACGAAAGTTGTGATACCACACGAACCCTCGTAGGAACGAACCAAGGGAGAACCCTCAACCACTACTGGTCCAAACGTCGCTAACCCGAGCGACTCGCCTCAAAGACACACTGCGCACCTCCGAAGCCAAAACCGAGGCCATCATCGCGTTCCACGCGGAAAAACACGCAGGATAGGCTGTTTACTCGCCCGAAACGGAGTACCGGTGAAAAAGGCACTATTCACCGTAGCTAGCTCGTGCGGGGCCCACACATCGATCCCGAACCCCATCGAGCGGATCACACCACGGCGATCCCCTCGGAAAAACAAGCGGAATCGACTACTAGCTCGCCCAAAACGGACACCCGGTGAAGAAGTTACTATTCACCGAAGGCCGGCTCGGGTGGGGCCCACGCCTGGATTCCGAAACTCGTCGAACGGATCACGCCATTGCGATCCTCTCGGAAAAACACACAGGATTGACTATTCATCCGCCAAAATCGGACTCCTGGTGTAAAAGCTGCGTTTCCCCGCAAACGCCAAAACCCGGCCTCGTGGGGCCCGCACCCCGTTCGCAAACCCAACACCCGGAAACCATCTCAAAAAGTCCGTCGTTCCATCAGGGTCTCAACGCCACTGACGGCACGTCAATCGGACGCTCCGGGTAGAAGTTACAACGGCCCGAAGTCGTAAAATAATAAAATAATATTATTTTAGACGACGTTTCTAGCTCCCGGGCCACGATCCCGAACCTTTAAACCCTCGAACCCACACCGGAGGGTTCGCCTCGTCGTCAGGGACACGTCGCCGCAAACGGCGCGCAAATCCGATTCCCGGAGCGCAAGATACGGGGGTTTAAAGACCCCCGTATGCGAAAATCTGGCCGGACCGGCCCGCCCAGGCCGGCGGCGCTCCACCGCGCGCCACCGCGGCTCCACCGCGGGCCGCCGCGCTGGGCGGCCGGCCGCCCCGGCTCCGCCGCGCGCCGCCGCGCTGGGCCGCCGGCGGCCGCGGCTCCGCCGCGGGCCGCCGCGGGCTGCCGGAAACCGCCGGCGCCGGCGCCGCCGCGCCGGCGGAACTTCCGCGGACCGCCGGGGGCACCCCGGTGGTCCGTTTTGCGATCCGGAGGCGCCTACGCGACCCTCGGGACCCGATCTACACTGCTACGGCTTCAATTTGCAGAAAAACGCAGCAAAAACGGGATCGGGGGTTAAAACTCAAAACCGCCTACCTCGCGGGCGAAACGCCGACGTTCTGCCTCAGATCCGCGCTCCCGAGCTTCCGCTGCGCACTCCTGGAACGTCCGCCGTCGAATTCGGAGCTCGTAGGCGCTCCGTTTGCTCGATTCGGCAGAGTGGCGGCGAAGAACGATGAAGAACGGTGAAGAACGATAAAGGGGGGGGGGGGGCGCTGATATTTATATCAGCGGCCCGCCGACGCCAAACCCGCCTCGGACCCGACGCCCGATGCGAACAAAAGTAAGGTCACCCCTAGGGTAAACGCGCCGTTCTGAACGCAACGGCGGTCTCAGATTTTCGATCCGAGACTCCGTTCAGAAGTTATTTGAGCCGACGCTCGCACACAAATTTGCCACTTATTTACGGAAACGCCCCTGGTGGCGTTTCCCACCGCTGGCCCGCGCCCGCAAAGTTTACACCCCGCCTAGGGTAAACGGCACGTTTCGGACGCAACCGTGCCCTCAGATTCCCGTTCTGAGCTACCGTTTAGGAGATATCACACCCCCGCCACGTGCATAGTATAAAAATACTTAATATTTTTATAAAATTAATTCCGGGCACACCGGGCCTCAGAATCGCACGTCGTCTTCGCGCCTAGCTCTGGAATTATTCATAGAAATATTCCGGAGTCTGACAGGGCCAAAAACCCGAGTCGCTACAAGGATTAACATGTTTCTTCACTTTTCTACCATCAGAAACAAGGCATGTCACTTGGGTTGTGTTCTCTCCCAACTACTGACTAAATGGCCATGCACAGCCTTCTCGAACATCCCAATATCCCTAAAGGACATAAGTTTCTCCATCAGGATACATGAACATTACCCATCTGCGTTAATAATCGATTTGGTCGTAATATAACACTAGCAAGTACATTCCAAATATCTGGTCAAAATATGACATCTCTAAAAGAAATAGGTTCCACAGAAAACGATAGCCACAAACCTCTAAAGAACAACATGTAGATTGTATGACATTATCATCTCACACCCCCAATGGAATATCAAATCACCTCACCCCACAAATAAATTACACAACTAGGCCCAATACAACCACGAACTGTACAGACATAAAAGTCGGTGTGGTACCTGTTTCAAATAGAGTAGTATCAAGTGTGGAAGCTACAGGAATCCTACCTAGAACAATAGTAGTTCCAGACTTACCACATCAAAGAATAAATAGAAGTAATTGAATATATATTTTCTCTCTACCCTGGAATCCGAAATGAGTACAATGTGCTGCAATGGCCTACAGGTATTAATGGACTCTCCCTGGAGTTCCACATCAATCGGCCTTTGTACTACGGGATGTGGAGCTCCCCAATGCTCCATGATGTGTGGTAAATTATTCCCTACATGTAGTCTATAGTAATCGCTTTCCTCCATAATTTTTCAATTACTTTGTGTTCATATAGAACCTTTTCATGTGTCCAATTTTTTCAAATGCTCTGCCCTCAATAGATGGCCAGGAACATATTGTTTGTATGTTTCATTGCCTTCCACACTAATAGAAACAACATAGATAACTAACATGATAGATTCATTCCACTTTCTTGTCATTCTATAAATCTTTTACATTGTTAAAATTCTTAAATTCGTGATTCCTATTATTTTAAGTAGAGACACTGGTTCACCCCACCGAAGCAGTATGTCTTCGCTAGGATTCCACTTGAGGTTTCATTATAAGATGAGGGCCTCATAAATTACCTCAAAAAATTTATACACCCAATCTATATTTACCTAGGATCTCATCTCAGGCCAAAGTCTAGCTAGATATCATCATTCCCTAACTTCCTCATCTACCACTAGACTATGAAAAAACCATTGAAAGTCTGTGAACCTACGTACAAAATAATATATATAAATCCCCCTTAATCAAATTGATATAATCTATAGTCTTCTACATACTTATGGTTTCATGTTAGTAATTATCTGGAATCATTTCTTGAAAAATATTTCATATCATTCAATCTAAATGTTCAGTCTGCGATAAGAGATCGCAACAACGCTTTTCCTGACCCTTCAACATATAGGATTCCAACATACCTCGCATATTAGACGGAGTCCCAAGATGATAAATAATTGTATTGATTGAATCTATCTAGAATTCATCTTCCTATAGACCACCCTCTCCGGTAATGCTTGGGGGGTGTTGTAGCTGAAACTTCGTTGTCAACTAGAACATACTCGGTGTGACCCGCATTGGGTCTCTTTCCATTATCTGCATAAAATGAGATAAATTATAATGTAAGTGCTCTTTCCAATCATTTGGAACCACTAATTATTATTGCTCTACTACTATGGGAGCATTTTTTTAACATAATTTTCATGGGAATCCAGTACATTCCTTTGGGGTGTCATTTCTCTATAATTCTATACATAATCTTTTTAGAGCACAACAAGGAAACTTTTACAAGGCATAAAGGTAGAAAAATCACTAGCCATAAACAAAGCATTCCACACACACATTCCATTTGTATTTATTATATTTGAAACACTACCATTATCCATCCTTCTTATGTCCATGGCTAACATGGGGTATCTAACTCACGTGGTTTCAAGACCAACAATTTTCACATATTTAAAATGATATCAATGTCCCAATTTACATCCAAAACATTTTAATTTCCTAAACTATCATTATAAACCTTCATTAATTATTTTTTAAATATCATTCTACCATACCATTTTTCTTCTTTATATCATTCGATTAGAAAATATTTCGCTACATTCAAGAAAATTAAATGAAGCCTACAAATTATGTCCTGTACAACCTTCGCGTGTCTGTGCTTAATAAGATGCATGTAACTTATATACATAGGTTATAAGAATGATGCATGAATCCACAACCACATTCCATTCAGGACAAATGAAAAATACCATAAATATATCACATACCACCACATGATCATCACCCAATGGTGAAATATCAAAAAATGTAATAATGCACATTAGAGAACAACAATTCCCTCCCAGGGTGACTTGGGGTTTCCCGTGAACTTGGGTAAGCTACTCCTTCTAACACGTTCATTACCAATTCCCAGCAGTATAATAATCTATCATATTACACCCCCAAATACCTTATAAGAGAAATGAACTCATGTGATACCACATTGTAATATTCATGTCTGAGGTGCTACTAAATAGTGGCCCCAAGATGGGTTGTCACCTTACAATAATTGTGCTTCCACATATGCCAAAAGCTTCTGACTAGAAGAAAGGGTTTAGGATTGTCACAGGTGGGGATTTTACCCTCTTAGTAGACTAATAGATAGTAGAAAACACATAAATAGTATAGATTCCTTGAGATACTCAATGAACAATAAGAAACAACTATTTCCCAACTAGGTACAAACCACAACAAACATTAAATATGTTATTTCTTGCAACATTGACATGTGAAAAAAAAACCAAAAAATAAGGAAAACAATGAAATCCGCAAAAGGTAAGTAAATAAAGTCATGAACCACACACATAAATGTCCCATACCCAATCAAATTCCTTTCATTGGAACCCTGCCCTTTTCAAGACCTGCAAGCATAAAATATGATCAGGTACCAAACGACAGCCCATGAAGGGTGTGACTAATACTTAGTAGGCCACCATATAAAATGTCTACAAATATATTGTCTAATATATAGCTCATGAAATTATATATAAATACAAATAAAAGGAAATACAATTTTGGGAAACTAGTTAACTGCTTTACTTCACGACAATAAACAATGATCCAATTCATTATGTCTCTACCATTACTAGTTCAACATTAATAACACTTATTTTATGGAATACATCAATTTAATAAGTGAATATGTAAGTGACTAGAACACTAGTGATATAATATCATGTAATCACAACACAAACCATTGATCCTCTGTCCACGTAGTTTTTTGGAATTCAACCATAATTGAATAGAGTAGAATTCCTACTCCCAAACATGTGAATTCCTGGGAAGGAAAGAGAATTAGTACTACCCTACCCTCGGGAAGAGCATAAGTTATATATCCCACCCCCAGGACATTGTCACATGCTCACATTATCCATTGAACACATTTATCCATATTCCATCCAATTAAAGTGATAAATATAACAATCGTGATTCACAACAGTAAACATGGGATTCATTGTTATGAAATAGCCCATTCACAATGCGATTATACAACACATAACCCACTTAGAAAATTCAATTTCCAAAGTCTAAACCCATTAACCATATACATCAAATCAAAATCCTTACTAATCCCACTTATTCAAAATTTCATATACACAAACCCCTTTTTTGAAATAACTAATTAGACAGAAGGAACAATCCTCATTTAACTAATTTAGTCCATTTTAATTACCATTCCATTCATTCCATTAAGCCATTATAAAGCATAAGCACATGGCAATAATCCATTTTATCTCCCATTCAACATTTCAACATGCTTATCGAAGAATATAGATTCACAATGAAATCATTTCTCAAACATAGCTATCTTCTATGTCTAGTATGTATTGGCGTACCCCATGGGTGTCCCTATAGAAGTCAACACATCCATATTGTGTTATATGGGGATAATGAGGGTTCCAATTCATCATTTAGACATCCATTTCATTAAATATCATCTTGGATTTAAATCTCCAAAATTGGTAACCTATCTATAAACCAATGCATGCAGAAATCTCTATCAAAACTATGGGATATTACTTTAGAACATCTACCATGGATTAATTTGTGAATGCACACCTAATCAGGGAGTTGGATCCCGATTGAACACCCCGTTTGCGACCTCAACCAAGATATCCTTTAAAAATAAGGTTTATGTGATTAAAAAGGACATATGTATGAGATGATAACCCTAATCCCAAAAAAAGAGGCAAGAGGGGGATTAACCATTCATAGATACGATATTCACAACTGACAGCACACCAAATTTCAGAGAGATGAGTGAGAATCACCCACAGAAGGTATTGGGTTCTTTGGTACATCATTAGGGTTTCAAGGGGGGGACGGGGGAAATCATGAGTTAGGGATTAAAATAATGTAATGGAATTTTTGTTAATTTATCATCTTTACAGTGCTTCATGGTATAGCCGCACAGTTTGACAAACCATGCACATACTATGTGAGAGCTACTATACCAAAATCCACCAATCACATAGTATCCTAGTAATTCCCCATTTTTTGATTAACAATATGATATCATCGTGAAATCCTTTCTCCAAGGTTGTTTGGTTACCTGGGATGATCCACAAGGTTTTCACTAACCGTGCTCAACCGTACGACATGCATGGAAGTCCTTTTCCCTCCATTTTAATGTCTTGAACAACCAGAACGACCCTGATCCTTCTTGTGAACATTGGAAAACACCTATTTAACAAAAATATTTGACTCAAACTAAAACAATAAATGAAAGCATAGCTTACAAAATATCCCAGATCATACATTAAAGCATACATTCTTCATCCAAACTAGTTGGTTTATTAAAATATATTTTGAAAAAAGTCAATTTGATAACCCCAGTCCAACATAAGAATCTTCTTCTAATTCCCATTAGGTAGTTTCTAGGATACTTCATCCCACACTTTTGACATGTGGGATATTGGGTTTTCTTTTCATCGTGGGATTTATATGTTGATATTCCCATATTAAAATAAATTTTTCTCTTTTTGTCGTTGATCCCTCAAGACTACCAAGAGTCTACAATTACAATATCAACATCAAAGGAGTATGAATAATTTCCTCATAACTATTAAATTACAGAATCACCAAGTATTTTTATTAAAAAAACATAATTATTCTAATGATGAGATCCACCTTACTTTTAGTGATCATGAAAATACATATAACTATCATGTAATACTTTTGAGGTTTTCTTCATATACCCAAGTAAACTCATCTTCCTCTAATTTAGTCTTATGAACAACCTATAAATATTAAAATGGAGCGTTTGAGGAAAATATTTATTGGAAATAATTTTATTGAATCATGCATAATACATTAAATAAATATCCAATTTAAAATTGGTTTTTGTTAAAATACCACCAATGGTATGTTTCCCCACAAAATTGACAAATAGTCAGCATGGAGTTATATTCTTCTGAGCATTTATGGAAAAGGAATATCTTATCAATATAGTTAATCCATTGTTCTATGATATGGAGACTAAAAGTTCCACTACTGATTGGATTATTTTTTGTATCATAATGTACGTGACAAAAATAATCTATATAAAATGAGATGGATGGAATTATACATGATTCAATTTTTTATTCATATCTTAATCTAGGTGAGCTTGTACAGTCAGGATGTAATGGGTTCCCATTTAAAATATATTTGGAAGCTCATTAGGGAAATTGACAAATTTCTTATCGTAATGATGGTTGGCATGTGTTCTAATATTTTATAACATTAAATTAAAAAAAATACATGTAATCAAATTAGGGATTCCTGAATACTTACCTAATAAATTTTTAAAATGTAAACTCTTAACAAAAAAGGATAAAATTATAATTGATAATTTTACACTAAATATTGATTTACAGTGTTCCAATCTAGGATTTCCATGTTAGTAGAAAAATACCTAGGTTTTTTACTCGTGATTTCTAGACCAAAACCACAGAAATAATGATTCCATATAATGATACCAACTATACCTACACTCTTCATTTACACAAATTATTTCACGATTCGATGCAAAATTATATACCAACTACAAACTAAGTATCATAATAAATTATTTCATTGTCATATTTAGTACATAAAAATTTAAAACATGTAACTATAATAAAAAATAATCATGATAATAACGCATAACAATATCAAAAAATCTTTTTATATCCCATATCTCCATTTTATTACCTAGGAATCCATATAAAATGGGTTGATCTAAAAATTAATGAAATGAAATAAGCGTTCAAAAAAGATTAATTAATGATTTAGTAGGAATAACATAATAACCACTAGTAGAATGCTAACCTATACCAACGGTTTGGAACCAATTGTATAGGCCTCCAAACCGTTGGTATAGCCTATAACAACGGTTTGGAGAACCATTGCGAAGTAAGCCGTTGGGATAGGTCTATACCAACGGTTTTCCCAAAACCGTTGGTATAGACCTATCCCAACGGTTTACAAAACCGTTGGTATATGTAATATAAAAATCTATTCCAACGGATATAAAACCGTTGGTAAATGTATTTCAAAAAAAAAACATGTGCTGGGATTTGATCCCACGACCCCTTGTTTATAATCGAACGACTTAACCACTAAGCTAACATCACTTTTGTAAACATAATTTCATAAATATATATATGTATTATCATAATTATTTAAAATTTAGATTTATATAATGTTCTTGGGTAGCAGACCTGGAAGAAAAGAAAGAATCTATCCCAACATTTCTTAAAACTGTTGGGATAGGTGGAAATTTCCAGGGGTGAATGTTGAATTTGGGGCTGAGTTTTCCCAACGGTTTGCGAGAACCGTTGGGAAAGGGGCCTCAAAACGCCCCTTCCCCAACGGTTCTCCCAAACCGTTGGGAAAGGGGGGGGGGGGGTCTTTCCCAACGGTTTGGGAGAACCGTTGGGAATGGGGCCTCAAAACACACCTTTCCCAACGGTTCTCCCAAACTGTTGGGAAAGGGGGGGGGGGGTCTTTCCCAACGGTTCTCCCAAACCATTGGGAAAGGGGGGGTCTTTCCCAACGGTTTGAGAGAACCGTTGGGAAAGGGGTGTTTTGAGGCCCCTTTCCCAACGGTTCTCCCAAACCGTTGGGAAAGACCCCCCCTTTCCCAACGGTTTGGGAGAACCGTTGGGAAAGGGTGTATATAAGTGTTGGGAAAGATCCAATTTCCAGTAGTGAACATACCTAGATTGGATCATGTATATCATGTATAGTAATATCATATATAAAATGGAATCACATGATAATAAAAATATAATAATGTGTATGAAACATATAATTTTTTTAAACAGAAGTCATGGATATTTTCTATGACTATATGAAATTGGGTACAATGTCCAATAATAGATTAGGTTTACTCAATAATACCACAAATGAAATATCGTGTGACTAAAACATTTCCAAATTAAAAGGAAAACAATATGTTATATTTCATAATAACTTTTTCAGGTATATGTTTTACATATTAATAGTCAAAAATAAGGCATAATCCTATGGGTTAACCACAGAATGAACTGTGAATCATAATCATGTCATAAGCAAAAACCAAATGGTCTATATTAATGGATTACATGAAATAATTGATTAAATAATTTTTTGTCACTCATAATGGGAAAATATGAATATATTATGATAAAGGACATCCTTCTAATTTGAAATCAGGAATAAAGAGTGGTAAAGTTACAAAGGAAATGTGCCACATAAGTGTTGTTTTAAAGAAAATTGAAATGATTATTTAAAAGGGAAAAGGGAATATAAAATTAAATAGATAAATAAGTGAAATAAAATAGGATTTTAATAATAATAGAGTTTATTTACTTAAAATTTGTGGTTTTGGAACACATTACATAGTTTACATGAAAGGGACATAGAAAACAAAATTTCTCTTTAATATGGTATTCTAATAGACGTGAATTGAAAATGGAACCATTTTAATCATGTAATTCCCATAAAATAAATATTACCCACGTTTTGTAAATATTTTGGGTATATAAATATATTATATGTAATAATTAAATATGTGGAATGATTAATGACATTGGGTTAAAGAGAGAGAAAGAATAACCTGAAGGACAAATGGAGGTCTAGATATATAACTTATCTTTTGTTTAACTTTATTTTATACATTCACATAATGTCATATAAAATCCAATTTGATAAATTAATTACCTAATTATGAAAACATTATACCTTTATTTTATTAATTATATATTTATTAAGTCTATATATTTCATTTTGATGTGTTATAATGTTTAATATCAATGAAACGTGAGAGTTCATTTCATGGCCTTATTGTGGGTTCCCTTGAGTACAATTTTGGTTATTCATGTCAACTGGAAGAAAAAAAATATTGAAATGGAATTAAAAAAAATTATTATAACTCTATAATTTTACATGGTCCCATGTATAATTTTCTTAATAGATGATATTTTTTTCATTTTATGAAACATTAATGAAAAATGATAAAATTATTTTACCGGGTTTGACGACTATAGTGAAATAGAGTTGTTTTCATGTTTTATATTATATATATATATTGGTATTATAAAATTAAATAGATTATAATATAGTTATATTATTATTATTTAATTATAATAAATGTTTTTTGGTAATCCTTGAAGTCGATAATGGAAAACGAAAATGTGTTGTCCATGATGTAGGTGAATTGAACCACAATGGTCAATGTTTTATATTTTAGAAAAAATGGAATATATTTTTTGAACGATGTACAATTTAAATAATAAAATTTCACAATACAAATAATAAGAGAGTTATCACATCAAATTGTATATAGGTAGTGAGGATAAAGTAGAAGAAAGAAATATTTTAAAGGAAAAATAAGGGTGATTTTACCTCTTTAAAAAACCTATTTTGAGAACATTTTTATTGTTCATATATCTTCTCTTTTTTTGAGACCATATAGATTAGGTTGTTTTTATGTGTATTAGGAATGTGTTTTTTATTTTTATTGGGAATCAAATTCCTTACAAGGTGTGACAAGAAGGGGTGAAATTTTTAAGGGGAGGAGATTGGTTTTTTTGATTAATATATTCATTATATTTTTTTTCTCGTCACTATCCATTAGGTGGATTCCAATGTCTAATAATAGTAACTTATGTTTTTTGTTCTAGCTATTGGGTTATTACATCTTCTATGACTCAATATTCATGTATATCTCTTGAAAATGTTAAATATCATTAATTAACTTATTTCACTATTCACTAAAAATCAACTATTTTTATAAAAATTATAAATATTCACCAAAATACTTTTTTAATGTGATTATTTCAAAAAATAAAGAAATTTTATGACGGTAAATATCACAATTTGAAAAATTTTAATTTTTTAAAATAATCATTTATTGGAAAAATAGTAATTATAATATTATAAAGAATTTTTTAGATGCTTTAAAAAATTAGTTATGGTATCATCCATTTATATTACAATTTTAATACAACATAATATTAATTTGAGTCAATTTTATGAAAATATTTTTTTATTTTCATTCGTTATATTAATTATAAAATTATAGATAAACATATAATTTAAATAAAATTACCAACAAATAATTTATCATTTTTAAACCATTTATTTATATATACTAAGATATTAATTTATATTATTTTCTTTTCTATGATACATAAATATTATTTATACATTAATAAATGATTTTACTATTATAAGGACAATATTACTATTCTTAATGATCCCCTTACTATTCCAATGTTGAGGTTACTATTTGAATGATATACATTCCATAACATTAATAAATCCCTCTTATTTAATTGATTCTTCATGTAATAATAGGTTATGTTAATGTTAAATTTATACCTTCATTTTCAAAATGAATATTAATTGTTATCATTTTGTATTTTTTTTGAATCTTTTGTCTTGAATGCATTCATTCTAGTGGATCGAGCTAATCAAAAATATTTTTTTATTTTTTTTATATTTTCTAATTATTATCCAACTCTAATATTAGGAATTATTTTTTGTTTATTATATGAACAATGTATCAATTTTAAATTAAGAAAATAATATATAGTTTGTTTCTTTATGTGATAATTTTTTTATACTGAATCATATAATTATAATTAGTGAATTTTTTGCGATTATATTCTGGGTAATTAAGGTATTTTTCTATATAACATTATGTATTAAATCCAAAATCATTTTTTGATGTTCATAATTAGAACGATCAATATCCATTGGTGTGACCTTGTAGATTAATACAATAGAATGAGAAGTTATGTAATTCCTTAGGAAATATAAACAAAACACATCATGATATTGAGATAAATTTAGTGGAATCACAAGAAGATAATCTACGATCCTGATATGATCAACAATTTCAAAAGGAATTTTATATATATGCCTTAAATTTCCCTTCATTCCACATCTCATCACACTCTTCCATAGACATAGTCATTAGAATACCATATCAACCTATTCAATCTGTAGATATTTATGATGATTTTCATCATATCATTTTTCAACTATGAGAATCTCATATCTGGTGTTGAATGGATCTAACATCCTCTTCTATTTCCATAAAAATATTAGGCCCCAATATCTGTATTTCTCTATATTCGTTAAAGCATGTTAGAATTCTATACCTTTAAAAATTTGGGTCTTTAATAGGATCCATTTGAATGTTGTAGTGATGTACATTATTGAACGAAATCTATAAAAAAGTAAGTTTTTTATCCCAGACACCGTTGAAATATATTGGGAAAAAAATCAATATGTATTTTATATTTTTAATGGTCATTTAAGACCGACCGTCTAACCGAGAATTGTAACAGTACTAAAACATAAACTCTACATCTAGAGAATGGTGAGGAAATCCCCGAAACATCGAGGTAAACCATGTTTCCCAATCATATAGTACTAAATAAATTAATTATAAATCTATAATATAAATTCTGGAAATTTAAGAATGAGTGAAATATTACCTAAATAAAATGATGTGTTCTAAATTCACACGAGAACCACCTATAACCCAAAAACATTACGATATTTAATAGTTTGTCAAATAATGATGAAAAAATCCATGTTGTTGTTTTAACATAACCATTGAAGAATATTTAATGTTAATAGTAAACCCTTATACTTATCTCTTTCAACATTAACATGCTAACAAACCCAAAACCTTGAAACATAATCTACAATATATCTCATCATTCAATCCCATCAGAAAGACATTTTTCTATCTCTATAAATCTTATTAAATTTAGATTCGATGAATAATTATGATCCATGAGACTCATCCAATAACTTCATGAAATATGGTATGGGAGTGACACATACATTGTTTTTGGACCTTAGTATTCCATCATAATAAAGGGTTAACATAGGAAAACTTCTACCCTACTTTTCTAGATCTGCATATTCCTTCTACACTTCTTTAATCATACCATGTATATGTTATTGAACTTATTTATGTGTCAACAATAATTTCTCCAATTTTTTATGATTTCCAAATCCATCCTTCCAAAATACATAGACATTGGATCTTCTGTGATCCTTATCATAGATAAGGTAGCATGATACGTTTCACTAAATGAACCTTTAACCTTTGGAATTTTCATTGATTTATTTATTCCGAGAATTCCTAACAAATTAATAATATCCAACTATATTATTAGGCATTTTTTCAACACTTATTGACTGAAAATTTACTTTAAACATTTTTTATCATATAAAATGTCACACCATTCTCCAATGATATAATTTGTTATGTCATTAATGAGAAAATATCTTTATCTAACTCTAGATCATGAGTTGTGTAATGTTTCTCATGGATATTAAATTGGTTTGATGAATAATCTATCAAAAAATCATTTAAAAAAATAACACATCACATTATATTCTTGTATACATCATTATAGATAAGAACTATCTCTCTACTAAAGGGTACTGTGAAAATATGCTCACTTCCTAACATTATTTTCTTATCCATGAAATAATTTTATGATTCCTCAATCAATATGATCATAACGCCTATTTTATTAAACATAAATATTGTTTTTGATATTTGTGATAAATAATTCAGAAAACATGTATATTATATATCAAACCGAAGAAATGTTTGGATTTATGTCAACTTTGATGGCCTTAGTCATTTATATATAAAATATGTGTATGGTGGATAATCTAATATACCCACAAACATGATTATATTTCCCATAAATGAATCTTTTAAATGAAAAATATCACAGTTGGTAAATTATTTATATTTATTCTCCTTCTTTAGCGTCTTAAAAAAATAACTCAAGTGATATTCTTTCCATTCATTTAAATATTAATATACAATAATTTAATTTATAAATAATACAAAAAATTGATCAGGGTAATCCATAGATACACTATTAATGAAATAAATTAAAATATCTGTCCCACTAGTAAGACCAATTTGAATCACTATAAATTTAGAGCGTGTACACCTTTTATTGAATATAATCTCCTATATATCCCCCTTCTTCACCCTCAATGGATGATATCTAGAATGACGTTAAATCTGGGAAAAATATTAAGATCCACATATTTTATCAAATAATTCATTAAAATGGGGGACTTGATACCTTTTCAAAATAGTAATATTGTTATTTTATTAACAAAAATTGAAGAGTCACATTAGTTGATATTTATTATTGACAACCAGAATAGTTGCACCACAAGGTGTTCACCTATACGAATGAATCCATTTTCAAAATTATACTGGATATTATTCATAAATTCAAATAAATGAGATAAATATATTATCAACAAATTTTATAAAATATTATTAACACCATGTTTGAGTTCTATTGAGAACTCAGCTTCTTGATTTTGTGTAATACCAGATAATTAATCTTTAAAGACATCATAAAAATCATGAAAAATATCTGTATTAAAAAATTTATGTTTCTACCTATCTATCGGATATATATAACATTTAATTATTGTAATTAATACCTAAAATATGAATAAAAATTCCATTGAAATATCATACTCATCCTAGCATATATAAATGATCCAAGGTTCATTCAGAATATAAAATGTGTCTTCCATTCATTGGTAACTAATATTGTCTTAGTATAGATGTCCAATCCAAGAAAATAATAAAATCAAATTTATGTAATGGGACAATAAAATTATAATTATGATGAAACTTCCAACTAACATCAATTAAATAATTATTGTATACATTATTTTTAACCATTATTCTATTATGAATTTTCATATATAACACAACTTCTAATTATTGTGGAGATACAAAGATAACCATATAAAATTAATTTGGAATAAAATAGAGAAAGGATATATAATCCAAGAGGACACAAACATTTTTGAGTGGATAATAAGTGTACCTTTCTACATATCAATCTCATAAACCACTAATGTAGTTTTGACCACATGAGACAACCCTTTCCCAATTGACTTAATTTGTTTTTTATTATGAAAAAAATCTATTTCATGAACCTTTAGAAAAATGATCAAACTACATGAATTTGATACTTTGGAGCCTCGATGGTGCATTATTTTCAATCTTTATTTCATCTATAATAATAAATATCCAAATCATCCCCTTTCGATATTCACGGGAATTATTATAATATACAAGCCTAAGTTCCCTTGTAACATGATTTCTAAACTGGCCCTGACATAGTACAAAGGGAATTACTAATCTGAACGGGTTAGTGAATTGCACCATGAATCTTGATATAGTAATTCTAGAATGAACTATCTACATAACATAGTATATGAAATACAAGGAAATCAACAAGCATAAAAATTAACTCCAAAGGGATTAATGTACCATAATTCAATAATGAATTAAAGCCTGAGTACTACATCCCACATAGAAAAAAGGATTAATATACCAATTCTATATGAAAAAAATCTCCATGTGTATTGTTCAATAGAAGGATCCAAATATAATATATCCTTTACCATTCCATTATCCTTGAAATAGATAATATACAAACACTAGAATGCACATGTTGGGTGTTAGATAAAAACCCTGAAGTGTCTCACTGTGGATTCTATAGCAGCTGAAAATAATATAAAACCAAAGGAATGCATCCAATTTTAAAATAAATATGTCTGGAATATTAAACAATATTTAAAAAATCATGATATATAGTTCAAATGGTGGAAGATACTTTATGAATAGGCTAAAATGTGATAGAATATTTGCAAACCAATGGGTTTAAAAATATTTTATATTAAAAATATTCTAAAAATTAAAAAGTCATGAAATTTAGTTCAAAAACCATTGCGTACATTAATACCTAAAATATAGATGAGCCGAACAACTTGGTAATATTAAAAATAGGTCGGAATGTTCCCAGAAATGAGAATATGAAACCTCTAAATGATCATGTTAATATGTGTAGATGCACATCCCTCTAACACTAGATAATGGTGACTTGTCACTATACCATTAGGGATTTGCCTTACTGCATTTATGTTTTAAAATGTTTTATAATCATATTGTGTTTCCAAATAACTATAAAAATATGTATGTCTTAAATTATCTATTATGTAATCAATGAAGTAAAATTTATTTTATGACTTGTTTAAATAAATTTCAACAACATTTCTCCAATTTAAAATTCTGATTTCCATTCAAAAGAAAAAAATATTTTAAGATAAAAACACTCCATTTTACAAACATTAAACAACATGGTTTCTATCAATCCTTTCTGTTCCATTTGACAAGATGGAAATCAATTAAAAACCAATAACATTAATTTCATAATTAATATCCACAATAAAATTGAAATTTTAATTGAAATACTTTCCATTAAATCAATATTTTAATATAATCAATTTAAGTCAACCAATTTCTATAAACACAACCCAATTGATAGAAATTGTGGGGTTTCCCAATTTCCAAATGAAAACCAATTAAAAACTAAAAATTCATTTTAATAGGTTTTTATTAAGTAATTTGGAAGCTTTTTTTGAGATTTAATTTAAATAAAAAATTGATATAAAAAATTAAATTCATGGTTAATATGTTTTCCAAAATGGGATAGAACCACATAACTTTTTCTGAGAGACAATTACCACAAGGAATCCCACCAATGATAATGACAGCGAAAAAGGCCTCAAAACTAATCCTATAAACGTGATTGAAAAAATAGGGAATAGATCCATCAATTTACGAATTATCTATTGAAATCCCAAAGGCACAGAAAGAGATATTTATGAATAATGTGGGAGAAAGAATACACAAGAATCACACTATTAATGAAATCATGATCGAAAAATGAGCGAAGGAACCCAAAAACCTTTTAAAGAACCAATATCGCATTGGGAAGTCTTTAGTTCAAGGGAAATAAAATTTGAGAGTACCAATAAGAGGGATAAAATTCATCATTCCTATTTAAAATCTATAGTAGGGGTATTACACAATATGTAACCCCCTAACATGTCAGGAAATAGTTATTTTTCATAACTACTAAAAAATTAGTCCCCTTTAATTAAAACCAATTCATTAAATAACTCAAGACACGTAAAGTCTCTTCATGACGTGTAACCTTTAATGGTTTTAACATTCCATAGTATACACCAAAATACCACCACATACCCTGTAACATAGTTTCATGGCATTTAATCCTCATGAAACCTATTAAAAAATCTTGTTGAAGTGGATAGTCCAACACATATCATTCTTCACCATATAGTTATCCACCCTATATCATTCTCATCTCTACAAAGTCAATGAATTTGGAAATCCAAGACATGTTTAAAGGCATACCTATCATATTGGTAATGTGATGTTATGAACACCCATTTAAAAAAAAGTATTTGTCCCTAAATATCCTATGAAGAATATTACATGATAAATAGATGAAGCCACTACTCTCTCATAATTGAATCATGTTCCCACATATCATTGTTATCATAACCATTCTACCATAGTACATGAATCAATTTTATCATTCTACCTTGGATTTGATTCGTTCATAAATCCGTTATCCTAAAATAATGCTCAATAAAATATAAATTAGGTTAAATCTCAAGATAAAACTAAATCAAAATGTGATATGGATACGATATTTTTGTTATTAGTTTTGATACATGGAACTCATTATTGATTGATAATAGCCATAGTTTATGTCCTAAAGGGTATAAAACAATCCCCACCTACTCAAAATCCTTGATAAAACCCAAAAAATGATGTGAAATTTTCCCTTTCCTCCCTATACGTCGATGAACTAAATAGGGTGTATTATTCATGAACGCCCTATCACCAACTCATAACTCCAATGTTCTATATGGATTATCAGAATAATACTTATATCGTGTCGACGTAGTTAACATTCCATGATGGATTAACTGAATCATTATCGTTATCTCTTTTACCAAACTAGCTCTAGCCACGGAACATTCACCAATCTGTCACCAGCACAAAATAGACTTCCAAAGCCAACCATATAAGGCCTCAAAATGATCCATTCTATTTATGAAATATTTTCTATTTTATTAAGAGAAATCAACCAGACCTAAAGGATCATCCCCAACCCCACCGAGGTCATGAATACATCTGTAGATATTATCCTTTAAAATCTGTATAGATTATTCTATCTATCCATTTTACTAATATGGGAAGGCCATTCTCAAATGGACCTGAGATCCCAGTGTCTCATGAAGATGTCTCTAAAAGATAGATGTACACTGATGATCCCTATTAGAAACTATAATAGATGGATATCCATGTAACTGTAAAATATTCTTCATGAAGTGATTTACAAATTCCATAACATTATATGTATAATGAATGTGTATGAAATGAGCTAACATGGTCATCCTGTCGATCAAAACCCATTTTTAATTCTTATTTATCTAGTTACAAGGTAACCCAAAAAAAAATTACATATTGATTTCATCCCACATAAATGTATGAATGGGAAGTTGATGAAGTAAAATTGAGGGTTTCTAATTCTCAACCATAACCTATTGTCATGAATTATATTGTGAAACAGACTCATAAATGTTCCATTTCCTATCTGGCCACTTGAACTACTGCCTCTTGACATAGAACATCTTAGTTTTTCTTAAGTGGACAACCCACTATGATATATTTCTATCACCCATCACAATCATCCTTTCTTCTAATGGAACATCAAACCGATTATAATAACATTTAAAAAACTATTTGGATCAATATCACTGGGAAACTATCACTCCATGCTTAAGAGAATCTCTAATGATACAAAATTCCTCAAAAATATGTTAACCCTGAAGTCTCATCTTGAGAAGAGATAATTCCAATAGTATGCTACCAAAAGAAACCATATCCCATAATTCTGGGACTCAAAAATTCAAATGAGAATAAATATCCAAAAAATTCCACTCATCTAAAGATTATAAGACTACCTGTGGTGAATGATTCTAGAATAAAAAATTTGATACGACATTCCCTTTCCATGGGGTATAAGTGATTTTATAGTTGAAGGATTTCATGTACCCCACTAAATTCATCTAGTGTATATTCAAATCATTTTTAGAGAAGATATATATCATGATCCTATGGTGTAAATACATTGTAAGCATATATCATTAATGTTAATGTCATGAACTCTTAATAGTGTTAATTAAAACTACATGTTCATGGTCATAATTAAAATAATTCATCCCATGTGTCCTAAGCTGATGAAAGACATAAAAAAATACATGATGATCCTAAATAAGAACACATCCCAAGCATGAAACCCATGCATCAGAGAAGACCACATATCCCTCCCCAACATCTGGAAGAGTCAACACCGATATAGTACACCAAAGGCATTTCTGCTGAGAAAAATAATTAAGACTTCTATTATTTAAGGAAATATTCAGTCCCTTCTGTTTTAGAGTAGTAATAAAAAAAGAAAAAATTGATAAGTCTTTCATGATTTGATTATAATACTCGGTTATTCCTAATAAGATCTGAATCCAGAAGATATTTTGTGGTTTCCCAGAATACAGAAAAAGATTCAGCTTCTAAGGATCAACTCATATTCTTTGTTTATACCCCACATATCCAAATCATTTAACATCATGAATCCATAAAACCCACATAGAAATATTGTAATAATTTCAATGATTTATCAATACACTCAGAACTCTTCTCCTATAACTCACATTATCCACCTCAGGCATGGAGTAAATAAGGATATCATCCCCAAATACTTGCAAAAAGGTATGAAGATACTCATCAAAAATCCTTTCCATAAAATCCATGATGACCAAAAGATAATTTTAGAATCCAATGGTCATAATAAGGAACTCATAATGTATCTAAAATTTCCAAAATGTTTTTTATGAGTTTCATATTATTTAGTCATAAACAGATTGTATCTGGATCAAACATCGATATTTCAGAACCACTTTTCCCCTTTCAACTATTCATATTGATCGTCCATCCATTGAAAATGATATTTTTTCATTACCATAACATTATTGTTTTTTCATAAATCATCACACTAGAGAAATTTACGATTATATTTAGTAGTTAAGAGATCCATCTCCACAAAATTTGACACACTCACGTGCAAAAAGTGTTACTCAATAATATCTTCCAAAGACTAATTAATCTCCTTCATTTTATATGTTCCTATATAGTAAGATGGAATAGATACTTTTTGACTACTTGGAATTATGTAAATTGAAAATATAGCCACCCTTTCTTGTGGAAATCTACATAAATTAGAAGGAAACACATTAATATATTTGGTGAAAAATAGAGTGAGATCACCAAACAATTATTCCAACTATATATCAAAATCAAACACCGATATTACCTTCCCCAACACTGGATATTATGGTCTGGCCCTTCTCGGCCTTGGGATCTATTCTCCTTTAAAGAAAATATACACACCACCGTGTCTAGAAAGGTAGACCCTTTATTGATAACATTAAATCCATGATTTTTTCTAAAATTTTCCAATGCATTACAAATGATGTCAAAAGGATTAATGTTATGGACCAGGAAACTCCAAACCATTTTAACAACTAAATGAGAGAAAAAATATGAGGGACTATGGAGTTGCTACTTTTTTTTTCAGTGAATGGTGTTTAGTAGTATCCATTTATGAAGGTAAAATCTACATATAAATTTTTATATTATAAAAAATATAGTCTTAAATAATGGAATGAGATGACCTGGTGTCAAACAGAGTAGTCACTAATGATGAAGGAATAGTAATGATACCACTCACAATCACTGGAGCCATATACACTTCCCCAATATACTCTTCCATTATATAAAGTATCTTCCTTCAAGATATCTATGGTAAGAGGCTTATTATGTGGGAATCATCCTCTTTACCAATAGTTTTAGGGCGATCTGATGATCATGTTCCATTAGGACGAGTAGAAAATATATTCCAAAATTTAAATAACTAGCCTAAAATCATCCTGAGCTATAGGTCTTGGGTTCCTATGTAAAATATCTCTTATAGGTTCCTCACATTCCACACTGATATCATGTCAATGGACTTCTTCCAATTGTTATATAAGGTCATGAATGACCACTTCATCGAGAAAACACACAATAATCACCATCAATACCCTTTCCATTAATGGAACTCATGCTTCCACTAGGAGAGAAAGAAACCACTATCATCTAAGAATTTCCATCCATTCCCATATTAACCATCACAATTTGGTATCTTAAGAAAGGAAACATGGGAACAAATATATTATTGAAGTCCCTAATCTATCCATCAATCCATCACCCTCACATTAGATACAATTTTAGGTGCATACTCCTCCTTCTCAGGAAATTAATTTTTATACTTAGTGACGTAACATTCAGCCTACTAATTTTTTAGAAACACTATAACCTTGGTTAACACCATTGAAATAGATTAATATGGTCAGTGAAAATATCTTGGACATCTATCCACTCAATTTCCTCATGTTTTTCCAGTATCACCATTTTATCCCACCATCTCCTACTCGATCCCTCCACCATGAAGTTCCACACATCAACATGATCACTTCTAGTGTCTCTAGGAATACAAACAAACATTATATCATACCCAAACATTGACAAAAATATTGTGGATATACGGATCCACTGAAAACTGGGAAATTATATAATTGTAAATCATGAGAATTATTTTGTAGAGCATCCCACCAAGGGATCCCTGGCTAGAGGACGAAAAAAACTAGATGTGGTGCGTATCCCAGATCCTAGACAATTCAAACAATCTACTCAACTAGATTTAGGTCCCCATGTGGATTCACAAGCTACAATTCCTCAATAGATTCATCCTAGATCATATTCTCACTTATTCATGGAGGAATGATTCTACACAATAAGACGACATAAGATAATGCTCAAAATGGGAAACAAGTGAAAAACGATCATGACCGATAGAACAAACAAGATTTTTAAAATCATGTTTCTTTGAAAATGTGCTTTAATTATCTTTTGAAATCATTTTTGAAAACATGGAATTTAAATTCAATATATAAGTACCCATCCATAAATCATTACATAATATTTAATTTGAATCAAGACCATACATTATTATACCTTGAGGATATTTTTGGGTTTAGAGTTTTAATGAATCAGGATATCATACAAACATGACATAAAACATTAATACAACTTGATACTACAAAAACATTATCAATTGTTTTCCAAATATATAAAATTTTAAAATAAAAAAACATTTATTTAACAACACTCTATATCAAACATCGAGACTCTTTTATTTCTCTTACACATATTTATATCATAGGAATAGTTTTTTTAAAAAACTGGGATGAGTATAAATCTCAGTAACGGATATAAAGAAATATTGTGTTAGTCAAGTGATAAAATAAAATCCAACAAAACAATTAATCATAAAAACATGTAAAAATTGAAAAATTATGTAGTTTCCTTGGGAAATTTATACCATTTCACTCTTATATTCACCTTTACACAAGGAATAACCTTTTGGTCAACATAAAAAATTCGGAGTACCAAATGCACTGGAGAGATATAATGGGACTCACCCATCATATCTTTATCTATAATGGGCCCAACCGAACATTTAATTATCTAGAATAGGAAAAATACATAAATAAATTATAAGGAATATATAATGGTAATAATTTATATTTAAATCATGATATACGACTCATTCAATAAATAAATATATAAACAGTCCTTTTTGAAATGAATTAAAGAGAGTTTCATAGGGAATTTAAAAGGAAGGAGCCTTACAACATAATTTGACTAAGAATTAATATATTGGAATGGATATGTGTATATAATTTAAATACACATAGAATAAAATAATATAAAAAAAAAATCATTACCCCAAATATCTTATTACAACATAATGAATAAAGAAGATGGTTAACCCATAGACTGAAAATTGGTTTAAGATTTCCATTTCCTTGAGTTCTTCTTACTATAACTATATTTAAAAATATCTTATAATGGTTAAAATAGTGTTATTTATATATTTATGTATCATATTAATTTTTATAACTCCTTATACGATCATTTTACATTATCATTTGATTCATTTGAAAGTTATATTTTGTTATTTACATTGTGTCGGGAGAGTTTTTACATAGTTTCGAGGACTTGTTCATGATAGATATTCATCTTGATTAGAAGTTAAAAACCATAATTTGTATGAATGGTATTTAAATATTTACATAATGATAAATTATATCATTTATTATGTTGAATTCTGACATAATTGTGATTCATAAGTTAAATCATTGATGATATATTTTTTAGTTCATTTTGGCGATTCTTCGATCCTAAAGAACTCATTTTGTTTTATAAATTAATCACATGTGTACAAAATGATTTCATAACCATATATATGATATAAAACATAAATTATAATCTAATTCAAAAATAAAAATGGTTTCATGAATACTATTGAGGAATTAAATGAAATTGAAATCATTTCTTCCATGATGTTGGTAAATCATCATATCGAGGATTGTGTTTTAATTTCATGAATAAATGGGAGTGGAGATGTTTTATAATGCAGAATCTTCCATAAAAATGATTAAATCAATAATATGTAAGATAATATATAATTTGTGCATATTTAAAAAGGGGAGATGTGGAAAATATAATAAAATAATCAATCTAGAAATTAAATATTAGTAGAGAAATCCCTTATGAAAATTTGGAGCCTAACATCTAAGAAAATGGTTTTAAATTTTTTTAAAATGACAGGGTACATGGGTAACCATTTTATAACTTAATAATAATACAATATAGATAAAAAAAATTATAAAAAATAACATGGTATGGAAACAGGAATGTTATTCCAAGTAAAAGAGAACTTGAATGGAAAAAAAGATGAAGTTGAAAATTCTCTTACATTGAAGAGAAACTCCTAGGAAATGATGTTTAGTACTTTAAAGGCATGAGGAAATAGTTGTAGGATTACAAGAGAGGTAATAAGGCCATATATTAGTTGAGGAGTAATTTGTAATGAATGGAATGAAGGAATGTCTTTGTTTTTTAGCCAAAGGATGGGAATGTTTTATTAATTTCTAAAGGACACCTCATTAGTTGTATTTGCAAAACTAGGGGATTTCCCATGAAATAAGCCCATTATATTTGCCACATGGGACACTTAGTGTACTATTTTATGGTACAAAAGTATACCTTACTTATTACATCATTATTACATCATTAAGGATGTTATTAAACAAAAGAAACTCAAAACTATATTTTTACTATTTAACAAAAAAATCAACTGTTTCAGAAAAAACATAATAATTCACCCTAAATTTTTGTTGACATGTACAATTAAAAAATGAACTCTATAATTTGAAAATAATTTTACAAATATTAACAACTTAAATTTTAAAAAAATGTATACTTTATTCAAAGATTAACAATTTTAAATTTATAAGTGCTTTAATATCACATTGAAAAATTAACAATTATTTCTTTATCATAAAGCCTTAGGAAAATAAAATACAAATAAAATTTACCATTCTTTATGGTCATATTATTATTCATATTTGTATTCATAAGGGTATGCTACTATTCAACAAAAATGTTGTTCGCTCTATCGAAATATAAAAAACATACTAAACACAAATGTAGATGACCATTTTTTTAATTAATAAAATAGAAGTGGAAAAATTATGATTAAAGGATAGTTATAAATATATACATAAAAATAGTTTCATGTATTTAATTTACTTTTTCAAAGCTTTTGTTGTTATATTATCCCCAAATTCTATAAATTTCATTCTCAAAATTTCTTATACCCATTAAACAAGTGATGGTATATATCCTGCATTGAATTTTCAGATTCCCATGTTTCTTTTTCAACCATATGATTTCTCAATATAACCATTACCTATTATATTACCTTAATCCACAATACATGTTCCCTTTGATCAGGAATTTAAACTATTTTCTTTTCATATGAAAGGTTCTCTTCCAGTTGAATAACTTCAGGCAGAAGATATGCGATGAATATAGAACATATATTCTCAACATAGAAAAAAGAAAAACATTATGTGGAGATGGAAAATATAAGGAGAATATACTCAGTATGCAACTAATCCATCATTATATTTGATTTTAGAAGTACTGATGAACCTCAGACATAACATTATTGTCCTTCCAAAACGCACAACAGATTTACATGAAGAGATTTTAATGGAAACATTGTGACCAACCTCGAAAGTGAAGTATTTCCTTCTAATATCTACATAAGTTTCTTCCTATTCTGAGCTATCCTAATTTACTATTGGATAATATATACATATTAAGCCACTTTCTATACTAACTCTCGTCCCATCAACTTCAATTCCCCAGATTCATCCCAAAATACTGATGTTCGAAACCACTTCCCATACAATTCCTCAAAAGGTATCATCTGTATACTGTAATGAAACCATTACTATATGAAAACTAAAATAATGAAAAAAGTTGACACCACCTTCCCAAGTAGTCCATTGAAAATGATCGAAGAATATCCACTAATGTTTTAATTGTTCATTCTGATAGCCCATCTGATTGGAGATGAAAAGTGGTACTAAAATTTGATTCTTTTCCCTATTACTACTGAAGCCACTTACAAAATGTATAAGTGAACTAGTGAACATGAGTAGATACAATTGAAAGAGGAATATAATGTAACCTGAATATCTCTTTCAGGTATAGTAATTAATGATAATCTAGTGACATTTTATCTCGAATAGAAAGGAAATGTGACGATTTTATAGATGATCAAATATAACCCAAATCACATTTTTATCTCGAGATGTCTTAGGTTTTCCCACCATAAAATCGGTGGATATATTCTACGATTTCCACTCTGTCCCAGTAAAAGGCTGAAGAATCACCTTTTGTAACTGACACTCTACATTATCCTATTGACATGAAAAACGTTTCATTGGAAATTCTAAAATATCCATTTTCATTCCATCCCACAAGTCATAATCCCAATAGTTTCTGTACATTTTAGTACATCCCAGATGAACTAAAAATGGAGAAATATGAGTGTCGTACAGAAAAAATATTTCTTTAACTTCGAATCAAATGTCACACACAACCTTTTACCAAATAATAATACACAATATTTATTAAGGTTAAAATCTTGAAACATACCCATATTATCTAATTCTAATTTTTTTATAGCTCACGTTATTCTTAATTTGGTTTCTTAATTATGTTTGATAATGATTACTACACTGAAAAATATATCAAAATATATTTCTTCCCTGCACATACTACTTCAAAAAAAATAATCATATCATTAATCAAAGGATCATGTTCCAAAAGTAACATGGTTATAGATGCATGATGTTTTCGACACAAGGAACTTGCCACATTGTTTTTTCCATGTTGTTAATTGATTATGAAATAATAATCCATTATCAATTTTATACTTCTTCTCTTCCTAATAATTAATTCCTTCTGAGTGAATATATACTTCAGACTTTTATGATCAATATAAATTTGACATTTGGCTCTGCATAAATGGTGCCTCTAAAATTTCTAGGAAAAAACCATAATTTCTAATTCAAAATCATGTGTTGGATAATTTAACTCATGTGGTTTTAATTGTTTTGAATCATCCTAAATTTCCTGATCATCCTACATTATAACATAACTAAAGCCTTTAAATTAAGCATCACTATAGATGACAAACTCCCCATTTCGAGAAGGAAAGTCCAAAACTGGAGGATTCACCAATCTCTTCATCAGTTCCTTAAAACAACTATCACACTCTTCTGTCAAAATAAAGTTAACAACCTTTTGTGTTAAAATAGTTAGTGGGCTAGATAACCCTGTAATTTTTTTAACAAATCATTAGTAATAACCTTCTAATCCATAAAACTATGAATATCTGTAACATTTTTTGGTCTTGGACATTCATTAACCACTTTTGTTTTCATAGGATCAACTTTTATGCTTACCATATTTACAGTGTCCCCACAAAAATAAATATATTGAATTCAAAAATAAAATATGCTTATTTTTTATACAGATTCATTTCTTTTATGGTTTTCAAACCAACCATTTGATGTTTTTCATTATCCTATTTACATCTATAATATAATAGAATTTCATAAATAAACACAACCAAAAAACATATCAATGAACAACAGAAATATTATATCCATATGATCTATGAATAGAATATAAATTTCAGTTAAAAAAAATTAAAAAAATTTAAAAATGACCATATCTAGTAGGGAATGAAGTCGTTGGGATTTCATTATACATTACATTCAACAGGTGGTATCCTAACCTTAGGTCTTCCATTGAAAAATTCTTCGCTCCCTAACGCTAATAAAAAAATCATTGATATGAGGAAAAGGATAATTTTTTTAACAGTAATGTTTTTCAAGGATATATATTCAATGAAATGTCTAATTAAAACACCTTTATTTTTGAACTAACAAGATAGTATCACCCCATGGTGAAGTGCTATGTTGGTTGAAGCCTTTATTTAATAATTCCTGCAACTTATTTTTTAATTCCAGATATTCCATTTGGGCCATTCAATTTGGGGGTTTAAAAATTGGATTTTCATTTGTAAAAAATCCATTAGTAAACTCCACATCTAGATTTTGAATAACACTAGGCAAATAAATGGAAAAAAAATCCAGCTATTCATTTACCACTAGTAAAACATTTATCTAGATAGTCCCCTTATCTTTAATAATATGAGAATGATAACTTTCATTTAAATCCTTTATCAGTTTCTTAACTTCATGATATGTTATTAATTTTATGGGTTCATTCTTGTACACAAAAAAAATTATTTATTAAAAACATCATTTTCTCTTTAATTTATTTTATCAAGATAAAAATAATGTCATTACATGCCCAAAATAAATTAAAACTCTACTAGATGCAAAACAATAATGTTTTTAGGTAAACTATTTCCACAGACAAGGATATACAGATTCATAATATTTCTTTTTTTTTCAAAATATTTCCTCCATGTGTATTTACAATGATATTTGGTTTAATTTCATGAGGTTTAATTACATGTTATTCCTAAAATTTCTCAAAAATGAAGGAATGTGTAGACCCTGAATCAAACAACACATTTTAAAAATCTGAATACAAGAAATGTACCTCAAGCCACCACATCTGACAACTCAACATTTGCTGATGTGGTTGAAAATGATTTTACCACAGCCTTTTACTACCAATCTTGCTGATTCCCTGCTTGAGTAACTAGATTCTGATAAACATTAGAAAAATGACCCAATTTTTATAGATAAAGCATTTCACAATCATATTCTCATTAATCTTCGGATCATTATCCTTACACCCATGAGACATGGGTCCAAAAATTAAACATTGGTAGAATTTACTATAATTTACATGAAATTCACAAGAATTCCTTTTACCACAATTTTCACAAGAAGGGAAATTGAATTTCTTACCTTAAAACTTCATAAAGAAGCTATTCCCCATTAGATGCTTTTCTAATAGCTTCTTATTCTTATCATCATAGGGAATATTATTTTCAGATAACTCCATATCTTAATTTTCAGCACAACGAACATGCATCTCTTAGTTTTTAAACTCTCTTGAGGGAAAAGC
This sequence comes from Viscum album, assembly GCA_963277665.1. Classification (NCBI taxonomy): domain Eukaryota; kingdom Viridiplantae; phylum Streptophyta; class Magnoliopsida; order Santalales; family Viscaceae; genus Viscum; species Viscum album. The sequence continues at coordinate 202,054,910 of OY728121.1, read as the reverse complement.
TCTTAGAAAAAATGGTTTCATACCAGAGTAAAAAATATTAATTGTACTATAATAATCATGAGGAAAATATGTTATATACTAGGTGAGTCTTGTAAAATTGGTCTCATATGCTGCCATAGAACTATCATCTTTCTGCTTTTGTTCAAGAATTTTTTCTCCATTTCGAGTCAAACAGTTATGGGAATATATTTTTCTAGAAAAAATACACTTAAAATCACCTCATTCTAGACCATGAAGATAATTACATTATCTCATATTCATAACGAGAGACCATCATTGATCAGATTCACCATCCAAATGATAAATCTCTTGTGTTGAGTTTAATTATCCAAACATTCCATGACATCAAATACCTTTTATAGAGCATTGATCCATCTTTCTGCTATCACTGAATTTATGGTTCCACTGAATACTAGAGGATACTTCCTCATTAAATTATCCACATGAGACTTTTTTCTTCATTGTACATCATGTTTCTCTATATCAGGATTTCCAACCCCATTTATTTATTAATTCAAATAAGCCTATGTTGTCACAAACTTCTCGGTTCTCATTCCGACCATTTTGGGTTATCCGTTCAAAATGAAATCAGCCTCTTGGGGACTTCATACTTCAGCATCCCGTATTCTACTATAAAAAAATATTTTTTACAAGAATTACATAGATGAAGAAACATTGTAATCCTTAAATTCCATAACATTTCAATTTACCATAAAGTAAAAAATAGTTATGGTATTCTTTAAATATCATCCGAACACCTAATTTTATCTAAACCATCCTTTAATCCATACTATAAGTACCTGACCTAAAAAAATTCCTAATATTGAACTTTACACAATACCATACATTATTAATAAAATTTAGGATCTTTTTGGGTTTATAGTTTAAAATAATTTTGATATCTTACATACAAGACATACCACATTCATTAAGAGGATACTACTAAACAATATCCATTTTTTCAAAATATAAAACATTAAAACTGAAAACTAGATTTATTTAACAGCACTCTAGATCAAACATCACAGCTCCCTTATTTCTATTACTCATCCTTATATCCTCTAAATTTTCTAAAAAACATTGGATAATTATAAGACTCAATAAGGTATATAAGGAAGTAAAGAATTATTCAAGTGATTACATAAAATCCAATAAAACCCATAATCATAAAAACTCAAATGCAAAGATACATCATGTAATTGAATTAGTAAAGATTTACCATAATAGTATAACATTCACCCTTACACATGTAATAACCTTTTTTTCAACTTCCATCATTGGAGTACCCAATGCATTACAGAGCTCTAATGGGCCTCACCGAAAATATCTTGAGCTATAATTAGAAGACCCAACATATCTTGTGATACCATTGCATCATCCCAACCTAAATACTTTCCAAGTATTATATAATGGAAATAATGTATCCTGAAAGATGGATAATCCAGAGATTCCATATATATATACATATATACAAACAATCCTTTTTTGAAATGTATTAATGGGAGTTTTACAAGGATTTTAAATGGAATTTCCCATAAAATATAATTTGAGAGAGAATTAATATATTTGAATTGATATGTTTATAAAATATAAATAAACATAGTTCAATGTATAGTTAAAAATTCCTCTCACCAATAATCATAATACAACATACTGAATAAAATAAAGGTTAACCCAAAGAATGGATATTAGGTTAATAATTCCCAGACCTTAGGTTCTTTTTAAATAAAATGTTTTTAAATGTCATGTATAATGGCTAAAAGAGTGTTATTAATAACTAAATTAGACATACTAATTTCTATAACACCTTATATGATAATTTTACAACTTCATTTGACACATTTATTTATAATATTGTTTTATTTACATTGTGTGGTGGGCATTCTATTCATGGTTTCCACGATCAGTTCATGATGGATATTATTACTGATATGAATTGAAACATAATAATTTGTAGATAATGGTATATAAATATTTCTAGAAACATAAATTATATATTCTATAATTTTTAATTCTAACATGATAATGATTAATAAGATAAACCCTTTTTGATATTTGTTTAGGTCACTTTTGTTATTCTTCAATCCTAAGGAACTCAATTAGTTTTATAAATTAATGACAGGTGTAAAAAATGATTACAGAACCTTATATAATATATTGTAAATAAATTATAATCTGTTTAAAGCATAAAAATGTATTCATGACCATTATTGAAGTATTTAAATGAAATTGAAATCACATAATCCACGATGTTGGTAAATCAGCACATCATATATAGTGTATTAATTTCTTGAATAAGTGGTAGAGGAGATGAAGTTTAATGGTTAATAATGAACTAAAATTAGGAATAAAAAATATGTATGATAATTTATCATTCATTCCTATCAGTTAAGGGGATATGAGAAATGAAAATGAAATAAAATGAAATAAAAATAAAATAAAATTTGAAAACTTTTTTATGAAAATTCTGCTGGCTAACGACTATGAAAATGGTTTTAGAAATAATTAAAAAGATAGGTGAAAGGGTTCACCCATAGAAAAAAGAATCTTAATAATTTATATATACTAAAAAAATGATATTAAGAACAATGTATGGAATCCTGAATGTTATACCACAATAAAAAGAACATGAATGGAAAAAAATAAAGAAGTTGAAAATTCTCTTACCCGGAAGAGTGATTCATAATACAAGAAGGTTGGGATCATGAGGGTTTGGGGAACCATGGGAGGATTAATAGGGTGGTATGAATGGATGAGCTTCACTGAGGATGAATTTGGAATGAATGGAATTAAGTAATGTGTCGGTATTTATATAAAAATTGCTGGAATATTTTATTAATTTCCATGGGACTACTCATTAGTGGTTTATGAAAAACCATGGGTTTTACCAGTGTATTTGGCCATTATATTAGCCACATGGGACACAAAATATCTTATTTTATTGTACACAATTCTACCAGTATTATGACATCATTAATGATGACATTAAACACAACACACCTCAAAACTATATTTTTACTACTCATAGAAAAAATCATCTATTTCAGAAAAATATGAACTATTCACCCTCAACATTTCACGACATTTAAAAATAAAAAATGAACTAAATTTTTAAAAATAATTTTCTTGGTATTATTAATTAAATTTTTATATAAAATCATACTTTCTTCAAAAAGTAACAATTTTTAATTTATAACTTCTTTTATATCACATTGAAAAAGTAACGATGATTTCATTATCATAAATCCTTAATAAAATAAAATTATAATAATAATTACTATTCATTATGGTCACATTAAAATTTATAAGGGTATTTTACTATTCACCAAATAATATGTAGGTCCTATAAGACTCAAAATAACTTACTGACCAAAATTTTTTATTACCGTTTTTCAAAACTCAAAACATAGAAGTGGTGGAATTATATTTAATGTATAGTTATAAATATCCAATTAAAACAAATTTTCATGAATTTCATTTATTTTTTAAAACCTTTGGGTCTTACATTATCCCCAGCTTCAAAAAATTCCATCCTCACAATTCTATTTACCTATTAAACAACTGTGGGTACCTTTCTCTCACAACATTTTTAGATTCCCATGTTGCTTCCACAAAAACATGTTTTCTACCAAAAACCATTACCCGGTGGATGACCTAATCCATTAATACATGTTCCCAATGATTATGAATCAAAACCTTTTTCTCTTCATTGGAATAGTTACATTCTAGTTAAACTGCCATTGGCTCATGACATGTGATGAACCAGGAACATACTTTATCAACATAAAAACATGAAAAAAATTCTGTACCTAAGTTGGACTCCTAGGAAAAGCTACTCGTTATTCAACTGGTCAATACATCACTAGTATTTGAAAATGGTAGATAAACTGCAGACATAGCTTTCCTTTCCTACAAAAACACATCACACTTTTCCAAGGAGATATTTTAAGTAAAACGTGGTCACTAACATCGATTTAATAGTTTCACCTTCAACAATCTATATAAATTTTATGCCTACTCTGAGCAACAATCATGAGATGTTTGATCCTCCTAACATTATCAGGCACTTCCTCTACTAACTATGGTCTCATCTACTTCCCTTCATGAATTCATCCCAAAAAGATGGAGTTTGAAACCGCTTCACAGACAATGCCTCCAATGGTTCCATCTATATTATGGAATGAAATCTATTATTATAAGAAAACGAAACTAAAGAATGATATTGTTCCTAACATCCCTGGTAGTCCATTAAAAAACCATTAAAATTCGCACAATGAAATCTAAAGCCCCTTCGAAATGTTATAAGTGAACCTGGGATCTCGATCAAATATAATGGAATAATGAACTCCATGTAACCAATAAATTTAATTATGGTGGAGTCAAGAAAGCTGATCCAATGGCATTGTATCTTGAATAGAAAAGAAAATGTGCACATTTTTTCAGCCGAGCAACAATAACACAAATGGAATTGTTACCTCAAGATGTCTGAGGTAGTCCAACCGTTATGACCATGGATATATTCTCTCATTTATACTCTGGAAATGAAAAATGATAAATAATCCCTTTCATAAATTCAATTTTTTTTCAACCTGTTTACATGTCAATCATTTCATAGTAAATTTGGAAATATATTTTTTCATTACATCCCTCCATTAATACTCCCGATGGTCTCTTTACATCTTATTACTTCTACAATGAACTAAAAATATTGAATTATGAGATTCACATAGTAAATACTTCTTTAACTATGAATCAAAAAGAACACACATCATTTTTCCATATAAAAAAAACATTCATTTTCAAGTTTAAATTATTTCAAGATACCCATTTTAACCAATTATAACATTTTATGTCAGTCATTTTATTTATTCTTTGATTGCATAATTCTTTCTAATATTGATGACTGCACTGATTCTTGAAACAAAATATATGTTTTCCTAGCACTAACAACTTCTAATACAAAATTAATCATATCATTAATCAATTGTTCACGTTCTAAATGTAACACTGTTAAAGATGAATTATGATTTTGACCCAAGTCATCCACTACTATTCTTTCTTTTCCAGGATGGTAATTGAGAGTGAAATAATAATACATTATTACTTTAGTCCATCTTCTCTGCCTCATGATTAATTTCATCAGAGTGAAAATATATTTATTAGAATTTTATGGCCAGTATGTATTTAACATTTGGCTCCGTATAAATGGTGCTACAAAATTTATAATGAAACAACCATAGCTGTCAATTCCAAATCACGTGTGGGATAATTTAACACATGAGTTTTTTTTGTCTTGAATCATATATAATTTCCTGATCATTCAGCATTAGAACACAACTATGTCATATAGAGTGAAGCAGAAATGTGGATAAAAAATAAAATTTTTGGCAAGGCATGACCAAAATTAGAACATTCACCAATCTCTACATCAGTTCCAAAAAAAATCATCACAGTATTTTGGCCAAAACATTTTAACCCCTTCCATGTTAACATAGTTAGAGGGCTAGACAACTGTGCATTTTTTATCAAACTGTCTGTAATAACTAGATAATCAATGAAAACTATGAATATCTATAACATTTCTCATTATTGATCATTCAACAACCACATTTATTTTAGAAGGATCAACAACTATTCCATATTTATTTACATTGTTCCCATGAAAAGAAAATTCAGTCAACCAAAAATCACACTTTCTGAATTTCTTATATATTTTATTTTCATGTAATGTTTTCTAAAATACACATGGATGTTTTTAATTCTTCTCATTACTTCTAGAATACACCAAAATATCATCAATAAACAAAACCACATAATTATACAATAACTCTTGAAATTTTATATTTCTATGATCCATGAATATAGAAGGTGAATTAGATAACTCAAAAGGCCTACGTACAAATTCATAATGATAATATCTAGTATGCAATGCAGACTTCAGGATGAATTCGTCTTTTACATTCAACTGATGGTACCCAGACCTCAGGTCTACAATCGAAATATATTGATATCCCTGGAGTTGATCAAACAAGTCATTGATAGGAGGAAAATGATTCTTTTTTTAAATAGTAATTTTATCGAATGCTCTATATTCAATGAAAAGTCTCATTGAACCAACGTTTTTCTTTACAAACATGACAAGATCGCCCCATGGTGAGGTTCTAGGTCGGATGAATCCTTTATCTGATAATTCCTGTAACATTCTTTTAAATTCCAAAAGTTCCTATTGGACATTCAATAAGGGGGTTTCAAAATTCGATTAGAATCCAGAACTAAGTCAATAGTTAAGTCAACCAATCGATTAAGAATAACTCCTTGAAAATCATCAGGGAGAACCCCCAGGTATTCATATAACATCATAATATAATTAATCTAGATAGATCACTTATATTCAAAAATATGATCAAGATAACTGTCATTTCTATCCATTATGGGTTTCATAGATTCCTAATATGTTATTAAGGGTATGAGTTCATTCTTGTACACAAAATGAAATTCATTTTAAAAAGAACATTTTTCTCTACAATCTATGTTAGAATGATAAAAATAAAGCTAGTCCATACTTAGAATAAAATCAAACTCTACTAGAGGAAAAAAATATGGTTTCCATGTAAACAACTTCTACAGACAAGGATATGAATATTCTTATTGTTTCTTTTTTCCACAATATTTCTTCCAGGTGTTTTTAATATGGGGTCTGGTTTCATTTCATGAGGTTGAATTCCCAATTTTTCTGACAAATTCACTGAAATGAAGGAATGTTTAGACACTGAATGAATCAACAAATTTTCATGATTTGTAAAAACATGAAATGTACTTGATACCACATCATTTGATAGTTCTGCATCAACTAAAGTGGTTTTATAGGATATTATCGTACCCTTCTACTTCCAATCTTGATGATTCCCTTCTTGACTAACTATGTTCAGACAATCATTATCAAAATGACTCAATTACTTACAGTTAAGGAATCCCACCGTCAGTTTCTCATTAATTTTGGGATCATTTCCCATTCACTCATGAGAAATGTGTCCAGACACTGCACATTAGTTGAATTTTCCAGAATTTATAAGACATTCACCCAGAATACTTTTACCCCACTTTTCAAAAGAAGATAAATTCATTTTCCTACCTCTAGAAATCATTGATGTTTTCTTCCACATTTCCTTCCAACCTGACTAAATATTATTCTTGTCATCACATGGAATGTATGATTTATCAAACTCTATATCAACTTGTTCTGCACAACAAACAAGCATCACATTGCTTACAAACTCTCATGAGGCCAATGATCCTCCAAAAAAGGGATTCAAACTAGAGTAAAATTTATTAATTTTACTATCAAAATCCTAAGAAAAATCGGATCCCTACCTATTATGGCTTGTATATTTGTCTTTATATACTGCCATATAATCATTATCTTTTTTTGTTAGTTCCATGAACTGTTTTTCCATTCTAAGTTATATTGTTTTTGGAAAATATTTTTCTTTGAAAAAATCTTAAAATAATTTCATTCCAGACTATCAGGATCATATATTTCTCTCATATTCATAACCAGGGACCACCATTTATCAGCCTCACCGTCTAAAAATTAAATGGCCAATATAATCTTGTGATGTTCTGATCATCCCGTGACATATAATAAAATTTCAAGAGCAATGATCCATCCTTCATTTATCAATAGATTTATGGTACCACTGAATGCCGGAGGATGATTCCCCATAAAATTATCAACAAAACACATGTTTCTTCATGGAATATTAGGTTCCTCTGTAGTATGGATACCACCTAGAATTTTTTCGTGAGTCAATTGAGCCATTTCAGTAATAAAATCCTCACTTCCAATTCCCACTAGTTCGGGATGTAGATTCAAAAATACATTAGCCTCTTGGTGCCTTCATACATCAACTTCACGGTTTCTTCTTCAAAAATAAATTATGTAAAAACATAACTTCTATGAAGAAACATTGTTATCCTTAAATTCTATGACATTTCAAATTAACATAGTGAAAAAATCAGTTATTGTATTTTTTTAAATATGATCCCAACCTGTAATGTTATATAAATAATCCTCTGATACCAACTATAAGGACACAAACATAAAAGGTTACATAATATTGAATTTTATAGTACAAAGACATTATTAAATAGTCTAGATCTTTTTAGGTTTAGTGTTTTAAAAAATTATCATATCTTACTTGCCTGACAGAACACACTCATATAAGTTGATACTACTAAAAAAATATCCATATTTTTTAGATATAAAAAATTAAAACAATAAACATGATTTCTTGAACAACAAATCATATCATATATCACGTCTCCCATTGATATCTTACTCATTCTTATATCATATTAAAAATATTCATAAAAACATGGGATGGTTATAAAACTTGCTAATAGAAATAAAAAAAATGTTCATCATGTGATAACAAAAAAAAACCCCATAATCATGAAAACTCATATTCATAGAAACGTCATATAGTTTACTTGGAACATATTTACCATATCACTATTGCATTCACCCTTATAGATGGAATTCACTATTGGTCATATTTTACCTCTGTAGTACCCAATGCATTGGATAACTAGAATGGACCTCACCAATCATATCATGATCTATAATAGGCACAACCTAACATATCATGAGTTATAATGGGCCCAAACCGACATAAATAATCTCCAAGGAACATATCAAGGTAATAAAGTATCTTGGAATCAAGAGAAATCACTCATGAAATATAAATATATACATACAATCCTTCTTGAAATGCATTAAAGAGCGTTTTAAAATGAATTTAAAAAATATGTCCATTACAATATAATTGGAGTGAGAATTAAAATATTAGAATAGATATGTGTATAAAATGTAAATACCAATATTTCAATATTATATAAAAAAATACATCAAACCTATAATTTTAAAACAACATAAATAATAAAGAAGAATGTTAACCCAAAGAATGGAAATTTGGTTAAGAATTCCACTATTTCGATATCTTCTAACAGATTATGTGTTTAAAACTTCCATATAATGGTTAATAGATTGTGATTAATATTTTAATGAAATATATTAATGTTTATAACATCTTATACAACCCATTTAAAAAATCATTCGACAATTTTATCTATAATAGTTTGTTATTTACAATGTGTCTGTTGCGTCCTTTACATGGATTCCATGATCGACTCTTTATATATATTCATTCCAATTAGAAGTGAAAATCCAGAATTGGTATGGATTGGTATTTACATATTTTTATAAAAATAATTTATATCATTTATCATTTTTAATTCCGACATGATGATGACTCATTTGTTAAAACATTATTGAAATTTTAGGTTATTTTTCCGATTCTTCGATCGTAATGAACTCATTTTGTTTTAAAAATTAATCAAATGTGTAAAAAATGAATCAAGAACCTTATATACGATATAATACATAAAATATAATCTTTTTCAACCATAAAATGGTTTCATTTACTTCCATTAAGGATGTAAAATAAATTGATATCATATCATCCATGATGTCGAAAAATTGAGACATCATAGACGGTTTTTTAATTTAATGAATTAGTGGGAGTGGAGAAGAATTATAATGGAGAATAAAACATAAAATTTATTTAATAAAGACCATTTAAGATACTGGATCATTCATTCTTCTTGAATAAGGGGATATTAGGAATGAATAAGAAAATAATGAAACTTGAAATAAATGAATAGTTGACAAATACATTACGAAAATTCGGTAGTTTAACAACAAGGAAAATGGTTTTAGAAAACATTAAAAATAGAGGGGACATGGGTCGACTATTCATAAACGATTCATAATATTGTATAGAGAATGAAAAAAATGGAAATAATAACATGTAATGGAAACATGAATGTTATACCACATAAAAATAACATGAATAGAAAAAAGAATGTTGTTGAAAATTCTCTTACATTGAAGAGTAACACCTACGATATGAATCTTGGGACCTTGGGAAATTGAGGAATTCTTGGGAGAATTACTAGGGAGGTAATATGGATTGAGAATTTTTTATGAATAATTTGAAATGGATGGAATGAATGAATGTGTTCGTACTTATAGCCAAGGTAATGGAATATTTTATTAATTTCCAAGGGACACCTGATTATTGATATTTAAAAACCCATGGTCCTTCCAATCATATTTGTGCATGGTATTAGCTACTTGGGACACCTTGTATCTTATGTTTCTGTAAAAAAATCTACTAGAATTATCAGATAATTAATGATGTTATTCAACACACCAAAACTCAAAACTGTATTTTAACTATTCACAGAAAAATATACTATTTCTGATTAATCTATAAAATTACCCCTACCCATTTTAAGATGTGTATAATTATAAAATATAATCCATTTTTGTAAAAAAAAATCAAAAAATTATTAATATATTTTTTAATTAAAAATACACATTGTTCAATAATTAACAATTTTAAATTTATAACTGCTTTTATAACACATTGTAAAATTATCAAAGATTTCCTTATCTTAAATCATTATGAAAATAAAATAGTAATTAAAAGTACTATTAATTGGGGTCAAATTACTATTCATATTACTATTCATAATTGTATATTACTATTCACTAAAAACAAGTTGGTTCCATCAGACATCAAATAACATACTAAACAAAAATGAAGATGATCATTATTCGAAATTCAAATCATAAAAGTGGAAAAAATATTTTTAAACAGTAGTTATAAATATCTATTTAAAACAATGTTTCATTCATTTGTATTTTATTTTAAAACATTGGGGTGTAAAATTATCCCCACAATCAATAAATTTCCTCTTCAAAATTTCATTTACTCATTAAAAAAGTGAGGCTACCTTTTTCTCATATAATTTTAAGATTCATATGTTCTTTCATCAAACATGTGTTTTCTACAAACAACATTTACCAGGTGGATTATCTTATTCCAAAATACATATTCCCTTCTATCACGAATATGAAATTTTTTCTCTTCATAAGAGTTGTTCTCTTGCAACTGAAATGCTTCTTCCTTAAGATGTGTGATGAATATGGAATATACTTTCTCAACATCGAAACATGAAAAAAAATTATATAACTGAGATAAACTCAATGGAAATAATACCTGGTATGAAACTACTCTATCCTTCACTAGGATTTTGAACTAACTGACAAACAATGAGAACATATTTCATTTCTTTCTAAAACACATCAAAATTTTCCCAGGAGGGATTTTAAAGAAGACATGGACACCAACCACGAAAGAGAAATCATTTCTTCTATAATCTTCATGAATTTTATAACTTCTCTGATTATTCCATATGTGTTGTTGTATCATCTTCAATTTCTCAGCCACATCCTCTTCTAAATCTGGTCCCTTCAATTCATTTCCAAAAATACATCCCAAAAATCATGAGTTCAACACTGCTTCCCATACAATGCCTAAAAACATACCATCTATATATTGGAAAGAAAACTATTATTATAAGAAAACATAATAAATGATTGATCATGATCCCTACTGCCATGGTATACCATTGTACAAATTCAAAGCAAATCCTCCAATTTATGAATCATTCTTTATGTATTCACATCTGATTGCTGAATAAAAGATGTACTGAAATTTAATTCTTTTCCTAATGACTATTGACGCCCCATAAAAATGTTATAAATGAACCAAGGTTCCCGATCAAATACAATGGAAAGAGGAAATCCATGTAACCTAAAAATCACTTTTTGGTATAATTGAAAAAAATGATCCATTGAAATTATTTCATTAATAGAAAGGAAATGTGCAGATTTTTTTAGCTAATCAATAGTAAGTAATATCACAATGATACTTCGAGAAGTCTTAGGTAGTACCACCAAGAATTCGATTGATATATTATCTCATTTTAACTATGGAACTGGAAAAGGCTGATGCATCCACATAGTTAACTGCCACACTACATTTTCATGTTGACAAGTCAAACATTCACAGTAGAATATGATATATCCCTTTTCAATCGATCCCATCATTTACACTCTCAAAGGGATCTTTATATCATTTTACATCCCAAATGTACTAAAAATGGTGAACTATGAGCTTCAAAAAACAAATATTTCTTTAACTAGGTATCATATGTCACACACAACCTTTTTCTAAATCTTAAAACACAATCTATATCAAGGTTAAATTCTAACAACTTACCCATTCGAAAAAATTATACCTTTTTCGTTAGCTCATGATCTACATTATGTGATTGCTAAATTTTTTCTGACAATGATTACTACACTGAAACATAAAAAATAGATATTTTCTCTGCACTGACAACTTATATACAAAAATTCATCAAACCATTTATCAAATGATCATATTCCAAATGTATCATGGTTAGAGATGCATAATGTTATCAAATCAAGGTATCTTTCACATTGTTTTCTTATCTTTGATGGTAATTCTGTTGAAATCATAATCCTTTATTAGTTCTATCCATCTTCTCTGCCTCATGTTTAATTCCTCAAGAGATAATATATTCATGGTGATTTTATGGTTCGTATATATTTTACATTTGGCTCTGTATAAATTGTGCCTCGAAATTTTCAATGAAAAAACCACAACTGCAATTTCCAAATAAAGTGTGGCATTATTAAACTCGTGAGGTTTTAGTTTCCTTGAAACATAAGAAATTAAATGATAATTATTTATCAAAAAACGACCAAGTCCCTTGAATGAATCATCATTGTATATGAATAACTCACCATTTTGGGATGGCAATCTGAAACTAGGGCATTCAAAAATATCTTCTTCAGTTCCTGAAAACAAAACATCACATTCTCCTGTCCAAACAAATTTAACCACTTTTAGCATTAAATTAGTTAGAAGGATAGATAACCGTGAAAAGTTTTTAACAAACTATTAGTAATAACGTGATACTCCAATAAAATAACAAATATCATTATCATTTGTAGGCTTGGCCATTCATCGACCACTTTTGGTTTGTCACGATCAACTATTATTCCATATTTATTTACAATGTTCCCTTGAAAAGAAATTTGGTACAACCAAAATTCACGCTTTTTGAATTTTCCATATAGTTTATTTTATTTTAATGTATTTAAAATAACCCTTATGTGTTTTTTATGATCCCTGTTACTTCTAGAATATAAAAATATGTCATCAATAAACACAGCCATAATCTTATCCAATAACTAATGAAATATTTTATTCATAAGATCCTTGAATAAAGAAGGTGAATTAGTAAACCCAGAATGCATAACTACAAATTCAGAATTGCAATATCTAGTACAAAATACCAATTTTTATGATGTCTTCATCCTTTACTTTCAACTGATGGAACCCCGACCTTTAGTCAACCTTAACAAACTAATACGCTCCCTATAGATGATCAAACAAATAATCGATATGAGGAAAAGGAAACATTTATTAAACATTATTGATATTCAAGGATCATTAATCGATGAGAAACCTCATTGAAAAACATTTTTTCATAAAAAACAAGACAGTATTTCCCCATGGTGATGTTCTAGGGCGGAGGAATCCTTTATCTAACAATTTTTACAACTTCCTTTTTAATATCTGATGTTCTATTTCACCCATTCGATAAGGTAGATTATTAATTTTATTAGAATTGGTAACTAAGTCAATATTAAACTCATTCTCTCGATTAAGAATAACACCAAGAATATCATCAGTAAAAACATCCAAATATTTATTTATCAAGGGTACATCATGAATCTGGATAGTTCCCTTATTTTAAAAAATGAGAGAAAGAAAACATTCATTTCAATTATTTATCATTTTTCATAGCATCATGATATGATTTTAATGATATGGGATCATTCATGTACACAAATTGAAATTATTTCGAAATATCGACTTATTTTTCTCTTCAATCTATATTAGAATGATTAAAAAACTCCAGACCATATCTATAATAACATCAAACTCTACTAGAGGAAAGAAAAGAGGTTTTCTAGGTAAAATCATTCCACAAAAAAGAATAGGTATATTCTTATAATTTTTTGCACAATATTCCCTCCATGTGTTTCTACTAGGAGATCTGGTATAATTATATGAGGTTGAATTCGATTTTTTTTGAAAATTTCACTTAAATGAAGGAATGTGTTGACCCTGAATCAATCAACATATTTGTGAAATATGAAAAAAAAAATTACCTGATACCACCTCATATGATGGCTCAACATCTCTTGATGTGGTTAAAAATTATTTTACCAAACCCTTCAACATCCAATCTTATTGATTAGCTGCTTGAGTAACTAACTTTGGGAAAACATTAGGAAAATTACCCAATTCCTTAGAGTTAAAGCATCGAACCACCGTCTTCTCATTAATTTTTGGATAATTATCATTGAGCTCCTGATACGGGGTTCATAACATTAAAAATCTATAGCATTTCCCATAATTTACAATACATTCACCAGGATTCCTTTTACCACACTTTTCATAAGAAGGGAAATTAATTTTCTTACCTCCAGCCTTCTTTGATGAGTTCTTCCCCATTTCATTCCATCCTGACCACATCTTATTCTTTTCATCATGAGGTACATATGTCTCTTCAAAATCAATATCAACTATTTCAGCACAAGGATCAAGCATCCCGTAGATTTAAAACACTCCGTAGACTATAGATCATCACAAAAATGGTTTAAAATCAAAGTAAAATTTAATAATTTTACTATCAAAATCTCGAGTAAAATCTGGTACGAACCAATTTAGTATTATAAAATTGCCTTCATATTATACCATAGAATGATTATATATCTACTTTAGTTATAATAATTGGTTTTTTCCTTTTTGATTCAACTTATTTTGCGAAAATAATTTTCTGGACAATGACACTTAAAATTATCACATTTCATATTGTCAAATCCCTTTATCACATATTATTAACCAGAGACCACCAATGATCGACTTCACTTACTAAATGATAAATTTAGAGTGTTACATTTTAACTTTATGAACTTCCAATGACAACAAATATAGTTTCTATAGCATTGATCCATCCTTTGGTTATCACTGTATATGTGGTTCCACTGAAGGGTGGAAGATGATGCCTCATAAAATGGAGATGTTAATACTTGTAAAATGGAGATTTTAATACTTAAAATTTTAATTATAAGTAACATTGAATAAAATCATATGAATTAAATGCACCACACAAAAGGAAAGATCCATGTACTTAGCCTGTATCTCACGGAAATAAATATTTAGTTAAAATCCCCTTACATTGTGTCTTGACTCCCATAATAGTCATTCAAAATACCTGTATACTAAATATAACTTTATTATACAAAAATTACAGAACCGATTTCATATATATAATGACATATAGTGTCTGATTATGACGTTATATTACCAGACTGTTAACCATCCAATGTTACAGTTTCACACTGGATAATATCTGCTTTGTTATTCGCATTGTCTTAATATGTTATATCAAAGGTTATTATATTTATATCATGAATATAGAATGTATTCCATTATATAAATACCATTTATATGCCTTATATGTCTGTTATATAAATCTATTTAATATTTAGTCACACAATTGAATACATCGTTCATGGGGATTGTATGCCATACATACCCATGAATTTTGTTTCTGTTTTTACTATCATATTGAAACTAAGAACGAAAATGAAATATATGAATATATATATCATTATTAATTTAAATTTATAATATATTATATATATTATAATAACTTATCCCCTTGTTAATTCATTCAATTTACTGTTTGAATGAATCATATCGATTTTAGGGTGTTGTTGTCCACATTTGCTCAAACAAAATTACCGTATTAACAAAAATTGAATGTAAAAAATATATGTGTTGTAAACATAAATAAATAATATTAAATACATAATAAATGAAATATATGAGATATATATTAATTTTATTTCCGTTAGAATGTTTATCATGAGAGTTTGTAAAGTAAAAATTAACAATCATCATTTACTGACATGGTCGTTCAATATGGACATAAATAGAATGTTTGTTACCAAATAGATTATTGTGCGTTTGAGTGTAGATCAAACCATCAGGATAAAAAACCTAATATATTCAGGATACTCAAATTTTTTATAAAATAATAATATAAATAGAGAGGATGGGTTGGAAAAGAGAATAAAATAATGGTGTTTGATGGAAGACATTACCTCTTAATCGGGTAAGTAATTTTTGGATTCTTCCAAAAAACGTCCTTGGAAATATTTCTTCTCTTGTGGAGGATTCAAAGAGAAATTTAGGTAACATGGGAAGTTATTTGGGTATATAATTGTCGATATAAATTGATTTTGTGTCACGAAGATGTAGGAGGAATGAATCCCTTCTAATTTTGGAGGAGGACTGACACTCTTATTATTATTTTTAGACATAATTACACCCACATTTTTCATGTTTAATGTGGAAAAAATAATCTAATATTATATTTAATGGAGGATAAGGTCTATATATGTCTTTAAAAAGTATCTTGCAAGATATTATATGTCATTTTGTGTTTAAATTTCAGGTTTGGTATTTGGAAAATATTAATTTTACTTTATTGATGTTATTAATTTTACTTACATTCACTAATAATTTTGGTCAAAAAATATGTTGACATTATTATACATAATGAAATTTATTATTTCAAAAATAGAATATTTTTTCCAAATATCAATCAAAAAAGTTGAAGAAAATAATTTTAAATAAATCCCAGAGTCATTTTGTTAATGAGAACATATAAATTTACAATGATCAATATTTTTCAATGTTATTATATCCATTTTCAATGTGAAATTGTTTAAAAATAAAAAAATTGATAAATTGATAAATTTATATCCAAATAAAAATTTCTATTCAAATTAAAATATAATTTATCTTTACAAATACATTATATGAAAAAGCAATTTTAAATTTAAATCAGCCATTTTTCACTAGTCATCAAAAATTGACACTTCTCAAAAAAATATCAAAATATCACCCATAGAAAATTTCTACATTATTATTAAATAATTATGATAAATACATAAAACTAAAATTCTATTGGTCTCAAATTTTTTTCATAAATTTACATTAAAATTAGATCATTTGTGAAAACAATATTTTTAGTCATAAAATTACTTTACCAAAAATTATGTCTTTTATTATAATTCTTTTTTATTTATTTATATTAATTATAAAACATATTTCATATTTAGTCATTTCTATTCATAATTATATGACTATCATTTTTTTTCATGTTATATCATCTGAAATAATTAGAATAATAAAATGATATTTCATAAAAACATTGTTGTTGCGTGTAACATAATGAAAATCATTATTTCGTGTATCGTACACCAAGACCCTTTTCCATGTAAAGTATGTCAGGTCCATTACATTATAAAGTAATTTTTTTACATATTTAATTGTAATAAATAAATAAATAATTTATTTATATGAATAATTGTCTATAAAAACTCTTGGTGTTATTTTCTACCCCCTTAAAATTAATTTCTCCCTCAAAATGCATCACTCATGTAAAAAACCTGATGATAGTTCAATATCATCAAATATTCACGCTAACTTTTAGGTTTATCAAGCTGGTTATTTCTCCAAAAAAACATTGACCAAGTTAGTGGTCTTGTTTAAAAGAATATTCTCTCATTAGTCTAGAATTTCAAATAGTTATTCTTCATAACACAGATCCTTCTCCACCTGTATAACATTTGAGTTTAGTACATTCTAAGGGTCAATTATGTTATTTATATTGAGAGATAGATGGAACACATAATTTATTTGAGATATATTGGGATGATGTTCAATGGGATATATTATCACCCATATATGATCAAGAATATCAAAATAGTCGATATACCTAGGGATTAGCTTCCATTTCTTCCTGGATATCGTAATCATATTCTAGAGTGAGAATTGATGAATCAAAATTTCACTAACATCAATCTCCATATTTTACTAATGGTTATCAGCATGAGTTTTCTACTACCCTTGAGCTACAATTTTTTTTCCAATGGTTCTAACCTCCTTGGCCACTTCTTAATCAATTTCATATCCCAATATCATTCTTTATCCAACATTATCCCAATATCATTCTTTATCCAACATTATCCCAACACATTGGAGCTATATATTTCTTCCAATAAAGGTATTCATTAGGTACAATCGAAATTCTTGTTTGGAAGATAATTGTTTTATGAAAAATAAAATATAATAAATTATTGATCCAAAATACCATAAAAATCTAGAGATAAATAATTGAACATATACTCTAGGGATTGGATTTTTCATTCAGGATAAAAATATGTTTTAGGATAATAAGTGGTGATGAAACTCAATTACGTATCATGTTATTTATTAATACATATATAGAAAATTGAGGTAAACCTCTGATCCTAAACTGATACAAAATAATGTGGAACTCCTTCATCCTGATAACTTCATTAATGTATATACTAGCAAGATTATCTAGAGAGATTTCTTCTTTATAATGATTAAGTGTGTTTTCAAAATATGTAAATAAACTACCACACATATTTCATCAAACCCTATAGAGGTTTTGGGTACTCTAATGAAAATATCTATAGTTATGTTTTCCCATTTTAATTATGGTATAGGTAATTCAAGAAACATTTTCTTTGACTTTTTCCTTTTAGCCTTAAACAATTTGTAACATCCCAGGTAAATAAAAAATATAACATTCTCATGTTTTTCAATATTTGTGAATAAAATTTTAACATTATTTTAAAGGGAACGCTATGCTCGATGGCGTACCCAATACACAACAACGGGTATCTTAGAAATATTACATTGCACTCTAATAATAAAATAATATTATTTTAAATGGTAGTTAACTCCTAGCCGTTGTAATGGAATGAATGAACTCAACTAACTACAAAATGATTATATATATTTGTCAAATATTTTTTCTTTTATCCAATAAATTTTATAGGCTTAAAATGCGAATGAATCCAATTTTAAACGTAAATATTCTAATATTCTTTAAAAGGTCGATTAACCGCCTTTTGATGGTGAACCCTTTTTAAATCCACATGTTGACCATTTTATATGTTATATTGGCCCAAATAAAATCCTTATTTAGATTTGGGATATCAAAATTTTCTTTGTGTATGTTTTTGTTATTTTTTGATAAAGTTCATTTTTAATGAATAAGTTAATAATGTTGTATTTTAATTCAAAACCTCTTTTTAATCTAATTTATTTATATGATTATATCATATTTTGAATTGGTTTTAAAGTGAAATTGAAATATATTTTTACCATTCATATAAACGGTGGTCATTGGAATTTATTTCACATTGAAATTGGACTTAAACTAGTGTCAATATTTTAATAGATATTGTTTCTTAAAAACACGCTATTTGTTTTGACATAGCGAATTAATTATTAAATAAATAAATTCAACTTATTTGTTTTTAATTTTTTAAAATCGACATCATTTTTGAATTCAGATTATCAAATATATCTTAGGGTGATTTTTTTGTATTTTTCTAAAAAGCATCAATTTTTTATTAATAGTGAAACCACTAAGTGGTAGTTAAAAAAATGATTTTTTCGTTTAAATGAAACTTTACAACTTCTGTGATTTAAATATAACAAATCTGACATACATAATTATCATTAGGGTGTAAAATTTGGTTCAATGGGATTAAAATAATTTTTTGATGAATTGTAACTTTTATGTTTTATTAATCGCGATTAAAGGTAATTAGTGCAGTTTAAGGTAAATATAATGATATAATATTTTGAAATTAACTTTACACTTGTACTAAACTTATTTTATAAGTCATGGCCGACCAAAAAAATCCATGGGTCAACTTTGGGACCCCGTGTAGCCACTTGGGTAAGAAAATGACATTAATAACTTTTTATATAAATTTAAAATAAAAATGTCACAAACATGTATTTTTTTACTAAAACTGTTTTTACATGGTGTTATAAAAGTCATATTTTTTACTATAAATATTATTTAGAATGAATAGAATATTTACTACATCATAGTAATTTTTTTATATGTTTTATACTTTATATAAATTTATTTATTTATGACACCATGATGATGCAACGATTATCTCATTAATGAATGATTTAAATAAAATGAAACGATAATGTAAAATCTAAGAACTACAGTTGTCTAAAACCTATTTTATGAGTATATTTGGAACCCTTATAACCATATCCTTGAAATATATCAGTTTGGGACCTTTAAAATCCGAAACTCATTTTAATATAAAGTAACAATTCTTTACTATCCAAGAGTGCCCCTCCTCCCTCTTATAAAAGGCCCCCACCTCTACCTCCTTACCCACACCTCTCAAGACATTGGATCGGCCCAAATATGATCATTTTATCTCTCCACATCCTTATATTCGTCCTATATTCCTTACCTTAGAAGAAAGCTCATCAAGAAACCCTTTTGATTCAAACCAAGGGGAGTTACCAGATTTAAATGTAAAATCTTCCCAAATGTTCTTTTGTTTAATTTTTCTTTCTCCAACCCCCTAAAATATTTTTATTCCATTATTTTGTAAAAAAACCAGTATCATCAACATACTAGAAGGTTGTTATGTTAAGTATTTGTGCTACAATTATATACACCTCCGTCTAATGGTTACTTAACATACTATTTCTGTGGATGGTGGATTACTGCCTCACAAAACGATGATTATTCTATCTTCTCCTATCACCTATCATGGTGGCCATTACAATTGGAAATTTTATATAAATGATATATAATATATTTATGTCCTCTATATGCTTCTGTATTCTATATTTAAAACATACCTTTATGATTTTCATGTTGTGCAAATGTGATAATTGTATTTGAGGAAGTGTGGACTACCGCCCCCTAAAGTGATGTGACTCGTTAATGAAATAAATGGAATGTATAAATAATGAAATTAATGAAATTATGTGACCCATATAACATATATATTATACTGGAATTATAATATATATATATATATATATATCTCATCTAGTTTTAATTCCATTAATGTTCCAAAGCAATGAAAGTAGCGTTCATGCGTACGTACGGCCTACCGTATCCATGAAAGATGCATTTCATTTATTTTTTTTCTAAAAATATTATGGATTACGTATAAAAAGAATATATACAGGACATATATGATATTTAAATCATTAATAATATTCTGGATATGATGTACTTACTACAACATTGACAATTCTTTTCAAACAAGAACATTTTTGACTCATGTACCAAACATCGACAAAACATATGATATGGACTCACAAAATTAACTAATTATTATATCATGATAATATATTATATTATTTTAATAGTATAATTTAGATTATTTCCTTATGCAATTATAAATTGTCCAATGTTTATTATTCAGGAATATAAAGAAATGAACATGACAAGTCCGACATGAGGTAAGGGATCTGACCTCTCTCTTTCTTTTCAAGTACTCTCTTTTATGTCATTTATTTTATGCTCCATGTTTTTATGTGGAAGGATGTTTTTTTATATTCACCATAATTTAATTCATATTTTCATATTATGATAGACCCCCTCTTACTCATATCAATTCATTTTAAGTGGTGTCGTTAGGCTGCCATGTTTTCGTAAGGTATTTTTCATCTCACTTTTATTCCCCTGAGATCAATGCTACATTTTACACTATTTACTTTGGGTGGTATATGTACTTCCCATTATTCTAATATTTATGTAATATACTTTAATTGGTATTTAAATATTCAATGTATGACCCTTCTTCCATGGGTTGTACATTTCGAAAGTTTCCCAAATCGTTAAGGGAACCTTTCTCCCTCATCATTTTAAAAGTCTTATTTTTGTTAGGTATTTTAATCTAATTATGATGGGATATGTTCTTATATATCATAATTTCTGTAAATTTTATGTCCAAGTGATGAGATACACCTTTTAATCTCTCATCATCCCATTTTATGAATTCTAATGTGACGTCGTTAGGCTGTTGAATTTCTGTAAGGGAACTTCTTAAACCACTTTCAATTATTTGGGTTAAACCTCTACTTCTTTATTTTATTATGACAACATTATTTGTGGAATATATATGTTGTAATTTCAACAAACCTTTGTGTGGATATACTATTTCTACATATAATCATCTCATTGATAATCTCTTACGTCATTTATACGAACTTGTATGGGAAATCATAACTCAATATCATTTCATTGAGTTAAATATCTATGTCCATGGTTTTTTTCCATGAGTATGTGTGAATGACCTATGATTGTTTTACACTTGATATACCCTTATATTGTGTGTATTTATACTTTTCACACATAATTATGTCATTGGTTTATCCATGAACTAATGTCATGATCATTTAATGGGATTACGTCTCAATTTCTCTTCCTCGAGACAGTTCATTATGATATGCACTATTATTATTTTTAAAGTTTTTATACAACCCCTTTGACATTACATATCCATATTATTTCTATACTCAATTCATTTAATTGTTTTGAAAATTGTCTAAATTCATGTGGCTTATAATGTAAATGTTCAAAATGGGAAATGACTCTTTTATTAAAAAATTGTTTTAAATGGTTTTAATGATTTATTCGTTTAAACATTTATCATACATGTACGTGTTTTAAAAATGGTTTTTAAGGATTTATTTATATAGACATAAATGTTTTAAAACCCTTTAAAAAGTTTCAAAGTGGTACGGGACACTTTGATTCTAAAATCACTTTTAAATGTCCTCTTTTAATATTTTCAAAGTATAAAGGGATATTTCTGTCATAGTGTTTTACTGATTTTATTATATGTTTTTATTTATGTTAATATCATGATGTGATCTCTTGTGATGAAATGTGGAAATTTTATTTTTATTTTATGCATGTTTTAAGTGTTATGATTATGTTCTGGTTCTTGGTCATTGATTACGAAGACAGGTCGTTTCGTGATAAACTAAGGGTGGGTGAGCCCGTGATAGCTCTCCAATGCATTGGGTAACGCGAAGGGGTTAAACACTAAGGTTTCTACGAAGAGATTTAGGGAATATAATGTGATGGGTATTCCAAACATAACCATGAGGGTTACTCCCTATGAAAGAATGTTATGAATGCCTCAAGTTACGTTTATGTATTATGGTTTCTATTGAGTTATGAATAAATCTTATGATTTCATGAGGTATGTTAATGTACCTATGTTTTATGAGTAAAGTATGATTTCATTTATTCTTATCTATACATAGACTAATGTTTTCTTTCCGTATTTTTATAACCCTTACTGAGCATTTTATGCTCATCCCATGTTTTTTTAATGTTTTCCACAGGACTTAATGTGGAATACTATCTAGGATGGGATAATGTAAATGTCATGATGTCTAAAACATAGAACTAGACATGAATCTTTTGTTCAAGAGTTTACATTTTGTGAAAAAAATGTAAACTGAGTAGATGTGTCTACCTTGTAATCTTTGAGATGTAATAGTTATGTCCTAATTATCTAAAACTATAAACCTAAAAAGATCCTCAATGTGAATTCTTCATTTAATTCTATAATATTTCATGTACTAAGTTCGGGTCCCTATAGTTGGTATCTGAGGTCGGATTAGATAACATTAGAGGTTAGGGTATTCATTAAGCATAAGTGACATTACCATAATGGTTAGGATTTCAAAAAGTGTCATAGATTTAGATAAAGTGAATGAGTGTAAGATAACATGAATAATTATATCATAGTACTATATGATGAATCTAATGATATACTCACACTGACATTTTTGGTTTCAGTAAATGGAAGGATCTAGCAGGCACCAAAGTGACAATTGGTTTGACGGAAACTGTGGTGGTTCTCTGATTAAGAGACTGGATAAAATGGGGGATTCAATGAGGAATATCATGGTTATTCTAAACAAACAATCATGTGTAATGACCAACCACTTGAACCTTGGTGAGTTCTCTAATGCATCATGTATGAGAGAACCAACTCGATGTGGATGTTCAGGTAATAATTCTAAAGGTAACCATTAGGGTTTATAAGATCCATACTTTTTAGGTAATTATGGGTTACTATATGTTATGATAGAAAATGAATGGCATGAGATAAAAATGAGTTAAATTATGTTATGTTTATTTTTTATGATTTTATATCTTTTTGGGGAATGTTTTATGAATTATGTTGTTTTGGAAAAAGGACAACACATAGACTGTGTGGCAACCCGTCGCATCAGACAAAACTGTGGGAATCGAAGCCACAACCAATGTGAAACTGGTATTAATCGCCTACCACTGGACTACGTGATGTCCCTAGTTAGTTTGAATAATTTTTTTTTGTTATATTATTTCATTAATCAAGATTAAGTTGATTTTGGGTTATCTATGGAAATGACTAACCAATCATGGAGGATACGTTATTAGGCTAATTAAATTTCAATAAGAGACTTTAAGAGAAGCTGATATTATTTGGAGATAAATGTTAAGATTTATCTTGGAAGAATATGTGATTGAATACTTCATATATTTGGGATTAAATCATAGTTTTGATTACTTTGATGAATTTTATGGATATATGTTTATTGAATGGTATTTTTTGAACTTTTGGTTTTTTGGACATATTTTGGAGATTAAGAATAGATTTTCTTTTTATAAAGGATTATTCTTTTTGGGTATTATGTGATCTCGTACTAACAATTTTTGGTTTTGGTTTTGGTCTAAAGACATGGGAAATATATATTTATCTTTTTTGGATTAGGTGATTTTCTAGAAGTTGATTATAGTGCTCTTAATGTGAACAAGTCATCCTAAATACTCGCCTTTTGGAAAAAAATTGAGTTTGTGCAAGAAATCTAGATAAAGGTGAAATGAAACATTACAAGTAAGTATGTTTACTTATATTTTAGTTATTTACATTAATAAATTCCTCAATTTAAGGTAATTTAAAATAAAAATGTTGACTTTTAATTTTTCCGACTAGGGAATCAAATACTGTTTAACCCATCACAAGTTTGTAATTTTCTTGGGGTTAACTTTCTCCTAATCATGTTTTCTATCACTCTCACTAGAACAAGACCCTTTGTTTTTTCTTCCATATCTGTGTTTTCCTACATGGAATCCTAGTATGGGTTAACATTGGTGACCTTTTTACTTATCTTTCTTTCTTTTAAAGTGATAGTTTTGCAGACTCATTTTTCTGATGTGGGGCTTTCAATGAAGTTTCAAAGCCATATTTTGAAATTGCGAGCACACAATTACCAAAAGGGGGGAAGGATGTAACATACCAGGTAAATAAATAATATTACATTCTCATTTATATCAATATTTGTTAATAAAATGTTAATATTAATTTAAAGGGATCGCTACGCTCGATTGTGTACCCAATATGCCACAATGAGTTTCTTGTAAATCTTACGTTGCACTCTAATAATAAAATAATATTATTTTAAATGGTAGTTAACTCATAGTGATTGTAATGGAGGTAATGAAAAGAACTAATTAAAAAATGACAATATATATTTGTCAACTATTGTTACTTTTATCCAATAAATGTTAGAGGCTTAAAATGTGAATGAATCCAATTTTAAGCGTAAATATTCTAATATTATTTAAAAGGCTGAATAACCTCCTTTTGGGGGCGAAATCTTTTGAAATACACATGTTGACAATTTTATATATTCTATTTGACCAAATAAAATTCTTTTTTAGAATCAGGAGATCAAAATTTACTTTTTTATGTTTTTTTATCCTTTGATAAAGTACATTTTATTGAATAAGTGAAAAATGTTGTATTTTAATTCAAAACCTATTTTTAATCTAATTTATTTATATGATTAGATAATCTATTGAATTGGTTTTAATGTTCAATTATAATATATTTTTACCATTTAATCCAATGGTGGTCATTGGATTTAATTTCACATTGAAATTGGACTTAAACTAGTGTCAATCTTTTAATATATATTGTTTCTTAAAAACACGCTATTTGTTTTGAAAACTAGAATTAATTATTAAATTAATTAAATAATCATATTTTTTTATGAATTTTTTAAAATAGACATCATTTTTGAATTTTGAATATCAAATATATCTTTGGGTGAATTTTTGGTATTTTTCTGAAAAGCTTCAATTTTTGATTAACAGTGAAACTACTAAGTGGTAGTTAAAAAACTGATTTTTCATTTAAATGAAACATTACCACTTCATAGATTTTAATTACAAAAATCTGACATACATGGTAGTCATTACGATTTAAAACTTGGTTCAATGGGATTAAAATAATTTTTGGGGGAATAGTAACTTTTATGTTTTATTAATCGCGATTAAAGGTAATTATTGTAATTTAAGGTAAATATAATGATATAATAATATGAAATTACCATTAAACATTTCCTACACTTATTGGATAAGTAATGTCCGACCAATAAAATCCATGGGTCAACTTGGGGACCCCATGTTGCCACTTGGGTACGAAAATGACATTAGTGACTATTTATTTAAAGTTAAAATGAAAATGTCACAAACATGTCTTGTTTTATTAAAACAAGTTTTACATGGTGTTATGTAAGTCACATTTTTGACTATAAATATTCATTATAAAGATAAAAAGATTTCATTCATCATATTAATTTTTTTATAATTTTTATACATTTAATAAATTTATTTATTTATGACACCATGATGATGTATCGATTATCTCATTAATGAACGATTTAAATAAAATGAAAAGATAATGTAAAATCTAGGACATACATTTGTCTAGAACCTATTGGATGAGTAGATTTCGAAACCTTATCACCTTATCCTAGAAATATATAATTTTGGGACCTTTAAATTCCGGAACTCATTTTAATATAAATTATCATTTCTCTACTTTCCAAGAGTGCCCATCCTCCCTCTTATAAAAGCCCCCACCTCTACCTCCTTACCCACACCTCTCAAGCCATTCGCTCAGCCAAACTCAGAACTCATTATCTCTCAACATCACTATATTCATCCTTGTAGCATTACCTTTGGTAGAAAGCTCTTCATGAGACCCTTTTGGCTCAATCCAAGGGGAGTTACCTGATTTAATGGTAAAGCCTTCCCAAATGTTCTTTTGTTTTATTTTGATTTCTAACCCCATAAACGATTTTTATTCTTTTTTTTTGTAACAAAAATAGTATATTCAACATACTAGGATGTTTTTATGAGATGTATTCGAGCTAAACTTACACAAAAATTCGTTTAATGGTTAAAGAACATATTATTTCAGTGGATTGCGAATTACAGCCTCACGAAACAATGATGGTTCTATCTTGTCCTAGCACCTCTCATGGTGGCCATTATGATGGAAATATTTTTATAAATGATATATATTATATTTATTTCCTCTCTATGCTTCTTTATTTTATATTTTAAACATACCTTTATGCATTTAATGTTTTGCAAATGCGATAATTTCATTTGAGGAAGTGTGGACTACAGCCCCCTCAAGTGATGTGACTCATTCATGCAATACATGGAATGTATAAATAATGAATTTAATGAACTTATGTGACCCATATAACATATATATTGTATTGGAATTATAATATATATATATCTCATCTATTTTTAATTCCCTTAATGTGCCAAAGCAATGAAAGTAGCGTTCATGCGTACGTACGGCCTACCGTCTCCATGAAAGATGCATTTCATTTCATTTTTATCTCCAAATATCATGGAATAAATATAAAAACGAATATATACAGGATATATATGATATCTAAATAATTAATACTATTGTGGATATGTTTTAATTATAATTACATTGACAATTCATTTCAAACAAGACCATTTTTGACTCATGTACTGAACATCGACAAACCGTATGATATGAACTCACATAATTAACTAATTATTATAACATGATAATATATGATGATAATTGAATAATAAACATTAAATTATGTCCATATACAATAATAAATTGACCAAATATTATTATTCATGAATATAAATAAATGAACAAGACAAGTCATACTTGAGGTAAGGGATCCCACCTCTTTCATTCTTTTCAAATACTCTCTTTTATGTCATTTATTTTATAATACATGTTCTTATGTTAAAGTATGTTCTTTTATATTCACCATAAATTAATTTATATATTCATATGATGATAGACCCCCACTTACTCTCATTAATTCATTTTAAGTGGCAGTGTTAGGCTGCTGTGTTTTTTGTAAGAGATTTTTTATCTCACTTTTATTCCTGTGAGATCTGTGCTACATTTTCCACTATTTACTTTAAGTGTTATATGTACTGCCCATTATTCTACTATTTATGTAATATAATATAATGGGTATTTAAATCATCATTTTATGACCCTTATTCCATGGGTTGTACGTTTCTAAAGATACCCAAATCGGTAAGGAAACCTTCCACCCTCCTCAATTTAAATGAATTCTTTTTTGTTTGGTCTTATAATCTTATTATGATGGGATATGTTATTATATATCCTTATTGCTATAAATTTTATGTACAAGTGATGAGATACCCCTTTTTATCTCTCATCATCTCATTTTATTAATTCTAATGTGATTTCGGTAGGCTGTCGAATTTCTGTAGGGGAACTTCTTAACCCACTTTCAATTCATTGGGTTAAACCTCTACTTCTTGATTTTATTATTCCATTATAATGTGTGGAATATCTATGTGGTAATTTCCACAAACCATTGTTTGGATATACTATTTATACACATAATAATCTCATTGATAAACTCTTATGTCATTTATACGAACTTGTATGGGAAATCATAACTCAATCTCATTTCATTGAGTTAAATATGTATGTCATTGGTTTTGTTTTTCCAAGAGTATGTGTGAATGACCTCTGATTGTTTTACACTTTATATACCCTTATATTGGGTGTATTTATACTTTTCACACATAATTACTTCATTGAATTATCCTTGCACTAATTACATGATCATTGAATGGGATTACCTCTCAATTTCTCTTCATTGAGACACTTCTTGATGATATGCATTTTTATTGTTTTTAAAGTGTATATACAACCCCTTTGACATTCCATATCCATATTATGTCTATACTCAAGTCATTTAAATGTTTTTAAAATGGTCTACTTTCATGTGGAATATAATTTAAATATTCAAAATGGGAAATGACTCTTATATTAAAACATTGTTTTAAATGGTTTGAAAGATTTATTCTTTTAAACATTTATCATCCATGCCCATGTTTTAAAAATGGTTTTGAAGGATTTATTTATATGGGCGTGAATGTTTTAATACCCTTTCAAAAGTTTCAAAGTGGTATGGGACACTTTGATTCTAAAATATCTTTTAAATTCTCACATTTAATATTTTCAAATTATAAAGAGATATTTATCTAATAGAGTTTTAATGAGTTTATTAGATGTATTTATTTATCATAATATCATGATGTGATCTATTGTGATGAAATGTGGAAATTTTATGTTTCTTTTATGCATGTTGTAAGTGTTATGATTATGTTATGTTTCATGGGCATTTTTTATGAAAACGGGTGGTTCCGTGATAAACTAAGGGTGAGTGAGCCCGTGATATGTCTATAATTCATTGGGTAATGCAGAAGGGTTAAACGCTACAGTTTCTCAGAAGAGATTTTGGGAATATAATGTGATAGGTATTTCAAACGT
Organism: Viscum album; assembly: GCA_963277665.1. Classification (NCBI taxonomy): domain Eukaryota; kingdom Viridiplantae; phylum Streptophyta; class Magnoliopsida; order Santalales; family Viscaceae; genus Viscum; species Viscum album. The sequence continues at coordinate 202,025,269 of OY728121.1, read as the reverse complement.
AACTATGCATATTACTCCCTACGTAAGAATGTTATGAATGCCTCATGTTACCATTATGTCTTATGATTTCTATTGAGTTATGAATAAATCATATGATATCATGAGGTATGTTAAAGTGCTTATGTTTTATGATTAAAGTATGATTTCATTGATTCCTATGTATACATGGACTAATGTTTTCTTTCCTTATTGTTATAACACATAGATTTTTTTGCTCATCCCAAGTTTTTTGAAATGTTTTCTACAATATTTAAAGTGGAATACGGTCAAGGATGGGATCAAGGAAATGCCATGATGTCTAAAACTTGGAACTAAACATGAATCTTTTGTTCAAGAGTTTATATTTTCTGAAAAAATGGAAACTGAGTAGATGTGTCTACCTTGTATTATTTGAGATGTAATAGTTTTGTCCTAATTCCCTAAAAATCTAAACCTGAAAAGATCCTCAATGTGAATTATCCATTTAATTCAATAATATGTAATGTACTAAGGTCGGGTCCTTATACTGTTGGCATACCGATCGCCGAGATATAAAATTTATGTTATCTATCATCATTCCATCATAGAATATGTATTCTATAAACTCCATATAAATCCTTGTACGTCCAAGATGAATATAAAATCAAGAACTATGATATTCCCATAACATCTCCTTCATAAAATATGGTATGGAAGAATAATATACATAGTTCTTGAACCAAATCATTCCCCCTAATTATGGAAAATATCTGGATCATTTCTTAATTTATTTTAAAGATCATTATCTTTCTCATGTGCCACCTTATTCTTCGCATGTATGTAGAGTTGAAAATTAATTTTATAAAGACAATATTTTCCCCTTCCTTGTGTAATTATATATCCGTCATTTACTAATATATAACTTTTTGATATTTTTTCATCCACACCAGGGATAATCTAGCATGATCCTTACAACTTAAAGAATCATCCTCCATTTTCACTTTCATATGGTGTAAATTTAATGATCACTCGTAATACATTATCAATGATAACAACATTATCTGATTTTTGTTCAAACTCATTTGTTTGATTTTATATTTCAGACTTTCAGGATCAGTATGTAGATCAAACTTTTATCCATAAATATAATTCATCTATATCTTTAAGGGTATACATTACAGATGGTAACTTCAAATCATGAGTTGTGTTTTTTTTCACATGAATATTCAACAAACCTTACACATAATATATAACCATGTTATTCTCCATAATAACACATCCCAATCACTTCTTGGATGTATATCTATTGATTACAAACCCTTCCCTACAATAGGGCAATGTACGCCTAGGTGCACTGACTAATCTCCTCTTCATTACCTGGAATGTTTCCACTAATTCATTTCTGCAGAGGAACATGAATCCCTTCCATGTTTACTTAGTGAGAGGTTTAAATAGTATTTGGAAATTTTATAAAACCCCTAGATAATGTCAAGTTAAAACAATAAATCTATTGATCTCACCAACCATGATTGGTCTAGGACATCATTCAATATCCTCTGTCTTTGATGGATCTACTGTTATACAATCTCTTGTGATTATGTGACCTAAAAACGAAACATTTTGAAACAAAAATTTAAACATTTTAAAATTTTAAAATATATTTTCTATATTTAGGGAGTTACTACAATTCTCATGTGATCTTCATGATCTCTCATACTCTTTGAATTCATAATAATATCATCTAAAGAGAATATAACCAAAATATTTATGTAATCTCTAAAAAATCTTTTCATTAAATCCATGAAGAAAACTTTGTAATTAGTAAGGCCTAAATTCATAATTAAATATTTCTTGTTTCCATTAATTGTATGAATTTTTTTTATATCCTCTTTCATGACCATCGATTGATGAAATATAAAATTAAGGTAATTAGTGGAACAAAATTGAGCTCCACTTAGTTGATCAAACATGCAATCAATATGGGAAATATGATACTTGTTGTTGAATGTGTTATTGTCCATCTTCTGATAATTAATTAAATGTCTCATTGATCCATCATACTTTTTCAGAAAATAAATGGGTGCACCACAAGGTGAAAAAATTTACCGAATGAATCCCATATTACGGTTTTCCTAGAGTTGAATCAACAATTCATACAACTCAATTAGATATATTCTACAAGAGTTCTTCAAATTGATTTGGAACCAGGTATGAGTTACTTTGAGAACACACCTCCACATTTTGGTCAAAGGCTAGGAAATATTTCTGGAAAGAAATCCACAAAATCTGGAACAATACACATATCATCGATTTAGATTTTCTCCCCAACAATTTGAGATAAAATACCAGTTTGAATGGGAATTAATGACACATGTAGTGGATGTAATCTCTATAGGAAGTTAATAAATATTCTAAAATTTATGTATGCTCATAGGCCGGTTGGAAATATCAAATTTATCTTCCCTTCTCTGTATACTATCATGGGAAATATGAAGAGATGTCCACTCCATGCATAATATTACATTAAATTCACCCAAAGGATGATAGAAATGATTATAATGATACTAATACTAGAAACATGAACTAGAAATGAATCATATACTTGAGATTCAATCATGGTAAAATTAGGGGATTTCAGTACTAATTCCTCATATAATTATTTTTGTGGAATCTTGACACCCTTATAAATCTCTGTATATATGAATGACTTGGTAGATATAAAATCAATTATGACTTCTGTAGCTCCATGGTGAAAGATTTTGGTATCATTCAACACATAGTTATCGTATTGGTCCTCAGAGATAGAAATTACTTGATATTACTCGTATCCCTCATCTTAAGAGTATATTGACATTGATCATCATCACCAGAACCTAGGTTTGGGTAGTGGTTAGAAAAATTACCCTTCCATATAGACTTGTAGAACTGAATCCTTTAGGATGGATTCTTTGTTCCATTATCCATATTTGTAACATTTTCGAACATATTTTCATCGCTTCAGCAATAAAAAAATGATTTACTTCTCTTCCATACATAAAAAATTTATTAGAAACATGAAATAAACATCATCAATTATTATTCCATCAAATTTAGAATAAATGGAATCACATATTTTTCTTTTCATGGTTTTTAGGATTTTTTTGACCATCAACTTCCTATTATTTTAAAATCCATGAAATTAATACATGACACCAACCTCCATTTCAACCCTGATTGAAAAAAGATGAATCACTCCGTAGATAAAAATTTCTCATATGAAACAAACCCTTATCTGACTTTCATTATTCCACTAATGAATTTATCCAAACTACATTTATGTTTGATGATTTTTCCCAAAGCATACCTCCCATGTCTAATGATTTTACACATGTTGGTACCAACAAATTCATCATAAAATCTCTTTAACTCTATGAACTCTGTCACCATCTTGGTATATAGAGTTTGAGAAAATATTGTAATGAATAATATTTTCATAAAAGCATCCCAATCCAAGGATTAGATATCATATTATTTATTTTAATTCTTGATTGAATTCGACCACTTATCTTCCTCACCTTCTAACCAACAAAAAACTAGAATAACTTTTTCATGATATGGACACTAGAGAATGCATATTATCTACTTAGTAGTACTAATCAATTATTCAGTAATATGTGGATTAGAATACCCTCTAATGAAGGTGGATTTTTTCTCATCAATGACTCAGTAGAATTATCTTACCACCCTTTCTCATATTGAAGACCACCACGATTCAAATCTTGAGAATGTTGTGTGAGCATTGATACATGGTTTCTCATTCCATTTCTAATATAATTCTGTTTCTCATGAGGAAAATATTTTTATTGTCCATTTCATTCACTATTAGCATAATTAATTTAGGTTCTACTGATTATCTAAATCCAAACATCATAGAGTATGAAATAGTTATCATAATGGTGAATCACATAATCATGAAAAGTTAGATATAGGATGAATAAATTATCACACCTTACATAATATTTGACACCTTAGGTTTATTCTAGGTTTTTTATTGGAATTTTATATTTAAATACTTCATGATGGTTCATGAAGTGTTTTTAATTTTCCAAGTTACATTCCCCTAGAGTGTCAAACTAGTTGTGTAGAAATGCCCATTGTTTCATACCCGATTACCATAATTTAAGCCTGAAAAATATTTTAAAGATCCAAATGCACTTGTAGTATATAGATATTGATGTATTTATAGGAAACCACTCAGTATATCCTATAACAAAATTCTAGGACATTATCCTATAATTTTTCATATCCCCATATTTATCCCTGAACATGTCCTTAGGGTTCTTACTATGGTTTTCTCAACCAAGACAATAATTATTAACAAAAACATTTAACCAATACCAACTATAGCGACCCTTAATCATGGCACATTATCATTAAATATAATTTTTTGAATACATAAAATTTTATTCAAAACGATGCCTAAAGACCATACTATTGTAATGTCATTGTAAACATGGAAGCATAAAAACTAATACGTAACAGAGATAAATTATCTCTCACTAGATTCTTCTTGACTAGCAACCATTTTATACAAATCCATAACCATAATAATCTTCCTAACATAGGGAAGGAAAAATAATATGAAGGGAGTACAAATTCATAGTAATGTTAAACAATGGATATATATAATCATAATAATATGTATATGGGTATGAGGACCTGATCATAAAAATCTATCCACATTCCCTATATATAAATGTTCACAATAATTAATCATGTTTAGTATCATGGTAGATCATAAGATATGAATCATAAATAAATAAAGAACACATTACATGAATGAATAACCTATAAATAAAACATATAATTGTGGGAGTCATATAAGCATATATAATGATTTAAAAAGTATACAAGCCATCATAGTGAAGACCATGTTCATAGTGTAGGTTCAATCCCTATAGAATATTTATAGTCATGGTTCACTCCCATGACATATTAGTAGAAAACGTTCACTCCTAATACCATATAGGTTGTAATGGTTCAGTCTGGATTCCATCATTGTAGTCAAGGTTCATTCCCAATACTATCATAGTCTATATCATGAGATAAAAATAATTACCATAATCATTGGAGGTAGATATATGTCCCAACTATCTCATAGTGAAATTATATATACATGTTCTACATGATGATAAATAATTATGTCATATCCAATGAAAAGAAATGGGTATTATAATTAGGTATTCACATCAAAACCTAATTAAAAAAGATAGGATTCACAGTCATTTCATCATTATCATAATTTGTGAAGAGAATAATGATGAAAAATCATATAACTTGTGAAAGAGAAATGGGATTTATCAACATAATGGCATAAAATCATAATCCATTTAGAGAAATAAAATGAATTTAAAGGTGGAATAATTTTCCCGTAATGGCACGAGTAACACCAATTGATATTATCATAGATGGTAAATAATTTTGAACGTCCTTTTAATAAAATTTCTTGATGAAAATATCCATGAGGAATTTAATTTTTTTAAAACATTAAACCATTTGGAAAACCTTATTTTAAAAAGATTGTGAAAATTATAATGGATGAAATGAAACAAAAATCATTTTTAAAATAAATTTTCTAATAAAATGGTCTTCAATGATCTATTGGAGAATAATTTTATTTTAAAACATGGATTTTGTATAAAATAGATTTTCGACCGAGGAGGGAGACTATCATATTTAACATAAAAAATATATATTATGTACCAGTTAGTGTTAAAATTTTACTAACAAACGAGGATACCGCAAATAACCAGAGGATACATATTTAATTATAGTTCTTGAATATGGATCATAATATTTCATCAATGGATGAAAAAAACATAAACAATCACGAAAAGAGAGGAGATTGTCTCAATAAACACTTATCACATTGCAATTTGGGGTCATACACTCCATTTAACAAAAATAGAAGACAAAAATCTTATAATATCATATAATTAATTAGATTCATGATATTTAATGTAAAATGGATGCATATTAACCTCAAAAAGAAGTTAGGTGCATAAAAAAAATATGAGCCTTAAATTGTGAATATTGAGACAAATCTATCTTACTAATTTTGTAGATTTGGAAACATAAATCCCCTGAAATGAAGACCATTAAATTTAAATTTGAACACATTTAAATTTAATTATATGATTCATTGAATACAATCATGATCATTATTATTTACAAATAAATGGAATGACTGGAAAAAATAGAAGGTATCTCAAAAAAAGTGAGATAAAATCCCCTTACCTTGTTTTTTTGACTTTTCGTAGTCATTGAAAATTCATATATAATAAATATATATTTATTATAAATTATTTATAAAACCATAAAATTATACATAATAAAATATATGATCTAATTTTGACATTATATTACCCTCTTGTTAACCATAATATGTTATAGTTTCACTTTGGATAATGTTTTCTTTCTTCTTCACATGTGTCTTATTTGTTACGTTGTTGGTCCTTAAAAATATATGATTATTAAATAATGTAAAATATTATTTAAATATCTTTTTTCCAGTATATAGGTATTATATTAATATAATTAATATATAATTACAAAATGGATTACACCATTCATGGAGATGGTAAATCGTATATACGCATGAACGATGTTTCCATTTCTATTATCGTATTAAATGAATGAAAGAAAGTGAAATATATTTATATATATATCAGTATTACAGAATATTTATGATATTAAATATATCATATATAATCACTAACACCATTCTTCATATATTCCATGTAGTGATTGAATGAATCAAATGGCTTGGAGGGGGTGGTAGTTCCCCCTTCCTCTAACGAAATTATTATATTAACAAGAAATGTTATGTAGTAAATATATGTGTTGTATTAAGTAATAAATAATCCGAAATAAAAGATAAAATCTAATATATGAAATATATAAATATATTTTACATCATAATTTCCACCATGAGATTTGGTAGAGTAAAAATGAACAATCATCATTTAGTAAGGTGATATTTCGTCGTACACAAAATGAATATATTTGTTACCCATTAGTTGGAGGTGTGTCTCATTGTAGTTATAAAAAATAGAATAAAATATACTATTATAATACTGATACAATAAGTGTTGTAAAATAATGGAATAAATAGATTTGAGGGGGTGGAGGAATATAATAAAAGAACGGATCTTGAGGGAAGATGTTACCTCTTAATCGGGTAACTCCTGTTCGTTTTAGACAAACTGGTTCTGTGGATAAAATTATGCCAAAGGGGAGGAATATATGAATAATTTAGATAAATGGGTGATATATATAGGAATATATATTTCTATCCAAATGTATTGGGGTGTGAGGATGTGGGAGGAAATGATCCCTTTTTCTATTGGAGGGGTAGTGACACTATGGTAAATATTTAATGAGATAATTAAACCCATATTTTTCATGTTTAAAGTGGGTCCAATAATGAACCAAATTATATAAAATCTAATATGTGGTATAAATATTTCCCTTAAATAGATATTTGACATTATTATATGTCGTTTTGAGACATAAATTTATGGTTTATGCCTTAGAGAAGATTAATTTTTCCTTAACTAGTGAAATTAATTTTTAATAGATTCTCAAAAATATTGGTCAAAAAATATGTTGACTATATTAGATATTGTAAAATATGAGGATTAAAAATATGGAATAAATTTTTCAAATTTAAATTATCATAAATTGTAAAAATTATTTTAAAATAAATAACATAGACTAATCGAAAATGCAGGGTTTTAATGTAAATAAGATCCAATATTTTTCAGGATTTCATATCCAATTTCAATGAGAAATGGGTTCAAATTTCCAAAATTTAAATATTTTTAAATAATATAATCCAATTAAACGTTGAATAAAAATTAAAATATATTTCTTGCATATAAAAAAATTATATTAAAAAGAAACTTTCGATTAATATCCGGTTTGTCACTATTCTTCCAAAAAATGATGCTTCTCTGAAAAATTCCAAAACATCACCTTATGCTGATTTAAAAATTATGAATTAAAAAAAGATCATAATTTTATCTATATAAATATATAATAGTGTATGAAATTAATTTTCATTATTTCAACAAAAATATATTAAAAATTTTGTATTCGAGAAAGAAATATTATTAAACATAAAAAGACTTGAAATATAATTATATCGCTTGTAATCAATATGTTTTTATATATAAAAATATTATAAAAAATATTCTAAGGTTAGTTATTATTATTAATCCATCTATTTATACCATCTTGGTTATAATTATATCATTTGGAAAGTTTATATCAACAAAATGATGTTTAGTAAAGAAATCATTATGGTGCGTAACATACTCCATGTTGATGTTCTTTATAACATACACCGAGTTGATGTTATTTGTAACATATGTCATGTATGTGCCATGGTAATTTAATGGATGAATTATTTCATTTGAAGAAATAAATTAATATTTAATTTATTCTATAAAAGTACCATAAAATCATGGTGGTTTAAATTTAAATCATTTTTAAAACCATTGTATACATTTTCATATCAAATATAATACAATATAGAAAAATTGTCATCATACAAATTAAAATGTATTTTCTAGGAACTAGGAGTATGAACTCTCTATGTGATCATGGTAACACGCCATTGATATTGAATGTGAAGAAGGTATGAAAAACTATCTTACAAAATTCATATATTAACATGTGATATATATCCATTAATTATTTAATGATATATTAATATCACAAAGGAGGATATAGAGGGAATGAAAAAGAAAAAATTAAGAATTCTTACTCATGAATCAGAACACTAACTTGATGGAGATCAAACATAGAATGAAGGTACATTGAAGGGATGGAGGGCCCAAGATCACCTTGGTAAGGCTTTAGGACTAGAGAAATGAAATTAGAGAGGATTAAAATGAGGGAGAACATAAAATTTGCCTATTTTAAAACTGAATTATATGTATTAAATGACGTCAAACACCTTTACAAATTTTGGAATTGAATTGATTCATAATTGAAAAAAAATTCACTTTAAATGATAAAACATTAATTAAATAACTCACGATGTGTAAAGGATCATCAGGACATGTAACCTTTCATGTTGTGACCCTTTGATAGTATGCACTCTGCAACCATTACATGTCGTGTAACATAGTAACATGGTGTCTATCCCTCCTACCACTAGTATATATGGTCAACTAATGTTGAGATTTCATGAAATATTTGAAATCAATATTTTATGTATCCTACAAAACAATTCACATACCTACCCAATCAATGAAAATGAAAAACAAAGACATGTAAAAATACATAAATTTAATATCTGTAATGGGATTTTATAGTTATTACCATTATTATACAGGAAAATAACCACCTAGATTCAATCTCACACTTCTTTTGATTTTTCCTAACACACTTATGGAATGAATTTGTCCATAATTTAATTCCACCATGTAATTTATTCCTATTTTTATTTTTCTTCGTCTCTCTTTTCTTATAAAAAACCATGTGAACGGTACAAATTTCAAACATTAATCTCAAGTTTCACTACACATTATACTATTTATTCCTTAATACTAATTTATCTTATCGATAATTCCATTATCTGGTCTATTTTTTCACACAAATTAGTTGATCAATTTTTTTTTGTAGGGATGATAATTATACAAGTGATATATGTTATTAGACTTGTAATATTTTTGTCCATAGTACCAATGGATTCGTCATTATTTTTCATCAGTAGAAGTTATTCATTTTTCATAAGTTTATGTAGAATATTAAAAAATTACTACTAACTAATATTAAATAATTCCCATCAAACAAGTTGGATTCAATTTAATCCTCGCACATCATATTTTTCATAATAGTCTATTATTCTCTACTTCTTTATACTGATGATAAAAAACTATGAAATAATTTTAATATCTAGAGAATTGGTAAAAATAAATAATTTTCACAATAGTTATAATCCAAGGGTCATTCCCTATTAGAATGATTATCAACTAATATTAGGTGAATGTGGTAAAATGAAATATCCCACAATATGATGTTCTTTTCCTGGATCATTGGAAATTAAAGATGATTCATAGAGAGAGAATGTTTCGTGAGAATAAAAATATGATTCTACATTCATGCTCCAATGACCATTTTATTCCTAGGATGAAAATAATTTTTTTTTGTATAGCAGATTCAACATTTACACGATTCCTTTTGTTTCAATCCATTGAATAAAACTATAAATCATATTGTGAGGAACAATAATCATAGTAAGAAACCACTCAATTATGGAATGACATTAAATAATTTCTTTATCAAGATACATTTTTTATGACAACATTGGTTTAACATAGGTTATTCAGGATCGTTTTCAGAATATTAGAATTGTATGCTATATATAGAAACAACCCAAGTATATTCAAAAAATGTTATGAACCCTAATATCCAAATATTTAAAAAACGATTTCCAATATATACTATAAGGGATCAATCATTTTATAAACAAATATTACATATATATATATATGAATATTCAACACATAATAACACACTCTACACTAAAATAATGATGTCTCTTATTCCATAGAGATATTATATACAAAATTATTATTTTTTGCAATATATTCAAAAAAATTCATAAATATATTCAATAATAGTAATCTTCATAGTCCAACTATAAAAAATATATTCTCCATAAGAAAGTGATAGGAAACCCAAGAAAAATGTGATCTCTAATGCTCAATAAGGGTAGAACATTGAGATATTTGTTAATGATTATTTGGAAAAATAATATAAGAAGATGGTAATGATATATTTACCATAACATAAAATGTTAATAACTAATATAACAGTGAATATAACCAATAGTTATGTTATAAAAAATTGTCATTTTTAAATACATGAATCGTAAGAATGATAATTCATCATAACTCAATCATGAACCATAATAAAATTTCATAAATGTTTTTTTCATCAACAAAAGTATAGAGACAATTTCATATGTCATCATTATCTATCAGGTATACCAAATCATTTATCCAAATATCTTTCCCATAGGGGACTGTGCACATCGATTTTTTTCCCATAACATATAAAAACATAGTCTTGTTTCACAAAATTACTTATTGAGATATACTATTGTAGCTAGTTCAATGGAGGGAGATATTTTATACACAAATAACATAATTAAAACAATAAATATTTGTTTCCAAGGGATAATAAATATTTTATCACATAATAACACATTAAAATAAGTCAGTTTCATAATCATTTTATTATATCATGACTCATAGAAAAAAATGGGTTTTATAAACATTTCATCTTTTCACCAAAAACATAAACCATACAGAGTAAGAAATAGGATGGTATCCTTAATTAATTCCCTAGATAATATTATTTGAGATAAAATTATTTATTCATATTTGGATGATTGTTTTGTAAATAAACATTTTTTGATTTATAATTTTAAAAATATGTACATGATTTATAAATATTTTGTAGCAGATTCAGAAAAATACATAATCTCAAATAATGAAAAGATTGAGAAATAAACACTTATCAATTTCGTAACTTTTCAATAATTAGACTCAAAAAATATATAAAATTTATATGTAAATTTATATAAAATTATTTAAATAAATATAATCATAAAATAAATTCATGTTTCGTATATAAATGCCAAATGAAACCTGGAAAGTATATTGTATGTGTCCGATAGAAATAAATGTTAGACGATAATCCCTTACCTCATGTTTCTCCTTTCCTAGTTCAAATTCAAAACTCCACTATAATCAATAATGATTTATAATAAATGTATAATAAATCCAAATTCAAATCCATAATACCCTATATAACGTTTTTATAATGTATTGTCACCCGTTTATTACTAAATTATTATTGAAATAACTATTACAGGTGGTATCTACATCTTTTTCCCATATATGTTTCAGTTTTTCATTCCTAGTCCTTGTAAATGTTTTGGTCCCATAAATTATATAATAATAATAATTTTCTGAAAATATTATATTCTAATTATACAAATATTTATAATAATTCATATATTCTTAATATATAATGATGAATTACCTTGTTATTTGACACAGTACTCTATACGTATGAATGAATAATATTTTCGAGTTTTTGAAAGAAGTAATACTGAATGGTAAATTCTAATTATCCATCGTATAATCATTATTATATAGTATATATGATATATATTCATAAAATTCATCTTTATACCAAATCTTGTGAAATAAAATATAAAAACAAATCACATCATATTGTGGAGAGAGTAGTCCATACATATGCATTAGAAACATTAGAATATCCCAAATGATTGGATGGTTAGAAGATAGATATGATATTATTAGTGATAAACAATAATTATGTAATAAAAATACTATTTAATCATATAAAATATAACAATACCTTTTTATAATAGATGGTGATGAAAAATTAATTATATAACATTATGGAAATGGACAACCATATATACACATGAGAAACATGATCACTTATGTTAACTATCATATATTTAATGGATGACAAGAAGCGTACAAAATAAAAGTAATCGATTAATGAAATTATTTCTTTTTGGCATGATAATGATATATTTCTTATAAAGGGATAAATGGATGGTATTTAGAGAATAATAAAACAACCATAATGCGGTTAAGGAATTGTAGGAGTGAATTTTGTAGATAAATGATTTTTTTTAAATCACCATGTGGTGTAATAAAATTATGGATGATGCACCATTTTATTATTTTGGTGATGGATACGTTCACAATTAGACAATAGATTTTATTATATTAAATTTAATCTCATTAATAATTCCACCAAATTGAAATGGATTTTAAGATAATGTGGGATATGGTTGTATTCTATTAATAAAATAAAATTTTGTATTGTTTTGGTGTAATTATTTACATTAATATTTTCATTAACCCTCTATTAACTTATTTGAATATTAACTAATGAAACAATTTTTACTATATTATATGGTTTTAATATTTACATATTAGTCTAAATTTGGACCCGAAAGAGTAAATTTATGACATTTTAGGCCATATCAAAATCAATTTGTATTTTTTCAATATATTTATATTTTTAAAATATTTTATATAATATTATTTAAATAAAATATCATTATGCTATATTTGGACACAAATAATTTAATTTAACTATAAATAAATGATGAAAAGGATAAATTATAATATAATTCTTCCAAAAATCAATAATATTTCATTTCGTTATAATTTTTTATACACATTAACTCCATCAAATTTAATCACTTTTAATATTTTAGAAATCATATATTATATTTTATTATTTAATGATGAAATATTGCATCAATGTTTCATATAGAATTATGGCCATTGTATAATAAAAATTATAAGAAAAAATTTATATCATAAAATGAGTTTATTAATAATAAAATAGATAGAAATATTCATTAATCACATACTTTGGTCTCTATGTAGACATAAATGTGATATTAAAAAAGAGTGATTTTAATCATTCATTAATTTTAAGAAAATGTAAGTCATTTTCTTGAAATATTATACTTTATGAAGGTAAATTATTATAAATATTTGTTAAGGGTAAAACTTAGTCTTTATTTTTTAAAATAGGATGAACAATTATAATCTTATAGCTTATTTATAAACCAGATTAACCCGATCTACCCTTTATATAGGGAAAATATTTTACCACAATAACTATTCATATAGTCTAGAAAATAAAAAGATCCTAATAACCAATTTCAAGATATTAATTATAAATAAAAAATTAAATTTATCATACTAATTAATTACAAATTATTGAGATCAATTTTAAATTATTCTTGAAAAATGAGTCAAAACAGATTTATCTAAGAAAAAATTAACCATAAACTAGATTTATTATTATAATACTCTTAGGAAAATATTTCTATAATGTTTTAAACATTTTATCATGTAAACAAAATTTCAATTTATTTAAAATAATTCAACAATAGTAATTTAGTAAATTTATTTAAACAATATAAAATTCAAACATAGATTTTTTTTATAAATATCAACTGTTTTATATTCAAATAATTTTTATTTTTAATTATATTCATTTGAAAAATAATTAATTAATGTTATAAATGTGTATACATTATATTTTTCATTATTTATTTAATAATGTTCACACCCTCATCCTAAAAACTATACAATAACAAAAATATATTTTATTTAATAATTTTTTTGATTATCATAGACATGTTCTTTCATGTGACACATGGTATTGATGAAATAATATAATTTAATGATAAATATTACATAAAAATAACTTGGTGTTAAATGCATTAATAATTAGATGATTACATGATTCTATTTTATCCTGAAATATATTTACCGTATTAAATGAATTGATTAAAATATATATGATGTTTATGAAATGTTAAATAGGTCATATGATTTTATTTATTGCATCTTATTATGTCATATATATTACTTGATATAGATCCATTTCATGGTGTGTTTAAATAAAAATTTGATAGGTATAAAAACATAATTCAATGAATTACCCATCCACTAAAATATGTTAGTCCTCCCTCATCACTCTAATAACATAGTGATTGTAGGTTCTTATTCCATGAACTAATCTAGGTTTGTGTTTGTGGATTAGATGAACGGTGTAGTGGCTATAATTGTGACATCGAAAGAATTATATATTATTTAATCTAGCACATGGAATGTAATTATAATCATACCTACATGAATTTTAATATTGTGTGGATGGTCAATAGGAATTTGACATCAAATCATTCAAGCAACAATCACCATAGATGAAATATATTTCATAATTTTCATCATATAAAATGTGTTATTTGGATTATTAAATTTCATTTTAACATCCATTCAAATGAGATACATAGAATACAGAATTAGAACTACATCTCTAGAAAAAATATTATTATATTAACATATTTAAAAAATTTAAAATCCCAAATATATCCTCTTTCACTGCATAAAAATATTAAAAAATTTGTATTAGAGAGAAATATTGATTTGTTAATCGAAACAAATATCACTTCATACTTTTTTTATATTTCATGGTAATGTTACCTTTTAAGTGAACTATGTTTCAATCTAATATTATATGTACAAGTAATTTCTATTCCATAATTTAAATTGTATTGAAATGTATTTTCATGGGATTAAAAATAAAAAAACACACATATATATACATAGATTCAACTATGTATTTTTATTTGTATGATTTATTGTTATAATATTCCCCAAGGATGTTTTTAGTTGTGTTTTTTTGTGATCAGTAGTTTCATATTCTTGTTTTAATGGTTGTCATCATACCCTAATTGTGGTGAAACAAATTTCACTCAAATTGGTGAATTTTAAATTTTTTCCAAAATACTAGGATTTTATTCAAAAAAATGTACGGGGAGACCTTACTATGTCGAGATAGTCTATATATATTGTGAATTTATGTTTCCCCATTAAAAAAAATAGTTTCCCTATGAAAATTTCAAGAATGCTAAAAATTGAAAAACCCTTGTTTGCGAGAGTGAATTTTTTTGAGGATTTTAATAATACAGTGTGTGTATATAAAACACATTACCCCGACACTGAATACACACACATGTCTCATGTAGAAAAAAACCACCCATTGACCTAGGAATGCTAGGTCCTTCCCTTTCAGACCCGGCAGGCCCCATTCGAGCTTGGCAATTTATAGGAACCCACGTTGAGGGGTTTTAAGGACACCATGGTGATGAAAATAATTTATTATTTTAAATTTAAAGAAATAAATTTCAATATTAATAATATTATTTTGTGGCCATTTAAAATTTATTTTGTGAATTTATTTTATATGAACTTATATTAACTAATTCTAATTTCCTTTGATTTTTAAAAAATTCAATTCTCTTATTTTGTAATTCATGTTAAATAATCATTAGTTTAGACTAAAGAGTGTATGTTTGAAATTTTATTTATTTATTTTAATTATTATAATTTTTAGATATGATTGAAAAAATCAATTTGTAAATGATTTTATGTTCATCTTCAATCTCCAATATTATATGTATATTGGATTATAAATCCATGAATATAATAAAATGTGTATTTTATGAAGTATTAGGTTAAAATCTATATTATCAAGGATGAAGAGAGATTTAAACCCAAAAAACATTTAGAGATAATCCTATTGGTTTATGGAGACATTGGTAAAGTGTCAGATCTATGAAATAAGTTAGACATGACATAGGTAATAGCCCCTAGGGTAACAATTAATCTATTTATTTTCAAAGGATCATGAGATTGTAACTGAAGATAAATCACCTTATTTATCTTTTAATTAATTTATTATTATTATTTTTGGAATGTGAATAAATGTATTAGGCCTCACAACAGATGTTGATGTGTTATTGGAATAAAATTGAAATCAATATATCATCATAAATATGTTTTTTTTCAATTCCTAGGTGGTTTGAAATGGTGACGATCATATGAAATAGAAATTATGATGAATAATAATTGAAATGTAAAATATTTCAATTTAATGAGTAATTTGATAATTTCTCATGTTTTCATGTATTTTCATCAATGAATTCAGTTCATATCCCATTGGTCTATCCACACATTCATTGATAGTTTGTGGAAATGTTGACCATTGAAAAATGGGTGTAGCCCAAAGATTCAGAAAACCCATCAACGTCCAAATGATCACTACTACACTGCTCTATATTGGTGGTCTTGTATCAGTTAATTTAAAACATAATTCTCTCTCTTACACATGGGAGTGGTGAGAGGCGCTCTACCAAATTGTAAAAGATTAATAGTCCAATGGAAATTATCTCCCACTTTCTTATATAGTTGGGATTAATCAATCAAAAATGTCTATTCATCCCCAATTTATTTTTAAACCACTAACTATGACCTAAATTAAATTCTATGATCAAATAAATCTTCATATTTGTAAATTTTATTTTCATCACATACATGTATAATAACAGATATATTACATGGTAATTATGATTATTTAACTGAACTCGATATTATGATATATGTTTATTGATCCTTGAATATTAAAATAATATTCATTCATTAAATATTCTCCTTTAAATTAACATTGATTATATTAAATAAATAATATATATTAATTCAACTAATTATATTACATACTCAAATAAAAATTATTTCATTTATTCATTGTTGATTTTTTATTCCTAAACATCACTCAGGCCTCATATTGTGGACCATTATTCCCTAAACTCCAAATCATGAGAATATGTTAGAATTTTTAATAAGATAAATGTTTGACACTCTAGAATATTTTTATTATTACAATGACTACTACTCTCTATCCTAGAAAAGTTACTAGAAATACATCATGGAATCTATGTATATATGAAATAGTTATATCAATGATAACCTCCTACAAATACATATTGTATAATGGCTCATAGTTTGTTGTTGATATCTCATAAAAAAGGATCCAAAATTTATGCCACTATCCATAATTTTTTATTTTTTACTAACCTTACTGAATGATGTTACATTCATATACAATAACCATGTATTTTGTGAAGGTCAAACCATCCTTCTCTTCTATAATTGAAATATCACTTCCTTTCAGAAGTCTAAAAATATGTATTATTTGGTTAATTAATGTCATTCCACCAATGGAGTGCACAATAATATATCCCTTTGTAGGAAATAAATAACATATTTCTAATATTTTATCAAATTATTTTTTTAGAATGTATATAGTAATTGTAATATAATGTCAACAAAACATTACATGTGTTCTAAAATAGAAACCACCAATGAAAATTTGAAATTGTAATGTTTCTATTGGTGGGTCTGACCACTGGATCACTTCTACTTAATATATAATTTGGAATAGTTAATGAAAATTAGTCCCAATTCATATTATCCCCTAGAACATGATGGTCACACATCATCTTGGTCTAGGATTCAGAATTTATCTAGACCACAAGATATCAGATTACGATCATTTCCCTAGTATCTCCAGGATGAAAATATATCATAGGATATTATATAACATATTAATATAACAAATAATAAAATAAATTTCCATATTAATATTTCTTGTAGAAGTATCATCAATACTATATAATTTGTACATCACAAATAAATCACCACATACATGATACTGTAATAAAAATGAACTGTTGAGGTTAGGTTTATGGAACCCACTTTTACAAAACTCCCACTTACACAATAGACATCTTGATAACTATACATATTATATATCACATAATAATATCATTAATATACTGAGTTATTAATTTTTTTCAATGGAAATACCATGTCTACATGGTATAAATTCATCTCTAAAATTATATTTACCGCATATAGTATGACCCCTCACGATATTATATACAAGAGTATATCACTTTTATCCTCTTTCAATTCCTCTAGACTAACTATGATATTAATTATAATGATCAAATGAATAAATAATTTGTTCCATATATAACCTTTTTACCTTCTTCTACGTATATATGAAACATATCCCTTGGATGACCTCATGTAAAATTTTATTGTTCTGACGCCTTCCACTGTAGTTCTCATGGATTCAAATAAAATTTTCCTACCATAATGTATTTTCTTGAAATATCACATCTAGAATATATCATTAGAAATGTAATTGATCTATTAAAAAAATCAAATATAAATATACTAAAAAAAATTAATCTCATCTTATGTATCATACATGTCTTATTGAAGTGATTTATGTCATGTTTCATTGATAATTGTTGTCTCTCAAATTGTTCTAAATTATATTCTAATACACCATATCATTATATTTTCATTGACTCCATACCTATAACCCATTAGTTATACCTCAAAAGTTTTTTCCATTAATATTTTGTGGTAATTATATTTTATTTTTTATATAGTTATATTCATTATAGTCATTATTAACTATAAGGATAACCATAATTTTAAATTTTTTATCTATGTATTTTAATGGGAAATTCATGTCTCTCAAAATGTACTTATTCAGAAACATGAAAAAAATCATTCCCAATGACTATTATATAATACTTTGTCTTATATCAAAAACAATATTCCAAAAACATTCAAACTATTTTGGAATTTTATTATATAACCAAATCATTCTAGTAGTATCATATGGACCCCCATGGAGAAAAGATGTATTGATTGCAAATTCAAAATAGAAATATCATAAAACTACATTGGCCAATATAATTCTAATGGATTTATGCTTTTTGACTTGGTATATCCAACCAATCTCTATTGGTTCATCTCATATACCATCGATGTATAGTCTCACTTTAATATCAAGACGTATATTTCCATTAATTAAAGATACTTCAAAAATAATGACTTGATAATGGTACAAGGTTTCCATTTTGAAAAAATTCATATAACATTTTTTATTATATATTTTTTCCATTTACTTATACATTATAGGATCTATTACAGATAGGGAATAAGGAATCACCATTCATAGAGACTATAATACTGCTACTATGGTGTTGTCCATAATACACTGTATGTATATGTAGAACATTTATTATATAAGATCATGGAATATTTTTTAAATTATATCCAAATAAAAATTAATATAATTGAATAAATACAATTCAAAACGTCTCCCACAATATTAAATATATATGTGACCCATTTTCTTTTATTATAGTTTATCACGTGAATATTATAATTCTAACATAGGTATTGAATTAATTTCCTTATGAAGTATTAGGTAAATAACATTAGATGTAATTTTTTTCCCTTAATGAATATTCATTTACATCATTAAAAAATAAATTTAATCTAAGAACATATTATTATGAAATGAATGATTTATATCATATTAAAAGTGAAAAAATATCAAATTTCAATTATATTTGTAATAGGATTATAAATCAATGACCAATTTTATGGAGCATATCTCAAAATATAATGGATATTAATATAAATCATATTAGTTTAAATATTGATACCCTTTTTACATATGTCATGACTCTAATATAGAAAATAAAATGTACCTTTTGCAATTAAACGATTCTACATTCTAATTACCAGTGTTTGTATGAAATAATCATCATCGTCCCTCCTTACTATCATCATAACAATGAATTGTATAAGGAATTGCGTTCTTTTGAATATATACACTCTATATTCCTAGATTGATTAGTGGTTGGAGGATTAACCATTTGGAACATTGTATTGAAGAAACACATAAACTATAAAAAACCATATTCCACACTTCAAATTTCTATTCCTTAAAAATGAAAAATGAATATTATGATGAATATGAATTAACCTCTAGCTTGTGAATGAAATATATAATTCTGTCAAGATGAATTAATTCGAAAAGAAACATGGATTAACGTTATTTATAAATTTTTCATTATAAAAAACATCATTAGTTACCGTATATTATAATACATTGGGTCTTTACCTATTATGTGACAAAATACCATACATGGTATATCTTTTACAAATAATTTTTTTCTTCTAAAAATAAGGATTATCATGCTACAATTATGTATAATAGACTTTTATTTTCTATTCATCAGTTATTTTCAATGATTCACTTTTAATGAACTAATGGTTCTGTATGAAATACTATAAACAATATTCAGTAATAAATGATTTGATATCATGGAATACATAATTTTTGTTTTAAAAGAAATATTTAGTTGGATAAAATATTTTTTGCCTCTCTCCATTGATGCTTGAATTATCCCCTATCAGTCACTTAGAGTACACACCTTGTACATAATTACTGTTTCTGAATTTCCTTGGTCCTATATAATTAATCAAATATATAATAACATACTGGATCTAATATTAAACATGTATAAATGAATTAAACATTAAATGATAAATATAAATTATGTATAAATTCAGGGTCAATTCTTCTCCAATTCATTGAAACCTATCTTAAAAAGACCAATCATGACACATAAAATGAAAGTATAATCCTATTCATTTATCCCCCATTATAACATTAGTTTTGTAGAAAGACAATTTGAATGTGACATTTGTGGTATATTTGAAATTTTACATTTCACATTGCCTTTTTTGATATTGTTCTATAAAATTAATGCTTTTTATTTCAATAATATCTCATATTATTTTATAACCTACCCCAATTGATATAAAATTGGGGCCTTATATCTATATTTTTATAAAACTCATTGAACTGGAGAAATAATTACGTAAGGGTTAGTGGATGAGATGACTTGAATTTTCTTTATCTGACATGATTCCCAACACATCATGTTTTTATTGTACTATGTCACCCAATGTATATGACTACTTTCTTGATTTCCATACTACAATATATATGTGATCACTAGGATAATAATCTAATTGATTTCTACATTAATTTTCATGTTACATATTTTTCAATAATGAGACCATATTCTATATCCACCAACCTACTCATACACTTTGTAAATTAATATCGGAAATGTGATACATACATCAAGTGAATCATTAATAACTCTCTATGAAAAATATGTCTCATAACAACTTGTTTTCTAATGGGGCTTATTAGGTAGTGGGTGTCCTATACGTATAATTCGTTTCTTTTTTGTGTATAATGTGAAATCTTCATTACATTTATAGATAATTGGTTATAGTGTGGAAATAGTATTTATCAAATGTGGTTCATTGGGTATCTAAGGTATTAGATTAAGTTTTTGAGAAAAAAAATCATAATTATATTATGAAATTTTTTATTGGTTATTACATATTACTAACTAACACATTATTTGTATCCTATAATTTTTTCAATCCCTACTATCCCTCAATTCTAGATTCATAATAACTAATAGTGTTAATATTATAGTTGGAATGAAACCCTAAAACCATTCATAAATGGGTATTTAATGGGTATTTCAATGTATGGTGAGTTTTATACAAGGAATGTTGAAGGATTACCCCAATAACATGGGGATCCTGGAAATATTACACGATCTCTTGGCTTATGGGAATCATAACATGAATTTATCCAACAAGATTCACCTCCAAATTTTAGAAAATATTGATATGATTACATATTTGATTCCAACATTAGTTAATCAACAACATCATACTTATAAGAAATTTTAAATTATTGGCGGCACTAAAAATACATTATTTTTGATAATTCATATACTAGATTTTGTTCCAATTGACTAGATGGAAGGAATTACCACATAGTACAAAATTTAGGATTATTATTATTACATGATGAATGAAATAATTTTCTATTTGATATGTTCTTATAATGACATCAATCTAACAAAATTGAAAAAACCGTAAAGTGAAAATATCAATCACCCCTTCGTCTGTTTTAAATAAGGAATGTTTATTCTAATTTATGTTATTTTGAAATAATTGATATTGACAAAAAAATAATAACTCCTAAATAAAATAAAAGTAAAAATGATTGATCATGTGAATTTATTTTGGCTTGATTCATTGAAAATAAGAGGATCGACCGTGAACCTAAAGAAAAATACATCAATTGAATATAAAATGAATTGTAACTTTCACCTTGATATGATGTATCCAAATCATTTTTGGAAGAACTCATCATCTCAGTATGATCCACAACTTCAACCATCATGAAAATTATATATATATAATTGGGAATACACATGATACATGATTAAAATAATGATATACATTGTAGCCCTTATATATATATAGAAAATATTGTTGATGTATAGAGAATAAAAAATAACAAAAAATAATACATACATAACAAGAATTTCAAACAATTAGTTAAAAATGTTTAATCATTGTCATAAATTGGTTGGATGATTCTAAAAATCTACCAGAAGGTAATATAATTGTGACATAAGATTAATTCATCAATAAATTTTAGTGAAGGGAAATTTCAACAGCATTAAAAAATAATTTCTAATTTTAATTCAAAAAATATTTTTTATCTGGTCCCTAGAAAAATAATAATGAATTAAATTAATTTGATTTTTTAAAATCTTTTTAACACAAAAGGTGAGGGGAATCCAAAAATTGAGACACAATAAAATATTTTTTTAAATAATAGGACATGATTGATGAGGCGGACCCACCCTAGCTTAGTATAGGTTTGTATGACCCTTCTAGGTCATCGAGTCAGTCGGGAGATGCATCTTAATAAAAATGATGGAGTAATGAAGGGGTTTGTGAGGTGGTAGTGCACAAATCCACATCAAAAATGATTAAAAAAATCTGAAAATCTACCATTTTTTATGGATTAAGAGATCTGACTTACACTTATTTAGGGGTGTTTATTCTCTCTCAACATCCTTTTTGAATCTTCTACTATTAAACTATTATAATTATTTTCGTCTTTATTGATAAAACCCCCAAAAATAATAAAATTTTTAATCTAGTATGATGGATGTTATCCACTCAAGCCCCCACCATTTATAATTATCTTCCATTGATTATCTTGTTTAAAAAACAATGTATTTTTTTAAAATATTATAAACTCTAATATTTTGTTGAATGAACCCCAATATTGAAAATACTGGTCAACTTTATAGAATTTTTGGTTCACAAAAACTAAAAACCGGTGAACTGTTTTAGGTAAAATAAGACATATTTTTATTTATATTTTCTTCTTTTTTACATAAATACAACAATACTTAATTAGAATAAATCCAAAAAAATTACAACCTGGGTGTTCGAGATCAGATCAAAGTTTGGTCAATTGAAGTTTAAGCCTTCTGACACCCCCGTATGATATTTACAAAAAATTTCTTTATCCTTTCCATTAACCACAACATGATCCATACAATACTTTTGGAAGTTACCGAGGCTGGAAATAGATGATTATGTTTTTGGTATTTATACTATTTGACACCAAATCAATCTGCCAATATCATTGGATATGATCGATGGACCAATATGAAATATGAGGATAAATGTTGATGGAATCAATAATAAAAAATAATCAGACAATTATATCATTTTATATAAATATTTTTTCCAAAACTGATCATTGATAGTGAACATTCCCTTGATAGAACAAATGTCAACTCACTATAGATCTTAGAAATTCACCTTTAATCTATTTGGTAACATTGATCGTTAAAATCTAAGTTCATGTGCATATATAAAATGAATCCTTCATCCTCATGAATATCACATCTATGTCGTTCCACTAATCTAAAAAGGAGACCCATGATTGATTTCAATGAATGTTATTTTCTACCTCTACGATATTGGATGGATGAAAGAGTCTCTCTAAAATTCAAGTGGATGAATAGTCTATTTGAAATGATCTCCCTCATACTTAAACAATAAAGATTAAGAATATAAAAAAAGGATCCCTAACCCCTGTAAATGTAATTACCAGTAAATAAACCATCATTGAAACATTATGACCAACTAACTATGTAATTAAGATATTTTATATTTTTTATCAAATATACGAAAATAAATATATAATGTGATAAAAATTATCCATAAAATCAAATTCATATTCATTTAAATGTTAAGATAACATTAAATTATAAAATAATATTTTTTTTGAAATATCATTGCTGGTATTCATTGAAATATTATTAAATAAATTGAATAAAAAAATTAATCTACAATAATTTACAAATGAATTATAATGTATTTATTTGTTCATTGCATATTTTTTATAATTATACAACCTTGGACCATGTGGTGGGGATGACAATGATCAATACTCATATCCCATTGAATTGGACAAATATCTGAATCATCCATGCATCTGACCCTCTATTCTTTTATTTAAATAGAACTATGTAAAACTAACATACTAGGAGTGAATTGTAGAGAGTCATTTTTTCCCCAAGGATATAAGGAATACTCTTATAAAAAATCGTAGAGAAATTTTTTTATAATATAATACCTTGGTCTCGTAATATCCATTAATGATGGATTCACACATCATGTAATTATTCTTTTTTGATTTACTATAAATATACTAATTTCTAAGGGCTTACCTTCCCCTATAATGGAAAATGATTTATCTTAGGTAAAACCATTCTGATCAAGTAGGAATGATATGTCCCTTCCTTTTTGAAATGATAAATTCTATCTAGTTTATTCAATCATTGTTTTTCAACTATTACTACAAAAAACAAAATCTACCTCACCAGAACATAAATGTATTTTTTTATCATTAATTGAAATGTGTTATCAAATAGTATCTCCTGATAATAATCTAATGTTTAGAGAATATTATGTTTATTTGCAGATATGAACAACAATGGAAACCTGAAACATGCCTTGTTTCAATAGCGGTCCTATTATTCCTCATCTGACCTACATGAGATCACTATTTTCAAACATGATGAATATATTACTCAATGATTTTGAATCTCCATCACCCGATATGCACACATCAATTATGATAGGTCAACATGACGATTATAGAATCTATGACATAAAATTGACGAAACATTCAATGTATATTTTGGTTCAAATTATTTCTGAGGATCTTATATAATCATTCATATGAAAAATATTGTAAGGAAATTTCTATATAAATATAGGTTTCTAAAATATCAATACTAATATATTAGTGTACATTTGATGAAACTCTCTACATACAAGAGAAGATAATTATGAAATAATATTCATGTTGGGACCTGGGAACCCACTATTACAATAGTGTGTATATACAAGATCACTGGGAATAATAAATGAGCATGCATATATAAAATATTTTAATACATGTTAAAGGGTTTCCATTTAATGAAATTCTATGTTGTGAAATTGGTCACATTTTATGAGAATTTAATATTGAAGATGATTTCTTTCATCGAGAAAGAGTAAAATCATCAATCATATTTAACTCACAATACCTTTTATCAACATTAATTTGATAAAAATGGTGTACATGGTGTTCATCATCACATGTTGATGGGGAATCATTTTTCTTGTATGTTGTTAAGAAATTTATGTTTAAAATAACTTATATTTTAAATAAAAAAATCAAAATATCAAGATAGATTCATTTCTATAGGGAAAGTGTCGAGTAAATCAATTTTATAATACCCTAAAGTATGTAATTCCCTCAACACATTAAGGAGCTTTGAGTCAGTGTGGTTGGCTAGTCAAATAACGCAATTAATCTCTTTCAGCAATAGTATAGATACAACATTGACTACATGGAGATAATTGGAGGATCCTTAACACTATAATAATAATGTGATAGGGTATTCTCAATCTATAATTTAGAGATACATTTCTTCGATAAATTAGTCGGTGAAGTTTAATTATTTAGATTACATGTAATTTCTAATCAGTAATCAAGATAATGTGGTAAAATTATATGATTAATTATTAAAGATAAAATTAAAATTATTTCTACTTATCCAATATCACTATGTATAATACCTGAAAAAATAATATCTAAACGAACCATAATATCTTCGAGTGGTAAAAGAACTTATACATAGTACTACCCCAAGAGGGGACTCATTATATGCTAGAATCCCCATATCTACACATTCCATATTACGAAAAAAAATTTGAATATGAAGATAAATACATAAATATAATAGATGATGCACTATATGTAAGATGAATCATTTTTTAATCATTTAATTGTTTATTAAAAAAATGAATAATGATGAAATTTACTATAAGAGCTATCTCATATCCAATAATTATATCATGATATATATTTTAATAAATGATATGAGATACCAAGTCCATAATATATGTGTTGGATAGTAGCATGAAATTAAATTGAACATAGTGTAGTCATGATGATTGAGTGCATTGAGGGACTTGATTCACTATGGTTTTGATGGAATCAAGAAGTCAAAAATTATCTCATTATTGTGTAATTATACAAAAGAATCTGAATGTTTAATATTATTTATAACATGAATAATGTGGAAGATTATATATATGATATTTTTGTTTTCCATTATTAAAATGTATATAGAGAATAATATATTTTTATTCTTTATTTTTAAAATGATGACAATGGTTGTGACCAGGTTGAAAAACACTAAACCTTTACCATATTTAAAAATCCCCTTATATATTATATAGTTAATGTTATAGAGATACATATACAGAGTAATGTGAAGGTGGTTTTATGATTTTCATGTTGAAATAAATGCCACTCAATATAGAATTTCAGGATTGAGATGAAGAAGCATGTAAATAATTCTATATATCGTATATTTTTTTATAGAATTAAATATAACATTATCTAAAATATGGGTATTGTATTCAACATGTGGCTCAAAACATTGTATTCTGGTAGATGAACCATTCCAAATAAAGAATATTCCAAATGGTTATGTGAATATCTATATCTCCAACGGTTTGACACTTCTATCCTTAGAAGTGGTTGATTATCATCTCAAATTTTTTAGTGTAGTTCTATTATTAATCAACGATTATTATGAACCTTAATTTACAATAAAAAAACATTATGTGTCCAATTTAGAAACTGTGAGGTTTTATTTCTGGGATTTAAATAATTGAAGCCCATTTTATAGATATAACAAATGATATGGTATGGATCATCATAATAATGGCTTGTATATACCTTGACATGAATATCTAATAATTTTTTGAAATGAATGTACCAGTGAGAAATTAATTATATAATTACCTCTTATGGATCATTAATCATGGTCATGTTACTAATAATAGTATATATAAATTAAATTATGTCAAATATTTATACTCCATTGAGTGAAAACCCTTTCATTTATGCCATTGTTGTTTACATGGGAATCTACGAAATGTAAAATTAAATAACATTGGTGTGAGGGCCACATTACTATTCAAAATGATTAAAAATGATGTGACTAGTCAATTTCATGTAGATTCATGTGGTGGGTTTTTGTACTTTATTAATTATAAGAAATACTATACATATATTGATATATAGAAATAATGTGTTATAGGTCTAATTGTTTTATTTTAATTAATGATTATAAGTTTAAATTAAAAAACCATACTATTATGAATATTATGTAACACCTCATTGACCATGGTGGGAATATTTCATTAATGATTGCACTGAAATTTTAATGAGGTGTCAGATAGTATTAATCTCACTCATCCTTATAAAACACAATAAAAAAACAGTGAGAAAATGAAAAATTATACCATTCCAAAAATTATTATATTAATGACATGTCAAACTAATATATCATTATCTATGAAGGGATAAATGTTCTAGACCTCAATATGTACCCTAATGGATTACCAAAGGAAGAAACATAAGGTATTCCATTGGAGTAATGGTAATGAAATAATCCTATTATGTCACAAAATAATTTGTGGATATGTGAGGATTTCAGAAAGACTATACCTAGTAGAGATATATAATCCTAAGGGATGAAGTGATTCATTATTGGCTGTCATAAGAAAACTAATTGTCATTATCTAGTTTACCATCAAATAGAAATCTTATTATGAATTTAAAATATAGGTTTATATAAGGGAAAAAATTTTACATTTTAAAGAGTTAAATAATGGAAAACATCAATGATGTTGATGCTCTATATACCGATGATTTTGGTATGGTAACAATAATAAAAATGAATAAATGTGAGATATATATTTTAACGGGGAACATGTATAATGAATGTATAATGGAGAGGATATAGAACTAAATATATATGTATTTATTTACATCGTGTCAAGTGGAAAATTAATCCTAGTGAATGATTATCCTCTAACCCATAATTAAATATAAAATATAATGAATGATTATAAATGGAATGAAGACATTGATTCTGTAACACCGTAATGTTTTTATGAATTATTTTATTTAAATATTTTTTATTCTCTAGTATAAACTTTTCATGAAATCATTAGGTTAAATGAACTAAATTATTCCCTTTGTATAAAATTATCATTATATCCTTGATTTTAGTTTAGTGGGAATAAGTTTAATTAACTTATGAAAATGCATTGTGTATTCCATGGCTATTAATTATTTATAAACAATACAAATCAATTAGATATTTTTATTTTTGAGTGAATTAAATTTGTTAAGGAAATTAATGAGACATATATATTTATAAATGTTATATACTAAATCAAATAGTTTTTATTCATCTAATGGATATTTTACTCTTTTTAATGGAGAACCCCATTTAAATTAACATTTTGACACGTTAATAATTTTAATATCAAAATGAAAACATTTTATTTTGAATCAGGATAAAAAAATATTCATTGGATGAATTTCGATTATTTTTTATAACATTCAAGTTTCAATGATTAGTAAAAACACATTATATATTATGTGAGGAAATATTTCATCATTGAAACAATTTTTATTGATAAATTATAATATTTTATAGTTTAAAAGTATAATCATAATATATTTATATTTTTCAATATATTTTATGTCTTTAGTATTAATTTTTCACTCAATCCAGATATAAAAACAATTCAATCATTTTCCATGTTTTAGCATTTAAAACTCATTCTCTCTTTCCAACAATAGGATATTTTTAATTTAATTACTAAAAATTATGTGTTTCAAATTTTTAAAAATGAATTAAATATTTTGAATAAGTGGGATGAAATTATGAAAATGGTTCACTTTTATTTTTTGGACATTATGAATAAAACAGTTCTAATTTTTTTAATTACCGAGTTAAGGGTAAATTGTGTAATTATAGGTCAAATATTAATTAAAAATTACATTAAATAATTTCAAAAGCCTATTGTATGATATGAATAGACCCATATAATCTATATTTTTAAATTTAATCACATAACAGACACTTTACCATGAATATAATGATAATTTTATTATAATCAATGAATGTGTGAAAATGTAATGCTCAATTTTTATATCAGTATATTAATTATAAAAAAGTGATGAGAAAAAAATAACATCAACTATTGGTAGTCTATGTAAATCTAAAAGAATTAAATTCATCATAGATATTTATTTATTATAATTATAAATTAAATAATTTCTATTAATGATTACAGAATATTAAATGGGTTAATTTTATAATTTATATAAATATAATATAAATGATTTTAAAAATATTTAAATAAATATAAATTTAATTAATTAATGTTTTAAATGAATTTTATAGGTTATTGTGAATTTTTTTGGGGTATATTCAATTTTTTGTTTTGAATTTATATTCCGTGTAGATTTTATTTAAAACCAATGAAATGAATAGTGTCAAAATGGACACTATTCATATTTTGTAAAAATTAAATCTTATTAAATTATTTAAATATGAATTTTTTTTGAAAATTAAAAACTAATAATTATAAGGTCAAAAAATTTATAAAATATCAATTTATAGTCATTTAAAACTGTATACGTAAATATTTATAACCGTTAAATATTATGAATGTTTTTACCACAATTAAAATTAAATAGATTAAATAATTATAAATAAAAAATATATGTTTTAAAATTAAAAAAAACATGTCTAAATTATATTTTATGAGATTATTTAGAATAATACTCATATTATATTTGAAATAACCCACTTTGGATTAATTTTAAATTAAATATTAATTTATATTATCTTAAAATATTTTCTTTTTCCAATAGTTCCCCTCGCCTATCTTATAAAAGGAAACCTCTCCATTACATTTAATCACACTTCTATACCCATTTTTAGCCCAAAACCATCCAATAAACTCTCCCTATATCTCTCAATTCATTTTATAGTCCACACATTTGGAGGAATTCCATCCTATACAGGACTTTTTTGCAAATCAAAATGAGATACTAGAGAATGAGATAATTATATTTTCAACACTTTGGTAATTATTTTTATATATATATCTTAATATTATGTTCCCTCTATAATAATGAAATAAATTTATTATATTATATGTTTTGAGATGTTATTATAATAATTTTACAAACATATACCTCCTTTTATCCATCCTTTGAATAATAATATCACCATGTGTGCGTACGTATGAATTATTGTCTCTACACTGAGGTTTAATTTGTTATTCGACAGTAATTTATTTCGATTGGTATAAAGTTGAGTGTAATAAATTTAAATAATTAATATAACATGATAATTATTCGGTATAATTAATATTCATTCCATTTATTTACCATATAATCATTAAACTAATTATATCGTCCCTCGTGCATACGTACGACCTACTATCCCCATGAGGTGACGCGATTCAATCTATATGATTTTCATTAAACCATAAATATATACACGAATGGAATAATTAAATATGATATATATTATTCTAATGTTATTATACAAATGATATATCTATATCCTTTGCATTGGAACATGCACTTATTTGAAAAAACTAACATAAGAACATAAAGTAGTAAATATCTGAATAACAAGTGACAAAAAAATGTCACTAACAATAAAATAATAAAATATTAATATGGGATATCACAAAAAATTATGATTTTAGAATAATTCAATATCATTATTAAAATAATTTTATAGGAGGATCAGTTACATACAATGGATATTAGAACTAAGCTATGGGAAAAATTCACAATCTCCCTTTTTATTTTAGATTATTTATACCTAAGAATTTACTTGTGTTTACATGTCATCCACATCCATATTCCCTAAATATGTAATACTATTTATATTTTCTTCCAATTTTTTGGTTAAATTTTACCAATTTTTTGGTTTTTATGGTAGGAATGAATTTTTTTCCCTTATTCGATACAACATTTTTTTTAAATTTCCACCTACATTACGAGTAGAATATTTTTTACATGTACATAATGAATGGATTTTAAATCTTCATAACACATTATTTCCATGAAAATTCATTTACATGATTTCATGTTAATTTTCAAATATATTATTTTATTTTTAAATGTTGGATACATTTTGAGGAAGGAAAACATTTTTTAAGATTAAAGGATATTTTCACAAAGAATTGTGTTTAAGTGTTTTATGGAAACTATTTTCCACATAAGAAGATGGTTTTTAGATATATTTACATTAATATCCCAATTATTACAATTATATGAATGTTTTAATGATGTAATGATATTTTCTATGAATTACATTATTTTGGAAAGATGTTTAAGAATCAAATTTTATTTCATAGATTATTATATGAATAATGATTTATTTTTTGTGGAAAATGTAAAATTAATTAAAATATGATATTTTTCGGACTTATATATAACTCTAATTCATTGGGTAAATATTTATATCATACAGGATATACATGATAGGAATGATAAGTATATCTGGTTTAGTAATATCGGGCTGGAATTGAATGTAAACCTTGATCATTAATGGATTGTCTCTACTATAATGGTCTTTGAAAAGAGCATTTAGTAATATGAAATTAATTTCTTTGATAATTTGTATAACAAAAACCTTCATGTCTTATGTTCTTAATTTTGGGATTATGTCAATAAATACTTATGAACATTTATTCCATGACATTATATCATTATATTTTATATATAGGATAAAACATTATAATGTTTTGCTCTTATCTATTATGATTGTGATATGATTGATGTTTCCCATGATTAACCATACACATCATTTCATATAAACATTTCATATGATTCTTTTCCCCAGATCATGAAGAAGGTAATTTAGTAAGAAATGTCAAAAGGAGTCTAGTTATGAAGAAATAAGCCGGAAAACATGTGGTTGATTTTTGAATCAGTTGTTTTTGTATCCATGTTTTAAAATAAATTATTCCTATACAGTCCTTTCATGTAATTATTTCACATTGTAATGAATATATTTCAATTTTGATGTAACACCAATATATTGAAATTACGGGTTTTTATAGTTGTTATCATTTTAAATTTATAGTTAACCATTGGAAAATAGGGTAGGAATTATTTTGTATGAACCCTATGGATATGTCTATGTATGGGTTGCAATAATAGTGTTATTGAAATTAACATGTATATCCATGGATAAAATATAAATTATCTTAACATGAAATATTATTCTAGATTATGTTTCTTTAACATTATGATTAGTGATTTTCACATTATGTTACTTGGTTTTAGTAAATGGATATAACCCAAAGGAAATATATTAATGATTAATGTGTGGGGAAATACAATGATTTTCCCCCTATGAAACTAAATTTTTAAGGAGATGGAATGAATGGAAATGTTTCCTTTCTCACACAACATTCTAAATCTATTAATCGAGAAGGACATTGTAAAAATAAAATTATGGAGAAATATTTTGTTCAGTCATTCATGAGGAAACATCCTCCTTCATTCAATGGTTTATATGATCCATTAGTGAAAAAACAAAGGATTTGTACAGTTGAAAATATATTTTTAGTTCTACGTTGTTCTGATCATGATAAATTTATTTTATCACTTAATAATTTGTAATTTAATGCTGATAAATTGTTGAATATTTTCAATAATATAGGGAAAATATATTAAATTCATTGTATAAAATGGTATGAGTTCATGAATTTTTTTTCAAAAACTACATTTCATTTATTCTTCATAAGTATATAGATAAGGAGATACTTGAACTTAAACACATAGATGATGAATCTATTCTTACCTAGGAAGAATATATTTCACGAAAAGAAAGGTATGCTTTATGAATTATTATCTAACCTGAGATTAAAATTTACCGATTATTTAGTGGGTTTAAACCATGTCTTTGAACAGTATTATCCATAATGAGATTAATAAATATGGGGAAATCATAGAATTTTTTTCTGATAGTCGAGATGGATATTGGAGTAAGCCATCAGTCAATTGGGTCTTATAAGAAGAGAATAATCGAATTAAAAGGAATGTCTAGTGACTAAATTGAAATGAAGATGACTTTTCCCTTATCCCTATTTGGAATGAAACATGGAAGGAATTTTCCTATAGGGACTTGTAAATGATTTCAGTACGGAAATGAAGGACATCAAGATGTTTAATGCCTAAGAGATGGAAAAAATGTATAATAATGAAAAAAATATAAATAATGCACCATCTAGACTTCAATGCTACATGTTCAACGAAATGGGACATTATATCAATCAATTCACTAATTGATGTGTTA
The DNA here is from genome assembly GCA_963277665.1 of Viscum album. Lineage (NCBI taxonomy): Eukaryota > Viridiplantae > Streptophyta > Magnoliopsida > Santalales > Viscaceae > Viscum > Viscum album. Next base: position 201,991,305 of record OY728121.1, on the reverse strand, counting down.
TTGATGATGATCGATGTTAGAAAACTCATAAGGACAAATACAAAGGGAATTTACATGCAATCACTATTGTCGATGTGGAGTATGGAAATAAAGTGGTAAATATACACATAACATCCACTCTAAAGTAGGAAATGTTTTATTATATTACGGATCCACCAACTCTTTTATTTATGATGAATTTTCTCTATGTATCATAATATTACCTCATCAATTAGATGTTGAGTTAGATGTGACAACTCTTAGTAGAACAACAATCACTTCAAAAGATTATGATTCTTCTCTCTTTAAATTTTGTGGGAATGTGATTCCGAAAAATCTTATGATCATTCCTATAGTCGAATTTGATGTGATTATTAGAATGGAATGGCTTTCTTTACATGGAGCTCATATAAATTTCCATGGAAGGATATACATATTTTATCATCTAGATCAATCTATGACCATTTATTGATTCAAGGATTAATATGAAATTCGAGTAGAAATTTATTCCATCTTATCGATCTTGATTACTATAAAATAATTTTATTTATCATAAATGGTTAAAGAGAAACTATTTATTAAGAATAAACCCATTGTATAGGATTTTGATGCTGTTTTTTTGGATCAATTTCAAGGTCTTCAACCAAATCATGATGTTGAGTTTTCAATAGTACTCATACCGGGATCTACAGCTATTTCAATTACATTTTATAGAATGGACCTAAATAATTTTCATGAAATAAAGAAGAAACTCCAAGAGAGTATGCATAAGGGATTCATACTCCATAGTGTGTCTCCTTGGGGAGCACATATTTCATTTATTAACAATATAGATGGGTCAATTAGTCTTTTCATTAATTATCGAGAACTTAACAAATCACTATCAATATAAAATATCATCTTCCCTACATTTATGAATTATTCGACCAACAATGTAGAGCTCAATACTTTTCCAAGATTGATCACTGGTAAGGATATCAACCATTAAGGGTCCTGAAAGAGGATATACTAAAGATGGTATTACATACAATGTATGGACACTATGAATATATACTGATTCTTTTTAGTCCTACAAATTACCCCTATATCCTCAATGATCTAATGAATATAGTGTTTAGAGACAATATTGATCAATTTTTAGTAGTCTTTATAGATGATAATATTTTCTATTGGATGAGCTAGAAAGAACCTGATATAAAATTCATAATTGTACTGAAGTCCATGAGAATGTGAATAATTATGAAATTTCAAAAAATATGGATTTTGGATTCTGAACGATTCATTTTTGGAAAACATAATTTCATGATTTGCAATATTTGTGGTTACATAAAAAATCAAGTTGTTGAAAGTTGGACGATACCAAAAAATGGTTACTGAGATCAGACGTATTATTAGATTGGCTTGATATTAACAACTTTTAGTGATAAATTTTTCGTGATTATCTAATCAAATAACCATGTTGACTCGAAAATGAGTAATGTTCGTATGGACGGTGGAATCTAAATAGAATATCAATGACCAAAAAAGAAAGCTAGCTAGTGCAGTTGTGTTTAAAAAACCTAGTAGAGGAGAACTGTTTGTGATCTACAGTTATGCATCCAATAATGTTATGGGAAGCGTTATCATGAAAAATGATAGTTTTATAGCTTATTCCTCATGATAGTTGAAAATACTTGATAAAAATAACCCAAATCATGATTGGAGTTAACTATGGTAATAATTTAATTAAATATTTTCAGGCATTATCATTATGGTGAATGGTGTGATATTTTTACTTATCAAAAATGATAAATGTATTGTTTCCCAGAAATGGATTTGAATATGTAACAAAAAATATGGATTGAGTTGAATAATGATTATTACTGCTCAATATAATACCTCCTTGGGATAGTGAAAATGGTGGTATATTCTTTGAGATAAAAAAACCATTCTAGCTTATCCATGACGAGGATCACAAAATATACTATATTTATGGATTTGAAAAGGATGGATATTGTAATATTAAAGGAAGGGTTGAAATCATATATTTCTCCATTGAATACGCATCAATCTACACCTGTGAAGATTAAGGAGGTGTATAAGAATTTTGTAGAGATACAAAAGAATTTGAGAACGGTTGTTGAATTAATCCTTGAGTGTGATAAAATTATAAGGATCTGGAACCATGTTTTTTCCTCCCATAACATAATTAAGGAAGGAGTTATTAGATGATTCCCATAGTCCTTCATTATCTAATAACTATAGAAGCACAAAGATGTAAAGGGACCTAAAATATTATTTCTGGTGAGTTGTATTGAAATAAGATATCGCCAAATATGACTCTTGATGCTTGGTTTTTCAATATGTTAATACTACATGACAATAGTCTTAGGGTATTTTACAACCATTACCCATAAAAGAATAGAAAAGGGAAAAATCTCTACGGAAATGGTCATCATACTTCTAAAAATATCAAAAGGAAATAATTATATCTTGGTTATAGGTGATCAACTTATGAATTAATCACACTTCATTGAAATTATAGATGATTTCTATCTTGATCAGTTTTCTAGGATTTATTCAAAGGATGTCATTAAACTGAATGGACTACCACATTCCATTTTATCTAATTGGGAATCGAGATTTACATCCATTTTATGGAAAAGAAATCATCATGATATGAATATAGAGTTATATATCAGCGCTACTTATCATCCATAGATAGTTGTTTAGTCTGAGAGGACTATTCATACTCTAGAAGAGATGTTGTGATTTTTTGTTATGGATTTCAATGGAGGTTGAGATCAACAGCTACCATTTTTTGAATTTTCTTACAATAATAGCTTTCAATAAAATATTCAAATGGATCCTTGTGAATCCCTCTATTTAATGATGTGGAGAAATATAACTTTTTGGGATGATTTTTGGGAACAAATTCTATTAAGACCCAAACATGTTAATAAAATGGATGAAATGGTAAAATCTATTCATCAACTATTAAGAGATGCTCTTAGTCGAAAAAATGGATTGCAGACAACTAAATAAATGACCTAGAGTATAAATTGGATGATAAGATGAATTTACGAATATCTCCTTCGAATCAAGTAATGTGTTTTGGAATGAATGGAAAGTTGATCCCTAGGTATATCTGTCCTTTTTAAATTTTGGATCATGTTCGGAAGGATGGTTACCAATTGTCACTTCCACCAAATATCTCTCAAGATCATGATGTGTTCAATATCTCGCTCTCTAGAAAGAACATACCTGAGTCTTAACATATACAATACTAAGAAGCCATATAGCTAGAGACATATCGTTCATATGAAGAACAATCAATAGATATTCTGGATCATATAGAAAGTATTATACACAACAAGAGTACTCTCTTGGTTAACTTTTTATGGTTGAACCACAAATTTGATGAATCCACAAGTGAACATGAGGATATTATGAGGGAGTTTAATCATAATCTTTTGGATTCCATGTGATGAATTTAAAGTGTGAAATTCAGTTTATGTGGGATAAAACGTTACACCATGATGTTTTTGTGTAATATTTTCTTTAAATAATTTTTATTTCTTAGTATATTTATATTCACACAATTGGGAATATAAACAAACAACGAGAATCTATTTTATAAAATTATCGCAATATCATAGTTTTTAGGATAGTAGTAAAAAGTATAATTAACTTATGAAAATGCATTTTGAATTCTATGGCTATCTAATATTTATGAAAATTATAAACCAATTAGATAGTTTTTTTTGTTTTTGAGTGTATTACTTTTGTTAAATAAATAAATGGGATATATATATATATATATATATTATAATAGATAAAATATTATTATATTCAACCAATGGATATTATAGTCATAGGGTCTGAATAAACCCTTTTTGTTGTCTAAAACCCATTCTGTTATAAAAGGGTAATTTTACGCATTTGAATGGAAATACCCATTTAAATTATGAATTTGGAAAGATAATAATTCTTATATAACAACATAAACATTTTATTTTGAAGTGGGATATAAGTATTTTACATGAAATAACTTCGGATATGTCTCTAGTAACATTCCAGTTTTGATGAATAGTGAAAATACACTTAATTTTTCGTGGAATTTTCATTTTAGAAAAATATTTGATATTGTTAGATTATAATATTTAATTTCTTTAAATAATAATATAACATATTTTTATCATTAAATATATTTTATGTCAATAACATTAAAAAAAGGAAGTTTTACTAATTATATTAGTTGCTAAAATAGTTGTATTTTAGAATTTGAAAAATGTATTTGATATTTTTAATGAGTGGGTATAAATTTGGATAATAGTTTATTTTATATTTTGGACATTAGGAATAGTAACTTTATTTATATAATTATTACCACGGTTAAGTATAAATTCTGTAATTAAAGATAAATGTGATGTTATAAAATTACCATAACACCTATCAAAAAAATATTGGATGAATATATTCATCCCTTATCATCTATGCTTAGAAATGGAGTAACTTAGTAGCCACGTTCCTATGAATATGACATTAATTTTATTAATATCAATGAAAGTGACAAAATGTCACTCTTTCATTATATGAGTATATTAATTATAATATAGCGATAAGCATGAGATAAAATTGATTATATATATTATATAGAAATCTTTAAGAATTACCTATATCATAGAAACATTTTTTTTAGTTTTCAAAATTAAATGATTTCCATTATGGATTACACAACAATGATGGAGAATTTCTTTTATTAATTTAAACATCAAATAATTGATTTTAAAAATATTAAATTAAATAATAATAGAATTAATTAAGCTTCTTCATGAATTTTATAATTGATTATTAAATTTTTTGATTGTATTTAATATTCTGGTTCTATGTTATCTTTGGTGTGGATGTTATTTTAAATCAAAAAAAACATTATAGGGTCAAAATTGACATTATTGGTATTTTAAAAAATTAACAATTTTTTATTTTATTTGAATGTCATAAAAAATATTTAAAAATTAAATTCTATAAATTATAAGGTCTATAATTTCATTAAATATCAATCTATTTTCAATTAACAACTTTTATGTAAATATTTATATCCATAAAAAAATTTGAATATTGTTACCAGAATTAAAATGAAATGGATTGAATAAGGATAAATCAAATATAAAAGTTTTTAAATAAAATTAAAACAAATATAAAGTTTATGGATTGATATTAAATCGACCCATCCTCATCTTTTCTTCGTAATAATCCAATTTGGAACCAATTTAATTTAAAAAAAAAATTTATATTATTTTAATAGGTTTGGTATTTCCAAAGGTTCACATCCCCTCTCCTATAAAAGGGAAAATGTACTTCTCTTTTATTCACACCAATAAATTCCTTTTTTCTACCAAAACCTACCCATTTCTTCTCCCAAATTCCTTCAATAAATCATAGAGTACAATATTTGGGCATAATGCCATCCTATAGAGGCCTTTTGTTCAAATCAACAGTTGGTACTCGAAAAAGAGGTAATTGTGTTATCACCTATTTCAAAATTATTTTCATCATCTACTTCTTATTATATTGTTTACATAAAAAATAAAAAATATACTATTTTATATATTATGAGATGTTATTTTAATCATGGGACAACATTTTAGCTCCATTAATACACTATTCAAATTATAATGTCACAAGGTGTTCTTACATATGTCTTAACATCTCTATGATGTAGTGTGGTTTTTTATTCACAAATACATTATTTATATGGTTATAATGATGACTATAATGGATGAAAATAACGAATTTAACATGATAATTATTCATTATAATAAATATACCATACAATTTAATACCATTTAACCATTTAGTTATTTATATAGGCACTTGTGTGTATGTGTGGCCTTTTGTCTTAGGTTATGCTATGATGAATGATTTATGATTTTGTGGAACATGCATGAATGATTTTATTTTGAGATTGTGGGACATATATTTCACACCCATGCATTGGGTAAAGATTTATATCTCATGACATAAACAACACTATAAAAAATTAAAATTTGTTCAATAATATAGGGCTGGAATGGCATGTAAACCATGTTAAGTAATGGACATTCTATTCTATGATGGTCTTCGAAATGAGCCTCGACATATATGAAATGATTTTATGTTATTATGTTTATGTCAAAAAAATACTTGTATTTTCTTACTTTTTATATTATTTCCAATAATTATAATGTACTTTTATCCCACAAAATGATATCACAATCATTTATATATTGGATAAGAATTCCAAATGTTATTTTCATATGTCTTATAATTGTTATATGATTGATATTTCCCCTGTTTACCCTTACTGAGAAATTATGCACACCCTTTCATTCTAATATTTTCCCTAGATCATGAGTATGTTTATTTTATAATATATGTCAAAATGGATTGTTTTTATAAATAATTCAGCGAGATACAATGGAGATGTATTATGAACCAGTTGTTTATATTTAAATGTTTCTAAAGAGAGTATACCTATATGGTACTATCAACGAATTATTATATATGGTAATTAATATAATTAATTTTTATTTAATATCAATGTATGTAATGTATGGTTTGTTATACATTCTGATATAGTGTCGATATACTAGAATCATTTATTTATATTGGTAGATCCTACAACAAATATGAGACCAATTAAATAAAAATTGGTATTCCGAAAAAATATACATGCTTTTATGAAAATGTAAATACCTATAGATAATATTTTGATTCATTGGGTTTATTTAAACGTCATATAAGAGACCATCATAAAATGTTCTCAATGATTATGATGTTAAAATACATTAGAATAATACATTAAATAATTACTTTTGATGATTATTAAATAAAGTAATTGGATTTCAAAAATTCATTTATAAGTTGGATTTTTTCTGTATATTTCTATATGACTCAACTAGTAAAATTAATTATGCTATATAGTTCCATGAATGCATATAATCTTAAATAATCCATTTCTGGGGTGGAGTAGTGATTATGATCATGGAATGTTCATTTTTATGAGCCTATAGATGAATTTGACATTGTTAAGAAATTAAGAAATACATATGTCGATAGTAAAGTGAATAGGAATGTTGTTGTATTCTTATAATAATATATTTATGAAATTCAAATTATATGAAATGAAGTGAACATGTTATACAAAGTTAATATTTTGTTAAATCAATGTTTCTATATAAAAATATATTGGAAGTAGCATGAAATATCAGGATAATGGTTCATTTAGGAAGATCTCAATGTTGGTTTTGGTTATGTTAATATATATATACTGACAAGGTAATAAAATTATAAAATATAAACCAATATGGAAGGGGGTGTATATAATGTCACATATCATTAATTGCACTAGAAAAATGTGTCAACCAAAATAATTTTATATTAAAATAATGAATTAAAGTTCATTGTGATTTGGAAGAGAGGTATATAAAGTATTCCATGATTCTTTAATTTTATTATTTTTTTTCTTTTTCACTATGAATCATTAAAATATATCAATAAAATTTAAGGGAAATATTAGGAAGCTGCCAAAACAATACTAATTCAAATGAGTTGTACAAAAGATAGATTCCTAATTTATTGATGATATGATGAAATTCTATAAAAAATTCTTTCTTATACATATTAATACGAGTATTTCACATGGTGGGACCAACAATAAGGTCCATGTGATGTCAGAGTTAAAATTATATCACTATGTAAATATATTCATTATTAATTTAGTATCTAATAATTATATATGAATTTATTTTTTAATGTATTTACTATTATTAAAGATAATTCATGGAGATGTATTTAAGGAAAAACATTTTTTTAATAATAAATATTCATTAAATATTTTCAATAATAATGACTAGAATTAATGAATTTAATTTTTTCATAATTTATTTATTATATTATATGATAGTGATTAAAATACATTTGGTTTATATGAAATCATAATTATTTCACAAGTTTTTATTAATAATTTTTTTGATATGAAATATATGTATATATGGCATATAAATCCATATCCTAGTGTTTTACAGTAATATATATGAATTACTAAGCTCAAATATCAATTGAATACTGTTTCAATAAAATTTTAGAGATCGTGTATCATTACTCCAGTGTCATTGTGAAGGAAGGTGATTATTCCAAGAATTGATCCATGTTATTCTTTTTGGTTCGATTGAAAAGAATATTGGTTATATTCAGTATTTTTATGTAATTATTGGTTCTATATTAATGCTTGAAAATATATATATGTATATATATTATTATATTTCTAATATGATTATTGAGAATGTGTGGAATATTTAAATGTATCCAAATATATTTATTTTGAGTAGAGGTTTCCAAAGACATGTATTATTCATCAAAAAATTAAAATTAAAACATATTTGTTCAATTTAAATTTATTCATAAATCCATTAACATTTTATACAAAGGTTTCATACCAAGATTCACATCACTAGAGAAGATGTTGATGTTTAATCACCGGATAATTTTTAAAACTGAATTCAATGTGATTCCACTGTAGGGCCTAGAACTGACACATGTGCAATAGAATGCTACATATAATAAAAATTCTGAAAATATATACTTTACCACATCTAACTATATAATGGGGGGATTTGTGACACAATACATGATTTTTTCTATAACTTCTTCAAAAACTATTCCCAACACCCAAAGGACATATTAGATGACTAATATTTTTTATTGTGTGATTTATTAAATAAATTAATATATATAATAATTTAAATTTCACATATATATATATATATATTGAGAAATTATTTGAATCATAAAATTAATAAAAATTACCACACAATAAAATCTATATTCCCTCAAAAAATTGATTGAATAAAAAAATAAATGATAACCAATTACATTGGGATAATCATTTCATGATAGGAATATTTAATATTTTTTTTATTATAATCACAAATCATGGAATTATCACATATATTGTGGAATAGAATAGTTTAAATATTCAAAAAGCTAATCTGATACATTTATATTTTTTAACAATGATTACAAATTCATTATGATGAGATCCACCTACCCAACATATCATTCACATAGTAATTCACGATTCCTACATTATTTCATAACCATATAGCATTATAAATGATAATCACCTAGTTAAAATAATATGATTGAATCCAAGAAATATTTATATCCATGTGTTTTAATTATATATATTTGTTGACATTAATATATAACCCTAACAACAACCACTATGTCTATTTCTTATAACCCCCTCTAAAAAAATCCATAATTGACAAATAACATACCTAGTGGAAAAATTAATCCATAAACCACATTTTGCATAATATAGAACTGAGTAAATCCAAACTAATAAAATTATTATATTATAAAAACCCAATAGTGATAAATTAATAAAATTAATAAAATTCCATAATGTACAGTTAATATATGGGAATTTTTATTCTTGAGGACATGGGTGTGTACAATTCATAATAAGACGCATAAAAAGGGGTTCTACTCAAAATTACTATTTTTCCAATATTATTTTACATTTTCTTTTATTATTCAATATATAAGTACTATATTTTCTGAATAATATATCATATAATTTTCCATTTATTTTTATTGTTTCACATGACTAATTACTTATCTTATATATTCATTATCCACATATACAGTACATTGATTTTAACGATTCTAAACTCATCAAAATTGATTTAAAATCACAATTTATGCTATAATTTTTTCAAAATAATATGGATTATAACAAAACTATATATATTACAGTATTGAATTAAAAAAATTTCGTTCAAAGGGGTGGATATTGGGATTCATGTGATTTTGGATAGAAAGGGTGATTAATTGGTGTTGGGTGGGGGGTTAAATCTTGAGCTAGATTTATATATGTACTATATTTTTAGATGAAATCATAAACGTGGACCATTATAATTATTTCTATTATTTCCATATGTTATGTATTGAGATTTTATATCAGACATTATATCCAAATACAATGGATTCATCCAACATACCTAATGATTTTTATGAAGGGTGTATTACGTGAAATTATTTCATTGATGACGTCTATCATCTTCTACTTTTAATTTAATTGCTTTCTATTTTTGGTTATAGTATACATTTATATGAATTAATATTTTTTCCTACTTTATACACCTCCATTTATTTATCTTATTTTAACTAGATTATGAATTTGGAGACAAGATAGTGTTGTACATATTTAATCGTTGGATTTTTTATATCATTTCCTTGATGATATTCCAATGGATGAATATATTGTTTAATTTCATTATTTATATTTTACCTTATCCAGTAGCTATTTTATCATTTATATATCATAGTACAAGTAATAATTTTTAATTTATTTATTTATAATAATTTTAATGTAACTCTACAAATGATATCTTAGACCACAAGGTCAAATATTTTGGAATTATAGAATTATATAATTAATAACCATGAAAATCATCATTGGATATAATTTTCATATTTTTTTATAATATATAGTGAATATAAATTTTATTAACTGTATGATATTGTTTAATAATTTAACAATAACTGGATTTTAAATTTATGATGATAATCATTAAAGGGTTCTTTGATGTAATGTTTTCAAGATACAATTAGATTTTATTTTTCCAATATTTACAGTTTCGTTCTCCACCAATGTGTTTTGGGGTTAAAAAAATTTAAATCACAATTGAATAGATTTCTATATAATATATGATAACGAATGAATAATTAAGGTGTTTATTAGAGCCATTAATCCTTTTCTTAATTTATATCATTCATTTTATTTCTAAATTCACTCAAAAATCTTCATATTTTCATAACTCTTTCATTTACTCATTTATGGTTACATAAAAACTACTATGAATGGTTTAATCCATTTTATCATCATTAAAAAGATATAGGTCATCACATGTGGTACTGATATTAGCAAGGAATAATATATATGAAAATTAAATCATTTTAAATGAATTTTATTTAAATGTATAATTAAATCACATGATAGAACATAATGGTTCGTTATCATTAGAGATTATATATATACCAATTCATTTTTAATGTATTAATAATTTCTATAAAAACATATCTCAATTGATTCAATTATTGAAATATCTTATATAATACTCTAATTCATATCATGGAAATTGACAAATTAGAATAAATAATCATATATTCTCACTAAATGTAAACATGAGAGGAAATAATAGTAGATCATAAATTATCATTAGATGTGATTGTGGTTATAAGAAAATAATGAATGATAATGGACATAAAATAATAGAATCAAACCTAATAAAACATATATCATAAATCATTAAACTTGGAATAAATGTTTCAGAATAACATAATATAGGGGAACTAATATTTTGAAAAAACATGTTAATAATCAGGAGTGATGAGAACATAACATGCCTAAAGACTGTTGAACATGAATTAAAATAATAAATCATTACCCCTTTGAAGCATCCGTTGAGTAAACATAATATCAATGGATTGAGACACATAGTGTTATTGTTTAATTCCCCCTTCCCACAAACATAGTTAAAAGGAGACTTACGTAATTTATTTGTCTCACTATCCCCCACATTACATATAATATCAAAAGATACAATGATTTACCCATATCATTTGAGTTATATATTAGACCTACCGATTACATTATTATTGTTCATACCAATTTTTTCCACCTCAACATGAAAACATTCATAATTTATTCATAGTTAAATTAATCTGTGTTACAGAAATGATTTTTTAGGACAGTTTCAATAAGGTGTAATAAAAAATCATTAAAAGAAACAACATGGATGGTTTCAGTATAATATATAATCAATATAGATTAATAAATGATTAAAAATGTTAAAATATAAATAAATATAATAATTCTTCTTTAAATTTAATTTGAGAAATAAGAAAATTATTATTTACCATTTTGTGATTTTTTAAAAATAAATTGACTATTAACATAATAACTAAACATTTGAAATTGAAAAAATGAAAAAATGAAAAAAAAATGAAAAAATGAAAATATAGATAATATTGTTTTTATAGAAAAAAATAAAAATTTGGTTGGAAAATGTTATTGTGTGGAAATTTTTTTAATAGATTCATTTCAAAATTTGAATGGAAGTTCAATGTTGGGAGAAAATAACCATTCAATAACTTGTTAATAAATATTTTTTTAGTAAAAAATAAAGTTATAATTAAATACATAACTTACTATTTATTCTCTTTAGAGATAATAACTTGTATAAAAAAATATAATGAATATTGATATGTGGTAAAAATATTTCCTACTCAAACATGAGGAAGGTTGGTTCCAACGATATGAATAATTTTTGTTAAATTATGAACCAAGATGAATTGAAATTGTATGAATAAATTTGAATAATATAATTAAATAAATTATAGGAAATTAAATTTGGAACTAGATAAATGGATAACAAATTTTTCACAAATAAAAATTAAATTTTTGAAATTATCGATTTCATAGTAATGTTTGAAAAAACTATAACATTATTATAGAAATCCACAAAATATTTTTAACCTATTAAATAATTAATTATACAACTATAATGACATATTACATATCCTTTTTCAGTTATATATACTTTAATTCATTAAAACTATGATAATTCATTACCCATAAATTAGTCTGGTATTGTATGATTTGATAATCCAATTTTAGTAATTCTAATTGCTTATTACATGTCTCTTCAGGTAGATGTTGATACTCATTCATTGATATGACGTTACTAATTCTGTGATTATTAAATGTATTGGAATCATTTTGGGTCATTTATTAATTTAATTACATGTTCAATTTATTGATTGTAATGGTATGGTTCTTGATAATTGAATCCATAATGAACTAGTTTCATGTAATTTACTAATAAAAATTATATATATTGTAAGGATAATAATTTTTTATATAAACCATTAATCCATATTATTATAATAAAATAATAATTAATATAATATATTATAGATATTAAATTCATGATATGATTCATTTTAGGAAATGGCGATGATAGTGTAAGATTGGTATAGAGTAAGAGGTTTCCAACCTCTGATACCAATTGTAGGATCGAAATATAATATGAGATGCTCAATATACAAGAGGGGGGGTGAATTGTATACATTAAAAATTCCTTTGGAACCTTTAAATTTAGTTATGAATAACTAAAGATTCCTTAAGAAAAAGAAAGGGATAAGTTTAACAAAGTTAAACTAAGTAAATTCACAACACCTCTAACACCGAACTAAACATGGAAAGAGATTCCAAAAGTAGGTTCCGGAAATATGGTTCCGGAATTTGAAACTTAACAAAAGTTACAATATGAGATTCTACCTTAAAGCATATAGAATCTAAATAAATCAGAGTAAGTAAGGAAGTATAAGAAAGTTATACTTTCCTTAAGATACAAATTGCAGCGGAATAAAAACAAGTAGTACAACTACTAGTAACAAGATAATAGTCTTTTAACCCAAAGAGAAGGGTATCCAACAACCTTGGATAAAGGTCCCTTGATTTATACTTTCAAGAAAGTCTGTCTTACCCACACCAGGGTAAGCCCTCGATACGAAGATCGCAGTCTCTGTCTTGCTATCCCCACAAGCCCTCATCTTCAAGGTAGTTGGAAACCTCTGTCCTCCTCAGCAAGGAAGCCCTTGAACTTTAAGGTAGTCGGCACCTCTGTCTTCCTATCCCCGGAAGCCCTCGAATGTAATCACCAACATTTGGAGTCGCACGAAGCTTTGAGAGTTAATAAGAGTCTCTCTCTCTAGAAATCAATTCAACATCATGTATGCACAATGTTCAAATTGTTCATCCATCCATTAGCTATCAGCAGCGAGCTCTTTCAAATGAGCTCCTATTTATAGGTAAGGTCGGCTCCTTCTCCAACGGTCATATTTTCCTTAAAGATCGGAGGGACCTGTACACGTGTCACATAGACAACGGTTAGTTTATAATAAAACAGACGACATCGTTTTGTAACAAAACAAGTGTATCAGAATGTAAGACATCGTTTTAAACTCTAACATAAAGATTCAGAATGAAAACTTCGGAGTGAAGGTTCGGAGTGAATAAATTCAGAGTGTATAAAACAATGATAATCAGATTCTGTTTAATAGATGAATTCGGAATGAGAATTCGGAATAGGAATTTGTCATCAGAAATCATAGTGAGAATTCATCATCAGAATTCGTAATGAGAATTCATCATCAGAATTCATAATGAGAATTCGTCATCAGAATTCGTAATGAGAATTCGTCATCAGAATTCGTAATGAGAATTCTTTATCAGAATTCGTAATGAGATTTCGGAATGAGATTTCTTCATTAGAATTTGTAATGGGAATTCTTCATTTGAATTCTTAATGAGAATTCGGAATGGGATTTCTTCATTAGAATTCGTAATAAGAATTCTCCTTCAGAATTCGTATCCTGAATCTGGAATAGAACTTAGTCAGAGTTCATATCCGGAATTCAGAATGAAACTTCCTTATAGTTCTTGTCCAGAATCCGAACCCTAAAACAGAATGCTTTATATCAAAGATTCAATGATTCCGAGAAAATGAATCTGAAACTTATACTTAAGAAAAATATGGAAGAATATATGAAAAGGATAATTTTTCTTATAAAAGCGATTTTCCTTAAGAAATAAATTTTCCTTATAAAAGCAATTTTCCTTAAGATATGATGTTTGTGATTTTCAAAACAAGAAGGAATGGAAAAGTCATAAGGAACACCTTATTGACTCAACAATCTCCCTCTTTTTGGAAAGCACAAACATCCTTACGAAAAACAAAAATTCTAAGAAGAAAGAAACATATTAATGCTTATCTCCCTTGTTTTAAGGATATAGATGAATACGAATAACTGCCCCTTAGGCTTTGAAACTCTAAGGATCGTATTCAGATTTCCGGAGTGACATTTCATAAGAAGGTCTTCTTTAAGAAAAACTCCCCCTTAAACAAACTCTTATTAGATTTCTTTTTCCTTGGGTATTTTTTCTTTCTCCCACTTTGATAAACTCTTATTAGAGTTCCTCTTTTTATTAAGGATCTTTTCCTTCTCCCCCATTGGGATTTTCAAAAAGAATTGGAAGGAATGGAAAAACTTAACAAAGTACCTGAGATATTAGTAATGAAAACAAAAAGATACAAGAGACAGAATTTTCATTAAAATTTGTAATCTCAGCAACAACAAAAAAAATTACAACAAAAAGATCGGATTGGGTTATTTCGGATCTTTTTCCTTAGACATAAGACCTTTTATAATAGTCTTGATCTTCTTGAGGTCTTTATGATCTTCTTCGGCTTGCTTCTCTAAGACCACTATTCTTGCGGATTGAGCTTCAATTTTTTCCTCCTGGGCTTTCAGTTTTTCTTCCTGAGCTTGGATCTTTTCTTCCTGAGCCTTCATCCTTACTTCAAAATCGATCCGATGATCCCTTTCAAATTTCCAATTCTGAGAAACAGAATTCAACTTCCCATTCAGATCTCTCACTTCCTGAATCCAAAAGTTCTTTTCTTCAGTCAGCTTTTCTTCAAAGGATGCAGTCAGCTCATTAAACTTCTTGTCCTCGGTTTCAAAGGCATCCTTAACATTTTCTTGAAACTCATCAAGCAACCTCATCTCTTCCACATTCTTCTTCGACCAGCTTGTCATCCTCTTGAAATATCTTTTATGAGCTTCGTAACCAACAAAGAATGTTTTGAACTGATCTTCAATCTCAACAAACTTATCCATAACCATGGATACAGAGTCTGTTTTCAGATTCAACGCATGTTGGAGCATCTGGAATCGTGAATCAATACCTGAGAAGGTCGGAATGGTTCCCACCAACTTCTTCAAAGACTGAACAACAAAATCATGCCCCAACGAAGATGACTCCGAATCTGAAATCTTGCTCGGAGAGTTTTCTTCCTCAATAAGCTCCAACTTCCTCTTAGAAGAACTACCATCTGCCTTTCTCATCCTCTTTTCTGAACTCGGGGTATCAGCAAGAATTTGTTTCCCCTTATCTTGTTTCGGAATAGAATCCTGTTCCGGAGTTTTCTTTTCACTGTCAAAAACTTGAACAAAAAAATCTTCCTCATCAGAAACTTCCTGAACACCAACCTCTACATTTTCCATCTGAGAAATATCATGTAAAAGCTATTCTTCTTCTCCATGATAGGCAACTTCTTCTTCCTCTTTCTCTTCTTCCATTGCAGGAGTAACAAGCTTCGAAGATTCAGCATCAGAAGTTCGGAGCGATAAGTGTTCCGAGGGAGTTCCCTTGTAATCATCTACTTGTTTTAGCACATCTCCTGTCTCACCACTTCCTTCAATAACCTCTTCAACTTGTTCCTCTTGCTCTATTTCCTCAGTATTCGTAGCAACAGCTTGTTCTGAAGAAACGAGATTTCTTCCTGGAGTCTCAGGTAGAGATTCTAGGGAGAAAGATCTCGGAACTGGAATTGTTGCTGAAACCATTTCGTTGAACTTTAACAACGCTTTAACAGCCTCGGCTTCTGACAATTTCTTCTTAAGATTCTTCTCATTTTCTTGCTTTTCAAGCTCATCAGCCGTTTTCTCCTTCAAAGCCTTAGCCTCTGCAGGGTTCAATCCGAACTGCGGATCCCCTTCTTTCCTCTTCTCTTTGTCAGCTCTCCACTTTGTAACAACCTCATCAGGATAGGTCTTCTTCTTCTTAGGCTTTGTTGGTGCGGAGTGGACTTCCTTAGACATGGTATTTTATCCTTGTTCTTCCAATTCTTTCAGCTTTCTCTTCCTTACTGGCTTGGATGATTCCGGATCAGCAGATTTCGGAGCTACTTCTTCTTGAGGAGGTAGATCAATAAACTTTCCAGACTTCTTGTCAAAAGCTATATTCATTCTTTTAAGCGTTCCATCACTAAGCAGCATGATCTTGCAAACTCTCATCTTAGATTTGCAAGCCTCCTTGAAAGACTCAAAACACCGAACAATCAACTTGGAGAGGATTGCTGGATACATAATAATCTGAGCTCTCAGATTCCGCTTCTTCAAATTTTCAATATTAAGAAGAATATGATTCATCAAGTTAAACTTCCTTAGATTTATCAGGAAATCTACGATATATATCTCACTCTTCATCAAGCTATCCTTATCACCTTTTCTCGGTACGATAAGTCCTTGTACCCATAATTCCAGAATCCGGAAGTTTGTAGATAGACTTGCAATCTTCAGAGCCTTGTCATCAGCCAATCCGAGAGTTTCTAAGGCCTTTTCCTTGTTGAAACTACCCAAAGAGTCTGGAAATACGTGAGAAATAAACTCAGCTTCACCTTCATAAGTTAACCCTACCAAGCTTGCAGCCTTGGTGTAAGAAAGCTTATATGTCTTTCCATATGATTTGAAAGAAAACTTCTCTCTATCATCTTCCTTAAAGAAAGAAACTGATTCATAAAATTCGACAAGTAAATCAGAATATACTTCATCTTGATTCCCGGTTTTAGATACCGCAACATCCTCCCAGCCATTCAGATTGATGTTCTTTGAGATAAGGGAATCATAATTGTTGACGAAGTCTGGATGGAGTAATCTTTCCCTGTATACTAACCACTGAGAAATAGGCTTGGTTGAAGAAATTTCTTGAGAAGCTAACTCTGCCGACATTCGGATCTGAAGTCCTCTGAGAAATTCGGAACGGGGAAAACTGAGGTTCGGAACGGCCTTAAATCAGAGAGGCAGAGCTTCATAATGCGAAAGCTTGAAACCGATGTGGGACGAAAATTTATGGTCCCCTTTATATAGGCAATGGGATGACGGTTCACCTTCCACGGTTGATCTAACGGTTGGAATGAGCTGAGATCAGATCTGACGGTTGAAAACTTGAATCCGATCTTTTTGAGGTTTTTTTTTAAAAAATATGAAAACTGAAATCCGAAAACATAATACAAGAAACTACCAGCAAGTAAAATATGAATACGAAAACTTGAGTAAGGAAATCATACCTTTCGGATTGGCTTAGGAGATTATTCGTAATGGGTAATATAAAGATGACCAAATAAAACTTTTATTACGAAAAGACAAAGTTTACAAAATTTAATACGAAAAAAAATTCACTATGAAAAACTCAGTACGGAAAACTTAGTACGAAAACACAGTATGAAAAACTCAGTATGAAAAAGAAACTAAGAAGGTTCGGTACGAAAATCTGGTTAAGAAAGTACCAGTACGAAAGTTATCCATTCTGGAAATTTTTAATACAAATACTTCCATTCCAGAAGTATTTTGTGCGAAAATATCCATTCTGGAAAATTGTAGTTCCGGAAGTTCCATTCCGGAAATCTTCGTTCCGAAATGTTTGAAAACAAATTTTGAAAAACTTTGTTAACCAAACTATCAAATGTACTCCCCCTATAAAAAGGAGTGTATTACTGTAAGGAGACTTTTTCAACAGAAAGTTAATTAAGGAAGATTACCTTACGGTTATCATTCCTAACTTCTGTTTAATATATTCAAATCTATCAGAAGGCAAAGATTTTGTGAATATATCAACAAGTTGATCTTGTGTTCCGATAAACTGAAGAATAATATCTCCATTAAGTGTGTGATCCCTAAGAAAGTGATGCCAAATATCTATGTGTTTTGCACGGGAGTGATGTGCAGGGTTCTTACTGAGGGCAATGGCACTTGTGTTATCACACAAAATTTGAGTTTTAGTAAAACTCAAGACATAGTCTGTGAGTGTGTGTTGCATCCACAACACTTGTGCACAACAACTTCCAGCTGCTACATATTCAGCTTCAGCAGTGGAGAGTGCTACAGAATGTTGCTTCTTGCAGGACCAAGAAACTAATGAATCTCCTAAGAAATGACAAGTTCCGGATGTACTTTTCCTATCCATTCTACATCCACCAAAGTCAGCATCAGAAAAGCTTTTTAGAACAAAATCATTTCCAGAAGTATAAAATAATCCTAGATCCATGGTTCCCTTAAGGTTGCGAAAAATTATTTTTACTGCCTTTAAGTGAGATTCCTTAGGATTGGATTGATATCTGGCACATAAGCATACTGAAAACATTAAGTCTGGTCGACTAGTTGTTAAGTAAAGTATACATCCTATCATACCTCTAAAAGATGTTTGATCTACCGGTTTCCCAGGTTCATTAAGATCTAAAGAGTTTGAGGTACCAATGGGAGTACTTATACTCTTAGTGTTGTCATAACCATACTTTTTAAGAAGATATTTAATATACTTATATTGAGATATGTAAGTTCCTTCTGGTTTTTGAGAAATTTGAAAACCAAGGAAAAATGTTAGCTCACCCATCATACTCATTTCAAACTTAGATTTCATTAGACTAGAAAAAGATTCAGTCAAAGATTTCTGAGTTTAACCAAATATAATGTCATCAACATAAATTTGAACAATCAAAACATTTTTCTTATATTTCTTTATAAAAAGGGTTGGATCTGCCTTTCCCTTGACATAGTTATTTTGAAGCAAAAATCCAGTGAGTCTATCATACCATGCTCGTGGGGCTTGTTTAAGGCCATAAAAAGCTTTGGTAAGTCTAAAAACATGATCTGGATGTTTTGTATCTTCAAAGCCAGGAGGTTGTTCAACAAAAACTTCCTCTTGAACATAACCGTAACGAAAAGCACATTTCACATCCATTTGATATAGTTTGAAATTAAAGAATGCTGCAAAAGCAAGTAGAATACGGATAGATTCAAGTCTAGCTACTGGAGCATAGGTTTCTTCATAGTCTATTCCTTATTGTTGATTATAACCTTTAGCAACAAGTCTAGTTTTGTTTCTAACAATGACACCATTTTCATCACATTTATTTCTGAAAACCCATTTTACACCAATAACAGAATTTTCCTTAGGTCTTTCAACCAAGGTCCAGACTTTATTCCTTTCGAATTCATTTAGTTCATCTTGCATTGCTTTGATCCAATCATCATCACCTAAAGCTTCATCAGTGATTTTAGGCTCTAATTGGGAATGAAATGCTAGATGTTCTACTTCATTTCTTAAGGAACTTCTAGTCCTTACAGGTTGATTTACATCACCAATGATACTATCACTGGGATGATTCTTAAGAAACACCTGATTTGGGTTTTGTAAAACCTGTTCATCAACATAGGGTAGAAAGTCTTCTGGGGTAAATGTTTCAGAAGTATCTTCTAGAACAATTTCCTTATCAGAAGGTTCTTCTATCAAAGGTTGATAATCAGTTTTTGAAAACACATCCGAAGATGTAAGTTGAGATGGTTTGAAAACAAAAGGATCTGACTCATCAAATTTCACATGCACTGTTTCCTCAACAGTACAAGTATTTTTATTAAAAACTCTATAAGCCTTAGAGGTTGTGGAATAACCTAAGAAAATCCCTTCATCTGATTTTGGTGCTAATTTATATAAGTTATCTTTAGTATTCAAAATGAATACATTGCAACCAAAAACCTTGAATTAGGAAAGTCTTGGTTTTCTACCATTCTATAACTCATAAGGAGTTTTATTAAGAAAAGGTCTAATCAAAACTCGATTTATAGTATAACAAGCAGTACTTACAGCTTCATCCCAGAAATGTCTAGCAATAGAATATTCACTCAACATGGTTCTAGTTATCTCTTGAAGAATTCTATTTCTTCTTTCAACTACACCATTCTGTTGAGGAGTTCTAGGTGCTGAAAAATTGTGAGTAATACATTTCTTACTACAAAAAGTTTCAAAATCAGAATTTTGAAATTCTCCTCCATGATCACTATGAATAGTTTTCAATGGAAGGTTTCTCTCATTTTTAACTTGAGCTCTAAAACTTTTGAAAAAAGAAAAAGCTTCAGATTTCTTTGCTAGAAAATAGACCCAAGTAAATCTAGTGTAATCATCAACTAGAAAAAACACATAGTATTTGCCTCCAATACTTCCAGTTTGTGTTGGATCAAAAAGATCCATGTGCACCAACTGTAATGCATCGGTTGTTGAGACTTCACCGATTGACTTAAAACTAGATTTATGTTGCTTGCCATATTGACAAGGATCACAAACTTTAGAAGAATCAAATCTAAGCTCCGGTAGATCCTTACCAAGTTTCTTCTTAGAGAGTTTACATAGGTTTCTCAGGTTACAGTGTCTTAATCTTCTATGCCATAACCAAGAGTGATCTTCCATTGCACTTAGGCAAGGTAAATCTTGGCTCCTGAGGTCTTCTAAGTTTAAGGTGTAAACATTCTCTTTCCTGTTGGCTGAGAGAATAAATTCTTCCTTGGAATTGTGAACTAAACACTTATCATTCCTAAAATTCACAAGGTAACCTTAATCACATAACTGACTTATGCTAATGAGGTTGTGCTTAAGACCTTTAACAAAAAGAACATTTGAAATCAAGGTTTTACCTAAAAGATCAATATTACCAATACCAATAATCTCTCCCTTAGCATTGTCTCCGAAAGTTACCTTTCCTCCTTTCGTTTTGATAATCTTTTCGAAAAAACTTTTGTTACCAGTCATGTGCCGGGAACATCCACTATCCATGTACCATATATTGTTGCTGGAACTTTCTTTATTTTCCTGAAATTAAGAACAAAGTTAGATTTTCGGAATCCAAACTTGCTTGCATCCGATATTTCCAGACAACAAAATTTTAGGTATCCACATTTTCTTAGAAAAGTAGGCTTTGTGGAATCCTAGATATTGGGTTTTATTTAAGGAACAACTTTTTGCCCAGTGACCTCCACATTGACACTTGGTACAAAATGGGGCACTTTGAGGAACAAAATAATTGTTACTAAAAACTGGTTTTGCATGGGTATAACCAAATCCGGATTTATTTCTTAAAGGTCGTATTTCGGAATACATCTTATCAAAATTTTCCTTACCATGGGTAATGTTTGATAAACACTTCTTTAAGGAAAAAATTTCGGACTTGAGTTTTACAACCAAGTTTTTATCCTCAAAATCATTAGTTTTAGAACTAGAGTTAGGCTCGAAAATATTTTTATTAGAAATTACTTTTTCTAATTCTTTAGAAAGTTTATTCTTTTCATAACTTACTTCCTCAAGATTTTTTGAAATACTTTCAAAATCAGCATTTTTCTTATCAAGATCTTTAGAAAGATCTGATATCTCTTTTGTAAGAATAGAATTCCTAGAGTTTGCCTTATCAAGTTTCTTATTGAGTTTGGAATTCTCAATCTCATGAAGTTCAGCAAACCTAGAGACTTCTTCATAAGTAGGTAACGTATTTTCCTCATCAGAAGATGATTCTTCATCAGAAGAGTTATAATACATACTATCATTAGTATTTAAAGAAACATTGGTCAATGATTCAACATTTCGTACCTTAGCCATAAGACAATGATTATCAATAGGTAATCTGGCTATATGACCAAGATTCTTATGTCCTGAAGATTCATAATCAGAAGATTAATCTGAAGAGTCACCACCACTGGCACTCCAGTTGTCATTAGCTTTCAGAACTTTCTTAGCTTTGGCTTTATAATACTTCTTTATGTTTCTGTCTAAATTTCATTCCTTTCTTTCTTTCTTTTTGAGCATAGGGCAATCTGGTCTAATATGTCCAGCTCTTTTACATTCATAACAATTAACTTCTCCATCTTTCTTATCTTTCCTATCCTTTTTCTTATACTTGGATTGAAAGTTTCTCTGTCTAGCTATCTTGTTCATCCTTCGAGCAAGATTGGCTAATTCATTTTCTGAGACTTCACTCTCACTAGATTCGGATTGGAAAATGACTTTCTTAGACTTGGATCTGGTTACTCTCTCAGGAGTCTTAGCTTTCATCTGATTCGACGTTTTAGTAAAAGAAACAGTACCATTTCCATTCTTTTTCTTGATGTTGTTAGCATCTCTCTTCATTCTTGTTTCATGTTGTAGAAGAGTTCCAAATAATTCATCAAGAGTAATTTGAGTGACCTTCCTGTTCTCATCTATAGCTGTTCTCTTGGATTCCCACTCATTGGGCATAATGTCAATTATCTTGTCCACAAGAGCTTCATCATCTAAACCTTTCTCTCCTATAGACTGCAGACTGTTGACAATAGTCATCAACCTTTGTTGAACTTTATAGATAGGTTCTCCATAAGGAAAATTGAAGCCATGATATTCAGCTCTAAGCATAGCTCTTCTAGTCTCAATCACCTTATAAGTCCCAAAGTGTGTAACCTCTAACTTCTTCCATATACAGTTAGCTGCTTCACATGAAGATATTTGGCTATATATATTTCTGGTCATTGAACATAGTAAAGTATTGCGTACCTTATAGTTAAGTTGATATTCTTGCTTTTCCTGGTTAGTAAAGGTTATGACTTCCTTGTCAGGAATTTTATAATCACCAGTAAGCATAACAAAGTTGTCTACTCCAGTATTGATAACAAATGCCTTCATACGATCTCTCCAGTATTCATAATCATTACCATCAAATATAGGTGGTCTTGTAGGATTCAGATTGTCAATAGATCCAACATTAATTCCTTCCATACTAAAGATAACTTTTCACACAAACTTGTTAGTAGCTTAGAATCGTAATCACAAAGTTCGGAATGAGAAAAGTTCGGAATGGATAAACCGGAATGACAAAGTTCGGAAGGATAAAGTGAGCAAGAAAAACTTATTCTTGAGTATAAGTATTTCAGTAACCGGCTCTGATACCAAATGTAAGATTGGTATAGAGTAAGAGGTTTCCAACCTCTGATACCAATTGTAGGATCGAAATATAATATGAGATGATCAATATACAAGAGGGGGGGTGAATTGTATACTTTAAAAATTCCTTTGGAACCTTTAAAGTTAGTTATGAATAACTAAAGTTTCCTTAAGAAAAGGAAAGGGATAAGTTTAACAAAGTTAAACTAAGTAAATTCACAACACCTCTAACACAAAACTAAACTTGGAAAGAGATTCCAAAAGTAGGTTCCGGAAATATGGTACCGGAATTTGAAACTTAACAGAAGTTACAATATGAGATTCTACCTTAAAGCGTATAGAATCTAAATAAATCAGAGTAAGTAAGGAAGTATAAGAAAGTTATACTTTCCTTAAGATACAAATTGCAGCGGAATAAAAACAAGTAGTAAAACTACTAGTAACAAGATAATAGTCTTTTAACCCAAAGAGAAGGGTATCCAACAACCCTGGATAAAGGTCCCTTGATTTATACTTTCAAGCAAGTCTGTCTTACCCACACCAGGGTAAACCCACGATACGAAGATTGGAGTCTCTGTTTTTCTATCCCCGCAAGCCCTCAACTTCAAGGTAGTTGGCAACCTCTGTCCTCCTCAGCAATGAAGCCCTCGAACTTTAAGGTAGTCGGAACCGCTGTCTTCCTATCCCCGGAAGCCCTCGAATGTAATCACCAACATTCGGAGCTGCACGAAGCTTTGAGAGTTAATAAGAGTCTCTCTCTCTAGAAATCACTTCAACAGCATGTATGCACAAAGTTCAAATTGTTCATCCATCCGTTAGCTATCAGCAGCGAGCTCTTTCAAATGAGCTCTTATTTATAGGGAAGGTCGGATCCTTCTCCAACGGTCATATTTTCCTTAAAGATCGGAGGGACCTGTACACGTGTCACTTAGACAATGGTTAGTTTATAACAAAACAGACGACATCGTTTTATAACAAAACAAGTGTATCAGAATCTACGACATCGTTTTAAACTCTAACATAAAGATTCGGAATGAAAACTTCGGAGTGAAGGTTCGGAGTGAATAAATTCAGAGTGTATAAAACAATGATAATCAGATTCTGTTTAATAGATGAGTTCGGAATGAGAATTCGGAATAGGAATTTGTCATCAGAAATCGTAGTGAGAATTCATCATCAGAATTCGTAATGAGAATTCGTCATCAGAATTCGTAATGAGAATTCGTCATCAGAATTCGTAATGAGAATTCGTCATCAGAATTCGTAATGAGAATTCGTCATCATAATTTGTAATGAGAATTCTTTATCAAAATTCGTAATGAGATTTCAGAATGAGATTTCTTCATTAGAATTCGTAATGGGAATTCTTCATTTGAATTCGTAATGAGAATTCAGAATGGGATTTCTTCATTAGAATTCTTAATGAGAATTCTTCTTCAGAATTCATATCCTGAATCTGGAATAGAACTTAGTCAGAGTTCATATCCGGAATTCGGAATGAAACTTCCTTATAGTTCATGTCCAGAATCCGAACCCTAAAACAGAATGCTTTATATCAAAGTTTCAACGATTCCGAGAAAATGAATCCGAAACTTATACTTAAGAAAAATATGGAAGAATATATGAAAAGGATAATTTTTCTTATAAATGAGATTTTCCTTAAGAAAGCAATTTTCCTTATAAAAGCAATTTTCCTTATAAAAGCAATTTCCCTTATAAAAGCAATTTTACTTAAGATAAGATGTTTGTGATTTTCAAAACAAGAAGGAATGGAAAAGTCATAAGGAAAACCTTATTGACTCAACAGATAGTATAACATCATATTTATAGGTTGTTGAATTGACCAAAACTAGAACAAGATTTATTAATGAATCTATTATGACCCCAATATGTATTACACACCTAAAAATGATTTATTACATAAAATGAACTTAATGAAACTATGTGGATTAAGAGGTATAGTGTCTTGTGAAATTCAAAACATTTCGTGACAATTTAAAACCAAAAGCACAAAATCTTTATTGAAAACATCATTTACTTGACCACAACATTCCCTCATACTTAGCATTTCATGCGATAACCCAGGGACATGAATAAGAAATGGGTGACCTATAAAGACTAGTAAGGGAGTAAAAAAGGAATAACATAAAAATATAGTATATTAAATTCAATAGTCTAATCAATGGATCTAAAGATAAACATGAATATTAATTAATGATATAGCATGATCATCATATCATGGAAATGTGGCCATAACATTTGACATGATATTATCACAAGCCAAGGCTCATTCCACATAGAGCTTGAGTAAACGCCAATTTCAAATGAATTATTATTAGTAAACCCTCATTGAATTTTAATTAGCATGTGTAAACACCCATTTAACATGATGCATCATGATATAATGATTCACTCAATGCATTGTAGAACTATCAGGGCACACCATTCTTAATCATTTAATTTCATGTATAAGTGAGCCACATAGGTAAGAAAACATGGATTCTTTAATTATCATAATTTATTCAACAAATAAGGGACGTGGAATAAATAAATTTATGTTCTAAATAAACATTTACATGTACATAAATGTGAATACCAATGATAGAGAAATGTGTATGGTATTCACTTACACAATGATTTTGAAAAGGAAATACTGGTGTAACTTCAGTATCATAACGATGTCAAATAGAAATAAAAAAATGCGTTGATGGGTGATAAAGGGTCCTTTGATAATTTATAACTGAACTTCATAGGAATAGGGACATGGAACATAATATCCCAAAATTTTTAATGGAACATAGATGTTTTATGTAAAAGAATTTCTTGAATGTAAAAGAGGAGAGAGAAATTCCTTTTTGAATTTCAGCATGGAAACTGGTGTATATAGGATGAATTAATCAAAGATAAAGTGGAATATAATCATTAAAAAATAATGATGAAATAATAGGAATGATATGAAATCATACACCAAAATTTGTAATTGAAAATAAAATGGAATAACAATATAATGAAACTTGGGAAAAAATGAGAAAGGGAGAAATGCATTACATTAATATTTGATCCCAAAGGCTTGGGAAAGGTTTGAGAGGGGTTTATTGGGAACACGGGTGACCAATGGAGGATTATAGAACGATGAGGGGAGGTTTTGGTCAAGCTCCAAATGGTATTTCTGAAATGGAAAGGAAGATTGATTGGGTTTATATCGTAAAAGAAAGGAAATTCGTTATTATTTAGGTTTTGGACACCACACATTAAACTAATCAAAACCACAAACCATAATATTGTTTTTGAACAATTGTAGTTGAATATAATATTTTATAAAACCAATGTCTGAACATATTAAAATACTTGTCTTTCTTTTTTGGAGGTGAGTCACACTCTAGTGGAAAACATTTTAAAATGATATGATGTTTTATAAGTCATTGAGGTTCCACTAAGGCCTTGTTAAATAAATTAAAGAAGCCTAAAATAAAATTACCTTAATGAAAAAATACAAATTTTATGAGCATCCCATTTATATTATTTTATTACATCACTCTTGGGTCATTACGATCTCATAAACACAATATATATTTAAAATGTATTTCATTTTTACCAAAAAATTGGACTGTCTTAGAAAATCATGAAAAATTAATCATTGGATAATTTTGACGTCTTGATTCTGAATGTAATATTCATTTTACATAAATAATTTTCTAAATATGTGTTTATTTACATTTATAATAAAAACTGACATTTAAGAAAATAATGGTTTTTGAAAAAAAAACTTTCAATCCATAATAAAAATTACACTTTTATTCTTAATAATTATATGATCACTAATATTTAATAAAAAAAAATTAGTAATAATATTTTAGTAAAAGAACATTTAATTTAAAAATCCATTAATTCGTCAAAATAGATTACTTAACTTAATATTAACCAAAAGTATTAGTTTTTTAAAAACTATATAAAAATCAAAAAAAATAAAATGAATGTATTTTCTTCATTCAATACACAAATAATGTACATAATCATAATGATAGGGTCTTGATTCATAACCCCTTTAACACCTGCATATGACCTAAGTGTATGGTGTGTGATGGTGACATACTCTGGGGGTGGCTCAGATAACTTCACTCGAGTTGTACTCTCTATCAAATTCCACATACCCCGTATGTAGTTTTGTTCATGATTAACATATTGAAACTCGGCTTGGGCATGATAAAGAGTAGTACCCACAAACACCAAATTCTTTCTGTGCTCCAAAAATTGGGATTCAAAAGTAGCAATTCTTCTGGATGAGGCCATCGTTTCAATTTTTTTGAGTAAATTGTATTTGTTAATGCTCGGTATTTATACTAATAATGTGATAAATGTTCGATATATATATTATAAATGGTAACCATTTTTACCGTTACATTAAAATAATAAAACATAAAACCAATGTAGTGAGAATGTTTTATATCACCATATTACATAATAATACATTTAAGTATATCAATAGAAATTTTCATTAAATTTTTTTTGGGTTATTGCAATATTCCCCCCTTAAGAAATTGTTCCCTAGAAATTTCATTTTTCTAAACAAAAACAGATGAGTGTAACACTACATCATCACTTCCTCTAATTCACACATTTCTTCTTCAAACTTGTTTTTTACAACACCTTGACAAGGGTAATCTTCTCATTTTTTGGAAATGTTTCTCAATGATCTATGATCTTCGCCATCTTCTCATCATAAGATAGGTCATTCTCCAATAGTACCACCTCTAGATTGAGTACATATGATGGGTCAGTTTGTACATCCTCAAGAGTGATACATGGAATACATCATGAACATGAGATAGGTTCGATGGGAATTCAAGTAAATAGGACACTGCTCCAATGCGATCAAGGATATCTAAAGGGCCGTTGTACCATGTAATAATATTTCCATTCATTCCAAATATAATTACTCTCTTTCATGGAGATATGTGGAGGAATACCATGTCCTAAAAATTAAAATATAGGCATCGTCGATGACTATCTGCATAGCCCATTTTCCAACTCTAATAGGATTTATTGTGTTGCTGGATGAACTTAACCTTCTCCACCATTTCTCCAACCATTTTAGGACCATGGAGTTTTCTCTCCAAAAAATCATCCCAAGATGCTGGTGATAAGTACCACTTCCCAAAAAGTGCTTCATAAGGAGCCACATGGATTCTTGAGAGGAAACAATTATTGTAAGAGAACTCAACCAAAGGAAGATGTTGATCCCAACATCCATTGAAGTCCATTGAGTGTGATATCAACATGTCATCATGTGTTAGGATACTCAGCTCAGATTGGACATTAGTTTTATGATGATATGTCCGAATGATGTTCACCTCTCTATTCAGATAATGTTGATGAATCTTAGATAATACAGAGGTGAATCTAAGATATCAATCATATATAATAGTTATTGATACTCAATGCATCCTTACCACTTATCTGATATATATTCCTACTAGTTTATCAAATGAGAAATCATCTCTAATAGGAATGATGTGTTTAGTCATTGTATTAATATCCACAACAACACAGATTTCATTGTTTCCACTTGATGTCTTCATAATTTTGGAGAAAAAATCCATGGAAATGTTCTCTCACTTCTAGGCTGGTATGGGTAATGGTTGCATCATCCCCTTAGACTACTTCCTATCATCTTTCACCTTTAGACATTCCAGGCATGTTGATATTTACTCAGTGACCTCCTTCATCAAGTTATCCAATAAATAATTCCCTTTGAGATCCTGATATATCTTTGTATTTACTGGGTGAATGAAGAAATTCTAATTATGTTCATCATCTAAATGTTCATTCCTTAACTTTGGATTTGATGGAATGAATAGTCTTTCCTCAAATCTCACAATGACATCTTCATTAAGATTGAACCCTAAGGATTCCCCATTTCTAATAGTTTCCACATTCTTCAAAATTACCACATTGACTTTTTGATCATCCTTTAACCATTACAAAAGAGATGGTTGAGAAATATTTTCTAAACAGATTGATAATATTTCATTCCTTATAATTCCCATGCCCGCCTTCATCAAATATAATATGATTGTATCATTTTCAGTTATCATAAATGATTTAATTGAAGGTTTATTTCCCCATAGTGAATCTAACACCTTGTTCCATTTTTAGTGTGGTAATGGATTCCGAATTAAAAATATTTGACCAGCTCTAATTATATTCATTGGTGCTTGTTCTACTCTTTATCTGTGAATACATACTTGAGCCATTTGTGATCCTTGTATATCTGAAACTTCTCCCCAAAGAGGTAATCTCACCAATTTTAAAATGTGAATATTACTGCATCCAACATTAGATCATGTGTTGTATTTTTTTTCTCATGAATATTCAATTTCAATGAAGAATAGTTTTTGGATTTTTCATTTTTCATAAACACATAGCCCGTTCCCTATTTCTAAGCATCACTAAATAACACATAATTTTCTCCACTGGTTGGTAGTGTGTGTCCCAGTGCAGTGATAAGCCCCCTTTTCAAATCCTTGTTGCTCTCTTCGTATTAATCACTCAATGAAAACATGACTCCCTATAGAGTTATCATGGTAACAGGATTTTGATATCAAGAGTAATTTCTCACAAATCAGCGATAATATCTTGATAACCCTTGGAAGCTACATATATTCGTCAATGATGTTTTCCTCATTTGTCCCTCTATTGTATCTTTCATAGAGGGATCCATATATATCTCATTGCTTGTGATGATATTACTAATGAATAAAACATCCATCAAATAGAACTGAAACTTCTTGTACTTTTCATAAAGCTTCTCCTTTTGTGGGGTCTCTAGAACATTTCCTAGCTGATCCTCCTGATCCTCCTTAGATTTGCAGTATATTAGAATATCGTCTATATAGACTACCAAAAAAATTTCTATATACTCTATAATTACTCTATTCATCATGTCCATGATGATTTCTAGATTATTAGTGAGTCTGAAGGTCATTGCAATGAATTCATAGTTCCCAAACCTTGTACTAAAAGGAGTCTTGGAGATATTTTACTTCTCCATTACATGTTAACATTCTGACAACAAATCCACCTTGGAGATTTATTTTCCCCTATGTAGTTGATCAAACTAGACATTTAATTGGAATAGATGATACTAGTTCATTATCATGATTGTGTTGATATCACAATAATCAATGAAAAGCTGAATTTATCCATCCTTCTTTGTGATGAAGAGAACTGGTGCACCCGATTTTGAAGCACTTGGGAGTATAAAACCTTTATCCATATTATATGGTAGTGGTTTTTCAGTTCCTAAAGCACCACAATGGCCATTGCATAGAGATTATTGGATATTATTAACGCCACAACTATAGGATCAATTGACAATAATACATATCATCTAAGAGAAATACTAGGAAATTCTTCACGACACACTTAATGAATTACCTATATATTGAAATATCATCATGGATGGGTGAATCCATGAACACAATCATTTTAGAATGATATGTGTTCTCACACTCTAGTAATATCTATGCTGGAGATGATGGTTCAAAGGATGATTAATACTCCTCCTTGCACTTGAATAAAATTGTTGTTCGATTCACCATATGGACAGTGACATCCCTCTCATTGAAATTTATGTTGGATCTATATATGGATATCATATCCATGTAAATAATTGCATCAAATTCCACAGAGGGTGTAGGAAGAGTTTCTCTAGGATGTTCAGTCAACAAAATGTGGCTGAGGAGAAGATATTTTCATGGGATTGAATAATTTACACATTTTTTGTTCTCACCGACTTCTTTAATTCCATGATCTATGGTGGTGTGGTGTATGTTCTACTAAACATAAGGTAAATAAATTAATTCGTAGATCCATAATCCAAAAGTAAATTCTATATTATTTAATGAATTACTATAATACATATCAACACATAATTTTTGGGGTTCCCTTCGGTGGTAGTGATGGGAAATACTAACCCTGGTTGCCTTGAAGGATATTGGTTTCCTCTGAAAACAACTAGATTAGGGAGCTAGAATGCAATGTGCACTAGTTCATTCCAGTTGAACAAATGAATGATGTGTTGAGGGTCGAATAGAGTTTTCCTATCGTCTGGTGCATCAACGGGTTTTTCTTGTAGACAGTTAATGGAAATGTGCCATTCTTTTCCACACATAATGAATTTCCTAACCCCTTCATGCAATTGTTCAGGTTCTTTTTTTTCTGCTCCACTGGAATGTGGGGTGATATACATTCTTAACACCGTTGGATTTATCTATCATCCCACTAGAATAAAAGTCCATGTTTCTCTTTTTATCCCCATGATACACCTAAGATTCACCAATCTCCATTAAAACATTGATCTAACATTAGAAAATATCCTCCTAGCTCTCAAAGTCATGGATCACTAGGATATCTGTATGCTAGGATTAAACACACCAAATAAGCAGAACACCATGGATTAGGGGGTAAAAAATAGATGGATGTATATCATGCTAGACATGGGAATTTTTTCTCGTACTCACTGATTGATTCGTCCTATTTTTACTAGATGAAAAGGAAGTCACATTCAATTTTAAGTCAGAGGGTGCGTAGAAAATGTTTAAGAAAAATATTTTCTTGTTATCCTTCCATTCCAACACCTTGATAACTTCCTTGGGCATCAAATTTTTCATCAAATTACACCATTGATGATCTTCACAATTGATTAGATAAGTATCCAGAAGAACCTTCTCATGTTTATAAAATTGAATGATGGAGAATATATTTTCAATGGAGTTGATTCAATTTTCGGTGACTGAGTGATCAGGTGATCCATTAAAAGTATGAGGCCTTTTTACCATTAAGATTTTGATAGAGGATTATTCATTCATATGGGGGTTTTATGTTCCTCTTGACACATGTTTCTATAAAAAACATGAGTTAAATGATAGAGTATCATGAAAAAGATTGTTATTCCCTTTCCCATCAGATTGGGAATCTCATTTGAATAGTCATAACATAGATATTAACATCAGTTGATAGCCCAAATCCTCCTATTACCATCAATTGGATGGAATAAAAGAAAACATATGGGTACGAATAAAAGGGGAATCCAATAAAAAAAGTGATATCATATAAATTAGATTTATTTCATTGACTTATGAGGTCATGGTCTTCAATATATGTTTTCCATGATACACTTCCCAACATATATTATTAGTGTCATTTTTTATACCCTTAATAATTATTCATACTACGAATATTAATTTAAAAATGTATATCCCCAAGAGTGTTGTAACTATGAGTGTATAATGGCCCATTGTCATGCACCATTTCCCATTTAATTCTAGCTCATGGAGGTGTTTTCAGGTGTTACCCTTAAATACATTTGTGCTAGAGACGCCTCTACCTGCTCGTATCCAGACATGAGTGTATTTTCATGATAAACCAATTACTCGATAATCTCTGAAATTTGTGGATGTTTTTATTATAGTTAGTATTATCCTTCATTATTTCACTAGGTTTTTCTAATCCTAATCCCATTAAATAACTAAATTTATCCTATGATACCAACCATTACAACTCGGTTCTTTTTTACAAACATAATCATCATTTATTACATAAACATGCAATTATGTAAACATTGGGGATTGAGAGGTATAGTTTCCTGGGATATTATGAACATAACATAACAAGTTATAATGTAAAGCACTACATCATTATTGTAAATCTCTTTTACATGACCATAACATTCCGTTGTACTGACATTGCATGGGATGAACTGAGGGAATGCATATGAAAAAGGTGATATATAAATCCTAGTAAGGGATTAAACATGAAATATCATAAATAACATAATACATGTTTCGAAATAGTCATATAATTCAAGAACAAGTGAAACTTGAACATAAAGGCATGATATAACGTGATCATTATAACATGCAAATGTGGAATCATCATTTAATATGATATTAGCATGAGCCAAGGCTCATTGTACTTGGAGCGTGAGTATACCATCATTGCAATTAAATTAGAATTACTAGACAATCATTTCACATGAATTATAATTATTCAAACATCATTTCACTTGATGTATCATGATACTAATCTTTAATCAACACATTGAGGTTCTATTAGGGCACACCCTTCTTAATCATTTCATTTCAAGCATAAGTGTGCCAAATACATCTTACAACATGGATTCACTAAATATCAAAAATTATTCAAAGAAAAGAGATGTGGAATACATTAATGTATGGTTTAAATCAACATGTACATGTGCATAATGGTGAATACCCGTGATATGGAAATGGGTATGGTATTCACATACACGATGATTATGGCATGGAAATTTTGGTTTACCTTCTGTAGTATAATGAAATTAAATACAAATAGTAAAATGGGGTGATGAGAGAGAAAGGGGTATCTAAAAATTTATATATTATTTGTATAGTATAGGGGTCATGAAACAAAATATCCCATCATTTATAATGTAACATTGATACATAATATAAAATAATTTCATTAATGTAAATGAGGAGAGAAACGTTTCTTACAGAATTTCGGCATGGTAACATATATACATGGGAGGCATTAATACGAGTGAATGAGGTCTCCAATAAATCAAAAATAAGTTTTTAAATATAGTGGAGGTGAAAAATAATGACCTAAATTTTTTAATTTAAAATAAAATGGAATGAAATTATAATGATACATGGAATAAAATGCGAAATGAAGAAATACATTAATTGGATGTGTGATCCCAATTTCTTGGGAGAGGATTGAGGGGGGATTAATGGGTGATTGGGGAACATTGATAGGATTATAGAGTGATTAGGTTTGGTTTTTGTTGATATTCAAATGGTTTGAGTGACGAGTTATGGTAGATTGAGTGGGTTCATATAGGAATGGAGAGAAAATTATTTATTTTTTTGGTTTTGGACACCACAAATTAATATAATAAAAACCAAAATCAACCCATTGGGGTTTCCCATTATTTTGACCAATATGATGCTGAAAAAAACTACTTTATATGGGCAAAGGACGAACTTATTAAAATATTAGGACTGCTTATGTGGAGGTGAGACACACTATCAAGGAAATCATTATAAAATGTTAAATTTTTTTATTAGAATTGGAGGATCCACTAAGGATTTTTAAAATAAATAAAACAATCAAAAATCACATTATTATAATGGCTAAACATATATTGGCTGAAATAACCATTTATAGTATTTTCTGACTTCTCAATTTGGTCATTATGATGTCACAAAACACATTATATATTTAAATTGTATTCACTTTTTACACAAAATATCGACTGTATCTGAAAATAATTAAAAATTCACCATTGAATAAATTTGACATTCGGATTTCAAAAATAACATTCATTTTATATATGTATATAAATTCCTTAAATCTTTTATTTTTTGTTTTAAAATAAAAAAATGTAATTTTTAAGAAATTCATGTGTTTTAACATATGCATATTTCCAACATTAATACAAATTAAAATTATATTCATCAAAATTATACACTCATTTATATTTAATAAAAATGAATTTTTAAATAATATTTTATTAAAATATTATTTAATTCAAAAATCAATTAATTCATCAAAATTTATTTCTTAATTTAATATTAACTAAAAATATTATTTGTGATTTAAAAACTATATTCAATGTAACAATAATAAAATAAATTGATATTATTTATTCATTAATAATGTAATGCATATAATTAGAGAGCAACAGTTTTATTATATAACCACTTATAACACCTACATATGATCAATTGGTAAAGTATGATATGGTGACAGACTCTTTTGGTGGCTTGGATAACATCTCTCGAGTGGTAATCTCTATCACCTTCCTCTTATTTAGTATGTGTTTTCGTTTAATCATTATATGTTAAAGCTCATCCTGGGTGTGGTAACGAGATAATCTGAGTGACACCCCATACTTTCCAAGATCCATCAAATGGGCTTTGTACGGAGAAATCCTCATTTCTGAGTTCATTGCTTCCTTTGTCTGTGTAAATATGATTTGGTAAAACCCAATATTATTACTAATCATGTGATCACTATTCACGGACTACATTTGCAATGGTAATAATTATTAATGTTATTTTAAAATTCAAAAACATAAAACCAAAGTAGTTCAAATGTTTAATATAACCATTATAGATAATAATACATTTAATTATATCAATATTATATTCATTAATAAAAATAACTGTTCGTTGGAGAATCATTAAGGGTACGTTTTTTATATCTATTATATCATTCATAGAAGCATAATTATATTAATGCATATGAAAAAAATAGACTCCAAAAACAAAAATATAGCTGTATATTAAATAATTGGTAATAAATAATTGAGTTTTATATCGATATAGAAATTTAATATTTTTGGAAAAGTTGATATATAATACCTTACAATTGAAAACATAACATAGAACATCAAAATTATTTGACAATGTTATTTTCTAGTTAAAAATGTCTGTAAAATATTCAAGTAGACCCCTTCTATGTGTAATGAACCGGACATCTCCAAGCCATTACATTGTAAATTTTGATGTGGTCAAACACAACATGTGTTGTAATAATAATGTTTTATAATAATAAATGATAATGGTGGCGTGAATTTTTTTTTAATTAGATTAAATTCTTTTTATTTAATCATTATGAAATAAAAGAAATAAAATTGAATATATTTAATTCAATAATGGGAGGTTCATGGTTTCTTTTTGATTTATTTAAATTTTAATAAATAAAAAATTATCTGTGCAATTGACATATAATGGGAGGCTGGTAGGAGTTGACGTAATGGTGGTCAGACATGGTCAACGTGGTGAACATCAATAATAATTATTAATAATAATAATCAGTGATGAGTTAATAAATTTTAATTGTGGATTTTTTATTACTATACTAAATAATTATGGTAATAATGTTGGCTTAAATTATGAAAGATCTGTCAATAAAGATTTAATGAGATTTAATAATTTAATTCAATGCAATGAGATTTGAGATATGAGGATAGATGAGAGATGTTATTATTTATGATAATTGTATTAAATAATAATGATAATGGTGACACTATATGTGTGTGATTGGTAAATGAAATTAAAGGGGTTTAATTTTTATTTGGAGTTGTGCTATTATTATTATTTTACTAATAATAATATATTCATATTATAATTATAATTAATTCATAATAATAATAACGTTTGAAATAAAATGTGAAACTAACAAAATTAAATGGTTTTAATTTTTCTTAGTAAATTAAATGATTCAAATTTATTTAAATTGAATGGTTTTAATTTAATATGAGAATAACCATGGTAAACTAATTTAATAGGATTGAATTTGTACATTAATAATTGGTGTTATTATTATTAATTGTATTAATAAATACCATTGACGTGAGAATGGAGTTTTGGGGCATTACACATGGAGTAAAAGAAATGGGAGGCTCCACATTTGTTGGTGAGAGAGAATCATGAATGAAAAAGTTAGATTGGAGAGAGAAACATGTTGAAAGGAAATAAAATTTATAGAAAAATAAATATAAGAGAGAGGTTCCATGTATAACCCACCTAAAAAAATGGGATACATTGTGCATGAATATCAAAGAAAATTGGAGAGATAATGTGAGAATATAAGAGATTAAATTAAATAATATAATATAATAATTTAATTATTAATTTAGTTGGGAAAACCATGTTTAGTATATAACTCCTTCATGAAAACTCGGTTTTATGAACCATTAGCATCAGTGCAACCCTGACTCCGAGTCTAAAATTATGAATCCAATATTGGATCTCTTTTTTGGGTTTTTGGATCAGGTACCCGAAACACTCGTTAATTAATCGATATAATATTATTATTAAATCTTCGACCCGTCATAAATCCCGTGTGCGACGTTCGATTGACTTTTCATCAGTGGTGATGTGATCATGTCATTATTACGTTCATTTCAAGTCTAAGGGTGGATATTATATTATTTTTCATGGCTTGGGTCCACAAAAAACCAAATAATAAAAATATTTTTATTATTACGGGATCTTGTATCCAATGTATATCCCTTATACGGTATCGGATTAGTGAACCATATGTGATGTTGCAGCCCTGAAATTATGATGGTCATTTTAAGACCAATGATGAATACCTTTTTATGACTCATGTCTCAGGTCAATAAAATACATTTATTAACAGAAGTTATTATTATCATTAAACGCATGGAAACTGCGTGAGGTGTCGTGTGTTGACCAGTCAAAGACTGTAACAATTGTAAGGTCACGTCGTGTATTCATTAATACATGCAGGGTACCGTTTTACCTTTTAGTTTCCTATATAAGAGAGGGTCATGTGTTATTTACGGACCCCTCTTCTTCTCTGCATGGTGATGCTCATAGAAGACCCCGAAGCCTTCCTCCTATCTTCTTCATCCGAACTCTGATCATCGATCTGTCGGTGGCTGCAGGATCGCATCGATGAGGTAAACATCTTGTACCTCATTCCAATGCCTCTTCTTCGACATCCTCTTTGCATTTTTATACAGAGGATATTTTTTATATTTTATGGGAACAACGCTCTTCGACGAACGTCATCTTAATGGTATGTTCTACCACATTCTTATTCCTTCCTCGATCTCCTCTTTCTGTTCCTCCTTGTCATGCTATGAAAAGTGACACCTTAAACCTTAATGGAGTCTCTCTTGGTTGTTAGTGAGGTTGTGCCGCCGCGCCCAAGGGAGGATGTAGTCATTGGGAGGAGTGATCAAAATCCTCATGGTTGTTGTTCTTGCAAAAGGACATCAAAACCTGTTCAGGTAGTGATCTTACCTTCGTCTCTCTCTCTCTTTTGTGTATCATGCAGGGTGGGTATCCTTTTTTTTCATGAGGTACAGTTGTACCAGTAAATAAAGATTATAACTGTTTAAAGAAAGGGGTTGGGGAAATTTTTGTTGATATTGTTGTTTTATTTCAATCAATTCTTATCCTTTAATTATATTGTGAATTTAATGGGCTTATGCCTACTGAATGTCACGGTTGTTGGGGGGCCTTTTCTTGCACAATTAAATATTGCCCTATTTTTTCAGGATTTTTGTGTGGATGGAGTTTCATAGAATTTGGAAATTGGATAATCATGTAATGTTGGATAATTAAATAAATATATGGAACCCTTGTATGATCACCCCAGTTAAAATAAATGAAACAATGAATTTTTTTGGGTGCGGGTTGGGGTTTAATTATGTGAAGGGGTGTTTTGTGGGTTGTTGTGGAATGGGTGACCAGTAGGGATGCGGTTGTCTTGGCTGTGGGTTGGCATGTATGATATGTTTTTGATGGGTAGAAGAGCTATGGTAAATGGTATCAAAGGGATGATGATGTGGTACAAGTATTGTTTCTGATGTGTTTGTGGTTATGGTGGTTGGCAGTAGGGCTGTAGGGATGCGTTGTGCATATGAATAAAAGTGGAAGAGTAAACTAATGAATTGTGGGGAATGGTAGTTGATTATATATGGAAAATAATTGTAATTGATTTGTTGATAAAAGAAAATGGTTTTGTGTTGTTTGTGTTTTCCCTAACTTTATTTGTGGTTGGCAGGGATATGCTTGATGAACGATTGATCTAGTTTGGTTGTGGTTAGTTGCTCAGTCGTTAAGGAACTAATAAACTAAAACTGTTGAAACATGAAAAGCTTAATGGGGTTTGGGGCTGTTTATTGTGTGCATACATTCGACGTAGCAGTGCCGAGGCATTTTCTTAGATCTTTTGTGTAGAAGACTAAGGAAGGACTGAGTGGTTGATATAATTATATAAATCTGTATGTTTAATGTTTCTTTATGCACCCCGCCCATGTTGAGCACTACGTGATGAACACCCGTGGGACCGGGGGTGAGATTTACAAACATCTAAAGGATGGCTGGTTACTGTTATTCCATGTGCTCCCTCTTCCTGGTTCTGTAGCCCAAGATCCTTCGGGAAGGTTATGACAGATGTTTCCCAAGAGTCTTCGGGATTGGGATGTGATATGTTCCCAGGAGTCTTCGGAATGAGATGTGATGTGGTTCACAGTTGTCATTGGGATGAGATGTGGTTATGGTTGAGGATTGAGTGCCGATGGTATACTATGATGCCCGAGGATTGAGAGCCGGTGAGATAATATGAGCTTCGTATGGCCAAGTTACAACACTAGCTCATGATTCGTATGGCCAGGTTGCGGCACTAGCTCAGGAAGAGGGGGAAGAATCAGAGCGTTATGCTTGAGGGATTGAGCAGTATTGATTGGGAAAGTGGTGTGGGGTACCCATACATTGAAAATATTACTATACTACTCTTTTGACTCGTGATATTTGGTGAGTGTGGCTTGTAAGGTTGGGTGTATAGATTCATTTCTAGGATTTAGTTCCTTATTTTTTCTCACGGGACATTAGGATGTCTCCCCACCTCTCCATGAAAGCTTTATGTTTTCCTAATAAGTATACTTGTATGCTCACACTATGTTTACATTCAGGTTTTCAAGAGGACATCAGGCACTATGTGGGACCTTTCTAGTTGGGCATTGGAGTTTTGATGGTTGTAGTTTTTGCTTTATTTTTTTGTATCATACTTTGGAGATTTTCATTACTCGTACTTTTGTTTCAGTATTGTATAAAACATGCATATGGGTTTGGTTTTGGGTTTATTTTCATTTACATTTCCCTTTTCTTTTGGTGTCTGAATCATCCTATTTTTCGATATTAGAGAATAAAAAGTTCAATTACCTCTATATTTGTAAAAACTCATACCCTTAGTTCTAGTCTCCACTCCAGGGCCTACTGGGGGAGTGACTTGGGGGTCATTATCTGTACTTCAACTTGAAGAAGGAAGGGCCTGGCAATCTGTTGTCCCTTCTCTCATCATGATGAAGGCGGGTCGTGATAGAATTGTATAATAGGATGATGGTTGAGAGATAGGGTGGAGTCTGGAGTCAGGCACAGTGAGGATTTCATGGGAAGGTTGGGCAACAATGTTGGCTGATATTGGTGTGTTACATAGGCCAGGGAAGACTGGCTAGGACATGAGATTTTAGGCCCCCCCATGATCCGATGTAAGGACTCTGAGCTTACCAAATGTACAAGGAAGACTACATTGATTGTAGCATGGAGACCCTAGGAATGGTACATGCATCATCATGATTTCTTTTATTACATGATTTGGGTTTTTTGGGAAAAAAATAGAAATAAATTGATAAGATAAAACCTTGAGAAAGTTTCCATGTTACATGGGCTTATGCGTTCTCTATTTACCGTACAACTTTGGCACATGGACGTCAACAGAGAGGCACTGTAATGGCCTGGACCTCTCCGGTCCATTACGATGGGAGAATGTGGTGTTGGAGGTGTTCTGAGAGGTCAAGGTGACTTATCTCCAACACAATGCCAATTTTCCAGTTTTGTGAATAATGTCTCGAATTTTACGAACAGTAATAGATCGATCCCACATATCGGTCTCAGAGATCGGTCTCACAGATAGGTCTCACAGATTGGTCTAACAAATCGGTCTTAGAGATCGGTCTCACAGATCGGTCTCACAGAGCAGTCTCACAGATCGGTGTCACAGATCGGGGTCACAGATCGGTCTCACAGATCGGTCTCAGAGATCGGTCTCAGAGATCGGTCTCAGAGAGCGGTCTCACAGATCGGTCTCACAGATCGGTCTCAGAGAGCAGTTTAATATAATGGTCTCACAGATCAGTGTCACGGACCAGTGTTACAGATCGGTCTCACAGATCTATCTCACAGATTGGTCTC
This sequence comes from Viscum album, assembly GCA_963277665.1. Classification (NCBI taxonomy): domain Eukaryota; kingdom Viridiplantae; phylum Streptophyta; class Magnoliopsida; order Santalales; family Viscaceae; genus Viscum; species Viscum album. The sequence goes on along the minus strand of OY728121.1, from coordinate 201,949,872 downwards.
ATAGATTGGTCTCACTGATCGGTCTCACATATCTCCGTTTCACAGATCGGTTTCACAGATCGGTTTGGTGTATAGTTACAGTAGGTGAACAGTGTTTCCAGATTATTACAGTTTTTCCCCTTTTGATATTTCCTTTTCCATAAAATACATTTAAATCCTTATTTTAAGGGTTTAAAGGCCGATTCAAAGGCCATAAATCCAATATTAATTATTCTTAAGGCATGGATGTTTTTTTTACTTGGTTAAACCATGTGGGTTAATGTGATCCGTTTTAAATGGATAATTAAACAGATCTTAAACTGTCACCCCATAAAATATTAAAAAAGGAACGAGATATCATTCTCCTTGTTCATTATCTTTGTAATCTTCTATGAGACGCTAGAACCTTTCAATAATTCCCATAGGAGGTTCACAATCAATATTTACTCCTCGGATCGGTTACGCTCTGTTTTGATGAAACCAAGTGGTGTCGATAATTCTTCAATATGAGGTATGTTTTTCATCATTCCTTCATGGATAAACTTCTCTTTTTCTCCATTCCATATTATAGCATGTAATCTTCAGGCTTCTAATGGGTTTTTCTTGGGGTTTGGTTGGTGCCGACGTACCGTGGCATCCTCGTGTGGATGCAGTTGTCGCAAGAGGTGGATCGTAATCCGTTGTGCAGATAAAGAACATGAGGAACTGTTTGAGGTAGGGGATTCGTGGATTCTATTTTATTAGGTGCTAAAGTATAGTTAGCAAGATTTAGACCATTGGATCACAATGAAATTGACCTAATTAAATACTTGAACCAGATTAAAAGAATTGGTATTATCCAATGTGTTTCATTGTACCGTGATGAAGGATTTCCTCTTGATTTGATAGATAGTGTGATATATATTTCTTTCTTGTTAGAATTTTGTTCTTGATGAATTGATAAAAAATGTAAATATGGAATTAATTGATAATTAATTGGCTAAAGATAAAGAGGCATATGAACGAATCTGGTTGCTGTTGTTGTTTGATGTTGTTTAAAGTCATGTCAAGTTATTTGTTTAATTAAATTTTTATAGCTATGATAGATTTTTGGTTAAGATTCCCGTAGTTCGAAACTACCAATAGTGAACTGGTTAACTCAAAAGGGATTAGGGAAATTTTTATTGATAAAAGATAATGCCTTATAGGGTTCTGAGTTACCCTCTTGTTTGTATGACCGAGTGCCTTGTGCTTTAGAGCCATGAGTGATAATTTATGTGTGAAGGCTGGATGCTGTGTTAAAGGGACAAGATCCCATTTGATGTATTGTTTTTTTCCTACTGCTTGTGTTGTGATGTGAGCTAGGATGGATGTTGCGTTATGTGGAGGCAGGGAGGCCTTGTGGTTGTTGCAGTAGATGGATCCTAGAGTGGTGAGATGCATCGGTTTATGAATGTGGGTGCCAGGGAGGACACCAGGGATGATGGTATTGGGGGGATGTGTGGGATGAATGTTTGTTGGTTTGATTGAATACTTATCTTATTTACTTTTCCCCACTGATCAAGGCAGCTGGTATTTCTTACCCTTCTTCCGAAGGAGGCGAAGAAACGTGGGGTATGCCAAATTCATTTCCTGTTTATACTCTCAAGGGATAATGGGTCTATGATCTTTCTATAGGTGGAAAATACTTGACAGGTGGTATATCTACTCACCGTGTTGAGCACCCTTTTTGTTTAGTAACATAAGAATCTTTTAATGAATGCCTGAGAATAAGGGAAAGTAATTTCTATAATGATGGATTGATTAAATGTTGATAATCCACGAGGATGGAGATGCTATATTTTAAAGGTGATGTTGAATCTTAAAAGGACCAATTGGTTTTGAATGTGATGCCAATACATTTTATAGAGGTTTTATTCATGGTTCATTAATGTTTGAAGAATTCATAACATATAGTGGAATTGATAAAATGGGAATGAAGTAATCTAATAAAACCCTTAAATTGTTGTGTGCTTATAGGATACCTAGTTGAAGAAGTGGCAGCACTGAGTCCGAGAGAAGTTAGCTGCAGTTGTGTCTAAGACTTTGTTATTTCGGTAGTGTAGTTTTGATTTATATATATTCTATACTTTTTGAGTTTCTATATGATGCTCCACCCTCTCAGCAAGGGAAAATAACACCCTAGGGATTCTGAGCCCTGGGGGGTGTTTTCCCCAACATTCTGATGGGAGGATGAATGGATGACTACCCCCTTTAGCCCCGCTCTCTTCTCTTGGTAGATACTAGTGACTTTGAAACAGCGGTTAGTTTTCCCCATATATGTGTGTAGAGGGATTTAATGTCTTGTGACTATTTCACACACATATATTCTGGATATAGTAGTCTATGGACTACTATAGGTGTAACGTGTATAGGTTGTGATGGCATGAGGATCCTTACTCAGCGTATTGGTTGTGATGGCTTTTGGTATAACACCGGATGTATGATACATGTTATGCGGGCTGTGGTGGATCCCAGAAACATCCTGGTTACTTTTGGTTGTGAGAATTGAGTGGTGCTTCGCCCATGTGTCTACGGGCAATCCTTTGTGGTATACGAGGTGCAGATTATGGAGCTTTGCCCATGTTTATATGGGCAAGCCTTCAGAGAGAGATGCATTGGACGTTTGTCGTTGGGGAAAAGCGGTAAACCAGTAGGGAAGTAGTAGTAGGTTAACCTTGATAGTCTTTACTATATGCTATATTCTTGTATGCATTACTTGTTGAGATTAGCCTTGGTGATGTTGGGAACATAGTATACCTGTTTAGGTGACGAGTTAGTTTCACTTGTTGTTACCTTGGATTTAGCATGCTTTCTTTAATTTTCCAAGAGAGGTTTCAAGGAGGATCCTACTGAGTATACTATTTTAATCACCCTATGTATTTATAAATGGATTTTCAGGTCACTTAGAGCAGGTTGGAGATCATGCTCATTACTGCTATCTTGTGGTTGGAGGATCTGTTCAGGCTTGTGGTCGCTGCCGTTTTACTTTCTTTTGGGGTACCTGTATTTATTCATTTTATTTGTAGTCCTTTTGCATTTATTTTCATAATAGAACATTGGTTTATTTTATATTCTAGTTTTTAGTTGGTGTTTATTGGTGTCTATCTTATCTCTCTCTTCTGCATGTGTTCTCTTAGAGGTTAATGCCTCCCATTTGTCTGTTACTATATCCTCGGTGCTAGTCACCAACCTGGGTCCTACTTGAGGTGGGACTTGGGGGTCATTATCTCCCTTCTCACATTGCCGGTCCAAAAGGGGTACACTTTGTGGGGAGGGGTTCATGGCATAGTGGTATCAGAGGTCTGGTTGAGGGATAGGATGGAGTTTGGAGTTAGGCACATGTGAGGTTACATGGGTAGGTAGGGCAACAATGTCATTCATGTTTAACATGTGAGGTAAACACTGGAGACTGGCGGAGACATAGGATTTTAGGGCCCCCTATGATCTGATGTAAGGAAAATTATGTTTACAATGGATACTAAACAAGGTGATACTAGTTTCAGGGTACAGTCCTAGGAAAGGATCATGCATCATTCTTCTTGTGCCTGTGTTTGAATGGGTAGTCCTTGGTATAGGTTAACCTAAAATGAACAAAAGAATACAATAAATTAATTAATCTCGAGTCTTCAATATTCCATGATTAAGATCTCTAAGTGTTTGTTATTTTTTAGGAATGGATCTAGGTCGACGTCCTCATCTGGCTTGGATAGAATATGTCCAGTAGGTTGTGCCAGAAGATCGTCGTCAGGTAGAGGTCAATGATGACGACACTTGGAGGAAGACACTCTGAGAGTTTCAGCGCCAAAGTCAGCAGAAGTACGAGGCCTCCATTTAAGATGCAGTCATGGAAGACTGGTTAGAGGTGGTCTAGATCAGCTTCAGTTCAATTGATGCTCAGAAGGAGCACTGGGTGTCCTTGGTTGTGACAATGTTCCGTGGAGCAGCAAGGTAGTGGTGGCTCTTGTTCCTCGAGGATCGTGAGGAGTCAGAGATCTCATCGGAAGAGTTTTGAGACAAGTTTAGAGTTGATTTCCGTTCCTCATCCGTGAAGGCGTCTAGTCGTCAAGAGCTTCATACCCTTCGAAAGGGGAGCTCTAGTGTTCGAGAGTTTCGAATCCATTTTAGAAACCTTCTACGATATTCTTCAGAGCTGTTACCACATGAGGAGGCTAGGGAGAGGAATTTCGAGGAGGCTTTGCATCCAGAGATCCAGCGCCAGGTCACCCCATTTATGCAGAAGACATATCTGGAGGGGCTGCCGAGGGCATACGTTATTGAGAGGACTTTCGCCAGGACCGTATCTTTATGAGAGGGGAATCGTCAAGATTCCTCACGATGAAGTGATGTGGTCCGGGGTTCTCTATTTTCTGGGCAGAAGAGATTCTATTCATCTGGGAGTGGGTCACTGCCCCTTCCATCTCATTTCTCTGGACACAGCAACTCTCAGGCATATGCCAAAGGATCAAGCACTGGTTTTTCTTGTGGAGGTAATGGTCATCAGTGGCGGGAGTGCCAGACTTTTCAAGGCATTTATCGTGCACCAGGTGCTCTGCTCCAGGTTCCTTCGTTGAAGCAATTCCAGTCGAGGCAGTACCAGCAGGTCGCACAAGCTTTAGATCACCATAGTGTTGATGGGGCAGGAAGAGGACAACCCCATGATGCTCCCCGTCCTTAGAAAGCAGAGTGTGTCAGTGGTGTTGGTTGTCATCAGGGTCATAGAGGTAATGGAGGAGGTCATGGTCAGCATCATGATCTAGCGTTTCCAGCACCAGGTGAGCCAGATTTCATTCGAGGTACACTTTTCTTGTTTTCTACCTTGGTGTATGCCTTGTTTGATTCAGGAGTGACACACTCCTTCATATCACCTACCCCTTTTCATGCCATGGGACATGAGGTAGAGAGGCTTCTAGTGCCCTCGGCGTTGACAATTCCAGCTGGAGGTCGATTTGACTTATTTGAAGTATGTAGAGAGTGTGATCTAGAGTTGGGGAAACACCTCTGTAACGACCCAATGTTTTTCAATGGAAAATTCCCTTCTTACATCTATGTCATAAAAACAAAAAATAATGAACTAATATGTGATAAGTGACCTTTAAACATAATTTTGGTCACCCCTATGCTTGGAATTTTAAAAATCCGACATACACGGTTGTGTTCAAGATAGTTTTTGGAGTCTAATGAAACAGAAATAATTTTTGCTGAATAGTAACCTACCCTTATGAATAGTAAACTAACCTTATGAATAGTAATATGACCCTTATGAATAGTAAATAATATTATCATTACCTATGAATAATAAAATAAAATTTAGACATCTTAGAAAGTAACAATTTGACCTTAGTAAACGTTTTTGGTATTTTATAAGTCATAAAAAATTAATTATAATTAATTAATTAATTTAAAAGAATATTTATTTTCCTATAATGTATTCATAAATTATTTAATCAATTTATTATAGTTTTTAGATAATTTTTTAAGACCCTGTGTAATTTTTGAAAGAACTATAAAATCAGTTTTAATCTTAAAAACATTTTTTTAAGTAAATTATGATTTTATTCAAAATATTAAATTAATTATAATTAGAAAATTATTTTTGAAAAATGGACTTCATTTTTGGATTCTACACATCGAAAAATGGTAGTGGTAAATTTTTGGGATTTTTCTAAGATACTTGAATTTTTGTGAATAGTAGAATACATTAATTTACCATATAAATACATTTTAATTAAATCCCACTATTCGTGACATCACAAGTTATGTAAGCACCCAAATCCTGAACTCACATGCCTTTTTTAACTATTATTGGTCATCCAAGACTCACTATTCCTTGTCTTAGGTGAAATTAATTAAATAATGAATTTTATATTAAGGAAACCCCTCTCCCCTCCACTATAAAGGCCACCCTTCACTCCCTCTTTTCCTCACACCTCTCAAGCTCCAAGACATCTCTAAAAACTGCCCAAAATACTTCCCTAGCACCTCCCCCACGTCCAAAAGCTTCTGGTCTCATGAAAAGACCAATCCTATCTTCCTTAAGAAGGATCTCAAGAGGAAGATTCTAGAGGTAATTTCTCTCTCTTCTCCTTTAATTTCCTTTCAAGTTCAAGTTCCTTTCTTGATCTCTCCCTTTCTATCTTCATTCAAATTGTTTTGTAACTCCATTATTATACATATAATGTAATCTTATGATTATATTGGTATATTATATCACCCCACACCCTTTCCCTCTTCCTTTTATTTTATTAAAGATAACGTTGTTCATGAGGTGTTAAATTTATCACCTTCAAAAACGACATGATATCTCCTTCCATTTCTACCTTCAATATGGTCATGAAACCATTTTATGGTTGAACCAGAATATTTTATCTGTATTTTGTTTTATTTTATGTTCTGTAAATAACCTATGGCCATATTACTAAGTGAAAAGTTAAAATGAGTTCGTTGTGATCCAGAAACAGCTCAAATTAACCCAAATAATCTTCATTTAATTCTTATCTAATGATTAGTCCTCATGGATCAAATATAACTCATTATAAAATCATTCACGATTCTGTAATATCATTAATTACATGTAATATCAGTTCTGGATGTTTACCCATGATCTACCCAAACATCAATTTAATAATACAAGTGGACCGTTCAAGATAACCATGAATACGTACATCCCCGATCAATGTTTTTAAACTCTATAAGTCATCCAAAGGAACATAATATGAAATAATTAAACCAGAATGAACCCTATTGATGTATAAAAGGTTCTATAATTTCTAATTAATTAATATAATGTCATTATATAGGACACTAAAGATAAAGAGGCATTCGAGTACAAGGTAAGGGGAAATCTCGAACCCAATTTTCTTCCTTCGGGTTCTCCCTCTTTCAATCTATTTTTGATATGGTTACTCCTCAAAGATCATTTTTTCATCATTTCCTTTACTTTTATGGGATATAAATGTTTTTCACTGGTTTTTATGTACATTAAAATGTTTTCCAAAAGAACCCTTCTTCCAAGATCTCACCTTTTACCTTTCATTCAAGTTTGATTGTTCTTGTATCAAGTATGTTGTTCCCTCTTTATTTTGGGAACCCAAAGCTTATGAATATGTTATTATGAGATGAAACCCATTACATTTCATGGGTTATTTATGTACATGTTTGATATGTGTTCTATGTGGAAAGCATGATAATGATAATGTTATGATGTGACGGGTGCGCCCAGAATTATATAGCGCAATATGAATGTTTAAATGTGACGGGTGCGCCCGGAATTATACAGCGCTCCAATGCATTGGGTAAAGTGATGAATCTCATGAGTAAATGTGAAATGATGTGTGAACATGATTCTAACATTGTTCACAATCATGTGTGGTAGTTAACCACTAAGACATGATGTTTCATTTTTATGCATTGCCACATTTCAAGTTTATTATTTATGCTCCTCTCATGTTCATGATCTTTTTCCGATGTCATGATTATGCTCACCCCATGATATATTGTTCTTATATAACCTCTTACTGGTCTTTTACCTCACCCCTTTTGATGTATATCATCAGGTGGATACATGTACTAAGGATAGGACAAGTGCCACTAAGAATCTAGTGAAGAAGAAATTAAATAAATGGTTATGCTTGATGTTGTTTTTGTTATGTAATGTCCTAGTTTTCCCATGACACTAAACCTCTGGATCCTCCATGTGTAATAATATTATGTTGTTTATCTTTGAAATGATGTAATAGTAAAGTAAGAAAAGGCCAGGTATCTATATTTGGCATCAGAGGCAATGGTTTAGTTAATTTGGGAATTAGGATTAGTATACCCTGGAGAAAACCTCTAGCATAAGAATAAGTACAAACACATACACAAGAATATTTACCTAGGGATCCCATATGTTATGTTTTTGGTATAATTTTTTAAATTAATAAGTTATTCATGAATTGTTTACTTATGTTTTGTTCTAACATTTTCAATCTTAGAAAATGGTGGGAACCAAGAGAAATCAGGCCAACAACTCTTGCGAAGGCCAATGAAACGATTTCCCGAACGACATCCCCAATGATTGTGGAGGTGGAGATCAAAACATCATGGCAATACTTACCCAATTATCTCGGGTTATGAATAATAACCATAATAATGGGGAACGTCCTCCTTCACCAAAGAGGGAAAAACTAGCTATCAAATGTTTTATGCGGCAACGACCACCGACGTTTTGTGGAACTTCTGATCCACTAGTTGCGGAACAGTGGGTCAACTCGATGGAGAAGATCTTTTCTGGTCTTCACTGTTCTGAGATGGAGAAGGTGACTCATGTCGTTTATCGTCTAGATGGAGAAGCTGATCAATGGTGGGCTTTGATTAGGAACACCAAGCCAAGGGATGAAATTGAAGAGATGGAATGGGAAGACTTTAAGATAATGTTTCTTAATAACTACTTCCCACAAACTCTTCGCACGAAGATGGAGAGAGAATTCATAGAGCTCAAGAAAAATGAAATAGAATATATCACAAACTATGAAGCATATTTCACAAGGCTCACAAGGTATGCGTTGGGTTTTGTTTTCAACAATGATAGAAAAATTGATAGATTCTTTAGTGGATTAAAACCAAATATTTGATATTCTCTTGCAATTCGAGACTTTGGGAGTTATGAAGAAGTTGTTTGGTGTGCTCTCAAAGTGGAAATGGAGTATGGAGAATGGTCCCATGGATATGGTGATAAGAAAAGAAAGATGGAGTTTCAATCTGGTGGATCTAGTGAAAAAGGTTGGAAGAAAACACAACGACCCACATCCAAAAAATGTGGGAAGTTGCACCATGGGAGATGCCTCAAAGGTACGACAAAATGCTTTATGTGTGGGAAGGAAGGATAGAAAGCTCACGAGTGTTGAAAATACATGAAAAGGGAGGATAATGTAGCCGATGAATGGATAGAACCACTCGTGGTTCAATACTACAATGGTAGCGAGGTAGGGCACTATTCAAAACAGTGCACTAAACCTCAATCTCTCGAGGGTAATCAGCGCCAGCAACCAACAAATCCTAAGGAACAAGGGAAGGTTTATGCCATCTCTAATGCGGAGGTGGATCATGATATTGAAGTCATACAAGGTACACATCCTATTCACTCAATAATGGAAAAAGTCTTATTTGATTCTGGTTCTACGCATTTTTTATATCTTGAATGTTTGGTATAACTATAGAATCGAAGCCCAGAAACCTTGAAGTAGAGATATCTGTAAAAACACCAAGTGGTGCAATCATTTCAACCCAAGTGTTTGACTCTTCTCCTGTTTATGTATGTGGGAAGATTCTTCCGGAAAATCTCATAATACATTCCTTGGTGGAATTCGACGCTATAATGGGAATGGATTGGCACTCGTTATATAGATCACATATCAACTGTCGGGAAAAGGAAATATATTTTCATATTCCGAACCATCCCATGCTCCTCTACAAATGGAAGGATGATCAGGAATATCCTTTGAAAAATCCTTCAATGGTGTGGGTGTTGATTCCCTATGAAGAAGCATACCTCGCCCAAACGGTTGAGTCGAAGGAAAGTGCCAACCTTGAGGAAATGCCCATCGTGAGGGAATACAGTGATGTATTTCCCAAAGAGTTACACGAAATTCCCCCGGATCATGAGGTAGAGTTCTCAATGGAACTTATACCCGGAGCTACTCCTATATCGAAGTGCCCATATAGGATGGATCCTATCTAACTGGAGGAGTTAAAGAAGTAGCTGCAAGAGAATCTGGACAAAGGGTTCATACGCCCTAGTGCATCACTTGGGGGTGCACCGGTGCTCTTTCTAAAGAAGAAGGATGGAACGATGTGGCTGTGTATCAATTATCGGGAACTCAACAAGATCACCATAAAGAACAAGTATCCTCTCCCAAGGATTGATGACTTGTTCGACCAGTTAAGAGGAGATCAATACTTCTCAAAGTTGTATCTTCGTTCTGGATATCATCAAGTAAAGGTGAAGAAGGAAGATATTCAGAAGACAACCTTTTATACATGGTATGGGAACTATGAGTTTTTGGTGATGCCCTTGGAACTTTCTAATGCCCCGGCAATCTTCATGGATTTGATGAATAGAGTCTGTAGACATTACCTCGACAAATTTTTGGTAGTGTTTATCGATGATATTCTCATCTACTCCAAGATCAAGGAGGAACATGAAGAACATCTAAGACTTGGGTTGGTGACATTGAGAAAGGAGAATTTGTATCCCAAGTTCAGCAAGTGTGACTTTTAGATGAATCAAGTCACGTTCATGGGACATGTGGTCACAAGCAAGGGAATTTCTGTGGACCCTTCAAAGACAAAAGATATTGAGGAATGGCCCAGGCCCTCTAGTGTCACATAAATCCATAGTTTTCTTGGATTAGCTGGGTACTAACGGCGTTTTGTGATAAACTTCTCACGATTGTCAAGACAGCTAACTATGTTAACAAGGAAAGGCATAAAATATGTATGGATGGAAGAATGTGAGGGAAGCTTCAAAGAGCTACAGAGAAGGCTGATCACTGCACCTGTACTCACACTACTGAAAAGTGGAGAAAGTTTTGTGATATACAGTGATGCTTAAAAGAAAGGCTTGGGTTGTGTACTCATGAAAAATGATAATGTGATAGCCTACGCCTTACGACAGTTGAAGATCCATGAGAAGAACTACCCGACGCATGATCTAGAGCTGGAAGCCATGATTTTTACCTTGAAAATATGGCGGAACTACCTTTATGGTGAGAAGTGTGACATATACACTGACCACAAGAGACTAAAGTATATATTCACACAAAAGGAGCTCAACATGCGTCAAAAGAGATGGTTAGAGCTAATCATGGATTACGATTGCTCTATTCACTATCATCCTGGAAAGGCGAACAAGGTAGATGATGCTCTAAGCATGAATGAACCTACTACTCTATCCTTGTTGAGGATTGAGAACGACCCTATCTTCTTGGATATGCAAAGCATGGATTTGGGAAGCATAAGGGCAGGGGATACATCCTACCTTGCCCAAATGATTGCGCAACCATCCATATAACAGAATATTAAGTAAGCACAAAGGGATGATGTGGAGATACAAAAGAGGGTGAATGCAGCAATGGAAGGGAAGCTGCAAGAGTTCCATATCGACGATGATGGTGTGATTCAGTTTGGAACGCGACTTTGTGTGCCTTCATCACCCGGGATAAAGAAGGATCTTTTGGATAATGCACATAGCTCAACTTTCTCTATCCATCCTGGAAGTACCAAGATATATCGTGATCTTCGAGAACACTTCTGGTGGGATAACATGAATAAGGAGATTGCGGAATACATATCAAGGTACTTGGTATGTCACGAAGTTAAAGCTGAGTGACAAAAGTCCAAAGATATGATGCAGCCATTGCCTATACCCATGTGGAAATGGGAAAATGTTACTATGGACTTTGTCACGGGTCTCCCGAAAACGTCAAGAGGAAATAATGTGATATGGGTTGTGGTTGATCGACTCACCAAGACTTCCCATTTTATCGCTATTCGAGAAGACCTCTCACTTGAAAAGCTTGCAAGGATATATGTGAAGGAAGTAGTGAGATTGCACGGTGTTCCAGTCTCGATTGTCTCTGACCATGATCCAAGGTTCACATCTAAATTCTAGAGGAGCCTTGAACATAATTTGAGTACTGAATTAAATTTTATCACGGCCTATCACCCCCAAACCGATGGCCAGTCTGAAAGGACTATTAAGACACATGAAGATATGTTAAGAGCCCGTTCTCTTGAATTCAAAGGTGGTTGGGATCATCATCTCCCATTGGTTGAGTTCTCAGACAATAATAGCTTCCACTCGAGTATTCAGATGGCTTCATATGAAGCTCTTTATGGGAAGTGATGTAGAACTCCAACCTGTTGGGATGAAGTTGGAGAAAGAAAGCTACTTGGTCCCAATCTTGTTCAAGAGATGACAGAGAAGGTTCAAGTCATCCAGAAACACATCAAACCTTCTCAAAGTAGGCAAAAGAGCTATACTGACAACCGTCGAATGGACTTAGAGTTTGACATTGGAGATAAAGTCTTCCTTAGAATATCTCCTTGGAAGAGAGTCATGAGATTTGGGAAGAATGTGAAGCTAAGCCCAAGGTACATTGGCACCTTTGAGATCCTTGATCGTATAGGAGCCATGAAATATCGTCTGGAACTTCCACCGAATATGGCTCTTGTTCATGATGTGTTTCATATATCATTACTGAGGATGTACATACCAGGCCCCTCACATGTACTAATCTCAGAGGTGGTACAGCTGGAAGATGTTCTCTCCTATGAGGAGTAGCCGGTAAAATTTTTTGACCGAATCGATAAGGTTCTATGAAACAAGACAACCCTCCTTGTCAAAGTGTTGTGGAGGAACCAAAAGTTTGAGGAAGCAACGTGGGAACCGGAAGAGGCAATGAAGGAGAAGTACCCTCAACTGTTTGTGTAAAGTGAAATTTCAGGGGTAAAATTTCGTAAGGGGGGAAGAATGTAACGACCCAAAGTTTTTCAATGCAAAATTCCCTTCTTATATCTATATCATAAAAACACAAAATAATGAACTACTATGTGATAAGTAACCTTTAAAAATAATTTTGGTCACCCATATGTTTCAAAATTTTAAAATCCGACATACACGGTTGTGTTCAAGATAGTTTTTGGAGTCTAATGAAACAAAAATAATTTTGGTGAATAGTAACCTACCCTTATGAATAGTAATCTACCGTTATGAATAGTAATATGACCCTTATGAATAGTAAATAATATTAACATTACCTATGAATAATAAAATAAAATTTAGACATTATAGAAAGTGACAATTTGACCTTAGTAAACATTTTTGGTATTTTATAAGTCATAAATAATTAATTATAATTAAATAATTTATTTAAAAGAAAATTTATTTTCATGTAATGTATTCATTAATTATTGAATCAATGTCTAATAGTTTTTAGATTATTTTATAAGACCCTAGCTAATTTTTGAATGAACTATAAATTCAGTTTTAATCTTAAATTTTTTTTAAAGTAAATTATGATTTTATTTAAATATTAAATTAATAATATTTAGAAAATTATTTTTGAAAAATGGACTTCATTTTTGGATTCTACGCGTCGAAAAATGGTTGGGGTAAATTTTTTGGATTTTTCTGAGATACTTGAATTTTTTGTGAATAGTAGAATACTTTAATTTACCATATAAATACATTTTAATTAAAACCCACTATTCCTGACATCAAAAGTGATTTAAGCTCCCAATTCTGGAACTCACATGCCTTTTTTACTATTCTTGGTCATCCATGACTCACTACTCCTTGTCTTAGGTGAAATTAATAAACTAATCAATTTTATATTAAGGAAACCCCTCTCCCCTCCACTATAAAAGCCACCCTTCACTCCCTCTTTTCCTCACACCTCTCAAGCTCCAATCCTTCTCTAAACTCTGACCAAACACCTTCCCTAGCACCTCCCACACGTCCAAAATCTTCTGGTCTCATCAAAAGCCCAATCCTATCTTCCTTAAGGAGGATCTCAATAGGAAGATTCTAGAGGCAATTTCTCTCTCTTCTCCTTTAATTTCCTTTCATGTTCAAGTTACTTTCTTGATATCTCCCTACCTATATTAATTAAAATTGTTCTGTAACTCCAGTATTATCCATATACTGTAATATTATGATTCTAATGGTATATTATATCACCCCACACCCTTTCCCTCTTCCTTTTATTTTATTAAAGAGAACGTTGTTCATGAGGTGTTAAATTTATCACCTTCCAAAACTACATGTTCTCTTCTTCCATTTCTACCTTCAATCTGGTCATGAAAACATTTTATGGTTGAACCAGAATATTTTATATATATTATGTTCTATTTTAAGTTCTGTAAATAACCTATTTCCATATTACTAAGTGAAAAGCTAAAATGAGTTCGTTGTGATCCAAAAAACCGCTCAAATTAACCCAAATAATCATCATTTAATTCTTATCTAATGATTCGTCCACATGGATCTAATATAACTCATTATAAAATCAATCAAGATTCTGTAATATCATTAATTACATGTAATATCAGTTCTGGATGTTTACCCGTGATCTACCAAAACATCAATTAAAGAATACAAGTGGACCGTTCAAGAAAACCATGAATACGTACATCCCCGATCAATGTTTTTAAACTCAATAAGTCATCCAAAGGAACATAATATGAAATAATGAAACCATGATGAACCCTATTAACGTATACAAGGTTCTGTAATTTCTAATTAATGAATATAATATCGTTATACAGGACATTAAAGGGAAGGAGGCATTCGAGTACAAGGTAAGGGGAAATATCGAACCCAATTTTCTTCATTCGGGTTCTCCCTCTTTCACTTTATTTTTGATATGGTTACTCCTAAAAGATCATTTTTTCATCATTTCCTTTACTTTTATGTGATATAAATGTTTTTCAATAGTTTTTATGTCCATCAAAATGTTTTCCAAAAGAACTCTTCTTTCAAGATCTCACCTTTTACCTTTCATTCAAGTTTGATGGTTCTTGTATCATATTTGTTGTTCCCTATTTATTTTGGGAACCCAAATCTTATGAATATGTTATTATGAGATGAAACCCATTGCATTACATGTGTTATTTATGTACATTTTTGATATGTGTTCTATGTGGAAAGCATGATAATGATAATGTTATGATGTGACGGGTGCACCCGGAATTATTTAGCACAATATGAATGTTTAAATGTGATGGGTGCGCCTAGAATTATACAGCACTCAAATGCATTGGGTAAAGTGATGAATCTCATGAGTAAATGTGAAATGATGTGTGAACATGATGCTAGCTTTGTTCACAAGCATGTGTGGTAGTTAACCACTAAGACATGATGTTTCATTTTTATGCATTGCCACATTTCAAGTTTATTATTTATGATCCTTTCATGTTCATGATCTTTTTCCTATGTCATGATTACGCTCACTCCATGATATATTGTTCTTATATATCCTCTTACTGGGCTTTTATCTCACCCCTTTTGATGTATATCCCCTGGTGGATACATGTACTAAAGAGAGGACAAGTGCCACTAAGAATCTAGTGAAGAAGAAATTAAATAAATGTTTATGCTTGATGTTGTATTTGATAAATAATTTCCTAGTTTTCCCAAGACACTAATCCTCTGGATCCTCCATGTGTAATACTATTATGTTTTTTATCTTTAAAATGATGTAATAGTAATGTAAGAAAAGTCCGGGTCTCTATAACCTTTCTTGGGGAGATTTCCTATGTTTACAAATACAACCATATGATGTCATCGTCAGCATGTATTGGTTGTATTTGGTGTAGTCTATCGTGGATTGCTACAGGGAGAAGGTAGTTTTCAGTAATACAGATGGAGAGAAAGTGGTGTTTGTTACTGAGAGAGTTCCTCAGGTGGGTCATAGACGAGTTCCATCCTTATCATCCTGGATGGATGAGATGATGTTGAGTTCTTAAGAGGTTCTGAAGTTGCTGTTTCCTATTGTCATATAGGAGTACCATGATGTCTTTCCAGAAGAGGTAGTAGCATTACCCCCTCAATGAGAGATCAAGTTTGGGATAGATCTAAAATTAGGAGTGTCTCCTATCTATATGTCTTCATATAGGATGGCCCCATCTAAGTTACGACAGCTACATATACGACTTGATGGTCTATTGTAGTGCAGTTTTGTTCAGCCAAGTGTGTCACCATGGGGTGCATCAGTCTTGTTCTTGAAGAACGCCGATGACAGTTTTCGGTTTTTTGTTGATTATCGTCACATAAACAAAGTAACAAAAAATAATCGCTATCCTCTTCCGCGGATTGATGATTTATTCTTTCAACTTAACGGTGAAAGTTGGTTCACAATGATCGACTTGCGGTCAGGATATCATCAAATGCGTGTGAAGGATGAGGATATCCCGAAGACAACTTTTTGTTGTAGTCATGGGCATTATGAGTTCATTGTAATTCCATTTTGTGTGACGAATTCTTAGACTGTGTTCATGGAATTGATGAATGTTGTGTTCTGTGAGTTCCTGGACAAGTTTGTGGTGGTTTTCTTTGACAACATCCTTCTGTACACTACATCTGAAGAGGAGAATGCAGAGCATCTACGAGCCATTTTGGTTGTTCTTCTCCAACATTAATTGTATGGGAAGTTGTCAAAGTGTGATTTTTGGGCTCGAAAAGTCCATTTCATGGGGCATGTTGTTTCCCAACAGAGAGTAGCTGTGGATCCATCGAAGATAGAAGCAGTTGTGTCTTGGGAATCCTCCATGGTAGTTTCAGAGGTGCGAAGATTCCTTGGTCTCGTAGGCTATTACCGGAGGTTCATAGCCAATTTCTCACGGGTTGCGACTCCTCTAACATCTCTGACCAGGAAGGACCAGGCCTTCAAATGGACTGATATATGCCAGGAAGCCTTAGAGTATCAAAAAGAGATGTTAATAAGTTCTCTAGTTCTTTGTCA
Organism: Viscum album; assembly: GCA_963277665.1. NCBI lineage: Eukaryota > Viridiplantae > Streptophyta > Magnoliopsida > Santalales > Viscaceae > Viscum > Viscum album. The sequence continues at coordinate 201,933,370 of OY728121.1, read as the reverse complement.
TCCAGCTGAGGGAGTTCAGATTGATGTTTTCTTTGATTCTTCACATCTGGGGTTAGGTTGTGTACTCATGCAGTAGAGGTCAGTTGTTTCTTATGGGTCTTGGCAGTTTCATCCCCATTAATGAAACTATTCCACTCACGATCTTGAGTTGGTAGCCGTGGTGTTTTCTTTGAAGTTGTGGATACATTACCTAATTGGTTAGCACATTGTGGTTTTAACCGTTTATAAGAGATTGAGTTATGTTTTCTCCCTGTGTGACTTGAACTTAGGAAAACGTTGGGGGATGGAGTTCATATAGGAATACGAATTCAAAATATCGTATACACCAGGAAAAGTGAATTTTGTAGCGGATGCGCTGAGTCGAAAGACTCTTAGTGATGGTGTGCATGAATCTGGTGATTCCTTGAGAGTAATGGAGGAACATTCCTCTTTTCATCTTGATATGGGAAAATTTGGGGGTAAATTTTTTTTTCCAGATGACGGTACAATCATCCCTGACACAGAAGGTGGAAGATTCACAGTTGGGTGATCTAGAGGTGGATGATTTGAGAGACAGAGTTGTTTGTGGTGAGGCCCCTGATGGTTGGTCGAAAGATGAACAACACTGAGTTTTGTATCATGGCCGGATTTTTGTTCACTTAGCGATGTGAAAGATGGTTCTTAGAGAGTCCCACAGTTTTCCCTTAGCAGTACATCATGGTGTGACAAATATGTACCCATCCTTGAGGAGTTAGTTTAGGTGGCCTGGGCAGAAGCGTGCGGTTGCAGAGTTTGTGTCTTGATGTTTAGTCTGCCAGAATGTGAAGCCAAACACCATGTTTTTTGTGGTCTTCTCCAGACATTAGAGATTCCTCAATGGAATCGGGAGGACATATCAATGGACTTTATTACAGGTTTACCTCAAGATCTGGGTGGACATGAGCTATTTGGGTTGTAGTGGACCGTTTATCAAAATTCTCCCACTTCATAGCGATCAAGGAGTCAAGCTCAGTGGAAGTTTTTTCGAGGCAGTATCTAGAGGTGGTGGTGAGACTTCAAGGATTCCCTAGGATGATAATTTCTGATTGAGATCCTCCTTTGACCTCCAGGGTGTGGAGAGGTCTCTAACAAGCTTTTGGTTCTGAACTGTTCCTTAGAACTGCTTTTCATCCTCAAACGGATGGTCAGACAGAGCGAACCATCCAGACTCTTAAAGACATGCTACTCTCTTGTGTTCTTGATTTAGGTGGTTCATGGATGAGGAAATTAACCTTGGTAGAGTTCTCTTACAATAATATTTTTCACTCCACTATTGGTATGGCGTCGTTTGAAGCCTTGTATGGCCGGCCATTCTATTCTCTGTTGTGCTGGACTGGGGTTAGAGAGTGAGCAATTCTCAGACCAGAACTAGTGCAGCGTACAACAGAGATGTTTGAGGTGATTCATGAGAGGATGAAGACAATATAGGATCTTCAGAAATAATATGATGATCAAATAAGGATACCCTTGTAGTTTAATGTTGTAGATCATGTGTTTCTGAAGGCGAGTCCACGTCGTGGGTAGCAAAGGTTTAGTCATGGAAATAAGCTTTCTCCCCAGTTTGTTGGGCTTATTCGATGTGTTAGCTCATGTTGGAGATGTGGCGTATCGAGTAGCACTTCCCCCACAGATGAGTCAAATACATGAAGTTTTCCATGTATCACAGCTTCTTCGTTATCATCATGATCACTCTCACATCATCGATTAAGGAGAGATCCATGTTGATGATGATGAAGCCATCGAGGAGAGACCTGTGGAGATCCAAGACCACAAGGATAACGTGTTGCGCGGGCGATCTATTCCCTTGGTTCGTGAATTGTGGCGAAATGGTGGAATGGAGGAGAGTACCTGGGAACGTGAGTCACAGATTCGTATCCTCTACCCAGAGCTGTTTAATGTTGTTGTGATGAGTTTTATTTGATCCTTTAAAATGTGTACCTTTGGTGTGATGTTATGGTTGAATTGATTGGATATGGATTGTTTGTTCCCTAACTCCCAGATATCGTGGTTTTTTCTAGCTTTAGAACAACTCAGGGTGGTTTTTTCCTGGGTGGTATCATATGGGGTGATTGTTCGGACCCCTCTTTTCTTTATGTTGGATTTAATTTCTTGAGGACAAGAATGTATTGAGAGATTTATGATGTAATGGCCCGGACCTCTCCGGTCCATTACTTTGTGAAAATGTGGTGTCTGAGGTGTTCTAGGAGGTCAAGGTGACTTATCCCTAACACCGCCAAATTTCCAATTCTGTGAACAGTGTTTCCAGTTTTATGAATAGTAACAGATCAGTCTCAATGATCGGTCTCACAAATCGGTCTCATAGATTGGTTTCACATATCGGTCCCACAGATCGGTCTCACAGATCGGTCTCACAGATCGGTCTCACAAGTCGGTGTCACAGATCAGTATCACAGATCGGTCTCAGATATGAGTCTCACAAATCAGTCTCACAGAGCGGTCTCACAGATCGGTCTCACAGATCAGTCTCAGAGATCCTTCTTAGAGATCGGTCTCACAGATCGGTCTCACAGATCGGTCTCACAGATCGGTCTCACAGATCGGTCTCACAGATCGGTTTCACATATCAGTTTCACAGATTCGTTTCACAGATTCGTTTCACAGATCGGTTTCACAGATCGGTTTGAGAGATCGGTTTCACCGATCGGTTTTAGAGATCAGTTTCACAAATCGGTTTGTTGTACAGTAACGGTAGGTGAGCAGTGTTTCCAGATTCCTACTGGTTTTCCCCTTTTTTTTTACGTTTCCTTTGATATAAAATACATTTAAAGCCTTATATTAAGGGCTCTAAGGCCGATTCATATAACATAAATCCAATATAAATTATTCCTAAGGCCGGGATTTTTTTTACTTGTTCAAACCATGTGGGTTAATGGGATCCGTTTTTAATGGAGAATTAACCGGATCTTAAATTGTCTCCCTATTAATTCTTCAAAAAATAATGAGATATCATTCTCCCTTGTTCGTTCTATATGTTATCGTCCATGAGACGGTAGAACCTTTCAATAATTCCCATAGGAGTTGCACAATCAAACTTTACTCCTCGGATCAGTTCCGCTCTGTTTTGATGCAACAATGTTGTGTCAATCATTCGTCGATATAATGTATGTTTATCATTTTTCCATCGGGGATCATATTATCTTGTTCTCCATTCCATATTATATCATGTAATCTTCAGGATTATAATGGATTTTTCTTGGGGTTTGGATGGTGCGGAGGTACCGTGGAATCCTCGGGTGGATGTAGTTGTCGCGAGGGGAGGATCGTAACCTGTTGTTTGGATAAAGAACGTGAGGAACTGTTTGAGGTAGGGGATTCGTGGCTTATCATTTTGTTTATGTGAAAACGTAGATTTTTCATGATTTAGACCTTTGGATCACAATGAAATTGAACTAATTAAATACTTGAACCAGATTAAAAGAATTGGTTTGATCGCATGTGTTTCTTTGTACCGTGATGGCAGTTTTCCTCTTGATTTTCTAGATAGTGTGATATCTATGTCTTTCTTTTTATCATGTTATTCATGATGTATTGATAAAGAACTTAAACCCGGAATTAATTGATAATTAATAGGCTAAAGATAAAGAGGCATGTGAACAAATCTGATTGTTGTTGTTGGTGCTTGTTGTTTAATGGCATGTAAAGTTATTTGTTTAATTAAATTGTGATAGCTATGATATATTTTTGGTTAAGTTTTCCATAGTTGGAACCTACCAATAGTGAACTGGTTAACTCAAGAGGGATTAAAGAACATTTTTTGGATAAAATATAATTCCTGATAGGGTTCTGATTTACCCTCTTCTGTGTAAGGCTGAGTGCCTTGTGCTTTAGAGACATGCGTTCTCATTATGTATGAAGGTCGGATGCCTTGTTAAAGGGACAAGATCCCATTTGATGTGTTGTTTGTTTTCCTGCAGCTTCTGCTGTGATTTGAGCCTGGATGGATATTGTGATATGTGGAGGCAGGGAGGCCTTGTGGTTGTGGCAGTGGATGACGCCTAGAGTGGTGAGATGCATCGTTTTATGCATGTGGGTGTCGGGTTGGACACCAGAGATGATGTTATGGGGTGGATGTGTTGGATGAATGTTTGGTGGTTTGATTGAATGTTTATCTGCTTTGCTTTTCTCCACTTCTCACGATAGCTGGTCTTGCTTACCCTTCTTCCGAAGGATGCAAAGACACATGGGGTATGCCTCGTGATTTCCGTGTTTAGCCTCTCGATGGACAATGGGTCTATTCTCTTGATATAGGTGGAAAAGACTCGATGGGTGGTATATATACTCACCATGTTGAACCCCCTTTGTGTTTAGTAGCATAGGATGATTTTCTAGAATGACTGGGAATATGGGAATGTAATTTCTGTAATGAAAGATTTATTAAATGGTGATAATCCACGAGGATGGAGATGATTGAATTTAAAGGTGATGTTGAATCTTAAAAGGTGCAGTTAGTATTGAATATGATTCCAATTCAATTTATTGAGTTTGTATTCATGGTTAATTAATGTTGGAATAATTATTTAACATATAGTGGAATTAATATAATGGGAATAAAGTAATCTAATAAATCCCTTAAATGGTTGTGTTATTATAGGATACCTAGTCTTAGAAGTGACTGCCCGGAGTCTGAGAGACATTAGTTGCAGTTGTGTCTAAGACTAGGTTATGCCCATAGTGTGGTTGTGAGTTATATATATTCTGTACTTTTTTGTTTCTATACGCTACTCCACCCTGTCGGTAAGGGAAACTGACACCCTGAAGATTCTGAGCCCTGGGGTGTGTTTTCCCAAACATTCTAATGGGAGGTTGAATGGCTGACTACCCCATGTAGCCCCACTCTCTTCTCTTGGTAGATACTATTTCCTTTGGTACAACGGTTAGTTTTCCCCATATATGTGTGTAGAGGGTTGTAATGGAATGTGGTTATTTCACACACATATATTCTTGATATTGTACCATGTGGACTATGATAGGTGTAACGTGTATAGGTTGTGATGGATTGAGGATCCTTACACGACGTATGGGTTGGGATGTCTTGAGGTACCATGTGGACTATGATAGGTGTAACATGTTATTTGTGTTTTCCCTAACTTTATTTATGGTTGGTAGGGATATGTTTTACGAAATATTGATCTGGTTTGGTTGTGGTTAGTTTCCCGGTCGTTAAGGAACTAATAAACAAAAACTATTGAAACATGAAAAGCTTAATGGGGTTTGGGGCTGTTTATTGTGTGCATACATTTGAGGTAGCAGTGCCGAGGCATGTGCTTAGATATTCTATGTAGAATTCGTAGGAAGGGTTGAGTGTTTGATATAATTATATAAATATGTATGTTTTATGTTTCTCTACGCACCCCACCCATGTTGAGAACTATGTGCCAAACACTCGTGGGATGGGGGTTGAGACTCCCAATCATATAAATATGGCTAGATATTGTTCTTCCCTAGGCTCCCTCTTCCAGGTTCTATTTCCCAAGAACCTTCGGGTAGGTTACGACAGATGATTCCCAAGAGTCTTTGGGATAAGGATGTGATATGTTCCTAGGTGTATTTGGGATGAGATGTGATGTTTCTCCCAAGTGTCTTCAGAATGAGCTGTGGTTATGGGAAAGGATTGAGTGTCGACAGGATACTATGATGGTCGATGATTGAGTGTCGGAGGGATACTATGAGCTTTGTATGGCCAGGTTGCAGCACTAGCTCAACCATCATATGGCCAGGTTGCGGCACTAGCTCAGGAAGAGGGGGAGCATGATCGCATTAGTCGTGAGAGAGAATTAGGCGTGAGGGCTTGAGCAGTATTCAGTGGGAAGGTGGTGTGGGGTACCCATAATTTGATAATATTACAATACTACTCTATTTACTTTTGATATTTGGTGAGTGTGTCTTGTAAGGTTTGGTGGATAGATTCCCTACTAGGCTATGGTTCCTTCGGTTTTGTCATGGGACATTAGGATGTCTCCCCACCTGTGCATGAGAGCATTAGATTTTCATACTGGGTAGAGTTGTATGCTCACCCTACATTTACATTCAGGTTTTCAGGAGGACATCAGAGATCGTGTGAGGCCTTTTTAGTTGGGTATTGTAGTTTTTCTGGTTGTAGTTTTTTTTTGTATCATACTTTGGAGCTTTTCTTATACTTGTAATTTTGTTTCAGTATTGTATAAAATATGCATATGGGTTTTTTGTGGGATTATTTTCATTTCCTTTTCCCTTTTCTTATAGTGTTTGACTCATCCTATTTTTGGAACTTAGATAATAAAAAGGGTAATTCCCTCCATATTTTTGAAAACCCATACCCTTGGTGCTAGTCTCCACTCCGAGGCCTACTGGGGGCAGGACTGGGGGGTCATTATCCCCCCTTCAACTTGATGAAGGAAGGGTTTGGCAATCTGTTATCCCTTCTATCATCATGGTGAAGGCGGGTCATGACACTATGGTTCCTATTTAAAGGTATATAGATAAGGGTGATCCAAAATCCTCATAAAGGGATCACACTCATTAGAATATTTTATTACATATTCATTTCCAACATGATACCACAAGTATAAATGATCTAAATGAATCCATAATCAACTAAAAATGATTTAATGATATATCCATTATAATAATGTAAAATATTTATGACAATAGAAATTGACCTCATATTGATGGAATGCATAATATTTTATATAAAAAATTCATTGAATCCATTTTTCTAAAACACATGAAAATCATGGGATGGGGAATACACCAAAACAGAACAAATATTATGTCATGAGACCTATCAATTCATCAACGGTATATATATTATTATATAACCCATCCATAACAAGATTTTTACAAATGTATCCATGATATGTGTCATAAAAACATTTCATATCGTTCCCTAATAATTCCATTATACAATATAAACTAGTTATACATATAATGAGAAATATTGAATTCAAATATTACCCCTTTCAATTAAATTATTTAGATTAATAAGATAATATCACTTAGTCCACATGGAACAAATATTAAAAAACAATGTTATATGAAGTGCCCTTAAAATTGAAATATAGTGGTGTAGATACATCAAAAATATTCTGTCTTTCAGGACATATTGTTATTGGATTAATTAGTTTTCAGAGTATTATTACTATAAAATAGTATGGAAAATATTTTATAATGGTTCTTTTAGTGTTTGTAAATATCCAAAATCATATACAATGGTAGTGAGTTGTCAGCTATGAAGAAAGAGTCACAAACATCATCCATTAGGGTGGTTATTGATCCAGTTGTAAACTATCCCTTTTTAGGGTGATTACGTTCCACAAACCATCCTAGATACATTGGTACCCTATTACTAATTCTAAAACAAACATGCCCTAAAGGGTGATCGTGATCCCCATGGGTTGGTGATTAGAAAAAATAATCATATAAAGAATTAAGATAGAATACATTTTAATCAAAAGATTAATAGAAAAAATATTGCATGATTGTATTATCAACAAAACAGTGGGTGAGGTTCCAAAAACTCAAAAAAAAAAACAAATCCTAAAGTTGTACATCCAACAAATGCACAGTATCTAAAAAGATATAAATAAAAACCCCCTTAAAATGAGGATAAATCCCATAATGGTCAACTCCATAATAACTCTATGGTTAAAAGGATCATGAAGACACACATTATCCTTGTGGTTCTACCTCTTTTCATTGTCCTTACAAAATAATGTATACAAATTATGGAAGAGGAAGTTAGGGTGTGATATATAATTCATAGTAGAATGTCACCATGTTTTACATAATAAAATCCATTTAAAAAATTCATTAATGTTATCAATTTCAATAAAAAAAGCTATATAATTCCACTCTATATATTAATCAAAAAATAGGATTACATTCAAATTGAAAGAAGATATATCAAAACAAAATCAAATATGATTAATTTATTATTTTATATAAAATATAATATATAAATAATTTAGAATTGAAAAAATTGTTCAATAACAAATGATTAGTATATCAAATCTAAAAAGTCATTATAATTAACACCACCATGTAAAAAAGCATCAGGATATGTTTTTTATCAAATAATTGTGATCATCACACATATCATAATGATCAAATCTCAAGTAGTATGTACACAAACATATGAACCCCCTAAGGGATCTCCTTAATTGATGTCTATACCCCAATAGCGTAACCCATCAACGATAGTCATGGAATATTTTTTTTATTAAAAGTTTAAATAATTTTTTATTAAGAATGGTGGTATGGTCTATGTATACATCTCCCCATTACTATTAAAATCTCTGAAAGACATGTTATTCAATCAATCATCAATCCTATTTTAAATTAATAGGATTAAAAAATTAAATTACAATTACATAATTTTTTTTCAAACATTCTTTTTCAATTCAATCCTAAAATATTTTTTTATCAATTCATGATATTTCGTACAAAATTTAAATTTAGTCCATTTCGAAATGTAAAATATAATATTAATTCACCAAAAAAAATTCCATATCGAGAAATTATTTATTATATGTCCTTAAAATATTTTAATTCCATTGGATGTGGGGTTTTTTCAATTTCACTACCAATTACAAATAGTAGATTGATTGTAATGAAATTTGTATCATTAAATCATCTAAAAATATAATTATAATTTAATAAATAAATTCATGTTGTTAATAGAATTTGAAATAATTATGGATAAAAATGTATTAAAATCATATATCCTACAATCAACCATTACAACTAAACTCATCAATGAAGATAAAAGATTTAGAATACGTGGCTATCTTGGAGAACAACCCTTATTAAACATAAAATCTACAGGTTAAAAATAACATTAAGTAGCCATATCATTGAAATATAATGGTTAAGGTATATAAAAATTGTTTATTTAGATGTTCTGATGTTTATAAATGTTTTAAAGATTAATAAATTTATAACATTAATAAAGTCATAAAATACATAATATAGTGGTTCTGTGAAATCCAAGCTTCCAAAACCACCATCAATACCTTCTTTAGATCAATGTTGGAAAGAGAATCATGGTTCTAGAATAATAAAAGAATAGTAACTAGGTTAATAAATAATATTCACTGACATAATATGATTGCTAAAATTTACTTACTATATTAATCTAATATTTCATGTTCTCTAAATTCACTAGGAATCATGAGATTCCCATAATTTTCTATGAATTCATCAAATACCCCTTATCATCATATAGGAATCCATTATATCACATGGAATCTGCATGGCACCTTCATATCCCTATTATATGCATGGGTACATCATCCACATCATCGAAAATCAGGAACATTCCCCCTATAGGGGATAAACATATCCTGATTGTCCTCCTTCCATGGGTTCCTATATCAATACCCAAAAATAAATTATTACACGAATATATACATGATAAATCATATCCCATAATCATATATAATGTAGTAGGACAATACATGTGATCAACATCAATCAGGAATAACAATATGGGATGTACTCATTGAAACGACATAACATTCTCTAGGTTACAGACACACCGACATGAGATCATAATCAAGAATGGTCATCAATTATATCTTTTATATATTTAAATTTTGGAAACATGTGTAACACAAGAAAATAAGTATGTAATGTCATAAATCAATGCTTTTTGATGTCAAGGTAGGGATAAACCACCATATGTCCATCGATACACCTCCTCACGACCTTATTATCTAAATCGTTAACATGTCAAAGGTCGATCATTGTGTAGTGTTCTTATAATAAAAAATCAAATATATTATTTACCAAAGAGATAATATATCTTATGTGACATTTCATTAAATCTTCTTGATAATTTGGAATTATATTTCTAGGTTTGTGTATGTGCCTTCAATCATATCTCTTAGAATAATTATATTTCCATACATTATTATATTTAATACTTTTATAATTATATGTTTATAAATTGGTGTAAAATGAAATATTATAAAGATATCATGATAATTTATCCAAAATTATCTTTAGATAACCATATTTTTAAAATTTGTTCCAAATTATATTTTTTGAACTATCTATTTGATAATTTACAATTTATTATTTTTTAGAAATATATTTTCAAAATTTCTCTACAAAAATCATTCAATAAATTTCAATTGATAAATTTCCATAAATTTATTTTATTAGTATATTTATATATTTTATTATAAAACATCCTATATAAATTTATTTTTAAACATTAAAATAAATTTATCATTTATAATCTAGAAATAATTATTTAATAATTTTAATAATTATCCTTCAATAATTAAATGTAATAATCATCTAGAAATTTAAATAAAACATTCCAAGAAAAATATAAGAGTGTATTTATTAGATAAAATTTATTCTATAGGTAATCATTGACTGTCATGGATATATTCTTTGATAACATTAATAATAATAATTTTATAATTTCTCAATTATTGTTTTTTATTTTGAAATTAATAAATTTTTATAATTTTATGAATGTATCATTTGTAATTCTTCCTTTTTTTACTTTTATAATTTCTATTAATTATCTATTAATAATTTTTTTTTCAATTTACTCTTTTATAATATATTTTTTAAAAACAATGTGATAATATTGTGGAATAATCGTTGATATAAACTAATGTTATCAATTAATAATCCAAAAAATTTGTTTTCATGTTTTTATATAATATTGAAATAGAGCAGTATAAAAATAATAAAATATCAAAATGAATTACACATAAACACACATATATCCTTATTGTTTGTGGGACCCCTAGAAAGAGGAGATAATCAATGTGTGGCTGGATCAGTGGGAAACCCTCCAACTATGAGTTCTGTAGTAATAGTTAGGGAGTTTTTATATTGTCCTATTAAAATTAAATTGATCAAACATAAATCTTGAAGGACTATTCTTTTATAGTATAAAAATAGACCAAAAATTCAAACACAATATTGCATATAATAATGATCAAATTTATTAAGGACCAAGAAGGAATTAGCATAGTACATGAAGAAGAAGAATACTATGGGGGATCTGAAATGATGAAGCTTGAGGTCATCCCATTGGACACGATCAACACCTTCATGTGGGTACAATACCAAGCCAAAAACACAGTAGGTCATCCAACAATAAGTTTTCCTAGATGCAGGGTCATACATAAATTTATTAACTTCCCAACAAATGTGAATAATGTCCACCACATTGTAGATTATCCTTTTTCAATTATGAAAGTATTATGTGATATGGAATTTGATGATATGTTTTAAAAGTATATAATTATAAAATATTTTCGAGTCATTTTCCATAGCTTCCAAGTCAATATTATTTGTTATGAAGATATCAGGACCCACAGTCATTTCCCTAGAATCATATTGTAGAAAATCACATTGGCTTGAGGTTGTAGTCAAGGAATGAACAAAAGATCCACTATAATAATGAACTAAAACTCCTCCTCAAATCATTCCCAGGACAACATACCCATCTGTGATAATTTTTTTACCTTAAATATGGGGGTGACAAGTAATGAACTGGTTCAATCCGGGATTCACAAGATTGGGGGGCGTCTTGGAATGAAACAATGGAATGAATAGGTGACCCTCATTTATGATGTAAATGAAACATGAAACATTAAGCAGCAACAATTTGGTACTGAAAACCAGAAATGGTTTCTAACATGTATCTATTTATCACCGAGCCTATTTTACAACCTCTGTGATACAAAATATTCGTATTGAAAGGATACAATATCATTACATTAATTCGATATTATTAATATTCAATCCATGAAGCCACCTGGTAAAAAATGTGTCTTATGATTCCACATTGGAGGTGATCCTTGTTACTAGTACGTATGATAATGACACCTCATGGTATTATTATCCCACAAAAAATAGGTTTTTTATGTTTCATTCCATGTTACTATGCATTATGAACATTTCTAAGTGTGCTTAATTACATAATGTTTCGCATTTTTATTAGAAGATGATAATTCATTCTACATTAACAAAACAAGAATTCTCAGACTAGCTGGATTTTTTTACATAAGATCGAATAACCCTAGGTGCCCCTCAAGGTATAAGGATATTGTGTTCCATTATAAATTCTCCCCATTAAGGTGATAAATAATTTATAGATCAAAAGTGCGATGAAACAAGAATTTTTGAAAGGTTAAATTCATGGATATGGAGGTTTATTCAGAGAATAAGATGATGAATTATAAATTACAATTTTTTAATGAAATTAATAATAATAATATTACAAAAATATTATAAACATAAAATTTAATGTGATCTAAACATACAACCATTGTGCAAATAAATTATTTCCCACATACTTTATATATCGAATCTTAGACATAGTAACAGTATCACATTTATCATGACACACCCTTTTTGGGAGATATAAAATTATTTTTTAAATAATAAAATAATATAAATATTAAAAAATTTAATCATATGTAGAATCTTAAAACACCTGAGAATTATGAAAAATAATCCCCATCCTAGGGTAAACTCCACTTCGTAGAAATTATTTTTGTATCATATTTATAATCAAAAAATTATTTGGGATATGATATATTATTTTTCAAATAACAATATAATAAATATATGAAATTAGTTATCCTCATATGAAATCATACCAAATTACTAATGAGAAAAAAAGTTATTTTCCACCTTGGGTAAACCCTATACCCAAGACCTAACAGAATTATAAAATTTTTGATATGATGCATCCATCTGTATATATGATGTTATTTAACATTCACATGATACAATATATTTAATACATTTTTCTCTTTTTTCCTAAGGCTAAACATGAAATGGAATCTCACACTATCTAAGTTCCTAAAACCCAATATATTCTAGAGAATATTATGCGATGTTAAATTGGATTTTACCATTTAGAAAATCCATTATAAATTTTTTTATGTGTTTTAATTGAAATATTTTTTTGAAATAAAAATACATATTAATCATTTAAAAATAGTATTTTTATTAGTACATGTTCACAATACTATAATTACCCCCTCTAGGTGCTTTCCTTTCCCAAGAAGTATCTGTAATGGTCCTACTCAAACAACTCAAGACACTGAGCTCAAACAATAGGCTCATGTTCCCACATCTGTTGCAATATTTTTTCATGATGCCATTGAATCAAGCATAAGAATCTAGTTTTTTTATTCACTATTTATTTCCATGGTTGTTATAATAATGAAACCAAATATTATTTGAATAAAAAAATAATCTATAAAACATATACAAAACATATTATGCTTTTTTGTGTGAGGTATTCTAAGGGAGACATGAACATTACTATTAGGTACATCCTTAGTCATTATTTAATATTGATATTTTCAGAAATTGAATTTAATTCATTTCTAGGATCATTTCAGGTTCATAGTTTTAGATATGTAGGCTATAAGAATTACATTAAATCTCAAATATTACTAAGTAAACACATATACTATAACCAATTTTTTTCACAATAATAAATGTAATTAATAAAATAAAAATTTGGCAACGAGACTATACCCTAGTGGTTAGAGCTCCTGCTTGGCATCCAAAAGACCCAGGATCAAATCCGGGAAGGGGATAATTCCTGGGTACTGTAGCAGCACTGTAGAAGGTCAATGTAGCAATACTGTAGCGGTGGAGGGACTATAGTAGGGATTGTAGCTGTGGGGATACTGTAGGAGCTACTGTAGAAGTGGCGATACTGTAGCAGGCACTATATCAGCGGCGATACTGTAGTAGTTACTATAGTAGTGGTGTACTGTAGCAGTACTGTTAACAGAGGGGTCCTTTGGGCCAAAAAATGGGCTTTCTAGCCTTGTATTTAGGCCACTTGTCCTTGGGCCTTCGGGATATGTAATGGGTCACACTCTACATAGTCTAAAGAGGTCAATTCTTTAATAATAAATTGAGTCTTCGGCCCCATCCTTTAAAAAAAATCTTTTATTGACAAATATCTTCTTAAATTATTAATTTATCGTACCCTTCCTTATTCTATGTGAAAGACATTGCAATAACATGGGATTAGCATACAAAGCTCATTAAGGGATATAAAATAAGGAAAGAAATCATTAGTCCATGAATACATAAAAATCATTGAAATCATTCTTTTTACTCATAAAAAATAAGGTCATTAACACACATCATGAAATAATAATATTTAGGAATATCTCAATGAAAAAATACATCATAAAGGTAACGTGTGGAATACATTACATAATTAAATTATATATTTCACAGCCACATAGGGAGTAACCTTCATGGTTAAATTTTAAATTTCCATCACAATATACTGACTAAACCTCACAGTAGTGACATTAACATTTAACTTTTTGAAATTAAAAAACACATAGGATATCTATCACGGGCTCAGCATCCCTCAATTTATCAGGGAACCAACTATGTACATAAGAAATTTCTAAGAACCATCACATAATCATAGCAAATAATCATTGAAAAAGAAACAAATATCAATTCCACATTGAATTCATAAGACATAATTTGAAGATATTGATATAAAAAATCCATTCTCAAAAACATTTTAAATACCAAAATAAAAAAATATGTTCTATACTATTTTTTTAATATGTTATGGAATCTTTATGATTCCAAATATCAAATAATTCTTACAGTGGCAGAATTATTGTTGTATATGTGTACATTGAAAGGTAATATTCTTTCCTTTATTTCATAAAATGATTCATTGAAAATTATTCCTTTAGAAAACTTTTGAAAATAATTAATAGTCAAAGTGGATAATTATACACCGTAAAAAAGCTCATATATAAATAATAATGTACCTGAATGAAAAGTGGTTGAGAATATATCCATTACATTGAGTCCAAACCATCCAATATGTCTCTTGTTAATCCAGAATAATAAATAGAAGTTGATTTAGACATGTTTCAGAAACGTTCTCAAGTTTATTATTTCTTTTATATAACTTATTCCCTTTTTATAATAATCACGTAATTATTCACATTTATATCTTTCATTTTGTTGACATTATGTACTTTAGTTGAAAGTGAGATTGTTTTAAAGTAATTTGTCTATGTGGTAAAAGATCCATCATCTCCTTAATGTTATTCATGAATTAAATATCATATATTTTTAGTATATATTAATTTATAATAGTTAATAACATTTGGATATAAGAAATTAATGGCATAATTCAGGGAGACAGTAGGTCGTTTGTACACATAAATGATACTGTCATTTCATAGTTTTATTAAAGGATTGAAAAATAAATGATAAGTATGTATTTCATAATTAGAGTACAATTTCAAGGTTATATAAGTTACATAATTTCATTAACATTATCCTGTATATGTTCCGTATATGGCATGAACAAATAATATCACATTGAGGGGAAGTAGTCCAGATTTCCTTAAATTATATTATCGTATTTATACATAATGGAAATCATTACGGTTTGTTGGAAATATAAATTACAGATTCATTTAAAAAAATATTAATATAATATATATAATATATAAATACATTTCCATAATTATGTACCCAATGAGAGGTGTTATGAGAAAATTGAAAAGTAATCATTTCGTGAGGTAGTAGATTGTTGTACACAAAAGCGGTTTGTTCGAATCCATTTGACGGAGGTTTTTGGTAGTGTAATTCGAAAAAGTATCATAAAAATATCCTAGTATATTGATTAAACTAGTGTCTCTACGAAATCAAAGAATACAAATTTAATGGGGTGTGTAGGACGAAAGTAATGAAAATGAACTGGAGAGAATATGTTACCTCTAAATCGTGTGACTTCTACTGATTTAAGCCAAAAATGATTTCTTGATTTTCCTTATGCCCATGTTAATGAATATATTTTGAATTTTGGGATTTTTGATGTTTATTTAGGCATATTAAGGACGATCCAAGGGGCTTGAGTGGTGTGAGTATGTGGGTAGTGGTGGTTGCCTTTTATTACAAGGAGGAAGCACAAATTAGGAATGTATATAAATATTATATTATTATAAAATGATTTTCTAATTATAATAGATAAAAAGTAATAAAATTTGGGGATTATATGATAATGGGTTGAAATCCTCTCAAAAAATTTGTTCAATAAAAATTATAGTCCTCAAATAATCCTTATCTTTTAGCATCCACCCTTATTTTAAAACATTACCTCTTAAAATGTCTTCTTATATATTCATATTATATGGTTACTATAGTTACTATAAAATATCACAAAATCCAAAAGTGGATAATTAATGAAATTTTAAGCATTCTATAATTCTATTGTCTGAATCATACTTATATAAGTCAATTATAACATTTAATAAAATTGTATTTGTTTTAAAAATTATTTTATGTCAATTTTTTCACTATTAAGTAATTGGTTTTTGTTAAAGTCAAAACAACTTGATTCAAATTGAAAAAATTGAATTAAACCAAAGATAATATGTCAATTTCATACACAAGATTCATGGATGTCATTAAAATGTTAAATTATTTTTATTTCCATATTTATTATATCATTTATTTAAATCATTCATTAATAATTTAATCACTTCATCATCATGGTTTTATAAATAAATAAATTTATTTAATGTCTAAAAATAATAAATAAAATACAATTATTTTGGAAACATTTTTATATTTTTAATGAATAATTATAGTCAGGTTGATCGGTTATGTAATCCTATATTAAAATTTTTATAGAAAAAGATACATGATTATGTTATATTTTATCATTACATTAAATTAATTCATATAACATGTCATTTTCTAAACCAAGTGGCTCTGAAATGCCCAAATATCGGCCTATAGATGATCATGGTCAGACATAACTCATCCAATAGGATTAGTACATGATTTATGGGATTATAATATTATTTTAAACCATTATTTACAAAATTTACACTTTAACCATGGTTTCTAAAAAATAAATAATGATGTTACTAATCCTAATATCAAAAAATTAAAGGTAAATATTTACACCATTAGGACCATCTAATTAAAAATATGGAATTTATTTTTTCAAATTTAATACATAAAAATAATTTTAATTATTTTAAAATTAATTCCCATTGTCAAAACAAAAAATGATTTTTTTAAGTATTAAAACAACCTAAAGATTGACATGTGTTTACATCAAATTTTAATATGAAATTACTTCCAATGAACAAATTATTATTAAATGATAAAAATAATAATCAATTTATACTTTAAAACCAATAAAATTTCAATCTAAATATACATCTCAATTAGATGAAAAGGTAGTTTTGAATTAAAACGATTTATTTTTCACCATTAATTAAAAAAATATATCAGAAAATTACAATAAAATTAACCAAATAAATATTTATTTCACAATTATAAAGAATAAGTGTATATTGTCATTCAATACATATAAAATTGGAAAAAACTAGATTTAGAAAATTTTCTCTTTCCAATGGGTGTGAACTGACCTTATAAAAATATTAGTGTATTTTATGCTTCAAAATGGATTCATTCTAATTATAAGCATTAATAATTAATCATATAAATATAAAAAAAAATTTAAAAAAGGTATATTAATATTTTATTTTGTTTAATTCATTCTTTATAATAAAACTTATAAGTATTAACTACCATTTAAAATAATAATACTACTATATTTGTTTTCATTGTAACTCAATGATGTGTCAAAAGTATGATTACAGAGAAACCCTTTATTGGGTATCAAGTTCACTATCTGTAAAATTTTCCCCTTTAACATAAAATAAATATCATATTCCTGAATATTAATATATATAAAAATGTATAATTATATAAATACCTAGGATGCTACGTCATTTCCCCATTTAGGAAATTTTGTCCCGAGAATTTTATTTATTAATCAAATATGTTGAGGTATTCATCTTTCATAGCATTTTAAGATTCACATGTCTGTTTTTAAACCATGTCATGTTTCCCCAATAACCATGCCTAATGACTCACCTTATTCTACATCAATTTCTCTCTATGGTCATTAATTTGTACTGGGTTTTCCTCATAAGAAATATTCACCTGTAACTGAACTTCCAATGGACACAAAACATGAGATGGAACCAACATATACTTTCTCAACATCGAAGTGTGAGAAAAACTGATTACCATGTATAAATTCGAGGTAAATACACTTTATAGTCAATTGATCCGACATTCACTAAGATTTTATATGGACCAATGAACATTGGACTTTTCTTTCCCTTCATACTGAAATGATCCACAGTTTACCAAGGCGAAACATTGAGAAAGACATGATCTCCTACCTTGATAGAATGATCCTTCCACTGGTAATCCACGTAACTTCTCAATATGATCTTATATATTCTCTTGTTCTTTTGAATCAACTGATAATTTTCTACCATCAATTCTACCTATTATTGTCTCATCAAATTCCCTTCACCTCCTTCATCCAAAAAAGATGAAGTTCGACACCACTTTTCATATAATGCTTCTGATGGTTCCATATATAAACTTGAATGTAAACTGTTATTATAAGAAAAATAAAAAATGAATTAATCTGGTCCCCTATCTCGGTTAATTCATTTAACAATCACAAGGAATATTTTCCAATGTCTAAAATTTTCGTTCGGACTACCCATCTTAATGTGGATGAAAAGATGAACTAAAATTTAATTCTATTTTCAATGAAATTTTAATTCCCTAAAAAAAGATAGATGTGAACCCGAGATCATTATAAGATACATTGTAGTTGATAACTCCATGTTACCTAACTATCCCTTTAACATACAATCGATAATGTTAATCAAGAGACAACGTATCTGTGATAGAATGAAAATGTGATTAATTGGTCAATCGAACAACAATAATCCAGATTGCAATGATACCTCAAGATGTCTTTCGTAATACCACTATGAAATCCAAGGCCACATTTTTTAATTTCCACTATGGCACTATAAATGGTGAAACA
The DNA here is from genome assembly GCA_963277665.1 of Viscum album. Lineage (NCBI taxonomy): Eukaryota > Viridiplantae > Streptophyta > Magnoliopsida > Santalales > Viscaceae > Viscum > Viscum album. The sequence continues at coordinate 201,914,430 of OY728121.1, read as the reverse complement.
TAACTTTTTTTAAATTTTTCCCCCCTTTATATTTTTGATAAATCAATCATCTCATATTAATGTCAGCAATATATCTTTTCATTCTATTCCACCACTAAAAGTCTCAATGATCATTGTACATCTTAGTACTACTAGGATGAACCGAAAAAGGTTAAATATAAGCTTCACATAGTATCAATTTCTTCAAATTTTAATCAAAAAGCACACATAGTCCTATTCTAAACCTCAAAAAGTAGTCCCCATCAATGTTAAATTCAGGTAACATTCCCTTTTGAACCAATTCGGCCTTTTTCTACATCTAACTATATTCATATTGTGCATTCTTAAATATGTATTCTATAGATGAATACATTGAAACCTAAAAAAATTGGAATTCCCTACAAAAACAACATCCAATACAAAAAACATATAATCAAAATCCAAAGGATCTCCTTCCAAATGTAGCATGGTTAATATAGAATTATAATTTTTACTCAAAGAATATGCAACATTGTTTCCATTTTGTAGATGGTAAAAAATCATGCAACATTAATGCTTGATTAATAATATCCATCTCATATATCTCATGTTTAATTATTTCTAGGTGAATATATACTTCAAAAGTATTGGGATAATTATATATTTCAAACTTTACAACATACAAATGAGGCCTCATAATTTTTAAGTGAAAAACTACAACTAGTTAAAAATCATGTGTATGGTAATTTAACTCATGAGGATTAAACTTAATTGAAGCATAAGAAATTACGTGATCATTCTAAATTAGGAAACAACCATCGTCATTAAATTATTAAACATTTTAGATAACAAATTCACCATTCCAAGAAGATAGGGCGAAAACATGAGAATTTACGAATTATCATTTTAGTTCATAAATATATAATAAAAATATTTTGTCTAGATGAACTTAAATCCTTTTAGAGTAAACATATTCAGTGGGAAAGAAGACTATGAAAAAATTTCACGAAACCTCTGGTTATAACCTCTAAACCATGAAAACTATGAATCTCAATTATATTTGTTGGTATTGGCCATTCATTAAAAACTTCTATTTTAGTAGGATAAACATTTATTCCATATTTAAATGTAATGTGACCTTGGAATGTCGTTATTTGTAACAAAAACACACACATAATGAATTTTATATACATTTCCTTTTCAAATTAGGTTTTTATAAAAATACATAAAATACTTTCATGACTCTCATTACTTTTATAATATACCAATACATCATGCATAAAGAGAACAACAAATATATCAATGAAATCATGGAAAATTCTATTCGAAATATCCATGAATACAATAGGTGCATTGGTTAACCCAAAAAGCATAACTACCAAATCATAACTACCATATCTAGTGTTAAATATGGTATTTGAAATGTATGTATCCTTTACATTCAACTGATGGTACCCGGACAACAATTCAATTTTAGAAAAATAGTATGCTCCCTGGAGCTGATAAAACAAATCATTGATAAGATACAAAGGATAATTGTTCTTATCAGGTATGATAATCAAGTATCTATAGTCAATGTGAATCCACATTGAACCATGATTATTTTTAAAAAACAAGATAGGATCTCCCCTGGTGATGTTCTGGTTCGAAGGAAATCTTTATCTAATACCTCATTTTTTTTATTTAACTATAAATATTGAATTTGATCTTTTGAATTGGGGGGATTTGAAAATGGTTTTTTATCAAGAACCATTTCAACATTAAATTCAACTTCTTGATTATGTGGTATACCATGAAACGCATTAATAAACACATCATGATACCCATTGGCCACTCACGCAGCATTAATCTGAACAGTTCTTTTGTTGTCAACAATATGTGAATTGTAAAATTAATTTCCATCTTTTAATTGTTTCTCAACTTCCTGATATGTTATCAAACGTATGGGTTCAATCTTTTACACAAGCATAATTAAGTTCCTAAAAGAAACCTCTTAATATCAACAGTCAATCTTAATATGCTAAATGTAAATCTAATCCAAACCCAAAATATCATAAAACTGTACTAGAGGAAAAACAATAAGGTTTTTCGGTATATTATTTCCTCACACATGTACAAGAAGGTTAATCTAAATTTTTTGCCTCAAAATTTCATCTAGTTGTTTTCACCAAATGTTCTGGATTCATAACTTGACATGGAATTAAAAATATACTAGAAAATTTCACAAAAAATGAAAGAATGTGTAGAAAGAGTATAAAAAAACACTTTGTCATAATCTGAATAAATAGACAATGTTCCCGATACTACTTCATTTGATGGCCCAACATTTTATGAAGTAGTTTGAATGGATTCCACCACCCCTTTCTATTGTAGTATGTTCACATTCCATCATTTGAATTCATCCGCTCTCTTAAATATCCTTAAATCCCATGAAAATCATTACAAAAACATCTGATGGGCATAAAAAGATCAATAAGGTATATAAAATAATGACTGAATACAATAGTCCATGAATTCATAAATATAAATTTAATCATAATTTTTACTCATAAAAAACATAATAATCGACAATAATCATCAAATCATATGATTTATTAATAAATCATTTAAATCAAAAATCATAAAGGTAACATTTGGCATCCATGCCATAATTATATTTTGGATTTCACTACCACATAGGCAGTAAACAACATTTTTACATTTGGAATACTTGTAACTTTATAATCCCTATTTATATTAGGAGAAAACGTAACATTATACTACACCACGTTGCACATTGAATTGGAGAGCTATCATAGGCTCTGCCTCCCTCATTATATCATAGAACTACCTGTATACATAAGCACTACCTAACAACCATAACATAATCATAACACCTGAACAACTATAATTGACAAATAACATTTCCACATTGCAATAATAAGAAATCATTTAAAGATATTGATATAGTCAAACCATTATCAAAACCATATTCAATATAATGATACCCGAAAATGGAATATGTTTTTTACATTTCTATTTTAAAAATATTATGTATTTTTTAGAAATAGAAATATCAAATAATGCTTACACAAGCGAAATGGCCATTATCACCACATACGTTAAAAAGAAACATTCCTTTTTTTCATTTATTAAAATGAATAATAGAAAAATATTTATTTTGAAAAATGTTGAATGAAAAAAAAGTCAATGATGATAATTATAAATTATATAAAACTAGCTCGTATAGAAATCAATATATGCCTCAATGAATAAGGATAGGGACGAAGACCCTTACCATGTGTCCAATTCATTACGTAAGTTCCTTATTCTTCCTGAATAATAAAATTAAGTTAATTTCTATGTGATCCTGAACTGTTTTCATGTTTATTATTACTTTTATTTCAATTATTACATTGTCAAAACAATCACATTATGATTCATGTTCATATTAGTCATTTTGTTTATATACTGTACTTGAGTCCAAATTGAACTTGTTTTGATGTAACATGTCCATGTAGTAAAAATTCCATCATCTCTAGAATATTCAACATGATTTAAATGTCATATATATTGTATATATGTATTTATAAAAGTCCATAATATTTTGATATAATAAATGAAATGCACTATTCCGGGAGACGGTAGGTCATTCGTTCGCATGAAGACCACTTTCATTTCATTCAAATATTAAAAGACAAAAAAATAATGATGCATATGTATGTTATAAGAACCTCATAGTATATATGATATATATTTTACATTAGTTCATTAACTCCATCCCTTATATGTTCTATTTATGTCATGAATGATTCAGATCTCATTGAGGGGGTGATAGTTTTCACTTCTTCAAATAAAATTATCCTATTTAACCATTATGGAAAGCATAAATGTTTGTTATAAATAAATATTACAGAATAATTGGAAATATGAATACATTATTTATCATATATAAATACAATTCCATCAATATTTACACCCTGATAGGTGGTAGGAAAAAAATTAAAAAATCACTGTTTCATGAGGCAGTAGTTCGTCGTATATAGAAACAATATTCTTGTATCCATTAGATGGAGGTGTGTGTAACGTAAATTTGAATCATTCTAATAAAACATCCTATTATGTTGAGGATATCATCTATTTAAGTAAAAAAAAAATAATATGAAGGACCGATTCAGTGGAGATGATGGATAAAGAGAAAGGATGTTGAGAGAAGAAATTTCCTCTGAATTAGGTAACTTCTTTTCATTTGAGCCCAAATTCCTTCTAAATATGACTTATTCCAAAGATAATTCTTTGTTGGAGAAAGGAGAGATGTTGGAATATTATTTTATAAGGTTTTATATGAGAACATGAGATTTTGTTATGTGAGTTTGTCGGTTGAGGTGGTGGCCTTTTATAAGATGGGGGAGAGGCAATTTATGAAAATCATGAAATATTATTTTATTATAAAATGATTATCAAATTAAAATAGTTTTAAAGTTATATATTTCATGGGAAAGATGATAATGAGTATAAATCCTCAAAAACAAAATGTTTTATACAAGTTGAGGTCACAATATTAACATTATATTTTAGCTTTGACCAATAGTTTAAAACATTAACTATTACAAGTTCTTCTTATATTTTCCTATTATATGGTTGTTATATTTACTATAAAATTCCAAGAAACCAACTAATGGATAATTAATTAAATTTTTTAAATTATATTATTCAGTTGTCCAAATCATAGATTTTTATGACTATTATATCATTTAATAAATTATTATTTGTTTTAAAAACTATTTTATGTCTATTTTTACACGATTTAGTAATTGATTCTATTTTAGTTATAAAAAAACTATTCCTTAAATAAAAATAAATTAAAGCCTAAATAATATGACAATATTGTGCATAAAAATGTTGGATGGCATCATAATGTTTAAATTATATTAATTTAATATTTATAATATCATTATATTTTAATCCTTAATTTATACGGTAATCACAACATCATCTTTTTTACATAAAAACTATTAATTTAACATCTAAAAATTAAAAACAAAACACAATGATGTAGGAAATATTTTTAGATTTATAATTACTAATTTTAGTTAAAGATATCAGTTTTATAATCATATATTAATGTTAATTAGTAATAGAAAAATTATTGTGTTATATTTCTCTTTAGTTTTATGTATTTCTAATAACATGTTATTTTCTCACCCAAATGGATCACAAATGCCTAATGTTCACCCTATGTATGATCATGGTTGGAAAAAACTCATAAAATAGGATTAGTAAAAGTTTTAGTATTGTTTTATATTATTATAATATTAAATATTTTACCCATATTTTGCTAAAATACCATTTAACCATGGTAAATAAAAAATAATTACTAAACATTGTATTCACAATGTGAAAATATAAAAGTTACCTAATTATGAACTAAGTTATTCTAATATAAATTTTTAATATATATAATATTCTTGTGCTAAATTATTCATAAACACCATTATAGTGAATTTTACACTTTGAACATCATTTCACATTATGATTGTAATTCCTTCTTAAAATGCACTATTATGTGGTACATTTTTTAACATCATTTGAAGAACCAAATGAACTCGATTTAATTTTCATTTTTAATTTTCATGTTTCTAATTATATTGGGAAAAATTGATAATTTTTTAGTGTTGGATGTTTCACATTGGAAGTCCACCAAAATGGGATTTCATGCAAACAATTCTGGAGAAGGAATATTGGACACCAGCCCAATGATGAGAATGTGGGGCCCAACATACAGGCCCAATGAAGCCCAAATTTTTGGGTTGCGATAAGACCTCTAGGGGAACAAATCATTATACATGAGCTGGTGCTAATTGAGAATCCATTGTGGTTATTTAAGTGACCCAAGTTGAAGCTAAAAGTTTGGGCCAGATTCTGCGGCCCATAACAACAGCCCACCATTATACACATATCTCAAAACCAAAATCTTTTTTGGTATAAAAAATTACATAGGGTTATGGGACATCCGTAGATAAATGTTTTTCTACTATGGCACACTCCAATTCGGTCATATAGAAGGTCTTCCAGGTGCATCTGTTCGGTGGAAGAAAGCTTGCTGGCACCGCAGGTCAAGGGTGAAAAAATAAACTCTCCCTCAACATTCCACCCACCTATGGGATACCATAATTAATTGAGAAGACTTAGACCATTGGAGGATCTACCCAAGGCTAAAAAATTACAATTTAAGGTAGTGGTTGTGGAGGATTTGATCATCTTTGATGCTTTGTTTAATTGTAATGTTATGTTTCGATTTTATTGTCTCATGTTTTTCTTTCACATGTAAGTTGTTCAATTCACTTTAGTTTCTTAATAAAAGTTCATATTATCCTTTTATTATGTTTTTCAACATATCACATTGATAACTTTTGTTCATGGAGTGAATTTATTCATACCAAACCTTGTGAAATTATCACAAAACGGTTGAGTGATAGTTATTTCACTGTTTTTTTACTTCTCCATTTCCTGCCACATGAGTCTACTTTTCACATCCATTGAAACCATAGAATCAATGGAGGGATAACCCAATTATTGGTTGATCTAAGGGAGTATCAAGGGGATGGATTGGATTATATTTATCTCCCCATTATTGTCTAATCATTTCTTTTTATTGAGATTTTAATTGAGGATTTTAAACTCCATCGTCCTTGTTGAATTTAAGGCCACACACATCAAGTGATAATACAAACCTTTAACATAAAGCCCTAAAAACATTGATCCTTCATGTGTATAGTTGATTAGTATTAATGTTTTTAAATATTAAACCAGTAAGTGAAGATTTTGTTTGATATTCTTAAATGAACCCATCCCAAATATAATAAATTGAAACAGGGGGAAAAGAATTTATCCAATCCAACCCGAGTGAAAACCTATTATCAACACATTCATTTAAATTGAATTTATTAAAATATGTTAGTTATCCTTTAAACACATCTATAATAAACCCATGTTGTCCAATTCATATCCATAAATAGTTCATAGAATGTACGTGTTTGTAGGTTACTTCATAGGTTTCTGAGGATTCGATATCCCAAGATAAACTACAAGGACCTTTCAACCTTCATCTCTTGGGTAAATTTTAAAGTGAATGAAATTTTGGCACCATTTTATGGGACCCAAGTAAGTCATATAAACACCCATTCTATTCTCCCCCAATTTGTTTTTCTCATCCAAATTCTCTTATCTTGTCTGTTTCTCATTTTTTTCATTTGGTGCATGTTTTCCTACACTCGTGATCAATCAAACCGTCTAGTTATGGTGGATAGTCCTGGGGTTGGGGAGTCAAGTACACTAGAGGAACTCTTTCCATTAGATACAAATCTTCCTAATACCCTCGAATAAAAAATTTAGCCCATTTAAATGGATGGTCTTCAATGACACTAACTCATAATCCTAGGTGGAAACCAAAATGGAAATCCAAATGAGGCAGCCCCAAACATGGGGAATGCGGTCGATCAAACCAAGAATGACTACCTCGCACCTGCCTAGACCAATTCCCCCTCATTCATTAGACACAACTCCCTAGGAGATACCAACTACATCATTAAACCCCATGTCCTAAACCACCTTCCCACATTCCATGGAATGGGTTCCAAGATGTCCTGGGGTTGGGGAGTCAAGTACACTAGAGGAACTCTTTCAATTAGATACAAATCTACCTAATACACCCGAATAAAAAATTTATCCCATTTCAATTGATGGTCTTCAAAGACACCAACTCATAAACCTCGGTGGAAACCAAAATGGAAATCCAAATGAGGCAGCCCCAAACATGGGGAATGCGGTCGATCAAACCAAGAATGACTACCTCACACCTACCTGGACCAATTCCCCCTCATTCATTAGACACAACTCCTATGGAGATACCAACTACATCATTAAACCCCATGTCTTCAACCACCTTCCCACATTCCATGGAACGGGTTCCAAGATGTCCTACCTTCACATTACAGAGTTCAATGACATTGTAGAAACCATGTGTCCCCCACATCTACTAGAATCAGCTATGATGAGGCTATTTTATTTTTCATTAATGGATTGATCTAAAAATTGGATAATAAATTTGAGACCATCATCCATCAACTCTTGGGACCAACTACAAAGATAATTCTACAAAAAATACATTCCCAACAGCAAAACAATATCACTTAAAAAGAGTATCCTAAATTTATTTGAAAAAGTCATAGTGTCATTCTATGAAACATGGTAGAGGTTCAAAGACACCCGAAAAAAGGTTCCACACCATGGTTTTTCTATTCCAGAACAACTGAAAATTTTCTATCAAGGGTTGTGTCCTGGGAACAAACAATTCAATGACTTCATATGTAATGAAACCTTTAAAAACAAAGCACCAAATGATGCTTAAGAGTATCTAGATAGCCCTTCTAAACAAAACCAAACATGGGTAACTACACAGTATTCTGAAAATACACAAAGAACTATTGGAATTCATACATATACAGAAGAGGAAAGCCTTATGTCTAAAATCACCGAACTTTCTAGGAAGGGTGAAGGGATAAAACTATAGAAAGTCCAGGAAATCCAAACTGTAGAACCTGTTTGCACAATTTGTGACAAACATCACCATAAGACATATAACTACTCAACCATTGCATCCATCAATGATTTTATTTTAGGAGGACCCCCAGCGGATGTAAATTCTTTGAAATTTCAAAAGCCTCAATACAAAAACTACTTCAACCAAAGGTATAATGACCACCCAGGCTTCCACTTTAAAGATAACAAGAAACCTTGCCAACCATAGAGAAAAAATCATTACCCCCCAAAAGAACTACCAAACCCATAACCAGTTCCAAACCCAACCTATCCAATACCAATAATCAATGGTCGATTTTCAACAAACCATCCCACCTCAAAAATATCCCCCTGGAATAAACCAATCTTCTCGAGGACCAACCCAAACTGTTCCACAAAGTTTACTATAACAACTATGAAAAAATTGAAAGAATGAAATCAGAAGTCTCTTCCATAAAACAAGAACTTCAATCCATAAAAACATGAAAGGCACCCATGCCTACTCGGGTAGTTCAATCCTCATCTTCAAGGGGAGAGTCAAGTTTCACTCAAACGACTCAAAAAAAACTAAAGGTTGTGACTATTTTATGATGTGGGAAATCAATTGAGAAACCTGAAAAACTAATTCAGAACCCACCAAAAGATTCAATCATGAATGAAAATTAAAATGAACCAAATGATCAAACGTAAAAACATGATAACATTGTCATACAAACAACCCATAAAGAAACAACCCCACAACCTGCACCATTTCCTCAATGCATGAGGGGGGAAACCAAGACTGAATTTTGTGAAACATTGAGGGAAATCTTCTCAGAAGTCATGTTGAACATTCCACATATCGATGGAATATAAACCATACAAGCCTACACAATGTACCTTGAGGACTTGTGCACTTTTAAAAGATAATTTTCACATAAAAACCAAGTTCTTTTGGCTGCTAATGTGAGTACAACCATTCGAGGGACCACTCCTCCTAAGTTGAAAGACCTTGGTTTCCCTTACATCATTGTTGAACTAGGAGAGAGAAATGTTGTCAAGGCCTTGTGTGACCTAGATGCCAGTTTCAATCTTATCCCCTATGTTGTGTACTGCCAGTTAGTCTGAGAAGAGCTCCAACCCACAACTGTCACACTACAACATGCTGATCGTAGCATTAAAGATACAAAGGGGATTTGAAAGGACGTTCTAGTAAAGGATGAAAACTTCATCTGCCCAGCTGACTTCATTATCCTTGAAATTCATCCAAACTTAGGAAACAAGGAACAAACCCCAATCATCCTTGATCATCCATTCATTGCAACAATCAACTATGTTATCCGAGTTCGAAATGGGAACACAACCATCACCTTTGGAAACATGAGTCAAGACATGAATGTCTATAATTCAATTTCAAAAATTGGTGATGATGAGGACATTCATTAATTAAATATGATAGGAAGCATTGATAATGAATCCATAGAACATCAAGGAATATATGATGGATGTTTATTTCATGATAATATTCATTTCCTTTGTTCATTTGAAATATTTTTATCTCCTTGGAATGAATCATTTTCCATTTGTTCTTATGATGATGTCATAGGTCCAACAATCAGTGAATCCTTTCCAGAAACCACTTTCATGGAGACCACTCGAACGTCCTTCACTAAATCTGATCAAGACAATCTAGTAGCTGAAACTTCTATATGTGGGGAATCAATCCTATCTAAAACATTAGGAAATAAAATTGATCTTGATGCAATGTCCCAGTACTCTGCTGAAATTGTGAACCAACCTGATCTTGAATTGATGGAACCTCAGGATACACTCATTTATGCCTTCACAGGGGACAATCAAACACATCCAATTGTCATTTCTTCTCCTCTTGAATCCAACCATGAGAGGATGATTCTATATTTCCTTAGGAAACATTAGAAATCCATTGGATGGACCCCATCTGATATTCCAGGGAGTAGCCCACTTATCAAGATTCAATGCATTGTTCTGCAATCTGATTCAAATCCAAGTCGTCAACCTAAATGAATACTCAGTCATATCTCGTGGAGGTATTAAGAAAAGAACATATGAAATTGTTAAAATATGGAATCATTTATCTCATAGTTGAGAGTGAATGGGTTAGCCCAATCCAAGTGGTTCCAAAAAAGGCTAGAAAAATAGTGATAACCAATGAGGATGGATAGATTCTTCCAATTACTGTGAGTATTGGATTGAGGGTCTGCATTGACTATAGAAAGCTAAAATCATTCACCATGAAGGACCATTTCTCATTACCATTCATTCACTATGTCCTTGAGAGAGGGGCTAGTCATGCCTTCTACTGTTTCATAGATGGGTACTCGGGGTATAATCAAATTGAAGTCTCCCTAGAGGATCAAGGGAAGACTACATTAACATGGACATTTAGAACCATTACATTCAAACTCATGCCTTTCGGGTTGTGAAATCCCCTGAAACCTTCCAACGGTGAATGGTTGGAATATTCTCAGACATGGTAGGGGATTTTCATGAGGTCTTCATGGATGAATTCTTTGTGTTTGGGGATAAATTTGATGGATGGATTTAGAATTTAGAGAGAGAATTATCAAGATGTGAAGAAAATAATTTGGTCCTAAATTGGGAATAATTCCATTTCATGGTTAAAGAGGGACAAGTTCATGGCCATATGGTCTTAGGTAGGGGGATTGATTTTTTTAAATCCAAGGTTGACATCATTCGTCACCTTCCATCACCCCAAACTATCAAGGATGTATGGTCTTTCATTGGACATGATGGTTTATATTGATGATTCATCAAGGACATCCGTTAAATCTCTCATCCCCTTTGTGCTCTACTAGTAAAGGATGCTCCATTTGTTTGGATAGAAATCTGTGAGGGTTCATTCTCAACCTTCAAATACTCCCTCACCTCTCCTGCCATTATGAAATCTCCAAATTGGAACCTTCCCTTTGAACATATGTGTGATGAAAGTGACTTTGTTGTAGGATTTTTGTTAGGAAAACATTATGATAAAACTCCTTATATCATTTCTTAAGAAATAAAATCCTTAAATGATGACCAAATTAACTAAAACACCATTGATAATGAGTTAATTTCTATTGTGTTTTATATAGATAAGTTTATTTCCTACCTCTTAGTATCCCCCATCGCTGCGTTCACTGACCATTATGCACTAAAATTACTCTCCCAAAAACAAGATGTTAAGCCTTGTCTGATTAGGTGGGTCCTTCTTTTGCAAGAATTTGACCTCACAATCAAGGATAAAAAGGGAGTTTAAAATTTTTAGATGATCACCTCTCTAGGATGAAATTCAAAGACAATTCATATCACTATTCTGTGTCTGATTCATTTCTTTATTAACAGCTATACTCTATGAGTGACTTCCCTTGGTATGTCGAAATAACCAATTTTATAGTTACAGGTGTCATTCCAAAATTCTTAGGGACTCAAGATCGAAGGAAATTACTTTTTGATATTAGGCACTATGTGTTTGATGATCCATACCTCCTTAAGTAATACCCTAACCCAATCATTAAGAGGTGTGTACCAAAATCTGAACAAGAGTCCATCCTTAAATTCTATCATAGTGAGGCATGTGGAGGTCACTTTTCCTCTATGAAAACATCTACTATGATTATTCAGTCCGGTATCTTCTAGACCACCCTCTCAAGGAACAACTACACATTTTTTCAAAGATTAACTAGGTGTCAACAAGTAAGATACATCACAAAAACAAATCAAATGCCACTCACTTCCATCTTAGTGATTGAAATATTTGATGGCTTGGGAATTGATTTCATGGGTCCCTTCAAAAACACTAAGGGATACCTCTACATCCTCTTAGCTATTGATTATGTCTCAAAATGGCTTGAGGCCATTCCCACAAAATCCAATGATCATCAAACTATGATTATATTCGTAAAAGAAAACATCTTTTCCAGATTTGGAATTCCTATAGCTATCATTAGTGACTGGGAAACTCATTTTTGCAATTGTCCATTCTCATCACTCATGGACAAGTATGAAATTTCTCATACTGTGTCCACTGCTTACCACCCATAGACCAATGGTCAAGTTGACTTAGAAAATCGATAACTCAAAAAAATTCTTGAGAAAACTGGTAAACCATCATGGAAGGATGGGTATAAGAAACTATTGGATGTAATATGGACATATCGTACAACATAGAAAACCATCCTAGGAATGTCACCATATCGGTTGGTTTATGGAAAAGAATTACATTTTCTAGTAGAGATTGAACGTAAGCCATTTTGGGAAATTAAGAAATTGAATTATGACCTCTCATTGGCCGATACAAAAAGGAAATTTTATCTCAATGAACTCGAGGGACTGAGGATGGAGGCATATAAAAATTCAAGGATCAATAAAGCTAGAATTCATGATTACCAATCTTGGAATATCAAAATCAAACATTTTGAACCAGGAAAATCCATGCTCTAGTATAGGTAAAAAGATTATTTACACCAAGGAAAGGTATGGTCAAGATGTTCAGGTCCATACAGTGTGCATAATGTGTACCCCCATGGGTCTATTGAAATTCAAGATCCCACCAATGGTCAAACCTTGAATGTTAATGGATTTAGTGTCAAACAATTCATAGAACCATTCCAAAAACATGTAGTTAATAAATAATTTTGTGAACCAACCATAGATGAATAAAATACATAAATAATTATGGTTCTAAGTTGAGCTAGTGACATTAATCCAAAGGGTTGCACGAGAGGCAAACCATGGTTTTTATCAGGGTGAATAATTTTTTTTAAATAGGACTAATGATTCATTTTGATATTTAAAAAAATATACTATTGAACAGTTCTTCTATTATGAGTATATATGGGTACGAAATGGGAGCTCCATATTCATCCATGTCACGTTGTGTGATCCTTGAGTAATACCTTACCCAGAAATTTAAAAAGAAGACAATGTATCATCAATATATTTTATTTTAAGTGTTTTCTGGTTAAAATACAAATACAACTAAATAAATAAAAAAAATGAAAATAATAATAATAAGGGACACGTCATGGGTTGTTGGTCAAACCTCGTCACAATCGGTGAAGTTGCGAGGAATCGAACCTAGGAACGAAGGGAGAGAAGGGCACACGCTTACCACAGACCTAAAACTTTTGTTCTTCAGTAGTCTATAATTTATATATATATATATTTATATTATACAGTCTTTATTATATAAATATATATATATATATATATTGTTATTTTGATTTTTTTTGTTTTTTTTATTTTTCCACTAGGTAATTCTCAGAGTGACATCGAGATCAAGGGATTAATATGGAGCAACAAGAATTTCAACTTCAACCACCAGGTGACTTCATTCCATGATCCTTATTTTCAATTTCCCTTTTAAACTCCCCTTCTATGCCTCCATGCCATTCTAAATTATCTTTTCATCAAACACTGGGGATAGTGTTATTTTATGTTGGGGAGAGATAAAAAAATGCTTTTGTGAAAAAATAATGATTTGAATGAAAATGTGTGTAAATGGGAGGAAAAATTCCTTTAACATTGAACATGGTAATACATATGGCACACATTGAAATTGAATATTAAATAAATCAACATGAACTGATTATTATTTAAATCCTTGTATAATTTCATGGTCATTGATTTTGGAATGTCTGGCTGTCCAATGTGGTAGTTCATCCTTTATATTTTCATCCATAAAAAAAGATAACAATGAACTTCCTTTCGATAGTGGGGTATTAGTTTGAGTTATTGGGGACCCCCATATAAATATCATAGTTTTGGTGATCATTTTAGTATTAATATGAGTATTCAATATAAATTGATTTAAAAAAACAATAAATTTGCACGTAGAGCAATGAAATAACCTAATTCGTGGTTTTAGGCACTTGCGGATCGTGAGTCCATAGTTGTTTGGCACAAAGATAGCAATTTTATCACTATTTTTGGTAATTTGAATTTGTTTTTTACTAAGTTAACTTGAGATGATACTCTAGTATGTGGGATTCACTTGTTTCCCTAAGGACTTTGATCCTGGGAGTCATTGGCAAAGTCTCGCTATAGAGGTTGACTCATTTTTGTGCAATTTCCTATTCGATGGAAAAATTGAAAAACAAATACAACAATTTTTTTTGAATACTCATATTAATTTTGAAATGTGAATCCACCTATTCCTTTCATTATTTCCCCTTCAATAAAGATGAACCCCCATGTCTATTGTGATACAAAACACATCATCATACTTAATTGATATTGGATGAAATATGGTAATTAATTTGACCAAAGGAATTTGTTTGGGATTGGGATATTAATATGAAACTATCATGTATTAAAATATTTTTATGGGCTTTCTTATTGTTTGGTAGAAGTATTTTTTGTGATCTTTGTGTATTAAAATGTTTTTTTTGGAAAAGAGAATTTGAATTTCATAATGTTGAGATATATTTTGCTCAGGACTAGAATAAATAAAGTTAGGGGGTGAGATTAGCCACTTTAATAGGCTAATATTAATTGTTAATATATATAATATTCATGTTATTTATTATTCATAAACACCATTTTAGCAAATTTTACACTTTGAACATCATTTGACATTATGATTGTAATTACTTATTATATAGCACTATTATAAGGTACATTTTTTAACATCATTTAAAGTACCCAATGATCTTGATTTTATTGTAATATTTAATTTTCAGGATTCTAATTATATTGGTAACAATTCATACATATGGAGTGCTGGATGTTTCACATTGTAAGACCACCAAAATGGGATTTCTGAAAAACAATTCTGGAGAAGGAAGATTGGACAGATACCCACTAATGAGAATGTGGGGCTAAACATACTTGCCCAATGGAGAACACATTTAGTGGGATCCTATAAGAAAACTAGAGGAAAAATCATTTTTTATGATCCAGTGCTAATTCGGTGTTTATTATGGTTATTCAGGCGGCCTAAGTTGAAGATAATATTCTGGGCCGGATTTTGTGGCCTAGAAAAACAGCCCACCATTTTACCCATATCTCAATAACTGAAAACGATTTTCGGATGAAACCTTACTAATGGTTAGGGGACATCCATCGCTTCATGTTTTTTTTCTATGGCCCCAACCTATTCGTCCATCTTGAAGGACATCCAGGAGCATCTGTTCGGTGGATGCAAGGCGACTGCCACCTCTAGTCAAGGGTGGAAAAATCAACTCTCCCTCAAATTTCCACCCACCTATAGACTACCACATTTAATTGAGAAGAATTGAACTATTGGAGTCACGATCCAGGGAATCAAAAATTCCTATTTAAGGTAGTGTTGGTTGAGGAGTTGATCATCATTGATGCTTTGTTCAATTGTAATTATATGTTGCGATTCTGTTGTCTGATGTTTGTCTTCCACATGTAAGTTTTTCAATTTACTATAGTTTCTTAATAAAAGTTATTCTTCCCCTATTATTCTGTAGTTATTCATATAACATTGATACCGTTGGTTCAAGGTGAGAATTTATTCAAACCAAACCTTGTGAAATTACCACATAACGGTGTATTGATCGTTATTTCCTTGTTTTTTACTTCCCCATTTTCCCCCATGAGTATACTTTCTACATCTATTGAATCCAAAGAATCAATGGGGGGCTAACTCACTTATTGTTTGATCCAAGGGAGTATCAGGGGGATGTATTGGACGTTTTTTATCATCCAATTAATGTATAATCACTTCTTTTAATTGAGATTTTATTTGATGATTTTTAAACTACAACTTCCTTGTCGAATTTAAGGCCATGAACTTCAAGTGCTAATGCGAACCTTTATCTTGAAGTGCTCAATACATTGATCCTTCAAGTGTATAGGTTATTAGTATTAATGTTTTTAGGTATTAAACAAGTATTTGAAGATTTTTTTGATCTTCTTAAATGAACCCATCTCAAATATTGGAAATTGAAATTGTTGAAAAAGAATTTCATCCAATCCACCACGAGAGATTACCTAGGATCAACCAATTCATTGAAATTGAATTTACAAAAATATTTTAGTTATAATTCAAACGCATCTAAAATAAACCCATGTTGGCCAATTCATACCCAAGAACAGTCCATAGAATGTAAGTGTCTGTAGGTTACTTCTTAGGTCACTGAGGATTCGATAACCCAATCCAATCTACAAAGACCATTCTACCATCATCTTTTTGATAAATTTGAGTGTGAATCAGAACCAATTTACACAATATGGACATTATGATTACAAATATGGAATCAATTATTCAAAATTAAAATCACTGAAATTTATTTCATTAATTTAAAATTAATTATAATTGTCATAACTATAAATCATGTTTTTATGAAATAAAAACTACCAAAATATTGACATGTTTTTATGTCCATTTTCAATATGATATTAAGTAGAATGACCCAAATTTGTTTAAATGATAAAAATATAATCCAATTATACATTAAGACCAATTTAAAAAATAATAATAATAAATAAATAATTTATATTAAAATGATGTATTTAATTAAAATGCATATTTTTCACTGTTAATTTAAAAAATGAACTTCAACAGAAAATTAACAAAAATGGAACCAAAATTAATTTTGATTTCATTTTTTGATAAAAGAAGTTTATTTTCCAAAATATTACATATAAATGTGACAATAACTATATATTCAAATGTTTATCCTTAAAATTGCGGTGAACTGCCCATTTGAAAATTTTGGAGTATGTTATGCACATAATTGGATTCATTATCATTTTAATCTTCTTAATATTTTTTGGATATATGTAAAAACATTTATCAAACATCAATAATAATATTATGGTTAGTTTTATTCATTCCCTCCTATAAAACAACTAGGAATTAACTAACTTTTGAAATAATAATATTATTATATTTTTTTGGTATAACTCAATGTTGTGTGCAACATAAGTTTTCAGAGAAACCTGTTCATGTGTGTCTAGTACACATTCAAAAAAAGTGTCACTTTTATCATAAAAATAATATCTTATTCATAAATATCAATAGATATAAAAAAGTGCTATTCTATACATAACTAGGATCAAACAATCACCATTTAATATGATAGGTGGAAACGGAGCTAATGGATAGTTCATCGGTCATGCATAGGGAGATTTCATTTATATTGGGTTTAATAGAATCAATATATTATGAAGTGAGATTGTCTTTGAATTTTCAACCTAAAATTCATTATAATTTAAAACCCATTTTAAAACATTCAATTTAATGATTAATTGATGGAGAAGTTATTAATATCTACCCATTAATGATTTTTGGGAGACACATCAAAAGAATTTGAATCAAAAAATGATAACTGTTAACTAAATTTTTATGTATTATCATTCATATTGGGAGAATAATTGATAAAAATTGAAATGAAATTTTAATATAATTAAAAATTATTATATAATAAATTTTGTACATATGTGAACATTAATTATCATCTAATCAAATGTTCAGTATACACAATTGCCATGCCTTCCATTGGGTAAAATTTGAATCTCCGACATGAATGTGATCTCATATTTCTAATATGATGCACTATATGGGAGATATTAAGTTATTTTAAAAAATATATAATAAAATTACTAAATATATTATTCTCAATTGAGAGTTTTGAAAGAAACTCATGCACATAAAACTTATTTCCTATATAGTTTGAATTCCACTTCTGACAAATAATTGTGGTCTCTTATATATGATATGAATGAACCATTTGAGATATTGTAATTTTTTTAAAATATTATATTACAAATTGTAAATTAGTTATCAATACAATTGTTCTTAAAAAACACCTAACATGTATATATTTTATTACCCTATTAGGTTATACACCATTTACTAGACCTAATGATTGTCTCAAATTTAAAAAAAACATCACATTTTAATATGTATTGTATAACCTTCAATTAATCACATGATTGTGATTCAATATTTTTAATATTTATTTTTTATCTATACCATGGATGTACGGGCCTCAGAATCTCATAGTAACTCATATTGTTACTCCAAAACAATCCATTGTATATTACAATAAGTTATCATTGACTTTATCTTCATGTGATTCCATTAACAGATTTATTAATTTATATGTATTTAAAATTAAAATTTCAGAGACAAATACATATGTATTGTTAACAAAGAGAGGTTTTCCTAGCATAAAAAATGTAGTATATAAAAATTCCCCACCAATGTTCACTTTCCATTCATGATAATTATCTCTATAATTCTTTATCAATATTTTTTGGCCCAAAAATAAAATAATAGACTCTCTCACCCATTCCATATTCTAGATCTGTTAATGCTTCCACCAAATCAGGAATAATTGTATTATTTTATTTTTTCAAACAATTTTTTACCAATATTTTTTTTAATATTGTGGATAATGAAATAAGTATAAAAAATTAAATAAAAGCAGACAAATAACATAATTATTGATGGGTTGGGCATACGAAGGGAGAATAGACATTCTATGTGTACTAGGATTAGTGGAAAAATAACCATTGGAGAGTTCACCTATCAATAATATGTTGTTTCTGTACTGATTATGTTCAATAGAATCCTGCCACCATGAACCTAAAAGGACTCAACTTTTTCAAACCTCATACTCACACTAACTAAAAACATTATTTATACCCCCCTATTTAATCATCAATTCAACAATAAATTCATGTAAGATTCATTAATTTATCATCCTTAATGAATTTCAATATAAATAAATAAAACTTTTGATGACAAAAAATGTATTTGATTGACTACATTTTTTTCTATAGAGGATCATTCAACACATAATAAGAAAAGTTTGAAATATTAAAAATAATTTTTAATGAAATTATTAATAATTAAATGGTAAAAATATTATATAACTAAACATGATATGTGATCTAATGAATATCCAAATTTTCTAAGATATATATTTCCAACATTGGGTAAACAACCAATCTCATACCTGACAGTGATATCCAATTTCTCATATCACACATTATTTGGGTGATATTAAATTATTTTTTAAAAAATTATATAAGAAAAATTTTAAATAATTCATCATAAAATGAGATTTTAAAAAAACGTCTGTTATGCATAAATTTTTTTCCTTCATTTTCATCCTCAACATAATATTGATCTTAAATTAATAATAAAATGAATCATTTTTTGATATATTAAATTTTTTGGGAGAAAATAAAATATTTAGAATATTAAATAAGTTATCCATAAGTGTGATCTTACCGAATTACCAAGGATCAGAATATTTATGTCCCTATTTTGGTGAATCTCATGTCCAACGCCAAAGGTGGTCTCTGATTTATCATATTATGAACCATTTGGGAGATATTGTATTATTTTTGATAAATCACATGAACATGATACAATATAATTTTTAATTTTATTTTTTATACATAGGGAATCTATGGGCCTCATAATCATGAAATAACATAATGTATAACTCCGAAAAATATTATTTAGAATATTCAAAGATGTTATATGTGATATTATGCAAATAGAATTATTTTAAAATAATGATTATGTGATTTTAATTGAAAACTGATTTTTTAAATAAATATTCTTATAAATAATAAATAATTAGGATTTAAATTATCTTAAAAAATAATGGATATTATAAACCATATAAAATAATCATATGTAAGGTTGAAAAACAATAAATGTGATCACGATTGATCATAACTACCAATCCAAATAGTACTCATGACAATAAGATAGTGTTCTCAAGGATACACACTCCCACCGACATATTATATTAACCAGGCATGGTCATCAAATATATACACTCAATAATCATTTTGAGGAAATTAATTTAATATTTTAGAATATATAAGGATTTCCCTTCCACAGATTTTTCAATGAAATGGAAAGGATAATCCATCAGGTTTGTCTTGGTACTCTTCCTCGCAACCTAATTCTCATAATCATTAATACATCAAAGTTCTGTCATCGTCAAGGGTTCCTAAAACTATATATATTATTTCTAAAATATTAAAAATTTCAAATACAACTATATTTTCTATCTACTATATTATTTATTATTTATCATTATAGGCCAACACAATAACTAACAATAATATCCATAAGAATAACCATCATTTGAGAATTTCATATAAATTACTGTTTTTAATAAATATTTGATAATGTAACATATATTTTATTTTTGTTATTATCTCAAGATAAGATATCATAAATAATAGTATATTAATTATAATTTATACTATTTCTTATCGAACTATTTTTTATTATTATCTCATGATATGATCTCATAAATTATCCTTTTAATATTAAACATCATAATTTATCATAAATTATCCTTTTCAAAATATCCCTTAATATTTTAATATAAATTATCCTTTATAATAATATTGTTGAAAACATATTATAAACAATCTTTTTATTTATATTTTGATTATTTAAAATAAGTTTTCCATTGTTTATCTCAAAATAATTATATGATAATTCTTATAATTTTCATTTAATAGATTAAATTTATTATCACATAGAATATTCAATAATTTATATGTTTACAAATCAATTTTATTATTATTTGATTATTTATATTCTCCTTAACATCGATTAAAGATACAGAAAATATCATTTGATAATTTTATTTATATTCCTTTGATAATATCTTCAATATCCTTTCATATTTTCATGTAGAATATTTTAAAAAAAAGTAAGGAATAAAAAATGTATAAGAATAACAAAATAATATAAAAATATTAAACAATAACACATCTTATTATTCATTTGGTATATCTCACCTTGGCATAAGGGAGAATCTGAACATTGTTTTATTGGTGAAAGAAGATATAATGGAATGTTAACCTATCACATATAGGGAGTTTTTGGATTGATATAGTTCAACATGATAGAACCATCATGGTTCTAGAATGTTTTGGATAATTCATACCTCATTATTATAAAAATTTAAATTCATATTAAATAAACCCTATTTAGTATTTGATTCAACCAAAAATAAAACTTTCAGTCATTAGTTATGACATATTAAGGCATTGTAAAATTAACCAATCGAAAGTGTGATGAAACAAATCATTTTGATGGGTTACCTATTTGGATATAGTGATTTGGATGGAGAAGAAGAAGAATCATATATACCATTAATTATTTTAATGATATTAATAATAATTATATAATAAAATTATTTTATATGTTATTATTTAGTGGGATATGATCAATATACCAATGTGTTTAAATATTAGGTCTCACCTATGGTAAACACCCAATCACAGACCTAACAGTGGTCTCATAATTCTTGTACGACACTATATTTCATACTTATTAAATTATTTTTGAATAACTAATATAATAATTAAAAATAATAATTTATCCTCATGGTATATCGTTCCTAATGACCGACACAGATAATAGTAATAACCTTTCTGGTTTAAATCATACATCTTAGACCTAAAAGGGGTCTGAATTCTATCATACAAGATACCAAGTGGGAGATATTAAATTATTTATACAAAACAAATTAATAATAATATTAAATAATTTTTCCTCACATGAGATCTTACCAAATGCCAATGATGTATAAGTTTTACCCCCTCTTAGGGTAAACCCAAAATATAAGTCATAATTGTGGTATTATATTTCTAATAAGATGATATATTTTGTATATATTGAATGGGGTTTGATAAATCCTTCATCAACGATAAAATATATTTAGAATTATTATTTAGACTATCCCAAGACTCAATGGGACTTATTATCTCATAATAACTTATTCAGTTACTCTTATAATATTTGATAGAATATTCCATGATTCAACATTTGATATTTCTATTATAAAAATCCTATAAAACATGTTTTTGTGATTTTATTAAAAAATTACATTTTCACAGATCAATACATATAAATCATCAAAAAATATGTTTTACGTTATCATTGAAAATTTATGACATTACATGGGTGAATCATTTCTATAACTATTTAAACACTTTAGTATCCATATATAGATGTATTTATTCATAAATTAGACACACTATTGAAATAAAAAAACATAGGATGGGTTTTCTATGAATGAAAAGGTAAATTATAAATCAGAAGATCATGAGGAAGGGATACAAATATAAAAAATTAAATTCCATAAATTTCATGAATAATTTGGTAAAACCCATCATGTAAATGTATTCAACACACATAATTAGAAAAGGGGTTAGTATAACATGAGTAGCAAAGATGAAAAAATTGAGTTAAAAAACCCCCAAAAATTTATTACGTATGCATTAAATTATTATATATTTAAGGATAGGATATTAACGTGGTATTAAAATGTGATGAATAAAATCAATTCATAATATAACATAATACATTGGAATTATATACATATCACATAAAAGATGATAGATAGACAATAAGAAAACATATCATAATGGGATAAATTTGATATGAACGACTCTTACCACTTACCCTAACGTTCATCAATGCACTTTAACCTCTTATATCATTATGATTACTATATTAGTCAATTATTTCATAAACCTAATCATATATATTTTTAGTTTTAATATTCATAAATATTCCGGATTTGGTTGACTTATTCTTCTTTTCCTCACTAGTGTTTATAGTTTCAATTGTTCCCACTAGTTTCATAATAAGATAATTCATATTTATCCTCTTTATAAAGTTAACAAATACAAGGATGATTAATTTATTATTTGGTTCTTTTATAATAATTTATTATATTTCATTTCGATTTTTGTGTTTTAGAACTTTTCCTTGAAGACGATGTTGATTGTAAACACTATTTAATGTTATTTGATTAGGAGAATGTTTTTTATTTATTCATTAAAAAATATTTATATTATATATCCATAACCAAAATATAGAATTATTTAAACATATATATAATAATATAAAAATATATATGATTTCATTATCAAACATTATATAAATTCATAGTATTATTCTTATTGGTGGATACACCAATAAGAAAATGAACATACCATGATTGAATGAATGACTATGACATGGTATTATTAGAATATCATTATGAATTAATAATAATCATTTTATTTAATTTTAATTTTTGTGATATATATGAAATGGAAGGAATTATAATAATAATAATTAATTGATATAAAAACATTAAAAAATTTCAATAAAATATTACACTCTTTATACTAATATTTTAAATGATTAAATTAATGATCATTGTATGATGGTCATATCATAAATATGTTCTTAAATTTTTATAAAAAAACCATAATTGTGACTTAAAAATTCTATTTAACCATTCATTACATCCTTATATATAAACATGTATGTTGTTGAAGGAAAATGTAACATGTTATGTAAATGTGATGACAGTTCGCAACACATATAAACAAAAATAAATTTTTATTCAATGGAAGGGGTATACGAAAAATTAATGACTATTAAATAAAATATGAAAAAATGGAATATAAAGGAAAACTATTTTATTATATTATTGTTTCATGAATTTTTTTTAAAGATTATTAATATGAAGAAAAAAAAATATAGTAGATAGTACCGGCATCATTGATAAAAATGTTATTTGGAAGACATTGTAATTTTGAAGGCATTATGATAACTATGAGTGGTAAACATATTAACATAATTGGAGAGATATATAAGAATAATAACATTTCAAATTTTTCCTGTGGAAATTTTTAAAAGAACTGTGTATTGATGTGGTGATAATTCCACCCTTTTATATTTTTAGGGAAAGGTAGTTTATTGAGTATTCTTAATAATTTTAATATTGAATAGTTACTATTAAATATTGAAATGGTGAAATGGAAAATGGATAAAATAATTAATGTGGGTTAAAATTCACCACATATAATTTTTTAGTCATCTTTGATTGATATATTGTCTGTTTATTTATAAAAAAAATTCCTAGTTTAATTTAATATAGGAAAATTTTTTCTAACCATATTAATTTAATATCATGACAATTATTAAGATCAACATTTTACACTAATATGATAAATATAATATAATTTTTTTGAAAATAATAATATATATTATGTAAATGGTTGAATGGTTAATTTTAAAGTATGTACTCCAAACAGTTAATAACATTTTTTAGTGAAATAATATTTTTATGCATTGAATATATATAGAATATGACATTATAATGTATAATGAATTTAATGGCATAAATATTTACAATTTATTAGATAATCACAATGTCTATAGTTTTAAATTACATTCAAATATTAGTCTCCATTTAAAAAACTCGAATTAAGTAAAATAATTACTATTGTTTTTACTAAAATAACTTATATATTTTTTCTACAAAGTGTTAAATATTGGTTTTATATGTTCTATGAATATGGTAATATAATAAAGGTTGTTACCTACATTAATATGTAATTACAAAATATTTTTTAATAATGGTAGCGTATTCATATAAAATCATCGATTCTGATAAATTACACATTTGAGGAAAAAAATATATATTTAAAATAAATTACATTTTCATAAACATCTTAAAATTTTATACTATGATATATTTGGATGCTATGAGTTAAAAACATAATTTATATTGGACAATTTATAATTATTAAACTAATATATTAACTTGAATCTTTATCAATTTCTCTTAAAATGGAAAATTTTGTTACAATTGATGTTGTAGTGCTTACCAGATATAGTAGAGTATCGATTATTAAAATATTTAATCATGAAATGGTAAAATCATATTTATAAAGAGATTAAAAACAAGTTAATTGAAATAGACATTAAAAAAATAGGAACAATGATGAACTCTATCCGTTTCAAAATCTCTTCCATCATAATGATTGATTCATGATTCTTTCTTATGCTAATGTCTACCAAATGTGTAAGATGAAATTATAGGAAAAAATAGACTTTTATTTATGGGGAAAATTAATTATTGGAGTGATTTTTGGGTTAGAATAGTATTCATTAATTTATAGGTTAGTTTCAAATTGAGCATCCATTAAATGAATTCCTTGTTATATGTAGTTTTCATTTTAAAACGAATGTCGACCTAATGTTGTAAAATAATGTGGATTTTTCATTCACACAATATCCCATATAATTTATTTATATGTATAATGATATTTTAATAATTTAATAATTACCTTAACCCATTCTAACAAATTTTATATTTAACATGATTACTCAAATTTTTCATAGATAACATATATTTATTCGTATAAATTATGTTGATCTTATTGAGACCACTGGATCTTGATGGGAATATACTGAAGAGGGGAGTGGTGAATTATTAAAACACAAATTTTAACAATTTTTTTTTATTAAATTTCTAATCATTATAAAACTCAAACCACATCAATGGTTAAGAGGAATGGATAAATCAAAAATCATTACAATATCACATATGATTGAATAATTGAAATGTAAAAGAATAAAATCATTAATTAAATTGAAAACGTATATACCTATAGTGATATCCAACTCCTTGTTTTGATAACCTCTTATAGTGTACCGAAAATTTATTATCACTCTGTTTAATTAAATTACAGGTGTATTTCAAGTCACAAACAATTGTTCGGAATGAATCATTATGTTCACAAATATGGAATTTTATTATATAACTATACATTTTTAAATGTGGATATTTAAATGGTAACAATAATATATTCTAAAATCATCCATGAACATTGTAATTTATGATAAACTACCAAAAAAATATCCACACATATTCATGCATGGTAGCCTTGTTCTCCACCCAGGCTCGGGGTGATTATTTTATCACAGTGGTTGTTAATGATTATTGATGTAATAATATTTACAATAACCAAAACATTAGTCTGGTATCCTAAATATTTAATCATATTAACATACGTGAAAAACAAATCTCACTAATAAGTGTATTTATTTCCACCTACATTGATTTAATGTTTTATAGAAAATTATAAAACTTTCCTCATAATTACTCCTTGATATACGTTTTTATCTATGTTTCAATGATGTTGAAACCATTCTATTACCAGCATTCTTCTATATTAGTTTTGGGGACTTATATGATGTGAATGTTGAAGGTTATCTAAATTGTTAACATATATTGTATATAGGATACTCAATACATTAGATTACACATAATTTTATTATTCTTCTACAAATAATATATACCCCACTCATGAAGATAATTATTTATTTTATTATGAAATTAAGAGACTACAAAAAAATGTATTTTTGAGATTGAAATGTACATTAACACATCATTCAACAATAGTTTTTGTAAATACATATATATATTCTTGATGAAATAAGGGTTCCATATTCATTTGATATAAAATATTAAAAGTTCATATTCATTATTTTCTAATTCGTTAAAAAAATATTATTTCTAGAAATTATCATCAATGTTTTTCCTTTATTTTGTAATTTTCATTTTGAAACATGGTTGGATTCCATATAGTGTAACATAAAGAAGTATCAATACTGATGATTTACATTATATTATTTCAATCATATTGAAATCATTTGATTTCATATTATACTTCTTTAAAGATGTCTTACATCTGGAATACATGTTTCACACAAATACCATAAAAAATCATATCCATGATATAGAAGATTTTATCATTAGTTATTCAAAGAAAAATTTCATTATCATGACATATGAAGAAATTTTGTAATTTTATTAAAAAATTAATATATGAAATATATATTAGATTTTATTCTTTTTTGTAACAGTGAACCTAAATTCATCATCACCTTGAGTATGATCCTTCATCATCATCAGAATTATAGATAAGATATATGATTCTTTTGAAACAATGAAACTCTTAAATATATAGTCATATAATTATCTTCACATAACCCAATTTTATTCATAAGATATTAGCACAATTTACAAACTATTCTAATACATGAACATAGATTATCTACCTATTCATCCACTCCACTCATGGCATGACAAAAAATATATTCTCATTATAATTCAACTATAATATTGTTGTTAAATTCAAATGTATATTTATGTTTTAGGATAATAATAGTTGAAACACGTATTTATAATTAGTGGTGTATATTATATAATTATATATCCATAAATGAAACAATACTCTCATTCTATGCCATCATATAGTAAAAGAACAATTCCTATATTTTTGTTTGAGGCAACACACTCTGAGGTTTTAAATAAGAGTAGTTTAACATTAAAAAGGTCTTCATATATCAGTGTACAGTAGTTTATGTCACCACATGATAATAAAATATGCTACAATACCTCTCTAATAAGTTATATTTAATACAGTTCTCTAAAATGGTCCATTATACCAGCCAACATCATTGTTTCAATGATTCCTTCACTATCATGAACATTATTATGGTCCATACTGATGCCATACACCTGTAATGCCACTCTTAATTCATGTTTTCCCCATTTCTTATAACATTATTATAAAAAATATTTTCTAAAAAAGTATTATAATCCATGCCTTGAAAAAATGAATCTAGAAATCTATTTTGACAGTATATTAAAAACAACAACTACCTTACTAAACTACCAACATAATTTCTAGTATTCCTCAACATATCAATACATAATTTTATCACATAGATGATATTATATAATTATATTTTCCGTTAATGTTAATTATTATTTATTAAACTTAAGGAAAATTATTATTTTTCAATTTAACGACAAAAACCATCTCACAAGGAAAACTCCTTCAAAGACATTTTTATTTATTGTATATATATTGATAGATTATATCCCATGAATATAATAATATTTTTTGAGAGAGGTATAAAACCATTATGAATGGTCTATTGAATTTCTTCCTTTTAAATTTTTTATATTATAAAATAACATTATTTAATTATGGGTTTATGGTTGCTTTCTAGAACACTTTTATTGATGATAAATTCTATGATGTTTTCAAGGATTGGATGATAATTGTTCCAAAAAAATATACATTCAATTTAAATTCCATATTCTATTTGATTTAGAAGAAATAAGAATTAACATATAATAATAAAATATATATATACACCACTGTCTAAACAAATCTAATTCTACATGGGCTAATAGAGAATGAAATTAACCTTGAGTAATTATTATTAGAAATGTTTCCATAAAATCTAAACATCTGATAAAACATTCAAATTTCCCAATATAGGTAATAAAAAATATATTTCTAACGATATTGTAAAATTAAGATATGAAAATAATTTCATTATAATAGACCAATTGTAATTCCTAAAAAACTATATATTTATCACATCCTATTCATCAATAGATTCTAACATTATTAGAAAAAATTAATATATTTAAAATGAGTAGAAATTTTTTTATTATAAACATAATTCCCCAATTTAATATGTACTTCTATAATCTCCAAATTACTATAATCAAACACCATTTAATATTATTATCCATTTATACATCCGCTCATGGAAAGAAATTTTTTTTTCCTCAGAATGTATTATTTCCTTCTAGAAATTTATGAAATTTAGAAAATGTAATCACATAAAGTGGGATAAATATCTAATAAAATAAAAATGATGGTCAATAATCATAATCCATAGGTCATCAATGTTATATAAATATGAATATTTTATTATAATTTCAACATAATTTTCTAGAATTCATTTCAACTCAAAATTATAATGAACTAGACCAAAACAAAATGGTTTATATATTTTGATATCATAGTTTAATTCTAATAATTTTTTCATTATCATGTCATTGGTTAAAAATAAACTCCCCCCTTTCTGTAATTATTTTGTTTTTTATAGATTAGTTAAGAGAATATAACTCATGTATTTTAGAGAAACTTACTCGTCTACCATATATAAATTAGATTTAAATTTTAATATAATTTTTTGTAGTATTATAAAACATATCTTACCATATATACTTCTCAATGGTATACTCAAATTCATATTAATCATGGATGATGAATTCACATAGATGAATATTAGTATTTTCAATGTGGATAGTGTATCGTAACAGGAAAAAATATACATCCACCAAATTTAGATTAGTTATTCATGATTGTTTCCTCTAAATGGTATTATCATGATATTAAACATTAGTATCCTTCTTACCACACCGTAAATTTATTAGATTTAAAGAGAAAAATACATGGAAATTATTAATTTTTCATAGTGGAACACCTTATTTCCCAATGTGAATTGAATAATATAGTGTTTTTTCCAAATAGTTATCTTTTCACTCCATATTCCATGCTTATATCATTGGTATTAATTCAATTTTTCATTGAAAAGAATTATAATAATTAGTGATTTTTTTTTTATTTTTTGGAATGACCATATTTCTTATGATCCATAAAGGTGTATTCATCTGATAATGTAATCATCATATTGTTTATGACATTTTATTGTGTAAGGAACATTATATAGAACTATTTAGCGCTATTTTCATATATTATTCACCTTATACTCAAACGATATTTGATAAATGATGGATCAGATTTTGGTAACATATCATGATGTTAATGATCTTCTTGTGGGGTAATCTCTTTTATTTTATTACTAGATTTTTGTTCATCATCTTATATCCTTTTTTCATTATATAAATATTGATGTGAGATTATTATGATTTTTTTCTTCTTCTGAAAAACATTCATTATATTACCTACTATTTGATTTAATTTCAATGAATTCCATTTAATTTAAATATTTCATGATACAGATAATTTCATTTCATATTTTCATGTGTCCACAATGTTACCATTATTTTCCAAATTAAACTAGTAAATACATTTTTATATTGTAATAATTCAATATTTAGTATAGTGTATTTTATTATTATTTAATTTTTATTATATTATTTTTTTAATAAATTATTATTTTCAATATTCATTAGATAAATTTATAAATATTATTTCTCTTTCTTCCTTTCCATAATAACCTCTTCCGAATGCACCTAGTTTTTGGAAAAATATTTTCACATATTAATTTAATATTCGATAAGATGGTATGGAAATATATATATGACCCAAAAGAAATTACAATCATATTTTTCTCAGTTATTTTCAAATCTATTTGTGTAAAGAAAATTCTTTAATATATTTGTATGTAGAATATTCTCATGATTTCTCTGCTCTATTTATGTGATTAGGAGAATTGATGAAATTCATTGATAGTTTAATTAAGAAAAATATATATTAGAAAACCAATAAAAATTCAATCAATGTACAATATACCTTATTTTTTATTTTTTATGGTGCATATGGTCTGTACTTTTCTAAATGACTTTTTTTCTATATTTATATCCTTTCCCACCATTTTTGGATTCTTTTGTGGAACCATCAGTTGTGTAAATTATTCGATACCCCTTTGAAATAGTTATTTGATGTTTTCTCAATTAATTATTCATATAATTAAATATTTTTCATCGATACATTCACTCTCTCTAAAAAATAATCATCATGATGTTTTTTGATTTTAATGGTATAATTTTAAAAGTTATTTTTGTGTGTTGATCAATGGTTAATTGAAATATCTTCATTCCATAAAATCTAAATGTCTAAATTTTACAAATATCAATAAAATGTTATCTATCAATATCCATTTTTTAAATATTCAGTGATTTTATAATATGTGTAATCTTGATATCAATAAATTCTACCCATTGATGAAGACAACTAGTATTTCATGAATATATTTTCATAATCTAATGAAATGAACATAACATCATAATATTCATTCACAGTCTAAATTCTATTATCATGAATAATTATTTTTTATTATTGATTGATTTCATGTTATATTTTTCATTCATTGATCGCCACATGCTGGTGTTTTCCAAATTTTCAATGCATTTTTCAAATCTTCAGAAAGTTTTTTTATTCATAAAATCATGAATTTTTAGTATTACATAAATCAAGAATGTTTATTCATTAAAAAATAAATTTATTATTTTATTTCTTTCATGGTCATTTTGAATAAATTTTACATTTAGGATTTTATACCCAGTGAATCTTCCATTTCATCAAAATTCATCTCGAGATGATAATTAAAATAAAATTATTCCTTAACAAATGAATATATAATATTATTACTTCGTTAATAAAATTAGATTCATAAATTTTTATTACACTATAGAATAATTCAACTTATTTAATGTACCTATCTTATTTATACTCTCTACACCTTAAACTTGTAGAATCATAAATGACATAATTAATAGAATTAAAATATGAGTATTTATCACATTGATCTACTTAATTAGGATATATATACTTCACTAACATCATTTTCAATTTCATATCCTACTTTCTATTCTATTTATTCTGCAATTTAAACAAAATTTCAAATTTCTCTCTAATATAATGGATTACAATTTCTCTATATGAGGGACATAATTTTTTTGTTAAAACCTAAAAAATGTAATTTTTATAAATCCACGGGATAAATTAATGTATATCCAATCAATGGAAAAATGGATTTTTTTCAAACCATTATTAATTAATGATATTATATGCAGGGAAACTAATCAGGTGGGGACTGTTAATCAGTGTGATTTATATTAACTAAGATCTCCATTCATATTAATAACCCCCTCTTACAGTTGAACTAATGTCTTTTTTTAGTGTAATGGATCTGGAAATGAACTATATAGACGAACCATATAATGTAATGTATAAATTGACAATTAAAATTACACATTATATTTTCATAAGGGTAATCCACAATGTGAATCCAACACATTACCATGTGCAAATAATTTTGAATTAAAAAATTTATGTCACTATAATCTATAGTGATTACAATGTTATTAATTTCACACACTAGTGTTTCATAGGTATTCCACATTTTCATTGATATATAATTTTTAATACTAGAAGAATCAGTTATTTAAAAGAGAAATTTATTCCAGTGCATATTTTTTCTACTACAATCCCACTTGAACAAACAATTAGTTCATCAACCACCAATGACATGCCCTGTTGTCCACTAATATTCACTATGATTATTATATCACAATGGATCATCTAGTTTAACATTGAAAATTATTGATAATAAACACAAAATTTTTCTATTCTCCTTAGTTATTTTATTCACCTTCAAAACCCATGCACTCCCATGACTGTGTTGAGTCCCGACTAATATAATTATTTAAACACAATACAAGTATCAAAATAATCATAATATTCCAAATTCTTAATTTTTTTTATCTTATTGATTTCATAAGTGTTTAAGGATATATACATGTACATTTCTTCATCAATAATAATTTTATTCTATAGAATGCTCAGGTAGATGGTTCGGTTATTGTTTACATTCAATTTTCGTATAAGGATTATTATGAGTCTAGTCCCTCACATTTTAATTCTTCCCCCACTACAAATTATTTTTCCACTAACGTAGATAAATATTTTCCTAATTTTAAATGATGGGAAAATCAGTCCAATTTTTTCAAAAGATTCAAGTGTATTTAAATACACATCCAAACTTGGGATTATCAATTTATCTATGTATTCCTAAACACACAGTTTTTTTATATACAGTAAATATTAAATATATCAACATCATATTTTATATTCTAAACTAATTTAAAAAAATGTTTGAATTCATTCAATACACATAATTATCATTTTTTATATTTATATTTTATAACATGTGATGAATAATTATAGAATAATCTCAACCTGAATAACATTCTATGATTTCATTTACATAAATTACAATACATTTAAATAATAAAATATTATATAATGAGACTTTATATATATCCTAAAATCATTATATAGGTCTTATTAGAAATTCATATAATGAAATGTCTAATTCTTAACATCCTTGTGAAATGTAAAATTCAAATGATGAAATGAATAATGATCATGTCGTAAAAATAAATCTCATTGAAAATAATACAACTAATATGAGAATTATCCTTTAGGATTATTTTTTTATTTCACTAGTTAACAAAAATTCAATGACACCTCAATTCATTATCTTCTTATTCAACTAGCATGTAATTTTTATATATGTACAATAATTAAATAATATAAATCTTCAATATTTATACATAGATTCATCCTTAAAGATAATAATATTCATGAAATAATCATAAAATAATTATTAATCTTCCACATTGTTGGAATATTAATTATATCCCAATATATCTAAAACTCTCAATGTATGGTTGTGAATATCTTCTCTTTCTACAACCACTATGTCCATAGTGATATATGCTTCTACACGGGGATGTTTCATGATGATAATAGAGGATGGAAGATATTATCATATATAGGGTATGTGATTATATTATTGAACAAGAAAAAACACAATCATATCTTGAAATGGAATATCAAGGTAGGAAATAAAATCATACATTTTCAATTGAGGAAACACGTGTCTGTGTTTTAAATTTGAGATTTATCACATAAAATAGGATATCACATTGGAAAACCCATATATAGGTTTTACTAGTATGAAAAATTTAGACATTAACACCTTCATGAAATTTAATGGAGCTTGTTCCCTCTAGTGGTCCTCTATATTGAACATAATTGGGGAGGAAAAACATCCTCCACCATCATGAAACATGTGCAATGATGAATATATTTTATGCACCTATCATTACTCCCCTACCAATATTTGATATTCTGAGTCACCCAAAATCACGATAAACCCAATGTATATATGCTTGAGTGACAAACATCAATGATTATGACATAATTTTATAAATTTTTTAAAAAAAATTTATTTATAAGTAATTCAAAATAATCATAAAAATTAATGAATTAATATATAATTATTTTATAATTCATAATTAAAAAACATTTAATGCCTTAAAATACATCAATCAATCTATTGAATCTTCATCATTTTTTTGCATGAATAATTGTTACCCATGGATGACACTCTATAATTACATTTTTTTACATCAATGTTTATCCATTTCTATAATAAATTGTGTAGAATTATTGTTTCATTTATGGATTTACAATAAATTTTAAATGAATGTTATTTCCAATAGGACTCATTTACACAATATATTTTTAAATAATAATTTACAAAAATATAATCACCCTTATTAAAAACAAATAAAACATTATTCAGTTGATCCTCATTCCTTCATACCTAATTGTTGGACCCTTCATGATAATGTATTTTTCATAATCACAAATAATTTCAATATACCAATTCATATCTTTCATTCCAATTTTAATATTTCTATGTGAGTCACTTTTATCATACATTAAAATATACTTCAATAATTCAATTACATAAAATTCATGAATCAATATGTTTACATCTGTATGTTTACATATACTTTGATTAAAAATTCATCTTGTAATACTATATGTAATAAAGATTTTTCACAATCTCTCTTGGATTCCCGAAGACCGAAGTTCAACAGAACAAAGGATGACCTACCGAAGATGACACACCGAAACTGATGTACGAAAAACCGAAGAATGGTAGAATGAAGTCTAACTCACCAAAGTTTGACAAATAAAACTACGATTGAACAATGTTATTAGACAGAAGTATGACAAAACAATGTCTGAATGACCGAAGGATGACTTACCGCAAATGACACACCAAAATAGAAGTACGACAGACTGATGTTTGATAGACCGAAGTCAACACACCGAAGATTACACACCAAAGATGACACACCGAAGATAACAAAAATAATTCAAAAGACTGATGATTAATCACCGATTGATATAAATAAATGTTTTCATTTTATTAATTCAAATTTTTTTCTAACTGTCATATGTATAAAAATTAATGTTTTTTACATTATTTAATGTTGTCTGTAGGACAATCCATATACAAGTATGAGGTACATGAATTTGAAAAGATCCTTATTCATAGAGAATCTTGGAGTATAAAAGGACCTCATCTTTTTTCAGTAAAGATATGATGTTTATAGTAGCAGTACACGCTGAGACATAGACCGTGCCAATATGAAAACAGAAGAACTAAGCGCTTGAGATTACACGAAGACTGTTGAAATCTATCTTCACCGAAAGGATCAATATACATCGAGATATCAATGAGGTGAACCTTTTTACTCATTGAAGCTGGATTACAGAAACCATGATACTCTGTTTTGAAGACATCTTTGAGCAGAAGACTCAAGTACCATATTATTAACCTTCATTTAGTCTAGAGCATTAGTTCACAACACACAAGGACTTCTTAACTCTTTTCTCATCCTTAACTCTATTGTGTTTTATATTATCTATTTGAGCAGTGTGAATATTTTTTTGTATATTACACACTATCTCTTGGGAATAACTGGAGGATATCAAACAATCCTCATAATCAATATCATATTTCTTTTTTTCCCATGAATAACTGTGGTTGATGTCAAGTGTGACATGGAGTGCCTGGTGGGATGTTGTAAACCCTGATCCCGGGTATGGATCAAAAGTTTATTTATTTAAATAGATTGGTGCTAGGAGATCACCAATTATAGAGTATTATGACTCTTTTTGAGACTGAACCTCTTGTTTAGAATGTTATGCTAATCTTCAATTACTTTGTTTTGTTTTATCTGCTGCATATATTTTCTAGAACATAAAACTGGTTTTTCTTGCACTTTGATAATTAGTTTTGGTTAGTGTGTGTATTTGTTTGATTCATCAAACATGTTTCAAAAGTTGATTTACTATTCTACACTGATTTATATGAGGACTAATCACCCTTTGAGAAACCTGTTGACCAATTGAACATTTAAATTTATACTACCTAAATTAACTGGGCCTTTTTTAAAATTAGTTGATTTCCTACCATAAAGTTTTAAAAAATAAATTTTAATTGGAGATCAATTCACCCTCTATTGAGTATCCACTCCAAACAACATTTGGTATTAGAGGGTTTATTTTTTTTAGGTATTTCAATTTATTTTCTATGTTATATTAGTTGTATCTGAAATATCTTAAAATTTCTGTCATATAGAAATTTTCAGTTCTTTAACTTCTATGTAACAATGGAAACTAGAGTTGAGGGCGCTACTACTAACATTCCACCTTTCTTTAAGGGTAATAACTATGGACAATTGAAATTAAAAATTAAAATATATCTAGAGAGTATGTGACCTAAAATATGGGACCCAATTGAAGAGAAACGTATATTTCCTGCTACTGCTAGGGATACACGGTCTCAGTTGACTAAAGCTACATATAATAATAATTGTAAAGAAATGAATGCCTTGTACTATTCTCTAGGTGACTATGAATTCAATAGAATATCTTCTTGTAAAACTACATATGATCTTTTGGATACATTAGCTGTTTCTCATGAGGGAACAAATAATGTTAATGAAATGAGACTAAATACATACACTATTAAATATGATAATTTTAAAATGAAGCCTGATGAACCTATCTGTAAAATGTATCTTAGGTTCAATGAATTAGTGAACACGATGAGTCTGCTTGGAAAACCAGTGGATAGTAAGGACCAGATTATGAGACTGCCTCGATGCTTACCTAACAGATGGAGGGTAACTTGTATTTCCATCTGAGAATCTTGTGATATAAGCAAGATACCAGTGAAAGAGCTAATTGTAAAACATATTATGAACGAAGAAGATGATAAGGTGAATCAAGAAGTAGATGAGGAACCAAGGAAGAAGTCAGTAGCATTCAAGACTATTACCACAATGTGGAAAAACAATGAATAAGTTCAAGCTCCTGTACAAAACTCCACTAGTGAAGAGTCAAATTTAGATAGTGATGAGGAGATGGATTATCTTGTTAGAAGGTTCAAAATTTCTTACCAAAAAATGAAATTCATTAGGAAGTCAATCTAGTAGTGAAAGTATGACAGTAAAGTACAATGGAAGAAGGACCGAAAATGGAATGACAAATCATATGAAATAATCTGCTATTAGTGCAAATGAAAATGTCATGTGAAGGAAGACTGTCCCAAGTTGTAATTCATGTATAAACATGAAGACAAAGGAAAAGGATATAAAAAGGCAATGAAAGCTACCTAGAGTGATTCAGAAGATAGCTCAAGTGGATCTGATGCTTCTGATAGTGAACAAAATAATCATGCCAACTCATGTTTCCTGACAGAGACATCTGAGGTAACACTTAACTCTCCAATACATATTTCCTATTATTCTAAGAATAAGAGTGAGTTACATAATGATGGAGATATAACTAAGGATGAACTATTTAAATATTTTGAAAAGATTGAAGATACCTTTAATGAGCTCAAGGACATGTATAAATCATTAAAGATACAACATGCTTTAAATGGAAATTATAAGTCATGTCTGGTTATTGAAAAAGAAAAATGAACTCAACTTTTAAAAGAAAATACCGAACTCAAATTATCCCATGAACAATTAAAGTGATTTCTCACAGAATAAGTACATCTCATAACCGATTGTTTTCATATATATTTTATTTGAAAACTTATTTTTATATTCTACAACTATTATGACATTATATACTGAAAATAATTAATATGAATAAATTAATAAAATATTATTTTACAACAATTTTCATCTTTTTTTCCATCCAATGGTAATGGAATAAATAACTATCATTCATAGATAATAATGTATCCACTCAACATTTTAATTAATTTTTAATAAAAATATAATGTACAGTTAATTTAATTTTCATAATGGTAATATAAAACTTTTAATATTCTATTATTGTTCTAAATATATAAAATGTTACCTTCCATATTACTCTCCCATCAATTGTCAAATTACATCATCACTCATGAGTATATGAGGAAGTCCGCCAAGCGATTTGAACTATTTTTCATTTTCAATTTAAATGGTATAGAATGACTAAATTTTAATGAGTGGACAAGAAATTTATTATATAATATTATTTTATAATAGAATTATAATTAACCATTATTATTTTCTATCCACTAAAATGTGAAATCATCAACTATGTGTGTGTTCTAACAATCTATTCCAGTAAGTAATGTAATTAATATTTCATCACCTATTGATAAAAATAGATTTAATAATCAAAATAAATAATAAAAATTATAAAAACAATATGTTTAGGATTTTATATATTTTGAATCAATTTTCACGTTGAAATTACAATATTTTCCTCACTAAATCATGATAAAAAAATCACTAGTTTGGACCTGAATAATGACTTAAATAATGAATTGTTATCTAACGTGTAATTGGAATATATAATGGTCTAAAATATAATAACATGTACATATATATATATATGTATAATAGATTAATAATAAATATATATTTACAATATAGTATCTTTGAATACCGGTAATATAAGATAGGGTAGGACATAAGTTGTGTGTTACAACCTCATTTATTTTTAGCATTATATATGATAAATTTTTATTAAGATAATTTATATGATCATTATAATTTAAAAAGAATATATTTTCTTCGCTATTTTTTATTTTGGGATAATTTAATTATTAATACCATTCCCCTCTCATTATTTCTTATAAGGACTATAGGAATTTTGTAAGAAGAGACACCTTATTTCCACTTTGGTCGGTGACCCTTTTATTCAATTAAAATGTACCATGAAATGTTTTAAAATAATTTTTTAATATTATCCCATGATTTATGTAAATCATATGAAACAAAAATTTACATTATAATGAAATTTTAATGAAATAATTTGTTAGAATTTTTTCTTACCATTTTTTATAATGTTTTACAAGAATAATACATTTAATATTTAATTAATTATTGACGTTTCCCACCGTTATGACTATAATTTTCATTGTTTATAACATTACATGTTTCAACATTTATCTTAAAATAAAAAAAATCTCAATAATCATGGAATTTTTTTCCATTATTGATACATAAATAATATAATATATTCCTTATTTTCGTAGAAATGTAAACTACTATTTTAACGGTACATTTTTCTATTTAAAAACTCATTATTGACCATTATGGTTCACTTGGGACTTTTTGTGAGGATATCATCCACTTCGTTTATATATATTTTTGATGATGATTATGTTTTAACAATTATACTATGCAACTCGTTTTATTCTCATGAGTTAATTATGCAACAACGAAGTAATGATCATATAAATTATAAATTCGATTTATTTCTCCAGATGGACTATGATTATGTTATAATTATAATTTTATGAAACACATTTCTTTTACATTGTTTATAAAATGATTACATGATGAATATTTTGTTAACATTATGGTACACTTTTGTATGGATTTTATCATGTCATGGTTAACCCCATAATTATATTGTCCTCCAAAGAATTAATTAATGATTGATATATCATGAAACAATATAGATTGGAATATTATGTGAAGCCAGTTTATCATGGGATTCTGTCAACTATAATTTTATTTGTAGTGAAAATTGATATAGGTAATTATAAAATGGTTAGTGAACCCATTCCAATATTAAACCTTTTCCATTTTGATAATAATGAAATTGAACCATGGATAATGAAATTGTTTCCAAAGATAATGTGTATTTTTTAAATTCATATATTATACTCAGGATATATTCTCATATCTCTGACTGATTATTAAATATTCCACACAGTTGTGAAATATTTCTTTTTTTAGGAAAATTAATTATTCACTAAATCATGATTAAGGATCCATTACCGATTGAGTGTTAAAGTAATAAGACTAGACCATGTTATAATACACATATATTTAAGTTATCTGTAATTATTATTATTTAATGAAACCTCCTATGATAACCATTACTTAGTATCTAATATCATCTTTTATTATGATTTTATTTCCTAGTATACGATGAATGCATTTCTGTTAGATATGTAAACAATGGGAGGTATATGTGATGAATTTATTTGCATATATTAAATATAATTCATAATATAATTTTAATATGTATATTGTATCCAAATAGGATACAAAATATTGGCATTTTTTAATTTATTTTTATGAAATTTATTGAATATTCATATAAATTTAACAATATTTTTTATTTCCTGACTAATTCTTATTTTATAGAATCATGTTAGTTTTTATAGAATTTTTTTAAATAAATTCTAAATAAAATTAATAAGAAACCTAGGAATAAGTCATGTATTGAATGAAATCATTCATTCAAGATAAAATATTGATCGTTTGGTTTTATAGAAACAACTTTATTTTCTATATACAAATAAATGAATGATAGTTGAGAGAAAAGTTACTTAGTGGATATAACCATACAAAGGATAGTTTTTTTACAAAATATCCATATACTATATAATGAAGAATTATAACTAAAATCATAGTACGAAAATTCCAATGGGATATTCTTTTTAATTAAAATTATTTTTATAACCATTTTGAGTAATGTGATGATAGAAAATATCAAAAAACAGATTATTTTCCATAGTTCTATTGGAATAACATACGGTGATATGGGATTAATGATTATATTATAATATTTCACAATAGAAGATTCATTATAATAATCTTATGATTTCTCACTTTGGTAAAATTTAATTGAATCTAATACAATATTTATTAGAATTAGTAAAATATATAAAATATGGGAACGAAAGTTAATATTTTCATTTTAGGAAAATGTGGTATTATTTCAAATGAAAAATCAATTATAATTGAATTTAGAGAAATAATATTGTGGGTATTCCAAATAAAATATCATGAATTATGAGTAACATCATAAAACTATTGTATTTTAAGAATGTATTAAATAAGAAAAAAATTAATATTTTTTTAAAAATTTAATGTGATAATAAAAAAATATGGATGTTAATCCATATTTCTCCATATTAACATTGTGGGGAGGGTGATATATGGAATTTTCACAAATTAATGATAATATTTTATATATTTATATGAAATAAGTGTAATGTGAAACTAATTAATGAAGAAAATGATGTTTTTGATGGAGGTAAATAAATTTCTTCAAATTTTAAACAAATATATCGTTGTTTTATATGCAGGGAGAATATAAATTATCATATTCAATTAAAAAGTAAAAGGGATATCTATTATACCCGGGAAGAGATGATGACATGTGAATCTCTATTTTGAATCATGATAGTTAAGGATAAATTATACTTCACTTTAGATCAGGGATGTTATGCTACTTCTATAATCCATAAGGTAGTATTATTATTCTTCCTTTATATGAACATGATATGGTTTTGATAATTGACTTGATGTCTCTATGTAATCACATAAAAATTAATTGTATAAGGAATTCACAGTTGATATTCTTTATCAAAATATTATCTTTCATAGGCTTGAGGATGAGAAATAACTTTTAATTTAAATTACATCCATTCTAATGTAATTATTAAATACATTTAGTGAAATCTATTAGATATGGTATTGGAAAAACTCAACATTCATGACATTCACATTCTATGGGAATTTGAAAATATATTTCATTTTGGATTCATTATATTCTCCTAGATCATGAAGTTGAGTTTTCAATAGTACTCATACCAGGATATATACATATATTGATGAATCCATAATGAATTTCCCATGTACAGTTTCATGGATTGTTTAAGATACTCTTCGTGAATCATTATTTGGGATTCATACTCAATAATTCATCACTATTAGGT
The DNA here is from genome assembly GCA_963277665.1 of Viscum album. Classification (NCBI taxonomy): domain Eukaryota; kingdom Viridiplantae; phylum Streptophyta; class Magnoliopsida; order Santalales; family Viscaceae; genus Viscum; species Viscum album. The sequence goes on along the minus strand of OY728121.1, from coordinate 201,872,411 downwards.
TCACATGTTCTTTTGGTTTATAAAAACTTTTTTTCAATGTGTATATTGACTTATATTTGTGAAATTAATAATATAAATAATAATACATAGTATCTTATACACTATATCTATGATATGATTGATCAATTATGAAGAGTTAAATTTATTTCCATGATTGCTAATCATTCCTGATATGATCAACTATGTTTTTTGATTTAGGATTCACCCAAAACATCATTCCATATAAGGAATTTTCATTATGAATAATATTTAAAAAAATGGAATTGAAATGTTTCAATTCATAATATTATGGTGAAAGATTATTCTAAAAAATAATTATATATTACTGGGAAAAATTACTTGACCAATGATTTGCAGATAGTAGTAGTAATGTTTAATTCAAAATAACAATGGCGCTATGTATAAGATTTAAGATAAGATATATATATATTATGATAATATTGAAAAATATATTCACATTTATGGACTTGAATATGATCCATGGCATATATTTGGAAATAAGTAAATATTATAATTTCTAAATACACTATCAACTTAGGTGGGGGAACATTGTTTCTGATGCACTATGATAGAAGGACCAAGCTAGTTCTTCGATGATAAGGATTGAAAGAGATACAATACACGATTATTGAATAAATATTGATCTTTTAATAATTAATAATGATGATTGATTCCATATTTCTCAAATAAAATTTCAACAATATGTCTATTTTATGATTTATTAATGGGAAAATATGATGTTGAACAATAGATAATGGTGAGTAATATCCTTGAGTTCATCTATTATTTTAATGGAATGACATGGTAAAAGAGATGAGTATGTGTCTAGTTAATAAAATAGTTTAAAAATGATCCAATATATGGTTTTCCACATATATCATTGCCTACTCATCATAGATGTAAATATATTAATTTGTATTTGAAATAGTTACTCTCTTTGGAAAACATTTAATTGATATTGTAGAGTAAATTCATATTTCTTGGTAGGACAACAATTTGTGGTTGAATGAAAAATGTATAATGGCATGTAAATAATATTATTTAAACTATAATGGATATGATAAAACTAGAAACTTTTTGTATTTGTGGGACCCAAGAAAACTAAACACAATATTTCAATTTTTGTTGTAGTTGAATTCCTTACAATGTAGAAACATTTTATTTACATAAGATAATATTAATAACTGGATAATATTAGTATGTTATACATTAATGAAGAGGCATGTTATCAATCATCCTAAAACTAAATAAATTATTATTTGGATATGACATTTCCCATTATTTTTGGGAGAATCCTTCAGAAAACATCGAATACTGAGTTGAAATATTTTAATATATTTCATCATAAAACAAAAAAGTCACCCCAAGAAAACTATTAAAACCTATGACTATATGTTGGGATATTTAACAGAATATTTCTAATTTTATGGGGTTAAAATAAAAATTATTATTACTTTTCCATCAAAAATTCCATTAAATCTTGAATTTAGATTGATCATTTTCAATCCCTCTATGGTACGATGTTTATAACAACAATAGACATATATAAAGTTGGATAAAAAACTATTTAAATGGGAATTATCAAAGAACATGAAATAGAATGTTAGCTACTTTTATAATAACCTCATTGTACATCATAGATGATAGAAAAGTTATGTTGACATTCATCAATGATATCACGAGTTTGGTTTTAGTGCAAAGGGATTTCTAAGGTTAACACATTGAAATAATCATATGAAATTTGGAATGAAGGTAATAATGTTCCATAAATATATATATCCCACTAGGATTATTGATCATACATGGATGTTAGCATATCACTTGGTGTTTCCAATGAAAAAATTTCTTGTTCATGATTTTTTCATGTATCTATTTTTAATAAATTAACATTATATCGTATACCTATAGTAAACATAGAGTTCATAAAATGTGTGAATGATCTCTATAAAAAGGAACAATTAATGTATATTTTGTGTATATGATAGAATGTGATACATAATGAGACCAGTAAATTGGTCAATGTTTTATGTTGAAACAATAAAATTAATGATGATATGTGTGAACTAATGTTTGTAATGGAAAATTTATAACCATATTCTTTATATCAGAGTGACATAATTTTATGGGTCAAATTCTTATATGATCAATGAATGTAACACTACATTATTTTTGAATATATATACATATATAAAATAAATTCATTTTTTTTAAATATTATGATGGACCCAAAAATAATATATGTTATAACAAAAATATTTTATAAAAAACATCATATTTTATTGTTTTAAAATTATATAATTTTTTTAAAATAATTTCAGATTCACATATTTAATAAAAACTGATCTCGAAGAAGTATTGTCAAATATTATTTTATGATAATATTTTTGGTCATATATGATTTATTCAAAAAAAGGATTATTAATAAAAATATGAAAAAATATATTTTACAAATTTATTAAACAAATTCATTGTATTTAAATTTATTATAATCTAAAATTAATTAATTATACGGTAAAAGAGAATTTTATATATAGAAAAGAATTTGTATGTCCATAGTGTGATTTAATCCTAATTAGTTAAAAAAAAATACTCAGAATTACCATATTATTATAATGAAATTTGTTAATAATATATCAAATAAATTATATTACCATTCATATTTTGAGATATATATGGAAATTAATTATATGAAATTTAGTTTTATGATAGTAATGATATTATCTAATAATGGTTGTTATGTACATTTTGTGGATATTAAAATGAATTTATTCTATTTTGTGGAAATCTTTGTTAAGTGGAACTATATTTCTAATCATCTTAAATTTATATTAAGTTACAAAGTTAACTAAAATTTTTATCATAAGTAATTCTAATCATATTAAACATACATTCGTCATGGTAATGGTTAAAGAGGTTTATTAGGGGTTAATGTAATTATATAAGAGTAAAATTGTCCTAAAAGTTTGTTAATATAATTTTTTGAATGTATTTTTTCTATAACACATATCACAATTTAAATTTACCCAATTTGGAGGACCTTTACCCTAAGGGAGACTAAATTATATTTTAACTTCTATAATATTTTTATCTTTTCCTCCATCCTCACATATAAAATTTCACATTTTCACATATCATATTTACACCATCTTACAAAAAATAAATCATTAAAACTATACATTAATCACCTATCAACATATTTATACATGTTCTTATGGTTTTAGTCTTCTTAATGAATAACCCAATGGTCCATAAGAGGAGATCTAAATTTGGATCTTCAAACAAGGGCTGTAACTCATACCTGGTTGTTTTCATGTGAATTTATTCTTCAAAATTATTATAAAATTCATTATCCATGAAGATATAATAACATAATTATATTATATATACATAAAATATACAAGGTTGATTTACCTATTATTAGTTGTAAATTTTCAATCAAAAATAAATGAAAGCATTGCTCCTGTGTACGTCTGAACCACCATCTCCTTATAATGATATAATTAGATAATCATCACCATATCAGGGAATTAAATTTTTACGTCTTAAATGATAATATATTAAAATTATTATATTATTATATTTCATTAAAGATAATTAATTTCAACAAATTTACCATACACGCCATTGGAATATGATAATGTCTGTAATGCATAGTTGTGGACTACCGTCTCACCGAAGTAATCTGGTTTATTTTTCAAATCTCATTTAAATTTCTTATAATATTTTATATATCTAATGAATCTATATGATATCTGTTATATAATTATTATTATATAAAGATGAATTGTTTTCAATCTTTACTTCCTTCCAGCCAAACTAAATTGAAATAATTACACAAGTGTATGTGAAAACTATTTTCTATATGAAGTGATATATTTCATTTTTCATAGAAGAATTATAATAATCATTATAAATGTTAATGAAATGAACGTCACAACCCGTCCCCTGAGTCCCTTGTCATGAATAAATGAAGCCCTCCTCTCAAAGGCCATCTGATTGAATCAAGTACAGAAGGCATTTTCCCAAGAGTGGGAGGCATTTCCCTTAGTACCTATACAAACACACACACACACAACCAATACCAAATAGATGGAATGGTAAACATGTATGCCACTTAACAGCCACTGAGTAAAGGAAAAATTTGTATGTCAATTAGGATTGAATAAAATCCCAAAAAATATAGAAATGCAAACATTAATTCACAAAAGATATATGTAAGATATTCGCAGAAGACCCCACATAAAGGGTAAGAAAGGAGTGGTTGTTGGTAAGTGTGGAAGTACATCCTACCTATAATTTATCACTGGGCACCTCTAGGTCCTGTTCTGCTGATGTCCCTTTCGAAACACATATCATTTGCATGATACACAACACGTGCGGGCGAAGCCTATGTAGGGATGAGTAAAACAATACTAGAAAAAACTCTAGTTTTTGATACTAAAGGTCTAGTAATCACAGTCTTGCACCCAACACCAGACTAGGGAAACCCAGGTGATCTGGCCCTCCTAACGCCCCTGTATAGTGATTAGGGAGCACTGCTCCAAACTATCATGTGATATCCCAATCGCTCATTTATGGAGTGACCCGCACCTCAGTCTCATCGAGGGAGAACTTGGTCATATGTAGGTATCAATCCCTTCACGTGGAGGGGGTCTCTACTCATAGTAGTTCCATAGAGTTAAAGGAGATTTAAATTCGATGGAAGTCCTGCTCCCCATTGCTACACAAGGACATGGGATTACTACTCTTTATGTGAGGAACCACACCCATTTTGTAACATGGTAGTACTACTATTGAAGGACTCACATATGGCTGCGATAGGGGAGTACTACTTCATATATTGAGGACCCACACCTAACCCTTTAGTTGAGTAATACTGAGTGACTAGAGGTCCCGCAACCTGATACAAGGGGAGTACCGACTCTGTCAATTTATTCTCTATGGGGGACCCATACCCTAGTACGTTGTGGTAGTACTAACCCTACACTAGAGAACCAAATCCCTGATATGGTAGGAGAATGCTGACTCTATCTGAATAATGGGTAAGGAGGACCAACACCAACTATCAACATTTGAGTTATGAATCCATTGTTAGGAACCTACTCGTCATTCCCACAGGGGATTATCAAAACTTCATTCATGAACATATTCAATAACCCACACCATAGTCCTTTAGGCGAGCAACACCCTTAGATGACTCAGCCAGAAGGAAACGATGACGCACTCTTAATGTGGGAACTACAGTCTCTAACTATTTTGAGTGATAAACAGTTCTTGCTCCTAGAGTCATCAAGGGAGTAACTGTGCTAACATCGCTTCAAGGGAACAACCTAGAATCTGGTCAAATTCATCTTATATCGGTAGGGACTATGCTTAAATTCTATAGGCTATCCTCCATCCTGTCCAAAAACTCTATTAGATTATCCCAAAACGATCATCAATTTGCAAGGGTCCCTATTCCCAAGACCAATCATCAAACAAACACGTTGTTAGAATTTTACGAACATTTTAGTGAAATGGGGGCCTACTGGGAATGGGTCTGATTTGACCCCACCTGGACCATTGGAACTTATCTGACCCGGCCCACTACTCTCCCAACATTTCTAGCTAGGAATATACTGCTAAGGGTGCTGGTTTCTCCCGACCAGTCATGGCTCTGTCGTGTCCATCTTACACCTAATGGCGCTGCCCCAATGTTTATCTTTTCCACTCACACAGACCAAGCATTTCGGCATGACACATGGCTATCACCACATTGTCCAGCACATATCCATTAGAAAAACCTTTTGTGGACCACCAGACATGCTATCATGGTAAGTTATTCGATTTAGAGGGTGTTTCGGAGTGCTTGGTTTGTGTTATTCCCCACATGGTGTTCATATATCCATTTTTGTCCCATCCACTCGAAATAATTCTATTGTTGGTATCTCTTACACCACCTCGAAACATATTTTTACATCATCGTCACACATTTGTCATTATGTATCCTTTCTAGATCCATGTTTTCCAGTCAAATTTTTCATAAAAGATTGTGTAATGATGAAACATTCATCAAAACAGAAAGAATGTGAAGAAAACAGGGTAAAAGAGAATAAGAAATCTATATCAACCAAATTTAAGGAATGAACCTTCTCTGTCATTCATCACGATGTTGATCCATTCTTGTTAGAATTATTTATATGGAGGAAATCAAGAAATTTATTAAATTCATGGATAGATTAATTCCCCCCGATGATAATCCAAATAGAAATCCCTCCCAAAAGAATTAATTATCTATGGGTCAACATATTCGTTGGTTGATCCATGTTCATCATTTAAGATGACTAATAGGGAAGGAATAAAATTAAACAACAACCCTTACCGAGTGAAGGTTCATTTGTGGGAAGGATACCTTACTGAAGGAAATAAGTCTGGAATGTTCCTTGATCTATCATCAAGGAAGAAATCTCTTGAAGAAAAGGAGAAATGTCATGGTCATTGGTGATTAGCATTCATTATTCGTCATTCTTCATCAAAGATCCTTGAGAGGTTCAAATCGTTTTTTCCAACGTGCCAAAGATGAAACCCGTGGTCCAAAAATTAAATGTGGAAATTGATTTCTATTTTTTCGTCGTTTCAAAATCATTACACTATTTAATTAATGAATCCATGTTATCATTTTAAATACATTAAAAATTAGCTTCCCAACAACAAATTGAAAAATAAAATTAAAACAAATCATCAAGTTCTTTTTCGTTTAACATTCCTTAAAAGGTCTGAAAAATAATATTTTTGGAAGACCCACACCCATCAAGGGTTGGTCCAACCTTAGGTAATGTTTTCATTATAGACGCAATAATTCCATCATATTTTTAATCCAGGAACCTGTATATATTTTTCCAAAACCATGCATGCTCACAATATTTATTATCTAAAAAAAGTTAAATAACTACCATTCTCCCTCGGCCCGAGTTGGTAGAAGTTCTGCTCCTCCTAAGGCAAAAATTCCCCCACATGCTCAATGGTACTCTCAAATTTCCAATATGAGTTACATTTTAGGAGTTATAAGGATTTTAATATATAATAATTGTTATTTAATTAACTAATTTATGGTTAAAAATATACATCCACAGTTGTTTCGTATCGGCCAACGTTAGGCCTTTTATAGGAGAATCTCAGTGCTGTGACATCCAAAGTGCCAACATATTTACAATCAGGTAACTGGTTTAAATGTTATAATGAAAAGCTCGAACTATTATTTAATGAACACAAATAATGTTCAAAAATACTATCCATCAACTCTTGTCCATGAAATTACATCCCCTCTCTGATCTTGTTCCCGTCATAATACCATTTTTATTTAAAAATACCTTGGAATTATGGGGTATTACATTACCCTCCCCTTTAAGAGTTTACATCCTCTTTAAAAAATGATGTATAATCAAACAAAAAGGGGAAACATGCCCGAATCTGATTCCCCGCTCCCATGTGATCTCTTATAAATTCTTGTGATGCCAATGAACTTGTAGTAGATGAATAGACTTCCAATGATGGACCCTCTCATTTTTATCATTTATCTCCATCCAGAACACTGAAAAATATATCCACATCATCAACGTACTGCTCCACCCATTTGATGAAGTGTGATGAATCATACACATACATCCTCAGCTGCTTCACCTAGAAAAACATCATGCACCGGGTGCATCTATGGCGGATAAGTTATGATGTATGCCACCTTGCTAACTCTACTTAAAATCTAGAAAGAGATAATGAACAAAAGAGATAGCATTCAAAAATAGGAATATTTCTACAATCACTAGTGGAATCCCAGCTATGTATGAATGGTTTGAAACCATTCCATACTATAGAATAATCATGATGTCTACTTCTTCCACCATGAAATGATCCCAATATTGAATCTTTGTGAGATACTACTTATTGAAGCCCGATATTTCTATTATACATTATGGAAAACCATTCTTCACCATCACAAACAATCCACATATTTTTGCTAAAAGATTCAATCCAGGTACAAATGATAGAATTACATACCATAAATGACGTTGTAAGGCATCTACACAATGACTAAGAGATCACAACCAAATGTCGCATCTCTAAGACTCAAGTCACACTATCAGATCCAGTGTGTGATCAATGGGTCACCTCTATCAGGAGTATCTATGAATGAGGTTCAAGTCCAAAGTCCAACCAGAACCTCGATGTCAAAAATAGAACACATAGAAAAAGGAAAAACAATAGACTTGTGTCTATCAAAATGGAATCCTAAAGAAACGACATATATCATACCTAGAATATCACTTAGAGATTATCAGTAATAAGCCATGACCCAATGAAGCTATCCATTCCCACACCCTCCATATTACTGAGCCAACGTCGACAAGAAGGGGGTGGTGGTAAAAAAGGTACAAACTACATGGAACCTCCTCCTGCCCATCCAGCTCATCTGGATCACACAATATTTTATGGAACACCTAGTTACAGGTGATGTATTATCAATGTAGGTTCATCAACTAACTTCATCTCAGCGGAAAGAAGGGTCCAACAAAATATAGCGAGATTCCCCCACTGTTGCAAGTGAAACACTACCTCTCCTGCAGGTGATCTACTCTTCGGTGCTAATCTTATGCCTCCAAACCATGTGTCTGTGTTCGGGCATGGGAATGCCTCCAATTCTGTGATCCTATTGCATTATGTCTCCTCGATCAAATATATGCCTCTATTTGTTGACCTCTATAGATGGTCACATCAATCCGCTCATCCACCATGAAACAATCAACCAGTAGGGATCTCTACAGCACCCCATTATATGTTAGAATGATAAGGTGTGTCATCAATGCCTGGATCTCATAGTGTAGTCCCTACTGGATGGTATGGTCCCTAAGGTATGGGTCCTTCACCATATCCTTATAGCAATGAGAAAGATCATTGAATCATGTCGAGTATTCTTCTACCTTTATGCCACCCTTTTGTAGGTGCAACATATAAGAACCCGGTTTTTGATATAAAATACATTGGAATGTTCTTGATGTTATTTCAGAGTGTTGCCTCCAGACAGAGTGTGATTCCATGCCTCAGTGTGGCAAGAATTAAATTTTTAGTGTGTTCGTACTGGGCACACCAAATAAATGGAATAACTCTTAAACGGTTGCTCGGATGGGAAAACTGAGTGCCCCGTTGAGTACGTAGCATGCGGTGTTCCGTAAGAGGGGTGTAATTTTCACTAGTGCAACCCTTCTATGAAAAATAAAACCGAGGGAGTTTTCGTAATTTAGCGGCTTTGGACGTTCAATTTAATAACTTATAAACAGAGGCTTGGATTAAAATTATGATATAACCATTGTGCTCAGGAGTTGGTGTTTACTCTAGGGAAGGCTTAACCTCGACCCCGTGGAATGTTTCAGATGCAGGACAGTTCGGGGGGTGTTTAAAATTTGTTAAGAGTTAAATGAAGTACCTTATTTAAGGCATAACCCATCCCCACTCCATCATTTTCACCTCCTAGTGGAAGAAGTCTCATAGAAGAATCCCCTTCAATAAGCAATTCTCCATCCTCCTCTCCCCAAGGTGGTGCGCGGCTTCGGCGGATCAACTGAGAAGCTTCGGGTTACACCATAAGAGGTAAGATATATTCGTTTCGTATTTTAATTTAAAACATCTCCTTGAACACTATTTGAAGAATAAAAATTATATTTAATTTTTTTCGAGCGAAGCACATAATTTTGTAGTACATTTTCTATGATTTCCGATGATTGTTTCGAATTTGAATTTTGAGTCCCGAGGCATCCCCAGCGGTCTGGAAAAGATTCTAGCCATTTTTTATGTTTTCTCGCGGTGCCGCGGTGGTCCGGCGGAATTCCGGCGGTCCGTGCGGTGGCAGTCCGTGTTTGCGGCGGCAGGGCTCTCCACGACAGAGGAGGTTGGTGAACCCCAGCCGGCCCTGCCTGCCGGGATGGCCGACGCGGGTCGGCCCAGGCCGGGTGGACCGGCCAGTCCGACCCAAGGGGATTCGTCCCCTCAACTTCGGATGCCTGTAATATTCACTATGGGTGTATGTTCTGTGTTCCATCTGTGGTAATACATTCCTGGAATCGAGATGATGTTTTGAGATGGTTTAGGGTATTCTTAATTCCCAAGACGAGGGGCTCGGTAGTGCGACACGTACGTTATGTGGCTTAGGGATTTTATTGAGATTCTTGTCGTGAGTAGCGCGGACACATACAATGTCGGTTTGGAGTGCCGTCTACGGTGTTTTGACCCTCGAATTAAGACAAATATTTCCAATGGGTTTTCAGGCATTGATACCAGAGTTGAGGCGTGGGCCCCTTGGCCAATCTTTTAAATTGTGAGAATCATTTTGTAACATGTTCATCAGATGCCCATTTAGGGCATGCGAGTAGTAAATTCTGGGTGTTTTTCCAATGGAACTGCAATGTCGCAACCCACCCGCTATAATTATTCATGATATTGTGGGCCCTACTGGGCCCATTTTAGGAGTTGGCGGTGAATTCCATCTTTATCACTGGGTGTCCGTTTTGGACAATTGATTAGTCAATATTTTGTACTTTTCTGAGAGGATCACATTGGTGTGATCCTCTCATAGTGGTTAGGAACCAGGATGTGGGTCCCACATAGCACCACTCATGTGCGGTATGGAAATATGCATCTTTTTCTCCGGATATCCATTCCACGCAAGTATTCAGTCAATTTGACGTGTCTTTCCGAGGAGATCATAACTGTGTGATGCGCCCAACTTTTTTCAGGACCGAGGCTCGGGACCATGGGACGTCGTTCAGGTGTTAAGCGGTGTTGGGTGACTATTCCATCAGTTCTCCATTTTAGGCAAGTAAACAATCTAATATGCATGTGTTTTCACAAGGATTACAATGGTATGATCCATTTAGGCGTGCAGAGTCTCATTAGAGATCTCATTTAAATGGGGGAAACAAGAAAGGTGCTCTAGTGGTGGTTCTTTTTTTTGTTTTTCGAAGTGAACCCTTGGCGTGTGATCGTGTTCACTCCTGTGTGAGTGAAGTTGATGTTTGAAGGGATATGGTTGGAAATGCTCAGGCCATGGAGAATCAGGTTGGTGAAATTGTTTTTACACCTTTTTACGTTGATATTGGGTGTTGTGTGAACGATAGCCTTGGGCTGGAAATGTGACATACTCTGGGAGTGTACGGGAATGCATGGAGGTACATGTTGTAGATTGTACCAGAGAACTTATGTGCTCTTGGTTTGGAGATGAGTTTGGGCTACATGTCGGGCGGGCCCCATGTGTGTGCCATGTAGTTCATTACATACCTTTGACCTCTTACGATGCAGAGAGACCTTCTGTTAGCAGGGTTTAGACTTGTAGAGTTGAGTGGGTCCCCCTGGTCCTATTCTAGAGGGTTTTGACTAGCAGGGTTGAGTGGGTCCCCCAGTTCTATTCTTGATGGTTTGACTAGCAGAGTTGTTTTGGTTCCCCTTTTCTTTTAGCTGAGGGGGTTGTCAATGATGGGACCCTTTCACAGGACTATGAAAAAGATTACGGCTACTTGTGTTCGTATAGTATGGGTGTGATCCCACTTTCTGGAGTGAGTTTTCTCTATCCACTTCGACAGTATACTCAGCCGATTGGATCATGTATCACACCAAGAGGCCAGGGGATATCCTCACATCCCTTTGTGTTTAGTGGTAGGATTCTTTGGGTATCGTTGTGACCAACATATTATGCAGGAAACGATCCTCTGCCCAGGAGGATGTTTCCAGTAGGGTAAGGAGCCCCTAGTTAGCCCTTGGAGCAGACTCCCTAGCTGTATAACAAGACCATATCTTCCTTCCACGATCTATTTTTGACATGTTTCCCACTACGTGTTCTGGTTATCAATGAGGTACCATCCAAAATGGATGGCCAGTGCGGTACCATCCAGTAGGGATGGCCAGTGGGTTACCATCCAGTAGGGATGGGAAGAGAAAATCCAGGTTTACCTCTAGGAGGGCTGGGCATTGGGACCCATCGACAACTTTTTCCAGGTCTCCCTCCAGCGGATTACCCTTTCACAGGGCTGGATACTGGGAACCCATCAACATTGAGAAGACCTCTCAACTATGTGACAATGACGAGGTGTGGCATGACACTCCCCCAGAACACTCATGAACAAGTCGCACATTCCCCACCGAGACACATCTTTGTGACGCGGCCTAAAACCGTGGAGGCGAGTCGGTGCCTCCCAAAGTGAATAGTGTCAATGTGCAATGATTTGAGCCTCGTGACTTGCAGTTTGGGGCAGACATATGGATACTGGGCATCGATGTTGTTTTCTTCTGGGATTGTTGGCTACTCACTTTCTTGGTAAGAGCTACGGGATAGATATCCCCTTGCACTCTTGTTCGGGTTTCTTGATTGAGCATATAGATATGTATGTACCTTGTTCCAGTACCCACTCTTTGGGTTTGGTTACTCTCCTTCTAGGAGAGGCGAAGATGCATGAGGTATGCTATGTGACTTCCGTGTCTATGTTCTCGTGGTTGGAAGAGTCCACTATACTACTATATGCAGTGAAGACTCGATGATATGTTTCATATACTAACCATTTCTAGATCCTTGTGTTTGGTAGAGTCTACTTTTTATCTCTCGTTGGGTTGAGCTAATACTCTTCTGTACTCTTTACTACACCGTCAGTTGTACTCCTTTACTTTTCCATATTCGATCTACTTCTCACCTATTCTGTACCTTCGTTGTTGCTCCCTCGAGCCTTCAGGGCTTCCTACTTAGTGTTTTTATACTCACCCCTACTTGGGCATTTCCCGCACTTGTTGTTCCCTTGATGATGACTAACATGTTGGTCCCGACTTCAGATGAGCATAGGAGTTCAGGATCATGGAGTGTGTTTGGTGGTCATAGTCGGGTTCTAGGTGTATGACTCTCCCAGCTATTTACATTTGTTTACCTATTGCCGGGTTGGGGCACATTTCTGATTGGGTGCTTGTTTTTTACTTTTTCTTTTCAGTTTACCTTCAGCTTTTACTTTGTACTGTTTAGAGTTCGTTGCACTTTTGTGGTTGTTTATAGTAGTTAGTACTTTACTTTTCCTTTTACTCTACACTTCTGCATAGAGTGGTCTAAATTTGTGTGTACAGGTACTGAGGAAAAGGTCTCTGAGAGTTTTTTAGCCTTCGGCTGTAGTCGCCAGCCCCTGGCCTATAGAGGTGGGTTGGGGGTAGTTGCGGCTTCATCCCGGTAGGGTCGGGTCGTGAAAATGTTGTATCAAAGGTGGTTCGTTCCATGAGATGTAGTTTAGACGTCCCTAGAAAGGAATTGGTTGGGATTTAGGGAAACCGTGTTAATGTGTCTTGAGAGCGGCTCTCAAGCCAGAGAGTCCAGTGATGGTGCAGCGGCTGACGTATCAATTCACCAGGACCCTGATAACCCGCATGTCGACTCGGCATGATGAGACACTGGTTGTAGGGAAAATTGGTTTGTGCATCACATAAGATTGAGTATTTTACTGTCCTTCATGAGCCAGCTTACCATTTTCGTTATTTTTATATACACATATGCTCATCTTCCCATGGAACACCTTGATAATATTAAGGATGTATCCATGAAGACATCCAGCTAGGATACCTGCTTTGGTTCGTGACGACGACCTAGTGAGGGACGAGACCTCATTTCAGGACCCATCATGTGATCCCCTTTCACCGGGTGTGCAGGTACTAGCACCCCTACCATGTGAGCATCATACAGCTCCTGCAGAGCAGACGGAACTTGATCACAGGTTGAGCGCGCAATGTGAGTTTCAGTGACTGAGACCGCTGAGGTTTAGTGATGAGCCAAACGCTCAGGCAGTAGAGGATTGGCTGGAAGCAGTGTTTCATCTCTTCCATATTGTACGAACTCCAACATATCTTATTGTGTCTTTGGCCACCATACTTTGCAACGAAGCAGCTGGGAATTGGTGGAGTCTGGTGACTCAGTTTCTGGATGAGTCGTTACTTTCGTGGGAAGACTTTCAGCTATTTTTCCATGAGGTTTTTTACCCCTCCTACTTATTCTCCAATCTGATCCAGTATCTCCTGTAGTTTTGGCAGGTAAGGATGATAGTGATTGAGTATGTTTCTTGTTTCGCAGACCGTGCATGCTTTTACCCAGACATGGTCAACAATTGCGTATTCCGAGCGTGAATGTCCGAGGAGGGACTCCGCAGAGTGATTCGTGTTGTAATAGTACCCTTGGGCATTCCCACTTATTCTGGGGTGATAGAGAAGGCATTGGTGATAGAGAGCTTCCTATCATGATCTAAAGATGGTGGTGGCAGTAGGCTCGACATAGTCGAGACGTCTGCCACAGCTAGCGGGTGTCAGCTGACAGAACTCGATGTAGGTGGCATTCCGATAACCGGACTCGGGTGCGTGGTCGTACACCATAGTGGCGCCGGAGGGCCCCAGTACAGCCCAGATGGAGTTGGTGTTATTATTGATATGGGAGAGATCACCTAGAACGAGAATTACCGACCATGCATGCTAAGAATATCGAGAAGGAAACGAGTGTACCACCAAGACAGAGGCAGAGCCGTGATCAGAGTGGTACCCAGAGAGGGGGTTCTAGCATAGGAGTGGGAGAAATAGGAAGTGGAGTATGACCATACGTGGTCTTCCCATCCCCACCAGGTGGTCCACGTCAGGATCCATAAGCTGAATGTTGGGACCGCGGTCAACCACGAGCTTTATATTTCTACGATCCTACAGAGCATGTGGTGATATGTGGTGCCCTCTACAGCTCTTCTAATTTTTTTAAGTATAATTGTAATAAATTGTGTGTGATATTCTTTTCTCCCTTCTCCTTGCTTTAGGTGTTACTAGGGTTATTTGATCCATCAGTGTAACCCTGTGTCAGTAGACTAGAAGACGTGGAACTATTTCATTTTTCTTTGGTGTCGAATCCTTTTCTCTTCGAGCATATAAGAGAGTCTTCTTCGTGGGACAATGACTAGGAAATCATGCGAGACTAGATATCCTTGGGTGTTTCACCATATAGATATTCTGAAGGAGTGAATCATCGGAATTTTTCTGAGGTCCAAATGGTGATTCTAGTCGTGGCGTGTGAAATAGGGGTTCGATTGGGGAGGTGAGCTACCCCATATATCCTTCAGGTTGTTAGAGACTATGCAAATGGATGGCGAGGTTCCCTACTTCCATTCCCTAACCCCATGGTCGAGAGTGGGTGCACGGCATCTCCCACGTGACTCACCAAAGAAGAAGTGTTTGTGCTCCTATGCATGTCATCGGAAAGGGAATACCTCACATGAACAGATCAAATCTTTCAGTCTTGGCGCGGTGTCGCGAGACTATTCAATAGTTTTTATGGGTATGGGATAGCAAGGTATGGGATTAGTACACTAAGTTTTTCCCTGGTATTTCTATTCGAGGATGAAAATATTGAATTAGGGAATGATTTAAGAACCCGGTTTTTTCTATAAAAGACTTTGGAATATTCTTGATGTTATTCCATAGTGGCACCTTCAGACAACTTTCGATTCTGAGCCCCGGTGTGGTAAGAATTAAATTTTCAGTGCGTTCACACTGGGCACACCAAATAAACGGAATAAATCTTAAATGGTTTCTTGGATTGGAAAAATGAGGGAACCATTGAGTCCATAGCATGTCGTTTACCCTAGGAGGGGTGTAATTTTTTTCGGCAGGACCCCTCTGTGAAAAATGCCACAAGGGGCGTTTTAATAATTTAGCGGCTTTGGATGTTAAATTTTATAACATTCAAATGGAGGCTCAGATTAATATTCCGAGATCAACTGTTTTCTCGTGATGTGTTGTTTACCCTATGGGGGGGGGGGTCTTAACCTCGAACCCATCATGAGTTTCAAATGCGGGACAGTTCAGGGGGTGTTTAAAATTAATTAAGAGTTAAATGAAATTCTTTATTTAAGCCAAAAACCATCCCCTCTCCTTCATTTCCACCTCCTGGTAGAAGAAGTCCCAGCCAAGGAGATCCTTCAACATGGCCTCTTCCATCCACTCCTTCCCTAGGTGGTGCGTAGCTTCGACGGATCAACGACGAAGATTCGGGTTACATCCAAAGAGGCAGTAGATACTCGTTTCGTATTTTAATTTTGAACCTCTCCTATTAACTCTATATGAAGTGTCAAAATTATTTTTAATTTGGTCAAGTGAAGCCCATAATTTCGTAGTACATGATCTGAGCTTTCTGATGATTGTTTCGGATTTGAATTTTGAGTTCTGAGGCATCTGCAAAGGTCTGATGAATTTTTCATCCCTTTTCAAGGTTTTCTGGTAGTGCTACGGTGGTCCGGCATAATTCTGGCGATCCGGGTGGCGGCGGTCCGAGGTAAAGGCGGTGGGGCTCTCCTCGGCAGTGGAGGTCGACGCAGGGTAGCGCAGAGTGTCTTCAGCGGAGGTGGTCAGGGTCCAGGGCGGCAGCGTGAACTGGAAGCGGCAGGCGGCCAAGCTTCGTTGTGGGGCGAGCTCGCCGGGGGGGGGGGGTGATAGAGAGGGTGGACCGGGGTCGCTGTGCGCAACCCCGTGGGGGAACCAAGACACGGGTCTATCGGTTCTTCACGCAAAGCGACCGGCCCTCAGCCGGTCTATGGGTAGATCATGGTTCCACGGCCGGCCCACGTGGCTGAGCCACGGGCCGGTGCGGAGAGGCTGGCCTAGGCCGGTCCTGCCCCCGGGGATTCATCCCCTCGACTCCGAATGCCCGTAATCTTCACTGCGGTTGTCTGTTTTGAGTGTCCTTTGTGGCAGTGCATTCATGGAGCCGAGAAGAATATTTTGAGATAGTTTTAGGGATTTTTAATTCTAGAGATGAGGGGATCAGTGTCCCGATACAAGGGTTAAATGGAATAGTGCTTTTCCAGAGATTCTTGTCTTGAGCGGCGTAGACACATCTGATGTTTGTTTTTAGTGACGTCATTAGAGTTGGGACCCTGGCGTCACATCGAATACTTCCAAGGGGGTTTCAGGCGTTGAAGCCTGAGTTGAGGTGTTTTCCCCATGACCTGTCTTTTAAACTATGAGCAGCATTATGTAACATGTTCATCGAAAGC
This sequence comes from Viscum album, assembly GCA_963277665.1. Lineage (NCBI taxonomy): Eukaryota > Viridiplantae > Streptophyta > Magnoliopsida > Santalales > Viscaceae > Viscum > Viscum album. Next base: position 201,855,342 of record OY728121.1, on the reverse strand, counting down.
CTGTTAAGGGCGTGAAAGCTATTGAATCTTGGTGTTTTTATGGGGGAATATTAATTCAGAAATCCGACTGCTATAATTCTGCACGATGGTGTGGGCCCTATGAGGCCAATTTTGACAGTTGGTGGTGATTTCCTTCGTTATCACTAGATGTATATTTGGGACAAGTGATTAGTCAATCTTGTGTTCTTTTTCGAGAGGATCGCAATAGTACGATCTTCTCGTAACGCTTGGGGACCGGGATGCGGGTCCCACGTACCACCACTCATGTGTGGTATTGAAATATGGATCTTTTTATCGGGATATCTGTTCCACGCATGTAAGAATTCAATTTGATGTTTCTGTCTGGTGAGATCGCAACGGTGCGATGCGCCCGACTATTTTCATGACCAAGGCTTCGGACCACAGGACGTGGTTCGGGCGTAATGCAGTGTTGGACTGCTTTTCCATTGGATGTCCATTTGAGCTGAGTAAAAAATCAATCTCATGGGTTTTTCGGCGAAGATTACAATTGTACGATCTAGTTGGTCGTGCAAATTCTCATTCAAGATCTCATTTAAATGGGGGAATCATGAAAGGTGCTCTGGTGGCGGTTCTTCTTGTTGTGTTTGGAAGCGAACCCTTGGCTTGTGATCGCGTTCACTCCCGTGTGAGTGAAGTTGATGTTTGAAGATATGTGGTTGTCCATGCTAGGGACGTGGGGGAAGCCGGTTTTCAAAATTTTATTTACTCCTTTTTGCGTTGACATTGGGTGTCGTCTTCATGATAGCCTTGGGCAGGAAATGTGACATACTCAGGGAGTATACGGGAATTATTGAAGATACGTGTTGCATTTTGTACCTGAGAATGTTTGTGCACTTGGTTTGGAGATGAGTTTAGGCCACATGTCATGTGGTCTCCATGTGTGCGCTGTGTACATCATTATGTACCTTTGACCTCTTACGATGCATTGATCCATTCTATTAGCTGTGTTTAGACCAGTAGGGTTGAGTGGGTCCCCCTGGTCCTGTTCTCGATAGTTTCGACTAGCAGGGTTGAGTGGGTCCCCTGGTTCTGTTCTCGATGGTTTGATTGGAAGAGTTTTTTTGGTTCCCCTCTTCTTTCAGTTAAGGGGGTTTTTAGTGTTGGGTCCCTTTCGGTGGACTGTTACATTGTTTATGTCTACGTGCATTCGTACAATGTGTCTATGCTCCGACTTTCTGGTGTTAGTTTGCTCGGTCCTCTTCAATAGTAGACTCAGTGGATTGGAGCATTTGTCACACCGAGAGGCCCGGAGGGATCCTCAAGTCCCTTCCTGTTCCCTGGTAGGGATATTTGGGTATTGGTGGGACCGAAACATTACGCGGGCACTGATCCTCTACCCAGTAGGTTGTTTCTAGTAGGGTAAGGATCCCCTAGTTATCCTTGGGCGTAGACTCCCAAGATGTGTATCGAGATCAGATCTTCCTTCTGCGATCTATCGTGATGTGTTTCCCACTACGTGTTCCGGTTACTAGTGAGGTACCATCCATAAGGGATGGCCAGTTAGGTACCATCCTACAGGGATGGCCAGTGGGGTACCATACACCAGGGATGTCCAATGCATATCCAGATTTACCTCATGTGGGGCTGGGCATTTGGACCCGTCGATGACTTTTTCTAGGTCTCCCTCCAACGGATTACCCTTTCGTAGGGCTGGGAAGTAGGTACCCGTCAACTTTGAGAAGACATCTTGTCTATGTTACAGTGAAGAGGTGTGGCTTGAAACTCCCCTAGAACTCTCATGAATGAGGGGCGATTTCCCCACCAAGACGCGTCCTTGTGATGAAACCTAAAACCGTGCGGGCGAGTCAGTGCTGTCTAAAGTGGATAGTGTCAAGGTGCGGTGATTTGAGACCATTCACTTGCAGTTCAAGTTAGAATAATAGATACTGGGCATCATTGGTGTAAAATTCTTGGACTGTTGGATACTCACTTTCTTGGGTTGAGCTACGGGATAGAGATCCCATTGTGCTCTTTTTTGGGTTTCTTGATTGAGCATATGGATATGTATATACCCTATTCCACTACACACTCTGTGGGTTTGGTTACTCTCCTTCCAGGAGAGGCGAAGATGTGCGGGGTATTCCACAGGATTTATGTGTCCATCTTCTCAGGGTTGAATGAGTCTACTCTCCTACATTAGGTAGTTAATACTCGATGAGAAGTTTCATCTTCTAACCAATTCTAGCTTCTTGTGTTTGGAAGAGTCTACTTCCTTTATCTTGTTGGGTTGAGACGATACCCTACTGTACTCTTTAATTCACTCTCGGTTGTACTCTTTTACTTTTTCCTCTTCGATCTACTGCTCATCTATTAAGTACCTCCTTTGTTGAAACCTCAAGACTTCGGGGAATCCTACTGAGTATTTTTGAAATCAACCCTGCTTGGGCTCTGCCCACACTTGGTGTGCCCTTGTAGAGGATAGAGATGTTGTTCATGACTTCAGTGGATCATAAGAGTTTGGGATAATGGACCATGTGTGGTGGTCGTATTCATGTTCCAGGAGTTGGATTCTTCAAGTTAATTGCTTTTGTTTACCTTTTGCTGGGTTGTGGCACTTTTCTGATTGGGCGCATGTTTTTTAGTTTTTCCTTTCTGTTTACCTTCACCTTTTACTTTGTACTGTTTAGAGGTCAATGAACATTTGTTGTTGTTTATTGCAGTTAGTACATTACTTTTCCTTTTACTCGACACTTCTACATTGACTTGTCTACATTTGTGTGTACATGTACTTTGGAAAAGGCTTCCCCGAGTTGTTAAACCTTCGGTGCTTGTTTCCAGATCCTGGCCTATGGAGGTGGGCTTGGGGTAGTTGCTGCTCGAGCCCAGGTTGGATCGAGTCGTGACACAACAGGTCCTATATATGCACGTAGTGTAATGTTTCTGGAAATAACTCCTACATAGAGAGGCACTCAAAGTCTAACCAGGTGAGGGTAACCCCATTATTTATCTGGATTTTAATGATCCACCATCTCCAATGAAATCCCTGAATAATGATCGCGACCAAGATCCCCATCTGGTCGAGAGACATCCACACTTGGAAGAATACTCGCATAAATTCTTCAAGAGAATCCTCAGCCACATGGGGGTCAGTCACACCCCAAAATCTAAGGAGTTAACTTACTCTAGAACTCATGTAGTGTACTCACCCTGCGCACATCCCATACTGGTTACGCTGGTTTTAACTACTGATTGACAGGTGGTGGTCCCACTGTGGAACCACTCCATATGTATATCTCTAGAATTGGACCCCATACAAATGCCTCATCGCTCGAAAAACCATCCTCATTTTATCATCCTGGAATCCTGAGTAGATATATATGTGGTGGAATCCAGAAATTGGTCGCCTTGAATGACATGTAAAAGAGTATAATTTCAGAGTTGACTAAAGAAGGACTTGGGAAGCACAAACCATTACTATATAATTCATGTGACATTCATATTCTGGGAACTAGTATCCTAATTTACCTAGTCAAAAAGGATGTTATCAGATTCCATGTTAATGGATATGTCAGCCCACACACTAACAATATAACATATGGCCGGAGAGTCATGCTTGAATCATCTTAACACTTTTGCTATGCAACTCAATGGAAACTCACAACTATTTGTCCAATCGTGGAACCAAACACACTTTCATATCAAATTTTCATGACTCGTCTCCCGGGGCCCATACAATTACTACTGCACGCACCCCTCCCAAATGCTAGGGTCTAGAGACTAGCACTAATTGCATTGTCCCATGAGAGGGATGAATTTTCCATAGTACATGTAGGGACGAAGAGACACACAACCACATACCAAATAGATGGAAAGTTAAACATGAATGCCACAAAATCCCACTGAGTAAAGGTACATGATGTATGAAAAATGTGCCAAAATAAAAACCCATAAATAGAAAATTGAAAATACTAATGTAAAAAAGATCTCTATAAGAGGAATGAAAAAGGCTCCAACTGAAGGGTATGCAAGCTGTTGTTGTTATAAGATATGGAATTAAAGTATTCCTGTCATATCTCACTAAGAACCACATGTTCCCTGGCCGCTGAGGTCTCTGTCGAAGATTCTATCATCTGTATATGACACAACAAGTTCGAGAGAAGCCCATGCAAGGAAGAGTAAAATAATACTCAGTAGGGCACCCCTAATCCAAAAATATAAATCACAATATAAAAAAGACAATGAATTGTATAGTCATATCCACACAAGTATTTTCCTATACATATATGATGAACATCCATATATACTTGTATCATCCACTAAGAAACATGTGGTCCCAAAATCATATTCAGCATTAGGATTCTCACCGAGGGCTCAATATTTAACACACAGACCATAAGATCACACCCCATGAGCTCGACCATCTCTGACAGAACCCGTCCAAGAGATACACTCCACTGGTGACATTATACTAGGTCCAACTCATGATCTCAACACTAGTGGTAATGTCCTCATAGTCTTTATACCAATGTAAGACTATGGAAACCCATGTGATGAGGCCCGCCACATGCCACTGAGCAGAGTTGAGGGAGAACTACTCTAAACCATCATGCAATATCACATTTTCTATTGTAGGGAGTGTCCCAAACCTCAGTCTATTCGAGGGAGAACATTCTTCTACTTAGGTATCAATATATTCATGTTGAGGGGACAACTTCCCAATGTTGTGTCCAATAGTCGATGGAGATTGAACACATATGGAGGACCAGCTCCATGATGCTACACGAAGATATGGGATTATTACTCTGTATGTTAGGACATGGGCCCTGGTTCAAATAGGGGAGTACTACTCATGAAGGATATTCACCCAGTTGAAATAAGAGAGTACTACGTCATATATTGAGGACCCACACCCAACTATATAGGTGAGTACTACATAATGACTAGTGGTCCCATGACCTGGTACTAGGGGTGTACCGAATCTGTATGTTTATTCTCTATGGAGGACCCTCAACCTAATAAGATAAGAGAGTACCGACTATATAATAGAGGACATGGACAATCGAACGTCAGGGTAGTACTGAGTCTATTGGAAAAATGTTTAGCAGTACCCACATCCTAGACCAATAGGGGTATAATTACTCCATTTCCAGGACAACGCTCCCTGGTACAATGGTGAGTCTCTAATCATACTTCATGGACATCTCATAGAACCCACACCCTAGTCCATTCATGGGAGTAACACCCTGAGAGGATGAAACATAATGGAAACAAATATTAACCCATGACATGGGGAGTCCCATATCTACATATGAAGAGGGATAAAGAGAACATGGACCTGGAGTTGTCAATGGTGTAATCATCCTAATATCTCTTCAAGATAACTACCCTGAGTCTACTCAATGTGTGCTTCTATTGAGAGGTCCAACTCATTATTTCAATAGTCCATCCTATAAAATCTTCAAAAACTAATTTATACTATTTAAAAATGTATTCTTGTTTCCAGAGTCCCAATGCAAATGATGGATCGTCAAACAGACGCTCTGTTTTGATGTTACAAACATTTTAACGAAACGGGGGTCGGTTTGGTGTCGGTACAGGATGACCATGTCAGGCCGAATATACCTAACATGGGTCTAACCTAGGCTATTGAGTCTATCCCGCTATCGGCCTAGCCGTCATGGTTGGGCTTGACCTTATAGTATCCTCCCAACCCGCTATGCTGGGCCGATTTCTATAGCCTATAAGCGGCTCTACCACGTCCGTCTAACACCATGTAGTGCCAGCTGGCACCACCCCCAATGTTCAACTTGTCCTCTCACACAGAACAGGTCTTCCATCATGACTTGTTCCTCATAACAGGTCTAGTTCATGCCTTGTCTCCTCCATGAAACAATTACACTATAAGAGATCTGCCACTAACACAACTGCGACACTACACCCCAACGTCTGGCATGTTGCCGCCACCGCCATATGTAGCCTAATTGAAGAACCTTCCACATACCATCAGACGTGATCTTTTGGTCATTTCTTCGATCCTATGGCTATTCCAGAGTCCTCGGATGACATTAATCATCACCAAGTATTCAAATATATATTGTGATCCCTACAACTAGAACACATTTGATCGGCGGTATCTCCCGCACTGCCTCGATCTGTATGTCTACATCATCATCACACCTCTGTCGTGTCATACCCATTCATATTCCTAGATGTTGGATAGTTTTTCCATGAATGGTTGTACAATGACCGACCATTCATCAACCGAAAACGAATGTGGAGTACGCCAGGAAAAAGAGGAGAAAAAATACTCATCATCCAATGAAAGGAACAAACCTTTACCGATATTCCTCATAGTGTGAATCCACTCCCATTATAAATATTTAAACATAGAAAAAAATTATAATTGAATTAATTAATGGGTTAATATCCCAAAAGATAATACTGATAGAAATCCCACCCACAAGAAAGAATGACATGCGGGTCAACCAATTCTTGGGTTGATCTAGGATCATAATTTAAAATGCAGAAGGGGAAAGGAATAGAATTATAAAAAGATACCTACCTCGTGAAGTCATGTTCAAGGGAAGGGTCCATCATTGAAGGAAATAAAACTGAAAAGTTCCTTGACTTATCAAAGACGATGAAATATCACAAAGAGGATGAGTAATTATCATGTTTGTTGGTGATCATCTTTTTTCTTTCGTCATTCGTCAACAACGATTCCCTAGATATTCTATGGGTTTCTCCAAACGTGCTAATGATGCACCCCCAAGACAAATCTTTAAATATTGAAACTTATTTTTGGTGGTTGTGGTGTTGCAGTTTCATTACATTGATTTGTTAATGAAACATCATTATCGGTTTCACTAAATTACAAATCCATTTCTCACAACAATTTAAAAACACAACATAAAATAAAACATCATGTTCATGTTATTTTAACTATCCTTAAAAATTCTGAAAATTAACATTCTCTGTCGACTCGATCCATTCAAGGATTGGACCATCCCTATGTAATGTCATCATTCCTCACAAAACTATTCTCTCAATTTTTTCTATCCATGTACCCATTTAGATGATTCCCAAACCAGGCATGTGTGCCATTTTAATTCTCTCAAAAATCTCAAAAACTATCTTTCATCCTCCACCTGCGCTAGTCGAGGTTATGCTCTACCTTTGGGAAACATGCCCTCAAATGTTCAACAATACACTTAGTTTTCAAATCTGAGTTGTCATTTATGAGTTATTATGAATGTTAAATAAAATAATTGTCACTATATTATTTTATTTACAGAAAAAAACCAACATCCAATATTGGACCGTGCCAGCTAATCTTAGTCCATTTCTAGTGGAATTTTGACACATTGAGATGAATGGTTCCCTCTGATTTTTTATCAGTGGACTGATTAAAAATATATAAAACGCCAGACGAATTATAATTTAATGATCCTAAAAAAGTTCAGAACTACATTTTGGCACTTTGGGCCTCAAAATTACTTCTCATCTCTGAGACTGCTCTTGTAATAATCATATTTAATTTTTTAAAATAATGGAATTATTGGATATTTCCATGAATAAATAGAATATTTATAAATTTATTAAATTCCATATTTTTTTAATACATGATAAAATTATAGGGATCGAAACAAGAAAATGAAAACATTAATGGGAAATAATAAAGTTCTCACCCGAAAAATGATTTTAATAAAGAATTTTTAAGGAAATTTTAATTGTAAATTTTTAGGGAATTATATATAAAAAATTTATATAAATATTTTGTTATAATATATATTTAATATATCAATATTTATTTTACATGAATAATGAATCTATACAAAGCACAATGGAACATGAGTTAAGGGGTTCTGTTACAATAAATTTTCATTATGGGACAGTCAATGATAAATTTCTATTGAATAATTGTTTGTGATATTTATCCTTTAAAAACAATATATTTTAATCTATTATGTTAATTAATTTTATAAAATTTTATTAGCTCCAATTTTATCTCTTTTTTGGCTAAAAGTATTTTTGAAATTTTTTATTTATACTGACCATATTTCATGTTTAGTCTATGATAAATTTATTCCTTGTCTATATCATTTTCTTCAAAAATTGAGGTAATTATAGTTTTTATTTTAATTATAAATTTAAATAGTAAAATTAATTATAAATTTAAAACGAATTATGTGTTATTTAAAAATATTGATAATATATACTAATGGTATTTTAACATGATGATTGGAAAATAAATATGAACATTATGAATTTTAATATAGCTATTAGAATAATCACATCCCCAATAATAATATAAATAACAATTTAGGGTTCCCATATGTGATGATATGATTTATTTATTTCATAAAATAAGTAAATAAATGTGTTCGAATTAAAAAATTAAGTGTTTTAATTTTTGTAAAATATAAACGTTTATTTACAATATATCAATTATTATATTTTATTTAAGATAATTTATTATCATGAAATTGAATAAAAATTTTATATTTTTTTATTATAATTAAAATATAATTTTATGATAAAGTTATTAATTTTTCATTTCCTCATAAAATTGTATATAATATTAAAATGGGTATTTCGAATTAATGATGACATTAATTAAAAAATTAATTACATAGATTTATAAATAAATATTGAAAAAATAGAGTTAATTTTTTAAATCGTCCAATTGATAAACAGAAGGAGTGAATTTTTGGGATTTTTCTAAAATTGTTAATTTTTTTGAATAGTGAAATATATTAATTTAATGTATTCAAAATTATAATTAAATAAATGAATTATTATGTAATTAATGATTTATGGTGTAGATAGTAGATCAATAGTTGAAAAAAACTCTCTTGTTATTGTATTTATTTTTTAGAATAAATAATATTGAATTAATTGATTAAAATAAAATAATAAATGAATAAAATAATAATAAACATCACTCCACTATTCCTATAAATACCTCACCTTCTCATATCACTTATTATGCCTTGTATATTATCTAAATTTTACCCAATTACCTTCACAATCGTCATTCCCACATTAGTGACATGTTGGCCTCACCAAATGATGAAATCCATCTGCTTTAAGGAGGTTCTCACGGATATGATTTTCAAGATGTAAAATCCACCTCCTTTATCCTTTAAAAGGATTCTTTGTACCATTCATTCTACCATATCACCACCGCCACTATTGAACATTTGATGACAACACCAATATAATATATATACTGTAATGTTTCTGTGTTAATGTAATTTACATCATTAGACCTCTTCCCTCCTCATCTTTATTCTAAAACATGGTAACTTCATCCATGACTTGTCGATTCATCACCTTCATGGATGATAAATTTTAATTATATATTACTACCAAAAATTATTTTCATAAAACCATTATTATGGTTAATATTTTTATATATCTATATTGTATGTTTTTTAATTATCTAGAAAGAATTTATAGATATATTATTAATTAAAATGAATCTACTTTATCATGGTCGAAAAACCTCAAAAAACAAACCAATCATATATTATTAATGTTTTATGTAATGAATCATCCTCATATACATAAAAAAATTACAAATGGGATCATTAAGAATTATTTATTTTTATTTAAACCATTTATTACCATTTATGGAGTTTTTATTAAAATTTCCATGAACTCTTGTAACTATATCTAAGGTAACTAACCATAAAACAATGAAACAAGAACTCTCTAAATGATGAAATTAATATTTATAACACATTAAAATGGAAAGAAAAAAAATAAATAATAATAATAAAAGAATTATTTATTAATTTCTTATATTTTTTAAAATTAATTTATTTAATTTTATTATCTAGGAAATAATGTTTAAGTGAATAATGAATTCTGACCTAAGGTAAGAAAATATTAAACTTAATTCCCATTCAGTGGGATAACATTATATATCATTAATTATTTCATTATAATATTATTTGTGAATTTATTTTTGATTTATTGTGTTTATTTTGAGTCATTTATGTTAATATAATTATTCCATTAATTTAATTAATTTTCACTTCAATGATATGGTATTTTCAAACAATATTTTTTATGTATACTCATTTCAAATTACAAACCATTTTATTAATGAAATATTTTTATACATATATGGAATGTGTTTATTATTAGTATTTAATGAATCCATATTTATTTCACATTTAATTTACATGTTAAAAAATAAAATTTGAAATAAAATTTTCTCATTTTCATGTTCGAGGAATTTTAAAATGAAAGTGATTTTAAAATGGAAAACAAATTTTCCTCAAAAAAAATTCTTTTATGCATGATTTATGTTATATAATAATGTTATGGTTCATGGGAATTAGTGTGATGATAGGAGGTTAAATGGTATACTAAGGGCGATTGAGACTATAATAGTTCTCTGATGCCTTTTGTAATGATAATGAGATAACAGGTCGGGTTTCTCCTAAGATATTTTGGGAATATTTGGTGATGGTTTTTCATGCCCAATTAGGATGATTACTACACATGTAGAACAGAGAGATTCATTATATGTTAGAGTTATTTGAAAATGACACAACAAGTTATCTTCTAATACTATATTAGGCATTTAGTTGTTTTAAGGGATATTTATGAATTCACAAAGTAAGATAAAGGCAATTTTATTTATGTTTAAAAGTAATAACATTGTGAAAATGACTTCATTCATGGAATAATGGATTATTTACTTTCTTTTTATGTACCTTAATTATAATATTGTGCATATATCAGGTTTTAATATTATTCTCAAAGGGTTTAATGATGATTAAATAAAAAAATCCATATATAAATTTTTTTTATTATGCCTTTAAAATAAATCACATTTTCTCCTACGAGATTAATATTGTGAAAATGTGTATTGAGTATAAGTCTATAAATTTTAATATAGGAGTTTTAATGTTTTAATTTATGAGGGAATTCTATGAAACATTAAAAATATATTACCATTGGGAATGTATGAATGTAATTCAATTTTATTTAAATAGATTTTGAAATGAATAGGCCAGTTCACAATAGATAATATCATAAACTATTAGATGACTATAGGGTTTAAGAAAATGAGAATAGAACCCCCATAAATTCATTTCAAATTATGGTTAAGTAAAAATGATATTTATTTTTACAACTACCTTGTTTCTTAAATTAATATAAGTCTTTTGAGAATGATTTCCAATGGAAAAAATGTCAATCTGAAATAAGAAGGCATATATATATGATGATATACTTTAGAACAGTAATCTAGAATGGTGGGAATTAGAACTGAGCTATTTGTGATAGTAATAGATCAATTATTTAATGATATTAACTGTGTCGACATCCATTAATGAAATCAATTATATTGTCCATAGAGTAATATATTAGTGGTGGGAAATTTTTCTAGGCAACAACCTCTATCATTTTGTTGAACTTCTGTCCTAGTGGGAGCTTAAGGGTTGATTGAATCGTTATAAAATATATTCTATTTCATTTTTTATACTATCAAATAGATAGTGTTAATATTTAATATATTGAAGTTGAATACATCTTATGGTGGTATACTATTAACAATATTTGGGAAAATGATGTGATTTATTCTATGAAATATATTAAATTTTAAAATATGTTCATTAAGAAATATTATCTAAATTTGATTCAATATAGAATGGAACAAAATTATTCAAATTGATATAAGTGGAGAATTTAATAGCAACATATGAATAAAAATACACTCAATTACCATTGAACGATACAAATTTTGTCTAGCTATAATAGTTGTAAAATATATCATTTTACCTTGATTTGTATCCTACTAATAAATTCCACTGGAATTAAAAAAAATTCAATAGTTTTGATTTTTTTTATGTATGTACAAGGTTGAAATTGATTTTCCTGATGATCTGGTGTTCTTTGAAAACTACAGAAAAATAACTAGATTTGGAAGAAGAACTTGTATAATTCATCATTTATGTTTTATGGTAAGAAAAATATATTTTTAGTTTCTGATAATTTTGGTAATAATATTCTATGAAATTCCTATTCAAGCATAGTGAGTATATACTATATGGAATGTTTTCTTATATATCTCATATTTGAAATGACAAATGACTTCGTACTCGTAAAAAAATTATAATACATAGAAATATATTTTTTATAAATGTAATGAGATTGATAATTATGAAAATAGAAGTACTAATAGGAACGAGATTGGTGGGATGGGAAAAGAATATATGTATAAATGTGTGCTGAAATCGTTTTCAATTACTTTAAAAGATGTTAGTCTTTTAATTGAGTTGGTATTAGGTATATTATGTTTTTATTTATACTATGCTAATGTTTTTTATGACATGAGTTCCACATTTTATTTCTTTACCAAGATATATTCTGATAAATTAGAGACTCCACTTCATTAAATAGACCTAGAACTTATGTTAAAAACATATGGGGTAAATATTAATGAAAAAGTAATTATAAGTATATATCTATAAATGTTTGTGGAAATAATTTAACTTTAAACCTTATTGTATTTACCTTGCTAGAATTTCATTTTATTACAGTTATGGATTATATTTCTATTTAACATTTTATGATTTATTATGGAGCTTAAATAGTTTTATTCTAGAAAGTGTTAAAGTTTCTATACAATAGTTAACCCATTCCATTGACAACATATCTGAAATATAAAAAAGATTTAAAATATGTAAACCAATTCTATATTGATACATTTTTAATACTAGGTAACTATTTTGATTAATGATTCTGTAGTTGTAAATTTTTATTTTGATGTTTTTTATGATTTGTTTTTTATTATTATACTGAATCTTGATGTTGAGTTTAATATTGTTTTTGTCACTTATGCTAAACCTATTTCGGAAACCCCTTATAAAAAGGATTACATATAAAATTTTGAATTGAAAAAATAGTTACGTAACTTCCTAATTAATTATTTTATTGGACCCTACAATTCACATTGGGGTACTCTTGTTTTTTTGTCAAATAGAATGACAGTTTTAAGAGGATTTAGGTCAATTATATATAAATGAATAAGATATCTATTAAAAATATGTATTAATTGCCACATATCAATGAAATTTTTATCATTAAAATGAATATTATTACTTTTCAATAAATGATCTCAGGTCAACGTATAATCAACTAATGGTGAAGGATGATTAAATTACAAAAAGTGAATTCCAGACTAGATTTGGGTATTGTGATGTCATAGTTATGATCTTTTTTTTAAATGCCTCTTTTTATTTTATGGAACTTTTTAACATATCATTCCATGATTATCTTGATATTATTTTATTGATAGTGACTTTATTTATTCAAATGGATTTTAGGAACATGAAAATTAATTAATGATTGTACTATATACTCTTAATGAAATGTAGAATAATGGGAAATTTTAAAATTGTGATTATTGGTTAAAAAATTATTCTGTTCAGATCATTGTATGTTATTATGAAATAATAGTTTATACCACTAAAACTAAAGTTATTTATGAATAAATAATACATAAAAATATAAAAGATATTCATAGATTTCATAGATTATTAGGCTATTACCAATGTTTTATAAAAAATATTTCTTGGAAACCCACAAAGCTAAATATATCAATATGAAATTGAATAATATTTATTTGAATTATGAATGTGATGTTTGTATTTAGGAAATGTAATAGAGAATGGTTAATACACTAGTTTTATTCCTTCCAACCAGTAATGGATGTTTTTTAACCTATAGTGATTCTTCATTGAAGGGAGTTGTTTGTAATATAATGGTGAATAAACAAGTATTTTAATACACTTCAGAGAAACTGAAACACCATGTTATAAATTATCCCATATTAAATAAATGAGGATACATATTTTCTTATATGTGAATGTATTTCTCAGATGTATTTTCCATGGAGGTGGGGGATAATGTTACAACATAGTTACAAAGATAATAATATTAATTGTGGAATTAAATAGGTAAATTCACTATAAATGTATAGTAAAATAAGTGGTATTATATAAATTAAGGAATCTATATTAATAGAATATTATCCAAACCATTGAAATAGTAATGATACCATAAGTAATATTAATCTATCCATTATATTAATTACAAGACATATAAAAGAATAAATTATAGTTTATGTTTATCTTATTTGAAAATTTGATATATTTATATCATATAAATGTATATAAATGATTTAAAAATGTCAATTTAAGTGTTCATATTTTTGGAAAACGTATTTTTTTATTTGTAATTATATAGTTTATATAGAGATATTATATATTTTTTTTATTTAATTAGATTCAGGAAATATTTTTTAAAAAGCATAATAATATGATATTTTTTGAGAACTTATTTAAATTTTCAACATCTAATAATATAGGTTAAAATATTAAAATCGATATTTTTTGAATAAATGAGGATTTTATTCAACAAATATAATTGTCATATATAGAAAAATATTTTTCAAAAGTTTAATACATTTTATATATCTACTCGTCAAAAATTCGCTATGTTGAGTTTTTGTATTTTTATAAAATTGTTTTGTTTTCAATGAAATTTGAAATTCTATAATTTCTAGTATTTAACATTATAATTAAATTAATTAATTATTTAGTCATTTATGATGTATAGATGTGGTAATAAATTTTTATACATAAAAACAACAATATTTATTTTATTTATTCATGGGAATCATTAATATTGAAAGTCTAGATCCAAAATAATAACAAAATGAATAAAAAATCAAAAACACACCACTCCATTCATTATAAATATGACTTCTCCCCACCAATTATCATCACACCGCCAAATACATTTATATATTCTATATTATAACCACTTTTCATCCCAATCATTTTCCATACATCCAAGACATAATGTTGTCATCAATAGAAAAAACAATGTAATTAAGATGGTTTTTAAGCAAGCATTATTCAAGATGTAATATACATATTATTTCTCTTTTAAATTCATTATTTCCTTTTTTTTTATTTCAAACATATCAAAATCTCTCTAATAAAAATATGCATGATACGTTTAATATAAAATATATAATGGATGATTAATTTCTTAAATAATATCCATCATTAAACCTATTTTATTCTCCTCTTATTAAAAACATTAAAACATCATTCATGACATGTCGATTCACCACCTTCATGGATGATGAGTTCTAATTTTCCATTAAATCATTAATTTATGGTAATAAGACCATTATTATTGCTAAAATATATTTTAATATGTATATTAAAACATTTATTACTGTTTTATAACTAATTTATAGATATAATAATAAATATATCGAAATTATTTTGTGATGTTCCAAAAAACTAAAAAAATATTCAAACATTAATCATGAATTTTTGTTAATATGAATCATAATAAAATATGAAAGAAAATGAATATATATAATAATTTTTAATTTTGGAATTATATTAATTAAATTTCATTAAACTAATGGTTTTTTATTAAATTTTACAGAAACTCCATAAATTATCCCTAACAGAATTGATCATAAAAAGATGAAGAAAGCACTTATAAAATGACGAAATTGAACACTATAACTCATCCATATGACCATAATATAATTAATTAAATATTAATAATTAAAATAAATGATTACTACGTTATATAATTATTAATGAATGAATTTAATTTTGTTATCATAGATGTTAAGTACATGTGCATAACAATATTAAACATTGGGTAAGGGAATTATTATCCTAATTCCCATTATGTGGGTTAAACATTTACATCATTAATTATGTAGTTCTAAAAATATTTTTGAAATTAATTTTAATTTTATTATTATTTATTATATGGATTTATAGGTAAAATAAACATTCCAATCATTTAAATAATTCTCAGTAAAATGATATGTTATTTATAATGGGATTTCATAAAAATAATATTTGAAAACTATAACTACTTTATAAGATGTGATGTTTTACATACCCTGCATGAGAAAATATTCTATATCTAATGATTCCATTTTTATTTTATGAATCTATTAAAAATTGAAAACATTACTTTCAATTTTTTTTTATATATTTGGTGATTCATAAAAATGAAAAGTGATTTCAAAATGGGAAAATTATTTTCCTTATGAAACTACAATATTCATTCCATGTGCATCTAGAATTGTAAAATTCTGTATAGACACATGAGATATATTATATATAATAATAATTGGAATATGATGTACCAAGTAACAATTTATTATATATGTAATAATGCTATGGGTTTTGCAGAAATTTATGATCTCATATAGTAAACTAAATATATTATGTTTTATGTGTAAATGTTATAAAATTTTGAAAATATTATCATTTAGGGAATGGTGGTTTCTTTCTTCTTTTTATGTCAAGTGATGAGATTTTATTGTTCATACCATGTTTTAAAATTATTTTCATAGGGTTTATGGATATGTATATTTAGGTAATAATTTATGATTAATGT
Organism: Viscum album; assembly: GCA_963277665.1. Classification (NCBI taxonomy): domain Eukaryota; kingdom Viridiplantae; phylum Streptophyta; class Magnoliopsida; order Santalales; family Viscaceae; genus Viscum; species Viscum album. The sequence goes on along the minus strand of OY728121.1, from coordinate 201,838,914 downwards.
GATGATGTTTTATAGTGGAATAAAATTAAAATTTTTTCTAAAAGATTCATATAGTAAAAGAAGGATAATTATTTTATGTATCTACATTGTAATATATGTGATTCTCTGTATGAGGTTATAAATTAATTCCATAAAAACCAAACCAAAAGGATCATTGCAAATGTATAAATTTTAATTCATCTGGAATTAACTATATTACATAATTTTTATAGGTAGGTTCATACATTTAAAATTTATTTAATGTTTTTTTTACACAATGATTATTTGGATTCATCTTAATGGATATTTTACATTAAATTCAATTATAATTTAAAAATGTTTTTTAAAATGTTTTTGAACATACATTTTATCACTCTTTAAAAATTTTGTGGATGTAATATCGGTTTTAAATTTTTGAATTAATATCGTCATCCACAATCATAAACATTATTTACAATAAATTTTTTAATATAATTATCCTTGATTATTTGTATAAATATTTTAATCGTTATTTTCCTAATTTTTATTTTTTAGCAATACCAAATCTAATAGATATTTTCCCTATTTTCAATGTAATGTTCAAGTTCTATATTACTTGTTTTATTATATTTATAAACATTTTTATGGTTTTGTTTTGGCTAATTTGTGATATGTTGTCTTGATACCTCTTATTTATTTTATATGGATTCATTATAATATTGTTATTTTACAAACAATTATATGAAAACCATTTCATACCCCTAGTTTAATTAATATTTTATTAAATATATAATTTTTTTATGATACCACCCACTTCATTTCTAATGATGGAATATTATTATGTTATGATGAAATGTTTTTGAAAAAAATTTCTCTAAAATAGGATATTAAATTATAAAATGATTATTTTTTTATTATATTGTGGGACACTAATCTATAATTTTCATTAAGTGAGGTGTGGGCCATGAATTATAATGTACTCAAACTATATTGTTAAATATCTATATATCATGAGACATTATGTGGTATAATGAAAAGTGATACCTATACCGTATGGTAATTTATACACTATTATATTCATAGGAGTGGTAATTGATTAAGGAAATGATGGAATTGGGAGTTATCCCAATCTACTCTGTGAATTTTTCCACTATGATATACTTTTTGGTAATCCTTGACTAAAAAAATAATTTTCTATTATTTTTTTATCCTAAAAAATTATGTTATATTTTTTTGATATATTACCATGGCTCATATATTGTTATTAATGATTTCTTAGACTTGTATATTATGTATTTTATTATAAAAACAATCATTCCATGTATCTTGAATACTAATCATTGAATGATTTGTTATTTCATTCATAAGTAATCATAACATTCACATACTCTTACGCATATCTTATTATATCTTATTACAATTGATTGATATATCCAATAATAATACGTACTCTGTATTTGTGGAAAAATTCCTTATGTTTCAATTTTCCTCGGTTTTGAGGTATGGTTTTGTATATTGTATGACCATAAAGGGGTCTACAAGAAAGGAAAATAATGGTAAATGTTGAGGATATATCATGAATATGTTTATTATCTCTTTAGTTTCAAATGAAAAGAAACCCTAAACATTATTGGGTGTGTATTATTACGAAATGTAATGGATATATATCTAAAATGATGAAATATTTTTTATGTCAAATTTTAATCAACATAGATATCAAACAACAGTGGGGGATGAGGGGTCATGGGGGGGGGTATGTGGTACATATTATTATAGGGAATCCAAAAATTGTCGAATAAATGTTTTATTCAGTAGTTTTTTATAAATAATGGTTTGTAGGGCCTTATAAAAATGAGTTGATGGACACTAAATGTGTCCATATGATGAAAGATGTTGATATTAGTGATTCAATCCTTAGTTGAACCAATAGTGGGGTAATTTTTAAGAGATAAGAGGGATGGAGTTTTTAGGTCCAATACATTATCATATGACAGGTCATCTTTCAACTATGCAGGATTCTATTCACTATATGAAAGTGATAATATATGTTCTATAATAAATATACTAAAAAATTATTCAAAGAATTATTTTACTTATAAATAAAATTATTATTATAATTTTGGGTAGATAATTTGTTATATCTATACTTTATTAAAATTCTCCAATAATATGAGAACCTAGAGATGTGAGGAAAATTGTATAAAAAAATATTTTTTATGGTCTGGAAAGTATTATTTTTATCATACATAAATTGTGTCTGATTATCATGTTGTATGTGAAAATAATACAGTGACAATTCATCATATGATATTTCCACATGTAAATATTTAGTAAAGGTAGTTCAAGATTATAGTTCCCCCAATTGCTGTTCCGCATACTTATTTTCTATTAGATATTTTTATCTTTGAGTTTTATGTTGGTCATTATGCTATGTATTATAATTAAAATAAATCATTAACAATATAATTTGTTTTATTGGTGAATAAAATGTCATAATATTCTTATAGAGAGGTGGAATATATTTATATTTTCATAAATGATATGACATTAATTTAATGAATCAATAAATAATTCTCCAATTCCATATTAACAAAGGGTCATATCTCTTTCAATTTTATTTAGATTTAACATTTTGATTAATTGAATGTCCATATATGTTCATCGTTTAGATAATTTATGAAATACAATAAATGATAAATCATGAATATTGGGTAATGATTAAATAATGATTCATATTAAATAAGATACCGATATGGAAAAGGTTTTATATTACATTTTATTGTTTCCGAGAATGATGATTACATTATGAACATAAAATCATTCTCGAAGAGTTCCTTGATGTGTTTATAGACACTTATATTTTGTTTTAGGATGGTTCACCTAATTGAATTATTAAAGAGTCGAAGAATGTGGCATGTAAGTGTATTTATAATATCATTAAATTGAATTGAATTTAATATTAGAAATAAATTTTATTCTCATCATCTATAATAATAATTAATTCATTAAAGTGATATTTAATATTTTTAATATTTATTATTTAATATTATTTCTTATTTATTATATACAATGTAACAAATAGTAAATTACTTATTCGATTTTTTGAATCTATTTTTATATATATTTATTATTTTAGATACATGAATAATTAAATAAATACTAATACACGAGTTCAGTGAATATAATATTTAGTAATATTTTGGAAAATATTTCATTATTTGAATAAATATTACTATTTTAAAGGTATCCATAGTTCCTTATATAAATAAAATTATGAGTTAATGAAATGATGTAAATATGTTATGTAAAATAATATCATATAAATTAATAAATATGAATTTATTTATTAAATAATATATAATAGGTTCATGTCCTACGATATATTAAAAATCATATGAGTATTTTATGATATTTGTGTCATTATTATGAGAGTAATGTGTCTAATAAATGGTGTAAAATTAAATATTATTTTAAACCTATGTAAAAAAATATATTATAATATTTTGGGTTGATGGAGTTACTTGTTTTTCAGAACAGAATGCTATGATCATTTCAAAAGAGAAACATACCTTTATTATACATCTAATGAACAAAGAGAGAATAAGAGAAAAATGTGTTGTGATTGATAGAAAATGAAAAGGGCCATTAGTTTCATCTATACTGTCATTCAGAATACCATGAGGATCTTACAATGATTTGAGGAGTATGTGTTAATACACTCTAAGTTTATTAACCAAAATAACAATGACATGTGTGGTTAAACAGATATTGATAATTCAAATTATCATTTATGGGGTAATTATTATCGAAATTAACTATAAATTAAATGTGAAACAACCGATATAGGTGATTATATGATTCTATTAATAAATTTACATTGATTTTATCCATTAAAACTGATTAAAAACATTTTTCCCTACTATAACACTATTTCCACAATGCCCAAAAAACCTTCATGAGTTATCTGATATGAAACTCTTTAATTTAAAATTAAGTCTTATTTTTTTTAATTACTTTCTATGTAGTTTTGTTTATTTTGATATGAATTTTTTTATCCAATAATTTGACATAATTCAGATATCATAATTCTAATCATGATGAATATTCTATGAATTAAGTAGAATGCATGATGATCCCATCTTGAGGTGACAATGTCACTAGTCTTATAATTTGGACAGATGAAATGTAATGGTATGTGGAACATATTGTATGTATGCCAATCTAATTCATGATGGATGATGTGTAAATATTTGATTTCATTTTGATTCAGTACCCAAAATCATTACACAATGTTCATTGAGCTCTAGTGTATAATTTGTATTATAAATATTTCATGGTGTGTATCAGGTGTACCCAGTGTAATACACCATATTATTGACCACAACATAATTGTAGCATTCCATGTGGTCAAAAAATACAACATCCTTAAACATAATGTATTGACTACCCATAAGGATACATAGAGATATGTTGACAAAAAATGTGTAACATGAATGTACTTGCCTTTTTTATATGGATTAACTCAAATAAAGAAAAAACCTCATGATTATAGAATTTTTTTCTCAACATATGAATTTAGTAAAGAGATAAAAATAATCATAACATTTATTTTGATTTATATGTCATGTGATATTTTTTTTATTTCAGAAGGTGTAGGAAGAGTGTTTTCAGGTTATTGATTCGGCTATATACAGTAAATAATTTTTACAGTATAAAAAAAATTAGGTGTAACATAATTTTCAAATAGTATTTATTTCACGTGGATTTTTCATAGTAAACATCACATGAATTATAGAATGTGTTATTTTCATTCTTATCCTATAAAAAATATTGTTAGGAAGAAAATATTATAGGTAATGTATATCCAGACATTCAATGTAGGAATACAAGCATCATAAAAACATATTATTTTTCAAGGACAATGAATATTCTGTGTCACACAACATATTGAATATTAGTATACAATTATCATCTATTATATTCAGAAAATATATTTAACTTGTTATAGTAGTTACATTATATGTGTCTTCATAAGTATCATCCATATATATAAATATATATATATATTGTTAATTAGGAAATTTCTGTTTTATAATTTATTTAAAATGAATTTTGGAAAAGAAAAATATAATATATCAAGGACTGAGATGGAATTATATTTAGATAAATAAATATATGAATAAATTTATTATTTATTTATAATTCTAGTAAATTTATCATAATATGATTGAACTGTAATGAAGGTTATCAAGTCAAAATACCTTGTTATTACATGATGTGATTGATAATGAGTTTTTCTAAACAATGTATTGGATGGATTTATTTACTAAATATAAATATTATTATTATGGTTTTATTAGATAATTTTGTTAAAATAAATTTTATGAATTGAATATTAACCATCCATCTAATTTTTTTGTGTGCATGCATGTTAATTGTTCATTTGATCTAACCCTAAAACCCACGTACCACTCACATTTGAGTAAGTGATTTTTTTATGTATACAATTTTTAGAATGATGCTATGGATCTCGAAAAATGATGATGTGAATTTAAAAAAATTGATATACATGATTATATAGAAATGTAATAACTTGGTCCTTATTTGTCTTCACAAAGTCCCCGCTACGGACATGTTTTGTTTATCTTAGATTAATGAAAATAATTTGTATCTAAAATATCAGGATCATATCATAAATTTAATTCAATTTTTTGTATGTATTTATTGATTTATCCATAAGATAGTTTATTTATTTTGATGATTTATCATGAACATATAAACTAAATTAATTTAAAAAGATACATTGATTAGAAAAAATGACATAAGAATTCCTAATTATTTAATCTAATTTGGTTATTTAAATTTATACATTCCATATAGTTTTTAAAAGTATTTAAATTATTAAATAATTAAATATTTATATATTAGATTAAAAACACCTCAATAAAATTATAATGTAAGAAAATCATCTATAATTATCATATTTTGAATGTTACTTTTGATCGAAGAATTCGACTGACCATCATCGAGATACATAGATCTATTAAGGCATTTTTATGATTGAATTTTTATCAAGAACAAATATTTACCCGAACTGTTGATTTACATTACAACATTTTGTGTAACTTATTATAATATGTTGATTAAATAATAGTTTACAATTTTAGGATTGGTGATTTCAGTCATTGTAATAATGAGTGGGTGTTAGTGTAGTTGTTAAAAAAACCTAAATAAATGACATTGAATAATATAAGAAGACGTAAATCAAGGTTATTTGAAATGATATATGGATCCTTGATACATGAATATTATTATGCTTTAATATAATTAATCTATCAGTTAAGGTTGTTGGGATATGAAAAAATAGTGGCAGAATACATTATTAATTAATTACATTATAATTATTAATAGAGAAAAGTTAATAAAAATCTTCATCTTATTATTTTATGAAAAAATCACATATAACCACCTATACACTCCAATTACAATTTACCATAGATAATTTACACACTAGTAAAAACATCAAAACAAGATTTTGGAACATTCACATTGCACGTATACCTAATGATTTCATTATAGACTTGAATCCATTATTCATGATCATCCACCATTAGGAGAGATTCTATATGAGAAGGATTCCTATTGTGCACATGTGTATGATGTTTTAGATGTTTATTTAATTATTTAGGTATCTATTTCGAGAGAGATTATGGTGGAACATAATGAAATGAATGCAAATAACATGATGCAAAATTTAAAATAACATGAAAAATAGAGACATTCCAATAATAAAGGATTATTTCATCATATTAAACATGTGTAAACTGCAATACAAGTACCCAAACAATGATTATGTACTCAAAATGATGAATTATGTTCAATATTTATACATGATATGAATCGATATGGGTAATAAATTATCAACAAATATCATATAATAATCCATCCCTCCTAGAATTCAATTTTCAAACTAAAAACTATAAAACGGATATTATGGAGTTTCAACCCAAGAAAATTTTTTCTTTGCTTTCCAAAGATAATATGGATTTACTGGATCATGGTTTCTCACCACATATATTTATCAAATTAATTGTAAATTATGAAAATAATATAATATATTCATTTTTAATTTTGTTTCTATAACAATTATAAAAGAGTAAAATTAATCATAGGTTGATATCTAAGTTAAATGATATCTAAATATCATATGGTAATAAAGGTCATTAGTACCATAATTGTGATGAATTGAGGAAGGAGATTGTGGGGGATTTAATATTAGGTATACTCCATCATGCCTAATATATTTTAAGTTATATAATTATTTACTAAATATTTTATGGGAATCATATATTTTAATCAAAATTTTAAAACCAATAAATATCAGACCCATTTAAAGATGTAATATCATTGTTTTGGTTATTAATGTGACTATACTCATGGAATAATTATAGAATATCATAACACCAATATATTAAATTTAATTTATTATAGAAAAACTATACATTTGTATTGAAAAATACTATAACATTTATCACAATGTCCAATTATCGTGACAATGTGACATTGTTTCACATATAAATGGAAATTTTACGGTGTATCCTGCAGAATTTATTATCTATTTATAATTTATTAATTATGTTGATAATATTGAAAACATATAATGAATATAAAATAGAAGACTCGAATTATAACCAGTTGTGAAAGATTAGTATATATCTAGTAATACATGATGTTCATGTCATTTAGATACATGAATTTTTGTTAAATATCCATATTGATACGAATATTAGGTATTTTCACATGACTGGATGTAGTATTTTATGATAAATAAAGGAATATATATTATGTTTTTTTAAAATTATTATTCATTATTTATTTTAACAATATGTGTACAAAAATTTTCTAATGATAAGGTAGTGGTAATTTTATATAAATTATGTGCTTCCTTTAACAGAAATTTGGAATTTAAAGTTCAGTAAAAATATACGTAGTAAAATTTATATGATTCATTTTACGAAAGATTTTATAAATACACTATAATAAATATAACATTATATTGAGTTATGTAAATAATTATCTTTGAGGATCACTTCATGTTTAGTGTTTTGGATAATTAGTTCATAACTATTACATTATAACTAAAATATTACAATGTAGACACATTTACTCAATCTATTTTAAAAAATATATATATAACTCTTTAATATACATCATGATTTCCTTTTCATGATAAAAATATTCATATAATTCATCTTGAAATTCTAATTCTCCTTACCCGTTAATATAAACTACGATGAAAATTTCGAACAATACGACAAAACATAAAAACCTAAGGGAATATAAAATAAAGTATGAAATAGTTATTCCATAAAAACATATAAACCCATGAAATCATATATTTCACACATAAAACATATGTCATTTAATATAACTCTAGAAATCATAATATTCTTGAAAAACTCATCAAAATCATAAACCAAAATGGTAACTTGTGGAATTCATATCTCACTTATATTGTAGCTTTCATAGTTACAACGGGGTAACTATTGTAGATATGTTTTGAATACCAATCATAGTATATTCCCTAAATATTTAGAAGAACCCTAATAATTTACCACCATCTCATTACCCAATACATTTGAGAACTATCATGGGATCAACTTCCTTCAGATTATAATTGAACCACCCATATACATACATAATTCCCAAGAACCATGACATTATCTTAACAAAAAAACATGCATAAAAGAAAAATTACATTTCTATATTTAAATCAGATTATATAATTAAAATATATTAACATATTAAATCCCTTATAAAATCCATAATCATTAACCAAATAAATGAAAAGGGAATATCATATTTATTTTTCTTTTAAAAACATTATGGTTTATAATGAAATCCAAATATCAAATAATGACCACAACAGTAGAAATGTTGTTTGAACCACATATATTTAAAACAAAATCAATTTTTTCATATAATAAAACAATTAGTTGAAAAAAATTTCTTTTTGAACATAATTGAATAAAATTAATATTAAAAGGGGTTTATTATACACAGTATCATGGAATGTGAAGAATAATATCAAATTAGTCTTCACCGAAAAGAGATTCAGACAAAGTCCCTTAAAATGACTCTAAATTGTCACATTCAATATTTGTATCCATAAATTGAATACATAGATTAATATATTCATTCATGAGAAAATTATTCATGTTTATTATTTCTTTTATATCTGTGATTACTATGTTATAAAAAATACATAGTTACTAAAGTTCATATCGAATGTTTTGTTAATTTTTGATTCTTCAGTCAAAAATTAACTTATTTTAATGTAAATTGTACATGTGTTCTTTAATTACATAATATCAAGAACAAAAATCCTGAAATAAAAACCATATATATATATATATTAATATTAAATCAAACTCTTTTTTCATGGCATAAAAAATCAACAACATTATAATCATATGGATGGTATGTCCTACGTACGCATGAGTAATGTTACATTTTTTAATTGATCATTATGGAATTAAGATAATTATTATTTTATTCTTAATGAATAAAAATAACATAATTAATATAATTAATATAATTTAAATATACACACAGATATATATATCATAAAAATGACATTGCGAATAAAGAGGATATCATCACTTTGTGAAGGTAATTGTTCACCTGTACGCCCAAAGGGTTTTATCATTTATATGTGAATTAAAAATAAGAGAAAACCTAATATATTATTATGTAATATTGATAAATATGTCATAAAATAAAATAAATCTTTAATTCCATCATAATGATTAGTAATGATAGATTTTTGTGAAAAATGAATTATATCAGTTCATAGAGGTGATAGTTCACACGTACGCACAAAATATAAATTTATATTCCCATTTTATGTATGTGAAGATGGATTTAGGTGATTATATTAATCTAATAACATTTCATTATTTATTATATAATAAATTTATTATTTTATCTACGAGTAATAAATTTTTGAAAAAGTGGAATGTGGAATAAAATAGAATTACTTTAAGAAAATGATACAACTTCTTTAGTTGATCACATATTATGAAAAAATTAACACCTCTAAAGAGGGTGTATGCCATTCATAAGGCCTCAAGAATGTGGGTAGGTATTCTACGATGATATTTATAAGGGATTCTCTTATCAAAATAGTTCTTGATGTGCTTGTATTAGAAAAGAGTTTGTACCTTTTTATAGTAAATGGGAGGGGAACCCTTAGAAAAACAAAAAATGTTAAATTAATATAAATTAATTAATTATTAAAAATGAATCCAACATGAGTTATGTTGAGTATAAGATTAGTATAGTTATAAATACTATTATTCAATAATTTCTTGACATGTATTTAGTCTATTTTAAACCTTAATTTTTCATTTTACCATTAAATTTTCTATTTTAATGTATGGTGTGTTAACAACATTTAAAATATTAAGTGGATATAAATTATAGTTATATGGCGTAAAAACCACATAAATGGGAAAATTATTAATTATTAGACCTTATTATATCCACTTTGAAAATTTAAATCTTTTTAGGATTTTTAAATAATTTACAATATTATTAATTTTATAAAATATCAATTATATAAATTTTGACTGTATTCATTTTATTGAATTTATATAAAATAAAAATATAGAGATAACTTCTCGAAACCAACTTAATATACATAAAATAATTAAATTTCACTAATTAATTGTTTATATGGCATAATGTATTCCCAATTATATTTATTTTAATATTATTTGTATCGTTTATTTGATTATTCCTTTTATAAATCTATTATCGCATCAACATTATGCCATAATTAAATTTTATAATTTATATACTAAATATAATTTTCAAATTAACATTATGTTTTTAATCATTTGATATATCTAATTATTAATTATTGTCAAATATATTGATTATATAACACCATATTAATATTGTTTTACTAATAAGAGACATGTTTATGATATTTTTATTTTTACATTAAATAGAAAGTTATTAATGTTATAATCACACCCAACCAACATAAAAAGGCCAAATTTTGTTTCTATGAATTTTCCTAGTAATCCATTATTATAAAAGATTATTGAATTTTTTTTTTGTTGTATATTGTTATAATATTATTTTTACCTTTATTTACTTTATATACCCTTTTACCATCGTAAATAAAATAATAAAGTTACTAATGACCAAAATTTATTTTGATCCTACTGGATAAAATGTTTCATACTTACTAAAACCATATATTTCAATTTTTTAGTATTCAATTCACATAATATGAAATGTTATATTTAAATTTAATCCCATTAAATTAATAATAAAATATGTCATTAAGTTGTATTATCAATATTTTATATAGTCTTTCTATTCAATTTCAATATGAAAATGATTATAAATCTTTTTTCATATAAATGGTAAAAAAACATAAAATAATTACAATTTAAGTCCCTTTTAATTTAAAATGATTCTATATAAATAAATATTATGAAAAGTCCTGTATGAATATTAATGCAGTGTTTATCACAAATAATTAAAAAAATTATCTGAAAAATTCCAAAATTCAACAAATGTAAATTTTGAAGTACGATTTTATAATAAAAAAATTATTTTATAAAATAAATCATATAAATTTATAAAAACCAGATTTAAAATTTAATCTCTAACAATATGTGTGAAATTTGTAACACCCCAACATTCCACGGTACGCTTCTCTTTGAATAATATATTATCGTGGGTTGTACACAACTTTGATTTCGAAGACACACCACAACTAATCAAAGTAGCGGTTATGAATTGTAATTCCCACTTTTTGAAATTTTATAAATTTTATTATTAAAATTGGAATTAATATTTGGATTCAGAATATCAAAATTATCTTAGGGTGAGTTTTTGGTATTTTTCTGAAAACATCCACTTTTTTATGAATTGTGAAAAATACTAAACTGTAATTAAAATCAACTTTTTTAATCCAAATAATTTATATTGATAAATAATACTATTGAGTGGTTTTAATATATAGTTAGAATATATTTTTACCATTTAATCCAATTTTGGTCATTGGATGTAATTTCAAATTTAATGTAGACATAAACAAGTGTCAATCTTTTGATAGTTATTATTTCTTAAAAAAACACGCTTTTTGTTTTGACAACGAGAATTTATTTTAAATTAATTTCCGCCACTTCTATGTTTTGAATTTATAAAAATGGATTCCATATTTATAATCAAGAGGTCCAATTTGTGTAAATAGATAACTTTTATTTTTATTCATTTTGAATAATTACTTCGGTAATATTTTATTTAACATGGTTAAATGGTAAATCCGTTAAATAAGGATAAAAAATAATATTATAATAATAATAAATTACCCTAAAACATGTTATAAACATATTGGATGATAAATTTACGACCATGGAAATATTTGGTTCTATTTTGGGACCCCATGGTTCCACATGTAAGTTATAATGACACTTTCTATTAATTATGTTTAAGTAAATACAAAAATGACATAAGCATATATTATTTAGAAAAAAAAATTTACATAGGATTATATATGTTATCATTTAGACTATAAATATTAATTATAAAGATAAAACGATTTCCTATATAATTGTATTTTATTTATAATTCTTATACATTGAATTATTAAATTTATTTATGACTCAATGGTGATGCAATATTTTCCATAATAATGAAAGAATCAAGTAATTGGTATTATAAAAGATAAAATAAATATAATTTGAACGTTTTGATGACATCCAAGATTTTTCTAGTTTAATATTACATGTTTGTATTGATTTAATGAATTTATTTAAAATTAATAATGTTTTTATGACTTTAAAAAAATCAATTATTAAATAGTTTCAAAATTGACAGAAAGGAATATTTAAAAAAATATTAATTTATTAATTTATATAAAATTCCTAAAAATATATGGTTTGGAAAAAATACTTATATAATTATAGTTTTATAATTAATGAACCACTTGGGGTTAAATTGGTGGTATATAGTATGTTTAATAACCATATAATATAAAAATACAAAGAGACATGGTAAATTTCAAACTATTTAACTAAGAGTTAAATCTAAAGGATAAGTTTAATATAGTGATCAAAACCTGTACAAAACCTGTTGGATGAGTGGTTTTAGACCCATAAAAACCTTATATTTTATATAATCCCTTTTGGAGCCATTAGAAACCGAAATATATTTTATTATAAAATAATATTTCCAGCTATTCCAAAGGTGCCCCTCACCCCTCTTGTAGAAGGGCACTCTCCCTTCTCTCTAATGCGCACCTTGAGAGCATTTGGGATCTTCCAAAACCTGCCAAAGTATTCTATAAACATATCTCAATTATTTATATAGGACTTCCTTTAGTCATAAATCCATCATAAGGATCCCATTTGATAAAATCAAAACGAAGAACCCGAAGAAGAGGTAATAATTTCACCACCCTCTTTCATGTTCATTTCTTCTTCCACTTATTCATTCTTTGTTCTTTACATTCTAAAAAACTAACTCCTATATCATATATATAATTTTATTTCATTTTAAATTTGGTACAACCATATTAATTATTATATCAATACATTGAATGACATGTCACGATGCATGCGTAGGTACGGATTACCATCTCTATATCGTGGTGTAATTGTTATTCAATGGATTAATATTTGCATGGGTATAATAATGATTTGTAATTATTGTAAAAACTAAATATAACATTATAATGATTCTGTATATATGATATAAAATCCAATTATATATTATTTTAATATAAAAGTAATTATATTATCTCTTGTGCGTTTGTACGGATTATAGTCTCCATGAACGCGATGGGATTCATTCCCCATCGTATACATTCAAGAATAAATTTCAATTGACGATTAAAAATAATGTTTAGAGACATGATATAATTATGGATATGAACAAGACAGATACCATTAATAATAAATATTACTAACATTACAATGAATATAAAGAAAAATGAATCCATTAACACCCAAAACAACGACAATACTAAGATATTATATACAAAACAATGTTAAAAGATCATATATGATATCATATTAATGTATTTGATTATTTTATAATTTAATAAATATTATTTCACCATTATACAATAGGTTAACCTACCATCGACCATCGAAATATAATGGAAAGCGTTTATATCACAATCTCTTCATTATATGAGGTTGTTTATAGGTAATTATCTACTTAGACCTCTATATCATCCAAATCCATGGTTCATAAAAATATATTTCATAACATTCATACTATTTTATTGAATATGGTTTAAAGTCATTTATACCATTATTTGACTTTTTATATGATGTTTATAAAGGAATCCTTCTGTCGTTTTCCAAGCAGGGACTGTTTTAACCTTTTTGACAAAATTAAGGTAAGAATCTATTTTTCAACTTATAAGGCGGGTGAGGCTATTTTCCGCAATTATAAAATCATCGAATCTTCCATTAAAATTTTATAAGAATATTTTCAATGTAAATGTTTTCTTTTATATTTATGTGAATTTTAAATGATTTCAAAAAATGATATATTTTCCTTAAATATTTTTTATTTTAATCTATGTCAACTTCCTTTGATGGATTTTAATATAATTTGAAATTGATTCATTATGATACAAAACATCCATATTGTATTGAAGGTTTTGTGATATGTTTTACTGTGGATGTGTTATTTTTATACCATTAATGGTTTATGGTTAAAGTATTGACATTTCGTATGCAAATTTTAATACCAATTTTTATGTTATGTTTAAGCCTTTTCGTATGAGGAATGCATTGGGCTTAGTAAGTGACAGCTAGAGCACGCTATAGCTCCTCGATGCATTGGTAGATCTCCTGAGACATACTACTGTCTTGGAACATGGCCTAGAAAAGATCCTATTTGTAGTCTTGGTAGAAGTCCTTGACAATGTGGTTATGATATTATGATATTATGCATTACATCATTATGAAAGTGGTAATTGATATTGCATGTGACAATTCGACTAGTATAATATCCATGTGAATAAATTTATGGCATTATTTCATTTCGTTTTTTCAATATTATGATGATGTTATAGTTTAAAAATCTTTTGTTTTAGTATTATGTTTCCTTAAATGTTTATGCTTATTTATAAAAGTATTAGCTATATTTTTATACATACTGAGAATCTGATCTCACACCTTTCTATGCTTTATGTTTCCAAGGATATGAATAAGTATTTTATGAATGACCTCTAGAGCTATTCTGAGGGGATATGATTGTGGAAATTGGAGATTATGTTGTTGTCGTTTCTCTCTTTATTATGTAATGTAATAATTTTTAATGTATCTATTTTTTCAAAGGCTACTAAACTAATAAATATTTCAAGGCATGATATTTTTTTATCATGCCTATGCTATGTAATAATGCACCGAATCTGGGTAACGAGGGTTGGCATGTTACAGTTGGTATCAGAGGAAGATTAGTACAATCCATGGAAACTATATTTTGATACACTTTAATTAGAGCACATAGACCTAAGATGGAATTTGAAGATTAGTATAGAAGAACTTCCTAGAATTTCGGTATTGTATATATTTTTTGAGTTTTCTGCAAAATATAGACTTGTTTGGATACGAGCAGGTAGAGGAGGCTCTGGAACTGATGTACCTAGGGGTAACACCTAAAAACACCGCTTTGAGCTACACTCAAACGGGAACTGGTGCATGACAACGGGCCTTGTTCCACTCTTGGTTTCGACACTCCTGGTGGATATGCTTAGGATAAATCTCATTTTCTTTAATATCCATTATGACGGGATTATGAAAATATACTTCTTCAATGTAAACCTTTTTATGATTAAGGATTATATCCATAAACTGCACAATTTATGTTATGTTTTTTACATGTTTTGATTTATGTATTGGGTTTTATAAACTAATCTAGTTTATGCCATTTTTTACAAATTCCACATAGTGGAAGGAATGGAAACCATATCAATGCACACAAACCATGTAGGGATTTCCCTCCTGCTCAAGATAATTATAGTAGAGCTGGTGATGCAACTGGTGCTGATCATCTTATCAACATACAAGGACAACTCACTCTGGTTATGAATAATAACTATACCCGTATGGAGCACCGTGATACGAAGTGTGGAGGATCAATGTTATATCGCTTCATGAGGCAATAACCACCAACATTAAATGGGGGTAAAAATTCACTAGTTGCTGAGAAATGGATAAATTTCTTTGAGAAAATATTCCATGCCAAGGGAAGTAGTGAAAGGGAAAAAGTTATCATAGCAGTTTACCCCCTCACATGAGATGCTGATCAACCGTGTTCATTGATTCAAAACAGAAAGGAATATGATGAAGTGTCAAATATTGAATGTATGGAGTTTAAAGATCCTTTCATAGAAAATTACATTCCTCATGTCCATTGAGCAGATATGGAAAGACAAATTCTAAGTCTGAGGCAAAAGGAGGATGATAATGTTGCAATGTATGAGGCTATGATTACAATGTTAGCGAGGCATGATGCAGATAATATATGTAACCCAAGATGTAATATTGATCATTTCATTGATGGGTTAAAACTGTTTCTCCTTCATGAATTAGACTCACAATCCTTCTCGTCGTAAGAAAAAATTGTCACATGTTCTGTCCATATAGAAAAGGAATTCTCTAAAGTTTATGACTATAAAGAAAAGCAAGAGAAGA
This sequence comes from Viscum album, assembly GCA_963277665.1. NCBI lineage: Eukaryota > Viridiplantae > Streptophyta > Magnoliopsida > Santalales > Viscaceae > Viscum > Viscum album. The sequence goes on along the minus strand of OY728121.1, from coordinate 201,822,220 downwards.
AGATGTAACGTCCCGAATCCGGAGCCCCTCCACTGGTGCCCCGTACCTGGTTCGCCACATGACCTCAAGCGTGTTTCCCCTAATTCCAGAGGCTGCCGACTAGCAGCGAGGGCCTTGGTGAGTCGGTGGGGATACTATGCCCTCATTCGATAAGGTATACAAGGTAAGAAACAACAATCAACAGCGGAAGCAGTAAAAAACATGCATAACAACATAAACCAAACAACGGAAGCAATGCAGATATATAGCAATGATGACAATAATGAAGTAGGTACAAGTATCTATGGAAAACTGAAAACACAACAACATGTTGGAATATAACTGAAACCATGTGCAAAAGAAAAACAAAGAATGCTCCTCATCATCATGAGCCATGGCTCATTCCCATGCTCCCCACCTCCTGGTGCAGTCAAGATCCTGAAGTATAATGGCTCTTTCCCTTGTCTATACATACAACAATATAGTCTGCTTGGGCCCAAAAACATGGACCAAACAGGGTGTTAGATACAATCCCAGTAGGCAATCACCCAATGATTTGTGCCTAACAGTCAATAAATACATGGCAGTAATATAACAAGAATCAGTAAACAGAAATGCGCAAAAAGCTACAATCCACAGTTCTAACAAGTATATTCGTCAACAATAAGAAGAAAACAGGTAACCCTATGGGTAGCTCTCACAGTCTATCCCCTATGGTTCAACCTCTACGTACAAGAAACCCTCTGGGAGACACACAGTCTCACCCCTCTGGTTCATCTATGTAATTAAGCAGACTCTCTGGGGAAGCACTCACCGTCAATTCCCCCTATAGTCTCGTATCGTGCTAAAGGCTCTCTAGGGTAGCACTCAATGTCAATTCCCCCTATAGAACGTGTCGTAATTAAAACAATCTATGGAGAAGCTCTTCCGTCAGTTCTCCACTTGGTCTCGCATCGTGATTTAAAAGACACTCTGGAGAAGCCCTTCTGTCAATTCTCCCTTTGGACTACTACTCTAGGTTCTCACAGTCCTAAGTATCTAAACATGCTCAGCGCCTGTGTATCGTCCAAGTAAACCTCAAGAACTACTTGGCTATCCACTACGGCTCAACAGTAAAATAAAACAATAGTTCCACTATCCTAAAACTAGGCATTGCAACTGGAAAACGCCAAACAGGCAGAACAAGCATGGGAAAGCAGTCTGAGCACAAACAAATTACTCTAATCAAGAGCAATAACCTCTACTATAGAAATGAATCAAAGTAGGAAAGAAACAAGGGCAAAATAGGAAACATGCAATACCCCGTTCAAGGGTATTGGTGGAATTTGCACAAAATACTCAAAGACTTTCTACAAAAAGGCACAAACCCCCTACCTCGATCCTAGTAGATCGATATACGTGAACCTCGACGACCTATTCCCCTTAGAATGACGTAGATCTGAGAAAACGCACAAAACATTCATCCCACAATAACATAAAAACAAGGTGGGATCAAGAAACAAGGATCAAGCATAAGGAAGAACTCACCGTTGCGATTCGAACGCAATCGACCATGCTCAAATTGGAGAACGGACGGCGAGGCAAGACTCTGTCGAAGATCCAGCCTTAGGGATGCTCCCAGATGGTCAAAAGCTGGAGAAGAAGACGTATTTGGGGGTTAGGCGTGACCCTGGTCCGTTTATTGAAAAAAAAGAATGTACACGGCGTGTACATTTAGAGTACATGACATGTACTTCGAATTTTTCGTACTCCCAAATAACCGGCCTCCACCTCAACCTTACACAGCGTGTGTGTGGCCCGGAAACGGCCAGCACACGGCTTCGTGCCAGAACAGAGTACACAGCGTGTACTCAGAAAGTACACGGCGTGTACATGGAAAATTTCCAGAAAAACCATTTTCCCAAAAACTCCATAAAACGTAAAAACATACCTGAACGAAGGTCCGGGTTCTTACAAACTTCCCCCCTTAAGGAAATTTGTCCCTGAATTTCCCTAACGAGGTGGAGAAGAAGGATCCCCGAACAGCTATGGCCACTGCGATCATACATCGGCCTCCCTCTCCCAGGTGTCGTCATGTACTGGTTCGTGCGGCCATAGCACTCGTACTAGAGGAAAAGACCTCCCACGAAGAACCTTTGTACTACGATCGACAATCTGGATAGGATGCTCCTCGAACGACGATTCCGCTTCAATCTCAACTTCCTCAGGCTGAAAGGCATGAGACAGGTCTGAAAAGTAACGTTGGAGCTGAGAGACGTGGAAGACGTCATGCATGGACTGATACCTCTGAGGTAGCTGCAACTGATAGGCGACTGGCCCCACTCTATCCAAGACTTCAAACGGCCCGACGTACTATGGTGAAAGCTTACCCTATATCTGAATCCTCTTGTGTCCCAACCTAGGTGTGACACGTAGGAAAACCTGATCACCGACCTCGAACTCCAGAGGTCGTCTCTGCTGATCCGCATAAGACTTCTGCCGAGACTGAACTGTAGCCATCCTCTTCCGAATCAGCTCTATCTGCTCTAAAGTCTCCTGAACAGAACGAGGTCCCAACAAAGCTGCCTCTCCTACCTCCAGCCAGCATAAGGGTGATCGGCATGGCCTATTGTACAATGCCTCGTATGGTGCCATCTGGATGGTCGCCTGGAAAATGTTGTTGTAGGTGAACTCCACCAGAGGAATATGCTTCTCCCAAAAACCATCAAAGTCATGGATGCAAGCTCGGAGAATATCCTCAAGCACCTGGATCTTGCGCTCGGACTGGCCATCAGTCTGGGGATTGTATGTTGTACTCAAAAGTACATGTGTACCCAAGGATTTCTGAAGTCCCTGCCAGAACCGAGAGGTAAAGTGCACATCTCTGTCTGATACAATAGAGAATGGAACTCCATGCAGACACACAATCTCCCTAATGTAACGTTGTCCCAGATCATCGACACTAAAGGTCTCCTTGATCGGCAAGAAGTGAGCAACCTTAGTAAGCCTGTCGACGAAAACCCAAAAAAAATTGTTCCCTTGAGGTGATCTCAGCAACCCAGTCACGAAGTCCATCACAACATCGTTCCACTTCCACTACGGAATGAGTAACTACTGTAAGAGACCTGATGTTCGCTGATGCTCTGCTTTCACCTGCTGATAGGTAGAACATCTCATGACAAAACCAGCAACATCCTTCTTCATACCTGGCCACCAGTACTGGCGATGAAGATCCCGATACATTTTGGTGACGCCATGCTGAACTGCCCAAATTGAGGAATGGAAATCCCGCATCAGCTCCTCGCGTATGTCTTCTGGCACCCATACGCGTCCTTGGAAACGCAATATCTCATCCTCACCCACTGTCTATCTAGGAAGAGGGTCCTCTCCGGACACACTTTCCCGCAGGACTAAGCATTCCGAGTATGATAGTTGGCTCATCCGTACCCGATCAAGTAGCGTAGGGGTAACAGCTACAGAAGATAGAAAATATTTCCCCGTCAGTTGTGCACCTCTAGATGCATCTCGGAGAATAGAACCATCAGCTGCCACTCACTATTGGCCTCCTGAACTGCCTGAATCTGATTTCTCGAGCTCAAAGCATCTGCCACAGCGTTTCCCTATCCCGGCGTATAGGCAAGCTCAAAGTCAAAAGACTATAGACACTCAACCCACCTGCGCTACCTCAGATTCAGATCACGCTGAGTGAAGATATACTTTAGACTCTTGTGGTCAGTAAAGACCACAAAGTGCTCTCCCAGAAGATAGTGTCTCCAACAACGCAAAGCACGAACAACAGCTGCCAACTCCAGATCGTGCGTAGGGTAGTTCCTCTCATGTGGCCTCAGCTGCCGAGACCCATACGCAACGACACTATCTTCCTCCATAAGCACAACTCCCAGACCGATACCCGAAGCATCACAGTAAACAGTGTAGCTCTTTCCTGGCTCTGGCAAGACTAGTATCAGTGATGTAGTCAACCTCCCATTCTGCTCCCGAAGGGCTGACTCACAAGAATATGACCATAAGAACTTCACCCCCTTCTTGGTCAGACCTGTCAAAGGTGCTGCTAAATTGGAAAAGTCCCGAATGAAGTGTCTGTAGTATCCAGCCATCCCTAGGAATCTCCGTACCTAAAAAACGTTATTCGGCTTCTCCCAGGAAACTACAGCTCTCACTTTCTCCGGGTCCACAGATACTCTTGTCTCTGAGATGACGTGACCCAAGAAGTGAATCTGATTCATCCATAAGTGGCACTTCGAGAGTTTAGCATAATGAAAATGCTCTCTCAATGTACTCAGAATGATCTAAAGATGGGTGGCATGGTCGTTTAGATTGTGAGAGTACACCATGATATCGTCCACGAAGACCACAACGAAGGATTCCAAGTAAGAATGGAACACTCAGTTAATCAGCGCCATGAAAACTGCAGGTGCATTCATGAGACTGAACGGCATGACTGTATACTCTAAAGGCCGTACCTGTTCCTGATGGCTGTCAGAGGTATATCTGATGGTCTAACGCGCAACTGATGATAACCGAACCTCAATTCGGTCATCGAGAACACCCGGGCTCCTCAAATCTGGCCGAAAATGTCTTCAATCCACGACAATGGATATCGGTTCTTGACCGCCAAATGGTTCATCTTCCAATAATCCACACAATGACGAAGGGTACCGTCTGCCTTCATCGCAAACAGAACAGGCGAACCCCAAGGAGAAGTACTAGGTCAGATCAAACCCTTATCATGTAGCTCCTCCAACAGCCTCTTGAGCTCCTGCAACTCAGGTGTGGCCATCCTATAGGGAGGAATGGACATCGGTGCCGCTCCTGGAATGAGCTCAATATAAAATTCCACCTCATGATCTAGAGTAAAACCTGAAAATTATTCTGGAAGGACATCCCTGAAGCGATCCACCACTGGAGGAAAGTCCAATTGTGGAGTCCCCTGGTCATCTAGAAAAAGACTAACAATATGGGCTATCACCCCTCCCAGCCCAAGATGGTCGAGTCCCGCCCGACTCACCCGAAAGTCCCATTCACCTCAATGAAGGAAAGATTCACCTTCTGGTGAGATGAAACTGACTCTGCGGCGATAGCAGTCGACGACTGCCCGAAAGGGAATCAACCAGTCCATGCTAAGGATGACATCATATCCTGTCATCTCTAGGACATAGTGATCCCATAAGAAGTGATACCCAACAAACCTCGAGAGGGAACTCTCTACACTGACGTACACTAGATGTCCTCATTCCCAAAGGTGTGTCTAGTGTCAACGAGTCCGAAAAAGAAAAGATGCAGAGTCCAAGGCTCTCCATAACGAAAACAGAGATAAAACTATGCGTAACACCAGTATCGAAAAGGGCTGGAGATAAAACTGAGGCTACTAAAATCGTACCTCGAACAGTAGAAGGGTCGGCATCCTTCTCATGATAAGTCTTCTCCACGGCGAAAGATTGGCCTGCACTGCGGCCCTCCACCCCTGACTGACCACTCAGAGCTGAACCTCCCTGCTGGTGCTGAGGGACTGGTGGCTGACCGCCAAGCCTCGACCTCCACCGCGGCCCGAACAATCGGAAGAACTCCAGTTCCCTGACTGGTGAGATACTGGTGGGGCTGCTCCAGAACGAGGAGTCATGGATGAACCCCGGTCACCTACTGATTGTGAGAAAACCTCACAGAAACGCTGAAGGTGACCCAACATTCGGCATGATAGGCACTCCATGGGGTCTCTCTGGCACTGCGGCCCTGTGTTCCCTATCCGGCCACACTGGTAGAATGTCACCTGGCTACCTGATGATGCATCTTGCTTCCTCAAATCAGCGCGTGTAGCCTCCCTACAATGCTTTTTGCTGTCCTCTGAAGAAAATATAGCACTGGAAGTAGAACCGCCCTGACTCACAGCTCCAGAGTCTCTCAGATTTCACTCCGCAATCAGTGCCTGGTTGACGATGGAAGTAATGGATGTCAGCTTGAAGATGTTCACCTGTGAGAAAATCTCCCTCCTGAGTCCATCCTCAAACATCCTCGCCAAGAACACCCCAATACCATACCGAAGGGGTGTAAAACGCTTCATCTCATTGAAACGCGAGGAATACTCCATGACAGATAGAGTACCCTGCTCTAAGCTCATGAACTCCCAGGCACGATCGGCCCTCAGGGTCTCCGGGAAAAAGTAGTCGTAAAAATGCCCTGGAACTCCTCCTAAGCCATAGCATGCTGCTGACCCGCCTATGAGATCATGTCCCACCACCTCTAGGAAGAATCTCAGAGCATGTAGGTGGAGAGCATGACCCGCCTCTCTGGAGGCGTCTCCAGATGCTCGAATAACGCCAGCTTGGCTTCCAGCCATGACTCTGCAGCCTGAGGTCCTCCCTCCCCCGAGAAGGTGGGAGGATGATGCTACTGAAAGACCCACGTCAAGTCTGCCATAGACGAGGCAGGAGGCAGTGCTCCCTAGAAGGCCTGCGTCATCTTCATGAAACCTTCCCTGAACTACATATCAGCGCCTGTGACTGGTACAACAACCGGTGCCAAGGATGTCTAGGCTGGGGGATCAACATGAAGTCCCGGATCAGCCTTGTATGGCTTCTTATCACTGCCTGAAGATAGACATACGACTGGAGGACATCTCAAAGGCATAGCTCTAAAAGATCAAAAGCACACCTTAGATCAGAAAAACAAGGATAGAGAAAACAAGAGTACAAAACGGGAACAGGGGAAAAAACACACAAGATTGCATAACACGACTGCATGGCATGTATAAAACTACATGGCGTGTCTACTTAAACCAATGACATGGGTGTGTACTCCTTCCCTACGAGTCGTGTACACTTCAACTACACAGAGTTTTGACCCCCACACACGGCGTGTACTAGAAACTATTCCCCTACCCGAGTCTCCTTACACGGCTATCCCACACGGTCCGACTCAACCTGAGACTGCACAGCGTGTTCGAATAAAACACAGTGTGCACTAGACGAGGCTTCGGTGGTCCGTGTTTGTAACGCCCCGACCCTAGTTGCCTAGAGTCGGTGCATTATTACATAACATTGGCATGATCACAAGAAAGATAAAATCTCGAAAGACCGATTCGTTTAGTAGCCTTGGAAACACTAGATATATTCATAAGTTTTACATTACATCATAAAATGAAAAACTACTACAACAACATAATGTTTCCACAGTCCACACTATAATCCCCTCATAATATCCCTGCAGGTCATTCATAATTTACTTCTTCACTTCCTGGGAAAAATAAAACATAGAAAAGGGGTGAGCTCAAATGCCCAGTAAGGATAACAATATAGCGGAAACTTTCATAAATAAGAATAAACATTTAAGGCAATGTATAACTAAAACAAAAGCCTTTTAAACTTGAAGTTTTAACATAGTATGGCATAAATAAAATTAGATAATGCCATTTACTTATTCACATGGATATTCTACTAATCGAATAATCACATGAAAAATCAATAACCACTTTCATAATGTTGGAATGCATAATGCTAAACTTTAATTACTTTTCAAGGCCTTGTCCCAAGACCTTGGGGCTAACTGTAACTGGAACCCAACCCGGAGTGCCTCTAATAACCGGACACCAACCCGGAGTGCCTCTAATAACCGGACACCAACCCGGAGTGCCTCTAATAACCGGACACCAACCCGGAGGGCTTACTTTTACCAGTCCCTAACCTGGAGGGCTTACTTTTACCAGTCCCCAACCTGGAGGGCTTACATTAACCAGTCCCCAACCTGGAACATACTTGTCCAACACATTCATATGAAGTAAAGATTGAAATATAACATAAACATTCTTATTGGAACTAGCATACGAAATGTCAATACTTTCACCATAAACTATGAATGGTATAAAAATAGAACATCCACAGTCAAACATATCACAAAACCTTCAAAACAATATAGAAGTTTTGTATCATAATAAATCAACTTCAAATAATCTTAATACCCATCAAAGGATGTTGACAAAGATGAAATCAAAATTCTTTTTAAAGAAATATCTCCTTTTATTTTGAAATCATTTAAGATCCATATAAAATCAAACACTTTCTTTGAAAATAATCTTATAATCTTTTAAGGGAAGCTTTGACGATTTTATAACGGCGGAAAATAACCACACCCGCCGTATAAGTTAAAAAAAACATTCTTATCTTAATTCTGTCGAAAAGGTTAAAAAGCACCTTGTTTGGAAAACGACGGAAAGATTCCCTTATAAACCTCTTATAAAAAGTCAAACAAGGGTATAAATGACTTTAACCCATATTATTTTAAATATTAAAAATGTTTTGAAATACATTTTGAAGAAACATGGATGTGGATGATAACGAGATCTTAGTAGATTATTACGTATAAACAACCTCGGATAATGAAGAGATTGTGAAATAACCCTTACCAGTTTGGTAACTTATGAAACATACAACCCATGAAAGAGGTATCATACAATGAATATGTAAGTACACATAAATTAGAGTGTATTACACAAAGAATATAATTATGGGCAGTACATACACCACACAAAAGGTAATGGTGGCAATATGGCATGAATCTCACGGGAATAAGGAGTGAGATGAAAACCCCTTACCACGTTAATCAACTGAGTCGTATGGCTAAAAGTTAATAACCACCAAATTATTTACAGAATAACATGAATATGATAATATATATCAAATGCCAGTACACAATACACCACTTTCAATAATTTAGTGGTGAATAATGGAAATCTCACGGAATTGAATGTGAGATAAGAAAAATCCCTTACCTTGTACTTTTCCTTGGTTGGGGTAGGTTAACCTCCTGTATAATGGTGAAATAATTGTTATTAAATTATACAAGAATCATATACATTAAAATGATATCATATATGTTCTTTTAACATTGCTTTATTAATAATATCTTAGTATTATCGTCGTTTCGGGTGATAATCGATTCGTTCTTCTTAAATGTTTGGTTACGTAAGACATGTTTGTAATGGATAGATTATATCTTATTCATAATAAGAATGATATTAACATTATTTTTAACCCTAAAATGAGAATAAGACTTGAATGGATACGATGGAGGATGGATCTCACCGCGTTCGTGGAGACGGTAGTCCGTACGTACGCACGAACGCTACTTCCATTTAATTTTTATTTTAAAATAATTGAATCCAAATGATACATAGGTATATTACTATTCAAGTATAATATAATATTTTATATATGTTACTTAAGTTCATTAACACCATCCTTTATACGTTCCATGTGTGGTATGAACGAGTCATATCATTTTAAGGGGGCGGTAGTCCGCACTTCCTCAAATGAAATTATCGTATGTATATACAACACGAAAAGAATAATGGTATGAAATAAAATGGAATTACATAAGCTTATATATAAAATATATATCATTAATATCATATTTAATTATAGTGCCATCATAATGGCCACCATGAGAGGCGGTAAGATGTATTTGAACAATCATCGTTTCGTGAGGCTTTAGTTTTCCATCCACAGAAACATTATGTTCATCATCCATTAGATGGAGTTGTGTGTATGTGTAGTTTTAATCCTTCTTATAACAAAATCCTAGTATATTGATGATACTGGTGTTGTTACAAAAGAAAGGAAATAAAAAGAGTTTGGGGGTTGGAGAAGCAAAATAAATGAAAATAATTTAAGAGAAATCGTTACCTTTAATTTAGGTAACTCACTTTGGTTGGAACCAAAAGACTTCTCGAAATGCTTTCTGCCTAATGGGAAGCTTCAAGGAGGATTATAGGGATGTGGGGAGCTTAGTTGGGAAGAGTTTGGACGAGCCAAGTGGCTTGAGAGGTGTGAGGAATGAGTAGAAGTGGTCTCCTTTTATAAGGGAGAAGAGGGGCTCTTTAGGAAAGAGTGAAAGTATTACTTTATAATATAATTATAATCGGTTTATAATTGTCCAAAAATCATTGAGGTCGAAGATAAGATGAATCATATTCTAAATAACATCAACCAATAATAATTGGACAGGTTTTAGATAATATTTTAATCATTATAATCTTATTTATTTAAATGATTTATTAATGAGGTAAACATTGCATCATTATTGTGTCATTAATAATTTAAATTATTTGATGTCTAAAAATTATAAATAAAATATAATTATGTAGGAAATCTTTTTATCTTTCTAATGAATATTTATAATCGAAAATCCAACATGTATAACCCTATGTAAAAATTGTTTTTCTAAAAGATATAAGCTTATGCCATTTTTATTTTTATTTTAACTTTATTAATATAAAGTGTCCCTACCACATACAAGTGGATCCAAGGGGTACCCAAATTGACCCAAGGATGCTCATGGTCGGGTATGTGTCCACCAATAAGGTTAGGACACGTTTTAGGTTAATTTTGTATTATTATAATATTATTTTTTAACCCTTATTTACCGGATTTACCCTTAACCATGGTAAATAAAATATTTACCACAGTAATTATTCAAAATGTCTAAAAATAAAAGTTACCTATTTACACAATTTGGACACCCTGATTCCAAATATGGAATCCATTTTTCTAAATTCAAAACACAGAAGTGGCAGAAATTAATTTAAAATTAATTCCCGCTGTCAAAACAAAAAGCGTGTTTTTAAGAGGTAATAACTATCAAAAGATTGACACTTGTTTATGTTTGGTTTAATTGTAAAATTATGTACAATGACCAACATTATATTAAATGGTAAAAATATATTCTAAATATACTTTAAAACTACTAAAATTCATAATTTATCACTATTAATTATTTTGATTAAAAAAGTTGTTTTTAATTAAAATTTAGTAATTTTCACTATTCATCAAAATATGAAAGTTATCCGAAAAGTACCAAAATTTCACCTTAGGCTAAATTCGATATTCCGAATCCAAAAATGAAGTCCATTTTAAAATATAAAATATATATAATTTCAAAATTTAGTTATTACTATTCATAACGGCTAGTTTGATTGGTTGTGGCGTGTGTTAAAACTCAAGGTTGCGTACAACACACGCTACTATTTTATTCAAAGGAAAGCGTACCGTAGAAGCTTGGGATGTTTCATTTTAAATTTTTTTTTGATGTCCCAATTTATTCAGATAGTTTAAAATATTTTATTTAAAAAGGTTTCACTATTAAAGTTGATAAAAGTGCAATACTGAAAATCAATCTGTTCTTGCATTATGACTAAGAAACTCATAATAGGGATTCTAAAATTATAAGGATTATATAAAGTTCAAAATGATGTTAATACTATTCATGACCTCTTTTAATGGCTTTTTTTGTACGTCATGGTGTGATTGAACTCGGTGTTGCGTGTAGTGCAAGTTATTGAATTATTTTTAAGAAATAACACACTATGAAATCCTGGGGTGTTACATTCTCCCCTCCTTCAATAAATTGCGTCCTCGCAATTTGAAATTGTTCTTCGAAAATAAAAGGTTGAAAATAGAAAATATCTTTGTGGGAAAACCCACATCGGAAATTAGGTTACTAAAATTTAGTCTTAATATGAGGAAAAGAGAAATGAAAGAGTCACCACCAAATTATGATCTCGATTAGGAGAACATTGGTGGTATTTAGAGACATATAATTGGAGGAAAAACGTAAATATTTATAGGTAGTGATTGAGGTCATCAATCAAAAACAAGTATAAAATTGAGGTCCTTAAATTCATCAATCTATGATGATTTGAAATACCATTGGTTCAACAAAACATAGGGTATTAGGATAACACATTTTTGACATTTCAAAATATCTTAGTTGAAATCCCACATCGAAAAATGAATTAATGAGGCCTCTATTTAAAATAAAGATTCGAAAGTATGAAGATTACCGAAAATAACACATACTAGGGTTCCATGTAGGAAAATATGGATATGGAAGAAAAATCTAACCATCAATTATCTGATGGAGAGTGGTAGAGAACATGGCTATAAAAAGGCCAACAATCCCAAAGCCATAAATTAGTGACGATTTAAGGTACCATCTAGGAAAACATTTCTGTTCTAAGTTACTTTTCTTAATATTGAGGAATTTATCTATGAGATTGGCTAAGATCATAAGGAGATATACTTACTTTATAATTAGAGTTTTATCCATTAATAAGTTTCTACCACAAACTCATCTTTCATTCTAAAAGATAATAGAATGTAAAAAAAAATCTATTTACACTATTCGTATAGGGTTCCAAAATAAACGAATTTATAATTCATCTACAAGATCTTTTAATAAAAACTACATTATTTAATCCAGGACATCTCGTGGGCTAGTGGTAGGTGATACACCCTTGTCGCCCTTCGGTTGAGGGTTCAAGTCTCACAGCCTTTCCGGACGCGACGGGTTGCCGTCCGACCTCCGGGTTGTCCTTTTATGGAAATCCAAAATAATCTAAACTAGAACTATCCAAAATACTTCTATCCAAACTCACAGTCCAACATTTATAAGTAAGGTAAACATAATGTAGAACCTTTTTACCCCGTAATAGCATATGAATACCTTCATCATGTATTCTTTTAATACACCGAAACATCCTGAATTACCATATTCCTTATTGATTACATTCATGCTCCCTTATTCCATATAGAAAGCTGGATATACTTCATTAATCCAAAAATGTTTTAAACCCCAACAATGATGGAATATACAAATCATTAATCAGTTCCAGGGTAGTCAAGAATATCCAATATAATTTATCCAAAACAATCACATATTATTCCAAAATCACTACCTCAGTATCAGAACTATATTATGATTTATCATTCTCTCAACCATATATTTTCCAAATATTTATCCTGCTATTGAGTCACTTTTCTTTGTTCCACACAATCTCAAGTCCTTAATGAAATAGTACTGCAGTAAAATCCTTATATACTCCATGATTATTGTAACAAGTACATTGTTGATACAACACTCAATTGACATAATCAACATAAGAACTCTAATCATTCCTCTTCATCTGTGGTAGTATCATAACTTGATTATTATCCAATAACATCATTTGTGGCATAGTCTAATGACTGGGACATAGGTTCGCGTAGTGTCCAAACTCCTTGAAAATGAAGCATTGTACATTTAAAACCATTTTCTTACCCTTGCAGTCACGTACTTTGTGCCCTTTTCCTCCACACTTATAACAAACTCCCATTCCTTTCAGGAAAGTTCCAGGGTGTTTCTTTCCACAGTTACCACATATGGGAAAATTCTTCTTTTCCCTTTTCCCTTTATCCATCTTTCTCTCTTCCATCCTTTTCATCTCTTGATTCCCTTCAAAGCCATAAGACTCAGTAAACTCTTTACTTATCTTATCAACACATGATATTATTTTTCTTCATATGATGATAATACATGGGAGACTATTTCTCTTATAAATTCTAGCTTAAGACCATGAAAGATATGATCCTTCCTTCTCTTTGAATCATGTGTATTTCTGGAGTTCTCATTCCTTCTACTGGGCGCCATTTCTAAACAATGGCATAAACTAGATCAGTTTATGAATCAAAATACATAATCCCATACTTATAAAACACATAACATAAATTGAACTATTTATGGATATAATCCATAATCATAAAAATGTTTTCTTTGAGGAAGTATATACTCATAAACCCTTCATAATGATTTGTAAAGAAAATGAGAGTTATCCTAAGAATATCCCACGAGACTGTCGTAACCAAGAGTGCAGCAAGGCCCGTTGTCGTGCACCAGTTCCCGTTCGAGTCTAGCTCAAAGCGGTGTTTTCGGGTTTTACCCCTAGGTACATCTGTGCCAGAGCCGCCTCTACCTGCTCGTATCCAGACAGGGATGTATTGCTCGGAAAACTCACAAAATCTCTACAATACCAAAATTCTAGGAAGTTCTTCTATACTAATCCTCAAAGTTCATCTTAGGTCTACGTGCTCTAATCAGAGTTTATCTAAATCTAGCTTCCAAGGTTTGTACTAAACTTCCTCTGATACCAACTGTAACGCCCCGACCCTAGTTGCCTAGAGTCGGTGCATTATTACATAACATTGGCATGATCACAAGAAAGATCAAATCTCAAAAGACCGATTGGTTTAGTAGCCTTGGAAACACTAGATATATTCATAAGTTTTACATTACATCATTAAATGAAAAACTACTACAACAACATAATGTTTCCACAGTCCACACTATAATCCCCTCATAACATCCCTACAGGTCATTCATAATTTACTTCTTCACTTCCTGGGAAAAATAAAACATAGAAAAGGGGTGAGCTCAAATGCCCAGTAAGGATAACAATATAGCGGAAACTTTCATAAATAAGAATAAACATTTAAGGTAATGTATAACTAAAACAAAAGCCTTTTAAACTTGAAATTTTAACATAGTATGGCATAAATAAAATTAGATAATGCCATTTACTTATTCACATGGATATTCTACTAATCGAATAATCACATGCAAAATCAATAACCACTTTCATAATGATGGAATGCATAATGCTAAACTTTAATTACTTTTCAAGGCCTCGTCCCAAGACCTTGGGGCTAACTGTAACCGGAACCCAACCCGGAGTGCCTCTAATAACCGGACACCAACCCGGAGTGCCTCTAATAACCGGACACCAACCCGGAGGGCTTACTTTTACCAGTCCCTAACCTGGAGGGCTTACATTTACCAGTCCCCAACCTGGAGGGCTTACATTAACCAGTCCCCAACCTGGAACATACTTGTCCAACACATTCATATGAAGTAAAGATTGAAATATAACATAAACATTCTTATTGGAACTAGCATACAAAATGTCAATACTTTCACCATAAACTATGAATGGTATAAAAATAGCACATCCACAGTCAAACATATCACAAAACCTTCAAAACAATATAGAAGTTTTGTATCATAATAAATCAACTTCAAATAATCTTAAAACCCATCAAAGGATGTTGACATAGATGAAATCAAAATTCTTTTTAAAGAAATATCTCCTTTTATTTTGAAATCATTTAAGATCCATATAAAATCAAACACTTTCTTTGAAAATAATCTTATAATCTTTTAAGGGAAGCTTTGACGATTTTATAACGGCGGAAAATAACCGCACCCGCCGTATAAGTTAAAAAAAATATTTTTATCTTAATTCTGTCGAAAAGGTTAAAAAGCACCTTGTTTGGAAAACGACAGAAATATTCCCTTATAAACCTCTTATTAAAAGTCAAACAAGGGTATAAATGACTTTAACCCATATTCTTTTAAATATTAAAAATGTTTTGAAATTCATTTTGAAGAAACATGGATGTGGATGATAACGAGATCTCAGTAGATTATTACGTATAAACAAACTCGGATAATGAAGAGATTGTGAAATAACCCTTACTAGTTTGGTAACTTATGAAACATACAACCCATGAAAGAGGTATCATACAATGAATATGTAAGTACACATAAATTAGAGTTTATTACACAAATAATATAATTATGGGCAGTACATACAGCACACAAAAGATAATGGTGGCAATATGGCATGAATCTCACGGGAATAAGGAGTGAGATGAAAACCCCTTACCACGTTAATCAACTGAGTCGTATGGATAAAAGTTAATAACCACCAAATTATTTACAGAATAACATGAATATGATAATATATATCAAATGCCAGTACACAATACACCACTTTCAATAATTTAGTGGCGAATAATGGAAATCTCACGGAATTGAATGTGAGATAAGAAAAATCCCTTACCTTGTACTTTTCCTTGGTTGGGGTAGGTTAACCTCCTGTATAATGGTGAAATAATTGTTATTAAATTATACAAGAATCATATACATTAATATGATATCATATATGTTCTTTTAACATTGCTTTATTAATAATATCTTAGTATTATCGTCGTTTCGGGTGATAATCGATTCGTTCTTCTTAAATGTTTGGTTACGTAAGACATGTTTGTAATGGATAGATTATATCTTATTCATAATCATAATGATATTAACATTATTTTTAACCCTAAAATGAGAATAAGACTTGAATGGATACGATGGAGGATGGATCTCACCGCGTTCGTGGAGACGGTAGTCCGTACGTACGCACGAACGCTACTTCCATTTAATTTTTATTTTAAAATAATTGAATCCAAATGATACATAGGTATATTACTATTACAGTATAATATAATATTTTATATATGTTACTTATGTTCATTAACACCATCCTTTATATGTTCCATGTGTGGTATGAACGAGTCATATCATTTTAAGGGGGCGGTAGTCCGCACTTCCTCAAATGATATTATCGTATGTATATACAACATGAAACGAATAATGGTATGAAATAAAATGGAATTACATAAGCTTATATATAAAATATATATCATTAATATCATATTTAATTATAGTTCCATCATAATGGCCACCATGAGAGGCGGTAAGATGTATTTGAACAATCATCGTTTCGTGAGGCGTTAGTTTGCCATCCACAGAAACATTATGTTCATCATCCATTAGATGGAGTTGTGTGTATGTGTAGTTTGAATCCTTCTTATAACGACATCCTAGTATATTGAGGATACTGGTGTTGTTACAAAAGAAAGGAAATAAAAAGTGTTTGGGGGTTGGAGAAGCAAAATAAATGAAAATAATTTAAGAGAAATCGTTACCTTTAATTTAGGTAACTCACTTTGGTTGGAACCAAAAGACTTCTCGAAATGCTTTCTGCCTAAGGGGAAGCTTCAAGGAGGAGGATAGGGATGTGGGGAGCTTATTTGGGCAGAGTTTGGACGAGCCAAGTGGCTTGAGAGGTGTGAGGAATGAGTAGAAGTGGTCTCCTTTTATAAGGGAGAAGAGGGTCTCTTTAGGAAAGAGTGAAAGTATTACTTTATAATATAATTATATTCGGTTTATAATGGTCCAAAAATCATTGAGGTCGAAGATAGGATGAATAATATTCTAAATAACATCAACCAATAAGAATTGGACAGGTTTTAGATAATATTTTAATCATTATAATCTTATTTATTTAAATGATTTATTAATGAGGTAAACATTTCATCATTATTGTGTCATTAATAATTTAAATTATTTGATTTCTAAAAATTATAAATAAAATATCATTATGTAGGAAATATTTTTAGCTTTATAATGAATATTTATAATCGAAAATCCAACATGTATAACCCTATGTAAAAATTGTTCTTCTATAAGATGTAAGCTTATGACATTTTTATTTTTATTTTAACTTTATTAATATAAAGTGTCCCTACCACATACAAGTGGATCCAAGGGGTCCCCAAATTGACCCAAGGATGCTCATGGTCGGGTATGTGTCCACCAATAAGGTTAGGACACGTTTTAGGTTAATTTTGTATTATTATAATATTATTTTTTAACCCTTATTTACCGGATTTACCCTTAACCATGGTAAATAAAATATTTACCACAGTGATTATTCAAAATGTCTAAAAATAAAAGTTACCTATTTACACAATTTGGACATCCTGATTCCAAATATGGAATCCATTTTTCTAAATTCAAAACACAGAAGTGGCAGAAATTAATTTAAAATTAATTCCCGCTGTCAAAACAAAAAGCGTGTTTTTAAGAGGTAATAACTATCAAAAGATTGACACTTGTTTATGTTTGGTTTAATTGTAAAATTATGTACAATGACCAACATTATATTAAATGGTAAAAATATATTCTAAATATACTTTAAAACTACTAAAATTCATAATTTATCACTATTAATTATTTTGATTAAAAAAGTTGTTTTTAATTAAAATTTAGTAATTTTCACTATTCATCAAAATATGAAAGTTATCCGAAAAGTACCAAAATTTCACCTTAGGCTAAATTCGATATTCCGAATCCAAAAATGAAGTCCATTTTAAAATATAAAATATATATAATTTCAAAATTTAGGTATTACTATTCATAACAGCTAGTTTGATTGGTTGTGGCGTGTGTTAAAACTCAAGGTTGCGTACAACACACGCTACTATTTTATTCAAAGGAAAGCGTACCGTAGAAGCTTGGGATGTTTCATTTTAAATTTTTTTTTGATGTCCCAATTTATTCATATATTTTAAAATATTTTATTTAAAAAGGTTTCACTATTAAAGTAGATAAAAGTGCAATACTGAAAATCAATCTGTTCTTGCATTATGACTAAGAAACTCATAATAGGGATTCTAAAATTATAAGGATTATATAAAGTTCAAAATGTTGTTAATATTATTCATGACCTCTTTTAATGGCTTTTTTTTGTACGTCATGGTGTGATTGAACTCGGTGTTGCGTGTAGTGCAAGTTATTGAATTATTTTTAAGAAATAACACACTATGAAATCCTGGGGTGTTACAGTGTTGGTGAATACACGACCGTCTACATGGCTGGACCTTACACGGCATGGTCCGAACAAGCACGACGGGCATAGGCGAAGGCGACACCGTCCTGTGTTGTTCGTGACACGACCGGGTACCTGAGAAAGACTACACAGCATGTTCCGAACAAACACGACATGTGGAAAAGAAGGTCACGCCGGCTCGTGTTGTTTGTGACACGGTCGGGCACCTGGACAGGACTACATGGCATGTTCCCTACGGACACGGCGTGTTCTACCAGAGCTTCCCCGGCCCGTGTTGTTAGTGACACGGCCGGGTACACGGCTCTGAACTCACACGACGTCTACCAATGGTACACGGCATGTTCCTGAAGTTACTCCCACGACATCATGTTCTGCTTACATGGTCAGTGAAACGGCCTGAAAACTACACGTCGTGTATCCAAAAAGTACACGCCATGTATTCTGGGTTTTTCTGGGTAGTATCTCAGAAACGGTGCAGAATTCTAGAAATACTAAAACAAGGGAAAAGGTGCGAAATTCTGATTCGTGAGGGCCTGTAACACCTCAAGAAGCAAAATTCGGTGTTCATTTTATGTAAGGAACAAAGCAACAATTTTCTAACACAACAGAATAGAATATATCAAAAAACTATCACAACAGAATGCATAATCTATGCAAAGTCTATCACAACAACATGAAATCGCTAATGCACCCTACATGGCATGGTAAGAATGCATGAAATGTGATTTCTACAAGTGCCTATATGATGCATGAGATAGCATACCCTCATCTCATCAGGTTGCGACAAAAATAGAACTGAAATTTCAAAAAAATAACCGCACAAGTCATATGAATCAATCTAGGTGAATACATACCAACCATAAAAACTCGAAACCAGAAAATTGCAATTAACTAGGTAGAATGGCATTTCCCTGAACCCAAGTTATCTACTCCTGAGCACAGCTTAATGCCAAGTACCGAATCCATCCTATCCCTGGATAAGGTCTCCAAACAGTAAAGAAAGATAAATGAACTCCTCTGATACCACTTTGTAACGTACCGAGTCCGGAGCCCCTCCATTGGTGCCCCATACCCGGTTTTCCACATGACCTCAAGCGCATTTCCTTGAACGCCAGAGGTTGCCGACTAGCAGCGAGGGACTTGGCGAGTCGGTGGGGAAACTATGCCCTCATTCGGTAAGGTATAAAAGGTATGAAACAACAATAAACAGCGGAAGCAGTAAACAACATGCATAACAACAGAAACCAAACAGCAGATGTAATGCAGATATATAACAATGATGAAAATAATGAAGCAGTTGCACGTATCTATGGAAAACAGAAAACAAAACAATGTGTTGGAATATAACTGAAACCAAGTGAAAAATAAAAACAAAGAAATCTCCTCATCATCGCGAGCCAGGGATCGGTCACATGCTCCCTAGCTCCTGGTGCAGTCAAGATCCAGAAGTAGAAGGGCGCTTTCACTTGTCTATACCTGCAGCAACATAGTCTGCGTGGGCCCAAAAACATGGCCCAAACAGGGTGTGAGATACAATCCCAGTAGGCAGTCACCCAAATATGTGTGCCTAACAGTCAATGAATACATGGCAATAATAAAACAAAAAGCAGTAAACGGAAAAGCACAAACAGCTACAATCCACAGTTCTAACAAGTATAGCAGTCAACAACAAGAAAAAAAACAGGTAACCCTCTGGGTAGCTCTTACAGTCTAGCCCCTATGGTTCAACCTCTAATTACAAGCAACCCTCTGGGAGTAACACACAGTCTCACCCCTCTGGTTCAGCTACGTAATTAAGCAGACTCTCTGGGGAAGCACCCACCGTCAATTCCCCGTATAGTCTCATATCGTGCTAAAGGCTCTCTGGGGAAGCACTCAACGTTAATTCCCCCTATAGCCCGCATTGTAATTAAAAGACTCTCTGGAGAAGCCCTTCCATCAATTCTCCACTTGGTATCACATCTTGATTTAAAAGACAATCTGGAGAAGCCCTTCCGTCAATTCTCCCTTTGGTCAGATACTCTAGGTTCTCACAGTCCTGAGTTACTAAACATGATCAGCGCGTGTGTATCTTCCAAGTAAACTTCAAGAACTACTTTTTTATCAACTAAGGCTCAACAGTATAATAAAACAACATTTCCACTATCCTACGACTAGGCAAGGCAACTGGAAAATGCCAAACAGGAAGAATAAGCTTGGAAAAGCAATCTGAGCACAAACAAATTACTCTAATCACAAGTAATAACCTATATTAAAGCAATCATGCAAAGAAGGAAAGAAACAAGGGAAAAACCAGAAACACGCAATACTCCATTCAATGTTATTGGAGTAATTTTCACAAAATACTCAAAGACATTCTACAGAACGGTACAAACCACCTACCTCGATCCTAGGATATCGATATACGTGAATCTCGACAACAGATTCCCCTTAGAACGACATAGATCTGATAAAACTCACAAAACCTTCATCCCACAATAACTTGAAAACAAGGAGGAATCAATAAACAAGGCTCAAGAAGAATGAATAACTCACCGCTGCGATTCCAATGCAATCGACAGTGCTCGAATCGGAGAACGGACGGCGAGGCAGGAATCCATTCAAGATCCGGCCGTACGAATGCTCTTGGACGGTCAAAAACTGGAGAAGAAGAAATATTTAGGGGTTAGGCGTGACCCTGGTCCGTTTAATGAAAAAAAATAAAGTACACATTGTGTAATTTTAGAGTACACAACATGTACTTCAAATTTTCGGTACTCCGAAATAACTAGCCTCCTCCTCTGCCTTACACACCATGTGTGTGGCCCGGACACAGCCAACACAGGAATTCAAGCTGGAATAGAGTACACGGCATGTACTCCGAAAGTACGCGGCGTGAACATTGAATATTTCAAGAAAAAGCATTTTCTTAAAAAATATAGAATAAGAAAAAACATACTTGAATGAAGGTCCGGGTTCTTGGTGCCCCGTACCCAGTTTACCACATGACCTCAATCGCGTTTCCCCAAACCCAAGAGGCTGTAGACTAGCAGCGAGGGCCTTGGTGAGTCGGTGGAGAAACTATACCCTCATTCGGTAAGGTATAAAATGTTAGAAACAACAATAAATAGCGGAAGCAGTAAACAACCTGCATAAGAAATGAAACCAAACAGCCGAAGCAATGCAGATATATAACAATGATGACAATAATGCAGCAGGTACAAGTATATATGGAAAACATAAAACACAACAACGTGTTGGAATATAACTGAAACCAAGTGCAAAAGAAAAACAATGAAAGCTCTTCAGCATCGCGAGCCATGGCTCGGTCCCATGCTCCCCAGCTCCTGGTGCAGTCAAGATCCTGAAGTAGAAGGGCGATTTCCCTTGTCTATACCTGCAGAAACATAGTCTTCTTGGGCCCAAAAACATGGCCCAAACATAGTGTGAGATACAATCCCAGTAGGCAGTCACCCAAAGACTTGTGCCTAATAGTCAATGAATACATGGCAGTAATAAAACAAGAATAAGTAAATGGAAAAGCACAAACAGCTACAATCCACAGTTTTAAAAAGTATAATAGTCAACAACAAGAAGAAAACAGGTAACCCTCTGGGTAGCTCTCACAGTCTAGCCCCTATGGTTCAACCTCTAAGTACAAGAAACCCTCTGGGAGGCACACACAGTCTCACCCCTCTGGTTCAGCTATGTAATTAAGCAGACTCTCTGGTGAAGCACTCACCGTCAATTCCCTATATAGTCTTGTATTGTGCTAAAGGCTCTCTGGGGAAGCACTCATCGTCAATTCCCCCTATAGCCCGCTTCGTAAATAAAAGACTCTCTGATGAATCCCTTCCGTCAATTCTCCACTTGGTCTCGCATCGTTATTTAAAAGACACTCTCGAGAAGCTCGTCCATCAATTCTCCCTTTGGTCTTCTACTCTAGGTTATCACAGTCCTGAGTAACTAATCATGCTCAGCGCATGTGTATCATCCATGTAAACCTCAATAACTACTTTGATATCAACTAAGGCTCAACAGTAAAATAAAATTACAGTTCTATTATCCTACGACTAGGCATGGAAACTGGAAAACGCCAAACAGGAAAAACAAGCATGGAAAAGCAATCTGAGCACAAACAAAACAATCTAATCAAAAGTAATAACCTATAATAAAGCAATCAAGCAATGAAATAAAGAAAAAAGGGAAAAACAGGAAACACACAATACCCCGTTCAAGGGTATTGGTTGAATTTGCAAAAAATACTCAAAAACATTCTACAGAAAGGCAAAAACCACCTACCTCCATCCTAGGAGATCGATATACATGAACCTCGATGATAGATTCCCCTTAGAATGACGTAGATCTGAGAAGACGCACAAAAAACTCATCCCACAATAACTTGAAAACAAGGAGGAATCAAGAAACAAGGCTCAAGCAAAAGTAATAACTCACTACTTTGATTCCAACGCAATTGACCATGCTCGAATCGGTGAACAGACGACTAGGCAGGACTCCGTCGAAGATCCGGTTGTACGGATGCTCCCGGATGGTCGAAAAGTGGAGAAGAAGACGTATTTGGGGGTTAGGCACGACCCCGGTCCGTTTAATGAAAAAAAATAGAAAGTACACGATGTGTACTTTTAGAGTACACGGTGTGTACTTCGAATTTTCTGTACTCCGAAACAACTGGCCTCTACCTCAGACTTACACACCATTTCTGTGGCCCGGACACGGCCATCACACGACTTCGAGCCGGAACAGAGTACACGACATGTAATCAGAAAGTACACAGCATGTACTTTGAAAAGTTCTAGAAAAACAATTTTCTTAAAAACTCCAGAAAATGGGAAAACATACCTGAACGAATGTCTGGGTTCATACAGAAGAGATCTTGTAATAACTCTAGAAATGAAAATTATGTTAAGAAGGGAAAATTTGAATATCCATACTGCATTAATTGCGGGAAGAAACACCCCAGTACATGTTTGAAGGGAATGTGAGTCTGTTAAAACTGTGGTGAAAAAGGCCATCATGCTCGTGATTTCAAGGGGAAGAAATAAGCTACTGATGTTCAATGCTACAATTGCAGGCATATGGGACATTATTTCAAGGAATTTACAAAGAGTTAGGGAAACATACCTCAGAAATGGAAAAGGGATCAAGGCCATATTTATGCTATCACCAATACTTAGATGGAAGATCCAAAAGACTTGGTGGCAGGTAATTTAACGGTTTCCTCAAGTTAAAAAAATGCTTTATTTGAATCTAGATCATCACATTGATTCATATCTTCAAAATTTTCTATGAAAATTAGATATCTCCAATTTGATTTAACAAGGGAGTTTTCAGTTATAAATATTAAGGGAAGTATCATCGCAATACTGTTTTTTGAATCTGTTCCCATT
Organism: Viscum album; assembly: GCA_963277665.1. Taxonomy (NCBI): domain Eukaryota; kingdom Viridiplantae; phylum Streptophyta; class Magnoliopsida; order Santalales; family Viscaceae; genus Viscum; species Viscum album. Next base: position 201,798,535 of record OY728121.1, on the reverse strand, counting down.
ATAGCATATAAATGGTTTTTATCTTCTGAACTCATAATCATACCTATGATTGAATTTGATATAATCTTTGGTATGGATTGGATTTCAGACCATGATGTAATGATTTATTATATGAATAAGTAGGTTACAATATTTTATGCTGATGATAAAGAGCACCTTATCTTTATAGAAGAATCACCACCACCAAATTCTTATCTAGATCCACCCCAATAGCCCAACTAAATTAAATTATTGGGGAGGAAGAGAATGAAAGAATTGTGGGCGAGGAAAGGAATGATCAAATAGAGGATGTTCCTATGGTGAGAGAATATGTTGATGTGTTTCTAGAATATTTACCTGGACATCCTCCAGAATGAGAAATTGAGTTTTCCATTGATTTAATTCCTGGTTCAAGGCCCATATCGAAGACCACTTAGAGAATGGCCATAGAGGAATTAGTGGAACTAATGAAAAAACTAGAGGAATTGAGTAATAATGGATTTATTCTCCCTAGGGTTTCCCCATGGGGAGACCATGTTCTTTTTGTAAAGAAGAAAGATGGATCTATGATGTTGTGAATTGACTACAGGGAGATTAATGCTATAACAATAAAGAACATGTATCCCCTACCTCGCATTGATGATTTATTTGACCAAATTCATGGAGCTCAATATTTTTCAAAGATTGACCATCGATCTGCATATCATCAATTGTGTGTGAAGAAGGACGAAATTCCAAAAACCGCATTTCGATCCAGTTACGAGAATTACTATTTTATAGTAATTCCTTTTGGGATGACTAATTCAACATCTATTTTTAGGGATCTAAAGAAAATATTTTCCATGGAATATCTTGATGATTTTTTAGTGGTATTTATTGATGATATCTTGGTATTCTCCAAATGAAATGAATATCCTGAAAATCACTTGTGCATTAACATGAACACACTTAGAAGACATGAATTATATGGGAACATTAGAAAATGTGAATTCTTGCTTCAAGATATTTCTTTTCTTGTCCATATTTTCTCTAAGGATGGAATTTCTGTTGATCCTTCTATTACAAGAGAAATCAATGATTGGCCACCACCAACAAGTATAACCAAGGTACACAATTTTATTGGTTTTGAAGGTTATTATAGACATTTAAACCAGAATTTTTCCCAATTGGCTAACCCATTAATGAATCTCACACGTAAAGGGGTTATATTTATTTTGAAAAAAGCGTGTGAATAATGTTTTGAATAACTGAAGATAATATTTTTCAATTCTCCTATATTGACTATACCATCGGCGAATGATGGGTTTGTTATTTATAGTGATGCTTCAATGAAAGGACTTGGTTGTGTCCATATGCAGAATGATAGGGTTATTGCCTATGCATCATGACCGATAAAAATTCATGAGAAAAACTATCCTACTCATGATATTGAGTTATCTGTTGTATTCTTTGCTTTGAAAATAAGGAGACAATATCTCTATGGTGAAGATGTGAGATATATTCCTATCACAAGAGTTTGAATTATATTTTCTCACAGAAAGAACTCAACATGTGGAAAAGGCGATGGCTGGAACTACTCAAAGATTATGATTGCACGATACACTACAACCCGGGGAAGGCAAATAAGGTGTAATATGCTTTGAGCAGAAAGGATCATGGAGTTTTGAACAAGTTGAGAGTTGAAAGGGATCTAGTTTTAATGGATCTAGTAATGATGGATATGGGAATCACCATGGAAAGTGAAACATCAATGCCTTTTCAAATGGTAGAAAAACCTTATTTACTAGAAAGGATAAAGAGTTCTCAGACCGGTGATGAAGAGTTTCAATAGAAGATTAAAGCTGTGAATGATGGGAGATTGATTGACTTCGTATATGAATATGAGATTTTGAAATTCAGGAAGAGACATTGTGCTCCTGATATACGTGATCCAAAAATGTAATTGTTGGACGATGATCATAGTTCCAATTCCTCTATACACCCTGGGAGAAACAAGATTTATTGATATTTGAAGGAACATTTTTTATGGGACAACATGAAGAGGGAGATTGCCGATTTTGTGTCAAGATGTATGGTTTTTCAAAAAGTGAAAGCTGGAAGGAAACAACCTGGAAAAGTCATGCAACCTTTTCCCATACCTGAGCGGAAATGGGATAATATCACGATGGACTTTGTAACGTGACTACCGATGACTCCTAGAAGGAACGATGCAATATGAGTCATTGTTGATCACTTACCAAGTCAGCACATTTTCTTGCTATAATAGAAGATCTACCACTTGAACGACAAGAATGGATATATATTAATGAAGTTGAGATAATTCATAGAGTACCCCTATCAATTGATTCTGATCATGATCCACATTTTACATCAAGATTCTGGAAGATTCTTCAAAAGGGCTTGGATACTGAAGATCATTTGAGAACTGCATACCACCCCTAAACTGATGGAAAATCAAAAAGGACTATTCAAACATAAGAAGACATGTTGATATCATGCTCACATGAAATTCAAGGTACGTGGGATCAATAATTACGTCTATTAGAATTTTCCTTTAATAATAGCTTGCATTAATGTATTCGAGTGGCACCATATGAAGTATTATGCAAAAATAGATGTCACACACCAACCTATTGGGATGATGATGGTTAAAGAAAACTAGTAGGCCCAGAACATGTGGAGGAAATGATGGAAAATGTGAAGGTAATCCAAACCCACTTCAAAGATGCTCAATGTTGGCAGAAGAACTATCCTGACAATCGAAGGAAGGATTTCGAATTTCATGCAGGATATCATGTTTTCATGAAGGTATCTCGATGGAAGGGATTCATACATTTTGTATGAAGGGAAAATTGAGTCCCAGGTACATCAGAACTTTTGAAATTCTAGAACATATTGGGGTTGTAGCTTACAGTTTGGAAATGCCGCAAAATCTCTCCAAAGTTCACGATGTGTTCCACGTATCACTACTGAGGAAATACATGGATGACCAAATGCATTTAATCGCATATGAAGAAGTAGAACTAGAACCTGATATGTCTTATGGAAAATATCCCATCGGTATTAATGATACCAATGATCAGGTGTTGATAAACAATATGACTCATCACGAAAAAGTTCTATGGAGAAACCATAAGATGGAAGAGGCAACGTGGGAACCCGACGAACTTATGATGAAAAACCACCCGAGTGGTAATGACTCCTACTTGTCATCCAAGAGACGCAGGTTCAAAAATGGGTGGAGGTTAATTTCTGGGTTACTGTACCAGTATTGTAGAAGGAACTGTTCAGTACTATAGCATCCGAAACTATTCTCCCGATTTGGGCCTTCAGGCAACCGGTTTGGTCCTACGGGTCTCTAGGGACATCAGTTCACCAAAGGTCTTTGGTCCTCAGGTATTTCGGGCCATAAAGACCATGGAGTTTCCTAGTTCACATAGAGAAGGCCCCAGAAGAGGATCAGAGCAACAAGACTAGCTGTCACCAGAAGCAGATCTACCGGATTGGGAGAATGAGATGGTATGGAAACCACCATTGGGACCAGGCACTGGGCAGCTTTGTATGGGGAAATTCTAGCTGATCAGCAATGCAATGTGGGGAGCTTGGTGATCAATGATGGATATGCGTGGGGAAATTCATTTCATGTGGGTTGGGCCTACGGGTCATGAATTGGGTATAGTATGCCTCTAGGCCTTCGAGTCATGTATTGCGTGTCATGTCAGTCCTTGTGCCTTGGTACTCTGGATCATGTACGAGTTCCAATTAATCCTTTAAAAAGGGGGATTATCTATAATAATAATAAATAATAAGGCCTTCGGGCCATTCAGGAAACACACAACACAACCAATCAAAGTGGCTATTTTGAATAGTAATAACCACTTTTTGAAATTTGATAACTTTTATTTTTCAAATTGGTCTTCATTTTTAGATTCGGAATATCAAAATTAGAATAGGTGAGTTTTTTTTATTTTTCTGAGAACTTCCAAATTTTGATGAATAGTGAAAAATACAAAACTTTAATTAAGAACAACTTTTTTAATCCATAAATTTATAGTGTTAAATTATACTATTGAGTCGTATTAAAGTATAGTTAGAATATATTACTAACATTTAATCCAAATCTGTTCATTGAACATAATTTCACATTTAAACTAGACATAAAGAATTGTCAATTTTTGGATAGTAATTATTTCTTAAAAACACATTATGTTTTGAAAACGAGAATTAATTTTAAATTAATTTCTGCCACTCTGTTGTTTTGAATTCAGAAAAATTTATTCCATATTTAGAATGAGGAGGTCAAAATTTTGTAATGATATAACTTATATTTTTAGTCATTTTGAATAATTTATTCGGTAAATATTTTATTTTCAATTGTTAAAGGGTAAATCCGGTAAATAAGGGTAAAAATTAATATTATAATAATATTAAATTACCCTAAAACATGTCCTAACCCAATTGTATGATACATGTCCCGCCATGGGAATCTTTTCGTCGATTTTGGGACCCCATGGAGCCACTTGTAAGTGATAATGACTCTTTATATTGATTAAGTTAAAGTAAATAAAAAAATTGCATAACCATATATCTTTTACAAAAAATAATTTTTGCATAGGGTAATATATGATATCATTTCGACTATAAATATTAATTAGAAATATAAAAATATTTCATACATAATGGTATTTTATTAATAATTTTTAGACATTGAATAAATAAATTTATTTATGAGACAATGATGATGTAGTATTTTCCTTATTAATGACCGAATCATGTAAATAGTATTATAAATGATAAAATAAATATATTTTGTAATTTTTGTTTACATACTAGAATTTTATAGGTCAATATACCATGTTTGGTTTGATTAAATTAATTTATTTAGAATTAATAAATTTTTACGACATTATCAAAAATAAATTATTAAAAAGTGTCAAAATTGACATAATGAAATTTTTAAATCAAATATAATATTATTAATTTATATTAAATTCTTAAAAATCCAAGGTTCATCCGAAAGACTTATATAATTATATTTGTATCATTAATGAACCACATGGGGTTCATTGGGAGATATATAGTATGTTTATTAACCATATAATATAAAAATACAAAGAGTCATGGTAAATGTCAAACTATTTAACTAAGATTAAAATCTAAAGGTTAAACATAATATATTGATCCAAACCTATCTAAAACCTATTGGTTTAGAGGTTATCGACCCATCCACACCTTATATTTAAATAATCCATTTTTAGCTATAATAGTCCTAAAATGATTTTATTATAAAATAATATTTCTATCTTTTCCTAAGGTGCCCCTCACCCCTCTTATAAAAGGAAACTCCCCATTCTCTCTAATTCAGACCATCAACACCTTTTTCTTTGGCCAAAACCTACCAAAATATTCTATCAACTTCCCTCACTTCATCCTAGAGGCATTAATTTTTTCATAAATCCAACATAAGGAGCCCTTTTGATCAAATAAAAAGGAAGAACCCAAATGATAGGTAATAATTTCACAACCCCCTTTCAAATTCCTTTCTTCATCCACATTATATCTTTGTTATTTCCATTATAACATAATTTCTCACATATCTTATATATACTGTGATGTTATTATAAATATGGTACATCCATATTCATTATTCTATCCATCCCTTGAATGAAATGTCACCATACGTGCGTACGTACGGATTACCGTCTTCAGGTCGTGGTGTAACTGTTATTCAATACATTATTATTTGGATGGGTAATATAATGATGTGTAATTCATGTAAATAATAAATATAACAATATAATGATTCTTTATATACGATATACCATCCAAATATATATTATTTTAATATCAAAGGAATGATATTGTAGCTTGTGCGTACGTACGGATTATTATCTCCACGAATTCGATGAGATTCATTCCCCAACGTATCCAATCATGACTAAATTTCATTTGATGATTAAAAATAATGTTAAGAGACAAGATGTTATTCTTTATATGAATAAGAAACATCCCATCGATAACAAATATGACTCACATAACAAATAATGTAAAGGAAAATGAATCCACTAACACCTGAAACAACGATAATACTATGATATTATTAACAAAACAATGTTAAAAGATCATATATGATATCATATTAATTTATATGATTATTGTATAATTTAATAACATTTATTTCCCCATTATGTAGGATGTTAACCTACCCCCAACCATGTAAAAGTACAAGGTAATGTTTTATTTCACAATCTTATCATTATCGGAGGTTGTTTATATGTAATTATCTACAGAGACCTCTTTATCATCCATATCCATGTTTTTTAATAATTTATTTCAAAACATTCATACTATTTTATTGACTACGGGTTATAGTCATTTATAAAATTTTTTGACTTTTTATAAGATGTTTATAAAGGAATATGTTTTTAAATTTTCCAAATAAGGTTCTTTTTAACCTTAGACAAAAGTAAGATAACAATATCTTTTTAAACTTATATGGAAGGTGCAGCAATTTTACACCTTTATAAAATCATCAAAGCATCCCTTAAAATCGTATAAGAATATTATCAAAGTAAATTTTTTATTTTATAATTATTTGACTTTTAAATGATTTCAAAAAAGGAGATATTTCTCTCAAATAGTTTTGATATGATCTATGTCAACATCCTTTGATGGATTTTGTTCTTATTTGAAGTTGACTAAATTTGATACAAAACTTCAATATTGTATTGAAGGTTTTGTGATATGTTTGACTATGGATGTTTAATTTTTATACCATGCAGGGTTTATGGAGAAATTATTGACATTTTGAATGCTAGTTTTTATAAAAATTATTATGTTATATTTAAACCTTTTAATATAAGGAATGCATTGGACATAGTAAGTGATGGGTGGAGCCCACAATTTATCCTCGATGCATTGGTAGGACTCACGAGACAAAATAGTTTCTTGGTACAAGGCATTGAAAAAATATTATTTGTAGTCTTGGTACAAGGCCATGAATAAGTGGTTATGATTATATGGAATTATGAATTACATCATTATGAAAGTGGTTATTGATATTGCATGTGATTATTCGAATGGTATAATATCCATGTGAATAAGTTAATGTCATTATTTCATTTCATTTTTTCCTTATTATACTGAAGTTCACTTTTAAAAATATTTTTTAGTTATAGATTTCCTTAAATGATTATGCTTATTTATGAAAGATTCCAATATATTGTTATCCTTACTCGGTATCTAACCACACCCCTTTATGTGTTTTATTTTTTCCAGGATGTGAAGATGAATTTTATGACTGACCAGTAGGGATTGCCTGAGGGGATATGAGTGTGGACTATGTAGACTATGTAGTTGTAGTTTTTCACTTTATGATGTAATGTATGACTTATAAATGTATTTAGTGCTACCAAGGATACTAAAATAATTGGCCTTTCATGACATGATCTTTTTTTATCATGCCAATGTTATGTAATAATGCACCGACTCTGGGAAACTGGGGTCAGGGCGTTACAAAATTGAATTTTATTAAAAACAATTAATTTATTTTTTTAATTATATTTTTCACAAATAATGTCTTGAAAATACATATGATGAATTTTAAACATTATATTGAGTTGATATATCATTAATATAATCCAAAAATATGTATTTTATCATTTTATAATGACAATTATTCACACTTGATATGGTTCTCATGAAAAAACCTCATAAATATTCCATAGGAATTTATTTACATTTATAATTAATTTTATATCTAATGAATAATTATATAAACAAGTGTAATAACAATTTTATTAATTTAGTTAATATCATTCATTACCAAAATTATATTGATTATATGGTAATTACATCATAAAATAATATTATTAATAATATATTATTTTTTTATATAACTTAGTCTTTTGTGAAATGTATAAATTTAAAAGAAACCTATTGTAGTCTATCGATTACACTATCATTCAAAGAATCCCTTTTAAATTATGATTAATATATAATTCATAAAAATTTAATAATATGGAAAGGTATTAATCAATAATATCATGGGATGTTAGATAGTTTTTGAATATCATAACCAAGAAACCAATCATTAACTTATATATTATAGATATTCCTATAAAAACATTACCTTTTACAGTTCATATTTTCGAGGAATGTAAAATGATTATTGATAGTGACTGTTATAACAATTGAAATACATCCAATTACAATTTTTAAAAATTGGTAAAAGAATTCTATTGTTAAACAAATAAAAGATTTCTAAAAATATTTTTAGAAGTTTAACATATATACTATAATATGAATGAATGAAATCATTTCACAACATTTTATTTCTCTTACTAGAACAAATTTTATGGATAAATATTATCAATAAATATAATATGTGTGAATATTAAGTACATGTTTGTTACTTATCCTAAAATATAATTGTGTTATTACTATCCATAATATTGATAGGTGTGAGGTATGTTACTTAATGTAATTATATATGAGTAAAGAAATTATCTTTTGAGATATTGGGAGATGGCTATAATTCAATGAAATGAATGCCAAGGAAAGAAAAAACTTTTTATATGAACAATAATGATTAAATGATATAGTTTTATGAGTCATTCAAGAAAAATATAATTTATAGAAAATTTAAAAACAAATATGATTTTTATTCAAAAAGTGTGATTATATATTATTTTATGAGAGATATTAATAGTATGATACAATGAATAACTAAATGAAAATAATATTTATTTGGAAAATTAATTATAATAGCATTACAAGTACAAAAATATGGTGTAATATTTTTTTTAATTTTTTAATTCATGTAATTGCATTTATCGTAATTCTTGAAAAAAAGTATGGTAATTAAGGTTTATACCAATATTTTAATTATTTTGTAATTATGGTTTGAAAAATAACAAAAAAATATCTACGATTAATACTTTTCAATTTTCAGATTTCTAAAACTCATTAACACCATAAATTCCATAAAGGTATTATATGATAATTATATTTCATAAATTAATGACTTTCCACTTCATTAACTGGAACCCTTTTAAGGATATATATAATATGAAACTATAATTGTTTGTGAAACTGTTGGATAGTCCTTACCTTCTAATGTAAATGAGATACATTTTTTGGTTGATAAAAATAACCATGTTAGGGAATATTATTTTTGAAAATCTACAAGAGACTTTGGTTCTATTATCAATTCAGGATACCCCCATTTTAATTATTGGATTTTAATATAATGATTATTTTTATACAAAAATTATGATAATAAAATATGGAAAACATGTAATATGTATTATAATCGGTTATATCTATCCTTAAAATTATTTCCCTAAAAATGAATAAATATTGAATCCCATGTTATATGGGACATGGTATCTTAATCTTAATAAATGTGGATATGTATACCTATTAAAATTAAGTATAATGAAAGATTATTAAAAATATATGGTATAAAAAACTAATAGTAAATTGATGTTGATGTCACGTGTAATGAAATCATTCCTTGATGATGTATTTACACACTGAAATAGATTACAACCAGGAATAATATTCCTTATACATAATTTTTTTATTATATTAAACATGAAATTATAATTACAATGATTTAATATTAACTTTTTTTATTTAATATTGGGAAAAAAATTGAACTCAGAAAATTTTATATGTTTACGGTTATAAATATGCATCATTAATTGATAAATTGAGAATTATAAATTACTTTAAATGGATGATGTTGTATTAAAAATCATTAAGGAAAAAATAGTATTCCAGTCTGTTAATATGATTTTATGTATCATTATAATGATTATTAAATAAAAAAAATTATACTTATTAGTAAAATAATAATTTCCATATAATAATTTAATATGACTCTAATCAATAAAAATACCTTAAAAGATAAAAATTAGTCTTATGAGATATATCAAGTGGTATTCCAATTGTTTTATCAAGTGTTTGTTAGAGTATGTTGGAGTTGGTTCCCTAGAAGAAAATTACATTTAAAATGTAATCCCATTTTGTAATACAAATAATATCATATAATGAATTATATTCTCTGTCACATTAGTTTGAGATCATTATAAAATTACTTATAACATATAATGATTATATAAGTTCCTTTTTATTTAGCAAACCTTGAGAATCTATACTAATATTAAAAAAATTATTTCATATTTTCTAGATGAAAATTATCATAAAAGGAACAAAAGAGGTTTGATTATACGGTTACATGGAATTATACAACATTATAACTTCATTTCATGATGTTCAGAAATGGTGACCTAAAAAAATGGGAGGTCTTGACAAAAGAACAAACAATAGGAACTAGAAATGTTTTTATGTCATATTATATTAATATATGATTTTTTTCGATAAATTTATTTTATATTATTATAATTTTCTATCATGAATCACATTGTTTAATATATAAATATATATCATAACTATATATGTTTGTGGTGGGATAATTTAAATTCAATGAAACATAATTTATATCACATTAATGGAATTCAGTAGGGTCATATTTTTATCTTATATATTAATATTAGTAAATAATTTGATCTGTTTGAAATAGATGAAATAGTATTAATGAATCCATTTGAATGGTAGTTCATACATAAGAACATTTATTAAATTAGAAGAAATTTCAACCATGTTTTTAGGTTGATTATTTAATTAACCATGAAGATTAATTATATTCATGTATATAAGGGGAATTAATTAAATATTTTTTTGAATGTTCTTTTTTTCATCATGGAATTTTTATCATAATATAGGAGTTTCCTGGGGAGTTTCTATGGATTGATTATGGAAATTATTTAAGTTCACATAATAATAATAAGACTGATTAAATGATAGTGATACCTTTTTTTATGAATTTAATTTAATTATATTTAATTTAATATTAATAAAAATATTATTATACACTTTTAGAATAATAATTATTAATTTTAATTTTATTTCATAAATTAAATCATTTATTTTGAAATTGTGAGTAAAAATGTTTCTCTTATTTTTTACTCACAGACATATGAATATATTAATAACAATTAAAATTATTTTAAGTATATTAATATGTGTTCTTATTTGGTTATTAAAATATTCAATAAAATTTATATTTATATACTATGTGAATGTAAATGAAATTTATTATTTTTATTTATCCTTAATATAAATAGTAAATGTTTTATTATTAAAAATTCAATAAATTCTATTGATGATTATAGAATAAAGATAATAGTTCAATGGAAATTTTATTTTATATTTAGGATCATGTAAATAAATATAGATGTATATATATAAACTTATTTTATATCAATAATGTCATGTAATATCATTATAATTTTATTTTAATTACATGACATGATGCATTAAATAGATTAAACATATTGGAATATGATATTTTGAAATCATAAATTGTTTTATCCCTAAGTATACAATTCATGGGAAATCATTTTTTACTGATTGAGATACTAGTTTTCCATAATGGAAATCATTATAGAATTATCTTATATTTTTCCTTGAAAATCCATTTACGTATATATCTCATGAAAATTGAGAGAAAAATAAAATCCAATATTGTGATCAATGAAGAAGGAATTGAATCACTATATTCATCTAAAATACAAATCATAATACATAGAAATTTGTTTCTAGAGTTTCAGAGAGAATTTATGTATACCTAAATGAATCCCTTATTGTGTTCAATGCCACAATGATAATGATACAATAATTGTAATGTAAATTTAATGTGATTATTATCACATTATTGGTAATTATCGTTTTAAATTTTTTATAAATTAAATATAAAATATCCTCTATGGGAAATTTAAGGGTTCATTTTTCCATATTCTTCAAACATAATATATTCAAAATATTGAATAACCAAAATTATGATACAATTCTCCTTCTCATTTATTGCCCAAAATAATAACACAAAATGATTTTTATTATGATCATTTTACAAACGGGGTATCTATAATTAGATAACTATTTCATGGGGTCTACATATTCATATATAATATAGTAGTCTATGTAACACAACTTGACTTGTACTAGTGTACTCACCATATTATCCACCTGGCTACATATTCCATAATTTATTACAAAGATGTTGTTTATTATTGTCCAAAGACATTGTCCATGATGAAGTACATTCTAGCTATCCCTTTTTTAATAGAAATCACCCATGATTGAAAAAACCATATAAATTTTATTATCATGGAATTTTATATATTAGTAGTAGAAGAATTAAAATTCAAGAGCCCCATATTAGATAATCCATGAACAATATGCCTATATTGCTTACTATTTATATAATGAAATCTTTAAATGTGATAAAAAAGAAACATGAAACCTAAATTATTTTTTCAATATTATATTATATAATCAATTGTATTATTATTATTTTTTTCAGTATTTATATATATGAAATACTCTATATCATATTCATGAATATAATTTCCTATAGAAATTGAAAATCATTATAATGGTGATCTATAATTATCAATAAGAGAAATCATATCAATTAAGATGATTATACAAAAATATGTTTGATAAAACTTGAGTATGAGTGAAATACAATATTAAATAGCATAAGGTCCTATAATAGTTATATATAAATCATGAAAAAGAATATATAAAGTCAAAAGGATTGTAATAAAGGAATAACATATTTCTTGTAATATTATTATAGAAACATTGGGAAATAATTCTTAGAGATGTTTCATTTCATCGGCATGAAATAAAAACATAATAATAGAAAACATATTAATTGTCAAGGTCAACCAAAATTACAATCATAACATAGTGGATCTGGAATCACTTCTGATGTCCCGTATCATTATGGATCAGTTTTCAAATCACACATCCTGTAGTGGATCAAGCATCACCTCTCGTATCCTATAATAATCTCTTAGGAAGTAAAATTTTAACCTTCTGATTATATGGATATATCATACACAATGATAATATAATTGAAAATAATACATATGTATTCGAAATGAAATCAATCACATGTCTAATCATTATAAACCAAGGGATAATATGTGTCGTAACAGGTTTTCAAATTGTATCTCATAAGATGAACTAAAAATATGATTAGTTGATATGAAAAATTCAATCACCCAAAATAATTAAATCATATTTTTTTATAATTTCATTCATTAAACCATAGTACATAGTATATATATATATATATATTTGAGTTATATAATTTAAATATATGTATATATAATAAAAGATATCAAAATATTTTTTAATATTATAATAATGAATTTAAGAAGTAGCTTCCGAAAAATAATGTCATTGATTCTAAAGTGGATAATTTTTAATTATTTTAAAATTAATATAGATAAAATTATCCTAAAATAGAATAATTTATTATAATAATAATTGTGAGGTGTAAAATAAAAAATACATAAATGTGGAAATAAATACCTTTTAAATATTCAAAGGCTAATTTAGATGAAATAAACATCAATTATAAAGTTATAAATTTTTTATTTATAAAAATATGAAGGAAAATTTAGGGAAACAACTGTATAAACATAGTTTTATTTAAATATCCAAAATTTAATGTTTTAATCTAGGAAATAATTTTGACATAAAGAGAAAGAGATAATAGAGATGATTATAATCATTTTTGACAATATTATTTTTTATAATAAATGATATCCATAAGAATGAATGTTTTCAAATGAATGTATACTTTACCGAAATTTAATAAATAATAATATCTAAAATAGAGAAATTTCATATAATTAAAATCAAAGAACAACTTATTAAATGAGGAAATCATATGGCCTAATAAATAACTATTCAGTTAACAAACTCATTACTTTGGATTTCATCATGCATTAAAAACAATTCATATAATATATAATTTATTTTAGTTATATTATTAATATACATTTTAACCATATTAATTTTTTTAACTTGTAATAATTTATTTAAAATTTTTCATTACCCATTATCCAGTTATACTTTATTAAAATTAAAATTGAGGGGTTAATTTTCATATTTATTCAATGTTATAATTTTTAGGAAAATTCAATTATTTAATCCTTGATTCTGTGTGAATCACAAAAATAACATAAATTTATTTTTTATATATTAGTTTTTTGTTGATTTTATGTTCAACATTCTTTTATGGATGTTATGGTGATGTTTCATATAAAGGGGTTGAAAATAACATTTTTTTTAAATAGATTCAACAAAAAAACTTTTATTTATAAATATAATCATACATATTATCATCATAAAAATACGAAATGTAATAATTAATTAATCATTTCATAATATTCCTAGTATGTATGTTTTCATAATCCCTAATACTATAAATTTTTTTTCATCATTCATTTTGGTTGTAGAAGTCTCCCAATCCAGAATGTGTGATAATGAATGATTGAATTAAAACATATTATTATATAACTATCTTACCACATTTATCTATGAATAAATTTTTTATAATCATGTTTTTATTGTGATATTATATATATATATATATATATATATATATATATATATATATATATTTGATGTATAATATAATTAAAACTAACAAGGGATAGAAAAACACTTACATTGATCACTTGAATATTATTTAAGAGATGCCATTGAATGTTAATTATAGGTAATATTTTTTGGTGAGTGGAGCTTAACAACTATGGGTGAATACTAATTGGAAAATTATTTTGTTATGAATTAAATAACATACCAAAATAATTGTGTTGTTTTAAGTGAGGGAATGGGATATGATATTTTCTAGGTGACCTTTAGTGCCATTTTCTCCAATACACATTAATTAATGTATAATAAATGAAATCACACTAGGAATGTGGACCAAATGATTAGAAATAATTATTATTTGATAAGAGGTGTCATTCATCCTATTATAAACAGATTTAGGGTAAATATTTTGTGATATTTTTTTATATAATCTATTTGGTTATCAATTTTACCTAATTTTATCATAAATGTACTAACTCCATTTTTACCACTATTACTAATTTTATTGTATAAAAATGAAATTATATGTATTACAGAAGTTATAATGGATAAAATGAAATATTATATCCATTTTATTAGATTCAATTATAACACAAAAAATTATTTATAACATAATAAAAATAATATAAAAGAACATTTTTTTATTAAAATATATTTTTGATCATAATGTTGATTTTTATCATATTTTATTCTAGATATTTAGTTGATAAGTATAAATTTTTTATTTTATATATATTATCCATAACGACCTTTAAAATAATTCTTTATCACTGATCTATTTAATTATTTGAAAACATCGATTACATATAAAATATATTTAACAATTACTCTTTTATGATTAATTGATTTTATTCATCAATAATTTAATTTATTAATTTAATTACTAGAAATTAGATTAATATTATAAATATTTTTTCAATATAAATAACAATTTTCATTTAATTATATTCAGTAATTAAATATAAAACTTATAAAATCCTAATTGTATAGAAATAAGAAAAATAATAAATGATATATTTTTTAATGTAATTATAACTTTAGTACATTTCAGTTTATATCATCCTATGTTATTTAAAAAAATATAAAATACTTTCATAGAAGTCCAATGGGTGGAATTAGTATTCCATGATGTTATAGGTGGTTCTTAAATTAGCATGTACCTCATACAGATTTCAATGTGCACAAACATCTCTAGAAGATTATTTTTTTCATGCTATAAATACTAGAGTTCATTATGGACTTTATCTGTTAGAAACCGTAGTTATTATATAAAATTTATAATCATGGGAATATGACCCTTAAAGGGAAACCTTCTTCTATATGCTTAAATTTTTACCCTCTAAATAGATATTTATAATGTGGTTACTTCCATTTATTCCCTCAAATTGAAATATTATATTATTGAGGCCACATTTTTATTTAATAATAAATCAAAAAACAAGAAATTTATATAAATATTTATTATATTTAATAAATATAATTTCATTGAATTTGTAATCCCAAAATGTTATTAAGAATGTACTTATATAAACCTAATTATCACATATATATAATGATAATATTATAATAATATAAATAAAAATACATGTATTGTTCATATTATCCTTATAAAAATATTTATAATCTAAAAAAGATTATCTCAACTCTAGATGGTTTTAATATTACATTACTAAATTTTAATGATGTAATCCACAACATAGATTACGATGAGTAATATATCAATACTTTTGTATTTTTATTTACATTTAGTTTGAATCATATATAATTATACCTATTTTTTGTTCATGGAAGGGTGATGATAATAAGTAATATGGTTTGTGGGGTCTTACATTAATAATAATAAAGTGTTTATTCTTTATGAGTTTACTGTGATATGTTCATTTTCTAAACAATTCAATAACAATAATATATTAATAAATAGAAAGTGTTAAATGAATGAAATTTAGATAAAACATTATATATTATATTATTGTTAAAATATAAATGATCGTACCCCACTCTTCAAAGTCAAACCCAATTTATGAAACCCATGATATTATATTGCATTTTTTGGAGACATGTATATTTTTTAATCTGAATCTTTCCCACATGGACTATTAAGGCAACTTTTCTTTAGTTTAACCTGTTTAGGAATAACCCCATACTTTAAATAGGGAAGACCAAACCCAGTCTTTTATAGGATGAATACACACCTATATCCTTGTTTAGGATTAGACTAATTCTAGTATTCAAATGGTAAAATATAACCAATTATTTTACAATTATATACACAACATAAACATTCATATGAAAACATTTGACCACATATATATTATATTTCAATAAGAACCTAGTCCATTTGGGGGAAAAATAATGCTACACTCTTGAAGGATTGTTTCATTCTTGTACGAATTTAAGAGTCGATTGGAAAATGTTATTCAACTGGGAATTATTAAGCCTTTTCTTCTAAAGGGATAGAATAAACCATTAAATACATTTTTTCAGGGTATTATAGCCCATTTAAGGATTCACTCTACTTGATGATAGAGTGCAATAATGTATAGTAAAAAGAATGAAAAAATAGATTAACATGGTGAAAAAAATATTTTATGGATATTCTAGCATTTGGATTTGGTACTGTTTAGGAATTTTCATATAAGATAAGTATTGATCTCCTTAAACTAGTAGACTATATTAGTATGAATTTTCATTATGAAGACAAGGGCCTCAGTTGTGAACAAAGAATCACAAAAGAGTAACAATATATTCACATCAATACCTATCCCTTGAAATTCATGGTCATTTTTTACATCAAAATTGAAGAAACTTTTATCTCATATATTCATTAGATTGAATCATCTCATGGAATTATTTAATTATATTAAGTTTAAATACAAATAATTCCAAAAAAATGTTTTTAAAAAACAAAATAGTAAAATAGTAGTACATATATCGATAATAGTTTTCATTAAATGGCATGTAATACATTAAAATTACTTATTAGATAGTCTGTTGATATTCCAAGGAAATAGTAATTTAAACATTTTAATCATAAATTTTTCTATTTTTATTATATAATAAATAATTTTATTGGGAAAATATTCATTAAAGTGTTAATATAGTAATTCGAAATTAATTTCAATTTCCATTGTATAATGTAACTCCTCGACCCTAGATATCCAGAGTCGGTGAATTATTACATAACATTGGCATGATCACAAAGGATCACGTCTTGAAAGACCGATTAGTTTAGTAGTCTTGGAAACACTAGATATATTCATAAGTCATACATTAAATCATAAGGTAAACAAACTAAAACAACATCTTGTCTTCATATCCCCTCATAATATCCCTGTAGTTCATTCATAAATTACTTTTCCACATCCTAGGAAATATAAATCATTTAAAAGGGTGAGCTCATATGCTCAGTAAGGATAACAATATAGAAGAAGCTTTCATAGATAAGCATAAACACTTAAAGCAATTTATAACTAAAAAAAGCCATTTAAACTTGATCTTCAGCATAATATGGAAAAGATAAAATGAAATAATGCCATTTAATTATTCACAAGGATATTCTACTAGTCGAACAATCACATGCAATACCAATAACCACTTTCATAATGATGGAATACATAATTCCATACTATCATAACCACATATCCATTGCCTCGTGCCAAGACTACAAATAATATTTTTTCAAGGCCTTGTGCCAAGACACTAGTTTGTCTCATTAGACCTACCAATGCACCGAGGAGCTATAGCAGGCTCCACCTGTCACTTACTAAGTCCAATGCATTCCTCATATGAACAGGTTTAAACATAACATAAACATTCGTATTAAAACTAGCATACGAAATGTAAATACATTAACCAAAAACCATGAATGGTATAAAAATATAACATCCATAGTCAACCATAACTCATTCGATATAGTATGGAATATTGTATTGTATCATATTAACCTCAATCGATAATAATGAAGGATATTGACATAGATGAAAATAATCATCAAAACTATTTGAGAGAAATATACCCCTTTTTCTTGAATTCATTTAAAAGTCACACTGTTTGTCAAGAAGCCATTTAAAAATAGATTTTTGAATCAAAGTGTCCCATTCCACTTTGAAGCTTTTAAAAATAGATTTAATTTAAATACTTTAATGTCTATATAAATAAATCCTTAAAACCATTTTTAAAACATGGACATTAATGAGCAAGATTTAGAAGAATAAGTCTTTAAAACATTTAAAAATGGTATTTTAGTTAGAGTTTCTAACCAAAAGAGAGACACTTGAATACAAATAACTGATGTAATAAAAATATTGTAATATCATGAGAATAAATGGATTCATGATATACTATGTAAAAGTACATTATATAGACCACATAAAAGTGATTTGGTGTATAACAACAAAGAAGTCTCAATAGAATGTAAATTGAGATGAAATCTCTCTTAAAGGACGTATCATTAGCTTAAGTATAAATCAAAGACATAATTATGTGTGAAAAATATAAATACACTAAATATGATTGGATATTCAGTGTAAAATAATCAAAGGACATTCACACATATTCTAGTAAAAACAACACCAATGAATTGGATGTTTATCTCAACAAATCGAGATTGAGTAAAACATACTCTTATCAAGATCATACCGATGACTTGAGAATTTATAAATGGATTTATTATGTGTATAAAAAGTATATCCACATAAAGGGGAGTGGAAATTATGACATAATCAAATGAATATTTATTCCACACATAATCTTGGAGTAAAATAATCGATGAATTATACGTAAAGCCGAATGAGTGGAAATTGACATTTCAAATTCCCTTATCGATTTGGTAACATATGAAACATGCACCCATGAAAGAAGGATCATACAGTGATGATCTATATATACATGAATTAAAGTATATTACACAATGAATACAAACATGGGCAATACACACACCACATACGATAAATTAGCGTTGAATAATGGAAATCTCACGGATTTAAATTTGAGATAAGAATCCCCTTACTTTGTAATTTTTCCTTGGTAGACGGTAGGTTAACCTCCTGTATAATGGTGAACTAATTGTTATTTAAATATAAAAAAATCATTTACATTAATATGATATCATATATGATCTTTTAACATTGATTTGTTAATAATATCTTAGTATTATCATCATTTCGGCTGTTAACTTACTCGTTTTCCATTATATTATTTGTTACGTAAGTTGGGTTTGTTATAGATAGGTTGTATCTTATTCATATCCAGAATTATATCAACTCATTAAAAATTATTTTTAAATCATCAAATGATAATTATACTTGAATGGATACGATGGAGAATGAATCCCATCACTTTCGTGGAGATGGTAGTTCGTACGTACGCACGAGCGACAATATCATTCTTTTGATGTCAAAATAATATATAATTGGATGTTATATCATATATAAAGAATAATTATCATGTTATATTTATTATTTACATGAATTACACATCATTATTATACCCATCTAAATAATAATTTATTGAATGAAAATTACACCACGACGAGGAGACGGTAAGCCGTACGTACACACGTATGGTGACATGTCATTCAAATGATGGATAGAATAATGAATATGGTTGTACCATATTTATAATAATATTATAGTATATAGTAGATACTGGATTCATTATTTTATAATGGGAATAACAAATAATGAAGAAGTTGAAGAAGAAAAGAATTTGAAAAAGGGTGGTAAAATCATTACCTCTTCTTCGGGTTCTTCTTTTTGATTTGATCAAAAGGGCTCCATAGGTTGGATTTCTGATCAAACTAAGGCCTCTATGTTGTATTGAGGGATGTTGGGAGAGTATTTGGGAAGGGTTTGGATGAACCAAAAGTCTTTGATGGTGTGAAGTAATGAGAAGGTGGAGTTCCCTTTTATAAGAGGGGTGAGGGGCACCTTTGGAAAAGCTAGAAATATTATTTTATAATAAAGTAATATTCGGTTTATAATGGCTCCAAAATGGATTATTTAATGTATAATGTGAGGATAGGTCGAAAACCACTCAAAAAATAAAATTTAGACAGGTTTGTGTCATTATATTAACCTTATCCTTAAGTATTAACTCTTAGTTAATTAGTTCCACTTTTACAACGTCTCTTTGTATTTTTATATTATATGGTTAATAAACATACTATATACATCCAAGAGACCCCCCAAGTTTGTCCATTAATGATACACCTGTAATGATATAATTCTATTGGCCGAACCATAGATTTTTATAAATTTATTATCAATTAATAATATAATATTTGTTTTAAAAACTCTATTATGTCAATTTTGACACTATTCAATAATTGATTTTTGTGAAACTCCTAACAGAATGATTACTTCTAACAAAGTCAATTAAATCAATACTAATATGTCATAGTACCCTATATAATTAATGAAATTCAATAAAATCCCCCTATTATATTTATTTTTGTATTTATAAAATCAATTATTTTAATTGTTTCACTATTATAGTAATTACTACATCATCATTGTGTCATAAATAAATTAACTTATTTAATGTCTAAAAATTATAAATAAAATATAATTATATATGAAATCCTTTTATCTTTATAATTATTACTTATAATAGAATTTATCTTATGTGTAACCCTTTATTAAAAATGTTTTACTATACAAACTTTGATTTTAACTCTTTTAACTCTTCTTTGAATTAAATAATAATAAATGTCCTAATCTAATCCAAGTGAACCT
The DNA here is from genome assembly GCA_963277665.1 of Viscum album. Classification (NCBI taxonomy): domain Eukaryota; kingdom Viridiplantae; phylum Streptophyta; class Magnoliopsida; order Santalales; family Viscaceae; genus Viscum; species Viscum album. The sequence goes on along the minus strand of OY728121.1, from coordinate 201,777,299 downwards.
AAATGATAATATTTTATTCCTAAGGTTGTTTGTGGTAGAAATAAACTTGTCCAATTAAATTATGTCATGTGTTAGGGTAATATTCATATCATTTTTACCCTTAATTACCCTATTTACTTTTAACAGTGGTAAATAAACATAAAAAGTTACTATTCACCAAAAATTATTTTCATCTAAATGAACCACATTTTACTCCTTGATATTAACCATGTCTCTAGGATTTTAGAAATTCCACTCACAAAAGTGGTAAAATTATGTTTTATGAAAAATTCAGTTTTTTTTAACTACCACTTAGTGGTTTCACTATTCATCAAAAAATGAAAGTTTCCAGAAAAATACCAAAAATTAGGCCTATGTTATATTTGATATTATGAATTAAAAAATGATGTCTATTTTACCAAATTCAAAACATATAAGTTGCATTAATTATTTTTTATATTATTTCCCGTTGTCAAAACAAATAGCGTGTTTTTAAGAGATAATAACTATCAAAAGATTGACACTCGCTTATGTCTGGTATAAATGTGAAATCTCATCCAATGACCAACATTGTATTAAATGGTAAAAATATATTCTAAATATACTTTAAAACAACTCAAATTTATAATTTATCACTATTAATTATTTCGATTAAAAAAGTTTTTAATTAAAATTTAGTAATTTTCACTATTCATCAAAATATGATAATTATCCGAAAAGAACAAAAATTTCAACATAAGCTAATTTCTATATTAAGAATCGAAAATTTAAGTCCATTTCAAAAGATAAAATTATTAAAATTTCAAAAAGTACGTATTACTATTCATAATGGCTAGTTTGATTGGTTGTGGTGTGTTAGAATCTCGAAGTTGCGTACACTGCACGTCATTGCATTATTCAAAGGGAAACGTACCATGGAAGTTTGGGGTGTTACATTCTCCCCTCCTTCAATAAATTTCGTCCTCGCAATTTTTTTAAAATTAGGCTTGATAATATAACGGAATGTCCCACATCGGAAAAAGAGTCAAAAAAACTATCCTTTTAAAAGAAAGGAAGAGAGGTATAAAGGCCACCCAAGATAACCCATACTATGATTCCATGTAGGAAAACATGGATATGGACGATAAACTATGTGTTCAGTTCTGATGGAAAGGGATAGAAATCATGATCAGGAGAAAGTTAACAATAACAAAATCACAATCTTTTGTTGGGGAAAACGGTCCTTAGTCTCCAAGTAGGAAAAGTAAACGGACAACATTTTTTTGTTTTAAGTTACATTACATAAGGACGAGGAATTAATTTATGATATTGACTAAGAACATAAAGAGATATACTTAATGTTTTTGTAGAATTTCATTCCTTAATGACTTTTTACAACTAACTCATTTTTTTTTGAACAATGAGTATTTAAGAAGACTTGGTCACAATGGAAGAGCTAAAATAAACTTCTATACATGATCCATGTAGGATTAACTATATATTTACCTTCTCTTTAGAGATTAATCAAAACCAAAATGGTTAGTATAATATCTGATGACCCCCCAAATGGATATTCCATTAGAGAAAAAAACACCAATCTTAATTTCTAAAATTAAACCATAAATACCCCAAAGTTAAAAAAATACCATCTAATAATCAGTTGTCCTTAAAATCCTTCAATATAATCCAAACTAATATTGAAACTCAAAACATATAAGAATGTAGTCTTCCACATTAAAATGTATCTCCAAATGACATTAATTACTCTTAAAGTTACATACTTAGAAGTATTTAACCTAATCATTTCCATAAACAACCCAAATAACTATAAATCCACAATAAAAACATAGATAAAAATCCACCATTACTCCTCAAATGAAATCCCATACTATTCAATTTTCCATACAACAAAGCGAAAAACATCCAAAATAACATTTATCACTTAATTACCAAATCATTTTCCTATACTAATGGTATTCATTTTATAAGACATAAGATCCCAAATCAAATTATTATTGATCAATAAAACAATTTAACTAAAAATAATAGTCACACTAACCAGGGACTTCATGTAGTCTAGTGATATGCAATAAATCCCAATCACACTTTGGTTGTGGGTTTGATTCCCACTGCTTTGTCCGACGCGACGGTTTGTCACACGGTCTACGTGTTGTCTTTTTTCAAAAACTATATTTTATGACTTTACAAAAATGAGATAAATTCCTCAAAATAACCATAACATAATTTAACCAAAAATCTTATCTCATACCTTGCATTTTCATCCCAAATTATAAATACTTAAAATTGCACCAAACCCAACGATCATATAAAACCAAATGGTTATTTATAACTATATCCACAAGAGAAAAGATAATTCTTCCTCAAATATCATTCTCACATGGAAAACAGAAGGGTTAAAAATACGAGAGAAAATTATTCCAAAGTAAACCCATCAACAAGGAGCACTAATAATTTTTAAACATTTCTCCAACCATTTATTTTCACATAGCTTCTTCTTTGACAAAGAAAATATCCTATAGAATAGGGCATTCACACGGGTAATGGCCAAGTCCCCTACATTTATGGCAAATGATTGTAAATGGACTCTTTGGACCATTTTTATCTTCTTCCATAGAACTCTTCATTTTTCTTCGGCAATTCTTCAATTTATGTCCTTCCTGCATGTAAAGCATTTATTTTTCCCATTGAGACACATTCTTGGGTGTCTCCTTCCACATTTCCTGCATGATGAAAATTGAGGATTCCTTTCTCCATGGTCTCCACTGCTGAAGCTCTTATCATTAATCATCTTTCTCTTCTTTGTTGAGTCCGGTAATTAGTTAATATATATATTGTTGATGATATTTTTGGAAAATTTATTTGGCATAAAGATGATATCTTTTACTCCTATCAACATTCTATTTTGTTGCTCATTCCCACCACCATTCCCACCTTGTACATCATTCTCAATGTCACAATGACTTCCTTGGAATCCAGCCATTGAGTAAAACCAGAAATCATTGTGTGAGTAATAGTAGTCATAAAATCATTTAGAGATTAACATGTCACCATATTCTCAATTTGAAACACAATAGGATTAACCAAGGTAATTTACACTCATCTTATATATTCATACTTCAAATCGGTTAGTAAAGAAAATGTAAATTGTCTTAAGAATATCCCCCAGAAGTGTCGTAACCAAGAGTGCAGCAAGGACCGTTGTCGTGCACCAGTTTCCCATTCGAGTCTAGCTCAAAGCGGTGTTTTCGGGTTTTACCACTAGGTACATCTGTGCTAGAGATGCCTCTACCTGCTCGTATCCATACCGGGATGTATTTCTCAGAAAACTCACAAAATCTCTACAATACCAAAATTCTAGAATTTTATTCTATACTAATCCTCAAATTTCATCTTAGGTCTACGTGCTCTAATCAGAGTTTATCTATATCTAGCATCCAAGTATTGTACCAAACTTCTTCTGATACCAACTGTAATGCCCCGACCCTGGATATCCAAAGTCGGTTCATTATTACATAACATTGGCATGATCACAAAGGATCAAGTCTCGAAAGACTGATTAGTGTAGTTGTATTGGAAACACTAGATATAGTCATAAGTCTTACATTACATCAAAAGGTAAAAAAACTATGACAACATATTTTCTTTATATCCCCTCATACTATACCTACAGGTCATTCATAAATTACTTCTTCACATCCTGGGAAAAATAAAACATTTAAAGAGGAGAGCTCAGATTCTCAGTAAGGATAACAATATAGTAGAAGAATTCATAGATAAGCATAAACAATTAAACCAATTTATTACTAAAACAAAAGCCTTCTAAACATGAACACCATCATAATATGGAAAAGATAAAATGAAATAATTCCATTTACTTATTCACATGGATATTCTACTAGTCGAACAATCACATGAAATATCAATAACCACTTTCATAATGATGGAATGCATAATTCCAGACTATCATCACCACATAGCCAATGCCTCGTGCAAAGACTACAAATAAGATTTTGTCAAGGCCTTAGTCCAAGACACTAGTTTTTCACATGAGACCTACCGATGCATCAAGGAGCTATAGTGGGCTCCACCTTTCACTTACTAAGTTGAATTAATTCCTCATATGAACAGGTTTAAACATAACATAATGATTCATATTCAAACTAGTATACGAAATGTCAATACTTTAACCACAAACCATGAATGGTATAAAAATATCACGTCCACAGTCAAACATAACTCATTATATACAATATGGAATATTTTATTTTATCATATTAACCTCAATCAAGAATAATGAAGGATATTGACATATATGAAAATAATATTCAAAACTATTTGAGAGAAATATCCCCCTTTTTCTTGAAATCATTTATAAGGCACACTATTTGTCAAGAAGCCATTTAAAAATAGATTTTTTAATCAAAGTGTCCCATACCACTTTGAAAATATTAAAAGGAGATTTAATTTTAAAAAATTAATGTCCATATAAATAAATCCTTAAAATCATTTTTAAAACATGGACATTAATGAGCATGATTTAGAAGAATAAGTCTTTAAAACATTTAAAAATGGTATTTTAGTTATAGTTTCTAATCAAAAGAAAGACAGTTGAATACAAATAATTGAGGTAATCAAAAAATTGTAATATCATGAGAATAAAGGGATTCATGATATATTATGTCAAATTACATTATATACACCACATAAATGTTATTTGGTGTATAACAACAAAGAAATCTCAATGGAATGTAAATTGAGATGAAATCTCTCATAAAGGACGTATCCTTAGCTTAAGGATAAATCAATAACATAATTCTGTGTGAAAAATATAAATACACTAAATATTATTGGATATTCAGTGTAAACCAATCAATTTACATTCAAACATATTCTAGTAAAAACAACACCAATGAATTGGATGTTTATCTCAACAAATCGAGATTGAGTAAAAATTACTCTTTTCAAGTTCATACCGATGAAATGATAATTTATCAATGAAGTTATTATGTGTATAAAAAGTATATCCAATGAAATGGGAGTGGAAATTATGACATAATCAAATAAATAGTGATTCCACACATAATCTTGGGGTAAAATAATCAATGAAGTATGCATAAATCCGAATGAGTGGAAATTGAAATTTCAAATTCCCTTATCGATTTGGTAACTTATGAAACATGCACCCATGAAAGAAGGATCATACCCTGATGATGTAAATATGAATGAATTAAATTATATTACACAATGAATACAAACATGGGCAATACACACACCACATACAATAAATAATCGGTGAATAATGGAAATCTCACAGATTTAAAAGTGAGATAAGAAACCCCTTACTTTGTACTTTTTCCTTGGTCGACGGTAGGTTAACCTCCTATATAATAGTGAAATAATACTTATTTAATTATACTATAATCATTTACATTATTATTATATCATATATGATGTTTTAACATTTATTTGTTAATAATATCTTAGTATTATCGTCATTTCGGGTGTTAACTGACTCGTTTTCCTTTATATTCGTTGTAACCTAAGACATGTTTGTTATGGATAGGTTGTATCTTATTCATATCCAGAATTATATCAAGTACTTGAACATTATTTATAAATCATCAAATGATAAATATACTTTAATGGATACGATGGAGAATGAATCTCATCGCATTCGTGGAGACGGTAGTCTGTACGTACGCACGAGCGACAATATCATTATTTTGATGTTAAAATAATATATAATTGGATGTTATATCATATAGAAAGAATAATTATCATTTTATATTTATTATTTACATGAATTAGACATCATTATTATACCCATCCAAATAATAATTTATTGAATGACAATTACACCACGACGTGGAGACGGTAAGCCGTATGTACACACGTATGGTGACATGTCATTAAAAGGATGGATATAATACTAAATATGGTTGTACCATATTTATAATAATATAATAGTATATAGGAGATACTGGATTAATTATTTTAGATTGGGAATAACAACAAAATAAGAAGTCGAAGAAGAAAAGAGTTTGAAAAAGGGTGGTAAAAACATTACCTCTTCTTGAGGTTTTTCCTTTTGATTTGTTCAAAAGGGCTCTATAGGTTGGATTTCTGATTAAACTAAGGTCTCTAGGTTGTAGTGAGGTATGTTAGAGAGTATTTTTACAGTTTTTTTCAGAACAAAAAGGCTTTGATGGTGTGATGTAATGAGAAGGTGGAGTGCACATATATAAGAGGGGTGAGGGGAACCTTTGGAAAAGCTAGAAATATTATTTTATAATAAATTCATATTCGGTTTATAAAGGCTCAAAAGTGGATTATTTAAAGTTTAAGGTGGGGATAGGTCTAAAAAAAATAAACCAATACAATTTAGAAATGTTTGGGTCATTATATTAACCTTATCTTTAAGTATTAACTCTTAGTTAATTAGTTTCACTTTTACAATGTCTCTTTGTATTTTTATATTATATGGTTAATAAACTTACTATATACATCCAAGAGACCCCCAAGTGGCCCATTATTGACACACCTATAATGATATAAGTCTCTTTGCCGAACCTTATATTTTTATGAATTTAATATCAATTAATAATATAATATTTATTTTAAAAACTCTTTTCTGACAATTTTGACACTATTCAATAATTGATTTTTGTGAAACTCGTAACAGAACGATTACATCAAAAAAAGTAAATAAATCAATCATAATATGTCATAGTAACCTAGATAATTAGTTTAATTCAATAAAATCCTCCCATTATATTTATTTGGGTATTTATAATATCAATTATTTTAATTTTTCATTATTATGGTAATTACTGCATCATCATTGTGTCATAAATAAATTAACTTTTTTAATGTCTAAAAATAATAAATAAAATATAATTATTTATTAAATCGTTTTATCATTGTAATTAAAATTTATAATCAAATTTATCTTATGTGTATCCCTATATTAAAAATGTTTTTTAAATAAGCTTTGATTTTAACTCTTTTAACATTTCATTAAATTAAATAATAATAAATGTCCTAATCTAATCCAACTGAACCTAAATGATAATATTTTATGCCTAAGGTTGTTTTTGGTCGAGATAAACTTGTCCAATAGAATTAGGACAAGTGTTAGGGTAATATTAATATCATTTTTACCCTTAATTACCCTATTTACTTTTAACCGTGTTAAATAAAAGTAAAAAGTCACTATTAACAAAAAATTATTTTCTTCTCAATGAACCAAATTTTACACCTTGATATTAACCATGTCTCTCGGATTTTCGAAATTCCACTCACAGAATCGGTGAAATTATGTTTTATGAAAAATTCAATTTTTTTAACTACCACTTAGTGGTTTCACTATTCATCAAAAAATGAAAGTTTCCAGAAAAATAACAAAAATTAGGCCTAAGCTATATTTGATATTATGAATTCAAAAATGATGTATATTTTACCAAATTCAAAACATATAAGTTGCATTAATTAATTTTAAAATTAATTCCCGTCGTCAATACAAATAGCGTGTTTTTAAGAGATAATAACAATCAAAAGATTTACACTTGTTTTTGTCTGGTTTAAATGTGAAATGTCATCCAATGACCAACATTGTATTGAATGGTAAAAATATATTCTAAATATACATTAAAACCACTAAAATTAATAATTTTTCACTATTAATTATTTTGATTAAAAAAGTTGTTTTTAATTAAAATTTAGTTATTTTCAGTATTCATCAAAATATGAAAGTTATCTGAAAAATACCAAAATTTAACCGTAAGCTAATTTACATATTACGAATCCAAAACTTAAAGTCCATATCGAATGGTAGAATTTATAAAATTTCAAAAAGTAGGTATTACTATTCATAATGGCTACATTGATAGGTTGTGGTGTGTTAGAATCTCAAAGTTGCGTACAATGCACATCATTGCATTATTCAAAGGGAAACGTACCATGGAAGCTTGGGGTGTTACCTATAAAACATTACATATTTTAAAATCACTCATCGTATTTCAAAGAGTTTAATTTTTAATATCTCATTTTTGAAAATACTATTGTGAATATAAATACATATTAAATCTCATGTACATGTCCTTTATTTATTTATATAAAATATAAAACATATTGTAATGGATATTATATAATTAATGAATAATTTATCGAAAAAAATCTATAAATATTGGAAGTAAATATTTCCTAAATAGAAATAGAAAACATATATGAAAATGGATTATTAATCATCGTTTGTTAAAAACCCATAGAAACTATTATCTCATGCCCATGATAATTTTATAATATAATATAATTATTCTACATATAAAATTTTCAAATTTAAAAATTCACATAGATGAATCATCATTGACAGGTTCACTTTAAAAATTTAGTGTAGCTGAATTCATGTACTGAAATTGAAGTAAACTAATATAAATAAATAAATTGAGATAGATGAATTGATTTGAGAAAAATCAGGTATGAAATTCACAAAATAAAATTTACATACTTGAATTGATCTATGTGAATTTATTTTTATGATTCTTTTATAAAATACTCTATGTATACAATTTCACATATCTAATATTTGGAAAAACAGAATTTATTTAACCGATATATTATAATATGTAATGACCTTGACATAGAATAATTATTACCTAAACTAATCATTTTAAATAGAAGAATAATATTTGTATATAATTTACTTATATTTATCAAATTTATTTAAATTTAAAAAAAAATTCATGAATCAAATTATTAAGTATAATATATCTCATTTTATCAAAAAATTATAGAAGCAAAATAGTTCTGACCAAATAAATGATTTAGAATAAACACATGTATATACTCAAAATAAATTCCAAAAATGATAAAATCAATTCCAAACATTAATTATTCTAATTAAATGTACCATATTATATTATATTTCCATAGTACAAATAATAAATCCATTTTTTTTATTGAGCCAATGTTATGCATGAAATATAAATGGTAACAAAATATGAATATTCATCTATGTTGTTCACAAATTGGCTATGTGGACTAAAAAACACTACATTGTGAAAAATCATGTAACATCATGGATAAAAAATACATTCTATTTCATTGATAAAAATGTACATTCAAATTTATGTGGACCTATTATTTTAATTTGACGTAGTAAATGTAATAGTGATGTTGATATATAGATAGAATTATTTCATGTGGGTATGAGTATCCAGTGTTAATATGCGGGATATTTTCCACCTATAACATCTTTTTATGGTTATTGGATTTAGATGTACACTATGAGTTTGTAAAAAGGTGGATTTTGTTCATATCTAGATAACGAGTGATAATAGTAAATAAATATCTATTTGGATATTCAATATATTCATTCTAGTTTTATTTCACTATTTCATTCTATTTGGTATTTATTCCATGAATCTGGTGAAATGTTGGGAGAAGACATTCATGTTTTTTTATTCTACATTCTATCTAATATTTTCCATCTCATGGGAATTGGGAATTCCAATCATGTATATCGATGATCGGTTTGGGTAATAGTTCATATGTGTAACCCAATTTTGATGGCTATAATTTGGAGAAGAGTATCATTAATCATATTCTTCTGTATTTGGCAGATATGAAATATGATTGTTAGAACATAAGCTGTAGGTTATAGTGGGTTCCTCGAAAATATTTTCCATGGAACGCCTCAAGATACCATGGGATGTCTAGATGTGTTTCTCCTATATAGGATTTTGATCATAAATATTTTTTTTCTTTTTTAATTATGAAATGGGATGTGATTTCACAATTATATGATCATTTTATTCTATTTTTTGTAAACTAACATACATTTGATTGGTTTTTCAACACAAGAGTGTTCAATTTAAAATACCCCTAAATGTAATAATCCCATTGATAAAAATATTAATAGGGATATCATTTGAAAATTTCAATTTTTGTACTACAATGTAACAGGAATTTTGAACCCTATTGTTGAGGTGTAAATTGGAGCTTCAGGATGTATAGATTTGGAACCTGATCTCATGTGTGTGATTCTCCTATCATATAATGTTATAAATGAACACAATTAGGTGGGTGAACTTCTAGATAATATTAATATAGTTTCTGAATTCACATAGAAACAAATTGATATCGTGTTAAAATTCATAGAGTTCAAGCTTGAGGCAACCAGTAAGCAGTGTCGTGATTATAAAGTCTGAGTAAATTGTCATGTTGGATTGTATTTGAAGGGTATATAGACAATATTATTTAATCAATTTATCCTAAATTATCTTTTAATAGTGAAATATTTTCTTTTTATAACATACAATTATGAGGGTGATCAATGTCGGACTACCCTGTTCATTTTATAGAGCTATTTCATTTTTCAATGGAGGTGGTGATAATTAGCATGTTGAATGTTCATAAAAATTTTAGGTGTTAAAAGAGGAATTGATCATAGTTATATATTCTGAATAACTATAACTATACATAAATAGTTTACATATATATGATATAAGTTGTTGATATGATGAGAAATATTGGTTACACATATTCATCTCTTTATCATAGTTGTAGTTACAGTGGCCTTGTGTGGAAGAAAATGTAGTTCTAGGGTAATGATTGGGGTGGTATAGGTGTTTCCAAACCACTAACTTTCTCTACACCATAATTTTCATCTATATGTGTTCCCATAATAGGGTATTAGTGTGTAAATGAACATCACACCACACATTATTTTCCTATATCCATCCATATTTTATATTATTGTATCTACATATGAAATATGTATATGTTCTTGTCTACCACAACATTGCCTCTTACGACATCAGTCTTAAATAACCATGGTCATTGTGGTGATTTTTAGTGGTTCAATTTGTATATGGTTTTAAACAAAAACCATATGAGTGAAGAACCTTTATAGAGTGGATGTGTTTTCAGAAGAGGTTGATGCTAGACTAACATCATTGATTGGTACCATCATTGTTTAATTTTCAATATATATATATTTATTCAATACCAGATACTCCCACTATTTTATATCTTCCATTATTTTTAATGATATAAAATATCCAATAGAAATATTATCCCATATTATGATGGTATATGGCCATATTATTAGGAGTAATGATATGGTATATCCATGATTCTCTCATAATATAAATATTTCCGGAGAAAATTATGGTTGATACTTTTTTGATCGTAATGTAGATCTACTTAACATTGGAATCATCATTTAATTCCATGTCTCTCATTATCTTTAGAATGAAAATCTTCATCAGTGAGATTTTCTCTTTACTGATGGTGAGAACTTTTGGATATTTTTGGTTATAAGGCCCCACCCTTAAACATTACATAATCTTTAGTTAAATCAAGAATTCATATTGAGGATCGTTTTAGGTTTTTTATTGGAATCATGCCATAACTACTACATAACAACTCAAATATAACAATTTAGATAGTCATACTAACAATCCATTATTTCACAAAATGTAATTAATTAAAAAAATCATGATTTATTTTTCATAAAAAATATATTAATAACATACATCTTGGCATCCAACATTCTATAACCCATCCATAAAACCTGTGGAATCATTTTTGAGAAAATGGATGAGCACAAAAAGCTCATAAATGGAAATTTATTTATCTTTAAAATGACTATTTATAGTAAATGATATCTCTTATATAACAACATATAATAATATTTTATTAATAAGATACATGTTTATGATGTTTTTATTTTTACTTTACATAAAATGTTTTTAATGTCATATTAACATCCAATTGGCTTTCAAAATCAACAATTTCAGCCTAAATATTTTCTCGGTCAACCATAACTCATCCAATAATATTAGTTCCTCTGTTAGGGTAGTATTATTTTATTTTAATATTATTTTTACCTTTATTTATCTGTTTTACCTTTAGCCGTGGGAAATAAAACAATAAAAATACTATTCTACAAAATTTTATTTATCATATTGGACCAATTTTTTCATACAAACTAAAACCAAGTACATATTTTTTTAAATATTATTCCTAGATGTTGTAAAATTAGGTTTATTACTAATCCTCTTGATAGACCGGGAAAACGTGTCTTTAAGTAAAACGTCAAAAAATTCGCAATTGTCTTTCTATTTTATCTTGTTTTGAAATTTCATCCAATTAAGTAAATTGATTTGCATGAAAAATACATTATATATTTATACCTTTTAACTATTTAAATAGATAATTTTACCATATAAATAAATTAGATGGACATATTTTTTTGAAATAAAATGCAGTATTTTATTATTATTCATTAAAAATGAATATTATCAAAAAAATAAAAAAAATCAAACATGGTAAATTTTATATGCGAATCAACCAAATAGATGTTCATTTTTTCAAATATTACAAAATAATGTGATAGAAAATATATTTAATAGGGATTCTCCAACAAAATGTGGTAAAACAATATTTTAAAAATATTAGATTATTTATGCTTTAAATTTTATTTATTCTTATTTTAAGACTCTAAAATTAATATGATGAAAATAAGAACATTTAGAAATAATGTGTAACTATAATATAGTTACTTCTATTAATTCCCACATATACAATGGAAAAGAGATAGCATCCATTTAAACTAATAATATTAATTTTGTGTTATTTTTCAATATCTCTCAGTTTTATGCAATTCATTAGATTTTAAGGAAATACATTTTTTTCATGTTGGGTATTCTATCTGAAATAGAGTCCCATTTAAAGTGTAATTGAAATAAAATTTATAAATAATAAAAAATATTAAAATCTGTTATTCTATAATTAACATGGATTTTATATTCATCCATCTTTTTGGAAATTCTATATTCCCAATTATATTCACACATCAAATAAGTGGGTGTATTTATCCCTCATAAAATTTTCTAATTCTCATGTCACCTCTTAAACCATATGGTTTTTCCACAATACCATATGCTAAAAAATAACTTTATTACAAACCATGTTCTCTAATTGGTCAGTAATCCGGAATAGATGTTCCCCATTTGAATGATTCTATACCAGCTGAACTAATTATAGACTGAAAATGTGAGATATATTCAACATATACATTATTAACATTGAAACATGAAAAAATGTGTAATTGGGATAATCATAGAGGAAAAGAAACTCAGTAGGCAATTGATCCAACATTCTCCAACATTTAATAAGGTCTAATGAACTATGGACTTAGAAATAGATTCTTACCAAAAAACATCACTCTTTTCCATAGATAATCTTTGATAAATAAATGATCACTACCTTAAATGAAATACCCTTCCTACGATTATTTGCATACCTCTTCTACCAGCACTAAGCCATCCCCATGTGCTTCTTAATCTACTAAACCTTTTCTTCCATATCATCTACCAATTTTGTTCTCCTAAACATCCGTTCCCCAACTTCATACCAAAAAATTAGAGGTCAAGACCACTTTCCATATAGTTACCATAATCGTTCCATCTATATAATGGATTTAAAACTGTTAGAATATGCAATCTAAACAAAATAAAGATGTTGGTCCCACCATCACTATTAATCCACTGACATAAACATAGAATGACATATAATCTCTGAACATTTCATTATTTCTACCCATCTGATAGTGGATGAAATATTTTACTAAAATTTAATTCAATTCCCAATTACTTCTAAAGGACATTAAAAAACATAGATGTTAACCAGGGATCACCATTCGGTGAAATAGAGATTATAACCCCATTTAACCTGAAAATCTCTCTATGATACAACTGCAAAATTTGATATAGATATAAAGTATCTTGAATGGGATAAAAATAATCATATTTAGTCAGTCGATCAACAATATCTCAGATCGCATTGTTACCACAAGATGTATTTGGTAGTCCCTCTTAAAATTCCATGGATATTTTTCCAATATACAATATGGTACTACAAAAGGCTGAAGCATCCTCTTTGGTCACAGTCGCTCTACATTAACTAGCTGACAAGTAAAACACATCATAATAATGTCTTAGATATCTATTTTAATTCCATCACACTAGTAACACTATCGATGGACTAAGTAATTCATAATTCTTCATTGATGAATTGAAAAATGGTGAACTAATAGATTCACATAATAACTATTTCTTAAATTTTGAATCATAACGATCATATAATCTCATCAAAAATTGAAAAAAAAATCATTTCAGTTTTTAAATTCTTGTAACATACATTTTTGAAAAAATTCTACCTTTATTACAATTTACATTCTTCATTATATTCTTTTTAATTTTCTTAGACTGAGAATATTACACTAAAACTTGAAACAAAATATTGGAATATTCAATACCAAAATCTTCCATTCCAATGTTCATCAAAAAATTATACATAGGGTCAGTTCCAGTTTTAACATTGAATTTGTAGCATTAAATTTTTGACAAAAATAGTCAACCACTTTGCATTGATTTTCTGGATATTAATGAATCATTAAATCATAATCATTGACTACATATATCAACATTATCTTTCCCATGATCAATTATTTATGAGTTAATACATACATCAAGATCTTTGTGGTCACTATATCATTAACATTTAACTCCATACAGATGATTCCTTCAAATTATTAATGAAAAAAGTAGTTAATTACAAATCTTATGTTGGGTAAAATATCTCATGAGTATTAAATTAAAATGAACAATATGTAATTACATAATCATTATACCATAGGAAACAGCCAAGTCCATTCACTGAAATATCATTGGGGATAACAAAATCACTATTTATGATAGGTAATAAATATACTATATTATTCAGAAATCTATTTTACAATTCAGGGAAAGAATCGTCACATTATTTTGTATGGATGAAAATAACACTTCTTCATGTTAACTTAGTCAATTTCCTATAAAGATATCCAAAATAATCAAAAATCGTCTTAAAATTATCTTTATATACAAGAAAACTAAAAATCTCATTTATATTTGTGGGTATTTCACAATCATGAACAATATTTATTTAGCATGATCAATAGGTATTCCTTCATTAAAATCAATATGATCAGGGAATGAAATTTTTTGTAACAAAATATCACTGTTTCCGAATTACCCATATATTTTATTTTATTTTAATGTTTGGAAGACAACAGTTAAATGACATTTTTCCCATCCATATATTTATAATAAAACAAAATATCATCAAAAAAACAAATTATAGATATACAATAACTCATTTAATATTCTATTTAAAAGATCCATGAATATAATGGGTGATTTAGTTAACCCAAATGAAATAACTAAAAAATCGTAATAGCCACACCGAGTAAAAAATGCATACTTTGGATTTCCTACTTCCTTTATATTAAACTAATTATATTCTAATTCTTACTGATCATTTGAAAAATATTTTTCTCCATATATTTAAAAAATCATCAATATGAGAAAAAATATAATTATTCATAAAACTAATGTTATTCAAGGCACAATAATCAATGCAAAGTCTCATTGATCAATTTTTCTATTTAATAAACAAGATAGGAGCACCCCATGGTGATGTTCTAGGTTGAATAAAACCTCAATATTATAACTCTTTTCATTTTCTATTCAACACAAATAGTTTAATTTGATTGATTTGATATGGAGTATTGAAATAGGTTTATTATGGGGAACTAGGCTAACAATAAATTCATCATATCAACAAGGTATAATGACAAAAACATATCAGGAAAAAATCACAAAACATATTTACCATCACAAAATTATTAATTTGAAGCGTTCCATTTTTTTAAAAAATATTTTCAAGATAAAATCCATTTCGAGCTCTCAATAATTTCTCAGCATCCTGATATGTTATCAATTTTTTTGGTTGATTCATGTTCTCAAACTAAAAATATTTCGGAAAATAGACATATATAGATCAACGGTCAACATTATCAAGTTAAACAGAAACCCTAACATTATCCAAAATAATATAAAACTATAATAGAGAAAATATAAAAGGTTTTTCAGTGTATTATTTCCCCAAAAATTATAGGATGATTATTATAATTTTATTTCTATAATATTTATCAAATAGGGTTTTACTGTATGTTATGGATTAATTTCATTAGGTTGAATTTTGAATTTGATATAAAATTTATTAGAAATGTACGTATCCGTAGGAAATGAATAAAAAACACATTAGAAAAATATGAATAAATAATATAACTAATACCACTTCTTCTGACAACCCAATATCATCCGAAGTAATAGTAATAGATTTCACCCCAACTTTCATATTATATTATGGATGATTCCCAAAATTTTAATTCATCATCGGACACTCATTTTCATTATAACCCACCTCGTTACATTTAAAACATTTATATTACTGTAAAAAATATTTGTGTATTAACACTACCTTGAACTTTATTAGTGCAGTTACAAGACTTATTCAACATTTTACCGCATTATAAGAACAAACCAAAATTTAGGAGACTTTATCCAATGTGTTATTAAAACAATTCTACAAATCATAATCATAATTTTGACACCATTAGACATTTTTAAAGATTAATTCCATATCATGTAAACCTCTAACTCATATTCTAATATTTTTCAAAGAACAAATGGTCATCGAAAATATCTATTTCAACGTTCTCCACAAATGGAACATGTTTTCATAACTTTTAAACTCACGAGATGCCAACGCCCTCTGATAATTTCTATTTAATCCTGGGTAAAAAAGATTTCTATTTACAATCATGATCCTTGATGATATTTGGAGCATACATTTCCAGTCGAGTGAATTTTTCGTCCTATGTATTCATTGAATCCTTTTGATTACTCAATTCGAATAATTGTCTTTCCATCCTAACTCGGAACTCCTTAAGAAAATATTTTTCAAGAAATATGTTCTTAAATTCATTCAATTTAATTTAATCAATATCTTCATTTCCATTGATATTCTTAACCATTTACCACAACTGATTAGATTCCCTATCAAAATGGTTAGTAACAAGACTGAACTTTTCATTGTTTGAACATCCCATGACATAAAAACACTTTTATAGTTCATTAATCCACCCATCAGCTAGAACAAGTACACATAATCCCCTAAATAAAGAGGGGGTGATTCCCCATGAAATGTTATACCACCAACATGTGCTTAAGTGGTTGATCATGATTATCTTGTGTATCGATACCACTATAATTTGAAGCATGAGACCATTGCACCATCACTAATGCAAAATATTCAGTTTTGATTATAACCATTTTTGGTTGTTAATTTGTATGTTTTTTCCTCATCATGTCTTCATAGAAAAGAATCTGTGTTTCCTCATTGGAAATACATTCTGAAAAACCATATCTTAGATGAATAAACCTCGTAATAATCAAATTTTATATCATATAATTTTTCTATTAGGTAAAAATAATTTATGTATATTCTATTAACAATATCCTAGACACTGAAATTATCAAAACCGACCACTAATATAACCAAAAAGACCAATGACTTAAAAATTAAATAATATTGACTTATTTTATGTATTCTTATTGATGATATTTTTTGGAGTATAATTTTATAGAATTAGTCCATAAAATTTATAGTACAACACATAAATTGTAATGTAGACACTTCTACACAATATCCATTTTTTTACAAAATGATTATATATAAAATAATACATGATATATTTTTTCTAATAAAAATCTTCATCTCATTTATCTTGAAATCCACATTTCTCTTACCCATCCTTATTCGTGATTTAAAATTTTTAACTATTTGTGATGTCACAAAATTTCTCTATAAGGGTAGTAAGACAAATAATGAAAAATTTAGACTCTTAATAACTATAATCCCATGAAATCAATATTTTAAACCATAAAAAATAAGTTCCATTACATAACTCATGAATTCATATGATTTATGAAAATATTCTGAGTAATAAAAAATCATAATGGTATGTTGTGACTTCCATGACATACATTCATTGTACCTATCACAATGATGTAGTGACTAACCTTCCGGTTTCATCTAGGAAACCCATCACAATATATTGCAAAAATCACAAATAATAATCCTTATATATTATCTCTATCTCATTACATAATTCAATGAAGAGCTATCACGCACTCACCCTCCCTCTATTTATGATGGAACCACCAGTATACATAAACATCACATATGTACCGTAACAGAATCATATCAAATTAACAAACATAAATGAAAAATAACATTTCCACATTTCAATCACAATATATCATTTCAAGATATTTACCTAATTAGTCCTCCAAAAAATCAAATTCCATAACAAAACACATTAAAATGGAATATGATTTTTATTTTACTGTTAAAATTTATAACTAATATAAACAAAGCTAAATATCAAATAATGGTCGTGCCTGGAGAGAATTCATTACCACTGTATACTTTAAAAAACATTTCTTTTGTCATTTTGTAAAATAATTAATAAAAAAATATACCATTTGGAAACATTTTATCTAAAATAACATTCAACAGAGTTTATTATAAACTGTATAATAGAAGGGGTGCATATTTTCAAAATATGTCGCAATTAAAGGAGATTCAGATAATGTTCCTTATCCCGATTAAGCCTCACCACATATAATTCTTATATTAATGAAAAATAAACATAGAATAAATAATAATTTATTTAGAATATTTTAAAACCTTGTTATACCTTTTTTGTCACTTATTACCATGTTATAAGAATTACATAATTATTTATGTTCAAATATTATCTTCAATAAATATTTCATACTTGAGTCGAAAATGATCATTGGTTAATGTCAATAGTTCAAGTGGTCAAAATTACATCATCTATAGAGTAAAATTAATGTCATAATAATAATTTTTATAAATAAATTTTAATTTTTTAATAAAATAATTTATTAATGGAATGAAAAATGAATAACGTTATAATCCTGAAGATGGTAGGTCCTATGTACGCATGAATAACGTTTCCATTTTTTATTGAATATTATGGTAGTACTATAATTATAATTGTATCAATAAAAATGATCCTAATATAATTAAAATCATTTTTAAAATTTAAATATACATACATATATCATATTTGTGATATAATAAATAAAAATGAGTGACATCTCTCCTTGGAGGTGATATTTCACACAGGCGCATGAATGGCGTTATTCTTCTCATGTGAATGGAAAGTAAGAACATAGTTGAATTTTTATTATAATATACTGATTAATATGTCATCTATATGAAATAATAACATTAATTCCATTATTATTATCTTCCATGTGGAAGTACAATAGTAAACGATTTAGGTCAGTTTGTGGAAGTGATAGTTCACACATAGGAACAAATAATTAATTCTTATCCCATTTAATCGAAGATGAAATGGATTTAGGTGATTATAGTAACATAATAACATCTCAGTATATTTATAATAATATTGTTATAATTTAATCTTGGTTTATTAATAAATATTAATGATGAAGAAAAAATTATATATAAACACAAAAAACGATACCTCTTCTTCGGTTGGTCAATTTTGAAGAACACATTAACACCTCTAAGAAGGGTTCAGTGCCTAAATTATTTACTCAAGATATTTTTAAGGGGTTATATTAATTGTTTTGTGTAGATAGTGGCCAGTCCAAATCAGTTTTATGTGGGACTATTATAGAATAGTGGGATACTTTTTATAGTTGAGGGGAGGGGATGCCTTGGAAACTCTAAAATATTAAATTAATATAATTATATTTTTAAATAAAAATTACTCAAAATTGAGTTATGATTAAGATAATATGGGGAATTTAATAAATCCTCACATACAATTACATTTATACATGTATTTTGTATATTTTTATCATTATCATTTCAGTTTACCCTTAATTATTATCATTAATATTAATTGTGGAAAAATCATTTGTAATATTATGAGACTATTAATTTTCCATATTAGAGATAAATAGAAGAGAAATGGATAAATTATAAAATTTTAGACCATATCATAGTAACAATGAAATTTATAATGATATTTATTATTTTTAAATAATTTAATAAATTATTATGGTTATAAAAAATAAATATTCAGTATTTTGATATTGTTTATTACAATGACATTAAATAAACTCCAAACATATTTATAACTTCAAAAAAAACTCGATTGACTAGAATTATAATATTTCATATTCATCCATAAAATTCTTGGATGGAATTAAATATTTCATTATATGTATATTAATTTTATTAAAATTATTTATTTGATTCTTCTTTTAAAAATATATATTATTGAATCATCATTGTGACATAAATAAAATAATCTTTTCATTTTCAAACAATATAAATAAAATACCATTATGTAGGTAATCATTTTCTCATCCTAATTACATCTTATAATCAGAGAGATCAATTACAAAACAAAATATTCAAATTTTGTTTTAAATACGAGTCACATCTATGATATTTATATTTTTCACTTTAAATAAATTGTAATTAATGTCATAATCCTACCCTAGTGACTTACAAAAGACATAATTTCTTCCCATGTATGGTTGTTTTCATCCATAATTCATCCAATAACATTATTGAATTTTTTTGTTGCTTTATATTATTATAATATTTTTTTACACTTATTTATATTATTTACCTTTAACCATGGTAAATAAACTACTAGAGTTACAATTTAGCAAATGTTATTTTGATCCTATTGGACATCAATTTTCCAAATAAGTAAAACCTAATATATATATATATATATATATATTAAAATTTTAATTAATATTAGTGGTTAAATGTGGTTTAACAGTATGTCTATTGATGGATTTTAAAAACAAGATTCTATAGTAAAATTTTCAAATTTTAAATTTTTTGTTTAATAAATATTTGAAATATCTTCTAATAAATTAAATTGGATTATTTAATAAAAAACATCTACTAATTATATACTAAAACCATATACAAGTATAATATAACAATATAAAAAATATATATGAAAATTAATTTTCGAACTAAAATGTAGTATTTTTCATTATGAATTAAAAAATGAATATTATGAGAAAAATACAGAAAAATCATCAAATGTAAATTTTTAATCCCCTTATCCATATAAGTTGTATATTTTTTCAAATAGAACATTTTATAGTTACAAAAACTATATTCTAAAATTATTCTCCATAAAATGGTAGTAAAACCTCTTCTAAAAAAAATTTCAGTATTTTTTTTAATGTCGAATTATTCTCATTTAAGACTCTATTATTTAATAAAATAAATTAAAAATATTTAATAATAATGAGTAAACATAATATATTTATATACACTCATTACATGAAATACCACAACTAGGAGATAAATTCAATTTAAAATAATAATATTAATAATATTTTTTCATATAGATCTCATTATTGTGTACAACATATGATTTTGGAGAATCCTATTATTGTGTGCCGAGTATGCTATCATACATATATTCAAATTCAAACCAAAATTAATATCTATTTCATTAATATAAATTTATATGAAAATATATTATTCTATAATTAAATAAGATGTTAAATTGGTGATCGAGATCTAATGATTGGTCATGTATGATATTTTTGTCCATATGATAGTAGTTTTCATTCAATTACCCCTGTTGAGCTCGAAAACATTTCATCTATTGGAGATAATTAACTTGTTGATAATTAAATATTTGATGTTTTTTAGATTGATTTTTTTTATCCACTCTAGATAGTAATGTGGAGTTATTAATATATTTTGTGTCATGTAATGTACTGAAGTTAATAAGATATTATCATATGGAAGCCATAGAGTATAATGAGATTAATATATCACTAGATTTTTATAAGAAAATTTTTTTGTTCACCCAAATGCTTACTCATTGGTATCCCCCATATTCCATACCATTAAGGCTAATGGGCCAATTAATTTTTTAATGGATTTTCACATGTTGAAATAGTTACACGTAAATAATAAGAAACACATTCACCATGTCAATTACTTTTTCGTCTAGTAAAATGAGAGGAATTGGTTTTGAATGGTATACATTCAGCTAGTTTATAATCATATCATGGTTTTAGAGTATTATAATTTGAGGATCTCATTCAAAGGTCTATATTTTTTGTATGAATATCATGTGATGTATTATTGTCCGACTAATCCTCCATCATTTTAATGGATTTGTTGATCTGGGTATTAAATCAGTATCTCAACACCTTTCTCATAGTTTTCATAAATGATATTATGGTTTATTGAAGAAAAAATTGTGAGTATGAGAAACATATGAATATATATCTACGATTCATTAGTAGTCACCATAATTATAGAATCATTTGGAAATGCAATTTATTTATTAAAGAAGTTAGGTTAATTTGAAAGGTGATTTTTGAGCATATCTGATCATACAATTATGAGATGGTGAAGACTATATTTTTAGGGGAGGAGCCATGAAATATCTCCAATATACAATTATTCACAGGTATGGAGATTTATTTTTGGTGGTTAGTTAATGATTTATTAATGTTGTATCACCCATTACATCTCTTACGAGTAATAAGGTAATGTTCGCATGGGATATTAAATGACATTCTTTTTTCAATGAGTTGAAACATAATTTTACATTTTCACATATTTTGATCTTACATGATCTTGATAAGTGGTATGCAGATTAATATAATGATTTTGTCAATTTTTGGGTTACGTGCATAATAATTTTGATCATATTTTGGCATGTGGCTATCATCTTCTATGACCACATGAGAAGCATTACAACATCCATTGATTGGATATTTCTATAGTTATATTTACGATTAAGTATTTATATCACTATCTTTTTTATAGAGAGGATAAAAATATATTTTTTATCACATGATTATGATATATAACTATTTTTAGATGGAAATAACTATAAATATATGTTGTTTGTTGAGTACCTCAAGAAGTTTGATTTTGAACCTTCTTATACGTAGGGTAAAGGGAATGTGTTCATGGACACTCTTTATAGTAAAGTTAATCTCAAAAAATCCTGTAATCAAATTTAGAGTGGAACACAATGTGATTTATTGTATAGTAACATCATTAAATGTAATGGGATAATTATTGTATAATATTTAACATCTTCAGTTATACTCATTTCTCATTGGGTATATTCTGCAGTTTCAATAGAAGGATAATGAGTTCAGTGATTTTAGTAAAACAATTAATGGTGGGAGACCATTCTTGGTTTTTTTCTCCCTTTTGAAGGTATTATCCCAATAGGGGGTCAGTGTTTCATCTAATCATCCATTATATATTAATATTTTTTATGATTTCCATTTTTCATTATGATCCTTTTACCATTCTCCTACCAATATGTATAATGTAATTTATTTTAGTTTCTAGTGGAAGGGTATAATGTGTGACATTGTGGATTTTTTGTCCGAATTTTTCTCATACTAATATATATACTAATAGTATATGATGCAATATTGTAGGATCTAGCCAATTTTAGTTCTTTTTCAGAAATTTGATTTGGTGTTAAGAGAATTTTTCATTCATAATTCAATGAAATTTTTGAGGAAAGTATTCAATATATCTCGTGATGGATTAGTGAACTAAATAATCTATTTTTATTTTGATCAGGGACACCACTAATATTTTTGATCTTGAGATTCTATATGTAAAAAATATTATGAGGATATATAGGGTTAAATCATAATTTTTTTGATAGGGATAACGTGATTATTTATAGGTTCTATAAGATTTAATATTAGGTGATAAGATCACAAGATAGTTTGAGTATAACTAATCGACCAATTAAAATTGGTGAAAAAAATAATTCTATCCCAATTTAGGAGGATTTGATTAGTGTTTGAGTTTTGGATTTAGTGGATCATGGGATAACCATCTGGTGCTACTTGAGAAATATAATAATAATATATACCAATCATTGATCAAATTAGATCACTTAAAGGATTATTATGGTCTGTAATATAGATAAAAAATTATTATAATGTGATATAATAGTACTATCGTTGGGGAAAATTTTTTTTTATGGGGATATTAATGATGATTGATGATGTAGATCAAAACCTAATTAGGACTCCAATATCAAAATAATTATATGTGGATGGATGACATCTTCCTTTGAATATTTATATTCATGGATATGTTTTCTCGAACGTTTCTATGTGTTTATGTCACCCTCGTATTGAAAATAAGGGAAAGTAAAATTAAACATGTGTTGGACCTTTTGATGTCAAACAACATCTTAGGAATGTTGTTTATCAATTTTTCATTTTTTATATGATTGAATGGTATACATGATATATCCCACATTTCTCAGCTCAATAAGTACAACCATTATCCACATCATGTTTTGATATTTGAATATATTGAGTTGGAGACAAATGTTTCTATTGTGAAGAAAAAAGGTGATATTTCAGAATCCTAGGATAAAGCCTTTAATGGGATGTGTTTCTTATTAGTCAGAGTATTATGGAAACATAGAAAATAATATTAAGAGAAATATTAATTTGAATATTAAGTGATGGTGTAGTATCATTATATATTTATAGTGTATTTAACTTCAACATGAATTCCATGGGACATAATGTTGTATTTGATTGGGAGATTTATAACGTACTTGATAACAAGATATTATCTATTTTATAAAATTAGAGAATTCTTCTTGGGTATGGAATGTGTGAATATAATTTCATATTCATCTACAGGTCATCTACTATTGGATCTAAATATAGAGGAAATATAATCTATATATCAGGGAATTATGATATTTGATCATCATTGGGAAAGAGCCATTGGAATGGTTTTAGGTATTAGATTTTTTAATGTGGAACAACAATGTTATGGTGTAAATATTTAAATTGGGATTATTTAATTTTAGTAGTCATATGTTTTGGAATATATAAACTATCAGGATTCATTATCGTAATTCATTTATTTATTACATAATAACCTCTTGACTAGTTTATATTTATATGAATATTGTATAAATCCTCTCCCATTCAACGTGATGCCTCTACCTTGTACAGTTGGTATATATCCAAGTAATTATGGGTGATAAAGATTAATTTTATGTCCTCCGTTCAGTGCTATATAACTTGATCGATTGTGATGATTCTCTATTGATAAGAATAACTGTTCATATTCATCATTCATAACTATTATGGTAGTGGAATTGAGATGAATTTATGTGAGTTTATGATATTTTGATGATTCCTCTATGAAATTATTAGATACATGGTGAGATCATGTAGTGATGGTTTTCCTCAAGGACTATTTTTATATAGTGTATATGTTCCATGAGATATGATTCAGTTTATCATCAACAAATTTTCATTTCTATTGTAAACCTGAATCTAATTTGTGGGAATCAATGATTGGGCCACATTTTGATGTCATATATTCCCCATGTTGGTTTGGACCCATTAAGGTAGTGTGTGAATCGATTTTGAGGTATGTGGTTGCATATCTAGCCTATATTAAATGATGTTTTATTTTAATTATTTTTTTAAATTATGTTTAAAAATATTTATAATTTTTTCTTTAAGTGTGTATGTGAACTATTTTGTTACGCAAAAATTTCTCCATCCTCGTCTAGGGAAAATTAATTTTCTTTCAATGAATTGTGACGTGAATTTTAAACTAGATTTAAAAAATGTTTTCATTGAATGATTGTATTTTTTTTGTTGAATTTTTTAATCACCATGGTAGTTTATTTGATTCATATATGACATGTGAAACTAGTGTATATAGGAAGTAGGTGAAACATTGTTGATCATATTTATATATTGTAAGGATTTTAAATTTATGGGGTCTTTTTATGTTCATAGATTGAGAGGAATTTAGTTATAGGTTCTGACTATCATGGAAGGTTGGATCAAATTCTTGGGTTTTTCCTAGTTACAGGTACCTTCATCTATTGTTTATTAGGAGTTGAAGTGTGATCTAGATATATTTATGTACTCGTGTCACATTTCATCATATTATTTATTATCCTTCATCAGGTTTAGTATTTTTTAGTGTAGTATTTGTTCATTGATATATATTTTTTTCTGATGATAATGGAAATTAGAAATTATTCATTGAAACTCTCTAAACTAGATTTTTTTATCATTGGGTAAAAGGGGAGGTTCTTAACCATTAAATTGATACAAGTTGTTTTACTGCATATCATGCGATGTTTTTTGAAATATAAATTTTATGATTGATGTATAGAGACTTTATTTGGAACACCCATGTGATATCTTGCTCGAATACATTATATCACTCCCTTAGAATCACTTTAAAATTGTGCATTAATTTTATTATAATATAATGTAGGAACATGTAAGTCTCCATAGTGAGGAAGTAAGATATTTTCTACTTGTATGGGTAGCTTCTACTAATATGGTGGTAGATTTCGCCTATATATCTATGTTTGGTGGTTGTTTGTTTTAGTTTTACTTTCTAGTTATGATGGATATAAACCATTGGATTTTATCTAGATATGGGTTTGTATCACTAAAACATCTTATCCTTGGTTTTGTAACATATTCCTTATAATATTATTCATTATTTTTTTCTAGTTTCATGTTATAGGTATCTTATTATAGGTTTGTTGAAATTTTTTTTGTGATCCCTTGTTTATATTCAACGCCACATGGGTATTAGGAACACCATTCTTGTATATGACATAATAGTTTCTATTCATGTTCATGTGGGTAACCTTGGTCGGTTCATTACATATACATTGCCTTTGAGGGAATAATAAAAATCTAGTAAAAGTTATTTTACAATATCTGAAATAACATATTGACCCCATGTCTCCTTCATAAAAAAACTGATTAACATTTAAATAAAAAAATTTAAATGATAATGTAAATTAATAAAAACATAATATGATTTGATCAATGAAAAAATAATAATTAAACAATGAATTATTATTTAATGAATATGTTATTAAAATTATATAATGATGGAAAAATGAAAAAATCAGGATATTAAAATATAATTAATTCCAAATAATTCTATGAGAAGTTATAATTAATTATTTCAATGAAAAACATTGAATTTAAAATAATCCATATTTATTGAATTGAAAAAAATAATGTTTTTAGTCATCGTACAATGAAGCTGATAAAATGAGAACTCATATATTATGTTCAATTCAGATATCCTATAAAGTATGTAAATTTTTTACATCAATTTTATTTCCAAATTATTTAAGGAAAAGTGGATTGTATTTCAATGTTCATTATAAGATTAAATAAATTTTATATAATGGACGTTTTATAAAACATTTTTAGCATTTTATATTCTATTACCATTATAATAATTTATACATTATAATTGCATCACTCTGATGAAAAAATGAAGGAAATTTTGACTTATTATATCATCTCATTCCCATAGGGAGTCCTATAACTTTTTATTTCATAATAGAACAAACTTCAAGTGGTTTTTCTTGTTTAAAAGTTGTTTTTATAATAGATATTTCATTCCCTATGAAAATCTTCTGAACATAGAATATGTGATTGATCTAGTAATTTTTATCACAAAATTGATACATAAAACACATCATGAACCTCATATAGGTTTGGTGGAACTTAAATGTGATATTCATCAATCCCTACATGATTAATAATCATTAATGGATCAATGTATCTCGAGATTGAATTTTTCTTTTCTCTAAAATCATAACCTTATCTGAAATAGATATTCAATGTAAAAAATAATCATGAAACACTCAGATTAGATCTTATCAATAACTATTAATGTTGCTATGTTGATGAATCCTTAATCAATTATAAGACACTAAATTTATTTATCATTCATTATTATTTGTTGATCATGATCCAATCCTAATAGCTTCCTCTCTCCAATCCCATTCCATCATGTTAGAAATATTTATATATTCCAATAAATATCCTTATATTGTTCTATTGGGACGCACAAATGGGAATTGAATTATATTCGAAATATTTTGATTGAATTTTATTATAAAAAATAATATTAAAATAAAAGAATTATATTAATAAAATGTAATATAATGTTTGAGATATATTTTTATTTTCATCATTTTTTTTAAAAACGAGTCTCCATGATAATATTCAGCTCTAAATCAATGTCTTGATAAGGACTTCTATAGTATATTAATATGATAAGTGGATCTAAATAATATATTATTAAGTTTCATGTTCAAAAACTATACCAATTCCATTATGTATATCACATATATATGGAGATGTTAGAATTAATCTAAAATAGTAATGAATTATAGTGACCTAGGATTTTCATATATAGATATAACATATTTTTTATCAGAACTCATTGCATCATTCAAAAACATGATATATAACTTTAATAGTTTTTTTCTATTTGGAAACATGGTACATAATATTCATTACTCAAAATTGATATTTAATTCAACCCATTAAGATATACCACTTTAGTAGTCCACTTATAATACCATACTAAAAACCATTATTCATAATCTAGGGAATGGAAACATAAGAAAGAGTGATCTAAGGTGATTACGAAGGATGAAAACATATTATATATAATAATAACATGAACATAAGTGTATAATAAATTGAAATTGTAATTTTAAAACAACACACTACATAATAATGATCACAATATTGAGTCATTGAATACATTAAGGCCCATCAGAAGACATGATCCATGATAGAATAATGTTTTCATAATACATGGAATTGTGGAAACCATATATGAATTGAATATTATTTCCCAAGTAGTAAATACTCACTAGAAGGAAATCATGGTGGAATGGGTCCACATCCAATACCATCATTTTATTACCGGTTCATTACCAAGCCCATCATAGGGGAAAATTTCCATCACTAGGTAGGGCTCAGTCAAAATTATATCCCTAGACATGTAATGATAAATAAATCATTAACCAATGCATCAGAAGGAGATATAGGTCTCCCTCATCACATTTTGAAAATCTTATATAAGTTTGAAACAATATTTTAAAGCATTCATGATGTCATAACCAATGAAGAGAAATGGGTAGCATAAGAATATCATTATATCACTACTAGTGTAATAGTGACTTGTTTCATAATCATTTTATCATTTCACCATTGAATGGTGAATGTAAAAATAAGAAGAATTCATAAAAATTGTATCATGATATTATTATCAGAATAGTAATATGTTTCATAATCAAATTTTCATCATAAAGAAGATAGATAATTAATTATAATGTTATCATTATATCATATCACCATCATATCATAAGTGAAATCAAAGTATTTAATTTTATTCAGAGAATGATTTTGATTAAAATCTCTTATAATGTTTAATAAGAATTATTCAATTTCATTGAAAATATTGTTTAAAATAAAATATATTCTAGTAATCACATTATTCAATATTAAATTTAAAAAATTATAAATGATTCATTAGAATGGTATTAATATTTTTATATGGAAATAAATCATTACACATTGAATAAAACATCGTAAAACATTAATTTATATAAAAGAAATTAATTTAAATTTACATTAAAATCATGTAATTTAATCCTTATAAATTTTTTAAAACATATCCCCTTAAAACATGTATTTTCACATTGAAAAACACATTCTAATACATAAAACCGTTTGAAAATAATTCTCTTTGAAAATAACCTTGAAACATATTATTTATTTTTTAATATTAATTTAAAACATCTATTGAATAAAATAACGTTTTCAGTTAAAGACCATACTTTTTGTAAAATTTTGTGAGAAAAAAATGTTACAAAAGAAACATGATTTCAAAATAAAGATATAAATAATGATTATTTTACAAATAGAACTTTATACGAACTCATGAGTACATAAGGATGGATGAATGAACAGAAAAAATATTTTCTGATGACATAACTCAAGTATATAAATATTCATGTGCTTCTTGTGAGATGAATCTTAATATTTTATCACTAGAAACATAATCTTATTCAATCCTGACCAAATATGTGACTAGAAGATAAGATAATTAACTCTTGGAAAATTGAATATAGATCCCCATGAATTAATAAATTATTATTTGACATAAAATATCAATATGATAAGTAAAATAATGATATTACATGTCTATGGGGCAATATATACACCTTGTGAAGGAATACATATGAACATCATAATGTAAGTCTTAATGAAGGATCATTTTGAGAAAAACATATTACTAATTTATTAAAATTTGAACCATAAATCATATGAAATACTATATCATAAATGGATAGAAATCAATAATACTTTTAGTTGAAGAATCATTATATACATTAATGTTACTATATATACACCACATAAAAACACTAAATATTGAATATGGAATGTGTTTAACATAATTAAAATGTGACACAAAAATCCCTTACCTT
Organism: Viscum album; assembly: GCA_963277665.1. NCBI lineage: Eukaryota > Viridiplantae > Streptophyta > Magnoliopsida > Santalales > Viscaceae > Viscum > Viscum album. Next base: position 201,747,004 of record OY728121.1, on the reverse strand, counting down.
ATGTGTAGAACATAATATTACACAATCAAAACAAATTTATAATCAATATAATTTTATTACACATATATGTAATTAAATGTTTATTTGTGTATTATGATTAGATATAATATAGATTTTTTTCAAGACCATGTGCTCATATGTATTGTCAATCATAGTTATGTTGGGTATAAAATAATTGTTTGAAATATTTTAAATATATATACAAACATGCTTGTGAAATTATCTTGAAAATTTGGAATAAATCCTGATAATGGTTCATCATTTGAAATTATAGGGAATTTTTGTTTTCAAAATGAAGGTTTTACTATAGGAATGACATAAAACTTTTCAATATATGGAGTTTTTAAAAAGTTAATGGCGGACACAAACTTAGTAAAATTATTTAATTAAATTAATTTACCTTATATTATTTATTGAATAGTACTTATCTCCATTAAATAAAATGTAATAATATTTTAATGATAGTTGGCTTCTCAACCCTCAATGATATAGATGATCATTGGATAGAATTCGTAGTAGACATCAATGAATCAGGACATGATCAAGGATCGTTTCGCAACTGACATTATTTGATCAAATCATCAATAGATTAAAATAAAAATTCATCATCAATGATAAATCCAAACGCAAGGAATGTTTTTAATTTTTATATTACATCTCATTGTTTAATAATGAAAAAATGCAGATCAATTCCACAAACTGAATTAATAATTGCATCTTTGGAAGATTTATATTGATGGATAATTTTTGGTGGTTTATTTTTATTCTTCATTCATCTATATATAATAAAATGGATTAATGGAAAATGGAAAATTAATAATTTAAAATACTCTTGTTTCAGGGCTTATGGATACCCCCATTCATTTCAATTTCACCACGTGAAATTTCATTGCCAGGTAGTTCAATAGATACCAGGTATTCGAGCATATCATGAATGTTATTTAGTGAAATAGATAAATAACATGACTGTCTTTTGAAATAAAGGGTTAAAATGATGTGAAATTACCATGGTGGAATATAATAGATGAATTAGATTTATTTTTAGGTTTTCTAATTTCAGGTGTTGATGATTGATGACAGAAGGCATGAATATGGGTTTTTTAAAGTAGATTAGTGTCCAAAATCTAGTTTATAATAATGGAAAGGGTAAACCAACATTGGATATATAGGTTTCAGTAAGGATGATTCCACTGGGGATCCACAAAAGTATAGGTAGTAATATCATGAAGAATCTGGAAAAATATGATAAACACAATATTCATTTTGGGATTACACCCCATGTGGGACCACTTGACTATGATTCAAGGTTTCAACTATAGTCTAATGTCAAACTCCATGTGAGAGGGTAACATTCCATGTGTACCCTCAATGACATTATGGTTTGTTCCCCTCTAGGTAAACATACATGTACTGGATTAAAATAATATATACACGCTGTGCTCCGAGACACATATATGGCTACACGTACATTACCAGTCCAGATAGTACACATGCCTGATCAGGTGGAACTGACAAGGTTTCAGGGACCTTTAGATTCCATTTGTGTCTATCACACACTATTTCAGTTGAGGTTTACATCCATTTTAAGGAATCACCACACTATAATATTAATTATGAGTTATATATGCTCCTTACCACCCAACACGCCGTGTAATCCCTTAGAGATATCATGGAACTCATTTTGTATTCCTTTCATTCCATTTCTAGTTATGTAGATTTCCACATGGTCCATTACATTGATGGTATATTATAGTAATATATTCTCCTTTCATGATTTTGATATTCTATATATTTTGTGTCTATGATAGTGTTTGTCATTTCCCTCCACGAGAATGGAATGCGATCTTATATAATAATAATTCCGTAGTTTAGGGTTGTGAAATTGGAATGGACTCCTTGAGAAGGATTTTGATCATCTACATTTTAGGCCATATCAGAATAGTTCACCATATAATTAGTATATGATCCCATTTATAGTATAATGATCCATATCGTGCTTTTGGGGTCCTACAACAGTTTCTCGCGTGACAAACTTTCTGATTATCTGGGTCTTTTGAGACCAATTCAATTTCCTGGATGGGACCCAATGTTCTATACCTGTTAGAGGAGTGTCTGTAGAGAAATAATGGGTCGTGGAGTGTGTTTTCATAGAATGATAATTGTTGTGATAAGATTCCTATGTCTAGTAGTTGGTTGTGACCGCCTAGTGAGGTGGTGTGTTTCCAGAGTATATCATGAAGGGTTATAGTAATGAGTTTATTGATATAACATTATATTGTTCCTAATATACATGATTCATTGTTTTTAGTGTCTTATTGTTTTTTCTAATATAGGATTTTGTTCATCCATGCATTGGATATACCATCACATGTCATGTCTTATACAAATGAAGACCATTTGACTATTTCCTCAAAGGATATTGCTTGATTGGAGTATAGCATAATAATTACACAATGTATTTTTTTCAAGAGTTTGTATTTGATCATTGTCCTCTCCTTTACTATAGGTTTGAATCATTACTATTTTTTTGCCTTTTATTTGGCTTCATTTGCAATTTTAATTATTTAATATTGTATTTTAATTGTGGAATTAAAAATGAATGGAAGAATTAGTTTTAGTTGTTTTGTATTTTTATTTATTATATGTATGGATTGTATGTTTGAGTTCTTATAAATTATCATTATTTCCTCTATTTATGGTATATGCATAGTTATCATTGTTCAAAATCCCTTATCCTATTGGAAATGGTATTATGGTAGTCATGGGTAGGACCCTAGTTGGATGGTATGTCAATGATTCGTAACTTATTATTTTGATCTACCATAGGATTTGTGAATATGTGAATTGTTTGGGGGAATTTGTTTAGTGTTTCATATTCATATTTCATGCCAGGGATTCCATTGTTGGGGTAGTAGTCGACGTATCCGTGCGTCGCGACTCGAAAAACCTACTATTAACTTTAAACATATATATATCAGTTGAAGAGAAATGTAAATTTATATTAATAATATAAGAATTGATATTTTTTTTAATTTACTTTTTCTGTCATGTACCTACACATAATGCTAGATTGTGGTCCACAATGTTTTATTTGAGGATGTATCCACAAAGACAATTATCTTGTACTCTTATATGTTATCATAAGGATGATCATCCAATTGAACAATATTTAATATAATGGATGGTAATAGTGATTGAATCTCTGAGTGGTTTACCAATTATACCACCACTTGTTGAGATGTAGTTTTCACTGTTATTTTAGGGTAAGGATGCACATAAACTCATTGCTATAAATGATTTTATGTGGACACAAACTCTTAGGATTCTTGAAGATATAGGCCCCAAGGGACATGGGGAATTGAAATTATTTGTAACTCATGTTTTTCTTCATATGAGGACACTTTATGATCATATGTATTTCCTCTTAGTGTGTCAACATCATAACTGTAATGGGTGATTGCGGGGATTAGTAACAAGGACACATGATGAGATCACTCACTCATAGTCATAGATTCCGAATATCTATGGGGATGAGTTCTATCTAGACACATTTAAATTAGTTCACATAAATGATACTTTTCTTGTGAATTAGTGAATTTTGACATTGTAATAGTACTCGATGAGGTTCACTGGTCTCTCATAATACCCCCTAGATGTGGTTCAGCGTCCATATTTTACAGAAAAGACGTTTGAAAATTGAATTTCATATGACATAAGGGATTAATTATATTATATATTATTTCCCATCTATATTTTTGTGCTATAGAAATCATAGGAGGTGGAGCTATTAATGGTAGAGCCCACTCTAACAGTGGTTGATGGTAGTAGGAACCCAAGAGATGTGACCATAGCAACCGGTAGTCGACGATAGTTACATGGATCTAAGAATGTCTGAATCTTCAAGAGAATATCATATTACACTGGGTTAGTGGTATAGCGTTCTCAATATGTATCCAATTGGACAAGAGAGAGGTTGTGTTACTCTTACGATGTTTAGGGACTTCTAGCTTGATATTTTTTATCCTTTCATATAACTGGTCGGGATATAGTCGGGGGACCACTAAGGAAGAGGTATATGTATGATAAGGGTGGTCTATAGTGTGGAAAACATGGAAGATGGACTAGAAGAAAAGTATTTGGAGGCCAGAAGATTAACCTATTACCACCACCACTCTAGGTTTACCACGCCAGGGTAAGGGATATAATAGCGAGGGACGAAGCTAGATGTTATCAATTGAGGCATATTACCATGGGGATCTAGGGTTGACATAAGGTATGATTTTTTTATTTAATAAATTAGTTGTTTTATTGGTATACACATGTGAAATCCATTACTCACCACTTCTATGGTTTGGGAAATATATATTCTAGTTGTGTTATTGGGTCGAAATTTGTAGTTAGAGACTCTGACATGTCATTACGTAGCGGTTGTGCACATGTTATGACTATGTGATATGATTATTAGAGGAAATATTTTTTTTGGGATAACCATTTAGTAGGGATTATTCCTTAATATGTCATATTAGGTATGGAATGGATATCCATAAATGATGCTCAGTTTGACTATTTTAGGTGAAGAATTCCATTTTTCAAAAATGATAGAATGAGGTCTCCCATTATGTGTGGAATGGAGAACATGGTGTTGAATGATGTCCTTAGTAATATAATAATAGATATTATTACTCTCTATATTATTTTTATGAATCATGGAGTACTGGATTTTATGGGATACAAATTAATTGCGGAGTCCGTAGAGTATATGGACATCCATCATCTGGTTATTCCTGTCTTACAACCCCACTAACCACTAAACATATGCATTCCATTAAACTCTGGTATGAACACTATATATGATAAATAAATCAACTGTTCCTTGTATAGACACTCATGTTCATTGTGTATTTGGATGACCTTTAGTAGAAGGTATGCATGAGACCTCGTGTTTCCCCCTCGAAATCCATAATTGTTTTTCTCCAAGATTGATAATATAAGACTGAGGATATTTATTTATTCTTGATTCATGAACATGGTGAAAATGAATAATAATGATCCAAAAATACAGAATGAAAACCAATTCGATTGTTTTATATGTGTACGATGGATATTGAAGACTCACCTCAATTCAAGATATCACTATCTTTGAGTACATGAATATGATATACCAATGACAACCTTCACATATCACTATGATAACTATGAGTACATGGTTATGTTTTTTTTCATGGAAAACATCTCATAAAATTTTATGGCACTCATGATATATATTATTCATCCAATTTTACACTGGTACGAGGTGGTATTCATTGATGAAATCCTAGTCAACTCGACATCCAAGGGTGTAAGAAAGACTTTTTTTTGGATTTTCCTATACACACCCATAAAGAAAATTTTTTATTGGAAGATCTAAATGTATAAAATTTATGGTCAATTGGTCCACCTCCTTGAAAATTTTATCTCAGATGTAGGAGTAGCAGTCGAACCAGTGATGGTTGTGGAAATTATTTTTTTGGAGCCACCTGTGAGTGTTACCAAGGAGAGAAACTTCTTTTGGTGTCAATGGTAATATCATAGGAATTTACCCTATTAATATAGAGTGGAATCACCGTAGACATTATATACTATGAATGGGAATCTATTCCTGTGGTCTAAAATGTTTTGAATTTTCTTTCAAGAGTTGACATCGTGGTTGATGATCACTCCCATTATAAGATTACTATAGGAGGGTGTCGAGAACATTGTGTTTTGCGATGAATCAGTTACCAGTCCTATTTGATTGTTAAATTAGTTGGAGGCAGTGATGGAATAGGGTTAATGTATGTTGTGAGAACCTATGTAGGACTCTGATACCCTTGTTCATAATTTGGATGGAATATATTTTTAATGAAAATGTGGGACACTGTCAGAAAAAAGAGTGTTTTATCATCTACGAAATATCATAATATTCTCATGTATATCTTATCATATAAGGACATTAAGATGATATATATATATATGATAGCTATCATTCCACCATTTCTATGACTTAGATATTGTTTATATTCAAGGGTAAGGGAATGAGGTAGAATATGTTCATAGTAATATATCTTTTTCTTGGTTATTGGTCGAGTATTCATAGTACTTATCCTAATTGTAGTTTTCTTTGGAGGAAAATAATGGTGATTCATGTATTAAATTTAGGGTTTTCAACCCAATTCGTTAAGATAATATCATGAATTATCAATGATGATTGAAAAACTATGAGACCATAGATACTTTGATATCCTCTAGACACACTCCTGTTGAATATTATAAGGGTGGGGAGCACATTATCATTATTAGAGAGGGACAATGGTAACATTCACATTGCAGGTGGAGGTTATTCATCAGTTTCATACATCCAATTTGGAGGTACATCCATTACTAAAAAAACGTGTCCAAAAAACACCAATTTCCATTATGGTGGCTTGAAATTAAGCTTTCAGTTGAAGAGATTATCTATTGATGCCTTTCGTAATAGTAGGATAAGGCTGAGTAGAAGGATCTAGAGGGTTTATCTCAACCACTATTGGAGATAGAGATGATGTGGTAGGGGATATCTATAGATATAGCGACATTGTTTCCAAATGTTTCTAGGGTCCATGATTCCATATCAGTGATTAAAGATTTACTAACCAACTTGGAACACATTATATGTTTTTTAGAGTAGTGTTTTATAGTAATTTTTGGATTCCTCTATGTTCTATATATATTAAGATTCATGGAGTTCCATAAATGATGGGTTCGTACTATGAAAGTAAAATCAAATCAAAATTGTTGAGAGGATTGTAGGTGGAATTAATGCCTCAAGTATGTTTTCACACAATGATTCACCCCAGTACTAACTTCAAGTCTTGGAGGACCATCAATGTTATGGAGGATATGTTAAGGGGTTTCATGTTATATTTTATTTGTAGTTGGTAGGATCATATAACATTTATAGTGTTTTCATATATCAATATATTCTGTTCCACCATTGTATGAAACCATTTCAATCTTTGTATGAGATACCTTGTAGGTCACCACATTATGGGATTGATCCAAGAAGGTAATCACACATGGTATAAGAGTTGGTATGAGCTACTATCTAAATGGTGAGAACCATTTTGGAGTTTATGTGGATATCACAAATCCATTAGATGTCATATGAGCATTGATGAAGGATACCTCTAATGTTCTAGGAGGGAGACCATGTGTTCCCAAGGGTCTCCCCTCGATGTTTATTTCAGAGATTTTGATGTGGTGTAATTTTATGTATGAGATTCATTGGACTTTTATGTATATTGTGAAGGGTTTTAGAGGTGGTATGCAACATAGCTATACGACCACAGCTAGACTGAGTTCTTTATGTATTCCACATATTGTAGCTAAAAAGTAATGTTTATGACATATCGTGTATCATTAACTGGTCAGATATGAACATCGAGACAATATATACCTTTGTTGAGAACCAAGTAGAAACCAATGATCGGAATGAGATGATCTTACATGGGTGATCGACATCCCAATTGCATGTCTAGTGGCATCACAAGAATCTTCTGGATGGAACATGGAAGCCAGAGACCCAGATTTAATAACAGTACAGTAATATTTTCGTAGGTTAATGATTTTCAAAATTAAAAGCTGAAAGTTGGGGACAATTTAATAAATCAGGTTTTACATGTATTACTCTTTCATCTTATTGGGACTAATTTTTGATACTAGGATCTAAGATAACAATTGATTCAGTGTTTCAATGTTCTCAGAATAAATGCTTTACTTATATTTAATATATCAAATAACACCTTCACACAGTTTTCCTAAAAAAATCGAGTAACTCCATAATGTGATCTTGGATTAGAAATCCAAGGGAACTCATGAGTTTAGAACATATATTTTACACTATGAATAACGTACCTATTTCTGGTTTGGGGTGTTGGTGAAAAATTCATCATGTGTACCAATATTATAAAATTAAAAAACTAAATATAATTAATTTATTAGAGTTATTTTATTTAATGAAGAAATATCATATCGTTTAAATATATAGTTTTGATATTTTCTTTTTGTAGGGTTGTAAAAACCATTGAAATCAACAAGATATTTTGAGAAAATTCATTGTCAATGAAGAATGATTAATACCATATTGAGGATTGTTGAGAAAACAATGTTCAATGATCTCATTAACAATGAAATTTGAAAACTAATCATCATCAAAATTATATCCAAAATCAATATAGGTTGGTGATATGAATTTTCCAATAGATTCTTTAAGATATGATGTTTGAGGATCAATTCCAAAAACAGAATTTTGATACACATTGTTGGTAGAGTAAAATGGGTGGAGTATTGATCATTTTTATTTTTCATATTCATTCCTCTATATTTGTAAAAGAGGATCATGTAAAAAAAATAAATGGATTTTTATTCATGTTTGATGTATTAGGGATTCCCCCTCATTCATCTTATGTTAGTAGGGGGAATTTAATTTAACAGTGGTTTGTGGGAGACCTAGTATTTGATCATTGGATGAACGTTCTACACATAATAAAATCAGTACTCTATGCATATTCCACAATCAAGGGTGTGATCTAGGTATAATGATGAAGGAGGATAATCAAGTGATAATTACATGCATTTTTCGGTAAATTTCATCCTGGATTTTAGGCATGATGATAAAGGGGACAACATGGGGCTTTCCAAGAAGATTCGAGTCCAAATTTCATCAATAGATAATGAAATTCCCTAACCAAAATCAGATCATCAGTTTCTAGAAAGGTAGGTGGCTCCATTGATGCACGAAATAAAATAAAGGAAGATCCCAGTGGATATGTTGAATACTGATAAACATGTCATGTTTTTAAGCAAACAAATTTTATAGGACCCCCATATTAACGGGCATGAGATTTGGATGGAGTTGAATATCATATGTCCTGTGACATGGTCACAGAATGAGTGACTCCACCATTATAGGTCAACATTTTCCATTGTGTGTTTAGAAACACAGTTAGTAGTATACGAGAATGGAAAGACTGCATACATGGGAACCAACACTACTAGTTGTACATGACATTAACAACTATACATGGACATATTCATAAGGCATGAGTAGGTTATTAGGAGTCCACTGACCACCATGTCAATCAATCACATTTCTTTTCCAATTGAGTTTTATGTTTAGTCTGAGGAAACACATAGCAGGAGATCCAGGTTGACTGATGTACACATTGTACACCCCTTACATAGTGTGTACTCCATTTGAGACTGCATGGATATATTCGTCTCTTCAGTTCAAACTAGTATTGGTTGATTGGTTCTCCTCATGTTACATTCTTCCAAGGATACAATTTGTTATTACATCCCCATCTCATTATTGTGATCTCCTATTGAATAAGAGACTCTACTATAATTTTTTGTGTCCCTCCTCAAGATGAGAGTGTGATCAAAAGTCATCATTATACCTTAGGTGGGTATTGTATAATATGTGTGACCACATTGATTAAAGTGTTGAAACTCTATCAAGATTCCTAAATCATTATGTTGTGTGATGTCATTAGTATATAATTTCATATCTGGCGAGTATATTCAAATTGGGTTCATGGTGTCAGTCTAAGGATCTATGCATTACACCTTATCTATTTATCAAGTTATATAGAGAATATTTTCATTCCATTTTATGGCCCTAAAAAAATCTAGAGATCTTGGATTAATGTCACTTGTTTTGACATTCATCATGGATTGGATTATCCCACATCGAGAATTACTGGGATAAAAATCATGTGCTCAGATGATAGTTGAGACTTCCTGCTGGAGCGATGTCCTTCCTGAATATATCAAGTCAATTTCTACTATACCTAGATTGTTTAATACTTTTCATGATATAACTATATATAATGCTTCGAATTAACTGGTATCGTGGTGTCGAATTGGGAATTTTTATACTCACCACTACAAAGGCTCTACCTACTCATGTCATGTCTTATGTATATGAGGACCCTATTAATGGAGTCCTTCAGGTAAATGGAGTGGATAGAGTATAAAATTTTCTTTAAGGACCAAGGTGTTTTCAGAGATATTTCATTTAATTGTATCCTTCTCCTTTTATGCAAGTTGTTATCATCATTGTTTTTAGAGCGTTTTCTAGACCATTATTATCAATCAATACATTATTTTTGTACTCTATTTGTGTTATTTTTCCAATTAGGATTGGATATAGAGATTATAAAGGCAAAAGTGTGTTGGTGAATTTTGGTTTCTAAAAAATTTATTGATTCATAACACCTCTCTTGTAAACATTTCTTCCATTCATTTTCTCTCAAATATGAGATAGAATTGAAAAAATAATGTTAATAAATACAATGATGTATAGTTGATCAATGAACAAATCTCCCTTATTCCAATCCCACAAATATAAAATCCATTATAATAGGGATTTTAACTACTTCAAATTATCATTTTAACCTGAAAAATAAACTACTATGTGTAGGTTGTTGACACCAAACATGAAATAAAAAATACATGTGGTCATTTATCATGGAACATGATATCCATAGCATAGTAAAAGAAGCTGATAGTAAACAATGTCTAATTATGGGATACTAAAACTCAAATAAATCAACACATTTTTAATTTATTAATGTTAAATATTAAACTTCATAGGTTGAAACAAAAACGAACAAATGTAATCAGATGTTAAACATTGAACACAGGAATATTGATCATCAAGGATTTAAGATGAATTTTTCAAATTGTAAAAATGAAAAAACTGGATAATTGTTTCAAAATAATTTTCCCTATTGTTTATCTATAAAAAAATTACTACCTAATTATTTCATAATAATATGTATCAAATAAATGCAGTAGCTGCGATGGAAAGAGAAACAACAAATAAGATAGATCAAAACATGTATGCCCATAAATTATGGATCTGTAGGAAAATATACACATCAATTTTTCTGTATGAATATGTATTAATATACATGCCTATTTCCTATGATGAACATCTTCATATTTTTACAATATATCAAATAGCTATGAGTCAAACTAAATTCAAAAATATTAATTAATAAATCAAGAATATATGAATTAAAAAATATTCAAAACAACCTTACTTTTAGGTAAGAATAGTATTGTTCTACTTTGCTAAATATAATAGTTTAAAATAATTATAATTTTTTTGAATTGATAGTAACATATCTTTGAATAAATATTTTTTCCATCAATATCATTATAGAAATCATGAAAAATATTACTAATTTATAACTATTTTTTTGAATAGTCTAATGAAAGGATTCTTTATGTGATGAAAAGGCACAGAACATAGGACTGATTAAAAAAGTGTTGTTGATTTAACATACATTTGTTTCCTCAAACGTAGTGTTTCTTCGGAATGTAGGGTTTATGAACCATACATTCCACTTAATCAAAAATCAGGTTCCATACCGACATAACATTGAATATCTATATAGGTTATTACAAATATTTAATTTTCATTATTATGATACACACAAAAAATTTGGTTGATAATGGATTTTCAAGAATATGCTAAATCAATTTCTGAATACAACAATGAATATTTCTAGTGAATCAGATTTCTTCAATATAATTCCAGAATAAATATTTTAATGGAGGTTAATTTCATTCAATTCATACAATATAAATTTATTAGTAAAACAAATGTAAGTGTTTGTGAGCCACACTTCCATAACTAAATTAATAAAATTGATGAATCCAAACATTCTCAACAATCTCCCATATTTGGATGACACAATAATCATAATATAAATAACAAAAATTAAAAAAAAATCGCAAAAAAAGGGAAAATTACTTGGTAAAATTTAACATTGTATAATATATCTTATATATGAAAAAATTCTCCAACACAACACAACATCTCATATATTAAATTAAATAATGAAAAAACCTTTTCTAACAACTAATTATAAATAGATAATCATAAGTACAATCTTCTCCCCCATTAATGAAAAATAAAAATATCAAATTTTATTAGAATCATATTTAATTTAAGGTAGAAAAACATCTCCCCCATTTTGATACATCAAAAACATAGCCACATTAATTAACACCCACCCGTAAATTTACAATTTCATTAAAGATGATAAAAAATTAATTTAAATAAAGTTATTTCAAGAATTTAATGACTATTTATTTTAATATTCCCCATGATTCATAGAATAATGAAATATTTTTATAAAATTCATTCATAATTGACGGCAAAAATTAGGTCCATTCTTACATAAAAAACATCCGAAGAAACTTATATAACTATTCTTCACTTAAGCAATATAATTTCAAAAATTCTTCACTATTAATTAAAATGTGAACATAAAAATAGAATATATTAAGAAATAGTATAATATTTCTATTAAACATAAAAACTATGAATTTTATTCCTTAAATAACAAAAATTATCACAGTTCTTATAATCTATTTTAATATACCTACATTAATTTATATGATAATGGAAAAAATTGTTTGATGAAAATTATATCTAGTTTATTATGATTGATAATATTAAAAGTTTTTTCTATGAACGTTATTTTAAATTGTATTTCTATTTTGAATGATTAAAATCATCTTTTTAGATTGAAATATCATAATATTTATGATAAACCTTTAAAAATTCTAAAACAACTTTTTATATATATTCGTTCTTTAATGAAAAAATTCTTTAACTGAAGTATAGAAATATTAAAATAATATACTTCCATGATCAATGACTTTTATACTACAAATTTTTTATAATGAATAAATAAGATTTGTAAAATTTTTTATTAAATACTTCACCATATTTCCATTGATCATCAACATAAAAATTAAATAGTATTACTATGTGGTATAATCCTTAAAAATAATAAAAAATCATTTTTGGTAGCCATATGGTTTGGGACCAATAGTATAAACAATTAAATTTTTAGGTATTGTAACATGTTTTCGAGTAGTAATTATAATAAATAACAAATAATTTTATATATAAGAAATTTTAATGTCGTGAATATGTGTTTTTCAATGGTAGAAACAATTCACCAAATGACTATTAGTACCCCAATATAAAATTTTAAAAGTAGACATGTTTTATCAATTTAAACAAGGAACAAAATAAGATTCATAAATAATCAACCATTCAACATTTCTTCATATCCCACTTTTTTTTTGAATTTTTCCAACAAATTTTCTTTATATATTTTTATTATATTATTAACATACTATACATTTCTTTTAAATAATTAACTTCAACCAATAATTTCTTAATATTAATTTTATATAAATCAAAATTAATTTTAGATTCAGTATATTCTAAAAAGATAAAATGTTTTCATAAAAATTATCTATCTAATAGAGTAGTATCATAATATTTATTATTGTTTCTGTATCCATTCGTTAATGATTCATATTTTACATCGATCCAATATCAATATTTTTTTAACTCATCATAAGGATGTTTTTCTAAACATGTGTTTTGAGAGTATGAAGATTGTTCCTCCTTAGAATCACAAAATAAATGTATATCATTATGGTCATCTTCGGTATTTATAGAAGATTCATCATTTGAACTTGAAGTTATACCCCAAGTATCAGTTACATCATTCATTCCAATACATTCATAATTGTATTTTCTTTTAAGAAATGAGTAATAGATATTTTTCTTGTGTATGAAATCATTGGATACATTAACAATATCTACAATCTTCAATGCATTTCTTTTTCAATTTTTACTACATTTAAAAAATCAATGCTATATCTAGTAGATAATTAATTTGATAAGATCAATTTGTATTATATCATTGATCATTTTTATTCATAGTAGAAGATTCTTAATTTTCTCTTTGAAATTCATCCTCAACTAGTATATTGACTTCTAAAATTAACAATTTTTTAACTAATTTTGTCATTGTTAAATTATTTACTGGTGTAGACATGACGATATATTAAAATAAACTATTCCATTTAATAAATATTTCATTTAATACTTTTACTATCTAATATTATTGGGAAATTTAATTTCGTAATGTAGCATCATTAATGATTATCTATGTCAAAAATCAATCGATTTGATTGATAGTTTCATTCTCATCTATTTTAAAAATATATAAATTTTTGTTTTCATTAGTCTGTCTTATTTCTAAAATATTGTTATTTTTCTCATAAGATGTAGTTAGAATTTTCCACAACATATATATTATAGAACATTGATAAAATTTATTGAATTTATTAGTTCCTAGAGAACATATAATAACATTAATTTATTTTGATTTGTTATCAAATTGTTTCTCTTGATAAGTACTCCAATCAGAAAAAATATTTTTTTGGAATCAAAAAAATATTAATATGAATTATATAATCCTTTATTACATGATATTTCAGATAAATAATCCTACATGCTTTCCCAACATCCATAATCTATACCATTAAAATAGGGAGCATGAATCATAGATATACAATCTGTAGAATCCTAAATTGAACAATGTATTTATAAGAATCATAAACTATATCTTTTTTAGATAAAATAATTTAGTCTATTGAACCAACAAATAAAAAACATTTATATAAAATATGTAAACTAATATGATACAAGTAGATCCTGGTATATGAAACCAAAATTTAGTTCACGGTGGCTATAATGAATATATAGAGAGAGGAATGAATTGTAGTTTTCAAAATGTTGAAAGATTTAGAAAAACACTATTTTAATCTAGTGTTACATTTCATTTATCTCAATGGTTAATCAATATATAAAATAAATAATTGTAAATGAAAATAGTGATGATAATAGTTCTATTTCCAAAAAATACCTTATCCCACTCCACCAATTCTCAACACCCTGATATTGGTGATTTCCACTATCTTCTCTTATCCTAAGACCTTCAAAATACCCTATTGTGGGAAAGAAATTGAAACCATAAAGGACATAAAAAAATCCTTCCAATTCATTCACATAGAACAAAATATCAACAACATTGTAAAAGAAGTTGAAACATAACCATGATTATTTACAAGAAACCAAGAATCAAATAAATCAAAATATTTTGACTTTTTCTATGGTACATGTTAAATTTTATGTCTTTTAATATCAACTAACAGATCAAATAAGATCTTCAGTGTTATAGGATATCATATAGATTATCAATGCTTCATATTGAATCATAAAACAAAAAACATTAAAACACCAAAAGGATAATTAAACATGAATTTTTTCTATTTGTATCTTCACCAAATTCATTGTCATTATTATATAAGAACTTGTCACCTAGAAATGTTGTATCTACGACAAAAACAACAATCGATAAATCAGATAAATATAAACATATATGTATGAAATGTATATATTTTAAGGAAATTGTACACAACGTTTTCATTGATTGAATATGTGTAAATGTACATATAAATTTCCTACGAAAAACATCCACATATTTATACCGTATATCTAAAAGATTTGAGTCATTCTAGATCAATAAATATCACAAATTAAATTTTGAATTTTTTAATTCAATAACACTAAATAGATTCATAAATGGGAATAAAAATAATTACATTATATTTTATTTTTAATGATACAATTTAAAAAATGAAAAAAAATTAATTTATATCAGTTGTAAAATATCACTAAATAAATCATTATTTCCATGAAGAACATCGCAAAAACCATGGATAATATCATATATTTTAATCTCCATTGTTAAATTGTCAAATATATTCTTTTCTCACATGACGAAATAACATAGAATGTATGACTGATTACAAATATAGGTTTGTTATACCAATTGATTATTTCCATAAACATAGGGTTTCGTCTAAACAATGGTTTGAAAAACAACACATTTTCTTTTCTCAAATGAATGGTTCCATGAAAAATTAGGGTTTATTAACCATACATGTTATTCCAAATGTAGGGTTTCTTTATTGCTTTATTTTTTTCAATTTATGTTTGAGAATAATGTTTCAAGAATAAACTAAAACCTGATCCAAAAATATCAATGAATACCCCTCATAGATCAAATCATTGAATATAATTACTGAATAAATAATTCAATGAATATTAATTTCCTCATATTAAATTAATTAATTTTCATTAGTAAATAATATGTCCATTTTTGTGGTAGTGAAAGTGAAAAATTAAATTAAATATATTTCGTATTCAATGCATGCTCAATAACTTGGAGAAGAATCCATTAATTGGTTTCAATTTTTTACATTTTAACATGTTGTGGTCCTGGAGACATGTGTGTGTGTATTTAAATTAGGGAAAATTCATTCAATTTATGGTACATTCTTTCTTGGAGCTAGTATCAATATCATATCTCATTGGAGGAAAGCATGGGGTAGTCATTGGTCAGACCTCAGTGGGTAAGTTAATGATAAAGTTGTATCAAAAAATTCATTTCTAACATAGGACTAGAGTTTGTGAGATTGGTTTGGGGAAATAGTGTTTACTATTTCCTTTTTAGATTTCAGGCTAGTGTATATAGGGCTAGTGTGGTGGCTGACATATCCATACACTAGTATTCGAATCACCTACCTTTTGGATTAGTACATGTACACATTTTTTATGAAACAATCAATGATACATGAGTCATATAAGAATGGATTTATTTCAATGTCCTTCTAGAGTAAATATCCAATATATACTATTTTTATGTGGTAAATGTTTTAGTATAGGATTCCTCATTAATGAGATGGTATATATTTAGCCACGCGATCAAGAATATGATACAACGATTGATGAGGTTTCAATTTAGGGGACTGTACAAATGAAACATCATTAATTTGGATTACTTGATACACCACCACATGTAGTAAAAAAATTCCAAAATTCTGGAGATACCTATGAATTAATTCATTATAAGTTCATTCCAACATATTTAGAGGTAGTGGACTCTATCTTTTCAAAGAAATACCGACCCTAGGAGGCTATGGAAGGGATAGATTCAATAAATATTGTTTTACTCCTTGTGAGGAATTCTGCAGATCAAATGGTAGTACCCCTGGAAGGACACTGTCTGGGATGTTCCGAGAGATGATGAGCCTTAGGTACTCAGTCAAACTATGAGGCATCACTAACCTGGTTAATCATTGAGTGCATTTTTAGCGAGTAGTTCCATTTGACCATGTTATTATCATCGATATTATAAGATCTTCTCCATATGTAGTCGGGATGTTTGTCCATGGAGATGTACTCATCATGACTTATTTATCTCTCACAATAATCCATGCATTTGGTTCATGATCCATTCTTCAGATCATGGACCATTGTTTAGGGAATAAACATGATCATCAGGTAATTAGTATCATTCTTGTTCATTAACACCTATGTTGGGTTTCTTTATAAAACCATAGTGGTGGAGAGTTTCAATGAACATCATGAACTTATTATGGTAGTTAGTAGTAGGAACCTAGGATATGGGACTTCAGTAGCTGGTAGACGACGAAATTCATTGGGATCCATGCATGTTAGATTATATAAGAGATGATACCATGATTGATGTTAATTGGTGAAGTCCTTTAACGATTGATTGAATCAACCAAGGGAGATTATATTTTTAACATTTGATAGTTGGGGTCACTGGCTCGGGATTGTCTGACCCGTCATTTAGCTAACTGTAAGATGGCTAGGGGGACACCGATAGAGAGGTAAAGGCAGGAATATGGTTGTCTGAATGGCTGAGGATGTTCTTGAGGGGGCTTTTGAGCAACATGAGGTGGTCATACGTTCTTTATTTTACCGATAACATCCCTGGTTGTCCAATCCAATCCTAGAGAGTTGTTTTAGAGGGATTAGGACAAATAAATTTGTATAGTCCGATGAGCATGAGGCTCCTAGGATGATAAGAGGAATCATTTATGTCTTTTATAAATTATAAATTTTATTGATAGATATATGTGTGATTCCTTCATTACATGTAACAAATATAGTTGAAGGCATTTATTTTACAGTTGATCCATTATATTGATCCATACAGTTACAGAAACTGTTAGGTAGTGATTCATTGATTTCATACTTGTACTTGTAGTGCAGAATGATACTTAACATGAATGGTTTTTATGTGTTCTCGTTTTATATTCAATGAGGCCTTATGAAATAATTTTATTTATATATTGGGTATACATATTTCATGGAAAAATACAGAATTTGGGGGGGGATATGATTGGTCTGCAATGACAGAATGAGTTATTCCTTTGATTGTGGAAAGGAATTCATTGCAGAGGAGGATGGTCTCAGGAATATGAGAGAGCAACTGATTACTCAATATTTTTATATAATGATTCAGGTAGTAGTGCACTCAATGTGATAACAGTTTCATGACATGTTTTTCGATTATGTGGAAAAAATCATGAGGGTGTTAAATGATTACCACCCCCTAGAGATCATTACATATGTGTCGAGATACACCCCATTATGAAGAATATATTTTTCCTAGCATATTTGATGGCTCTGACAAGGCTTTTAGAGCTGGCGATGTAGTTAGAGGCATTGGAGGTAAAGGTTTTGTGAAATAACATTTCCCCTATGTGTCACTTGTCTATCTCGAAAATATGTAGGATGAGGGATTTAGGATAATTGTGTATTACCAATTCTTGAACTATGTGAATGTGTGGAATAAGTATCAACAACCAAGGATAAATGACATCATCGATAAATAGATATGCATGTGAGCATTATTGATTGTTGAAATTAATTCATGATATCAATAGTTGTAATTATGAGATGTGGATTTAAAAAAGACAATATTTAGATATATCTATGGCCACGATTATTATGTGGTGATTTAGCTCGGTGCACTGAATACCCAAGATAATTTCAATAAATTCCTAAACAATATCTTTTATCCTTTATTATATCATTTCATGGTGTTCTTATTCAATGAAATAATAGTTTACATGGTTCCTAAGGAGGAGCACCCCATAAAAATGATGAGGGTCTTAGTCACAATCTATGGGATACAACATTGTTGGAAGATCTTGGAGTGTCAATTTTGGTTTCAAGATATTCACATCATATGATAGGACTTTTCAGAGGAATGAGTTGTAGCAGAACTAGGGAAGGATCAGTCTGTGCATGCCTAGGATACACCCACATGTTTAATGTAGGTGTTGTGTTTCCATGGGTTTGTAGATTACTATCAGGGGTTTGTAACAAATTCATCCTGAGTGGGATCACCATTGATATCATTGACACAAAAGGGTAGCCTTTCATGTTGATGTAAAGGTTAATGAAGTTATTTTTGGAGTGGATGTAGTGGTTGATGAGATCAACCATCATGAGATTACCATAGGAGGTTGTTGAGTACATAGTGTTCTATGATTCATTAGTGATTGAGCATAGTTTTTTTCTTATTTATTTTAAGGTGTAAATGGGATATGATTCTTATTAGTTGAGATAACATGACTATAACTATGAGACCTATGATCATTATCTAGTAGTAGTGTAGTCTTAATATTAAAAATATGGAGACACTACCTGATGGGTGGGAGGTTTATAATATAATCTGACACCTAGAGAATGAATTATATCTTCTCATAGATGGATCATTACATGAGAAAGAGACAATTTCTATTGTTCCTTTAGGACTGAGACAATGATGTTGTCTATACTCCTGTGATGGGGGAAATGGAGATTTGTGCTATTTTTTGGAGATATTTTTATCAATTATTGGTCAAGGCATCAGATTATATAAACTATTTTCATATGTCAAAGGTGGAAATTATGGTTCTCTATATCTCCATTTGTTTTTTTATACACAACAACTTTTTCACCATATCAGTGATATTCATCTATGTGATACTAATCAGGAGACATCATGTAATCATCTATCCACTGTAATTGCTCATTATGGATTTTCTGAATATGGGGAGAAAAATATCCTTTTCAATGGATGGATGATTTTACCTTTTACATTGCATTATGTGGGTATTATAGAATTTCATACGTCCCATTTTTCATTTCATAATGTTGGGTAAAATATGAACTAGGCACTCTGTTATCATTCTGGTGGGCACAGATGGAGCATTTTGTTGAGGATTTCTTGCCTCGATGCCAAACTTCTCAGCTAGTAAAGGATGAGAACAAGATTTTAGTGGGTTTAGCTCAACCCCTCAAGGTTCCATAGTGGAAGTTATTTCAGATATTTATTTACATAATGATTGGGTAACTTCATATTTCAAAGGGACATAGAGCTATATCAGTTGTCATATACTAATACACCACATCTTCCCATAATCATTGCATTCGAGAGAATATTTTATCAGAGGGCTTCAGACTCCTCTACCAGTTGGAGATTTTGTGACTCTATGGAGTTATTTCAAGGATAATTTCACACTGTGATGCTTTCTTAACATCATGTTTATATAGATCATTACAGGAGGCCATGAGGATATAATTATGCTAGATCACAGTGTTTCATCTTATGAATGAATTAATGTAAAAATAGACCATTCATGTCTTGGAGGACATGATGGAGGTTTGTTTGTATTATTTTTGGTCAAAATTTTGGGGATCATCTACCCATGGTAGTGTTTGTGTATGACAACAGCTACCATTCCACCATTGGTATGGCACCAATCGAGGCTTTGTATGTGAGACCTAATTGGACACCACATTAATTGACTGATTCGGGTGAGTCAGCACTCTTGGGACCAATGTTGGTGTGAAATAATACAAATAAGGATAATATCATCTAGGTGGTGACGAGGTCATCATAGAGTCATCAGAAGTTTTAGGTGGAATGAAAAATGAGAAATATGGAGTTTGTTGCGGGAGATCATATGTTTCATAGGGTCTCAACTAGTTATGGATTGTAGTGTTTTGGCTGATTCATTAGGATATCTCTTAGATTTACATGTCCATTTGAGATATATCATTGAGTTTTTAATGTTACATACATCTTATCTCTACCGTTTTAGTTGGACAAGCTTCACGATATCTTCCACATGTCGTAGTTGAGAGATACATGCATGAACTATCACATGTTATCAACTATAGTGATTTAGAAATCTAGATGAAACTATCATTGATGATTAACTAGTATAGATCGTGGATCTGTAGGATATAACCCTTCATTGTTGATTGACACCCATAGTTATGCGAAGTGGAAGCATGAGAATCTTGAAGAGAGAACCTGGAAGATGCAGACATCGCTGATAGCCTAGTACCCTGATATTTTTAGTAGGTTTTTTCCTTTTAGTGATGAAAAATCTTAAAATGGGAGACTTGGTGCGGTTAATGTGCTCGAAAAAAACCAATTAAATTTTGGAAATAAGTTATTTTCTTAAACAAGACAGACTTACAATGTTTTTATAAAAAAGTGGTATAACACCCTATCTGTACCGCATATGATAATTCAAAGTCAACCATTGAGTTAATAATTTGGATTTTATACTAGGTGTGATATTATTCTTCACATTATTGGGTGTTGGTAAAAAAATAAATACTTTTTCCTAATTAAGATAATAAAGAAATTAATTTGATTTATTATATTTTATTTAAAATTGTTTCATTCTCTCCATTAAATATACAGTTTCTCGATTTTCCTCAAAGTTGGACACTAAAATCCTAGTGATCTATAGGATCATTATATATATTTAATGGTTGAATATGGAATATTGAGATATGATCGAGGATTTGTGTACCAATAGAGCGTCTGGATTTTGTTTACGATGAAAGCAAAAAACCATACTTGATAAATAATGAAACCAAATTACAAGGTAGATGAAAATTTTCATTTTCCATATTATTAATTAATGGTCAATAATATGTATTAATTACATGAATAGAATTTTTACATCCATAATTGGTATATTTAAATTGATATATTTTAGTTCTTCATTTACTTTTTCCCCTCTATTTTACTATATATATGAAAATGGATTGAGTCCTACTAAAAATAATCTGTTGATAATTTTTCATGTTTCATTAATTATGTGTTTTTCTCTATTATATACACACATTGATTATGTGGAATTAATTTGCAACTTGTTTCAACATATACATATAATTTGGTTGTTTCATGACCATTCATTGAAAAAACGGATAAATAACGTTTGTGTGGTTCGCAATCAAGGTATTGATCAATTTTTTAAGATTTCAGAGGAAAATAAGAGGTGGATCATATTTAATTTTAGATTTGTTCTGCTATTCTTTGTTGCGTTAAGATAAATGGATTGATGTGGTGTTTTCTAAGAAGATTCATGTCCGGATTCTAGGGGTCGATGATGGCACGAACCGACAAAACCCATATCCGATGGTTTAAATTAGGGTGGTGGAATCTATGATCAGAATAATTACATATTGGAATATTATTTTATGATTGGAATGTATCGATAATGACAAATTACATTTCAGGATTTTTCATTATCTTAGTCCCTATGGATGCAATGATATAGTTACGACTACAATTATATATAAAACACTCTGTTGCATGGTTAAACCCATTGTGAAACCTTTGTGACAAAAAAAATACAATGGAGGGTAAATCAATTTTACCTTGAGTACACAAAAATGGGAATAGTTTTTATTATTATAGGGGGCATAGAAATGTACATGAAATGGATAGCTATATAGTATCACAATCAAGTAGCATTGGAAGGGTGCCCAGTGACCTATACATGAAGTGTGTCTTAATCGCAAATTATTTTTGTTGAGGTTCAGCTACACTGTGTGGTAAAAATACATTGGAAGATCACATTTGAGTGATGCACATCATGTACCATAGTTACACAATGTGTAGTCCTTTAAATATTTCTTACAGATCTTCATATATTTAGATTAGACTAGGGTTGGATAAATATTTTTCCCTTTAGGCCTTTCCCTCATGTGTATAATGTGGTATTACATCCATATATTAGTATTTTTATTACCTATATGGATGAGTCTATGAATATGGTCATGACATTCTTACATGTGTTGGGCCTTTGATCCTCTATCAACATTATACTCTTGGTAGGGTTTCTGGAATCTGCATGACCTCCTTGAGCTTGGGGCTAGTCCCCCATCTAGTGGGCCGTATCGGTAGTATTGGTGTTATCATTTTCATACAATCTAAAATGTCGTGGGTTGATCAAGACTAGGTTCTTAGTATCCCATAGTTGTTTAGTGTGTGAAAAACCAATCAAAATATTGGCGAATTTTGCCATCATTAAGACTTCTAGGGAGGGTTCCAATTACGTATTGCACATTGATTACTATCATTATTGATAGAATGTCTTGTGAAGTGGATTATCCCATAATGAGTATTTTTGTGAGAAGAATCTTGTGAATTAATGTTGGTTGTGTCCTCTGTGTGACCTGATGTACTTCTTGAGTAGTGTTGGGGGTTTTCTATTATACATTAATTTTTATATCATTCCATTGATCTTACTATAAATTATGTTCATTTCTATTGGTTTCAGGTTTTCATGTTGTGTATTGTTATACACACCCCAACATGAGTTCTGGTAGTACATGATGTGTTTTATGAAGATGAAAACCACTGTAAAGGTTTTATAAGAGTAAATGTTACCTGTGGATCATAGAATGAACTTGGTAAACCTAGTTTTTATCTTGAATAATTCAACTGATTATAGAAATCATTATTATAGTTGTTTGGACACTTTTTATAGTTTTTGATTGGTCTTGTATTTGACCAATTTTCGCTATAGTACATTACTATAACAGAATATTTATGAGATTATTGAGGTATGGATGAATTTTTTTCGATATATTTCCATTTAATTATTTTATTATCTTGGATATGTTTTCATGTGTACATGTACATTAGTATATTGTCTCCAATATATGGAAAAATACCTACACGACATTAGTCGACAGCCCCTAGACATTTAAAGGATGGTTTTGGGTACTCACGAGATGGATCCTGGTGGGTCGAGTTGTGATAATATATTAAAGAACCCTAATTTTATATATCATAACATATATGACATACTTATATCCTTTTTTGTATTTTATTTGCAATTCCATACTAAATACATGTTTTGGGTAATAACCGCATAGTTTTTTGTATATGAATTGACTTTAAAAATTAATTTCTCGTAACGTCATCATAGATCCATCATCTATACAATACTAATCATTAAATAATTATAATATATGTCCATTGAATATACACTTAATATGATTCAAGGAATATGCACTTTAGAAATGACGTATTTTAAGATCATTGAGATTTTATGTCGTACCTACTCAATAGTTACATTTCCATTTTAAATGAAAATTATGGAGATAATATAAGTCATATTATAACTATAAATAATAAAAATAGCATAAAATATTTTATTTAAATATATATATATATCATCCTTTTGTTTTGGTGATGAAAAGTGTGTCACATCACTTCGTGAAGGCGGTAGTCCACATTTACACGAATTATGTTATCATCATTCATTGTGAGAAAATGTAATAAATAAAATAATTTATTATCTCCCATTAATGATAAATATGTTATTAATATGATTATTATTTCATTTAAATCTCATATATTAATTATCATTTTTCATATTAATTTCAACAGAATGAAATATAGAAAAAAATATCATTTCTTTACGACACGATAGAAAATCGTGCACACTAGATTCTTTATTATATTGAATAAAGTATGGAAATTAGATATTTAATATAATAAAATGACTCCAAATTTAATATTAAATTACAAATGTAATATACATACTTTATATCCATCATCATAACAAAACCATGGTTTGTTGAAATTTGAAAATGAATAACATTAGTTTGCTATGTAGTAGTCTGTCGTATATACAAATAACTATTTTGTATCCAATTTTATTGAAGTGGACATGTTTATAGATCCTAAGAATAAAATAACAATACAAAAATATATGGATAATAATATTTTTATTATATAATAATTGTTTAATAATAATTTAGTAATTTTTTGGAAGACAAAAAATAAAAAATCCCATTGAAAAATGATTCATCTTCTACAGGTAACCTTAATAGTTTTATCCAAAACATCCATCCTATGTGAAATTTTCCATAAAAATAATACATCTGGGATGATAGGATGTATGTTTAAATGTTATATGGGTAGGTATTTTTCGAGGCCAAAATTGTTTCTATTGTGAAGAAGACATGAAATGTGGTGGCCTTCTATACGTGATGGGAGTGGAAATCTTAATTGTTTGAAATGAAATTGCGTACCCAAGTTTTTCTCATGAACCGATACACCAAATTGGTGTATTATAAATAATGAATCATTTTAGGGTCGAAATATTAAAATAAAATATTTTTTAAAAATGATATTGGGTTAATCGAACCCTTATGATTTTTGTGTTTCCCACTAGAAAAATAATTTTTAATTTAACTTTTGTAAATAAGATTAATTTTCAGCACAACTCAATTCAAACAAATAGACCTTATTAGATATTATATATTATAGTTATTAGAAATATTTAATCTTGTTTTCTAAATTAAATTCATAAATGATACAAAAATATTTTAAATTTGACCTCATAGATGCGATGATGAAAATAGTCTTGAAAGAGGTCATTTCCAAATGATTAATATGTTTTGAACTCCAATTTATTTTTCATAATCATTAAAATTATTAAGATTTTATTAATAGAAATATAATTTTACTAATTTTTTTGTAAATGAATTTATAAAATAACATGAATTTCTAAATAATTTAATCAAAAAAGTTTTTTTCAATTAACATTCATTATTTTTATCTATTGATCAAAAATAAATCTTTCTATGAAATTTTAAATTAAATTTATAATAAAATATTATCCTGAATATTTAAAAAAATATTCTAATATTTCAAAATCAATTTTCATGAGGTGGAAAATTTCAATTTAAAACAAAACAAGCTCTGGTGACCAAAATACGTGTTCTCAGGAAGTTAATTTTTTCATAAAGAATATTATTTTAAATTAAATCAATTTATAATAATAAAATTTGTTTTAATATAAATTAAAATTTTATTACAAATAATCTATGAATTTGATTTATAAAATTTTTCATTAGAGTTTTTTTAATTTATCAACATGATGAAATATTGTGGACATTAGAATAGTATTTATACAACACCCTTTTTTGACAAAGAAATAAAAATATACTAAAATCATATATAAAGTTAATTGAAATGTAATTTTGAGTATTGACCATTATTAAATAATACATATTTTATATTAAAACATAATTGTGAATATAAATCGTATAATTTATTGAAATGAAATAGTAGTGTTATAAAAAATGATATTCTTCAACATTAAAAATAATATATTTTTTAAATAATTCAAAAATATTTCTCTATTAGTCTATTTCGATATGATGGTTCCCAAAGTGATGTTCATATTGTAAAATAATATTTTAAAATAACATTATTTCATGGTTTACTAAATCATAATTTCATGGGTAATGAACACTTTCGAAGAAACCCATTATTGGATGTAACATATATAAAAATTTATGTTGGGTATAATGAATGAGACATATAGTGCTGGGAGTAATGAAAAAGAAAAATAATATTAAATTATTTTTTGAAAAAAATTATATCACAAGATCTCATGGGGTTACATTACACCCCCACCTAAACATTTTTTTCTCCATAAATATATGTCTCGATCATCATAGGATCAAAATTTGAAAAAAAAAATTAAATAAGACCATATATTAAAAATAAATAAGAAATTTTAGTATAAAAATGGTAAGTTGGAAAAATAATGTATTTCTAAATTAACTCATATCTTTTTTCCCACATGGTATAACATAGGTTCTATGTGGAGATATGGACATGGAATAAAATCACAGATAATAATAGAAATTGATTTAGATTGTAGATAAATATAATGTGGGTGACCAAGTGAATGTTAATAAAAAAACCTAGACCAAAGAGGTTTTAAAATGTAATATACATTATTAAATATTTTAATAATAGGAAAACCTTTTTTTCAATATAAATTTATAGATTACGGTTAACATTAATGTGAAGATATACGCATTAGATTTAATTTCATTTCATAAAAACATAGATCTATTGGTTGTGCCTCAATAAATTACAATTTCATATAATTCATCAAAAAGTGAAGTTGAATTTGTAATTTCAAAAGAACTAATGGATCATAAAATCCAATTATATAATTATATGTCATTCCATCAATCATTAGTTTTCATTAAAAAGAAATTGTGAACATAGTTTACCAAACATTGAGAAATCATTTTATGGTGTAGAAATACATTAATCGATAAAGTCATATCCAATAATTAACATAAACTGCTCCCTAAATGGTTATCCATATTAACCATCCATAATTATAGAATATGAATCATTAGAAATATGGCAAGTAAATTTCCAAAAAAACCACATATCATTAATCCCAAAATGATCTGATGTAGATCTTTATTGTTATGTACCAAAAATGTGAAAAAAAATTATAATCTATTATTTTATAACATTGTAATATAATGATTTTCCATATATAAATTTATATACTTCAAAAAAATTCCTCATTAATTATATAAATTAATGATTATTGGATATATTTAATAAATAAAAAAATTGATGTGAACTAAATTAATGATATAATAAATAATGTTTCATAAAAAACATTTAATTATTTCCATGGTAATCAACAATATCAAATTTAAATTTTTTTAATACAATATCCATTTATCACAACATGATTATATAATCAACCAAACTATATTATAGGTTATATTCCGATCATAAAAATATCACCTTACCATCTAATGATATTCCTCATCAATCATTACCATTTAATTCTTCTATTCATTCATAAAAAACATGAATTATAAAATCATTATGTTTTTTCCTTATTCATATAGAATAATCCATTAATCTAATTTTATTAATACCTTGCTCATCCAACTTAATATTAAAACCATGAGTCGGGATTCATTACCTTATTTCAAAATTCCACTACCCTAAAAAATTGAAATATGAGCCATGTATTAACATTCATACAAATCAATTTAATCATACTCATTTTGATTAAAATTTTAAAAAAATTAGAATATAATATACTCTCCACATATCATACATTATATCTTTATCATCATCATTATAACCATTAGTCGAACCACCTCACTAATTTTCATCATGAAATTTTTCTTGTTGGACATCTACATGGATTATGACTATACATTAAAAAAATGGAGACAATCAACCATTAATGATATACTTATGAGACCATTTTTTCAAAGTGTAGATTAATCTAACTTATCAATCATCCTCTAAAATTATATACACTTTTTCCTTCATTTAAAATTAAAAAACATATTCCCCTACCTATATTAATTCCACTTTGGTGATTAATTCAACATTCTAAATAAATAGGAGTCTTTGTTTTTTCCATTGTGTTCTCTATTTTCCGAACTCTAATTTTTCTCTACCATTATCTTCATTGGGGAGCCTATGATTTTGAAATGTTTTTTAATTAGTAGTCTTGTTCCATGAAAAATAGTAAGGAATATTCACCACATCTTTTAATCCAATCATTATCCAATTTTTATTATCATCAATAAACATTCAATCACATTCATGGCTAACCATGTTACATTTAGTTCCTCCCATTTACTAATACTAAAAATAATAGTCTAAGAAACACTAAAAATACTAGAAAAAAACAAAGTCATGGAAAATCACTTATATGATATATAAATAATTCCCCCTTATTTTAAATAAAGGATACATTAGTTTAATCCTAGGTCATTTTTGGTCATTATCTATTTAAATCCTTCATTATTGTTCATAATGATTTTATGAGTTTTTAAAACATATTACCTAGAAATTTCGAACTTTGTGTACACTATGTCTGATTTTCATGAACTATGTTATGGTTCATTCTTTATCTTTGAGCCCTGTTTTGATTTATTACACACTTGTAATTCAATTGAAGTTTAATATCCACTATTAGTATCCCATAAAAGGATGTAATTAAATGGAATCCACTTTCCCTAAAATTTACGAAGATTATAGTATATTTTAATATATATTTATTGATCATTATTCATATACATGGTCACATAATATGTCTTATACATAAAAATATACTTATCTATCTTACACATGTTTTATTATACTAGTTTCAAATGGTTTACTGAAAACTTATTTGGATACCAACTATAGTGATCTGTTATTTTCTTATGTGTATATCACATAATTTGATACAATCCTCAATAAATCACACACAAAAATGCCTCAGGATTATAATAGATTAGTTAATTTTTAAACATTGAAGCCTTTTAAAGTTATTCGGAAAAAATATTCAATATATCCCATAAATATCATCCCCTTTAGTAGCCCACATAGACATACCCTATGTGAAATAATTATTCATATCATGGGGAAAGGAGTAATATGAAATGGTGAGATAAATTTCATTGTAAAGGTATGTATGGGATATACTGATGTATAAGATGAACAAAATTGTATGAGAGCATGTGGATGCAATTTGGAAACATCAACATTGAGTTCTAGTTTCATAATCATGCGTCAAGGAATATATATTGGTATTTCATAATACATGAATCATACAAAAAACATGAGGCATGCTAGAATAAAATTTCCATAAAACATGGATCTTTGGAAAGAACATAAGCATATAAAATCCATTCAGTAGTATTTAGGACTCACTTATAAGGCTATCTATGTGTAATGGGTTCACTACCAAAACAATCATAGTATCCAAGGGTCACTCTCAAGAACATTAATGAAGAAAAATTTCCTTACTCGCAAAGATTCAATCCATGTTCCATCATGGTCCATCTAATGTGATATAAATATTTACCCAATGAATTATATGGAGACATAGGTCCCAGACATAACATGATTAAAATCATATTTTTGAGTTCAAAAATATCATAAAATAAATAATATATTATAACTTATGAAATATTATTTTTACATAAAAATTTCATTATATAAGATCAATGGATAAGTTACAAATTTAATAATAATTTCAACATTTCTTTAACACATAAATCATGAAAAATGAAGAATATATCCTAGTAATTTATTCATTTAATAATCTATTGAAGTGAAATGGGTTTCACAATTATCATTTAATCATAATCCATTCATATAATGAAATATTATTTTATAATTGGTTCATGTACATGATAATGAATATGTTACTTAAATGCATGTCATTTAATTATTTTTTAATAATGTATCTAATGATTATATCCTAGTCATATAGTTATAATATTGAATGGATCGTACAATATTATATTTGGAATCCAAATAATTGATAGGATCACAATATTGTGGTGTCTCAACCTAGGAAATCAACTTACATGAATTGTAATGGGGTTCTAGAGTGGTCATATAATTCTCTTATTAGAATCCATGGTGATATCGAGTAAAACCATTCCTATTTTATTTTTATTTCATGTAATAATTTAAGTGGTTCATTCCTTTCTTTTCATTAGTGTGATATTGTTATGAAACATGACTATTTTATGAATCAACAAGCCTATTTGGTCTATTCCATTACTTTCATTTGTGTGACATGTCCATGTACATGCTACCTTAATTAATCATCAATTTCATTTGGTTGAAGCCATTTTTTCATTAGTGGTACAAGGCCAAGTACCAAGAAACATCTATTAGTCAACAAGTCAATTCTGCACAATCCTTGCCTTTCATTAGTGTGAAAAGGATAAGTAGAATGAATCCTTTATTAATTCCATGTAATGAATATTCAATAATAAAGGACCATTACTCTATAATCCATTAAATTGTAAAAGGTTTATATTGAAATGAAAACTATTATTCATCAAAATGAATTCGGTCAAGCCACTTACATAGTCTACATGGCAATTTCAATTTCACATTTTATTGTCCAATTAAATAACATAACATTGGTGGGTCATGTGGAGAGAATAAATTTTAATTTACATTTTTAAATTCTCATTATATGAGATCCATTTAATATAGAAACTTGTACAATTAATATGGTCGATACAAGTCATACACGAATGATGGCACAAACTGGTCGAACACTAAAAACCAAATTATGTCATAACATCATACATGAGATATATGAAATTTTGGGAATTTCCACAAATAATTAATCATAGATAAGGAAATTTAATATCTATACAATTTTAATTATTATAATAATGAAATATATGTTCTATAAATGGAACCCAATGAAATCATTGGCCCAAACATGACCATTCCAAAAGCAACGAACATGACAAATGGGTGATAGGACTCCCTCATTAAGATTTAATTACTCTTATCCTATATTATTGGCCAATTATTTAATTTTTTTCATTGTTGATGTATTAAAATAGGAAAAACTCTCACACCACAATAAATATGCTGAGAGAAAAAGTAAAGGATAAAGGATTAACAAAACTCGAGTACTTATTAATGCACATCTAACATGATGAATAAAAGTTTGATCAGATACCAGATGAAAGTTATTTATTGATCCCTATATTTGGGATTAAAAAGCATCCAATTTTAGATCCATGGAGGTAAATCCTATATATATTGGGATTATAGACGAAGGAGGGGGATAATTATAACATTAAGGGAAAATAAAATTGTAACACGAAAAATAGAATCTGCATAGTTTTACGACACAGTTTAAAAACCATTTGAAAATCACGCATGGTTAATGGGAAGAGGTTTAACAAGAATTTTTAGGCTATAGGACCAAGAAAAAACCTTGCGATTTTGTTATGTCCGAAAATTTCCATCAGCATGGTTAGCCAAACTGTGTTCAAATTGTGCGCTAAAATTGTGATATGGCAAGTTTCACCCAAAAGATGTTTTAGGGGTTCCGATCAAGCCCTGTAAACCCATAAAAGAGTTTATAACCCATTTGGAATCTATATTATGTCCATAATAATGATATATACCAAAATTTAAAGGATTCATACTTTTATTGAAAATCTAGTTTCCTAAACATTTCCAAAGAATTATAATTCATCCAAATCATTCATGAAAAAATTAAAATTATACTATATAGTTCTCATTTTAGATAATTTTTCACTTTTTTAAGATTACTTGTTCTATAATATATAAAAATTTAATTTTTCATTAGGACACATACTATGAACTTCATACATGTTTAACTATGTATAATAAAATACTTCTCCACATTAGGGTAGATTTGGAATGCATGTAGTCATAAAAATATTCTTAAGATCCTTGAATATATCATTAAATACCCATAGTTGGATAAAAATTACCCATTTATGGGTCTATTTGGTTAATTTAGTGTATCATTTTGTGAATTTTTAAAAATATCATCAATATTATAGATAAAAAATAAAAAAAACATTTGTCCTTTTAAAACATGTTGTTCTAAGAAATTCATTATTCCCCTCAAAAATTGAATTATCCATTGAAATAGTTTCCCTTGTGATTAAATTAATACGAAGGATAAATGTTGTAGATATTATCCACATGTATTGTATAAAAATATAGTTTCGTCTTTTTAAGGAAAATATCACATTCATAATATATAACATTTGTTATTTTATTCTATTAGAGTATATTATAATGTTATCACCAAAATTTCATCATATTTATTTATTGTAATATGTAATGAATTTATTCAAAAAATCCATGTAGATAAAAATTGTATTTATAATTTGGAATTTCTTTTCTATGAATTTAAAGTAGTCTTATATTTTAGGATAAAAATGTGTCACCATATAAGATGATTAAATGAATCATGAAAGCAGGTTATATGATAAATTATGTGGATTTTGATACTGTAATGTTCATTAAAATAATTGATAGGACACGTGGATCAATCATTTTTCATTACTAAGATTATCATAACACCCAATGGTGAATTAATTGGGAAAATAAAGGGCCAATACCAAATGGGGTGAGTCATCTAATCCTAAGAACTGATACATACAAATCATACCTATAATATTTTTTATGTATTTTATTTAATATTAACATTACATTTCACAAATAAAAATACAATCATAGATCCCAAATTATTACAATATTTCACGATGAGAAACCTAAATGTATTATTAAACATTACAACAAAAACATAACCCATAAATGAATCTATATATGACTTCCACATATAAATATCAATTTATATAATATATATAGTGAATGGGAAATCATAAGATTGAGGTCACTCAAATTATTACTAGGGAGAAAACAAATTAATGAAAAATATGTAATTATACTACATGAATGTAGGAAACATTTACATTGTATAAATAGACAATTATTCAAATTAGTGGAATAATATAGTGGTTTATAAGGAGAGTATAATTTTAGTTATTGATCTAGGGGTATTGACCATGATGTTTACCTAGGTGTTCGTTTATAATTTGTTTATGATATGTTGAACTAGGGGTATTGACTATGAGAGATAAACAAAAGGTCTTTCATAAGATTATTCACTAATATTTGGGACAAAAGGGATAGACTATGAGAGATTTCTCAAAGGGTATTTCATTAACTTTTTGGTTATATGTTAATAAATAGGGGTTCAACTAAGAGAGCATTCCCATTGGGTTGTTTACGAATGATTTAATGATTTTGACATGTCTTCCATGCCAAAGAATAATCATGGGAAAGATATTACATGATTTTTTAGATGGTCATATGAGATATCGTTTTGTTACTGTTACACATGGGATATAGATCTTGGGTTAGATCTGAAGGCTTACCTGATTCAATGAATTGAATAATAAATGAAAATAAACAATGTAGAAAAATGTAGGATGAATAAAATTTGATTACATCCAAGTTAATTGCTTCATTTCATCCTATTACATTTTATACATATTCACCAATAGTTAGGCACCGATCATTTGGTGGTGGCATATTGGGATTCGTCCCACACCATGTTGGAATTTACTGCTTTTATGTTCATTGGTTTGATAATTGAATTTCCCACATTGTGAATTTTTTGGTGGATTTCATAAATATATTGGACATGCATCATATATATATGCTTCAGTTTTTATATTACATAAAGTCTTCCACTATTCAATTTTGTCATATGGTATTACTGCTTCTTCTATTGTTTAATTTTGTCATTACACTATGTATATTCAACCAATGAGTTCATAGTTTCCCCATTATCACAATGTTTCCCCCATTCATAGTTAGCAAACACTAGAATTTGGTGAAATGTACTAGTTTTTATGTGATGAAATGAGTTTCGAGCACATTTGGGCAGCACCTGGAACCAGGATGTTATAATGTGGTATTAGAGTATAATTTTTTTCTGCTTTTACTTACTCTTTGAATTCATTAGACTGGGATAAAAAGTAATTGGTAGTTGGTAATAAGTTCTTCTAGAGAGTTTCCTACCCATGCATAGTGAAAAACCATGTTACCTCAAATATTGTGATTTTTATGGTTTTTCAAGTGTTACAATTGATTTGATATCACCGTTGGGATATTCACATTCCATGTGTTGTTCTCATTGATATACCAGAGTTTCTACTTTTGTTTATAAATGATGAGATGATGGTAGTCCATCTCATTCATCATATATTACCCTGATAGAGATAACATATCATGCATTTTCCTTCAATTTTTTGTGAATTATTGACTCCATGTTGTTTTCATAGAGGTTATAATACATATTCAGGATATTATGATTTATTCCGTAGAAAATATATCTTATATTAAGATAGGGTATTGAAATATATAATTTTTTATTTGGATGAACATGAATATTTGGTCCCTGAGGTGTTATGGGCACTCTTGGATTAGTATTTTTGGATCATGTTTGAAATTTAATCGAATTTTTTCATGTTAGGATTTGAAGAGTGATTCCAAAAAATGATTCACTGGGACTATGGGAACTCACAGGTCGGAATTTACCATCTCTTGGAAACAATATTTGAGTTTTTATGGGTCTCAAAACATATTTAGAGGCATATAGTCCAGAATCCTTGACAACAAGACATGTGATGTTTTGAACACATGTCATGTGTTCTTATGTTTTGGAAGAAACAACTTTTCTTATGTACATGCCATGTACTGAATGTAAATGATGTATGGTGGTTGACCGTGTGACTGACTACATGAGAAGAGACACGGGGATGCTAAAAGAATGGTTAAACATGTCATGTACTAGGAGTACATGACATGATGTAAAAGGCCATTTATCCCGCTGTGTGACTAATGACATTGGTGGATGAAATTCATGTGGTACATGTCGTGTCTATATTTGACATGCGATGTGGAAATTGACCATGTATATGGCCGTGTGACTAACAAAACAGATTGGTGGAACTTGAGTAGTACCCACAATGTCTAGGGTGAACATGAAATGTTTTGTTACATATGGAGAGAACCATGTATTCCTTACTATGTAGAAGAATTTGGATATAATGAAATATTCAAGTACATGGCATGTCTCAGGTGGATGACATTGTGTGTATGGGGTGTTACATGAACAAGGTGGTAGAGTGTAGATTCCCATGTTAATGTTCAAGGGAATACACCATGTAGTGGTTCTACACATTGTGCAACCCACATTTTTTATACTCGAATGCTTTATTATCCCATTTCATTCTTCCACATCTATGTTGAAGACCTTGATATTATTTTAATGAGAAGTGTGTTTGACGTTGTGGATTCATTCCACCATGAAATATTCATGTTGTATGCCAAGTAAATGGTGATGAATAGACAATGGAAATGGTAGACCAGGGACTGCCAATAGATCTTCCTTTCATGCCCGTCCGGGCACCAGCTGTTATACCGGATGCAGGTGTTGATGCACAGTTTTTTGACGGGTTTTTGATGATGATACCAAAATTATTGGGAGCACTAAATTCTACCACAACTATGGAATAATTTACACGGGGGTTCCCAAAGGAGAATCCTCCCACCATTTCCTGGGATGGTGGGCCACATGCTATAGAGTCATGGATGCAGGCCATGATTTCTATATTTGTGCATCTTTTGATGCCTCCAACGAGGAGGGTGATGCTCATGATGTAAAAGCTACATGATTCCTCCAAGAGATGATGTGATTTTATCTCATAAACAGGACATCATTAAGATATGACATGGAATGATTATTAGATGACCTTATTTGATTACTTCTACATCGAGACGTCGAGGGCCAATCAGTCATGTGTGTTCTTACATTGGGAGCATGGATCCCTTTCAGTGGTATCTTCTTCTTCTTTAATTACAAAGCTTCATTGTTTCACTCATGTTCGTAGGGGTGAAGAGTTATCATTTTCTAGGTGATTTGAATATGGTCTTAGGATTGATATCCGATCACATGTTAATGTTTTTAGGTTGTCTTAATGACTTCTATAGCTTATCAGGTGAAAATTACCGAGTGATGTATGAGGGAGTTGGGAGCTGCGAGCAAGGGTGGTTTGGCATCCACGGATAGTACGATTTCATCTAATAGTAGGAAGAACCATAGAGATCTTTTATTCCCTGATTCCAGTATCAAGGATGTATCTTTAGGTAGTGAAGTGCGGTGATACAAGGGCGTGAAAAGTGGAAACACGAGACCTCAACTCCCAAGAGACCCAGTTGAGTGCAGATATTACCAAAAGGATGGGTAACTTTCATTGTTTTTATAGGTTTTTTTTTCACCAGATGCTGCTGAGAGGTGATCAGTTATGACACAATGTTCAAAATTTGGACCAATAGTATCTCATGAGTTACGTAACTAGAGTTCATTATGCCATTTAGGCTTATGAGGTGGTCATGGACATGGTCTCCATACAAGAGGTTTTCAGCAGCAATGAAGTTGATTATATAAGGGTAGTCAGGAAGGGTCGCAATACTACTATCCAAGTAAACATTTTCAATAGAGCAAACACAACATGAGATGGATCTTGGACCCTCTACAGTCGGACATATGATTCTAGTTACCTCATTTTTAGCTTCTACGCTTTTTGATTTTGGCGCAACCCATAGTTTTATATTTGGTTATGTTGTGGAGATCCATGGGATCTGAAACATTACATATCATGATTTTTTGACACAATAAAATACATTAGGGATTAGGATGACTACTGTAAATTAGTGCAAGGAGTGGCCTCTTGAGTTTGATTGGTTTCACTTCATCTGGTACCTATATGTCTTAGATATGAAAGGCTTCAATTTCAATATTGGGATGGATTGGTCGGTTTATTTTTAGGACTTTGTTGACTACAATTTCCCTCGGGTGAGTTTCTAATTACCATAGGGTGCATATTTTCTACACAAAAGTGAATGGGATGACCAGGTATGATGAACGATATGCGAGCATCATGGCTAGGAAGGAATAACAAACGAGATTGTTAGTCTATATGTAGATTACCATGGTACCTCATAAATGGACAATCCTCTAGTCTTGGATTGTTCCGGAGATGTCTTTCAAGTTGATAATTCATGTTTAACTCAGTGGAGAGATGAACATTTCTCTATTGATCATGTTCTAGGAGTGGAACCGGTGTCCATTTTTCCTTATAGGATGGATACATTAGAGTTACATGATATGATGAAGCAGATAGAGTAGTTACCATAAAAGGGTTTCATATGTCCCTGTAAATTTTCATTTGGTTCTCCTAAAATTTTTATGGCTAAGGATGATGGTACCATTAGAAATTGTGTTGATTATCAGAAGATGAACCAGTTGATGGTAAAGAACCGACATCCCTTGTCGAGGGTTGATGATCTCATTGATCATCATTTAGGATACTAGTTTTTCTCAATGATTGAATTGATTTCCTATAATCATTAGTTGTCCATTAGACAATCACATATATTTATAACAACCATCCGGTGTATGTATGATCAATATCAGTACTTTGTTATGGAGTTCGATATCATGAACGTGATAATAGTTTTCATGGAACTAATAATCAAATTGTTCCATCTATACGTGAATGATTTTTTGGTAGTCTTCAGAGATGATATATTTGTGTAATCCCAAACTCAAAATGAACATTCCACACATATTGACCATGTATTGAATAGATTGATTGAGAATTAGTTACATCTTATTCTCTAAAAGTTCCACTTATGGATGGACTAGAATCATTTCATTTGTTATTTCATCTCAGATATAGAAGTATCTACATACCCACTAGAATTGAAAGAAATAGTTTCTTGTGGGCATCAGAAAAATGACTTTGATGTAAAATGTTTTCTAGGGTTGATGGTTACTATAGAATTTTTATACACATCTTTTCATGCCTAGGATCACCCTACCGGTCCTAAAAATAATAGATGAAAAGTACATGTGCACAAATTCCTGTGATTCAGCCTTTCTGGAGATGAAAGGGAGAATGACTTGAGCACCAATCCAAATTTTTTTGGTGTTGGGAAAGAGTTACATCTTTTTCTATGATGCATCAGGTATCAAGCTGGTAACAGTTTTTATTCATGGGGAAGAAGTCATTATGTATGGGTATTGGAATTTGAGGCCACTATATATGAATTACCCATCACATTATCTTGATTTAACTCCATTTGTGAATTATTTATATTGTGGGAAACAATATATTTTAGGAGATCATTTTGATGTTTTCAATAACAAAAAAACCCTAAAGTATATATTTACTGAACATGATCTATAATTGAGACAATTAATGTGGGTTGAGTAACATTACTCTTTTTAACTTGTGTTTTCCTACCCACATGTCAGTAGATGACGAAAAATTATGAACAACTAACATGGCTATTATAGTAGTTTGTCATTCCCTAGAGGAAGTGGAATGACATAGCGATGGATTTTGTGATAGGTTTACCAAGATCACCTAAAGGTAATGATAAAGTTTGGGTTTTTGTGGAAAGATTGACAAAGGTGGCACATTTCCTTCCAACTAAGGAAATATTGAGTGTTGTTGAGATGGGAAGGTTTTACATCCGATATATTGTATGTTTTCATGGGGATCCAAAAACAATTATTTAATTCAAGGATGCTCTAGTTAGTTCTAATATCATCTAGGGACAACAGAGGGTTTTGTGTACAAAGGTAATTTTGAGTATATCTCACTATCCCCATACAAATTTTTATTCTGAGCACACAATTTTGGTTTTAGAGGACATGATTCATGCATCTGTCCTGGAAATCAGGTGGTCTTGGGAGAGACACATAACCCTCATGGATATTTCCTACTATAACATTTTTTAGGTAACAATTCAGATTGAACATAATGAGTCTTTGTATGGTAGGCCTTGCAGATGAACACTATGATAGATAGAGATAGGAGAGGCACCATTTTTGGGACCTCATCCTGTCTTGGAGACCACTGAGCATGTGGGGTTGATTTATATGAGGAGGGCTACTGCACAATTTCTACAGAAATCTTATGATGATCGAAAGAGGCGGCCACTAGAGTCTAAGGGCAGAGATAAATTTTCCCTATGCGTCATAATGATGATGGTACACCTAATTATTATGAGATATGGAATACTATCACTGGGATACATCAAGCCATATGAGGTTTTTGAGAGAGTCAGGCGGGTTTCATATTGGGTTTAGTTTCCTAAGAGGTACCAGTCTATGCATGTTGTATTTCATGTTTCTCATCTAAGACGTAACTTTTCAGACCCGTTTCATGCTTTTCATCCCATGAATATTGACTTGATGGTGTGTTTATCCTTTATGAAGTACCTAATTCATATTGTGGATTAAAAAATGATAGTTCTATGTGGATTGTTTCTTCCTCGGGAATGGGTGCTATGGTTCCACAGACAAGTGCTGGAAGATACATAATAGAGGGAGGGAGACATATGATCATAGTGGCCATAGTTTTTTGAATATTCTTCTTCAACACCCATAGAAGGGAAATTTGGGGAAAATGTTCTTTAATGGGGGATGTTTGTAAGAACCCAGATCTTAATTTTTGGAATCAATATTAATTTCGTGATGTTTTTTTTTGAAAAAAAATGAAATGGAAACATTTTAAGTACACCCATTTTACTTGTATATACCCACTGTGTACCTAGGTACCGCATACAGACACATGCTGGTAGGGTAACAGACGGGTACATGGCCATGTTTCTTAGGTTTAAAACCACTTAATGTGGGTGCAAGTTAAGGCCACTACAAGATGTGTTAAATTAATGAACATGCCATGTAGTTTTTTTTTGATATATTAGAGAGGGGCCATGTCTCACCCTCAGAAATGTATTCTTATTCTATTGGACCATAAATTAGAGTGGTGAAAGGGCCGATAAACTCCGAACCCATCACTACTGAAAAAATACTGTACACCAATGGTTTGGAACCGTTGGTATAGGCCCTCAAACCATTTGTATAGCCTATACCAACGGTTTGGAGGACCGTTGGCAAGTAAGCCGTGAC
Organism: Viscum album; assembly: GCA_963277665.1. Taxonomy (NCBI): domain Eukaryota; kingdom Viridiplantae; phylum Streptophyta; class Magnoliopsida; order Santalales; family Viscaceae; genus Viscum; species Viscum album. The sequence goes on along the minus strand of OY728121.1, from coordinate 201,706,735 downwards.
AATAGGTCTATACCAACGGTTTTAGGTAAACCGTTGGTATAGACCTATACTAGCGGTTTTGAAAACCGTTGGTATAAGTAATATGAAAACCTATACCAACGATTCTCAAAACTGTTGGTATATGTATTTCAAAAAAAACATTTTGTGGGATTTGATCCCAGGACCTCTAGTTTATAATTGAATGACTTAAACACTAACCTAACATGACTTTTGTGAACATAATTTCATAAATATATATATATGTATTGTTATAATAATTTTAAAATTTGATTTATATAATGTTCTCGGTAAGAAGATTTGATTAAAAATCGAAGGACCTATACCAACGGTTCCCAAAACCGTTGGTAAAGGTCCATTAATTTTTGGACCTATACCAATGGTTTTGAACAAACCGTTGGTATAGGGGGGGGGGGGGGGGGACCTTTACCAACGGTTTGGCCAAACCATTGGTATAGGGTCTCTATAATGGACCTATACCAACGGTTTACCCAAAACCGTTGGTATAGGTCCTGTCCAAAACCGTTGGTATATGTTCATATAAGTGACCTATACCAACGGTTTTGGACAAACCGTTGGTATATCTCCAAATTAATGAACTATACCAATGGTTTGGCCAAAACCGTTGGTAAAAGACATATTTCTAGTAGTGCCTCTTGATTCTTCATCCCACCTCTGATTGAGTCATTGTATGGTGAATTGGAATACCGTCGGTATGTTCTAAATTATCCTAGATCCTCTCTTCCAGAATATTCATCTCTCACGAATTATTCAAGGTGGAATGTTTTTCACCTTTTTTTGTTTTATGACTTCTAAGACAAATCAGGGGCCACTATTAAATAGTATCGATCATTCAACATTGAGGTAGTTTGTTTTTTCCCATTGATGATTTTATTTGTATTATATATGTTTAATGTGTTGCAAACCCATGTTTGGTGTATTCCATGATTTTTAATTTAACCTGGTTTAATACCTTCTTTGGATTTATTGATAGAAAAGGGGTTGTTTCATATCCATATGGTCAGGTACCTTGTATTTCATGCCTTATTGGATTATGATGGTGTAGATTGATTATATAAATTCATGTGATATTCCATGTGAATGTTTATCTATGTAGTAGTTATATATTAAATACGCTGCATGATATGATATGTTCTCTATTTTTTCCATGGACCAAGAGAGAATTATACCAGGAAAACTGTGGGGGTATTCCATGTTTATTTACATATGACCATGAGATCCTTAGTGTAGATATTTCCTCTGGGGTTAGACCCTGAGAGCTACCATGGTAGTCGTTTGTAATATTTTATGATATGTTTTCCAATGGGTATTGACCATGAGAGCCACCCATTAGTTCTTTCCTAAGTTTATTTAATACTATGTTAGACCATAGGTGTTAGATCATAAGATCATTCCCATAGGGTCGTTCATTAATGTTTTTTTACTATGTTTAACCATAGTTGTAAGACTGTGAGTGCTTTCCAAGATGGTTGTTTATGAATGATTTAATGATTGTGATGAGTCTTCCTAGCCAAATAAAAATCTCATAATCGGTCTTACATGACTGTTAAGATAGACTTCTGAGACATATTTTTGTTACTATTACATAGGGGATATAGATCTTTGGCTAGATCCCAAGGATTACATGTTCCAATGAATTGAATAAAAATCCAAAATGATCGTAATTAAAAACTATTGGATTGTATACCTTTGAGTACATCCTTGTTTATTGGTTCATTTATTCATATTAAATTATATATATATATTTAATAAATATTTGGAACATATATTTTGGTGGTTGCCTACTGGGATTTGTCCCAAACCCTTTTTGGGTTCTGATTTTGACCATAACAAATTATATATTTGCAGTTATAGATAAGGTAAATCCCCCTTCTTCATCAGGTACAAGATTCATATTGGAGATGGAGAGCATGGGACAATGATGAGGTTGTCGATGGTGTTGGGGATTACCGAATTTTTATACATTAGTTTCAGTATTGTATTTCCATCATTGTGAATTATTTGAATACTTTTCTAGACACATGGGACATGCAACATTTATATATGGTACAGTTGTTATATTACAAATAGTATTGCATTATTTAATTTTATTTATGGTATTACTACTTCCTCTATTTTTAACTATTTTTTTCACAATGTATACTTTTTCAATGATGTCATAGTTTTCCAATTATCAAGGAGTGGCTCTCACTGCTAGTCGGTAGCCTCTGGCTTTTGGGGAAATGTGTTTGAGGTTATTTGACCAATGGATTTTGTGGAACCATTGGGAACAACCCGGAAGTGGGACGTTACAACAAGATATTCCTGTACATAGATGATATTATTTCATTATGTGGGATTCCTAGGATAAAATTTTCAGATTAATACATTGGGTTACTGTCCATGTTTTAGAAGATTTTTCAAGGTATATTTGGTGCATTGAATCAATTTATTATGGTAATAAAAACTCATATAAAAGGAAAACATATAATAATTTATATGTCATGTTGGATTATTAGCAGTATTGTGTGAATTATTTTAGTTTTTGTATGAGGATCAAATTCATTTATTCATGTTCTCATATAAAATAACTACCAATGAACTATTGGATTCTCACCATTAATGGAACATTAAAGGATGCATGAGTGGTAAACCATATACTGTATAGAGAATATCGAGTAATTACATATGTGGAAATGGATTTTTTTTTGTTGGAATCATAGAAGTTAAATTTTTTCTATAATGGATGAGGATATAATTGATACATCAATTGTCTGATAAAAACCGATGATGGGGGTACTAGTGGATTTAAGATGGATATCTTGGGTTCCTAAATGTAACTCAACTACATGATTTTTTTATATTTTATTTTTCTTCATTTGGGTGATTACTAGTAATTTTCATTATACACAATGATTCATACCACCAATTTTCACTAAAAATGTAGGAATAGAAGAATAATACAATCCATGTGTTATATCAATGAAGATAGATGCATAATCTATCATAGAATACAAATAATGAAAATATCAATATCATGGAAGATTCTACCTCCATAGATTACCTTGTGGTTGTCATGTACTATTATGAGGGGACTTTTTAGGGCCCCAATATATGATTATTGTGAGTTATATTGAGGCATGGTAATAAAAAATAACATATATATGATTATTCGAATTAGATAAATGCTTAATATCCTTAACGTTTAATTTGGGTATTTATATATTAATTAATATCCTCAATTTATTAGATGATATATTTGTAATGTTTTTTGATTTAAACCACATAAATTATTCTATTTAATATTTAAAAGGAATTAAATTGATATTTTTGTGAGGATTCAGATAATAGGATCCATTATATGTTATTTTAAATATAAAATCTCTACTTTTTTGGGATACACAGGAGGAATCATAAAATATAATAATTTCATCACAAATAAATCATAAAATAAGAAATTATTTTCCAATTTTTAAATCCAAATGCGTCATTCAAACAATGGATGTTGTAATGCTGGTTTTCACTCTAGTCAGTAGGACTAGCTTTTCGTTTTGATTTATTGAAAATAATATATAATTATATATATAGTGGAAAACCTAAACACAATATATATGTTTTAACATAACTACAATTATTATGGTTATCCACAGTCATTGAAAACAATCCAAATAGATATAATTAGCAATAAATTAGATTTTAGAGGATCCAATAAGTGATATTTATGGAATTTATGGTAAAACCATGTGTGTACAATATATTCACCATCCTATTTTCTAGATATGAGTTAAGACATGATATTTTTGTCCAATACAATGTTATTTATGAAATTATTTTTTAATTTATTCTTCTAGAATTATATCTATTAATTTATAATATACATAAAATTACATTCATCTATTACAACTGAAACTGTTGATATAATTCCATGTTCTTTACTGTTGGAATATTTGTACACAATGAAATGTGTATGGAACATAAAAACAATTTGGAAAAAATTGGTATTCATGATTATCAACCCAATTAATCATCTTGAATTCCATATTGAACATATATATTGGGGATGGTTTTTAATATGAATTGGGATATCAATCAAATGGTGATTGAGCATATAGGGTACTATTTTCAGTGTAATTTTTACAATATTGAATTGTCCGGAAATGGTTGTGTGATAAATGATTAATGGAGGGTGACAAAACATTACCATTGGTACAAAGGAAAACATTTATTATGTGTAGTTCCATAATGGGGAATCCAGGATTATGTCTAGGTATTTTAAATTAATGAATCATTTACAATGAATAGTTATAGGGAGCTTGTGGATATTGAAGTTGTGTTGGATGTAGGTTGTTGTAAATAATTTTGTTTTGGAAGATCATGTAAGTGATAATGGAATTGTATTTTCTATTAAATATTCATTTCTAAAGCACTAATACATGATCACACATGAATTATCTCCACCCTATATTCAATGTTTCAAAATATTATATTGGACTAATTTACTAGATATATTTAATTTTTTCTCTTTATGTACCTCTGAAAAAATTCAATGTTAGTCTTTGTTACTTGACTTGAGGTGCAACAATGTAAATATTTTTTTTATATAAAACATTTCATATGTATTTTAATTAAAACATAATATATTATGATCCAGAAACATTGATATTAGTAAGTTATATTATAGAAAACCCTTGAGGCTCATGTTTCGTGTATGTATAGAAGACACAATATGTATATCAACACTACTTTACAAAGATTGTATAGTGTGTATATACCCATGTAATCCACCATTCCCACACATTGCATACTCCTCACTGTAAAACTTATAGGAAAACATCTCAATTAATTATGATTAATGTATAAAACATGAATATTAAAATTTAGATACCCATTATGATCATAAAGTATAGGTCATGTACTTCTCACCCTTTTTCCATTTTACATAACCTATTTATTTGACCCCATTATTATGCACAAATTTAGGCCATCATTCATTAATTTTTGCATGGAGAATAATAGAATAATATATTTCTTCATTCAAGGTAGAATAAGAGGTGAGTTGAGAAATTAATGTTTCTTATAATTGTCAAGGCAAATACTATGATTGAGAAAGATTATAATAGTGGGAACAATGTTATATTGTCTCCATGTGTTGTGTTAGTAACATGTCATCAGTAAATTAAATTCATAATAGAGTTTGGTACTCCCCAATATACCTATGGAATGAAACCTATAATTTTAGTCAGTGGGGTTTTAATCTCATTATACAAAAAAAAATTGGAACCCCAAACAAACATAATCTAGTTAATATCACCCACAATAATGGGGAGAAATTCATCTTTTATAGATTCATGAACTCCCTCATTCAACATTAATTTCTTGATGTGGTATAGTTCATTGATTAGGGTTGGTACCCACTTCAAAACATTGACATACCTTGGAGAGGGATGTGTAACCAACATTATTTCTAAGAGGATATAAGGTTTGATGATGATGATTATTTATATTTTCTAGGTATCTAACTATGATTTAACCATTAGTAGCTATGGCATGTAGTTAGACGGTCTCAATTATATCACGTTATATAATATAAAATAAAATATGGGTTACAAATACCACTATTTACTTTTGTTAAATGGTCCTAAAATTCATTTTCTCCTAAATTATATCTTTATACTTATCCCTTAATGGGAATTTATCACCAAATATTATATTATATTTTTATGGTGTGTTGTTTGGATGAATTCTAGATGGAAATAGTATCGGTTTATTGTGATAATACAAGTACTCAGAGATAATAATAACTTCTTTTTATTTGTCAATAATTGTTTATTGAAATGTGTCAAAAATTTTATAATATAACTAAGTTGGATTACAATTTAGGAAATTAGCACTTACTCCCATCATTACATTATTTCATTTACATTAATATTAATATGATAAAAAGGTGTGAATACCACATGGATTGTATTTTAAATTTCAAAAAATTTATCTGGAACTCAACAGTTAATCTGGTATAGATACATGTTATTTTGTTGACGATCAATATGCTCATACCTACCATATTTATTATATTCATACCCTATGCTAGTATGTAACCAATCTCTGTTATGATGTGGGCTGAGGAAGACACATTCCTTATATGCCATACTTGGTGGGGTTCAGTTTTGGTTTATCTTCACATCATAATTGTGCAATTTAATATTGTGTATCCCTTATTATATGTAACAAATACAATATTCATGTTTTAAATTTGTCTTCTGACATTATTATGTAATTTTTTTCTTCTAATTACGTTACATTCATTCTGTCATTAACATATGAATAATTATATATAGGTTACATATTTGAATAAAATATATTATTTTAATGGATTTTTAAATAATAAAATATCACATAGATGGATTATGTAATTCATAAATATCATGAGGAACACTATGTGGTACATGGGAAATTATACAAAGTTATAATATTGTGATTTCATTCAATTGTTCCCTCGCATATTAAATCATTTAATATTTTTTCTTACATAACATTATATATGATACTAATTACTTCAATGTTTTTGTGATAACATTCATCTTATTATGTGTCCCTTTATGAATATACTTTATTATTCTATTTTATAATTCCATGTTTTATATTATTACTCAAATAATTTATTCCATACAAATTTTAATTACTGTTATCCCCTTACTATGATACTATTGAACCCTCATTTTTATGTATCTAATGATGATATCTCTTACAATAGTAGGTGTATGAAATTATTTTCATTTATGTTATAAATATTTAAATAAATATGTATATAGATTTTTTTCACAATTATTTATTATATATCATTCATCCTAATGAAATGAATTTTTTATACATCAGGTTGATTTTAAATATATTCAATATATATGTCAAATTTTATGAATATTTATTTATGAGTGATTTTTCATTGAAGGTGGTATTAGATAAAGGGTTATATGTTTAGGGGGTTTGGTTACATAATATTAAAATCACACAATTAATATATATTGAATCAAATGACATCATATTCTAGTTATTGTTTTTATTTAAAAATATTTAATTATAACATAATAATTTTCCTATATTAAATACATACTAATTCGATTATTATAATCATTAATTTTTTTAATTAGATAACTGGTATAATAAAATATGTTTCATGTTAAATAATTAAACATATTGTAATTATAATGATTACATGAATATATTTCCAAGTATCATGGGAGAGGGAGACAAATACCAGGTCGACAATCTTTGAAAATTGACTTCAGTTATCATAAAAAATTGAACTACATAAATAACCCAACATACATAATAATGTAAATATTTATTATTGATTAAATTATTTGTTAATTATAACTCAGTTTAGATAGATCATTTGAATTTTTAATTATATAGTAATTAATAAATAGCATTACAATATATTTTTTCTTCTTAATTACTCTTACTGTTAAAAATTTAGCATGAATTTATTTTTCAAATTAATGGTTGTTTATTATTGGGGAAAACTATTCGTGTTTTCAATATGTAGTGTTTAGTATATTTATTAAAATAGTATGTGGTTAAAATATTGAAAATCAAGAATATAATTATATTGAAATTATTAATTTTGTGATGAATAATATTTAAAACATAGTTATTAATAATTTATCAAAATTTATTTTATAATAGGAATGACATATTTATCTATAACGTCTCGACGCCAGAAGCCAAGAGTCGGTGCATTATTACGTATCATTGGCATGATCCAAAAAGATCAAAGTCTTCAAAGACCGATTAGTTTAGTATCCTTGGATGTACTAGATACATTCATAAGGTTTACATTACATCATAAAATGGAAAACTACAACAACATTGTTTCCATAGACAACCCTGAGATCTCTTAGACTATCCATGTAGGTCAATCATAATATACGTCTCCACATGCTGGGATAAATAAAACATAAAAATAGATGATCTCAGATGCTCAGTAAGGATAACAATATAGCGGAAAAATTCATAAACAAGTATAAACATTTAAGAAAATGTATAAAACTAAAACAAAAGCCTTTTAAACATGAACTTCAGTATAATATGGAAAAGAAAAAACCAAATATTTTAATTTACTTATTCTCAGGGATATTCTAGTAGTCGAATAATCACATACAATATCAATAGACACTTTCCTAATACTGGAATTCATAATGCCGGACTTTCATAACCACATAGTCAAGGCCTCGTGCCAAGACTACAAATAAGTTTTTTATTGCCTTGTTCCAAGACACTAGTTTGTCTCATGAGACCTACGGATTCATTGAGGAGCTACAGCGGGCTCCATCCATCACTTACTATGTCCAATTCATTCCTCATATGAATAGTATGAAACATAACATAAACCTTCCTATTAAAAATTGAATATGAAATGGAAATACATTATCCAAAAACCATGAATGGTATAAAAATACCACATCTATAGTGAAACATAACTCATTCAATACAATATGAAAGATTTTATTGAAACATATTAACCTCAATCGAGAATAATGAAGGATATAGACATAAATGAAAATAATCATCAAAAATATTTGTGAGAAATGTCCCCCATTTTCATAAAAACATTTAAAAGTCTCACTATTTGTCAAGAAGCCGTTTAAAAATTGACTTTCGAATCCAAGTGTCCCCTACCACATTGAAACATTTAAATAAAATTTAATTATAAAAAATTAATTTCCATATAAATAAATCATTAAAACCATTTTTAAAACAAAGAAATTAATTATAATGATTTAGAATAATAAATCATTAAAACATTTAAAATGATATTTAGTTTAGAATATCTAACCAAAATAAAGACACTTGAATACAAATAATTGAGGTAATAAATACTTTATAATATCATGATAATAAAGGGATTCATGATATACTATGTCAATGTAGAGACCCGGTTTTTTCCCTGTAAGACTTTGGAATATTTCCACCTAAATTTTCAGATCTAGGAGCTGAGACGGCGTGCGATTCTGAGGCCCGGAATAAATTATAAAAAAATATTAAGTGTTTTGAAACAATTCACACAACTAAAATATGATATCTCTTAAACGGTTGTTCGTATAAGAAATATGATACCACGACTGGTTCTTAAATGTGGTGTTTAACCTATGTGTGACATAAAGCATGTCCGAGCCGGATGTTCGGACCCCTCTCTCGTTAGTGGTAAGTAAATGGATGAATTAATTTATTAATTCATTCATTTAATAGATAAAATCCCATAAACTCTCAAACTGTAACTCAAATTGGAAATATGAGTCCACAATTGATCTCATTGTGTGTCGTTTACCCATGGAGGGGTATAAGCTTTATCCGTGCAGGACCTCTATGAGAAAATTCACCCAGGGGAAAAATCATCATTTCGAAATGACAACTATGTGATTTTTATCGGTGGAATTCTTTTTGAAATACTTTCGAAAAAAGTCTTTGAATGTAAATCTGAGACATCTATTAATTTCAAAATGATTTGTTTTTCCTAGTTGAAATATAAAATGATGGGGCACGATAGTTTCGGATTCCATGCTAAGAGGGTTTTTCTATAAATACAAAAATAGGAGTTTGGAGTTAGGGAATTCCCTTCTCTCTTCTCTCTCCCTCCCTCTCTCTCCCTCTCTTACCCTCTCTCTCAGCTGTTCTTTGGTGTTATTCACCGTAGTTCGCTGAATCGAGGAGCGACCTGCACCGAATCCATGGATGATCGAAGAAGGAGAGTCGTGGACATACCGCCAACGACGCACGACCGATTCGAGGTAGTAATTTTTGTTATTTTTCACACCTTAATCGATTTCTTTACTTTTCATCAAATTTGAGTTTTTTAGTCTAAAATTTTAGAAATAGGATGATGGAAAAATGAACACAGCCATCATCCGAGCCCTGTTCAAAATCTTATGTTCGATGTGCTCTACATCATTCGTTATCCGAATTTTCGGATTCCCTTAAACCATGATGTATTTTCAATCGGGGGTAGGCCCTACTAAGGCCTCTTCCCAAGGATCACAAATCCACCTTCGTATTTGAAATCGGGTTGCCGGAGATGTCGTGGCATCCGATAGAAGGTCCGGATCCGGCATGGGTTGGTGGCCGGAGGTCGGGGCGTCATAGCGGTGGAACCGGACGGAGTTGAAACGGCAGTGTGAGGCCTTGGAGAGGCAGTATTCGGAAGGTGTGCGGCTTCTGGTGGTCAACCTGAAGGTGTTCGGGTATTGGGTGGAGAGGTGGCGCGGGCGTCCGGTGTGATGTGGCGTCGGGTGCGGCCGGAACAGCGGGCTTGAGTACAGCCGGGCGGAGCCGGCTGTCCCGGCGGTGGCATGGCTTAGTAGGGAGCGGAGGACTCGAGCTATCCCGGCGGTGGAGTGGGGAGCCCAGGAGGCCACCGCACGGGCAGCCGGTCGCAGTGGTTCGCTCTTCCGTCTTGATGGAATCTTCCTCAGGAAATCGCGGTCGAGAGGTACAATGTGGCGCTGACCTCAGGGTTACCGCAGACAAGGACCCGCAGCTCCTGGGTCCTGCTTGTGCGGTGCGTGGAAAAAGAACCCTACCGCTCGGCCGGTCAGTGGATGAACTAGACCCTATGGGTCCAGGTGATATGACCAGGATGTGACCAGCGGGCCACGACGAGCTATGCCAGACCCTGATGGATCATCGATTGGGGGTAGGCAATGTGAAGGCCTCTTTCCGAGGATCCGAAATCCACCGTCGGATTTGAAATTCGTCCGCCAGAGTGGTCATGGTTGCTGATGGAAGGCCCAGATCCAGAAAGGGGTGGTGGCCGAAGGTCGGAGTGGGGTAGTGGTGGAACTGCCGGGTGTTTCACCGGCAGCGCGAGGCATGGGCGAGGTGAAACTCAGTTGGTGTGATGTGGCCTGCAGTCGAGCAGGAGGAGATCGGGCTGTGGCGGAGAGGAGGTTCCGGCTTCCGGGGTGCATCATTGTCGTGTGGGGTAGGAGCGGTGGGCACGAGTGCATCTGGGCAGAGCTGGTCGTCCCGAGGGTGGCGTGGCGTAGTGGGGAGAAGACGACCTAGGCTGTCCCGGCGGGGGAGCGGGGAGACAAGGTGGTCGCGGCGCGGGCGGCCGGTCTTGGTGGTGTGAGCGGCCGGTGTGATGGAATCTCCCTCAGGGTATTGTGGTCGGGATGAACCCTGAGGCACTGACCATGGGGGATCCGTGGAAAAGGACCCGTATCTCATGGGTCCTATAGGTGCGGCGCGCGGACAAAGCAACAGGCCGCTCTGCCGGCCAGTGGATGAACCTGAACTTAGGGGTCTGGTGTTTTCCAACGGGGCGTGGCCAGTGGTCCGTGGTGAGCTTGGCCAGACTCACAACTGGTCTGCGGGCCGGCGGTGTGGACGGGGCCATTATGGTTCCCATTGTTCATAGAGGCGTATCTCATAAATGGCGCGTCTGTTTGACGGGCCATCGACGACCTTGGATTTGTCTCAGTGAGCCGGTCTTTCTGAAGTCAGTTTCGGAAATTTTGAGTTCGAATCACAAAGGTGAGTGACCTAAAACCCTTTATGTTAATAATAATAAATTATTACTAAAGTTTCAAACTGACGTATTTGTGATAAAGATTTATGTTTGACGCGCCGTCAGAGGCACTGTGGCCCTGGAGTTGAGACAGTCCTTCCAAAGTTTGTTTAGAACCCTTGCGGTTTGGTTTTGTTTCTCAGTGGCATGAAACTCTTAATGAGAATAATTAATTAACTAACTAATTAATTAATTAATTATTCTAGCATTAGACCTAACTCATTTATGGGATATCCGATTAATGCACTGTTAGCGGCAGCGCGACCCCAGTCCTCGTGCGGACATTTTGAGATGCTTTCTGAAGTGTTCGGATTGGAGACAAGGTGCGGTCCCCAAAGGTCCTAGTTCACTTGTTTTATGGTGAAACACCACTTTTTCCACCGACATCTGTTTGGGGTGTTTGAGCACTCGTTTCTGAGTGTTCTTCTGAGGGGATTGTGACGACGCAATCCGCCAGCCTAAATTCTAGCCAAAGGCGTGGGCCCCAATATGCGGTTTTCGGACATATGTTGCGTCTTCAAGACTTATGATTCATATGTCTGTTCAGGGAAAATGAAAAGCCTATGCCTCGTGGTTATCTGCATGGAACACAATAGGACAATCTGCGTGACGTGTTTCGGGGTCGAGGTCTGGGCCCTACAGGGCCCCACTTGCATAACGCTGGGAGTTGCAGCTTCTACATCTGTTGTCCATTTTTGGAGCCGTCACCAGAATTATGACCCTATAATTGAGACAATATTTACCAGGGTGGTTTCATGTGTTGAAGCTGGAGTTGAAGTGTGGACCCCATGGTCCATCTTTTAAGCTGTGTGTAGCGTACTGCGACTTGGTCATCAGACATCAGTTCAAGGCGAGTAAATAGTCTATCTTGCATGTTTTTCCACGAGGATTTCAATGTTGTGATCTCTTTGGGCAGCCAGACCCTCATTAAAGATACCATTAAATGTGGGAACATTAAATGGAGTTGGGCTTAGGTCCCATTGACTCACTCTGAACCAACCTAGGGTAGTGATGTTAGTGACACCCACTAATGGAATGGGCAGTGCGGAGTTATCAGACCAGTTCTGAGTTTACCCTCTAGCGGGGCTGGGCAGTGGGTTACCCTTCGGCATATCAGGGTTTAACCTTCAGCAGGGCTAGGCAGTGGGTTACCCATTAACCCAAGGGTTTACCCTCTAGTAGGGCTGGGCAGTGGGTTACCCATTCCCCTTAGGGTTTACCCTCAACCTGGTCTAGGTAGTGGGTTACTTGACGACCTCATAGGGGTTACCCTACAGTGGGCCTAGCCAGTGGGTTAACCGATGACCTCTTAGGGTTTACCCTCTAGCTGGGCAGGGTATTGGGTTGCCTGCAGACTTACTTCATTCTCATCCCTCTATATGAGTCTAGTCAGTGACTTTTCACCGTGGTTACCTGAGGGGGGCCCTTAGTTGTACTGTTTAGTGATGAGTCAACTTTGTTGTATGGGACTATTGGGCATTAGTGATGGATACCCTTTGAACTGTTGGCGACTTTTCTAGGGACGATCATTGATATAGAGATCCTAGAACACACACATTCAGATTTCTTCTTTAGTATATATATATATACACACACACACCCTACTTTTTTCCAACTACTTTTCTTTAGTTACTTTCCTTCTAGGAGGGGTGAGGATGTGTGGGGTATTCTACATGCTTTACATGTCTATATCCTCTTCGTTGGATGAGTCCACTTCCATCTTCTGTTAGGTTGAGCTGCTCTCTCTCTATTGAACTCTCACACTATTCTTTGTTCATTATTCTACTCACCGTTTTAGTATCTGCTTTGTTACTCCCTCGATCGTTGGGGCAGCATAGAGAGTATCTTTATACTCACCCCTGCTTGGGATTTGCCCACACTTGGTGTGCCATTGTAGACGATGGATGGGTCGATCGAGACTACATAGGAGCGTAGAGGTCATAGGAGCTTGGGCTGCATTCAGTGGTCATAGAAAGATTTTCAGGTGTCAGACACACCAGGAATTTACTTTATTTTACCTGTTGTCAGGTTGTGGCACTTTTGTAGTTGGGACCGTGTTTTTCCCTTTTCTATCCATTTTACTAGTCAGTATACTTTTTTTCACTTGTTCAATTTTAGAAGTTAATGCATGACTAATGTTGGGCTGTTGTTGTTTGTGCATTGTTTTCCTTTTTTACTTTTCACTTTTGCATTGAGTGGGTTGTGTGTGTGTACAGGTACATAGGTAAAGGCCTCCATGAGATTGTTACTCATTCAGTGCTAGTCGTCATCCCCTGGCCTATAGAGGTGGGCTTGTGGTATATTCGGCTTGACACCAGTAGTGTCCGGTCCTGACAGTCACAGTACATTATATACACCATATAAATGTGAATTTTTGTATATCAACAACGATTTCTCAATGGGAAGTAAATTGAGATGAAATCTATTATAAAGACTATATCTTTATGTTAAGGATAAATTAACAACATAATTATGTGTGAAAATTATAATTAAACTCTATATGATTGGATACATAGTGTAAATCAATCATTATACATTCACACGTATTCTTGTGAAAACAACACCAATGAATTGGAAGTTTAACAATAAATGGAGATTGAGTTAAAATTACTCTTATCAAGATAATATCGATTGCTTGAGAATTTATCGATGGAGTGATTATGTGTATCAATAGTATATCCACATAAAGGGGACTGGAAATTACTAAACAAATAATAAATAGTGATTCTATACATAATCATGGTGTAAAATAATCAATGAAGTATGCGTAAAGCCCAATGAGTGGAAATTGAAATTTGAAATTACCTTACCAATTTGGTAACTTATGAAACATACACCCCATGAAATAAGTATTATAAAATGAAGACATAAATACCCATAAATTGAAGTATATTACAAAAATAATACAATAATGGTTAGTACATACTACATAGAAAAAGAAATAGTGTCCAATATATCATTAATATAACAAGAATAAAAGTGAGATGAAAACCCCATACTTCATTGTAATCAATCGAGTCGTATGAACGAAAGTTAATAACCACCAAATGAATCACAAAATACCATGAATATAAATAGCATAATGATAATATATATATAATGGCATTACACAATTCACCATATTTAGTAAACAAGCGGCGATCAATGGAAATCTCACAGAATTATAAGTGGGATAAGAAACCCTTTACCTAGTACTTTTCCATTGTCAGGGGTAGGTTAAACTCATGTATAATGGTGAAATAATAGTTATTAAAGTATACAAGAATCATATACATTAATATGATAGCATATATTATCTTTCAATATTTCATTGTTAATAATATTTTAAGACTATCGTCATTTTGGGTGTTAACTGATTCATTTTCCTTAGTATTCTTTGTTATGTAAGTTATGTTTTTTATATATAGGATGTATCGTATTCATATTTATAAGGATATTAAGTATTTAATAATTATTTTTAATCAATTAATCAAAATTAGTCTTGAATGGATAAAATTGTGAATGTATCTCATCACGTTCACGGAGATGGTAATCCGTACGTACGCACGAGCTACAATATCATTAGTTTGATATAAAAATAATATATAATTGGAAAATATATAATATATAAAGAATAATTATCATGTTATATTTATTATTTACATAAATTATACATCATTATTATACCCATCCAAATAATAACTTATTTAATAACAATTACACCATGACGTGGAGACGGTAAGCTGTACGTACGCCTGTTTGGTGACATGTCATTCGAAGGATGTATAGAATAATGAATATGGTTGTACCATATTAATAATAACATCACAGTGTATAAACGATACTTGAGTTATAATTTTTTAATGGAAACATCAATGAAAGAGGATGTGGATGAAGAATGGAATTTGAAAGAGGTGATGAAATATTTACCTCTTCTTCGGGTTCTTCCTATTGATTTGATAAAAATTGCTCCTTAGGTTCGATTTCTGACTGAAAGAAGGCCACTAGGATTAAGGGTGGTCAGTTTAGAGGGTATTTGGTCTGGTGTTGGCCGAGCTAAATTGATTTTAAGGTGTGAATTAGTGATAAATGTAGGTTCCCTTTTATAAGAGGGGTGAGGGGCACCTTAGGAAAAGTTAGAAATATTATTTTATAATAAAATCTTATTTGGTTTTAAATTGCTCAAAAATTATTTATTTAAAGGATAATGTGGTTATCAGTTGAAAACCACTCAACCAATAGGTTTTAGAATAGTTTGGGTTATTTATTTACGTCATCATTTAGATTTAACTCTTAGTTAAATATTTTGACATTTACCATGTCTCTTGGTATTTTTTTATTATATGGTTAATAAACATACTATAAACATTCAAACTGATGTCAAGTTGTTCATTAATGACATATATAATATTATTTAAGACCTTTAGATGAACCTTATATTTTATGGAATGTAATATCAATTAATATTATAATATTTGTTTTAAAAACTCATTTATTTCAATTTTGACACTATTTGGTATTTTGTTTTTTCTAAATTCATAAAAGCATTAATACTTTGAAAAATATTCATCTAACCAACAATAACATGTAATAGTAACCTATCAAATTAGTGTAATTTATAATAAAGTCTCAAATTAGTTTTATTTGGATATTTATAATATCAATTATTTTAATATTTCATTAATTTTTTAATTATTCCATCATCATTGTGTAATAAATAAATTACATTATTTAGTGTCTAAAAAACATAAATTAAATACCATTATGTATGAAATATTTTTATAATTCTAATAAACACTTATAGTGTAATTTATCTTATGTATAACCCAATATTAATAATGTTTTACTAATTAAATTTGGATTTTAACTGTTTTAACTCTTGATTAAATAAAAAAATAATAAATGTCCTAATCAAATCCATGTGGACCTAAAGGATAATATTTTATTAAAAATGATTTTTTTGGTCGAATTACATTAATCCAATTGAATTATAACATGTGTTAGGGTAAAAATAATATTATTTTTACCATTAATTACCCTATTTACTTTTAACTGTGGTATATTTAAGTAAAAAAGTTACAATTCCCAAAAAATTAATTTAATCTTATTGAACCACACTTTTCATACTGATATCAACCACATCTCTCTGATTTTTTAAAATAAACTCACCAAAGAAGTAAAATTATGTTTTCTGTAAATTTACAAATGCTCTTACGAGGTGGGTAAAAGACAGTAAAAAGTTAAATATAATTTTATACATCTAATTTTATTATAAAATTACACCAATTAATTACATAAAACTTATATAATTAATAGAAATATATTTTAATATAAAATAAATATAAATAAAATAAAAAATTATTTAAATAAAAAGTCGGTTTTAAACTACAATGTAGTGTTCTCACAATTCATCAGTAAATGAATGTTTTCAGAAAAATACAAAAAATTTACCCTAAACTAATTTTGATATCCTGAATTCAAAAATGATTTCTATTTTACTAAATTCAGAACATATAAGTTTCATTAATTAATTGAAAATTATTTCCTGTTGTCAAAACCAAAAAGTGGGTTTTTAATAATTATAATCTATCAAATGATTGGCATGTGTTTATGTGAAATTTAAATGTTAAATTATTTATAATCACCTAAATTGTAATAAATGATAAATATAAAATCTAATTATTCTTAAAAACCATTCAAATACATAATTTAACAATATCAATTATTTCTATAAAAAAAATTTCAATTAAAATTTAAAATTTTTCAGAATTCATCAAAATAAAAAAGTTATTAGAAAAGTACAAAAAAATTATCCAAAATATAATTGTATGCCTCAATTATAAAATATAATTTATTTTCAATAAATTGAATATATAAAAAATGTCAAATATTGGTTTTAAAA
This sequence comes from Viscum album, assembly GCA_963277665.1. NCBI lineage: Eukaryota > Viridiplantae > Streptophyta > Magnoliopsida > Santalales > Viscaceae > Viscum > Viscum album. Next base: position 201,689,294 of record OY728121.1, on the reverse strand, counting down.
ATGGTTTTTCCTTAAATGGTGGTAAAATTGTGTTTTTTTGAAATATACTTCTTTAATCTGAAAAAAATGAATTTTCCCTTATATTATGTAAATGAAACACATAATATGTATTCTAAAATTATATTCAGTATATAAAATTCAAATTCAGACAATACTATACATAACCTTTTTTGAATGACTAGATTGGTATGTCATGGTGCATTCGAACTCGGTGTTCCGTGTAGTGCATGTTATGGTAAGAAATTACATTGAAATATATGGGTGTTACATTCTTCCCCCCTTTTGGAAATTGCGTCCTCACAATTTTAAAATTTGGCTAGGGAACTTCATTGAATGTCCAAAATCGAAAAAAGATTCAATTAAATTATCTCTTTATAAGAAAGAAAGATAAGTACAAATTTCACCCGAGATAACCCACACTGGGATTCCTTGTACGAAAACATGGATATAAAAGATAATATAAGTGTCCAGTTTTGGTGGACAGTGATAGATAACATGATTAAGAGAAAGTGAAAAACAAGAAAACCACAAAATTTTGATAAGATAAATGTTCATTAGTTTCCTAGTAGAAAAAGTAAACAGATTACATTTTTGTTGTTTTATGATCCATTTCATATTGTTTGGAATTTATTTATGAGATTGACTAAGAAAATAAAGAGATGTACTTGCTTTTTAAGTAGAGTTGCATTCTATAATAAATTTTTACAACTAACTCGTCTTTTTTTTCAAACGATAAGTATTCAAGATGACTTGGTCACACCTCAAGGGAATGAATCAAATTATAGTGAATCACATAATCCACAAATGATAATCTATATATATTTACCTATTCTTTAAAGATTAACCAAAACTAAAATTATTAGTACAAGATCAGATGATCCACAAAAAGTATAATCCTTTAGGGAAAGAAATACATATATTAATTTATAAAATTAAAACAACAATACCCACTGTTCAATAAATTCCATTCTATAAACAATTGTTGTTAAAATCCATCTATATAATCCTAACTTATAATGAAACCCTAAACATAGAATAATTTGATTACGCAGTCTTCCATGTTAAATTGTATTTCCAAATAACATTGACTACTCTAAATTTCACATACATAAAATTAATTAACCTAATGACATATTATCTATGATAGGTTAATAATTTAAATAAATAACCAAAATTTCTACAAACCCATAATTAAAATATAGATAAAAATCCACCATTACTCCTCAATGGAAATCCAATAGTAATATATTTTCTATAGGCATATAGTATTCCCAACAGAGCGAATGTCTTCCCAAATAACATTTATAACTTAATCCCAAAATCATTTTACTATACTAGGGATATCAATTTGGTAAGATATAATATCCCAATTCAACTTATTATTGATCAATAAAATCATTTAACTAAAAATAATTGGTCATACATACCAGGGACTTCACATAGTCCAGTGGTAAGCGATAAATCCCAATCGCATTATGGTTGTCGGTTCGATTCCTGCAGCTTTGTCCGATGCGACGGGTTGTAACAATATCTGCGTGTTGTCCATTTTTAGAAACTATAATTTATAATGTTTCCAAAATGAGATAAATACCTCAAAATAACTATAACATAATTTCACCACAAATTGTATCTCATACCTCGAATTTTCATCCAATAATTTTAGTAACGTGTAATTGCCTAAAATTCAAGGATTATATAAACCCAAATGGTTATTTATAACTATATCAAAAACAGAAAACACAATTCATCCTTAAATAGTGTTTTCTCATAATAAACTACTGGGTTACACATAAGAGAATAGTCTTCCAAAGTAATCACATCAACAAAGAGAACTAATAATTTTAAACATTTCAACATAAATATATTTCCACATAGGTTCTTCCTTGAACAAGGGGTTATCCTATAGAATAGGTCATTTAGTCGGGTAATGCCCATGTCCCCTACATTTACGATAAAATACTCTAAATGGATTTTTGGGATCATTTTTATTTTCTTCTATAATACTCTTAATTTTTCCTCAGTAATTATTTACATTATGTCATTATTTACAAAACATAACACATTTGTTTTCCATTGGGACACTTCCCTAAGTGTCTCCTTCAACATTTCCTACATTATAGAAATTGAGCTTTCTTTTTTCCATGGTCTCCACTGTTGGAGCTCTTCTCATTGACCATCTTTCTCTTTTATGTTGAATCCGATAGTTTTTTAATATATATGTTGTTGATCATATTTTTGGAAAACTAATTCATCATGAACACGATATCCTTTACACCTATCAACATTCCATTTCATTTATCATCCCCTCCATCGTTCCCACATTTTACATCATATTCAATGATACTATGACTTCCTTGGAATCCATCCATTTACTAACACAAGAAAGCATTGTGCAATTCATAAAATATTTTAGAGAATATCATAACACATTATTTTCAATCTAAATCTCCATAGGATTAACAACATTTATTTATTATCATGTTAAATTAAAATCCAATAAATGGGTTTTCAAAGAAAATTTTAATTATCCTAATCATATCCCCAAGAAGTTTCGTAACCAAGAGTGAAGCAAGGCCCATTGTCATGCACCAGTTCCCATTTGAACATAGCTCAAATAGGTGTTTTCATGTTTTACCCCTAGGTACATCTGTGCCAGAGCTTCCTCTGCCTGCTCATATCCAGAAAGGGATGTATATTTTAGAAAAATCACAAAATCATTACAATAACAAAATTCTAGTAATTTCTTCTATACTTATCCTCAAAGTCAATCTTAGGTCTATGTGAACTAACCAGAGTTTATCTAAATATAGTTTCCATGGTTTTTACTAAAATTCATCTGATACAAACTGTAATGCCCTGAAACATGAAGCCCCAAGTTGGTGCATTATTATGTATCATGGTTATGATAAAAAAATATCATGTCTTGAAATACCGAGTAGTTTATTAGCTTTTTAAGTACAAGATAAATTCATAAGGTTTAACTTACATCATAAAATAAAAAACTACAACAAAATTGTTTCAATAGAAAAAACTAATATCCCATAGACTATCCATATAGGTCAGTCATAATATACGTCTTAGCATCCTAGGAAAAATAAAACATAGAAAGGTGTTAGCTCAGATTCTCATTAACGATAACAATGTAGATAAAACTTTCATAAATAAGTATAAAAATTTAAGGAAATATATAAGACCAAAAAAATCCTTTTAAACTTGATCTTCAACATAATATGGAAAAGATAAAATCAAATAATTCAATTTACGTATTCACATGGAAATTATACTTGTCAAATATTCACATGAAATATCAATATCCACTTTTATAATGATGGAATGCCTAATTAAAGACATTCGTAACCATATAGTCAAGGCTTCGTGCCCACACTACAAATAAGATTTTTTCGAGCCATTGTGTCATGACACTAGTTTGTCTCATGATACCTACCAATTCGTCAAGGAGCTATAGCAGACTCCTCTAGTCACTTACTAAGTCAAATGCATTCCTTATATGAAATGTTTGAAACATAACATAAACCATCATATTAAAACTAGCATATAAAATTGAAATTCATTATTCACAAACAATGATTTGTTTAAAAACAGCACATCCAAAGTCAAACATAACTCATTAAATACAATATTGAAGATTGTATTGTAACAAATTAACCTCAATAGAGAATAATGAAGGATATTTTAATTGATGAAAATAAACATCAAAACTATTTGAGGGAAATGTCCACCCTTTTCTTGAAAAAATTTAAAAGCCACACACTTTTTCAAGAAGCCATTTAAAAATATATCTTTGAAACAAAGTGTCCCATAACACAATTAAACTATTAGAAGGAATTTTAATTTAAAAACATTAATGTCCATATAAATAAATGATTGAAACCATTCTTAAAACATGGACATTAATTATGACGATTTAGAATAATAAATCTTTAAAACATTTGAAATGATATTTTAGAGAGGGTTCCTAACCAAAAGAGAGACACTTGAATACAAATAATTGAGGTGATAAAAACATTATAATATCATGAGAATAAAATAATTCATGATATACTATGAAAAAGTACAATATATACACCATATAAATGTGTATTGGTGTATAACAACAAAGAAGTCTCAATGATATGTAAATTTAAATGAAATCTCTTATAAAGACCTTACCCTTAGGTTAAGGATAAATCAATGGAATAATTATGTGTGAAAAAATATAAGTAATCTCAATATGATTGGATATTCAATGTAAATAAATCAGAGTAAATTCACACATATTCTTGTAAAAACAACCCCAATGAGTTGGATGTTTAACTCAATAAATGGTGATTGAGTTAAAATCAATCTTATAAATTTCATATCGATTACCCGAAAATTTATCCATAGAGCTATAATATGTATCAAAATTATATCCTTTGAAAGGGGTGTGGAAATTACTACACAAATAGTAGATAGTGATTCCAAACATAATCATGTAGTAAAATAATCAATGAAGTATGTATACAACCCAATGAGTAGAAGTTGAAATTTGAAATTACATTACCGATTTGGTAACATATTTAACATACACCCCATGATAAAAGTATCATATAATTAAGATTTAAATACCCATGCATTAATGTATATTACAAAAAGAATACAATCAGGGGAAGTACATACTCTACCCAAAAGGAAAAAGTTTCCAATGTAGCATAAATCTCACTACAATAAAAGTAAGATGAAAAACCCCTACTACGTTGTAATCAATTGAGTCTTGTAATCAAAAGTTAATAACCACCAAATGAATCACAAAATACATTTAATTTAAAGAGGATCATGATAATATATATGAAATGGATGTACACAATAGACCACATTTAATAAACAAGTGGTCGTCAATGGAAATCACATGTAATTAAAAGTGAGATAAGAAACCCCTTACCTAATACTTTTCCTTGGTCAAGGGTAGGTTAACCTCCTGTATAATGGTGAAATAATTGCTATTAAATTATACAAGATTCATATACGTTAATATGTTCTTTTAATATTTCTTTTTTAATAATATTTTAATATTATCGTATTTTCGGGTGTTTAATGATTCATTTTACTTTATATTCCTTGCTAGGAAAGTAATGTTTTTTATGAATAGGATGTATCTTATTCATATTAAGAATGATATTAATTATTTGAACATTATTTTTAATCATCTATTTATAATTTGAATTTAATGGATACAATTGGGATTGAATCTCATCGCGTTCATGGAGAAGGTAATCCGTACATACACCCGAGCGACAATATCATTCCTTTATTATTAAAATAATATTTAATTGGATGGTATATAATATATAAAGAATACTTATTGTGTTATATTTATTATTTAAATCAATTATACATCTTTATTATTCCTATCCAAATAATAATGTATTGAATAACAATTACAGCATGACGTGGAGACGGTAAGCCGTACGTACGCACATATGGTGACATGTCATCCAAAGGATAGATAGAATAATAAATATGGCTGTGAAATATTTATAATAACATCATAGTATATAGAATATAATAGAGTTGTTATTTTAGAATAGAAACAAAAACAAAATAGGAAGTCGAAGAAGAAATGAACTTGGAAGAGGTGATGAAATATTTACCACTTCTTCGGGTTATTCCTTTTGATTTTATCAAAAGGGCTCCTTAGGATGGCGTTATGAATAAAGTATGACATGTAGAATGAATGGAGGATCATTGAGAGGGTATTTGGGAAGGGGTCTACTAAGAGAAATGGATATGAAGGTATGAATTAGAGAGAAGGGGATGTGCCTTTTTATAAAAGAGGTGAGGGATCCTTAGGAAAATCTAGAAATATTATTTTATAATAAAAATATTTTCGGTTAATAATGGCTCCAAAATAAATTATTTAAAGGGAAATGTGGGGATGGGTCGAAAAACACTCAACCAATAGGTTTTCGAATGGTTTAGGTTACAATAGTAACTTTATCTTTTTGATTTAACCCTTAGTAAAATATTTTGACATTTCCCATATCTCATTATATTTTAATATTATATGGTTAATAATCATATTATAATGTTCCAAGAGAACCTCAAGTGGTTCAATAGTGAAAAATATAATATTATTTAAGACCATTGGCCGAACCTTATATTTTTAGTAATAGAATATTAATTAATAATATAATATATGTTTTAAATATTGTTTTATGACAATTTTGACACTATTTGGTATTTTGTTTTTGCTAAATTCTTAATAGCATTATTACTTCAAAAAAAATTCCTCTATCCAACACTAACATGACATTTTTACCTATCAAATTTTCAGAATAAATAAACAAGTCTCAACATACATTTATTTAGATATTTATAAATTCAATTATTTTAATATTTCATTAAATAGTTAATTACTGAATCATCATTGTGTGATAAATAAATTAAATTATATAATGTATAAAAAATATAAATAAAATTATATTTTGTAGGAAATTTTTATATCTTTATAATGAATATTTATAGTCAAAGTTTTCTAATTTATAACCCAATATTAAAAAAATTAGTTATTAAAATTTGATTTGAACTCTTTAAACTATTCTTTAAATTAAATAATAATAAATGTTCTAATATATTCCAAGTGGACTTAAATGATTATATTTTATTAATAAGGTAGTTTTTGGTCTAATTAATTATATCCAATTGAATTAGGATATGTGTTAGGGTAATAATAATATCATTTTTACCATTAATTACCCTATTTACTTTTAACCGTGGTAAATAACACTAAAATGTTACTATTCACCACAAATTATTTTCATCTTATTGGACCAAATTTTAATTAATGATATCAACCATGTCTCTTGAGTTTATTTAAATTAATCTCACAGAATATGTAAAATTATGTTTTAGATAAATTTGAAAATGCTCTGAGGAGGTGGGTAAAAGACGGTAAAAAGTTCAACAAAATTTTATACATTTAATTTTATTATAAAATGACACAAATGAATTATATTTTTCTTATATAATTTTTATACATCTATTTTTAATTAAAATAAATTAAAATAAAATAATTAATTAATTAAATAAAGAATCTGTTTTTAACTATAACAAATTGGTTTTCTCTATTCATCCAAAATTGAATGTTTTAAAAAAAATACCAAAAATTTACCCTAAGATAATTCTGATATTCTAAATTCAAAAATGAATTATATTTTACAAAAATAAATACATTTATGTTGCATTTATTAATTTAAAATTAATTCATGTTGTAATAACCAAAAAGCGGATTTTTAAAAAGTAAAAACTATCAAAAGATTGACATGTGTTTATGTCGAATTTAAATGTGAAATTTCTTATAATCACCTAAATTGTATGAAATGATAAAAACAGAATCTAATTTTACTTCCAGACCATTAAAATACTTAATTTAGCATTATAAATCACATCTATTAAAAATGATTTTTTCAATTAAAATTTAGTATTTTTCAGTATTCATCAAAATAGAAAAGTTATTAGAAAAGTACAAAAAATTTATCCAAAATAAATTTTTATGTCCTGATTCTAAAAGAGATTTTAATATCATTAAATTGAATAATAAAATTATCAAATATTGGTTTTAAAAATGGTGTTCCATTAAAAGGTGGTAAAATTGTATTTTTTTTTTGAAAAATACTTCTTTGATATGAAAAAAATGAATTTGACCATATATTATGTCTCAGAAACACATAATATGTATTCTAAAATAATATAGAGTATATAAAATTCAAAATTTAGGTAATACATTTCATAACCACTTTTGAATGGCTAGTTTGGTAAGTCGTGGTGCATTCGAACTCGGTGTTGCGTGTAGTGCATGTTATGAATATAACTTACTATGAAATCTATGGGGTGTTAATTTCATCCCCCCTTTTGGAAATTATGTCGTCTCAATTTTAAAATTAGGCTTGGGAACTTCATGGAAAGTCCCACATCGGATACAGAGGCAATTAAACTATCTCTTTAAAAGAACGAATGATAAGTACAAAGGTGAATTGAGATAACCCACAAAAGGATTCCATGTAAGAAAACATGGATATGGAAGATAAAATAAGTGTAATGTTCTGGTGAAGAGTGATAGAAATCATGTTTAGTAGAAAGTTAACAACAAGAAAACCACAAACATGTGATGAGATAAATGTTCATTTGTTTCCTAGTAGAAAAACTAAATGGATGAAGTTTTTTTGTTTTAAGTTCCATTTCATAAAGTTTAGGAATTTATTAATTAGATTGACTATGAACATAAAGAAATATATTACTTTTTACGTAGATTATCATCCTGTAATAAATTTCTACCACTAACTCTTCTTTTTTTCAAAGGATAATTATTCAAGATGACTTTGTCACACCTCATGGGCTGGAATCATCTTCTAGATAATCACATAATCTACAAAGGATGAACTATATATATATTTACCATGTATTTGGATATTAACCAAATCCAAAATGGTTAGTAAAAGATCAGATGATCCCCAAAATGGATAATCCTTTAGAAAAGGAAAGGCTTATATTAATTTCTAAAATAAAACAAACAATACCCAAAGTTGAATAAATACCATTCAATAAACAATTGTCCATAAAATCCATCAATAAAATGTAATCTAATATTGAAAATCTTAACATAGAAGAATTTGATTATGTAGTCTTCCATCTTAATTTGTATTTCCAAAATTCATTGACTACTCTTAAAGTCACATACTTAAAAGTAATTAACCTAGTGACATATTCTCTTTTATATGTTAATACTTTCCATAAATAACCCAAATCGCTATAAATCCACAATAAAAACATAGGTAAAAATACACCATTACTCATCAAATTAAATCCCATGGTATTCAATTTTCCTTAGGTATATAGTATTACCAATAGAGAAAATGTCATCCAAAATAACATTTATCACTGATTCCAAAAATCATTTTCCTATACTAAGGATATCTATTTGATAAGACATAAGATCCAAAATCAACTTATTATTGATCAATAAAACAGTTTATCTAAAAATAATTATTCACACTAACCAGGGACTTCATGTAGTCCAGTGGTAGGCGATAAATATCAATATCCCTATGGTTGTGTGTTCGATTCTGGAAGCTTTGTCCGACGCGACGGGATGTCACATGGTATCTGTGTTTTCCTTTTTAAAAAAAAATAATTTATTAAGTTTCCAAAATGAGATAAATTACTCAAAATAACTATATCACAGATTCACCAAAAATGTTATGTCATACATCACATTTTCATCAAAAAAATTTAATAACATGTAATTGCCTCTAATTCGAGGTTCATATAAACACAAATGGATATTTATAACTATATAAAAAATATAAAACACTATTCTTCATAAAATATTATTTTTCACATAATAAACTGCAGGGTTACACATAAGAGAAAAGTGTTCCAAAGTAATCCCATCAACAAAGAGAACTAATAATTTTAAACATTTCACCATCCATTTATTTCCACATAGGTTCTTCCACGACCAAGGGTTATCCTATAGAATAGGGTATTCACTCATATTATGCCCATGTCCACTACATTTATGGAAAATGACTGTAAATGGATTATTGGGATCATTATTAATTTCTTCCATAATGATCTTCATTTTTCCTTGGAAATTCATTAATTTATGTTCTTCCTTCCAACACATAACACATTTCTATGTTCCATTGAGACAATTCCATAGTTGTCTCCTTCCACATTTCATACATGAGTGAAATTGAGCTTTCTATTCTTTATGGTTTCCACTGCTGGAGTTCTTATCGATCACCACCATTCACTTATTTTTTGGGTCTGGGAGATTTTAAATATATATGTTTTTGTTCATATTTTTGGAAAACTGATTCTATCTGAACACAATATATTTTACACCTATCAACATTCAATTCCATTGCTCATTTCCTCTATTGTTCCCACCTTGTACATCATGTTCAATGTAAATATGACTTCCTTGGAATCCATCCATGGTCTAACACAAGAAAGCATAGTGTGAGTCATAAAATCATTTAGGGAATATCATAACACCTTATTTTCAATATAAAACGCCATTAGATTAACGACTATTATTTATTCTCATCTCATATTAAAATCTTTTAAATCCTTTTGTAGAAAAATGTGAGTCATAATATGCATATCCCCTAGGAGTGTCGTAACCAAGAGTGCAGCAAGGTCTGTCGACCTGCACTAGTACCCGTTCGAGTCTAGAACAATGCAGTGTTTCCGGGTTTTAACCCTAGGTACATTTGTGCCAGAGATTCCTCTACCTTCTCGTATCTAGATAGGGATGTATTTCTTGGAAAACTCAAATAATCTCTACAATACAAAAATTCTAGGAATTTCTTCTAAAATAATCATCAATGTCCATCTTAGGGCTATGTGCTCGAATCAGAGTTTATCAAAATATAGTTTCCAAGGTTTATACTAATCTTCCTCTGATACCAACTATAAGGCCCTGACCCCAGAAGCCTAGAGTTGGTATTATTACATATCATTGGAATGATTACAAAATATCAGGTATCTAATGACCGATTAGTTTTGTAGATTGGTAAGTACTAGATACAATCATAAGGTTTAACTTACATCATAAAATGAAAAAATACAACAACATTATTTCCATAGAAACACTAATATCCCATAAACTATCACCGCAGGTCATCGATAATATATTTCTTTACATCCAAGTAAAAATAAAACATAAAAAGGGGTGAGATTAGATGCTCAGTAAGGATAAAAATATAGTGGAAACTTCCATAAATAAGTATAAATATTTAAGGCAATATATAAGACTAAAACAAAAGTCATTTAAACATGAACATCAGCATAACATAGAAAAGATAAAATTAATTAATTCAATTTACTTATTCTCATGGATATTCTTCTAGTTGAATATTCACAATCAATATAAAAGGCCACATTCATAATGATGGAATACATAATGCCAGACTTTCATAATAACATATTCAAAGCCTCGTGAAAAAACTACAAATAAGATTTTATTAAGGCCTTGTGCCAAGAAACTAGTATGTCTCATGAGACCTAACAATGCATAAAGGAGCTATAGAGGGCTCCACCCATCACATAATGAGTCTAATTCATTCCTCATTTGAAAAGTTTTGATACATAACATAAACCTTCATATTTGAACTAGCATAAAAAATTGAAATAATTTATCCACAAACCATGAATGGTATAAAAATTGCACATCCACAATCAAACAAAACTCATTAAATACAATATGAAAGATTTAATTGTAATATATTAACCACAATTCATAATAATATAAGGATATTTTCATAGATGAAAATAATCATCAAAACTATTTGAGAGGAATGTCCCCCTTTTACATGAAAACAGTTAAAAGTAACACAGTTTGTCAAGAAGCTATTTAAAAATAGATTTTTTTATTCAAAGTTTCTGATAACACATTGAAACATTTAAATGGAATTTTTATTTTAAAACATTATTTTCTATATAAATAAATCCTTAAAACCATTTTTAAAACATGAAAATTAATTAGAATGATTTAGATTAATAAATCATTAAAACGTTGATAATGATATTTCAGTTAGAGTTCCTAACCAAAAGAAAGACACTTGAATAAAAATAATTACGGTGATAAATATATTATAAAATCATGATAATTAATAGGTTCATGATATACTATGTCAATTTACATTATATTCACCATATAAAATAGAATTGGTGTATAACTACAAAGATGATTCAAAGGAATGTAAATTGAGATGAAATCTCTTATAAAGACTGTATCCTTAGGTTAATGATAAATCAATGACATAATTATGTGTGAAAAAGAAATACACTCAATATGATTCAATATTCAGTGTAAATAAATTAGAGGACATTCACACATATTCTTGTAAAAACAACACCAATGAAATTAATGTTTAACTAAATAAATGGATATTGAGTTAAAATTACTATTATGAAGTTCATATCGATGACTGGAGAATTTATCAATTGAGAGATTATGTGTATCCAAAGTATATCCAACGTAAGGGGAGTGAAAATTACTACAAAAATAATAAATTGTGATTCCACACATAATCATGGATTAAAATAATCAATGATGTATTTGTAAAGCCCATTGAGTGGAAATTGAAATTTGAAATTCCCATAACGATTTGGTAAATTTTTAAAAATACACCCCATTAAATAATTATCAAACAATGAAGATGTAAATACCCATACATTAATTTATATTAAAAAAATTATACAATCAGGGTCATTACATGCTCCACCCAAAAGAAAATATTGGCCAATATAGCATGAATCTAACTTGAATAAAAGTGAGATGAAACCCCCCTAATTCGTTGTAATATATCGAGTCATACGAAAAACAGGTTATAACCAAAAAATGAATCACAGAATTCCATGAATATAAAGGGAATCATGATAATATATATCAAATGGTATTACACATTAAACCACATTTTATAAACAAGTGGCGATCAATGGAAACCCCACTGAATTAAATGTGAGATAAAAATACCCCTTACCTAGTACTTTTCCTTGGTCGAGGGTAGGTTAACCTCCAATATAATTTTTAAATAATTTTTATCAAATTATAAATGAATCATATAAAATAATAAGATTTCATATATGATCATTCAATATTGCATTATTATTAATATATTAGTATTATCGTCATTTCAAGTGTTAACTGATTCGTTTTCCTTTATATTCTTTGTTACGTAAGTAATGTTTTTTATTGATTGGATTTATCTTACTATTATTATGAATGATATTTTGTCTTTAAACTTTATTTTTAATCATCTAATGAAAAGTTATCTTGAATGGATACAACAGGAAATGAATCTTATCACGTTCACAGAGATGGTAATCTGTATGTACGCACGAGCGACAATATCATTCTTTTGATATTAGAATAATATATAATTGGATGTTATTTAATATATAAATATTAATTAAAATGTTATATTTATTATATTTATCAATTATACATCATTATTATACCCATCCAAATAATAATGTACTCAATAAAAATTACACCACGACGTGGAGATGGTAAGCCATATGCACACATGTTTATTGACATGTTATTCGAAGGATGAATAGAATATTTAATATGGTTGTAACATATAAATAATAAAAACATAGAATATATAAGATAATGGAGTTATTATTTTATAATGGAAACAACAACGAAAGAAGATGTAGATGAAGATAAGGACTTTAAAGAGGTGAGGAAATATTTACTTCTTCTTTGGGTTCTTCATTTTGATTTGATCAAAAGGGATCATTAGGATTTATTTATGACTAAAGGAAGGATACTAAGATAAGGGGAGGATAATTGAGAGGGTATTTGGGTAGGGGATGGTAGATTCAAATTGCTTTGAAGGTGTGAATTAGAGAGAAGGGGAAGTTCCCTTTTATAAGAGGGGTAAGGGGCACCTTAGGAAAGGCCGGAAATGTTATTTAATAATAAAATAATTTTTGGTTACTAATGGCTCAAAATTGAATTATTTAATGGATAAGGTGGGTTTGGGTCGAAAAACACTAATAAAATAGGTTTTAGATAGTTTTGGGTTACTATAGTAACGTTATCATTAATATTTGACTCTTAGTTAAATAGTTTGACATTTACCATGTCTCTTTGTATTTTTCCATTATATGGTTAATAAACATAGTATTAACTTCAATTGAACCTAAAGTGGTTCATTAATGACATATATAATATTATTTAAGATCATTGGACATAAAATAGATTTTTAGAAATAGAATTTCAATTAATAATTTAATATTTGTTTTAAAAACTATTTTATGTCAATATTGACACTATTTGGAATTTTCATTGTTTTAAACTCATAAATGCATTATTAATTCTAAAAAAATTCATATAAACAACCATAACATGTCATATTAACCTAATAAATTAGTGTAATTCATAAAAAGTCTCATATTACATTTATTTGGATATTTAAAATATCAATTATTTTAATATTTATTAATTTGGTAATTACTGCATCATCATTGTGTCATCAATAAATTAAATTATTTAATGTATAAAAAATATAAATAAAATACCATTATGTAGGAAATAAATTTATATTTCTAATTAATAGTTATACATGGGGTTATCTTATGTATATCCGAATATTAAAAATGTTATAGTTATTAAACCTTGATTTTAACTCTTTTAACTCATCTTTAAATAAAATATGAATATATGTGATAATCTAATAAAAGTAGACCTAAAGGATCATATTTTATTAATATGGTTGTTTTTGGTCGAATTAAACTTATCCAATTAAATTAGCACATGTGTGAGTGTAATAATAATATCAAATTTACCCTTAATTACTCTATTTAATTTTTAACCGTGGTAAATATAAGTAAAAAGTTACTATTCACAAAATATTATTTTCATATTATTGAACCACATTTACATTCTGATATTAAGAATGTCTCTTAGATGTTTTAAATTCAAATCACAGAAGCTATAAAATTGAGTTTTATGTGAATTTGGCAATACTCCTAGGAGGTGGGTAGAAGACAGTAAAAAGTTCAATAAAATTTTATACATCTAAATTTAGTATAAAATGAAACCAATAAATTAGATTTAACTTATATAGGTATTATACTTCTATTTTGAATTAAAATAATTTTAAATAAAATAAATCATTATTTAAATAAAAGTTTGGTTTTAAGCTATAACATAATGTTTTTTACTATTCATAAAAAAATTGAATGTTTTCATAAAAATACCAAAAATTTACCCCAAAATAATATTTATATTCCAAATTCAAAAATTAATTTTCTTTTACCATATTCAAAACATAGAGGTTTCATTATTAAATTTAAAATTAATTCTAGTTTTCAAAACCGAAAAGTGGGCTTTTAAAAAGTAACCACTATCAAAAGATTTATGTGTGTTTATGTAAAATTTAAATGTACAATTACTTATTTTCACCTAAATTGTATTAAATGATAAAAATATAATCTAATTATACTTCCAAACCATTCAAATACATAATTTCATAGTATAAATTATTTTTATTAAAAATTTTGTTTTCAATTAAAATTTAGTATTTTTCAGTATTCATCAAAATATAAAAGTTATTAGAAAAGTACCAACATTTTATCCAAAATAATTTTTCATTTCCCTATTCTAATGAAGAATTTAATTAGATTAATTTGAATATATAAAAGTTTCAAATACTGGTTTTAAAATTATTTTCCATTAAAATGTGGTAAAATTGTATTTTTTGGAAAAATAATTCTTTTATATGAAAAAATATAATTTTTTATTATATTATGTCAATGAAACACATTATATGGATTCTAAAATTATATGAAGTATATAAAATTAAAAATTCAGTTAATACTATTCATAACCGCTTTTGAACAGCTAGTTTGGTTAGTCGTGGTGCGTTCGAACTCAGTGTTGCGTGTTTCACACGTTAAGAAAATAACTTACTATGAAATCGTTGGGTGTTACTGTATCATTATATTATGATAATATCGGTTTTAAATGGAGGAAAATATAATTATATTCCATAAAAGAACCATCAATAATATAAAAATAAATATATAAATATGAATCAACTTTATAAACTCCTACTCAATTGAATTTTTTTTTATATTATGGGAATGAATTTCATCCACAAATTGATAAATCAAATGATACAACATTTTATGAATAAATGGTAATTAATATTTGATCATGTGATGCATTACAATAATATATTACTTTTTTAAAACCATTACCAAGTGATTTTGTACTTAATTTTGAAAACCCCAGATCACTATCGATATCACATAGCCCACAAAGAATAATATCTATTAAACAATGAGGATTCATGATTAGATTATAATAATATTTTGAAAATGGTTTTTTATTCAAATGTGAGTCAACATATAGTTACCAATCCCTTGTTCTGTTTGGATTCAACTATAGTTAAATAATATTTTTCATTTTTATCTTTATCCTCACAGGATCGTATTAATTATTATCAATCATGTAGCCTATATGTTACAGTTATTAATTAAAATTTGTTCAGCATTACTAGAATAAGTTGGATCATTAAATATAATGGTATTATATAAAATATAAAAAAATTGTAATACCATTTCTTCCTCTCATAAAATATATAGACAATATGAATTAATATTTATTCACTTTGTACTAGAAATTTCACTAGAAATCCAAAATCAGTTAATGAATATAATCATTGTAGATTAAATGAATAAATTATTTGTGTCCTTTATAGATTATATCATCATACACCTATGAAAAATGAATGATACAGTGATTATTTTAGTAATATTTATAAAGAATTATCAAAAGAGTGTTTATGTGGTATGTAAAACATATGTGAATTATCTATGGAGAATGATACATTCTGGGAGAATATATTCAATAAAAAGATGATACCCTAGGATGATCAAGAGGTAATGGGGATTGAGAAATTTAATAGTCTCAAATCATTGATTATGATTTGAGGTCTCCATGAGTTAAGTCAATAATATTAATGATGATTGATTAATTTATAATTATTTCCTAAAAACAAAAAAATATAACAAAAAAATAATTAAAAATATTAATGAAAAATAATATTAATGATATTTGTATGAAATTTATAGAGGGGCCTGTTATAGAATATATACTCAATATACCATCATGCGGAGACTGATTCTTGGTATATATCAATAATTTAAATAATTGTAAGGGATTTTAATAGTCTGAAAACAACAATGTGATACCATATTAATCAGGATATTTAATGATACTTGATGAATATTACTTGATATTCAATGAGGAGTTATCAATTGTACTATTTTCTTTAATGAAAGTTATGCATTTTCAATATATTGAGATTTTAGTCACATATATTCATTTTAAAATACTACAGTATATATTAATGTCTAAATAGTAGAAAATTTTCTAACAATAAAGTTTAATCCTAACAAAAAACATTTCCAAATCAATACATTGAAATATTCGATAGAAATGAATTTTTGAATATTATCTGTATTAAAATTTTCATGAATCCACTTCGATAAGGTGAAATAAAACGGTTAAAATTTTTATTCTATAATTTCACGGATTGATTGAAGAATATATATAGAATACATAACAATCAACCTTGATCAAGGTTTTACACAATAATCTATCCTGGAAAAAATAGAGGATAAAAATGTGTTGATGGAGATGAAAAGTAATCCAATTTAATAAGTAGGGGGTATAATATTATTGTTTTAATCTTATATTATTGTTATTTTATAATTTAGGAAAGTGTTATGTCACGACCTGTCCTCAGGACCCGTGCCGTGACTACCCCAAGCCCGCCTCCCATAGGCCAGGGGCTAGCGACTAGCACCATGGCGTAAATCCCGACATAAAGGGGAAGGCATTGCCTTTATAAAGTAAACAAACACCACATGGTAAGAAAGAACAAGTAAACACTAAGTAAAACTGGGTACAATAGTAGGTGAGGAAAGTAAATGGGCCTGAATACAAACCCGAAATGAATGTAAAGTACAATTGGAAGGAAAGTACATCAATTGAATGTAAAGCAGCAATGCCGAGCCATCCACTGGAAGTCCCACCTGAAGGGTGGGTACAGATAGCCTCCTCAGCTCCTCGGGTGCAGTCTTCCGCTCCGTGTACGTCCCACCCAGTGGTCCAACTCCAGGTACTGAATTGCTCCACGAACCTCGACCACGATCAGCGATGTTCGTCGTCTACATCCAACACAACGTAGTGCGGGTATAGCCTATGCAGGGGTGAGTATACGCTACTCAGTAGGGACCCCAAGACCCCTGAAGGTCTCCTCGAATCCACAAAGGATAATTCAAAAAGGAAAGATACAATCACGAAGTAACAACCAACACTACTTAAGTATATGATCATACATATCTAAGTCATCAATTCTAGTTCGGCTCCAACATCTGAGCCCATGTTCGATCACGTCCACACCGGATAGTACAACCCAATCCACACAAGATAACACAACCCAATCCACATTGGAAATAAAGTCAATCATATCGAAGATAATGATTGGAAATCAAGACTCACCTCACACAGGTATACTTCTTCATAAGGTGATAGAGATGTTCAGATGTAGCCACTGATTCATCTATGCTGGGACCCACGTAGGATACTAAACTAGCTATGTTGTCGGACCCACATTGGATACAGACCAGCTACTCTGCTAGAACCACGCAGGATAGCAAGAATAGAGTCAAAAACTGCTAGACCCACGTATGATACAAGAACAGTAGTCATCGTCGTCGAACCTACAGAGGATTTCAGTACGATCTTCATTGCTGCCGAACCCACGGAGGATTTCAGTGCAGTCTTGATCGTCGTTGAACCCACCTACGATTTCTGTACGGTCTTCATCACTGCCATACCCATGGAAGATTTCAGTGCAGTATTCATCGCCGCCGAATCCACGGAGGATTTCAGTGTAGTCATCGTCACTACCGAACCCAAGGAGGATTTCCGTGCAGTCATCATCGTCGTCACAATCGCAGCCAGCTCTAGGGTTCCCGCACACAACATGCTCGATTCCGGGAGGGTCCGCTCCACGAGCCAAGGGGTCGATACCACAACTGAAACGTAGTCCGGAGTTGATTTATCTCAATGTTCTATCTTGACACGAGGAACTCAACGTGACAGACGACGCGTCAATCGGACGCCCGGTCTGAGAGTTGTTGGCTTTTTCGTTTCAGGGCCCGGTTGGTTTTTAAGTCAAAACCAACCCGACCGCACTCCAACATCATCCAAAACTTGAGAAGAGTAATCCCAATGGTCCGTCCCACTAAGAGGAATCCAAGATAGTCGACGACACGTCAATCGGACGTCCGGAGATCAAGTTATAAACGTTTCCGCTCTGAGGGCCCTATTGGTTTTGTGTTCGAACCAACCCTGCCATACCCAAAGTTCTTTGAAACCTTTAGTGTAATATACCGAAACCACCGTCTCGATCCAAGGATCTCATCTCAACTGAATGTGCATCGATCAGTGGTCTGTAGCCCATGATACTGGTGTTTGAACAGAATTGTCTGAAAATAGGGGGTTTTGGGCCCGGACTGACCCGACCAAAGACCCCCTGGGTCAGCCCGAACTGGGTTGACCCAAACCGGGTTTGGGTCCGGCCCATTTGGGGGCGGCCCGTCCCGGTGCGGCCGGTACGTCCTAGGCGACCAGTTGGCCTGGCACGGACACGGCCCGCATGGCAAGCTCGGCGCTGGCCGAGTTGTCGCGGAGGGGGGGGGGGCGCTGCCCCCTGATTGAAACCGAGACCCCCATGTGGGGGCTGCTCCCTTTTCCAGCCAGGGGTTACGACCCTCGGTTTTTGAATCTTGCTGGCTGAAACGGCCGACCAGGGTGTCGCGTGGGACCAGCCGGTCCCGACCCCTGTGCATTGCCGGCCAGCGTCTCTGGCCGCCCTCTCCTGCTCTGCCGCGGCCAGAGGCCGCAGCCTTGGTCCGACTAGTGCGGTGCGATGGGGCTGCTCCCCTCTGCCGTGTCCCGCCGCGGTCGCGACCCTTCGTGGTTTTTCGGCTCGGCGTGCCAGTGCCGCACCCCTTACATCGCGGCCTGACTCCGGCCACGGCTTTGTTCGGCCTCAACGGCGCCGCACGACGGCGTCACGCTTCTTCTCCACATTCCTCCATTTTTTCACGCGGTGTAATTGCACCGCGCCGCCTTCTTTCGAGCCGCAACGAACAACATCAATGGGGAAGGAGGGTTGGTCGTGTTCGTGCTATCAGACCTCCTTCCGTTAAAATGATAACTGGCGGCCCAAAATAAAAGACAAAGAAAAAAAAAAGAATAAACACGAACAAAATTTCAAACCCCTACCTCGATGAAGTCATCGAACAAGGTTCGTCACTGGAAAAGGACATTGCGGAAGACGACGCTGTGGAAGAAAACGTCACCGAAGATGGCATCGCGGATCTATGCTCCATAAGCATCGTCGGCGTTCTCCGAAGAAGGTGCATCTCACTGGCTGTGGAGAAGAGATGAAATGTCATGGCGATTCCATGCGGTGATGGAGTTCTTCATCGAAGACTCGGCGTTCTTTGCGTTCTTCGACGAGGAAGAAGATATTCCTCTTGAGCGCTAGAGCCCTCTCCTTTCCACACAACGAAACAACCCAATAAAATAAGTCATGACTTATTTTATCATCACTCATGTATGCCATTAATTTGAAATTCAAAAAAAAAATTCATTCAATTAACTGACATAATTGAAGAGCATTTAATATCCAAATTAATTTGAGGGTTGACATGGCATTTAAAAGTGGAGCGGGTGAGTTACATATTAAAAGCACGAGAGGGACGTTAAAATGGGATTTGAAGGGGTAGTGCTCGTGTGGACCCCACTTCACAAATATCCTACCTAGTGGAGTTTGGATATTAGTGGGTCCCACTCCAACCACCAAGCATAGGTTTAACTACATAGAATAGAAATAAAATTTGTAGCACAATATTTTATTTTATTCTTTAGTTAACCCATTTAACTAATAACCTCACCCGAGCAAACGAAACTCTAGAAAAGGTGTTCCTTAGCAATTACCGGCGTTGCAATTCCATCGGTTCCCTCAGAATTCGATTCCGAGCACTGGTTAAAAAGATAGAAAAACCCACTTGTTCGTTCACTGAACGTACCCGAGAAAAACTTCGAAAAAATGATTCTGGGCACCCCGGGCCTCAGAATCAGGTGCCGTTAGAAACTGCGTACTCGTAAAATCCCAAACCAAATTATGAAATACAAAATTTCCCTTGTAATTTGGGGGTCTTTAAATTACTCTCACCTCAGGTATTTACGTCCCCATAAAGATACATCATAAACTAGGGGAACAAATGAGGGTATTGAGCATGCATCTGAGCCTCCCGCTCCCAAGTGCTCTCCTGAGGTTCCCATGCTGCCATTTGATGCGCACTAGAGGTATCGACCGTCCATGTAGGACCTGCTCCTGTCGATCCCCGATCTCCACCGGGACCTCCGCAAAAGTCACCCCATCGTCAATGTCCATCTCCCCATGGTCGATGATATGCATCGGGTCATACATGTATCTTATCAACTGAGATACGTGGAAGACGTCATGCACCAGGTGCGACTGAGGTGGTAGAGCCAGGCGATAAGCCACCTCACCTATCCTGCCGAGAACCTGGAACGGTCCGATGAAGCACATAGATAACTTGCCGCCCGGACCAAAACATTGTAATCCACATCGAGGTGAGACCCGCAAGAAAACGTGGTCGTTATCCTCGAACTCTAGTGACCTCCCCCTCCTGTAATCATAAGACTTCTGCCGGCTCTGAGCTATCCTCATCCGCTCCTGGATGACCTGGACCTTCTCTGTCATGGTCTGGACCATCTCCGGTCCCACAAGTGCAGACTCCCCAGGATCTGTCTAGCGTAGAGGGGATTTTCAAGGTCATTCGTACAATGCCTCATTTGGTGCCATCCCAATGGTGAAGTGGTAGCTGTTGTTTTACGCGAACTCCACCAAGGGTAGGTGGTCCTCCCAGCTATGACCAAAGTTGAGGAAACATGCATGGAGCATATCCTCGAGAGTCTGAATAGTCCTCTCTGTCTGACCATCCATCTGAGGGTGAAAGGTGGTGCTCAGCTGTAGCTGCGTCCCAAAGGCCTCCTCCAACCCCTTCCAAAGCCGGGAAGTAAAGAGAGAATCTCGATCGGAGATGATAGATGATGGCTCACCATAAAGCCGTACGATATCCTGAATGTAGAGGTGTCCAAATCTCTCCACTACGCACTTCTCTCTAATGGGTAAGAAGTGGGCCGACATGGTGAGTCGGTCGACAATCACACAAATGGAGTCGTGACCGTTGGAAGTGCGTGGAAGTCCAGTCACGAAATCCATAGATATCTCGTCACACTTCCACTCCGGGACTTCCAAGGGTTATACCAAGCCTGCTGGTACGTGGTGTTATGCCTTCACCTGCTGGTAGGTGTGGCATCAAGAAACGAACTCTAGCACAACCTTCTTCATACCTGGCCACCAGTGCTCTCGTCTGAGATCCTGGTACATCTTCGCCACTCCTGGATGTATCGCTAAAGGGGAAGTTTGAAAATCTCTAATCACCTCCTCCAGTAATGAAACAAGTACCATGGTACGTCCTTTGAAAAGGATGACATGATCTACTCCTACAGAGAATCCATCAGGTGCCAATCATGAGGATATCTGCGCACGCCGTGTCTCATAGTCAGCATCCCCACACTGTGCCTCTCTGACCCGCGGCAGTAGTGGAGGAGCGACTGTGTCTGACTAAATAAAGGCAGGTCCATCTCTATACACGAAGGATATCTGCACGCAGCTAATGGCTCTGTCACCTCCCCGAGAAGATGAATTCCCGTCCTCCTGCTGAGAGAATCACCTACTACGTTCCCCTTTCCATGAGTATAGACTATCTCAAAGTCATAGTCCTGGAAGAACACAACCTATCGCTGCTATCTCAGATTCAGGTCCTTCTGCGAGAAGATGTACCTGAGACTCTGGTGGTCATAGTAGACTGTAAAGCACTCGCACATCAGATAGTGCCACCACATCTTCAGAACGAAGTCCACTGCTGCTAACTCCAGGTCATGGGTAGCGTAGTTCTGCTCACGCTACCTCAAATGACGTGATCCATAGGCGATCACGGCCCGCTCGTGCATTAGGACACATCTGAGTCCAGTCCCTGATGCATCGCAGTTGACTACGTATCCTACTACCTCCTCCTGTAGCCTCAAGATATGTGAATTGGTCAATCTCTGTCTCAGCTCTTGGAAGCCTTTCTGACATCTGTCTAACCACACTAAGGGTTTCCCATTCTTCGTCAATGCTGAGAGTGGTGCCAAAACTCTGGAAAATTCTGGCACCAATCTCCGGTATTACCCAGCTAGACCCATGAAACTCCGCACCTCAGTCACGCACATAGGTGGCTCCCAAGCTAGCACGGCCTCGATCGTCGCAGGATCCACCGCAACTACAGCCTCAGCGATGACGTGTCCCAAGAAGTGGACCTCACGTAACCAGAACTGACACTTTGAGATCTTTCTATAAATCTGTTGCTCTCGTAGTGTGTCTAGTACTACACGCAAATGGTAGGCGTTCTCCTCCTCAGTGGTCGAGTATATCAATATGTCATCAATGAAGACCATGAAAAATCGACCGAGGTATGGCTGAAAGATACTGTTCATGAAACCCATGAACACTGTTGGAGAATTTGTTATGCCGAAAGGCATAACAAAGAACTCATTGTGGCCATACCGACATCTGAAGGCCCTCTTCTGCGCGTCCTCGTCTCGAACTCTGAGCTGATGATAGCCCGACCTGAGGTCTATCTTTGAGAACCAAAGTGCCCCCTTGAGCTGATCGAAGAGGTCGTCAATCCATGGTAGCAGATACGTGTTCCTCACAGTCACCTGGTTCAGGCTACGATAGTAGACACACACTCCCAAGATCCCTTCTGCCTTCTTGGAAAAAAATATCGGGGAAGCCCAGGGTGAAACACTGGGTCGGATGAATCTCTTTCCCTGCAAGTCCTCCAACTGTACTCGTAGCTCTCGAAGCACAGTGGGGGAAATCCGATATGATGGAGTGGATATCGGGCCTGTCTAGGGGTACATGTCAAAATAAAAGTATACCTATATGCGAGGAGGTAGTCCTGGAATGTCGTCAGGGAAAATGTCCGCATACTAATCCACCACTATAGGAAAACTAGGACTCCACACGTCAACTTCTCCTAGTATGAGGCTAGACAACTGATTATTGATGAGTTTTCCTCTCCTCTGCGTGAGTCCATCCTGCGCTGCAGAGGCTCCCTTCTCATCGGTGAAGGTGAACCTGCTCCCATCAGTGCGAACACACTACACATTGCGCCTAATACAGTCGATCTGAGCATGGAATGTGGATAACCAATCCATTACCAATATGATGTCATAAGGCCTCGACGCCGCTACAAGAATATCCCAGCCGAAGCTCTCGCCTCTTAGAGTATGATCACACTACCGGCACTAGTGCGTAATCATCGAGTCTGCTCCTGTAGGAGTCTCTAGCTGTAAGGATCGATCCAACGACTCCATCAGAATCTCTGAGCACCGAACAAGGGCAACAACAATAAATGAATGACTCGCACTTGTGTCTATAAGAACTGCAAAAAGTGTAGAGTAGACACAGATAGTACCTTGAATCATCAATTGCACACCGTGGTCATAGGCCTCTGCTGCCTGAAGCTGAGCCTTTCTTTGCCTTCCATCTCCCTATGGTCGGGGTGGACCTCCTGGTGGTGGTGGGGCTAAAGCCTCAAAGCGTCGCCCACCACCAGCTGCTCGACCATCTCCTCTGCCTCGTCTTATTTCTCTTGGCATACCGCCACTGTTTACCCTCTGCCTCTGCCTGGGTGGCCCCTCAACCGTCTGATTCTCCTCGGTACGGCGGGTCGGGCAGTCACGAGCCATGTGGCCCTGCCCACCGCATGGGTAGCACTGCCTGCTCCTTAGAAGGATGGCTCTACGTCGTGTTCCCTGCACCTCTGATATAGTGTCCTAACGTTGTCTTCTTGATGGTAAGGTCTGCCTGGACCCCTATGACATCTGTCAACATCCATCTGCAGACTACTCTTCTATGTGTCGCCCTGCGGTAGGTCTCGTTGTTGGCGTAGGCTCAGCAAGAAAGATCTCTACGAGAAAGGCTCTATCCAGTACTCCTGCCTATGTTGGAATGCTGAGGGAGATCGTCGATGCCCTGATCTCATGCCTCATTCCCTGTTCAATGGTCCGAGCCCAGATGAATGGGTCACATACCATGTTCGTCGAATAACGCTAGAGATCAGTAAATCTCGCCGAGTACTGGGCGACTGTCATGCTGCCCTGCCGCAGCTGTAGAAGCTCCTGGATGCGCACCGCACGGAGGGTGGCTGGGATGAACTCCGAGCAAAATAGGCTCTCAAAGTCCGTCCAGAGGAGAGATGCTTCATCGTGTACCTGGAGCATCAAGCTCCACCATCTACCTGCTGCCGCATGTAGGAGGCTCACTGTAAGGATCACCATGAGGTCATCTGGTGTCCCCACTAACCTTAAAACTAGAACTACTTCCTCCGGTCAATCCTCGGCTGCCTGAGGGTCTGTCTCCCCGCGGACCCTAGTCGGTCTCTGACGCTGAAACTCGTGTAGTGCACTAAGGCGACGTGCACTCTCAACGGCTGGGGCTGGTGGCATCAGTGGCTCGGCAGGTAGAGGTACCACCACTGCCTCTACTGAAAAGGCCCTTGAACCGAGGCAGCATTGCTCGGTGGGATGACGTCTCGCACAAAGCTCGGAACCCTAGTTGGCTGACGTCGTGGGGCCATCCTAAAAAGAAACAGGTGGGCCCCAGTCAAACAGTATACCTGGTGTGGTGATACAAAGTAATCACAAAGAAAATTTTTGAAACAAACATGCAATCAATATTTTCATGCATTATGTTGGAAATCAGAGGTTAGGGTCCTGGTGTACAGATACGTCGGCCGTCGCACCAACATTGGAATCCATGGACTGATAACCACACTCAATACCCATAACACTATTGCTTCACCTAGAAGAAATATCAGTGTCATGAGTTATGCGGTAGAACTGAACACCTCCGATACCAATTTTTCACGACCTGTCCTCAGGACCCGTGTCGTGACTACCCCTCCCATAGGCCAGGGGCTGGCGACTAGCCCCAAGGCGTAAATCCCGACAAACAGGGGAAGGAATTGCCTTTATAATGTAAACAAACACACCACAGAGTAATAAAGCATAATTAAACACTATGTAAAACTGGGTACAATAGTATGTGCGGAATGTAAATGGGCCAGAATACAAACCCAAACTGAAAGTAAAGTGAAACTAGATGGAATGTACAACAACTGAAAGTAAATCAGAAACATTGGGTTGTCCACTAGAAGTCCCACCTGAAGGGTGGGTACAGATAGCATCCTCATCTCCTCGGGTCTAGCCGTTTGTTCCATGTAGATCCCGCCCAGTGGTCCACCTCCCGGTACTGACTTGCTCCACAAACCTCAACCAAAATCAGCGATGTCCGCTGTCTGCATCCAATAAAACGTAGTTCAGGCATAGCCCATGTAGGGGTGAGTATACGATACTCATTTGGGAACCCGAGAACCCCGGAGGTCTCCCAGAATTCACAAAGGATAATCCACAACGGAAAGATACAATCAAGAAGTAACAACCAACACTACTTAGGTATGTGCCCATACATATAACTTAGTCATCAATTCTAGTTCGGCTCCAACATTCGAGCCCAAGTTCGATCACGTCCACACAGGATAGTAAAACCCAATCCACACAGGATAACACAACCCAATCCACATAGGAAAGAAAGTAAATCATATCGAAGAAAATGAGTGGAAGTCAAGAGTCAGCTCACATAGGTATACTTCTTCGTAAGGTGATAGAGATGATCAGATGTAGCCACTGATTCATCGAAGATGGAACCCACGTAGGATACTAAAACAGTTAAGCTGACGGACCCACATAGGATAAAGACAAGCTACTATGCCAGACCCACGTAAGATAGCAAGAACAGAGTCAAACACTGCCAGACCCACGTAGGATACAAGAACAGTAGTCATCTCCATCGAACCCACGGAGGATTTCAGTACGGTTTTCATCACTGCCGAACCCACAGAGGATTTCAGTGTAGTCTTCATCGCCATCAAACCCATTGAGGATTTCAGTATGGTCTTCATCAATGTCGAACCCACGTAGGATTTCAGTGCAGTCTTCAACGCTGTCGAACCCACGGATGATTTCAGTGTAGTCATCGTCACTGCTGAACCCACAGAGGATTTTAGTGCAGTCATCATCATCGTCGCAGTCGCATCCAGCTCTAGGATTCCCACACACAGCATTCTCGATTCCAGGAGGTTCTGCTCCACGAGCGAAGGGGTTGATACCTCAACTGACTGGTATTACGGAGTTGATGTATCTCAATGTTCCATCTCGACAAGAGGAACTCAACGTGACAGACGACGCGTCAATCGGACGCCCGGTCTGAGAGTTATTGGCTTTTTTCATTCCAGGGGCCAGGTTTGTTATTAAGTAAAAACCAACCCGAACACACTCCAACTGTGTCCAAACCTCAAGAGGAGTATGCGAAAAGGTCCATCTCACAAAGAGGAATCCATCAAATTCGATAGCACGTCAATCGGACGTCCGGAGCTCAAGTTAAAAGCGTTTCCGCTCCGAGGGCGCGGTTGGTTTCATTTTCAAAGCAACCCGGCCGTACCCAAATTTCTTCGAAACCTTTAGTGTAATATATAGAAAGGACCACCTCGAACCAAGGATCACATCACAATTGACGGTACGTATATCGGAGGTTCGAATCCCATGATATAGGCGTTTGAACGTTATTGTCTGAAAATAGGGGGTTTTGGGCCCGAACCGACCCGGCCCAAGACCCCCTGGGTCGGCCGGAACCGGGTAGACCCAACCCGGGTCTGGGTCCGGCCCATTAGGGTGAGGCCCGGAATGGCCCGGGCGGCCCGGCCTGGTGCGGCCGGTCCGGCCGGGGCAGCCGGTTGGCCTAACGTGGGCGCGGCCCACATGGCCAACTCGACGCTAGTCGAGCCGTCGTAGAAGGGGGGCACTGGCCCCTGATTGAATCCGAGACCCCCACGTTGGGGCAGATACCTTTGCCAGTCGGGGGTTACGACCCCCGGTTTTTGGATCTGAAAGGCCAAAACGGTCGGCCAGGGTGTCGTGCGGGACCAGCCGGTCCCGCCCCCTGTGTACCGGCGGCCGGCGGCTCCGACCACCCTCTCCAGCTTCGCAAGCACCACAGCATGCGTCCTTTGTCCGACTGGCGCCACGCGACGGCGCCGCGCCCCTTTCGACGCGGCCCGACTCCGGCTGCGGTGCGACGACGCCTCGCCTCTTCACTGCATTCCTCCATGTTTCCGCGTGGTGTCGTTGCACTGTGCCTCCTTCTTTCTAGCCGCAATGAACAACATCAAAGGGGAAGGAGGGTCGGCCATGTTCATGCGGTCAGACCTCCTCCCGTTAAAATGATAACAGGTGGCCGAAAATAAAATACGATGAATGGAAAGAATAAACACGAACAAAATTTGAAACCCCTACCTCGATGAAGTCGTCGAACTAGGTTCTTCGTGGGAAACGGACGTCACAGTAGACGACGTTGTGGAAGACGGTGTCACGGAAGACAGTGTCGCGGATCGATTCTCCATAAGCATCTTCGGCGTTCGCCGAAGAAGGTGCCTCTCGCCGGCTATAGAGAAGAGAGGAAATGGCACGATTATTCCCTTGTGGTGATGGAGTTATTCATCGAAGACTTGGCGTTCTTCGTGTTATTCGATGAGGAAGAAGATATTCCTCAAGAGCGCAAGAGTCCTCTCCTTTCCGCACAACTAAACAACCCAATTAAATAAGTCATGTCTTATATTATTATCACTCATGCTTGCAATTAATTTGAAATTCAAAAAAAAATCTCATTAAATAAATTGACTTAATTGAATAGAATTTAATATCCAAATTAATTTGAGGGTTGACATGGAATTTAAAAGGGGTGCGGGTGAGTTACATATTAAATGCACGAGAGGGAGGTTAAAAATGGATTTGAAGGGGTGGGGCTCGTGTGGGCCCCACTTCACTAATATCCTACCTAGTGGAGTTACGATATTAGTGGGTCCCACTCCAACCACCAAGCATAGGTTTAACTACATATAATAGATATGAAATTTGTGGCACAATATTTTATTTTATTATTTAGTTAACTCATTTAATTAATAACCCCACCCGAGAAAACACAACTCCAGAAAAGGTGTTCCTAAGCAATTATTGGCGTTGCAATTCAATTGGTGCCCTTGGAATTCATTTCTGAGCCCCGGTTCAAAAGCTAGAAAAACCCACCCATTCGTTCCCTGAACATACCCGAGCTAAACTTCAGAAATAAGATTCCGGGCACACTGGGACTCGGAATCAGGTGCCGTTAGAAACTGCGTACTCATAAAATCCCAATGAAAATTTAGAAAAAAAAAATCCCTTGAAATTTACGGGTCTTTACATGCTATGTATACCATCTTTGAATGACATAATAATGAAGATATTAGATGAAATTCATTGTTCATGTTTTCAATCCATCACAAATAATAAATTTGTATAGAGATATTTGATTGAGAATTTTTTGGTAAAATATGAAGAATGATATTTATTATCATATATTAGTGTATCATGAATAAAAATACTTTAATTAAAGTTATTCTTCTAGAAATTGGAAATGTGAATGTTAATTATAAAACATGGATAGAGGAGAATTTCCCCATAGGTTTTAAAATATGATGTGTATCATCATGTTTCATTCTTTAAGGTATTCCATGACCCTTTTTCATCTCCTTCGTGTTCATTATTTTTAGGGGTGTTTCGTGCGAAATTTGGACAATTTTTTAATTCCGTTGGTATATTCACGGTTATGGAAAACAATGTAGTTTGTGACAATGAAAAATTCACCCTTTTGGTACCAACTATAAGAACCTCTACAATTTTTTTAGTAATGTGATTAACCCCTCAAAACTGTGGACCAATAGAAAATGAGGGTTTCCATTATTGGAGATTGGTTAATATAATCATGTGTCTAATTCATTCTCCAATATCTATAATATTAGTATGTGTTATGGTTAAATATAATTGATTTTAAAATATTGTGTCCCACTATAGAAATATATTCACTTGATTACTAATTCCCAAGAAGTTTATTTTCAATATAATAAACCCTGAAATTATGTTTATAATCCCATACATTTGAAAAACACTATCACAATTGGTCCTTATATGATATAAATTATGAATTTTTTCCTCTCAAACATCCTCAATTGGTTAATTAATATTTCGGTGGAAGATATACTCCATATCATATTAGTGGATGTTCTCTTATGTGTTCTCTTATGATATCACATCACTCAATAGATACTGTTAGATTATCATGTAATTTCGGTATATAAAAATTGATTCATTATATATAATAATTTAAATGGTTGATATTGATTCCATATTCGATTTGTTTATCTTCATCCACTTTTATCATCTTTGTAATTCCGTTGGCGGGTGTTGAATGACTGATTCATGATTAAAGGAATTGGGTCCCATTTAATATTTTCCAATGAATTGAAACCTTTATTTCCTATTTTTTTCAAATTAAATTAATTTTTTATAAAAATACTATATTTAGTGATTTATTAATAAAATTTTAATGTGAATCAATTTTGAGAAACCGCCTAATTAAATTAGAGGTGATATTATGGGATGAATTTTGATAATGATTGACTTATTAATATATATTTTTGATGGAATTTAATAATTTTTTTTACAATTTTATTGACAATATGTATTAAATTAAAATGACCATTAACCATGATTAGTTTTGGATTTAAAAGGCCATAAATATTGAAAAACCCATGTTTCTTTTTAATTTTATTAGTAATATTAAAATTGAAAATTGTAAGTAGAATTGTAATGGATGATTGATTTGAAATGATTTCATTTTACATTTAATTATTAATTTACTACGAACATGAGATATGTATAGTCATTTGTTTATTTTTTAAAATTAATATGGTATCTTGATACTCTGCAAATAGATTGATCATCACATCTCTAAAAAACATAGATTGGAATTATTATCCTTGAATGGATGTTGATGAACCAATTTCTACATGAGAATGAGGGTTGTGATAATATTTTATCAGTAATGATTATTTATTTGAGATGTGTGGGGATCAGTTATACATATTAAAATTTACATTAGGGGATTTGATATTGGATCTGTTTGTGTATGATTTGACTATATTTCCATTGATTATACAATTATTTCACCCATGTAGCATGATTTATATATATGCCTTTATATAAATTGATTTTAGGAAAGGTGTGAAATTTGTTACATCAATTAAAATTAAATATTGATTTAGTCTTAAATATGAATATGATATTATATTCAATTCCCTATTTTATGTAAATTTAATTCACTATCAGTTATTTTGGAATACATTAGGGATTTCTGGTGAGACCAAAAATAGATTTATTTCTCACAACCTATTTCTTCCCATGGACATTATTATATCATCAAATTTTAGGCTTGAGAAAATTAAAAATCACACTTATTTGTGGTTTTTTTCATGATCCATGTGATTTTGGAGTGATCTAGGTGTCCAGTAGAGCAAAGGTCCACCAATTAAATTGTGTATCGAGAATTTTATGGCACGTTGATGGGTTTTTGAGTGCATGTTTTTATTTATTGGTTTACGTAACATCTCATCAATTGATTCTCCCATTTGAAATTTGTACATTCTCCCTAAGGAATGATGATATAATGATGTGTATCTTGGACATATTCCACATTAATGGAAAAATCATTCCCTATATAATAATTTATGATTTCATATTCTAGTCACCAATCCTTGGATATTTGGAACACCCTTTGGGATATTTTAGTCCTGACCTGGGTAGTGGTGTACCAGGGTATCCAAGATGGTTCATGAAAAATTTGTTTCAATAGGATGTGGGTATTATTTTCATGTTTTCGGTTTGTGTTATGAAATTTCCTAGTAGACATGATATAGGATTTATAGGACCTGTAATGTATTCACCAATGAGTTACTACAAATCACTCCACTTAACAAAACTAAAGTCACCATGCTTAGTTGTGAATGGGCTATTTGATGATTATGTTGTTATATTTCTGGTATCTTCTTTATTTTGTCTGAATATTATAAAAATTAGAGATTTTGAAATCCTATTTGATGGAATTGAATCTGTTGAACTCATGTTTTTGTTGTTGATCTATTTTTCATTGTTTACATTTTCACATTATCTATTGATGGTGGGTAGTATCTCGCCTCCGAGAGGATATATGAACTAACATGAGGGGGGAGGTAATGATGAACAGAAGAAACAGAAAACTCTTGTTGATGAGAATCATATTGGGAGAGTGTTTTTGGATGTCCAAAATTTTGGATAGGTAGAATCACATTTTTTAATTTAGGATCCACCTATGGAACCTCAATTGGAAGAAACAAAATAACAATCATATGAGATTTTTCTATAAAATATTCCATCATGACTAGGTTCTAATTTACTTATATTTCATACAGATTCATTAAATATAATTGATCTTATATTGAGTTACTAGAAACACCATATTAAATAATTGATATGTTTCCTTCCTTTATTCATGTTGGGAATAAGAGAAGGTGGTTGGATTATTGGGTGACTCAAAAAAGAAATAATTATTCTAAATTATTGATAATAAAATATTTTTTAATAATTAGTTATCTAATTGGTACCTAGTTTTATAAAATTAAATTGACATTCGAAAACTCTTGTAATATTGAAATACTATGACTCATTATGTAAACAACATTAATGAGAGAGTATATTTTTACACTACGATTTCAACGGAAGAGAAGATGAAGAAGGATGTTTTGAGATAGGAATTCATGATTATAATTGATCCTAATTTTTAATGATAATCATGAAATCATATTCATAATGACATGGATGGATTATTAATGGATTATATTGAC
Organism: Viscum album; assembly: GCA_963277665.1. Classification (NCBI taxonomy): domain Eukaryota; kingdom Viridiplantae; phylum Streptophyta; class Magnoliopsida; order Santalales; family Viscaceae; genus Viscum; species Viscum album. Next base: position 201,656,696 of record OY728121.1, on the reverse strand, counting down.
CTGGATACTATTTTAGTGTTTATGGGTGTTATTTTTCCTCCAAAGGGAAGATAAATGAGTTAATTTGAGGGAATAAAGATGTTTGATGAGTCAAGTTATATATTCTAATTGTAAATTTCTTCAATACCTTCTATAGTTCTTCATAGATTTCCCAATAATTTATTCTAGTGTGGTTATATATGGAATTCAAAATCAGTTATCCTTGAGGCAATGATGTTTTCTAGTTCCAATGGATTATGTGGTCACATATTGAAATTAAGTTAAATATTTTCTTCACCATGTAGTTTCATGGAAATATTATCTCCAAAAATTATTGTGGTGAAGTCATATGAATTACTAAAAAAGTTTTTATAAATTCATCTATCTTGAATGAAGCTTCTTCATGTAGTGGAAGTGCCTCCAAATGAATTTGATACATTGACAATAACATTGAGAGGTAAAATCACTATATCTTTATCATTAGTGACTTATTTATTTTATATTATTTAATCTCACTCATTCATATTGACCCATGACTTTTATTATCTATACCTTCCTTTAGGTATTTAATCTTATGTGATATTTATCACTATCCCCCTCAGAATGAAGATATATACGTGTCTTCTATGTACTTATTGTATTTTCACTTTTCCAGAGATTTAAATTAGCCCAAATTTTCTATCCCACAATATAAACTCTTTTGATGTCATTCTCATAATGTATATGGAAATCTCTCTTTTGGCATGAATTAACTTTTATATTTAATGTGAACCATTTACTACTACCAATGGGCTACACCATTTCGTTCAAGGAGACTGAGACATTAGATTTTGTAGGGACAAATTTATTTTTATAATGTGGGTAATGTAATATTAGTGTTTTTTTGACATGGATGATGAATATTTGAGTGATGATCCACATTGAATTCCCATTGATATTTTATATATTTTTTATCGTGTTTCTCCTTATTTCGGCTATTATGAGATATAACATTATTTATCAATTTATTTCCTAGTACTCATCATGTTTATATACCTATTACAATATGGATTCATGATAGGTGAATGTTTTATCACTCCGTTGGTTGATTTTTTTGTGAGAAAGGCTATATATGAATGATTGTGTCACATTGGGTTGAACCTATTCTTTCTAAAAAATATTATTTTGTTATTACCTTATATGTTGATTAGTAGATGTTCAATAATGTTATGGTAAATAAAAATAATCTATGGACACTTATATATGACATATTTGAATTGTTTAAAGGGAATAAGTGGTTCATAGTGATTAATAATCAGTATGGTAGCCACCAATTTTTAATTGAATAGAATAACATTAACGAATCCCCATTAGGAGTCTGTATAGACAATGTGACTACCATTTTGTGATTATTAGTATCCCTTATTCACCTATATATAATATTTCATTAATGAAAATGAATTTTTTTTAGTACATTGACATTTTATCTTTAATATTTTAGTATCACATACTCATTTTCTCTAAAACAAATAATTATTGTTTGCATCATTTAAGGATAATGGTGGAGATTTTTAGAAATTAGTGCCACTACTATAGGCTCTGAAAAAAATTCTTTCTGAACTCATGATGTTATGTTAATGGTAAAAATGGTCTTGAAGCATTACAAATCAATTTATCATAACATGTTGAAATAAGTAACAAATTTTTTACCAACATGAAAAATTTATGTGATTCATATATAATATTAATTTGAGGGTATTTATAATAGTTTGTCAAGTATTTATCATTTTTGAATCTCCAATAACCACTCGCATTCCAAATTTAGTGAGGTTCACCTTGGTTGTATGTGTTAGTGTTCATCCATTGAGAAGAAAATTTTTTGGACACCAACCGAATTGATGAATCCCCCAATGATTGGGAATCCCTATGGAATATTATTTGACTTATCAGGTTCAGTTATGTTCTATGTTATTATAAATGGTATTAATTTTAATGAATTTCGATATATAATTCATAGGGCACATGAGAAAAAATATACAACCCATGTCTATGAACTCACAGTCAAGATTCGTGATGTCAATTTATAGTTTTATTACATTTACAGAGAAATAATTTCTATTATTATCATAAAATCCAATGTGATTTATTCTCATATATAAATTTGAATAACTTTTATAGGAATTTTTTGGAGTAAAAACATTCATTTGATATAGAAAGTCATTCTAGATTAGGAATGGAGAATCTACCCATAATTTCATTAACAAGGAGTCTTCAAACCCATGTGAAGAAAGAGTAATCATATTCATGGAATTTGATGGATATATTTTTTATGTATCATTAGGGTGTCTAGGGGATAGTGTCTAATAATGTTTTAATAGTGTTTAGTTAACCTCCACACCTTTAGAGATGAATCATTGGGATCATCAACATTATGAAAATTTTGATGGTGTTAGAGACTCTATTTTTGGTGGGGATACCATCCATGAGTGGTCATTCTCAATGGATGGTTGGTGATATTTTTAGAACTCGTACACTATCCCATTATTCAAGAGAAAGTCTATGATGGGGGGATATTTTAGTTATTATGAGGAAGTGCACCTAGGTATCATGATGATGTTATGTGATATGCTATTTGGATTTTTTTTTGTTATGTATGAGATACAAAATTATTTAATTTTTTTCACTAGTAATATTTCCAATATATAATGTAAAACTACAATTAACCATATGATTTTTCAATATCAATCAATTATCGATTGACATGTGGGGTGAGATTTATATGGGCTTCATGGTCGTATTTCATATTACCTGTTGGAAGAGTAACATGATATCAATTATGATTGACCAGTTGAGAAAAAATCATCCCATTTTATACGTATCCATGATAAATCTATTGTTGAGGAATTGGGAATCATCTATATATAAGAGGTTTTCATGACTCATGGCCTTCCATCTACAATATTATTTTATAGTTATCCTCAATCTAAATATTTTTTGGAGGTTACATTAGGAGGTAATGTGATCATAAGTGATATGGAGCCTGAAAAATCTTCAATAGATGAAATCTGATGTAGAAAAACTATAATTACATTATATTATATGATCGATGAGTTAGTTCATAGTTTTTTAAATATCATGGGATAACAACGTCATACATTTTCTATTTTTTATAACATCATTTACTAGACATTAATTGGTATTTATCCCTTTCAGGAATTTTATAATAACTTTTTTAAATCATCATTATGTTGGTTATGATTGGTGAATCTTCCTTGGTGTGACCATGTTTGGACCCATAGATAAAAACATATATTTTTTTATTAATTATTGAATTTTTAAAAGAAAAATTGATCGAGATATATCTAATTGTGATCATCATTAATGAACCTTGTAGTTTTCTATTCATGATCTTGTGTTCTTCATATTTTCAACTCGTTTGGGACAATGACATCTTGAGAAATAAAAAATGAATTCATTGACATTTTGGGGGTCATTTTATGATTGTTGATCAGTATAGGATATTACCTTAACATTTCACACATTGATCATTGTTGAATTAAACAAAAATTTGTTCCATGTGTCACATATTAAAACCTATATTTGTAAACCTTAAGAAGTCTTGAGTTGGTACGATCAGAAAGTAGTGAATAATTATTCTTTGACTATGTAAATGGTATGGAATATTGATTTTCAGAAAATGGATTTTTATGGGAGGATTATACCTTTGTTACATTATCTATGGTATCATGGTTATGATTCACATGAGAAATGTTATTAGGATGCACGGATCTGAGAATGTGGCCTCACATAATTTATGTAGATAATTCATGATATGATTTATTGGGAAAATTTGTTTTTATTTTTTTAGGTAGTAACATCATGTTAACATACAACAATTATTACTTGATCAATTTTCCATCCATTGGGTTTTTCCATGATTCAAGGTGTTTCAGGTGTTTTTTTGTAATTTCACGAAGAAAATAAAATTACTGTTGTTTGGTCCATGATTAGGGAAAACCATTCAGTTTGGACTAGTAAACCATGAACCCAGTTGGATTCCACTTGAATGGGGTTCATAGTTTTTTATACATGTAGCTATCCCCACTAAACAATTCAACACCAGATAATGAAGGTTTTCGTAGATAAAAAACAATTAATCAAACTATGTTGGAAAATCCAGAATCTTATCTGAATGTCTAGTAGGTGTGAAAAATTTATTTAACAATGTGGTCTTCTTTATAAAAAAATTCCCATAGTTTTAACTTCGTCAAAAAATTAATTACAAAATCCATATCCATAGTATAAGAATATAATCACAACCTTTCAACATAATCCTGATCCATTGGTCATTGTAGGATCTCATGAATAGAATTTGGGACCTCCTACATCCTCCAATGATTAATCAATGTGGCTATTTAAGACATCATCCATATCACTTATGAGGTAATTCTACGGTCAGTTATCATACATTCTCCCATCAATCCTCCTTATTGAGTGTTAGACCATTATGTCATTGAAAAATATATACTACGTTTCATTGGATCTAATCCTTTCTTCAATTGAAAAAGATTTTTATTTCAATAATTATAAAATCTTCAAAAAGGAGATTCATTGGTGTTCTCATTGTTGGTTTTGATAATTCTATTCCATGATTAACATTTGGTGGTTCTGGTGGAGATTTGCCATCGAATTGAAATAGTGAATCTATTGATTTATTTGAAATATATTTAAATTAATTTATAATATGAAAATTTTAAATGATATAATTCATAATATTTAATTTTCATGGATTTATAGAAAAACAATCAATTCAAATTCATTTTTAATTATAGGATGAATTTTGAGAATGATGGATATAAATTTATGAAAATTATTTGAGGATATAAATGATGAAATGGTTTGATATGTTTTTGTGAATATTTATTATATTTAGTTGGAAAAAGACATGATTTTTTTTTGAATTAAGAAGGGTGAAATTAATCAAAATTGTAGTGTCATTTTGGAATCATGATTAGCATACTTAAACTAAAACTTGTGAAATTTAATTTTAATTGCAGATTGATTTGAAGTGAGATTAATTTCCCATTTATTATTTATTGATTGATCCCTTCAATTCCTTTAAAGTAATTATTTATTCAGGAAAATAATGGTAGGATATTAATCCAATACTAATGGATTTAATTTGAAATGTGTATCAAAATCCATATTTGAATGATTACCCTTAATGGGATGTTGATTAGTCGTATTTGGATTTAGCCCCATGAATGTGTTCACACATGATTTGATGTGATCCCAAATTTGAGATGTGTGATGATCATATTTCTAGAAACTAATGTAAATTAAGGAATATGAACTTGCATCCTATTGTAAATTAGTTCATTTTAGGTTCAATTTTCTATTGTACAATTTTACTCATCAAAATTTATTTATATGAATTCTTTTATCTAAATTTTTAATTTTAGAAAATCTAGAAAATATTTTCACCTATCAAATAATTCTTTTATTTTGTTTTATGTATGAAAATCATATATCCAGATATTCTTTATTTTATATTATTCAATTCCTTACTATTTTGTCTTATAGAAGTTGTTAATGAAAATTTCATGTGACACTACTGGGATTTATTTCTCATGTAATGTCCCGATCCAGCTCACCATTAAGACGGTAGCTGGACCGGTCGCCACATGACCTCAGGTGAACCTCCCCATATGCCAAAGGATACAAACTTTCCATGAGGGTGTAAGGAAAGCCATTGGAGAGACTATACCTACTTATCAGAGTTTTGAAAAAATGTAAAAATGTAAATAATAATCCAAAGTAGATGAAGTAGTACATAATTGAAAATGCAGCCGCAGAAATATTTTATATAAATGAATAAAAGTGTCCAATGCCTATTAAAAAATAGATGAATTCATGACATGGTATTGATACATTAAGGAAAATAGAAGATAAAACAACATGATTTTCAATACAATGTAATGTAGGAATCATGTAAGGAAAAGTACTACAAGACCAAAGGAGATATCCACAAGCATCCTGAGCTCCATCATGGTTCATTGCTCTAACTATAGGTACACAAAAACAGCAAAAAAGAAGGTCCAAGGCACTGTGAACATGAAAGGACTACTTGGGTTCCCAAGTGGAATGGAGGCACAAGTAGGATGTGAGATATAAATCTCGGTAGGCCGTCACTACAGAAGTCTAACCAAAACCCGATAATATTATATAAATTAAACATGGTGGATGCTTGTATAAATAAAGTATGAAGTACATTGAAACTAAATACCCACATTTCTGCTTCATCCCATGGCTAGTGTCTGAACATGAAACCAGTTAATCAATTACGTTTTACCATTTTATTTATTAGTCACATATGAGAAAGTCTCCTACCGAGTCTACAGATTTTCCTCCACGGTGAAATGGTGCTAAGCAATGATCGGGCCCAATGGGATTTAACCATGGAACCTTTTTGTCAATGATGGAACCAAGGAGTGTATCAAAGGTATACTATGATGGTATTTATTATTTAATTCCCAAGGTAATAACCAAGGAAACAACCTTGTTATAGTATAAATAGTGATGGTCCCAAGACGTAACAAGGCAACCTAACAAAGACATCCACTAAGGGAGTACCACGGTAATAACCAAGGTAACATAATCTCATTGAATGATAACACAGCAGTATTAGAGTCCAAATAAGGGGTAACAGTGTAATCAAAGGGGTGTAATCCAAGGAATTCAACAATAAGATGTCTACCGTTTCTAATGAGTGCATCCAAGGTAAAACTGGTTTAAGCATGGACTAGGTCCAAGGAGTGTATTCAAGGCACCTTTATGTCAATATTTGATCTAGGGAGTGTGTCCAAGGAATCCTACTGTACTACAAGGGTGACCAAAATTTAGTATACTGGGCATTCTAATATAATACAAGGAATGAGATCTAGGTAGGTCTGAACATTAGCAACTCATCCTTGAATTCAAAATCGGGTATACAAGTGCTCATAGTATTCATCGATTAGATACCATGACAAGAACAATTATATCCATTCCATTTTTATTATGATGTCATATTATTATTCATCAGGTTCAATTCTTTCATTCCATTAGTGTGTATAGGTCTTTTAGAGTTGAATCCATTATTTATTTGATCAAGCCATTCCGGCCATTATTTTGGAAAGGTCAAGTACCATGCAACAATTTATTGATTGGTTAAACCCTTACATTCCATTAGTGGGGAAGGTCTGGTAGAATTTCCACCATTTAATTATTTTCTCAAGCATTTCCCTCCATTAATGTTGAATGGTCCAGTTTAATTGCAACCATTTATTAAACACCATTAATGCATTTCAAAGGGAAAGGATCTCACCACTATCTTCCCTTACCATGGTATGTTTTTCCACAGATGTGGAACTAATATTTTTCACAAAAAACATGGTCTATCCATGGAATTCCTAGATATTAATCTCTACATCACTCAAGTTATGAGCATGAAAAACCATTGAGTCTATCATGGAATTCTTACATGGTAACCCACATGTTACCCAATGTGTTATTAGTATTCAAAAACATTTGAAAACCATTTGGTAACATGTTTTGAGGGTCAATCCATAAAAAGTAAACACTTATTTAACTCAACTCAATCCATTTAAAAAATCATTTAAATTTCATTTGAATGAGTCCATGTATCCATAATAAGGAAAATCACCTTCATGGGAGATTCGATTCCAAAATTGGGAAAAAAACGTAGATGGTGGTTCATTCCATTTATCATTTAAAAAGAAGGAAACTGAGTGTCTCTAATGTCATTAAGGACCTGTACAAAGCATGCCATATTTCAACACAACCTCAAGGGATATTAATTATAAATAGAAAAGTTAATGCAATCAAGGTCTAGACACTACATTTTAGATTGAATGTAGGGAATCTCCATGGGAGGGGTTTTATTATAAAACATGATATTGTTTATCATAAAATAATTTACTACATTTATCTTTTAATAAAAAACATGCTAAATTTTCAATTAAGAGGTCTTCGATATAAATACTTCACCACATGTAATTAATTTCTAAAAAAAATTAGCTAGAAAATTTATTAATGACTTTATAAAATTGAGGACTTGGAAAAGGACCCTACCTCACGGTGGAACCAAGCCCTCCACTATGACAATGAACCAAAATGATGTGAAAAATCACTTATCAACTCAACACCGTACTAATTTATGAAAATTGATTCACAGACACATAATGATCTTAATATTTGAGGTTTGAAATGAAGAAGAAGCTATGAAACATACCCCAAAACATTGATGGTGGACTGAAAACAACCGAACTGCTTCACCTTTGGGAGCGGTTGCTGGAACATCCATGAAGCACACCCGAGAGACCCAATTCACCACCTAAGACCCATGGAAAATTTATGAGATAACACTTGGTATAGGGTTTTTCCGAACCATCTTAGGTGAAAAATAGACCGATTCACAGCTAGAAAAAAATAGGAGATTTGAGGAGAGGACTCCCCTTGAACATTAAAATGTGATTAGTTAGGAGATCTATGTGGAATCGAAGAGAAGAGAGAAGTCAAAATAGGGATCATGCTCTTCGAATGGGAGATAACCTAGGGATGGTGTGTTGCGTATCAGAGGGGAGATGGGATTTTTTAGGTTTAATATTTTAATTAATTTTAATTATATAAAAACAAAATTAAAATTAAAAAACTGGGCATCGTACACAGTTTGAACCGCATGGTTTTCCAAACTGTGCCCAAACCGTGCGGAGTAGTATTACTCCATGATGCAACCTACAATTCTAGGAACACAGTTTAGGAAACTATTTGAAGGATGTCAGCAAGGAACCGTCTATTTTGAAATAGATTCGCACGGTTAACTCTTGTGGACCACACATTTTGGCCATCCATGTGCAAAATGTGCGCCCACTATTGTCCTTAAAAATTGAATGTTTTTCTGGTACAAAACTCACAAAAAATCATGATCCACTTGGGATACTTCTCAAGCCTTCTCTGATGCCAAAAGACATCACATATGAGTGATACAACTCTCAAAATAATGTTTTAAAACATAGTTTCAAAACCGACGTGTATAGTAAATGAAAAAGTTCGACAACATCAATATTTCAGTTAGGTTGAGAACACAAGATTCTACAATATACCAACCTTAAAAACATCTCATCCCCTAGAAGCCTTTGGGAACAACCTATACACCACCTGACCTACAAGGTCCATGAAGTTTCATTAAAACTTTTTCATTGTCTTACCAATGCCCAATGAAGCTTAAAAATTTCCAATGTACTCTCCACTTATCCTTTACAACCCGAGCCAATTCTCAATGTTCAACATAAACACCGAAATAGAGATCACATGGGGCTGTTTAGATAGATACATGATTGGGTCAATGTCTCGATTCACACTCGACCGATGGTGCTTACCACCATATGTCTAAACATAAGATGTGGAAAATTACAAGCTATGGTACAGACACCAATGAAATTGTAGTACAAGGAACAACTCTAAGTGCTCTTACGACACTCCTGACATATATTTGTTAAAAAGAAATGATCAATTTCTGATCGACCTAATAGAACTGGTCAATAATGTTTTCTTAGAAGACATTGTAGACCATGAGTCCACACATGCCTTCACTTGGAATGGTGATTTAAAATATCCCCTTACAAGCATAAACATCAAACAGAATGAAAGGGAATTAGTCGAGCGACTTGGACGAAATTTCGAATAGATGTCTGGCTTAATATGCTAGAGCAATTTCAAAAGAAATGGGTGGAGTCCATCTGTCCAAACTTGGAATTCCATCATGGATCCAAGGAATCACTTAGGACATACCAAGCCTTGAATAGAACCATCCTTAGCATGAAACACTGAGATAGATCATCCATCAAGCTCAATAGCTTCTAATATTTAGCGTGGAGTAAGAGCGACACTCTCATAGTGTATCATAGATGATTTAAAGAGAGGAAAAATGATTGTCTCATAATAAAAGTACTCTAGGATTATTTATGATGGCGATTCTAGTCAAACATACCCAAAAATATTGTAAAATAGTCAAACCAGATCATGTTCCTATTGCCGAGAAATCACCGACATAAACAACCCCATCCTTCCATAATGGCATTCAAGAAACCCATCCATTCCCTAATAGTCCACTACAGTTGTGATCCTTCAATATGGATGGACACTTTTACCTGGTTCATGATGACACAACCCACCTTTGGATTTTCCTATCCATAAAAGGAATAATAACTAACCGCTCATAACTGAAATAGATTATAACAATGACACTGGTGTGTCAAAACACACGAGTATTTAGAAATCCAATCCATGTATTGGAATGGAACTTATTATTTTACACTCGAGTCACTCTACTTGGATATGACCTGAGAACGTACATAGAATTACATGAGGATTTATTACAGAGATATGTTTCCTAATACGACTATCAACCTAGACAATTCCATAACAAATCTGGCATTTCAAAGAAGAAGAATTGGTCAAACAACCTATGTTGCCTTATACGACTATCAACCCATGAAAGATAATTTTTTGATGCTCTATCCCATCACAAGGTCATGAAATACATGACTACCCATCCTAAAAAGTGTTTCACAATAAAAATAAATATCTAACTAGGGAAAATGTCACCCAACAACACCAAAAGTGAGTAGTGTCACAACACTAGCAAGATATCAAGGTTCTATGGGTGCTACGTACCATGGGTTATCCCCTTACGAAGAACAAGACACAACCCTAAAACTAGGCCACATCAAAAAAATATCACTAGGCTCAAAAGTCGATCATTAATCCATTACTGAGGGAAATATCGCCAATTGAAAGTACTCATGCTTCTATTCCAATGCAACTCAAGAGAAGGTCTGAACTACCCTTTAACTGAGGGGTTTAAAATAGTGGACACCACTATAGGATCCATTTATAAGACTCTTATATTTAATGAAATTTAATCTTTAATCATAAACGATTTAATCAAAATATAAAAGTACCATTTTCAAAACAAATCACATGGTACTTGATATTAACTAACTCTCCAAGGGAAAAACATGCATGTTTTATAAAACATATTTTATACAATATTTCTCATTAGGTGACATTCCATCATTTTTCTGGATAACTTATCATTAGAAATTACTATATACGAATAAATCCAACCTACATGGGTCCCATTTTATGCAACCCAAGTTCTCTATAATTCAACTTAATAGTAAACGAACAATTATTCAAATTACACCAACCAAATGAGTCATATTCAAAAAACATTCTCCAACTGACTTACATTGTTCCTGTTGCATTTTGAATGTTGGGAATTTGATATTAGATCTACATTAAACATATTTAAAACTTATTTCAATTTACCAAGAATATTTACATTACATTTAATCTGGGTTTTCATTTCCCAAATCATGAAGCTCTCGTACACTTCTATGATTTAATTTTCGATCCAATTAATCAAATACAATGACTATTTAGAATATAACATGGTCAAAACCAACATCACTTAACAATTAAATTTAACTTGCTTTTAGCAATGGATCAATTTCAAGAGTTACCATTTTATATCTATAAGGCACCCATACAGCATATAACTAACAATTGGTTTCCATCATAACCGCAACTAGTTACATAAATCATGTATGCTACCATGTCACTACAAGTAGCTAACATAGTGAAATGAGATTAAATCACCAAAGCATGTCATTTTAATCAGAGGAGAATTCTATAACATGCTGTAAAAATTGATGGCATGCTAATGTATTACCCAAACTGGTTTACATCTAAGCATGGAATATTAACACGAAACTGAATCATACAAAGAAGGAAACTTAGTACTGAAACTACATGGGCAATAATATATGCATGGCATGTGAATTTCTGTGTTCATAATATGTCGAATGTATGTTTCATCCTTTCCATAACATGCCATTGGTAATATTCAAAGTTCCTTAAATCATAAGCAGTGGAATGTACACCAATCACACTATGTGACAAAATATAAATTTTAACCAAGAATAGCATAAACATCACTCCCATCCCAGTCCAGTTGTTCATTCGTCATATGTGGGGTGATCAATCCCATGCATGACTAGTTTATAAGTGAAAAAACATTTCTAGTCTCTGGTCTAACAGCCCAAAGAAATAAGGAAAAAAGAAAAACCACCTTTAAAACCACATTGTAATGTCCTGACCCAACTGAAAACTAAGACGGTGGCCGCATTGATCACCGCATGACCTCAGGCACACCTCCCCGTATGTCGGTGGATACTGAATAACAATGAGGGTGTAAGGATTGTCATTGGGGTGACTATACCCTATTATCAATATTGGGAAGTAGTATAAAAATTTACATAATAATCAACAAATGAAGCAGTAATACATAATTGACAAAGGAGTAGAAGACATATTTTATATAAATGAACAAAAGCAGAAAACACCAGTTATAAAATAGATTAATTCGTGACATGATATTGGTATATTACAGAAAAAAGAAGTAATTACAGCCAGATTTTCAATATATTTAAATGTTGAGCTCACGTAAGGAATAGAATAAAATGACCAAAGGTGATCTCCACGAACATCCTGAGCTCCATCCCATACCTTTTCTCCTTCTCCTGGTCAAGTAAACACCGACAAACAAGGTCCAATGACATGTGAAAGAGAACCTTCTACTCAGGTACCCCAGTCTAATGGATTCCTGAGTAGGGTGTGAGATATAAATTCCAGCAGACCAGAACCACCAGTGTCTAACCCAAACCAGACAGTATAATATAAATTGAACAAAGTGCATGCATGCATAAATAAATAAACGGAACATTGTAACTGAATACCCAAGTAACTTCATCAGCCCAAGGATAGTGTCTAAAAGTGTAACTGGTTCATGAAATATGTTTTAAAATTTTATTTATAAGTCACATTTGAGTAAGTCACCAAATGAGTCCAAGGAGGTTCCTCCAACGTAAAACGAGGCTATGAAAAGACCGGTCCCAATGGGATTCATCCACGACACCTACATGTCAATGCTGGACCCAAGGAGGGTATCCAAGGAATCTTATGATGGTATTTAGTAATTAATTCCAATGGTAATAACCAAGTAAACAACCTTGTGATATTAAAAATATTTAAGGTCCCATGAAGTAACAAGGAAACCTAATAATGATATACAATGAAGGAGTTCCAGGGTAATAATAAGTAAACGTAAACTCATAGAATGATAAAAAAATAGTATCTAATCCTAGATAAGTGGTAATAGTGTTATAAAATGAAAATAATCAATGTCAGTCCAAAATAAGATGTCTACCGAGTCCATAGAGTGCATCCATGTTAAACGGTGCTATGTCGGGACTAGGAGAAAGGAGTGTATCCATGTCACCTACATGTCAATGATGTAACTATGGTGTGTATCCATGGAATCATGTAATACCATATGAGGGACCCAATGGAAGTATACTGGGCATCCAAGGAAACGGAAAAGAACACTATCTAGGTGGGTCTGAACCTTAACAACTCATCCTTGAATTCAGAATGGGGTAAAGAGTGCTTTTGGTATTTTCCAATAAGAAACCATGACAAGATAAAGTCAAACCATTAACTTTTTATTAAGAAGTCATTTAATGATTCATCTAGTTCATTTCTTTCCTTCTATTACTGTATAATGTTCATGTATAGTTTAAACAAATATATATTGGTTAAAGCCAAGCATTCCATTTGTGTGGAAAGGTCAACCAGCATTGAAACCATTTGCTGATTGGTTCATGACATACCTCCCATCAGTATGGAAAGGTATTGTAGCATTGAAAACAGTTTTTATTCTCTCATTCCATTCCTTACATTAGTGTGAAAAATTCATGTATCATTAAAACCATTTACTAAAAAATATTTAGGCATTTTCAAAGGGAAAGGTCCACACTTCCAGTATCCCATTGCATGGTTAGTGTTTCCACAGACATGGAAACAATCTTTTCCTAATTAACATGGGTCCATCCATGGAATTATTAGATGGGAATCCAATTATCACACAAGTTATGAGAATGAAATCCCTTTGAGCCCATCAGGGAATTCCTACTTGGGATCCCACGTGTTACCCAAGGTGTTATTAGTATTCATAACATTTGAAAATAATTCAGTAACTTGTTTTGAGGGTTAAGCATTAAGAATTAACCATTCATTTAAATCAACTCATTCTATTTACCCAATCATGTAAATTACGATTGAAAGGCTACAAGTATCTGTACATAGAGAAACTACCAAAATGGATAATTCCAATCCAAAACTAGACCAAACACTTAGATGGTGCTTCAGTCCTTTAATCATTTCAAAACAAGGAAACTCAGTGTTTCTAATTTCATTAAGGCCATTCCCTAAGAAAGAAATATTTTAAAACAAAATTAGGGAACAATAATTATAAATACATCAATTCATACATTCAAGGTCTAACCACTACTTTTTATCATGAAGATAAAGCATCTCCGTTGGAGGGGGTTTCTTATAAAAAATTATATTTATTATCAATAAATCATTTACCACATTCAGCATTTTAAACAAACATGGTAAATTCACATTTAGGAGGCATTCAATATAAATACACCCATGTATGGAATTAATTCAAATAATAGTGCAGTATGAAATTTATTAATTCATTTATAAAATTGAGGATTGGGAAAGGGACCCTACCTCCCAGTGGAACCAAGTCTTCCACTTCGGCAACGAACTAAAATGATGTGAAACCACCAATAAAATCTCAACGCCAAACCTATTTTAGAAAAGGGAATCAAAGAAACATAGCGTTATTAATTTAAGATATTTGAATCAAAGGATAATTTAAAAACATTACCCCGAAAAATTGATAGAGGAACGAAACCACCGATCATGATCACAATTGGCGGCAGTCATCAGAGCACACAAGAAAAATGCCTGATAGACCATTTGCACGACCTAGACCCAAATGAATATTGAAAAAATGAGTTAACGTTCGGTCTGGGGTTTGGATGAACCATATTAGGAGACAAATTTCTTGAATCATGTCTTGAAAACAAGTGAAGATTTGTTGAGAAGACTCACCTTGAATGTTCAAAGGGGAATTATGAAGAGATCTGAGAAGAATCGATGATAGGAAATGAGCCTGAGAAGGGGTGTTCCACTTCTATGTGGAGGGCCCCTTGGGATGGTTCATCGCATAGGATAGGGGAATGGGATTAGTTTATGTTTTATGTATTAATTTATTTTAATTTAATTAAAAAAATTGAAAATTTAAATATTAGGCACCACACAATATTTGATTCGGACGGTATTCCAAACCTTGCGAAAATCTTGTGGACCATTTTACCTCCAAGATGCACCCCACACAACTAAGAATAGAGTTTAGGAAATTCTGTGAAGGCCGTGAGCAAGTTACATCCACTTTTAAAACTATGTTTCATGGTTAACTAATGTGGGTCACACGGTTTGGCAGACCACACCCAAACATTATGCCCTCTTCTATCATTAAAAACATAATTGTTTTTAGTTATGATACTCCTAAAAAATCTTGAGCCACTCGGGATACATATTGGGCCATCAAACATGCCCAAAAACATCAAACATGAGTGATACAACTATCATAATTATTTTTCAAAACATGGTTGAAAAAATGGTTAGATTAGTAAACAAAGAAGTTAAAAAAATCCACATTTCAGTTTGGGTGAGAACACTGGATTTTACATCTCACAGACTAATTTTTCCTTCATTAATTTAAATATTTTCATATTTCCGGTCTATAAAAAGTTATAACCCCATCTGGTGGGGGTATTTGTTCACGATTTATTATTGAGATGATAGATTATGGAGACTTGTGGATATTATTTTGTCCTATTAAATAGTTTTTAGACTATCAGTGGTTTGTATATGGAAGATTGGGTGGTTGTTTTCATTTAGATGATTATCTATTTAAATGGGTACAATTTTACCTGTTTGACATAAGGAAATATCTCCTTGAATGGTGTTAATATACCAAATTGTATCTTTTATTTATTTCACTACTATATAAAATAATCATTCCCTCTTTATTCTTGTAGGTTTAAAGGTGCTAGTCACCAACCATGGGGACTGGGAATTACCTTCAGGCAATGTTAGTTCCTATGCATTTATTAGAGTACTAGCGTATCATATATGATTTGTCAATAAAATTTTAAATAATTTATAAATTAAATAATTACATATGGGTTATGGTATATTAATTTAAAATAAATACACATAGTCAATCCATTTTCAATTATTTGTCATTTAATAATGTTATTGAAATGTATATATATTTGTTTTATCATGAGGATATATGGAACACCATTTTCTGTTGTATGTAATCATGATTTGATGTGAAACTTAATGTTAAAAGATCTTTTATAAAATGGGTTGGATAATTATGTCAACAATATTACGTAATATCATCCTTAGATATATAGTCACTATTGTAATATCATTAAAGGATAATATACAAGCTCAAATAAATTTTTATGGACTATAATTGTTATAGGGTCCATATAATCCATAATTTGAGTATTTATTTGGAAATAGTTTACATAGTAGTATGTAGATATCCCCAAATGATTCAATTCTTGGGGAGAAATATTGATCTATAAAATTATGAAAAAATTTTAGATAATATATTTAATTACATATTTTATTTTTTTAACGAAATATATGATTAATTTAATTTTGAAAAACATCAGTACATTAGAACATTGATATAATATCTAGGATAATAATAATTAACAAGAAATAATGATTGAGGGTGGAACATATTATTAATTTGAATAGTTCCCCCAAATATATTTACAATGTCTATGAATAAGGTCAACAAAATCCCAATGCAAATTTCTATCATTGGTATTCAAATTCATGACAGATATGTAGAATTTTAACTTATAGTCCCACTAAACCTTTTTGAGGTGAATAATGTGTTCCGATTATATATATTAGGAATGTAGAAACATCATCTATATAATATACTAAATTTAATAGTTCTATATGTTTTTCATTATGAAGTGTATTATGTGATTATTTTTAATCTTAAATGTGGTATGATATGAAATGAGTCAATATACTACATCTAATAAACATATAAAAACAATAAATATCAGGATGAATAAGGATAACATGGTGATGAAATATATGAATAGTACACTAATATTTTATTGGAATGATGATGAAATTATAATTTTATGTATGGTACTTATGTAGGGGGAGAATAAAAAATAATGTTTTTAATGAATATTAATTCCTTAAAACTTCATTGCCTCTAATATAAATAGAATTCCAAAATTATATAGTATATTATTTCATAAACCATGTAATAAGTCAAATAACAAATAAATTTACAATGGAAAATTATATATGATAGTTGAAAAAAATAAAAAAACAGAAATAATAGGGTAATGATATAAAAATTATAGAAAATAATTAAATGATAGATTGAAATTTGATAATAAATGTCTCATTAAAATAAACACGTTGTAAAAGAAACTGTGAAGTGATATTAAGTAAATTAAAATGTATTATTCATTTTTATAATTATGTTTAAAACTATGTGTGTTAATATTAAAGTAATTAAGTGGTATATAAATGAATTGTAAGTCATATACCAAAATTATATGGAGGTATGGTATCCCTTTGAAATGTTATTGTTTGTAAATTAATATTATATTAATAATAATAACTTATTGGTTGGAATAGTAAAATGACTATTAGGTATTTTGATGATGTAACCATATAATAAAATTCTCTTGTGAATAAAATAAATAAATATACGTAGCACACAAAATGAAAATATATACTCACTATATGGAACATGGTACAAGTAGAAGTTTATGGTTTCAATGTATATTTTATATTGTTTATTAAATAATAATTCTTGTGATGAAAATATTTAATTATCTAAATTACTTATAATTGAATTTATTTCGATAAAATTGATTGTAATTTTTTTAATAATGATATTTATGTTAGTAGTGATTTATTTTAAAAATATAACTGAAAATAAATTTTTTTTAATTATAAATAAATATTTGTTTTCATAAAGTAGTTCACATTACTTCATTATAATGAAAACAATACAAAATAATTTTTTTTAAAAAGGTTATTTTTTTATTTAATAAAATAAAATATTTAAAAGTAAAAAAGTTTAATTTTCATATTGATAAAATAACTTATGCATCCCAATTAAATTTTACTATTATAAAATAACTATATATGATACAATAAATTGAATAATGTTTTCCAATGAAACCATTCACTTGTAGAAGAGCTGAATGGTTAAAAAAATATTTCCATATAGATTATTAACTTAATGACATGATCAAATATTGTTTATGGTTAGATAAAAAAATATAAATTATAAAAAAGTTTATTAAAAAAAAATTATGGATAACATATAAATAAAATAATACTCCACCAGTTTCTCTACATATAAATTCATTAAAAAAAATCATTAATATTATATATTATATCAATAACCCATCATATAAATTTGGGGAAAATAAATTACAACCAAAATTATATACTTTAATAACATATGTTACTCAAAACGAGGTGTCTTAAGAAACATTATACAATATATTATTACCACCCTTTCATTTTCACAATCCCGAAAATACACCTATATAAAATTTATATAAGAAAAGAGTGTATCAGTATAATTTAATTTCAGTTTAATTTTAAAATAATTTTCTTTTGTTTTAGTTCTTCTAAATATTAATTCACCTGACATGTATGTTAATATTGTCTTTTTAGTACCATCATTAATTAATGGTTTTAAATGTGTAATTAATTCATAATTATATCATTACTAATAAATCAATTTATTTTTTATGATTTATCATTTATAACATATTAGTAATTTTGATAATATAAAAATATAAATAATAATAGTCTAATTCTATAATAGAAATATTGGGAATGTCGTTATGATTTGCATATATTTTTCTGTATCATGTTAATTATATAAATATTTTAACATGATATTTGAATGAAATAGAATCCTTTAATTCCCAAATCAAAATAGAACCATTATACAATGATATCCCACCATTACAAGAATCTGAATATGAAAATTATACCAAACGAACTAAAGTCAATAGAAATAATTAAATTGAATTAAAAATATATTATAAATAAATCCTATTATTAATTTAAAATATAAATCATATGATATTTTAATTAATGGATGGAGTTACTGATTAATTTATTGAGGTGGTTAGATGATCATCCAATGAAAATATTGAATTATTTCATGGGGTTTTCTTTCAAACCACTATTTTTTCATTAATTACTTATATATGATTTTAATTTTTATATATTTCTTCCCTAATTTTTTTTATTTTATTAAATAATATATTTAATTTTATTTAACATAATGTTTGACCACTCTAATATTTTAGTTGTTATAACTATAAGATGTATGTAAGTGTACCCTTAATATATAATTCCTTATTTATAAATTCTATCTCTCTATAACTATTAATTAGCATTGTAAATAAATTTTTTCATTTATAAATTAATTTTCTTATTTTAATTAAAATACTCTAGATTTTATGTATCCTTCCAATATTAATTTTTTTCAAAACAATGTGGAATATTTATGAAAACACTATAAAAATACATTTTTTCCATGTTTCTCTTCACTCTATCATAAAATATTATTTATTATATAATAAATTAATTTAAATATTAGTTAATTTATTCTAATGTGGAATTTTTTATTTATATTTCATTATTATTATGAATCATTATGGAGTATAATGATTTTAAAAATTATTTATTTTTCTTTCTTCTCATGGATGTTAGATATGTTCTTTTCATAAAAAAATTCCAAATATTCATTAGCAATAATCTATTTCATTACTAATTTGTCTATATATTGATATTTTAAAATATTAAATTAATTAAAATTTGGAGAAAATTTCAATATCTTACTTTGCAGGCAATATAGAAATGAGAAATACCAATATAAATATATATATATATATATATATATATTAAAGATGTCAATTAAAACCTAGTTGTTTAATTAGTAAGAAATTGTAAGAATAATATGTTTATTAAATATTTATCATATTAAAATATATTATACATTTAATATGAATAAAGTATAATAATATTATATTAAACCACTAAATAATTAATATTATCTTAAAATTTTATTTTTCTTTTTTTTGAAGAAAACTAATTTTGTAAGGATTGGAAAAAATATATCTATATAAATATTCAAAATAATATCATATTACTAAATTATATACTAAAATATATGAGATAATAATAAATAATAATAATCAATTTAAAATTTATATTTTCGGTATAACTAGTTTTACAATAAATAATAGGATTTTATTTAAAACCTCAATAATAAAATATGAGAAGTCAAATTTGAAAAAATTATTATTTTTTCTTATTAATATTATATATATATTCTTATGATAAATTTTTTAGATTTTTCTAATAAGAATGAATTTTTGCTAAAGTATTTAAAATTCTATTTTCCCAAATTAATTTAAATTTATTATTTTAATAGGTTATGTGTATGAATTGGAAATTCATGATACATTATAAGTACTAATATATATTATATATGTGACTTCAAAATTATAATAAATTAATTATAATGTTATAAAAGAAAATTTGATAGTTTAAAACGTTAGTAATATTTTATAATTATTATTAAATATGTGAATCATTATTATTTAAAGAAATTTTGAAACTTATAAGCTTAATCAAATGGAATGGAAATAATGTTTTGAATTTTTTTTATATATCTAATAAGTTACACTATTTTTAGAAAAAATTTTATGTAAATAAAGGTAAAAATTATATAGCACGATAAAACCTAAAATAGTAAAAGTAATAAATAAACATTAATATCATTAAAAAATTTTAAAATTGTGTACAATTTACTGTAAAATTTTTTAAATGAATATTAATCTTCAAAAAACAATTATTTTTTGATTATGGAGATATATAATATGTTTATCAGGGTCTTGATTTTTATTGCGATGAAATATTTAAATAAATGGCACTATCACCACTTATAAGAGGGCCTCTCAGCACCATTTCATTTAACAACTAAAAAATTGGTTTATTCTAGAATGATATTCTTTTTTCTTAATCTAGATTAGTATTTCAAATTCATATGTTTATTTTCATATGATATTATACTATTCCATCATTTTCAATGTGATATACCTAGGAAATCTCAAAGATATCAATGTGATTATTTAGATTTTCAAAATATATGTATTTTTTTTATTTTTGAATAGAAATTTTCAAATAACATAATAATGAAATATGTATAATAAATATAAATAATTTAATTACTCTATGGTATTAAAAAAGAATAAACATTTCACTTTACTATTCTGGGAAATCAAAATTTAATTCAATTTTTTTTCTAGATTACCATCTCCATGATGTAAGATGATTCATTTTGATTTACCACATACAAGGAAAATATAAAATTAGAATTTATTATTCAATAATGATATTTATATCATTTTGGTTGTTTTTAATCATTAAATAAAATTTTATATTTCATTCATTTTTTATTATTTCAAAACATTAACCATGCATATGTGCGAACTGCCTCCTCCATTGAAGAACTGATTAATATTTTTATTTTCTTATTATGTAAATGGATGAAAATTTGGATTTGGATAATTGATAAATATAATTTTTCTTATATCATTATGGATCCATAATAGAATATTTTTGTAAACAATTAAGGATATGATCATTAAATAGTTATCATTAATTCAATCATTTGAAATGATTGATCAAAGATGAATACAATCTCTTATTTCTATGTAATGACATCAAATATATATTATAATATATTTTTAGATTTATAAAATTATTATATACGAAAATAATACATTTTAAATAAAATAATACTTTTTATTTTATAAATATTTTAAAAAAATCCAATTAATAATCGTTATTAAATAATATTATATTCATTTTTGAGACAATTTAGCCACCAACCAGATAAATGATTTAAATTAATATCATGTATTAGTATGAGAACATAAATAATAGTATAAAATTATTTAAATACTCAAATAATATTTATTTTTTTTACTTCTAGTCTAGTTTAATTAATTTTTCGGTAATGAATAAATAAATTACCCCACTTTTGTTAAAATTCACTGAACCATTATTGTCACTGATTTAAACATACTGGATAGTAAACTGATCTAACATGAAAAAAAATTATATCTTTATAAAATATCACATTGAATAAATTACAGTGTCATATATGATATATTAGTTATTTATATTGTAAAATAATAAATAGAAAAATAGGTTTTACAAAACTAGTTCCATGAGATGAATATTACAAACACATGGTGTTGAAAATTGGTAATAACATACTAATATATATATATTATAAATGTTGAATATAAATGGATTATTTTAGTTATATGTTTATTGTTTATGTATTTAGTTATCAAAATATAAATATTCCGGATATTTGGTGTTACTATAGTATTGATTAGTGTCAACGAATGGGTTTCATTATCAAATTCATCTATTTAACACATGACATTCTATTATATTCCTAATTTCATTTATTTTGTGTATATAATATCAATATGTGAAATTATATTATGAATTATATTATATTTTATTTATTTATTTTGTATTTCAAGCCCACTATTTCATGTTTTTTTGAATAAAATAAAACTAATGGAATATGTATTTATTTATCTCAATTCTTCCACATTGAGTCATGTTACATATTATGAACCATGATTCCTTTGATTGGATTCCCACTAATTTTATATCAAATTAATGTTGTAAATATTATTTTATTTTAATTATTGGGATATAATTATAGAAAAGATATTACATTCTTTAATCATACTTAGACTCAATTTGTTACCCCAATAATCTATATTTTTGGTAAATAAATGGCAATTCCAATTTTTTTTATCATTATATAAAACTTTTGTTATAATATTTTTCACATTGTAACCATTATTTTTTTATATTATATTCTTTCACTATTTACATTTCCACCACATAAAATTCTTTTGACATACTTCATGCTTTATAAAGATTATTCATCATAAATGATTTTGAAAACATAAATATCTATTCCATTAAATATAAAATTTTATATTGAAATTTATTCCTCCATTAATGATTTCCCCTACCATAATATTATTTTCAAGATTATTTTACAATCCAATAAATAAAAAATATATTTTAATAACATGATTTTCTATTACTATTATTATAATGATGAATTTTGAAAATGTTATTTTCAATGCATTTAAAATGATATACTCTATTGAATATCAAATATATTATCGTTGGCTACAAAATTTCTATTAAAAATTATATCATATAAAATACTATATTATTGGAGATTAATTTTTTATATAATTCTTTTAAAAAACAAATAACTAAATATTTTCTTATAATATTATAAATGTGACTTGTATGTTAGTATTTAACAATTGTGGTTTTTAAATGCACTCTCATGATTTTTACAACATTTTCATTGTAATATTAAATTTGATTTAAACTAATGGGATCTATGTTAAATTATTTATTGTAATATATATATATATATATTGTTGGATTTAACTAATGGTATCAAAAAAATTTATTCTGGAAACATTTATGGTTTATATTATTCTTATCATTATTTTTCCAGGCTGTTTTCATCTATATCAATATCATTCAGATTATACCACTGTTATAGTGGGGATATGTCCAGTTATAATAAATAAGCTTCATTCTATGTATTTGAAATGTAATGTAATTATATTTTTGAGATATTATTTACCAGTAAAATTATCTTATTTAATTTTTATCATTGTTTAACCATAATTTTTATTCCAATACATTTCCACTATAATTAAAAAAAATATTCTTATTGTTGTTTGTTTGTCACCTATATTACATACATCAATAAATGGGGAGAATTAGTATCTTATCCATATAAACATAATTTATATGTATTAATTATTATTTTAATTATTATTATAATTGAATATTTTTTACCATTATTGATAATTAATGTCATTGAAAGCCATTTAATTTACATGGGTTATTGATGATCTGTTTATTGAAATCCATTTTTCACTTTGAAAATAGTGATTTATTGAATAAAATCCATTTTTTCAACGGGTTATTTATGTTGAAGAAGCAATAGATTATTATTTGGAAAGTTTTTTGAAACAAGTTTTATTTCTATGGGTTCGTTATGATGTGATAAGTTATTGATATTCATGTGGTAGTCCTAATATTGGATAAAGATGGATGTGTTTCTATATTAACCTACAACACATTAGTTAAATGTATACATCTCATGAGATAATACACTCATGAGAACCTATATTTCATATATCTCATGAGATAATATATTCATAAGATCCTATATATATCATAATAATAGAAATTAATTGGGTGGATAATGAATGTGATATTCCCAATGATGATTTTTGTGCCATTATTGAACAATTTTTTACTATTTTATGCTTAATAAATTGATTATTTTATGTTCTCATGGATCATGTTTATTGATAACTCCAATTTATTCATGTATGATTTTATTTTAATCATTATTACTACATATAAAACCTATTATTTAGTTGGTACGATTTTTATAATTTATCATGATTATACACATTTTTTCATCTTATGCTCTCTTATGATGTCATGTCCCATCCTTGGGGCCCATGCCGTGACTACGCCA
The DNA here is from genome assembly GCA_963277665.1 of Viscum album. Classification (NCBI taxonomy): domain Eukaryota; kingdom Viridiplantae; phylum Streptophyta; class Magnoliopsida; order Santalales; family Viscaceae; genus Viscum; species Viscum album. The sequence goes on along the minus strand of OY728121.1, from coordinate 201,631,978 downwards.
AGCCCGCCCTCCATAGGCCAGGGGCTAGCGACAAGCACCAAAGTTGAATCCCTAATAAAAAGGGAAGGAATTTCCTTTAAACCAGTTACGCACATAGTCTGAACACAAGCAATATAGGAAAAAAGTACTAAAATAGAAACGTAAGGTGTGCTGAATGTATGTGGGACAGTATACAAACCCAACTGAACCCCAAGTATAAGGAAAAATGAAAATCAACTCCTGAATCGTCCACCAGGGAATCCTTCTAGAAGGGTAGGTATAGAACTCGAACAACTCTTCCCTACGGTACGTCCCATCTAGTCCCGCTCTGATTATCCTCCCGTCAGTCACCGTCAGTCTTGATCACTGTTTTCCATCATCCGTACAGAACACAACATGGTTCGGGCGAAGCCTGTGCAGGGGTGAGTATAACAATACTCAGTAGGGGATGCTGTGAATCCCAATAGTCTCCCAGAATCCACAAAGAATAAACCACAGTACACAGAGGCAATCACGAAGTATCAACCAACCCTACTTAGGTATATGCTAATACATATACATAAGTTATATATCATAGTGCGGCTCCAACTCTCGAACCCAAGCACAAACCGTTCCACAAATGAAATAAAGTCAATAACTACGATGGCAATGGTTGAAAGACATGACTCAGCTCACGTAGGTAAACATCTTCTGTAGAGTGATAGAGATGATCATATGTAGTAACTAATTCATCTAATATGTCAGACAAACACATGATACTAGACCATATATCACATCAAAGCTATCAGACCCACACATGAAACAAGACCATCAATCTCATCTATGCTGTCGGACCCATATAGGATACCGAATCAGCTAAGCTATCAGACCCACACATGATACATGACCAGCTATTCTGTCGGACACACCCAGGACCCAAGAACAGAAATCAGAACTATCAATACCACGACGTATCTTGGTACAATAGTCATCATTGTTGAACCCACAGTGGATTCCGGTAGAGTATTCATCGCTGTCGAACCCACAGAGGATTCTGGTACAGTATAGTCGCAGCCAGCCCTAGGGTTCCCGCACATAGCATTATCGATTCCAGGAGGTTCCACTACTCGATCCATGTGTCTATACATCAACTATCACAATTTCCCGAGTTGAAGTATTTTGTAGTTCTGTCTCATAATAAGGAGCCCAACACAACAGACGACGTGTCAATCAGACGCCTGGTCTGAGAGTTATTGGTATTTCTATTCCAGGGGCCCGGTTGGATTTACACTTTATCCAAAACTGGACGTTTTCTAAATTTATCCAAAACTCACATAATGTATCAAAAAAGGACCGCCTCGTCGCGAGGGTCCCAGTGCCGTAGATGGCACATCAATCAGATGCATGGTCTAGGAGATATTATCATTTAATCAAAAGTGGGCCCGACCTGTCAAGCCCCGTGGACTAGCAGGTTGGCCCAACCCGGCATGGTAGGTCTAACCGAGCTGGGGGTCAGCCCGGCCCGTTGGGGCACGGCCGACCGGAAGACCCGGCCCGTGCTGCAGGCTGGTCTGGTTCGCCCGACCGCGCTAATCGGTGTCGCCTCCTCTGCCCGGCTGGCTATAGTTTTCATGTTCGGCACGGTCCATGCGGACCGCACTGCAAGCCGTGTTTCTCCATCCCAGATGCTACGTGGTTGGGCAGTGTGCCCAGCTAAGCGTCCTGTGGATGCGGGCCGCATCCTCCTCTACGCGGTTCTTGCGGGCACCATGGTTCTCCAACGGGGTGGCCGGTCGTCCCGCGGACTAAGCGGCCCAAGCGGACAGCGGTCCCTCCATGTGGCCAGCGCGTTGCAGCAATTGCTGCCACCACCACTGGTCACCGACGCCACAGCCTCTACTATCCAACGTGGCCTGCATGGTCGTAGCCCACTTCCTCTGGTGTGCTGCGATGGCACCGTGCCCTACCGGCTGTGCCTCCGTCGTCAACATAATGATAACAACAATAAAGGTTTGGGGGAGGGTCAGACAATGTCCGTGCGGTCCGAACCCTCCTCGTTACGTTGTCTACATCATCAAGAGCACAACACATGATAAGGAAAATATATTATAACTCTTACATAAAAAATAACCCAATTTCGCCCTACCTCAATTTCGGTGATCAATAACGGATTCGCGGAAGGCGGATGTCACGGGGGACGAACGTCATTCCATCAATATCAGAGGATAAAAAGCTCGATAAAGATGAGTCGAGTCAACGTCATCGGTGTACTTCGAAGACGAAGATTCTTCCTTATCTTGCCCCAATTGAAGAAGTAGGAAGGTAAGTCCGTCATTTTTCATTGGAGAGAAAGGTCATTTTTCATGTTCTTCACGTTCCTCGTTGGATGAATGATTTTCCATTAAGAGCTTCTTCCAAGGGTTCTCCAAGCTCTACCAAGATCTCCTTCTCTCATTAGTTCTCCCAAAAATGATTATGCAAACAAAAATAAAATAATCCTATCTCTTATTTTAATGGTTTGCATGAGTTCAAAATAATTCAAATTAGCTAAGTTGGTTCACATAATTAAATGATTGGAGTTGGAATGAATTTCAAGGGACTCAATTAATTAATTACAAGGGAGTGTTGTCAAATTAATGGGAAGTTCAAGAGCTCCCACATTTATGGGGAGTTCAAGGGGTTTAAAGGGGGGTTATGCTCATGTGTACCCACCACATAATATCCTTTTATGGGATATTATGTAGGGGTCGGACCTACCACAAACTTCCATTTGGAGGATTAAACCACATCTAAAAAAATATTTTAGTCATATTTTTAGTTAATGTATTTAGAAAACCCCCAAAATTAGCATCCACTCTCGATAAAACACAAATATGGTAAAGGTCTCCTTAAACGAATACTGGTGCAGTGAGTTCAATGGTGTTCTCGGATTTCAATTCTGATCACTGGCTCAAAAGTTATAAAATCTCGCACGTATGATTACTGAATATACCCAAAAAAACAACATAAATTGATTCTGGGAACACCGGGCCTCGTAATCAGGCATCGTCAAAAACTGCAGACTCGTAAATTTCCCATGTATTTAAAAAACAATTCCACATAAGTTTTGGGTATTTACATTCTCCCAACCTCGGGGCTTTACATCCCCATAACTTACAACACACACTAAGGGAAAAAATGGGGGTACTGAGCGTGCATCTGAGCCTCCTACTCCCATGTGCTCTTCTAGAGGTTCCCATGTTGCCAGTGAATACATAACAGAGAAATCGACTGCCCATGTAGGACCCGCTCTTGTCGATCCTCAATCTCCACTGGGACCTATGTGAATGTCACCCCATCATCGATGTACATCTCCCCATGGTCAATGATCTAGGATGGGTCATGCACAAATATCCTTAGCTGAGATATGTGGAAGACGTCGTGCACCCAGTGTAACTAAGGTGGAAGAGCTTGGTGGTAAGCCTCCTCACCTACCCTGATGAGGACTTGAAAAGGTCCGATGAATCGTGGAGATAACTTTCAACCTCGGGAAAATCTCCGTAGACCTTTTCGAGGTTAGACCCGTAGAAAGAAGTTTTCGGCATCCTAGAACTCCAATGGTCTCCGTCTCCTATCAGCATAAGTCTTTTGTCTGCTCTGTGCAGTCTTCATCCGCTCCGGGATGATCTGCACCTTCTCTGTCGTTCCCTGCACCATCACTGGTCCTACAAATGCTGGATCCCCTGGGTCAGTCCAGCACAGAGACGATCTCCAATGATGGCTGTAAAGTGCCTCGTAAGGTTACATACTGATGGTAGAGTGGTAGCTATTGTTATACACAAACTCTACCAAGGAAATATGATCCTCCCACTTGCGACCAAATCCGAGGACACATACACAGAGCTTGTCCTCTAGATTCTGAATGGTCCTCCAAGTCTGGCCATCAGTCTAAGGTTGGAAGGCAGTGCACTAGCGAAGATGCTTCCTGAATTCCTTCTGAAATCCCTTACATATCCGAGAAGTGAAACATGCATCTCAATCGGAGACGATCTTCGATGGCAGACGATGAAACTGTACGATCTCTTGTACGTAGAGGCATCTTAGGCTCTCTACTGATCCCAAATCTCTGATCGGTAGGAAGAGGAAGGACATGGTGAGTTGTTCTATGATCACCTAGATAGAGTCATGTGCTCTGGATGCACGTGGATGTACCGTCATGAAATCCATGGATATCTCATCCCACATCCACTACAGAACCTGTAAGGGCTGAACAATTCTTGTTAGAACCTTGTTCTATGCCTTCCCTTGCGGACAAGTGAGGAATTGTGAGACAAGCATTGCTACTACCTTCTTCATACCTAGAAACATGTTCTATCATCAGAGATCCTGATACATCTTCCCCACTCCTGGACATACCACTAAAGGAGATGTGCGAAACTCTCGCAAAAATTCCTCATGATGTGCAACTGGTACCATGGTCCGTCCTCTAAAGAGAAATAAATTCTCCCTACCATTATAAAATCCATCTAGTTCCTGCCATATGGATTTCTGAGCATGTCGCGTCTCATAGTCAACGACTGCATGTTGTGCCTCTCTGACTCGCTAATGAAGTGAATGTGTGACTATGAGAGATTGCAGAAAGGTTTCTCCATCTTTATCCACAAATGAAATCTACAATATGGCCAGTAGCATTGTCGACTCTCCTAGCAGGTAAACTCATGTTCTCCTACTGAGAGAATCTATTACAATGTTCCCCTTCCCAGGAGTATAGACAATCTCAAAGTCATAGTCCTGGAGGATCTCGAGCCATCACCGCTATCTCAGGTTCAGTTCCTTCTGCAATGAGATGTACCTAAGACTCTGGTGGTTAGAGTAGACTGTAAAATGCTGGCCCATCAGATAGTGTTGTCGCATATTCAAGGAAAACACCACTTCTACTATCTCCAGTTCATGGGTAGCGTATGTTCTGCTTGTGTTGTCTCACCTTCCTAGAACCATAAGTGATCACTTCTCGCTCCTGCTTCTGGACACACCAGAGTCTTGCCCCTGAAGCATCATAGTAAACGACGTAACCAACTCACTCCTACGGTAGCCTCTAGATGGGCGCACTAGTCAGCCTCTACCTCAGCTCCTGAAATCTATGCTGGCAACTCTCTGGCCAGATGAAGGGTTCCCCTTCTTTTTCAATGCTGAAAGCGGTGCTGCAACTCTGGAGAAATCATGAAAAAATCTCTGATAGTACCCATCCAGTCCCAGAAAACTCTGTACCTCTGTCACACTCTTAGGTGGCTCCCAAGCACGTACTTCCTCAATCTTCACAAGATCCAATGCAACTCTTGCCTCTGATATGACATCTCCCATGATGTGAACCTCTCGAATCCAGAACTGGAACTTCAAGAGCTTACTATAAAGCTATTTATATTGTAGTGTGTCCAGTGCTGCCTATAAATCGTAAGAATGCTTCTCCTCAGTATTCAAGTTGTTCAGCATGTCGTTGATGAAGACTACGACAATGCGATCGAGGTAAGGATGGAAGATCATGTTCATGAGACTGATGAACACTTCTGGAGCGTTGGTTACGCCAAAGGGCATATCCAGGAACTCGTAGAGGCCATACAGACACCTGAAGGTCATATTCTACATATCCTCATCTCGAACTCTAAGCTGGTGGTAGAGTGATCTACGGTCTATCTTTGAGAACCATCGTGCTCCCTTGAGCTGATCAAAGAGGTCATCAATCCTTATGAGTGGGTAAATTTTCTTCATAGTAACCCAATTTAGGTGATTAGTGTCAACACACAGTTTCAAGATCCCATCCGCCTTTTTAGTGAACAAAATCAGGGATGCCCCAGGTGAAACACTGGGTTGGATAAATCCCTTCCCCTACAAGTCCTCTATCTATACCTGCAGCTCACAAAAGCTCGGAAGGAGCCATCCAATATGATGGAGTACATATCGGTGTTGTCCCGGGGTATAGGTCAATGTAAACGGCTATCTATCTGCGGGGGGGTAGTCCTAGAATGTCATTAGGTAAAACATCAGTATACTGATCCACCAAAACAGGAAAACTAAGACTCCACACATCAACAGCTCCGAGGATGAGACTAGCCAACTGATGTGTGATCAGCTGTCCCCTCCTCTGTGTAAGTCCATCCTGTGTTTTAAGGGATCCCTTATCGTCGGTGAAGGTGATCCTGGTCCCATCATTGTGGATACACCACACTTGGTGCCTAATACAGTAAATCTAATCATGAACTGTGGATAACCAGTCCATACACAAGATGGCGTCGTAAGGCCTCGAGGCCGCTACAAGACCATCCCAGCCGAAGCTCTCTTCTCCTAGAGTAATATAACACTACCGACACTAGTGAGTAATCATCGAGTCTGCTCCCATAGGAGTATCTAGCCGTAAGTATTGATCCAATAGCTCTATTTTAATCTCCGAGCTCCGAACGAGGATAGTGGCAATAAAATAATGACTTTCCCTTGGGTCTATAAGTACTGTAGAAACGGTGGCGTAGACACAGATATTACCTTGAATAATCTCAGGTGAACCGTGGTCGTAGGCATAGACTGACTAGAGCTGAGCCCACATCTTCCCACTAGCTCCATGTGGTCGGGGTGGACCTCTTGGTGGTGGTGGTGATGGTAGAGCCTCAAAAAGGCATCCAGCACCCTCTGCTCGGCCATCTCCTCTGCCACGACCGAATTCTCCCGGCGAACATCCACGATCGAAAATATGCCTCTGCCTAGGAGGTCCCTCTACTATCTTCTGCTCATATTCATGGAGAGTCGGGCAGTCTCCAGCCATGTGACCCTGCCCGCCGCATGCATAGTAATTAATGCTCCTCATATAGCTGAGTCTATCTCGTGTGCCCTACACAACAACACCTGAATCCTGGGGTCGCCCACCTGATGGCTTGGTCCGCTTGGACCTCTAAGACATCTGTCCACTACCTGTCGTAGAAGACTCTTTTATGTGTCACCATGTGGAGGGTCTCACTGATGGCGTCTGCTCAGCAAGAAAACTCTCCACTAGTAGGGCTCCCTCCAGCACTCCCTCCCACGTTGGGATGCTGAGGGGAATCATCGAAGACCTGATCTCATCCCTGAGTCCCTGCTCGATTGTTCGGGCCCTAAAGAATGGGTTATGTACCATATACGTGGAGTAACGTGAGAGGTCGGTGATCCTCGCTGAGTACAGAGATACTGTCATGCAGCCCTGCTGCAGATGAAGTAACTCTTGAATCCACACCGCACGATAGGTGAATGGAACAAACTCTGAGCGGAAGAGACTCTTGATGTTTTTCTAGAGAAATGATGCGTCGTCATGCACCAAGAGCATCAGGATCCACCATCTACCTTCTAATGCATGCAGGAGACTCGCAACAAGAATCACCATGAGGCCAGCTGGTGTCCCTACCAATCTGAAAACTCTCATGACAGTCTCCAGCCATTCCTCACCTGCCTATGGGTTGTCTCTCCAAAGAACATGGGTGGCCTCTAGAGATGGAACTCATGCAATGCACTCAGACGACGTGCACTCTCTGCAGCTAGAGCTGGTGGTATTGGTGGCCCATCAGATAGTGGTACCGCTGGTACCTCCGATGTGATGGGGCCCTACACTGAGGCCTCGTCGCTCTGTGGGATACCATCTCATACGTAACTTGGAACCCTAGCTGGATGCCTTCGTGGGGCCTTCTTGAAGAAAAACAGGTGTGCCATGGTTATAATAGTATAACTAGTGAGCTAACACAATGCAATCACGAAGAAAACTTTTTCAAAGGAACACACACACGCAATCAGTGTTTTCGTGCACTGAGTCGGAGATCAGAAGTTAGAGTCATAATGTATGGATACGACGGTAGCCTCACCACCACTGGTTTCCCTAAACTGAAAACCACACCCAAAGCACATAACACTATTTATATTAAAATTATCAAAGTCCAAGTTCAGCGGTATAGCCAACTCCACTCATACCTATTTGTCATGACACGTCCTCAGGGCCCATGTCGTGAATACCCCAGGCCCGCCTTCCATAGGCCAGGGGATGGCGACTAGCACCAAAATAGAATCCCTGATAAAAAGGGAAGGCATTTCCTTTAAACTTGTAACACACATAGTCTAAAAAAATAAGTAGAGGGAAAAGGTACTAAAATAGAAAATTAAGGTCTGTTGAATGTTAAGGGGCCAGTATACAAACCAAACTGAACAACAAGTATAAGTTAAATTGAAAAACTGCTCTTGAATTTTCCACCCGGGAATACTACCTCAAGGGTAGGTACAGAACTCAAACAACTCGTCCCTACGGTACATCCCATCTAGTCCAGCTCCGATCATCCTCTTGCCTGTCACCCTCAGACTCGATCACTGTTGTCCGTCGTCTGCACAGAACACAACATGGTGTGGGTGGAGCCCGTGCAGGGGTGAGTATAACAATACTCAATAGGGGACCCCGAGACCCTCGATGGTCTCCCTAAATCCACAAAGGATAAACCACAGCAGAATAATATAATCATGAAGTATCAGCCAAACCTACTTATGTATATGCCCATACATATACCTATGTTATCAATCATAGTTCGACACCAACACTCTATCCCAAGCACAAACCATTCCATAATGTAAATTCATTCACCATGATGATAATGGTTGAAAAAATGACTTAGCTCACACATGTATCCATATTTTGTAGAGTGATCAAGATGATCAGATGTAGTCACTGATTATTCTAACCTGTCGGACCCACACTAGATTCTGGACCAGCTAAGCTGTCGGACCCTCACAGGATACAGGACCAGCTATCACATCTATTTTTTCAGACCCACACAGGATACATGACCACCTATCTCATCGAATCTGTTGGACCCACACAGGATGCAGGACCAGCTAAGCTATCATACCCACACATGATAAGGGACCAGCTATTCTATCAGACTCACACATGATCCATAAATAGAAATCAGAACTGTCGAACCCACGGAAGATCCCATTACAGTCGTCATCATTGTCAAACCCTCAGAGGATTCCGGTACATTAGTTATCAATGTCGAACACACCGAGGAATTTGATACGGTATTATCGCAGATCTCCCTAGGGCTCCCACACACTACATGGTTGATTTCGGGAGGGTCCGCTACTCGATCCATGTGTCGATACATCAAATATAACCAAGTCCTGAGTTAATGAATCATGTAGTTCCATCTCATCATAAGGAACCTAACACAATAGACGTCGCGTCAATCAAATGCCATGTCTGAGAGTTATTGATATTTCTATTCTAGGGGCCCGGATGGATTTACACTCGATCCAAAACCTGTCGTTTTCCATATTTGTCCAGAACTCAATTATAGTATCCCAACAGTACCTCCTCGTCACAAGGGTCCTAGTTCTGTTGACAGTGTGTCAATCAGATGCGCTATCTAGGAGATATTCACATTTAAACTAATAGAGGCCCGGCCCGTCAAGCCCCGTGGGCCGGCGGGTCGGCCTGACCCGACTCGGCAGGTCCAACCCGGCAGTGCCAAGCGGTGTTGTGTCCTCCACTTCCCGACCAGCCATAGCTGGCCGGATTTTCCCAGTGCACGCGGCTCACACTGCAGGATACGGTTCTCCCCGCACGGCGCCTGTGTGCGCCACCATTTTCCTTCCCAGCTGGCACACGACCGACCAATTCACCCAGCTGAGCGGCCTGCGGATGAGGGTCGTATCCTCATCTAAGCGGCACCTGCGGGTTCCACGGTTCTCCAACGGGCCAGCCAGATTGGCCATCCAGTCTTCCCATAGACCGGGCGGCCCGTGCGGCCTTTGGTCCCTCCATGTGGCCGGTGCGCGGCTACCGCTGCAGCTGCCTGCTCCGGTCTCCGACACTGCCGCCTCCTCTATCTGTCGCGGCACCAAGGTCGTGGCCCCTTCCTCTGGTGCGGTGAGACGGTACCACACCCTACTGGATCCACCTGAGTCATCAACACAATGATAGAAACAACAAAGGGGGGGGGGGTTGACCATGTTCATGCAGTCCTAACACTCCACGTTATGTTGTTAACATTCAGCATCAAGAGTACAACACACGATGAGGGAAAATTGTGTATAACTCATACATAAAAAATAATCCAATTTCCCCCTACCTCAATCTTGGTGGTCAATGAGAGAGTCACAGAAGACGGACGTCGCGGGAGACGTACGTCATTCCATCAATATTTGAGGAAGAAAAGCTCGGTAAAGACAAGTCAAGTCGACGCTGTCAGTGTATTTCGAAGACGATGATGCTTTCCTATCTAGCCCTGGTTGAAGAAGGAGGAATAGGAGTCTGTTGTTTTTCATTGGATAGAAAGGGCATTCTTTGTGTTCTTCACGTTCCTTGTTGGATGAATGATTCTCTGTCGAGAGATTCCTCCAAGGGTTTTCCAATCTCTACCAACATCTCCTCCTCTCCTTAGTTCTCCCAACTAATATTATGCCAACCAAATTAAAATAATCTTACCCCTTATTTTAATGGTTGGAATGAGTTAAAAATAATTCAAATTAATTATGTTGGTTCACTTAATTAAATGTAGGGAGTTGGTAAGAATTTAAAGGGACTCAATTAATTAATTATAAGGGAGTTTTGGCACAATAATGGGGAGTTTATGAGCTCCCCCATTTATGGGGATTTCAAGGGATTTAAAGGAGGGTTAAGATCGTGTGGGCCCCACCACATAATATCCTCCTATGGGAGTTTATGTGGGGGTGGTCCCCACCTCCAACTTCCCCTTGGAGGATTAAACCACCACTTACATAAAAATATGCTAGTCATAATTTTATTTAATTTATATAGAAATCCACCAAAATTACCTTCCGCTCTTGAGAAAATACAACTATGGTAAAGGTATCTTTAAAAGAATACCGGCCCTGCAAGTTCAATGGTGTTGTCGGATTTAAATTCTGAGCACCAGTTAAAAAGTTATATAATTGCACACATATTTTTACTGAACATACCTGAAAAAAACATCAGAAATTGATTCCAGAAACACCGGGCCTCAGAATTAAGCGCCTTCAGAAACTGCAGACTCGTAAAATTCCCTTGTATTTAAAAAAAATCCACAGAATTTCTTTATCTTTACATATGCTCCTTGATTGTAATTTATTATTTCTACCAATACAATGCATATAAGGTCACCCCATTGTTATATTTCCAATTTCCCCAAGATAAATATAATGCTTAAATGTTCGATTTGTTTATAATGGTAACATTTTTGTATAAATTGTTAGGGATGTTTATTATATGTTTATGTTTATGTGGTACCACATACAGTGGAAATGAAAATTTAAATTTAGTTGAAAAAGTATGATTAATATTAGTTAGTCATTTCTCTATTTCTCTAAATCTATAAAATTAAAAGATATTGGGATTGTCTTGTAATGAAAAATTTACTTTTTTCAATGTAATTTCAATGATATTATGTCTGGGTTATCATAAATGGAATCAGAACATGGTTTTCAGAATGTCACTATTTAGGAAGATTGTGGACAAAGACATATGATTATTTAGTTATGTTTGATCACAATAAGAATATAATAGATTTCTGTTTTATAAAATAACTTATATAATGATAAGGTGATAATTTACTTTTTATATTATTATTAATAAAGGATAATATTAATGAAACCCCTAGGGATATGTCTAAATGATAATTAAATGTATATGATAACATTTCGTGGTTTTTGTACGGTTTAGATTGTATTGTTATTCTAAAAATTACATCCCTCTCTAGAAATATATATATATATATATATTCCAGATATAGAATTGATTTTATGAGGGTTAATAACATATAAAATTGTTGATTGCGTTTTAAAATGATCATCTCTTGGTGAACAAAAATGATGACTAACTAAACCCCAAGGTTGACACTCATATTATATATTCTATTGGTAATTTATATTTTCATTATGGAATATAATAAGGGATTTTAACATGTTTTTTTTAAAACCCCAAATAAGAATTTAACAATGTATAACATAGATTTTAGAATATAGATTTCTAGGTTAAGGTACATATTAATTTATATGTTCCTTCCTAGAAAATTTATATGAATAGATATCAATTTTTTTTGGGATTAGAATATCTAACAGATGTTAATTGAAATTTGGGATCAATTTTTTTGGGGATTAAGGTTGAGAAGTATAATACAACCAAGATGAAATTTAAATATGATAAACTCTGATTTACATAAGATGATATTTTGTAATTATAATATTACATGGAGAAAGGGTTACATGGAATTATGGTCGAATCCCTTTTATGTTATCAATTTTGATAAATGTCAAATATTATTTATGTGGGGTGAAAAATTCTCCCCAATGGATTTTATTAATTTACAGAACATAAATGGACCATGGATGTAAAGGAAACATAATATATTATATCAACGATGAACTCATCAGAATGTGAGGTATATTGAGAATGATTACGATTATGTTAATCCAGCTATCATGAAATAAGGTTAAAATTATAAAAAGAGTTAATGTACTAGAAAAATCAGAGAAAAGATATATAAAGCCTCATAAAATCTCAATTTGTTGAAATTGATTGAACTGATATGAATATAAAATTATTAAAATATGTATAGAATGAAAATAATAGATAAATTATAAATATATAGAAAAACGAGTTTATTATAGTTAAAACAATAATGAATGTAATTATATACTAGAATATAATTTTCAAAATTATGTGTTTTATTTAAAGAAATTATGGATATTTTGATTAGATGAAAATAAAATATTTTTATAGTATGGATAATATAGTACAAATAATTTAATTATTAATGTAATGGAATTAAAAATGAATAATAGTAAACATTTGAAAATAGCTATTATATTTTATGAATAGATTTGAATTAAATTTTCGGATTAAAATTAATATATAATAAATTAAATTTATAAATATAATTTGAGAAGAGGAAAATAATTTTTTTATTAATCATATTTATTTAATCTGAATATTAATTTTTAGACATGTAAAAAACTATTACAATGTTAATCGTGAAAAAAATAATATTTTAACAAATTACATGGCTTGGTATTACTTTTATAAAAGTACTAATTAAAAAATCATTAGTTTCTTATAAAACATAGTATGAATTTCACATGGGACCTTATAATTTAATACATTTTATTTTTAATTAAATTTCCAAAAAATTATAATTTTAATCATACATGATATTTTCAAAAAAATTAGTTTTTAATGAAAATATATATTTATTTAAACATTTATTTTTCTCATATTTATAAGGTGAATAAAATTAAATTTTTTTAATAATTTAGAATATGTTATTCCAAATTTTTAATTACCTAAAACATTATTTTATTTGAAAATTAATATATAACAAAATATTAAAACTATTTTCCATGGTAAATGTTAAAATGGTAAAAGTAACAATAAAATTGTTAAAGGTAATGGAACATTTTTAAAACATGTATATAATTTATTTCAAATAATAGTATCAGCCTTATCTATTTCAAACATAATTATTTCCAAAATTTGGATCCACGTAACTTCTTTTTCATGTTCCACTTTTTTATTATGTTCAAATATTTTGTATAATTCCATTACCACCATTTATAAATGGGTCCTATCACTACCACATGATGGGTATCCAAATATCAATGTAATCACATGAAAATAATAAACTTTAACTTCCATAAAAATATTATCTTACTCTCCTGGGATTCTAATCATTATTTTTTATCCTATGTATTCAATATTTATGGGAGCTTCCATGGATATCTCAATGTTATCAATGTAATAATTTTTTAATCAACCTCATTCATTTATATTCAGTTATTATATTTATAATTATCAAAAACATATAAAATGAAATATTTATTCATTATATAAGTAATTTTATTAGGTTATTTACAAAATAATTAGTGATATTTAACCTTTTCAATTATTTAATACAGAATCATAATTTGTGATTTTTCAAAACTACAATATCCATGATAGAGCATGTTTTTTTCCCTTCACCTCCCAAAAATATTATTATAAATTAGATATTTTAATAATAGAAAATATATTTATTTCATTTTAATAAATCTTATATATTAAATCATATTAATCCATTCTCTGATTTTTTTTAAAATGAAATCTTCGTCCATCAATGCATTTGGGAAGTCACCTTATTGGAATGGTTGATTTCTTTGTTTCATTTAATCAAAAACATAAATTTATGTTAATTAGGATTGGTTAATGGATAAAATATGATTTCTATGAAATCATTAATATCAATTTTTGGAAAATAATTTAATGTTTTACCAATATGATCAGAAAAATGATTATCATTATTTCAATTTTCAAAAAAGAATACTAAGAGTAAAATGATTTCTAATTTCAATGTACTGATTTTATATAGATTATTAAAAATCATTAAATTATTCCTATTATGATATATAAAACCATAAATGACCAAATTATTTCATTATGATTCTATATTAAATATATTATAGCCTAATCCCTTCATAATCACCCATTTATCATTATAGGTTTAGGTTTGTTCCTATTTAACAACCTAATTTTACTATATTATTCATTTATATCATAGATATATATATGAGAATTTACTTTCTGGTATAAAATTATAATATGTGGAAAAAAAATTTTATGGAATTATTATATTCAAATTTAACACATTAACTATGATATAACCATTTGTTAATTACGAAATAAATGAACATTTACATAATTGACCTCAACCTCGCTTTTCATTACCACAACTACCATGGAATGAAAATATATCATAATAAAATATATTTGGAAATATATTAATCATGATTTTGTAACATTCATAAATTTCATGGAATATTATTTTCCAAATAAATTTATTTTTCAATAGTGTTGGTACATGCAACCCAATGTTCAACAACAATGCGATATACTATTAAAATATTATTATTTAATATAATTTTGATACACCTAATGATAGAATTATGTTATGAATAATATTATCTAAACTAAAAATAATAATATAATTTACATATGAAAAAATATTTTTTTTGGATATAAATATTTTTGGAATAAATATTAAAACCATTTTAATGTAAAATAAATTTTTTTTACAAAAATTTAATGTGTGAATTTTTTTTATCTAATAATATTAAATAATTTTATATTATATAATTCTTTAATGTTGATTTTATATATATTCTAATCAGTCATTATTTTTCTTTCATCTATTAATTTTCTGGGAACATGATAATGATAAATCTAATTTTATTCTTAAAATAATAATTTTTCTAAAGAATAGATTCATCAAATTTTTCCTAGTTAGTTGAAAATTTCATTTTACACTTTTATAAAATTTAATATAAAAAATAATCTAAAAATTTGAAGAAAGAAAATCATATTTATCATGGTTTTATTTTTTTATAACATTAACAAATGATTATATTTTTTTGATGAAAAGTGAAACATACTAATTTTTCATGATGAAAGAATTGTCTTTTAATGAAATTTCAAAGATCCATATATATTTTAGTTATATTAGAAGTGAAATTTAATAATTAAATTATAATAATATAATTTACTAAATTTAAATAAATTGTTTTTTTATTATTGATATGGTAATATTTTATAGAATGAAACACTTTCTATGAGAATCATTTTTTTCACCGCATCTACCGATTTAATTTGAGTTTAAGTTCATCCACTTTTGTGAAAGGTATTTTGTTAAATGGATTAATAATTTGGGAAATTTGTAATTAATATTAGTTAACAATTTCAATTAACTATTAATTCATTATTAATTGCAAAGTGTAAAAATAATTTTCTTTATGTTTGAAATACTTATTTTCACATTTCATAAACTTGGGTTAAAATTAATTTCCAACATAAATTTGATTTTTATATAATAATCATTATTTCATATTTAGAACCTATGGGTGAAAATTGTATATTAAGACTCACTTTATTTTTAGGCTTTGTGGATAAATTACTTTGGAAGAAATAAAGTGACCATTTTTTCGGGTGAAAACTATAAGGTTAAAAAGTTATTAAACATAGAGAATATGTTATATAAATGTTCAAAAAATGTTTTTTAGGTGTGTGTTAAATAACATTCCATATAATATGTAATTATTGAATTATATAGGTGAATGTTTTGAGAGTGACATCCCCTCATTAAATAGATTTATGTATTAAAAAATGTCAATACTCCTCAATTACAAAAGGAAACATACTCCCCGTACATAAACACACTTTTGAGAAAATTATATTCATGTAATTTTTCAAATATATATCCCAAAAATCTGTATTATTGTTCCAGTGGTTATAGTTTTCCAAAAATACTCACCCCATGGTCAGTAATAAAATATCCAAAGGATATTATTCAATGAGAATGGTTTATTCATCTCTATGGTCATTCTTTTTTACACTTTTTCATTCCATCATCATACATTTAATTATAATTAATATATAATAAAAATAGTATCTAACATATAGTTAAATATTATTATTTCAATTTAATGACTTGTGACTGTCTCTTATTCTATCATAATGGATGCAAATTGTTTACTATATGTGCCGAAGACTATTGCCTCATGAGGTGATTTAAATGTTTTCCACCACCTCCTCAAAAGGATGGATATAATTATGGATTTAAAACATTTAAAAGATATTTTATAAATAGTTATACTTTTATAATTCTAATATAACTTCCAAAATCTTACATCTCAACTAGTAAGAAAAATTATATTGTTGGTCACATGTATATATAAACTTCCTCCTCCACAAAGCGATGTGACATTTTTTTTATTTATTTAAAAAATTATTGGTACTGAAATATTATTTAAAAAATATTATATATATATATCAGTGATATATGATATATTATTTAATGTTTAATTAATTTATATTTTTCATTTTTTCCCTCGTTGATAAAATAGAATCATTATTCATGTACATGATTGACCTACCATCACAGGTAATGATGTAATACATTTAAATAACATGTTTTAATAGGTCAATAAAAATACTTATATAAGGAATATATATGATATTTAAATCTAAGATAATTTTTTGTTTATTATTTAACCAAGATAAAAGTAATAGGATAGAAAATACCAAACAAAAACATATAAGAAAACCAATGTATTTGTTACTCGAAATATGGTTTGTAACAATGAATTATAATAAACAGGGATCTAAATGGTTTTATGTAGATCATATATGGTATGACATATATGAGTATGGTTCTGTAATTTCCTAACAATAAAATTAATTTTTTTATATTGTTATTACAAATGTCTATAATGAAATTTTAGACTTGAGTTAAGGGTTTATCATTTCAAATTTCCTTCTTTAAGACATAATTTAAGTCATAAAATTATATTATTTTCTGGTGTATATTTACAGCCCCTTTTACAAATTATATCAAGATAATATTTATTTCCAATAAATATAATGTTTCATTAAATATTATTCTGTCATGGTACTTTTTAATAAAAAGATGCCAAACTTATATGTTTTTATCATCTAAGTTTTACATTCATGATACAAATTCCATATTCATCACTTATATCTATTTTTTCATGAATATAATTTCCATTTGAAATGTTATATCAAGAATATAATTTAATCTTTGTAATTTAGTTATTCATTGTATGTTATGTGGGCTATGATTTAAAATATACCAAAAAATTAAGGATTTATTTTATAATCTCATCATTTTATAGATTTTTTTATTATGATTATGATGATGAAATATTATAATCTATCACTCAAGATACACAAGTTTTTTTATTTAATAATTTATGTATAATACAATTTCCATCCATTTTCCTATCATTAATGACTAATTATACTAGATGGATTGTTTTAACAAAAATTTCATAATTTATTTATTCAGTTGAAAATCGTTTTTCATATATGGACATTTTTTATGAAACAATTTCAAATATAGATTTACAATTCACATCTAAATGTATAATTTCATTTCTAATTTTTTTTAATTTTTATGAACAGATTAAAATTTATCATAATATTATGTAATAAATATAGTAATTATGATTTTTTATTGAAAATATAAATTAAATATATATTTTAATGTGTACACCACGAATTGAATTTTCCACCATAATGAAAACTCAATTATTTTAATAATACTTTAAAATTTTTCTTGTTTAATAAGATAGAACAAATATCTTATTATATTATCTAAATTTATATTATTTAAATAAATGATTTCAAAATAGAACATGTATACTAATCATGAATACTTTAAATACAATAATATGGAATTTAAATTCATTGAAAATATCAACCTATAATGTTGATTATATTTTACTAGTGATGTGATACAATTTTACAATTCATATTAATTAAATGTATTTTTTAACTATATCATTCTAATTTCATGATATTTATGAAACACATTTCTTTTCCACTATTTATCCTCTGGTGGGGTCTATATATCCTTATAATTCATTAATTAATGATTATTGTCCTATTATATCCAAATTTACATAGAAGGTTATCCCAATAATGAAATATGATGGAGTATAGGAAGATTTCATAAGCTTGAAAAATATGGTACATTAGATGTTATCCCAATATCTATACAAGTAGGGGAATGAGTTGTTATCCAAATTCCAAAATAGAGTACATAATTTGTTATCATTGGGTTTATGGAGGTACATGAGTGGTTATTCCATGCCTATCATGTTATGAAGTTTTTTAATGGGTATTCATGATATATGATTTTCTCTGTTTATATTCATTCAAAAAATTTATGTCCATTGATAAAAATATTCCATCATTGATTTTGATAAATGATTCATTTTTTGAATCATGTTTTATATAATTTGATGATTACTTCCATAAATAAAATTTATGATATTTTATATACAGGGTGTATTTTTTAAAATTTATTATCAAGTTCAGATTCTCTTATGCTCTAGTTACGTTGATAAATACCTTCTTTATCCATACAGTGATTCTAAAGACAGAATTTGTTGTGTTTCCTTTTCTTATGTATGGAAGAAAGGTATTTTGTATGACATGTCTAAGAAGGGAAATATTTTTAAAAAACTTTGTTGAATAGCCTTTAATTTAATTCGGAACCCATAGTTTATGGATACATATTTTGAAGGGCACTATAACTAAAAGCATCTAGCTTGGATCATTATTCTAGGATGTGAGTAATCACTAATAATATTTTATTTCTATGTATGAAATGATTAGTTTGTTAAAATAATTATCATTGAAAGGTATACTTATCTTTAGGAAATGAGAATGAGATAACATTCATTGTATATAAATGGGTATTTTTGATGATTTTTCAATGTATGAATCTATTTATCAAAAAAAATTCATCAAACCTTGGAGAATTATATAGTTATTGGTCCATAGGAAGTTAAATCCCAACATAGAAAGTACGAGTTTATTTGTATTTGTCATGGTTCTACCTAGGGTTAATAATTCTGAAACTGATGCATTGCATGTAACAACCCATATAATGATAGAATACTTATTCTTCTTGTTTATTAATATTTATGAATGATATCATAATTTTTAATTTATATCAGGAATTTTTCATTAGGGTATATGTAAATTCATTCATTGTTGTTGAAATATGATTTTGTTAAAAAACATTTTATCTCCATTTAATGGTACTTTTATTTTGAAACTAATTTTTTACACTTTTATAAATTTTAACATAATTTTTTTTTTAAATTTGAAAAAATATATTTAGTTTCTTTTAGTTTTTTATATGTTTCATTTTTTGATGAATAATAAATAAACATAGAATTTTAATTGAAAATAATTATTTCATCCAAAACCATTATATTATTAAAATATATTTTTAATTTGTTTTTAAGAATAATTAGATAAATTTTATATCAGTTAATCCAAATATGTTTATTTTCATATATTTCATATTAAATTTGGAGTTGAAAACCGTTCATTCTTTTGATGGTTTTTAATTTTATAAAAAAAATTATCACAATTTCAAAATATTTATTTTATAATTAATATTTTCCACTTATGTGTATTGATTGTGATACAATGGAGTCCATATTTGGAATCAAAATTTCTATATTTATTAAATTAGCTACTTTTATTTTTGCACAATATGAATAGTAAATTTAGTTATTTTTATTATAATGGTTATGAGTTAATCCAATAATTATAGGTACAAATATTATTATAAATAATAAAAAATAACTACCTTAAAACAAGTCCAAATTTTATTGTATGAGTTAATATAGAAAATTATCACTATAAGAGGATTTTATGACCTATTTTATCATCTTAGATGTCATTACTACCTTTCAATTATTTTATTTTTAACAAAAGTCGACGATGTCATACATATGTTTTAATATCTATAATATTTTTAATATACATTATTTTAGAAGATATATTAAAATATAAATATTATTTTTAAATCTAAAATTATTATCTTGATATTTTCAATTTATTTTAAATTCAATGGAATGAAATATTTACCTTAATGGCTTGAAAAATAATGATGTTGTAATTAGTTATTTAATGGAAATAAACAAATGATTTAAAATTAGAAAAAACAATATAACATTAAATAATAAATATCATCCACGAATATTTTAGATTAAATTGACAAGTTAGTGATTTTTTTTGAATTTCTGTTTTTTTTATGTTTTTAAATATTAATATGACGAATATTATCAAAATTGACAGTAATGATAATTTAAAAAAAATAATATTTTATTAATTGATATAATATTAAATATATTTTATAAATCTTCAAAAAAAATATTCCCAATGTCTAAAATATCATCAATGTCCCATTTTTGGTAATTTTGGAAAATTATGGTAACTCTATTATCCATAAAATGAAAAAAAAATTGTTGTCATGTTTAGATTGTATTGAGTTAAAAGTCACTAAAGCCAAAATATAATGTTTGATTAATTTTTAAAACTCATATAATTTTAATTAAATTATGTTATTTCTATCCATCATCATCAAATCATTGAATTAAAACATTTTTTATCCATTTTAAATAAAAATGTATTTATTTTATTTCAATATATTCATAATTTCCAAAAAATGTCCATCCCCTCTCTTAAAAAATAAAACCACGTATTCTCTATAATAAGAATTTTAAAAAATATTTTGTAAAACCATTATCGACCAGAACTTCTTCACAGAGTCTCTCCACACATTATATAAATCTTCTTTAAGGTAGGTCACCATCATTAGTAGTCTTGTGGGGTAATGAAAAAAAAGATTTTTCGAAAAAAAGGTACCATTTTAAATCAAGTATTTGTTTATTTATTAATCAACTTCTTAAAAAATATGTAACCATGATGAAATAAAAAATCTATAATCCATAATATAATGAAAAAAATAATATTTTAATATTTTCACCTAAATCCATATATAGTTCCATCATAAGGGAAAACAATTAATCGTGCGCAAGTACGATGTACTACCATCCCGCAAACCGGTATAATTTTTTTTCTATCACGATCACATAATAATTGATTTAATGATGGAAATAGAATTTATATATGATATTAATGGAATATTTTTCATTATGAATGAATTATATATCATTTATATTCTCACTTTTCCATGCACATAAATGATAACATTGTACATGAGTGCATGTGATCTATCACCTCCATGAAGCGTAGTGATTTGTTTATCATCACTACATTACATAAGTTATATATATATATATATATTAAAACTATTTAAATTATATTAAATATATTATGATCATCCTAGAAAGATAAAATAATAATTATCTTATTTCCGCAATGATCATTGAATTTTTATTAATGATGATATAATAATTATTTAATTTTTATATATATCACAAAATTAATATTAAAATTATTAATATAATTATAATTTCAAATAATTACATTAATAAATTACATTAATATATTTATTTTTTTATTCTTTTGTTTTTTATGAATATTTGGATTGATTTTAATTTTTTTTTAATATTTTCTAAAAAGATAACTAAGGAATAATGTCTTAATTTTCATTAATGATATTTTAAAACAAATAACATTTCATTAATTGAAATATATTTCATAAAAATATAGAAATTTTAAAATAGTAATTTATATGTTTTGAATTTTAATAAATTATCGATTTTTTTTATTTGTTATTTTATTATAACAATATTAACACTTAGTGAGTAAAAATTCACACTGTTATAGTAATAGTAAAAGGGGTTTAAAAGCGATTCAACCAAACCAATAAGGAATAAAAAAAATAAAAACATAATAAAAATTAATTGGATGAATTCCTTTCAACCCATAATCATCCAATATTCTGAATAAAATTTTTTTGAGCCAGTTTCAATATAGAATTAATATATATAAATTTAATAATTCGTAAAATTCTAAGAGTTCCCATCCCCTATCCTATAAAATTGATCCTATTTATCTCTGTACGTCATACATAAAAACTATAGGTATTGGAAAATTATCAACAAAAATACCATAACTGAATACCACCATATATTTTTAGCTCATAGTATATTAATATCACCATCTATAATGATGATAAGGTGTTTTGCGAATGACATTGATAGGGAAAATGTATTGTTTAAAAGAATGTATTTTTTATTTACCCTTCTTCTAAAAATTCCTTAACATATTTTTCAAACATTATGATATAATAAATAAAATTGAAACTAATTGTTTGTGTGTACACCGAACTACCACATAACGAATCGATATAATTCATTTTCCATCCCTATCTCATAGGACATGTTACAATGATGGAATTAATGATCAAATTTTATATTAATTACATATTTATCATTATTAAATAAAAATATATCATATAAATTCATACAATTTTCTGAAAATAGAAAAGGTAACACCATTCGTACATATGTGTTATCTATCGCCTCCCTAAAGCGGTGGGATTAATGTTTTTATCACCATGTGACATGGATGATATATTAGTATATTTAAAATATTAGTATGATATTTATGATATTATTAGAATTTTTTAAGTCTAAAATAAAAATTACTTTTTTCCCATAATGATCTTTTAAAAATGGAAACATTACTCCGGAGTATGTAAAATATATTTACTCCATTATTACCATGTAGTTCATTATTAATAACTACAAAAAATGGTTTCAGATAAATGTATAATTTATATTTGAAATTGATAATAATTTAAAAAATATTATTATTTATATAATGTACTAATTTGTGCTATGAATATATAAAACCCATCAATTAGATTTTGACCAAGATGGAATATCATCAAAACCTAAGCTGTGAACATTAATATTTAAGTAATAGTTTTAACAAGATAATAATAGATATAAATGAAACGAAAAAAAATTAAAAATGATCCAAATAAATTAAATAATAATCCAAATTTTATTGTTCAAGAAGATAAATGTTCTATATGATGATTTAGACTCATTTTGTGGAAAATTATTTTTTAAATTATTTTTTTAAAATTTACTCTTTCAATGATCCTTAAAAAATCTAAAAGTATTTTTTTTGACATATACATCATGAAAATAATTTCCCCTTTTCAATTTGATTTAATGTTTTGATGCATAATTTACATGTTTCCACATTTATTTTCAAATAATTTGTTTTCATTTATGAATATTAAACTATATATAAATGAAAATTGATTTAAAATAAGAAACATTATTTTATGTGTTATATTTTTAATCTATAATTATGTTACTGTTCAAGGGAATCAATTATGTGAATCGGAGATTTTGTGAAAAAACTGAGGGCGGATGAGCTCATTATATCTCCTAAATGAATTGTGTAACCTGATAGAGTAAACTAGTTGGGTTTCTCCGTAGATATTAATGGAATATTGCACAAAGGATATTCCAAATGTTACCATGATAAAAACTAACTTTGTATCCCTGATAAATGTATTAAATGTATGAGTGATGTGGAAATAAAGAGACAACAATCCATTATGAATTAATTTTCTATGGATTTCTATGAGAAATATATTATTTCAGGAGGTAATCTATATATATTATGTTAAATGGGTGAAAAGATCATATTTTTTAAAATGTTTCTTTTTTATCTGTATTCATGGCCTTAATATTTCTTTCTTTCTGTTTATTTACCTTACTAAGATATTGGTTCTCATCTAACATTATAAAAAAATTTACATTTTGTATTGGGATGTGAAATATAAAGGATAAAATGAAGTTGAAATTCAATATTATTTGTAATGAAAACGAAATTATATATTCTTTTAAAATATATATATTGTAGGAAAACATATAATATTTTAATAGTCACCACTTTTTATGAATGTGGTATTATATGTTTAACTTTTGATCTAATTATCTTAAAATAAAACCCAAAAAATATTCCAAATGCGAAAAAATGTAAATAATTGAGAAAACATAAGATTAAGTAATATTTAAGGTCAGATCCTTATATTGTACTTTCACTTAATCATAACAGGATGCATGGCAATAGGTCTTATTAACCAGTTAGTTTGATACATCTGGGGGATATGTTTTGGGAATCCCTATTATTTTGAAAACAATTATATAGGATTTAAATATATGACTACAATTAATTACCCTAGTTAATTATAATGGGTTACAGATTGAAAAGAATTCATTATGATTAAGAAATCGTATTAATAATTATTTAGTATTATGTTTCATTCTACAATGAATATTTTTTATCACACTATGATTTGAGTGTTTAGTCAATAGCGGTAACCAGAGGAAACTAAGTTAATATTGAAAATATAGATAATGTATCTATGTGAAACTGAATTTGACAAAGAGTATATTAAGGGACATTGTGGTCATCCAAGTTCTGTTGTCATGATATATGATTACCATCATAAACCTTTAAAAACTCTCAAACTCTCAAAAGAAGGTAAGGATGGAGATCAATCAGAAAATATGTGGTGAATACCATGGATTAAAGCAGATTCACTTTCATATATTTCAATACTGTGGGAGGATTCACTAAAGAGAATGTCTCAATGTAATTATAATACATTTAATGTTCGGAAAAGAAGGGTACATAATATGTAATTTATGATGAAAAATGAAATGTTCAGCATACAAAATACAAGGTACTAATGGTTTCTCTATGTAAAAATCATTGGTTAAATGTTTTAAATGTGGGAAATATGAGAAAAATGTGAATTTATTCAATAGAGTTAAAGCTCAAGAAAAGGATCAACATTGTAATATAAGTGATTAAATTTTTAATTATGATAAATAGAATAAAAATGTTAAATTAAAAAAATATGTTATTAATGAATAAAATGATAAAGGCTAGTTGATTAATTAAGAATATTGTCTAATGATTGATTTTTTATTTATTTTTTGGAACTGATGAATTATGTTATATGAATCATTAAATATTTATATATTGTTTTTTAGAAATTATTCATTATTTATTTTATTTGATATGGTTAAAGGAACTTATTTCCAAGTTAAATGATTAAACAAAAAAGTGATAATTTTTAAAAAGATGTGACTATAGGAAATATAACACAAAAATCATCTGATGTTGAGATAATTGTGTTTAGATTTGGTAATGAGATTATTGATATAGATAATGTTAATTGGTTATTATTTATAACCTCATAACTAATCAAATATATGATGAAAAATGATTTATATAATCATTGATGGATTTTATAGTTTTTTGATTTATTTCAAATATTGAATAATCTATTGATAATTTCAAGAATAAGTAAGGATGAATGTTTCTATTAAGGTTTAATATTAATTTTGGTATCAACAAAAAATCACAAGAATACATTACCAATGTATTCTCACTTTTGGTATTGAGAAATTTGGTGCAACTATTTTACATTTGTGGATTAATGTTAAAATGAAATTATATTTTTAGTGACCGTGTTTACAAATTTGTTTAATATTGGATTGTTCAAAAGGCTAACTATTTATGGAATTCTATATCATTATCATTGGATGAGTTTTTAGAGATTAATGTATTCTTTCACCATACTAATATTTACCTATATTGGATAACGTATTATAACCATTTGGTGTTTTATAACAACTTGTGATATAAGGAATGAGTTATCATTATTTTATGGTTATTATGTTATAATAGATGTTTCTATAGCTCGTAAGGAATAATTTTTTATCTTCAATTTTTAGATTATATAATGAAGGGTGCATTGATCATTCCCCAACCAAGGATGACATTTTACTACTAACTTCGAAAGAAATAAGGGGTATTTTTTCATGATTGATACTAAACATTATTAATGGGTTAATGAAGTAGTAATCTTATCTAATTACCTTAATTTCAAGTTAATTTGTTTAAATTTTCTAACCTATTTGTTATTTGGCTTGGTGTCCATCAACCATCTCATGATAATTCACTTTATTGTGATAAATGATTATTAGTGATTAGACTTTCCATGTCCCTGTTTTCACATCCCAATATTAATAACCAATTCCAAAACCAAATTTTTTGTTATTCCATATGACCATCATTATTATATTTTTCCCACATTCCAGTAAGATGATTTATTTTCATCTCTTATGATGTAGGATTTCAGCTTATGTATAATCAGAAGGAAAATGTCGATTTCCATAATTAATTACAAATTGTGAAATCCAAAATTATTTAATGGTTTATAATGTAATATATTTATATTTGAATAAATATTATTTACAAAATCAATTTCATTTTACAATATCTTTTGTTACCCACAAAATCATATTTAAAGAAATTGAGATTTTCTATTAAAATATTATTATTTAATATGAATGATAAATCTTTGTCATTATAATAGTGGTTATGAAATACACCAGCTAAATTTTTAAATGTATATTTTTTTCAATTGTATAAAAAAATTCATTGGATGTTTACAAAGTAGAAATTAAAATAAATATTACCTAAAAATTTGAAATGAATTTTGGGAAAATACAATTATATGTAAAAAATTATTTGTATCATAAAAATATAACTTATTAAGTGTTAGTTATTTTTAAAGAATTTTTTTATTATATATCCAAAAAAAATTCATTATTATAATATTTTTCATGGACTGTGATAAAAATATATATAATTTTATGCATAAAACAATATTTTCTTTCTAAATAAAATTTTATTAGGTTTTTTAAACTCATTTTCAAAATATTAATGCTAATTGGAGAAAATTTATTTTACATAATGAACTAAATCATTAAAACAAACATGTTATAATTATTATGGTCCTTATTGTTTATAATTTTTTATAAAAGATAACTTTTTTGATTAATTGTGATCAATATATATTTTTAATATAAACTATATTTTTTTTATTTAATTTAAAAAAATATGAATTTTTTTAAATAATTTTAAATATTATATTTTAAAAATATATCATTAATAATTCAATTTTTTTCATTACAGTGAAATTTTTGTTAAATTGGGATATAAGTTTTTATACTTATGAATACTTTTCTTAAAAAACACTCATTTGCTGACTCTATATTTTTTATTTGAAATTTAATTAATCCACCTCTATGAGTAAAATTTGGAAAAATAAATTACAATTTATTGTTTACTATAAATTCATTTTATTCAATATATAAAATTAAATTTTTATTAAAATTTATCAGTGAATTATGAAAAAAATTATTATAAATTTTAACGTCCAAACAAGTGTTTTCTTCATGACATTTGATTATATTAAAATTAATTATTCAAACACATATTATTTTAATTTAATATTTTTTATCTTGCATTTAGAATATTTGGGTCTAAATTATATAATAATACATATATTTAGGGTTAAAATAAATGTTTCATTGTTTATTAAATATAGAACTAATGTCTTTATGAAATATATAATGGTAAATATAAGTACCAATATATTCTATGGAATTGAGGTGTTTAAAAAATGATTTTTGTGTGTGTTGGAGGTGTAGATCGTCCATTCCTTCCCTTTAATCAATTAATTGTCTTTTTTAGAGTCACATGTTTTGAGAGAGACTTCCATTAAAAGAATAGTCTGGGATATTTACCGAAATTACAATCCTCCTAAATTATAAAAGTGATCCTCATCCCATCACTAATGAAGACCTCATAAGTAATTATTCCCAATAAAAAATCCAAAATATCTCTCAATAATAACATTAAATGTTCTAGAACATATGGTAATCTCAAATGATTACACCTAGGTTCCTTAATAAAAGATACATAGATAATAGTTCATGGAGAAGTTAATTTTCTCCATTGAGATCTTTCGTTTCATCATTGTATTTCTACCATCCCTAATGTATTAAGAATTTAAATATAAAAAATATTATCTACCATATACTTCTATTTTATTTATTCAATTTAATTACATATTTCCTTTATCAATTTAGTAAAATGGGGTACAAAATAATCAATATTGTGAACAGAGGATTATAGCCACATGAAATGATGTAATTTTTTATCCATCACCACCAATAATTGATTCATATAATAATGGATTTAATATATTTTCCATATGTTAAGGAAATAATTTTACATAAATAATTATAAAATCACAACCACCTTCTTACCTAGAAATCTGACAGTGAATGATAACATCTTGTTTGTGTGTGTGTGTGTTTGTATGTTGACTACCGCCTCAATGAACTGATGTGATATGGTTTTCATTTCATTTTAAAATGGATTTTGATTTTTGGATAGCTAATTAATTAATAATATTAATATGATATAATAATAATATGATGATCTTAATATATATTCACTGACATCCATTCTATCCGTCAAAAAATTGAAACATTCATAGATACGTATGTGATATCACCTCTATGAATTGAATATATAAGATTAATATATTACTCCAAATAAAATTATAATTAATATATATTATAATAATATCATTTTTATAATTTTGGATATGATGAATCCATGATTAATTTAAAATAACATAAAATAATAGACCAAAAACATTCCTGAAAAATACAAAATTTATAACAAAAAAGTCATTTTTAACATTGATTTTTTTTAAAATATTTGAGAAAATGATTTATGTAAATCATTTATGATGTAATATTTAAGATATTGTTTCTATAATATTTTTATAATAAATAAATATTTATTATATAGGATATACAAACTTATATGATGAAATTAGAGACTTTAGGTAATGATTTATCATCTCATATTGTATTCTTGGGACATATTATATCCTACACACCTATCTTATTATAAGATGTAAATTTACTTTCTATTTTACATTATTTATTATTAATTTATCTATTATCCTTGTATTTTATGTTTTATTTATATTTTTCCATTGATCGGGTATATGATTCTAATGTTACCTAAATGGAAAGGGGTTATCATTTCCACTATACCTCTATGAGAAATAGTTCATAATCACAAATTATTTATTTTGTGAGGTATATACACCAATATTTTGATACATTTTATCATGATTTTATTCTCAATCATTTTATTTAATTTTTTCTTTTTTATTATGTGGGTTATGTTGAAAAAGATACCTATAAGGTAAGTATTTATTTTAGTTCTAATTTGATATCCTGATTGTTTATTATTAAGTTTACAATGAATAAAAATCAATATTTATCTGTCAATAAACTAATAAATTTTAGCCTAATATATAAACTCTTGGTTAATTAATGGTTTCCTTCCATTTTTTTCTATTTTATAACTCATGATTTCAAACTAAAATATTTAACAAAAAATGACATTATTTCATTCATCAGTAAAAAATCAATTTCCATCAATATTGGTGATTTATTTAAAAATATTTTGAGGAATGTTTTATGAATGATATCTGTATTTTGATTTCATATTATCTATTGAAAGAGTTTTTAAAAACTAATATACTTTTCGTTTTTTTTTGAATGGGGTATAATTTCATTTTTAACTAAATTGAAAAATGAATCATTACATTAATGTGTATTACACGAAAATAATTTTACACTATCATGAAAAATCAATTATTAAATTTTTTCATTAAATTTTAAAATATTTAGGTCAAATAAAATATTATAAACAATATTTTTGACAATAAAAATTGTAATAATATGATATCAAAATATAATGGATATTTTCCCTAATAAAGTTTCAATGATATTAGTATGGATTTTATATTAATCAATGATAATAAATATTTACTTATGTTTTACTAGGGATATGATCGTGTGATAACATCCATATTCTTTCTCAAAATGTTTTACATTTAATATATTAATGTAAACATGTTTATAAAACATTTTATTTTTCCATGAGCTATGATATGCTAACATGTTTATGGAACTCCATTATTTTTTGATGGGTTATGGAATGATTAATGTTTTTTGAGAAATTTATGGATAATTTTATTTTTGGGAAATATATCTACATATACTACAGTAAATAATTATTAGTGATCTTTCAGAACAATGGGTATATGGTAGGTTATTCAATTCCCCAATAGAGGGTTTGTTGGAAGTTATCCAAATTCCAAAAAAGAGTGTAGATGAGAGATAATCTCATTACTAAAAAATTGAGCTTTTGAGCTTATCTGGCTTCTAAAATAAGTGGTAACATGTCCAAAGTATAATATTGTACAAGATAGGTTATCCCAATCCTAAATAATCTTCATCATTTTTTGAAAAATACCTACATGTATTTTATGCCTCAGTGGGTATCCCTGACATAATACTTTCAATGATAATGTGTCTACTAGAAATTTATTGATTTTGAAAACTTAACGATCTCATTAATCATGTTCTTTGATTAATTCATGATTCGGGTCTTATAAATGTCCATTATTTATTCCATTACTCTATTTTGTGATATATTATATATACGGTATAATTATAAATTGATTTTCTCTTGAAATCACACCTTTATTACCATGCCATTTTGGTTTCAACCTTGTTAACCCTTACTATGGATCTATGAAAACAAATAAATATATCCCATTTCCCCATGTAATTATGTAATTTTTTATGTATGATATTCATATTAATATTTTTTGTTATATATAAATTATTTTTTAATAAATTAATTCACATATGAACCTATTGGTTTTGTATCCACATTTCCAATGATACTAGAATTAAACAATTCATTAATGAATTTTTTTGTTATGTAACAAATATTCATCTACCATGAGAAAAAATCTATATTTGAAAAAAAAATCAGTACTAATTAGATGATGTAATATTTTTTTAATATTAAAAAAAATTAGAGTACCATTTTATAAAATAGACTAGTTCAATGTGATGAAGATTAAATCCACCTACTATCGAAATCATTAAATACTATGTCATATATATTTTGATTTAATAATTATAAGATAATTTTTTTAAATATTAAATTTTATGACTAATATTTATGGTTATATATTTATTTATCTTAATTTCATTATTGATGAAATTGGTGAATCTAGAAAATGCATCACGGAAAAGTGATGGTTTTTTCTCATATTCCACTCTTTGAGAATGTATGGAATTATGAACTAAATTTCATTTAGGTGATCTATATATTACCTATATGGGAAAAATGTCAAGAATACTATTTTAATAATGGCTTTTTATTTACATTTAGAAGAAAATTGTTTCATGGTGGTTAGTTTTAACTAATAATCATGTTTTAAGTGTTTTCGTGGATCTAATTTGTGATTTATTGTGAGCTATTACACTTTATGAATCTAGATTTCTTTGAATGTTGAAATATTGACACATTATCCCATTGAATTTAAATATATTATTTCCTTGTAATTCTGGTGATATATTAATCAAAATCAGGTCCTTTTTTAAATGTCTTTGGACCTAACTATTACCTATATCATAATAGTTTTTGGTTAGTTAAATTTTTATTATTGAATTATGATAGTTCGCATTACCTTATTTCATATATTTTTAACACATTTATGTCTTTTATGTTTTTTTTATTCTATAAATTTTTCAATTTCTATAAAATAAATTAATTTTCATTAATTATAACATTTTTGGGAATTTTCTACGTAATCAATATTGATATGTCAAAAATAATTTCATTTAGATTTCGATTATTATCTAGAAATTTATTATATCATTCCTAACATATATCTCTATAAAGTTAATATATAAGTTATTTATAATATAATTCTCAAAAATTTAATGAAAATACAAATAATGCTTTATTTTTAATTCTTAGATGTGTGATTTCAATAAAATAGTTTAAAAAATATTTAATTGTATCCTTTAAAGTCATCAAGAAATTTCTTAAGCTCCCCAATTTATTTAAAATCCTATATTTCATTATCATGGATCAATTATTGGGTAAAATTTTAATAAATTAACATGTTTCAATGTCAATAAATTCTCCTTTCCAAAATATACATTTGAACATGACATGTAAGATTATATTTTACATCAATTTTTTCATTTATTTATCATAAGTATGGAATTCCATTTTCATTTAAATAGTCAAAATAATTTACACTCATTGAATATATTTTACATTATTTATTCTTTTAAAAATATATACATATTTATGATTTTTTTGAGTGAACTTGATGTATTAAAAATTTCAATTATTAACACTTTCTTGATTGATATAATTATAAATTTTAATTTGAACTGATGATTTCTGCATATGTAAATATCCTTATACATTTCCTATTTTAGAATATCTATAAGTTATTGTTGAAA
This sequence comes from Viscum album, assembly GCA_963277665.1. Lineage (NCBI taxonomy): Eukaryota > Viridiplantae > Streptophyta > Magnoliopsida > Santalales > Viscaceae > Viscum > Viscum album. Next base: position 201,599,416 of record OY728121.1, on the reverse strand, counting down.
AATTAAAATTCATTAGATGGATGTATTATATAATATCATTCTCCTTTGGATAAATTATCCATAACATCCATAGTATTCCATAAAAAAAATTTGTATATAACCATAATTTCCCTTCCATTTGATTTCCTCTATGAATACAATATTTCTTATTACATTGATTCAGGGGTGTTCACACTGCTGACATGCATCGATAGTTTAGGGATAATAATTATTTAAATTAAATATCCTTTAACTATATCACTTAAATACATTTACAATTATTTTCGAGATTATACATTATTGAAATAGAATTTTACTCTACATCATTAAGTCTATTTTTTTTGGGTTTTTCATGATATGTAATGTAAAACACATTTCATTTTTATAGGTTAGGATTTTTGAAACTTAAAACAATTTCTTTTTATGGGTTAATTATTCAATACAACTGAATGAACATAATTTATAATGTTTTAGGAATCAAATTTCTTCCCATTTTTCATTACAATGTGATAAGTTAATTATTTTTTAGTGATGTTGATTAGAATGTATTTTTAATATTGGGTTCCTATGTCTCCCTAAAATGAAATTGATACATGTATATATAACATGACATAATGTATCAAAATGTAAATTTTTATTTCATATATGTGTGATCACTAAAATTTTGGTTCCTAAAAGTAATGTTCCATCTACTAATGAATATTCAAATGAAGAAATATATTTAGTTATATTTTTCTAATTCTCAGTTCTATGTTATGTTCTCATGGACAATGTTTGTTCTATCACAATTTTCATTATTTTATTATATTGTGTCAATCCTAATTCTAGGATTTATTAACTAATAATTATTTGGTATGATTTTATTATATATCATGATTGTACCAAAATGTTAATATTTTTCTCACTTACAGTCATTGATAGTTATCACTTATTTATACAATTAATAAACATATCATCTCCCCCATTACTATAGTTTCACTATTAAAATGGTTATGAATAAATTGAATACCTAATATGTGATGATAATTGAATCTTATGTGAAGAATTTTTGGGGGATGTGGAAAACCTATTTGTATTATGTGGTTTCTCTAAATATTCAATTGGGAAAATTTCTAAAATTTGAAAAACAAATTTGTTTTTTTAGTTAATATTTTTTCATATAATTATATAACACTCAAAACCAAATAGTTCTTTGGAAGGTGTTTAAATTAATTATTTTAATGAAGTCATTTAATAACCAAATGATTTTGATTAGGTCATAATAAATGATTATATTTTCATTTATAATTTAATATATTTTATTTTTATCTTCATTAGAAACATTATTTTTTGAGTCAAATATACATTGTTAAAGAATTGTATAACCCATTTTCTTTTAAGGTTTTCCTTAATTATTTTTCTCAATATATGATTTATATTCTTTCTCACACATATATGTGTGAATTTATGGAACAAAAAATCTATGTGAACATTTCTGCGAAGATGGTTGTTTGACCCTTAATTTAATTACATTAATATGATGGAATAAATAACTTTTGATTGAGAATATATTTTATATCCCCATAGAAAGGAATTTCATCATCATATAGGAATGAAGAACCTTTAACAATATTACCTAGTGTAATGTCATAGTGAAAGGATCCTCTAATATGGAATATAAATTAGACAAATGTTTTGGGTACACATGCCTTTAAACATATATAATGATGATTTTTTATAGATTTACTCTTTGAATATGATTTGGTTAATATAGACATAACAATTGTTGGAATTGATGGACCACTAGATAGTAAGGGTTGAGAAGAAAACAAACATCATATAAATTATAGAATCTTATTCATTATATATTGTGCTAATGCCATTGGTTGTGGTACTCATGAACCACCAAAAATCAAGGGGGCTCATATCGGATTTCTAGATAGTGTAGATATGGGGAATCTTCCCTATGATCTCCACCAATTTATCATAGGTTCCACACAATTATTTAGGTGAGGTTTTCAAATCCCAATATATAGGGGATAAATTTTATAATTTTAGGTTCTTACTAAAAATTTATTTCATTTTACATGACTCACCACACCACCTTATCATACAGAAGACACTCTCCCTATAGTTTATCAAGTATTAAAGATAAATCCTCTATATATGGTCTCTAAATATGTTTATGTGAGTGTTTTTTCTCAAATTTCTATAATTGTAACCCCTAAAAAAACTCAATTATGGTTGTTTTCATCATTAGTTCATATCCCATATCAAGGGAGTAATTTTAATTATTTATATTTGATTTATATGTTTCTATTTATTGGGAATCAATCTAGGAAAATCTATTATCATGTTCAATCTTCATGATTAGAATACAAAATTCCATACCACAATACAGTGATTCTTTATTATAACATGGGTTCTTTTCTAAAATGATCATATTTTTTATTTAATCATTCTTATTGGGTATCACATGGCTTGGTGGGTTCCAAATGATAGTTTTTTACCATTGGTAGTTTTATATAGTCAATTAATATTGAAAAAAATACTACCATTATTGTTGGAGATTATTTATAATGAATTATTCTTATTTACTTGTTTGATAGACTGAGTTATTAATCCCTAGTGTGGGTGGTGGGTATTGTGTACCATTTATTGTAAGATGAAAATTAATCATTCTTTTATAATGATGATGATATCTACATGAATAGTGGGGATGTGTTTTTTATGAGTTCAGTTTCAGTGTGATTCAAATATATGTCTAAATGAATGTATTTGTCGAGGTAGATTACGTGATACCTATTAATGTGTCATTACCAAGTCATAGATAATTATTTTACTCACAAGTGAGGATGTATAAATTTTTTGATCCGTGAAAACATTCTAGGATTATTTACATGTCAATTTCATAACCATTAAACATTATTCACATAGAGGTTAATGGTTAGGAATTAGTATGAGTTTATCCTATGGTACTCTCAGTTTATATATCAGTTATATTTCTAATATACATTAGATAGTGAAATGGAATGTCACATTGTTTATAAAATTCTTCAACCTATGTAAGAGGTTTGTTATGTTATTATATCCATTTAATGGTTCCTGAAATAAAATTGATGGACCCATGGTACTAGATGAGTCCATCCATATGGTGTTCTCTAAGGTATGTATGTTTAAGATTCATAGTTCCCTAGATAACATAAATTACATGAATTGAATAAATTATTATTTGAGATTTATCTAATCATTAAATATCCTAAAAATATATATTTATTAAATAATTATTCTATGGGACTCTTAATGGTATCATAATTGTATTTTATACTCAAAACATATTTAAGAACACAAGGGTGTTTGTAGAAAATGATTTCATGGATTAATTTATGACGAAATAATATATGTCATACACATGAGATTATAGAGATAGGGTTGAGATAAAAAAACCATGATTTAATTTTTGAAAACTTTTCACAAATATTTATGTGACGTCCTAATATAAGTTTAACACAATGGTTCCCCTAGTTGGAAGACACATATCCACATGGGTACCTCCCCCAATGAAAAATGATTTAGACTAGAAACAAGGTACTAGGGTGCCCAAAGTGAGAATATGACCTCATTCCAGAGTAGAGAAAAATTAGATGATAATAACATTGATACCAATAATTGTATAATAATTCTGAATAAATAAACTAGAATTCCAATGTATTCATTGACATCCATTGATAGTAATAATCTGAAAAGTTGAACCATGAAATATAAAAAATGATAATTTCCTATCATATCATTATAAAATAGAAAAAATATATAAATGTTGAAGGAAATAAATTGTATCAAAAATAAGTAAACAAGAATTATAATAATTTACCACATCACAATCTTGGGCTCAGTCCTCATTTACGGGGATCCCATCCAAATTAAATAACATTATGTTTCCAAAGCAGGATGCTTCCACTTATCAACACATACTTAAAAATATCCTCTAGGGTAGCAATAGAAACATGGACAAGATGTGAGATAAATCATAGAAGGACAACAGAAATTGAATCCTTGAAATCCAATCGTATAATATAATAAAATAAATATGTATCTGTGTCAAAAAATTAAGCAATGATAAAATAATAAATCATGCATGCTTCATCCAAATATTTTTATGTGTCTAAAGATGATATAATTTAAATAAATTATTAACACTCAATTAATATTGATAATAAATTAGAATATTACCAAAACACATAAATAAGTCTTGATAATAATAAATGTGGATCCATGTTGAAACTGGGGAATACATGACCATAAGGGTCAAGATAAACCCTAGTCGTAACTCATTATGATTAGAAAAAATGGAGGTGACTGTAAATGACCAACTGAGCCTATGGAATGAATATATTACATGGTGAAATGAGCACCACTATAAAAAATTATATTATAATGATCCCGGAATAGTAATTTGATCAAAAAAACATTCAGCTTTCCCAACTCATCAATTGAGAATGTTTCTTAAATAGTAACGAATTGGTCTTATTTTAGTAGTCGGTCCACGACTATACAAAAATTTTATCTACCTCAAGGCGGCCTCGGTTTGAAAACTACACAATCCATAGGAGAATTTTATCCATTTCCAATTTAGGTTCAGTAATAGTTTTTACAATATTACAAGACATTGGTTTTCATACTTTATCAACTTTAATGTTGAACGCCTAGATATTAAACATTATTTCACATGTTTCATCCTTTTGAAACAATGCAGGTGACATAAATTTGGATAAATCTCATATATTCATTGATGAGAAAACCACAAATGGGAATTTGACTCTCACATCAGGTCCTCTCTCATATATGTATGATTCTAGTAAAACTAATATATATGTTGGATTATGTCACCATCAAATGAAAAATCATGAGGGAAAAAAATTTCCTCTAAAATCAACCCATCAGGACTAGAAAACATTAATCTCTTCCCTCAATCCTAGAGTATATAAGTATCTACCAAGGCTATAAGGTAATACCACATGTGAATATATTGAATCTATATATTTATATTATAAATAAGGACCATAAATATAAATTCATTACTATCATCCTATATGTATTCTACCAGAATCATCTACCTCAAGAAACATGATACTACTCTACAATTTCTATGCATACATAAAATACTAACATTGGAGTACTAAATATATTTGACCTATATTCTCTATATGCTGTCCACGTCAAGAAATACAAAGTTATATTTTAGTATCATGTGGTTTTTATAAACCACATAGCACTGAACCACAAAATAGTGTATCTATAAACATACGACATAACAAATTGTTGCTGCCTTGAAGTCATGGTATGGTTTATTATGCTCATGATATATCATCTAGTGTTATTTCCATGCAACAAATATATCATATTACATTAGAACATCACCCATCCTATTTATTGATTCATCAAAGAAAACTATAAATCATCATTGATGTTCTAGTTTAATAAGAATTTTTGTCAAAATAAACCTTATTTTAAGCTCTGGAAAGGCCTCCCCATTTAATTTAGACCAAATAAACATAAAAACCTTATTTATTATAATAAGAAGTGGTGTATAAAAGAATTAAATGTACAAAATTAAATTCCTAAAATATTTGGTTATCCCAACGAAACACTACATATCAAAAGCATTCATTTGCTTCACCTACAAATCAACAGCTCTCACCATATCCAAGTCAAATGATACCCTGGATTATCGGATAATATGACAGAATATTTGAAAGATGAAAATCTATAAGTGTCACATTTCAATATCATCATATAGCTAAAAAATTATTACTGTATTCAAAATGATATCCCATAATTTAGATTTGTCTCTATAAGTATCAGAATACACCATGATTATTTCTAGAAATCCTAGAAATATTTATTAATATAGGGAAGTATGACCCTAATCATCGTGGCCATGAAAATAAATGGTGAGTTAATAATACTGTTTGATAGAAGGAGATACCTAACTAATAAATTTTGGTATCGGAAATCCATAAATGGTATTGATGAAGGACCGACTCAAAGATAATGATATCCCAATCTCAGGTCGGTCATTGAAAATTGACCTAGATCCTCAGATCTAGTCAAGAAGATCACCTATTCAAGGAAGTGGATACGATCCCCAAAATATATGATGTTTAAATGATCGATAGTCCATTCATAAAGGAACAGTTCCATCTTCCATCATTGTAAATAGTAAGGGACAACCCCATGAATATGTATTGTGTTAGATAATACCATTAGACTCCAAGTCATATATATATATCACTCTAGATCCTAGATCATAGTACGTTCCATAATGTATGGAAGAATCAACATAAATTATTTTCTAGAAAATATATCTATCATATAATATACCTCTCTATTATGAGGTAATCTAGAATAATAATTCGTAATGATATCCCTAAAATGATATATTATCAAAGGAATAAATATCATAAGTATTCCCCAATCCTTTACGAATATTCTAATTTTTTTGGACACTCCACATATAAAATGATTATACATTCCATATCTACTGTCAAAATATACATCCTTCCCTTGTGAAGATAACTATCCCCCTCTGGTGATGTAAAAAATACACTGATGTGATTTTAGTCAACATATGCATTAAATTGAACTAAATAGTCCATCATAATAGGGGCATTGTGTCTTTTTTTCATTGATGAAGAGGTCCCATTAGAAGGTTATACTTCTTACCTCAAGGAAAAAATTGCATACTTGGAAAATTTCCTCGATCCAAACTCAAAATGGCATGTCCTGGGTCATAAATGTATAGTAATAATGAATTTATAGCCTATGATTTGAAAATTTTATAATGATATAATATTGATATAAGGACATGTTTCTAATAAAATAGATACATCTTTATATTATACTAGAATAATACCTATATAGTTGATGGACATGAATTGTGATCCATGGGCATAGGAAGGATGGAAGGAAACTAGAATGATCTAAAATCATATTATATGGCTTTTATGCCAAGATTATGGCTTCTCTTTTGACTCTTATAATCCAAATTATGGCCCCAACTACAATGACATTCACCTTGGCATGTCAAGATAGTTGTAGTCTATCTCCTTGATCTACACAACGTAATTAATCCTTCCACTGAGGGTGGATCCGGTGAAAAAAAATTCTAGTAGAAATATGTGTGATGGTACGATATAAAAAATGATAATTAAACATATACTCTGAATAATGATAAAGTAGAGGTTGCCTATTGCGATGAAGCTTCAAATAACCCTTCCATTCACACTGATAGCATATAATGGAGCTTCATTGTTGGATTATCTTGTCACCCCTACTCTAATAAGAATCCCCAATGATAAAAATCCTTATACTAGGGTAACAAATACAACGCCTTGTCACTAAAACTATGTGCCTAGTACTATAATTATCTATCATCATTATCACAATGATAATAGAAAGATTAACAATATCAGATAAGATAGTTAATTCACCTACATTTTCCAATGAGATGATAACAAACAAGATATCATCCAAGATACATATCAATCATGATATCAAAACAATAACAAGAAGAAATGAAAAATAATTTCATTATTATAAAACATGTAGAATACTTAATGACTGACATGACACCATAATCTAGGAGCATGTTAGTGTCTTGGGAGAAAATTAATCATAGAAGGATGTTTGGAAGTCAGCCCAGAACGATCCTTGAGGAAGAATAGCCTGAGTGATCACATGCCACTATAATATTGTGGAATAAATTAGAATATATAAGGAAAGCATGACCCTCAAATCTAGAGGTGAGTCCCTCTAATTTATGATTTAATTAATTTCCACTAGCCAGGACATAGAATCCTATGGTCTTCCACTTTGTGATTATATTAGAGGATGCTTCCACTAGAACTGAAGGGATAGATCATCCAAGTTAGGTGATGCTTGTGGTGAACCCTATATATACTACATCAGATGAAAAAAAATCAATAAATATGTGAATCCTTTATGAGATTAGGAATAACATGTGGTGCTTCAGGTGGGACTATTATAGGGGTCATTGGTGGATCCAGGACCACCACCACTATAGCATGTTTGTGTGCACATACCTTGAGATAGGATAAGGGAATTCATTGGAGAAGAGCTCAAAAAATTTCCTGAAAACATCAACAAATTGATCAAAAATAAAATTTATCTTTTAAAATAATTCGATCTTAAAAAAATGTTCTCATTAACCAAGGTATACGACACAAACTATTATATTTGAAACCTATATTATTAGTTTTCTCTCAAATCATATTTATAGGGGTTCTGTTACATGAAGGGTTGGTTATAGTAGGCCACATCATTTACCAGAATATGGATAATTTTATAACCAAATACATACATTTATGATTTTTATTTTCATATATACATATTAAAAGTATTAATTAAATGGATCACCATTCCCATTTGACAATGGCCCATAAAATTTATAATTGAAATTTGAACCCATGTTATTTATAATCTATCCTCTTAAAAATCATTCTCTGAATGTAACAACTACTATAATTTGGATCAAAAAATTTAATTACCCATTGTAATTCTCAAGGGAATTAACCTCCTGGATACAAACTGGTAGTTACTCAATCATATCCATTGTGTAGATCATATAAATTGAGGTATATATGTGTCATGGATATAAAATATCTATATAAGATGACACCATCAACATATATAGTAAAACCATTTTTATATTAATGTTGACACATTATGTTAAAAATTCCCTTACAATTAATAGAATAATAGTAGAATAGCCATATATAAGAACAATGGCTTACTCAACAATCACATAGATTATAATCAAGAAATATAATTTACCTATATGAAGTAGTATATAAGTGGAATCAAATTTTTAGGTGAATATAATAATGCATTTAAAAATTATCATTTTCATACCTAGAAAATGCTAATATCCATAAAGCATATAAAATTTTTCATTTCATGTAAATCACCCAATGATTAAAGGATTTCAACTATAATATGACAAAAAAGAAAAAAAATTCACATTCCAAAGATACATGGTTTTTATCCTGAACATGGGTTAGCTACTCCAAGGGAAATATCAAAACTAGGTTAAAAAAATCTTCATAATATTCTATTTATGATTAAAAACCATATTATTAAATTAAACAAAACCTATGATAAATATTTGTGACATGCTAACCAATGTACAACTCAATGGATCCCCCTGATAGTGGCCCACATAGCCTCATGCACACATCTGGATTCACCATAGAATACATACTAGCAGCAAGGGCTAAAGATAAATCTGTGGGGGGTAATATTACCTCAGGTAATAGTGGAGGATAGTGTTATAATTACAAAATTGGTAACTGTAGCATATTCCTAATAATGTGTAACAATATTTGAAGTGGAAGATAATAAAAGACATCAATAAATAATAAAAATATGAAAATCTGAATAATGTTATATATAATTTTAAAATGTCTTTTCATGTCTCTACAAGGATAGAAAATAGGTATACACGAAAGAAGGAAATACATTCTATAAAAGCTAATATAAAATACCCAATAAAGTGTACAACATCTCGAGAATGGTGTCGATCATCTACTACAATTCTCACATGATTATAAAATAATTTATTTCAGGTGTCAAAATAAATAGTATTAACCTTGTCAACACCAATATATATATATATATAATACAACGATGTAAAAATGGAGTCCCGGATTGATTTTGTGAAAATTTTCATATAGGCCACCGCAAATGGGGTCGATGCAATAATGTTTTGGAATATCAACTGAGTTTATTTGAATATAAATCAGTACCAAAATAATAAATCATACCTATTCCAACATTAGATAGTAATATATCTAACCATGATATCAAAAATTAATTAATTTAATATGCACTTATATATATAAGTCATCTGAATCTGAAGAAAACAATAAAATAATTCTTGATAATAATAATAAAATGACTAGAGTGAACCCAAAGGATGACTGACATCACGGGTCAATACATCTAATAGTAAAAACTCATTTAGTTTGGAAATAATGTTATATAATTTTAATGTAAGGGTTTCTTCCCATGGAATTCCATAATATTTATTTCTATCTAATTCTAAATAATTCATCAATGTTAATCACATGATAATCATGACTACTCCATGTGAGGTGAATCAATGATGAAATGTGTTTAAAGAAATAAAATTGGATAGAATGATTGAATAAATGAAAAACTAATACTAAAATTGATATGGATATATCCATTGAAATCATTCTAGGAATCCACTAGTCGATAAGAACAATGTTCCCTGGTGGGTATCTCACACAGAAATCAGTTCTACAAATCAGAATGGTGTCCTCTATGTGCTCACGGAATTCCCATGGTATTCTAATTCGAGCTCAAGTATTCCACTCATATATATCTAAATGGTTCCATATGTAATAGACCCCTTACACATATTTTGTTATTTAATTTATTTGATGTGAAAATTAAGAATTTTAATATTGGTTGTTTTTCATTCTATTAACTTTCATATTAGGTGATATGGCTAACAATGGAATTCATCCAATTTAATATTTATAATATTACATTTCAACTAATATCCATACATATACAAATTTCAATTAATTATTTAACCAATTTAATCCATTTTCAATTATTCCATGTGACAGTGGTAAACAAGACATGAAAACAATTCTCATTTCAACTAAATTTTTCTTGTCCACGTTATATATAAATATAATTTTGGTCAAAAACATTTATTAATACTTTAATTAATTTGTAATAGATAAAATTGACCGGTCAAGTGTTAATTTTATAAAATTTATCTATCATAATCATTATCAATTCATATTTAATTTTATTAATGAGTGTGTTACCATTAGCAGGTTCAAGATAACACAGCTGAACAATGTCTCATATTAATGAAAAAAGGGATAAAATTATTAAAAAGGTAATCAACCTAAATGTTTTGGTTGGTGTTGATGAAAAAACATTCAATGTCTTAATGTAATGTTAAGTATTATCTCTAGACTATGAATATATCAGTTATATTCATGGAATATTAATTTAATTAATGAAACAACATGAATCCAATGGGTGCACAAAAAATAGATTTTGAAATTATGAGACATTGATGGACAAGTAATAGTCTACATAAATCGATCATATATTAGTCTCATCATCCAATATAATAGATTATTTTTTTCTAGGATCACAATAAAATTGAAATCTTATCAATATTGTAAAACTATTTCATATTATCCAGTATCAAAATATTTACATTGAGTGTAAGAATAACATTGACCTAATCTTATGTAATGATGATATTACCTATAAAAATCCAAGTATATGAAAGGAAGTACAATTGGTGTTTAGAAGATGAAGATATCCAATATCCTTGGACACATCCAAGGAGGATGTTTCAATTTAAGGGAAGAGGGTCAGCTATTATTATTGGAGGAAATTGATGAAATGTTAAATTTTTTAATGTTTTCATTGGAATATAGCCATTTCACCCATTTTAAACATGGTCACATTGTAGGATAATCTTTTCACCGGACATTATCCACCCACTATCCCCATAAGTGACCAACAATGTTCATGTGAACATTTTAAAACCCATTTGTAAATAACGGGATGTGGTTTTGGTAAAATTATCGACCATCAAAATGGTTGTACCGCCCCGAGAACATAGTTATGAAAATTCATGAACTCTACATTTCACTCTAAAAATACCCTTACTATTTGGGGAAACAATTTGGGGAGTTGAATAGTATCTACTAACTATTAGGCCTAGTTCCTTCTTCCACCAGCTATGGTTCCATGCATTGAAAAATCATCATTCACCCCCAAAACCTATGTGACCTCATTTCATTTCCATAACAAGTCCATGATATAGAGTTAAATAATAATATAAGGGATTCATAACTCAATGAAAAAACGGTTATTACACCTTCATTATTCTATTATTCAATTTTTGAAAAAGAATTGTTCCGACCCATATTGCGAACATATTTTACTAGAGATATATAAATTACACAAATTCATTTAATATTTATAATTATATGAGTTATATACTAGAATGTATCTATGATTCTACAACATTTGTTGAAGTTTTATCACTCCTTATTCGTTTTTTCAGGATTAAATGACTCTTTATCAGTTGTAATGTTTTCTCAATATATGCTTTAGGACCTCACCTCAAATAAAGAACCTACTAAATAATATTATATTCACATGAGTTCATGAAAATATCTATATCTGTCAAGGTAAAATGGGATATTTAATTACAATATTATACGAGATATCATGATTTGAAATTTACTATTAGGACAACAATTGATTTGATATTATTTTTCCATGACTCATTTTCCATTAAATATTTTTTTCAATCAATTTTATAGTGGATAATTGAGCTTCAATGAATGTGGGACTGTTTTTTATATAGTTTCAATATTTTTACCAAGGTGGTCTTATGGATCAAAATGTTAATGAATATTCCATATGGATGTAATGGAATGCTAATGTGAGATTATGGATAATTTTTTCACATATAATTACTAGTTATATTCCATCTTACATGTTCATATTAATCGATAATTTTAAATAGTCATTGATTAGTTTATTATAATCATTAATGTATTTGTTCTCTTCCAGAATTTATTATTCATTGAATATAATTTATTATAAAAGATAATTTTTCTATATTTATTGAATTGGAATGACTGTGATAAATTGTAAGGAACAATTATGTAGGAATTATGATATTTTATGAGTCGTACTATGGTGGTGTGTGGTGATCTTTCTAAGATTATGGGGTACCTTTTCCTCCATCAAAACGAGGAATTATATTTTCATTAGCATTTGAAGTATTTTCATTCATTCATTTTATATCATAAGATACAAATGTAATTCAATGACTATGGAATGATGAATCACATATAATGTTTCACTATAACATTTCTTTAATATGGTGTAACGTAAGGCAAATGAAATAATCACGCCTCCCAATATTTTTCATATTGAACTAAATAGACTAATTATAGTGATTCATTTTGGTGTTTAGGGTGATGAGTTGTTTGATGATCTTAGATATTGTAGAATAAAAGGATATAGGGAAAAAAATATTTATGATAGTCTAGTATCCTTGGTTTAGGTAAATGGATCCCATTCAACTATAGTAATTTTTAGACAAGGTTCTAGAAAATATTATATGGGGTTTATATAAAGATGGATGAATTGTTTTATTTACTTATATAATTTTTTGTTTCATTCTTCAACATACGATAATCTCAAAAAAAAATATTCCACGTAGGGAGTATACGAATAGGATCACAATATAGATCTCTTATGGTGTTCTATCCAGTGATTACACAATTTTAAAGATACTATATTATGTTAGGGGATTTCTTCAATGTGTTATTGTATTTGGAGGTTATGATCAAATGTGACTCATATAAATCATATTTATTTTCAATTTTAATTTAATAATTGTGATATATTTTATAGAATGTTTTCAATATTCAATATTTATCTACTATAGGTGTGTCTCAATAACATACCATCATAGCTTATATATTATATAAATGGGTAAATGAGATGTTCAGGTTTGTTGATCGCAACCTGAACATAATTATATGGGAAAATTTATAAAAAATGGTGGAATTTATTCTTACATTTGAGTATGATGTTGTTCAACGTAATTTTCCCCTAAAATAGGATCACATCTAGGATTGTATCCCAGAATATGTCTCCACAATTATTTATAATACTGACATTGAGTTATCATAATTATATCATGCATGGATTAGACATCCTAATGATCCCCTATTATTGAATATAATGGGTCATGTTGATATAGATAAAGGTCTATTTTAAGTATATTATATTTAATTTTTCTATCTATTAATGGTATTCCTAGTGGGTTTCTATAATTCTAATCACCCAAAATAAGGATGGTATTTGGAGGATTTGTATGGATTAATAAAATGAAAACTCGGAGGTTGTACTGAATCTGATTCAACTATAACAAATTAATAAATTTACTGATTAGTTTTTGGGAGAATAATAGTTCTAAAATATTTATCTATGACTGGTGTTTCACCATGTGAGTGTGGATATACATATTAAATTTTTTAAAAATATTTTTGTGAAATTTTATATTACATTAATATAATCATGTTAAATGGATGTGTTGGTGCGGTTCATTCCCATTATAAAATATACTTCACACCACAAAATAATCTCATTAAGAAAATTCATTATTGATAATAATTTATCTTATTCAGTATAATTGAAGTTGAATAATAATAAACATTATAATACGAAAATTATATTTATTGAAAATAAATGCATTATGAAGATTTATATTATTCATTAATCAATTATGAATATGTTCATTCATGGAAATTCACTGTTAAATGTTGGAAAATGACTTCCCCCAATGAATTTACAAGAATTATTAACTTAGGAATGTCCCCAGATTGTGTTTTAGATAATTATATTCCCTTTATTGGTTTGTTATTGTAGAGATATAATTTCATATATCTTTCTCTTGTAGTGTTGATGATGGGATTGAAAAAATGTGATAAATCCAAGTTGGCTAATCATTGTGATTCTGTATTTTAGTAGTTTAGAGAAATGGTAACATATACCTTGATTCAATTTTAAACTAAATATTTGAAGATTTATACATTTCGTTTCATTTTCTATGAGGACATAAGATAAATATTGCTAAATGAGGAAAATTAGGTGGTCACTTATATGTCTCATCAACTATGAACTCATGAATCGGAAAACCTTATCAAAAATATAGATGTAGGGACATTTTTCCAGAACATATTTTTTTGAATCATTATATATTTTTTCAAATTGATTTCATTCATAATAATCCAAATGGATTGATATATATTGTATCATTATATCAGTGGGAGTTTTGATGAATCCATTTTTCTCAAATAAATTAAATTGTCATTTATGTCTTAGAATTAACTATATAAAACATTCCTTTCACATGGAATGGACACATACTATGACATGAGATACATTACATGTAATAATGACATGAAATATGTTACACACAACACTGACATGGAATACATTACAAGCAAAATTGGCATTCCTATGAAAAAAAATTAATTTTTAAAAATTATTTAAATGAGATAATTTCAACCTAGAAATTTATCATAGTTATTAAATAATAATAAATATTTTTTTTAATATTTTTTATAATTTTTATATATGTAAAAAATATTGATAATTATGAAATATTTTTTTTTTGAAATTATAGATATATTTAAAAATATATTTTCACAGATGGACTTCATTGGTTTTCCTTACGTAGAAAATAATAAAATTATTTTTATACAACATTTGAAATTTAATTTGATAGAATAATAATTATTTAATAATTTAAATTTTTGAAATTATACTAGGAATAATTTTTTGGATTTTTCTGAGAAAAATTATTGTAGGATAAATTATTAAAAATATTGGACTTTTATTCAAAACTTTATTTCCATCTAATTTATTTATAATGAAAAATTAAATTTCTATTAGGTATAATATTTTAATTAGATATTATTATTCTAAATTAATAAAATTGAGTTCATTGAGATCAATTCCCTTTAGAACATGGGAATTAAAACCCTTCAAACAATTGAATGTTTTTTCTATAAAAACATGAATTTTCGAACAGTATTTGGTATTAATATTCAATTATCTTTTTCCACATCTATGACTGTATTGTGGAAAAAATTCATTCTATATTATGAATCATTATAATTTATAATTTCTAACTTGGTAGCATATTTTTTTAATCAGTATAATTTAATAGAATTTCCCCTTGCAAAACTGCTTATGAAATATGGGATACTTTGGGTGTTTCTCATGAAGGAACAACCAATGTTAAAGAAATGTGTTTGAATACTTATACTATTAAATATGACTATTTTAAAATAAAAACTGATGAACCTATTTCAGATATGTATATCAGGTTCAATGATATAGTCAATACAATGAGTTCACTTGGAAAAGTTGTTCTAGCTACGGAACAAATTATGAGTATACTGAGATGTCTTCCAGAACGATGGAGAGGCACTTATGATTCAATCAGAGAGTCATGTGACATTGGAGAACTTCTAGTAAAAGAGAATATTGGTAAATTAATGATGTTTGAGGAAGAAATCAAGGTGAACAAAGAGGAATATGATGAAGCCAAGAAAAAATCCGTAGAATTTAAGTCTACTGCCTCTAAGAGTATGGACAAGGAGAAAATGAAAATACATACTGAGAGTTCAACCAGTGAAGATTCTGATTCAGATAGTGATGCTGAGATTAGTCAAATAGCTAGGAGATTTAATATGATATATTGGAAGAATAATTTTTTCAAAAAAACAAATTACAAGGTTATGTATGACAATAAGGGACATTAGAAGAAGCACTGGAAAATTCCAGATAAAAGTGACGAAGTTGTGTGCTATGGGTGTAAAAGGAAAGGACACATCAAAGCTGATTTTCCAAAATTAAAAGTCAAAATGAAATATGATTATAAGGACAAGAAGTACAAGAAAGCTATGAAGACTACCTGGAGGTCAACTGAGGACAAACCAAGTGAATCTTAAGTTTTTGATTCTGAGAGGAATCTTTCCAACATTTGTTTCATGACCAACACATCTGAGGTAATTTTAGATACTCCTATTTTAAATTCCTATTATTCTGGAGATGATGTAGACTCTGATTCTGATTCTGAAAACTTGACTAGTGAGGAATTATTTGAATATTGTAATATTATGGAAGTGACATGAAATGAAATTAAGGATAAATACAAATCATTAAAGAAATATCATGTTCTCTCAACTACTATTAAAACTGAACTTACTATCGAAAAATAGAAGAATGCACAACTGTTAATGGAAAATACAGATATGAAAATGTCAAATGAGAAACATATAAAAGTCTTAGAGAATATTACAAATGGAAAGGATAAACTAAATCAAATGCTAGGAAAGTAAGTGGAACCTAAATACACTACTGGAAAAGGCTACAAACCTTGATAAGGAATGTTTATTAAGAATAGATTTATTCCTAAATTTGGACAGAATACTGCTATTTCAAGTTCTGGAAATCTCTATGCTTCGACCAATTATTCATATGGTTATAGATCAAATAATTTTTATCTTTCAAAATCTATTTATTCTATAAATTATATGAGACCCATAAGGAAAATATGGGTACCAAAATCTTTGATTTCTAACCTTTCTGGACCCAAGAATATCTGGGTACCAAAATCATTTCTTATATAAATCTTTTTTGTAGGAAACATGCTTAAAGAGTTCTCACAAGAAGGTATGGTACTTGGATAGTGGATGTTCAGGACATATGTTTGGAGATTATTCATGTTTTAAAATTTTAATAAAGGTTGATGGAGGGCATGTCACCTTTGGTGAGAATTATAAAGGAAACTTCATCGGCCTAGGATAGATTGGTAACTCTAATTTAGATTTAATTTCAAATTTTTTATTTGTTGATGGACATAGGTATAACCTATTAAGTATTTCTCAGTTATGTGATGATGGATTTAATGTGAAATTTGAAAATCATTCCTGTAATGTTTTTAATTCTCAAAATTCTTTAGTATTTTCTGCTTTAATAAATGAAAATGATTATACAATTGATTTAAATTCTTTATCTATGAAAAATGTTACTTGTTTAAATGATTTTCATAGAGAATCATGGATTTGGAACAAAATATTAGGACACTATAACATCCATTTACTTAGAAAATTAACTATGAAGAACTTAGTTAGAGACCTACCTAAACTTGAATTCCCAAATGACAATGTTTGTAATCCCTGTCAAAAGGAAAAGAAACATAAAGTTTCATTAAAATCAAAGAAAAAAGTTTCAACTTCTCAACCTCCCGAGTTGGTTTACATGGACTGGTTTGGACCTGCAAGAGTTTCTTGTTTAAATGGGAAGCACTATGTCTATGTTCTAGTAGATGACTTTTCTAGATATACATGGGTATACTTCTTAGCTCACAAAAGTGAAGCTTGTTCTTACATTGTTAAATATTCCAAATCTGTAAAAAATCATAGTGGACTTAAGATTAATACCCTAAGAAGTGATCATGACTGTGAGTTTGAAAATCAAGAGTTTGATTCTTATTTCTCACATAATATCTAGTCACAACTTTTCTTCTCCTATGACACCTCAATAGAATGGTGTGGTAGAAAGAAGGAATAGAACCCTTCAAGAAATTGCTAGAACCATGCCTAATGAATAGGACCTGCCTATTTACTTTTGGACTGAAGCTGTAAATGAATCTTGTTATATCATTAATAGAATCTTAATTAGACAAGTTCTTAAGAAGAGCCCATATGAGTTGTGGAATAATATAAAACCTAAAGTTAGTTACTTTAGAGTCTTTGGCTGAAAAGTTTTGATTCTTAATACAAAGGATAATCTGGACAAGTTTGCTTCTAAGAGTGATGAAGGAATTTTTCATGGTTATTCATTAACTAGAAAACCCTATAGAGTCTTTAATAAAAGAAACAAATGTTTGGAACAATATTTTCACATCAAGTTTGATGAAACTGATCCACATGAGCCTAAAACCTCTCTTGAAAATCTGGAAGATGATTTAAGTGTTCTGAACCTTAATGATAAATCTAATGAACCTGCTGTAAAAACATCCAGTTCTGTACATATTCCAGAATCTGCTACTATAGATCCCGAAGCTATAGATTAACCTAAAATTTCTAGTCCTACCTTTACTAGATGATCAAGTATCCAAAAGAATCATCCTTTGGATGAAGTTGTTGGTAATCTGGATAGAGAGACACATACTAGAGCTTCTCTAAGAAATCAGGTTTAACATCAAGCCTTTCTTTCACAGATAGAACCCAAAAATATCAATGATGATATCAATGATGAATTTTGGTTAATTTCTATGCAAGAAGAGTTAAATCAATTTGATAGAAACAAAGTCTGGGAATTAGTTGACAGACCAAAGGATAATTTAACAATAGGCACTAAATAAGTTTTTAGAAAAAAAGTGGATGAGTCTGGAAACATAGTAAGAAACAATGCAAGGATTTTTTCACAAGGATATAGTCATGAGTAAGGTATAGACTATGAGGAAACCTTTCCACCTATAGCCAGATTAGAAGCCATTAGGATCTTATATGCCTATGCGGCTCATCTGAATTTCAAGTTATATCAAATGGATGTCAAAAGTGATTTTCTAAATTGTTTTATTATTGAAGATGTTTTTGTTGAACAACCACATGGATTTACTAATCCTCATTTTCCTAATCATGTTTTTAAACATTCTAAAGCTTTATATGGTTTAAAACAAGCTACAAGAGCTTGGTATGATAGACTTAGTAATATTCTTATTTCAAAATGTTTTACTAAAGGGATTGTTGATCCAACTTTTTTTATTAAAATATTTTCTAAATATGTTTTAATAGTACAAATCTATGTTGATGATATTATTTTTGGATCTTACAAACACTCTTTATGTACTGATTTTTCTAATGGTAAGCCAAATGAGTTTTAAATGAGTTTAATGGGAGAACATAAATATTTTCTTAGATTTCAGGTTTTCCAAAATAAAAATGGTATTATTTTGAATCAAAGTAAATATACAAAGGATATCATAAAACGTTTTGTTTTGGATAGTATTAAGTAAAGTGAAACTTCTATGAGTACTGTTTGTAAATTGGATACAGATGAAACTGGGAAACTAGTGGATCAATCCAATTATAGAGGTATGATTGGAAGCTTACGTTACCTTACTGCTAGTCGACCAGATATTATGTTTAGTGTGTGTATGTGTGAAAGATTTCAAGCTAATCCAAATGAATCTAATTTACTTGCTGTTAAACGAATTCTTAAGTATCTTAAACATACTGTATACTTTGGATTGTTTTACCCAAATGGACTACCCTTTGAGTTAATGAGTTATTCAAATACGGACTTTGTTGGTTGCAAGTTGGATAGAAAAAGCACTTCAGGAACATGTAACTTATTGGGAAAACACATAGTGTCTTGGTGTAGTAAAAAGCAGAATTATGAAGCATTATCCACTGCCGAAGCAGAGTACATTGCTACTGGTAGTTGATGTGCACAAATTATGTGGATGAAACACACTCTTTTGGACTATGGATATGACTTTAAGCATGTTTCAATCAATTGTGACAACACAAGTGCACTAAATATCTCAAAGAACCCTGTGTCTCAATCTAGGACCTAATACATTGATTTAAGGCACCATTTCTCGAGAGATAATTACCAAAAGGGTGATATAAATCTTGAGTTTATAAGTATTGAACATCAATTAGCTGACATCATCACTATGCCTTTGAGTTTAGATAGGTTAATTTACATTAGAAATGAGTTAGGTATGTTTAACCTTGATTGGTAGCTATTCTCACCGATGTGAAATTCTCACCGATGTGAAATTCTCAACGATGTAAAATTCTCACCGATGTAACCCTAACTGAAAATACTTATCACCGATGTGTGCGCTATTTTAAAACTTCTGTCTGCCACCAGAATACCAATCATTTTTGCATTATTTCATTTTGTTTATTTATTTTATGATTACTAAATGATAAAAATAAAGTCTGATCTACTTCTAAATCCACAGCCTCAAACCTTAACCCTCGAACCTTAGCTCCTGAATCCTTAGTGAACCCTAAATCCATCGAACCAGTGATAGAAAAAACCGAACTTCCTACCGTCAGAGATGACTCTGTTGAGCCGAAAAAAAGAAGCAGAAGACCGAGCAGGAAACAAGTGGTAGTTGTAATGTTCCATGAACTAGGTCGGGGAGACGACCAGTGAATCCTCTTCTACAAAATCCAGTTATTTTGATTGAAAAGGAGTTGTGTGTAGAATGGCGGCTTCCTAGAAAATCTGTAGTGCTCGAAGTTATTGAAGTTCAAAAATGGGTAGAGTGTTTTTAGAACAAAAATGGTCCCAAATTTCCAAAATTAGTGAAACATTTTTACGATTATGTAACCTTTGAGAAATCGGAGAATTAAAATTGAGTAAATTCCTTTGTGTATGGAAATGAGATGTCGTTTTTATCTGTTGAATGGGCTGAGTGCTTTGAAAGATACACATGAAGGACTATCTAGATATGTCTCGAGATCCATGCCACCTACCAGTGACATTTTCGACTATGAGACTACTTTGGAAGAGATGACTGGTGATGGAAGTCAATGACAAGCAGTTTCTGCAGAAATGGATGGAGAGAACATATTGCTATTCAAATTCGTTCAACATGTCTTGATACCGAGGAGAGGAGACTTTTCCAATTTGAGATATCAGGATATCTATCTCTTGCACCTCTTAAGATATTGTGTAAAGGTTAATTTGTGCAGATTACTGATGATCCAAATGGACGATATGAAGTGGACAAAATCAAAGAAAAATTCCCTATTATTTGTTAAGTTGATCCCTATGATGATCAAGGTAAAAGGGGATTCTGAGTCTCAAGATGAGATAGTGGTAGTGAAGAATAGTTTCTGTATCACAACTACAGTTTGTAAGCACATAAAAATAAATTGGAACCCTTGGAGCGGAGAATGGGACAATGATGACTAGAAGGTATATGAAAAATTCAATCTCGTGGATCACCCCTCAAGACCAAAGGATGTGAGGGATCCAGGTCTGGGACCTGATGAAGAAGAGCCAAAATATAGTGATGATTCAGAATAGGAAGAGTCATATACTGATAACGGAGTAGATCCTGACATACCTCCTAGCCCAACTCATGAAAATCTAGATCAACATAAATCAGATAAGGAGAATCTTCTTTAGAGGCTGTTGAAGTGGCTGTTGTAGAAAATAAAGAAGATGTTCATGAGAGTGAAGCATCTCCGTCAGCTGATTTCAGCATGAGTCCAGTGATTGGACAATAATTATTACCTACTGAGGATGAAAATGAAATTGACATACCCTTTCCTACTTTGGAAGACCCTCCTACTGCTGCAGTGATGGAAATGATAGTGGAAGATTCTCCTCAGGATGAAAGACCAGCTGAGAATACAGCTGAGAATGCTGTTGAGAATGTTGTTGCGAATGCTATTATGCTAATTGAGGATGCACCCGTTGAGGGTGAGAATCAAAAAAATGTTTGGAAGTGTTACAGTGGCTTTTGGATTTAATGATTGGGAAGAAGACCATGGTTTTGTAGTTTGTGGTTTAGAATATCCTAATTTAGATAATGAAGCATCATTGAATAGACCAAAAATTGTTTATGAAATCGATTCTGAGTTATTGCCTGAAGATGTGGTCAGAATACCTGACCCGGATAATCTGAAGAAAAACCTTATGGAATGTTTTGTGGAAGAGGTAATGAAGATGGACGTTTCTATGTTGTCTTCAATTCATTCAGTTATGACTGACTATGTGGTCAGTTTTTCCATTGAAAGAGAATCATTAGTAGTTACACCTGCTGATTTGGTTACCAAGGCTAATATGGATATCATAAAGGATGAGCTGAAATAATCTTTTAGTGCCTCACTTGCTGAGATGATGCAGAGTATTGCTGATGAAATGAGTATGTTGTAATGATCTTTTGAACTTTCTCTTGCCTGTAATTTATCAACCTTTATGGGTGAAATAGTTGGGGAACTTAAAGACTATCAGGCTCATGTTTCTAGACTTGAAGCAGATCTTGAATCTCTAAAAGAATATGTTGTTTCTTTAGACTCTTACATGAGCTCAAAATCTCATGAAGATAAGGACTTAGCTTATGTGAAGAGTGTTTTAAGCCAGCTGGTTTCAGTGTTTGATGGTTTCAAAACATCAATGAAATATCATATTAAATCCCAGGATTCCCATGTTCAAAATCTTATCAGTGGAATGACCAACAACCTCAAAGAGACTATATCTTTCTCTGTGGGTTCTCTTGAATCTAAACCTTCTATGGATTTGAATAAAATCAGAGCTATGATGAAAGAGGACCTTGGTTCTGCCTCAACCAGTGGCTCTGTGGACTCATATGAACTGAGAAGAGTTATTCTTTCTACCAGAGATTTATCCAGATAAATTATGAAGATAATCCAAGACTACATGATAGAAGCCTATGCCTTTCAGAAAGAATTGAAAGAAAAGTTGGACTCCTATTTCTCTTAAATTTACACAAACTCCCAAATGACCAGTCATTTCATGCATCTGATTGAGAATATGAAACTGCCACTATCAATCAAGCCTTCAGAGAGCAATTTTGAATGATAATAGAATTGACTACAATGTTGGACATGTTTATGGAGAATAAGGATGACTTCATATCCGCTATGGAGAGAGGAGGATGAATCATTATGGATTTCATAAATCAGTTGCTGCCTTTTCTGCATGTTGATGTCAGGCCAGTGATTGTCCCTCCTTCTTTTCCTGCCTCTACCTCTACTGCTTCTCCAATTCAGATCACTTCTGCCCAATCCATTAGAAGCCTCACACCTATGATCACACAAATGACTACTCAATACAGGACAGACATAGTGTTAGTTGCTCAGCCTCATGTGGTCATTTCTGGAATTCCAAAGCCTTCACCAGCATCTTCACCACCTGAATCCTCTTCTGATCCCACAGGAAAATATCACATTGACGATGTGGATTGAACAAGTGGCTAGACTGTTTTATAGGAATCCATTATATTTTGATTATTTCTTTGAACCTTATATAGAGCATGAAATGAAACATGTTTTTCATCTCTTTTCACATTTTTATTTATATTCCTATTCTCTTTGGTTTCCCACTTATTGATTATCACAATGGGGGAGAAATAATTTACCATGATTTTACAAAGGAGGAGAAATACTCTCTAAGTATCATAGAAGATGACATATTCACCCAGGGGGAGAGATATTAATCAAGAAGGAGAAATTTTATCTAAGATCTATCATGCTTTGCCCCTTTGATACCTTTGAATTTTATGCTCTGATACCAGTGCCTTTACTCTCATCCTCTGATATCATTTCATTTAGTTCTCTGACACCACTAAATTTTACCTCTGATATCATGGTTTTTTATTTTATCTCTGATACATTTAATTCTATCTCTGAAAAAATATGTGTTATTACATACTGTTTTCCCTGAGAAATTTGATTTTATTATATATCCTCTGATACACTTTTTTTATAATATCATAAGTTGAGACTATCAAAAATGGGGAGATTGTTGACCTCACCTAATTTTGATAATCCCAATTATGCATTCATATACTTTGATAATCTCAATCTAATGTTTTTATATATGTTAATTCTTTCAATATGTGATAATGATGATAATAATATTAAAATATTCCCTGAGATAGTTTAATATTTGTTTATCCATGTTTGTATAAGTTCTGAAGTAATTCTAACTCATACGGATAAGTTTTACACAAAATAGATAAGTATTATGTCACTGGTATACGTTTAGCTAGAGCTACCGGTACTCAGTCTACCGATATTCTTAGTTTACCAATAGACAGAGTCACCTATACACTAAGGTCATTGATATGTATAGAGATGCTAAAAAAAGCCAAGCTACCGACAGAACAAGTCTAATGATATGCATAAGTCCACGGGTATGCAAGTCTACCGATAGATTCAGTCACCCGATACAGAACACTAAGAGCTATCGATACGAGCTACCGACCGGCCTAATGATACAGAGACGCGACTGATATGAACCGACACACCATATCTACCGATATACATAAGTCTACCGATAGAACCAGTTCACAGATAGTTAATGATACAAGTATAGTAACTAATATATCGATCTACCAATAGAAGTATGTTGATAGTGTAAGTCTACTGACAGGTGCAAACATCTACTGATGCAAAGAGCTACCAATGGAGCAACATCTACCGATTGAACAAGAGATACTGATAACAAGAGCTACCGATGGAACTAAAGTAACTCGTATATGAGATATTGATTCAAGTTCAAAAGAGCTACTGATGGAAGGTTCTGCAATAGAAAGTCCACCATACACATTTACCAACACGAGCTACTAAATGACTAACCAGTCAAACTCTATACTCTCAATACTATTTATTAATTAAGCTAACGGTTAGAATTGACGTCATTAATACATTCAATTCTATTTAATGAATTTTGTTGTCATGAGAGGGAACCGTACATAGTACCCATGCAAAAAAGTAATCATTCCTTTTTTCCGGAGCTGAAAGCTACAAAAAGGGAAGATAAAGACCTAGCTAGAATGTAGATAAGTATATAACACTGAGTGTGCATACAACAAGAATCAATGAACTATGAAGGCACACTGGTGAAAAATAAAATAGATGAATATTTTTCAAACGTGGTGCATTTTGTGAAAGAAGAAAAATATGTACTCCAAGAACACTAGACATACACGAAGCTACTCATTTTCAAGGAGAACACAAGATACATCTTGAGTGAACTACAACAAACACTTCATGCACTTAGGATGCTAAGCAGTACCAAGAATCAAAGAAGAAAATGACATTTTGTTTTCTGAGCAGAAACTAGAGAAGGACTCAAATGGTTTTCTGACCAACCAAACGAGTCTAGAGATGCACTTCCAATCACTAGAGATTTTCTAAACTCTTTCTCACTTCTTTTAGTGATTCTATCTTTACATTTTGAGCAGTGTGTGTACCCTGTTTATTATACACACACATTGTCTCCTATGTTAAACTGAAGGATTCTTAAATCCTCACTAAAACTTCATAACCCTTTGTTTCCCACTGTGGATAGTGTTAGAGGTCTATTAAGACCTGAACAGCCTATGTGCTTTTGTTTGTTTGTCCCACGAAGAACTGTGGTAGAGGACTTCGGAACTGGAGAGTAGTGCACTGTTGGTTACCCCCAATCCAGGGTGTGGATCAATTTATATAAATTGTTGAGAGGACTAAGTCTCGGCTTGAGACTGAACCTCTTGGTTAACTTTGCTGTGCATTTTAATTTAAGTCTATAAGTATACTTTATATTTATTTCATATTCCGCTGCTATTACTTTGAAATAAAAAACTATTTTAATGCTACTTTGATAGTTAAATTATCAAGTGTTTATACTTATTGTAAACTAGTAAGCTAGTTTCAAAATCTAATTTAATCTTCAGATTAAGTCTACTAAGACCAAATCAATCTTTGAGAAACTAATTGAACATTTACACTCTGTATAGATTCACTACAGTTTAACTTTGTTTTTAAATTGGGGGATTTTAAGAGAAATAATTTTAGAATAAATTTTTATTGGAACTCAATTCACCCCCCTCTTGAGTATCCACTCTGACCAAAAATTATATCACAATTATAATTATGATGTTTTATTTATATGATGTTTTAAATTATTTATTTCATGATAAAAGTATAAGGACTAATGATATTACAAATTAAGACACATGTGAAGAACAAGGAAAATGTTACCTGAAGTGAAGCCTTATCATTGGAATGTTAATAATATGGAAATATAAGGTAATAATAAATCCATATATGGTATTATAAATAACATTATGGATCCTTAAAATAATTTAAATATTTTTATTTTTATTTTATAGGTTCTTTGAATGAGTATGATGATAGTCAAGATTTAAGGTAAGGAGATTTCATTTCAATATTTATTTCATTGAGATATGTTCCATAATAGTCACTAACATATTATGTGTGGTGTATTTAATACCCTTGAATGTATTATATTTTTATTATCATTATATTACTGGGTATTCCCAAATTTATTTTATTATCTTTCCTTCATGGTATTTATGTTTCATAAGTTACGAAATCAATAAATTTATTTTTTTCCCAATTTTCCTTCTTTGAGATTCAGGTTTAGATAGGCACAAAATTGTTTTTGAAGTTTTATATAATTCAATTTTACATGTAATTTTATTAATATCCAACTATTTATTACTTTTTATTCTATATATATTTCTTTTATTCCATGGAAGATATAAATTCATGTGACCATGTGATAAGAGTTTATTGAAACAATGTCATCGCTTTTGGATATTTTTTGTTATGATTAAATTAATGAAAAATAATGATACAACATTCAATACCAGTCATGAATATTAATATACTATGTTTATTAAAAATATATTTATTTTTTTTTACCATTTTCCACACATTGGTTCTTAATAAAAAATTTTATACAAAATCTGACTATCACTCTCTTTGATCAGAAATATAATATATTGAAAACAAATTTTTTTAAAAATGTAATAAAATGATTTATAAAGATATATAAGGACCATAATAAAGTAAAAGTGACTAAAAATATCTATTAATACATCCTTTATAATTTTTAGAAGATATTTTAAAAAACAATTGTTATAAATTATTATTTCTAGGACGAAAGGATGTTATATTAAAGAGATTTATTAAAATATAATTCAATTTTATTTCAAATCTATTATAAAATCAATAGGACTTAATCAATTATTTTTGGTGATATTTATTTACTTTTTCCATTAATATTCACTATTTTAATTTCATACGTCTTGATGGCATGATGTTTTTGAAACCCATTTATCTTTCATGGACTATAATCATTTAAAATCCACTTATTTTCAAAGAATATGTTTATGATGAAAGGATTATGAATCATCCCATTTTCCCATAGGTTATGATATGATTCCATATATATGATACCCATTTAACTTCATGGGTTATGATATGATTGTTTATTATTATTTTTCACATGTATGAATAATTTCATTATGAGATTGGTGGGACTTATATCTCCCTCTAATGTGTTGGGTAAAGATTTATATCTTATGAGAGATACTAATACAGTCTTAGGAGTGTTCCTTTACATCAATTTTGTTCATGGGAGTGAATGGTTACTACCAAGATTTTATGGTGAGTTAACTCAAGTAACTATGATTCCCATTGGAGTGAACTGAAACTATCGAGATGGTATAGGGAATTAACCCATGCTGCTAAGACGTTATTGATAGTGATGTGTTTGATACATTTTAATCAAACTATTTAATACTGTTTTCTAAAATTACATGTTTATTCCTATGTTCTTATTTCATGGATTATGATCATTATTTCCTTATAATTAATTTATTATGAAAATCCCATATTTTTGTTATGTTTCTTTTATATGATCTTTTATAGGCATGGTTTGATCTTATACATGCATGATCATGTACTCATATTGTTATTCACATGATAATTCTTACATATCTTCCATTTTTACCCTTACTAACAATATGAGATAACCAAATACTATGTTTTATTCCCAAGGATGTGAAGATATTTGTTATGTTTGATATATCAATGAAGGGTGTTGGGAAAGAAGAATGTTGTGGGTGATAATGTATCTCACTTATGTATCTGTTTTTATGTTTCTATGATTCCATAGGAACTAGACCTGTACGATCATTATGTATCTGTTTGTATGTTTTTTTATGAATTCCACAAAAGTTCTGTATAGTTAATGTATGAAAAGGGAGGTTCTCCATAGTTGGTATTAAAGAAATTTTTTTCTTTAGCTTTGTAATATTGGATGAGATAACCATAGTATAATCCCTCTGAAGCTTCCTAGGGAAAATTCTAACGATATTGTAATGTATAGTAAAAAGGTTTTCGAATTTTGGTATGTGGTAGAGTGAGTGGTTTACCACTAATAAATCAATGTATAGATATTAAAAGTGAATCTTGATATTGAATATATGTACCAAAGGATAATAACTCCAAAAATATGCTTAGGTCCAAACTCTGTGGTATTCTAGCATTTGACAATGGGCTTTACTCCTCACATGGTTTGACACACTAAGGGGAATTTCATTGAGAATATATCAAATTATCACTAAAAATCATGAAGGATTTTAAAATGGGAAGGATATTAATAATTTAGTTTAATCCAAAGTGTCATAGATTACAGAAGGTGTAACAAACTATATATTTTATAAGTGAATCTTCATGATTATGTGGCTCTCCATTATGATAACTATTTCTTACAGAATGCTTTCAATTTTAGTAAATAGTTGGAACTTGATAGAACTGTATTAATGTCGATTGGGATAGATAATGAAATTATTTTCATCTGGATAATCCTAATTCAATGGGATATGGAATTCAAACCCATTTTGATATGCCTAGAAATAATTCTCAATCAATGATTCATAGTGGACATCGAAATTAAAAAAAGAGGGAATAACATTATGTTGATTCCATCATGATGCAACATCCACCATCATTCAGAGGGTTTTATAATCTACACATTGTAGAAAAATTGATCATTAATTCTAAAAATAAATTTTCAATTATTTATTGTTTGAAGCATGAAAACATCATTATGTCTATCTATTAGTTAGAAGGAGAAGCTAACCAGTGTTTTACTATAATCAAGAATATAAGGAATAAAGATGATATGATATCCATGGAATATGATGAGAA
This sequence comes from Viscum album, assembly GCA_963277665.1. Taxonomy (NCBI): domain Eukaryota; kingdom Viridiplantae; phylum Streptophyta; class Magnoliopsida; order Santalales; family Viscaceae; genus Viscum; species Viscum album. Next base: position 201,570,050 of record OY728121.1, on the reverse strand, counting down.
AAAGAAAATATGTTTCAATCTGTACAATAAATAAATAATTCATACAATTATGGAAAAATAGTTCATAGAGTTATGGAAAATGGATGAAGATTATTTCATTACATACATGGTAATTTCACAGGACATGTGATTTTCGCTTTTGTAATTATCAAAAAACCAGAATGTAAAGTTGATATCTACTTTAGTGGCATAAATCCAACTTTACAAGAGACATGAACATAATTTATATTAGTAAATACTAAAATATTAATTGGTTTTTAATAAAGGCTGAAATGTAGGTTGGAGTCATGTATCGACCTCATAGTTTTGACTGGAAAAGGAAGATGGAGTTTAATAGAAATTAAAAATACCATGAAGAGAAGAATATGTTCATACCAATATAAAATATGTTTATGAAGAAGTGTCGAGGAAAGTACCGTAAAGGGTATAATAAATGTTTACTGTTTGGAAAAGAGGGCAATTAAGATATTAATTTTTTATTTTATGGGAAAACGATAGATAACAATTCTAATTGAGGGAATGTTGTATAGAAATAACCTCCCATTCACTAATGCTACAGGTGTGTAGAGAATTTTCATTTTGTAAACCAGTTATAAAACCAAGGTATTGTGATGATGACAAAAATAAAAAACCTCTTATAATGAGGGATAAGTTTAAATCTCAGGGAATCAGTATTTCAGATAAGGGGTGTGATAATGATGTGATGAAAGGTTCACTTACCATACAGTATAGAATTTTTTATGTCATATTTGATTCTATATCTACTCACTCTTTCACATATAAAGAATTTTCGAAGGGATTTAATATTCCAATCAAGAAATCATATTTGTAATTTGTAGAGAAACACTTAATGGTACGACGATTTCTTCCAAATTATTTGATTCCTCTCCCATTGAGGATTGTGTGAAAGTGCTTCAAAAAAATCATATCATTCGTACTTTGGATGAATTGGATTTTATATTAGTAATGGATTAGACATAAAATCATAATTCTCACATAAATTATAGAGTAATGGATTTTAAATTTGATATTTAAAAAAAACCATTGTGCATATATCCATATAACGGTAATAATTAATATCCGATAGAGATTACATCCATTGAATGGTTTTTTATTCCCCTTCATAAGGGTTGTTTATCACAAGTGGTTAGTGAAAAATTGACATTAATGTCATTACAATTGTTATGTAATTTTTGGATTTCTATATGCAAGAGTTTTCTGGCCTTCCACAAAACTGTGAACATTCATTATTAATATAAACAATACATGGTTTCACAATAATTTCAGTGACACCTTTTAGAAATATCCCAATTGAGTTATATGAATTGAAGAAGAAACTATATCCAAACATTGCTAAGGGGTTCCTTTTTCCAATTCTGTCACATTTTGGTGAATCAATTATTTTTGTGAAAAATAATGTCAGATGAATGTGACACTGAATTGGTTATCAGTTGATTAGAAAGATCACAATATAGAAAAAGTGTCTCCTCCACAATATTGATGACTTGATTGATAAATTGTGAGGTGATAAATACATGTCCAAGATTGACCACAATTTTTGATATCATCAATTGGGTTTCATGAATGAGGATATATGTAATATGAAATTTCATTTAGGTTCTGTACACTATTAGTATATATTGAATCATTTTGGTCTTACTAATTACCATGTTATCATCATGTATTTATTGAACATAGTCTTTATAAATTATCACAATCATTTAGTAGTAGTCATTATTAATGGTATTCTTATCTATTCAAAGCGTATGTAAGAAAATAAAGATTAGTTGATAATTTTACTATATGACCCAAGGAAGAATAATATATTTGAACAATTTACAATGTGTGGATTTTTGTAAAGATTTTTTGGTTGAAATAATATCAATATATTGTATTGTAGTAAATCCATCAATGATGGATGATATTTAATGCCAGTATAGACCGACCATAGTGATTGAGATCAATATATTTCCTGATTTAGATCGATATTATCAAGGTATTTTGGACATTTTTCAACGAGTATCTAATAATATGACCATTTCAACTCGGAATGGTGTCATGTTACTCCAGCCAGAAGAATGTGATGAAAATTTCTTGGAACATAAGAGAAGTCTAGTCAGGTAAACTATGCTCAAAATACCATATTATGAAGATGATTTATCATTCAATAGTGATGAATCTATAATGGGATTGATATGATCTTTATTAAATAATAAAATGGTTTTTTCTTATAACATATTATAGTATATGATTCATTATAAAAATTTCCCAACTCCTACTTTTGAGTTAGCAGCGGTAATTTTTCCATGAATGATTTGAAGGAATTATCATTATGTAGAAATGTGTGATATATATACCAAAAATAAAACTATGAAATATGTATTAACAAAGAATTATTTGAACATGATCTATAGAATATGGATAATGTTGATAAATTGTTTCAAAAACTCAATAAACTACAACCCTAGGAACGTGAACCAGGTGGCTGATGGTTTATGTCAGAAGGATCTTACTAGATTATAAATGATGAGGATAAAAAATGATATAATATTTCCTTATTTGAATGTTATGGATATAGAAATATTAAAGGAAGGGGAAAAATTATATATTTCAAAAATGAATGTTATACCCTCTATTTAATTGATAATTAATGAAGAACGAAGAAAGATGTATAGCTATAAGATATTTTTTGAACTGTTCTTGAGTTTATCCTTGACTGGGACGTAAGGATGAGGTTCCATGACCGTGTATTTGTTCCTTCCATACAAGATTTGAAGATGGAGTTGTTAGTGGATTCTCATAGTTCATATTTCTCTATTCATAATAGAAATATGAATATATATATATATATATATATAGACTTCTATGTGTACATATGGTGGGATTTCATGATGTGGATATTGTAGATTTTGTATCCTGGTACATGGTATTCCATCAAGTAAAGGCAGAAATAAAAAGTCAATGAGTATGTGGAATCCATTACCTATTCCAAAATGGAAATGGGAGAAAGTCAATATGGATTTTGTCATGGATCATCTCAAGATCTCTAAAGGTTTTAATGATATATGGGTTCTAGTATATCACCTTTTAATGTCATCACACTTCATCACAATCACAAAATACATCCCTATAGATCATCTTTCCAGTATATTGGTAATGGAAATGGTATGTTTACATGGAGTACCACATTCCATTGAATCCAATTGGGATTTGAGGCTTACCTCAATGTTCTAGAGAAGAATTCAGCAACAACATGATACAAACAGGTCATTAAGACACTCTTAACATTGTGAGATATATGGTCAATCGTATATAGAAATTCAATCCAAAGAAAATATGTTGAGATATTTTTCTCCCTATTTCAAAGGTGGATGGGATCAACACATTACTATAGTTCAGGTTTCTTATAACAGCATCATTAACTCAAGATATATAATTGCTCCTTATGAATCCATCTATGTGAAAAAGTGTAGATATCCTACATGATGGGATGTGTTTGGATAAAGAAAGCTATTAGGAGTAGTGATCATTGAAGAGATGGTAGATAATTTTAGAACCATTCTGCAGCTTTATAAGGCAGCTCAATGACGATAAAAAGTGTATGTCAATAACCCTTGGTGTGATGTGGAATTTTATGTATGTAAAATTATTTTTCCATGAATCTCTCCCTATAAAAATGTTATGTCATTCGGGATGAAAGGAAAATGAAACCCTGGGAATATATATCCAATTGATATTCTGTATTATATAGGGAAGTTAGCATTTCACTTGAAACTTCCTACAAATATCAATTATTTCAATTATGTTTTCTATTTTTATATCATTAGGAAGAACATACATGACTTTCCACATGTATTGATATTAGTGGCCATACTATTTGAGCATTATATATCTTATGAAGAACACCCAGTTGAAATTATGGATAGTACGAAGAATGTTTTAACAAAACAATATCACTTAGTTAATTAACGTTTTCTAGAGAAATTTCTAGTTAGTGGATGCAATGTGGGCTCATGATGAAATAATGAATCATAAGTATCCTTATTTCTTCCAACTAAATGATAAATTTCAAGAAATAAATTCATTTTATGGGGGTAGAATATAACACACTGTGTTTTTATAGACCTTTCATCCTCGAATAAATTTAATTATGGTTTATGTCATACAATACACTAAGTAAAACGTTCATTTCACGTAGAACTGACTTGGCATGTGACATGTAATACATTAAAAATAGTAGTGACTTCTAGTATATTACACGAAGCATCGACTTGGTAAATGTTACATGAAATACTGATGTTTCATCAAAACATCACTTTACTTTTATATTTATTTAATCAAGATAATAATAACCTAGCCATTACACATTTTAATTATAAAAGGAAAAAAATTATTTTTTTAAATGCTTTTATATAAATAAAACATACTGATGACGAATGATTTAATTTTTTTGGTAAATTCCTTATATGGTTGAAAATACAATCTTCTCAAATGATCTTCTTTTAATTTCTATCTATTAAATATAATGAAAATAATTTTAGACAGATTATGAAATTTAATTTGAAAATATAAACATCAATTTAGACTTTATAATGGATAAATTTTCTTATGGATAATTTGTTCATTTTTTTTTGATTAACATCATTGTAGAAAGAATAGTGAACAATACCGGATTGTAATTCCAAACTACCTTATCTTTTTATTTATTTATAAAATGAAATTATATTTTAATTTTTTTTATTGGTTTATTTACTAAATATTAATATATATTAATACTATTTTGGTTATTGACATCAATTTCACATTGATCCTGGTGATAAAAACATAGGGAACTTTTGAATGCTTTTTCTAAAAAGCCACATTGTTGACTTGATAGTGGAATTAATTTTAAATTTACATCTAACATTCTTATGATTGGAATTTGGAAGAAGGTATTCCATAATTAGAATAAAAATAATTTATATTTTAAATTAAGGTCATCTTATTTGTCAACAAAAAATATTAGTGAATGTAATTAAAATTAATTACCACAATTATTGTAAAACTAATAAAAAATACGGAATAATCCTTAATTTTAATAACCAAAAAAAATCTCCAAAACCAATTTTATGTACATTACACGGCCTTCGATAATATATTATTGAGTTTAGTTGATTGGGACTGACTATTTTATGTAAAAACGTGTGTACACCTAACTTATATACAAATATGCCAAATGTGTCATTTCACATACCTATAATAGGCCACCACCTCTCGATCTTCATTATACCTATACCTACAAATTAGATAGTCCACTCTCTACTCAATAAACTTCCCAAAATCCATCAATTACTCATTTAATCATTCCTTTTAGAATAATGAAATCCGTAAAATTAATTTCTCAAAAACCAAAAATAGATGCCAGATTAATATGTAACATTTTCTATCAAGATCCTTTATTTTATATTCTTTCTCCACACCCTCCACCCTCTTTATTCAATTATTTTATAAAGAATTGTATCCATAATATACTATTAATTTTTTATGATACATTTTTGACTAACACATTCACACACATCCATCAAATGGGTATCAAACATAATGTTTATGTGTTTGGTGTACTACTACATCACTAAATGGTGATTGTTTGTATTCCCTTAGCACCCCTCATAGTAAAAAATCTATTTCAAAATATGTTTATATATGTAATATGTTATATTTATTAATTTATTAATCATATATATTCCATTTAAATGGGATTTATATTTTTACTTTCCTTTTTTTTAATTTGATATATTCATTTGAGGAAGTGTATACTAATGCCACATCACATCGATGTGGCTCATTAATACACTATATAGAATGTATTAAATGGGATTTAAGGAAATATATATGATATATATGATATAAAAATATATTTTTATAATATATATTCATACAAATAAAATTATATTAATTACCAACTTTCTTTTAATAGGATAATTAAATTCGAAACAACGTTCATGCATACGTACAACTTACCATCTCAAAGAACAATGTGTTCCATCTAATAATTCAATATTATAAAAATTATAATAATATAAATATAATTATTAAATTATAATTATATTATGGAGTAAATTATATAAATCATGTTATATGTATAAGCACAAAATATATAACAAATGAAGACACATGTGAAGAAAAATCAGATATTACCTGAAGTGAAACATTAACATTGGAATGTAAAAAAGATGGTAATATATGGTCATAATAATATAATATTTGATAATATATATAAGAATATTTCCCAATAAAATATTTATAATAAATTTATATTTTTATACATGTGCTTTTAATTAGTATGATATTAATGAAAATAGAAGTTAATTGTATTACGTCTCACTTTTTTCACTTAGATCCCTCCCTTAACCATTATCCACATCTTTTGAGTGCTATTTTGTAATATACATTATTTAATTATATTTATATTATAATTAAAGTTATGAGTATTTACATATAATTTTTATGATATATCTTACATGGGTTTCATGTTTTATATGTTTCTTAAAGGGTTAAATAGTTTTGTCTAAATTTTCATTCTCTGTGACTCATGTTTTTTATGCACCTAAATTATTTCTCATGGTTTATATAATTACATTTTAGATGGTATATCATGAATCTAAATATTATCATAATATTTTTATATTAATTTGATTTAATTTTATAACATGGATAGTATGATCCCATGGTACCATGTTATAGGATTTTATTACAATAATGCCATCTCTTTTCGAGATTGTTTATGATTATACTCCCATTAATGCAATCTCTTGAAACATCTATCTATAACACTAATGATATTTCTTATCCTAGTGTTATCCATTATATCCTCATTTATTAGTTATATTTTTCTTCTTTAGGGTACTTAATATAATGTTTTTATGTAAAATGTGTCCATATATCTCTTTAGACAGAAATCTATTGTATTCAAAAACTATGTTTTAAAAATTGTTTTATAATGAACTTTGAAGCCAATTTTCATTTTAAAGGGATTTAAAAAAATAAATGAATAGTTTATAGGTTTCTGAATATATTTTCAATGAAAAATGTGTTCTAATGGTTTTATGTTTTAAATAACAATTTTCAATTAATAAATGATATTTTCCTCAAGAAATGTTTTTATACGACCATTAAAATTTATTTCTAAACTAATATAAAATAGTATTGTGTTACTAATAACCTTATTTGGAAATTTATTAAATATTTCAATTAATAAATTGTCTCTAAATGCAAATTTATTTTTATAGAATAATGTTTATGAAACAAGAATCTCTTTCACGTGCAATATCCTTTTGAATCATGCATGATGAAATAATCTTGAAACATATATTTTTTAAAGGTTATGATTAGATAACATGATTTATATGTCACGATATAGACTAAGATGGTCTAGGGGGTGAACCTTGACTATTAAGATGTCTATGGGAGCAAATAGAGAGTACCATGATGATATGAGGATTGATCTCATTATATAAAAAGGTCCATGGTAATGAATCCGTACTAAAAATATGGTATGAGGAATGAACTAATACTATTCATATGGTTTTAATGGGCCCCTTTTTTAATATTGAAATCATATTATATACTTATCTATTTTCAATAATTACATGTTTTATTAATATATTATTTTTTCATGTATTTTTTTTATTTCATTATGATTTATTTGTTTTGAAAGAAAACAAAGTATTCCATGTTTCATGTATTTGATCATTTATATATAGGGAATGATCTTTTATTTTCTTTATAAAGTACTAATACCCTTATTCTAATGATTATACTTACAATCTCTCTTGTTTACCGATACAGAAAATCTAATTTCACCCCTTTATATTATTCCTTCCCTTGGTTTTGATTATATGCATTATCATTAATGTGTCTAAGAAGGGTTATATTCTAGAATAACATTGTGGGAGTTAATTTATCTCACATATGTTTCCATATTTTTGTTTATGTGTTTCCGATGGAACTAGAGATGTATGGTCTTTGGGCATTTGAATCAAATTTTTTTATGTATTCCAAAAAATATATGAAATGATAATATATGAAAAGTTGGTGTCTATATAATCCTAGAATGAAATGAACTAATAATTTTGGGATTTGAGGAATATAAATATAAATTTTACATGACATTTTTCTGTAGCATAATAAAGGTTAACATGATAAAATATGATCTCCACAGAAATATAATAGCACAATTGTTCAAATACTAATTTGTGGAATCAAATTTTCCGACATTCATCAGGGATTGGGTAATATACAGGACCGAAGAAAAATTTATTTTTGTACTGCACTGACTATTTATTAATCAAAAGGATATTACACAAAGGCTATATGGGAATCTAATTATGATAAAATATTTTTAATAGATTTAATTTTTCGTTAAAATCTTGTTCTTTGAATAGATCACAATAATGAGGGGGGATTCATCAACTGAAGGAAGATGTTTAGAAAATATATGAGGAAATTATTGAATGGAATGCCTAATTACAGTAGTTCATAAATATATATATGTGTAATTAAGACGTAACATTGCGTTGGGTGATTCATTTTTTTGACCAATTTGTGGAGGGACATCATATGTTATTTGACTGAATAGTTCACCATTCATAGTTTGAATGTAGAGAACACATGATAACGTGGGGTTAATTTATTTACACGTATTATATAAATATATGAGTGATGAGGGGATTAAATACATCAATTATTCAGATACTGTTGGATATAGAATATACATTCAAGGAAATAATGATAACTTATACAAAATTATATACAATCTTATTGAATTAGTTGGATATTGAGCTTGGAAAACATAATATATAGGAGGTTATGCATCATCATGATAGATCATTCAATATTTTGTCTAATTGTGATACTGATTTCATGTAAATAATTCATATTGTTATTCAAAAATCACTAGGAATGATTTTTTTTCTTTTCATGTGGCATGACCTATAAAATGATTGGTTGTTTGAATGTATTAATTATATACACAAAGATATTTAATAGATATGTGTTCATGATTTTTCAGGAGCATGGGATAACCATATATCCATGTTAATTTTTTTTATAATAATAGATACATTTTTTGTTATATATTGATCCCTTTTATTCATTACAATGTCAATCATGAAACTCACACATGTATTTTGTAGAGGGACGTGAGTAGATGATCATTAGGATAACCATGTTAAGGGAGACCACCTATAGGGTTTATATGATTAGGATGTGGTTCAACATTTAAAATATTATGAAATTTCGATAGGGAGACCTAATTTTATAATCCATATATTTTTTCGATGATAATAAATTCATATAGAAAAATCCTTTGTCGGAGAATCGTCAGTTGGGGAGTCTAGGATGGTTTATACAAAGTTATTGTTTTCCTTTTTGAGGTTATGGAGAGGAATTGTATGGTGGACTACATGAGGGATATTTAGAATTGAAATTAGAGTATGGATTATTTAATTAATGTTTTACATCTCTAAATATAGTATTTATACCCATCACACTCGATTGGTGGTGGGAATATCATTTTATCAGTTAATGCATCATTTTATGATCACTTTATTGGCACCAACAGGAACAATAATATTTCTTATAGGATTAAAATCTAGCATTATTTTATTTATAATTATAGAATAAGTGTATCATAAGATAAAATATGATTCTATAGTATGATTTAATATTATAGTTTTATATTAATTTTACATGGTTGGTCATATATAATACATAAGGATGTAACTACCTTATTGGGATTTAAAAAATGGGTTATAAATTATAAAGTATGTTTCACATTAAATTGAACTATTATTACTCTCTGAGCTTATTTTTCCCTTATACTGTTATTTGGGGGTGGTGAATATTAAATCAGGGTATTTGAAAACATAAAAACGTAGAGGGTGGGTGGAAAATAAGACTCCCCATGGAAGCCATATATGGTTTGGCTAGATGTCTTGTGTGAGTGTGCACGGGGAGTGACACCTACATCCCAAACTAGAAAGCTATTCTTGAACAATATTATATCCAATGGGATCCCACCATTTTTATAGTAGGACTTGACATGGGGTAGAAACACTATGTCCCAACTACAATTTCAATGGGACACCATCAAATAACTCTTATTTTGTATGAATACAATTTAATATGGACATATTAGGTTGAATTATTATTCGGTTTTTTTATAATATCCCACCCTCATATTATACACCATCTTATAACATGTAAATCATTTCCATTTTTATCATATATCCCCTTTTAAATTTCAATTTCATGTTAATAATAGAGATATTTATCTTATTGTATGGATAACCACTTAGTAGATACAATTTTTGGTTTCTTTCACTTCTAATTCCACTCTCATCACAAGGATATCACTATATATTCCTTTGAAAATAAATGGATTCTTTATGATTTAATTTTGTGGAATCTATTGGTGTAGAGACAATAATTAAACATTTCTAGAAAATCCATACATTATTTCAGTGATAAAATATGATGTCTTGGGTTATTTGGAATAAGACTACAGAAATTTACTTTTTAACCTTATTCATGATTTATCACATGGAATAGTGGAATAAAGGTGTTTTTTAGAACATTTTATTGAGGTATATGAATATTATGAATTTTATGGGATCAAATTATATTTGTTTAAAAGTGAATATATGGATGTTTTCTTGGGTTTTGACCCATTATTGGATTATTATAATTATTATGGGTGTTTGGTAGTGTTTTGAACAAATTATGAGTAATAATTAATTTTTTCTATTTTAAGTGGATAAGGATTAAAAATTAAACTAAAAAGATTTTCAATATATTTTATTCTGATATTTGATTATATTGTATTTTTAGAAATTGTGATCACTTGTGTAATGGTTTGGGGGGGTTTATGTGAGAAAAATTATGGGGAATACAATGTTTTATGGGATAGATTGGATAAAATGGAACATATTTTATGTTATGGATTACTATGAGGACATGAAATGAATCTCTGTATATCAATTATAAAATCAAGGTACCAAAAAACATGGGATTATGATGTTTTTTAATTTTAAAAATATTGTCAACATTACACTCTCCTAAGACAATATCTTGTGATAGAAATTGTACCCAAGATATTGGAATGGTATATTAAATAAATATGTAGTGTTTTGGATTTTTTTGTATGTTGTCTATGTGACATAGTCCTCATACAACTTATAATGTTCACTGCTATAGACCCCATGGTATTAGATTACACCGTCATTCAATTATTAGCTTAATTATGTATCAATGTTATTTATCATGTATTGGTATGTAAATGAATAATTATATAATTTGAATATTTTTTAAAATTTATTTATCCTATTCTGTTCAAATGTATACAAATGTACAATTACACTTACACTAAGGACCAGTTGGTTTTTTCCTACTAGGTTTTTATATAAACTCTATACATGAGAAAACTGACTGATTTGTATAATTTATTTTAAATGATCTTGAGAAGGGGAAGTCAACAATGTTATAACAATATGTATGTATATATAAGACATTAATAACTTTGATACCATTAATATAATCTAATTTCTATTATATTCTTCACCACTACAATTAGTTAATTATTTTTTATCACCTATCTTGATTCACCGCAAATAGAGATCACTTTTAACTATTGACATTTGATGAAAAGTTATTTATATAAATATAATATACTATATTATTTTTATAATAAGGCTGAAAGTAGTATTCCATAAAATTCATTCATTGGTTATTAGTATATCTAAATTTATTTGTGATTGGAAGGCTCTATATCTAGCACATATAATTGTAAATGTATGCTTTAGTCCCTTCTTTTAACATCCTATGATTTTGTGAAAAAAAATTTCTCTTTAAATTTAATATTTTTGATACATTAAACAACATGAAGAACCAAGTCATTATATCATTAAAAGAAATACTATGAATTCTTTCTCTATAATACACTATTTGTTATCAAAACCACGATATATTTTTAGTATTTATATTTAAATGAAACTATTATAAACCCTTCATAAATCATATTTTAATGAATATTAATAAATAATTTTTAAATTTTATCTATTATGTATTTATATATGGACATCATATTGATAATAATCCACTTAATTATTTTAAATTATTTATATGCTTCGAAAATACATTTTTCAGAAATTTTTTTTTTATTTTGTGTGTAATAATTAAATGAATTTTTAAAATCTACTTAATTTCAATTATATAACATAAACACCAATTTTTTCTTCTTAATTCCAAAATAATATTAAGTGGAATTTTTGTGATATTATTTATAAACAATTTATACTTTTTTGATGAATAGTGTAACTGGTGATTTTTAATTCAAAAATTCCATATCATTTAATATAGAAATAATGATAAGTTATTTTATAAAATGGTTTTAAATTAAAATAATATAAATTATATATCCATTAATCCATTGTCCTTCATCGGAGTCAATTTCATATTGATGTTTGATAGAATAAAATTTGACACATTTGATATTTTTCAATATAAAAAGAAGTTATATCTACATGTATGTGTGATTGATTTTAAAATAAATTTTTCCAATTATGTGAATTATATTTGAAAAATTGGATTAAATATTAAGAAACATCATAATATAAATTATATTATAATGTAAAATTAATTCTTGACATAAATGAAAAGTTAATGTAGTATAAATAAATAACAATGGTCAATGTAAAAATGGAATCACTATTGGGTTATTATCGAATAAAAAGTGGTAAAATTACATAAAATATTGTCAACGTTTGATTTAATCATTTCATATATATTATATAAATTAAATTTAATGAAATATGGAAATTTCATGCCACTTACCATTGAATATGACCCATATAATAAGTTTAGTAAAGAAAAAGAAAAAAAATCGTTCATATTTTAAATATCTCTAATGATTTATGATAGGAAACAGGTTTTTTTAGATATTATTTTGATATATAAATGGGGGTTTTTATAATTTAATTTATCATTTATTTTTATAGATGATAAAATTACTCAAAATTCCTTAGAAATATTAGCTCTCTAATTATTTAAGTAATAAAAATTAAAAAAATGCTACTAAAATCATAAATATTTTTCTGAATAGAATGCATTATTATATTCCATTAATTTTTATATGCACATATCATTTAAAAAAGACTTTATCATCATATATTTTTATTTCATTGTTGTATTCATTTTTTAAAAATTCAAATGAAATGAATAATGTCAGTATAGACATTATTATTATTTTATATGAAAATATATTTTATTAATTTATTTATAATTAACATTATAACAATAATACGAAATTTTTTTTTGAAATTTTAAAAATATGATTAATTTTTTCCATTCATTGTACAATTTTTCTTTTCTATTGACCTTATTTACAAAAAAAATAGTAAAAACATGGTTTCTATAGTTACTGTCAATGTTAGGTTTTTTTACATTACATGTGATTATATTAAAAATAATAACCAACTGAAATATAATTTACATTTTTAAAATTAGTTATAATATTTTTATTCATTAGGACATAATTACCTAATTTTTTTCATTCTAATTCACTGTTAATGGATAACATTTTGATTTTAGTAAACTATTTACCATTGGGATGAATAGAAATGGTTAAAATATAGATACTTATAAGATAAATAATGACATGCTTAAAAAAATTCATAATTTTTTGAAGGAGATTTTGGTCGACTATTTTATCCCAAAGAAAAATTTATTTATAATATTTGGGTCAACATGACGTAGGAATGAACTCTAAAGAGTGAATACTTTTAACTACTTATAAGAATTTCACTACACCCCGACCTTAAAACATCAATCACAGTCCTAAATTATTCACACAACATATTCCATTTGGATAGAAAATAATATTCTCAATTCACCTCCATAAATTATTTTCCCATCCTAGAAGACTAACCATAGATGAATTTAGTGCAATCCTATAGATAAAATCCGGATAAGAGTTAATGTTCATCAATCACTTTTTTCATTTTATTTCCTCTTACAACCCATAATATTTATATTATTCCCAGATTATATTTAAATAAAATAGTATTCATATAATAAATTATCACTGGGTTTTTTTAAGCTACAAAAACACAAAATTGCATCAAATTCTTTATAAAAGCATTGGTCATGTTTTTGTGGTATACTACCTAGAGAACAGATATCATTAATTTTTTCATTCCCACATTTTACGGTTGTGTATGATGATTGATTTATAGATTATATCAGATATATATGATATTTGTTATGTTTCTATTATTATTCTATTATACACTTGGAAATACATTTTGATTTTCCAATTTTCTGGAATTTTATAACACTGTGTGTACGACGATCTAAAACCTCACAAAGTGATGGGATTCATTCACAGATTAGATGGAATGTATTCATGATGGGTTTCAAAAAAAATATTTTATATTTTTCAGATAAATGCTACTGTTATTATAACACACAGAAATATATATATATATATATATATATTAGATTTAATTTTCATTCATTCTATATGATAATAAAATTTATTTAATGTTCATTCGTGCGTACTGGATAATATCTCCATGGACAATGTATTTCATTTAAAATCACTAGATATTATATAATAAAATAAACAAAAATATTTTCAAACTATTTTATAATTATATGAAGGATTAAATTATTTTGATTACAAAACCAGGATCTATGTTAGAGTACTAAAAATTACTAGTGAAAACATATAAGGAAGAAAAATCAATTAATAACTGAAAAACAACATTAACAGGGAATTATTATCATTTAGATAATTAATGGTCACCCTTGAATAATGTATTGTTATATATATGTATATATAAATTTTATTATGTAATATATTAATAATATAATTATATTTATTATATAATATTTTAGGATGATTATTAAAAATGTCAAGACTTGAATTAACTAGATCACTTTACTAACATAGTTTATGATAGACATATTCAATATTCATGACCCCCTTATTTTGTGTTGTTTATATACATCCCTAGGAAATTATATATAAAAAATATGTCTCAATTAAGGATAATAAATTTTTCTATTGATGGAATTTTTAATGGGTCTTTCAATTCCATCGTTATTGATGTTGTAATTGATTTTTATTTCAAATTGCCTTCTTTGATTCATCTTCTATAATATGAAATTATATTATTTCGCAAGGATTATATACATCCCAATTGACATTTAATATTAAAAATTTATTTATCTTCATGATATTTCATTTTTTCATTTCATGTTACCCTTTTATGGATCTTATGATTCGTGTTTACCAATTTGGAATGACTTTTAGGTTGAAATATCATTTATTATCAAGATTTCATATGATTATTATTCCAATTATGAAATTTAAGTAATAGAAGTCAATAAACTACTTTATTTTATTATAATATGTTTATTCATAATATAATCATGTAGTGGTACTATATTTACACTATTTTAAACTTTATATCCATTATTAATTATTAAAAAAATTAGAATATATTTTTCACTTTAGTCAGAAATGTATTGTATTCACAAAAAGGGTTTTATAAAAATGAAAAAAAGGTTTTATCATTCTATTATTATTTCAAAAAAAAATTACTGATTTATATTTCTTTTAAATAGATTCTTCTGGTAATTTTCCAAAATAATTCTATTTGGATTATACAAATAATTTGAAATGAATCATCATGTTATCATGTGTGACATGTATATAAATTTCCATGATCATGACATAAATATATGGTTTTATATATATGTGTGTAAAATGTATTGTGTAAAGATAAATTATACATGAACAAAAAGGGTACACTGGTGGTCAGCCCAAGTCGGGGGTGGGGGCATGGTTTTTTATCCCAATCCCAAATTTGAGGCTACATAGCTTTTTATCTCCTACCTAAATGAAGGTACGTGGGTGGTTACCGAAGCCAAAAATGTTATAAATTCCATGGTGGATATATTGAAATATGGTATTATATTATTTGATGTAGTCCAATAATATATTTTTTATCACAACGATATTTTTTCATGGATAAATTTTTTGATTTCCTTTTGATTGATGTCTTGTGAACAACTAATATTTATGAAATGAATGATGTTTATGACATATGATAGGTTTTGTATGAACATTTTAATTTATATTCCATATCCCCGACCCTTATTGTTATCATAAATAATAAAATGATCATATATTTATTTATCTTATGTCTAAACTTATTGAGAATCCATGCTCACCCATTCGCAATTTCCATTTCCCTTGGTAAGGTAAATAGGATTTTTATATGGTATTTCCATGATGCTTTTATAATTGTAAGACTATTGTGGAAAATATTTAATATTTTTAACAATATTAAAAGATAATGTTCAAAAAATAAAATGGAACAAATCTATTAATGTCCTATGCATGTGTTTTTTCAATGTATTTAATATTCATCTAAATATTTTTAATATCCAATTATGAGAAAACTAGGTCACTATAGTTGGCATCAAATTAATTTTTTCATTATCCTTTAATAATAGTGAAGGGAAATAATTTTTATATCCCATGAGATATTTCTAAGTATATGTCAAGGTATTTTTCTATGAATAAGTCTAAGGATGATTTGATTTATTGGAGAATGACATCGAATCATGTTAATGAATAAAATGAGAGGTTTTAATGAAATAATTATTTTTTATGGATAATATAGTTGTATGTGGCTCTTGAGTAATTTAAATATGGAGTTAAAGCCCCGAAAACATAGTATTGAGTTAGACAGAATCAAGAACTGGTCGATGAAAATGATCATTGTTTCACACAAAGATTTATACACCAGGAAGATATGATTTGGAAATTCACAAACTATTTAAATACAATAATTTATTATTTAAATTTATTATGTCTTGGAATGAACTATTATAAACATATGGTATTATATATTAAAAATCATTCCTCATGATTTAGGCATTATTATTATATTATAATTTGTCTCCCACAATGATTAGTGTTGCTAAAACAGTAATTTTCTTTTTTTAATCACTAAAATAACATGAATTATCAACTTTAACATGGAATAAGATGGAAAATTTACTAATAAAAATAGAAATATTGTGAATAATAGGGTAATATTGTTGTTATAATAACAAATAAATTTCCATGGAAAAAGATTTATATTGATTACCTTCACTAACTAAAAGAATCCACAATATAGACAACGAATGAGTATATTAATGGTTCAAGTGAGGTTATCAATAGAGGAATGAATATTAAGTTTCCTATTTCATGATAATGTGGATAAAAGTATGATTGTTATTGATTTAGAGGAATATAAAGAAAATTATTTTGACAAAAATAATGATACAAAGAATGTAACTACCAAGGTTAAATGAAATGTTATGTAAAATAAATATATAATAATAATGGTGTCCCTATGTTATCATAGAATTTATAATTTAGTATGTGTGGGATGTATGGTCATTATATGAATTGATTTCCAATGGCGAAAAATTCTGAGTTAAAATACAATGGTTTTATTAGTAATTATTAAATTGTTGATGGTGAAGATACTATATATCAAATATGAAAGGAAATATGTACTAAGTAATAAGATAATAAATAATAGTTAATAGTTGGATCATAATGTGGCATGAATTATGTATTCTCGTATTGGTATTCAAAAAATATGAAATATATATGGATTTTGAACTATATATTTTTCATTATGTATTACAAATAATATGTTGAATGATGGATATTTAAAATAAAATTAATTTAATAGAATAGTTATATTTTATGGGAAACTGGTTTTTTAGGGAAGGTAACCCTTAATATCTTCCTGATATTGAGACAATATTTTTTATTTTCGATATATAGATCTCGGATAAGTATAAAGAATATTGGATAATAGTGATTACCTTGAATGATATTAATGATTTTGTAACGAAGTTTTTTATTCTCAGATGGTTGGAGTTTACAATTTTTTTAGATTTTAGGAATATATCAAAAAAGATTTGTTCTATTTATGTTAGGTATATGAATGTTATTTTTCAATATGGTATTACGGTATTTTGTATTCTTATAATGATTCTATAGATTACATGATCAATGTATTTACATGATTATTATGTATCAATTAAGAGCAATAATTTTGATATTTTGGGGATCATAGTTTCATTGATATTGATAAATTTAGTGACATTCATTATAATTTTTGGATTGTCATATTTCATAATGTTAAAAAGATTAATCATTTATTAAACGGTTTAATATAAAAATTGAATTTGTTTTTAGTTAATATTTTATTATTTCTCAATATGATTATTTATGCACATTCAACAGTAATTTTTATCCATTTTGTTGTGATGATAACTAAATTTAGGATTATTATTATTATTATTTCAATGGATTGTATAATCCATTAGAGCTTCAGGTATAAAAAATTCACATTCTTTTCTTAGAGTTTGAGATGAAATGTAAATTTATCACATCACAAAAAAAGGGTGGAAGGATGCTTATGAAAAGGGATTAAGATAATAATGTGTTCATTATAATGAAAATTTTTCAAAATTTGGAAAAAGGTTTTGAAATATAATTGTGTACTATACTCTTCATTTATATGATATTAATTACATTTATAAGACTCTTTTGATTATGGATTTATAATCATTAACTTTCTCCTGACCATGTTCTTTATCATTGTAAAAAAACATTTAGGTCTTAGTTTTATCTTATATATCCATATATTGAATTCCAAACTCTCTTCTTCTATTTGGAAACATAGTTATGTATTAATTTGGAGAAACCATTTATTTCCAACATTCAATTATGAAATGATTCATTTTTATTAATTTTTAAAATGTGGGTAGGCATGAATTATTTTTCAAATTCTAAACCATTGATGTTCGTGATGAATTTCAAGGTTGATGTTCATTTTAAGTTAGTAGAATGAAACAACTCAATTTTTTGTTGAATGGTTATTCAAATAATTTAAATCTGTTTGATATTTATCCATACAAACACCTCCAAGTCAATATTTGAATAAATGCAACCTTGATTCAGCTTCCACTAAAAATCAATGAGTTTAAACAAAATCCCAATTTATTATTAATATTGTTATTTAAATTCTACCATTAAAACAAATCCATTATACATATAATCATGATTATTAATAAAAATGATTTAGAAAATATTTATAATTATTTTATGTATTGATTTCATATTTTAAAAATGGAAATTATTTTGTTAAATGAATTTATATGTTGTGAATATTACATTTTCTCAAAAAATAATTGTTTCAATTTTTGACCAATTATAAAATTATATCTCTAAAATATTGCAATAATAATTTCAAAAAATGAACATATTTAATGAATTAATAATTTAAAAATTATATTACGTATAATTTGACGAATTATTTCCTAATATGATTGATTATTTTATGATTAATTAAAACATATTTAATTTTAATAGAAGAGTAAAATATCATTTATTTTATTTATAATGAAAAAAATATTTTTAAATTTTTTAAGGTAAAATAATCTAAATATATATCTATTAACATATTTTAGAACATTTTAATAAATTTGATATTGAATTCAGATATAGAAAAATTTCATTCCTAAGATATTTTTCTCTTTACAACCAAATTCTCATCGCATTTGGTGGGGACAAATTTTAAAGTAATTTTTAACAATAGTTTCTATTTAATTTAAAAAATGTTGTTAATTTTTGGATTAATAATAATATACCATGTTTAATACGTTCATCGTGTGTTTTGACATAAAATATTAGTGACTACAGTAAAATGTACTTACCATAGTTAAAGAAAAAAATATTTTAGCATCGATTAAACTATAATGATAATAGTGAAAATGGTATAAATAATTAAATAAATATTATTGAATGAATTTATTTATATATATTCTATAACCATTTATTAAATATTTAAATTTATTTCCATATCCCTTTTAATATGACCCAAATTATACGTTATGTAATGAAGTATACCAGAAAATTATCTTTCATTCTATAAATATCGATAAAATTAATTGTATAGGGGAAAAAATTAGGTTTGGGTATATATTTTATTAATAAAAATATATATGTTTTTTATCCAAATAATTTATCATAATTTTTTAGCAGTGAAATAGTTACTTACAATCCTTATTAAAGACCCACCCAAGAACAATTTAGTAAATAATAAACAAAATCAAACTGACAGTAAAACTATTTAAAATGATGTGATTTGAATGAATTATTATATTTAATTGTCTTTAAATATGAATATAGAATTTTAAATAGTATTTAAACTAATATATTTTATTTCAATTATTTTTTTTTTGACATTTTTCAATTTCATTTTTAATGAATACTTTCGAAAATGATGTTAATGATATTTTCGTTAATGGATTTTTATTAATTAATTTAAATTTACATAATGTCAATTATTATTATGATTAATTGTTTTATATATTAATAAATTTCAACTATGGTACATTAATAGAATGTTTATGTTCTATTAGAATGAATATATTGGTTGTTAAATAATAAAATCACACATAGGTTGGTTATGGGAAAAAACAGATTTTATGCACCTTACATGGTATTGTATTAAAATTAATTTACAACACACAATGAATTTATATTTTATAAATTACATATAATTCTTATCATCCATGAGTAAAAATTATAAAATAATTAAAACTATACATTTTTCTTACGTGACTAAATACCAGGGTTATGAATCTACATACTATAGTGAAATACAAAAATTGTAAAAACATGTAAAAATAAATGTTATGGAATAAAATGTTTTTAAAATGTGTTACATAGTGTGTTGGAGGTTTTGATCCAACATTTAATACATAAAATCAATTAATATTAATATTTTGATACACATGAGGTAATATTGACAACCCAATATTGAATATAATTGATTTTTTACAAAAGTATTACTCCTCCTAAACTATAAAAGGACACTATCTCCCCCCACATAGTTACAACTCTAAAGCCTTTTTAAAGGAAAAATAATCATCCTAGAAAAAATACCAACTTCCATAATTTGCATAGTATTTTTTTATAGAAATAATAAAAATTTTGACTTTAGATATAACCTATGGAAGATACCAGAATAAGTTGTAGCATTCATCAACGAGCATTTCTTTTCCTTCCTCCAACCGATTAAATTATTAATATACCAAAATATAAAATTATTCCATCATATTTCATATAATGATATATTTATATGGTATGATATTTAAATATAACTCCAAACAGATCCATTAAATGGGTTATGAAATCATTATTCATGTATACATTTTACAACCGCCTCACAAACTGGTGATAATCTTTTTTCAATTATAACAATTCAGGGATTGAAATAATGATGTTTTTATAGTATATATATGATACATAATATAAATATTAATTTTTATTCTTTTATAATTATTATATCAAACATACCTTCATGCTTCCAATTTCCTGGGAATACTATAACATTGACCGTGTGTATGATATACTACCACCTCAGGAATCAATGTGATTCCTTCACGCATTACCTAGAATGTATTAAGGACATTTTTAATAAGAATATGATATATAAATGAATGAAATTATAATTTTATTATAATATTTATATATCAATTAATATTATTTCTTTTAAATAGGATAAAAAATGGAAACCACGGCCATATGAGCATATGTCCAACCATCTCTTAAAATAATGTATTTCATTTCCTTTCACAAAATCATTGGGATTGAAATAAAAAAATAAATAATGAATATATATTATATTCATATATAGCTTTAAATTATATATAATATTAAATGATGATCTATTTAAGATGAAAAAAACTAACAGGTCAAAACTTATGTGAAAACCCCATTTGGTTAATATCAGAAATGAAATTTTTTCATGGAATTTCAAATAAATGTGTTGTAAAAGTTCATAAGAAAATAATTACTTTAATGGTATATATATACATTTATTTGATAAATTTATAATATAATTATATTTATTGTATATGAGGTTTTGACACATATGATGAATGTCATTACATAAGGTAAAATAATTTCATGTCTGTGTTTTATTTCTGATCCACTTATACCATATACACGAATCATTATTCTGTGTGGTGTATACAGCTCCATATGAAATGATATATAAATAATATAAATTATTGTTTTTTTATAATGTTTCTATATATTTTATTCATTCATAGTTCTTATGATTCAAAATTTTCTCATTTAGTATGGGTTTTTTGTCTCAATTTTACTTCCTTGAGACATATCTAATGTTATGGACCTATAGTCCTTTATAAGGTGTTCATTCAAAATCATTTAAATGTAATTCATTTAATTTATTTATACTAATTATATTTGGATTTTCATTTTATATTACTCCATTATGGGGATCTTATTCAAGTTTATCAAAGTGGTAACAGGTTTATGTTACAATGTCAATGCTTCTCCGGGTTCTTCATGTGTATGATTCCATTGATAAAATATTATTATCTATATATCAAGGAACTCTTGAATTTTTTTATCATATATTTATTCATGATATTTTAATGTAATGGTAGAATTTTTGAATGCTTTTAAAAATATAATTAAGTAAATGTTATCAAGAAAATCCGACTTCATTTCATTCATTGTTCTGAAATATATTTTCATTCAAAACCACATTTTCTATATATGATTTCAATAATTATTCCTAATTATATTATTAATTTTGAAATAATTTATTACACATTTCTATATTTTTGATATTTTTTATAAATGGAATCATCATATATTTTTTCCAAATAATATAACATATAATTTTATAGAAAATGTTAAAGGAATCATGGTTTTAACATGTACGACATGAACACAATATTCTAACAACAATTATATTAATTTAATTAATGATTAATTCATATTATATAAATGTTATTTTCAATAAAAATGGTTGGAAATATATTTTATAAACTAATAAATTTTTTTCTATAGGGATTGTATATTTTTCCCATGAAATGTTTTAATAATATTTAATGATTCATTATTACATTTAAGGTTATTTTGAATGAAAATATATTTTAATGATTCAAAATTAAATTCTATCTCTGATGAAAACCTTTCGTGTCACTATTCCCACACAATTTACATAATCCATGGGTATCATTTTTATTATTTCTCTAAATAAATCATGATGGATATATATTTATGAATCCGTTTTCTCATCAATGGGTTATAACATGATAAAATTCATTTGAAACCAACTTCTTGTTAGAAGATATTATGTGATGAAATAAGGAAAATATTATAAAAACAATCATCATTCCCAAGGGTATGTTATGAATAAATGTATTTAAAACCATCTTAATTTCATGTATAATGGCATGAGGAATGTGTATTTAAATTTTGAGAATAATAAATACAGTTCTAATAATATTATTGGTGGGACCTATATCTCCCTCAAATGCATTACGAAAAGATATATTTTCTATTTTACAAGAGTATAAACTAGTGGTCATCCCAATCCCAAAATGGGGATACATGAGTTTTACTCCCTATTAAAAAATGATGGTATATAGGTTGTTAGCTCAAGATTGAATTAGATTCATGGGTGGTTAGAAATGTCCTAACATGTTAGGAATATGTTGGTGGGTATAAGAGGAATTAGTTTTTATATGATTATATTTCTGCCAAAAATATATGTTTCATTCAATGTATGTTATCTAATGTCTCATGTTCGTTGATAACCTAGTGATTAAGGTCTTGTGAATTTACTATCATTATTTCATGGTTCGTGTCTATGAGAAATGACATCATTGGTATGAAATTATTATGTTATTTTCATAATAACATACCCATTTTCTTATATTAATATTTCATATGATTATAGATTTATATCTCTTTTGTTTTCACATATGTAGTATATGATCAAACCATATTTTATTTTATTTTTCTGAAGGTTATGAATAATGTTTTAAAGTAGATTATGTTGGTGAAGTGTGATAAATTTTAAGATCTACGTGTCAAAAATTAAGGATCTTTTACAGTATTAGAATATTTTCTTCCATGATTCAAACAAAACAAAAATATTACGGAACTCAAGAACATATCTATGGAAAGTAATAAATATTCATAAAAAATGATGTCATTTCCATTAATGAGATTCATGGGTTGCTATACACATCAATAGTCATTGACAACCTCTAGATATTGAGGCTCACTTTCTGGGAAATATTTCAACCAATTATTGAATATACATTAAAATTTGTTCTGATTTATTTGACACGGTTATGGGAAAATAATATATTTAATTTGACATGGATTTTATATATTATTGATTGAAAAAGTACCCTGAAATATTTTAATGAATCAATATTTTTTTATAGAATTTTATTACTGATTCAGGTTGAATGAAACTATATCCTACCAAAGAAAATTAAATAATATTATTACATTTGGATTTGAAAACATGTTGATATAAAATGGGAACCAATATTTAATTTTATATTATCTTTATGATAGATTTTAAAAAAATGATATTGAAAATGTTTTTACCATTGTCAAACCAGATGACACTAGTAGGTGTGACTAAAATATGATCATTCATACACACTACATCAGTCCTCCAAGTGAAATTCTACCAAATTTCAATATATTAGTAACGCCCCGACCCCAGTTACATAGAGTCGGTGCCTTATTACAAAACATTGGCATGATCACAAGAAAGATCAAATCTCTAAAGACCGATTAGTTTAGTAGCCTTGGAATAACTAGATGCATTAAAAAAGTTTACATTACATCATAAAATTAAAACTACAACAATATAGTCTCCATACTCCACACTCTTATCCCCTCATACTATCCCTGCAGGTCATTCATAAATTACTTCTTCACATCCTGGGAAAAATAAAACATAGAAAAGGGGTGAGCTCAAATGCCTAGTACAGATAACAATATAGCGGAAACATTCGTAAATAATAATAAACATTTAAGGCAATGTATAACTAAAACAAAATCCTTTTAAACATGAACTTCAACATAGTATGGAAAAAATAAAATGAAATAATTCCATTTACTTATTCACATAGATATTATACTAATCTAATAATCACATGTAATATCAATAACAACTTTCATAATGATGGATTGCATAATGCCAGACTATCATAACCACATAGCCAAGGCCTCGTGCCAAGACTACAAATAATATTTTTTCAAGGCCTTGTGCCAAGACACTAGTTTGTCAAATGAGACCAACCGATGCATCGAGGAGCTATAGCAGGCTCCACCCGTCGCATATTATGTCTAATGCATTCCTTATATGAACAGGTTTAAACATAACATAAGCATTCGTATTAAAACTAGCATACGGAATGTCAATACTTTCTCCATAAACCACGAATGGTTTAAAAATAACACATCCACAGTCAAACAAATCATAAAATATTCAATACAATATGGATGTTTTTTATCATAATAAATCAACTTAAAATAAGCTTAAAATCCATCAAACGATGTTGACATAGATGAAATCAAAAAAATTTGAGAGAAATGTCCCTTTTTTTGAAATCATTTGAATGTCACATAATTATAAAATAAAACTTTTCTTTGAAAATTTTCTTATAAGCTTGTAAGGGAAGCTTCTACGATTTTATAACGGTTGAAAATAGCCTCACCCGCCATATTAGTTAACAAAACATTCTTACCTTAATTATGTCGAAAAGGTTAAAAAGGACCTTGTTTGGAAAACGATGGAAATATTCCTTTATAAACCACTTATGAATGTCAACAAGGGTATAAACTACATAAACCATATTCTAGTAAATAGTAGAAAAATGTTTTGAAATACATTTTTCAGAAACATGGATGTGGATGATGAAGAAGTCCCTATAGATTATTATGTATAAACAACCTCAGATAATGAAGATATTGAGAAAAAACCCTTACCTTGTACTTTTCCATGGTTGAGGGTAGTTTAACTTCCTGTATAATGGTGAAATAATTGTTATTAAATTTTTAAAGAATCATATACATTTATATGATATCATATATGATCTTTTAACATTGCTGTGTTAATAATATCTTAGAATTATCATCGTTTCAGGTGTTAACTTACTCATTTTCTTTTATATGTTTTGTTACATAAGCCGTGTTTTTTATGGATATGTTTTATCTTATTCATATCCATAATTATATCAAGTCCTTAAATATTATTTTTAATCATCAAATGATAATTATACTTGAGTGGATACGATGGAGAATTAATCTCATCACGTTCGTGGAGACGGTAGTCCGTACATACGCCCGAGCGACAATATCATTATTCAGATATTAAAATAATATATAATTGGATAGTATATCATTTATACAGAATCATTATCATGTCATACGTAATATTTACATGAATTAAACATCATTATTATACCCATCCAAAAAATAATTTATTGAATAACAATTACACCACAACGTGGAGATGGTAAGTCGTACGTACGCACGTATAGTGACATGTCATTCAAAGGATGTATAGAATAATGAATATGGTTGTACCATATTTATAATAACATCAAAGTATATATAATATACTGGGGTTATTATTTTATAATGGGAATAATAATGAAAGAATAAGTTGAAGAAGAAATGTACTTGAAAGAGGGTGGTGAAAACATTACCTCTTCTTTGGGTTCTTCCTTTTGATTTGACCAAAAGGGATCCTTAGGTTGGCTTTCTGATCAAACTAAGGAATCTAGGTTGTATTGGGGGAAGTTGAGAGAGTATTTGGGTAGTGGTTGGCTGAACCAAAATGCTTTCACGGTGTGAATTAATGAGACGGGGGAGTGCCCTTTTATAAGAGGGGTGAGGGGCACCTTTGGAAAAGCTAGAAATATTAACTTATAATAAATTCATATTCGGTTTTTAATGGCTCCATAATGGATTATTTAGAGTTTAAGGTGGGGATGGGTCGAAAACCACTTAACCAATAGAATTTAGACAGTTTTGGGTCATTATATTAACCTTATCTTTTAGTTTTAACACTTAGTTAATTAGTTTGACACTTACCATGTCACTTTTTATTTTTATATTATATAGTTAATAAACATACTATATACCTCCAAAAGACCCCCAAGTGGTCCATTAATGATTCACCTATCATGATATAAGTCTCTTGGCCGAACCATAGATTTTTAGGAATTTAATATCACTTAATAATATAATATTTGTTTTAAAAACACTTTTTGTCAATTTTTACACTATTTGGAAAATTGATTTTTGTGAAATTCATAAAAGAATTATTACATCGAAAAAAGTTAATTAAATCATTCCTAACATGTCATATTAACCTAAAAAATTATTTTAATTCATAAAAGGTCAAAAATTATATTTATTTGGGTATTTATGATATCAATTATTTTAATTTTTCACTTTTATGGTAATTACTGCATCATCATTATGTCAAAAATAAATTAAATTATTTATTGTCTAAAAATTCTAAATAAAATATCATTATGTAGGAAGTCGTTTTAGATTTCTAATAAATATTTACAATCTAATTTACCTTATTTATAACCCTATATTAAAAATGTGTTAGTAAATAAACATTGATTTAAACTCTATTAACTCTTCTTTGAATTAAATAATAATAATGGTCCTAATCAAATCCAAGTGGACCTAAATGATATTATTTTATTTATAAGGTTGTTTTTGGTCAATATACACTTTTCCAATAGAATTAGAACTTTTGTTAGGGTAATATTAATTTCATTTTTACCCTTAATTACCCTATTTACTTTTAACCGTGGTAAATAAAATTAAAAAGATACTATACACCTAAAATTATTTTCATCTCATTGAACCACATTTTACTCCTTGATATTAACCATGTCTCTCGTATTTTTGAAATTCCACTCACAGAAGTGGTAAAATTAAGTTTTATGATAAATTCAGTTTTTTAACTACCACTTAGTGGTTTCACTATTAATCAAAAAATGATGTTTTTCAAAAAAAAATCCAAAAATTCACCCTAGGATAATTTCGATATTCCGAATCCAAAAATACTGTCCATTTGGAAAAATAAAATTCATAAATTACAAAAAAGTGGGTATTACTATTCATAACGGCTAGTTTGATTGGTTGTGGTGTGTTAGAACTCGATGTTGCGTACAACACACGCTATTTCATTATTCAAAGAGAATCATATCGTAGAAGCTTGGGGTGTTACATTTTCCCCTACTTCAAATAATTTATTCCTCGAAATTTCTAGAATACTATCGCATGAAAGGACTCAGGTGGTTATTCATCATAAGTTCCTCGGGTTCCCACATTGCCTCTTCCATCTTATGGCTTCTCCACGAGACTTTTACCAGACGAGTTGTCTGGTTTCTCAATATTTTTTCTCTCGTATGAAGAATCTTAACGGTATCTTTGCAATAAGATATATTGGGTGCCAGTTCGAATTCCTCATAAGTGATTACATGTGTTGGGTCAGGCATTTATTTCCTCAATAGTGATACGTGGAACACATCGTGAACTTTGGAGAGATTTGGCGGCATTTTTAATTGGTAAGCTATAGACCCAATTCTTTCTAGAATTTCAAAAGGTCCGATGTACCTGGGACTCAATTTACCTTTCTTACCAAAACGTATGACTCCCTTCCATGGAGATACATTCAGGAAAACATGATCACTGACTTGAAATTCCCAATCCTTCCTTCGATTATCGGCATAGCTCTTCTTGCCTACTTTGAGATGCTTTGATATGGTTTTGGATTACCTTCACCTTTTCCATCATTTCCTCCACCAGTTCTGGGCCTACAAGTTTTCTTTCACCAACGTCATCCCAACAGGTTGGTGTGCGACATCTCTTTCCATAAAACGTTTCATATGGTGCCATTTTAATACTCAAATGAAAGATATTGTTATAGGAAAATTCTACCAGAGGTAAATATTGATCCCACATACCTTGAAATTCAAGCGAGCAGAATCTCAACATGTCTTCTAGGGTTTGAATAGTCTGTTCTGATTGTCCATCTATTTGAGGGTGGTAGGAAGTGCTCAAATGAAGTTTAGTATCCAAGGATTTCGGAAGACTTTTCCAGAATCTTGTAATAAAACGGGGATCACAATCAGAAACAATTGATAGGGATACTCCATGAAGTCTCTCAACTTCATCAATATATATTCTTTCTAGACGTTCTAGTGGTAGATCTTCTCTTATAGAAAGAAAATGTTCTTACTTGGTAAGATGATCAGCAATGTACCATATTGCATAGTTCCTTCTAGGAGTCATTGGTAGTCCCATGACAAATTCCATCGTGATATTATCACATTTCCACTCAGGTATTGGAAGAGGCTGCAATACTCCACCAGGATGTTGCCTTCCAGCTTTCACTTGTTGACAAACCATACATCTTGACACAAAATCGGCAATCTCCCTCTTCATGTTGTCCCACCAAAAATGTTCCTTCAAATCTCTATACATTTTGGTGCTCCCAGGGTGTATAGTGAAATTGGAACTATGAGCATTATCCAGCAATTCCCTTTTTAGATCAGGTATATTAGGAACACAAATCCTCTTCCTGAATTTCAAAATTCCTTCTTCATAAACAATGTCTCTCAATCTCCCATCATTCACAACATTAATCTTCTTTTTAAATTCTTCATCATTGGTCTGAGAACTCTTAATCCATTCTAGTAAATATGGTTTGGCAACCATTTAAAAAATCATTGATGTTTCACCTTCCCTAGTTATTACCATGTCCATCTTCACTAGATCCATGAAAATTGGATCCCTTTCAATTCTCATATTGTTCAAAAATCCATGGTCTTTTCTGCTCAAATCATTTTCCACATTGTTTGCATTCCCCAGGTGGTAGTGTATCATACAATCATAATCCATGGGTAATTAAAGCCATCTCTTTTTCCTCATGTTGAGTTCTATTTGTGATAAAATATACATCAATCTCATGTGATCAGTATAAATCTCACATTTTTCACCATAGAGGTATTGCCTCTATATCATCAACGTAAATATCACAGCTGCTAACTCGAGATCATGAGTAGGATAGTTTTGTTCATGAGTTATCAACTGTCGTGATGCATAGGCAATAACCCTATCATTCTTCATAAGGACAAAACCAAGTCCTTTCTTCGTTGCATCACTATAAATAATGAACCCATCATTCCCCGATGGTAGAGTAAATATTGGAGCATTGACTAATATTCTCTTCAGTTCTTCGAAACATTCTTCATACTCTTTTTTCCAAACAAATTTAACCCCTTTACATGTGAGCTTTGTTAATGGGTTAGCCAACCGGGAAAAATTATGGACGAAACGTCGATAATAACTTGCTAAACCAATAAAACTACGTACCTTAGTTATACTCATTGGTGCATGCCATTCTTGAATTTCCTTGGTCTTAGAAGGATCAAAACAGATTACATCTTTAGAGACAATAAGGCCAATAAAAGAAATCTCCTGAAGCCAGAATTCACACTTGCTAAACTTCCCATATAATTCATGTCTTCTCAGTGTCTTCAGGATAATGCACAAGTGATTTTCATGATCTTCATAACTTTTGGAGTATACCAAGATATCATCAATAAATTCCACCAAAAATTCATCTAGATATTCATTGAAAACTCTATTCATCTGATCGATGAATATAGAGGGTGCATTAGTAAATCCAAAAGGCATTACTGTAAAATCATAATGCCCGTACCTGGTTCGAAATGTTGTCTTCAGAATGTCTTCCTTCTTCACACATAACTGATGGTATCCAGATCGAAGGTCAATCTTTGAAAAGTATTGAGCTCCATGCAGTTGGTCAAATAAATCATCAATGTGAGGTAGGGGATACATGTTCTTTATTGTTATAGCATTGATCTCCCTTAGTCGATACATATCCTCATATATCCATCATTATTTTTAACAAAAGGAATATGGCTCCCCATGGAGAAACAATAGGGAAAATAAATCCCTTATTACTCAATTCCTCTAGTTGTTTCTTTAGTTCGACTAATTCTACATGGACCATTCTATAAGGGGTCTTCGATATAGGCCTTGATCCAGGAATTAAATCAATGGAAAAATCAACTTCTCGTTCGGGAGGATGTCCAGGTAAATCTTCCGGAAACACATCTATATATTCTTTCACAATAGGTAAATCCTCTATTTGAACATTCCTTTCCTCACCCACTGTAATTTCATCCGATTCCTCCCCAATAATTGAATTTAGTTCAGCTACTGGGGGTGGATCTAGATAATAATTAGGTGGTGACGATTTTGCTCTAAATATAACGTGTTCCTTATCATCATCATCAAAAATCGTAACCTCCTTCTTCTTAAAATAAATCTTCGCATCATGGTCCAAAAGCCAATACATACCGGGGATTATATCAAAATCAATCATAGGTATAACGATGGGATCAGCGGATAAAGAAACTTTATGTACTCTAATGGGGACTGATTCACAAAACTTTGTTGCAATGATAATTCCCTTATAAGTTTTAGCTGACAACTCCATTGTTAAATCAAATTGGAAATATATAATTTTCTTAGAAAACTGGGAAGATATGAAACAGTGCGATGATCCAGAATCCTATAATTAATTTTCTAAACTTGAGGAAACCATTAAATTACCTGTCACCGCGTCATTCAGAGCTTCTACCTCAGTAGTAGTGATCGCATAAGCTGGCCTTGATCCCTTGGACTTTTCTGAAGTATGTTCCCCTGATGCTTAGGAAATTCATTTTCATAATGTCCCATCTCCCTGCAATTGTATCATTGGACATCAGTAGCCTCCTTCTTCCCCTTGAAATCAATAGCATGGTGGTTTTTTTCACTACACTTGTAACAGACTCTCGTTAGTTTTAAGCATGTACCAGGGTGTTTCTTCCCACATTTACTGAATGATGGATATTCAACTTTTCACTTATAACCTTTATTTACATTCTAATATTGATCAGAAGATCTCCTCCTCTCTTTATATTCTTTAAAGTCATATGACATTGAGAATTCTTTCTCTCTCTTGATAGGAAATTAGACAATGTCTTTGTACGATGAGAAGGTTTGTGAGACTAATGCTCCACGTAGAAATGGTTTTAACCCATCCAAGAAATGATCAATCTTACTTCTTGGGTTACGTATATATTCTCCAACATACCTTTCTAACCTTGTAAAGTTAGCCTTAAACTTTGTGACATTCTCATCCTCCTTTTGTCTCAGACTCAGAAATTGCCTTTCCATTTTTTCTCAATGGTCACGAGAAAAGTATTTTTCTAAAAACATATTTTTGAACTACCTCCATTCCATATTTGATACTACATCATCCTTCTTTGTGTTTTGAGTCAATTACCACCATTGATCAGCATCTACAGTGAGGCAGTAAACTGCCATGATAACTTTTTCCCTTTCACTACTCCCCAAAGCCT
The DNA here is from genome assembly GCA_963277665.1 of Viscum album. Classification (NCBI taxonomy): domain Eukaryota; kingdom Viridiplantae; phylum Streptophyta; class Magnoliopsida; order Santalales; family Viscaceae; genus Viscum; species Viscum album. Next base: position 201,537,611 of record OY728121.1, on the reverse strand, counting down.
GAAATACTTTATCTAGGAAATTTATCCATTGCTCAGCTACTAAGGAATTTTTACTCCCATTGAACGTTGGTGTTTGTTTCCTCATGAAGCGATCTAACATTGATCCTCCACAGCGCGGATCAGGGTGCTACATATGGGTAAGGTTATTATTCATAACCTGAGTGAGTTGTCCCAGTATGGTGATTAGCTGATCAGCAACAGTTGAATCACCATCTCCACTATAATTATCTTGAGGAGGAGGGAAATCACTACATGGAGTGCGTTCATTAATACAGTTTCCATTTCTTCCACTAGGCTCCATTTCTAAACAATGGAATAAAATATATCAGTTTATAAATCAAAATACATAATTTCATACTTATAAAACAGTTTACATAAATTGAACTATTTATCGATATAATCCATAATCATAAAATTGTTTTCTTTGAGAAAGTATATAGTCATAAACCCTTCATAATGATTTGTAATGAAAATTAGAGTTATCCTAAGCATATCCCCGGGATTTTCATAACCAAGAGTGCAGCAAGGCCCATTATTGTGCACCCGTTCCCGTTTGAGTCCAGCTCAAAGCGGTGTTTTCAGGTTATACCCCTAGGTACATCTGTCCCAGAGATGCCTCTACCTGCTTGTATCCAGACAGGGATGTATTGCTCGGAAACCTCACAAAATATCTACAATACCGAAATTCTAGAAAGTTATTCTATACTAATCCTCAATGTCCATATTAGGTCTATGTGCTCTAATACTAGTTTATCTAAATCTAGCTTCCATGTTTTGTACTAAAATTTCTCTGATACCAACTGTAAAGCCCCGACCCCAGTTACCCAGAGTCAGTGCACTATTACATAACATTGGCATGATCACAAGAAAGATCAAATCTTGAAATTCCGATTTGTTTTGTAGCCCTGGAATAACTAGATACATTAATAACGTTTACATTACATCATAAAATGAAAACTACAATAATATAGTCTCCATAGTCCACACTCTTATCCCCTCATACTATCCCTGCAAGTCATTCATAAATTACTTCTTCACATCATGGGAAAAATAAAACATAGGAAAGGGGTGAGCTCAAATGCCAAGTAAGGATAACAATATAGAGGAAACTTTCATAAATAAGAATCAAAATTTAAGGCAATGTATAAATAAAACAAAATCCTTTTAAACTTTAACTTCAACATATTATGGCAAAAATAAAATGAAATAATGGAATTTACTTAGTCACATGGATATTATACTAATCTAATAATCACATGCAATATCAATAACCAATTTCATAATGATGGAATGCATAATTCCAGACTATCATAACCCCATAGCCAAGGCCTCGTGCCAAGACTACAAATAAGATTTTTTCAAGGACTTGTTCCAAGACACTATTTTGTCTCATGATACCTACCGATGCATCGAGGAGCTATAGAGGGCTCCACCCGTCACATATTAAGTCCAATGCATTCCTCATATGAACATGTTTAAACATAACATAAACATTTGTATTAAAACTAGCATACAGAATGTCAATACTTTCTCCATAAACCATGAATGGTATAAAAATAACACATCCAAATTCAAACAAATCACAAAATCATCAATACAATATGGATGTTTTGTATTATAATAAATCAACTTCAAATAAGCTTATAATCCATCAAAAGATGTTGACATAGATGAAATCAAAAATATTTGAGAGAAATATCCCTTTTTCTAAACCATTTTAAAGTCAAATAATTATAAAATAAATTTTTTACTTTGAAAATTTTCTTATAATCTGGTAAGGGAAGCTGGGATGATTTATAACGCCGGAAAATAGTCGCACCCACCGTATAAGTTAAAAAAACATTCTTACCTTAATTCTGTCAAAAAGATTAAAAAGGACCTTATTTGGAAAATGACAGAAAGATTCATTTATAAACAACTTATAAAAGTCAACAAGGTTATAAATTACATAACCCATATTCTAGTAAATAGTAAAAAAATGTTTTGAAATACATTTTTAAGAAACATGGATGTAGATGTTAATAAAGTCCCAGTAGATTATTATGTATAAACAACCTCAGATAATAAAGAGATTGTGAAATAAACCCTTACCTTGTATATTTCCTTGGTTGAGGGTAGGTTAACATTATGTATAATGGTGAAATAATTGTTATTAAATTATAAAAGAATCATATACATTAATACGATATCATATATGATCTTTTAACATTGCTTTGTTAATAATATCTTAGAATTATCATCATTTCGGGTGCTGACTTACTCGTTTTCTTTAATATGTTTTGTTACATAAGCCATTTTTGTTATGGATTGTTTGTATCTTATTCATATCCATAATTATATCATTTCCTTAAATAATATTTTTAATCATCAAATGAAAATTATACTTTAATGGATACGATGGAGAATGATTCTCATCGCGTTCGAGGAGACGGTAGTCCATACGTACGCACAAGCGATAATATCATTCTATTGATATTAAAATAATATATAATTGTATGGTATATCATATATATAGAATTGTTATCATGTTATATTTAATATTTACATGAATTACACGTCATTATTATACCCATCCAAATAATTATTTATTGAATAACAATTACACCACGACGTGGATATGGTAAGCCGTACGAACGCACGTATGGTGACATGTCATTCAAAGGATGGATAGAATAATGAATATTGTTGTACGATATTTATAATAACATAAAAGTATATATAAGATACTGGAGTAATTATTTTAGAATTGGAATAATAAAGAAAGAATAATTTAAAGAAAAAAGGAACTTGAAAGATGGTGGTGAAAACATTACCTCTTCTTTGTGTTCTTCCTTTTGATTTGATCAAAAGGGATCCTTAGGTTGGATTTCTGATCAAACTAAGGCCTCTAGGTTGTATTGAGGGAATTTTAGAGAGTATTTGGGTAGGGTTTGTCCAAACCAAAATGCTTTCAAGGTGTGAATTAATTAGAAGGGTGAGTTCTCTTTTATAAGAGGGGTGAGGGGCACCTTTGGAAAAGCTATAAATATTATTTTATAATAAATTCATATTCTGTTTATAATGGCTCCAAAGTGGATTATTTAATGTTTAAGGTGGGTATGGGTCTAAAACCACTAATAAAATAGAATTTAGACCGGTTTGGTTCATCATATTAACCTTATCTTGTATGTTTAACTCTTCATTAATTAGTTTGACACATACCATGTCACTTTCTATTTTTATATTATATAGTTAATAAACATACTATATACCTCCAAGAGACCCCCAAGTGGTCCATTAATGATACAACTATCATGATATAAGTCTCTTGGCCTAACCTTATTGAAGTGCCCAGATCAGTGTGAATCACTGAGAGGGGGAGGGGGTGAATCAGTGATCCCTTAAAACTTTTTACTAAATGATTCTTATCAATTAAACCTCTATGGCTGGTTAAAGCCTCGATCCACTCTTCTTGTATATCTCAACCTTTCCCGAATGATGCAGTAATGAAAAGGCACAGGACACAAGGATTTACAAGGTTCGGCACCAAAGGCCTACATCCTTGCCATGATCTCCAATCATCGATTCTCCCATTATAACTTGTTAGAATTACAATGGTCGATACAGAGTCCCACTGTATCCTCCTGAGTCCCACAGGAGGGTCTTTATACTACGTCACACAGTGTTACCAGAGTCCCACTGGCCTGCTCCAGAATCCCACTGAAGACTTCTTCTCCCTGAGTCCCACAGGGTCTTCTCTTGGCTCCTCAAGTCACACGAGTAGCTCTTCTTCACTTTAAGCTTCTTCAAGTATCTTCAGCAGTCTGGGATAAAGACTGATGGCCTTGCTCTGTACCTCTGATCACTTGAGTTGATCAGGTCTTCTCGTCTTGCTCAGGCTTTATCACCTTCTTCTAAGGATGACCTGGCCTCTCTCCAATTACTGAATACTCAGACAATTGATGTATTTAACTTCAGTCTGGTCCAGTCTCACTTACTTCAACTTCATGCACTGAGTGCATGGCAGCTCTTCATCCTCATGCACTGATAGCATGGCCTTCTCAATTCTTCAAGAACCTCCTGGTCTTGGACAACTCAAATTCACACCACTGATTTGGCTCTGTTCACGTGTGCACGTGCATGCATGCATGCATGCACTCTCCTTCTCTTTCTTCTAGGTGCAATAATCCCACAAAGGGTGTAGTCACTTTAAGCACACACCTTCTTCCTCCTTCACACACTTTATCCAATTTGTTTACACACTTAGAGTGTGTTCTACTTTAGTGTGGGTCACTCCTTATTTTTTCTAAGTGTATACACACTTCTTAGTGCACACACTTAGGTTCGGCCATCTTGTCTCTTTGCACACAAAACTTCTTCACTTTGGCACACACTTGAGCTTGGCCTTCACACTTCTTGTTGCACACCCTTAAATGGCCGTAGGGTGTTCCTCATCAATTTTCACACACACACACTCAAATGAGGTGTGGTCTTCACTTCACCCACACAAGGCTTCGGCCTTTCACTTCCTTTGCACACAATATTTATTCTTTTATTCTTCTTTTCACTCACCCAAGGTATCCTCGTCCTTTTTCCTTCATTGCACACACAAAGGCTACGGCCTTGGGTCTTCCTCCTTCACTTGGCACACAAGCACAAGTCTCGGGTCTTCTTCTGCACACCCACTGCCCAAATATCAAATGAAGGCGCGCAAGGGGTGCGGCCAACTTCTTTTCTTTTATCGTGCAAGGACTTGGGTGCACAAGGCAGCGCGCAAGGGTGTCACTGCCGCGCAAGGATCTTGAGCCACGGGTCGCGCAAGCCTCGACCAACCTCAGGCACAAGGAGGGCGCTGCCCAACCCTCTCTTCTTGACGCGCAAAGTGGTTGCGCGCAAGGAACTTCGCGAAGCCAAAAATGGATTCGGGCTGTTGTCGCGCAAGTGGTGCGCGCAGGGCAGGTCTTCGCGAGGGAGAGCTCTCACGGGACTCGTATTTTCAACAGAGTTTCAGCAAACACTCCAAGGCCTCGGGCTCTCTTTATATAGGCAGAGAAACGCCTCTGTCCATCCGCGTGTTGAATCTTGAATCACCGAAGATTTCGGATCTTCAAAAATCTTTCAAATCTTTATTTTTATCCTCTGTTTCACGCGGGCTTCTTATATTTTCTCCTCCACGTGCATGCGACTTAGAACGCATGCACGGTCTTCCTTCGATCCAAAACATGCAAGCATAAACACCCAAACCTCGGCAACTTCGTCTTGCCTCGGCCGGATATCAAAACTCTCCAAACATTGCATGCAAGTGTATTTTTATGCATGGATCGGTTCAGTAGGTCCAGACGAGCTCAATGGAGCCTTCGGCTTCGAAAATGGTGGCCCGGAGCTCGAAATCGGTGCTTGGGTTGCTCCTGGTTCGACGGAGGCACGCGGGGAGCCTTCGGCTGAGCTCGAGGAAGGAGACGAGCTCTCGGCCATTGGATGCGATGTTAAACGGCCAGGATCAGATCATCGCCGCGGAGATGGATCGTGCGGCGTGGATAAAGCGCGCGATGGCTCGGACGGCCAGGATTCGCTCCCGGTGATTTTTCCGCGTCCCACATCGAAACGGCGCCCAGTTTTCTCGCGGCTTATCAACTAAGCGCTGCCGAGAAGCGCTCAGTTGAACCTCTCCCCTCCCGGTGCCACCCCGCACCGGGTTCTCTCTGCGGGCGCGCTCTGCGCCCACTCTCTGCTCCTGCGGGCGCGCTCCTAGCGCCCACTATGCACACTCAGGTGCGCTCATGCGCCCCTGCCGCGCTCCTCCGGGCGTGCCCCAGATGCCTAGCTGTGTCTTGGGTGTGTCCTGCCGCCCTGGACTCACCCCACGGGTTCCCCCTTGGGCGTGGCGCCTTAGGCCCACATGTGCCTTGGGGTTGAACCCTCAAGGTGTCCACGGGCTGGCCAGTTTTTTGGCTAAGTCTTGAATAAGACTTTGTAAAAAAACAAAGTCCTCCATGAAATCAAGCCATATCAAGAGAACCACTTCAAGCCTTTCTTCTCCTTCATATTCTTCTTGAGAATTCAAGCATTAATCTTCTTCATTAGAATTCCTCCATTCTTCTTCAACATATAATCAACATTTAAGAATGGAATTCCCGAAGGTTTCTCTCTTCATCAACCGAGCTCTTAATCACATAAATTCTTCAATGAACTTCATTGATCTAGTCAGAGATCAAGTTGGATCATCTTCATGTTCACATGCACTAAGTGATAGTGCATGGACTTCATTAATGCACATCATCCACTTAGGAGTTGTGGATGGAACTCCTTTCAACTCCTCACGCATTGTGAAGACAATGCATGGTCTTCAAACATTGTTGTGACATTGTATCCAGTTGATACAAGTTCTTGGAACATTAAGAACAGCTCAACAATCGTCAGATATTACTAGAGAATGTTTCAACCACATCTCCTATGCCACTTAGTGAATCTCCTAAGTGACATGCCTCTTAGTATCATGGCCATTCTCCTTTCCTCACCAACACCATCACAACCTTTGGCATTCACATCTTGACAATTCTTGACATCCATTCATTCTAAGACAACTTCATGCCTCATTGACAACAAATGCAACACAATGCACTTCAATCTCCCCCTTTGTATTTGTTGTCAATACACTTCTTCACCACATATGAATGGGTCAATATGTGTGCCAATATTTCTCCCCCTTATTGGCAATCAAATGCAAAGGTGTGGTGTGGTTCACTTTCAAAAATATCTTCCTCCCTTTGAATAGTATCTTCTTGAAAATCACTAAGAGAGGGATGATGCCACATGTTCTTCTTTTAGCAAAGAACCTTTAGTAAATCAACTCTAAGTCTACTTGGGCTAACCCGGTGTAGAAAACAAGAGTGATGTAACCAAGATACTCAATGCTGTCCACATTCACTGTAAACATGTGAGATCATGCTTAGGGGTTGAATTTTTTCAGATATTCAATGAATTGCTGAATCCTGCACATACTTCACAAAACACATTAGAAAGTTCAGTGCAAAGATAAAGCTCCCCCTTTCATCCATTTTCTTAAGATGATATTAATCTCAGAACATCATCTTCTTCAGATTTGCTCCCCCTCAAGGGGTGCACTCCATTCAATCCAAACCATCCTCCAGCTGAGAATGACCATCATCTTCAATTCCCTACAATGTTAGCACATGTAAATACAAGTGTATAAGGGAATAATATGGAACCTCCTTGGTTCATCAATGTGAACAACAAGGTTGAGAAGATTCTCTCAACCGAGATGTCCCATTTTCACCATTCTTCACACTTGCACATTTGATCTTCAATGATGTTGGTGCTGGTGTGGATCTCAATACATCTTCATGTGAAATATTCTTCTTCCCTCTTGCCTTAGCAATTGCCAGAACTTCATCTTCAGCTCTTTTCAGATCTTTGGCAAGTTGCAACTGATTTGGCCATATGACTAGTAAGTCACTTGGAAGTGTGGCCTCAGTTCTGGATATTCCACATGGTTCCTTTGATTCTGTCAAGCTACCTCTCTTAGGCAACTTGTTTTCAATCAATCCCTTCTGCTTCTTTTGGATTGATTGTCTGTTTGAGTTTAGTTGGCTTCTATTGATTTCCATGGCTTGTTTGCAAAGATCCATGGTATGACCTTTCTTTCCACAGTAGAAGCATGTTTTCTTGGTGGTCCTTCTGGATGCATCACCCTTCTTGGATTTCAATTCCAAGGACTTCTCTTCATTCTTCAAACTCTTCTTGGGAGATTTTTCTACTTTCTTCTTGCTTCCCAAGGAATCTTTTTGAGCCAGGTTCTGTGATCTTTTCTTCTTTTGAGCTCTGGATACAGTTGGAGATTGACATGTATCATTTTGACCACTTTTGCAAACATCCGAGATGTTGTCAAGCAATCCAAATCTGTTAGCAGTAAACAGATGTCTCTGGACCTGTGGATGCTGCTTCTTTTCTTCTGGCTTGCTCCCCCTAGGCATGGGCTTCCTCTGTGCTTTGGCATTCAGTGGATTGTACCAACAATCCTTTGCACAATGCCCATACTTGTTACAACACCAACATTGACCCACAAATCTTGACCTCTTCAATCCTTCTGATTGTAGGGTACTTTTCATGACCTGTTGTGCTGTTTCAGGAGAGCTCTGCTTCTTTACTGTCTTCATCCATATTTGTTTGGAATTATTCTTCCATCCTGCACTTTTTGTGAAAACACAATTAGAGGCATGAGTACAAGATGGGATGGATGGTACCTTCTTTTTAGAAGTTGTTGCCTTTTTATTAGAGTATTTCTTTCTTTTAGAATCATCCTGCTCAAAGCTCACTTGAGTAGCAACATTTCTTCTTTCAGATGACTGGGAGGCTTTGGCTTTGGGTGATTGCTGATTTTTCAATATCACCTTCAGTTCTAAACACTTCATGTTGAGGGAGTTCTTCTCATCCTCAATTGTTCTTAGCCTTCCTCCCCATTTCTCTTCCAGCTGTTTTATCTGGTCTTCATGCACCTGCTTCATTTCAAGCAATGAGTTGTCAAGCTCCTTCACCCTTTTGACTTTGTCTTCTAGTTGAGCATCTCTGACAACCATTGACACTTTGTGTCTCTTTTCCAGTGCATGGACAACATCTTTGACTATTATCATAAAGAATTATTTCTCAGAAATACTTCTTTGAAATTCTTCAGTAGTGTCTTCATATCTTTCATTGCAAAGGGAAACAGTTTCATCTTTAGCCTTCACCAGCTTTCTGAGAGTGTTGGTTATGCCAACCCTTTTTTCCAATTGATCTTCCATTGCATTGGATTCTTCTTCTAACTGTGATTTTTCTTCATGTAGATCATGGATGCCTGTAGCTATACACTTTTCCACTTCCATGGGAACTGTCTTCTGAAGATATTTGAGTGCACTCTGAAGATCATTCATTGTTTCAACTTCATCACAGCTAGGACAGGCTTTCTTCATCTTCTTGGCCTGTTTCTTCTTTCTATTTTTCTGAGTCTTGGCAGATATCTCTATTTGAGGCTGGTCGCTTGTTTCCTCAAATCTGCACTTCATAAATACTCCCTTGGATCTTTTAGAGGTAACCTCCCTCTGATACCAATTGAAGTGCCCAGATCAGTGTGAATCACTGAGAGGGGGAGGGGGTGAATCAGTGATCCCTTAAAAATTTTTACTAATTGATTCTTATCAATTAAACCTCTATGGCTGGTTAAAGCCTCGATCCACTCTTCTTGTATCTCTCAACCTTTCCCGAATTATGCAGTAATGAAAAGGCACAGGACACAAGGATTTACAAGGTTCGGCACCAAAGGCCTACATCCTTGCCATGCTCTCCCAGCATGGATTCTCCCATTATAACTTGTTAGAATTACAATGGTCGATACAGAGTCCCACTATATCTCTCCTGAGTCCCACAGGAGGGTCTTTATACTGCGTCACACAGTGTTACCAGAGTCCCACTGGCCTGCTCCAGAATCCCACTAAAGACTTCTTCTCCCTGAGTCCCACAGGGTCTTCTCTTGGCTCCTCGAGTCACACGAGTAGCTCTTCTTCACTTTAAGCTTCTTCAAGTATCTTCAGCAGTCTGGGATAAAGACTGCTGGCCTTGCTCTGGACCTCTGATCACTTGAGTTGATCAGGTCTTCTCGTCTTGCTCAGGCTTTATCACCTTCTTCTAAGGATGACCTGGCCTCTCTCCAATTACTGAATACTCAGACAATTGATGTCTTTAACTTCAGTCTGGTCCAGTCTCACTTACTTCAACTTCATGCACTGAGTGCATGGCAGCTCTTCATCCTCATGCACTGATAGCATGGCCTTCTCAATTCTTCAAGAACCTCCTGGTCTTGGACAACTCAAATGCACACCACTGATTTGGCTCTGTTCACGTGTGCACGTGCATGCATGCATGCATGCACTCTCCTTCTCTTTCTTCTAGGTGCAATAATCCCACAAAGGGTGTAGTCACTTTAAGCACACACCTTCTTCCTCCTTCACACACTTTATCCAATTTGTTTACACACTTAGAGTGTGTTCTACTTTAGTGTGGGTCACTCCTTATTTCTTCTAAGTGTATACACACTTCTTAGTGCACACACTTAGGTTCGGCCTTCTTGTCTCTTTGCACACAAAACTTCTTCACTTTGGCACACACTTGAGCTTGGCCTTCACACTTCTTGTTGCACACCCTTAAATGGCCGTAGGGTGTTCCTCTTCAATTTTCACACACACACACTCAAATGAGGTGTGGTCTTCACTTCACCCACACAAGGCTTCAGCCTTTAACTTCCTTTGCACACAAGATTTATTCTTTTATTCTTCTTTCCACACACCCAAGGTATCCTCGGCCTTCTTTCTTCATTGCACACACAAAGGCTACGGCCTTGGGTCTTCCTCCTTCACTTGGCACACAAGCACAAGTCTCGGGTCTTCTTCTGCACACCCACTGCCCAAATATCAAATGAAGGCGTGCAAGGGGTGCGGCCAACTTCTTTTCTTTTATCGTGCAAGGACTTGGGTGCACAAGGCAGCGCGCAAGGGTGTCACTGCCGCGCAAGGATCTTGAGCCACGGGTCGCGCAAGCCTCGACCAACCTCGGGCACAAGGAGGGCGCTGCCCAACCCTCTCTTCTTGACGCGCAAAGTGGTTGCGCGCAAGGAACTTCGCGAATCCAAAAATGGCTTCGGGCTGCTGCCGCGCAAGTGGTGCGCGCAGGGCAGGTCTTCGCGAGGGAGAGCTCTTCCGGGACTCGGATTTTCAACAGAGTTTCAGCAAATACTCCAACGCCTCGGGCTCTCTTTATATAGGCAGAGAAACGCCTCTGTCCATCCGCGTGTTGAATCTTGAATCACCGAAGATTTCGGATCTTCAAAAATCTTTCAAATCTTTATTTTTATCCTCTGTTTCACGCGGGCTTCTTATATTTTCTCCTCCACGTGCTTGCGACTTAGAACGCATGCACGGTCTTCCTTCGATCCAAAACATGCAAGAATAAACACCCAAACCTCGGCAACTTCGTCTTGCCTCGTCTGGATATCAAAACTCTCCAAACATTGCATGCAAGTGTATTTTTATGCATGGATCGGTTCAGTAGGTCCAGACTAGCTCATTGGAGCCTTCGGCTTCGAAAATGCTGGCCCAGAGCTCGAAATCGGTGCTTGGGTTGCTCCTGGTTCGACGGAGGCACGCGGGGAGCCTTCGGCTGATCTCGAGGAAGGAGACGAGCTCTCGGCCGTTGGATGCGATGTTAAACGGCCAGGATCAGATCATCGCCGCGGAGATGGATCGTGCGGCGTGGATAAAGCGCGCGATGGCTCGGACGGCCAGGATTCGCTCCCGGTGATTTTTCCGCGTCCCACATCGAAACGGTGCCCAGTTTTCTCGCGGTTTATCAACTAAGCGCTGCCGAGAAGCGCTCAGTTGAACCTCTCCCCTCTCGGTGCCGCCCCGCACCGGGTTCTCTCTGCGGGCGCGCTCTGCGCCCACTCTCTGCTCCTGCGGGCGCGCTCCTAGCGCCCACTATTCACACTCGGGTGCGCTCATGCGCCCCTGCCGCGCTCCTCCGGGCGTGCCCCAGACGCCTAGCGGTGTCTTGGGTGCGTCCTGCCACCCTGGACTCGCCCCACGGGTTCCCCCTTGGGCGTGGCGCCTTAGGCCCACATGTGCCTTGGGGTTGAACCCTCAAGGTGTCCACGGGCTGGCCAATGTTTTGGCTAAGTCTTGAATAAGACTTTGTAAAAAAACAAAGTCCTCCATGAAATCAAGCCATATCAAGAGAACCACTTCAAGCCTTTCTTCTCCTTCATCTTCTTCTTGAGAATTCAAGCATTAATCTTCTTCATTAGAATTCCTCCATTCTTCTTCAACATATAATCAACATTTAAGAATGGAATTCCCGAAGGTTTCTCTCTTCATCAACCGATCTCTTAATCAAATAAATTCTTCAATGAACTTCATTGATCTAGTCAGAGATCAAGTTGGATCATCTTCATGTTCACATGCACTAAGTGATAGTGCATGGACTTCATTAATGCACATCATCCACTTAGGAGTTGTGGATGGAACTCCTTTCAACTCCTCATGCATTGTGAAGACAATGCATGGTCTTAAAACATTGTTGTGACATTGTATCCAGTTGATACAAGTTCTTGGAACATTAAGAACAGCTCAACAATCGTCAGATATTACTAGAGAATGTTTCAACCACATCTCCTATGCCACTTAGTGAATCTCCTAAGTGACATGCCTCTTAGTATCATGGCCATTCTCCTTTCCTCACCAACACCATCACAACCTTTGGCATTCACATCTTGACAATTCTTGACATCCATTCATTCTAAGACAACTTCACGCCTCATTGACAACAAATGCAACACAATGCACTTCACTTATATTTTTAGAAATTGAATATCAATTAATAATATAATATTTGTTTTAAAAACTCTTTAATGTCAATTTTGACACTATTTAGAAAATTGATTTTTTGTGAAAATCATAAGACAATTATTACTTAAAAAAAGTAAATTAAATCATTCCTAAAATGTCATATAAACCTATAAAAGTAGTGTAATTCATAAAATTTCTCAAATTATATTTATTTGGGTATTTATAATATTAATTATTTTAAATTTTTACTATTATCGTAATTACTGCATCATTATTGTATCATAAATAAATTAAATTATTTATTGTCTAAAAATTATAAATAAAATATCATTATGTAGGAAATATTTTTATCTTTCTAATTAATATTTAAAATCGAATTTACCTTATGTATAACCCAATATTAAATATGTTTATGTATATAAACATGGAATTTAACTCTTCTAAGTCTTCTTTGAATTAAATAATAATAAATGTCCTAATCTAATCCAAGTGGACCTAAATGATAATATTTTATTCCTAAGGTTGTTTTTGGTTGGGATACACTTGTCCAATATAAGTAAGAAATGTGTTAGGGTAATATTAATATCATTTTTACCCTTAATTACCCTATTTACTTTTAAACGTGGTAAATAAAAGTAATAAGTTACTATTCACCAAAAATTATTTTCCACTCATTGAATCACATATTACTCCTTGATATTAACTGTGTCTCTCGGATTTGAAAAATTATACTCACAGAAGCGGTAAAATTATGTTTTATGAAAAATTCAGTATTTTAACTACCACTTAGTGGTTTCAGTATTCATCAAAAAATGAAGTTTTTCAGATAAAAACCAAAAATTCACCCTAGGATAATTTCGATATTCCAAATCCAAAAATTATTTCCATTTTGAAAAATAAAATTCATAGATTTAAAAAAGTGGGTATTACTATTAATAACGGCTAGTTTGATTGGTTGTAGTGTGTTAGAACTCGATGTTGCGTACAACACATGCTATTGCATTATTCAAAGGGAAGAGTACCGTAGAAGCTTTGGGTGATACAATATTAAAATAAATAATCCAATTAGGTCCCTAAAATTAAATATCACACATTCATTTGTTATGACTGGTAGCTTAGTGATTTATGATTTATATCTATATTCATTGAATCACGTTGTGTACAGAAGGACTCCTGGAATCCAACATAAATATCATAGAAATTGATTAGTATATGATTGACATGTAAAAATAGTTTTATAAAACTATTATAAAATGTACTGATGAATGTTAATTAAAAAATTTATTCCAAGAGAACGTGTTGAAAAACAATTATATTTGTATCAGATAGCAGTTTCTCCCATGGAATCATTTTGAAAAGTCATTTCATATATTTCATAACATAAAAAAGTAAAAAGGAACACTATAAAGGAGATCCAATAAAATTAAGGTTAAAATTCAATTTTACCATGACCCCTTACAACAATGATATCAACACCCAACCGTAAACCTTCTTACATTATCTAATCACTCACTCTAGTTACCTCTTTATAGAATGTACGCCATTTTATCCTTATTGGATTCCACAATCCTAAATGAGTTATTTTTCCAAAATCATAAAATAGTTTGAGTTGTTTCATCTAGTCCAAATGGATTACCCTTGGCTCATTCCATTCCTTCCTAATTTACCTAGTTTATATGAAACAATTAACCTATGTTTATCCTTTAATGATAGATGAACAATTATTCCCATTTATTACTCCAATTAATATTGTCACACCAAACCATTTATTATATACTCAACCTTATCTGTTATATCAATACATTAATCATTATGGGATATCATTTTTTATTCCCAAAGAATACCACATATTTATCTGATGGATTGATAATTATTATCTTCAATTACAATGTGTGTCCTTTATATCATATCTAGGATCATCAAATATAGTTAAAACATGTGTTCTTTTATTGTATAAGTATAAGGAAAAAACTATGAATTTATCATTTAGTGGCACATTTTATGAATCCATAAACAATATGATAAAATGGTTATGATGAATGACCATAAGAGGAATAGTTTTTATTGATATCCCATTAAAAAATATCTATAAATTGAATTATAGTAAATGATCAAACATTATGGTTTTTTATTCATTTCATTGGGATACATTGAAAATTTATTTTAGGGGATTAATATCTCCGTCAAAACCCCCATATCCATTATATCATCCTATATAGTGTTAAATACTATATTTCCTTCTTATATATTCCAATATAGTTTTATAATCAAATATATATATTATCATTGAGACAATATAATTTCTATGTAAAATATTGTTTTAAATATAATAACATTAGCTAGTCCCATTAATATTATGTGTAACATTTTATTTTATTTGGAAAAATATCTTAAATATTCAGTAATTTACAATAATGCCCAAAACTACAGATTAGGAATCCATATGGGATGATTCAATAACAGAAGGTATATATTTTAACATAAATTTCCATGAGAAAATAAATAAATTTCTTATATAAAAATAATTTCCTATAAAAAAAATTATTTTCCTTATATGAATTTCTATAGTTATGAATGAGATTAGTAAACCAAAAATATTTAATGACACTAAACTGATGTGTTATGTTATTATAAATTCATCAATTACATTGAAATATAAAACAATTATAATAGATTAATTGTTATCATGTTACTCAAATAGAATTAGGAAATATCATAGAATATATATTCACCATGAACTACTAATTCGTAGTACCAGAGAACTGATTCTTAGACTGCTAATATAGTTTCTTCAATTTTGAGGCATTGATTAAAACTACTTCCTACCAAGTTCATACAATGATAGATAATGAATGAAATGGTGATGGAGTACATATATAAAAACAAATTCAAATGACTGAAATATAACTTAAAATGTTAATGGGTATGAGAAAACATAATCTAAATATAAATCAAAAAATAATTGGGTGATATATTTCCCACATATCAATAGCTAAAGTCATTATTATTGTCTCCCTTGATTGAGTATATTATTTTTTACAATACACGTCGATGGAAGATGATAATAAAATTTATGACAACATGTATAATCCTATGAATCCTAGGAGAGTTCCAATGAATCTTAGTCACCGGAGAAATTATTTTACATAATATACAATAAAATACTCATAGAATGATCCAAAAATAGTTTTATGTATTAATTTATCATGAATAAGAAACCACTAGGGAAATTAATCCATAACAATACCTGATAAAGTCCTTTTCTAGGTTTTTATTTTCTCCTTTAGTCATACAATCAATTCTTGATGGTTGGTCAATGAAAATTTTAGAACACCCTTGTCCTTTGAAATTGATACAATTTAATTGTTAATTTGTGAACACTTTATTCCATATTATTTATTTGAATAGAAGATACCATGAAGTTCCTCTCCATTTTAATAAATAATTATTTAACTCTATATTACATCCTTTATATATCAATAATGTATTTCCTACTTGAAAAAATTAATAATCAATAAGATATATGTGAATGTATTGATCTAATTGATGATAAACACTGTAATTATGGAACAATACAATGTAATAATATCCTATATCCAAATAATACTATAACATTTTCTATATCCACCACTAATAAATATATGAGCCTATTATGTGGTAATATTAGAATTTATGATGTATACACAGTTCTAGTGGACACATCCCTTAGGGATAGTGGAATTATAAATCTTAAAATTATATAAAGTATCATCAATAAATCAAAAATATTCTCTTTTTGGTGATTGTTTTTCGTAATGAATAAAATTTTCATATTCTTATGAGGATCACCCTAAATTGATCATGGGTTAAATAATCTAACATGATTATGGTAAATTATTCCTAGATAATGTAATTTTATTATTTCATGTATAAGTTGTTTCCATATTAACCATGAAGATAATAAAATAATAAGATATCAAATAATTGTTAGATCTAGAAATCTAAATATTCTCAATGAATTGTAAAAAATTCTCAATTGTTACCATGATATTTATGTTATGAGAATAATTATGTTCCCTCATCCTTTTATGATGAAAACGTGTCCTTATTTCTCTACATGGTATTATCATTAGTTAGGGTGATCATGATAGTCATTGATGAATTTGGGGAGTATGAATTAAAAAATAACAAAAAAATATGGAAGCCACTATAGAAAATATCATTTACATAGATTAATATAAATTGGTAGTACACAACTAGAATAAATTATTAGAATTTATTTTAGGATATCATATAGATATTCAATAATTCAATACAAGAAAAATAATTTTAGTAAAAAATGGATAAGTTGTCTATATATCAATATCCCAATTACCACATGAATGCATGGGGAACATTTATATAGATGAAAACATGAACATAATAGATAATATTTTGTATATTTATTATAAAATAATTAGGGTAAAGAACATATGTAGTATATAATTCATGATGAAGTCATAAATTTATAAGTCGACCCATCCCTTTGAAAGAGGATACCACATGACTAAAAAAGGATAATGGATTTCTGAACCCAAACAAAAACCACACCAAAAAACCAATGTTAATATAACACTGGTTACTATAAATCAACAAGTACCATTGGGATACTATTAATTTCAATAATTAGTATGAAAAATCAGGAACCCATTAGAATTAGTAATCAAAACTCAGTGGGAATATATTGAAAAAATTAATTTCCCATAATATTCTATTGGATATCTTAAATAATATTGTCCACCAGAAATACAGCCATTCCATTATTGTGTGTTGCATAGTCTAACTCCACAAAATAATGATAATCCCATAATCTCATCATTTTATATTATATGATACCTAAGAAGCACATTAATTAGATATTCTGCTAATGTGGAATGATTATTGTAACTATAATACATGTATAAGTAAAAACATTCAAATATTTGTTGAAATAATTAGTTCCATTAAATTATATTGTATAAAATTCTTACAACTCTGACCATTATAAGATGGGAATTTATCCATCAAAATATATCTATAAAATCAGTCATACAAAATGAAAAAAATGTATTCATGGAATGAATAATTGGGAAAAATAAAAGCATATATTTTAACTTATTTTGTTATAAGATGTTTGAGATATTAATTACCTTGAAATACATCATCCGATGAATTGTTCTTTTAAATTGATTATATAATATCTACTGGATGTGTATGATAAAACACCTCATTATATAATATACCATGATGGTTTTTGATAAATAAATATAACAACAAAACTTATAGAGATTATTCCAAATTTATAGACTATAAACCTAATAGATACCACAATCAAAAGTAAGAAATCATTTACATATAATTAAAATAGACTGAAATGTTTAATTACAGGAATTATAGATTATTTTCACACAATTTATGAATTGTTACTTATAGGATAGAAATATTGGAGCGTATTTCAACTAGATTGATCTTATGTAGTGGTATGTAATTCTAGGTTTAAAAATTGAATCACATATTGTTTATATTGGAATATATAAGGATGATGTTTGGATAGATGATCACCAAAATTATTTATCCTGCCATCAACTATTGGTCCATCTTATCAAAGAGTGATTTACCATCAAATAATTTTTTTTAAAATACTATTGATGAATGATAACCATTATTGTATTATACCAAGTCATAGGACAGATGTGTGTTTTATATAATTATTGCATATGGGGATTAAAATAAAATTGAATTAAAATGGATTTAATCTAATTTTAAATACTAAATGACACAATAGTCAAATAATTTTATGCGTGAAATTATTTTGTATGAAATAATCAAATAGTTTTAAACATCATCACCTATAAATATCTATCTAGAAAACCAAATTTTTATTTTCCATCTTGAAAAAAAATTCAATATTTTTAATAGATATGAATGAATGGGTTTTCTTAATGGATTCTAAACCCTTCCATGAATTCGTGGTCATCACAATCCATATATTTTTGTGTAGATGAACCATCCATCCAAATTATATAATATTAAAAACATAAATATTAGTTAAAACACTTAAATGATGTCTTTTGGAACTATTAATATTATTATTATGAGTTTTTTTGAATAATTAGCGACTATGTTCCAATTTAAGAGTTACTATCACAGTTTCAACGAATTTAACATAGTTCAGAATAAATAGAGAAAAAATATATTTCAATTTTAAAATAATTGTAGAATGATATATAGGGGATTGCATAAATTATTCCTAAATTTATTTTTATAAAATATCTTTGAGATAGAACATAACCCTCTGAAGAGGTTTTCTTCTTCTCTGTCAATACATTAGATAAATATGTTGAAAATAAAAATATTATAAACAACATATCTTCATAAAAATCTATACATACAAATATACAATATAATATTTATGACCAAGAGAATAAATAGACAATGGGAACCCAACAAATCAACAATTAGTAGAAACATGACACAAAATTTGAAATTATAGGGTTTAAATGTTAATTTTTATCATCATACAACAATTGATATTACTGTAGTATATACCGAATAATAAATATCCATATGTTGGAAAAGTAATTTAAATAATAATAAAATTAAGATGATTATTATCTCAATAATAGTTAACGTGACTCTTAATTCACAATATTCTACATTCACTCTTTCACTCAACCATATTGGAGGAAAAAAATTCAATTAATAATGGAAAAATCGTTTAATATAGTTAGACCCACAACATGTCTACCAATTTAATTGTAAAAATCTATTGTTGAACATCAATTAACGTTACTCTATTTTAGGTAACTAATATATTACCAATATAAAGAAACCTGGGATGAAATACTCCATCCCATATAGATGGTGGAATATTAATATAACTATTTCCCTCATTATATTAAATTGAAAAACTATCCAACCAAAATGATCCCCATGTTTTTCCCACACATCAGTTTTTATCCATACTAGGGACAACACCATAATTATCCTAGCAATAAATAGAATCATCCAATGATTTTTTAAAATTTAGTTTATATGAACTTCTACACTGATCCCAGATTCTATCATATTCTCATACAAAGATAATATTACATGAAAAATAACAATAACAAATCAATTAACATACAATAGGAAGAAAAAAAATGTTTTTTATTTTCATCTAGATAATTTTCCCATGTAACTAATTCTATCTTTAGGGATTTATTTTATTTATCTCAATAGAAAAATAGGTAACAGGGAGTACAATCTAATAATACAAGCTAGATTATAGATACATGATTGATTAGTATGGAATATATTACATGACTAATTATTCATTATGTATTATATTAAACATAATTAATTTATTGGACAAAAATGGTTTTATACATCAATACATTAATATCAACAACATGAGTTCTAAAAATATATTTTCTTTAAGAGTCAATGAACAATATATAAAGTGAAAAGGTTATAAGAGACAAAAATATGATATTTTTTTACAATCTCTGCCAAAAAGATAAGATAAATCAGCTGGAAGAGTGTCAAACCAATTCATGCTTTGATGGACTCCATTGTTAGCAAGGGCATCAACAACGACATTTGCTTCACGGTAGGCATGAGTAGCAATGTAATCAATCTCATGGAGAGTCTTCAAGCAATTCATCCAGCGTGTAGTGAGAGGCCAGGCCAGATGAATGATTCCATTCCAGATGGAATGAATGATGGTGGTAGAATCACTTTTAATCCAAAGCATTCTCCATCGTTTTTGAAGCACAAACACAACAACGTGAATGACTCCAAGCATTTCCGCCTCCAGTGATGAAGAGTGGCCACAACCAACAAAGAAGCAACCCTGACATTGGCCAGCTGAGTCTCTGAAGATAGCACCATAACTGGAAGGTCCTGGATTGCCTTTAGAAGCACCATCAACGTTCACTTTGATCCATCCCGGTATCGGCAATTTCCAGAAAACATCAAAGGAGCATTTGGGTGTAGGGTAGATTCCAGGAACACGGAGATGACGAAGTATCTCAAAGTCACCAACTGAGTTGTTTCAACAGTATTTCTGAATTGAGGCGGCTTCATGGATTGCAATAAGAATCCGAGATTTTCCTTCATTGAGACTAAATGACCAATTATTATGAATGATATCATTTCTAGCGTACCAGATTTCATGCAGGAGTTCCGCCACAGCCACAAGAAAAATGTTTTCAACCTGTGAAGAAGCTTCATGTCTAATAAATTTTTTTAAAATGAAGAAATAGATTCAGTTAAGATCCATCTGCAATTGAATAATTCAAAAACATAATTCCATAAAGCATAGGTCGTGGCACAAGAAAGAAAAAGATGATCGGCGTCCTCCCTGTGTTGATTACACAAGCGACATTTAGAACAAAGCTGAATGCCGAAAATTTGCAGAATAATTTTCGGTGGGAAATATATTATGGGAAATACGAAAAATAAGGGTGATCCTAGAAGTTTTAATCAAAGGATTATTGAAATGACTCACCAAAAGATAATTAGAATCCTCATTAGAAAACTTATGCTTATAAATGTTTTTTGAGTCAAGCATACCATTTGGAGCAGGTTCCCAAACAAGGAAGTCCCCATCAGAGGAAAAGGGGTAATTATCAATAGTCTGAACAATATGTTCAGGGAGGTCATGTCTATGTGAATGAAAGACATCTTTTATGGACTGAATAGTATCAGCAGGAATGACAATGGGTGGTAACAGAGAGATCAGGGGGTTACCACACCATTTCCACACCAAAAATTAATGGAAGAATCAGCACTGACCATCCATCTAGCATTTTCCATGATCTTACGGTAAGAGTCTCTGATAGAAGTCCATATTGAGGAGTTGATTAAAGTCAAATTACCCGTTAAAATTTTATGAAGAAATCTATGATTTAAAAAATCATAAACTTTAGAAGTACAATTGATAATACGCCATGTTAGACGGGCTTGCAGAGCTCTATTGAACAACTTTAGATTTTTAATGCCAACTCCACCTTTATCAATCGGTTTACAACAAGAATTCCAAGGGATAGTGACAAGATTCCTTTCATAAATACTTCCAGTCCAAATAAAGTTTTTAATGTAAGTATTAATTTTTTGAAGATGCTTATAGGACATTTATAAATCATGAGGGCGTCGACCATTTTAGAAACAATGGTGGATTTGACCAAGCATATTCGCCCAGCCAAGGAAAGGGATTTACCCTTCCAATTAGAGAGTTGGTTAATGATTTGATCTATGATATTAGCAAAGTGGCTAACTTTGGGTCTACCCCAAAAGATAAAAACACCTAAATAAGAGAATGTTAAGAGACCTTCTTTGATACCCAGATAAGTGGTAATGGTAGATTTTCTTCTAACCAGAAAGTTCTTACCAAAAAAATATGAAATTTATTCCAAGAGATATCTTGACCAGAAACTTCCTCATAGTGGGTTATGGATCTCTTGAAAACTTGAATGTTTTTTGATCCCCTTTAAGAAACAGAATAATATCGTCGGCATATAAAAGATGAGTAGGGGCCATTATGTTTCTGGTAACTTGAATAGGCTTATGTTTACCCTGATCCACCAGACTGTTGAAAAGCCTACTTAGGTAATCCTCGGCGATAACAAAAAGGATGGCAGAAAGGGGGTCGCCCTATCTAACACCTTTAGAGCATTTAAAAAACCTCTAGGAGTTCCATTAATGTGAATAGAGATGAAAGCTGATTGAAAAAGAGTCTGAATTCTTCCAATAAAGGTGTCATTAAACCCAATGTTTTTTAAGACTTTGATGATAAAATTCCAGTCTATGGTGTCAAAAGCATTTCTGATATCTAATTTTATAGCCACACATCCTCCTCTAGTGTTTTTATTTAGACTATTGGTACATTATGAGGCAAGAAAAATGCATTCTTGAATGGACCTACCTTTGATGAATCCAATTTGATTACAAGAAACAATTTTATTACAAATAGGAGCATGTCTATTCGCAAATGATTTTGGTAATAATCTTATAAAGAGTGTTAATCAGGGAAATCGGTCTGAATTGATGGATTTGAGAGGAATTTGGAACCTTGGGAATTCAGGTTAAAAATTGAGCATTGATCCCATGTGGTAAAGAGCCATGAATAAATAAGGTCCTGACAAGTTTACAAACATCATTGTGGATAATATCCCAATGTTTTTTAAAGAAACCATTATTGAACCCATCTGGGCCAGGTGCACTGTCTGGATTAAGGCCAAAGATAGTGTCTTTAATTTCACGGTCGAGAGGAATGCTTAAAAGCATTACATTGTCCCTTTCATCCACCATTATGGGGATTATGACAGGTTTAAGCTCAGTATTAATATCTGGGCCATTAAAAATGTTATAGAAGTAAGAGGTAACATGTTCCGTAATGGCCTCTTCTGAGTCTATGATTAAATTGTTATGGATAAGCTTAGAAAGAGGACGATTGAACTTTCTGATTCATTGAAGGAAATTGTAAAATTTGGTATTATGATCGCCATCTGTAAGCCATTTAGTCTTAAACATTTGTTTACTAATATCACCCCTAAAAGTGAGCAAGGAGTTAAGTTTGAGGGAAATGTTTGCATCCAATTGGGGATCCATATTGAAATCTAAATTGGTATTTTGAATTTGAACCATGTTAAGCTCACTTTCAAGATATGAGAGATCAAGATATATTTGTGAGCTCTTAGTTTTACACCAATCTTTACGGGCCTATTTAAGAATTTTCAATTCATGTAAACAGGAAAAGGAATCATTATGATGATTCATAGAGTTCCAAGTGTTAAAGATTAAAGTGACACAGTCCGGGTTAGTGGACCAAGAATTATTAAATTTGAAGGGGAGAATAGGCTTACGATGATTCATAATGCAGCTAACAAGGATGGGTTGATGATCAGAGTTGAGTCTAGGGAGAGTAACGATGGATATTTTATCCCAGTTATCAAGAGCCTTCATGTTAATGAAAGCTCTATCAAGCTTACTGGCAACATTTTTGTTGTAGTGTTTCCTGTAACAAGTATATTTAGCACCAACAAGATATATTTCAAAAAGGATACAATTTTCAATATAGACCTGAATTCCCTAGAGGATATGGAGAGATGTGAGGGGCCAATTTTTTCAAGAGATTGAAGGATGGCATTGAAATCACCCATCACTACCCAAGAATCAGTAATAGCATTGGATAAATAAATAAGTTCATGCCATAGAACTCTTCTATATTGATATCTATTCCTGGAATAAACCATAGTGAAACAAATGTGCCTTCCATTCCACGAGAAATCACAGGTGAGTTGCTGTTCAGAGCTTCTAAAGATGTTGATATTCTAAAGGGAATTATGAAAAAAGATCCACATGGAGTCCATCTGAGGGCTATTTTGAAAAGAGCTAAGAAAACTGTAGTTAAGAGATCCAAATCTCATGAATCTTGTATTAAAATTGACTTTAGGTTCTGAAATGGAAAAGAGATGGTGGTTATGGTTGTTTATAAACCTCCTAAAAGTTGTGAAGCTGTCCTTGTTAGCCACTCCCTGAAAATTCCAATAAAGAAGATTCATAATTATTTATGTTTTGGGTTGGAACCATTCATTTTTTTGATTTTACATAACCCTTCTTCCCTTGGGATCGTGTGACCATAGGGGGGGAAGCAGGTTTATGTTTGTTATCATAAGTTTCAGAACTTTTAAGAGCATCTATTTTCAAAATAGAATTTGAACTATGTTCAGGAATAGGAGTTTTGACACTACTGTCCATGGGGGTATCACTCATGGCTCCATGAGTAGTGTTGTGTTAAATTGAAGTAGTTATTTCTAATCCAACCAGAGAAAGATTAGAGTCTGTTGAACCTTGAACTGGATTAGACAGAGCAGGAGGAGAATTTATAGGAGAAATGGTCCGGTTATGAACCAAAACAGCAACCTGAGCAGGGGGGTTTCCAGCTGCTATCTGTATAGGTTCAAAATTAACTAGGGATTTCACATCATTTTTGGGTAGATTGACAGTGTAATCCTCAGTTTTCAAGGGTTCAGGGGTGGGAATAGAAATAATAGGGTGAGGATGAGGCATTTCAGTGTTCTGTTTTGCAACAAAAGGGCTGGAAACCAGCCTGTAATCCAAATCAGGGGGAGAACCAATAGAAGAAATGGTCTGGTCATGGTCCAAAACCGCAACTTGAGCAGGGGTTGACAATTTCTAGCTACTGTCCTGACAGGATTGGCTGAGGATTTCACATTATTTTTGGGCGTGATAGTGAAATCCTCAGGTTGCAAGGGAACAAAAATGGAAGAGGAAGTAGTAGGATGTGGCTGAGACATATCATAGTTCTGTTTGTTAAGAGAGGTGATGGGAAACAGCCTGTTGTCCAAACAGGAAGCAGGAGCTTGAGCAAACACAGGTTGCAGAAGTGTAACAACAGGAGGAGTGTGTGAGATGCTGTGTGGTATAAAAGTATTAACAATGTTATTAGTATCAACACAAACAGTGGTTATAGGAGTAGGAGTGGTAGTTATCTCAACAGATTTGTGATGCTGGAACACAACTGAGTTCTGTATGCCAATAGGAGGGTTAGACACTCCTCTGTTAACAGTAGATGGCTCATTATGAGGAATAGGGATAGGAACAGACATGTGTGGGATACTATGTGTAGTATTATTAGCAATAGTATCAACATTAGTATCATAGGACTCTATTGCAGGATTTACAGAAACAGGAGGACTTGACTTAGAAATATAAGTGTGCATAACAGAAATACCTGGATCTGAAACCTTTTCCATGCCGCTTTGACTCTTCTTAGAGACATCAGAGGGACCAGTTAACACTGAAGGCACTGATGTCTCTAAGTACCTACAATAAATCTCATTCAAAGTAGATTTACCATAAATGGAAGCAATATTAACTGGATTAGGGGTAGTGTTGGGATTTATTATTATAAGGTTATTACTATCACATTCAGTCACTATTTTTTGAGATCCAATAGAAGTGTTATTTTCCCTTTGATTGGCCTCTTCCTCCTTAACCAAATCCCCCCAGGCTTTACCATCCAAGGTTGTGAGGACATTAGTTTTTTTAACCCAAATGTCTTGTTTTTTCTCAGGAAGCCCAGTTTTGTCTATGATTTTCTTCCCTTTCTTGGCATGTTTAGGGTCCCGCCAGTCATTAATAGTTGTGTGGTCCATTTGTTTCCGGACCACCCTGCAATTAGCATAGTTATGACCAATCAGTTTTCATTCTTCACAAAAGGGTGTTTTTTTCATATTAAATGCTAATTTCAACTCTATTGTCAGGAGCATTGAAGCCTATATTAGTTGGGAGCTCACATTCCATATTAACTTCCACCATTAATCTAGCATAGAGACCAAGATCTCCATTCAATGTTCTATGATCAATCTTAATGGGGTATTCTATGCAGGAAGCAATGTCATTCAGGATCTTTGGGTGTCAGTAAAACCAATTAAGTCCATGAATTCTAACCCATACATGTGCCATATGATTTTTGTGTGTGAATGGGTTAAAAGAATCATCCTAGTCTGACAGTCTAAGAAATCCCGGATTGAGCTGTAAATTAACCATTTTCCATACCTGATCAAGCTCACCTTGAGTGCTGAGGAGGATGTGATAGTAACCTTTACCAATGGGAACCATCTTCCATTTTGATGAACCCCAGCAGTGAGCAATCCGGTTCTTAAGCTCGAAGAGGGTCCAAGGCTGGTCACCTGTGTTGTAAGAGACTCGACCAAGAGTTCCTTTCATATGGTCCAATTAATTTAAGATATTTTCCATAATTATTTGTACACAAATCATATTTTCCTAAAATAATGTGTATATTGAAACCCACTACCACATGATATATAATGATTCTTTGGTATCCATTATCTCTTATAATGAGATATATTTTTTATATTTTTATAAATTTATAAAATATTACTATATATCTCTTATATTTCATGTGGTTTAAATTCAATTAAGCATTTTAAAGGATATTATATAAATTATCTATAACTATGAGGTTTGTGATTCTTGTAATGACATGATATATGGTTATTCTAATATAACATACAACATGGGAAAACAAAAACATTTTTCATATTTAATCCTTAATTACAATAATGTTTTGTGTCCAAAATTTATCATATTGTTTTAAAACATACCCTTAAACTATGAATATCACCACTACATACACTAATATCTAAATTTAATATTAATAATTTCACGGTTTTTAATATAGGAGTGATCTTATTGATCAATATGTACCATGATTCTGAGTAACCTTATATATTTATATTTACATTGATTTATTATCCTTATCCAAACTATGAAATCACTCATTATTCCCATCCTCTAATCAATCCATCCTTGTACATTAGTATGTCAATTTTCTTTCTATTTTATACATATTAAATATACTATTATTATACACATTTCCCATTGATCACTTATTATATAGTCAACCACATTAATTGAAACTAATCAACTCATACACAATGAGTCATTTTATTAGTTTATGGAAACATATAGGGGAAAATAATATATATTTTTTAACTCCATTATCATATCATAGGTGGAACTATTTCATTCAAATATATTAATAATTAAATATGATATATATATATAATATTACTTCTATCCTTATATATTAATAATATTTTTCCTATGAAAGACAAAATATTTTCTCACCTTGTAGTTTATAAAATAGGTATGTCTTCTTAGTATGAATTATGTTGGATATTTAAATATCACTAATCATAACTATATAAAATTAAAACTCAAACATATAATTCAACCACAAAATTAATGATCAAAAATTAAAAACCAAAATGAAAAAACTTATGATTGTGATGGATTGTAGTCGATTGTCTATAAGAAATTTAATCGATTACTAAGAATTACATTTACCTTCAATTTCATAGAGAAAACATATTTTATAAACCAACTTACAAAAATCAAATTAGAGAATCTATATTTTCCTAGAAAATTTGTATATATTTTACCATGAACAAAAGATCAATGAAAATGTTATAGAAAATAAATAAAAATATATTAAAATTAATTTATAGTTTTTATGTGATCATTTATCCATGTTTCTCTTTTTAATATAACAATGAAATGTAATCAATTATATTAGTCTTCTTATATGATGATTTTTTTCTTAAAAAATGTACACTGTAAACGGTGAAATAATCATCAATTCATTTATACACTTCTCAAATAAAAATTTTTCCATTATTTAATATCATATAATCATCTTATAGTCTATTATCAATCAAATAATTTAAATGAAACATGAAAAACAAATTAACTAATATGAATATTTTCCCCTAAAAAATGACAAATATATATTCCATGTATCATATATGTTACAATACATGGAACATTCATTTTCCTATTGAAAATTAGGATAACTAAATTCACTATATTTTTTCATGATCAAAATTTAATTTAAATTAATTTTTTAATAGGGTCATAAAATAAAATAAAAATACCAATCATTATTATGGGGTAAATTTATATTACTTTGAAATACTATATAATCACTGTTGGAATTTCCCAGGTCTAATGTACTCAAAATTCCCTGGTAAATTTTTTTTTGAAGCATTTTTGGGTTTCCAGTTACCATTGATCATCTCACATCCACACATCCACATCATCTATTTTTACTCAATTATTAATTATTTATAATTTACAATCTCTACATCCCAATTATTTATTTTTATAAAAATACAACCAATTTATCAAATTAATGTATGTGTCTAATTTTCAATGAATTATTATGATATATAACTAATAATACTTCTCACAAATGTGTTAAAGTTAACATGGTAAATAATTCCATATGTCCTTATAACACACCTATATCCAAAAATATTAAATTAAATATTTTAATATTTATAAATATGTACTTAATTGGAGATCCTCCTCTTCTAATAAAAATTATTTATTTGAGATCCCCATTATGATAAATAAATATTTCAGCTTAGAAACTACCATTATATCCCTATAATTCTTTTATTTGAGATCGCACACATTGTCTATCGTTGAAATACACAAATTATAATTAATATCATTGGGTTTAATTATAACCTACCTAAAAAGAATCCATGAGTTGAAATTTTCATTAATAAATCCATTATGTTGAGATTCTCTTATATGATCCAACTTCATTTAGTTCAGACATTCCTCTAGGAAACAAATGCATATATGGAGATCCACACCATCGTTAAAAAATCATTTTTTTTATTTATTACTCTATGCCCAAAAACCTGGATCCTTGACTTTCCACCATGTAATAAATACTATGAGTATTGAAACTCATATTGGTTTCAAATACCCTTGACTACTGATACACCTATTAGTTACTAAATGTTCTTTGAGTTTATAACCACATTTCACTAATAATAATTTTTTGTATATTTTTTAATCTTCACATAAATATCCATGATGGAATATCCTACATCATCTGATACCCCATATAAAATTATACTTTATGAACATATATGATATTCGAGTAATATTGAATTATTTGTTTATCATTCCAACTAAAATTATTTTATTAAATATAGAAAAATGATATTTTGAAGGTGGAATTTATAGTTTACCAATATTATATTGTGAAAATTTTTATAAAAATAATAATTAAATATTTAAAATAGTGAAATAGTAATAATGGTTTTCTTTAATTAATAAATAATATTCATTTGAATCCCCATATGCTACATGAGACACATTAACAAGGGGATGAAGATCCTTTAAAAACAAATCCATAAAAAGAATCATACAATGATAGCCAATAATTGATCAAATTCATTCATAGTAGGGTTGATATTATGAAAAATAATTCCCAATATGGTTATTTTGTTATAGAATCCTATTATAAGGTCTAGGCTATTGATCACAACTGTTATCGAAATAAATGATCTCTAACATATTTGGATGAAATAGTTTTATGTTAAAAAATAAAAACAATTCTTATGAAATGGTATTTATTTCAATATATATTTTGTATATAGTTCATATATATTTTATTTGATACCTCATTGGTCTATAAAGTAGCATTATCAAATGTTATGGATGATTTAATTTGGAGTTTATTTTATGATATTTTACTAATTCACTTTAATCATCACCCCAAATGATTCCTTTTGTAACCCTCATCGAACACTCAAATTCATACTAGATAAATCTGTATTGGTTGATCTAGTTAGTGTGGGGATTCCTATAATGTGAATCATCTCACACAATATATTCAACATGAAAAATATCAATTGGTTGAGTATTGGATGTTGTTTATGATACTACATAAAAATATTATACTAAATGGATGATGCATATAAAAGGGTCCTCGGGCCCTTTCATCAATAATAATGTTAGACATCAAGATATTGATTTCACAAGAACATGATAAAAACCCATTTATATTCGACAGACTGTAATAATATTTTAAATTTAAAAAACATAGTGTAATGTGATGGACAATTGGAATATGTGAGTACCTCATGGACATCACACATATAACCCAAAAAATGGGCCAATTTATCTATTTTATAACATATTAACTGTGAAGGACAACTATGAATGATATATAACTATAGGAAGGGTGAAATTTCATGGAATATCAACAAAATAATTCCAATATTATCATTCCCATCCACATGGTCTCATATAAGTGAAATACTATCCAAGGTTTCATTTCTAGATTAAGTGTTTCTAATTATTATAGGGGGTTTTTTATAATGAAAAATTTCAAATCAATATTTTTCTTCACCTAATGGTACTGGTTTTCATAATCCTCAATGGATTCGTCAAATATTAAAACAATATCCTCTGACATACATGGGATATAAAAACAAAATTTACATTTTTCAGCCCTCTATTGAGAGTGAAACCATATTGAATAGGTCATACTCTATTAAGGACGTGTTTTCTAAATCCTTGTGATTATTACCAACATTCATCATCCTCATTAATAATAATTAAATATTAAATGATAATATGGTTTAATCCCCAAAACATCATTTATTTCATCCAATAACATGCTATTTTTAGGATACAATATAATTTTATATCCATCAATGCTTCTCATAACTCATCTATAAATGTAGGCCAATAATGGTCCCCAATTGGTACCTTCCATACAATTTAATTTATCTATACCTTCCATAAAGAGACCCTAGTAATTTGAAAAAACTCAATAGGTCAAAATCTTCATTAATAAAAACTATAAAAATTAAAACATAAGTACCTTATCATAATCCTAGAAAAGGATTTATTTTCTTTTTATATCGAATCAATCTACTAGAAATTTGTTTTCATTAAATTGAGTATGTAAGAATAATTTTTCATGGTTTATATCCCTCAAATTTAAAACCATCCACATCCCATTGACCCATAATCATTCTATCGTTTAGTTAAATCATATGGTTCCATCTTTTTGGGATACAACATCCAGATTAATCTAATAAAAAATATTCAATATATATTAATCTTATTCTCAGTTGTAGTATTATTTTAAATTCATTAGTTTCATCCGAAAACATTAATTAGTGTGTAAAAATATTTTCACTATGAAGTTATTCATTAATATGATTAAATTTAATATACCTTATGATATTTAATTACAAGACTCCTTATTTAAAAAATCTATCTTTCATCATCACTATTCTAAAACATGTTTCTCAACGAAAATATTAAATTAAACACAATAAAAATAAATTATCCAAAAATTACATAATATAATGAATATATATGACAAGAATTAAACAAACCAATAAATGAATAGTATAATATTTTTTATATCAAAATTTAATGCATTTCTCCTTATAAATTGCACTAGAAAATTCTGTTATAATTTTTTACAAACCACCTTGGGTACCTTAGTAACCAGATAACCAGTAAGTCTATAGCATAGCTCGATGGGAGTTCATAATCTGCACGGGTTGGTTACTAGAACCAGGATTCATAAAACATTAAAGTGGTAATAATTTTACCAATAACAATGTGGAAGTAAGGAAGCATGATAATATGAATGGGAAAAGAAAACTGCACTAGGATTATTGAACCAGAATGCAACAAGGAATAATCCTAACCATTGTAATATAACCCAAGTACAAAAACATGGAAGAATACGACCCATTTTCATTACCAAAAAACTCAACAAGTCTATTTTTATACAATAGTATCCAACTCAAATTGATCATATTCCCTTACTATAACATAGTATGAGAATGTATACAAACACTATAATGAATATATAGCTTGTGAGCTTAAAATTTTTAGAAGGGTCTCATCACAGATTCCATAATTGAAGAAAATATTATATTAACCATAGGAATATAATTCCAAATCTAATGTAAAAAGATTTGGATTTTTCAATACTATATACACAATTCATTTTATAGAGTTAAAATATTTTATATATACTCTAATAAAATGCTTTACAAAATATGAAATATTTATAAAATAAATGATTAAAATAAAATTGTTAAATAGAATAGTTTATGTAAATTCACCAGGAATATAAGGAAATAAAAATCACTGACATACATTTATATCTCAAATATAATTCATTATTAGGAAACATGGTCATTTGTCAAAATAGGTAAAATAGTGTTTTTCACTATAGGACTCTAGACTCTCTATGTGAACTCTGAAAAATGTGTATGCACACATCCTTATGACATTGTACAAAGGTGTATCATCACAAACCCATTGTGAATGTGACCCACAACATATATGTTTTATAACACTGTAATAGTGTAAAGTGTGTCCAATTAACTAACTAACTACCAAAGGCTTGCATGTTATCTTACTCAATCAATGAGGGTAAATTTATTTTAAAACTTATTAACATACAATTAAATATTATTCATTAATTTCAATGCCAATTATTCCATTTAACACCCAAATACGGGTGTTTAATAAAAAACATGGCTCTTCCATAAGACAAATCCACTTATTATCTATGAGAAAAACTTTTATTCATTTTATCATGTATAAGATCCATTAAAATACAATTCAATAATTTCAATTAATTTTACCACAATTTAATTCAGAAATATTATTCAAATTAGTTTATTTAAAATCTACAATTTAAATTAAAAAATTAAATTTATCCATTCTCTATAAAACAGAAACCAATTAAAATGAATTAAATGTTTTAAAAATTCTCATGCAAATCCAAATCAAATATCCCAATCCAAAAAAATTGACTTATATAACATCAATAATTTTTTTTTATGAAATATAATTTAAATTAACAATTGAAATAAAAAATTAAATTCTAGGATAATCATCTTTGGATAATCCGGATGGAACCACCTACATCTTCCCAAAAAACAAAATCAGTAATTACACCCCTCAATGAGAAAGAATGTGTATATGTCCTAAAAACTCAACAAAGAACAATGATCCATAATAATGGGACATAGATCCATAAATTCAATAACTATCCATTGAAATACCAAGAGATGATTAAGATATATTCTAAAACAATGAGATAAATCACTTACCCTAGAATTACACTACAAGAGAAACGATGATAAGACACTAAATGAAAAGATCGGAAAGGGTTGGAATGATTCAAGATTTCATGGGAAAGTTTTTAGTTGGGGGGTATGGAAGTGGATAGCATCAAAATATTATTTTCTAGTTAGAATTAATTTTAAAAAAATACAGTTGTGATATTAAAGGATGTGTAATAGTAAGGTTTTGAAACTATCGAAACATATTCCATTTTGCATTAAAATTTATCATTAATTCCATCACGACGTGTTCTGATAACTCCTGATGTGTACCCATCATATCATGAAGCCAATCAGGACCTATTTGTAGGATTATTAAATTAAATGTAATCCCATTACATGGATTGTAACCCTCTAAAAGTCTATATGAATGGTTGATTTGAAGGTGATAATCCATCAAATATATGACATAACCATTATAGTTATCCTGGAAATCCAAATTCCACACGACCCTATCAAATAAATGGTAAAAATAAGAAACGATTTAAGGAATTCATGTGTGAATGTTAACCATATTTTACATCATCCTCCCCATAATAACATTCATCCCCAGAAGGCTTATGAAAAAGATTCCACATCAATGAGATGAGGCCAATGCTCTCTCATTAGTGCCACAAATTCCCATGTCTTGTGAATATCATATCCATCATCCCATAGAAGAAAAAGAAAAAGTATATCCATCCCATTATGTACCTTTGTCTAAGAATAAACCATCCAGACTAGCGGCTTATCCAATTATAAAACAGGTTTATTCTCAAGATCACTACTTCTCAAAACATGCGATAGATCAGAGAGATACATTCTGAAGTGTGACACATGGAAAAATGTTATGTATCGACATCAGCTAATATGGAAGTAATAAATGTTATGAAAATATCCCCATCTTCTAAAAATCCTCAAAATGTCCCACAAAATGAGTATCAATCTTCCATTTCATCATAATACATTGATGAACAATATGGGGTGAAAGTATCAAGAACACCTAATCACCAACTGAAAACTCCAAAGGTATATGGTTTTGATCAACATAAGACTTAAACCAGATCTATACTATAAAAATTAACTAATGAATATGCTGACTCATGGCTAATATCTCGTGCACAACACATGGTTTAACTAAGGAACATTCACCAACCTTTGACAAGCACAATGCAGATTTACATGTTTGTCCATACAAGGCATAAAAATGAGCCATCCTTATAATATAATGGTAACTGTTGTTTGAAGAAATATCAACCAGCCCAAAGTGACCATCCAAAACCCTGCCTATGTCAAGAACACAATACCCAAGAATATCCTCATGAATTGGTATAGATATCCTTGTCTGGAAATCAAACTACAGATAGAAGGCCATTCTCAAACAAACCAAAGATTTCGGTGCCTCTTAAATTACTATGTAAAAGTGATATATAAATTTTGTTTCCCAATCACATACTGTATGAGATGGAACTTAGTGGAAATAGGTATTATCATTCACACAAAGACATCACAACTCCTCAACTATGTATCATGACATGGTATAATGTTTGTTGACATGTTCATCATGCCGATCATAAACCATATCAAATTATTATTTATCATGGTATGAGGAAGCCTAGACAAAAAATCCATCGCTATCTAATCCCACATCCATGTAGGGACTGAATGTGGTGGAAGAAAACTGAAAGTTTTCTATTGATCAGTCTTAACATACTAGAAGATTTAGAAATGAGGGGAAAACTCATCATTTTCTCACCTCATCCCGAGGCACCAGAACTACCACTGGATATGACAGAACATCTTTTTGGTTCCTTTGGGAACTAACCATTAAAAATTATGTCAATACCCTATTAATTCCATCATTTATGATAAAGTAACAATGAATTAATTATGATATCATAGAACATCCTCATTTGAGAATGACCACTGCGAAACTATCTCTCTAGAGTAAACAGAGTCCCTAATGCTACGAAATTTTTCATTATATTGTTGATCTACATGAATCATCTATAGATGAGTGGATAATATCTAAATTGTGACCAATGTTACATCATCCCCTTTATCTTGAAATATGATACGAAACTAAACAAAGAGATCCATAAAATTACACTCTTATGATTATTATTTCTCTACATGGGTTGGGTATTTCATATATAACACATCTCAAATGCCATTCCCATTCCCCAGGGTATAAGCGATATCAAAGTAAAACGACTATAGGTACTCCACCAAACATATGGAGATGATTAAAATCATTTTTAGAGAAGATATAACTCATGATTCTATGGTAGGAAAACACAATAAACCTTTTTCCATAATGGTAATGACGTCAACTCTTTTGTGCATCCATTATAGTTTCAATTAAAATGTCATGGGTAGGGTAATAATTCTCGTTTACCCTAATATGATGATATATATATGAAACTACATGGTCACCATTCAAATGAACGAAACCCAATCCTGAACCCGATGCATCAAAAAATACCAAATATCCCATCCCATCCTTTGGAAGAGTAAACAATGGTGAATTAATCAATATACGCTTCTTCTCAATAAATAGTCCATGAAATTTATCATCCCAAACAAAAATTATCCTCTACTATGTTAGTGAAATCATCGAAAAACTCAACATCAATATGTCATTTCCAATCCTATGGTAATATCCGATTGAGCCCAAGAGGCTATGGATATTACATAGATTACATTTTCTCTCCCAAGTGATAATAGCCTACAATTTATATGGTTCAACTCATATAACATATTATGAAAAAAATGTTCCAATGAATTTCACTTCTCGAATCAGGATTTCACATTTCATGTATAAGGCATAGAGTCAGGGACATATCAATAAACACTTAACAATTCTTTAATGATTCACATGTTCCTGCTCGGATTTAGAGTAATCAAAGATGAAATCCACCAAGACCCCTCATAATGTTTCCCTATAGTAGGGGAATATATTGATCATCAAATCCTTGAAAACAATAGTTGAATTTTTTGACCAAAGGTATTAAAAAAATACTAATAATTGTTATACCTACAGCGAATGGTGGTTATCTAAAAGTGAGATTATTTTATCTTAAAAAGATAGTATTCTAGAATGAAGTTCGATCATTGAAAACAACTTCTCACATTTCACCAGATCAAAGAGATCATAAATCACTGTCAACATATATATTTTATTTATATTAACTTGATTCAGTTTCTAATAATTAACAAATAAGAGAAGAGAATCATCAATGTAAATAGTTAAGAGAACCAACGATACCCATGGGGACACAATGTGGATAATAATGTCATCATGGAGAAGATATAAAAATTTGGACTTCATCTCTTTTAGTATATCTTGTGCCTTTATGTATGATGGAATTGAATCTTTTTCAGTACCATGAATTATGTCACTATAGAACATAACATTCCATATAGGTGGAAGACCAAATATATACGTAGAAAAATCATCAGGAAAATCGACAATTATTGAATGGAGATGATTGCTCAAATATTCTAGCTACAAATCAATGGAAAACACTAATATAAATTTATAAAACACTGTATAAGATGATATAGATCTACTAAACCATAGGTCCCAATCTATTGATATGAAAATTGACAATCCAATAGGTGTAGTAATGTTGACCCATTAAATATAGTATTCAATCTAGTATTTATTGGAAAAGATCCAATCCATACTGAATATAATATCAAAATATTTCATATCAAGGAAATGAAAACTCCATGATAATATGGAATTTGATAGAGAGAAGACACAAGCAGTGTAATAGAGACCTTACACTCTATTAATACCAAGGGTTGTTGTAATATCCATTTCACTAGATAAATGATCCATATAATGATTTAGTAGAATAAAAATATGGGTTTAAATAAATGAATGAGATGTACTAGTATAAAATAGAGAAGTCACTAATGATGATGTTATTGTAATGGTACCAATCATGATTGCTTTATCTGTGTCTTCTTCCTCTCTAGACTCTTCCACTACGTGTATAAGTTATATTCTGGATGGATGTGGCTGGAACACTTTTGTATGTGTGGTATCTGGTTGACCTATAGTTTTATGAGGATTTTATTATACTATTCCACTATGAAGAATAGATAAATGATGGAATAATTTCTATATGTTCCATAAACGTCTACATGACCTATATTACATGGTTTCCTCAGCACAAACCCTATAAGAATGTCCCGAATTTCCACCCTGATAGTAGGTCAAATAAATTACCTCTAGAAAAGTAGGTTATATGGAATGAATATGTCGTAGATAGCTTCCAAAATAATTGTCACGCTTTAATATTCCAATTAAGGAAGTGATATTGCCACTTGATGTAAAGGAACACTCTTCAACACGGAATTTCCACCTAGGTCCCTCTCAACCATCATAGCCCTTTCCAAAAAAAACATCATATGTGGGTAGCATCAACATGGAAACCTGAGAACATATATTTGATTAAAGGCCAAACTCAAACCATTGAGCCTTCATTATCTCATTATATACAATCTCTAGAGAAAACTACACTAGCTCAGTAATGAGATTTGAATACACTGTCACTATTTTTTCAGAATTCTCAAGATTGAAAATCTCCACATCCTTGTCCTAAAACATTTAATCTTGAAAGAACGTATCCGGGGATAAACCTTGATTTTTATTCAATTTATTAACTCATACATCCCCCTTTCATCACTATAGGGTCCCACTATCTCTTTTTATATCTATAATGCACGAATTTATCACACATTACGATGATAACATCAGTTCATTCCATGAAATCAAACATAGGATCTATTTAACCCAACCATTCCGTTACATGTTGATGATTACTGGAGCTTTTGAAAACTGGTGGATTATGTTGAAAGAACTATCCAGAATGATTTAGAATAAAATCCCCCTGGAGTATCCCCAACTAGAGTGTGAATGATAGTAGGAGGTGGTTCTGGTCCCAGTGAATGAAAAATACAAAAGATCACCTCAACAAGACTCAGATCCAAATCATGATTTTAATTTAGTGGTTAATTTTTAAAAACATACTATATCAGATTCACAAATCTTCATAGAGGCCTAATTCTACAAAACATCAGAAAAATAAAATAAAGACAATAAAGTAACCCTTAAAATAGCCAAAAAGAAAGATTAACCCTAATAGGAGCAAACAAGATTTGGATTTCACTCTATACAATATCATAATATGGAATAGACTAGATGTAGTCTATAAGACATATTTCCCTATCCACCCACACCAACATACAGTTTACTATGGTGTAAATTTTCCAGGAACTCAGTCACAACTAACTCGTATGTCCCAACAAGATTTCAAAAATTCTTTTGGACATCAATATAAAAGCTCATCCTTCCTCTGATACCACTTTGTCGTGAAACAGCCAGGGTACCCTGGAAACCCAATAACTGAGCCAATATAGGCATATCCAAATGGGAGTTATTGATTGGAATATATTGGCGACTAGCACCTGGAAAAATATAACATGGATGTGGGAATGATTTTCCCCAATAACAATGCAGAAGTAAGGGATCATGATAGTATGAATAAAAAAAGAAAACTCCACTATATGTAAATTTATTTAATACCATAAAAGAATAAACCATCCAGACGTACTACAACCCATGTACAAAAATTGGAAAAAACACACCCCAATTCCCTAAGTATAAAACTCACCATGCCCACGGTTCAAAACCAAGATCCACCTCCAAGTGATCCATTTCCCTTGGTTGAACAAGGAATAATAATGTACACAAACACAAAAAGAAAAATATAATGGTCTTAACTAAATATCCTAGCAGTCTCTCAACACAGATTCCATAAAATATTCTAAACATAGATTAATAAATGAAAAATATTTACCTTTTTAAATTAAATAGGTTTTGAAAATTAATGAATATATATCAAATCATTTTATATAGTTGAAATGATTGAAATTTACTTTATGAAAATGAATTACAAAAGATTAAATATTTATAAACCAATGTATTAAAATAAAATAGATATATTAAATTATATATGTAAATTAAGATGGTATTTAAAACATTTTTTATGAATTATAATTAATTTATATCTCAAATGTAAATCACAATGGAGAAACATGGTCATATTTCAAATAGGTATGATGATATTTCAAGCTATAAGACTTCACCCTCCCTATATGAACTCTGAAAAATGTGTTTAAACATGGACCTATAACACTAGACCAGGGTGACTCTTCTCCAACCTGTCATGGATGTGATCTGATGGATTTATGTTTTAGAACATTGAAATAGTGTAGAGTATGTCCAAATAACTACCAAACAACCTATGTCTTGCATGTTATCATTCACAATCAAATATGGGTAATATATTTTAAGACATAATAAAATAAAATTATATCCCATTATTCTATTTGAATTCCAATTTTTACTTTTAAAACGAAAAGTGGTTTTTTATAAAAAATACATGCCTCTTTCAGAAGATAAAACCACAAGGATTCTATCAATATATTTGTTAGAAATTTCCACAAATTTGAAATCCATTCTAAACAAATTCCAAAATATCAAAATTTATTACCATAATTAA
Source organism: Viscum album (assembly GCA_963277665.1). Lineage (NCBI taxonomy): Eukaryota > Viridiplantae > Streptophyta > Magnoliopsida > Santalales > Viscaceae > Viscum > Viscum album. The sequence goes on along the minus strand of OY728121.1, from coordinate 201,498,185 downwards.
ATTCCAAATTTTAATTGAAATCCTTTCCATAAAAATGCACAATTTCAATACAACTATTTAATTTAATCACTCTCCATAAAACACACCCCAATTGAAAATAATTGACAATTATACAAATTCTAATGCCAAACCAAATTATAATATCCATATCAAATGGAATTGGTTTTATTACTTCAATAAAATGTGTTGAATGATATTGAATATAAATTTATAATTCAAAAATACATGATATTCATGGTTAGTCATATTTTTATAATTTAGATGAAACCACCTACACCTTCCTGAAATCCAATTCATGAAACGAAACCCGTCCATGAGAATGAAGGTGAAAAAGTCATAAAAATCAACCTAGATTCAAGATCCAACACCACAGGCATAAATCCATAAATTTTCCAGATGATCCATTGATATCCCAAGAGAGGAGAGAGAGAGAGCGTAGCATAAAAAATGAGAGGGAAAACAAACCTAGGAATCCTATAGAATGGGATATGATGATCGAACTCCAATGGAATGGATTCAGAAGAGTTGGAATGATTTTAGAAATCTTCTGAATGCCTTTGGTTGTGGTAGAATGGACTGGAGAGGATAACAAAATAATTAACCAGACAAAAAAAATTTTAAACTCATTGTGCATTACACTGAACAGTTGTGTTGGATCCAACTGATATATCACCACTCAAACCTGTTCCAATATCTAAAATGGATATATTGGTCATAGATATAACATCCAATTATTTAAAAAATAATGATGTCCAATTCATGAAAAACCCCCAAGAACACATGATCACTCAATGAAAAAGAAATGGGTCATCGAAGAGGATCTCTGTGTGATTTCTGATGACTCTAAGCCATCTCCAACTGCTTACTAATCAACGAAATATTCTCCATTGTTTATTGAAATAGTATTTTAACATATAGTGATGTATCACACATTTCCACCCTCTATTTTGTTGAAAGACAAGGAAGATCATAAAATTCATCAAAAGTATCCAATGTATTGAGTCCCGATAGATGTTGTTATATGGGAACTCCACAAACATCATGTTTTCTTCACAACTGACACCAAAATCAATTAAACAAGGTTGAGTAATGACTTCAAAAATCTGTATCATCCTTTAGTATTTACCATCCATCTGTGGATGATAAGACATACTCATATTCAACAAAGTCACAGGAGGGATCAGTAAGATTTCATGATATAAGACAAGATACTTGGATCTCTATTTTGTACCGTAGATACTAGTGAGACATGTAACATTACCACTTCTCACATATATATTTTTGATAGATCCTCCACTATGTGAGTTTTCCAAATAATCAATAAATAAAATAACTTCGTAGGCTGTTCCACTATCAACCATATAAAATCATGTTTGCGAACATGTATTGGGAGACCTATAACAAGATCCAAAACTATATCCTCCTATTTCTACAACAGAATAGGTAGGGAATTAAGAATTTATGCTTGTTGATATTGTTCTACTATAACTTCAGTACAAATGAAATAGTTTGTAACAAACACTACCACATTAGTTTTTATACTGATCCATCGAAACTGTACCTTTAATTCCTTATACATTTTATGTATTATATGATGTAAATACCATATAGAATGGTGGTAAGCTTGAAGTTTTTTCTATTGAAAAATCATAGGAACTACCATTCAATTCTAGAACCAAAAAACTGAACTCCCATCTAGCTTCCAGCCCTTAATGGTCTCCCCACTATTGAGTTTCAAACTCATTGTCATAAATTTTGCATCAATTGTTGATGCTTATTTAACCATCATTACCAATATAGGAACAATGTAAACATAAAAGAAAACTACAAAATCACATAGTTATTCAAATTCCTCATGAATATAGTCTATGAATAATATCAACTACCGCTCTTATGAAGCTTATGTTTCATATTGTTAATACAACTTTATGCTTAATAAATATTCCATTAAATTTTACTCTCCATGTGTATACATCTAGTAAATGTAAATCATTTTAAGACACTCAATCAATATTCATTTCCTTAAATAAAAAAAAATCGATAAAATATGTTTCCAGGTCATCTGATTTGTGAACATAATAAATTTATCCCCAAATAGATTTGTACTAAGACACAACATGATCTCATCTCATTAAAAAACACCCCAACTCAGATCCAAAAGCATCACAAAACCCTGTGTACCCTTATCATTACAATGATAGTATCATTATAGGTGCAGCTATAAGGATAAACTTTTTTACTTGAAAATATTCCTAGCACTCCTCAATCCAATGGAATGGAACATTGTTCATGGACAAATATGTCATAGGTGAAGCTATTTTTGATGTGTTGCAATAAAATAATCAGTATTAACTATCTAGTCCATGTTAATTCTCTATCTCAAATATGTTCTATGAAGGATTCCAAGAGATAGAATATTCTATCCTACCTAGATCCATTTAAATAACACTTTTATAAATTATATGGACCATAATGAATACCTCTTTTATAAAAAATGACCCATTGATAATTTAAAATTCAAAAAATGATCCTTGAATATTCCATATACTATATACATGTTTTTATCATGTTTTTTCCTTCTCCTTGAATACACCAATATGTCATCCAAAAATACTGGTATAAACTAATCTAGATATGTCTAAAATAAGAGATTCATAAACTCCATAATAAAAACAAGTTTACTCCTAAGACCTGCTGGATTTTACACATACTCATAAAAACCATAATTATTTCTGAATGGTGTTTTCTTAATATCCTCCATTCAAACTCCTAGATGGTGATATACTGGTCACATATCAATTTTTGAGATCCATTAATCTCCCCTCAATTGATTGAACACACCATCAATTCGTGGAAGTGGATATCATTGAAATATAGTTACTCGGTATTTATAATGTAAATCGACACAAATCCAAATATATACATCTTCGTTAATTATTAACAAGACCAGATTTTCCCATATATGTTCTTAACCAAATAAACATGTTACCTTCTAGCTATTACAACTTCACATTCATCTACAGTAGTTATATTAGTGGGATTATATTAGGGGGAAGTGAGAGAGAACTGGACCCCAGAAGAAGATCAATCCTAATCTCTAGTACCCTTACAAAGTGTTAACCCTAAGAAGTTATTGCAAAGATAGCTATATATTATTCCAAATATACTGGAAAATATTCCTCCTCGATCACTTACATCGATTCCAAAGACAATGCTTCCAACTAGTATGAAATATTTCCAAATACTTGTTCCAAAAAAACATGTTGCACCTATCGTTATAAACTTGTCTCCCTTAAAGATATACTTTACACCATCCTCAATCGCAAAACTAAATGTTCTACTATAATAGTAATTATGATCCTTGAACATTATCAACCAATCCAACCCAGGATTACATCATATAATTTCATGTCCAACACTATGAAATAACATTTCATCATAGCTCTATCAATAGTTATATACTATTCCTTACATATGTTGTCCATACATTCTCTTTGACTAAGAAGAGTTTTATGTTTTATCACAGAAGCCATCATATCAATTTTTAATCATTGTAAATAGAAAACAAGAGATGAAATGAATAAATGAAATTAAAAAGTTTCAAACAACACATGAATAATGGTAGTATTCAAAAGATTCATACCTAGCACCGTAGATGGTCTTTCCTTATCTTCTAAAATCACCTACTAAATACTATATAATACCTTTGTCACTTCAATATCCTAATTTTTAACATACTTATATTGTTCTTATTTTGGATTCATGGTATACATATAATCACTATTAATATCTTTTATCTAATAATTATATTGATTCTTTTATCCTAAACTCATCAATGACAACAATTATTGCTTAACCTATGTAGTGTCTCGAGCACTTGACCATGGATCCATGCAACAATAGAACTTATGAAATACCTTCATGTTAAAACTATGGTATGTTCATGGTGGTTTTTTACACTCTCTCTTCATGAGGTAAATGGAAACACATTGGAAACATCACTTATGTGACATGGGTCTTTATGGAAGATTCACTGATCCATATCTCTAATAATGATTCCCACTCACACCTTGGAAGTATGTTTCCCTCATTTTCTTGATTCTAACATTAGTGTTCCTAGAGGTTACCATAATTATATACACACATCCTCCTCCCATAGCTACATATGTCCCCCTTTCATCCACCAGATATGTATTGAAAATCCCTTTGTAATCAGTAGTTTGAAGAACAATAATCTTTAATAGAATCTCCAGAATTAGTTCAGATTCGTTAATGTGTTTTTCCATGAACTCAATAGTAGATACATTCTGTGTTAATCGCACTAAATTCATAAATTTAGCTACATACTCTTTGACAGAGATATTTTCCTAATTTTGGAAAAATAAGTTAGTCATTCTCTTCATTCTGAACGCGTGAGGATAGAATTGATTGTTAAAATATTCTTCGAAATCAATTCAACAAACATATTTATCCACAGTATCCATCACTACTAGTTCCCACCATTGTGATTCTAAATCCACAAACATATTTGTTTTCCATTTGAAATTTAGCTCAACTAGTGTATTAATGAAATCTGGGATTCTATTGACCTATTCATCAATTACTCTACTCTTTCTTATTCATAATTTTCCCAGAATATGGGTGGACAATGATTCTGTAACTGGACAGAATAATATAATTTTCCTAGATCATTCATCTAGTTCCATGTGTTAATAACATGATATTCTTGGATGATAATATGATAAATTTAGTTGTTCACATGTAGTTCATGTGAAACCATATACTTTGAATCCCCATCCAGTTGGTTTCTTTGATGCCAACCATGTTCTATTTTCAATAAGGACAAAAAACAACATAATTATCACTCTCTAATAATTGAAAATACAATCACATAAACTATCCCAAAATTACTTTACGAAATCATACATTTTGACATTCAATCATTATTTAAAACATTATATTTCTCTTGAAAGTCAAACTATTAACAAAATATCAAAACCATGCAATTTTTCAAGATCTTCCATTTGTAAATAGTATCACTTTTTGTTCAATATATATACTTTTTAAAAAATATAATAAATCTTTACTAAAATTTATGTATGCACTCATAGTGGTAATTCATTCCTAAAATCCATGTCAGGCTCATCTCATTGGTTAAAGCAATGACAATGATATTTGAAAATCTTGTAGGTGTGTCTAAAAAGCATAATAAATTTACTCGCTTGTAACAAAAAATTCAGCACAAAAATGTTACCAATATATTTTCATACTCTACATTTCAGGTCCAAAAAATCCAACTCCTTTTAACGATCAAACCCCATGGAATATACATGAATGAATTCAACTCAAAAAAATAAACCTGATGACAACCTGTCCCACAAGGAAATCAATAAGCTGATAACATTTATCTGAAACATGCTTTTAGACCGAACGAAAATGATACCATTTGTAACATATATCATTCTCCTCATTCGATTGAGAAGGTTTCAAGATACTACATGGACATAAAAGACCTCCCTAAGGTGCCAAAGGATACTACTAAATGGAGAAGGGCTTAAAATCTTATTGGAGAAAATTTTCATTTTAATAATAAAGAATCCATGAAAACAAATTACAACCAAAAAAACTAAAAATGATGCATGACAACCATACAATGCATCCCTAAATTTCATTTGTAAAAATCAGTCTAGAAACCAAGTACAAGAAAAGAATACAAGATGAGAAAGGTGAATAGTGGATGAGAAACTAAAAATACACAATGAAAACCCTAAAAATCCATTCTTGACAAACTCCATTCACTAACATTACCAAATTACCCACATATCCTGAGGTTGTTTTAAAGATATGTGATACATTACCTTTTACCATGTCTTGATAAATGACATTTTCCAAAGCAATAATGTGAAAGGGTAGGGGTGAGTAATAAATCACTGTATATTTTCCCCAATGACTTCCCTTCTCATGCCACTAAGAAAAAAGATTCAGCATCATTTTCATAAAACATATTATATAAAACAAATTTTATAACCTTTCAAAAGTAAATATATAAAAATTAAAAAATAATATATAACTAAATATAAACATGTACAATCTTATTCAATTTTCCATAAAAATCCAATATTAACAAAAATAATCTAATCATTTCCTTAAAACCATTTCAAAAGTTCCCTTTATCATAGTCATTTAATTTCACATATATGCACCACCTACCATGCATTCAGTGTTATAGAAGTTCTTTAGTCATGAGTGTTCTCTCATTTATATACATTTTCATCATAAGGTAGTTATTTACCATGTGTCATTAAGCCATTCAAATCATGCAGAGTGTCATATTTCAACCATTCATTGTAATGTAATATGAACACACACCATATTATGATCATGACATATTCCAATTCCCCCAATCATAAATATTTTCAATAAAACAATTTTTTACTGAAATCATTTCTCCAAAAAACCATTTACAAAATCAATAAGCGACATATTTTAAAATTACCACTTTAAATTTGTGAAACTAAATAACAATGCAAAAAAATTCAACAAAAAAACCCACATTTCACAAATATCATAAACCATGACTAAATAAGACTTATATAATTCATTGAACCTGGATTTAATTATCCTCATCAATGAATTAAATCAATTAGAAACTAATCTAATCAATTAACGAATGGGGGGTTGACTGTGAAGCCACCTACCAATAGTGTTTTGGAGAAAATGATAAATGGAATGAAAAAAATGACAAAAAAAGTGTTGTCCCTCAAAGAATCCACCATATATCTCTTTACCTATTTTAATAAAACAAAAATCTCAACATTTTTGAATCCACAACATTATGTATACTCACATCATGAAAATATATACGAAAAAAGGGCAAAGAAAAAGTAGATCTAGGTAAATGTATCAAGAACGAGGAATAATGAAACCTTATTGCATGAATCGGTCTCACACCAACCAGTGGATGGATTCATTTCATTTCTAATTCTCTTGGGGGAGGTTCTCCAACCATTGAGTGGGATAAATCCTTAGTTGGGGACATTTTGGAAGGAAAATTAATAGGTTAGATCCAAAAAAACTAGTTAGATCCACTTTTTATGGAGGTGGTTTAGAAATGCACATGGTTTAGTCTTACCGTTATGAAAATAATGTGCTATCAATGTGTTAGCCACTTCCTTGAGAAATCCCTCACATGGTAAAATCACACAGTCTCCAAACTGTGTGAGAACCATTCAAAATAAACATAGTCAAATGGAATAAATCCATATATCCATGTGAATAATTATTCATTTCATTATGTATATTTTAGAAAATCTATACACAACCCTTTCACATCCTTTTCAACCAATTCTTCATGGTTCACCATTACATAAAATTGTTTAATGGTTTGAAAAAACTGTTCACCTCTCATGAACCAATAGAAAATCCACTAAATTATACGAAAATTTTCCAAACCCATCTAAAAGGTATCCCATACACATTTCTAACATAAAATTTTTAAATAATTGGTTACTTAATATGAAATGAGGGTACTATAGTTAATTTTTATTTTTTTGAAGTTCTTCATTTTATACATTTTATAGTTGATTTATAAAAAAAATATTGTGGGATTAATATTTTAATATTTTTTTCCATAAATATAGAATCATATTATTTTACACTCGAATAAAATTTATTCTCATTTGAAATATGTTCAAAAACACCATGGTGGCTTCCTACTTATCTAGATTTCACTAACACCCTGCGTATACCAATAATTGTATTCAAATCATATGGTATAATTTGTAACACCTCATGCTTCTACGGTACGCTTCTCTTTGAATAATGAAATAGCGTGTGTTGTACGCAACATCGAGTTCTATCACACCACAACCAATCAAATTAGCCGTCATGAATAGTAATGCCTAATTTTTTAAATTTTATAAATTTTATTATTCTATATGGACTTCATTTTTGGATTCGGAATATCTAAATTATCCTAGGGTGAATTTTTGGAATTTTTCTGAAAAACATCAATTTTTGATGAATAGTGAAACTACTAAGTGGTAGTTAAAAAACTGAATTTCTCATAAAACTTAATTTTACCACTTTTTTTATTGAAATTTTGAAAATATGAGAGACACAATTAATATCAATGAGTAATATTTGGTTCAATGAGATTAAAATAATTTTTGGTGAATAGTAACTTTTTACTTTTATTTACCACAGTTAAAAGTAAATAAGGTAATTAAGGGTAAAAATGATATTAATATTACCCTAACACATTTCCTAATTCTATTGGACATGTGTATCTCGACCAAAACAACCTTAGGAATAAAATATTATCATTTAGGTCCACATGGATTAGATTAGGACATTTATAATTATTTAATCAAAAGAAGAGTTAAAAGAGTTAAAATCAAAGTTTATTTACTAAAACATTTTTACTATAGGGATACACAGAAGATAAATTAGATTATAAATATTCATTAGAAATATAAAATGATTTCCTAAAACATGATATTTTATTTATAATTTTTAGACATTAAATAATTTAATTTATTTATGACACAATGATAATGCAGTAATAACAATAATATTGAAAAATTAAAATAATTGATATTATAAATACCCAAATAAATATAATTTGAGACTTTTTATGAATTAAAATAATTTTCTAGGTTAATATGACATGTTAGGAATGATTTAATTAACATTTTTCGAAGTAATAATTCTGTTATGAATTTCACAAAAATCAATTTTCCAAATAGTGTCAAAATTGACATAAAAGAGTTTTTAAAACAAATATTATATTATTAATTGATATTCAATTACTAAAAATATAAGGCTCGAAAAATAGACTTATATCATGATAGGTTTATCATTTATGGACTACTTGGGGGTCGCATGGTGGTATATAGTATGTTTATTAACTATATAATATTAAAATACAAAGTGACATGGTAAGTGTCAAACTAATTAACTATTAGTTAAAACTAAAAGATAAGGTTAATATAATGACCCAATCCTATCTAAATTCTTTTTGTTGTGTTGTTTTCGACCCATACCCACCTTAACCTTTATAGAATACACTTTGGAGCCATTATAAACCTAAAATTAATTTATTATAAAATAATATTTCTATCTCTTCCAAAGGTTCCCCTCACCCTTCTTATAAAAGGGCACTCCCCCTTCTCATTAATTCACACCATGATTTCCTTTTGGTTAGGAAAAAACCTTCCCAAATAATCTCTAAACTTACCTCACTACAACCTAGAGGCCTTAGTTTGATCATAAAGCTAACCTATGGAGCCCTTTTGATCAAATCAAAAGGATGAACCCAAAGAAGAGGTAATGTTTTCACCACCCTCTTTCAAGTTCCTTTATTCTTCAACTTCTTCTTTATTTATTATTCACATTATAATATAATAAATCCATTAACTTATATATACTGTGATGTTATTATAAATATGGTACAACCATATTCAGTATTCTATCCATCCTTTGAATGACATGTCACCATAGGTACGTACGTACGGCTTACCGTCCCCACGTCGTGGTGTAATTGTTATTCAATAAATTATTATTTGGATGGGTATTATAATGATTTGTAATTCATGTAAATAATAAATATAACAAGATAATGATTATTTATATATGATATAGTATCCAATTATATTTTATTTTAATTTCAAAATAAAGATATTGTCGCTCATGCGTATGTACTGACTACCGTCTCCACGAACGTGATGTGATTCATTCTCCATCATATCAATTAAAGTATAATTCTCATTTGATGACTACAAATAATATTTATGGACTTGATATAAATCTGGATATTAATAAGATACAACCTATCCATAACAAACACGACTTATTTAACAAAACTTATAAAAGAAAACGAGTAAGTTAACACCCGAAACGACGATAATTCTAAGATATTATTAAAAAGAAATGTTAAAAGATCATATATGATATCATATTAATGTATATGATTCTTGTATAATTGAAAAACAATTATTTCACCATTATACCGAAAGTTAACCTACCCTCAACGAAGGAAAAGTACAAAGTAAGGGTTTATTTTGCAATCTCTTCATTATCTGAGGTTGTTTATACGTAATAATCTACGGGTAATTGTTTATCATCCACATCCATGATTCTAAAAAATGTATTTAAAAACACTTTTACTATTTACAAGAATATGGGTAAATGTCATTTATACCTTTTTTTGAATTTTTATAAGAGGTTTATAAAGTAATCATTCGGTTGTTTTCCAGACAATGTGTTTTTTAACCTTTTTTATAGAATTAAGGTAAGAGTGTTTTTTTAACTTATATTGTGGGTGCGAAAATTTTCCATAGTTATAAAATCTTTGAAGCTTTCCTTACAAGCTTATAAGAAAATTCTCAAAGTAAATGTTTTATTTTATAATTATGTGACTCTTAAATGATTTCAAAATAGGAAGAGATATTTCTCTAAAAAGTTTTTTTATTTCTTCTATGTCAACATCCATTGATGGATTTTAAGGATATTTAGAGTTGATTTATTATGATACAAAACTTCCATATTTTATTGATTGTTTTGTGATATGTTTGACTGTGGATGTGTTATTTTTATACCATTCATGGTTTATGAAGAAAGTATTGACATTTTGTGTAACGCCCCGACCCCAGTGACCCAGAGTCGGTGCATTACTTTGTAACATTGGCATGATCACAAAAGATCAAATATTGAAAGACCGATTAGTTTATTAGCCTTGGAAACACTACATACATTCATAAATGTTACATTACATAATAAAGTGAAAAACTAATAACAAAGTCTTCATATTCCACACTCATATCCTCTTCTGACTATCCCTACAGGTCATTCATAAAATACTTCTTCACATCCTGGAAAATATTAAAACATTAAAAGGGGTGAGCTCAGATGCTCAGTAAGGATAACAATATTGTGGAAGCTTTCATAAATAAACATTAACATTTATGGCAATGTATAACAAAAACAAAATCCTTTTTGAACTTGAACTTCAACATAATATGGAAAAAGTAAAATGAGATAATGACATTTACTTCTTCACATGGATATTCTCTGGTCGAATAATCACATGAAATATCAATAAATACTTTCATAGTGATGGAATGCATCATGCCAGACTATCATAACCACATAGCCAAGGCCTCGTGCCAAGACCACAAATAAGATTTTGTCAAGGCCTCATGCCAAGAAACTAGTTTGTCTCATGAGACCTACTGATGCATCGAGGAGCTATAGTGGGCTCCACCCGTCACTTATTAAGTCCAATGCATTCCTCATATGAACAGGTTTAAACATATCATAAACCATAACATAATTGTATCACATAAAACATGCATAAAGGAGACATTAGATTTCCAAACATCCATCACAAGATATTAATACAACACATTGATATAATAAAAACTATATCAAAACCATTTTCAATACCAAAATAAAATACAAGTAAAACATGATATTTATTATTCTTTTAAAAAACTTTATGGCTTATAGAGGGAGCCGAAACTCAAATAATAGTCATAGCGGTGGAGAAGTCGTTGTCGCCGCATACGTATGACAAAAAAACATTCCTTTTGTCGTTTATTAAAAACGATTCATATTAAAATATTCCTTTTGAATAAAAGTAAAATTCAAAGGGGTTTATACACCGTATAAATTAATGGTGTGTATAAAACCAAATATGCCTCAATGAAAGGAGATTGGGACGATGCCCTTACAAATATCATTTTTTTAAATAAAGTTGATTTATTATGTGTATTAACTATAAGTAAACATAATGAAGTTAAAAATACAGTATATGATATTATAATATCATGACATAATTTGAAAGTAGGAGATTAACCCAAAGAATGGAAATTGGGTTAAGAAATTCGCTTACCTTGCGTCCTGTCTTGACTCGACTGTTCTTTAACCTCCTGAATAATAAACTAGAGTTAATTTATAATTTATTAAGAACCTTTTTCATGTTTTTTATTCCTTTTATATCACTTATTACCATGTTATGATCATTATGTAATTATTTAAGTTAATAACGGTCGTTTTGTCGATCGTTGGTACTGGAGTGAAAAATAAACTTCTTATACTTACAAGTTGTTCATATGGTGAAATATCCATTATATCCAAAATTATATTCATGATATATATATCATATATATCATATATATCCAGTATATACATTCATTCATAATGTTACGTAAAATTTAGAGGTAAGAAATGAAATGCACCATTCATGGAGACGGTAAGCCGTACGTACGCATGAACGCTACTTTCATTTCTATTTCGTATTTAATGGACTGAAATCATAATGATATAAATGTATAATATAATTCCAGTATAATATATTTTATAATACCATTTACTCCATACTTTATACATCCCACATATGGTATTAACGATTCAAATCACTTTGATGGGGCGGTAGTCCGGACTTCCTAAAATGAAAATATCGCGTTTACCCATAATGGAAACCATAAAGGTATGCCATAAATGAAAGATAAAAAATCATAAGGAAAACAAAAACATAATATATTTATTATATAAAAATAGTTTCCTCATAATGGCCACCATTAGAGGTGTTATATGAGTGTTGAACAATCATCATTTCGTGAGGCAAAAATTCTCCATCCACAGAAATAGTATGTTCTTTAACCATTATATGTAGGTGTGTGTAACTGTAGATATAATCCTTATTATAAAAACATCATAGTATATTGAGGATACTGGTTTTGTTACAAAATAAATGAATAAAATGTGTTTATGGGGTTGGAGAAGAAAAATAAAATAAAAGAACACAAGAGAAGACATTACCTTAAAATCGGGTAACTCTTTTTGATTTGAGACAAAGGATTCCTTGGGAAGACTTATACCCAAGGTGAGGCTTCTAGGAGTAAAGGAGGGATGTTGGGAGGGTATTTGGGTAGAGGTTGGCTGAGCCAAATGGCTTGAATCTGTGAGTAAGGTGGTAGTGGTGGGGGCTTTTTATAAGTGGAGAGGTGGGGCACTCTTGGAAAGTAATAAAATGTTACTTTATTATACAATTCTTTTCGGATTTTAAAGGTCCCACACTTATATAATTCTAGGATAAGGTGATAAGGGTTCTAAATATTCTCATACAATAGGATTTGGACAAGTGTAATGCTTATATTTTACATTATCCTTCCATTTTATTAAAATCGATAATTAATGAGGTAATCGCTGCATCATCATGGTGTCATAAATAATTTAATTTATTTAATGTATAAAAATTATAAAAAAATATCAAAATGTAGGAAATATTTTTAGCTTTCTAATGAATATTTATAGTCAAAAATATGACTTGTATAACCCCATTTAAAAATTGTTTTAGTAAAATAACTCTTGTTTGTGACATATTTATTTTAATATTAAATAAAAAGTTTTTAATGTCATTTCCCTACCAAAGTGGCTCCATGGGGTCCCAAAGTTGACCCATGGTTTGTATTGGTCGTCCATAAAACATCCAATAGGGGTAGGACAAGTGTAAAGGTATTTTCATATTTTTATCATATCATTTTTACCTTAAATATCACTAATTACCTTTAATCACGATTAATTAAAATTAAAAGTTACTATTCACCAAAAAATTATTTTAATCCCATTGAACCACATTTTACTTCCTAATGAAAACCATGAATGTTGTATTTTTTTAAAATAAAATCACATAAGTGGTAATGTTTCATTTAAACGAAAAATCTGTTTTTTAACTACCTCTTAGTGGTTTCACTATTCATCAAAAATTGAAGTTTTTCAGAACAATGAAAAAATTTCATCCTAAGCTACAATTGATATTCCGAATCCAAAAATGATATCTATTTTAAAAAATTCAAAACATATAAGTTTCATTAATTAATTTCATAATTAATTCCCACTGTCACAACAAATAGCGTGTTTTTTAGAAACAATATATATCAAAAGATTGACAATTGTTTATGTCCATTTTCAAAGTGAAATTAATTATAATGACCACCATTGGATATAATGGTAAAAATATATTCTAATTATACTTTAAAACCACTCAATAGTATAATTTATCTCTATAAAATACTTTTATTAAAAATGTTTTTTCTAAGTATTTTTCACTATTCATAAAAATTGGAAGTTTTCAGAAAATTACAAAAAATTCAACTTTGGATAATTTCGATATTATGAATACAAAAATGAAGTCCATTTTGAAAAATAAAATTTCTATAATTTTAAAAATTGGGTATTACTATTCATAACGGCTACTTTGATTAGTTGTGGTGTGTGTTAGAACTCAAAGTTGCATACAACACACGCTACTGTATTATTCAAAGAGAAGTGTACCGAGGAAACTTGGGGTGTTACATTCTCCCATCCTTCAATAAATTGAATCCTCACAATTTGAAATTTTTATTTGAAAATAAAAGGTTGAAAATAGAAAATACCTTTGTGGAAAACCCACATCGGAAATAAGGTTAATAAAATTTAGCCTTAATAAGAGGGAAATGGAAATAAAAAAGTCAACACAAAATTATGATCTCGATAAGGAGAACATTGGTGGAAATTAGAGACATATAATTGGAGGAAAAACATAAATATTTGTAGGGAGTGATTGAGGTCATCAATCACAAACAGGTGTAAAATTGAGGGCCTTAAAGCCTTCAATCTATGTTGATTTAAAATATTATCAGTTCAACAAGACATAAGGTATTAGGATAACACATTTTTTTGTTTTAATATCCCTTTACTAATGTTTAAGAATTAATTTATTCATAGAATAAGAGATAGGTATATATATATAATTGACAAGTAGAGCTTCAACCTTCAACTAATTTCTACCACAAACTCATCTTTCACTCAAAAAGATGATAGAACTCAATAATATTCTATTTATCCTAATTGTATAAGGTTCCAAATATTAACACATACCATTTAGATTAGTAAAACTATTTTGTAATAACCAGGGACTTCCTGTAGGATAGTGGTAGGTAGTAAAGGCATGTTGCACTATGGTTGTGGGTTCGATTCCTGCAGCTTTTTCCGACGCGACGGGTTATCTCCCGACCTACAGGTTGTCCTTTTCCTAAAAATATAGTATTATAATATTCCAAAAGTAATCTTCAGAAATGTTTTAACAATAAAAAATACTCTCCAAGGTTCCACTTAATCCATTCCAACCTTTATAGTTATCCAAAATACCTCTGTCCAGACTTTCTCTAAAAGGCCTCTTAATTCCAAAATCAATTTATCATATTCCCCAAACAAAGTAAAGTTTCTCTTATTGTCACATACTAAAAATATGATTACCTTCATCATATTAAGACCTTAATGAAAAAAACAAGTACTGCAGTACAATATTTATATATATCACATTATTCTTATAACCAGAATATAATCCTTGAGTCCAAAAGCACCAATACATTAATTATTCCACTTCAACTGTAGTAACAACATAAGATTTTCCTTGATCCCTTGGCCTTTTTTGAGGTAATTTTCCCTGACGCATAGGACATTCATTTGCATAATGCCCCATTTCTCTACAATTGTAACATTCAACATTGATAGCCTCTTTTTTTCCCTTTCAATCACACGCTTGGTGACCTTTTTCTACACATTTTTAACAAACTCTTATTCCTTTTAGGAAAGCACCAGGGTGATTCTTCCCACAATTATCACATAATGGAAAATCCTTCTTTCCCTTTTTCCCTTTATCTGTCTCTTGTTCCATCATTATCTTTTTCTCTTGCTTTACTTTATTATCATAAGATTTAGAGAATTCCTTTTCTGTCTTGATAGCACACGAGACTATATCTTCATATGTTGAGAAAGATTGTGATACTAATGCTCGACGGAGAAATGGTTTTAACCCATCAAAGAAAATATCAATCTTACTCCTTGGGTTACGTATATAATCTGCAAAATACCTCGCTAACGTTGTAAAGTTGGCCTCATACTTTACGACATTATCATCCTCCTTTTGTCTTAGACTCAGAAATTGCATTTCCATATCTGCTCGATGGTCACGAGGAAAGTATTTTTCTAAGAAAATTTCCTTAAACTCCCTCCACTCCATACATGATACTTCTTCATCTTCCTTTGTGTTTTGAATCAGCGACCACTATTGATCGGCATCTCCAGTGAGGCGATAGACTGCCATGAAAACCTTCTCCCTTTCGCTACTCCCCAAGGTGTGGAATATTTTCTCTAAGGATTTTATCCATTTCTCAACTACTAATGGATTTGTACCCCCATTAAATATTGGCGGTTGTTGCCTCATGAAGCGGTCTAACATTGTTCCTACATGTTGCAGATCAGGGTGCTCCATACGAGTAAGGTTATTATTCATAACCTGAGTGAGTTGTCCCAGTATGGTGATAAGGTGATCAGCACCAGTTGTATCTCCAGCTCCACAATAATTTTCTTGAGAAGGAGGGAAATCCCTACACAGAGTGCGTGCATTGATACGGTTTTCATTCCTTCCACTAGGCACCATTTCTAAACAATGGCATAAACTAGATTAGTTTATGAATCAAAATACATAATTCCATACTTGTAAAATACTTAACATAAATCGAAATACTTATGGATATAATCCATAATCATAAAAATATTTCTTTAATGAAATATATACACATAACCCTTCATAGTGGTTTGTAAAGAAAATGAGAATTATCCTATGCATATCCCCCGGGAGTGTCGTAACCCAGAGTGCATCAAGGCCCGTTGTCGTGCACCAGTTCCTGTTCGAGTCTAGCTCAAAGCGGTGTTTTCAGGTTTTACCCCTAGGTACATCTGTGCCAGAGCTCCTCTACCTGCTCGTATCCAGACAGAGATGTATTGCTCGGAAAACTCACAAAATATCTATAATACCAAAATTCTAGGAAGTTCTTCTATACTAATCATCAAAGTCTATCCTTGGGCTATGTGCTCTAATCAGATTTTATCTAAATCTAGATTCCATTGTTAGTACTAAACTATCTCTAATACCAACTGTAACGCCCCGACCCCAGTTACCCAGAGTCGGTGCATTAATTCGTAACATTGGCATGATCACAAAAGATCATATCTCGAAAGACTGATTAGTTTAGTATCCTTGGAAACACTAGATACATTCATAAATATTACATTACATCATAAAGTGAAAAACTAATAACAAAGTCTTCATATTCCACACTCATATCCTCTTTTGACTATCCCTGTAGGTCATTCATAAAATACTTCTTCACATCCTAGAAAATATTAAAACATTGAAAGGGGTGAGCTCAAATCCTCAGTAAGGATAAAAATATTGCGGAAGCTTTCATAAATAAACATTAACATTTAAAGCAATGTATAACTAAAACAAAAGCCTTTTTAAACTTGAAATTCAACATAATATGGCAAAAGTAAAATGATATAATTCCATTTACTTCTTCACATGGATATTCTACTGGTCGAATAATCACATGCAATATTAATAACCACTTTCATAATGATGGAATGCATAATGCCAGACTATCATAGCCACGTAGCCAAGGCCTCGTGCCAAGACCACAAATAATATTTTGTCAATGCCTCGTTCCAAGACACTAGTTTGTCTAGTGAGACCTACCGATGCATCGAGGAGCTATAGCGGGCTCCACCCGTCAGTTATTAAGTCCAATGCATTCCTCATATGAACAGGTTTAAACATATCATAAACCATAACATAATTGTATCACATAAAACATGCATAAAGGAGACATAAGATTTCCACACTTCCATCACAAGATATTAATACAACACATTTATATAATAAAAACTTTATCAAAACCATTTTCAATAACAAAATAAAATAATAGTAAAACATGATATTTATTTTTCTTTTAATAAAAGTTATGGCTTATAGAGAAAGCCGAAACTCAAATAATAGTCACGGCAGCGGAGAAGTCGTTGTCGCCGCATAAGTATGACAAAAAAACATTCCTTTTGTCATTTAGTAAAAACTCTTCCTATAAAAATATTCGTTTTGAATAAAAGTAAAAGTCAAATGGGTTTATACACCGTATAAATGAAAGGTGTGTATAAAACCAAATATGCCTCAATGAAAGGAGATTGAGACGAAGTCCTTACAAAGATCATTTTTTATAAATAAAATAGATATATTATGTGTATTCACTATAAGTAAAAATAATGAAGTTACAAATACAATATAGGATATAATAATATCATGACATAATTTGAATGTAGGAGATTAACCCAAAGAATGGAAATTGGGTTAATAAATTCCCTTACCTTGCTTCCTGTCTTGACTCGACCATTCTTTAACCTCCTGAATAATAAACTAGAGTTAATTTATAAATGCTTAAGAACCTTTTTCAAGTTTTTTATTCATTTTATATCACTTATTACCATGTTATGAACATTATGTAATTATTTAAGTTAATAACGGTCGTTTTGTCGATCGTTGGTACTTGAGTCAAAAATAAACTTCTTATAATTAAAAGTTGTTCATGTGGTGAAATATCCATTATATCCAAAATTATATTCATGATATATATATCATATATATCATATATATCCAGTATATACATTCATTCATAATTTTATGTAACATTTATAGGTAAGAAATGATATGCACCGTTCATGGAGTCGGTAAGCCGTACGTACGCATGAACACTACTTTCATTTCTATTTCGTATTTAATGGAATGAAATCATAATGATATAAATGTATAATATAATTCCAGTAAAATATAGTTTATAATACCATTTAATCCATCCTTTATACAATCCCACATATGGTATTAACGATTCAAATCAATTTGAGGGGGCGGTAGTCCGCACTTTCTAAAATAAAAATATCGCGTTTACCCATAATGGAAACCATAAAGGTATGCCATAAATGAAAAATACAGAATCATAAGAAAAAAAACATAATATATATCATATATAAAAATATTTTCAACATAATGGCCACCATTAGAGGTGTTATATGAGTGTTGAACAATCATCGTTTTGTGAGGAAAAAATTCACCATCCACAGAAACAGTATGTTCTTTAACCATTAGATGTAGGTGTGTGTAAGTATAGCTCGAATACTTATTATAAAAACATCCTAGTATATATAGGATACTGGTTTTGTTACAAAATAAATGAATAAAAAGTGTTTACGGGGTTGGAGAAGAAAAATAAAATAAAAGAACATAAGAGAAGACATTACCTTAAAATCAGGTAACTCTTTTTGATTTGAGCCAAAGGCTTCCATGGGAAGACTTCTGCCAAAGGTGAGGCTTCTAGGAGTAATGGAGGGATGTTGGGAGAGTATTTGGGCAGATGTTGGCCAAGCCAAATGGCTTTAATGTGTGAGTAAGGTTGTAGTGGTGGGGGCCTTTTATAAGTGGAGAGGAGGGGCACTCTTGGAAAGTAATAAAATGTTACTTTATTATACAATGCTTTTCGGATTCTAAAGGTCCCACACTTATATAATTCGAGGATAAGGTGATAAGGGTTCTAAATATTCTCATCCAATAGGCTTTGGACAAGTGTAATACTTAGATTTTACATTATACTTCCATTTTATGAAAATCATTAATTAATGAGGTAATCACTGCATCATCATGGTGTCATAAATAATTTAATTTATTTGATGTATATAAATTATAAAAAAAATATCATAATGTCGGAAATCTTTTTATATTTCTAATTAATATTTATAGTCAAAAATATGACTTGTATAACCCCATTTAAAAATTGTTTTAGTAAAACAACTCTTGTTTGTGACATTTTTATTTTAATATTAAATAAAAAGTTTTTATTGTCATTTCCCTACCAAAGTGGCTCCATGGAGTCCCCAAGTTTACCCATGGTTTTTCTTGGTCGGCCATGAAACATCCAATAGGGTTAGGACAAGTGTAAAGGTATTTTCATATTTTTATAATATCATTTTTACCTTAAATATCACGAATTACCTTTAATCACGATTAATTAAACTTAAAAGTTACTATTCACCAAAAAATTATTTTAATCCCATTGAACCACATTTTTCTTCCTAATGACAATCATGAATGTCGGATTTTTTGAAAATCAAATCACAGAAGTGGTAATGTTTCATTTAAATGAAAAATCTGTTTTTTAACTACCACTTAGTGGTTTCACTATTCATCAAAAATTGAAGTTTTTCAGAACAATGCCAAAATTTCACCCTAAGCTATAATTGATATTCCGAATCCAAAAATGATGACTATTTTACAAAATTACAAACATATAAGTTTCATTAATTAATTTCATAATTAATTCCTGTTGTCACAGCAAATATCGTGTTTTTTAGAAGCAATATATATCAAAAGATTGACAATTGTTTATGTCCAATTTCAATGTGAAATTAATTGTAATGACCACTATTGGATATAATGGTAATAATATATTCTAATTATACTTTAAAACCACTCAATATTATAATTTATCAATATAAAATACTTTGATTAAAAAATTTGTTTTTAAGTATTTTTCACTATTCATAAAAATTGGAAGTTCTCAGAAAATTACAAAAAATTAAACTTTGGATAATTTCGATATTAAGAATACAAAAATGAAGTCCATTTTAAAATATAAAATTTCTATAATTTCAAAAATTGGGTATTACTATTCATAATGGCCACTTTGATTAGTTGTGGTGTGTGTTAGAACTCGAAGTTGCGTACAACACAAGCTACAGTATTATTCAACGAGAAGTGTACCAAGGAAGTTTGGGGTGTTACATTTTGTATGCTTGTTTTAATACTAATTTTTATGTTATGTTTAGACCTGTTCATGTGAGGAATGCATTGGACTTAATAAGTGATGGGTGGAGCCCTCTATAGCTCCTCGATGCATCGGTAGGTCTCATGAGACAAACTAGTGTCTTGGCAAAGGCCTTGAAAAAATCTTATTTGTAGTCTTGGAACGAGGCCTTGGCTATGTGGTTATGATAGTCTGTCATTATGCATTCCATCCTTATGAAAGTGGTTATTGATATTGCATGTTAATATTTTATTAGTAGAATATCCATTTGAATAAGTAAATGGAATTATTTCATTATATTTTTTCCATAATATGTTGAAGATCAAGTTTAAAAGGCTTTTGTTTTAGTTATAAATTGCCTTAAATGTCTATTCTTATTTATAAAAGTTTCCACTATATTGTTATCCATACTGGGCATTTGAGCTCACCCCTTTTCTATGTTTTATTTTTCCAGGATGTGAAGAAGTAATTTATTAATGACCTACAGGGATAGTATGAGGGGATAAGATTATAGACAATGGAGGCTATATTGTTGTAGTTTTCATTTTATAATGTAATGTAATCTGTATTAATGTATCTAGTTATTCCAAGGCTACTAAACTAATCGGTCTTTCGAGACTTGATCTTCCTTGTGATCATGCCAATGTTATGTAATAATGCACCGACTCTGGGTAACTGGGGTCGGGGCATTACAGTTGGTATCAGAGGAAGTTTAGTAAAATCCTTGGAAGCTAGATTTATATTTACTCTGATTAGAGCACATAGAACTATGATTTACTTTGAGGATTAGTATAGAAGTTATTCCTATAATTTTGGTATTTTAGATATTTTGTGTGGTTTCTGAGAAATACATCCCTATATGGATACGATAAGGTAGAGGCGGCTCTGGCACATATATACCTAGGGGTAAAACCTGAAAACACCACTTTGACCTGGACTCGAATGGGAACTGGTGCACGACAACGGGCCTTGATGCACTCTTGGTTACGACACTCCAGTGGGATATTCTTAGGATAACTCTAATTTTCTTTACAAATCATTATTAAGGGTTTATGACTATATACTTCCACAAGGAAAACATTTTAATGATTATGGATTATATCCATAAATAGTTCAATTTATGTTAAGTGTTTTATAAGTATAAAATTATGTATTTTGATTCATAAACTGATCAAGTTTATGCCAGTGTTCAAAAATTGCACCTAGTGGAAGAAATGGAAACTGTATCAATGCACGCACTCCATGTAGGGATTTCCCTCCTAATCAAGATAATTATAGTGAAGCTGGTGATGCAACTTGTGCTGATCAACTAATCACAATACTAGGACAACTCACTCAGGTTATGAATAATAACCTTACCCGTTTGGAGCACCCTGATCCACAGCGTGGAGGATAAATGTTAGATCGCTTTATGAGGGAACAACCACCAACGTTCAATGGGTGTAAAAATCCCTTATTAGCTGATCAATGGATAAATTCCCTAGAGAAAATATTTCAGGCTTTGGGGAGTATTGAAATGGAAAAATTTATCATGGCAGTTTACCACTTCACTAGAGATGTTGATCAATGGTGGTCATTGATTAAAAACACAAAGGAAGTTGATGAAGTATCAAATATGGAATGGAGGGAGATCGAATCTCTGTTTTTAGAAAAATACTTTCCTCATGACCATCGAGCAGATATGGAAAGGAAATTTCTGAGACTGAGACAAAAGGAGGATGAGAATGTCACAATTTATGAGGCTAACTTTACAAGGTTAGAAAGGTATGATGGAGATTATATACGTAACCCAAGAAGTAATATTTATCGTTTCTATGATAGTTTAAAACCATTTCTCTGTCGAGCATTAGTCTCACAATCCTTCTCGTCGTACGAAGACATTGTCTCATGTTCTATCAAGACATAGAAAGAATTTTCTAAGTCATATGACTTTAAAGAAAAGAAAGAGAAAAAGAGGTCTGCTGATCAATCATGGAATGGACATAAAGGGAATAAGGGAAAAGTTGAATATCCATCCTATAGTAAATGTGTGAAGAAACACCCCGGTACTTGCTTAAAAGGAACGATAGTTTGTTACAAGTGTGGTGAAAAAGGCCACCAAACTCGTGATTTCAAGGGGAAAAAGGAAGCTACTGACATCCAATGCTACAATTTCATGGAGATGGGACATTATTCAAATGAATTTCCTAAGCTCCAGGGGAACATACCTCAAAAAAGGCCAAGGGAACAAGGCCAATCTTATGATATCACTACTACTGAGGTAGAAGCTCCGAAAGACGTGGTGGCAGGTAATTTAATGGTTTCCTCAAGTTTAGAAAATGAATTATTTGATTATGGATCATTGCATTGTTTCATATCTTCCCAGTTTACTAAGAAAATTAGATATTTCCAATTTGATTTAACAAGGGTGTTGTCGGTTAAAACTCCTAAGGGAAGTATCATTGCAACAATGTTTTTTTGAATCAGTCCCCATTAGAGCACATAAATGTTCTTTATCTGCTGATCTCATCGTCATACCTATAATTGAGATTGATATAATCCTCTGTATGGATTGGCTTTCAGAACATGATGTGAATATTTGTTGTAAGAAGAAGAAGGTTACAATTTTTTATGATGATGATAAGGAACACCTTATCATTAGAGCAGAATCGTCACCACCTAATTCTTATCTAGATCCACCCCCAGTAGCTCAACTAAATTCAATTATTGGGGAGGAAGAAAATGAAATTACTGTGGATGAGGAAAGGAATGTTCAAATAGAGGATGTACCTGTTGTGAAAGAATATGTAGATGTGTTTCCGGAAGATATACCTGGACATCCTCTCGAATGAGAAGTTGAGTTTTCCATTGATTTAATGCCTTGATCAAGGCCTATATCGACGACCCCATATAGAATGGCCAATGTAGAATTAGTTGAACAAAATAAACAACTAGAGGAATTGAGTAATAATGGATTTATTCTCCCTAGTGTTTCTCCATGGGGATCCCCTGTCCTTTTTGTTAAAAAGAAAGATGGATCTATGAGGATATGAATCGACTACAGGGAGATCAATGCTATAACAATAAAGAACAAGTATCCTCTACCGCGCATTGGTTATTTATTTGACCAACTGCATGGAGCTCAATAATTTTCAAAGATTGACCTTTGATCTGGATACCATCAGTTGTGTGTGAATAAGGAAGTCATTCTGAAGACAGCATTTCAAACAAGGTATGGGCATTACGAGTTTACAATAATGCGTTTTGGGCTGACTAATGCACCCTTTGTATTCATGAATATAATGAATATAGCTTTCAAGGAATATCTTGATGAATTTTTGGTGGTATTTATTGATGATATCTTGGTATACTACAAAATATAAGAAGATCATGAAAAACACTTGTGCATTATCATGAAGACTCTGAGAAGACATGAATTATATGTGAAGTTTAGCAAGTGTGAATTCTGGCTTAAGAAGATTTCATTTCATGGCCATATTGTCTCTAAAGATAGCATCTATGTTGATCCTTCTAAGAACAAGGAAATCCAAGAATGGCATGAACCGACGAGTATAACTGAGGTACATAGTTTTATTGGTTTAGCAGTTTATTATTGACGTTTCGTCCAGAATTTTTCCCGGTTGGCTAACCCATTACAAAATCTCACATGTAAAGGGGTTAAATTTCTTTGGACAAAAGATTGTGAAGAATATTTCATAGAACTGAAGACATGATTAGTCAATGTTGTTATATAGACTCTACCATCGAGGAACGATGGGTTCGTTATTTATAGTGATGCATCGAAGAATGGACTTGGTTGTGTCCTTATGCAGAATGATAGGGTTATCGCCTATGGATCATGACAGTTGAAAATTCACGAGAAAAAATATCCTACTCTTGATCTCGAGTTAGCAGCTCTGATCTTTCCATTGAAGATATGGAGGAACTACCTCTATGGTGAAAAATGAGAAATTTATACTCATCACAAGAGTTTGAAATATATTTCCTCACAAAAAGAACTCAACATGAGTCAAAGGAGATGGCTTGAATTACTCAAGGATTATGAATGTACAATACACTACCTCCTGGGGAAAGAAAATAAGGTGGCAGATGCATTGAGCAGAAAAGATCATGGAGTTTTGAACAATATGAGAATTGAAAGGGATCCAATTTTCATGGATCTAGTGAAGATGGACATGGGAATAACTAGGGAAGATGAAACATCAATGCTTTTTCAAATGGTTCCCAAACCATCTTTAGTATAAAAGATTAAGTGTTCTCATAATGATGATGAAGAATTTCAAAATAAGATTAACGATGTGAATGATGGGAGATTTAGAGACTTTGTGTATGAAGAAGGAATTTTAAAATCTGGGAAGAGGCTTTGTGTTCCCGATATACCAGATCTAAAAAGGGAATTGCTGGATTATGCTCATAGTTCCAATTTCTCTATACACCCTGGGAGCACCAAAATTGATAGAGATTTGAAAGATCATTTTTGGTGGGACAACATGAAGAGGGAGATTGATGATTTTGTGTCAAGATGTATGGTTTTTCAACAAATGAATGATGGAAGGAAACAGCCTGGAGCAGTCATGCAACCTCTTCCCATACCTGAGTGGAAATGGGATAATATCACGATGGACTTTTTCATGGGACTACAAAAGACTCGTAGAAGGAACGATGCAATATGGGTCATTTTTGATCGTCTTACCAAGTCAGCACATTTTCATGCTATAAGATAAGATCTACCACTGGAACGTCTAGCAAGACTATATATTGATGAAGTTTTGAGACTTCATGGAGTACCCCTCTCGATTGTTTCTGATCGTGATCCCTGTTTTACTTCACGATTCTGGAAAAGTCTTCAGAAATACCTGGATACTAAACTTCATTTGAGGACTTCCTACCACCCTCAAACAGATGGACAATCAAAACGGACTATTCAAACCTTAGAAGACATGTTTAGATCCTTCTCGTTTGACTTTCAGGGTATGTGGAATCAATATTTACCTCTGGTAGAATTTTCCTATAACAATATCTTCCATTCGAGTATTCAGATGGAACCATATGAAGCATTATATGGAAAGAGATGTCGCACACCAACCTGTTGGGATGATGTTGGTGAACGAAAACTTGTAGTCCCAGAACTGGTGGAGGAAACGATGGAAAAGGTGAAGGTAATCCAAAACCATATCAATGAATCTCAAAGTAGGCAGAAGATCTATGCCGATAATCTAAGGAAGGATTTGGAATTTCAAGTCAGTGATCATGTTTTCCTGAAGGTATCTCCATGGAAGGGAGTCATAAAGTTTGGTAAGAATGGTATATTCAGTCCCAGGTACATCGAACCTTTAGAAATTCTAGAACGAATTGGGGTTGTAGCTTTCTATTTGGCAACGCTGCCAAATCACTCCAAAGATCACGATGTGTTCCACGTATCACTATTGAGAAAATACATGCCTGACCCAACGCATGTACTCACCTATGAGGAATTAGAACTAGAACCTGATCTGTCTTATTGTGAAGAGCCCGTCAAAATTCTTGATACGAGAGAACAAATACTGAGAAACCGGACGACTCGTCTGGTAAAAGTCTTGTGGAGAAACCATAAGATGGAAGAGGCAACGTGGGAACCCGAGGAACATATGATGAAGAACCACCCGAGTCATTTCATGTGGTAGTTTTCTAGGAATTTTGAGAACGAAATTATTTGAAGGTGGGTAGAATGTAACACCTCAAGCTTCTACGGTACGCTTCTCTTTGAATAATACAATAGCGTGTGTTGTAGGCAACATCGAGTTCTAACACACCACAACAAATCAAACTATCCGTTATGAATAGTAATACCTACATTTGGAAATTTTATTTTTCAAAATGGTCTTCATTTTTGGATTCAGAATATCGAAATTAGCTTAGGGTTAATTTTTGATATTTTTCTGAAAACACCATTTTTTGATTAATAGTGAAACTACTAAGTTGTAGTTAAAAAACTGAATTTTTCATAAAACTTAATTTTACCGCTATTTTGATTGGAATTTCGAAAATCTGAGAGACACGGTTAATATCAAGGAGTAAAATTTGGTTCATTGAGATGAAAATAATTTTTGGTGAATAGTAACATTTTACTTTTATTTACAACGGTTAAAAGTAAATAGGGTAATTAAGGGTAAAAATGATATTAATATTACCCTAAAACATGTCCTAATTCTATTGGACAAGTGTAACTCGATGAAAAACAACCTTAGGAATAAAATATTATATTTTATGTCAACTTGTATTAGATTAGGACATTTATTATTATTTAATTCAATGAAGAGTTAAAAGAGTTAAAATCAATGTTTAATTACTAAAAAAAATTTAATATAGGGTTACACATAAGATAAATTATATTATAAATATTAATTAGAAAGATAAAAATAATTAAAACATAACTATAGTTTATTTATAATTTTTAGACATTAAATAATTTAATTTATTTATGACACAATAATAATGCAGTAATTACCATAATAGTAAAAATTTAAAAACTTGATATTATAAATACCCAAGTAAATATAATTTGTGACTTTTTATGAATTACACTAATTTTCAAGGTTAATATGACATGTTAGGAATTATTTTCTTAACATTTTTTGAAGTAATAATTCTGTTATTATTTTCACAAAAATCAATATTCCAAATAGTGTCAAAATTTACATAATAGAGTTTTTAAAACAAATATTATATTATTAATTGATATTCAATTTCTAAAAATATAAGGTTCTTCCAGGTGACATATATCATGATAGGTGTATCATTAATGGTCCACTTGGGGGTCGCTTCATGGTATATAGTAAGTTTATTAATTATATAATATAAAAATACAAAGTGACATAGTAAGTGTCAAACTAATTAAGTAAGAGTTAAAACTAAAAGATAAGGTTAATATAATGACCCAAACCTGTCTAATTTCTATTGGTTGAGTGGCTTGTGACCCATCCCCACCTTAAACTTCAAATAATCTACTTTGGAGCCATTAGAAACCGAATATAAATTTATTATAAAATAATATTTCTAGCTTTTCCAAAGGTGCCCCTCACCCATCTTATAAAATGGCACTCACCCTTCTCATTAATTCACACCTTGAAAGCCTTTTGGTTCGGACAACCCCTTCCAAAATACTCTCTCAACATCCCTAAATACATCCTAGAGGCCTTAGTTTGATCAGAAAGACAACCTAAGGATCCCTTTTGATCAAATCAAAAGGAAGAACCCAAAGAAGAGGTAATGTTTTCACCACCCTCTTTCAAGTTCCTTTCTTCTTCAACATCTTATTTCTTTATTATTCCCATTCTAAAATAATAACTCATGTATCTTATATATACTATGATGTTATTATATATATGTTACAACCATATTCATTATTCTATCCATCCTTTGAATGACATGTCACCATACGTGCGTACGTACGGCTTACCGTCTCCACGTCGTGTTGTAATTGTTATTCAATAAATTATTATTTGGATGGGTATAATAATGATGTGTAATTCATTTAAATAATAAATATAACATGATAATTATTCTGTATATATGATATAACATCCAATTATATATTATTTTAATATCAAAAAATGATATTTTAACTCGTGCGTATGTACGGACTACCGTCTCTGTGAACGCAATGAGATTCATCCTCCATCGTATCCATTCAAGTATAATTATCATTTGATGATTAAAAATCATATTTGAGGACTTGAAATAATCATGGATATTAATATGATACAACCTATCCATAAAAAACACGTCTTATGTAACAAAACATATAAAAGAAAACGAGTATGTTAACACCTGAAATGACGATAATTCTAATATATTTTTAACAAAGCAATGATAAAAGATCATATATGATATCATATTAATGTATATTATTCATGTATAATTTAATAAAAATTATTTCACCATTATACAGAATGTTAACCTACCTTCAACCAAGGAAAATTACAAGGTAAGGGTTTATTTCCCAATCTCTTCATTATCTGAGGTTGATTATACGTAATAATCTACTGGGATTTCTTTATCATCCACATCCATGTTTCTTAAAAATGTATTTCAAAACATTTTTTCGATTTACAATAATATGGGTTAAATTCATTTATACCCTTTTTTGACTTTTTATAAGAGGTTTATAAAGGAATCTTTCCGTTGTTTTCTAAACATGGTTCTTTTTAACCTTTTCGACAGAATTATGGTAAGAATGTTTTTTTTAACTTATACGGCGGGTGCAGCTATTTTCCACTGTTATAAAATCTTCGAATCTTACCTTACAAGCTTATAAGAAAATTTTCAAAGTAAATGTTTTATTTCATAATTATGTGTCTCTTAAATTATTTCAATATAGGAATAGATATTTCTCTAAAAAGAGTATTGATTTCATCTATGTCAACATCCTTTGATGGATTTTAAGTTTATTTAGAGTTGATTTATTTTGATACAAAACTTCCATATTGTATTGATGGTTTTGTGATATGTTTGAAAGTGGATGTGTTATTTTTATACCATTCATGGTTTATAAACAATGTATTGACATTTCGTATGCTAGTTTTAATATGAATGGTTATGTAATGTTTAAACCTGTTCATATGAGGAATTCATTGGACTTAATAAGTGACGGGTGGAGCCCGCTATAGCTCCTCGATGCATCGGTAGGTATCATGAGACAAACTAGTCTCTTGGCATAAGGCCTTGACAAAATCTTATTTGTAGTCTTGGCATGAGGCCATGGCTATGTGGTTATGATAGTCTGGTATTATGCATTCCATCATTATGAAAGTGGTTATTGATACTGGATGTGAATATTCTATTAGTAGAATATCCATGTGAATAAGTAAATGAAATTATTTCATTTTATTTTTTCCACACTATGTTGAAGTTCATGTTTAAAACGATTTTGTTTTAGTTATACATTTCCTTACATGTTTGTTCTTATTTGTTAATGTTTCCGCTATATTGTTATCCTTACTGGGCATTTGAGCTCACCCCTTTTCTATGATTTATTTTTTCCAGGATTTGAAGAAGTAATTTATGAATGACCTGCAGGGATAGTATGAGGGGATAAGAGTGTGGACTATAGAGACTATATTGTTGTAGTTTTTATTTTATGATGTAATGTAAGCATTATTAATGTATCTAGTTATTCCAAGGCTACTAAACTAATCGGTCTTTTGAGACTTGATCTTTCTTGTGATGATTCCAATGTTATGTAATAATGCACCGACTCTAGGTAACTGGGGTCGGGGCGTTACATAATTTCATGTTACATTGATATGGTATTCTCCAACATTTGTGTTCGATAATGGTCAACTAGTGATATGGATGAAGGCATGGTTTGCAATATTTTTGTTTCAATGGTTTATAATTATTATAGTCATGTATAAAAAGTGATGATAGTGGCCCCACTGATTTTGATAATTCACTTGTGTACTATTCAAATTAATCCCTATTGCATATGTTGTTGAATATTTATATCGATTATATAATGTAGTGTCTATAATTAATTATTTTCGGGGTTGAAAACCTTCTAAAATCAAGTTATTATTTCTAGGAAATATTTCCAGTATATGGGGATTAAATCACACTTCAGGAAAGTGGAAGAAAATCTCAAATGATTGTTTCTATGTAACAAAACACCATTTAATTACAAATGGCAATATGATATTCAAATACCCTAGAGATATCTTAGGTGTGTTCGCTTTGTCTGAACAATTAGAATATGATGAGAAAATGATAGATATCTGCATAATAGATTCTTTATCCAAACCTTTTGTGATGAAACATGACCGCCATGGGATTCTATTGTTTATGATTATATTTTGATTACATTTTTAGAATAATTTATTTTTTGTGATTTTTGTAATCTTATTTTTATATCCATTGATGGAATTTAATATCTTTAGGTATCTATGAGTTTTAGAGGATACGTTTGTAAAAAAACTAGGGATTCATGGTTATCCACCATGTCCTGGTAAACCGTGTTTTATGAATGGAGATTGGGGTGTCAACCATTTGATAGGCAATCACATAGTTTTGAAACATTTAACAATGTGATGTGTCATGACACGTCCCCTGGGGCCCTTTCCGTGACTACCCCAAGGCAGCCTTCCATAAGCTAGAGGATGGAGACTATCATTGAAAGGAATATTAACCAAAACTTGGAAGGCATTACTTTTATAACCTGTAAACATACACAACCAAGAACATACCAAGATACGAAAAAAATAAATTGTATAGTAAAAAAGAGTGTGTACAGTATGAAAAGGGTCTAGAATACAAGCCCAAATATAAAGTACAAGATAACTGAATGTACATGTAAACTGAACAGCTCTTGTGAACCCCCACTAAGGATCCTACCTGAAGGGTAGGTACAGCTCTCGAACAGTCTTCTTTGTGGTACACCTCCTATAATTCCCCCTATGAGCTACCTCATGTCCTGGAACACTCATACTTAGTCAGTGTTGTCTGTCATCTACACCAAACTCAACAAGATGTGGGAATAGCCCGTGCATGGGTGAGTATAACGATACCCAATAGAGACCCCGAGACCATCGAAGGTCTCACAAAAACCAAAAAGGATTAACCTCAATGCATGAAAACATCGGACATCCATACATAGGTATATTCCCATACATATAACTATTTTTTAAGTATACCTGTCTCTTCCATGAGGTAACACAAGGCCCAACTCATTTTCCCAAAGATCCACTATTCCATGAAGGATAGAATACCCTGAAGGTGGCACCACAACGGTATGTACCACAAAGGTATGCCACACAGAATAATTTCTCAAAGGCATCACCACAAAGGTATGTACCACAAAGTTATGCCACATTGAACAATAACACAATGGTATCACCATGAAGTTAAGTCCCACTAATGTACACCACACAGAAAAATACCACAAAGGTATCACTGAGAAGTTATGGACCACAAAGGTATGCCACACGGAAGAATATCAAAAAGGTATCACAATGAAGGTAAGGACTCAGCTCAAACTAGGTATAACTTAGGTATGGTAGTAAAGATGATTAGATGTAAGTATTGAATCATCTTACTCTGTTAAGAAGAAATCCCACATATGATCCTAAACCCTTAGTCCCATATAGGATCCTAAATCATCCAACCCACATAGGATCCTAGTACATCATCAGACCCACATAAGATACTAGTACAGAATACCCACATAGGATCCTAGAGTAGTCCCACGTGGATTCCTAGAGATGATCCAAGTGAGACTCTTGAACATAGACCCAGAAAGTATCCCTTGCACAGACCCACATAGGATCCCTTTCTCATGTTACATCCAGCAACATGGTTCTCCCACTAAGCTCACCTAATTCCTGGAGGATCAGCTCTTCAAGACCTATGTCAATACCCCAATTTCCACGAATTCCCATAAAGAAGTATACAAAAGGACCGCTACATAAAATGGGTCTCAAACAATAGATGGTGCGTCAATTGGATGCCCGGATTGTATGTTTTTGGCCGTTCAGTTCATAGGGCCCTCTTGGATTCGTTCTTGATCCAACCCGGGCATACCTCAACATTATGAAAAACTCATGAGGTGTATACCAAAAGGGATGCCTCAATAAAAGGTTTCGGACAGCACATACAGTTCATCAATTGGACTGACTTAGATCAAGATATGGATGAAAGTGCGAAAATGGGTCAATGTTGGTCTGTGTCTAGACCGACTTGGTCAGAAAAACCTGGACTGACCCGGCCTGCGGTGCCTCATATGAGGTGCTGCAGCCTGTGGTCCGGCATCCCACGGAGCTGTGGTCCGCGGATGGTCAGACGGCCAACCTCCTCCTCAGGCGGTGCGGTCGTGCGGCTCACCATCACCGACGTCCGGCCAGGCTAACTGCCCTCCCATCGCCACCTTGGAATAAAGTCTTGGATCCTGCATGTAGGGTAGTGTGGATGTGTGCCACCATCCCCTTTGTGCGGCCGGACTCCGCCGGCCTCCACCTTTGGTCTGTCACTGCTGACTGGTCGCGGTCCTTCTCTAGCGGCGCAGTCACGCCACTACCTTCGCCGTGACCAGTGGTTGTTCTATATTCTATTCCCAAGCCCCACTGTTGTCGGTCAATAGCACAGTCATCGACGATGTTCTCTGGGTCACCGGGCATGCCTCGTTGGCCCACTGATCATTCCGTTGACATTCGAACAATCCTCGGAACAATTCCATTGATTGTAAACCACCACAGTCTACAAAGATTTCATAGTGGTTGGTCCGTGTTCATTTGTCCTGAACCCTCCACATTATAACGGTAGAAAGAAGCTAATAATTCTTGACTCATGAAGAATCTCAAGAATGGGTAAGGGTAATAAAAAACAACAAACCCTACCTTATCGTTCATTGACGTTGGTGTTCGTTTCTCCCGCAAGGCGCTTCCGATCTGGGCTCAGGGTCAGTACCTCATTCTTATTTGAAGAGGAATTCATCAAGGGAGAAGAATTTTTTCTACAATGTTCTCCCACAATTCTCTTTTGACAACCCTTTCCAACTATTTTCCCACAACCAAAAATGAGGATGCAACCAAATTAAATATTTTTATCAGTTTAATTTGTTGGAACAATTAACTGGATCAATTAAATGAAATAATTAATTAATTTGGATGTTCAAGGGTTTTCCCCCATTAAGAGGGGTTTAGGTGGTCCCCACCACCATGGATTTAAATTTGGGTTTTTCTATATTGGGTGGTCACCTACACCAAGCAGACAAATGGGAGGTAAAAAATGAAATAAAATTTATTCTTTATTTTATTTTTATTTCCATGAAAAACAAGAAAACTAACTTTCATCCACTATTAATTTTGGTCGAGATGATAGTCTATTTAAGTGAATAAAGGCACTACGAGTTCAATTTTTTCCTTGAATTTTAGTTTTGATCACCCGTAAAAAAGATATCAAAACCTGCTTTCATGTTTACTGAACATACCTAAAAGTTGTTCAGAATTTCATTTCGGGCACACTGGGCCTCAGAATCACGCGCTGTCAATTTTCACGGACTCGTAAAATTCCCATATATTTAAAACAATTGACATGGAATTTTTTAGGACTTTACATTCTCCCCACATCAGTGCCTTGTGTCACCAAAAGTTGTAACACAAACTTTGAAAAAATATGGGGGTATTTAGCACGATTCTGGGCATCCCGCTACCATGTTCTCTACTGGAGGTTCCTGTGATGCCGACAAATGCAAACCAAAGGTATC
The DNA here is from genome assembly GCA_963277665.1 of Viscum album. Lineage (NCBI taxonomy): Eukaryota > Viridiplantae > Streptophyta > Magnoliopsida > Santalales > Viscaceae > Viscum > Viscum album. Next base: position 201,464,219 of record OY728121.1, on the reverse strand, counting down.
GACATCACAAAAAGGACCTTCTCATTTCTATACTAAATCTCTCCTGGATATTATGTAAATTTCGCCCCATCGTCGATGTCCAACTCGAAATGGTCAATGATGTGTGAAGGTTTTTTCTCAAATCTCCTTAGCTCTGATACATGGAAGACATGGTGCACTCGGTGAAACTGAGGTGGAAGAGATAAGTTTTATTCCACCTCCTCAACTCTACTGAGAACCTGAAAGGGTCTGAGGAACCTCAGAGATAACTTGTTTCCCTTCCAAATCATCGCTAACCTCATCGGGGTGACACCTGTTGAAAGATGTGGTCACCTTCTTCGAACAGCAGTGGTCTAAGTTTCCTATAGGCATAAGACTTCTTCCTGCTTTGTGTAGTCTTCATCCTCTCCTGGATGATCTGCACCTTCTCCATGGTATCCCGTACCATAACTTTTCCCATGATTGTTTACTCCCGTGTGTCAGTCCAACACAAAGGTGATCTGCATGGTCGGCAGTACGGAGCCACGAACTGTGCAATCCCAATTGTGGAGCGATAACTCTTGTGGTATGAAAACTCCACAAAGGCCAAGTGATCCTCATATTTGCTAGCGAAGATGAGGATGCATGAAAACATAATTTCCTTGAGGGTGTGAATAGTCCGCTCTATCTTACCATCCTTCTGAGGCTGGAAGGCAGTGCTCAAATGAAGCTGCATCCCGAAATTCTCCTACAACCCATTCCATATACCAGAATTGAAAGGTGAATCAAGATCAGAGACAATTTTTTAAGATACACCATGTATCCAAATGATCCCTTTCACATAGAGGCATCCCATTATCCCAACCAATCCATGCTCTTCGATTGGTAGGAAGTGGGATGACATGGTGAGTTGGTCGACGATCTCCCAGATAGAATCATAACCCCAGATGTACATGGAAGTCATGTCACAAAGTCCATAGATTTTCCATCCCAATTCCACTCTATAGCCTCTACTGGATGAACTAATCCTACTAGTACCTGATGCTCTGCCTTCACTTGTTGACAATTGAGGCACCGAGAGACAAACTCTACTACACTTTTCTTCATTCCTAGCCACCAGTGCTATCGTCGATGATCCTGGTATATCTTCACCACTATTGGATGTACCGCTTGAATGGGAGTATGGAACACACTCAATACTTCCTCCCGATGTGACACTAACACCATAGTATGCCCTCTAAAGAGGATGATGTGCTCCTCACCTTTATAAAATCCATCAGGTTTATGCCCTATAGATACCTGAACACGAAGAGCCTCGCAGTCAGTGTCTCCACGTTGTGCCTCCCAAACTCACTAAAGAAGTGGGGGAGTGACTGTAAGAGACTGAAGAAACGCTTCTCCTTCTTGATCCACAACGGATATCTGCAATGTGGCCAGCTGCACTGTCGCCTCACCTAGTAGATGTATACCAGATCTCTTGCGGAGTGAATCTACTACAATGTTCCCCTTCTACGGAGTATAGTATATCTTGAAGTCATTGTCTTGGAGGAATTAAATCCAACACCATTGTCTAAGGATCATTTCCATCTAAGAGAAGATATACATGAGACACTTGTGATCAGAGTACACTGTAAAACATTCGCCCATCAAGTAATGTCGCTACATCATCATAGATAATACCACTACTGCTAACTTTCGATCATGTGTAGCATAGTTCTTCCCATGGGTTCTCAGCTATCGAGACCCATATTTGATAATTTCACAATCCTTCATTAGGACACAACCTAGCCAAGTCTCTGATGCATCACATTTGACTATGAAACCAATGCCCTCCTCTGGATGTCCCAAGATGGGGTCACTAGTCAGTCTCTTCATTAGCTTCTGAAAACTCTACTAGCATCTCTCCAACCACACGAATGGTTTCCCCTTCTTCGTCAACACTGATAAATGTGATGCAACTCTAGAGAAATATGGCACAAACCTTCAGTAGTATCCAACCAAACCTTGGAAACTCCATACCTCTGTCACACTCTTGGGTGGCTCCCAAGCTAGTACTGCCTCAATCATTGCTGGATCCACCACAACTCTAGCCTCCGAGATTACATGTCCTAGAAAATGAACCTCTCGGATAAAAAATTGGCAGTTAGAGATCTTACTGTAAATCTGCTTCTCTTGGAGTGTGTTAAGAACTATCCGAAAATGATTGGCATGCTCCTCCATGGTAGCTGAGTAAATCAGGTTTTTTTCGATGAATACTACTATAATGAGATCATGGTATGGATGAAATATCCCATTCATGTGTCCCATGATCACTGATGGAGCGTTGTTCATGCCGAATGGAAAAAAAATAACTCTTAGTGGCCATACCAAAATCTAAAAGTCATCTTATGCATATCTGTGTCTTGTACTCTGAGATGGTGATAGCCTGATCTGAGGCCTTTCTTTGAGAACCATCTTTCTCGCTTCAGCAGATCAAAGTGGTCATGAAATCATCAGGGTGGGTACTTGTTCTTCTGGTCACTAGGTTCTGGTGCCGAACGTCAACACAATGTCCTGAGCTCCCATATTCCTTTTTGGCGAAAAATTAGTTGTCGCCCAAAGAGAAACACTAGGCCAGATGAATCCCTTCCCATGTAAGTCCTCTAGCTGTAACCACATCTCGCTAAGCTCTGCAGTAGCCATCCAATATGCTATTGTAGATATCAGTGTCGTCCAATGGTACAAGTCAATGTAAAATTATACCTCTCTACGAATAGTTAGACACAAAACATCAACCGGGAAGACATCTACATACTGGTCCACCACTACAGAATAGCTTCGACTCTCCACATCAACTGCTCCAAGGGTAAGGCTAGCCAACTGATGAGTGATCGACTGCACTATACTCCGGGTAATTCCATCCTATGCTGCAAAGGATCCCTTCTCTTCAGTTAAGGTAAAACTTGTCCCACATGGGAAGACACACCACAAATTGATCCAAATATAGTCAATCCGAGCATGGACTATAGATGACCAGTCAATACCCAAGATAACGTCGTAAGGCCTCGACGCCAATCCTAGGATATCCTAGCCAAAACTTCCGCCTCCTAGAATAAGCTGACATTTACAGAACCAGTGTTTAATTGTCGAATCCTCTCCCATAGGATTCTCTAGCCATAAGGATCGAGCCAACAGATCAGTTGGAATCTTTGAGCTCTGAATGAGAGTAGTTGCAATAAAAGAATGAACGACACCCATGTCTAAAAGTACTGCAGCTATTGTGGAGTATAAACAGATTATACCTTATATAATCTTCGGAGATCCATGGTCTTAGGCCTCAACTGCATGGAGTTGAGATCACCCACGTCAACCTATTCTTTGTGGTTGGGGTGGACCACATGGTGGTGGCAGCGGTAACATCTGAAATCATCGTCCACCTCCATGTGCACAACCAACTCCTATTCCGTGTCAAGCTGCTCCCGGAAGACCTCCTTGGTCGAACCTTTGTCTCGGCTTGGGAGGTCCTTCAACTGTATTACCATCATTCCTACGACGGGTCGGGAATTCACTAGCCATGTGACCTTACCTGAACCATTTTTAACACTTCCTTCTCCTCGCATGATTGACTCTATCTCTAGTTCCATACACAATTGACTATGAATCCTGCAGTCATCGACCTGTAGGTTTGGTGCTCTTGGACCTCTGTGTCATCTTTCTGCTTCCAATTGTAGAAGACTCAGCTACGCGAAGCCTGATGGTGGGTCTTGATGGTGGTTCCTACTTTGCAAGAAATCTCTCCACTAAGAGGGAACACTCTAAGAAACCCAAATATGTCGGGACATTGAGAGAAATAATCAAATCCATAACCATCCTCTTGAGTCCCTACTCGATTTCTAGACCCTAAAGAATGGGTCCCACACCATATCAGTGGAGAAGAATGAGAGTTTGGTGAACCACACTGAGTATTGAGAAAAAGTCATTTTACCCAGCTGTAGATGAAGAAGCTCTAAAATGTGCACTGCACAAATGGTCGCTGGGACAATGTATGCCTGAAATAGTCTCTCAAAAGATTCCCAAAGAAGTGTCACCTCGTCGTGAACCTATTGTATCATGATCCACCATCTACCTGGTGCTTCCTATAGAAGACTAGCGGTAAGGGTCACCTTGAGATCAACTGGAGTCCCTACTATCCCGAAGAATCTCAACAAGGCCTCCAACCAATCCTCAACCGCATGTTGGTCCATCTAACCCCTGATCTTTTGTGGCCTCTGGCGCTGTAACTCAAGCTATGTGATATAGTGGCGTGCACCCTCTACTTCTGGGGCTACTAGAATCGGTGGCCCAATTGATAATGGTATTGCTGGTGCCTCTATGGATATAGGGCCCTGCAACGAGGCCTCATCGCTCAGTGGGCTATCATCGCTTACTATACCTATAACCGTAATTAGTTGTCTGTGTTGGGGCATCCTAAAGAGAAACAGGTGTACCACAGTCAATAATTTATACCTGGTGAGGTGACACAAATTGATCAGAAAAAAAAACTTTTCGAAACACACACAAAATCAGTATTTTCATGCGCTGATTCAGAAATCAGAATTCAGGGTCCTGGTGTATGGATACATCGGCCGCCTCACCAACACTAGATTCCCTACACCAATAACCACACTTAATACACATAAGACTATTGACATTAAAAAGATATGTGTCCAATGTTTTACAGTAGAACTGATACCTCTGATACCAAATTGTCACGACCCGTCCTTCGGGGCCCATGTCGTGACGACTCCAAGTCAGCCTTCCAAAGGCCAGAGGATTGCGACTAGCACCAAAAGGCGTATTCCCCCAAACTGGTAAGGCATTTTCTTTATAAACCTTAAACACACACAAACATACACATGACAAGATATGATGAAAAGTAAACTGTATAGTAAAAAGCGTGTGTACAGTATGAAAGGGGGCCAAAATACAAGCATGTCTTGAATGATCAAGAAAACTGAAAGTTAATGTAAACTGAAAATCTCCCATGAACACCTGCTAAGGATCCTACCTAAAGGGTATGTACAGCTCTGAAACAGACATCTCTGCAATATGCCTTGTCAAATTTCCACCTCCGAGCTACCACTAGTCCTGGAAATCTCTTCCACAATTAGTGTTGTCTGTCTTCTACACCAAACAAAACAAGGTGCGGGCGTAGCCCGTGCATGGGTGATTATAACAATACTCATTAGTGACCATGATACCCTCGAAGGTCTCAAAAAACCCACAATTAATAAACAAAAAATCATGAAAACATATGAAATCCCTTCTTAGGAATATTCTCATACTTATACCTTTGTTCATGTATACCTGTCTCATCTATGAGGAAACACAAGGCCCAACTCATTAGCCCAAAGCTCCACTGTTCCATGAATTAAAGAATACCATGAATGTCACAAAACAAAGGTAAGTACCACAATGGTACGATACACATAATAATACAAAAAAGGTGTCGCAATGAAGGGAAGTACCACAAAGGTACGTCACATAATAGAATACCACAAAGGTATCACCACGAAGGTAATTACCACAATGGTACTCCATACAGAAGAATACCACAAAGGTATCAGCACGAAGGTAAGGACCACAAAGGTACCCAACATAGAAGAATACCACAAAGGAATCACCAAGAATGAAAGGACTCATATCCCACCATGTATAACATTGGAACAGTAGTAAAGATCATTAGATGTAACTAATGGATCATCTTACTCTCTTAAGAGATTGACCCACGTTGGATCCTAAGTCATTAGACCCACATAGGTCCTAAATCATTAGACCCACATAGGATCATATTACATCAGCAAAACCGCAAAGGATCTAATAAAATAGAACCAATTAGGATCCTAGTGTAGTCCCATGTGGATTCCTAGATTGGAGCCCGGTGAGACTCTCCAACACAGACCCACAAAGGATCCCAAGCATAGACACACATAGGATCAATTTCTCTTCTTACAGCCAGATATAGGGTTGGCACACTAAGATCACTTGATTCCTGGAGGACCCTCTACTCAAGCCATAGGTTGATAATCCAACTACCATGAATTCCTACAAATAAGTATCCCAAAGGACATCCATGTATAATTGTTCTCAATGCAATACACGGTGCTTCAATCAGATGACATGTCTCTATGTTATTTTCCCTTTAGTTACGAGGGACTGATTGGATACATGATTGATCCAACCCTGTGCTACACCCGATATATCCAAAACCCATTTGAGGTATACCAAAATGACCATATTGATACAAGGTTTTCAGAGCCGTCGTCGGTTTTTCAAATAGACACCCATTGCTCCAGATATGCCCAAATGAGCGGAAATGGGTCAATGTTGGTCTGGGTCCAGTCCGAACTGGAAGAATGACCCGGCCCAACATGGCATGTCCCGCCGGTGTGGCCCATGGAGCAGGATCCCACGGTGCAGCGGCCTGCGGTACGTTGGCCTGCGGCGCGTCAGCCCACAGAGCGGTGGTCCGTGGCTGGCTGGATGACAACCCTCCTTGCGCGGCGTGGGCGCGCACCGCCCCATAACCTGCAACAGGCTCGGCCGACCGCCCTCCCTTCACCACCATGACATAAGGCCACAGTTCCTTCATGTGAGGCAGAGTGGATTTGTGCCATGGACCATTCGGGCAGCAAGCGGCTGACGTTGCTCCACCGCGGCCGATGTGTCGTGACCCTATTCCGGCGACGCGGTCACGTCGTGGCCTTCGTCGCGGCCGGCTGTGGTGCCGACCCCTGTTCCTGAGCCCCACCAGTGTCGGTCTCCGACATGGTCATCGGTGACATTCTAAAGGCGCTAGGCATTCCCCGGTGGCTCATTATTCATTCTGTTGACATCTGGACATGCCATGGGGTGTTTCCATTGATTTTAAAGCACTACAATCCACAAAGGTTGCAGAGAGGTCGAGCTGTGTTCGATTGGCCCGAATCCGCTTAATTAGAATGGTAGAAAGTGGATTATTTATTCTTGAATTCTGATGAACAACAAGGACGGGAAAAGGGGTATTACAAAACCAAAATTCCTACCTTTTCATTCATTGACGTTGGTGTTTGTTACTCTCGTAAGACGCTTCTGATACGGGATTGTGTTCAGTTCATCGTTCTTTATTGGAGAGGCATTTTTCATTGGAGAAAAAAAATTCCTCCAAATTTCTCCCCCAATTCCAATTTTTGAACTCATTTCCAATGATTTTCCCCAACAAAAATGAAGAGCCAACCAAATAAAATATGTTTATAAATTTAATTTGATGGAATAATTAACAGTCTCTATTAAATGGCACTATTAATTAATTAGGAAGTTGAGAGGTTTTCCCCCATTAAGAGGGGATTATGTGGTTCCCACCACCATGGATATAAATAGGGGGTTTTCTAGCTCAGGTGATCCCCACCACTGAGCATTCAATTTGGAGGATAAAAATAAAATAAATGTTATTGTTAATTTTATTTTTATTTCCATGAAAAAATAGAAAACTAACATTCAACATCGAGAAACATCGGTCGAGGTGAAGGTATCCGTAAGTGAATATCGGCATTGTGGTTTCAACAGTGTCTTAAGATTTTAATTCCGACAAACGTTTCAAAAGTTACAAAAACCCACTCGCACATTTACTGAACATAACTAAAAATAGGTCATAAATTTATTCCATTCATAATAGGCCTCTGAATCACACAACATCAATTTTCGTGGACTTGTAAAATTCCCATATAATTAAAAAAATTAACATGAAATTTTTCAGGTCTTTTCATGATGTTTCTAAATAATGTATAGTTTCATTTATCCTATGTAATTATTATTGTTTCTCCAAAACCCTCTGATATGATCAAAATGAGGAATATCATTAAGGATAATTATTTTGGGAATCTTTTTTTGGGAGTAAATTTTACCTGATGTATTTATTTAATTTTTTTCTATTTTTTATATTTTCATATAGGGATGTTGTTGATTATATTTTGAACAATTGGTTTATGAAGTGAAATAACACATTTGATATCATAGTTTCATTGAAAAAATATTTTCCAATATTGAATTAATTTTTGTGTCATATATTTATTGTAAACATAGTTTTTTAAAAATGAGTTTTTTTCATTTTATAAAAGAAAATAATGAATCATGTGTACTATTATATATATAGTGATAATAGTGAATGATATAATTTAACACTACGTTTTCATTGGATAAATTACATATTTAATTTGAATTAAAATTTATGGTTCAAAGGGAAAAATTAAATTTAAAAATAATTATTTGATAATGATGCTATCATTAATTTCAAAAATAAAATGAAATGTTTTATATAAATCATTTTTTTAGGATGTGTATGTATAATAAAAAAAATTGGTTCCATTGTATGGTGTTGTGTTTCTTTGTGTTTTATTGAAATATGTGTTGGTATATTTGGTATATGTTATGAATATTTAATTTTATTCTCCAGAACAAAAACCCAATTTTTCTTAATGATTCATGTTATGTGAAGTATTAAATCTACAAAAGTCATCATGAATTTGTGGATAGACTGTTTACTGAAATGATATTCATGAAAAAAAAAGTTATTTATTTAACAATCCTTCTCTACTTTTTCATATTACATTGACCCTACATTCACTGATATAGATTGTTCGATTTTTTATATTGATACCTTTTTATTTTTCATTGAAGTGTACTTCAAAGGATTATATCATTGATAGATTCTTGAATAGTTTTACAATGGTGATTTCATCATCATTGTGTCATGTGGTATCCTATACATTGTTTTGTTTTATTAGTTTATTAGATGATATATTAGTCAATGTTAGTTGGAGTTTATTGAATTTTTTTAGGATTAATTTTTTTTTAAAAAAAAGATTTTTGGAATTTTCTATTATAGATGGAGGCGAATTATGACTTCTTGTGTGATATATTGTTTTGGTTATATTTTTCATGGATTTTGGGTTATGTGAAAGATTATTTCAGGATATATTATTACTGGATTGAGAATAGGAAAATTTATGTTAGTTCTGTGTTAACAATAATGGTTTTGGCTTGTTGGGTTCTATAGAATTCAATGGTTACTAAATTTTATTTATTGAGTTTACTATAAGCCAGAATTATGAGTTTGGGGACATATAATAACATGGGAGGATCCCATGGTACATTGGATAGTGTTATGGAATCATTGATATTGTTTTTGGATCACATTATAGATATTTACCATTACTTTTGTTTGGTTAATGTTACAATTATTATGGTTTGTATGTTTCCTTGGGTTTTGTATTTTGATACATTATATTTGTTTTAACATATAGTGGTATGGAATTCATCAGCTATTTTTACGTCAAAAATGAATATTTGTAAACAGCTAAGAACTCATTTGAAAATGAGTAGATCATATACAATCGAACTTTTTATGGATCCAGGTACTTGGGATACAATTGATGATGACAAGGGATCTCTAGATCCCAATGAATTTCATTTTCGAGATATGATTTATAGACTGTTTTTGGATTATTGGAGGTTTTTTCTTTAATATCAAATTTTTTTATAAATTCAGTATGGTGAGGAGGCCGGTGATGTGAATTCATCTCCTTTTATTTTCATCCATTAAGTGATCATAGCAGAATTTTATTGGGATTTTTTCAAAGATGTTTATGAATTTATTACACTATATTGTGGAATTTTTGTGTGTAATTTATTTCAATTATAATAATAACTTACATAGATTATTATAAAATCTCACACAAATTGTAAAGTGATGCAATTAATTATTTTCCATTCATCGACAATTATCACCAAAATTTTGGGTGTAGAATGTTTCACAATCGAAGGATTTTTGTCACCCAAATTCCACTATTGATTATTATATTGTTTTATTCTATCTTATTTTGAGTAAAAAAAGTTATTGTATTCTATATATATTTAAATTATCAAAAAAAATATTCTATATGTGTATTACACAAATATTATATGTAAAAACATTAGTTCAACATTAGGTGGGGTGTTTTTCAGTTCATTTTGTTCTGGAACGGTTTTTACTTACATGGGAAGTTCATAGATTTGATTAAGCCACATGATTATCAAGAGAAACTTTCAGACCCTTCTTATCATAAGGGTAAAACATACACACATGTTCATGGTTCATTAAATCTTCGTTCCCACACTATGTAGTGATATTTTTCCAATATACGATCTCCCACATGATTTGTGAAATGATAGGAATGTTTTGAATGTTAAAAATTCAACATTATCTACATTAGTAAATGAAAAAAAATTCCCCATAAAAATTTTAATTTCCCAACCCCACTCCCAAATAATTTCCAATTCTTCTTTGATGGGGTTCCCAATATTATGATCTTGCTGCCTTCATCAATGATTTTTTCCTCCTACTTCCTTGATTTCAATATAATCAACTACGGTTATCCATTCATCATTCTCATTTCCCATTCCATTCTCTTAATCATTCTATATCTATTGGTTTCATTCCATTCTCAATTACTAGGGGACAATATTGTAAATTTTGGGTCTCATAGTGATTATTTTATGGGGTATTTTAAATTCAATATCTTATAGTGGAAAAGTCTTATCTTGTTTGTCCATTCTCCATTGATGAAGATTAATTCTATCTAATCAATACGTAATTACTCCAATCTCAGAGTATGTATTTATTAACCTTTATTAAATAAAATATAACTGTATTCATATTGATTTAGATTTCATTAAAATTATTATTCATTGTATATTTGAAAATTATATATATATTCCAATGTTTATTAGAGTGGGTTTCCACATTTTATAATGGTATTTGAATTGGATTTAATGTGTTTTTCTTGTTTTTAATTCAGGTAGGGTTTTCATGTAATTTTAAATGCTTTAATACAATATTCTAGAATATAATGTGTGTTTTAAAAGGTATTTGACCCTTTCACACTCCTAAATAAGGAAAATCGCATATTTTTAACGAAATGTAATTTAAATTTTATTTATTATATTCTGTAAATTACCTAGTTTAAATATTGTTTGGAAATAAATTTCAATATTTTGAAAAATGGATCGGAATAAAATGTTAAGATTATTAAAATTCATATTTGTAAATATCATCCTAGATTTCATTGTTTGTTTGAGAACCTATTGGCAGTCCAATTATTCTTGTTATGTGTTTTTTTAATCAATAGGATTTTTATTAATATTTTTTTTATTGACATAAAAATGTTGATTTTTCTTTTGAGGTTGTTGTAGGTGATAATTTATTAAATATTATTTTTGTATTAATGATTTATGTGTTTATTTGTTGGATTTTAGTTTCTAAACCCCAATTAATTTAATCATATGTCCCATTGTATATAAGTTTATATTCAAGGTATATGTTATTCTAAATTGTTGTTCACCTGATAGTATGTTCCCTAGGATACTTATTCCACACTAATGGGATGATGATATACCTTATGACCCTCGTGGGGAGGAAGTTGGTGACATTATCTATTTTGATCTATGATACCACAATAGATAGTTTCCTTTATGATTCCTTGTATAATATCTCTTCCAATGGTTCTATATGGTAGTGGTAGTCCAAGAACACATATAGTTAACAATGAATCATCTGGATATGAATGGAAATGGGACTACTTTTACATTATTTTAATTTAAGGATATCCTGCAATCGATCATGTTGGCCTAGAACTCATTGAATTTTTTTTATTCCTGGGATTGTTGTATTTATTTTTCTTTCTAAATACTGTGATGGGTAATCATTATGATTAATCTAGGTGGAATGTGTTTATTATTATAATTATAATTGCAATCAAAACAAAATATCATTATTTGATTACCAGGATATAGTTTTTATCCCATTTATCTTGACTGTTACCTTATGCAAGTGGTAGTTTTGGTGAGGTGTTGGATTTGGTGGTATATTAGTCCAATTCATAAAACATGTCATAGAAAAACAATTCCCATAATAGATTTATATCTTACAGTGATAATTAATTGGATGATACAATCTATTTATAATGGATAGGCTTGTTGAATATTTCCAATGTCAAATAACAATAATACTTTTTTTGTAATACCCACCCCACTTATAGAATTAGAGTAGACATCATGTTTTAAGGGAATATAATATATAAATTAGTTTATGTTTAGTTATATATAAAAGATCATTGTTTTTCAAAGAGGTTAAGATCAACTAATTTTTATTCTCATCTATTAATTTTTATCTTAATAAAATTTCCTATATTGGACTTGAATGTATCAGTAGTGATCAATCATGGATTGGGTATCAGAGCATCAATTTAAAAATGATGGGTTGTGGTACATTATTATCACATAGTTATTGATAACAATGTACATCAACCCTACATCTTTATAAGGCAGAATAATGATTATCCAAATGATGCACAATAGAATACATGATGTTTCAAACCATGTTATATGTTACAATGGAAAATGGAACTCTTTTCAACCCATTTTGGTTTGGGTATCAGAGCTTTCATTTATAAAATGTTGGTTGGTGGAACTTGATTAGCACATAGTTAGTGAAAACCATGTACATCTACCCTGTAGTCCTATTATTATAATAATTATTATCTAAATTATTGAGAATAGAATATATGATGTTTCAATCCTTGTTATATAAAACAATGGATAAAAGAACACTTTTCACGCCATTTTTACAACCTATTACCCATACCATGTGAGGTGAATGCTTTTGAACCCTATATATCACATGGTTAGTGCATGTTTAGCCAAACCATGAAAGAAAACTATGTATTCCATTTAAAAATGTTAAATTATAAATTAATCCTTCCTTCCATTAACCTTTATTCTCCCATTCACCCCCTCATACTACAAAATTGCTCCTCACACATATGATATATCCTCTCATAACCTACTTGGATTTGAGAGATATCCTCTATCCAAGATCTAACATGAATGTTGTATGTCACATTGGATCCTCCTCAGTTATTCTATGAGTCCTAATTATTCGTTTATCATATATTATTTCCAAACTTTATAATATAATTATGAAATCAAATATCGAGTAATTGTAGATTGTTTATTTGGTTTATTTTTTCTTCACTCTGGAAAAATCCAGTGGCCTATACTGGATGAGGAATCAACTAATGTGTTATGGTAGGTTATCTACTATTTTTCCGTAAAATAATTGTTATATATAATTATTCACCATTATCCCACATGAAAAACATTGCATGAAATTATACTAAAATGTGTTTCACCATAAAAGTATTAATCGGAAATAACCTTGAGTATACTCTTCCCCGTTGAAATGGATGGATGTTGATGAAATAAACATAAAACACCACTAATGGGGGTTCAATTAAATGATAATGACTATCAATATTTCCATAGGAATATTCCTTGCATTGGGTGTCTTTATCTTTCAACTTACTCTTCGGAATCATAGAAAATTTTTATAAATTTTTAAATTCCATGTATACATCACATGATCCACTAAATCACTTATAATTTAATTGGCTATTTAAATTAATCCTGATAAACAGTAAATTTTCATGGATTTTTATCACGTCCAAATGATAATTATTATGATTATATTGGTTTCTGAACACGGACCAAAATAACTTTAATGGAATGTATTTCCTTGATTAAGACATCATAACTCAATCAGGAATTCAATTTATCAACTCTAAGTATTTCAATCAATTCATTTATGTGACTTATAACTGAGATACCAAACAATGGTCTAAAAATGTCAAATAAAAGTCAATTCCTTAGTGTATCCTAAATTATTCACATTTATCATCCAAAAATAGAATAAAAGTATAATATCTTTATATTCAATAATATTTACTCAAACACATTATTACATGGATTATATCATTTTTCTCTAAATTAATTTAATCTTATGATTACCTTCTGAATTATCCTCAAACATTATAATGAACATTCACAGTTAAATTGAAAGTTTTCACCCATTGTGTTAGTCATATACCCATATTGTAAAGCTACGTGGTGTATTACTATGATTTGATTTAACCTCTTAATATAAAAGATATATTTTATTTATTAGAACCTAAAAGATTATATTTTATAATCATTTTGAATATATTGCATTTTTCGCATATTAAATGTAAATGGGTTTTCAGTCTGAGACATTTGGAACAGTTTGATGTAAATATGTTTGGCCAGGTTCCCCTTAGTAACTTGATCTCAACACATTTATAACTCATTTTCTACAATTATATTACACTAAAACATTGTTACTTTTTATATTCATAGGTTTTATTTGTATTAGACATTATTGTTTCTGGCCTATTGACTTTTACTCACACCCATTTCAAAATTACATTTGATACAAGGATAAACATCATTGATGTAGGTAATGATAAAGAGAATCACCACATTTTGGATGCATTATCTCATATGATATATTACTAGATGAATGATCCAATACCCAGGAGGCCCCTTTTGATTATTTTTGGCCACTTTCATTTGGTTTTACATGTATTGTAGGTATTACACCTTCTATGTATGTTTTTTCATATTGAATAAGCATGAAATCATTTTTATATTATAATTACATTTATTTTTCACATGTCATTATTTTATGAAAATTTATTTATTAATCCCAAACATATTCATATATTTAATTTTATGGTTTTCACTAAATTATTTTTTTTAAACATATCTATTCCACACTTATAAAGATGGTATAGTGTCCCCACTAAAGAAACATAAACCCATAATACTATTCAAAAACCTCTGGCATATATTTAGTTGTGATTGAGGCCATGTTGACCTCGTGATTGGATAATTATGAGGGAACTCAGGCTGATATGTCACATTGTGGTATCAAAGGAAATTTAATTAGTCATTGTTATTTTGGATTGGTAGATAAGGGGTTAGTATGTGTGATAATTTGGCAATGATCTTATGTATGGTTTTATATAACTCATGTGAGTGTGAAATCCATGTATCAAGGAAAGAGACTTGTTGTTATGGTATTTTTATATTACAATGGTTCTTTATAGAATATTTGGTGATAAAAACGATTATTCATGTTTTATTTTATGGATTTTTTCCATGGAATTCAATGGATGGAATCCTGTATTTACACATCATTATAAGAACGTAGGGATTTCTATTAAACACTTATTTTATTCCATGTTTAACCTATTACATGTACTATAACACCCTGATAGTTTATGAGAAGTATATTGTTTTTATATCTTATGTGAAACACAAAATTAAAGGAATATTTCACTATACACAACACTTGCATGGCTTGCTTTACATGCAATCCTGACCTTCCACGATAGCGTGTGTTGTACGCAATAACGAGACTCACTAAAAAACGATATGCTATTAAAATATTATATATACTAGCCGTTATGAATAGAAATACCCACTTTTTGAAATTTTATAAATTTTACCTTTGGAAATGGACTTCATTTTTGGATTCGGAATATTGAAATTATCCTACAGTGAAATTCTGTTATTTTTCTCAATACAATCAATATTTGATGAATAGTGAAAACACTGATTTATTGGTTAAAACTGACTTTTTATTTAAATAATCATTTATTTTATTTAAATTTATTTTATGTCAAAATAGATACATCATACTCATATAACTTCAATGTAATTTATTGGAGTTTTTTTATAATAATTTTAGATATATTAAAATTTTATTAAACTCTTCACTGTCTTTTACCCACCTCCTAGAAGATTTGGCAATTGTATATAAAACATAATTTTACCACTTCTGTGAGTTGAGTTTCAAAAATCAGAGAGACACAGGTAATATCAAGGAGTAAAATATTCTTTAATAAGATAAAAATAATTTTTGTTGAATGATAACTTTTTTACTTTTATTAACCATGGTCTAATGTAAATAGGGTTATTAAGGGTAAAAATGATTTTATTATTACCCTAAAAAATGTCATAATTCAATTGGATAAGTATAATTCGGCCAAAAACATCTTAGGAATATAATATTACCCTTTAGGTACACTTTTCTTAGATTAGGGCACTTATTATTATTTTATTTAAAGAAGAGTAAAAAGAGTTAAAATCATTATTTAATAAGTTAGTCATTTTTAATATAGGGTTATACATATGATAAATTATACTATAAATATTCATTAGAAATATAAAAATATTTCTTATATAATGGTATTTTATTTATAATTTTTAGACATTATATAATTTAATTTATTTATGACACAATTATGATGAAGTAATTACATTTTTAATGAAATATTAACATAATTGATGTTATAAATACCCAAATAAATGTAATTTGATACTTTTTAGGAATTAAAATTATTTTATAGGTTAATATGACATTTTATTATTGATTTAATTAAATATTTTCGAACTAATCATTCTGTAATAATTTTCACAAAAATCATTTACCAAATATTTTCAAAATTGACATAAAATAGTGTTTAAATAAATAAATATATTATTATTTTTTATTCTATTCCTAAAAATCTATTTTTCGGCCCAATGACTTCTTAATTGTTATATATATTAATAATGAACCACTTGGGGTTTTTTTGGCTTGTTATAATATGTTTATTAACCGTATAGTGTAATAAAACAAGAAGACACGGTAAAAGTTAAATTACTTTACTTAGAGTTAAATCTAAATGATAAGGTTAAAATAGTAACCTAAACTTGTGTAAAACCTATTTTTTGAGAGGATTTATACACATACCCACTTTATCTTCGAAATAAATCCATTTTGAGCTATTATAAACCGAATATGACTTTATTATAAAATAATATTTTATGTTTTTTCAAATGTGCCCCTCTCCTCCCTTATAGAAGGGCACCTCCTCCCTCTCCTCTTTACAAAACATTGAGAATTAAAGCTCAGAAAACCCCTTTTAATTTCCCTTATCAACTTCCCTAGAAACATACTAGAGGACCTCGTCTTCTTTCAAGACCAATTTTAGTATCCTAAGAAGAGGTTTCAAAGAGGCGTGTCGAAGAAGAAGTAATATCCTTTACTAGTTCTTTCAAATTCATTTCATCATCTTCTTCCTCTTATTCTGTTGTTTCATAATAAATTAAAAACATAATTATCACTCATATATTTATATGTAATTATAAATATAAAACAACAATATCTCACCTTCGATTCATCCTACAGAAAATGAAATCATTGTGCGTGTGTACGTACAGAATACCGTCTCTATGAAGTACTGTAATATTTTTTCCACAACCACCATACTTGGATTGGTATAATGGTGTAATGAATAACAATATATTATTATTGTAAATTTATATTTATTCTGAAATAGTATACATAAACTTCAATACAAGTCCACGATCAGGGGAACGTTATCATCGCTCGTGTGTATGTACGGCCTACCGTCTCCATGATGTGATGCGACTCGTTCTACATGATCTTGATTGAATAATAATTATATAAATGAATTGAATGAGTAAATATGATATATATCACACTAATACCATTAGGGAAATTATTTATCCATAACCTAATAAGAAGAATAAGAATTTATTCGACAAAACATGCAAAAGAACATAAAGTAATGAACAACCGAATAAAAAGTTGCAATGAAATATTACTAATAAGAATATAAGAATATTACCATATATGATATAATAACAATGAATATGATTCTGTAATAAGTCACTGTAATTATTAAAATAGATATACAGGAGGTTCGGATGTGTACAAATCATAACGGACCTAATGTAAGGGAAAATCTCGCAATCTCAATTTTTATCCGAGATTGTTTATACATCGGTATATACAGGGGCATATATATCATCCACATCCATTTTTTCTAAATATGTAATATTTTTTATATCCTGCTAAAATTTTTTAAATCCAATTTTTCCTATTTTTAAATTTTAAGTAAAATATATTAAAGGAATCTTTTTGAGTTTTCAGTAAGATATACTTTTTGACATTTCCCGCCAAAGTACGAGAAAAAGGTTTTTTAAATTATATGACATGAGTAGATTTTTATGATTTCATATAAAATTATTTCCATGAATCTTCCTTTACATGTTTTCATGGTTATTTTTAATCAACTTCATTTAGATGGAAATTGTATGACATGTTTTGAAAGGAAAAATGGTTTTTTGAATTAGAAAGGATATTTTCCTCAAGAATAAAGTTCATGTATTTTATCAAAATTATTTTCTATATAAGGTAATATAGGGTTCTATTTGTATCCATATTTTTACATTAATTTGATTATTTTATGAAGGAATGAATTTTATGATGACCTTTTATCATATATGGATTATATTATGATGGAATGATGTTTAAGAATCCCATTTTTATTACATGGGTTATACTATGATTTAAGAATTTTTTTGGGGCACACATAAGGATGGTTTAATTATGAGATGGTTGGGACCTAAATCTCCCTCCAATGCATTGGGTAAAGGTTTATATCTCTTGAGATTGATATAGTTGGAACGGAAAGTTAATCTGGTTCAGTGATATAGGACTGGAACGAGGAGTGAACTCAGTTCAGTAATTGACTTTGTCTGCTAGTATGGTCATGGCAATAAGACATGACTAATATGAAATGATTTTCTATGATTATTTGTGTATGCCACAAAGTTTCATGTTTTATGTTTTGATTATTGGGATTACATTTCACTACTATGATTTATCCCATCTTATTATATTATGATCTCTTTTAAAGGTTATGATTTTCAAAATGTTATGTTCTTATGAATATTATATGATTGATGTTTCTTCTGTTTCACCTTACGAAGAATTTGAGCTCACTCTTTTGTATGTTTTTTTTCCTAGGTCAGGAAGAAGGGTATTAAGTAGGATATGAAAAAAGGGACTCTAGATATGATGAAATAAATGGGAGACAATGTAGATGATTTATTAACCAGTTGTTTATGTTTCCCAGTTTCTAAAGACATTATACCTATACGTCCCTATCATGGTTTTGTTATATGGTGTGATATGTATTCTTCAATTATAAAGTAATAACCATGTATGTAAAGTATGGGTCATTATAGTTGGTATCAGTGGAAAGGTATAGTCATCCTTTGGAAACTAGGATCTGAAAACTTTAGTAAGAACCCTAAGGATATTTCTAAGCATAGAACATAATCTTAGTGTTTTAGAAATGGCCATGAATAACATATGATAATAACTAATGTGTGAAATTTTATTACTAATTATGTGGTTTTCCTTTGGTAATTAGTGTTTTTCAAATGATGCTTCTTGGATTTAGTCAATGACTGGAACCCAAAGGAACCGTGTTAATGTTGAATGTGACATCCAATGCAATGATTTCCCACCTGAGAAACCAAATGTTTTGGGTGGTAGAATAAAAAATCATGTAGACATGCTCACACAACTTTTTCAAGCTCTAAATCTTGTGGGACTTCCAAACGAGTAATTGAAGGAGGAACATTGTGTTGAATACTTCATGAGGCAGCGTACACCATCATTCAGCGGGTCTTCTGATCCATTATGTTGATTCAATAAGGTTTTCCTTATGAATTTTTCATTCCTTCTTGTTTTGAAAATCACAAACACCTTATATTTAAGAAAAATACATCTTATAAGGAAAATCGCTTTTATAAGGAAAAGTGCTTTTATAAGGAAAATCTCTTTTATAAGGAATATTTATTTTATAAGGAAAATTTCTTTTATAAGGAAGATCGCTTTTGTAAGAAAAATTATCCTTATCTTATTTTCATCCATATATTTCTTAAGTATATGATTCAGATTCATTTCTATATTCTCGAAATTGTTTGAACATTGATATGAAGAATTCTGTTTTAGGTTCCAAATTCTGGATGAGAACTATAATAATGTTTCACTCCGAATTCCAGATGAGAACTGTAATGAAGTTTTATTCCAAATTCTGGATACGAACTCTGATAAAGTTCTACTCTTAATTCTAGATACAAATTCTCATGAAGTTCGACATCGATTTCTCATTACGAATTTTGATGACGAATTCTCATTACGAATTCTGATGACGAATTATCATTACAAATTCTCATTCCAAATTCTCATTCTGAATTCACCTATTAAACAGAATCTGATCGTCTTTGCTTTATACACACCGAATTTATTTAGACTCCGAATATTATTTTTATTAGACTCCAAAATATCATTTTACTTACACATTTATAATTTTTCTACTCTTTGACATTTTGTTTACACACTGAACCTTCACTCCGAACTTTTGAGTTAGACTTTAAACGATGTCGTACTTTCTATTTAACTTGTTTTGTTATAAAACAATATATTCTATTCTGTTATAAACTAACCGTTGGTTAAGTAACACGTGTACAAGTCCCTCCAACTTTTAAGGAAAATATGACCGTTGGAAAGGAGGCCGACCTTCCTATAAATAGGAGCTCATTTGAAAGAGCTCACAACTGAGGAATAACTTATTTGACATTGTGCATACATGTTGTTGAAGTGATTTCTAGAGAGAGAGGCTCTTATTAACTCTCAAAGCATCGTGCAACTCCGAATGTTGGTGATTAAATTTGAGGACTTCCGGGAATAGGAAGACAGCGGTGCCGACTACCTTGATGTTCGAGGGATTCCTTGCTGAGGAAGACAGAGGTTGCCAACTACCTTGAAGTTGAGGGATTACGGGGACAGAAAAATAGAGACTCTGATATTCATATTGAGGGCTTACCCTGGTGTGGGTAAGACAGACTTGCTTGAAAGTATAAATCTGGATACCTTTATCCAAGGTTGTTGGATACCCTTCCCTTTGGGTTAAAAGACTTATATCTTGTTACTTGTAGTTTTACTACTTGATTATTTCCGATGCATTTTGTATTTTAAGGAATGTATAACTTTCTTATATTTTCCTACTTGTACTCTGATTCGTTTAGATTCTATACGCTTTAAGGTAGAATATCATATTGTAATCTTTAGTTAAGTTTCAATTTCCGGATCCATATTTCCGGAACTTCCTTTCGGAATCTCTTTCCAGTCTTAAGCAAGTACATAGAACATGATGTTTACAACTTCATTCCTTATTCCATGTTTTCAATTGGTGTTAGAGGTGTTGTGAATTTTCTTCGTTTAACTTTGTTAAACTTAGCTCTTTCCTTTTCTTAAGTAAAACATAGTTATTCATAACTAACTTTAAAGGTTCCAAAGGAATTTTTAAAGTATAAAATTCACCCCCTCTTGTATATTGAGCATCTACATCATTATTTTGGTCCTACAATTGGTATCAAAGGAGGCATCTGAAATACTTGTACTAACGTATAGGTTTTTCTTGCTCACATTATCATTCCGAACTTTCTCATTCTGGAACTTTCACATTCCGAATTTTTTCATTCCGAACTTTGTGATTACGAACTTTTTCTACTAACAAGTCTGTGTGCCAAAGTTTATTTTTAGTATGGCAGGATTCAATGTTAGTTCTATAGATAATCTAAATCCTACAAGACCACCAATATTTGATGGTAATGACTATGAATACTAGAGAGATCGAATGAAGAATTTTTTTTATCAATACTAGAGTGGAAAACATTGTTATGCTTACTGGAGATTATAAAATTCCTGATAAGGAAGTTAAAACTTTTACTAACCAGGAAAAGAAACAGTATCAACTCAATTATAAGGTACGCAATACCTTACTTTTTTCAATGACTAGAAATATATATAGCCAAATTTCTTCTTGTGAAGCAGCTAATTGTATCTGGAAGAAGTTAGATGTTACACAATTTGGAACTTCTAAAGTGATTGAGACTAGGAGAGCTATGCTTAGAGCTGAATATCATGGATTCAATTTTCCTTATGGTGAACGAATTTGTAAAGTTCAATAGAGGTTCATGACTATAGTCATCATCTTACAGTCTATGGGAGAAAAAAGTTTAGATGATGGAGCAATTGTGGATAAGATAATTGATATTATGCCCAATGAGTGGGAATCCAAGAGAACAGCTATAGATGAGAACAGGAAGGTCACCCAAATTTCTCTTGATGAGTTATTTGGAACTCTTCTCCAACATGAAACTAGAATGAAGAGAGATCCTGACAACATCAAAAAGAAGAATGGAAATGGTACAGTCGCTTTTACAACAACATCAAATCAGATGAAAATTAAGACTCCTCAGAGAGTAACTAGATCCAAGTATAAGAAAGTCATTTTCCAATAAGAATCTTGTGAGAGTGAAGTATCTAAAAATGAATTAGCAAATCTTGCTCGAAGGATGAACAGTATGGATGGTCAGGGAAATTTCCAATCCAAGTATATGAAAAAGGACAGTAAAGATAAGAAATATTGAGAAGTCACATGTTATGAATGAAATAGAGATAGACATATTAGACCAGATTGCCCTTTGCTCAAAAAGAATGAATGGAAAGAAATGCATTCAGGCAGGAATAGAAAGAAGTATTATAAATCCAAATCTAAGAATGTTCTGAAAGCTAGTGATACCTGGAGTGCCAGTGGTGGTGACTCTTCAGATGAATCTTCTGATTGTGAATCTTCAGGACAGAAGAATCTTGGTCTTATAGCTAGATTAGCTATTGACAATCATTTCTTTATGGATATGGTACGAAATGGTGAATCATTGACCAATGTATCCTTAAATTATAATGATAGTAAGTATTATAACTCTTCAGATGAAGAATCCTCTTCTGATGAATAAAATACTTTACCTACCTATGATGAATTCTCTAGGTTTGCTGAACTTCTTGAGATTGAGAACTCTAAACTCAATAAGAATCTTGAAAAGACAAACACTAATAATTCTATTCTTACAAAAGAGATATCAGATCTTTCTAAAGATCTTAATTAGAAAAATGATTATTTTGAAAGTATTTCAAAAAATCTTGAGGAAGTAAGTTCTGAGAAGAACAAACTTTCTAAAGATCTAGAAAACGTAATTTTTAAGAAAAATGTTTTCGAGCCTAGCTCTAGTTCTAAAACTAATTAGTTTGAGGATAAAAACTTGGTTATAAAACTCATGTCCGAAATTGTTTCCTTACAAAAGTGTTTATCAAACTTTACGCATGGTAAGGAAAATTTTGATAACATGTATTCTCAAATAAGACCTTTAAGAAATAAATCTGTATTTGGTTATACCCATGCAGAACCAATTTTTAGTAACAATTATTTTGTTCCTAAAAGTGCCCCATTTTGTACCATGTGTCAATGTGGTGGTCACTGGGCAAATAATTGTTCCTTAAACAAAACCCAATCTTTAGGATTTCACAAAGCTTATTTTTCAAAGAAGATGTGGGTACCTAAAATTTTGTTATCTGGAAATCTCGGATCCAAACAAGTTTGGATTTCGAAAGTTTAATTCATTTCTTGATTTCTGGAAAACAAATAGTGTACCAGCAGCAACACATGGTACATGGATAGTTGATTTTCCCTACACATGACTTGTAACAAAAGCTATTTTGAGAATATTGTCATAACTAAATGAGGACAGGTAACTTTCATAGATAATGCTAAGGGAGAGATTGTTGCTATTGGTAATATTGTTATTCTAGGAAAAACCTTGATTTCAAATGTTCTTTTTGTTAAGGGTCTTAAGCACAACCTCATTAGCATAATTCAGTTATGTGATGAAGGATATCTTGTGAATTTGAGGAATGATAAGTGCTTAGTTCACAATTCCAAGGAAGAATTTATTCTCTCAGACAATAGGGAGAAGAATGTTTACACCTTAAATTTAGAATACCTTAGGAGCCAAGATTTACCTTACCTATGTGAAATGGAAGATCATTCATGGCTTTGGCATAGAAGACTAGGTCACTGTAACCTCAGAAACTTATGTAAACTCTCTAAGAAGAAACTAGTTAAGGATCTACCAGAGCTTAGTTTTGATTCTTCTAAAGATTGTGATCCCTGTCAATATGGAAAGAAACATAAATCTTGTTTTAAATCAATCGGGGAAGTCTCAAAAACTGATGCATTACAGTTAGTGAACATGGATCTTTTTGGTCCAACACAAACTGGAAGTATTGGAGGAAAATGCTATGTGTTTGTTCTAGTTGATGATTACACTAGATTTACTTGGGTTTATTTTCTAGCAAAGAAGTATGAAGCTTTTTCTTATTTCAAAAGATTTAGATCTAAAGTTAAAAATGAGAAAAACCTTCCATTGAAAACTATTCATAGTGATCATGGAGTAGAATTTCAAAATTCTGATTTTGAAACTTTTTGTAGTAGAAAAGGTATTAATCACAATTTTTTAGCACCTTGAACTCCTCCGCAGAATGGTGTAGTTGAGAGAAGAAATATATTTCCTCGAGATATAACTAGAACCATGTTGAGTGAATATTCTATAGCTAGACATTTCTGGGCTGAAGATATAAGTACTGCTTGCTATACTATAAATTGAGTTTTGATTAGACCTTTTCTTAATAAAACACCTTATGAGTAATGGAATGGTAGAAAACCAAGTCTATCCTACTTCATGGTCTTTGGTTGCAATGTATTCATTTTTAATACTAAAGATAACCTACATAAATTCGCACCAAAATCTAGTGAAGGAATTTTCTTAGGTTATTCCACAAATTCTAAAGCGTATAGAGTTTTTAATAAAAATACTTGTACTGTTGAAGAAACAGTGCATGTAAAATTTGATGAGTCTGATCCTTTTGTTTTTAATCCATCCCAGCCTACATCTTCGGATGTGTTCTCAAAAACTGATTATCAGCCTTTTGATATAAGATCCTTCTGATAAGGAAAATGTTCAAGAAGATACATCCGAAACATTTACCCTAGAAGACTTTCTAACCTATGTTGATGAACAGGATTTTCAAAACCCAAATCAGATGTTTCTTTAGAATCATCACAGTGATAGTATCAGTGGTGATGTAAATCAACTAGTAAGGACTAAAAGTTCCTTAATAAATGAAGTAGAACATCGATCATTTCTTTCACAATTAGAACCGAAAAGCACTGATGAAGCTTTAGGTGATGATGATTGGATCAAACACATGCAAGATGTACTAAATGAATTTGAAAGGAATAAAGTCTGGAATTTGGTTGAAAGTCCTAAGGAAACATCTGATATTGGAGTGAAATGGGTTTTTAGAAATAAATGTGATGAAAATGGAGTCATAGTAAGAAATAAAGCTAGACTTTTTACTAAAGGTTATAATCAGCAAGATGGAATAGACTATGAAGAAACCTATTCTCCAGTAGCTAGACTTGAATCCATCCATATTCTACATGCCTTTGAAGATTTATTTAATTTCAAACATTTTCAATTGGATGTGAAATGTGCTTTTCTTAACGGTTATGTTCAAGAGGAAGTTTTTGTTGAACAGCTTTGAAGATAAAAAACATCCTGATCATGATTTTAGACTTACCAAAGCTCTGTATGGTCTCAAACAAGCCCCACGAGCATGGTATGATAGACTCACAGGATTTTTGCTTCAAAATAACTATGTGAAGGGAAATGCAGATCCAACCCTTTTTATAAAGAATGATAAGAAAAATGTTTTGATTGTTCAAATTTATGGTGATGACATCATATTTGGTTCAACTCAGCAATCTTTAACCGACTCTTTTTCATGTCTAATGAAATCTGAGTTTGAAATGAGTATGATGGGTGAGTTAACTTTTTTCCTTGGTTTTCAAATTTCTCAAAAACCAGAAGGAACCTACATATCTCAACATAAGTATATTAAATATCTTCTCAAAAATTATGGTTATGACAACACTAAGAGTATAAGTACTCCCATTGGTACCTCAAACTCTTTAGATCTTGATGAAGCTGGGAAACCAGTAGATCAAACATCTTTTAGAGGTATGATAGGAAGTTTACTTTACATAACATCTAGTCGACCAGACTTAATGTTTTCAGTATGCCTATATGTAAGATATCAATCCAATCCTAAGGAATCTCACTTAAAGGCAGTAAAAAGAATTATTCGCTACCGTAAGGGAACCATGGATCTAGGATTATTTTATACTTCTGGAAATTATTTTGTTCTAAAAAACTTTTCTGATGCTGACTTTGGTGGATGTATAATGGATAGAAAGAGTATATCCAGAACCTGTCATTTATTAGGAGATTCATTAGTTTCTTGGTCTTACAAGAAGCAACATTCTGTAGCACTTTCCACTACTAAAGCTGAATATGTAGCAGCTGGAAGATGTTGTGCTCAAGTGTTGTGGATGCAACACACACTCACAATCTATGGCTTATGTTTTACTAAAACACAAATTTTGTGTGATAACACAAGTGACATTGCCCTAAGTAAGAACCATGCACATCACTCTCATGCAAAACACATAGATATTAGGCATCACTTTCTTAGGGATCACACACTAAAAGGAAATATTATTCATCAGTTTATCAGAACGCAAGATCAACTTGCTGATATTTTCACAAAATCATTGCCTTATAATAGATTTGAATACATTAAACAGAAGTTAGGAATGATAACTTTAAGGTAATATTTCTTAATTAACTTTCTATTGAAAAAATCTCCTTACAGTAATAAACTCCTTTTCATAGGAGGAGTTCATTTGATTGTTATAGTAACTATGCTTTTTCAAAGATTGTTTTCAAACATTTTGGAACTAAAATTCTGGAATGGAAATTTCTGGAACTGAAATTTTCAGAATGGATGTTTTCGTATATAAAAAATCTGGAATGGAAATTTTCATATTCAAAACTTCCGGAAAGGAATATTTCATACTGGTATTTCCATAATGAGATTTTTGTACCGAGACTTTCTTAATGTGTTTTTCTTTTTCAATCTTTTGTAATGAAATTTTCATGTTGAAAATCATGTAATGTTTTTTCATTTTATTTTTTGAGTTTTTCGATGTGATTTTTGCGAACTATGTCTTTTCTTAATAAAGATTTTTCATAGTTTTTTACCCATTACAAATAATTCTCCTACGCCAATCCGAAAGGTATGATTTCCTTACTCAAGATTTTGTAATCATACTTTACATGCTTGTATTTTCTTATAATTTGTTTTCGGATTATATTTTTCTCAAATCCTTGTTTTAATAAAAACCTCAAAATATCGGATTCAAGTTTTCTTGAGAATTGGATTTCAACCATCAGATCTGATCTCAGCTTGTTACAACCATTCGATCAACCGAGAAAGATGAACCGTCTTTTCGTTGCCTATATAAAGGGGACCCAAATGGTCGTCCCACATCGGTTTTTCAATCTCCAGCATCCCGAAGCTCTACCTCTCTATTTTAAGGCCGTTCCAAACTTCAGCAATCTCCATTCCGAACTTCTCACAAGACTTCAGATCCAAATGTCTGTGGAAGTAGCTTCTCAAGACATGCCTTCCTATAAGCCGATTTTGAAGTGGTTAATATATAGGGAAAGGTTGGTTCATATCAATTTCTTCAAAAAGTATGATTCTATTATATCCAATAATATTAAGGTTAATGGATGGGAAGATGTTGTGGTGTCTAAGCATGGGGATCAAGATGATGTTTTTTCGGATTTTCTTGTAGAGTTCTATGAGGTGGTTTCCTTCTATAAGTAAGATGGATGGGAGAAATTATCATTTAAGTATTATGGAAAGACTTATAAGCTTTCTTATTCCAAGGCATCCAGCTTGGTAGGGCTGAAATATGAAGGAGAAGCCGATTTCATTTCTCATGTTTTGCCGGATTCAAAGGGAAGCTTCGACAAGGAAAAGACATTAGAAACTCTCAGACTGGCAGATGACAAGGCTCCAAAGTTTTCTACTATGTCTAGAATTTTCAGATTCTAGAATTATGGGTACAAGTCCTTATTGTACTGAGAAAGGGTGACAAAGACAGTTTGAAGAAGAGCGAGATCTACATCCTAGATTTTCCAATAAATCTGAGGAAGTTTAATCTGATGAAACACATTCTTATTACTATTGAGAATGTTAAGAAAGGGAATTTGAGAGCTCAGATCATATTGTATCCAGCAATCCTCTCAATGTTGATAGTTCGATGCCTCGAGTCTTTCAAGGAGGCTTGCAATTCTAAGACAATAGTTTGCAATATTATGTTGGTGAGTGATGGTACTCTCAAAAGGATGGATGTATCCTTCGACAAGAAGACTGGTTAGTTTGTTGATTAACCTGCTCAAGAAGAAACGGTTCCGAAAGTTTCTGAACCTGAATCTTCTAAGCCAGTGAGGTAGAGAATGTTGAAAGAAGTTGAAGTTGAAGTAGAGAATCCCAAATCTAAGGAAGTTCATTCCGCACCTCCTAAACCAGAGACGAAGAAAGCTTACCCTTATGAGGTAGTTTCTATGTGGAGGGAAATCAAAGAGAAAAGAGTGCAAGAGGAGCCTCAGTTTGGCTTGGATCTTGCGGAGGCTATGGCTTTGAAGGAAAGAACATCGGATGAGCTAGAAAAACAAGCGAAAGAAAAGAAGATCAAGAAGAAGATGTTTGAAGATGAGGGGGTTCAGACTTTGTTAAAGTTTACTGAGATGGCCTTCGGAAAAATTCCTATTCCGAGATCTTTTTCTTTGGAATCACTACCTGAGACTCCAGGAAGAAACTTTGTCGCTCCGGAAGAGGCAGTTGCTAAGCATGGTGAGCAAGTTGAGCAGATTGAGCAAGTAGACGAGCTAGAAGCAGTTGCTGAAGGCAGTGGTGAGACCAGAGATATTTTGAAGCAAGTAGATGATTATAAGGGGACACCTTTAGAACATTTGTCGCTCTGAACCTCAGAAGCCGAGTCTTCTTAGTCAGTCACTCCAGGGAAGGATGAGGAGAAAGGAGAAGAATATGTATCTTATCATGCAGAGAAATAAAAACTTCTACATGATATTTCTCAAATGGAGAATGTAGAGGATGGTGCTCAAAAAGTTGTTGATGATGAAGACAATGTTTTTCATATGTATGACAGTGAAAATAGAACTCCAAAACAGGACTCCATTCCGAAAAGGTACAAGGGAAAACAACTTGTTGTTGATACACTGAGCTCAGTGGTCGTAAAGAGAAGCGAAGTTGGTAGTTCTTCAAAGAGAAATCTTGAGCATATTGAAGATAAAAAATTCTCCAAGAAAAGTCTCGGGTTTGGCGTCATCTTCTTTGGTGAATGACTTTGTTGTTCTGTCTATAAAGAAGTTAGTGGGTACTATTCCGACTTTCTCAAGAATTGATTCAAGATTCAAGATGCTCCAACATGCTTTGAATCAGAAAATAGACTCTGTATCCATGGTTATGGAAAAATGTGTTGATATTGAGGCTCAGTTCAAAACATTCGTTGTCGGCTATGAATCCCACAAAAGATCTTTCAAGAGGATGACTAGTTGGTCGAGGAAGACTGTTGAAGAGATGGGGCTCTTTGATGAATTCCAAGATAATGTTAAGGATGATTTTTAGACAGAAGACAGGAAGATAAATGTACTTACTTCATCCTTTGAAGAAAAGATAACAGATGAAAAGAATTTCCAGATTCAAGAAGTCAGAGATCTGAATGGGAAGCTGAATTCTATTTCTTAAAACTGGAAGAATGAAAGGGATCATCGGATTGAGTTTGAAGAGAAGTTTTTAAAACAAGAACAAATCTTGAAGGCTCGGGATGAAAAGCTTCAGGCTTGGGAAGAAAAGGTTCAAGCTCAGGAAGAAAATATTGAAGCTCAAAATGAAAGAATTGTTGTGTTAGCGAAGAAAGCCGAGGAAGACCATAAATACTTGAAGAAGATATAGACTATTCTTAAAGGTCTCATGGTGAAGGAAAAAGATCCAAAATAGACAAATCTGATCGTTTGTTGTATCTTAACTTCCTTGTTGCTGATCTTTCAAACTTAATGGAAATTGTGCTTGCTCGTTCCTTTTGTTTTTGTCACTAATTTTTCAAGTACTTTTCTATATTTTCCATTCCCTCTAATTCTTTTTGAAAATCACAAAGGGGGAGAAGGAAAATAACCCTAATAAAATGGGAAAAGGAAAAAGAGTTTTAACAAAGGGTGAGAAAGAAAAAGAACTCTAATAGATTTTATCTAAGGGGGAGTTTTTCATTAAAGAAGACATTCTTATTCATAACGAAATATCATTCCGGAAATCTAGAATACGATCCTTGGAGTTCCAAAGCCTGAGGGGGAGTTAGTCATATTCATCAACATTCATAAGCAAAGGGAGACAAGCCTTGCTATTTTCTTTCTTCTTAGACATTCTTTTTCGTAAGGATGTTTGTTCTTTCCAAAAAGGGGGAGATTGTTGAGTCAATAAGGTTTTCCTTATGAATTTTTCATTCCTTCTTGTTTTGAAAATCACAAACACCTTATATTTAAAGAAAATATCTTTTATAAGTAAAAACTCTTTTATAAGGAAAATCGCTTTTATAAGGAAAATAGATTTTATAAGGAAAATCGCTTTTATAAAAAAAATTGCTTTTATAAGGAAAATTGCTTTTATAAGGAAGATCGCTTTTGTAAGAAAAATTATCCCTATCATATTTTCATCCATATATTTCATAAGTATAATATTCAGATTCATTTCTATATTCTCATAATTGTTTGAACTTTGACATGAAGCATTCTGTTTTAGGTTCCGAATTCTGGATGAGAACTGTAATAAAGTTTCACTTTGAATTTCAGATGAGAACTGTAATGAAGTTTTATTCCGAATTCTGGATATGAACTCTAATAATGTTCTACTCCAAATTCTGGATACAAAATCTCATGAAGTTCGACATCGATTTATCATTATGAATTCTGATGACAAATTCTCATTACGAAATCTGATGATTAATTCTCATTACGAATTCTCATTCCAAATTCTCATTACGAATTCACCTATTAAACAGAATCTATTTATCTTTGCATTATACACTGTGAATTTATTTAGACTCCGAATATTATTTTTTATTAGACTTCGAACTTTCATTTTACTTACACTTTTATAATTTGTCTACTCATTGACATTTTGTTTACACTCTGAACCTTCACTCCGAACTTTTGAGTTAGACTTTAAACGATGTCATACTTTCTATTTCACTTGATATGTTATAAAACAATGTCATCTATTCTGTTATAAAATAACCCTTGGTTAAGTTACACATGTACAGGTCCCTCTGACTTTTAAGGAAAATATGACCGTTGGAAAGGAGGCCGACCTTTCCTATAAATAGGATCTCATTTGAAAGAGCTCACAACTGATCAATAACTTCTTCGACATTGTGCATACATGTTGTTGAAGTGATTTCTAGAGAGAGAGGCTCTTATTAACTCCCAATGCTTCGTGCGACTTCGAATGATGGTGTTTATATTCGAGGACTTCTGGGAATAGGAAGATAGAGGTGCTGACTACCTTGAAGTCTGACGACTTCCTTGCTAAGGAAGATAGAGGTTTCCAACTACCTTGAAGTTGAGGGCTTGCGGGGATAGCAAGACAGAGACTCCGATCTTCATATCGAGGGCTTACCCTGGTGTGGGTAGGACAGACTTTCTTGAAAGTATAAATCAAGAGACCTTTATCCAAGGTTGTTGGATACCCTTCCCTTTGGGTTAAAAGACTTATATCTTGTTACTTGTAGTTTTACTACTTGTTTATTTCCTCCGGATTTTGTATTGTAAGTAAAGTATAACTTTCTTATACTTCCGTACTTTTACTCTGATTCATTTAGATTCTATATGCTTTAAGGTAGAATCTCATATTGTAATCTTTAGTTAAGTTTCAATTTCCAGAACCATATTTCTGGAACCTACTTTCGGAATCTCTTTCCATTCTTAAGCAAGTACATAGAACATGAAGTTTACAACTTCATTCCTTATTCCAAGTTTTCAATTGGTGTTAGAGGTGTTGTGAATTTTCATAGTTTAACTTTGTTAAACTTATCTCTTTCCTTTTCTTAAGGAAAACATAGTTATTCGTAACTAACATTAATGGTTCCAAAGGAATTTTTAAAGTAGACAATTCACCCCCCCCCCCTCTCGTATATTGAGCATCTATATCATTATTTTGATCCTACACATTAGTGGCTAATAAATGGATCAGTGCCATGGAAAAGATATTTTCATTCCATCAATGTTCTGAACATGATAAAGTCATCTTAGCAGTATATTGTTTTGAAGGTGAAGCTGATCAATGGTGGAATATTATCAAGAATATGAGGCAAAGAGATGAAATTGAGTGCATGGAATGGGACGAGTTCAATAACTTATTCTTCAATACGTACATCCCTCATATTCTTCCAACAAAGTTGGAGAAAGAGTTTCTAGAATTGAAGAAAAAGGATGATGAATCTGTTGGTACCTACAAAGAAAATTTTACAAGACTTGAAGGTACGCTTCTGGAATTATTATCCAATCTGAGAGAAAAATAGATCGATTATTTAGTTTCTTAAAACAAAGTCATCTAAGGTATTTAGCCATAAGGGACTTCAATAGCTACGAGGAAATTGTTCGATGTGCTCTCAAGGTCAAGATGGAGATTGGAGTATCCCATCAGTCATATGGGTTTGATAAGAAGTGGAAAATGAAATTCAAAGGAAAATCAAATGACCACACTTAAAAGAATATGAGTTTTCCTTTATGTTCAAATTGTGGAATGAAACATGGAGAAAATTGTCTTAAAGGGACAAGAAAATGTTAGTGCGGAAAATAAGGTCATTGGGCCATTGAATATCGAAATAATGGGAAGAAGATGTCTAATGATGTGAACAAAGAAAGGGATACATAGAATGAACCTCCAAAGCATCAATGTTTCATGTTCATGGAGATGGGGAATTATTCCAATCAATTCCCAAATCCAAGGCTTGTTGATGACGATCGACGTCAACAAACACTTTAGGTCAAAGTCAATGGAAATTCACAAGCAATTACCATCGGATATGTCGAGTACGATAATGGCATGGTAAAAGGTACACTTACCATCCATTATAAAGTAGAAAATGTTTTATTTGATTCTGGATCCACCCACTCTTTTATTTATGAAGAAATTTAAAAGGGTATCTCCGTATTACATCAAAAATTAGATGTTTAGTTAGTTTTGATAACTCCTAATGTCACAACGATCGCATCAAAAGTTTACAATTCTTCACCGACTGATGTTTGTTGGAAAGTGATTCATACAGATCTTATGATCCTTTCAATAGTGGAATTTTATGTGATTCTTGGCATGGATTGGATTTCGTTATATGGAGGTCATCTCAATTTCCAAAGAAGGGAAGTCACATTTCATATTCCAGATCAATCTATGATCATCTATCGATGCAAGGATCATCATGACCTTCTAGTGAAAATTTCATTCATCTTATGGGTCTTGATTCCACTAAATGAAGGTTATTTATCTCAAATGGTTGGTGAGAAACTCATGTTTAAGAATACACCCATTGTATGAGTGTTTGATGACGTCGTTCCAGAGGAATTGACATGTCTTCCCCCAAATCGTGAAGGTGAGTTTTCAATAGAACTAATACCGGGTGCAATGCCTATTTCAAAGACACCTTATAGAATGGACCCAATTGAGTTTCATGAATTGAAGAAACAACTCCAAGAGAATATTAATAATGGATTCATAGGCCCCAGTGCGTCACCTTGGGATGAACCAGTTCTATTTGTTAAGAAGAATGATGGATCCATGAGACTCTGCATTGATTATTGAGAACATAACTAGATCACTACTGGGAACAAATATCCTCTCCCGGGTATTGATGGCGTATTTGACCAACTACGTGGAATTTAATACTTTTCCAACATTGATCTTCGTTTAGGGTATCATCAATTAAGGGTCAAAAGGGAGGATATACCAAATATGAATTTCCGTACAAGGTATGGACACTCTAAATTTATTGTGATGCCATTTGGTCTTACTAATTCCCCTACTATCTTCATGGATCTGATGAATAGAGTTTTTAGAGACTATCTTGATCAGTTTCTGGTATTATTTATAGACGATACTCATGACAATTCAAAGATCAAGGAAGAACATGAAGATCACATGAGAATTATTTTAAAGACCCTAATAAAGGAGAACCGTTATTCCAAATTTAGCAAGTTTTAATTTTGGCTTCATAAAGTTTCTTTGTTGGGTCACATAATCTCAAAAAAGGGGAAATCTGTGGATCAATAAAAAAATGAGGTTATCAAAAGATGGTCGAGACCAACAACAGCAACTAAGATCTGAATTTATCTTTTCCTGGATGGATATTATCTATGTTTTGTGAATAATTTTCCAACGTTATGTAATCCACTCACTAGGTTGACTCAAATAAGAGTTAAGTTCATTTGGATGGAGGAGTGTGAAGATAATTTTAAAGAGTTAAAATGAAGTTTATCCAATGCACATGTGCTCACATTGACGTGTAGTGGAGAAAGGTTTCTGATCTACCGTGAGTTATCCAAGAAGGGACTAGGGTGTGTTCTCATGAAAAATGAAATGGTGGTAGATTTTTCCTCAAAACAGTTCAAAATCTATGATCAAAATTACCCAAATCATGATTTGGAGTTAGCCGCAGTAAAAATTGCATTATAAATATAGAGGAATTATCTTTATGGTGAATGGTGTGATATTTATACTGACCATAAATGGTTAAAGTATATTTTCACACAAATGGAGCTGAAGATGCACCAAAGAAGATGGTTGGAGTTGATTAAGCACTACGGCTGCTCAATTCATTATCACCATAGGAATGCAATCAAGGTGGTAGATGCATTAAGTCGACAAGACCATGCTAGCTTATCCATGATGAGGATATCAAAAGATCCAATATTTACGGATTTACAATGGATGGATCTTGTAATTATAATGGAAGGGAAAAAATATTATCTTTTTCAAATTAATGTTCAACCAATTATGCATGTGAAGAATAAAGAGCTTTAGAAAGAAAATGTAGAGTTAAACAAGAATGTTAGAAATGTTCCTGAATTCAACCTTGATTTTGATGGGATAATTAGGTTCCAGAATCGGGTTTGTGTTCCTCTCATCCCATAATTAATGAAGGATTAGCTGGATGAGGCTCATAGTTCTTCATTCTCTATTCATCCTGGAAGCACGAAGAAGTATAATGACTTGAATGAGATCTTATGGTGGGATGACATGAGAAGTGATGTTGTTGAATATGACCCTTGATGCTTGGTTTTTCAGAAAGTTAAAGCTGAGAGACAGAAGTATAAGTGGACGTTACAACCATTACTTATACCAGAATGGAAATGGGAAAACATCACCATGGACATTGTCACTGGACTTCCTAAAAAATCCAAAAGCAAAAATGCTATCTGGGTTATATTTGACCGTCTATACGAAGTCGGCACACTTCATTTCTATTAGAGAAGATTCCTCTCAAGATCAGTTTTCCATGATATATGTGAAGGAAGTCATAAGATTTCATGGAGTACCACTTTCCATTATATCTGATCGGGATCTGAGGTTTACCTTGATGTTTTGGCGATTTCTTCATCATACACTAGATACATAGTTCAGTTTCAGGACTACTTATCATCCTTAGAAAAATGGTCAGTCTGAGAGGACAATTCAAACTCTAGAAGACATGTTCAGAGCTTCCACTATAGACTTCAAAGGTGGTTGGGATCAACACCTACTTTTGGTGGATTTTTTTTTATAATAATGGCTTTCACTCTAGTATTCAGATAGCTCCTTATGAAGCTCTCTATGGAAAGAAATGTCGAACTCCAACTTGTTGGGATGAAGTTGGGGAATGAAAGCTATTAGGACATGATCTTTTTGATGAGATGGAAGAAAAGGTCCGATCTATTCAACAACACCTATGAGCAGCTCAGAGTCAACAAAACATTTATGCCATTAACCGAAGAAAAGCCCTCGAGTTTTAAGTGGGTGATAAAGGTTTCTTACGAATAACTCTTCAGAAGAGAGTAACAAGATTTGGAATGAAGGGAAAGCAATTCCCTAGGTATATCGGTCCTTTCGAAATACTAGATTGTGTTGGGATGGTAGCATACCGATTAGCACTTCCGCAAAATCTCTCTCAAGTACACGATATGTTCTAGGTATCTCTCCTAAGAAAGCACATACCTGATCCTTCACATGTACTAAGCTCAGATGTAGTACCGCCGGAGCATGATCTTTCTTATAAAGAACAACCGATAGAGATTCTGGATCATAGAGAAAATGTTCTGTCGAACAAGACCAGTTGCTTGGTGAAAGTATTATGGTGGAACCACCCATTAGAAGAAGTTACTTAGGAGCTTGAGGATATGACGAGGGATATTTATCCTCATCTGTTTGTTACGAAGTGAAGAATTTCGAGGTCAAAATTCATTTTAATGGGGGTAAAATGTAACACCTTGATAGTTTATGAGAAGTATATTTTTTTAATTTCTTATGTGATACACAAAATCAAAGGAATATTTCACTACACACAACACTATCTTTTCTTTCTTTACACGCAATCGCGACCTTCAATGATAGCGTGGGTTGTACGCAATACCAAGTTTCACTAAACAACGATATGCTATTAAAATATTATATAAATTAGCCGTTATGAAAAGTAATACCCAATTTTTTGAAATTTTATAAATTTTATATTTCAAAATGGACTTCATTTTTGGATTCTAAATATCGAAATTATCCTAGGGTGAAAATTTGGTATTTTTCAGAAAACGTTCAAATTTTGATGAATAGTAAAAACACCGAGTTATTGGTTAAAACCGAATTTTTGATTAAATAATAGTTTATTATATTTAAATTTATTTTAGGTCAAAATATATACATAATACGTATATAAGTTTAATTTAATTCATTTGAGTCATTTTATAATAATTTTAGACATATAAAAATTTTATTGAACTTTTCACAGTCTTCTACCCACCTTGGAGCATTTGCAATTGTGCATAAAACATAATTTTTCCACTTCTGTGAGTTGAATTTTGAAAATCCAAGAGGCATGGTTAATATCAAGGAGTAAAATGTGGTTACATAAGATAAAAATAATTTTCGGTGAATTGTATCGTTTTCCATTTATTTACCACGGTTAAAACTAAATTGCGTAATTAAGTGTAAAAATGATATTATTATTACCCTAAAACATTGACTAATTCTATTGGATAAATGTAATTAGACCAAAAACAACCATAGGAAAAAAATATTACCCTTTAGGTCGACTTGAATTAGATTAGGACACATATTATTATTTTATTCGAAGAAGAGTTAAAAAAGATAAATTCAAAGTTTAATAAGTAAAATACATTTAATATAGGGCTATACATAAGATAAATTCTACTATAAATATTAATTATAAAGATAAAAATATTTCCTACACAATGGTATTTTATTTATAATTTTTAGAAAATATATTATTTAATTTATTTATGACACAATTATGTTTTAGTAATTACTTTATTAATGAAATATTAACATAATTGATGTTATAAATAGATAAATAAATATAATTTGAGACTTTTTATGAATTCCACTAATTTTATAGGTTAATATGACATTTTAGTATTTATTTAATTAAATGCTTTAGAATTAATCATTCTGTTATGAATTTCACAAAAATCAATGACCAGATAGTCTCAAAATTGACATAAAAAAGTGTTTAAAACAAATATTATATTATTAATTGTTATTCGATTCCTAAAAATCAATGTTTTGGCCAAATGAATTTGATAAGGTTATTTATATTAATAATGAACCACTTGGGGTACGATTGGATTGTTTTAGTAAGTTTATTAACAATTTAGTGTAAGAAAACAAGAAGACACGGTAAAAGAAAAATTATTTAACATAGAGTTAAATGTAAATGATAAGGATAAAATAGTAACCAAAACATGTCTGAAACCTGTTGGTTTAGTGGATTTCGACCCATACCATCTTTATATTCGAAATAAATCAATTTTGAGCTATTATAAACCGAATATGACTTTATTATAAAATAATATTTTAAGTTTTTTCTAAGGTGCCCCTCTCCTCCCTTATAAAAGGGCACCTCATCCCTCTCCTATTTACACAACATTGAGCATTCAAACATGGCCAAACCCTTACCATTTCCAATCTAAACTTTCCTAGAAACATAATAAATGTCTTGGTTTTCTTCAAATATCAATTTCAGTATCTTAATAGGACGTTTCAAAGAGGCATGTCGAAGAAGAGGTAATATCCTTTACTGATTCATTCAAATTCATTTCTTCTTCTACTTCATATTCTTTTTTTTGTTTCATAATAAAGTAATAACATCAGTATCACTCATATTCTGATATGTTATTATAAATTATAAACAACCATATTTCACCTATGATCCATCCTATGGAATATGAAATCATTGTGCGTGCGTACATATGGAATACCGTCTCCACTTCGTTGTGTAATCTGTTTTCCACCACCACCTTACCCAGATGGGTATAATGGTGTAAAGAATCACTATATATGATTATTTTAATTTATATTTATTCTGAAATAGTATACATACACTTCAATACAATTCCACGATCATGGGAATGATATTGTCGCTCATGTGTACGTACGGCCTACCGTGTCCATGATGTGATGTGACTCGTTCTACATGATATTCATTGAATAATGATAATATAAATGAATTGAATCAATATATATGATAAATATTACACTAATAACATTCTAGAAATGAGTTATCTATAACCTAAAAAGAATAATAAGACTTTATTTGACAAAACATGCATAAGAAACTAGTAATGAAACTGGTACCAAGGTACGTCCTCTGAAAAGGACATCATACTCTCCTCCCATGGAGAATCCATCAGGTGCATGTCCTAAGGATATCTGTGCACGCCACGTCTCACAGTCGGCATCCCCACACTATGCCTCTCTGACCAACTGTAGAAGTGGAGGAGTGACTATGAGTGACTGAAGTAAGGCTACTCTATCTCTATCAACGAAGGATATCTGCAAAGCGGCTAGCTGCTCTGTCGCCTCCCCAAGTAGCTGAATGCCAGTCCTTCTGCTTAGAACATCGGCTACCACGTTCCCCTTTCCAGGAGTATAAACTATCTCAAAGTCATAGTCCTGGAGGAACTCAACCCATCACCGATGTCTTAGGTTTTGGTCCTTCTGTGAGAATATGTATCTGAGACTCTGGTGGTCAGAATAGACTGTAAAGCGCTCGCCTACCAGATAGTGTCCCCACATCTTCATAGAGACGACCACTACTTCTAAATCTAGGTCATAGGTAGCGTAGTTCTGTACATGCTGCCTCAACTAACGTGATCCATAGGCGATCACGACCCGCTCCTGCATCAGGACACATCCGAGTCCGGTCCCTGATGCATCGCAATAAACTACGTACCCTACTCCCTCCTCCGGAAACCTCAAGATAGGCGCGCTGGTCAATCTCTACCTCATCTCCTGGAAGCGCTGCTGACATCTGTCTGACCACACAAAGGGTTTCCCCTTCTTCGTCAAAGCTGAGAGTGGTTCTGCAACTCTGGAGAAGTCTGACACAAATCTCATGTAGTACCCAGCTAGTCCCAAGAAACTTCACACCTCTGCCACGCTGGTGGGTGGCTCTCAGGCTAGCACTTCCTCGACCTTCACAGGATCCACTGTAACTCCCACATCAGAGATGATGTGTCCCAAGAAGTAGACCTCCCATATCCAGAACTGACACTTCGAGAGCTTTCCATAAAGCTGGTGCTCTCGGAGTGTCTCTAGTACAACCCGTCAGTAGTAGGCGTGCTCCTCCTCAGTCGTCGAGTAAATAAAAATGTCATCGATGAAGACCACGAATAATAAATCGAGTTATGGCTGAAAGATCATGTTCATGAGGGACATGATCACTTCTAGAGAATTTGTTACGCCGAATGGCATAACCAAGAACTCATAGTGGCCATACCGACATCTGAAGGCCGTCTTCTGCACGTCCTCGTCCCGAACTCTAAGTTGATGATAGCCTGGCCTGAGGTCTGTCTTCGAGAACCACCGTGCTCCATTGAGCGGATCGAAGAGGTCATCAATCCTAGGTAGCGGATACTTATTCCTCACTGTCACCTGGTTCAGGAGATGATAGTCGACACAAAGTCGCAAGCTCCCGTCCGCCTTCTTGGCGAAAAAAAACCGGGGAAGCCCAGGGTGAAACACTCGGTCGAATGAATCCCTTGCCCTATAAGTCCTCCAACTGTAACCGTTGATCTCGAAACTCAGCGGCGGCCATCCGATACGCTGGAGTGGATATTGGAGATGTCCTGAGGTACAGGTAAAAATAAAATTCTACCCCTCTGTGAGGAGGTAGTCCTGGAACGTCATCAGGAAAAACATATGCATACTGATCCACCACTGCAGGAAAACTAGGACTTTGCACGTCAACTGCTCCTATGATGAGGCTAGCCA
The DNA here is from genome assembly GCA_963277665.1 of Viscum album. Lineage (NCBI taxonomy): Eukaryota > Viridiplantae > Streptophyta > Magnoliopsida > Santalales > Viscaceae > Viscum > Viscum album. Next base: position 201,424,084 of record OY728121.1, on the reverse strand, counting down.
ACTGATGAGTGATGGGTTGTCCTCACCTCTATGAGAGTCCATCCTGTGTTGTGAAGGCTCCCTTCTCACCGGTGAAGGTGAACCTGCTCCCGTCGGAGCGTATACACCGCCCCTTTCTCCTAATACAGTCGATCTGAGCATGGACTGTAGATAACCAATCCATGCCCAAGATGACGTCATAAGGCCTCGACGCCTCTACAAGAAGATACCAGCTGAAACTCTCGCCTCCTAGAGTAAGCTCACCCTGCCGGCACCAGTGCGTAATCGTCGAGTCTTCTCCCGTAGGAGACTCTAGCCGTAAGGATCGAGCCAACAGCACTGTCGGAATCTCCGAGCTCCGAACAAGGGCAACGACTATGAAATAATGACTTACTCTTGTATCTATAAGAACTGCAGCAAGGCTGGAATAGACACAGATAATACCTCAGATCATCTCGGGCGTGCTGTGGTCGTAGGCCTCCGCTGCCTGAAGTTGTGCATGTCTCTGCCCGCCAGCTCCCTATGGTCGGGGTGGTCGTCCTGGTGGTGGTGGTGGTAGAGCCTCAAAGCGTCGCCCACCACCTGCTGCTCGGCCAGCTCTTCTGCCTCATCTGTCTTCTCCCTGCGGACCACCACGGTCGACCCTCTGCCTCTGCCTGGGTGGTCCTTCAATCGTCTGCTGCTCCTCGGCATGGTGGGTCGGGCAGTCACGAGCCATGTGGCCCTGCCCGCCGCATGGGTAGCACTGTCTGCCTCTCGAATGACTAGCTCCGCGCTGTGTGCCCTGCACTGCTGAGCCAGTGTCCTGAGATCATCTTCCTGAGGCTCTAGTCTTTCTGGACCCATGAGTCATCTGTCATCTTCCTGCTTCAGAAGACTCTACTACGTGCTGCCCTGCGGTAGGTCTCGTTGATGATGAAGGCTCAACAAGGAATCTCTCTATCAAAATGGCTCGCTCCAGTACCCCTGCCTATGTCGGAATGCTGAGGGAGATCATCGATACCCTAATCTCATGCCTCAATCCCTGCTCAAAGGTCTGGGCCCAGAAGAATGGGTCTCGTACCATGTTTGTCGAGTAGCGTGAGAGATCGGAAAATCTCCCCGAGTACTGGGTGACCGTCAAGCTACCCTGCCGCAGCTGAAGAATCTCCTGGATGTGCACCAAATGGAGGGTGGTAGAATGAACTTTGAGTGGAAGAGGCTCTCAAAGTCCGTCCAAAGGAGAGATGCCTCATTGTGCACCTGGAGCATCAAGCTCCACCATCGGCCTACTGCCGCGTGCAGTAGGCTCGCTGCGAGGATCACCATGAGGTCCGCTGGTGTCCTCACTAACCTGAAAAGTCGCACAACAGCCTCCAGCCATTCCTCGGCTGCCTGAGGGTCCATATCCCCGCAGAACCTGGGCGGTCGCTGACGCTGAAACTCGTGCACTGCACTAAGGCGACGTGCATCGTCAGTAGCTGGGGCTGGTATCATCGGTGGCTCAGAGGGTAGAGGTATCGCTGGTGCCTTTTCTATCAAAGGTCCATGTACCGAGGCCTCGTCGCTTGGTGGGATGTCGTCACGCATAACTCTCGGAACCCTAGCTGGCTGCCGTCGTGGGGCCATCCTAAAAATGAACAGGTGCGCCACGGTCAATCATTATACCCTGTGAGATGACATAAAGTAATCATAAACAAATCTTGAATCACACATGCAATCAATGTTTTCGTGTATTATGTCGGAAATTATAAGTCAGGGTCCTGGTGTACGGATACGTAGGCCTCCGCACCAACACTAGACTCCCTGGACTGATAACCACACCCAATATGCTTAAAATTATTGCTTCAAATAGAAGAAAAGATCAGAGTCCAACGTTCTGCGGTAGAACCGAACTGCTCTAAAACCAATTTGTCACAACCCGTCCTCGGGGCCCGTTCCGTGACTACCCCATGCCCGCCATCCATAGTACAGGGGATGGCGACTAGAACCAAGGCGTATTTCCCGATAAAAATGGAAGGCATTGCCTTTGTAAAGTAAACAAACACCATAGAGCAAGCAAGCAGTAGAATTAAACACTAAGTAAAACTGGGTACAACTGTAATTGTGAAAAAGTAAGTGGCCCAGAATACAAACCCAACTGAAATTAATGTACAACTGAAAAGAGAGCGCAACAACTAAAAAGTAAAGCCGCAGTGTCGAGTCGTCCACTGGACGTCCCACCTGAAGGGTGGATACAGATAGCCTCCACAGCTCCTTGGGACCAGCCGCCTGCTCCGAGTAAGCCCCGTCCAGTGGTCCACCTCCGGGTACCCTCCTGCTCCTCGTGCCTCTACCACGATCAGCGTTGTCCATCGTCTGAAACCAACACAATGTAGTGCGGGCAGAGCCCATGCATGGGTGAGTATAAGCTACTCAGTAGGGACCCCGAGACCCCCAAAGGTATCCCAGAATCCACAAAGGATAATCCACAAGGAAAGATACAATCATGAAGTATTATTTGACACTTCTTAGCTATATCCCATACATATGCCTAAGTCATAAATTCCCGTTAGGCTCCAACATTTGATCCCAAGTACAAGCCATTCCACACAGGAAAACACAACCCATTCCACACAGGAAGGAAAAACGTAATCCACACAGGATATCAAGTCAATCTTATCGAAGATAGGATAGAATGTCAAGATTTAGCTCACACGGGTATACTTCTTCGTAAGATGATAGAGATGATCAGATATTTCCACTGATTCATCTATGTCGTAGGACCCACACAGGATCGATAGGTACTAACCCCCGCAATGATTAACAAAGGATCGATAGATAACTAACCTCTACAATGACCCAAAAAGGATCGATAGGTAACTAACCCCCGCAATGACCCACATAGGATCGGACCCACACAGGATATATAGGTGCTGGCCCACACAGGACCATTGAGAGCTGATGTTATTAATATTTTCATGACTTATTATATTCCCCCTTTACTTATTTTATATGAAATGTGCATAATTTGTGTGAAATATTAATGTTTTAATATTAAGTATAATATTTGAGCATTTTTAGAAGTAGTCAAATTGAGTCAGTTTAATGTTTTAATTATAACTATCACTATACTGATCCCAATTGTGTGGTTCTTCTTTTATAGGATTCCCCTTTCAATATAAAACATTTCATTAGAAGGAACCATGATCCAATTCGTCCATTTGAAGGGTCATATGGTCCTCACAAACAAGACCAAAGAATCTGTGAAGAAACTGGACTATTCATGAAGCTTGATTTACTGGGCTCAATACAGAAGTTCAAAAACCTTAACCCTCCACCATAATTCGTGGGATACTATATTTAATCTAGGATAAAAATTTCATGGCCCAAATCCAAGTACAATGGGCCCAAATGAATCTTTGAAGTCCAGCTCACCATTCTGGCCTAGAATGAAAATTAGTATAGTATGCATGACATATCTCCTGATGTAATCATCCAAGCGAGCTGAGATTTTGCAGTGTGAAAGAGGGGATGTATGCGGCCGACTTTGTTGAAGAAACAATTCGGATTTGAAGGAATCTTAATATTCAAAAACCCTTTCAAATTATGGACTTCAAAAAGACTGGATTGAAATGGACAGTTTAAGTTTGGTTATTCAACCGGCCATAACATTTTATCCTTAAGTCCAAATGACTCCAAATTTTGAGAGTAGTCGTCCAACATTATTTTCCACAACTTTGAAGAAGGAGATATTCTAAGATTCGTCTGTCTGAATTTCCAAATTGGCGATGCAAGTGGAAGGACAGATTGGGAATGCAAACAGTCCACTCCTTGGGCTATAAATACTCTTCCCTTCTCTCCTTGAGAGGGGTTGGCATTTCAGAAGAGAGGAGATCATATTGGCACGACCAAAGCTTTTCCAAAGGCTTGGGAGGACCTGCCATACTCATGTTTACAGTTGAGGGACCTTTCCTCCTCTCTTTCTTTTCACTTACTTTTGTGTTCTTCATTTTTGTAATTTTGTAAGTCCTTTATTTTGTAATTCTGTTTTAATGAAAGTTTCTTCTTCAATATCTCTTATTCTCCTCCACCTTCTTTAGTATAATATTCATGGTCTTAAAATAGTTTGAATCATATTAAATTACATTACCTTATCTTGCTTCCTCATTCAATCGAAATTTCTTTTTTTGATTCTCAAAATATTTCGTTTGTGTGTTCGGCACACTACTCTTATCTTGTCCCTTTCTTTTTCTTCTCTTTATAATTCATCACCATAAACATATATTACCAGATTAATAAAAATCATAATGTCTGAGTAAATCTCTCATTGGGGTTAGTTATAATTTAGGTATGTTAAGTGATTGAGAGCTTCTGCTCGATGAATATTCTTTGAATTAACATTGTGTATGTTGGACTTAACATGTCATGGATTAATGACTTGTTTTGTTTAACATGTGGTTTCCATGGATTATTGGAACCATAAATACACAACCATAAATAAGATCTGATTGAGATTATAACCTTAAGTTAATTTAAGTCTTGGTTTAAAGCCTTAACACTTAAGAATTCTAATCAACATCATCTTGTGTCATGGGTGTTAATTTAAATGTAATATAAAGCAAAGCTCAATGATATCACAAGCTTAACTAACCTAATGATGAACTGACCCCAATCTTTATAAACTTGTTAAATTAAACATAATTCATTAAACATTTCAATTAAGCTCTGCAAACAAACCCCCCCAATCAAAATACAATCAACTAAAAACAAACGACTACTACAAAGTATCATCGCCGAGGATTCGACCCGAGTGCTTCTATACACATTAGCAGAGCACCAGAACCTTGACCGGTCGATAGGCGACAATCGGCCGTGCATTTCAAATGGCGCCGTTGCCGGGGATGGTGCTTTAAGTATTCATTAGTTTCTGGTTATTGTAAAAAAAACCCAAAAAAAATACAAAAGTTTAAAAAAAATTGAAAAAAAACACAAAGAAAAACCCGTCTTCCTCTTTCTTCCAAAATATCTCTGAATGCCCCGTAGCCTTCCAAACAATTCCTCGGATTTGTTTGACCCTGAAATTGAGAGAACACTTCGCCAACTTAGGAGGAACATAAGAGATACTCAAATAATTCAAGAACCAGTCCTCATCCAACCAGTTGAAATTGAAATGGCCAATCCTAGGGAACAAACCCTAAAAGAACTTGCTACCCCTGATATGAATTACCAACCTCTTGGAATTCAATATCTAAACATTGAAGCTGACTTCGAACTCAAATCGGGTTTGATTCATCTTCTCCCTCATTTTCACGGGCTAGCCGGTGAGGATCCACATCTTCACCTTAAAGAGTTCCAAGTAGTATGCTTCACCATGAAGCCTCAAGGGGTTTCTGAAGAACAAATCAAGCTTAGAGCTTTCCCCTTTTCCCTAGCGGATTCTGCCAAGTCTTGGCTCTACTACCTCCCACCTGGTTCCATAAACTCATGGGTTGACATGAAGAGACTTTTCCTTGAGAAGTTCTTTCCCGCTTCCCGAACAGCTTCTATCCGAAAGGAAATAAGCGGCATCCGTCAATTCCCTAATGAATCACTCCATGAGTATTGGGAGAGGTTCAAAAAGCTTGTGGAAACTTGTCCACACCATCAAATCCCTGACCAACTCCGGATCCAATACTTATATGAGGGGTTATTGGCTATGGAGCGAACTCTCATTGATGCCGCTAGTGGCGGTGCTCTTGTTGACAAAACTCCTGCAGCTGCAAGAGGTCTCATAAGTAACATGGCTGCAAACACGCAGCAATTCCATACTCGAGCACATGCTCAAGTGAAACAAGCCCAAGAGAATCAATCCATAGAGCCCAACAAGATGACTGAGTGGATGAGTGAACTTACAGGTCTTGTGCGTCAACTAGCGGTGGCTACCAAAGCCCCAACCTCATCTTCTCCACAGTCTCTATTCCCTGGACCTATCAAGAATTGTGGAATCTGCAACTCTCCATCTCATCCAACTGACACATGTCCACAACTTCAAGATGATCCATCTGATTCATCTAGTCCAATGGAGCTCAATGCGGCATATGCTCAGCGAAACTTCAACCCTCAACAATCAGGTCAGTTTGTTAGAAACTTCAACCAACCCCACTCTGAGCCCTTCTCTTCTACCTTTAACCCACCTCTGAGGTATGGTAATCCCATTTCTCATCCTCCGCAGTTCCCTCCTCAAAACCCAAACCTGTTTCAATACAGTCAAGGTGTTGGTAACTTCCAACAACCTTACCCTTTTGTCCCTCAACCCCAAAGGAACAATCCTCCTCCTAGATTCCACTATCCTAACGAGCCTTCCCAATTCCCCACCCAATACAATCGCTTTCCCAAGAACCAAAATAAAGGCCAACCCAATTTGGGACAAGCCTCTTCTTCTAAACAACCATGGGAAAGTGCTGTAGAGGATCTTGCTTCCTTCACCCGTTCTAGCCTCAATAACATTGAAACCCAAATAGGTCAACTTGCATCCCACCATAGCCAGAAACAACCATCCAATTCATCCCAACTCCCAGCTCAACCATTACCCAACCCTAAGGGTAATGTAAGTGCAATTGCACTTAGATCGGGAAAGCAAATTGCAATTCCCCATGCTGATTTCTCTACCTCCCCTTTCGATGTTGATATAGAAAATGAAAAGAACAAAAAGCTGGAAAAGGAACTTGAATCCACTCCTTCACCTCCTTCCATTCCTCTAAGGAACCCAATTCCTTTTCCTCAAGCCATCTCCAAGCCTAAGAAGTCCTTTGAACCTGATCCTGAAATGCTTGACATGTTTAGACATGTTGAAGTGAACATCCCCCTCTTAGATGCCATCAAACAAATCCCTAAGTATGCCAAGATTCTTAAGGAATTGTGCACCCATAAGAGGCAACTTAGGAACATTGAAAATGTTTCAACCCAACAGTCCATTCCCATGAAGTGCAAAGATCCAGGGACCTTCACGGTTCCATGTCAAATAGGGAGTTCCAACTTTGATGATGCACTCATAGACCTTGGAGCCTCAATAAATGTCATGCCCAAATCCATTTTCTCCAACCTTGGTCTAGGTCCCTTGAACCCAACGGGTGTTGTCATTAAATTAGCCAATCGAAGCAATGCCAGTCCTGAGGGGATAATTGAGGATGTTCTTGTTCGGGTCAATGATCTTATCTTCCCAGCTGATTTCTATGTCCTTGACATGGAAGGTGAGACGACCTCTTCTCGATCTCCCCTAATTCTAGGAAGACCATTCCTCATGACTACGAGAACCAAGATTGATGTCCATTCAGGCATCTTATCCATGGAATTCGGTGCCCAACTGGTCAAGTTCAACATTTTCCATGCCATGCGATACCCATCTGAGGATCACTCTGCATTCTCAATCCATGCTTTTGAGGACACTTCTAAGATTCAATCAAACCCCAATCCACCATGTTCTTCATGTTCTAATGATAAAGGATCTTGTGAAATCTGCACCATGATTAACAAAGTCATAAATGGTGAAGTTGATGTGGACCTCTCATTCATAGACTCCATCAATCTAGGGGAACTTGAAAACACTCTTGAATCCCACATCAACTCTGATATCTACTGCTCCACCTTGGACAGTGTTGAGGAAAATGATCCAAAACCATCTGGAATCCCTTCTCCTGCTCCTAACTTGTCTAGCTCTCAAATCAAGGCTGAAACTGATCTAAAACCACTTCCTTCACACATCAAGTATGCATTTCTTTTCCATGATCCCTCCTACCCTGTCATTATCTCTACTTCACTTTCTGAAACTGAGGAGTCCCAACTTGTTCAAGTGTTAGAAGAAAACAAAAATGCATTAGGTTGGACCCTAGAGGATATTCCAGGAATCAACCCTGCCCTTTGCATGCATCACATCCATCTAGAGGAATCATCCAAACCAATTAGGCAACCTCAAAGAAGACTCAATCCACTCATACTTGAGGTAGTTAGGGAAGAGATTACCAAGCTTCTTCAAGCTGGTATTATCTACCCAATTTCTGATAGTGAATGGGTTAGTCCAATTCAAGTCGTTCCTAAGAAGGGCGGGATAACAGTTGTCACAAATGAACATGGAGAAGTGGTCACAACTCGAGTGAAAAACAAATGGAGTGTGTGCATCAATTATCGCAAATTGAATGCTGAAACACGAAAATATCACTACCCACTTCCTTTCCTTGACCAAATGCTTGAGAGATTGGCTAGAAAGTCACACTATTGCTTTCTTGATGGTTACACCGGCTACTTCCAAATTCCAATCGCACCTCAAGACCAAGAAAAGACCACATTCACTTGCCCCTTTGGAACCTATTCCTATAGGCGAATGCCTTTTGGCCTTTGTAATGCTCCTGCAACATTCCAGCGGTGTATGATGAGTATATTTTCTGAATTCATTGAGAATTGCATGGAGGTCTTCATGGATGACTTTACCATTTATGGCGAGTCATTTGAATCTTGCTTACATTCACTCTCTTTGGTCCTTCAAAAGTGTGTCAAGTGCAACCTTGTGCTGAATTTTGAAAAATGTCACTTCATGGTTTCAAATGGGATTGTTCTAGGGCACATAATTTCCCAAGAGGGTATCCAAGTTGATCCAGCCAAAATTGTGGTGATCCAATCACTTCCTGAACCCAAATAAGTTCGAGACATTCGGTCCTTCCTTGGTCATGCCGGTTTCTATCGGCGATTCATTCAGAACTTCAGCAAGATTTCCCTCCCACTCACTCGTTTACTTCAAAATGATGTCACATTCAATTTTGATGAGGCTTGCAAGAGATCCTTCATTGAACTCAAATCTGCTCTCACATCTGCTCCAATAATCCAACCCCCAGATTGGTCCTTACCATTTGAATTAATGTGTGATGCTTCTGATAGGACCATTGGGGCTGTTCTTGGTCAAAGAAGAGAAAACATTCCTCATGTCATCTTTTATGCATCAAAAACATTGGATGAAACTCAATCACACTACACTGTGACTGAAAAAGAACTTTTAGCTGTGGTTTTTTCCTTGGATAAATTCCGGCCCTATCTCTTAGGTGCCAAAAATATCATCTTCACGGACCACTCAGCATTAAAGTTCTTACTTAAGAAAAGTGATTCCAAACTAAGGCTAATAGGATGGATTTTAATGCTCCAAGAGTTTGACCTTGTGATAAAAGAGAAACCTGGAAAAGAAAACCCTGTGGCTGACCACCTGAGTAGAATTTCTAATTCTTCTCATTCTGAAATAATTGATCCTGAATTTCCAACTGAACACCTCTCATCTCTCACTCCAAAGTTACCATGGTATGCCCCAATTGTCAATTACTTGGTTTCTGGTGTTTTCCCTGAATATTTTTCAAAAGAACAAAAAGAATAGATGAAAAGTGATTCAAAGCATTATTTTTGGGAAGATAATAAACTTTGGAAAACTGGGGCTGACATGGTAATTAGGAGATGTGTTGATGAAACTGAACAATCCTCCATCTTGGAATTCTGCCACTCAATGCCTGGAGGTGGCCACTTTGGACCACAAAGGACTTCTCGAAAGGTCCTAGATTATGGATTCTTTTGGCCTTCACTCTTCAAGGACTCACACGAGTTCTGTCAATCATGTCCCACTTGCCAAAAGTTTGGCACAATTTCCAAAAGAAACGAAATGCCTCAAAATCCATTAATCTTCTATGAGCTTTTCGATGTTTGGGGCATCGATTTCATGGGACCATTTCCCCCTTCCAATGGATTCTCATACATTCTTCTTGCGGTCGATTATGTTTCTAGGTGGGTCGAGGGCAAACCCACTAGGAAAGATGATGCTCAAACTGTGAGTGAGTTCCTCAAAACCCATATCTTCCATCGATTCGGAACACCACGTGCTTTGATAAGTGACTTAGGAACTCATTTCTGTAATAGAACCATGGAGTCACTTTTGAAAAAGAATGGGGTTGTACATAAAACAACCACTGCATATCACCCTCAAACAAATGGAATGGCTGAACTTTCTAACAGAGAAGTGAAAAGAGTGCTTGAAAGAATTGTTAAGCCCACAAGAAAAGACTGGCCCGATAGACTTGGTGAAGCACTTTGGGCCTATCGAACATCCTATAAGACACCCATTGGGATGTCTCCATTTAGGCTAGTTTTTGGTAAAGCCAATCATTTACCAGTTGAAATCCAACATAATTCATTTTGGGCTGTCAAAACTTGTAATTTTGATTGTGAAAAATCTGGTGAAGAAAGATTGTTGCAGTTGACTGAATTAGAGGAGCTTCGACTCGATTCGTATGAGAACTCCATTCTCTACAAAGAAAAGGCAAAGTCACTCCATGACAAGAACATTCTTCGAAAGGTATTTCATGAAGGTGAAAATGTAATGCTCTTTAATTCTCGATTTCGACTTCACCCAGGTAAGCTTAATTCTCGTTGGGAAGGTCCTTTTGTTATTACTAACGTTTACCCATTTGGTGCAGTGCAAGTCCAAGACCCTTCTTCAAAAAGAACATTCACGGTAAATGGACACTGGTTAAAGCATCACCATGAGAGGTCTCACAATCCAGGAACCACGTCGACTTCCATCAAAACCCCATCCACTTCAATAGAACCACCACTGGATGGAGACCCGCCAAATCCAAACCAGGGGGCACCTCTTTCCCTTTAACTCTATCTCTCCTCAATCTCTCTTCCCTCTCTTCTTCTCTCTATTTCTTATTCTTCCTCTCTCCCTCTCATTTTTTTTACAACATTCTTCCACAACCTTTTTTCTATTTTCTCTTTTGTGTGGATCTGTCATTAAAAATAAAAAAAATTAAAAAAATAATTAAAAACAAATGAAAATTTAAAAAAAGGGGTGTCATAATTACTCATCATCCAATATTGAAATTTTGTCCAACCATTTTGGGGAGTCAAAAGTCTTGTTTTAAACTCAAATATATTGAATTTTTATCTCAAAATTGGGTAAACAATTTTGTGTCAATAACAAACATTTTGAATGAACAATTTTTGGTGGAAAATGATTCTCCCCTACCGTGAGGAATAACATTATCCTTCAGGCCAAGGTCATCTATGGCCATCTTTTTCATTGTGTGTCTTCACCACTGATTGTGAGTCTTGAGTTTGTGAACCTTTGAGCTGAATTTCCATCTTTTGTGTGCATTAATATGATAGAGGCATTTTCTAAGCCACATGAGAATCAGAATAGCCAAATAGCCTCCCGTTACCCTTACATTGATCCTTCTTTTGAAAGCCCCTTTGAGCCTATGAAACCCTTTCTTTTGATAGCCACATTACAAGCCTAATACCTTGTCCCACCCAACATCTTTATGGATTTTCATTGTACAATTTATTGAAATTTAAGTGTGGGGGGAATAGACTTCATTTTTGGGCGTACTTTCATTTATTTCCAATGTGTCATCATATGCTTGAGGGCAAGCTTCCATTCAAGTGTGGGGGAGAGGTTGTAATTATGTTATCTTTGGGGTGTATATGTGTAATTGTCATTTGTACAAATGTCATTGAAAAGTGTTCAAAAAAATGAAAAAAAATTATATAAAAAGAAATGAAAAAAATAAAAAAAAGGAATGGGTTGTGTCTTGGGTGGGTCAAAAATCATTCATCATCAACCTTTGATCGTGTTATAAATTAGTTCCATGTGGAGATCAAGCATGGGTTGGGAGATGACTGTGAGACTTGTTTCAAGCACAACTTTCGAAAAAAAAGAAAAAAAAAGAAGAAAAAAAGAACACTTGAATCATCTTGTATTGTGCCATTATTGGAAGTCATCCATGTTGTACATATTCCATCATCTCAACCTATTCTATTTTCTATCTCCCTCACTTTTCATTCATCACACATTCATTCCCTTGTAAATATGTGTTTCTATTTCCTTTCAAATCAAATTTCAAAAAATGTGCATTGATTTTTCCATGTTGGTGTTTTTAACCCCTCTTTTCCTTTGGACATTATATACCTAACGTCCCATAGCCACTAAAAAACCCCTTAAAAGACCTCTTGATTCTTGTACACATTAGATTTGGGAATGGAAGCTGAGAGCTCTTACAAACTCTTGATTTTCACTTTTTGTTGGTGAATGAGTGAACCTCCTAAAATACATTTTTATCATCTTGAGAGGAGTAAGTTTTGAGTGCCTACATTTTCCAATTCAAACCTTGAACATGAAAAAATGAATTGTTTATGATTCATTATTGTGAACCAAATTTGTGATGGAATTCAATATGGATGAGTAAAATAGTCTAAACCTCCCCTGATTGGAGAAAACAAAATTTTATTATTTATTGGTGAGTGAAAATTATTTTGTCATGTTTTTATATTTGTTGCACATGAGGACACGCGCAAATCTAAGTGTGGGGGAGTTGATGTTATTAATATTTTCATGACTTATTATATTCCTCCTTTACTTATTTTATATGAAATGTGCATAATTTGTGTGAAATATTAATGTTTTAATATTAAGTATAATATTTGAGCATTTTTAGAAGTAGTCAAATTGAGTAAGTTTAATGTTTTAATTATAACTATCACTATACTGATCCAAATTGTGTGGTTCTTGTTTTTTAGGATTCCCCTTTCAATATAAAACATTTCATTAGAAGGAACCACGATCCAATTCTTCCATATGAAGGGTCATATGGTCCTCACAAACAAGACCAAAGAATCTGTGAAGAAACTGGACTATTCATGAAGATTGATTTACTGGGATCAATACAGAAGTTCAAAAACCTTAACTCTCCACCATAATTCGGGGTACACTACATGTAATCTTGGATAAAAATTTCATGGCCCAAATCCAAGTACAAGGGGCCCAAATGAATCTTTGAAGTCCAGCTCACCATTCTGGCCGAGAATGAAAATCAGTATAGTATGCATGACATATCTCCTGATGTAATCATCCAAGCGAGCTGATATTTTGCAGTGTGAAAGAGGGGATGTAGGTGGCAGACGTTATTGAAGAAACCATTCGGATTTGAAGGCATCTTAATATTCAAAAACCCTTTCACATTATGGACTTCAAAAAGACTGGATTGAAATGGACAGTTTAATTTTGGTTATTCAACCGGATATAACGTTTTATCCTTACGTCCAAATGACTCAAAATTTTGAGAGAAGTCGGCCAACATTATTGCCCACAACTTTGAAGAAGGATATATTCGAATATTCGTCTGTCTGAATTGCCAAATTGGCGATGCAAGTGGAAGGACAGATTGGGAATGCAAACAGTCCACTCCTTGGGTTATAAATACTCTTCCCTTCTCTCCTTGAGAGGGGTTGGCATTTCAGAAGAGAGGAGATCATATTGGCATGACCAAAGCTTTGAAAAAGGCTTGGGAGGACCTGTCATACTCATGTTTACAGTTGAGGGACCTTTCCTCCTCTCTTTCTTTTCACTTACTTTTGTGTTCTTCATTTTTTTAATTTTGTAAGTCCTTTATTTTGTAATTCTGTTTTAATGAAAGTTTCTTCTTCAATATCTCTTATTCTCCTCCACCTTCTTTAGTATAATATTCATGGTCTTAAAATTGTTTGAATCATTTTAAATTACAGTACCTTATCTTGCTTCCTCATTCAATCGAAATTTCTTTTTTTGATTCTCAAAATATTTCGTTTGTGTGTTCGACACACTACTCTTATCTTGTCCCTTTCTTTTTCTTCTCTTTATAATTCATCACCATAAACATATATTACAAGATTAATAAAAATCATAATGGCTGAGTAAATCTCTCATTGGGGTTAGTTATAATTTAGGTACGTTAAGTGATTGAGAGCTTCTGCTCGATGAATATTCTTTGAATTAACATTGTGTATGTTGGACTTAACATGTCATGGATTAATGACTTGTTTTGTTTAACATGTGGTTTCCATGGATTATTGGAACCATAAATACACAACCATAAATAAGATATGATTGAGATTATAACCTTAAGTTAAGTTAAGTCTTGGTTTAAAGCCTTAACACTTAAAAATTCTAATCAACATCATCTTGTGTCATGGGTGTTAATTTAAATGCAATATAAAGCAAAGCTCAAGGATATCACAAGCTTAACTAACCTAATGATGAACTGACCCCAATCTTTATCAACTTGTTAAATTAAATATAATTCATTAAACATTTCAATTAAGCTCTGCAAACAAACCCCCCCAATCAAAATACAATCAACTAAAAACAAACGACTACTACAAAGTATCATCGCCGAGGATTCGACCCGAGTGCTGCTATACACATTAGCAGAGCACCGGAACCTTGACCGGTTGATAGGAGACAATCGGCCGTGCGTTTCAAGAGCTGACCCACACAGGATCTGACCCACACAGGATCGGTAGCACTAATCCACGTAGGATTGCGGAGTGCTTTAGTCGTCGCCGTCGAATCCACAGAGGATTTTTGTACAGCCGTCATCGTCGTCGCAGTCGCAGCCAACTCTAGGGTTCCCGCACACAACAAGATCGTTCGGGAGGGTCCTCCTCACATGCCAAGGGGATGATACATCAACTGACACATAGTCCGGATTTTATGTATCCAAATGTTCTTTATCGTCAACAAGAACTCAACGTCACAGACGTCGCGTCATTCGGACGCCCGGTCTGAGAGTTATTTTCATTTTCGTCTCAGGGGCCCGGTTGGTTTTTAAGTCAAAACCAACCCGACCGTTCTCCAACAATGTCCACACCTCGAGAGGAGTAATCCAAAAGATCCGTCTCACTTAGAAGAATCCATCAAAGTCGACGGCACGTCAGTCGAACGTCCGGAGCTCATGTTATAAGCATTTCCGCTCCAAGGGCCCGGTTAGTTTCGCGTACGAACCAACCCGGCCGAACCCAAAGTATTCCGAAACCATGAGTGTATTATACCGAAATGATCGTCTCGTTCCAAGGATCGCATCGCCTCTGAAGGTGAGTCGATCGGAGGTCCTAAATCCACGTTATGGGCAACAGACCGAAACAGTCTGGTAATAGGGGTTCGGGCCCGGTCCGACCCGGCCCGACACCCTCTGGCTCGGCCCGAACCGGGTTGACCCGTCCTGGGTCCGGGTCCAGCCCGGCGCACTGGCGACAGCCAGGTGGATCAGCCGTTGGGCGAGTGGATGGGGGGGGGGGGGGTTTCATGTCCCCCGTTTCGTAACCGCGACCCCCATTATGGGGCCACTAATGCTGGCCACCCAGGGGTCGTAACCCCCGGCTCTTCCCTGTCTAGCAGGCCCACTCTGGTCGTCCGGCTGTTGCCATCACGGGACCGGCAAGGGCCGGCCCCCGTACTCCAACGCCGGCGGCCCAGAACCGGCCGCCGGTTCCCCTGCTCTGTTGCGGCCTTGGTTCGTTCGGTGCGGCGCGACGGCGCCGCGCCCCTCTGCCGCGGCCCCGCTCCGGCCGCGGTGTCTTTGGGTTTTTCCGGCGCGGTGCGACGGTGCCAAGGCTTGGTTCGATTTTAAAATGTGGGGCGCGACGGCACCGCGCATCCTTGACGCTCATTCCCGCGCAGTGCGACGACACCACATCACTTTCCTTCGAACCGCAACATCAAAAATAATAAGGGAGGAGGGTCGGCCATGTTTGTGCGCTCTGGCCCCCTCTCGTTAAA
Source organism: Viscum album (assembly GCA_963277665.1). Lineage (NCBI taxonomy): Eukaryota > Viridiplantae > Streptophyta > Magnoliopsida > Santalales > Viscaceae > Viscum > Viscum album. The sequence continues at coordinate 201,408,543 of OY728121.1, read as the reverse complement.
CGATAGCATGCGGTCCAATTGAATGAGGATAGATGATGGAACAATTCACAAATAAAAACACATAAAACCCCTACCTCGTCGAATTCGTAGAGCGAGGGTTCATCATGGAAATAACCGTCGTGGAAGAAGACGTTGCGGAAGGAGAGAGTCGTGTCACGGAGAAATGATTCGTCGGTGTCATGTCGTCGATCTCCGAGGAATCAGGCGTTCTTCACGTTCTTTGCATTCTTCGTCGAAGAAGAAGACGAAGTTCCTCAAGCTCCTCAACTTTTATCCAAGGACTCACACAACATGATTCCAACAAAAATAAAATAAGTTCATCACATATTTTATTAACATAACTTAAGAATTTGAATTTCAAAAAGTTGAATTAATTCCCTCAATTAATTAACTCAACATGACTTAATAAATGGAGGGTTATGGAAGGTTTGGGAAGATGAAGGGGTGGGGTTTGTGTGGGCCCCACCACTCTCATAACCTCCCATGGGATGTTGGGTGGTTAACCCAACTTCCCTCAATGGATAAACAACTTAATAGAAATACAAAATTGTAACTCAATTTTTATTTTATCTTTTAAAAAAATTATAACAACTCATCCCGTGAAAACGCAACTCCGGAATTGGTGTTCCTAAGCAATAACTGGCTATGTGAATTCATCGATGCCCTTGGAATTCAATTCTGAGCACCAGTTCAAAAGTATGAAAATCCCACTCATTCGTTCACTGAACGTACCTGAGCTAAACTTTAGATAGAAATTTCGGGCACACTGTGCCTCAGAAACAAGTACCGTCAGAAACTGCATTCTTGTAAAATCCCAATGAAAATTAAGAAAAAATTTCCCTTGAATTTTACGGGTATTTAGAAGAAATGTATTAAAGAAATAAATAATACCAATAATCATTATTCATTTTACACATTTCCTTTGAAAAATATTTTTCTTATATAATATCTTTAGTATTAATGAAATTAGAACGCACTCAGGGTATTATTTCCATCGAAATTAATTTAGTGTCTATGAGAGGACTAAGTGGGATTTTTTTCTCAATGGAGGCGGTATATTTTCATCGGGTTTTGTGGTGTGTATAGGATTAGTTGGGTAATATGGATATATAGTGGATATTATATAATATCATTTTTTGTATGAAAGATGAATAAAAACCTTTATTTTTGTGGTTAGCGATATTATATTCCCTAATATAGGGTAGGATAAATGTATTGATAAGATTGAGTTTTAGTATTATGGGTTTTTTATAACCTATCATATCAATAATTATTATTTGGATGGGTATGGTATTGGCAGGGTGATAGGATATAATTATTTGGTTGGGTGTGTGGAATCCTAACATTCTAAAATTATGAAAAAACTACGGATCACAATAAACAAACATATCAATATTCCTATTATGGTAGATATTTGGGACAATCCATTATCTTTGATTTCTATTGTTCTTTTACATGGATGCAAACTATTAGTCTATCATTGTTATGTGAACTATAATTGATTAAAAAAACCATAAAATTTTCAATCATTGTTAGGTTGATAATTACTACCCAACTGTTATGACAATATTTTGGACTATGGGTGGGTTAGTTACTAATTAAACTTTTAATTAAGTGTTTCTTGTTTTATGATTTCCATATGAGTATTTTAGTCACCAAAAACATGATATATTCAACCATTTAATAAAAATATATTTTATACTAGGAATTAATAAATATGGTTGATTTTCCCATACTTGTGTAATATTTCACACTGAATTATATAAAAATCATTATATTATTATTTCTGTAAATTTGATTTAATATTGTGAATTAACCTTATATATATTTTATTATTTTAGTGTCACTATTTGGGTTGGAATATTGAGATTATTAACCATACCCAAATCATTCACCATTATGTTCAGACATAAATGGTCATCTATAATGTAGGAAATGGAATGATCTTGAAAATATGTTTTATATTGAGTTATATAAAGAATATTACGTGTTGGTAATTGCAGAGTCATTTGATTTAATTTTTGAAATCTATCAATTTTTTGGGGAATTTAAGTTTTCGTGGACCCCACCCAATTTTTGGTAATGAATTTATTATCAATCATAGTTTCAAATAATATAGATATTGTATTGGAAGGGTAGAGGGATTTTATATCATGTGGAAGATAATGATTCAATGTAGATACATCCTAGTATTTGTGAATATAGTAATGAGAATCTTCTGGATGTTACAAATTGCATATTCAAATAATGTTATCATGAATTATCCATGAATGTGAAGAAATAGATGATTGAATATGTTCACAATTAATGAAAATAACTAATTTGAGTTGAATGGATGTGACATTAATCACTCAATCAATAATGAGTTTTTATTTTTTTCTCCAATGAAGATAAGAAGAAGAATAATATTAAATTTGGATTATGATACATTAGTATAATACAATTGTTTTACTATATAATTATTGAAAATATACTACATTTCTCATGTTTTTGTGGTTTTTGGAATAGATGGAATTAACCCTTGTATTCATGATTTTTTCCAACATTGATTTGTGGTAGAAATAAGTGCACAGCCATGTATAAAATTACAGACAATAATGTTACATAATTTTACATTGTTTTCAAAAAAAATGATAAAATTTACTGAATGAGAATAATATTCCAAGAGAGTCCTTGTCCTGAAATTCGATAATTGTTTTAGTGAAAGGGCATTATTTTCATGAATTATTTTTTTTTGTGCAAATGTGTGTTGGATTATATAACTAATGCTGTAAAAAGTATCTAGAAAGAATATTTGTAAAATCAAAATATTTTTTATTGGTAAATTTATTTAATAGTTTGAAAATGATGAATTCATGGTGATTGTATTTTTATGAATTTTAAATATAACTCAACATTAAAGAGTTCAATAAAATATGGTTTCCAGATGATGGAAGATAAAATATTGAAATTTCCTAAAATAAAGGAAACATTGAGTTTCAAAATATATATATATATTATTGAATTGAAGGTGATTTTTTTGTGTTACAATATACCTAAATGACAATATTTACATTTTAATAATGATAGAATCATAAAATAGGAGTGTTTGGTAATGTAATATCTCATGAATGGTTATTAATGGGGATAATGTCCCGAATTGATGTCACACAAATCAAAATTTTGCAGAACCCCTTATGGGTCAATATATTATTATAATATATTTAGTAACTGATGTAAAATAATTGGATATGATGGAATGACCTGGTTGGTGGAGATTATTTAGAGAAAATTGAATTTAATCTATTAATTATAGAGGTTGCATGATTAAGGTCAACAATATGTTGAGTTCTGCATTTGGACATCAATCAATCATAGTGTTTTGTGCACATAATATAGTTCTATACCATTAAGGAAGTGAAGTAATATCATGAATGAAATATTAGTATTTATGTTGGTTTATGATGAATAATGTACATGTTCCTAATTTTCTGAATGTATAAATTTATTGAAATCATGAGTTTTGTGAAGGTAGGAGTTTCATAAACGAATGGCTTACATGAATGAATATGCATTATGAAATTTGATAATTGAATATATATTTTAATTAATTTTTGAATTTAGATACTATCTAATTAAGTCTATGTTGAAATAATTGTATCATGATAATCTGGGACAATGTATTATGATTCAATTATTTTAACAGTGTCCTAGAAGTTTATTATATGTCGATTTAACTTAAATTAATACGGTAATAGGTTGAAGATTATTTATTTTACATGTGGTGGGGGTTTACTAATCCCTAACCATAATAAAAGTTTTCAATAGGTAATATAGTGACCATGGAATGGACCATATATCCACTAAACTATTGATGCTTTTGGGATTTTTGTTTGGAAAACAAAATGTCATCATATTATCATTGGAGTAACCCTTAATATTATTAGTTTATTTTTTCAAGGATTTTATCAAAAATGATATGTTGAACACATATCTTCCATTTAGGGAACCAGATCATAAAAAATATGAAAATGAATAAAAAAATATGAATTAAATAATCTAGAAAACACGATTTACTCAACTTATCAGGGTGTATCTTGTACCCAAATGTCTTATATAAGGATAATGGATTGGACAAAGTGTTCATCACTGAATGAAGTGTTAGTATAGGATTTAAATTTTTACATTGATGAAGACTATATTTATTTACTGAACTATTTTTGAATTATGTAAAAAAAAATCATGTTTCTTAAGGCATAAATTGGAGATATCATTGAGTATATCTAATGAGATTATAACATATGAATGAATAATGAATTATCATTTAATACAATGATATATGTGACATTGAATAGTTATTCATCTGATGATGTTTTTGAAAAAACCATTCATTATGCTACTTCTATTTAAATGTGGAAGAAACTAGAAATAGTTTAGGAAGAAATTACTTTTGAAAAATGGTTTTCAAGTCCCCCTCAAATGAAAATTGTATAACACTATATGGAGAGTGATTTATTAAAAAATTAAATGGGATGAAAAATAAAAAGATGATGACCATTGGAATATAACATAGAGAAAGAGAGTCGAATTATTACAACACTGTGATTTCATCTAAATATAGCCTCTTCGTGTAATTGTCATCAGAAAATTGATATTTGTATTTAATCCTATAGTAGAATAAACCTGATTGTCTTATGGATCTATATTCCGATATTTATGATTATTGTAAATAACCTTATATATTAAGAGAAAATATTATGATTTTTTATTGATGGATTCCATTCAATATGATTAAAACGTGATGAATAAAGAGAAATAATGGGAAATGTGTTACTCAATCATGTAAATCCTAAATAATTAGTGAATATTATATTTAAGACTAATGTGCATAAAAATTTAATTGTAATATTAAAAATTCCTGATAAAGATTAAGATAAAAATAATGAGTTACATGGTGATGATGTATTTGAATAGTAAAATAATAAGGATCCATTTTAGGATGTAGAGTTTGTGAGTAACTATTTTCATGGATATTTTATTCAAGATAATCCACTAAGATATAATGATAACTATGGCATAATTTCTATGGATACAACTTATGTTCTTTTATATAGTGTAAATTTTCCCATTGATCCAAATGATATCCAATCCTTGCATTTGATGGTGTAACATTGGGAGATCAATTAAGAATTGAACTAAGAAATAGTTTAAAATCTTTTATATAAAGAATAAGCAGATAAAAATCAATATGGTGACCTAAAATAATGACATACAAAAGAAGGGTTTTATATTGAATGATTTTTATGATCTTCATTATGAAATTTAAAATATGTTCAAACAACATATGGTCATTGAAAATGTGCTAAATGGAAGTTGAATCCCTCTCAAAAAAATCCATTGGAGAAAATAAAAACTAGAAATAATGATTGTTCTCGATTAATACATATGGAACATCAGCTTATGGAGAAACATAATAATATTAGGTTGATAGAAACATATAATTATTTTTATAAGTGAAGAATTTGATGGATTCCCCATAAAATTATGTACCTATATTAAGAGTATTAAACACGGTGAATTTTTTCACTATATATTAGAAGATGATTTTTTTGATACTAATATAAATATATTCATCATGAAAAACCTAAAACCAATGAATGATCGAAAAAATTGTCCAAAATATTAAACCATTGTTTAATATATGGATGTATAATGGGAATGTTTCTCGAAGATCATTGGATACATTTTACGATATTAAAATTGGATGAACCCATTAGTTAATATTGAAATAGTTAAATGAGCTATGTTTTTAATTGGATGTCTATCATATGTTATAATTATTTTCATATAGAATGATATTTTTGATGGTTGAATGTACATAATGAAAAATTAACCATATAAATGTACTAATACATTGAGGAATACAATGAGAGAATACATACTAGAGGAAATCAAGATAAGATTTAAAACATGTGTATAATAATATAGAAAAGAAGAATATTTTTAATGAAATGGGTATTAAAATACAACTATGTATCACTCACAACATCCCACATGGCAGGAAAACATTTTGAATGAAAAGGGAGAATCTAACCCATTTTTTTAATAAAAATGAACACATGAATAAATACTAATTTAAATATAAAATTTCATAGGTGACTTATATAGTGGATAAATAGAAGAAGCATGAATAATGCCTTAGATGATTAATAAGTTTCACCAAAAGGGGAGAGGTGAAATAAATATATTAAAAACTTTAATGTTTGATTAAGAAAGAGAATATGGTTTGTTAAGATATTCAGTCATTGTCAAGTAATCCTTACCAATGGAACAAATATTGGGAATCAAAGAAAGAACCTCATACTAATGAATAACATAAAATATAGAAATATGATTGAACATTTGGGTAAATTATGGGTAATTATATGGGTAAAAGAGTTGAATTAGGATAATATATGGAACATACACAAAATTATTATAGTATTTTTTCTAAAATGATAAATGGGTTGGTCCATGACAATAAACCATAATCCCCTTTTTAAGGATTCCTGATATACCACTCACCACATTCATTTTTCTACATATAATATATGTTTTTGGTGATAAATTCTAAAAGGGGGAATTTAATTCATCGATTAGGTATGTGTTGAAATATATCAATCCCTAAATGTAAATATAGATTCACGAAACATGAAGAATTTTTATAGTAGTAATTTCTTATGTGATGAAATTCAATGAAATAATCTTATTACTAGTATGTTTCACCAATGTGTATCTATATTTATAATACTATTGAAGTGTATGTTCATAATATGAATAGTTGGGGAGAAATTAAAGAGTTTTGAAAACAGTATTTTAATGGTATAATGGTTCTATGTATTATTAAATATTCATCCATTGGTATCAGGAATTATTTAAGGTCATATTATTCCAATAATAAAAGATATAGCTATAAAAATGAATCGTCATTCATTTATATAATGTTCTTATATTTTTTAATTAAAAATTATTATTTATTATATATTTTTTCTAAAGCATGCTCCCATTTCAAAAAATTATTGTGTTTCCATGAACTAGCCCCCCATTTAGAAGATAAATTAAACATTTGGAATAATTTAAATGATTTTTATCCACCTAATTATGGATATATTTATTGATTGTTACAGTAATGAAATAGAGTTTATTTATTCTTGCCATAATAATGATTCAAGTGATTAATTGAAGAACATGTATAACAAGTTTTACTTGGAGTTTATCTTTATATGGTGTTGAATGTCTAGGACACTTGTCCATAATTGAATATTTAATGGTAGTTTTTCATTCTTGTTATAATTATCAGATGATGATATTAAAATAAAAAAAAGTATGTTTCTAGTAGATATATATATATATATATATCATTTATGGACATAGAATGTTTTTTTGAGTTAGTAACTTTTTTCATACAATGATTTTTGAATTATTAGTATTAGAGGATTTCACAATAAATCAATTAGATGTTGTATGTTTTCACACAAAAAATTTTCCTAACATGTTACAATATAAAAAATCCCTTGAGCCTAAATTTTGGTTATAATAAAAATTCAATAATGAATATATTGAAAAATGGTGTCTCATATGAAATATTGAGCTCAAATAAGATTAAAAATAACATAATATATGTGTTTATCATAGTTTCAGTACAACTTTGCGCCTCTATATCATTATAAATAACATTATAAATAATATTAGTAGATTTTATTAATTAAGGGGGATTAGTGTTCGGGATGATGAGACACTAATGCAGATTTTCATGAATGGGGGAGTAGAGATAATTAAAACTACATTTTAAAAACTCCCTATAATTTAAGATGTCAAAGGGGGAGAAATAAAAAAAAGATTCATGGATTATCCCAAATGGAAGTGAACCTAAATAATAAATATGGATTCATATGAGTCTATTAATTTTTTTTAAATGCAGAAAATAAAATTCATAGCATAGGAAAAATTGGGAATTTAATCAATATCTAGTTATCTTACAGATTATTTGAAATATATTGATATATAATAACATTGATTGAAAATTAAAAAGGGGCAGATGATGTACCAAAACCTACAACTGGTGTTGAATTTATTATCAATCATTGTGTCATACAAGATGAATAATTTATTCTAATGGAATCAAATTATTATATTATAGGGAATATATTGAATTCATGATGATACTACTTATCCCCAAATATTGACGGAAATAGAAATTTGTATAAGGTATCAATTTCCAATCTGATTTTTATTTATTAAAGTTATTATCATAATTGAAGAATGATCTAATTCAATATATAATTTTAAAGGAATATATATATTTGTGGTAGAATTATTATATTATTCATGAATCAATCAAAATTTATTTCTCATATTTAAATCAACTAAAGAGTGCAATAATTTATATTTTTAATATGTATAAGGTATGTTGAATGATACAAAATGTTTCAACATTGTAATTATTTTCACCCAAATAAATTTTCACATTCTGGTATATTTTTTATAAGACATGGAAAAATACCTTATATCATAGTTTTGTTCATATTCAGTGTTGCAGATGAAATAATGTTATGGTAGTTATTTTAATGAATCTTCTGATTGTAATTTAAATAATATGTGGGAAAAGATAACATTCTTTATATAAACCAGTTTTGTGAATATATTCAAATTGGAGAAATGGAGGAGACCAATTTTCTGGATACTGAAACAATTCATAAATGATATGGAGTTTCTGGAATATTTGTCCTTGGGATAAGGAAGTTGAATCATTTATAATTTATATTTTATTATGAAATATTGAGTATTGTGATCAAGTATACATTGAAAAATAAAAGGAGAAATGTTATTTGGAATTGTAGAGTTTGATGAATCGATTTATACAAGAAAGATAAATGTACCACAAAATAAGTAATTTTCCAGATGAAAATTCATATAAAAGAATAATTATTGAGAATATTCCACGAATATATGCTATAAAAATGTAAATTATTCATTGATATAGGAAGTTTCGATCTTTTTTATTAATTTCTTAACCCTATATGGAAATAAATATGATAATTGAGAGAGGCATTGTTGTGATATATGTAGATGAGGAATATTCTATGAATTCATTAATATATGATGTTACATTAATGATTTCCATGAACACCATTGTTCAAGAGGAAACATCCATGATTAAATGAGTAATAAAAAACATTGTTTTTTAAAACATTATTTTATTAAATATTTTATCTTACATGATATAAAATACTAGATAAAAATTACTTCAGTAGAACATACAAGAAAATATTTTCACAAATGTGTAAGCATAAAAAATTAACAGTTTTAGGAATGTAAGAGTAAAACAAATTAGTCATGTTTGGATAGAAGATGTTCATTTAAAATAATACATTTATTATCCATCATAAGAGAAAAGTTATTTCAAATATCATAAAATCAAATTATAATGAATGTAATGTTTTAGGAAAATCCTTGACAATATCTTATAATTCCAATATATTTGGGTTATCTATATGTTTATAAACTATCTATGTAGTTTCCTTGATCAAGTACATCGAAGTAAAGAAGATATATTGTGCCTTTGGGAAAGAGTAAAAAAACCTGAAACATATAAATATATTGTGCAAGGTGATGAGTATGTGTATCTAAAACATTGTATCCACCAAAAATGTATGCTCTGTGGATGTTGATATTGCCAAAACAACATCATCATATGATCCTTGGACTATTATATTTTTGTGAACAAAGTAAAAACCATTGTGTCCAATGGATGTGTTACATTCAATAATATATATTATTTTTTGGGATCGATTGAATTGAGTGTGATTTGTTGAACATGTTCCTTCCAACAAGAAAACATTATTATATATGATAATTAAATGGAATCAAAGAAAAATATTAAAATTTCAACACCATTATTCTCCCCACATTTATAGGGCCATCAAATATATATGTTTAAATTATTTTTATGTTTTCCCATACATAAAATCTTATTATTATGAACATAGATGTATAAAAAAACGTAATAATTTCATATAACATATAAAATGTGGATTACAATTATCCTAATATTATAATTTCAACATTTTATTTTCCTAATGTGTGTCATGGTTGTTATGGATTTAATTATTATTTTTTTTAATATAGGAAAAATATAATCAACTATTCTAGTCCAACCCTCTGATAGATTCCAAAATCCTCCTACCATTGGAACAATCGGTGTTCCCGATCCCCACGGGATAGAAACATCTATGTGGGAATCACATTAAGTCACTTGAGAAATAATTTAATAACAATATATTAAAATATAGTTGTAGGAATATAATTAAAATTTATAATGACCCATTTTTACATCAAACATCCATTAAATACAAAAGTAATCAAAACCACAACCTAGTATCACAAAAATGAATTTTGGAAATAGTATATAGAACAACATTTCTTGGTTACCTTCTCAACAAACTCTTTTATCTGTAAAATATTCCCACCTCTAATATCACTTCATATCCCATCACCAAGTATAGTTGACAGTTATATATATATATATAATGGAATTCATTGTCTAAGGAAATCATAAGGAGGGAATCATGTAGAACATATAATGAAAATTAATGATAGGTCATACCCATACAGGTAATAGGAACACTAAATGCATTCTATAAAAAAAATTATAAACCCAATAAATAAATTCTAATTTATTGTTCTTAAGATGAATGATGAACATGTGACTTTGATGAAAATATATGAATGTACACAATATCACTCAGTAGGTCACAACTACCCTTCAATATTAAGTAATCACGTTAAAATTACATCCATATATTTATTGATTTTATTACAATATTAAAAAATAATTTTTTAATAATTATTTAGAATTAATAGACAACACATCAATTTTTGATATTTCATTAAAATAGAATCAATATCTTAGAAATATATTCTTCCATAGATAACCTAGTTTTCCAAAAAACCATTTCAAAGATGCACTATAAATATATATTGAAGAAACCTACATTATAATAACACATTTAAAAAACTAAAAATTGTTTTCCATTTTTCTATTGGATTTCCAAAACATGTTTCAAAACCAACCATTTATAGAAAATGAGGCATTATATAATAAAACGCATTTGTATCTTTTATCACAAGAGATCACTTTTCAAACATATTTAAAAAATGGATTAAAAATAAATATAATTCATTATCTAATTTTAATTCCTTAAATTCCTTTCACAAAATACTTTCATTAAATTTTAAATGAAAACAATCCAAATAAAGAATAATTAACACAAGAAGGAACCATTATGCTCAATTCATACATGATGATAATAATTTCGATAACTATTTATGTTTGAATATGTTATCAATTAAATGTGTGATACGATCAATTCATGAGGTGAATTCCAAAACCAATCATTAAATAATACTACTACAAGGTTATATAACATAGTTCCTAAAGTGGGATAGTCCTAGAATTTTTCCACTTGAAGTACATATAAGTATTTGTTTTATCCCAATGACAACTCACCATTGTAGCCAATACATAGCCTCAAGGGAATGAAAGACCCCATGAAGACCATTTTCATTATAGAGGGGTGAAAATTACTTTTTTATATCCTTAGTGTATCCTATGAATAAAATCCAACATAGGCACTTAGGTCTTCATCATTTGTCAAATTTTCAGCAAGAATAATCATTAATATTTTCACTGAATGATGAATCATACTAAAAGAATAGATTTATCACACATTTCCCTAACAAAATCATCCCAATAACCAAAAATCAAGAATAATATATTAAGTGGAATTAATAAACCATCCCCACAAAAGGTCACATGCCAAAATAATAAGTAAATATAATAAAGGGGTGATAGGGTATATATCACAGAATTTATGGAAGCATAATTACATAAAATTATAACTGGGTCATATCTTAAAAAAACATGCATAGAATTCCAAGAATTTCATGTTAAATATTTTTGAAACCTAATAAAAAACTCATTCATCACATTTAATGATCTCCATTGAAAATATCTATTGTCACGATGAGTTTCAAAATAAAATCATTGTCGGTTATCTAAGCCCATTAAAGTCAAACACCCTTTGTAAAAATGTTTATGAACTTTTAAAACACTTAATGATTATTTTGATTGGAAAATTAGTGAATGATGTAATTTTTTAACACATAATTATAATACATGGAATCACTTTTAAACCCAAAATATTTTTTTAGAAATATTACCATTCATTTTTCAAAACACAACCCATGTATTGAGATCCAATTTTTTTTTTAAAATCCAAATAACCAAAAACTGGACACTCATGGGACATATATAATCCTATTTTTTTTAAATGAATCTTAATATTTATTATATTAAAAAATGTAATATTAAATGTTATTAAATAAAGACCTTCCTAATATAAAAATAAAACATGTTAGATGTATGCTACAACGAGCCAAATCAGATCACATTAAAAAGTAGAGGTTCCAACACTCAATAATAGATCCCACCAAAATAATAAATGGATATAACTATAATTTTATAACAATATAAAATGAAATATATTTCATGATAGATTATTTTGTTAATTGGTGTAAGATAAAAAGGTGATGTGGTAACAAGTGTAGAAATAAGATTAGTGTAGGAGATGCATACTGTAGAGGGACTCAAGAGGAACTGTTAGAATCTGGAGATCAACTAGGGAGGACTATAGGGGGACATGGCAGACACATGAGTGGGATTCTTCTAGGGGAATCATTGGAGGAGAGGAATAAATGTGGAGGTGGTGGGGGTTATTGTGTTATGTCACAATGATAGTTTATGTTGACTGGGTATTTTAATTTAGGGCACTATAGGGAAATAAAAATTATGCGGTGGCTTTTTTGATGTGAATTTCAAAACCGTCGTTAATAATTTTTCAGTATAAAATTATCAGGGGTTTTCATTTAAAAATTATAAAAACCACCACTAAATATTCATTACATATTTTTAATAATTTTCTTTATTTGTTTTTAAAATAATTTATTTTTATTGGTGGGTTTTTTAAGAAACTGTCGTGAAATACAACGAGTTCTTTCAAAACAGCAGTGAAATATAAAGAAAAAATATTTACAATATTTAATTGTTACTTATTATTTCTAATTTATAATTTACATTAATATATAGTTTATTTTTTATTAAATTAATTAATTACATTTTGTCAATTAACATGCAATTATTTTGATTGCGTAATAATAATTTTAAAGAGAAGAAATCTTCAATAAGATGATAATCAGACTTCGACATCAAATAACCATTACTTTTGATGCTAGAGATAGTTTGCATCCACAACCTATCAAATTGAAACTAATGAAATGAGATAAAACCACATGATATATAATTAATGATTTAATAATGGTGAAAATATATAGTAAAAGTTCAAAAAAATGAAAATTGGACTTTTCACTTCCAACTGCCATAACGTTTGATCCGGATGACTGTTTGAGAACTACCGTATATCAAACTCAAGAATGTGATGAGATATATGGCAAAAAAGGAATTAAACTCTGTTTAATGAGATCTGTCTCGATCTTCATCTTCATAAAGACCCAAAATGCCTCCAAAATTGTGTTTTTTATCACTGACCCGTGTTACATAAATTTTAAAAAACTATAACTTTTGATCCCGGTGTCTGTTTGACCTGTTCCACAATTTCTATCAACGATGGTTTCATGATATTTGATTCGGAAAGTAGAAGAACATAAATAGAGTCCCTTTTCAGATGTGGTGGCCATTTCATGGTTTTTAGGGGTTTTTGGCGTTTCAACGATTCTAATCATTTTATGTGTTTAAAGGGTACCCCAATTTTATAATATTATATAGATTTTCCTGATCATTTATGGGGGTATTAATTTTTTTTATGGGGACTCTATTCATTCATGAGGATTATATTGATATTGATATTATTGTTTTGAAACATTATCATTATCCACAATGTAGTTTTAGTTATTATTAAATAAATGTATATATCATTATATTTACCTATAAATTCACCTCTATAAATACATATTAACATAGAAATGTATTTCTATGTATATAAACCAAATGGAAGTATATATGTTTTGTTCATCTCATTTACAATAACTAATTACCGACTATATATATTTGAAAAATTTTATACATATTCCTATTTATATATTTATATTTCATATATGTGTATATTAGTATATAAATAGATATTTATATTCACTTAAGCTTATATATATATATTAATATAAAATTATAAATCTTAGTGTGATAATATATATTTTTATAATATAAATATTTATATATAAATATTTAGGTAAATATGGTTATAAGTTAATATGATTATACATATTTACATCGATATATCATTTAATTGACTGTTTAATTTATTATTTAATCATTTTATTTTTTATTATTTAATATTTATTATGTATTACTAATTATTTTTTATTTTATTATTTTTTATTTATAATTTATTATTGATTTATTATATAATTATTATTTATTGATATAATTTTAGTCATTTATTATTAGTTATTATGTATATAATTGTTATTATTTATTTATTTAGTAATTATTATTGACTTATTATTGACTTATTATTTATATATTATTTATTTATTTATTTGTCATTATTATTTTTTTAAATTAAATATTTAGTTAATATATATTAAATTAATATCTTATTTATTATTATTTATTTATTATAATTTATTTAATAAAAATTAAAAAATTTATTCTATTTACTATTTTTTATTATTTATTAATTTTATATTATTTAATAATTAATAATTAATATTTAATAATTATAATTTTATTATTTTATTATTGTATAATTTTATTTGATTATTTTTTGTGTTCATAATTTTATTAATCTATTTATTAATCTAATAATTTTATAATATTATTATTTTTAAATATATGTATTTATTTATTTCTAATTATTATGTATTTACTTTTTAATTTATAATTTATTTTTAATTGATTTATTACATATATAATATGTATTAATTATTTACTAATTATAATATATTATTTATTATTTGTTTTTTATTTTCAGATTATTTATTATTTTTTATTACTTATTTTTATTGTTTATTATTTATTATGTGTTATGTATTATGTATTATTTGTGGATTACTTATTTCTTAGTTAAATATGGAGTTTATATTTATATATATATATATAATTTTTACTTATTATTTACTTCCTACTATTTGTTTTGTACATTTGGTTATTTAAAATTTGTTTACATATCATGTATTATTTTATTTATATATTTTCGAGTTATTTATTTTTTATTTATTAATTAGTAAATTTTTATTTTTAAATACTGATTAGTAATTAGTAATTATTAAATATTATTAATTAATAGTGACTAATTAATAATTAATAAATAATTATCAATTATCAATTATTTTTTATTCATTATGAAATAGTAATTATAGAATATTGATTAATAACAATTGATAAATAATTATTGATCAATAATTAATGATATTATATCTATTTGTTAAGTATTTATTTTTTCAATAAATATTTATCAGTATATTAAACTCTGTTTATTCATGACCTGAATAGTCTTTTAAAGGGGCATTTATAAGGAGAATATGCAAGAGCTAAGGGGTTTAATTCTCCCCCAACGCAGAATTCTAATATATGGAAGACGCATGTGCATGTTCATTATAATAAAAACTAAAAAATATAATAAATATTAAATATTAATAAATAAATATTAATAAATACAATAAATTTTAATAAACAGTAATAAACTAATAAATAAAAAATAAAGTTAATAATAGAATAAAATAATAATAAAATATAAATAAATAAAATAAATAAATAAATAATAATATATATATGTGATAATATATATAAATAATAAAATTTATAAATAAATAATAAAATATATAAATAAAAAAGTAATAAAATAAAAAAATATAAATAATAAATAAGTATATAGATAAATGGTGAACAAAATTACAAAAATCCAATAATAAATTATTAAATTATTAAATTATTAAATTAATAGAATAATAAAATAATAAATAATGAACTAATAAATTGTCCAAAATTAAAAATAATTAAAAAGATATTTATTATACATGAAAATTACCTTAAATCATTTAGAGAGAGTTTAAATTGTTTCGAAAAACCACCACTAAATCATTTCAATAATAGTTTTGAAAAACATGAGTTAATTTATTACCGACACAGGATTTAGTAGCCTTTTCTCAAAACCATTACATAACATTATTGGTTGTTTTAAATGACCTCTAAATGAAAAAAACGGGGATGAACACCAATATCAGCATAGTGGGGGTATTAAATAAAAAAAGTAAAATAAATAAATAAAAATATTAAAATCATGGAAAGCACATGGTTAGGCTGAATTTTTTTCATTTAATTTGTGAAAACTATGTGGGATGTACTACCACTGCCAAACCCACAACACATTATTTCCCAAATGTGTGAAACTATTGGAAAACCCATGCGTAAAATGTGAAAACTGGAATTTTAATAGGAAAACAATAACTGACACGATGACCACAATGTTTAACTACAAAAAAATAATCCATACGAACCACCACATAAAAACCATATTCCTTGAATGGATGATTTATGGTTATACATAACAATGGACATCCAATGTGAAATGTAATATTATTCCAATATTTTATAATTTCATTCTGGGTCTTTAAAAAATATTAAATACATACTTTTCATTTAATGTAATAAATTATTGAATCTCTCATTGACATCATGGGTTTCACAATCTCCAAAATATATCTTTTTCTTCCCAAAAAAAGTCCCATGTCTATGTTTAGGATTAAAATGGAATGAATTTTTAGGCAACTATTCCACAAGATGGATAAATCATAAAAAATTATATTGAATCATAATAAATAATTGATCATCATTAACTAATAAAATATTTAAGAGAATATTTAATGAGACGGGGAAGATTATTAATATCCTAACCTGATATAAATGATCTGAAATGGGGGAAAATGTAGAAAACCATTACAATAAAATTATGGAGAACACCCCCACGAAAACATATTCCAAAAATCATTGAAGAAAATCACTAACCTACACAGGACAAATCTAACCACAACCAACTTGTTTCAAAACCACAATCGAATGTCATGAACCAAAAAATCAATAGTTGGACCATATAAAATGTCTCTATATTTATAGGAATCATCAATAAAATAATTTATATCTATAATGTTATCAAAAAACCAAGAACACACCAAGGGTGGAAAAACATGATCAATGAAAACTCAAGCATCAGAAAAAGAATCTAAATATTAAAAGGCATGTGTCATTTATAAATGACTGTATTTGAACAAAAAAATCATAACTAGCAAATATGAATATTTAAATATAACTCCCCAGAATAATATTCAACGCTAATTCAGATAGATTTCAAAACCCTATGGATTCCACAATCCACACTGAAACAATACTACACACTAGGTATCCAAATATGCATCCTATGTTCTAAATACGTTCGATGGAAAATGACCCAAAATATCATTTCCTACAACAAGAACAGGAAACAAAATAAATAAATAAAGGAGAAACATACAAATTCCAATAAATGAAACACTACCAATAATATATTACTAATGAAACACACATGAAACACTAGGATAATATTCCTCAATTCAAAATATCTCTAAAATCAATGAGAATAAATCCCAAAATGGTTATTCATTCATTTAGATGATCCATATATCCAAATAAGACATAAAATAATGTTAAATCATCACTAAAATATCATAAATACACAATTAGATCCATAGAAGTATCCCAAACTATATATTATATTACAGTTTCGGAAAGATTAGTGTCGCATTAATATAACTGTCAAACTCGTACTCTTCAGTCTAAACCATTGGACCCAAAACTCTCCAAAGAGCTACTAAATACACACCGTGTTAGGTAAAACTAGGTAAAATCACTATTAAATTGGAACCACATCAATCAATCTTATTAGAGTCTTGGATGCCAGAAACATGAGGAATGACCCCTATGAAAATACATTACATTTAAAGTAGACCCTTTATTTGGTGGAGGTGTATAATATTAAACAAAATGATAAATTGTACATCACATGAATATCTACAAAAAATCAGACCAAAAAATCCCATAACACAAAAGGGTCAAAATTTTATTGTAAAAAACATGTGGATTTTACCAAAATCATATTTTGAAACACAAGGAATCATTAAAATTGGTCATTTTTCCAAAACCATTGGAAAACAATTGAAAAAATCCATCCCCAATCCCTTAATTTTTTAATTTATTTTTAAAAATTTTGAAAAATATATTTCAGAACAAACTATTTGAGTTTCAAAACCAAAATATTATTTCAGGTGTAAAAATAATACACACACTGCATATTTGAATTTTTTATAATTAATATCCATTTTGAAATAAAAAAGTTTCCCTTAATATATGAATTCCATTTAATAAAACCAATTCATATACATATAAAACCCGAACCACATATAAATTTTATTAAAATTTCCAATAAAATACTATATTTTAAAAAATTACAAAACCAACCCTATATTTGAATCTATCCATATGGCGTCATTTTATGATCTAAAATTGATTACTAGATAAATCCATATGTCAAACAAACCAAATGATTACTATATAACATAATGAACAATATAAAAATTTCACACAATAGTACTTAACTCAAATTCATCCAATTAATTCAATATATCAAAATATCTTTGACCCAAATTAACAATAAATATAGTGGTTAGGATGTATAAATAATAAAAAAATTATGATCATGTATCATTTTTAAAAAGGCATTATGTTTAGTGTACATATTAAAAAAATCATTTTTTTCTAGTTCATGTTTAGAATCAAGAATTTAGTTGCCACATATTCTCTCCATACCTATGAACTAACCTCAAAAATTAAATACATTATCATAAACACCACAAAACATCACATATGACACGTAAGGAAATTAATTTATTCAAAATTATTACAAACATTTAATCATTGGTAAATAAATTTAAATCACAAAATGATTATTGGAATCGTATATCCATTGAAAACCCATGGATAAGGTTACCAATGATCTTCGTAGACTCTCTCTCCAATGATACGCAGAGATCAAATATAAAATTGTAACTCGATAATACCCAGACAACACAAATTAACAATAGGATTTCCCAAGGCCTTAAGATTATATTGAAAACATAAACCATAATCTCTAATTCAATTTGAAATAATCTACATCGGGTAGTCTCATTGACAAACACCTGAAGGGGCCCACCAATGGCCTAAAGGGCATTCACAATCCCCATGGTCTGAAAGGTACTTTCAAGGAGTCACATGAATCTACATTGGAATTGATTCACATAATAATTAGAGTATAATATAGAATAATTATTATATTAAAAATCTGGCATCACCCATTTAAAAATTCGATATCTACACCAGATAAAAATACAAAAAAACGACAACATAACATCGAAACATGGAAATTATTTTCCTTACATCAAACACTAAAAACATACCTCTCCATATGAACACCCTCTAATACATGGAAAATATTATTTCCTATAATTGATATTCTTCACCCACAAATAAAATAATTACCCTGTATCTATAGAAGGTAGTAAAACCCTACACGGTAAATAAAATAATATAATGAGTACTATATCGAAAATCTACTAAAATAAAATTTTGGATCTATAAAAATAGTTAATAGGAACCGATGTTGAATGCTATAAAATAAATACTAATATTAATAAATCATCATTTAGTGAGTTATAAAATGAACAGCTGGGAACCTAAAACTGATATAATAATATATATGTGAGAAAATAAGCACATAGTAAGCCATAAGTACTAAAATAATATATATAATAAATTTATAGTTCCCTCTTATAAATAATGCATTCATATATAATATATAAAATATTTAATTTATATAATTTATATAATTTATAATAAATAATAATAAATTCATCAAATTGTGATAAAAAATTATTTTCAATATGTTTATTTATATGAAATTAATCACAAAAAAATATGATATCCCGAATATTTTCTCTCTAAAATTTCAATTTAAATAATCTCGGTAAATATAATTTCATATTCACCTCAATTATATGTAAAAAATTATAAACACATAGTTGTTTCCACTTATCACATAGATTAAAAAACATGTTTGAAAAATATCCATTTATAAAAACTAGACTTACATTCCAAAAATAATATTTTCAAAATTTTATCACTATAGAATACATTCAAAACTCATATCAAAAAATTATTTTTAAAAAATAAAAATAAATTTAAATATTTCCTTTTTATTAAAAAATTCATTATCATGTTTCCATAAAATTGAAATAAAAACAAAAAAGTTCTATGAAAGAAAAAAATAAGTCAAAAACGTTTTCAATTCAGAAAAAATAAATATTTAAATAAAAAATTACATATGTTCTATAAATTAATCTATGAATAAATGGATACCGTCATCGAAAAAGTTAAATCCCCAAAATGAACCTCAGAGGATCAATCTATCATGGGATATAACCTAGGATCGAAATAGATATATTATTATAGTTTTATGAACACAAAATCCAATGATGAAAAATTACTTCCCATTAAATACCAACCTAAAATACCAACACCTAACCTCATTGGATTGAATCCCCCCAATCCAGCCTTATTTCATGTTGAATGGGTTATTAATAGTGTGAGGATCCTTGGTAAATCATAATACTAGACTCCCACATAGTTATATGGGATTATATTACCTATAAAATGGCGGTGAGGAATATCTCCACTCAAGGATAAATATTTTTTTATAAAACTCGCGCATGACTGCTTACCCCAAAAATAGTTTCCCCATATCCCAAAAAAATTTAAAATATGAAGTGAAAAATATGATCATTCCCGCATGTGGTCGCGTACCACTATGGTCCATAAATACCACAACAATCATCATGTTTGTAACACATAATTAAGGTAATATCATTTAAAAAAATTCAAACTATTTATTCATTTTGAAAAAATGGATTTTTATGAAATTTTACTGAAATATATTTGAAATATAAATGGAAACAAACTCTTTTCTTTTCAAAGTCACATTTTTTAATATTAAAATCTCAAATGGGTATAAAATAAATTATACATGGGATAACTAATCTCTTTAAATTAATAATTCCAATGATAAAATGATTAAAAAATTTCCACTGGAACCTATGTAGATTTTATATCCACCATCATTCCTCAAATATTTCTGTAAATTATTATGTCAATTCTCTCTGCAACATTTCAAATTAAAATATTCCAGAAAAATCCAATTGTACATTTTCATAAATATGTGTAAAATATTCAAAACAAATGGAAGTTATTAATATATATATCTTACTAAATGGGCTAGTCATGAGATATATAAATATGATAAATTTTAAATAAAAATTAATTATAAAAAATAATGAAAATAAATGAAAATAATAAAAAATAAATGGAAAATAAATTAATCACATGTAGAGAAGTAAATCTCGATGGAAGAATAATACGACCCACCGAAACATGTTCACATTAAAGAAAAAGATTATATCATGACATAACACATCCCTCCATGAACTAAATATCTAAAACCTATATTTTAGAACCAAACCTATAATTAATCTGAAACGTGGTAGTGAATGGGGTTCATGTATGGATCAAACTCGAGTGAGGATATATAAAGAATTAAGGAATAGGGGATAAGGACAGGCTTATTAACGAGGATCACAAGATTAATGAATCTAGTCATTGGATAAAAGAGTTAATATGAGTGGGGAAAAAGAATTATTGGGAGGTGGATCCTTCAAGGATAATGGTTTGAGTATAGGAGGGAGGGGGTTTGGCATGTAATCAGAAGATGTTATGTTGTAGGGTGTTTCATTTTATATGGAAATGAGAATAATGTAACGAATAAATTATAAAAAATAAATTTTATTGTCTTAGAAACCACATGGTTAGACAATATTATTTTCTAATATAATTTCAAACCACATGGGTGGTTCAATGAACAAAAAAATTCCACACACTGGTTCCCCAAGGTATAACAGGATTGTAAAAATCGTGCTCCTTCCAGGAAAATATGAATTTCCACTTGACCTGGCTAATCATCATACTTACTACATGATTCACATAACTGTGAAAATGACGTTCACCACAACACAGACTCACTAGTAGTTGTAGTTGTTTTTAATGATTACTCATAACCATTCATAACCCCATTGAAATATTATAATTTCAAATAATTTTATAATTATTTCTATGGATGTCTTATAAATTTAAAAATCCTAAAATTAATAAATTTAATTATTTAATTAATTACATTGTGTCATGATGTGTGTCACATTATAGAATCACCATGAAATTTATAAACATATCACCAAGTTTGAAACATATGATTTATAGGTAGGAATTATAATTTTATGTAACTCTCCTGCTGGGGTTTTATAGGGATGATCTGGGCTAGTATATTACTAAAATGATCTATTTTATGCATTTATATTTTGAATCTATATATGCTAAACTGGTAAAAAAAATTCCACAGATTTTTAAATAAAATATTTAATTAACATAGGAACCTATTAGTAAATAGTGACTTTTTCAACCCATAATATATTTTGATAATAATGAACACACTCTCTATAATGCATTTTATCCTAACATGGTCCCATAACTATGAAATCTATGAAAAATAATTCAATAACAAATTTATTTTTAAAAACATATTTTCAAAATGTGGGAATATCCAGTTCCATATTTTGTATTGGAACTTTTATAGTTATTCTTCATGAAATGTAAAAATCCATTACGTGGTCCCTATATCATAATACATATTGATATTATAAATTTTTTATTTCATGACTTGATTAAAAAAAATTATTATCAAAAAATCCTATAAGAATACATAGATATGTATTCTAGGATTCCTCGATCATGGATCACAGTTCATTACGAAAAATCATATATTTTTGTTGAATCATCTGTATATACTTTTAAAATTATAATATTAATTTTTTTAATATTTAAAAAAATTATTCAATGTGAACTAAATTATTTTTGTATAAAATCTTGCATGTGTATTTAATGAGAACAAATTAATTAATATACGAATATATTATTTTATTTTTTCATCATTTTTCATTACTATTTGATAACTTATCTCATGTATATTTTAAAGAAATTTCTATTTCATTAGTTGAATAGTTCCATAATTCACGTGATCTTTTTTTTACATATCCATCTCTCTATTTCACGATCAATTACACCCCAAAACATGAATAATTATCAATTAAATAAATCTCTATATATTTAAATTAAATATATATTTTTTTATAAAACTCTTTACTCATTTATGAATATTTCAATAACCTGTAAATACCTCATTAAAATAATGATTGATTATTCCCAATGAGTCCCCTAAAATTCCATATCATTGGAAATTATAGCAAAATACATAAATATAAATCATTGAAAACTATAATATGTAAAAAACTATACAATGTGATATTATTTATTAAATAATATCATGAAAATTATTCATTTCTAAAAAGATCCTTCGATATAAATATTATTGTCTCTCTTTACATTGAATCTTGTAATTATCTGTCTATTATATTGTTGTTTCATTGAATTTATCTTGACTTCCACTACAACATACTCAATAATGACACCTAATAAATTATTCTATTTCTTATTTCCTCCAAACGTGACCAACCTACAATGATTATAATTTATCAAAAAAAATGATTACAATAAACTAAATAAATCACTCTCTTTAGTATAAGACTTAGACATTTATCCTCAATCAATATATAAATATATTACATTAAAATTAATCAACTATTAATATTTTTTCTCAAAATAATATTAATTACCAATTGAAAAATGTAGATGATATGTTTTTAGACTTTGAGGGTGAATTTTTTTTCATATCAAATAGTTTATCTCTACATGATTTATTAAAGATGATATCTAATGAAGTATATGATTCATGATTGTGATTTGGAATGTTTGGATATTCCTTGAGATGAATTTTAATTATTCTATCAATACTATAATAAATTTAAATTATTTGTTAATATATTTAGTTTAACTCAGTACTTATTAAATTGAAATACCCTTAAGTATTTTTCTAGAAATAATTTTTTTATATAGTGGAGTTTTTAAAATTTGGATGTCACTAATTACCAAATATTTTTTGTATGGGACAAGGTAAACATTTAATACATAAGGTGGATAATTTGAATTTCTAGTTGATTTGTAAGATATTTTATTTATTTTTATTATATTTTACGGAAATATAAGATGTTTTTATGGTATAAAATAATTATTAAGTGATAAATAAGATATTTTGAAAATGTATAATATGTTATCTTGAGGTTAATGAACACTTTTATAAAGAAAATTCCTTATCTGATATGAAAAACAATTGGTTTGGAAATAAATAATTAATCAATTTATTTTAATATATTATTTGATATATGAAATTATTTTATTAGGTATTTATGATTATTGGTTATAACATAAGTGATTAATAAGATCATATAAAACTTTTTTAGGTTTTATAATTTAAAAATATAAGATAACTAGAATAATATTAAAATATTATTTAAAAGATTATATTATGATCTTAATTTATAAAATATCAAGACTAAATATTATAAATATGATTTATGATGAGAAAAATTCATAATTTTTAATGATAAATATATTATTATCCATAAAATTGAATATATCATCATGATATTTCAGGTTAATATAAACAAAAATGAGGACGGTCTTGTGTTTTTGAGGGAGTCGTTCTTTGAGGAGAGAACTTCAACATATTAAATGGAAATGTTACTATTGTGGTGGATAATTAACCCACATATTTATATGTCATTCCATAATTAATCTCCCTTGGAATAAAATTAGGAATTACACACACCCTGAATTACATTTTTGCACAAAGGGTTTTATTGACTGTATGGTAGAAATGATGGAATTTAAGTCCATGTTATTTGGGGAATGTATGAATAATAACTGATTTTCATGGAATTTTGAATGAGAATTTATATCACCCATTAAATATACATAAACTAAAATTTTAATTAGAATTATAATGGATAATCCATCACAAAAAATCAGAAATGTATTTCTATATTCTAATATTGTAATTTACTAAAATTACCTATAATAGAAAATTAAGGAAATTATATGAATGAATAAATTTTAAATTTATTCAAATATTTAAGTAATATATTAATAACCAATATAATTACATTGTATAATATTATTGTATAATATAAGGATATTTAATTTAAAAATAATTATAGGAAATTATTGATGTGTAATTATTTTTTGTATTGATATTCTACAGAAACTTTTCATTTTTTGGAACAGTTTTTAAATCATAGTTGGATGTAAAAAATAGTAATTGGTTTAAGTACATAGAGTTTTATATAGTTTCTTATTGATAATATTATCTTTATTTAAATCAATTTTACAAAAAAATACATATTGATCTATTCAAGAGAAGAACCACACTAAAAATGTTTTTTCCATTTTTATTTATAATTCATTGAGTTTTAGAGAGAAGTTTTTAATATGAATAATTTTGGTTGGGTTATAAAAGATTCAATATATAATAACTAATTTATCCCCTTGTTAATCTCTTCCTCTAATATGGTAATCATAGAAATATGTGGCATAGTTCCTTTGACTCTCTAGTATATAACAAATAGTTTTTCATGGATACTGAATACACCATTAATAGAAATGATATTTCAACATTTTATATAATTGATTTAATAAATGTATTGGTATACATGAACCCTAAACTATCTATATGGATCATCATTTTATACATTCATTCCAATATGGGTTCAGCATACTGAGTGAGACTTCTTCATGGAGACTTGTTGACATGAATTGTTTTTATTTAATGGAATGAAATAAAATTCATTATTATAATATTTTTTGGATGCTTTACTGCAAAAATTCATTAGGTGTAAATAAATATAACTAAAACAAATAATTTTTTACTTATTGGAAACATATAATTTATTGAATCCAAATTATAGGTCAATTCAATGAATTCTGTTGACGTTATAAAGGAATATGATTAAATAAGTTATGAATTATCAATAGAGGTTAAAATAATATTATATAACTCTATATATTTTTATTGAAAAACATTAATATTATACTCTGGTGAAGAATCATATGAAAATATTACACGAAATGTTCATTTCTAATATATCATCACATAATGATATTGATTTCGAATATTTATCAATTTAAAAACACTACCATAAAGTCATTAAATTTTAGATACAAATTAGAGGGGAAATAAAAATAAAGGGGAATAAATAAAAGAAAATCACCTTCAAATATTAAATTGATTTGAAAATGTATATTGACCATGGATATTTTGATGATGATGAATTTATTGATGATATTTATGAATCATCTAAAATGTTGTGATGAACATTCACAAATCCGAGCAATAGGTATTTAGGTATACCCACTTTATTAGATTTCAATATTGATATGTTACCTAAATATCTTAAATCTATATAAATAAAATCTACTATGAAATTGACGATAATGATGATACATGAAATGTCACCAATAACAAAGGTTCTCAAAAAATATTTATCTAATTGTGGAATAAAACTTGCGCAAAAAAACACCAAAATAGACATTCCATAAGTTAAATCATGTTCATTTGAGAGTGAAGGATTTTCCAATGTTTATGAAGCTTTTATAAAATAAATCATTTTGTATTTATGGTATAATATTTAGATGAAGAGTACACATCAAAAAATGAATAAAATATTATTATTGACTATACTATATAAAAATTACAAAAAACCATGGAATACATTATAAAAATCAATAAAAAATATTTTCATCAAATAATATGTCTTGGAAAAAAATTATTTTCCTGTAACGAATTAATGAAAATATATAATCAAATTCCAAATGTTGAATTTATTATGGAAATTGATAATTTCACTATTCATAATCCATATGAATGTAATACCAATGATTCCATGATTTAAATTTTTGTTAGATTCATGGAAATTGGAATAATTGTAATAAATGATATAGAAATGGGTAACAAAATTGGAAATGAATTTAAATTAATAAGAGTTAACCAATAATATGATAAAGTTTATTTGAAGATGTCACCATGTTAATTTGATATAGGATACAATGACGAGAAATATATTGAATCCAATAAAAAATATGAGTAAAAACATAAATGAAAATATACCGTGAGGAATAATATATATTAACTAAATTTTCATCATAAGAATAAAATATATTCATATCTAGGAAAGGATATTTTTTGAAATTAATATGCACTAGTATAAAATATTCATTAAAAATTTCTACAAATTTGTTTGGTGGGATTAAATCAAATGATGGATGACAATAAATTTATAAATAAACCCACCCTACCATGATATATTTATATAAAAGAATGATTTGTGGTTACTACAACTTTTTTTTTTCTATTTGACCGCAAATAATAATTTTTTTTATAACAGGTCAGCAATAAGATTGATAAGGGAGAAAAAACCATATGGAATGGACAGAAAATTTGATAAATTTCCAAAGGAATAAATCGAATGTGAAATATGTTGTATTGGATGAAATTTTTTAGAGAATATTAGATGTGTGATAAAAAACTACACACTTCATGGGAATATGATACTATAAAATCCAAGAATGGATTAATCTAAACAGTAATCAGACAGGTGGTGTCAAGGGAACTTTGGCTTGGCTCCCCATATGGCCGAGGATTTTGTTTAAAAAAGAGGGTATAAAATAGTAAGATGTAGTTACTATACCACAATAATAGAGTGTGAAATTATAAATAATATAACTAAAAACCATACACAACTCAAACCATAAAATAACCCTAATAAATAAATCATCTAATAAAAAAATTGGGATATGCATAAAGTCATAATGAATTGACAACCCACTGGAGAAATTACTTATAATTTATTAAAATAAAATACTAAATACTTTTTATTATTAATATGATGAAGGTTTCAATAAAATCCAAAAGCCACACCTCACAATGAAATTTAGATTTAGTATGAGGTACACTTTATTTATTATGCGATCTCAGGCTTTAAGTGAACATGAACCTTAATTTTGTTAGCGATACTAAATTACACTAATTAAATAGTCTCTTAAGGTGGGATTGAGTACATAACTCTATAGGAAACAACAAATTAAGTAATTTAATATACTATAAATGTGGTGATAGGTGGATGTTCCGTTTTAAAAATAATAAAATTTCATCAAAACATAAAATTATATAAGATTAGTGTAATATATAAATTTTCCATTTCTAAAATTATTCTAAGTACATTCAGCGGACTATAACAACCCATCTACTGTGGGAAACATCATTATTGGTACTGAAGACTATAATACTAATTGAAAAAACCTATTTTGGCTAGGGTTGGGGTGACACAGAGTACATTATGATGGTATTTCCTCCTCGTATAAAATAAATGGTTTTCGCTTGTTTAATAATAATTATCATTAACCTCTCCTAAGATTGTTTTATAAATTGGTAAAAATACAATATGTATCATAGAACTAGTTAATAATCATAGAATGTTATATCCCATCATACATAATCAATCCCATCTCCATATTCATAGAATCCTAACTGATAATAACATATACCTTCCCACTAACATTATTCTCTCACGGTATTATAGATATCCCTTTTGTGAGTTTTCATAAACAATATGTCATAAACTAACCTATGGGAGTTTTCTATACATTACTAAAAGGAAATACCTATGGGAATTTTCACAAATATATAAAATAGGGTTCCCCAATTATGATTTTAAATTAAAATATGATCTCACTAAGGGAACATAATAAGTCACATCAACACAAATAGAAGCATGGGATGCTGGACATGTAAACCACAATCACAATTAAAACCCAAGTAAACCACCCCATTATGATTGAATCATCATAAATGAAATGCTAAGGACCCATAGGTCATGAAAAAATGGAGTCCCATGACATGGTCTCCCCATTCTTACTCTTGTCTCAGGTTATCACCCATACCGTGGTTGGAATCACACACCTTGAAAAAAGGATACAATCGTAACATCACCTCATTGGAATTATTTGTATGCCTCATCGGTAGAATAATTTACAAATGAATCATGGACCATCTCTATATTTAGGTCCACTCCATGTTGATTAGCTCACTAAATCATTCCCAATATTACCTTAGTTATATCCATATACACCAAAAAATATCAATATTCCTCACCTACCCTAATGGGGCATCCATTCATTGAGATTTCTCACTACCACTTTGAATATTTCTTATTTCATGGTATCAACCTAGTCCATGTATCATCTATCGGTAATTGGGGAATTGATCTGATTCACAAGGTCATTAATGTCATTGGAACATTACATGATTTATCCTATGAATAATCCTATGGATAAGTAATTTAAAATTAATTATAATTCAATTTAAATTATCTAGAAATAAATAATTACACCATTAATTTAACTTATAGTTTCCAATTAATTACATATAAATTTTTTTGAACACCCTTAATGGAATGTCAAAAAATCACATTAAACCTAATTTTTTTTATTTCATATAGAAATATAATAGGATATCCTACATCATCCAAAACCATTTTCAATTGAAATGATATCCCTAAAAAATGTTCTTGGCCTCAAAAATGTAACATCAAAGCTCAAGCCATCACCCAATAATCATAACAAAGAATGAATATCCAAAATGAATAGCTAAATGAAAAACCAAATTTACTCAAAAAACTAAAATTTAATTTAAATTATTCAACTATTTATTATTGTAAAAAACTTATTTATTGACCTCATTTCATCCAAACAAAAACGTCCCATAAATCAGTGGCTCGTGCCTCACCTCCATTAAAAATATAGGAAAATTCAAAATATTAAAAACAAATTCAATAGTAAGTAAAATAATTTCTAGGAATAAACATGAGAAAATTCCATCAGTGACATACCTACATAAAACTGTTGAGGGAAATCATTCATATTGTGTATCTAGATGTCCTCTTATAAGGCAGAGAGGAATCCCCATTCTGCTGAAACTATTTAAAAATTATTTTGTAGGGACATTATCAAATACCCATACATGTGAAATAGAAAATAATAATAATAGATGGGCGAATGAAATTGAATTTATGAAATATAATTCTTTTTAAAGATCCTAGAAATATTAAAAATTCCCCTTCATCCAAGGAGATGGGTTTATTTGAGGTTGAGATCGACTGCTATTTTCCAAATTCAAGGGAGGTGAAAGAGGAGGGACTATTACCTCTCTTGTTTAATGGATAAAATTCTTTGTTGATATTTTTAATCGCAAATTATTTTTATTTCTCACTTGAAGAATGTGGGTGAAAATTTCTTGGCCCCCAGCCAGGTGATGTTCCCAGATAATAATCTAGGACCCTAAACAGTCCAATGACTAGCATACAACTAGCTAGTGGTCACAAAAATTAGTTTCCCTTTTTCCTAGATGCCTTAGCAATCCTTTTAAAATCCCATTAACTTTTTCATATCCAATTTTAAATAATTCCACCGAAAAATTATGAATTTTAAGTTATAAAAACTATATGTTTTCCATTCCTAATGCTAGGGTAAAAAATTACTCCCACTAATTAAAAAATAAAACTCTCTGTGAAATTATCATGTCATTATAGACACATTGCCCTAAAAACAGACCATCATAAACTTTTTTCTCCCTAGAATGACCTGATGATCATGAAACCACATCTCTTGACCTATTTAAATCACAGACACAAATATATATGACATTTTTTATCAATGAGTTATCAATGAATCCCTAAATAATAGTTCTAGTGTACATTACTAATACCAAAAAATACTACATAATTTGTTAATAAATCTGCATAACAAATAATACCCTTAATCATATATAGTAAAAAAACATTGTTTTCATGGTTTATTGAGAATAAATTCTAACAGTTCTCCCCACTGTACAACAAAAATCAACATGGAAACCTCTACACTATGCCAACTACCATAATCATAGATCGGTGAAGAAACTAGCTAAAGCCAAGAACCTAATAATCACACAAAATATGATTGTGATTTTGTGGTACCTAGTTCAGCATTTCCAATAATTATTGAAAACACTAATCAAGTAGCATAACTAGTTTATACTTTTATTTTTCAATCCAAACAAACAGTGTTAAATGTTAATGAAATATGCTCGACATATTTTTTTAGTAAAGACAAGTAAGATATCAAACAAACAAAATATATTCAAAAAGGCATACCTAATAAATAGTGTAAAATTATATATAAGAAAAACATTTGAAAATCATATAGTTGGCATGTATGAAAACCACTCGAACTCTAGAAAAATTTAATTAGTACAAAACATTAGATGGGATATTCTAATCCTAGAGACACCCGTCGAATCATATTTGGATTCTCGCAGATGGAATAAACAAATTCTTGGTGAAATTAAATGTTGGAAACACAAACTTAACAAAATGATATGTCATTCCATATAGTACCATGATCACAAAAAAATATTGGATCTTACAAATCTTGATCATCTAAATTTATTCCATTCATAATATTGAACATGAACTCCAACTAATACCATATTAAAATAAATACCATTCATTCACCAAGGAAGATGTTATAATTTATCCACATTTTTTTATTAGTAGAAAAATTCAATAATGATTATACATTGACCAATCTCTTACAATAATGTTTACTCTGAGGTGATAGTCACAAATTCCCAAACCAATATCACACTCCCCATTCTCAGAGTACCCATGTCATCCAAAAACATAAATAGATTCCCAATCATTGAACCCACTTACCTTTCCTCAATGAACGTCATGGATGGACATGGAATAAGTCTATTATCATAGAGAACTAACATTAAATTTGTCACATCATTAATTTTCAGACCATTGGAACATTATAAATTACACTAGAATAAATCCAAACCACAATGTTTGTTTCAATCCTCCATAATCCATTACTAAACCTCCCTATATGTGACGCCATGTTACCTGATCCAACAACAATACTTCAATAGTATCCATCAACAAATAATTCATGTATCTTCTTTATCTTCATGGTTATTATATTCTCATGATAATATGGGTATAAAAAACTCATAAAACATCATTATCATTCAACTCATATGCATCACTGATAAATTTCAATTTCAACAAGTACCAAATATGTGATCATATATTATTTTTAACCTCATTGCAAAAACTGTGTATGATCATATGTTACATGATCATTGAAACAGAATAAAAATATATTGTTCCTCTCGTCACTATCATTCTTCCCAATGTCTTAACCATTGATAATGATCCATATGCATGCCAATCAAATCAATCTATTATCACCCAACTCTCTTATATTAAATTATCCATAGTCATTATCCCCAGCATACCCAGTCATTAAAATTCCATATGGAGTTTTTCAATGCCACAACAATCGACCCTCACTCTTAACAATCCATTAAAATGATAACATGTAATAATTGTTAGTAAACTGAATAATCCTTCCCTAAGAATCCTTTCTGAATACCATAACACCCTACAACTTACAGTGATAGAAATAATGTTTCTATCTTTGTAATACCTCTTGAAATTAACATTACTCTATCATATCCTATAATCCTCCCACTAGAAATCTATATCATCCTAAATAACATAGAAATAAATCCATTACATTAAATTCAAAATCCCAATCCATGCCCTTACATGGGTTTCCATTCAAATGTACTTTATACCACCCAACAATGGCTTATATTGAATCCATGGGTCTACAATTCTACCATCAATCTAAATATAAAAAATTCCTTCATGTTTATTTGTCATAGTATGTGTTACACACACTCGGTCCAAAACAAAAAATTTCATCCATCATCCCAAATTACACTCATTATTAAAATATGAAAGTATTCATCAAAATCCAAAACTATCAGACCACCATTTAAATATTATTATTGAACATAATAAAATGCAATAGTACATTAATAACAAAAAATTATCATTCATCATTATTTTAACAGAATTTTTTTGAACTTTTTTTTCCAAAAATCTTATTTCATTAATAGATAGCATTAAACAAAACATTAATCCTTAATGGCCTATGATATACCGTAAATATTAATATTTAGACTATAATATTATAGAATAACCACAAAATATAGTGGTATAAGTAATAATAAACAAAATTTTAAAATACAATTAAAATGATTTAGAAAAAATATATATTTTAATTACCTACATTATTTTTTTAAAATTATAATATATTCATTGAAAATAAAATTTTCTGAACAAACATTATTTTATAACTATTTTGAATAAAAAACTAAGAAAAATATTCCAATTATAATAATTTTATATTATAAAATATCATATTTTTGAAGGAAGGATTTCAAAATTATCTTAGAGTACTATTTTGTTAATTTTTTAAAAAAGAATAATTGTTCAAATGAATGGTAAAAAATATTAGTTTTTATTAAAAATTCCATTTATTAGAACTCATTTGAAAATCTATATTTTGTTTTGGAATTTTTTAAATGTAACATACGTAAACAAATTAATTCTAATATAATTAATGTAATTTAATCAATTTCATGTTTATTTTTATATTAAATATTTTTATACTTATAAAAATGTTTTAATAGAAGAAATAGCTTTTTCATTGTATCTATATGTTTAATTTAAAATTAAATCATTATAGTTTATTGAGTTGAATTTGTAATAATTTATTTCAAATTTGTAATTAAAAATAGTATAATTATGTAAAATGTTCTACATATGATTTATCTTAAAAAATAAGAAAAATAGTAAATATTAGTTACCATGTTTATGTTTAAAATGAGTATTCTAAAATGTAAAACTAAAAATATAATAGTTAACGTCTCCTATAAACATTTTAAATTACTATTATATAGAAATATATATAGATTATCTCATATAGGTTCTGATAATTTTCATTTTGGATCCTTATTATTTTTGTAAATGGTGAAAATACTTATTAAATTCTACATATTGTAAGTCTATCATCCCCCCAACCCATAAAAGGGAACCTCTATCCTATCATCTCCAAATGTAAAATCCCAAGTAAGTAATGAATAATAGATATTTTTATCTATGTATATTAATGAACTAGATAGTGTTTTAGAGGCTTAAAATGAAAATAAATCCAATCTTAAGCATGGAATACACTAATACTTTTAAAAGATTGTTTTACTGCCTTTTGATGGAAAACAATTTTTAAATCTATATTTTGACAATTTTATAAGTTATTTTTGTCAAAATAAAATTATTCTTTATGTTTCGGACATCAAAATTTACTTTGTGTGAATTTTTGGTATTTTTCAGACAATGTTCATTTTTTTATGAATAGTGAAAAATACTGCATTTTACATCAAAACTGCTTATTAATCTAATTTATTTATATGATTAGATTATCTTTTGAATTGGTATTAATGTGTAATCTGAATATATTTTTACCATTTAATCCAATGTTGGTCATTGGAATCAATTTCACTTTGAAATTAGACTTAAACTGGTGTCAATCTTTTGATACTTATTGTTTTATAAAAACACGCTATTTCCTCTGACAACATGAATTAATTATTAAATTAATTAATTTGAATTATATGTTTTGAATTTTTAAAAATAGAATTCATTTTTTAATTCGTAATATCAAATATATCTTACGGTGAATTTTTGGTAATTTTCTGGAAAACTTCAATTTTTGATGAATAGTGAAACCACTAAGTGGTACTTATAAAAACTGATTTTCCATTTAAATGAAATTTTGCCATCATTGTGTTTTGAATTTAAAAAATCCGACATACATGGTTGTCATTAATAAGTAAAATGTGGTTCAATGAGATTAAAATAATTTTTTTGTGAATAGTAACTTATTAAGTTTTTAATCGCGATTAGTGGTAATTAGTGTAGTTTAAGGTAAAAATAATGTTTTAATAGTATGAGATGAGCTTGAAACATGTACTACCCTCATTGGTTGTGTCATGGCCGACCAAGACAGGCCATGGGTCAACTTGGGGATCCCATGGAGCCACTTTGGTTGGGAAATGACATAAATAACTTTTTATTTAATGTAAAAGTAAAAATGACACAAACATCATATTTTTTACGAAAACAATTTTTACGTGGGGTTATAAAGATCAGATTTTTGATTATAAATAGTCATTTGAAAGATAAAAAGATTTAAGACATCATAGTATTTTGTTTATAATTTTTAGACTTAAAATATATTAAATTATTTATGACATCATGATGATGCAGCGATGACCTCATTATTTAACGATTTAAATAAAATGGAATGATAATGTAATATCTAAAACCTACACATGTCCAAAACCTATTGGATGGGTAGATTTAGAACCCTTATCACCTTATCCTAGAATTATATCAATGTGGGACCATTTAAATCCGAAACTCATTTTCAAATAAAGTAATATTGCTTTACTTTCCAAGAGTGCCCCTCCTCTCCTCCTATAAAAGGACCCCACCTATACCTCCTTATCTACACTCTCAAAGTG
Organism: Viscum album; assembly: GCA_963277665.1. Lineage (NCBI taxonomy): Eukaryota > Viridiplantae > Streptophyta > Magnoliopsida > Santalales > Viscaceae > Viscum > Viscum album. Next base: position 201,372,856 of record OY728121.1, on the reverse strand, counting down.
TTTGGCTCGGCCAAACCCTGCCCATATTGTCTCTCCACTTCCATATCTTACTCCTTGAAGCCTCAATCTGGGCATAAGTCTTCCCAAGGAAGCCTTTGACCTCAAACCAAAGGGAGTTACCCGATTTTAAGGTAATGTCTTCTTTTGAGACCTTTTGTTTTATTTTGCTTCTCCAACCCCCCAAACTCTTTTTATTATTTTCATTTGTAAAAAATAAAGTATCCTCAATGTACTAGGATGTTTTTATAATAAGGATTTGAGCTACACTTACACACACCTACATCTAATGGTTAACGAACATACTGTTTCCGTGGATAGTGAATTTATGCCTCCCGAAACGATGATTGTTCAACATTATTTTAACACCTTCAAAGGTGGCCATTAAGATGTAACTATATTTATATATGATATATGATATGTTTATGTTTTCCTTAAGCTTCTGTATTTTCTTTTTTTGGGCATACCTTTATGTTTTCCATTATGGGTGAACGCGATATCTTCATTTAAGGAAGTGCGGACTACCGCCCCTCAAAGTGATTTGATTCGTTAAATACCATATGTGGGACGTATAATGGATGGAACTATGATATTATATATGATATTATTCTGGAATTATAATATACCTTTATATCATTATGATTCCATTCTATAAAATACGAAATAGAAATGAAAGTAGCGTTCATGCGTACGTACGGCTTACCGTCTCCATGAACGGTGCATTTCATTTCATACCTCTAAATGATTATGTAATATTATAAATGCATGAATGTACTAGATATATATGACATATATGTTATCTACATCATGAATACCATTCTGGATATAATGGATACATGAACAACATGTAATTATAAAGTGATTATTTTTTACTCAAGTACCAATGATCGTTAAAATGACGGTCATTAACTTAAATAATTACATAGTGTTCATGACATGATAATAAGTGATATAAAAGGAATAATGAACATGAAAAAGGTTCTTAAACAAGTAGAAATTAACTCAAGTTTATTATTCAGGACATTAAAGAACGATCGAGTCAAGTCGGACCCGAGGTATGGGACTTCGTCTCAATCTCCTTTCATTGAGGCATATTTTATTTTATACACAACCTTCTTTTATACGGTGTATAAACCCCATTGAATTTTAAGTTTATCCTAAAGGAATCTTTTTTATATGAAGCATTTTACTAAACAACAAAAGGGAATGTTTTTGTCGTACGTATGCGGCGACAACGACTTCTCTGCCACCTTGACCGTTATTTGAGTTTCGGCTTCCTCTACAAGCCATACCATCTTTTTAAAAGAAAAATAAATACCATGTTTTACTTTTCTTTTATTTTGGTATCGAAAATGGTTTTCATAATGTTTTTATATCAATGTGTTGTATTGATATCTTGTGATTGAAAGGTGGGAATGTTATGTTTCCTTTATGGATGTTTTATGTTATATGATTATGTTGAGGTTCTTGGGCATTATTATGAAAACTAGTGGTTCTGTGATAAACTAAGGGAGGGTGAGCCTGATATAGCTCTCCAATGCATTGGGTAACGCGAAGGAGTGAAACGTTAAGGTTTCTCCGAAGATATTTAGGGAATATACTCTGATGGATATTCCAAACGTAACCAAGAGGGTTACTCCGTACGTAAGAATGTTATGAATGCCTCAAGTTACCTTTATGTCTTATTATTTCTATGATTTATTCATGATTTGATGAGGTATGTTAAAGTTCTTATGTTTTATGGGTAAAGTATGATCTCATCCTTATGTATATATGTACCCATGTTTCCTTTCCATATTTTTATATCCCTTACTGAGCTTTTTATGATCATCCCAATTTTTTTGAAATTTTTTTTCACAGGTCAAGGGAAAGGTACATGGTATGATGATAGTGTCAAGGAAGTGTCAAGAAAGAATCCAGGTTTATTTTAAATATTTTTCCATTGATGGGAATGAAGAATACTATCTTTATGTAACCACTTTGTTTATATGTGGAATGTAATGCAACTTTTATGATCTAATTCTCTAAAACTCTAAACCTGAAATGATCCTCAATGTGTAATCTTGTAATAACTCAAGATTAAGTATGTTTTAAGGCTGGGGCCTTATAGTTGGTATCATAGGTAAGTTTAGATAACTTTAGGAGTTAGAATTCTATTAAATGATTATCCAAAAATATTTTTTTTGGTCAAATTGAAGTGATATAGCATTTGAAGATTACCATGTTGCTTCGCCTAAGATATTTCAATGTTAAGAATGGTTTTCATAGAGGAAATAGAATAGCTTTTCTAAGAAGGAATACAGAGGGAAATGACCTTCCAAATCAGCATACTTAGATGGTCAGAATCAGAATTGAGCAGTTTATAGCAGCGATGGATCAGTTGACTCAGGTGATAAATCATGGTTGTTTTTATTAATGATATTTTGGTGTTTTCTAAAAGTAAAGAGGAGAATTAAAGACATTTAAGGGTTATCTTTCAAACCTTAAAAGAAAATAACTTGTATGGGAAATTCAGCAAGTTTGAGTTTTGGTTGCAAAAAATTTCTTTCCTTGGTCACATTGTTTCTAAAGATGGGATAACTGTTGATGCTGCAAAAACAAAAGTTGAGGAAGACTGGCCAAGACCCACAAATGTAACTGAGATTCGTAGCTTCCTTGGTTTGGCAGGCTATTACCGAAGGTTTGTTAGAAATTTTTCACAGTTATCTAGTACAATGACTAAACTAACTCGGAAGGGTGTTAAGTTTATCTGGACAAAAGAATGTGATGATTGTTTTCAGGAATTGAAAAGAAGATTGGTGAATGCTCCAGTTTTGGCACTACCTTCCAGGAATGGTGAGTTTTTTATCCACAGTGATGCTTCATTGAAAGGACATGGTTGCGTCCTAATGCAGAATGATCAGGTAATTTCTTATGCTTCACGACAGTTGAAAACTCATGAAGTAAATTACCCTACACATGATTTGGAATTAGCTCCTGTTGTTTTTGCTTTAAAAATTTGGAGGCATGTTTTGTATGGAGTAAAGTGTGAAATATATACCGATCACAAAAGTTTAAAGTATATATTCACTCAGAAATAATTTAACATGAGATAAAGGATATGGCTAGAATTAATCAAAGATTATGATTGTACAATTCATTACCATCCAGAAAAAGAAAATAAAGTGGATGATGCATTGAGTCGAAAAAGTAATGCTTCATTAGAAATATTGCATTTGGAACGTGATTCTTTGGTTAAGGATTTGATGATATTTGGCATGGAAGTTGTTGGTGCAGGAAGTTTTTCTGTTTTGTTTCAGGTATCAGTGAGGTCATCTCTATCAGATAGAATCAAGCAAGCACAGAAGCAAGACAGTGAGTTGCAGAAAAAGGTAGAGATGGTTCAGAAAGGTAAGTTGCCTGAATTCAACATTAATAATGATTGTGTATTGAGATTTGGGAAGAGATTGTGTGTGCCTTGTGATTCACAATTGAAGAGAGATTTGTTATGTGAAGCTCATAGTTCTCCGTTTTCAGTTCATCCTGGCATTACTAAGATGTACAGAGATCTGCGGGAGTATTACTGGTGGGATGGAATGAAAAGAGATATTGCTGATTTTACTCTAAAGTGTTTGACATGTCAATAGGTTAAAGCGGAGAGGCAGTTACTGAAAGGGATGCTTCAACCTTTACCAGTGCCAGCGTGGAAATGGGAGAATATATCCATGGACTTTGTTGTGGGATTACCGAAGACATCTCAAGGTAATAATGCAATCTGGGTTATTGTTGATTGCTTGACCAAATCTGCTCATTTCCTTACTATACGAGATACTTTTCCCTGGATCAACTTTCCCGTTTGTATATTAAAGAGGTAGTCAGGTTACATGGAGTTCCTCTCTCCATTGTATCTTACCGTGATCCCAGGTTCACTTCTAACTTTTGGAAAGGCCTTCAGAAGTCATTGGGTACTGAATTAAATTTTAGTACAGCTTTTAATCCTCAATTAGATGGTCAGTCAGAACGAACAATTCAGACCTTGGAGGATATGCTACGTTCTTTCTCTATGGATTATCAGGGAAGTTGGGACCAACATCTTTCTTTGGTTGAATTTTCATATAATAACAGTTTTCATTCCAGTATACAGATGGCACCATTTGAGGCGTTATATGGGAAGCGATGTCGAACTCCAGCTTTCTGGGATGAAGTGGGTGAAAGGAAGTAGATGGGACCAGAATTGGTAGAAGATATGGTAGAACAAGTTCAGCTGATTCAGAAGCACATGGTAATAGCTCAGAGTAGGTAGAAGAGTTATGCAGACAACAGGAGGAAGAATCTATCTTTTGAGGTAGGTGATCATGTTTTTCTCAAAGTCTCACCATGGAAAAGTGTGATGCGATTTGGTAAGAAAGGAAAGCTGAGTCCAAGGTTCATTGGACCATATGAAATTCTGGAGAGAGTTGGATCAGTTGCATACCAAGTGGATTTACCTCCGAGTTTATCTCAGGTACACAATGTTTTTCACGTTTCGATGTTGAGAACGTATAAGCCAGATCCATCTCATGTTTTGAGTCCAGAGGTAGTTCAGCTGGAAGAGAACCTATCTTATGAGGAAAAACCGGTCTAGATTCTTAACCACAGGGAGCAAGTGTTATATAATAAGGTGATTAATTAGGTAAAGGTTTTTTGGAAAAACCACATGATGGAAGAGGCAACATGGGAATCTGAAAATTCAATGAGGGATAAGTACCCCCATTTATTTGATAAGTAAATAAATTTCGGGGACGCAATTTTCTAAAGGGGGGAAGGATGTAACATCCCAAGTAAGTAATGAATAATAGATATTTTTATCTATGTCTATTAATGAACTAGATAGTGTTTTAGAAGCTTAAAATGAAAATAAATCCAATCTTAAGCAGGGAATACACTAATATTTTTAAAAGATTGTTTTACTGCATTTTAATGGAAAACCATTTTTAAATATATCTTTTGACAATTTTATAAGCTATGTTTGTCAAAATAAACTTATTCTTTAGGTTTGGGACATCAAAATTTACTTTGTGTGAATTTTTGGTATTTTTCTGACTATGTTCATTTTTTTATGAATAGTGAAAAATACTGCATTTTACATCAAAACTGCTTCTTAATATAATTTATTTATATTATTAGATTATCTTTTGAATTGGTAATAATGTTTAATCTGAATATATTTTTACCATTTAATCCAATGGTGGTCATTGGAATCAATTTCACTTTGAAATTAGACTTAAACTGGTGTCAATCTTTTGATACTTATTGTTTTATAAAAACACGCTATTTTCTCTGACAGCGGGAATTAATTATTAAATTAATCAATGTGACTTATATGTTTTGAATTTTGTAAAATAGACTTCATTTTTGAATTTGGAATATCAAATATATCTTAGGGTGAATTTTTGCTAATTTTCTGAAAAACTTCAATTTTTGTTGAATAGTGAAACCACAAAGTAGTACTTATAAAAACTGATTTTCCGTTTAAATGAAATTTTTCCATAATTGTGTTTTGAATTTCAGAAATCCGACATACATGGTTGTCATTAAGAAGTAAAATGTGGTTCAATGAGATTAAAATAATTTTTTGGTGAATAGTAACTTATTAAGTTTTTAATCGCGATTAGTGGTAATTAGTGTAGTTTGAGGTAAAAATAATGTTTTAATAGTATGAGATGAGCTTGACACATGTCCTAACCTCATTGGTTGTGTCATGGCCGACCAAGAAAATCCATGGGTCAACTTGGGGACCCCATGGAGCCACATTGGTTGGGAAATGACATAAATAACTTTTTATTTAATGTAAAAGTAAAAATCACACAAACATCATATGTTTTACGAAAAAACTTTTTACATGGGGTTATAAAGATCATATTTTTGATTATAAATAGTAATTGGAAAGATAAAAATATTTCCTACATTAGAGTATTTTTTTTATAATTTTTATACTTTAAATAAATTAAATTATAAATGACATCATGATGATGCAGCGATGATCTCATTATTTAACGATTTAAATCAAATGGAAAGATAATGTAATATCTAAAACCTACACAAGTCCAAAACCTATTGTATGGGTATATTTAGAACCCTTATCACCTTATCCTCTAATTATAACAATTTTGGACCATTTAAATCCGAAACTCATTTTCAAATAAAGTAATATTTCATTACTTTCCAAGAGTGCCCCTCCTCTCCTCCTATAAAAGGCCCCCACCTCTACCTCCTTACCCACACTCCCAAAGAATTGGCTCGGCCAAACCCTGCCCATTTTGTCTCTCCACTTCCATATCTTACTCCTTGAAGCCTCACTTTGGGCAGAAGTCTTCCCAAGGAAGCCTTTGAGCTCAAACCAAAGGGAGTTACCCGATTTTAAGGTAATGTCTTCTTTTGAGTCCTTTTGTTTTATTTTGCTTCTCCAACCCCCTAAACTCTTTTTATTATTTTCATTTGTAACAACTACAGTATCCTAAATATACTAGGATGTTTTTATAATAAGTATTTGAGCTACACTTACACACACCTACATCTAATGGTTAATGAACATACTGTTTCCGTGGATGGTGAATTTATGCCTCCCGAAACGATGATTGTTCAACATTCTTTTAACACCTTCAAAGGTGGCCATTAAGATTTCACTATATTTATATATGATATGTGATACGTTTATGTTTTCCTTAAGCTTCTATATTTTATTTTTTTGGGCTTACCATTATGGTTTCCATTATGGGTGAACGCGATATCTTCATTTAAAGAAGTGTGGACTACCGCCCCCTCAAAGTGATTTGATTCGTTAAATACCATATGTGGGACGTATAAAGGATGGAACTATGATATTATATATGATATTATACTAGAATTATAATATACCTTTATATCATTGTGATTCCATTCTATAAAATACGAAATAGAAATGAAAGTAGCATTCATGCGTACGTACGGCTTACCGTCTCCATGAACGGTGCATTTCATTTATTACCTATAAATGATTATGTAATATTATAAATGCATGAATGTACTGGATATATATGACATATATGTTATATACATCATGAATACCATTCTTTATGTAATGGATACGTGAACAACATGTAATTATAAAGGGATTATTTTTTACTCAAGTGCCAATGATCGTTAAAACGGCCATTATTAACTTAAATAATTACATAGTGTTCATGACATGACAATAAGTGATATAAAAGAAATAATGAACTTGAAAAAGGTTCTTAAACAAGTAGAAATTAACTCAAGTTTTTTATTCCGGAAATTAAAGAACGATCGAGTCATGTCGGACCCAAGGTATGGGACTTCGTCTCAATCTCCTTTCATTGAGGCATATTTTATTTTATACACAACCTTCTTTTATACGGGGTATAAACCCCTTTGACTTTTACGTTTATCCAAAAGGAATATTTTTTATACGATGCGTTTTACTAAACGACAAAAGAGAATGTTTTTGTCGTACATATGCGGTGACAACGACTTCTCCGCCGCCTTGACCGTTATTTGAGTTTCGGCTTCCTCTACAAGCCATACCATCTTTTTAAAAGAAAAATAAATACCATGTTTTACTTTTCTTTTCTTTTGGTATCGAAAATGGTTTTCATAATGTTTTTATATCAATGTGTTGTATTGATATCTTGTGATTGAATGGTGGGAATGTTATGTTTCCTTTATGCATGTTTTATGTGATATGATTATGTTGAGGTTATTGGGAATTATTATGAAAACGGGTGGTTCCGTGATAAACTAAGGGTGGGTGAGCCCGATATAGCTCTCCAATGCATTGGGTAATGTGAAGGATTGAAACGTTAAGGTTTCTCCGATGAGATTTAGGGAATATACTGTGATGGATATTCCAAACGTAACCAAGATGGTTACTACCTACGTAAGAATGTTATGAATGCCTCAAGATACCTTTATGTCTTATGATTTATATGATTTATTCATGATTGGATGAGGTATGTTAAAGTGCTTATGTTTTATGGGTAAAGTATGATCTCATCCTTATGTATATATGTACCCATGTTTCCTTTCCATATTTTTATATCCCTTAATGAGCTTTTTATGCTCATCCTAGGTTTTTTGAAATGTTTTTCACAGGTCAAGGGAAAGGTACATGATATGATGATAGTGTCAAGGAAGTTTCAGGAAAGAATCCATGTTTATATTAAATATGTTTACATTGATGGGAATGAAGAATACTATCTTTATGTAACAAATTTTTTTATATGTGGAATTTAATGCATGTTTTATGATCTAATTCTCTAAAACTCTATACCCAAAAAGATCCTCAATGTGTAATCTTGTAATAACTCAAGATTAAGTAAGTTTTAAGGCTGGGGCCTTATACCAAATTTCCAGTGTATTTTTGTATAGAAAATTAATACACATATTCATTTAATAATTTACATAATTTACATAATTTTCCTACATGATTTATATTTATATTTAATGTTTTTAATGAAGAATTTATGAGCTTATATATATAGGGTTCCAAATGAAGTGGTTCCATTCATAACCGAGTGTCATTGTTTTATTTTTTCTTCCACCTATTAAAAAAATTATCAAACTATTATAATATAATATATTAAGTATATTGAAAATATTGGGATGTTAATATGTAATTTTATTAATTTCTATCCATGTTCTCCTCTTTGAATGGGTGATAATCCCATTGATCGTATGTACAATATACTACTGCCTCACAAACCGATGGTGTTTTTCTCCATCACATCATACCACAGATTGATATAATTATGGATTTTATATATAAAGGTGATATTTATTACCTAAAAATAATATAAATAATAATAATTACACATATAACAAAATACCTTTTTACCTAATGGAAAATAGTAATGTCCCTTATGTTTTCTGTAGAATCACTCCTCATGAACTATTATGTGTTATTTTAAATTTATGTATTACATGGTTGGAAATAGATAAATATTTATCTAATATATGTTATAAAAAATATATTTTAATTATTCTAGGCGGGTGAATTATTATATACATTTCTTTAATTTAATCAATCAATAAAATAGATATAACGTTCATTTTTACAAATGACCAACCATCTGCTTGAATAATTTAATTCTATTTATATATACATATTTAAGGGATACTGAATATATATATATATGATATTTATTTTATGTTTAACATTATGGAGATCATTCCACCATGACCAATGAAAAATCAATGAAATTACCAAACCAAAACATAGTTGAAAAAAGAAGAAGATAACATCCAAAAAAGATATATTAACAAATTGATTTTAAAAAATGTGGTGATTAATGGTTGAAAGATAGTCATATAATTTATTAAAAATATTAAGATTATTTTATAACATATTTATAATAAAATATATATTTATTAAACTTGTTTATTTAAAAGGTACGAAAAATTCATGATTTGAGGTAACTTTTTTCCATTTAACTATTATCTCTCTCAAATACCTGGAAAATCAACATAAATTTATTTATAGTGGTGTATATAATTTCTATGAATGCCAATTATGATTATTATATTGACAACTATTGGTATTTACATATACATGTTTGGTTATATCATTCAGGGATATATTTATCAATAAAATACAAATGTTGTAAAACATTTTTTTGTTCAATCTCATTTTTATGAGGAATTTTTGTGATTATGTTTCCTATGAGTAAATATTATGTTATACCACTAAATAAATGAAATGAATATTCTTATAATCATTTTATTTCTATATATAACATATTACCTTGCCATTTTCCTCTATTTATGTTCAAATAGGACCAAAATAATTTTATTTATTAAAACTAATAATTATGGTTTACTTCGATATAAAATCAATTTTCTTCATTGTAAATATTTACTAAAAATAGTTTAAATAAGTAATTTTATATTATAAAATGATATATTAAGGTAATATTTACTATTGTATTAATTTATATAATTTTTTTAAGGGAAATTCTTTTCATATTAAAAATTAGGCATCAATTAATTTATATTTAAAATGTGAATGGAATATATGTTTTAAAAAGTATGACATCAATACAATTTCCCAAAACAATTCCTTAAAAATTATTTATTTATTCACATAATAGTATAAAATATAATTTTAAAAAAATCATTAATATTTTGAAAATTCTAGGATATTAAATATGTGCTTTGAAATGAAATGGGTTTTCCTCTAAAATGTTTCAATAGTCATTTTATGAAATATCTAATCATAATAGATAATATCACTCAGTGATGTTAATTATTTTATAGGAATGTGATCCAATCATACAAACCTTATTGATACCTGGGATGTGTAACGAATACGATTATTAAATGTTTATAATACCCATTAATTCTCATGGTAAAATTCTTTTATGAATTAATGAAATGTATATAGAACCTATTTCCCTTTAACATGATATGATATAATGATATGGTGATTGTTTTGTGATCGTTTCGATCTCATTAGTTTAGTTTTTAAAATTTGATGGGTGGTCCCTTTATATATATGTTTACGGTTGTTATGAAATAACCATTGATTGGTGGTTATCATATAAAAAAGTATGATTGTTTATGTTATAATTCAAGGAGTCATGGTTATGTAATAAAACAAGGGAGGGTGATTATGTTATAATCTAGGGATGGTGGTAGCATTATAACCAAGGACATTTGAAACATTATAACTACGGATGAGTGATTATATTATATTCCAAACATGGGTTAGAAAATTCTTGATCAATATTTTTATGGATATGTATAGATAACTAAAGAGATAATATGATTTCTGTTTACCTGAATTCATATTCACAATATTATGGTGGACATGATTTCATATCCATAATATTATTCCTGGACATCGATTTCATATATATTAAATAATACATGGACCTTCCATTCAAGTTTTTGAGTTTATTCGAGGGACCAATTTCATGTCTATAACCAAAAAAAATTATAATATTTCATTTTATCCATGTTAATAGTTTTATGAGATTTTATTTTTAAATTCTAATGTCTATGTTATGTTATCATAGAAAATGTTAATTTTTTATCATTTATGATTCTTTTTTTATAATATTCCAATATTTATTCTATGACTCAAATACATGATATTTTTTTGATTTGGTATGAAAATGTTAATTTTGTAGTCTTGATCTAATACAGTAATGATTATATTAATCATTAATGTGATTAATTGTTAATATCTCCCATGTTTACACTTATTGAGCATCATTTCTCAATGATTTTTAATATTCATTTTCCTACGCTAAGATAAATGTTTTTTATCGGGTATTTCAATGAAGTGTACTAAACAATTATATATTTGTCAGAGACATGGAATATCATTCATTAATTTAGAATATTGTAATCTTATATCTAATAAAACTAACCTTAAATGATCCCCATGCTTGCATTTTTTTATATTGATCTACAAAAAATTGATATTTATGTAAATATTACATTGTCATTATAGTTACAATGAGAGGAAAGGATTAGTTATTCATTGGAATATAATATTAGAAAACATTAGTAATAAACCTTAGGATAGAATTATTTATTCAATAATTTAAAAATTTTTTATAAATAAAGGAGTGTTGTTCTACAAGAAAAATATCCTCCTATTGATTCTACAAGTGGATGCCTCTCTAAAATAGTTTCACATTTGGTTAATAACATTAAACATAAAGTATTGTCTAATCAATCTATCATCAAATAAAGACCAAAAATATACTATAATGTTCATCTAGTTTCGAAATCCTGAGGCATATTAAATGTTAAATTACCATTTTCAATATATAAAATTTTGAAGGATTGGAAAAGATGATGACCATGTTTGACCTATGATAAAATAATTTGTCATAGATTGAAAGCAATATGTGATGGTATAAATATCCTGTGAATTATTAATATGTTTAATCAGTACTTTTATACTTCCATTTTGACCATTTTTTGTTTTAGTATTGTATTAAATATTAAAAAATATTGTTTGGTTGGGGAAACATGTGCATAAATATTGATCTGTCATATTTTTTGTAGTTATATAAATTACATTATATCTTGAAAAGTTAATAGGAATTATAATTCCTATATCAAAATACTATATGATGAATATCAAGTAAAACCCTGTAATGGTACTACTGTTTCATCCATAGTATACAAATCCTCACCAGTTGATTTATTTATGTGTGTTTCCTACAAATCTGGTAATTTTCAACCATGTTTAAATTGAAGATATCATATTAATAAATTGGATTACTCTAAAAATATCACAGAACAATTTTGATGAAATATATGTCAAATTTGATATTCCAAACTAACATATGATCATTTATATAGGGACCCAATGTTTTTACTCCTATTATTTCATTATTTTAAGAATAATTATAATTCAAATTATAATTAGGGATCAAAAATTAGACAGTTCATGGATTATTAGTTACATAATTTGAAAATATGAAACTAGAATAAAAAATATTCTTATGATTCCCCATAATGATCTCAAAACAACCATGTATATCTTATAACATCATAAGATATATATGGTAATACATATACATAAGTGATGATCTAAAAAAATTATAAGGTAATAAATATGAAAACCAACATAAAGAATGATTCAAAATACATAACATTATAACATAAAAGGAATGGATCATGAATAAACTTATAAAGACACAAAATACATAACATGGAATCATATGAACATGGAATTTTAGGAATAATGTTGAAAACCCTTACATGATATACACATGTTTCAAATTTGACATAAAACATGAAATAACATGGTGGGAAAATCCATGTAGTGTGTTATTTTTACTCCCATTACCAAAACATAATGCCTCATGAGAAAAAATAAGTATACTTTGTAATGAACAGATATATTGTGGAACCAATCATAACATGTACATTCATTTTCATTCCACAAAATTAAATCAATCATAATGAGTAAGCATACACATTTATTATGGAATGAAATGTGTATCATGATAATGACATAAGAAAAAACAAAAGGTTGTGTCATTATAGTATCCACAAAAGAAGGCATTAAATCATTCATGGAAATTCATAAATGATTAAATAATAATGGACCATGGAGAAAAATATCCATTTAATTTAGAAACATGGAAAATATTGGTGAGGTAAAATTAGAAATGTACCCCAAATGAGTTGTTTTAGGGAAAATAATATTAATTTTTTCAAGAGTTAAAAAAGAATGAATGTTCTTATAAAAAAATTAACTAAATTATTTTTTAAGAGAAAATTTGTTATTGTAAAAAAATATTCACTTCATTATAAATTTTAATGAGTGTGCAGGATAATGGTTATGAAATAGAGAATATCTTTTTAATTATGATTTCATTCCGAGAGGAATTGGGAAATGAATCTTACGAAACATGTTTTTCAAAAAAAATTAATGATTAATTGAGATATGTTAATATGATTACGAAATTTATATAGAATTTAGGAGATGTAAATAATAAGAATAAAGAAATACATTGGGGTGAAGATAAATCATAACCTAGTGGAAAAAATGGAGGTTCAAAGTGAGCCCTTATCTTATGTTAAAATATTTTATGAACACACAATTAATGTCATATATAATCATATTAAATTACTTAATTAATTAATTAACAACATGTTGATGTCGATGTGTTATAATCATTAAATTCAAAATTCTAGGAACATTCATTTCAAATTTTCATTGTATTTTAAATTATGTGTATTTATTGACGTTTTTTTTCATATGTGAGAAATTCTCATGAATTTATATTTTATGGTATTCATTTACTAAAAAATATTTAAATTGTCTTATATATCAATTTTTTACATGACGATGACTCATTTTCAAAAAAGGTGATGATAATTATTTTTTTTATTTTGGATGTTTTTTTGAAAATAATGAATATGTTTCGATTTATTTTATATTATGATTATATATTAGTTAAATAACCTGAAATAATCCATAATATATATCTCAATATATTAATTTACAATAATAATACATTTATTACCATCCAAGATTGTGGTAATGGAAAATAAAAACTCATTATCCACAGAAAGTGTTAACCGTCATACTATGGATAGTGGTTTTGTTTCTTATAAAAATATTATATGAGAAAAACTAATGGATTACAGATATTACATTAGAAATATAAAATTATAATATATACCTGATTTGAGATTTATTATAATTTTTTGGGTGATGTAGGTTTGGGGAATGTAGACGAAGAAATGAAATTTAGATAGGTTGTTTTAAAAAATTACCACATGAAAATCACCCCATTGAAGGACATCATGAGGAACATTACTTGGGAGGGGTTACTATTCCAATGGTCTTGTTACTATTATAATGGTTCTATTATGTTAACAATATCCAGATTTATAACAAACAAATGGGCTCCTAAAATCCTATAAAAACCTCTCATTCAATTTATTCTTCATTAAATTCAATTTTATCTTAAGGTTACTTATACATTCATCATATTATTTTATATTTTGATATTAAAATTATATATTATATATATAACATTATTCTTGGGTGAAATAATTCTAGTGGATTGAGCATATCTGAATTATCTTATTATTAATCTATTATTTTTTATTTATTGTACCAAATAGTAATTGGAATTGAGATTGGATTATATCGCGATGAATGTATCATTATTCATTTATGATTTTAATATTTTTTTTTCTCTAAACTTTATTTATTTTCATTATATATCATAATATTACTATTTTAATGGAAATTTCATGCATCAAATTTCAGTTATTTACATTCTTCCCCCATTTTAAAATCCCATCCTCAAAATATAGTTTTACTTACTATAGTGAAAACATGTGAGGGTACTTATCCATCATTAATAAACCATTATCCCATGTTCCCGATTCAAATTTATGGTTCCTCCAAAGTACATTTTCCTAGTGAGATGTCTTGTTCCATCGAACATTATCTCTCCAAAATAATAAGATCACTGGATGATCACAATAAATCATATAATTTTCTAACTATACCTCTTCTTAATATATTACATGTTAGGGATATGGTATGAAATTCTCCCAGAGGGATGTATGGAATAAATAATGCACATGAGACATTTTTGGTGGATGTTTAAGTCGATATGCCACATCACCAATATGATCAAGAATATCAATGTGGATAGTGAAAATGGAACATTGTTTTCCCTTATTCCCAAATATCATGAATATCAATAATATATATATTTTTATGAATAATTTATCTCAAACCTCTAATTATATTTCCCCCCGACAATTAAAATCATATTTCTTTTGTCAACATTGTGTTGGCCTAAAGTGTTGTCAAATGGTCTTAACATTTTATATCATTTCTTCATCCTTTGTCGGCCCTGGTATCTTATCTTAAATTATTTCATCCTAGAATGAAGGTGTTTTACATTTATTCCCACAAAGGCCATAATATATAGCCATTTGGACGCTTGAGTGGATAATGCTTTCCTCATCGAACTCATTCAATGAAAGATACTAATCTCATTCTCTTTTCCATCAACAACGATCCCAACC
The DNA here is from genome assembly GCA_963277665.1 of Viscum album. Classification (NCBI taxonomy): domain Eukaryota; kingdom Viridiplantae; phylum Streptophyta; class Magnoliopsida; order Santalales; family Viscaceae; genus Viscum; species Viscum album. Next base: position 201,357,322 of record OY728121.1, on the reverse strand, counting down.
TATCTTTAATGTTAGAATAATTCAATAATTTTTTATAATAGTTTGAATGTTGTAATCCATACTATAGTTTCATTTCGTTTTTAGATATTGTCGGAAACATTTCATGAACATTGAGGTGAATCATCTTCCTTTAACTGATAAAATAAATAATGGTACTTCATGTATCCTCACCACTTTCCAATAGTATATCTATTCATGTTTATCCAGTGGGAAGTCATCTAAAATTTAAATATAATACAAAAAAATAACATATATTTATTTCCTCAGAATATATTTGGATGTCATGTAAAAAGTTCATGGTGACATTTACCCATATCCATGTAGGGATGGGTAATGGTTAAATCATAAACATATATTTTTTCCATTAAACCTTAAATTTCTGAAATAATTTGAATAGTGACGTATAATCATTTATATCCTTCTTTATATTGTCCCAAAAGTAGAGCTATTGGAAAACTATATGTTTCATTGTGATCCTGGGGTGGATGGACAAGGATGATCTATGAGAGTCATAGAATATATATTTCATTGTCTTGGTATTTGAGTGTACACATTGTTGTGAACAAAATCATATGAATTTTTTCTCATGGATTTTGAATTCTATGTTTTTCCCATTAATAATAGATTCCACCATCATATGATTTTCAACACCATATCTTTGAGCATAATTTCTATTCTGTAAAATTGATGGTTATAAAATATGTTTCCAAACTAATGTTGTTTTTCTTTACATTATTATTAACACATCTATCCTTTTAAATTGTATTATGAATAGATCCTTCTCAATTCTCATAATTTTTAATGGTTCTTTATCCATTGTACATAGAACTATTTCCAAATTATTTAAATTACCAGGATAGTAGTGGGTTGAGAAATAATAATCCTTGATAGGTTAAAACATCATCATTGGAATATATTATTCTGCTTTATCGTGATTATATATTTGAGGCTCATATAATAAGTATATATCTCACACTTATTACTATGGATATGTTGTCGATATATTATTGAACAAGATGGTCACATCCTCAAATTACATATAATGTGTCGGATGATGTTTCAAACTAACATTCAACTACAATTATCTGTATGCTAATTTTTTTCATTTTTCATCATAACATTTATTCTGCACTTATATTTTTCATCATTATGCACTAAAAAGAGTTCTAAATTTATTGTTAGTGTTTGTAACGGTGTAGTTATAATGAAATTTTTTAATTCATTGAAACATTATTCCCATTCACTTTTCATGAAAATTTTTACAACCTTCTCAGTCATTTGGTTTAGTGAGATTGAAAATTTTTATGAGTTTTTCAAAAATATATGATAATACAAAGAAATGTTGAGGTAACTAAAGATCACCATTATATATGATTGTATAGTACACTCCTCTATATCCTTTTTCATAATGATATCAACAAATATATCATTACTGGTTTTAATATTTCCCATTATAGATACATAGTGCATCTAAAATTCACCTTACTATACAGTTTATATATTTTATCCCATTAAATATCCATTTGAACATTATTCATATGCTCCTCATGATTCTACATTGTAATAGAGTATATCTATATCATTTTAAATGCTTCCAAAATATATTAGGTAATATAAAAAGACTCTATTCATTAGGTATCTAAAAATATACAAGGAAGTACTATCTCCCAAGGGTATCACGATGAGCTGACTATGTCCAGACCTCTTTTGAAGGGAAATATTAGGAAAACAACCCTTCATCACCATTAATTGGTGATATCCAAACTATTGTTTTATTTTACATACATATTTGACATAATGTATTTGACCTAACAAGTTATATATCCATTGAACATGATCCATGTTCTTCATAATGATTTATTTGAGCTAATGATAATCAATGTTGATGCACATTTATCTATCATTCTTCCTTATGTAGTGTACCATATGACCCCCCCAGTGAAGAACTCCATAATATAATAATCTCTTAAAAATTTTATATTAACTATTTCTTCAGTTATTCCAATTAAACGGTGCACATATTTTATAGAGTATATGACATAGTTAGAGATCCAGGTAAATGTTCAATTGAGAACTCAACATATCGACTAATAGGAAGACGGGAAAATCATTTATGGAACACATATATGTTTCCCTAAAAATGTGAATTTATTAATTAAGGATCATCTACATTAAACTAACCATTTGAGCAAGATATTATTTCTATACGTCAATTGTATCCACCAAGGAGAAGAATATCCAAACTCATATTCAACCACATACTTATAATTGTATTGAACTTTAGGATGCCTCATAATGTAATGTGTGATCTCATACTCATGATAGATTATTTTATATTTATATATTCATATATAATCAATGATAATTATGGTATCAAACTCCACAAAAGAAAGTAATATTATATTTTCATGATGTCTTTTCCACAAACATCGACTCAGTAGTAGTTCTATAAATTTGATTTATTAATTCCTCCATTTTATATTCATACAAATAATTCAGAATCTCTATTTTGAGGTGGTGTTTTAATTATTCTAATAATCATTTTTTATTTTGAAGAATGTATATAACAAGAATCAAATAATTCATTCACCATTAAAGAATTAATAACTAGCATAATTATCACCACGTTATTTTTAGGCCCCACCTCAAAAATGGAGATAAACGTATATTAATTTTATGCATAGTAGGTTGTTATTTTTGATTGTCTTTGAATTATAAAGGCTTGTGAAATGGGCTCAAATAATTACCTTAATTCTTATAGTTGAAACACTATATTATAAGTAAATATTTTTATCTTAACTATCCATTATTCATCTAAATTTGTGGGTTTCTTTATAAATGTTCAGTAATTATTATCCTAATTCCAATTTTTTATAATTTGAATCATATTCTGGTACCCTTTAGATAGTTCAACGGATGATTCATCCAACACTATTTCTAGGGCTAATGTTGGGTTTTCATTCCACCATGGGATTTATTTGTTAATCCTCCCTTATTAAACTAAATTTTATTATTTTTTATCTAAGCGATGATACCACTTATAGTCTCCACTATCCATATCAAACTTATATGAACAATAATTAAATTACTCATTGCTATCAAATTATCAAATCAAAAATGATTTTCATTGACTTTGAATTAATCTACAATAGGATAAATTCACCTTTCATATAGAGGTCATGAAAATGATAGAGGAGTATCATGGAAGCCTTGTGATACTTTCCTCCCACACCCCGATAAACACATATTACTTTTTCATCAGTTTAGGAACTACATCACTATCATAAGAACTAGATTTAATTGGAAATATCTATTGTCAAATATTATATCGAATCAGTCCCATTTCAAGAATAAATTTCCTCTTTAGACTTCATATTTTTATCAGTTTCCACAAATTATCAACTTCCATATATGAATGTTTATCAACAAGTATAACTTTATCTTCCTTTTATCAGTGGACTATATAAAATATCTTCTCAATGGAGTTAATATAATAATCCAAAATGAGAGGTTAATAAGATTAAATAATAGAAGTATTATTTTTCCGAACAAATATTATTTGACCAAATAATGATCTATCATATGAAAATGAGGGAGTTAAACATGATTTTGGTTATTATTCACAACAAGATACAGTTGATCCAGTACATTCATTATTTTTTGATCAACCATTTCAATTAGGTTTGGAATATCATTTGGGAAGTTATTAAATTTTTGGTCACATTGGTTGTCAATAGTGAATCCTATTTACATCCATTATCTAAAATGGAAAATAAAATTTCTAGGCTAGAATATTTATCTAATAAGAATATAAAAATGAATCTATAAACCGAAAAGGATATACTCATAAATGAATATAATTTCCTAAGGTATGATTCGATCGGATTCAATATATATTCTCATAGGTGATATAATTATCCCAAGTGTTCTTAATAAATATTTCTAGTCTTAAATCCGAAAAAATTAGAAGACCATCATTTAATACCAACTATTATGATCCATCCATTTACACATATTTTTACACAATCGTAAGAAAAATTATTGATAAAATACAAAACCAAAATTGAAAATCCTTGGGTATTTGGATAATTATGAATAGTAGTAGAAAACATGAAACATCAATATAATATATTTTTATTAATATTTAGAATGAGAACATAACTATGAAATATCTCCTATAAAAACATAGGATGACCTAGATAATACATATTCAAAATTGATTAGCTTAAAATCCTAGTAAATTTATAAACATGGAAAAAAATCAAAATCCGTAGTGAAAAGGAATAACATGTTATACTAATTGAGAAAATAATGAATAAACATTTTGAGATGTTATGTATTGTATAATGAATCATATGTTCATTAAATTTTATGAATTTTGAAGAAACAAATAACATTAAAAACATGAGTCAAGGATAACTACCAAGATGAAATCACATGGTGGATAAACCCCATAATGGTTTAGCTTTTCTCCCATGATCCCAAACCTAACATATCATGAGAAAAAAATTACCCTATGCATTAGAGAACTTTATAGTATCACCCATAATTACATGATCATTAATATGAATCAAAAAAAATTAAACACAACATATGTGATAAACATATGGGGTTCCCATTGAATGAAATGGGTTTTGTGATTTGGAATAAAGAAAAATGAAAGGGTGTATCATTATGGTATCAATTAAATAATAGAATAAATTATAATATGACATTAATAAATTACTGAATATGAATAGTTATTGAATAGTAATGTTTATAAAAATTAAAACATGAATGAATGTGTTTGGGTCATTCTAGAAATGTTCAACATATGTGTTCATTTATGGAAGATAATGAAGAGTCTTTCACCTATTAAATTGAATTATTGAATGTATAATATATGAAATAGACTAAAATAGTTTTTTTGAGATAAAATTATTCATTTTAGAATCATATTGTTGGCTAAAAATACATAATGTAATGTACATTTAAATTTTAATGAAACAAAGAGCATCATTTTTATATGGTCTGATTATCGTGATGAATTGAGAAAAGGGATCCTTTTAAAACATGAATTAGTTGATAAAAGATTAATTAATTGAGTTCTTTAATATGTTTAGGACATGTATATTTATTTTATGAGAGTTATATAAGAATAATATTGAAATAAATTATGGATAATAAATTGAAAGTGTAACATTGAATTAAAAATTGCGATTTAGGGAGATCACTTACCTTATGTATAGACGCGTTATACACTTTCCCATAATTTCAAGGATAATAATATTAAATTAATTAAATGGATATTTAATAACTGATTCCACATATATTTTATTTATTATAACTTTATTTTGTTAATTTATGTCCATATCTATTTTTTTTAAGGATTAATTTTGTTTTCCATGGAGTGTTTATTTTGTAGTTTCATAATCAGTTAAATTGTGTATATATATTGATTTTCATTTAAAATGAGAATAATAATATAGAAGTGAAATTTATTGTTATTATTGTCATTAAATATTTACAAATAGTCCCATATATCATTTTTTACATAATCATGATCCACTTGATAAAACATTAATGATTATGGTTTATTTATTTTGTGGGTTTTCAGACTATCACGAATTAGATTCATTTTATTTCATATTTGTATATATGTTAGTACCAAAAAATTATAAAAGATATTTTATACTTATGTAACTGTGATTTATCAACAACAATACATTTATGAACATCCCTAAGGGGGTAACGATAAACAAAATATCATTATACACGAAGACGTTTTGCTGCCATAATTTTGGAAATGTTTTCAATTAATTGAATAAGATGATGTGAAAAAATTGATGGATTTAATATATTACAATTGAGATATAAAATTAAATTATATTGATGATAAGAGTGTTATTATTCATTTATATCCAATATTGGGTAAGATAAGGTAGAATAAATAATGAAATTATGAGAGGTGGTCTCACAAAATTATTTCATCAGTATCACCTCCATAAATTAAAAATTGAGGAACATGGAATTTATTTTAATGGTTAGACTAGTAGAACATTGATATTGTTAGAGTGGTTAGGAATTGTTTTGGAATATATTTTACATTATTAAAGGCTTATAATGTTTTAGCGGAAGGGGTTGTGAGGGGTGGTATGTATATGGGGGTGAGAGTGGTGTTTGTGATTATTATATTATTTAGACTATTGTTTTCCCACAATAATATGAATAGTGCTCATTTGTGTGACTATTTATATTAACTAGGTCAGGTGAGTTTTAACTACTGGGTTCTTACATCAACCATGTCTATAAGTTTAATGTATTTGGATAATAATATTAAATTTTTAAAATTTACATATTTCATTATTCACCCAAAATTATAAATAATTTATAAAAATCTTCAAAAATAGACCTGAAATATATGAAATAAAATTCTAAAAAATGGACACAATTTTTTGGAAATAATTCAAATAAAATGCTATGTTTTATTTTAAAATAAAATTATTGTTTATTTAAAAAATTCCAATATTAATATTATAATTTATTATACAACCCTTTAAAAAGTACTTATTCTCTAATTAAATTATCTTACCATTATAAAATAATATTAATAATAATATATGAATCCATTTAGTGAAATAAAATTTTCTCTAATTACATTATATTTATTATAAATTTTCTAAAAAACCTTAACATCTTACCAAAATAACAAAACATAACTTTCAATTTTTAAAACATTTATTTTCTTGTATAATGTTATTAATTTATAATATTTTTATATATTAATACACATAAATTTAATTTTAAATATCAATAAATGTGGTTACTATTCAATCATTCATACTAAAATTCTTAATGGCCATATTACTATTCTAACTATTAGGTTACAATTCCAACGGTCATATTACAATCCCATCAATCCTATTTATATCTATCACATGGGTTTTCTACATAAAATATATACAACACATTCCATTAAGTATTAATTAAAATCAATTTTCACTCGATATTATATTTTCCTTCATCTTTGAAATGATTATTTAATTATTAACGTTATGTTTTATTTATATATCTTTATTCATTAGTGTGTTCATTCTAGAATATATAGAATATCCATATTAATATATTCTCATTCTTTTATTTATTATTTTTCATCCCTCTATAGATTTCGAAATCATTGTAAAATTATTATTGCACTATAATATAAATTTTAAATTTTTTTAATTTTTTTTTTGTTTCCATATTTTATTTATGTTACTATTTATTACATTTCATAGTGATATGATATGAAATATCATTGATAAGATTTTGAATTGTTACTGTTTATTAAATAAAGGATATGTATTAAAATTTGATGGATATAACAACAATTGTATGGGTATTTATTCCAGAATATAATTGAATTTTTGTAATATTTATCGTGAGAAACACAAAACCAATGATATGAATATTTTGACAGATTTTGTTAATGTATTTCATGAATATTTTCTTATTCTTCAACTAAATCATAAGATTGAGTTCCAAATAGAACTCAGAATATTGGTATCTCTTAGTTTGATGATGTTGTCTAGAATGGCCCTGATTGAGTTTCATGAATTAAATGAGACACTATAGGAGAGTCTTGAAATTGATTAACTCAACCATGTATGTCAACATAAGGTTCAACTATCATTTAATTATGAATAATGAAATATCGATGTGAAATTGAATTTATTATCTTTGTTTTAAAACGTCAATGATTAAGAAAATGTATCATATTCCCCATATTAATGAAATATTTGATTACCTATGTAGAGTACCATACATTTCCTTGATAAAACATTATTATGGAAATCATGAATTGAGGGTTAAGAAGTAGTACATACAAAAGACAAAAATTTATAAACGATATTGAAACAATGACTATATATTTATTTTATTTGGTCTTATAAATTCACCTATTATATAAATGAAATTAAAAATTGATTCAGTATAGTCTACCATGATCTGTTCATGTAATCCTTTATTGTTGATGTTTTTCTATTTAAATAGAAGCTAATTCCATTAATTTTAATTGAATATTATTTTGAATTCCCTATGGAAGAAAAAAATTTAAGAAAAATTTATGATCTCTGAATTTTGAATGATTAATGATTCATTTTTGGGCTATATAATCTCCTATGAGGGTATATCGGTTTTTCAAACAATGGATGATGATATTGTATGTTGGTTCAAAAAACAATGATATTTATATAATAGGTTTTCTTAATTTGGTAAGATATTATTTAAACATTTGTGAAAATTGCTCACCATTGTCTAATCCACTATCAAGGAATGTCGAAAGGGAGCCATGTACTTTTGGATTGATTAATATGATGAAAATTTTGATGAACGAATGAGAATCATAGTTAGTGAACCTCTATATACATAACCATATAGTGGATATGGATTTTTAATCTATGGTGATGAATCTAATAAGGGATTGGGATGCATTTTATCATATCCCACCATAAAAGCGATAGAAAGGGTTCCCATTGATGATTGGACACATGGTGAACCTCCCCTATGAATGTTCATTCAAACAAGCTAAGGAGGACTAAGGTGGGACTTTAGGGAGACAATTCCTTCATGACTCAAAATTCATGAAAACTATAAACAATAAATTCTTACATCAGATATAGTAATTAAAATGATAAAAATAATTATTATTATAAACACCCAAGTTGAATAATCTAAAAGGATGTTGTGGAAGGTAGTTACAAAGTGATGATGATGATAATATAGTTAAAAATAATAACAACTTAAAAAATATTGGATATGTGAATATAATAAATGAAAATAAAAATTAAAAAAAACAAATGTTATTTCTATTAGAATCAAAATAACAGTCTCATTACACTACCCTATACTCCATTATGGAACTACGAATTACGAATTGGATGAGGAATGATTCCCTTTATCTATAGCAAAATTCGAAGTGTTCTTGATTACTAATGGTGGACAATGTTCGGTGTGAGATATACATTATAGGATGAAACTAACAGTGTGTAAATTAATCCAGTTAGTTTATATAAAATTTATGATATTCCAATTTAATATAGGTGAATATATAAATAATTAATGAAACATAAATGTTTGTTTTATTCATGGATACATGACTGTAACGCCCTGACCTGGCTCACCACTAAGATGGTTGAAAAACCTATCACCAAATCTCACCAATCGTGGCTCCATATATTTCAGAGGCTACCTACATGTAATGATGGTGTAAGGATAGTAAATGGGGAGACTATAACCTTTTATTAGAGTAGAGAACCGGTATAACAGAGTAAATAAAAATCAATAATGGAAGTTGTAATACATAATTGACGATGTACCAGAACACTGATTTCATATAAATAAACTAAAGTGCAAAATTCCAGTTTATACAATAGATGAATTCCTGTCATGGTATCGATACATTATATAAGGCAGTAAATCGTTCAACATTATTTTTAATACAATACAGTGTAAAACTCATGAAATGAAAATAACTAAAAGCCCAAAGGCAATCTCCACGAGAATCCTGAGCTCCAACTCATTCCATTGCTCTAAAATCCAAGGTAAATCAAAGAACAACCATAAATGTCCAAGGCCCTGCAAACAAGGATGGTCTACTCAGGTACTTCAGTACAATGGGGTCCCGAATTGGGTGTGTGATATAAATCTAAGTAGTCCAACACCACCGATGTCTAACCCAATCCAAAAAGTATAATATAAATTAAACATGGTGCACTAATGAATAAATATAATAAAAAGTACAATGTAACTAAACACCCATGTACCTTCTTCAACCATTAGTTTCTGTCTGGACACGTAATCAGTCCATTAATTTAGTGTTACCTGTTTATTCACAAGTCACATATGAGAAAGTCACATACCGAGTCCAAGGATTCTCCTCCATGGTAAACGGGGATTCCCAAATGACTAGTCATGATAGGAATTGACCATGAATCCTACATTCCATTGATAAACACAAGGATTGTATCCAATGCATCTTATGATGATATTTATTAATAAAGTCCCATGGTAATAACAAATGAAACAAAAGCTAGTCCCATGATGTAACAAGTAAACCTAGAAAAGATATATTATGAGGGATTTCTAGGGTAATAACCAAGGTAACATAGATTTCAAGGAATAGTTACCCAATAGTATATATATCTATCTATGGTGTAGGGTGTAATCTACATAGCGTAGTCCAAGGAATTCCATGATGAGGAGCCTACCGTTTCCAATTAGTACATCCATGGTAAAACATGCTATGCATGTTTTGGGTCAAATGAGTGTATCCAATGCACCTACTTATCAATTATGGATCCAAAGATTGTATCCAAGGATTCCTATAGTACTATATATCTACCCAATGGATTTATAACATTCATCCAATAATAAGACAAAGAATTAGATTTAGGAGAGACTAAACCCTAACAACTCATCCTTGAATTTGGAATGGCGAACCCATATGCTCATGGTATTATATATTCAGAAACGAAGGCAATGTTGAGACAAACAATTCCTATAGAATAAATAAGTATTATAATAATTTATTTTGTTCAATTCCTTGCCATAAATTAGTTTGGAAATGACAAGAATCATTAAATCCATTTACTTAATTGTTCAAGGAATTCCTTCCAATAGTGTGGAGAGGTCATGTAGTATTGCAACCATTTATTTATAAAATCCAATAAGGCTAATCCAATAATTAAGATACACTCTTCTACCATCAATAATCTTGGAAAGGGGTCATATGGACATGAAATCGATATTCAATTACTCTCAATAAGGATAAGTGATATAATCATTATACATGTCGATTAACATTTCACATTTAATTGTCAATTCAAATAAATTTCATTTGGTGGGTAATGTGATAGGAATATATGGTTTGTTCCAATATAAAATTCATAGAATATATTTTTCAAATTGATATAGAAGGGAATTAATGAATAAAAAATATTACAAGGAACACCCTAATGGTGGCCCGATTGTGTCAAAAACACTAAATGAAAATTATTTTAAAAATTAAACATGGTTAAATATAGTTCAAAACCTGGAAAAGCACATAGGCGATTCCTTATCCCTTTTATTAATTTGAAAAGGAAACTCCATTTTTCTAATAAAATATAGACCATTTCTAGAATAGGACATCTTTCATCATAGCATCAAGGTATAATTATTATAAAAAAATTTCAAGCAATAATGGTATGGCCACTACTTTTTACCTTGAAGGAAGCGTACCTCCATTAGAGGATTTTTATTTTAAAATTAGGATATTACATATCATAGAAATATGTTAACACCTTTAAAATTTTATAATTGATACATGGTTTCTAGAATTTATGTGAACTAAATATAGATACTTCATTGTGTGAATTAAATTCAAAATAAAGTATTGTATGTAATTACTTAATTAATTTATAAAATTATAGGACATGGAAAGGCATCCAAACTCATGTGGAACTATTCTATCCACTTCGGCCCTTGGAACATTCTATGTAAAGGATGTTTCTCCACCACCTATCATACACACATTCATATACATACAGGGAAATCGAGCCCGTATTCACACACTCGCATAGATATGGGCTTGTTCAAGGGGATCCTCACATATATGCTGATATTCATATACTCATATCCGCTCACCAATGGATGAATATATATATATATATATATATAAATGTATATAGATTGACACCCCTAGACCCATTCATGATTAATAATTTCCATGGATGACTTCACACATAATGGTGGAACCCACACACACACACACACACACACACACATATATATATATATATATACATTCTTATGCACCCGTAGGCAAGTATCCCTTGACATGGATCCTCGAAACCCCATGAAACAATCTAACACACTACGCAATGAATAAATGGAAACATATTACACAAAATAGACCAAAACAGAATTTGTGAAAACCAACAATGTGCCCAAACCCTTAACTCTATTGTCAGAGAGAAACCAAAATGTTGTGAAACCACATGAAACCAAAGAGAAAAGAACAACTAAATAAACAAAACATACCTGAGACTCAAAAAACTCAGTATACAAATAAAATTAACTAGGAAACAAGGAGATGCATGTTCCAATGAAACATTGGATGACTGAAACAATCTGAACTACCTCAATATAGACAATCTTTGATGGGGCACACACTGAAGGACCTCGAGAGACCATCTCCACCAACCAAGAAAAGGAGAAAACAAGATATAAAGACACCCCCATTACCTAGGATTATGCTGATTCTCATCAGGTGATGATTAGGTCAATGTGAATCTAGATGGATGGAGATGTGAGAGGAGGACTCACCGTGATAGATCATTTGAGGAAATAGATGAAAAATCATCCAGACGATGTAAGTCAAGTATGGCCGAGGGAGCTGCTTTGTGCACTGTAGGTTATGAAAATGGGGTTATGGTGCATACGAGGGAAGAGGGAGGTGATGTTTGTTTTGGGTTTTTTCCTTTTAATTTATTAGAAAATTAATTAAATTCTTAAAAATTCCCAACACAATGGTTTGACCATCACTATTTCCAAAACCGTGTTCAAACAGTATAGAGTCTAATCCCTGATCTCAGATAGGTGCATGTTTTAAGAAACCATGTGTAGGTCGTGCGCAAATCCACTGAACTTTTTAAAAAGTGTTCACACAATTACATTTAGTTGTCCAAACATTTTAGCAGCCCTTGTCTAAAGGGTGTGCCCTCTATTGTCTTTTAAAATGCGATGTTTTTCATGTCCAACATTAACAAAAATTCCCAATCCACATGAGGAGCTTCTCTCACCATTAACCATTCCCAAATAAATCAATTTGGTTTGATCCAACTCTAGTAAGTAACTAATAAGGATAGGTTTTAAATATAACCTTTCTTTTAAATGAAATAGTTCAAAAACCTTCATAATTTCACCCAATTCAAAAACACATGATTGTACAACGACTAACAATACCAACATTGGCCAAAGATAGATGTTTGAAAAAGAAACTAGTGGAATAATTATATTGTATTTACATGGGTTAATAATATAATATTTTTCATGAGGGTATTGACCCCATGCATATGATTTTTCTTTGGATGATAAATCTATAACAATGAAAGTCATCACAAAAAATTATTTTGACAAGGAATCAATATATTTATGTCGAAGGGAATCATGATACCCATTAAGTAGAACCATATATGGATCTTACGTATCTCTCCAGGATGATAATATAAACTCATCACGATTTATTCCATTAATGGATATTCGTATAGGCATCCCAATTATCACTGTAGTCATATTGTAAATATTAACCATTTTTTCACATCATAGGAATTTCATAAGGGATAAACTATTACTAATGGCGTAGTGTAACCATCTCACAAACAATCCTATCCACGATGTCTTCCCTTGGGAACCAACATCGCCCCTCGGTATGCTATCTCATGGGTGATCCCATCTAATTAAATTTTTACAATATATGTCAGCGCGTCTAAAAATCCATGTGAAAAGCATAGTGAGCCCATCCCAGGTGTGCTTATTTCAGGACCATTATATCAGTCTCAGATCGTAAAATGGTTTTTTGTAATTTTATATTAAAAAATTCACAATCTTGTTTATTTTGGTAAATTACACATGAATAAAATTTAAAATATTTTTTTAAAAAATATTGTTTATTATAATAAAATGTATTCAAAATTTTTATGATATCTAATTATTTTAACTTTATTTTTTTATTAAAAAATTATATTATCATTTTAAATCCCCCAAATGAACCTACTACAACTATTATGTTGATCCCAGTGGGTCTAGCCTTTTGGGAGGTCTAGTTTGTGTGGCCTGCACAAAGCATGTCTTATAGCTCGAAGGGTGCAAACCGAGATATTGTATAAGTCCAAGATAACACACAGATTGTGTGGTAATTGCTAACATCTAGTGTGTGTTGTATTTTTTATTACCAATACAGAATGCATAATGGTGTATAATGTAGAAACCTAGACCATCCCATTCGAATCTAGTAAAAAAATTTAATTTTTAATTAAAAGTAATTATAAAATATATAGACATTTAAAAAAGAGGATGTTTTCTGGTTTAGGATTTGGAGGAAATGGAACACTTCCACATTTTATGAATCTCAAAATAGTACAAAAAGTGATACGATTAAACATTTCATATGGTAGCTACATATGAAGATATAATCCATGAAATATCTACATGAATATGATTTTGTTAGTAAAAAGAAAGGCTAAGAAAAATTACCTAGTAAGACGTTTTAGAAAAGAGACTAAAACCCATTTTAAAAATACTTATACCTTTTTAAATCTACTTTTGAATATACTTTTGAAAATATATTTTTAAACTATATATCAAAAAAACATTTACAAAATAGTTTTCTAAAATATATTCGACATATACTTTAAAAATTATATTTTTGAAGACACATTATAAGTCGTTTTGAATATTCTTATTATATTTATGATATAATTTTGAATATAGATTTAGAAATAAATTATTTTGTATACAGTTTCCTAAAAACATTGAAAATATGATTGTGAATATTCATTTCAAAATACATAGAGCTTTGAAATCATATAAATATTATCTTTTAAAAGTACATATACTTTATAAGTGCATTATTTCCTCTTAAAATATTTATGACTCTGAAATAATTATAATAAATTTTGGAAATCGATATACATTAATATGATTTAAAATAGACCAATGTTTTTTCAAATAATACAATGAATGGTATTAAAATAAATTACGTCCACATAAAAATAGAAGGTTGTTTTGGGCATACCCACTTATTTAGGAATGATTAAAATCCATATCCCCTTCATTTATACATTTTCTAGGATAAAATATTTATAAAAAAATTTATCATTAATTACATATATACTTATTCCACTATGGTATTTGATTTAAAAACAAAAAAAATTATTGGAATAAACATTAAAATTTATATATATATTAATAATAATTTATCAGAAAATCAACTTTCCAGACTATGTAATTCCAAATCACATGCCATTTTTTGTTTTCATAGTTAATTTTAAAAAATAAATAAAATAACCAATAAAATTTTACTTCATTAAAATGTTATGAATTATCTTTAGAAAATAAAAATTAAATGGAAACATTATAAACTAATTTTCTTAATTGTATTTATGTGTAGAAAAATTTACGCATGAATAAACCTTTCACTTTGAAAAATAGACACATTGAATTATTATTCATATAAAATGATATATATATATATATATATCAATATTCATAAATAATATAAATTATGTTTCAGGAATTATATTTATGAGAATGCAAGATAATGGCTTACACATTATTAACTATAATATTATCATCTATCCAAAATAATTTACCTATTAATGTATGCATGTTTATAATATTACATTCATGATAAATTATAAGAAAAGTTAAATATAAAATTAATATACAATTTTAAAATCAACATTATATTAAAAATCTATATATTATAAATTAAATGTGTATAAAATAAAGAAATCTTCATTTATTAATTTAAAAATATTAAGTTGGATTATTTCATGTTCTGATATGAATTACGAATTATTTTCGAAACATGAAATGATAATAAGGCATATCTATATATGAATATATATATATATATATACATATATATACAATGAAATAACCAATTTAAATAAATTTAATTCATAATTTTTTAATTTCAACAATATGTAATTTTTATATAAAAAGGAATTTTAGAATTTCTATACATACCTATATACAAATAATTAATATAAACATGGATGATTTTGAAAACAATGTATCTCATTTATAAGGTAATTGCTTAAATAGTATCATGAAAATTAAATATATCATGTGTGTTTTGTTATAATAATTACATAACTAGAATTGGTTCATAGAAATGCAATGACGTGCATCTGAAAAGATATATAAATCATAGATTTAAATTCTATAACCTGAACTTGAAAAAAATTAAAATTAATATAGACATATAATATATATATATTTTAAAACATGAAATTATAATATATATATATATATATATATTAATATTCTTTAGATAATTTTAATATTGAAATTAAAACATAATACACAATTTAATAAAATATATTAAAAATATTATTCTGTTTTATAAATCGAAGACTAGTAATTTTAATTTGAAATTAATATATGAATTGATATGTATATTTGATGAAGATCGATATATTAATTTTACATGTATATTAATATATATATATATATATATATATATGCATTGAAAAAAACATCCCAACACATTTTTGTGAAGGGAAATTGATGGAAGGCAACTCTTATATCATCGAGTGTTTGAACCAAAAGAAGGAAATGGCCTTCTTTCATGTATGTGGATACTCTAACTAGAAAAAAAGTATAAGGAAGGAAAACTATGGGATGAATATTTCACTTATGATATTCAATGGTGGATTCTCCCTTCAAGATGTGAGATATATATATAGGTATCTGTTTAGCTTCTATAATAAGATTGAATAAATGACTAAACTGAATGTTTTTTCTCATTAAATGAGGAAGAAGGATTAGAGGATAATAATGGTTGGGTTTATTGGATTCACCATATCTTGAGGATGTGGATGATTCATAGTGAAGAGTTTTGTCGGATTTTGGTAGTGGGTTCCAACAAGTGTAGTTGTGTAATGATTGATGTTGATAAGATGATTGAGGTTATAGGGATTTAGTGGATCAAGTTTGGATTAAATGGATTGACTAACCTATGGCGAGGACTATGCTTAGAGATGAGAATGTGGGAACAAATGAGGCTAATAATGTTCTAATATGTATTTGAGATCTAAGGTCTAGTCATGTCGTGGTGGTGTCATTGGAGAGGTTCAGGTCAGGTTGGTGGTGATGTAATACCCGAGGGAGAAGAAGAAAACTGTGTTTTATTAATTTTATTTTCACATTCTATATTCATTTTTGTTTCATTCATATTTTTTATGTTTTCATGTCATTTTTTACACTGACATGATTTTACAGATATATATAGTAGATTATACGTATATAGTTAAATATATATGTATTTATATTAACAAAACCTCAAATATTTATAAGAATTATTATTTTAAGAAATAACATCATTAAATAACTAAATTTATATAATAAATCATTATAATTTCTATTACTATTAATTTCACATTTATAATTATTTTATTCATATGAATTTCATTTACGTATATTAGAATTTGATTACTTTTTATGACATGTTTCCATAAATATATTATAAAAAGTGGTTAATACATACTGTTATATAATTTTAATATTATAATTTGTATTATTATTATCTTCATCATCAGACAGCTCATACATATGAGGGATCCAGAAAATTCTCGTTCCTATATCTCATCTGGAATGTTTGTTTTACTTTTCCCACTTCTATTAATAATTTTTAGTTTATATTTAAATCCCCTGAGTCATTAGTCTAAATATTTGTCCTAATAATTGATTAGGATGTATCATTACTATTTTAAACAAATTTAATAATAGGCAATTCTCATTTATTTCATCTAAAAAATACTATCTCATGATTTATCTTTTAATTATAATATATATTTTTTATAGGAAATAATTTAATTCCAAGAAGATGAAAACATTAATTAATGGATTAAAAATGTAATCATTATAAATGAATAAATATACAACCCATAAAGTTATTTTTTTAAATTTTATTTAAAACAAATCATTAAACAAAATTTAATAAAAAGAAAACTATGCATTGAATTTATGGGGTGTTATATATTTAAAACTCTTTCCCCATATGTTGGATTCGTTTTGGGATTCATGTTTTCATCTAAAAAAAATATGTATCATGAGGTCTTTTCCCTGATTTATTCAATCTGTTTGATCAGTGCATTCTATCTCGTAGGCTTGCTCATTTTTTGAACACCCACTCATTTTTTTTAAATATACATTGTCTCCATCGTTTTTCCACTAGCTCTGATATTCATCATGATTTTTGAGAATTCCTACAAACTATAGCAAAACAGTAACGATAAACATTATTCTTATTTTTACCCATATTTCAATCATATTCATTTATTCATCATGTTTCTCTACCACACATTATTACTGTACATTTTTTTCATTTCGGTTTTTATTTTTTTTTCTTCTTATTTTACCTTTTATTGATGTTTTTGTTTTGTTTTAGTTCCTATATGTAATAAAAAAAATTTATTTGTTGAACAAATTTTTTGATTCTACATTTTTTACCAATGGTGAGACATTTTAATGCCACCATTTTTCACTTTTGGTGAGTATCTTTTCACAATTGTAGTTTTTTTAATGTGATTAACTGTACAGAACAATATATACCATAATTGAGTCTCAAACTCACTTTCTGGACAAAAATTTTCAGTAACATTACTCACTATTTCACCTCAATGGTATGTCAAATTTATCCATCATTTAACAACAATGATATTTTATAATTTCAATCAACATTTTTTTTATTCTCAAATTATTTTTCTTTAGCATCTTCTTAATCATGAATTGGATCTTTCTAATTCTATCATTTTCCATTTTTCTATTCTTAAATTGTTGATGTGTTCTAACCTTCCATGTTATTCTTTATAAGAAAGTATATATCTATTTTTAAACCATCTTACTACATATTGTGTGATTTTTATGTTATCTATGAACATAGAGGTTTTTCAGGGTCTTTAGTTATCAATATATTTTTAGGAATTTTATTATTCACAGATTCATTGAAAATTTACTGAGTTTGATTTATTTATATGTAATTTTGTGCATTAATATTTTAACAATCCACAATTTAAAGCGAACAATAAAAACATTACTAAATGTTCACCTCTAACTGTAGGTATCATTTTATTTTACTCCGGCTTTCATTTAGTGTTATTACTCATTGATATAGTATTAATTTTCTTAATTGATTTTATTTTATATAATAAATAAAATGGATGGTATTATTCATTTTTCCATGTTGGACATTTATAATCATAATTAATGTATCACCACTATTTTTTCATTTCTGAGTCATGATTGAACCTTACATAAAAATGTGTTTCTAAAAACATATTTTCATAATTTTAGTTAATGAAATTAAAAAAAATTACATTGAATGTATTTTATGATTTTATGTTGAATTATAATTCCAACATTGTTTTTCAATTAGAATAATGATTTAGATTTTTTTTATTTGATGGTTATTTAAAAATATATTAACATGTAAATCAAAGGATTTTTTCTAGTTTAGGATTTGTAGGAAATGGGACTCGTTCAAGTTTTATAAATTTTAAAATAGTAAATAAAATAATGTGATGAAACATTTCTTGTGGTAGCTCCATTTCGAGCAATACTCCATGAAATATCCATATGAATATGATTTTTTTATAATAACATAGGGTTATAAAAATTACCTATTACGAAATTTATGAAAAAGGAATGAAAACAGTTTTTAAAATAATTATACATTTTTAAAACTACTTTTGAATATACTTTTGAAATTATATTTTTAAAATAAATTTAAAAAATAATTTTACAAAATATATTTATAAAATACATTCTCTAAGTACATTAAAAAATATATTTTTGAAGACTAATTAAAAATACTTTATAAAATATATATAATATTTAAGACATAAATATGAAAATTGATTTCAAAATATATATTTTTGTATACTCTTTTCTAAACCCTTTGAAAACATGATTTTCATAATTCATTTCAAAATAAATAAACCATTTAAATAATATAAATATAATATTTTTATAATTCATATACGTTTAGAAGTACATTAATGCCCATGAAAATAGTTATGATTCTGTGATCATTATAATACATTATTGAAATACATATCCCTGAAAATTATCTAAAATAAACTAATGGGTTTTCAAATAATACTATGAACGGTATTGAAAAAAACATACAGCCACATAAAAATTAATGGAAGTTTGGGCCAACCCTCTTATATAGGAATGATTTCACTCCGCATCCCCATCATGCTTACATTGTTTACGATCAAATATTTATAAACAAATTAACTTTATTTACATACATACTTACTCCACTAGGGTATTTGATTTAAAAACATAAAAAAATTTGGAATACACATGAAAATTTATAAATATATTAATCATAATTTACTAGAAAATCATCTGTAAGATTTTTTAATACCAAATAACTTGTAATTTATTGTTTTCATAGAATATTAATAAAAAAAATAATCAATTCAATTTACTTTCATTAAAATGTTATGATTCGTATTTATAAAATCATTATCAAATGGAATCATTAAAAACTCATTTTATTAATTGTTTTTATTCATAAAAAAATCACGCATGAATAAACTATTCACATTGAAAAATAGACACATTAAACTATTATTGACATAAAATGATATATATGTATATAAATGTCAATAATATTAAATAATATATATTATGTTTCACACATTATATTAAAGAGAATGTAGGATAATGGAATACATATTAGTAACTATAAGATTACTATAATTGAAAAATAATTCACCTATTAATGGATGCATTAATATAGTGTTACATTTAAGATAAATTATAAGAAAATTAAAATATACCATTAACATTCCATTTTAAAATCTAAAATATATATAACAAATAAAAATTACAAATGAAATACATTTAAAATAAATAAATCATCATTTATTATTTTAAAAATATTATGTTGGATGATTTCATGTTTGAAATGAATTACAAATTCTTTTCGAAACATGGAATGATAGCAAGGAATATCTATATATGAATATATATATACACACATGTATATACAATGAAATAAGCTATTTAAATAAATTTCATTTTTCATTTTTTAATTTCAAGAAGATGTAATTCCTATAGAAACATGAATTTTAGAATTAGTATACCTAAATATATACAAATAATGAATTTAAAAATGGATGATTTTGACAACAATGAATCCCATGCACAATGTAATTTCTTAAATAGTAGCATGAAAAATAAATATAACATATGAAGTATATTATAATAATTACACACATTGAATTGGTTGATAAAAATGAAATGATTTGCATTTGTAAATATATATAAATCATCGATTTAAATTATAAAACATGAACATGATAAAGATTGAAATTGATACATACATATAATATATATATGATTCAAAACATGAATATATAAACAATAATATATATATATATATATATTATTTAAAAATGGTAATATTGGAATTATAAAATAATACATGGTTACATAAAAAATATTAAAAATATTTTTATTTTTTATAAATGGAAGACTAGTAATTTTAATTTTAATTTAATATTTGTATTTATATGTATATTTGATTAATATAGATATATTAAATTTAAATGTATATTAATATATATATATACATTGAAAAAAACAACCCAACACATTTTTGTGAAGGGAAACTGATGGAAGACAACTATTATATCATCGAGTGTTTGAAGGAAAAGAAGTAAATGGCCTTCTGTCATGACTTTGGCTAGTCGAACTAGAAAAAAAATATAAGGAATGAAAACTAAGGGATGAATATTTCACATATGATATCCATCCATGGATTCTCCCAACATGATGTGATACATATATATAGGTACCCATTTAGCTTCTAGTATAAAATAAAATAAATGAATAAATTGAAATTGTTTTTCACATTTAATTTGGAATAAGGATTAGAGGAATATAATGAGATGGTTTGTTGGATTCACCATATATTGATATTGTGTATGATGAGTAGTGAAGGGTTTTTTTTTTGGATTTTTGTAGTGGGTTCCGATAAGGTTAGTAGGGACATGATTGAAGTCGATCAGATGATTGAGGTTATAGGGATTCAATAGATCTGTTTTAGAGTTGATGTCTAGAATAATATATGGGGATGACCATAGTCGGAGAAGAGAATGGGGGATGAAATGAGACTGTTAATTTTATAATTAGTATTTGAGATCTAAGGTCTAGGCATGTCGTACTGGATTCATCGGCGAGGTTCAGGTTTGGTTGGGGTGAAGTTATATTCATGGGAGAAGAAGAAAACAATGTTTTATTAATTTTAATTTCACTCTCTATTTTCCTTTTTTATTCATTCATATTTTTTATGTTTTCATTTAATTTTTATAAAAAATGATTTTACACATATATATTGTAGATTAAACATATATATTGTAATATATATGAAATTATATTAATAAAACATCCCAGATTTATAAGATTTAATATTTTAAGAAATTACCACCTTAAATAACTCATTTTATATATAAAAACATTATTATTATTACTAGTAATTTTACAATTATAATTATTTTATTCTTATGAATTTCATTTATGTATATCAAAATCTGATTAAATTTTAAACTGAGTTTCCATAAATATATTATAAAAAGTTTTTTATACATTCTGTAAAATGATATTATTATTATTATTTGTATTGTTATTATCATCACCATTGGAGTGCTCAAACATATGTGGGATCTAGGCAATGTTTGTTCAAATATCGCATCTGGAATGTTTGATTTACTTTTCCCACTTATATTAATAATATGACTTTTATATTAAAAATCCCTAATACATTAGTCTGAATATATGTTCTAATAATTTATTATAATGTATAAGTGTTATTTTAAACAAATATAATAAAATTCAAGTCTCGTTTATTTCATCTAAAAAATAGTATCTCTTAATTTAGCTTGTAATTATAACATATTCTCATTATAAGAAATTATTTAATTAATAGATGATGAAAACATTAATTAATGTATTTAAAATATAATCAATATAAAAAAATAAATATACATGCCCATAAAGATAATATTTTTTAAATATTTATAAAACAAATTGTTAAAAATTATTTTATCAAAATAAAACTATTCATTTAATTTATGGGGTGTTATATATATAGATATCTATACCCCCATGTTGGATTCGATTTGTGATTCATGGTTTCAACTAAAAATTAATCGGTATCATGAGGTCTCTTCTCTGAAATAATCAATTTTTCTGATCAGTGCATTCTATCTCGTGGAATTTCTCTTTTTTTGAACTCCCACTAATATTTTTTAAATCTACACTACCTACCTCATTTATTCACTAGCTCTAAAATTCATCATTTTTTTTAGTATTCTAAAAAACTATATTAATCCACAAATGATAAACTTGGTCATTATTTTGACCCATATTTTTAATCATATTCTTTTTTTCTTCATGTTTCCCCACCACTCATTTTTACTGTACTTTTTTTCATTTCAATTTTTATTTTCTTATTTTTCTTATTTTATCTTTTATTAATGTTTTTGTGTATTATTTCCTATGTGTAATAAATTATTTTTTATTGGTTTCATAATTGTTTTGATTCAATATTTTTTTACCAATGGTGAGACATTTATATGCCCCCATTTTTTTCACCATTACTGAGTACCTTTTCACCATTGAATTTTTTTTAAAGATAGTAATTTTACTAACCATTATGACTCATAATACAATATCTAACTCACATAAAAGAAAAAAAGTGAGTAACAATACTCACTATTTAACCTCAATGGTAGTTAACATTTATCCGTCATTTAACAATAATGTTATTTTATAATTTCAATCAAAATTTGTTTTGATTGATTCTCAAATTAATTTTCATTAGAATCTTCTTTATCATGCAATGGATCTTTCTTATTATGTCATTTTACAATTTTCTATTCTTCAATGGTTGGTGTGTTGTAAACATAAATTTTTTTTATAAGAAAATATTTATATATTTTCCATATATATTATAGGATATTGTATAATTTCTAATTTATCTATGAACATAATTGTTTCATAGTGTAATTAGTTATCAATATATTTTTATGTTTTTTATTATTCACAGATTCTTTGAAAATTTTCTGAGTTTAATTTATTCATATGTTCTGATTTTTTTGGTGGTTTAATTTTTCAAAAATCCACTTTTAGAACCGAATAACATTAAATTTACTAAATGTTCACCTCTTACTGTAGTTATCTTTTTATTTTAATCATGATTCTATTTCATGTCAGTACTCAGGGCTATATTATTAGTTTTTTGATTTAATTTAATTATTCTAAAAAATTCAATGGATGGTATTAATATTTTTTCCATTTTTGGACATTTACAATTGTAATTAATGTATCACACCTATTTTTTTGATTTGTGAGTCATGATTGACCATTAGAAAAAAAATGTGTTTCTAAAACATTTATTTTCTTAAACATATTTAATGATATTAAAATAAAATAAATTGAAATTATTTTATAATTTTCTGTTGAACTATTTTTCCAAAATTGTTTTTAAAATAATTACATTGATTTTAATGGAAATTTCACATTTCATTTTATTTGATTTATATTGATCATTTTTACTATCATTCTTATGTATATTTAATTATCTTAACTATATTTTTATTTCAACAAATTATCGATGATTAATTTTTTTAGTAAATATTACTCATAATAAAATAAACATCACAATTAATACTAATTTAATAAATGTATTTTTGGTTGTAATTTTTTCTACATGGCTTGGAAAAAAATTAAATGGAAATCATATTTTATTATGAAACACTATAAAGTATTGTTCAATAATTGGAAATGAAAATGATATGATATATTTTTTTAATGTTTCTATATATTCTTTCAGGGATAAAAACAAGTATACTATTTTAGATGAAAAATTTAAGTATGCTATAATAATTCATTTCTTGCAACACAAATAATTATTCAAAAAAATTATTCTACACATAATGTTTTATTATGATCAATGGAGATTATAATCATATTCATTTTCATCATCTGATGTGGTAATATAACATGAGATGGACCAAATTTCTATATCTTAATTTAAAATGATATTTGATTTGTTTTATTTTCTTCTTCGTTGTTTTTGTTTATATCTTTAATATTCCTCTAGATTATTATTTATATTTTTCATATCCAAAATATATCATTGGGTTATTTTTTCCATAAAAAAGTATTTTTGGTTTATTACTCTATTCTAAAATGATTGTTTTGTTTTCCATCCCTGAGAATTGAAGGTCTGATTTAACTCTGTTAAAATTCAGGGGTCATACCACAGAGTGTGAAAATGGTTAGTTTTTATTTTTATTTAATCAACTTTTCACTTCCATTAGAAATTTTTTATTTATTGAAAATAAATATCCTTGGGAAGTAGAGGATATAGATGAAAGGACTATGATCAATTTGATCAAATCCTTAATAAAAACATCATGTGTTAACTGTTTTAATTTTCTACAAATTTCAACACTATTATAACTATGATAAATTTCAATTTTTAATTGTAAATCAAAAAGGACTATACCCCCTATAGTAACTACTACCATTTCATGTTACATAAATATTGGTATCAAATATCTTTTCCTTTTTAAAATACTGGGATTGAACTATTTAATTGTCTTTTTAGTAACTAACCCTTATCCAATACCAAAATATCCAAAGAAAAGATTGCCTAATTTGTTAGAATAATTAGGACATCAAGATGGTGATTTCCATCATAACACATCATTTCAATGGAATTTAATTTATCAACGAGTAGGAAAGAATGTTTATATTTCATGAAAATATAGATCTTCAGAATTGGGATATATTTTCAATGCCATATATATTTTTGAATGTTGATTTAAAAAAATTAATTTTATAAATGCTTCAATATGAATTTTAAATTTAAAATGTATGAATATTTAATATTTATCATCATTAATAAATATGTAATTCATATTTCATACTTTAAAATCAATTCTTAAATTTGAATGAATTTAAAATTCCCCCAAAAATGACAGATAAGTTATAGATAACCAAGTTATGAATACATGGAGTTGAGTATTGTAAATTTAGGATCACTGTTCAAGAATTAATAAATGAGATGTACAATAGATTCACCAAACATTTCAATTGCATGGTTTCTATTAATGAATCCATCCAAAATAATACTCTCAGTGAAATACTACTTTTGGATCGACCCAAGATTTAGAATTCAATGAATGTTTATATTGAATTGAGTATGTATTTCATTGTATATTAGATGTATGAGTTTATTGGATTACTTCTTCAATACAAGTTAGTAATGAATATGGAAAATAATAATGACTATTATAAAAGGAAATTTATCTAATTTAATTCTAATATAAATTTTATTCATAATTATTCTTATTTAATATTACAAAAATTTGTCATGTATTAAATTTAAAATATTACTACAAGTGTTTACAAGTGTATAAAGGGTAATATAGGATTTATAATGAATCTTAGAAGTGATTTTCACAAAAATAATGGAAAGGGTTGTAAAAGAGGTAAAAAAGTATGTTTGATGTTTCATAAATAAATTTCTATGTGTTCATTAAAAATTTGGACACAAAATTAGTCTCTCTTTAATTAAAACAAGGAGGAAGGGACAATCCATAAAATAATGAAAACAAAATACTAGATTGACTTGATTATAAGATTTAGATTCATGGGATGTTGGCTCTATATGTGATACATATTACATAATTCTGTTTTTGATGGATAATATTGATAATGAGCTACACTCTAACTATAATTATAGTTCTAGATATGAAACTAAATTTGAAAATGATTGTCAAGATTTAATTTCTCAAAATGAATATTTTCAATGTGTCATATTGATAATTCATGAACTGTATAGGGAACAACAAAAGAAAAAACATGGTATATGGACAACATGGGATACAAAAGGATGTTTCAAATAATATTGATCTAAATCTACGGATCATGTCAATATATTAATTTTGAAAAATCATTCATATTATCTACTATTATGTAATTTCATATTATAGTATATAAGATAAATACATATTTTTATAAAATATTATATATATTTTTCTAGGTTAGGGGATTTAATTTCTATATGTTTCTTCTTTTGTATGTTACATTGTTTGTGATTACATATGTAAAACATTAATTCTAAATATGATGATTATATGTTAACATTTCTCTAAAATATTATATGATATTTTTTATAACTTTCATTAATTATGGATGAATTTTATATGAGTAACCAATTATTTTTTATTTCAAATAATTTTCTTTTATGTATGTTTTTAATAAGTGAATACAAAATTATATTATAAAAACATATGATTCCTCAATTTTTTCTAGACAATTTTCAACAACTAAGCTGGGTAAATATTTAATTCACTTTAAACTATCTTTAGTGTTTTATATTTTATACTTTCATAATTCGTAGTTGAAATATTTTTAAATTCATGAATTTTTTTATAAAATAAATTTATTTTAATTTTCAATTATTTTTTAATATAAAATATGTTTTGTTGCTCTATTTTTAAACATATATTTTCTATTCTTAAACGTACGGGGGTTTCATAGAAACAATTTTATGAAATAATAATGTTTATATATTTTTATAATAATTTTTTTATCTATTTTGTTCATGAAATTAATTTTATTTCTTTAATGTAACAATGTTTTGTACTTTTATTTTGTTTAAAAATAACTCAATAAATTTATAACTTTTTTCTTTTGTAAAAATTTTCTATTTTGATTAATATTTAAAAATACTATTTATTTGATATTGTATCATTCTCTTTAAAAATGTGTTGTTAAGATTACACTTTCTCAATTTTCATTTCATTGAATATTATTCTTTTTAAATTTATGGTGGTTGGTTTTTTAAATGGAGAATATATTTTATTTTATTATTTTTATTCTGTATTGGATATGTTTGATTACTATTTTTTAACATAGTATAATTTCTATATTGATCAATAAATTCAATGTTTGTATTATATATTCTGTAATTGAATGTTTTTTATTTAATTCAGATTACATTTTATTAAATATCATTATTTATTTGTCCAATACATCTATATTTTAATCTTGTAAAAATTTTGTTTCTAATTGATATTTCCTTGAAGAATTAAATTATAATTGTATCAACATGATAAAAATATCATTATTAAACATCAAAAAAATTATATTATTATTTTAATCTATATGTAAATGAAATGTTATATTTTTACCTTTACTATTTATAATATTTTAATGATTGGTAAATTTCAAAGTTCGGGGAGAAATGTTTTATATATTTAATAAATATTAGTTATGTTTTTTTGAATATTAAAACAATGCTATGTTTTGAAATCATAGAGTTCGTGAAATTTTTTGAAATTGGGTATTAAAAATTATATATCACCATTTTTTTAATAAAATAACCTTGTATATCATTTAATTAAATTGATTTTTTGTTTCAAAAATATTCATTCCTATTATATTTTATTCATATTTTTTGGATATGTAATATTAATTACAACATTATTTTATTTTATTTTAATATTAATAAATTATCTCTTTGTGTGAAATCCCCCAAATGAACCTACTACCAATCTTACAAGGACCTGAATGAGTGTAACCTCATGATAGGTCCAATAATTTTCCCCACATAAAGGGTATTTCATTGCATGTACAATACTAACTAGGATAATGTATAAGTCTATGATTGTGAACAAATGTGGTGGAAATCAATAGCCTATAGTGTGTGTTGTTTTTTATTCTAATCAATCTTCATCGCATGTTGGCTTATATACACATGAGACTCTATATGTTGGTTTTGATGTGGGATGCATGATTTATTATAAAATTAATTCTAAAAATTTTGGTTTTTTCATTTATTTTTCCCATCAATCTGATCATTCAATTCTATACCACACTTGTTCCCATTTTTTAAACTCTCAATCCAATATTTTATAGTCTACATTTTTTCACTCATTTTCCCGTGGCCTCTCCAATTCATCATATTCATCAATAATTCACTCAAAATATAGTAAATCTCTATTTATGGTCATGACACTTTTTCAATATAATATTTCTCTCTTATACATTTTTTTCAATATTAATAAATTCTTGTGGTTTTTACACATGTCAATTTTTACATCCCTTTTTTTCTGGTTTCGTATTTTTTTATTGTTATGGTGTTTCAATTTCAATATGTACTAATACCCTTTTATTTGGTTTATAACTTTATTGATTCAACAATGGTTTTTACTAATAGATTGGAATTTTTGTGTCACAGTTTTTTCACAGATGGTTAGTAACAAATCTCCATTGAAAAATTTACAATAGTGAGTGATTTTAATCACCATTGGTATAAAATGGAGAGCCACTAAATCTTCTCTGATAGAACCCCATCCAATATTTTTAATAACTATTTTACCTCAATGGTATGTAAAATTTAATCATTGATGATCATTAATGGTGTGAGAAAATTTCACTATCCTATTTGTTTGTTTTCTTCTCAAATGATTCATAATTTTAATATTATTGATCATATGATGACTATTTCTATTTTTCTCATTATAAATTGTTCTATTAATAAATTTTTATGTTTTTAATATGTTTTATTATTTTTTATCATAATATATACTTCTAGTTTTTATTAGGGTTACCAGTTTCCCTTTGAGTTTTTATTTCTCAATGAACATTGATGTATGGTTGTATCTTCTTTTATCAATTCATTATATTTTTTTATGACTGTAAAATTCATTTAAAAAATAATTTTTTTTATAAATTAATTTTATATATCATTTTTTTGTGTCTTAATTATTAATAATAGATTTTTTTATCCCAATGGTAGTAGGTTTACTCACCATTGGAATTCCAATGATAGGTAACATTTTATTGTTCTCACACATATGTATGGAGTTCATTTTCATGGTTTGGTTTTTGATCAATTATTTGTATTTATCATAAAAATGAAATGTAATTTAATACTCTGTTTTTCACTAGTGGTTATTTCAAATGGTGAGTAGTGTATCATTGTAATATATTTTCAACGGTGATTCATGACTCACCATTAGAAAAAAAATCTATAATTTATATTTTCATTTTTTTAAAAAAAATCATTGAAAAATGATTAATATTTTATGTTAAAATGTAACTAAAATATTATTTAAAAATTATTTGGAGTAATTTATAGTGACCTTTTTTCATGAATGTTATTTTTTGTAAGATGTGCTTTTTTTATCTTTATTAACAATTTAAATCTACATAATTATGTTATTATTTCAATTAAAATTCAATTTTCATTTGGATAATAAATATTAATATTAATATATTAAATATTATTTTTAATATTTTATGAAACAATGTTTGTCTGATTGTATTTGTTTTCTAATACAATATCATCAAAATAAGGTAATAGTATTATTATTTTATTATTAAACTCTACCAAGTTTCATGTTGTCATTCAATAAGGAAACACTCATATAGATCTCTATTTTTTTGTTTTGGAAGACTCTATTAAAGATAAAAACATATGTACCTACATGGAAGATAAATTAAAAATCATTCAAGATTAAATTTCCTTATGCTTTAGAAAATAGATCAAGAACATTATTTGAAATCCACTATACAAATTTGATCACTTTAGATCTTCATCATCTTCATATTATTCCTCATATGTGATAAAATTACACAAGAAGCATAGAATTTGTACATCATCATCTCATGTATTGAATCCATTGTTTTCTGTTGTTTTTCCATTGTAACTATTCTTACCACTTATTTTTTCAATAGGGTTTTAGTTTATATATTTACCATGAAAAATATATAATAATTTTATTACTCCCATCTAAAAGAATTTTTGGGTTATTACTCCGATATTAATTGGATGTTGGGTTGTTCCTCCAAGAGAAAAATAATTTAGGTTGTCGATCAATTAAAATTTTAGGGGATATACCACTAACTGTGATAAAGGTAGGTTATTATTTTTAAGAAATATATATATCAAACACATTAAATTATTAGGATATAGATCATACGAGTATCCAAGATGTGTATTGTATATTTATATAGGTGTAGGAACATGGTGATCTAAACTGTTTGTCGGAGTGGATACTCAAGATAGGGTAAATTGAGTTCCAATTAAAATTTCTGTTAAAAAAATTATGATTAAAATCCCCCAAATTAAATAAAAATTAAACTATAGTGTATTTATAAAGATTGTAAGTTTTCAATTATTTTCTAATGATATTGATTTTTTCTCAGTTAAATCAATCTGATGATTAATTAACTTTTGAAACTAACTTACTAGCTATCAAAAGTTATAAAAACATTCTAGTTTAACTATCAATGTAACTTTAAAATAGATTTGTTTTTTAAAGTAATCTGCATGGCAATATTCAATATAGTTTAAAACAAAAGAAACATGAACAATAATTTTAACCAAAAGGTTCAGTTTCAAGATGAGACTTAGAACTCTCAAACAGTTTATATTAACATTGATCTACACCCTGGATTGGGGTTTACACCAGTACTCAGACTATCCAGGTCCTATGACCTCTACCACAGTCCTTCTTAGGAAATAAAAATCAATAGCACACATGCTACCCAGGTCACACATGACCACTACCACTATATATAGTGGGAATCAAAATATTTAGAATGATTTAGTGAGGATATTTGATATCCTCCAGTTGAGCACAAGAGATAGTGTGTGTCTGAAAATACAGAGCACACACACATCTCAAAATGTAAATAAATGAAAAAAATAGAACTAAATACATAGATATTATTTTAGAATTCTCTATGTGTATTTAGTGAAGCACTTGAATCCTTGGATTGATTCAGAAGAGGCATTGTGTCTTTCTCTGGTTTTTGTCAAGAAACAAGGTGTCGTTTTTATATTTGACATCCATGTTCAGGTTGATCACTCAAAACAGCTTGAGTGTAAGTGAAATCCTTGAAGCACTTTTCTCCATGAATTTTTCAGGTTTTATGGATTCAGTATGTATTCCTCCTTATAATTCTATGAATGTAATTACTTGATTATCACCAGAATATTGTCTCGTATGTCCATGGAATGAAAGACCGACCACGACACCTTTAGTTGTTGGAGATTCCATTATATAGATTTTTCTCCGGCAATTGGAATGATTACCTTTTTATAGGTACGAGGTACAGTTCCTGAAATATCAACAACTATCAGTAATCACTATCACATGCATTAATAACATCAAATATGTCTGTTGCTAAATAAACAAATATATATAGGGTTAATAGATATTATGATTGGTTTTCATCGGTAGCTCTTAGTATCACTGAGAATGTATCGGTGGACTTAAGTCAGTAGGTCTGTATCGGTAGATGTTTCCCTTTACAATGGTAGCTCGCTTGAAACGGTATATCCTTCTATCTGTAGATGTAATTCATATCGATGAAAATTCTGTATCGGTGAATGTATGAATCAGTGACCCATACTGGTGACCTTGTAACGGTGCACTTCATAATAGTAGTAGTTATCCTGTATCTATCGACTTGTGCATACCGGTAGACTTATTATAATGGTAGCTCAGGTGTAATGGTAACTATCTACATATTGGTGGAATTATCCATATCGGTAGTCTTATGTACTAGTTTACATATCCTTATTGGTAGATGTGTACCTAAGACCTTTGTATCGGTGGCTGTTTGTATATATATCAGTGGATCTAGTAGACTTCATCGGTAGTTGCCTATTTTTCTATATCAGTAACTATTGTGCATACTGGTTGACATACTCTATCGGTAGGTCTAGGTCTATATTAGTGGCTCACAAGCTTAATATTTATTTGTTCTATGAAAATCATATACAGATTGAGGTATAATTATTTCAAAGCATATATAACCATAGATAAATATTGACTAACATATTCCAATGAGTATTTTGATATTTTTTATCAACATAATTTAACATATATATAGGATTATAAACACCTATTAAAATATAATTGAGATTGTGAAAACATATTAAACCATGATTGGGATTATCAAAATAGATGAGGTCAACAATATCCCCCTTTTTGATAATCACAAATTATGGTATCATGATCCCAATATGATCATCAAGGCAGTAGTATAAAATACATTTAGTCTCACTTCTCAGTGTGATTAATGACACTTTCAAATGTATCAAATAACAGAGTATTATATGAAAATGTATCCGAGATATGAAACAACTATAGTATAAATTCGAAATAAATTTACCAGAGGTAGAATTATATTATGGTAAAATTTAATTAAGGTCATATTCTGCATATTTCTCTTATTTATCCCCTTTACATATGCTCATATTTTTCACATTTATTATGCTCATATTTCTCCCCCTTTCTGATTAGAAAAAAGTAGGAAACAATGGATGATAGAAGTAACAGTAGGTAAAAGAGAATAAGATCATATGTTTTTCATGTGAAAAAGAGATACAAATAAATAAAAAATTGGAATAAAATGATTACAATTGATTCTTATCAAATTTCCTAACTAGTATTCAATCCATCTTTTAAATGACCACTTTGTATTTTGCTTTAGGTTCATAGGTAGACTCAGGCTTGGGATCTACAGAAAGCACCACTTGAGGTTGAGTAATAGATATTGTTCCTGGCCCATAGTGGGTACTCCGTGTAGTAATCAATGGTGTCAAGTTTCTGATAGCTTTATTCGGTGTCATATGAGGTAGGGAGGTAGACTGAGTAGAGGCAGGAAGATCTGGAGGTGAAATGATAAGAGTACTGTCTACATGAGAAAAATGGAAGCAATAGATTCATAATGTCCATAAGGATTCATCCTCCTCTCTCCATATCAAGGATAAAGTTATCATTATTCTCCATAAACTTTTCCAAAGTAGGAGTAAACTCTGTAAGCTTGCTTACTTGTTCTTTTATATCCTGAGTGACTAGGGGTAACTTCATGTTTTTTAAAAACTGCTTGAAATGGTTGTTGATCTGATGCTTGGTGTAAACTTTCTGAAAATACAGATCAATCATATACTTTATTTCTTTCTGAGCAGCAGTAGAATATCTCATATTCTACTGAACAAATTTTATGATATCTCTTCAGGTAGAGTGTACTAGAGAATCAGTTGAGCTACTAGTAGTATCCTGACAAATCTCCTCATTTAGCACATCTCTAAATTTCACAATATCTACATATGAACTGGGTGAACCTAGTGGTTTGACATTGAATGA
Organism: Viscum album; assembly: GCA_963277665.1. NCBI lineage: Eukaryota > Viridiplantae > Streptophyta > Magnoliopsida > Santalales > Viscaceae > Viscum > Viscum album. The sequence goes on along the minus strand of OY728121.1, from coordinate 201,323,336 downwards.
AATTGTTTCCTTGAAATATTGGGTCAGACTACTTATCAACCTCTTGACAAACAAATCTTTGGTGCTCACATGCTCTTTGACAGACTTCTTAAAAGCTAAAAATACATCTACAAATTCAATTACTACACCTTTAATGTAATTGATATCATCATTCATTTGAGCTTGAGAACTACTCAAGGTAGTCAGAGAGGCTACAGATTTCTTCAAGGAAATAACAGCTCATGTCCACCTCTCAATCTGAGAATTTCATACTCTTATCTCATTCATTATCTCAATCACGGGGCCTGACACCATAAAATCAAGAGAGAGTTCTAAGGATTTCTCCATATTTCCCATCTGTTCAACAAAGCAATTATTTAAATCTACAAAAGATAAAGTCTAAGTCTCCCTCAACTCAGCCTTTAAAGACTCGTGATCAGCCTTAGTAACCAGATTGTCATGAACAACTACACGTTCTCTTTCTGACATAATACTAGCCACATAGTCATTCATAACAGATTCAATGGACGATATTAAAGAGGTTTCCATTCTTGCTATCTCATCAAAAAATGAGGTCTTAAGATCATAATTTAACTAATCAAGATCATCATTTCTTACCACATCATCAGGTAAAATGACAGAAGAAATATTATAGTTAACTTGTGGTCTATTGATGGTTGTCTCATCTTTAGAATCAAGATAGTCCAACCCACAAACTACAAAAACTGGGTCTTCTAGATAGTCTTCAATCTCAATATCTACTAAAACATTTCCACGTCTGGTTGGATTCTCCCTCTCAGTTTGTGTATTCTCCTATAAATGTATAGCAACAACACCCTTAGCAGGAAGGTCTTCCTCAGAAGAATCCTCCACAACCATCTCCATTTCTCCAAAAGAAGGAGGCTCCTCATTAATATGTTCAGGTCTGTCTACTTCAACAATTTCCTCAGAAGGCATTCAGGAGTTCCCAATCAGTGGATTGAGACTAATGTAGGCAGAAAAAGGTGCTTCAATTTCATTTTCATCTTCTTCCTCATTTTATGGAGTAGACTAGTCTTCCTCGTCAAATGGGGATTCGTCATTGCTTACTTATAACTTTGTTCCCTTTCCAGATGATACAATTTCATTAACAGGACTTGGAGGCAAGTCCTGATCCCTTCCATCAGCTATAGAGGTATCCTCTTCATTAGTTTCATCAATATACTGAGGTTCCTCTTCATCATGTCCTAGACCGGGATCCCTAACATCCTTATTCCTAGAAGGATGATCCACCAGATTAAACTTATCATACAACTTCTCATCATCAATGACCAATTCTCCTCTCCAAAGATTCCAATTTATCTTCATGTATTTACTAATAGTTTTGGTAATACAAAAGTAGACTTTCACAACCACTGTCTCATCCTGAGACTTATCCACACCTCTTACCTTGATCATCACATAGATCATCTTCGAAAATAATAGAGCATTAGTTTTTGACTTTGGCCTATTCATATCTTCAATTTGAATCATTAACAGTATACACAGATTCACTTTAACACCATATATTAACAGATGCGACAAATAAATATCTTGGTATTACAGATTTGCAAAGTGCTCTCCTATTGGACATAGCACATGTTGGATGAACTTGAATAGTAACTGGTTCTCTCCATCCTTTTATGTAGAAACTACATTTCTTGGTGTCCCATATCATGTTAATTCATCCAATGCTGATTCATACTCAATGATTTCACGGGTAGGAGGTACTGATTTTGAGAAATACCCAAACTCTCCTTCATGTGGATCTTTTAGGCAGTCATCCAACTCAATAGAAGAGAAAGATATTGTCATGTCAATCACTACGGTTCTCATTCTTTTCTCCACTTCTAATTTCTCAAAACAAACATACTCATAGAATTCTTTTACCAGATTTAGATAATAAGGACCATTGTTTTTTCAAGAATCACTCTTCCCAATTCAATTCGGTCAGAACTTCTATAACTAATGACTTACTAGTCATCAACCAGTCTGCACATAGCTCTTTCTCAACTACTATCTCCCTTTGAACGAGATGTGGATTTGTAGGTTTCTCCACTACACTTCCACCACTAGAATCTCCTCTGAGTCTCATTGCATTTGGCTCATCATCTTTTTCTATGACTTATGGTATCTTCACTCTTGCCATTATGTGAATCGAGAGGCTTAGGGTTTGAGATAAACGATGGTTTAGGAACTAAGGATTGAAGGTAAAGTGTTTGAGGTGGATCGAGATGAGGTCAATACTTATGTTTTATAATTTAGGAATCATAAAATAAAAAAATCATAATAAGTAAAATATAAACGATATAGATTCTGGTGGCTACAGATACAAATGTTTAAACAATAGCGCAACATAACGGTAATACATACCAGTGACTATTCCTAACAGTGGGGTATTTTTATCGGTGAGATATATTGGTGATGTTTATACCCATGAGGTATAATAGTGTAGTTCATACTAATAGTGAGGATTAGGCTAACGGTGAGGTTTTGGCTAACAGTGAGGTTTTAGCTAATGGTGAGGTTTTGGCTAACGGTGAGGTATTGGATAAAGGTGAGGTTTTGGATTACGGCGAGGTTTTGGCTAATGTTGAGGTTTTGGCTAACGGTGAGGTCTTGGATAATGGTGAAGTTTTGGATAACTGTTATGTTTTGAATAATGGTGAGGTTATGGCTCTACAATTTCTATCATTCCTATGTCATGTATAATGTATATTAACCTATCATAACCTAGAGGCTTAGTGAATATGTCATCCAATTGATATTAAGTACCTATAAATTCAAGAGTAATATCACCCTTTTGTTAATGATTTCATGGAAATGGGTTCCTTACATAAATGTGATTGGTCCTAGCATGAGACACGTGATTTATAGAGATATTTATCACACTAGTGTTATCATAGTTTATAGATACATGTCTAAACTGATATCATTCTTCCAATAATGTATGTTTCATCCACAGAACATGTGTACAGAATCTACCAGCATCAATGTATTCTACATTAGTAGTAGACAATGAAACAGAGTTCTTATTTTTACTACACCAAGATATCATGGACTTACCTAGAATATGACATGTTCCCGAAGTTCTAAACCTATCTAACTTCCAACCAGCAGAGTCAGTATCTGAATAACTTATTAAATTAAATGATTGTCCTTTTGGATAAAATAATCCTAAGTTAGTAGTATGTTTATGATATTTGAATATTCGTTTAACAACAAGAAAGTGTGACTCTTTTGGATTACCTTGAAATCTTGAACACAAACACACACTAAAAATAATATATGGTCGACTAGTAGTAAGGTAAAGAAGACTCCCTATCAAACCTCTGTAGTTGGTTTGATCCACTAGTTTTTCAGTTTCATCAGCATCCAACATACAATTTTTACTCATAGGTTTATCAATATTCTTAATACTATCTAAAAAACGTTTTAAGAGGTCCTTTGTATATTTATTTTTATTTAAAATAATACCATTTTCATTTTGAAAAACATGAAATCCATGAAAATATTTGAGTTATCCCAATAAAATCATTTCAAATTCATTTTGTATACTCTTTGAAAAATCAATACAAAAATTATTTTTAGAATATCAAAAACCTATATCATCAACATAGATTTGAACTATCAAAACATCTTTGGAAATTATTTTAATAAATAGAGTTGGATCAGAAATCCCGTTGTAAAAAACTTTTGAAATATGAAAACTACTAAGTATATCATACCAAGATCATGGGGATTTTTACAAACCATGTAAAGCATTAGAAATCATAGAACTCGATTTGGAAAAAGAGGATAAATAAATCTAGGTGGTTTTTCAACAAAAACAACTTCAATTATAAAACCATTTAAAAATTCACTTTTAACAACAATTTGATATAACATGAAATTCATATGAGTATCATAGGAATGTAGAATCCTAATAGCTTTTAATATAACTAAAGGTGCAAAAGATTAATCATAGAAGTTTCCTTCCTCTTGACTGTATGCTTGTGCAACTATTCATTCCTTGTTTCTAATGATATTTCTTGATTAATAAACTTTATTTATAAAAACCCATTTCGGGAATATGGTCAATGTGTCCTTAGATCTATCAACTAATTCCCCGAATTTGTTTCTTTCAAATTGATTTAATTCTTCTTGCATAGCCATTACCAAAAATTCATCATTGATTGCATCATTGATTTTATTAGGTTCTAACATTGAATGAAAGTCTTGATGTTCAACTTGATTTATTATAGAAGCTCTAGTCTTTGTCACTCTATCATGATTACCAAAAACAACATCTAAATGATGAGTCTTTAGAATACTAATTGATCTAGTAAAGGTTGTACTAGAAATTTCATGTTCTTCTCTATTCTCAGGTTCAAAATGGAAGATTATAGAATATTTCCAGAAATGTTTGTCTTTACATCAGGTTCAAAGATTTTATCATTAAGGTCCAGAGTAGATATATCTTCTTCAAGATTTTCAATATGAGACTTATGTTCATGTGGATCAGTTTCATCAAATTTTGATGTGAACATATTCTGTCACACATTTGGATCTTTTTTTAATGAATCTATTAGATTTACTCAATATAGTGTAACCTAAAAAGATTCCCACATCACTTTTAGAAGCAAACTTGTCAAGATTATCCTTAGTATTTAGAATAAATACTTTGCAACCAAAAACTCTAAAGTAACTAATTTTAGGCTTCATGTTATTCTATAGTTCATAAGGGGTATTCTTGTGAAAAGGTCTAATCATGACTCTATTTATAATATGTCAAGTTGTATTCACAACATCAGCCCAAAAATAAACAGGTAAATCATATTCAATGAGCATAGTTCATGGAATTTCATGAAGGGTTCTATATCTTCTTTCTATTACACCATTCTGTCGAGGTTTCCTAGGGGAAGAAAGGTTGTGACTATAGCCATTGTGTGAGTTTTATGATTCAAACTCCTAATTTTCAATCTCACGAACATGGTCACTTCTCAAGGTATTAATTTTACATCCACTTAGGTTAACTATATACTTGGAATATTTCATAAAATAAGAACAAACATCACTTTTGTGAGCAATAAAGTATATCCAATCGTGTCTAGAAAAGTAATCTATAAAAACATAAACATAGTGCTTCCCATTTAAACTAGAAACTATGGAAAGTCTAAACAAGTCTATGTGAACCAACATGAGAGTTTGAGAAGTTGAAACATATTCCTTTAATTTCAATTAAGCATAATGTTGCTTTCCCTTTGGACAGGGAGAACAAACATTTTTTAGATGGGATTTTTATTTGAGGTAGGTCTCTATCTAAATATTTATTAGTTAGTTTCTTAAGTGAATGAACATTGTAGTGTCCTAATCTTCTGTAACACAGCCAAGATTCTCTATGAAAGGCATTTAAAAATGTAATCTTTTTTTGGATAATGAATTTAAATCTACAACATAAAAATTTTCATTTCTTAATGTAGAAAATAATAAAACATTTTTAAAATAAAAAAAATTACAAGAATAATTTTAAAATATAACATTGAAACCATCATCACACAACTGAGAAATGTTTAAAAGATTGTATTTTATTACATCAACAAATAAATCTTTATAAATTAAAATTGTATCAGTGTTACCAATCTGTCCTAAGCCAATGATTTTTACTTTGGAATTATCACCAAAGGTGACATGTCCTCAATCAACCTTGATTAAAATCTTGAAACATGAGTAATATCCAGTCATATTCCTTGAACATCCACTGTCCAAGTACAGTATCTTCTTATGGGAACTCTACAAACATGTCTCCTCCAAAACAGGATTAAACAGAAAATGATTTTGATACCCAGCTTTTCTTGGGTCCCGACATGTTATCAAGAAAAACATTTGGTACCTAGATTTGTCTTATTGGTCTCATACAATTAATAGATTCAATATATTTAGAAATATAAGAATTTTTTTATCTCTAAATATGTGAATATCTAGTTGAGGAATAGGAATTTCCAAAACTGGAACTAGCATCATGCTGTCCATATTTAGGAATAAATTTATTCTTAACAAGATATCTCTGTCTAGGCTGATAGCCTAAACAAACAGTATACTTTGGTGCAACTTGTTTTCCAAGAATTTTAGTTTGAGTATTCATTCCATTTGTGAAATTCCCTAAATCTATTCTAATTTTCTCATTGTAAAATTTATGTTGAGTATTATCCTTTAACAGTTGATCATTCTTTTCCTTTTCTACTTATAATGCATATTGTACAGTGCTAGTTTAAGCATGTTGTTTCATTAATGAATTGTACTTATCATTCATCTCATTGTAGGTTTCCTCTATCATATTACAGTATTCAAATAACTCTTTACTATACATGTTTTCAGAATCAGAATCATCTCTAGAATAATAATAATTTATATAAGGAGTATCAAATGTTACCTCAGATGTGTTTGTCGTGAAACACATTTTAGATTTTTGAGATTTTTCATCCTAAGTGGAGTCAGAATCACTTGAACTATCTATTGAAGGACTCCAGGTTCCTTTCATTGCTTTCTTATATTTTTTCCCTTTTACTCATATTTCTTCTTGTCTTTTAACATTTCATAGTTCACTTTTACATTTCCATTCCTCTTCCATTCGAAAATATCTATGTCATCAATTTTATCAGTCCATTTCTAATCTTTCTTCCAATTTCATTTATTATCGAACATTCTCTTGTAATTGGATTTTCTGAAAAACATCTTCTTTCTATAGATCTTCTTAAAATGATTGGCTATCTGAGCCATTTTAGCATCATTGTCTGATGAACATTCATCACAGCTTCAGATATCACATTTACATTGAATTTTTCTTTTGTCCTTGTCTTTTGAAGCAGAGTTATTGAAGGCTACTAATTTACTTCATGGTTCATCATCTTCTTCCATGTTTACCTTCAGTTCTTCTTCATACATCATTTACATACCAATTATCTCTTTAACATGCAGTGAACATATATCATATGATTCTCATATTGAAACTGATGTGCCTCTCTATCTGTCTCGTAGTCATCTGAGTAAACTCATGATTTTCTCTTTTGATGGAACAACCTTTCCAAGTGAGCTCATTGGATTAACTATCTCATTGAACCTAATATACATGTAAAAATAGTTTCCTCAAGTCTCATTCTAATGTTTTCATATTTAATTGTGTATGTGTTTAGTCTCATTTTCTTAACATTGATTGTTCCCTCATGAGAAACACCCAATGTATCCGAAATTTCATAAGTAGTTTTACAAGAAGATATTCGACTAAATTATTCATCTCCTAAAGCACAATACATTGAATTCATTAAATTACTATTATTGTTGTAATATGTTTTAGTATGTTCATACCAAGTAGTTCTTTCAGTTTTTGGGATCTTATACTGAGTCTCTATAGCAGTCCAGATGTCAAATCCCATACTCTTTAAATGAATTTTCATTTTCATTTTCCATTGGGCATAATTAACACCATTAAAGAAAGGTGGAATGTTTGTAGCAGCACCATCTAATCTATTATCCATAATTATATTTTAGCCAATATATTTAATGAGATAAAATTTTTATCTAACAGAAATTTATGTTCTTTAAGATACTACAAAAATCACAGATGAAAAGTAGAGTATTTGGAAATCCTTTATTATTAATAAACTTGCCTCTGATACCAAATATTGGTCGGAGTGGATACTCAAGAGAGGTTGAATTGAGTTCCAATTAACATTTTTGTTAAAAAATTTATGATTAAAATCCCACAATTTAAATAAAAATAATTCTCTTATGAATTTATAAAGATTGTATGTTTTCAATTAGTTTCTCAAGAGATTGATTATTTCTCAATTAACTCAATCTAAAAATTTATTAACTTTTGAAACGTACTTATGGGATAAAAAATTTATAAACACTTGATTGTTTATCTATCAATGTTGTTGGTCGGAGTGGACAATCAAGAGGGGGTGAATTGAGTTCCAATTAAAATTTCTGCTAAAAACAATTTCTATTCAAATCCCCCAATTTCAAAAAAATAAATTAAACTGTAGTGAATTTATACAGATTATGAAGGTTCAATTAGTTTCTAAAAGATTGAATCATTCTCAATTAACTTAATCTTATGATTAAATTAACTTTTGAAACTAACTTACTGGTTTATAATAAATATAAACACTTTCGAGTTTAACTATCAAGGTAGCTTTGAAAATAAATTATATTTCAATGTAATAGCAGTAGAATATGAAATAAATGTATATAGTATGGATATAGATTTTAACTAAAAACACAAGAGGAAACCAAGAGGTTCAGTCTCAAGACGAGACTTAGTCCTCTCAAAATTTATATAAAGTGATCCACACCCTGGACTTGGGTTAACAACAGTGATCACACTGTTCAGGTCAAGAGACCTCTACCACAGTTATACGTGGGATAACAAACAACAGCTCAAAGCTGTCCAGGTCACACATGACAACTACCACTATCCACAGTGGGAAATAAAGAATGTAAAGATTGTGAGTGAGGATTTACATATCCTCCAGTTCAGGTTCAGGATACAGTGTGTGTGTAATAATTAACAGGCTACACACACTGCTCGTAATACAAATACTAAATCACTTAGAGAAAGATAAATAGTTTTGAATGGCTCTAGTAATTGCAGTGCAGCTCTGGACTCCTTTGGGTTTGATCAGAAATGGTTCTGAGCCCTTCTCTGGTATTTGACTGAAAAATAGAGTATCGTTTCTTCTTTCAGTGCTTCCAGGTTTAGCTTGGTTATTGGCTCAGAAAATGAGGTGTTCTGTGTAGTTCTTATTTATCATAGATTGCTCGATGTATGCTCCGTGTTCTGGAGTCTGGTAGTAGTAGTCTTGTGAGTGCAAGTTCTGCAGTTGTTCTTTGCATGTTTGAGCTTGATCGCAAGAGTGTTCCCGTGTGCTCAAAAATCTCTTCTCGTCTCTTGTCTTGATTCACTTTTTATACACGTTGTCTTGTATGCCTTTATTATGATGAGAAGAAGGAATGATTATGCTTTTTAATCGTACTTGGTATGGTTTCCTGAAATGGAAACATAAATCATTGAATAACAATAAATGCATCAAAAGTAAAAAATGTAGCCATTAATGTAATAAACAAATAGGGTCGAGGATATAGTATTTGACTCTGCAATTCATTATAGGTAGTCGTTTGTTTGTAGACTTGTACGGCTGACTCTGTGCAGGATCTTCCATCGGTATCTCTTCAAACTCTTATCGGTGGCTCTTATCGGTAGCTCGATGAACTTAGTTCCATAGGTTGCTCTTGACTGTCGGTAGCTCTATGAATCGGTAGCTCTGTGCATCGGTAGCTCTGTGCATCGGTAGCTCTGTGCATCGGTAGCTCTATGCATCGGCAGCTCTCTGCATCGGTAGCTCTGTGCATCGGTAGCTCTATGCATCGGTAGCTCTATTCAGGTCAGTGATACTTACACTTGACTGTCTTATGCAAAACACATCTAATTCACTTAAAATCATTTCAAAACTTATATAAACATGGATAATCGAGATTAACATAAATCAGAAATTATTTTAACATTATTATTAACTTGATCATCGATATAAAATAATTAAAGTGTAGGTCAACAGTAATTGTGAATATCATAATATATGAATACAAGATTGGGATTGTCAAAACATATGAATACAAGATTGGGATTATCAAAACAGGTGAGGTCAACAATCTCCCCCTCTCTGATAATCACAACTTATGATATGGACATTTTAAAATAGTGAGAATATAGTATTAGATAGTATGACATTAATATTCAATTTTCTCAAAGAAAACAATATCATAGGAAAGATGAAATAGTAATAGAAAGATATAGATCAAAAATTATCATAGGTAGAATTAAATACAATAGTATTAGAGATAAGGTTTTGAAATAATTGGTACCAAAGAAGGAAATGTAAGAAATAGTATCAAAATCTCTTCTTTATAGTTCTCCCACTTTGTGATAATCAAAAAGTGGGAAACCAAAATATAGAAAACTGAGAAACTGAGATAGTGGAAAAAAAGGCATTTGTATTAGATTAGTCAAAAAATTACATAAACAGAATAGAAAAAAACAAGATGATTCCTATCAAACATCCTTTCCACTTCAGCAATCCACATCTGCAATGTGAGCTTTTCCCTTGGGATCAGAAGAGAATTCAGGTGTTGAGGATACTGGGGAGGACGTTGGAATTCCAGAAATGATCAGAGGAGGCTGAGCAACTGATACAGTGCCGGGACTGTAATGGGAATTCCTTTGAATGATCATAGGAGTGAGACTTCTTAGGGCTTGAGTAGGAGTCATCTGAACTGGAGACGCAGTAGAGGCAGAGGCAGACAAAGCAGGAGGTACAATGACCGGTCTGGCTTCCACATGCAAGAAGGGCAGCAACAGGTTTCTGAAATCCATTATAGTGCTTCCTCCTCTCTCCATTGCAGACACAAAATCATCCCTATTTTCAATGAATTTATCCATAGCAGGAGTAAGCTCCCTGAGCTTACCAACCTTCTCTCAGAAGACCTGAGTCACTAGAGGTAAATTTAGATTCTCAAGCAGAAGTTTGAAATGATTGGTCAGTTGTTGCTTGGTATAAATCTTTTCAAAATAAGTATCCACCTTATTCTTGATTGCCTCTTGAGAAGTAGAGGCCTCTCTCATGTAGTCCTGGATGATTTTCATTATTTCTCTGGCTGAATCCCTGGTAGACAGCACAACTTGACTTAAATCTGATGAGTCCACAGAGCCACTGGTTGAAATAGAACCAAGCTCCTCCTTCATCAGAGCATGGAATTGATTCAGATCAATTGCATGTTTTGGAACTAGAGGACCAAGAGAGAAGGATACAGTTTCTTTGAAGATTGTGGTCAACCCACTAATCAGATTTTCCATTTGAGAGTCCTGATCATTGACATGATCCTTCACAGATGTTTTGAAAGCTTCAAACACCGAGACCAGCTAACTTACAACACTCTTCACATAGGATAAATCCTTATCAGCTTGAGATTTTGAACTCATGAAAGAGTCTAAGTCAACAACATATATCCGTAGTGCTTCAAGATCTGCTTCTAGCCTAGAAGATTGAGTCTGGAACTCCTTGACTTCTTCCATTAGCTCACCCACAAAAGTTGAAAGATTTCAACCAAGAGAAAGCTCAAAAGACCTTTCTAACATCTTCATTTCTTCACCAAAATAGTGCTTTATCTCAGAAAAAGAGGCACTGAAGGATTCCTTCAGCTCATGCTTTAGGGATTCGAGGTCAGACATTGTAGCAAAATCAGTAGGAGCAACTGTAGTAGATAATCTTTCAGAAGCTAAACTGACTACAGAGTCAGCCATGACTGATTGAATCAAGGATACTAAAAAAGATTCCATTGTCTTTACTTCTTCTACAAAACTGACTTTGAGATTTTCTTTCATCACATCTAAATCATGTACTCGGACCACATCAGCAGGTAAAAACTCAGAATTGATGTCATAGCTGATCTTTGTTCTATTCAATGATACTTTATTATCCGAATCAGGATAATCCAAGCCAAAGATTATAAAACCTGGGTCTTCTACCCAGTCTTCAGACTCGATAGTCACTGTAACATTTCCAAACATGGTGTGATGATCCCCCTCAATGGGTGCATTCTCATATATAGCAACTACATTCTCTGCTGGTCTTTCTTCATCAGAATCTTCCACAACAACTTCTATCTCTGCAGCAGCAAGATGATTTTCTGGAATAGGTACAGCTTCTCCTCTTTCTGTTTCTTCATCCATAGAAGGTACAACTGAGCTTCCAATAACTGGAATCAGACTCAATTCAGCAGAATCAGATGATTCAGAGACATTCTTTTCTTCCTCTACATTCTTAGAGACCGACTGGTCTTCCTCATTAGCAGGTGTCTCCACTTCTTCTAGCACTTCCTTTTCGAAAGACAATATTTCAGAAACAGGGCTTGGAGGCAAGTCAGGATCTCCTCCATCATCCATAAGAGTTTATTCCTCTTCTTCTTCTTCTTCTTCTTCTGACTCATCACTGTACTCAGGTTCCTCTTCATCAGGTCCTAGACCAGGATCTCTTTTATCCTTTGGTCTTCAAGGATAATCCACAGGATTAAATTTATCATATACCTTTTGGTCATCATTGACCCATTCTCCTCTCCACGGATTCCAATTAATCTTCATATATTTGAAAACTATAGTAGTGATACAAAAGTTGCTCTTCACTACAACCGTCTCATCTTGAGACTCAGCTATCCCTTTCACTATGATCATTACAGAAATCAGCTTAGCAAAGAATAGGGCATTTGTCTTTGATTTCGGCCTTGTCATATCTTCCATTTGATTCATCACCAATCTGCACAAATTGACTTTGACATCATGTCTCAAAAGATGTAGGAGATAGATATCATGATATCTGAAATTAGCAAAGTCTCCTCTCCTTGGTATCACCACATGTTGAACAAACTTGAACAGTAATCTGTTCTCTCCATCCATTTCTATAGCAACCACTTGCCTTGGAGTTCCATCACTAGTGAGTTCTTTCAACGCGGTCTCATGATCAAAAATGTCACTGGTAGGTGGCATTGCTCTTGATACATATCCAGACACACCTTCATGTGTAACTTTTAAGCAATCATCCCATTCCACTAATGAAAATGATAGCACTTTACCATTTACAAAGGAAGATACTTGGTTCTCATTCTCTAGCTTCTCGAAGCTTACGAATTCGTAAAACTGTTTTACCAACTTTGGGTAGTAGGGACCATTGTTATTTGAAAAGCAGTCTACCCATCTCTGAGCTTCCAGAACATTGAGCACCAAGGACTTTCTGGGCAGCAACCAGTCTACACACAGCTCTTTTTTGATCACAATAGCTCTATTTTGCAGATGAGGATTTACTGGTCTCCTTCCTGACCTATTTCTAACAGCACTACTCACTTCTAGCTCGGACTTCTTCCTTTTTTCTTTAGGCTCAACGTAGTCTTCTCGAATGACATGAATTTTGGTTTTTTCCATCGCTGGTTCGAGGGATCTCAGGTTTGCAGAGGTTTCGGGTTCTAAGGTTCGAAGATAAATGGTTTTGGGTTCAGTGGAGTGAGAAGCAGCTTAGTCTTAGTTTTATCATTTAGGAATCATAAGTTAAATGAATAAAAATAAAATAAAAGAAAAAACGGTTCAGATTCTTGAAGGCAGGAAAAAGATTTAAAACAACGCTTTATCGGTGAGCTTTTCTATCGGTGAGGTTTTCTATCGGTGAGGTTTTCTATCAGTGAGGTTCTCTATCGGTGAGGTTTTCTATCGGTAAGGTTTTCTATCGGTGAGGATTTCAATCGGTGAGGATTTCTATCGGTGAGGATTTATATCGGTGAGGATTTCTATCGGTGAGGATTTTGATCGGTGAGGATTTCTATCGGTGAATATTAAACATCACCAACTCGTGCCTAATGTAACATAACCTATCCACACTTAAGTGATTTGTGAAAATGTCGGCCAATTGATGTTCAGTGCCGATAAATTCAAGAGAAATGTCACCCTTTTGATAATGATCTCTCAGAAAATGATGTCTTACATCAATGTGTTTGGTTCTTGAGTGAGATACAGGGTTCTTCGAGATGTTTATTGCACTAGTTTTGTCACAGTTAATCGGAACATGCTTAAAAACATATCCATAGTCCAAGAGAGTGTGTTTTATCCACAGAATTTGTGCACAACAACTACCAGAAGCTATATACTCTGCTTCGGCAGTGGAAAGAGCTAAAGAATTCTGATTTTTACTACATCAAGATACTAAGGATTTTTCTAATAAATGACATGTTCCTAAAGTGCTTTTTTTTCTAATTTGCAACCAGAAAAGTCAGCATCTGAATAACTCATTAACTCAAAGGATTGTCCTTTTGGATAAAATAAACCAAGGTTAACAGTATGTTTGAGATACTTGAAAATTCTTTTAACAGCAAGCAAATGAGATTCTTTCAGGTTAGCTTGAAATATTGCACACATACACATACTGAACATAATATCTGGTCGACTAGCAGTAAGATAAAGTAAACTACCAATCATACCCCTATAATTGGTTTGATCCACTGGTTTCCCAGTTTCATCTGTATCCAATTTTCAGATTGTACTCATAGGAGTTTCACTCTCCTTAATACTATCCAAACCAAAACGTTTTAAAAGATCCTTTGTATATTTACTTTGATTCACAATAATACCATTTTCATTTTCAAATACTTGAAATCCAAGAAAGTATTTAAGTTCTCCGATTAAACTCATTTCAAATTCATTTTGCATACTTTTTGAAAAATTAGTACATAAAGAATGTTTAGAAGATCCAAAAATAATATCATCAACATAGATTTGTACAACTAAAACATCATTAGAAATTTTTTTAATAAAAAGAGTTGGATCAGCAATCCCTTTAGTAAAACCTTTTGAAATAATAAAATTGCTGAGTCTATCATACCAAGCTCTTGGAGCTTGTTTTAAGCCATATAAAGCTTTAGAAAGTTTAAAAACTTGATTTGGAAAATGGGGGTTTGTAAATCCAGGAGGTTGTTCTACAAAAACATCTTCAATTATAAAACCATTTAGAAATGCACTTTTGACATCCATTTGATATAACTTGAAATTTATATGTGCAACATATGCAAGTAAAATCCTAATGGCTTCTAGTCTAGCTACAGGTGCAAAGGTCTCCTCATAGTCTATGCCTTCTTCCTGACTATATCCTTGTGCAACTAGCCTAGCTTTGTTTCTAACTATGTTTCCTGATTCATCAACTTTATTTCTATAAACCCATTTAGTGCCTATTGTTAGTATGTCCTTAGGTCTGTCAACTAATTCCCAGACTTTGTTTATTTCAAATTGATTTAACTCTTCTTGCATATCCATTACCCAGAATTCATCAACGATAGCATCATTAATATTTTTGGGTTCTAGCTGGGAGAGAAAAGCTTGATGTTCAACCTGATTTCATAGAGAATCTCTAGTCTATGTTCTTCTATGAAGATTACCAACAACAGCATCCAAAGGATGATTCTTTAGAATTCTTGTTGATCTAGTAAAGGTAGGACTAGACACTTCAGGTGCATCAGTAGGTTCGGGTTCGTCCGAAACAGATTCTGGAAAAAGTCCAGAACTAGAAGTTTTTATAACAGGTTCTTTGGATTTATCATTAAGGTCCAGAACAGACAAATCTTCTTCAAGATTCTCAAGAGAGGTTTTAGCCTCATGTGGATCGGTTTCATCGAATTTGATGTGAACATATTCTTCCACACATTTAGATTTCTTATTAAACACTCTTTAAGATTTACTTGAAGTAGAGTAACCCAGAAAAATTCCTTCATCACTTTTAGAAGCAAAATTTTCCAGATTATCCTTTGTGTTAAGAATAAAGACTTTGCAACCAAAAAATCAGAAGTAATTAACATTAGGCTTCCTATTATTCCACAACTCATATGGATTTTTCTTAAAAACAGGTCTGATCAAGACTCTATTGATAACATAACAAGCTGTATTTACAGCTTCAACCCAAAAGTAAATAGGCAGTTCATATTCATTGATCATGGTTCTAGCTATTTCTTGAAGGGTTCGGTTTCTCCTTTCTACTACAACATTCTACTGAGGTGTCCTAGGAGATGAAAAGTTATGAGTGTAGCCATTGTGTAATCAATAAGATTCAAAGTCTTGATTTTCAAACTCACGGCCATGATCACTTCTCAAGGACTTAATTTTGAGTCCACTAAGACTTTCTACAGACATGGAGTATTTAACAAAGGAAGAACAAGCTTCACTTTTGTGAGCTAAGAAATATACCCAAGTGTATATAGAGAAGTCATCTACTAAAACATAGACATAGTGCTTCCCATTTAAAATAGAAACTCTTGATGGTCCAAAAAAATCCATGTGAACCAACTCAAGTGGTTGAGAAGTTGAGACTTCTTTATTTGATTTAAAAGAAACATTGTGTTGTTTTCCCTTTTGACAGGGATTACACACTTTGTCATTTGGGAATTCTAATTTTGGTAAGTCTCTAACTAAGTTTTTCCTAGCCAGTTTTCTAAGAGAGTGAATGTTTCAGTGTCCTAATCTTCTGTTCCATAGCCAAGATTCATTATGAAAAGCATTCAAAGAAGGAATATTTTGTTTAGATAAAGAATTTAAATCAACAGCAAAAACATTTTCATTCCTTGGAGCAGAAAATACTAAAGCATTTTTGGAGTTAAAAACATCCCAGGAATCATTTTCAAACTTGACATTGAAACCATCATCACATAATTGAGATATACTAAGCATGTTATATTTATGTCCATCAACGAATAAAACTTTAGAAATTAATACTGAGTCTGTGTTACCAATCTGGCCTAGGACGATGATTTTTCCTTTAGAGTTGTCACCAAAGGTGACATGACCTCCATCAACATTTATTAAGCTCTTGAAGCAAGAATAATCTCCAGTCAAGTGTCTTGAGCACCCAATGTCTAAATACCATATCTTCTTGTGACAGCTCTTCAAGCAGGTCTCCTATAAAACAGATTTAAATAGGAAATGACTTTGGTACCCAGATTTTCTTGGGTCCAGATAGGTTAGCAATCAGGGATTTAGGTACCCAGATTGGTTTTATTGGTTTCATACAGTTAACAGAAGTAAAAGATTTTGAAAGATATACTTTATTTGGTCTATAACCATATGAATATCCTGTTTAAGCATATGAATTTCCAAAACTGGAACTAGCAACATTTTTTTCAGACTTAGGAATAATCGGGTTCTAGTGAACTGTCTCTGTCCAGGTTGGTATCCTAAACCAGTAGCATATCTAGGTGCAACATGCTTTCCTAACATTTGAGTTAGATAATCCTTTCCATTTGTGAATTTTTCTAAGTCCTCTATGAGTTGCTCATTTGACAGTTTTAGTTCTGTGTTTTCCTTTAATAGTTGAGCATTCTTTTCGTTTTCTATATCAAGATCAGATTTATGCTTAACACTTAAAGCATACTATTTCTTTAAACCTTTGTATTTGTCTTTAAGCTCATTACAGGTTTCTTATAACATATCACAGTATTCAAATAGTTCATATTTTGACATGTTTTCCGAATCATAATCATCTCCAAAGTAATATGAGCTTAAAACAGGAGTTTCAGATGTCACCTCAGAAGTATTTGTCATAAAACACATGTTGGCTCGATTCCTTTCAGAGTCCGAAGATTCGGCTTCACTTGTGCTATCTTCTGAAGCACTCCAGGTAGCCTTCATGGCTTTCTTGTACTTCTTGTCTTTGTAATCATATATCTTTTTGAATTTTAACTTTGGACAGTCTGCTTTAATATGTCTTTTTCGCTTGCATTCATAGCAGACAACTTCATCAGTCCTGTCAGCTTTCTTCCAATCCTTTTTCCATTTTCCTTGTTGATCATACTTTCCTTTGTAATTTGTTTTCCTAAAGAATTTCTTTTTCCTATAAAACTTCTTGAATCTCTTGGATATCTGAGCCATTTCTGCATCACTGTCATACTCTAAGTTTTCACTTGTTGAACTCTCATCCTCCATCTGTATTGTTTCCTTCTCCTTACTCTTCAAAGTAGTAGACTTGAAAGATACAAATTTTCTTTTCGGTTCATCATCTTCCTATTTGTTTACCTTGATCTCTTCTTCATACATTATCAATTTTCCAATAAGCTCTTTGACAGGTAGAGCAGCAATGTCACATGATTCTCTGATTGAGACAGATGTGACTCTCCATCGGTCTGGTAGACATCTCAAGATTCTCATAATTTGTTCCTTTGTTGGAACAGCTTTTCCAAGTGAATTCATCGTGTTGACTATCTCATTAAACCTGAGATACATGTCAGAAATAGGTTCATCAGACTTCATTTTAAAATTATCATACATAGTAGTATAAGTGTTCAATCTCATTTCTTTAACATTATTTGTTCCTTCATGAGAAACAGCCAAGGTATCCCAAATTTCAAAAGCAGTTTTGCATGCAGAAATTCTGTTGAATTCTTCATCTCCTAGAGCACAGTACAGAGTATTCATAGCTTTAAAATTATTATTGTAAGCAGTCTTTATAGGTTCATCCCATGTAGATCTATTAGTAGTGGGAATTTTGTATTCAGATTCAATAGCAGTCCAAATATCAAAACTCATGCTTTCTAGATGAATTTTCATTTTAAGTTTCCACTGAGCATAGTTATTTCCATTAAAGAAAGGTGGCTGGTTAGTAGAAGCACCCTCAAATCTATTGTCCATTATAAACACAATTTAAAGAGATAAAAATTTAGAAATAACAGAAATTTTAAGAACTTTAAAATATAACTAAAATTACAGTTGAAAAGAAGAGAGTAAATAAGAAGTTTTTCAAAACACACAAACTTTGATACCAAATGTTGGTCGGAGTGGACACTCAAGAGGGGGGTGAATTTAGTTCCAATTAAAATTTCTGATAAAAACAATTTCTATTAAAATCCCCCAATTTCAAAAAAACAAATTAAACTGTAGTGAGTTTATACAGATTATAAAGATTCAATTAGTTTCTAAAAGATTGATTAATTCTCAGTTAACTTAATCTTATGATTAAATTAACTTTTGAAACTAACATACTGGGTTATAATAAATATAAACACTTTCGAGTTTAACTATCAGAGTAGATTTGAAAATAAATTATATTTCAAAGTAATAGCAGCGGAATATGAAATAAATGTATATAATATGGATATAGATTTTAACTAAAAACACAAGAGGTAACCAAGCGGTTCAGTCTCAAGCCGAGACATAGTCCTCTCAAAATTTATATAAAGTGATCCACACCCTGGACCTGGGTTAACAACAGTGATCATACTGTTCAGGTCAAGAGACCTCTACCACAGTTATACGTGGGATAACATACAACAGCTCAAAGTTTTCCAGGTCACACTTGACCTCTACCACTATCCACAGTGGGAAATAAAGAATGTAAAAATTGTGAGTGAGGATTTACAAATCCTCCAGTTCATGTTCAGGAGACAGTGTGTGTGTCATAATTAATAGGCTACACACACTGCTCATAATACAAATACTAAATCACTTAGAGCAAGGTAAAGAGTTTAGAATGGCTCTAGTGATTGCAGTGCAGCTCTGGACTCCTTTGGGTTTGATCAGAAATGGTTTTGATTCCTTCTCTGGTATTTGACAGAAAAATAGAGTATCGTTTCTTCTTTCAATGCTTCCAGGTTCAGCTTGGTTATTGGCTTAGAAAATGAAGTGTTCTGTGTAGTTCTTCTTTACCATAGATTGCTCGATGTATGCTCTATGTTCTGGAGTCTGTTAGTAGTAGTCTTGTGAGTGCAAGTTCTCCAGTTGTTCTTGGAACGTTTGAGCATGATCGCAAGAGTGTTCTCGTGTGCTCAAAAATCTCTTCTCTTCTCTTGTCTTGATTCACTTTTTATACACATTGTCTTGTATGCCTTTATTATGATGAGAAGAAGGAATGATTATGCTTTTTAATCGTACTTGGTACGGTTTCCTGAAATGGCAACATAAATCATTGAATAACATTAAATGCATCAAAAGTAACAAATGTATCCGTTAGTGTAATAAAAAAATAGGGTCGAGGATATAGGATTTGACTCCGTAGTTCATTATAGGTAGCTGTTTGTTTGTAGACTTGTATGGTTGACTCTATGCAGGATCTTCCATCGGTATCTCTTCAAACTCTTATCGGTGGCTCTTATCGGTAGCTCTTATCAGTAGCTCAATGAACTTAGTTCCATCGGTTGCTCTTGAATGTCGGTAGCTCTGTGCATCGGTAGCTCTGTGCATCGGTAGCTCTGTGCATCGGTAGCTCTGTGCATCGGTAGCTCTCTACATCGGTAGCTCTGTGAATCGGTAGATCTATGCATCGGTAGCTCTATTCAGGTCAGTGATACTTACACTTGACTGTCTTATACAAAACACATCTAATTCACTTAGAATCATTTCAAAACTTGTATAAACATGGATAATCGAGATTAACATAAATCATAAATTATTTTAACATTATTATTAACTTGATCATCGATTTAAAAGAATTAAAGTGTAGGTCAACAGTAATTGTGAATATCATAATATATTAATACCAGATTGGGATTGTCAAAACATATGAATACAAGATTGAGATTATCAAAACAGGTGAGGTCAACAAATGTAACTTTAAAACATATTTGTATTTCAAAGTAATTAGTAGCAGAATATTCAATATTGATTAAAACAAAATAAACAAGCACATCAGTTTTAACCAAGAGGTTCAGTCTCAAGGGGAGACCTAGTCCTCTTGAACAATTTTATATAAACATTGATCCACACCCTAGATCAGGGCTTACAATAGTACTTAGACTGTCCAGGTATTATGACTTCAACCGGAGTTCATCATGGGAAAAATAAAACAATATCACAGAGGCTATCCAAGTCACCCTTGACCTCTAACACTATCCACAGTGGGAATAAAAATATTTAGAAAGATTGTGTGAGGATATTATATATCCTCCAGTTTTGCACGAGAGACTGTGTGTGTCTGAAAATACAGCGCACACACACTACTAAAAATGTAAATAAATGAAACACACTAGAGATAAATAGCTAGAGATGTGTTTAAGAAGATCTATGTGATTAGATTGAATTTATGGACTCCTTGGATTGATGTAGATGAGGCTTTGAGTCCATCTCTAGTTTTTGTCAAGAAACAGTGTGTTGTTATTTTATTTTTCATCAAGGTTTAGGTTGATCACTCTGATTATCATGCGTGCAAGTGAAATCGTTGAAGATCTTTTCTCCTTGAATGTTTTAGGTATTATGGATTCAGTTTGTATTCTTCCTTCTTCTTCTATGCATGTATGTCCTTGAGTATCTCCAGAATGTTGTCTTTTATGTTCGTGGAAAGACTGACTGACCACCGCACCATTAGTAGTTCTAGGTTCCCATATATAGCTTTAGCTCCGGCAATGGGAATGATTACCTTTTTATAGGTACAAGGTACTATTCTGGAAATACCAAAAACTATCATAAATTACTAGCATGTGATCTAAAAACCTAAATATGACCATTTCTAAATAAAAAAATATAAGTAGGGTTTAGAGATATGATGACTAGTTTCCATCGGTATCTCTTAGTGTAAGTGAGCTTGTATCGGTGGACTTGAGTCAGTTGGTCTGTATCAGTAGCTGTTGCTCTTTATAATGGTTGCTCCCTTGAAATGGTAGCTCCTTTTGTCGGATGTTATTATGCATATCAGTGACCATTTTGTATCAGTGACCCATACCAGTGAGATTGTAATGGTGGAATTCATAATAGTAGTGGTTACTCTGTATCGGTCGACTTGTGCATACCGGTAGACTTATTCTATTGGTAGATCGTGTGTAATGGTAACTGTCTGCATACCGGTGGACATATACTTATCTGTAGACTTATGTAACAATGTACTTTTCCTTCTAGGTGACTATATACCTGAGACCTTTGTATCGATAGTTGTTTGTACATATATCAGTGGATCTGGTAGACTTCATCGGTAGCTATTTGTCTGTCTGTATTAGTAACTATTGTGCATAGCGGTGGACTTACTCTATCAGTAGGTCTTGGTCTGTATCAGTGACTCACAAGCTTAATACTAATATGTTCTATAAAAATCATATCCAGATTGAGTTAGAATTTTTTTAAATAATATATAACCAGAGATAAACATTGACTAACATATTCTAATGAGTATTTTGATATTTTTGTCAATATAATTTAACTTATATATAGGATTATAAACACATATTAAAACATAATTGAGATTATAAAAACATATTAAAGAATGATTGGGATTATCAAAACTGGTGAGGTCAACATAATCCTTTATCAAATCAACCTCTATTAAATGTTAATTTCAATTGAAACATTTAACACTATTATAGATGTAGTAAATTAGGATTTATAATAATAAATAAAAAACTTTATTCACGCCCTCAAGTAACTACTATCATACCAAGGGACTAAACAAGCTAACTATTATATTTTACACATTTTTCATCTTATAAGTAATTTCATGTATAAAATTTTATTCAATGTGGAAATGAATTAAATTAAAGCAATCCTAGTGCAACATATGAAATAAGGAATAAATAAATGGAATAATGAATAAAGAATTCCTCTAGAGTTCCTAACTCATTAATATTCAATATATCTATGCTTCTCTCATTAAAAATATTTTTATAATGAAAAATGATGGTTTTATAGTTCAAGGGAAAAATGGAAATAATGATTCTTGTAGAGACTTGGGATTTGGCCCTGCCGGACATTGGAATATTCTTACGATTATTTCCAGAGCTAGGGCCGAATACGGCGTTCGATTCTTATGCACGGTGTGCTCAGAATTAATTTTATAAATATATTAATAATTTATTTATAATATGCATGTGGAGAGGTTGTGTTTTCTCCTAAATGGTTGCTCAGATCAGAAAATCGAGGGCACGATTGAGTCTAGAGCATGTCGTTTACCCTATGCAGTGTGTAAACATTGCGGGCGCGGGTATAATGTGGAAGAATCCACTAAGGGTGTTTTCATAAATAAATGGAATTTTTATTTATGAGCGTCAGCTAAAATGACTCATGAACAGAGTCTCAGATCAAATATCTGGGATCACAGTTCAGTTCGTAACGTCGTGTTTCTCCTGGGCGTGACCTAATTTTAGTCGGCGTTGGGTGTCGGGTTTGAGGTGTGT
This sequence comes from Viscum album, assembly GCA_963277665.1. Taxonomy (NCBI): domain Eukaryota; kingdom Viridiplantae; phylum Streptophyta; class Magnoliopsida; order Santalales; family Viscaceae; genus Viscum; species Viscum album. The sequence goes on along the minus strand of OY728121.1, from coordinate 201,300,635 downwards.
TGGTAGGGAGTAAAAATGATGTTTCTATAAATAAAAATAATAATCCATCAATACCCCCCTTCCTTCTTCCCCAGTGTGTATGGTGAACCACCCTCTACCCTCCTCCTTCTACGAATCAGGGTTCTACGGGCGTCCGATTTTAGCACCGATCATTAGCATATCAAGCTTCTACATGTTGCAGGCGTCGTTTTGCACCCAAATCATCGATGTTTCACCCAAAAGGTAGGTGGTTTGAGTTTTAAAATATTGGATCATGTTTAGGAATTGTTTATATTCAAATCGACATTCGTGTTGTGTAGTTGGGGTCCCGAGCATTCTAAAACATGATTCAGATATGAATTTGGAGCACTGAGGTGCTCCCCGTGGCTCCCGAATATTTTCTGGTGGAAAACCTTATTTCATGTGGTGGATATGGCAGATTCTAGTTGGATGGAAGTTGTGCGGTAGATTCTGGTTTCGGGCGCGGCGGTTACCGACAGCGGTGCGGTGGTTTCCAGCGAGGCAGACGGTGTTCTAGTCACGACTTTTTTAAGGGTACTTTATACCCCAGAAGCTCGCAAAATGTTACGACGATTTGCAGTCCGTTTGTGGAAACCAATTCCTAGCGTCATGATGGACATTATAAACTCACTTTTTAAATTTTATGAGTCAGAGTTTTGGTCCGAGTCCATGAAACGTTGAAAATACTATTAATATTTCTTTCTTTTCTACTTTGACTCACTGTAACATTACCACAGAGCGTCTGATTGAATTTCCGTCTATATAGTTGTGATCATGAGAGTAAGGTGGTGTTTAAAGGATATATTTTGGGTGCTGGGATGGAGATCAGGATGACGGCCCCATGAAGTTACCTCGAGGCGTTTACAGGAAAAGGCAACTTATTCGTCAGGCGTCCATTTTTGTAAGGACGAGTAATTGATCTCATGAGTTTTTTTTGAGGGGACCGCAATGGTGCTATCCTCTTGATGTGTTTCTGGATCGAGGTGTGGGTCCCACTTAGGCTTGCTATGGTGAATTGTACCGTTCACATCATTTGTCTATTTCGGGCGAATGAGTAGGCTATCATATGTGTTCTTCATCGCAGATCACGATGGTGGCCTCGGTATTTTGGAATAGGAGGTGGGCAGTGTGGCAATGTTGTGGGTAGCTCAGGTTAGCAACGTTCAGACCAATAGTGGTGCAGTGTAATCCCATGGTTCGTTACTATGAGGGTTTGAGTGGCATTACAGCACCAGTATAGGTTTGTGATCCAATCGATAGGATGAATTTCTGTTAGAGTTGTGGCATCTCTACGGTGGGTTTGGAGCGATATCCTCTTTCTTCGCTTCCATAGATCGTGTTCTTGGTATCGTTGTGACCGCTTATCCATGGGCGGAAATCCCCAATCTAGTAGGTTAACCCCTTCGGTTTTGAGGTATCATCTGGACTATGATCCTCTACATAGTGGGCCATGCACATTAGAGCTATGGAATCTTTGGATATACGATCCCATACTCAACATGTGGTTTGTAGTTGGGTTGCATCATTATTGGTTACACGATCCCCTAGTCATCATGTGGTTTCTAGTAGGGTTGTGGAATCATCGGGTATACGATCCCCTACTCAGAGTGTGGTTTTAGTTGGGATGTAGAATAGTTGGTTATACGATCCCCTACTAATCGCATGGTTTCGTTTGGTTTGGTGCATCAACGGTTTGATCTGGTTGTGGTATCTCCCAGCAGACCCTGGGAGTGATCCCCTATCTGTGATATCTTCGAGATACAATAGTGTGTTCTTGTGTCCCCTAACAGACCCTCGATGTGATCCCCTATCTGAGGATTTTGGTAATTCTGTTGTTTCAGCAGGGTGTTCTTAGTGGCGATATCTGACGTGCATGTATCTCTCAGACGAGTGACATTTGTGATGACATAGGTCATGGAGTGTGATCTCCAAGTTATCTACATGATGAAGGTGTTGTGGATGGAACCACATGAGGCTTGGTGCGTGGAATTAATATATATGATTGTTTATGGTATATGTACGGGTATATACCTGATCGGATGTTCATTGTATATTAATGGTCACACACCAGAGCTGATCAGACTAGTGTTTTTTATCCATGAATGTTCTCAATATGGAGTTTCTATCTCATTTGGGTTCCCTCTAGCAAGGATGATCTGACTTTTTCATTTTAGTTTCTCTCTATTATTTTGGGGTTTTTGGAGTTCCTACTGTGTCTTTTTATACTCCCCCATGCCTGGGATTTTCCCGCACATGTTTTAATTTTTATGTAGACCACAGTCCTTTCAATGAATTCGCTTGAGGACATGGGGTAGACGAAGCATAGTGAGCAAGAATAACCAGGGTGTTTATGAGACCTCTATAGAGTGGCTTATTAGTGGGTACTTTTGAGAGTGATCCACTTCATATGTGCTAGTTGGATGCTTTGGTAGTTTAATTTTGGATGGCCCTGTATTTTCCCTTTTGTACATTTTCTATATTCTTGTTGTGGGTAAGATGGATGCATGTATTACTTTTTAGTTTATATATTAATCATTTCACTATTTCATGGCGGTGTTTTTGGGTGCGTGTGTAGAGGCACATTAGGCTAATGCCTCCCATGTGTGTTTTAGCATACTCGTCGCTAGTCCCCATCCCATGGCCTATTGAAGGTGGGATTGGAGAGTCGTAGCTCGAGCCCCAATGGGTCGGGTCATCACAGAGTTGTATCAGAGGAGTTTCCCCTTTTGGGATCTTTGAATGTAGGTGTTCTAGCTGTGAGTTTGGTTTGGGTTTCATCGTGGAAGTGTTAGGATGTTTTGAGTTTGACTTTCAGGACAGTGACTCCAGTATTGTTGCGGTGACCGACATATCCATTCACCAGGACTCTGATAACCTGCCTTTCAACTCGGGACAATATGACACTAGTCATAGGGACATAATGGTACATGCATCATATAGGACTGGGTTTTTTGTCTCCCTTGTTCTTCTTGAGTCAGCTCTATTGATATACTCTATGTCCATGGTGCATCTTTATTGTATTTCAGGATTCCACTTTGGTGACATCCAGCAAGGGTTATGCAGTGGGATTGTGGTGACGATACGCCCCATGTAGGGGCTATGGAAAAGGGCGCGGGTTCTAATCTTGAACCTCCATGTGGTCTCCCAGTTGAGAAACCACCTATTGAGACGCTAGATGTACCGGTAGAGAAGTATGAGGATGTGTGGAGGCTGAGTGTTCTGCATGAGTTCCAGAGGTTGCGACCTCTGACGTTTCAGGGTGATCCAGACCCTCAAACAGCTGATGATTGGCTTGAAGTAGTCACCCGAGTTTTCCTCATGGTGAGGACACCTACAGATCAGATAGTGGACCTAGAGGCCAACCATCTGCATGGTTCGGCCGGGTGACTGTGGAGTTTGGTGACGTAGTCCCGTGATGAGGAAATGCTAACATGGATAGAGTTTGAGCAACTCTTCTGAAAAGAGTTCTATCCAGTGATGCAGAGGACAGTGCAGATTCTGGAGCTTCTACAACGTCAACATGAGGGCACGACTGTGTTAGAGAACTCATCGAGGTTTACCGACCTGTCACAATACACCCTGCATATGGTTCGAGATCTGTTAATTTGGGCTTGAACATTCAATCATGGCCTACGCAGGGACATATAGGAACTTGTAGAATCCTTGTTCCTACCCACCTATACTGAAGTACTAGATAGATCCTTGGTGGTGAAGAGCTTTCTAGAAGAAAAGATTCATCCTGTCAGTGTTGTACATGTGGCAGCTAAGACATCGACATCTAGTAGCTGGTGGCATGTGCATGGGGTTGGATGTGGCTAACGTTTCTGGAGGTGACCCCAGGATGGACTATATGAGGCTCAGGGCTCACATGGTTCGTGGTCCAGTTTTGGTCAATCGTAGGAGAAGCAGTGTTACATATGTGATTTTTGCGGACATCGTTCTTGAAATTGAATGTCCCATCGTGCTGCTGAGAGGGAGCTAGTCGACATGACACCTTGTCAGTGGAAACTTCATTAGATTAGAGATCTGAAGGGCGGTGGACATGGAAACAGAGTTTTTGTAACAATGGGAGGTGGTAGGTGGTATCAGATTCCACCACCACCACCCCTAGGTGATCCACGTCATGCTCTGGGAGTTGGAGGGCAAGGGGGAGGAAAACTACAGACCACAGATACTATTGACCTAGAGGCTCCATGGATAGATAGAGGTATTCCCTATGTCCTTTCTACTTCTACAATTGTTTTGATAGACACTTATTCGTGGTACTATTTCATTTCCATTTCTTGCTTGTGTTTTGATCTATCCTGATTCGAATGCACCAGGAAGAGGGATCATTCCCCCAATGAGATGTGTTTTTGTGACATTATTAAAACTGTGTGGGCGAGTCAGTTCTGCCCAATGTGGATAGTGTCAAGGATTTTTTGATGAGTCTATCAAACTTATGCATTTGGATTAGGGTGTGTGTTGGATAACTTGCTGTTGTGGGAGACATGGTTGAGAGTTCAGTTTTTTTTCATGTGCTTATGTCTTTTTGGGGAAAAAATTTCAATGGTGGGAAGGATGTAGTGACTAGGGTATTGGACCAGTTAAAAATTGGAATAATCTAACAAATATTTCCAGAGATATGTGTGAAGACGGCAGGAGATTCTGAGGACTAGATTTCTCATAATTAATTTTATAAATATAGTAAGTATTGTTTTATACTATGCCTGTGGAAGGGTTCTTTTTTCTCAAAAACGGTAGCTCATATCCAAAATCTGAGGGCACAGTTGCGTCGGGAGCATTCCGTTTATACTAGGTGGGGTGTAAAAATTTTGGGTGTGACTCTGCTGTGGAAGAAGCCACAAGGGGCATTTCCATAATTAAATGGAGAAGATTATTTATGACTTTTGTCTCAAATAACTCATGAACATTGTCTCATATCAAAATTCTGAGACCACGGTTGACTTCGGAATGCCATGTTTACCCTAGGCGCGACATAATTTTACTTGGCGCTGGGTGCCAAGTCGGAGGTGTGTTGGAAGGGATTTAAAATTATGTTTCCATAAAAAGAGAAACAAAATTATCCATCTATTTCACCCTCCCCCCCCCCCCCCTCATTCTTCCTCCTCTGTGTGTACGGTGAACCAGCCTCCTCCATCCTCCTTCAATGAATCATGGTGTTCCAAGCATCCGATTTTGGTGTTGATCATTAGAAGATCGTGAATCTATGCATTGTGGGCATCGTTCTACACCCAAATCCTCAACATTTCACCTGTGAGGTAGTGGGATTGAGTTTTAAAATATTGGATCCTGTTTATGCATTTTTTTTGTTAAATGTTTTGTAAGGGTTGAGTAGTTCGATCCCTGAGCATTATGAAACATGTTTCATATCTTATTTTGGGGTAAATGGGTTATCCCAATGGCTCCGGGATGTATTCTAGTGGAAAACATGGTTTCCAATGATGGATATGGAAGATTAAAGAATGGTGGCAGCGGCATGGCATATTCCTGTTTCCTGCGTGGTGGTTTCCAGAGGCGGCGCGGTGGTTTCTAGCGAGGCAGACGGTGTTCCGGTCAGGACTTTTCCAGGGGTTCGTTAAACACCCATAACTTGCAAAATGTCACTCCGATTTGTGATCCGTTTGTGGAGATCAGTTCCATGCATCATGAATGTCCTTTTGAACTCACTTTGGGAATTTTATGATTCATTGTTTTGTCTTGTGGCCATGAATTTTTGAAAATAATAATAATATTTTATTATTTTCAACTTCGACCCGCCGTAACATTTTCACGGAACGTCTGATTGACATGCTGTCAGGAATGTTGTGATCCTTAGTGTAAGGGGGAAATTTCAGGATAGTCTCCAGGTGCTATGATGGAGATCAGGATGTGGTACCCTTAAGGATTCTTCAGAGTTTTTACGAGAGAACACTACTTTTTCGTCAGGTGTCCATTTTGGACGAATGAGTAGTCAATAGCGTGCTTTTTTTCGAGGGGATCGCAATGGTGTTGTCTGCATCAAGGGTTTTGGGATCGAGTTGTAGGCCCCACCCGGGCATGATATGGGGAATAGTACCATTTTAATCGTTCGTCCATTTCTGGTGGATGTGTAGCATATCCTCCATGTTTTTTTGTGTAGATCATGATGGTGGCCTCGGTATTTTGACCTATGTTGTGAAAATTGTGGAAATGTTGTGGGTAGCTCAGGTGAGCGATGTTCGGACCACCAGTAATTGAGTGTACTACCATGGTTCATTCCTATGAGGGTTTGTGTGGCATTAAAACTGTAGTATAGGTTCATGATCCATTTGATAAGAATAATATGTGTTAGGGTTGTGGCCTCCCTCCAGTGGGTTCGGAGTGAGATCCTCTAGCTTGTCTTTCATAGATCAGGTTCTTGGTATCGCAGTGACTACTTATCCATTGGCGCAAATCCCCTATCTAGCAGGTTAGCCCCGTAGTGTTTGAGGAATCATTAGGAATATGACCCCCTATGTAGTGGGATGTGCACAATAGTGTAGTGGCATTATTGGTTATATGATCCCTTACTCATCATGTGTTTTGTAGTGGGGTTGCAGCATTGTTGGTTACATGATCCCCTACTCAGCATGTGGTTTCTAGTAGGGTTGCGACATCGTCGGGTATACGATCTCCTACTCACAATGTGGTTTCAGTAGGGCTGTGGAATCGTTGGTTATACGATCCCTAACTCATCGAATGGTTTCAGTAGGGTTGGTGCATCATTGGTTCGATCCCCTACTCTGCGAGTTATACCAGATGGGGTATCCGGCATTTTCGTGACCTTATCTACGGGATGACAATCCTCTATCTGAGTTATATGAACTGTGGAATGTCCGATCTGGTTGTGGTATCCCCCAGTGGATCCTAGGTGTGATCCCTGATCTGTGAGATCTTTGAGAAACAAGAGTGGGTTATTGTACCCCCTAACAGACCCTAGGAGTGATCCCCAGTCCGAGGAGTTAGGGAAATTGGATAATTCAACAGGTTGTTCTCCGTGGTGATATCTGGTGAGTGTGTATCTCTTGGGCGCGTGTCATTTGGGATGACAATGCTATTGGAGTGTGTTCTCCTAGTTATCTACCTCTCATAGGTGTTGTGGATGGAACCACTTGATGCTTGTAGCGTGAAATGAGTATATCATTTGGTTCATGTTATATGAATGGGATATACCTGAGCGTATGTTTATGGTGTATGTATGGGAAAACACCTGAGATGAGCTAACTAGTCTTGTTTAGCTAAGGATTGTCTCAAAATATATTTTCTCTCTAGTTTGGGTTCCCTCTAGCTGGGTTGTGCTGACTGTTTCCTTTCAGTTGCTCCCTTTTATTTTCGGGGTTTTGGGGTTCCTACTGAGTAATTTTATACTCACCCCTGCACGAGCTTTTCCTTCACTTGTTTGTGTCTTGTGCAGACCACAGGCCTTTCGATAGAGTCTCAGGAGGTCCTGGGGCCGACGAATCTTAGTGAGCGAGACTAGCCATGGTGTTTACTAGTGCTGTGTCAAGGAGCTAACTGGTGGGTACTTTTGACAGTGATCCCCTCCTTCTGAGCAGGTATGATGCTTTTGTAGTTTACTTTTGGTGGGCCATATATTTTCCCTTTTGTACTTTTTTTGTACTCTGTTTGAGGTTTAGATATATCCGTGGATTTATTTTTTAGTTTATATATATATGTGTGTGTGTGTGTGTGTGTGCACTATTGCATGTAGGTGTTTATGGGTTCGTGTGTACACCTACCTTAGGATAATGCCTCCCATGTGTGTGATATCCAACTCGACGCTAGTCTCCATCCCCTGGCCAATTGGAGGTGGTATTGGGGAGTCATGGCTCGAGTCTCGTTGTGTCAGGTCGTGACACTACTAATGAAAGGGAATAACCATTGGGTGGGTCCAATCAAAGGAAAGAACTATAATGTGTGATTGAAAACAATAACAGACCATAAAAGGATTGGTAAATAAATTCAATTTAATTTTTCAATGATTTTGGGGGATTCATTGGAGATGTCCATCACATTGCATGGAATCACATAAAATAATGGAATAGATGCAATGAGAAATGATCTATACCACAAAAATTAGGTTCTTATATGAAAAATCATCTATTATAAAATGTTGGTTTGATCTACAGTGGGAGAAAATTGAAAATATAAAAACCTAGAAAAATGGCATATGAACTCAAAAAATCGAGTATTAGATGAGATGGTAAATTGGGTAATGAATAAGGTAGTGTCGAGAGATTACCATTGCTAATACCATGTGACCAATGGTGATAAAAATAAATATCCTATAGAGGAGGTTTGGAAAAACATAGGATAGACATTAGAGGGGGATCTAACGTGGCATCTCCAGGAAAAATGGGATTCTATTAATAAGAATCTTGTGGATCTTTCAAAATAATGTTTCATTGTTTTTCATGGTGCGAAAATGCTTGACTAATCATTTAATTCTTGAGGAACCTTCCCCTCATAAATCCAATTTCATGAAATGAAAAGTGACTTATCATCCTAGTACATATCACATTCTATATACATGTTGTGTATTATAAATATTTGGCATGTATTCAATACATTTTTTGTACATGGCCTTCGTCCAACATCCAACCCATCTGTAACAATCTTTCCAAAAGGAAACGTACCATTACTTAGGCATGATTTCAAGATTCAACAAAAATTACACATCAATGTAATAGATGGAAGTTAAAAAACCAACATTAAAAAACTCATAGATGGGTTTACCATCTTATGGTGCTATTGTATCTTTTTGGAAATGCTTTGGCCTCTGGGAACATTAATCATTCTCTCTCTCACATGTCTCATCCTATAATGTAACGTGATTCAATATAACTCTAACTAGATTAAATGTTATTCCTCAAAGAGAATTCATTATTCGACCGGAAATATGTATAATATGCTACTGAATGGAATAAAATTTCTCCAAATCAATATCATCATATTCATATACATGAGATATGACTGTGTAATACCATCAAAGAAGCATCATATGGAATATATCATCTATAGAATAATATGTATAATATAAATGTAACTGGGGTTACCATCCAAATTCTCTACATAATCCTGAATGGAATGACATTTTGAGGTGATATATTTCCATATATCCACATCCATTTGTTATCAAATATATGTAGAAACATATAGAAAGACCTAATGACCCACATCAAAATATATTGTTCGATATTGTCTATCATTTTAAGAATTATTCCAAATATAAGCAACAACCATATTTTTATGAATCAATGATAGATTCCTATATGTCTCCTGAATTATACGATGACCGTGAAGAGTTTCCTAAACACCTCTAACCATCATATAAGTGAATTACATCACCTACCATAAAGTGTATCATAGGTAATTGTAAGAATAAATTTTTGAAATTTTAATTGTATGAAAACACTAATCATGGAGTATGTTTCTTCTATTATCCTAATAATTAAAGGATGAATCCCTGTTGAATTTTCTATAACATTGATATAATACACTTGGAATTACTATCGGTCTAAGGTAGATTTTCCTATACATGGGAATTTACTAAACCTCTAAGTGCATTTCCGTAAATAAATCCATCAACTCCCACTAACTAGTAATCTCATGGGTGACCTATGTCTGAGTCATACAAAACAAGGCCTCGTACATTTCATTACCCTTCCTGGGTTCTAATAAATCTCAAATTTGAATTATTATAGTAATTATACCCACCCACTCTAAATACAATTAACGTACCTATATGTGGAGATGTAGTGGAGAATATTATTATCCATTTATATAAATAACCACTCACCTGAAAGGAAATTCCTCCAAAATTGTAAATCAGGAACCACAACAGATAGTTTGAGGTCATGTTTAGGGTAATTCAACAAACAGTGTATCAGGTAGTGAGACCCAATAATCAAAACCCAATATCCCAATATCTGAACTACTCAAAGAATTATTAATAAATAATCACATTATAAAATATATAATTTTACATTCAATTGAATAATCATTCCCAAAATTGATGCTAGACTATAATTCAACTTTTAAACGGATTTCCCACAAGTGTATAAACATATTTACATAAAATTCCTTTTTATTCATTCCCATAGAAGAAATTACTAGGTATCTGATTTCATTAATGAAATATCTATAATATCTTACTATCCCCATGTAAATATATATATATATATAGTACATAATTGGAATCCTCCGAGTAATCCTTGAGGTTAACCTTCTCTAGGTCAACAAATATGTTTACCTCTTATATCTTATGACCTATGCATAGAATATTATAATTCCCAAAGTTTAATTGAAAAAAACTTCCATATATATGGTGGTATCAGAGATTGTTTGTCATGATCTCAACATGTTTTCAATTTTTCATGTTTGGTTTTATAATAAATGAATATTTCATCAATGAAGAATACATTAAAATATTACACATATGGGTGGAAAACATGATTAATTTGAGAATGAAATACATCAAACACATTCATAGGGCAAAAAAACATAACCATATATTCAATTATAACATAAAATATTTATAAAACTATATATGATATGATTTAAGGAAATACATGAACATTATAGAATCCCATCATCAAATTTATCTAAGAGAATATTGTCACTCCTCACTACTTGATGATGTGTATATCTAAACATGATATTATATACTCACTCTTCCCATTAATCTGGTTCAACTCTATGTAATCCACATATAATATTAGGGAACCATCCTAATCATTTTTTGAATAGATAGGTGAACCCAACAACAGGGTAATAGGTCATAAAAACCCTATTTTTTATTTTCCATCTATGTAAATCCTATTTTGGGGGATATTTAGGTCCTACCCAATATGGATTAATGGAAAATAGTGTTTCACTTTGAACATTCTGATAGTGAACTACACCTTCCTCAATGTAAGTAAATTAATTATGTTTTCGAGGTATATTTCAATTATGTGACCCACCATAGGAGGGATTTCTACATGCAGTGTTCTGGGAATGATCATGAAGAGACTAGTCATTTCAGCTACCCTTCGCCCTAAACCAATTCAATAGGGTCCATCTCGAATCATATGGACATCAAATTATCCATTATGATTATATCCAATTACCAATAGTTATGTAAAATAAAATTTCTTCTTATTTAAATATATGTGGTCATGATATGTCACAAGAAAGTTGACTCTGAGAATGATGTCAAAGCCATTTAACTCGAGGAAAATAAAATTCAGAAAGATATTGTACCCATCAAGATCAATGGGAACTCCCTGTACTTTTGTATACCCTATATTTCAAAAAATGGTGTGTTAGGAAAGAGTATTACACTAAATTAATGTATCTCTATCCCCTAAATTTATATATATTTAGATGATTTAATGTAGTGTGACGAGCCTTTATCAAATAGGGTGGAATTTGTTAAAGAAGCTAAAAGATTAATTCCTAATAAAAAATAAGATAATCGAAATTATCCGTTATTAATAGGTAGTACTTCACATATATACCCTAAAATGTGGCCCTGCTATGTAACATGAATAACACAAGTCGGTCTTCTCGACTGATGTTGAACCTCTATAGTATTACCACCATGACCACATCAACCTCCTCAAACATTTTGGAATGTAGTGATCGAACTCCAGTCTAGAAATATATCTACATATCCATTACAAAATGTTTTTGATAATATAATTTATCATGAGATACATGAAGAACTATTTGGTGGATTTTATGTATTCTTACCATATTACTACATTCTCCGCATTCGATTAGGTACCTCATACACTATGACTTCATCTGATCATCTCTCACACACTTGTGAAATGCTATATAGATGTCGATGCGTGACACATAGGTGGAACTACACAAATATAAACCATCAAATTATCAATTACATCATCTATATATAAAATATCCTAGATTTGAAGGTCGTCCATATTGGATCACATTCCCACCATCCCATATGTTCTTCTAGGTGATGAGGTCATGGTTCACAATTACGGAAACGTTTGTTAGATAGAAAGTGTTCGGATTAAATCTGATGTATTACTCAATCCCAAGATCAAAATTTATCCCAATTTTTATCTAATCACTGGTTTGTTTAAATGATAAACTCCAGATATTAGTGGAAGGACCTATGTACTCAATCACTAACATGGATCCCCACTGATGACATATAAAACCATGTACCCAATATTTTTATAATTTTTGGCAGGAATATGTAGTCGAAAAGGCTATATGGAATCCCTTTCAAACCATACCCTATTGACTTTAGGCTTGTAAATTAAATTACAACATTGTTTAGAAGAACCAAAAAGACTGTATGTCAAGAGATTGACCATATACTCTATAAGAATGTCTACGTGTTCAATGATAGAATGAATGGCCTCTAACTCTAAATTTATAGCCTAAGGACTATCATCCCCAAAGAATATTGTCGGATGATGATTATGGAAATTGATAGACATCTATTCCATAGTTGGTCCTAGTCACAGAACACCTGGTAAAGAATACATAAAAGTACATAATCATTTCGAAAATGAGATTCATCTTATAGTGGAAGATCAATAGGAAGATCCTCAAGTGGAAATATAGAATATTACGCAAGTGGATCAATTTCCACTTACTTGTGATCATTGTTTCTTCTGCATTTAGGGCATACTATGAGAGGTCTTCGAGGTGAAATATGTCTACAATTTCCATTTGTATACCACAATGAAGATTTATAGCGGATATGAAAATAAGGGGAAAACTTCTAACTATAGGTACAAATAATTCTTATAATGACAGTCCTATATTCCTACACCTATAGGTATATTGAAGATATCTAGACAATTTCTATAAGGGTCATATTAGACAATTATTACTGCCCACTACTATGGTCAGTTCAATGAAGAGGTCTCATAAAACAAAATAGAGGTTTTGTTATATGGATTTTAATTTGAAATGTATTGAGGAAAACACACCTCACATTGAGATTGACTTCTCATGTAGAGGTAAAATTTTAATTTTAAATCCAAAATTTATTGACATTTATTCTTATTAATTTGGATACATATATCTCAGTTCAGTTATATTCATTCCCAATTCCAAATTTATAATGTCCCAATCTTTTCATAAAATACAATAGGATAGTCTTGTAACTATGACCTAACCTGTATATCTGTAATATGGATGTAAGAGGTAATATGTAATTATATTATTTAATGAATACCATTAAAAATTTATATTATAACGTAATTCATAATTTTCTTCATTCAAAAAATTAAATCGATAATATTTCATCCATTAGAACAAATGTTTTATGTATATAATGTGGCATAGGGGATAATTTGGTTGTCTCTATTAATAAATGTAATAAAAAGTCGTTTATATAGACATAGTATAAATAATTAATAAAAATTTCTTATTCATGATGAATTATTAAGCTCATTTAAATATTTATATATATATGTCAAGGGAAATTCAACAAGTATAAGCAATTTAGGAAATGCACAAAAAAAATATAGGGCATGTCATAATAAAAGACTGTAATGTCATATGGTACCTAAAAAGATGAATGATTTTTGTGCTCGCTCATATCATTGAGTATATGTTCTTGAAATTCTATCATAATAATATCAAGAGAAATAATGACCGCAATTACATATGTCACCAAATAGTGAAACCTTGAAATCTGTAATAGGTGTATCCAAAAACACAAATAACCCAATCTAGGTAATATGGTTTTACATTATATAAGAATTATATTCAACCATTCTTATTCTCAATTAAAATTACAATATATTCTAGTGTCCAGTGTAGTACACAAATGTAAGACCAATGAAAAAAAAATCAATCTAATACCACATTGTAGCATCTCACCCTGGATGTCAATCAAACTATTTCTGAAGATGGTTGGCCACTTGACCTCTTGTTCAACTCCCCATTCACCAAGTGAGGGTCATGGGTGTGTCTATGGGGAGACTATTCCCAAAATTTATGATTATTTCACCAAGCTATATGATAAATGATAACCATTAATGAATTAAGAATCATGAAATAGTGAAGTAATATTCATCAATCATCTATGAGAAATAAACACATGGTATATGATTGTATATACATAAAGAATGATAATGATGATGATTATGGATCGATAAAAATGAGAATATAGAAACCGAGGATACATATATATACAAAATTCTGAAAAAAAATATGAAAACAAATATGCTACCTCTAGAATCACCATCATAGGCTCAATCATCTACCTCATTCCCTACAGTAGAACCCATAATCAATAATCAAAATCAGTTCACTTCCACTAATATATAACCAATAATAATTAAGTGTGCCTGAGTAATAAAAGAAAGCCAAGATGTTTGTGCGATATAACTAGTTGGCGACCACAAATTGGGTCTATCAATCTACTAAGTGAATATGAATGGATTAGTGTTCCTTTAGTAATATACTAAGAGTAATAAATAAATAATCTATCATATCATCCTACTTTCCCCATGGAACCTTGACAGACACTACCTATTTCATCATAAGAAGGATGTCTAATCTAATGTAAACTATGAAATAATTATAAAGTATATACATTGGTCAGTAATAAAAATAACATCATGAATAGATCAACCGAAATAATGTGATTCTTATTAGAAGATTATTCCATATCATTTTGAGTTGTCATAATAATGGCAATAAATATGTAATAATCAGATTTCAATCAAGAGGAATCATGGGACCATCAATGCTGAACCTTATATGAAACCATTGAATCCCACTAGGATAATTCTAAATACTAAGAAATATTGAGTCCATCTAAGGAGATCCATATAGTAATCTTATGAATCACTCTATGCATGGATTAAGAATGAACCTATGATCCTATAACATGTATCTATTTTAGGGGACCATGTGTTAATCATTTAACTATGTAACCATCTATCTAACTAGCCTCTCAATTGTTTCGTCCTAATAGGAATTGATATCTTCCATGCGTACATAATCCACCTGATGAGCCCATCCCAGGAAAGTCCATGTTTTTACCTGGTGCATCTAACATATTCCCTATAGAAAAAAACTATTATCCCATAAAAGGAATATTTAATGCAGGGACCTTGTATAACTCTCATCTCATAAAATGTTATGGATTTATATTCAATATTTTAGTCATCTAACTAGGAATTGAATATATCGCATATTAGACAATGTAACTATGTATATCATTATAGTGGTTCCACTATGGTGTGTTAAATAAGTCATAATTTAATGGAATACAACATAAAGCATAATGACTACGAGACTCAATTGAGGTAATTTAATGTTATTATCATTTTCACATTAAAATCATTTATTTCAAGGGAAATAGAACAGATTAACGGTGGTATAATAGTTCAATCAAAATGGAAATTTGGCCTCTAATAATGGGATCACCACTGGGTGGGTCCCATAATGGATTACAATGAATTTTTTTAGATTTTGATAAATCACAGATGTTGTAGGGTAGAAGAAATAAATTTAATTTAATTATATATGTTTTTTGGGGGAATTGTCAAAGAAGATCAACAAATAGAATGAAGGAACAAAATATAAATGAAATGAAACAAAGGGAAAGCAAATTTGCCACCATACATAAATTAATAAATGTCCAATAATTTTTATTCATATTATTATTCATTCTAGAATGGGATTAAATCGAAAATTTTTAGAAAAAGGGGAAAATAGAAAATATCAACTCCCACCAAAGTAGCACAAGAGATGTAAGTAAATATAAAAAAGGAAGGTGGTGGAGTGGAGGGATTAACATTATTTATCCAATGTGATCTATTGGGATAGAAATAGAGATAAGATGGAGTATGAGTTAAAATAAAAAGGAGACGTGTTATAGGGGGGTATCACATGGATTCTGCTAGAGGAAAAGGGTTTTTTTAAAATGACCATCTTCCTCCTTAAAATCATATTGGGAATTTAATGATCATGTGAATTCATTACACACTGTATAAATATTTCGGTTCATTCTCATTAAAATATCTATCTCACAACATGAATTGGGTACTTCCATCCCATTACACATTTTTTACTCTATACATGTTCAATATTAAAAATATAGCACATCTATTCAGTACATCCAATGTATTTTTCCTATACCCACCCTCCAACACATCTGTAACTTTTCCTTCCAAAATGAAATAGACCAACCCATATGTGTAGTTTTTGAGATTACCAAAAACTAAAATTAAATCATACCTCATGAAAATCTCAGACATTACATTAAACCATGAATTATGATATGGTGATATCTTAAGACTCACACAATCAGACGTTTCATCAGTAAAATTACAAAACTCATTATTCAGAGATAGATATGATAATTTTTTAATTAAATATATATATGAATAATTATTATTGATAAATATGTAATCTATATACTAATAGAAAATAAATAAATAATATTATCAATTATAATGAGTCTAACATGATCTAATGAGAATTGTTTGTGTGGATTAAGGAGTATAACTCCTCAACACATTACCACCATGGGAAAGAGAAAAATGTTCCATATCCATTGATTTGAAGTGATAATGACATATTAGTGATTATGAGGATCACAAAAGATACAATATTTGTAGATTTTTAAATTATGGATCATGAAGTAATAATTAAATGGTTTAAATCTAATCTTTCTCGATTGAGTCTGTAACCAATTATCATTTTGATTATTAATGAAATAGATACGTAAGTTGTAAAACTATTGTAGAATTTTAGAAATGGTCATGAGATTCTCCTTTCTTATAAGGAAATGGTAATATTTTTGAATCATGAATGAGGTCCACACAATCCATATTTGTAGATGTCCATGTTAATAGAGGCTCAATGTTCTCCAATACCGATTCATCCAATAAGTATGAAAGTATATATAGATCAAATATATAATTTCAAGTGGGAGAACATAAGGAGAACTTTTGATGAGTATGTATCTAGGTTCTTTATATTCCATTAATTTATGGCTAATAGAAAAAAAGAAAATTTGTTTATTGAAACATTAACCATATCAAAATTGAAAAGGTAAAATCTCACATTTGGTTTTTATCAAATTCCCCAAGATATCTAATGTTCCTGATACTATTTGTGTTATAGTCTATTACCATATGATTTTATAACACATCATTCCAAGAAGTTATAATTTTTATCAGTTTTAAATGAGTTTGATATACATTAAAGAATTGGGATTGTTTTTATACAGTCCCACATTCTATTGTCTCTATTTAGATTTCTGGATTATAGAGATATTATGGTGAATTCTTCAACAAGATAGTGATATAGAATTAAGTATCACCATAGTGTATATACTTATATATATGTTTAGTCTTCTTGAACCATTAAAACAATATATTATATGTTAATATTTTTTTATAGTTTTCATAGGTGTTTGGGTCATGACCTAAAACTAGTTGAGTATTCATTTAAAAATTAAATTCATTAATGAATTCGATTGTCTCTTTATGATTCCTTATACAGAAATATGTCAATACAAATCACCATTCTGAGAAGAGGATGGAGAAATAATGATATTGATACATAAATATACTAGGTCATGAAATAAAAAGTGTTGAACATCAAATATCAAATGAGGAAATCTCATAGTAATAAAAAATGTTTTCCTGAAAATCAATTTTGTGATTTAGATTCAGATTTTTATGAGAAGTTTTTCCTGTGAGTTTGTCCAAGGAAAATGGTGGAGATAATTATGATGAATGGAAATATATACCATAGATTTATTTTACTTTTCCATGATCATGAAAATTATGGGTTGGTTTTATATTTCATTGAACTTCCACCAATCCTCTATTAAGTAAACAATATTTTCCAAGTATATCTCCTATGGATGTGCAAACTTGATCCTCCACATGTACTAAGAATTGTGGATTTACCAAAGTATCATGACCTTTCCAGTGAATAAAAACCTATAAATATTCATTAATTTATGTAAAATGTGAAATGAAACATAAAAAAGTACATAGTTATTATTTTTTGGTAAAAATAGAAATTTAAATAAGCTATATGGTAACTTGAATATAAAATAAGGAAGAAGTATCCTCATTTGTTTGTATGCTATTAAAAGATATCAAGGGATAAATTCATTTTATAGTAGCATCGAATTTGGCACACTAATAATTCATAAAATATATTATTAAAATAAATCTAATTTCATCGATATCTTGTGTAACATGCACCATTGATTTTTAACAATCCTTCATACACTGTAAATATTTATATACTAACATGTTCAGTATAACCTTGAAATTAAAATTTATTATATGAAAAGTGTAACATCCCATTACCGTTTCATGTATTCCTACAATTTATTGTGTTAATTAGTTATTATGTTAAATGGGAAATAATGTTTTATGAGGGAAAAGTTGTGTTTATGTTAAACATGTCTCAGAATGGTAAAACACCCAATTAATACTCCATAATATTCAATTAATAAAATTCAGTTAAAAAATGAGATTGTATGAGTTTTTGAGGACTTGAACAATTTAATGAAGATAGAATAAAAATATAAAATAGAAAATATAATGTGTCCACTTTTTTCAAAATATTTATATAACTCCAAAAAGATGCGTTGTTTGAGAAATAATTGAAATGCGTTATGTTTGAAATATGGAGTTTACACTATGATGCGTATAAAAGTTCATGGGGGCATACATTTGGATTTCATGCTCATGAGATAAATCAATTTAATAATATTTAAGATATTATTTATTAAAAATAATTAAATTTCTCTCTAATTGTGAATTGTATGAGAAATATGAGACCCCTAATGGGTCTGTAATGATGGGTTTACCCTAAACGGGGTATAACATCTGTAAGCATCGGGCATTTAGATGACTCGCTCTCAAAAATACCCTTTTTATTTTAATTAAATAATTATTCCGATTTTTTATTAATAAATCATTAATATCTCTCAAATCAATCATCGTTTGAGAAATCTGAGACCACTGTTGTATCCGGAATGAGATGTTTATTCTAGAAGGTGTACATATTTTTTGCGCAACTATCGTTTGGTGTCATTTAATTTTTATGTTATATAATTAAAATATTAATTATAAAAAATTTAATTTCACTATTCAATCATCTTCTTAAATGGGTAAACTCCATTTTTGAATCGTTATGGGATTTCAAAACATCCATTTTACCATCGTTTTGAAAAAAATTAATTTAGAATCATCCTATGAAAATGAAATCAATTAATCCATCATAAATTTTAGATTGAATCAGTGTTTAAATTTAGTGTATGAATGTAACATCAGTGACACATGCCTTGAGGTTTTCATGGCCGATCACCTTTGGTTTTTGGTTCGATCCTATCGAAAACATGTGACCCCAAGACTTATTGTAGTGGGTATATCATATTTTATTTTGTTTTGTAATCCTTGTATCGTCGGTATTATTCCAGTGATGGAGCAGGGAGATTTTTTGCTTCCCATGTACGCTGTGATAATTTGGTTTTATCTTATATTATTTTTTGATTATTATATTTTTATTAATTATCAATTAATATAAATTCAATTACATATATGTTTTTGGTTGGAATTATGCATTGTTGGAGTCATTGGACTCATCTCGACAATAAAAACCAAAATCATATTTCTGTTTCAAAGGCAGCAAGGTATTCCATGATCTGGTTTTTCAAAATTTAAATGGTTTTTATAAATAATTTTTTTAAATTATTATTGTTAATAATTATAGAAATATAGTTTAAAAAAAATACCAAAAAATAATTTTATTGAAATCATCGACGATAATTTTTAAACAATTTTATCAAATGATGTGTTTTCAAATTATCAAAAGAAAAATATTGTTTTTTTATCAAAAGTATTTATTATTAATAATTATCATATGATAATAATTATGAATTATAAAAGATTAAATATGCATGATTAATGGATTGAAATTATTGAAGGGATAATTGTTTCAAATTTTTAAATCATAATTATTTGAATAATCAAAAGATAATGTTTAATAAATAAATATATAAATATATCGATAAAAAAAATTGGGATAATTTATTTAAATTATCTATTATTATTAATTTTTATTAGTAATTTATTTTTATATATATAGTTATATATATATAAATTTTGATAATAAATTTTGAAGTAAAATATTATTTTATTAAATATAAACTTATCAACAAGAAATTTCATGAAATAATGATGTATAATTTCAAACACATGTGTTAACATAAAATGATAATCCATAGATTATCTATGAGGGATAAAATGTAGTCACATGTAATATTTTATTCCTTGTGAAATTAAATATAGGTATATAAATATCGAAGGTGGTTTATAATTATTCTTATCATTAATTTTGTTAATTGAATGTGTTGACATAAAACGATTCTACAATGATTATCTAGGAGAGAAAAAATGTAATCACATGTAATTTGTTAACTTCCTTGTGAAATGCAATAGTTTTTTTGGTTATAGTAACCCTTGAAAAGTGTCGAGCATTGGTGTGTCGATGCTTATGAAAAAATTTTCGTGAGAAGGTGTATTGAACCACACTGATTGTATTATCATTGATACTGACATCAGTGACATTGAGGTAGGTGGTTCTGTTTTGATATGCCAAATTGGTTGTCCTTTTATAGCATGATATAATTTAATTTTTTATTTAAATTAAATTGGTAAATTTTTATATATATTAAATTGATAAAACCCATAGTCCAGTGAATCAATAAATTCAAAATGGTTTTTGGCATGGAAATTTGGAAAACTCCCAATTCCATTGAATTTGGAGTGTTTATGGAATTTTCAGAATTTAATTATTGAATTTAATAGTGGAAATTAATTGTGTAATGATTTAATTAATTTTGAATGTATTTAAAAAAGGTGAAAATGGATTAAAATTATTTGATAGAAATATAGTGGGTTTATCTAGTGAAAAAAGACATGTTTTTTCAATAAAACATATTTTGATTTAAAATGGAAAGAAATTTTAACATCTAAAATTGAAGAATGGTATTGAAAATATTTTTAAGAAGTCTTAAAATAGATCACCCATCACGTAAGAGTTCCTGAAATCATTAGTTAGTTAGTGAGTTATTTGGATACACACTACACTATGAAAACATTCTAAAACATACTTGGGGCTGGTCACAACCCTAACTGGATGGTGATGAGTCTCATTTGGCCAGTGTCATAGGGATGTGTGTAAAAAAAATATTTACTTCACATAGAGAGTGTATAATCCTATGGATGGTTAATACTATCGTACCTTTTTGTAGAGGACCACTTTGTGTGCATGTTTATTTATATTTGAGATATAAATGAATGATGATTATTTTGAACTAATTTACATGAATGAAAAATTTATATAAACTATTTTATATAAATTTTTTATATAAGCCATTATTTTATAAATATTCCATCATTTGTAAAATAATTTCTTAATGTATTTTCTCATCATTTGAATTGTATAGCCGATTTTTTTATTAATTCATTAATATGTAAAGAAAAGTTATCTTTAAAAATTAAAAGAATTACGTTGGTTAATCAATTGATGGAATCTATTATGTAATTCATGGTGAGACCCTACTTGTATTTTTATATCAAATCCAACATTTTTCCTCGGGTGTTTGTAGAATTTCTCCTTCCAGGTCCGAGAAAGGGGAATGGATCTCTTGGAAGTGGATCTAGCTATTGAGCATTGGGCTTGGTGAGTTTTGTTCCTCAGTACCTTAGTCTATTTTTCCTATTTTGATATTTTGGTTGTAGTGATTTGGAATAGTTTATACCTTATTAAATTATGATACATTACTCTTTCTAAAGTTTCTTTTGTTATTCATACTGTCTTATTTTCGTTCATCTACATTTTGGATTGAAAATCATTCCCACTTTCATGTTTTGTGATGCTAGGTGCTAGTCTCCAAACCATGGGGATCGGGAAAGCCCTTTGGGCTATATCCGGGCTCGATTGGTCATTGGATTACAACCATACCTAGACTGGTTCATGAAAAATTGTTATCAAAGGGAGGTTATGCATTTTTCTGGAAGTCAGTATGCATTTTTGAAATATTTTCTGGACTTACGACATATTTGTGATTTAGTGCTTGGTCAGCATTCATAGCAATGATCATTAAGTCACAAGGGGTTGTCACAGGAATATGTCTTATGCTGTATTTATAGTATATTCTATATTTTAATTTTGATATAGTGAAACCCAAATCATGTTTGTTCCTTTGGTTGGGAATAATATCACTCATTACTATGTCGGAGTTTTAATCTAATTTATTCTGATCGAAGGCTGATGTTTTATCTAAATGACCTTGATATGTCATGTGAATAGGTTCCAGAAAGAGAATGATGATGATCCTTAGTGGGAGAATCATGTTTTGGATCTGAATCAAGTTGAGGATAGATCATCACAAACATAAAAAATGGAAGGACAATAAAATACATCAAATACAAAAAGGCTCCAGTGATAGGCATCCAGACAAACCCTTCTCCACATAGTGAAAGAGTCTACAGAATAATATGATGTAGGTCATGTAACTATTATAGGTATCATCGGAATATCTTCATCTTTAGTGAGTATTCTATATGATACATTTGTATCTCACTCATTTTTTTCAACCCATACCGTTAATCTTATTAGTCATCATATGGAACTTTATCTTGTGTAATGGATATTACTACACCCCTTGGAGTGACGAGAGAGTATGGTCTTCGTATTCCTTCATGTGTCTTATCTCTATCAGATGTCAAACATTCCTAGAGTTTTTTGGTACTCGGCATGAATTATCTTAAAGTCAAATTTGGGATGGATTGAAACATTGGCAATAATGCTTTGATATAATGTTATATTCAATGGGTCTATCATACCACACCCATTGTTGTATATGCTTTCATACATGGATAATGGACCTAAGATCGAGTAATGATCGGCCATTTTATCAAAATTTGGGGATGGTAATATTAGAGTTTCTACAGATTTGGAGTAGTTGCCTCCATTCAGTTGTCATCGAGTTTCCAATAGGGTTTTATTCGGATTTTTCTGGTTTATCACTTGTATGAGAGGTTGAGTTTTCCATTTACCTAATCCTCAGTATTCCACATGCTTCATTTCCCTCTTACAAAGTGAATCCTAATGAACTAAAAGAACTAATATATCAGTGGGATGATCTTCTTGTGAAATCCTTTATTCACCCAAGTGTGTCACCTTGGGCCACAACGGTTTTATCGACCATGAATTCTATTTTTTCTCTAACATATTCTCTTTTAAAGGTTATTCACTAGGAACATATGATTTTTGAATAATTTTTTATGCATTATAGTCTCTCTTTATGGTGTGGAGACTGTTACCTAGTGGTCATTCTACAATGAGGATTTTATGTGATATCGGAAACCATATGTTACACCGTTGGAGAAATGGAAGGCTATAATGGGGGACTTCCATACTTTATAATGGGATTTACCCCAGGAAAAAATAAGATGATCTACGACATGGAGCATCATTTTAGAGGACAATGTATTCGTGAATGCCTCACCTTGGTTGGGTCATTGACTGCTAGGAAGGCTAGGCAAGTTTTCTCCTTGTTTTGTTGGATCTTTTGACACTATTGATTAGGAGGTGAATGTTGTTTAACATTTATCACTACCACAGCAAGAGATGTCTATACATAATGTGTTCCATGTATCTCTACTTCAAAATCTATTATCTAACACATCTCATGTCCTGAGTTGGAATGATTTTGAAGTGAAACTTGTTTCATCAGTGACTGAACGACCAATCGTGATTATTGATTCGGAGACAAAGTAATTTCATGGGAGGATGATACCTCTAGTCCGTAATATAATGATGCTTCTTTGTAGGCTTTCAAGGGATAGAAATTTCTTATGATTGGGAGGTTTTAACATCCTGTTATTGTTTCAGGTACTCTGACAACTTCATGGGTAAATTTATTATTATGTTAAAATGGAAAAATGATTTAGCAGTGAATAGTTTATTTTTTTGATAAACAAGTAGTTGAATGGTAAAATGGCTAATTAATACTCCATAATATTCAATTAAATATTTTCTTTGATAAATAGGTAGAATTTATGAGTTTTTAATGCCCGCAAAAGATCGACGAAGATTGAATAAAATTATTAAATTGAATATTTTAAATGGTCACTTATAATTTAAAATATTTAAATTACTCCAAATTAATTAATCATTTTGGAAATTAGAGACATTGGTTATGTCTAAAACATGGTGTTTACCCTGGGAGGGGAATAACATTTGAAGGAATTGGAAATTTAGGTTTCTCACTCATGAGATAATGTTATTAAATAAAATTTAATATATTTTTTATTTACCATAATTAAATATATCCCAAATGGTGCATCTTTTGGGAAATATGTGGCAACTGATGGGTCTAGAATGAGGGTTTTTCCCTAGATGGGGTATGATATTTGTAAGAGTTGGGATTTTGGAAGTGTTAGTCACAGAAATATACCATTTTTTAATTAAATATATATTCCAATTTTTCATTTAAAAATCATTGTTTACTCTCAAACCATTCATCGAATGAGAAATCAGAGACAACTGTTGTGTCTAGAATTGGGTGTTTACCATCCTCGGGGTATAACATTTATGTGAAACTACCGTTTTGTGTCATTTAATTTTAGGTTAAATAATTAAAAAAGTATTTATACAAAAAAAATTCAATATTCAATCATCTTCTTAGAAGAATCTACACCATTTTTCAACTGTTGTAGGTTTTCACAAAATCATTTTTAATATTTTTTTGATAGAAATTTATTTAGAAACAGTCAAATAAATGGTAATCAATTTCCCAATCATAATATTTAGAGTGAATCCGTGTTTTTAATGAGAGTTTTAATGTAACATCAAAGACACATGGAACGGGGTATTCATGGTCAATCACCTTTTTAATCAATCCTATCAAAACATTGCGACCCAAAGAATATCTATAGTGGGGAGATCTTCTATGCCTTCGGTTTGGAATCCTTGGCTGATGGGTATCCTTTCAGTGATGCAGCATGGTTGTTTTTCTCTTCCCTTCAGCGATGTTAGAATAAGGTTTGATTATCATATATTACTTTATTATCATTATCATTACTTATCCCATATTCTTAAATTAATAAATTATATGTTATTGGTTATAATTACCCACCGTTGGTGTCCTTGGAATCATCTTGATGAGAAGAACATAAATAATATTTTTGTTACAAAGGCTGTAAGTTATTCCTTGATTCAATTTTTGACATTTTAAATGGTTCATTTTAAATTATATTATCCAAATACAATTTTTAATATTTATCTAATGATAATTTAAAAATCTTATCAATGAATAATTTTAATAAAATTATCATTGATAATTCTTAAAAATTTATCAAATTATGTGTCATTAAATTTTTTGAAGATAAATATTGTATTCTTTTAAAAAATTATTATTAAGATTTATCAGATGATAATAATGATGAATTATCAAAGATTGAATGTGCATGATTATTCCATGAAAATTATTGAATGGATAATTGTTTTTAATTATTAAATGTTAATTATTTGGATTATAAAAAGATATTTAATTATCCATGCATATATATTTATATATATATTGATAAACACACTTGGTATAATTATTCAAAACTATCTACTGATATTTATTTACATTATTAAAAGATATATATATATTCCATGATAAATATATTTTAATTTAACAATAATTTTATTAAATATAAAATAATCAACATGTAATTGAATGAAATATTGATGTATAATTTCAAACACCTGTGTCGACATAAAATAATAATCTAGTAATTATTCAGGTGATAGAAAATGTAATCGCATGTAATATTTTATTTACTTGTTAAATAAAATATAGGGATATAATTATCAAAGGAGGATTATAATTATTCTTATGGATATTTCATGTATTATATGCATTGACGGAAAAAGATAATCCATATAATAACTAGGATATGGAAAATGTAAGCCCGTGTATTGTTTTTTACTTCCAAGTTAAATAAAATAGATGTTTTGGTTCTAGAAACCATTGATATGAGATGACCATTGGTGTGTCAATGATTTTGATAAAAATGTTGTGAGGGGGTGTATTGAACTACACTAAGTGTATTATCATTTCTGCTGACATCAGCGACCTTGAGTTATGTGGTTCTGTTCCAATTAGCAAAATTGATTGAACTTGTATTACTTGATTTAGTTCAATTGTTTATTTAAATTAAATTGCTCAAATTTAAATTCAATAAAAGTGATAAAAACCCTAATCCAGGGAATCAAGATACTTGGAATGGTTTTTGGAATGGAAATTTGTAATACACCCAATTCCATTGAATTGGGTGTGTTTTTGGAAATTGGATGAATTTAATAGTTGGGTTTAATTGTGAAAATAAATTGTGTAAGGCATGAATTGGTTTTTAATGTATTTAAATCTTGTAAAAATGGATTAAAATGATTTAATATAAATATAATGGTTTTATCTAGTGAAATAAGCATGTTTTTGAATAAAAACATTGTGGGTTTTATATGGAATCAAATTGGAACTTTTGAAATGATGGAATGATATTGGTGGTATTTTTATGTAGTCTTAAAATAGTTCACCCATCTTGTAAGAGCGCATGAAATCCGTATGTTGTTAGTGAGTTATTTGGAAACACCCTATGCTACGATAACGTTCTAAAACAATCTATTAGTGGATTACATCCTCAATGGTTTTTGGATGGGTCTCCTTTTGCATGTGCCATAGGAACGTGTTTATAAACATTTTGCAGAGTTCACATAAAGAGTACGAAATTATATAGTTGGTTAATACATTCGTACCATTTGGCAGATGACCATGTTGCTCGATTATTTATTTATAATTGAGTTATAAATGTTTTCTAATCCATTTGAACAGCTTTACAAACCTGCTGAATTAATATAAAATGTTTTATAAAAATGTTTTATAAAAATGTTTTACAAAATACATTTTTTAATAAATATATAATCACTGGAAAAATCATTTCTTAAATCATTTTTTCCATAATTTTAATTGTATATCCAATTTAATAAATTATTCCTTAAATTTTCAAAATACATTATCTTTATAAATTGAAAACATTTATTGGGTAAATAGATTGGTGGAATCTATTATGGAATCTATGGTGAGACCCTAATAGACATTTTATCTCAAACCCTTCATTTTCCATCAGGTGTTTGTAGAATTTCTCCTTCCAGGTCCGATCAAGGGGAAATGATCTCTTTGAGGTGGATATAGCTGTTGAGTGTTGGGATTTGGGGTTTGTGTTCTTCGGGACCTTGGTCTATTTTCCCTATATTGATACTTTGGTTGTAGTGCATTGGGCTGGTTTATGCTATCTTGACTTCTTGTACATTACTCCTAGTGGAGTTTATTTTGTAATGCATACTGTATTATTTCTTTTATTCCAAAATAATGGTTCCAAATTTTTACCACATTAATGTTGGGTGATTCCAGGTGCTAGTTGTCGACCTGTGGGGACCTAGAATGCCATTCGGGCCAAGTCAGGACTGGCTCATTGATCGGGTAACCAGGTTACCTGGGCAGGATCATAACAAAAATTCTTAAAAATTGTTTTATATAAATTTTAATTTTTGAATATAAAATAATGTTTATAGATAATTTATTTATTTTTCTTAATGTATTTATATGATTTGAAAAAATAATTTTCTCAAAAACTTTATTTTTATTCATATTTTTCAACATATGATAAAATTGGATTTAAAAACATGTAAAATTTTATTTAAAGAAAATTAATTTAATTTTTACACTTAATATGTCAAATATAACCATTGGTTTAATTACTGTGATTTTTCTGTGAAGTTTAATTTTTCAAATTAATAGTGAAAATACTAAATTTTTTTAAAAACACATATTTCTTATAAATTATCTAAATATATTTTTTTATATTAAAATTCGTTAAATGTAAAAATAATAAAATTAAGTAATTATAAATCCAAATTATAATATTTTAATCATTTTAATTTTTATTTTTTATATATAATATTTTTATACATAGAAAAAAAGTTTCTTTCCAAACCAACTTTTTCATCTCCTATACTGGATGAATTTTAAATTAAATTCTACCACCTGTGTGAATATGAATTTATAAAAATGAATTCATAACATGGAATCTATATTGTTAATATTATATAATATTTTACTAATAATTTTATTTATTAAAATTTTATAAAAAAATTATATATTATTTTGCACAGTTATGGTTAAAATGGGTTTACCAGGGGTTAAGCTAAACAAATATGAGTTTAAATAATTGTAAAATTGTCCAATTCATATTTTATGTATATATTATGATCCTAAAACACATTCTACAAATTATTGATACATTTTTTGAATTATTGAAATTAAGAATGGTGGTAATATATTTTTTATTTGTAAAATTCCTAGTCTGTCCTCTCCAATACTTATAATAGGTCACAAAAATTCTTATGATATTCACTGATCCAATGAATTTTTTAAAAAAAATACCAAGCCATATATTTTTAAATAATCACTTATCCCATCTTATATTACACTGATTATTAGAACCACATAAGAATGTTTTTGGATCAAAATTGTAGAGGTTTTCTGATGATGTGGAATCGATCTTAACTCAATGAAATTATTTTGTTCTCTCGTCCACTAGCTCATAATATTATTGAAATATGATGTCATAAAAAATCAGTATCAAACATATAATAAGATTATATTATTATAATGGTATACTATATATCAATATCATTCTCTATAAAATGGGTATTGAATCCATCGATCGTAAGTGCAACAGATTATCGCCTCATAACCCTTGTAATTGATTTTATATTAAAAATAATAAATGATTGATAATAAAATGGAAATAATGTGTAATTTTTATATTAATGACATGAATATAACTTTAAACTATAATATCACATCTAAAATCATTTTTCCCATCCCATTGGAAAAGAATATGGCCTCTCGTGTGTGTGACAAACGACCATCTCACAAACTATTGTGTGGTATTTTACATTTTATTTTTACATTGATGGTAATAATGGTATATTTATAGAATATTTATAATATAAATGATAAAATAAGATCTACTTAATTATAATTTCTTATTTACCTATCTCACAATCAATCCATCGTGAAAATGGAAACATCATTCATGCATATTTATGGCCTAACGTCTCCATGAATGATATAACTCAATTTTTCTCCTTAACAATAATAAAATACCCAAATATAAATATATATGAAATAAATAATATCTTCATTTCATAGTAAAAATTGTGGAAATATTCATTCAATTATAGTAATAAAATGGTCAAAACGCAAAACCAAAATATACATTAAAAATGAAAATTTTATGACCCAGTAGATTGGTTATCACAATGAAATGTTAATAAATTGGATATAAATGTTTATAAGTAAATAATAAATAAAATGAAAAATATTATTATGGTTAATTTATTGATTTATAATTAACGGATATTTATTTTATTGGATGGATGAATCTGTAAAAACAAATGTCAAGTCTTGAGGTAATGGATATATATCTCACTATTATCTCAGTGAGACACAATTCATATTCAACTCATTTTTTATATAGTGTTTCAAATTCCAATGAATATATATTATAATGATGATTATAATTTTTTTGGATTAATATATCCAACTAAGGTTATTTACTTAATTGTTATTATAATGCAGAAGGTACCAATGTGGCTTTTTTTCATTATTCACATCGTATATGGGGATTATTTATGATGAAGTATCCATAAATTAAATAATATGATCTGAATCTCAATAAACATCATGAAATATCACCACTATGGGTTATTTCATGAGAATAAATATATTCCTTTAATTTTTACGTTATTGAAGGATTAAAGATACTAATAGACAATTTTATAGAAACATAAACTATATATGTATATTCAGTATAATTTTTTTATTCTATGTACATATTTTTTAAGAATATAATGAATGTTTTTACATCTCTACAATAAATATTTACTGAAATTTTATCAGATGATATATTTTTATAAAAAAATTAATTAGAATATTTTTTTCATTTTATAAATGGGTTAAATTTTAATTTTTATTGAATATGTGAATGGAATGTTTATTATAACATGTATAACATGAACTAAATTTCCCACTATAATAAAAAATAAATTATTTGAAGCATCCCATGTAATCTCAAAATGTTATTTTAAAAAGAAAAATCATTAATATTTGTAATTTTTATATTTTCATTACGTGATTTTAAATGGGATGGATATTTTCCATAATAAAATTTTTATTATCTTTTTATGATCTTTGTTCCTTTAATTATAATAAAAGTTATTGTCGATTTTATTATACATGTGATATGATCCAATGATACCATCCTTAATGATTATTTGTATGGTCCACAATTTTGCTGATGAAATTCATATGAAAACACCAATTATCAGGTGTTGTTCTATAACGAATTAATGAAATGTTTAGGAAATACATTACCATTTCATGGTTTATTATGTGATGATATGAGTAATTTTTTATGTTATTATTAAAATAATTTATGGGTTTCATTTTGTAATGTGTAATTTATTCATAATCCAAGGATGGCTGTTATGATATATGAGTAGATGTGTGGTTATATTTTAAACCAATGATGGATTGTTATGTTTGAAACCAACGATGGGTGGTTTTGTCATTAACCAAGGATTATTGGTTAGGAGATAAACAATAGGATGTGGATTTTTTATAGACAACATTGGAAGTCAGATTTTAAACACAGATCAACAGTAAAATTATAAATCTAGGACGTGTGATAATAATATATCTCTCTAATGCTTTAGATAAAAATAGATAAACTATGTGTTAATAATGTTATATTTAAACTAAATTTATAGTTCATAATTTTATGCATTGTTGGATTCATTGGACTTTTCTGGACAACAAGAACCAAAATCATTTTTCTGTTTCAAAGGTAGCATGGTATTCCATGATCTGATTTTTCACATTTTAAATGGTATTTATGAATGATTTCTTTAAATGATAAATCTTAATAATTATAGAATGATAATTAAAAAACATATCAATAAATAAGTTTATTGAAATCATCAAGGATAATTTTTAATAATATTTATGAAATGATTTTTTTTCAAATTATCAAAAGTTAAATATTGTATTTTTATCAAAAATATTTATTATTAATAATTATCAGATTATAATAATTGTGAATTATCAAAGGTTAAATATTCATGATTAATGGATTGAAATTATTGAAGGGATAATTGTTTAAAATTTTCAAATGATAATTATTTGAATTATCAAAAGATAATATTTAATCAATATATATATAAATATATCAATAAACACACTTGGGATAATTTATTTCAATTAACTATTGTAAATTATTTTGTTTATTAAAATAATAATATATATATATAGTTATATATTTATAATTTTCGATAATTAATTTGGATGTAAAATAATATTTTATTGAATATAAACTTATCAATATGAAATTGACTGAAATAATGATGTATAATTTCAAACACATGTGTTCACCAAAAATAATAATCCATAGATTTACTATGAGTGATAAAATGTAGTCACATGTAATATTTTATTCGTTGTGACATCAAATAGAGGTATATAAATATCAAAGGATGTTTATAATTATTCTTATGGTTATTTTTTGTTATTGAATGTGTTGACATAAAACGATTATCCAAAGATTATCCAAGTGAGAAAAAATGTAATCACATGTAATCTTTTTACTTCCTTGTCAAACAAAAAAAATGTTTTGGTCATAGGAACCCTTGACATGTGTCAAGCATTTGTGTGTCGATTAATATGATAAAATTGTTGTGAGAAGGTGTATTGAACCACACTAAGTGTATTATCATTGATACTGACATCAGTGACATTGAGGTAGGTGGTTCTGTTTTGATAAGCCAAATTAGTTGTCCTTTTATTGCATGATTTATTTTAGGTGTTTATTTAAATTAAATTGTTAAAATTTTCTATTAATTAAATTGATAAAAACAATATTCCAGTGAATCGATAAATTCGAAATGGTTTTGGGCATGGTATTTTGGAAAACACCCAATTCCATTGAATTGGGAGTGTTTATGGAATTTTTTGAATTTAATTTTTAAATTTAATAGTGTAAATTAATTTGTGTAATGATTGAATTTATTTTGAATGTATTTAAAACTGGTGAAAAAGGCTTAAAATTATTTGATAGAAATCCAGTGGGTTTATCTTGTGAAAAAGCCATGTTTTTTTAATAAATCCTTTTTATTAAAAATGGAAAGAAATTTGAATGTCTAAAATTGATGAATAGTATTGAAAATATTATTATGAATTCTTAAAATAGTTCACCCATCATGTAAGAGCGCATGAAATCATTAGTTAGTTAGTGAGTTATTTTGATACACACTACACTATGAAAACGTTCCAAAACATACTTGGGGCGGGTCACATCCCTAACTAGATGGTGATGAGTCTCATTTGGAAAGTGTCATAGGGATGTGTGTAAAAACATTTTGTTGACTTCATATAGAGAGTGTATAATCCTATAGCTGGTTAATATTGTCGTACCTTTTGGTAGAAGACTACTTTGTGTGCATGTTTATTTATATTTGAGATATAAAGGTATGCCGATTCTTTTGAACTAATTTACATCACTGATAAATTTATATAAACTATTTTATATAAATTTTTTATATAAGCCATTGTTTTAGAAATATTCCATCATTTTTAAAATAATTTCATAATGTATTTTTTCATCATTTGAATTGTATAGCCTGATTTTTTTCATAATTCAATAATATATAATGAAAATTTATCTTTAGTAATTAAAATCATTACATTGGTTAATCAATTTATGGAATCTATTATGGAAATCGTAGTGAGACCCTATATTACGACCCAACATTTTCTTACTTTACAATTACATCATTTCAAATATAATCAACATAATAGTATTACACATAGAGGATCCAAAGGTTTAGTGTCGTGGGAAAACTAGGACAATACATAACAAATACAACATCAATCATAAACATTTATTTAATTTCTTCATATCTATATTCTTATCGTCACTTGTCCTCTCCTTAGTATATGTATCCACCTGAGGACATAGATCAAAAGGGGTGAGCTGGAAGCCCAATAAGAGGACAAATATGAACAAATATAGCATGAGGTAAGCATAGTCGCAAGAGAGGCAAAAGATCATGAACATTATGGGAGCATAAATACAAGACTTGAAATGTGGCAACGCATAAAAATGTTACATCATGTATTAGTGGATAACTACCACACATACTTCTGAACCAAGATATAATCTCTTTTCACAAATTATTTCACATTTACTCATTAGATTCATCACTTCACCCAATTCATTTGAGTGTTGTATAATTATGGGCACACCGGTCACTTTGAAACATTCTTAATTGCATTATATAATTCCGGGCCACCCACCACATCATAACATTATCATTATAATGATTTCCACAAGGAAAATACATCAAAATTTAACATAACTAAACCATGGTAATAAATTATTTTCATCTCATAAGAATACATTCATAAGCTTTGGGTTCCCTAAAGGAATAGGGAACAACATACTTGATACAAGAACCATCAACCATGAATGAGAGGAAAAATTTGAGTTCTTAAAAGAAAAGTTCTTTTGGAAAACATTTGTATTGACAAAAACATCATTAGAAAACATTTATATCCTATAAAATTAAAGAGAATTATGAAAAAATTATATTTAAGGAGTGACCATATCAAATATGTAGTGAAAGAGGTAAAACCCATAGAATGAAAGTTGGGTTCGAGAATTTCCAATTACTTTGTACCCGAATGATTCCTTCTCATTAATGTCCTATATAATGACATTATATTCATTAATTAGAAATCCAGAACCATGTGGACATTAATATGTTTCATTCTGGTTTCATTATGACATATTTTGTTCCGTTGGATGACTTATTGTGTTTAAAAGCATTGTTCGGGGATGTTCGTTTTTATGGTTTTGCTTGGGTGGTTCACTTGTCTTCTTAAATTAAAGTTTGGGTTGAACATGAGAAAACATCCAGAAATGATATTACATGTCATTAATGTTATTACAGGAGTATTAATGTTATTATAATGAATTATATTAGATCCATTTGGATTAATCATTTGATAAGAATTAAATTGTGGTTATTGGGGTCTATTTGGGCAGTTTTTGGATCACAACGAACTTGTTTTAACTTGTCACTTAGTAATATGGACATAGGTAATTTACAGAACTTTAAATAGAACATAATACATATAAAATATTCTGGTTCAACCAAAAAAATTGTTTCATGACCAGATCTGAAGGTAGAAATGGATGAAGAAGGTATGTTGTTCTTGAACGTGATAAATTAACACCTCACGAACAACATTCTCTTTAATAAAATAAATGGAAGAAGGAAAGGGGTTTGGGTTACATAATATCCCATTAGAATCATAAAATTACATTATTTGTATTATATTGGAGTTACAATACAATTTGGATGAAGATATGGTGGGAGAGACCAAGAAATGAACTTGAACTTGAAAGAAAATTAAAGGTGAAGAGGGAGGGAAATTACCTCTTGAATCCTTCTCTTGAGAACCTCCTTAAGGTCATAATCTTGGTCTTTTGATTAGAACAGATGCTCCTGGATGTGGGGGAGGGTCTAGGGGATATTATTGGGTAGAGATTAGAAAATTCTTGAAGCTTGAGATGTGTGGTTTGGCAAGAGGAGGGGGAGGTATTATTTATACATGAGGAGGGAGGTGTTTTTAGTATAAAATAATAAATAAAATAATATATCAAAAGTTAGACTTGTAATTAGTGTTTTTTGAAATCCTCAATAATATATTAATATAATATAATTAGTTTTATTCATTAATTATCCTTTATAATTCGAAGTCATTAATTTATTAAACTGAATGTGAAATAAAGAGAAAAAGACACTTTAAGAAATCACCTTTTGACATTAGGCATTGGAATGTTATTTTTTGGTTTGAGAAATGGATTTATTGTATTTTAAGAAAAAATTAATGATATTTAATATAATTTGGCCGAAACTAATGTTCTAGAATTTTTATGTCATTATTACGTCATTAATGATTTAATTTAGTATACACTGAATCTGCGAAAAACTGTATATTTTAACTATTCACCTGAAAATTGAAGTATTTTAGAAAAAACAAAAAAAAAATTAACCTACCATTTTTCGATGTGTAGAATCCAAAAATAACGTCCATTTTTCCAAAATACTTTTCTAAATATTATTAATTTAATATTTAATTTAAATCGTAATTTACATAAAAACAGCTTTTAAGATTAAAATTGATTTATTGTGCTTTCAAAAATTACATAGGGTATTATAAAATTATCTAAAAATGATAAGAAATTGATTAAATAATTTATGAATACATTTTGGGGAAATAAAAATTATTTTAAATTTATTAATTAATTATAATTAGTCATTAATGACTTACAATATACCAAAACGTTTACTAAGGTCAAATTGTCACTTTCAAATATGTCTAAATTTTATTTAATTAATCATTGGTAATGTTAATGTTACGTTGGATGATTTACTATTCATAAAGGTAATATTTCTATTCATAAGGGTATGTTACTATTCATAAGGTTTGGTCACTATGCACTAAAAATTATTTTAGTTTCATTAGAGTTCAAAAATCATCTTGAACATAACCGTGTATGTCGTATTTTTGATATTCCAAACATAGGGGTGACAAACTTATGTTTAAAGGTCACTTATCACTTAGTAGCTCATTATTTAGTGTTTTCATGTTATTTTATGACATAAATATAAGAAGAGAATTTCCATTGAAAAAAATTGGGTCATTACATTCTTCCCCCCTTAAGAAATTTCGCCCTCAAAATTTCACTTTACACAAACAGGTGAGGGTACTTCTCCTTCATTGCCTCTTATGGTTCCCATGTTTTTTCCTCAAACATATTGTTCCTCCACAAAACTTTGACAAGAAGGGTTTTCTTGTTCTGTAGAACCCTATCTATCTGGTCCTGAATCATTACTGGATGCTCCACATAAGAGAGATCATTATCCAGCTGCACCACCTCTGAGATTAGTACATGTGAGGGGTTTGGTATGTACTTCCTCAGAAGTGATACATGAAACACATAAGGAACTTGAGCTATATTCGGTTGAAGTGAAAGACGATAGGCCACTGATCCTATACGGTCAAGGATCTCAATGGGGCCAATATACCTTGGGCTTAGCTTCCATTTCTTCCCGAATCACATGACTCACTTCCATGGAGATATTCAAAGGAAGACTTTATCTCAAACATCGAACTCCAATAACCTTCGACGGTTGTCAGCATAGATATTTTTTCGACTTTGTGCACATTTGATGTGTTTCTCGATGACTTGAACCTTCTCTGTCGTCTCTTGAACTAGATCGGGACCACGTAGCTTTCATTCTCCAACTTCATCCCAACAAGTTAGAGTTCTACATCGCTTCCCATAAAGAGCTTCATATGGCGCCATCTGAATACTCGAGTAGAAGCTATTGTTGTATGAGAACTCACCCAATGGGAGATACTGATCCCATACACCTTTGAATTATAGAGAGCAGGCTCTTAGCATATCTTCATTCGTCTGAATAGTCCTTTCATACTGGCCATCAGTTTGGGGGTGATAGTCTGTGATGAAATTTAATTCAGTACTGAAGGAATGTTGAAGGCTCCTCAAGAACATAGATGTGAACCTTGGATCATGGTCAGAGACAATTGAGAGTGGAACACTATGCAGTCTCACCACTTCCTTCACATATATATTTGCAAGTTGTTCAAGAGAGAGGTCTTCCCGAATAGCTATAAAATTGGCAGTCTTGGGGAGTCCGTAAACCACAACGCATATCGCATTATTTCTCTTTGATGTATTCGAGAGACCCATGACAAAGTCCATAGTAACATTTTCCCATTTCCACATCGGTATATGAAATAGTTGCATCATACCTTTGGAATTTTGTCTCTCAGCTTTGACTTGCTGACATACTAAGCACCTTGATATATATTCCCCAATCTCCTTATTCATTTTACCCCACCAAAAGAGTTCTCAGAGATCACGGTACATCTTGGTACTCCCAGTATGGATAGAGAAATTTGAGTTATGTGCGTTATCCAATATCTCTTTCTTTATCCTGGGTGATGAAGGCACACAAATCTGCGTTCCAAACCGAATCACACCATCATCGCTGATATAGAACTCTTGCAGCTTCCCTTCCTTTACTTCATTAAACCTATTTTGGATCTCCACATCATCCCATTGTGCTTCCATAATCTTCTCTTGGATGGATGGTTTTGAAATCATTTGGGCAACGTAGGATGTATCCCCAACCCTTATGATTTCCAAATCCATTCTTTGCATATCCACGAAGATAGGGTATTTCTCAATCCAAAACATGGATTAAGTAGCAGGTTCTTTTCTTCTTAGAGCATCGACTACCTTGTTTGCCTTTCTAGGATGATAGTTAATAGAGAAATCATAATCCAAGATTATCTCTAACCATCTCCTTTCACGCATGTTGAGATCCTTTTGTGTGAATATATAATTTATGCTCTTGTGGTCGGTGTATATGTCACACTTCTCGCCATAAAGGTAGTGCCGCCATATTTTCAAGGCAAAAATAATGGATGCCAGCTCTAGATCTTGTGTTTGGTAGTTCTGCTCATGGATCTTCAACTGTGGTGAGGCATAGGCTATCACATTACCATTTTTCTTGAATACACAACCCAAGACTTTCTTTGAAGCATCACTGTATATCACAAAACATTCTCCACGTTTTGGTAGTGTGAGTACAGGGGCAGTGATCAGCCTTTTCTTTATCTCCTTGAAGCTTCCCTCCCATTCATCCTTCCAGAAATACTTTACCCATTTCCTTTTGAACTTAGTTATTGGGCTTGACAACTGTGAGAAGTTTCGCACAAAATATCGGTATTTCACATATAATCCAAGAAAACTATGGATTTCTATGACACTAGAGGGCATGGTCCATTCCTCAATTTCATTTGTCTTTGAAGGATCCACAAAAATTCCCCCACTTGTGATCACATGTCCCATGAATGTGACTTGATTCATCCAAAAGTCACACTTGCTGAACTTGGCATACAACTTCTTCTTCCTCAATGTCGCCAAGACAAGTATTAGATGCTCTTCATGTTCCTATTTTCTCTTGGAATAGATGAGAATATCATCGATAAACACTACAACAAATTTGTGATGGTAATGTCTACAGACTCTATTCATCAAATCCATGAAGATTGTAGGGGAATTAGTATGTTCGAAGGGAATCACCAAAAACTCATAGTGCCCATACCTTGTAAGGAAGGAAGCCTTTTGAATATCTTCCTTATTCACCTTTACCTGATGATATCCAGAACGAAGATCCACCTTTGAGAAGTATTGAGATCCTCTTAACTGGTCGAACAAGTCATCAATCCTTGGGAGATGATACTTGTTCTTTCTGACGATCTTGTTGAGTTTCTAATAATCGATACAAAACCGAGTTGTTCTATCCATCTCATTCACAAAGATCACTGGCGCAACCCAAGGCAATGCACTAGGGAATATGAACCATTCGTCCAGATGCTCTTGTAGCTGCTTCTTTAACTCCTCCAGTTCGATAGGAGCCATCCTATAGGGGAACATCGAGATAGGAGTAGTTCCAGGTATGAGTTCATTTGAGAACTCTACCTCACGATCTGGGGGAATTCCGGGTAACTCATCGGGAAATACATCATCATATTCGCTCGTGATGGAAATTTCCTCAAGGTTGGATCTTTCCTTCGACTTAATCATTTGGGTGAGGTATGATTCTTCATAGGGAATCAACAACCACACCATTGATGGATTTTTCAAAGTAGATTCATGATCTTCCTTGCATTTGTAGAGGAGCATGGGATGGTTTGGAATATGTAAATATATTTCCTTTTCCTGACAGTTGATATGTGCTCTATATAACTAGAGCCATTCCATTCCCATTATAGTGCCAAAATCCACCAAGGGAAGTATTACGAGATTTTCCGAAAGAATCCTCCCACATACGTCAACAAGAAAAGCATCAAACACTTGTGTTGCAATTATTTCACCACTTGTTTTTTTATGAATATCTCTACTTCAAGGTTTAGGGGGTTCGATTCTATAGTTCTAGGAAAACTGCAAGATATAAAGGAATTCGTAGAACCATAATCAAATAATGATTTTTCTATTCTTGAGTGTATAGGAATTGTACCTTGTACAACTTCATTATCATGCTCAACATCCGCATTAGTGATGAAATTAACCTTCCCCTGTTCCTTTATCTTTGGTGGCTGCTGACGCTGATTACCCTCAAGAGTTCGAGGATTTGTGCACTAGCTTGCATAGTGCCCTATCTCCTTACAATTGTAGCGTTGAACCATGAGTTGTTATCTCCTTTCATCGGCTACATTCTCCTTCCTTTTCATGTATTTTCGACACTCTTGAGCATGGTGTCCTTCTTTCCCACACTTGAAACATTTCCCCGTCCCATTGAGGCAGTTCCCATGGTGCAACTTCCCACATTTTTGGCATGTGGGTCGTTGATTTTTCTTCCCACCTTTGTCACTAGATCCACTAGCTTGAAACTCCATATTTTGATTCTTATCCCCATAGCCATGGGACCATTCTCAAAACTCCATCTCTACTTCAGAGCACACCAAACTACTTCTTCATAACTCCCAAAGTACCTAATTGCAAGATCCTTTCGAAGGTGCGGTTTTAATCAACTAAAGAATCTATAAATTTTTCTATCATTGATGATAACAAAACCAGTAGCATAAATTGTGACCCCAGTGAAGTTCGCTCATAGGTTGTGATAGATTATCCTTCTTTTTGCTCGAGCTCTATAAATTCTCTCTCAATCTTCATGCAAAGAGTTCGTGGGAAATACTTATTAAGAAACATTATTTTAAAGTCTTCCCATTCAATCACTTTAATTTTCATCCTTGGCTTGGTGTTCT
Source organism: Viscum album (assembly GCA_963277665.1). Classification (NCBI taxonomy): domain Eukaryota; kingdom Viridiplantae; phylum Streptophyta; class Magnoliopsida; order Santalales; family Viscaceae; genus Viscum; species Viscum album. The sequence continues at coordinate 201,260,560 of OY728121.1, read as the reverse complement.
TAATCAAATCCCACCATTGTTGGGCTTATCCATCTAGATGATAAACGACAAGAGTAACCTTCTCCATCTCTGAATAGTGAAGCACAGAAAAGATCTTCTCCATGGAGTTGACCCACTATTCCACAACTATTGGATTAGAAGATCCACAAAATGTCAGTGGTTGTTGCCGCATAAAACCCTCGATATCCAGTTGTACACTCTTTAGTGAAGGAGGAAGTTCCACATTATTATGGTTATTATTCATAACTTTAAATAATTGGGAAGAATCATCATGATTTTTTGAACTCCACCTCTCAAATCATTGGGGATGTCATTTGGGCAATTGTTGCATTGACCCTCGCATGAGTTGTTGGCCCGATTTCTCCTGGTTCCCACAATTTTCTAAAATAGAAAAGGATAGAACAATACATAAGTAAACAATTAATGAATAAATTATTCATTTAAACATTTTATACCAATAACATAACATATGGGATCCGAATTAAAATATTCTTGTTTACATATTTGTACTTAGTCACATGTTAGAGGTTTTCTCTAGGGTTCACTAATCCTAATTCCCAAATTAAATAAACCTTACCTCTAATACCAACTATAGCGACACAAACTTTTCTTAAATTACTATTAAATCATTTAAAAGATAATCAAATAAAATTTATTACACATAGAGGATCCAAAGGTTTAGTGTATTGGGCAAACTAGGACCATACATAACAAATACTACATCAAGCATAATCATTTATTTAATTTCTTCTTCTCTAGCTTCTTATCATCACTTTTCCTCTCCTAAGAATATGTATCCAACTGAGGATATAAATCAAAAGGGGTGAGCTAGAATCCCAGTAAGAGGATAGATTATAACAATATAGCATTATTTGATCATAGTCATAAAATAGGCAAAAGATCATGAACATGATAGGAGCATAAATGCAATACTTGAAATGTGGCAATGAATAAAAATGTAACATCATGTCTTAGTGGTTAACTTCCACACATACTTTTGAACCAAGATAGAATCTTTTTCACACATAATTTCACATTTACTCATGAGATTAATCACTTTAACTAATTCATTGGAGTGCTTTATAATTCCGGCCACACCCGTCACATTGAAACATTCATAATTGTGCTATATCATTTTGGGCACACCCGCCACATCATAACATTATCATTATCATTCATCACACATGGAACATATATCAAAAGTGAAAATAACTAAACCATGGTAAGTAATAATTTTAATCTAATAAGAATACATTCATAATCTTTGGGTTCCCAAAAGAAAGAGGGAACAACATACTTGATACCAAAATCGTCAACCATGAATGAGAGGTAAAAGATGATTTCTTAAAAGAAAAGTTCTTTTGGAAAACATTTGGATTGACATAAAATTCATTATAAAACATTTATATCCCATAAAATGAATGAAAATTATGAACAAACTATATTTACGTTGTGACCATATCAAAAATGGAGTGAAATAGGTAAAACCCAAAGAATGAAAGTTGGGTTCGAGAATTTCCCCTTACCTTGTACCCGAATGCTTCATTCTCTTTAATGTCCTATATAATGACATTATATTAATTAATTAGAAATCAAGAAACATGTGTACATTATTAGGGTTCATTATGGTTTCATTATGTCATATTATGTTCCTTTGGATGACTTATAGAGTTTAAAAACATTGTTCGGGGATGTTCATTTTTATGGTTTTTTTGGGTGGTTCACTTGTATTCTTAAATTGAAGTTTGGGTAGAACATTAGTAAACATCCAGAAATGAAATTACATGTCATTAATGATATTACAAGAGTTTTAATGATCTTATAATGAATTATATTAGATCCATTTGGATAAATCATTTGATATGAATTAGATGATGTTTATTTGGGTCAATTTGGGCGGTTTTTCGATCAGAACGAACTTGTTTTAACATATCACATATTAATATGGACATAGGTTACCTCCAGAACATTAAATAGAACATAATATATATAAAATATTCTGGTTAAACCATAAAAATGGTTTCATGACCAGATCGGAAGGTATAAATGGAATAAAAAAGTATATTGTTCTTGAAGGTGATAAATTAACACCTCACGAACAACGTTCTCTTTAATAAAATAAACAGAAGAGGGAAAGGGGGTTGGGTAATATAATATTGAATTATAATCATAAAATTACATTATATGTATAATACGGGAGTTATAATACAATTTGGATTAAGATAGGTGGTGAGAGATCAATAAATGAACTTGAACTTGAAAAGAAATTAAAGGAGAAGAGGGAGGGAAACTACCTCTTGAATCCTTCTCTTGATAACCTTCATAATGGCCTTAGCATGGTCATTTGATGACACCAGAAGCTCTTTGACGTGGGGGGGGGGGCTATGTGAGATTATTGGGCATATCGTAGACAATTCTTAAATCTTGAGAGGTGTGGTTTGGCTAGAGGAGGGGGAGGGCTTATTTATACATGAGGAGGGAGGTGTTTTTAGTGTAACATATTAAATAAAATAATATATCAAAAGTTAGAATTGTAATAGTAGTTTTTTTACATCCTAAATCATATATTAATATAATATAATTGGTTTTATTCTTTAATTATTATTTATAATTCTAATTCATTAATTTATTAAAAAGAAAGTGAAAGAAAGAGAAAAAGACACTTTAAGAAATCGCCTTGTGACTTTAGGCTTTGGAAATTTCTTTCTAGGTTTGAGAATTAGATTTATTGTATTTTAAGGAACCATTTATGAAATATAATATAATTTGGCCTAAAACAAAGTTCTAGAATGTTTAGTGCATCATTACTTCATTAATGATGCAATTTAGTATACACTGATTATGCGAAAAAACCGTATTTTTTAATATTCACCCGAAAATTGACGTATTTCAGAAAAAACCAAAAAATTTACCCCAACCATTTTTCGATTTGTATAATCCAAAAATGAAGTGCATTTTTAAAAAATAATTTTTTTTTATTTTTAATTTTATATTTAATTAAAATCTTAATTTACTTAAAAACAGTTTTTACGATTTAAACTGATTTATAGTGCTTTCAAAAATTAAGTAGGGTCTTATAAAATTATCTAAAAACTATAAGACATTGATTTAGTAATTTATGAATACATTTTAGGGAAATAAATATTATTTTAAATTAATTAATTAATTATAATTAATCATTTATGACATACAAAATACCAAAACGTTTACTAAGGTCAAATTGTCACTTTCAAAGATGTCTAAATTTTATTTAATTAATCATAGGTAATGTTACTCTTATGTTGGATGATTTACTATTCATAAAGGTAATATTATTATTCATAAGGTTATGTTACTATTCATAATGGTAGGTCACTATCCACAAAAAAAAATTTTGTTCCATTAGACTTAAAAAATCATATTAAACACAACCGTGTATGTCGAATTATTTAAATTCCAAAAATATGAAGGAAAAACTTATTTTTAAAGGTCACTTATAACATAGTAGTTCATTATTTTTTGTTTTAATGTTATTTTGTGACATAAATATAAGAAGGAAATTTCCACTGAAAAACTTTGGGTCGTTACACCCTACTTGTCTTTTTAGATCACATCCTACATTTTGCTTTGGGTGTTTGTATAATTTCACCATCCAGGTCCGAGAAAGGGGAATGGATCTCTTGTAGGTGGATCTAGCTATTGAGAATTGGGCATGGTGAGTTATGTTCCTCAGTAGCTTATTCTATTTTCCCTTTTTTTATATTTTGGTTGTAGTGATTTGGAATATTGTATGCCTTATTAAATTCTGATACATTACTCCTTCTAAAGTTTCTTTTGTTATTCATACTATCTTATTTTTATTCTTCAACATTTTAGGTGTAAAATCTTTCCCACATTAATGTTTTGTGATGATAGGTGCTATTCTTCAAGCCATGGGGATCGGGAAAGCCCTTTGGGAAATGTCCGGGCTGGACTGGTTATTGGATTACAAGGGTTCCTAGGATGGTTCATGAAAAAATGTTATCAAAGGGAGGTAGTGCGTTTGTCTTGAAGTTAGTATGCATTTTTGAAATATTTTCTGGACTTGGGAGGTAGTTGTGATTTAGTGCTTGGTCAGCATTAACAACAATGATCATTACGTCACGAGTGGTGGTTATAGAAAGATGTCTTGTGTTGTATTTATAGTCTATTCCGTATTTTAATTTGGATAGAGAGAAATCCAAATCATGTTTGTTCCATTGGTTGGGGATAATTTCACTCATTACTTTTTCTGAGTGTTAATCTAATGTATTCCGATCGAAGGCTGATGTTTTATCTAAATGCCCTCGATATGTCTTGTGATTCGGATCCAGGAGGACCATGATGCTGAACTGCAGTGGGAGAATCATTTTTTGGATCTGAATCATGTTGAGGATAGATCATCACAATCATAAAAAATGGTGGGACAATAAAATTCTTCACATACAAAAAGGCTCCAGTGATAGGCATCCAAACAAATGCTTCTTCACATTATGAAAGAATCTCTAGAGGAATCTGATGGAGGTCCTATTACTATTATCGGTATCATTAGAATATCTTCATCTTCTGTGACTATTCTATTTGATACATGTGGTTCTCACTTATTTTTTTCAACCCATACTGTTAATCTTATTAATCATCATATGGAACTTTTATCTTGTGTAATGGATATTACTACACCCCTTGGAGTGATGAGAGAGTATGGTCTCTGTTTTCCTTCATGTATCTTCTCTCTATCAGATGTCAAACATTCTTAAGGATTTCTAGTACTCGACATGATATATCTTGAAGTCAAATTTGGGATGGATTGGGACATTGGCAATAATTCTTTGATATAATGTTATATTAAATGGGTCTACCATACCACACCTGTTGTAGTGTCTTCTTTCTTCCAAGGTTAATGGACCCAAGATCGAGTAATGCTTGGCCACTTTATCAATAGTTGGGGATTTTAATATTAGAGTTTCTATAGATTTGGAGCAGTGGCCTCCATCCAATTGTCGAAGAGTTTCCAATAGTGTTTCATTCTGATTTTTATGGTTTATCACTAATAAGAGAGGTTGAGTTTCCCATTAACCTGATGCATATTATTCCACATGTTTCCTTTCCCTCTTACCAAATGCATCCTACTGAACTAAAGAAACTAATGTATCAGTGGGATGATCTTCTTGTGAAATCCTTTATTCACCCAAGTGTATCACCTTGGGCGACATCGGTTCTATCGACCATGAATTCTATTTTCTCTATAACATGTTATCTTCTAGAGGATAATCATTAGGATCATATGCTTGTTGAAGAAATTTTTATGCATTATAGACTCTCTTTATGGTGTGGAGACTGTTACCTAGTGGTCATTGTACAATGAGGATGTTATGTGTTATCAGAAACCTTATGTTACACCGTTAGAGAAATGGAAGACTATAATGGGGGATTACTATAATTTCTAATGGGATGTTCCCCTAGGAAGAAATAAGATGTTCTACGACTTGGAGCATCAGTTTAGGGGACAATGTATTCTTGAAGGCCACACCTTGGATGGGTCATTGACTACTAGGAAGGCTAGGCAAGCCTTCTCATTATTTTGTTGGATCTTTTGAGATTTTTGATCAGATGGTGAATGTTGTTTAACATTTATCACTAATGCCGAAATAGATGTCAACACATAATGTGTTTCATGTATCTCTACTTCAAAAGATATTATCTAACCTATCTCATGTTCTGAGTTGCAATGATTTTTTAGTGAAACTTGTTTCATCTGTGACTGAACGACTAATCATGGTTATTGAGTCTGAGATCAAGGAATATCATGGGAGGATGACACCACTAGTCAACATGGTAATGAGGATTCTTTGTAGGCTTTCAAGGGATATAAATTTCTTATGATGGGGAGGTTATAACATCTTGTTTTGGTTTTAGATACTCCTACACCATCATGGGTTAATTTATTGTTATGTTAAAATGGAAAAATGGTTTATCAGTGAAAAGGATAGTTTTTTTGTTAAACAAGAAGTGGAATGGTAAAATGCCTAATTAATACTCCATAATATTCAATTAAATATTTTCATTGTTAAATAGTTAGAATTTATGTATTTTTAATGTCTTCAAATGCTCGGCGAAGATTGAATAAATTTATTAAATAGAATATTTTAAGTGTCCACTCATAATTTAAAATATTTAAGTTAATCCAAATTAATTATTGGTTTGGGAAATTAGAGACATCAGTTATGTCTGAAACATGGTGTTTACCCTAGGAGTGGAATAACATTTGAAGGCATCAGAAATATAGTTGTCTCACTCATGAGTTAATGTTATTAAATAATATTTAATATATTATTTATTTACCATAATTAAATATATCCCAAATGGTGCATCTTTTGGGAAATATGTGACAACTGATGGGTCTGGAATTAGGGTTTTACCATAGATGGGGTATAATATTTATATGAGTTGAGAGTTTGGAAGTCTTCATTGCATAAATATACCATTTTATTTTAATTAAATATATATATTCCAATTTTTAATTAATAAATCATTAATTACTCTCAAACCATTCATTGAATGAGAAATCAGAGACAACTATTGTGTCCAGAATGGGGTGTCTACCATACACGGGGTATAACATTTATATGAAACTTCTGTTTGTTTTCATTTAATTTTAGGTTAAATAATTAAAAAAAATTATTTATACAAAAACAAATTTCACTATTCATTCATCATCTTAAAATAATCAAAACAATTTTTCAACTTTGTTAGGTTTTCAAAAAATCTTTTTTATCATAGTTTTAAACGAAGTTTATTTAGAAACATCCTAATAAATGGAAATAAATTTCCCAATCATAATATTTAGATTGAATCAGTGTTTTTAATGAGAATTTTAATGTAACATCAGAGACACATGGAACGAGGTTTTCATTGTCTATCACCTTTGTTTTTTTATCAATCCTATCAAAACAATGCAACCTCGAGACTAACTATGCCTTCACTTTAGAATCCTTGGCTCATGGGTTTCTTTTCGGTGATGGAAAATGGTTAATTTTCTCTTCACTTTGGAGATGTGAGAATAAGGTTCGATCATCATTTATTATTTTATTATCATTATCATTACTTATCCCTTATTCTTAAATCAATAAATTCTATGTTATTGGTTATAATTATGCACCATCGGTGTCATTGGAATCATCTCGATGAGAAGAACATAAATACTATTTTTATTTCAAATGGTGAAAGGTATTCCTTGATTCCATTTTTGACATTTTAAATGGTTCATTTCAATTTATATTATCAAAATATAATTTTTAATAATTATCTAATGATAATTGAAAAATCTTATCAATGACTAATTTTAATGAAATTATCTATGATAATTCATAAAAAAATTATCAAATTATGAGTTATTAAAATTTTAGAAGATATATATTTTGTTCTTATAAAAAATGTATTATTAAGATTTATTAGATGATATAATGATAAATTATCAAAGATTGAATTATCATGATTATTCAATGAAAATTATTGAATGGATTATTGTTTTCAATTATTAAATGTTAATTATTTGGATTATAAAAACAAATTTAATTATCAATACATATATATATATATATATATCGATAAACACACTTGGTATACTTTTTTAAAACTATCTAATGATATTTATTTTGGTTATTAAAAGATATATATATATATATATATACATATTCCATGATAAATAATTAATAATTTACAATAATTTTATTAAATATAAAATAATCAACATGTAATTGAATGAAATATTGATGTATAATTTGAAACACATGTGTCGACATAAAATAATAATCCTGTAATTATCGAGGTGACAGAAAATGTAATTTCATGTAATATTTTATTTACATGTGAAATAAAATAGAGGGATATAATTATCAAAGGAGGATTATAATTATTCTTATGGATATTTCTTGTATTATATGCATTGACATAAAAACATAATCCATAGATTAACTAGGATAGATAAAATGTAAGATCATGTATTTTTTTTCCTTCTATGTTAAATAAAATAGATGTTTTGGTTCTAGAAACCATTGATATGCGACGACCATTGTTGTGTCAATAATTTTGATAAAAATGTTGTGAGGGGTGTGTTGAACTACACTCAGTGGATTATAATTTCTGCTGACATCAACAACCTTAAGTTATGTGGTTCTGTTCCCATTAGAAAAATTGATTGACCTAGTATTTCTTGATTTAGTTCAATTGTTTATTTAAAATAAATGGCTCAAAATTGAATTCAATAAAATTTATAAAAACCCGATTCCAATGAATCGAGATATTTGGAATGGTTTTGGCATGGAAATTTGGAATACCCCCAAATCCATTGAATTGGGTGTGTTTATGGAAATTGGATGAATTTAATATTTGAGATTAATTTTGGAAATCAATTGTGTAATGCTGGAATTGGGTTTTAATGTATTTGAATCTCGTAAAAATGGAATAAATTTTATTTAATATAAATATAGTGGTTTTACCTTGTGAAATAAGCATGTTTTTGAATAAAAACATTGTTTGTTTTATATGGAATGAAATTGGCACTTTTGAAATTAAAGAATGATATTGGTGGTATTTTTATGCTGTCCTAAAATAGTTCACCCATCTTATAAGGGCGCATTAAATCTTTCTGTTGTTAGTGCGTTATTTAGAAACACCATATTCTATGATAACGTTCTAAAACAATATATTGGTGGATTAAATCCTCAATGGGTTGTGGATGGGTCTCCTTTCGCATGTGCCATAGGGACGTGTTTATAAACATTTTGCAGAGTTCACATAGAGTGTAAAAAAATTATATAGTTGGTCAATAAACTCATACCATTTGGTAGATAACCATGTTTCTCGCTTGTTTATTTATAATTGAGTTATAAATGTTTGCCAATCCATTTGAACAGCTTTACAGACCTGCTGAAATAATATAACATGTTTTATAAAAATGCTTTACATAATCTATTTTTTTATAAATATATAATCATTGGTAAAATTATTGCTAAATACATTTTTCCATAATATGAATTGTATAGAAAAATTTAATTAATTATTCATAAAAGTTTCAAAAGAGATTATCTTTATAAATTGAAAACATTTATTGGGTTAATAAATTGTTGGAATCTATTATGGAATCTTTGGTGATACCCTACTAGACATTTTAGCCCAAACCCGTCATTTTCCATCAAGTGTTTGTATAATTTCTCCTTCCAGATCCGATCAAGGGGAAATGATCTCGTTGAGGTGGATTTAGCTATTGTCTGTTGAGCTTGGGGAGTTGTGTTCCTTAGGACCTTGGGCTATTTTCCCTATTTTGATACTTTGGTTGTAGTGCATTGGGATGGTTTATGCCATATTGACTTCTTGTACATTACTCCTAGTGGAGTTTATTTTGTTATGCATATTATCTTATTTCTTTTCTTCCAAAATGATGAAGCCCAATGGTTCCCAATTTAATGTTGTGTGATTCCAGGTTCTAGTTGCCGACCCATGGGGACCTAGAATGCCCTTCGGGCCATGTCAGGACCGGCTCATTGATCGGGCAACCTGTTTACCTGGGCAGGATCATGAAAACAATTATGTGAAATTGTTTTACAAAAATTTTAAATTTTGAATATAATAAAAAAATTATATATAATTTCATTATTTTTCTTAATGTATTTATATGATTTGAAAAAATAATTTTCTCAAAAACATTATTTTTATTCATATTTTTCATCATATGAAAAAACAGGATTTTAAAACATGTATAAAATTAATTTTTATAAATTAAATTAATTTTCACACTTAATATGTCAAATATTTACATTGGATGAATTATTGGGAATTTTCTGTGAAGTTTAATTTTTCAAATTAATAGTCAAAATACATATTTTTATTGAAAACACCTATTTCTATTAAAATATAAAAATATATTTTTAATATATTAAAATTTGTTAAATTTAAAAATAAGAAAATTAAGTAATTATAAATAAAACTAATAATATTTTAATCATTTTCATTATGATTTTTTATATATAATATTTTAATACATAGAAAAAAAGTTTCTTTTTCAAACCCACTTTTACATCTCATATGCTGGAAGAATTTTTAATTAAATTCTACCACCTATGTGAATATGAATTTATAAAAACGGATTCATAACATGGAATCTATATTGATAATATTATATAATATTTTACTAATAATTTTATTTATTAAAATTTTATAAAAAAATTATATATTATTTAGCACAGTTATTGTTAAAATGGGTTTACCAGGGGGTAAGCTAAGAAAATATGAGTTTAAATAACCGTAAAATCGTCAAATTCAAAATTTATATATATATTATGACCTTAAAACACATTCTATAAATTATTGATACATTTTTTGAATTATCAAAATTATGAAAGCTGGTAATATTTTTTTTTGGTAAAATTCCTAGTCTATCACCTCCACTACTTATAATAGGGCACAGACTTTCCTATGATATATAGTGTTCCAATGAATTTTATTTTATATAATACCAAACCATATATTGTTAAAGAATCACTTATCACCTCTTATATTCCACTGATTCTTAGAACCTCATAAGAATGTTTTTGGTTCAAAATTGAGGAGGTTTTTTGAAGATGTGGAATCGCTTTTAACTCAATGAAATTATTTTATTCTCTCATCCACTACCTCAAAATAATATTGATATATGATAACATAAAAATATCATTATCAAACATATAATAATATGTTATTATTTTAATGGTATACTATATATCTATATCATCCTCTATCAAATTGGTATTGAAACCATCGATCGTAAGTGCAACAGATTATCGCCTCATGACCCTTGTAATTAACTTTCTATTAAAAATAATGAATGATTGATATGAAAATGTAATTAATGAGTATTTGTGATATTAATTACATTAATATAACTTTAAACTATAATATCACATCAAAAATCATTCTTTCCATCCCATTAGAAAAGAATATGGCCTCTGGTGTGTATGAAAAACGACCACCTCATGAAATAATGTGTGGTATTTTTCATTATAGTTTTACGTTGAAGGTAATAATGGTATATTTATAGAATATTTATCATATAAATGATAAAATAAATTTTATTTAATGATTATTTATTATTTACTTATCTCACAATCAATCCATTATGAAAATGGAATCATCATTCACGCATATGTACAGACTAATGTCTCCATGAATGATATAACTCAATTTTTCTTCTTAACATTAATCAAATACCCAAATATAAATATATATTTAATAGATAATATATTTATTTCATTGTAAAATTAGTGGAAATATTGATTTAATTATAGTAATAAAATGGTCAAAAACACCAAACCAAAACATACATTAAAAATGAAAAAGTTATTACCTAGTAGATTGGTTATAACAATGAAATGTTAATAAATAGGATATAAATGTTTATAATTAAATCATAAATCAAATAAAAATTATGACTATGGTTAATTTATTGATTTATAATTAACAAATATTTATTTTACTGGATGGATGAATCTGTAAAAACAGAAGTCAAGTCTTGAGGTAATGGATATATGTCTCACTATTATATCAGTGAGATACAATCCATATTCACATCATTTTTTTGTGGTGTTTATAATTCCAATGAATATATATTATGATGATGATTATAATTTTTTTGGATTAATATATCCAACTAAGGTTATTTACTTGATTGTTTTTATAATGCAGAAGTTACCAATGTGGATTTTTTTCTATATTCACATTGTATATGCGGATTATTTATGATGAAGTATCCATAAATTAAATAATATGATCCACATCACAAGAAACATCATGAAATATCACCACCATGGGGTTTTTCATGAGAATAAATATTTGCCTATATTTTTTACGCTATTGAGGGATTAAAGATACTAATAGAATATTTATAGAAAAATACACTATATATATATATATTCAGTATAATTGTTTTACTCTATATCCATATTTTTTAGTAATGTAATGAATTTTTTTACATCACTTCAATAAAATTTTAATGAAATTATAACAGATTGTTGAATTTTATAAAAAAATTAATTAGAATATTTTTGTCATTTTATAAATGAGTTAAATTTTAATATTTATTGAATATTTGAATGGACTGTTTCTTATAACTTGTATAACATGAACTAAATTTCCCACTATAATGAAAAATAAATTATTTGATGCTTCTCATGGAATCTCAAAAGGTTATTTTAAAAATAAAAATCTTTAATATTTTTAATTTTTATATTTTCATTTTGTGATTTTAAATGGGATGGATATTTTACATAATAAAATTTTTATTATCGTTATATGATATTTTTATCTTTAATTATAGTAAAAATTAATGTTGATCCTATTATACATGTGACACAATCCAATTATACCATCCTTATTGATTATTTTTATGATCCACAATTTTGATGATGAAATTCATATGAATACACAAATTATCAGGTGTTGTTATATAACTAATTAATGAAATGTTTAGGAAATCCATTTACATTTCATGGTTTATTATGTGATGATATGAGGAATTTTTTATGTTATTATTAAAAAAATTTATGGTTTTCATTTGGTGATGGGTAATTTATTAATAATCCAAGGATGGTGGTTATGATATATGAGTGGATGGGTGGTTATGTTTTTAACCTATGATGGATTAATATGTTTAAAACCAACAATGGGTAGTTGTGTCATAAACCAAGGATTACTAGTTAGGTGATAAAAAATGGGATGTGGATTTTTTCTAGACAATGATGGAGGACACATTTTAACCATGGAAAAATAGTAACATTATAAATCAAGGATATGTGAGAATAATATAGCTCTCTAATTATTTAGATATATATAGATAAACTATTAGTTAATAATGATATATTTAAACAAAATTTATAGTTCATAATTTTATTCATTGACTATATTTCATGCCCATAATATTATTCCTGAAAATTTTGTTCATTTACATTTGATTATGAGTTAACATGTCCTTCATGTCCACATCAATATGAATGTTCTTTTTTTCATGTCCATAAACTAATGATTTTATGTTTTTCTATTTATACATGTTCACTACAATATATTCTTTTGTTTTTCACTTTCTGATGCCTATTTCTTTCTCTAATGGGTCATGTTCATTGATTTCATTTATGAATCATGTCAAAAAAAACTAACGTGATTTTTTTATGATTCTTTAAAATTATCTATAACAGATTTTGTATGTGAATTTTAATTACATGGTCATGATATAATAATATTATTAATATCTTATTCCTTCTTTGGTTCATCATTTTATATATTCCACATTAACCCTTAATGCAAATCTGATGTCGCCATTTCTTATGTTTCATTTCCATATGACATGATGAATTGTTTTATATAGGGTTTTTCTTTGATGTGTACAAAATGGGGAGATATTTTTTATAAATACATTTAGATATATTTGATTAAAAAGGATATATTATATACAACATTAATAGAAACTAAAATTATACTATCATTGGATATTTATTTGTTAATTTTATTGAATATTCATCTACAATAATTTCATATTCATATTTAGAATGAATAGGTCTATATATCGTTCACAACCAATGTCATAATCCTGGAAAATATGTACAATGGGAAACCATATACACTAGGTTATTTGAGTATAATTTCATTCCATGTGTTTTTGAAAATACTATTTTGGATGTTATTAACAGATTGAAGTATCGATCCAAATAAATACCATCCAAAAAGTTGTTCGTGGTTATATGAAAATGGTCATATAATGACCCAAAATGGAAATTGTATCTAATATTAACATGGAACTGCATATCCATCCTTGTTATTGATCACATTATCATGGATTAATTTTACATTAAATAAGAATTAAATCCACATATATTTCATTCTGTCATAGTAAAATTCCACCTATTGAATATTTTTAAAACCACAATAAATGTAGTTGTTGATACTTTATCAAACATGGACTCTCATAAATGTCATAAAATGCATAGGGGCTGACTTATATGTCATATGAATACCTATATGCTGACAATGGAAAATGATAGGCCTCTTTCCCCAATGAAAAATATCCAAAATACAAATAATTCTTAAACCACAATACTCCATGAGAATCACAATAGGTGAAATCATATATTTAACCCGAACATGACATATAAAAATTGAAATCCCAAGATCCTAGTAACCCAAACATTCTATAGGAATATGTGTTCATGACAATGTGATTTTCTATCCATCATCATCTATGACACATTATCTTATATCAAATCATCCACAAAACAATTTTTTTAAAATAAATGTAAAGATTCTAGAAACAAATTTAATGTCCATTAACAAATCACTGTAAATAGTTACCAAATTGGTTATACCACATGACCTTAGATGCCTATCAACATATTGAAATTGTTGTTGACTAGTAGTGGGAGACTAAAATCATTCCATGGGGGACTATACCCCAAATATCATAGAATAAAATTTCATATAAAATTAAACAATATAATACAAAACAATATTCATTACCCTATAGTGAAAAATAATTCACCCATTAATAATAATATATTTGATTTTCATACATATAGACATATTGAATCGATCTTCTATAGGGAAAATCACATAAATATAATAAAAAGTAATAGAATAGATATTGATCGATATAATACTATATGTGTATACAGTAAAGTCAAATCACACAACCTCATCGCAAAAACCAAATTAGATATGAGATGCTCAAGTTCGTTATGGTATTCCCATGCCCCTTCCCATCATATTCTAGAAACAATTGAGGGATTATTAGGTACCTCGGTGCAATGGAGTATTGTTTATGGTATATGTACATAACACAATAGGTCATCCACAATAAACCCCATATACTATAGAATTAATAAAGATATAAATTCAAGAAATATTCTCTATCTAAAGAAAAAAATGGAATAATAAATAAAACAAAAAGTAAACTATTTCTATTTTGGCAGTTCAAGAATGCTCTATGGAATTTGAAATATACTATGGAAACCCATATACCATGTTCTAAACCATTTTAAATAATTTTATATATGATCAAAAATTTATTATAGTAGATTCATCCCTAGTTTGGGTTTCATCGAGATAGTTGTGATTATCATTTCTCCCAATATAAATGACATGGGACTTCCCAGTGTGTGTTTGTGTATATATATATGTCAAAATAATCCACATTGGGAACTTTTCATAATTGGGTAATAATTCCATTAGTATAAAAAATCTATGTAATTCTTATAAAATGCATTATGAATTCTCCATCATATTATAGAATATCTAAACCACCATTATATCCATGGAATCCCCATTAATTGAAAAACAGACCTCTAATATGGGAGATTTCAATTCCAGTTATAAAATTCTTCCCTATGGGTGTTTTTTCATCCCTTATTGTAGCCCATAAGTACAATGTATTTCCCATATAGAAGATTCATTGAAAAAAATACCATCCCAATGGGATTTGTTATAAAAAATTAAATGGATTCCCCGATGGGTGTTTTCCAAAATGTAAAAAAACATCAGTCCTTTAGTTTTTTTTCATTCCATCCTGACCATATAGGATGTTACTGACATGGGACACAAATAAATATATATGAATGTTTTGGATTATTTATAATCAAATAATCATAATTTATACCAATGGGAAACAAATTAATTCATAAAAAAATCTCGAGGGAACCCCTAAGGTCCCCCAGGATCCACACTATTTGGGAACCACACATAGCATACATGGTCTCAAAAAATTTCATGACATCATCCATGTCATGACTTATCCACTGGGGCCCATGCCGTGACTATGACAAGCCCTCCAACCATAGTCCAATGGCTGGAAACTATCTCATAAAATGTGTATCCCTATAATGTGAAGGCATTTCATTTAAACCTGCACAAATATGCAAAACTATAACACAAAAGTAGAAACGCCAAAGTAAATTGTTGTTGTAAAAAGTGTGCTGATTGTAATTTGACCAAAATACAAAGTCGATTAGAATGTACATATAAAACTAAAAAGAGGGAAAAAATATCCTCGATCATCCACTGAGGATCCTATATGATGGGTAGGTATAACTCACGATAAGTAGTCTTATGTCATGTCACATAAAATAGTCCACCTCTGAGCACCATCCAGCCCTTGATCGCTCAACTTTGATCAACACTGCCTGTCGTCTACACAAGACACAACATGGTTCTGGTGAAGCCTGTGTAGGGGTGAGTATAACAGTACTCAGTAAGGACCCCGAGACCCCTGAAGGCCTCCCAGAGTTCCCGAATGGAAAAATCACCATGAACGACCCCAATCAAAATGCATGAAGCAGTCGTCATCTATACATAGGTATATTCTTGTACATATACCTATGTTATGAAGATATACTCATCTCAAACATGTGGGAAGAATATCCCAAAGGTAACACCATGAAGGTAAAACCAAGATAGTTAAATTACCATATAGTGAACACCACAAAGATAACCCCAGGATGTAAAATGCACCACACAGGTAACACCATGAAGATATAACCACGATGGTAAAAGTAGCACACATGTATCACCATGATGGTAAAAGACTCAACTCACACCAGGTATATATGTGAGGCTCATAGGTACATATGTTTAGTTGAGAAGCTATATCATCTTATTATATCGAGAGGCACTGTTGCTGACCATATGAAGTCTGACCCACATAGGATCGATAGGTACTAACCCCTTCAATGATTAACACGGGATTCGACCCACCTAGAGTCGGTTGGTACTAACCAAAACAATGACCTACACATGATCTGACCCACACATGATCAGCATGCACTGACCCACACAATATGTTTGATCATTAAACTACACAGGATCTGACCAATAGTGGATCAGTATGCATTGTGCTGAACCACATAGGATCTGACCCACATTGGATCGGTGCTGACCCACCCTGGATCGCTCGGTACTAACCTATGTATGATCGGTCTCCAACCTCCTCCTCACTTCCTGCCACTGGATTCCCTCTAATTATCACGTTTGGGAGAACTGCACCTCAAGAAATCAGTCATACCTCAACACCTATGATGTCCCAATATGTTGTAACTCGATGATCTTTCATGTCATAAGGGTTCATCTGCAATAGATGATGCGTCAATAGGATGAAATGTCTCTATGTTATAGGCATTTTATTACCGAGGGCCCAATTGGATTAGAGTTAGATCCAATCCGACCATACACCATGATTCTCCAAAACTCATGATGAGTTTACCAAAAAGATCGTCTCACTCCAAGGGTCCTAGCGCTGCTGATGGTCCATCAAATGAATGTTTGGTTTCCATGTTATGGTCTTTTTAGTGAAACTATGATAGGTAGGGAATGGGTCTAGTCCGATCTGATCAGACCCACCTTGCCCGAATGGGACTATGACGTCCTGACCCAGACAAGGTTCAACCAGGTAGGGATGGGTCATGGAGGGCTCCGCCCGCTTGGCCGTGGTACAGCCTGGACCGCAGGGGGGTGTAGCTCGACCCGTAGGGGCAGGGCCCACTGGCCTCACACGACCCAGCCTGCGGTGGTGCGTTCTGCTGGGCTCATGAGGACTGACCCACGATGGTATAGCCTGGCCCATAGTATGGCACATGCCAGCCTAAGGTGGTGTCTGCGCCAACTGGCGTGGGGGGATGCATCTCCCCCCAGTGTTCTAGAAGGGCTGAACGACCATTCGATTTGTCAAGCGGTGACGCCACGTGGTGCCGCCTGGTCTAGCAGTGGGACCTATATTATGTGGGTCTATATTGTCATGGAGTCGTAGTCAAGACCTTCCTCTCCCACGGTGCACCACCTCACCTAAGCGGTTGTCTTGTGCTAGCCGCTCAACTGACTAGCATGATATAGTGTCACGACCTCCCCTTGCTGAGTGTGATGGCATGTCGCCTCCATCGTGGCCAGCCGGGGCCAGCCACCTCCATCATCTGCTAGTTTCGGTCACTGGTGTTACCACACCGGTGTCACACCTTCAGTGTTCCACGAAGAACTCAGTGTTAGGAAATGTATTAGAGGGATCATTCTTTGTTTTCATGGACCCTCCCCCCGCATTAGCGTGACAGTAAGAGGTTGTAATAATGATACATCAACTCGTGAATTTATACAAGAAATCAACCCTACCTTATTATCAATGCATAGAGCCTGCGATTGAGGATGAGTCAGTGGTAATCGTCCCTAAAACAAGCTACAAATGAAGCCGCTCAATTTCGTTCTCTAGTTCGGGATTCAGTGTCGCTCATCAAAACTCACTGGAACCAGTCACGACCTCCAAGGTGTTGGTTTCATGACACTTTATCATTACATTGTTTCTTGTAGAAGTCGTGTCAATACTCCTCCCCATTCTTTAGATAAATAGGTTAGGGGGGAGGGTGAGTAATGCATGTTGATTAAGTGTGGTTCATTTAATAGGAACCTTCCTAGTTCCAATGATGCTATTTAAAAGGATTTTAGGTGTCAAGAAATTGAATTTCTTAACACATAGTTGGTCTCACCACTTCCGCTTTTCCATTGGAGTAAAATAAATTAATTAATAAAATAACAAATTTATTTTATTATTCTTTTAAAGTGTCCAAAATCATCAATTTTCATCCAAAATACTGTGGTTGAAGGGATGTATTCCATAAAAGAATCCTGGTGCTACATATTCAATGGTTCCCTCATATTTCTAAACCTAGCACTTATTTAAAAGTTAGAAAATGTCAATCGGGCGTTTACTGACCGTTCTTGAAGAAGTTCAGAAATTCACTCTGGGCACATCAGGCGTGGAATCATGAGTCATCAATTTTTGAATGCTCGTAATAGTTCTATATAATTTAAAAAAATTACTTGAAAAATTGATGTCTTTACATTTTCCCCCACTTATGTCTTTTCGTCCTTGAAAGCCACAACATAGACTATGGAAAAAATGGGGGTACTAAGCACAATTCTGAGCCCCCCTCTCCAATGTTCTCTTCAAGATGTTCTAGTCATACTAGAGAACGTGCATAAGAGGTATTGATAATCCATGAACAATCATATCTTGTCGAACCTCAATCTCCACTGGACCTCGGTAAATGTCCCCCCATCATCAATGCCCATCTCTCCATGGTCGATGACGTGATAAGGGCCATGCACATGTCTCCTCTGCTAGGATACATGGAATCTGTAATGAACCCTCTCCAACATCAGGGGTAGTTCAATGAGGAAAGATACCATTCCAATTCACTGATGTATTAGATAAGGACTGAAAATCGTTGGTGAGAGTTTGTTGCCTCGGTCAAATCTCTAAAAACCTCATTGAGGTGAGACCCATAGGAAGACGTGGTATCCCTCCATTAACTCCAAGGGCATATATCTCCTGTCATCATAAGACATATGTCTGCTCTGTGAGAATTCATATGCTCTTGGATTATCTTCATCTTCTCTGTTGTAGCCCATACCAACTCGGGACCCATAAGTGCTGACTCCCCTTGGTCTGTCCGGCATACAGGTGATCTATAAGGAAGACCGTACAACTCCTCTAATGGTTCCATAACGATGGTGGTGTGATTTCTTTTTTTTGTATACGATCTCCACCAAGGGAATGTGATCCTCCCAAATGTGGCCAAAATCTATGATGCGAGCATGTAACATGTCCTCTGGTGTCTGAATGGACTTCTTCGTCTGACCATTCGTCTGTGAATTAAAGGAGGTGATAAAACATATATAATTCTTTAACACCACCAGTAATCCCTTCCAAAACCAGGATGTAAAACATGAATCAAGGTTAGAGACGATCATCGACGACACCCCAGGATGTCGTACAATATTTTGTACATAGAGACATCCAAATCCCGCTACTGATCCCTTCTCAAAGTTAGGTATGAAGTTTCCTAAAATGGTGAGGTGATAAATGATCAACAATATATAATCATGTCCCCTAGATTTAAATGGAATCCCTATCATAATGTCAATGGAGGTACCATCACACTTCCACTGTAGCACCTCTTGTGGTTGTTCTTAACCTACAAGAACTTGATGCTCGACCATCACATTCTAACAAATGAGGCACCGTGAAATGAACACGGCCACTGCCTTCTTCATCCGTGGCCACTAGTGCTGATGTAAGTGGTCCTTTTACATCATCTCCACACAGGATGTTCCTCTAGAGGGGATTTATGGAACTCAATACACCTCTCCTCCCATTGCGCCATTGGCACAATGGTTCATCCTCTAAAGAGGATAATGTGATCCCCATCCTCAGAAATTCAATCATGTGCCTGTCCTATGTATATACGAGCATGTCGTGCCTCTCAGTCAATGTCCCCTAGGTGTTCCTCTGCTATCACTAAAGAAGTGGGTGAGTGAAAGTCATAAACATGAGGTAAGATACTCCATCTCAATTTACAACGGATATCTACAACATAGCTAGATGCTCTGTGACCTCACTCATCAACTGTAGACCAGACCTTCTGCAGAGTGTGTCTATAACTACGTTCCCCATCCCAAGTGTATAGACTATCTCAATATTATAGTAATGGAGGAACACTATCCATTATCTATGTCTCAGGTACAGGTTATTCTGTGAGAAGATATACCTGATACTCTTATGATCATAGTAGACTATAAAATATTCTCCCGTCATGTAATGTTTCCAAATAATCATGGATAAGATCACTGCTGGTAACTCCATGTCATGGGTATTGTGGTTCTACTCATGTTGTCTTAGAAACTGAGAGCCATATGTGATCACTGCTCGCTCCTTCATCTGAAAACATCCATGTACGGTCCTTGATGCGTCACAGTAGACTAAATACCCAACACATTTTTCATGTCACTTAATGATGGGGGAACATGTCAGTCTCTACCTCGCTCCGGAAAAGTCTACTAGCTTCCCTCCATCCACATGAAGGGATTTCCCCTATACATAAATTTTATCAAGGGTTCCACAACTCTTGAAAAGTTGAGTATGAATCTTCAGTAGTACTCAGCTAACCCCAGGAAACTCTACATTTTAGTCATACTCCTAGGTGGATCCCAATCTAGCATAACCCATATCTTTTCCAGATCTCATTCTACACATGAATCTGACATAACGTGTCCCAGAAAGTGAACCTATCATATCTATAACTACCACTTCCATATCTTACCATAATTATAGCGCTCTCTAAGTGTATCCAGAACTAACTGCAGATGATAGACATGATCCTCCTATGTCATTGAGTACACCAAAATGTCCTCGATGAAGACCACAATGTATCGATCAAGGTATGGTTGTATGTTCTTGTTCATGAGTCACATGATCACTATAGGGGATCTGTTCATGCCAAAATTCAAAACCAAGAACCCATAGTGGCCATATTGACATTTTAAGGTCGTCTTATATACACCCTCATCTCGTACCTTGAGTTGTTGAAAGCCAGATTTGAGGTCTATCTTCAAAAAACATCAAGCTCTCTTCAGCTGATTGAAAAAACCATTAGTCATTGGAAGTAGATACTTTTTATTCTTGGTCACCTCATCCATTAGCAGATATTTCACATAGAGTATCAAATTCCCATCTTCCATCTTGGAAAAAAACAACAGGTTTTCCCATAAAGACACACTAGGCATTATGATCCCCTTCTTCTGCAAGTCCTCCAGCTATAAAAATAATTCACAATGCTCCATGAGAGCCTTCCTATATGCAGGTGTAGATATTGGGGCCATCCGGGGGTACATGTTGATTTAAAAGTCCACCTCTCTATGTGGAGGTTTTCTAAGAACATCGTCAATGAAGATATTATTTTACTGGTTCACTTATACAAGATAGCTCAGACACTCAACATCAACTGCTCCAAGGGTAATACATTCCAACTGATGTGTGATCAGCTGCACCCTTTTCTGGGAATTTCAATTCTATACTGCAAAGGATTCCTTATCTTCGATGAAGGAAAATGGGTCTCATCTATTCAGACACACCTCACATTGCACCTCATACAATCAATCTGAACATGGACTATGGATAACCAATCTATGACCATGATGACATTGTAAGTCCTTGAAACAACTTCTAGATGATCACAAAGGAATATATCTCATCCTAGAGTATGATAACACTACTGGAACTAGCATGTAATAGTCGCATCTTCAAATGAAGGAGTCTCTAGCCATAACTATCGACCAATAGCTCCGTCAGAATCTCTGAGCTCTGAATGATGGTCATGGAAATAAAAGAGTGACTAACACATGTGTCTATAATTACTATATCAAGGGTGGAATAGAAATAGATCGAAACTATAATAATCTATGGAGTGTCGTGGTCATAGGTGTCAAATTCATGGAGATGAGTTCATCCTCGTTCTCAGACGCCCTATAGTAAGGGTGTACCACATGGAGGTGGCGGTGGTAGAACCTCTAATCGTCGCCCACCGCCAGCTACATGGCCCGCTCCTCTGCCATTTATGCCACCCTATGAACCTCCTTTCTCGATCCTCTACCTCTACCTAAGTAGTCCCTCGACCGTCTTCTAATCATCGGTATGGCGGGTTTGGCAGTCACGAGGCATGTGACCCTACCCGCCGCACAAGTAGCACTTCATGATCCTCAAAAATCCTTCTCTGTCCCAGGATACCCTCACCACTAGCCCTATATCATGAGGACAGCCTTTCGAAGGTCTGGCCCACATAGGAACCTTTGTTATCTGTCTGCTTCCTTCTACGGATAACTCCAGTACCTGACGTCTAGTGGTGGCTCTCGGTGTCAGTTCTTGTTCAGCTAAGAAGCTCTCCACCAAAAGTGCTCGCTCTAGCACTCCAAAATACATCAAAATTCTAAGAGATATCATCGATGCAATTATTTCAATTGAATATCATTCCCAGTGGTCTAGGCCCTGATGAAATGGTCCCATACTATATATGTGATATAGTGAGAGTGAACAGTGAACCTCGCAGAGTACTGGGCCACAGTAATGCTGCCTTACTGTAAGTGCATCAGCTTTTGTACATGCACTGTGCATAGAGTCTTTAGGATGATCTATGCCCTGAAAGGGCCCTCAGAGTCCCCCCAGGTGAGGGTCACCTCATCGTGTAACTGTTGTGTCAGACTACACCATATCCCAATTTCTCCCTGGATGAGAATGACATCGATCATCACCATCAGATCAACTTGTGTCCCAACTAAGAAAAAAAATCTATCAACAGCCTCGAACAAGTACTCTTCCACATGTGGATCCATCTTGTCGTGGACCCTTGGATCTCTCTTCCACTTAATCTCGTGCAACGTGGTCAATAGGATTGCACCCTCTGCTGGTGGGGGTGGTGGCATCTGTTTCCCAACAGGTGGTGGTGCTACTGGTGCCCCATTCGATGGTATAATAATCATAAGAGGGACCTGTACTAAAGCCTCATAGCTCATTGGGATGTCAACATGGACTCTCTAGAGAATACTACCTTGATGTCTACATGCCAGCATCCTCAGAGAAATTAGGTGTTCCTCGGTAAATATGTTATACCTGGTGAGATGACTCAAATAAATCATATGATTTTTTTTCAAAACACACGCAATCAGTGTTTTCATGCACTAATCCGAAAATAAGAATTTTGGATCCTAGTGTATGGATACGTAAACCATGGCACTGACACTAGATTCCCCAAGCTAAAACCACACGAAAAAATCTTTACTAAATTACCACACTGAAAAGATCAGAGTCCTAGTTATTTGGTAGAACCAACTCCTCTAATACCACATTGTCATGACTCTTCTCTCGGGGCATGTGCCGTGAATACCCCAAGCCCACCTTCAGGGGCTACCGAGTAGAACTAGAAAGGAATATCCCTATAATTGGAATTTATTGACATTAAACCTATACCGAGACACAAGTAGAGAACATGAAAAAAGAAACCACAAATTAATCTGATGTAGTAAAAAATGTGGTGAATGTAAAGGGGCCGGAATACAAGGCCAACTATAAAGTAGAAGTAAAACCTAGAAGTAGAATAAAATAGATCATGGATCGTCGACCAAGGATCCTACATGAAGGCTTGCTACATCTCCTGATCGGTATTCCTACGTAACATCGCGTTAAATGGTCCTCCTCTGAGCACCGTCCTGTCCCAGCTCCCTCAGGCTTGATCAACAGTGCATGTCGTCTGAAAAATAGAGAACACAGTTTGGGAGAGGACCATGTATGGTTGAATATAACAATACTTAGTAGGGATATCGAGACCCTCGAAGGTCTCCCAGATTTCCACACAAGAAAAACCTCAAAGCACGACCTCAATCACAATGCACGAAGCAGTTATTTAGTCTACTTAGGTATATTCCCACAAAAATACCTATGTAATCAATATATACACGTCTCATGCATGAGTGAATAATATCACAAAGGTGACACAATGAAAGTAACACCTTAATGGTAAAAGTACCACACTCGTAACCCCACATAGGTAAAAGTACCACACTGGTAACAACGCTAAGATATCACCGTGAAGGTAAATGTACAACACAGGTATCACCGTGAATTTAAAATAATCAAGTCAAACCAGGTATATAATTAAGGCACATAAGTATAGATGATTAGTCGATAAGCTAGATCTTATTATTCTATCATGAGGAACTGTTTCTGACCATACAGAGTCTGACCCACATAGGATCGATAGTTAATAACCCCCACAATGATCCACTCAGGATCCGACCGACCCAGAGTGCATAGGAACTAACCCCTGCAATGACCCCCAAAGGATCTGACCCAAAAAAGATTAGTATGCACTCACCCACAGGGGATCAATGAGTGTTGACCCACAAATGATCTGAACCACATAGGATTGGTATGCGCTGACCCTCAGTGGATTGCTGAGCAATAACCATCATAGGATCGATGCTAACCCAAATAGGAGAGTTCTGTACTAACCTCCATATGATCTATCTCCAACCTCTGAATCACTTCTAGCCAATAGATTCCTGCTCATTAGTATATTTTAGAGAACATCTCCTCTTGATGTTGGTAAAACATCAACCACTATGATGTCCCATGAAGAAGAAACCAGATGATATGTCACGTCATAAGGGTTCAACGCAATATAAGACGCGTCTACCAGATGCCCGGTCTATATGTTATATGCATTTTAGTACCGAGGGCCTAGTTTTATTTGGGTTTGATCCCATCTGGTCATACTCCAAAATTCTACAATACTCATGTGGAGTATACAAAAAGGAATTCCTCGCTCCAAGGGTCCTAGTGACACAGAAGATTCGTCAAACAAACGCTTGGTTACCATGTTATGGTATTTTTAGTGAAACTGGGCCTAGAAGGTCCAGGTCTGGTCTGACCTGGCCCCACATGGCTGGGCGGGCCTTTGACGGGCTCGACCCGCTAGTCCACCGTCTGGCTTGACCCATAGATGGGGCGTGGCCCTGCACGCAACTACGTGGCCCACTAGCATTGCACCGCAAAGCCCGTGGTGGCACGACCTGCTGACTCGCATGGACTGGCCCCCGGTGGGGTCCTCCCTAGCTGGTGCGGGAGGCTGCAGCCCCCCAGTTTTCCCAAAAGGAAGAATGATCATTCATTTTTCTAAGCGGCAGCGCCATGTGGTTCCACCTGGTCTCCCAGTGGGACCCGTAGAGTATGGGTCCCTGCTGCCGCGGTGTCAAAACTATGGCCTTCTCCATCGGAGGCGTGTGAAGGTGTGCGACATCAACTCCACCTCCCATGGCAAGAAGGCTCTATCTTCCTTTCGTGATCACTGTGAATGAAAAGCTGCATCCCTTCTCCACTGGTGGTGCATGACGTCTTGCCCATAACCTAGGCGGACTGTAGGTTCCGGTCGCTCTGCTGACCGCCCCGACCTAGTGTCGTGACCTCCTCTTGGGGAACATGAAGGCGTGTCATCTCTATCATAGCTGGCTAGTGCTAGTAACCACCAGCATATACCAGAATAGGTCACATGTGCTATCACACCGGTGCTGAACCAGCGATATTCTATTGAGAACAAAATGGTAAGACAAGTGGTGGATGGACCGCGCCATTTAATTTTGACCAGCACCTTCCACGTTATCATGATAGAAATATCATGGAATACTGATACATCAAAACATGAATTTAATCAAGAAATTTACCGAACCTCATGATCAATGGAGAGCGCCCACTATTGATGTACAATCGGTGTTCATCATCCCCGAAACAAACCTCCAGAAATTCCACTCAACGTCGTTCTTCAGTTCGAGTTTCGGTGTCTCTTGTCACCACTCTCTGGAACTGCTCATGTCTTATAAGGGGTTGGCTTCATGGCCCAGTATTAGATAATCATGGAATGATAATTCCGTGAATGTTTTATCTCCATGTTCCATACTAGTAAAATAGGTGGAGGGTTAGTAATCGACATGGAATTAATGGGCGTTCATTTAACAGGAACAATCCTAATTCCAACGGAGTAGTTTCAAAGTATTTGAGGTGTCAAGAAATTTAATGGCTTGACACGTCATTGGTCCTGCCACTGCCTCTTTTCCATTGGAGGAAAATAAATAAATAAATAAATAAAAATGTTATTTTATTATTTTTTTAAAAATTCCAAAATCTAAATTTATCATTAGACATACAACTATTGAAATAAAGTCTCCCTTAAGAAAAAATAAGCGCTATAGATTCAACGGAGCCCTCTTATTTTTATTCTAGCACTCGTTCAAATGTTAGAAATCACCACTCGCGCATTTACAGAACATACCTAAAAATGTTATGAAATTTATTCTTTCCACACCATGCCAAAGAATCATGCACCGTCAATTTTACCATACTTGTAATAATTCCATATAATTAAAAAATATTTAATGGAATATCCGGGTCATTACATTCTCTCCACCATAGGGGTTTTTGTCCCTGAAATCTAAAACATAGAATAAAGAAACAAATGGGGGTACTAAGCATGAATCTAATCCACTTGTTTCTATGTACTCTCCAAGAGGTTCATGTGATACCAATGAACGTGCACCAGAGGTATCATTCATCCACTAAGGACCCGCTCCTATAGATCCTCAATCTCCATTGGGACCTCCATAAACATTTCTCCATCATCAATGTCCATCTCTATGTGTTATTTGACAGGATAAGGGTCATGCACGTATCTCCTCAACTGGGATACATGTTATACATTGTGAATGCCCTCCAACTAAGGTGGTAGTGAAAAGTCGTATGCAACCTCACCAATCCTTCGATGTAGCAAAAATGTTCTGATAAAACTTGGTGAGAGTCTTCTGTCTTAGCCAAATTTTTTAAAACCTCATCGAGGTTAAACATGTTTGAAGTCATGGTATCCCTCCTTGAAATCCAATGGCATCCCTCTTCTATCAGTGTATGACTTCTATATGCTCTATGGAGTCTTCATACACTCATAGATGATATAATCCTTCTCTGTTATAGTATGTACCAACTCTGGACACATAAGTGTCGAATCTCCTAGGTCTGTCTTGCATTGATGTAATCTTCAAGGTCGACTATACAAGACCTAGAATGGTATCATACCAATTCTGTTGTGATATTTTTTGTTGTCTGTGAACACCACCAAGGGAATGTGATCATCCCAACTATATCCAAAATATATGATGCAGGAACGTACCATGTCCTCCAGTGTCTGATTAGTCCTCCTTGTCTGAACATCCGTCTATGGATGAAAGGCGGTGCTCAAATATAGCTGACTCTCTAACGACTCTAGTAATCCCTTCCACAACCAGGATATAAAACGTGCTTGATGGTCATAGATGATTGTTGATGGCTCCCCTTGAAGTTGTACCATATTTTATATATAGCAGCATCACAAGCCCTCTATTGATCCCTTGCATAGGATAAGGAGTAAGTGGGATTACATGATGAGTCCATCAACTTTCACCTGGATTGAATCATGTACCTGGATATACGTGGAATAAAAATAAAAAATTCCATGGAGATATCATCCATCTACCTCTCTGGGACCTCTAGTTTATGTGCTATGCCTATTGGAACCTGATGCTCGACCTTCACATGCTGACAAGTGAGTCTTCGTGAAACAAACTCTTCCACTGCCTTCTTCTTCCATGGTCATCAGTGTAGATGCCAGAGGTCCTAGTATATATTCGCCACCCCATGATGTACTGCCAGAGGGGATGTATGGAAATCCCTCAACACATCCTCAGATATCTTCATTCGTACCATGGTGCATCCTTTAAAGAAGATGAATTTCTCCTCACCTTTAGATAATCCATCTAGTGTCCATCCCGTGGATATCTATGCACGTCAAGCATCGTAATCAATGTACTGAAGTTGTGCCTCAACACTTGCTGATGAACTGGTGGAGTGACAGTCATAGAATGGAGGCAAGATTATCTCTCTCTATTGACAAAGGATATCTGTAACGTTGCTAGTTTCTATGTCGCCTCACTCATCAACTGAAGACCAGACCTCCTACTGGGTGCGTCTACCACTAAGTTCCCCTTCCTAGATGTATAGTCTTTCTCAATGTCATAGTCCTACAGGAACTCAATCCATCATCATTTTCTCAGGTTCATGTCCTTCTTTGAGATGATATATCTCTCTTGTGATTAGATTAGACTGTAAAATGTTCATCAATCATGTTAGGTCTCCACATCATCAAGTAAAATTCCACAACTGGTAACTCTAGTTCATGGTTAGTGTGGTTGTTTTCATGTTTTCTCAGCTGCTGAGATCCACACATGTTCACTTCTCACTTCTATATCAAGACACATCCACGCCTTGTCCCAAATGTGTTGTAGTAGAATACATACCCAACACCATCTTTTGTTATCTTCAAGATGGGGGAACTCATCCATATCTACCTCGGATATTGAAAACACTTCTAGAATCTCTCAGTCCACACAAATGGTTGTCCCTTCATATTCAATGCTTATCCGAGAAGCTAGATCTTCTTATTCTATCGAGATGCACTATTACCGGCCATACAAAGTCTTAACCTCATAAGATCGATAGGTAATAACCCCAGCAATGATCCACACATGATACGACCCTCCCAGATTTGATAGTACTAACCCCTGCAATGACCCACTTAGGATCGTTATGCGCTGACCCTCAAAGGATCGCAACGCACTGACCCACAGAAGATTTATCCCACATAGGATCGGTATGCACTGACCCACATATGTTCGCAGAGCGCTGACCCACACATGATCGATGCTGACCCACACAAGATTGCTCAGTACTAACCTCCGTATGATCTATCTTTTTCCCCCACCTCCCTACCACCCATGGATTACCATTCAATAGGATGTTTGTTAGAACCTCTCCACAGGACATCACTCGTACTTCAAGCACCACAATGTCCGAAAGAAGATGTAACCCGATGATCTGTCATGTCATAAGGGTTCCAATATAACAGACAGCATGTCAACCAGTTGGTCGATCTGTATGTTTTATGCATTTTAGTGCTGACGGCCTAGTTAAAATCAAGTTCGATCCAACCAAGTTGTACTCCATCATTCTCCAAATATCAAGTGTATAATTCCAAAAAGAACTGTATCTATCCAATGGTCTCATCACCATATATGGTTCATCCAAAAGACTCACATTTTCAATGTTATGTGCTTTTCAGTGAAACAGGGAATGGAAGGGTCCGGGTCCAACCCAGTTTGGATGGTCCGCGGTCCGGCCCGACCTGCAGTGGGGGTGCGGCCCAGAAAAAAAAGGCATGGTCCGCTGGGCTCACGCAGCTCAACCCGCAGTGGCGTCCTCCTTAGCTTTCATGGGGGTGGTGTAGCTCACACCCTCTGTTTTCCAGAATTGTTGTTTGGTTAGTGAAATTGTGGCACCACCAGGAGCCCTACTGTGATATTATCGGGTTGACGACCTTTTTCACTGGGGGAACGCGATGGCACACCACATCTCCTCCTCCTTCTATGGCCAGCCAGTGCTAGCTGCCCGGCTTGATAGCTGTGGCTGAAATGTCGCGAGCCTTCTCCACCGGTTCCATGCGATAGTGCACCGCATCTCCTTCGCAGCCAGTGAGTGAGACCTCCTCCTACGATGCATGATGATTCACCGCCTTCACCTTGGTCGGCCAATGACAATATCCACCATCATCTGCCGACATAAGTCGCCAGTGTCGCGCCTACGGTCATCATGCGGAGAACACAAAGCTAATAGAAGTGGCAGAACGACTGGGCCTTCATTATTTTTCCATATCCCTTCACAATAGCTTGATTGAAAGTTGATGGAATAATGATAGATAAAATCTTGAATTTAAACCAGAAATAAACCCTAACTCAAGATAAATGGAGATTTCTCTCGATTGAGGAAGATTTATTATTCACCATCCCCACAAGAATCTTCCAACGATACTGCTCTACATCTTTCTTTAGTTTGGGATTCGGTGTCGCTCATCACCACTTGTCGGAACCGGTCATGTCATCCAAAGGGTTGGAGTCATGGAAATTTATCAGAGCTTCGTTTCTTGGTGAAGCTATGCCAATTCTTCTCTCCAAGATCAAAATAAATATGTGAGGGGGAGGGGGAGTAACACCAGTTGAATTAATTGGTGTTAATTTAGTAGGAATCATTCTAATTCCAATAGTACTGTTACAATGGATTTGAGGGGAAAATACATTTATGTTCTCGAACTGTTGATGGCCCTAACATTGCCTCATGTCCATTGGAGGAAGATAAATAAATAAATAAAATAAAAAAGTTATTTTATTATTATTTTAAAAAGACCAAAATCTATCTTTTTCTTCAATCTTACTGTAGTTGATGTGAAGTCCACCTTAAGTGAATCTTGGAGCTGTAGATTCAACAGTGCCATCATATTTTTAATCTGAGAACCAGTTTAATAGATAGAAGACTCTACTCGCACGTTTAATGAACGTCCCAAAACAAATGTTCAGAAATTCATTCCGGGCACATTAGGCCTTGAATTCATTTACAGTCAAATTTCGAAAACTTTTAATAATTCCATATAATTTAAAAAATTACATGGAAAATCTGGGACTTTTCAACCCATATCAAAATGGGTATAATGTATCGTGGAAATTCCAAAATAATATTTTTTTCTAATTGGACTCAAGGATATAACAAATTGGTGGGAGGCTTGTGAGATATGTCATCCCTTTCTCCATGTCTAGGGTCACTCCAATCTAATCATGCCACTAAAGCCATATCAAAACATCCTATGTTATATTCATCATGTCCGATATATGTCTAGGGTTCTCACCTGACCTACTCAGGCCATACATCTCATGTAATGTCACACTCGGTCTTAGAGGTTTCCACGTGTCTTTGTATCATTTTAGACCTTGCATGTACGATCAGTGGATGATGCATTAAACCAATTCATATGGTCCCTCGTTGCATGGTAAATTTATTAATTATATGTTAGATATTATATATTGGTAAAAATATATAAATTAAATAATAATTAAATTTTATTTATAAAATTTTAGATTTTCCAATTTAGTAAAATTAATGATTTGAGTTAATTTATTTAGAAAAATAACAATTACTTTAGTGGTGTGACTATATAGTAAAATACCTATAAAAACATTTATTTATATTTTGGTGAATGTTAAAAATTCCACCTACAATAATATATTGATTTTCTAATTGAAAAATTATACAATATGTTTTCCCCACGATATAACCATACCAATCCAAATCCATATTCTGCACAAACGAATCTAGCACCAGACATAACCTCAATACCAAATAATTAAAACCAAATATAATTTAAATATTACAATTTGTAATTTAATTAGAGCATATTCTAATCATTATTATAGATAAAAAACATAAGGAGTTAATTTATTGAATTAAAACCAGGAAAACCATTCACTATAGTTATTTCTCCAACACCAACACTACAACAAGAAAAATCCCTATGAAGTGGAAGAAATTCGATTGTTAAATTAATTTATTTTAGTTTAAAATGAAATAAAAATAAATGTATTAAATACCTCCATTTAATCACCAAGTGAATATATACAGAGGTTCTCTTGAGACATCCTATTCCTATAAAGTGGGGAAGCCACACTAGGAACAGATACCTCCAAAAAGATTATATAGAATCATTGCTAAATCCCTATTCATGGGAAGATGATAATTATATGATTACTAGGGAGGAATAATGTGAAACATTGAAGGGTGTAACATAAATTTTATCACAATGAGACTCTATGTTAACCACCCCATAAGTCATTGTGAAGAGTGGAATGGATTATAGGACTACCATTTCCTGATTTGTGATGATGTTTGTAAAATTTCATATGGAAAATGCTATATAGTGGCCAAATATTTTCATTTATTTACTATAATAACTCTTATATAACTTAACCATAGTTCAATGAATACATTTAAAATAACCATAGTAGTGATTACATTGAAATTAAAGTTTTGTAATCACCAAAAAATATATTTTTTTGTACTATAGAGTTGTGGATTTATTCCATCAATCATTATAGCATATGGGTATTACATATTGTTTTTTCACTATTTCGCCATCTTTGATAAGATATCATTTGAGTTAAATTTTCTATTTGTGTGAAAATCATAATTTTCACCATATATTTTGTAATTAATTTTTATTTATTTATACATCTATATAGATGAAAGGATAATTTCCCAACTCATGTAATGATATATATCCCTCAATCGTCTTCAGAATATTTTTTCCCATTTAATTATTTAATATAAATAATAGAACAATTAATTATACATTAATTTCTATAACATGGAAGAGTGATTAGCCTCAGGTGAATTTACGAAATTTATGGGAATGAATTTGAGTTTCCATTTATTGTGTTAAATTGGAAAATGTTCTCTTATCATTTTTAACCCCATCAGCTAGCCAATAGCTAGTCAGGGAAACAAAATTTTACAAATAAGTATTATTGGAACAATAGGTTGAATCCAACAATTGATTGAACATTTCCATCAATATTTAGATGTCATTTTATACCCACAATTTTAATTTTTGGGTAATCAAACATTTAGAGATCCATTCAGAATACCGATTCAAATACTGTCACACTCACTAATTGAAAATTTAAATTCTATTATTAATTTTAATAATCATAATGAAATAAATATTTATAGAAACAATTATTCTACCTAAATTAATGTATTATAAAAAAATTTAAATGTTCAAAATCAAATCAAGAAAAATAAGTAGTTAGATGTAGTTGAAGTTACATATAATATATTTAAATAAAAGATACCTCTTATAAAATTGGATTGTCTTCCAACATGATAAGTTATTTTAACAATATGAAAATAATTGATGAATTATAAATGGGATATATCTCTTTTAGCATCCATATCACTAAAATAATAAATGTATTTTAATAATTCAGAAGTGGACAAATAATTTTTTTCATGACAATTTATTATTTTTTTATGGGTTAATGTAGAATATTTTTTTTATAATAGGTGTTTGTTGGTTCAAATGATATTATCATCATAAAAAAATATTATTTAATTAATATATTTACAAATTTGGAAGTCTTATAATTTATATGAGAAACACATGGAATAGTTTTCATATTGGTGAAACTAGGATTCATATTTACATCAGTGTACATGATTGAAAATGATTCTGGGATGTAATACTTATCTATATTTCACAAAAAAACATGATAAAATTTATTAGATATTGACCTGTAATAAATATCCATTTTTATTAAAGAATAATATTATATTATTTTAATAAATACCTATATAAGAAATATAAATTAACATTCTCGAGGGAGTCAACATTCAAACTAAAAGACCCTTATAGTTTAACAAGTATTATATTAGGTGAATTATAGTGATAAACCAAATAAATTGGTTGATATATTTCATCCCATTGAAAGGTGACTTTAATATAAATACTCGTTTCATGATCATGTCTTGAAAATAATAATTCATTCATATATTCACATATTTTAAAAAAATAGAATAATTAAGTGTTTTACCACAAATGATATTGTGATTTGATAAATGTTTGGATTATTCTATCTTAGTTTTCATTAAAATTTTCAAATTTAATTAATTATTGAGGATTTTAGTTCATCATCTACTCCCCAGTAGAATGGGGAGGTTGAATGGAAAAATTAGAATTATTATCGATATTACTAGAAAATTTCCTAAAGAGTATGAAACCTCATGATATTGTAACTATAATAAATTTCAAAAATTTAGAATATATAGAATATGAGAATTCAATTTTATTAATAATACATATTAAAAACACTATTGTTTTACAAATTCCGTGATTGATCACTATAAATGACATAAAATGGTTTAATCAATAGGATAAAGTTGAAGAAGTCACATTCTGAATTTATACCCCAAATGGAAGCACTTACAAAAGAAGAATTTAATAGCCTGATAGTATTATAAATAATAATGATGTGATAGTTATTAATGATTATGAATATATCAAAAAATAACTAATTATAGATGTTGATGACGATTTTTTAAATTCTGATGAATAAAAATAAATAGTAATGAACATATAATTTTAGAATGAAGATACAAATTTAGCTTTGTCCAGTAATAATATTGATGATTCAAAGTAAAAATCAGTAAATTAATGAACAATGAAACATATTTTCAATGAAAAGGATGATGGATATTAAAATTTATGAGTTATAATTAGGATCAGAATCATGGAATCATGTCACATTATATTTTTTAGGGTGATGATCCATAAACGGTTAATAATTATTCTTTTGAGAACGAAGACTGGATCCATATGATGAATAATGATATTGATCATATATAGAACAATGGAAAGGGAAATTTTGTCTGAATTGTTAAGGAGAAAAATGAAATTTAAAATAAGTGGGGTTCTAAAAAAATAAATGAAGAATGTGTTGTTTCTAAAAATGAGAAAATTATTATATGTCAGTGATATTTATATATGTACGTTGTTGAGATAGAATAAATAGTTATATATATACCTGAATAAAATGATTTCAAAATTTTATTTCCATTTATGCAGAAGAATTATTCAATTCATTTCAAATCAATAAAAAATAATAACTTTCGAATGGTATAGTAGATGAATAATTTTATATGTGGAATCATGAGGTTTTTATTCAATAATAATATAGTATGAGGTTTTTTTAAACTGAAGGAGTCACTTTATGGATTGAAATAATATAAATGTGTTTAATATAAAAGTCTAGAATAATATGTAAAGAGTAAATGATTTAGAAAAGTTATTTGGGGAAATTTATATATAATGTAGGCCAGAATCAAATGTCTCTCTATGATAGTGTTTTTTAATGGGATAATGTTTTGTAATAATGATTTGAATATATATTAATAATTTTATATATGGGAGAAAAAATTAATTTTCATTACATGGTGAAAATAAATAATTTATAGGATTTTAAGTAACCAAAAATTATGGTCACATCATAATCTCAAAAGAAAAATATGACCTTGATAGATTTAATATGAAAATCATAGAGGTGTGCGGAGGGATGTATACATTAATTTTGTTATGGATAAAATTAATTAAACATAATGAATGGATAAATATTTTCAAAAGGATACTCTTAATATTGATGGTAATTTAGTTGTACATGACTACATTATGATTATAAATTATCTATATAGTTACAATTAGTTATTGGAACCAATTCAATAATATGTAATGGAATGTGTGGTAGTAAAATGTGATGTTGGGATAAAAATAATATAAATTTTACTATTATATGATAATAATAATAATAAATAATATGATCTTATGTTGTTCATTTATGTCTATATAGAATGTGAATTAATGATTGAAATTCCAACATAGGTGGAATCTGTTTTTGTAAATGATATGGTTTAGGTAATCAAATAAACCTATATATAGTTACATTGAGATACCTAGAATATGAATATGTGGCAACATCATAGGAAATATCACATATGATCGATATTAAGGTGAAACATTTTTATCGATCGTAAAATTAATATAACCACTATTTACTGACTATGTTAACAATATTTATATAAATCTATCCATTATTCTAAAACAAAATAATATGTTTCGAAACATTGATATTATAAATCCTTTGATAAATAAATAGTTTGGTTGTCGAAACCAAATGGTTGAATCTACTCCATATGTGTAACATATTTTTTATTTCCTCACTAATTCACTAAAAAATATGTCGTTTAACAGGATAACGATATAATTTGGACTAAATCTAACATCCCAACGCAACAATATACAAAATCGTGAGTTTCTTCTTCTTAGTAAATATTATTTAAATTATTACACAAATAAGACAAGTAATCTGAAGGGGGAGAGTCTAGATATTAATATGTAATATATGATTTTATTTTTTAATTGAATGTGTTTATAAATGTTCTTAAACTAAATCAATATATCTTTTTTTTTAAATTATCCCTATCTCTTATAGAGTAACTAAGGAACAAAATTTATTTCTGAACAGTATAAAAAAATTTCGACAATTATCTTTGTTTTTTATAATCAAAGTAGAATATGACTTATATTATTTATTTTAGTATGATGATACTATCTCCTAATCATTTAAATTGAATTTAAAAATAAAAATGTGGAGAAGAAGAATAAATCAAATTTCATTGAAATTGAATTCTTAAGGGGGTTTAATCTTGTAATGGCCCGGACCTCCCCGGTCCATTACTTTGTGAAAATGTGGTGTTGGAGGTGTTCCGGGAGGTCAAGGTGACTTATCCCCCAGCTGCTGCCTACCGGTAGCTCGGTCTACCGGTAGGTGCTGATTACCGGTAGCTCGGTCTACAGGTAGCTGCTGATTACCGGTAGCTCGGTCTACCGGTAGCTGCAGCCTACCGGTAGCTCGGTCTACCGGTAGCTGCTGATTACCGGTAGCTCGGTCTACCGGTAGCTACTGATTACCAGTAGCTCGGTCTACCGGTAGCTGCTGATTACCGGTAGCTCAGTCTACCGGTAGCTGCTGATTACCGGTAGCTCGGTCTACCGGTAGCTACTGCCTACTGGTAGCTCGGTCTACCGGTAGCTGTTGATTACCGGTAGCTCAGTCTATCGGTAGCTGCTGATTACAGGTAGCTCGGTCTACCGGGAGCTGCTGGCTACCGGTAGCTCGGTCTACTGGTAGCTGCTGATTACCGGTAGCTCGGTCTACCGGTAGCTGCTGATTACCGGTAGCTCGATCTACCAGTAGCTGCTGATTACCGGTAGCTCGGTCTACTGGTAGCTGCTGATTACCGGTAGCACGGTCTACTGATAGCTGCTTCTTACCGGTAGCTCGGTCTACCGGTAGCCGCATCCTACCGGTAGCTGGGTTTACCGGTAGCCACGGCGTACTGATAGCTCGGTATACTGGTAGCCGCAGTCCAGCAGTAGCTCGGCTAACACTTTCCCAAATTTCTAGTTCAGTGAACAGTGTTTCTATCGGTGAGGTTCAGTGAACAGTGTTTCTATCGGTGAGGTTCAGTGAACAGTGTTTTTATCGGTGAGGTTCTATCGGTGGACTTCTATCGGTAGACTTGATCAGTGTTTTCTATCGGTGAGGTTCTATCGGTGGACTTCTATCGGTGGACTTGAACAGTGTTTCTATCGGTGAGGTTCTATCGGTGGACTTCTATCGGTAGACTTGAACAGTGTTTCCAGAATCCTAAGAGCTACCGATTCCATACTTTGCAAAATTTCACGAATGAACAGTGATTCCAGACTTCATGAGAGCTACTGAATCCATACTTTGCCAAATTTTGAGTATGTGAACAGTGTTTCCAGCTTCGTAAATTTGACATTTTCTTTGACGTAAAATACTTTTAAAACCTTATTTTAAGGACTTTAAGGCCGATTCAAATGCCATAAATTCTATATTAATTATTCCTAAGGCCGGGATGTTTTTACTTGGTCAACCCGCGTGGGTTAATGCGATCTGTTTTTAATGGAGAATAAATCGGATCTTAAACCGTCGCCTCTCTAATTTATTTTTTAAAGGGAACGAGATATCATTCTTCGTTGTTCTTCCTCCTGGTTCTCATCTACGAGACGCTAGAACCTTGCAATCATTCCCGTAGGAGTTTCACAATCAAACGTTACTCGGATCAGTTCCGCTCTGTTTGATGCAACCAAGTTGTGTCGATCGTTCTTCTATATAAGGTATGTTTTGTGATCGTTCCTTCGGGGATCACCTTCTCTTTTTCTTCCTTCCATATTAGCATGTAATCTCCATGGTTCTAATGGGTTTCCTTGGGGTTGGTTGGTACTATCTTACCGTGGCATCCTCCGGTGGATGCAGCTGTCGTGAGGAGAAGAGGACTGTGACCCGTTGTGTGGATAAAGGACATCAATAACTCTTCGAGGTATGGGATTCATGGCTTCTCTAATTGTTTATGTGCAACTGTAGAATTAGCATGATTTAACCCTTTGGATCACAATGAAATTGACCTAATTAAATACTTGAACCAGATTAAAAGAATTGGTTGATCACATGTTGTTGCTTTGTACCGTGATAACGGTTTTCCTCATGTTTTCCTAGAGAGAGTGATATCTATTTTTTTCTTTAATTAGTTTCTCATTCATGATGGAAATTGATAAAGAACGTAAAGACGGAATTATTTGTTAAATAATTGGCTAAAGATAAAGAGGCATGTTAATGAATCTGTTAATTCTAGATGGATTAAATAACTATTAGTTCGATAATTTCAAAAGGGTTCTGAGTTACCCGCTTGCTTGTAAGGCTGAATGCCTTGTGGTTTGGAGCCCTGAGTGCTCATCTTGTATGAAGGCTGAATGCCTTGTTAAAGGGCCGAGAGCCCATTTTGTGATCTTTGATTTCCTGCTGCTTGTGATTTGATGTGAGCCTGGATGGCTGTTGTGATATGTGGAGGCATGGGGACTTGTGGTTGTGGCAGCGGATGACACCTAGTGTGGAAAGATGCATCGGTTTATGCATGTGGGTGTCGGGGAGGACACCAGGGATGATGGTATGAGATGAATGTGATGGTTTGATGTTGGTGGTTTGGTTTGGTTGTTTATCTGCTTTACTTTTCCCCACTGCTCAAGGTAGCTGGTTTTGCATACCCTCTTTCCGAAGGAGGTGAAGACACGCGGGGTATGCCACGTGCTTTCCGTGTTTATCCTCTCGATGGAGGATGGGTCTATTCTCTTGCTATAGGCGGCAAAGACTCGATGGGTAGTATATCTACTCACCGTGTTGAGCCCTTTGTGTTTAGTAGCATAGGATGCTTTTCTAGAATGCCTGGGAATATGGGGAAGGTAATTCTATAATGAAAGTTTGTTTAAATGGTGATAATCCACAGGGATGGAGAAACTGGAATTTAATAGTGATGTGAATCCTAAAAAGGAGCAGTTTTTGAATGTGATGCCAATTTAGTTTAATGTGGTAAATTGGTCATGGTTAATTAATGTTTAAAGAATTAATTAACGTACAGGGGGACTAATAAAATGAGAATGGAGTAATCTAATAAAGCTCTTCAAATGGTTGTGTGCTTATAGGATACCTAGTCTTAGAAGTAGCAGCCTGGAGTCTGAGAGACGTTAGCTGCAGTTGTGCATATGACTAGGTAATGCCCATAGTGTGGTTGTGAGTTATATATATTCTGTACTTTTGTGTTTCTATACGGTACTCCACCCTGTCGGTAAGGGAAACCGACACCCTGGGGATTCTGAGCCCTGGGGGGTGTTTTCCCCAACATTCTGATTGGAGGTTAAATGGCTGACTACCCCCTTTGGCCCCGCTCTCTTCTCTTGGTAGATCTTTTTGCTGGTAGGCACAGTGGTTAGTTTTACCCATATATGTGTGTAGAGGGCTGTAATGGCTTGTGTTTATTTCACACACATATATTCTGGATATAGTATCCTATGGACTACTATAGGTGTAACGTGTATAGGCTATAATGGCTTGAGGATCCTTACTCGGAGTATGGGCTGTAATGGCTTGAGGTATTATACCCGATGTATGATACACGTTATGCGAGCTGTGGTGGCTCTCGGAAACTACCTGGTTACTTTGGTTGTGAGGATGGTGTGGTGCTTAGCCCAGGTGTCTGTGGGCAAGCCTTTGTGGTGCACGAGGTGCAGATTGTGGAGCTTAGCCCAGGTGTCTGCGGGCAAGACTTTGGAGAGAGATGCACAGGACGTATGTCGTTTGGGAAAAGTGGCAAACCAGTGGGGAAGTAGTAGCGAGGTACCCTTGATATTCTTTACTATATTCTATATTCTTGTATGTGTTACTTGGTGAGAGTAGCCATGGTGAGGTTGGAAACTTAGTATACCTGTTTAGGTAACGAGTTAGTTTCACTTGTTGTTCACTGGGCTTTAGCATGCTTTCTTTACTTTTTCACGAGAGGCTTGGGGAGGATCCTACTGAGTATACTATTATACTCACCCTATGTATTTATAAACTGTTTTTCAGGTCACTTGGAGCAGGTTGGAGGTCAAGCTGGTTACTTCTAGCTTGTGGTTGCAGGAGGAGCTGTTCGGGCTTGTGGTCGCTGTCATTTTACTTTCTTTTGGGTACTTTTAGTTTTCCCTTTCAGTTGTAGTACTTTTCATGACATTTCATATATGTACTTGGGTTTCTTTTATATCTCAGTTCCAAGTTGGAGTTGATTGGAGTTTATTCTATCTCTCTCTTCTGCATGTGTTCTCTTAGAGGGTAATGCCTCCCATTTGTGTGTGTATTATACCCTTGGTACTAGTCGCCAACCCGGGGCCTACTGGAGGTGGGACTCGGGGGTCATTATCTCCCTTCTCACATTGCCGGCCCAGGAGGGGTACACTTTGTGGGGAGGGGGTCATGACAGAGTGGTATCAGAGGTCTGGTTGAGGGATAGGATGGAGTTTTGAGTTAGGCACAGGTGAGGATGCATGGGATGGTAGGGCAACGGTGTCATTCATGTTTAGAAAGTGGGGTAAACACTAGAGACCGGAAGAGACATAGGCGTTTAGGGCCCCCTATGATCTGTTGCACGGACCGTTAATTTTACGATGGCTACTAAACAAATTGATACCAGTTGCAGGGTAGAGACCTAGGAATGGATCATGCATCATTATTCTTTGCACTTGTGTTTGAATGGGTAGACCTTGGGATAGGTAACCTAAAATAAATAAAACAAAACAATTAATTAATTAATGTTGAGTCTTCCATATTCCAGGCTTAGGAGCTCTAACAGTTGTTATTTTGCAGGTATGGCTCCAGGTCGACGTCCTCGTCAGGTTTGCCCAGAAGATGCCCATCAGGCTGTTCCAGCAGATCGCCGCCGAGTAGAGGTTGACGAAGATGACACTTGGAGGAAGACACTTCGAGAGTTTCAGCGCCAGAGTCTACAGAAGTATGAGGGCTCCGTTTCAGATGCAGTCACAGAAGACTGGTTGGAGGAGATCTGTATAGGATTCAGTTCGATTCGTGCTCGGAAGGAACACTGGGTTTCCTTGGTTGTGACGATGCTGCGTGGAGCAGCGAGGCAGTGGTGGTTCTTGTTCCTCGGTGATCGTGAGGAGTCAGGGATCTCATGGGAGGAGTTTCGAGACAGTTTTAGAGTCGAGTTTCTTTCTTTGAATGCGAAGGCATCCAGTCGCCAGGAGCTTCTTACGCTTCGACAGGGGAGCTCTAGTGTTCGAGAGTTTGGAATCCGTTTCAGGAACCTTCTACAATATGCTTCAGACCTGTTACCAGATGATGAGGCCAGGGCGAGGCATTTCGAGGAGGCTTTGCGTCCAGAGATCCAGCACCAGGTCACCCCATTTATGCTAAAAACATATCTCGAGGTGCTGGCGAGGGCAGAGGTTGTTGAGAGGACTTTGTCCAGGACTAGATCGTCACGAGAGGGGAATCGTCATGATTCCTCACGAAGTAGAGCTGTGGTCTGGGGTTCCCGGTTTTCAGGACAGAAGAGTTTCCGTTCACCTGGGGGTAGGTCCCAGCCCTTCCCATCTCGTTTCTCCGGAGGCAGCAACTCTCAGACCTATGCCAAGGGATCAGGCGCTTTTTTTCTTGTGGTGGTCGTGGTCATCAGCAGCGGGAGTGCCTGACTTTTCAGAGCAGTCATTGTGGACCGGGCACTCCACTCCAGGTTCCTCCGTTGAGGCAGTTCCAGCCGAGGCAGAAGCAGCAGGTTGCACCAGTTTTAGATCACCAAAGGGTAGATGGAGCAGGTAGAGGACAGCCCCATAAAGCTCCTCGTCCTTAGAGAGCAGAGCACGGCCGTGGTGGTGGTCGTCATCAGGGTCAGAGAGGTCATGGAGGAGGTCGTGGTCAGCTTCATGCTCTAGCGTTACCAGCCCCAGGCGAGCCAGATATTGTTCGAGGTACCCTTTTCTTGTTTTCTACCTTGGTGTATGCCTTGTTTGATTCAGGAGCAACACACCCATTCATATCACCTACCCTTTTCCATGCTTTGGGACTTGAGGTAGAGAGGCTTCCAGTTCCCTTGGCGTTGACTACGCCAGTTGGAGGTCGAGCTGACTTGTTTGAAGTATGTAGAGACTGTGAGCTAGTGTTGGGGAAACACCGCTCTTGGGGAGATTTCCTATGTTTTTGAATACAACCATATGATGTCATACTTGGCATGGATTGGTTGTATTCGGTGCAGGATGTTGTGGATTGCTACAGGAAGAAGGACGTTTTCTTTGATGGAGATGGAGAGAAAGTGGTGTTTGTTGGTGAGAGAGATCCATGGATGAGTCATAGACGAGTTCCATCCTTATCATCCATGATGGCTGGGATGACGCTGAGTTCTTCAGAGGTTCAACAGTTGTCGTTTCCTAGGATCGTAGAGGAGTACCCTGACGTCTTTCCAGAAGATGTTGTATCCTTACCCCCTCGATGAGAGATCGATTTTGGGATCGAGCTACAGCCAGGAGCGTCTCCTATCTCTATGTCTCCGTATAGGATGGCCCCTTCTGAGTTACGAGAGCTACGTATTCAGCTCGACGGTCTGTTGCAGTGTGGTTTTGTTCGGCCAAGTGTTTCACCGTGGGGTGCACCAGTTTTGTTTGTGAAAAAGGCTGATGGAAATTTGCGGTTGTGCGTCGATTATCGTCGGTTAAACAAAGTGACAATAAAGAACCGCTGTCCTCTCCCGCGGATTGATGACCTATTTGATCAACTGAAGGGTGAAAGTTGGTTCTCAAAGATAGACTTGCAGTCAGGATATCATCAGATGCGTGTAAAGGATGAGGATATCTCGAAGATTGCTTTCCGCTGTCGTCATGGGCATTATTAGTTTGTTGTAATGCCATTTGGCGTGACGAATGCTCCAGCTGTTTTCATGGGGTTGATGAATGATGTGTTCCGTGAATTCTTGGACAAGTTTGTTGTGGTTTTCATCGACGACATACTTGTGTACTCCACATCTGAAGAGGAGCATGCAGAGCATCTACGAGCCGTTTTGGGAGTTCATCTCCAACATCAGTTGTTTGGGAAGTTTTCCAAGTGTGAGTTATGGGCTCGAGAAGTTCGTTTCTTGGGACATGTTGTGTCCCAACATGGAGTAGCTGTGGATCCTTCGAAGATAGAAGCAGTAGTGTCTTGGGCATCCCCCAAGACCGTGTCAGAGG
Organism: Viscum album; assembly: GCA_963277665.1. Taxonomy (NCBI): domain Eukaryota; kingdom Viridiplantae; phylum Streptophyta; class Magnoliopsida; order Santalales; family Viscaceae; genus Viscum; species Viscum album. Next base: position 201,217,046 of record OY728121.1, on the reverse strand, counting down.
TGAGAAGTTTCCTTGGTCTCGCAGGCTATTATAGGAGGTTTGTAGCCAATTTCGCCCGAGTTGCGACTCCTCTGACAGCTTTGACCAGGAAGGAACAAGCGTTCATATGGACTGATCAGTGTCAAACAGCTTTCGAGTATCTAAAGGATAAGTTGGTATGTGCTCCAGTCCTTTGTCTTCCAGCGGAGGGAGTCCAGTTTGATGTTTTTTGTGATGCTTCACATCTGGGGCTAGGCTGTTTTCTCATGCAGCAGAGGTCAGTTGTTTCTTATGGGTCTCGGCAGTTGAGTCCCCATGAATGCAACTATGCCACCCATGATCTTGAGTTGGCAGCCGTGGTGTTTGCTCTAAAGTTGTGGAGACATTACCTCATTGGTGAGCACATTGTGGTTTTCACCGATCATAAGAGTTTGAGGTATGTTTTCTCCCAACGTGACTTGAACTTGAGGCAGCGTCGGTGGATGGAGTTCTTGCAGGAATACGACTTTGAAATATTGTATACACCTGGAAAAGGGAATGTTGTAGCTGATTAACTAAGCCTAAAGTCATGTAATGATGTTGTCCGTGAATCTGGTGATTCCTGGAGAGTGATGGAAGAGCTAGAATCTTTGCATCTTGATATGGGAGTAGTTGGGGGTAGAGGTTGTCTTTTCCAGATGACGGTGCAGTCATCTCTGATGCATAAGGTGGAAGAGTCTCAGTTGGGTGATCTAGAGGTGGAAGTCTGGAGAGACAGAGTTGTTTGTGAAGAGGCCCCTGATGGTTGGTCGGAGGATGAACAACACCGAGTGTTGTATCATGGCAGACTTTTTGTTCCCTTGGCGATGCACGAGACGGTTCTCCGAGAGTTCCATAGTTCACCCTTGGCGGTACATTCTGGTGTGACGAAGATGTACCGATCCATGAGGAGTCAGTTTTGGTGGCCTGGGCTGAAGCGTACAGTTGCAGAATGCGTGTCTCGATGTTTAGTCTGCCAGAAGGAGAAGGCCGAACACCATGTTCCTGGTGGTCTTCTCCAGCACTTAGAGATTCCTCAGTGGAAGTGGGAGGACATCTCAATGGATTTTGTTACGGGTTTACCTCGAGCTCCGGGAGGACATGATGCTATATGGGTGGTAGTGGATCATTTAACAAAATCATCCCACTTCATAGCGATCAAGGAGTTGAGCTCAGTGGAAGTTTTGTCGAGGCAGTATCTGGAGGAGTTGGTGAGGCTTCACGGAGTTCCTAAGACGATCATTTCTGATCGAGATCCTCGTTTTACCTCCAGGGTGTGGAGAGGTCTCCAGCATGCGTTTGGTTCTCAATTATGCCTTAGCACTGCTTTTCATCCTCAAACGGATGGTCAGACAGAGCGAACCATCCAGACTCTTGAAGACATGTTGCGCTCTTGTGTTCTTGATTTTGGAGGTTCATGGGTGAAGAACTTACCCTTGGTAGAGTTCGCTTACAATAATAGTTTTCACTCTACCATCGGTATGGCGCCGTTTGAAGCCTTGTATGGCCGGCCATGCCGTTCTCTGTTGTGCTGGACTGGAGTCGGAGAGTCAGCAATTCTCGGACCAGGACTAGTGCAGAATACAAGAGAGATAGTTCTGGTGATTCGTGAGAGGATGAAGACAGCACAGGATCGTCAGAAATCATATGCTGATCAAAGAAGGAGACCGTTAGAGTTTAATGTTGGGGATCATGTGTTTCTGAAGGTGACTCCCTGACGTGGGCAGCGAAGGTTTGGTCGTGGAAGTAAACTTTCTCCCCGGTTTGTTGGGCCTTTCGAGGTGTTAGCTCGTGTTGGATCTATGGCGTATCGTGTTGCACTTCCCCCTCAGATGATTCAGATACATGATGTTTTCCATGTATCACAGCTCCGTCGTTATCTTCATGATGAATCTCATGTTATCGATTGGGGAGAGATCGATTTTGACGATGATGCAACCTTCGAGGAGCGACCTGTGGAGATCCAAGACCACAAGGAGAAGGTGTTGCGTGGGCGTTCTATCCCCTTAGTTCGTGTCTTGTGGCGACACGGTGGCATGGGGGAGAGTACCTGGGATCGTGAGTCACAGATACGTGCTCAGTACCCATAGTTGTTTAATGTTTAACTCTTTCCATGTAATGACGTTTCCTTTATGGTTAGACCTTTCATGTTTTATTTATGTACCATTGATGTGATGTTATGTTTGAATTGTTTGGTTATGGATTATTTGTTTCCATACTCTCGGATGTTGTAGTTTTGTTCCAGCTTTTGAACAACTCATGGTGGTTTTCCCCTGAGAGGTATCTTATGGGGTGGTTGTTCAGACCCCTCTTTTCTTCTCGGTTGGTTTTTAATTCTCGAGGACGAGAATGTTTTGAGAGGTATCTAATGTAATGGCCCGGACCTCCCTGGTCCATTACTTTGTGAAAATGTGGTGTTGGAGGTGTTCCGAGAGGTCAAGGTGACTTATCCCCCAGCTGCTGCCTACCGGTAGCTCGGTCTACTGGTAGCTGCTGATTACCAGTAGCTTGGTCTACCGGTAGCTGCTGATTACCGGTAGCTCGGTCTACCGGTAGCTTCTGCCTACCGGTAGCTCGGTCTACCGGTAGCTGCTGATTACCGGTAGCTCGGTCTACCGGTAGCTGCTGATTACCGGGAGCTCGGTCTACCTGTAGCTACTGATTACCGGTAGCTCGGTCTACCGGTAGTTGCTGCCTACCGGTAGCTCGGTCTACCGGTAGCTCCTGATTACCGGTAGCTCGGTCTACCGGTAGCTGCTGATTACCGGTAGCTCGGTCTACCGGTAGCTGCTGATTACCGGTAGCTCGGTCTACCGGTACCTGCTGATTACCGGTAGCTCGGTCTACCGGTAGCTGCTGATTACCGGTAGCTCGGTCTACCGGTAGCTGCTGATTACCGGTAGCTCGGTCTACCGATAGCTGCTGCTTACCGGTAGTTCGGTCTACCGGTAGCCTCATCCTACCGGTAGATGGGATTACCGGTAGCCACGGCATACTGATAGCTCGGTATACTGGTAGACGTAGTCCAGCAGTAGCTCGGCTAACACTTTGCCAAATTTCTAGTTCAGTGAATAGTGTTTCTATCGGTGAGGTTCAGTGAACAATGTTTCTATCGGTGAGGTTCTATCGGTGGACTTCTATCAGTGAGGTTCAGGGAACAGTGTTTCTATCGGTGAGGTTCAGTGAACAGTGTTTCTATCGGTGAGGTTCTATCGGTGGACTTCTATCGGTAGACATGAACAATGTTTTCTATCGGTGAGGTTCTATCGGTGGACTTCTATCCGTAGACTTGAACAGTGTTTCTATCGGTGAGGTTCTATCGGTGGACTTCTATCGGTAGACTTGAACAGTGTTTCCAGAATCCTAAGAGCTACCGATTCCATACTTTACCAAATTTCACAAATAAACAGTGTTTCCAGACTTCATGAGAGCTACTGATTCCATACTTTGCCAAATTTTGAGTATGTGAACAGTGTTTCTAGCTTTTTAAATTTGACGTTTTCTTTGACGTAAAATACTTTTAAAACCGTATTTTAAGGACTTTAAGGCCGATTCAAAGGCCATAAATTCTATATTAATTATTCCTAAGGCCGAGATGTTTTTAATTGGTCAAACCGCGTGGGTTAATGCGATCCGTTTTTAATAGAGAATAAATCAGATCTTAAAATGTCACCTCTCTAATTTATTTTTTAAAGGGAACGAGATATCATTCTTCATTGTTCTTCCTCCTGGTTCTCATCTACGAGACGCTAGAACCTTGCAATCATTCCCGTAGGAGTTTCACAATCAAACGTTACTCGGATCAGTTCCGCTCTGTTTGATGCAACCAAGTTATGTCGATCGTTCTTCCATATAAGGTATGTTTTATCATCATTCCTTCGGGGATCACCTTCTCTTTTTCTTCCTTCCATATTAGCATGTAATCTCTATGGTTCTAATGGGTTTCCTTGGGGTTGGTTGGTACTGTCGTACCGTGGCATCCTCCGGTGGATGCAGCTGTCGTGAGGAGAAGAGGACTGTGACCCGTTGTGTGGATAAAGGACGTCAAGAACTCTTCGAGGTAGGGGATTCATGGCTTCTCTAATTGATTATGTGTAACTGTAGAATTAGCAAGATTTAACCCTTTGGATCACAATGAAATTGACCTAATTAAATACTTGAACCGGATTAAAAGAATTGGTTGATCGCATGTTGTCGCTTTGTACCGTGATAACGGTTTGCCTCATGTTTTCCTAGATAGAGTGATATCTATGTTTTTCTTTAATTAGTTGCTCGTTCATGATGGAAATTGATAAAGAACATAAAGACGGAATTATTTGTTAAATAATTGGCTAAAGATAAAGAGGCATGTTAATGAATCTGTAAATTCTAGATGGATTAAAGAACTATTTGTTCGATAATTTCAAAAGGGTTCTGAGTTACCCACTTGCTTGTAAGGCTGAATGCCTTGTGGTTTGGAGCTCTGAGTGCTCATCTTGTATGAAGGCTGAATGCCTTGTTAAAGGGCCAAGAGCCCATTTTGTGATCTTTGATTTCCTACTGCTTGTGATTTGATGTGAGCCCGGATGGCTATTGTGATATGTGGAGACATGGGGACTTGTGGTTGTGGCAGCGGATGACGACTAGTGTGGCAAGATGCATCGGTTTATGCATGTGGCTGTCGGGGAGGACACCAGGGATGATGGTATGAGATGAATGTGATGGTTTGATGTTGGTGGTTTGGTTTGGTTGTTTATCTTCTTTACTTTTCCCCACTGCTCAAGGCAGCTGGTTTTGCTTACCCTCTTTCCGAAGGAGGTGAAGACACGCGGGGTATGCCACGTGCTTTCCGTGTTTATCCTCTCGATGGAGGATGGGTCTATGCTCTTGCTATAGGCGGAAAAGACTCGATGGGTAGTATATCTACTCACCTTGTTGATCCCTTTGTGTTTAGTAGCATAGGATGCTTTTCTAGAATGCCTGGGAATATGGGGAAGGTAATTCCATAATGAAAGTTTGTTTAAATGGTGATAATCCACGGGGATGGAGAAACTGGAATTTAATAGTGATGTGAATCCTAAAAAGGAGCAGTTTTTGAATGTGATTCCAATTTAGTTTAATGTGGTAAATTTCTCATGGTTAAATAATGATTAAAGAATTAATTAACGTACAAGGGGACTAATAAAATGAGAATGGAGTAATCTAATAATGCTCTTCAAATGGTTGCGTGCTTATAGGATACCTAGTCTTAGAAGTAGCAGCCTGGAGTCGTAGAGATGTTAGCTGCAGTTGTGCCTATGACTAGGTAATGCTAATAGTGTGGTTGTGAGTTATATATATTCTGTAATTTTGTATTTCTATACGCTACTCCACCCTGTCGGTAAGGGCAACCGACACCCCGGGGATTCTGAGCCCTGGGGGGGTGTTTTCCCCAACATTCTGATGGGAGGTTGAATGGCTGACTACCCCCTTTGGCCCCGCTCTCTTCTCTTGGTAGATCATTGTGCTGGTAGGCACAGTGGTTAGTTTTACCCATATATGTGTGTAGAGGGCTGATATGGCTTGTGGTTATTTCACACACATATATTCTGGATATAGTATCCTATGGACTACTATAGGTGTAACGTGTATAGGCTATAATGGCTTGAGGATCCTTACTCGAAGTATGGGCTGTAATGGCTTGAGGTATTATACCCGACGTATGATACACGTTATGAGAGCTATGGTGGATCCCAGAAACTACCTGGTTACTTTGGTTGTGAGGATGGTGCGGTGCTTAGCCCAGGTGTCTGCAGGCAAGCCTTTGTGGTGCACGAGGTGCAGATTGTGGAGCTTAGCCCAGGTGTCTGCGGGCAAGACATTGGAGAGAGATTCACAGGACGTATGTCGTTGGGGAAAAGCGGCAAACTAGTGGGGAAGTAGTAGCTGGGTACCCTTGATATTCTTTACTATATTCTATATTCTTGTATGCGTTACTTGGTGAGAGTAGCCATGGTGAGGTTGGGAACTTAGTATACCTGTTTAGGTAACGAGTTAGTTTCACTTGTTGTTCACTAGGCTTTATCATGCTTTCTTTACTTTTGCACGAGAGGCTTGAGGAGGATCCTACTGAGTATACTGTTATACTCACCCTATGTATTTATAAACTATTTTTCAGGTCACTTGGAGCAGGTTGGTGGTCATGCTGGTTACTTCTAGCTTGTGGTTAGAGGAGGAGCTGTTCGTGCTTGTGGTTGTTGTCGTTTTACTTTCTTTTGGGTACTTTTAGTTTTCCCTTTCAGTTGTAGTACTTTTGCATGAAATTTCATATATGTACTTGGGTTTCTTTTATATCTCAGTTCCAAGTTGGAGTTGATTGGAGTCTATTCTATCTCTCTCTTCTGCATGTGTTCTCTTAGAGGGTAATGCCTTCCATTTGTGTGTGTATTATACCCTCGGTGCTAGTCTCCAACCTGGGGCCTACTGGAGGCGGGACTCGGGGGTCATTATCTCCCTTCTCACATTGCCGGACCAGGAGGGGTACACTTTGTGGGGAGGGGGTCGTGACAAATCTATTTATGTTTAATCATAAATTATTATGTATTAACACTAAATATAGGGGGAATCTTATGTCTTGAGGATTATTTTTTGGTTATCAATTACAATTTAAAGTTAAAATTCATTTTCAGACTTTTGGAATTCCCCGAGATGGATATTAATTGTCTTTAGAAGAATTCATTGAATTTTAATTTCATATTTGTTATATTTTAATTATATTAAAACTATAGAAATGGATAAATACATGTATTCTATTCTATTCATCAATTTTTTATAGGGTAGTTGAAATATTGAAATTTCACTACATATGTAATATATTCACATGATCTGAGGGAATAATTAAGAATGTAATAGATATATATTATTTGTGTTTTACACATATGGTTCTTTGTGTATTCCTATAATATTCAGTTGATACATCAAAATTGTGGTTCATATTACAAAAAAACTAATAGAGAAGTATGTTATTTTGAAAATAAATAATATTTATATGGAGTTTATTTATCATATGGTAGAAGAAATTATATTTCATAGTATGTGATATTTTTTGTTCTCAAAATTGATATATAAGATATTTTATATATTATGTATGTTTTTATTAGATAAAAAATATGATATTAAATTATGTGTTTGAAACATTACGACAATGATGGTATTAAAATATTGAATGATTAAATATAATGATTATATGTTATGATCATTATTCATTTGGAGGTATATTTTAAGAGGATGATTATGGATCTTTTATGAATTATGAAGCATAAATCTATTTTTTGAAACATCAATAATATAAATCAATACATAATAATATATTGATGACTTCATGGGATTCATGCCCCTAACAGAGAATCAATAAACAATTTTTTCATGATTTTATTATCATGGGTTAGTTTCCATCCTCATATTATGATGTCATATAATGATAATTCATTTCAAATTGAAAGTTGGACATCATTGACACCATGATGTTAGGCATTGCACACATATTTTTTTTCACACATTCATGTATGGATTAAATTTACACCCGTGATTTATATAATATATTTAAAGAAGAGTAAATCAAAATTTTAATATAATTTCTAATAAATGTTTTATAAAAAAATTAATTAATGTTTCTTTAATTTTTTTAATTAAAAGTGTGCATTAAAATTAAGAAACACAAAAAATTTAATGATTTCATTAATGAAATATGAAAAGTTCATCACATGAAATTGTATATAAAATGGATGAAAATGGAAAATAAATGTGCTAGATATTATTATTGTTATGTGAGTACAATTTCTTTAATCATATTGATAATTTCATGTACAGTTAATATATAATGGTTGGAGAAGAATATAAAAATAGGGTTTAACCAAATTTTAGGATCACATCAATATGTGTGAACATTCATTAAAATAAATATATATGTTATCTATGATATTATGTTGGAAAATGAATCTTTATAGTCTTTAAATTGAAATGGTTTACCTGAAGTCCTTCGTCATATATTCCAACTATCTATATAAATTATTATTGTTTTATAATTCATATGAATTATGTAAATTTAATTTATATTGTATCTACATATCCCAAATTTAATAATCCACAAGTAGATACACCGTAGACATCCAATTAGTCCCACAAAATATCTAGAGGATTCTACTTACTTTTTATGCTAATAAAATATAATAGTGGGAATAATTTATTTTCAAATAATTGTAATTTAAATAAATAAAATATAAAAAATATTATTTTCGAGTAAATAAACCATGGTAATAAAACTCGTGAACCTGAATACAATATGTAATAAAATATCTTAGTGTGGTCTAAATGGATATCCACACATTTATTCATAAAAGAAAATAAAATAACATTAAATTGTTTCATAAATTAAATGAAAATTAATAAATTGACCTTTTACAAATAATCATTTTTGAACTTAAAACTTATTAATAATCATTAAATTTACATGGAGGTGATAATGTACGGTATAATTATAATTCAAAAATAGGTTATCAAAATAAATTCTCTATTACATATTGTTAATGTGAAAGGGATATATAGTAGTGACTGTATCTATAATAATAATATAAATATTCAATGAATTTATAAAAACTATGGTGTATAAAAAATAAAAAATCATTTTACATATAACAAAAATATAAATGTTTATTTGTAATAATATTATGTTGTACTAAATGAGTTTTTCACTACCTTACATATCATATCATTAATTATCCCTAAAATCCTCTTAAATCCATATATGTATAATCTACATCATGGTGATAGAGAAAAATATAAAATGTAAATACAATAGGACAATATAAAATATCGGATACTTGGTAATACTCAATATAAAATAACTACTGTGAATGTTCATTTTTAAAATCCACTCAATGATTATTCCACTCATGAGAGTTAAAATTTGATCATATATTCTATAAAAAGACACAATTTAATATACAAGTAATATATTTACAAATTATGAAATAAATTATTGTTAATGTAATTATAGAGGGAAATTTTATTCCATTTCTATGACATCTATATTTTTTGTGATGGAGGTATTGGGTTTCATACTACAGGAGTATTGAAGGAGGTAATGTTGTAATTTTGGGGTTTATTTTAATGTTCATGGTGTAATAACTCATGACATAAATGGTATATACATGTTTCATGGTTTTATTATAATATTTTTCTGTTCCAGTTGTGTGATTATTCAATGCTTTCATAAAATATTTTTGTATTTTTTTGTGTTATTCTAGGGTAATATTTACTACCTATATCTGTGTTTTTTATATCTATACATTGGTTAAACACCTAAAAATATTAGTGTATGTTAAAAATAATTTTTGGTATGTATTTTCTTATCATTTATTACATAAAAGAGTTCTATTATATCATTTTGTTAGGGGAAAATTATGTATTTTCTCATAGACCAATGCAATATATAAAGGTTATTTATAGATCGAGACAGTTTATAATGATGATAGAGTCATGGGTGAAGCCTCTTTTCTGATGTGGTGGTCAACTAGGTTTTTAATGATTTCAGTAAACAATGAAAATTTTGGATCAATTGAATTTTAGAGTCTCATGATCTCTTATATTAGATCATTTTTTCTCATTATATTTTACTGAATATCTCAACACACTATGGTGGTATTCCAAAAAAATTTATTATAAATTTATGGTTACAAATATACTTTTTATAAGACATCATGTCTCAAACAGTTGTACTCCATGGGTTAAATTCATTGTGATATTATGTCTCTATGTTTAATCCTTAGTCCAATGACATGTGTGATAAATCATTCTAAATCGATGGTTCATTCTATTCTTAATAAATATTTTCTTTTTCCATCATTTCAAAATTGTGATGGTAGAATATATATTCGTGTATTAGGTGATTTTAGTCATACTATAGTTTTTTATGACTTATTATTGGTCATTGAGTGATTATTGAAGATAATTGATAATTGAAAATTTGATTATCCACTTTTAATGGTGTATTTTTTTATATTCAATCAATGAATGTGATTTTATTTTTCTCACTCTCAGATTTTTTAAATTTTTAATTAACAATATTTTTTCATGCATATTTACTTGTTGTTGAAATTTGATGATATAAAATTATACTATATAAATAAAATGACAAAATGAGATTCTAATGTGTTTTCATGATTTCATAGATTATATTCATATTTTATTATTATTATGTCACAAATTATACTATTTTCATCCATTTTAAATAATTATTATTATAATTTATTTATAATTTCAATATTTCTCAAAAATATTTTGAAATAAGGTGATATCTAAAAATCATGATGGATGTTGTCAGCGTGTAATAGTATATATAAACATTATTCATTTTTTTCGTTGTGAAATATTTTGATTTGGAATTTTAAAAAATGAATTTATTATGTAATATAAAGTAATAAATGAAATGCTATAAGGGAATAAAAATCTATGATTATTTTATGTCGTAAAATGTTGATTTTTATTATTAAAAAATTAATGAAGATGAAATTATAATTTTATGGTATGACTAGAAATATTGTAGTTGTATTTTTATATTTATTAATTTTTATTTTAGTTGAATCTATCATTATATGGGGGTTGATGGATTTAATTGTAAGATTATAGGACATTGTATGAAGAGTTATTATTACATAAGTATATAAAGACTAATTTGGTTTTTTATAGTTTTATTAACCAAAATATTTAATCATTCTATAATCATAGAATGAAATATATAATGGGAATGGATGTGGTTATTAGAATAAGAGGATATAAATATTTAAGGATTGTTTCTCAAATCGAGGAATTGTAAATTAAATTATTTAGTCATTTTAATGGAATCAATATGGATGTTAATTGAATAATGTCGAAGACATGTGAAGACTAAGAAATGGGACGAATATGTGTATTTCATTTTAGGGTTTATTTAGTTATTTGTGTTTTCTAATGGTTTAAAATAGTGTTTCAGTGCGACATATGTGGTTTAGTGATGGATGTGACTATACATGTAATGATTATCAGTGTAAACACTAGTTTTAATACACATTTCATTATATTTTCATTCTAAATCATATCTATTTCATAATCCCAATAACTAAAAATAGTTAATATAATCGACTTAAATATGTTATTTATGTATTTTAGGTGTATCTATAATATACAAGTCAGTGGTTACACAAATAGATAACTACACCCTAGAAATTTATCACTCTCCCGGATACGTAATAATTTATTTGGATGATGTTATGGAATACAAAACTCTGTTGATGATGTTGTGAGGTGGTTAGAAAATGATATGTTGGTTTAAATGGTTATATGTTTTTCATTGTGATGTTGTATGTAGAATAAGATAATGTGATATAGAAATGATGATAGTTACATGAAGTTATCTATTATGGAATAAGGGATAATTACATAGTGTTCATGTTGGTGAATGTTATATTCAATTATGTTATATTTTTTTTTCTATTATATGTATTATATATATATATTTGATGACATATCCTTGGTTGGGTTATGAGGTAGATTACTTGGTCTTGGTAATGAAATAATTTCTATATTAATTGAGAGTCTTTTTAATTTTATTCTTCTAAATTTTCATGAGATTTTTTGGAGGATCCTACTGAGTGTTGTTTTACTCCCATCCATATATTTTAATTTCTTTTCATATTGGTTTTGTGGACTGATTCGGTGATCGAGTTAGACATAACTATATTATTGTGAAATTTATAATTTGAGTAATTCTTATTCTATTTTTTTCATTATACATTATATAATTTCTACATTATCTACATTATGTGATACATGATTTATTATATATCTTTTTATTATTGTATTGTTTTTTATTTTTATCATCTATTACATTAATTATGATATTTCATTTTAAAAATGTCTTTAATACCTTTAGAATTTCTCTAAAACCAATGAAAAACTGATTATAGGATTTTGGGGCTCCCATAATTTTTCAGTATTGGATTAGATGTGGTTCTAGTATACGATAATCATGATAGAGATTTATTATATCATTGGTTGAATGTTATGGTGTATTTTTTAGACACTTGTGATATATACATGTGGTTTACTAAGAAATAATATAAATTATACATAGTTTGTGTTTTGGAAATATAGAATGAAATATAATTCTTAAGTAATAATGATTTGATTGAAGGGAAATAATATTTCTACACAAAATAAATTTAGAGTATACATTTTCTTGGGTTGAGCTCCATGTGTTGTACATGTATCATGGTATCATCACATGTGTTTAATTGAGGAATGTAATGGGGAATTATAATGAATTAAATTAACAATTTATTAATGTTATTAAATATATCATTCTGAAGAATTCATTTATATTTTGTATATAAGGAAGATAAAAATAAGACTATCATTTTTAGGTGTAATAAATGTCATGGGATTCTCTATTTGGATATTAGTGGGTCTACTAAGATGAAGAATATTCATGGTGGATGGTGTCATGCTAGATATAGTTATTGTACATTCAAATTTATTTTTAAAAAATATCATATCATTAATGTTAGAGATTTTTGGATGATTTTGAATGTTCGTTTAAAATGATTTTTATGGGAAAGATTAATTAGATTAATTTAGAAGAAATCTTGTTGTGAGTAGATACTCATAAGTGCTATATATTTTTCTCCATGTGAATAGGAAGACTCAACCGTATCATGGGAAAAATTTTATAAATTTATATATAGTTAGTCTCACAGTTGTATAGGGTGTTTTATTTGATGATGTTAATTGGTCTTATCCTTGGTAGAATCATCATGAGTGTTCTTTGAATTGAGTTCCAAGAATATATTCTCTATTATCACAATAATTATCCAAAACATGAGGCCTGGATGAAAAATTTCCTAGAAACATTTTATAATGATATTTAGATCCATTTGATCCATATTGTTTTGGTTACTTACCATGAGGTGATAATGATGGGTAAAGTGATAGTGAATATATAAAAATATTAATATAGTTTTTACATATATGATTTATTTTAAATTAATAATAACATATTTCATTAATTATCATGGATTTTATTAAATGGTGTATAAAGTACTATATTCTTAATGACATCTATATTTTAGGCCTTGAATGTATTAGGTTCATTTTAGTTATTTTAATCCCCACAATTCATCTATGATATGGAACATATGGTGTAATTGATTATATAAAAATATTTATGTATACTAGGATTTAAATCATTTAAATCATTTTGAAATAAAATGATATATTTTTTAAATATGAAATTGAATTTTTATTCACTATTTTATTTAAATTGAAATCATTAATTGGATGATTATTATGGAGTCTTTTCTGGATCATTTGTTGATTTTCTACTTGTATTTATAACTCACACCCTATAATTTACATTAGTCCATTGTAGATTTTATTCTTCCATGTCAGAGTAAGGGAAAAATACCTATTTGATATGGTGGGTGTTCTTGATAATATTATGGATTGATTTTTTTTTAATTTTTTTCATTTTCCAATTCACATTGATGATATATGGTTTTGGTGTTTTTATACATGATTCTTTTAAGGTACATTCCCCCATTTGAGTGCATATCATACTGTGTTGTTTATTTTATTTTTTATATTCTACGGAAAATTCATTTCCTCGTTTATGTTATCTAATTCCAACTACTAGTCATCATCTAATGGGGACTAGGAATGCACTTTAGGATGTATCTATTTGGCCCAAGTATTAGGTTACTGGTTTATGTGATCTAGTATGTGACAAATGATATGGGGGGGATTTTTGAAATAGAATTTATTATCATTGAATAATGTTAACATTAAATATGTGTTTTATGATTGAAGGAGTGGTATACAAGAATAATTGATGTGAAAATTTATAGGATACACCTTTTTCTAATAATGGATAATATGTATTGATTTTTTTGTCATTGTATGTGATGATGATGATACATGCATAATTTATAAAACAGATTCTTGTAATTAATAATTATATAATACTTACATGGTGACAACTGCTACATTTTATGAATGTATAATTAATTTTTCAATGAATAAATTAATTGTGATTATGCATGATGAGTGTAAAATATATACTTGATCCATAATTTTTTAAAAATATAGATATTGAAAATCATAAGGGTCATTTGATGAAGGATCGCCAAAGTTGTCTTGAAGAGTTAGAATCCATATCTAATCAATGAAGTATTTAGAAAGCTAAAATTAATAATTAATATCTTTTTGATGATGGAATAACGAAGTATATGATTAATTTTTTAATAAATAATTATTTTATGTATCATATTAGTGTATAACAAGAATTCTTATACATAGAAAAATCATTTTTTAATTTTTTTAAAAATTATTTGGACCTTTTTGACAATTTCGATAGGAAAAATATGATGCTTTGAGATATTATTGAGTGGAATAAGAATCCACCAGATAATTATAAGATAATTTTAGATAACCATATTGTTTTATATAATTCATATTATAGATGTTAAATGTTGATAATGGAATGGATATGTAATTATCACTATAGAAAAGAAACGTAGTAATTCAATGATTTTGAAACAAATAATTTTAAAATTTTTGATACATCGTATGATTGGTAAATGTCACTATTGAAGAAGAAAATCATAAATTGAATTGACTAACATGTGATATATAATGGAAAAAGCACACACATAAGAGTATCATTGATTTTATGATATCATATAAGAACCTACATCTATATGTGTTAACATTTTTGTTTCAATTTAAATATTTCAATTAGTGGATGTGTAGTTTTTATATGTAAGAAAATGAATCTAATTATAAGGGTTTTAACATTAAAAAAATTGTTTATTTACATGTTTTTTTGTTAGGGAAAGGTACCATGTTAATAGGTCAATAAGGCTGTAGTATTCATCAATAATGAGCTACTGAAATTTTATATTTTAGGATAATCATGATTATAATATAGCATTCAACAATTTTATGTCGTAAATTGGATGATGGAATATTTTCATTAATATGAAAACGGGGATTGGGGTGGATTACATGAAATATAATGGTATGATAGAATTCATCACAATGCGAATGTTAGCTAGACACTTTTTTGAAATTTTAAATATGGAACTTGAACACCATTTTCATTAGATACACGGTCTCATGCTCAAACTGATCAAAACTATCACATTTACCACCCATTTTTTTGTATAAACTAAATGGAACTTGTGAGTAGGATCTTCTTATTCTCCTCCTCCTGATTAAACTCCTATTATCATTTTTTTATTCTAGGATATTTTATTTTGGTTATCAAATATGATTTCATAGAATTGTGGTTAAATCAAAAGATCTAATTAGTTTATCCTTGAATCCATGAAAGGGGATAAATTGATATTTAACCACCTTGATGTTGTGCATAATTTCATTATGATACATTTTAGTTTAAATTTATTAACTATTTTCCACCTAAATTGAATTTTGATCCATTAAAAATGTAATATTAACCCGAGATACATTTCATCCAAGATCCATGGAACCATCAGATTTGGATTTATCCCCATTTCCAATAGTATTGTTCTAACATTATTTCACTATAAGATTTAAAAAATTATTCCTCTAGGGTTTAAAAATATTAACCATTTATAAATAATTATAATTATTTATGTTCTTTCTACAGTTAAACAATGATGCTAGGATCTTGGATGGTGACATATTGAGTTACGAAAATCATTAATCAGTCCCAGTGAGCATAAGAAAGTTTATGTGACCAAGATATAAATATTGGAATATTGATTCAATGGATGGTGGTCTAATTTTGATTTTGATAAGGTAGATTTTTAACCCATATGTGTAGTGTCATATTCAATGATTTTGAAACTGATGGGAAGGTTTACATAATAAAATTTCATTATAAATTAAATCAATTAAATAGTTTTAATAGAATATTAAATTGACCGAAATTAATTAGTTTCCATGCCATCTATTTATATATTATGGTTCTATGGGCCACATGGGTCCCTTGGGTCATGAATACATTCCATGGTGGTCAGAGTCTATGACCTTATCTATAACTACATATATTAAATGGATAGTAATGTGGGTCTAAAATTGGTAATCGTTGATAGATACCAACTTTACCGAGAATATAATGAATTCTGGTCATCTATTTAGGGGATAAATATGTTGAACATGTATTGTTTCCCACAATGGGCATTTTGGACATGAAAACCAACAAACAAAATTTATTAAGGCCTTAAATTAATGATATGTTAGCGGGTATGTATTATGGAATTGTTCTACATGGAAATGGGATTCAACCATATGTTTGAACATGGAGGGGACCAATAATGTTCTACAGTCAAGTCATGGCAAAATTGAGAGAGTTATACGAATGCATTGGGATGACCATGGGTATCTTTTTGATGTATGGATTAATCAACACGAAGGCTAAGACTGTATTCATAAAAATATGGGTTTAGGTTTTAAAACAACCCTCCAGATTACAGAAATGTTTTAACTCTCTTATTAGTGAATTTTTAATTCACAATAATTATATATTCATATTTAAATTTGTATTTATTGAGGTATGTTCCCCCTTAAACTACATGAATTATGGGTTACTATATATCCCTAGACCCCGAACAAATATATGAATATATATTACATCATATGTATATTTCACCCAAATCCTTATAATGACTAATAAATATGATGTATATGGTTATAGCAATATTTTTATCCTCAGTTTCCAATTTTTACATGTTAATTTAATTAGGATACATGTTTTATTCATCGGGATTGGAATACATCACATAATTAATACTTCTAATGTCATAGATTCTTTATGATATCAATATCCAATCTTTCATTATTCCTTTATCAGAATTTTTTTATGGACTCATTATTCAATAAAAAAATATTGTAGGATTCCTAATGACTCTCATAAACTCTTATTAGATAGCTTATCTCCAATATTAAAAAACCACTCAAATCCTGGTTTTGAAAAATATCATTATTTGGATTAATTTCTCATGGGAATTAAATGTTTGAGATGTATATAGGGTTGATTGTCATCACATTGATTCATTTCGAGGATACTCCTTTCGATTAATATTAGAATCCATGATTATGTTACATATATCTTTCTAGAAATTGGATTTTGAGCTAATGATTGATGTATGATGAGTTACCATTTCATATTATTAAATAATATCCTTACTATTTCATAAGGGTCAACACCATTTTAATTAATTATAGTATCCAATTTCTTAATTTACTAAAAAATAGGATCTAAAAATTTGGAATAAAACTAAAATATATAACTGTGTTATATCATTTAAGTATCAACGATTACTTTTTGATTGAGTGTTATTTCTTGGATTTCTAAGGTCCAAATCGATCCCTTATTTATTTGATGTAGAACAGATTCCTGGAATATTATCTGATATAAAATGGAAGTATGAAAATAAAATCAACAATGATAAAATGTGGGTCCCCCTATGGTGAAATCACATGCATAGTTATATTTTAATGATATCTGATGAATAAATGGTCCGACTAGGGTAGCCATCATACCCTATGAAAAAAATTGGTTTATTTCCTTAATTTCCATTGATAATAGATATTATTATTATTCAACTAGGTAGTTCATATAAACATAAATTTTTTTCCTAGAAACATATAATACTGATAATGTGGTGAACAACTGAGTTTAGTACTGACACCTTGTTTATTAAACTATTCAACTTGGATTCCTAAGTAGGTGTGGGCATGATTTTAGGCACATGACAGGATCAGGTACTAGAAAACATGATCTGTTTCGAAATATCATACATGTACATTGATATTAGTAATAATTATCACATTCCATTGTTGATGAACTAACATTTTTAATATTATGTATAAGTTACTGCACTAGCGGGATGCCTGAAGAGTTTTTGTTATGGTAGTTATGGTGTAACACCCCATGTAAATAAAGAATATGACATTTTTAAATTTATCCATATTTTTGAATAAAATACTAATATTAATTTAATGTGGATGCTTTGCTCGATGGCATACCCAACACGCAACAACGAGTTTCTTGCGAATCTTACGTTGCACTCTAATAATAAAATAATAGTATTTTAAATGGTATTTAACGCCTAGCTATTGTGATGACGGGAATGAATAGAACTAACCACAAAATGATTATATATGTTTGTCAAATATTTTTACTTTTTACAATAAATTTTAGAGGATTAAAAATGCGAATTAATCCAATTTTAAGCGTAAACATTCTAATATTCTTTAAAAGGTCGATTAACCGCCTTTTGATGGAGAATCACTTTTAAATCAACATTTTGAAAATTGTATGTGTTATATTTGACAAAATAAAATTCTTCTTTAGAATCGGGACATCAAAATTTAGTCTGTGTAAATTTTTGGTATTTTTCTGAAAAAGTTCAATTTTTAATGAATAGTGAAAATGTTGTATTTTAATTAAAAACCACTTTTTAGTCTAATTTATTTATATGATTAGATTATATTTGGAATTGGTTTTAAAGTGAAAATAGAATATATTTTTACCATCTAATCCAATTGTGGTCTTTGGAATTAATTTCACATTGAAATCGGACTTAAACTATTGTCAATCTTTTGATACATTTTGTTTCATAAAAACACGTTATTTGTTTTGACAGCGAGAATTAATTATTAAATTAATTAATGAAACATATGTGTTTTTAATTTTGTAAAATAGACATCATTTTTGAATTCATAATATCAAATATAGCTTAGGGTGAATTTTTGGTAATTTTCTGAAAAACATCAATTTTTGATGAATAGTGAAACCACTAAGTGGTACTTATAAAAACTGATTTTCCGTTTAAATGAAAATTTTCCATCTTTGTGTTTTGAATTTCAAAAATCTGACATACATGGTTTTCATTAAGAATTAAAATGTTGTTCAATGGGATTAAAATTATTTTTTGGTGAATAGTAACTTATTAAGTTTTTAATCGCGATTAGAGGTAATTAGTTTAGTTTAAGGTAAAAATAATGTTTTAATAATATGAAATGACCTAGACACATGTCCTACCCTCATTGGATGAGTCGTGGCCGACCAAGACAATCCATGGGTCAACTTGGGGACCCCATGTAGCCACTTTGGTTGAAAATGACATAAATTCCTTTTTAGTTAATGATAAAATTAAAATGACACAAACATGAGTTGTTTTACTAAAACAATTTTTACATGGGGTTATACAAGTTAGATTTGTGACTATAAATAGTCATTGGAAAGATAAAAATATTTCCTACATCATAGTATTTTTTTATCATTTTTAGACATTAAATAAATTAAATTCTTTATGACATCATGATGATGCAGCGATGACCTCACTATTTAACGATTTAAATGAAATGGAATGATAATGTAAAATCTAAACTCTACACATATCCAAAACCTATCGGATGGGTGTATTTAGAACCCTTATCACCTTATCCTAGAAACACATCAATGTGGGACCATTAAAATCCGAAACTCATTCTAAAATAAAGTAACATTTCTTTACTTTCCAAGAGTGCCCCTCCTCTTCTCTTATAAAAGGCCCCCACCTCTACCTCCTTACCCACGCTTCCAAAGCCTTTGGCTCGACCAACCCATGCCCATTTTGTCTCTCCACATCCCTCCCTAACTACTTGAAGCCTCACTTTGGGCAGAATCCTTACCAAGGAAGCCCTTGAGCTCAAACCAAAGGGAGTTACCCGATTTTAAGGAATATAAAGAAACGAACAAGACAAGTTGGACTTGAGGTAAGGGATCCAACCTCTCTATTTCTTTTTAATTACTCTCAATTATTTCATTTCTTTTAAGCACATCTTTCTTATGTTTGGGGATGTTCTTTTATATTCCACATACTTTACTTTTTATGTTCATATTATGGGAGACCCTATTTGATCTCATAAATCCATTTTTGGAAGTTTTAAGTGGCGCTGTTAGGCTCCCGAGTTTTCGTATGGGATTTTTCATCTCACTTTTATTCCCGTGACATTTATGCTACGTTTTACACTATTTCCTTTGAATTGTGTATGTACTTCTCATTATTATACACTTCGTGTAGTATAATTTCATTTATGGGTATTTACATCTTCATTGTATGACCCTTCTTCTATGGGGTGTACTTTTCGAAAGTTACCCAACTCGGTAAGGGGACCTTTCACCCTCCTTTTTTTAAAAGACTTCTTTTGTTATGTATTTTAATTCACATAATATTATGTTGGGATATGTTCTTATATATCCTTATTTATGTAAATTTTATGTCCATGTGATTAGATCCCCTTTATCACTCTCATCAACCCTTTTTGTAAAATTTTATGTGACGCTGTTAGGCTGTCGAATTTTACCAAGGGAACTTCTTAACCCAATTTCGATTTATTTGGGTTCAATATGTAGTTATTGAATATGTCACCATTTGAATATGTGTGAATGAACTTTTATTGTTTTACACTTAATATCCACTTATATTGGGTGTATTTATATTTGTCACACACAATTATGAGATTGATTTATCCTTAATTTAAGGATACCTTCTTTATAATGGATTTCATCTCATTTTACATTTATTTTGAGACATCATTGTTGGTATGCACCAATTCACTCTTATATGGTGTGTATACTGTCCTTTGACATATTATATCATGAATCCTTTATTCTCATGATATTATAATGTTCGGAATAAATGTTATTCTGCTATTATTTGTATTCAAGAGTCTATCATTTTGTTAAAAACAATTTAACAAAAATATCGTTTTAAATGTTTTAAAGATTTATTATTCTAAATAATTATCTTTAATGTCCATGTTTTTAAAATGTTTTTCAGTATTTATTTATATGGACATTAATGTTTTAAAATTATAATTCCATTAAAATCTTCAAAGTGGTATGGGACACTTTGATTCAAAAATCACTTTTAAATGGTTTTTGAAAATGGATTGATTAATTCATTATCTGGGAATTAATTATTGTGACTGAAAATGAAATGTTGTTATTGAAATGTTTATATTTTCAATATTTTATGTGTAATGATGCTACTTGGACATTTTACGGGTGGTTACGTGATAAACCATATGACGGGTGGTGCCGTGAATACCAGGACGGGTGGTTACGTTATAACCTCCAATGCATTGGGTATGGAAGTCGGCCGTATGGCTATTCCATTAAGTATGTACGCAAGTTAGCCGTATGGCTATTCCATTAAGTGATATGTGTGGAAGTCGACCGTATGGTTATTCCACTTAAGTATGTTTATGTCCAAAGTTACCTTTATATGTTATGTGTTCTTTATATGGGTTTTATGGTAATACTTTGGTTACAAAAGGGTAAGTAATGATTTTTTTATTCAGTGAAGAGTTTTTACTACTTCATGAAGGTGAAGGTATTACTTTGATAAAGTATACATGGTTTACTTGTTGTTTTGAATAACTAACAGTTTTCATTCATTGTGTATCCCTTACTGAGCTTTTTATGCTCACCCCAAGTTTTTCTTGAACTGTTTTTCACAGGACTTAATGTGGAATAGGTTCAAGGATGGGATCAAGGGAAAGTCATGCTATCTAAAACATGGAACTAGACATGTTTCTTATTAAGAGTTTTTATTTTATGGAAACTTAGTGGAATTTTCTACTTTGTAATCTTTTGAGATGTAATAGTTTTGTCCTAATTCTCTAAAACACTAAACCTGGAAAGATCGTCAATGTGAATTATTCATTTAATTCAATATTAATTAAGGTTTAAGGCTGGGTCCTTATAGTTGGTATCAAAGGTCGGTTTAGATAACTTTAGAGGTTAGGTTATTCTCTAAGCATAAGTAACATTACCATAATGGTTAGGATTTCAGAAAGAGTCCTAGTTTTAGATAAAGTGAATGTGTAAGTATATCTTAGTGTTTACCTTCCTCATTATTAAATTATGGTTTGTTGATATACTCACACTGACATTTCTGTTTTTAGTGAATGGATGGATCTAGCAGGCACCAAAGAGACAATAGGTTTGAAGGAAACTGTGGTGGTTTTCTGATTAAGATACTGGATAAAATGGGGGATTCAATGAAGAAACTCGTGGTTGTCCTAAGCCAACTATCAAGGAGTCATGATCAACCACTTGAACCTTGGTATGTTCTGTAATGCATCATGTATGAGATGACCAATCGATGTCGAAGTTCAAGTAATAATTATTAAGATAACCATTAGAGTTTATATGATCCTTACTTTTGAGGTAATTATGGGTTATTATATGATATGATGGAAAATTAAAGGCATGAGATAAACATGAGGTTAAAATATGTTATGATTATTTTTGATGATTTTATCTCGTTTTGGGGAATGTTTTAAGAATTATATAGTTTTGGAAAAAGGACAACACACAGACCGTGTGACAACCCATCGCGTCGGACAAAGCTGCGGGAATTGAACCCACAACCAAAGTGCGACATGTATTTATCGCCTACCACTGGACTACATGAAGTCAATGGTTAGGTTGACTGATACATTTTAGTTAGACGATTTTATGAATTAAGAGTATGTTGATTTTGGGTTATTTATGAAAATTATTAACCTATCATGGAGGATATGTGATTAGGTTAATTACTTTTCAATATTAGACTTTAGGAGCAACTGATGTTGTTTGGAGATAAATGTTACGATTTAACATGGAAGAATATGTGACTAAATCCTTCAAATATTTGGGTTTCAATCTTAGATTGGTTTACCTTGAATAATTTTATGGAAAAATTGTTTATCGAATGGTCCTCATTGAACTTTGGGTTTTTTTGGATAAATTTTGGAGATTAAGAATAGATTTTATTTTTATAAAGGGTTATCCTTTTCTGGATTATCTGATCTTGTACTAAACTTTTTAGTTTTGGTTTTGTATTTTTTCTAAAGGCATGGGAAATATATAGTTCTCTATTTTGGATTAGGTGATTCTCTAGAAGTTGATTATAGTACTCTTAATGTGAAAAAGTCTTCCTAAATACTCGTCTTTTGGAGAAAATATGAGTTCGTGTAAGAAATCTAGTAAAAGTTGAAAGTCAAAATGATAAGTGATTATGTTTCCTTATGAATAAATTCCTTAATAAAAAGTAACTTAAATCAAAAATGTTTTCTATTAACTTTTCCTACTGGGGAATCGAATACTGTATAACCCATCACAAGTTTGTGATTTTCTTATGGTTAACTTTCCCCTAGACATGTTTACTATCACTCTCCATCAGAACATGACCCTTTGTTTTTTCTTCCATATCCATATTTTCCTACTTTGAATCATAGTATGGGTTAACTCGGGTGACCTCTATACTTCTCTCCCTTTATTTTAAAGTGATTGTTTTACCGACTCTTGTTCTGATGTGGGACTTTCAAGGATGTTTCCGAGCCCAAAATTAAAATTGCGAGGACGCAATTCCCAAAAGGGGGGAAGGTTGTAACACCCCAGGTAAATAAAGAATATGACATTTTTATATTTATCCATATTTTTAATAAAATATTAATATTACTTTAAAGGGTTTTCTATGCTCGATGGCGTACCCAATACGCAACAACGAGTTTCTTGGAAATCTTACGTTGCACTCTAATAATAAAATAATATTATTTTAAATGGTAGCTAACGCCTAACTGTTGTGATGGAGGGAATGAATATAAATAACTAAAAAATTATTATATATTTTTGTCAAATATTTTTACTTTTTACAATAAATGTTAGAGGATTAAAAATGCGAATGAATCCAATTTTAAGCGTAAACATTCTAATATCCTTTAAAAGGATGATTAACCGCCTTTTGATGGCGAACCTCTTTTAAATCAACATTTTGACAATTTTATGTGTTATATTTGACAAAATAAAATTCTTATTTAGAATCGGGACATCAAAATTTAGTTTGTGTAAATTTTTGGTATTTTTCCGAAAAAGTTCAATTTTTAATGAATAGTGAAAATGTTGTATTTTAATTCAAAACCTCTATTTAATCTAGTTTATTTATATTATTATATTATCTTTTTAATTAGTTTTAAATTGAAATTAGAATATATTTTTACCATATAATCCAATTTTGGTCTTTGGAATTAATTTCACTTTGAAATCGGACTTAAACTAGTGTCAATCTTTTGATACATTTTGTTTCATAAAAACACGCTATTTGTTTTGACAGTGGGAATTAATTATTAAATTAACTAATGAAACTTATGTGTTTTGAATTTTGTAAAATAGACATCATTTTTGAATTCAGAATATCAAATATAGCTTAGGATGAATTTTTGGTAATTTTTTGAAAAACTTGAATTTTTAATGAATAGTGAAACCACTAAGTCGTACTTATAAAAACTGATTTTCCGTTTAAATGAAATTTTTCCATATTTGTGTTTTGAATTTCAAAAATCATACATACATAGTTTTCATTAAGAAGTAAAATGTGGTTCAATGGGATTAAAATAATTTTTTGATGAATAGTAATTTATTAAGTTTTTAATCGCGATTAGAGGTAATTTGTGTAGTTTAAGGTAAAAATAATGTTTTGTTAATATGAAATGACCTAGACACATGTCCTACCCTCATTTTATGAGTCATTTACGAAAACGAAAATCCATGGGTCAACTTGGGGACCCCATGGAGCCACTTTGGTTGGAAAATGACATAAATTCCTTTTTATTTAATGTTAAAATTAAAATGACACAAACATGAGTTGTTTTACTAAAACAATTTTTACATGGGGTTATATAAGTCATATTTTTGACTATAAATAGTAATTAGAAATCTAAAAATATTTCCTACATCATAGTATTTTTTTTATAATTTTTAGACTTTAAATAAATTAAATTATTTATGACATCATGGTGATGCAGCGATGACCTCACTATTTAACGATTTAAATAAAATGGAATGATAATGTAAAATCTAAAACCTACACAAGTCCAAAACCTATTGGATGGGTGGATTTCGAACCCTTATCACCTTATCCTCTAAACACATCAATTTGGGACCATTAAAATCCGAAACTCATTCTAAAATAGAGTAACATTTCTTTACTTTCCAAGAGTGCCCCTCCTCTCCTCTTATAAAAGGCCCCCACCTCTACCTCCTTACCCACACTTCCAAAGCCTTTGGCTCAGCCAAACCCTTCCCATTTTGTCTCTCCAAATCCCTCCCTAACTCCTTGAGGCCTAACTTTGGGCAGAAGTCTTCCCAAGGAATCCTTTGAGCTCAAACCAAAGGGAGTTACCCGATTTTAAGGAATATAAAGAAATGAACAAGACAAGTTGGACTTGAGGTAAGGGATCCCACCTCTCTATTTATTTTTAAGTACTCTAATTTATGTCATTTATTTTAAGCCCACATTTCTTATGTTTTGGGATGTTCTATTATATTCCTCATAATTTACTTTTTATGTTCATATTATGGGAGACCCTATTTGATCTCATAAATCCATTTTTGGAAGTTTTAAGTGGCACTGTTAGGATGCCGAGTTTTCGTAAGGGATTTTTCATCTCACTTTTATTCTCGTGACATTTATGCCCTGTTTGCCACTATTTCCTTTTATTGGTGTATTTACTGCCCATTATTATACACTTTGTGTAGTATAATTTCATTTATGGGTATTTACATCTTCATTGTATGACCCTTCTTCCATGGGGTGTACTTTTGGAAAGTTACCCAACTCGGTAAGGGGACCATTTACCCTCCTTCTTTTTAAAGACTTATTTTATTATGTCTTTTAATTCACATACTATTATGTTGGGATATGTTCTTCTATATCCTTATTTATGTAAATTTTATTTCCATGTGATGAGATCTCCATTATCACTCTCATCAACCCTTTTTGTAAAATTTTATCTGACGTCGTTAGGCTGTCAAATTTTACCAAGGGAACTTCTTAACCCAATTTCGATTTATTTGGGTTCAACATGTAGTTATTGAATATGTCATCCTTTGAATATGTGTGAATAACCTTTGATTTTTTTACACTTAATATCCACTTATATTGTGTGTATTTATATTTCTCACACATAATTATGAGATTGATTTATCCTTAATTTAAGGATACCTTCTTTATAATGGATTTCATCTCATTTTACATTTCGTTTGAGACTTCGTTGTTGTTATGCACCAATTCACTCTTATAGGTTTGTATACTGTCCTTTGACATATTATATCATGAATCCCTTTATTCTCATGATATTATAAAGTTTGAATTAAATGTTATTCCGCTATTATTTGTATTAAAGAGTCTCTCATTTTGTTAAAAACTATTTAACAAAAATATCGCTTTAAATGTTTTAAAGATTTATTATTCTAAATCATTATCTTTAATGTCAATGTTTTCAAAATTGGTTTCATTATTTATTTATATGGACATTAATGTTTTAAAATTATAATTCCTTTAAAAGCATCAAAGTGGTATGGGACACTTTGATTCAAAAATATCTTTTAAATGGTTTTTGAAAATGGATTGATTAATTCAATATCTGGGAATTAATTATTATGATTGAAAATGAAATGTTGTCATTGAAATGTTTATATTTTCAATATTTTATGTGTGATGATGCTACTTGGACATTTTACTGGTGGTTACGTGATAAACCATATGACGGGTGGTGCCGTGAATACCAGGATGGGTGGTTACATTATAACCTCCAATGCATTGGGTATTGAAGTCGGCCGTAGGGATATTCCATTAAGTATGTATGGAAGTTGGCCGTATGGTTATTCCATTAAGTGATATGTGTGGAAGTCGACCGTATGGTTATTCCACTTAAGTATGTTTATGTCCCAAGTTACCTTTATGTGTTATGTGTTCTTTATATGGGTTTTAATGTAATCCTTTGGTTACAAAAGGCTAAGTAATGATTTTTTTATTCAGTGAATAGTTTTTACTACTTCATGTAGGTGAAGGTATTACTTTGATAAAGTATACATGGTTTACTTGTTGTTTTGAATAACTAATATTTTTCATTCTTTGTGTATCCCTTACTGAGCTTTTTATTCTCACCCCAAGTTTTTTTTGAAATGTTTTTCACAGGACATAATGTGGAATAGGGTCAAGGATGGGATCAAGGGAAAGTCATGATATCTAAAACATGGAACTAGACATGTTTCTTATTAAGAGTTTTCATTTTATAGAAACTTAGTGAAAGTTTCAACTTTGTAATCTTTTGAGATGTAATAGTTATGTCCTAATTCTCTAAAACTCTAAACCTGAAAAGATCCTCAATGTGAATTATTCATTTAATTCAATATTAATTAAGGTTTAAGGTCGGGGCCTTATATCTGGTATCACCTTATTTCATTAAATATTGTATATATATATATTTATTTACATCAATTTAAATTTCTATAAGGAATTATACTAACAACTTATCTTATGAAGTTTTTTTACTTTAAAATAATTCGATAGTCTACCGATGAATACCCTATAGGTCCTCACTATTGTTTGGTTGGATTGGAATACATGGAGGTCCACTAGAGTCAACATGATGACACAACCAAATTATTATTCCTAGTAACCCTGAAGGGGTGTGAAATGATTGTATCAGATAATTTTCATTCCTATGTTCATAATATTTGAAACATATTATACAACATCATCATAATGTTAAAGAATATATTATGAATATCATATTGGGATTTCTTGAACAGTTACACTAGTATGATGTTCAGTATAATAGGGATATTTTAATGATCTTCATGTTTTATGATGTTTTTATTGAATATAATTTTTTCCATGGTAGACTATCATGGATTGTTGATATTTTTGATATATTATATATTTTTATATCTATTAGCATTGGACATAGACTATTGTCTTGATCTGGATTATTATCCTGCAATGCAAAGAGTTATATAATGAATCATATTTATTCAATAGGATCTTTATGTGATATTAATTAGACTATGGGATACAAATTATTGATGATCATGATAACTAGTTAATGTGTCAAACAAAACATAAATTGTGTTTTCAAATATAAGATCATAGAGCAATAATACTTTGTTTGACCAATTCATTTACATTATTTTATGAAAGGCCATGTGAAACACACCTTATTGAAACATGGAAATACTAATGTCGATGATGTTATTTTTTCAAGAGAGCTGCATCTACCCTAGGTATGCCATAACAGGTAATCGATGAATTTTTAGTTACTTGCATAACACACTAGGGGTCGTTTAATCATTTCATATGGACTGCTAGGATGATGTCATATGCACTCACTAATTTTTTATTAACCCTATTGGGTTTGAAATAGAACTATACACATCCATATGACCCTTGTAGGTCAGCATGGGTGGAAAAATATTTTCTATTAAGACCTTTGTGGGAGTATCCTTTTCAGACATGGATAACAAAAAATAGATTGAACATACATGTTGTTTTGCTATTTATATTTTTATTAAATATTACATATCAAACTTTCGTTATTGTTACCTATTATTAACGTAAATTATGTTACCAGTAGGTATCTGGATGATTCCTGATTAACCCAATCCATGTCAGGGTAATACTATATAAATACACCCAGTGTGGATACATTCAACATATTTTTGTGACATTAAGACAGTGAACCTTTATAGAGGAGTCCCATATGAAGATTCTCAAAGAGGATTAGATCCATTTTAGACAGTCAATTGATGGTGATGACTCATATTTTTATGGGATAATAATCCTTCATAAAATTAATACAATATTAATTGGTTAAACATTAATTTTACTCCAACTAAATGATATATGGTTTCTTAATAAATACCATGGAATTGAAACCCCATATAACTAAACCCATTTAGGCCTGTATTTGTCCTCAAAGATCGATAAAATCAATACATTGCGTTGAAATTACAGCCCATATTGTTGGTCTTCAGAAATATTGATATCTTGTAATGGATTGTTTTAGTATTAGAATTTTTCTCAGGTGTAATAATTAAAAGATGATATACAAAATATGTGGGTTCTCATGTCATGGGTGGTAGTAATCATGTAATGACATATTATGTTAGACCAATTAAGTTTGTGATTGGAAATTTCAATGTTGTGGGATGAGATAATAGTGAGGATTACATATTATTAGACATGAATGTTATTATAAGACTAATATATGTACATGGTTAATGGATTTAGTGGCTCAAACAATAAACTAGAAAAGTGGTGATAGGTGGGATACCTTGTTACTCATTTTTTGACTTAGACCCTAATGAGTGATAAATTCAAATAATTGGGGAAAACATAAAATGGAATAGAATGGTATAGTAGTTTCATTTGAGGTGAATAAAATATAAATGTTTTTCACTATGATACAAATTCATATGAGGTTATCGGGGTTTAATAAAAGAAAATATGATGAGTTAGTTTAATAGGAAAAATCAATTGTGATTGGGTATTGAGATTGTATTTTATTGAAATACTATTTTTGTTCATGGTTCAGTTGAACAATTGTTGTTTTGTTAACAATGTGATCAATGTATATGGATTATAATGAATGTAATGATTAAAAGTGGTGGAATTTTTAATGGATGATGATGAAAATATATAGAATTGGGGAAGATAACATAAAATGAATGAATAAATAAGTGAGGAACATGGTAATGTATTAATTAAAGAACAAGTAAGTTGATCAATTATGAAGAGGGGACCCCATGGATTCATGATCTATTAATTATTGAATATTGAGGAGCATGGTCATCATGGACATTGTTGTGTGTGAATCACATGATCATGAGTCAGGTGTTGGAATCATTGATGGATGTGGGAGGGATGAGGGGATATGATAAATAACGAGACTAGGGAAAGTATGTTGAATATGATTTATAGTAAAGTAAATGATGTTCCTCATTATGAGGGATGAAATGGAAATGGATTAGTTTTCATGGGTTGGTCAACCAAATGGTGGAACATTTCATGAATGGTGAGAGATACAAAGTGTTAGAGGTTGGAGATAGCTAAGAATCCCAAAAAAATGGCTTGTGAGGATGGAAAAGTGTTTTTTAGTGGTGAAACAATTATGATTGGAAATATATAAAAGTCAATTAAAAACCATATAGTGTGGATGTTAAAATAAAAAATTTGTTGGTAGTACACTCAGTATGAATGAATATGATCTGTTTTTATGGATTGAGTATTCATGGACTAGTAATGGGACATGTTTAGGGGGTCATGATAGCACATGATATTTGAGAAACATGGGAATATATACTCATTTTAGGTGGTAGTGTATGAACCATGAGTCGTGATGTAATGAATTCGGGATTATTATGTCAAGGGAGTGGGACTAGTCAGGGTATGACCATATTATTATTCATACAACATTAGATAAATTTAATTGAGTTATACTATATTCCTTAGTAATTTACATATATGGATTAATATATGGTATTTAGGGGAGTTGGTGAGTTTGAATCGTTCTTGGGATGATCATATTACAACTAGAGGGTGACTAGTGGGGTGGAGTAAAATTTCATATCATGTTTGAAGTTTCGAATCCCCAATTTCTGATAATGATGAAGGGGTTATCCAGTTTCATAATATTATTTAGTGATGAATCCTTGTTTCCTCTAAATAATTAGTGCGTGAATAATGTGAAACCATATTTTTTAACATGTTATTAGTGGGTGAATCGTGTAATTAAGTGTATTTGAAATGCAATTTTAGTGAAAATTATAGAGAATCCTAAGGAGATGGTTTTATGGATAAGGATATGAGTGGGGATCTATTTATTTTGTATTTAGTGGGAATAATATTTTAGAGTTATGAAGTTAATTTAAATAATTCTTGGGAAGGTACAAAATAGTATTTCTGAAGAATTAACCCAAGTGAGGTCAAACTAGAACACCTCATGGGATTGGATAAGTGAAGATGGGATAACATGTTTCGAAATCATATAGGAAATTGTTAATGGGATGTCTGAATGCTATAAAAGAGTTTTGATAACTGATACCATCAATATGGAACAATTTGTGTTAAAAAATTATTATAAAAGTGGAGTTCTATATTAGAACGATCCAAGAAACTATTTATGAGATGAGTGATGAAATTATAGTGACATGGGATGGAATAAGGACATAGAGCACCATTTGTATATTTATTTCATGGATAAGTGTGGTCGATTAGGTTTTGATAAATATTGTGTATCATGTATTGAGTTTTTACAGATAATCTCATTAGTTATTCTAGAGAATAATGCAGTGAATTAAGTGTGGTTAGATGAATCATGTTATAAATATTCTTCTAGATAATGATCAAAATGATATCTTAGGGTTGAGAAGTTTTAAGATGTGGATATGATAAAAATCATGTCAATATGGGTTGAAATATCTAGGGGAAAATAAAGTTTTCATTTGGTGAACATGTTGTTTTGAGATAATGGAATTGTAATAAAGTGTAAATGAATTGTACAGAAAATAATATGTTTTCAAACATGTTCTCGGGTTTAACGATGGTCTTCAGGGATCTAGTGAATGTTTAAGGAAATACAATGGGCCTGGGATGCTGAAAATCAATACTATAGGTGATCCATTTCATGAATGTGGTAGCCACGATGTGAATATGGTTTTCAGATTCCCATGATAATTTAGAAATTTCTAATTGGACTAGGGATATGGGCTATGAGTTTAATGGAATCGAACTATGAACCACCCCTCAAAATTTTCCACACACTTTTTATTAGGATTAAATGAGGTCATGAGGCCAATTTTAATCAAATAGATTAGACACACAAGTAGGTGATCATTTATATCACACCATTATTTCTTACTCTAGAATTTTGGTATTCAATGGTTTGATCATTCATCATAGAAATGCTGTATTTTCTTAATATCCATGTTCAAAATATTCTCCCCTAAAATCCACTAATTTTTGTGATAGTTGAATTAAGATAAAAAAAGTAATTTCACCAGATAATGATGAAACCACACATTTTCTTTATTGTTTCCTTACATCATATCATGAGGATGAACCAAGATGAAATCTTCCAGCTTTTTAATATTTTCTTATTAGAGTACATTTCAATTTAGAAATTTATTATTTTTGTAGTAAATTAAATATTCTTCCATTGAACAAGAAAATTTTCTTTGGAATATTTTACATCTTATATCTAGGGATTCATCTGTAGTGGACTACTCCCCATCACCATTTATTTTAGTGTAATAAATTGACCATGAGAGATTTCTCCAATTGTGTAGCTTGGTTATAATCAAAATAATTTATTATATTGGTTTCCATAATTTGTCATAGGTATCAAGAAATTTTGTATTGAACTGTTGAGATATGGTTATTTTCGATGGGTTTGAGTGAGTTAGGGATATCTCTTGGACTGAAACTTAAATAATGAAATAATTTATCAATGTTTGGTTTTTAACAATAATTTTCCAATAGTTAAACTACATGAGTATATGTTTATTGTGTTGTTATTGGGTTCCAACACATTTTCTATGGGACTAATATTAAAATAAATTTCATAATTAAAATAATTAAACAGGATAAATTTATTTATTAAATTGATGAAAATGAATACATTTCCTTAAAATTTATATGCAGATCAATATTCCAAGGTCTACATAAGTCCCATCAGAAGTTAAAAAATTCCTCACTCTGCATACAATATGTCCTTTTCCATAAAAAATTAAAAATAATAAATTATACCGTGATAGAGATATATAAATTTTGAATGGTTGAAAGGGACCTAAGGTGCCTATTCATCGATGACCTATAACCTTCTTTAATAGGATGTTTCCCTTGAAAAAATATCGTTGGACATGGTTTTTTTATTGACCTAATAGTAACGACCAAAATTCATATATAAATTAATGTTAGGATATATATCCTGGAATTGAGATTCGATAATTTCAAATATTAAATGGTATTTGAAAATAAGTAATATCATATATTGGACACTTATTAGGGTACCTATATCATGGAATCACTCTGGTAAGGGTGTTTTGGTAATAAGTAGTGATGATCAAGATAGCCCCCTTTAATTATCGATTAATTAGGATGACTACAAAGGCCAGCTTCATAATATAATTATCTAACTCATTCATCAAACCCTCTTAATTCATGTTATGTATCGAATGAATTAATAGGGATATTTTAACTTTCCTTAGAAAAAAATAAATATATTTGTTGTTCTTATGGGACATTCCAACATCATATAATTTTTGGGATGGGTGCTATGGCCACCTAACATCTGTCCCTTCCAATCAATAACAACATATGTTGGTTCATCCTGAAAACTAAATGTGACTTATAAATTGGATTTACATTATTATAAGAATATTTATATAATTAATCAGTCACATGGATATATTATATAAATTAATAAACTTCTTGGATGCCTGAAAAATTAAGATCTATCTTTTAATAAATGAATCTAATTTCATGGATGCATCATGATATCAAGATACAATATTACATGGTACCAATATTGTAAACATTATGCTTTATGGGAAACCACGTTAAATTGGAAAATAGAATATTTTTTCATGTTTATCAAATAAATCACACATGGAAATTGTATAACCTTTAATTATTAGCTCTCTAGTATCAAACTGATCTATGATGTCTCTAAGTGGTGGCATTTCACCTGAGAACTGGATGAGTGAGACATTACAAATTTTATGGTCAGCAAATCAATTGTTTCCAATTTTTCTATATATGATCTGGTTGACAAGATATGATTATATTTCCTTGAGTATGGATATATATATCATCCCACTATTGATAGACATCTAGATACCATCTTAGATCCATAGAGTATTCCATCTATATTACCTATGGTTCATCCCATCAAAAAATTATTCCAATTTAGTATATTTATAATCTATATCTAATATGTCGTATAAAGGTAATAAATAAATTCAATTTCAAATGAAGATATTTATCTAGTACTGTTAATAACACATTGATTGAGTATACATTCAATGACACATAGGATACAAATGTATATCTTATTAATAATATGTCAAGTAGAAACCTGGAATCTTATCTTATATTTACTATAGGTGAGTATTGTAATCCACATGGCTATCCCCTTATGGGGATGTTTCTTAGGTAGGGATATTTTGATGACGAGTGATGTAGCAATAGGTGGACCATGATATCCATTGTACCGAATATATGAATTTGGTTGTTGATATTTTTTTAGATGATAAATGTTATTATTATGATTCATTTGGTTAGTAAAAAATAATATACATCATTTACTGAATATGTATGAGACTCTGTTGTTGATGCCCTATTTTGATTTTGTAACACCCAAAGATTTTAGGAATTCATTTTTTGATTAATTTAATATATTTTTTATTTTTCATTGCATGTAACACTAGAGATAACAATTGTTATATGAAAGATCAATGATAATATTGAATTTTACATAACACCATGTCAATCATCCCCTAAAATAATCAATTGGATTTTATTGAGGTAAACACAACACAATGTTTGAAATGTTCTATACACATTTTCTAGTTCATTCTATAATATTATTAGAATACAACACATTTTTTACAAAACAATGATATACTTTAAATAATGTTATTAAATATACAATTATAATTTTCACCATTCCATTTCAATGGTTGTGATTTTAAAGACCCAAAATTTTCCTGAATTTTATTTAAATATATGGGAATTTTATGAGACCGTGAAAATTGATGGCGTATGATTCCGAGGCCCGGTGTGCCAAGAATAAATTTCGGAACTTTTTTTGGATACTTTCTGTAAACATGTAAGCAGGTTTTTTTAACTTTTGAACTGTTTCATAGAATTTAAATTTGAGGGAATCGTTGATCTCATAATGGAGATATTCGCTTAAGGATACCTTCCCCTCAACTGCAGTAGGTCAAGGGTGCAAGTTAGACTTTCAATTATTCGTGAAATAATAAAAAAAAAAAATAGTGTAACATTTTATTTTTATTTTCATTTGAAACACCCATTAGGATGTTTCACATGTGGGGACCACTGATCTAAAACCTCCCATGAGAGGTTACGGAGGTGGGGACCACAGAGCCGAAACATCCCATGAGTGGTTATTGGTGGGGACCACACAAAGCTACCCCTACTTGAAATCCCTCTTAAGTGTGGGGAAGCCTTTTAAAACTCCCCCACTTAATGTTGCCACCCCCCAATTAATTAATTTTCTTCCAACATCATAAACTAATTATGTGAAGCCAACATAAATTATGTCAAAAATTAAATTGGGTAAACATATCAGAAGTTGGCTACTTTTCATTTTGTTGGAATTGAGAGAGGAGAACTATTAGGAGGATTACACTTTTCCAACGAAGAATTTCTTACATGAAGAACATTTCTCCGACGAAGAACGCTGACACATGACTTCGACTTATTGATCGAGACATACTCTAATGTGGGACATCTTCAATCGATGACCATTCATTATTCCTCATCGACAACAACAAATGCATGATGTATGGTTTTAAATTGATTAAGATTATATTCCCATTTTCTATCTTTCTAAAACAATGAACATGGATGAAATCAATATTAAGTTGATCCGTGAATTTTTTCTTTTTTGTGTTGGGAATAATTATTGGGGAAGGCAGTAGGGTGGTTTTATGAATTTCATTCCTTTTTTATTCTTGATGACTCATCGTAATTCAAAGATAGTTTTTATCCATTTTATACTCCTCTAATATAGGGAGAGTGTGGTCCAAACAATCATGGACCATCCTCTCCACATTTCCTGTGATGATTTTTGGTGTTCATCGTGATTTCGGAGGATGGTGACCAACCATGATGGGGTATGATAATGGGGACCGGCACCACCGTCGGCCGCATCGAAGGCACCGGCGCCACCCCACTACCTCCACCACCGAAGGCCTCCGCCGCCTCGTGGCCCCGCTGCCCCGCCGCCCCGACGCCGCCCCGCGGCCTCGCTTCCCCGCCGCCCCGCCACCATGCAGCCTCCGCACTCCATGGATGAGTTGTCTCACAGCCTCTGTGCTCTATAGACGAGTCATCCGACGGCTTCGGCGCACCGACTCCCAGCCGCCTCGTGGCCTCGCCGAATCCCCGCCGCCCCCGTGACCATGCCCCCTCACAGCCTCCGCGCTCCATGGCTGAGCCAACCTGTGGCCTACGTGCTCTGCGGATGAGCCTTCACACGACCACAGTGCACACACCCAGTCGCCCTGTGGCCTAGCATTGTAAATGACCGAGCCGCCCCGTGGCCTCAGCGCCCCGCGACAAGCCGCCTTGCTTCATCGTGTCGTTCACAGCTGAGATGCCCCATGACTGAGCCACCCTGCATCCTCACATAGTTCACGACCGAGCCATCCCATAGCATTACCGTTCTACAGCCTACGCGGCCCACCAGTGCCTCTCGCGGCCCTCGCGGCCTGCCTGGCCGCCCAACGGGCCGGGCCGGACCCAGCCGACCAGGACGGACCCAACGGGATGGGCCGCCTAATTATCCAGACCAGACCCAGCAATTCGGGCCAGGTAGACTCGAAGCGGGTATACACAGGCCGGTTCGGGCCCAGTTGGTCAACCAGGTCGGACCAGACCTAGGCCAATTTGGACCCTAAACGCTCATTTGACCATAACTTTGTCACCGTGCGTCTATTTGACGAACCGAGAGCAGTGATGGAATCCTA
The DNA here is from genome assembly GCA_963277665.1 of Viscum album. Lineage (NCBI taxonomy): Eukaryota > Viridiplantae > Streptophyta > Magnoliopsida > Santalales > Viscaceae > Viscum > Viscum album. Next base: position 201,180,418 of record OY728121.1, on the reverse strand, counting down.
GGAGCGATATGGTCCCCTTATTATACAACACTATAGATTTGGATACATATTGGGTACGGTCGGGTTTGATCGAGTACGATTCCAATCAGGCCCCCGAGACTAATTAGCTAATAACTCATTGACCGGACGTCCGATTGATGCACTGTCTGTTGCGTTGAGAAACCTATGATGTGGAGGTCAGTTGGTAAACTTCTTATTGGGAATTCATGGTAGTTTATGTGTCTACTAGAGGCTTTTTGATTGGACCATCCCGGAGGCAAGCGATCATAGTGCGGGTACCCTATAGTTGGTTGTGATGTGATGAATGAAGAGTGATCCTGTGTGGGTCAGCACCTAGTGATCTTATGTGAGTTAGCACCTAGCGATCCTCTGTGGGTCAGCACCGATAGATCCTATGTGGGTTATCACCTAGAGATCATGTGTGGGTCCGCACCTAGCGATCCTATGTGGGTTAGCACCGAGCGATCATGTGTGGGTCATCCCCGAGCGATCCATTGTGGTTCTCCCTCTTAACAGAGTAAGATTATTCAATAGTAACATCTAATCATATCTACTACTGGACATTAGTTATACCTAGTGTGAGATGAGTCTATACATATGTGGTACCTTCCTTTGTGGTAATACCTTTGGGGTATTCTTCTGTGTGGAATACCTGTGTGGTACTTGCTATCATGGTATTTCTTCCTTTGTGGAATAGTTGATCTTGGGATTTGGAGTTGGATTCTACGTTTTCCTCATTATTGAGATGGGGTTACATGATAACATAGGTATATGTATGGGCATATACCTATGTGGGGTCATCAATTGTATCCTTTATTTGCGGTTACCCTTTACGGATTTTGTGAGAACTTGAGGGTCTCGAGATCCCTACTGAGTATCGTTACACACACCCCGGCATGGGCTATGCCTTCAATTTTTTGTGTTTGATGCATATGACGGACATAGCTGACTATGAACCAGAGTACTAGAACTAGAGGGGGCTCGGAGGTGGATGTTATATGAGGTGAACCTCCGAGATTCCAGTTCATGAACTATTTATACCCTTCAGAAATGTTTTGTGGATGACTATACAGGAGCTGCTTTTCACCTATCAGTCATCTTGTACATTCCAGTTTTCATTTTACTCTCTAGTTGGGCTTGTATTTTGGACCCTTTTACTTACTGACTCTATTCACTATTTAGTTTACATGAGTTCTTATATTGTTGTGTGCTTGGTTGTTTGTTTTACATGTTATAAAGGAAATGTCTTCCCAGGATTAGGAAAGTATGCATTTGGTGATTGTCACCAGCCCCTGGCCTATGGAAGGCGGGCTCAGGGTAGTCACGGCATGGGCCCTGAGGGGCGGGTTGTGAAAAAAAATTTATTAGAGGAGTCGGTTCTACCGTAGAACATAGGACTCCAATATTTTTTTAATGGCAATAGTATTATGTGTAGTGAGTGTGTTTATCCGTTTTTTATCCAATGTCGGTGCGGTGGCCGACATATCCATAGAGCAGGACCTTGACTTCTGATTTCTGACATAGTGCTTGAAAAAACATACTGTGTGTGTGTTTCCATGATTTTTCATTATGATATCTTGAGATATATCACCATGTATAACTTACTGATCGTGGCTCACCTCTTTCCTTTTAGGATTCCTCCATGAAGATAGATAGATAGGATTCCAGGTGTTGTACGCACTGTTAGCCCACTGAGCGATTAGGCCTTGGTGTTGGGCCCTTTTCCAGAAGAGGTACCAGCAGAGGCACCGACAGTACCATTAACCATAGGGCCACTATTTCCACCATGCCCAGCAGCAGATGGAGCACGCTTCTTCAGCGCATTGCACAAGTTCCTACAACAGAGGCCTCCCATGTTCAGGGAGAGACAGACTCACCGGCAGCTGATGATTGGCTGGAGGATATGTTGATAGTCTTCCGACTAATAGGGACACCAGCTGATCTCATGGTGATCCATGTCTCCATCCTTATATAGGAAGATGCTATAGATGGTGGAGCTTGATTATACATGTTCACGGTGAGGTGACGCTTATCTGGGCCGACTTCAAGATCCTATTTCGGGCATAGTTTTTCTCAGCGACTCTTCACGCAGTGGGCATACAGAAGATCCTTCATCTAAAGTAGGGGTAGCGTTATTGTGGCTCAGTACTCTAAGCGGTTCACTGACCTCTTTCGTTACACCATAAATGTGGTGTGAGGACCCACTCATCAGGGCTCGAACCTTTGATCAGTGGCTTAGGCGAGTGATCAGGGTTTCGATAATTTCACTCAGCTTCCTGATGTAGGAAGGGGTGTTAGAGAGAGCCCTATTAATGGAGATATTCCATGCTAGGCAGTCACAAGCAGCAAGTCCCACCACTAGTTGACTCATACAAGAGTCTTCAACAGCTGGTATTAGACATATGTCACTGAGGTCTAAGAGGACTAGACCTACAGTTGGACAACCGTAGGATTCAGGGTGGGTTGTGCAGGGAACCCGAGGCGGAGCCAGTCATGCCAGGAGCGGGTAGTGTTATGCATGCGACGAGGATTGTGACATGGCCCATGACTATCTGGACCACCTTACAGATGATCAGTAGACGTCCAAAGGACCACCCAGGCTGAGATAGATATTCGAACGAGGAGGTCAATAGGGAGCAGGCAGATGTAGTAGAGGAGTTGGTCATGGAACAAGAGGTGGGCGATGATTCAAGATGTTACCGCCACCACCACCATGAGGTCCCCCCCCTGACCGCAAGGTGAAGGTGGACATGGGATATCCTAGCTCCATGCATCTGAGTCATAAGATCATGGCGCTCTGAAGATGATATGAGGTACGACCTTTGTCTATTCCACCTTAGCTGTAGTACATATACACATAGGTGATAGTAATTAATGTATTTCCACTTAACTTAATTGAAACTCAGAGATTATGATGGAGCTGTTGGCTCAATCCATATGTATTGAGACTTCTACAAGAGCTAATTCGACGATTAGGAACTAGTGTGGGATGTACGAGCTTACTCTTAGAGGTGAGAGTTTCGGGTGGGATCTCATGGGAGCATTATCAAGGCCTTAGGACTTCATCTTGGGTGTGGAAAGGTTGTCAACAGTCCATGCTCAGATAGACTGTATTAAGCACAAATTGTGTTTTGTATGCAAAGATGGGACCAGTTTTACCATCATCAGTGAGAAGGGATCCATTGCAGTACAAGATTGACTTACCCGGAGGAGAGTGAAGTCGACTGCTCATCAGTTAGCTAGCCATACCCTCAGAGCGGTTGATGTGGAGAGTCTAAGCTATTATGTTTTGGTGGACCATTATGCGGATGTTTTCCCTGATGATGTTCTAGGTCTAACTCCTCACAGAGTGGTGGACTTTTACATTGACTTGTACCCTGGGACGACACCGATATCTACACCAGTGTAAAAAATTGCTCCCGCGGAGCTTCGTGAGCTGTGGGTATAGCTGGAGGACTTGAAGGGGAATGGATTCATTCAGCCTAGTGTATCTCCTTGTGCAGAACTAATTTTTTTCACCATGAAGGCATAATGGAGCTTGAGGATTTGTGTCGACTATCAGCGCCTGAACTAGTTAACCATAAAGAACAAGTACCCACTCTATAGGATTTATGACCACTTTGATCAGCTGATGGGAGCATGGTGGTTCTCTATGATTTACCTTAGATCAGGCTATCACCAGTTTATAGTAAGAGATGAGGATGTGTAGAAGAGGATGTCCATATGTCGGTATAGCCATTATGAGTTCTTGGTGATGTCATTCGGTGTAACCAGCGCTCCAGAATTGTTCATGGGACTCATGAACATGATCTTTATGCCATACCATTACCGCTTTGTAATTGTCTTTATTGATGAAATTATGATCTTCTAGACTACTGAGGATGATCATTATTATCATTGGAAGGTAGTACTAGACACACTCTGAGAGCACCATCTTTATGGTATGCTCTCTCTCTGCAAGTTCTGGATCCAAGAGGTTCACTTTCTGGGACATGTCATATCAGTGGCTAGAGTTGCAGTAGATCCAGTGATGATTGAGGCGGTACTTTCTTGGGATCCACCCATGAGTGTGACAGAGATACAGAGTTTCCTGGGTTTTTCCGGATTCTACCAGAGGTTAGTGCTAGATTTATCCAGAGTTGCAGTACCTCTATTTGGGTTAAGAAATAAGACGAAACACATCATATGGTTGGAGATATTCCAACTGTGTTTTTAGGAGCTGAGGAATTGGCTGAATAGTTAACCCATCTTGAGGATACCGGAGAGGGCTTAGGGTACGTAGTAAACCAAGACGCATCAGGGACCAGACTCAGATGTTTCCTGATGTAGGAGCGAGCAGTGATCACATATGGTTCTCGACATCTAACACAAAACGAGTAGAACTACGCAACCCATGACCTTGAGTTTGTAGCAGTCGTATTCACCTTGAAAATATGGTGTCACTATCTGAGGGGTGAACGTTTTATAGTCTACTCGGATCACAAGAGTCTCCAGTATATCTTCATTGAGAAGGAAATGAAGCAGAGACAATGATGTTGGATTGAATTACTCCAAGAATATGACTTCGTGATAGTATGTACTCCTATGAAGGGGAATGTTGTAGCTGATGCACTCAGCAGGTGGTTAGGTAAACAAGAGCTATGTTAGGCGACATAGAAGATTGCCTCTTTGTAGATATCCATTGTGGATCAGGATGAAGCAAATTTTCTTCAGTATCTTACTGCCATTCATAAACTTCTTCAACGAGTTAGTGAGGCACACCATGGGGACACTGACTGCGAGATGTGACATGCTCAGATATCCACAGGGCATGCAACTGATGGATTTGCTGAAGGTGGGGAGCATGAAATTATATTCAGAGGACGTATCACGGTAGTAGTGTCACTTCAAGAGGAAGTGTTGAGGGAGTTCCACACATCCCCTATAGAGGTATATCAATGAGTGGAGAAGATATACTAGGATCTCCGATGAAAACACTGGTGGCTGGGAATGAAGAAAGCAGTTGCAGTGTTTTTCTCTCGGTGCCTCACTTGTCATTAAGTGAAAGCGGAGCATCAAGTAACAACAGGCTTGGTTCATCCTTTAGAGGTCCCAGAGTGGACGTGCTACTGGATATCCATAGACTTCATGACATGAATTCCACATACATGTGGAGGACATGATTCGATTTGGGTGATCGTCGACCGACTCACCAAGTCGTCCCACTTCCTACCGATCAAAGAGCAGGGTTCAGTAGAGAGCATGGGGCGCCGCTATGTGAATGAGATTGTGCAGTTACATGGAGTAACATCGATGATTTTCATTGATCATGATACACATTTTTCTTCCCTGCAATGGAAGGGGTTTCTTGAGACTTGTGGGATGCAGCGTCGTTTGAGCACTGCCTTCCATCCTCAGACGGATGTCCAGACCTCCTGGACCATTCAGAGCCTCGAAGACATGATACATGCAAGTTTCCTCGACATCGGTCATAGTTGTGAGGATCAATTTCCATTAGAGGAGTTTTCATACAACAACAGCTATCACACAACCATTGGGATGACACCATTTAAGGCGTTGTATGGGTGACCATGCAAATCACCTTTATGATGGACTATCCCAAGGGAGTCAGCACTTGTGGGGCTAGAGATGGTACGAGCTACCACCGAGAAGGTGAAGATCATCCATGATCGAATGAAGACAGCACAGAGAAGGTAGAAGTCATATTCTGAAAGGAGACAAAGACCAATGGTGTTCACAGATGGTGATCACATCATTCTATGAGTCTCACCTCGATGACGTTTGTAGAGATTTGGATGGTGCGACATGTTATATCCAAGGTTCATAGGAACCTTCTAGGTCCTCCATAGAGTTGCCGAGTTGGATTACTACTTAGTTCATCAAGCTCAGTTGTACTGGGTGCACGACGTCATCCATGTATCCCAGTTGAGGAGATACGTGAAATTACCATTTCTGCGTCATCGACTATATAGAGCTGGGTGTCGACGATGTGGTGACTTTTATGGAGGTTCCTGTTGGGATTGAGGATCGACCGGAGTGGGTCCTTCGTGGGAAGTCCATATATCTATTGCGAGTTTGTTGGAAGCACAGGAACGTCCGGGAGAGAATATGGTAGTAGGGGGCTCAGATGCATGCTCAGTACGCCCACTAGTTCCCATTGTTTGAGTTGTGGATTATCGGGATTCAAACCCCTGAGGTGGTGAAAATGTAAAGACCCTTAATTTTATTGTAATTTTTTTAATATATGGGAATTTTATGAGTCTGTGAAAAATGTAGGTGCATGATTCAAAGGCCTGGTGTGCCCGTAATGAATTTCAGAACTTTTTTCCAGGTATGTTCAGTAAACCTGAGTGTGGTTTTTTATAACTATTGAACCATTGCTCGAAATTGAAATTTGAGGGCACCGTTTGACTCAAAGCACAAGTATTTGTTTATGGGGACCTTTATCTCGACTGTTGTAGGTCGAGGGTGGAAGTTAGTTTTTCACTTATTCGTTAAATAATAAAATAAAATAAAAAAGTGAAACATTTTATTTTTATTTTCTATTGAAACATCCATGTGGAAGTATCACAGGTGGGGACCACTGAACATAATAATCCCATGATAGGTTATGGTGGTGTGGACCACCAAGCCTAAACCTCCCATGAGAGATTGTGGTGGTGGGGACCACAGGAGTCTAAACCTCCATGAACTCCCTTCTTACGTGTGGGGAAGCCTTTTAAACATCCCCAGCTTTAACGTTGACACCCCCTTTAATTAATTTTGGGCCAACCACATCAATTAATTAAGTGCATCCCTCATAAATTATGTCAACAATTAAATTGAGGAAACATATCTGAAGTTTTCTTCATTTCATTTCGGTGGAATTGGGAGAGGAGAAATATTGGGAGGATAACACTTCTCCAATGAAGAACATCTTCCATGAAGAACGTTCCTCCAACGATGAACACTGACACATGACTTCAAATTCTTCGTCGGTAAATCCTCTAATGTGGGACACCTTTAATCGAAAACCATTCATTCCACCACATAGAAAACAACAAACAAAATAGGAATGGGTTTAAATTCATTATGATTATATTCCCATGTTCTTTACTTCTAAAACAATGAACACGGATCAACTCACTATCATGTTGATCCGTGGAATTTTTCTTTTGCGAATTGGGAATAATTGTTGAAGATGGTTGTGAGTTTGTTGTTTGAAATTGTTATCTACTTCATTCTTGATGACTCATAGAAATTCAATGAGTGTTTTTAGTCACTCTCTTCTTCTATAATGTGGAGAGAGTGCGGGCCAAAAAAACATGGCTCATCCTTTCCACATTTATTGTGATTATTTGTGGTTCCTCTCCACCGCCACCAGCGGCATCCACCACCCTGCGACCTCTACTCTCGATGGACAAGCCACCCCACTGCCTCCGTGCTCCGAAACCCAACCACCCCGCGGTCGAGCCGCCATGCAGACGAACTGCCCCAAGGCCAAGCTGCCCCACTACTGAGCCGCCCCGCTGCCTCGTGACTTCTGCGGCCGACCCGCCTAATGGTCGATCCATCGGGCCGCTGAGCCGCCCCATGCCCAAGCTGCCCATAGCCTCGTGCCTTCTGCGGTCGCTCTGCCCCATGTTCGAGCTGCACCGTGACCTCACGTCGTCTGCTGCCAAGCGGCCTCACAGCCTCATTGTTTTGTAGCGTCAGCAGCCCCTCGTGGCCCTTGCGGCATGCAGAACCACCTAGTGGGTCGGCCCGCCTAATGGACTGGGCCGGACCCAGCGAGTCATGTCGGTTTGGTCTGACTGGGCCGGACCATACCTGGGCCAGTTTCGATGCTATACGCTCATTTTGAAATAACTTTGGAACCGGATGTCTGTTTGACGAACCGTCAGCGGAACTAGAATCTTGGATCGAGACGGTCCCCTTGGGATACCCCAATGGATATTTGGATAATGATTAGGTGTGGTTGGGTTAGATAGAGTACGAATCCAATCATGCCCCTGAGTCTAAAAGGCTGATAACTCACAGATCAGTCATCTGATTGACTCACCATCTATTGCGTTGAGACCCCTATGATGTTGCAATACATTGAGATATTTATCCGTGGGACTTCATTGTAGTTGGAGTAATGACTAGAGGCTTCTGTTGCGGACCCTCCCAGAGACAAGCGAGGATATTGTTATAACCCTGTAGCTGGCTGTGACGTGAAGAATGAAGGGAGCTCCTTTGTCAGTCATCACCTAACAATCTTGTGTGGGTCAGCACTGAGCAATCATGTGTGGGTCAGCACCTAGATATCATGGGTGGGTCATCACTGAGCGATCACATGTGGGTCAGCCCCTTGCGATCTATTTTGGGTCAGTACTTAGCGATCCAGTGTGGGTCAGCACCGAGTGACCCTTTGTGGGATAACACCAAGGGATCCTATATGGGTCTACCTCTTAACAGAGTAATATGATTTATTAGTTACATCTAATCATATCTACTATTGTACATAAGTTATACCTAGTGTGATCTGTGTCTTTACTAGTGTGGTACTTTCCGTCGTGGTAATACCTTGGTTGTACTCTTCTAAGGGGCATCCTTGTGTGGTACTTGCCTTCGGGGTATTTAATCCTTTTGTGGAACTGTTGATCCTTGGATTTGAAGTTGGACTCAATGTTTTCTTCATGATTGATATGATATTACTTGAAAACATAGGTATATGTATTGTCATATACGTATGTAGGGTTATCAGTTGTATACTTTCTTTGTAGTTATCCTTTTTGGAATTTGTGAGCACTTGAGGGTATCAGGGTCCCAACTGAGTATCTTTATAATCACCCCTGCACGGGCTCTGCATTTACTTCGTTGTGTTTGGTGTAGACGACAGACTACACTGACGGAGGACGAGAGTACCAGGACATGAGGTGGCTCAGAGGTGTCATAAGACAAGGTGAACCATAGAGATGGCCGTTCGGGATCCGTACCTACCCATCAGGTAGGATTTGTGGTCGATGATCCAGCAGCTTCTTTTCACCTATCAGTCATCCTGTATTTTCCAGTTTTCCTAGTACATTCCAATTGGTCTTGTATTATGGCCCCTTTTACTTACTACAATAACTCTATTTGCTATATATTTTACTTGAGTTTTTATCTTATTGTGTTATTTGTTGTGTGTTGTAGTTCATAAAGGCAATCCCTTCCCAGTTTAAGGTAATACACCTTCAGTGCTAGTCCCTAGCCACTGGCCTATGGAAGGCGGGTTTGGGGTAGTCACTGCACATGCCCCGGGGGACGGTTCATGATACTGAAGAATAAGGTTGAAAATATTATAAAAGTATGGTTGACACACAGACACACAAACACACACACACACAAAGATATATATGAATATTTATTTGCTGACAAATAAAAAAAATTAAAATAGATTCATGTTGTAAATATTGAAAATGTGTTGATGGAATTCATCATTTATGAAATCATTCATAGTTTACCACAATAAATTAATTTAGAAACTTTTTTAATATGATATTAATGATATATATATATATATATATTATTAAATAAAATATTTAACATTCATCTTATGTGTTCTGTAGAGAAGATATAATAAATAAACCAATTTTAGGGATAGTGATATATATTTTCCTAAAAGGAAATTTTACCACAATTAAATAGACCACAAATTATAAATATAATTTTTATGAGTTTTTTTTTAATTTTTAACGTATGTAATGAAATAGCGACTTCAAAATTATCTTAGGCTAAATTTTTTGTATTTTTATATGAAGATTGATTTTTTTATAGTGAAAGAAACTGAATTTTAAAAGAAACCTTATTCTTCATCTTATTTATTTATATATACCATTTATTTATTAATTTTTATATAAACTATAATTGGATACATTATAAATATATTATTTAAACTTTGGAAATTATTTTGATTTTCACATTGAAATTGGATATAAAAACATTTCATTATTTTATACACATTTTTCTTAAAAAACTCATTGTTTCATCCCGTATATGGGATTAATTTTAAATTAATATCATTCAATTAGGAGTTTAGCGAATGGAAAATTAATTAATTATATTTTTCCAAAATAATTTATAATTTCATTTATTTTTATCATAAATTTTTACCAAATTTCATAGTCAATGTAAATAAAATTAATTATTATGATTAATGTAAAAATGAGTTTACATTATGATTAAACATTACCTTAAGGGGCCAAATAACCAAGACACATGAAAAAAAATAATTTTTTTAATTATATAAACCATATAATCCATTTTAATTAAAATGAAACATTATTTGAGGCCCATTATTTTGGTGATGTGTCCAAATATTGTTTACATTTGTATATTTCCATGAATTCCACTAATCTACCACAATAAAAGAGAACTCCACAACTTCCCTTAGTCACACCAATAAATCACTATTAATCATCCAAAAACATACTAATTGAGATAAAATTTCTCTCCTATTAACCTATAACACCACCTTCCTTCATAAATACAACCGATAAAATAATTTATTTAAAACCAAATAGAGTTACCCAAAGAATATGTAACATCCTTGAACATGTAAATTTGTTTTATTTATTTATCCAACCCATAAATTATATTATTCCATGAAAATATAATTTAGTATGTATCATAATAATACTGATATATTTTTAGGTACACTGGATGACCTATAATCACAATCACATTCAGAAAGAAAGATACAAAATCATTGTTCCTATGTATGGTGGACTACATCCTCTCGAACTGATGTCGTTCATTCTTCCATCACCAAATAACAATGATTGAGAGTAATGATGTAGTAACAATTTTTTATAACATATATATATTATATTAATGATTATTTTATTCTTATATAATTACTCTATAACTCATAACTTCATTCTTTCTATTTTTTGGAAATAATAGAATTGCGTTTGTGGACGTATGGACTACTGCCTCCTCAATGTGACGTGATTCTTAAACTCATTACATTTAATTTAGTAAGGAGGAGTTTAATTTAAATATTATAAATATATTTTGTAATAATTATAAATTTGTTATAATATATATGTGTATAATTGTGTTCTATTCATTCATTTAATAATTCATGAAAAATAAAAAAATGTTAATGCATGCATACTAGCCACTGTCTCTATGAACATTATATTACATTTCCTATTTCTATCATCGGTATATTATTATAAATAATTATATATTAAATATGTTTGTTAATAATATCCTGTTTTAAATTCTATAAATAAATATATCATAATCAATATAATAGAAATAATTATGACAAGCCAGAACATGTGTGAAAAACAAAGCGTCTATTACCTGATAAATAACATTAACATGAAATTTTTAGAAAATTCATAATATGAAGGCATAAATAAATCATATATTGTATTATATATTTCGATATGGTTCTATTTTATATGTATAATAACCATATATTTTATATAAATTATGTGTTAACATGTACGATGATATTAAAGACTTAGGGTAAGGGTTTTGTCGTTTCAGTATTATTATAGTTAGATATCTGATATATTCACATCTTATAATTGTTGTGTGGTGAATATAATGAAAATTTCTATGATAAATCATGAATTTAATCTATATAATAATAAAAATATTTTGATTGATGTTATTTTTCATAGAACCCAATATTCAAAAGTTACTCAGGTAGAAAGAGGAGTTCTAGTCCTATATTTTATTGCAAGAATTATGTAATACTCAACACTCATATCTCAATTGAGATATATATAATGAAATATATTTTACTCTATCAATATTATATATAAATTTTTTATTATTTACATATTCATTTTATGATCTAACATTCATCAGGATTACATATTAAATTTTACCAAATCAGTAAGGGAAATTTGTCATAATTTTGCTTCTTTGAGACACATGTTATGTCAGGATACCATAATCAATTATGCGGTGTACATAATTAAAATTGATAAGTAATATCTGGAATGTAATTATAATAACATTATTTTAATATTTATAAAATTTTGTTATTTAATGTTTATTTTAATTCAATGAATCCAAAGATGGAGAGTATGTTTTTTCTATCTTATTTCTTATCGGGACTACATATTATTATAACTTCATTAATGAAATATTATTATCTATATCATAAGTGAAATACATGAATTTTATTATTCTATGGTTATTTATTATTTCCGCATGTACTTTTATCACCATCCACTCTTTGATACATATGATATATATGAAAATGTGTTTTACAAATGCAATAAATATTTCTCTATTCGATAAAAAATCTGGTCTTTTCAAAAACCATATTTTTTTAAAAAAAATTCATCATACATGTTTCTAAATGTTATCATATTTTTTTAGGGAAATTTGTTTTTTTATGTTTTCAAGAATTTTAAAAATGGTTTTCAAGGATTTGTTTTATATTTTATCAACTTCATTTTCAATGAAAATGATTTTAAAACTGATTTATCATTTCAATAGAAATTTCAATGAGGAAATAACGCTTTCCTCGATATATATTTTAATGGATCAATTAAAAAATAATTTCTATCTATCATGGATTATTTTTGTGTTATGAATGCCTTACTGGGGATATGATCCATGTGTAACATTACTGTTATTTACTTATAAGTGCTATATTTTTATGGAATTATATTTATGGAAGCCAACTTATTTCGACATGTCAAACATGTTACCAATAGAGTGTTATGAAACTCATTTCCCTTCCATTGATTAATAATGTTTAAAATATATATTTATAAAACCCATTTCATTTTTATCAGACAATCAATTTTCAATGTGACCAACATGAACCCAATTTCACTTTAATGACTTAATCAAGTGGTGAAATAATAATCCTTTTAAAAGTTTTTTTGATTACATGAAATATCATTATAATTTTTTCATATCTCCCTACATAGAAATTTATAAGATTAAGGGGTGTCCTAGGTTGCATAGGGTAATCCCATTAAAACTTATACACTGGGGGTGTCCAATAAAGTGTTAGGTAAGCACGTGGCAACATATATGTCAGGGTAGCCTAGAACGCTTCACATACGCCCATTAAAGCATATTTGATGGGTTTTCCAAATAGGGCCGTGTAATCTCATTAAAGATTATACAATGTGGTTTCCTAGATTGAAATTTGTGATCCCTTTATATATTATATGACTGGTGGACCCTATACATCTTTTCCAGGAATTCGGTAAAGATTTATATCTCAAAGGATAAAAATATAATCAAGTTGGCATAAATGGTTTACTATTGGAATATGGTGTAAACTAATAAATTAAATGGAAATGGATATAAATAAGGATGAAAGAGTGTCCCTCTATGTAGGTTCAATAACCATGAACTGCCTTGCAATTTTTTGGTAATGATCCTTTATTTTAAGTGAATGATTTTACATGCTTATGTGTATTAAAAAACTATTATGATTTTTTTAATGTTATGATTTCTTTTATGATTCTGTCAACTAACTTATAATTAATATATTAGAAATATGAAATCATTATTCCATGACTTTTAATTATGATCTTTTATATGAAGGATATGATCTTATAATGATACGACCATGTTCTCATACTCATATTCTCATGTTTTTCTAACATTTCTCCGTTGTTTTCCCTTACTCAACATTTGAAATTACTCATGTCTTATGATTCCATTATTGGGTTATGTATAATTGTTTTAATTATAACAATTAAAGAGGATGATATTTATGGAATATATTTATGATATTTCACCAGGATGGAATATTATATTTCCTTTTTTCCAAATACACTCAAATATTATGGTCCCGAGGCTAGTACTATTGTAATGTGATGAAAATTGATTTAAAATAATTTACTATCTTTGTTTGTTAATACCATATTTATATTATTTCTATCAATGTAAAGGTTTCATGTATAATTAGAATCTAGGATGACAAAAAATTAAATAAATAATTAGGGATATTATTAATTATATTTATATGGATTTCTATAAGTAAAATCCAATGGTACCATAGATTTAAAAGAAGGGTTCATGATATATATGTATTATAAGTATGTATTCATGATTATTTAGTTTTCCTATGTGCAAATTGTTTCTCAAACTATTCATTCCTCTCTTTGTAAATAGGTGTAACTCGCAGTAAAAGGTTGAATTTTTTTTTCAAATTTTAAATTTATACTCATTTGGAAAATAGATGTTATATACGGAAAAATAATGAAGAGAATTGCGAACATGGAATGAGTATTGGTTATACTATAAAATATAAAAAGAAAAAAATGACAAGTTAACGGAATGTGATTTTATAACTATATTGTTTAAATTTAACAAAATAATCATGATTAAAATGAGGTTGAAGAACCATATGAGATGATTAATATTTATTATTCTTGGAAAGGGATATTACTAAATAAGATGAAGGATTATGAATAATTTTTGATGAATCATGTTTATATTAATTTTAATTCAATAATTGGTTTATATAAATCATGAGTAATAATATTTTTCATAGATATGTTAAATGTTTATAATAACATGGAAAATTTATTTAAAGGAACGATGATAATTTTTAAGGGAATATAACCCATAATGTGTTCCTAAATTTAAAGAAATTATATTTAACATGGATAAAGAGATTATAGATATGAATAATATCAAATGGATATTAATGAATAAATTTGAAGTAATTATTGATTTTTTGACAAAGTGATACTTGTTAACATGGATGATTTTTTTAACATTTTTTTGGATTAACATAGTATATCCAATAATATAGGGAATTATAGAGTTATAATGTCTTCATTATGGTTTTATGATATTTATAGTAACAACCATGTTGCTAGAGAAAACATGATAATATAATCAACAAGTTTGGTATGTGACAGAAAAGATCTAGATTATGATATTAGAGGGATCAATTTCATGGAGTTTTTAGAAAAATTAGTTTCCTTCTCACTATAGTTTTAGAAATTCATCATTCCTAATGTTTACAAGGAGACACATTTGTGGAATGTTTTTGGTAAAAAAATTCATGTGGTTTTAGTGATTAATATATTATCTTACCATATGAGGAGTTATGAATATTGGATGACTTGGGCTAACCATTTTTTATGATTAAGAAATATTGAATTACTTATAATTCTATTTTTTGTATCTCATGATCATATAATTCATTGGAAATAAAAAAGTCATTTATATTTCATAGAAAACAGATGAAGTTGAATCTAATCAAGGAATAATCAATGGTCATCTTTACAGAATAAAGTAAATATATATTCTCATGGGAATTATTAATCATTTTAAAAGGTTCATGAAATAAAATTCTTTGTCATTAACGTCATTTTTATGATACCAATGTCTTTCTAATGACTTGTTGGGTTATGGATTTGTGGTTGACATCTTTCTCCTACACATGTTCTCTATCACTCTCCATTATAATTTGATTGTTTGACTTATCACCCATGTCCATGTATTCAGTATCAACATATGTGCTCTTATGTGGAATCCTTTTTATGAGATACATTGGGTAACCATTCTATTTTATGTTTTCCCTTATTAAATAATGTTATTGTTTTCATTTTTCCAATTTGGGTAACTATTATAGTAAAATTCAAGTATTAAAACATTGATAACCCATATGATTTTTGATAAAAAAATTCATTTTAATGAGGTATAATTTTACACCCCTAGAGTTTATGAATTAATATTTTTGATAAATTTAATCCTTTTGATATTTTCAATTTCACTGAAAATGAAACACAATTTGCATTAATGGAAAGAATAAGGTTTTCTTATAATGTACACAACACCTTGTTGAGATTATTATATATGAATCTTTTATATTTTAGTGAAGTACATGAAACAAAATTTTTTGCTTGTTCAAATAGAAATTTGAGATCCTTTGATAACATTCATGACATGAAATAATTGTTTCACCAAAATATAGTGTACAACTAATATTATTATTAAATTATTATTATAGTTTTCAATAAAAATTTAGAATAGTGGTTATGAAGAAGAGTAATTAAATTATGAATTTTTGGTTTAGACAAGTATATTTTAAGAAAAAAAATTAGCATATAACTAAAAATTAAAATAACACCCTTTTTAAAATATATGAATTTAATCTCTGAAAAATTACTTTAATGAAATCCAATACATTTTAGTGGAAAAATTAATATAAAAAATTTTGGTAAATTATTTTAATAGAATATATACATATATATATATATATCTTATTATTACAGTTATTTAACACTCTACAAATATGTTTACTAGAAAATATTTAAGAATAATATAAATTTTACATATAAAGATATAATTTTGTTCATAATAGAACCTTTTATTATCTTTTAAAATAGAAAAAAATTTAATTATAGTTTTTGAAATAGTTATAAATTTTATTTTTCAAAATAAATATAATATTATAAATTTGAACATCAAAAATTTTTTATGTTGATTTTATGGTATTTTTCTATAAAGATTAATTTTTGATTGAATAGTGAAAATAGTGAATTTTAATTGAAAAAATGTTTCTCATATCATCTAGGTATATATTTAAATTATATATTAATTTATTTATTATAATTAAATATGTAATAAATATATTAATTCTATTTTTGTAATTTTAATTTATTTTAAAATGAAATTGGAAATAAAATCATTTCAAACATTATAACATTTTTTACATTAAGAACATGTCATCTCATCCTATTTGTCAAATTAACATTTAATTATTTTATTCCACATATATAATAAGAATTATGGAAAATAAAATCTATATTTATATGAAAAATAATATATAATTTATTTTATGTGGATATAAGTTTTTAAAAATAAGTATTATTGAATATAATTAAAATTAACTATACCAATTATGTTAAAACGGGTTTATATAGTAGATAAATATTATATTAAGAGGCCAAATGACCTAGGAACATGTATGACAACCATATTAATAAAATATGTCGATCACATCCTCTATTTTATCACACATTTACCATTATTTTTTGAAAATTATGAATGATAAACTTCTCAATAGTTTTTTCCTTTTTATATTTATAAAAATGTTACTCCTCCTCCACTATAAAAGTTCACTCACTACCTTTAAATATTCACACAAACCTCTCACTCTTTATCATCCAAAAACATCCCAAATAACCTCCCAGCTACCCTCTTTTCAAAATTGTATCCACCCTATGGGAATTAATTACAGAAAGTAATCCATTTGGTTCAAACCAAAATGAGTTACCCAAAGAAGATGAAACATCCCTCATCAAGCAGTTGTGTTTTATATATTTTTTTAGCCCCTAAATACAATTAATTACTAGATTTTATCTTAATATATGTATCATAAATATATTATTATTATTTTATTTAAATTTCACCACCGATAATCACACAAAAATCCATCAAATGGGATTTTTATTCATCGTTCGTGTGTACAGATGACTAATTTTGAGAGAACCAATGTCATTTGTGTTTTCCTTGCCTCTATTCATGGATGAGAATTATGATGAAAATAATTTTGATATATTATATATATATATATTATTTTATTTATTAATTTTTTATTATTTATATTTTTATATAACACATATATGTATTCTTATCATTTTCGGGGTGTATGATAACTTCATTTGTGGACGTGTGGACAATAGCCTACTCAAAGCGAGTTCATTCATTCCCTCATTACATTGAATATATAATGGATAGGTTTAATAAGAAAATATGATATATAGTAAATAATAATTAAACTATAATATATATATCTCATTAACATCTTCTCTTTCATCATACCAAAACTTAAAATGGAATCAATAATCATGTGTACATACGCCATATCATCACAATGAACTGTGTATTTAATTTCATATTTAAATGTATAATATAGTATTATAAATAAATATATAATTAATATATATTATTTTAAAAAAATAACATTCTATTAATAAATAAATCTAGATCTATTTAAGTGGACTAAAAAGAGAAGTAAAAACATGTATAAAAACAAAGTGTTTATTACACAAAACATTACATTAATATGGAATTTTTATAATAAATATAATATAAAATAATAAGTAAATACCATATTTTATTATATATATTACTATGGTTTTAAGATTTATTTTAACTATAAGGCCCCAGCCTTAAACCGTACTTAATCTTGAGTTATTACAAGATTACACCTTGAGGATCTTTTCGGGTTTAGAGTTTTAGAGAATTAGATCATAAAACATGCATTACATTCCACATATAAACAAAGTGGTTACACAATGATAGTATTTTTATTCTCGTCAATGGAAACATATTTAAAATAAACATGGATTCTTTCTTGACACTTCCTTGACACTATCATCATATCATGTACCTTTCCCTTGACCTGTGAAAAACATTTCAAAAAAACATGGGATGAGCATAAAAAAGCTCAGTAAGGGATATAAAAATATGGAAAGGAAACATGGGTACATATATACATAAGGATGAGATCATACTTTACCCATAAAACATAAACACTTTAACATACCTCATCAAATCATGAATAAATCATAGAAATCATAAGACATAAAGGTAACTTGAGGCATTCATAACATTCTTACGTAGGGAGTAACCCTCTTGGTTACGTTTGGAATACCCATCACAGTATATTCCCTAAATATCTTCGGAGAAACCTTAAGGTTTCACTCCTTCGCGTTACCCAATGCATTGGAGAGCTATATCGGGCTCACCCGCCCTTAGTTTATCACGGAACCACCAGTTTTCATAATAATTCCCAAGAACCTCAACATAATCATATCACATAAAACATGCATAAAGGAAACATAAAATTCCCACCATTCAATCAAAAGATATCAATACAACACATTTATATACAAACATTATGAAAACCATTTTCGATACCAAAATAAAAGAAAAGTAAAACATGGTATTTATTTTTCTTTTAAAAAGATGTTATGGCTTATAGAGGAAGCCGAAACTCAAATAATGGTCACGACGGCGGAGAAGTCGTTGTCGCCGCATATGTACAACAAAAACATTCCCTTTTGTCGTTTAGTAAACGCTTCGTATAAAAAAGATTCCTTTTGAATAAACGTAAAAGTCAAAGGGGTTTATACACCGTATAAAATAAAGTTGTGTATAAAATAAAATATGCCTCAATGAAAGGAGATTGAGACGAAGTCCCATACCTCGGGTCTGACTTGACTCGATCGTTCTTTAATGTCCTGAATAATAAACTTGAGTTAATTTCTACTTGTTTAAGAACCTTTTTCAAATTCATTATTCCTTTTATATCACTTATTGCCATGTCATGAACACTATGTAATTATTTAAGTTAATAACAGTCGTTTTAACGATCATTGGTACTTGAGTCAAAAATAATCCCATTATAATTACATGTTGTTCATGTATCCATTATATCCAGAATTGTATTAATGATGTAGATAACATATATGTCATATATATCCAGTACATGCATGCATTTATAATATTACATAATCATTTAGAGGTAAGAAATGAAATGCACCGTTCATGGAGACGGTAAGCCGTACGTACGCATGAACGCTACTTTCATTTCTATTTCGTATTTTATAGAATGGAATCATAATGATATAAAGGTATATTATAATTCCAGTATAATATCATATATAATATCATAGTTCCATCCTTTATACATCCCACATATGGTATTTAACGAATCAAATCACTTTGAGGGGGCGGTAGTCCGCACTTCCTTAAATGAAGATATCGCGTTCACCCATAATGGAAACCATAAAGGTATGCCCAAAAAAAGAAAATACAGAATCTTAAGGAAAACATAAACATATCACATATAATATATAAATATAGTGACATATTAATGTCCACCTTTGAAGGTGTTAAAATAATGTTGAACAATCATTGTTTCGGGAGGCATAAATTCACCATCCACAGAAACAGTATGTTCGTTAACCATTAGATGTAGGTGTGTGTAGGTGTAGCTCAAATCATTATTATAAAAACATCCTAGTATATTGAGTCTACTGGAGTTGTTACAAATGAACAGAATAAAAAGAGTTTAGGGGGTTGGAGAAGAAAAATAAAACAAAAGGACTCAAAAGAAGACATTACCTTAAAATCGGGTAACTCCCTTTGCTTTGAGCTCAAAGGCTTCCTTGGGAAGACTTTTGCCAAAAGTGAGGCTTCAAGGAGTAAGAGAGGGAAGTGGAGAGACAAAATGGGCAGGGTTTGGCCGGGCCAAAGGCTTTGGGAGTGTGGGTAAGGAGGTAGAGTTGGGGGCCTTTTATAAGAGGAGAGGAGGGGCACTCTTGGAATGTAAAGAAATATTACTTTATTTGAAGATGAGTTTCGGATTTAAATGGTCCCACATTGATATAATTCGAGTATAAGGTGATAAGGGTTCGAAATCTACCCATCCAATAGGTTTTGTACATTTTTAGGTTTTATATATTACATTATCTTTCCATTTTATTTAAATCGTTAAATAATGAGGTCATCGCTGAATCATCATGATGTCATAAAAAATTTAATTTATTTAAAGTCTAAAAATTATAAAAAAATACTATGATGTAGGAAATATTTTTAGCTTTCCAATGACTATTTATAATCAAAAATATTATCTTTATAACCCCACGTAAAAATTGTTTTTGTAAAACATATGATGATTGTTTCATTTTTACTTTTACATTAAATAAAAAGTTATTTATGTCATTTCCCAACCAAAGTGGCTCCATGGGGTCCCCAAGTTGACCCATGGCTTTTATGGGTCAGCCATGACACAACCAATGAGGGTAGGACATGTGTCAAGCTCATCTCATACTATTAAAACATTATTTTTACCTTAAACTACACTAATTACCACTAATCGCGATTAAAAACTTCATAAGTTACTATTCATCAAAAAATTATTTTAATCTCATTGAACCACGTTTTACTTCTTAATGAAAACCATGTATGTCGGATTTTTGAAATTCAAAATACAATGATGGCAAAATTTCATTTTAACGGAAAATCAGTTTTTATAAATACCACTTAGTGGTTTCACTATTCATCAAAAATTGAAGTTTTTCAGAAAATTACCAAAAATTCACCCTAAGCTATATTTGATATTACAAATTCAAAAATTAAGTCTATTTTACAAAATTCAAAACATATATGTCACATTAATTAATTTAAAAATAAAATCCCGATGTCAGAGCAAATAGCGTGTTTTTATAAAACAATTAGTATCAAAAGATTGACACGAGTTTAAGTCTAATTTCAAAGTGAAATTGATTCCAATGACCACCATTGGATTAAATGGTAAAAATATATGCATATTACACATTAATAGCAATTCAAAAGATAATCTAATCATATAAATAAATTAGATTAAGAAGCAGTTTTGATGTAAAATGTAGTATTTTTCACTATTCATTAAAAAATGAACATTGTCAGAAAAATACCAAAAATTCACACAAAGTAAATTTTGATGTCCCAAACATAAAGAATAAGTTTATTTTGACAAATATAGCTTATAAAATTGTCAAAAGATATATTTAAAAATGGTTTCCCATCAAAAGGTAGTAAAACAATATTTTAAAAATATTAGTGTATTCCATGCTTAAGATTGGATTTAATTTCATTTTAAGCCTCTAAAACACTATCTAGTTCATTAATAGACATAGATAAAAATATATATTATTCATTACTTACTTGGGGTGTTACATCCTTCCCCCCTTTAGAAAATTGTGTCCCCGTAATTTATTTACTTATCAAATAAATAGGGGTACTTATCCCTCATTGCATTTTCAAATTCTCATGTTTCCTCTTCCATCATGTGGTTTTTCCACAAAACCTTTACCTGCTTAATCACCTTATTCCGTAACACTTGCTCCCTGTGGTCAAGAATCTGGACCGGTTGTTCCTCATAAGATAGGTTCTCTTCCAGCTGAACTACCTCAAGACTCAAAACATGAGATGGATCTGGCATATACTTTCTCAACATCGAAAAGTGAAAAACATTGTGTACCTGAGATAAACTCAGAGGTAAAGCCACCCGGTATGCAACTGATCCAACTCTCTCCAGAATTTCATGTGGTCCAATTAACCTTGGACTCATCTTTCCTTTCTTACCAAATCGCATCACACTTTTCCATGGTGAGACTTTGAGAAAAACATGATCACCTACCTCAAAAGATAGATCCTTCCACCTGTTGTCTGCATAACTCTTCTGCCTACTCTGAGTTGTTCTCATGTGCTTCTGAATCAGCTGAACTTGTTCTGACATCTCTTCTACCAATTCTGGTCCCATCAACTTCCTTTCTCCCACTTCATCCCAGAAATCTGGAGTTCGACACCGCTTCCCATATAACACCTCAAATGGTGCCATCTGTATATTGGAATGAAAATTGTTATTACATTAAAATTCAACCAAAGAAAGATGTTGGTCCCAACTTCCCTGATAATCCATAGACGAAGAACGTAGCATATCCTCCAAGGTCTAAATTGTTCGTTCTGACTGCCCATCTGATTGAGGATGAAAAGTTGTACTAAAATTTAATTTAGTACCCAACGACTTCTGAAGGCCTTTCCAAAAGTTAGAAGTGAACCTGGAATCACGGTCAGATACAATGGAGAGAGGAACTCCATGTAACCTGACTACCTCTTTAAGATACAAACAGGAAATTTGATCTAGGGAAAAAGTATCTCGTATAGCAAGGAAATGAGCAGATTTAGTCAATCGATCAACAATAACCCAGATTGCATTATTACCTCGAGATGTCTTCGGTAATCCCAAAACAAAGTCCATGGATATATTCTCCCATTTCCACTCTGGAACTGGTAAAGGCTGAAGAATCCCTTTCGGTGACTTCCTCTCCGCTTTAACCTATTGACATGTCAAACACTTCACAGTAAAATCAGCAATATCTCTTTTCATTCCATCCCACCAGTAATACTCCCGCAGATCTTTGTACATATTAGAACTGCCAGGATGAACTGAAAACAGAGAACTATGAGCTTCACATAACAAATCTCTCTTCAACTGTGAATCACAAGGCACAGACAATCTCTTCCCAAATATCAAAACTCAATCATTATCAATGTTTAATTCAGGCAACTTACCTTTCTGAACCAGCTCTACCTTTTTCTGCAACTCACTGTCTTGCTTCTGTGCTTTCTTGATTCTATCTGATAGAGATAATCTCACTGATACCTGAAACAAAACAGAAGAACTTCCTGCTCTAACAACTTCTATGCCAAAGTTCATCAAATCCTTAACCAAAAGATCACGTTCCAAACGCAACATTGCTAATGAAACATTACTTTTTTGAATCAAAGCATCGGCCACTTTATTTGCTTCTCTCGGATGGTAATGAATTGTACAATCATAATCCTTCATTAATTCTAGCCATCTCCTTTGTCTCATGTTCAATTCTTTCTGAGTTAATATATACTTTAAACTTTTGTGATCGGTATATATTTCACACTTTACTCCATACAAATGATGCCTCCAAATTTTTAAAGCAAAAACAACAGCAGCTAATTCCAAATCATGTGTAGGGTAATTTACCTCATGAGTTTTCAACTGTCGTGAATCATAAGCAATTACCTAATCATTCTGCATTAGGGCGCAACCAAGTCCTTTCAATGAAGCATCACTGTAGATAACAAACTCACCATTCCTGGAAGGTAGTGCCAAAACTGGAGCATTCACCAATCTTCTTTTCAATTCCCGAAAACAATCATCACATTCTTTTGTCCAGATAAACATAACACCCTTCCGAGTTGGCTCAGTCATTGGACTAGATAACCGTGAAAATTTTCTAACAATCCTTCGGTGATAGCCTGCCAAACCAAGGAAGCTACGAATCTCAGTTACATTTGTGGGTCTTGGCCAATTTTCCATAACTTTTGTTTTTGCAGGATCAACAGTTTTCCCATCTTTAGAAACAATGTGAGCAAGGAAACAAATTTGTTGCAACCAAAACTCACACTTGCTGAATTTCCCATACAATTTATTTTCTTTTAAGGTTTGAAAAATGACCCTTAAATTTCTTTCATGCTCTTCTTTACTTTTAGAAAATACCAAAATATCATCAATAAACACAACCACCATTTATCATCTGATTCAACTGAGCCATCACTACAACAAACTCTTCAATTTTGATTCTGACCATCTCAGGTTGCTTATTTAGAAGGTCATTTCCCTCTGTATGCCTTCCTAACATAGCTGACATGTTTCCTATGTGGAAAACCATTCTTAACATAGAAATATCTTAGGTGAAGCAACATGGTAATATTTAAATTCTATATCATTTCACTCATACCATAAATTAATTTATAATTTAAAAATTTTCTAACTCTTAAAGTTGTCTAAACCGACCTCTGATACCAACTCTAAGGCCCCAGCCTTAAACCTTACTTAATCTTGAGTTATTAAAAGATTACACATTGAGGATCTTTTCGGGTTTAGAGTTTTAGAGAATTAGATCATAAAACTTGCATTACATTCCACATATAAACAAAGTGGTTACATAAAGATAGTATTCTTCATTCCCATCAATGGAAACATATTTAAAATAAACATGGATTCTTTCTTGACACTTCCTTGACACTATCATCATATCATGTACCTTTCCCTTGACCTATGAAAAACATTTCAAAAAAACATGGGATGAGCATAAAAAGCTCAGTAAGGGATATAAAAATATGGAATGGAAACATGGGTACATATATACATAAGGATGAGATCATACGTTACCCATAAAACATAAGCACTTTAACATACCTCATCAAATCATGAATAAATCATAAAAATCATAAGACATAAAGGTAACTTGATGCATTCATAACATTTTTACGTAGGGAGTAACCCTCTTGGTTACGTTTGGAATACCCATCACAGTATATTCCCTAAATCTCTTCGGAGAAACCTTAACCTTTCACTCCTTCGCGTTACCCAATGCATTGGAGAGCTATATCGGGCTCTCCCGCCCTTAGTTTATCACGGAACCACCCATTTTCATAATAATACCTAAGAACCTCAGCATAATCATATCACATAAAACATGTATAAAGGAAAAATAACATTCCCACCTTTCAATCAAAAGATATCAATACAACACATTGATATAAAAACATTATGAAAACCATTTTCAATACCAAAATAAAAGAAAAGTAAAACATGGTATTTATTTTTCTTTTAAAAAGAAGGTATGGCTTATAGAGGAAGCTGAAACTCAAATAACTATCATGACAGCGGAGAAGTCGTTGTCGCCGCATACGTACGACAAAAACATTCCCTTTTGTCGTTTAGTAAACGCTTCGTATAAAAAAAGATTCCTTTTGAATAAACGTAAAAGTCAAAGGGGTTTATACACCGTATAAAATAAAGTTGTGTATAAATTAAAATATGCCTCAGTGAAAGGAGATTGAGACGAAGTCCCATACCTCGGGTCCGACTTGACTCGATCGTTCTTTAATGTCTTGAATAATAAACTTGAGTTAATTTCTACTTGTTTAAGAACATTTTTCAAGTTCATTATTCCTTTTATATCACTTATTTCCATGTCATGAACACTATGTAATTATTTAAGTTAATAACGGTCGTTTTAACGATCATTGGTACTTGAGTCAAAAATAAGCCCTTTATAATTACGTGTTGTTCATGTATCCATTATATCCAGAATGGTATTCATGATGTAGATAACATATATGACATATATATCCAGTACATTCATTCATTTATAATATTACATAATCATTTAGAGGTTAGAAATGAAATGCACCATTCATGGAGACGGTAAGCCGTACGTATGCATGAACGCTACTTTCATTTATATTTCGTATTTTATAGAATGTAATCATAATGATATAAAGGTATAATATAATTCCAGTATAATATCATATATAATATCATAGTTCCATCCTTTATACATCCCACATATGGTATTTAACGAATCATATCACTTTGAGGGGGCGGTAGTCCGCACTTCCTTAAATGAAGATATCGCGTTCACCCATAATGGAAACCATAAAGGTATGCCCAAAAAAAAGAAAATACAGAAGCTTAAGGAAATCATAAACATATCACATATCATATATAAATATAGTGGCATCTTAATGGCCACCTTTGAAGGTGTTAAAAGAATGTTGAACAATCATCGTTTCGGGAGGCATAAATTCACCATCCACGGGAACAGTATGTTCGTTAACCATTAGATGTAGGTGTGTGTAAGTGTAGCTCAAATCCTTATTATAACAACATCCTAGTATATTTAGGATACTATATTTGTTACAAATGAAAAGAATAAAAAGAGTTTAGGGGGTTGGAGAAGAAAAATAAAACAAAAGGACTCAAAAGAAGACATTACCTTAAAATCGGGTAACTCCCTTTGGTTAGAGATCAAAGGCTTCCTTGGGAAGACTTCTACCCAAATTTAGGCTTCGAGGAGTAAGATAGGGAAGTGGAGAGACAAAATGGGCAGGGTTTGGCCGAGCCAAAGGCTTTGGGAGTGTGGGTAAGGAGGTAGAGGTGGGGGCCTTTTATAAGAGGAGAGGAGGGGCACTCTTGGAAAGTAAAGAAATATTACTTTATTTGAAAATGAGTTTCGGATTTAAATGGTCCCACTTTGATATAATTCGTGTATAAGGTGATAAGGGTTCTAAATATACCCATACAATAGGTTTTGGACATGTGTAGGTTTTAGATATTACATTATCATTCCATTTTATTTAAATCATTAAATAATGAGGTCATCGATGAACCATCATGATGTCATAAATAATTTAATTTATTTAAAGTCTAAAAATTATAAAACAAATACTATGATGTAGGAAATCTTTTTATATTTCCAATGACTATTTATAATCAAAAATCTTATCTTTATAACCCCATGTAAAAATTGTTTTCGTAAAACATATGATGTTTGTGTCATTTTTACTTTTACATTAAATACAAAGTTATTTATGTCATTTCCCAACCAAAGTGGCTCCATGGGGTCCCCAAGTTTTTATAAGTACCACTTAGTGTTTTCACTATTCATCAAAAATTGAAGTTTTTCAGAAAATTACCAAAAATTCACCCTAATATATATTTGATATTCCAAAATAAAAAATTAAGTCTATTTTACAAAATTCAAAGCATATAAGTTACATTAATTAATTTAATAATTAATTCCCGCTGTCCGAGCAAATAGCGTGTTTTTATAAAATAATAAGTATCAAAAGATTGACACCAGTTTAAGTCTAATTTCAAAGTGAAATTGATTCCAATGACCACCATTGGATTAAATGGTAAAAATATATTCAGATTACACATTAAGACCAATTCAAAAGATAATATAATCATATAAATAAATTAGATTAAGAAGCAGTTTTGATGTAAAATGCAGTATTTTTCACTATTCATTAAAAAATGAACATTGTCAGAAAAATACCAAAAATTCACACAAAGTAAATTTTGATGTCCCAAACATAAAGAATAAGTTTATTTTGACAAACATAGCTTATAAAATTGTCAAAATATAGATTTAAAAATGGTTTGTCATCAAAAGGCAGTAAAACAATCTTTTAAAAAAATAGTGTATTCCATGCTTAAGATTGGATTTATTTTCATTTTAAGCCTCTAAAACACTATCTAGTTCATTAATAGACATAGATAAAAATATCTATTATTCATTACTTACTTGGTATGTTACATTAACTATTCTAATATATATTATATAAGAGGTTTGAACTATAATGATCTGAATGAAGACCTACGTTAAGGGTTTTCTCGCCTCACTTTTATTTCTGTGTAATGTATGCTATATTCACTAAAAATTCATATTTTATGGTGAATATACAGACTTATTACGTGTTTTACCAATAAATTAATTTATTTATCTCAATTATAAGTTTCAATATATTTTATTATTTCATAGATCTCATCATTCAAATGATACTCAAGAAGTAATGGAATTTCTAGTCTTATATTTATTTTAATGAAACTAATGTCATATTCATCAATAATTTATTTAATGTGATGTATATAATAATCATTAATATATTATAAAAATAATATCCATAAATTTTCTGTTATTTATATATCCATTTTATGATATATCTTTCATGGGGTTTACAGTTAAAAAGATACCAAATCGGTATTGTAATTTTGTCTCCATTATCCTTGTTTGACACAAATGTTATTTATACACATATATTCATTTAAGAGGTGTCTATAATTACCATTACAATGTTATATTAGGAATATCATTCATTCGTGGATATTTTAATCTTTATTTATAGTTTGTATATAATTAGCATCTTGATAAAAATTCACAAAAGTAGAAATATTTTATTACTACAATCTCATCAGTTATAGGGATTGTTTTTTGATATACATACATTTGATGAAATATTATTACCCATGTCATAGGAAATAGGAAGAAATATATTCTCCTATGGTTATTCATGATTTATTCATGTAATGGTAAAATTTTCCCACTCTTTATAACATATGATATTTAAGTAATTGTTTTTATGAAAATCAAACATTATTTATCTCATTGGAAGAAAATCACTATTATTAAAAAAACATGTTTTCTAAAAAACAATTAAAAACTGTTTTCAAAATTAACACATAATATAATTTTTATTAAAAATCATTCTAATTTATTTATGTTTTAAAATGTGTTTCAAATGGTTTTCAAAGCTACCAATTTATATTCTCAAGCTTATTTTAATAAAAATTGACATTATTTTTTTTAACATTTCAAATGTTTTTTTAAAATAGGAAATTATGTTTTCTTAATTAAATAATTTAATTATCCATAGAAAATTATTTTAAATTTAATATTATTTCAATTGGTGATACTCCTAACATAATTAGAATATGATCCAAGTGTACAATTAAAATTCTTGGAATGATTGGTCTATGTATTGATGAAATAATGTTTATGGAAAACATTTATTTTCCATAGGTCAATCATGTTATACTGAGATTGTTACGAATGAAATTATATTCCATGGGTAAATCATTCTTCAATGTTATTAGTATAATTTATGCTTCTTTTCTATGGGATAATAATGTTTCAAATAGATTGGCATTAGACACATTTATTTTCCCCCAGTTAATCATGTAATAAAAAATATTTACATTTATTTATTATTATTAGGATATTGAAACTAATTTATCTTAATTCATGTTGTGGTTATTGGGAATTTTTATACGATGGTGTATCCATGATAGTACATGGTAATATTATTAAAACATAAATGATCGGTTGTCCGAGATAGCCTTGAGTAATCCCATTACAGGTCATTTGATGTTTTGGCATTCATATTGATGAGTAATCCCATTAAAACATATACAATGAGGTGTCCTATATAGTTTTGATTATGCACAATATAGATTCTATGATGGGTTATCCCAAATAGTTCCATGTGATCCAATTATATCATACATGGCGGGTGGACATATATCTCCCTCCAATGAATTCGGTAATCATTTAAACCTCATACGATAATGATGGAAAAAAATCTATCGGCATGATCCAGTATAGAAAGAGGGTGTATCATGATCCACTATAAGTAGAGATATATGATTGGGGATGGTAGAGCATCCATCCAATTAGGTGTATCCCCCATGAATTTCGTGGACACATTTTATCAATTCTCCATGTCTTATAGGTCATGATTATACATTACTATATATATCCCCCAAATTACATGTCTTATTAATTTGTTATGATTTAATTATAATGACATCAATTACCATATTATTCATGTATTATGAACCAAACATATTTTTGAAAAAATTCTTAATTATGATATTTGATAAGCTGGGTATGATATTCTAATAATATGATCATGTTATCAAACCTTTATTCTCATATTATGCTTACATATCTCCCCTATTTAAACTTACAAATCATCTCAGCTCTCGCCTTTATTATGTTTCATTTTCCAATGTTATTAGTAAAAATTTTATACTCCAGAACAAATTGGGAGGATCATTAAGAAAGATGATGAATATCATTCCCTATTATATTATATAACATTTCTATGTTTCTAAAGAAAATAAAATATTATGTTAATTGTCAACATACATTTGTAATGTGTAGAATATTCATCTAAAATAATGTAATATACATGTATTCTAGACCAGGGTATCTCTAGATTTTTACACAAATCCTACCCATGCCACTATTTCACATAGGTAGACGAAGATAAATTTAATTCATTGTATGCATATGATGGGACAAAGACTAGGTTTTCATGATCAACTGAGATAGATCACACGTGTATAAAAATAGTTGGATGTTTTATATACTGATGTAGTCAAGGATAATATGTCTTTGTTTTTTACATATATTAGGATTATATAATATCCCATTGGGTGGTTTAATGTATTAATGGAATAATTATTCAGTCCTCTCCAATTTTTATTCACATGAGATATTAATTTCACGATAATGTGATGACACAACCATAACATACATTTGTATTAGATAATTTTTAAGGAAATTCATTATATCATAAAAATCACATCGGAGAACTAATAGGGTTATTGAATTTGGGTATTATATAAATATAAACCATTATTTAATACATTTTCATTATATAAAAAATATACTCCTCAACCATGTTTCTCATACTATCATATCACAAATGATACCCTTTTTTATAGAATGGGTAATGTAAACATATGAAAGGGTGAGAATAATATTCCCATTATGTTTAACCATACATGATATCAATAAATTATTATATGATATGATAAGTTGAAATAATAGGTATGATAACATAATCAATGATCCTGGATACAACCTAAGATAATCATACCTAATAAAGTAGTTATTATTAACTAAGATTTTTTTGATTGATTCATTGAAATAACATAAAACATATGTAATAGGGGTTTGGAGATATAAGTCAATACTCTGAATCTATATAAACATAACATCATGTTAACAATGAGGAAAAAAGTTGTGGCACACTTATAATAATATATACTAAATTATATTAATGAATTTTGGTTAAATTCCCTTATTGGATTGTGTTCAAAAACAATTATCTATTAATATTAGTAGAAAAATTTATTTAGTTGATTGAGTTAACTACAATGTCCCTTAAATAAATTCATGAAATTAAAATATTTATCAAATTCATTAGAGTTCTTTAACTAGATAACCAATTGTATGATTATAATGAAAACATATGTGTTCCATTTAAACATGAAATCATAAATTAATCAATAAAATCTTCAATAACCCAATGGATGAAAACAATATTCATTAAAAATTCCTTATTGTATGATCTTCGGTCATCTAGATATAGTTGTTTTATGGCAATATTAAATTATAACCCAAATGAGTTATTAGATTTTTTAGACTATTTCTAAACATATGATAGAAATATTTATAATACCATTAGAAAATAACATTTAAAATACACAATAATTATGCCTTAGATTTTATAATTGTTTAAAACTAAAATTTAACTTTTTAAATTTAATGTAATTTAAAGTGAAAATACAAGAAAGCATTAAATTAAATATAAATATTTAATAAATCGAATAAAATAAGAAAGAAATATTTCATGTGGAAAATGATTAATATAATATTATTTTCAAACATTTATCATGAATGGGTAAAATAATCTATAAATAAAATGATAAGAAGATACATTTAATAATAATACATTGGAATTAAATGTAGATAAAATATGGAATCATACTATTCCAATTTTATAACAAATAAAAAAGTTACTTTTATATAAAAAATATGGTTCAAGAAGGAAAATATTCATGGCCAAAATAATGATATAAGGATAATTCCATTTATTGAAAATATTATCATTCAATTGTGATCAGATGATATGTTTAATGATAACAATACATGTATGTTTAACTATAAATGACATTGATGAAAGGAAATAATTTTTTAATTTATGAACATATGTGGAAGAGATAATAGTCATTGATTATCGTATCCAATTAAATGATGATCATGAACTCTCAGTAACGGAAGGATGATTTGGCATAACATAAAATATATTTGAAAGTGTTGTGGAGACAGAATACATTAATTCATGGTCCATATGAACATAAAATACGTATAAGGATAAGGAATAAATATGTGAATAAAATAATCATTTGTATAATCACATTGTTTACAAATTCACTTAGTGGATTTGGTTAAATACCTATTCATTCTAAAAATTAGTGAAAATGTACTTTAATTGACTGAGATAAGTATACTTTAACATAAAACAATTAATATAGAAAGAAAAAATCAGTAACCAATTCATAAGAAGGATATAGTAGGCCCACACATCACATAATGATAAATAAATAAAAAAGTTCTGCATTTAAATAAAAATTGATTCAAATATCCTTAATATCTTTATTATCCCATGTGAGGGAATCATGTTTGATCCAATAATACATTTAGTACAATTATCACACATTTATAGAAAGTATGTGGAATATACCATAATATAATATCCCATATGAAGTAAATAAAAATTAGAGTATTGTTAAATATATATAATCTCAATAATAATTCCAACAGAATATAAATTTTTGAAAATAATGATAAATATAAATTTAGTCAAATTATATTACTCAAAAATAAATGTAAAATATTTATATAATTTAAAATGATAATTATTGAAAAAATTGAAAGTATTCATTATAAATTAAAATATGTATAAAAATAGAAAAAATCATTTATTTGTAAATCTTTAAATATAATATTTCGTTCAATAATTAACAATGAAAGCATAAAATAACCAGTGTTAAAAATGATAATAAGAACAATATTAATATTTTATGATGTTATTAAATGTTTATAAAAAGTTTCCTCATACAAAATACAATATTAAAAATAGATATTTAATAAATTAATTTAAACAATTATCATATAGAAGATAAATATTTCCTACAAAAATGAAATTATAATTTTTCCACCACATATAGAGAACCATTTGTTTCAATTATTATCAAATGATATGTTAAATGATATGAATACTTAGGAAACAAAGAAATAAATATTACATATGAATATAAATGGTGTTTTCTATATATATAATGTAATATTTCTCTACATAAGTATATTCAGTTAAGAAATGACTTATTCAAATTGATATTGAATAGGAATCACATTCCATTGACATAAATATCATCTCATTCACTCTAAAGTATTATATAATAAATTTAGGATAATTATCCAAGAACATGAAAACCATATTCATCGGTGTTTTCTGGATACTGATCATTTATCATTCTTCATTTCCAAAATATTTATTTGTTCTTGTTAAACCTAATTTTCATTTTTTAATGTTCAATTACCCTATGAATTAATCTAAATTTTATATTCCACTACTTATTCCATGATATTTCGTTGATCACCACCATATTTTTTATGGTATTTTTGTACATGTTTCAGATATTTTTAGGTAGACACATTATTATTTTATTTAAATCATGGTAATTTTTTGAATGGACTACTTAAAAATCATTATATTATGAATTTTGTAATAATAAAAAGAAATGATGTTATTTAAAATTTCATATATATATATATATATATATTACCATAAATAAATTATATAGAAAAGTTAAATTAATAATTGTTATATAATATTACCAATATTAATGTATTCATATCCTCTAATGTTGTAAATATTTTAATATCATTTGAAAAGGTGGTAGGCCAAACCAAAAAAGGAAACATTATAGCGAATGGATGAGTAAAAAAGTTATTTTATAATAGTAATATAAAATTGATAGAAGAATAAGGATTTAATTTTTTAATATGGTGATAAATTGGTTTCAAGGTGGGGTTGATGATGGAGATATAAAAAATGTTTATGGAAAAAATAACACTCACATAGAATACATGAATACCTTATTATATAGAATCCTAGGAATTAGGGGTTTAAGAATTGTTATTGGATCAAGTGGTTCCAAAAAATTACATTGTATTGCGAGGGAGAGAATATGGTGATGTCTTCTTGGGAATTTTAAAAAAATGTTGTCAGTTGTGGTGGGTTTAAGAGGCTTATTTTAACCGATTAAATTTTTGGGATTTTAGTAACATCATATATATTATGAATAATGGAATGTCATATTCATGTAATGTTAATCCACAATTCAAAATTTATTATATATGATATGTGTAGTTATATAAAGCTCTTTATATGACATTTAGTTATATGTTTTTGTGATACTGGTGAACATAACCTTATTTTATCTAATATATATCATTTTTTCCTTTTACCATAGTGACCAAGTATTACCTAGGTGACTTATTATTTTGACAATAATTAAAATTCAGCACAAATATATAAGTATATTATAAATACAAATGATAAAAATATAAAAATATATTTTTATCCCAAATGAAATTCAAAAAAAATCATTATATTACACATAATATACATTTTTTTTAAAAAAAATTATTTTTAAGCATAATAATTTTTTTTTGTATTCTTTAGAACATATTAATAATTAAATGATTGGTTCACTAATTGAATATAGATATTAATAATTATTATCAATTGAGTTATTATTTGTAAATATTTAAACATAACGTAGAAAATATAGAAAACACAATTGATTTTTTTTGCATTGAATAGTTAATGCACTACCATTTATATTCAAATTATAATTAATTTTATTTTAATAATTTACTTTACTAATAAATAATAAAATTTAATCAATAAATATACTAATAAAATTCTTAAAAAAGTAATATTTAACAAAAGAAACTTATTTAGAAAAATATTTTCCATGGTTTTTTCCTTTGTGAATTAAAATCCTTTTATGTGAAAAATTATTCAATTTTTAGTATTGTTTTATTTAAACTTATCACAAAATCTATAATATTTTATTGAAATAAATAATTTTTCAATTTCTCATATTGTATTGTGAAATAAAATAAATGAAGCACATAATATTAAATTGAAAGGGAATTCATAAGAAAATTACAATGTGTCTTACTGTACCCCTATTAAATGGTCTTTCACTTTAAATTCTATTACATTGATGAACAAAATTAGGAGAATTCCCCCCCCCCCAAATCCTTAGGTTTCCTTGTCACTTTATCCATCATTTGATTCCTAAAGATTATTTTCACCAATTGAGTGGTCTTATTTCATTGCAGTTTGTCCCTTTCTTTGAATATTTTTATCATTTGTTCCTTATAAAATAAATCATTCTCCAACTTTATATAATTTTATTTTTATACATATTAATGTATAAGTATGTATATAATCAAATATGACACATGTAATACATCAATCATTTGATAGAGGTTCCCTTTAAATTCATGTTGATCATCAAAAATTCTCACATGATTTAAGATTTCATAAAGAATAATACATCCATGTCTCAATATTCAATGCATCCCTAATCATTTTACCAATATATATTATTATATTAAAAAAAACATGTATCATTCATCAAAAAAATCTATATCCAAATATTATAAACATTTAACTTCTATTATATTTTTATAGAGTCTTTGGGTCTCTAAATGTCTTGTGTTGCCTATGAGGATTCTTAAGGATGATAACAACCAAAAATCATATACACTAAAAAATATTCTACATATGATAGAGTTTTGTATATTTTTATATATAGTTCTTCATATGTTGTAATATAAATTTGACCATGGAATTTTATGTAATACATGAGCTCTATCATGGGATGGTCGTGTTCCCAATATCCAATTCAATCCATTAAATAATATGTTATTATATATTCCAATTTTTGAATAGACATTTAATATTTAAAATATATTTGAAGATTATTATTAGTTTAAAATATCAACATTTTACTAAATTTTAATTGATTATTTCTTAAAAAAAATTAGTTAATCATTACATCATGATCTAATATAATGAAAGGTTGTACGCCAGGAAACCTTAAAATTCCATTGCTTATATCCTTGAATTTTATGATTTGATAAATATTCAAAAATATAAATTAAATAAGATGAATTCATGAGGTGGTCAACAACAATCCAAATGGAATTATACCCCTTAAGAGTATTATAAATATATAAAATAAATTCTACTTTTTATATTATAGAATTTCAATTTATATATCTTTAATGGTTTTAACACATATAGATTTTGTGAAATAAATAAATATCAAATGGATTTAAATTGTCAATATTATTTGTGACTCACATCTTTGAGTATATATTGTGTTATACTCAGCATTTGGTTTAGCTAGTGTTACACATAAAAATGAGTTTCTTTAAAAAATTTCATCACCTGAGACACTGAGGATCAGTGAAGCATGAAATAAGATTATCGTAAATATTTATGTCATAACCTATATTTACAATAGACATGAAGGAATAATGTCAACTAAATTTAAAAATAAATATATAAATTTCCAAATATATATAAAATTATTTAGTAATGATTAATAAGTAATAAATAAATTATAAATTATGTGATAATATTAGTCATAAAATTGTTTTTTTCAAAAATGATTTAATTTTTATTTTGTTATAAACTATTATAATTAAATTATATATAAATAAATTTATTTATTTTATTAAAATATCTTCATTATTTAATATTTAAATTAAAATTTATTTATGGTGATGTTTTTTGATGTTTAAAGAAAATATTGATATTTAATTGAATTTTGAAAAATACAGAATTTTATAGAACTATTCATTCTTTAAAATAAAATAATTAAATTATATTAAAAATATTGTTTTAATGTAAAATTAATATTATTTATGGAAATTTAATCTATGAAATTACATGTCAATCAACAATATGCTCGATTTTGGTATAAGTTCATTTGTGGGATTAAAAATGGGGATTTTCTCAAAACATTTTTAATGTTAATAATTATTATTCCTTATAATTATTTAAAATAATCAATAATTTATAATTTATATACAATTAAATTTGAATAATATATAATATTAGGTTAAAATTTACAGTAATACATTGATTATTATTGGAAATGAGTTAATATAAAATCATTTAGTACATGAAACAAATGCATTTCATGAAATCTAGATTTTTCCTCATGTATACGAGTATTATTTTAAATTTAATATTCATTCATTTATAAAATGTTTAAAAAAATAAAATTTTAAATTAAACTTTTAAAAAGTATATTTGGATGATTTTTTTACAATTTTATGAATTTAATAATTTTAAAATTAATAATGAAAAATAGATAATTTTAAATAAAAAACCCTTTTCATTTAAATTACCAATTAAAATAAAATAATTATTTTTCATTCATCAATTAAAATTAGTTAGCTTATATATAAATATATAAAAAATTTAGGTCATTTGAAAAAAATTAATATACAAAATGGGTTTAGAATCCCTGTAACAATTTCATTATTTTCTTATTGAAACCCCACATTCTCATCACATCTGTCAGATTAATTTTAAGTTACATATTCCAAAATATGTGAATTTAATATAAAAATATTCATTATATATTTTTAATAATACTAATATATATAATATAATATTTTCAATTTAATTTTTGACATAAGTAAATAGTAAAAACGTTATTACTTAATTACTGTATTTAATGAAAAAATGGGCTTCTCGGGGATTTAACAAAATATATAATGGATAAAAAATAATAATATATTATTAGAAATATATTTCATTCCTCTATTTAGACACTATATAGTCTAATTATATATAATACACCATTTGTTATCCTTGATTCATGAGGAAATTATTGTTATACCTATTTCTGTAACAAAACATTGCATGTCTTCCTCTCACCTCATTTATAAAAAGCCTCATGTATCCTCTTTTATTCACACCATAAAAAATTTACTCATATAATACATGAACAAATAAATATAATTAGTCCCTATTATAATAATAGTAGTGTATTTTTTGGAAAGAATTAAATATTGGAACGATTTTGGTTTAAACCTTAAGAGGATAATAGAAGAAGAGGTTCTTCTATGATCATTTTTATTTTATTTCATCCACCACATCCTCCTATTATAATTGAATGATGATTATAATGTCACATATGTATCATAAAAATATATATTTTCTATTTTACGTTATTTTCCTACAACCATTTACACTTCCATCAAAAGGGATGTGAAATCAACATTCCTGGGTATGATGGTCTTCCGTCTCGTAAACTGATGTCATATAATTTACCATTACCAAATCTCATGGTTGGTAATGATGTTGGATATAATTTATCTATATCATATTTTTATTTATATTATACATATGGAGTAATTATATCCTATATAACTTTTTTACATTCTATCCCTCAAGCGCTACGATAACATCAGTCGTGTGTACGACGGAAAACCGCCTCAAGAAGCGATAAATATCATTTTCAATAACCATTATCATGGAAAATAATAGGGATAATATTAATTATTATATGTAATATAAATTACATAATTATGATAATAATGATATTTTTTCATTTTGAAATGATAAATATATCTTTTTTACTTGTGTTTTCACCTGCTGAAAGATGGTATCATCATCCATGTTGTGTGGATTACTACATTCCTAAAGCGATGTGACTATGTATATACATATACACATAAAATGGAAGTTATTTATAAGTATATTTTAATAATTAATATTTTTTATAATCATTATATTATGATAAAATATTATAGTTAGCTTCTATATAATGTTCCTATAAAATAGAAATGGTATTAATTCTTCCATGAGATCTACCATCTCTCTGATCGTAACATAATTAGTTTCTCAAAAACAAATAATTCATTATTTTTCAAAAAGGTATAATTTATTTATAAATATTATTATTATTTCATTATTAATACTCTAGATATGATGGAATCATGATTGAAGTAAGAGGACAGATGATATCAAAAAAATCCTATATGAATAACAAAATGGGTATTACCTGAAACAGGACATTAAAATGGAAATGTAAGTAAAAATGTAAAAAATGGACATAATTAAACCATACTTGGTAAGATATATGTACTTTTGTATTTAATATATGTAAAACTAAATTATATTTGTTATACAAGAGGTTAAAATTTTTACGGAGGAATTCAAGACATATGGTATTATATTTTTGTCTCACTTCTTACATCATTTAGGAACATTCCATAGTAACAAACAATTTCATTTATGTGTGTTATATATTTCAAATTAATATATATTATGATTATTATAAGGAAAAAATTTTGGGTTTATATATACATTTTAGGATCCCCCATTCATGGGGTTTATAGTTCTAATGATAACAAATCACAATGGGATTTTTATATCAATAATCCGTCTTTGAGAAATATGTATCTTATGAAACTATATTACACAATAATGTTTGTATAAAAATAAATTGACTATTAATATCATTAATATATTTATCCTACTTATATTTTATATTCCATTTTCTATTATACCTTCTTAAGGATTAAATTTCATATATAATAGTATGAAGATGATATTATGTTTCAATATAATTTTTTCATCAAAATTTCATATGATTATGTTTGTCATGATCAAATTATATGATTCATATAAAAATAAACTAATGTAATTCATTCTAATATATTTATGTCGTTAGAATAAATTTTTTCCCTCCTTTTCAACGCATTATGTACTCAAGAGTTAATGTAATGTTTTCATACAAAATGATATTTATTTTTCTATTTTTGGGAAACCCATTTTTCATATAAAACAATTATTCTATTTTTTAAAAAAATTTATAATTTTTGGAAATATTTTTTTTCAAATTGAAAGTATAATTTCCCTCAAAAATTTGTATTCATTTATTTTAAAATCTCTCTTTATTAGATTCAATAATATTTACAACGAATATTATGTTAAAAATATTTTATTCATTAAATTGTTTTTTTCAGTGTAAAAAATTATTTTATTAAATAAATGTTTTATTTCATTTTAAGGAAACTTTTATACCTTTTCAAAGTTATTTTCATAAAATGTATTGAAATAT
Source organism: Viscum album (assembly GCA_963277665.1). Lineage (NCBI taxonomy): Eukaryota > Viridiplantae > Streptophyta > Magnoliopsida > Santalales > Viscaceae > Viscum > Viscum album. The sequence continues at coordinate 201,140,493 of OY728121.1, read as the reverse complement.
AAATATATTTTTTCCCATAATTTATATGTTGTTTTTTCCAAAAAATGTATTAAATTATTTTTAATGATTTATTTATATGTTATCCATGTTCAATTCAGAAGAAAATAATTTCTTATATAGGTTTAATTTTAAAATTTTAATTTGAAAGAATATATATATTCCTCATGAGTATATTCGAGTGATTTATCATCAAAAATCATTATTCCTCTATAATGGCATCCTATGATGTAACACAATCTTTTCACTTGATGAAAAAATAATTATATTACAATTATTTATTTGAATCATTTATGATGATAAGTTGATTATAAAACTATTTTTACATTCGACTAATCATTCAATTAAATATATATGAATCTTGTTTATTTTTATATTTGTTATTTTATGATGAAGTCATTAAATGAACATTAATATTTTTATTCTACACAAATTATGATTTGATGATTTTTTTTTATGAAAACCAATTCATTTCCTGGGATATGATATAATTAAAGTTGGAAATTCATTTCAAACACCTATATATGATTTTAATTAAATGATGGGTTGAAACAGTATCTCCCTCCAATTTATTATGTAATGAATTTCATCTTATGTGATAATAATTTTTTGAATGGATACTGTACACATTTTAGTAAGGTTATTTTTTAGATATAATGTCCTTGTGAGTGAAATATTACTACAATGATGGTTTTAGTGGTGAAATCATTCCACATTGATATCCATTACAATGTTCCTTGAATTATATGTAAATGATTTTCTAATTTTATGTTTATTACGAAATAACATGTTATATTTAATTGTTATTATATCAATTATCATTTTATTATATATTAGTATTCACTTTTAATATTAAAACATTCTCGAGGCTGTGTAAAAATATGAAATGAAGCATTGGATTTCCAAATTAGTGGAGACCAAAGGAATCATAATCAACAATATTAATCCCATGTGAGGGAAAATATCCTAAATTATAGAATAGAGAAATTGTCATTCCATAAAGTGCATGGGAAGCCATAAAATATGACGTATTTTTTCCATCACTCAATTTGTGAAAGAACCTAAATGGGGTCATTTAGACATATCTTTCAATTCCATATTATAAATATGAAAATCCAAGGGGGTCCTATTATTCTTCAAATTAATATTAATTTATTATGGAGACTGTATGAACGGTAAATATTTATTCCACTACTCAATATTATTACAATTAATATATTGAATATGGTTTTAAAATGTTATTCTCATTCATTCATTCATTTATATTCATTCCATTCTAGTATATCTCTCTTTTTTAGCCTTACCATGAACCGTAACATACCATTCCAAATGCTTTATTACACCAGTTAATGAAGAATAGTTATAGGTAGTGTATGCATAAGATTAATACTAATTAGGATGATTATTATAATATGAATTTAAGATCATTAATAAATTGATACAATTATATTACAGGCATAATAATTCACAAAAATATTACAGTCCCTAGGAATCTGTTTTTGTGATGTAATGAATATTAATATAAAAAGATATAATATCCACATATGAAATTCTTGGGTCACCAGAGATGGAATCAAATGAAATGTTTATTTAAGCATTGTAGACTTGGATAAGAAAAATTTAGTGAGATTCATAGGGATATTTACTTTTATGTGTTTAGGGATGTGGATAAGTCTATGTATGTTTGAACGTACTGGAAAATGTACACAAATAATTGTAAAGGTTTTATCATGTCGTTCCTATTCAATTACATCCCCTTCTAGATACCACATATTGATATGGTTATGGTAATGAGGTACCTGGTTGTAATAACTCTTATAATTTCACATTGAGGTGGACTCAATCCTCACCTAGTTCACAACAACATGCCTTCTGTCACATTTGGTTATAAAATCCATTGGTATTTGAATTGATAATTGAAAATATATTTATAAACCATCATGATTTATATTAATATATGATGACTATGAATGTATTCTGATAATACCAATGTGTAATAGAATAAGAATAATGAATAATGATTTTCACATCTTCTAAGTGATTTATCATGATTATGTAGGTTTCATCGATAATTTGTGTTTCTCAAAATATGAAATTCGGTTTTAGTCAATGGTGGGAACTAGAGGGGTCTGGTATAACAATGAATGTGATAGTAAATTTGATATAGAAGATCCTTTTGGTATGATTACATCATGTCATGATAGACCACATTGAATTGTTAGGATGCGATAAGGGCATGGTGTGTCCGGCGCAGAAGCTGGCCCACAGAAAATGCTAGAAAATGGGAGCTGGGTCAGTTCAATATGCACTTGATCGGACCATGTTGGGATAGCCAGTGGGTTAGGCCATGTTCTGTGGTTTGGATCAGACCCAGACTGAACCTGTGTCATGTCTTTTTTGGAAAATAATCATAACATTAAAAATCTGTGTCTGTTTGACGAATCATTTGTGGTTTTAGTAACATTGAGATGATGTGATCGCATTGATATATGTTATGTGAGTTTGTTTTGAAGGTTTCATATAACCTAATTTCCTGAGGAGTAGGTTCCACCAGAATGATCACGAAACGAATGGAATCCTGGGGATGGTTATAACCGTGAGACTACATGAATTTTTTATACTATGTGACATACCATGAAATCATTTCATACATAGACTACATGTACATATGTTTACACATTTCTAATTAGGACTACATGTCTTATCAAGAATGATTCTATCATTAAGACTATGTGTGTTATCCATACTAGGGGTTATGTTGTTTAAGTTATATAATCCTTTTTTTTGTACTATAGACTTATTCTTGTATATGATGACTATGTATATTCTTAGTGGTATACTTGATGTATTTCATTTCTGTAATCATCATTTATTTCATAGTAGGTCTCCTTAAGGGTTTCATGGTGTCCTACTCTACATTGGAATACTCAACCTTCACAGGCATTGTCATCGAGTGTTTTGTATTGGGAAGTTGATCGACGCTTTGACAATGGCATACATGGACCTAGACCAGGTGGTTCTTTGAGAGACAAAACAGAAGATGTGTAGTTTATGATATTAGATATATTTCCATATACCAAACTTCAAGGTACAATTTTTCTGCTGATGAGTTTCATGAACATGTTTTTTCACTTTTACAGAATCCTTTTGGGATGGGATTGATTTATGGCCTTGTTTACATTTCAGTGGTCTACATTCATACTCTATTATTCGTATCATATTGTCATACATTGTATTTAACATAGTGTTTTACATTTCCGCATTTTGGTCTTGGCGTTGTGTGATTATACACAATTATTTAGGTAACTACCTCCCATTTGAGTGATATGAGTACTAGGTGCTAGTCATCATGTCCTAGCTTATTAGAGGTGATAATGGGGTAGCCACGATCTGGGATCGTCTTGGATGGGTCGTGAAATAATATTTCCCTATTTATTTTAAAAAACTATATTTATTAAATCCAACTGTGTGACATTTTCAAAATTTATTTACTGAAAATAAAATATATTGTCTTATAAAGATAAAATTGAACAAATATTAAATATATTAAAATTTGGTACGGATATGCTTAAATTTATCCAAAAAATTCTAAAAAATATGTTTTTTGTTGATTTATAGACCTTATTATTGGGTAATTATACAATTTTATGAATTATACCATAATAGAGGTTTCAAATATTTAACATGGATACAATTAATATATAAAAAATTAAAAGGGTCCTCTTTAGTGAATATGATCAACCAAATTGAATATATTAAATCCATTTTCATGATTCATTTCAAATATAATTTATAATATAATTTAAAATTAATCATGTAAATTGAGGGGGGAAATTTATTTATTGAAAAATTGGTTTTTTATGGTATAAAATTTGTTACACTAAAATAAAATATAATATTAATCCCAATGACCTTAATTTTATTATAAATAATATTGATGAACTATTTCAAATTTTAAAAAATATTTAATAACCTAATTGATCCTTGAAATGATTTAAATGATTAGTATGTTTTAAAAAAATTAGTATTCTCCAATATTCATTGCAAAATCAGTCTTTTTTGAAAAATAATGAAGGTTTATTCATAGAATATTTTTCCTAGTTGAAATAAAAATATAGATTAATTTTAAAAAAATATTTTAAAAAGGCCGTAAAATGGATTTAATATTTTCTCACAAAAGGGATTAAATTAAAAAATCAAGTATATAAAAATATAATGATTTTAATAAAATTTCAATTTCCTTATCTAATTTAATAATACATATTTTCAGAAAATGATTTAAATTCAAATTAATTTACCTAATTTAATAAATTGGTTTTAACGACATATAATATTATTATTCATTTGAATAGTAGTTTATGTGTATGACAAGATAATGTAGAAATCATATATATTAATATATTAATATGTTTCAATGTTTTACATTATACCCCCTAATAATAATATTTTTTCTAAAAATTCATTCACACCCATAAAAACAACTAACGAATATTATGCCTCGTCACATCCCCATGTTTCTATGCAACTTCATCTATTTTATTGTATCACCACGCAACGTTGATCATGCGAGTTTCTATGATTCATGTGACTTTCAATATATTATCTAAAATAATAGTTTTTTTTCCTCAAATGAGATATATTTCTCATGTGGTGTGACATATGAGTTCATCAGATGTGAAATATTAGGTATTTAATTCCTTAGGTGAGATACAAAGAACATTTCATGAACCTGAATGGGATTTTTTGTAATTTTCAATCAATAAAATTCCATCTCTATGAAATCATGAATCATACAAGGAACAATATATATAGGTCCCAACATTTCCATCTTCCAAAATCTCATTAATATCCTCCACGGAGATATTCATAAATTCACTATTTAACCAAAATAAAAATAAAAATATGAATAATGATTGATATCATTTATTTTCAATAACATATATCCAAACATATGTTCTTTGTAAATGATCAGAAAATCAGGGAAAATAATTATATTGATCATTTCATAATAGTGTTCTTTCTCCAACTTCATCCTAGAGTGTAGGATATTTTCACTTCCTACCATTGGGGGACACATATGACGAAATATAAGTGCATTAGTGAATCCAATTTTTTATGAAAAAAATAACCCAATGGATGATTTTGATCGCAACTATCATATAAATTCATAGAACAATATAATAATATATCCTATAGTGATGTAATGGATATCTTATAAATTTTATATATATTATAATGAAAAGAATTACAGAAACCCAACTATGAATCAAGATCTTGTTGAAGACTTCACTAGAATGTCATGGTTTACCTCATATCTAGATCATATACAATAGAATATGATTCTCTATAAAACATTAGATCTTCCATAATGTATATTATGTAAATATTATATATAAATAAGTATTATCTAATGTAAATGAAATGTTAAACAACATAAGGTTATTGACTATGACCCAAATAGCAATGTTACCTTTAGATGGTTTAGGGATTCCGAGAACAAAATCCTTATTAATTTTTTACCATTGGCATTTTTTTAGTGGATATGTTTTTAAGAAACATTTAGACATATATATTTCATCCCTAAAAGGATAAAATTCTTGGAATCGAGATTCATAATATTGGAATATCTATTTTCATTTTATCATAATAAAAATATTCTTTTAGATAAATATAAAACTTTTTACATCCCATATGAAAAAATAATGATGAAATATAATCTTAATCTAGTATATCCATATGGAATTATAGTAATTATGAGACACATTATATATTCATAATTGAAATTTTTCCATTACTAAATGCTTTTATCATAGAAACGGTCCTAAAATTATTCTACAATACCACATATTCAATAATTGTCTCTTTAATTCACACATGGATGGATGGATTGAAATTGATCTATGAAATATAGGATCATCCCCCTTTCATCCAAATTTTGAGTCTCATGTTCTATATATCCATATGTACAAGAAAAATTTTAATCATCATCCTATAAAATAATCTCGGTCTTTCTATATCATATAATTAAATATATTATTCACCATCATAGTGTAGTAATAGATTAAAAATTTAAAATAATTAACTAGTAGAAAAAAGTTACTATGGATTATATTGAACACATTATATAGGAATATAAACCTCAATATTTTAGAATCATTATAAATTTCCCACCATTCCACATAATGTCAATTCATCCATATATTTAATGAAACAATTTCCCCAACTAAATCAAAATTATGAGACATGTGATTTTTATAAGGGACCTTCATTTACCAAGAGAATTTGGATATAAAAATATCATTATACAAGAGTACACATCCCAATCCATTCTTTAATGTATCACTATAGAGCACAAACTCTTATCCCCAACATGTTAGTGGGAGTATAAGTGCATTGACCAACCTTCTCTTCAACTCTATGAAATTCTATTCACATTATTCTTTCCATAGGAATAAGACACTCATCTGAGAAAACATGATATGTGTATTAGTTATCCAAGATAAATCTATAAAAACATATGTTATCCATATAACCTAAGAAAAATAATGAATTTTTTATATAGGTTCTCTAATGTTATATATAAATAACATCCATATTTGATGGATGTACCTATATATCCCCTATATAGTTAACATTCCCAAAAATGAATCATTATGAATTATAATTTTAATCATAGAAATCTATTCTATCATAATATCATTCCTTAGGTTCTTCGTCCAAAATCTAAAATGATATTCCTATTATTGGTTTGTATTTCAATATATAAGATTTTAATTTAAAAATTATACCATAAACCGATCAAGGAAATATATAATGATAATATTTATTGAAAACCCTAAAAATAAATATGTCAATAGTATTTCTAAATTGAATCAATATAAATTCATAATTGTAATATCTCTTTTGGAAGGGTTTCTTGGGGTTTTCACCCTTCTAAATTATCAACTAATTATATATTGAAATAATAAAAATAATAAAGGATTAATAATATCCATGTAATTCAAGAAAGAACTCATTCATTAGTAGTTGAGGATACTTTTTATTAATAGTGATCTTCTTATGTTTCTGATAATAAATTTCCTGATGTAATGACACATCATTCATGATAAAAAACGAATACGTTCACCACATGGTGATACAAATTGGTATATGAATCCTTCATTTGGATGATCTAATGTTTTTTTCTTAAAATCATTCAACTCAGTTTGGATTATTCTATAGGTAATATTTGAAATTGATATCAAACAATGTTTGAGTTATATTGGAAACTCAACATCATGATTCTAAAGAGTACTAGAAAACATCATTGGTAATTCATTAACTGATTCCCATATAAAATGATTATCCTAAACTATGTGTTTCTTCCAATCCAATAGATACATATACACTCAATGGGTATGAATTAGAATACAAATAATAGAATTAATTTCCACTAGATGTTCGTATTCATCATTGTGTTGATAAAAAGTTATATGTTTATTTGAAATATGAAAGGTTATATACCTTACATAGAAATTGGATTGGGTGAAACATAATGAAATATAATCCCTTCATAGAAACTCATCAATTTAAACTAAATAAATATTTCCCTATTTTTCATGATGTATATTCCAAAAAGTATCAAATGGATTGGGACAACAAACATGGGATTCGACCATGGTATCATTATTATTTTTTCCTTCTTACACATCTTCTAATATCTAAAGTCGCATTTCTATGAAATTTGAACATTCATTAGATATAAATGAGTTCATATTACAATAATTATATAATAAATTAATTTTTATAGAGTGGATTGTAATTTTACATTCCAGCACATTATTCTTGTAACACACATCGACAGTCATGATCACACAAGATTATCCATTATAATTAAGATTAATATGTTATTTATGCTAATCACCATATTAAACCATCATGTTTATACAATTTTATTCATATTTGGGATAAATCATTATATTTATTAATTATAAATTGGGTGGTATGTAATGTCCCCTGATCTGACTCCTTCTCATTTGAAAAAATATGTTTAGTAACTTGACCTTATACGTGCCTCCTTGTACCCCAGTGTCTACCAGCCAGAAGTGGGGTTCTAATATATATAGGGTAGAGTCCATACCCCATGGTATATATTATAATATATATGAAAAATAAATAATAATAAATATCATAATAAAAGGAAATGACCAAAAACAATACGTGTAAATACCCGTAAAATTCAAGGGAAATTTTTTCTTAATTTTCTTTGGGATTTTATAAGAACGCAGTTTTTGAAGGCACCTGATTCTGAGGATAGGTGTGCCCGAAATCATTTTTCTGAAGATCAGATTAGGTACGTTCAGTGAACGAATGAGTGTGTTTTCTTAACTTTTGAATCGGTGCTCTAAATCGAAATCTGAGGGAACCAATGAAAGCACAACGCCGATAATTGCTCAAGAACACCTTTTCCGGACTTGCGTTTTCTCAGGTGAGGTTATTAATGAAATGGGTTAACTAAAAAATGAAATAAAATATTGTGCTACAAATTTTATTTTTATTCTAGGTAGTTTAAACCTATGCTTGGTTATTGGAGTGGGACCATCTAATATCTTTACTCTATAAGGTTGGATATTAGTGAGGTGGGGCCCACACGAGCCCCACCCCCTTAATTTCCTTTTTATCTCCCATATGCATTTAATTTGGTAACTCATCCACACCCCCTCTTAAATTCCTAGTCAACTCTCGCGTTTAATTGGATTATTAAACGCCTCATTAATTGGACAATGCACATTAATTAAATAGTGTTTTAATTTTGAATTTCAAATAAGGGATGCAATGAGTAATAAAATAAGGAAACACCTTATTTTATGATTGTTTTTTCATTGTGTGAGAAGGATTGGAGAGGAATTGCTCAAGCATTGGTATCCTCATCTTCCTCCTTGAAGAACATGAAGAACACACCGTCGCCGACGATGAACGCCGACCTCCGATGAAGGACGATGATTAACACTGATTCCTCAGAGATCGACGAAGCGACGCTGTGTACTACAATGTCGACAATCCTCTTCTCCACGACACCATGTACTGCAACACCGACGATCCTCCTTCCGCGACATCGTCTTCCGTGATGTCCCTTTCCTGCGACAAACCTCGTTCGATGTCTTCATCGAGGTAGGGGGTTTGGTTTAATTTAATTTATGTGGATTATATCCTCGACATATGATTAAATTTTTTAATGTCGTTTGAACCACTAACACGGTGAGTGAGGACCAACGAACAAGTCCGAACCCACCGATTCTCTATTCTTGATGTGCAGAATGATGGGCGACGATGAAACAGTAAGTTTGAGCGATTGGATGTCGTTTCAGTAATCTACGGGTCCCGAGAGGACCCCAGGAACAGACGGGATCAAGAACGGACCACCAGAGCGGCTCAGGGGGCCTGAGGTTTTCACCGGCGGCGCGGGCTGCCAGCGTGGTGGTGCTGGCGGCCTGAGGCGGTGGCATTCCGGCGCGCAGCAAGGAGGGACCACCGCGGCTGAAGCCGCGGTGGCAGGTGACCGGGAACCCGCGGCCGCACGGGACCCGAGAAAGACGCGGCGCCCAGCGCCGCGTCTGCTGGAAAAGGAATGGACCCCACATGGGGATCGCAGTTTCAATCAAGGGGGGCAGTCGCCCTCCCATTTCACTCGGCATGGCCAGCACTGAGCTGGCCGTTTGGGGCGCGCCCACGCCAGGCCAACAGGCGGCCCTGGCCGGACCGGCCGCACCGGGCCGGGCCGGGCCACGCCGGTGAGGCCGGGCCATGCCGGTTTGGACAGGCAATGCCCACCGGGCCGAACCGTGCCCTAATGAGCCAGACCCGGACTCGGTTCGGGCTGACCTAGGGGGTCTCGGGCCGGGTCGGTCCGGGCCCAAAACCCCCTAAAACCGGACAAGTTTGTTATTTTGACCATATCATGGACTACAAACCTTTGATCGACGCACCGTCAGTTGCGTGGAGATCCTTGGAATGAGGCGGTCATTTTAGTATATTGCACTCAAGGTTTTGGAGAACTTTTAATACGGCCGGGTTGGTTCGAACACGAAACCAACCGGGCCATCGGAGCGGAAACGCTTATAACATGAGCTCCGGACATCCGATTGATGTGACATTGACATTGTTGGATTACTCTTAGTAATACGGACCTTTTGGATCACTCCGCTCGAGGTTTGGATTCAATTGGAGTGTGGTCGGGTTGGTTTTGACTTAAAAACCTACCGGGCCCCTGGACGAAAAGCCAATAACTCTCAGACCGGGCGTCCGATTGACGCACCATCTATCACGTTGAGTTACTCTTGTCGAGAAGGAACCTTGGGAAACATCAACTCTGGACTATGTGTCATTTGATGTATCAACCCCCCTTGGCTCCTGGAGCGGACCCTCCCAGAATTGAGCATGTTGTGTGCAGGAACCCTAGAGCTGGCTGTGACTGCGATGAAGACTGTACTGAAATCCTACGTGGGTTCAGCAGCGATGAAGACCATACTGAAATCCTCTGTGGGTTCGACGGCGATGAAGACTACACATAAATCCTATGTGAGTTTGGCAGTGATGAAGACCGTACTGAAATCCTCTGCGGGTTCGACGTGGATGAAGACTGCACTGAAATCCTACATGGGTTCGGCAGCGATGAAGACCATACTGAAATCCTATGTGGGTTCGACGATGATGAAGACTGCACTGAAATCCAAAGTGGGATCGGAAGCGATGAAGACCGTACTGAAATCCTCTATGGGTTCGACGAAGATGACTACTGTTCTTGTATCCTACGTGGGTCGGGCAGTGTTTGACTCTGTTCTTGCTATCCTACATGGGTCTAGCAGAGTAGCTGGTCTGTATCCTATGTGTGTCTGATAGCTTAGTTGGTTTAGTATCCTACGTGGGTCCGAGCATAGATGAATCAGTGGCTATATCTGATCATATCTATCACCTTACGAAGAAGTATACCTGTGTGCGGTGAGTCATGACATTCAATCAATATCTTCGATATGATTGACTTGATTTCCTATGTGGATTGGGTTGTCTTATCCTATGTGTTTTAGGTTGTACTATCCTGTGTGGACGTGATCGAACATGGGCTCGGTTGTTGGAGCTGAACTGGAATTGATGAATTAGGTATATGTATGGGAATATACCTAAGTAGTGTTGGATGTTACTTTGTGATTGTATCTTTACATTGTGTATTATCTTTTGTGGATTCTGGGAGACATTCGGGGGTCTTGGGGTCCCTACTGAGTAGCGTATACTCACCCCTGCATGGGCTATGCCAGCACTACATTTTGTTGTATGTAGACGACGGACATTGCTGATCGTGGTTGAGGGTTGTGAAGCAAGTTGGTACCTAGAGGTGGACCACTAGGCGGAACGTACATGAAGCGGACGGCTGGACCCGAGGTGCTGAGGAGGCTATCTGCACCCATCCTTCAGGTGGGACTTCCAGTGGATGGCTCGACGGTGTTTCTTTACTTTAATTTGCTGTACTTTCATTCCAGTTGTACTTTACTTTCAGTTTGGGTTTGTATTCTGGCCCATTTACTATTCTGCACTACTTTTGTACCCAGTTTTACTTAGTGTTTACTTCTTCATGCTTACTCTGTGGTGTTTTTTTACTTTATAAAGGCAATGCCTTCCCCGTTTTTCGGGATTTACGCCTTGGTGCTAGTCTCCAACCCTTAGCTTATGGGAGGCGGGCTTCGGTTAGTCACGACACCGGTCCCGAGGATGGGTCATGACAAATTGGTATCAAAGGAGTTCGGTTCTACCGCAGAACTATGGACTCTGATCTTTCTTCTATGTGAAGCAATAGTTTTAAGGGTATTGAGTGTGGTTATCAGTCCAGGGAGTCCAGTATTGGTGCGACGGCCGGCGTATCCATTCACCAGGTCCCTGACTTCTCATTTCCGACTCAATGAATTAAAAAACATTGATTGCATGTGTGTTTCAAAAGTTTTTTTTTGGGATTATTTTTTGTTACCCAACCAGGTATACAGTTTTGACCATGGAGAACCTGTTTCTTTTCAGGATGGCCCCAAGATGGTAGCCAGCTAGGGTTCCGAGCTTTTAGTGAGACGACTGCCCACCAAGCAACGAGGCCTTGGTGCAGGGCCCTTTGACAGCGGAGGCACATGCGGTACCTCTACCTGCCGAGCCACTGATGCTACCAGGCCCAGCCACTGATAGTGCACGTCGCCTTAGTGCATTTCAAGAGTTTCAGCATCATAGACCACCCAGGTTACAAAGGGAGACAGACCCTCAGGTAGCCGAGGATTGGCGGGAGGTGGTTGTACGAGTTTTCAGGTTATTGGGGACACCAGATGACCTCATGGTGATCCTCGCAGTGAGCCTCCTGAACGCAACAGTAGGAAGATGGTGGATCTTGATGCTCTTGGTGCACGACGAGGAATCACTCCTCCATATGAAAATTGAGAGCATCTTCCTCTAAGAGTTTGTCCCAGCCACCCTCCATGCGGTGCGCATCCAAGAGCTTCTACAGCTGCGGCAGGGCAGCATGACGGTCGCCCAGTACTCGACCAGATTTACCAACCTCTAGAGCTATTCGACGGACATTGTACGAGACCCATTCATTCAGTCCCGGACCTTCAAGCATGGACTGAGGCAAGAGATCAAGGCATCGATGATCTCCCTCATCATTCCGACATAGGTAGGAGTACTGGAGAGAGCTCTTCTCATAGAGAGTTTTCCTGCTGAGCCTACGCCAGCAGCGAGACCTACCGCAGGGTGCAACATAGCAGAGTCATCTGCAGCTGGCAGTCAATGGATGTCACAGGGGTCCATGCGGACCAGACCATCAGTCAGACGACCTCAGGACACTGGCTCAGAGGAGCGGGGCACATGGTGCAGATCCATCCTTCTGAGGAGCAGGTAGTGCTACACATGCGGTGGGCAGGGCCACATGGCTCGTGACTACCCGACCCGCCATGAAGAAGAGCAGTAGAAGGTTGAGGGGCCACCCAGGCATAGGCAGAGGGTCGACTGTGGAAGTCTGCCGAGAGAAGGTGGACAAGGCAGGGGAGCTGGCCGAGTAGCAGGTGGTGGGCGACCCTTTGATGCTTTACCACCACCACCACCAGGAGGTCCTCCCCGACCATAGGGAGCTGGTGGGCAGAGACAAGCTCAGCTTCAGGCAGCAGAGGCTACGACCACGGCGTTCCTATCTTAAGGCTATCGGAGGAGGGAGTGGGGTATGTAGTCTACTGTGATGCATCAGGGACCGAACTCGGATGTGTCATGATGCAGGAGCGGGCCATGAACGCCTATGGATCATGTCAGTTGAGGCTGCATGAGAAGAACTACGCTACCCATGGCCTGGAGTTAGCAGCAGTGGTCTTCTCTCTGAAGATATGGAGACACTATCTGATGGGAGAGCGCTTTACAGTCTACTCTGACCAACAGAGTCTCAGATACATCTTCTCACAGAAGGAACTGAATCTGAGATAGCAGTGATGGCATGAGTTCCTCTAGGACTATGACTTTGAGATAGTCTATACTCATGGAAAGGAGAACGTAGTATCCGATGCTCTCAGCAAGAGGACGAGCATCCAGCTACTCGGGCAGGCGATGGAGTAGCTAGCTGCTTTGCAGATATCCTTCATGGATAGAGATGGTGCAGCCTTTCTTTAGTCACTCACAGTCACTCCTCCACTACTGCTGCGGGTGAGATAGGAACAGCGTGGGGACGCTGAATGTGAGATGCGGCATGCGTATATTTCCTCAGGACAGGCACCTAATGGATTCTCTATTGGAGGAGAGCATGATGTCCTTTTTAGAGAACATACCATGGTAACAGTTGCTTTATAGGAGGAGGTGCTGAGAGAGTTTCACACTTCCCCTTTAGAGTTACATCCAGGAGTGGCGAAGATGTACCATGATCTCAGACGACAGCACTGGTGGCCAGGTATGATGAAGGCTGTGGAGGAGTTCATTTATCGATGCCCTACCTGTCAGGAGGTGAAGGTAGAGAACCAGGTACCAGTAGGCTTGGTACAACCCTTGGAGGTCTCAGAGTGGAAGTGGGATGGGATATCTATGGATTTCGTGACTGGACTTCCACGTACTTCCAGAGGTAACGACTCCATTTGGGTGATTGTCAACCGACTCACCATGTCGGCTCACTTCTTACCCATCAGAGAGCAGGGCTCAGTAGAGAGCTTGGGATGTCTCTACGTTCAGGAGAATGTATGGCTTCATGGTGTGCCATCATCTATCGTCTCTGATCGAGATGCTCTCTTTAATTCCCGACTATGGAAGGGGTTTCAGGAGGCATTCGGGATGAAGCTACATCTGAGCACCGCCTTTCACCCTCATATGGATGGTCAGAAGGAGAGGAACATTCAGACTCTTGAGGACATGCTCAGTGCATGTGTCCTCGACTTTGGTCGCAGCTGGGAGGACCCCCTTCCCTTGGTGGAGTTTGTGTACGACAATAGATACCACTCCACCATCGGGATGGCACCATATGAGGAATTGTACGACTGACCTTGCAGGTCACTTCTGTGCTGGAATGACCCTGGGGAGTCAGCACTTTTTGGACCGGAGATGGTCCAGGCCATGAGAGAGAAGGTCCAAGTCATCCAGGAGTGGATGAGGATAGCTCAGAGCTGGAAGAAGTCTTATGCTGACAGGAGGCGGAGACCACTGGAGTTCGAGGATGATGACCATGTCTTCTTGCGGGTCTCACCTCGACGTGGATTATGGAGATTTGGCCAGGGCGGAAAGTTATCTCTAGGTTTCATCTGACCGTTTCCGGTTCTCAATAGGATAGGAGTGGTGGCTTATCTCCTGGCTCTACCACCTCAGTTACACCAGGTGCACGACGTCTTTCACGTATCTCTGCTGAGGAGATACGTGCATGACCCGATTCATATCATCGACCATGGGGAGTTGGACATTGACGATGGGGTGACTATTGCGGAGGTCCCAGTGGAGATCGAGGATCGACAGGAGCGAGTCCTACGTGGGAGGTCTATTCCTTTAGTGCGCATCAGATGGCAGCATGGGAACCTCCAAGAGAGCACTTGGGAGAGGGAGGCTCATATGCATGCTCAGTACCCTCATTTGATCCCCTAGTTATGATGTATCTCTACAGGGACGTAAATCCCAAAGGTGGGAGTAATGTAAAGACTCGTAAAAATCAAGGGAAATTTTTTCATAATTTTATTTTGGATTTTACAAGATAGCAGTTTGTGACGGAACCTGATTATGAGGCCCGGTGTGCCCGGAACCATTTATCCAAAGTTCAGCTCGGGTACCTTAAGTGAACGAACGAGCGGGTTTTCCTAACTTTTGAACAAGTTCTCAGAATCAAAATCTGAGGGCACCAATGAAGCCGCAGCGCCAGTAATTACTTAAGAACACCTTTTCCGGAGTTGTGTTTGCTCTTGTGAGGTTATTAATTAAATGGGTTAACTAAAGAATAAAATAAAATATTGTACAAAAAATTTTATTTTTATTCTAGGTATTTTAAACCTATGCTAGGTGGTTAGTGAGGTGGGTCCCACATGAACCCCACCACCTTTATTTCCATTTTATCTCCCACGTGCATTTAATTTGGTAACTCACCATCACCCCCTATTAAACGCCAAGTCAACTCTTGCATTTAATTGGATTATTAAATGCCTCATTAATTGGTCAACGCTTGTTAATTAAATCGTGTTTTAATATTGAATTTCAAATAAGTGATGGAATGAGTAATAAAATATGGCAACACATTATTTTATGATTGTTGTTTTGTTGTGCGAGAAGGATTAGAGAGGAATTGCTCAAGCATTGGAATCGTCATCTTCCTCCTTGAAGAACACGATGAACACACCGTCACCAATGAAGAACGCTGACCTCCGACAAAGGACGGTGATTAATGCTGATTCCTTGGAGATCGACAATGCGACACCGTGTACCGTGATGCCGACAATCCTCTTTCTATGACCATGTCTTTCACGATGTCACTTTCCCGCAACAAACCTCATTTGATGACTTCATCGAGGTAGGGGGTTTGGTTTAATTTAATTTATGTGGATTATATCCTTGACATATTATTAAATTGTTGAAAGTCGTTTGAACCACTAACACGGAGGTTGAGGACCAACAAACAAGTCCAAACCAACCGATTCTCTGTTTTTGATGTGTGGAACGTTGGGAGACGATGAAACGAGATCGTTGAGCGATTGGAGGCTGTCACAGTAATCAACGGGTCATGAGACGACCCCAGGAGCAGACAAGAGCAAGAACGGACCAACGGAGTGGCTCTAGTGGCCCACGGTTTTCACCGGCGATGTGGGTTGCCGGCACTGGCCAGTGGCCCGGATGCGGCGGCTTTCCAGCACGCCACCAGGAGGGACCGCCGCTGCGGAAAGCACGGAGGCAGACGATCGGGAACCCGCGGCCACGCGGGACCGGGTAAGACGTGGTGCCCATCACTGCGTCTATTGGCAAAGTAGCAGCCCCCATGTGGGGGAAGTGGTTTCAATCAAGTGGGGCAGCCCCCCCCCCCCCCCCTTTCACTCGGCTCGGCCAGTACCGAGATGGCCGTTTGGGGCGCACCCGCGCCAGGCCAACCGACCGTACTGGACCGAGCGGGGCCACGCTGGCGGGGCCGGGCCGCACTGGTTGGGCTGGGTCGTGTCCACCAGGTCGGGCCACACCCTAAGGGGCCGGACCCCAACCCATTTCGGGCCGACTCAAGGGGTCTGGGGCCGGGTCGGTCTGGGCCCCAGACCCACTAAATCCGGACATGTTCATTTTTTTGCCCATATCTTGGCATACGGACCTCTGATCGATGCACCATTAGTTGCGTGGTGATATTTGGAATGAGATGGTAATTTCTTTATATTAAACTCAAGGTTTCAGAGAACTTTGGGTATGGCCGGATTGGTTCAAACATGAAACCAACCGGGCCCTCGGAGCGGAAACAATTATAACTTGAGCTCCGAACATCCGATTGACGTGCCATCGACTTTGTTGGATTCCTATTAGTGAGACAGACCTTTTGGATTACTCCTCTTGACAATTGGACATAGTTGGAGTGCGGTCGGGTTGGTTTTGACTTCAATACTAACCGAGCCCCTGGAACGAAAAAGCCAATAACTCTCAGACAGGGCGTCCGATTAACGCGCCGTCTGTCACGTTGAGTTCCTTTTGTCAATACAAGAACCTTAGGATACATCAAATTCGGACTACGTGTCAGTTGATGTATCAACCCCCCTTGGCTCGTGGAGCATTCCCTCCAGGAATCGAGCATGCTATGTGTGGGAACCCTAGAGCTGGTTGCGACTACGATGAAGACTGCACTGAAATCCTACATGGGTTCGGCAGCGATGAAGACCGTACATAAATCCTCTATGGGATCGACGGCGATGAAGACTGCACTAAAATCCTACGTGGGTTCGTCAGTGATGATGACCATACTGAAATCTTATGTGGGTTCAATGGTGATGAAGATTGCAATGAAATCCTATGTGGGTTCGGCAGCGATGAAGACTGTACTGAAATCCTATATGGGTTCGATGCCGATGAATACTGTACTGAAATCGTACATGGGTTCGGCAGCGATGAAGACCGTACTGAAATCCTCCATGGGGTCGAAGACGATGGCTACTGTTCTTGTATCCTACGTGGGTCTCGCAGTGTTTGACTCTGTTCTTTCTATCCTATGTGGGTCTGGCAGAGTAGCTGGTTTGTATCCTATGTGGGTCCGACATCTTTGCTGGTTTAGTATCCAACATGGGTCCCAGCATAGATGAATCAGTGGCTATATCTGATAATCTCAATCACCTTACGAAGAAGTATACCTGTGTGAGATGAGTCTTGACATTCAATAAATATTTTCAATATGATTGACTTTCTTTCCTATGTGGATTGGGTTGTGTTATCCTGTGTGGTTTGGGTTGTACTATCCTGTGTGGACATGATCGAACTTGGGCTTGGGTGTTGGAGCCTAACTGGAATTGATGACTTGGGTATATGTATGAGCATATACCTAAGTAGTTATGGATGTTACTTCGTGATTGTATCTTTCCTTTGTAGATTATATTTTGTGGATTCTTGGAGACCTTCGGGGGTCTCGGGGTCCCTACTGAGTAGCGTATACTCACCCATGCACGGGCTATGCCCGCACTACGTTATGTTGGATGCAGATGACGGACAGCACTGATCGTGGTTGAGGCTTGTGGAGCAAGTCGGTACCTAGAGGTGGACCACTAGGTGGATTGTACACGGAGCGGACAGCTGGACCTGAGGGGCTGAGGAGGCTATCTGTACCCACACTTAAGGTGGGAATTATAGTGGACGGCTCGACATTGCTGCTTTACTTTCAGTTGTTGTACTTTATTTTCAGATTTTCTTTACATTCAGTTTGGGTTTTTATTCTGTCTCACTTACTTTTCCGCACTACTTTTGTTCCCAGGTTTACTTTGTGTTTACTTCTGCTTGCTTACTCTATGGTTTTTGTTTACTTTATAAGGGCAATGTCATCCCCTTTTTTCGGGATTTATGCCTTGGTTCTAGTCGCCATCCCCTGGCATTTGGGAGGCGGGCTTGGGGTATTCTTGACATGGGTCCCGAGGACGGTTCATGACAATACGTAATAAAAATATGAAATAAAATGAAAAGCCAAGTAACCAAAAATTATGAATCACTTAATGACAACCAAATATGTTTCTAAAAAAAAATAAAATTTATATATATTAAATAATTAGTAGACCTAAAACATTCACAAATTAATTAGGTCCCAAACTATATGTTTGTTCTTCCCCAAACATCATCCCATCTAGTAGAAAAAACTTATTAATATGGTCTCTTTCCATTTTCCAAACCAACATCTATGTAATTTTCTTGGATAAAAAAATGAATTGAATAGGGAGCGAGTAAAAAAATTATATTGTAACCACTGTGAGTACAAAAAACCAGTATTATAATTTGGATATTCAATAAGTGAAAATAATATTCATTATTTAATCAATTAATACAATATACTAGTCAATCTTACACATCACCATTTAATAATATTTGTGAACACGTGTGGAAATTTTGAAATCAAACTACTATATATCCATATAATAATCAAATAAATAATTAAATAACACTATATAATCAATTAACCCTGTAAAAATATACCTATATATATACATCTAATCTTTTAAAACTAATAATAGTATCCTATATAATAATTTTCACATGTATCACTAGGAATAATATTCTATATATACAATTCAACATGTATAGTATGTACACATCCATTATATAATATTTTCAACATGCATCACTTTTTCACACTCACTATATAATAATTTTAGCCTACATGTGTTCCCATATATATAATCATGTCACAATCCTCCTAATTGGTAATAAATAGAAAGTATTTCACAATATCACATCATAACACTGAATAGTTAATTATGAATATTCTAATTTGAATTTCAGTTAAAAAATAATTTACATGTCATTTTATAAAAATCAATATCAATAGATAATAATGTATTACTATAGTGGTTTTTTATTAAGGAATCACAAAAAATATCAATTCCTGAAAAATACAGTTAATCACATTAGCCATGTCTTTCTTTTTAAATAGTTTTATCACTCAATGCGGTCCATAAACAAAGTCACATCTACAAATAAATACAAATGGATCCAATTGATATTCAAATCCACTATTTAACATTAATCAAAGAATAAATAAATTAGTGATGTACTTATATCAGACCAATATAATTATTAAATTGGAATCCTAATTAAATATTCTATTGGGTTACAATTATAACCCCAACCATTAACATGAAAATAAGAAACTTTCCAAAAGGGTAACACCATTTAAAATGAAGGTAAAAAATATTTCATGAAGAACATAGATCAATATATATCTTGATCAACACCCAAAACTAGACATGGGAAATATATTTATCCCACATCAATAAGGAATGATCGAAGAGGATGGAAACCAATGAAAAATATCTCACCAGGGATTGGATGTATTATTGAGTTATCTGCAACATAAGAGGAGACTTCAAAACTTATGATAAATCATCCTAGGTATGAGAGTTATAGGATTCATTAAATGTACAATGAAAAAATTCACAATACCTGCCATAAAACCATTGTGTATGAGGAATATATTAATTATAATATTTTCATAAAATTTGTTCCTTCATTTTTTTAGTTATACTAAAAATCCGTTCACCTCAAGATCAAATTTATCTCAATAGAAAATTGAAAAACATGAATTTGTATGATGATATGTACCCAAATAACCTCATGATCCAATTCATGAATGTTTCTAGTAGTACTTACATTACAAGTAAAATATAAAAAACATGTAATTGTCTATAAAATCATTCTCATTCTAGTTTAAAAATAATGAAATGAACCAGAAACAATGCCTTCAAATCTATGGAAACCCCTTTATTAAGTCACTTACAACTTTTCTTCCTATAATCCATTAATTACAAAAAACACACATCCCTAAATAATGGATCATTTTTTCCACTAATGGATCTCTTTATTTTAATGGGAATAAACAATAAATTCTTAAATAAAAATGTAATCCCAATGAAATATGTTCAATGAAATAATCAAGGAGGTTGTTACCATTAAAAAGACAAGATCTTACATCCTCCCCACCATAAAAAATATCTTCCTTGAGAAACTACAAAAATTAATTATATATATAAGAATAGATGTTTTGAAATGTTTCTCACATATTAAAAAAAATCTCCCTTGTATCCTCTTAAAGATTACGAAGATTCCACTACACATGACCAAAGTTTATATTCCTTCCATGATGATACATCTCAGTACTATCCAAAATCTATATCTAATCCCCACCAAAGGATGCATAATTATAAATATTGACATCCTTGAAGTCAACCACATGAGGCGAGTAAAAAATGTATATCTCAAATTGTGAAAAAATAAACCAAACATGAATAGAATTGAAAATATATTTAAAGGATAAAAATTATGAAACTAAAATGACCCAAAAAACTCAATGAAATGGCCCAAAAAATTATGGTTCTAGATTAACATTTTTCATTATATGGTTTTTTCACGACATATGAGAAAATTGAACGAAGACCTGGTGACAAACCTTAACCTCATGAGGATATAATCAATTTTCAATGTATGATATCTACCTACAATGTGCTGTCATTAACTACCTCATGATCCATTGAAACTATCAAATGTATCTGGCATAATAGTAGTCCCATGAAGTGTCATCACTATTATCTCTAATAAAAAATGAGACCTGAAACATTGATTTCAATAAAATTATTAGAAAGAAAACAAATATTATTTATACCTTAATGATATCATAATATGAAAACTCTAAAATTTTCATATATTGTTTTCATGAACCACTGAAATATGATCCACTATCTCATATCCTATCCTCAAAATCCATATTATTCTACTAATATTGACCATTCTTTTGAGTACGACATGGTGTTAAAAATTGAATCTACAATCCCATATAGAATTGAAGACCCATGTTGAACAATATTGTGAATCAATAAACTATGTTAGAAATTATACTCCAAGGAACACTATACAACCATACAATCTTATTCACATAGAGACTACAATGATCCTGGACATTGAAGGTCTCCCTAAAAAGTAAGAACTAGGCCACCATCCCTAACCAATAAATGATCATCCATACATCAACATTATAGAGGGTTTTCCATTGTAATCCTATCATATAATCATAGTGACATCATCCCATTTCAGCTAATGAATTATAAAAGGACATATTAGAACATATGGCCACTTGTCTCGACATTCATCTTCAAATTTGTGTAATA
Source organism: Viscum album (assembly GCA_963277665.1). Taxonomy (NCBI): domain Eukaryota; kingdom Viridiplantae; phylum Streptophyta; class Magnoliopsida; order Santalales; family Viscaceae; genus Viscum; species Viscum album. Next base: position 201,118,663 of record OY728121.1, on the reverse strand, counting down.
CATTTCCACAAATCCCACTACTTCCCATTTAATTTAGACAACCTGTATTCTATACAAAAATATTGATACAAATGTTTCAAAAAAGGATCTACCACCAATATTGAAGCCTGAAAATCTCTCACATGATCCTAATAAAAAATTATAGGAATCCATACACAACAATGAAATGGGGTGTTATCGATGACAATAGATGATACCGATGGTGACTCCCGGTCATGAACCGAATCTAGTTGCCGCCAAAACCAGCACCAAACCTAGCCTGTGACATGACCCGAAGGGTGTTCCCTATTCCCAAAGGCTGGAACAAGTGCCCGGGTATTAAACAAATCTGATTTGGGAACGATTTACTCGAGTATGAAATCATAAATCATAAAAAACAATCAATTATTAGAATCTGAAATTTTCATGCTAAACAATTCTTAACAAAACCAGATCTGAATGCATGTGTTTGAAGACACTAAAAGTGGCCTAAAACAAATAATGACAACATAAGGACATCCCCATGGACTACACATGACAAGGGGGTCATCACCTACAAGCATTCTCCGCAACTCCGCCCCAACAATGGGGACTAACACCCTGAACCACCATCACCCTTAGCCTTCCCTTTACCTGAGTCAAGCATAAGCAGGTCCACTTACCCCCAAGGGGTGTAAGTAGGGTGTGAGCCTAAGCCCAATAGGATACAACCAAATGATTCCAAATAGCATACAATACAATGTGTACAAAACATGCAATTTTAATACACAACGTGAATCGGTGTTAAAATTCAAAGAAATGCAACATTCAAATGAAAACAGTTTTCAATCTGAGAATTTCAGAATGTTAGAAAAATAAATAGACATTGGTGGTACTGTAATGTACTGCCAAAAACACCCCTCAACAAGGTTAAATACCACAAATCCAATGAGCATCAAAATCGGGAACACCCCTAAGCACTAGGTTGTCCCGGGCCCTATGTACCTCTTACCTCAGTGTAGAGTAACCATAGAAAAATCCATTCTCGTGCACGATCCACTAGTAGGGAAGATACCCATAACCTATTGGTCCCCAATCATCATCCACATAGTTTAGTTAGAGTTTCCGTTATCCAAATTCTAAGTGGAACAAGGAAAAAACCCATCTGATCCACTATCCGTACTAGTACAAATCCGCCCCACCTAGGTACCCTAGATTCCCCTTTTTTTCTCAAGCAATTTCAGAAAACAACACACATCCTTTTTCATATAAAATATCACTACTGGTCAAAAAAAATAGTACAGTAGCTACACTCATTTTATACCATTTAAAACACAAAAAGAAATAATTTTATTTTCAATAAAACAACCTCTCAAAACATCACATTGTTTTGCACCCAAATCTTTTTAAGATATCCACATTGAACACTATGTGAACACTTTTAAGTCATTAAAAAAATCAGTTCAATACCCTTAATGAATCCAAAAATTAAGTTATGGGGCATCCCAATGTGAACCATGAAGTTATATCTTTTAAAAACCACCATTTTCACACAAACGTGGCACATAAAGCCCATTTGCTTCCCAAACACCATTTAAACAAACATTCACAGCAACAAACAAAAAATAATAAACATTCAAAACAATATTTTTAGTCCTAATACAGTTCAATAAAATCAACTAAGTATTTATAGGTCGGCCCAAAATGAACCAATAAAATATTTGAATGAAAACCCCCAAATTTCACTAAAAATTGGAACTTAAAATTCATTTGCGTTATAAATGCAACTAAAAACAATTTTTACAAAAACATTCAAGTGAAATAAACATTAAGGTACCCTAAACACAGAAAGCTGATTCACAGAAATTTCACACACAATGGAATCACTTACCAAAGTAACAAAATCCATTGAATCTCCATGCGAAAATGAAATTGCACTCCCACCGCACCAAGAGAGACCTAGATCAAACCTAAAACCACCAAAATTGGCCAAGAAATACCAATGTTAAACCCTAGTTTCTAAAACCTAGTTTCTGGACATTATGAAACTCAATGATAACAAATAAACCCTAAGAACAATTAATGAAACCCAAAGTAGTTTGGAAGAGGAAAGAAAAGGGCTCATTTACTTGAAGTATCTTGATGTAATCACTCCAAAACACCAGTAGATGAAATTTAAAAGAGAAAAAATTTAGGTTTCGTTCGAACAAGATAAATTTGGTCAATTAGGAACTGGAATGGAGGAAAAATCTTGTGAATTGAGAGAGTTATGAAAGAAATACTTTACCCCTTCAAATCAGGGACATTCGAGGAAGCCTATGAAGTTAGGCACCAAATCACGATTAACCAGACCTCCAAAGAGGGGGGAGAGAGTTCAGACGCGCGTCTGGGTTAATTGGTCTTGGGGGAGACTTGGAATCACTGAATAATATAAGCAATTGAATATGTTATAAATAACAAAAATTTATTTTTAAAACAGGAATTGGGCCTTCGGGAGGCCCAACCCATTTGATACAAACCCAAATAAGCCATGGTTATGGATTTCTAAAAGCTCAAAATTACATTGGTGGTGTTAATAGGTTTGGGGAGGTCAAGTAGGAATTATAATGGATGAAAAATGATGAAAAATGAGAAATTTATAAAAGATACAAAATTTATTTTTTAATCTGGAATTGGGCTCACGATTTGGCCCAATTCATGATTACTCATCTATTCCTCCCTAAAACCTAGGGAAACCTCCAAAACAAAGCAAGGACATAAATTAAATGAAAAATAAGTTTAAAATATATCTTTTATGTGATAATTCTCCCAACCATAAAGCATTCCACCCCTGGAATGCCACAACAAGACCAAAACCAAAATCAAAGCCCAAACGATAGACCAAGACAAACTTCCTTGCCACGTTTTCACCCGCTTCAAAAAGGACGAACATCTCCAGTTGATCAAACAAAGGAAGATAATACTCTCACCAACCAAAAATAACACCACTTAATTAAAATTATGAAACAAATTCAAAACACATCCCAAAACAAAACACCTCATACACTACAAGACGACGCTCAAGAAATCCACATCAAACGAACAACGAACTCGAATAACACTACCACAACATTACATAAACAAAACCATTGGGAGTTCTCCAACCCCAAATTTACCCATGTAACAAATTTGTGGATAGATAGTCTTGAATGATACTACCTCCTACCTAGAATAAACCAAGGAGAAAACTGAGTCACTAGTACGGGGTGACCGAATATGGACATCCCACCACTAGGGACAACTCAATTTCTAAGACAGAATAGGGATAACAATTGGGGAAGGAAGGAATGATATCCCCATCATAAGGGTTAAAGTAACACTATTACTTTTCGAAGAGAACATACATGATACCCATAATGGGTCTCCCCACCATAATAACGAACAAAACATTCCTTAAGACAAAATCAAGACACTAATAGGGGGCCTCGAATGGAATTCCCCACATTAGGGGTAGATTAATATCAGAATTCATCCAATGAAACATACCTGAGACCCATTGTGGGTATACCCAAAACAAAACCCAACCATATTAACTAAATATTATGGGATAACAATAAAAAATCAAAAGAATTTTAAGGATCTGGAATGGTCGCACGGTTGGTTCACACGGTTTGGGAAAACATGAGTTAACTGTGCAGATCATTCTGTCCAAAGAGGAAACTTCACACAGTTTCCTTGGCCAATGATCATAGACGTGCGGATACCATGCGGTAGCTACTGTCTCTTATCACACGGTCCCCTGGGATGGCACACAGTTACTGCTAACCGCGCACAAACTAGGCACTTTAACATGCTTAACCCAAATTTTAAACTTTTCTCCAAAAACAAAAGGGAAACCAACAGGGAAAAAAATCTACTCAGGGTATGACATAGGAAGAAGGTACTCACACCTCTTTCCACCAAATGTGTGAAATTGGAACAAGACGATGACACTAGAGGTTTAAAATATTCTTATCTTTCATATTGAGGATATGACCTTGACCAAAAGTGTGAACGACTCTAGGATTTCCCCTAACTATGCGCTAGCATCTCTCCGGGGCCTATGGCTGGAACTCAATGGATTGAAGCATCTTCGGCCTCACAGTAAGGATTTGGAAACCCCTAAACTATACATCTTCTTCCAGTGCCAAAAACAATTATACTGTAATCTCATATGGTCTCATTGAGACATGACACACTTCAAACCCGCTATTCCCCAACCCATCATTTCACCAAAACAAGAACTTAGAGGATGCACACACATTTCCCCTTTTTTTATTCGGATGCTACATATAGAAATGCATTCCTCTAGAACATAGGATTTAGAATTTCCAATAGGGTGACACACATCCAACAAAATAGTTACTCTCATAAGATTGCACAATCTTCACCCTTATAGTCAAATGAATACATGACATCAAATGGAATCACCGAACATGACCATTGTGGACAAAATAAAAGACAAGGAGAGGGACCTTGTACTGAGTCACAAACAGAACATGATTCTAGAAAGTGTCCATAATAACCACTCTTGGACAGATCATGCACACTGGTGGCCTAACATGAACTCTTTCTTCAATGAGACTAATGAAAGACCCAGAGTCCCTTTAAGACATCATTCTACATTGAAAACCCTAAACATCATTGACCTTAGACAACTTAGGAAACATAAGAAACTAAGGTCTATTTCAACCTCCCACAAACACTCTCCCACTATAGGGGGATCCACATAATTGAAAACGAAGATGGGTAAACTCAGTCTCCAAACCTCAAGAATAAAATCTTTATGTTGATCAACTGGAGGAGCATCCAACGATGAATCACCATAGGCCAAACACGAATCATGCATTAACACTTTTTGGGGGCGTACCCTAGCCTACAGGAAAACCCAAGGACCCATCCAATCTGGTCATTTGGTCACAACAGACCACAAACCTGAACTGAACACATGAGGGGAGCCACCACATTGGCCTCCCAAACTTTTCCTCAAAGGAGACCACTTACCAACACTTAATTCCAACTTATCAAGGAAACACAAACCCAAAACATCTTTCAAACAATAGGGGTTATTGATCTCAAAACATCCCACAATAATAACCCCGAAAACACATAATCCATACCTTCCAACCATATATTATCAAAACACATCACTTTCCTTCAAAAAAATTATTTAAAAAAATAGTGTTGGTCGGTTGCGCATTTACCGATGGTATATCATGAGCCTCACACATGCATGTTTACATGCCACACTGGGAACCCACCTCATATCCATCCATATTCCCAAATAAACCTATGCATGTGGTCACCCTTGAGAATAAAAAATACCAAAAATCAAACCTTTCCTCTTTTTAAAATCAAACTTTTAACCACAATTTTCCATTCTCAAAAACACTAACCATAATATCAAAACACAGTTTTTCATCTCACAAACCAATTCAGAAAAGAATGAATAATTCAATAAAAGCACATATTCATGCCTTTCACAATTTTTTCAAAACATTTCAACCCATTTCAAAACACATCTAATTTCATGAAAAACATAATTTCATTAATCTCCATTTAATTAAGAACTAAACTCTTCTCATTGAATGACAAGGTTCTAAAAGTTCATAATTTTTTTTTCAAATGTTCAGTATTCACCAAACCCAAAATCCACCTTCAACCCCCACACATAAATTCTAGAACACTTAATTCAATCCAAAACACTTTTCCACTATTAAAAAAAATCCACTAGAAACATATTTTCAAAACCCCAATTATCATAGTTCATACTTTCAAAAGAGGTGTAAAAAAATAATTTACCCTTTTGAAATAATTTTTAAATTTCATTTATAGACTTAAAGAAAACCCTTTTCACTTTACTAGAAAAAAACGTTACAAAAATTCACACTCCTTAAAGTGAAGTCATTTTTTTTCTTAAAAACCAAGTTTCCAAGATTCCAAAACAAAGAGACACAAGACAATGTGAGAGGAAACTAGTTTCGGTGGGTGACTTGGACATATGGTTGGCAGCCATATTCCAATCACTTTTCTATCACAGAAAGTATTCTAGGGAAATATCCATGGCTCTAGATGGCTTTCCAGGCCTTGAGAGCTCACTGAGATTATTCTCCCAACTCTTTTTTTATTTCCCATAGTCATCATTAAACCAAGAAAACCAAAGGACTTAGAAAAATCCATACATCCCATGGTGACATGAATCCCATAATAAGGTGTGCTGGCCAGGCACACTACCCATGACTGAAATTTCAAGTCTCGAAAATCCTAGCTCCAGACTATGCTGACTCTTCCCCAAATAACATGACCCAAGGAGCGAACCTCTTTTGATACCATTTTGTCCCGAACCGAATCTGGTCGTCGCCAAAACCGGCACCAAACCCAACCCGTGACATGACCCGAAGGGCGTTACCTATCCCCACGGGCTGGCACAAGTGCCCGGGTATCAAACAAATCAGGTTTGGGAATGATTTACCCGAGTATGAAATCATAAATCATAAAAAACAAGCAATTATTATAATATGAAATTTTCTAGCTAAACAATTCTTAACAAAACCAGATTTGAATACATGTGTTTGAAGACACTAAAAGTGTTCAAAAAACAAATAATTACAACATAAAGATATCCCCATGGACTCCACATGACAAGGGGGTCATCACCCGCAAGCCTTATCCGCAACTCCGCCCCAACGATGGGGACTAACACCCTGAACCGCCATCACCCATAGCCTTCCCTTTACCTGAGTCAGGCATAAGAATCTCTACTTACACCCAAGTGGTGTAAGTAGGATGTGATCCTAAGCCCAATAGGATACCACCAGGTGATTCCAAAGCGCATGCAATACAATGTGAACAAAACAAGCAATTTTAATACACAACGTGAATCAGTGTTAAAATTCAACGAAATGCAACGTTAAAATGAAAACAGTTTTCAATCCGAGAACTTCATAATTTTATCACATTAAATAGACAATTGAGGTACTGTAATGTACATCCAATAACACCACACAACAAGGGTAAATAATACAAATCCAATGAGCATAAAAATCGGGAACACACCAAAGCACTAGGTTTTCTCGGGCACAATGTACCACATACCTCAGTGTAGAGTAACCATAGAAAAATATGTTTTTGTGCACGAGCCACTAGTAGGGAATATACCCATAACCAAGTGGTCACCAATCATCATCCACATAGTTTAGGTAGAGTTTTCGTTATCCAAATGCTATGTGGAACAGGGATAAAACCCATTTGATCCACTAACCGTACTAGTACAAATCGGCCCCACCTAGGTACCCGGGCTTCTCCTTTTGTGCTCAAACAATTTCAGAAAAAAACACACATCCTTTTTCATATAAAATATCAATACTGGTCACAAAAAATAGTACAGTAGCTACACTCATTTTATACCATTTAAAACACACAATGAAATAATTTTATTTTCAATAAAACAACCTCTCAAAACATCACATTGTTTTGCACCCAAAGCTCTTTAAGATATCCACTTTGCACACTATGTGAACAATTTTAAGTCATTAAAACGAAATTTCTGTTGAATACCCTTTAATGAATCCAAAAATTCAGTTATGGGGCAGCCTAATGTGAACCAAGAAGTTATATCTTTTAAAAACCACCATTTTCACACAAACATGGCACTTAAAGCCCATTTGCTTCCCAAACACCATTTAAAAAAACATTCACAGTAACAAAAAAAATAATAAACATTCAAAACATGATTTTTATTCCTAATACAGTTCAATAAAATCAACTAAGTAATTATAGGTCAGCCCAAAGTGAACCAATAAAATATTTGAATGAAAAACTGCCAATTTCACCAAATATTGGAACATAAAATTCATTTTCATTATAAATGAAACTAAAACCAATTTTTACAGAAACATTCAAGTGAAATAATCATTAAGGTACCATGAAAAAATCAAGCTAATTCCCAAAAAATTTCACACACAATGGAATTACCTACCAAAGTAACAAAAAACCTTGAATCTCCTTGTGAAAATCTTATCGCACCCCTGCCGCACCAAGAGAGACCTAGATCAAATCTAAAACCACAAAAATTGGCCAAGAGAGCCCAATGATAAACACTAGTTTCGAAAACCTAGATTCTGTATATTATGAAACTCAATGATAATAAAAGAAACCTTAATAACAATGAATGAAACCCAATGTAGTTTGGAAGAGGAAAGAAAAGGGCTCATTTACTTGAATAATCTTGAAGTAATCACTCCAAAACACAAGTATCTGAAATTTAAAAGATCCAAAATTTAAGGTTAGTTTGAACAAGATATATTAGGTCAATTAGGAACTGGAATGGAGGAAAAATCATGAGAATTGAGAGACTTATGAAAGAAATACTTTACCTCATCAAATCTGAGAGATTTGAGGAATCCTATGTAGTTCGACACCAAATCGCGATTAACCAGAGCTCCAAAGAGGGGGGAGAGAGTTCAGACGTGCGTCTGGGTTAATTGGGCTTGGGTGATACTTGGAATCACCGAAATAACCCAACAATTGAATACTTTATAAAAATAATCAAAATTTATTTTTAAAAAAGGAATTGGTCCTTTGGGAAGGCCCAACCCCTTAGATACAAACCCAAATAATCCCTGGTTATGAATTTCTAAAAGCTCCAAATTACCTTGGTGGTGTGAATAGGTTAGGATAGGTCAAGTAGGAATTTAAATGGATGAAAAATGTTGAAAAATGAAATAGTTATAAAAGATACAAAATTTATTTTTTAATCTGGAATTGGCCTCACGGTTTGGCCCAATTCATGAATACACATCTATTCCTCCCTAAAACCTCGGGAAACCCCCAAAACAAAGCAAGGATGTAAATTAAATGAAAAATACCTTTAAAATATTTCATCTATGTGACACTCCCCAATTTAAAAATAACCTCTCAGATGTATTACCCCAAGTTATGATAACTTTTATGTCATTATATTGTCCATAAAACTTGGAACATTAGATTTTTAGGTAACATATACTCATCATTGGGTACCAGAACATATAAGTAAATTTTTATAAATAGTTTCACCCCCTCCAATGATCTTAGTACTCCTGGTTTTCCTCTTCATACAACACCTCTCTCAATCCATCAGGAATGGAAATTACCATTCACTACAAGAGTAACGTCGTTTAACAGTGGTTATTTTTGCGTATAAGTGCGGTATAGGCCACCGCTACATGGTTTGGTTGTGGTTATTGTAAAATGTTGCCTAATACTGCATCTCCAATCTATTGGAGGTGGTTATTTCCATTTCAGGGTGGTTTAAGGAAAGCATCATAGATGCATCATTTCACTACGGTTTTACTGATTTTAGCAGAGGTTTTTTACGAGCCCTTGATATCACATTATTCGCAATGATTTTACCACTGATTAAGTCACGAGAACCACCGTGGAATGAGGCCGCTATGAGGATACTATGTAGTTGTTGTTAAAACCACCACAAAACGTTAAAAAATTACTGTTTCGTGGCATTTTTCAGTGCTTAGTAGCTGTTTAAATGGAAGCCAGTGTACATTTCATGGCGGTTAAAACAGCCGCTAAAAGCTAAGCAGAAAATGAAATTCCTTCCACTACACCACTACCCTGAAAAACAAATCAAACCAGAAATACCATTTTGTACATACCAACAGACAACAAGAAACATCACCCTAGGAAATCAGTATAGAATAAATAGAAAAAAAATAGGTAAATATTGACATGCTATATAAGAACGAACCATCTTTTACATACAAAAATACAACAAGAAACATCAACCTAGGAAATTAGTATAGAATAAATTGAAAAAATATATATGATAAAATAAACTATAAAACATATGTCCATTATTTGACTACTCTCCAAAGAAACATCTATCTGATCCTTCTTGATCCCACATAATATATATCACGTGAAAATGAAACATTAGATCTACATGTGTGTTGGTGTTCCCATTTAGGGAGTGAGTGTAAAACATAGTTGGGTATCACCTATTCAACCTCATATAACCATCCTATAAACTTTATACATGTATTATAATATAAATTATCTAGTACCGTCGGAGGAGGAAAGTTCCATCCATCTCTCACCTCATGTTCGCATATGACTCTTTTTTGTTCCTTAATGCTGGATGTAGATCTATTCACAATCTGAATAAAGTTCTGGGTGAGTAATCTCATTGGAGCGGGCAGATTATCAACATGTTTAAGAGTGAATTATTCATTTCTAACAAGTGTTCCATGATGAGGTTGGAGACTATTAGCAGACTACTGGGTATGCAGAGGGGTGAATTTCCAATGTCTTATCTTGGAGCTCCTATATCAGAAAAGCGGCTTAGGATCGGATATTTTGATGACCTCATCTCTAGTATCACTGATAGGGTGCTGAACTGGAAGAATAAATTTTTGTATTTCTGAGGTAAGATCACCCTGGTCAACAGTGTCCTAGTGGCTACTCTTATTCATGTTCTATAATCCATAAGGGTTCTGAAAGGTGTGATCACATCCAATGACAAGTTACTGGCTAATTTTATGTGTGATCCAGGTGCGGAGGGAAGGTGGTACTGGGCTTCTTGGGGTAAAATGGAGAAGCCAGTGTGTGAGGGAGGTATTAATGTGAAGAACCTCAAAGATACCCTTTACTATATTCTTGCGAGGCTGGATTGGAGTGTGCAAGAATGTCATACGCTGTGGGGTATTACCATGAACATGTACGCATCTTGAATTTGGGACCTAGGGTAGGGAATTTTCACCCTGATATGGGCGATGTTGTGCCCCATTTTTTCTTTTATACATATGTTTTCAAGATTTATTGTGGGGAAAGGCGATATCGCATTCTGGAACCAAAATTGGAGCGGATCGATACTCAGGTTCCCAGGCTCTCTGGTACCAGATATCACCTTCAGAGAAGCAAGCCAGTTTCCTATATTTGTTGACACCATGTTGGATAAGGAGAAGCGAGAGATTTACTATCTCATTGAGTTTAATGAATAGGAGGACCAGTGCGCCTTCACTACTTCCTCATCGGGCCGGTTCTCGTCCAAATAATTTTGACACATTGTTCATGGCCAGCTGTAGAATGGCGGGTGGGACAAGATCATTTGGGTGAATAATATTCCCACCAAATATAACTTCCTCACATGGAGGATAAGGAACAGTGCTCTCCCGACTGATGAGAATGCCTATAGGTGTGGTATTCATTTGGCGTCCAGGTGCGTGTGCTGTAGTTTTCACAGTGAGGAATCCATCGCACATCTGTTTTTTGGAAGTGAATTGGACAGTGAGGTATGGAAGGTTCATGGGGATTTCACGACATTCCATACCTGATCTGGGCATAGTCGGCCTTTTATTGACATATGGTTCCAAGGTACAGGGGATGGGGGCCATGAGTGGGCAGCATGTTCGGTGGTGATGCATTCGGGGTGCTGGTGTATTTGGCAGGCACATAACAGGTTTAGGCATGAGGGAGGGTAGGTGACAAGTAGGACTATTATATCATGGACTAGGAATTTATTGATTGATTTAAATAAGGCTAATGGATTTTGGAAGAATGCATCCTCTATGAACAAATTACAGTCAAGTGGTGGAGTGGTCCCTACGTCCAGTAACATGAGGGGTGAATGGGTTTACTAGCGGATTCCTGCAGCGTGATTAAAGATGAACACAGATGGTTCATGCATGTTGGGGTATGCACGAGGAGGCGAGGTGGTGCGTGATAGTAGTGGATCTATCTACTTGGTGTTCTCATCCAAATTTGGTCTGAGGTCTTCCCTTCAGGCGGAGGCATTGGAAATGCATATTGGACTGGAGTAATGTAGGAAAAAAGGGTTAGAATTTTCAAAAGTGGAGAGAAAATCTATGATTGTTCACAATAACTTGAAAGGTTACGGTGACGTGCCTTGTTCGATTTGTTATGTGATCAGAAAATGTTGAAAGTGGCTTAATAGAAATGTACAGGTGCTTCATACATGGAGGGAGGGTAATAATGTTGATGAATACTTGGCTTTAGTGGAGGTTTCCAGCATGGAAGAGGTGTTTCTTCACAATTTAGTCAGAATCAAGGAAGAGGGGGTAAACATTATTAAGGGGGGTGCGCTCAGTCTACATTATTTCAGCCCTCCATAGCTAAGGCTGGGACAATAGGGGGAGGGGATGGGACCTCTTGCATATTTTATGATTCCTTCTTTGTTTCTGCTTGTCTTTAATAAATAAAACTATATGATAATGGTGGTTATTGTTTCCTAACTAAAACACAAATATTCAAGACCTCACATTAATCATCCAATATTGAAAGAGAAGGAATACCACTATAATAACCCAAACTGGTACCCTATAACTTGGTGTAGGACCCCATAACTGAGTCTCAACCACTACCCTCTCACTTAGTGTACATTCTCAAACAAAATCATGATCTCACATCATGTCTCATACTAATATTGTCACACTCAGTGTAAGGTCTGATACAACATCTCAAACAAAATCTCATACCTCTACCTTGCCACTTAGGATGGGGCCATAGAACAAGTAATGTATTACATCTCACAGCTCTAACCTCCACTAAATGTTATTTGTTACATTATATCACAAACCACAACTAAAACCATATCTCATACTACCATGCTCTCACTTAGGGTGAGGTATCATCCCATACAACATTCCACATCAAAACTTAGCTTTCTCTGAGTGGCTAACACATACAACAAAAAATAACCACCCTTATAAATCTCATCAACCAAAATCATTAACATAATATATAGCTACACAACAATACCAGTCATCCTAGGTGCATAGTTTATAACCACAAAACTAGCATGACCCACATGCCACACGTATACACATTAAAAACACAAAACCTATCATGCAGGTCAATTAACACTCATAAGGGCCTCCCATTAAGACAAATTATAAGGGCCTCACCATAGTGTCCACAACACTATCCCCTTGATTACTATGATATGACCCAATTTTTTCAACACATCAACAATGGGTTTAAATCCTAGTCATCCAAAATCTCAACTACTCATTCAAAACCAAGCCTAAATGCAATGATGTATACCACACTCAAGAAATCTAGACATAAAAAAACATCAGAAATCAATAAAATGCATAAAAGGAAACATGAGAAATCAAGGAAATTTTAGGACATGAAAATGTTTGGTGGAAACTATGTGCCAAAAATGATACATATACAAACCAACTATTCCGATATTTATTCAACACATAAACAATACAATAAATCACGGTCTGATGATGCATCTTCACCCTCTCCACCTTCATCTTCACTTTCTGTTGTCACCTGTAAGAACATTATATCGAAAATTAAATACGGTTGCATATTTATATTAAAACTTAAAACCAATGAATGTTAGAAAACTAAATGATTTTGATTTTCTGTGATTTACCTACATACCAGTAGTCGATGCACTACCACCAGGGTCATATCTTCTCATCTACTAACATATTTCAGTCAACTATTTATATAAAGCAGATATCTGATCCCCATGCTGGTGAACTATGTTTCATTGAGAAACAATCTCTTTCTGAGCATCTTTGGTTATGGGCTGACTAAATCCAAGAGTAGATGCAGCTGACATCCCTGGTGGCATGCTAAAAACCTCATATGGTATGGGTCCCAAACCCATCCCGGGAACTCTACCAGGATGATCCTTTACAATGACTTTAGCAACAGATTTATCCTGGGAGACTGAGTAGGACTGCGTGGTATAGGCATCCCATAGTTCGTTAATTTTTTCCTATAAATCAAATATCAATATATATTAACACAATAAATACTGATAATAATTTATTATAATAAAAAATTGACTTCATACCCCAACTTCTTTAATAGACTCATTAACAAAACATCCATATGATTTCTTGTGAACATCCAACCACAGTTCTGTTCGGGGTGCTTCGTGCCCTGAACATTGTGACTGCATTAAGCAATGATAAATCAAAATTTCAATATTTTAAACAGATAATATTGTCTTATAAATATTTAAACTAATTAAAATATTACCAATGTCGTTCTCCTTCTAGAAACGCTTTTTGAGCCCGCATTGTGAGGGATGACTTGATTAGCCATGTTTGATGCATTCTATCTTGAGAGATCCTGAAATAAATTAAATTAAATTTAATATTAATGTATTTAATGTCATTATTTCTTCATATACATGTAAAAATGTAAAATGAGGATAATATAATAATATATATTTCAATACCATATGCTTCTCATCACGATGTCTATCAACAGAAACATTCCATTGTTCTTTCGGTACCCCAATGGGTAGGTTCTCATACATTTGTGGCATGGTCAACAAATTATCACTAGAATCACACCACAATATCCATTTGAAATATTTCCTTTTCTTACCTTGATTTTTCAATGTCCACTTCCATGCTATCACATCAGCAACTATAAAGTGGAAGAACATCTGTATACAGAAGTTCATTTTGAGAATATTAGTAACATGACATTCAATTAAACCATAATTTAATAAATTTAATTTCATTTGAGAATCAAAAACATCATTTTTATACCATGGAGGCATCTATCTCAAATCATCATTAGAAATAGGAAGGGAAATGGGCTCTGCTTCCAGCTGGCCTATAATCTGGTCATGTAACCCCACGACGTCATTCGTAGGGACCCCATAAGAATCAAAGGGAATGACTATCTTCTCACCATTCATATTTCAATCGTCTGAAAATTTTATATTTTTCTTCATGGTTTCATTTTTTTCATCTTCAATTAGAAAAAAATTAGTATAAAAAATGCAATAAAATTATTTAATTAAATTTTGTACCTATGATAGTGACACTCCAGTATGGTCGTGATAAACTGGTAGGGGCGTTTCGCTGCCCCAATGAATGACTGTAGAAATGAAACAAGTGTGTGCTGAATAAATTAATAATTGTACATACAAATATTTTCCCCTTCAATCATGTCAGTTTCCTACTCCATTTCTTCATCCACAACATTAATCATTACTAGACTAATATTTTCAATATCACGATGGAGAAATAATTCTTATTCCTGTTGTTGATTAAATTAAATTTCAAAGGTCAAATTTTCCACTTCATAACCCATATCTTACCAATCTCATTGTATTACGTGAGAAACAACACTCCACCCTACATCGACAACATCATTCACATAATATACCATTTTCTCCTGTGATGTAATGATATAGGGATCATGCAGTTCATGACCACCAATATCCATCAAGCGATATAAGTTTGACGAAGTAAATTGAAATGATTCTCTTTTAACACCTCTGATAATATGGACCCATTTTCATTTGAATAAAACCACAAAAGAATGTCTGTGGAAGTTTAATTCAATAATATCATGTAGATTTCTAATGTATTCCACTTCACCAAATTTTAACATACCACTATTCTATGTTTTCAAACCCACTTCTCGATCGATTGTACGAAATATAAATCCATTCACATTATAAGCGTTGAACTTTCTAAATTTTTTTAGAGGACCTCTGGTAAGAAACATCAAATCTTCTGACAGCTCTTCTTGAGTATCAGTAATCATGATCTGAAAAATGAAATATACATTATTATGTTTAGAAAATGAATGTGTCAAACTAATATTCGTATTTATTGTAATATTTATGAACATACACGTCATGCATACCATTCTAAAATATCTTTATTAATATATTTGGTTATATCTTTAGCATTTCATGTTAGGCCTCTCATTCGTCTCTTTTCTTGTATCCTCAACTCTTCAATAAATGGATCTGCAATTTCACTATTCAGCAGCATATATCTATGTTCCTATAATAATTCCAATTCAGTCAGTGTCACATTTGAGGTCATCCCAACCAATCGGCCAATAGCAGGAAGTATTTTGGATTTATGAGGTATTTGAGATTGAGTCGATGTGTTGTCAACACATCCAAATTGATTAAATCTTTTCTCAATATCATCCATGTTTCGATGAACAAAAGGTAAGACACTGCTCAGCCATATAGCGTTCAACAATAGATCCTTCTGGTTGATCTTTATTTCTTATGTATGATTTCAAATTTACAAGATATCTGTGAAATAAAATAACATAATTA
Organism: Viscum album; assembly: GCA_963277665.1. NCBI lineage: Eukaryota > Viridiplantae > Streptophyta > Magnoliopsida > Santalales > Viscaceae > Viscum > Viscum album. Next base: position 201,102,606 of record OY728121.1, on the reverse strand, counting down.
TGTATTTAATTAAGTACAAGAAAATGTTTTACGTAACTGGAAAACATATAAATAAAGTACCTCTTAATTGGATACATCCATCGATATTGAACAGGGCCTCTTAATTTAGCTTCCTCATCCAAATGCACAGTTAAATGCATCATTATAGTAAAAAATGGCGGAGGTAAGATGATATCCATTACAAAAAGGGTCAATACTAACCTCTCCTAGAGTTTGTCTAGATGAAATCGATTTACAGATTTCTCACATATTTTTCTGAATAATGTACAGAATTGGGGTACAAATGTAGTAATTTTTTTACGTAATAATGTAATAAATTCCAATGGTTGTAACTTTTGTAACAAAATATGTGAATCGTGACTTTTCAATCCATGTAATTTACGATTCTTCAAGTCAACACACCTCAAGATGTTACATGAATACCCATTATATACTGTAACATTCTTTAAAATTCGACGGAATGTATCATTGTCCCTAATTTTCATTGCAAAAATTTTCAGAGGACACTTTTCATTCTCATCTCGCCAGAGATCACGTTTTATGATCATTTCTTTTAAGTCTTTGTGAGCATTGAGATGATCCTTCGACTTTCAATGATCATTAAGCAATGTGAAAATCAAATTTTCACAGAAAATCTTCTAAATATTCATCACATCCAGATTATGCCGCAACAAATTAAATTCCCAATACGGATGTTTGAAAAATATAATTTTTTTTCTTCCATTGTTGTGTTCCGATTTCTCTTGATGATGCACTTCAGACCCGTTTTGCGCTATCATTCAAATGATGAACCCTCCTAAATTTTGTTTCAACATTTTCAAGGTGTTTCAATATTACAGAACCATTTGACAACTTTGGAGGTGGTCTACAATCAATGGATTCATTAAATTTTGATCTTTTTAGCCGAAATATATGAGATGCAACGAGAAATCTGTGATGACACAAGAAGCACCATTTTCTACTATAAGGTATCCATTTGGGATCAAAATCAATGTTAAAAGCAAGACAAGCCAATCCTGTGTAAGTGTTCCTACAAGATAAATTCCTAATCCCAGGGAATCCACTAATGGTTCACATTAAAGTAGCATGCAATTTGAACATTATTTTAGAAGAAGCATTACATTTCTCCACCTTGTTGCTCTATAACTTCTGCAATTCATCAATCAAAGGTTGCAAGTATACATTAATATCATTTCCATGATTTTTTTTCAAGAAATAATCATCAAAAGGAAAAAATTTGTTTGTTGCATAAACATATATGGAAGCAGATTATAAGGGATCAAAAAAACTAGCTAAATGCTATTAATGGTACTCAAAATCCCAAATGGGTTGAATCCATCTACATCCAATCCCAATCGAACATTACTAGGATCATCTGTGAAATCTAGATGTATTGAATCAAATGTATTCCACGATTGGGAATCTTGTGGATGTCTCATTAACCCATCATTGTTATTATCTATATAATTACACTTCTGTATTTAGTGGTTTACGATTACATGAATAATCTTTGCAATCGATGCTTCAAAGGAATGTAATGAAAAACCATTGCTGGCGTGTTCCTTTTCTTCTTCTCCATGAAATTATGTTCGTTTAGACTTCCAACACCACCCTTTTACTGCCATCTTGAAGAAGAACATTTCATGCAATTCTGTCTACTAGAATCCCCTCCCCAATAAAGCATACAGTCATTGGGACACACATGTATTTTCAAATAATTCAGACCATGCTTGTTAACAAATATCTTTATATCATAAAAAGATTCTGGGATTTGTTCTCCAAGAAATGCATCACGAATCAAGTCCAATATCATGGAAATTTCCATATTTTAATTCCACATAGATATTCGATATGGTATAACTTTATCAGAAATGAATTTTTTCAATATTTCTAACAACCACTATACAAATCTTGATTTCCATCGTCAACTAAATCATGAAACACATTTTCCTCAGTGAAGAATTCTCTTACATTTTTCTCCATATAATCAATAGGAGGATCCAATGATATATTACAATCTTGATCTGCCTATGTTACAGTCTCAAAAAACATCGCTTGTTACGTTGTAATTTATAGCACCCTCTTCTGGTTTTTCTGGTATGTTTTGAAGCTGATAGTGGTGTCTTGCAGTGCCGAATAAATCATTTATGAGGGTTTGCATTTAATTTTCCATTTTCGATGAACTTGGGACCTCATTATTTGGATTAACATCAGTGCTAAATCATTCTGTAATGCTCAATTCTCCATGCCAAATCCAACACAAATATTGACCATGGAATTGCATCAGTATTAAATGTTCATAAACATCATCTTTATTCAACCATGTTCTACATTTACATTTAGGACATTGATATTTTATTCTCCCTTCAATGGATTGATTATAAATTGAAATATCTAAAAACTCATTCAAACCCTTATTATACTGAGGTGTGTTCCTAGGTAATGTGATCCTGCTTTTATCCATGTATATCACAATGTGCATACACAATAATAAAAATAAATAAATCACATAGTTTCTAAAAAATAGAGATAGAGATTCATATATACGATAGAATTAGATTACCGAAACATAATATAATAAAATATGAGCCCATGTGTTAGATATGAACCCTATATTGTTTGGGAGAAGGGATGTTTCTTTGGTAAAGAGAAACAGTGTGCTAACAACGTGGTTGCTACTTTACCATGAAAACCAAAGCACATTGTTAATTTACAATAACCCCAACCTATGTTCTCTATAGAGTCTTCATATAAAACTTAAATATTGAATAAATCTATTATAAATAATGTTTATGGAAAACCTTATAATACATACAAAACTCTACACATTGTTAATTTGGAGTGACAAGATCCACGTGAGGGATGGTAGTCTTGAGGCATGATAAGTGGTGGTGTTCATAGAAATTCATGGTGAAATAACTTGAGAGATTAGGTTTTTAGGTTCTACGAACCCTGTGTGGATTGAAATCCTAGACCTCATCTTTGGTGTATTCACATAGAAAAGAGTCGTGGTGTGACTTGAGGGTGATTTTGATCATATATGTGTTAGTGATCATGAGTGGAGAAATATGGTTTAATGGGACAATTGAGGATCTGACCATGGAGTCGAACTAAGAGTCAGATCCAGACTTCAATGTGGGCATTGATTTTTTTTTTCCTTGAGTTTTAAGGCATCGTGGTCGGGATATGATAGCGCATTGGTTAGTGTGATTGAGAACCTTTGGTATAATTTATCTAGAAAAGTACTTACTAGTGTTGTTGCATAAAAATTGATGTGGTAAGGTAGAGACCACATCAGAAATTGCATTCAAGATGCGATTGATGTGGTTTGGGGATCAAACTAGGGTATTTGAAGAATAGCTGATGTGTCTGGTCTTGGTGTTTGGAGTTTCACAGTAGAATCATGTTGGGAATTTGGAGATGAAATTTGGGGATTTGGTTCAATAATCCAGTACAACATAATAAGATAATCAGAATCACACAAGTGGAAATAGATCCCAGAAGGAATTCTCTATAAAAATTTTATTCGTGAACATGGAAGAATTATATTCATCCAAACCACTAAAATAAGTTAGAATGAATTCAATACCATTCACTTCAACAACAAAAAACGAAATTTATGAAAAGTAAAGGGATTCTATGATTGAGAAACCCATGTTCAATGGACTCCAAGATCGAGTATCAAAAGTGTAAGGAACTCTATACCTAAGTTTCAAAATTCATTATAGTCAAGTAGGCCTTATAAATAAATAGGATATCCATTTCAAAAAATAATGAAAAATACAAAGATACATATTCAATGAAAGTGATTAATTTCATCCAAGACTATACATATTAATAAAAAATCATGTAGTTTGGATAACATAGAGAGAGAAAAAATACAAATAAAATTTTAATACAAAATAATCCTAGTTTAACTATCTCACAATAAAATTTCCCAAAAAAAATTCACAGCCATATTCACATTTCAAAACATCTCCATGTGATCCCTAAAAAGTCAAAACATTCTAATATAATATTGAAAAACTTTTTCAATATCACATTTATTTATCATTAAGTAATCACTTAAAATATTTATCCTATAATGAGTAAGAAAATAAATATCCATTTATTAAAATTGGTTTATATAGATCGATAGCAAAATAGGTAGTGTGATTTAACAAACCTGCTCTCATTTATGGAAATGTTTTAGAATACATGAATTTATTATGATGATGTGTAAAAAAATAATCTTAAATTATCATCTATGTCCTGGAGATTGAATCTAAATGGAGATAAATTCCTACCTTGGAAATAAGTAGAGGCCCCTCATACTCATTTACCAAGAAAAATTTCTCATCATCCTAATGATGAATCTAGAGAGGCACTTATATAGGTGTAAACCAAGTCGTGTTTAGGTTATAAATTCACATTGATGTTCTCTACATGATAAAATATAAAATATAAAAGAAGAAAAAAATCTCAATAGGTTCAAAATATAATTAAGAAAATAATTTAGAATATATCATTGGAATTAAAATATTATCCATCCTCTGGTAGTTCATTTATCACATGAAAACAATCACATAAATCAAATCCTGATCAATATATAATGATTTCACTTATCCCATAGTATTCTATAATTAATGATATAAGTACTCATGTTAGACAATATATAATTAGTGTCCTTACGTAGGAATAAATCAACTATCAAAACATATACTAGATTATCTAGCCAATAAGGCTTAACTCTAATACCACTGGTACCACTACCATAGTTTTAACAAAGAAACCAAAATATCATTAGTAATTAACTCTAACACCTATATCATGAATTGATTCTTCAAAAAACCGACCTAGGATGGCAATGAAATTGAGTTTAAAAAATATTCAAAAAAACTTATTTCAAACCTTATGGTTCATATAGGTCGTCGGGGTAACGGGGAGGCCGGAGGAAGCATGGTCGCTGGGGGAAGTAGGGTCGCCAGGGTCTCAGGGTCATCGAGGTCCGGAGGGGCAGGGGTCACCGGGGGAAGTGGGGTCACTGGGGTCTCGGGGTCGTGGGGGGGCTGGGGTTGCGGGGGTTGCGGGGTCGCGGGGTGAAAAGGGGGGTTGGGGTGTGGGGGAAGAGTTGGCTTTGTAAAAAAAAATCACGATGGTTTCTTATAAACCAACGTGAAACCATTTTTAATAAATATTTACCATCTGTTGCAAGAACCGCCGCAAAAAAAACTGTTGCTAGAGTCAATTTTTGTTGTAGTGATTCCCAATTTATATTCACATTTATTGATAAATGAAATAATATAATCAACCCAATTCATCTCTTGAAGGATCATGCCCTTCAGAATAATGTTGTTCCTGAGGCACTTATTGGGAATTTACTTGAAAATATTCTCCCCCATTACATATTGTCTCCAATATCTCATGGCATGTACAATTTCCACCAAATCTTGATATTTAGTAGGATAATTCCTTTCATGTGTTCTCATATGTATAGATCTATTGGACTCAATCCTCTCACATAAGAACCACTCCAATTCCAAATCCTGATGAATCAAAATTAATAGTATATTATATACTCACCACAAGTGATTCGGGGATATTTTTTGAAGTCATCCTTCTCATTAGCTCCTAAAAATAACACTTATAATAATCTTAGAAAAAAACATAACCACTATCATGGTCATCCTAGATATGGGTGCTTCTAAATTGTAGAAGACCATGATAAGGCATCGATCAAAACATTATAAAACATTATGTCTCTAAATATTGAAGACATTTATAGGATGATCCTATGAAATTATGGTTACAACATTCCATGGGTCCCTTATCAAATCATTCCTCTTAGAAGACATAGAAAACACTGTGAATGTTATCAATCTAGAAACTATATTTGGATATCTTGGAAAAATTTATTCTCTCTCAATATACCGAATAAAATTTAATTATTTTTAGAATGATCATATAATGATTAAGTGTATATTTCTATTTCACTGACAAAAACTACATAATATAAGTCTAGAAAAGGATGAAATATTTTTTTCCAACTTTTCCATAAATTCTCTCTATTCCCTCATTAAAAAAAATGTATCCTGAAAAACTCATACAACCCATACCTTCTCCAAAAAGTAGTATAAGGAATGTATGAAAATATCACCCATAACTAAAGGTATCGAGATATCCAATCATTCATAGAGAATATCTTAGTAAGACAAAGATGATTGAACAGTTAATTAATTAACAAATGTGGATTCTGATTCATGAAAATAATATGGTTTAATAAATTATAATACATTCATATGCCAAAGGTACCATTATAACTCTCAGAGAAAATAAGTATTGAATCCCAAGGAGATGATATAGGATGTATGAAACTATTGACCTCGATATCGTATAACTGAATTCTAATATAAAAAAAGCTCAGTTCGTGGAATCCTATATTGAGGAAAAAATTTGGCCCTGATCCCAAAACCTTTCTTAAGTGACTTGATATCCTGATTAAGTGGAAAAAATATATCATTTCAGGAACCACATCCAGAAATGGTCTACCACCATAGGAAATTACTCTGACATCCTTCAACCAAAATCTCGAAGTAGGATTTCTTTTTGGACCATGAGACTATAAAATATATAATAAATCAATCATGCATGACCATCCTAATGACCCCACTCTTTGTGGTGATAATAGAAACAAGTTTCTATGTAAATAAAGTTTAATCTACTATAATAATAGTCGATATTATCTTGATATAGATCATGCAAATCCGTACTTTGAATAAAATTGAAAACTATAATTTATAGCACAAATGTTCCCAAAAAATTGAAACAGCCTATATATATATAACACATATTGAAATAGATGATATTGTCTTAACGCACTCCATTGGGAGTGATGATGGTCAAAAAACCATCAATGATTTCCACATATAAGACCAAAATGTTAGTAGAGAAGATGATTAAAAATTAATTTGATATTATTGTATCATGAAAATATATGGATGGTTATATAATATAATAATTATACATAAATGGTCCTACATCCACAATAGTTGTAGTAGTCTACATATATTTATGATGACTAGCTCCTCTTCCCTATGATCCAATGTGACTCCCCAATGCTATTATATATTCTTGGTACTACCATAGATTCCATAGTTTACCATTTCCCCAACCTCAACAATATCCTCTTTTTGAACTATAGCTACAAGTATGCTTATTATTATTTGAGTCCATCCTAGACACTAGTTCTTATCCTAATCCATTTATACTGCCCTGTAGTTTGGAATTATGAAAAAAAAATTCATTCCAACAAGCTATAAGAATGGTTCTCTAATGCGGTGTTTGAAAACAGAGGCCACATCATGCCAGAAAATGCCACACTGATATCACTTCAATAGAACATGGTGTTGATATGGATACCATTTTTCCTGAATACACATCTTGTTGTTCCATTACTAATAATTATCATAGTAGTTCTTCTTAAAACAAAAATTTTACCTCCCAATTCAGCATGATAAGAATTCTAGGTTACTGTTTAGGGTCCTACTCAAATATTCATTTGTGCTATGTTCTAAAATCATATAGTCTAAATAGTTAGTCGGTAAAAAATTTACCCTATGACATAATTAAATAGAGAATCCGGTCTAGAAATTGTTTGTCCCTAGATATTTCATTAGTACCTATATATGATGAAAAGAGTTGTAGTTTGGTGAAATGTGCATCATATATTATCACGTACTTTCCCACCTATTCCATATGAATAGACTCGTGAGACCTACCCCCCCCCCCCATTATACCTTTATAGGTGTGGATCAGTCAAAATGAATCAATTTACTTTAAATAAAACACCTTTGAATTCCCATCCTACTCTAGAATGTCACACTAATGCTTGGTAGGATTCCAAAGAATATACATAGAAATAGTAACCATCTGATATGAGGGATTATAAAAGTTCATACATATAATATATAAAATAACAATATTTAAATCATCTACTTGGTGGTGTCCAACCCCGGGGAATATAGGATAGGGATATAACTAAATCTCTTTTGCCTGCTCAAACATCAATGGCAGAGTGAAAGCATTCTAACATTCCATGAATCACATGACTCGTAACAAGACATCATGATACATAACATCAATATGATGCTATGGAAATTTAGAATGCATCAGTTTATCTTCATTTTGATCATGTGGATTTCCACAGTCCTTATGAAAAACTTGAAGATGATGAGGACAGATTTTTTCTAAAAGATATAAAATCTACATTTTAATGGATCAAACCTCTCAAGTCCATTCTTTTATGAAAATATGGTGATTGAGGTGTTTTGGGAGTTCAAGGTGACTTATCCCCAAAATGTTGACAATTATCCATTTTTGTGAACAGTTCAATCGGTGAATAGTTCCAAGGGTAGACAGTTGTGAACAGTGAATCGGTAACCTTATGTAAACATTGCCAAGAGTGAGTACTAACGGTAACCTCCCTTTCCTTTTCCAAATATCCAATTCTATGAATAGATCAATCAGTGAACAGTTCTATCGGTTACGTCTAACGGTAACCTCTCTTTCTATTTCAAAATTTCAAATTCTATGAAGAATTCCATCGGTGAACAATTCTATCAGTAACCTCTAACAGCAACCTCTCTTTCCATTTCCTATATTCCAATTCTATGAAAAGTTCAATCAGTGAATAGTTCTATCGGTAACCTATAACGGAAACCTCAATTTCCAATGCCAAATTTCCAATTCTATGAACAGTTCCATCATTGAATAGTTCTATCCGTAAATGGTTGTGTGCTTATGGGATACCTAGTCTTAGAAGTAACAGCCCGGAGTCCGAGAGACGATAACTGTAGTTGAGTCTAATTATAGGTTATCCCCTTATTGTTGTTGGGATGTTTAGTATATTATATACATTTTTTGTATCTATAATCTACTCCACCATATTAGTAATGGAAAATGAAACATCATGGATTCTAAGCCATGGGCGGTGTATCCCCAAAATTCTGATGGGTGGATAATTTGTTGACTATCCCATTTGGCCCTGATCTCTTCTCTTGGTGGTTACTTGTTCTAGTAGACACAATGGTTATATTCCCCATATATGTGTGTAGAGGGATGTAATGGCTTGCAATTGTTCAAACACATATATTCTGGATATAGCATCCAATAGACTACAATAGGTGTAACGTGTATAGGTTGTGATGGATTAAGGATCCTTACTCAGTGCATGGGATTTAATGGCATGAGGTATAATACCCGATGTATGAAACATGTTATTCAAGATGTGGTGGCTCCTAGAAACAACCTAGTTACTTTTCTTACGTGGATGGGGTGGTTTGGTTGCACGAGGTGCATGTTGTGGTGCTTCGCAAAGGGGCCTACGGGCATGACTTTTTGGAGAGAGATGCTTGGGACATGCGACGATGGGGCAGAGAAAAAAAATAGTGGGGAATTAGTAGCAGGGTACCCTTGATATTCATTTTTATATGATATTTTATTTTATTCATTACTTGGTGAGAGTATCCATGGCGTTGTAGGGAACTTAGTATACCTTTTTTGGCGACGAGTTAATTTCACTTGTTGTTCACTGTGCTTTAGCATTCATTATTAACATTGGAATGAGAGTCATTGGGGAGTATCTAACTGAGTATACAGTTATACTCACCCTGTGTATATATAAACTGTTTTTCAGGTCCGTTGGAGCAGTTTGGAGATGAGGCGGGTTAATACAAGCTGGTGGTTGCAGGAGCTGTTCGGGTTTGTGGTTTATTCCGTTTATACTTTCTTTTGAGTACATTCAGTTTTCCACTTCCAGTTCTAGTATATTTTCATGACATTACATATGTTCACTTGGGGATTCACTTATATTTCAGTTTTGATTTAGAGTTGGTTGGTGTCTATATTTCATCTTTCTTCTACATGTGTTCTCTTAGAGGGTAATACATTCCATTTGTGTGTCTAATATACCCTCGGTTCTAGTCGCCAACCCGGGGCTTACTGGAGGCAGGACTTAGGGGTGATTAGCTCCCTTATCACATTGTTGACCCAAGAGTGGTACACATTGTCAAGAGAGGTCATGAAAGAGTGGTATGAGAGGACAGGTAGAGGGATTGGATGGAGTTGAGTTAGGCCCTTGTGGGTTGCATGGTTTGGTAGGGAAACAGTGTCATTCATCTTTAACAAGTGATATAAACACTGGATACCAGATGAGACATAGGAGTTTAGGGCCCCCTATGATTTGATGTAAGAACCTTTATGTCTACAATGGCTACAAAACAAAGTGATACGAGTTGCAGGGTAGAGACCTAGGAAAGGATCATGCATCATTCATCTTTGTTCCTATGTTTGAATGGGTAGACCTTGGAATAAGTTAACCTAAAATCAATGAATGAAAAAAATTAATTAATTAATGTTTGGACTTCCATATTTTATGTTTAGGAGCTCTAACAGTTTTTAAATTTACTGGTATGGCTCTAGGTTGACATCCTCAATAGGTTTGCGCAGAAAATATCCAGCTGCCTATTCCAGCAGATCGTCGCAGGGTAGTGGTTGACGATGATGGCATCTGGAAGAAGACACTCTGAGAGTATCAGCGCTAGATTCTGTAGAAGTACGAGGGATCCATTTCATATGTAGTCACAGAAGACTAGTTGGAGGAGGTCGAGATAGGGTTCAGTTCAATCTGTCCTCAGAAAAAGCACTGGGTGTCTTTGGTTGTGACAACGCAGCATCAAGAAGCAAGGAAATGGTGGTTGTAGTACCTTGGGGATCTTGAGGATTCAGCGATCTCATGGGAGGAGTTCCAAGACATGTTTATAGTCAAGATTCATTCTTCAACTGTGAAATATTCCAGTCTATATAAGATTCATACACTTCGATAGGGGAGCTCATGTGTTTGAGTGTTTGGAATCTGTTTTAGGAACCATTTACGATATGCATCTGACATGCTGCTAGATGAGGATGGCACAACGAGGCATTTTGAGGAGGAGTTGCGTCCAGAGATCTAGTGCCATGTCATCCCATTTATGGTGAAAACATATCTTAAGGTGTTTCCGAGGGAAGAGGTTGTCGAGAAGACATTTTCCAGGACCAGATCATCACAAGAGGGAATCATCATGATTCTTCACAAAAAAGATCATTTATTTGGGGTTCCGAGTTTTCAGGGCAAAAGAGTTTCCGCTCAGTCGGGGGTAAGTCCCAGCCCTTTACATCTCATTTCTCCAAATGAAGCAACATTCAATCCTATGCCCAGGGATAAAGAGATTTTTTTTCTTGTGGTTGACGTGGTAACCAGAATCAGGAGTGCCCGACCTATCAGAGTAGTCATCGTGAAACATGTTCTACGCTCTAGGTTCCTCTATTGAGGCTGTTCTAGCCGAGGATGTAGTAGCAGGTTACACCAGATTTGGATTAGTAGAGGGTAGATGGGGCTGGAATTAGACATCCCCATGAATCTCCCCATCATCAGAGAGAAGAGAACGACCATTGTGGTGGCCATTATAATTTTTAGAGAGGTCATGGATGAGGTTGTGGTTAGTTTCTTGCTCTAGCGTTTCATGCTCCAGGCGAGCCAGACGTCGTTCGAGGTACCCTTTTCTTGTTTTCTACATTGGTGTATTCCTTGTTTGATTCTGGAGTGACACACTCTTTCATATCGACATTCCTTGTCCATGCTTTTGGACATGAGGTAGTGAGGCTTCCAGTCCCTTGGTATTGACTATGCTGGTTGGAGGTCGAGATGACTTGTTTGAAGTATGTAGAGACTGTGAGCTAGTGTTGGGGTAGCACCGCTCATGGGGATATTTCTTATGTTAACATATAAAACCATATGATTTAATCCTATGCATGGATAGGTTGTATTAGGTGCATGCTATCGTGGATTTCTTCAGGAAGAAGGTCATTTTCATTGGGGCAGATGGAGAGACTGTGGTGTTTGTTGGTGATAGAGATCCTCAGATGGGTCATAGGCATGTTTCGTCCTTATCATCCATGATGGATGAGATGATGTTGAGTTCTTCATAGGTAAAGTAGTTAGCATTTCCTGGGGTCGTAGAAGATTACTCTGATCTCTTTCCAGAAGAGGTTGTATCATTACCCCCTTGACAAGATATCAACTCTGGGATCGAGCTACAAACCTAAGCGTCTACAATCTATTAGTCTCTATATAGGATGGCCCCTTATGAGTTACGAGAGCTACATATACAGAATGATGGTCTGATACAGTGCAGTTTTGTTCGACCAAGTGTGTTAATGTGGGGTGCATCATTTTTGACTGTGAAGAAGGATGATAGCATATTGCAGTTGTGTGTCGATTATCGTCACTAAATCAAAGTGACAATAATGAATCGTTATCATCTTCCTTGGATAGATGATTTATTTGATAAAATTAATGGTGCAAGTTGGTTCCCAAAGATCGTCTTTCGGTTAGTATATCATCAGTTTCATTTAAAGGATGAGGATATCCAGAATATTTCTTTTTGTTGTCTTCATGGGCATTATGAGTCCGTTGTAATATCGTTCTGCATGATGAATGCTCTAGGTGTGTTCATGGGATTGATGAATGTTGAGTTCTGTGAGATCCTGGAAAAGTTTGTGGTGGTTTTCATTGATGACATCCTTCTGTACTCCACATCTTAGGAGGAGCATGAAGGTCATCTATATGGAGTTTTGAGATTTCTTCGTCAACATCAGTTGTTTCGGATGTTGTCAAAGTTTGTGTTTTGGGGTCGAGAAGTCCATTTCATGGGGCATGTTCTGTCCAAATAGGGAGTAACATTTTATCCATTGACGATATAAGTAGTTGTGTATTAGGAATCCCCTATGATAGGGTCATATGTGCGATGTTTCCTTGGTCTCACAGGCTACTACAGGAGGTTCGTTGCCGATTTTTTACGGATTGTGACTCCTCTGACAGCTTTGACCAAGAAGGATCAGGTGTTTATATGTACTGATCAGTGTCAGGCACATTTCGAGTGTCTATAGGATATTTTAGTAAGTTCTATTGTTCTTTGTCTTCCATATGAGGGAGTTCAGTTTGATGTTTTCTGTGATGTTTCACATCTAAGATAAGGTTGTGTTCTGATGCAACATAAATCAGTTATTTTTTATAGGTATCAGAATTTATTTCCCCATGAGTGTAACTATGCCACCCATGATCTTGAGTTGTCAGTCGTAGTGTTTTCTCTGATTTTTGTGGACACTACCTCATTGGTGAGTGCTTTTTGGTTTTCCCTGATCATTAGAGTTTGAGGTATGTTTTCTCTCAACGTGACTTGAAGGTAAAACAGTATCGGTGGATGGAGTTCATATAGGAAAATGACTTCGAGATATCATATACACCTGGAAAGGGGAATGTTGTAGCTGATGCACCGAGTTGAAAGTCACGTAGTGATGTTTTGCGTGAATCTGGTGATTCCTAGAGCGTAATGGACGAACTATCAGCATAAAATCTTGAAATGGGAGAAGTTGGGGGCAGAGGTTGTATTTTTCAATTGATGGTAAAATCAACCCTAGTTCAAAAGATGGAAGATTCACAGTTGGGGGATCTAGAGGTGGAGGTCTGGAGAGACCGAGTTGTTTGAGGTGAGGCCCTTGATGGGTGGTCTGAGTTTGAACTACATCGAGTGTTGTATCATGGAAGTATTTTAGTTCCATTGAAAATGTGCAAGATGGTTCTTAGAGAGTTTCATAGTTCTCCTTTAGTGGTTCATCCTGGCACGAAAAAGATATACCGAGCCTTGTGGAGACAGTTTTGGTGGCCTGGGCTAAAGCATTTAGTCATGGAGTTTGTGTCTATATGATTGGTCTGCTTGAAGGAAAAGGTCGAACACCATGTTATTGGTGGTCTTCTATAGACATAATTTATTCCTCAGTGGAAGTGGGAGGACATATCAATTGGAATTGTTACTAGGTTACCATGAGCTCAGGAAGGGAATGAATCTATTTTGGAGGTAGTGGATCGCTTAACAATGTCATCCCACAATATAAAAATCCAGCAGTCGAGCTCGGTGGATGTTTTGTCAAGGAAATATCTAGAAAAGGTGGTGAGATTTCATGGAGTCCCAAGGATAACAATTTCTTATCGAGATACTCTCTTTACTTCTAGTGTGTAGGGAGGTCTCTAGCATGCTTTTGGTTCTTAGCTATGCCTTGCCACTGATTTTTATCCTCAAACAGATGGTCAGACAGAGCAAACCACCCTGACTCTTGAAGACATGTTACACACTTGTGTTCATGATTTTGGGGGTTTATGGATGAGAAACTTACCCTTGGTGGTGTTCTCTTAAAATAAAATATTTTTCTCCACCATTGGTAAGGAACCATTTAAAGACTTATATGGATGACCTTGTCGTTCTCTGTTGAGATGGTCTGGGGTCAGAGAGTTAGCAATTATTGAACAAGAAATGTTGCATAATAAAAAAAGATGGTTCAGGAGATTCATGAGATGATGAAGACATCAAAGATTTCCAGAAATCATATGTTTATCAAAGAAGGAGACCCTTAGAGTTTAATGTTATGGATAATGTTTTTCTGATGGTGACTCCTCATCGTGGGGAGTGAAGGTTTGGTCGTGGAAGTCAGCTTTATCCACGGTTTGTTGGGCCTTTCGAGGTGTTAGCTTGTGTTGGAGATGTGGCGTACGAGTAGCACTTCCCACACTGATGAGTAAGATACATGATGTTTTCCATTTATAATAGCTATGTCGTTATCTTCATGATGAATCTCATGTCATCGACTGGGAAGAGATCGATGTTGATGATGATTCAACCATCGAGGAGAAACCTATGGAGATCCAAGACCGCAAGGAGAAGGCGTTGGTCGGGCATTTTATCCCCTTGGTTAATGTGTTGTGGTGACACGAAAACATGGAGGAGATCACCTAGGAACAAGAGTCATAGATACGTGATTAGTACCCAGAGTTGTTTGATGTTTAACTCTATTAATGTAACAGTGTCCCCTTTGTGGTTAGAACATTCATGTTCATATTATGAATTTATTTTGTTTCTTATTGTGTCATTCTAAATTTTGATTGGTACCTCGATGGGATTTCATTCAGACCTCGTTTCAATTTCCCTTTAGGTGGGATTTTAAATCTTGAGGACGAGAATGTTTTGTGAGGTATCTGATGTAATGGCTCAAATTTTTCTAGTCCATTCCATTGTGAAAATATTTTTCTTGATGTGTTCTAGGACGTCAGGGTGACTTATCCCCCACACCTTTCCATTTTTTCATTTTTGTTAACAGTTCCATCGGTGAACAGTTCCAAAGCTATACAGTTGTGAACAGTGCATCAGTGACCTTCTGTGAATAGTGCCAACAGTGAGGTCTAATGATAACCTCTCATTCCATTTCAAAATTTCAAATTCTATGAATAGTTCCATTGGTGAAAATTTCTATAGGTAACCACTAATGGTAACCAATCTATCCTTTTACATATTTCCAATTCTATGAACAGTTCTATTGGTGAATTGTTCTATTGGTAACCACTAACAGTAACCTATCTTTCTATTTCCAAATTTTCAATTCTATGAAAAGTTCCTTTGGTGAACAGTTCTCTCTATAACCTCTAATGGTAACATCTATTTCCTTCACAAAATTTATAATTTTATGAAAATTTCCATCAGTGAACAGTTCTATCAATATCATATAATGGTAAACTTTCATTCCATTACAAAATTTCTAATTCTATGAACAGTTCTATTTGGGTAAAGTTTTATCGGTAAACTCTATCGGTAACCTCTCTTTTATTTGGAAAATTTCTATTTCTATAAACAGTTGAATCAGTGAACAGTTCTATCAGAATCCTCTAACAGTAACTTCTTATTCCTTTTAAAAATTGTTTTTTCATGTGAATAGTTTTTCTACAATTGTAGGTGTATAGTGTTTCCATAATGATAGGTGTATAGTGTTTCCAGAACGGTAGGTTTATAGTATTCTATCAGTGAGGTTCTAACGGCGAGGTTCATGAAAAGTGTTTAGTTTCCAAGGTTCTAATGGTGAGGTTTATGAATAGTGTTCTATCGGTGAGGTTCATGAACAGTGTTATATCGGTGAGGTTCTAATTGTGAGGATCATGAATAGTGTTCATCCTTTGTCAAATTTTGAGTTCATGAATAGTGTTTCCAGCTTCTTACACTTTTTCCACTTTAGCATTTTGCTTTGACATAAAATGAATTTAATGCCTTGTTTTAAGGACTCTAAGGCCGATTCAAAGGAAATAACTCCTATATTAGTTATTCCTAAGGCTCAGTATGTTTTTACTTGGTCATATCACGTGGTTTAATATGATACTCTTTTAATGTGAAATATAGTGTATCTTAAACTGCTGCTCGATTAAATCTTCTAAATGGAAGGCCCTAATTCTTCCACTTTGATCTATATTTTGAGATGCTAAAACCTTTCATTTTATTCCGTAAGAGTTGCATAATCAAACTTACTCCTAGAAATAGTTCCTCTCTGTTCTTTGATGCAACCAAGAAGTATCGATCTATCTTCGATATAAGGTATATTTTATCATTTTTCTTTTGGGATTCATCTTCTCATGTTTCTCCTTTCCATTTTTTATCATGTAATATCCATTCATCCAATGGAGTTTTCTCTGTTTTTGGTAGGTGAGGTCGTACTGTGGCATCCTCATGTGGATGATGTTGTCACGAGAGGAGGATCGTGACCCGTTGTGTTGATACAGAATGTCATGATCTGTTTGAGGTTGGGGATTCATTACTTCTCTCTTCTTTTATGTGAAACTATATATTTAGCAAGTTTTATCCCACTGGATGACAATGGAATTGATATAATAAAAATTTGAACTAGATGAATAAATTATTATCGATAGTATTTAATTGCCTCTTGTATTGCAAGATAGTGTGATATCTATGGTTTCTTTGTTTAGTTGTTCGTTCTTGATGGAAATTGGTAATGAATGTAAACAAAAATTAATTGATAATTGATTTGATAGAAGATAAATAGAAATGTAAATGAATCTGGTATCCTTGTTGTAAATTGATGTTAATCAAAATGGCTCAGTAAGCATATTTAATTTTTATTTATAGTATACTGATTGGGTTTCCCGAATTTGGAATAGTTGAAGAATAAATCATTTATTTCACGATGTTTTAAAGAACTTATTGTTTGATAATTCCTGGAAGGGTTATTAGTTACCCTTTTGATTGTTAAAGGTACAAGAGCCCAATTGTTAAGATGATTGTTTCCATGCTGCTTGTGTTTTGATGTGATCATAGAGAGATGTTGTGATATTAGGGGGCATGGAGACCTTTGGTTGTGGCAGATGATGACACCTAGAGTGGTAATATGCCTTGGATTTTGTATGTGGGTGTCGGGGAGGACACCAGGGATGATGGAATGGGATGGATGTGATTGTTGGATGCTTACTGATTCTTATTGGTTGATTATCTGCTTTACTTTTCCCCACTGCTCAAGGGAGGTGGTCTTACTTACCCTTCTTCTTAAAGATGCAAATATGTGCGCGGTATGACACATGCTTTCCGTGTTAATCTTATCAAGTTAGAGTGATTCTATGCTCTTACTATAAGAAGAAATGTATCGACGGGAAGTATGTCTACACACCCTGTTGATCCCCCTTCTGTTTGGTAACATAGATTGTTTTTCTAGAATTCCTGGGAATATGGGAAAGTAATTATGTAATGAATAATTGAATAAATGATGTTAAACCATAAGGTTGTAGTTCTCTGGAACATAATAAAGAGGTTGTAATTTTTAAGGGACAATGGAATTTGGGTGTGATGCAAATGAAATTTATGGTGGAATTGTTATTAGTTAATTAATAATTAATGAATCAATTAACATAAAGTAAAAGTGATAAAAAGAGAATTTAATAATGTATTAAATCTCATTAAATGGTTGTGTGCTTATAGAATAACTAGTCTTAGAAGTAGCAGATCAGAATCTGAGAGACGTTAGATATAGTTGAGTATAAGACTAGGTTATTCCCATAGTGTAGTTGTGGGGTATGGCATATTCTGCACTTTTTGGGTTTCTATATGCTACTCCACCATGTTATTAAGGGAAACTAACACCCTGGGGATTCTGAGCCATAGGGGTGTTTTCCCCAACATTCCGGTGGTAGGATTAATGGCTGACTACCCCCTTTGCCCCCACTCTCTTATCTTGGTAGTTACTTCGGCCCGTAGGAATATCAGTTAGTTTCACTATATATGTGTTTAGAGGGTTGTAATGGATGGTTGTTATTCACACACATATATTCTGGATATGGTTTTCTATTTACTACTATAGGTGTATTGTGTATAGTTTGTTATGGCTTAAGGATCCTTACTTGGTGTATGGGCTGTAATGACTTGAGGTATAATACCCGATGTTCGATACATGTTATGCGAGCAGTGGTGGCTCCCAGAAACTACATGGTTTCTTTTCTTATGGGGACTTGGTGGTTTTGTTACACAAGGTGCATGTTTTTTTGCTTCTCCCACTGTCTGCGGGCAAGCCTTTTTGTAGGTAGATGCTTAGTACGTGTGACGTTGGGGCTTATCGGAAAACCAGTGGGGAATTAGTAGAGGGATACCCTTGATATTCATTATTATATGTTATAATATTGAATGTTTTACTTGGTGAGTGTAGCCATGCAGAGGTTGGGAACATAGTATAAATGTTTAGGTGATGAGTTATTTTCACTTTTTGTTCACTGGGCTTTAGCATGATTTCATTACATTTCCACGAGAGGATTTAGGGAGTACCCTACTAAGTATACTATTATACTGATCCTATGTATATATAAACTTTTTTTCGGGTCACATGGAGCATGTTGGAGATCGGGCTGGTTACTACTAGCTTGTGGTTGCAGGAGTTGTTCGGGATTGTGGTTGCTGTTGTTTTAACTTTTTTTGGGTACTTGTAGTTTCCCCTTCATGTTGTAGTACTTTATCATGACATTAAATACGTGCACATGGTTTTTGTTTTATATTTAAGTTTTGAGTTGTGCTGGATGGTGTCTATCTTATCTCTCTCTTCCGCATGCATTCCTCTGGAGGGTAATGCCTCCCATTTGTGTGTTTACTATACACTCAGTGCTAGTCGCCATCTTGTGGCCTACTGGAGGCGGGAGTCGGGGTTCATTATCTCCCATCTCACATTTCTGGCCTAGGATGGGTACACTTTGTGTGGAGGGGGTCATGACATGCATAAAAGAGTGGATAAAAATATATTCAACTGTAAAAGGTTACAAATTAATACAGAAACACTTTGCATTGTCTCACTAATCATGGATTACATGTGTTTTATATTGAAATATTTCTTTTTCATTTCATATAAAAGATATCAAGGGTATCTCATTCTATAGTTCAAATATGAATGAATATAAAACATTTAATAAATATATCCACATCATAAAAAACACATGTCAATATAGGTTCCCATGTCCCCATCAAGAAACATGCATACTCAAGTCGAACCATACAGATATAATAAATTAAATATGAAGAAAAACTATTGTCATGAAACAATAACATCAAAAATAATTTCAATCACCAAAGGTAAAATAACATCAACTCTCGCATACATAAAAAATAAAAAACAATCCCATAATAAGGAACATAGTTTTTACTCCATACATGGGTAAACTAATCCCAATTACATTCTCATTAATATGTATTGAAGAATCCGTATCTCCATTATACCATTATAAAATAGTATGTGAATAAACAGATAAAGCTATACATATGATTCTACATTTTAACATCCAAAATATATCACCCTCCTACATGTCCATAACATGTTACTAACTATACCTCAAGAATCTCGTCTAATTTTCAATAGGATTACAGCTAGTATTGGGGGTGTGATATTTATTGAGGGGAGATTATACACCCATGTCTAGAGTATAATAAAATCAAATAATCCCAAATAATAAATAATAGAGTAATGGTAAAATAGTGGAAATTGTATATAATACAACTAGGAAATAAATGGCGGAGCTAGTGAACCAAAAATGATAATTCATTCAATGAAGAGATAATATATATTTATATGTAAAAAAAAACATGATAAAAAAATAAAACCAAAATATTCATGTCATATTCACCATGTTTGGCCCATAGTCCAATTATAAAACATCATGTAATCATCATATATGGATCTTGGTCTTTTTCCCAAGTTTAAAACAGTAGTAATTTAATCTGCACTTGTATAAAATTAATGCCTGAATAGGGTGTGAGAGAAACTAAGTAGGTAATCATCATTGATTCAAAAAAACCAACTCTCATAATATTTTTATCTATGAAGTGATGACCATCTAGATTAATTAATCAATTATTACAATATAATTATCAACAATCTTCACAACCATGTTTGAAAATATCTATGCATGTAATAAAAAATGCCAACCAACAACCACATATCCAGGGAATTATCAAATAGTTGTGATAACCATGTTGTATATGCATCTCATCCTCTTGGAATATCCCTAAATATAATAATTTCAATATGTAAAAATTGGAATATCCCACTATCACTATTTTTTTCCAATTTTCATCATTTATTTTTTAACGTTAGAGAATTTTATAAACATCGGTAATTAGTTTACCGATGATTTTGATAAACATATATAAATGTGGTTTTTCTAATTTAAATATGTTTATAAATGAGGATAATTTAGTGAAACATCATTTATATAATGTTTTGAGAATTATTTGTAAATAAACAGTTCTAATTTACCAATGGATACAAATGTCATTAGTTAGAGACACCTCATTTGATTCTGTTTTAGAGAAACATCGATAAGAAAACATTTCTAACATATCGACATGCTATGATGATTACAAATTTCTCTATTAAGAGAAACCTAATATTCTATTATTTAGTGGATTTGGTATTTAATAATATATATAAATTTCCATAGTTTATTACATATTTTATATTTTAAATTTTTATTCATTATTTGATTTTTGAAACTCATTTCATTAATTAAAAAATCCCTTTTAATACCAACTTTCCATTGCACCCCTACATCATACACCAACACTTCCCCCAGGTGCCCATATCTTCTCACAAACACTAACCTATGAAGTACCCTCTGGTACATCACCTACCACCCACACCAACCCACCATTAAAAACTGAATATAATGTTCTATAAATATATATATATATATATGAATAATTTTTATTTAATATTTCATTCATTATGTTTATATATATATATTATCTTATAATATATATATATTTATATTATATGTTATAATATATTTGTATGTTTTTATTATATATATGTATATTTATATACGTTTTAATTATATATTCTATATTATATATTTATATTCTATATATATGTTTATGTGTGTCAATATTTTTTATACTTTATATATTTATATTATAAATATATATCATATGGTATCAATATGTATTAATATGTTTACATTATATATACATATATATGTATATATATATATATGATTTTGTTTATATATATATATGTGTGTGAGTGAGTCTCTGTGCAGGTATAAATATATATGTCAATGTATACATATATATAAATATAACTATAAATATAAATATATATATACTTTATTCCACATTTTGAATCACTATAAAAATGTTAATAAAATATCCACGTCTTCTTAAAAACATGACTAAACATAAAATATATCTGTGTTTTTATATATAAATATATATAAATATATATATATATATATAAGTGTGTGTATGCTTATTTATATATATACTTTTCATATATATATTTAAATATATATTTAACATTTTGTGGTAAAATGAAATATATATAAATATTTATTTGGAATGCTTTCATAAATAAAAGCACCAAATCTGTGACATTTTTCAACAAACCTTTCTATATTAATGATTTTTTTATGAAATATTGCTAAATTTCAGATTTATATCATGAAACGTTAAAAAAGACAAGTTTCCATGAATATTTGTTAAATATGCCATATTCTAAATAGAAATCAATAAATTATAGAGACTTTTTAGAAAATGTTTCTATATTACGGATGTTTTTCATAAAACGTCTCTATATTTATTATTATTTTTTGTAATATTTACTAAAATTTCATTTTTTTCATGAAACATCACTTAAAAAAGTAATTTTTTAGGAAAAGTGGTAAAATTTAAATGTTATTAGTGTTCCTTAAAAAAATATAAATTATTTTTTGGTACTGTTTATAATAATTACAGGATATTTCAACCTCCATAACCTTCTATATAAACATTTCAACATGTATCAGTGGGCCATTCCTGCTAAATATGCATTTCAACTTGTATCATTAATCCACGCCTAATTTTTTAGCATTTCAGCCTCTGGGAAAAGTCCAATATACAAGAATTTTAGTTTCAACCAAATAGGTTATAAGATAAAATCTATCACAAAAAAACATCAAAAGACTAAATGGTTAATTATAGATTTTAGTTTTTGTCATCCAAAAAAACATTCATTAATATATAAATTTTTCAACCACTATATCTATAGACCATAGTCTATTAAAAAGGAGATTTTATATCTTGTAATCACCTAAAATATCATTTCATGATAAATACACTACAAACCATTATCCATGTTCTATTTATCCCATAGTTATCTCAACTCAAGGGAATCTATAAGAATGGTCACAAAAAAATTGAATCCCATGTGAAGCAACCAATATTAAAATCACTGATTAACCATTAATCAATGAATTATTATTTCCTGAAATAAAAAATTTCATATGCATCATAATTAAATAGATAATTAGGTTATTTTTATACTATAATATTTCAGTTGATGATTAACCAAGCAGTTTAAATGGGTAATCCAAATGAGAAGGAGGGTGAATAATATTACAAGAAAATACTATATCCATCCAGACCTACATCATGACCCATTGAAACCCATTGTAACTATAATTACCCCAAAACAACATGGATCAATGGAAGAGTATGTAAACCCAAGTGGAAAGTTACACAATTGATTATTTTATTCATTATGATTCCTACAAAAGATGATTAGACTCAAAAATGGAAAAATGATTTTCCTGGGTATGAGTGAATGAATCTAAACAAAATGAATAAAAAAATCATACATGGTTACCCAAATATGACTTCTTGGTATGATGAATATACAAAATGTAATCCTTTAATATCATGTACTCCATCAATTTTTTAGTCACCACAAAATACACATTAAATAGGGTTAATATTTTTCATGATAGAATGTTACAAGAAATCAGTTAGGTTCATGAAATGTATCTACCTCACATCATGATTTATTTTTCAAAATGTATCGGGTGGATGTTATAATTCATGTTACATATACCTGGAATATAATTATACAATAGAAAGGTTTAATCCCAATTTCTAAAAAACTACAAGTACAACAACCAAAGACATCTAAATTGTAGAAAACCATCAAAAACCCATATAACATTTTTATTCCTAGAATCCATTAATTAAAAAACATACAACCCTAACCATTATTCCATTTTCCCTATCCAAAGATATCCATATATGTATGATACATTAAATAAAAGGCATAAAAAAGGAATGTCCAATGAAATGCATTTTACACATAAATAAAAGAGGAAAGTACCTAGAAATATATGGGATATTACATTTTTATTAGATTCCATTTTCCATTGATTCATTGTATCAACTGGACTCTAATAACCATTTGATATTTGAAGGCTTTTGACCCGAAAATCCTTATTTAAAGAACCACAATGTTAAATTAAATAAATTAACATGTTTTTTATTCAAAAATATATTGAATATCGATGACTAGATTTTCATTTCAATTTTTTTGTTTGATTATTAATTTGACAATATCTCTATTTAATTATAAAAAAAATTGGAATAATGGGGAAATTTAATTATTATTTTTCCCATGATAGAACATAAATCTATGTTATCAGAGTTATTAATGTCTCTTATAGCTAATTTCATTTGAAGAATAATTTTTATGTAAATAGACCTTAGATATTTATAAAAAATATATTTTATATTAGAGATGGAAATTATTTTTATTACATATATACCCCCAATGGACCTTATAGGTTCTGCGTAATTACTGACTAGAATAACATTCATTTTATTTTATAAATGATCTTAAACATAACCCATATATAACTTCCCCGATAGTATAATTCATATGCATACCCTTTATACATCGTTCGTTATAAAATGGGGGAAGGAAACATAATAAACAATTAGATCAAATGATAAGTAAGTTTAACAATGAGAGATGTCCAATGATGATCATAAGAAGGAATGAAATAAGATTAAGGTTATATGGTCATGTAGATAACTTATAGGTTTCAAACCAAATCATTCAACAATTATAAACAAGTTTCATGGAATTAATCATTTTCAATTACAAGACATGAATTACAAGAGTGATGAATCATCATAAATAAATCATTAACTATATGATCATGTAATTTAAATATGTAACCATTATATGTATATAAACCATTTAATATAAAAACATTCCAAATTTTAACAATAAAATTCATAGTGGATAATATATCGATACCAATTTAACATAATTGAACTTGTTAGGAAACATCTATTATTTCGCTATGTGGATCAAGAACACTAAATTGTTACACATTCTAGATCAACTACATCACCTTGTTTCCCATTGCCTATATGGAACATAATCTTTATTCCAATAATAATATCATGAGAAAATGATATCTTCCAAATAAATTAGAAGCAAATATAGGTCCTACATTTCACATAATTCATAAATTTATTTCCATATAATCAACACAAAATCATCAAATCATATCTTTTTGAATGGAAACATGTATCATAAATACATAGTCATAGTATTAATCAGGGGAATGAAATGAGTTTCATAATACAATATTAATCATAATCATAAGAATAAAAATATATATAAATAATTTGGGTGGTGCCATCATATATAAATTTAATCATTTGAAAAATAATTTTTTATATATATTTCATATAATGAAAATTAAAACATTATTGATGAAATCATATATTTATTATCTAAATAATAAATTAAAAATTGTAAATCATATTTTATAAAAAAAATTATTTTTTAATTATCAAAAAAAAATTAAATAACATCCAATTAATTAAGTGTTCACTGTGGAATAAATTTTTCTTCATTCCATAAGTATTAAAAAATTATTTCCATCAATTTGATTGTAATATATGAAAAACCATCTCATATAGAAAATAATAAGAAGATTTCATGACAATTATTAATTAAAATTAAAAAAAATTGGTAAAAATATTATTAATAAACCATTCTATAATATTCAAAACTCCCATAAATACATTTTTTGAAAATATAAACCTGGACTATATATGACTTTCTACTGAATAGAGAAATGTAGACTTTTTTTAAAAAATTCTATTGGTCTTCATAATTCTCAAATGGAGGAAAATGAAGGGAAAAAAATTTATTCTTCTGAATTTTCTAATTGATATGATTATAAACGATTTTCCTAAGAGTAAATCTATAAGATTTCATTATCATTAACTAAATCATAAAAAATCCGTATAATGAATGATATTATAATGAATACTTTTTCAACTTCTGTAGCCATTGATTTGTATGAAACATGATGATAGAAGAATATATTGATATGTAAATAATCACAATTTTCATAATATTTATCATAATATATATTCATGTGTATTATATACTCCACAAAATAGTAATAATCGTTGAATATTAAATTTTTTTCATGACTATTAATGTATGACAAACCCCCTTACCGATTGTGTAATCTTGTGAATCATATGCCCCATTAAAGGATAACATTTCATAAATCATTAAATATCATAAAAATATTATTATTCATTATATAACATGTTAAAGGGGAATTATATCTACCATTCCAATGAAATGAGGGCAGAATATGGCTTATGACTCTATGAAATATAATATAAACTATAAATACCTTACCTTGATTCTTGTCTTTGATCGTGCATGTTAGAACCCCATTTATAATAAATAAAATATTATTATACATCTATTCAAAATATATATATATATATATATATATTCATATCATAAAATATAATATTAAATGTGGTTTTTGTCATGTATTTATTTAAAATTCCTTGTTAAAATTGTGATTCATGTGATTACATCATTTACAATGAATGTTTTTGATTGGTATTTTTGGTCTTTTTCACTGGACATTATTAAATAATCTCCAGAATGATAATCCTGATATAAATTTCATATAAATTTATTATACATTAAATATTAATAATCCATTAAATATTGAAATCCAGAATAACTTACATCATTCATGGTGATCAGAAGTCATATATACTCATGAATGTTTTTTTTCAATTTTCAAAGTGGGAACAATGAAATAATGTTAAATATTAAATAACCATTTTATAAAAATTTATATATCGTAGATATCATTGATATTTAATAAATATACCATCCATGCAAATAATTTAAATATAACATGAAAACACATCAAATCTTTTTGGGGATGCATTAGTCCATTCATTTGCATGAGAAACAATAACATTTTCTAATTGATTGGAATGAAAGATGGAATATGTTATGTTATAACACCATATGAAAAATTGTGTCTTAAATTTCAAATATATACTATTATTTTGTAATTATATCCACCAATGAGGGGAAGAAAAAAATAATGTACATCAATTTGTGATAGGGTAGATCACCTTATAAATGATCAATAGTTTCGTTTACCACTATATATATTGGTTATGAATATTTATTATGTTATTAATGTAAATAAATATCTATATATATTAGATAAATAAATTTTTTATATCATTTTAGAGGTAGAACATTTTATGGAGGAGGAAGAATTAATAAAATAATTTCCCATGGTTTTTAATAATAGTTATTCATTAGGGAGCATGTTTATGTCTATAGATAAGTCCTTCATATTAGGGTTTCTTACAAATAGTGATATATTAAGTTATTTGGGATTTATTGAAATTATTTGGGTATGGATTTTCCATAGAAACATTATATTGGATTGTTGAGTGTAAAAAATTATGTATTTCCTTTTATAATCAGGGAATGGAATCCAGTTGGATACTACAATGAAATTTCACAATAGAATTCAATATGGAAATGTGATCATAGAGTAAAAATATTCAAAATGATGATATATTCAATATTTTAATTGTATAATTCTATAGTATGTCCAAAAAATTGGACTAAAAAATGTTTTATGCAAAAACGCATCCCCATATATTGGATTTACACTTGGTAAACATGATTTAATATTTTCTAAATAATATGTTTTTACTTTCTTAACAATTAATTTTTTAATAATATATTTTGATATTATTTCCTAATATAAATTTTATGATTAAATATTGTTAATCCAATTTATCAAAAAATAATAATAACAAAAAAGGTAAAATATAATGTATAATTAAATACGTATATGCATTAAATAATTAGATTTCTACAGGAAATGATTCTATTAGAATACATATTTTACAAAAAAAATTGAGATAAAATTGAATAAAATGTACTAAATTTTATAATATATAATATTTTTGAACAAATACAACATTTTAAAAAATAAAACATATTTTATGTTTGTAATTATTTTAACTGAAATGATTTCATGGCCCATCCCCTGGTGCTCGTGTCGTGACTACCCAAATACCACCTTCCATAGGCTAGGGGCTGGTGACTAGCACCTAAGGCATTTTGTCTAAAACTGGGAAGACATTAACTTTATAACATATAATCACTCGCAACCCAGAACAAAACAAGATACAAAATCAAGCATACTGTATCGTAAAAAAAGTGATTACATTAAGTAAAATGGGTCAGAATACATGCCCAACTGAAAAGTTCAAGAAAATGAATGTACAAGTAAAATGATAGGTGAAAATCATCTCCGGGATCGTCCACAACGAATCCTACCTGAAGGGTAAGTACCACTCACGAATTGACATCTCTGCAGTTCGCCTCATCTAACGTCCACCTCAGAGACACATCCAGTCCTGGTACTCTTGGCCTCAGTCAGTGTTGTATGTCATCTACACCAAACACAACGAGGTGCGGGAATAGCCCGTTCATGGGTGAGTATAAGGATAATCAGTAGGGACCCCAAGACCATCAAGGTGTCACAAAATCCCCAAAGGATAAACCACACAACATGTAAACAACTGTCTACCCTACTTAGGTATATGCCCATACATATACCTATGTTGTCATGTATACCCTTCTCAATCATTATGAAACCCAAGGTCCAACTCATAAGCCAAATTCTAAACGATTCCACAAATGAAGGACTACCACAAAGGTAAGTACCACATTGGCACACCACATACAACAATGGTATTACCACGAAAGAAAAGTACCACACAGGTACTGACTTAGCTCACTACAGGTATGACTTAGATATAGTGGGAAATATGATTTGATATAATTACTGAATCATATTACTCAGTTAAGAGGCTTTGCTGCTGACCCACACTGGATCACTCAGTGTTGACCATCCAAGGATAGCTCGGTGTTGGCCCACACATGATCACTAGGTGCTAACCCACACCGGATCGCTTGGTGCATACACACACAGGAAAGCTAGGTGTTGACCCACAAAGGATCTCTCGGTGCTGACGCACATATGATCACTAGGTGCTGACCCACACATGATAAATCAATGCTGACCCACATAGGATCGCTAGGTTTATACCCACACATGATCTCTTTGTGTGGACCCACATAGGATCCCCAGATTCTGACCCACACAAGATCGCTCTTCATTCTTCACATCACAACCAGCTACTAGGTTCCCACACTATGATCTCTTGTCTCTGGAAGGGTCCTCTCCACAAGCCACTAGTTGATACTCCAACTATCTATAATTCCCATAAAGATTTTTCTCAAAGGACCCCCACGTCATATGGTTCTCAACGCAACATAATTTGAGTCAATTAGATGTTCAATATGTCATTTATTAGATTTTTAGTCTCGGGTCCCGGTTAGATTCGTACTCCATCCAACCCGACTATAATCCATCTTAATACAAATAGCTAGTGTGATATATCAAGAGGACCATCTCTCTCCAAGGTTACCATCGCCACTGACAGTTCGTCAAATGGACGCCTGGTGCCAATTTTATGGAAACATGATCGTATTGGCTTGAAATTGGCCCGGGTGAGGTCTGACCCGGTCGGACCAACCGAACCTACGTCAACACTGCCCAAATAGCTGGGTTTGACCCAACCCATTTGTCAACCTAGCCTGCTGGGTGGTTTGGCAGGCCGCGTGGGGGCACCAGGGGCTGTAGAGGCCACGTAACGTCAAGGCCGCGGGGCGGCTCGGCCGCAAGAGGTGCGAGGCCAAGGGGTGGCTCGGCCGGGGATGGAAAGAGGTCGTAGTGCGGCATATTTGTTAATGGCCCAAAGTCGCAGGGCGGCTTAGCCGCTAGGCGTAGAGGCTGTATGGAGGTTCGTGCATGGGGTGACTCAACTTCAGAGGCCGTGGGGCGCAAAGGTTGTGGGGTGGCTGCGCCGTAGTGCGGTGGAGGCCACTGGCGGCAGCGGCCACTGTGCGGTGGCACCGCGGTGTCGTAGAGACTGCGGGAAGTGGTGAATGTGGGGAAGTTTCGTTGCGTCGTCTCCTTCATCATGGCCAGAAGTTGGGTCAGCCCCCTTTCTCATGCCCCATCATGGTTGGTCGCCGTCCTCCTCCATCACTAAGAACACCAAAAATCATCACTAGAAATGTAGAGGGGACATGCCATGTTGGAAAGGCCCACACTCTCTCCTAATAATAGTGGTAACAAGCCGCTAAAAACTCACTTTTAATTACAAAGAGTTGTCATCAATGAAAATGGTTTGAATCTCAAACAACCACCCTACAACCTTCCACAATAATTATTTCCATCTTGAAAAAGAAAACATATGCGGATAAACATGATAGTGAGTTGATTTTCATTCTTAATTTTAGAAGGAAGTAACATGGGAATATAATAATACTATATTTAAACCCCTACCATGTTCAATTGTTTTTGTCGATGTGGTTGAAGGAACAGTCATCGATTGAATATGTCCCATTTTGGAGGATGTCCTGAGGAAGAAGTCGAATTCATGCATCGGCGTTCTTCGTTGGAGGAATGTTCTTCGTGGAAGAAGTTCTTCATTGGTGAAGTGTAATCCTACCAGTATTTCTCATCTCCCAATTCCACAAAATTGAAGAGTCGCCAACTTCTGATATGTTTCTCAAATTTAATTGTTTACATAATTGAAGTTGAATCCACTTAATTAATTGATTAGGTTGGCACGCAATTAATTAAAGGAGGGTGGCACCATTAAAGTGGGTGATGTTTAAATGTTTCCCCCACAGTTAAGAGGGAGTTCAAGGTGGTTTATCCTCGGGTGGTCCCCACCACCATAACCTCTCATGGGAGTTTAGGTTCGGTGGACCCCACCACCATAAACTCTCACCTGTGGTTTTAGTTCAGTGGTCCCCACCTTTGAAACAACCATAATGGAGTTTCAAAAGAAAATAAAAATAAAACATTACACAATTTTATTTTATTTTATTATTTCACGAATAAGTGAAAAACTAACTTCCACCATTTAACTACTGCAGTCAAGGTGAGGGCCTCTTGAGAAGAATACTGACACTGTGAGATCAACAGAGCACTCAGATTTCAATTCTGAGCACCGGTTCAATAGTTAGAAAAAACCCATTCTAATGTTTACTAAACGTACTCTAAAAAATGTTCAGAAATTCATTACGGGCACACTGGGACTCAGATTCATGCACCTTAAATATTTGCGAACTCATAAAATTCCCATATATAGAAAAATAATACATGGAAATTACGGGTCTTTACATTCTCCCCATATCAGGGATTTCTGTCACCCTAAGACACAACTCAATCTAAGGATACATATGGGGGTACTGAGCATGCATCAGAGCCTCCCGTTCCAATGTGCACTCCTGGAGGTCCCTGTGCTTCCAATGAATGCACACCATAGGTATCGATCTCCCATGAAGGACCCACTCTTGTTGATCCTGAATACCAACTGGAACATCTATAAAAGTATCCCCATCATCGATGTCCAGATCTCCGTGGTCGATGACATTGGAAGGGTCGTGCACGTATCTTCTCAGCTGAGATTAATGGAAGACTTCATACAACTGAAGCAACTGAGGTGTAATACCTAAGTTGTAAGACACCTCGCCAACTCTACTGGGGACCTAGAAGTGTCCGATGAACATCAGAGATAAATTGATGCCTCAACCAAATCACCGAAAACATTATCAAGGTGAGACCCGTAGAATGACGTGGTTAGCATCCTCGAACTCCAGTGGTCTCCAGATCCTGTCGGAATACGACTTCTTCCTGCTTTGGGACATCTTCATCCATTACTGGATGATCTTCACCTTCTCTGTGGTAGCCCGTACCATCTCTAGTCCCACGAGGGCTAACTCCCCTGGGTCATCCCAGCACAAAGGTGATCCGGAAGGACTCTCTTACAATGCCTCAAAAGGTGACATTGTAATGGTGGAGTGATAACTGTTGTTGTATAAAAACTCCAGTAATGGAATTTTTTCCACCCATCTTCGACCAAAGTTGAGGACACATGCACGTAGAATGTTCCTAAGGGTCTGTATAGTCCTCTCTGTCTGTTCATCTGTATGAGGA
The DNA here is from genome assembly GCA_963277665.1 of Viscum album. NCBI lineage: Eukaryota > Viridiplantae > Streptophyta > Magnoliopsida > Santalales > Viscaceae > Viscum > Viscum album. The sequence continues at coordinate 201,070,982 of OY728121.1, read as the reverse complement.
TGGAAGACAGTGCTAAAATGAATTTGCAACCCGAAAGGATCCTGTAACCGCATCCATAGTCGGGAAGTAAAACGTGCATCACGATTGGAGACAGTCGTCGAGGGTAATCCTTGTTTCCGTACAATCTCTTGGACATAGAGGTGTTCCAAGATCTCTACCAAACCATTCTCTCTAATCGATAGAAAGTGGGTAGACTTGGTGAGTTGTTCCACGATCACCCAAATAGAGTTATGAACCCCAGATGTATGTGGATGTCCTGTCCCGAAGTACATGCATATCATATCCCAATTTCACTATAGGTCCTCTAAAGGTTGTACCAAGCCTGCTGGTACCTGATGCTCTACCATCACTTGCTAACTAGTGAGGGACATAGATACAAACTTTGTAACTTCTTTCTTCATTCCTGGACACCAATGTCGTTGTCGGAGATCCTGGTACATTGTTACCAATCCTGGATGTACCACTAGAGGGGATATGTCGAACACCCTCAACACTTCCTCGTAAAGTGACACGGGTACCATGGTACATACTCTGAAAAGAATGGCATTCTCCCCACCATAATAAAATCAATCAGGTGCATGTCTTGTGGATATCTGAGCACATTATGCCTTGTAGGATGTATCCCCACACTGCACCTACATGACTCCCTAACAAATTGGGGGAGTGAAATGATGAGACTGAAGAAAAACTCCTCCATCCTGATCTAAAAAGGTTATCTGCATGGAGGTCAGCTGCTCTGTCACCTCACTAAACAGCTATATACCAGATCTCTTGCTGAGTGCATCTCCTAAAATGTTCCCCTTCCAATGAGTATAGACTATCTCGAAGTCATATTCCTATAGGAACTCAAGACAACTTCATTGTCTCAGTTTTAATTCTTTTTTATATAAGATATACCTGAAACTCTTGTGATCAGAGTAAACCATAAAGCATTCGCCCATCAGTTAATGTCACCACATGTCCATGGTGAAGACCAATGCTTCTAACTCCATGTCATGGGTAGATTATTCCTGGTAAAGTTGTCCCAGCTGTCGAGATCCATATGTGATCACTACTCGCTCATCCATCAGGACACATCCCAGACCAGACCCCGATGCATCGTAGAAGACTATGTACCATACGTCCTTCTCTGAAAGTCTCAATATGGGGGACCTAGTATGCCTCTGCCTCAGCTCCTGAAAATTCTGCTGGCATCTATCTAACAACACGATGTGTTTCCCCTTATTCATCAACACTGAGAGTGGTGCTGTATCTCTGGAGAAATCTATCACAAACATTCAGTAGTATCCGACCAAACCCAGGAAACTTCGTACCTCCGTCACCCACCTGGGTGGATCCTAGGAATGTACCAAATAAATTTTCGTTGGATCCACTGCAAATCCATCCCCCAATATGACATGTCTTAGAAAGTGAACCTCTTGGATCCAGGACTGGCACATCGAGAGCTTACCTTAAAGATGGTGCTCTCGGAGTTTGTCTAGTACTACCTGCAAATGATAAGCATGATCCTCAACTGTGGTTGAGCATATCATAATGTCATTAATGAAGAATAATAAAAATTGATCAATGTATGGTTGAAAGATCCTCTTAATGAGCCCCATGAACACCACCAGAGCTTTGGTTAAGCCGAATTGCATAACCAAGAACTAGTAATGGTCGTACTGACATCTAAAAGTCATATTTTTCACATCCTCGTCCCCCATGCTGAGAGGATGATATCCTGACATAAGGTCTATCTTTGAGAACCTTCGTGCTCTCTTCAGCAGATCAAAGAGGCCATCAATCACTGGAAGTGGGTACTTATCCTTCACAGTCACCAGGTATAGGCACCGATAGTCCACACAATGTCTGAAGCTCCCAACCACTTTCATGGTCAATAAAATCGGGGATACCTAGGGTGAAACACTGGGCTAGATGAACCACTTACCTGGCAAGTGCTCTAGTAGTACCAGCAGTTCATGAAGATCCACAGGAGCCATATGATATGCTCGTGTAGATATAGGTGTGGATTCTTGGTACAAATCAATGTAAAATTACACCTCTCGGTGAGGAGGTAGACCCAGAACATCATCAAAGAAGACATTTGAGTACTGGTCCACCAATTCAGGATAACTCAAACTCTCCAGATCAACTGCTCTGAGGGTAAGGCTCGTGAACTTATGAGTGACCCATTTCACTTTGCTCCAGGTAAGTCCATCATGTGTGAGAAGACTCCCTTATAGCCATTGATGGAAAACCCGGTCCTATCCATGAAGACACAACTCACTTTGTGGATAATACAATCTATTTAATCATGGACTGTTAATAACTAGTCCATAAACACGATGACATTGTATGGCCTCGACGATGCTAATAGGAGATCATCGTCAAACCTCTTGCTTCTTAGAGTAAGCTCGCACAACCGTTACAAGTGTTTAATCATCGAATCCACACTTGCAGGAGTCTCCATCTGTAAGGATCGAGCCAATGACACCATCGGAATCTCCGAGATCCAAACTAGGGTAGTGGAAATAAAAGAATGATTAGGGCTAGTGACTATAATTACTACAGCTAAGGTGGAATAGACAAAGATCGTACCTTGTATAATTTCTGGAGAGCCATGATTGTATGAACCACCTACCTGGAGTTGTGATCTACCCTTTCCACCTGCTCCCTATGGTCGGGGTGGCCCACCTGGTGGTGGTGGCGGTAAAAACACAAATCGTCACCCACTGCCAACTGCACGATAGGTTCCTTTTCACATCCTCCTTCTCCCTAATGATCACCTCAATCGAATCTCTTCCTCTTCCTGGGCGGTCCCTCGACCTACTTCTGATCATCCGTATGACGGGTTAGACTATCATGAGACATGTGACCCTGCTCGAAGCATGTGTAACACTGCCCACTCATGGCATGACTAGCTCTGCCTCGGGTGCCCCGCACAACCAACTGTGAATCCTGCGGGCATCCACCTGTAGGTATGGTCCTCCTGAACCTCTGTGACATCTTCCTACAGCCAGCTAAAGAAGACGTTGCAACGTGAATACTGGTGGTGGGTCTCGCTTCTGGTGACTTCTCAATAAAGAAACTCTCCACTAAAAGTGATCCCTCTAACACCACAACCTTCTTCGGAATGCTGAGTGAAATCATTGAAGCCCTGATCTATCACATGATCCCCTTCCCATAGGTCTGGGCCCTGAAGAATGGGTCCCAAAACATTTCTATGGAGTAATGTGAGAGGTCAGTGAACCTCACTAAGTACTGAGCCACAGTCATTCTCCTATGTTGTTGATGAAGGAGCTCCTATATGTGCACTGCATGAACATTCAATGGTACAAACTCTGCCCAAAACAGACTATCAAATACGGCCTAGAGAAGACCCACGTCGTCATGAACTTGAAGTATCAAGCTCCGCCATCTACCTTCTGCTTCCTGTATAAGGCTGGTGGAAAGGATAACCAGGATATCAGTAGGTGTCTCAACCAGTAAAAAAACTATCCTTATAGCCTCCATCCAATCCTCTACCACATGTGGGCCCATCTCTCCCCTAAAACTGGTTTTCTTCTAGTGTTGGATGTTGTGCAATGCACTGAAGACGGGTTCTCCCTATACTTCTGGTGCTGGTGGCATTGGTGGCCCAATGGTTATTGGTACCACTAGTGCCTCCACTAGTGCCTCTACTGGAAGAGGTCTCTACACCAAGGCCTCATCGCTCGCTGGGCTATCAGTGTATACAACTCTATGAACCCAAGCTGGATATCTTCGTGGAGGCATCCTGAAAAGAAACAGGTGAATCATAGTCAATAAGTTATACCAGGTGAGCTAACACAAAGAGATCAAAGAGATAAATCTTCAAAACACACACACAATCAGTGTTTTTGTATAATGATTCTGAAATCAGAAGTCAGGGTCCTTGTGTATGGATAAGTAGGTCTCCACAACAACACTAGACTCCCTGAACAAAAAACCACACTCACTACACTTAATAATATTGCTCCCCATAGAAATGACCAGATTCATATATTCTATGGTATAACTGACTCATTTGATATGAATTGTTCAAGACCCGTGCCATGGGGATATTCCATGACTACCCCAAATATTACCTTCCAAAGGCTAGGGGCTGAAGACTAGCACCGAAGGTGTTTCCCCAAAAACAATGAAGGCTTTGCATTTATTACCAGTAATAACACACAACCAAGTACATAGCAAGATATGAACTCAAGCAAACTATATAGTAAACAAAGTGAGTACAGTGAGTAAAAGGAGACAGAATACACGACCAACTAAAATGTATAAGAAACTGAATGTTCATGTAAACTTATAGGTGAAAAGTAGCTCCTGGATTATCTAACAGGAATCCTAGCTGAAGGATAAGAATAGCTCACAAATGGTTGACTCTGCGGTTCTCCTCATCTATCGTCGACCATCGAGCCACCTCATGTCCTAGTACACTCATCCTCAATAAGCGATGTCCATTGTCTACATCAAACAGAATGAGGTGCGGACCTAGCCCATGTAGGGGTGAGTATAAAGACACTCAGTTGGGACCCCGAGACCCTCATGGTCTAACAAAATCCACAAAGGATAAACCACACAGCATGTAAACAATTGTTAACCCTAATTAGGTATATGCCCATACATATACCAAAGTTATCATGTATACACACCTCAATCATGAGGAAACACACAGTCCAACTCATATGCCCAAAGCTCAACTATTCCACAATGGAAGGAATACCTCAAAGATAACTACCACATGGGTATGCCACACAGAAGAATACCACCAAGGAATTACCACAAAGGAAAAGTACCACACATGTACTGACTCAGCTGCCACACGGTATAATATAGATATAGTAGTAATGATGATTAAATATTATTATTGAAACATATTACTCCTTTAAGAGGATCTGCTGCTGACCCACATAGGATCGCTCGATGGTGACACACACTAGTTTTCTCAGTGATGACCCACACATGATCGCTAGGTATAGACCAACACAAGATCTCTTAGTGATGACCCACATAGGATCACTAAGTGCTTACCCACATAGGATCTCTCGGTGCTGACCAACAAAGGAACACTAGGTGTTAAACCACATAGGATTGCCTAGTTCTGACCCACACAGGATCAATAGGTGCTGACCCACAAAGGATCGCTAGGTGTTGAACCAACCAGGATCGCTTTTTTGTTTTATTAAAAATAGAATACACAAAAGGATATCATGGTGGTCTAATGTAATGAAAACGCAGAGCATATTTGACAACGAACTCCATCCCCTCACCAAGAAAAGACCCCAAATTATAGAAAGAAAAAAACTACATTCAGGGGTTTCCAGAGAGGCCAAAAAAATCAGCCGCCATATTTCCCTCCTGCAATGTGTGAGAGACCTCCATGTGAAGCCCAATTTTCATTTTTCATCTCCTAACAGTTTAATCATTAATCCAAGGAACCTTGACTTTCCACAGCAACGTGTTTCACAAAAGCATGGAGTTAGTCTCCACCGCTGTCAGACAGATCCTCCTTTGAGAACACATTTCCAGACCTGTAACCAAGGCTTGTGCCTCCTCCTGTAGTGAATAGCCTCTCCCAAGCGCACTAGTGAATGCAGCAGACACAGACCCCATTGGGTCTCTGACGACACCCCACCCCCCCCCCCCCCCCCCCCGCACATCTACCCCATGATCATCGATCCGTCCGTGTTAAGTTTAAATCCATGGCATGGAGGTTTCCAATGAACCCACCTTCCAGGCCCAGGGGATATAACCAGGGTACCGTCTCACTCTATGGTTTCCAGTTCCATTGAAGGTTCTTCGAATGGATTCCTGATGCCAATGCTATATTCGAATGAGTGTATATAGTCAAAATTTTCCAGGGACTTGTCCGACCCGGTCGGACCAACCCGGACCGACTCACTGGGTTTGTCCTAGCCCATTAGGAAGAAGGCCTACTGGGTCCAGCCCGGCCCGTTGGGAAGTTCGGCGGGCCTCGTGTGATGTGAGGGGACACGGAGGGCCGCGGAGGCCGTGGGGTGACTCGGTCGTGGGGCGGTGAGGCCGTGTGGCAGCTCGGCCGGGGAGGGCTCAAGGCCGCTAGGTGGCTCGGCCGCGAGGTGGCTCGGTCATCGACGACACGATGGCGTGGGGCATGGAGGCCACGAGGCAGCTCGTCCGCAGGGCGTAGAGGCTGCAGGGCGCCTTCGCCATGGTGCCCGGAGGCCGTCGTGCGACTCGTCATGGGAGAAGCTCGACTGCGGAGCGCAGAGGCCGCTGGGCAACTGCACTGCAGGGAGACGCCGTTGCTCCGTCACCTTCATCTTGGCAGGTGGTGGTGTCAGCCTCTGTTCTCGTGCCCACCATGGTTGGTCGATGTCCTCCACCATCACAAATAACACCGCAAATCATCATAATAAATGTGGAGATGATGGGCCTTGTTTGTTTGGCCCGCAATCCCGTCGCATTAGAGCGGTAACAAGCGGTTAAAAACTCACTTTCAATTATGATAATTCATCAAGAATGAAAAATGGAATAATTTCAAACAACCACCCTATAACCTTACGCAACAATTATTCCCATGCACCAAAAGAAATCATCCACAGATCTATTTGATAGTGAGTTGATCATCGTTCATTGTTTAAGGAGGGATGAACATGGGAATATAATCATACTCACTATAATCCCCTACCTCGTTCATTTTTTGTTTCCAACCAAGTGGAAATAATGGAAGTCAATTAAAGATGTCCCACATTAGAGGATGTATCGAGGATGAAGTTGATGTCATGCATTGACATTCTTCATTGGAGGAACATTATTCATGGAATACGTTCTTCATTGGAGAAGTGTAATCCTCCCAATATTTTTCCACTCCAAATTCCACCAAAAAGAAATTTAGCAAACTTGTGAAATGTTTCCCCAATTTAATTATAGGCCTAATTTAGGTTGGCTCAACTAAATAAATTGATGAGTTTGGCACAAAATTAATTAAAGTGGTGGCACCATTAATATGGGGGAAATATAAATGGCTTCTCCACACATAAGAGGGAGTTCAAGGGGGTTTAGCATTAGGTGGTCCCCACCAACAAAACCTATCATGGTAAGTTTAGGCTCAGTGGTCCCCACCTCCATAACCTCTCATGGGAAGTTTTAGTTCAGTGTTCCCCACCTGTGAAACATCCAAATTGGAGTTTCAAAAGAAAATAAAAAAAATACTACACAATTTTATATTATTTTATTATTTCATGAATAAGTGAAAAACACACTTCCACCCCCGACCTACTATGGTTGAGGTGAAGATCTCCATAAGTGAATACCGAAACTGCGATTTCAACGGTGACATCAGATTTCTATTCCGAGCACTAGTTCAATGGTTGGAAAAACTCGCCTCCACGTTTACTAAACGTACCCGAAAAAAAGATCAGAAATACAATTCAGGCACACCGGGCCTCAGAATCATGCGTCATCAATTTTTGCGGACTCTTAAAATTCCCATATATTTAAAAATAATTAAATGGAAATTCCATGTATTTAAAAAAGACAAATGTCCATATAATTTAGTATTTTTCAAAAATCTTCCAAAAATGTAAATTTCTAGAAAATTATCATATATACGTTCTGAGAAAAATTTTAAATTATAATTTCAAATAAAATTATTTTTTATAAATAAATTATATAATCCTGTAAAAAATTGTTTTATAATACTTGTTTCGAATGTGATGAATGTTCTATTTGGAATTAGTAATTTTTATAAACATAAAAATTGATAAATTCTTATTCCCTATCGGGAAAAATAATAAATTATTGAAAAAAAAATTAATGAATAAATAAAATAAAATTATCAATAATATAATCCACCAAATGTGATTATATAAATTCATTTCGATAAGAACACTTCATGAGAAAAATATCCATTAAAATATTTATTTTACTTTAAAATAATTTTTATTTTCATTTATAATAAATTCTTTAAAATTGAATTTTATTTAATCACATTTAAACCACCAAATTTTAATAATTTATGTACTCATTTTCACAGATTCAAATTTAATATCTATATTACTGCAATCAGGTATTAAAAATTATATTAATAGTATGATGTCTTTTTCAAAAATTTGGTTTGAATGTTACACAAGTTATTGAAAAAATTATATTTAGTTGAAATAATATAATTAATAAAATTTTGGGGTGTCATAGAAAACTACCAAATAGTTGAATAATTTTAATCCACTATTGACAATCATACAATAATCAAACATGTAACTTCTTATAAAATTTTCATTATATGTACAAATAGATTCATCATTATTCATGTTAAGATCAAGGAATTCATTCTCCATTTATATATGTATAAAATGATTTATGTGCATATTGTATAGTGTATTTGTAAAATCATCCTGTTATATAGGGTATATTTATTTCTCTTACCTAAAATTATAATTAATATTACATCATTTATGTTTTCACCATTAATATGATAAACATCTAATGTAAATTTGGACTATTCTCATCATTGGATAGCATAATTTTTTTCCACTGGTGATAATGTATCAACCAAATGCTAGTGGATCAATATACCCCAAAAAAGTTCTATGTTTCCTCATGAATTAGTCAACTATACATTGTTCCCATAATTGATAATTTGGATTATATGTATCATTCGTTGAATAAGAATATTTAATGGGAATTGATTCATTATTCTTTAGTCCAAATCCCATATTATTTGGTTTCTTACGAGAAAAATAATTGCATTTACTGTTACATTAATTTTTAGAATAATTTATTCTAAAACCATATTTTGACTAAATAGATATGTCAATGAATATGAATAAAAAAGTAATGATCAAAATGACACATCATAACATTGTGGGACATTATTAATTATATGTTTAAATAATGGATTCTTAATATCAATATGAGGAACCATAGGAATTAATTATGTAATCAATTTCTATTACAAATATATTAGGTTGTTATCAAATTATTATACAGAGCAAATGCATTTTCACAAATGTTCAGTAATATGAAACCTTTAAATATTATATATTACCTACTCATATAATTTTTATAGTGACCTAAGAATTTCATAAATAAAAATTTAATATTTTTATATAAAAATTCAATACAAAACATTAAGATAGAAACTATAACTAAAACTATTTAGTGTATTTGGAATCATGATAAATAAATATATTATTTATATATTTTTTTTCATAATCACATGTAATTTTATTCTTACATTTCCCCTTCATGAAATAAGTTATGTAATCCCATTTTTCATAACATGGGTATATGAAAAAATATTTATGGGTTACATAAAATGATCAATATGTGAAAAGATGTAATATATCAATCAATGATCATTCATGAACCTATGATAAGTATATATGTATGAGATTATGATCATTATATAAACATTTCAGACCAGAAATTTTATTAGACAGAAACATGATTCCAGGAATCATACATTATCCTTTTAAAATAAATGAAACATATCATAGATGAATCATCATAAATCAAATAGGTATAATGATTTCACATCATAATCATTAAGACATGCCAGATAATGTTTTTCACCATCATATGGAAAAATTGAAATGTCTAGGTATACCACAAATACCATCAAATCGTATTGTATATGGAATCAAAAAAAATTCATGTATAAGTACCAATTCATCATTACCACCTATTTCACATAGTATATATGGAATCCCTAAATTTTTCCCATAGAGGATCTATTGTACATACCAAAATCCCATTAACGATTAATAAAATATACTCATTTCCATCATTTTCTCAAGCGGTGTAAGGCTTTAATGAATCCATTATGGGAAATTTAGTTTTGGGCACATATATCATATAATGAAAACCATTCATTTGTGTTCCATGTGATCATGTATCTGGCATCATAATATACATTCATAACATGTAGAAATAAAATAGGTTTAATATTCATTTCATCACCATATTCACAAACCATCCTATGAAAGACTAATGATGGTATCATTGAATAAGTTTCCTAGTGAATCATAAGTAACATTAACAGAAGTCATCAGTGATAATAATTCAATTAAAATATATCATTGAGTAATTTGTTTACAATTTTAATATAATTTTGAAACAATATATTTAAATTAGATCTAATTACAATATAACGGGAAAATTTCCATTGAAAATGAACATGGAGACTTGAAAAAGATTTGTCAAATAATTGGAGATTAATTGAGATGGAAAATTAAATTTATAGAATAATCATATAAATAAAATCCAATTTTGTACTTTTGGAAAAATTACCTTATTCTAAATATGAAGAGAAAATTATTTTCAAATGTTTTTTATAGAAGAAAACCTAGAAAAAATAGTCATTATAAATAAGTTATCATAATAAATTTATTTTTATTAATATTCTAGAATGAATTCATATGGAATAATATGGTTTAAATCTAAAATATGTGGAATATGGTATATAATTTATAAAAACAATATCTGAAAAATTTTGAGTAATAATGAGATGATGATTAAACTGAATAAAAAAACTCAATAAATAACCATTTGAGATGAGATATAAAATGATGATTTCCTATATGTATAATATAATTTACTCATTGGAAGTATAAGAATAATAAATCATTATAAAAATGTTAATGAATCATAAATTTCTTATCCCATGTGATTTCTTTCTTCAAATACATTCTACCCTATAGTGAACTAAATATAGATTTATTAGACATTTATATTAGAACTAAACACACACACAAAGAGACAAATATATATATATATATATATTACAAATATTATTTACCTATAACTACTTATAATATGTTTTATAATATTATGTTATGAAAATCATTGTTCATGGTGACAACTGCATTATTTCTCATGCGTATTTCAATTTAGAAGTCCAATAAAATTATAATACAACATGGTACCATCTTATTACTTAATTTAATAATATGTGAATATAATATATATATTTATATAAAATAATAATATATAAAAGGTACGAACATAAAAATGAGTTACAACATTCATTGAGATAGAAGGACGTAGATACCAATGAGCTCTGTTTTCACATTTCACATGATTGAATAAATGAAATTTAAATTAGAAATCATCATTATAGAATAATTATTATTTGATATTTATTATATATAATCATTAAATATATCCTTCTTATAATCAATGTAATGAATAATTTATAAATGTATAATATCACTACAATTAAGCTGAAGTGCATACCTATGAATGAGTAAAATTACAACATTCAAATAGATTTGAATGATAGAAGGTATTCATGATAATAAAATTACATAATATAAGTTATATAAATAATATAATATATATATATATATATTAGAACTATCATTTCATCCATCTATGATTATTGGTGATGTAAAATGAATTATATCACTATGCGGAGGAGATGTCATGACCCGTCCCTCGGGGCTCGTGCCGTGACTACCCCATGCCCGCCTTCCATAGGCCAGGGGTAGGGGACTCGCACCAAAGTCTAAAATCTCAAAACTGGGAAGGCATTGCCTTTATAACATGTAAACTCACACAACAGAGCACACAACTGGATACAAAACACTACGTAAAACTGTATAACAAGAGACTGATACTATTTAAAAGGGTCTTGAAATACAAGCCCAACTGTAAAGTAAAAGTACCACTGAAAAGGAAAAAACAGCAAAAAACTGAAAAGCATCTCATGGATCTTCCACCATGAATCCTACCTGAAGGGTAGGTATAGATATCCTCCTCATCACACCACATCTGTCTGTCTCCTCCATGTACCGATGTGTCATATAGTCAACCTCTGAGTATCGTCTAGTCATGGTACACTCAGCCTCGGTCAGCGCTTTCTGTCGTCTGCATCCAACACAACATGGTGTGGGAATAACCAATGCAGGGGTGAGTATAACGATGCTCAGTAGGGACCTCGACACCAACAAGGTCTCACAAAATATAACAAGGATAAACCACGATGTATGAAATCAACAGATAACCCCACATAGGTATATACCCATACATATACCTAAGTTATCAAGTAATCCATCTCAATCATGGGGAAAACACCAAAGTTGCTGACTCAGCTCAACCGGGATTTTTGTTATCCAAACCACGGTTGCGGGAGATGTCCTGCTCAATTGAGTACAGTGGTCCTACCGCGACACCAAGGCACTTCTGAAAAACCTTGGACTGATGTGGTACTCCTCCTGCTGAGTAATGTTCATCTGATGTGTCTCCATGGTGCTCCCCACCATGGGTCTGCCGCGTCACCAAGGTGATAACATTTGTAGCCTGCAGAGGTACTCCTCCTTTTGAGTACCATGGGTCCGTCATGACACTAAGGTGCTCCCCACTGTGGGTCTTCCGTGACACCATGGCCCTCCCCGCTAGGCAATTTGAGTTACTCCGAGTCAAAACAGTCAACAATCGTCTGGTCTCAACCAACTACTAGGTCATCGCACTCTACTCGCTCATCACCCGAAAGATATACTCCATGATCTGCTGGTCGATAAACCAACTATCATGAAGTACCTCTAAGATGTATCTCAAAGGTTTTCCACGTCATAGGGGTCTCATCACAATAGACGATGCGTCAATCGGACGCCATGTATGTGATTTGTTAGACTTTTAGTCCCGGGGGCGCGGTTGGATTTGTGTACGATCCAACCTAAACATATCTCAACTGCACCCCAAACATCATTGGGGTATACTCAAAGGAACCGCCATGCACCAAGATTACCAGGGTCGCTGATGGTTTGTCAAACGAACGCCCGGTGACAATGATATGGCCAAAACAAAGTAAAAAGTCGGTAGTGGACTTGGGTCTGGTCCGACCCGGTCGGACTGCCCTGGTCCGTCATAGTCGGGGCTGACCCAGTCTGGGTCGACCTGATCAGACTTGTTGGGTTTGGATGGGCCCATTGGGCGTTCCATCCTGTTAGGTTTTGCCTGACCCACTAGGCCCAGCCCAGCCGCATGGGAGGTTCGGTCTGGAGCGTGTGGGGAGCAGCTTGGAGTCTCATCCCAGATGGCTGAGACTGGTTCAGTAACCTCCATGAGTGGCATAGGTCAGGTGACATGTGGCGTGCGGGGGGCGCGTGTTATGTGGGCCGACTTGGTTTTTATCGGGTGCACGCATGGCGGTTGGGCATAACGGTGGGGCACAGCCAGGCCGACAGGTTGATGGGCAGGGTGAGGCCAGGCCGGCTAGTAGACGGGCATGGTGCCAGGCGTACCGGCAGGTAGCCGGGGAGGCCACCTAGCTGACCGGGGGGTGGCAGGGTAGGGTGGGGCCAAGCGGCTGGGAGCCGACCTCGAAGGTCGGCAGAACGCAGGCCGGCTCGGGGCGGCGGGGGGGGGGGGGGGGCAGCGTCGAACGCCACTTGGGCGACACATATTACGGAGGCCGTAGGTAGAGTGACCTTTTTCATTACTTCCATCTTCGCCTCATTGATTCATTGCCATACCGAAGATCTTCAAAAACATGAACGATAGAGGGGTTGGGGATGTTAGTTTATCCCTCACCTTCTGTGTTTAAGGTGGAAACACTTGGCTCATCAAGGTAGGAAATACGATGACAAAAAAATTAATCATAAAAAAGAGGCATAACCTCATTCTTTGTTTTAAATTAAAATAAGAACATGACACATAAAATTAAACATTCGATACCTTGGTTCATTGATTGATGATGAAGTTATGTAAGGAAGATGAAAGAGACCATCTTTCATCGCATCTGACGTGTACTTCCAATCCCGATCTCGCACATCGGTAATGGAATATGCTCCTCATCGGTAGGTGTATAGGGAAGAAGTTCAAAGAAGATTTTTGGCGGTGTTCATTGTTGGAAGAACTCGTTCCTCATTCTTCAATGGAATATGACGTTCCTCGTTGGAGAAATCATTTTCTCCCATGATCTCCTCTCCTCAAAAAGAAATGTTGTGCCAAAAAATAGATTATAAAATCTATTATATCATTGGAAAGATTTCATAAAGATAAATAAACATTTGCTGGAACAATCAACTTAATGGGAGGATTTTGCCTCATTAATTGGGTGTGATGGCCACTTTAATGTGTTGGAATCTCACGAGCCCTCTCCACATTAAAGATGCAGTTGAGAGGTTTTTCTCTCCTCCCTTTTTATAGGGGTCGAGTGGTCCCCACCCCAAATATTCAAATTAGAAGGGTATGTGGTCTCAGGTGGTCCCCACCACATTAACCCCACATTGGAGGATGAGGCATTGTGGCCCCACCACCATAACCTCTCATAGGAGGTTATGGGCTTGTGGTCCCCACTTCCATCCTCGACAAGGAGGTTATAGATCTAGTGGGACCAACTACAAAACAACGAAATGGGGACTCAAATAAAAATAATGTGAAGCTTACATTAATTTATCATTTTCCACAAAACCCCAAAAACTAAATTTTATTCTCGACCGACTGTCGTCAATGTGAAAGACTCTTTAAGAGAAAAATGGTGTTGCATGTTCAACAGTGACCTTGTATTTCTCTTCTGAGCACCGGTTCAGATGGTATAAAAATCCGCTCGTACGGTTACTGAACGTACCAGAACATAACTTCTGAATTTATTCTAGGAACTCCAAGCCTTGGAATCATACGCCGTTATTTTTCGCGGACTTGTAAATTTCCCTTGTATTTAAAAAATAATTTTCCATGGAAATTCTGGGACATTACATTCTACCAAACTTATGACTTTACATCACGGTAAGTTACAACTCGAACACAAGAAACAAGTGGGGGTACGGATCATTCATATGAGCCTCCCACTCCCACATGCTCTCCTAGAGGTTCTCGTGCTACTAGAGAACATGCACTAGAGGTATTGACCATCAATGTAGGACCCACTCATCTTGATCCTAAAACTCCACTTGAACCTTTGTGGATGTTTCCCCATCACTGACGTCCATCTCTCCATGGTCGATGATGTGAGAAGGGTCATGCACGTATATCCTCAACTAGGATTCGTGGAATACATCATGCACCTGGTGCAACTGAGGTGGATGATCTAAGAGGTATGCCAACTCGGCAACTCAACTGAGGACCTGGAAAGGTCCGATGAACCTCAGAGATAACTTCCCGCCTCATCCAAATCTATGTAGCCCTCGTCGAGGTTAGACCCGTAGAAATACGTTGTCACAATACTCGAACTCCAGAGGCCTCTGTCTCCAGTCAGCATATGACTTTTTCCTTATCTATGCTATCTTCACCACTCCTGGATGACCTCCACCTTCTCTATGGTAGCTCGTACCATCTCTAGTCCCACCTGTGCTGACTCCCCTAGGTCTGTCCAGCATAATGGTGGTCCGTAAGGTCGCTCGTACAATGCCTCAAAAGGTTTCATCCCTGTGGTTGAGTGATTGCTATTGTTGTAGGAAATATCCACCCAAGGTAAGTGATCCTCCTAGTTGTGACCTAAGTAAAGGACACAAGCACACATCATGTCCTCATGGGTATGAATGGTCCGCCCACTCTGGCCATCCGTCTGAGGATTGAAGGCAGTTCTCAGACGAAGTTGTATCCCGAAAGCCTCCTAGAACCCCTTCCATAGCCAGGAAGAAAACTTTGCATCACGATCAGATAAATAGATGAATGTTCTCCATGTAGCCGCACAATCTCATGCACATAGAGGTGTCCCAGGCTCTCTACTGAACCCTGATCTCTGATAGGTAGGAAGTGGGCCGACTAGGGGAGTCAATCAACGATCAACTATATCGAGTCATGACCCTTGGATGTACGTGGAATACCCAACACGAAGTCCATGGATATCCCATCGCAGTTCCACCTAGGACCTCTAAAGGCTAGACCAAGCTAATTGTTACCTGGTGATCCGCCTTCACTTGCAAACGTGTGAGGCACCGAGAGACAAACTATGCAACTGCCTTCTTCATACCCAGCCACCAGTGCTGTCGTCGACGGTCCTGGTACATCTTCTCCACTACTGGATGTACCGCTAAAGGGGATGCGTGGAACTACCCCAACACTTCCTCATGAAGTGACATGGGTACCATAGTACGCCCTATGAAATGTATGACGTGCTCCCCACATTAAAAAAATCTATCAGGTGCATGCCATGCGTATATCTAAGAATATCATGTATCACGATCATCCTCTCCATGTTGTGCCTCCCTGACTCAGTGAATAAGTGGTGGAGTGACTGTAAGAGACTGAAGGCAAGCTGCTCCAACTTAATCATAAAGGATATCTACAAATATTATAGCTTCTCTGTCCCCTCACCTAGCAGCTATATACCATATCTCCTGCTGAGTGCATCTACTACAAGGTTCCCATTTCCATGTGTATAATCAATCTTTAAGTCATAATCCTGGAGGATCTCAAGCCATCACCACTATCTCATGTTCAGGTCATTATGAAAGAAGATAATCATGTGACTCTTAGGATTATAGTACATGTTAAAAAGTTCACCCATCAGATAGTGTCGCCATATCTTCAAGGCAAAGACCACTGCTACTAACTCCAGGTAATGGGTAGTGTAGTTTTTCTCGTGATATCTCTACAGCCAAGAACCATATGTGATCATTGTTCTCTCCTATATCAAGACACACCCGAGTCTAATAATGTATGTGTCGTAGTATACTACGTACCCTACACAATCCTCTTGAAGCCTCATGATGGGGGCACTAGTCAGCCGCAACCACAGCTCCTGAAAACACTGCAGGAATATCGCCGACCACACGAACGGTTTCCCCTTCTTTGTCAGGGCTGATAGTGGTGCTAAAACTCTAGAGATGTATAGAAAGAACATCTAGTAAAAATCCACCATTCCCAGGAAACATATTACCTATGTCACACTTCTGGGGGGATCCCAAGCAAGTATTGTCTCAATCTTCACAGGATCCACTGCAACTCCAGCCTCCGAGATGACGTGTCCCAAGAAGTGAACCTCTGGAATCCAAAACTGGCACATCAAGAGCTTACCACAAATCCTGTTCTCTCGGATTGTGTCCAGTACTACCTACAAATGGTAGTCATGCTCCTCCTCAGTAGTCAAGTACATCAACATTTCATTGATGAATACTATGACAAAGAGATCAAGGTATGGCTCGAAGATCTTTTCATGAGTCCCATGAACACTACTGGAGCATTGGTTATGCCGAATGACATAACCAAGCAATCGTAGTTGTTTTACCGACATTTTAAGGCCATCTTCTACACATCCTTGTCTAGATGTATGAGCTGGTGATAGCCTGATCTAAGGTCTATCTTCGAGAACAACCTTTATCCCTTTAACTAATCGAGGAGGTCATCAATCCTCAGTAGTGGGTACTTGTTCTTCAAGGTCACCTAGTTTAGGCGACGAAAATCAACACAAACCCTCAAGCTCTCATCCGCCTTTTTGGTGAAAAGAATCGGGCCTTCACAAGAAGAAACACTGGGTCGGATGAATCCCTTCTGCTGCAAGAAATGTGGGAGTACCCTCAGCTCACAAAGTTCCGCGGGAGCCATCCGATATGCTATTGTAGATATCAGTGCCATCCCTGGGTAAATGAAAATGTAGAAGTCCCCCTCGCTGTGAGGAGGTAGTCCTGGAACATCATTATGGAAAAAATATACTTACTGGTCCACCACAACAGGATAGCTCGGACTCTTCACCTCAACTGCTCCGAGGGTATGACAAGACAACTAATGATTGATCGGCTTCACCCACCTATGTGTAAGTCTTTCATGTGCTGCAAAATCTCCCTTCTCACTGGTGAAGGTAATCATATTTCCATTTGTGTGGACACACCTCATTTGGCACCTAATATAGTCATTATGAGAAAGGACTATAGATAACCTGTACATACCCAAGATGACGTCGTATGGCCTCAAAATCGCTACTAGGAGATCCCAGCTGAAGATCTCACCTCCTTGAGTAAGATCACACTACTGGAAAAAATGTGTAATCGTCGAGTCTGCTACATTTGGAGTATCTATCTGTAAGGATCGGGCCAACGGATCCGTCGGAATCTCCGAGATCCGAATGAGGACAGTGCCAATGAATGAGTGACTGGAACCTGTGTCTATAAGTATTATAGAAATGGTGAAGTAGACACAGAGCGTCCCTCGTATCATCTCTGAGGAACTGTGATCGTAGGCCTAAGCTGCCTGAAGCTATGCTCTACCATGTCCACCAACTCATTGTGGTCGTGGTGGACCTCCTAGTGGTGGTTGCAGTAACACCTCAAAACATCACCCACCGCCAGTTGAAAATCCACATCCTCTACCTTGTCTGGCTACTCTCTGCAGACTACCTCGATCGAATATATGTATCTTCCTTGGCGGTCCTTCGACTGTCTTCTGATCATCTGAATGGCGGGTGGGAAAGCCACTAGCTATGTGACCTTGCCCGCTGCATGAAAAACACTTCCTGTTCCTGGAATGTATGTCTCTACTTGGTATGGCCCGCACAACCAGTCTTGAGTCATGCGTCCATCCACCTGTAGGTCTAGTCATCTTGGACCTCTGCGACATCTCTCTACTGCCAGCTCAAGAAGACTTCACTACGTGTCGATTGGTGGTGGATCTCGCTGCTGGATTCTGCTCAGCATGGAAACTGTCCACTAGGAGTGATGTTTCTAGCACCCATGCCTGTGTTGGGATGCTGGGTGAGATCAATGAAGCTCTGATATCTCTCTTGAGTTCCTTCTTGAAGGTATGGGCCCTAACGAATTGGTCCCTCACCATATTAGTGGAATAGCATGAGAGGTCAGTGAACCTCGCTGAGTACTCTGCTGCCATCATGCTGCCCTACTGTTGATGAAGTTTCTCCTAAATGTGAACTGAATGGAGTGTCGCTAGGACAAACTCTGCTCGAAATAGGCTATCGAATTCTTCCTAGAGAAGCTTCATCTCATCATGTGCATGTAACTTCTAGCTCCACCATCTTCTTGATGTTTCCCCTAGAAGGAAGACATCAAGTATCACCATGATGTTCGTTGGTGTCCCTACTAGTCGGAAGACTATAAACACAGCTTCCATCCAATCCTCAGCTTCTTGTGGGTCTGTCTCTCCCCTGAACCTAGGTGACCACTGGCACTGGAACTTGTGCAATGCGCTCATGAAGAGTGTATCATCTGCTACTGGGGTTGGTGGCATCAGTGGCCCAACAGGTAGTGGTACAGCTGGTGCCTCAACTAGAAGAGGGCCCTGCACCGAGGCCTCGTCGCTCGATGAGCTATCTGCGCATACAACTCTTGGGTCTCTAGATGGTCATCCGTGGGGAGGAAGCCTGAAAGAAATAGGTGTGACATGGTCAATGATTATGCCTGGTGAGCTGACCTGGTTGAGATGACTTAAAGAAAACTTTTTAAAACACACACTCAATCAGTGTTTTCATGCACTGAGTCAGAAATCAGTAGTCAGGGTACTGGATTATGGATACGTCGGCCACCGCACCAACAATGTACTCCCTAAAATGAAAACCACACTCAATAACCTTAACACTATTTCTTCACAGAAAATAATATGATTCCTATGTACTGCGGTAGAACCGATCCCTTTGATACCAATTTGTCACGACCTGTCCCCCGGGACCCTTTCCATGACAACCCAAAGCCCACCTTCCTTAGGCCAGGGGCTAGAGACTAGCACCAAAGGCGTAAATCCCAAAAGTGTGATGTCATTGAATTTATAACATGAAAATGCACACAACAGAGCACAAAACTGGATACAAAACACTATGTAAAACATTATATCAATAGAGTACTGAAAAGTAAAAGGGGCTGGAAATACAAGACCAACTGTAAAGTATAAGTACAACTGAAAAGAAAAAACATCTTAATGGTAAAAATAAACTCCTCGATCATCCTCCAGGGATACTACCTGAAGTGTAGGTAATGATAGACTCCTTAGAACTCCATGTATGTCGGTCTCCTCTATGTATTGACACATCGTATGGTCCACCTCTGGGTCCCGTCCAGTCCTAGTACACTCAGCCTCGGTCAGCACTGTAAATTGTCTACATCCAACACAAATTGGTGCGGGCATTTCCCGTGCAAGGGTGAGTATAACGATAATCAATAGGGACCCCAAGACCCTAAAGGTCTCACAAAATCCAACAATGATAAACAACAAAGTATGAAATCAACAAATAACCCCACTTAGTTATATTCTCATACATATATCTAAGTTATCAAATAATCAACCTCAATCATGAGGAAAACAAAAAAGTTACTGACTCAGCTCCACTAGGATTTATGTTTTCGAAACCTCGGCTATTGGAGAACTTTTTCTCAATCGAGTACAGTGTTCCTTTCATGACACCATGTTGCATCCCACTAAACTAGAACTGCTGAAGTACTTCTCATGTCGAGTACCGTGGGTCTGCTCTGTCCACAAGGCGCTCCCAACAGTGGGTCGGTCATGTCTCCAAGTCGTTCCCCCTCATAGAATATTGATGTAATCCTCTTATCGAGTATTGTGGGTCTGCCACAACACCAAGGTGCTCCCCACTGCGGGTCTTCTGCGACACCATGACGCTCCCTGCTGGGCTAGTAGAGTCACTCCATGTCAAAATGGTCAGCAATCGTCAGGTCTCAGCCAGCTACATGGTCTCTGCAATCTGCTCGTTCCTCACTAAAAGGATCCACTCCACGAGCTAATCTCTGATACTACAATTGTCATGAAGTACCACTAAGGTGTATAGTGATCTCAACGCAATAGAAACTTCGTCAATCGGACGCCCTGTCTCTGAGTTATTAGCCTTTTATTTCCGGGGGCCTGGTTGGATTCATGTATGATCCAACCTGACCGCATGTCAAACTTACCCCAAAAATTAGTGGAGTATACTCAAAATGACCATCATGATCCAATATTACTAGGGTCGGTGAAGGTTTGTTAAACGGACGATCGGTGCTAATGATATTGATCAAAGAAATTAAAGGGTCGATATTGGACCTGGGTCCAGTCCGATCCTGTTGGACCAACCCGGTCCATCCCAGTCTGGGCCGACCTGGTCTGGATCGACCTGATTAAACATGTTGGGTCTAGCCCGAGCCATTGGGAGGGCCAGTCTGTTTGGTTTGGATCGGCCTGCTGGGCCCAGCCCTGTAAGCCACGTGGGCGGTTCGGCCCGGGTTTGGGGCCGGTTCGGCCCAGAGCACCTGGGGTGCGACTCGACGTCTTGTCCAGGATGGCCGATAACAGTTCGCAAAGTGCCGCGAGGGGCGTGACTCTGGTGGCACGGGGCGCGCGTGCCATGGTGGTTTGTTCAGGCGCACGGGTGGCAGCCAGGCAGGCCAGCGGAGTGAGGTGTGGCCGGAAGGCGGCTGAGCAGGGCACCACTAGGCCGGTGTGAGGACGAGCGGGGCACCAGGCGGGCCGGCGGGTGGAAGGGCAGGGCGCCAGGCGGGGTGCCTGGCATGGCACGGCAAGGTTGTTGGGAGGTGGTCGGGCAGGCCTACGGGGCATGAGCTGTCTTGGGGCAGTGGCTCGGTCGATGGCAGTGTGGAATGTCATAGAGGCGACACAGATTACGGAGGTCGCGGGTAGCATGACCTTTGTCTTTGCCAACTTTGGAACCTCGTTTCTTCGTCTCCATGACGAAGATCATCATTAACATGAACGATGGAGGGGTTGGGCCATATTGGTTTGGCCTAATCCCTCCGCATTTAGGGTGGTAACACATGGCTCATCAAGGATGTAAATACTATGAACAACAACTCACCCGCAAAAAGAGGCATAACCTCGTTCTTCGTTTTTAATGAAAATAAGAACATAAAACATAAAATTATGCAACCCCTACCATTGTTTTTTGATCGATGATGAAGTTGCGGAATGAAAATGAAGGAGATAATCATTCATCAAGTATGTCACACACTTCCAATCCCATGCTCGCATGTAGGTTGTGGAAGGTGGACCACGTCGGTAGGTATCCAGGGAAGATGTTTGAAGAACATTGTTGTCGGCATTGTTCGTTGGAAGAACACTTTCCTCATTCTTTGTTGGAAGATGAGGTTCCTCATTGGAGAACTCCTTTTCTCCAAAGCTCTCCTCTCTCAAAAAATAATATATGTGCCAAATTATTGATTATAAAATATATTATTTCATTTTCTAGATTTCAAAAAAAACTAATCATTTGCGGGCACAATCAAAATAATTCGAGGATTTGTCCCCATTAATTGGTTGTTGTTGGCAACTATAATGTGATGGAAGCTAAGTAGGCTCTACAAAATTATAGAGGGGGCTGAGAGGTTTCCCTCTCCACCCAGTTAATTGAGGTCGGGTGGTCCCCACCACTAATATTCAAATTGGGAGGTTATGTGGTCTCGGGTGGTCCCCACCACATTAAACCCACATTGGAGGTTGAGGCGTGGTGGTCCCCTCCACCATAACCTCTCATAGCAAGTTATGTACTAACGGTCCCCACTTCCAACCTCAACAAGGAGGTTATAGATCCAGTGGGACCCACCTCAAACAACCACATAGAAGCCCAAATAATAATAACGTGAAGCTCACTTTATTTTAATATTTTCCACCAAAACCCAAAATCTATTATTTATTCTCGACCCACTACCATCAAAGTAAAAGTCCCATTAAACGAATATTGGTGCTGCGATTTCAACGGTGCCCTCAGATTTCATTTCCAAGAACAAGTTCAAAAGTTATAAAAACCAGCTCGTACGTTTACTGAACATAACTAAAAAAACATCATAAATTCCGGGTCATTACAGGACATACTCCACAGATACACACAATTGATAATTTCAAATTCAATTAGATTTAATAGATGGTCGATAATGTTGGATATATAATCAATATAATATTTTAAAATCTTGAGGATGCCAAATATATTATATGATGATGAATACTAAATAATTTTTAGAGTTTGAATAAAAAATAATTTAAATGTGGTTGGGTAAGTCGATTTCCATTTCTTTGGTAGGCAACCTATTTATCAATTTGTAAGATTACATAGAAATATTATTTATGAATACTAGAAACTATAATTCACTGATATGGAATTTGAATTATCAAGCAAGTTTTTTATTGATCTATATGTATCATATAGGTGTAAATAAAATAGGGAAGTGGTTTCCCTTTATAAGGTAGGGAATAGGGACAATTGGAATCACATATAAGATTTTAGTATAATTAATTTATTAATCTACTATAATTCTTCCATATATCCATGAATTTACATAAAAAAGTGATTATGGTATAAATTAAATTATTAAATTAAATTTTTATAGTTATTTGTATAATTTTCAACAATAATTTTTCTTTTAAATCCATTGTTTACAAAATATATCTTTAAGATTCAAAAAAACTTCTTAAATATATTATGTTTATAATTTTTCATTGATGATAACAATTCGAATATACATGAAAAAATTAAGATATTTTCAAACACTTATCATCAAAAATTACAAATTTCGTTATTTTCTTGTACTTAAATTTATAAAATATTATTTTTCATAAATTATCATTAGTGTAATTTTTTATTCTTTTCACAAATTTTTTCATTAAAGAAATCAAGATAATATTTTTTTTGATTTTATATTTTAAAAAATCATAAATATGATTTATTAACCAATAAATTTTTCATGTAACTATTACTAACCCATATTATTATACTTTTACTATTTTTAATATTATGTTATATTTTTTTCTACTACATCCTCAAAAACATTGTTTGGTTTAATTTTTTATTGGCATGTTCGAATATATATAAAAAATAAAACAAATTAATCATTTAAATTCATTTGGAATATTTACTTATTAGTTTTGACCATGATTTCCAAAATTTACACTCAGTGAGGTGAATACTATTTACTATGTTTACTATTCTTAAAGCCCAAAAACAAAATTGATCTATTTAAAAAAAATTGATCATCCTGATTCCATATATAGAATCCAACATTTAGGATTCATCTCACAAAATAGGTATAATTTCATTTAATAATAAACCTAACAAACTTGTTTAAAATCAATATTAAAAAATGATTTCTGATGAATAAAAAATTATTATACTAAAGAATTTATAAACAATATTATCATTTACTTATTTTTATTATTAATAATATAAAGGAAATAAATTCATTTCTTAAACAATTTTAATGAATGACATCATTGATAATTCTTGAAATGAGAAGATAATTTTAAATAAATATTTATATTGTTAGTAGTTATTGAAAAAATATTAATGTTATAAGAAAAAAAAAAGAATCTATATTAGGATATAACATCTATATTTTAAAAAAATTATTTTTTCAAATATATTTTATAAAAAATTCATAACAATATTTTTTTATTTTTTATACAAACCAGTAAAAATAAAAACTATTTTATAAGTGAATATAATTTGATTAATAAAAATATATTTTCTTTATTAAAAATATAATATGTTCTTTTTAATATTTATGTATTAATTTTAATTACACCGATTTAAAAATAGGATGTAATGGTATATCATGTTATAGTCCATTTATATTCAGGTTAATGTGTTTTCCAATAAAGTGAAGAAACCCAATTTATTAAAATACAATAACACATTATGGTGTAACCATTACCTTATTTTGGGTTTTATGATGGTAAATAACTTGTAATGTGGTAATTTATTTTTAATAAAAAAATAATGTTAAAAATATAACCTAATTTTTAAATTTAGACTATAAATATGAAACTAAATTACTATATTCAATTTTAAATATGATCAAAAAGACTCTTTTTATTATAAATCACAATGATGAAATTATATTTTCTTAGAAAAATTTATTCTAAATCATAATAATGAATTTATAATTTATTCCATATATATAAAAAATAGTTAAATTAATTTTAAATTTTAATTAATATAAATATAAATTTTACATTTCAATTATATACATGTTTTGTATATTAGACTGTTCACATATACAAAAAAGACATTTTAAAAAAATTCGTTTAGGTCTGAATAGTTACTACAATGCTCCATAAATGAAATTTATTATTTTCAACTATACCAGTGGATTTAAAATGTCATTACCAATACAATATAAATAAATCTTATTAATCATATTCATCATATGTAATTTTAAAAAAAAAATATTCAATTCCAAATATTAGTATCAATGGTATTTTCAGTGTGAACTGGTGTTCCTTGTTTGTGAATGATGAATTGCTTGTTGTTATAAATTTAGTGTATACATTATTTAAAAGAAATTATATAAATTTGTTTATATATTATTGGGTTTTTTTAGATTCTAGGAATTATCTTGATATAATTCTATACATTTTTTAAAAAATATAAAATTTATTGATTCTATCATGTGACATTTTTAGCTGATCATTTGATTGGTCATCATATCATATGATTTTGAGACCCCGTGTATAGATTCCATGATCATCTATATTTGTCTGATTGTTTGTCTTGTATTGAATGAAATACTCTTATCTGGATCATTTGTCTTTGATATCCAATATAATGACATGTGTTAATATCATATGACTTCACCAATCATAAAAATTTATGGTTCATAATATTTCATGTTTTAGTGTAAATATTTGAGCTATTAATATTTATCTTTATTACTACTCTTTTATATATCTTAGTATGAAAATACTTTTAATGTCCCCAAATATATGACTTCAATATGCTATAATATTTAAATTTTTTTTGGATGAATAACTCCAGTTTTTCAAATTCAATTATGCTTCATAAAAATAATTAGATGATGACTACATTTTCTTTCAATGTTAAAAACATCACACATAAAATTTGACTAAATATATTTTATAATAGATTTCAAAATTGGTGATTAATTTTCATATTTACATGTTTTTTTGTTTTGTTCAGCTAAAACATCCGAAATATATAAAAATGATGTTTTTCATGAATAAGAACACAATATATATTGTGGAATGTCAGTATAATAATTCTCAATTTGTTTTTTTCACTAAAAAAAAATTCAATGTTATTATATAGTGTTATAAGGTAATTTTTTAAAATGGATATATATAATATTATGTAATTGATTTATACATAAATGAACAGATATTCCTACTACATGAAGGAAAATTATGATTTCTTGTAGATGGTGTTATTTAAATAATGCACAAAATCATTTATTTGATTATTATTCTATGTTATGTAGTTAATAATAAAGAAGGGGGTTAGTGTATTTTTTTAGATAGCCCAGAAATGAAAAAATGTATATTTTGATATCACGAATAATGTATTTGAGCCTAACTGAATATAAAAATTATCAAGGGTCATATTATATGATTTAATTGAATGATAATTCCTGAATTCTATATGATAATAAATTTATCCAATTGTATGTTGACTCTGTATTTATTACTTTAATAAAAAATGATTCTTGAATATTTTTTCCTAAAAGTAAGAATTTAATGAATAGATAATTTCTCATAAAACACTAAACTATAATTATATGAAAAAATATACTTAATAATATTATAGAAAGAAAAAATTCTCTGTGACATAAAAAGAATGAAAAAAACTAGAAATTCATAAATAATCAGATTAATAACTCCTAAATCACAAGTAATTAAATTATCGATAAACATAAATTTTCTTAATATATTTTTAACAATAAATATATATTTCTTTAAATTTTAATTTCATGAAATGATATTTTTTATGAAATTATTTTTCTATATTTATCTTATGGTGATATTATTGGACTATTATAAAAATTTATTTTTTATGCTAATTGTAATAATATAATTTTTAATAAAATTATTCCTTGTTTACTATAAAATTATATATATAATAACTAAAAAAATTAAACATTTTAATTAATAGAATTTATTCCAATGTAATAAATTTTTTTAAATAAATATTATATTAGTCCTTGAAAAACAATTTTTATCATTTTAGAACATAAATAACATTTCATCCAATTTTAAAAAATATTTTGTATATTAATTAAATTAAAAATGATAATGGAAATATTGTTATTTTTTATATTAGAATACATTTTTTTACTTCATTTATAATAATAAAATATATGTGTTGAAATAAATTTATAATGAATTTTTTAAAATAATAAAAAACTTTTAAATTTTAAACACACGTTTTCTATAATAAAAATTATGTGTTTTCTGTGGTAATATTAAAATTAATGATTATAAAATTTAGAAAATTTATATGGTAAAATAATTTTCATATTCAAAATCTAAATTTTAAAATTATGTAATATGTTATATTTTATTTTTATTTCTTTAAATTAATTAGCATATATAAAAATATATTATTTTGGTAAAAATAAAACAAATTAAAAAGTTACAATTTGTCAATAATAGACAATGTATTGATGGAATGTGAAAATTAAATACAATATATAATTTAAAAAAAGGTACTCACATTATAAAAATGAGTATTGAATGGCTATTACAGACATGTAGTGGGTACTTCCAAAATTACCTTACTCTTCCGTTATGAAAAAAGATCACTTCAACCGCATCATGAAAAACCATTCCATTAAAAATTAATTATAAAATCTAATAATTATTCTCCTAAAAAAAATTTAAATCATATTAATATTCATGTTTTCTCAATTATATATCATAACTAAATCCCTTTCCCAGATGATTTTAAAGATAAATCTAATGTTCTCATCATATGTATTTCATACTCCGTAGTTTTTAATTCTTAATCATTCCCATAAAAAATATCCTAAAGAATATAATGTAATGATATTAGGGTTATTAATATATTTTAAATTTATTAATTTAGTGTGAAACCATTATTCATTCATTTCCATCAACATATAAAAACTATACAACAACATTGACAATGTGTATGTGTGGTGTACCACCTCCATGAAGGGATATGGATTTTTCCCACTAAAAACTATCAAGAATGCTAAAAACGATAGATTTTGTGAAATAATTTGATTCCAATTTCAAAATTATTATTATGAGGTAGTAATAATGAATATATCTTCATTCTATGCCATTTTGTGTGGATTGGAATCATAGATCATGCTTTTTAATGGACTACCACCTCTAAAAACAATGAATTTCATTTTACATCACAAAAAAATAGGATTTTTCTAAGAATGAATTTAATTAAATTGAATTATTGATTATAATTTTCTATGACTATTTTAATTTTATACTGGCATTAAATTAAATTGTTCCTATTCCCATTATATCATTAAAACATTCTCCTATTTCATTCTTTTATAATAATTTATATGAATGAGGATTTATTAATAATATAACTATTGATTAAGGAATTATATAAATGGTTAATATATAGTAATAATATTTTACTTAATGTTATTTACTAAATTTGTAATTTTATTACTAATATATTATTTATATATTAATATTTCCATTTTGATTGATAAGAATGATGAAAATTATTCGTCACAACACACAATTTCATGTGCCATATCGATGTTGTTTGACTATAGAAATGGCACGTAAAGAATAATTTAATTATGATTATTCTATCAAGAATAATATATGAACATTAAAAATTGATCTAGTATGTCTTTCTCTACATCATCACCATGAATAATAAATAAAACAATCAATAGAAAAATATCATCATTTTTTAATGATTTTAAATCAAAAACAAGTAACATAATTGGGATAAATCATTTCAATTTATCTGTAAAAATTGTATTATATTTTAATAAATCCATAAAATTCATTGTTAATGTACTTACGTTTGTTGAACATTATATTCATGTTCATTAGTGGATGTTAGGAATCATGGTAATAATTTTTTGTATAAATTAAATTTCTTTTAAATTACTTAATATTATAAACCATAATATCATTAATATAGAGTGATTCTTGTCTAGATGTTTTCATTTAACGTATTCATGTTATTTAAGGGGATTAAAGTTTCATATCGCATTACTTATTCAAATGTCCTATAATTCTAATGATAGCATGGTTCATCATCTCAATATTTCATAATTGAGAAATGATGGGTATTTAAAACTAGTATACACTTGTGTTGTGTATATTTAAAATTTATTTATTTTTATTTTTATTTTCATTCAATTTAATGGTTTGAAAAATCCATCCAATATTTTACTATTCATTTAATTTAAATTAAAATTTTAATATGGTTCTAGGGGTTTTTATAACTCAACACACTTTATTAAGTTATAATTATTATTTTTTATGTTATTTCTACCATGATTTGTTTGATCTACTATGTGATTTTTTTTCATGTTAAATTATCATTATATTTTAATAAAATATAAAAGGATGTTTACCTTCATGATCATTTTTTATACTACACTAACCATATCATAAAAAAATTAATCATTTCATGGATTCATTAGGGGATATAATATTCAATGAATCCTTTTTATTAAAAAATGACATCATTTTGTTGGAAATTATTTTTGAATGGGACCAATAACATCATATTTTTTTAGATTGTTGAATACATTTTCTAAAAATTATTGTATGTTATCTTTCAATATTTTGATAATTATTTATTGTGAGTCATACATTCCATGTTTACAAATTCTATATCAATTGACTAAAATAGATAGTATATTAAAAATTATAAGGTAATTTTGTTATATAGTTTAAAAGTAAAATTTATATTTTAAAAACGGATTTAAATGGATTATGTTTTTATTTTATAATTATATCCTTTTTAATCTAGTAATTCTATAAATTTTTTTAACAAAAAAATGTATTTTGTTTTAATGGATATCATTTAAATGTTTTTTAATTCAAAATATATATCAATTTAAATGAGGCAACAAGATGAAGGTTCGATGAAATTTTAAGGTGGGGTATTTCATTCATATCATCCATGTAATTTATCCAATGATTTTATAATGTTATTTTTCCTATATATAAATTTTTTTAATGGATATTATGTTACACTAGGGAAATTTTTATGCCACTGTAAAACTTATTACTATAAATGTCTTAAGGAATATTCTCAAGATTTTTTTTATGAAGCCTAACATTTTCCAATTTTTTGTTAAGTGATGTCTAGCATGTAAATGTTTTAATGTGAAAATAGTACATATATATATGGTTGATTATATTTATATGGATTGGGTTTTTTAAATCCTTATAATGGTTTAGGTATGTTAAATCCTTAAAATTGGATAATTATTGTATTATATAACAGTATACAACTAAAAATGGATACGAATGGATTTTTTCACAACATAAATTATGAAAATGATGTAAATTGTAATAAAAATAAAATGGTGGAAATTCTTGTATTTTTTTCAAAAAAATTTAGATTGGACCTAAAATGTTTTTTTAATAAACATAATTCATGTAGATAAATGGATTTTTTACATTGTATAGGTGGGACATGATTGGATTTTTTTACAAACTAAACGGTTGACATGCATTGATTTTTTATAACAATCATGGTTTGAATTAGTGGATTTTTTTAAAACATAAAGGTTTGATATAGTTGTATATGTTAACAACACGAAGGGTGATAATGATATCATTTATTTAGGATATGATATTTTTTTATTCTTATGTTCTATTACATTACTATTATTATGTTATCATGATTATTTTATTTAGATTAAAAATTATAATTTCATGATATATTTTTATACATTTTTTTATATAGACATATTTAAGGACTCATAAAATATTTTATTATTCAATATTCTCCTAAATATGATGTTTAATCAATGTTCATGTTTTCTAATAAACGTATGATATATCCCACGATTTCATGTAGTTTTTTCCATTTTTAATCGTTTTTGAACATACCATTTTTATGATTCCATTCCTAAGGTTATAATTATTTTCATGACTTATTGTTTCTCTAGAAGGGAGACTTTCATGGTTTAATTATTGCCAAACAAAAACACATATTAGAAAATAAGAAATTATATCACTGATTATTAAAGATTATAAATAATAAATTCTATTTATTTTATATTATTATTAGATGTAAGGATTTTTTATGAATATTACATGAAATATATATATGTTTTTCATAGGATAGTCTCGTCTTGAGGGAATTCTAGTTTTTAAAGAATGTGTTTTTACATAGGTCTCTAGAGTTGTAATCTAGTGAACATCAATAGGTATCATAGAAAGTATTAAATATTTTCTTGAAATACATTCAATATATTTATGGATTTTGATTGCATAATACTCGTAGAACTATAATGATATGCCTGTATAATTGAGAATATAAATTTTTTTTAGTATAGTAGTGATTTCTAGTTTCCACGAAATTAAATCCATGTATTGATACTAGATGTGTATTATGAGGTGGAATATAAACTAGATGAACATCATTTTAGTAACCCTAAATAGTCTATTTGAGAATCGAATTTATCATCACTCGGTACATAATGAGTGTGTCTGAGACAATACAACAATATGGAAACACCCAATGGATATTAATGGGTGTATCACGTGATCCTTTCAAATCATTATGAATGAATTGATAACATCATTACTATATGATTGAGAACCAAATATAAATATGATAATCGAAAAATAATGAAAATCTAGTGAATTTATAGTTTGATGAATTTTTATCCTAGTTGAATGATGCAAATAATTGGATGGAATGATTGTGTAACTAAAGAATACATCTTATGGGTAGGATTTAATATTCATATATACATATTATATGATTAATTTGGATACTATATAAATAATTTCTCTTTTAATATTTCATTTGAAAAATTATATTAAAAATTATTTTCGGTGCGTTATGTATCTAGAAGCTTCTATAACTTATCTATAGAGGAACATTTGGAATAAAATTTTGAAAATCATAACAAATTTTGGATATGAATGAAATGATATTTTACATAGTATATGCGAATGTATAAATCATTTAATAACATTATAATATTTATAATGGTTCATTTATATATTTTATTAACCCTTTATATTATTAATAGTAATATATAACTAATACTCCATTGACAAAATTTATTTGGGGGGTGAATGTAGAACCATGGTAAATCATAATTTGTTTTCCTTAATTAGACATTTTATCAATATATTTATTTGAAACTAAAAAAAAACTGAAATGTTTTTGTGACATATTACATAATAAAATTAATAAATATATTTATATATTGTATATAAAATTATTTTAATCAATTTTAAATGAATACAAAATAGGATTAAGAACATATAAATCTTAAACAATATATTTTTTGTAAAAAATAATTTTATTAAATATATTATAAAACCAAAATTAAAAATTATGAAAATAGTATTAAAAAAATATCATTAGAGGAATCCAAATTTTAAAAAAAATTAGGATGAAAATGTCAAAATTTTATACAAAAATAATTTGTTTGGTGAATAGTAAAAATACAGTTTCATTCAAAATTAATCCATTTTTGACATTAATACAATATAATAAATACCAAGAATATTATAATGAAATATAATTGATCGAATATTTATTTATTTAATATTCATAACGTGGATTAAAATAATAATATTTCTATGTGATCTTATGTTTTACATTTTAGAAGATAATTTACATTTAAAAATAATATAAAAAGGTTAATTGTCATTTCATTTAATTAAAAATATTTAACTCAGATATATATTTGGGAATTCATTTGAATAATAATAGATTTTATTTATTAATAATAATATTTATTATATATTGAAATTAATTGATGTTGATAAATTTATACCACATGTCAATTTTAAACTTAAAAACTACATTTTCTGTAAAATATTTATAAATATTATTTGGGTTAATATTTAAATAATATATTAAAAAAGATAGAAATTTTATTTGATAATATTTTTTTTTGAAATTGAGATCTAAAAATTAGTTAATATGGAAAATATTATTTTTGATCCATTAAATTTATTATTACTTGTTAAAAAATATATCTCAATAAAATTTATACTATAAATATAGTTCTATAATGTGTAAAAGATCAAAATTAGGTATAAAATGCTGACACCATGTGTTTTAATGAGTTTATTCATTGATAAACCTAATTAAATTCAATATTTTTACTTTTTGATCATCTACTCCTTGAATAGTGAAATAATATTATTAACTTGGAATTTGTTCTTAAAAAATTATGATTTAATTGACTTATGGAATGGGTTCATGTCCCACACATTATGATATATATATCCCTTAATAGCTTTTTTTATTCCACAAAAATAATTTATCTAAAAATATATAAAATTAATATCTTTTGAAAATATAAATTATCATTAAATTATTCATACTATATGAATTTATCTCAGATTAAAGTGTTACATTGTTAGGAATAATTACTCTCTTTCATAAATAAGGTTTTATAGTTCTATATCCATGTTTTATATTCTCACCAATGTTCTCCATTATATCAGGAAATATATATATGGGTTATCTTATTTAATCTTCTTATATCCTTTTTATAATTTTATCATGAATCTTTTATAGTCCCTTTTGATAATGTGGAGTTCAATAATGTTATTTTAATTAAAATAAAAATGTTTTAACATTATTTATATTAGTTTTCATCTTTTTATCCATCAATATTATAAAAACCATTATACCATATTTCAATCCAATTTATAATGATTATATTCGAAGTAAAGGGTTTAAATAAAATTTAACATCATAATTTTGATGTTTAATTTTGAATATGAAGAAATACTTCTTATTTTATTAATAGGGAAAAATCATTACCAATAATCTAATTAATATATTATTTCACCATTATGGAATTCTTCATTAAAAAAATCTTTTCCATTTTTGTAATGTGTTTGATAATTATTTAACTATAATAATAATTAGAAAACAAAAGGAAAGATAATTGTATCTATCAATAGTAAATGTCTTATTTTATGTAACAATTTCATGATTTGTCAATGGGAAGTAAATTGGATGTGTTTTTATGAAAAACTTATTCCTTGTTTTAGAAATAATATTTTCCTATGAAATTAATCTTATGAAAACCATATTTTACATTATCAAATAAAATTAATTTTCTAATAAATATTGTTAATTTTTTTTCTATGAAACCATTTTTATAGTGTTTCCAATTTATTTAAAAAAGATTAATTTTGGCATTATTTAATAAGTATTTATAGAATGATTGATAAATAAAATATATCATCTCTATGAATACCCCTAAATATAATTAAATTACCATTGGGAGATTCATAACCCCATATTCAAATTCATTCTCTATATGTATTATGAAATATTCAAAGAAATTTGTTCATGAAACCATTCAATTTTATGTATGGTATAATAATGATGTTTAAATTCTGAATATTTTCTTATTCTAATTACACATTTATTAATTTAATAATGTTTTAATATGGGTTTTGTATAATAAATAAATATTATGGGTTCATTCTGTTAAGAACCCCCATCACATTGGATATGGTTTTATATCACATAGGATAATGAAGTTTTGTCAAGGATTTATTTTTTCACAAAATTATTAATGTACATGATAGAATTTGACCCCAAATATACATGGTGAACATATATAAATTTTTTAATAAGAAACATGGTGTAAATTGTGGTAATTGATAAAATAGATACAATTTTTACATACTTGGATTTTTTCACAACATACCAGCTGAAAATATTCTGTAATTTTTTTCACAATAAAATGGTGTAAAACATGGATTTTTAATAAATTATATATTGGAAATGTATATATTTGTTCACAAACCAAATTGGGGGACTATTTTTTTTAAACTTATATTGTTGGATTTTATGAATCTATTAAATAACATTAGTAGTGAACATAATTGAATTTTTTACATCTTGATAAGTGGGAATGGGTGGATTTTTTCACAATATGATGATTTCTTAGGATAATGATTTGTTTTTTTTTTGTAACTAATGAATCATTATTATTACCCGTTCATTAAACTATCACGTCATATATTATATGTTTCATATTTTTAGTTAATATATATATATATATATCGATGCAAAAAACTATTTTTCATACATGATCATTTTAATAGATTTTTCTCCACTATTAGTATTTTATATTACTGATATAATATAACCCTTCTTGATATGTTGCAGAATATTTACCATAATAATAATTTAAAGGAACACAATTTTTGTTTCCATTTTCTAACTTATGATGTTGTGTTTAACATAATTGGCATCTATAAATAAGTTAATTGTTCCTCTATTTGTGATAAATTATCATATGTATCAAAAAATTATTAGTCTTATATCGATAATTCTCAATGAAAATAATCCTTCAATTATTGGTATTATAAATTAGTGTTTGATGTAATTATTATATTATCAAAATGAAGACTAAAATATTTATTATTATCATAGTATCATCAAACATTGTATCAATTCGAGTTTTAAATGAAAATGAACAATATCACCGAACCTCGGTGTTATGGTCAAGTGTGTGATGCACTATGAATATTATAAAAAATACTATTCTTTATAAATTTCAGTACATGTAACACTGAGATTTTATGTTGACAATAATATGGGGTGAAAATAATATTATTTAAATGTAATAATTATAACTATGCCATTAAAATGAAAATAGTAATAGGAATATCAAAAATATGAAAAATATTTCGTATGTTTTTGTAAAATTAAAATGTAATTATTAATTCCATTTCTATATATACTCAATTTATGTAATGCTTTTATTCATAAAAGACAAGTCTTCTTGAAAAATGTATATTACATATTTATGTGCACATAGATTATACAAAATTTATACCGTATTTATAAAGAATATTTTCAGTATTTTATTTCATTTATATATCACATTTTCTATGTTATATAAGGGTTAATTTGAGGGATATTTTCCAACTAGGTCAAGAGATGATGTGATGATGTAAAAGTTTTTTGAGAGCAGTGATAACAAAAATAAATTTTGACGGGGAGCTTAATATTCAAATGAATTATCATATTAAAAAATTATAATGTAATACATTTATTATTACACCTTCATAAATTTGAAATAGATATATTTTTGAAGATATGTGATCCATAAAACCAGCCCATTAATTGAAACGAATTTCTGAATAATAAGTTATAATTGTAAATGAATTGTGACATTTCGATAAGAGTTGCCGATGTTAATATTCACCCATGATTTTAAGGGATATAGAGATTAAAAATAATTTTATTAGGCATGAATTTTTTTTGGAATCATTCCAAATAATATAAAATGTCACATATGAAAGTAGAAAAGTACATTTCACTTCTCTGATGAGTGATGTATTATTCATGAAGAAGAATCTCTAAGATTTCTGAGAGAAGATCAGGATTTCAGAAATTATTTTTAATTGAAATTTATTTTATGAATTGAATTGAAAAATATTAATCAATATACTAATGTTGTATTATCTTATCATATACACGGAGACTATCGTACTCAACTGAATATTGTAACGGGATGGATTAATCATATCGGGATTTCGGTACTAGGGTTTCTATACCACAAAAGAATTATAGAGTCTTCTGTACATCAAATTTATGTGGTGATGATTTATCTTTAATGTATTGAATCATTGACATGTTTTTCATACAGGGGAGAATCATAACTGGAGGAATCATATTTGGGAGTTTCGTACTCAGAGGAATCAGATTGGGATAATTGTACATAGGAATATGAAACTAAGTTTATCAGAACAAAGTCTAGGAAGTTCTTACTTTCTTATAGGTAAAAAATTGAAGAATTATTTTCATTTAAATAAATTTTCTAATTTAATATAATTACAAGTAACATTAGTTTTTACAAAATAATTACATTACCATATTTTTGCAAATAGGGTGCACAGAAACTATTGGAATTGTTTACATAGTGCTATAAGAGAGAAATGGTATATCTTACTCGTTGTAATCAGTAGATTGTTTTCTAGTGGATTTTGTGGTATTGGATTTCTTCCAAACCATACCAAGGATTTATCTATTCAAAAATGGTTTTGAACCATATAACTTTATTTGATCCTTTGTATGTGTGGTTGAATTGTTTTAGTAGTGAATTGAATTTTTAATTAGAGGTGCAGGCTATTTCAAGGAATCATAAATGAGAATTTATCATTGATTCATCCCTCCAACTCTCCGTGATACAGTCATCCTGACTATGTTCTTTTAACTAGTATCATAGTGTATGTTCCCTTCATTTATTCTGTACTGATGTAGAATTTTAATTTTGTGAACTGTATATGTATTCTGGTATTCAATGGCATGAATTATCATTTTCCGAATGATATAATGTTTCCATATGTTATTTCTATGGATATGATATTCTTGGAGAAGCAATAGAAGGATTCCATCCCATTTATGATAAATATGCCTTTTCATCTATTTATAAGATGAATCTAGAGAATTATAGAAGTTCAATCAATCATATACTACCATTATATTATAAATGTAAATTACTAAGGATGAATGTTGTTTTCAAAACTAGAGGTATATATGATAAATTAACAAAATATATAAAGGTAATAAAAAATTAACTATGAGAATGTTAGAAATATAGAGATTGAAATATGAAAATATGAGGATGGGTGAGCATGAATCTATCTTGTAAAACATTACCACGATAAATGTAATTGAGTGTAATACAAAATGTCTTGGTGAAAAGTTATATGACTCTATAGTTGTTGAAAAGATATTGAAATTCCATCAGATTTGTTTGAAGGAAAAGTTCATTCATTGGAAGACATAGATCATGAAACTTCATCTCTTGATAACATTCATAGCACTCTCATCACATATGAAATGATATGGTACAATTCCTAGAAAATTAATACATATTAATATATATAAATGATACTGTTGTATTATAAAAAAGAAATGTATACGAAGATTTGTATTGAAGATGAAGCTAGTGATTCTGACACTGAAAATGAGGTATCTAAAATCTCTTGATGGTATTTTATCATTTTTTTCAAAAAATTTGAAAGTAGGTACATGGAAATAAAAATAGAATCATCCCATGAAATTTAGTGGGTACTTCCCAAATTTCCTTACTCTTCCCTTGTGAAAAAAATATCACTTCAACCACATCATGAAAAACCCATCCATTCAAAATTAATTATAAGATCCAATAATTATTCTCATATTAAAATATTAAATCATGTTAATATTAATGTTTTCTCAATCATATATCATAAAAAAATCCATTTACAAATGATAAATCTCATGTTCTCAACATACATATTTCATACTCCATAGACAATAATTCCTTATCATTCCCATAAACAAAATATTTTAAACACCTTAATGTAATGATATTGGTGTTATTATTATATTTTAAATTAAATAAATTTACTGTGAAACCATAATACAATCATTTCCATAAACATATATAAACATGAAAACAACATTGACCATGTGTATGTGTGGTGTACCGCCTCCAAGAACGAATGTGGTTTGTTTTCCATAAATTATTATCAAGGGTGCTAAAAACTATTGATTTTATGAAATTATTTGCTTCCAATTTCAAAATTATTATTATGTGGTAATAATAATGAATATATCTTCATTCAATACCATTTTTTGTGGTGTGGAATCATAGATCATGCTTTTGTAGGATCTACCGCCTCTAAAAACAATGAATTTCATTTAACATCACTATAAAAAAATGATGGTTCTAAGAATGAATTTATATAAATTGAATTATCAGTTTGAATTTTCTATGATTATTTAAATTTTATACTATCATTGAATAAAACCTTGACCATTCCCACTAAATAATTACAACTTTATCCCATTTCATTCATTTATAAAAAATTATATGTAGGAGGATTAATTATTAATATAACTATTGATTAAGGATTTCAATATATGGTTAGTATATAGTAATAATAATTTAATTAATTTGATTTACCAAATTTGTAATTTTATTTTTAATATTTAGTGTATATTTTAATTTTTCCATTGTGTTTGCTAATAATGCTGAAAATTGTTCGTCACAACAAACTATTTCATGAACCATATCGATGTATTTTGCCTACTGAAATTGTAAGAAAATAATCATTTAAATATTATTATTCTATCACAAATAATATATGAACGTTGAAAATTGATCTATTATGTGTTTATCAACAAAATAACCATGAAAAATATAAAAATTAATCAATAGATAAATATCAAAAAAATTAATGATTATAAATAAAAAAAGTAAAGTAATTGGGTTAAATCATTAAAATTTATATGTAAAAATTGTAATATATTTTAATAAATCCCTAAAATTTACTATTAAAGTAGTTATGGTCATCATACATTAGATTCATGTTCACTTGTGGATGTTATGAATAATAGTAAGGTTTTTTGTATAAAATATAATTTATTGTGAATTATTTAATGTTATGAACCATAATATCATTAATGTTGAGTGATTATAGTTTAATAATTATCATTTACCATATTCATGTTATTTATGGGGATAAAAGTTCCAAATTACATTACTTATTCAATTTTCATTCAATTATCATGACAGTATAATTATTAATATCAAAATTTCTTAATGGTGAAATGATGTGTATTAACATCAAGTATTCATTTGTGGTCTTTTTATTTAATATATATTCATTTTAATTTTTATTTTTATTCATTTTAAATTTTTGAAAAATCCATCTAATATTATACTATTAATTTCTTTTATATTAAAAATAAATTGTGGTTGTAATGGTATTTTATAAATAATGTCCCTTTATTAAAATATAATTGTTATTTTTGAACATATTTATACCATGATTGGTTTGATCTACTATGATAGTTTTTTCATGTTAAATTATCATTATCTTTTTTAAAAATTTAAATGGTTTTTTACTTTTATGATAATTTTTTGTCCTACACTAACAATTTCTTAATAAAAATTTATAATTTCATGCATTCATTAGTGGATATAATATTAAATGAATCATTTTTAGAAAAAAAATGACAACAATTTATTGATAATGACTTTTGAATGGGACCAATAACTTCATATTTTATGACATTATTGAATAAATTTTCTAAAAAAATATTTTATGATATCTTTCACTATTTTGATAATTATTTATTATGAATCATAGAGTCAATGTTTTAAAATTATGTTTCTTGTGACTAAAATTTATTGTATTTTCAAAAAGAAATGAATATTTTGTTAAATTGTATAAAAGTAAAACTTATATTTTAAAAAGGACTTTCAATGGATTATGTTATAATGATAT
The DNA here is from genome assembly GCA_963277665.1 of Viscum album. Lineage (NCBI taxonomy): Eukaryota > Viridiplantae > Streptophyta > Magnoliopsida > Santalales > Viscaceae > Viscum > Viscum album. The sequence continues at coordinate 201,030,905 of OY728121.1, read as the reverse complement.
AATTATTTCTTTTTTTAAAGTGGTTTTTCTATAAATTAGTTTTTCCAAAAAAAACATTCCATTGTTTTAAAGAATATCATTAAATCTTTTGTAATTCTAAATATATTTCAATTTAAATGAGGCAACATGATAAAGGTTCGAAGAAATTTTAATGTGGGTGTATTTCATTCTTATCATCCTTGTAATTTAACCAATGATCTTATAATGTAATTTTTCCTATATATAAATTTTTTAATGGATAATATGTTACCATGGGGTATTATTTATGGCACTATAAAACCAATTTCTCTGTATGTCATAAGGAATATTTTCAGAATATTTTTTATGAAGACAATCATTTTTAGATTTTTAATTAAGCGATGTCTAGAATATGAATGTTCTAATGTTAAAATAGTACATATATATATATATATATATGGATGTTTATATTGAGATGTATTGGGTTTTGTAAATCCTTATAATTTTTTGGGTCTGTTAAATCCTTCAAATGTGTTCATTATTGTATTATATAACATTATATAACTAAAAAGGGATATTAAAGGATTTTTTCGCAAAATAAATAATGAAAATAAAGTAAATTATACAAAGACATAAAATATAGAAAATCTATATTTTTTTCAAGAAATTATAGAGTGGACCAACAATGTATTTTCATGAACATTAATCATGGAGATACATGGATTTTTTGACAGCATATAGGTGGGATGTGATTTGATTTTTTAGAAACTAAAGGGTTGAAATGCATGGATTTTTTATGGCAAACACAGTTTGAATTAGTAGATTTTTTTGAAAAACATAAATGGTCATTATAGTTGTATATGTCAATAACACGAAGGGTGATAATGATATCATTTATTTAGGATATGATAACTTATTATTCTTATGTTCTGTTACATCACTATTATTAAGTTACAATCATTATTTTATTTAGATTAAAAATTACAATTTCATGATATATGAGTAATCATTTTTGTTTATATAGACAATTGTAAGGCCTCATAAAAAATTTTATTATACAATATTCTCCTAAATATGTTGTTTAATCATTGTTCATGATTTTTGATAAACTTATTATCTATCCGAAGATTTAATGTTGTTTTTTTCATTTTTAATCATTTGTGATCATCCCTTTATTATGTTTCCATTCCTAAGGTTATAATTTTTTATTAATTTATTTTATCTCTAGAATAGATTCTTTCATGGTTTAATTATTGTTAAATAATTACACATATTAGAAAATAAGAATCTTATATAACTGATTCATAAGGATAATGAATAGTAAATTATTTGGATTTTATATTATTATTATATGTATTGAATTTTTAAGAAAATTGCATGATATATATGTATGTTTTTCTAAGGATAGTCTCATCTTGATTGAAATATACTTTTTAAGGAATGTGTTTTTACACCTATCTTTACAAGTGGAATCTAGTGCACATCAATTGGTATCATAGAAATGATTAAATTTTTTAACGAAATATATTCTTTATATTTATGGATTGGGATTTCATAATACTCGTAGAACTATAATGATATGTCTGTACAATAGGGAATATACGTTTTTTTATTAAAGTAGTGATTTCTAGATTTCTTCTAAATTAAATCCATGTATCGCTACTAGATGTGGATTGTGATGTGAAATATAGACCAGATGATCATTATTTTAGTATCCCTAAAATGGTAATTTGAGTATTGAATTTATCTTCACTCATTTCAGAAAGAATATTTCCGAGACTATACAACAATATTGAAACACCGAATAGATATGAATGCTTATTTCACGTGATCCTTTCAAATCATTATGAATGAATTTAGAACATCATTATTATATGATAGAGAACAAAATATAAATATAACCATTGAAAACCAATGACAAAATAATGTAGTTATAGTTTGATCAATTGTTATCATAGTTGAACTAAGCGTAACATAGGATGTAATAATGGTGTAACTTAATAAGACATCTTATGGGTATGTTTTTATATTCATATATACATATTATTTGATTAAATTGGAATCTATTAAAAAAATTTCTCTTTTAATATTTCATTAGAAAAATGATATTAAAAATCATTTTGTGTACGTTATGTCTCTAAAAGCTTCTACAACTTACCTATAGAAGATCAATTTTAATAAATGGATGAAAATCATAATAAATTCATATTATGAATGAAATGTTATTTTACATAGGCAAACATTATATATAAAGGTTCCAATAACATTAGAAGATTTATATTGGTTCATTTATATATGTTATAAACTCTCTATATTACTACTAGTAATACATACCTAATACTGCATTGACAAAATTTATTTAGGGGTGAACGTAACACCATGGGAAATTATAATTCTTTTCCTTAATTAGACATTGTATCAATATATTAATTTGAAACTAACACAAAACTAAAATTATTTTGTGACATATTGCATAGGAAATTTAATAATATATATTTATATATTTTATATAGAAATATTGTAATCAATTATAAATGCATACAAAATAGGATTAAGTATATATAAGGCTTAAACAATATATTTTTTATAAAAAATAATATTTTTAATAGATTATAAATATAAATGTAATTATTTTTAAAATTGTATTAAAAAAACATCATTCGAGGCATGAAAATTAATAAAATATTAGGATGAACATTTTTAAATTTTATACAATAAAAATCTGTTTGGGGAATAGTGAAAATAGTGTTTCATTCAAAATTATTCCTTTTATGACATTAAAATAATATAATAATGACCAAGAATAATATAAATCAATATAATTGACAGAATATTTTTTTATTTTAAATTAATAACTTTGTATAAAATAATATTTTTTCCATGAGATCTTACGTTTGACATTATTGAACATAATATTCATTTCAAAAAAATTACAAAAAATTATTGTCATTTGATTTAAATTAAAAATTTAATCCCGATATTTATTTGGGAATTCATTTGAATAATAATTGATTTTATTTTTTAATAATAATATTTTTTATATCGTGAAATTCCATGATATTGGTAAATTTATAATACACATCAATTTTAACTTTAAAAAATTACATTTTCAGTAAACCATTTATAATTATTATTTGGGTTAATATTGAAATAATATTTTAAAAAAGATAGAAATATTATTTGATAATAGTGTATTCTTATTTGAAATCATGACCATCAAATTAGTTAATATGGAAAATATTATTTTTGATCCATTAAATTTATTATTACTGTTAAAAAACAACATATCTTAATAAAAATAATACTATAAAAATAGTTCTATAATGTGTAAAAGATCAATGTTATTTAGAAAATGCAGACTCCATGTGTTTCAATGTGTTTATTCTTGGATAAACCTAATTAAATCCAATATTTTTAACTTTTTTATCCTCTACTCCTTGAATAGTGAAATAATATTATTAGATTGAAATCAATTCTTAAAAAATCATGATTATCTTCACTTTTGGAAGGGGGCACGTATAACACATTATGATATATATATCCCTTAACATCTTTCTTTATCCCAAAAAAATTATTTATGTGAATATATAATCAATTTATATCTTTTGAAAATATAAATTTTCATTCAATTATTCAAACTTTATGATTTTATTTCATATCGAAGTGTAACATTGTTATGAATAAATACTCACTTTAATAATTAAGGTATTATACTTCCATATAAATGTTTTATATTCCCCCCAATGTTCTCCATTATATCTAGAAATAGATTTATGGGCTATCTCATTTTATCATCATATATGCTTTTAATAATTTTATCATGAATCATTAACAGTCCCTCTTGATAATGTCTGTTTCAATAATGTTATTTTAAACAAGATTAAAAGGATTTTTCAATTATTTATATTAGTTTTCATCTTATTATACATCAATATTATAATAACCGTTATACCATATTAAAGTCTAATTTATAATGATAATTTTCAATTTAAATGGTATATATAAACTATATCATCAGAATTTTGAAGTTGACTTTTGAATATGAACAAACACTTCTTCTTTTATTAATAGGTTAAAAGATTTATTAATAAAATAATTAATATATTCTTTCACCATTTTGAAATTATTCATTAAAAAAATCATTTCCATTTTTCTAATGTGTTTTATAATGATTTTACTATAACAAAAATTTCAAAACAAAAGGAAGGATCATTGTATTTATCAATAGTAAATGTTTTATTTTAAGTAAAAATTTCATGATTTGTCATATGGATTTTAAAGGGGCGTGTATTTAGGAAAAATAATATTCATTGTTTTAGAAATAATATTTTCCTAAGAAATTAATCTTATAAAAAACGTATTTTTCTTTATCGATTAAAATTGTTATTTTTTATAAATATTGATGAATTTGTTTTCTACGAAACCATTTTAATTGAGTTTGAAATCTATTTAAAAAGGATTCATTTCACCATTATGTCATAGAGATTTCTAGAATGATTGATAAATAAAATATTTCATCTCTAAGAATATCCATTACAATAATTATATTAACTTAAAAATATTAATAACCCCATATTCAAATACATTCACTAGATGTATTAGGAAATATTCAAGGTAATTGGTTCAAGAAACCATTCTATTTTATTTGTGGTATTTTAATTATGTTTACATTATGAATGGTTTCATATTATAATTACACATATATTTATGGAATAATGTTTTAATATAGGTTGGGTATAGTTAACATCTACGATGGGTTCATTCTATTATGAACCCTAGTCACATTGGATATGGTTTTATATCACATAGGATAATAAAGTGTAGTGATGGATGTATATTTTCAGAAAATTTTTCATATACATCATAGGATTTGGTCCCAAATATACATTTTGAACATATATAATTTTTTAATTATATACAGGGTCTAAATGATTATAATTGATCAGAAATATATTATTTTTACATACTTGGATTTTTTCACAACATACTGGGTGAAGATATTTCGTAATTTTAGTCAAAATTAGAGGGTGTAAAAACATGGATTTTTAATAAATTATATAGGGTATATGTATATATTTGATCACAATCCTAATTGGGGGATGAAATTTTTTAAAAACATATATGGTGGGATTTTATGGATCCATTTAATAACATAATTAGTGTACATAATAGAATTTTTTTTACATCATGATAAGTGGGAATGAATGGATTTTTTAACAATATGATGATTTCATATGCAATTGATATGTGCCTTCTTTGTAACTCAAGAATCATTATTATTACCCATTGATTACACTATCTCATTAAATAGTATATGTTTCATATTTTGTGTTTATATTGATATATATATATATATATCCATGTAGAAAACTATATTTTATACATGTTAATTTTAATAGATTTTTTGACGATATTAGTATTTTAACTTACTGATATGATACAACCCTTCATGATATGTTGCATATTCTTTCCCATTATAAAAATTTAAAGGAACACTTTTTTTTTGTTTTCATTTCCTATCTTATGATGTTGGCTGTAAGATAATAGGCATATATAAATAAGTCTATTATGGATCTATTTGCGAGAAATGGTCATATGTATCAAAAATTTATTAGTCTTATATCAGTAATTCTAAATGAAAATAAACCATCGATTATTGGTATTATAGATTATTGTCTGATGTAATTATTATGGTATCCAAATTAAGAAGAATATATTTATTATTATCTTAGTAACATCAAATATTATATCAAATCGAGTTTTTAATGAAAGTAACTATATCACCAAAACATGGTGATATGGTCTAGTTCCTGAAGCACTATTAATATTATAAAAAAATACTATTCTTCATAGACTTCATTAGATGTAACACTGAGCTTTAATGTGGAAAATAATATGGGGTAAAAATATTTTTATTTAAATGTAACAATTAAAACTAGTCCATTAAAATGAAAATTATAATAGGAATATAAAAAATATGACAAAAATTTCAAATGTTTTATTAAACATAAAATATAATTATTAATCCATTTTCATCATGTAATCAATTTTTTTTAATGTTTTTATGGATAAAAAACAAGTCTTTTTAAAAAAATTATATTACATAATTTTGTGCACATAAATTATAAATAATTTAGACCTTATTTAGAAATTTTAATTTGGCATTTCATTTCATTTTTATATAACTATTTATATGTTATATAAGGGTTAATTTGATGGATATTTTCCAAATATATCATGAGTAGATGTGATTAAGTAATAGTGATTTGGAATTAGTGATGGAAAAAATAATTGTCAACGGGCAGCTCAGTATTCAATAGAAAGATCATATTAAAAAATTATAATGTTATCCATTTATTAATACACCTTCATAAAATTAAAAATGAGTTTTTTTATGAAATAGGATCCATAAAACTATCCCATTAATTGAAATGAAATTCTGAATAATAAGTGATGATTTGAGAAGAATCATGACGGTTCGATAAGAGTTGTCGAACTCAAAATTCACCCATGATTTTAAGGGATATTGAGATTAAAAATTATTTCATTATGCGTGATTTATTTTGGAATTCGTTTCAAATAATATCAAATGTCGCCTATAAAAGGAGAAAAGTTACTTTCACTTTTTTGATGAGTGATGTACTATTCATGAAGGAGAAGCTCAAAGATTTCGGAGAGTATAAGAGGATTTCAGAAAAGATTTTTTATTAAAAATTATTTTATGAATTGAAGTGAAATATATTAATCAATATTACAATGTTGTATTGTCTTATCATATACATGGTGACTATCATATTCAATTGAATATTGTATTCAGAAGGATTAATCATATAGGGAATTATGTATTATAGTTTCTATACCAAAAATTAATCATAGAGCCTTTTGTACTCCGAATTGATGTGGTGATGATTTATCTAGTATTTATTAAATCATATACATATTTTTCATACATGGGATAATCATTACTAGAATAATCTTATTTGGGAGATTTGTACTCAGAGGAATCATACATGGAAAATTTTTTAATGAAAAACCAAACTGAGTTTATCAGAACAAAGTCTAGGAAGTTCCTACTTTAAACTATGTAAGAAAATGAAGATGTATTTTACATTAAATACATATTTTAAATTTAAAATAAGTACATGTAACATTACAGATTAAACAAAAATTTTATTTACATATTTTTCCTAAGAGGGTGCACACAAACTATTGGAATTGTTTACATAGTGCTATAAGAGAGAGGGTATATAATACTCCTTGTAAATAATATATTGTTTTCTAGTGGATTGTATGGTATTGGATTACTTCAAAACCATACCAAGGATGTATATATTCTAAAATAATTGTAATCAATATAAATGCATGGTATCTTTTAGATGTGTGTTTGAATTGATTCATTAGTGAATTGAATATTTAATTGGAGGTGAAGTCTATTTCAAGGAAACATAAAATATAAAGTATCATTGATTCACCCCTCCCACTCTCAGTGATACAATCATCCTTAATGTGAACTTTTAACTATTATCAGAGTGTATGTTCCAATCATTTATTCTTTACTGATGTAGAATTTTTAATATTGTGAATAATATATGTATTCTGGTCTTCAATGGAATGAATTATCATATTTGAAATGATATAATGTTTCCATATATTATTTCTATTCGATATTATGTTCTTGGAGATGTAATAGAAGGATTCCATCCCATTTATGTTTAATATCCCATTATATATATTGATTATAATAATCTATAGAATTATAGAAGGTCCATGAATCATATACTACAATTGAATTCTAAATTTTAATTATTAAGAATGAATTTTATTACCAAAATAAAAGGTATATATGATAAATTAACAAAATATATAAAGGAAATGAAAAATTAAGTAATGGAATGTTAAAAATATAGAGATTGTAATGTCAAAATATGATGAAGTGTAATCATGAATCTATTTTGGAAATCGTTACTAGGGTAAATGGAATTGAGAGTACTATAAAATTTCTTAGGGAAAACATATATGAATATACATATATTGAAATGATATTGAGATTCCATCTATTATGTTTGACAAAAATGTTCCTTCATTGGATGATATAGATCCTGAAACATCATCTCTTGATAATTTTCATAGCACTATCATCACTTATGAAATGATAATGTATAATTCCATGAAAATTAAAACATATTAATATAAATAAATGAAATTCATGTATTATGAAAAAGAAATGTCAATGAAGATTCATATTGAAGATGAAGCTAGTGATTCAGACTCTGAAAATGAGTTATGTAAAAACACATAATGAAATTTTATCAATTTTTTCTAAATATTTGAGAGTATTTAAATGGAAATAAAAATGGAAACATCCCATGAAATATTATGAATGTGGAGGTGTTGTTCTATTTTTTATAATGTCCCTCAAATGTTGATATTAAAGGATAGTGATGAAGAGGAAGTAATGGAAAGAAGACCCAAGAAGAAAAATGGTTATAAAATAAAATTGTTTTCCATTCGTAAATCTAGGGAATCAAATATTCCAAATTAAAAATCTACTTATCTAATGATGTATAAGATGAATGTAGTGATAGTGAATCTAAAAAATAATTTGAATAATTTATTGAACATACTATTATTTCAATAGGTAATTACTAATAATTTTGAACCAGTGTTTATGATGAAGAAGAAACTCAACATGAAATACATTTGATTGAATAATAAAGAAATGTCTGAGAAATATCAGATGTTTGGAAAATAAAAGAAAAATTGGAAGATGATTTCTCTACAAGAAGAATTAAAGAATATTTTTTTTAATTATAAAGTAAAAATACTAAATGATATTAATGAATTGATATAATGTCACGGGGAAGAAAAGAATCATTATGAGAATCTAGAAGTGAAGATAAACGAAAAATAAGAAGTCTTCTAGCCTTTCCCACAAAAATAAATCTAACGTAGTAAAGAAAAATACAAGTTTTTAAAACAAAAATTTTGATGTTGGTGAATTTATTGCATTCATAATCCATAGAATTTTAAACAAAATTTAACTTCAAAGGGTGAGAATAATTATGGAATTTTTTTATAATGAAGAATGGAAGTAATGTTAGGTATATGTCCAACACAAAAAATGTTAAGAATTCATAAGTCTCAATGTATTATGAGACTAAATATGATTATAATCAATATGAGACCGGAAATCATTTAAATACATTCAGTTGAAATAAATATGAAATTAAAATTAAGACTCTAATTGATAATAGAATGGATTCTGGCTCAGAAATGAATGAAAAAAATGTAGTGGAGAAATATATTCATGATTCCATCTAGTAAGTATTTTTTTGGGAATAATACTCATATTATGGATATTCCAAGTATTTTGGTGGATTTGGGCATACAAGAAATTGTTTGATTATTTAAAAAACCACATTGAGACTATTTTATACATTATAAAAGGAGATGATTAAGGGGGAGTCAATTCCCTCATATGTAGAAGTCGGAGAATGTTGCTTTGAAGAAACCTGACAAAGGTGGAGTAAAATAGGAAAAATGTTGAATCCTTTTGAAAATATTTTTGAATGATGTGAGATACATGAAATCCTTAAAAAAGGATGTCTTATTTTCATAGGGGCACAAAAAAATATTCTAAACATTCCTCCAATGACAAATATTTAAAAATAAAGGGAATAAGTAAAATCTCTTGATACTGAAAACATATTGGAAGCTACAAAATCAAAATGAAAATGGATTCTTGATAGTGGGAGTTCTTATAATTTGATAGTTTATTTGAAATTATTTCATAATGTGAAAGACATTTAAAAAGTAACCAAGGCATTTAGAAATGATGAATACTTGAATTTTATATGTGTTAGATCAGCCATCATTACGAAGGGTAAGATGAAATCCAAGAATTCATTATATGTTGATCAGATGAAATAAAAACTCCATGTGATTCAAAATTGGGAGATGATGGTAATAATGTTATATTTATAAAATCAGTGTTTTTTTGTTAAAATTGATGAATATGAAATGATTTTTACAATATACAGACATATAAAAGGAAATTTATTTCAGGTTTGTTAAATACAAAAAAATAGTTACATGGTAATCGAGGAAGCGTTTCCATTATGGCATAAAAATAATGGGACATATGTTTCAAAGAAACATGATTAATTTATCTATAATGGATTGTGTCTAAAAAAATTATAAATATCAAAGAATAATTTGTTGGTGTTACAGTATTTTTCAGAATGGAAAGGTTAGAAATTTTTTGTATAATAATTTTAAGATTTTTTGAAAACAACCCATGGAGATAATTCATTCATTTATCTGCATGATAATGGAAAAATAGTCAACAAAATGGAGATAAATTATTAAAAACAATTATTTATGATTTTACGTGCATTACTAGTGTTCTGTTTAGAAAAAATAAATCAGATATATTGAAAATGATTAAAATATTCATAAGGAAAAGTAAGAATAAATATGAATATTTAGTGAAGAATATGAGAATAGTCAATAGTGGTGAATATAGAATTGAAAATTTTTATGGTTATCTTGAGATGTATGGAATTTGGCATGATTATAGTCCCACATATACTCATCAAATAAATTTGGTTGCTAAAATAATCAGTAGAAGTTTGTTGGTAATGGAATGAACTATGTTACTTGAACATGGTATCTTTCATTACTATTTTATAGAAGCCTTGATTCCTATAAATTATATTCAAAACCATTACATCTACAGGAATCATTCACATATGACACCATATGATTTTTTTATGGAAAAAATCTTTGTCTTATACAGTTTATAATTTCTCATATTCAATGTATTATAACGAAGAATAGTGTAAATTGTGGAATGATTGAGCACCAAGGTTAAGACAAAATATTTCTTGGATATGATTTAGAAGGAAGTGGATCTATATTCTTCAATATAGTGATAAAAATAAATGTTGATTCAGTTTTCATAACAGTGATTTATAAGGTAGAGGAAGACAAAAATACTCAAGAAGATTATAAGGATGAGAAAGATTGTTTTTATATCAACTCTAATAAGGATATAGAAACTTGTAATCAATATCATATAGAAAATTCAGAATTTTCTATTTCAATTAATGATGACGATATTCAAAATATCATCCTAGGCTGAGGAAGCATGTGGAATTCCAGAATATAGTTGTTGACTAGTATAAAATTGTATATTAAATGTCCATGTTGGGGGAAATGAAATAAATTCTTGGGTAACAAATTCATAAATGGTAGGAATACATTTTCATTATCAAGAAAATTATTCTATGAAACATCTTAATGAGATTGTCATGGAAAAAATAGGATCTATTTCCACACAAATATTATTGTAAACAATGTTGCAAAAATATATAAACGGAATAAAAGTTGGTCAGAAATCATTTTGAATGTTGATTTGGATGTTTTTTATATATGACTGCGTAAAGTCCCAAAATTGTTTATGTTGTTACTTTTTGTACAAGGTTTCTGAGTGCTCAAATAGAATCACATACACATGCTGGAAAAAGAACTCTCAAAAACATCAAAGGAATAAAATAATTATCAATTAGGTACAAAATCTCAGATAGTATTGAATTGTTTTGGCATTCAGATGATTATTGGGGATGAAATTTTAATTATAGAGGATCCACATCTGGTGGAGTATTTTTTTATGTAATATTACTGTGTAGTTTTAATTAAATGAATTAAATTTTAGTAACATTCAGTACATCTAATGAAGAGTATTTATAATACACTCATTCTAGTAGTCAACTTATGTGGATGAATACAAAATTGGATGGTTTACATGTTGATGTGAAAATTCCCATGATCTTCAGTTATGACAATCGAAGTACAATCAATATCAACATGAATATTATTTAATATTCTAATTCAGAACATTCTGATTTCAAATATAATTTCAATAAGTAGAATTTGGAAATTAATTGAATTGAATCTATAACATATTCCAACATCTGTATATGTTGATAACATTATCACAAATAAATTACCGAAAGAATCATTTTCTATATTAAGCTTGAACATGGGTGTCCTACCGCGTTCTCTTAAAGGATGAGGTATATGTTTTTTCCCCTATAACACATTACATTTAGACTATATATTAAATTGGGAGAATTTTTTCATAAATCAATGTATTTCATGAAAAAAGATTGTGTAGTGGGAAATATGTGAATTTATCATTATTCACGAGTAATATATTATAATTTTTTGTCGTAGTGGTTTTAGGAATGAAAATTTATTGTATTCCCATAAGGATAATGGAAACAAGAGTGTAACAAATAGATGATGTTAGAAAAGTAAAATGGTTTTCTTAATCAATAATTTTGGACATAATTTTTTGGCAATCAATGATTCTTGTTTCCCAAAAATATAATGCTCACATAGTCATAGAATTATTGATATTTAATCCCTTTATTTAGGATAAAATAATCAGTGGTTAACGAAACATGGTTGACAAAAAATATCCAAAGGGTAGGATAGTTAGGGCCAAGATGATGATGATGATGGTCCTTGTCAAGTGTGGTATTCTATTATCGAAGATGTATGTGAATTTTCAATGTATTTTATGATGAAAGTGAAATAACTTCTACTATTTTGGTGAATATAATATTGATCATTGTTTTCAATATAATTGTCCTTATTTATTATGAAAAATTGATCTATCATTGTCCATACATTATAGAAGGATATGTTTTAAATGGTTCTGATCAGACTCACCTCAGGTTAAGTATGTGGGAAGACAATAATAATGATTTTTATGTCATCAGATTCAATATGGATTTGATATTAAATTTATAGTTTTTTTCATAGAGAATTAATGTCTCCATGATTATGTTTTAATAAATGTAAAAATTCTTTGATGTTTGGTAATTCTTAAATCATATGTTAATTGAAGAACATATGATTCAAGCATGGTGAAAGAAAGTGGGAGTGAAAAAAATTCATGATAATTGTTTTATGAAATAAAATAAGATGCTTAGGATCACAATAAGAATGATTGTACACATATTTTTCATATTCGGGATAAATAAAATAAATAGATTATGTTGATTGAATATAAATCATACTCAGAATAATCATATCATGGAGTATGAGAAGGAAAAGATATTGTAGAATTATAGTAGAATTAGATCATCCATCATATTAAAAAATATAAATTTGAACCTAGGTAGATAATAAATGTGTATAGAAATAAAAAAAGATCATACCTATTATCAAAATACCCAAAATTAACTGAAACCATGAATATTGTATTTAGAAAATATTGTATTCAGGCTGAGAAGTAAAGAAATATGTTTGAATGAATGCAACATTATGATATATTTCAATTTAATCATAACAATGTTTATGTTTTTGTCTGATGAATTTAATGTTATTTAGGAATTACTGATATAACCAATGGATTGTGAATGAATGTAGTCATTGAAAATGATCATTGTTTTTTTTTCAAATATGCTAATCAATTGGGTGAAGAGATGAGTCACACTATTTAGAGTTTATTTGAACCTTCATGTTAATAATGTGAATGAAATGAAGGAGATGACTTGTTCCCCAACATGGTCAAAAGAAGATTTGAAAATTAATAGTTGTTTGAAAGAAGATATTTCAAAATGAATTGTCAAGGGGGATCTTATAATTATATATAATTATTAAATTCAAATAAATCATATTAGTATCTATTTCATTATACATCATATTATAAATTAAATAGTTCTTTGTTTTGAAGATATCAAATTCTTCAAATCATACCCATGAATTGAAATGAAAGTCCAATGAAGAAGTAGAGTTTCTAGAAGAAGAAATAAGTTTTGAGAAGAGTTAAAAAAAGCCCATTTTTACCAGATATTTTAGAGGAAAGTGCAGTTAAATTGATTTTTATTAAGAAAGTAAACTTTGGGGATTCTTCCCAAATCAGCATGAGTGTAACATCAATAAGGGTAAAAGTGCATTGTACTTTTATGATGACCAACATACTATTCCTTATTGAGAAGATTATATTTGTTAGTGAGAAGAAGTGGATTCATGTGTTTAGTTTTTATTTTAGATTTTTTTAATCGAATGAAGTGATATATAAGATATTGAATCACAACATTGTATCCAAATTATAATTATTCTCAATGATTATTGCACTCAACTGATTATCTTATTGGTCTAATCGAATCTGATTGGCATTTCCGTACATCAGTTCCCATACCAAGGATGATTCTTACTGAGTATTTCAGTCTCATAATTGATGTGGTTCATGCTCATCTCTATTGTATTCTTAAAAAATCATATTATTATCACTATGTAAAGACTATTTTGGATGAACTATATAATGGATAATCGTTCTCAGATGAATCAGACTAGGAAAATTATACACTGGAAAAAAGGTCTAGGGTTTTTATAACAGATTCTAGGAAGATATTACATTCTTCTTATAAAGAATTTGAAGAAGTGTTTTCAATTGAATAGATTTTTGTAATTCAAAAGAAACACTGGTAGAATGATTTGGTAGGCAGTCATTGTATTCCCTTATTTCTGCTAAGATGGTGTACACACATTATAAGAATTGTTTAAATAGTGTTGATTGAGTGAACGACTATATACTAATAATTATATTCCAATGATTATTTTTCTATTTGATTTAATGGTATTAGAATACATATGAACTGTACCAAGGCCCTAACTATTCTTATTGAATACTGAAACTTTTAATTACTAATGTTCCTTTATATGCGTGGTTGAATTGTTTTCAGAAGGGAATTTATTATTTAATAGGATATTGAGGTTGTTTCAAGGAAATATAATAGAAAAAATATTTCTATTCAACCCCAAACCCTCTCAATGGTACAATCATCCTGACTGGGAACTTTCACAATGATACCGATGCGGTGTGATATTTTCATCACTATTTTCATTATTTGGGACATATGTTATCCTAAACAACTATCATTTCTTATAAGGTGCATACAAAGACCCATTTACATGTTATTTTATTTTTATAAAAATTATTATGTTAATTTAAAGATAATTTTATGATATAATTTATTATTAATTATGATATAATGTTTCTAATGTTGTATGAATGTTTAGTTACAATATCATCGGATTTGTTATTATTTCTGATCATGATTTCAATGTTGAAATATTGTGATATATCTATCAAAAATTCTCATGAATTATATTATCCTCTATAAATTAATTATATTTTCATGAAATATTTTCATTTTTACACTCTTTAGAACTTATAATAAATGCAAATTTTTATTAATATATTGATTCATTTAACTCTTCAGACGTAAATAATTTTTTTAATAAAACAGTGTTTTCATGTAAGGTTTTGAAATATGTTTTCAGCATATATAAATAATTATTAATTAGTGAAATGTTATATATTATTACATTTCAATAAATTATTTCAATTAAGTCTTCCTAAATTTTTCAAAATAATATTCATTTTGATTTGGTCGAAAAAATGAAATAAAATTTATTTGATACGTAAAACATGAACATAATTTAAATCATTCAAGACTGAATAATGTTTCTAAAACATACCATTTATGTTTTAGATATGTTGTTAAAATTTATTTACCTTAAAAAAATAATTATTAAATTTTAGATTAAAATTATTAATTTCAAAATTAACTAGTTATTTTCATCGAGATTGTTTTTTATGATATTTTTTGCTATTTTTATTCAGAAACGAAAAGAAATATTTATTCTTATTGAATGAAATATATATTTTATTAATTACATTATTACTATTTAACTTGTTGGATTTATGTTGTTTAAAAAAAATTAATCTGGACCCCATTTTTTTCCCAATGGTTTACAATTTTTGGAAGTAATTATTATGGAATACATGTCATTCCTCTGGGTTAATCATGATTAAAAGATATTATTAAAAAACTCATTTATTTTCAATGGTATAATCCCATTCCTAATAGATTGAAATAAAAAACATTTTTTTCCATGGGTTAATAATGTTATTAAATAGATAATGAATGATTTTATATGTTTTATATTGACATTAATGATGTATGTACATTTTTCATGTAGTGGGTATTGGACTATATATATAATGAGGATGCCCAAATAGTGGCAGGTGATCCCACTATAGATTATACAATGGTGTGGGAATGATATAACTAGGTTATACTATTGCAGCTTATATGATGGGGTGGCCCAAAATTTTCCAGCTGATCCCATTATATATTATACAATGGGGTGGCCCAAATAACAATTGGGGATCCTGTTATTGTATATATAATGGGTGTTCTCATATAAAGCTCAAATTTATTTTGTAATGGTTCTTTTCTATATATATATCTATTTTAATTTGGATTAATGGTTCTTCATATTCTGAGGGTTTTTTAAGGGTTATGTACAAGATTTATATTAATGATTTCCCATGATACCAACTAATTTTTTATTTGATTTCTATTTTTATATTGATGTATCATTTCATCATTATTGGCATCACATATCTCTTGATTATTTATTCTTATTCACATTCCCATTATTAATATATATTAAATTTTATCATTTTTTATAATCAGGGTATTAATATGCATGAATATTATAATGTTCTACTTATTCTATTGGATTATGTCATTATACCCTTATGATGTTCTTATTCTAATTGATGAAATTCTATAGTCAATTTTTAGGGTTACTCTAAGTGATAATTTTATAATACCCATATTATGTTTCATATCAATAGGATATCAAGAAATATTGTTGATTGAAACATGTTTAGAAGGTATTTCATATTAATTATGATTATTATGACTTAATTTGATATATGAAAATATAGGATAAGTGGGAGAATTTGGTATTTAATTAAAGGGTTATTTTTTATGTAGGAGTTTTTACTAATTACTTAATCATTAGAACCTAAAGTGTCCCATGGAATTTAAGTGATATAATTTTTCCTTTTTTATGGTAAGGTTTTGAATAAAATTGGGGTCACAATAATAATAATCAATAATTGGAATGTTTTTTATGATTTAAACCCCATATCCGGGAGTGTAGGTTCTTAGATATTATTGTTGGTATCAATGGAATTGTTTAGATGGATTTCGATACTAATATGTTTTTATGTGAGGTACTCTTAATAGTTATATATACAATCATATGTCTATAATATTATGGTTGATCATAAGTTAAATTATTAGGCTCCCAATTTTTGTTTTTTATTTAGTGATATTTTTGAGGAAGATAATTGTTTTTCTATGGTGTATAATTTGGTTTTTTAATTTTTATATCCTCGGATCAATGTGAAGTGTTATTTTTGGGGGAATTATTTTTTAATGATGACATAAAAATGGAAACTTTCATGGTTTTGTGATAACGAAATTCATCCAACAAGGCCATATGAGTTGATCTAAAAATTGTTTGCTGATAAGGGTGAAGTGCCCACCAATATCCTACACGATTTTTGGTTTTTTATTATGTATTTATAATTAAATAATATAATTATTTTTTAATCATATTGAATTTTATATAATGAATAAAATTTTATTTATCATTGAAAAATATACAATTAAATGAATCTATACATTAGGTTCTAATATTAGATAGAAAATGGTTAACAAATAATAAGGATATTTACTTATTGAATGATTTGATTTGACCACTGGGTATTATTTTTAGGTGATTAATTCATGATGTTTAATTTTGAAAATTATCATACTACGTGATATCTATTATGAGTTTAGATATTTTCTAGATATATGAAGGCTATCGTGAAATCTTTTGGGGGATAATTTGGTCCATTAAAAGATTAATGTATTGCTTCTTGCATGAAAAAGTCATCATAAATTCACATAGATTGGTGTGACAATTATATTGTATGCCAAAATTGACATATGATTAAAATAAAACTCAAAAAATATTTACATTTTCATATAATCATGGTGTTGATGGTAAGAAAATTACTCATATCTAGGAAAAGGATCATGAAATAAAAATTCAATCTTATTAAATACTTTTATAACAAAATGATAGTCTTTTATATAATAATAGATTTATGTTTTGGATTTTTTGTATTATATATAGATCATTCACGTTATCATTAAAAATTTTCATAGACACTCCATCTAATTATTTTCAATATTCCACTACAACATATGATATCCTATTTGCAAACCGATTTACGTGTTATTTAATATGATATTTTTTATACCTATTATATCTTATAAATAGGATATTTTATTGGACATTTTTATGTTCTTGGTTTCAAAAAATGTATTTCTAAATGTCCATCATTTTTTGTAATAATTTTTAAATTGTGATGCTTCAATGAATTAATGTGGGGAGAATGTAACACCTTAAAAATTTTATATATAATCTATAGAATAAATAAATTATAAAACTAAATATTGATGGGAATTCAACTCATTTGGAAAATATAAAAAGTTTCTTTTAAAATTAATATATTCTCCCAAATTTACATTGTTACAAGAAACCCCAAGATTATTATGCTCAAGAGCATATTCTGCACACAACATAGACCTTAAATGACCCATGATATATATAAAATTTACAAAACATCCATTATATTAGATTTTTTGAATAATATTTAATAATATTATATATATATAAAGCATGATAATGACATATTATTTGTAATTTTTTGGTAAATAATCATTCGTTTTTTATTAATGTTATTTTCTTCTTCAAAACTATGTTTTCTTCCCAAATTATGTTTTCCATTCATGATAAATTAAATAACAATATTTTGGAACTTTTATAAAATATATTTGATAAAAATAAAAAAAATTTGGAATCAGTATACAAAAATTCCAAAATTGAATTTCATTAATCTTTCTTAAAATATCGATTTTTATATTCAATAGTGAAAAATACCAATTTTTTTAAAACTGTCATTTATTATTAGTAAATTAACGGTATTGAAATTCAAATTTTGTTATAAATAGGTAAGATAAAAAATATTTGATTATGTTTTATATAATAGATTATATTACTTTTGAATCAACATTTTAATTCATTTTAGTAGAAGATTTTTTTTTTGGTTTAAAAACATGCTTTTTTATAATAACAATTTTAAAATTATAAATGTTTTATTTATTTAAATTTATTAAATTAATCCATAATGGGGAATTTTATAAATTAACTTTTTTTATTATATATAATTTAATTTAGATATATATTCATTGGAGGATTAGTATTAGTCATAGAGATAATATACAATCATCATTTTCATGAAAAATACACTTGGGAAAAAACCTTTTTTCCCTCCACATGTGAGAGATTATTTTTAAGATAAATTTTACCAATTTTGGGAATGAAATTTTCTAAAAATGGATTCCATTTTTTCATAATAATATATTATAATATCTAATTACATAATAATTATTTTAATACTATAATGATTAGTGAATGAAATAATAATAAATTACAATAATTAATGTAATGAAATTGGTTTATGGTTTAAATGTGCTTGTATTAAAATAAATTTGTATAGAAAACTACGATTTTATTCATTAAATATTATTTTATATTTATAATTACCTTGTATAATGTTTCAATAATGATTTATGTTAATTACAACCCTAAATAATAAATTACATGGGAAAATTTAATGATATAACTTAGATCGATAAAATATAATAGTTAAAATTCTAATAAACCTAATTACTATGGAATAGATTGGTAGAAATATGTTTATTTTGGTATGTTGGATGTTTTTATCTAACAAATAAACCATTACATAAATTTTTAATTAATTCCAGATCCGCAGGAAGTGATATTGTCCTCCCATTGTTGAATACATTTGAGTATTAACGAAAAAACCACTCCTCCTCAATTATAAAAGGCCACCAACAAGTAACTATTTATAACACCTTCAAAATGAGTGCTTTTGTTGACGAAAATAAAAAATCACTACCCAAATTTCGTACAATAAATCTAGAATCCATGTTTTCCCAAATATACCAACCAGAGAATTCCTTCGGTTGCTACCATTATAGGATACCCAAATATAAGGTTGTGATCTTTAATGAGAGTTATTATTTTATACCATTATTTAAAAACAACAATTATTAGTCAATATTTATCATATAACAACCTCTAAATATCAAATATATTGGGTTGTTTTTAAAATATTATATTTAGTTGAAAGCATCTACACTTCCATCAAATGTGTTACGACTTCATCATTCGTGTGTATTTTGGGTGACTACATTGAGAACAAAAGTTATTCCATTTTTCCATTACAACCTCCATGGTTTGGTATGCTGATGGATAATATATATATATATATGATATTAAGAAAATAATTATACATAATTTTTAATTAATATATATATATATATATACATTCTATGCCATAGGGGATATGATTGTCTCCCTCGTATGTACAGAGGATTGATGCTGAAAATAGCAATGTAATTTATCTTTCACTAAGGTGTAAGATAGAAGGTATAAAAGTGAAAATATAAGAATATATTTTCTTTAAATTGAATATTTTTTCAATTAATAACATTTTTTTCATTATGAAATAAAAATATACAATTAATTATTTACACTAAAAGGATGATATCATCATTAATGTACATGCCGACTATCACCTCTCTGAATAAATGTGACTCTCTTAACATCCCCTCAAAAAATAGATGATATATATAACTATATATATGTAATATTATATATAATTTTTTATGATAATTCATTAATGATAAAATATTACTTTCCTTCTAACCATAATGATCCCTAAAGAATTGAAACGTTGCTCATGTGTACGTACAACATATCCTCCCCAAGATCGTCACATATTCAATATCATAGAACCATATTTAATGGTAGGTATTAAAAGTATCATTGATTTATAAATATTATAATATTTTAATTATTAATATTTTTTATATTATAGAACTATATATTATACATATCAACATGAATATTCCTAACAAATCACGAATATAGAAATAAGGCAATTAACACTTAAAATAATTAAAATAATGAAAATTTATTAATTAAGGAATAATAATATGTTATAAAATGTAATTTTACAATATATATAACTATAATATTATTTTATAAGTTAATAACGCGTTTAAAACAACTATAATATATGTTAAATAGTTAACAAAAAAAGAAGCGTGAGGAAATTTCTTTCTCATATCACCAATACTTTTATGAGATATATTTTATATTCACCACATATTTTTATTGTGGGGTGTATGTGATTACAAATAGTGTGTTTTATTATTTAAATATTTAAATATTTGGGTATATACATATCCATTCTGGGATCTTTTTTTCCTGAGGTGAAGGTTTCAGAGTCACCAAATTGTTGATTGATTTATGTCTACATATCCTTTATTGAAATTTATGTCATATTATACACATAACTTGTTTAATGAGGTATATATAATACCATATGACTTTATATATCATGAATATACTTATTTTAACGATTATATATATTTCATTTAATGATATTATTTCATGGGGAATGAGATTAAATGTTAGACAATTGGTAATAATGTTTTTTTACTATCTCGTCGGTTAATAGGGTTCTTTATAATGATGTCTTTATTATAGAAATATTTGGATATAATTATATTTAATTTCAAATAACATTTTCCTTATTTGATAATTATAAAATTTTCAATTAATGATACCACTATTACAATATTTTTCATTTGGAATAAATGCTAAATGTTTTTTTTGAAAATCTGACTACAGTTATCTCTATAGTCAAAAATATATTTTCTAAAAAAACCATGTTTTAATATGATGTTATAAAATATGTTTTTTTCCTTTTAAAAATGATTTACTAACAAAAAATTTACCCAATTTAATATATTTAAAAAAATTCAAATTATTATTTTTGATATTTTAAAAATAATGCATTTTGGGGTTTTACTAAAATAGTGAAATGAATTTTTTTTAATGTGTATGGTATTACAAAAATATTTATCCTCCAGAACCACTGATTTTTTTTAAAATAAATTATATATGAAAAAAATTGTATAAAAATTAATTTATTTACTTTTTTTGATAACATTTGTTTAAAAAATTAATTTCAAAATTGAATTAATAGTTTTATAAAGAGTTTTATAATGATATTTTAATTATTATTATATTTATAAATGAAGACCGCATTTATTCATAATAGAATGTGTATAGGTTATATTTATATCAATCTCTTTAATAATATATATCGATTAATATTTTTCCATGAAATTATTATGGAACATATTTCTTTTCCATGTGGTAACCATGTTTTAAAGAGATTAATATATCACCAGATTCATTTCCAAGGGTTAACAAAATTCCAAATTGATAATTTTGGAACCCATTTCTTAGGGTGAAATCACGTCATAATGATTTTGACATGAATCTAATTTCATTTAAAATGGGTAATAAATTAATAATATATATAATGATGGGTTATATGAGTTTTATATAGAAACAAATAATTATGTACATTATTCTTGTTGTGGTTCATGGAAATTATATAAGAGCGGCGGACCAGATAACACCATGTGAGCCTCTTAAAACTTATACAATAGGTATACATATATATTTTTGGGATATCCTGATACATCTTATGTGATTGTGAAACACGATATCAAAGGGTGATCCCATTATATTTTATAAGATTGTGCGACCTAGATTATGTTGGGTAAGCCCGTAATAGCTTATATGACATGTTCTACCAGAAATCACTCCATTGAATTTCATATTAATTATGTTCCACGATTAATCATAGTGGATTTTTAAAATATGGTAAATCAAAATTTAAGGCTTCTGAATGGGTCCTCTGATTTTTCTGTCAATATGATGACACAATATACAAAAACGTTTTATCTATGCTTTATTTTGTTTTATGATTTATCATTTGATAAATATTTGTTTCAAATGGATCATGAAAATTGATTCATAAGAATCATTACATATTAAAAGCCTTATTCCATGTTTTCATGACTGACAATCCTATTGTTAATGTTTAAAAATATTATTAAATTATACACATGCACTTTTATTAAATATTCATATCAATATAAACTTGTAATTTTAATATATTTTCTTCGATTGTTAATTAATATGCATACCATTACTCTCCATTTTACCTCACCCAAATTACGCATAGATTTATCCAAGATATTACGAAATTACATTAAAAAAATTATTTCATTAATGGATTTTATATGGATGATGGTGGTTATGACTTAATGAGAAATATGAAAAGCTGGGTTAATTGGGATAAATGTTCATTAAACATCATTAGTAATTTTTAATGTTGTAGTTTTTCATATTTCACTAAAACCATTGGCCAAATTGTTCTTTGAGACTGTATGTTTTCTAGTGTTTCCATTTTATGTTATAAGGTTTGTTAAATAAATTCATGGACAATTATAACTATCACATCAGGAAATGTATTGTTAATGATTTCAATGACAAATCTAGGGGTGTATATTTTAGGGTGTTATAAATTCATCCCTTCATTTGGTGTATATAATAACAATTTTATATGTTATATAATTACACACATTTAATTCTAGATATTTTGATTTTTTATTTAAATATTTTTAATTTGTTACGGATTTAAAAGTTTCTAATGTTGTAAGGGGATTTTACCAATACCATTTCTATTAAAGATATATTATTTTAAAATATCCATTTAATGAAATTACAATCACATAATATTTTAAAACACTTCTAATTTATTCGTAACTGGTTATTAATTCATTACATATTTATTCCTTTAAATTTCCCCAAATTGTTACTTAATTCATTCCAGAATTAATTTTTAGAGACAAACATTTCTTATTACTTATTTTCCTAGAAAACATTTTCATCCAAGTCAATGTTTTAAACAAATTATTCAATAATGATTGTATTTAAATTCCAAATAATTCGGGATGTATGTTTCAACTATATTTAAATATAATTTCAAATTTACAAAAAAAATATCATTTTAATATTTTTGGTATAGAAATTGACGATTTTACCTACAAAGAAAAATACAGAATTTTCTGATATAAGACTTAACATCATTTTCCCATTTCCATGAATTCACCCTTCATGTATGATTTTATTAGATCGGTTGATGTTCATTTTCATATAAATTATCAGTCATATTTTTTCATAATTTTTTTGTTCCAAATATTTGATTTCTATAATAAAATTGTATCATCATTAGGAATGGTTACATTGATCTTTTATAATTATTCTCATTTATTCCATCATCTGTTAATGAATCATAACCATTAATTGGGATATACACTAATGATACGATGGACTATATTACTACGGATGGATTATGTTGATGTCATTAAATTTTTATTGGAAAAAATATTAACGTTGAGTAGCTATTATTAAAATATGGATATTTGTATTGATTATTTATTGTGTTGATCATTAATTAAATTTCATATGGTTAATTTATTCGACATTTTAATTAATTTTAGATGACAATTATTTTTTCTTTAATGGATAAATAAGTCTCATGAGATAGTATATCACGGGTATTTTGTGTATACATGGATATTTATATATGATATCATTCTACGAGGCAGTGACAGTATGATTATGAAGTCTTGGAAGAACACCTTAGTTGTAATATTATGATATCCAGAATTATTAATTCCATAATGAAACTTTTTATTATTATCCATGTTTATATTTATTTTAAATTATTATTCATATATATATATTCCCATTGTATGAATTTAGTAAAATGTTATAGTTTATTTATTATCGATACCATATTACTAATGTGTTATTTATTATATTATAGGATTTGTTATATATGTTATCTTATTAATAATTTTTGATCTTCCATTATTGTGTTCTCATCCCCAAAGGATACCAAGATGGGGTATATGAATTATTTTATAGATAAAAAAATAAATAATAATGTTCAGAATAATTTTTTGGGGTTTTATTTTATTATTTCATATATATAATGTGAGAATCATGCATGAATCTAATTTTAAATTAGTGATAATATTTTCAATTCCTCAGGGTGTTATCCATTGTATTATGTTTCTATAGGATAATAGGTACACTGACTCTCATATAAAAGATTCTATTTTTTACAATTTTTTATGAATTGAAATTTATTCGAACAATAGGGAACTAAATTTAAGAAGGAATATATTTGATAAAATAAAATTATCTTATATTTTAAGTGTAATTATATGTATATTGTAATATTAAGAATATTGGGTAAATTAGATATTTTGAGGATTTTCTAATAAACACATCGATCTATGTATACTAGAATGTGGATGCATATCTGACATGGATAGACTTATGGGTAAAACTCTGAATGTTGGGATTTCATATTAACATGATAATCATCATTCAGTGATTAGTGGAGAATATAATTCACAACAAGGTAGACATCACTACATGAGATGGTAATGTTAATTGAAATTTTAATTAAGTACCATTGTGATTAATAAGGGGATAAAATATATAGAAACCTATTAAATTACATTATGATATTTGATAAATGTAATGTGCCATGGGATGATAAGTCTATGGTAGATCAGATTCTTAAAGGCACAATTACCCCATTGGTGGTATTTTGTGATGAGAAATTGGGTTGATTTTGGGTATTTTCTTAAACACTAATTAAAATACAACCCTTTAGTTTAGTTTGTGTAACATAGATGTGGTTATTTTAGGAACAATTTTTTTATATTTTTCCTTCATATTCTTAATGGTAATGATTATATTAAAGGGTAATTTTTTCTATATTATTGGTGTAATTATGGGTCATTATAATTTTAAAATTTGGTTTTATAAAATAGATATAAATGGGAATGAAGTTTGGATTTGTGAATAAGTGATTAAATTTAATTTTAAATATGTTTATAATTTTTTTTATAGAATATTAGATACCGGTAATAAAAAATTATCATTTTCTAGGCAGGGATTTAATTTTAGTTTTCTTATGGAATCTTACATATTATTCCATTTGTATGCTGTGGTATTAGGAAATTTTCCTAAATTATATTATGTTATTGAAAATATATGATTAGGGAATATACATTTTTTTGGGTGACATTATCAGTGAAAAATAATGTTTAGATATAAACATTATATTGATATATGTACACATAATTTTATGAATATTTCTAAACAAATTATATTGATTTTTTGATGAATAATAATAAATTTTCATAAATAATTAATTGTTTATTGAAAATATGGTTAAAATATAATTAATCGGTCAAAATAATTTCAAATGTTTATCTAATTTATTATTTTAGTTATTAATTTTCAATGATAATTTAACTAAGATGTTATATAAAAATTCTAGGTAAAAAAATAGTTAGCTTCAATGTAGCTCTCAACATGTAACTCATGGAAAATTTCCCAACCATAAGGGTTTTCAGCCATGGAAGCCCACTAGGAGAGTTTAAATCTGATGTGAGGTAGTGTGTCCAATGGGGATGAACCCAGGGGTTCATAGGTGGACTTACTACAATGTGGTTCATTCATAAAGGAGTGTATAATAAGTTTTTTTATGTCGTGAATTGGTATCCCATCAATAAAGTAATTTTATGGGTCCTTGAATCCACACATTATTATATTAAGGACCACCTCTACCCAATTAACATTAGATGTGGTACGTGAAAAAAGGCTATTGTTCATACATATATAACTATTTTTCAGTCATAGATTGTTTGACTCCTATTTTGAGTACATGATGTAGCATCCCTATGCCACTACTCCGCTACTCAATGTAGCATGATGCCACAACAACCACTAGGAATTTCCGATTGAATCTACCTTCTAGGATAATGATAAATCTTGATATCATTTCTAATGTATTGATGGAAATGGATTAACTAAATATCCATTAATGACCCGATATATTCCATTTTTTAAATTATTATCAACATGAATTCCACTGTGAGATCCCTCATGCCACTATAAATCCAAAATTGAGTGATGATGACACCTACACTTATTAAATATTATTATGAGGCACAAGAAACCATGTAAAACATTGTGAACCTCGAGAAACAACCATGAAGCTAAAAATAATGGGAGGGAGTATATAAACTACAAGGAGAGGCTCCATATAACCACTATGATTTCCAGATTGGTTAAAGGAGGAGGCCCTTTACACCATGAATTTCCAAATAAATCACCAGGTGCATAATATTACACAAAATGAAAAAGTATAGCGGTTTTAATCATGAGAATGATGGACCCACACAATGAAACTAGAAATTTTAAAATAGAACATGAATGAAATGGCTTCATGCTAGCTGAATGGAATCCAATTATATAAATGAGATGCACCCAGGATAGGATCTTACTCCAATCATAAATTTGATATACTATTAAAGAAATGGAAGATGTGATCTACTATTGATCTAATTATTTATGTGATATACCATTGAGACTAATGAATTAATGATCCTAAAATATAGAAATGTTATATAAAGAGTAAGGACCACCAGGAATGATCTTTCATCGAACGTATGACCATTGAGATGGATCAAGGGATGGATTCACTTTTAATGAACAATGGATGATTGGTACATATGTTGATATAGAGGAATACCCTATATTGGGCCATCGTAATGAAATATTTGATGAAGGTAGAATGGTATATTTTCAACTGTGGACATGTCAGTACCATTGATAAATGATATATGTGATATAATATCATGAAAATTGATGATTCCAAAAAGTAAATGTTGCAAAAATCTATGGGGAATGAATCTTAACAATGGAATTTGAAAAAATATATATTCAATGGGATTCATGTTAGAAATGATATACTCAATGTTTAACTTTGTTAATGATGATTTTAATAAACAAATAAATAATTTTTGTTTCATTCCAATATAAATACAATGTTAATGAACCAATAAAAAGGGATTGGAAGATTGAATTTGGCTATTGCTACATTAACCTATTTTATAATTCAATAATTTTATACAATATATTTTTGTTACTATTATATATTATGTAATACATTTTATATCATTTAATTCAAGGGGCTCTATTTATTGGTGTCTTACATTATCCCACATCATTTCTAATTTTATAATTCTAATTATCCCATATATTTTAATGTGACCTATGGAACTCGAAAATATTTTACAAACCCATGGATATTCTTTAGGGGAGGATTGGTTGTACCTTAATTATATTGTTCATTAAATATTTTTTTTATAAATGATTCATGAGAATGAGTTGAGTGAATGAGTGTTGTTATTGTCCACCCTCTTGTAGAACTCAATATCACTATTATTATTTTTTATATATAATTTACCTTAATCCATTAAACACAAGCACCTTGCAATATGTACCTAATCTATTTAGAGGAATAAATGAAATATGATGTGGGGATATAATAGATATTATGACACTCTCAATTAATGTATTCTATCAACCATGATTATATGATGTGGTGGAATATAGTTTTCTTAGGAATTGATCATTTAAAATATATATATATATATATATATGAATAATAATCCACGGGTGGTATTTCCAAATGGGGTTATCAAAATAAATTCAGTAAATCAACAAGAACAATGTTAGGAACCAAAATAAAAACCATCAAATTCCATGAACATTTGCCATTTTATTTAATATTATATGTTTATATATATCTATATTATTTTAAATATTAGAAAAATTATTTAGTCTTCTTAATATAATAAAATAATGAAAAAATAGTTTTTGTGAATTATAAATTTTTTGGTAGGTATCCTTGATTCTCATCAAGTGATTTGACTATAGCCTTCCCTAGTACAACATTATGAAATATAATAAATTTAATTTTTCCAAAATCAATGAATTTCCTGAGTCAAAACTATCATTCCAAAAATGGATCCCATAGGTTTTTCAGTTATACATTTCTTTTTCAGTCATTATATATCAAACCATTACATTATAAAAGAAATATATATATATATATATATATATATATATTAATGTTTTTTTCATTTGATCTTTTCTATAATTCATATAATAATTCTTCATTAGTACAAAATAAAAGTAATGTGGTTAACAAAACTATGGAGGTCATATTACATTGAAATTTTGATCAAAACACAGACTTTTAAAAACATATTTTCAATAGATAGGACACAAGTGTCTCTCTGTAGGAACTAGTGGTCCTGCTAAATCATGTAGTGGATGATATTCAATGATTGGTGTCCCCTGATGAAATTCCACTAGTCGATTACAATATAATTGAAATAATCCAAGATGATGAGGCCAAACTTATTCATTATCAACATCACAACTATTTTAAGAGTGAGAACCAATCTTATAATTATGAGATATATAGTGACAATGATGTCTCTGTTACTGATGTAAATGTGAGAGATCCTTAAGATCATGATAAAACAAGATGTAAAAAAATATATGATAAAATGAAAAGTGATCTACCCACCTACAAAGTATAATAACCAACACATATTAACTAATATATAACCATGGAATGGAAGCAATCCATTCATGTGGTGGAGTGTGAATTAATTATTGAGTATCATTGCAATCTTCCTCCACCCACTAAAACACAACATCAGTAGGAACATACAACTAAGGAGGTGGTTCATGATATACATAAAAATGGGTTTATATTATTGTAAACACTAACTCATATGATTTAATTCAACATGATATTATTATTAGCTAAAATTAATTCAAAATTAAACAATTTTTTATTTCAAGTTTTTTCTTTTGGGAGGAAGAATAATAAGATTTTTAACCTCATGAGGAATATAGGGAACACCCTAATTTAATTGAATATAAATTATATTAAGACTATGGAGTGAAAATTGTAACCATTCTATTGGAAACCAAGAGAGATGATGCTACTATTAAAATAGAGAATTCTGAATTTCAATAACCATGACTAAATTCGATAAAAAATAGTACATTATGGAAATATTTTTTGGAAATAAAATTAATGATCCCAATAATGTGAAGGAACTATATAAGAAGGGGTATATTGAAAAACAAGAAACCAAGATGGGGGTGATCCATACATCAACATACCAATTACATGAAAAAATAACTCATTTTGATGGGGACATATTGGTTGTACTGTATCCAAGGATGACACAATAATAAATAAGAAGTGAACTATGTGAAATGACATATGTTCTGGTTCATATCTATAAAAATACTCACACCATTAGATTTTAGATGATAGCACATATATTCCATAATGATTTATTAAAATCAAACTTTAGATATGAGATATCATGCTGATATTTTTATTTCTAAATAGTTTAATGATTCATAATTACCCTCCATAGGAAAACTTTCTAATATAAAACTAATAACATAGGTTTCTAATATTTAATGATATATCAATTTTTATTAATTAATTAATTATCTTATTATGGTCATGAAAGGATAGAGATACCCAAAACAAGTGGAGAAAGTGGAAAAAAATTAATGAGAAAAGGATTTCACTTTTAATTTTAATCACTTATACCCCATAAAATATCTTCATACATATATGTCATAAACATTCTAAACCTTGTCATTGGTTTTCTCTTTCTTAAAAATGTAGGTTCGAGAAATATTTGGAAGGATACCTATAATGGTGAAGTCATGAATTTGTTGGAAATTCTTGCATGATTACATCTTGTTCTATAGTCTCATAGAGAATATTATATTGTGAAAATTGGTTTCAAAACCAGTAACTCATAAATAAAAAATAAATCATTTTTAATCATGTGGTGATAGGATTTTCAATGGTTATGGAAATTTCTAATTTCATGATGTGGAATGGGGTTAGACATCATGTAATTACATGAGCCTTGTTTTTTAAAAGGAATCCCGAAATATTAATTTTGTCATCCTATATATTTTTCATTTCCATTGACCCAAATTCCCTTACAATGTGATTTGGAATCTCACTTTCCCTTCTAGATCCCGTTTTTCAGTGATTGATCATCATTGCAATTGTGGTGTGAATTCCTGGGTTAATTGTTATATAATTTTTTCTCATTATATTTCTCCTACATGGGGTTTGATATATCATCCTAAAATTGATGGATTAAAATTTAATGTTGTTGGATCTCATTTCTAGGATGAAATTTGAGGTCTTTTGGTCATTTGTTTTCATTGTAGGGTTCCATTAGGGGGATTTTTTTGGGAAAATAGTAGGTGATTCTGTCACATTTGGACAAAATGACTAACCATAAATTTATTGATTTATTTTAGTTATATATTTAAATTCAATTTTTAGAAAAAAATATTATTTTTTTGATTTAAAACCAATTATAGAAAATTGGGATGTTTCAAATGATTTTAAAATGAAAATTTGGAAAATAACCCAAGTTTTTTTAATTGGGGTGTGGTTGAAAATGAATCAAACGTGTTTCAATTGAAAATCATTTTAAAATTTTTGAAACTGAATTAATGGAATTTATTAAATTGTAAAAATGGATTAAATTTTTTTGACATAAACATAGCGTATTTATCTTGAAAAAGTAATCATTTATTAATAACTATTAAGGTTATAAATGGATAAATTGGCATTTAGAATGGTTAAATGGGATTTAATTTTTTTTAAGTAGTATTAAAATAAATTTCATTTCATTGATTATGTAAGATATCCTACTATAAATAGGAATATTCTGAGTTATTTGAACACACTCTATTGTTATACAATGTTCAAATATTTATTTTCTTACGGTCACATCCCTTATGTGATGGTACTTAGTCCTCTGTCACTAGTTTCCAAAGGATGTGTGTGCATACTTATTATTGTGATCAAATAGAGAGTGTACTGTAAATATATTATAAATAATTAGTACATATTTAATAAATAACCATATTTCCCTCTTATTTATATTTGAGATTTACATGTATTCCAATGTTTTTAAGCATCTATTTCTTCCATATAAAATTATATAAATACATTTATAAAAAAATTTATATTTAGTCCATTTTTTAATATATTCAATCACATTAATGAAATTTTTAAAGAATTTTCCATCATTGGAACCGAATAGCATAAATTGTTTAAATATTCAATTAAAATAAAAAACTATTTATTAGAAAATTTATATCATTCCCTTGGATAATATTTATTTGAAATTTTTATTGAATCCTAGGAGATACAATATTGGGATTTTTTTCTCACACCCTACGTGTGCCTTCGTTTTTCAATAGATTATCTCCTTTATGGTTTGGTTAGTGTAAATGACTTCATGTAGGTGGATCTAAATATTGCAATTTGGATTTTGTGAGTTGTTCACTTAGAGAAATGGGTTTCTTTTGCCTATTTTTATATATTAGTTTTACATAAAAGGATTTAATTCATGTGTTACTTCTGGTACATTACTCCTCGTGTATTTTTTTTGATATGAATACTTCCTTTTTTAAATCCGCATATTCATGTAAAAATACATTCTCAAATTCAGATTAAGTGTTTCTAGGTACAAGTAACCAACATTTTGGGATTGGGAATTCCCTTAGGGATTTTTTTGTACTGTCTTGGTCATTAGGTTACTAGGGTACCTATGTTAGTTTTGGATATACTATTATTAGACATCCAAGATTATATTTTGTCATGAATATAGTCTTTATTAATGAAATATTTTCGATATATAAGTGGTAGATACGTTTGAGTGTATAGTTATCTATCACCATAATGAACCTCAAGTCACCAATGGTGGTTAAGAAATGAAATCTTGTAGACTATTTCTAGTTCGTTCACTATTTTGAATTTAATAGAGTGAGATCAAAATATATCTTTTTCTATCAGTCATGATTTTTTTCCCATCATTCCTATAATATAAAACTATATATTGTCTTCCATATTGACTACTTCTGTTTTTTTTCATCATACCACAAAGAAGATGTGAGAATCAGATATGATTCTACTAAACTGTAGAGAGTGAATCCTCCAGTGGTCCCAAATTTAGTTGAGGTGATTTTGGGAACTATGCATGCTCTGGGATTGGAACCACCTCCAGTTCCTATTCATGATCCATCTATGGAACCCTAGGGGGATATTCTCAATGTTCGTTTTCATCATTCCCTTTAGCAGATGTAGATGTTTTCCACAGGTCTAACAATCTGGATAATGCTGATGAATCATTGTGTAGGATATAACTTTTGTTGTAGTTTTTTGAGACACCAGATGATGTTAATGTAAAGTGTTCCACCTTTGTTATGGACATACTGATTGTGAAATGGTGGGACATGATGGTGACGGATATAAAGATTTATGTGTTATAGTATAATGACTTCAACTATTATTTCACTAAAATGTTCTAAACTGATTCAATGGTGTTTGAGAAGACATTGATGTTTTTCATGATTGAGTACGTTGACCAAACTGTGGCTGAGTATTAAAATCATTTTGATGAGATTGTGCAGTTTGTTCCTAAGATTGTATATAATTAGAGGATGGAGGATTTATGGATTTTTTGGTACTTTTATTAGAAATCCATTATCTGGTATTCTTTCTAATGATTCCCATTTTTTATGTTTTCATAGATAGGGTGATTACGGTTGAGATAGAACCGAGTGGAATGTCAGGGTTAATAGGAGAAACTTTTTCAACCAATGGAAGAATTATATCCTTCAATGGTAAGGGGATGTTTGATTATTATTGAGGTTTTTATTGAAGGAAGTGTCATTCCACTAATCCTATAGATCCTTGTGGAATATCAAAAATTTAATATCACATGGGAACAAAAATATGTTATAAGAGTGTTTTCATTAAGACAACCATGATCTGTGGATCATGAGGTAGTTCAGGGCACTTGTAGATATTCTAAAATATGTATTACATTCATTGTAGTGGAATGGGACCGTCACATTCTCCTAAAACTGGGGGGAAATATGATTCTTCACATGGAAAAAATTTCATACCATGGGATCCAGAAATAATAATCTTCAGGAAGTGGAAGAGTCTCTAGAGTAAGTGGAACTGGGTCTTGAGATAAATAGAGGTACCATTACTATAGTTTCATATATGGTGACAACTCTATTTTATAATAGTGTATCTGATTCATTTTAACCAACATGAATTTTTAATTATTATAGTCTTCATTGGATTCATCTATCTTATGTAATGAATTTTACAACTCCCGTTACTAAGAAAAGATAGAAGGTCTCGCTAATACTTCTTGTGCCTTCTAACTCTTTGAGGCCTATCATTATTTTAGTTTTCTCTTTCCCGACGTGAAAATTCTTGGCGTCATTTTTGGGATATGCTAGCTCTTCAAAAATAAATAAAGGATTGAATGTTACCTTGGATGGGTATCTATTAAATCACCCATTGGTGTGTGTTGTGTCTTTTAAAATGATTGGGACCCAATGTATAGCATGGAAAAAATTATTATCCAATGTTTGGGATGGTAATATTTTTGTTTTCTTCTAATCTGTAGTGAATCTCCTTGAGCATAGAACTTCGTCTAGTTGATGTCGACATTCATTACAAGTTTTATACTGATTTATCGTATTTTCCATAGGTAAGTGAGGGTAAGTTTTATGGATATATTTCCTATTTCCCATTTTTGATGTGGGAATATTAAATAATATAAGAAATCAATATGTGAAAGTGATTTTCTAATTTAATGGAGTTCAATCAGAAATAGTTTTTTATAGGAATCCTCTATTCACCTATTTTTTTAGAGAGGGATTCTGGAGGCACTATGATCTTAATTTCATTTCACAATTCATTACCATCAAAAATCGTATGGAAATATAGGGAGAGTTATACATATTCATGAGAATTTTTTTGGTTCTTGGTTTCATAATATCGGTAGAGATTGGTATGATCATATGGGGATATTTTAGTTTTCTTATAACAATTATTACTAGTATGCAATCAAAATAGATCCTTTTAGGCTCTTTTATGGTTGGCCTTTTAAATTATTGTTCTATTGGTCAATGATTGGTGAATGTTGCTCAGTTTGACAATTTTTTTTACAAGAGACAATTAAAAAAATATTTAATTAATTGGGTCTAGAAAATTAATGGAACAAATCAATTAAAGTCTAATGATGATTGTCGTTATAGACCATTGGTGTTTTGAATTAGGGATATGGTTTTTGTGAATATTTCCCCCGGTTGATTCATTAGTGGATTAAGTGGAAATGGAAGCTTACTCATATTTGTGTGGGTCCATTCATGGTTTTTGACATGGTGTGTAAATTTCATATCGTTTTTCAATTCCACTATAGTTGAATTTCATATCTAAAATATTCAAATTATTGCATCAGAGAAAGTATCTATATGATCTATCTCATGTTTTGAGATAGAGTGACCTTGAGATCGAACCTGATTTATATTTGAATTTTTGGACAATCATGATACTCGATTGAAACACTATGGTATATAATGGGGTTATGATACCTTTTGTGTGTGTGATATGTAATCATGTTTCTAATAATCATGATATGTGGGAATGTGTGTCACTGTTGAGAGAGTACTGGCATCATTTATTTGGCATGGCATATTTTTATAGGCATTCTATGGAGAGAATGTTTTCATCATGAATATTTTGTAACATTCCATGATATTCATATTAGGTATGTTATATACACTATTGAGTGTTTTATCTTTTTCCCGATGTATGTTTGTGAAATTTTATAGAAGATACCTATAATGGTGATGTGAGGTATGTTTTGTAATTTCTAGTGGGAATAAAGAATGTTCTTCAACCATCTAGAGGATTTCTCTTCATGAAAAGGGTTATATGAAAAGTAACTCCTAAAAAATTAAATCTTTTTAAGAATGGTGAGAAGCGGTTTTCCGTGATTTTGGAAACATTTAATATCACAAATTTTAATTGGGTTTCACGTCATGTAATCCCCCAGTATTATTTTAAAAATTGGTGGCCCTATTAATTTCTATTTAGATCCTCTGTAGATTTTATTTTATAGACTAAATATCCCTTCCTAAGATATTTTGGATCTCAAATACCAATACTGATACTTTTATTCAGTGATTGATATATTTTTACTTATGATGTGACTCCCTAGGTTAGCAGTCACCGAATTTCATCATCTCTTTCTATTTCTCCTCCTCGAGGATTAATAGATAATCATGAAATTTATGTAAGTATACTCCATTTTGGTGGATATTGTTCATATGTTGAGTTTCGATGTAATCTATGACATTGTTATCATTAGCAGGTTTTATTGCGGGCATTGAGTTTCAAGGAAAAAGGTAGTTGATTCCACCCCATCTGGAAAAATTGATTTAACATAAATAACTTCAATTATTTATGTTTTTGATTTAAATTCAACTGTTTGAATTTAATTCCAATTGATATTTATTAAAACCCAAATACAGTGAACGGGGAGGGTATATATGGTTCATGATAGGGAATTAGGAAAGCCAACTAATTTCATTGGATTGTAGTTTATTTTCATGTGGATGGAAATGGTTTCAATTGAATGGTTGAATTTAATTTTTCCAAAGGAATTCGTGGA
Organism: Viscum album; assembly: GCA_963277665.1. Taxonomy (NCBI): domain Eukaryota; kingdom Viridiplantae; phylum Streptophyta; class Magnoliopsida; order Santalales; family Viscaceae; genus Viscum; species Viscum album. The sequence goes on along the minus strand of OY728121.1, from coordinate 200,994,510 downwards.
ATTTAATAAATTAAGAAATTGAATTATTTTGATAAAAACGTGTGGTTTTATCTAGTTATAAGGGGAAATATTTGATGGTGATATTTTTTAATATTAAATGGAATAATTGTTATTACAAATGGGGGAGTGGTATTTAAATATATTTTAATGTGTATAATAATAAATTTCCCACTAATGATTGTGTAAGAGATCATGCATGACGTAGGTAGATTGTGAGATATTTTGACACATTCTACGATGTTACAAAACTATATAATATAAATTTATTATGAAACATACCATAGAGAGATGGTTAAGGGTCCTATTAAATAGGTTTCTACATGATGTGTTTGTAGAAATATTTTTGGGATCAATAAGAGATTTTTGAGTCATATATTTGGGAGCATTCCTACCTATTTGGAAGATGATCATGTTCCTCTCTTGTTTATATGTGAGATATAAATTTATTCCAATGTGTTTAAAAAATTTAATGTCTTATTAATTTATATAAACTATTTTATATAAACATATTCATTTAATAAATTTTTTAGTAATATTCTATCACCTATAATTAATTTGGTTAATTTATTTTCCATCATTTGGAATATAGAGAATGAATTGTTTAAATATGAATTTAAATTCAAAACACATTTATTATGATATTGAACACATTCCATTTATAAATATATTGTTTGAATCTATTGTGTAATCCTTAATGAGACCCTACATGTATTTTTAGATCACACACTATGTGTTCATTAGTGTGTTTGAATAATATTTACATCTAGGTTTGAGAAAGGGGAAATGATATTTTGCAGTTGGATCCAGTTGATGAACCATGGACATGGTGAGTTGTTCCTTTATGGGTTTTTGCTGACATTCCAATTTTTTTTCATGGGTTGCATCACATTTAAATATAATTCATGTTTTAAATCTGGTATATTAATTCCATTGGATATTCTTTTGAAATACATACTCCCTTGATTTTTTTAACATCTACTTATTTAGTGGAAAAATCATTCCCATAATCAATTTGTACGATTTTATGTTCTCGTCAGAATCCCATGGGTATCGATAACTCCCTATAGGATACTTTTGTTCTAGATTATTTATTTGGGTACTAGGGCACTTGGGTTGGTTCATGACATACTATATGATGTTTTAGACAAAATAGTTTTGTGCTTAAAACTAATCCTTTAATACCCATTCATTAGTTAATTAAATACATGACTTATCAAATGTAGATGAGTTTATTAGGAAACCTCTTATTCCATGTTTATTATTTGAATGATAATAATAATTAGTTATTAAAAATGGGAAATTTTTATTTTGATTTAATCATGGATATTAATACCCGGACTCAGGATTTGATTTAATTACTTATTTCAGGTAAATAAACATTACCTATCATTTTTTATGAATTGAATTTATAAATTTTATATCAATTGAATTTTTATTATTAGTCATTGAAAATATTATTTCCAAATATAATATTTTCCATTCATTCGAGCATTTGTATACTTATTTTTTCCTTCTTTTCATAAGATTATTTTATTATTGGCCTTGTGATATTCTATCTTCTAAAAATTGTAATAGATTTATTCAAATATATGACTATATAAAATAACATTTAATATAAATGATGCACTGTTTTTAATAAACTATTATCCTTGATTACACCTCTTATGTTTATCATTGTTTGGCCCATGGAGAACATATTTGACCATGTTTTGGATGATCTATATTTTAAGACATTTATATAAATTCATTGAATTTGGTTTGTATTTTCATGATAAAATAATGATAATGTTTAGGTGTGAGGTACTAATTTTTGAAATTGGATTAAAAATTTGCAATAAAAACACCTTCTAGTAACTAATTAATATAATTATTAAATATTTTTGATTCATTAGTTATTATTTATTGTTTTCCCTTCGTAAAAAAATTAGGAATGAGTTATGAATTATGATGATAAAAATAACCATTGCTAGGTTGATGGTTATTATCAAATGCGTTATTCTTAGGGATATGATATTCATTTCTATTATATCATTTGATGTGTAAATAAATCGGGAAATGCTTTTTTTAAACTATAAAAATGAATTGTAATTTAACAACTGTGTAATTCATTTATTATTATTTTATTGGTCTTAACCTTAACACGATGTATTTATAAGTGTAATATCACAATTTGAAGGGGATAATTTCATCAACCTTTTAAATTTGATATGATGAACACTAAATTATAGATAAACCTCCCCCATTATCAATGATTTTTAAACATTAATTCCAACAAACAATATTCCTCAGAGCCATATGAACTTTAATTTCACGTCTCAACCATTTTCTTTTTCCCCATTAAACATTATAGAATTTTTTCCTTTTATAGATTGTAGTTATGGATCATGTTTTCATGATATGAGAATAAATTTAAATTAAATTATATCATTAGTGATGAATGAAAATTTTTCATGATTAGATGGATCATGAATGATAATTTTTAATAATAATTAATTTGGAGACTTGAATAGATTTTGAAAATATTTTCCATAATTTTCAATTGGAAAAATTAATATAATTAAATTTATAGTTTTTATGAAATGAGAAAAATCTAAGTGATATTTTATGTGGTACACAATATTTTCTCAACTATTTATAAATGTTTTGTTATATATAAATAAGAATATTGGAAGATTTTGAGACCCTTTGAATCCAATGCTATGATTTTTTTGATAACAAAATATATAATTTTTTTATTGGTAATTTAATACCTTGATAATTTAATGAATATTGTAAAAAAATTATAAATAATTTTATGATAAATTATAAATTTTATGATGTAATTAATTATTAATTTGAAATAGGTGAAAATTAAAATTCCACGATCAAAAAGATTAAAAATAGTTTTTAATGTATAATTTTGTTGAAGAGTAATATATATTAATTTAAATATTTTTTTCAAATAAATTATTGTCAAAATAATTATCTAGAATCAAACAATTTATCAACTGATGGTTCTATGACAATTCATCAGTCATTAGAGATGGTTTTCCATTGAAACACACTGAGTGATACCACATGGGAGGAGAGGGAGTGTGGCTGACATGAAGGAACCCATGGGTGCCTAAGGAGGTATAATACCAATTGGGACATTAGTTTAGGAACATTCCATATATTGTGTCTTTAGTGTACAAGGGTGCTTCTCTAATGTAATTTCTTCAACAACTCACACTGCACAATGTCATACAATAAAGAGCCTCTACAATGTGATCATCTAATAAGGGTTGACTAAATGTGGGTAATGTTCATACATATAAATTTGATGGCAGTTCATGCCTCTCCTTCTAGACTCCAAATAGCGGATAGAACTATCTAATACCTGTATCCACAGTTTCACTACTTGATTACATCATCTTCCACTGAATTGACCAATAAATTCCATCACAACCACATAAAAATCATGAGTTTGATCCATAATGTTTTTTTATTTCTTGGATATACTTGTATAGACATTTCACCTTTTAATGAATTTTGTGATTCCATTCTGAATAAGACTACAAACAATTCTATCTATTTTTATCTCTTCCTATGACCACTATAAATTTCATCGGGTTTGATAATGACACCAGCACTGCTAAAACACCACTATAGAGGAAATTACCACCCTGAATGAACATAAGAACATCCTAAAACTCCGAAGATTCTAAAAAAACGGAATATATGTTATAAATAATAAGGCAATGTTATATCTATCCATTTTGTAGACCGGATGGATTGATGGAGGTGGTCTAAACCACATTGTCTATAATGATAGTTCACTAGAATAATAATACATCACTAAATGCAAGATGATGGAGATTTTAACCCTGTTAAATTCATTCACACAACATGAAAATATGTTCCAAAAATAGAGCCTAAAAAATATATACTTGTGGGATTAATGGAATCAATAATGAAAATAAGATGAACCAAAAATAGGATGGTCCACTGATGGTAGATGTGATCAACCAGAGTGGAATTTTTGACAAAATTTTAGGACCACAATGAATGATATGTTTTTGAATGTATTAACCTGGATAAGGATGATTTATTCTACTTTTTATTAATTTATCATAAAAAATTATTATATTATTTAATATGGAAGATGACAAATGAGTCGATCATGTATTTTCATCGATAGATTAAGAAGCAGTGGTAGATGTAAAATGGAAGATGAATAAGTATCATTGAGGAATAATATATATGTGATAAACCATTAAGATAATTTTATATTCCCAATAGTGAAAGATACTATTTCAACTATGTATTACATCTCAATAATGAAATTTTGAATCGCCCATGAATATATAGATTCAATAGAAAAAACTGGAAAAAGATATAGTAAATACCTTTCAATATAATTGATGATTAAATTGAATAAATTATTAATAAGGGTTTCAAATTTCTAGAAAAATATTGGATGTTGTGTGATGAAAAAAATGATCATATAATTGAATGTGGTTACTTCTTCTTTTCAATTATTTATGTTCTCTTAAATTTTTTGAAATAACAATTTTGTTAATATAAATATTTTTAATACATTCCATCCCTTTTAATTAAAAGTTCTATATTCTATGTTTTCCTCTTTTGTATATATTTATATGAAATGTTTTATTCTATGTCTCTCTTATGTATTCATCCTTGAACTCTTTTAACTGAAAATGAGTGACTAACTTTAAGATTAGCCTCATGTAATGATTTGGTCACATAAATTATAATCTTCGATTAAAATGTTTTATTTTCAATTACGGTGATAATTAATGAATTATTTGGTTGTTTATATGTCAAATCAATATATAGAACTAAATTCACATATATTCAATTAGTTATATTTTTTCCCTTATTTAAATTGAACACAAGAACTTCATATAATGGAGATTATCCATTCAAGGGTTGAAAAAAAATTGATGGAGCCATGTCCTTAAAATTGTCACGTTGTATATAGAGGTGTTACATAAACCTTGAATATAAGAGGAGGTGGAATTTTTATTTATTATAAATTTAATGTTTCAAAATATCAAAATAAAATAATAGTAAACTAATAGAGAGATTTCACAATTAGGTTATAAAGATTTTAATCCATCATTATGAATATTTTAAGGAACTGAAACCAAATATTTTAAAGTCCATGTACCTAATACATTTCAAATTTAATTTTTGATAATAAATATTTTCATTCCTTTATCCAATAAATAAATTACATAGTTTTTTAAAATAAAATAATATAATAATATGAAGTAGTATCATTGAATTAGAATAAGAATGTAATGTAATGTAAATATCATGAGGTTAAATGTCCCCAGTCGGCATCTATGCTACTCTATGAAAAAATAATTTTTTTTCTATTACCTATAATATGAATTAATAATTGGTCTTTTAATAATAGGTAATCAAATAAAACTAATATTTGTTGTGCAATTTCACCTTTAATTTATTGATTATTTTCATGGTTATTTGATCTTTGAGTGGTGTTGTTGAAGTATTAATGATTAATTTATTATTAACCAATATTATTTTTTGTAATGTTTTATTTTATCTCATTTTGAGCTACCAATTTAGTATTTTTAATATATAGAATTAAAAGAAATAAATTTTCATATTTGTATGGATCTTATGAATCATTAATAGTTCAATTTAGTGTTTTGGAAGTGAAAATTTAATTTTTAATATTCATTTCCAGGAGTAATATGTGAGATAAAAGTAAATATTTATTTAATTGCAAAAGAAATGATGATATTTTGGTCAAAAATATAAATAAATCATGTATTTTTATTTTCTCATATTTTCTATACATATTTATAGATAATAAGTCAACAATAGAAAATGATATTGAATATAATACATGATCCTTTTAAATTCATTTCTAATTAGTTGATGGTGTTTATTATCCCTTATTTTTTTTAAAATCTTTTTTTTCATTTTATTAATCATGACCATGTTTTATATAACTCTATATGGGTTTTTGGACATTATTTTCTCTAAACATGACATTTTATTCACGTCCTCCCAATGTTCCTATTATTGGGAACCAACTTATGATTTATTATAAATAGCCTTCATATTTTAATTTCCCATAACTAAATATGATGTTTTTTCAAATCAGTTTGGGATATAGGTTTTCAACAATGGAATTTTTAAATATTCCATGAATTGAAGAAGATGCATTTGTTTTTGAATCACACGTGATTTAAAAATGAGTGAATGAAATTTGATAAAGATGGGATAATTTAGGACACTGAAAATTTATTTTAAAATAATAGATAGATTAATTTATTTCTTATATAATACAATGTGTTTGAATTGAACCGAAATATAATATGATGATGTTATTTGTTAAATTTGACCACTATTACCCAGCCATTAAATTAGTGGAACGAAAAATAATATCGAAATAATGGAAACATTTTATTAAATATTTATATATTTTTCATCCAAAGCACAGTTACAATCATATTAATGTATATATGAGTCTAAAATAATGGATAATATTACATTTTTTTCATTTAAGGAAATAAGATCAGATGTGAGGTCTTCAAACCAGGTGGTGTCTTGATTTAATCTGATGATGGCCAGGATATCTTCAACTTTGATTGCTTCTCGACAACCATTTCTGATTATGTAGCTGATATCATTAAGAGAATAGGAGAAATTCATCCAATGGGTAGTAATCGACCAATAAAGATGTATCACACCATTCAAAAATTTCTTGCATGATGGTCGTTGATTCACTATCAATCTAGAGGTTGTTTTAACCCAATTGCATTGCAATGTCAATTAAATTAATTAATCTCATCATATCATCTTCAAGGGAGGTGGTAGAAGCTCATATACCCATGAAACGTCCTTATATCTGACCAAGGTGATTCTGGAAGATATAATCAGATCCCACATGGCTCGTATTGCAATTAGAGGCACCATTAATATTTATTTCGATCCATACAGGAAGAGGACCTCTCGAGAACACCTCCAAAGTTTGATAAGGTTGAAAAAAACAATTAATCCATAGATGTCGCATGAGTCCAGTTTCATGAAATGTGTTTTGGTAATGTATATTTTGTATCAAATCATCTTCATGTATGGAAATAAGGATCCACATCTAACCAACATTTTGACTGATTGAGTATTTGTTATAAATAATAGCATTCTTATCTTACTAGATCACATGGTGGACCTAAAAACTGTAGCAATGAAAAGTATCCTGATTTTTTGGTAGCCTTCCTTTTTTCACATTTCATTAGTTCAGTTTTGAAGGATTCCTAAATCAACCATATGCAGTAAAAATGTCAAGAATATAGTTCCATAGAGTAGTAACAATAACACAAGAAATAAAGACAGTGTTATTATATTTTATGTGTTGATTATAGATAAAATATTAATATAATAAATCATTTTCTTAATGAAAAATAAATATACTCTCAATAGTTAGTAATGTTATTCTATGTTTCAAAAAATGGTTTCTATAAAAATGTATTTATTCTATTTTTTTAAAAGAAGTTTAAATTTTTTTAGCATCTCTTGAAATAATATTTTAAATGAGTATTATTTTTTAAATTATCATTTCAATATTTTCATATAGTGATTATCTTGGACATTTATCTTAAAATATTTATTTTTCATTGAATAGTGAAATATGTGTTTTTTATAAAACTATAATTTCATTTGTAAAAATATATAAATTTAAATAACTCTTTCAAGATTATATTTTTCTAAAGTAAAATAAGATAAATGATTTAAAAATATTTAAAAAATTCAATAGGAATCATACTTTTATTTTATTTGTGTATATCTCCATTTTTATGCATCAAAAAACTATTTTCGTAAAACTATATTTTGTTTTGATTTACACAGTTCTACTAAAATGGATTTCATCAAATTATTGAAATTAAATATTTAAATGTATATAAAATAATTTTTAATTAATATATTTATATTCTAAAAAAATATAAATTTTATAAATTTTACTTAAAATTAGTATCCATGTTAATGATTTATCACCAACGTATTTTCAATATATGTAAAATAGAAATAAAACATCTGGATAAGGTCTAAAAATCAATTCAAAACATGAATTTATTTCATTATACAAGTTTAATTAGAATATTTATATCCTAAAATGGAATATATGGATTATGGGTTCCATTTTACATTAAAAATTACATTTATATTTAATTAATTATAGATGAGATTCAGAATATCATTGTATTGATTTAATGTAATCATAATTATTTTGATATTAATGAAATTAATTTTTGAAAAAAAATATAAAATAATATTTTGAACATATATATATTCAATTATATCATAGAGGTTTTTTGATACATTTATATGGTGGTATTACTACCATAAATTCTTATACAACTATGACATGGTTCTTTTGTAATTAGAAGGAAAAACTATAGAAAAGGTTTTAAAAAATTTAAAATAAATTTATATTGGATGTGTTATGGTGTAACATGAATTTTAAAATGAATAATAATTTATGAATTATGATAAAATGTCCTATATTCTAAATTCATTGTAATCCTGATGACATTAAATTCAAATAAAATAAATTTTCTAAAATTTATTGACAATATATCATGTTAAATAATATTTTAGAAATTTTTTAATAAATTAAAAAAACATTCTACGATGATATTTTGAATTCAAAATTTTATAAAAATTTATTTTTTCAATTTTTACCAATTTTTTATCACATATATAACTTTATGATAATTAAAGTCTAAATGTTATTCAACATTTAATGTTAGAATGGGTTAATAATGGCGGTAATAAAAAAATAATATTGAAAATTTCACCAAACATGTATAAATTTTATTATATGATGATATGGATACATTTTACAATTTTTATTTAAATACATTGATATTTTAAAAATTACATCATATAAATAATTTATTTATATATTAATCATTTAATTTATTCAATGTGTGTCCTTATCTCAATTATAAAAGGCAATTTCCTCTCAACTATTACTCACTCTATTTGTGGAATCCATTAGGATTAGGTTCTACTCTATTCCTTTTCATAAAAAATTTCATAGTACTATAGGCTCATTTACTATAAAATGACCATTCTAGAAGGATTAAGGTTTAATCAAAATGTAATTTTTCTTTGAAAACATATAAATTTAAAATGTGTATTTTCATTTAATTTAATCTCTATATCCTTAAATTCAGATTAACTAATGATGATATAATAACATGAGTTTCAACAATATAATGAAATATTATTAGAAATATTTTAAGACACATTTTATCACATTATCCATCACATGGAGAATGAGAACATCATTCGTGTTCATGTGTGGACTACCACCTCTATGTAGTGATGTGTTTCATTTTTCATTTACACCTCACAAGAGTAGTTATTATGATGGATTTAGAGGATATATATGATATTATTAACATTAAATTATTCAATAATCATAATATTTTACTTACATTGATTCTTGTCCATATTTTAAAAAATAATAATTTTGATGACACATACAAGTTAGCATCCGCCTATGTGAAGCAATATGATTCATTTGTCAAGTCTCCATTTCATAGAACAATGTAAAATTATATTATATTTACGAAAATGATAATTATTCTGTTATTAATACACTATATATGATGGACATAAGAACCCTTTTACAATGGTCAACATAATGACGTAGTACTAGGATATTGAAATGAACATCCTAAAAACTTTGGAGGAGAAATTATATGATTTAATAAACATATATAGAATAGAAATAAATGAAGTAAAATATTTTATAATTATGTGTTGACTGAATGTAAACATTTTATTTTAAAAATATCACAATACACAAAGAAAGAAGCATCACGGAGGTCTAAAGTAATGCAACCTGAAAGAGTCATTGACCACAAACATCATCCCTTCACTGGGAAATGATCCCAAATTGAAAAAAGAAATCGTACCATGGTTAGATGAAGCCCTTTATGACAGAAAATTCACTACTGAATTCCCCTCCCGACATGTATGAGATATCTACGTGTGAGATCCCATTAATGCTTTGCATCTCCTGACAGCATAGGAAATACTCCAAGGAATTCTCCTCATATACAGCAACACCTGATATAGTAGAAGATATTCGTCTCCACTGAGGACACACGAATCTACCTGCTCTAGCACATGTCCAAGCCCTTGCCCAAAGCCAGGATCTCCGCCTGAAGAGATTTGCCCTCCCTGAACGATGCAGTGAAAGGCGCAAATACAGACCCAGATTTGCCTCTCACGACACCTCCCCCATGCATCTCCCCCCCCCCCCCCGCGCAAAGAACCGTCCATATTTAATTTAAACCCTTATTTAAGAGGACTCCACCAAATCCAACGACCATTCCCAACAACAATCGACCGAAGTTCGGTAGGTAGAGGCGGTACCAGAGCACGAACCACGGGCGCCAAGTGACAGTCCGGAGATATCCGAAGAAAATCCTTATCATTGTTATTCATTTTGAATAGAATGCAGACCAAGGATCCAGAATATTTTTCATGTCTACCATCATTCTGGGCATTCCAAATTTCCCAACACCCTGCACATAGGATGATCGATCTGGCCTTTCTCTCCACCCCTTGGTTTCCAGCTCTATTAAACCACGCTTGGAGAAAGTTTACAAGAGATCCTTCATATCCATTCCAACCAAAAAAATCCCCTAGGATTTCCAAATCCCTCTGGACCATTCACTATCATTGAAAAGATTCCCTACTGATTCTTGACTGAAAGCCCTGCAACACCAACACCATGAGGCCATGTTCACCCCCATTTTCAATAGGTTATCATCAGTAGGTAGGGACTTGTTCCACACATTCCACAGTAGAAAATTAAATTTCGAGGGGATATCTTTGCACCACAAGTACTCCCCCCATGGATCATCATGCCCAACCCTCCTTGTCACACGATCGAAATCCTTGATGAAGAAGGCACTCGACGAAGAGGCCTTAAAAACTAGCCTGTCATCCTCATATTTAGTAACAATAGATCTGAAAAATTCAAGTTGACTGGAATCATGAATGTTCTGTAAGAAACGAGGGTGAGTACTCACCTTTTTAAAAGTTAAGTCCGGAGTAAGACACCCCGGGAACTAAAGCCTTCCCACCCCCCCAGTCCTACTGCCAAAAATTGATATTCCCCCTACCCACAATCCATCGGGAGTTATGCTGATGAATTTCTAGATATGGGAGGGTCAGGATCCATATCCTCTAAGATTGTTGTCTTTGAATATTGACATTTATACCATTAACATCCTGCATGATTCTTCCCCATAATGATCGACCTTCCATTGCCTCCTAGGATAACTTAGCATGGATCCCCTACATGGTACTAGATACGCTTCTCATGTTTATACCCCCTTCAGATAGAGGTCTTACTAACCATTTCCCTGAATCCCAATGATGCCAACATTCCAGATGAACATCCCAAATGAATGACATGATAATACTTTCAAACATAGAAATAACACTTTTTGGGACCTTTAGAGTGGAAAGAATATGCATGTTGATGGAAACAAGAACACTGGTGACCAGAGTGATGTGGCTTCCAAAAGAGAGAAATCTATTCTTCCAGTTATGAATTCTCCCTGTAATTTTTCTTATGAGATTGTCGAAGTGGTGCACATTTAGAAAAGAAGGACTAATCGGAGCTCTGAGGTATTCCAATGGGAAAGATCCCCTTCCCATTCTCAAGATGGCTCTCAATATCCTCTCCCTCCTCAAAGGAATCCCCCTTGATGTAAAGAAAAGACTTTTCTCCTTGTTCACTAGATGCCCACTCCACTTGAAATATTCCTTCAAAATCTTATTGAGGTCCCTCACTGATGTTCTACACCCATTGATAAAAATAATAGTGTCATCTACGAACCTCAAGTGGGCCATTCCCCTTATGGCATACCTATTGTGATAATGAAGGATTTAACCTGAGCTGAGACCCTTGTTGATATAGCTACTGAAAGCATTTTGAGAAAGAATAAAGAGGGAAGGGGATAATGGATCCCCTTACCTGAGACCCCAGCATTCCTTGAAAAAACCAAAGTGCTTTCCCATGAAACAGGTGGAAATCCAAGATGAGCCAAAGTAGTGGAAAATAAGGTCAATAGTCCAGTTGGAGAACCCCAAACAAGCCAAGACTCTAAGAAAAAAACCCCATTACGTCATATCATATGCCTTGCTAATGTCCAATTTACCCACCAAATTGCCCCTGAAAGACCTGTTGTTGATTCCACTGATTATTTCTTGGACCAGCCCAATCGCACCCTGAATTGAACGCCCTTTAATGAAACAATGTTGTTCTGGATTCATCCACTCGTCTAGGTGAACGACCAATCTCTTATTAAGAATACTGGCTAAGATCTTGTATGGTAAGTTACACATACTGATGGGTCTAAATTTATCAATGGACTGATGATTATTCACCTTCGGGATAAGAATCATTTTAGTAGCACATGCAATACGCAGAAAATCCCCTCCTTAGAAGAAATCATGTACAGTCCGAACTAGATCCCCTTTAATAATCTCCCACAAAGCCCTCTAAAAAGTCCCAGGAAACCCATCCGACCCTTGAGAACTACTTGGGTTCAAGGTCCAGACAGCTTCATGCACTTCATCATCATCAGGAAGTGGTTTTAATTCAGCATCGATGACCTCCGAAACCTTGTGGGAGATACCCTCCAAAATTTCAGCATCACCACTCGGGTACCCCCTACCATGGTAGGATTAGGATCTACCATTAGAGATTGAATGGTTTCATTGATCATAACCCAAACATCCTCCCGATCTGTGGAGAAGGATCCATCCTTTCTGCGGATATTGGTCCTCTGGACTCGCCGACATTACTGGATGCAGGCATGAAAATACCTTGTATTCTGATCCCCCTCTTAAAGCCATCTCACCCGTGCTTTCTCTGTAGCCACCCTTTCCTGTTTAAGCAGGATATCAGATAAAGAGTCTTTCTTCCTTCTCAGCTCAGAAAAATGGATTCATCCCACACTTTTTCCAATCTCTTCTCCAGAAAATCCACCTCCTCATTGATATTAGTGACATCAAGGTCGCGGGCCGGGATGAATCTCCTCCATCTCCATAGAATACTTTTAACCCGCCTAAGCTTGTTGTGAAAATTAGTCCATGGATTCCCCTGGTAGTGCGAGTCCCAAGCTTCTCTGACCACTTCTAAGAAACTTGGTTCCTGCACCCAAGATAAGGAAAACATATCATGTTCCTCCCGTAACACCCCCTCACCAAGGGAAAAGCGTAGCAGGGAATGATCAGACAAACTCTGAGTCAAGTCAGCGACTTGGGAATCTGGGAACATGGATATAACATTATTCATCAGGCAACAGTCATCCTGACAATAGGAGATCCTCCCCCCACGTTGGTTGTTGCACCATGTAAAGATACAACCCTCCAAATCCACATCCAACAAGCCGCTCTGAGCCCTGAAAAAAATGAAAGAATGACTGGAATTCCTAGGGAAATCTCCACCCCGTTTTTTCTCCTCCATACTAGCCACAATGTTGAAATATCCCCCAACAATCCAGGGAGCTGCAACAGGATTGAAGCCCTCCAGATCACTCAATAAAGACTTAATGTCCTGAGCATTGCACATGGCATATACAAATGAGAAGAAAAACTCTTGGAGCCCCAATGTTATTTTCGTGTTAAGAGACTGATCCATTGTACTCAAGAGATCAAAATTGATGTGGTCTCTCCAGAATAGCCAAATGTGAGAGTTAGGAGGGTCCCCATGTAAAAAGCCTTGAACATTTAGCCTCTGATCAAACTCAGAGATGTTGCGGGATGCATGTTTTCATTCCAAGATGGACACCAGAGATACTTGATTATTGCTTAACTCACTGAGAAGATAATCTGACTTGACCCTATCCCAAAAGCCACGACCATTCTATATTATGGCTTTAAACATGGACATGCGCCCGTCTGACTTTGGCCCCAGACTCCTGTCCCTTTCCCTTAATAGAATAGATAACACTAACACCCTCATCAATTCTTGATTTTGACCTATTTTGAACACCCATGTGCACCTGCGAGGAGGAGGCCATATGAGATAGTCCACTGCTGGACAACACCCTGCATGGGAAGAGGAAGAGGAATCAACTGGACAGGGAGGTGCTGTCTGCACTACTGGTGAGGAGGGATGAGAAGAGATCACTAGGCCAGGCAGAGAGGAAGAAACCACAAGATAGGGATCCAATAGAAGGAGGGGCATCCCCTCAGAATGCTGAAAATCCTGCTGATCACACAGGCCCGACTCAACCACATAGATGGCAGAAATGTAACTACTTGTGGGACAACTGAAGTCCACCATTGGATCCGGAGGCCTAAGGAATCTCCAGATTCCCATCTCAAAGGAAAATAGCTCTGCCACTGTCGGGGGCATATTATAGCATTTTCCCTATGAACTCCTAATAGGAAACAGAGCGCGACTGGAGGAGACCCTCCCCTCCCCTGCATGCTTGGAAGATGAAGCCGCCGATGGCAAATCAGGGAGACCGAAAACCATACCACTTTCTCTCCCACTGCCCTCAGAGCCTTTAGAAAGGCCCCGATCAGATGACCTAGAAAGAACCTGGACAACAACACCCTTCGAGCGCGCTTTGTGGCAGACCTGTAGCGAGTGGACGTAGAGATGACAAAAGTAGAAGAATCTGGGATAAACAAGATAAACTAGAGGTTGAAGCCTATCCATCTGCCCTTCAATCCACAACACCATATGATCCTTCAACGGGTGGGAGAGATCCATCTCAACGCAAATCCGGGCTACTGACGCCTCCGCCAAACGGAGAGTGCGATCATCCGTGCACAGGAAGTAGCCTAAAGAATCCCCGATGACCTTCAGAAAGGGTTCGCTCATTAGAGGCAGAGGTAACCCCGGCATAGAAATCCAGACCTCCGCGCTTGTGCTTTCTCTGCCATGATGTGCATCCATCAACCACCGCGAGGGGGAGAACCGCCAGCGCCCCACAGACCGAGGCCTCTGATACCAGGAAGAAACAAAATCTTCCCTCGACGCCAACATTATTCAAAATGATTTTCGATCCAGAATCGTCACCGAGGCCAGACGATCAATATGCCAATGCCTCACGCTATCATGGAAAAACGCCAGAGAAGGCTTGTCCGTGCCAAACCTCGCGACCAACATCAACTGGAGATTCAAAGTCGCCTCCGCAAATGACGCCGCTGAAACCTCGAGCACCGGCGGACCATTTTCCAAGAAAATGTACAATAATGGTAAATCTGACTCGATGTAAGGGTTTTCATAACTCATTTTTATTTAAATTTTATTATTATATATTAATTTTCCATATTATTACATGATTATGAATACAATTTCCTATTACAATTTTAATATTTATATACAATTAATTATATGAATTTACATTAAATACACACAATCATTTCATTTTTAATTTCTCACATAATTGTTATTATATTTTTTTGGTTTCTTGGATCACATTTGATTTCATGAGGAATATTCTATATTCACCACAAGGATGTTAAATCTGTTTAAAATACATCAAATTTCATATTTTATTCCAATAATATATTTATATTCAAAGTAAATAAGTATTCAATTTATTTTATTCATTTCATGGTTGTTTTGATCCAAAAGATACCAAAGTGGCATGGTTTTATTCTATAATCTAATTGTTATTTAGGATTGTTTTTTATTAAATTTAAATAAATTTAAATTATAACATATTTTTATTTAAATCTCTATTTATTTTATAATTCCCTTGATATCTCTGCATTTTACCTGGTTTCTTTTCAATTGTAACTCTTTTATAATTAATATGACAAAGAATTATATAGTATTACTGAAAATTAGTTCATTTATCTTCTTTGGTCGATGAAATATTTCTTCCTTCTGCCTATTCTTTGAAAATGATTCAGGTTTTTTCTAATTTCATAAATTTATTTATCAATTTCATTTTCAACTATTACAGGTTTTAGTAAAATATATAGATGTTGGAAATTTTTATGTTCCCATAAGGCTTATTTTTTATATCATTACAAAGTGAAAAATGATGTGTTGTTAACATTAATGGGTTCACTACCTATTCCAATCACCTTGGGTATGAATTTATTTGAATTTTAATATTTATTTGTTCATTTTTATTTTCAAATAAATTTGTTTCCCTAATATTCACATAATGTATATTTTTTCAATAAGTGTTTTCAAAATGATAAGGTTATTTTCCTCAACAAATGGATTTTCATCATTTAAAAGTATATTTATCTATTTAAAAATATTTATATAAATATTACACATTTCCGGTGATATATTATATTGATAATAATGGTTATATTACCATTTATGAATTGTGATCATAAAATTTTAATTTTAATTTTTCGAAAAATATTGTCATTAAGTATGTTAGTTTCAAAATATGTATATTTTTTTGAATATTTTTTTGTAATTTTAATTTAATCATTTTCATGTGATGGCTACATTTGACATTTTCTCTTATGGGTAGAGAATGATATATCCCCTTGATGCATATATAGATCTCATTAGAAAAACTAACCTATGTATTTTGTGTATATTTCTACCATTTTTTATATGTCTGAATGAGGCCTCAAGGATATGTTTACGATGTTTTTCACTATGAGCATTTTTATTTGATTATGACATAAATTTTTACTCATTTTAAAATTGTAAAACCATTAATTTTTATCAATACGATTATTTATGATCCTTTGTAATGCATGGATATAATCCACTTTTATGATATTTTATATATTTTATAGATGACAAAATTTTATCTATTATAAATTTGTAATGTAATATTTATTTTTTTATAGGCTATGTCATGTGATTTTCCTTACTGTGCATTTGACCTCAAAAATTATTTTTTCCATTCCATGGGATACCAGAATGGTTCTATGAATGAGTTTATAGAAATAATAAAATAAATATTAAATATTTTACAACATCTCTGAAAATATATTTCATGTTTTAATATATAATGTGGGATTTATATATATATGTGGTCGCCCAAAAATTGTAAACCATTAGATCTATTATGAAAGCTACGTTGTCCTGAAATAGTAGTGATTTTTTTACAGGAAAATTGATATTTCAAAAACTAAGAGAAGATAAATCATTTCTATATCACAATGTTCAAAATCAATTGTAGATATCATTTTAAAATAATGAATTTAGGGAAAAAATATTTTATTATATGTTTAGATGATCTAATCCTCATATGATTATCATCTAAGTGAAGATAGTATTATATCAATGATTAATTTCTCATAGAGAAGACCATATATAATTATTGAGAAACTAGGTTCTAAATAGATCATTCATATCTTCTTCTCATAATTGATTATCTAGGATTATGTAGTGAGATTTAGAGGAATGTAGTTAAAAATGTATAAATTATGATAACTAGCATACCCACTTATATTTTTTCATACCAATTAGCGGAAAATCCATATATTGTACAGTGACTAACTTGGAAAGGAATAGAAACTGAGGAATGATTAAAAAATTATAATGATTATATGGCCCTTGTCCTATAATCTTTTACATTCAATCCCTATATTGTTTAGTAAAACTCATTAGTAGACCATGTACAATCAATTAATATATGATTAATTTTAATGTAATTAAATAATAATGAAATACGAATTCTAGCAAATACTCCACCATATGTGGTGAATTGTTCATTTAGGAATTTAATGTTTTATCAGAGAACCAATGATCCCACTATGAGATACGTAATCATTTTCTGATGGATAATATTGTTTTTTTTTGAATAGAGGTTATTCAACAATATATTATAGGAATTGTAATTCGGTTTTCAAAACAAACATTCTCATTATTATATAACATTACCTTAAAAAATTTATTCAGTTAGAGGAGGTTTCCCACCAATTAATTGATCTGTAGAGTAAAATATTTATTTTATAATAAATTTAGAGTATGATATAATGTAAATAATTCAATACATAATATCCTTATTTTAAAAATCCATCACTGTGGTAATGGGTTTACAAACTACAAAATAAATGTATATTAATAATAAGAGAATATGTAAAGGAAATATAAATTTCAAAGATCATATATACAATTTTATTCCAGTATTTTTAAAAACATTAATAAACTATAAGATTTTAAAATGCATGAGTTCACTACAAGGGATTATAACATTACTATTAATACATGAGGATTTGGTGAGAAGTTGGAGAACACTACTAATTTCATGAAGATAATAAGAAAAATGTCAAATATGTTTGATCATATGATTTCATATCTATAAAATATATTTTATTTTTCCTTCACTGAAAAACGTGACATTATAATTTATTATGAAATGAAAATTCCTGCATCATTTAAAAAAATATTGAAGAAAAGGAATTTCAATCCACGATTAATCTAAAGCTTAATGAGGATTTTACTTGATAAAAAAGTGACATAAATAGTGAATATTATAACAGTGACGATCATAAGATAATAAATTCCCTTATCAAAAGAATAAATTGAAAAATATTGTGATGTTATAACAAAAAAAACGCCCACTCAAATTGCTCAACTATGTGGATATTGGGAAATTTTCCATAGTTTTGTTAAAATAATCGATAATATTATTATATAAAGGACAATAATCTGGTAAATCAGATAATGCTAATGAACATAAAACTATATTGAAAATCATTTTAGAATAGGAATTTGATCCAATGATGAAATTATACGAAATATATTTTGTATATTGTCATAGGAAGATGTATTTTCTTGTAGCCTATTAGACGAAGAAATAGGTAATAAATTATTAAACTCTATAACAAATGAAAATTGACGTAATGAATCTTCTATATGAAAAGGATTAGAATGTGATTATTCTTATAAGTCACAAAAAATAAAATCTGAGAAAACTGCATGCATATAGAAAAAAAATAAAACTCAAGAACAAATATTTACTATTGAAGAAGGATAATGAAAATAAAGCTAATGATTATGTTTTTTTTCTAGAAGGAATACTATTATATTCAATAAACAAATTTCATATTAAAAGTTATAGTAAATTTTATCATTAAAAATTGTTTCAAAATTTACGATAATATTAGATAATATTTTCAAGGCTCAATATAAATTCACGAATGAAAAAAATATTATTTTATAATATTTCTTTTCTCCTACCGAGCCCTAGGATTGGTCAACAAAATATATCAAAAATCTAAACATGATTTAGAAGGTTAAAGAATTATCTAATATTTATGATTATAAATATATATATATAAATATACAGGATAACATTAATATAATTAAAGTTATATATGGGACAAAAATATCTTGATAAACCCTATCATTGTTATAATATATATAATTAAACACTGTCTTATATAATATCACTATGTTTGAATAATTTTCTATTCATTACAATAAAATATTATTAAATTTAAATAAAATAAATTCATTTCAATGGATGACCGAGATTCATCATATATTTTTAGGTCTATGGTTTATTTTGAAAAAATAATTATATTAATATAGTATAAATATTTTCTTATAGGGTAAATGATAAAATGAATGGAGGTAATTTCTGAGAATATGATATCAAATTTAACTATAATGAAAAAAATTATATATAATGATTTATATAACATAAATATATAAAATTGAAGGCCTGGATTCTGTTTATGGGATATATAATTACCAATATACTAGAGAGAAATGTTCAATGACTAGTTTTCAACAAAAAATATCTATAAAAAAGTAGAAGGAAAATTAATATTATACCCAGGTGAATTATAAATTATTATTAAATTGAATTTGTATGAATTTAATAGATTAATTCCATTGGTTTTTGAGTGTGGTTTTTTTTCACATATGTTATTTTATAAAAAACACTTGAACAAAATTAATGAGAATGATGAAGGAGTGGTGAATTTTGAAAAATATAGTTAATTGATATTTTTTTAATTTATCATTTTGAAATGAAATAAAATTGGATTAATTTTAAAAATAATGTTTATATAGAAGGGTTGAATCACAATATCATGAGATAAATATAATTCAATTATAATAGAAATTATGTTTTTTAGATGAATTCTTCATATAACCTAAAACATTATAAGAAGAATGTTTCTGTAGTATAGTATAATAGAAAACCTGAAACTTATTTCAGAATGGATATAAATCTCACTCATAATACTTGATTAAAAAAATTGAATTGAAAAAAAGCAGAAATGGA
Organism: Viscum album; assembly: GCA_963277665.1. Classification (NCBI taxonomy): domain Eukaryota; kingdom Viridiplantae; phylum Streptophyta; class Magnoliopsida; order Santalales; family Viscaceae; genus Viscum; species Viscum album. The sequence goes on along the minus strand of OY728121.1, from coordinate 200,974,276 downwards.
ATTATTTTCTGAGATTTCTTAAATGTAATCTGTAAACACAATATTTTACGAAACATTCCCTATTATAAATGGAAAAGATATAATTTTTTATACATATATAAATAGAATAATAGTCCAAAAAAGAAAAAAAATGTTGGGATCCAATTATCAACAACACCTCAAGTCATTCTTTCATATTTGTGTGATCTAATGCGGAATCAGGATTCTATATTAGATTTTTATTTCATTACAATAACGGCTAATTTCACCTAGATAACTAACTAAATATTTAAAAGAAAATATGTTTTCCCCAGTAAAAAGGTTCATAATCTATAGTAGACTAGTTAAGATGGATCTGTGAGAATACATTTATAAGCTGAGGACATATATGAAATTCATTTTATAATTATCCCAATATCAAGTAAATGAATATAAATTTAATGTATCGAATAATCCATTAAAATTGGAATTACACATAGGAATAATTAATACATAGTAGAAATGGTTTGGAAAATTATTGTTAAGATAAATTTATTAATTATTATAGTGATATGTTATGTGAAAATCAAAAAAATATTCAAATTAGTGGCTTTATGAGACATAAGATAGAAAATTTATTATGATAGTTTTTATAATGAATTCAAATATATAATGGTTCAATGTATCTATATAACCATTTATAATAATCATCATTGGTAAAAATATTGTTAAATATGAGGGAAAAATAATTATATTTTAATGGGTTTATTTTCTAATGGTAGTGTGTAAAACTGTTCAAAAAAGTATATATAAATATATTAACATTTTTTATATTAATATTTTAAATAAATATTCAGAAATGAGAGATTTATTTTATATTGTAGATGTTTTTTTAATGAAAATTTTGATTCATTTTTTGAGACACAAATACCAATTACTGATAATAATGTGATGAATGTTGAAGTAGTTAATTAATATTAGAATATTCATAATTATAAAGAAAATAACAGCTAAATAATTAAGTATGGGTGATTGTAGAAACATATAAGTATTGAAAATAAATTTTTATTTGGGAGGTGATGTTCTAGACTAAAATAATTGTTTGATTTAGGACCAAAACAACCCTCATTTCACAAATTGATCCAAAATCAGATTCAAATGAAATAAAAAACGAATAATTGATTTATCCAATGAATAAAGTTATAGAAGTAGTTGGAAATAAACTCCCCTTGTATAATTTTCCAATTTTTGAAAATAAAAATGTTTTCGAAAACAATTGGGATTTTAGAAACACACTCAATGATAATGAATAAGTTCCATGAAACAAATCCAAATTATTTTTCAAGGGAATGTCTCAAAAGATAGAATTTATTTGTATGAATAAGATTCTATATATGAATAAATGTAAACTATTAGAATGATTTTAGGTGTAAATGATGAAATAAATTATATAGTTTTTCAAATATTTGGGAAGTATTCAGTCCGTAATGAAGATATTGAAGAGTATGTATGTATTGAGAATCATAAGTAGTATTTTCATAAAAATGGTGTGGGAACATGGAATTCTTGTTAAGGAAACCATTATATGGATTTAATCTTGATCTAAGAGAATATCACACCATGATAAATAGATTCTTGTTGAATTTGAAATTGATACAAGGAAATATAAACATAATATTTTACAAGAAAGAATACAACATAGTTCTTATCATTGTAATGGTCTATGTTAATGAATTAGTTTTTCCATGTGATCAAATATATCTCTTTGAATATTTTTCAAATCTGATTTTTTTTTTGATACTTCATTATTGAGATAGATGAATCAATTCATAAGGATACATTTTCTATGTGGATATGATTCTACATTATTATGTAAAGAAAAATATTATAAATTGTTGTTGAAATAGTTATGAATTGATGTTTTAAGGGTGGATTCAACTCATTTTTCTATTAATAAAAAATTATCAGAATTGTGTGTGGAAAATGATTGAAAAAAATGAAAGTAAAAAATGAATTTTTGGTAGTCCATTATAACTATGATCATCAATAATGGATATTATACATGAATTGACATTATGATCTTGACTCTATATTTATCCAAGAAAATCTCTATTAATAGAATTATTAATAATTATTAGATATTTCAAGGGAGTACTCAAATAATTCATGTTCTACTAGAGTAAATAGTATTTATAGCTTCATCTATTTGAAAAATGTAGATTGTGTGGGGGAATTAACTAATTCAGATTCCATATCTAGTAGATCTATATATATTTGTGATAGGTTTGTGATCTAGAAAAACCAAATGAAATATCCCCTGAAATTTAGAAAATTTGATGTCGATCACATCAAAACTAAACATGATTGTACAAATATATGGTGGATGTAAGTTTACATTGATAATTATGAAGAATGTATTGATAAAAATTAATACATATAACAACACAATTAGTTTCTTATATCGCTCAATGAATAATATTGAACACTCAATATAACAAAATATTGATAATATACTGGTGAAATTAATCATTTAACATAATGTTTTTCAAATGAAATTCCATAAGATATATTTTAATATAACAGGAAGAAAATTATCATTAAATATTCCCCTCTTCCATGAAGATTTGAACAAAGTGGATATCATTGTTCATCTTATTGTGTTACCAATCAGGGGGAATGAGTGAAATGGATCTTTATCATTATGGTTGCATTTTCCTTATCCAAATCGATGTGATAAATAAAAATTCATACGATGTAATGGATATTTTATATTTATGAGACTTATGGATATGATATTTGAATGTATAAATTGAGTTGTATTTCATCTATGTTTCTTGGATTCAACATCATGTCATTAGAGGATGAAGTTCTCAAATATATAACCTTATCTAAATTTGGGGCTCAGTAAATTCACCATATTAGATATGTTGTGATTTTAGGATGATTATGTTATTTTATTAGCTGTAATATAGTTCATAGAAAGATCAAGGTCTTTTTGAAATTGCTGGATGGAGATTAAAAAAACCAAACATATGTCGATTAATGTAACCATTGACTTATTGTTAAACTAATTATTTGTATGTATTTTTTCTCTACATTACAGAAGTTTGAAATGAAGTTAATTTATTCTATTATGGTCTAACTAAATGTTTTTCATATTTTTTATGATGATAGGGATGATAAAGAATATATTCACTAAGTGGTAAATTTATAGATAAATTTCTGGTGTCTATTGTAAGATTTTATGGGTTAATCAGATGAATTCTCATTATTATATTTGTTTTTACCCCCATTTTAGGTTTTATACCTATTCATTTTATGATTTCTAGTCATGGTAAAATGTTATTTCTTTTATTGAATGTAATGATTTTTCCATAGTTTCTATGTCTTAGATAAAAAGTTTTATCCTTTAAGTTAAAATAAAAAAACATCACTGAACATAAAATTTTATTGTGTAAATTATTAAATTTATATTAATATATCATTGAGCTCATTAAATGTCTTTTTAATGAAAATATATCATATTACATGGTGTAGAAAATCAATTTTATGTATTCTTAGTAACCCTTTAACACTTCTCATGTTTCCAAATTTCTTGTGGATTAATAACTCTATTTTTTATAGTATGAATATTATAAATAAATGAAAATTGATGAATCATGATCTATTGAATAATGTGGAAGTCATTAGAATATAAATATTACCCATTTAATTTCATATAATTTTTAGAAATATAAATCTATGATCATATATATTTGACTTTTTTTGTGTTTTTTAGCATAAAAACTATGAAACGTGTCAAATATAATGTAATTTATGATGAATAAATAGAAATAAAATATACAATTTCTTGGTTTTTATAATTTTTTATTTTATTTTCTTATAATGTTTGTCATTTTATTATAAAACTATTCAATAAAAATTATTATTTCATTGATATAAGTGTTTTATTGTAGATTTTGGTGTCCCAGAGCAGTTCTTCATACAGTATGATAGAATGAGATAGGATAATACATAAAATATGGGAACACTATTATATTTCTTATACATATTTACAAAATAATTTATTTTTGAATTAGTTTCTTGTATGATATCAAGAATAAATAATGTTATAAGTTTATTATTTCTATATAAATGCAGTTACTAAAAGATAATAATATATTTAGATTTTGGAGTACGAATATGAGGATAAATAAATTGGAAAATTACAATGGATCATATTGGGTGATTTTTATTGGTTTTTTAGAATGTATATCCATAATGGATTTTTCCTCAATTATCATAATACTAGGATATATTAATTTGTTTGAATACAAATAGATTTCGACGTGTGGGAATAGTAGTGATTTTATATTTTGAAAAACTGATCATCGAAAAAGTATGAGATGTAAATATTGTTGGATCTTAATTCTATATAGATATATTTCAATTTTTTATTTCCACAACATTATAGAGTAGAATCTTTGAGTACATGATCTGAAGAGGATTTTATTTTTTAATCATATATTGAGTAATATTATTTAATATATTAATGAAGGATCAATGGGAGGATAAACAATAGTTACTATAAAATATGTTTCATAACTAATTATTCACACCTCACTCAAATCATTGTTTAACTGGTGGAATGCTATTGAGAATTCCATTGTTATACTAATGAAAAATAATACAATTTGATACAATTAAATTCATCTTGTATTTTATCATATAAATGTACTAATAAAATACACAACTTTATAGGGGTAACAAATGAAAAGGTGTGGGTACATGTAATAAGTATGAACCATATACTAATTTCATGTGAATTTTATTTTGTACCTAATCATTCCATAATGTTATGACTGGTTGAAAATATTTAGGGGAAATATTTATAATTGGTAACAAATGATTTATTTTTAAAAAATGAATTTATTAATGAAAACAACCACATATTCACCATGCCCATCTCAATGTCGTACAAGTTAATGAGGAATTTATGAATTAAAACCATTTTGTTTTATAAAAGCATTTACTTTATTGTATTCTTTTATTTAACTATATTATAATGCGTTTCATATTATATTGTCAAAAGGAATTATTTAATTTCTTTAAATTTTCATGTTTCAAATGTTATCATACACATATTTCTTATTGAAGAGAAATTAATACTAAAATCACTAGGTGGTATAGGAAAGTCTGAATCAGGTAATAAAGAATATATGGATGTTTTAAATATTTCTATATAATTTCAATTGAACGTTTCATGGAAAATATATTAATTTGGTAATTTTTAAAATGATACATTCATGGAAATATAATCGCTATTTAAATTAAAAGTGACCAAAAAATTAATTTATAATTGAACTAAATGAAATAAGAAATGAAGACGATGAGAATATAAAAATTGAATGCGGGGAAGAATTTTATTGAGTGATAATTTGTAACAACAGACTTTGGAATACATTATATATAATATAAATAATATAATGTTATCCTAATCTATTTACTTTTGTGTTGAGGTATAAGAATAAGTTGTACATAAATGGAAAATGGAAAAAAATTATATCCTAAGATATACCTATATCATAGTAGAAAATGTTGGAAAAATAAGTTATGTAGTAGAGTTATATGACCAATTATATATTTATATACTATAATATAATTATGGAATAATTAATCCATGAATTATATAGGTGAATACTCACCCAATCACGCATCTTATTTTTTTCATTTACACTGATTCTCTGTCTACCTTCAAATAGTTCATTCTGGAATTTTCCTCACTTAGAGAGGGTTTTCTCTATAAATTAAGAATCAATGAAATATTATCCAAAATAAGTGTCTCATAAATAAATTTTATCCATGATTGTCCGTAATGAATTGTAAAAAAAATTATTTGTATGAAAACTATTATTCCTCATTTAAACAGGATATTATATTTCAATGGTTGGAATCAATTTTTTAATAGTTTGTGACCAATAAAGGACTTATTTATGTGGATGATGTAAGAGAGTTTTTTTGTTCTGTGAATGATGACAAGGATTTAAGGAATAAAATTTATGTGTGTGGAATAAATTTTAGCATGCATATCAATCATGCCGATCATTTTGTGGGTGTACTAGTAGAAGGTGGAACATTTTTCCCTTCTCATATGTTACTTAATAAAAAGTTGACATTCAATAAAAAATAGACGAGCAATCAATCATTGAGATTCATGTGGTTAGAAGAAATTTTACTCATATATATTCAATAAATAGTCTTACATCCCATTGGATGCAATGATTTTTCATTTGATTATGTTTGGTAGGGAAACTATAAAAGACTGATATATTTTCATTATATATTATCCTGTTAATTTGAGGAATTTGAATCTGATAGGTTGTATAATTTTAACCATAAAAAATATAATGCCTTGAGCCCTTAAGTATCAGTTGATAATACTTCCAGGGATCCTAATATATTTTCATACTAAGGGATTGATGTAAAAAATTGAAAACATTTTTTTACCAGATAAATAGAAAAAAAAAACAATTAGAATTTAAGATAAAATCAAAAGGATTGTGTTTCAATTTTATTTAGATTCCATTTTTTTTTGATTGATGCTGAAGCTTATCCATCAAAGGAAGGTACTCAAGAGAGATTAAATTTATTTGGTGATGAATTTCCCTATTGAAAAAAGAATGCCAAGTCTAATTCTTACATTAAGTTATAGAAATGAATGAGTGTATATGTTGAAGTAGTTTTAGAGTAGAGAAGAAATTTATTTGAATTGAAATAATGAGACCCCAAGTTTGGTCTTGACTCTATCAAGGATCTAGTCAAATGAATTAAAACTTAAAGAAAATTTTATAGTAGTAGAAAATAAAAGTATGATGAATAATATTAAGAAATATTTTTTTGATATTGATAATTTTATGTTAGCTATTGAAAATTCATATAAAGGAATTATAATTAGGGAACTTATTTCTGGAGGTAAGGTTACACCATCAATCCAAGGCAAGGGAAAATAAAATAAAACCATTGGTAAATAATCAATCCATCGAAATATAATAATTAAAAAATTTCATATGAAAAATGACAAAGAAATTATACAGATAAATGAATATGTCGATGAGGAGGAAGAAATAGAAGAAATATGATTAGAAGAATAAGGAAAAAGAGAAGAATAAAGTGAATAATAATAAGAAAAATATGAATATTACAATGATAAGTAATCTTTTCATAGAAAAAAATTCTCACTTTGTTAAATTACATGTGATATATTCATATGAAACTTCTTTTATGTAATAATCTCCAAAGGTTTATTCATCAAAACACGATTCCCCTAGATCTGAATCGAAAAAAGTAACGCATATTTATGAAAAATAATATGAGACCAATACCTATGAAAAAAATAATCATTCTTTAAATGAAATGGATGGTGAAACTCAATAGGGAGAACATCATAGTTTTATGAAAGATATTGATTTAGATAACAAAATCCCACTTAATGGAGGTTAGTATATTTTTTAAGATTTAAACATAATGGAATGGATAATTCCATATATCTCAAGGATAGAGAGAGAAATTGGTTTGGTATCTGAACACCAAAATATTTGATCGAGATCAAACTATGTATTAAAAGATATACCGATAAAACATAACGATGATTCCAAAATGTTTGAAGAAAGGTCTCTAGTAAATAATAATGATTGGGAAAACATTGGAACATGGTCTCCCAATATAGATTCAAATATCAAAATTCATGAACACTCTATAAATGATATAATGTATCATGTTAATGATGTATTAATTTCATTCCTCATGCTAATAAGTGAAACTTCTATTGAAGTATGATTTCAATAAACACGACCTCAAAAGATGCCAATTGTGGAGAATTAAATGGCTCTGATGGAATATTCAAATGAAATTCTATAGAACATTCAATGATAACTATTTATAATGAATATATTGTTTATTTATAGATTCATAATGTTTTGGTGAGTGATAATATTTATGTGTAAAAAAAGGATAGAAATTCTCATGAAGAGTATAGTCAACTTATGGAAGAATATAATAATACTATTAAAGAAAATATTCCTTCAAAGATCAATTTAATCATACACATGATCAGTTATTTTCTGTATAGAATGTAAATTTTTAGGCCTTGAAAAAATGTATTGAAAAGATAATGGTGGGTAGAAAATAATTCAACAAGATGAAAACAATCATTTGTAACTCATGTATAAGGAATTACTTTTTGAAATCTATTTTTAAAAAATTAAATGATAGAATTTTATTCTATATTTAGATTTATTGAATATTTTTGTTGCATTTTAGATTAATATTCTCCAATTTATTCTATACAGTTAAATTAATTATTATTTCGTATATATCATCTCTCTATCCAATTTCAGGTACTTGAATGACTTTTCTCATTCCTTATTAAAATTCTTAAATTGGTATAATGATATATATTGGGGGATAAACATATATAATAATAGAGAATACTATAATAAGGGGGATAAATAACTGAAAAATAGAATTTGATCATTATGAAAATTATGATCTTAAGGTAGGATATTTGAATTTACAATTCAATTCAGATGAGTTATAATATCAAGGGGAGATAATAATAAATGATTAATTATAAATAAAAATGATATATAAAATGATTTTTAACTTTTTTTTAAAATAATTTTTCTATTTCAGTAATGTGTATTTGGCATTCAAAAAATTTATAGAATATTATGTCAAAAGAATATTTTTTACTTTTCAAATCAATTTTTTTGAAAATCACATTCCCTTTCATAAATCAATATTTCTAATTATTTCATTTCAATAATATTAAATAAAACATTAATAGAATCCATATTAAATTTCATCATAACAATATCAATTATTTTTAATTTTCGAAAGTAAATATATATTTCCTCATTTCAATTATTGATATGAGTATGCATAAAACAAATATCATACTAATAAAAATTAATATAAATGACAGAATTCCATGATTATCATATCAAACATGGATACAATTTATATCATAAAACTAGTTTAATTAATTACTAATCAATTTATCTCTGAATTATGTACTAAAAATATTTTCATAATAACATTAAAATGACAATGATATAATTTGTACTAACACTCATAACAATTATCAGCAGACTCATTACAATATAATTTTCATATAAATATACCATTATAATTTTTTTATTTTTAATGAAAACACTATAATGAATTTTGTGTTAATAAAAATGATTCCATTCAATATGTTTTAATATGAACGTTTCAATGACATGAGTTCGGGTCCCAACAAAAATCCTACAGAAAATAAGATTGTTGGAGGACATGTTTCCCTTTGGAAGGAATTCCAATATATATCATGTCATATGATAATTTCAAGAGACTAATGATAGAAGAAACAATGGAAGATCACTTCTTAATTTTCGAATTTGTTTGAGATCTCGTTTTTTACACATTTGAAATACTTGTATCATATCCTTGTACTCTTATATTTCGTACATGCATTGTGAGAATGTAATTGTTTGGATTACGATAATGGTATTCCAAGGATAGGAATACATAATATCTAATCCCCTTCATGATAAAGGAATTGCGAGCATAGTAAGATAATGTTGCACCAACTTTTATTTATCAAGGGGTGGCGGGGATAGTAAGATAGAGTTGTGCTAGTCATTTCTTATTCGAGGGCTTCCATGGATAGAAATAAACATTTGTGATGATCTTTTTTTGGTCGAGAGCGTGCAAGGATAACAAGATAGAATGAATAATACTTTAATATTGAAATCTTACCATGGTGTTGGTAATACATACATTATTGAATGTATAAATCAAGGGACCTTTATCCTAGGTTATTGGATACCCTTATATTTGATTTAAAAATATTAATTTAATTGTTTTTTATTTCTCTTAAAATTTAAATAGGATGTGAATTATTTTATATTTTCATTTTCTAATTTGTATTCTAATTATTAAAATTGATTTTTATTAAGAAATTATTTACTACACTGTGAATATGATTTTTTTAATTTTCATTAAATCATTTACTCTGATTTTGATTCAACACATTTTAATATAGAATAATATTTTTACTTGTGATCTTATAATAATATCGGTATCAACCTCATTATGTGTCAGGACCCACCTTCCTAGAGATGAGGGAAGGGTTAGAAATTTTCCACGCCCTTCCTACTGCATGATGAATGAGAGATAATGAACATCGCGTGCCACATTAAAAAGGCCCCGAAGAGGGGACTAGCACCAAGGGTATTGAATATCAGACAAAAAAAGAAGGAATTATTCTTTTTATTGAAAACAATATCAGAAGATAATATGGTAATATCTCAAACAACTGAAAACATTGATATAATGGAAACCAAAATCCACTTCATGAACTATTTAAATATGAACCTTGACAAAATTAATCCCAATGTAATAAAACAAGTACAAAAAGAAAGAGACAACGAACTAACACATCACATATCCCAACTCCCATGTTAGTAAAGTACAACATGGTCCTCAATGTCCTCCTGGAAGCATGAAAATAGTTTTACAAACATAGGATTAGTATATAATGATTCCCAAAAAGAAAAATGATGTCACCCGTGCATAAGTGGGGGAACATACTAATTCCCCTGTTAGAGAATTATTGAACATTAAAGCACCTACCATGGTGTACTAACCATCCCACATACCAAGGCAAACTCCCAAAATATAAAAATTCATGTAATGTAGTAGTATAAGCACATTGATATTTGCGTACCCCTCACCACTTTCCCACATGTTAAATACTTATTCATAATGGCTAAAATCTTGACATTACCACACATCCAAAATGAAGTCACATTGCCATTAGCCACCCGCAATCACCTGGGCCTCAAACACACCACACACCTCGCCTCTAGACACATTGGCCACAACTTCCATGCCTCTCACCAAAAGGCAGCAAGGCATTATCCGGTAGAAATATGGGGGAAAATGTGGCCCGAAAACATAGAGACCTCTCATCCACAAAAAAAATTTACCATCCGATCTGGGTCAATTGTAAGACACAATACATTAAATCCTTCCTAGATATGCTTGAGTAGTAAGAACCCTGATGAGGGTTCTAGGATTAATTTCACTAACCATCCATCCATCATACCATAAGGATGATGGGAATGGCTCCCTCCCCAATTAAATGGTGGGGGTTTGGAACACAGTTCTCAACAAGGGTGGAGTGTGTATAGAAATCACAAGGATATAAAATTTATAAATATAAGTAAACAATACTCAACCTTGGCTACGGGTTCCAAAAGTAATATCCAACCTACAAAGAACCACTTTTTCTACTTTCCCTGAATGAAAAACATCTTGACATCCAATGCTAAAAAATTCACCCAACCCCATTTTAATTCTACGATGTGCCATTTATTAATCAAGGGGGTCAATTTTTTTTATTCCAACACACCTGAGGAAACTTCCAAGGTAATGTATTTTAATTTTAACACCCATTCATAAAAACAACATAGGAAAACCATCCTGTAGTCCCACTGCACACCATATTTTTCCTAGACACTGATTCAACCACTTCCAAATTTCATTCATCCATGTTATTCTAAGAAATCATTCCATATCAACAATACCTATAAACCCACATCACAAACAACCGTCAGATATAGTACCACTCCATTGGAAATCCCATAACCACATTTCAGTCCCACTTCCCATTGTTTCTCGGTGACCACAACACAGACAAAGCCAATCACACATCATAATAGTCTATCCGGTCCACAATCAATCAGTCTCTCAAACTTGGAAACCAACACACCCCCTATACTACACCACCCACTGAGCCCATTATAAATACCCTTAAACGATAGGACACCAATACAATCATACTATAACATTCTCAAAAAATTGATTTCTATTTGGTAAAAAAATTTCTGTAGTTCCACTATGGTAAACCATGGTGACCACATAATGATTTTCATTCTGTGGAATCAATTAACATTTTCCAAGTATTAATCATAATGAATATTATTATTTAATACAATTATTTATATGTAAAAAATAGTTATAACAAATTAACCATTCATAGGAAAATACCACCAATGATCGTATTTTTCAGAAGGCTTTACAGCCACAATAGATGTCATCAACAATAAGGCTATCAACAAAAATAGATGATTGACATAAAACCACTCCCATCCCATTATTTAATTGATCCCATTATCTTTTGATCATATTCCTTCCCATCATTTATTACATGTTAATAAAAGGATTCAGTCATTCTTCTTGAATAAACATTATTACACCCACCCCCATGAAGCAATATTAAAAAGATGCATAAGAATCCCCACATGAAACAATAAGCGACCAATGATCTAACATGTTCCAAAATAGGGGATCATACGATTAGCATGAATCTCCAAGAAAACTGATCATGAGAGGTCTCTATCACATGAACAAGACTTATTTATAGAGGATAGATATAGGCACACCATGAAGGAATGAAAGGCACATTGGTTGGGGAAGATCACAGCTTTGAAGAGCCAGATCCTATATTAAAGGAAGAGTGGTTCCAAATGCCATTACCGTCGGATCAGGGTCATGATCATGTTATTTTTGTTTCTAAAATCCCCCATACTATTAATATATTATTTTTATTCATAATATCTTTTTGAAAATCCCTTAAAAACGACCAAATAAGGCATCAAAATATGGTTATTTAAAATAAGACATAAGAGAGCAGAAACTGGAATACTAAGAAAAATTGGAATACCAGAAATAATTTACCGATGAGCGAGTCACCATGTTTGTACCACAAACAGGTGGGATACCGATTCAACCAATAGAAATTTAGGCACAATTGCTGATCCCTGGACAAGTGAGCTATCGATGTGAACTACAAATTTTGGGCCATTAATGTTTATCCACCAATAGGTGAGAAATAGATGTGACCTACCAACATCGTGCCACCAATGTTGAGCTACCAAAAGGTGAGATATTGTCATGAACTACTGGCAATAAGCAACCGATGTTGAGTAGATGAAACCAAAACTAACTAACTACCCTAACTAACTGATGTCAAATCCCTGACTCACTGAAACTAACTCCCCTGAATCACTGATGAAAAAGCTAGTGTTTTTGGAAAACTCTTTAAATGATATATCATTGCCTCCATGAACTCCCTAAACACTCGATATTCTCAATGGAATGGTGTGGGTAAATATGGGTCATTACATTATGATATATTTATAACTGGACAGAAGGGATCATCCGTTATTGTAATTATTAACGACGATTTGTGAAAAATATTTCTATAATTCTATTAAACAATGATTATTTTATAATTAAAAATGAATGTTTTTAAAATCACAATTCACCCCACCCCTCTAGTTGTTTTATACCTATATATACATTTCCATAAAATCGTAGTGGTTTAGGGTTATACTCTGGGGTTACTATTCTCTAATATTAATTGTTATATAATATGAAAATAAACCATTTATAATAATATAAATTATCATTATCAAATAGGAGAGATTTTAGAAAATTGATTAGTAAATAATAAATGAAATCATTATAATACAGTCATACATACTAATCATCTAACAACCCAAATAGCTAATCAAATATACTATAAAAATTGAACTAAAATACACTGATTCTATACTTTCATCCCAGATATATACCTCATCCATGATTCTAGACTTATCCATGATTTCACGATAGATTAATAAACTATTATACTCTATCCGACCAAAACCTAGAATAATAAATTTCTTTTCATATACACAAATCCTTTGGACACCAAAGATTGGCATGAGTAAAACATAGTAGGGAATGACCAAGGATAAATTCTAAATTATAAATAAATAAATACTATACATGTGACTTTACTATGATAATAAAATATATAACATATAAGTGTAACAATATAAATAGAATCGATCCCTGAGTTGTCTTATGAATCTCCAGATTAATCAAAACCAACATTGGCTAGTGCATGAGTGTCTCTAAAAAAATCATAAACATATTCCAACCATTATCTATCCCAAAACCCTATAATTTCAAGTATGACTTATATAAAATGGGATCATGTCCAACACATTACTTTTTATCAATAGTTCATTTTTAATCCATAGAGCAATTACAAGGCATCACAAATTTATAGGCTATGAGCCACTCACAATGAGTTGAAATTAGGTTATCTATATTAATTATCTATCATCATATATAAAAAATAATTATTACTAAGAATTCCACACTAATTTTCCACAAACGTAAAAACCATTTAGGTAATCTTGACTATTCCCAGGTAATAAATCTCCAATGTGATACCTATAACTAAATGTGACACAATAACATTAATATAATGACATAACTATACCTGAAGTGATTAACTAGAGAATTCAACAATAATTATCCAAGATCTGTGAACCCTATGAGGCAATCCAATGTGATCTAATGTCATCTGGTGTCATTAAATAATTTTATGTGACATTCATGGAATTCTATAGTATTGTGATGATAAAAATGATCCAAAGAAAAAATCCATGGAATCAAAATATTATAACTTTCAATGTGGACTCTAGTTATAAGGTGAAACCTGCATTTATAACTACCCATATCAACCAAGACACATATGGGTGTCAATATATCATAGGATGACTCATTATAGTCCCATAGGTCAGTGAAATAAAGAAGAAAAACTCTTGGGTTCCATATTCTCAAAACAATATATTGGAGTTAAACCCATAACTTAGCGGATATACATATCTTAATCCCATCATGATCATCATCTTTCCCCATGTTCTTTAATAAGTAATGATGTATGGAATCAATTCCATTATATGGGTGTTATCCCATACCAATACCCATGTTATCACTATGTCAATCCCTACCCAACATAATAATAAATATCTATTGAGTTTACAAACTAGGTAATTAGAATCTCAGTTTGGGAGGAAATTTTGGATCGTGACAACCTCACTATAACATTTTCAATAATTCATTTAATGATTCATTGATACCAACAAGGTTGATTCACTCTCATCCCATCATATCCCTCTACTAATTGTACATCCAAGAACCTACACTAAAGTATACAACATTTAGTATTTTTGTTTATGGATGTAACACTCCAAGTTTGAATGAACATTTTTTAATATGTAAATTTTAATTGATGTATTTCATTGACTTATATTTTTGTTCAAACAATCATTATATGAATCTCAAACTTTGCATGTGTTACATGTAACATTGAGTTTATAGGAAATTTTTTTTAATGTAATATTTATTTAAATGCAATTGTAATAAGATAACCTTAAAAAGTAGTATTATTAATATTTATAAATATTTTTTTAATATTATTTATAATTTTATTATATAAATTTACCATATTTATAAGAAATAATTTTTTTAGTAAAGTATTTATATGGTTGAAAATGCTATTTTAATAGATGAACTAATTTATATTTTCCACTATAAAAAATAATAAAATATAATATCGAAACAATAATAAATTTAATAAGATAAAATAATATTAATTTTTCAATTCATATTTTCAAAATTATCTTAGGGTACATTTTTGAAAATTTTAAGAGAAATGCCCTTTTTGATTAATAGTAAATAATATTGAATTTTAATTAAAAACTACTTTATGTATATAGTGTTGATATAGTTAAATTATATTTTTTATAGTATTATTTGTAATTATAGTACAATTATACATATATTAATCCCGTTAATTTCTATTGAATCATTTTTATATTTAATTTAGATGTGAAATCGTATTGATCATTTGATCATTATCAGTTTTAAAAACTGCATTCCCATCATGTCCAAGGGTTTAGAATTAAACAAAAAAATTTAACTTATGTGAACTTAATTTCAAAAAATATACGTACTCATTTACAATAATTTTAATATATATTTTTTAATATATTCATATTTATTTCTGTCCAAAATTATTATTGAAAGTTGTTGTGATTAATTATAGAGATTAAGGTAAAATTAAGATTGACAATGGAAAAAAAATCATAAGTTCCTAAACGACATAGACACATTTCCAAAACCAATTTAATGTAAATATTTATTAAATAAACTTTCATTATTAATTTTTTTTATTAATTTGAATTTGTTAAAATGGTTGTACACAAAAATTATTTTCAAAAATACTATATTTATCCCCTTATTTCAATTTTAAATGCACCCAACTATCCCCCATCTTTACTCCTATAAAAACAATAAATTAAGAAAAAATATAATCAAATTACTTCCAAAAATCCATAAAATCATTCGTAAAATCGTATTTTTCGGACGAAATCCATCCCAGGATGCCCTTTGGTGAATATCAAATTTAGATTCCCAATAAAGAGGTAACATCATTCCTTATGCTCTCTTTCCTTATTTTAAAACATCACCACAAAAATTGTAATTATTAAATTCTTAAAATATTAATTATGTATCCTTAGTATACGTATATGTTTTTATATTCTAATTTATACATATAATTATACTCATTTCAATCAATTGTGTAATGAACGTCCAATTCCTGTGTACAAAGAACTACCAACTCAGGAAATTATATGGTCTGTTTTTCCTCCAAAACATTTCATGGTTGGGAATTATGATGTGAAATATGTTATATTAGGATATATATTATATTTTGGGTTTATATAAGCTTATATAATTATTATTAACACATACCATCATTCTTTCCTTTTATTATAAATACAAAAAATCCATTTGGGAGAGTGTTGACTACTAGCTACTCAAATTCATGTAAGGCATTCAAACTAGACATGAATGGTATTAATAGTTAATTTTGTAAATTCATA
Source organism: Viscum album (assembly GCA_963277665.1). Classification (NCBI taxonomy): domain Eukaryota; kingdom Viridiplantae; phylum Streptophyta; class Magnoliopsida; order Santalales; family Viscaceae; genus Viscum; species Viscum album. Next base: position 200,957,507 of record OY728121.1, on the reverse strand, counting down.
TTAAATATAATACATGAAAACTCTAATATAATTATAATTTAAAAATATATAAAAATATGACATTTACATTTTTTCTATCAATATAATTATTAAACAGAAACCACATTCTTTTGTACGTACAACCTTCCGTCTCCGTAAACTGTGTTTTCCACTTCCTATTTTTATCATTAATAGATTATTTTTTATTCATATATATTAAATTATCATGATTTTCTTATCATATTTTAAATTATTTAAATCATTAAATATATACAATGATTTTCTTTATAAATTAAGGCATGTGTAAAAAATAATGCAGAAATTACCAAAAGCAAAACCATAAGATCGAATTGATAATAGGAATGTAATATATAGTCATTATCAAACGATACATGGTATTATATATTAGAATATGTATTTTTAATATATTTATAATAATATTATATTAATTATATTTGTGTTTTGTATTATTTCTAAGAGATTCAAGACATAACGTAAGTGGATTTCTTGTCTATCAATTATTATTTTGAGACTTTTTCCTTATTCAGAACTAATTTCATTTGTTTTTTGTATATAATATACAAAGATATATTCTATTATTAATATACTTAAATGTATTTCTATGTAAATATAAATTTTGAGATAACTATTTTATGGGCATTATATTTCAAAACATACCAAATCGAAAAGGTCTTTTTGTCTCAATTTTTCAACTTTGAGACACATGCCATGAATTTCTAAAACCATGTTTTAAAAAATATTTTCAAAAACGTTTATAAAGATTATATTTTAACATAATTTTCATGTATAAAATAATTTTTAAAATATTTGAGAGTTTTAAATTGATCAATTATATGTTATTAAGGGGTGTTCAATGAAATGGGTTTCAAAATGTTTTCAAGATATTATTATAATGATTTAAATGTTTTTTCAATTAAATAGTTTTAAAATTATATTCATGAAATTATAATATGTTTTAAAAAAATTTATTAATGAGTTTTCAAAACATTTTAATTCATTATTTATAAATTTTCAATGTTTATTTAAAAAATAAAATGGTTTTCAAAAGGATTTATGTTCAAAAAACAATTTTAAAAATATAAATGGATATTTTACTCTAGAAATTTTTTCTAAAAATAATTTAAATATATATTACATATATGTAATTTCCATTTGTTTTAGTCTTTCCGTAATTGTGAAATTATCTATATATTCCCTTTATATTCCTTATATTAATGGTTTATTTATTGATGGAATGTTTTCTTGTGAAACACGTTTCAATTTAACTGGTTATATGCTTATGAAACCATATTCATTCCCATGTAATGGTTTTATTATGAAACCATTGTTTTTAAACATCTTATGATATGAAAATATTTTTATAAAAGCCATATGTTTTTCTTTTTTTCAAATTATTTATTATTTTTTTGTGGCACATTTATGTATGATTCATTATATGAACTGTGGGATCTATATCTACCTCCAATACAGTAGTTAATGATTTATATATCACGAGATAATGGTGGGATTCATGTTGATTGTCTTGATCCACTATTAAATATGGGGAATACCAGTCAACTATTGTATAATAGGGAAAACTAACCCATTAAAAGAAATGGAATGTGATTGGAGATGGTGGTTTGTCTCACCGAGTATGTGAATTCCTCAATAATTTGATTAGATTGGGAAACCAGATCTTCATTGGGAATATGGAGAAACATGATACACTATGGGATGATGGGGAACATTATCACTTACAAGGGAAGGACTATTATTTGTGATGATAGTGTATCCTGTTGAGTAAGTTTATCCCCCATGAATTTCCCTAAAAATTTCTAGTAATAAATCATGACTAAAATGGAATGATATTACATGATTAGGTGAATTCAACAATTTGATGTATAATTTATATTATCCATTTTCATTGATTATTATATTCTTTCCCAATTGATTAATATCTTATGAACATCCAATATTTACTCCGTGATTCATGTTTATCATCTATGATATGCAGGTTATGATCTACTAATGTCATGATCACATACTCATACCCAGATTCCCATTATTTTTCTTACATGTCTCCCATGTTTACTCTTAATATGTATTTTATCTTACCAATTTTTATCTTTAAATTCCCCATGATAGAAATATGTGTAATATTTATGATTTTTATAATAGGGTTGGTAGTCATGAAGAACCTAGTGTGAGATATTTTTTCTCACCTATGTAATAAGGTTTATGTTTCAATGATTCCAATTGTACAAAAATAATATAGTCTTTTGACTTCTATATGTATTATATATGAATTATTCATAAAAAATTTGATTAAATTTGAATGTATGAAAAGTGATAATATAAATAGATAGTATCGTATAAATTTTTTACAAAATAATTGTAAACTATAAGGAGAAAAAATAGTTAGGTCACAATGATTATTTTTATTGATATATTGTGGTATGTCAATATGGATAATTTTAATGCTGAGGAATTTTATTAGGAAAGGTCCAACAATATTGGTATACAATTGGGCCAGTTGTTTCTTGTAAATAAATATCATTATTGATAATAAAATAGGATATCTCTCTTGAATTTATGTACATATGTGTAACAACAATAACATGGTGTGTTGGGCATAACATGAACCTAACCTGGTACAAAACAATGGGACTTACATCACATCTTGTAGGTGACTCCTAGGACATATGCATTTTGAATTCACAAAATCTTCACGAAACATCATGAATAGTTTAAATATAATTTTTATTTGATTAATTGTGGATATTAATAGGGTTTTATAGATAATTAAAGGTTTCAAAGTCTAGAAATTATGTGATTGGGTTTTCAGGATTATGGGGTTCCTCACAATGAAATATTTTTATTTAAATATGAATATTTGTTTTAGCCAATGTTTGGAACAAAACGGATCCTCATAAATTGTGACTGAAATAGAAAATGAACTTATTTTTATCTGGATCACCTCAATTCTATGTGATATGGAATGAAAATTATTCCATCCATTCTCACACAACATTATCTTGCTATGAATCATGTTGTGCTCCCATACAAGAAAACAAGAACACAATGTTCGGTTGTTTCCTTCCAGAGGAAACACCCACTTTAATTTAGAAAGTCTTCTAATCCCTATGTTTCATCACATTGGATCAATACCACTAAAAATATATTCTCCATTCTCAAGTGTGTGGATCCTAATAAAGGAATTATGGATATTCATTGATTATAATGTGATGTAAACTACTGGTTAACATTATTCTAGGAATATGTTGAAGAATTATGAAATTTTATACGTGGATTGTGGAGTGTTCAAAAAATGATTTTCAATAAATAAATTCATCATGTTCTTATTAGAATTATTAAAAAACATTTTTTTGAGTTGATTAAAATGAATGAGAAATATGTTCGTAACTCTGAGGTTAATTTCAAAATACAGGTGACATATGATTCTAAAATTATCTTCCAACCCTAATGTAATATTGATATGTACTTAAATTTTTTAAAACAATGCCCCATAAGGGTGTTCTCCATAAGAGAATTTAAAATCTATGAATAGATTGTTAAATGTGAATTCAATGTTCAAATGGTTTTTGGAATTACATATCATGCTCATAGTTATAATAATATAGTGTTAAAAAGAATCCCAAAAAAACTTGAAGTGAAGAATCTGATCCTTCTTTTATTCTTCATGCATGGAAGGAATCAGGGATAAATTTTTTGTAATGTTAAAACATGTATTTTAATTATGGAAGGGATGGCCATCCGATAGTTTATTTCCTAACTAATGGGGATAAGTTTTATAATTATAAATATAGAAGAAAAATCAATACATAATCTACCTACCAAACTTCAATCCTTCAATTAGAATGTGGATTGGAATTATGGTAAATTGTATCCAAACGTATTGGTCAATGGTGATGATAAAAATCAGCTAACTCTTCAATAAAGGGACAAGGAGAAATATAATGTGTTCATTGTTTATGAAAATTGATTTGATAACGATGTGAGAAATAATACACATACCATTATCTCTAGATATTTTTATTTTATATTTTATTCTTGATCTACCAACTCATTTGTCTCTAATGAATTTATATGGGTTTTCTGATTACACCCAAATGATAAGATATGGAATTGGTAGTACATACATCTAATTTTCCAATTATTTATTCTCAAGTATATGATTACCCTCTTATTTTGGTTTTCTCAAATGTAAATCTGAATAAAAAATTCCATTTTCACCTAACATAATTTGATTTCATCATAGGCATGTTTTGGATTTATCTTCATAAATTCCACATAAATTATCATAGAATTGTTATTAGATTTTAAATTTCAATGAAAAGTATCATATTTTATAAATTTTTTATATGTATTCAATTCATTTGGGTATTACATCCAATGCATGTGTTATAATTCCTAATCAAAAGTCATGTTATTATAAAATGGTTTGGAAAAAACTAGACATCAATAATATTCATATTGTTCAGGAATTTAAGGATTTGTTCTTAGAATAGATTCATATCATTCAACAAAAACATTATTTTGAGATCTATATTGATTTAATAGCTATATCCCCACAAATTTCAAATAATTTATACATAATATCACCATTTGTTTTGTTGAACTCAAAAAATAAACAACAAGAATGCCCTGATAATGAATTCATTCATCCAAGTGTGTAACCTAGGGGTCAACCTATCCAATATTTGGAAAATAAATATTCATAAATGAAACTCTACATCGATTATTGGGAGATTAATAATATCATTATCATGAACATGTATCCTCTTCCCTGTATTGATGAATTGTTTATTCAAATGTAATGATCTCAAAATGTTTACAGGATTTACAAAATTTTTGAATATCATAAATTAATGATCAATAATGTTAATATACCCAAGAAAACACTATGTGACATGTATGGAAAAAATTAATATATATTTATTCCTTTTTTCTTACTAATACGCCCATTATCATTACGGATTTGATGAATATATTCACTAGAAATTATGCTGATCTATTTGGGATTGTCTTGATATATGAAATTATTATCTATTATACGAAGAATGAATATTAGGAAGACAACATGAGAATTTAACTAAAGACCCTGGGGATTGAGAAATGATACAAAACATTCACATTTAGTGATTTTTTTGGAAAACAAATTCCATTTTATGTCACATAATCTAAAGAGATGATATAGTTGTTGATCCAGAAAATACAAAGTGTATTGGATGTTGGCATAGACCAAAAACGGTGACTGAAATCCATAGTTTTCATTGATTATCTAGATATTATTGATTTTTTTTGAGAATCTCTAAAGACTATTCAATGTCAGGACGATGTTAAATCGGAAGTGCTCCACGTCCTTCTAGAAAGATGAATGATATGAAAATATCAAGGGACTATGAGATGGTCGGTCAGTGCACCTATGCATACATGTCCCTATAGTAGTGAAGGGTTTTTAATCATTAATGATTCATCAAATAAGTGAATGAGATGTTTTCTATTTTATAATAAAAAATTTACCATCTTTACCTCATGATAGCTAATGATCTTTGTTAAAAATAAAACATTTAATCATTTAGAGTTGCAGTGGTAATTTTTTCATTTATTATATTAAGTAATTATATATAAGGAAATAAATAAGAGAAATATACTGATCACAAATTTATAAAATATATATTAACATATAAGGGGATAAACTTTTCCCAACGAATATGGTTATAGGTGATACAATATTCTATATTATTAAAATATTACAACCCTAGGAAAGAGAAAAATGTGACAGATTCTTTGAGTCTAAAGGATCATTTTAATTTCCATGATGAGGGTCACAAAATATTAAGTATTTCTATATTTCATATTATTTGATCTATGACACCCTAATAATGGGGATAAATCATGAATTTAACAATTAAATGTTGAACCCACTATCCAATTGATGATTACAGAGGTGATAAAAAATGATATTTAGTTGTAAATGAATGCTAAAAATGTACTATAGTATGACCTTTGTTGGGCTGAAATTATATTGATCAATAATCATGTATGTGTTCCTTCCACAGCGGATTCTAAGATGGTTCTATTTTTAAATTCTCATTGTTCATCATTTAGTATGTATCCTGGAAGTAATAATATATATAGAGATTTGAAGGAATACTTTTGGTGGAAGGGAATGAAGATAGATACCATATAGTTTCTATCACTGTCACTTATATGATAGTAAGATAAGGTATAAAGACCAATGTCTAAATAAATGCATCAAAAATTACCGATACCTTAATTGAAATGAGTGAACATCAGTATGGATTTTTCAATTGGCCACCCAAATCCTCTAAAGGTGTTAATTATAAAAGGATTGTAGTCAATCCCCATACCATGCCAGTACACTACATTACTAATAGATAATTCTTCTCTTAGGATTTTCTTTCTAGGAAATACATTAAGAATTTCCATGGTTACATGGATTAGCAAATTAAATTTTATTTGATTGTTATATAAATATAACCTCAATTCATTGGAGAAGTATTCAGTCAACCCTAGATACAATATTTAGTTCCATCATTGCATATCATCCTCAGAATAATGGTTAGTCTGGAATAAGAATTCAATCCCTAGAGGATATATTTATCTCAATTTCATTTTATTTAAATGGTTTTTTTGATCAAAAAATTCCTCTGGCTGAGTTTTCATACAACAATATATTCCACTCAATCATTCAGATGACTTTTTGTGAATCCCTATATGGGAATAAATTTATATCTCCAATGTGTTGGGATGAAGATAGAGAAATAAATATATTGGAAATAATATAGAAGGATAAATGACCAAGAAGGATATAACCATTACACTATTTATCCATATAGAACACGGTCGATAGAAAATTTATGTTGATTACCATTGGTTAGATCTATAATTTGATGTTGGATAGATGTTTTTTCAATGAATCTCTCCCTAGAAGAAGGTTATAATGTTCTTTGAGAAAGGAAACTATGACAATGGTATATCGATCCCATTAAGAGTTGGGATCATATTAAAATGGTAAAATATCACATGTCACTTCCTTCAAATATCCCTCAAATCTACAATGGGTTCCAAGTAACTTTCATGAAAATGTACATACCAACCACATCACATATACCTATCTTAGAGGTCATTCCATAAATGCGTAAACATTATGATGAGGAATAAGATGATGAAATTATTGATCATATAGAGAATGCTATGAAAAACAAGACCACTGTGATGGTTAATGTATTTTTGGTTAAACCACTAGTTATAGGATGCTATGTGGTAACTTGTTGATATAAGGGGGATGAAGTATCTCATTTTTTTCTATTATAATGACAAATTATGAGGGACAAATTAATTTTAATGGGTGTATAATATAACACCAAGATATTTTGGAACATTGTTTGGAATAAATTTATTTTTATTATTGTTCTGTGTTTTATCCTATAATATTACATACTTTCATTATACGCAAGACCGACTTGGCTTGTGTTACATGCTACATCGAGTTTCTATAAAAAATTATTTTAATAATATATTTATTTAAATGAAGAAAATTACAGCCTAACCATTAAACATAGTAATATGAATAATAATAACTAATTTTTTTAATATTATTTATACTAGTTTTATATGAATAAAACCTATATATATTAATACATTGATATTTTAGTAATGTATTTACTTGTATGGACATTCTTTTTTCTTAAGATAACTTCTTTTTATGGAATTCTGTGAAAAATAATAAATTAAATTATAGATAATTTTATAACATTAATATGCAAAAATAAACTTCATTTTTGAAGTCATTATATTAAATTTATCATATGATTAATTTTTGTGTATTTTTTGAGAAACATCATTCTCGGAAGAACACTAAAAAATACTTAATTTTAATTGAAAACATGTTTTTATATAATTTAATTACATTGTTAATATATATTTTTTTATGATGTAAAATTAGAAAAAAAAGTTACATATAATATTCATATTTATTTTATTGGAATCCTTTTTATATTTAATTTATTTTTAAAATATTATCAATAATTTGAACATTATCACTTAAAAAACTCATTCTCTCCACATCTATGAGATTTTCATTACAAAAAATTTACTATTCTATGAACATAATATATAAAAATGTTATACATGGTTTTAATAATAATAATATATATTGTTTATTTATATCAACTTAATTTTTTACCAAGTAGATTAGTGAATGTGAATAAGATTAATTACAATGGTTGAGGTAAAATTATGCATTACATTGGACTATACCATAATCATAAGAGAAAAAATGAAAAATATACATGTGATAACCCAATTCATGGAAATATTAATTCCGTATACCTTGAATTTATTTTCTGGGTTCAGTTTTTATGACTTTTTTATGTTAAAAAAATGGTACACCTAGCTTTTCATCACAAATAGCATGTGTGTCTCATCCATCCCTTATAAAAGGCCACCACATCTACCCATTCATCAAAATATTGGAAAAAACATCTCAATCAATCACTGCCCAAATCACAACCCAATATCCCTACATTACTCCCAAAATCCTACGTCTTGGTATAAATCCTACCAATGAACCCATTTTGTGCAAACAAAATGGAGTTAACGAAATAAGAGGTAATATCATTCCTCAAATGCATCTCCATTATTTTCATTCTCCATCATCTAAATTATTATTATTACAAGCCTAAATAATTTCATCGATATCAAAAATGCAATGATATGTTGTTATATTATTATTTTTACTGATTCCTTCACAGAATTCTAGAAAAATTCTAATGAACATATCGTTCTAGTGTTTCATGAACCACCACCACATGAAATGATATTATTAATTTTTCATTGAACACCTCTTATGTATAGGACATATGATGTATCATATGATATATATATATACGATATTTTATATGTTTTTATGATTATGATATTATTTTATAACACATAAATCCATTATTTCCATTTTGTGTAAATAAGATAAATTCATTGGGTGAAGTGGGGACAAACTCCTCTTTAATGGAATGTTCTTTTTTTCAAACTCTACAAGGAATGTATTAAAAATGGTTTCAGTAGAAGGATATGATATTTATAAAATGATAATTATAATATAATTAGTATATATATAAGTACATATATTAAATTTAATTTGATTCTTTCAGTATGATTATTAAATAGATACAACGTTGATGCGCACGTAAGATCAACCATATCCATGAACAATTTATTACATATCATATTTATGTATTTCATCGATTATTATAAATACATATATAAGTAGAATAACTAATATCTATAACATTTTTTCAGTCATTAAATCTTGATATATGTATGAGGACCAAAAATATAAAAATTAAGACACATGCGAAAAACAAATCAGATATTAACCGAAGTGAAATGTAAACATCGAATTATTAATTAGAGGGTAATATAAAGCCAGAATCAAACCATATATGGTTTTATATATAATAATATGTTTAACTAAATTTTTTTATAAATTATTATATTTATTATATAGGATATTTTTATTAGTGTGAAAGTATTCTATAGTATACCTATGGGTATTTCTTGTATCACTTTTATTTTAGCGAGATTTATACCTTGTTAACAACTCAATTATTTTGGGAGATGTATATACATACTAATAATATGATATATTATTGTTATACATAAAAATATAAATAATTAAATATCTAATTTATGATATCTCTTTGATTGGGTTTTTATTGCAAAAGTTAATAATTCCATAATGTATGTTTGTCTAAATATTCTTTCTTTGAGAAAAATGACATGAATTTCAAATAAAAGTGTTTTAAAATTTGATTTTATAAGTATATTTTATGTTAATTTTAATGGGAAATGGATTTTAAAAATTGGTTATGGTTACCAAAAATTCATTTATATAATTCCAAATTTCATCCAAAGAAATCATTTTCAAAATGTATTTGTTCATTCATCATTTATTTTCAAAAAAAATTCAATGAAATGGTTTTAAAAACGTTTAGAATATTGAATTATATGTCTACATTATTATATTGAGTGATAATGGTTTTCTAAAGGGTTTATTTTTCAAATTTTTTTTTTAAAAAGAAAACATCTAATCATCACGAATTATTTTTAAAGGATATTTGAAAATTATCTTCCATATTACATAAAATCTAGTGTTTTTAATCATTCCATTATTGGTAATGTATCCAATGGATCCATTCATATTATATCCCAGAATAGTTTATGTTGTTATGGAATTTTTCTATGGAATCTTATTTCTCTTCCAAAAGTTATATGCCTATGAATACTACTTTTTCATGTGTTTTGATTTCATTATAAATGAATTTTTATCAACATGTTATGAAAAGAATACTTTTTTAGGACCCGCATTACATTTATTTGGTTATGATATGATTGTTTAATATGTTTTGGCATAAGAATTTATGATATGAATTTTAGTGGGGTGTTTCCTATTTATCCCTCAAATTCATTAGTTAATGATTTATGTCTCATGTGATAATGTTAGGATTCATGTTGAAGGGATTGATCCACCATTGGGGATAGTGAAAAAAATACAAAATGATATGATGAGTAAACCTAGTACCTTACATGGAAAGGTATACTATTGGGGATGGTTGTGTGTGCCTAATGTTCTAAGGATCGATTGACAATTGAGAGGGGATGGGTTAATTAGTTGTTCACTTTTTTAAGATTCAAATATTTATGAAACATAACCGATGCAACCTATTAAGATTTATTTCTATATCAACATTTAGAAATTACATATGAATGAAATAATAGTAAAGAATGTAAGGCACACACAATTTACAATTTTTGGCCTCAATTTGAGATTCTAAATCCATATCATATTTACTCTCATGGAACTATGGAAATCCACTATAATGAAAAAGTCAATACAAATAGTGCCAACTCACATTTTACACCCTCTATATCTAAAAAGGAATTATTATAATGAATCTTGTCATTTTACGCAAAATTTTGATTCTGAATTTCTTACAATTTAGGATTTGATTTGTTCAAAAGTTAGGTTCCAATTTTCATAGAATTCTGTGTCTGATTTTCTTAAAATTAAGGTTCTAATTTGGATGATATTCATGTGTTGATTTTCTCAGATATTAGATTATGATTTTCTTATAAATTATGTTATAATTCTTTAGAATTGAGGTTCCAATATTCATAGATTTGAAATTCCAATTTTCTCATTATTCATAATCTTATTTTTTCAGAATCTGGGTTTTGATTTTCTCAAAATGACGGTACCAATTTTTTTAGAATTTAGTTTCACATTTTATCATAATTCATGTTCTGATTTCTACAAAATTCATTATGCAATTATTAATGAATTTATGTTCCAATTTATGGTGAATTCAGGTTCTGATTTGTGCAGAATTCATTTTCCGATTTGTGTAAAATTTAAATTCTGATTAGTGTAGAATTTATGTTCTGATTTCTAAAAAATTACTCTTAGTGAATATTATTTCTTCAAACCAATACATTAATTCGTCAATCGTATTGATCATGAATGTTTTCATGATAATTTAGAACTTTTTGATCAGCAAAAAATCATCTAATATTATTTAAAATGAATGAGTAACATTCTAACCACAGACTTTTCACTCTTCGACGACATCCTCTTTCAAAAAAACTTCATCAACAATAGTAATTCTTCATTCAGAAACATCATTCAATTTCAAAAACATCTTTCAAACTCAAAAACATAATTCTTTCTATGATTATGATACAAAAAATTCATTAAAAAAACTTTTCATCTTACAATTTATCAAAATAATTATTCAACAAAAATGTTTAGTTCTCAACAAATATAAAACATTTAAAAAAACAAAATTGTTCTGAAATATACCCATTTGATTTGTTGACAACCCATATGAACAAATTTTATAACTCATAGATTATTTTCAGAACTCATCTTTTTCATGAAACTCATTTTTTAATTTAATCAATGGAATATCCTTTCTCAAAAGATAGTGTTTGAACACAACACTACTAGATAAAGTAATGTTTTTGACGGAATTTCATCCCTCGATGGAATGTAAATTTTGCAGCCATGTAATGATAACACCCCCTTAGTTATCTTCTTTTCTATATGATACCTTTTCCATTCTCACTTTTATTTTTATCGCCCCCTTTATATGATAACCAAAACTTCAGATTCAAAAAAATGATGTTATGTAAAGAATAATACAAATTTTAATTTTTTACATTCTCTACCCCTTTTTCAATATCATCCAATGAATGGTGGGGTTGAATTTAGGATTTTTAGGATGAAATGGGAGGAGGTTAAACATTAATATGGATCACTAATTCATCACACCATTCCTTCAACATTGATTTTGTATAGATATCATCAATATAATACGTTAGTGAAATGTATTGTGTCAAAACATCTCTACCTACATCTTTCTCTTTTATCAAGTGAATCATTATTTCAATTTGTTTTGATCTTGAATATTGGAAATGATTCATAAAATGATCAAATGCACATTAATTATAAAATATTATCCTGAATGATTTAGAAACATTATCTTTCAAATCATTCAACGAAACCTTCATTCATAACATTTGATTTGAAGAATATATTTATATAAAATTTTGTGATTCAGATGGTCTTAAGGTTACTAATAATTGTTTCTTACTATTCCAACACATACAACATTCATCCAGAAAAAATGTTCTACCTGAAGATGACATTCTATCATTACAATTGCCAGACCAATCATCATCTGTATAGCGAAAAAACATCATCTCACTATTTCTTTTCTAAAACAAGCCATGTAAATTTTCTCCTTTGGCAGATCATAAAATCCTCTTTACAGCCAACATATGTCTTTATTTCAGATTACATTGATACCTGGAACGTAATTTCATAGAAAAAACAACATTAGGGCTTGAATCTAAATGGTAAATAAGACATCATATCATCATCTGATTCAATTTAGGATTACAACCTATTCTCGATTCATCATTACTCAACATTATGCTCAATGAAAGTGGAGTTGAAACTTATTTTTTATAATTCAACATAATATTATTTTAAATTTCCCTGGAATACATTTCTTGAGATAAGAAGATATATTTTTAATTTTCTTGATCATTTTGGTGATGAAAGATAGTTAATCCCACAATCAATAAAATTTCAAATTTTCTTATTCATCTCTCTACCAAACACATTGTAATATTTTTCAGTAGCCTCAACATATTTTATATCATCCTTATAAACAATTACAATTAATCTTCCAGAATCAACACCATTCACATTCATGTTGCTGTCAACATTTCCATTATAAAATTTCATCATTCTAAAAACATTTCCAAGTTTCGAATTCCAAGAATGTAGAGCATGTACCATCCAAAAAATGCATTCATCAATTTAAAAAAATTGTTTTCAACCTCATCAAGTGAAATCAAACAAGATTTTTAAATGGAATCTTCTTCTTGAATCTCCTCATTTTTGAAATATGACATGACATACATCTAAAATAAGTTTTTAATTATTATGAGTTGCCACTAAAATAAATATTCAAATAGTTTCTATCCTTTCTATAGGGAAAATGATTCCTTAAAAGTTACTCCTTCCACCCATGCATGTCCTTGAAATATATGTTTCCATTTTTTTATAAATTTCTGCATGTTCATTCAACTTATTTTGGTAAACCCTCTTGGTTCTGATATAATTTTTTTGTGGCTGTTGGCACCAAAATTTGGGATGAGGAAGAGAAAAAGATATTCCCTCTGGGCTACCTCAGGAAGCATATTCCCAGAGCCCTCCATCCACAAGACCAGCGTGGAGATACCTCTATTGCGCACCCGTCACGAAGCAAAGATAAGCTCCATGACCCATGTGATGTTTGTGAAGCCACCACCAATCAAGGGTATGTGAGGCTCCTCTATCCTGATTGACCATTACAAATTCGCCTCAAAGCAAGGAAGTAGGATGCTTCTCGACTGTATTGTCATTTTCAAAGCCGCCGAAGAGAAATGAGGTGGGAGGCTCTGCAATCGGATTGATGTTTGTGGAGCCTCTTAGGAGCAAGGGCGTGATAGGATATTTGGATACGAAACAGTTCCACATATCATTGTGCTGAGTCATCTCGGTTTCATGCCACTTCTTTCTAATAAATATCAGGCTTTCCTCAAGCCCAAAATATGGATTTCAGGACCTCTTGTATAAGGCCCAACACCTATAATAATATTCACAGCATGCCAAGAAGGCATGCCTGTTTCCTCTTATGATTCCCGCAAGAAGGGTTGCTATTGTTGAGCCCACCATGGTTTCCCAGATAGAGGCTCCTTGAAAACTAGATTTTCTACCATTGGATCCATCCCCACAGCCTCGTAGAGGCCCTCCACCTCAGGCACAACCTCTAGACTAGTAGCATCCACCTCAAAATCGGTAGGCACCCCTGCTTAATGTGTCGACCCCACCCAATCAGGACAATCAGGCTCCATCTTCTCGACAGGTTCCTCCAGCCCCTCATCAGGTCCATGCTCCTAGAGCCCCATTCCCATATAGAATATACTAGACCAACTCATTCAATAAGGCTCGGGTTCCCATTTATTTCTGAGGTTCCACGAAACATGGGTTTTTACGTTTTTCTAAATGCATGCGACCAGAAGTGTCATGTCTAACTGATCACCCCTATTACTTCCCCTATCACTGGATCCTAGGGAACACTCTTAAATTAAACTATGTGTATAAAAACTAGCTTCATGACCAGGTCAACAAAAAAATGTCAGGTTTCTACCACCTTTGGCATAAGTGGAAATTGTATTCATGATGCCCTATAGCAGCAGTGACAACGAAGGCGAAAGACATGACGTTTCTAACCGTGAGTCTCAGTGGTGCGACGTTAGGATGAATCATAGGGAATTATTCCATACCCATTTTATTATCCATGAACACTTGAATCGACCAGAGCCTTTCAAATATGCTACGTCACCCACTACTAGTACCTATGTGTCGACTTCTTAGTCGTCCCCTTCACAGAAGTGCAAGCATCGGTAGGGCAAGGGATTACAATGTCCCCCACTAATGCCATTTTCATCCAGTACTCTCAGTGACTTCATGACCCCAGTGATGGTGATTCCCCTAGAATCATTCTTCAAGTGGATTAATTTTAATGTTAAATTCAAGCGTACAACTCAGTGAATACCGTAGAGTTGGTAAACCCCTATGTGATTATTGATGGTGAGGAGTTCTAAGAGGATCCTTCAAATGTTCCAAGCCATCACTATTATCGACAGAGAAAAATCAATATGGATAGTCTATGTGACTCTATCAATACATCCAACCAGGCGATTCATGCCATTGAAACCATATAGCATGCACAATGAAGATCTCATCATGAACAACCTTCACATATGGTGTCATAAGGTCTTCCTTGGCCTCCCTTTCTGTTGCTTGATCAGGCAGAGCCTCTCTGAACGTGTCGTGATCATCTGCAAACTGCTATGGACCATTCTCAGTCATCTAGCCCTCATATTTTTATCACTCCACATGCATCGACTTGTGAGAAGTATGATATTCCAAGCCATAGTCGCCCGCTGGTCTAGCAGGCAGGGCCCGTCATACCTTTTGTCAAAGAGTGACTAGTTGTAATTAGATTCTCACACATTTTAAGGATGTATGTTGTCCTTAAACAACTTTCCTGTATTACAAAATGTCTCTCCATCTTTGAGGACATTATCCTGTCTGCCGATATGCATGAACCCCTCATTGAGGCTTTATGAAGCCCCCACGAGTTCAAGATAGAGTTTGAAGCCCCATAAGCCTTCCATTATAAGGCGATCGAGCATGGTGAATGTCATTCCATCATCTCGTTCTCTGGAGAGATGAAGGCTCTCCCATTCAGGGGCACAATCACCCATTGTACATTACCAAACAGTTTATTGTAATGGAGGTCTATTTCATTATTATTTATTGAGGCTCCAGGATCAAACAAATCATGACTTAGACACTGCACAAACTAGGGTTGTTTGAGGATGACCTGAGTCCATCAAACCTGAAAATCTAAGGATATGAGAGGATGAAACAGACACTGTTTGGAAAAAATTTCCTAAAGACCCAGTTTGGTGGCCTCGTAGCCATCACTGAATACATGGTAGTCTCTCATGACACTGCCTACAAAGCGTTTATGGGCCGGACATGGCTCCACCTGCATGCGGGGGTCCCTTCATAATAACACTAGTGCTTCATGAACCCCCTTAATGATCGAGTTGTTGTACTTCAAGGGGAAACATCTCCCTTTACCTCTTGTGAAGCCCTCTACCTTGATTCTGACTATCACAAGAGAAAGGAAAAGATGATTAAGGAAAATGAGGTTGACCATGTTCCAGCTGAGACATGCCTGTTGACAGAACTTGATGATGCTAACATTATTCAA
This sequence comes from Viscum album, assembly GCA_963277665.1. Taxonomy (NCBI): domain Eukaryota; kingdom Viridiplantae; phylum Streptophyta; class Magnoliopsida; order Santalales; family Viscaceae; genus Viscum; species Viscum album. The sequence continues at coordinate 200,941,083 of OY728121.1, read as the reverse complement.
ATCCACCGATGAAAGGCTGAAACCCTAGAAATGGTACAATTATTTGTTGTTTTGGAATTATGGGGGATTAGATTCTGAATTCTATGAGATGCCGGATGATCACCCCATACTCCAACACGAATCAGGATTAGGTGATCTCATAGGTCCCTACCACAATAAGGTATTAGGATGTCCACTCCATGGAAACAACAATACACCATACATTCTAGTTTTGTTGGGATGGGATTAACCGGCTCAAGATGACATGCCACTACTGCTTCTATATCATCATGCATGGACCCTTGGTCTGAAAACCATATGGGATCGGATTGAAAACCATAATTTAAATGGTTTCGGTAGCACATGAGTCCCCCGATGCAGTTTCCCCCACTGTTTAGGCTGAAACCAGTCTCCCATCAGGATCTGTGGACACAGAGGAAAATCCTCTCACTGAGGATCCTTCCCCCAAAAGTGATAAAGTAGATTTTGAGTATTATCCTATCTCCGTTGAAAATGGAGTCTCTACCATAGACTATGAATTGGTACACATGAACCACAGTAATGAGGTAGATCCGAATCCCACATTTATCAGCACTGTTATGCCTGTCGAAGAGAAAAAATAGTATGTGGACTTCCAGATGCAGCAACATGATGTATTCTTTGGGAGTTATGATGAGATGTCAGGAATAGATCCTCTGGTAACCGTCCACCACCTCTGTCTCCCAGTAAATCACAGTGGGTGTAAGTAGTCTCCAAGAATGATGCACCTGTCAAACGGTGCCATGGTCGAGGACAATGTTGATAATCTAATAAAATCAAATTTCGTTAAGGAGGTCTAGTACACCAATTGGATAGCCAAAATTATGCCAGTCAGGAAGAAAAATGGACATATCAGAGTCTGTATCGACTTCTATGATCGCAATCGTATGTGTCCGAAGGATGATTTTCCCCTTCTTGTGAAGGAATTGTTGATCCATGCTATAGCTGGTTTCCCTGCCCTCTTTTTCAAGAATTTATATTCTTTGTATAATCATATCTGAATGACCTCCATGAATGAAGAGTATACTAACTTTAGAGAACTGTAAGGTACTTTATGTTATCATTTCATGCCCTTCCATTTAATGAATGAAGGCTTCACCTATCAGCGGGCTATTCATCACATATTTAAACCGATCCTCGGGACACTGGTGGAATGCAAAATGGAGGATATAGTTGTTAAATCTCACCAGTTTCATGACCATCATAATGAACATGAAAAGTGTTATTACTCCTTCATTCCCACCACATGAAGATGAACCCACTGATGGGTTCCATTGTGCTCACCTCCCGGATGTTTCTTGGAATTCTTTTTAGATTCAGGGGTATTGAGATCAACCCGGAGAAGATCAAGGTCATATAGACTATGAATGTTGATTCATCGTGAATATTTCTAGAAAGTGTAACATTATTTCATGCCACATGAACAAAGACATTGTCTATCTGTGGGACGAAAAAAGATAGAATTCATTCTAGGAAATCAAGCAGTATCTACCCCAGCCTCTGTCCTTAATGCCACCTATTTCTAGAAAGTCACTGGTCCTTTATGTGACCGCCTAGGAATGATATCTCAACACCCTTTTAACCCATATGAATAAAAAAGAACAGAGAATATTATCTACTTCAACAACCGCATGCTCCATGATACATAGACTAAATTTTCCACTATCGAGAAGTGCTTCCTTGCACTGGTTTTCACAGTATAGAAATTTCAATATTACAGGAAACACCATGATGTACCGCTGGTATCATGGGTAGATCTACTGACGTACATCCTAAACCACCCCATGTTGATAGGATGTCTGGCTCATTGGGTAGTAATCCTTCTGTAGTTCTACATCAGGTTTTTCCTAGATAAGTCAATTAAGGGGAAAGACTTGGCATATTTCATCACGACTCATCCGGCTAATGAGGACCAGTCTCTGGACCCTAAAATTCCTGATGAGGATATCCTCTCGGTTGACCAAGACATTTAATGCTACAAAATGCACCTTGATGGTGCTTCTCGGAGCCCTTCTGGTAGAAGGCTCAATGACCCCAGGCACAACAGAGTAGTCCTAGGTGTGATCTTCATCATTCCAGCACAAGACATCATGTATTATTCATTCATACTATCTGAATGTTGTAGAAACAACGTGGCAGAATATAGGGCCCTCATTACAAACATCGAGTCGACCCTCGAGATTGATTTTCCACACATGCATGTGAATTGGGATTCAAACAATTCATCAATAATTTCATTGATGACTATGTCATCAGGAATCCAATGATCCTACCTCTGTTGGAATGCACCATCTAGCTAATGGCCTAGGTCCAATCTCGGCCAAAAGTTACTCATGTCCCTCAATCCCAGAATAGTCAAGATGACACCTTGGACCACCTAGATTCATCACTTGTAGATCCTAAACATGTTTATTTGATTATCCATGTGGTTAACTGAAGGTTCATCACTCCCGTGACTCCAGATGATCATGAAATCCCACAAGTAAACCACCTTACTATCGGTGCCTCCACACCAGGACCCCCAAGTTCCCCAGATGTAGTGATTGAGTTAACTCGCAACTGCAGATCCCCTTTTGTTGAATAACTCTGTAATGGTAATCTTTCAGAATATCTAGCTGATCAAAAGAAAATATGATTATTCACATTACATTTTATCCTCTCGAGTGGTCCCAGTCTTGATCATACCCTCTATATGCATGTGTTTGATGGTATTATCCTCTGTTGCATTCAATGATCTGAGATTTCTCAAGTCACGTGGGAGTTTCATGTCAGTTTCTATGGGGATAATGAGAATAGGATTAATCTATTTCACTATATTTTAAGACTAGGGTATTTTTGGCCCTCTATGATCCATGACTGCATCGAGTTTTCCATGAGGATCCATGCGTTCCAAATTCATGACAACACTGTGCATCAGCTGCTGGAGCCTCTTCACACTACCATGTTATCTTGGCCCTTTATGGTCTGGTGACTCATTGTCCAATGACCATATCTACGGGCGACATCTCACTAATCCAGGTTCATCCTGACCGTTATGGATTCCTTTTCAAATTTTAATGAAGCGGTTCCGCTCAAGGAGGTCACTGACCATTATATCGATGACTTTGTGAGCTCCAATATCATCTACCAGTTAGGAGTCCCTCATGTCTTCCTTATAGATTATGAAACCTTCTTCAAGGTGGACGAGTTTAATATATTTTTCACCAAGTACAATTTTTTTCTAGTAATACCTCCTACTACAACACGTAAGAAATTGTGAAAATGAAGGAGTCCAACAAAAACCTCTCTAACATTTTGTCAAAAATGGTTTGTCAGAACAAGATGAGTTGGCCGAATAAGTGCCTGAAATCCCTCTAGGATTATCATACGATGACTCATAATTCCATATAGGTGACCCCATACTCCCTGGTGTATGGAACATAGGCCATCATACACATCGAGATTCAGCTGCCTTCATTACGCGCAACTTTCTAAGATCAGAAAGCCCTAGATATAATAGTTTAAATATGTTTGCGGAATTGGATGCACATGACAAGAATAGGCTTCTTGCCCTTCACAATCTATAAAGGAATCAGAAAATGATAGATATATAATTCAAATATATTGTTCACCACCTCTATTTCTTTCATGATGACTTGGTGATGGACCATAGAACACCAATGATACTTGAATGAAAACCACCCATGTTGGAGTCTGAGTGGGAAGGACCTTACATTATTCACATTGTTTATCCCAATGGCACATACTCTCTGGTTACAATGGATTGTGATAGTGTAAAGACTCCCACCAATGCCGTTTTCCTCAATCAATACTTTTCTTGAGGAAATGAGGTCCTACATGACTTTAAACATTATGGTCCTACATGACCATAAACTGTTATGTCCGGTGTGACATTAATTTGTATGTCGTCCCGTATAACGTTAAATGATACATGGTCTAAAACTTACTTAAACTATTCCATCCATAACATAAGACATCAAAATGCGTGGTTCATTCGAACTGAAGGACCTAATAGTATTCATCAGTTTTACTACAAAATGATTAACTATGAGTGCCAGATGTACCTCATTTACTTCATGACATTCAACTATATGTCATCTTGAAGGATGTTAAACTGTATCTGGTCTTACATGACCTTAAATAGTTATGTCATGAATGACATTAGACTATATGTCATCCAATAATACATTAAAATATAATAACTATATATTGATTGAATCCCATCCCCAAGGGATATGTAGGAAAGCTCATAAGCTTCGTCTTTAGTCCAGACCCCAATTTCCCCTTTATATAACCCCCAGGGTATAGTTCTCTTGGAGAATCCTACATGGTGTCATGTAGGCTTCATTGGCCCCACTCATGTCAGGATTACAATGATCACACTGTGTGATTCCCTCCACATTCTTCTATTATGATATGTCCTCACTGTACAATGCTAAACTGCATGGCCTCCAAGAACTATGTATGTATTGATTCCCATCCCTGTGGGATGCATAGGAACACTTATACATTTAGTTTATTGGCCTAGCCCCAACTTCCAAATCTTTCCTGGGGTCAAAAACAGGGTGTGGTGCCTTCGTTTTCCCTCCTTTACTATAGGTTCATCATTATCGAACCATATATCCCCTTCCATAGGGATGTTGACATTTTTCATCATGTTGTAAGATGTCAAATTGCACTTGCACATTTAAGCTCCACACACTCACTATACATGTGACTCCGTCATCTTTCACAACCAAAAGGTCCCCAGAACGGTACAGATACAAAGCCTATGAGACACCCTATTATATTAGGCCATCGTCCTTGAGGACCTAAAATGACAAGATGATATAAGTCCCACATTGTGAATATGGTCAGCACATGATGCTCATTTGTTGTTACCATTTCAGGTCACAAGATATTGATGTTGTGTTTTGAACCCGATAAACAGGTTTCCTTTATCATTATCACCACCCCCATATGTCCCAAATATTCTATGTAGATGATAATTCTATCCCGTTATCTCCACAGATGCCATTCTCCCACAGAACGAAGTCTTAGTCTAACTTTTTAACCCTAATAGGATAGGGAGAGGCTAGTCCTACACCTTGTTTCCCACCTTGATCATTGCTCATGTGGGATTAGGAGCTATGGTAATGAAATACCCACTTGAGGGGTCATGTGGCTATAGTTTGTCTAGATTCCTATCCTCAGGTCCTTCAATCCTTTCACCCCCACCCCCCGACCCATTTTATCATCTACTATTTTGTGGTGTTTTATGGAATCGCATCCTCATTCACATCGAGCTATTTATACCATTCCTCACATATACCATCGAGACATCACTTCTTGATCAATCATCCCTTCTACGAGAATAGGCCCCTCAATGGTTAGTGTGCCCCATCATTCGGTTTCCATCATATATTTTATCCAAATGGAACACCAAACAATGTAGATTCTTGGAAAAAGGGATCTCCTTCAATATCTAGCCAATCCCCTCAAGTATTTTGAGTGAAAAATTATTTCATGTCCCATATTGCTAATGCATTAAATGGTAGGCACTCAATTGATTTCCCCCGAACTCCAGTCACATAAATACAGATACTATGTTGGGAATATAGTCAAAAATTATCCTCTATCGTTGTGTTCGTTTCATTGTTTTCCATAGGAATAATGATTCACCCTCTCCACTAAACTATCCCATGAATATGAAATTAAACTAGGCATATAAGGTCATATCCCTACAATAATAAACTAAGAGAAGCATCGTCCTCACTATAAGACGATAAATTGTGAATTGGTTGGGACTTCCTGTTTTAGGTCCCTCAACATTTTTTACCCTTGGACCAAGTGTTAATTCGGGATTGTATGATGTGGAATGATATTATTCCCTCATTTTCCTTAGGCGACTCTTTGTTCCATACACATCACTCATTAGTGTACCTTTCCCATATTTGTGTATGTGCTGCATGATATTAAACTTCACTACATCCTTCATATGAACTATGAGTGGCTTGATTCTCATCCTTATGGGATATGTAGGACTGCCTGAACATCTAGTAGTCAGGTCCAACACCATCTCATAGAAACTTCATTATCATTCTATCATCTTGTCCTAATTCCTTCAAAGGGAGGGGTACGTGATGTGGTATGTTCTTATGTCCCCATTTATGTCGGAACTGTATCAACCAAGCCACATACCTCACTTTCTTGAGACTCCATAGACACCTTGACCAAAAATAATGTTTTCATGTGTAGTTCTCTTATGTTGGGCCACTCGACCCGCTTTGGTGATTCACCAATGATCCGAGGAGTACTTAGGTTCAAAACCATGATTGTTGAATTATACCAGGACATTCTTTCACCAATTTTTCAGGATTTTTGTTCCCCTTCATTTAATCTTTAATTTTATTTGACATCTGAAAGGACACCCAAAAGACATGGATGATCGGCCAATGGGCTCTCCTACCATTACAAGACAACATCCTCGAGGGTTTCGAACAAATAATTGATTCACGTACATTGTTGCAAATAAGGTAAGTGGTTGAAGCACGTCTGTTGTTCCCATCCTAGGTCACACAATATAGATATTGTGTTTTGAACATGGTCAACTGTTATGCTCCATCGTTATTCCAACCGAATCAATCATTAAATTTCATTTTCATGATTCACATCATTTTCAACCACATCATGTAATAGAGGCATTTTGAAACTCATGGTACTTTCCCTAAGTGAAAATTTTCACATTAGGAGGAAAAAACTATGGTAAGTCATCATTAGGGGATTCACACCAATTTCCCCATTACATATATACCATTTGTGAAAAAATCATCTTTCTCCCATGTTTTCCACACTGAGTTTGACTCACGTGGGGTTAGGGATCAGATCAAGGTCAGCGGTCGCTTGAAAGAGTTTTGATTTTCCATGGTCCATGCTCTATGACATTAAACTAAGATATCCTTATACGTTCGACCCTTACAACTACATATAGCTTGATTCCCATCCTCATGGGATATGTAGGATCATCCATACATCCAGAATTTAGGTCCAGCTGAGGTTCCGATAATTATATCTTATGTTAAGCCTTTTTGGCCCTGACTCATAGGATTTTCTGGTGCGGGGTGTGTGGTCTTATTCACTCTTTCATGTCGGGTTTGCAATAGCCGCACCACGTACTCCCCTAATTTGAGCAAGTCTATACTACCTCTAGTCCCACATGATTATATACTGCACTCCTTTAACTACATATGACGTGATAACCATCCTCAGGGGATACCTAGGAACACCTAGACGTTTCGTCCATATGTCCACCCCCATATTTTCTGACCATTGCAGGCCACTTGGCCCAAGGATTCATCCTCAAAATCGTGTGTGGTGTGATGTGGAACAAGACCTCATTAACATCAGGTATTCTTTATCATGTCATGAGCATTCCCCCTATGGTCCCACAAGACATTAAAATGTTGTGGCCTTATTTCACAACATTAAAATACATTGTTGGTCTTATCACACGACACTAATCTATGACATTATCATTCTTGTCGTACAATGAAAAATGGAATTTCATCATGATGTCCTCACTCAAGGGGATATCATGTCTGGTATTGGTCATCCACAATACATGTTTTCAATGCCTACATGCATCTTGATTCTTGTAGTGATACCAAGATTCTCTATCCTGTGTTTATAACATCACCAAAAACACACATCTATCGTAAGAGACAAACAAGTTCAATTAAATGTCGCTTATTTTGGTGTGTGGACCAGACCCACATGACCATATCATCACTGGAACAGGTAACATAGCATTCCATGTCCATAAATACATAATTATTTAATACCATTCTCATGGTGTATTTAGGAATGCCCAAACACTTTTCCTGAGGCCCATCCTAACTTTCATTTTCGATCCCTCTACATGTGAACATCACAAGGAACACATTGTGATATGGACACACATCATCATTCATGTCGTGTTGTATAATTAACTTACCATGTGTCTACCTCATTCCATACCATCTATGGTCTAGCTCAGAGACATTAAACTAAGATCTCTCTATGTATTATCTACCGTGCATAAAGACAACCCTCCAGAACAAGGTATGTCATAATTCCCATCCTCATGGGATACATAGGAACACCTGGTCATTCTATATATGGGTTCAGCCCCAGGAATATTGAATCCTACACCCTCATTTTCGACCCCTGGGCCCAAACACTTTTGGGAAACCATGTGACATTAGATCTAAACTGAACAAGTTTAGGATGCCCCATTATATTTATGGGATGCTCCAGTTTCCAAGAAGAGAGGATTCCAACCATCCAGCATTGGTCTCTATCCGTTCCATTCTTAGAACTACATTTTGATTGATTCTCATCCTTATGTGATACATAGAGTTGCCCAATCATTCAACCTCAGGCCCATCCTTAGCATCGTTTACCCTTCTGGCCCCACGACCCAGATAATGGTCTCCACTGTGTGATAATTAAAACTATGTGCATTATCCTTAACATACAATGTTAAACTAAATTTTCATCATTCTCCATGCCCTGACGTAAAACAAAATAGTGTCCCAGGTCCTTTATAGAGATGTATAGTTCAGAAGTAATTTTGATCCATGATCTGACTCATGCACCCACCTAATTTGTATCCACAATTGGAGAAAAATGACAAGAGTTTTGGATTCCTTTCAAACAACTCATCCCTCCACCCTCCACACTTTGAATCCCCATTATTGATACCCTTACTCTATTTCACAAGTAATGGAAGCCCCTAATAGTATGGATGCTTGACCTATGGCCCACCTACTGTCCTGGGGTAACATTCTGGAAGACTTATGGATAAAATTTTGTGTCAGGTCTCGTTTCTCGAATAGGGTCAGCAGTCGGCCCTCATTTGTAATCCACACTCTAGGATAAAGCAATAAGGATAATAGGTTTTAAATACGGTCAACAATTATCCTTTATTTTTAGGCCACCCCTATAGTGTCCCAAATCATGTGTATCATGATTCACACCTTCCATTCCCCTCTGTTCGAAATAATTCCAACGCCACTTGCATTTTCCCTCTCATGCACTAGAGAAAATTTGGAAAAGTCGCACATCGATTTTTCTAAGACCTTTTGACTAGATTCAGGCCTCTAACCTTCTTTCTAGAAATCCATATTGGTTTTTAAAATTTATGATTCCTGATACATGGTTTTCACTAATGCATTTAGATGGAATAACGTGGCGTCCATCCATTGTTTCTCACATCGGGCCCAACCCACGGGTGCTCATGGATTAGCTACTTGGCATTTTAAAAATTTAAAAGACACATAGAAAACTGAAATGATTTATGGAACTCAAGAATGAAACTGATATAAAATAATTATGGCATGATGCACATTCAAATGTTTATAATAATTATAGCACCCAAGGGAAAATCCATCCCCTGAATGGGTTTAACCCTGAAAAAGGGCGTTGTAGCTCCACATCCCTCTGGCTTGTCGTGTCTAGGATTTGATGCCACATGTTTAGTCCCCACTCCTACTCATCACCAAGGCGGAATAGTTCATCGTCCGCAATCTATGCTGGCTCCTCGTCGCTCCGGATGATAGACATATCCTTGGATGCTTTCTTCATTTGATAATATACTTCCTCTAGCTGGGCCTTCAGTCGTGATATTAGATCTGATTGTACGTCGAGGAAAGAGAAATACTCATCTACCCAGACCTACAACTATTGAATCCCATTTTCAACCACATGTCACCTTATCATGTTCACAACTTTTCTTCTCTTCCAACCCAAACCAAGGCTGAAGTCATATTCTGGAATCATCTCCACCATGAGATCTCGGACGAGCATGTGAGTATGCTAAGCATCCACTCCTCTAGTGCACAGTTAATGCTATTGAGACTAATGAATCCCCATCTGTTCAATCCATTGTGATTGAGGGGTATCATCAATGATGAAATTGATTAGATTCCACGAAAGGAAATGAATGATTTGGCTATCCTCCTCCTCAGAGGTCATCTTGTCCTGATCTGCAGGATCAGCTTGTTCGTATACGGGAAACACCCCAAGAACTCAACAACAAGGTTTTCATCTAGTGTCTGATTGAGTATTTCAGACCAATGTTTTTTGATCGATCCTCATAATGATATCCCACCATAATGATCTCAGGATCTGTCCTGCTAACGATCCCACCATTGATTGGGAGCGCCATAGCATGGTCAGTTTAGATATCCACCTCTACTACCAGCAGCTTTTCCTTGGGAATGACACCACCCGGAGTATAATCCAACAATACCAAGCTAGTGTATTCCATTTGAAGAAAAATTCATATAAATAAAAAAGTGCACGGACGTTAGTTAACTGGATAAATGGCTGGCAGTCATGAATTCTGTAAAGGAGACACACATAGATCGAATAGTCTGTCTCCCTCCTAGGTTGTTTCCATTGGGACCCTAATCCATTACCCTCCGTAAATTTATGGGAATTATGAAAACATCAGAAGAACCACCTTAGGTGTCCCAGCCCAGCTATGCGCGGTTACCGCCATAGCCGTGAGAGTAGACCCCGAAGGCCGCAGAACTGCATCTACTGATGGGATGGAGTGATTTTTGTCTAAATGGCCATCATGGACAGTTCAAATATATATTGAGATGTCCTATATGACCTAGATGAAGACTATGGGATGAAATTTAAGATTTTAACTTAAGGGACTATTCCAATTCTTCCATCTCTGAGTCTAAATCACCAACCTCACCCTCCTCAAGAGTGCTCCCTCTACAAGCCTCCTCCACTAAGGAGGAGTCATTTGTTTCTTCCAGCTGCTAGAATCACTCCCTCAATTCCAGAGGTATCAAAAATGGAGGGTCCATTCAATCCATCCACACCTTTACTTGAACCTTCATTGGATGTGGGACAACCTAGGAGTGCACGATGACATTAAAATCAGCAACATATTGCTCCACCATTACCTGGGATACTGAAAAGCTGACCCTAACATGGTTGATCCCAGGAAAATCCATCCCGAGATGGTTCAATAGTTTCCACTTCTCGGAAAGGTTGATGATTTGTTATTTGACATCCCATATGTCACAAGCCTCCAAGTAAACATCAATTTTCAGCCTATATATTTAGAACATCCCCTTCCCCGAAGCTCGGGTAGATATCCTAAAGAACCCCCAGGGCGGCCTCCCCTCTGGATGACTCTTCTCTTCTAGGACCAATGGATTCCCAACAATACTTCTCTTTAGACAAGTTTGGGTATTACCACCACTGAAGCCCTGACACTATGATATGTCCTCACCGCCCTCCATCCCGGCCTAGGGGTTGGGGAGGCACGTCGTCGCTAGCCCGAACGATTTGCTGCATTAGCATCTGCCTAGGGTAGACTACCTCCTAGCTCTTGGAATAATTCTTCACCAGAATAAAGATGGATATGGATGGATTCAAATCGATACTCATAATCACATCCTCCCTTGTGAAAATGTTCCACATATTCCTCAACACACTTGGGTAATCCTCGTGGCGCACCCCCATGTAGACTCGTGGGGTGAACCGGTGCATACACAGAAACTGCCTTGCAAATCGGCGCTGTGTGTATAGATCAAGGAGGGAATCACAGTCAACACATTCCACCAAGACTCTACCCAGAACGTCCAAGAGGTATGACTGGTTCTCTTATGTTCCCTGACTATCATCAGTGTATACACATATTAGCAATGAGAACGAGTCAAAATAGAAGTCATCTTCCTTCCATACCAAGTTCAGCAACACTTGCAGGGTCAGCTTGGCTAGAAATCTCCCCAAAGCAGTCCGAATATATGGGAATAAATATGATATTGGAAGGAAAATTTGGTTCATATATTCCTAGACACCTCTGACGTGAGATTTTATCCCCTCATACAAGAGGTGGAATGGGCCAAATAACCTCTACGGATTCTTCCCATCACTGATACATTGTAGCATCTTGTACATCTTTTTGTGAATCAAGATCCTGAGTTTGAATCATCCCACAATATCCTCTTTGGATTCATCCCCTCAGTAACCTATCAACTGGTTGCTACTCGGAATTGACATGGAACCCCCATATCTTCCACTAGCTGTCCCCCAAGAGCCACTAATACGAGTTCTCCTTGCCTCACTGAACCGCTTCAGGCAGGTCTGAGGACTAACATAAAACTGTCTATTTTTAGATCCATCAATTCCATTGTCAGCAGTGGTATCTACTCCGGATCCTCCCAGTCACCCAAAATAGGGAGGAACTAATTGTACATTACCCCCAGTATTGGGTCCCCTGAAATCTGTTGTAGATCCCATAGGCTGATGCCGAACTCTCCGTGGTGCAAATTGACGATATTGGTCCTTGACAACAACCTACTTAGCTACTCCAACATCAACTACTTCAGCTAATGGATATGGAATTTAGAGGCCCATGACTCCACATACAGGCCCACTGACGTCATCTCTACCCCGAATTCATCGAAAGAGGAACCTAACCAGTAAGCCTATGACCATTCATCTATGAAGTTTCCGCCCTGGAGAGGATCCCACATGTCAGACCACCCCTTCTTCAGGTTCCCTATGGAAGCCTTCAGAATAGTATGGTACATTGTTGGAGATGTATCTAGCTTCAATTCCTTCCCATAAACGTTATTCACATGACTGTATAGACAATTAGCATTGACAGGTGTGACTTCCTTCCAAGTATGGTCGTCAGCTACCATGAACCATTGGGGTTGGCACGTTATGATCCTGAACCATTATGTTGGTTCTTCCTTGATCTCTTCAGGGATTATGGAATCATCACTCAGGCCAAATCCGTATAGAGGTATCCTCTTTCACAACAGATAGGTCTTCTGGTGTTCTGAAAGCTTCTCCACTAACGAATAATGGTCAGAATGGCTTCGTACAAACTCACTTATCCATGAGCCATCCACCATTTCCACCATCTGGGAAGCATCCGAATGGAACACCCTAATATCTTCTGGGAGAGCCATTCAGTTTTAGATATTTGTATGTTTAGGTTATTTTTTGCGAACCTCTTCAACGAAGCTCATTTACGAAGATATATCGCGAAGATAATTTGTAGTGTCGTTCCCGGGAAGATGTCGTGTAGCCTTCCCAACATCGTGGGAACAATCCGCAGAGCACAAGCTCATAGAGTCAAAGGAATCGTTGCGTTCCACGAAGTTGAAAGGACCAATTCTTGGAGAGAAATAACTAAGTGCGCATAGCTTCAAGAATCTAGAGAACTATAAAAAAAATCAGAGTTGAGAAACAAAAAAAGTGGGGAAACATCAATATTTATAGGCGATGACCCCAGGTTGTTCGTGGAATGTCTTGTCACGACAAGAATCATGAAACTCTCAACCCGCACGTCATCGATCTGCATTACGACCCTCCTTAGTGATATTTCATTGCAATTTTCCTAATGTATTTTGGTTATTGACCCACAGACATAGACCATCGTTTTTCACTTTCTGCTCCAAGTCTTAGGTGGGGAATTTTTTAGCACCATAATTTGGGAGATGAAGGGAAAATGAATATCCCTTGGGGCTTCCTCATGAAGCTAGTTTGTGGAGCACCGCAGCACCGTCGCTGGTGTGATGCTACCTCCTTTGCGCACCCACCTTGGAACAAAGAGTCAGGAGGCTTCGTGACCCGAGTGACGTTTTTGAAGCCACCATTGAGAAAGGAGGCATGAGGCTCCACAATGCGGATTGAAATTTTTGATGCTTCCGCGATGAAATTAGGCTGCATGTTCGGTGACATGATTGAGATTTTTGAATCGCAAAATATGAAAGAGGCGGGAGGCTCCGCATTTACGAGAAATTGCCACCAAGCATTGCACAGAGCAATCTGAGCCTCGATCCACCTCTTTCCTATAAAAATCGGGTTCCACTCATGCCCAAAGGATGTATTCTCCGACTATTATCCTTCTCAGATATCAAATCATGAAGCACTATCAACCCTTCAAAAAATGATCTCTTCAATTTACTTTAGCATCATGAAGTGACTTTCTGTTTGGTTAAATTCAACCCCTATTGAATGAGGGATGAACTTCACTGAGACCACGGTCCCCCGTGATAGAAGGGAATCACCAAGGGGAATCAGGTCTTTGTGGAGGACATATGCTTCGCGATGTACCCTCTATGCACATGTTACCCCCATGCTAAGGAAGGGTCAATATGAAACGCGAACCACACTATATTACAATGTTGTTCTTCACCTAGAAACATTGTTTCACGAAGCACTGCTCCTCAAAATACTTTCCACATAACGAGGAAACTTCCATATGCACCTATGCCCTATGTCTGGGTTGGGCCACTTCACTTCATGAAGAATACACATTCCAAATCCCCACTACTACATGATGCTCTAGAGCTTCATATGGCCTCTTCTTGTGAACACCTTTTCTCTACAACCCCTTTTATTTTTCTAACCTCATGGTTTTGACGATGTTATTTCAATTTCCCTTGGGCGGTGCTTCATGTTTCTTTGGTTCTCCTCATGCGTCTTCTCTTAGGAACTATAATGGCTATTTATTATTTGCATATCCATGATAATGTGGGCCCTTCAATAAATCACTCCATGACACCCCCTCATCACGAAATTGTGGATGTTTTCTCTTTCTCAATGAAAAGCGGGTATCAGTCATACATCTCCTAGGGGTATGGAGTGAACCTGCCTCGTCCCAGTTGTAGGATGTTAAAATTCCAAGCACCATCATCCTTAGCACGTGATGTTAAACTGTGACCTAACTCCACACACTCTATGTGGGGTTCTTTTTCTCTGATATTCACTACACCCACTCGTCACCAAGGGAGTGATCTCATCCTCAAATGGAATGAGATCCTCTCTGTGGGAGCGGTTCCTGTTTGTGGTGAAGGGAAACCATATTGGTGTAATCCCCAAACCATTCTTATGGGAGGCATTTCCACCTGCTTCCCCTCCCCTCTTCATTGGTGCCAAGGTCAGAGGGGGGGAAGGGCATCAGAACCCTCCTCTCTTCTATGCTAAATCAAACCAGGCCGTTTCACCACTTGGACACCATCTTAGAGTATGTCCTAATATTCATCTCTCTGGGCTTCTAACCATGCGTGATCTATGTTTCCACTTTTGGCTGCTAACCACATGTAATCCCCACTTCATTAACCACAAACGAACCACTTGCAACTTGATCATCAGTCTTTGATGCCACATGATTCTCACATAGAGCATGACTCATGTGGGAATAGAGTAAGTAATGAAATGAAATCCCCATTGAGCCACTATAGAGTTTAAGCCACCACACCATTCTGAACAACGTGGACTTTGATCATTGTATCCTAGGAATGGTATGTATGAAGCTTCCTAGAGGTTAAATCCCAAAACCTATTGGTCCTGACCCCCTTCACATCACTTCACCATAAAACATCCCAAACTACATGGAATTTAATCCTTGTCTCTTAGGAAATGTATGTAGGAATCCTCCCACATGTTCAACCATAGAAACCATTGGTCCCGACCACTTCATGTCGGCACACCAACTCTATTCCGAACTACTTGGACTATGATCATGGACAAGGCATGTTTTGTAGGACACCACCCTATGGTTCACGCCCATCAACCATTGCTCCTGACCAATTCATGTCTATTCACCAAACCTAACCTGAACTATGTGGACTTTGATCGATATCCAGGTAAGGTACGTAGAAAATATCCCTGAGGATCTATCCCAACACCCATAAGTCCCCACCACTCTATGTCCGTCCACCCTCCTCATGCATGCCGTTAAACTGTATGCCCCTTTTCATCCCGCAATAAGTTAAACTATACCAATTAAAACTACATGGTTTTGATCCTTATCTCTTAGGAAGGGTATGTAAGAAGCCTTCTAGAGGTTCAATCCCAACCAGCGATAAGCCGTTTTGAAACCCCAAAAAGCGGTAAGTCATTGCGTTCCCCAATCGACAATAATTTATTGGGATCTCCATCTTGTAGTAAGCCGTTTTGATTCCACTAAAGTAGTAAGACGTTGTCACACCATTTTTTGGCAGTAATATAATTTTTCTTCCCCTATGAAATTAGAACAAATTGGGATTCTAACCATGCATAAACCACTACACATCATCAGGTTTTTGTACCCTATGCACACCCCAATTTGAATCCCCCATTCAAATGACATGGACTTCAATAATTGCCAAGGAAAGGTACATAGGAAGCCCCCCTGAGGTTCAAGACCATCAACCACATCTCATCACAATCTCCCCATTTTTCCTATGATTTTTTGGAAGGTCATGCCCCAACACCAAGGTTCCACTTTATCTGGGTCCCATCCACATGGGTGACCTCCTTAAGTGTCTTGTCGCCTCCCTGAAGTATGAAGACTTTGATTCAAAACATTGGGATATGTAGGATGTATCATCGAGGGTGAAGCGCAATTTCACCATCTCCATTGTTTGTGATCCTTTACTATCTAAATTCAATAATCCTCGTCCATCCTCATTCATACCCTAGCCACCACATCCCCGTGATATAATGTCACCCACCATCGCGCTGCTCCCAACATCAGTGTTACCTCCAGGTGTTTCACCCTTCTGATCCACTACAATCAACGTTCTAATTAGTGCGATCCATATTCCCCAAATGAAAAACTCATGAAATACCTTATGTTAAACATGTGATGCTGAGGAAAACCCCATGAATATTCCTATCATACATAATTACCCACATTTGATGTGGGATGCATCGGGCAGTCACACCCTCGAGAAGCCCTATCATAAGGGGAAGAAGCCTAGATTTTCTAGTGTTCCAGCATCCCAACACACCAGTGAAGATCAATGTGACTACTCCCCCGATTGAAGGTTACAACCTTAATCAGACCCATAGGAATGTCCTGACAGAAGTGAGTAATTAACTAGCATTCATGAAGACATTTCACTGGAAACAATTTCCCCAAAAACATATTAATCTATAAGGGATACCCAGAATTGGTAACATGATTTGAGGAGGAATCCATAGAAAGATGAACTGACATCCCATCATCCTTTTTAGATTATGGATCCAACATCCTTGAACAAGTGACAGATGGATCCAACCGTTTGAAAGAGGGAATAGGGGGCAACAACTGAGCTCCCACGATAGACGGATGCATTCCCCAACGAATGTTTCAGAAACAATGTCCTTAGATAAACTCCCCATGTTAGATAACATCCAATATGATCGATATCATCATTCAAAGTATCCACAATTTTTTTATGTTTAATTACCTCAAAAACTGTTTCTGGTACAACTTTTGAGGTAATTGAAGTGTGATTTTCTAATCTCAACATCCTTCTTATCTAAACTAGATACTTCTAATTCCCAAATTTTTTCAAATTCAAAATGGTTTAGTATGGTATGAAACCTCATAGTTCCTTTTCAAGCTTCACTTACATAAAAATGTGACTTTTAGGAGTTACATTCACTTTTTTTGGAATTATTAGATTTATCCACCATAGAATTCTCAACAACATTTGTAAATGACACAGGTTTCCATTACCATTAAATCATATGATTCCACTAAAATTTTTAATTTTTTTTAGAATTTGTATCATATTCAATTTGGTGAATAACCCATGAATGTTCCTTCCCCAGCATTGTCACCAAACATTCCCATATCATGATTTTTTTTGAAAACATCCACTTCCAAAAACATTGAAGTATTTCGTTGAGGTTTTTTATTATACCACACTTCATAAAGAATCTTGTTTGTTTCTAGTCTCAATAAGAATATACTTTTAACATGTACACCAATACTTACAGCTTCTCCCAAAAATAACATTGAATGTTTTTGTTCTGCTAAAATACTTTTCCCTATTTCCAACATTCATCAATTCTTCCATTATGCTACTCTATTTTGTTGTGGAGTATAGGGGTCACTATACTGATGTTTCCTACGAGGTTTTCTCAAATAAGTATAAAAGGCATTGTTTTTTAATTCAGTACCATTTTCTACAATTATATTCATTATAGAATCTCGCAATATTTTTTGAACATATTTTTTTTAACAATTTAAACAATTAAATGACCGATGTATTATAACTCATGAACATGATGTTTTTAATCCTAGTAAAATCATCAATAATATTTATAAATTACAAATTCCATTTTCTTGATTGATGTCTCATTGTTCCACATAGATCATCATTAATATGCTCCAGTGTTCTGTTAGTTTGATTCTCTTCACTTTTATGACTTTTGTTAGTCATATTTCCTTTCTGACATGAAATGAAAACATCTCCATCTTTCCATTTTATCTTTGGATGGTAATGGAAAACATCAAATTTGAATAGTTTAATAATTATTTTCTGACCAAGGTTCCAATGTCATTGCTCCCACAAATTTTTTCATCTCCCATACACAAGTAACATGAGTTATTAAGTTCTAAAATGTGAATGTTATTATCATTTGTTCATTATAATTTTATAATAACTTTTACATATTTCAAAAAATTGAGGATATAATATTCATTTATGAATATTAGTTATTTTCCATCATCCCCAAGTCATCATTCACTATGTACGTTATGCATTAACCAATAATCAAGTAAAACATGCTTTGAATTTTATTTTTTATCTTAAATCTATGGCATTATGATATCTATAATTATTGTGGAACCATTATTTCCAAAAGTAACTTCTACACCTCCATGAATTCCAACATGCATCAAAACATTTAAGTCGTTGGACAATTTTTATAAACATCTACTATTAGGAATCCATGGTCTATTCCATTTTCATGCTTTCAATGTTGTATCAACAAAAAATTTTCTTTCCTAATCCTTCATATATTATGTTTCCATTTCATTCCCATAAAAATAGGGTTGCTATGGAATGAGTTCCATAAATAATTCAACATTATGACTAGATCGATCATATATTCCAAAAACATCCTCTAGACATTCAAATTGATTATTTATTAGAATGAATCTAATATCCTGAGAATTAAACTTTTCATCCTTATGTGAGTTAGGAATGTTACTTAGTCATCATTCATTATTTATTCTACATTTCTCAAACCGTCTTATGAGTAGATATATATTGGGACAAAAATTATAAGATCTATTCCCATAGCTTCTAAATCACCATCAATATCCTTCAAATATTGATTTTCTATTCATGAAATATCTTTCACTATAGTCACTTTTTTTTATTTTTCTGTCTTATTTCAACTCTAACATACTCATGATTTGGACCATCGGTTATTTTGAGTTATGTATCAACTTTTTATATATTTGATAGTTTTTTCACAACCATTATCCACCAAATATTTCCCATTACTATTTCCAAAACCATATATGATTGATGAATCAGACGAAACATTTTTTATGGAAGGATAAGATCTCACCTGATTCTCTAAAAGTGCCATCTCATCAATTTACAAGTCTCATATTTTCTAAATGTAGAATTTTTGAAGTATTCATTGATCATACTATATATATTTTAACACTGGATATGTTTTCATTTCAACTTATTGACATCTTCTTCCTTATTTTCCTTTTTCTTTAGATGATTATTAGTCATCATTCCCTATTCTAAAATTCTACGGCTCTATCTTAAAAATTATTGAATGTATTCGTCCTCTTACTTAATGACATGTTTTATTCCACTATAAACTTTTTCACAGTCATTATTCCTTAATATTATATCATTCTTGATAAATTTGTTTTTCTCATTTTATGCATGGAATTTGGTACTGATATGATATTCTCTATGAGATTATTCACCACTTTCTTCCCTATCTAAAGATTATGTTGTATTCTAAAATTTTTCATTTATGTTTCTTAATATTTTACAATATTAATCATTAGATGAATCATTTATAGTTGATTTTGGTTTAATCTTCTTACTCTTCATACTTTTTTCAGTCTGTGTGAATTATTATGTAATTTTTTGGAACACTTCCCGTCTTTATCATTTTGTTCCACTTCTTCCATCGAGTCCATTCAATGGAATTATCTCGATATTCACCAATATTATTATTGGGGAAATTCATAGGATAGTTCATGATTCCACAACACTAAAAAATATTTAGATGGTATTTTCGTACATACTTTCCTCTTCCTCTAATGTAGTTCATTAATATGAGGGACATTATTGTTTAATTTATCTAATCATTATCTTTATCTATAGACTCCCTGGGTTCAAATTCATTAATATCATGGATTTTCATCTATCTCATTGCCTGAAAATCTATTTAATATTACATATTATTTTTATACATTGTCGATTTTATAATTTAATATAAAACATGACTATTATGAAATTCATCATGAGTTAAATCATAATTTTCAACTAATTTATAAATTTTTTAGCCGAACATGTACATAATTTTTCTTATATTTTTTTCACAATTATAAATTCTTCGATTACATCTTTTAATCCTCAAATGTTGATGAAAATTTAATGTTCCTTTTTGAAGTATTCAATAATTTTTCCCCATACCTCATTCTGATGTCTTCATACATAATATGCCAAATTTGAATATTTTATTCCTTGAAATTAGTATTCTGTATGAAAAAAATTCAATATTGTCCAATTTACTTTTTTATGATATGAATCCCATTACCTTATGAAAAAAAATTTCTAATAAATTCATAAGGAATACATTTATTTCTTTTCCAATAAATTATATGTTTCTTTTATAAAAAAATTTCATAGGAGCATCTTTCTCAACACGTGGAAATATAATTGATGTAGCATGAACAACTTGAACGCCAACAGATTGGAGATAATGAATCAACCTATTTTTTTATAAATAATAAATATTTCCATCGAAAGTAGGAATTACACTACTATTGACAGAGTTGATATTATACATGATATTGATTCCACAAGGGAACCTTCCTCTATTAACAATTAATGTTCCAAGGATCAATGAAAAAAAGAGATCGGTGGGTTGAATGAGTTTGTTCATTTTTTATAAGTTTCAAAACATTAAGAAACATACCCCATTAAACCTGTTACGATTATTTTTATTCCATTTTAACCAATAATTGTGCATGAAATAATTATAAATAATGTAAGGTACACACGATTTATATGGTTCATCCTCATTGTAAGAACTTATTTCCTTTATGTAGCCACTCCAGTGGGTCTAAGGAAATCCACATTAATGAATAAGTGAATAAAACTTATTCCAAAAACCATTATACACCTCTTATATCCTAATATGAATTATTATACTACCTCCCTTCATTTTACAATGTTTTATAATAGGAAAATTGATCCCAAATAAATAATGAAAACATTGTTGAATTTCCTCAACAAATTCTAATTCTGAAATCGAAATCTGATTTGGCTACATTTGATCATCCCATTTTTGTAATGAGGTTTCCATTTTGTAATGCTCAAAAACTCAAATAAAATATATTTAATCTGGTGGGAAATTTTCACCTACAATTCTATAGAGCTCCACAGAAATTTTTCAAATGAATAAATTATATGAGAAAGTATTTATAGAAAACTAGGAAAACAACGAAAATATTCATGAAAAACATTACCAATTCTTGAAAAATAAAAAAAAATAAAAAATTATATCTTAAATTAATTAAAAAAAATTTAATTTGTAAAACCTATTTAAATTTAACTATGATTTACTCAATATTGGTATTCATTTTGTGAATTGTTAAACTCTTATTTCAGTACGATAATGATGAATCATGGTTTTGATTTTTTTGGAAACATTCTCAGAAATGTTGTTGTGATTTTTTCAAAAACATTCTCAGATATGTGGTTTTGTTTTTATTATAAAAATTATTAGAAAAGTGGTTTGGATTTCTATAGAATATACTATTAGATTTGTTCAGAAAATAAGATCAGATTATCTCTGATTTTTTTTTGATTTAATCACAATTCATGTATATTATTTTCATAGAATTCATCGTTCAATATTCTTATAATTTTGGTTATGATATTCTCAAAATTCATGTACCAATTTTCTTAGAATTCATTTTCCAGTTTTCACAGAATTTAGGTTTCAATTTTCTCAGAATTTTATTTCTGATTTTCTTAGAATTCAGGTTCCAATTTTCTCAGAATTTTGGTTATGATTTGATTAGTATTTAGGTTTTGAATTTACTAGAATTCTTCTTCCAATTCTCTCATAATTTAGGTTACTATGTTCTTAAAATCCACATTTTTATTTTCTGAGAATTCATTTTTCGTATTTCCACGAATGCAGGTTCTAATTTTTTTGAATTCATGTTCAGATTTGTTCAGAATTGAGGTTCAAATTTGTGAAAAAAGGGTTATAATTTGTTTAAAATATAGGTTTCAAATTGGGAAGAATTTAGAATATGAATTTTGTGGTATTCAGTTTCAGATTTTTGTATAATTCATGTTCAAATTTGTACAGAAATAATTTTCCGATTTGTACAGAATTTAGGTTCCAATTTTGTGTAGAATTTTTCATAGTGAATATTTTTTCTTCCAACATGTCCACCATTTTATCAAAAGAATTTATCATTATAATTTTAATGAATTTTGATAACTTATTGATTATAAAATCATCACTAATTTTTTTAGTAAGTCTGTGAAAATTTCTAACATCTGACACTTCACACTTTAGTAGAATCCTTTTTTCAAAACTCTCCTACAAAAATAAGTCTTATTCTTCCTGTAATATCATTCAAACTCAGAAACATCCTTAAAACATAGAAACATCTTTAATTCTATAATCAAAATAAGTAAAAAATTATAGCATCAAATAACTTCATCATATTATATATATAAAAAATTCTTTGGAAAAAATAGTTAGATGTCAAAAAATATAAAAAATTGTTTAAAAACACAAAAATTGTTCTTCAATCACACCCAGTATTTTTAGTCCACATATATATGGGAAGATGGGGAAACAAAATTCCTAATATTGAAAGGAATTTCATCTGATGTGGTGTTATATCTCGCACAATATTTGTACACCTCATGAAAATAGGAATATGGGGAAACTTGATTCACTATTGGATGATGGGGAAACCTAATAAACAGTGGATGATTGGAAAACATGATCACATATATGTAAAGGAATATGAATGGGGGTGGTGGTGTGTCTCACCTAGTACGTCTAGTCCCTGTGATTTTCTCGGTAATTTATAGAAATGAAATTAACTGAAATGGAATTATATTACATGTTTTTGTGTATTCCACAAATCAATTACATATCCATACATTGTTCAATCATGGATTGTCCTCTATATTCCATTATGATTCATGACATATGAACTACCAATATTTATTCTATGATTTATGTTTATGATCATGGATATTCATGGTATAATATTCTAATTTCATAATCAAATTATCAAACACATATTTTAATTTTAATGATTAAATATCTCTTTTTTACCCATACTGATCAACTATGATCAACCCATTTTTAGTTTATGTTCCCCATGTTATAGAGATATGTATTATTTATGACATTTCTAAGATGGGTGCATGTCATGAAGATCCTAGTGGGAGATTATTTATTTCACTTATATACCAATGCTCATGTTTCCATTTTTCCAATGTAACTATAATAATATAGTATTTTTGTCATCTAATTGTATAATGTATTAGTTATTCCCCAAAAAGAAGATATACTATTAATATATGAGAAGTGATGTTTTATATAAAGGATCACCCATCTGTGTATTTATATAACATTTAATATTATTATAATTTGTACCAATATCATCCCCGATCTAGGTATCCAAACCAGAATTCATGTTTACCCAATGAATAGACCATTTTCTTACCTCAATAATAGGAATAAAATTTATATTTAATAAATTATATTAATATAGTCAATCTCCCTTATTGGTGAGGCTACTTATCACATTAAAAACTAAAAGAAATTAACATAATATTGTAATTAATGAGGACCACATATATACAAAAATATCTTTTTAGTAGTATCATAATAACTATTTTATATACTTATCAATGTACAAAAACCATCATCCATCCCCACAAATCTATTAATAAGACCCCAATATCTGAATAAATTTATCATAAAACGAATATTAACTACATAATTTTATTATTTTCAATTTAAAAATTCATAAATCCCTAAAATAACACAATTTTACCTAATGAAACTAGAACAATGAGTAATAAATAAAATTCCACTCCCAATGAAATGAATATCCAAGACAACTTAAAATCACTAATTAGAAATAAAAATAAATTGACTTATTGAATTAATTTTGGAAAAACCATAAAATATTAATAGTGATATTCAATTTCTAAAACGATAATATGAAAACTAGGAACACAACCTCAAGTACTATTATAGACATCAGTCATTAATAAACCATCAATAATTAACTATAATACCATTCCTTGACTAAATGAATATCAGAATAATAAAATCATTTATGATTATTTCCTGATGCAGGAATCAAATAATATTAGGTGGATTATAGTGTAAATAATCATCCATCAATTCCCCAAAATTATACATGTACGCATCCCTGGTCAAGGGGGAAGAAAAAATGGGAGGACCATACATTCAATACATCCCACACATTTTCCACTATTATGAACAATGCGAAAAACAAATTTTTTTTTCAAAAAAAAACCGTCATTCATTATGTGAAAACATGGGTAAAAATATGAACACACTGGGAAGGGGGGTTTCCCTTCCCCTACAACATTATTATGTAAACTGATTGTTCAAATAATGAATTGGTGATATTATTGTTTTTTAGTTTCCCCGACCACCAATTTTACTCAAAATAACTCTTGAACCCTATGGTCACCACAAAATTCTGACATATAATCCGTAATACATATATTTATAATTCTGACATAATACACGGTGTATTAAATCTCTCAATAGATTCATTGTTTTATATTATCTTCCATCGGATCATAAAATTAATATGTATTAAAATGATATGTGTGGATTTAATGTCATAGAGTACAAAATATTATACAATGAATTTGGAACATTCATATTGATGTTGAAAAGTACTAAGAATATTGTCATAACATTATCATTTCCAGAAGATCATAACTCAAGACAATGAATAAAATGTGAAAAAAATTAACTTTATCATAATTTCTTTTATTATATCATATTTTATTATTACGGATCATTATATACTATATACGAAGTTATCATGAAAGGGGTGATCCATTGATCACATGAATGTTTATAATGTACAATATGAAGATGAAGATATGTGTTCATTTAAAGAATGTTTATTGAAAAACACATTATGAATGAAAATAAATTAGGTTAATATAAAGGATTATTTTGTGGACCACTTTGAGTTATAGGTTAATCTCCATTTTCTTATATAGTGAGTAAATGATGTTACCGTAAGATTTTACTATTTTAGGGCACACTGATTAATAGAAATGAGATTTAGGCATTCCATCAGGTGGATTTGGTTTCACTAATGGGGATAGAATGTGATTTTAGAAAAGAAAATTAAATTACATAGTTTATATCCCATGACCTTGGAGAATTTTATTTATTATAAATAGGGTTATAGAAAAGGAGAACTATAAAATATATACTGATTATTATTTATGTGATGTGGTTATTTGTATTGATTGAAAAAAATTGGTATATTTAATACACTGATGTATTATGATGAATTTATTATATTTTAATGAATAAATATAATTATAATTATGTGTTGCATGATAAAATAAATTTTCAATATTAATGAAGAAGTGGATGATTATGTACAAATATCACGGAGTTCCTATTGTTCAGGTTAATTGATCCTTTCTACCATTTGTAATAATTAAGATGATCTAATGGATAAATTATCAATGAAATTGTAGCTATTAATAATGGGAGGTTTCTCAAATGGTATCATTATATTTATAAGTATTTTACTACTAATTATTCCATGAATCATTGAATAATTAATATGTATATAGTTCACATGATCTAAAATAGAATTATGAAGGTTTGTATTATAGTAATTGAAATTATTATAGATCACATACTGATAAAGCATAATGTAAAGCACAATTATTTAAAATTCATCAATTGATTATCAAAAACACCATTTTTTTAAAAAATTAAAAATTTATCTTGGATAATGGATTATCATGAAAGATTTGTT
Source organism: Viscum album (assembly GCA_963277665.1). Taxonomy (NCBI): domain Eukaryota; kingdom Viridiplantae; phylum Streptophyta; class Magnoliopsida; order Santalales; family Viscaceae; genus Viscum; species Viscum album. The sequence continues at coordinate 200,915,000 of OY728121.1, read as the reverse complement.
AAGATGAAACTGATGAGGATGTGATGAAAAAGTGGATGTTTTTAGAAGATTTATATTATACTATAAGAGGACATTGAAATCTTTCTCAAATGCCTTTTGGAGAATTGAACAATATCTAAATTCATTTAGGTTTTTTGAGTTATTTTTATGTTTTCGAGAATCCAACAGATGATTTATAGATGCTATTAGCTAAAATTAATGTGTAATGGAATTTTAAAAATGATTGATTAAATTATAAAAGAAATATATATATAAGATTAATCATAATAAATATGTAATACTATTACCTAATTTATTGCTAAAATAAAGAATTTTTTTTCCATCACAGTGGTGGGCACTACTAAGTGGTAGTCAACTGTGTTTGCTTTATAATTATGTCATTTTAGAAGTGGAATCTAACTCAATTAATTTTTTGGATATGATTTAAGGGAGTACGAATATACCATGGGAGATAACTTATATTATAGAGAAGGGGAGGAAACTTATGGATCATAGAGTTAAGGTTGAGCAAACATAGAGATAATGAAATTTTGTGGTTGACTCCTTCTCTATCAAAGAAAGCCCATAATATACCTTCACGTTTCTTTATCATATTTTCTCTGTTATAAAAGAATATAATAAATTTTTATGGATATCTCCCTTGGCCTTCCTTTTTCCACCCCTAACTTGAATTTCCTTTGTTTGGATGGTATAAAAATCACAATATTTAGTCACTATGATGAGTATATTAGCCAATTGGATTATTGAAACCCATGAATCATATTCGTAGATGTTTCTTATTTTTTTATGAATATTCAATATATGACATGATCACATTCTTTAGGTCTATAATATATTATTTATATTTGAGAATAAATACATAACCTTTTAATATGATTTAATATCATCCATATCACCAAAATAAATATCTTCCCCTTATTAAATTTTTTTAAAATTCCATACCTAAAGTCATTCTTCATAACGAAGGGAACAGAAACAATAAAAACGTTGATATAATATTCTCAATAAGGGTTAAAAGGGAAGATATGTAATAACAAGATGAGAATAATGGTATAAAAACATGATACTAACATTTGATAAAAATACCAAGAATATTAAAGATCATAAAAATTGAATCAAAGAAGAATTATTTTCCGTTCACAATACATTCACAATAATTTAAAAAAAAAATAATGAATATTGTGAGCATAAAATTATTAGATTAAAAATATTTTTGGAAGACACATAATAATAGAAAATATTATGTCATGTATTTCCTTAAAAAGAATTTATAACATGTTAGGCTTGAGATAACTACCATTGTACCTGCATTGTTCTTAGGATGACCTCTTGTGTAACATTTTCCATACTTATGATAACCTCTTGTGTACCCTCTTTTGGATTTGGGATAAACATAGATGAGAGAATTAATATCATATAAAATTAATCATAATCCAATGGATTGTAATGATATATAGGGTCTATAATTAATAAAATACATACTTTTTAGATGAAACCCATAAAATGTTCTAGGCGCGTGATCATGCCAGCAGGGCACGTGGGTAACGTGTGGGCATGCCGGATGGGCACGCAGGTAGCGCACGAGCCGGCTGGCAGGGCGCGGCCAGCATGCCGACCAGCCAGTTGGGTGTACGGGCAGCGGGTGGGTAGGACATCGGGGCACAGGTAGTGTGGGGGTAGTCTGGAGGGCCGCACATGCAGCTCGCGGGGAGGTTAGCGGGGCGTAGCTCCGGCCGGTGCGGGCCAGCGTTATTCTTATGGGAACACTGGTGCGCCACGGGGGTGGCGCAGTTCGCGGAGGCCTTGGGTAGGGTGACCTTTTTTGTTTCCACCATCGTCGCCTCATTGCCGCTTCAAAGAACACAACAAGAAAGAAAATTGTCAGGGGATGTCAGGAAATGTTAGGTTGGCCCACATCCTCTACGTTTAAGGTGGTAGAAATTGGTTCATCAAGGAAATAAGATGAACAACAATTAATTACTTCACATTTCATCAATTCCATTCATTCGATGATGAGAATAAGAAAATAAAAGCATCAACATGCAATGACCCCTACCTAGATTGTCGGTCATCGACATTGAAGTCACGGAAAGAAGACGAAGTCGCCCGTCGTTCGTCATGTCCGCCACACACTTCTAATTCTGAGCTGCGTCTGCTCTGGAAAACACTCAATATTGGTAGGATCCGAGGAAGGAAGTCAACATTGAACTTTTTCCCACGTTCATTGTTGGAAGAACACATTCTTCATTCTTCATCCTTCATTGGGAGAATGGATCTTCGTTAGGAGATTTCTTCCAATGATCCTCACATCCACCTTTTACAAAAAATGAAAATATATCACATCCAAATTAAATATTTTCTTTTATTTTAGATTATTGAGTTTAAAATTCTAATTGTGGTGTTTAATAAAATGAGACGACTCATTTAATTAATGTGGTGGAGTTGGCATTATAGACTATGCATTGGCACAAGAATTCAAAAGCTAGGGGGGTTGGCTCCATTATGGTGGAGGGTGGTCAAGGAGTTTCTCCCCATTTAATAGGGAGTTGAGGAATCAAGAGGCTCTCCTCATTAATGAGGGAGAGTTATTAGGTTTTATCCTCCCCATCAACAGCAGGGTGAAGCCCCATATGGTCCCCACCACATTAATCCACTAATGGGAGGTTGGATTTAGGTGGGCCCCACCACCATAACCTCTCATGGGATGTTATGGTGCGGTGGTCCCCAAAAAAACCTTCACGAGGAGGTTTTAACCACAACACACCAAATGGAGTCTCAAATAAAATAATGTTTAAGGCAATTTATTTTATTATTTTTTTTAAAGAAACCCCCAAAATCTAACTTCTATCCTCGACTCACTATCATTGAAGTGAAAGTCTTCGTATGTGAATACCGGTGCTACGAATTCAATGGTTACCTCATATTTTAATTCTGAGCATCGATTCAAAACTTATAAAATCTCGCTCATACGTTTACTGAACACACCATAAAAAACATCATAAATTGATTCCGAGAACATCAGGCCTCAGAATCACGCGTTGTTAGTTTTCACAGACTTGTAAAATTCCCATGTATTTACAAAAATTAATTCCACGGATATTCCATGACTTTAAATTCACCCCAACAAAGGGATTTACGTCCCTATAATCTAAAACTCAAACTAAGAGAACAAATGGGGGTACTAAGCACACATTTTAGCCTCCAACTCCTATGTGCTCTCCTGGTGGTTCCCGTGCTGCCAGCGAATGCGATCCAGAGGTATCAAACTTCCACGTCAGAATCACTCATGTCAATCCTCAATCTCCACTAGATCCTACGTGATAGTCTTCCCATCGTTGATGTCCATCTCTCCATGGTCGATGATGTGAGAAGTGTCATGCATGTAACTCCTCAACTATGATACATGGAAAACATCGTGCACCCGGTGCAACTGAGGAGGAAGAGCTAAGTGGTAAGCCACCTCGCCAACTATGATGAGAAACTAGAATTGTCCTATGAATCTCAAAGTTAACTTTCCACCTTTGAAAAATTTCCGTAGAGCTAGTTGTGGTGATACCCCATAGAAAGACATGGTAGCCATCCTCAAACTCTAGAGGTCTCTGTCTCCTATCATCATATGAATTGTGCCTACTCTGTGAAGTCTTCATCTGCTCTGGGATGATCTCCACCTTCTTCGTGGTAGCTCTTACCATCTATGGTCCCACCAGTGTGGACTCCCCGGTGTCTGTCCAGCACAATGGTGATCTGCATGGTCACCCATATAACTCCTCTAAGGGTGCCATCCCTATGGTGGAGTGATAGCTGTTGTTTTTAGAAAACCCCACCAATGTTAAGTGATCCTACCAAATGCGACCAGAGTCGAGGACCCAAGCACATAGCATGTCCTCGAGGGTCTGAATGGTCTGCTCAGTCTGACCATCTATTTGTTGTTGGAAGGTGGTGCTCATGTGAAGCTGTGTCCTGAAAGCCTCCTGCAACCCCTTCCATATCCAGGATGTAAATCATGTGTCATGATCGGAGAAAATATTCAATGTTATACCATGTAAATGCACAATATCCTACAAATAGAGGCATCCCAATCTCTCTACTTAACCATGTTCTCTAATTAGAAGGAAGGGGGCCGACTTGGTGAGTCAGTTGACGATCACCCAAATCGAGTCTTGTTACCTGGGTGTATGTGGAAGACCCGTCACAAAGTCCATGGATATTTTATTACACATCCTGTATAGGACCCCTAAAGGAAATACCAAGCATGCTGGTACTAAGTGCTCTGCCTTCACTTGCTGACAATCGAGGCATCGAGAGACAAACTCTCCTACCGCCTTATTCATACACGGCTACCATTGCTATCATTCGAGGTCCTAATACATCATCACCACAATTGGATGTACCACTAGAGGGGATGTGTGGAACTCCCTAAACACTTCCTCATGGATTTCTACTATTAAAAAGGTACATCCTCGGAAGAGGATGTTATTCTCACCACCTTTATAAAATCAATCAGGTGCCTTCCCTATGGTTATCTGAGCATGTAATGTCTCACAGTCAGTGTCCACATGTTGAGCCTCTCTGACTCGTTGAAGAAGTTGGAGTGTGACTCTAAAAGACTGTAGGAAAGTTTCTCCATCTCTATCCAAAAATGATATATATAATGCAGCCAACTACTTTGTCGGCTCACCTAGAAGCTGTATACTAGATATTCTACTGAGTTAAATTTCCACAACTTTTCAATTCGTATGAGTATAGAATATCTTTATCTCATAGTCCTGGAGGAACTCAAGCCATCACCATTGTCTTAGGTTTTGGTCCTTCTCAGAGAAGATATACCTGACACTCTTGTGATCAGAGTACACTATAAAACGTTGACCCATCTAATAGTGTCGCCACATCATCAAGGAAAATACCACTGCTGATAACTCCAGGCCCTGGGTAGTACTCATGTTTTCTTAGATGCCGAGAACCATATGTGATCAATTCTTGCTCCTGCATCTGGACAAACCTGAGTCTAGTCCTAGATGTGTCATAGTGAACTACGTACCCTACGTCCTCCTTCAGAAGCCTCAAGATGGGGCACTAGTCAGCCTTTTCCTCAGCTCTTGAAAGCTCTGCTAGAATCTCTCCAACCACAATAATGGTTTCCACATCTATGTCATAGATGATAGTGGTGATACAACTCTGGTGCATTCTGGAACAAACCTCTAGTAGTATCGATCCAAACCTAGGAAACTATGTACCTCTGTCACACTCCTGGGTTTCTCCCACAAAAGTACTACCTCAATCTTTAAAAGATCCACTACAACTCCATCATCTGAGATGACATGACCAAGAATCTGAACCTCTTGGATCAATAATTGGCACTTCAAGGGCTTACCATAATGCTGGTGCTCTTGGAGTGTGTCCCATACTACCCTCAAATGGTAGGCATGCTCCTCCTCTGTAGGTGAGTATATAAGAATGGTGTCAATGAAGAATACGACCATGCGATCATGATATGGCTGAAAGATCCTTTTCATGAGTCCCATGAACACTTCTGGAGTGTTGGTTATTCCGAAGGGCATAACCAAGAACTCTTAATGGATGTACCTACACCTGAAGGTCATCTTCTACACATCCTCATCTCAAATTCTGAGATAATGATAGCCCGATCTGAGTTCTATCTTCGATAAACACCGTTCTACATTCAGATAATCAAAGTGGTCTTCGATCCTCGGTTGTGGGTAATTTTTCATCACAGTCACCTGGTTCAGGCAACGGTAGTCAACAAAAAGCCTCAATCTCCCATCATCCTTCATTGTGAATAGAATCGGGCCTGCCTAGCGAGTAACACTGGACCGGATGAATCCATTCTCCTGTAAGTCCTCTTGCTATACCCGTAGCTCACAAAGCTCAGAGGGAGCCATCCGATACACTAGTGTAGATATCAGTGTCGTCCCAGTGTATAGGTCAATGTATAATTCCACCTCACTATGAGGAGGTAGTTCTGGAACATCATCAGGGAAAACATCCGTGTGATGGTCCAACACTATAGGATAGCTCAGGCTCTCCACATCTACTTATCCTAGGGTAAGGTAGGCAAACAGATGAGTAATCGGCTGCACCCTCTTCCGAGTAAGTCTGTCCTATGCTACAAAGTCTCCCTTCTCACCGGAGAAGATAAATCTGGTCCCATCTGTGTATACACACAACTCATTGATCCTAATAATGTCAATCTGATCATGGAATGTAGATATCCAGTCCATACCCAAGATGGAATCGTAAGGCCTCAACGCCACTACGAGGATATCCCAGCTGATGATTATGCCTCCTATAGGAATTCCACACTGTCGGCACCAGTGCGTGATCGTCGAGTCTGCTCCTGTAGGAGTCTCTAGCCATAAGGATCGGGCCAACAGCTCCGTCAAAATCTCTGAACTCTGAAAGAGGGTAGTAGAAATGAAATTGTGGCTGGCACCTGTGTCATTAATAATTGTAGCTAAGGCAGAGTAGACATAGATCATACCTCGTATCATATCTGGAGCGACATGGTCATATGATTCAACTGCCTCAAGCTGAGCTCTCGACTGTCCACCTGCTCCCTGTGGTCAGGGTGGACCTCCTGGCGGTGTGTCAGTAACACCTATAATCGTCTCCCACCACCTAATGCACAAAAATCGCCTCTACCATGTCTGCCTAATCACTACAGACCGCCTCTATCCAATATCTATCTCTTCCTAGGAGGTCCTTCGACCATCCATTGTTCATACGAACGACGGGTCAGACAGTCACGAGACATGTGATCATGCCCGTAGCATGTGTAACACTTTCTGTTCCTAGAATTTCTGGTCCTATCTCCACTCTGGGTGCCCCACACAACAGATCCAGTGTCGTGCAGTCGTCCACCTCTAGGTCTGGTCCTCATGGACCTCTGCGTCATCTGTCTATAACCAACTGATTAAGTCTCCGCTGAAATTCGACTAGTGGTGGGTCCTACTGATGGAGACTACTCAGTCAGGAAGCTCTCCACTAAGAGGGCTCTTTCCATCACCTCTTCCTACGTCGGGATCCTGAGGGAGAACATCAAAGCCCTGATCTCTCGCCTGAGTCCCTGCTCGACGGTTCGGGTCCTAAATAATGGGTTGCGTACCATTTCAGTTGAGTGGCATGAGAGGTCGGTGAATCTCACTGAGTACTGAGCTACCTTCATGCTACTCTTATGTAGATGCATTAGATCATGTATCCACACCGCACGAAGGGTGGCTAGAACAAACTCCACTTGAAAAAGGCTCTCAAAGTCTGCCTAGTGTAGCTTCATCTCGTCATGAACCTGGAGCATTAAGCTCCACCATCTACCTGTTGTTGCCTGAAGGAGCATCACATTAAGGATCACTATGAAGTCGGATGGTGTCCCGACCAGTCTGAAGACTCTCACCACATCCTCCAGCCAATCCTCAGCTGCCTGCGGTTCCGTCTCTCTAGTGAACTGAGGTGTCCACTTGCACTGGAACTTGTGAAACGCGCTCAAGAGGCATGCATCATCTACTACTGGGGCTGGTGGCATCGGTGAACCAGTGATAAGTGGTACCACTGGTGTCTTAACTATGAGAGGGCCCTGCACAGAGGCCTCTTCTCTTGGTGGTCTAACTACACTTACAACTGTCAGGGCTCTAGCTGGTCATTTGTGGGGAGGCATCCTGAAACAAACAGATGTAGCACTGTCAAAGATTATACCTAGTTAGCTGACCAAGATTAGATGACTTAAAGAATTTTTTTGAAAACACGCATAAAATCAGTTTTTTCGTACACTGAGTCAGAAATCAGATGTCAGGGTCTTGGTGTATGGATACGTCGGCAGCCGCACTAACACTGGACTCCTTGAATTGAAAAACCACATTATGAAACCTTAACACAATTTCTTCACAACAAATATCAGAGTCTTAACTTCTAAGGTAGAACTAAATCCTCTGATACCAATTTTTCATGACCCATCCCTTGGTGGCCTGTGTCGTGACTATGCCAAGCCCGCCATCCATAGGCCAAGGGCTGGTGACTATCACCAAAGGCGTATATCCCTAAAATTGTGAAGGCGTTTACTTTATAAATTTTAAACACACACAACAGAGTAAGATGGAAGAAAAACACTAAGTATAACTATATACATAAGATGTTCTGAAAAGTAAAGGGGTCAGAAATACAATCCCAAATGTAAAGTGCAAGGAAACTGAAAGTACAAGGAAAACGCGTACAATATATGAAAAGTGAAGAATCAACTAGATAGTCCTCCAGGAAATCCTACCTGAATGGGTAATTAGAGATAGCCTACACAGCACTCCATGTCGGTTCGTCTCCTTCGTGCATCGTCACTCCATGTTGTCCACCTTCGGGTATCATCCAGTCCTTTTACCCTCAGCTTCGATCTGTGTTGTTCATCGTCTGCATCCAACACAATGATGTGAAGGCATAGCACGTGCAAGGGTGAGTATAAAAATTCTCTGTAGGGACCCTGAGACCTTCAAGGTCTCACAAAATCCATCAAGGATAACCACAACATAATAAATCATCAGACAACAACACATAGGTATGTGCCCATACATATTCCTATGTTATCATGTAATCTATCTCAATAATGAGGTAAACTCAAAAGTTAATGACTCTGCTCAAGTAAGATTTTTATTCACATTTTTGAAACCACAACTTCTATAGAAATCCTCCTCTATCGAGTACAGTGGGCCTTCTTCAAACTACCAGGCGCTTCCCACAAACCATGGACTGCTGAGGTACTCCTCCTGTCGAGTATTGTTGGTCTTCCGCACTCACATAGAGGCACTCCGCACTGTGGGTTTACCGCCAAATACCAGGTGCTACACCTAATAGCCTGTAGAGGTAATCCTCCTATTGATTACCACAAATATTCCTCCAACTACAAGACAATCATCCGCCATGGGTCTACCTCCAACTACCAGGGACTCCCCTCTAGTCAATTCGAATCACTCCAATTTGAATCGGTCAAGCAGTATTCAGGTCTCAGCCAACTACTATGTCTTTGTACTCTATTTTATCACCTCAAGGAGGGTCCGCTGCATGAGATATTGTTTGATACTACAACAATCACGAAATCCCACATATAAGTATCTCAAAGGTCTGCCTATTCATTGGGGGTTCACCACAATAGAAAGCCCGTCAATCGGACATTCGGTCTATGATTTATAAGCTTTTTAGTCCCAATGGCCTGGTTGGATTCATGTACAATTCAACCTCACTGTATCCAAAATTACCCTGAACTATAGTGGGGTAAACATAATGGGACCATCATGCTCAAATAATACCATCACTAATGACGGTTCATCAAATGGTTGGTCGGTTCAAAAGATATGGTCAAATGAAAGTAAAGGGTCAGTAATGGGCCCGAGTCCAGTCCGACCTAGTTGGACCGACTCGGCCCAACCCAGTCTGGGCTGACCTGTTCTGGGTCAACCTGTTCAGCCCCATTAGTTTTTTCTTCTCTGCGGGGCGCAACCCGGTGGACTGTGGGGGAGGTTCTCACCCAGAGGTCGCCGTGTAGGCGGCTCAGGTGACTCGGCCCGGAAATACGATCTAGTTCGGCATGAAATGCCACGAAGGATGCCACGGGCTGGCTCAAGATGCCAGGAGGCTAGAAGGTCGGTGGCCAGCTGCCCAGCATGCAGGCTGGCTGTGGGCAGGATGGCGGGGTGGGGGCAGAGCGCGGGCAGGATGACATGCCACGAAAGTAGCGCGCATGTAGGCCGGTGGGGCACACGGGCAGGCCAACGGGGAGCGCGGGGAGGCCAACGGGGCACGAGTAGAGCGCAGGGAGTCTGGTGTGGCGCGATTGCAACTGGGAAGGCCGGCGGGGTGTGTGGGGAGAGTGCGTGAAAGCCAGCGGGGCACAGGCAGCACATGGGCAGGCCGGCGGGGCGTGCGGGTAGCGCGTGGGGAGGCCGGCGGGGCGCGTCTTGGGCCGGTGTGGACCAATAGTTTTTGGCTGGGAACAATGGTGTGCCACGGGGCCGGCGCAGTTTGAGGAGGCCACAGGTAGTGATTCCTTTTTCGTTGTCTCCTTTGTCACCTGGCTGCGGCTTCGAAGAACACCATAATAAAGAATAACGATGGAGGATATCAGACCTTGTTAGGTTGGCCCTCATCCTATTTATTTAAGGTGGTATCAATTGTTTCATCAAGGAATGAAAATGAATAACAATTAATTACATCACGTTGCATCGATTCATTTCATTCAATGATGAGAAGGAGAAAATAAAATCATCAACATGCAATAATGCTTACAAAGATTGTCAGGTGTCGACATTGAAGTCGCGTAATAAAGACGAAGTTGCCCGTCATTCGTCGCGTCTGCCACTCACTTCTAATTCCGAGGTGCATCGGCTTTCGAAAACGCCCCACGTCGGTAGGATCAGAGGAAGGAAGTCGAAGAAGAATCATTGCCGATATTTTTCATTGGAAGAATGTGTTCTTCATTCTTCATCCTTCGTTGGGAGAATGTTTCTTCATTAGGAGCTTTCTCCCAATGATTCTGTAATCCTCCATTGCAAAGAAATGAAAAGATAGCCCCTAAAAATAAAATATTGTCTTTTATTTTAGATTAATGATTTTAAAATTCAAATTTTGGTGCTTAATAAAATGAGACGACTCATTTAATTAATGGAGTGGAGTTGGGATAAAAAACTATGTGTTGGCAGAAAAATTCAAAAGCTAGGGGAGTTGGCTCCATTATAGTGGGGGTGGTTAAGGAGTTTCTCCCCATTTAATGCGGAGTTGAGGAATCAAGAGGCTACCCTCATTGATGAGGGAAAGTTGGGAGGTTTTATCCTCCTCCATCAATATTGGGTTAAGCCCAATGTGGTCCCCACCACATTAATCCTCTCATTGGAGGTTGGGTTCAGGTGGGCCCCACCACAATAACCTCTCATGGGAGGTTAAGGTGAGGTAGTCCCACCACCAGCTTCCGTGAGGAGGTTTTAACCACCACACACCAAACATCATCTCAAATAAAATAAAGTGTGAGGAACTTTATTTTATAATTATTTTAAAGAAAACCCCAAAAACTAACATCTCTCCTCGACTCAATACCGTCAATGTGAAGAACTTCTTAAGAGAATACCGGTGATATGAATTCAACAGTGCCCTCATATTTCAATTCCTAGCAACGGTTGAAAAGTTATAAAATTCCACTCGTACATTTACTGAACATACCCGAACAAAACATCCGAAATTAATTTCGGGCACATCGAGCCTCAGAATCATGCGCCGTCTGTTTTTGCAGACTCGTAAAATTCCTATGAATTTAAGAAAAACTTTTCCATTGAAAATCCGGGTCATTACAATATCTTTTCGTATAAACATGATGAATAACATAATATATAATGGGGAGAGATATATTGTGAAGAATATATTACATTAATTGAGTATAATATTTTGATTTAGAATCATAAAAATATTATATTTTGTTGCTTCATCATTCCTTTAGAACCTTTACTCTAGATACATGGTCAAATAGAGAAGGATAACGTGGAAAAATGTCAAAATATCCTTTTCAGGTTTTTAATTTTTTAATCAAATGTTACTTTATTGTCGATGGTAATCTTATGATGATATGATTGAATAATTATTCATTAGTTTCTTTTTATATGATGCGAATTTTTGATTGAATGTCTCCTATTCATATATATCTTGTGAGGTGGTAAATTTAAAAAAATATTTTTTCTCACTAGTATTTTTCATTGATTTTATAAAATGATAATAATTGAAGATGCATCTGTATTGATGTAAATTTTTTTCATGGTACTCAATATTTTAAATTTGATAGAGTTATTTAAAAGAATCCATTGGGTTAGTTGGGAGTGATAAGTCAATAAGATAAAATTTTAGGAAAAACTATTTAAATTTTGTATCCCATGATGGAGGGATCAATATTGGAGGATACCATGGTTATTCAGTTGGAATAATCTGCAATCACTTTTAGTGTCTATAGAGAGTTTTATAGATCTATTATTTTTTGGCTATGGATTATTCCCAAGTAAAGATAGTTCCTTTTATTTTATTTTTTATCCAAAACCATTAAGGAATTCATTATAATACACAAAGGAGCATAAATTGAAAATATTTTTGTATTGATGTTTTATGGTGAACTAATGTGTTAATAATAAAATTGGGGATTCATGTGGATTAGATGGATAAATAAAAAGTCTAAAGGATTATTCAATGTTTTTTAGGGATTGACTCTGGATATGAGGGGAAAATACATGTTGATATCATTTTGGTTATTAAAAATTTTAAAATTTGAAACTACCATTGAAAAATGGAGGGAAATTCAATTTTAATATCCAATGATCATAAATTATGGTCGATCAGGGCTTACTATGCCATAGATAAAATAATTCCATATCATGGTGGTGTCTAATAGTCTTTTAGTATTTTTTTTTTCTAAAATTGGTTTTATTTTTCATGATTTTTCTCATACCATATGTTTTATTGATTCTCTTCCTAGAAATCAAAATCCAATAATATCAACAAATCATCTATTTCATTGTGTGATCAATCCATTTTACCCAATTTTTTTTTAATATTTTATTATATAAAATATATTTTATTATACCTATATAGTATGTGTATAAGGTGTTTTCATCTATTAGTTTAGTTCAATCATTTTATTAATGACATATGATGTGTTATATGTTTTTTAGTATTTTTTCTATAGACTTTATTTACTCATCATTAATTAATCAATCTATTTTGGGAATTTATTTTTTCATGTTATAATCGATGAATTAGTTTCCTAATCTCGATCTTTTATTTTGAGTCAAGAATGTAATTATCATGAATTTTTTCATGGATATATTATCATAGTTTTCATAGTGAATATAAAACATTACATTGATGAAATATAAAAATTCAAATTTAATGAAATTTATTTTCATGATTTTATAAAAGATATGTAAATCTTGTTATGTTAATTATGATGATAATACTAATGAGATAGTAAAATTTTAGTAATTTTTCTAAAATCTGATTATTATTATATTACTCAAACACAAAAATCACAATAGGAAACATGATAAATCATGTTTTATGTTGTTTGTATGAAATTGTTTGTCTATTTGTCAGTTGTAATTTTTAATGATTTTCTTTATAGTTATTAAATGATATAGTGTGTTTAATTGATATATTTAATTAATGTTGTTAATGATATATGTGAGTGAAAATATGTTATTTTGGTTTCTCATAGAGTTATATTGGTTTTTATTTTTAATGTCTTTATTTAAATATAAATAATATTCATTGATTTTGTAATTTTTATATTTAAATTTTATGTATATTATTGAGTTTATTTGAAGAATTAGTGGTATCCTCAACATTTTTTTTATATTTTTGAATAAGAGATGATGATGAATATATGATTATTAATAAATATTTTTATAATGGATGATGCAATTTTTTAATAATATTTTATTAAAAATATGGAATCATAATGAAATAAAAAATAATATAAAATTGGAATGGGTCTATTGATGATATTAATGGGAGGGATGTATATGAAAAACCAGTCCGAAATAGTTGGGTTCTAAATGAAATTATTATTGTGTTGTGATGAAATAATGCATATAGTTAATTGAAATATGTTATTTAATGATGATGAGGATGAAATGAGAGGATTATTTGTGGTTTATCACTGTTTATGTATAGTTATTGTATGATATCGATTTATAATGTAATTATATTTAGATGTTGTATTTGTTAACCAGATTACATAGGTGATGAATTAAAGTGTTTACTATAGTATATAGTTTTATGTCCTATTAAATACTATGTTCCTCTTGATATTTCTTACACTGTTCCTACCATATTTCCTAATCAATCAATTCAAATATTTATATCATGTTTTTGAGTGTATCTAAAATATCCAATATGGAAGTGACATGGATGGATGATGGTTCCAATTCTTACTCCCTCATAGAAATATAGTATAGATTTGGTTGACTTGAGGAAATTATATATGATGATGTTGACATGATATTATGATTTATTTAAAAGGTTTTATGTTGTATACATTTATTCGTAGATGGACAGGGTTTCCAAGTGGTATGGTGTGTGTAATTATGTGATATGGATTGAATTTGTGTTATAAATCTTATATCATTCGATCATATGGGATACAAATTCATTAGATAATAAGGTTTGATGTACTGTACACTATATATTACTCAGATTAATATGTTTTAATTTTAATAAATGGGATAGGAAAAAAATAATTGGTGGGGATAAATAGTAATAGAACATTTATACTGAATATGTTTTTTTCAATATAAATTCATTGTGTCTTGATTTCATCTCTCAAATTAAGATAAATGGTTTTTTTGATAGATCATATTTTGTATATATCTATATATTCTTATATTTATTATATTGGTCATTTTTTATAGGTTTATAAGATACAATAAATGATTGGGATAGGAATTATTACCACATGGTGATCATTATAGTTAGAGTCACTATTACTGGAGTTGTTTTCCCTTTATTTTTGTATGACATTACATGTGTTGTGTGAACATGATTTTTTATATAAATAATTTAGAGTTTATTTTTTTATTCTATTATCCTTGTTTTTTATGTGGTTAATACAGTCTATATGTCTTCATTATACTATCGTTACTAGTCACCTGCCAATAATTATTAGTGGCATGAATGGGGTTCTAACAATTTATCACTAGAATCCCAAATCAATTTTAATGGGATTCTGTGAGATTATAATCAAGTCATATCCACTTATAGTATAATTTATAAATAAATGGTCATTTTTAAATATTTTATTTGGTCAGGACATGTGAATATCACTTTAAGTATAAATATATATTTATTGGATAAAATAATACAAATGGTTGTGACTATGAAAGAAACTAAAATGAAATATAACGTGTTAGATCTCCCCTAAAAAATATGTATTACTAGAAGATTAATTTTAAACAATATAATAAAATTATAGGGAATAAATTCCACTAGTGTATGTAAAAAATATACCAAAATGGGGATACCTAGTCCATTAAAAGTTCATTGTTGAGAAACATAGAAAAGAAAACACATGATATTCCACCAGCTTTGCGGTGTACTAGAAGTTTGAAGACATAAAACTCTAATCAACACATGATTTTCCTCCTTCACAAAACAATATCTCAAAAATAATTCATGGAATCAATAATTACAGAAATGGAATGATAGAAAATAGTAAATAGCATAAGTGATTAAAGTGAATTAGATAATGAGTTTTACAAGATTGGGAAAAATACTAATTTATGATTCATAATAACATGAAGATAAAATAAATTTCAACCAGATTAATTTGTGAATGTATTCTATAATAACTCTATATTATATGAAATATATGATCATCCTTACCTTCCAACCATAGTCTCTTCTATAGTCAGATAAAAATATATTCATAGCTTTAATGTCTGACACATGCATAATCACTATTTCATAAAAAAATATACTTTAACATTAATTAATAAAATATAGTTAGAAACAATATAGCCACATTTATTTTTGTACAACACTAGTAACCCTTTCTAATTAATGAAGCAAAAAACCTACTCCACTTTATAGAAGAATCAAATTAATCATTATACATACTAATATATTTTATAGATCCATCTCTTATTATCAATACACTGATCCAATATCCATCAAGTTATTGATTTATTGTAATAGAAATATAGATGCAAATAACATTTTGTGATATTAAACTAGGACTCACATACCATAAATATGAATCATCAATTATAAGTCCTAAAATTTATTAAAACTCTATCTCATTCAGCAGAAACTAGTGTCATATAATTTCTTCTTATGTTCACCCAATTACAACATAAGGTTTATGTTTCCTGATTAATTTTTGAACTGTCACCTTAGTAGACATGTATATTTTATTTAGGATACATTATGTAATACATTACTATAAAACCTTATCATCCTAATAATTTATGATCATGTTGTATTTCATGGAGATGTTTTTTTATTTGATCCTAGAACACATCATTTTTAGTATAAAACCATAATATTTTAATGAAAAATATTTTTAAAACATTTTTATTAATTATATTTCGTGTGAAACACATAACACCATCATAGCTTGTGTTGCACGCAACATAGATTTTAAATTAAATTTTATTTTTTTCATTATTTAAATAGGATAATAACTTGAAAATTAAATTAGCGATTATGAATTGTATAAAATAAATTATGAAAATATTGATTTTTTAGATATGGATATTTTATTTACCAATTACATAGAAATTAATAGACATACCCGTTGAATATAAAGGATACATATTTATTTTTATTCTCAAAATGTAATATTTTCTTTATTAATAATATAAATTAAAATTAGTTAATGATCATTCTAAAAAAAATATGTTATATAATTTATAAAATATTTTTTATATTCATCAAATTCTTATTTTATATACATAAAATAAGAATATATTTAATTATATGTATAAGAAAGAAACATTTTTCAAGCAGGTAATTTTACCTCCTTTTAATTATGAACCCATTTTATGTCCAATGTTTTACATTAATATGTATTCTATTGCACAAAATTAACATCATATTTTTATGTGGTATACCAAAAATATACTTTCATTAATTTTTTTTGAATTTTTATATTATACTCCATGTTTTGACGAAAAATAAAATTCATATTTTTATAAATGAATATATATTATTATTTATAATATTTACAAGGAAATATTATATATTGGATTACATTTAAATTTTAATTAATTTTTTAATTTCAAAAAATCCAATAATTGTTTTTTAAAAATATTTTGTGCAAAATTTATTATAAAAATATTTTCTATTTTAAATGTTCAATTGTAATAAAAAAATTACCTGAAAATTTACCAGTTTTTTTTTAAATTCAATTATGAAATGTGTGTTTTTTTATTTTGAAAATTAGATGCCAAATTTAAATTAAGATTTTCCACATTTGGTTAATAGTTTTTTTTCATTTTTTTAAAATATGTATAGAAACCATGGTAAATTTTGATGCCACGATAATAATAAAATTTATTATTTTATGTTAAGAAAAAAATAAAGAATCCAGTAAAGTTATTTTAAAACATAAGATTTTTTTTAGAAGATGATACATAGAGAATTTAAACAAAAGTACCTAAATTGTGTTTTTAAATTGAAACATGTCCATAACAATGTCTTAAATAATATTTAAATAAAATAAAGTCACAAAATTCTATTTTCATTGTCAATAATATATCTTATGTGTCCACATGGGAAAAAATGAATATTATAAATGATTTTTAATGTCAATTTGTAACTAAAAAAATCATATATTATTGATATATATTTATTTTGGATGTTTTGAACACCTTGGTTGAAATTATGATATTAATAATATTTTACAAAATAGAAAATAAAATTTTATGCTTTCTTGTTTAATATAATATATGATTTTTAATAAAGGGATATAAAAAATATATTATTATATTAATAATATTATTAAATTTAGAACAGATAGCATCATCATATTAATTAATTTTTTTTATTTTTAGTGAGAAAAAATGTATATTAATTTAGTATTCTTAATTTGATAGCATCATCATATTGGTATTTTAGTGAGAAAAAATGTATATTAAAAAATGTATAATCATTTAGAACAGATAGCATCATCATATTGGTTTTTTAGTATTCTTAATTTGATAATGGTGAAATTTACCACATAATAGAAATAATTAAATTATAATCAAATTTATAAATAAATTATAATTTTAATACTAATCATGAATGATGTTTTCCATAAATAAAGTATGTTACGAGCATGTAGATGGTTTGCAGTACGTTTTCATGAGATAAAATTTCATTTTTCATTGATCATTATTTAGGGAAGGAATGAAATATAATCTATTTCCAAATTGATAAAATTTTCATAAATAATTTTTTTTTATTTAAATATACTTTACATAATTTATATTTAGTTTGGTGATGAATGGAGAGTCTCATGGCTTCATGAAGGTAGCAGTCTAGACATTCACAAATAACATTACCATCAATATGAGAATGAATTGATAAGAAATAAAATGATAAATAATTATCTAGGAATTATAAATATGTCATTAATACCATAATTTTTCATTTATATGAAATATTTTTATTAATTTTACCTGTATTATATTCTATGTAAAACAATGATGAATATGGATACCAAAATTTCATTAGGTGGTAGAGTTCCATACACAAGAGTGATGTTATCGTGTCCCCTATAGAATGTGAAGTAAAAATCTATATACGATTTTATTAATAAAGAAATTTATTATTGTTTTATATATCATATATATTATTTACATGGATTATATAACCTGACCATGATTGGTGTTGTTTGAGTAATGAATGATATCAGTTCGTGGGGTGGTATTCTACCATATATACGAATGATGATTTCATCACCCATTAGAGGGAAGCATAGTTGGTTTCAGGTCATGTCCATATCATAAGGAAAAAATAAATATATGGAATATAATTGATTTTTATCAACATGTATTAGGAAATATAGAAGAATATGGAGGATGAAATAATATGAAAATGATCTTTGAATAGTTTTACCTCTTCTTTGGATTATAACTTTAGGATTTCCCCACAAACATTCATAAGATGGATTTCTACTGAAAATAAGTATTATATGATGAGATATGGGAAGTGTTAATATTATTTTTAATGTTATTGGTCCATATAAGAATATCTTATATTGAAAATAAGAGATTATAGATGTGTCCATTTATATGTGAGGTGAGTTGTACTATTTCAATTTTTAGATGGAAAAAATATGTACCCACAATTATATAAAAATATATAAAAATTGATTATTGAAGATAAAAATACATTATAGTGTCTACATATATCCATAAAGTACATCAAATACCAAATTATAGGTCATTTTATCGAAAATTGTTTTGGTTTGAATCCCTTATTATTCCATTTTTACCTTAACCATAATAAATAATTTGTACTGATTTTAGTGTCAATTTTATCATTATATTTAGTATTACCAATTAAATTATATAATTTATTATGATTAGAAATTTGGAAATTGTTATTGAAAAATTTCATTTACAGAAGGTGAATATTTCAATTTAAAATTGATCTAATAGATGTGACGAGAAATTTTATTTTCAATGATATTTTTCCCTAAATATCACTATTTTTATATAAAATTTGAAAATAAAAATGATTCCAATTTAATAAATGGTATTAATATATATATTATAAATAATATTACTTTTATAGAAATATAATTTATTTTATAAATCATTCAATTGAAAATTCAGTTTTGGATTACAATACAATATTTTAATTTCCAAAAAAAATTTATCTTTGCCGATTTTTTTTAAAATTCCCAAAAATCTAATTTTTATATTAGGAATAAAGAAATATGATTATGATGTAAAATATATTTTAAAAAAATAAAAAAAATAATTTTCAAGAGATGTGTAATAAAAAAGAAAAAATATATTTTTAGAAAAATATAATATATAATCATAAATTTGGATTTAATATTAAATGTCGTAAAGAAAAAAATTACGATAAATATTAAAATGTTTTCTAAATTTATAATTATTACATTTCCTAACAATAATATCCATTTTTTCAATTTATTGAGGTATAAATTTTTTTTTAAAAAAAAATAGTCTTTATAAAATGATTTCATTTAATTTTTAAATAGTTTGAACTTTGCTGTTTTGATTAATTTATTAGAGACGAAAAATTTCCTAATAAGTGTTTAAACCCTATACATTCCTAATTTTGATAATATTATTATTTCCATCCATTCTATCTAATAGGTGATAAATATCATATTATATAATAATATGTTAACAATAAGCCATGTTTCTTTTAATCATATTGTTGCATGTAATTATTTCTAAACATTGTGTTGCATGTTACTCTAGTAAGAAATATTTCTTAGTGTATTTATAAACAAATAAAACCTTAAATTTATTCTAAAAAACATACAAAATCATGTGATGTTACTGTACAACCCCATTAAAATGAATTTATCCACCATAATTCATCAAATTTGTGCCAAAAATTATGGATACTTTTAATTCATTACGTTCTCAGGTTCCCACGTAGCTTCCTCAAGTATGATTTTTCTTCACAAAAAATACGGTATGTGAGTGATCTTGTTTAATAGAACATTAAATATTCAATAAAAAATCACTACTATTTATCCACATAATTAATATTATGCTATAGCGGTGTATCCTCTGTGTAAAGTATATGTGATATATATGGTATGTACTTCCTCACGAGTGATATATGAAGCACATCATGATCCAGAGATGTTCTGGTTTAATTTAATAACTATACGCTACATTACAAATAAGATCAATTAATTTTATAGGAAAAATATCTAAGGCTATGTTTCCCTTATTTATTCCACCAATAAATTTATTGAAGGTCCTTATCACTATCTTGAAATTTTATATTGTATTGATGATTAATATCATACACTTTTATTTTACTTTGATCTTCCCATGAGTGATTTTCAATAGTTGTGATATTTTCTTCCATTTCATAATCTATATCATGTGCAAAAATAGTTTTATCTACAACTTAATTCCAGTACATATAATGATCATTATAAGGATTTTTATAATGGATAAAGTGAAAACAATTGTTGTGAAAAAAATCTCATGATTAAGGTTTTATCCCAAAAATAAATAAATTCATTTAATAATAAGTTCAAATATCCTCTAGGTTTTGAGTTGGCCTTTTACTCTCGAATCTTATCTCAGTATCAACTGTAGGCAAATGACTTTTCTATTACTTCGATGTAATCCTAAAACCATGATTAGATAGAATTTTTTATGGTGTACCATAAAAACATACATCATTATTAATTTATATTATTGAAATATAATAATAATTATGCCTTATCTGATTATACTCAATTCTATGGAATTTCTAAGTTGATAAATTACAACAAACATAATTCTCAAGAAAAACAATAAGATAAACACTAAGGGTCACCAGAATATATAATCATAGACCCAAAATGTATATATATATATATACCCTTAAATAATTATGTCACTAAAACATTTAAATATAATATTCTTCTATTACAATAATTTTATCTTTAAATTTGCTTAATCATTATTAACACCCATCGTAGAAAATGTCAAAAGGGGTGTCAATGTCGTTGAACATATGATTAAAAATAAACTCAAAACCCCTAGATGGAATCCATAACTCATAAAATAATATTACCTTTA
Organism: Viscum album; assembly: GCA_963277665.1. Taxonomy (NCBI): domain Eukaryota; kingdom Viridiplantae; phylum Streptophyta; class Magnoliopsida; order Santalales; family Viscaceae; genus Viscum; species Viscum album. Next base: position 200,893,707 of record OY728121.1, on the reverse strand, counting down.
TAAATATATGCTTATATAATATAATTAATCCTATATTTCTTATTTTATATTTTACCTTACACAAAATCACTTACATCAGAAGCTTGGGTTCAAATTTAATCCTATATAATATAAGATTTTTTTTTATTATTCTATAATATGTGTTGAGGGAGATAATAAATGATCATAATGACATTAAATTACACTAGAGGATGAAAAAAAATATTTTCCTAGGTATAGTTAATACTAAAACAAAATAAAATTCCCAACTAAGATGTGAGGGATAAGTATTCTCTAATTCTCATGATTCAAATTAATCATTGTTATGTCAATATCATTTCCTTTTTTATTTTCTTTTAGTGGTCATTTTACATTATCATCCTCATTTAACATTATATTTGTGAATTGATTTTTATATTTCTCAAAGGCACTGAATATTATGGAAAAGAGTGTGGGTGGCGTATATTCATATTATTTCACTTTATTTTCACCATTATATAACATTTAACCATAATATTGGAATTTTATTTCCTGATTATCATCCAATTAACACATAAAATATTTACTATTTCCCTTATGTAAATCACATCTATGTTTCTTCCTATATATTTATTATAAATTAAAGCTCATATTCCCTCCATGGTTATTATTATTTCATTTCATTTTAATTTTTATTTCTTTATCAAAACCATGAGATTGATATGTATCCTTAACCACCATTTTATTCTTTATATCATATTGAACAGTCACTTGATAGCTATAGAAGTCTCTTATGGATAACTATCTTTGGATACACGGTTTTATGCTGCTAATGAATTTATCAACCTTAATTTCATGATGGATGATAATACAATATTTCAACCTCACATGTCATTAATTTTTTTTCACATAAATAACATTAGATTAATCCTCAATTTAATTTGTCTCAAATAAAAATTTCCCTATATTGTTATGAAAAATACAAGGAAAGTAATTATTGAAAAATGTATTTCTTGAAATCATCTGAATCCATTCTTTCTGCCAAAATGATTTGATTTTCATGAATATAATTTTTACATTTCCTATTATAACAACAATTTAATTGGTTCTTTTAGGTATCATACATAGATTATAACCAATATCATAGTGTAAGAAACATTAATCAAATTGGGGATTAAAATAATAATGAAAAATAACTTTTAGGATTTGTAAATATAGACACCTTATTCTTATTCTAGGACACCATAGGTTACATATTCTTTTCATTATTATCACGCATTTAAATCATTCATGATGGTTTATAAAGTGTTTATAAATTTTTCATGTATATCACCCAAAGAGTGTCACACTACATGTGAAGAATGTTCAATTGGGGTGCACCGGGTAATGATCAAGTATAACTCAATGCATCCTTTTTGGAGTTTTTACATCTTTGTCCCTACATTATATAGACACATCCTTAGGATGTATCCATACAGGGTTGTAATTTCATGGAAACCTATTTCTCTATCCTTTTCAATTTTTTCTAGACATTTCACTATAAAGAGAATAATTATTAGAATTCTCCACTGAAACAACCCTATACATATTCTTAGAAATACCCCTAAGGATCTCACTAATATTTTCTCATCACATTTTATAATGTATAACTAAACATTTACATTAATAAAAACTACAATCAAAGTGAATTATCTTACATATGTATTTAAATGTTTTTACATACATTCAATACATAACACCACACACACATATGTAAAATTATTTTATAGTGTCTCTAGATACTCAGTAAAAAATATTATTATTTATGAATAATCTAAAAAGTAACTAATAATGACCTCCCACTTGAGTACTATTTTTTGTTATAACCTACATTATACCATCAATTATACCCTAGGGAACAGATTCATAAAAAAGTGTGAGATCTGATGATAAGAATGTGGTGAGCAAGGTTTATATATAAATTTAACATTACAATGAACATATGAGTACAAGAGCATAACATTTTTATACCATAACCTTAATATGGAATATCATAATATTGAGTCATTTCATTATTATTAGATGGTCAAACGATATTAATCATATGTAAATTAATGAACACGTCCAATGAGAGAATACCATTTTCATCAGACATAAATTTATAGCATACACATAAGAATATAAATTATTATATCAAGGATAACCACCAATAAATTTATATTATGTTATTCATGGGATACCCACCCATTTACCAACATTGGTAGTGGTATTAATACATGTATATGGCAGTTTGGGCTTTGGAGAACCTCCAAATATACCATCTTTTAGGCTTGGTATATCCTCACACTTACCATCATTCAGCCTTGGGAGTTCCTCCTATGTAATGTCTTTTGATATTGGGATAACATCATGTATATTCATTTATTTGATATATTATTATTAATTACCCAAATAATTGGACGGAGATATATCTCCCAAATGCTAACTAATAAAATAACCTATATATCTATGGAGTAAGGTCATAAAACATATATAATATCATATCACATGAAATAAAATGGTTTTAATAATATATTCATATTATAAAATCCCATGTAACAGATTCATGTTTAATTTTTTATTCATTTTTTCATCTTAGAAATAATATTCGAAAAATAAGAGTGTTTAATAATAATTTTATCATGATATAACCCATGGAAAATAAATATGTTTCATAAAACAATTTTCATCGTAATCCATTCAAGGAATGAAAATTAATGATAAACATGTTTTATATCCCATAAAAATCATTGGATACATCAATGGATATAATCTCAGGTATAGAAAGATTATTAATGATAAATCACATGGATCATTATTTATGGAAGATAACATATCTTTGAAAATAACTATTTCAAAAGAAAAAATTTGTATAAATTTTTTATTATAATTATATTTTAAAATAATGTAGAAATAATATAATTTTATATTCAATGAAAATAATTTCCATAATTGAAAAAAATTAATCTTTATATTGTACACATTGAAAAAATGATTCCTTGCCCAATTTATGTAAAATCTAAAAGAGAATATTTTAAAAAAACATGGTAATTTCATTTCAAACCAAATTTCATAAGTGAATTGATGATAAAAATATATTTAATATCTCATTTCATTAAAATTAAAAGAAATCATTTTATTGAATTGTAATAATCTAAGGGTTTTAATGAAGATGGGTTTTCCACCAAAGAGAGAAATAATGATTATTTTCCTTAAAACTATTCTTCTGGAAATCATATTATAAAAAATAAAGGAAAACAAAAGGAAAATTTCGTTGACATGACATAACCAGAGGTGAATTAAATTCAATATTTTTATGAGTTATTGATTAAATTATTAAATCACTATGAATATACTAATAAAAAATCCTGATAAACGATGATACATGACCTTAATGGCCCAAATGCATTATTTTATAATTTATTATGGATAATCCCCCTTTTAGGGGTTGGAGGGGAACCCGTACATGACCCGTAGGCCCAAGGAACAAGGACTGACTGACACACAATACATGACCCAAAGGCCCAGATGCATACCATGCCCAATACATGACCTATATGACCAACCCACTTGAATTTCCCCTCCCCAGCATATGCATCATTGATCACGTAGCTACCCACCTTGCATTGTTGACCGAGTAGAACTGACCCATACAAACTGGCATGGTGCCTGGTCCTAATGGCCGCTTCCAAACCCTCTCATTCATCTAATCAGGTTAGCTCTACATCTGGTGGCAGCTCCTCTTTTTTGCTCTGATTCTCTTCTGGGGCCTGTTCTGTGTGAACTAGCCTACTCCATAGTATTTTTGTCCTGAAGGCCATGTGGCCCAAAGGCCATTGATGACCTGAAGGCCCTTGAGACCCATAGGCCAAAACCGGTGGCCCGAAGGCCCAAATCGGATGAATAGTTCTGGCTGCTACAATACCAAACAGTAACAGCTATAATTACTGTTACAATAACATAGAAATTTTCCTCCATCAAGTTTAGAACCTTGGTCTCTTGGATTCCATGTAGGAGCCCTTACCACTCGGGTAAGGGCTCGTTGGCACCGATAAATGATTATATAATTAAAAAAATAATTACAAACCTTTCAACATTTAAATATAACCCATGTGATGGAATATCATTAAATATATCATAGAATATAATAAGGGAAAAAATTATTATATTACATGTAAATGTGTTTTTATATACACCTCTTATGTGATGGAATGTTCATAAAATTATAATACGTCTTAAAAAATGAAAATTGTCACAAAAATCACATATCAATATTATATCTTTCGAACTAAAAAACCCAATAAATGAGAGAAACAAAATAGATATTTAAATAAAAAATATTTTTTTATAATTATAATTAAAAAAATTCATCGATTTAATTTGAAACCCAAAGATGAAAATTATAACACCCCAAGCTTCCATGGAACACTCCTCTTTGAATAATAGAGCAACTTATGTTGTACGCAACCTCGAGTTCTAACACACCGCGACCAATAAAAGTAGCAGTTATGAATAGTAATACCCACGTTATGAAATAATATTAATTTTATATTTCAAAATGGACATTATTTTTGGATTCGGAATATCGAAATTAGCCTATGTTTAATTTTTTTTATTTTTCTGAGAATTTCAAATTTTTGGTGAATAATGAAAAATACCTAAAAACAAAATTTTTAATCAAAATAATTTATGGTGAAAATCTATAAATTTTAGTGGTTATAAAGTTTAATTATAATATATTATCACCAATTTATCCAATGGTGGTTATTATAATTAATTTCACTTTGAAATTGGACATAAACAATTGTCAATCTTTTGATTGATATTCTTTCTAAAAAACACGGTAGTTGTTGCGTCATCGGGAATTAATTATATAATTAATTAATTCAACTTATATGTTTTTATTTTTGTAAAATAGACATCATTTTTGAATTAGAAATATAAAATATATCATAGGGTTAATTTTTGGTGTTGTTCTGAAAAACATTGATTTTTGATGAATAGTAAAACCATTAAGTGGTAGTTGAAAAACTAATTTTTCATGTAAATGAAACATTACCACTTATGTGTATTGAATTTAAAAAATCCAACATACAATTTTTTTATTAGTAAGTAAAATTTGGTTCAATGGGATAAAAATAATTTTTGGTGAATCGTAACTTTTAAGTTCTATTAATCGCAATTAAAGGTAATTAGTGAAATTTAAGGTAAAAATGATATTATAAAAATATGAAAATATCTTGACACTTGTCCTACCCATATTTTATGACTCATGGAAGACCATGAAAATCCATGGGTCAGCTTGGGGAACCCATGGAGCCACTTGGGTAAGAGAATGACATTAATAACTTTTTATTTATAGTAAAAATGAAATTGTCACAAACATGTGTTGTTTTACTAAAACAATTATTACATGGGGTTATATAAGTTAAAATTTGGACTATAAATATTAATTGGAAAGATAAAAATATTTCCTACATCATTATAGTTTTTATATAATTTTTAGACATTAAATAAAATAAAATTTTTATGACACCACGTTGATGCAGCGATTACCTCATTAATTAATGATTTAAATAAAATGAAAAGATAATGTCAAATCTAAGACATACACTTTTCAAAAACCTATTGGATGAGTATATTACGATCCCTTATCACCTTTACCTCGAAATCTATAATTGTGGGACCTTTTAAATCCAAAAAGTACTTCCTAATAATGTAACATTTCATTACATTCCATGAGTGCCCCTCCTCTCCTCTTATAAAAGGCCGACACCTCTACCACCTTATTCACAACTTCAAAGCCATTTTTCTCGCCCAAACTCTTCCCAAATACTATCTAAACTTATCTCTATTACTCCAAGAAGCCTCACTTTGGGCATAATTCTTCTCATGGAAGCCTTTGTCTCAAATCAAAAAGAGTTACCTGATTTTAAGGTAATGTCATCTCTTATGCTATTTTGTTTTATTTTACTTATCCAACCCCTTAAACTCTTTTTATTCCTTTATTTTGTAACAAAACCAATGTCTTAAATATAATAGGATGTTTTTATGAGAAGGATTTGATTTACACTTACACACACCTTCATCTAATGGTTAAAGAACATACTGTTTCTGTTGTTGGCGAATTTCTGCCTCACGAAACGATGATTGTTCAATCTTCTTTTAACACATCTCATGGTGGCTATTAAGATGTCACTATATTTATATATGATATATATTATGTTTATTGTTTCCTTATGATTATGTTTTTTTCATTTATGGAATACCTTTATGATTTCCATTATGGTTAAACGCGATAATTTCATTTTTGGATGTGCTGACTACCGCCCCCTCAAAGTGATTTCAATTGTTAATGCCATATGTGGGATGTATAAAGGATGAAGTAAATGATATTATATATTATATTATACTTTAATTATAATATAACTTTATATCATTATGATTTCCTTCCATTAAATATGAAATATAAATGAAAGTAGTGTTAATGCGTATGTACGACTTACCGTCTCCATGAATGGTGCATTTCATTTGTTATCTCTAAATGTTATGTAATATTATTAATGAATGTATATACTGGATATATATGATATATATGATATCTATATCATGAATATAATTCTGGAGATAATGGATATTCTATCACATAAGAAACTTGTAATTATAAGAAGTTTATTTTTGACTCAAGTATCAAAGATCGAAAAAATGACCGTTATTAACTTAAATAATTACATAATGTTCATAACTTGGTAATAAATGATATTAAAGGAATAATGAACTTGAAAATGGTTCTTAATCAATTAGAAATTAACTGTAGTTTATTTTTCAGGAGGTTAAAGAATGATCGAGTCTAGTCAGACATGAGGTAAGGGACTTCGTCTCAATCTCCTTTCATTGAGGCATATTTTGTTATATACAGAAATTTATTTTATATGATGTATAAAACACTTTGACTTTTATGTTTATTCAAATGAAATATTTTTTTATATGAATAATTTTACTAAAAGTGTTTTTTATATCAATGTGTTGTATTGATATCTTGTGATTGAAATGTGGAAATGTTATGTTTCCTTTATGCATGTTTTATGTGATACTATTATGTTATGGATTATGATACGTTTAAACCTGTTCATATGAGGAATGCATTGGACTTAATAAGTGACGGGTGGATCCCGCTATTGCTCCTCGATGCATCGGTAGGTCTCATGAGACAAAATAGTGTCTTGGAACGAGGCCTTGACAAAATCTTATTTGTAGTCTTGGTATGAGGCCTTGGCTATGTGGTTATGATAGTCTGACATTATGCATTCCATCATTATAAATGTGGTTATTGATATTGCATGTGATTATTCGACCAGTAGAATATACATGTGAATAAGTAAATGGCATTATTTCATTTTTTTTCCATATTATGCTGAATTTCATGTTTAAAAGTCTTTTGTTTAGTTATAAATTTCCATAAATGTTTATGTTTATTTATGAAAGCTTCTGCTATATTGTTATCCATACTGAGCATCTGAGCTCACCCCTTTCAATGTTTTAATTTTTCCAAGATGTGAAGAAGTATTTTATAAATGACCTGAAGGGATAATATGAGGGGACATGAAGACAAGATGTTGTTGTAGTTTTGTTTTACTTTATGATTTAATGTACAACTTATGAATGTATCTAGTGTTTCAAGGCTACTAAACTAATCTGTATTTCGAGAATTGATCTTTGTGATCATTCCAATGTTATGCAACAATGCACCGAATCTAGGTAACTAGGTTCGGGGCGTTACAGTTGGTATCAGAGGCAGTATAATACTAACCATGGAAGCTAGATTTAGATAAACTCAAATTAGAGAACATAGCCCTAAGATAGACTTTGAGGATTAGAATACAAGAACATCCTATAATTTTGGTATTATAGAGATTTTGTGAGTTTATAGAGCAATACATCCCTGTATGGATATGAGTAGGTAGAGGTGGCTCTGGCATAGATATACCTAGGGGTAAAACCTGAAAACACCACTTTGAGCTAGACTCCAACGGGAACTGGTGCACGACAACGGGCCTTGCTGTACTCTTGGTTATGACACTCAGAAGGGATATGTTTGGATAATTCTCATTTTCATTACAAACCATTATGAAGGGTTTATGAGTATACATTTCCTCAAAAAAAAATTATGATTATAGTTCAATTTATGTTAAGTGTTTTACAAGTATGGAATTATGTATTTTGATTCATAAACTAGTCTAGTTTATGCCATTGTTTATAAATGTCTCCTAGTGGGAGTAATGGAAACTGTATCAACGCACACACTCCATGTAGGGATTTCCATCCTACTAAAGATAATTATAGTGGAGATGGAGATACAACTGGTGCTGATCAACTTATCACCATACTGGGACAACTCACTCAGTTTATGAATACTAACTTTACTCATACGGAGCACCCTGATCCACAGCATGGAGGATCAATGTTAGATCCCTTCATGAGGACAAAACCACCAACATTTAATTGTGGTACAAATATCTTAGTAGCTGAGCAATGGATAAATTCCTTGGAAAAAATATTCCATGCCTTGGGGAGTAGTGAAAGGGAAAAGGTTATCCGGGTAGTTTATCGCCTCAGTGGAGATACTGATAAATGGTGTTCATTGATTCAAAACACAAAGGAAGATGATGAAGTATCAAATACATAATGGAGGGTGTTTTAAGAAAATTTTCTTAGAAAAATACTTTCCACATTACCATCGAGCAGATATGGAAAGGTAATTTCTGAGTCTGAGGTAGAAGGAGGATGAGAATGTCGCAAACTATGAGGCTAACTTTACAAGGCTAGCGATCCATTCTGCAGATTATATACGTAACCCAAAAAGTAAGATTGATCGTTTCTTTGATGTGTTAAAACAATTTCTCTGTCGAGTATTAGTCTCACAATCCTTCTCATCGTACGAAGATATAGTCTCGTGTGCTATCAAGACAGAAAATGAATTCTCTAAGTCTTATGACAAAAAAGTAAAGCAAGTGAAGAAGAGAATGGTGGAACAAGAGAAAGATAAAGGGAAAAACGGAAAGAAGGATTTTACATTATGTGATAATTGTGGGAAGAATCACCCTGGTACTTGCCTAAAAGGAATGGGAGTTTGTTATAAATGTGGAGAAAAAGGTCACCAGGATCGTGATTGAAAGGGAAAGAAACAAGCTATCAATGTTGAATGCTAAAATTGTAGGGAAAATGGGGAATTATTCAAATGAATGTCCAAATCATCAGAGAAACTATCCTTAGAAAAGGCCAAGGGATCAAGGACAATCTTATGCTTTTACTACAGTTGGAGTGGAATAATTAATGTATTGGTGCATTTGGCCTCAAGGATTATATTTTGGTTATAATAATAATGTGATATATATAAGGATTGTACTGAATTACTTGTTGTTCTCATTAAGGTTTTAATATGATGAAGGTAATCATATTTTTATTATGTGAAAATAAAAGGAAATTTACTTTGTTTGGGGAATCCAATGTTACAATTGATTTTTGAATTTAAAGACCTTTTAGAGAATGTCTGGACAGAGGTATTTTGGATAACTATAATGGTTGGAATAGATTAAGTTGAACTTTGGATAGTATTGTTTAAGGTTAAAACATTTATGAAAATTATTTTTGGAATATTATAATACTATAGTATTAGGAAAAGGACAACCTGCAGGTTGGGGGATAACCCATCGCGTCAGAAAAAGCTGTAGGAATCGAACACACAACCATAGTGAGACATGACTTTATTACCTACCACTAGACTACATGGAGTCCCTGGTTATTACAAAAGTGTTTTTCCTAATCTAAATGGTATGTGTTAATATTTGGAACCTTCTACAATTATGATAAATAGAATATTTTTGATTTCTATTACCTTTTGGATTGAATGATGGGTTTGTGGTAATAATTTATTAAAGAATGAAAGCCTACATGACAAGTAAGTATATTTCCTTACGTTCTTAGTAAATATCCTAAATAAATTCCTCAACATTATGAAAGGTAACTCAAAATGAAAATGTTGTCGGTTAACTTTTCCAATTGGGGAATCAACGATCGTCTAACCAATCACAAGTTTGTGATTTTCATGTAGTTTACTTTCTCCCAATCCTAATTTATACAACTCTCCATCAGACCATGATGGTTTGTTTTTCCTCTATATCCATATTTTCATAGAATCCTAGTATAGGCTATCTCGGGTGACCTTTGTACTTCTCTTTCTTTCTTTTAAACTTATATTTTTATTAACCATATATTTGTTGTGGGTTTTCTACAAAGGTATTTTCTATTTTCAACAATTTATTTTCAAAGAAAAATTTTAAATTGCGAGGACGAAATTTATTGAAGGGGGGAGAATGTAACACCCCCAGCATCCATGGTACGCTCCTCTTTGAATAATAGAGCAGCGTGTGTTGTACGCAACCTCGAGTTCTAACACACCGTGACCAATAAAATTATCTATTAGGAATAGTAATAACCACTTTTTGAAATTATATAAATTTTGTATTTCAAAATGGACTTCATTTTTTTATTCAGAATATCGAAATTAGCCTATGTTGAATTTGTGTATTTTTCTGAGAACTTCCAATTTTTGATGAATAGTGAAAATAATTAAAAAAAACTTTTTTAATCAAAATAATATATAGTTATAAATTATACAATTGAGTTGTTATAAACTGTAATTAGAATATATTTTTACCATTTTATCCAATGGTGGTCATTAGAATTAATTTCACTTGGAAATTGGACATTAACAATTGTGAACCTTTTGATTGATATTCTTTCTTAAAAACACGTTGTTTGTTATGACAACGGGAACTAATTATTAAATTAATTAATTCAACATATATGTTTTGAATTTTTTAAAATAGACTTCATTTTTTAATTAGGAATATCAAATATAACTTAGGGTTAATGTTTGGTGTTGTTCTGAAAAACTTCAATTTTTGATGAATAGTGAAACCACTAAGTGGTAGTTTTAAAACTATTTTTTCATGTAAATGACACATTACCACCTCTGTGTATTTAATTTCAAATATCCTACATACATGGTTTTAATTATGATGTAAAATGTGGTTCAATGGGATTAAAATAATTTTTGGTGAATAGTGACTTTTACGTTCTATTAATAGCAATTAAAGGTAATTAGTAAAATGTAAGGTAAAATGATATTATAAAAATATGAAAATATCTTGACAAATGTACTACCCTTATTGGATGACTCATGGCCGACCAAGACAATCCATTGGTCAACTTGGGGACCCCATGGTGCCACTGGGTAAGAAAATGACATTAATAACTTTTTATTTAAAGTAAAAATAAAATTGTCACAAACATGTGTTGTTTTACTAAAACAATTATTACACGGGGTTATATAAGTTAAAATTTCGACTATAAATATTAATTTGAAAGATAAAAATATTTCCTAAATCATGATAGTTTTTATATAATTTTTATACATTAAATAAATTAATATTTTTTTGACACCATGATGATACAACGATTACCTCATTAATTAACGATTTAAATAAAATGAAAAGATAATGTAAACTCTAGACTTACACTTGTCAAAAACCTATTTGATGAGTATATTTTGATCCCTTATCACCTTATCCTAGAAATATATAATTTTTGGGCCTTTGAAATTCGAAAATTACTTCATAATAATGTAGCATTTCATTACTTTCCAAGAGTGACCCTCCTCTCCTCTTATAAAAGGACCCCACCTCTACCACTTTATTCACACATTCAAAGCCATTTGGCTCTGCCAAACTCTACCCAAATAATCTCAAACATTCCCTCTATTACTACTAGAAGCCTCACCTTGGGCAGAATTCTTCTCAAGGATGCCTTTGTCCCAAATCCGAAAGAGTTACCCGATTTTAAGGTAATGTATTCTCTTATGTTATTTTTTTTATTTTTCTTCTCCAACCCCTTAAACTCTTTTTGTTCATTTGTTTTTTAAGAACACCAGTATCTTAAATATACTAGGATTTTGTTATGAGAAGGATTTGATTTAAACTTACACACACCTTCGTCAAATGGTTAAAGAACATTATGTTTCTGTGGTTGGAAAATTTTGGCCTCACGAAACGAGGATTTTTCAATATTCTTTTAACACCTCTCATAGTGGCCATTAAGATATCACTATATTTAAATATTATATATATTATGTTTATGTTTTCCTTATGCTTCTGTATTTCTCATTTATGGCATACCTTTAGGATTTGCATAATGGGTAAACGCGACAATTTCATTTTAGGATGTGCGGACTACCGTCCCCTCAAAGTGATTTGAATCGTTAATGCCATATGTGGGATGTATAAAGGATGGAGTAAATGATATTATATATGATATTATACTTTAAGTATAATATACCGTGATATCATTATGATTTCATTCCATTAAATACGAAATAGAAATGAAATTAGCGTTCAAGCATACGTACGGCTTACCGTCTCCATGAACGGTGCATTTTATTTCTTATCTCTAAATATTAGGAAATATTATGATTGAATGTATATAATGGATATATATGATATATATAATATCTACATGATGAATATAATTCTGGAGATAATGTATATTCTACGACATAAAAAACATGTAATTATAAGAAGTTTATTTTTGACTCAAGTACGAAAGATCGAAAAAATGACCGTTATTAACATAAATAATAACATAATGTTCATAACATGGTAATAAGTGATGTAAAAGAAATAATGAAATTGAAAAAGGTTCTAAATAAATTATAAATTAACTCTACTTTATTATTCATGAGGTTAAATAACGACCGAGTCAAGTCAGACACGGGGTAAGGGACTTTGTCTCAATCTCCTTTCATTGAGGCATATTTTATTTTATACACAAGTTTCTTTTATACGGTGTATAAACCCCTTTGAATTTTACATTTATTCAAGATTAATCTTTTTTTATATGAAGAATTTTACTAAACAACAAAAAGTAATGTTTTTTGTCATACATATGCGGCGACAACGACTTCTTTGCCGTCGTGACCATTATTTGAGTTTTGGCTTCCTCTACAAGCCATAACTTTTTTAAATGAAAAATAATTACAAAGATTTTATTTAATTTTATTTTAGTATTGAAAATGGTTTTGAATTTTTTTTTATATCAATGTGTTGTATTGTTATCTTGTGATTGAAATGTGGAAATGATATGTTTCCTTTATGCATGTTTTATGTGATACGATTATGTTATAGATTATGATATGTTTAAACCTGTTCATATTAGGAATGCATTGTACTTAATAAGTGACAGGTGGATCCCTCTATAGCTCCTAGATGCATTAGTAGGTCTCATGAGACAAACTAGTGTCTTGGCATGATGCCTTGAAAAAATCTTATTTGTAGTCTTGGAACGAGGCCTTGGCTACGTGGTTGTGATAGTCTGGCATTATGCATTCCATCATTATAAAATTGGTTATTGATATTGAATGTGATTATTCGACCAGTATAATATCCATGTGAATTAGTAAATGTCATTATTTCAATTTATTTTTCCATATTATGCTGAAGTTCATGTTAAAAAGGATTTTGTTTAGTTATACATTGCCTTAAATGTTTATGTTTATTTATGAAAGATTCCGCTATATTGTTATCCTTATGAAGCATCTGAGATCACCCCTTTCAATGCTTTAATTTTTCCAGGATGTGAAGAAGTATTTTATGAATGACCTGAAGGGATAATATGAGGGGATATTAAGACAAAATGTTGATGTACTTTTTTATTTCTTTATGATGTAATGTAAAACTTATGCATGTATCTAGTGTTTCAAAGATACTAAACTAATCTGTCTTTTGAGACTTGATCATTGTGATCATGCCAATGTAACACAATAATGCACTGACTATGGGTAACTGGGGTTGGGGCGTTACAAAAATCATGGTGATTATGATATGAATCTCACAGATAAAAGAAATTGAGAATGAAAACCATAGTTTATATGTCAAAATCCATCATAATAATTTGATCCCCTTTATAATAAAAGTAATTATATCACACAATTATTAAATAACCAAAAATTTAAATAACATAGAAAATATGATTTAAAAATTTTATATTTATTACATTTTTATTAACAATTCCTCCAAAAACTAATGTTTCATGTAATAACATATTTGATTTGTTTATATGTTTTTTATTTATAAATTAATATTATATTAATTAGGAAATGGCTAAAATAAATAATATAAATAATTTCTTAATTATAATATTAATACATCTTTTATTCTTTTAACACTAATACTGAAATACTGTTTGTAAAAATGAAGTACACTATGATCACGAAGATGGTAGGTTGTTCTTATGCATGAGTAATGTTTCAATTTATCAACTATCAGTATGGAAAAGAGGTAAGTAATATATTATATTTATATATTCATTATAATATAATAAATACTATATTTATTCTTTAAATATAAATATACATATCATCCATGTGGGTTGTTGATGAAAAGTGAGTCATACGGCTTCTTGATTGTGGTTGTTCACTAAAATAATAATGATGTCATCATCTTTTTGTGTCAGAATAGGTAATATATAAAATGATAAATTAATATTTTAAAAGGGTAAATATTTCACTGATATCATAATTATTTCATTTATATCATATGTAGTCATTAATGTTATCAATATTATCTTCCATGAAATGCGTTAGTGAAATAGAATCACATACCTTCGCGAGGTAGTAGTCCTCTATATAAATGAGTGACGTTATTGTGTCACCTATAGAATAAAAGTAAATCATTATATATGATATAATGTCTGTATATGGAAAAATATGTTTTAAATAATATATATATATATTAATTATATTTTTCATTATACACATCATTAAAATGGGGTAATGGAAAAAGAAATGACATCGGTACTAGGGGTGGTAGTTTTCCGTATAGATGAACAGTAATATCCTATCCCATTTGTTGGAAGTATATATGGTTTTAGGTTAAAAAGAATAAAAAATATTAGTATAATGATTATAATTATTTATTTATATAATAATCATTAAATAGTATTTGAATTATGTGTACGAAGAAATAAAATAAAAATAATCATTTATGAACATTAAATCTTCTTTTGAAAACCTTTTTAAGTTACCAATAAGATATTTAATTGGTTAGATTTATTTATGAGTTATTGATTACAGGATGAGGGGGGGATTTTGAGAGGTTATTTTTTAGTTATTTTAGGAAATAAAAGGGATTTATTTCATTATGAAGAGAGGATACTGTGAGGCCTTTTAGAATTAAGTGATTGGAAAACATTTAAGTTTTTTAAACTGCAATACCCACTTCTTTTATTCCGAGAGGAAAAAAATGGTTTATTATAGATTCATAGAGAATATAGTATTTAAATATTTCCTTAAAATATTTTTTAGACAATTTTTATAAGTTTTCAATGTTTTTTATTTCTAAAATCTATATAAAATTTAATTTAATGAAATAATTGGATTAATAAATAAATATATATAATTTTACTAATTATACATTAAATTGTATTTAAAATAAAATAAAATTTAAATTAAATTATAGTTTTCCGTAAAAATTATTTATTTTTATACATTCATCCAAAAATAAATATATTAAAAAAATTATATAAAATTATCCACAAGATAATTTTGATAAAAAATTTAATAAAATAATTTTATTTATTCAAATAAATAATATGATAGTTTCAATTTTTGATTAATATAATATCCAAAAATAGAGGAGATAATAACATTACAGAAATTTATTTTAAGCTTCAAAACTAATCAATTATGATCACTTTTCTATGAAGAACGTATGATTAATTTTAAACAGTTAATTGAATATATTAAATGTAAATTTCATTTTTATTATTTAGTGATTTTTTTTAAATTTTATTATTGTAAAAAAATATTTTATTTCATGATAATATTTTTTGTAAAAGTTATTTCCATTATTTTTAAAAAGATTATATTTTCATTTTTACTAATTACTCAATAAAAATGAATTCTATATAAATTTCTAAACCATTTAATTTCCTAATTTAGTTAATCCTATTAATAACAACCCTTCCAACTACTAGGTGGTAATTTTAATTTAAAAAAAATATTTTAATAATTAGTCCAAATTTCTTAATAATCATCATTGTGTGTAATGAAAGATAACAATAAATTTTTATGCCAATAATTCTAAAATAAGTGTTTTTTGTATTGATAAATATAGAAAATAATATTTTTTTTTAAAATATCAAAAAATCTAATGGTGTAACAAAAACTGTACAATCGTGCCATAAATTGAGTCACCCTCATCAGAATTAGATTATTAACAAATACAATAACTTGATAAGATCATCAATATATTTTTAAATATTATATGACTTATAAAGTATATTTTTGAAAGAAATAGAATACAAATAAAAAATTATCAAACATATAATAAATTCATTTTAATGTTTTAATTGAAAAAAGATAAGGATAAAATGTTTTTATGAAATAATATATATTTTGAAAATGTTTATTACATTAATCATTTTTTGTGATAATAACTTTTTAATAAAATTTTAAATTATATTATTTTTTCATGTCTAATTTATACTTATGTGTTAATAACAAACACCAGAAATACACTTAACATGTTTAATATTAAAATTTTAAATATGATTAGAATAAATCAAGATATTAATAATATAATAGTAATCATAATTTAACTATGTTTAGAATTATATTATATGGATGTAAAATTCGATAGCTATAGGCCGCCCCATGATTTCTGAACATATACTGGAATATGAAAACCATAGCAGTTGAATAATGTTATATCTCAATGTTATTACCTTATTTTAGATTTATTTAGATTATAATTTTTATAATACACATATTCAACTCCTGAGAATATATTGTTCCCACCATTAATAGATTAATATAACTGATTTCTTTGATAGATTTGGAAAATGTGTTGATATATAGGAGAAGTGTTTATTGTAACATTAATAAAACCAAATGTTACATGATAAACACTAAAATTTTAAGATGTTAATAGGCACCTTTGTAAATTTTACCACTAACACATTTCAAGGTTCAATTTATATTATAGTTTACAATACCCAATTTTTAATGAATTTAACATCCCGTTCCAAGAATAATTTTTTTAATTATTTTTATAATCAATATATTTCATTAATGTTCTAATAACCCATTGAATATGGAAAAAATGTCATTCATGGGTTCACAATAATAATAGGAATTCATCCAAAAATATAGTAATGATTTTTTCTAGGAATAGATGGAATATCATAATCCTAATTGAAATTAATACTATAGGTACAATGAATAATAATGATTTTATAACCCTGAATTTAAAATTATTTAATTTCCTTGAAATGATTTTTAGAAATAATTTCAATACTCAAATAGTGATGATGATACCCAAATATCAAATAAATCAATAAAATGAAGGTTCCGGGTGCAGCGAAAGCGCATTGGTGGATTTGCCCACTTGGATTTTTGTCATTAACAATGATCAATCTGGGATCAATTCGATGATAAATGATAGTCTCCAATGATTGAATCATAGAAAAAGACAAAGAAAAGGAAATTGTAGGAACCACAAAGTAGGATCATTATAGGTTGATTATAATTAATTTAATCAATTGAAAAGAAATACATTTGGGGTGTTCTTTCTTCATTGATGTTCTTGATCACGTTCTGATGTGATTCGTCGTTGTGTTGTAGAAGCCATGTGTAGACTTCTTCTGTCTGTGATCCACTCATGTACCTCGTATCTCAGGACGTCGCCAAAGGAGTCTAACGGTGTAAACATGGAGAAAACTTTGTATGCATTGTCCACCTTAGATCGTCCTGATCCGATGCAAGAGGATCTCTCTCAGTCTTGAGAGAGTTCTTGGAGGAATAGGATCTTTTAGCCTTGAAATAATTCTCCAGAATTGTTGTGTACAACGATTCTATTGTATAGGAAAAGAGTTGGGGTTGTGAGGATATTTATAATAGAGTTTGTGGTTGTAGAGTTATGACAATAAATAAACGCATTTCGTGATTCATTTATTTCATTAACTCTTATTGAAAACCCCCATGTCAAATAATTAATTCCTTGACAAGCGCTCACACTGATTATAATAAATATCATTTAATAAAACAATATTATATCCAAAAAATCCTGATTGGAAAAACTGCACGGAGTGTAATAATAAATACATAGCGTTTACTTGTTTTCCATTGAAAACAACATGGCGTGTACATTAAATGTACACGTCATGTATATCTGGTCTTCATTTATTCATTTCCTTTCCAAAATTAAAACTACCCAACATGTACATTTAATAATAAAAGGTGTGTACTTGTTTTCAAAATAAAAACTACACGGTGTGTAATAATTAATAAACGGTGTGTACTTGTTTTCATTTTATTCTTCCTCCAACATTAAAATGATTTAGGCTTCCTTGAATAATTATTAATCCATGTATGAGAATAATCTTTCTTCTACTTGAGATACTTGAATACACTTAGTGTGTGACCCTCTAGGAATCTTTCTCGTTGGCATTAGGTGGGCTTGCCTAAAGTCCAAGATTACTGTCTAGCAACGGGTCAAGGAACCCAAGAGAAAAAAGTTGACGCCGCATTGACATATCACCTCATATGAATGATTAATGTGTTATTCAATCCCTTTGTCTCGATATCTCATCAAGAAGGTTTCATGGTAGTGTCATATACATATATGCTTGATCTATTGTTCTTTGACTACCTGAAATAAACTTGTCGTTTACACCATGGCCATGGAATGTAATGTGACAGTTCTATTTGAATCAAAGGGATGAGATATAAACTTCCATAAATAGATGGGACCAATCCTTCCTTGACTTATCCATTAACAACATGTCACTCGTGACTCACCCAACGTACCCTACTTCCCGCCAACTGTCTCCATGATGGTTTTCATCAGTAAATCTATGTGTGCGACTCATGAAATGAGTTAATGATAATCTTACAGTCTATGAGCCATTACACACGCTCGCAGATAGTAATGTCCGATGACACCAAGACATACAGAATTACTACTAGTGGATCTGTTCTCATAATCTCCCATATTGGAGATTACCAAGTGCGAACTCCATGAGAGAGAGTCACGTATTCATACGAGTACTCACAGATGATGGTCTGTATAGTTTGTGTCTTATCATAGTATGCCATCCTACCACAGAACATTATTTAAAAATATTATTATAGAATTTCAAGGTTCCCATTATAGAGGGGATCTACAATGACCTTATTATTGCAAAAAAAATATATTTTAGGACATTATTATATTATAGTCATGCAGAACAATGAACAATATATAATAAGTGAATCCTGTAATCAAAATACAAAACAGTTGGTTCTCAGGACACCAACCCTTTCAAACTGCCACTTGGACTAGAGCCAACTGCCTATGACTTTTAGTCCGCTAGACCTCACATGATGATCATGTTTATGTTGAGTCATGGCTTTAGTCAAGGGGTCTGCCATGTTGTCTTCCATGTGAATACTCTGAAGTATGTGCTTTGTCGGCTGATGTGACCTTGGCCCTTTTTCAAATTCCACCGCTGTAATATTATCACAACAATGTGTGTTAGGATCTTTACTGCCCGGTACTACATCCAGATCTTGGATGAGTATTTAAATCCATACTGCTTCATTAGAAGCCTCAGAAGCTGCGATGTACTTGGACTCCGCTGTAGAATCTGTCACCACACTTTGTTTTGAGATCTTCCAAATAACTGCACCTCCATTCAAACTGAAGATGTATCCTGTCTCTGACTTCATGTCATCCTGATTAGTCTGGAAACTAGCATCTACATGTCCTCTGATGACTAGTTTCTCATATCCTCCATAAACCAGGAACATATCCTCAGTACGCCTCAGATACTTAAGGATAGTCTTGACTACCATCCAGTGGAGGTCCCCTAGATCATCTTGATATCTTCATACCGCACTTAATGCATAAGAAACATCTAGCCTCGTACAAAGAATATCATACATGACTGACCCAATAGCGGATGCATAAGGGATACTTTCCATTTTCATTATTTCCTCACGTGTCTGAGGACACATTTTCATGGAAAGATGAATGCCATGTGAAATTGGCAACAATCCCATCTTGGACTGATCCATACTGAATCTATTCATTATCTTTTCAATGTATGTACTTTGACTCAGGCCCAGAATTCTATTGGATTTATCATGATAGATCTTGATCCCTAGAATATATGCTGCCTCGCCCAGGACTTTCATGGAGAATCATTTATGCAAACATTCCATAACTGACTGTAAGACTGGAACATCATTTCCAATTAGTAATATGTCATCAACATATAAAATTAAGAAAACGACTGCACTTCCACTAATCCTTTTTTAGACACAACGCTCACATTCGTTATTAACAAATCAAAATTCCATTATGGCTTCATCAAAATGAATGTTCCATGACTTCGATGCTTGCTTTAATCTATAATTGTATTTCTGTTTCTTGCATACCTTGTTGGCATCCGTTGGAGCAAAAATCCTTCAGGTTGTGTCTTGTAGACATCTTCTGGGAGGATACCATTAAGGAAAGATATTTTTACATCATTTTTCCAAATTTCATAGTCATGGTATGTGGTAATGGACAATAAGATTCTGATGGAATTCAACATCACAATCGGTGAAAAGGATTCATCATAGTCAATTCCTTGACGTTGTCAAAAACATTTTGCAACCAATCGTGCCTTGTAGGTGCTGATGTTCCCCTCCATGTCTAGTTTCTTCTTGAATACCCATTTATTACCAATAGTCATTACATCAACTGGAGGATCTACAAAAATCCAGACTTGGTTTTCGTACATGGAATCCATTTCAGAATTCATGGCTTCTTGCCACATGTCAATGTATGTTCCTTCAACTGCTTCCTTGTATATAAGAGGATCATCATTGTCAACCAATAATGAGTCACCAACCTCAGTGACAAGAAAACCATATCGTTCTGGTCCTCTCACCTCTCTCGTGCTCCTATGTAGTTCTTGTGTCTCTGGAACATATTGTTCATCCATTGGGGATTTCTGGAATCTGTTCTTGTACCAACACCTGTGTATCTTGAGCCTCGACTTCATCGAAGTCTATCTCGCTCCCACTATCTATTTTGGAGATGTGCTCCTCTCAAGGGATATGGCGTGTCTTTCCACTGTAACCTTTTTTTCTGAGGGGATTTATAGGTAATATCCCCTTGTTTCCTTGGGATAGCCTATCAAGATACACGTTGTGCCTCAGGGTGCAAGTTGGTTACCTAAAGAGTCCTTAACAAATTATTCGCTAACCACACATGTAAATTCAATAACATGGCTTTGCTTCTACTATATAACTCATATAGAATACCATTTATCGATTTAGTTGGTACTTGGTTTAGTATGTGTGATGTTTTTTCTAATTCATATCCCACAAAGGATAATGGAAGACATGCATGACATATCATTGATCTCACCGTGTCCAATAGGGTGTATGTCCTCCTTTCACTTACACCATTCCATTGTGTCGTGTAAGGAGGAGTGAGTTGAGATAGAATCCCAAACTCTCGTAAGAAATCAATGAAGTCCAAATTAAAATATTCTCCTCTGCTGTCTGAGTGGAGTTTCTTAATCTTCTTACCAAGCTGCTTCTCAACTTTATTCTTGTATTCATTGAACCGATCCAAGGAATCTGACTTATACCTCATTAAGTAGATATATCCATATATAAAAAAATAATCAGTAAAAGTTATTATGTATGAGAAGCCACTACTTTCCTCAACTGAAAATGGCCCACACACATCGGTGTGAACTAATTCAAGAATCTCTTTACCTCTTTCACCTTTCAAATTAAATGGGGATTTGGTCATTTTTTCATGTGGACATGCATGACATTCACCAATTGGTTTTAGTTCGAAAGAATCTAAATACCCATATTGATGTAGTTTTGTAAAAAATTTATCATTAACATGAACTAGATGGTGATTCCAAAATTGGGTGTGGTATGAGTCATGTGAATTGAATTTTACATCGATTGACATTACTTGGTTTGTGTAGTCTAACACATAAAGGTCGTTATATAAATGTACACTACCAAAACAAATGATATATTTATAAAAGTAGCAACATCCACTTACAAAATTAAAGATGAATCCATCAGTATCTAATATGGATACTGAAAAAATGTTTTTGGTTACAGAGGGTACATAATAACAACCTTTCAATACCAAGACTATCATAGTATGAAATGTGATATGGTAGTCTCTGACAGCTACAACAGTGAGTCTGTCTCCATTGGCTGCTCATAGATCTACCTCCCCTCGATCAATCGTCTTGAATATACATGGTTCTTGAATTTGGATACAGATGTGAGCACCCCAAGCCGTATCTAATACCCAATTTGTAAAAACAGATTGATTGCATTTGATGTCAAATGCACCTGAAGCTTCCCCTTGATTCTTAGGATGGGTGCAATTTTTCTTCCAGTGGCCCTTCTTGCCACATGCGAAACAAATACCCTCATATTCTCTTGCCTCTCCTTTGATCTACTTTTTATTGGAAGGCCTTGAAGAAGGATTGGTCTTAAATCTGGTCGCCTTCCATTTATTTTTATTCACCCTAAGGACAAAAGTCTTTTCACTCTTCATGTAATTATCTACTTGGAGAATAAGGATAAGAAGATCAGATAGAGACTTCTCAATTTTGTTCATGTTAAAATTAACAACAATGTTCGAGAAGCTCTGGGGGAGTGATGCAAGAATGAGATCGGTGCCCAGTTTTTCGGGGAGTATAAAACCTAGATCCTCCAAGCGCTCAATGTAGCCAATGATCTTGACTACATGAGGCCCAGTTGGAAAACCCTCTCCATGCATGCTCTGAAATAGAGCGTTGGAGATATCAAACCTTTCATGTCTTTCTCTCTCCTAGTATTGACCACAGAGGTGCTCGAGCATGCTATAGGCATCCAAGTCTTCATGAGACTTCATGAGCTCACTAGACATTGATGATAGCATCAAACATTGAACGTCAAGAGCATCATTCAAATGTTGATCATAGATCAGGAAATCTTCTTCACTCGCTCTTGGGGCAGGAGAATCAGGAAGTGAGGTCTCCAACACATAAAACTTTCGTTCATGGCATATGATAACCCAAAGGCGCAAAAACCATTCCTGAAAGTTACTACTGGTGAGGATATTGTCTTTATCCAGAATTGATCGCAGAGAAAATGTGGTTGAAGAGTTTTTCATTTTGATTCTACAAATTAAAAGAGAAGATTTATCAGTACTTTCTAGATTACATTTTATGAAAAATAATAAATGAATGTATTAATTCTCCCACTATTTTATCAAGTCCCAATGGACCTCACCATTGAACACGGAATGTCCATTTTCTTTGACGTTCTAGTGGCAAGGATCCGTATTACCCTTTGCATAACCCCAACAAGGGTTGGTCAATCTATTTAAAGGTATTTAGGTAGGCATGTCTTTTCAAACTGTGAGCATACAGTTCCATGATCTGTTGAGTGGAATCTCCAATCCTGAAATCCTAACATGGATTTCCACAAATCTTTCATCAATATTACATCAAGTCTAGAAAGGGATACTCCTCTTGATGTAATAGGGTAAATTCAAACTGAAACCTTTCATAAGGGATTCCTTTATAAAAGTATGTGTCCCAACCAGGGTTGGTCAAACACATAGTTTTATTGAGTCTTGCCTTTAATCATGTAACAGAAGGCTTGGTTTGACTTAATATGGTATTAAGGTATTTTAATGTTTTATGCATAATTTTAAATTATCATATGATTGTTAATTTTAAGTGATGCTTGCTTAATTGATTAATCATGTTTTGATTATGTTTTCGCATATTCCAGTTTTTATTTTATTCCATATTTGCTTGCTTGTTCATTTTATTAAATATGTGATCGTGAAAACACATACATAATAAATAAACCATGCAATCAGACATAAATAAAATAAGATCGAATGATAATCAGCTTCTATTGGTTATCTTATCAAGCAGTTTTGATAAGCTAACCCTAACCAAGGGAAAACACCATGAACCCGATGGTTTGGGTTTTGTAGCTCCCACCTATCCACCTTTGTATCTTCTTGTGTTGGTTTCGCCTCAGCTTCGGGATTTGAACCGTCTCCTCTAGATTGGGAGATCCTCTATTACATGGGTTTACATTAAAGAAACCATGGTCACGTAGGCCCTACATTTTATTGGAAGAAGGATCACAGGACAACAAATTTAAATTTAACAAATTTAAATAAATCCATACACACATACAATGGGTCTTTGGTATAGCTCATCATCATCCATAGCAGGAAATGACATTTATGAATATTTAGAATTCAAATTCTTTTGATCTTTCTTTCATTTAAGATAAGTCGCGCTCGAATTCAATTAATTATGATATTATAATAAATCAATTATTTATCTTAAATTCCTTTCTAAATTTCCTTGAGATTCTTCTCATCAATATTCCTTGTACATGTCTTTGTACTTATGGAGGAAGCCTGGTGAAATTTTTGGAATGTACACGGCGTGTAGTTTATATTTACATAGCGTGTATTCCATTTCACCTTTTATCCAAAGTACATGTTGGGGGCTTTGGCTTGTTTTCTGTACTTTGGAAATTTTGGAGTATACGGCGTGTAGATAAATCATACATGGTGTGTACTTCCTTGTTATTCGGTTACCATCTTGGCAGCCCCGTGTATGCGGTATGTGTCTTATTACTGTACAAGGTTTCACCTGGGCCAGAACAGACTACACGACATGTTGCTCCAACATACAGGCCATGTATTCCGGTTTCCACGCGCTATTCAATTCTGGTCAACATGTCGTGATTAATACATATGAATAATCAATTCACATAACATGGTTTGGTAGACCAGTGCTGATTCATTAAACCTAAGTACATAGAGTATAGTTTTAATTACACTTCGTGTAATCCTGTGTTGTACAAACAGAATGAGCGGCTCCTTTGGATGAGTTCCTCATTTTTATTTTAATCAAAAAATTAAAATTACAAGGTCGTTTTTGTGATATGAATCAAAAAACGAAGGGGGAAGAATAGACATTGTTTATTCAGATTTATAGAATGATTTATTCCGAATTTAATCAAATATAAATTCGTAAATTATCAACGAAAATTAAGTATCTGTAAGCAACGTTGTGACCTCCCTTTGATACCATTTGAAGGTCCAAGAGTAGCAGAAGCGCGTGGGTGGATGTGCCCACTTGGCGTTTTGTCATTAACAATGATCAATACGGGATCAATACGACGATAAAAACCAGTCTACACGGATCGAATCATAGAAAAAGACAAAGAAAAGGAATGTCCCAGAACCCCAAAGTAGGATAGTTACAGGTTGTTTATAATTAATTTAATCAATTGAAAATAAATACCTTTTGGGTTATCTTTCTTCATTTATGTTCTTGATCACGTTCTGATGTGATTCGTTGTTGCGTCATTGAATCCATGTGTATAATTCCTCAAGAGGTGATCCACACGTTTACCTCGTATCTCAGGACGTCGCCAAAGGAGTCTCCGGGTGCAAGTGTGGAGAAACCATTTCTTGTGTTGTTAGCCATAGATTGTCTCGAACAGATCGATAAAGATCTCCCTCAATCATGAGATTGTTCTTGGAGGAAGTCGTTCTTCCGGCCTTGAAATAATTCTACAGAATTATTGTGCACAACGATTTTCTTATGTAGGATAAGAGTTTGGGTTGTGAGGGTATTTATAATTGTGTTTGAGGTTATAGAGTTATGACAATAAATAAACGTGTTACGCCTTTAATTTATTTCAATAACTCTTATTGAAAACCCACATGTCGAATAATTAATTCCTTGACGTACGCTCAATTGGATTATAATAAATATCATTTAATAAAACAATATTATATCTTCAAAATCCCGATTGGAAGAACTACGTGGCGTGTAATAATAAAAACACGTCCTGTACTTTTTTTTCATTGAAAACTATACGGAATGTACATTAAATGTACACAATGTGTATATTTTGTTTTCATTTATTCATTTCCTTTCCAAAAATAAAACTACACGACGTTTACATTTAATAATACATGGAGTGTACTTGTTTTCAAAATAAAAACTCCACGGCGTGTAATAATTAATACACGGTGTGTACTTGTTTTCATTTTATTCTTCCTTCAATATTAAGAAGATTTAGGCTTCCTTGAATATTTATTAAACCACGTACGAGAATAATCTTTATTCTACTTGAGATATTTTAATACAATTAGTGTGTGACTCTCTAGGGCCCTTTCTCATTGGCATTAGGCGGGCTTGCCTAAAGTCCATGATTACTATCTAGCAACAAGCCAAGGCACCCAAGAGAAATAAGTTGACACCACATTGACGTATCAACTCATATGAACACTTACTGTTTAATTTAATCCCTTTGTCTCGATATCTCATCATGCAGGATTCATGGAAGTGTCATAAACCTATCTGCTTGATCCGACGTTCATTGACTACCTGAAATAAACTCGTCGTTTACACCATGGCCATGGAATTTAATGTGACAGTTCTATTTCAATCAATTGTCCGAGATATCTACATCCATAAAAGGAAGGGACAATTACTTCCTTGACTTATCCATTAACAACATGTCACTCGTGATGCACCCGACATACCCTACTTCCCGCTAACTATCTGCGTGACGGTTTTCATCAGTAAATCTAAGTGCACGAGTCATGACATGAGTTAATGATAATTTTCCAGTGTATGGACCGTTACACACGCTCGTAGATAGTAATGTCCAATGACACCATGACATGCAGAACTAATACTTGCAGGTTTGTTCTCATAATATCCCATCTTGGAGATTACCAAGTGAGAACACCATGTGAGAGAGTCTCGTCTTCTTACGAGTACTCGCACATGAATGTCTGTATACTATGTGTCCTATCATAGTATGTCATCCAACCATAGAACTTTATTTAAGAATATTGTTATAACATTTCACGGTTCCCATCATAGCGTGGATCTTCCATGATATTATTAATGCAAAAAATATTCCAGGATATTATTATATTATAGTCATGCAGAACAATGATCAATATAAAATAAGTGAATCATGTAATCAAAGTAAAAAACTGTTGGTTCTCAGGACACCATTCCTTACATAAAAATCATTTGATAATATCATCCTAGTGAAACATAGAAAATCATTACAACTTTTATAAGTACATTTGTGAAGTATATCAGTTAATTTAATTTCATAATAAATCAAAGGCCTCTACCCCTTCCAAAAATCGATAAATAAACAATCATTAACCCGATTAATACTATCAGAACAAATATTTTGTACAAATTAATAAATATTAAAAAAAATTAAAAATGATCCGCTAATACATATATTACTCAAATATTATGTCTCATCCTTTCCAACTAACTCCATAGAAAATAATTTTATCGTTAAAATCATGCTTCTAATATAATGATTCAATTTTCCCAATGATGTGGTGGATAAAATAAACCCACTTTTATTATTCATGACGATAGACTTCAACCTAGATGGTAAAAGGTTTGTAGAATTAGAATTCCTATACTACATCAGCAGCCAATGGTTTTAATCATTTTTCTTCATGTTAACCATGGATGGAATTATATAGACCCATGAGATAGAAAAGACCAATTAGAGGGATTTTTCAATAATTATATTCTTCAGACATTTCCTTCATTAAATAATGAGGTTATCATAGTGAAATATTCCACATTAATGAAGTGAATCAAATTAGATTCCCATAAATGTAGATGAAATTTTTTAATTTACAGATCCACAATTGTCATCATATCATAATTATCACACCATATATTATGTATTGTTATTTAAAATGGAGGTATATCAATTTAAAAAATTAATTAAAATGGAATACCCGGAATAATTTTATATACACATATAAATATCCATAAGTGTTATTTCAAAACTACTTATTAAACTTATATGAAAAATTTTAACATACTTGTCAAGTGAAAATAAAAATATTAACAAAAATAATTTTTAGTGATATTTGGATAATATTATCATTTTAAATTAGCTTAATAAAAATGGGATCGAGGATATGGATTCATATGTAAATCCCTATTATCATATCAATAACTACATAGATATAACTGTTCACAATGGAAGAAAAAAATTGAAATTTAATGAAAAAATTAAATATTAATATATAATATGGACAAACCATAATAGTTTAATCTTCAAAAAAATATTTTATGATCTTATTCATTGATTACATGAATTTATTCAACTACCCTATCTCTACAATGATTTGAAAAACATACCCCCTAATCAATAAGTTCATTGATACCATTTTTAAGTAACTATGTTTGATAACTAAATGGATCCAGAATAAATGACCACATGACCTCAGGAAAACCTCACGACTCCGAGAGGCTAGAGAAAATGAGGAGGGATAAATAATATTATAGTGGGAGATGATTTACCTTCTGAGACATATTTAAAGTATATGTAACAAAAAATAATGTCTTGTAAAAATTCATCATTAAAATTTGTGTTTAGAAACCTAAATAACACATAATGACGTATCTACCTGATGGATGCATATTATAATTAAATATTGTCAAAATATGGTATAGATAATATATCAACATGCACAAATATCTTATCATAATAGAAAAAATTAATAAAATATTTCCAAATAATCAATCTTGGGAAAACCATGTATACACATTGGGCTTAGTCCGTGATTCACACCAATGATATCTAAAGTATACGACCCAATGTGTCATAATCAATGTAAAAAATATAAACATTAAAATTAAATCTTCCTAAAAAATAAAAAAATTATTATAATGGACCAGTTGAACTCCACACAAAATTTCCATTTTGCTACCATGTTCCAAATAATCAAACCTAAAATGTAGGTTCGTTACTAATACCTAGGTTAAGAGAAATAATATTTATATTCAAACATTGTGAAACATGTCTATAGTGGTAAAACATATTTCAAAATTGATGTTACCACCTAATTTTAGATAGTCTACCACAAAACTAAGAGGTAAATGTAATAATATAAAATCTTTAGTGATAAATATTGACAAATAGTAAAAAAATTATTTAATAGTGTCCAATTAGACATGTTAAGCATAATCACATTACATTCAACGTGACAAATTAATAGTGACCAATTTTTTTTTGGATATTTAAAAATTTTAAGTAGTATCATAAAATATTTTTTACTATATATATTTTTAATCCATATAGATGGGTGTTTATATCATGTCGAGAAACACCTAAGAATGAAATATCATTTAATTATCTTTTTTTCATTACCCCAGTGTTCTTGTTGACCATCTAATGGGATAGATCATACCCAATCAATGAATGATTCCAATAGTCCTTGTATTCTTAAGAAAAAATGCACATTCGAGATTCTTCTCAAATATGAGAATATAAAACATATAGAAATACTTGAAATTCGTGATTGGTTTCGTTAATGGTTTCATTCTTATATTTATTTTTTTTGTTCAATATAATTATTATTTCTTAATTTTGTTTTGGAATTTTTACCCCAATACTTGTAGGATGTATGAAATCCCAGAGAGAAATAAAATTAATATTAAATCCAATCTAATTTTTTTTGGATTGGTCATTAAATTATTAAAATTTTTTGTAAATATGTCTCTCCCTTTTATAATGACATGGTTGATGAAATAAACTATAATTTTAGTTCTTGAAATATTAAAACAACAATGTTAACATGATACGAACACACATTTTAGTTAATTATTTTTAAGGGCCATGTTATAGCTGTTATAGAAATATAGGATATCATATTATTATTATTATCATGAAAAATAGATAATTAAATTAGAATTTAATACATTATGGTTTTTCATGCACAATGAAATGGTATTGGATCTCCATGGGGCTGCACATACCTAGTTGATGGTATAAATCCATTTTGGGGCTTCATTTACACATCCTAAAATGACATGCCTTGGAGAAACAACATACCCAAATAATGAATATCATGGTATAAAAATTTCTCAAAATGACTTAAAAATAAAATAAATGTAATATATTTTAATAAAATTTAAATAATCTGGTTTATTTGACAAGTGTTTAGTTGGAATTTACATGGTCAATAATTTATAATTTCTTCATAAAAACATGGTAAACACTAAAGTGATTAGATTTATTTAGCAATATTTAATAAATTTAAATATAAAATATATATATTAAGACCTTATATGAGAAAACCATATTTTAATCATTCAAAAAAAACATTGTATATTTTTATGTTGATGTTTTCAAATAAAATTAAATATTTGAAATATAGTTTAAGTAAATTTTTTATATAAAATGTGAAATATTTATATAATTATTAAATTTTATCATAAAATACCAATTATTTAGAATATTAATGCATTTATAGTATATCCATGTAAATGATAATATTAAATGTTTATATTTTATGAATGTCGGTTTATCATTTTTTTGAATGTTTAAATTATAATGTGTTTATTTTTATTTATAACTTTCTAATAAATTGTTTATCAAATTCAAAAATTTATGAATTTCTTATATTAGTAATTCCATGTATCATTGTTGACTATATGTGTTTATATTATGAATTAAGATATAAAAATTATTTTAATGTTTTAAACTAATTTTAAAATTTAATGATTGAATCTAAAGATATTCATTGTATATTTGACAAATGATTTTCTATTGATCAATCATTTATTTTTCTTCTATTAGTTAATGAGCATGAAATATGATGTGAAATGAAATTTTCAAATATTATGTATTTAAATATTAATGGTATTAATATAAAAATCGATTAATATATCCCATTGAAGATGAACTATGGGGGTATACTTCTCCCTATGAATGTCCATAATTCCTTTTATAGAAATATGGGGGTTGTGTATCTACAACCATAAGTTTACTCTTATGAGGATTATTTATTTAAAGTAATTATAATAAAATACAATAAATTTCATATTCGTATTATCAATATGATTTATTTGAATTTATATAAATTAATTAAATTTTAATATTTTATTGTAACACATAATTTAACATGTGTATAGTTTTAAAAATCAATATTATATGAAATTAGTAATTTAATATATAGAATATTATCCAAAAGTAAATCAATATAATAATTAATACATGTAATTTGAATACATGATATTATATATTGAGTTTAAATCCATAATAATTAATATTAAATGATTCATTACTTCTATAAAAAGAAAAATTAAATGCCACTATCGTTAAATCACATTGGTACATGAAAATTATGGTTTTTATGGATTGAGTGGGGTAATTAATTATGAAATTTATTAAATATATAAGATAGTTAACTAGATATTATTTAGTTATCTGTGTGAAAATTTTCTAATGAAAATTTATGAGGGATATAATAGGAATTGTATTAACATGATCCATATAGTGGATTTGATAAATATTTGTCTCCTCATCTATCCAATATTCATATATTTTATTATTGGAATTTTGATCGAATTAAATATATATGTGGTTTGGGGAAAATTTAGTAATACATATTAATTAGTGATATATCTACATTTTCCCCTTAATGGATATATTTAATTAAAAAGGGTTATACTTTCAATCTAGTAATATATAAAAAACATATTTTTAAAAGGATATAAAAATTATCCTTATAAAAAAATATTATGTTTTAGGATTAATTAAAATGATCATACTTAATGGTGAAATTTTTCTCAATATTTGGACTTCAGATAATAAACGATTAATGAAAATAGGATATATCAATAGAAAAAAGAAATTATTTAAATGCTACTAATAAAGAAATTTTTTTTTGAAGGATATTATCTTGAAATAGAATGGTGGTTCCAAGATGATTGTTTGAGGATTCTATTTTGGAAATCCTTTCATGTACCTAAAAAAATGTACAGATTACATTATGGGTCATAAGAGTCAATATAGAGATTATATGTTATGTAATATGTGATTGAAAGAAATTCAATATTGTTGACAAGTTACAATATAATATCTATATATTTTATAAATGATATAAATATTTTTGAGTTTCTAATTGAGAAAGAGTTGAGGATATGAGGTTGAAGATTCATTCTAAGTAATTAATCTCATATTTTCCCCATTTTTTCTTCACTTTAATTATAATGATTTTTTAAGAAAGGAATTATCTATTTGGATCTAATTTTCATTCCCATATAAAATAAGAGACACATGTATCTTTGGGTTTTTATATAAATTCTACAATCATTTTAACCATAGGGGTTACAAATTATAAAACTCTATAAATTGTTTTAAATGACTATAATGACAAAAATTTATTGATTTAGTAAAATAAATTTTATCAGTGATATTAATAAATATATGATGAATTGTGTTCCCACAATATTCAATAACAGAATTTTATGAATAATGACTTATATTTTTAAAATATTCCACCAAAAAGATAGAATAACATATTTGATACAAAAGAAATTATATTATTTTCTTTACCCACTGAATAAAATGAGTTCATAATATTTATAGACAATATATTTTCCTTATAATATTAGGATACTTTGTTGATAATATGGATTCTTTGAGATTTAAGGGTGTATATTTTGGAAATATTGATCATATAAGTAATATAATAATAAAATATTATAGTTAATGATTAATGGAAATTTGATCTGATATAAAGGAAATTTTTATTTTAATACATTAAAAATAATTTTTTTAAGTTACATGTAGTTATAATTATGAGGTGAATAAAACATTATATCCAAAAATAGTTTACAATCTACTAGTAATGATATAATGAAATGTATTAATTACTATTTCAGAAATGATCATAGATAAAAATTTATATGAAAATTATTTCAATAGTGATGATAATAATGACAAAATAATGAGTTCTAGATGGATAACATTTGTTATTAACATTTCTTCATGTGATGGTGTGATGTAAACTATTTAATTACAGTATTTAGAGAGATTGAAATTAGTATTATATTTCCACGATATTGACCATATTCAAATTTTCATACTATATAATTGTTTCTCAATTATATATTTTAGTAACTGTTTCTTATTTAATG
This sequence comes from Viscum album, assembly GCA_963277665.1. Lineage (NCBI taxonomy): Eukaryota > Viridiplantae > Streptophyta > Magnoliopsida > Santalales > Viscaceae > Viscum > Viscum album. The sequence goes on along the minus strand of OY728121.1, from coordinate 200,860,584 downwards.
GTCTGATGGAGATCTCATAAGAAACACATATTGATAGAATGTGTTAAACAATCCATTAATTTGAAACAATCATAAGCCAGATCCAATAGATTATCATATTAAATATTATTATATTTATGAAATTGAATTGTTTTGTAAAAATAACATATGAATATTAAATTTATAATTTTAATAAAAACATATGTCCACAAATTTTCATGTTGGTTGAATATATTTCATGAATTAACATCATAAATTGAATATTTGAGTTATCCCTATGATTTTTGTCTATATTGTAGAATATATCGTGAAAAAATATATATTTTAGCTTTGTTGGATTAGTATATATATTTGAATATATAATATAGGAAGAAATTTTTGTATTGTTATTTTGGATAGCCACCCATTTATACGAAGTGTATTTTTATATATAGAGACTTTGGTTAATTGGGGTAGATATCTCATATCTCTATTTACTTGAAATAGAGGTTCATAAGATACCTACAGTGAGATCTATAATACATTAATGCATTTCATATTCTTGGAATTTGGTTTATCTATTCAACTTCCAGTTGAGAATTTGTTCGTTCAGGTGATAAATTAAATTTAAAACTAGACCTGATATTTCCTCTGAAATGATGCATTTGGAATTAGGAACAACAATTTATATTGAAAGTGATTTTTTTTCCAAAAATATAATGTTAATAATATGTGATTTCATACAATTGTGAGGGTAATTTGACATGATAGTCCGGATATATGAATGAAATGATATGTTTTTATTAACATAGTTATTCAAAAATAAATTTATTGTGAACATGTGATTATATATAAGGAATTAACATAAATAGTGTCTAATGTATACAATATGAAATATAAAAAGTGATAATATTAAAACACATTCTTGTAATAGATACAACTTATTGATATAGGTAAAGAGATACAAATCAAAATTGGAGACCATTCTGGATCCCTTAACTACATGAGTTTCCAAAAATAATTTTTTATAAAATTAAATTTGAATAATTTTATGGAATAAAAAATACAAAAAATAAATAAATTAAATGATTTTCTATCAAATAACATTTTATATTGTAAAAAGTGTGGATTCTGTGTATAAACATTGTGAGAAACCCTGAAACTATTTTGAATATATCATGAATATTTCCATTATGTATTATGAAAATATATTTCATATAATGGAATATATAGTGAAAATGAATGATAACATGGTTGAAAGTATATTATAGAAATACTAAAAGGGGTTACAAATAATATATTAATTTTTTTGGTGAATTATATATGATATGGTGATGTGTGCAATTTATATGTGATATCAATGAAAGAGATTGATTAATGGGGTTGTGAACAAAAGTAACCACCTTCCATGGTTTTTGAGGGCATCACATTTATTCCCTAAGAAACACCATGACCTAGTTGGTGCCACTATGTTGTAGTATTATTTTTGAGGCCTAGATAATATTTTCATTCATGAAGGATTATTAAATTCATATATTTTAATAACCCTTTGTTGGATAAAATAATAATATGATGATGTTTTGTGGACATTTATTTTATAGGATAAACATGTAAATTTTAAATTATTATTATATTAATTGACCAATACATTACAATTAATCTTAACTTTTTAAAATTATTTTAATCACCTCATAAATAATGAAAATTATTTATATTCAAAATCTAGTCTTAGATATGTACATAAATATTTAAATTAAAAAAAATATTGTTGATTTATAATCATGAAACTTCTAATATCAGAACATTATAAATTTTGTGTCTCTATTTCATTTATTATATTTTTCTCAAATATGGTGGATTGAGAGAGATCCTACTTGATCGTTTGGTAATTTAAATTATCTTTTCCTGCCTTTTGTAGAAGGATAATTATAATCCTTATTAGTGATAATTATATAGTGTTTCTGAAAATATTAATCATGACAGATAAAAAAAATTATAATTTATCGATAACGTCCTTCTATATTACTATTCATTTAATATATATATATATATATATATGTATTTTATGGGTTAATTGTGTTTTTGAGTTGCTCATATATTTATTTTAGGTTTTTAAACATCCATAAAAAACTAATAGCTTCATTGAATCTAACCCATTCCACAATAATATAATCCATATTACAGAATAAGAGAAATAAAAAAATGATCACAAAAAAATTCTTGTAATGATACCATGCCATTCAACAAGAAATAATGTATAAAATAATTCTTTATGTGTATTTTTAAACATTGGTTATGAAAATTAGGATTTATAGACGGATACATATTTATAAAATAAAAAACTAATATGAGATGTAGTGAAAAAATCATGATAGAAATCAATAAAATCTTCTACAAATACTAGAATGAAGGACAACTAAACGATATATGTCAATTAAGAAATATAAAATGATGTTTGATCATAAATAACATAATTCCACATAAAACATGTTACTAAATTAGAGAACTAGTGAACTAAAACCTTATAATTTCCAATGGAGGATACATGTGGTCCCTTGGAATTGAATTGTATAGAACATAAAGGCTTTATTCGACCGTGAATGAGATGATATAGAGAAAAAACTCAGATGAACCTCAAAAAATAAAAAACATAGAGGAATTACAGAGAATAAAATTTTTTCCTAGCAAATATAAGATGAATTAAAAAAAATATAAAAAAATATAAATAATTTTTTGATCCAATCAGTTACAAAATTGAGGTCCACTAGTTAGATGATATCCTATAAGTGTCTCAAAAGTACACTACTATTCCACATGGAATCAGGTGTAGAAAACACTAGAGTACCCCACTTCTTCTTCCACTACCACCTACATACTCATCTCACACCATAATTATATAATAATACACCAAAAAAACCATCTTAAATATATGATGTAGATTGAATAACTAAACTACAAATTTATAGTTCCTTAAAGGTATACATTATATTATATACATAGTCATTACTCTTTGTGAGAGTTGTAATGAAAAACATGTGAATCATTGTACATCTAGGAAGAACATGTGGATTTTGATCAATGATAATGATTAAGTTTATTATACAGATGATCATCATATTAATTTTCATGTTATCTAATATCTATATATATTTTCCTTATGTAATTAATAAAAGGTAATGATCGTTATTTTAGGTCCAGTATAATTTGTTTTATGATATTAAAAGTTTAATGATTTGTCAAACAATGATTTCTTGTGCTCTATGGTTTTCCATTATTAGTTGTAGAACCCAAATTTACCAAGATCAATTACTATAAGGTTAATGTTAATTCTTATTTTTTTAGAATTTTATATTAAATTAAATTAACCCGAGGTTATTATATAATGATTGATTATAATTTTTTATTTATTTACTTTTTTTAATTATTTGTATGAATCTCTTAATCATGGAATATTACAGTTGAGTTATTAATTTTTTGGGCATAACATTTTTAAAATGGGAATACATTTTTTATTATATATTTATCGTTTTAATAAATTTTTTATATATGAATTTTTTGACTGTAATGTCCCTGATAAGTAAAATTTGTTATTTACAAGGACCAACATAATTTTCCATGACATATACTAATAATTTTGATTGTTATATATTAATCCATGTGGAATGATTGAATGAATTTCTTGTAATTCTATAGTATGTACTTGTTGACTATTTTCAATTAGATAGAGGGTATATAGATTTCTAGGAATTAATATTGCATTATTTTTTCAACATATTAAATATATGGATGATTTTAGTAAATGAATATGAATATATTATTGGGGAAATGTATGGTTACATATGTTAATAATTGAAATAACACATAAAATAGAATTTATGATTACTTTGGGATAATAAAATAGAGAGTGAGAAATTCATAATAGTGGAACATTTATCTCATTTAAAATTTTATCCCATTATATACATATGAAAAATATCCTATAAATGTATATTCTATTTCCATCACATATAACTAGAAATCAGGAATATAAAACAGTAAACCATAATGAAAACCAGTGTCTGTTAATGAGGATAGAAACTAGTTCAAGTTATTTCATTTGTGAAGTAATGTTTTTACTATAAAAAATCACACATATCACCCTTTACGATCAAATAAATCCTGACAAGTGTATGAAATTTAACATGTCACCCTTCCATGAACTATGTATATTATAAGATAAATCCGTAAGGAATAATTTTAATGATGTTATCCTACACCCTATGAATTCAATATCAGTGTGGAAGAATTATTAATTAATATACACCAATCATGTTAATAAATTTCCTTTTAATTCCTCAATTTAATGGATTTCTATAAATCAAAATAATAAAAATGATTTCCAAAATTATGATGAAATCATAAAACTAGCTCTTATTCTTTTTCATTAACAAAAATATGAATATCAAATATTCATTAAATATCATTTCAATTATTCTACTATAATGATAATTCGAATATATAAATAAAATATCATATTCATCATATTTAATGAATTATATATTATTTTTAATTATATTCCATTTTTTTAACATTCCCTCAATTATACATTTCATAATTTCCAATAGAAGTTCAATCAGGTCCCATTCTAGAAATATTATTTTTATCATCTATGTAACGTTCTTGTTCATCAAGATCTTACTTTCAATATAAGTCAATATTATTCTCAAAATGATTCATTCAATATTTTTAGGAGTTTTTGTAAACAAATTACATTCAGTTGATAATATCAATTACAAATATATATATATATATATATCTTATGGATTTTTTAATTATTAAAAATTAATTTAATTTTAATCCCAATATCTATTCAGATACCATGATTACATATTCTTAATAAATTCATTCATTTGATAATATTATATTTTTTATCTCAAAAATTCCTCAAAAATTGATCCATTATTCACACATGGATGTTTTAGTATATCCATTTTCTCCACCATGGATCTAACAAACCATGTTGCATATTAATTAATTCCATGTTGTGCAACACACATTTTTTCCAAAACCAAAAAACTAAATAATATTATTGTTGTGTAATGACATATACCACGGTGTACCATCCCACATAATAATTTTGGGCTATGATTACATAGATTCATCCTACATTTAAACATCCCCAGATAACCTTTACATAGGACTCCAAATAACCTTACATGTTTTTCCATGCACATATATGTAGAATAAATTCAAAATAGGTAATCATACATATGTAATTACCTAACCCTAAAATTTAATCATTATACTATTAATCAACCTCAATTTAATGAAATCTGTTATATTATCAATCATTTTTCACTATTTTATAGGTAAATGTACACTTTTATAGTGCACCAAAAACTTGGTTTACCATTATGTAGATTTAGTACAGTGACTACTTATCTTTCTAGTCATCATCACTGAAGTGCCCAGATCAGTGTGAATCACTGAGAGGGGGAGGAGGTGAATCAGTGATCCCTTAAAACTTTTTACTAATTGATTCTTTATCAATTAAACCTCTATGGCTGGTTAAAGCCTCGATCCACTCTTCTTGTATCTCTCACCTTTCCACGAATGATGCAGTAAATGTAAAGGCACTGGACATAAGGATTTACAAGATTCGGCACCAAAGGCCTACATCCTTGCCATGCTCTCCCAGCATGGATTCTCCCATTATAATCGGTTAGTATTACAATGGTCGATACAGAGTCCCACTGTATCTCTCCTGAGTCCCACAGGAGGGTCTTTATACTGCATCCCACAGTGTTACCAGAGTCCCACTCGCCTGCTTTAGAATCCCACTGAAGACTTCTTCTCCCTGAGTCCCACAGGGTCTTCTCCGGGCTCCTCGAGTCACACGAGTAGCTCTTCTTCACTTTAAGTTCTTCAAGTAACTTCAACAGCCTAGGATAAAGGCTGCTGGCCTTGCTCTTCTCTTCTGATCACTTTTGGTTGATCAGGTATTCTCTTCTTGCTCAGGCTTTATCTCCTTCTTCTCAGGATGACCTGGCTTCTCTCTCCAACTACTGAATACTCAGACAACTGATATCTTTAACTTCAGTCTGGTCCAGTCTCACTTCAAAACAACTTCATGCACTGAGTGCATGGCAGCTCTTCATCCTCATGCACTGATAGCATGGCCTTCTCAATTCTTCAAGAACCTCCTGGTCTTGGACAACTCAAATGCACACCACTGATTTGACTTTGTTCACGTGTGCACGTGCATGCATGCAAGCATGCAATCCCCTTCTTCTCTTCTTGGTGCAGTACACCCTCAAAGGGTGTAGTCACTTTAAGCACACACCTTCTCACTTGAACTTCACACTTTGTTCAATGTGTTTACACACTTAAATGTGTGTTATACTTTGTGTGAGTCTTCTTCTTCTTCTAAGTGTGTTCACTCCACTTAGAGCACACACATAGGTTCGGCCTTCTTTGTTACTTGTTCATGTACACATAAATTGTTCTTTGTTTTTCACACACTTGACTTTGGCCTCTTCCCTCTTCTTGTTGCACACCCTTAACCCGTAGGTTGTTCTTCAATTTTGCACACACAAAATGTGTCTTCACTTGGTGCACACACAAGGTCACAACCCTCGGCCTCTTCAAATGCACACACTTAAAGTGTGTTCTTCTTTGTTCAAATGCACAACCAAGACTATGGATTATTCAATTCTTACACACACACAAAGTGTGGTCTTCCACTTCACTTGGCACACACCACTTGGTGTTGTTCTTTGTGCACACACATGGCCTCGGGTTCTTCTTCTCCACTTGGCACGCACACGAGGGAAGGCCTCGGCCTTCTTCCTTGCCAAGCACCCACAACCCGTAGGGTGTGGTCTTCTCAACACGAGCCCCTGCCTTAGTGAAGGCGCGCAAGGGGTGCAGCCACTCTTGTCTTCAAATGCCGCGCAAGATTCACTGGCCGCGGGCGCGCAGGTGCTACTGCCGCGCAAGCACTCGGGTGTGCAAGGTGCAACACCGCGGGGCTTCAACCGTTGGCGCGCAAGATGTTGCGGCCACGGGTCTTCCTGCTGCGCAAGGGGAAGGTGCGCAGGGATCCTTCTCCAACCTCTTTCGCACAAGGAGTGCGCAAAAGGAACCTCGCGGAGCAAGGGATGCTCCGGGCTTCACTGCCGCGCAAGTGTGCGCGCAGGGCTTCGACTTCGTGAGGCACAGAGTGCTTCTCACGGGACTTCTTTCTTCAAAAACTCAGCAAGCAACCTCGAGCCTCAGCCTCTCTTTTTATGGGCGAGGAGAGTCTCTGCCTTCCGCGGAGAGATATCTTTCGAAACCTCGAAGATTTCGGTTATTTAAAGATTTTTTCAAATCTCGTTTCTTCATCTGTTTCACGCGGGTTCTCTCATTTTTCTTTCCTCCTCGTGCATGCGATTTATAACGCATGCACGGCCTTCTTCTGATCCAAAACATGCGAAGGCACGAACCCATGAAGCCTCGGAAACTTCGTTTGCCTCGGCATTGCTTAGAATTATCTCTAGATGCATGCATGAAACATTTTAATGCATGATCGTGTTCGTAGAGGCCAGACGATCACAATGGAGGCTTCGGCTCGATCAGCGGTGGCCGGGAACTCAAAATCCGTCGTCGGGAAGGCGCCTGGTTCAGCGGGGCTCGCGGGTGGCTTCGGCATGGCTCGAGGTTGAGGACGAACGCTGGGCCGTTGGATGCGGCATTTGAAATACATCGGACGGCCGCGATCTGGAGATCTCGCGCGGGATGCGATGAGCGGCGGAGATCTGGCGCGCGATCAATCGTGCGGCCAGGATGTCTTCCGCGGGAAAATCCCGCGTCCCACATCGAAACGAAGCCCGGTTTTCTCGCGGCTTATCAACTAAGAGTTGCCGAGAAGCGCTCAGTTGAACTTCCCCCTCCACGGTGCCGCCCCGCACCGTGTTCTCCCTGCGGGCACGCTCTGTGCCCACTCTGCTCCCTGCGGGCGCGCTCCTAGCGCCCACTATGCATCCTCCTGGCGCGCTCTGGCGCCCATGCTGCGCAGGCCTGATCCCCTGCGTGGCCCCGGCTTACACACGGCCCCCCTGCCTCTCGGGCTGGCCACATGGGATCCCCCCTTGGGTGTGGCGCCTTAGGCCCACATGTGCCTTGGGGGTTGAACCCTTAAGGCTGGCCCTTGGTGGCTAATTTTTTGCTTGAGGAAACACTTAGACCTTTGTTTAAAAACAAAGTATCCAAGTGAAAATGCCAAATTCCACTCCAAGCCATTCTTCTTCCCATCTCTATTCTTCTTCTTCTTCTTAAGAATTCCTCCATTTCTTCTCCTCACATGATCTTCACTTAGGATATGGAATTCAAAAGGTTCATCTTCATCAATCGAACTCCTGAATCACTTATAATCTTCAATGTTCTTTATTGATCTAATCAGAGATCAATTGGATCATCTTCATGTTCACATGCACTAAGTGATAGTGCATGGACTTCATTAATGCACATCATCCACTTAGTAGTTGTGGATGGAACTCCTTTCAACTCCTCATGCATTGTGAAGACAATGCATGGTCTTCAATCAATGTTGTGACTTTGTATCATCAGGATACAAGTTCTATGAACTTAAAGATCAGCTCAACAATCGTCAGATGTAACTAGAGAATGTTTCAACCATCATCTCCTATGTCACTTAGTGAATCTCCTAAGCGACATGCCTCTATGTTCCATGGCCATTCTCCTTCACCACCAACACCATCACAACCTTTGTCATTCACATCGTGACATTCCTTGACTTCTATTCATTCCAAGACAACTTCATGCCTCATTGACAACAAATGCAACACAGTGCACTTCAATCTCCCCCTTTGTATTTGTTGTCAATACACTCCTTCAGCACATATGAATGGGTCAATATGTGTGCCAATATTTTCTCCCCCTTATTGGCAATCAAATGAAAAGGTGTGGTGTGGTTCTCTTCCACAATATCTCTTCTTCCCTTCGAATAGCATCTTCTTGAAAAACACTAAGAGAGGGATGATGCCACATGTTCTTCTTTAGCAAAGAACCTTTAGTAAATCAACTCTAAGTCTACTTGGGCTAACCCGGTGTAGAAAACAAGAGTGATGTAACCAAGATACTCAATGCTGTCCACAATTCTCTACACATGTGAGATCATGCTTAGGGGTTGAATTTTTTCAGATATTCAATGAATTGCTGAATCCTGCACATACTTCACAAAACACATTAGAATGTTCATGTGCAAAGATAAAGCTCCCCCTTTCATCCATTTGTCTTCAATCCATACTCCCCCTTAATTGACAATATAAACTCAATTAAGAAACAAGGGATGAAAGTATGATTGGTATACCTTCACTTTTCTGAAGATGGTATTAATCTCAGAATCCCATCTTCTTCAGATTGGCTCCCCCTCAAGGGGTGCACTCCATTCTGTCCTAACCATCCTCCAGATGAGAATGATCATCATCTTCAATTCTCTGCAATGTTAGCACATGTATATACCAAGAGTATAAGGGAATAAGATGGAACCTCCTTGGTTCATCAATGTGAACAACAAGGTTGAGAAGATTCTCTCAACCGAGATGTCCCATTTTCACCATTCTTCACACTTGCACATCTGATCTTCTTTGATGTTTGTGCTGGTGTGGATCTCAACACATCTTCATGTGAAATCTTCTTCTTCCCTTTTGCCTTAGCAATTGCCAGAACTTTATCTTCAGCTTTTTGAAGATCTTTGGCAAGTTGCAACTGATGTGGCCATATGACAAGTAAATCATTTGGAAGAGTGGCCCCAGTTCTGGAAGTTCCACATGGTTCTTTGGATGCTGCTAAGATACCTCTCTTAGGAAACTTATTTTCAATCAATCCCTTCTTCTTCTGGATTGATTGTCTTTTGGAGTTCAGTCTGCTTCTATTTAATTTCATGGCTTCTTTACAAAGATCCATGATATGTCCTTTCTTTCCACAGTAGAAGCATTTCTTGGTGGTCCTTCTGGATGCATCACCCTTCTTGGATTTAGACTCCAAGGTCTTCTCTTCATTCTTCAAACTCTTCTTGGGAGCATCTTCCACTTTCTTCTGCTTGCTTTCCAAAGAATCTCTCTTAGCCAGGTTCAGTGATCTTCTCTTCATTCTTTCTTCGGATACATTCGTAGATTGATATGTATCAACTCTTTGACCACTTTTGCAACCATCCCAGATGTTTTCAAGTAATCCAAATCTATTAGCAGTAAACAGATGTCTCCGGACCTGTGGATGTTGCTTCCTTTCTTCTGGCTTGCTCCCCCTTGGCATGGGCTTCCTCTGTGCTTTGGCATTCAGTGGATTGTACCAACAATCCTTTGCACAATGCCCATACTTGTTACAACACCAGCATTGTCCCACGAATCATGACCTCTTCAGTCCTTCTGATTATAGGGTACTTTTCTTGACCTGTTGTGCTGTTTCAGGAGAGCTCTGCTTCTTTACTGTCTTCATCCATATTTGTTTGGAATTATCCTTCCATCCTGCACATTTTGTGGAAACACAATTAGAAGCATCAGTACAAGATAGTATGGATGGTACCTTCTTTCTAGAAGATGTTGCACTTTTATTAGAGGATGTCTTTCTCTTAGAATCATCCTTCTCAAAGCATACTTGAGTAGCAACATTTCTCCTTTCAGTTGACTGGGAGGCTTTGGCTTTGGGTGATTGCTGATTTTTCAATATCACCTCTAATTCTAAGCATTTCATTTTGAGGGAGTTCTTCTCATCCTCAATAGTTCTTAGCCTTCCTTCCCATTTCTCTTCCAGCTGCTTCATCTGGTCACCATGCACCTTCTTCATTTCTTGTAATGAATTGTCAAGCTCCTTCACCCTGTTTACTTTGTCTTCAAGTTGAGTATCTCTGACATTCATTGAAACTTTGTGCCTCTTTTCCAGTGCATGGAAATATTCTTTGACCACAGTCTTAAAGAATTCTTTCTCAGAAAGGCTTCTTTGCAATTCTTCAGTAGTGTCTTCATATCTTTCATTGTAAAGAGATACTGTCTCATCTTTAGCCTTCACCAGCTTTCTGAGAGTGTTGGTTATGCCAACCCTTTTAGCCAATTGGACTTCCAGAGAATTGGCTTCATCTTCTAGCGGTAATTTTTCTTCTTGAAGATCAAGGAGGCCTGTAGCTATACTCATTGCCACTTCCTTGGGGACTGTCTTCTGAAGATATTTGATTGCATTTAGAAGATCATTGTTCCTTCCATCTTCATCACAACTAGAGCAGGCTTCATCAGAAGAATGATAAATGGAATTGTCATCTGATGTGATTTTCACATTTCTTTCCATAGAAGGAGTTTCTCTGATTGCAACAACCTTCTTCTTCATCTTCTTTGCCTGTTTCTTCATTCTATTTTACTGATTCTTGGCAGATATCTCCATTTGAGGCTGGTCACTCATTTCCTCAAATCTGCACTCCATAAAGACTCCCTTGGATCTTTTAGAGGTAACCTCCCTCTAATACCAATTGAAGTGCCCATATCAGTGTGAATCACTGAGAGGGGGAGGGGGTGAATCGGTGATCCCTTAAAACTTTTTACTAACTGATTCTTTATCGATTAAACCTCTATGGCTGGTTAAAGCCTCGATCCACTCTTCTTGTATCTCTCACCTTTCCACGAATGATGCAGTAAATGTAAAGGCACTGGACACAAGGATTTACAAGGTTCGGCACCAAAGGCCTACATCCTTGCCATGCTCTCCCAGCATGGATTCTCCCATTATAATCGGTTAGTATTACAATGGTCGATACAGAGTCCCACTGTATCTCTCCTGAGTCCCACAGGAGGGTCTTTATACTGCATCCCACAGTGTTACCAGAGTCCCACTGGCCTGCTCCAGAATCCCACTGAAGACTTCTTCTCCCTGAGTCCCACAGGGTCTTCTCCTGGCTCCTCGAGTCACACGAGTAGCTCTTCTTCACTTTAAGTTCTTCAAGTAACTTCAGCAACCTGGGATAAAGGCTGCTGGCCTTGCTCTTCTCTTCTGATCACTTGTGGTTGATCAGGTCTTCTCTTCTTGCTCAGGCTTTATCTCCTTCTTCTCAGGATGACCTGGCTTCTCTCTCCAACTACTGAATACTCAGACAACTGATATCTTTAACTTCAGTCTGGTCCAGTCTCACTTCAAAACAACTTCATGCACTGAGTGCATGGCAGCTCTTCATCCTCATGCACTGATAGCATGGCCTTCTCAATTCTTCAAGAACCTCCTGGTCTTGGACAACTCAAATGCACACCACTGATTTGACTTTGTTCACATGTTCACGTGCATGCATGCAAGCATGCACTCCCCTTCTTCTCTTCTTGGTGCAGTAAACCCTCAAAGGGTGTAGTCACTTTAAGCACACACCTTCTCACTTGAACTTCACACTTTGTTCAATGTGTTTACACACTTAAATGTGTGTTATACTTTGTGTGAGTCTTCTTATTCTTCTAAGTGTGTTCACTCCACTTAGAGCACACACATAGGTTCGGCCTTCTTTGTTACTTGTTCATGTACACATAAATTGTTCTTTGTTTTGCACACACTTGACTTTGGCCTCTTCCCTCTTCTTGTTGCACACCCTTAACCCGTAGGTTGTTCTTCAATTTTGCACACACAAAATGTGTCTTCACTTGGTGCACACACAAGGTCACAACCCTCGGCCTCTTCAAATGAACACACTTAAAGTGTGTTCTTATTTGTTCAAATGCACAACCAAGACTATGGATTATTCAATTCTTACACACACACAAAGTGTGGTCTTCCACTTCACTTGGCACACACCACTTGGTGTTGTTCTTTGTGCACACACATGGCCTCGGGTTCTTCTTCTCCACTTGGCACACACACGAGGCAAGGCCTCGGCCTTCTTCCTTGCCAAGCACCCACAACCCGTAGGGTGTGGTCTTCTCAACACGAGCCCCTGCCTTAGTGAAGGCGCGCAAGGGGTGCAGCCACTCTTGTCTTCAAATGCCGCGCAAGATTCACTGGCCGTGGGCGCGCAGGTGCTACTGCCGCGCAAGCACTCGGGTGTGCAAGGTGCAACACCGCGGGGCTTCAACCGTGGGCGCGCAAGATGTTGCGGCCACGGGTCTTCCTGCTGCGCAAGGGGAAGGCGCGCAGGTATCCTTCTCCAACCTCTTTCGCGCAAGGAGTGCGCAAAAGGAACCTCGCGGAGAAAGGGATGCTCCGGGCTTCACTGCCGCGCAAGTGTGCGCGCAGGGCTTCGACTTCGTGAGGCACAGAGTGCTTCTCACGGGACTTCTTTCTTCAAAAACTCAGCAAGCAACCTCGAGCCTTGGCCTCTCTTTTTATAGGCGAGGAGAGCCTCTGCCTTCCGTGGAGAGATATCTTTCGAAACCCCGAAGATTTCGGTTCTTTAAAGATTTTTTCAAATCTCGTTTCTTCATCTGTTTCACGCGGGTTCTCTCATTTTTCTTTCCTCCTCGTGCATGCGATTTATAACGCATGCACGGCCTTCTTCTGATCCAAAACATGCAAAGGCACGAACCCATGAAGCCTCGGCAACTTCGTTTGCCTCGGCATTGCTTAGAATTCTCTCTCGATGCATGCATGCAACATTTTAATGCATGATCGTGTTCGTAGAGGCCAGACGATCACAATGGAGGCTTCGGCTCGATCAGCGGTGGCCGGGAACTCAAAATCCGTCGTCGGGAAGGCGCCTGGTTCAGCGGGGCTCGCGGGTGGCTTCGGCATGACTCGAGGTTGAGGACGAACGCTGGGCCGTTGGATGCGGCATTTGAAATACATCGGACGGCCGCGATCTGGAGATCTCGCGCGGGATGCGATGAGCGGCGGAGATCTGGCGCGCGATCAGTCGTGCGGCCAGGATGTCTTCCGCGGGAAAATCCCGCGTCCCACATCGAAACGAAGCCCGGTTTTCTCGCGGCTTATCAACTAAGCGCTGCCGAGAAGCGCTCAGTTGAACTTCCCCCTCCACGGTGCCGCCCCGCACCGTGTTCTCCCTGCGGGCGCGCTCTGCGCCCACTCTGCTCCCTGCGGGCGCGCTCCTAGCGCCCACTATGCATCCTCCGGGCGCGCTCTGGCGCCCATGCTGCACAGGCCTGATCCCCTGCGTGGCCCCGGCTTACACACGGCCCCCCTGCCTCTCGGGCTGGCCATATGGGATCCCCCCTTGGGCGTGGCGCCTTAGGCCCACATGTGCCTTGGGGGTTGAACCCTTAAGGCTGGCCCTTGGTGGCTAATTTTTTGCTTGAGGAAACACTTAGGACTTTGTTTAAAAACAAAGTAACCAAGTGAAAATGCCAAATGCCACTCCAATCCATTCTTCTTCCCATCTCTATTCTTCTTCTTCTTCTTAAGAATTCCTCCATTTCTTCTCCTCACATGATCTTCACTTAGGATATGGAATTCAAAAGGTTCATCTTCATCAATCGAACTCCTGAATCACTTATAATCTTCAATGTTCTTTATTGATCTAATCAGAGATCAATTGGATCATCTTCATGTTCACATGCACTAAGTGATAGTGCATGGACTTCATTAATGCACATCATCCACTTAGTAGTTGTGGATGGAACTCCTTTCAACTCCTCATGCATTGTGAAGACAATGCATGGTGTTCAATCAATGTTGTGACTTTGTATCATCAGGATACAAGTTCTATGAACTTAAAGATCAGCTCAACAATCGTCAGATGTAACTAGAGAATGTTTCAACCATCATCTCCTATGTCACTTAGTGAATCTCCTAAGCGACATGCCTCTATGTTCCATGGCCATTCTCCTTCACCACCAACACCATCACAACCTTTGTCATTCACATCGTGACATTCCTTGACTTCCATTCATTCCAAGACAACTTCATGCCTCATTGACAACAAATGCAACACAGTGCACTTCAATCACTAGCCTTAAACAGCTCTCATCACCATGAGTATATATATTATTCATGGTGCAACCTCAAATTTAAAGGAATGTACTTTTTTTCATTCCTGTACATAGAATTTAAAATTATGGATTTCTATTATGTTTGAATCAAATTTGAATGAGGAACAATTATTTACCTCTTAAAAACCTCAACCTAGAATCTAGTGGCCTTAAAATATCAATATAATAAAGAAGAAATGGTTCTTTATTCAATGAAAACCTATATTATATATTTCTTTAATGATAATTACTACATTCCTAAGAATTACACATTAAATAATAGAAAATTATATTATTTAAAATAAATGAAATTAAATCATGAAAAATATAAATATTTTTCTATTGGAATTTATAATTAATTCATCATATTAATCATGTTAGAAATAGTTTGTAATTATTTACCAAAGTATTTTAAATTTATGTCCAATTCAATATTCAAAAAAATTAAATCCACTTCATCCAAAAAATAATATATGGCATTTCAACTTCCATAGATAAAACTAAAATAAAATATATTTTTTTAACTATTATAAATAAATATTCTATAATTAATATTTTGTTGTACCAAAAACACATCCATGATATTTGAATCACCATTTGAGCTTCAGAATATGGTTATCAATATAATTCACATAGAATTATGGGATCATAATAGTTTTCTTCAAAACATATTCCGAGGAATTATAATGAACATCCAAGTGGTTCCTCATTAAAAACTCATATGACATAATTTGATTCCACATATACATTCATGTCGAAAACTAATATAAAAAACACAATGAAGGATCACCAGTCACTATATACTTATTTTTGGTCAATAATAATGATGAAAATTGGTTTCTAATATATTCAACACCATAATTTTCTGTCATATTTATATTTCCTGAGATTCTCCTTATTGATAAAAAATGGATTCCGTGTGATTGGTGATGAAACTATTTTATTCGAAAAATAATTCCATCAAGTATTCCAGGATAAATCTATATGGTCAAAAAAATTAGAAATGATAAATTTTCTAATTTAGACATCAATGATATATATTATGAATTTAGAATATGATACAAAAAATTATATCACAACTCATTTCGTTCCAAAGATGTTTTTTAATATTTTTGAGGTTTGCAGTAATTGGATGCTTCTAAATTATATAAATATATACATTAAATGTGTAAATGTATAATTCCATTTATAAAGACATATCTAATAAATAATTCCACTGAATACTTCAACACACATATCTTTACAATGATTAAATAATTTAATTTATATTAGGATTGTGATTTTTATTAAATACATCATGGAATATCTTAATGATTCACATGATTAAATACATAATTAACTTATGATATTCATCATAATAATAATGGTCATCAATTTTTTGAATAAGGATTGGATATTTCGATAACATATCTCATTCTTAAATTACTGGATATGTATAATCCTAAGATACCATCAATGACATATGTCTAAATGTCTAAGAATATTTTTGGATATGAATTATAATTGTTGTGATAAGAACAATGATGGAGGCTACAAAATTTTTTATCAAATAAGATAGTTTTATATTATTCAAAAATATTGATCAAAGATCATTTATGAAAATTAATATAAAAGGTAAAAGTATACATATATAACCATGATGATGGAAACCATATATATTATAATGATTAAACTCACATATAAATCTATCCATATGATATCTTAAAATTAGATCCCACTTAGAATACGAGAACCACCTTCAATTCACTTAATGTATTGGAAAAACAAAATATAGATTGTAATAGAGTGAAAATTATATTATTTTTAGTGGCAGAAATATGAAGGAGAACTATATTTGAACCATTAAATTCCATTGTTTCACCCAACATGTGAAGTTGAAAACATCATGCTATTTTTTTCTAAAATTAATGGTATTTTTGGGATACAAGGAATATTTTCATTCAAAAATAATTGTGTGGAATCCCCTTCTTACTAGTATCTATAAATTAATATTATCCACTAGATTATTCCTAAATAAGGTTTTGTGTCCCTTTTTAAGTTGTATAAATTAATAAACAATCATCCTAGATATCTCTACACTTTACTCAACATCCACATATATCTTTGTATATTTTATCATAACTTTTTGACAACATCACATGGAATTAAACATAATCAAGAGAAATAACATATTTTTATTTAGCATCCCCCTTCTCTAAATCATTATGAATATTTATTATTTTTCTCACATAATCATCTAAGATTACTACAATTTAATTTGGAATACGCACATATTTCTTGTTATATCAACATGGATTTTCATGTGTTCCCATTTCCACATCGGTCCATTTATTTTGTTGTTGTACTAGTGTTCCAATATTATACATAACATTATATTAATCAATTTTGATATCAAATTCCTTCATATTTTGATCTATTGTGTGACCTACTATTATTGAAAACATTTGTTTTATTCTCATTGGTGTAGAACCAATCTTGAACTTCTTCTATTTATTATAAATAAAAAACTCCATATATATATTTCATATGATAGACTTATCTATGTTCCTCAGATCATGTTTTATTTTATTATATCATATATTTAGTTTCATGCATGATTTAATTAATCACCCATTTCATTACACATTAAACACTTATATTGAAAATACCACATTTGTACATTAAACATGTAAATAAATTTATAACATATAGATTCGTCATTTCCTTCCATTGAAAAAAACATCATAACATTGTTTATAACATTTTATATAGGAATTATTTGATATTCATGGATTTATATATTAATCCAAAAATTGATATCCCTGATTCAAATAATGTACCACTACCAAAAATATCCCACATATCATGATTGTTTCCATCATTAACAAATTTGTCCATAATTGCATTAAGTCTACTTTTATTCATAGTCACTAAATATAAAAGTAATTTGAAACATTAAATTATACACTTACTATCATCTAAACTAGTCATGATGTTCTATATCTAAATATTTTTCTGTATTAACAAATTTATATAATTATTTTTCTAAACCTACAATCTTGAATAAATTTTTTAAAAAAAAATTATTAATAGTGCTGGATTTTAACCTATCCATCAAGAACCGTTTATATTTATAATATTTTGATTTAAAAATATTAATTTCATTAGAATAATATATTTTAGTGTAACAATACTCCATAAATGATATTTTGGTTAATGAAAATTAAGAAATATATCCCTTTAAACTAGTGGTGAATAATTTTCTAAAAAAATTTCAATATTTCCCAATTTGAACATATATTTAACAAAATTTCTGTTTATGATAAATTTATAATCCTACAATAAATCAAAAAATATTTCATATATTTGTTTATTTATATTAAACACTTATTCATCATCAAATTTATATTTCTCTTAATGATTGGTGTCATGAGAAGGATCTTGTTTTCATTAATTTCAAATTGAGTACACTTGAAATAATAGATAAGCATCTTATTTCCTTCTAATGAATGGAATATTTTCATAAATAAAAAATTGGTTTCAAATTTCAAATAAAATTTATTTAAAAACTGATATTAATAACATTAGAAACATTCTTCACAATCAAACTTCTTTTTTTATTATTGAAAATTTCATTGATAGTTTAGTATTGGCATCTTTATTTATTCAAAATTTCACTCCTTGTTTTTCATATATTATTCCTGATTGCTGATCTCTTCTTATATTGTTAAAAATGAAAATAGAAAAAAATTAAATATTTAATATGTAATATTAAATATCATATTATTTAATGTTGTAAATAATTCAACATTTAATTGTTTATAATTGTGATCAATTGGACTAATTTTTAGATCGTCTTTAGGAAATTCAGTTAAAAAAATGTTTCCTCTATAACAATAACAATGTTAGAACTATTTTACATATCATTGTTGAATGATTGATCAAAAAGTTCTTTCCCTTACATGATATACATATATTGTTTATAATTACATCTTGTATATATTAATTATTCTTCCAATTTTCATAATATGGATGTATTAATCATCTTTAAAAATTATTTCATTATTCTATTTATTAATTTCATTGATGTGATTGTATTCTAATATGAAATAATTAATGAATTCCATGTGTCTATACAATTCCAAATTGTGATGCCCATTCAAATCATAGATAACCTATAAATTATATAATCCACTCTAAGGGGTTATTAGATCCTATAATATAAATTATTTGGATCCATTTTGGATAAATAAATCTAATGGGGGTTTAATTAGTTTCTGGAAAAATTTATACATATAATCATTTATCCATATCATTCCTTCTAATAAATATATATTAAATTTATCTATTTTTCCATCACTTCTAATTTGAATACATCCACATATAATATTATTGAAAAATGGAATCCAGGGTTTGACAATTAGTTTGGGATAATGTGTGTATGACTATATCCGCCATTTAATGTGGTTATTATCCAATTCACCCACATCATTCATTTTATTATCAAAAAAATTATGGTGGTCGTATGACCATGGCCTTGTTCATCTGGAACCAACCACATGAAATTAATTCTATAACATTAAGGAAAAATATATAATATATAAGCACAATCTTTATTAAATGGTCATATATCGGAAAAAAGTATATTTTAACATTTAGTGATTTATTTGATAAACTTATCATGAATTCATAAATGAAATAGTTATATTAATTTCATGAAATGAATTGGTATTTCACATATTTTTGAGCAATATTCTGTTTTTATATTCAACTTTTATTCAAATTTTAATAAATATGAAGAATATTATATATCTCAAAGGTATTATTTGAAAAAATGATAGTATTAATATATCAATGTTTTCATAAATTATTCTCCATTAGTGGAAAATAACTTTTTTTGAAGTTCAGAACTAACTATTCAGGTTCACTCACTTCAATATATCGAAACATTCAATAGATACCTTTCATATATCTTTCAGAATAATATAAATTTTCACTATTAAATCATGTTGATAGTCTTATATACACGTAATTCTCATTATTCCCATATTTATGTTATATTAATCTGAATATGATTCTAATAATATTTCATTCAATATTTCCATATCTAAATTAAATAAAATCTATTATATTATGTAGGATCTTTTATTTTTAAATAATTAAATTAGTTTTATTATCACAATTATCATTATAACTCCTTTAAATTATAATCCCAATATCTATTTATATCCTAGAAATCCTCGGGATTATTCTGTTGATTATAGTGATATAAATGTTTCATTGTTCTCCAAAATGAAGAAAATATCAATTCATTATTATTTATTTGTTATTAAATCATATACATTATGTCCATGGTGTACCCAAAAAAATTTCTACATTTTAGATAAATCCATGATGTTGTGACCTAATATGGTCCTAAACCACTGAATGCAAAACAATTATTATGGTGAAATATAATATACCATAACATACATCCAAAATACCATAAATTCCATTCCAATGTTCAATTTGAACCTTCCACGATATAGATAAACATTTGATGTAGTCATTTTGATCACTATGGGAATATAGAGTGTTTATAATCTCGACAGCATTACTGATATTGAGAAAAAACCCAAAAATATAACTCTTAGGGGAAATACACTTACATATGATTTTAAATATGTTGTATACCCTTCTATGAGCTCAGTAAACCCTTACACAGTTCTGGAAGATTATGAGAAACGATAATAATAATTCATTGCTTCCCAAATGCATTATTGTCCTATCATTACGTAGATCCAAATTCTAATTAAGTAGGGATTAGCTTACCAGATAGTGTGTGACATGTACCCTTATGTAGTGAAGAATCGTCCCTGGAATGATTATCCTTTCAGTTACCAAACCATTCATTGTTTGTAAAAAAACATTAGACAACATAATTTCTCCCATATACTATAAAATAGAGAGATTGGATTATCATTACATAGGTAAATGTAAACCCTCATAGTGCATTGAAAACATGGTTTACATTTACATATGTAAATTATTTCGTTCACATAGATTTTTGATAATCATCGATACACTTATGTTGTTCTCATGACTCTCTTTCTATATCATATATAAGGTGGGACTCATATTTATGCATAATATATGATGTTATATATACCATTATTAATCAAGTAATATTTAGGGGTTACATTTATGATTAAAAATATTTTACCAAAAAACATCTCAGTCCTTCTCAAACTCTTCTGCTTCCAAACCCAAGTCATTGTAATATCATTATCATAAATGTGAAATGGTTCCAACATCTAACTATATGTGTTTTATAATACAATGAAAATAAGATCAACCATAACTATATTTCCTCATGAAATAATAATTTTATTTCATGGATTTATTCAAAACAAAATTCCATTAAAAATATATTATATTTTTAATGGGTTTAAATATTAATTACCCTTATTCATGTTTTTTAAACATTGTGTCTTTATTGACCCATGTGATTCATTCTTATGACTAGTCTTCTAATCATCACTATTATTTCCTCTTCATACAAGAAATGTTTTTTAATTTTGAACGTCTATGGATTTAACTACTCCATAAAAACATTTTGGAATTTGAAAATCATTATTCTAAAAATATTCTTTCAAATTATAAAAATATATCCTAACTTATTGAATCAACCATTGACCATTTAAATGATATTGACAACTTAATTCACGATGTTTTTTGGGATCTTAACATAAGTCATCATAATTATGTATGTGAATACTGATTTAAACTTATGAACTTCTTCACAGAAAAATTCATATTGACATTGTGTTATTCATCAATCAATGACATATTCAGTATAAATAAAACACAAACACAATGTTAGTTAATCAATAGATTCAAAAATTAATTTATTATTTTGAATATCGAAACATATTAAATAAATGAATTATACATCATTAAAGAATAGTGATAATTGTCTATATATATTGAAATATATATAATTAAATACATGGATATATAAATAAAAAACATATAGTTAAATATAACGATCGGTTATGAATTATGAAATAAAGGAATTATTCTTAATGACTCATATCCGTATAAATCCTCTATAAAGGTTGATTTAATGACACATATAGTCATATATTTAATTTATTAAATATGTTGAATTCATCATCCCATGACAAATTTCACATTAATTATTAAATAATATATAATAAATAATTTATTTTAATGAAGTAATGATATTTGTAATGTAATGATATATACTTATATTTTTTTTGTGTAACCATATATATATTTTATTTATAAAATAATCATATAATATATAATATTATGAGTTTGATTTTATTGAATAACCATTATAAGATTTCCCTTATATTAATTGTAATTCACCTGGGAAGGAATAATGTAATTTTATAACAAATTTGTTTACATTTTAAATATGATACATTGGATTCATTTAATTATGATAAAAAAGGTGTGCATCGAATGTGAAGTTTGATAGTGGTTGTCTTTCTTACACCAAATTATTACCTAAAAATTGAATCAAATGGTTTTTGGAGGAATATTATAATGTGGTTTAAGAATATTTTTTTAAGGCACAATGCGTAAATGGAGGTGGAAACACTTATAATTATTCTTGTAAATATAATAAACAACATTTATAAAATGATTTTTTTATGAAAAATATATTTATATAATTTATTCAATGAATGTTTCACTATATTTTTGAATTTTATATTTGAAATGTTATTTAATTATTCATAGAATTTCATATGATTTATAAAACCATTAAAAATCAATGGTAAATGAATAATTTAAATTTTATATTCAAAATAATAGTATTTAATTATATTCAATTTAAATTATATCCTCCATAGATCCTTATTTAATTTCAGATTAATGTGTAAGTAATTTGATTTTATAGTATATACTAAATCACTAGCTATGTTTTTCTTAAGGATTCCTAATAAGGATAATTATTATTGATATTTGTATTTTTTGAATACAATTTATCATATTTGTATACATTTATTTATATAAAAATGATTAATCATTATTTTTTTTTTGAAATAAGTGATATGCTTTGTGGTTTATTGAATGATCTAATGAATATTTGAAAAATTAATGAAAATAATAGAAAAATATAGAGAAATATATCAGGGAAGGAAAAAATAATTTAGATTGTGTAGTGGATATATAGAACTTGTGAAGATAATTTACACATTTTTTAAATACATTACATAATGTGAAATTTGGTAAGATTATATTTTTCAAATCGTGTCTTGAAATTCAGGACGCCATCACCCAAAATGAAAATTTGAAGATGAAAATATGTTTAATTATTTACACATCACATAATATCTTGACATACCTAATTATGATACAATGATGTAATGTTTAAGGAAGAATCATAAATTTTTGACCATGGTTCCCATGATGGATATTTTATAAATACATTACTCTTAAATTTAATTTTATCTAATACTAGGGAATCCTATAAATTGAGGCCAAGGATACAATCAATTAAAACAATTGGAGGTTCCAATGGACAAGAGTGCACATACAAAGAGTCGTGTAGCTTCCACATTTTATAGGAGTTTTCATCAATTTTTTTGTACACCCTCTAGTAGATTACATGATGTAATGATTTCTTTGTGTCATTGAAGGAGTGGTGAAATAACATTGATTTTATGATCTATTTTACAGTTGATTTCAATTTATGTTTGTTTTTCACATATTTTCGACATTTTTATCTCTTTCTTCTTTTCTTTAACATGGTCATTGTGTGTGGGTATAAAGACACAATGTTATCATAAGTTGATAATACACTATTCTATATGAATAACTAGTATACTAAAAAAGATACATGCGCGAGGACTATGATAGTTTAGTGTCTTTTGAATCATGGAATCAAAATCATCTATCCTAGTAAAATATCATCAACATATCCTATAAAAATTTCCACATATATAACTTCTAACAAAAACCATTCTTTATATCCTTGGGGGTAGAAACCTAAGAAAGTGCTGAGCTCAAATTCTCAGTACAGGTAAATAATTGTGAGATGTAAGCAAAATAATGAGAATAAGGTTATGACTACATGTTAATTAAAATAGATAGTCGTAATAATCTTATAAATTATATTATGTGTGAATCATTTTATAAATCATGGCAGTGAAAAATAGACAAATCATAACGATATATAGAACATAAGACATGAAAGCAAGACATATGAATTAAACATTGAATATTTGTAGACACATATGAATATAATATGATTTCTATATTAGACAATCCATTGTTGTTTATACAATCTTAGTGGAAATTCCCATTACTAAACTGAGATCACACCCAATTCTCGCCCAGTATAACTGAACCATATTCATTCCTCACTCTAGGCCTATAATTATGAATCAATTTAATTCTTTGTCCCATATCTATTATAATAAACTAATTTCATTCCACATTCCAATACAATAATACTATACTGTGTTCATTTCTCGTTCATCCATGTATTATAGAACTATGTTCATATCTCGTTCATGCACAGTAATACAGCACCGAGTTCATTCCTCATTCTAGCATTGTAATTATGATCCTATTTAATTCCTCCTCACATCCCTGTTATAGTTAATTGAGATCATTCCTCTTTCCAAACCTATAATTTTGTACTGTGTTCATTTCTCGCTCATGTCATGAATGAAATAACCATATTCATTTCTCATTCTGGCCTAGTAATGCAGAACCCAGTACCATTAAAATTTTGGTAAAATCAATGTCATGAGATATAGGTGTTTACCCAATGCATTTGTAGTAGGTATATGTCCAACCAATCTGATAATTAAATCACATGTAGATATTCCAAAAAATCATAAATAGTCATATTATAACATATTAAATGAAATGTTTCTAAAAAACATGAAAACATATATAAACCATTGAATAAATATAAATGTTCCATAATCGATACATAAAAATCATAACTAGTGAAAGAGAAAACTATATTTCATAAACATATAACTGATGAATTAGATTAAAGTTACATAAATATATAACATGTGAATTAGAAATAAACTTTGAAATGTTCTTATGCAGGAAATAGAAATAGGTTCCCTAAAGACCATGAAATTAAGCATAACCCATTACTAAAATTAATATTAATGGAAAATTTAGAACATTTTTTTAGGGAATGTGTACATAAACATTTGTCCTCTTATATATAGAATAATTTTCAAATATAATTGAAAAAAGAAATTCTTTTCAAAAATAACAATTATTCATTGTAAAATTAATTTGAATATATAAAACCATTAGAATATAATTTTCATTGAAAATAGATTTAAATATTTTAAATAAGACTGAAAATCATTATAAAAACATTATATATAAATACATATAAAATAAGAATCAAATCATTATAGAATACATTTTCTTTGAAGACAGATTGAAATATTATAAAAACAATGAAAATGTATTCAAAATAATTTAATTGAAAATACATTGAAAACATAAAAATAAATAATTAAAACATTTTGGAAACCATTTCATTGAAAATACACAAAAAACATATAACTTTTTTGATTTTTTTTCAAAACATATATAAGGATCTCGAAAACGTTTTAAAAATGTGTTCTCCTGAAATAATATAAAAGGATATGGTAAAAGGATGTGTCACCGTAATGAAAGAAGGTAAATTTATACATGTTGAATGATGTAAAAATAATATTCATTTTTCACGGTAAAAATTATAAAAAATACAGGATGCAAAATAGATCTGATGATTTCATTTCGACCAAATAAAAAATAATGTAGGAATTTAATAAAAATAAATTTGAACAAAATTATTATAAAAATATTATAAAAATTCTACAAATACATTATTGTATTTTTACTTTCTAGATTATAATAAAAATAATTACTATACTTTTGATATGGATCTTAATATTTCATCAAATAAATCATAAACACATACAATCTCAAAAATCAAAGAGATTGTTTCAATAAACTATTATAACTTTGTAACATTGGATCAAACATTCCATGTAACAAAAATTAAATTAAATTAACCATTAAATATCATGAAATGTATTTGATTCAATATATAACATGTATAATTGATTCATATAATCCTTGTAAAAAAATTTATCTTCTTGAAAAATCACACAAGTCTCAAATAAGGAAAATTGTGACCAAACTACTTTACACATTTGTTAACATTTTAAAAATAAACCCCATGAAAGAGAGGTAATAAAATAAATATTTGAATACATATAAAATTAGGTATATGATTCATATAATACATTAAATGTTATTACGTACATCACACAAAATGAATGGGTGGTGAATAAATAATGTATCTCGTAGAAATAAAAAGTAAGATAAAAACCTATTCCATGTGTCTTGACTATCGTCATTCTCATTTAAAATACATATATAATAAATTTAAATTTATTATAAATATTTTAAATAACCATAATTTGTTATCTAATACAATATACATTTTTATTATGACATTATATTACCAAAATGATAGTCATGATATGTTTAGCATTCAGTTTGTGCAATATTCACTTTGTTTTTCATATGTGTCTTAATTTTTTATATTGTTGGTACAGATACCTATAAAATGATTCCGGAATGTAAAAAATTATTTTAATAATATATATATATATATATATTGTTTTTGTATTTTATTAATCTATGTAATATAAAAATATGAAACTTAATGAACCATTCATGGATATGGTGGCCTATATATATGCATGAACACTATTTCCATTTAATTTTCATGTTGATAGAATGAAAATAAAATAAATATATAAATGTAATATCCCGGTTTTTGGAAAGGTATGTTTTTGATGTGTTTTGGTTTGAACCCTTCTTTGGGGGGATTTAGAATGGTTACCGAATGTCTGAGAGGTCTTGGGGGTGATCCCGGGGCTCTGGGTACAGAAAAAAAGAAAATCTGGGCAAGACAGGCCAGGGTCCATGAAATGCTCGTGGCTAGGCAAACCGTGCAGCCTGCCCAGGCTAAACCGTGCGACCCTTTATCCTCCGGACGAAAGCATGAACACGGTTAGTGCATGGTTTTCCAAACCGTGAGGCTAATCATGCGACCCCTCCTCCTCCAGACAGTGGCATGCGCAATGTTTGCACACTTTTTTCGAAACCGTGCAGACAAACAATGCGGCAACATAATGTTGGGAAAATTTACACGTTTTCCACTCCGGGCATTAAAACCCCACTCGGGATTTCCTCTCATTTCCTCCCTCTCCACACTAGGAAAAAACTAAACCGCCAAAACACTACAACAGATAGGTGGTCTACAGGTGATATCACATTGTTATTTGGGTATTTATGCATGTTTAGTTGTGTTCTTACTTTCCATTGATTATGTTTGAATAAACCTGGAATATTTGGTAATAATGGTGTTTAAAATGGAAAATGGGAACCCTCACGATCCCCACCGGATATGATGGGATTGACTTGACCTAATTTGTGGACATCCATTGGATGTGCTGACATTCCCCAGAGATTTGGATTTTTTTTAAACAAGTGACCTTGTTGTAATAAATGTTAGATCCCTTGAAGCATATGTTGGCATGATTGGTTGAACATGGAATAGAAGATAGGTGATACACCTAGACTTGGAAATAACCTAAGGGATAATTGGAATGGGTTGAATGGTTGATTCCTGGGAATGATGAACGTGTTTAATGGGTTAATGTGTAAACTAATTAAAGACCCTAACGGGATAGGTTATGTGTCTAGTGTTGAATGCATAGTGAGATAGGAAAAACACTTGGGAATTGGGTGAATGGCTAAATGACGTGAAATGGTGATGTGTTCATGAGTTAAGGCATAATGTGAATCCTCGTGTGGTTTGTTGTGAATGAGGTTTTCCGAAAGGAAATGGTATGATGGGTTTATGGTTACTTATATATATAATCTTGTGAACATGGATTTGTATTGTGGGGTATGACTTGAGGATCTACGCCCACGGGTCGAGTGAAGACTGTGTTTCTAAACTCCACCCTAAATGCACGGGTTAGGAATGTGGACTGATGATCTATTCTATTAACAGTATCATCCACTCGGACTGAGGCATTGAGCTAAGGTTATGGTTTCTATGAGGGGGTTAATCATAGTGCGATATGAAAACGTTGTGTTTAACCTCTTTCATGTGATTGTTGGCCTTAGACCCATGTAACACAATGTATGTGATTAATCCATGGAAATGTGATGAATTGGTAAGTGAAGATAATTGGTGTGTAATTAATGGTAATGGAAGTGGAAATGGATTTGGAACTAAAATTTTTAATGTCACCTCAAATAATTACCTGGTAATTGTCATTCAAATTTCTTTTTTCATGCAATACTGTTTATAATGTATATTTTATAGACACCGTTGTTGGTGGCCATCTGAGTCGTACTCAAACCCTGCTCAGGCCGCTATTGGGTTCTCGAGCAGAATTCATGTTTTTAGGTCAGGATAAGGGAAAAGGTCCTTGCAAGATAGTGAGGGGACATGGGTAGAACTTGGTGGAGGATCCAGACTTGGAGTCGGGACCATTTTGGGGATTTTGGTTGTTGTCTTAATTTTGGGTTTTTTTCACTATTGCACATGTAGTATTACATATCATATTTATTATTGGAAATGGTTGTTATACATGTTCCATGTTTATTGGTTATTGTTTCAGCTGTTTGGTTTATTTATGTTGTGTCTTACTCTGATAAAAAGGGGGTATAGTCTCCCCACATGACTCCGTAGACCCCTGCTGTTAGTCGGCAGCCTTTAGTGTACAAGGAGGCGTGATTAAGGTCAGGTTACCACCCATGTTGGAGTACCAGTTTAGTGGATTCCGGGTCGGGGACGTAACAAAGTGGTATCAGAGGAGGTCTTTCTTCTCCTTCTCAGAGGACTTGTTATTTGGGCTTGTTAGCCAAGGGATAAGACGTGTCAGGCCTTGGTAATGAGCTCGTGCTTAGGAGTAGCTAACCTAGGTGTGGGGGAAACCCAAGTCACCCTGGGTGGGGAAATGTTGTTTTTGGTTGTGTGATGTTAGAGATGATGATATTACACCATTGGGAGATTCACATGTGGGTTGATGTAACTGTTTTATTATATTTGTCTCATGGCCATAATGAAATGAGGATTTTCATTCATCCATCCCTATATAAACCTAGAGGGATAAGTGACATGCATTATATTAGACACACACACGGTATGGGTGTGTGAGGTAGGAAAGTATGGTGCATCATTCATTTCATGAAACCAAGAAATAATGGGAAAAATGAAATAAAAAAGTCGTTATAGGATGTTTAATGAATCATAAGTGTTGAAATGGAGTGGAAAATGTTTTGTAAAATGTTGTGTGAGTTTGGTGGTAGTTCATGGTTGTTTATTGAACATGGACCATGGCCCGCGAAAGGGATGGTCTGGAGAGAATTGAGGTTGTAATGATATTTAAATTAGAATTTGAAACTGGTTTATTGTAGCTAGTAAAACGCTTTTTGAGGAAGTAGTGAATGTTTTATGGTATTCCTTCTAAAATATCTTGCTTGGAATTTTAGAGAAATGCCACCACGACGTCAGTTTCCAGTTGGGAAATGCGGGGGTGTTGCTGAGAACACTCATGTAGTAGAGGAGAAAGAAAATTTGGTGATCAATGAAGGAAGATAAGGACAGTTTTGAGAGAACATGGCTTTCCATATGCAGAGGATGGATCAGGACCCAGGGCGGGTTTCACTGATTATGATTGAGCTGACCAGGGAGTTCCAGCTGCAACACCCTCTAACTTTCAGCGGAGAGGGTGGGCCAGAGGCTGCGGAGTTCTGGTTAGAGTATGTATAGAAGATACTGGATCATCTAGAGACCCCTGTTGAAAAGTGAGTAATGATGGAAGTTTACATGTTGTTGGGCCAGGAAAGGCGTTGGTGGGACATTCAGGCTCAGACCGAGCAGGCTGAAGGGATGTCTTGGAACGTTTTCCAGGAGAAATTTAATGTGCATTTTTACCCATAGACTTCGAGGAATGAGCGGGATGTAGATTTTATTTGCCTGACTCAGGGATCGCTATCAGTGATGGACTATGCTCGTCACTTCACTGATCTGCAATGCTTTGTCCCAGTTTTAGTAGGGGATGAATCAATGATATCAAGGAGTTTTCAGGATGGGTTGAGACATGAGATCAGGTCTCAAGTGAATATCTTCAGCTTAAAGATGTTTGCAGAGGTGATGGATCCAGCACTCATCTCTGAAGGGAACCTGAAGGGATCTTCGGCTAGTGGGATTGTTGTCCTAGGTGGGCCGAAAAGTGGTGCATCTTCCAAAGGTAGGAAGCACCATTTAGAAAGCTTCCAGCATGGTGGTCAGAAGAGGGTGTCCGCCTCTCAGAGTGGGAACCAGATGTTTTTTTATCAGTGTGGCAGGCCAGGGAATATTCATGGTTATTGTCCTAGACCTCCAGTTGAGTGTCATTCATGCAGAAGGATGGGGTATATGGAGAGGTTTTGCAGGAACCCTCGGAAGGTGGGTAATCATGATGGTGAAAAGCTGGTGCTGGGTATGGGAAGGGAATAAGTTTCCATGTATCAGGTAGGCAGTTGGAGCTTCACTTGCCATACTAGCAGGGGCGGTGGAAATGGAACTCCAGGGCAAGATCGCTCATGCCAGTAGGGCAATGTAATATAGGGAATCCAGGATGGGGCCCAAGGTAGAGGGGCATGTCAGCTTCAGGAAGTTCAGTTTGCGCCTAGTGATGGCGAGGATAGACCATCGACTGTTCGAGGAACAATCGTCATTATTTCTACATTTTCAAGTGTGTTGTTTGGAAGAGGTTCCACACACTCTTTTTTATCTTCTCAAATTGTGGTAGCGATGGGTTTGTCTATGGAGAGGGTGTGTGGAGTTATGTCAATTGACCGGCGGTGTTTATGGATTTGATGAACTAGATGTTTCATCCCTGTGTAGATCGTTTTGTGGTTGTCTTTGTTGACGATATCTTAGTGTTCTCGAAATCTCATGACGATAATGCCCAACATCTTGACATCTTCTTGGGTATGAAAAGAGTGCATCGGCTATACTCCATGCTATCCAAGTGTCAATTTTGTATAGGTGAGGTACATTTTTTGGGTCCCATCATCTCGGAGGAAGGTCTGTTAGTGGATCCAGAGAAAGTGCAGGCAATTGTATCTTGGTAGAATCCCATGAGTGTTCTGATGATCAGAGTTTTCTTGGTTTGGTCGGGTATTACTGAAAGTTAATTCTGGATTTTTCTCGCTTGGTAGGACCACTCTCGAGCTTGAACAAGAAAGGAATCAGGTTCGAGTGGTTTGAGGCTTGTGATAATTCCTTCCATAAGTTGAATAATCAGTTAAAGACTACACCTATCTTGATCATACCTGAGCTGGTTTAGAAGTACATTGTATTTTGTGATTCGTCCAGAATCAGACTTGGGGATGTGTTGATGTATCATGAGTAGGTTGTGGCTTATGGTTCAAGGAAATTGACACCCCATGAGAGGAACTATCCCACTCATGATCTTGAGTTGGGTGTATTAGTGTATTCCTTGATGTGCTGGAGGCACCCTCTGTTGGGAGAACGGTTTACCGTGTTTACCGACCATAAGAGGTTAACATACATCTTCTCACCGCGTGATCTGAAACTTCTATAGATAATATGGGTTGAATATCCCTAGTCTTTTGACTTTGAGTTGGTGTACAAGATTGGAAAGGTAAACAGTGTTGCTGATCCTCTGAGCAGGAAGGTTCAGAATCAGGTGGTTTCAGATTCCAGCACTGAGTGGAAGGTGATGGATTTGCTTGGAGATATGCACCCGGAGGTGCAATTGGAGAATTATTAGGTCACAATTGCTTTCTTAATAATGGAGTCGACACTTTTGAATCAAGTTAAGGAAATTTATTTTCATGATACTGAGTGTTTGGGCATGAAGGAAAAGGTTAAAGGCGGGAACCTACCTTCTTGGCTGGGCTGTCGGCGTGGACGATGTTATTCGTGTTCATGATCGTGTGGTTGTGCCAAAGTGTGTGCGAGAATAGTTGATGCGAGGGTTCCATGCATCAAAGTGGGTAGTGCATCCTAGTTTGAGCAAGATGTATCGTGATCTCTGTAGGCATCTTTGGTGGTTTGGAATGAAGAAGGAAGTTGCAGGCTTTGTGGCACGATGTCTTACCTGCCTGCAGATGAAGGCCGAGCATCAATGCCCAAGCGGTTTGTTTAATCCATTTCCCTTTCCAGAATGTAAGTGGGATGATGTGATAATGGATTTTTTCGTGGTTCTTCCAAGGACTCCATGGAAGAATGATGCAATATGTGAGTTTGTGGATCAGTTAACAAAAGTGGCTCATTTGTTACCGATTCAGGAGACCTTTATAGTCGACCTGTTGGGTGAGTTGTATGTTCGAGAGATAGTGCATCTTCACGGGGTGCCACAGACCATAGTTTAAAATTGAGATCCGTGTTTCACATTGTGTTTCTGGCATGGATTTCAGAGAGCGCTTGGTACACAGGTGTTTTTGAGTACGTATTTCCACCAGTAGATGGACGAGCAGTCAGAACGTACGATCCTTGTGTTGGAAGATATGTTAAGAGCTTGTGTCTTAGACTTTGGTGGTTCTTGGGAGATGCACATATCGTTAGTTGAGTTTTCTTACAGAAATAGCTTTCAGTCTATGATTCAGATGGCACCATTTGAGGCACTTTATGGGAGACCATGTAGATCTCCATTGTGTTGTCTAGAGGCCGATAAATCTAAGTTGTTGGGGCCATGTCTCATGCATGAGACTAAAGAGAGATTTTAAGTTGATCAGGAAACGAATTTCTATGGCTCAGAGTAGGTAGAAGTCATATGTAGATTAGAGGCGTAGACCTATTGTGTTTGGGGTGGGTGATAAAGTGTTCCTTCGGGTGTCGCCATGGTTGGGTCACCGTAGGATACGAACACAGGGAAAGTTGGTGCCTCGGTATGTGGGACCTTTTGAGATTGTGGATAGGATTTAACTTGAGGCTTACCGATTGGCTCTTCCACAATAGTATGGTCGGATGGATGATGTGTTTCATATGTCGCAGCTTCGACGGTATCACCCTGACCCATCACATGTGATTGATGTTGAGGATGTGGAGCTTAAGGCTAATGCAACCATTGAGGAGCATCCAACTCGTGTTGTGGATCATATTGAAAATGCCTTTCGAGGCAAGGTGGTACCATTAGTGCGATTACTATAGAAGAATGGTAAAGTTCATGAAAAAAATGGGAGCAAGAATCAGAAATGCGGGTTCAGTGGCCCAAACACTTCTCTTCGGTGGATCAGTGAGGCCTGGAAACTCAGGTTGAGGACGAGCTGTTATATGGTGGGGAGGTTATAAGATCCTTGTTTTTGGAAAGATATGTTTTTTTGTGTTTTGGGTTGAATCCATTTTTGGGGGCTTTAAAATGATTCTTGAAAGTGTTTTATTCCTTGGTGGTGTTCTGGGGGCTCAAGGTACAAAAGAAAGGAAATATTGGAAAGACGGGCCATGGCGCATGACCTACGCAGGGCCAGGCAAACCGTGCGGCCTTCCCAGGATAAACAGAGTGACCCTTCCTCCTCCAGACAGAAGCATGCACACGGTTTGTGCACGGTTTTCCATACCATGTGGCTAAATTGTGTAACCCCTCTTCCTCCGGACAGTGGCATGTGCACGGTTTGCGCACTGTTTTCCAAACCGTGTGGACAAACTGTGCAGCCACTTGATGTTGGAAAAAATTACATGTTTGCCACTCAGGGATTTAAAACTCCACTCTGGATTTCCACTCATTTCCTCCCTCTCCACCCTAGGCACGAACCAAATCTTCCAAAGGCTTCATGAGACGAATATCGTTCAATTCTATGGAGTTTTTTGTGATTTTGGTTGGGAATCTATGTACGTGGCAAGGCTAATCCTGTCCTTGCTTCCATTTTTGGTTTAGGGATTATATCTTCTCTCCCTCTCGTTCTAAATCTATAAAACCCAAACTTTTGGGTGAGTTTTAGGTTGAAGCTCCAATGGTTGGTTGGATCGATGTCTATGGACTCGATTGAGAGTGTGTTCTACCACATTTTCGAGGTAGGTGGTCTACAAGTGATATCCCCTAGTTATTTGGGTATTTGTGCATGTTTAGTTGTGTTCTTTCTTTCCTTTGGTTATGTTTTGAATAAACTTGGCATGTTTGGTAATAATGGTTTTTAAAATGGAAAATGGGAACCCTCACGATCCCCGAGGGATCTATTGTGATTAACATGAACTAATTTGGTCCCATCCATGGGATGTGACGACTTTCCCCAGACTTTGTGATTTTTATTAAACCATTGACCTTGTTATAATAAAGGGTAGATCCCTTGACGAATATGTTGGCATGATTGGTTGAACATGGAATAGAAGTTAGTTGATTCACCTAGACATGGAAATAACCTAATGGTAAATTGGAATGGGTTGAATGGTTGATTCATGGGAATGATGAATGATTTTAATGGGTTAATGTGTAAACTAATTAAATACCATAATGGGATATGTAATGGGTATAGTGTTGAATGCTTAGTGAGATAGGAATAAAACATGGGAATTGGGTGAATGCAAAAATGAGTTGTAATGGTGATGTGTTAATGGGTTAAGGCATAATGTGAATTCCCATGTGGTTTATTGTGAATGGTGTTTGACAAAGGGAAATGGTATGATGTGTTGATGGTTACTTATATATATAATCATGTTCACGTGGCTTGGTAGTGTGGGGTATGACTTGAGGATCTACGCCCATAGGTCGAGTGAAGAATGAGGTTCTAAACTCCACCTCAAATGCCCGGGTTAGGAGGGGGACTGATGATCTATCCTCCTAACGGTTGTATCCACTCGGACTGAGGCTTCAAGGTGAGGTTATGGTTGCTATGAGGGGGTTAGTCCTAGTGAGATATGATAACATTGTTTTTACCATCTTGCATGTGATTGTTGGCCTTAGTCCCTTGTAACATAATGTATGTGATTAATCCATTGAAATGTGATGAATTTGTAAGTGATGATAATTGGTGTGTAATGAATGGTAATAGAAGTGGAAATGGCATTGGCCCTGAAATTTTTAATGGAACCTCAAATAATTTCTTGGTAATCGTCATTAATATTCCTTTTTTCATGCACTAGTGTTTATACTAGATATTTTGTAGACACCATTGGTGGTGGCCTACTGAGCTGTACTGACACCCTGTTCGGGCCTCCATTGGGTACCCGAGCAAACTTCATGTTTGCAGGTCAGGAGAAGGGAAAATTTCCTTTCTAGATAGTGAGTGGAAATGGGTAGCATTTGGTGGAGGATCTAGGCTTGGAGTTAGGACCATTTTGGGGATTTTGGTTGTTGTCTTTATTTTGTGTTTTTGTTCACTCTTGCACTTGTTGTATGCCATGGCATATTTATTATTGGAAATGGTTGTTATACATGTTCTGTGTTTATTGGTTATTGTTTCCGCTATTTGGTTTGTTTATGTTGTGGCTTACTCTGATAAAGAGGGGGTATTGTCTCCCCAATTGACTATGTAGACCCCCGCTACTAGTTGGCAGCCTTTGGCATACGGGAAGGCGCGCTTAATGTCAGGTAACCACCCGGCTCGGAGCACCGTTTTAGTGGCTTCCGGGTCAGGGACGTTATAATAAATATATATTTATTTATTATAATAGATTTATTGTATCATATATATCATACATGTTCAGTAAATACATTCTTAAAACATTCCATGTATTTTGTGAATGTGTCATATCTCGTTGAGGGGGCGGTAGTCCACACTTCCTCAAACAAACATTTCGTGTTAACACCAAATGGAAAGTAAACAAAATATGTGTTGTAAATGTAATATTGAATAATATATAAGAAAATAAATATAATATATAATATATGTAAATAGAGTTTCTATAATAATTTCCACCATGGGAAGTGGTAATAAAATTTTAACAATCACCGTTCAGTGAACCGATAGTTCTTCATACCCATATACAGTATAATCATTATCCATTATATTAAGGATTGTGTAAGTGTCGGTTGAAAACATAGAATAACCACAAACTATTATATTTAGGATAATGGTGTGGTTATAAATTTTTTTATAATATGTGGTGGGGGTGGCAGAAAAAAAATATAAGAAGTGACTTGAGAGAAGACATTATATCTTAATCAGTTAAATCATTTTGTTTTGTGCCAAAAGGATTCATTGTATTTACATTATCCTTAGATGTGTATTATATGAGGAAGTGAGGATTTTATGGATGTGTATTTTTTAGATAATTTAAAATTCTATGAGGCTTGTGAGGTGTGAGGATGTGGGATAAATTGTTCATTTTATAGGGAAGGAAAAAGACTAACTTGGAATTTTTTAAAATTGGTTATATGTGCACATGTTCCTTCCAAAATACAAATCATTATAAAAAATCAATATATAAATCTTTATTGAAAAAATACATCCATAAAACTGGTTTTTGAGAAGTTTCATGTATATTTGGACTCCAAAGAATATGGTTATGTACCTAACTAATCTTAATTTGATCTTAATCATTGTAATTATTTTTAATAGTTTTTATTAATCATTTTGGTAAAAAATCAACACGATATAAATAAAAACTCATTATTATAATGATAAAAATGTTTTATTTTTGTATTATTAAATTGAACTCATAGGATTCAAAAAATTAAGATTAATGTCAATCCCATAGATGAGACAAAATTATGCGATTTTAAGGTGGATTGAAGTTGAAATGTTTATTATGTTTTATATTCAATTACAGTGTCACATTGTTTATAATGAATTTTTTTTAATATATGTATAATTGATCTATATTCATCTTATAAAAATTATATAATATAACATAACATTATTAATTATTTTAATGAAATAACTATTTTTAACTGAAAAGTTTAATTTTTCACTATTCATCAAGAATGTTGTTTCTCTGAAAAATCCAAAAAAAATCACCCTAGAATAATTTATATAATATAAATTAATTAAAAAGGATTGTAATTATAAAATTTAATTTCTAAAATTGTCTAAAATTAATTTTATTATTATAATTGTTTCATTCAAGGATACTATATTTTTAATCATAAGAAAATACACTATGTTCCTATATTTCAATAAACAAAATTTCATTCTCTAGTAAAATTTTTATCAATTTTAAATTATTCAATTATATAAAGTAATGGAAATCCAAAAATTATCATATATTTCTAATGTGCTCAAATTCACTTATTGTGGTTCTTATGTCTCATAAAATAATGAAATGTACTAATTTTAATCTATATCTATAGATAAAGAATTAATATGGTTAATAAATTATTCTTAAAACATAAAACTGATCACAAAGGATTAATCATAAATTATTTTCCATCATAAATAATAATACATTAATCAGGACATTATGTAGGATAGTGGAATGAGTGAAACACTTATTATCCATCCGTCATGGGTCGAAGACCTGCAACCTTTCCAGACTTGATTGATTGTCACCCCACACATATATTTTCCACTTGTAAAATTATACTAATATTATTATAAAAATGTCATGTAAATCCTTGAAATATGGAAAATCACTAAGATTCCATTTATAGTGTGTTCTTAAATACAAATAAATACATAAATATGTCCTACAATGTTAATATTATGATTTTCATGAAAAGATAAACTAATAAACCTTATGAAAGATTAAAATAAATAACAAAATTAATGAAATTAATGGATCTATCTTCACATTGATCACCTTTATATTAAGAAGTATCCCTTGGTTGTCACATTCCAAACATGTGAATAGACTTTGGTATATTCTCTCATCACATAGAAATGACAAGAATTACCAAAAATACCTTCTCAAAGACATGCATATTTTATTATTCCATATATTACCGGTTATATTCCATTAATCCAATAAGTATTAAACATCATCCCTGATAACATGAACTATCTATCAACCTGTCCTTGATTAATTCCAACATAATCAGTGCCTTCATATTTACATATTCATATCCCACAAATAATTTTCCACAAATAATTATCACAACATAAGTAACATAGTATGGATTATATTTCACATAATAATGTATTTTTAATTGGCATCGCCTTTCGATTATAAAATTTTTCTATTACATCAGAACCATTAAATGTGTTATTGTTAATCCATAGAGAAAAAACTAAACTATGTTTATATTTTCCATTATTCACATAACATACTTAATTAATCAACATAAATTAAATATTTTAATATCCAAATTTATCCTTATTCCATTACAATGGATACCTCACACTATTACACAATAACCTATTTTAATACATTTTGTTTTTATAGTCTCCTCATCATTATCTGTGTAACCCTTACTCAGACCACCTTGCTGGTTATATTGAGAATATTTCATCATGATAATTTTAGTTTTATAATAACCATTTAATCCACACTTAAAAAACAAAACATTCAATGGTTAATTAGTGAGGACAATATTCTCATCCATTATGTTAACTGATATCTTAATTTTTTCAATGCAATCACTTGATCTGCATCCTTCTTTACAATAATCAAAATATCTTCTTGTAACTAAAAGGAATTCAATTAGTTGATTCCTTCCAAATTACTAACATAGAAAAAACCTAATCTATATTCTTCCATAGTCTCCATCAACTGAACTCTCAGTGAACTCATTATTTCTCTTCCATGGTGAGTCTGAGAGTCAGTGATGTTATGTGTTGTTAATCATGTTTTGTGAAAACTGATTAGGCATTATCACAACATCTCTCACAATAGTCATCATACAACCTGATTTCCCACAAAAAAAATCCTCTATCACATTCAATGTTAATCCAGTTACATCATGTTA
This sequence comes from Viscum album, assembly GCA_963277665.1. Classification (NCBI taxonomy): domain Eukaryota; kingdom Viridiplantae; phylum Streptophyta; class Magnoliopsida; order Santalales; family Viscaceae; genus Viscum; species Viscum album. The sequence goes on along the minus strand of OY728121.1, from coordinate 200,821,859 downwards.
CAATAATTGACTAAAGCTAGATGCATAGTTTTTTCATTACTTATCATAGTAGAAAACCACACATTAAAGAAAATAAATACCTATACATTTCCTAAATCATGAAACCTTCCTTAATATATGATGACCAAGGTTATTCCTAGGTTATTAATAACCATCATGTATTTAAATAATTCATGATTCTTCATGTAATGTTAGTGTATTCTTAAAGAAAATCCCTTAGGAATTTCTAACTAGATGTGCATTAAGCCTCATTGTCATGTACCATATTAACTTGAGTTAGGCCCAGAACATCATATTGTAGTTTTTACCTCTAGTTACATCTATTCCAATGTAACATCCACTTGTATTATAAATATAGGGATATATTTTTTAGAAAATCACTCACTATATCCTTTACAATAATTCCTGTAATTTTTCCTAACTGTTAAATAATTATTTTACTTATCTATATATAAATCCCAAGTCATATCTATAGAAATATATATGGTGATATCACATATGATTGATCATCCTCATTACCATTGGTTGACCGAACCATTCCATTTAATCCAACTATAGATACATAGGTTTAACATACATGGATATTACATCATTGTATATGAATAAATAATTCATTGAAAAATATATTTTGATGGAACATAAATGTTTATTGTCTCTGGAAACATAGAACCCAAATCTTATATACTGGTAAAAAATCTTAAACATCTACCCTAAATATCTCCACTATTTGTACTTCTTGATATTGAATTGATACATAATATGTGGAATGTAAACATAATGAATGCATGAGGTCAAATTCTAAATAAGGTTAAATAATTGAGATATATAAGATTAATAATGAGTATAAAGGTTGGAGAAAATTATCATAAAATAGAAGATAATACATGAAATATCAATGATAACATACATGAATCAGCTCATAAAGTGTGGTAGTTCCAAATACATTAATCATAAGGATATAAAAAAACATAATCAGTGAAATCATAACATTGGAATAAAACAATGAATTATAGAAGTCAAATAATAATATAAAATTATTTCAATTTTAGCCATCAAATTTCTACTAAGACCATCATAGTTGATAATGACTTTTACTAAATTGTGTTCACACCCTTTTCTAGCCATGTATTACTAAATTATGTGTATTCAACCATTAATACCTATAATAATGATCATATTTTATTACTAATTATAGACCTAAAATACTGATCACATTTCATTCATCATTCTAATCTGGAAATACTAAACCATGACCATTTTCCGTTTGAGCCCTATATGTTGAAGCGTGTTCATTTCTCATTCCATCAATTTCTATCTCATTATATATATATTTTTTCCCAATTCATGGGTGGGAGATTTATGTCCAAATAATATCATAATTAATGAATACATAAATTTTCTAAAAAATCATAAACAATCATATCTTTACCCATGAAATGAAATTGGTTTCATAAACATCTTAACATATCATAATCTCTATAAATATATAAAAATCTCATAATACTTTAATCAAATGAATATCCTTTGAAAGAGAAAAATAGTATTCATAAACATATGACATGTTAAAGTGAAACTATTTTCATAATGATAGAACCCATAAAAGGAAATAGGGATTCAAAAAAAATATCCAATGAAAGAGAAAAGAGTTTCATAATGATGATTATTTTGATAATAAGACATTGATAGAATGATTATTAATGGAACCAATAGATAATTTTAATAAGGTCATGAGTAACGTTAATAGTTTTCATATAAGAAGGAAAATAATTCTAAACTGTCACTCAAAATAATTTCATGAAGAAATTATCTTTTATTATTTGAAAATTAGTTTTAATACATAAAATCATTTAAAAATAAATTTCAAAGAAAAAAAATTTAATAATATAAATAGGACATGAAATCAATTTAAAACATTTATTCTATGAAAACATATATAATATTCTTCATAACTATTTACAAACGATTTTTTTGAAAAATCATTGCAATATTCTAAGTAAAGAATGATTTTTTAAACCCTATATTTTAAAATTCCTAAAAAAATAAATAAACATTAAAAAAGTTTTGAAACACTTTTCAAGGAAATACATTGAAAACATATTAACATTTTGAAAACAATTTTCATCAAAAACCTATAATTGAACCAAGAAAAGTTTTTGAAAATAATTTTTTATGAAAATCGATAATAGAAGCATATAAATGATTAGAAAACCATATTTCATAATATCATTAAATGAGGATTTATAATATTTTAAAATAATTGAGCCTCTAAATGTGAAAAAGAAGTTGAACATTAATTATGTCTGGTTAATCTGAATATATCGTACATGGTAAGACAAATATTCATTGTGCACTGTAAAATAATAGAAAAATACTAAATCAAAAACTAAAAATAGGATTCAATTGAAAATTGATAAAATAGAAAATTCTTAAAATTATTTTTTAATGATCATTGTATATTATATGAATATTGTTGTAAACCTTTTTAGAATACATTGTTTTGAAGGAGAACATTTTTCCAACAAAATAGAGGGTACCGTCCGGATTTCCAAAAAACACATTCTTTACTATATTATGTAAAAATTAGTATAAAAATGGTACCAACACATGACTATATTATAAAAATCCAGAGGATAATAAAAGTTAAAATTCTCCTAAGATATAGATTATAATATTTAAACAAATAATACATAAACATAAACACTCTAAAATAAAGATGATATTGTTCAAATAAATTATAATAAATTGGTAACATGGGATCATACTCTCTATGTATGAAAAAGAAAATTATTTACTTATACAATATCATTAAAATTATTAAATAAATTATATAACTAGTTAAATGGATATTTATTCACCTCGAAAAATAATTTATATGCTTAATAAAACCCAAGTATCAAAGAAGGAAAGTTGATTCAAAACTATTCTACCGATTTGGTAATTTTTAAAGCCTAAACCCCATTAAATGAATTTAATAAAATAGATATTTTAATACCCATAAATATAATTATATGAGAGAGGGAATAAATTCATTGGAAGTAAATTCTCCAGAAAAAAAAGAAATGGCTATTGAATAAATCATGCATCTCATGAAAAAAGGTAGATTAAATTCCCTAACCTTGTGTGTTGAATCTCATCAAGGCTCATCAAGAAAATGATCTAAAATATTTAATTTTTTAGAAATATTATAGTGAAAAATATTATTATAATATATACAATACATTGTTTCATAATGAGTTAACATTTCCCGATTGATAACCATCCTATGACAAATTTCCCTTCTGGTAGTATTTGATTTATTTTATCTATATGTATTAATTTGTTATATTGTTGATACATATATTTATATAATGAATATATAATGTAATACTTTTTATAAATATCATCCATACAAATTTTTCATTTATTATAATAATAAATATAAGATAAACGTATGAAACATAATAATCCCTTCCTAGAGACGGTTGGTCGTATGTACGCATGAATTATTTGTGTTTAATTTTCATGATGAGATAATAAATGTTAATGTAATATATGTATATATGTTGATATATATATATATTAAATTATTAATTTAGCAATATAATATCATATATATCATATATATTTGCAATATCCATCATTAATAGATTCAATGTAGAGTGTTAACGAATCAAATCGCTGTGAGGGGGTGGTAGTCCACACTTCGTCAAAGAAAATTAATGTATTAATAAAAAATTGAATGTAAAATGATATTTATTGTACAAATAATATATATTCGTATAGAAATAATAAATATATTATATTATATATATAAACATATTTCCCATCATAATCTCCACCATGAAAGGCAGTATAAAAAATTGAACAATAATCATTTAGTGAGGCAGTAGCCGGCCATGCACAGAAAAATTATGTTCAATATACATTAGATGTATGTGTTTGTATGTGTAGGTTTACACCGTAGAATAAAAAATCATTTTCAATTGTGTAATCTACATTTTTTATACTAACATGGAAAATAATGTGGAGGGGTGGCGAATAAAAATAAAATAATGGAATTAAAAGAAAATGTCACCTCTTAATCAAGTTACTATTTTTTGTATGTAACAAAGGGTTCCATGGATTTCCATCTACCGAAGAAAATTATTCTTCGAGTAAGCAATGATTTATGTGAAGTGTATTGGTATGATCTTTTCTAAAACCAATATTTTTTATTTTTGTGAGGTTGTGGGAGTGGTGGTGGGCTTTTATGAATAATAAAAAAAGACACACTTGGAATTTTGGAAAACAAGTTTGGTGTACATATGTTCATAACTAAAAAAAATTCATAAAACCCAAAATAAATAAATTATATAAGTTTTATGGATGAAATATGGACATAAAATAGGATTTATACTAGTGAATAGGTGATCTGGTATCCCAAGATTAAGGTTTAGTGCTCAATTAAGATTAATTTTTCCTCAATCGATATGATTAATTTTAATAATTTTGACTAATAATTATGATAAACAATTTAATAATTAGACTATAAATATTATACAGATTACAATTTTTTATGCTAGTTATTTGATATTCAGTTCACAATAACATCAAAATTAATATTTACACCAACTCCTCAAATGGGATGAAAATATGTTTTTTTTGTAAAAATAATTCCTAAAGTTATTTAAGTTTATTTATTGGATTAAAAATTGAATTTGATTATAAGGAACTAAATTTATCTAATAGATGTATAGTTGATATAATTTTATCAAAAAACATTGTCTCTCATAAAAATACCAAAAAATCACCCAATGTTATTTTAGAACATCTAAATTTAAAAGTTAATGTTTATTTTATCAAAATAAATTTCTCAATGTGCCAGAAATTAATTTAATTGTCAAAATAATTTCATTCAATAAAACAATATTTTTAATCATAAAATGATTTCACATAAAAATCATAACATTCACTCCCTATATTGTTAATCTATATAAACCCATTATAACTAATATATGAAATTAGGTTATTTAAATTCATATTAATATATTTAATTTTTATTAATAATTATCTAATTTAAATTTTTATAACAATAAAATTAAGATTTGTAGTTTCATATGTTTTGCGTGTAATGTATTCCACGTTGGATTTTTGTGTAGAGCAAGCCTAGACAATATTGCATTTAGTGCAAGTGAAGTTTATATTGTGCATAACACAAGAAAAGTTAGAGTCAAGTGTTTGGATTGTTTGACTTAGTTTATTAACATATATATATATAATATACTTTTTCATGTGTTATGTGAAACGAAAAATATCGAGATGAATATTTGAAACAAAAAAATGTCAAATATCTCGAGTAGTTACACTAGGATTAGGGAATTCGTTTGATTCCCATTTTCATTAATCCCGACCATTACATTAGATGATTGAAAACATTTTTATAACTTGAGATCAATGATTTTTTCCCACCATGACCATGAGGTTTTCCATTTCCCTATGTATAAACAATGTTTTTGGTCACCCATTCATTGTAATCTGAAGTAGCTAACCATGAGAAATTAAGTACGTGGGATGCTGAGCATTTTACATAACCACTATACATGATATGTTGGGATTCATAAAACTTCATTATTGTTAGTTGATTATTTCATGCATTTTCAACGAATGGAACCTAATTAATTATATCTGGACTCCCATTATATATTTCCATTCCCCAAATTATCCCTAAGTCAAACGCTCAATAGTTTAGATTTGATTAATTAAAATAGTATTTAGTTTAGGTCCTTCTTATTTTATTAATATTTTCTCCAACCATATATTCTTCTTTTCATCCTCGAGAATTCATATCAATAAAACCTTATAGTTTTGTGGTTTTTGTGATTCGTGTTTATAAATTTACCAAACGAGAAGGAATTAATGACGGTCGTGGGGATATAAATTTTTTTAAATTCTTATGGCTATATGAGCGGAGAATTTAATAGATTACTAAATTTGAAAAATTAAATTTTCATAATTTTTTATTCCTTAATTCAGCATATTATATTTATATTTACCTTTTTTAAAGTTTATCGCGATGAATATTTTTTGTTTTGATAGAATGATTTCATGTGGAAATAACTACAAATGAAAAGCTCACCTTCATGTTGGATGATATAGCGCACCGACATGATGCTGTTATAACCATGATAAATTAACCCTATGCATACATGTAACCTTACCCAAGCATTTCTTTTATAAGACCCCATATCATAGAGATGAAATTATTGGATGAACATCACAATCTATGAAGCATGTACAATTTTTTAGAGTTATGTACCTCTTAAGACATGTATATATATTCTAATCATGATTACCATGATTTTTTATTTTTACAAGACGATGAAGAGGGAGACCTTTCAGAAAAATTTGTGTGGAATATTAAACACATTAGAAAAAAGTAGTCAAATGATTAAAAATAATAATAAATTTAATAGATAGGAAACTCCGGTATAGATATGTAAAAAATATCACTCACAAAACGATGACTACATCCAATGGGAGATAAAGTAAATAAAGAAAAGGATGAGACAATGGCACCACATTTATCAGATTTTTTTTTAAAAAAATATATATTTGACACATGAAAATTATAATGAACCTGAGGCTCCCAGTTCTGACTCTATAGAGGTAATGTAAAATTGAAACTATAGAATATTTTGAGCTCCTAGATATGGAATATGAACAAATCACTAAAATAATTCAACACATGAAAGTAGAAATTGAAAAATAATAAATTTATTGAGTCTCGATAGAAACTGAAATCCTATTTGTTATACTCACACTATTTAGACTATTTCCACCACATCTATGTCATAGACCAATTCCATTGATGAGATTTTAATATAATATTGGTGAATTTCAGAGACATATTTTGGTAAATATGATATTTTCATACCTATAACACTCCGAAATAAAAAATATCTTGTATGGTGTAGCTAAAACACTATTAAAAAAGAGAACCCTCAAGGAGAAAACATAATTTTTAACGATATATATATATATATATATATATATATTTCATTTTAGGAATTAATTTTTTATTGTTAATTATTTTAATTACCCTATTATTTTTGAAAAATAGTGTAGAGTCATATTCATTCACTTGTTTATTTATATTTTTTCTATTCCATCAATGGAACTGACAACAATTGAATGAAGATTAAAGAATATGTTGTAGGAATAGTTACACTACCGGAAAACCATTGAAATTGTGAATAAAAAAATATAGGTCATCTAAATAATTACATTTTAGATTCTGTAACTCGTATTACCCATTCAGTCGACATCAATGAACTAATTTAAATGGGGAGAAAAACATTAAATTCAATATTTTCTTATAGTATTTCCAACATGGAAATTTTTTAATGAAGAAACATCTAATTCCATTACCACATTAGATACATTATGTGATGAATTTAACTGGGATACATAAACTACTGAGAATAATTATGATACCATGTATTTTAATTTATTTTTTAGTTAATTTTAACGAGTAAAATAGAAAATCATATTAATAGAGATAATTATATTGACCAGTATTTGAAAATTAATTATTTAATTATAATTTTGATAATTGTATAAATTTTTTTTAGATTTTGGTTTATATAAATTACTTATCTATTCATTAATTGAATCAATTACTCATATTCTTTGATATGAGTGACATTCCCAACCATTCTCCATGATCCCGAGACATCCACTGAGACAATATATTCAATTATTTCAATTGCATATTTCTTTTTAAAATTTGTCATGTTTTCTTCTAGAACTAGAATTACATCTTATCAATGAAATAAAAATACATAATTACTTTTAAGATGATTGTGTTTGTAATATTCATAACACTTATCTACGATCCACCTTACAATATTTTTTTAAGCCCGTAGATGCCATGAACACACTTATAATGAAATGGGCCGTGCAAAGAGCATATTTTAACAACTCTTACATTCCACTAAATATTTTTAATGATTATCAAATATAATGGTATGTGATATACAATTTTGTTGAATGGATGGAATTTTTTTAATAAATACGTCTATTGTAATGTTTCGGACCTCTCTGGTCCCTTCCTTTGTGAAAATATGGTGTTTGAGGTGTTCCTAGAGGACAAGGGGACTTATCCCAAATACATTTCCAATTTTTTAGTTCAGTGAATAGTTACAAAGGTAGACAGTTATGAATAGTTCAATGGTAACCTTCAGTGAACAGTGTATCAGTGACCTTAGGTGAACAGTGTCATCGGTAACCTTTTGTGAACAGTTTCAATGGTGACCATTGGTGGACAGTATCATTGGTAACCTTCTGTGAACAGTGTCATTAGTGACCATTGGTGAACAGTGTCATCGGTAACCTTCTATGATCAGTTATATCGGTATCCTCTAATGGTAAAATATTTTTCCATTGCCAAATTTCCAATTCTATGAACATTTCCATCGGTGAACAGTTCTATCAGTAACCTTTAACGGTAAACTCTCTTTCGTTTTCCAAATTTCATCTTCTTTTAATAGTTTCATTATTGAATAGTTCTATCAGTGAGGTCTAATGGTAACCTATATCAGTAACCACTATCAGATGCCTATATTAGTAACCTCTATTGGTAACCCCTAATTTTGTTCTTTTCATTCCTTTTCAATATATCGAGTTCATGAATAGTGTTTCCAAAATGGTGACCATCTAACGGTGAACTTTTATTTCCTTTTCCAAATTTTGAGTTCATGAACAGTGTTCCCAGAATGGTGACCTCTTATTGGTGACCTTTTCTTTCCATTTCCAAATTCTGAGTTCATGAACAGTGCTTCCAGAACGGTGATATATTCATTCCAAAACCAAATTTTGAGTTCATGAACAGTGTTTCCAGAATGGTTCCCTTCTAAAAGTGACCTTTTCTTTCCATTTCCAAATTTTGAGTTCATGAATTGTGTTTCTAGAATGGTGACCTTCTAATTGTGACCTTTTTTCATTTGCCAAATTTTGAGTTCATGATCAGTGTTTCCAGAATGGTGACCCTATAATAGTGACCTTTTCATTCCCCATCCATGTTTTGAGTTCATGAACAGTGTCTCAAGAATGGTGTGGCCTAACAGTGACCTTTTCATCCCTTTTCCAAATTGTGAGTATGTGAAAAATGTTTCCATCTTCCAACAATTTCGCCCCTTGGAAGATTACAATGACATAAAATTCATTTTAAACCTTGTTTTATGGACTCTAAGGCTGAATCGAAGGCCATAACCCCTATATTATATATTTCTAAGGCATGGTATGTTTTTATATGGTCAAACCGCGTGGTTTAATGTGATTCACTTTTAATGGGAAATCATGAGTATTTTGAAACCGTCGCACCGTTATATCTTCTAAAGGGACGAGATATCTTCCTCCCTAATTCTTTCTCATGGATCATGAATATAAGATACTGGAAAATCTCATTACATCCCTTATGAGTTACAAAATCAAATATTCCTCCTTGGGTTGGTTTCACTCTGTTTTGATGCCACTGGGATGTATCAGTCAATCCTTAATATAAGGTATATTTTATCATCGTTCTTGTGGGGTTCATCTTCTCATGTTTCTCCTTTCCATATTACAACATATAATATGCATGCTTCTAATGGGTTTTCTTGGGTTTCGGTTGGTGCGGTCATACCATGACATCCTGGGGTGGATCTAGTTGATGCGAGAGGATAATCGTGACATGTTGTGTGGATAAAGAACGTCATGAACACTTTGAGGTAGGGGATTCATTACTTTTCTTTCATTTTACATGAAACTGTATTGGTAGCATGGTTTATCCCACTGGACCATAATATAATTGACATAATAAATATATAAACCAGATAAATAAACTGTTATCGGTCATATGTAACTTCACCTTGTTATCTAGATAGTGTGATATCCATGCATTCTTCATTTAGTTGTTCGTTCTTGATGAAAATTGTTAAAGAACATAAACCATAATTAATTGATAACTATTGGCTATGGGTAAAGAGGCATGTAAAGGAATCTTCTTCTTCATGTTTTTATTTGATCTTAATGAAATTATTGCAGAAAGAATGTTTATTTATTTTTGATAGCTTTCCAATTATGTTTCCCTAATTTTTGGAACGTATGAATATTAAATCATTTAATTCAAGATGGATTGATGAACTAATGGTTTGATAATTACATTAAGGGTTCTGAGTTACCATATTGATTATTAAAGGTCCATGATCCCAATTGATGTGATGCTTGTTTTCCTGCTTCTTATATTGTGATGTGAGCCAGGACGGCTATTGTGATAAGTGGGGGCATGGATAATTTTGGATGCGGTTTAAAATGACCCCTAGGGAGGCAAGATTCTTTTATTTATGCATGTGAGTGGTAGGGAGATAGCAGAGATGATGGAATGGGATGGATGTGTTTATTGGATGCTTGCTATTTATTTTTGGTTGATTATCTATTTTTCATTCACCACTGCCTAAGGCAGCTGGTCATTCTTACCCTTCATTCAAAAGTGGTGACGATGCGTGGTCTATGCCGTGTTCTTTTCATGATTATCTTCTAATGGGGGGATTGGTCTACTTTCTTTTTATAGGAATAAATGACTCGATGGGTAGTACAACTTCTCAATGTGATGATGCATCTTGTGTTTAGTAGCATGGAATTTTTTCCTAGAATACCTAGTAATAGGGGAAAGTAATTCTATAATGAATAATTGAATATTATAGGTGTTAACCACTGGGGTTGGTGTTTTATGAAACATAATGATGAGGTTGTAATTATAATGGGACAATGGACTTTGGGGGTGATTCTAATGAAATTTAATGTGGAATTGTTCTTGGTTAGTTAAAATTTAAAGAATTAATAAAAAAAAGTGAAACTGGTAAAAAGGGAATGAAATAATGTATTAAATCTCTTTAAATGGTTGTTTGCTTATATGATACATAGTCCTAAAAGTGGAAGCCCGGATTCTGAGAGACATTATGTGTAGTTAAGTCTAAAACCAGGGTATTCCCATAGTGTGGTTGTGAGATATAGTATATTCTGTACTTTTTGTGTTTCTATATGCTACTCCACACTTTCAGTAAGGGAAACTTACACCCCGAGGATTCTAAGAACAGGGGGTATGTTTTCACCAACATTTCCTGTTGGAGGCTGAATGGGTGACTACCCCCTTTGGCCCCACCCTCTTCTCTTGGATGATACATGTGCCGGTAGGCACAACGTTTAGTTTTACCCATAAATGTGCGTAGAGGGAAATAATGGATTGTGGTTTTTCGGAGACATATATTCTAGATATAGTATTCTATGGTGTACTATATGTGTAACGTGTATGGGCTATAATGGTTTGAGGATCCTTACTTGGTGTATCTGCTATAATTTCTTAAGGTATAATACCCGATGTAAGATATATGTTATGCGAGATGTGGTGGATCCTAGAAACTAAACAGTTTCTTTTCATACATGTACGTGGTGGTTTTGTTGCATGAGGTGCATGTTTTGGTGCTTTGTCTAGGTGTCTGTGGGCAATCCATTTTGGAGATAGATTCTCAGGACATGCGATGTTGGGGAAAAATGGCAAACCAGTGTGGAAGTTGTAGCAGGTTACCCTTGATATTATTTATTATATGATATATTCTTTTATGAATTACATGGTGAGAGTATCCATGGTGAGGTTGGGAATGTAGTATACTTATTTAGGTGATTAGTTATTTTCATTTGTTTTTCAATGTGCTTTTGCGTGCTTTCATTTATTTTGCATGAGAGGCTTTGGGGAGGATCATACTGAGTATACTGTTATAATCACCCTATTTATATATAAACAGTTTTTCCGGTCACTTGGATTAGGATGGATATCAAGCTGGTTTTTAAAGTTTGGGGTTGTAGGAGCTATTCGGAATTGTAGTTGCTTCTGTTTTTTTCATTAATTTTGTTAATTGCGGTTTTCACCTTCCATTTGTAGTACTTTTTCATGAAATTACATATGTTCACTTGCATTTTCTTTTATATTTCTATTCTGAATTTGATTTTGTTTGTGTCTATCTTATATCTCTCTTCCTCATGCGTTCTCTTATAGGGTAATGCCTCAATTTTTGTGTTTACAATACCCTCAGTGCTAGTCGCCAAACCGGGGCCTAATGGAGGTGGGGCTCGAGGGTCATCATCTCCCTTCTCACATTGCCAGCCCAGGAGGAGTAAAATTTATGGGGAGGGGTCATGATAGAGTTGTATTAGAGGTCTAGTTAAGGGATTGGATGATGTTTTGGGTTAGGCATAGGTGAAGTTTCATTGGTTGGTAGTGCAACAGTGTCATTCATTATTAGAAAATGAAGTAAACACTAGAGACCAGTTGAGACATAGGAGTTTAGGGTCCCATATGATCTGATGTATGGAACTTTATGTTTACAATGGATACAAAATATGGTGGTACATGATGCAGGATATAGACATAGGAATGGATCATGCATCATTCTTCATTGTGCATGTGGTTGAATGGGTAGATGTTGGGATAGGTTAACCTAAAATGAATTAATGATAATAATTAATTTATTATTGTAGATTATTCCATATTCCAGGTTTATGATCTCTAATGGTTTATTATTTTACAGGTATGGCTCCAGGTCGACGTCCTTGTCAGGTTTGCGCAGAAAATGTTCAGCTGGCTGTTCTAATAGATCACCACTTGGTAGTGGTTGATGACAATGAAACTTGGAGGAAGAAACTCAGAGTGATTCAGTGCCAGAATTTGAAGAAGTATAAGGGTTATTTTTCAGATTCAGTCACAAAAGACTGGTTGGAGGAGGTCGAGATAGGCTTCAGCTCGATCCGTTCTCTGAATGAGAACTATGTGTCCTTTCTTGTGATGATGTTTCAAGGAGACACAAGGAAATAGTGGTTATTGTACATTGGGGATCATGAGGAGACAGTGATCTCATGGGAGGAGTTCCGAGACAAGTTTAGAGTTGAGTCTCTTTCTTCGACTGTGAAGGAGTCCAGTCGCAAAGAGATTCTTACCCTTCGACAGTGGAGCTCTAGTGATTGATAGTTTGGAATCCATTTGAAGAACCTTTTATTATATGATTCGGACCTGTTACCAGATGAGGAGGCCATGGCGAGGCATTTCGAGGAGGCTTTGCATCCAGAGATCCAGTTCCATGTCACCCCATTTATGTTGAGGACATATCTTGAGGTGATTTCAACAGCAGAGGTTGTTGAGAGGACATTGGCCAGGACCAGATCATCACGAGAGGAGAATCATCATGATTCATCATGAATTAGAGATGTCGTCTGGGTTTCCAGGATTTTAGGGAAGGAAAATTTCCATCATCCGAGGGTAGGTCCTAGCCCTTCACATATCTTTTCTCGAGTGGCTGCAGCTCTCAGGCTGATGCCAATGGATCATGTGATTTTTTTCATTTTGGTGGTCATGTTCGTCTACAGCAGGAGTGCCTGACTATTCCGAGCGGTCATCATCCACCAGGTTCTACAATCCAGATTCTTCCATTGCGACAGTTCTAGCAGAGGCAGTAGTAGCAGGTTGCACCAACTTTAGATCAACACAGTGAAGATGAGGTAGGCATAGGATCACCCCATGATGCTCCCCATCCACATAGAGCAGAGTTCCACCGCGGTGGTGGTCATCATTAGGGTCCGAGAGTCCCTAGAGGAGGTTGTGGTCAGCTTCATGCTCTAGCGTTTCCATATCAAGGTGAGTCAGATGTAGTTCAAGGTACCCTTTGCTTGTTTTATTCCATATAGTATAACTTGTTGGATTCGGTATTGACAAACATCTTCATATCTCTTACCTTTGTTCATGCTCTGGGACATGAGGTAGAGAGGCGTCTAGTGCCATTTTCATTGACTACACCAGTTGGAGGTCGAGCTCAATTGTATGGAGTCTGTAGAGACTATGATCTAGTGTTGGGGAGACACCCGTGTTGGGGAGAATTCCCATGTTTATGAATACAACCATATGATTTCATCCTAGACATGGATCGTTTGTATTCAGTGTAGGTTATCATGGATTGCTTTAGGAAGAAGGTAGTTTTCATTGGTGTGGATGGAGAGCTAGTTGTGTTTGTTGGCGATCGAGATCCTTCAATGGTTCACAGCCATGTCTCGTTATTATCATCCATGATGGTTGAGATGATTCTAAGTTCTGCAGAGGTTCAGAATTTGGTGTTTCCTAGGGTCATAGAATAGTTCCATGATATCTTTCTAGAAGACGTTGTAGCATTACCCCCTCAACAAGAGATCGAATTTGGGATCGATCTACAACTAGGAGTGTCTTCTATATCTATGTCTCGATATTGGATGGCCCCTTCTTTGTTACGAGAGCTACATATACTTCTTAATTGTCTGTTATAGTGTGGTTTGTTTCTTCCACGTGTGTCACTGTGGGGTGCACCATTTTTGTTTGTGAAAAAGGGTGACAATAGTTTGCGGTTGTGTGTCAATTATCGTCGCATAAAAAAGTGATAATAAAGAATCGTTGTCCTCTTCTGCAGATTGATTATTTTTTTGATCAATTGAAAAGAGCATGTTGGTTCTCAACGATCGACTTGTGTTTAGGATATCATCAGATGCATGTGAAAGATGAGGATATCCCAAAGACTGTAGTCCATAGTCGTTATCAGCATTATGAGTTCGTTTTAATGTCGTTTGGCATGACGAATTATCCAGCTATATTCATGGGATTGATGATTGATGTGTTCTGTGTGTTATTAGACATGTTCATGGTAGTATTCATCGACGATATCCTTGTGTATTCCACATCTGAAGAAGAGCATGAAGAGCATATACAAGACATATTCAGAGTTATTCGTCAACATCAGCTGTTTGGTAAATTGTCTATGTGTGAGTTTTGGGCTCGAGAAGTCTGTTTAATGGGTCATGGTGTGTCCCAATAGGGAGTAGTTGTAGATACATCCAAGATAGAAGCAATTGTGTCTTAGGTAGCCCCCAAAAAGTGTCAGAGGTTCATGGTTTCCTTGGTCTCGCAGGCTACTATAGGAGGTTCGTAGAAAATTTCTCATGAGTTGAGACTCCTCTGACAGCATTTAATAGGAAGGATTATGCATTAATATGGACTATTTAGTGTTGGGCACATTTTGAGTATCTAAAGAGATGTTAGTAAGTTCTCTAGTTCTTTATCTTCCACCTGAGGGAGTTTAGTTTAATGTTTTCTGCAACGCATTGCATTTGGGGTTGGGCTGTGTTCTAATACAAAAAAGATCAGTTTTTTCTTATGGGTATTGGTAGTTACGTCCCCATGCACATAACGATGCCACTTACGATCTTGAGATGGCTTCCGTGATATTTTCATTGTAGTTGTGGAGACATTACCTCATTGGTGAGAACTTTGTGGTTTTCCCTGATGATAAGAGTTTGAGGTATGTTTTCTACCAGTGTGAATTTAACATACGACAACATTGGTGGATGCATTTATTCTAGGAATATGACGTCAAGTTATAAAATACACCTGGAAAAGAGAATGTTGTAGCTGATGCGCTAAGTCAAAGGACACATAGTGATGTTGTGCATAAATCCAGTGATTTATTGTGTGAAATGGAAGACCTATCAGTATTACATCTTGATATGGGGGAAGTTGGGGGTAAAGGTTGTCTTTTTTAGATGACAGTACATTCATCCATGATGTAGAAGGTGGAAGAGTCCTAGTTGGGGGATCTTGAGGTGGAGGTCTGGAGAGACCGAGTTGTTTGTGGCGTGGCCACTGATGGTTGGACTGAGGATGAACACCACCGAGTGTTTTATCATGGAAGGGTTTTTTTCCTTTGATGATGCGTGATAAGGTTCTCAGAGAGTTCTGTAGTTTTCCTTTATCATCAGATCTTGGAAGGACAATGATGTACCGAGAATTGAAGAGAATGTTATGGTGGTAGGGGCTGAAGCGTGCGGTTGCAGAGTTTGTGTCTTGATGTTTAGTCTGACAGAAGGTGAAGGCCGAACACCATGTTCTTGGTGGTCTTCTACAGCCATTTGATATTCTACAGTTGAAGTGGGAGGACATCACAATGGACGCTGGTACTGGTTTACCTTGATCTCTGGGAGGACATGGTGTTATTTGGGTGGTAGTGGATTGTTTAACAAAATCATCCCACTTCATTGCGATCAAGGAGTTGAGATCAGTAGAAGTTTTATCATGGCAGTATCTAGAGTAGGTTGTGAGAATTCATGGAGTCCCAAGGATGTTAATTTTTGATCCATATCCTTGTTTTACATTCAGGGTGTGGAGAGGTCCCTAACATGCTTTCAGTTCTCAACTAACAATTAGCACTGCTATTCATCCTCAAATGGATGGTCAGATAGAGCGAACCATCCAGACTCTTCAAGACATGTTACACTCTTGTGTTCATGATTTTAGAGGATCATTGATAAAGCACTTAACATTGGCGGAGATCTATTAAAATAATAGTTTTCACCCATCCATCATTAAGTCGCCGTTTGAAGTCTTGTATGGCCAACATTGATGTTATCCATTGTGCTAGAAAGGGGTCGATGAGTTAGCAATTATCGGACCAGAACTAGTTCAGAATACAACAGAGATGGTTCATGTTATTCGTGAGAGGATGAAGACAGTGCAAGATCATCAGAAATCATATGTTGATCAAATAAGGATACACATAGAGTTTAATGTGTGGGATCACGTGTTTCTGAAGGCGACTCCCCATCAGGGGTAGTGAAGGTTTTGTCGTGGGAGTATGCTTTTTCTCATGTTTATTGTTCCTTTCAATGTGTTATCTCATGTAGTATCTTTGGAGTATCGAGTAGAACATCCCCAGAAGTTGAGTCGAATACATGATGTTTTCCATGTATCATAGCTCCGCCATTTTTTCATGATGACTCTCACATCATCGATTGGAGAGAGATCGATTTTGATGAAGATTCAACCTTTGAGGAGCGACCTATGGAGTTCCAAGACTATAAGGAGAAGGTGTTTCATGGGCGTTCTGTCCCCTTGATTCATGTCTAGTGGAGACATGGTGTCGTAGAGGAGAGTACATGGGAATGAGAGTCACATATACGTGCTCAGTACCTAGAGTTTTTTACTGTTTAACTCTTTTCATGTATCGATGTAGCTTATGTGGTTATGAACCTTTCATGTTTATGAGATGGCCCCATTTTTTTCTTTTCAGTATTACTCTCTTTTGAGAGTTATATTGATGGGTGGTTGTTCAAACCTCATTTCGTTTTCTCTTTAAGTTGGTTTTTAATTATCGAGAATGAGAATGTTTTAAGAGGTATATGATGTAATGGCCCAAAAATTTATGGTCCATTCCTTTGTTAAAATATGGTGTTTGAGATGTTCTGGGAAGTCAAATTGACTTTTCCCAACACTTTTCCAATTTTCCAGTTCGGTGAACAGTTCTAATAGTAGATAGATGTGAAAAGGGTAATGATAACCTTATGTGGATAGTCCATCGGTGATCTTAGGTGAATAGAGTCATCGTAAACTCCATTGAATAGTGTCATCAGTGACCTTAGGTGAACACTATCATCAGTAACATTTTGTGAACAATGTCATCGGTGACCCTTAGTGAACAGTTTCATATGTATCCTCCTATGACCAGTTCCATCAGTGAACATTTCTATCAGTAACCTCAAATTTTAACCTCTCTTTCCAATTCCAAATTTCCAATTCTATGAATAGTTCCATCTGTTAATTGTTCTATCAGTAACCTATAATGGAAAACTCCCTTTTCTTTTCCAATTTTACACTTCTTTGAACAGTTCGATCAGTGAACATTTCTATCAGTGAGCTCTAATTGTAATCTCTTTCGGTAAACTATTTCGGTATCCTCTATCAGTAATCTCTATCGGTAACCTCTAACAGTAACATCTATTTCCTTTTCTAAATTTTTATTTCATTAAAAGTGTCCCCAAAACTGCGACATTCAAACAATGACCATCTCTTTCCTTTTCCAAATTTTGAGTTCATGAATAGTGTTTCAAGAACGTTGACCTTCTAACGGAGACCTTTTCTTCTCTTTGCAAAACTTTGAGATCATGAACAATGTTTCCAGAAGTGTTACCTTCTAATAGTGATATTTTCTTTCCTTTGTTAAATATTGAGTTCATGAACAGTGTTTCCAGAATGGTGACCTCTTAATGGTGAACTATTTTTTATTTTTCCAAATTTTCTATTCATGAATAGTTTTTCTGGAATAGTGACCTTTTCTTTCCTTTTCCAAATTTTGAGATCATGAACAGTGTTTCCAGAACGGTGACCTTTAAATGGTGACCTTTTCATTCATTATCCAAATTTTGAGTTCATGATGTGTGTTTCAAGAACGGTGACCTTCTAACAGTGACCGTTTCTTTCATTTTCCAAATTTTCAGATAATAAAAAGTGTTTCTAGAATGGTGATGCCTAACAATGACTTTTCCTTCCTTTTCAAACTTTCATGTTTGTGAACAATGTTTCCAGCTTCCTAAAATTTCGGCCCTTTGATGATTCCTTTTATGTAAAATGCATTTAAAACAATATTTTAAGGACTCTATGACTGATTCAATGTCGACAACCCCAAAATTAATTATTCCTATGGCTTGGGATGTTTTTACTTGGTAACACCACTTGGTTTAATGTGATACAAATTAAATGGGAAATCAAATGTATCTTAAACCATTGAACCGTTAAATCTTTTAAAGGGATGGGATATCTTCCTCTCTAATTCATTCTTCGTTTTCTTGGTTGTTGGATTCTCTAACATCTCATACCATCCCATAGGAGATACACAATCAAACATTCCTCCTAGGATTGGTTCCTCTCTTTTTTTATGTAACCAAGCTGTATCAGTCAATCTTTGATATAATATATGTTTTATCATCGTTCTTTTGGGGTTCATCTTTTCATGTTTCTCCATTACATATTATATCATGTAAAATCCATGATTCTAAGGGGGTTTTCTTGGGTTTCAGTAGGTGTGGTTGTACCATTTCATCATCGAGTGGATGCAGTTGACATGAGAGGAGAATCGTGACCCGTTGGGTTTATAAAGAACGTCAAGAACTGTTTGAGGTAGGGGATTCATTGATTCTCATTTCTATCACATGAAACTGTATTGTTAGCATTTTATTCCATTGGAACACAATGTAATAGACATAATAATTATTTGAACTAGATAAATAAATTGATATCGGTCGTATGTTATTGCCCCTTATTTTCTATATAGGGTAATATCCATTCTTGCTTTGTGTAGCTGTTCGTTCATGATGAAAAATCGTAAAGAACGTAAACCGGAATTAATTGATAAGTATTGGATATGGATAAAGAGACATTCTAATAAATCTGGTTCTTCTTGTTTTAATTTGAAGTTAATAAAATTGGGGCAGTAATAATGTTTAATTATTTGTGATAGCTTATTGATTAGGTTTCATGAATTTTGGAACCATTGAATAATAAATCTGTTAATTCAAGACGGATTAATAAACTGATGGAATGATATTTACTTGAAGGGTTCTGAGATACCATCTTGATTG
Source organism: Viscum album (assembly GCA_963277665.1). Classification (NCBI taxonomy): domain Eukaryota; kingdom Viridiplantae; phylum Streptophyta; class Magnoliopsida; order Santalales; family Viscaceae; genus Viscum; species Viscum album. The sequence goes on along the minus strand of OY728121.1, from coordinate 200,802,386 downwards.
TTAAATGGTCAAGAGCCCAATAGATGTGATGCCTGTTTTCCTACTACTTGTGTTGTGATATGAGCCCGGATGGCTATTGTGACATGTGGGGGCATGTAGACATTTTTTTGGGATGAAAATGATTCCTAGGGTGGTTAGATGCATTAGTTAATGCATGTGAGTGTCAGGGTGGACACCAGGGATGATTGAATGGGATGGATGTGTGTTATGGATGCTTGTTCTTTATTTTTGGTTGATTATCTATTTTAATTTTCCCCAATTCCTAAGGTAGCTGGTCTTTCTTACCCTTTTTGTGAAAGGGGCAAAGACGTGCATGGTATGCCACATGATTTCCATGTTTATCTTCTCAATGGAGGATGGATCTACACTCTTGCTACACGAGGAAAATACTCGACAGGTAGTACATCTACTCACGGTGTTGATCCCCCTTGTGTTCATTAGCATTGATTTTTTTTCTAGAATTCTTGGGAATGTGTGAAAATAATTCTATAATGAATAATTGAATAAATTGGTTTTAACTGATTTGTTTAGAGTATGCTGGATCAAAATGATGAGGTGGTAATGTTAAAGGGATAATGTACTTTGGGGGTGATGCTAATGAAATTTAATGTGAAATTTTTCATGGAAAATTACTATTTAAATAATTATTTAACATAAAGTGAAACTGGTAAAAAGGGAATTGAATAATGTATTAAATATCTATAATTGGTTTTGTGCTTATAGGACACCTTTCCATTGAAGTGGAAGCCCAAAGTCTAAGAGAAATTAACTGCAGTTGAGTCTAAGACAAGGTTATTCCCATAGTGTGGTTGTGAGATTTAGTATATTCTGTCATTTTTGTGTTTCAATATGCTCATCCACCCTTTCATTAATGGAAACTAACTCCTCAGTGATTCTGAGCCCTAGGGGTGTTTCCCCCTAACATTCTGGTGGGAGGATGAATGGATGGCTACCCCCTTTGGCCCCACTCTCTTCTATTGGTAGATACTTATGCTGGTTGGCACATCAGTTATTTTTCCCAATATATGTGTGTAGAGGGATGTAATTCCTTGTGGTTATTCTCAAACATAAATTATGGATATAGTATCTTATGGACTACTATAGGTGTAACGTTTATGTGATGTGATGGCTTGAGGATCCTTACTCTGTGTATTTTCTATAATGGATTGAGGTATAATACCTAACGTATGATACAAGATATTTGACTTGTGGTGGCTCCTAGAAACTACCTGGTTACTTTTCTTATGTGGACGTGGTGGTTTTGCTGCATGAGGTGAATGTTTTGATGATTCTACCAGGTTCCTGCGGGAAAGATTTTTTGGAGAGAGATGCTTAGGACGTGCGGTGTTGGGGAAAATTAGCATACCAGTGGGAATGAAGTGGTGATATACCCTTGATATTTTTTATTATATGATATATTATTCTATGTGTTACTTGGGAGATTAGCCATGGTGAGGTTGGGAACATAGTATATATTTTTAGGTGACGTTTTAGTTTCACTTGTTGTTCACTCTGCTTTAGCAAGATTTCTTTACATTTGCACAAGATCCTTCAGGGAGTATCCTACTGAGTATACTGTTATACTCACCCTATGTTTATATATATATTTTTTTATGGTCCCTTGGAGCAGTTTGGGGATCATGCTGGTTTCAACTAGAATTTGGTTGCAGGAGCTGTTTGGGCTTGTGGTTGTTTATGTTTTTACATTCTTTTGGGTACTTGCGAGTTTCCCCTTCCAGTTATAGTACTTTTTCTGACATTACATATGTGAACTTGGGTTTTCTTTTATATTTCAGTTTTGAACTATATCTTGTTGTTGTCTAACTTATATCTATATTCTTCATGTGTGTCTCATAGAGAGTAATTCCTCCCATTATTGTGTTTACTATACCCTCAGTGCTAGTCGCAACCTGGGGCCTACTGGAGGCGGGACTCATGGGGTATTATCTCACATATCACATTTTTGTCTTAGGAGGGGTATACTTTTTGGGGAGGGGGTCATGACTTCTGGGGCATGTTTCGTATGATTTTGGGAAGGCACATTCATTTTACATATTGAACACCATATTAAAAAATAATGAAGAATATAATTTATATTTTTTTGAAAAATAAAAAATTACAATTACATTGACAAGTGATATTTTAATAACTATTTCAAAATTTTTTCTTATGGGATCACAATGAGTTGGGTGGTGGATGTTAAAATTGTACCTTTAAAAACATTATAAATGGAAAATTAACGAAACAATTGTATTTTTGAGTTATTTCACTTCATATCATTATGATCCTTCTTTGAGATGTCGAGGGATGATGAGACATGAATTGATCTATTTTTGATTATCATTGAATTTAAATTATAGTGGATACTCGTTCTTAGACATTATCAATTTACATCATTTACCTACATTCCCAGATCCTAAGATTCATTATATCATAAATGGTGAATCACTCATGATTATATGTGATTTTTAGTAATGTGGTGTGGATATAAGATTCATTTCAATCCTATGGTATGTGACATTTTAGAAGGTAATTTCATCACTCTATTCATTCATACCATGATGATGGGTATACAAATGAAAAGGGAGGGAAATTGAAAATGTAATTTGTATAAATAATGTATTGTGAAATTTAAATTGCTGATCGAAACAATTTTAATATTTCAAAAGGGGAAGATTAAAATACAATGTTGGGTTAATTATTTTAAAAGTGAGGAATTGATAACTTTTCTATATGTGATACCTTATAATTTAAATTTCTATATGAATTTTTATTATTAACAATTTATTTCATGCATGGTAAGTCGAACACCCTTTTTATGATATTGAAATTCCACTCTTGAGTATTAGTATGAATTAATTGGTGGGGGTATTTAATAGCTCTATTTTATGAATACAGTTTCTGGAATTTTAATAAACTGAATTATTTATTTAATTGAATAGGTTTTCATATTTGTGGACAATTTGATATGGTGTTTATGGTAGGATAAAATGAATTTTGTAGAGACATAACTAAATGAGAAGAAATTTGTACCAAAAAACTCATGGTGTGACCTCATATTTTTACATTGTAGTGGAGCAGAAGAACTAGAGAAGATAATTTACACATCATGAAAATAGATTACATGACATGAATTTTGAGGAGATGATAATGTATTAACAGGATGATGAAATTTTAAAAGCCATCATCCATAATTACAATTTTAAGATTTCATGTTGTTTAATTATTTACACATTGTGCAATATCCTAATAGACCAATTTATAAGCCTATGAAACGAAATATAATTAGGAATAATAAAATTTTTGCCTCAGTACCCAGGATGGATATTTTATAACACCATTATAAAGTCATTAAATTCTCCCTTACACCAGGAAAATCATTAAATTGAGGAACAACCTCTAATCAATTCATTAATTCTAGGATTCCACTAGATGAGAGAACACCACAACATATTTACAATCCTTCCACTTATTATAGGATTTTTTTCATTCTTTTTCTACAGTGTATCAAGGATAAAATGAGGGGCTTATTTACTTGTGTCTGGAATTCATGATGAATTATGGTTGATTTTGTGAGGTATTTTATATTTTATTTCAATTTATGTTGGGATTTCTCATTTGTTCTTTATTTCTATCTCTTTCTTTTTTTATTATTGTATGATCATTTTTAGTGTGATTAGGGAATGGGTTTATTTTATTTCTTTATTTGAGGATTACTATTTTTTTGAGATGATTGAGTACAATTTCATCATGTGAGATCATGGGTTCATACATCAACCATGATCGTTGTAGTTTTCCTTTCCCTAGGTTTAATTATATTTCTTGGTCACCTAGTATATTTAATCCAAATATCTTAACCATGATGAGAGGAGAACATAGGACAGATATAAATTTACATGACCATTGAACTCACTAGGACACAACTCCAACAACTGTATGATTGTTAATTGGTAATTTCATACCTTATAAACTAATGAACAGAGATTCATTTCTTTTTTCATCAATTTTATAGATTATTCTCTAAAATCCCACACTAATAAAATTCTCAATAGTTTATATTTAATAACATCAACTCATAAATAGATTATTTCTTTGTTATTTAATTAATATTTTCTAAAAATATTTCTATATGGGTTCAAGATTAGACATGTATATCCTATAATAGATTGTAGTTTACTGGTTAGTTTGATTCATGTTTATAAACATCTAAATTCGATAATTTATTGGGAATTAACGATGAACGCGTGGCTATCAATTTTCATTGAAAATCACTTGTATTTTATGAAAAAAAGATCTAATAGGTGAGATAGTTATTATCGTTGATTTTTTCAAATTTAGTTGGATTTATTATCTATGAAATTACATATATATATATATATATATATATATTAATTTCTCAACATGGTTCACATCAAAAAATTACTTAACCAACAGAAACAAGTCACCACATACATGCCTTCTAATATACTAGATGTTAATGACGTGAAAAGAGGATCTAAGGAGGTACCATGGGAGGATATAATCCCATTGGTAAGGAATGAAATAATATTTAAATAACCAAATATAATCCATATATAATGAACATTCATCAATATTCATTTCATTGAAAAAATAATTAATAATAAAATAATATCAAATTATTTAGTTAAAAAAAAACAAATTAGTGACATGGCCAATAAAATTTACAAAATTAATAAATAAAAAGATACACTAAAACACCAACCCAAACCTCATCCTATTCCACCAATTTCAATGAGGTTTTCCTTATCAGCTATGCTGATACCAAATCTCAGCAAAAATTGTGCATTCAAAAACTGCATATCATCTCTACTACCCATGTGGATTGGATAGTTGTGTAGGGTGGGAGTAAAAAAATTATTTTGGAACCCATTATATGGTCTCATAGATGGTAAAATATATAGTGATATATCTAAGTGAAATTCCCATTATAAATAAATGTATTCTATAATTATATTATAATACTACCCACAATACTTTATTCTACCCCATGATAGAATGTATATGGGAATAGTGAAAGGGCTCATAAGAAACATACAACAAATTTCACTATAATTAACCAATGTATGCCTGGAAAAAAATGACTATACCTTATATTTCAATTGAAAACATGTATCTTAGTATGTTCTACTGACCACAGATAACAATATAATAAACGCATTTCTCCTTATTATATAGAACAATATCATGAACATCACATATAAGAGTTTTTAGATATATAGAATAAATGTATACGTGTCATATAACTATTAATTTCTAATTTAAATATAAATCCACATATTATATGGCATCATAAAATCCATATCCATGGAATTCCTATTAAATGAATGACAAACCTCCCTTATTAGGGTTTTATTATAAATTATTGACCCAAACCATCCCTATGGGTGATATCACAGTAATGGTAATAACCCAACATGTATCAAGGATTAACATTAATAGTGTTTTCTTATGGATGTAAACAAAACCACCTATATATGAGTTTTCCAAATAAAAATTTAATTGAAACATCTATGGGAATTTTCATTTACCCAACCTCATTTAGTGTGTATCCTAAAAGAAAATAAAATATAAACCACACCCTAAGGTAGGTCACTAATTAAATAATAACACAACATCCCACCAGTTTTATTGGTAATTTATAAAGTAAAAAAGTAAATGAATTGTTTGTCCAATTCCTAAAACCTACCATCACAACTAATAACCTATTAGACCCTTACACTAAAGTCAACATCACTCAAGTACCCACAATGGTACCCTAGATCTCATGGGGTCTTCTAGGAAAAGATACTACCACTCAAAGGATGACACAATAATAATTACTATCATATTTAGAACATTTCTTCATAGGATATAGAAGGAATGTAACATCAATAGTAGTCATGGTTGATGGATCAAAATCCATATGAATGTTAGTGGTAGTTCTTTGATATTTCGCTCACTCAATCATTTTCATGTCCTACGAATGGTGTATCACATACTCTAATATTATCCATTAAGTCACCACATATCCTACCAAGGTCATTATATATATTTCATCAATCACACCATGTCACATAATGGATTCATGTACTATGTTATATCTATTATTACAATCCAAGACCATTAGTGGATAGGGAACCATAACCTTGAAATAGGTCGATTATGCCGTAGGATATTTTTCTATTTACCATTTTTATGGTCGTACAGTTTAAAATTAAAATTTACGTTAAACTAATAATGTAAAAATAAGAAACAGAAATTGTTACAATTCCCTATATCCTTAGATTAATGACCAAAAATTTGAATTCATTATAACAATTAATTTATATTGTTCTTAAATTACTTGTAACACAATCCTCAATCATATATATATTTACCTTTAATCATTACTCTTACTACTTACTACCAATGTTTTCCCCATCCGTTCACAAGACTTTACCACCTTGAGATGTTCTACCTAAATGTAAAAAATATAATTAATTATATTTAATTAAATTTAATAATTCAACATGAACCGATATGGAATATCCCATGTTAAACTCACTTGACATTCCAATAATGATGGAATGAGATACAAATTATTTTTTAAAAATCCAATAGAACCCATGATGTAATGAAATATAATATCCCAGACATATAATGAATAATGAATGACTAATATTACAGAAATTCACTACAACACTAAAGTACACTGATGAAATGATATACCCTACCAAAAAATAGATTGTCAACTTCCTTATGACATCCCCAGATATCCTCATTGATCAACATATAAAAGAAAATTTTGGATTTTTGTTTTTTTCATATTTGGGTAATTAATTCATCTAAAATACTACAAATTAAAATTAAAATAAAATTGATGAAATTATATTAGACACAAATCAGAATTTAAGAGATCCTATATATTTTTCTTATGATAAACGATAAATATTAATCCACGATGAATGGGAATGGATGAAATGGGGTTTATCGACCACCCCATGTGCATGAAGACTTTGTTATAATAATACAAATTATGGTTCTATTTTAGAAACCCCAAAAAAATTAGTTATAAATAGGAATTCATTCATCATGGTTTAAGATAGGTATTCATGTCATGATTTTTGGGACAACTACTAGTTTTCCATATTTTCATCATTTTGAACCTTTAATATCCTCTAAATTTAATTAATTATATGAATGGACCATTCAAATTTTGAATTATTAGTGGATGTTAGTTGAGGTTTCATGATAACATAGATTAATTTTTCACACTATATTGATCACTTGAAATGTGTAATTAACATTCAAACAAGTACACAATAATTTTTTTTGACATTATATTACCTATAACCTAATTATGATACATAAATATAAAAAAAATCCAATATAATAAAGAAACATGTTCATCCTAAATTTTGTTGACTCTTTAGACACATGGTATTTTAATTATCACAACATAAAAAACCAACCCATTTAAGCCCCATGTAATAATATACTGATGATCCTAGAATACTCAAGTTAGTAAACCTTGCTCATCCAACTACATTCTACACCATTATTCTAAATGATCCAAAGGGTGGAAAATCTATCAACAAAGAACATAAATAAATAGAAACCTCCACCCCTCCTTGACCAATAATCAAGACCACTATATAGTTATTCTTTGAACCCCACAATCATTGCAAAAAATTATGTCATCGAATTTTTCTTTAGTTTTGTTGTTTTACCTTCCCAATAAATAATCATTTAATAATGAATTTGATCAAAATAATTTCTACACCAATTCAATCCTCTATCATATATTTTTCTTACTCCCCAAAAATATGGTCAGTGAAATTTTCGTATCACTCAAAAAAATTTAAAAAATTAAAAATCTAATGTTAGTAATGACCCTCATCTCTGATTCCACAATAAATAATAAAATTATCAACCACCAGTACATTGGTCAAACATAAAAATACCATTACTCAAAATATCATTAATAAACCATGGAATACCACTTTCATACATACTAGGAAATAAAATAAAAATTATTCCATAAACCCTTTATTCCCTAAGAATTTTTAACACAATACAATACTTTGGAACATTTCATCACATGTTTAACCCATTTAACATGTGATGACATGGGTTCATCCACTATAACATTCCACCAACTATGATTTTATATCTATAACATTTCATGGATGTCATTTTCGTCCCCCTAAGAAAATGACAAAACTATCTCATTCCAAAAATAACCAGTAAATCATACATGATAATCCTAAGACAAATACCAAGGTACCAACTCCTCAAACACCAAATCTATATCCGAAATATTACATTCAAAAGAAACCACATCTTTCATAATTACACATCACCAATGTACAAGGACACCTTTCCATGAAATGTCAATTCACACCATGAAAACCCACCATCCATCATGAGGGTCTTTTTTTCATGCGTCATTATTCATCCATTACAACACATAAATAATATAGGAAACCATTTATCTAATATAATTTCAATATTATAAAACATCAATTAGAGCATGTTCCTAGTTTACGAGAGTGTTATCACATAAGTATATTAAAATATAGATAATAATTAGGGTCACACACTATTATAATAAATGATGTAAATTCCACAATAGTTCGTTCCTTATAATTATACATGTAAGTTAATCCATTAGGTTAAAACATTATATGTTTTCGGGCCCCCCAAATCCATTATCATTTCATCCCATGCATATCATTCCTATAAGAAACTGTTATATAGACCATGTCACAGTACTCAATCCATTTCTATTGACTCTTCTACTATGTAGGTAATATTATTATTTTATCATAAACCATAGCTAACTAGTCCCACATGGATTTCATGAAAATCAATTTTCCACATATCGGAAAAGGGAAATCATAACATTAAAAATAAAAAATGAAACCCATAACCAAAAAAACATCCTAAACTTCATCCAAAATAAATAATGTACACTCTCAAACCAGTTGGTAACATAATAAAAATCTTTTCGCCATTGTTTATTTTCACAAAATAAAAAATGTAACATCTTTAAACCATTATCCATACTACAAAATATTCCATATTTTTCATAAAAAATTATCCTACACAATTTTGAGTATGTATATTTTAACTATAGTCAAATGGAAGTCCTCCTAAAAATTCTCTTAGCACATATACCAAGATTAATAACACTATTAGCGACCATCTAATCAAATTAAATTTCATGAGAATATTTATTTTATACCCCTATGTAATATATATCATATATTGAAAAAAAAAACTTTATGCACCCAGAAGGTCTTTTCCTTCGTAGGCATTCTCAATCACACAAATATTGACACTAATGGTGAATTACCAAAAAAAAGGGATATGATTTTATTCAGCATAAACATAATAGAACATCCCATACATTGATCCCAAACCCAATGGTATCTTACCATTTCATCCCACCTCAATGGAACATATAAGTGCATAACATTTCATACCACAGGTTTCCCAGGAAGTTTCATGTTGCTAAATCACCAATGCCTAAGATGATAGAGAATGTATATAGGTCTCTAAAATAGTGAAAAATGTATTTCTCCCACCAATCAATGGGAATAAACTATGCACCTTCATAAAAAGCAACATTACATCACACATTACTAGACAAACAATCACTGATCTCATATAAATAGAACATCAATTATCACATTCCAGCCATCCACTATCACTGATTATCATGAAAATATAAACAAATTTCTACCTATAGATAATCAAACTCACTATTCATTACTAAAACCAATAATTGGATTATATACGAATATTAATGTCCAATGAATAATAGTCACGTGGTTATGTTAAGTATAGTCTAATTCCAATTAATTTATTCATTAAATATATAGGTTGTTATAAAAGATTTATAGAACAAAATTTTTTGATAATCACACAATATTTGTTCATTGACATTGTAACATCCCAAGTAAATAATGAATAATTTTTTTTTCATATTTATTAATATTTACGAATTAAATATTAATTTTACTTTAAAGGGGTTGCTATGTTCGATAGCGTACCCGATATGCAACGATGAGTTCCTTTGAAAACTTACGTTGCACACTAGTAATATAATAATATTATTTTAAATGGTAGTTAACATGTAGCCATTGAATTGGCGGGAATGGATAGAAATAACTAAAATATGATTATATATGTTTCTAAATGTTTTTACATTTATCCAATAAAAGATAAAGGCTTAAAATAAAGAAATAATTCAATTTTAGGCATTTAAACCATAATTTTCACTAAAGGTTCACTTATCACCTTTTGACGGAGAACCGTCATTAAATATAGTTTTGATCAATCTTATAAATTATATTGGACCAAATATAACTCTTCTTTAGAGTTGGGACATCAAAATTTACTTTGTGTAAATTTTTGGTATCTTTCCGATAAAGTTCATTTTTTAATGAATAGTGTAAAATGTTGTATTTTAATTCAAAACCTCTTTTTAATATAATTTATTTATATGACTAGATTATCATTTGAATTGGTTTTAAAGTGAAATTAGAAAATATTTTTACCATTAAATCCAATAGTGGTTGTTAGAATTAATTTCACTTTGAAATCGGACTTAAACTAGTCTCAATCTTTTGATACTTATTGTTACATAAAAACACGCTATTTGTCATGACAGCGGGAATTAATTATTAAATAAATTAATGTGACTTATATGTTTTTAATTTTTTAAAATAGACTTCATTTTTGAATTCGGAATATCAAATATAGCTTAGGGTGAATTTTTGGTATTTTTCTGAAAAACTTCAATTTTTGATGAATAGTGAAACAACTAAGTGGTACTTATAAAAACTGATTTTTCGTTTAAATGAAATTTTACCACTTCTGTGTTTTGAATTTCAAAAATCCGACATACATGGTTGTCATTAAGAAGTAAAATGTGGTTCAATGAGATTAAAATAATTTTTTGGTGAATAGTAACTCTTAAGTTCTTAATCGCGCTTAGAGGTAATTAGTGTAGTTTAAGGTAAGAATAATGTTTTAATAAAATGAAATGACCTAGACACATGTCCAACCCTCATTGGATGTGTCATGGCCAACCAAGAAAATCCTTGGGTCAACTTGGGGACCCCATGGAGCCACTTTGTTTGGAAAATGACATAAATACCTTTTATTTAATGTTAAAGTAAAAAATGACACAAACATGAAATGTTTTACTAAAAAAAATTTTACATGGGGTTATACAAGTCATATTTTTGACTATAAATAGTCATTGTAAATCTAAAAAGATTTCCTACATCATAGTATTTTTTTTAATAATTTTTAGTCATTAAATAAATTAAATTATTTATGACATCATGGTGATTCAGCGATAACCTCATTATTTAATGATTTAAATAAAATGGAAAGATAATGTAATATATAAGACCTACACATGTCCATAACCTATTGGATTAGTGGATTTCGAACCCTTATCATCTTATCCTCGAATTATATCAATGTGGGACCTCTTAAATCCGAATATCATTTTAAAATAAAGTGACTTATCTTTACATTCCAAGAGTGCCCCTCCTCTCCTCTTATAAAAGGCCCCCACCTCTACCTCCTTACCCACACTCCCAATACATTTGGCTCGGCCAAACCCTGACAATTTTGTCTCTCCCCTTCCCTCTCTTACTCCTTGAAGCCTCACTTTCGGCAGAAGTCTTCCCAAGGAATCCTTTGAGCTCAAACCAAAGGGAGTTACCCGATTATAAGGTAATGTCTTCACTTGAGTCCTTTTGTTTTATTTTGCTTCTAAAACCCCCTAAACACTTTTTATTCATTTATTTTGTAACATCTCCAGTATCTTACATATACTAGGATGTTGTTATAAGAAGTATTTGAGCTACACTTATACACACCTACGTCTAATGGTTAAAGAACATACTATTTCCGTGGATGGCGAATTTCTGCCTCACAAAACGATGATTGTTCGATATTCTTCTAACACCTTCAAAGGTGGCCATTAAGATGTCACTATATTTATATATGATATATAATATGTTTATGTTTTCCTTATGATTCTGTATTTTTCATTTTGGGTATACCTTTATGGTTTCCATTATGGTTAAATGTGATATCTTCATTTAAGGAAGTGCGGACTACCGCCCCCTCAAAGTGATTTGATTCGTTAATGCCATATGTGGGATGTATAAAGGATGTATTTAAAGTTATTATATATGATGTTATACTAGAATTATAATATACCTCTATATCATTATTATTTCATTCCATTAAATTATGAAAATGAAATGAAAGTAGCGTTCATGCGTACGTACGGCTTACCGTCTCCATGAACGGTGCATTTCATTTCTTATCCCCAAATGTAATGTAATATTATAAGTACATGTATATAATAGATATATATGATGAATGATACATATAAATTATGAATATAATTCTGGAATTAAAATATACATACCTCTCATTTAGTTTTAATTCCATTAATATGACAAAGAAATGAAAGTAGCATTCATGCGTACGTACGACTTACCGTCTCCATGAACGGTGAATTTCATTTCTTACCTCTAAATGATTATGTGATATTATAAATACATGTATATGCTAGATATATATGATATATCTGATATCCAAATCAGTAATGTCATTCTGGATATAATGAACCTTTGACCACACGAACAACATGTAATTGTAAGAAGTCCACTTTCGAATTAAGAACCAAATATCGACAAAACAAACATTATTAACTTAAATGGTTACATAATGTTTATAACATGGAAATAAGTGATATAAAAGGAATAATGAACTTGAAAAAGGTTCTTAAGAAAATAGAAATTAACTCAAGTTTATTATTCAGGACGTTAAAGAACGATCGAGTCAAGTCAGACCCGAGATAAGGGACTTCGTCTCAATCTCATTTCATTGAGGCATATTTCATTTTATACACAACTATCTATTATACGGTGTATAAAACCCTTTGAATTTTATTTTTATACAAAATGAATCTTTTTCTATGAAGTGTTTTACTAAACGAAAAAAAGGAATGTTTCTTTTAATGTACGCGGTGACAACGACCTTTTCCTCCGCTGCGAGTATTATTTGGTCTTTGGCTTTCTCAACAAGCCATAATGTTTTTTAAAATAAAATAAACACCATATACTCTTTTATGTATTTTGGTATTGAAAATGGTTTTGATAAAGGATTCTATTATGTCAATATATTTAAATGAGATATTGTGATTGAAATGTGGAAATGTTATCATTCCTTTATATTGGTTTTATGTTTTATGATTTTATATTGGTACTTGGACATTTGACGGGTGGTTACGTGATTAACCATATAATGGGTGGTGCCGTGAATACCAGGACGGGTGGTTACGTTATAACCTCCAATGCATTGGGTATGGAAGTCGGCCGTATGACTATTCCATTAAGTATGTATGAATGTTGGCCGTATGGCTATTCCATTATGTGATATGTGTGGAAGTCGACCGTATGGTTATTCCAGTTAAGTATGTTTATGTCCCAAGTTACCTTTATATGTTATGTGTTCATTATATGAGTTTTATGGTAATCTTTTTGTTACAAAAGGGTAATTATTGATCTTTTATTCAGTGAATATTTTTTACTACTTCATAAAGGTGAAAAGTATTACATTGATAATGTATACATGTTTTACTTTTTGTTTTGATAAACTAACAGTTTTTATTCTTTGTGTATCCCTTACTGAGCTTTTTATGCCCACCCCAAGTTTCTTTGAAATTTTTTTCATAGGACTTAATGTGGAATGGGGTCAAGGATGAGATCAAGGGAATGTCATGCTATATAAAACATGGAACTAGACATGTTTCTTTTTAAGATTTTTTTTTATTTCTATGGAAACTTAGTAGAAGTGTCTACTTTGTAATCTTCTGAGATGTAATAGTTATGTTCTAATTCTCTAAAACTCTAAACTTGAAAAGATCCTCATTGTGAATTATTCATTCAATTCAATATTAAGTAAGGATTAAGGCCGGAGCCTTATAGATGGTATCAGATGTCAGTTTAGACTACCTTAAGAGTTAGAAAAGTGTTAAATTATAATATGATTGAAATGATATATCATTTACGGATTACCATGTTGCATCGCCTATGATATTTCTATGTTCAGAATGGTTTTCCGCAGAGTAAACAAAGCAGCTATGTTGGGACGACATCAGGAGGAAGACAACCTTCCAAATCAGTAACCTGAAATGGTCGGAATCAGAACTGAATAGTTTGTTGCAGTGATGAAACAATTGACTCAGGCTATAAATGGTGGTGGTATCCATGCACAAGATCAGCCAGATCAACCACAGAGGAACATGTCAGTGGTAAAACATTTCATGAGGCAACATCCCCCATCATTCAGAGGATCATCTGACCCTGTACAAACTGAAGGGTGGATTAAAGCACTGGAGAAGATTTTTGATGTCATGGGGTGTTCAGAACATCAAAAGGTTAGTCTTGCTGTTTACCGTTTTCAAGGTGAAGTTGATCAGTGGTGGTCGATGGTAAAAAATATCAGGGATAGTGATGAGATTGAGGATCTTCACTGAGAAGAATTCAAAGGAATGTTTCTTGAGAAGTATTTTCATAAGGTTTTTCGACTTAGGATGGAAAATCATTTCTTGGAATTGAGGCAAGAGGAAGACTCAATGGATGCTTATGAATCAAAGTTCACTCAATTTGCAAGGTATGCTCCAAACATCATATGAGATCCTGATAGTAAAATAAACCATTTTTACTCAGGATTAAAGCCAAAGTATTGAACGGATTTAGCTTCTCGTGAGTTCAAAAGTTATGAAAAACTTGTTCGATGTGCGGAGAAGGTGGAAATGGAGTTTGCCGATGATCAGGTGTTCTATGACAAAAAATGGAATAAGAGGTCTAGTTGGCAGGAAAAGGGGAAGAATTCATCAAAGAAGCAAGGAGGTAAGAAAACCAAATATCCGTCCTGTGAGAAGTGTGGTAAAATGCATCCTGGAGAATGTTTATCCAAGTCTGGTAAGTGCTTTCGGTGTGGTAAGTCTGGTCATATTGCTCGTAACTGTAAGGAGGATGATCAAGCAGGTAATGAAAAGCCATCGGTAAGATGTTTTAAGTGTAATGAAATGGGTCATTATGAAAATGAGTGTCTAACGAAGAACTCGACTGGGGGAAAGCAGCCAGACTACAAGCAGAAAGGGGTGGTGAAATACTTTGCAACAACTTCAGCAGATGTTAGGCCATCGAATGAAGTAGTATCAGGTACACTATTTTTTTTGTTCAGATTATTCCAATGTGTTGTTTGATTCAGGGTCTACACACTCTTTCATTTCTGAGAAGTTTTCTATTAAATTGGAAATTCCATCTCAAGATATGAATCCTGAAATTACGGTAAAAACACCCGGAGGGAACATTGAGACAAAAAGGAATTATAAGAACCTTCCTATCCTTGTGTGTGGAAAGAACATACCATAAAAACTTATTGTTTTTCCTCTAGTAGAGTTTGATGTTATTTTGGGAATGGATTGGATTTCTGTTTATCATGCTAAGATTGACTGCAGAGCTAAAATGGTTTACTTTCAGAACGATTTTCAGTTTGTGTACAAGAATGAACCCTTGATTTTGATAACATATCAGGAAGTTAAGAAACTGGTAAAAGATTGAAATGAATGTTACCTTGTACATATTGTTGAAAATAAAGGAACTGTTCAGATTAATGATGTGCCAGTGGTAAATGAGTATCTTGATGTTTTTCCTGATGAGTTGCCTGGTATTATTCATGATCAGGAAGTTGAATTTACTGTTGACTTAGTTCCTGATTCTAAGCTAATTTCAAAACCCCCTTATCGAATGGCTCAAGTTTAACTTTTAGAGTTAAAGAAGCAATTGCAGGAGTTATTAGATAAAGGTTTCATTCGACCTAGCACATCACCATGGGGTGCCCCTGTCTTGTTTGTTAAAAAGAAAGATGGCTCAGTGAGACTTTGCATTGATTATAGAGGCTTGAATAATATTACTGTTAAGAACAAGTATCCTTTTCCTCATATCGATGATTTGTTTGATTAGCTCCAGGGAGCTCAGTAGTTTTCGAAGATTGAATTGAGGTCGGTGTACCATCAATTGAAAGTAAAAGAAGCAGACGTTCCGAAGACTGCGTTCCGTACTAGATATGGCCATTATGAATTTTTAGTTATTCCTTTTGGGTTAACCAATGAACCTGCTGTATTCATGGACCTTATGAATAGAATTTTCCATGAGTTCTTGGATACGTTTTTGGTTGTTTTCATCGATGATATTTTGGTGTTTTCTAAAAGTAAAGAGGGGCATGAAAGTCATTTAAGGGTTATCTTGAAAACCTTAAATGAAAAGAAACTATATGGGAAATTCAGAAAGTGTGAGTTTTGGTTACAAAAAATTTCTTTCCTGGGTCACATTGTTTCAAAAGATGGAATAACTGTTGATCCTGATAAAACAAAAGTTGTTGAAGAATATCCAAGGCCCACAAATGTAACCGAGATCCATAGTTTTCTTCGTTTGGCAGGTTAATACAGAAGGTTTTTGGAAAATTTTTCACAGTTATCTAGTCCAATGACTAAGCTAACTTGTAAGGGTGTTAAGTTCATCTGGACAAAAGAATGTGATGACTGTTTTCAGGAGTTGAAAAGAAGATTGGTGAATGCTCCAGTTTTGGCACTTCCTTCCAGGAATGGTGAGTTTTTTATATACAGTGATTCTTCATTGAAGGGACTAGGCTGTGTCCTTATGCAGAATGATCAGGTAATTGCTTATGCTTCACGTCAGTTGAAAAATCATGAGGTAAATTACCATACACATGATTTGGAATTAGCTGCTGTTGTTTTTGCTTTAAAAATTTAGAGGCATCATTTTTATGGAGTAAAGTGTGAAATATATACCGATCAAAAATGTTTAAAGTATATATTCACTCAGAAAGAATTGAACATGAGACAGAGGAGATGGCTGGAATTATTCAAGGATTATGATTGTACAATTCACTACCATCCGTGAAAAGCAAATAAAATGGATGATGCTTCAAGTCGAAAATGTAATGCTTCATTAACCATGCTGCATTTGGAACGAGATCCTTTGGTTTTTGATTTGATTAACTTTGTCATAGAAGTTGTTGGTGTAGGAAGTTCTTCTGTTTTGTTTCAGGTATCAGTGAGATCATCCCTATCAGACAAAATTAAGCAAGCACAGAGGGAAGACAGTGAGTTGCAGAAAAAGGTAGAGCTGGTTCAGAAGGGTAAGTTTCCTGAATTCAACATTGATAGTGATTGTGTTTTGAGATATGGGAAAGGATTATGTGTGCCATGTGATTCACAGTTGAAGAATGAGTTGTTATGTGAGGCTCATAGTTCCCCGTTTTCAGTTCATCCTGGCAGCACTAAGATGTACAGAGATCTGCAGGAGTATTACTAGTGGGATGGAATGAAAAGGGATATTGCTGATTTTACTGTGAAGTGTTTGACTTGTCAGCAGGTTAAAGAAGAGCGGCAGTTACCGAAAGGGATGGTTCAGCCTTTACCAGTGCCAGAGTGGAAATGGGAGAATATATTCATGGACTTTTTTGTGGGATTACCGAAGACATCTCAAGGTAATAATGCAATCTGGGTTATTGTTGATCGCTTGACTAAATCTGCTCATTTAATTCCTATACGAGATACGTTTTCCCTAGATCAAGTTTCCCGTTTGTATCTTAAAGAGATAGTCATGTTACATGGAGTTCCTCTCTCCATTGTAGCTGACCGTGATCCCGGGTTTACTTCTAACTTTTGGAAAGGCCTTCAGAAGTCGTTGGGTACTGAATTAAATTTTAGTACAGCTTTTCATCGTCAATCAGATGGGCAGTCAGAACGAACAATTCAGACCTTGGAGGATATGCTACGAGCTTGTTCGATGGATTATCAGGGAATTTGGGACCAACATCTTTCTTTGATTGAGTTTTTATATAATAACAGTTTTCATTCCAGTATACAGATGGCACCATTTGAGGCATTATACGGGAAGCGGTGTCGAACTCCAGCATTTTGGGATGAAGTGGGTGAAAGGAAGCTGATGGGACCAGAATTGGTAGAAGAGATGGCAGAAAAAGATCAGTTGATTCAGAAACACATGATAACAGCTCAGAGCAGGCAGAAGAGTTATGCAGATAACTGGAGGAAGGATCTATCATTCGAGGTAGGTGATCATGTTTTTCTCAAGGTTTCTCCATGGAAAAGTGTGATGAGATTTGGCAAGAAAGGAAAGCTGAGTCCAAGTTTCATTGGACCATATGAAATTCTGGAGAGAGTTGGATCAGTTGCATACAGAGTGGCATTACCTCCGAGTTTATCTCAGGGACACAATGTTTTTCATGTTTCGATGCTGAGAAAGTATATGCCAGATCCATCTCATGTTTTGACTCCAGAGGTAGTTCAGCTGGAAGAGAACCTATGTTATGAGGAACAACCGGTCCAGATTCTTGACCACAGGGAGCAAGTGTTACAAAATAAGGTAATCCACCAGGTAAAGGTTTTGTGGAAAAACCATATGGTTGAAGAGGCAACGTGGGAATCTGAAAATGCTATGAGGGATAAATACCCCCACTTATTTTGAAAAGTGAATAAAATTGCGAGGACGCAATTCCCAAAAGAGGGAAGGATGTAACATCCCAGGTAAATAATGAATAAAACATTTTCGTATTTATTAATATTTACGAATTAAATATTAATTTTACTTTAAAGGGGTTGCTATGTTTGATAGCGTACCTGATACACAACGATGAGTTCCTTTGAAAACATATGTTGCACACTAGTAATATAATAATATTATTTTAAATGGTAGTTAACATGTAGCCATTGTATTGGCGGGAATGGATAGAAATAACTAAAATATTATTATATATGTTTTTAAATGTTTTTACATTTATCCAATAAACGATAAAGGATTAAAATACGGAAAGAATTCAATTTTAGGCATTTATACCCAAATTTTCACTAAAGGTTCACTTATCACCTTTTGACGACGAACCGTCATTAAATATAGTTTTGATCAATCTTATAAATTCTATTGGACCAAATATAACTCTTCTTTAGAATCGGGATATCAAAATTTACTTTGTGTAATTTTTTGGTATCTTTCCGATAAAGATCATTTTTAATGAATAGTGTAAAATGTTGTATTTTAATTCAAAACCTCTTTTTCATCTAATTTATTTATATGAATAGATAATCATTTGAATTGGTTTTAAAGTGAAATTAGAAAATATTTTTACCATTAAATCCAATAGTGGTCGTTGGAATTAATTTTACTTCGAAATCGGACTTAAACTAGTGTCAATCTTTTGATACTTATTGTTTCATAAAAACACGCTATTTGTCATGACAACGGGAATTAATTATTAAATTAATTAATGTGACTTATATGTTTTTAATTTTTTAATAGACTTCATTTTTGAATTCTGAATATCTAATATAGCTTAGGGTGAATTTTTGGCATTTTTCTGAAAAACTTCAATTTTTGATGAATAGTGAAACCACTAAGTGGTACTTATAAAAACCGATTTTTTGTTTAAATGAAATTTTACCACTTCTGTGTTTTGAATTTCAAAAATCTGACATACATGGTTGTCATTAAGAAGTAAAATGTGGTTCAATGAGATTAAAATAATTTTTTGGTGAATAGTAACTCTTAAGTTCTTAATCGCGATTAGAGGTAATTAGTGTAGTTTAAGGTAAGAATAATGTTTTAATAAAATGAAATGACCTAGACACATGTCCTAACCTCAATGGATGTTTCATGGCCGACCCATAAAATACATGGGTCAACTTGGGGACCCCATGGAGCCACTTTGGTTGGAAAATGACATAAATACCTTTTATTTAATGTTAAAGTAAAAAATGACACAAACATGAAATGTTTTACTAAAACAATTTTTACATGGGGTTATACAAGTAATAGTTTTGACTATAAATAGTAATTGGAAAGCTAAAAATATTTCCTACATCATAGTATTTTTTTAATAATTTTTAGACATTAAATAAATTAAATTATTTATGACATCATGATGATGCAGCGATGATCTCATTATTTAACGATTTAAATAAAATGGAAAGATAATGTAATATATAATACCTAACAATCTCCAAAACCTATTGGATGAGTTTATTTAGAACACTTATCATCTTATTCTAGAATTATATCAATGTGGGACCTCTTAAATCCGAATATCATTTTACAATAAAGTAACTTTTCTTTACATTCCAAGAGTGCCCCTCCTCTCCTCTTATAAAAGGCCCCCCAACTCTACCTCCTTACCCACACTACCAAAGCCTTTGGCTCGGCCAACCCCTTCCCATTTTGTCTCTCAACTTCCCTCTATTACTCCTTGAAGCCTCACTTTGGGCATAAGTCTTACCAAGGAATCCTTTGAGCTCAAACCAAAGGGAGTTACCCGATTATAAGGTAATGTCTTCACTTGAGTCCTTTTGTTTTATTTTGCTTCTCCAACCCCCTAAACTCTTTTTATTAATTTCTTTTGTAACAAATCAAGTATCTTCCATATACTAGGATGTTTTTATAAGAAGGATTTGAGATAAACTTACACACACCTATGTCTAATGGTTAATGAACATACTGTTTCCGTGGATGGCGAATTTCTTCCTCACGAAACGATTATTGCTCGATATTCTTATAACACCTTCAAAGGTGGCCATTAAGATGTCACTATATTTATATATGATATATAATATGTTTATGTTTCTCTTAAGCTTCTGTATTTTTCATTTTGGGTATAACTTTATGGTTTCTATTAGGGGTAAATGCGATATCTTCATTTAAGGAAGTGCGGACTACCGCCCCCTCAAAGTGATTTGATTCGTTAATGCCATATGTGGGATGTATAAAGGATGTATTTAAAGATATTATATATGATGTTATAATGGAATTATAATATACCTCTATATCATTATTATTTCATTCCATTAAAGTATGACAAGGAAATGAATGTAGCGTTCATGCGTACGTACGGCTTACCGTCTCCATGAACGGTGCATTTCATTTCTTATCCCCAAATGTAATGTACTATTACAAGTAAATGTTTATAATCTATATATATGATGAATGATACATCTAAATGATGAATATAATTCTGGAATTAAAATATACATACCTCTCATTCAGTTTTAATTCCATTAATATGACAAAGAAATGAAAGTAGCGTTCATGCGTATGTATGGCTTACCGTCTCCCTGAACGATGCATTTCATTTCGTACCTCTAAATGATTATGTGATATTATAAATACATGTATATGCTAGATATATATGATATATCTGATATCCAAATAAGGAATTCCATTCTGGATATAATGAACCTTTGACCAGACGAACAACATGTAATTGTAAGAAGTCCACTTTCGACTTAAGAACCAAATATCTACAAAACAAACATTATTAACTTAAATGGTTACATAATGTTTATAACATGGGAATAAGTGATATAAAAGTAATAATGAACTTGAAAAATGTTCTTAAGCAAATAGAAATTAACTCAAGTTTATTATTCAGGACGTTAAAGAACGATCGAGTCAAGTTGGACCCGAGGTAAGGGACTTCGGTTCAATCTCATTTCATTGAGGCATATTTCGTTTTATACACAACTATCTTTTATACGGTGTATAAACACCTTTTACTTTTACATTTATACAAAAGGAATATTTTTCTACAAAGCGTTTTACTAAACGACAAAAAGGAATGTTTCTTTTAACGTACGCGGTGACAACGACCTTTTCCGCCACCGCGAGTATTATTTGGTCTTTGGCATCCTCAACAAGACGTAATGATTTTTAAAATAAAATAAATACCATATTCTCATTTATGTATTTTGGTATTGAAAATGGTTTTGATAAAGGATTATATTATATCAATATATTTAAATGAGATATTGTGATTGAAATGTGGAAATGTTATCATTCCTTTATATTAGTTTTATGTTTTATGATTTTATATTGGTACTTGGACATTTGACGGGTGGTTACGTGATTAACCATATGATGGGTGGTGCCGTGAATACCAGGATGGGTGGTTACGTTATAACCTCCAATGCATTGGGTATGGAAGTCGACCATATGGGTATTACATTAAGTATGTATGGAAGTTGGCCGTATGGATATTCCATTATGTGATATGTGTGGAAGTCGACCGTATGGTTATTCCACTTAAGTATGTTTATTTCCCAAGTTACCTTTATATGTTATGTGTTCTTTATTTGGGTTTTATGGTAATCTTTTGGTTACAAAAGGGTAAGTAATGATATTTTATTTAGTGAAGATTTTTTACTACTTCATAAAGGTGAAAATTATTACTTTGATAAAGTATACATGGTTTACTTTTTGTTTTGATAAACTAACAGTTTTTATTCTTTGTGTATCCCTTACTGAGATTTTTATGCTCACCCCAAGTATCTTTGAAATGTTTTTCACAGGACTTAATGTGGAATGGGGTCAAGGATGGGATCAAGGGAATGTCATGATATATAAAAAATAGAACTATACATGTTTCTTTTTAAGAGTTTTTTTATTTCTATGGAAACTTAGTTGAAGTGTCTACTTTGTAATCTTTTGAGATGTAATAGTTATGTTCTAATTCTCTAAAACTCTAAACCTGAAAAGATCATCAATGTGATTTATTCATTTAATTCAATATTAAGTATGGTTTAAGGCCGGGGCCTTATAGACATGTAATAAAATACCAATATTGTCCTATTATGGTCATCACACATCACAAACTAGTGGGTCTATAGTATTAACATCATCCTAAAAGATATTTTTATTTGATGGATACCAAATTCCAATAAAATGATATGCATTAAATATTTATGCTAGATGAATATAATTTAAATTTGATCTTATATATGTAAAACATAATATGTTAATAAAATCTATATTTAAACATTTTATCAAGGGTATATATAATAAAAAACACACTAGATGTCCCTTTCATTCAATGTGAATCATATTTTACAAATTAGGATTAAAATGTGACAACTTTCCTCAATAATGCATTATTCAAAAACCAAATAACTAGTGTCCTTTAAATATTCCATTATATAACAATCCAATATCTCTTAAAGCATATATATCAAACCTCATCAAGGTAATTATATTTCAAAGTAACAAGTAAAAACAACAATGAATACTATGAGGAAAAATCCCTTACCTCGGGTAACCTATACATCAAAAAATTAGGGTTTATGATGTACCAGTCCAGATATCCACATAATTAGGGAATCAATCAGATTTCTCCGTTATACTAACACCCTATGAGAAGGAAAAATAAAAAAGATATGTCATAGATATTTTTAATGACATGTAATATATCACTCTTAGGAAGTAGCATAGTTATGATATAACCCAAATATCATAGTAAAAAACAATGATGAAACAACCATATATAATTTATAAAAAATATACTTCCATTAGGATATGTGAAATTTTTTAAATAAACAAAAAAACATAACAATTAAATGAGGTGGACAAAGATATACTTATGTTAATATTAATCACTCATCCGGACAATAACATATTCAATATATGCAAATTAAATAAAACAAATTGATCCACTATAACTCTAAGACATTTCTTATCCAATATACATAAACATTTTTGATGTATGACATTTGAATATGATAATATTGGTTCATGGATCATCCCATTAACACAAAAATGTTAGATTTTCTCACGTACCCAATTTCCATGGACATAGAAAAAGCAACTGTGTTTAAAAACCATATGATAACCACAAAACTAACTTGGTATATAAAAGAAAATTTAGTGATTTGTTGAATTTACATGATTAAAATAAATATATTGTTGTTCAAAAGATGTAACAAAACGAAATATAACACATGATATGATGCGATGTCAGAATGTATCTAATCAAGTTTCATGTATCGTTCCATCCAATATACCAGGTAATATTTTTTCTATTTATTGGTTTGTGATCATAATTGACCATATATCCATCATCCAGTGAAGAGGTGTCTTCGATGAGGTCTCCATGACCCTTACTCAAAATATTACCTAACTATCCAAAAACGATATCTAGAATAATATCATGGAACACCCATACACGAGTTCATCATGACATTTATTGTCCCCTTAGTATCATAGATATTGGTAATGAACATATAATGATTCATCCTAGTATATTATATCACCCCTACTCTATATCGAGGGTATAAACACTAATAGTTGAATAGCCCTCCCATATTAGGGTTTTGTCAGTCATTAGTAACACTAACCACTCCTCTATGTGTTTTCTCAACAAAGGGAATAATCCCACAAATAGTATAGACTACCCTAATGGTTATTTTATTATCTTCATAATGTAGACTCACCATATAAGAATTTTGAAAATCAATTGAAAAAAACATCCCCTATGGGTGTTTACAACTCTAAAATTACTCGAATAGAAAATAACAGATCCATGTAAATAACACAAACCCATATATTGTTTCATTAATAAAATGATAAATCAACCTCCACCAATGGAATTTTCCAAGTCAAAAGAGAATTAATAATGGAAATAAAGTGGATGGAAGAATTAATAAACCCACTACTAACATACATACACAAGGGAACCCTCTCTCTATGGTCAACATCACCTAGGATTCCATCAGTTACCCTAGGTATCATGTAAATAAATCAGTCCCATATGAACCTGACGATGTATTTCATAATCCATAATATTTTCATAAATATAATATAGCCTTATAAGACCTTGTTACATGCCACATCAACCAAGTTAATGGGAAATCAATATCTAACCATAAAAAATCCATGGAATTTCATTATTTTTTCTTACCCAACACAAACATGTCCTTCCCATGGTTATTCAACCTAAGATAATCATATCCCCATGATCACCTCATTCAATAATATGGTAATTCACTAGAAACAATTTTAACACTGCTAAGGGATCCGGTATTGAGTTCCCTCTGTTAGTCCATTCCTTGGTTATTGGTGTTTAAGGCATAAAACTAGAGCATGCGGTCCATAATGGCAATGATAATTTGTTTCAATTCCTATTATTTGGGAATTCATTTAAATAATGAAAATTTAATTAAATAATTCATATTAATTTAACTAATTGAATTTTAAAAGTTATCAATAACCTTAGTGTAATGTCCACATAATTCTAAAATTCCAAAAAATCATAACTATCATTCAGACAATATATATATCCCTTACCACATGAAATAAGTTATTTCCATTCCATCGTTTACTCGAAAACTCTCTACACAATCTTACTCACAAACCTTCCATGATTGCACCCCAACATGGGTAATTCCATTTACCCCTAGACCAAAAAGAAATAATTATTAACAATTATAATTAATTATTTAATATTGAATATTTTGGAATAACTCACATTAATGTCCAATAGTTTTGGAATCATGAGCTAAAAGTCATGTTCCACTGCTGAAACCCTTCAATTCTTATGAAACACGAAATCATGAAATTATAAATTTGAAACAATAAGAAATAATTTCTAATGTCACTTGAAAACCCAAATATATATATCCAATGGAATTATTTGAATAAAAAATGAATACAAGATTTAAATATCATGGTAAGTCCTTTACAATGCACCTATGAAATCAACATTACGTACAATGATTCCTCTATGATAAAGTGTGTTTTCTCATATAAATCAACAAACACTCATACATAAAAAAAATAGAGGGATGGATTAAGACCAAAAATATTATATGGGGATATCCAATAATGATTTATTGTGATGAAAATTTATGAATTGAACTAAAATGAATGTGTGGGGAATTGAAATGGATGAGATTCATTCTCCACAGTCAAATGGAAAATAATAGTTAACAACCCCGAGAGGGATTCAATGTTTAAAATATTCCACTTCTTTAAAACAATTTCTGATATGTTCCACGGTGTGAAAAATGTAGTCCCACAATTATTTTTGGTAAAAACCTCATATTCTTATCATTTCCCCATATATGGCTTATAACACCCACAAAATTCATTCACTGTGTAACTATCCCATACACATTGTGAATGGAATACAAAAACAATTTTTAATAGCTTAACCCTTGTAGTTCACCTGTGATAACATATCAAACACTTGAAAAATCAATCAAATCTTAAAAAAATATCCAAGAGTACCTATTTCGAACATTCTAATAATTTGAAAAACCATTCAAGTCACATTTATATAAATGAACCATCCAAAAAATAAAATAAAAATTCATGTTCTTTTTAGATTTCTAGAATACATGGACACATGAAATTAAATTTTCGACTAACCAATTTCTAGGATGGTCACATAAATAAAATCATCTTAATGATACGATAATTTTATATTGAATATGTAGTAATGGGGATGGACATATGGATATGATAAATTGTTATTTATTAATAAAAATTTCTTATGATGATTAATATATATATATATATATAATGCTTTTTAATCTATATTGTATTCCAATGGATATATTTTGGAAATGTTCCATTTTTTGTTATTATGCTTATGATTAAAGAGTTTACTTCAAATATATTTTTTGTTGTTCTTTATAAGAAGGTAACAATGATTATTTCATGATATGTATGAACATAGAAAATTATATTGAATATATGGATGAATATATCATATTTGGGTATTTATGCGATCAATGTATAGTTTCACAATATCTAATATCACCAATCAATAATAATGAAATCATATATAGTAAATTCTTAGGATGATAATGGATATTTTGATATGGAAAAATAATGTGATTCATTTAGAAATGATACAATTTAATTGGGGTATATATGCTGATTTTTTTGATTCTTATTGAATATTAAAAGCAAATATACTATCATCTTAATAAATTGTAATTATCTTGAAGAAAAAACAATAACAATTTTTTATTACTAGATTATTAATTCATGAGAAATGTTTTTTTGGAGGTAAATAAATTTTAATGACACAGACAATTAACTCATGGAATATGGTATAATAAATTATATTTTCAGTTATGCATAAATAATTATGGATTAAATGATTTTATTGTAAAGGGCTAGTATAAATAAACTAACTAAATTATGGGGAAGATAATAACATCTAAAGGTTGTAATTTATTTTGATTCAAATTTTTGAGTTATAATATAATAATTTGGGAGGCCCTGACCATATATCGGAGCACTCCATTCAAAGGGCCCAAAGGATCCCCCCATCTACTATGGAATAAGAAGATGAATTGAGGTATCAAACCCAAATCCACATGGTAATGTTTTCTAAAAATGAAAAATATTTTAAATTTACTAACCACAAAAAATTTATCCATATCAATTTATAATAATAAGATAAAAATTAGGTTCCTTCCTCAGATCACACTAATAATACAATTATGGTAGGTTTTTCTAACATCGAAGAGAATATCTATTTGTAGTAGAAAATCATTTTTGGTTCCTTGGTTCTGGACAAGCCAGTAGAATCCATCAACTTAGAATATCAAATATTAGGTTATTGTGTTGTAGATTATTTATATAAGTATTGTGACATATGTGTTTTCATCATATAAATCCAATTCCTAAACGGGAGATTGTAAGGCCACCTAAATCCTTCAATGTGATAGTTGGTGTGGAAAACAGGGGGACTAAACCCAGATTCATGACTAAATGAAGAGCCTTGTTTATTGTAATATACATGGGAGGGAAAATAATGAGAGAGACAGGTCCCTTATGTTTCATATTCAAAAGGGAAATCCTATCCATATTGGGTTGTTCAATCATATGATAATCCTTTTATCTAGAGTTTCCAATATTGATAATTTATGTTTTCATTTACTGGATTCTAACAAATTCTTGGGTGATGTTAAAAGATTATGGGTCATATATCTCTCACAATTAATTGATCCATTAGTGATTTCATCTGATTATTAATATTTCCCCTATTCTTTTAATTCATTATCTACTTGGTAGCCTTGTTCCATTATTTATTCTCATAATTTTTACCATGATATCATGATTTTATGGATGGATATTGAATCTCATAAAGAGGTTATTTATAGTCCTTCTCCAATTCAGGGTGACATTAATTCAATATTGAATGTAGATTAATTATTGGGTGATGTGAAAAATTCTATTTACTCCATGTTTTTTAGATCATTTATCAAGCAAAATTATTTGACTGAGATAAAATTTTGTTGATATAATTTTACCATGTATGGGAAATATCTAAGTGGAATTTTTTTAATAAACATGATTCGGCCTTTATTAATGAAGGATATCTAAATACATGGGATTCCATATCATGTTAATCATATATATGGATTTCATTTTATTTTTCATCCAGTTAATATTGATATTGTGATCATGTAATCAAATCCGTATTTTCCCTTATGGATCAACAATGCCTGGGTGTCACAATCCGACAAGTGTAATGTTTTTTAGGATGTTGAGATATCTTTTGATTTTAATGATGTCCCTCTATCCTTAATTATAAAGATAAATTATGTTAAAAATATGATGGAATATTATATAATAGATAGGTTTAGTTATTTTATATTTATATCTCATCTATTATAGAATAACATCAATAATAAAAAGAGAATAATACTTTCAAATTACCTCTCTAGTGAAATTTTGAATAATGATTAGGTTTCTCATAAACTGAAAAATTCTCATAACCATAATAATGATATAAATACGAAATGATATTAATGATAAATGAATAATTAATTATGACATTAAATACATGTTATTTAACTCCCTTCAATGATCTATAAGGATATGTAGGCCTTTGTCATTTCTTAGGAATAGTGACCCGGTTTTATATAATATGAACGATCTCTATAATCATGAAAATTATTATTATAGGGATACATTAAATGGATTTTTATTCATTTATAATTTTATTTATGGTATCATTACAAAACATTTTGATCAATTGGATAATTATAGGATCACATCATTTACATTTATTTGATTATTAATGAAGGAATATTATGTCTTAATTCAGTGAGTACCCCTAGATTGGAATCCCATAGATTGGAAGGCATTGGTTACATTTTTATCCAATCCTATTGGGATATAATACATGTTGGTTTTTTTATACTTATACATAATTTCTTCAATGTTGTTTCTCATCTTAGTAGGATTAATGATCAATTTCTTAGATTGATTCCTAATATGGAAATGAGAATGAGATCCCACTTTGTTAGGCTTGTTTGGTATGGCAACACCATTCGAAAATTGTAATAAAATGTATTTTAAATATGTATGATTATATATATATAATTGTTTCTTTATATCTATTTGGCATCATCAAATGTAGAAATTTTAAAAAATGACTTAATTTTAAATCTATGTATGTCAATATTTTAAATATTCCAAATAGAGATAGTAATATATATAAGGGCCCTTCCTTAAACATTATATAATCATGAATTATTTCAAGAATTTAAAATGAGAATCTTTTCAAGTTTAGTGTTTTAGAGTATTGGGCCATAACTATTACATTTCAACTTGAATATTACAAAGTACACACATCTACCAAAACTGATTTTTCCCAATAATTAAACTCCTTAAATAAAACAAGAGCTATTTTCTTTATATAAATCTTCTTGAATACTTTCTTTCTCTTAACCTTTAATATAACCTATGAAAAATATTTAAAAAATAGGGGATGGGAATAAGGAGCTCAGTAAGGATTATAAAATAACGAAAGGAAACATTAACCCATAAATAAATACAAATCAATGAATCCATAATTTTCAATCATAACATACCTTCTAAAATTATATTATTTATAAATAACACATAGAAATCAGAAATCATGAAGGTAATATAGGGAATTCATAACATACATAAATTGTAGTTATCACAGCTATGTAGGGAGTTACTTTAGAATAACCATCACAATATATTCCCATAATCTCTTAGGAGAAACATTAACGTTTACTTCTGTCACATTACCCAATGCATTGAAGAGCTATCTCGGGCTCACCCACACTATGTTTATCACGGAACCATCTGTATACATAAACAATGCCAAATAAGGATATCATATTCATAATACATAACACAAGAATAAAGTAAATATAACATTTCCACATTCCAATCACAATATATAAAATCATGATATTGAAATAAACAATGCTTTATCAACTCATTTTCAAAAGAATTTAAAACATTTAATAAAATGAATTTTGAATCAAATTTTCCCATTCAACATTGAATCTTTTAAAGGAATTTTCATTTGAAAACATTAATGTCCATATAAATAAATCCGATTTTTCTTTTGAAAAACATGGTCATTAATGAGATATATTTAGAATAATAAATCTTTAAAACATTTAAAATGATATTTTGGTTAAATAGTTTTTAACAAAATGAGAGACGCACGAATACAAATATTTAAGGATTAAAAATTATTCAGAAATTTATAATATCATGAGAATAGTAGTATTCATGATATAATATTCTAAAGGATAGTATATAAAACAAATAATACTGAATTGGTGCATGACAACAATGAAGTATTAATGTAATGTAAACTGAGATGAAATCCCTTATAAAAAATGTATCCATATATTAAGGTTAAATCAATTACATAACAATGTGTGACATATAAAAATACACTCAATATAACTGAATATTAATTGTGAAACAATTCTAGGTTATTTAATGATAATCATATCACGACAAAATCAAGAAGTAAATGTTTAACCCAAATAATTGGAATTTGGTTTTGAAGTTCCCTTACCAAAATCTGAAAGCCTATCATTGTCTCTTTAAAATTCAGAAAATTAATTGATGAGAGAAAAGGGTATCTAATCATATGGATATAAAATTTACAGAAATAACGATACATAAGAAGATTTCCCAAAATAATAAGATGTAAATTAAAAGATATAACAAAAACATGTCTTTTAAAAAGACGAGGGTGAATGTTTCCCTTACCGATTTCGTAACTTACGAAACATACACCCACTAAATAATGGATCCTAAAATGAAGACGTAAATACCTATAAATTAAAGTTTATTAAAAAATTATTAAAATAGTGGGAAGTACATAAACAACACAAAGGGAAAATAGTTTCAATATAACATGAACCTCACAGGAATAAAAAGAGAGATAAAAACCCCTTACCATGTTGTAATCAATCGAGTCGTCTGACCAAAAGTTAATAACCAACAAATGAATCACCAAATACCATGAATATAAATAGAATAATCATAATATATATAAAATTTCAGTACATAGTACACGACATTCAATAATTTAGTGGCAAACAATGGAAATCTCATGGAATTAAAAGGGAGATAAGAAATGCCTTACTTCATGTCCGACATGACTTGTTTATTCCTTATTCATCTTGAATAGTACAAATAAGTTAATTTAAACATTATTAAGAAACCTTTATCACCATTATTATTCATTTTATATCAATTATTAACATGTTATAAGGATTATGTAATCATTTAAGTTAATAATGGCCATTTTGTCGATATTTGGCACTTGATTCAAAAATGAACAACTTATAATTACATGATGTCCATGTCATGAAGAGTAATTTATCACCATAATGATATTCATGATTTTGATATCATATATACCATATATATCTATTATATATATGTATTAATAATAGTAAATAACATTTGGAGATAATAAATGAAATGAACCATTTGTGGAGACGGTAAGCTGTACGTACGCATGAACGCTGCATTCATATATATTGAGTATTTAAATTGAATGGAAACTTAATGATTAATAGTTATATTATAATTAATGTATAATATAATATATAATTTCAATTAAACCATCCTTTATATGTCCCACATATCATATGAATGAGTCATATCAAATTTAAAGGGTCGTTGTCCACAAATCCTCAAATGAAATTATCGCATCTACTCATAATGGAAAAAATTAAGGTATGATATTAATTAAAAAAACAGAAGAATAAATATAACTTAAACATAATATATATCATATATAAATATAGTTCCATCATAATGGCCACAATATGATGTGGTAGGAGATAATTGAACAATCGTTGTTTCGTGAGGAGTTGGTTTTCCACCCACAAAAACAGTATGTTATTTAACAATTAGATAGAGGTGTGTGTAAGTGTATTTTGAATACTTCTAATAACATAATACAAGTATAATTAAGATACTGGTTTTTTCATAAAATAAAGGATTGAATGTATTTTAGGGGTTGCAGAAGTAAACTAAATGAAATAATTTTAAGTGAAACTGTTACCTATAATTCGGTTAACTCCCTTTGGTTTGAACAAAAAGGACCTTTTGAAGTGCATTCTGCCTATGGTAATGCTTCTAGGAGGAATAGAATGATCCTGAGAGATTATTTGGGTAGGGTTTGGATGAGCCAAGGGGCTCAAGAGGCATGAGGAATGGGATAGAAGTGAGGGATTTTTATAAAGGGAGGAGGGATTCGTTAGGAATGTGTGAAAGAATTATTTTATTATATAATGATTTTCGGTTTCTAATGGTCAAAACATATTAAGGTTGAATAGTAGATGACTAATGGTATAAATAAATTCATATATAAATTATTATATCGGTCATTAATGTTTTTTTTAATATTTATAATAGTATTTATTTAAATCATTTATTAATGAGGTAAATACTACA
Source organism: Viscum album (assembly GCA_963277665.1). Taxonomy (NCBI): domain Eukaryota; kingdom Viridiplantae; phylum Streptophyta; class Magnoliopsida; order Santalales; family Viscaceae; genus Viscum; species Viscum album. The sequence goes on along the minus strand of OY728121.1, from coordinate 200,769,726 downwards.
TCATTTTTGTGTCATAAATAATATTATTTTTTTGATGTATAAAAATTATAAAAAAATATAATTATGTAGGAAATTTCTTTATCATTAATATTAATATTTTCAGTTGAAATGATAACATATATAACCACATGTAAAATTTAATTTATTAAAAGATATTTGTTTGTGTCATTTTTGTGATTACTTTATATTAATTAATTTAAAGTGTCATTATCACATCCAAGGGGCTTCATGGTGTCTCAATATAGACCCAAATATTTCCATGGTCATACATGACTAATCAAATATGGTTTATAAAAGTGTTAGACTAATTTTTTATTATTACAATATTCTTTTTTACCTTAAATTACCCTATTTTCATTCAACCGCGGTAAATAAAAATCAAATGTTACTATTCACCAAAAAATATTTTTTCCTTATTTAACAAAATTTTATTTACTAATAACAACAAAGAATTTTTATTTTTTAAATTCAATTCATAGAAGTGGTAAAATTTCATTTCAATGAAAAATTCCATTTTTTACTACTACTTAGTGGTTTCACTATTGATCAAAAATTGTTGTTTTTCAGAAAATTATCAAAAATTCAGCCTAAGATATATTTGATATTCTGAAATAAAAAATGATGACTATTTTAAAAAATTATAAACACAGTAGTTTCATTAATTAATTTAAAATTAATTCCTATTGTCAAAGCAAAGTGCATGTTTTTAAAGATACAACATTTATCAAATGATTAACACTTGTTTATGTCCAATTTCAAAGTGAAATTACATCCAATAAACACCATTGGATTAAATCGTAAAATATAATATAATTACACTTTTAAAACAATTAAAAATATATTCTAACCATATAAATAAATTAGATTGAATGGCTGTTTTGAATTAAAATACAATATTTTTCATTATTCATTAAAATTGAACATTATCATAAAAATATAAAAAAATTACCCAAAGTAAATTTCAGTGTCCAAATTCTAATTAATAAATATATTTTGTCAAATATAATGTATAAAAGTGACCAAAACTATATTTTAAAAGGGTTCACCATTAAAAAGTGGTAAATCGACATTTTAATGAATATTATAGTATTTAGGCATAAAATATGATTTTTTTTATTTAAAACTCTAAAATTTATTGGATAATTGTATAAAAATTAAACAAATGTATTTAATCATATTGTAGTTATAAATTTTCATTCCCATCATAATAATTTCTAGGACTTAAATACCATTTAAAATAGTATAATTATATTATTATTTTGCGGTGTAAGATTTCAAAGAAACCCATTATTGTGTGACGGGTACACCAGCGATCATTTTATCCAATTTAAAGTAAAAATATTATTTCATTCAAAAATAATAGTAAATATGAAAACTCTATATTCTTTATATACCTGGGATGTTACATCCTTCCCACCTTTTGGGAATTGCGTCCTCAAAATTTTAATATCAGACTCGGAAACATCAATGAAAGTCCCAAATCCGAAAAAGGGTCATTAAACCTATAAATTTAAATTAAATAAATAAAAGTAAAAAGGTCACACGAGATAACCCATACTAGGATTACATGTAGGATAACATGGATATGGAAGTGAAAACAAACATTCAAGTTCTGATGGAGAGTGATAGAAAACATGATTGGGAGATAGTGAACCACTAGAAAATCACAAACTTATGATATTTTAAATAGTCTTTGATTACCCAGTAGAAAATGTAAACCAACAATGTTTTCATTTTATGTTCCTTTTAATAATTTTGAAAAATTCATTTAATACATAGAGTAACAAAATAAGGAAATATACATACCTTCAAGTAGTGTTTCATCCTTTAATAAGTTTCTACAAAAAAAATCTTTTCCCCAATCAAAGAGCATTCAAAATGACATGGTCACATAAAAAGCACCACAATCAACTTATAGAGAATCATATAAACCAAAATTGAAGAATTATATATTTCCATTAACTTTAGACACCAAAAAACCAAAAAGGATAGTATAAGATCATATAATCCCAAAAATGGAAATCCTTTAATATAGAAACACTACATTGAATCTCCAAAATTCATCAAAAAGTACCCAATGTTCAAGAAAGAAAATTCAATACACATTTTTCAATAAAATTCCTCAAAATAATCCAAATTATAATTGAAATGTAAAACTCATACGGATTTAATCACATAGTATTCCATAGTAAATCATAACATTTAACTCCAAAAACATAGACTACTCTCAATGTCTCAAACTAATGCATAATAAACAAAATCACATATTCTCTGTGATAGGATAATAATTTAAATAAATAACACAAATGGATATATGTCCACAATAAATACAGATATTATTCCAAAATAAAATTTCATCCATTACTCCAAAAATGTAATTCCATAGTATTCTGTTTTTCTTACGCATATAGTGTTCCCAAAAGAGAGAACATCTTCCAAAATCACTTTTATCACGTAATCACCTAATAATTTTCTTATACTTAGTATATACATTTGATAAACCATAAGATCGCAAGTCAACTTATTCTTGATAAATAAAATAATTTAACTAAAAATAATATGTCATACTAACGAGGGGCATTGCATAGTCTAGTGGTAGGTAATAAATCCCAATATCACATTGGTTGTGGGTTCGATTCTCCTGGCATTTTCTGACACAACGGGTTGCCACACGGTCTACATGTGGTCCTTTTTATAAAACCAAAAAATAACCCTAAAATGTTTTAACCTCAATGGTTTACTTATACCTCTCATTTTCATCCCAATTCATTATGATCTCACCATCTTAATTCTTGAAGTCTTATATATATTGTCGTTTTTTTTATTTCCCCACCATATGATAAAATAAAACAAGCCCCAAAATAAATAACATCATACCTTGATCAAGGTGTCCACATGGTTTCATCATCATCTTATTCACATATGTAGAAGGTCTATGCAGTGCTAAACCGATATATTCCTTCAAAATCATTTCCATCCTTCATACAAATACACCTTTTACATCATCAGTCATATTTATTTTCATAGAAATATTGTTTTATAATATAATCAAGTATGACATATAATATTAAAATATCTGATAAAACATGATTTCTAAAAAACAGTTGGATGAAAATGAGTTATAACTTTCAATTAATGGTCCTTTTAAAATATCATGCCTATGTGCTGAGAGATATATTGTAAATGAAAATATAAATAGGTTGTGAAATTGTATCCTTCTTTGACACCTTTTTCAAAATCATTTTATACTTCAAAATATTTTGGTAAGGTAAAATATTTGAAAATTCCTTGAAAATATTTACCTTTCTTGAAAATATCAGAATATTATGAAAAGAAGGTTTGTTTAAATTCATCCCATGATTCATGATGATAAATAGTTATAGTGGAGGTGATTGATATCTCAAATAACTAATTACAATTGAGTATTATGCTAGAAAAAGTTTCACAATCATCCAAACATGGATTTGAAATAATTATTGAAAACAAATCATAAATAATAGAAAAGAATATAATTTTAGATCCTCCTATGTCCATTTGCAACTAACATTCCATGATATAAAAAGGTTTTAAAATAAGGATTTAACTGAAATAATATACATAAAGACTAACCATGTGTCTATCAAAAACTCATAATCCCTAATGTTGTCTAAACCGACCTTTGATACCAACAATAAGGACCCATCCTAAAACATTTCATAAACTTGAATTATGTCAATACTTCACATTGAGGATCTTTTCAGGATTATTTTATTAGATAATTAGGCTATAACTATTACATATCAACATGAATATTACTATGTAGACACTTATACTATAGCTGATTTTTTTAAAAACAAATATAACTCCTTAAATAAAACAAGAGTTCTTTTCTTGATATAAATCTTCTTGATTACTCCCTTTCTGTTAACCTTCCTTATTACCTGTGAAATACATTTCAAAAACATTGTATGAGCATAATAAGATTATTAATGATTATAAAATATGGAAACATAACACTAACACATCAATAAATACAAATAAATGAAGCCATAATTTCCAATCATGACATACCTTCTGAAATACTATGATGTATGAATAACACATATAAATCATAAATCATAAAGGTAACTTATGAAATTCATAACATACATACATTCTATCTATCACAACTACGTAGGGAGTTAATTTAGAATACCCATAACAGTATATTCTCAAAATCTATTTGAGAAACATTAACATTTACCTCCTTCACGTTTACCAATGAATTGGAGAGATATCTCGGGCTCACATGCCCGAGGTTTATCACAGAACCACCCATATATGTAAACAATTCCGAATAACCATAACATATACAGAACACATAATATAATCATAATGTAAATATATAATTTACACATTCTAATAACAATATATGAAATCAAGTAATTGAAATAAACAATGCTTTATCAAATCATTTACAAAACCATTTAAAAAATTTAATAAAGAGTATTCGAATCTAAGTGTCCTAGAATAATTTGAGGCTTTTAAATTAATTATTATTTGAAATCATTAATGTTCACATAAATTAAACTGAAAATCCATTTTTAACACATGTACATTAATGTGAAATAATTAGACAAATAAATATATTAAACATTTAAAATAATATTTTAATTAAAGAGTTTTTTTACAAAATGAGAAATGAATGAATAAAAATATTTGAGAAATAACATTTAATTAGAAATTTATAATATATTTAGAATAAATGGATTCATGAAATAATATTCCAAAGTATAGTATATACACTACATAAGAGTGAATTGATTCATAACAACAAATAAGTCTCAATGTAATGTAAATTGAGACAAAATCCTTTATAAAAACTATATCCTTATATTAATGATTTATCAATTACATAATAATGTGTGAAAAATAAGAATACACTTAATATAAGTGGATATTATATGTGATCCAATCATATGTTATTAAAACATATTCATATCATGACATAATCAAGAAATAAATGTTTAACCCAAAGACTTGAATTTTGGTGAAGATGTTCCCTTACTGAAATTTGATAGTCTAACCGCGTCACATTACTCTTTAGAAAATGAGTTTATTAGTGAAAAAAGTGTATCACATCACATTGACATAAAATTAATATCAGTAAGTATATTGAAGAAAATCTCCCAATATAAGACGATGAAAATTAAAAGACATATCAAAAAGATGTCTTTTAAAAATAGGAGGTTGAATGGTTCCCTTACCGATATGGTATCTTACGAAACATACACCCCATTAACGTCATATCATACAATATAAATTAAAATACCAATAAATTAAATGATATTACACAATGAATACAATAATGGTTAGTAAATAAACCACACTAAAGGAAAATATGGCAATATAGTAGGAATCACCAGGGAATAAATAGTGAGAAGAAAACCCATTACCATGTTGTAATCAATCGAGTCATATGACCAAAAGATAATAACCACCATATGAATCAAATAATACAATGAATATAAATTGAATCATGATAATATATATAAAATGGAAGTACAAAATACACCACATACAATAAATTAGTGGAGAACAGTGGAAATCTCACAGAATTAAATGTTAGATAAGAAATCCCTAAACTCATGTCTGAATTGACTTGTTCATTCCTTGTTATTTATGAATTATAAAATTAATTTAATTTATAATTGATCATTAATCCTTTCTCATGTTTATTATTCCTTTTATATAACTTATTAAGTTTTTTATAAACATTATTTAATCATTTATGTTAGTAATTGTCGTTTGGTTGAAATTTGGTACTTGAGTAAAAAATGAGCACTTTATAATTACAATATGTCCACATGGTCTACATTCCAATATCTCCAGAATTATATTTATGATTTAGATATCATATATATCATATATATCCACTATATATATGTATTTATAATAGTACATAACATTTGGAGATAATAAATGAAATGAAACGTTCATGGAGAGAGTAAGCCATATGTAAGAATAAACGCTACATTCATTTCTATTTTGAATTTTAATTGAATGAAAAATTAGCGATACATAGATATATTATAATTCCGGTAAAATATAATATATAATTTCAAAAAATCCATCCTTTATACCTCCAACATATTGTATGAACGAGTCATATCACTTTGAGAGGGCGGTAGTCCGCACTTCCTCAAATGAAATTATCGCGTTTACTCATAATGGAAACCATAAAGGTATGAATTAAAATATAAATACAGAAGAAAAATTAAAACATAAACATAATATATATCATATATAAACATTTCTCAATCATATTGGCCACCATAAGAGGTTGTAGGAGATAATCGAACAATCATCATTTCCTGTGTCGTTAGTTTCCACCCACAGAAAGAGTATGTTCATTACCAATTAGATAAGGGTTCGTGTAAGTGTAGTTAAAATACTTCTAATAAAAAACCCTATTAAATTTATGATACTGGTTATTGTTATAAATTAATGTAATGAAAAGAGTTTAGGGTTTGGATAAGTAAACTAAACAAAAATAATTTAATAAATTTGTTAACTTTAATTCAGGTAACTCCCTTTGGTTTTAATCACATGGACTTCTTGAATAACCTTATGACTTAGGTAAGGATTCTAGGCATAATATAGGGATCTTGAGAGATTATTTTTTTAGGGTTTGGATGTGCCAAGGGGCTTATGTGGCGTGAGGAATGGTTAAGAAGTGAGAGCTTTTTATAAGAGGGAGGATGGGTTCTTTAGGAAAGTGTGAAAATATTATATTATTATATGATGATATTCAGTTTATGACGGTCCAAAACTCATTAAGGTAAAATATAAGATGAATCATGGTCGAAATAAATTAATCCAATAATAATTGGACAGGTCTTGGATGTTATTTAAAAATTTATAATATTATTTATTTAAATCATTTATTAATGAGGTAAATACTTCATCATTTTTGTGCCATTAATAATTATATTTATATAATGTCTAAAAAATATAAAAAAATACCATGATGTAGAAAATATTTTTAGACTTACAATTAATATTAATAGTTAAAAATATAACTTATATAACCAAATTTAAATATTAATTTACTAAATGATATTTGATTGTGTCATTTTTTTCTTCACATTAAATTAATTAATCTAAAGTGTCATTATCACTACCAAATGGCTCCATGTGGTCCCAAAATCGACTCGATTATTACCATGGTCGTCCATGACTCATCCAATAATGATAAGACAAGTTTAAAGGTAATTTTGTATTATTATAATATTTTTTTCTTTAAATTATCCTATTAACCTTTCACTGCGGTAAATAAAAGTCAAAAGATAATATTCACCAAAAATTATTTTCATCTTATTGAACCACATTATACTTACTAATAGAAACCATTTATGTGGGATTTGTGAAACTAAATTCACAGAAGTGGTAAAATTTAATTTAAACGGAATGTCAGTTTTTAACAACTACTTAGTGGTTCAACTATTCATCAAAAATTGAAGTTTTTCAGAAAAATACCAAATATTCAGATTAAGATATATATTATATGCCGAATTAAAAAATGAATCTTATTTTAAAAAATTCAAAAAATAGTAGTTTCATTAATTAATTTAAAATTAATTTTTGTAGTCAAATCAAATAGTGGGCTTTTTAAGAAACAATATCTATCAAAAGATTGAAACTTGTTCAAGTCCAATTTCAAAGTAAAATTAATTTAAATGGAAAAAATTGGATAAAATGGTAAAAATAAAATGTAATTATACTTTAAAACCAATTAAGAAGTTAATATAACCATGTAAATAAATTATATTAAAATGTAGTTTTGAATTAAAATACATCATTTTTCATTATTCATTAAGAAAAAGAACTTTATCAGAAAAATTACAAAAAATTACCCAAAGTAAATTTTGGTGTCCCGATTCTAAAGAAGAAATTTATTTAGTAAAATATAATGTATAAATGTGACCAAACTATATTAAAAAATGTTTCTCCATTAAAAGGCAGTAAATCGACCTTTTAATGAATATTAGATTCTTTATGCATAAAATTAGATTCATTTATATTTTAAGCCTCTAAAATTTATTTGATAAATTTAAAAACATTTAACAAACACGATTATTCATATTTTAGTTAGCGCTATTAATTCCCGTAAATACAACTTCTAGGTATTAACTACCATTTAAAATAATATTATTATATTATAAGTGTGAAATGAATGATTTTAAAGAAACCCATTGTTTTTTATCAGGTACGACATCGAGAACAGCATCCATTATAAAGTAAAATTAATATTTATATCACAAATATTAATAAATATGAAAATTTTATATTCTTTATTTACCTAGTATGTTAAAATATATCACTATGAAATATATATTAAAAAGGAATTTCATTTAATCTATTAAACCGTAATTTGTAAAATCCTTTCTTGTTTTGGTTTTGATGGTGTCCTCATCTGTTGGATTAAAAGATTATTGTGTTTACCTCATAATTTCTTTCATGTTAATAGATCCCATGAGGGTTATTTTTTAAACTGTAGTGGTGTCAGGAATGCTGACCCCTCTCTTCCATTATTTTTCCATTGCTATATATTAACTTAGTATGATTATTTCCACTATGGATTGTATTTGGATATTTAAATCCATTTGTGTTGATATTGTAAAATTTTCTCATCCTCATCTAAATTATGTAGATAAATTTATTCCGTTTACTAAATGGGATAGGAAAAATATAAAAAATATCAAGAAATATCTTTTACATTTTGAATATTCCTCAACAGATGTAGCTATCTAGAAAAAATATTTTATTTACATTAAAGGGGAATTTCTGCATCCAAGATGATCGGAACTATTAGGGATTTTAGAATGTGGTAGATGATCATTCCTTTTACTTATATATGGGTCTATATGTTTTGGAGTAGTTCAAATACCTATTATGATTCAATTATCATTATTGACACCAAAAGGATTATTTCTTCCTAAAAAGAAAAATATTTTCCATTGATGGATGTATTTTCTGTTGGAATTCAACATTATTATAATATTAGTACATTAATTCAGGGTATATAAATAAAATATTATTCTTAGTAATAATATTTCAATATCTATTAAAAATTTATTTTTTGTAGTTAGTATTCATTAATGAAGGTCAGCCACTGTTTCATGGAATGATTGAGGCATGACTTATGAGTTGAGAGGTCGTGGAAATACAATTAGGGTTTTCAAAGAGTTTTTGAATGACGATTTTATGTGGAGACTATTAATGGAATATTAATAGATCATGAATTTCATTCTACAAAATTTATATTGAGACTACAAAACGGGATTCTTATAAAAATGGAATCATTAGATTGTCCTGCTTTCAAGTCCAGCCACTCTGCAATTTATTTCTTTTATATGAGGTTGGTCTCTAGAGAATCTATCATTTATTATATGCGATATAGATAGATTATTTACTTATTTCTTAGTTATATTTTTTTTAATGATGTGAATTATAATTTGGCTCAATCCATTTAGAGCAATTAGAATATTCAGATATTTGTCTTAGTAATATTAGAGATATTTTCAACATATATGGTTTCTCGCCTAGTGAATTTTTTTTGATGTGGGAAAATAAAATATGTGTCATTAGTATGTATAAATTATTATATATGAATCTTTTTGTTTCCAATTATTATATTAAGTAAATTGAAAAAATGAATAAGGGCTTCATTCACCACTCTCATTCTGTTATCTTCAATCATTTAGAACAGAGAAGGAATCTAATGGGTCGATTTTAATAGATCAGTGGTCTCTCTTCATATTCATCTGGCATTTTTTTCTTCAAGATATAGTGGATAATAGAAAATTATTATTCACATTCACAACTACATCAACATTGTTATGAGTTCATTTTGATATTTTTGAGATCTATCAAACATGAATAAATTATATATTAGATTCCATGAATAGTTGGTTGGGTATATTTCTCTCTAATTAACAACATGAATTTTTTTAATAATGTTGTTAGGGAATTGATATATATTATCTGTAATGTTCAAAATAAATGAATATATGATCATGCTATGTTCATGCCTCAATATTCATTGTCACATTTTTTGTGTATATTAATGATGCTAAACCCTACCAATAGATGTTTGGTGAAAATTACATTAATCATATATCAAACCAAAGGCTTCATGTTTTATGTGATCACTTACATCCTTTTATTGTAATTATTGCAGTTTTTTCCCCATCACCTTTTATCAGATTGAAAAAATTTAATAAATATGGTTCTTCAAGGTGTAACCCATGTCATTCATGATCTAATGATATCTTTAGAGATAACCATTGAGTTGATTTGTTCGGTCATTATGGTTCTTATGGATTTGATTATTTTTTATGGACAAAATATTAAGTTAAATTGTGTCTATTGAGAAATTAAATATTCCTGGATAGAATAACTATGAATATAATTTTATTGTTCTATCAATGTTTGATCCATTAGGGGAGGTTTTGATTATCTTTTGTTAAAATTAAGTACTTGGTGGGATATTTTTATATATTATATGTAATCCATTTATTAAATCATAATTCATGTATATTGGGAGGACTAATCTCTTGAATATACTCTTTCCAACAAGGGTTCTAATTGTAATTATTTGTTTTGTTCTGATTAAATTACCAATAACAATTTTTCACTTCATCATAGATACTAGTTTAAATTTCAACTCTTTATAATTTTTTAATCTACACATTTTAATTCTAATTTAATAGACGTTCTCTTCTTGGTAAGGCCTCATCATACATTATAAAATTATTAATTTTAATCCCAAAAAATTATAATTTTTACTGTAATTTTCAAACACACATGTATTTAATTAAAAAATAACAAATAATAAGTTAAATAAAATATTTATTTTAAAAAATTTATACTTTAATTTTTTTGGTAGATCATATAAAAACCAATGTATGATTTTTATCAACCAACATGAATGTTAATATTTTTTAGACATAAATGATAAATATTATAAATGTAAAAATCTGTAATATATTGATATGTTTTAAGATATAGAAGGACAAATAATGAAAATATTATTTAATTCAATAAATGTAAATTTTAAATGGTTCAAAAATCAAATTGAGAATTGTAAGAAGACATGGTTTTGAAAATAAATGAATATGTTACTATTCTCATGTCATAAATCATTGAATGTGATTCTAATTTGTGTTAATAAGAATTTATATATGAAAATATACAATTATGTGGATATTATTTTACATTTCATTCAACATAATTTAATCAAAATTCTGATATGATAAGTAGTCAAACATAAAATTATTGTAAAATAACTGAACTATTTTAAATAATTTTTTGAAATATTAAATTTATGATTTTTTATATGAAATTGTTTCTTGAATTAATAATTATTTTTTTCTTTTATATTAATTTTATTTTATTTCTAAATATCTATTATAATATAAATTTTATATACACAAATTTTATTCTAATTTGTAAGAATTCAAAATTTTAATCATTTATGGTTTGGATAAAATTTAATTAATTGAATTTGAATTTAATATAAAATCATTTGTATTGTTATTTTAATATATTTTTATCCAAATTTCGTAATTTTAATACTTATTGGGTTATCAATGTATAATATTTTAATTTGAGTTTATTTAATTTTTAAACATTTCATATTTTTAATAAAATTTTATATTATTAAAATAATTTTTGAAAAATATATAAATATATAACATTATATTTCATATTCAATATTAATTTTATCATATTTTTATATTTAAAAAAATGAAAATTTATATATTTTTTATTTCATTTTTAAATTCGGTTGTGTATAACTTATTACAAGGGGTAATATACCTTCATGTTTTGTTACAACATCATAATTCATTGAAACTTATGTTATTGTTCTTGATGAAAATAAAACATTCTTCTCATGGAATCACCAAAACTAATTACACAAAAAATATATAAAAAAAATTAATAGAACCCATAGTTCTTATCATTGAAATTTATAAACACATGGATATTAATGCTACCATGAGGGAGGATTCAAAATTATCATTGAATATGAAATGGTTCCTCTCTCTTCTGAACTATTTAAAGACATATTTATATTACAATCCCCGAGATAAAATCAATACTAAAGAAAAAATTAGCTCTATGAAAATAATTTACTGACAAAATTATTATGTCTTGTAGGATTTGAGTAAAAATATTTTCTCAACTAGGAAAAGTAATCATCATCAACAGACATAAGACATAAATTGATGATCGGGAACTATGATTTTTTCTCTTGTAATTAAACACGATCTTCGATACATAATTTAAACCTATGATCAAATTTTTTTCCTTGATTACACATGGTCAAATATGTTGTTATGGTTGAGGGGTTTTCATCAATGTATTATTAAGGATAATAATATGAAAAATTATAGTGTATAAATTAAACCAAAGTTGGATGAAAATTTTATAATTCGAGCTCAATTGATAATTGATTCTGAAGTTGTGGTCTCCTAAAATTTTAGTTGAATACATTGAAAATTTAGGGATAAAGGAAATGATCATTAGTGAACATGATCATTTGGCCAAAAATGGGGATTGTTCTCATGTAGGAAGTCAAGAACCATTGTGATGATCTTGTTGAAATAATTACACATGATAATAATAATGAGGAGGAGTTAAATGTTATTTTTAATGATGAAGATGATTATTGGTAATCATATTCTAATTGATTAGGAAAACATAAACTTATATAGAATAATACATGAAAAATATTCATATGAGATTTAACAATTGATGCATTAATTCATTTATTTTCTATTTTTATCCATTAACATATAAAAATGAAGTGAATTCATTCATTTTCATTTTAATAGACATATGAGAAAACTTAGACCCCCACTATTTTCTTGACATATTTTACAGGACCAATTATGGTACATAAGAATTAATTGTCAATTAGTTCAAGATCCGCATTGATTTACATCCTAACATATTTTATTTCATAACAAAATTAGCACTACATTTTGTATCACCATCATAACCACACTTCACTCATTAAATTATCATTTTATTTAGATGTCTCCAACATTTTTAGAAAATATTAAATCCCTATAAAATCATACTCACCATATTTTGGGATCACCTCTTCAATATTATGACCATTTAAGAATATAAATTGTTTAATTTTTTTCATCAATGACTATTACAGTCAAAATTTGAATTGAATTTTGGGGAAGGGGTGAAATAATTTTATTTAGTTAAAATGATTAAAATAAAAAAATGTGTCATATAATTTTAAATAATTTTGTTTATGATTTAACAAAATATTTAAGGAGTTCTAAATCTACTATTTGTATATGTATGTGTGTTTTCAGGTTGTTTTTTGAATTTGGTGGTGTTAGGATGATTATGTGTTTTTTTTGTGTTTTTCTATCATAAAAATGGATCAAGACGGTCATTGGGAATATCCATTTGAAATGAATCTTTGTTTTGTGGCAATGGTGGGAACACTCAATAGCAACATGCCAACAATTTTCAGAATAATATTATGATGTTAAAGAATTAAATGTTTATTTAAACATAGACCTAATGATCAATAAAAATTAAAATAAATGAAATTGTAAATGATTTTTAATATTGATAAATATGAAAAATTAAACAATTAATGATTACAAATATTTTAATATAAAACATTGTAATTAAAAATTAAGGAACATAAAACAACATGGATTTCATTATGTGATCTGTAAAATGAAATAAATGTTTTTTGGGATGACTTTTCACTGGATAGTGAGGTTATAATTAATTAAATATCCAATTAATTATATGTATCTATATCTAATATTGAACAAAATGTTGACATTAACCACTCTATGAACGAAAACAATAACTGATGTATTTTTCAATTACTTAATAGGAGTTTATCTAGAAAAACATTAGAAAATAATAAAACTTATTTATGTGGAATTTTCCATTTGGAACATTATTTCTAAAATATAAATCGTATATAGATATATGTTCTTTGATAATGTCACTTCTAATGTTTTAGAGAATCTATAAAATGATATCACAATTGATATTAACTAATCACCCTAAATCCCAAAATTTTTGAGTAGTGAACCGGTACATGAAATTGGGAAAATCATGGATGATAGAAAACCAAAACCAGTAATTGGTATATTAATGAAACAATTTAAAATTTTGAAAATACATATTTTTAATATTTGAACCTAAAAATCATCAAAATGGATTTATATGTAGAGAATGTAAGAATTTTTTTAAGGGGAAGTTTGCTAATGAGGATTCACCTATTTATTATCACCTTAATCATCTCTCTAATAATGTATCTAATTAAATGTAAACATGTGTTTCCAAACATGGGAATTATTTTTAACATATAAAACTCCATGAATCAAATTTTATGGGTACTGAATTGAATAATTATACTCCTAAAAATGAATTTAGTCACAAATAGGGATCTTATACGGAGAGTTATTTTTTTCAATAAGAATATAAACTAGAGGTTAATCAAATAGTAGTTACACTAAACAAACAATTTCAAAATATCATTGATTTATAATAATTTATTTTTTAAATGTGGTACTTTTTGATGTGATTTATAAGTTGGTAAAATCTATGTCTTCAGATGATCAAGGAAATTTTCTTCCATGATTTCACACCATACATCAATAGGACTGGGTTAATTATTCATTTATATTTTTATATTATTGTATAAGGGGGTTTTATCTAATCTTATATTATTATTAAAACTATTTATAATTTTTTGATACCACTTTTATGGATCTTATTTTACAAACCATGACTTAATTCACACTTATTTTAGAAAAAATTTCTCTGGATAATATGTTAAAGGAACATTTAGGGCAATGACATACCTATAGGACCACCCTATACAATAAGACCTCCCCATGAAAATTTATATATATTCAAACCAATGTTAAATCATGAAATGGATATACATACATCAACAATTTATTTTGATTGAATGTATTTTGTTCTCGAAAACATGGATTTATTTAAAGATCATTAGGGTGTATCTCCATTTTTTCCGGAGATTGATTGTAACATAATCACTATGGGTATTAACAGGGGTGATGTTCCTTATTCTCAACTAGAAAATATTTTCAAGGATCCACCTTATTATATGGAGTACCTATTAGTAATTTTTGTATATTATTGGAATTATAATTATGCTTTTATATTCAGGGTAGCTGGAAATATCAAATCATTTTAGACACAAAATTTGAAAGTAAATATTTTGGTTCTGAGATAACGAACCAAAAATTCATACTGACTACAATTAGATTCTCAGAATATCTATCTGAGGACATATAAATCTAGTGATACATGAGAGGATTCCTATTATTTAATAAACCTATAATTTAATTTTTTCCATTTATATTCTTTTTTAATAATAAAATATTGTTGCTTATGTTTTTCATTGTCACATTATCTTATAGACAAAATTTTTATTATTTATGGTTTTGGAGTTATAATGTAGATATAATGTAGATATTTATATCGAAATTTATGGTGCTTATTTATCTAATAATTAAGGAGTTAATGTTTCATATATTTGGGGAGAATCATTTTATGTATTTTCAATTGTCTTGAAAATTTTGATTATTATTTTAATAGAAAAATTCTATAATTTTTTTTTATTTTCATTAAAATATACTCTATATTATATGTTTGAGTTAATGTGTGGGTGATATCAGCTATAATATTTCGAATTTTAAAAAATTTATTATTTAAATCATGGTGATTTTCATAATAGTTTCTTAATTAATGATACTATTTTCAAATAATATTATGAAATAACATTATTAATAACTTTTAAACATATTATTTTTTAGATATTAACTACCTATATTTTTTCAATCAATTTTACCAATCTTTTACTAAATAAAATTATATTTAAATAAATTTAGTCTTATAATTGAATAAGTCATATTGATAGAACATCAATATGAAACATGAACTTGTAATTATAATTTCTATTTGAAATCTTGTTTTGATGTCTAATACCTAAAATTGTTATAACATTTTTAGACCTGACCATGAGGATAGAGTTATATCATTTATATTAGGGAGAGGGTCTTATTAATTGGGAATAAATGTTTTTTAATAGTAACACTCTCAAATTCTATAATATTTTTAAGAAATTTTTTATTTATTTTGTTTCATTTGTGTAGTTTTTTATTGATAAGTTTTCTATAAATATTAGTGATGTTCTTTCTACTTTTATCTAGTTTTATACACATTTATCCATGAATTCAATTAGGTAAAGAAAATTTTCTTATTCTTTAGTATTCATCTGATTTTGACAATATTTGGAACAATGATACTTAAAAAAATTGATTTAAGCATTTATAAGACTAAAACTAATAAACAATGAATTTAAATGGTATTTAAAGATAAAAACTTAATCCATGATGATATTTTCATTCATTCATTCATTCATTTGTTTATTCATTACATTGTTGGATGAGTTATTTTTGATTATTTAAAATTATAAATCAACTCATATAAATATAGTGTATATTTATTATGAACTATAATTTTGTTATTTATTCTCTTGGGGTAATGAGAATATCAGAATTCCAAGAAAAATACAGAATGATACTATTTTAAATTTATTTTGATAAATTTCTAATCCAATAATTTTTGTACAATAAATCGCTAATTTGACCTATTATTTTTATATTTTAAAAGGAAATATATTAATTTTACATAAAGATATTCAATGAAAGATAATCATATTTTGAATTTGTTAATGTGGATTTTTTATTTTTCAAATTTATGATTGATAATATTCCACTAAATTTGATTGAGATACTACATAAAGACATAAAATATTTATGTTTGGTAAATTTAATGTGGCCTTTATTTAATTTTTTTAGTCAACATTTTCAAAATATATTCAGAATTTAATTTTTAAAATATAAATTAAATATTAAATATATTAAATATTATATATATATTATTTTCATTTATAATTTATAATTTTTTAGTATTGTATTTTGTTACCTTTAAATTTTTAACTTTAATCAATTTTTTCATTATATATAATTTTTTCTTATAATTTAAAATATTAATTTTATGTTTATCACTTTTATTTATTTTTTAATAATTCAAATATTTATATTTAATTTTGTTAATAACATATAATCAATGGAATATGAATATAATTTAATAGGTCTCACCATTTTATGTTAATATTTTTTTATTTAAAATTATTTCTAATATCAAATTTATTGTTTCGAATGTTAAATTTGTTAATTGGATGTTCTTTATTTTTTACACTTTAATTTGGTTAATTTAATATTTTTTTCATTGAAGGATAATTTAGTTAATTAATAATTAATTAATATATTCATACATATTATTATTTAATATTTAATTTGATAACAATTAAAATAATGTAATATTTTAAATTTTTATATTTCATTATATTTGGTTGAAGCTTATAATTTTTTCTATGGGTTTTGTGGCTACACAAAACGTTTTCAAAAAAATTGCTATTACTTTTGTGACCATGTGTTAGGGTAATCCATCCTACTATGCTAGCTACTGTAGAGACCCTCCTCAGCCCAATTGTTGAACTGGTAATGAAGGAACCTAATGTTCATGTTATTTAAAAAATGATCTTTCCTAAGGATTAAACCTACTATGAGTGAGGAAATCATGTTTCTATTTCTTATAAAAACCTATCGTGACCAAATATCCTTTTATGAAGAAGAAAAAATATTATAATTCACTAAATAAAATAAAAAAAATGAGAAACTTTATCTAAAAAAATTAGATTTTGAGTACAATATTTTTTCCAATAGAAATTGAATATTAATATGTTCTCAACTTGTATTGAATGTGGATTTTTAAATGATACTTATTTCATGATAAAATATATTTCATATTATTTAATATTATACAAATAATAAATATAGATGATCAAAAAAACCTTATAATATTAATATATATCATTACATTATTCAGATAAAAAATCAATAACAATCACATACATTACATTAGCAGAAAAAATATATAATAAAAAAATATAAAATGGGAAAATATGGATCACCCTAATCTATTATGATCACCTAACCCATGGGAAAATTTATATATATTTAAAATCATTACCAACCTAATAAACATCGTAGAAATTGGAAATATATATCCTTAGGTGAAATGGAACTGAATATTGAATGATATAATGAAGTGATATTTATAGGCCATTTAGGGAAATATGACTATATGTTAATATGAATGTTATTAAACAAGTCCATTTGAAAAATTTGACCAATTATTTAATATATCAATTTTTATGATTAGATTTTGGGAACAATATCCATTGTTAATTGTTAATAGATTATAATTAATATTTATTACATGTAATTGTAATGTATAACTGATGTAAAATAGTGGCATGAATGCCTCAAACTATAGAATGATATTTTTAAAGCCGATTTGACCTAACATGGGATTGATGAAACATCACTGTGTTTTTTCATTGACCATTCCAAATCCAACTGTCACGACACCCTCACCACAATGTGTACCCCACCTAGGTCAGGAATGTGAAAATGGAGATAATGACCCCTGAGTCCCGCCTCCAGTAGGCCCCGGGTTGGCGACTAGCACTGAGATTATAATAAACACACAGATGGGAGGCATTACCCTCTAAGAGAACACATGTGGAAGAGAGAGATAAGATAACCCCCAACCAAATCCAACTCAGAACTGAAATATAAAAAAAACCCATGTACATATATGAAATTCCATGAAAAATTACAATAACTGAAATGGAAAACCAAAAGTACCAAACAGAATGTAAAACGACAGCGACCACAAGCCCGAATAGCTCCTCCAAACACAAGCTAGTAGTAACGAGCATGATCTCCAACCTTCTCCAAGTGACCTAAAAAACAGTTTGTATATACGTATGGGGAGTATAATAGTATACTCAGTAGGATCCTCCCCAAAGCCACTCATGCAAATGTAAATAAAGCACGTTAAAGCACATTGAACAACAGTGAAACTAACTCATCCCCTAAGTAGGTATACTATGTTCCAAAACTCACCAAGGGTACTCTCACCAAGTAACACATAAAAGAATATATCATATAGAAAATGATATCAAGAGTACCCCACTACTACATTCCCACTGGTTTGCTGCTTTTCCCCAATGACATACGTCCAATGCATCCCTCTCCAACTGCTTGCCTGTATATACCTGGGCTAAGATCCACAATCTGCACCACGTGAACAACAAAGGCTTTCCCGCAGACACCTTGGCGAATCACCACACCATCCTCACAACCAAAAGTAACTAGGTAGTTTCCTGAATCCACCACAGCTTACATAACGTGTATCATACGCCAGGTATTATACCTCAATCCATTACAACCCATACGCCGAGTAAGGATCCTCCAGCCATCACAACCTTTACACGATACACCTATAGTAGTCCGTAGGATACTATATCCAGAATATATGTGTGTAAATAACCACAATCCATTACAGCCCTCCACACACATGTATGAGGAAAAATAATAGTTATGCCAATGGCACTACTCTCTACAATGAGAAGAGAGAGGGGCTAAAGTGGGTAGTCGGCCATTGAACCACCCATCAGAATGTTGGGAAAAACACCACCCGGGGCTCAGAATCCCCGGGGTGTCAGTTTCCCTTACTGACAGGGTGGAGTAATGTATAGAAACACAAAAAGTACAGAATATATAACTCACAACCACACTATGGGAATAACCTAGTCTCAGTCTCAGCTACGGCTAATGTCTCTTGGACTCCCAGATGCTATTTCTAAGACTTTGTATCCTATAATCACACAACCAATTATAGAACATCATTAGATTACTTCATTCTCATTTTCATGAGTTCCACTTTACTTTAGTTAACTCTTTGAACATTAATTAAACATGAAAAAAATCACATTAATCTTCATTGAAATCACATTCAATATCAACCGTTCCACTAAAGGTTACAACATCACCATTAAACACCAGCATCTCCAAACCCATGGATTATCAACATTTAATCAATAATTCATTACAAAAATTACTTTCCCATATTCCCAAGAATTCTAGAAAAGAAACATATTCTACTAAACACAAGGGGGATCAACACGGTGAGTAGATATATTACCCGTCGAGTATTTTATGCCTATAGAAAGATCATAGACTCATCCTCCCTCGAGAGGACAGACACAGAAAGCACGTGGCATACCCCACGCGTCTTCACCTCCTTCGTAAGAAGGGTAAGCATGACCAGCTGCATGGATCAGTGGGGAAAAGTAAAGGAGATAAACATTCGATCAAATTACCAAGCATCCAACAACCACATCGATCCCATTCCATCATCAACAGTGTCCTCCCCGACACCCACATGCATTTACCGATGATTCTCGCAACTCTAGGCTTCATCTGTTGCCACAACAACAAGGAATCCCTACATCCACATATCACAACACCCCTCCAGGGTCACATCACAGCGCACACAGCAAGAAATCAAACATCACATCAAATGGGCTCTTGGCCCTTTAACAAGTCATCCAGCCTTCAAACATTATGAGCACTCATGGCTCTAAATCACAAGGCACTCGACCTTACGAACAATAGTGTACTAAGAACTGTACTAGGGATTTTCGTTAATCAACCAACCAGTACTTTAATCCCACTTGAAATAATAGATTCAATTCATAGGTTCCAATTCTAGTAAACCTATTCAGTAAGCTATCACAAAAGATTTAACATGATTACTATGCAAATTTGATTAACATCAAATTATAACAACTACAACAACAACAACAACCAGATTCATTTACAGGCCTCTTTATCATTAGCTAATAAATTATCAACTAATTCCAGCTTCAAGTTCTTTATAAATTTCCATAAAGAACAAATAACTAATCAAAGAAAGCATATATATCACTATATCTAGCAACACATGAGGCAAACCGTTATTACAGTACAATGAAACAATAAGCGATCAAACCAATTCTTTTAGTCCAGTTCAAGTATTTAATTAGGTCAATTCCATTATGATCCAAACAGATAAATCATGTTAACTCTACGATTGCACATAAAAAATTAGAGAAGCCACGAATCCCCTACCTCAAAGGATTTTGAGGAACCCCACAGTGGTCAAAGAACGCCCAAGGAGACCGGGCTGATTCACCAAGGATCGTCCCTATATCTCATCTCCTAACATAACAAAGACCAAAGATCATCACAAACGACATCAAAACACATATATATACCCATAAAGGTCTTAGATCTAAGATTCTGAGAGAAGAGGGGGAGTAGATTTAGGTAAATCTAAGAAACCAAACAAAACGGATCACTTACCTAGAGAAACCGGCTTCGATTCGCGAAGAGAAGCCTCTGGATCTCCTCCAAAACGCTTAGGAGAGTTTCTTCCACCTCCAAGGAATTTTAATCCCGAGTTATGGCCACATAGGGGCTTAAACGAGGTTATTAAAGAAAAAACGAGATAGATCCACAATTATAGGATCTAACTTTATGTGCCTGCACGGTTATGTCGCACAGTTTAACAAACTGTGTGCTAATCATGCGCTGGATTCGGCCTTGACAACCCCTCATCGAACGATTAGTCTATACTATGTGATAAACCATGCGCTAACCTTGCGTTAGCCACTACCATCAAGACCAGCCTTGCAGGGTTTGGCCACATGGTTTAGGAAAACCGTGCGCCAACCATGCGAATGATATTACCCTTTATCATTCCTCAAAAGACCACCCAAACGCACCCCCCAAGTCACCTTGACTTCCCAGAAAACCACTAGTACCGTATTTTCAAAATGTAATGGACTGGAGTGGTTTGGGCCATTACATCAGATACCTCTCAATACATTCTCATCCTCAAGAATCCAAAACCCACCTAAAGGGAAAACGAAACTGGGTCTGAACTAACACCCATCGAGATACCTCTCGAAAGAGAGAAATTCACCAAAGCAACGAAGGGAGTAATCTCATAACCATGAAGGTTTCATAACCACATAAGGAATCTTCATTACATGAAAGTGTTAAACATTATACAACTATGGGTATTGAGCACGAATCTATGACTCACATTCCCATGTACTATCCTCCATACTACCGTGTTGCCACAAGATACGAACTAAGGGGATGGAACTTCCACGCAATACCTTCTCCTTGCGGTCTTGGATCTCCACGGGTCACTCCTCAAAGGTGGAATCATCATCAAAATTAGTCTCTCCCCAATGGATTATGTAGGAGTCGTCATGAAGATAACGACATAGCTGTGATACATGGAAAACATCATCTATACGACCCATCTGAGGGGGAAGTGCTACTCGATACGCAACAACTCCAACATGAGCTAACACATCGAAAAGCCCAACAAAGCGGGGAGAAAGCTTACTCCCCTTACCAATCCTTCGCTGCCCATGACAGGGAGTCACCATCAGAAACACATGATCCCCAACATTAAACTCTAAGGGTCTCCTGCTTTGATCGACATAATCGATCTTGCGCTGC
Organism: Viscum album; assembly: GCA_963277665.1. Classification (NCBI taxonomy): domain Eukaryota; kingdom Viridiplantae; phylum Streptophyta; class Magnoliopsida; order Santalales; family Viscaceae; genus Viscum; species Viscum album. The sequence goes on along the minus strand of OY728121.1, from coordinate 200,747,182 downwards.
CTTCATTCTCTCACAAGTCACCTGAACCATCTCTATTGTATTATACACTAGTTCTGGTCCAAGAATTGCTGACTCTCTAACCCCAGTCCAGAACAATGAAGAACGGAAATGCCGGCCATACAAGGCTTCAAACGGCACCATACCGATGGTTCAGTGAAAACTATTATTCTATGAAAACTCCACCAAGGGTAAGTGCATCATCCCTGAATTAAAGGACATGATTACGCTATACCCCATTGGTGCCCACCCAATATGATTATTATCTCACAACATGCTTAGGACACCACTGCACTTTGGTACACAAGGAATCCTTTTTATTTCTAGGACCATTGTTGATTTCTTTTGTAATTTGGTAGAACATGTGAGTTAAGATCACATGACAGATTTGGAGGCTGGGATGATCTTGGTGCAAGTCCATGTTTTATTTTTATAAAACAATTTTATTTATTATTTGTTATTTGACCTATATGTACTTGTATAATCCTCTATTATACATGCATTTTTTAATTTGGATTTTCCCACATCTATTTAGTTATATATCAATGTAGGATATAACCCAATGATTATTTTATGATCCATTATTTTCTATGTATCTACACAGTGTACTATATATATAGGAATATACCAGCTATAAATTAATGAAACACCCACACCATTGTTTGAGTTAAAAAATTGACACCTCTCCATTACCACATGTTTCATCCTTAGATAAATGCATAAATAGTAGTATCGATGCTAGGATTAATATTGATACATGGTACATAGTAATCATGGTACCCGAATATGGAATTTTATAAGCTTTTTCATTAGAATGGATTCTAATTTATATTCCATCATACAAGTTCTCATAAGATTGATAATTAAAAAATTTCCGTCACAAATGGAAAGAGAAAATAAACAATCCATCAATTCATATTTGGTAGTCTAAGCTGATATATGGAGATATATACAAAATTCTGACGGATCTTAAAAAACATCTAATATAACATATTTCATAGAGGTCGTCCTAGGAAATCCATTCAACGTCCCTTGTATCACTCAAGACATTATGACTATGATTCCATACCATGCACCTCACATTGGGAACCTGGTATCACCCATGTCATGGAATAGCCATCTCCCCAATAGATTTATCCTCGATTACACATTTATAGATATGAATTAACACAAGATTATAAATAAAACCTCTCGGTGAGCCCAAACCTTGTTAGTTAATGTATCGCTACTGGTGTGTCAAGAATTTCCAACCCATCAACGCAGGAAATTCCATGGAATACATCAGTCATGACCCATGTTCAATCCCATCCGATGGAAAGTGATCCATATCTTATACAGAACATCATAATACAAGGAATGTGTTTATAATTATGTAGAATATAATTACCATCTCAAAACCACCTTCTCACAAATAAAACTATTTATTCTATTTAGTTTAACAACACTTGAATGATTGGGCATGTCGCATTAGGTAATACCAAGGAATGCATGAGGAATAAAACAAAAGGAATTGAATATATATATAAACACATTTAATCTTTGTAAATTCAAATAGTCATAGATAAAAATAATGCCCAAACATATCATATAATTAAATCCATTCATTTATGTTAGAAATCAATAAGATTAGAATAAATTATAGTACGTTATAAAAAAGAATAAGAATAAATGATTCAAATGGAATATAGAATGAAGAATAAGATTAATCCAAAATGAATTTAAAATTTTCATCTTGTCAAGATGAATCATAGTACATACAAAATTCATGTATAATGTATGAGTCATAAATCTAAAGGTCCAACCTCAGGGTTCACCAATAATCTAAATACATTTATTGTGTTCAAGCCACTATAATAGGGAAACAGACACACCCATGGAGATTTTAATATTAATGATGGGAAATTATTCCATTTGGGATGGAACACCCAATAGGGTGGTTGATGTAAATGTGAACACCCTATGGATAAGTTTTGATATATGGTAATGTCACTAAAGAAATTAAAAACCATTTCAACAAATTTAATATAAAATAATGAATCTTCAACAAAAATGACTATAGAGTGGCACAACAAAACGTCAAATATATTTAACTGAAAATAGGGAAAAATACCTGACCTCAATTTCATAGCACTCCACTATTCCTTTAAAGAGATTTGATTCATTCTAAAAAATAAAATATATGGATTTATTAAAAAAACTGATAATAGGCTAAATATATGTTTCACAAGATTATCATAATGTATAACAGAATAAAAATAATGAAATGGGTGTGGACTGTAGATGATACCAAGAAGGTTCTATGGCATTCGATGGGGATGAAATAATTGGAGAAAAGAGGATGAAAAGTAAAAATCCCATGGTGGTAGAGAATGTGGGTTGGGCACCTAGAGGAGGAGTGCACTAAAAGAAATGAGGGGATGAATAAAGAAATAGTTTAAATTATTAATGAAGGGAACATGGTAAATTCACCAATATATTACATTGTATGTGGTTTGGCCCCATATTTCATCAATATATTGTTCTATGTATGTGAAATGTTTAGATACTTAGGGAGAATAACACGAATGGGTACATATACTGAATAACTATGTGAAAAACGTGAACATGGGCTATGTACGAAAACCTGATATTGTAGAATGGTCATCATCCCTAGGCTACAAGATTGATGACACACTGTGTGTCCTAGTATACCTCCTATTTCTCAATGTTTTGGGAATCAAACAATCCTTATACACACCTAGTATTTCCATTATCCTCTTATGAATCAACAATAGAGACATTTTAATGAATTTAATCACAATTATATAAAATGGAACATACCATTAGATTAAGATCATATATTATAACCTCCCCTCAATAAAATATCTCATCCCCAAGTCTCTTATATAGTGGTGGTATAACATCTACAGAGAAATGATCTTTCCATTGGGCACATACATCAGCTTTCTTCACAAAGGTCCTATATTGCAGGCATCATTTATTTTATAGATCCTGAACTAGATGAATCACCTTATATCAAAGAAACATGGTTTTATGATCTGTGAATGTAATTTGATCCTCCTCAAAGTATATATCTACCTCTAGCTAGATATCTTCTAGATAAAATGAATGTGGTGGGTTCGGATGATACTCTCAATGAGGAGTTACATGGAAGACTTTAATAGTAGAATTGTATAACTAATGTAACTGAAACAAGTTGGAAAACCACCCAACCCAATACACTATAAAAAATGAACCAGAATATCATAGTGATAACACTCCATTTATCCCCATTTAACTGCGACCAAATTTTAGCAATAAACATATAAATACATGTTTCCAAACCACAAACTAAAGAGTTTTATGATGATGATTTTATAGACATCTTCCTGGAATAAGCTATATCCACATGATTCTAAATCAACCGGCCCTTCTCAAATTATTCCTATTTGAGATAAGGACCAAATGGAGTTGGCTCCGCTGCCTCAATTAATCATAGAGGTGAATGGAATGGTCTACCGTAGAGGGATTCATATGGATCCATATAAATTATTCCATGAACTCTATTTCTGTTGTTAAATTCAACCAGATAAATTTTATATCCCTAATAAACACTATTATCATGGATAAATTCATGACTCATTTCCTTTAACACTCACAAAATATTCTCTGACATCACATAGGTATAAGGGTGATATATAGTAATAAAGAGCACCTGTGATCCCAATGCCATTTTAAAACCACTCCAAAATCATGAGGTAAAGTCAGAATCATAATTAGAAATAATAGAATGGGTTATAACATGATGTTTCATTATATATCAAATGTATGGAATTCTTAACTCATCATCATTAATGATCTCCCCGATCAGCAAGAATTAAGAGAATACTGTTAGCCATTTGACGTTCACACATTCAACATCACTACCTCAAGGGGATTATGAAAATCCTATCATGAAATCCATTATAATATAGCTCAATTTAAACATAGTAATTGAGAGAGTTAATATAATTTTTTCAGGTCATTGGTGATCTACCTTAACCTACTGATAGGTGGACCACTAAGTAATACAACATGAAATTTTCCTCTTTATGCTTAGACACCAGTAATAATGATATATAACAAAGTATATATTGGTAATACCATTATGAAATTAACAATCTATATCATGAGATTCCATCATCAATTGTCACCATATATTTGAAGGCATCTATATATTAAAACAAATGTTTATAGTATCACTTCTATCAACAACTTAACCAATATGTATGTTCCCTCTAGTAAAACCCTTCCTCAGATCGAGGCATTCATTGTATAAAAAATGAAGCATCCAAACCCTTTCTAGAACAATGGTTGTAACTATAAGAGGTTATGAATATAGTTTCCCTATTGTTCATGAACCTCTAGATGCATCATAAAAAAAAATTCCTTAACATCCACTCACTAATAACCACTGGAATAGCATGTGTATGCGTTATGCATCTCAGGGTATCAATAATGGAATTACGATTTTCCATTATCTAATCATGCTTAAAATCAATGTAATGTAGGTCTTCCAACCACCTAAACTACCTCAGATTCATTTCTCATTTATTTATGATATATTGGATACATTTGTGATCCTTATAAAAAAGTAATCACTAACCCAAAAAATAATTTCTCTAATATTATAGACAAACAAAAATTAGTCTAGCTCGTAGATATTTTTTGGATAGTTCTCCTCATTAGGCCTCAACTAGTGTGTTCAATATTCTATTACTCTATGGCCTTTCATCATTAATACAAGTAGTGTGATTCTTGAATTGTCAAAATAATCATTATAACTCATACCTGACTCTGGGAGGATCAGGGTTGATGTTGAGTGTAGTTTTACCTTTTACTTCTAAAAATATTCCATAAAATCCACATACCATTAGAGAAAAATTCTCCCTTCCAAAAGATATTCCTACATCTGATATAGTTTCAACAAATAGTTAGACTTTTCTAACCCAAAAATGGAATTTTCTTATCTTCACATATTAGCGGTGTACTCTAAATTTACTCTACATGATATCATGATTATTAGAATACTCTTGTATGGAGAACAAGTACACAAAGATAACATCTAAAATGTATTAAACAATGGAATGATTAATTTAGTGTAAGACATGACTCATCAAATATGTTAATATTTTTGGTTCCTTATTCAGTCCAAATGGAATAAAAAAACACTTGTACAATCCATACCAAATGAGTAACATTGTGTGTGGTATGTATGATGAGAGCACATGATCATGATGATTGTTCATCCTTAAATAATCTGTGGAGAAAATAGTTTCTCCTTGGAGCTTGTGTCATATGAAATATATCATTGTAAGTGGATACCTATTTTTACATTAAGATTGTTAAATTACTTATAGACCATGCACAATAAACGAGTACCATATGACTTTTTGTAGAAATGGTCAGGTGAACCCCATGTTGTTGTACTGGGTCCGATAAAATCATTTTCTTCTAGATATTCTTGTAGCTTCGTTATATCATGGACCTCTATAGGTTCCATCCTATATTGAGGAATATACACTAATATCAAACCTGAAAAAAAAGATCAATTGTGAACTCAATCTCTCTCATAAGATTAAAGATAAAGAAAACATTAGTGAATACATCCCATAAATGACCCACAACCAGATGGAATTATACTAAATAAATTATATATTAGGCTCATAAAGAGTTTATCAAACAAGGATATCACTATGTGAATCCAATTTGGGCTGGGTCCATCTCAATGTTACATGATATCCCATTCATGCTTGTGTAATTAAATGTAACCCTAGGAAGATTTAAAGGAACATTTTCGACGATATAAATCCATATTGGCACAATAATGGACATGTCAATCAACATTGATAATGACATAAACGAAGGTCATATCAACAACGAAGAAACTATTTAAGAAAACCCCCATCTATCTCAAGGGGAAATCCTAACTCTAGTGTATACCCTATGTTCTGATTCCCTACAGTGTGTGAAGAGAAATAACACCTCATATTTTTTCAATTTCATGACAAATACATTCCACAAAAATAACATATATGAATGAATATGATGAACCAATATAGAAAATGGGATAAAGACAAGTATAGGTACAAGGCCCTAGCCATAATCAATACATAATCTTGATTTTAGTGATTTATTTTACATTATTAATATTTGTGGATATTATCAAGTTTTGAGCTCTAGAGAATTATGACAAAACTCATAAAAAATAAAACCAAGTAAAACTATTAGTCCACTATTATTTTAAAATCATGAATTTTTTAAACATATTCTACTTTTCACCCATAAATCATAAGATCTAAATCTTACCTAACGAAATCATAATATTCCTATAAAACATCCTGGAAATCATAAATCATAATGGTTACACCTTCTATCCCTATCATACATTCATGTTATCTTTCAAGTCTACATAGGGAGAAACCTCTATGGTGACAATTGGAATAACCATTGTAGTGTATTTCCTAAATATATTCATAGAAGCATTATAGGTTTACTTCATCTCATAACCAAATCCATTAGAGATCAATCATAGCCTCACCTACACTCATTTTCTTAATGAACCACCCGGGTACATATGAAATGCCAAAGAAACATAACATAATATAACACATAAAACCTGAATAAAAGAAAAATAAAAATTCCACATTGAAATTACATTATATCATTTAATGAAATTGATATAATTAAAAAATTAACAAACCCATTTTGAAAACTATAATATCTAAATAGTGAGAACGCTATTTATTTTTATTTTTAGAAAATTTAGGATTATAGGGGAAGCCAAATTAAAAAAATGGTAATGGTGCCAAAAAAATTGTCATCATATATGTAAAACAACAATCCATTAGACATTAAGTAAAATGGATCATATAAAATGATTCATTTTGAAGACCATTGAATGAAATTAATAATCTAATGTGTTTAATTATACATAGTATAAATGAATGTAGTGTACAACATCAAAATATGCCTCTGTGAATGGAGATTGAGACGATGTCCCTCACCCAGAGTCAAACTAGTCATGTATATCATTTGTTGACCTTAATAAAAAACATAGGATAATATGTAATTTCATTTGAACCATTTCTTGCTAATTATTCCTTTTATTTCATTTTTCCATCATTTGGCAGTGCTAGATTAAGAAGAAAAGAGATGATACATGATGATTTAAATGAATTTCACCCATTTGGAAATGTCAAATGGAATGAGAGAATCACAACACAGGAAAATGTGGTGAAATCGATTTCCCACCTATCAAAGATTCTGGTGGTTTTGAAATCATCCAAAAATTGGAACATTTCCAATGAAAATCATCCACCATTTCAATATTTTTTTATAATTTCCAAAGTATCCCTAATGTCTATAATCAATAATTAATAAATAATCGAATAAATATTATGTGCTTGATAATTCAACGGTCAGTGCATGAATAATTTATAAAAAATGAAAAACATTTGTTCAATGTAATTAAAATTAATGATTTTTCTATGTTCATGATAATCTATAAGTAATAATAACAATCAAATATAATTTTTTTTGATAATGTTCTATAAATAATTTTTATTATAACTAATTATGATGTATATAAATAATCATAAATATTTACTAAATAAATTTGATAATAGATAAATTTGATTATAATTAATTATGATAATCCTCAATTAATTGTCTATATAGTTATTTTAAAAATAGTTTGGAATGAATAAATACATTGAATTAATTACATTGAATTTAAATGTATTTTGAATTAGTAATAATTTTGAAATAATAATTATTTTGAATACAAAATTTTGAAATTATAATTTTGATTACATTGAATTAATAATTATGAATTAATAAATTATATAAATAATTTTGATTACCATTAATTAATTTTTTAAAATTTTGAAAACATTACTATAATTTGTTTGCAGTATAATGATTGCCTAATTTTGGTGATATGAATGGTAACGATTGATTAAAATCTAAGTTAATGTTTGTTGATTTTTTATAAAAAAAATAAAAGTGAATAATATTTTTAAATTTTTAATTTTTGTCATTTAACATAAATTGTTTACATGGTGGTAGATTTGGGGTCCGTTGGGATTTCATCTATGTTCTTTTTATCATAGGCTATTATACCTTTTTAATATGGTGTGTGTGTTATTTTTTAAATAAGGTTATTTTTTCATTTTTATCAAAACAGTTTCTTTTGGTTATTTTAAATAATTGTCACTATGCATGATGGAGAGGAATACACATCATTTCATTTCTTTTTCTATGTTATTGATCCCAACACAAGGATAGAAATCAAAATCATTTCATTTATTTTCATTTCATTTATAAAAAATAAAATAATTTCATTTACTTTACTAAAATATCACCAAATTCATGATTATTACCAAGTTATGACAAATAAATAGTTATTTATGTTCGTATTAGACGTTTTTTCATTATTCGGTACATAAGTCAAAAATGAGCTTCACACGATTTCAATACTCTATGTGGTAATAAGTACAAAATCTCATGAATAATATTCATGAAATATAGATCATTTTTATACATCCATTATATATTTAAACATAAATAATAATTACGAATAATTGACTACATTATTTTCATTGAAATGGCAGGTCATATGTATGCATAACTAACTTATTCATTTTTTGTTGATCATCGTGGAAAAAAGTAATTATTTTTTATATTTATGAAATGATAATAACATAATTGATATAATATTAATCTTTTAAATACACATATATATATCATACAGTTGATTTAGCCGACAAAAATGAATCACATTGCATCATAGAGGTGATAATTAACATGTACACATGAAACAATTATCAATATCATGTGCATAGAATGAAAGAATGATGTGTTCACACACGAACAAATGAAAATATTATTATTATTATTATATTATAATTATTTATATGAAATTAATATCCCATATGAACATTAAATCTAATTATTATAATCATTCATGAGCGATGGTTATGGAAAACAATATAGATATGTTCATGGAGGTTATAGTTCCCATGTACGCATGAATGATTAATTACATTCAAATTAATGTAATTGGGGATGGATTTAGATGATTATATTAACAAAATAACATTTCTGTATCATGATCACAATATTCTTGTTATTTTAAAATGGTTGGAGGAGATTATAAGGATGTGGATGAAGAAATAAAATATAAATTCTTAATGAAAATTGCAACTCTTTTTCAGTTGATAACATTTTAAAAACACCATCACACCACAATGATGGGTGGTATTACTAATATAAGACCTCAATAACGTGAATATAGATTATAATACAGTCTTTGAGTTGAGCATGGTAGAACCAAATGGTTTTAGAAGTTTGAGTAATATAGACGAATTAGAAGGGTCACCCTGGGAATTTTTAAAACTATTAAATTAATATAAATTCAATTTCGATTCTAGATTGTCCAAAAATAATTTATTTAGAATATAAGATAACATTGGGTCAAATAAACAAAATTAAATTAAAATTATAAAAGTTTGTAATATATTTTATAATCCTTATGTTTTATGTTTTGACCCATATTTTACACTTTTTAATCATACTATGATATCATGTTATATACACTTTATGTGTACATGTAATTATAATAACATGTCAACCAATTTTTTTTTTGACATTTATGAAATATTAGTACTTATCCTAATCATTTGTATGAATCAAATATTATTATGACTGTATAAAATTTAATTAAATATTTTATATTTTAATATATCAATTGTTTCAATAATGATATTATTTGTTAGTTGAATTTTAAAAATTATCATAACATCAACATAAGTTACAACTAACTACATGAAGTATTGAAACAAATTTCAATATATTATGAAAATTCATGGATTGCATAAATTAGGTCATATAATTCTTTTATTAATATTTTTAATATAATTAATTTTATTCATTCATTAATTATGAAATTACAACAATATCTTTGTGTCATAATTAAATTAAATGATTCAAATAATATAAATAATTACAATATATTCAGCAATGAGGGTAATATTTTTTACTTACATTTACTTTTTATATTAAAATAAATCCCTTATATATATTCATATAAAAATAAATTTATTTTTATAAAATGTGTAAAATTAAACTATTCATTGAATATAATGTTATAAATGCATTAATGTCTTTCAAGTTCCTCCATGTGGTCCTATAATCATCCCAATGATTCTCATTGTCGGAATATTAACATTCAATTAAATTAGTACAAGTTTTAATGTAGCTTTATATTATTATAATATTACTTTTACCTTTAATTACTCAATTTAAATTGAATCTTGTTAATAAAAATAATAATTAAATTTACTATTCATAATTTCTAAAAAAATGAAACATATTATTTTATTAGGAAAATATTATTCAATATATGGAATTAATTTTTGGAAATTTTATACCTATAATTTTCATTAATTAATTTAAAATTTGTCTCCATTTTCAAAACAAGAAAATGAGTTCTTTTAAAATAAAAACCATCAAAAGATAGGCTTGAATTTATATATAATTTCAATATGGTATTGATTCCAATAGACAACATTAGATTAAATTATAAAAAAATAATATATATAAAATTTAAAAAAATTATTTATATAATATAACAACAAACATAAGTTAAACCAACAGAATGTTTTAAATTTAAAACTAGAAATTTTTACTATTTATTAAAATACGAATTTTATTAGAAAAATACCAAAATTTACCCCAAGATTAATTTTTATGTTCCTATTTAAAAGAATAAGTATATTATTTCAAATATAATGTAAAAACGTTTCAACCAGTAGATTTAAAATGGATTAACCATCAAAATTGTGTAATCCAGTATTTTTAGAAAAACAGACATTTTATCAATAAAATTGTTTTTTTCTTATATATGCTCTAGAAAACAGATTAGATTAACTTTAAATGTTATATAATATTAATATTTAATTAATAAAATACAAAAAAATTGATTTTATTATTTTATAAACAAAATTAATCACATTTAAAAAGATTTTCGTAAAAATACATCCATTATATTCATTTTGTTTTTAGAATAACATTATGTAAATTTGGTAACCAATCAGTCATTATGTAAAAATGAGTAAACCATATTTACATAAAATAGATAACATTTTTGATTACATCCATTGTTCTGGGTAATTGATAACTTCCATATTAAATAATAATATTTTGTTATTTGTGTAAGCTCGATGTGGTTTATCATGTAAGCTATCGATCATTGTGTTTCATCTTAAAAACTCATGATGTTACATTCTACCAGACATTTAGAATGTTTGTACTCTCAATTTGATTTTTTGGTCAATAACAATGATAATACATTTTAATAAAAAATTAAAAAATTCAAAAATTAGAGAAAAGATTAATAAAATTTCCACATTATATGAAATAAAGGATAATACAAAGGTCACATAGGATAACATATACTGGGCTTCCAAGTATGAAAACAAAGAATTGTATTTAAAACTAACAATAATGTTCTAATGGAGAGTGATTGAAAATGTTTGGAGGGAAAATAAATTAAAATAACAATATAATATATTTGTGATGGGTTGAACCATATTTTACATCATATTAAGAGAAGTATACAAAAACATTTTGGTTTTAACATCATTTTCATAAGGTTGAGGACTTATTTTACTTATTTTTATAAGAACATAAGGAATAATTCTTACAAAACAAGAACAATTTCATCTTTTAATCAATTTGCACAAAAAACTCATCTTTTTATCTAATTTATGTGTATTCAATATTAATCAAATTTTATAGAATCACCAAATCCAAAAATGATTAACCTTCTATTTCTCTTGTCCTGAAACCGTAACTAAAACCACAATGTATAGGATAAGATAATATAATTCCCAATAGAATAATTCCTTATAATAACAATGAGTACATTTAATATCCACAATTCAATAGTAATACTAAATTATCCAAATATAATAGTCAATAAATAAATATCCTTATAATTAATCAAAAAAAATCCAAACTATGATTGAAACCAAAAATCTAGAAGGATATGATCTCATAGTCATCGGGGATAAATTGTAACATTTGCCTCAAAATATCATAAATCAAAATTTATTTCTCTTATCCAAAATTAATTAACCTAATCACATATTCTCATAGATTGGTTAACAATTTCCCTAAATAATGTAATTCTCCATATTTACAAAAATTAAATCATATATTCTTCCGAATTATAATTCAAAAACAAATCCTCAATTTAAATTACATTGTATTATGTTTACCTTATTCAAATAATGTTCACAAATTATTGAATTTCAACTAATATAAAATTTATCACATTATTTACAATTCATTTTATAATAACAAGGATATCCATTTGATAAAAAATAATTTTCTAGAATCAACCTATTCATATTCTTTCAACATGTTTAACAAAAATTATCAATTCATACTATCCAAGGACATCATACAGGCTAGTGGTAGGAGATTCACCCTTTTTTCCAATTTTTTGTTTCAATCCTCATGTACTAGAAGGATGTGATGGGTTGTAACCCATCTTATGGGTTTTATGGTCCCCACAACTTTATAATTCATATAAAATACACCCAATATGGGATAAATTCTTCAAAATAACCATCACTTGTTTTATCGCTAAATAGTTTTCTTATAAGTCTTATTTTTATCCCAAATCCTAATGTCTTTAATATCCAATTTCATGAATTCATTCATATATTGAAATTTATTTTATTATTATACCCTCAAATATTTTAAAAGAACTATTCCCAATAGGAAAATATTGTCCAGTGATCATGGATTACTTCTAGTTTCGTCATCATTTTATTCAGGTAGATAGAATAACCCTGAATTTAAAAAAGGATATCGATATTATTCAAAATAAATTTCAAAAAATTTCCAAATACACCTTGTAAAACATCGGTTGTCTAGGTGTTCACATCAAAATTATTTTCGAAACTAATCTTTTATGGAATACAATTTTCAAAAATTATATAAGGCTTTTTTATAAAACATTCTGAATATGTTTGAGTTGAAACATTAAATCAATTTTCAATTTAAAATACCATAATTATGTGACTAAATAATACATTTTAGAAAATAAAATATAAATATTTGTGGAAGGGTCTCCTTTTGAATATTTTTCGAAGTCATAATATGAATCATAATCACGGGATAAGGTAAAATATCTATAAAATCAGTGAAAATATTTTTCTTTTTTGAATATATGAGAATACTAAAAAAATAAAATTTGATTAAAAATAACCCATGATCCATGATGGTATCAAGGTAAAGTGGAGGTGTTTGATATCTCAAATAACTTCTTATAAGTGATTTTTATGTTATAAAATTTTTCAGAATCATCAAGGCATGGATTCTCAATATTTATTGCAAGAAAGTCCTTAGGAAAAGATACGAATATTGTTTTAGATCCTCCTCCATCCACGTGTAACTAGATTTACTTGATATGAATAATTTATTTAAAAAGTATTTAACCAAAATAATATACATAGAATGTTTTTGCATGTTTTACAGAAACTCCCTATCCCTATTGTTTTTTAATCCTTTCCATTGATACCTACAATAAGGCCACATCCCTAAAAATTTTATAATCATGAGTGAAGTCAATAATTTGACATTATATCACATTGAGGATATTTTCAGGTTTAGGGATGTAGATAATTATGACAAACCTTGTACATTAAAACTATAGAAATACTATGATGATGCTTCCAATAGTATCTATTTATTTTCATAAAACATGAACTGTTATAATGGAACATGGTTTTTTTCATATTTAACCATCATAATATCTTTTATGATCCCATCCTGGACTATATTCTCCATTAAATATTGTGAATATTTCTTTAAAACTCCTGGAATGGGAATTAAAATCATACTAAGGTGTATAAAATATTGAATGAAACTGTTTTTCCATGAATATTTTAAAACAATGAAAACATTTTCCAAAAATTATTTTATTCACCCATAAAACACAAACTAATTATACTACCTTATTGAATCATAAGATCCCTATAAAACATCATAAAAATAAGAAAACATAAAGTTAATTTTAGGAATCCATATTATAATTACATTGTATCTTTCAAAACTACATAGGGAGTAAAATGTGAAATTTTTATAGGAGTTGTTTTAGATGACAAATTTTTTTAAAAAGTAGTTCTACTTTTGGTTGAAAGCCTTGGATCAGAAAAGATGTGGTGTTTTTTTTGGATCTTGAAAAATTTTAAGAACCTCCTTTAACTCATCAATCAATCCATGTAATTTTATTGAAATACTGTATGTTAAATAAATCAATAAAATTCAATAGCTCTACGCAATATTAAAACATTCAATAAAATTTACATTCAAAAGGGTTTGAAAATTTTCATCTCTTTGCAAACACTATATAAGGCTATTGATCAACCAATTAAGAATAATTCTGATTCTTGGTTCACTATATGTCCACATTTAAATAAGATATTTTATGGTAAAACCTCACACTAAGAGGTTCGTGGTTAAACTAATGATTATGAATACTAACATTCATATCAGCCACAAATAATATAATCGAATAAAATAATTTGATTAAACCTTGAGAAGATTTTATTATTTATGTAAATGATCTGGATTCACTATCGATTTCAATTATGGATTCAAAGAGAAATTACAAATACAATTTTAAATCTAAAAAATAAATCCTATAAGATGATTATTATTTTATGATTCCTTAATGATCATTTATTTCTCTATGTGAAGGATAAAAATAATTTTTGCTATCTAAATATCCCCTATGATTTTTTAATTGAGTCATAAAAGTTTCAAAATACTATATAAGATAATTTTAATATCTTAAATATTTGAAATATTTTCTTTCAAATTAATGTTAATGTTGAATACCAGAGTTAAACTCAATTATTTTTTAATCATGATTACATGATCTTCATTATGTTTACTTATAGAATGGGATGTTTCTTCCTCCTGATTATTGTAGAGAGGAGAGTATTTCACTATTCCTAATGAGTATTTAAAAGTCTTATCATGAGACAGGAAAACATTATCATGAAATTTTGTTATGTATATGGACTCAGAATATGTACTTTCATAGAATGTGAAATGGTAAGGAAAGAAATATTTTCATCAACTTTAGTGGTTTATACCACTGATGCTTTTAATTTATCACAACCTTGAGCAATTTCATTGACATGATTTGTTCTAGGTGAAATTTTCTTAAATTTTTGTGGACATTCATAATTTGGTTCTTTAATAGAAACTAATCATCATAATAACATTGATGGAGTTTCATCTACATGATTTGTAGTTTCAACTTATGGGTCCTCATGTGGACTTTATTTTTAGTTTATGGGCCATATGACAAGGGTTTAATTGACTACATCAATAATATCTTCCCCAACATGATTTGTATTATCATACCTGAGTTTATCCTCTATTATCTAAGGAATAACATCTATTATAGATTTTTCAAATTCCACATTATGAAGATAAACTAATCTAGTAGATTTGATAAGTTATTTTTCACCATATGAAATGTGATTTTATTTTTATTGGTCATTCTCACAAATAGAAAATAGATTTTCTTGTAATGATGGATATAATAAACATAATTTCCTTAAGGTTCCATCATTAAGAATTAATATGTGATGAATATTTGTTTGATTACCCATATGGTGAATCTTATTAATTCTACCAAAGGGAATATAAATTATTCAACTGTATGTATATAAATTCATCTGAGCTTCTAAATTAGAGAAATGATTGTTATATTGAAGCATATTTCATGTAATGATAAACGTGAAGTTAACAGAAAACAATAATATGATATTCATGTTAGGAAAAAGAATATTTTTCAATTCTATGACTCTTAGGAGTATTGAGGAATGAATGAATTTGACAATTACCCTATGTTTAACATAAAGATCATTAACCATAATTTTATGAATGAAATTTTAACACAGAAGAAATGAAATTAAATATTTCTGTCCTTTGTTCATGATTTTCTTTTGACATATGATTAATATGGAAAACTAATTCATTGAGGGATTTTGGGATCAATTATATTTCAAATGAGAATAATTGAAATTCATTATGATCTACATGATTGGTTATGATATTCTCAGTAACTATGAAACTAAACTAAACATAGAAATATAACATCATTAGTTATACCACAAAAAATAAATATTTTATTTTCTTCATTAAAATAAATTCCAAACCAAGAAATGTGAGGGATCAATTCTCCAAAAAAATTACATATCCTTGATGAGTCATTCTGAAGGGGGTCATTAATGTTTTTTCTCTTGGTTCATCATCTAATTATATCTATTGAATCATGATATATATGAATTAGAAGTTATATGTAGGTTCTGGGCGTAGTAGAAGCATGTTGGTGGGAGTACATAACATATATTTTTTCCATTAGTGACGTTTAATCTAGGATCCGTCACGATAATAAAACGCAAGATATTCAGAATATAATGAAGTAAAAAATAAAAAAGGTGAGTCCTAAAACCATATAGAGAATCATTATATATTGGTTGTAATTAATTTAATTATGTTACATGAATTACCATGATTGAATTATCTCTCCGTTGATGTTTCCGATCATGATCTGATGCAATCTTTCATTGCATCGTAGAATCAAAGAATATGATTCCCCTAGTGGTGATCAACACATCCTCCATGTATCTCTCGACATCACTGAAGGGATCTCTGGGTGCTAGCGTGGAAGAGCCTTCGCTTGTGATGTCCACCTTCGATCACCTTGATCTGGTGGAGGAGGATCTCTCTCTCGTCACTTTAGAGGGTTCTTGGTGGGAAAATAATTAACAAATGGCTTGGAAGATTTTCCATATCCATTGTTCACAACCACCAAAAATTGATAGGCTAATGAGAATTACATAAATGTGGTTTTAATTACATTGAATAATAAAATGAATTAATTACCTGAAATAATATATTCATATCATTTAATTGATATCAATAACCAATGTATAATAATAATAGTTGGCTATTATTATAACTTAACATGAGCCCAACGAATTACACATAATATTATTTAATTAAATAAATAATATTATTTCTCATAAATTCCCTGAAAAAATACATTGCATGTTTATTAATATACACGATGTGTAAGTTAGTTTTTCTATTCCCTTTATTTACTCCACCGCAATTATTAAACCATGAATAATTTCTATTTATTTCTAAAATAAATATTAATTCATTACATGAAAATAAATATTTTATTTCACCCACAATATATTCTCTTGGATAACTAATGTCAAAAAATATGCGCTCAGGAATCCTAAAAAAATTATTAAACTACAATCATGAATAATCTTTATTCAACTTGTTAAATTCATATTTAACAGAGATACTTGGACACAATTAGTGTGTGACCCTTTAGGCCACTTTCTACTTGAAATTAGGCAGAGCCTAACTAATTTCCAAGGTTAGCGTTGAGAAACACATGAAGGTGCCCATAGAGAATGATGTTAACACTGTAATGATGTGTCACATCCAATGAATGCTTATAGTATAATGTATTCCCTTTATCTCAATATCTTGAATCATGTTAGATGCATGTTAGTACCATCAATCCATCTTCTCAATTATTCTTTCATTGACATTATATAATTGAACATTCCCATTCCTCAACATGGAAATGGATTTATTTAAGCTATATAAATTCCATCAAAGGGCCTGAGATATCTACTTTTGTTATGGAATATAAGTGACAAATACTTTTCTCACATTATCTATTTATCGTGTATCGATCGTGATGCACACAGGGTATCCTACGTCACTGTGAATAGTGTGTCATCATAGTTTTCATCAATTAAACTAAGTGTGTGAGTTTTAATACCCATTAATAATAATATTAATGTCCACGAACCAATACACATGTCCTTATATAGAAACACCAAATGACAAAATGAAATGTGTATTTCATACTGGCGTGTCTCATTCTCATAATATCCTCCTAGATATTACCAAGGGCACTTACCATGAGAAGGTGCCCCATTTTTTATGAGTACTCACCCCTAATGGACTATATTGTTTGTGTCCCTCAACTAACAACATCTGTACATATAAGACATATTTATGAATAGTGTAATGGAACATCCCGGTTCTCATCATAGTCAGGATCCTCTATGACCCTTTAATGATATTGTTGTACTTATAACATTATCACATGCATTATCCCGCAAATTAACAACCAATAAGTTATAAATTATTTATTAATGAATAAAGTACCATCTAGTTTGTTCTAGAACACAAAATCCAATATACATCCACTTGGACTAGAGTCAACCGCTAACTACTTTTAACCAGCTAGCTCTCACATGATTTTCATGATTCTTCTATGATAGGCCTTTATTCATGGGGTATTCCACATTCTCTTCCATGGTCACTCTACTCCATAGATCATCACCCCTTTGATATAAATCCCTCTAGAGGTGATAATTTAGGAGAATGTTCCTCTTCTACTGATGTGAACTTGGTTATTTTTCAAGAAACATTGCTGCATTATTATCACAATATAATGTCATAGGTTCTCTTCTTCTAGGCAGCACATCCATATTTTAGAAAATGTTCTGAATCTAAACAGCTTATTTGGATACATCAAAAGGTTCCATATATTTGGACTCCACTGTGGAATTGATGAAAAATGGTAGCATTGAACTCTTCCAGCTAACACCTCCTCCATTGAGTCATCAGACATATCTACATTGCAACTTCAGATCCTTTTGATCTGTTGGAAAACTAGCATCTGCATACCCTATGATGACAAGACCTTTATCTCCTTCATACACTATAAAAATATACTTATTCATCCTCAGATACTTAAGGATAGTCGTAACATCAATCAAATATTGTTCTCATGGATCTTCATGATATCCTCCAACCATTCTCTGGGCATATGCAACATTAAAACTGGTATGTAACATGGAATATATGATGGATCCAATAGCCGACGCTTATGAAATCTTAATCGTTTTGTCTTTCAGTTGTTGTGTTTGAGGACACATTATCTTATAAAGACGTAGGACAGGTGACACTAGAACCAATACCCTATTGAAATGTTCCATACTAAATATCATTAATATATATACAACGTATGTACCCTGACATAGTCCAAGCAGCATCTTGGACCTATCACGAATGATCTTTATCCTGAGAATGAAGGATGCATCACCTAAGTCCTTAATGGAGAAACTATTTTTCAACATATCCTTAATTGACTGTAAGAATAGTACATAATTTACAATAAGCAATAGCACATGTGCCTCAGCCCGGTTGGTGAGGACTCCATAGGTGCATCTAGAAGACCCAAGATCAAATCCTGGTGGAGACGAATTTCTAGTTTATTTAAGCAGTCATTGTTCAGTACTATAGAATCTAGAACTATTCATCCATCAGGTCCTTTGGGTCACCAATTTGGTAATTGAGTCATACAAGGCTTTCGGGCCATCCATGGCCTCCGGACCAGTTTTTGTTTCATTTCCATTGGGCCACCTTAAGTCCTTAGGGCCACCCCAAGGCCTTCAGGCCACATGAATGAAGAAGTACCAGTCAGACTATAATGGAAAAGGCTTCAGATGAGGATAAGGGGCAGACTCATTCACTTGAGAAAAGCTAACTATAATTGTAAGAATGAGAGGTTATGTCTTTTCCATCAGTATGAGGCATGTGAATCATTGTATAGAAAAACTAGCAGACCATCCCTTCGAATGTGGAATGCTGATTTCATGACATATGTTGTGGAGTTGTAGTTCCAAGTTGTCTTGTGTTGGTTATTCCTTCTAAGACCTATGTGTCATGTAATTTTCTCTAATCCTTCGGCCTTTGTAATAACTCCACCTCACCACTTGAAAGGTGAATTATAAAAAATAATATATAAATTATGGCCTTCGAGCCATTTAGACCAATAAGGAATATTTCCTCAATATATACTACTCGGATAATAACTGCATTCCCATCAAACCTATTATAAACACATGGATCTTATGGAACCTTAATGAATCCAAAATCCTTTATAGATTCATCAAATCGAATGTTCCATGAACTGGATGGATGATTTAATCCATAAATGGATTTTTGTAACATGAAAACACATTTGGATTCACCTGGTTATACAAATTCTTCTGGTTGTGTCCTATAAACATATTCTGGAAGGTCCCATTATGAAATTCCATTTTTATATCCGCCTTCCAAATATCATTGTCATGGTATGCTATTATGTCAAGTTTGATTTTGATTGATTTAAATATGGAAATTTGTGAAAAGGATTCATCAATGTCAATTCCATGACGTTTTATGTTTCCTTTAGCCACTATCCTTTCCTTGTAGGTGCTATATTGACCATCCATGTCCTGTTTTCACAGGAATACCCATTTGCATCCAACAAGATTTACATCAACTAGCTCATTTACCAGAACCCATAATTGTTTCTAATACATGGTATCCTTCTCAAAATTCATAGGTTTGATCCATCTTACAACATCATAGATTTCTAATTCATCCATATAGGAGGGAGTTTCATCATTTTCTAACAATAATGATTCAACATTCGTGGTGAATTGGAATCCAAATCACTCTTGATCCCTTACCTCTCTCGAGATCCTACGTAGTAGGTGTGTTTCAGGAATCTCTTACCCAGGGACCTGTTGAACTTGTTCCTGTACAAACTCTTGTGTATATTGATCATCAAATTCCATGAAGTCAGTTATTTCCCCACTATCCTTTTTGAGGATGTGGTTCATCTCCTGAAAGATGACTTGTCTAGCGATATTCACTTACTTGTATAAAGGGTTATATAGGTAATAACCTTTCATTTCCATGGGATATTTTATTATGATACACCTCATGCCCCGGTGTGCTATTTTGTTTCCTAAGAAGGCCTTATCAAATGCCTCACATCCTCACACACATGTGTGTGAAAAAATGGGTTTTTTCATTACATAAATCAGGGGGAATTCCATTTTCCACCTTATTTGGAACATAGTTAAATGGGTTTTCTATATATTGTAATGTATATCCCCAAAATGATAATGAATGATATTCATGACTCATCATCATCCTCAACATGTCCAACAAGGTTCGATTACTCATTTCACTAACACCATTCAACTATTTTGTATAAGGAGGAGGGAGTTGAGATAGAATCCTAGACACCCATAGAAGATCGATGAACTCTTTGTTCAGATATTCTCCTCCTCGAACTGAGTGAATTTTCATTACACTCTTTCAAAGATGATTCCCTACTTCATTCATGTATTCCATAAATTTATATAAGGAATTTACTTTTAACTCATTAATTAGACATAGAAATATATAATAAAATTATTAGTAAACGTAATGATGTAAGAATATCAACCTCTTACAACTACTGGGAATGGTCCACACATATTTTTATGCACCAATCCTAGAAGCATTGTGGCCCTTTCACCAATTACAATGATATGAGGCTTGTTCATTGTACCTTCTAAACAAGAATGAAATCTATCATGTTGTTTTAGATCAATAGAGACTAAATAACCAACTTAGCAGAGCTTCGTCTGGAACTTCTTGTTTACATGACGGAGATGGTGATGCCATAACTTGGTGATGTATGAGTCATGTTATTTTGTTTCATTATCAATTTCCAACAATTGGTTTTCATAATATAATACCAACGAACCATTATTTAAATTCCCCATACCATAACATATGTTGTTCTTATAAAATAAGAAACCATTATTTCCAAACATTAAAATAAATCATTCCATATCCATACATTATACAGAAAATAATTTTTTTGTTAACACTAGCCACATAATAATAGTTTTGTAGAACCAAAATCATCCCAGTTGCCAATGTGAGATGGTAATCTCCATTGGAAAATGCAGCCACCCTCACACCATTGGCAGGTTGATGATCCACCTCTCCTCTGGAAATATTTATAAATCTACTTTTTTCCTATATTTGAATACCAATGTGATCCCCACAAGCGGTATCTAATATCCAATGTGTATAAATGGAATTATTTCACTCGATAAAAAATTCAATTTCAGCGTCCCCATGCTTCATGGTCTAGTTCCTCTTCCAGTTACATTACATGCCACATAAAAAACATACCGTCTCCCATTCCTTTCCCTACCTCGGGATCTTCACCATCTTGGATGGACGATGCTTGGGGGCTTCAGACCATTTGTAATTCATTGGCCCTATTCCTTGTCCTCCAATTTCTTATTCAAAATAAGGATTGTAGGTTTGTCACACATCATGTCATTATCTAACTGGTAGACTGTGGTTATATGTTCTAATAGACACTTCTCATTATTTCACATGGTATAGTTGACAATAAATCTAGAGAAGTTCTTGGGATTTGATGATTGGATGAGATCTGTACACAAATCATCCGGAATCAAAATCTCTAAGATATCCAGGAATTCAATGTAGCCAATAAGAATGAATTCATTAGGCCCATCTAGCGTTGACTTTCCATGTATGGTTTTTAATAATGAATTTTAGATTTCATATCTCTCATGTCTAACCTTCTCTTGATATAGATGTTTATAGTGATACATCATGCTATATGCGTCCATGTTTTCATGTTTCTTCAAGAGATAATTAGACATTGATGATAGCATGAAACATTAGACACATGTGGCATCATCCATATGTTTCATGTATAGATATAGTTCCCCATCACTAGCCTCTTTTATAGGTGCAACTGATTTAGGCTCCTCCAACATGTACAATTTCCACCCGTGGTGAAGGATGATGCGTAAATGCCTCAGCCATTCCTGGAAAGTGGTGCCGGTGAGAAGGGTTTCCTACACGAGTATGGTTTCCAATCATAGGTTTGAAGCCATATTTCTTACAATATCTAAAATATATGATTAGAAATGGTTTATTACTGTATCATTATAAACGTAAGAAAAATAAATATATTTATACATATTAGTCTCCCACTATTTTATTGAAATCCTATAGCCCTCGCCATTGACAAAGGAATATTTTGTTGCCTGAATATTATAGTGTCAAGGATCCATATTTTCCTTCACATTACCTAAACCAGGGTGGGTCAATCAACCCAGTTGGTATTATGTAGGTATTCCAAATGTCAACTGCATTAACTCGGAGCTCCTTTATCCGTTGAGTGGACTCCCCAATCCATAAATCCTTTTATTTTGGATTTCCTTAACCTTTGCATCCTGGTCACAACAATTACTTCGGTGGAAGTCAACCCTTGATGTGAACGAAGTCAATTCAACCTAAAACCTTGAATTACCTTTCCCTGATAATTGAATGTACCCCATCTAGGATTGGTCAGGAACTTTGAACTTTTGGTAGATTCTAACCAAATTATGGAAAGCTAGATTGACTAAATATTTCTTTGAAATATTTATTCCATATACATAAATTTCCATTTTATTATCTATGATTACATTCTTCTTAATATTACGTAGGATATACATAAGTGATTAAACATGTCTAAGATAATATTAACGTGTAATCCGGACATATTTTAGTTACATCTTATATTACTTTTTAATTTATTAATTGTGTTATATTGACAACACACCCACAATAAATATAACATGAAACTGATAGAAATAAAATAAATTGTACGATCATGAGAATGTTATAGTGGTTTGATTATATAGTGATTGATAAACTAACCCTTGACATAGGGAAGAAAAACCATAAAACTTTTGTGTTCATGTTTACAGATTTCCACATGTCTACCACTGTATGTCCATTGATTGGTATAACCGTGGATCTTAAATAGAGTCACCTCCACTAGCGTGGGAGCTCAATTCATAAATTATGACATTCTCTCACTCATAGGTGAGGGGTAAAATGGGGTTTTACATAAATGAATCATTGGGAATTTAGGCCCTACATATTAATGATGAGAGGGATCTCTACCCAATTAAATAAATCTAAATAAATATATTCAAATAAACCATTCACATAAAAAGTTCTTGGTCTGGCACATGATCATCCCTACATGAAATGATATTTATGTGTAAATAAAACATTATGTCAAATTGTTAATCGTTGTTGTTAAAGATAAATCATGATCTATTCAATTAATTACCATTAATATATCAATACATTTATCTTAAATCCTTTTAATAATTTCCTTGAGATTCTCATACAACGTCATTTTAAACAAATAAATTCATTTCAAATTATCATTGTACATAACCTGTACCTTGGAGGAAACCTAGTGAATTCCCATTCATCACTACCCAATGAGTATAAATGTACATTATGTATATGATAAATTAAATTAATATATATAAAACCCATATCACGTGTATGCTTCAGCTTTACTCCTGCACTATTTCACACGTTTCAATGTATAGTATGATATAATAATAAATTTTAATAAATCTGTGTAATTTGGATGAGTAAAATGAATGTAGTTCTGACCACATTATGTGTACATTTTTTCACTATCCATCCAAAGTTCATCCCTAGGTACATGGTTTGTAGATGCACTTAAGTGATTTTTTAGAGTACATGGTGTGTTAAGAGATACACACTTCGTGTCGTATCTGTCTTACATAGTTTCTAGTTGGGAAATCTATGTATGGTGTACACGGTCCAACCCAAACTCAAAGAGACTATATGACGTGTACAATGGACTATATAGAGTGTAATCAGGAAACCATGTGCCACCAGTTCCTGGTTAAAAAATTGTGTCATTTAAAACATAGAAATACTCCAACTCACGACCTGATTTGGCCTGGAATGTTTGACACCTCTAGATGAGATCCTCTATTTTATTTTATTAAAAAATTAAAAGAAAATTTGTTTCTGTAAGGTGAATGCGAAACGAGAGATGAGGAACAGATCCTGATATTCATATTTGCAGAACGATTCACATGAATGGAAAAATAAATTATGAAATGAATAAATTAACAATGGAAAACTAAATAATTATAATGAATGACATTACATGGATTTGATACCACTTGTAGGTTTCAGGCACATCAGACGCGTGTTGGTGGGTGTACCCAAATTTTATTTTTTCCATTAATGGAAATTAATCTGAGATCCATCATGATAATAAAATGCCAGGTCTTCGAAATAGAATGAATAAATAAAGAAAATATGGTAGTCATGAAACCCTAAATAGAATAATTATATTTCAGTTAAAATTAATGTATTTAAACGTAAAAAATTATCATGATGGAATTATTTCTCTATTGATGCTTTTTATCGCGATCTGATGTGATCCATCATTGAGTCTTAGTATCTAAGTCTATGATTCAATGGGAGGTGGTCCACATGTGCTCTACATACCACTGGACATCACTAAAGAGATCTCCAGGTGCTAGCATGGATGATCTATCACTTGTGTTGTCTGCATTCGATCCCCTTGATATAGTGGAGGAGGATCTCTCTCTTGTAGCTGGGGAGCATTCTTGGTGGAAAAATAATTCTTTGTTCGCTTGAGTGCTTTTCCAAATCCGATGTGAAAAACCACCAAAAATTTATTGGCTAATGAGAATTATATAATTGGTATTTTAATTATGTAGAATAATAAAATTAAACAATTACTGGAATGAATTTATTCATTTTATTTAATTCTTAGCACTACTCTATGACTAATAATAATATATAACTATTATTATTACATTAAATGCGCCCAATGAATATCACCTATTATTATTTAATTAAATAAATTATATTATTTCTCATAAAATCTAAGAAAAAATACACGGTATGTAAATTGTTATAAATGGTGTGTACATTGGTTTTTCCATTCTCTTAATTTCATAAACCACATTTATTAGACATTGAATAAAAGATATTTATTTCCAAAATAAGAATCACATCATTACTCACTAATAAATATATTATTTCACCCACAATATATTCTCTTGAATAACTAGTGTCAAAATCAATGTGATCAGGCATCCTTAAAAAATTATTAAACCACAATCAGGAATAATAATTATTAAACATGTTAAATTAATATCTAGCTGAGATGCTTCAACACAATTAGATTGTGACCCTGTCGGCCAATTTCTCAGTGGAATTAGGTGGATCCTACCTAATGTCCAAGGATTGCCGCTAGGAAACTCTAAGGCACCTATAGAGAAATAAGTTAATGCAACAAAGATGTGTCACCTACAAATAACACATACCGTGTACTATAATCCATTTTATCTCGATATCTCGAATTAAGTGGGTTTCATGACAGAGCCATCATCCCATGTGCATGATTATTCGTTATTTGAATTTCTAGAACTGAATTTGTCCATTAAACACCATATCCATGGATTTATTTAGGCTATATCAATTCCATCATTGGTCCTAAGATTTCTACATCCGTTATTTAACTGAAGCAACAAATAATTTCTCTAATTGTCTATTAATGTTGTACTACTCATGATGCACCCAATGTATCCTACCTCATCGTAAAATGACATTCATCCTAGGTTTCTCACATATATCCCAGTTCATGAGTTGTAATACCTAGTAATAATAATATTATATACTATGGACCAAAACAGTAGTCTGTAGATATGATCATATAATGACACTGTGAAATGTGGATATAATACTTCTGGGTCACATTCATATATTATCATCCAAAATATTACCAATGGTGCACACCATGAGTAGGTACCTCAATTTTTTATGAGTCCTAATCCCTAATGGAATGTTTTATTTGTGTCCCTCAAATAACATCATCTGGTCATATAACATATATTCAAGAACAATGTTTTGGAACATCCGAGATCTCATCTTAACAGGGATCCTCTCTGACCTGTTAATGCATCAACTATCCTTAGGAAATTATAACATGCATTGCCACATAGAAGAACAATCACGATGTGATAAGGTATTCATTAATGAAAAATTACAATGTAGTTGGTTTTTGGTAACCAACTTCTACAGTATAATGGTTTCATGATATAGCGATTGAAAGAAGAATGATAGCTCTAGAATGATTAGTGTATCAGAATCAAGGGTAGTCTGATCAATAGTAAGATTATTTTTGTTCGGATAGTTTAGGGTGATGTGGTTATAATATTTTGAGAAAATCAAATATTTTAATCAATACTTTTTCATTTTGAAAGAATTCTCTTTTTCAAAAAAAAAAAAAATTTCAATTTTTTTTCATAAATAAATGAAAAAAATCAGTAAAATTAAATAAAACAATTATTATTGAAATAAAGAAAATAAATTAATAAAAAAATTATGATAAATAATCAATACTTCCCATTAATAAAATAAAATATTTTTGTAGCATGTTGTTTATTAAATATATCATGTAGTTTATATTCAATATTTTAAAATTTAAAAGATATATCCTTATTAAGAACATGGTCTCTTAAAAAATCAAGCCTTATATCAATATTTATGGTTCTAAATTGTCGTATAGGATTTTTTTGTAATATTAATTTCACTATTGTTATCAAATTAAATAATTATAATATTAAAATTAAGTAAAAAAATGTATAAGGTTTGTTTCGTCCACAAATCCAAGGCACAAAAAATGTGAAATGATATATATTATTCCTCACCTATTGAGAGAGAGACAGAATTTTGATTTATAATTGGCCATGATAATAAAATATTTCCTAAATAATGATAGGTTCCTGATGTGAGTTTTCTTTCTAATATACATCCCCAAAATTCATCATCAGAATATGAAATTAAATTAAAAGATTAATTTTTTTGGTAAACATGTGATTGAAAAATTGTTCCTATCAAGGATCTAAAAATAATTTTAATTGTAGTAAGACAATATTATTTGTAATTTGACTGATATCTAGAACATAGACATATAGAAATCATTATATAGTGTCTTCGATGAATTAGAATGATGTAAACTACTAATCATAATTCTGTATAACTTTTTTTAACTTTTTTTGTCGAATGAACCAAATCATTTATTACATTAGTCCACATGAGAGGTATGTAAGTTGTAAATTTTTTAGGACCATCATTTATTAATAAATCAATAATATATTTAATGTGTTTTAAAAATTTTCCATAATATTTTTGTTAAATTTGAAATCCAAAAATGAAATTCAACACTCCCATCATACTCAATTAAAATTATTTTTTCATTACATCTAAAAAATAATTACCTTATTTTTGTTTTTTCAATCAGCTATAACATCATGAACATAGATTTTTCTTAATAATATATTATATAATATAGTTTTTCTAAAAATATTATGATCATCTAGTCCTAGAGAAAATTAATTTTCCAAAAAAAGATAAATCCCTTAGACCAAGCTCTATTATCTAATTTATATAATTAAATAGATTCACTAATTTTATTAATATAATTTTGTTTCTTTTAATATTTGATCACTAGTGATTGTTGAATATAAATATTCTCTAATAAAAATAAATTTTTAAATTCAAATTTCATATCCACATGATATAATTTAAAATTTATATGAGATACATTAGCTAGCATGACTCTATTTTTTCTAAACAGGAAACACTAGAATGGGTTTCATCATAATCTATCCTTTCATCCTGATTGTATCCTTTTTCTCCTAATATAGTTTTCTATTGAGTAATTATCTATTTATAATCCTTTTTTTTCAAATGAATCATTGGGATCATATTATAGGATAATTTTTTAGTCTATCCACTACATTCTAAAAGTTATTTATACTAAACCTGTTTATATATAAAATATAAATAAAAACCAATTTTAATCAATTAGTTCTTCTTAAATATACATTTTTTTTAATTGAGATAAAAATTTATAATATTATACTATGTTTCCAAAAAAATATAATGTTCTTACTCCTCTATATAGATTTACAATAATATTTTACAAAGGACCATCCCTATAGATTTTTGTCTTTCTAGGTAAGAAACAATATTCATATTATATATCTTGTTATTTTTGAGTGTACAACCTTTTATTTAATTAATTTTGATCAAAAATTTCAATTGAATGAAGTCTCTTGTTTTTATAGGTATCAATAATTTTTTTTGTTTGGTCTATACCTTTATAATCACAAAATCAATTTATTAAGAAATCTCTGACTATTGATTATACAATTTGTAGTGACTATAATTAGTAGAATATCATATAAATATTCATTCATGATATTTTTTATTGAATTTTTATAGATTTTTAGTGCTGAAGACATTCACCGTGCATACCAATACATTAATTTAATTTACGTTCTATTTTATTTCATTTCAGTGCACATACTGTATTTTTTTAGTTATTTGTCTTATTAAAACAATATTCATTATTAATATTGTTTTATATATATATATTTCCCAAAATAGGTAGGAAGGATGTATCCACTCATCATTTTCCCTTCCATTTCTTGAATAGTTATTTTTCTTCTATCAACAATATCATTTTTTGTGGCATTTTTAGTTCATAATAGATAAATTTAATACTAAGATAAAAGAAAAAGGAAAGAATTTCATATTTTTCAAACTTTACACCATGATAATATATTAATGAATATTTTTTTAAATCTATTTCAAATTCATTAAAATATTAAATCATTCAAAAATATTTAAAAATACATATTATGTTTTACAAAATAAAAATATTTATATTACTAAAAAATCCTCAAATAAACCACAGAAAATACTTTTATAGCCAAATATAATACTTTAAATTTTATAAAAAATTCTATAGGTTTAATTTATATTGATTTAAATGTAAAAGAAATTATTTGAAAGATAATTAGTGGTTTTTTCTAATTCAGAATGCATCAAAAAATCACTCATTGTCAAATTTATGTCCTGGAAAATCATAAATTAATTTTTTATTATATAAATTTGAAAAGAAAATATATTTAATCATCACTATATTTTGTTCTAGATCCAAGACTCGGTTTCATAAAAATTTATCAATTAAATATTTCCACAAAAATAATTTTGGAAAAATATATAATTTTTTTACTTCTAGGTTCTCTAAATTTAAAAATTTTATCATTGAATAAAGGAAAATATTTTTTAGAGAAATATATTTAAAATCCATCATCACAATTTTGATAAATATATATCTGGTTTGGAATTAACCCTTGTACACTCATGAATTTTTATGTTGGTCATAATGTTTTATCTCCATCTAATTCAATTGTAACTATATTTCCTGTTGATTTTTCACCAACGGTGAATCATCAATCATACATTATATCCATTGTCTAGAAATTGGAAGAGTATCTACCCCTGTGTATAGAGTAGCCTCTATCCATATTATATAAAGAATTTTTTTCTTTGTGTCCTTTTCAATGAAAAAATATTTCTACAGATGTTCTTTTTCTCTCCCAAATATTCATGGTGTCTAAGTGTATCAATAAAAAATGATCTAGTAAAATAGATTTTCATTATTCACAAATATTTTAATTATTAACTTCAAAAATATTTTTTGAAATTTAAGACAGTTTGTCCTCTCATTTTTGGCTTTCTTATGTATTAGTTTCATTAATACTGTCTACTTGTTCCTTTGAATAACCAGGTATTATTTTTTGAGCTTAGTAAAAAAATTTGTTTTGTATGATTTAGAATTTTCACCATTTTTTTCTAGTATATATTGTTTATACATTAATTAATTTTTATAAATAATATAATATAATTAGTTCTCTCCATTAGGTAATATAATAGATTTTCATTAAAAATATACTACTTAATCAATTAGTTATTTTGTTTAATTTTGGGTTTTATAAAATATGTTGTAATTGTATTAAATAATTCATTTGGATCATGATTTTTTGTATGATTAAAAATGTTTCTATAAAAACATTTTGAAATAGTTTTTCATAAACATCTACTTATTTTTTAAAGAATAATAATTATCTTCTCGAATTGATCACTAAAAATCCATTTTACTATTTTAGAAACAATTCAAGTCAGAGGTAGAAGATTAATAGGTTTGAACCTCTTATTATTCCATAAACAAAAAACGCATTTTTCTTTTAGATTCTGTGTCTCTTTACCTAAATATTTTTTAGAAGAGATAATTTTGTGTTTGGATACACTCCATATATATTTCATTTCTCATTTTTTCTTTTATGCTCATATTAGTTTTTTTCCAATATTTCATTTCCATATTTATCCCTTGTTCTTTTTGATATGGGAAATCAGGTATGATATGAACCATTTCCTTGCATTGATATATTATTAATTATTTTTTTATTTTATCACAATTCTCATAAGACTTTATAATGGATATATTATTCTAATATAATCATCTAAATTTCCTTGATAACTAAGAAAATTCCATTTTATAGTCTGACCATTCTGATTGTTTTGAGTTTTAGAATCCTATGACTGCATTTTCAAGATTTGAATATGTAACCTATAGGGAAATATTTTCCGTTTTAATATTTTCTGATCATTAGCATGATATTTCATTTCCTATTCATATATTATTAGTTTTCCGATTAAATATCTCACTATCATGATTTGTAACAGTGATTATTTTCAAATAGCTTCACATGTGACATTCAATTTCTAAACAACCTCCCTTAGTATGTTTATAGTTTGATATGTTTGAGTTATTGAATCTCGAAGGAAATAAATATTTTGTATTATTTCAATCAAACTTTAATTAATTTGTTTGATTCTCTCTATAAATTATATTATAAAGGTTCCAAAATATTTTTTTACAGAAATAAATCTTTTTTTATATTATCTGTTCCATCATATGGAGTAGTTATTTCTTCAAACACATCAAGGCAGTATGTTGTTCTGATAATTGATTGAACTGATCATTATGATTCCGAAAATGATGGAAGTCACTATTTTTTGAGTATATTTCATTGTCAACTTGTTTTTCATCATCCCATGTCTCTGGTTTCCTAGGAATTTTATAAAAAGGGATAATCTTCATATACAATTTATATCCCAAATTCTATATGTTGATGGTCATATGTGATTTCTAGCATCCCTAGCTATCATGATTAATATATGAATAGAAAATCCTAGATATACCATCCCTTAGAAAAGATATTTAAATTTTTCATTTTATACACATTATTCGTTTAATCAAGAAAGAGATTTATACAAAAAAAGATAACATTTGATAACAATTGTTTGGATATAATAATAAAAGAGACACAAGAGTGGGGTGAATTTTTTATTTATGATAATCATGATAGGATCAATCTGTTAAATTTCCATGTGTTTTATGAAATAGTGTATTGTTCTCTTTTTAAATGATTTTTGAATTTGATAATAAATAAATAAGAAAATGACTATGATTATAGTGGATTAGGGCACAAATACCCCTAGTCTACTCCATCAATGCTATCTATTTGAGCACGGTGATTTTTTCAAGAAAATTCCCTCTTATAATATGAACTTCAAAACCATGTGTATGAAGTTGAAACCATTACATCATGGATAAAAATATACTTCTTGTTATTTTAGAAGAAACTCGTTTCTCCACTACATAGTCCAAGAACCAGACACTTAACACTGAATACATGTGAGATGTTGAAATTATAGTACATCGATTGAGATTTATTGGTTGATTTATTAGGTTGAACATCATAGTTGTAGAAACAAATAAATGAATACAAATCCTATTATTCAAATATTAATGTATTTCATTATGAATGGAACCAAAATTTTCCTATATGGAAGTTTACTTCATCACAAATAGAAAAAAATTAAATGATGATGTTTTAGCAGAATGACGATGATATATGTTTATCCTCAAAATACATCATCTTTATTAAATAATAAAGCCGATCATTCGTTGATGTTATTTTGGAAAATTATATACAGAAATATTTTTTTATCTTGCATGTATCACATACATATAAACTAAAAATATTCAATCCATATTTATATATAACACCTTTATTTTCTTTAGTTGATAAAATCCATGAATTTCCACTGATAGATCACAATCAGGTAAATTATTTTCATGATAGACACATAACTCTTCTTAAAAATATGAATGATTTATTTTAATAAATTTGAGCCTTTTAATAAATCATTAAATAGTTTTGAATATGTATATATAGTTCTTTCCACATTGATTCATATATTTTGGAAAATATCACTAATTAAAAACATCGTTGTTGAATAGTCAAACATAGGGTTCCTTTATGTGATAAAAAATACTAATCACTTGGTGGACAATGTAGAGTGGATAAAAAATTTATGTTAGTTGTAACATAAATTTTTATCCCAAAAATGTATGTTCCAATATAAAAAATGGTTACCTAAACCATACGTTCCCTTATCAAAATTGTATAGTTTAATCCAAACATTGTGTTGATTAACTATAATTTCATAACTTCTGAGAGAATAGGGTCCATAAATGATTTTCTAAACGTATGGTCTATTCCTATAGTTATTATTAACAATTTATTGTTGAGAAAAATGTTTTGATAATATGCTAAAAAATTGTTCTGACACATTATCTAATATTTCCAGGGAATCATTGTTCGAAAAGGAATTTATTAAATAAATACCTCAATGAATATTAATTTCCAATAATTCAATTAATGTAATTTCATTAGTAAAACCATATAGAATATTTTTTATCATCAAAATCAATACAATTTATAGAGTATTATTGATATAATACATCGCCAACACCTTCCTTTTGTCACAGGATATACTATTGTCAAATGATTATGAATCATATTTCTTTTACAAATAATATATTTTGATGAAATGTTTTGTATAAAAATTTCACTTAATGGGTAATGATATTATTATTATTTATGATATTGTGGAACATAAATTTATTATTTATTTATGTGATGGGTGGGAGCTATACATATATATAATTAATTAGGTGAAAATATTATCTCATGATATTATCTAATATCAAATTGGGAGTTATCATGGTATTTTAATAATTTTATGGAATGAAATGTTAACTATTTTCAATAATATACAGATAGAATAGGATGTGAACATGTTTCATTAATATAGGAATGGAATGCCATGTGAACCCAATTCATTAATGGACTTTCTTCATTAATATTGTCTTAGGAGCGAGGCTTGAATAATATGAATTTATTTTCAATAATTATGTATATGTTACAAATTCCATGTCTCATTCCAATGGTATTCTCTCTTGGTTAATGATGATTCAATTCCTAATGATTCATGCCTTATAATTTTCCAATCCTTATCAAATGATTCATTATTATGATAGTTTCTACACTAGGTATCCATTTCAAATTTTATATTGATGTTATCATAAACATATTCTCATTTTTTTCATACGTAAATAAAAACATTACCCCTAATGAGCATCTAAGATAAAACATTGTTATTATATCTTTATCTTTGTTATGAAGATATGGATGATATATTATCTGTCAATAAAGGGATAAAGTAAGGAATAAATAAGCAGGAGATGATGTAGCTTATTTATAAACCAGTTTTTAGGTTTCCATGTTTCCAAAGGCATTATACTATTATGTTAAACAGGTTTGTATATCATTAATGTAATAATTATTCAAAAAAAGGTTGTAATGTATATGTATGTTAGTAATATTTTTAAATATTTATTATCATAGGAATGTTTAGATATCCATTGGATGCAAGGATGAAAATACCCTGGTGAGTTCCCAAAGATTTTTTTAAGGATAAGTCTAAGAGTGAGCTAATATATTCCAAAAATTCCTATATTTTGTAAAATGGATAGTGTTATTATTTTCATAGTAATACATCTATGTCTAGATACTCCAAATGGATGTGGTTATAGTACATATTTAACTTGGGGTAACAACAC
Source organism: Viscum album (assembly GCA_963277665.1). Lineage (NCBI taxonomy): Eukaryota > Viridiplantae > Streptophyta > Magnoliopsida > Santalales > Viscaceae > Viscum > Viscum album. The sequence goes on along the minus strand of OY728121.1, from coordinate 200,712,411 downwards.
TAAAAACATTGTATTGTGTTAGAATTGATTACACACATTTGCTTGGAAACATACCTTACTTCACACATGTTTTGACACTTTTGGGGGATACAGTTTAGAAATTATCAAACCTTTAATGACTCATCTTGAAGTATTTAAATATTATATTTTGTGTAATGACATAGTATAAACATATGGTGTCATATATTAATGAATGAGTCGTAATTTATATATCTTATAATTAATTTTCATGATTATATGGTTTCACACTATGATTATTGCTTCATACTCTTTGTTTTTGGATTTTATTCTATGGTTGGAACCTAAAACAACATAGATAATGATGGGTTTAGGGAAAATTCAATGATTTCCAACATGGGAAGCCAAATATTTTGTTACATGGAATATAAAATCTCATTTATATGCTCAAATAACACAAAAATATTAATAATATTAGGCTTCCAAACATGAAAAGGAGGGAATAAACATCTATTAGGTGTAGAATAATGTTACCTCCACATTTTTTAGAGGGTATACTGATCTACATGGTACTGAACAATAGACTAGTTCCATTTAAAATATTTTTTCCATTCATCCAATTTTTGAACACGAAAAAATCAATATATATGTATATTGTTTATATAGGGAATCCGTTCATTGGTGTAACCTTACCAACAATAAAAGACAAAATGAGGAAATTGATTCAATAGATTGGGGTGAGTTCAATATCATAAGTTTCAATAATTTATTTCCTTAAATTTTATGAATAATGATAAATATTCATTCCTCATGTTATTTTAAAATAATGATGATTTTATTGGGACATATAAACAAGATTTTAAAATATATGGGAGGTACACATCTGGTATTATCATCCAACCTGAATTTAATGTTGATATATTCATTAGTTTCAAAAAAAGTTCCCTGAATCATGTTAGTTATAAGATAACTTAGTTGGTATGGAGAGATAGTTTTATGTGAAATCATGAATGAATAGGATGTTATATTTCTATTCCAGTATCATTGATTTAATAGGAGAATGAAGTTGGAGTTCAATGTAAAATGTTTTAACCATGTAGAGAAATGTTCGAGCCGTCCTTTATAAAATATATGTAGGAAGGAACCTTGATTAAATATCCTTAGTGGAGATATAAAATGATTTATGTGTGTAATGTAAGGTCATTGAGAATATTTATTTCCTATGTGACGAGAAGAAGATAGATAACAATGTCAATAGATATAAATCTATATAGAATTATCCTCCTCCGATTCTTTTCTTCACGTGTTAGGAGAGTGGACATCATGAAATCTAGTGCCAAAACCTAAATATTAATGATGAGTATCGACATTATAGACATCATATGTATAGGGATAAAGAAAAATCTAATGTTATTATTGTTTATATTTAGGGGTATTATAATCACAAGGTGAATGGTATATGTACTATCCACTCTAGAACTAAAAAAATCATATTTTACTCAAGATCTACATATTATCTCATATCTAAAGAATTTAACAATTGTAATATGATTTAAAAAAAGAATTAGATATTAATTTATAATTTAAAACCTTTAATGATTTGATGATGGAATATAATGCTTATGATTCATTTCTAGTGGAAATTGGTTGATGTTTTATTCCTGTAAATCAGGATATTCTTCCACTAGTTTTATATTATTTCATCCAAGGAATAGACTGGATCTATCAACACAAATCCTATACCAATTTTCAAGGAAGGGAAGATATGATGGACATTCTAATACAATATATGATCACCATTAAATGTGATGATAATTTTTAAATTTAGATATTGATGTATCCATTGTATGGTCCCTAATAACAATTAAGAAAATGTGTTTATATCATATTTTTGTGAAGAAAATTGAATTTTATGATACACATATTTTTTCAGAATTTTTTTATTTCTTTACATAAATGTTTCATAGAGATAATTTTTTTTTGATGTTATGTTATCTGAAGAACGCATACCTGGTGACACACCAATTTTATACACGCTCTTTGGAACTTCCCTAACTGAGCTAAAGTAATTGAAGATGAAACTCGAGGATAATCTTGAAAATATATTTATTTGGCCATTTGGGTCATCTTAAAGTCGTCGATATTCTTATTTTAAATAAATATGGATTAGTATTACTATTAATTTGTTATTTGGAGTTGACCAATATAATAATTATGAAAATATACCATCATCTCCATATTGATGACATTATTTATAAACTATTCAGAGCTAAATCATTTTCAACGATTGAAATTAATTTAGGATATAATCAAATGAATGGAACGAAAGAGGATATAGAAATGATGAAATTCTATAAAATGTATTGAAACTATTATTGTATATTAATACCTTTATCTCATTCTAATTCACATATTATATCCATGTATATAATAAAGATATTCTTTAGTGATTACATTGAACAATTTCTTTTGTAAATATAATAGATATTCATATCTAAATTAATATAATGGATGAGAATGAATATTACTTTATAATTGTACAATAGATCCTATGTAAATAGAATCAATATTATATATTTTAAAAATTTGAAATTTTGATGAAAAATGTTTCATTTTTATGTTACATAATCTTAAGAGATGAAATATCATTATATCCTTCCATGAAAAATGTTATTGAATGTCTGTCCATAAAAACCATGGAGACCGAGATATATAATCTTCCTCTATTAGCATGATATTATTTATTTGGTTTGGAAGATACCTCACAATTATATAATACTATGTCGATGTTGACTCAGAAGAAAAATAAGATCACATGTATATATGATTGGGAGGAATATATCAGGTAATTGACGAGAATGATAGTCCGTGAAGTTGTATAACCATTTCCATTTAGTTTATAAGGGTTAGTTATATATATTGAGGCATCCATGAATAAATTTTAATGTGTTTTTCTGAATAATGGCCAGGTTATATATTTTTCCTCATGAAAATTGATTGATCAAGATAGAAATTACCATACTCATGATGTAGTTTTAGACATGGTAATTTTTTAATAAATTATTTGGATGCATGATATTTTTGGAGAAAATTGTGATACATATTCCAATAAATAATGTATATAAATTATATATATATATATTATCATATAATTATTTGAACATGGTTCAATGAAATTGGATATTGGTGAATAATTATGTGACTACTTAATACAATACAAACTTATTAATGTGATCAAGGTGGAAAATACATTAAGTGAAAATGATCATGATAATATATCCATGATGAAGATATAAAAGATTCAATTTTTATGTATTTTGAATGGATATATTTGTAAATTATGATGGAAGAAAAATTTATTTATATCGCAAAATTGAATGTCCAAAAATCTATCCGTGTGATGATTAAATTGGTGTAGATGGAAGTTATAGAACTTAAATATATTGTTAAAATTGTTCCCAGGATTTATATTTGTCATTATGGGATTATATGGTTCTGGAAATGTGAATTTAATTTTTCAATTGTATATTTGTTGAAGAATTTCAATGGGAATATCATAGTTATTCATTTTCATTTCTTCGTTGATATATAATGATGTAAAAATATTTCAAATAATACTTATGCTGGGATGAAATTAAATGAGGTATAAAATTTTTTGTATCATGTTTATTCTTATTCCAAAATGATACAATTGAATGAAAAATGTCCAAGGGTAGGTTTCATCCTTTTGTATAAAATAATTGAAATGGGAGAACATCATTGGGTATTTTCTTCATTGGCCTACCGAAAATTTCTCACGGGAGTAAGGCCACATTGTTTTTATCCAATAACCTCACTATGTCATCACATTTCATTAGTATCGCATAAAAATTCCCTCTAGATAAGATTTTTTGGATATACATTACTGAATATGTAATTTTATATTGAGTACCACATTCCAATATATATTATCTTGATTTGAGGTTTACCTCATAATTCTATAAAAGGTTTCATTAGCACATTGAAAGAAATTATAATTCAGATCTTCTTATCATCCATATAAGGATATATAATATAAAATAACGATTGAAACACTATAGGATATGTTGAGAACCGGTTCATTGGATCTGAATGTTGGTTAGGATCAACCCCTTCTACTAGTTGAGCTTTCTTACAATAAAAGATTTCACTCAATAAATATTATTTCTCATTATGAATCACTATATGGAATGAATGTAGATAACAAACATAATGTAATTAATTTAGAGAACGATATATATTTGGACCAAAGATAGTTGATAAAATTGAAGATTTGATTAGATACATTCCTATTCTTTTAAAGAAAGAAGAATGTAAAAATAAATGATATGTTGAAAATAAATGATGTGATATAGAACATGATGTTGATAAAAATGTGTTTATAAACATTTCACCCGGGAATAGGCTTATTTGATTTAGGAAAAGAGGGAACCTATGTCCTTGTTATATCATTTCCTTAGAAATTCTAGATTATATAAGGATAATAATCTAACAAGTGGATCTTCACAAAACCTATCTCATGTCAAAATTTATTTTCATGTATATGTGTTAGGTAATTACATATATGACCCATCACAAGTACATAACTATGTGTTTATAACATTGGTTCATGATCTTTATTTTGAGAATCTACTGGTCGATATTCCAAATTCTATAGAGAAGGTTCTATGTAGAAAAACCATACAGATTTTATTCTTTTTTCACAAAACCACTTGATATAGGAAACTACGTGGGAACATGAAGATTTTAGGAGTCAAAAATAAAATAATTCTTTGTTAGAGTGATTAATTTCAAGCATTAAATTCATTTTATTTTAGTTACAGTGTAACATTCCCAATCTTTTTGAATTTATTTTTGTATAAAATGAATTTTATTTGGGTCTTTCAAGGAATGATACACCAATTAATATAGTATTTACATGAATCATTGGGTTATGTTTCATTACCTGAAACACTCTGTTAGCTTCCTTGACAAACGAGACATAGTTTTATCAAATCCTTGAAATTTTATTAATGTAGTTAATTAAAAATTAAAATTGTAACCTAACAACAATAATTATAAAAATGAATATAATATATATTTTTAAAAAATAAGTATATTGATTTCACATAATTTAATGATATTAATAATGAAAAATATAATATTTGTGAATGTAAATATATGTTTATAAAATAATGTTTTCTAAAAAAATTTATCATAATTTATTTCATGAAAATTAATATGATTACATTTTAATGATTTTATAAATATAATTTGTTATCATAGACATCATCATTGAATTAATAATGTCAAAATCAGGTTTGGTCTAATTGTTTGTATTTCTCTAAAATATCATTTTTTTATTATTGATAGTGTCAAATAATGATTTTCAAATGAAGAAAAGATTTTTTAAAATTTATTTATATTGTTAAATTATTATTTTATATCATATTAATTTTTATTTAGTTCTCCTATATTACTATAAATCCATTTTATTTCATTGAAATTAATTTCATGTTGACATTGAATATAAATACTATGTAATCAATTGATATTTTCGCATAAGCCCTGCGTTCTCAACATTTCTAACAGATTCATTTTCGAAAATATATAAACCTTATCATGTATAATGTTATTAATTTATCCCTATTTTATTCTTCTTCCATATGAAAAATTATTTCGGAATTCTCTCCTTCATTAATTTACTTGATTTCCGCTAACATCCCGTATAAATGGACACACACTCATCTCCTGTTTTCACAACAATAGTGAAATGTTTATCTACCATGACCTATACAAATATCATTAAATATTTCCTACCATAATTTTATAATATATTATTTATGTATATGGACAGCTATGAAAGGATTTCAGTGAAAACCTAATGGATTAACCCACTGAATACGCAGCGTTGATCAAAACACGTTTTTATTTTATTTCATCCTCAAACCCCTTAAATTATATTTATTTAAGAAATATATAATAATATAATATTATTGAATATAAATATATTGTTTTATTAGGGGTAATACATAAAGACACACACACGTCCATCAAATGGGTTTCAAAGTCACTGTTTCTGTGCATGGTAGACATCCACCTTGCTAAAAGATGTCATTATTTTTTCCATTTACACATATCAATGATTGGAATAATTATTTAAATACTATTAATATATTATATTTAGTATATATATAATTTTTTTATGATTCTATATTTATTTTATCACACATATCATCATAATTATCATTTTGTGGGAATATGATAATGTCGTTTGTGTGGACGTCGGACTACCACCATACAAAGTGATGTGATTAATTCACGCTTTATCTAAAATTTTGGAAGGATTGATTTGAAAAAAATGATATATTTTAAATAAAAATTATTTTTAAATTATTATATATAATATACTATTATATCATTCAATCTAACATGGATCTAGAAACATCATTCATGCATATGTTTTGCCTACCCTCTATAGGATGGGTGTATTTCATTTCAATTTTATATTGTTTATAGAATATAATAAATACATATATATAGTGAATATATATTTTATCTATACAATTACAATAATTATGGAGATAATTAAATCATGATTAAGGTAACATAACAAAAATTATGATGAATTGGAACATTTAAGAACAACAAAGTGGTAATTACATTAAATGTAACATTGACATGTAATTTTTAAAATTTGAGAAATATATTTTCATTATAATATCATTTATTTTATTATAAAATTTAATATTATTTTATTATTTATTAACAATAAAATTATTTTTATCATAAACCTGGTTGGTGAGAGTTTTACGAAAGTCAATACATAAGGTTTAGTGTTTTCATCTCACATTTTACATTAGTGAGACACATGTTATATTAATGAAATAGTTGTTTGATGTCATGTATATAGTACCCAGTAATGTGTTTTTTTATTATTATCCTAATATTTTTTATTATTTACATATCTATTTGAGTATATATCATTCATGGGTTAATGGATTCAATGTTTCCAACACGATATGGGAATTTTATCTCAATTGTCCTCATCTAAGACATATGGAATGTTATGCACCTATATTCTTTTAATAAGAGTATATAATACCCCTTTGAAATGTTATGTAACTGACCAGAACATCCTGGTCCATTTCATTGTCAAATTATAGTGTTTGGGGTGTCCTTTACGTGATCTTTGAGCTGGAAGCGTGTCGGTGTCGGTGACAAGGTGTCACCTTGGTGTCCCCGATCAATGTCGCACCAAAAAGGTTCCACAGTGGGGTGTCAGGGCAATTTCCCACGTTTTCTTGTAACATCTCCTTTATGTCTTCATACCCTTTTTGGGTGGTTTTCAGATGTTTAAATCCTACAAATGATAAGTCCCCTAATATTGGGGCAACCCTTATTTACCTAAACTTGTGGCCTTTTTCCTCAGTGTCATACCATTTTCCATGTTTTCAGTTTATCCCCTATTATGTTTTCATTTTATATTTATTAAATATTCCTATAAACTCACACCCATTATCTCCACTATATCCAAGGAGAATTATTAAATCTCAAAATATTCAAACATGGGAAAACTCTAGCCACGTGATCGAACCATGATACACTTTTTAAGAACATCCAGATTTAAAATACCATTACTCTATGATCCGAGATTTATCACCATAATCTTCTCCCTCAGTCTCTTTTTACCCCATGGATGTGCTTAATGACCTTCCCTACGAGGAGAATCATGGGCTTATGTTGGATCCCATCCCGCTCAGCCATAGAGTCCATGGAGTTCTTACTCTACAATGTGCACATCCCCAGTTTTTTGGTGCCAGGATAAATCGTTATTCTTTTATAATCAATTTATGGGTTCTTCTTTCATATCTCTTAATTATGCATCATGAGGGGTGGGTATGATGATTTTCCCTCAGGACATAAATGAAAACAAAATTAACGATGATAATTAATGGAATTTTAATTTATTAAGTGGTGGGAATGATGATGTTGATGTTTCTTTGTTTTACATTCATTTCATTTTTTTAATTGTATAGAATCATGTCCAGTAAAAATCATGGTCGTTGGTTGTCACTTATTTCACACTAATGAAGTTATATTTTTCATGACAGTCTTGTGATTCAATAGCTATTACATGAAAACTTGTAAATCATGAAAACAAGGTTGAATAAATGGTTTCCCTGAAAATAAGATACATTCAGTGAACACCCTGTTTACTCCAACAGAAGGAACATAATGAACGGAAAGGTTGAATCTAATATTCCCTCTCTCTGTTATGGTAATATGAAAGGTTGTTCTGTTTAATGTATCTGGGTGACTCATAAAGGGGGATGGAATGTTCAGGGTGAGAAGTAGTTTATCTAAGATTTAGAGGCCTTATGGATATGGTATGTCATAGCTTAGATTGGTTCCAGTATTTGATGGTGTATAAGGGATCCCTTTTGTTTGTGGGACCTTACAAAAGAACCGGGTGTGAATGCTAAATTGTCTTCATGGCTGTTTTCATTCAATTGTTGTTTTCTCTTGGGGGTATTCCTATCAGTTTCTTAGTAGTGAAGGAATTTTTAAATTGAATAACATGAATATGATAACGATAACAGGTATAGATGGGATTGTTTTATTCAAATGGGTTTCTCTTTTGTTTTTGTTTTTGTGTATTTTTCCATGTTGGGATAACTGTGAGAGAGCTCTTGTATGGGTTGTTTGTCGGTTTCTGAACACATATGTGTGGTTAATTTTTTGATTACCTATATTTATAATTTTTAGTTATTGGGTTTCTTATAAATAAAACACCCATTTTGAGATCTTTATTCTGAACACACAATTTCATGGGTGAGGGTGTTTTTTTTTTCAAACAATCTTATGAGTGGCTACTTTTTAACACTTTTATTCTGCCTCTCCCAGTTAGCCCATGATCCTTAGAGTTGGTTTTGATGGCCTAAGGTTTATTTTGGCCCATGAATCATTAGGATGAGTGTTTTTATTATCTTTCCCCAGGTGATTGTGGGTAGGTTTTCTTCCAATGTGTAGTTGGGATGAGGACAAAGTGTCTTCAGGCATGGTAGTGGTTGTTCTAGGCCAGGAGTCATTGGGAAAGGAAGTGGTTATTCTGGCCACGGTGTGATCAGGCAAGGCAGTGGTTGTTGTGTCCTAGGTTTCTATGGGCATGGTTTTGAGTCGTTGTTGTGTCCTAGGTGTCTCTAGGCTGGATGTGCGGTTGGGATAGAGCATATTTTTGTTGTTGTGGGTGGTAGTGGGACTGTAGTGGGATATTTGGGGGATGTATGATGCATAGAATGACCAAAATAACAAGTATGGAAGTGTTTCGGGGTACCCAAATATTGATGTGTTATTACTATTTCTTTATCTGATGTGAATTATTTGGGGGTGTATACCTTAGTGAGGATATGAGGATAGTTTCATTGCTAGGTGTTTGGGTTACATGTTTTATCAAGGGGAATTAGAATATCTCCCCACATGTGCACAAAGGTTTGGGTTTTCCATAATGATTGTACACATATACTCTCCCAACATATATAAAACTGCTTTTGGGTTTCTAGGAGGACCTTGAAGATACTATCAAACCATTCTATATCAAGCTTCATGATATGTCATTGAAAATTTTCATTTTATTGGAAAATTAAATCAATGTTTTATTGTACCTTTTTCTATTATTTTTTATCATGAATATGTGAATGAATATTGGGATTTACATTTACATTCAGTTTTTGGAGTTGTTTATGATTAATCGTCTTATCCTCTAATATTATTAAATAAAATAGGTAAAGCCATCCATTATTTTATGTGGGATTCTATAACTTTGGTTCTAGTCTCCACTCAGGGGAAAATTGAATGCAGGACTCGAGGTTCATTATATATCCTTCAACTGGAAGAAGAATTGGCTTGGCAGTTTGTTGTACCTTTTCTCGTCTTGGTGAAGGCTGGTCATGACAGTATGGTATCAGAGGAGGTGTTTGAGAGATAGGATAGATTTTGGGGTTATGAACAGAGTGGATTGCACGGAATGATAGGGAAAATAGTGTTAGGAAATCATGGTGCATGAAAATGACTAGGGATGATCTTATAGGACATGGGATTTGTAACACCCCAACCTTCTACGGTACGCTTCTCTTTGAATAATGTGATAGCGTGTGTTGTACACAACACCGAGTTCTAACACACCATAACTAATCAAACTAGCCATTATGAATAGTAATACCTACTTTTTGAAATTATATATATTTTATATTTGAAAATGGACTTCATTTTTGGATTCGGAATATCAAATTTAGCCTAAGGTGAAATTTTGGTAGATTTCGGATAACTTTCATATTTTGATGAATAGTGAAAATTACTAAGTTTTAATTAAAAACAACTTTTTTATTCAAAATAATTAATAGTGATAAATTATGAATTTGAGTGGTTTTAAAGTATATTTAGAATATATTTTTACCATTTAATATAATGTTGGTCATTGGACATAATTTTACAATTAAACCGAACATAAACGAGTGTCAATCTTTTGATAGTTATTATCTCTTAAAAACACGCTTTTTGTTTTGACAGCGGGAATTAATTTTAAATTAATTTCTGCCACTTCTGTGTTTTGAATTTAGGAAAATGGATTCCATATTTGGAATCAGGATGTTCAAATTGTGTAAATAGGTAACTTTTATTTTTAGACATTTTGAATAATTATTGCGGTAAATATTTTATTTACCATGGTTAAGGGTAAATCCGGTAAATAAGGGTTAAAAAATAATATTATAATAATACTAAATTACCCTAAAACGTGTCTTAACCCTATTGGTTGATACATGATCGACCATGGGAATCTTTGGGTCTATTTTGGGACCCCATGGATCCACTTGTAAGTGATAATGACACTTTATTTTAATTAAGTTAAAATGAATACAAAAATGACACAAGCATATATCTTTTAGTAAAACAATTGTTACATAGGGTTATATATGTTGGATTTTAGATTATAAATATTCATTAGAAAGCTAAAACGATTTCCTACATAATGATATTTTATTTATAATTTTTAGACATTAAATAATTTATTTTATTTATGACACAATGATGATGCAGTAATTACTATAATAGTGAAAAATTAAAATAATTGATATTATAAATACCCAAATAAATATAATATGAAACTTTTAATGAATTAAACTAATTTTCTAGGATACTATGATATATTCGTATTGATTTAATGGACTTTGTTCTAAGTAATCAATTTGTTATGAGTTTCACAAAAATCAACTATTGAATAGTGTCAAAATTGACATAAAAGAGTTCTTAAAACAAATATTATATTATTAATTGATATTAAATTCCTAAAAATCTAAGGTTCGGCCAAGAGACTTATATCATGATAGGTTCATCATTAATGTACCACTTGGGGGTCGCTTGGATGTATATAGTAAGTTTATTAACCATATTATATAAAAATACAAAGAGACATTGTAAAAGTGAAACTAATTAACTTAGAGTTAATACTTAAAGATAAGGTTAATATAAGTACCCAAACCTGTCTAAATTCTATTGGTTGAGTGGTTTTCGACCTATCCCCACCTTAAACTTTGAATAATAAGCTTTGTAGCCATTAGAAACCTAATATGAATTTATTATAAATTAATATTTCTAGCTTTTCCAAAGGTGCCCCTCACCCCTCTTATAAAAGGGCACTCCTCCTTCTCATTTCTTCACACCTTCAAAGCCTTTTGGTTCGGCAAAACTCTGCCCAAATACTCTCCCAACATCCGTCAATACAACCTAGAGGCCTTAGTTTGATCAGAAAGCCAACCTAAGGAGCCCTTTTGATCAAATCAAAAGGAAGAACCCGAAGAAGAGGTAATGATTTCACCACCCTTCTCCAAGTTCATTTTTTCTTCCACTTCTTCTTCCTTTGTTCTTACCATTCTAAAATAATAACTCCAGTATCTCACATATACTGTGATGTTATTATAAATATGGTACAACCATATTCAGTATTCTATCCACCCTTTGAATAACATGTCACCATACGTGCGTACGTACGGACTACCGTCTCCACGTCGTGGTGTAATTGTTATTCAATATAATATTATTTGGATGGGTATAATAATGATGTGTAACTCATGTAAATAATAAATATAACATGTTAATGATTCTGTATATATGATATAACATCCATTTATATATTATTTTAATATCAAAAGAATGATATTGTCGCTCATGCGTACGTACGGACTACCGTCTCCACGAACGCGATGAGATTCATTCTCCATCGTATCCATTCGAGTATAATTATCATTTGATGATTTAAAAATGATGTTTAAGGACTAGATATCATTCTGGATATGAATAAGATACAACAACCATGGCTTATGTAACAAAACATATAAAAGAAAATGAGTAAGTTAACTCCTGAAACGACGATAATTCTAAGATATTATTAACAAATCAATGTTAAAAGATCATATATGATATCATATTATTATATATGATTCTTTTATAATTTAATAACAACTATTTAACCATTATACAGGAGGTTAACCTACCCCAACCAAGGAAACGTACAAGGTAAGGGTTTACTTTACAACCTCTTCATTATCCAAGGTTGTTTATACGTAATAATCTACTGGGATCTCTTTATCATCCACATCCATGTTTCTTAAAAATGCATTTCAAAACATTTTTACTATTTACTAGAATATGAGTTAAAGTCATTTATACCCTTTTTGACTTTTATAAGTTGTTTATAAAGGAATCTTTCGGTCGTTTTCAAAACAAGGTTCTTTTTAACCTTTTCGACAGAATTAAGGTAAGAATATTTTTTTTAACTTATACGGCGGGTGTGGCTATTTTCCGCCGTTATAAAATCTTCAAAGCTTCCCTTACAAGATTATAAGAATATTTTCAAAGAAATTTTTTTATTTTATATGGATCTTAAATGATTTCAAAATAAAAGGAGATATTTCTTTAAAAAGAATTTTGATTTCATCTATGTCAACATCCTTTGATGGATTTTAAGATTATTTGAAGTTGATTTATTATGATACAAAACTTCTATATTGTATTGAAGGTTTTGTGATATGTTTGACTGTGTATGTTCTATTTTTATACCATTCATAGTTTATAGTGAAAGTATTGACATTTCGTATGCTAGTTTTAATACGAATGTTTATGTTATGTTTAAACCTTTTCATATGGGAATGCAGTGGACTTAATATGTGACTGGTGGAGCCCGCTATAGCTCCTCGATGCATCGGTAGGTCTCATGAGACAAACTAGTGTCTTGGAACAAGGCCTTGACAAAATCTTATTTGTAGTCTTGGCACGAGGCCTTGGCTATGTGGTTATGATAGTCTGGCATTATGCATTCCAACATTATGAAAGTGGTTATTGATTTTTGCATGTGATTATTCGATTAGTAGAATATCCATGTGAATAAGTAAATGGAATTATTTCATTTTATTTATGCCATACCATGTTGAAAGTTCATATTTAAAAGGCTTTTGTTTTAGTTATACATTGCCTTAAATGTTTATTCTTATTTATGAATGTTTCCGCTATATTGTTATCCTTACTAGGCATTTGAGCTCACCCCTTTTCTATGTTTTATTTTTCCCAGGATATGAAGAAGTAAGTTATGAATGACCTGCAGGGATTTTATGAGGGGTTAATAGTGTGGATTGTAGAAACATTATGTTGTTGTAGTAGTTTTTCATTTTATGATGTAATGTAAAACTTATGAATATATCTAGTGTTTCCAAGGCTACTAAACCAATCGGTCTTTCGAGATTTGATCTTTCTTGTGATCATACCAATGTTATGTAATAATGCACCGACTCTGGGTAACTGGGGTCGGGGCGTTACAGTTGGTATCAGAGGAAGTTTAGTACAAACCTTGGAAGCTAGATTTAGATAAAATCTGATTAGAGCACGTAGACCTAAGATGAACTTTGAGGATTAGTATAGAAGAACTTCCTAGAATTTTGGTATTGTAGAGATTTTGTGAGTTTTCCGAGAAATACATCCCTGTCTGGATACGAGCAGGTAGAGGCGGCTCTGGCACAGATGTACCTAGGGGTAAAACCCGAAAACACAGCTTTGAGCTAGACTCGAACGGGAACTGGTGCACGACAACGAGCCTTGCTGCACTCTTGGTTACGACACTCCCGGGGGATATGCTTAGGATAACTCTCATTTTCTTTACAAATCATTTTGAAGGGATTATGAGTATATACTTCCTCAAAGAAAACATTCTTATGATTATGGATTATATCCATAAATAGTTCAATTTATGTTAAGTGTTTTATAAGTATGGGATTATGTATTTTGATTCATAAACTGATCTAGTTTATGCCGTTGTTTAGAAATGGCGCCTAGTGGAAGAAATGGAAACCGTATCAATGCACGAACTCCATGTAGGGATTGCCCTCCTGCTCAAGATAATTATAGTGGGGCTGGTGATGCAACTGGTGCTGATCAGCTAATCACCATACTGGGACAACTTACTCAGGTTATGAATAATAACCTTACCCGTATGGAGCACCCTGATCCGCAGCGTGGAGGATCAATGTTAGATCGATTCATGAGGCAACAACCACCAACGTTCAATGGGAATAAAAATCCCTTAGTAGCTGAGCAATGGATATTTTCCCTAGAGAAAATATTTCAGGCTTTGGGGAGCAGTGAAAGGGAAAAAGTTATCATGGCAGTTTACCGCCTCACTGGAGATGCTGATCAACGGTGGTCATTGATTCAAAATACGAAGGAAGATGATGAAGTATCAAATATGGAATGGAGGGAGTTCAAAGATCTGTTTTTAGAAAAATACTTCCCTCGCGACCATCGAGCAGATATGGAAAGGCAATTTCTGAGTCTTAGACAAAAGGAGGATGAGAATGTCACAAAGTATGAGGCTAACTTTACAAGGTTAGCGAGGTATGCTGGTGATTATATTCGTAACCCAAGAAGTAAGATTGATCGTTTCTTTGATGGGTTAAAACCATTTCTCCGTCGAGCGTTAGTCTCACAATCCTTTTCATCGTACAAAGACATTGTCTCATGTGCTATCAAAACCGAAAAGGAATTCTCTAAGTCTTATGAATTTAAAGAAAAGAAAGAGAAGAAGAGACCTGTTGATCAATCTGGGAATGGAAATAAGGGGAAGAAGGGAAAGGTTGAATATCCATCTTGTGGTAAATGCGGGAAGAAACATCCTGCTACTTTCTTGAAGGGAATGGGAGTCTGTTACAAGTGTGGTGAAAAAGGCCACCAAGCTCATGATTGCAAGGGGAAGAAGGAAGCTACCAACGTTCAGTGCTACAATTGTAGGGAGATGGGGAATTATTCAAATGCATTCCCTAAGCGTCAGGAGAACTTACCTCAGAAAAGGCCAAGGGATCAAGGCCAGGCTTATGCTATCACTACTGCTGAGGTAGAAGCTCCAAAAGACGTGGTGGCAGGTAATTTAATGGTTTCCTCAAGTTTAGCAAATGCATTATTTGATTCTGGATCATCACATTGTTTCATATCTTCCCAGTTTTCTAAGAAAATTAGATATTTCCAATTTTATTTAATAAGGGAGTTGTCAGTTAAAACTCTTAAGGGAAGTATCGTTGCAACAAAGTTTTGTGAATCAGTCCCCATTAGAGCACATAAATTTTCTTTATCTGCTGATTTCATCGTCATACCTATGATTGAGTTTGATATAATCCTCAGTATGGACTGGCTTTCGGACTATGATGCGAAGATTTATTGTAAGAAGAAAGAGGTTACGATTCTTGATGATAATGATAAGTAGAACCTTATTTTTAGAGCAGAATCATCACCACCTAATTCTTATTTAGATCCACCCCCAGTAGCTCAACTTAATTCATTTATTGGGGAGGAAGAGAATGAAATAACTGTCGGTGAGGAAAGGAATGTTCAAATAGAGGATGTACCTGTTGTGAAAGAATTTGTAGATTTATTTCCGGAAGATTTACCTGGACATCCTCCAGAACGAGAAGTTGAGTTTTCTATAGATTTGATTCCTGGATCAAGGCCTATATCGAAGACCCCTTATAGAATGTCCACTGTAGAGTTGGTCGAACTAAAGAAACAACTAGAGGAATTGAGTAATAAGGGATTTATTCTCCCTAGTGTTTCTCCATGGGGAGCCCCTGTTTTTTTTTTGTTAAAAAGAATGATGGATCTATGAGGTTATGTATCGACTACAGGGAGATCAATGCTATAACGATAAAGAACAAGTATCCCCTACCTCGTATTGATGATTTATTTGACCAACTGCATGGAGCTCAATACTTTTCAAAGATTGACCTTCGATCTGGATACCATCAGTTGTGTATGAAGATGGAATTTTGAAATTCGGGAAGAGACTTTGTGTTCCCAATATACCTGATCTAAAAAGGGAATTGCTGGATGATGCTCATAGTTCCAATTTCTCTATACACCCTGGGAGCACCAAAATGTATAGAGATTTGAAGGAACATTTTTGGTGGGACAACATTAAGAGGGAGATTGCTGATTTTGTGTCAAGATGTATGGTTTGTCAACAAGTGAAAGCTGGAAGGCAACAGCCTGGAGGAGTCATGCAACCTCTTCCCATACCGGAGTGGAAATGGGACAATTTTACGATGGACTTTGTCATGGGGCTACCAAAGACTCCTAGAAGGAACGATGCAATATGGGTTATTGTTGATCGTCTTACCAAGACAGCACATTTTCTTGCTATAAGAGAAGATCTACCCCTGGAACGTCTAGCAATACTATATATTAATGAAGTTGTGAGACTTCATGGAGTACCCCTATTGATTGTTTCTGATCGTGATCCCCGTTTTACTTCAAGATTCTGGAAAAGTCTTCAGAAATCCCTTGATACTGAACTTCATTTGAGCACTGCTTACCACCCTTAGACAGACGGACAATCAGAACAGACTATTCAAACCTTAGAAGACATGTTGAGATCTTGCTCACATTACCTTCAGGGTATGTGGGATCAATATTTACCTTTGGTAGAATTTTCCTATAACAATAGCTTCCATTCGAGTATTCAGATGGCACCATATGAAGCGTTATACGGAAAGAGATGTCGTACACCAACCTGTTGGGATGACGTTGGTGAAAGAAAACTTGTAGGCCCAGAACTGGTGGAGGAAACGGTGGAAAAGGTGAAAGTAATCCAAAATCACATCAAAGCAGCTCAAAGTAGGCAGAAGAGCTATGCATATAATCGAAGGAAGGATTTGGAATTTCAAGTCGGTGATCATGTTTTTCTGAAGGTATCTCCGTGGAAGGGAGTCATACGTTTTGGTAAGAAAGGTAAATTGAGTCCCAGGTACATCGGACCTTTCGAAATTCTAGAACGAATTGGGGTTGTAGCTTACCGATTGGCAATGCCGCCAAGTCTCTCCAAAGTTCACGATGTGTTCCACGTATCTCTATTCAGGAAATACATGCCCGATCCGACGCATGTACTCACCTATGAGGAATTAGAACTGGAACCCGATCTGTCTTATTGCGAAGAGCCCGTCAAGATTCTTGATACGAGAGAACAAATGCTGAGAAACCGGACGACGCGTCTGGTAAAAGTTTTGTGGAGAAACCATAAGATGGAAGAGGCAACGTGGGAACCCGAGGAACTTATGATGAAGAACCACCCGAGTCTTTTTATGCAGTAATACCCTAGAAATTATGAGGACGCAATTATTTGAAGGAGAGGAGAATGTAACACCCCAAGCTTCTACGGTACACTTCTCTTTGAATAATGTGATAGCGTGTGTTGTACGCAACACCGAGTTCTAACACACCATAACTAATCAAACTAACCGTTATGAATAGTAATACCTACTTTTTGAAATTATATATATTTTATATTTGAAAATGGACTTCATTTTTGGATTCGGAATATCGAATTTAGCCAAAGGTGAAATTTTGGTACATTTCGGATAACTTTCATATTTTGATGAATAGTGAAAATTACTAAGTTTTAATTAAAAACAACTTTTTTAATCAAAATAATTAATAGTGATAAATTATGAATTTGAGTGGTTTTAAAGTATATTTAGAATATATTTTTACCATTTAATATAATTTTGGTCATCGGACATAATTTTACAATTAAACCGAACATAAACGAGTGTCAATCTTTTGATAGTTATTATCTCTTAAAAACACGCTTTTTGTTTTGACAGCGGGAATTAATTTTAAATTAATTTCTGCCACTTCTGTGTTTTGAATTTAGGAAAATGGATTCCATATTTGGAATCAGGATGTTCAAATTGTGTAAATAGGTAACTTTTATTTCTAGACATTTTGAATAATTACTGCGGTAAATATTTTATTTACCATGGTTAAGGGTAAATCCGGTAAATAAGGGTTAAAAAATAATATTATAATAATACTAAATTACCCTAAAACGTGTCTTAACCCTATTGGTTGATACATGGTCGACCATGGGAATCTTTGGGTCTATTTTGTGACCCCATGGATGCACTTGTAAGTGATAATGACACTTTATTTTAATTAAGTTAAAATGAATACAAAAATGACAGAAGCATATATCTTTTAGAAAAACAATTGTTACATAGGGTTATATATGTTGGCCTTTAGATTATAAATATTCATTAGAAAGATAAAAGGATTTCCTACATAATGATATTTTATTTATAATTTTTAGACATTAAATAATTTATTTTATTTATGACACAATGATGATGCAGTAATTACTATAATAGTGAAAAATTAAAATAATTGATATTATAAATACCCAAATAAATATAATATAAAAGTTTTAATGAATTAAACTTATTTTCTAGGATAATATGATATATTATGATTTATTTAATTGACTTTTTTCGAAGTAATCAATCTGTTATGAGTTTCACAAAAATCAACTATTGAATAGTGTCAAAATTGACAAAAAAGAGTTCTTAAAACAAATATTATATTATTAATTGATATTAAATTCCTAAAAATCTAAGGTTCGGCCAAGAGACTTATATCATGATAGGTTCATCATTAATGTACCACTTGGGGGTCGATTGGATGTATATAGTAAGTTTATTAACCATATTATATAAAAATACAAAGAGACATTGTAAAAGTGAAACTAATTAACTTAGAGTTAATACTTAAAGATAAGGTTAATATAAGTACCCAAACCTGTCTAAATTATATTGGTTGAGTGGTTTTCGACCTATCCCCACCTTAACCTTTGAATAATAAGCTTTGGAGCCATTAGAAACCGAATATGAATTTATTATAAATTAATATTTCTAGCTTTTCCAAAGGTGCCCCTCACCCCTCTTATAAAAGGGAACTCCTCCTTATCATTTCTTCACACCTTCAAAGACTTTTGGTTCGGCCAAACTCTGACAAAATACTCTCCCAACATCCCTCACTACAACCTAGAGGCCTTAGTTTGATCATAAAGCCAACCTAAGGAGCCCTTTTGATCAAATCAAAAGGAAGAACCCGAAGAAGAGGTAATGATTTCACCACCCTTCTCCAAGTTCATTTCTTCTTCCACTTCTTCTTCCTTTGTTCTTACCATTATAAAATAATAACTCCAGTATCTCACATATACTGTGATGTTATTATAAATATGGTACAACCATATTCAGTATTCTATCCACCCTTTGAATAACATGTCACCATACGTGCGTACGTACGGACTACCGTCTCCACGTCGTGGTGTAATTGTTATTCAATATAATATTATTTGGATGGGTATAATAATGATGTGTAAATCATGTAAATAATAAATATAACATGTTAATGATTCTGTATATATGATATACCATCCATTTATATATTATTTTAATATCAAAAGAATGATATTGTCGCTCGTGCGTACGTACGGACTACCGTCTCCACGAACGCGATGAGATTCATTCTCCATCGTATCCATTCAAGTATAATTATCATTTGATGATTTAAAAATGATGTTTAAGGACTAGATATCATTCTTCATATGAATAAGATACAACAACCATGGCTTACGTAACAAAACATATAAAATAAAATGAGTAAGTTAACTCCCGAAACGACGATAATTCTAAGATATTATTAACAAATCAATGTTAAAAGATCATATATGATATCATATTATTATATATGATTCGTGTATAATTTAATAACAACTATTTCACCATTATACAGGAGGTTAACCTACCCCAACCAAGGAAAAGTACAAGGTAAGGGTTTACTTTACAACCTCTTCATTATCCAAGGTTGTTTATACGTAATAATCTACTGGGATCTCATTATCATCCACATCCATGTTTCTTAAAAATGCATTTCAAAACATTTTTAATATTTACTAGAATGTGAGTTAAAGTCATTTATACCCTTTTTTACTTTTATAAGTTGTTTATAAAGGAATCTTTCGGTCGTTTTCAAAACAAAGTCCTTTTTAACCTTTTCGACAGAATTAAGGTAAGAATGTTTTTTTTAACTTATACGGCGGGTGCGGCTATTTTCCGCCGTTATAAAATATTCAAAGCTTCCCTTACAAGATTATAAGAATATTTTCAAAGAAAATGTTTTATTTTATAAGGATCTTAAATGATTTCAAAATAAAAGGAGATATTTCTTTAAAAAGAATTTTGATTTCATCTATGTCAACATCCTTTGATGCATTTTAAGATTATTTGAAGTTGATTTATTATGATACAAAACTTCTATATTGTATTGAAGGTTTTGTGATATGTTTGACTGTGTATGTTCTATTTTTATACCATTCATAGTTTATAGTGAAATTATTGACATTTCGTATGCTAGTTTTAATACGAATGTTTATGTTATGTTTAAACCTTTTCATATGGGAATGCATTGGACTTAATATGTGACGGGTGGAGCCCGCTATAGCTCCTCGATGCATCGGTAGGTCTCATGAGACAAACTAGTGTCTTGGCACAAGGCCTTGACAAAATCTTATTTGTAGTCTTGGCACGAGGCCTTGGCTATGTGGTTATGATAGTCTGGCATTATGCATTCCAACATTATGAAAGTGGTTATTGATTTTTGCATGTGATTATTCGATTAATAGAATATCCATGTGAATAAGTAAATGGAATTATTTCATTTTATTTATGCCATACCATGTTGAAAGTTCATATTTAAAAGGATTTTGTTTTAGTTATACATTGCCTTAAATGTTTATTCTTATTTATGAAAGTTTCCGCTATATTGTTATCCTTACTGGGCATTTGAGCTCACCCCTTTTCTATGTTTTATTTTTCCCAGGATGTGAAGAAGTAAGTTATGAATGACCTGCAGGGATTTTATAAGGGGTTAATAGTGTGTATTGTGGAAACATTATGTTGTTGTAGTAGTTTTTCATTTTATGATGTAATGTAAAACTTATGAATATATCTAGTGTTTCCAAGGCTACTAAACCAATCGGTCTTTCGAGATTTGATCTTTCTTGTGATCATGCCAATGTTATGTAATAATGCACCGACTCTGGGTAACTGGGGTCGGGGGGTTACAGGATTCCTCCCCTGTGACCTGATGCATGGACTCTAAATCTATGGAAACAATAGGTGAGGCTACATTTATTTAAGGTTATAGATCCTATGAAAGGTACATGAAACATAATGGTATTTTTTCTTGTGTGTACTGGGTGTTTTTAGAGTTTAAAATGAATTAAATGTTTAATAAAAATTTAAATGTGATCATCTACAATACTCATTCATAGGCCTTCCTTGTTTAGCATGAAATTATGGCACTCAGATGCCGTTCATGAGTAGTCTGGGGGATTAACGCCTAGGAGGATGAACTGGTTGATCAATGGGGGAATGAGTGAGAGTCATAGTATGAAACATAGCATAATACTCTATGTTATTTCCATCTGTAGAATCTATGAATTTATGAGGGTAGAGTTTTTGACGTGGAGACCGAGTGGTGGCTTGAGGAGCTAGAAATAATCTTTACAATGATCCATGCTATGATGGACTACTGGATTCAATTGGCATTATGTTTTATTTTGGGAGAAGCACTTTTTTGGTGGACACTCTACCTTGGAGAGAGGATGGACGCTACGGTTTTGGGGGTTGATTTTGAGAGTGGGTTCTAGGAAGAATTTATTTATTCTATGATGAAGGATGAAAAGAGGAATTATATGCTCTCCTTATAGAAATGGATTATGTAGGTAAGCGATTTGGGGATCATTTTCAAGGCTCTACTTCGTTTCTCTCTATACAACTTCTCGGATGAGGATTCATGAGAGAGACGGTTAGTGGAGGCACTCTGACCTTTCCATCAGTATGCTATTAAACCCATCACTCTGTCATTGTACATGGATGATCCGAAGATGTATGAGGTAGTATAGTGGATGCACACACAGTGAGGTGTGCCGTGAGAGGGGAACTAGTTGAACTCTTCAATGGGAATGGTCGTCAGCAGCAATCCTCTAGCATCAGGGCCTTCCAGGTTTCGGTCGGAGGGGAGGAGGCCCCAAAAGTTCTAGTGTTGATATCTTGGTCCCCACCCATTATTTGTGAGCCAAGGAGTAATGTTATTTTTCTTTGGATGCTATAGGGAACCATCATAATTAGTGCCTATACCGAGTGCAGAATAGTGGTGGTTGGCATGTTCAGCACCTCCTTAGTAGCCCTAGTTGGAAGAATGACCTTTTAATCAGCATCAGAGACAGCGAGCTCCCACAACACCTATGGAGGATGGTTCCAGAGGAGGCCATCCTCAGGGCTCTCTGCAGGTACCTCATCTACAGAATGGTTGGGGAGGTATCTGACAGCCGAGGGGAAGAGGATCTGGGCATGGGAAGTTGCATACAGCAGAGGTAGCAGTTCCAATAGGGTCGGAGGTTGTTGGATGTACGATATGTTTGTTTAGTAGTCTATCATGTCACATGTTTGATTGAGTATCTTCACACTCAATTCATTAACCACACTACCCCATTTCATAGGACTAGACATAGTGAACCACTCCATGCCCTTGGTACTGATTATGCTAGATGGGGTCAGACCAGCCTGTTTGATGTTTTTTGAGGATGAGGACATATTTTGGGTCTGCATTAGTCTAGTGGCGATCTCATTCTACTGCAAACTCATCCATATGATTCAATTAGAGGTATCGAATAGTTGGTTTCTATGAACATTGTTATCAACTGATTTTAGAGAATATCCATTTTCTCCGACAAGGATGGCATATATGTGGATTTTATTTGCAAATGGAGTTTTAGGTTGGGGAGTCGGCATTTAGGGACTCTTGTTTCTGAGTTAGACAAGAATCTGCATAATTAGTTGATCCTATGATGATGGATGTTCTGGGATTTTTCACAGAATTATGGGAAATTTTTATTTAAGAGGATTTACTATACCTACTAGATGTAACGATGAGTTCGGGATAGACTTATTACTCGGTGCTCATCTAATTTCGATGGATCTTTATTTTATAGTGCCTTATGAGTAGTGGGATGTGCAGATGAAGATTGACGATCTGGTGAAGAATGGTTTTTTCTGACCCAGCAGGTCACCATGGGGTTCTCATGTCTTGTCCATGAAGAAGATAGATGGTGGTCACTTACTATGCAGAGACTACCGAAGCCTGAATCAGGTAATATTTATGATCCATTATCATCTTCTGATGATAAAATATCTCTTTGACTAGATTAGGGGTCAATGTAGGTTCTCTAAGATCAATCTATGGTATAATATATACAGTTAAGGTTGAATGATGATTATAGCCCGATGATGGCTTTCAGGTGCAAATATGGGCTCTTTGGGTTCATAGACATGTCTTTCAGTGATATCAATACACCTTTTGTATTCATGGGCTCAAGAACTCTATTTTCTAAATGTTTTTGTACTGGTGAGTTGAAATGTTCAATGATGACATCCTGATGTACTCGTGATTAGGGGAGGAGAATACTGATCACCTCAGGATTTTCATAGAGTTCCTTCAACACCACCAACTATATGGGAAATTGTCCAAGTCCTTATTCTTGACACAATTATTTCACTTTCATGGACACGTGGTGTCTTAATAATGGGTACTTGTGGATCCGTCAAAGGTTGATGAGGTTTTGGTTGTGGAGAACGCAATAAGATGATGGATGTTCATAGTTTCTTCCAGTAGGAAGGCTCTTATTGGAGGTTCATACCCATATTACCTTCACTTGCATCTCATATGACATCTTTGATCAGAATGGACTTGAACTTCGTCTAGAGAGATAAGTGTTGAGACGCATCTTCAATATGAAGGAATGGTCTTTCAGTGCTTTGGTTATCATGTTTCTAGTGAATGGGGTGTTTTTTGAGGTGTTTAGTGATTCTTCTTGTCTGGGTTTGGGGTGTGTGCTGAGGGAGCGACAGAGAGTGACCTCTTATGATTCTAGGAAGTGAAATCCTCATGAGCAGAACTATGCCACCCATGACATATATATTGAAGCATTAGTGTTCACGTGAATTTGTGGTGTATTTACCCCCTCAGGTGTACTTTGTGGTCGACACATATCACTATAGTTTGAAGAATTTCTTTAAATAGTGGGATATAAACTTCCAAAAGTGAAGTTAGGTGATGATTCATCATGAAGTAGAATTCTATATATCCTAAAATTATGGTAGTGGGAATTTTTTGATTGTTGCCTTGGGATGTAAGTCATAGAGGGATGCTATACATGAATCTGTGGATGATTGGAAGGCGATGGAGGATTTGGATGGATTACAAATAGATGCATGGGTGGATGGTGTTAAAGGATGTCTGTGTTAGATGAAATTACAGTCCTTTCTATTTGTGTAATTTTAGGAGTCTCAATGGGGATGCTCATAGAGTGAAGTGATGCATGATCTTGTTGACCATAGAAATACTCCCGAATGGCGGCCATAGGATGGTCAGAATCAAATTCGTTTCTGAGGGATGATGTTTTTCCAAGAGATGATGCCTGTGGGAGTTCTCTATGAGTTCCATAAATCAACCTAGCGTTGAAACTGGGAGATTCTATGATGAATGGAGTCATGACGGATCAATTTTGGTTCCCTAGGTTGAAACGGGAAGTTCCATATTTTGTGGCATGGTGCCTAGTGTGTCCCCAGTTGAATGTTGAACAACGTGTCCCAGGATGTTTGTTGCAACATTTATATTTCCTAGATTGGATGTGGGACGTCATCATGATTGATTTAGTCAAAAGGCTACCCATGGTATTGGAGGTTTTGATGAAATATGGGTAGTCATAGACTTGATGATGAAATTCCCTCACTTCCTAGTGATGAAGGAGTCGAGTGTGGTGGATGCCTTAGCAAAAAGATATGTGGATGGTGTGGTGTGGTTTCATGGAGCCCTAGGTCCATAGTATCATATCAGAATTCATAGTTTTCATCATGATTATAGAGAGTATTGTATAATGATCCTGGGACACCGATATGCCGTATCACTACTTTCCACCCACAGACAGATGGGCCTACCGAGTGGACAATCCAAATGATGGAGGACATTTTCTGTGCATGTGTTCTAGGCATTGAAGGATCATGGGTACAACATTTTCCTTTAGTAGAGTCTTCATAGAATAATATATATCACTCTACTATAGGAATGGTACCATTTGAAGCCTTGTATGTGTGACTGTGTCATTTTCTATGGTGTTTTAATGAGGTAGGGGTGGTAGGTGTTCTGGGGAAATAGTTAGTGAAGAGAACAATAGAGAAGGTTCAACTTGTGCATCAGAGGTTGAAGGTAGATTAGGACCCACATAAGTTGTATTCCAATCCTAGGAGGATGACATTAGAGTTCGAGGTTGGAGACCATGTGTTATTGAAGGTTTCCCATCAACATAGGCTATGAAGGTTCACCACGGGGAGAAATCTATCTCTTAGGTTCATCGAGCCTATCGAAGTATTTGGGAGAGTCGGTGAGGTTGAATATTTTCTCGCATTGCCACCTCATTTAGATGGTATCAATGATTTTTTTCCATTTCCATAAGCTTCATCGATATCTACATGATGACTCCCATGTCATTGACTGATGAGAGTTAGATATAGGGTATGATTATATGTTCATGGAAGGACCAATAAAAAACTAGGATAAAAAGGGTTGGTGAATTTTGGACGGACCATCCCTTTGGTCCGTGTGTGGTGGAGACACAGTGACCTCAAGAAGAGTTCTTGGGAGTGAGAAGCTTAGATGCGGGCATAGTACCGAGAGTTATTTTTTATTGCTGTTCCGAGCCTTCCTTAAGGATCTTCTAATTGTGACTTGCTGTGATGTAATGATTTCCTTATTTGGTTATGGGATGAGTTGTTTCCTTTACATTGTGAATGTGTGTAAAAAGTCCTAATTGTGGGGAGGGGAGAAACTATTCCCGAATCAAGACACATTAGTGTGTATGAGATTAAAATCATGTTGTTGAGTCAGTGCTACCCAAAGTGGATAATATATTGACAGGGATGATGAAACTCCTTAATCTATATGTTTAGAGGCTGGGGATTTTGTGTTCTCTAGTTATTATGTGTTTCAAATTTTTTTCTAAAGATACATAAGAGATTTGTTCTTGGAAGACGATGGTTATTCCAAAATTCAAACAACACTACGGTGGTTGGTCCTTGAGAGATATCTTATTAAGAGATTATTCAGAAACCTCTATTTTCATCAGGTTTACAATTGATTCATGAGGTCGGGAATAGTTTGAGAGGTATCTCATGTAATGTCTCGAACATTCCTGGTCCATTACATAGACAAATTCTGGTGTCCGTGGTGTCCCAAACACCATTGGTGAGGTGGAAGGGCGTTAGATTTGGTGATTGGGTGTCTCCTTAGTGTCACCAATTGGTTCCATTGATTTGGATCACCGATAGGTCTCACCAATAAGTGTCTCACCATTCAATCTTACCAATCGATGACTCACCCAAATGGGGCTACTTTGGGGTGTCATGTATCTTTCCACAATTTTTTCATAATGCCTCCATTAACTCCTCATAGCCTATTTAATATGTGTAAAGTTTGTTTTAAATCATATAAATGGTATATTAAATCCAAAAAGACTAGGGAGATACTCAATTACCAAAATTTCTTGCCTTTTTCCTTGGTTCCACGCCCAATCTTATGTTCCCATTTTTCCCATGTTGCGTGTTATTTTTCTCCATTTAACGAAATCCTATTAACTCATTCCCATTATATCAACCATCACCATGGAGAACATTTAAATCACAATAAATTCTAACATATGAAACCTCCCAACCACATGATCAAACCAAGATACCCTTGTTAAGCTCTTCATGATTTTGCATCCCATAAATCAAGGATCCTGAATTTATCACCATGATCTCCTTCCTTGGCCTCTTTTGTTCCCTCTTGATGTTATTAAAGCCTTCCCCCATGAGACATATAGTGTGCCGGTGCTGGAGCCCTTCTTAACCATCCTTGCGGTACTTGGTGTTCTCCCTCTACAAGTCATGCATCCCCAATTCATAGTTCCTAGAGAAAAAATTGATCCTTGATCATCTAGTTAGGGTTTTTTCCTTTGTCTCAAATTATTGTGCCTCATGTGGGATGGGTATGATGATGTTCCCTCAGGACATTAATGATACCATATTTAAAGAAGATAATTAAAAGACACATATATAACAAAGCGGTGGGAATGATGATGTTGATGTTGATGTGTTTTACCTTAATTTAATGTTGTGAATATTATGGAATTTTCACGACCCATCCCCCAGGGACTCTGCCGTGACTACCCCAAGCCCTCCATCCATAGGACTGGGGATGGCAACTAGCACCAAAAGAGATATTCCCTAAAACTGGGAAGACATTGAATTTATAATCGGTAAACACACACAACAGATATGACCACGAGTAAACTGAATATACAACATGCGAGTATAGTAAGTAATAATGGGCCATAATACATGACCAACTATAAATTAAAATAATCTGAAAGTACATTTACAACTGAGGAAAAAAAATAGCCATTAGGTCATCCTTCGAGGTTCCTACCTGAAGGGTAGGTACAGATCGCCCCCTTATCAATCCACATCCATCTGTCTCCTCCATGTACCGACATGACGTAAGGTCCACCTACGGGTACCGTCCAGTCCCAGTACTCACATCTCGGTCAGCATTGTCCTTCGTCTGCATCCAACACAATGAGGGGCGGGCATAGCCCGTGTAGTGGTGAGTATAACGATACTCAGTTGGGACTACAAGACCCTCAAGGTCTCACAAAATACAACATTGATATATAAAAAAGAATGAAATCAATAGATAACCCCACAAAGGTACTTGCACAATATATACCTATGTTATCAAGTAATCCATGTAAATCATGAGGTAATCACAAAAGTTATTGACTCATCTCTACCAGCATTTTATTCACGTTATCGAAACCTCTCCTATTGGAGAACTCCTCCTCTATCGAGTACAGTGGTTATGTCGCATCTACAAGGTGCTTCCCACTAACCTTGGATTTCTGAGGTACTCCTCCCGTCGAGTACTGTGGGTCTGTCGTGTCACACAGAGGCGCTCCTCACCGTGGGTCTACTGCCACAACCAGGATCTCCCCCTAATAGCCTGCAGAGGTACTCCTCCTATCGTGTACTGCGATTCTGGGGCCATAACTAGGAAACCCTCCATCGTGGGTCTGAGGTGAAACCAAGGTGCTCCCATATTGCTAGTCAAGTAATTCAGAGCCAATCAGTCAGTAGTCGACCTATCTCAGCCGACTACAAGGTCTCTACACTCTTCTCGCTCGTCACTGAAAGAATATTCTCCATGAGATACTCTTCGATACTCATAATCACTCAAAGTCCAACTAAAAATTATCTCAAGGGTCCGCAACATCATAGAGGTCTCAACTCAATACACGATGCATCAATCGAACACCCGGTCAGTGAGTTATTAGCCTTTTTGTTTCGGGGACCCGGTTGGATTCATGCGCAATCCAACCTGATCGTATCCCAACTCTACCCGAAACTCTTGTGGGGTATATTCATGAGGCATTGATGCTCCAAAATTACCTGGGCCACTGACAGTTCATCAAATGGACACACAGTTCCAATGATACATCAAAAAAATGTAAGTGGCCGTAGTGGGCCTAGGTCCAGTCAAACTCGGTCTGGGTCGACCCGGCCTGACCTTTTGGGTCTTGCCTGACCCGTTAGACGGTCTAGTGTGTTAGGTTCGGCCCGGCCTACTGGGCCCCGATCAGCTGGCCGCGAGGGGTCGCGGAGGGCCGCGAGAGTGCGAACCGGCCACGAGGGCGCGAATCGGCCGCGGGTCAGTGCAAGGGGGTTTGGCCTAGAGGGCTCCTTGAGGGAGTGACCCAGCTTGAAGGGATCCGCGAGGGCGTGGGATGCTGGCTCGGACAAGCGCCATAAGGGTTGTGGCTCTGGCGGCTCGGCCTAGGTGTCCGTAGCCGATTCGGAAAGCGGCAGTGTGGGGCACACAGGGCACGAAGACATCGAAGATGCAGGGTGAATGGGGCATGAGGACTGTGTAGCCGTGGGGGTGTCTATGAATGTAGGGGGGCGGTTGAGTCGGGGCATGGCGATTCACGGCCGGGTTGACTGACAGGCAGCACGACGGGCGGGAAGTGCAGTTCAACCGAGGGTGGCAGAGTCGGTTCGGATGGTTTGCTGGAGCACTGCAGGGATGGTGCGGCTCACAAAGGTCATGGCTAGTGCAACCGTTGCCTTCGATTCCTTCATCGTCATTCTAAAAAACATGACCAACATGAATGGCGGAGGGGTCGGGCCATGATAGTTTGGGCCTCATCCTCCATGTTTAGGGTGGTAACAAGTAGTTCAATAATTCTATAATTTAAATTAATTACCAAGAATAAGATAGAAGATGAAAATTCAATCAACACCCCACATCTTCAATCAAAAACAATTCCCAACCAGCAACGGAAAATCATCCACTATGATTATTAATTTTAGATTGGAAAAAATAACGGAACAATATCATATTAAAATAAATTCCCTAACTTTGTATGTTGTTCTTCGATGCTAGTGTGAGAATGTGGATGTTGATTCGTTGTAGGAAAGAACATCCTACGTCAAAGGAGGTTATGAGGATGATTTTCGAAGTCGTTATTCGTTGGTGGAGCGTTCTTCATCGGGAGGAAGTTCTTTGTTGGAGAGATTTCTCCCTATGTAATCTTCTCCAATGTTCCACCAAGATGAATATTCCAAGACAAAATAATAGATTAAGATATCCAATTAAATTGTTGGCATAATATTCAAATGGGCTAAACAATTAATTGATGCACTGGCTCAATTAATGAATGGGGAGGATTTGGCATAATTAATTTAGGGGAGGTGGTTGCACTATTAAATGGTCATAGGAGGTCAAGAGTCTATCCCTCATTTTTTTGGGAGTGGAGTGGTTTCCTAATTTAATTGGGGGGATTAGTCCCGGGGGGTCCCCACACCGTATCCTCTCGTGGGAGGATAGTTTCGGGTGGGCCCCACCACCATAACCTCTCATGGGAGGTTATAGTCGGGTGGTCCCCACACTTCAACTTCCATAAGGAGGTTTATTTCTCATAGAACACAACCCCAAATTCTACATGGTGGATCAAAAAAATGATGTTTATTTAATTTTATTATTTCCAAGAAAAACTCAAAAACGCACTTTTACCGTCAACCAACAGCCATCGAGGTGAAAATCTTCTTAAGTGAAAACTAGCACAGTGAGTTCAATGATGACTTCGGATTTCAATTTCGCGCACTGGTTCAAAAGTTATAAAAACCCACTAGTAAGATTACTGAATTTACCCAAACAAAACTTCAGAAATAGATTTAGGGCACTTCAAGCCTCAGAATCACGCGCCGATAATTTTCGCGTACTCGAAAATTTCCCATTTAATAAAAATAAATTTACATGGAAAATTTGTGTCATTACATTCTCCCCACCTCAGGTCATTACGTCCTTGTAAGCTAAAACTCATAACTAAGGGAAGAAGTGGGGGTATTGAGAACACATCTGATCCTCACACTCCCATGTGCCCTCTTGGAGGTTCATGTGTTGCCATCAAACATACACCAGAGATATCAACTGTCCACGAAGGACCTGCTCCTGTCAATCCTCAATCTCTACTAGAACCTCTGTAAATGTCTCCCTATCATCGACATCCATATCACCATGGTTGATGGTGTGGGAAGGGTTGTGCACATATCTCCTCATCTGGGATACGTGAAAGACGTCGTGCACCAGGTGAAACTGAGGTGGAAGTGCTATGTGGTATGCCACCTCACCAACTCTGCGGAGGACATGAAAAGGTTTGATGAATCTCAGAGATAACTTGCCACCTCGGCCAAATCATTATAGATCTCGTCGTGGTGAGAACCATAGAAAAACAAGTTCTCTATCCTTGAACTCTAGTGGTCTCCATATCCTGTTAGCATACAACTTCTTCCTGCTCCGTGTAGTCTCCATCCACTCCCGGATTATCTTCACCTTACCCGTGGTAACCTATACCATCTGTGGTCCTACTAGAGCTGACTATCCTGGGTTAGTCCAGCATAAAGGTGATCTGCAAGGTCGTCCATACAATGCCTCAAAAGGAGACATCCCAATGGTGGAGTGATATCTATAGTTGTATGAAAACTCCACCAAAGGTATGTGATCCTCCCAACTATGACTGTATTCTAGGACACAAGAAAGAAACATGTTCTTGAGAGTCTGAATGGTCCACTTGGTCTAGCCATCCATCGGAGGATGGAAGGCGGTGCACAAATGAAGATGCATCCCGAATGCTTCCTACAACCCCTTCCATAGCTGGGATGTAAAACATTTTTCACGATCAGAGAAAATATTCAAGGTACTCCATGTAACCCCACAGTCTCTTGCACATAGATGTGTCCCAAACATTCTATTGAAACCTACTCTCTGATCGGCATAAAGTGTGCCGACTTTGTGAGTCAGTCGATGATCACCCAAATCGAGTCACGACCTCTGGATATATGTGGATGTCCTATCATGAAATCCATGGATATCCTATCCCACTTCCACTCTGGGGATTCTAAGGACCGAACCAATCCTAAAGGTACCAGATGCTTCGCCATCACATGCTAACAAGTGAGGCACCCAAGGACAAACACTGCAACTACCTTCTTCATTCCCGACCACCAGTGCTGTTGTCGTAGATCCCAGTATATTTTCACCAATCATGAATGTACCACTATTGGGGATGTGTGTAACTCCCTCAACATTTCCTCCTAAAGTGACATTGGTACCATAGTACGTCCTCTAAAGAGGATGACATTCTCTACATCTTTAGAAAATCAATCAGGTGCCTGCCTTGTACATATCCAAGCACGTCATGTATCGTAGTTTACGTCCCCATGTTGCGTATCCCTGACTCGCTGAAGTAGTGGGGAAGAGACTGTAAGAGACTGAAGGAAGGCTGATCTGTCACAACGCACAAAGGATATCTGTAATGCATCCAAATCCTCGGTCACCTCTTCTAGATGCTTTATAGCAAACCTCCTGCTGAGTGCATCTGCTACAACGTTCCCCTACCAAGTAGTATAGACTATCTCTATGTCATAGTCCTAGAGGAAATTAAGCAAACGTTGTTTTCTCAGGTTCAGGTCCTTCTGAGAGAATATATTAATGAGACTCTTGTGATCAGTGTACACAATAAAATGTTCGCCCATAAAATAGTTTCGCTACATCATTAATGAGAATACCACTACTGATAACTTCATATCATGTGTAGCATAGTTTTTCTCATGTTGTCTCATTAGTCGTGAACCATAAGCTATCACTCCTCGCTCATGAATCAGGTCACATCCGAGTCTGGTCCGTGATGCGACATAGTAGACTATGTACCCAATGACTTCAATTGGATGCCTCAACATATGAGCTCTAGTCAGCCTCTGCCTCAGCTACTGAAAGAACTGCAGGCATCTCTCCAACCACAAAAATGGTTGCCCCTTCATTGTCAAAACTGATAGTGGTGATGAAACTCTGGAGAAGTTTGGCAGAAACCTCCGGTAGTATCCAGCAAATCCCTGGAAACTGCGTACCTCTATCACACTCCAGGGTGGTTCCCAATAAATTACCACCTCAATCTTCACTGGATCTACTACAACTCCAGTCTTTGAGATGAAATCTTCTAGAAATTGAATATCTCAGATCCAGAACTGGAACTTCGAGAGACTACCATAATGTTGGTTCTCTCGGAGTGTGTCATGTACTACCCGCATGCTATAGGCATGCTCCTCCTCAGTACTCGATTAGATAAGAATGTCGTCGACGAAGAATATGATAAAGAAATTGACGTATGTATAGAAAATCCTATTCATGTGTCCCATAAACACTGCTGGAGTGTTGATTACACTGATAAGAATATCCAAGAACTCGTATTGGACGTACTGACATCTAAAGGTCGTCTTCTACACATCCTCTTCTCGAACTCCGATCTAGTGATAGCCTAATTTGAGGTCAATCTTCGAGAACCACCGTGCTCCCTTATACTGAACAAAGTGTTTTTCAATCCTCGGGTGTGTGTACATGTTCTTCATGGTCACCAAGTTCAGGCGCCGAGAGTCATAACAAAGTCTCAATCTCCCAAACTCCTTCTTGGGGAACATAATCGGGGCTGCCCTAGGAGAAACACTGGGTGGGATGAATCCCTTCCCCTACAAGTCCTCTAGCTGTACCCACAGCTCGCGAATCTCCGCGGGGGATATATGATACGCTGATGTAGATATCAGTGCTATTACAGGGTACAAATATATTTAAAATACCACCTATCTCTAAGGAGGTAGACCCAGAACATCATCATGTAAATCATCTTCGTACTGGTCCACCACAACAGGATAACTCAGACTCTCCACATCAACTGGTCGGATGGTAAGACAAGCCAACTGATGAGTGGTCGGCTACACCCACCTCTTTGTAAGTCCTTCCTGTGCTGAAAAGGCCCCCATATCAATGTTGAAGGTAAACATGGTCCCATATGTGTAGACACACTGCAAATTTCACCAAATTGAGTCAATCTGAGAATGGACTATAGATAATCAGTCCATACCCAAGATGACGGCGTATGGACTCAACGCCACTACTAGAAGATTCCATCCAAAGATCTCACCTCCTAGAGTATGATCACACTACTGGATTCAGTGTGTACTCGTCTAGTCATATCCCGTAGGAGTCTCTAGCCATAAGGATTGAGTCAACGGCTCCATTGGAATCTCCACGCTCCGAACGAGGGTAGTGT
Organism: Viscum album; assembly: GCA_963277665.1. Taxonomy (NCBI): domain Eukaryota; kingdom Viridiplantae; phylum Streptophyta; class Magnoliopsida; order Santalales; family Viscaceae; genus Viscum; species Viscum album. The sequence goes on along the minus strand of OY728121.1, from coordinate 200,678,270 downwards.
CAATTAATGATTCACTAGCACCTCTATTTATAAGAAAATCAGAAAAGGTGTAATAGACAAATATTGTACCTCATATCAAATTTGGAGTGCCTTTATTGTCGGCCTCAAATACCTAGAGTCGAGCTCTCCCTAGTCCACCCGCTCCATGCATACGGGGTGGACCTCCGGCTGGTGGTGGCGATAAGGACTCAAAACACCGTCCACCACCAGCTGCACGACATGCTCCTCTTCCACGTCCACCTTCTCTCTGTAGTCCACCTCGATCGAATAACTTTATATTACTGGGCAGTCCTTTGACCATCTACTGATCATCTGATCGTTAGGTCATACAGTCATGAGCCAGGTGACCCTGCATGCCGCATGGGAAACACAGCCCACTCTTGGCAGGTATGAATCCAGTCTAGGTGCCCCGCACAACCGATCCTGAGTCATGCAGTCGTCCACCTATAGGTATGGTACTCTTGGAACTCTAATAAATCTTCATTCTCCAGCTACATAAGACTTTGCAACGCGTATATTGGTGGTGGATCTCGCTGCTGGAGACTACTCAATAAGGAAACTCTCCACTTCCTGCGTCGGGATGCTGAGTGAGATCATCGAAGATCCGATCTCCCAACTTCTTCCCTGCTCAATGATCTGGGACCTGAATAATGAGTCTCGTTCCATATCAGTGGAGTAGAATGAGAGTTCTATGAACCTCACTGATTACTGAGCTACAATCATACTACCCTACTGTAGATGAAGTAGCTCCTATATGAGCATTGTGCGAAGAGTCTCTAGAACAAATGATGCCCGAAATATGCTCTCTAAGTCTTCCCAAGGAAGCATCATCTCGTCGTGAACATGGAGCATCAAGAACCACCATCTGACCACTACAGCCAGTAGTAGGTGGGCATGAAGTATCACCATGAGTTCTCCTGGTGTCTGTACCAGTCGGAAGACTCTCACCACAGCCTCTAGCCCATCCCTAGCCGCCTGTGGGTCCATCTCTCCCCTAAAACGTGGTGGCCTCTGGCGCTGGAACTCATTCAACACACTCATGTGGCGTACATCGTCTACTTATAGGGCTAGTTTCATCGGTGGCCCAACAGGGAGTAGTACCGTTGGAGCCTCACTTGGAAAAGGGCCATGCACCGAGGCCTTATCGTTCAGTTGGATATCTGTGAGTACTACTCTTGGGACTCTAGATGGCCATCCATGGTGAGGCATCATAAAAGAAACAAAAGTGACACATTTAAAATATTATAACTGGTGAGATGACCTGGTTGTGCTGACTTAACGAAAACATTTTAAAACACACATGCAATCAGTGTTTTCATGCACTATGTCAGAAATCAGAGGTCAGGGTCCTGGTGTATGGATACATCGGACGCAGCACCAACACTGGACACCCTAAACTGAGAACCACACCCACTAAATATAACACCATTTCATCATATAATAGAATGATCATAGTCATATGTTTTGTGGTAGAACCGACTTCTCTGATACCAATTTGTCATGACTCGTACCCCAAGGCTCGTTCCATGACTACCCCATGTCTGTCATCCATAGGACAGTGGCTAGAGACTATCACCAAAGGTGTAATTCCCTAAAACTGGTAAGGAATTTCCATTATATCCTATGAACACACACAACATATACGATCACTAGTAAACTGAACAAACAATAAGTGAGTACAGTACGTAAAAATGGGACAGATTACGAGGAGAAATAGAAAGTACAAGAATCTAAAAGTACAAGTAGAACTAAGGAAAAAGGAAAAACAACCAATAGGTCATCCTCCATGGTTCCTACCTGAAGGGTAGGTACCGATCACCTTCTTAGCACTCTATGTCCATCTGTCACCTCCATGTACCGACACACCATATAGTCCACCTCCAGGTACCATGCAGTCCTGGTACTCTCTGCCTTAGTCAGCGTTGTTAAACGTCTGCATCCAACACAATGAGTTGCGGGAATAGTCCATGTAGGGTTGAGTATAACGATATTCAGTAAGGACCCCGAGACCCTAAAGGTGTCAAAAAATCCAAAAAGGATAGACCCCAAAGTAGGAAATCAATAGATAACCTCACTAACGTATATGCCCGTACATATACCAATGTTATCATGTAATCCATCTCAATCATGAGGGAAATTGAAATGTTACTAACACAACTCAACCAGGATTATATTCACATTATTGAAACCTCATCTGCTGGAGAAATCCTCCTCTATTGAGTACATTAGGCCTACCATGACATCAAGGTGCTTCCCACTATCCATTGATTTCTGAGGTACTCCTCTTGTCGAGTACCATGGGTCTGCTGCGTCAAACTGGGGTGCTTAACACCGTGGGGATGCCGCCACAACCAGGCGCTCCCCCTAATATCCTACAGAGGTACTCCTCATGTCGAGTATCGCGGGTCTGCCTCCACTACCAAGCACTCTTTCACCGTGGGTCTACCGCGACACCAAAGTGCTTCCCCCTGGGCTAGTCAATTCACTACGAGTCAATCGGTCACCAGTCGTCAAGTCTCATCCAGCTACAAGGTCTCTGCACACTACTCTATCGTCACCGAAAGAATCTATTATACATGGTACTGGTCGATGCTCTTATTGTCGCGAAGTCCCACGAATATGTCACTCAAAAATCTGCCACGTCATATAGGTCTCAATACAATAGACGACGCGTCAATCAGATGCCAGGTCTATGAGTTATTAGCTTTTTAGTCTCGAGGGCCCGGTTATATTTCTGCATGATCCAACCTAACAATATCTCAACTATACCCCAAACTCTAGTTGGGTATACTCAAGGGACTTTCATGCTCCATGATTACTAGGGTCGTTGACGGTTCATCAAACGGATGCCCGGTGCCAATGATATGGCCAAAAGAAAGTAAGGGGTTATAGTGGGCCTATGTCCCGTCCGACCCGTTATGACCGACCCGGCCTGACGCAGTCCGGGCCAACCCATCCTGGGTTGACCCGGCCTCACCTGTTGGGTCTGGTCGGGCCTGTTAGGTTGTCCTGCTGATGTGGATCTATTTTTTCATAGTTTTTCCACATCTTTCTACTTACTTTTTAATGACTTTATTAATAACTTAATCACTTTATAATTAATAATTGTACTTTTGTATTTTTATAGTTAATTTTGATAATTAATAAGTTTTTATAAATAATTATGTTTTTTTAGTCTTCAAAATATTAAATTTTAATCTTTTTAAACTTATTCTACATAAATTATGTCTTATTTAGTTTGATTTATTTAAATCTGCTTGACTTTTTAATAAGTTAATATCTATTTTAAATAATTATTTAATCAACATAATCCAATTTAATTAACATAGACATTATTTTAATATTTTATGTATTATTTTAGTTAAAATAGTATAGGTCAGCAGTGTTAATTAATATGTTTAGTCATCCTGCTAATTAATTAAGATAATAATTTTAGTTTTAATTAAATAAAATACTTTTCTTTATATTTTATATGTTCAAATAGTTTTTTAATGAATTAATTATGAGTTTTTAAACATTAATTATATTATTTGATGTATTCTATTTGATTATTAACTCGTTATCTATTGATTTACGTCTATCGGTGTGCTAGGAAAGGCCTTGCGGTGACTCATTTTGGGTCATCGATGCTTTTCATTTTCAATTGCCACTACCCTGTAATTATTTATATTGTTATTTTAATTCATGACATTTAGCATGTTAGTTTATTAATCATTCAGTTTTTAAGGTATGTTTTGTCTAATAAATAATCTTAGTTTATGTTTTAATATTTTCATGCTTAATAAAAATTCTATTTTAAATTTATGATGTTTAGTTTCTTTTAATTAGTTATTATCAATCATTATATGTGTATTTATTATGTTTTAATTTTTAGTTCAAAATAATTTACAAAGGTCACCATTAGTTTTATTTATCTTATACTAGTGACCCTTGTGCACCTCACTGTTAATATCGTGTACCGGTTACCTTCACGCGTCAGTTCTTTACTTTATTCATTTAATGTAACAGTGACCTCGTTTTTTTTATTTTCTAATAGTTACACTATTCTTTTAAAAGCTATCAGTAACCCTTTTATAATGTTGACTAATTTATCTATCAGTGACCTCTCTTTTATTCTATGATTTTCCTTATATTACAGTCTACCAGTGACTTTTTATTTTTTGTATCAGTGGCATTTTAATATATTTAACTGGTGACGTTCATACCTTCACAACTATCGTTACTCGAAACCTAATTGCTATTTTTTTCTCCCTGTTATCTCATTCCTCACTGTTATTCATTCCTTAATGATCTTCTCTTTCATCACTAATATGTCTACCTCACCGTTACACCCTTCCCCTCAACAATAGACTTCCAATTTTCCCATAGTTACTGCTTCTCTCTCCTCACACCGCAACAACAAATCATCTCCCTCTTCTCACATCGTTGCACCTCCATTCTTTCACAACACATGAAAATCCAGACCCATCACCGTTCTGTTCACCCACAGACACAAATGAAAACCAGAACATACCCAAAATAAAAAAATATCCAAAAAAGCAGATCAATAATTTAACCCATCAAGACGTCAGAGCAGAACCATGAGCCACCGCTAGAAGAACTGCAGCCTCCAATGAGGATTTGTTGCACGCCGCCGCTGATAAGAAGAGTCTCTTCTTCGCTACTATGAAGAGGAATCCACTGGATCCAGGCCGCGCCGCACTACCCGTGACTGCTGAAGTCGATGCTGATAGACCCCTTCACCACTGCCACTAGGTTGCCGAAGGTTGGGCCACTATAGGTGTTTGCTGATCAAGGTCGATGCCGCTGAGAGGGAGAGTGGAGTTGAGGGAAGTCGGGACTCCACTACTGCTGATGTCACTCTGAGGGGAGCCGTCGCTGTGGAGTTATAGAGGAGGAAGAGAAACCCCCCCTGTAGTGCGATGATAATTGGTCAAGGGGAGGAATAAAAAAATAATAATAAAATAAATTAAATAAACAATAAATATAAAATTTTAGGTTAAAGTAAGATTAATTAATCGAATGAATTGAATATAATTTATAAAAGTTATAATAATAATGAATAGATAATATTATAAATTAAAATAAAAAACTAAATTAATAATAGGCGTTAATAATAATTTAATTTTCTGTATATAATATAAAAATATTAAATATAATAATTATAATTAAACTATAAGATACACTTATTAATTTAAAGAAATATTTAAAACTATATTATTAATAATATTTACTAAATTAAAATTCATTAATTTATAGAAAATTCGAAAAAATTATTTTCATTAAATGTAATATTAATAAAAATATTATTATTATTATTACTATATAAATTATTATTTTAATTACTTATTTTCTTATGATGTTGAACTTTAAAAAATTAATTAAAAATGATAAAATTAATAACATAGAAACTATTACTAGTAACTTAATTTAACTAATAACATCTGGATAAATTAATATAATACCATAGTAATATAATGTGGATAATTTTATAAATAATATAAAATTTGATAATAATTATCAAATTAAGATATTTATTAATTAACATTAATTACTTCTTAATAAGTATTATAACAGTAAACATTAAATAATAACTCTAACATATTAATTTACTGTTGTTGAGTTTTAATTATTTAATTTGGTTTTTAACATGTGAATGTTCATTCATGAGGCGAAAACATGTCCATGTGCTTCCAAATAACTCATCTGGAGTTACTTACGAGGAAAAACTAGTGCGACGTGCCTGTCGCGGATAAAACGCACGTGTGCGGTGGTAATGTGATGTACTTTTTGGAGTCATTGGTACCGACTGGTGGCAATCAACAAATGATAATTGATATATAAAGCATAGAAAGTGGCATATTTTAGTGGACTCTCTTTCATTTTCACGATCACATCAGATGAGAGCAATTCGAGACTCTCATTCTGATTCCACGCCATAATTTTCAAGAGCAGAGAATCCTGGGAGATGATTGAAGAGACATGGAGGATAAGGATCCTGAAGATAGGCCAATGCAAGGGGATATAACCTTCTTTCTTTCCATAATCATTGAACTCTATTTTTGGTTGTTTTTCACTACATTATTCAAGATGATCATAGGTTGAACATTCTCATCTCGGAAATTTTAAAATCTTCTTGTTATGATCTATAAATATTCATTTTCTTATGTTTTTATGAAATTAGAATCAGTTGGATAGACTGATTCTATTTCTAAACTTTTTAGTGTTCACACTTCTATGTTGACAATTTAAAATTCAATATCGATTGGTGAGGTAGATCATGAATGAATTTTTCAAATCATTAAAAACATAATGTTGTAAATTTATCGCGATTACTTTTCCAAATTTTATTTTTAGAAACATTGTTTCAGTTCGATTATGTTTTGGTTTGGTGAACTCCAAGACTTAATCCTCTCCATGTTGTGTTTCCTGTTGAGGGAAACTCTTCAGTAATTCTTGATGTGTGATTTGATTGTAATCTATAGAGAGAACATGCATTCATACCTGTAGTTTAGAATTTCTGAGTACTTTGTTGATCCATGTTCCTTATCTTGCTACTTATTATTGGTATACTATATTTTGTCTAGTTTATTTGCAGTTCATAGTATAAAGATCAGTTTATTTCATAAAAAATTAACATTTCCTTATCCGGTTTGCATTTCATCAATAAAACAAAACAAATATAAATGGTATGAATATGTTTTCCGCACTGCTGACAATAGTGGGGGTTGAAAATTCAAACACATGAGAAATCACACATCTACATTCTATGTGGATCGAACCTGTCCAACTGTGCTATAGTAGGATAATATATGTATGTTTGAGGGTCGTGAAGACCTCCGAACTCATAAAACATTTGCGTCGTTGCCGGGGAAGGAACACACTGTGAATATATGGTTTTACTAAAAAACAATACAAAACATTTAAAAATAATAATTTTAAAAAATATGATTTAAAAAAAATTACTTTGAACTATATCTGCTGTTTTGTGGTTTAACAAAAAATATGTTCAATTGTGGAACATTCTGTGTTTACACTCATTTGTTTTTAGTTTAATGGAAATGGAACAATATCAAAACTAGAATCACCAAGGACCTTTCTATGTTTGTTGTGGTGATTATGGACATACTCCTTGGAGATGTGTCTATAACCAGCCCCAACAGGATTTTTACATTGATGAAAATGAAACAAAAGTGTCTAGTCCTAACACCCTAGCTTAAATTGAATTAATTGATTCTGAACTCCATACTAGGGTGGAGATAATTAATTTTTTTTAAATCAAACCTATGAAATTCAACTCAGATATTCTCAAGAGGGAGATCAAATAATGAAAATATTAGAAAACATTCTCTTGGAATTACAAGAATTGGTAAAGAGCAAGGAGAATTTTATGGTAATGAAAAAGAAAATGTGTATAAAAGGTTTGAAAATAAAATTTAAGAATACAGTGACTGTGAAACTGGGAAACAAAACATTCAATTTGAAGAATCTGAAAATGTTGAACCAAATTTAGAAATAACCAACTCATTAAATAAATAACACATCATTGAATATCCAATAAAAAACATTAATGGTGTTGAGTTGGTAAATTTTGAAACTAAATTGAAACATATTGAAAAGTAATTCCTAGTTCTACAAATCATACCTTTTTTGAGAAAAATCATTGTTTTAGATTTTTTGAGAATGATGTCACTTAGTTTGAAGTTAAACTTCAAACTGAAAAATTGAATGTTAAAAACTCTTCACCAAATTTTTATGACATTGTGTACAACGAGTCTAAACATGATATTGGGTGTAATCTGGATGAGAACATTAAACTGAACAATATAGAATCTCAAAACATTGAACTTTAACTGAAAACTACTCTTCCATGTTTTGAAAATCCAAACCCAATAATATCTGAAACGATGTTGGTAGATTTAGATGATGAGGGAATGATGATTTAATAAAGATTAAATGACGAGCTTTCATCTTCATTTTCTCCTATTGATTGTTTGATAGAAACTGAGTGTACTGAAATTGAAAACAGTGATGTTTAACATTGGGGTAAATTTTTAAATTTGAAAAATATGGATGTTGAATTTATTGAAGCTGAATTAAACCTTACTCCCCCTGATTTTAACTTCATGGAGCACACTACAGACTTTCATTTAGAAAGTGAGCCTTTTGAACATGAACATGAAGTAGAGGATGAACACACATTAGATGATGGTTGCAGATTATATTTGTTAGAAGTAGTAGATGTTCATTGTGATCTAGAAAATGAGGATCTTTTGGATGAGATTTATAAAATTGTTCGACATAAATCTGTTGGTGATAAAATAAATTCTCTTCCCTGCCTATCACTTCCATCCTCACCTGTGAAGGGTTCTGATCCTTCTCATGATACTGATAGTAGTTTAGATGGAGAATTAGACTTGAGTTTAATTTTATATAATTCTATTCAAAAATATATTGAAACTCTTCTTGAACCTACATTTTAGTATTCACCCATTTTCACCATTGAATTTGAACTTGTTAGTGTTGAGGTAATGAGATATATCTATGAGGTCAATGATACACCCTTTCAAGCACCTTGATCTATGTTTTCCCTTCCTGTGTATTCAAATCCGGAAATGTCTGAACTTATTCTAGAAGTGGAAAAAACTATACCCACTACTGTTAAAGGGTGCTACATTGGGGTTATTTCATGTTATGAGAGTTTGGTTTTAGTCTACTTTAGTCTTGATGCCCACAAATCTCATCTTTCAATTAAATTTTTTTTGGCCAAACATATGTGGTGGTTCGTTTTAAAGAAACCACAACCACCAATTTACTACGGTTAGTTTCTATGTGAGTTTGGCTGGGGACTATAAACATAGCGCTGCATTGGAGGAAACCCATTTTTTTCATTTTTTTTTTCAACAAAAAATTGTAATTAAATAATTTTTATCTGAATACTTGAAAATAATTTCTTTATTGGAGGCATCCCATGGTTATTTTTGTCTATATGTTTTTTCATTTTAAGCACGAATAAAATGTTGTTTCTGTGATCTATATTTGGGAAATTCTTGTTACTGTATTTTCTTTGTTCTTGGGTTACATGTTCTGTCTCAAGTTGCTGCTTATTATGTCCATAATGTAGTGGAATTCCCATGATCATCTCTGGACAAGAACCTAGTCGGGGAATTATTTCAATTTTCTGGAATTATTTCTTCTCATTTTTTTAATAATAAAATTATGCTTACTAAGAAAATCTTCTTGTCAGTGATATTCTGCATGAATATTGAAAATTTTGCTACATATTTTCGGAAAATCTATAGAATATATTGTAATAAAATACATTTTCTACTTGTCTTTATGCTGTTCTTTAAAATTCTGCATGTGCCTCTTTCTAGAAAAGCGAATTCATTGATAAATACTGAAATAATCATTAACTTCTTGAAACAAATTGTGGGGGAGGGGTACATGATACTGTTCATTTAAATCTGATTATTGTTGGGGTGTTTATCATTAACTTCGTATGATTTATTGAATATCTAACTGAATAAGTTTTTCTTAACTTTATTTAACCCCAATTAATTGTGCACCCAAAAATTACAAGATATATCATGAACTTTAATGGGAAATCATTATCACTGGACATAAATGTCAATGAATATACTTTTTAATGAACATGTTGATTATTTATTCATTGTGGAAAACAATATTTTTGAACTCCATTGTGACCTTTATACATGTCATCAATCTACTTAATTTTAAATCTATATTGAACCATATTTTTAGAATTATTCTTCTCCATATTTAGAAGTCAAATTTGTGGAAAAATTTGGGTTTAATGTGCGGGGGAGTGGGTCAATTCTTGACTGTGTATAACTGTGCTTAATTTTGAGCCCATCAATTCCCTCTTCACATCAATATTTTTGTAAAAAAAATGTTTAATATTGTAAAAAATGGTTAAATTTTTTCAAAATTCTTGCACAAAATTAGGCTGTTCACTGTAGTCAATTGAGTTTGGCATAAGGAATGTGCCCTGATGGTAGTTAAGTACTTCATTGGATTTGAAATTAATGTGAGGGGATGATTATTGAGTGATCTTGCTTAGTGGTTTCATGGAAATCTGGTTTAGGGACTACTTCCTAGAGTGATATGGGTTACCTATTAGTGGAATTATGTTCATAACCCTTGGAAATAGAAGTTTGATTCTGAATCTAGGGGTGTCATTCATATTTTAATTTTTAAACATATTTGTATTAATGAGCCAATGTAAACAGTTTCAATATAAATCATTTGAAACTGGTGTTATTTGGGCATCTGGGATCCCACGGTGAGTCTCTGGGACCCTAGATGCGGGTTGTGTTTCTGTTATCATTAATCCCTCTGTTCAATATGAATAAGTTCATTGAACAATGCTTAGCATAATGATACATTGCTTGGGAAAAATAAATAAAGTATCATCTGTCAAAAATGTGCACATTAAGGTGAGTGGAATGATGAATGGCGGATGACGAAGGTATCAATTGGTTTATATGGGAATCATTTAGGTTGTATCATTTAGGTGATTCACAAAAAATTTAATTATTTTTGGCCCCTAGGATTCTTTCAAAGTAAAAAGTTCTCTAGTTAATTACTAAATTCCATTGATATTTCATCTCCCGTCACTATTGAAATTATGACCTAAGTTTGTATTGAAGTGATTAGTTATGTAGTATCAAATATGAGGCAGGACATCTTCTTTGATGGATGGTCTTTGTTTTCTTAATTAACCTCGAGTATTTGTTATAGGGATGATTCATATGTGTAATTCATTTTCTTAATGCCTATTTTATGTATTGTCTTCTGTTTTGATTGCTGGACATGTTAAATTTTGAGCAAAATCATTAATACCATTCTTTTGTTTTTCAAAGAAAATAAAACATGAGAATTTTTGAGGAAAAAGAAGGAATATGTGTGGGGGAATTACATGTGACTCTATTTTTTTCATAGTTTTTCCACATCTTTTTACTTAATTTTTATGGATTTTATTAATAATTTAATCAATTTATACTATATAATTGTAATTTTGTATTTTTATAGTTAATTTTGTTAATTAATAAATTTTTATATTTAATTATATATTTTTAGTATTCAAAATAATAAATTTTAATCACAATAAACTTATTCGACATTAATTATATCTTATTTAGTTTGACTTATTTAAATCTTCTTGACTTTTTAATAAGTTAATATCTATTTTAATCAATTCTTTAAACAATGTAACCCTATTTAATTAACATAGAATTTATTTTAATATTTTTTCTATTATTTTAGTAACACTAGAATAGGTTATCAACATTAATTAATTTGGTTAGTCGTCCTTCTGATAAATTATGATAATAAATTTAGTTTTAATTAAATAAAATAGTTTGATTTTAATTTTATACGTTCAAATATTTTTTAATTATTTAATTAAGTGTTTTTAAAAATTAATTATATTATTTTATATATGCAGTTTGATTATTAACTCGTTATCTATTGATCATAGTCTATCGGCGAGGTAGGAAAAGCCTTGCTGCAACTCATTTGGGTCACCAATGTATTTCATTTGTAGATACCTGAATCCGGATGTACATTGACATTACATTACTTTTGCGGAATACTTATTACATAAAAAAACACACACACAAGGACCGTAATAGTTTAGTGTCTTTGGAAACTCGGAATATAATCTTCCAATCATGGTGAATGATCTTCAACATCTCCCATAAAGATCATCCTTTTTTTATACCTAAAACCTTTCTTTATATCCTGGGGAAAAGAAAACATAAATGGGTGTGCTCAAATGATTAGTAAGGGTAAACAAGAGAAATATCAATCACATCATATTCATAAGAACATAACATTTTGGAAATCTTAACCTGCAAAAAAGATCATAATATCATAACATGGGATAAATCATAGTAGTGAAATGTAATCCCAATAATCATAACTTAAAACATGAAACTTTGTGGCATAAAAACATAATCATAGAGAATCATTTCTTATTAGTCAAGACTCATTCCCAAGACAATATTAGTGGACAAAGTCCCTTTCTGAACCGAGTTCCCTCCTCGTTTCAGTCCTGCTTCACTTAACCAGTATAACCTACCGTTCCAGACATGTCTATCTCATGAGATATAAAATCATTACCCAATGAATTGGAGGGAGATATATGTCCCACCCATCTCATAATGATACCATTCTTATGTGTGCCACAAAATCATAAATCATACATCATTGCATAACCCACGTAATAAAAATGGGAATCTTATACATCATGACATCATCAAAAAATTCATATAAGATAAAGGAATTCATAAAAATAATTCCATCACAACATAATCAAATCAATGTAATAATAGGTATATAAACCGAACCCTATATTATCTTATATGGAAAATAATTTTGATAAAACACTTGAACTCCATTCTTGAGGAAAATATCCTTTCGAATTCAAAAAAATTTTGCTTTCTTAAAATGTCATACAATTTTAAACTAAATAAGTAGATTATAAATAAACTTGAAAAATTTTAAAGGAAGATTCTTGGAAATAATTTTTTAAAAATCCATTCATGCCGTATAAGTTAAAAAAAACATTCTTCGTACTTTTGTCGGAAAAGTCAAAAAGTACCTCGTACGAAAAACGACAAAATATTCCTTTCATATCCTTTACTAAAAACTCACCGAAGGGTAAAATTGGACTTAAAAAATTGAAGGTGGATGGAAATAATATTACATATTGAGGAAACATGGATTTGGATGATAAAATACACCCCAGTAAATACTAAAGTATAAACAATCTCGGATAAAAATGAGATTGTGATATTTCCCTTACCTTAGGTCCGATTTGCTTCATAAGTGTCCGAACCTCCTGTATAATGATTTAAATAATGACATTGACTTATTCCAAAATCATACTCATTGTTATGATATCATATATGGTTCACTTATGACTTTATATTACCCGTTCTTTTGTAAATTCTATGTTAAAGAGTGTTTAAGGTAAAATCGTTTCATTTTTCATCCGTGTTTTTACTTGGAATTATTCATATGATTACTTATATCATGATTACTTAATTAAAGAATATAAAAGATTATTTATATATAATATATATTCATAATATACATATATATATAATAGATCAGTAAATGGAAAGAAATACACCGTTCATGGAGACGGTAGGCCGTACGTACGCATGAACGCGGTTTTTGTTTCCTTATTGAGTTGAATGGAATTAAGTGGATGACATACATATATATACTCATAAATACAGTATCATTATTATTTCATATATTTCATGATTACTTATTATATATACTTTATAATCATTCATTAATGGTTAACGTGGAGAATGAATCTCATCGCGTCGTGGAGACGGTAGTCCGTACGTACGCACGAGCGATGATATCGTTCTCATGATCATGGAATTGTATTGGAGTGTATGTATACTATTTCAGAATCAATATCAATTTACAATAATAATATATAGTTATTATTTACACCATTATACCCATCCATGTAAGGTGGTGGTGGAAAATAGATTACACCACGGCGTGGAGACGGTATTCTGTACGTACGCACGCGCGGTGATTTCGTTTTCCGTAGGATGGATAGATGGCGAAATAGGGTTGTTTCATACTTATAATAACATATCAGTATATGAGTGATACCTAGTTATTACTTCATAATGAAACAACCTAAGAAGAAGAAGTGGAAGAAGAAATAAAGTTGAACGAATCGGTAACGGACATTACCTCTTCTTTGAAGCACCTCTTTGAGATGTCCTTTTAGGGCACTAAAATTAGTCTTTGAGGAAGACCAGAACCTCTAGGATGTGTCTAGGGAAGTGGAGAAGATAATTTGGCAGGGTTTGGACTAGCTTGAATACTCAATGTGGTTTGAGGAAGAGAGGGAGGAGGTGCCCTTTTATAACGGAGTAGAGGGGTACCTTTGGAAAAACAAAAAATATTATTTTATTATAAAGTCATGTTCGGTTTTAAATAGCTCCAAATTGATTTATTTAAAAGCTAAGGTGGGGATGGGTCGAAATAATCTCATCCAATAGAATTTAGACAAGTTTTGGTTTCTATTTTAACCTTATCATTTAGATTTGACATTAAGTTAAATAATTTTACTTTTACCGTGTCTTCTTGTGTTCTTATAATATAAGGTTAATAAAAATACTATCAAAAGCCAAAAGAACCACAAGTTGTATATAATTAATATATATAATCTTATCTAAGTCATTTGGCAGAACCTTAGATTTTTTGGAATAAAATTACAATTAATAATATAATATTTGTTTTAAAAACTATTTTATGCCAATTTTGACACTATTTAGTAATTGATTTTTGTGAAAATCATAACATAGTGATTAGATCTAAAAAAGTTAATTAAATAAATACTAACATGTCATATTGACCTAGAAAATTATTTTAATTCATAAAAAGTCTCAAATTACATTTATTTGGGTATTTATAACATCAATTATGTCAATATTTCATTAATAAGATAATTACTGCATCATCGTTGTGTCATAAATAAATTAAATTATTTAATGTCTAAAAATAACAAAAAAAATACCGTTATGTAGGAAATCCTTTTATCTTTCTAATTAATATTTATAGTCGAATTTATCTTATGTATAATCCTATATTAAAAAATATTTGATTATTAAACATTGATTTTAACTATTTTAACCCTTCTTTAAATAAATTAATAATAAATGTCCTAATCTAATCCATGTGGGCCTAAATGGTCAGATTTTATTCTTAAGGTTGTTTTTGGTCGAATTACACTTATCCAATAGAATTAGGACATGTGTTAGGGTAATAATAAGAACATTTTTACCCTTAATTACCCTATTTACTTTTAATCGTGGTAAAAAGTAAAAAGTTACTATTCACCAAAAAATATTTTCATCTCATTGAACGACATTTTACTTACTAAAATCAACCATGTCTCTCGGAAGTTTGATATTCCATTCACAGAAGCGGTAAAATTAATTTTTATGAAAAATTCATTTTTTAACTACCACTCAGTGGTTTCACTATTCATCAAAAAATGAAAGTTTCCAGGAAAATACCAAAAATTATGCCTAAGCTATATTTGATATTATGAACTCAAAAATTATTTCTATTTTACCAAATTCAAAAAATATCAGTTGCATTAATTAATTTAAAAATTAATTCCCGTTGTCAAAACAAATAGCGTGTTCTTAAGAGATAATAACTATCAAAAGATTGACACTTATTTATGTCTGGTTTAAATGTGAAATTACATCAAATGACCAAAATTGTATTAAATTGTAAAAATATATTCTAAATATACTTTAAAACCACTCAAATTAATAATTTATCACTATTAATTATTTCTATTAAAAGGGTTGTTTTTAATTAAAATTTAGTAATTTTCACTATTCATCAGAAAATGAAAGTTATCCGAAAAGTTCCAAAATTTCACCCTAAGCTAATTTCAATATTCCGAATCCAAAAATGAAGTCAATTTTGAAAAATACAATTTACAAAAGTTCAAAAAATGGTTATTACTATTCATAACGGCTAGTTTTAATAATATTTTAATAGCATATTGTTGTTTAGTGAAACTCGTTATTGCGTATGACACCCGCTATCGAGGAAGGTCTCGATTGCGTGTAATGAAAGGCAAGTCAAGGATGTGTGTTTCGAAAGCTCCTTTTGGTTTAGCGTACACCACAAGAAATTAATGAAATTAAAAATAATATTTTTGATAAAATCTCAGGGTGTTACATTCTACCCCTCTTAAAATGAATTTCACCCTCGAAATTCGTCGGGGTTATAAATGGTTTACTACTCAAAATTTTATTTAATAGAAACCCACATCGTAAAAAAGAATACCAAAACCAATATTTAAAAACAAATGTATGAAACGTAATGGTTACTAAAATAAACTAATCACTGGGTTTCCACATAGGTGAAAATATGGATATGGAAGAGAAATCTAACCATCATGTTCTGACAGAGAGTGGTAGAGAACATGGCTATGGAAAAGCCAGAACTCACAAAGCCATAAATTTGTGATGATCTAAGGTACCATCTGATTCATCAGATATAAGAGCACTAGGATAACATTTATGGTTTTCAAGATCATTTCTCTAAAGTTGATGAAATTGGAATTAGAATAAATACTTTCGTGATTTTGGTATAGTCTCACATTTGGTCGTTCTTTGGACAATTTCCTCTTCATCTCTTATAGAAATGAAGTTGAATTTTTCATTCATGATGTGTTAGCAGATCATGTTATAGAATGAGGGGTCATTCCATCTGTCTCAAACAAAAGGTTTGAAAAGTTATCAAAAAATACGTAAGTCCATCTATAGTGAGATTAATCATATATAGTTCCTAAAATGGACTTATACTTCTTAAATTATACTGCATAATATAATAAAACTAGTTTCTACTATACATGGACTTCCTGTAGGCCAGTGGTATGCGATAAAGGCCAGTCGCACTTCGGTTGTGGGTTCGATTCCCACAGCCTTGTCCGGCGTGATGGGCTGTCGCCCGTCCTGCAGGTTGTCCTTTTTCTAAAGCTATATTACTATAACATCCCATCAACAATATCTAAAAAAGTTCTATCCTTAAACAATACTAACTTATGTCCAACATAATATATTCCAACCTTTTGGATTATCTAAAATACTTTGGTCCAAGCTTGTAGTATAAAGAAAACGATTACTTGAAATGTCATCAACCAAGCATGTGAATACCATCATTTATCCTCCATATATCTTGTTGGTCACATTCCAATCATGTGAATACCATAAGCATGTATTCTCTTGAAAAATGAATACCCATTAAACCTTAGTGAAAACATGAATGCTGTCAAAAGTTAACTCTTTCCACATACCAAAATCAAAAAATTCTATATACTCAAACCATGATATAACCTTCTCTTTATACCAGTCATGAGCTCATGAATACTATCAAACATTTAATTTTCTCTTTATCCCTTCATTATGCGCATATCATACACATTCCAAAAATATCTGAATAACCTTTCATGGATACTGGTACCATTAATCAAACACTTTCAAAACTCAAGGAAAGACAACAGTGTAACAATCCTTAGATGTCTCTTTATTCCATTGTACCATGAGATTACTTATACAACATTAGACATGATAAACATGTAATCATTCCACTACATTCTTAAACCATTGACCGAGCTTCAACAATTATTTCATCTCACATATCATTTGTAGTCTCTTCATCATCATCAACATAAATACTACCCATACGACCATACTGATTCTCTTCATGAGAATTTCCCTTAGGGCATTAGTTTGCATAATGCCCGTACATTCCACATTTAAAACATTTAACCATTTTTGATGTCGTAGCAATACCATTTTCCTCATCCCTGGTGTTAACTGAACCTTTTTCTTTTCCCTTACTGGCTTTGTGTCTTTATTTTCCACACCCAAAGCATCTTCCAGTTCCTTTGAATCATTATCCGTGATGCCTCTTCCCACATTATTTACATAGGGGAAATTGAACTTTCTTTCCTCTATGATCATCATGAAACTCCAACTTTCTCTTATTAGATGAGTCAGTAAACTTACCAAATTTTACTTTATTGATCATATTATAAGATTGCTGATTCGGCATAATAATGATGTTTGGAATTACAAATCCCATTTCATTTGGTTTCTAATGAAGAATATCATTCCATTGTCCATCATATCCTCCATTATCGTGAATCATCTTGTTTCGATCCATTTTCTAAAACCCAGAAAGAATAGTGTGAGAGGAAAAAATCATGCTAGGGAAAGCAACATAGTAAAGGGGGAGTACCCTCAATATCTAACTTCTTAGGTTAAATTCTAAGATCGTTACCGTAGTTCTAGGACCATATCCTATACGTATAATTATCCTTAGGGATATCCCTAGACATATCTTAGAAATATCTCTAGGGATCTCACTAACGTTTTCGCATCCTAGTTTCCAAAGGTTGACTAAACTTTTCCTCTGATACCAACTATAGAGACCTGAATTCTGACGTACATTGAAATTACATTACTTTTTCAGAATACTTATTACATAACAAAACCACACACAAGGACTGTAATATATTAGTGTCTTTGGAAACTCAGAATATAATCTTCTAATCATGGTGAAAGATCTTCAACATCGCCCATAAATATCTTCCTTTTTGGATATACCTAAAACCTTTCTTTAAATCATGGGGAAAAGAAAACATAAAAGGGTGAGCTCAAATTCTCAGTAAGGGTAAACAAAAGAAATATCAATCACATCTTATTCCTAAGAACGTAACATTTTGGAAATCTTAACCTGCAAAAGAGATCATAATATCATAACATGGGATAAATAATAGTAGTGAAATGTAATCCCAATAATCATAACTTAAAACATTAAACTTTGTGGCATACACACATAATCATAGGGAATCATTTCTTCTTAGTCAAGACTCATTTCCATGCCTATCTTAGTGGACAAAGTCCGTTTCTGAACCGAGTTCACTCCTCGTTTCAGTCCTATTTCACCGAACTTGTATAACCTACCGTTCTAGCCATGTATATCTCATGAGATATAAAATCTTTACCCAATGCATTGGAGGGATATATAGGTCCCACCCATCTCATACTGATACCATTCTTATGTGTGCCACAAAATCATAAATCATACATCATTGCATAACCCATGTAATAAAAATGGGAATCATAAACATCGTGACATAATCAAACAATTCATATAAGATAAAGGAATTCATAAAAATAATTCCATCACAACATAATCAAATCAATGTAATTATAGGGATATAAACAGAACCCTATATTATCTGACATGGAAAATAATTTTGATAAAACACATGAACTCCATTCTTGAGGAAAATATCCTTTCAAATTCAAAAACATTTTCCTTTCTTAACATGTCATACAATTTTAAACTACAAGAAGTTGATTAAAAATAAACGTGAAAACTTTTAAAGGAATATTCTTGGAAATAATTTTTTAAAAATCCATTCATGCCGTATAAGTTAAAAAAACATTCTTCATACTTTTGTTGGAAAAGTCAAAAAGTACCTCGTACGAAAAACGACAAAAGATTCCTTTCATTTCCTTTACTAAAAACTCAACGAAGTTTAAAATTGAACTTAAACAATTGTAGGTGGATGGAAATAATATTTCATATTGAGGAAACATGGATTTGGATGATAAAATACACCCCAGTAAATACTAAAGTATAAACAATCTCGGATAAAAATGAGATTGTGATATTTCCCTTACCTTAGGTGCGATTTGATTCGTAAGTGTCCAAACCTCTTGTATAATGATTTAAATCATGTCATTTACTTATTCCAGAATCATACTCATTGTTATGATATGATATATGGTTCACTTATGACTTTATATTACCCGTTCTTTTGTAAATTCCATGTAAAAGAGTGTTTAGGGTAAAATTGTTTCATTTTTCGTCTGTGTTTTGACTTGTAATTATTAATATGATTAATTAGATCATGATTAATTAATTACATAATATAAAACATTATTTATATATAATATATATTCAGAATATACTTATATATAATAGATTAGTAAATGGAAAAAAATACACCGTTCATGGAGACGGTAGGCCGTACGTACGCATGAACGCTGTTTTCGTTTCCTTATTGAGTTGAATGGAATTAAGTGGATGACATACATATATATACAAATAAATCTAGTATCATTATTATGTCATATATTTCATTATTACTTATTATATATACTTTATAATCATTCATGAATGGTTATCATGGAGAATGAATCTCATCGCGTCGTGGAGACGGTAGTCCGTACGTACGAACGAGCGATGATATCATTCTCATGATTGTGGAATTGTATTGGAGTGTATGTATAATATTTCATAATCAATATAACTTTACAATAATCATATATAGTTATTATTTACACCATTATACCCATCCAAGTAAGGTGGTGGCGGAAAATAGATTACACCACGGTGTGGAGACGGTATTCCATACGTACACATGCGCTGTGATTTCGTTTTCCGTAGGATGGATAGATGGAGAAATAGGGTTGTTTCATAATTATAATAACATATCAGTATATGAGTGAGACTGAAGTTATTACTTAATAATGCAAAAACCTAAGAAGAATAAGTGGAAGAATAAATAAAGTTGAATGAATTGGTAAAGGACATTACCTCTTCTTTGAAGCGCCTCTTTGAGATGTCCTTTTAGGGCACTAAAATTGGTCTTTGAGGAAGACCAGAACCTCTAGGATGTTTCTAGGGAAGTGGATAAGAGAATTTTTCAGGGGTTGGACGAGTATGAAGGCTCAATGTGGTGTGAGGAAGAGAGGGAGGAGGTGCCCTTTTATAAGGGAGGAGAGGGGTACCTTTGGAAAAACTAAAAATATTATTTTATTATAAAGTCTAGTTCGGTTCTAAATAGAATCAAATTGATTTATTTCAAAGATAATGTGGGGATGGGTTGCAATCCTCTCATAAAATAGAATTTATACATGTTTTGGTTCCTATTTTAACCTTATTATTTAGATTTGACATGAAGTTAAATAATTTTACTTTTACCGTGTCTTCTTGTGTTCTTATACTATAAGGTTAATAAACATTCAATAACAAGACAAACGAACTCCAAGTTGTATATTATTAATATATATAATCTTATATAAGTCATTTTTCCGAACCATAGTTTTTTAGGAATAAAATAACAATTAATAATATAATATTTGTTTTAAAAACTATTTTATGTCAATTTTGACACTATTTAGTAATTGATTTTTGTGAAAATCATAACAGAGTGATTAGTTCGAAAAAAGTTGACTAAATATATATTAACTTGTCATATTAACCTAGAAAATTATTTTAATTCATAAAAAATCTCAAATTACATTTATTTGGGTATTTATAACATCAATTATGTCAATATTTCATTAATAAGATAATTACTGCATCATCTTTGTGTCATAAATAAATTAAATTATTTAATGTCTAAAAATTACAAATAAAATACAGTTATGTAGGAAATCTTTTTTACATTTCTAATGAATATTTATAGTCGAATTTATCTTATGTATAAACCTATATTAAAAATTATTTAGTTATTAAACATTGATTTTAACTATTTTAACCCTTCTTTAAATAAATTAATAATAAATGTCCTAATCTAATCCAAGTGGGGCTAAATGGTCATATTTTATTCCTAACGTTGTTTTTGGTCGAATTACACTTATAAAATAGAATTAGGACATGTGTTAGGGTAATAATAATAACATTTTTACCCTTAATTACCCTATTTACTTTTAACCGTGGTAAAAAGTAAAAAGTTACTATTCACCAAAAAAAAATTTAGTCCCATTGAACCAAATTTTTTTTACTGACATCAATCATGTCTCTTGGATTTTTGAAATTCAATTCACAAAAGCGGTAAAATTATGTTTTGTGAAAAATTCATTTTTTTAACTACCACTTAGTAGTTTCACTATTCATCAAAAAATGAAAGTTTCCCGAAAAATACCAAAAATTAGGCCTAAGATATATTTGATATTATGAACTCAAAAATGATGTCTATTTTACCAAATTCAAAACATATTAGTTGCATTAATTAATTTAAAAATTAATTCCCGTCGTCAAAACAAATAGCGTGTTCTTAAGAGATAATAACTATCAAAAGATTGACATTTGTTTATGTCTGGTTTAAATGTGAAATTACATCCAATGACCAACATTTTATTAAATTGTAAAATTATATTCTAAATATACTTTAAAACAATTCAAATTAATAATTTATCACTATTAGTTATTTCGATTAAAAGGGTTGTTTTTAATTAAAATTTAGTAATTTTCACTATTCATCAGAAAATGAAAGTTATCCGAAAAGTACCAAAATTTCACCCTAAGCTAATTTCGATATTCCGAATCCAAAAATGAATTCAATTTTGAAAAATAAAATTTATAAAATTTTAAAAAGTGGTTATTACTATTCATAACGGCTAGTTTTAATAATATTTTAATAGCATATTGTTGTTTAGTGAAACTCGTTATTGCGTACTACACACGCTATCGAGGAAGGTGGCGATTGTGTGTAATGCAAGGCAATCAAGGATGCGTGTTGTGCAAGCTCCTTTTGGTGTAGCGTACAACACAAGACATTAATGAAATTAAAAAGAATATTTTTCATAAAATCTCGGGATGTTACATCATTTTCACTTGCTGCTACCCTGTAATTATTTATATTGTTATTTTAATTCAATTCATTTAGCATGTTAGTTTAATAATCATCCAGTTCATAACTTAAGTGTTGTCTAATAAATAATCATAGTTGTGGATTTAATATTTTTATGTTTAATAAAAATCCTTTTTTAAATTTATGATGTTTTCTTTCTTTTAATTAGTTATTTTCAATATTTATATGTGTATTGGTAATGTTTTAATTTTTAGTTCAATATAATTTCCTATTGTCACCATTAGTTTTATTTCTC
Organism: Viscum album; assembly: GCA_963277665.1. Taxonomy (NCBI): domain Eukaryota; kingdom Viridiplantae; phylum Streptophyta; class Magnoliopsida; order Santalales; family Viscaceae; genus Viscum; species Viscum album. The sequence goes on along the minus strand of OY728121.1, from coordinate 200,655,768 downwards.
TTGTACAGGTGACCCTCATGCTCCTCACTGTTAATATCATGTACCAGTGAACCTCGTGTTCTGGTTCTTTCCATTCTTCATTTTATGTAATGCTGACCTCCCTTTTATTCTATTAGTAGCCTTAAATTTTAGTCTACCAGTGAATTATTATTTTAAGTATCAGGGATCTTTTAATTTATTTAACCTGTGTCGTTGAGACCTTCACAAATACCGGTACTCTCATCCTCATCGATATTTTCTTCCTCACTGGTAGCTCATTCCTCACCATTACTCATTCCTTACCGATCTTCTCTTTCCCCACTGAAATCTCTACCTCACCATTGCATCCTTCCCCTCTACGATAGACATTCACTTTTATCAACATTACTGCTTCTCTCACCTCACACCGCACCAACAAAATCATCTCCCTCTTCACACATCACAGTGCCTCCATTGTTTCACAGCACTTAAAAATCCAGAACCATCCCCATTCCGTTCACCAACAGGCACAAATGAAAACAATAACTTTCCCAAAATCAAACAAAAATTCACAAATCATGATCTATAATTTTTTCCTTCAAGACATCGGAGCTAGACCACGAGCTACCACCAGAAGAACTATAGCTTCCATGGAGCATTCATTTCAATCCGCCGTTGATAATAAGAGGCCCTTCGTCTCTACTGTGAAGAGGAGTTCACTGAATCCAGGTCATGCAGCACTAGCTCCGATTGCCGAAGGCAATGCTGCTAGACCCCTTCGCCGCTGCCGCAGGGTTGCCGAGGGATGGTCCGCCGTAGGTGTTCACTGATCAAGGTCGATGCCTCCGAGTGGGAGAGTGGAGCTTAGGGATGTTGGGACTCCGCAGCTGGTGATGCCGCACCGAGGGGAGCCATCGCTGTGGAGTTTCATAGGATGTAGAGAAACCCTCCACCTGTTGTGCACCAATAATTGGGGGAGGAGGAGGAATAAAAATAATAAAAATAATAAAAGTAATGTAAAACAAAAAAATAAAATATAAAAAAGATTAAGATAATGTATATTTAATCAATCAATTGAATTAAATAGAATTTATAAAAGTTATAATAATAATGAATAGATATTATTATAAATTAAAATAAAAAACTAAATTATTAATAAGTGTTAATAATAATTTAATATTATTTTTATAGTATTAAAATATAATTAATAATAATTATAATTAAACTATAAGATACACTTATTAATTTAAGGAAATATTTAAAACATATGTATTAATTATAATTAATAAATTAAAATTAACTAATTATAGATTAATCGAAGAATATAATTTATTTAAACGAAATAATAATAATAATAATAAAATTATTATTATTGCTAACTAAATTATTATTTTAATTACTTATTTTCTTATGATGTTAATCTTTAAAAACCGAGTTAAAAATGACAAAATTAATAACATAGTAACTATAACTATTAACTGAATTTAATTAATAACTTCTTGATAAATTAATGTATTACCATAGTAATTTTATGTGGATAATTTTATAAATAATATAAAAGTAGATAATGATTATCAATTTCATATATTTATTAATTAACATTAATTACTTCTTATTAAGTGTTATAACAGTAATCATAAAATAATAACTATTAAATATTAATTTATTTTTTTGAGTTTTAATTATTTCATTTTTTTAACATGTTAAGGTTCATTCAGTAGGTGGAAAAATGTCCATGTGATTCCAAATATCTCATCCGGAGTTAGTTACGAGGGAAAAACTAGTGCAACGTGCCTATCGTGGATAAAATGGACGTGTGTGGTGCTAAAGTGAATGACTATTTTGAGTCAGTGGTACCGGCCGTTGGCAAGAAGCAGATGATAGTTGATATATAAAGCAATGAAAGCAATATATTTTGGTGGAATCTCATTCATTTTCACGATCAAATCATGTGAGAGTGATTCAAGACTCCCATTCTGATTCCACACCATACTTTTCGAGAGCAATGACTCTCAGGAGATGATAGAGCCGACATGGACGCTAAGGAGCCCGAAGGCTGTGCAGTGAAATAGAAGTTTATCTTCCCTCGGTCCTTATGCTTTGAACTCTATTTTCGGTTTTTTTCTACTACATTAAAAATGATGATAATATGGTAAAATTTCTCAGCTCATGAATTGTAAAATCTTCTGGTTATGATCTTTAAATCTCCATATTCATATCTTTATACAAAATTAGAATCAGTTGGCAAGGCTAATTCTGTTTCTAATCTTTTGAGCATTCACACTTATATGTTTACAATTTAAAACTTCAATATCGACTGGCGAGGTCAATCTTGAATGAATTTTTCAATTCTTTAACAACCAAATGTTGGAAATTTATGACGAGTTATTTTCCAAATGTTATCTTTTAAAACATTGATGTAGTTTGATTATGTTTTGGTGTGGCGAACTCCAAGACTTAATCCTTCACATGTTTAGATTCCTAGTGAGAAAATATCTTCAGTCTTTCTTGAGGCGTGATTCGATTGTAATCTATGGGGAGAATATCCATTCATATATGTAGTTTATAATTTCTGAGTACTTTGTTGATCAATGTTCATTGTCTTGCTTCTTAGTATTAGTATACTGTATTTTCTATAGTTTAATTATAGTAATTAGTATATACATTAGTTTATTAGTTAAAAAATTACTGTATCCTCATCCTGTTTCCACGTCATCAATAAAATAAAAAATCTATAAAAGGTAAGAAGATGTTTTCCCCACTACTAACAACAGTGGGGGTTTAAAATTAAAAAACCATAAAAATCACTAATATGAATTCTCTATGGATCGAACATGCTTTATTGTGCACGTGTAGGTGAATAAATGTAATATTGAGGGTTATGAAGACCACCAGCCTCATCACATGCCCGTGAGGTTCAGCCCTGCAAGCTGGGCCCAGCCCAGCGTGCCGCAAGAGCACAGACCAGCAACTAGTCGACAGGAGGGCGGCTCTGCCCGTAGGGAACCACGAGGGCGCGAGAGGCTAGCTCGGTCGGGCGCTGTGAGGGGTGCCGCTTGGGAGGATCATCCTGAGAGGTCGGAGCTGGTTCGGCCAGTGGTGGAGCATGGCGTGGAGAGGCCATCTCAGCCAGGTGTTGAGAGGGGCGAGGCTCGAGCAGCTCAGCCAAGGTGGCCGAGGCTGATTCAGCCAGCGGTGGCACGGGGCGCATGGGACACGCGGAATATGGTGCCAAAGGTTGTGTGGGGAATGCGTGTGGTGGATTGGTGGGGCATACCGGGCGCGTGGAGCATGGGGACTGATTCAGCTGTGGAGTGGTGCAGCACGTCTAGTTCAGCCGGCGAGCGGTGCGGCCTGCGGCTGGCGCTGTCAGGGCGGATCGGAAACCGGTGGGCGGCACGGTTAAACCCATGGCGGAAGAGCCAATACAGCCGGGGCACTAGAACTCTATGAGGACAATGCGGATTGTGGAGGCAGCATGTAGTGTGGTCGTTGCCTTCATTACCTTTATCTTCATTCCAATGAATATCACAAACAAGAATGATAGAGGGGTCATGCCTTATTGGTTTGGCCCACACCCTCTATGTTTTGGGTGGTAGAATGCTATTCAATATTTCGTGAATTTCAATGATCTAACAAGAAGAAGATAGATTAATAAAAGCTTATCAACACCCCGCATCTTCCGGCAAAAAAATTTCTCTACTAGAATGAAAAAATAATTCATAATGAATATTTGTTTTAGAAGGGAAGGGTTAAAGGAATAATATCATATTCCAATAAATTCGCTACCTTTGTTCGTTGTTCATCGATGTTGGTGCGAAAAAGAGGATTTCAATTCGTTGTAGACGAGCACGTCCTATGTAAAAGGAGGTTTTGAGGAAGAATGTCAAAGTCGTTATTCGTCGGTGGAGCATTCTTTTTCGGGAGGAAGTTCTTCTTTGGGGATATTTCTCCCTATGTCCTTTTCTCCAAAGTTCCACCAAGTATAATATTCCAAGAGAAAATAATATATTTATATATCCTATTAAATCATTGGCATAATATTAAAATGGGATAAAAAATTAATTTATTGTGTTTGCTCAATTAATTAATGAGGAGGATTTGGCATAATTATTTTAGAGGAGTTGGCACACTTAATAATGGAGGTGGTGGGACCATTAAATCGATAGAGGAGATCAAGAGGATCTCCCTAATTTATGAGGGATTTGAGTGGTTTCCTCATTTAATTGTGGGGATTAGTCCCAAGTGGACCCCACACCGTAACCTCTCGTGGGGGGTTAGTTTTAGGTGGGCCCCACATCCATAACCTCTAGTGGGATGTTATGGTCTGGTGGTCCCCACAATTAATCATCCACAAGGAGGTTTAGTTCTCATGATTCCCACCTCTAAAATCCACATTGTGGATTTAAAATATAAAAAAGTGATTTTTATTTTATTTTATTATTTCCACAAAAAACTCAAAAAATAACTTTCACCCTCGACCAACTTTCATCGAGGTGAATGACATCTTAAGAAGGAACCATTGCTGTGAGTTCAACGGTTCCCTCAGATATCAATTCTGAGAACTGCTTCAAATTTTATAAAAACCCACTCATACAATTACTAAACGTACCTAGAAAAAACTTCAGAAATGGATTTTGGGCACTCTGGGCCTCAAAATCACGCGCTGTCAATATTTGCGGACTCGTAATGTTCACATTTAATAGAAAAAATATATGGAAATTTTGGTTTTTTACATGAATCATGTCCACTGAAAATAATGTCCAAAGGTGGTCCCTTCTTGTGAACTAATCAAGCACAGTTTTTCAATATTTTCTTGTGATTCAATGCCTATAACATGGAAAATAGTTAATCACGTAAATATGGTTGATTAAATGGATGAATGAGGAATAGGATCCCATGTGGGATCACCCAGAGTATCCAAAATGGAAGGAACATACTTAATAGTATGACTAAATCTAAAACTCCCTTCTTCTGTTCTGGTAATTCAAATGGTTTTTCTATTTAATGTATTTCGGGTTACTCAAAAAGGGGGATGGAATGTTCTAGTTGAGAAGTTGGTGTCACATGAATCAGATTCCATGTGAAGCTAGTATGATGGGACTTGGTTTGGTTCTAGTACTGTAAGGGATATCTCATATCCCTTTTGTTGTTGTGGATTTACCATAGAAATGGTTGTGAAGGCTTAAATCTTTTCAGGGAAATTTTTCATCAGTTATTGTTTTGGCATCTAGTTATGCCTACTCATTTCTAAGTAGTGATATAATAATTAACTGGAATAACTTGAACATGATAATGAGAATGGGTTAAATGGGTGATTTTTTCCTAGAAATGGGGTGTGCTCTGGTTTTGGCTATTATGTAATTGTTCATATAGGGATAGCATCGACAAATGTTTTGTATGTACTTGTGGATTGATTCAGATCCTTAGGTTGGGACGAGTGTTTGAGTAACTATATGTATAATTTTTAGTTATTTTGATTCTTATACGCAACCCACCCAGGTTGAGGAGTTCATGCTGGGCACCCCCATTTCATGGGGGAGGATGTTTTTCACCACATTCTTATGACTGGCTAGTTTTTAGCTCCATTATTCTCACTCTCCAAGGTAACCCATGATCCATCTGGTAGGTTGTGATGACCTAATGTTTATTATTTCCCAAGACACTTTTGGAAGGGTTTGTTATACTGGTTGGACCAGGTGTGTGGGGGAAGTTTCGTTTCCAATGTGTCTTAAGGGTAAGGACCAGGTGTCTTTGGGTATGGATGTGGTTGTTCTGGACCAGTTGTCTTCGGGTGAGGCAGTGGTTGTTCTAGAAGATGTGTAATCAGGCGTGACTATGGTTTTTGTGGCCTATGTGTATGTGTCCATTGTTTTTTGTGTTTGTTGTGGACTAGGTTTTTGTGGGAGGGATGTGCAGTCGGGATTCCCCATAAGGTTGTTGTTGGGGGTGGTAGTGGGACTATAGTGGGATTTATGGGGGAGTTCTATCATGTCGGATGTCCTAAATAACAAGTGGGAATACGGTGCTAGGTGCCCCCATATCGATGTGTTATTTCGATTACTTTATCTAAATAGTGTTATTTTGGTAGTGTGCCTTGGTTTGGCTGTGTGGATTGTTTCTTTCCTAATTATTTAGGTTACCTCTTTTCTCAAGGGGCATTAGAATGTCTCCCAACATGTGCACAAGACATTTTTCTTTCCACTTCTGATGATACCTATATACTCATCCAACATATATAAAACATAATTCATGATTCCAGGAGGACCTTGAGGACCGTGAGGCACCTTACTTGATCGGGCATGCGGAGTGCTCGTTGTTGTTTTTCTTTATATTGGTACTATAGAAAGAGTTTTTTGGTATATTGTATCTATTTATTTTGAACATGCATATGACAATGGATTTTTGGATTTACTTATACTTTTTGAATTTGGAGTTTTTTGGGATTTATCGTCTTATCTACAGATATTGTTAAATTAATAAGGTAATGCCATCAAATTTTTTATGTGAGAATTTGTACCCTTGTTCCTTGTTTCCACTATGGGGAATATTTATGGTGGGAATCGGGGGTCATTTTCTCTCCTTCAACATGAAGAAGGAATGTTCTAGTAGTTTTCAGTCCCTTTCATAAAATTGGTGAAGGATTGTCGTAACAAGTTATTTCATGAATGTCCAATTTTTTTTGATATTCTAATATCCATTTAAATTTTATTATCTCTAGGGGATAATGATTCAATGTTACTAATGTTGTATAATTTTATATATAAAACTCATCATTTATTTGGATTATTTATTATTATTCTTCCATTGAAAAAATAATATTATAAATATCTTAATGATCTGTTAAAATTTATTAATAAATGGTTATAAATGATATGTTCATGTAACATAACCATTTTCCCACTATTTGGTACTTAATATAATTTATAATTTTTTTAATAAAAACCAACTCTTGATATATCACTGCTTCATCCGAAAAAGATTTCATGACATGGATGCTTTCTTTAGTCCATAAAGAAATTTTTCAACTTTCATACCTTATTGGGATCCTATGGAGTCACAAAACCTTTAAGTTGTGTCATGTAGACATCTTATTGAAGGATAATGTTAATGAATGTGGTTTTGACATCCATTTTCCATATATCAAAGTCATGTTATTCCATAATGGAAAGTAGAATTCTGATGAATATCATCATTCTAACTGGTTAAAATGTTTAATCGTAGTCAATTCCATGACAATGATTAATCCCTTATGTAACTACCCATGCCTTATAGGTACTGAAGTGTCCTTCAATGTCCATTTTTTTCTTGAATACCCATTTTCATAAAACCTGCAACACATCAACTAGTGGATCTACCAAAATCCAGAGATGGTTTTTCCACATGGAATCCATTTCAAAATGCAGGTTTTATTTCCAAATGGAACCGTCTATGCCTCTTACAGATTCGATGTAGGTTATAAGATCATAATTATGAACTAATAATGAGTCTCTATCCTCAGTATCTAGAAAACTGTACAATTCTTGGTATATAACCTTTATTGTACTCCTACACTGTACTTGTGTCTCTTGAATAGATTCTTCATCCATGGGCCTTTGTGGAAACTGTTCATTTACCAACTGTTGTGTACCTTGATCCTTGTCTACATCGAAGTCTATCTTGTTCCCACTACCTATTTTGGAGATGTGATCCCTCTCATGGAATATGGAATCTCTTGACACTATAGTCTTTTTTACGAGGGGATTTATTGGTAATATCGCCTTTATTTCCTTTTGGATTCCTATAAAGGTACATGTTGTGCGTCGGGGTGCGAGTTTGTAACCTGAAGAGGCCTTAACAAATTCTTCGCTTCCCCACACATGTAAATTCAATAACATGGCTTTTCTTTCACTCAAGATGTCAAATATAATACCATTTATCAATTTACTTGTTTCTTGGGTTAGTATGTGTCCTTCTATTTGTAACACATATCCCCAAAAGGATAATGGAAGACTCTAATGAACCATCATTGATCTCACCGTGTTTAATAGGGTGCAGTTTCTCTGTTCCCTCACACCATTCCACTGGGGCGTGTTTGGAGGAGAGAGCTGGGATAGGATCCAAAACTCCCGTATGTAATCAATGAAGTATTGGTTAAGATATTCTCCACCACAGTATTAGAATATTCTTTAATGTTCTTAACAAGATGGTTCTCAACTTCATTGTTGTATTCTTTGAACATAACTAAAGAATCTAACTTATACCTCATTAAGTAGATTTATCCATATCTACTAAACTAATCATAAACAGTTATCAAGTATGATTACCCTTCCCTAGAATAAATTTGAATTGGTCCTCACACATCAGTATGAACCAATTACATATTTTCTTTATCCCTTTAACATATCCCACAAAATGGTGAATTGGATATTTATCCCTGTAAACATTCATGACATAAACAAAGTTGTTTTATATTGATAGAATTTAAATATCCATCTTGATGTAACTTTTTCAAGCATTTCTCATTTACATGACCTAACCGGTGATTCCAATTTTTGGTGAGGTATGAGTAATATGAAGTATCTTTCTTATCAATTTCCATTACATTGATTGTGTAATCCAACACGTATATATCATTTTATAAATGTTCATTACCAAAAAAATTGATATATTTTTAATAGAAGAAACATTAATTTCCAAAATAGATATCAAATCCATCTGTATCTAATATGGATATAGAAATAATTTTTTCCATATTTTAAGGCACCTAATAACAACCCATAAACACCAAACCATCCCAGAAGGCAACGTGAGGTGGTAGTCCCAAGTAGCTACAACAGCAGGTCTGACACCATTGGATGCTCATAGATATACCTACCCTCATTCAATCATCCGAAATCGACATGGTTCTTGTATTTGGAAAATATGATAGAACCAAAAGTTGTTTCTAATACCCAATTTATAGAAACAAATAGATTTCATTTGATAAAAAATTCACCTGAAGCTTCAAATTTATTCTTAGGATGGGTGTAGTTTTTCTTCCTGTGTCCCTTCATGCTGCATGCGAAAAAAATAACTTCCTATTCCTTTGATTCTACTTTAATCTTCCATTTCATGGAAGGTCATGAAGATGGTTTGGAATGAATGATCTTCACATTCCCTTTCCACTTATTCATTATTATGACAAAAGGATTTTCACGCTTCATATCTTTTTCTACGTGGAAATTGAGGATAAGATGGTTAGATAGAGACTTCTCAATGATGGTCATATAGAAATTGATAGAAATGTTAGTGAATCTATGAGGGAGTATGTGAGAATGTGATTGGTGCCCATTTATTTTGTGAGTTTAAACCATAAAACCTATAAGTTCTCAATGTAGCCAATGAGCATTAATACATGAGGCACATCTGGGGATCCTTCTCCAACAATACTTTGAAAAAGTACCTTAGAGATCTCATAAAATTCCTATCTTTCACTCTCATTGTAAAGACATTGATGGTGCTCGATCATGCTATATGAATCCATAGTTTCATGAGAATTCATGAGCTCACTAGACATTGATGATTGAATAAATCATTGAATGTCGACCACATCGTTCATATGTTTCCCATATACACGATATTTTCCACACTCCCCTCTTTGTATGGTGGATCAGGTAATGCTGAGTCCATCACGTAAAACTTCTGTTCATGGCGGAGGATAATACAATGGTGACCAAACCATTCTTAGAAGTAACTACATGTGAGTATGTTGTCATTATCCATAATTGATTGCAGGTATAGAGTGGGTGATGGGTTTATTATTTTTATTCTATAATTAAAATATAAGATCATAAATACATTCTGGATTACAATTAATGAGAAATACAAAATTTTTATTATGTCTCCCACTATTTTATCAAGTGCCAATAGACCTCACAATTTAACTCATAATTGGATGTTTCCCTAACATTCTAGTGGTAAGGATCAATATCCCTCTTCGAATAACCCCAAAAGGACTGGTCAAACTATTAGAAGTTATTTAGATATGGAGGACTTTGCTAACTATGACCTTGATGCTCCTTTATCTATTGAGTAGAGTCCCCAATATTGAAATATGGACTTTTGGATATCCTCAACTCTTACATCCAATACTACACCATGTCTATCGAGGTATACTCCTATTGATGTAAGATGGTTAAGTCAAAATAAAACCATTCATAATGGGTTCCAGTATAAATTTAATTACCACAACAACGGTTCTTCAAACTCGTAGTTTCATGGAGTTTTTCCCTTAATCAAATAACGAAAGTCTTGGTATAACTTATTGTTTTATTTGAGGGATTTTTTTACCTTTTGCGTAAATTGTTTTATCATTTTCACATTCTTTTAATGTTATGGGGAACTTACTTAAGTGATTAACCATGTCTTGATAATATTTACACATAAGTCTGTTTTATTTTAGTTCTATCTTGAATGCTTGTTTAATTCATTAATATTGCTATTGTGGGAACACATCCATAAAGAAAAACCATGAAATAGATAGAAATAAAATAAAGATAATGATCATATTCATTACTAATGTTTTGTTATTATAGCGATTGATAAACTAACCATTTACTATGGGTGAAGCATCTTGATCATTTTGGGTTCCTGTTTACAGCATTCCACCGGTCCACCTCTATATCTCCTGGGATTGGTTCTATCTCAAAGCTATCATGAACCACCTCAACTATCTTTGGAGTTTCATCTATAACGTATGCCTTTTTGAACACACGTGTAGGTGAGGGTTAAAAGGGGTTTTATATAAAATATATCTTGTGCATGCATGACAAATATATCAATAATGGGAAGGCTCCCCGACCATCAAATTTAATTTAAATAAATAAATTAAAATAAATCATCCACATACAAAGGTCTTGGTATAGCTCCTGATCAACCATACATGGAACAATATTTACGCATAAATAAAACAAGAATTCAATTATTTAATCATTCTTGTTTAAGATAAATCTCTCTCAAATCAATTAGTCATCATCTTCAATTAATTAATCCTTTTATCATAAACCATTTTGTAAATTTCCGTGAGATTTTCATCTATCCTAATTTTGTAGAAATAAATTCATTTAAAATTATCATTTAATGTAACTTTTACCATAGAGGTATCCTCGTGAATTTATATTCATAACTACCCAATGAGTATAAATGAACATTAAATATATGTTAAATTAAACAAACATATATATAACACCTTTCTGGTGTTGTGCCTCATATTTACACATTCACGATGGAACAAGACTCAAGGGTTTGTATAATATAATAATATTTTTTTAATAAATATTCTTTATTTGAATTAGTACTCGGTTTTTAGTTTTAACTTTATGGCATGTACTATTTTTCACCGTCCATCTGATGTACACACCAGGGGAAACATCATGTGACTGTACATCAAAAATCTTCGGAGTACACAGAGTTTCCAGTAGGCCACATGTCGGGTAGTTCATTGTTACACAAACACTATTCAAGGAAGATATATACGGGTTACACGGTCCATCCCAAACCCAATAGGACTACATGTCATGTCCAGTGGGACACACAGTGCGTAATCTAGAAACCACATGCCACCTATTACAGGTAAATACATGGAGTCATTAAGACTTAGAGAAAATCAAATGACACAACTTGGTTTGGAATACAAGACCTGATTCATTGAACCTTCGCTACATGGAGTGTACTACAAAATACATGTTGTGTGTTCTTGAGTTGTGTGTTATTGTATTGTGTGTCCAGGAACCATTGGATCCTCCAGATGATATCCTCATTTTTATATTAATAAAAATTAAATGGAATGTCCTTTTCTGTAAGGTGAGTGATAAACGAAGGGGGAACATATATTGATATTTATATTTTCATAATGATTAACTTGAATTGAAATAAATAAATTATTAAATGAGTAAATTATCAACAAAATATTTAAATATTTATAAACTATGATGTAACCCCTGTGATACCACTTGAATATTTAGAGGTGTAGCAGAAGAATAGTTGGTAGAAGACACAAAATTAATTTTTACGATGATCAAGGATTATTCTGTGATCAATACGACTATGGTTGCTAGTGTCCATGGAATATAATCAATGATATAGATAACGAAAAAGAGGTCTAATGCCATTATATGGGATCTTTCATGTCATGATTATAATTAATTTAATTAATTACATAAAGAAAATAATACATGGTTCTTCAGTATATTATTATTTGATGATGTTTATTGTCCGTATTGACTGTTCTGGATTATATCATTGTGCTTCTAAGGATCCAAACTAGAATCCCTATAGAAGTGATCATCACATGCTCTAGTGGCCTCCGATAGTCAACGCGCGTTCTACGTGTGCTAGTGCAGTGTAGCCAGTGTATTGTTTCGATCATTCTCGACTGCTTTCTCATCAGCTGTATAGAATATATCTCATTTATGATATGTAGATGAAGTGTTTTTTAGAGGGATAATTATTGGCTCAACAATTCTCAATTCACCATGCTTTATGTGTCATGTGTTCTCCTACACAATAGGACTACTAGTAAATTTATATGCGTGGATCTTCTGTTACAATATTTAATTGCATAACAAAAATTAAATATATTAATGAAATTAGAAAATCTCCATGATCATAATAATAATAATGTGTAATTTATTTTGTGTGCCATCTCGTGCAAAATAGAATTATATATAAAATTTTGTGTCACTTAATAATAACAGAGTCATTATTATTTCAACATGTGCCAAATATTTAAATAATTATTTACCATCTTGAAAATAATTATTTTACAACCGGAATAGCCATGGTCTGCTCGAACTCCACGTCCATTTCATAAACACGTGAATAAATAAATAAATAATTTATTCTCTTAAATAAACATTTATTAAATGTCCAAATAAATAAATAAATAAATTTTATTCAATTTATGAGATAGTTTTAATTTAATAAATTTATTTCACAATCATGATAATAATATTTATTTCATTAATGAAATTCAAATAGAATTTAATGGAGACCACATAAAACAATCACTATGTAATATAATCCCTTTGTCACAATATCTCATCAAGAAGGTTTCATGATAGTATCATAATGTTTTATGCTTGATATGTCATTATTTAACTACCTCAAATAAACTCATCATTACACCATGGCCATGGAATTTTACGTGACAGATCTATTTCAATCAAAGTGATGAAATATCAACTTCCATAAATGTAAGGGATAAATCCATCCTCATCTTATCCTTTAATTATATTCCACTCGTGACAAACCCAACATACCCTACTTCCCACCAACTGTATGCGTGATGGTTTTCGTCAAGAAATAAAAGTTTAAAAGTCATGAAACATATTAATTATAATATTAAAGTCTAAGGATCATTACACATGATCATAGATAGAATTATCAGATGACACCAAAACTTACAGAATTACTGCTAGCGTGTATGTTCTCATAATCACTTATATTGAAGATTACTAATTGCAAACATTTGGAGAGGAATTATCATCTGCTTACGAGTAGTCGAACCTAACAGTCTTTATGTTATGTGTCCCATCATAGTATTTCATCCAACCATAGAACAATATTTATGAATATAGTTTTATCATTTCATGTTTCTCATCAAAGAGGGGAACAACCATAACCTTATCAATTCATCAAATACTCAAGGAAATTATTACATCATGGTAATGAAGAACAATGAACAATAAGTAATAATACATTATATATCCATGTAATCAAAGTAAAAAAATTTTGTTCTAGGAAAACCATTCTTATAGATAGATGGTACTGAAATAAATAATTAATTTAATGTTAATGTGTAATTAAAAAATTTAACTATTGAAGCCTATGATGTGATATTTTAATATCGTTATTATTACAGAATGCTTTTCGAATCAAGTTATAATTATTATACATAGGGATATTCAATATGATTTTTTAATGGATGTATAGTGCTCTTGGTATAATTTCATTCTATAATTCTTATATATAGGACTCGACAGAGTATGATATTGTAATGATTATATATTGGGTTGTTCCTAGAGATGTTTAAATTCATATAAAGCATTATTAAAAAAGTTTCATATTATAATTATTATATATAGTTCTTTTCCCAGTGACGATTCAATGATTATATGTCAGTATTTGACTAGTTTCATGTTTATTTGACTATGTAGATGGATATGCTCATATGTTGAAATGATTATACAAAGTGCTCTTCATGGTTATTTTATTATTCCATTGATATGTGGTTATGGTTATCAGGGTTGTGCTACAAGACCATATATATTTTGGTATAAGGGAGAAGTATGTTGATTATTATATTATACTAACTAGATTAATTAATATACATATTTATTTCCCAATAACATTCCAATAATATTAAATTATTTTTGTCTATACATGGTGGACTTGACCTTTTGAATTATACCCAAACCCTTTTCAGGATGATGTTAATGCCAGAGATGATTACATGAATTAAATAATGGAAAAGGAAATGCCACTTTATTTTTGAATTTTTATTAATAGATAAGATTGAGTTTGGAAATGAGAACAAAATAGAATTTAGTATTGTGTAATTTCATGTTTTTTTTCACGTGATTATTTTAATTTTTTTGTTTTAATTTTTAAATTTATATTCCATTCAGCCTATCCTTAAATAATTCACTATTTTTTTTGTTTAAGGGTTCATCCTTTTATACCCCTGGTTTATATTACACTTGATATATATTATAATTGAAATATATGTAGTGATATGAGTTTGCATGAATCATGATAGGACCACATGGATATATCTTGAAATTCATTTTAATGATATGTAGATATTTATTGAATTTTATATACGTGTGTGTATGAACTATGTAATTAATATACCTATTATATTTGATAATAGAAAATGAATGAATGGTTATTTCATTATAATAAACTTTTATGATATGTTTAGATAGGTTATGAGCGTGTTTGTAACACCCCATGATTTTATTTTATGTGTTTTTTGGCTTGATTTATTTTATAGCATTTATAATACAAACAAACAAACATTAATTAATATTCATATATAATTAAATTTCATTATTTTAAAAAGATTATTATAACCTACTTGTTCAATTAGAAGGAATTAATAGTATTAATCACATAATAAAATGTAAATTTAATATAATCAATCAAATGTTTTGAAATTAATAACAATTATTTAATAATCAACAGTTGATAATGAATCAATTTTTTTGCATTAAAAGTATATATTATTTTAACCAGAAAATTAGACCATATTTTACTATATTTTTTTGAATTAGCTTTTGACACATTTATAAATTATATTAGAAAAAATTGATATTAATTTATAATTATTAATATCATGATTAATTTGTTTTTTTCTTCTTACTTTCATTTTAGATGAATAGTAATGTGAATATTTGAATGATAATATCTTAATTAAAAATAATAATTTGAATAATATAATAGTAACCTCAAATTTTTCTATCTAAATTATATTTTTTAATTCTATAAATTATAATATTATATTATTATTTCATTGTATACATAATAAATGTCTTCGAAATTATTAATTAAGAATTCTATTTTCATACGAAATAATTTTTTTTTATTTTATATTTAATTTTATAACTTTTAATAGTATTTAAATTCATAAATTATAATATCAAATTAAAATTTTTTTTATTTTGATTATATGTTAAATTTCTTATACTATGAGCAATTTTACAGTTTTTTATTAAATGAGTTAAATTGTAAAATTGTTATTTTTTAGTATATGATTAATTTAAATTTAAAATTAAATATACCATATTTAGAAAAATATTTTTATAAAATTTATTTAATTTTTAAATTTTACAAGTCTAATAATTATTAGGGTGAATGGTTTTTAATTTTTTGAGACACTTGAAATTTTGTTGAACAGAAAAATATTTTAAATTACGAAATATGAATAATATAAGTAAAATTAAATGTTACAAGAGTCATAGATGATGTAATAACCATCGATTAAAAATAACAAGAATAATTTATTGTATTTATTAACATGAGAAATCACTATTTATCTTATTGTGACCAAATAATAAAATAATGTATAAAATTATCAAAAAAAAACACTCTCTTCCACTATAAATACCACCCTCACCACCTCTAATCCTGACACCACCAAAGACATTATGCTTGTAAAATTATAACCATATCAACATCCCAAATTTCACCCTCACGTTCATGATGCCTTGGTCTATAAAAAATGCTAAAATCAATTTTTATGGAGGTTGTCAATGTGAGGAATTTAAGAGGAAAATCTCATTCCCTTCTCTCTCAATTTCATTGAATTTCTTTTCTTCTTATATTTCCACTACTATACTATACAAAAAATTAATTATAAATCCTGTATAATATATATTTTTTAATTTTATTTATATAATGTAATATTTAGAATTTAACACCTTCCTCTCTCCCATCTATTCTAAAAATTAAAAATTCACTTGTGAGTTGTTGATTTACCACCTTCTTGGACGACATGTTCTCTTCATTCAATTTGTACTTCAAGGATAGTCAAAACACAATTTTAATAGTTAAAAAATTATATAATATATTTATAACAACAGATATGTGATTCTAGAACCAATATATACACATAATATGATTCATTAGATTAAACTTATTCGTGATTATCAAAAAAACAAAACAATTAATTAAATTATCCCCAAAAATGATTTATCTACTGATTTATCATGAAAACATATAAAAGGGTGAAATTTGTAAACATTTAATATTATTTAATTTCATTAATATCATATAATTTCAATTTAGCACAATTATTCTCCTTTTACATGATTTTATATAAATATATACAAGTAAACTTATCATTATAACAAAGGAATTAAACTATCCCAAATGATAAAATAGTAACATATATATGATAAATACTCAATAAATAAACACAATAAAATTTTAATATATCAAATTAAATTATATAGTGATATGAATTAATTAAATAATATTTTTAATCTAATTATCCAGGATTTTAAAATCAATTGAATGAAACATTAAGACATAAGGTAAGGAACTTTGTTTAAATTTCTATTTCATCAAGACGTACATGGGATTGTATACCTAGTCAATATTATGAGGGGGTATCTAGTACCAATTTGAGGTCATTTCTAATGTGAAATTATTCTTCTACTAAATATCAATATTATTTTATCATGGATTCTAATATTTTCTTAGTCATAAAACATTTTAACTGTAGAGATAAATTTGAATTATATTTCAATTAAAAAAATATTGATGAATCCGTGTCCTCTTGAAATATAAAAAAATTTAAAAGTAATATTTTTCATGAATTTAATCCATATATGAATAATTATTTGGACATACAGAGATGGATGTGGCATGTTACATCCCCTCGATGCATTGACACTTCTAATGAGACAAAACAACATACGAAAAACTATTCATCTTTGTATCCAAAAATAATTTTATGGGTATCTACCCTCATACCTAATATACCACGATGATATGAGGGTTCATGTTTAATATACATGAGTTCAAAATAATAATGATTTTTTATTCAGTATATAGTTATTACATTCCATGAGATTTTTACTATGAAAAAATCATTGGATGCATTATCATTCACTATATATTGAAGGCATGTTATTTAAATATTATTAACCATGAAAAAATATATACTCCTTAGTGTACTTACTTCACCAATTATCGTTTTAACTATTCCCAAATTTTTTTGATCTCAACATTTTAATTTATTAACTGAGCAAGGTTATTAATACAGAATACTTAAGTAAGATATAAGAAGACGTTTATTTACTTTTGTTTTTTTCTATGTTTATTAGCCAATGTAATAAGGAAACCATGGATGTATAATGATTATTCATTACATATAAAGTGATCGATACTTAGAGATGTGATCTCTTCTATCCATGTCACTATAATTAAATGAAAACCATATCTGGGTGACTGGTTCGGGGTTGTTATAGTTGGTATCTTATGAATTTCAGTATAATACTTTTGAACTAGATTTTCAAGACACATATTAGTGATACTAACCCTAATATTGATGTTTAGGATTAGTATAAGATAAAATCTTAACTTTATTAAATTATAGTAAAAACTGTTCATCATGAAAATATATCATTGTCTATATACAATTAGTGGATCTGGTATTGGCGTATCTATATGTAGGATTTAAAACTCTGACATGGTGTCCTAAGACATACATAGGGTATCATTGTATAAAAAAATGGGAATTACTGAGCACCTAGTTTGACATCCATTGGGGATATGATTAGGAAAATTCATAGCCTCCATAAAAAGTATTATGTTTTATTTAAAAGTAAATATTTCTTCAATGTAACCATATTTATGATTTTGAGAGTATCTATTCCTAAATTTTCAATTTATGTTACGTATTTCATAATTTTGGGCTATATATTCTGTATCATAATTTTATGATCTAATATACTTTATTACATTTTTTTAGGAATGGATCTTAGTGGAAGGAATGGGAACCACATAAATGAACATAATCCAATGACATAGAATGATCTTATCATTTATAGTTTTATAAAAATCATTTATCGTGAACTATTCGCCATAACATTCTCCTGATAAGTGTACATTTTATCATGTTCTAATGAGACAATGAATGAATTATGTATTTATTATTCCTTTGGAGGGAAGAACTAGATGAATATTAAAACTATGATAATGGTACAAAAAGTAATTAATATAAATAGATATGTTCCCTCATAGTATAATTTTGGAAAGAAACACAATGGAAAATGATTCAAATAGATGGGTGTTTTCAAGATGTGTGCAGATATAGAACATTTTTTTGAAACAATGGGTTTGAAAAAGGTTTATAATGTTCAAAGATTCATATTCAAGGTGGTGGAACACTATGAAAATTAATTTTTATATAGTAAATAGAAAATAAAAAAACAGGATAGTGGATCATAGTGATGGATATGTTATAACTATAGAGAAATAGTAATGAATAATATAATGGTATTTTGATTGAGAAATTATGATATTTCAGTTTTTTATCAATGATAAATTGTATTTAAGAATCAGGAGATCTATAATTACTGTATTTTAGCACATATTTTTTAAGGTATTGTAAGAATGTGATGAACATAAAAATAACCAAGAGAATTGATTTTTTGTCAAGTCTTTTGAAACACATGACATGAGAAATAAATACAAATTTAGGTGCTTGATGTTGAGATAATGGTTTTGTATTGGTAGACATGGTAGAGGTTATCAATCATGTGGATTATGTTCTTCTTGAATTAATGATTTAATAAAAAAAACATGAGTTCCTAATCATGGAATCATGCATGATTCATAAATGATTAATGGAGATTAATGTATTTATATAATTGTTATGTGAAAATAAAACCTATATTATTTGGGTAAATCTTATATAAAGTAGGTTTTGATATTTAGTGACATCTCTTTTATATTAATGGTAATTGAATTATAAAAGGCATATTTTTATGCATCTTATTTTAAACTATATATGAAATATAATAAAGATATTGTCGATTAGGATTAATGAATGATTTATCAGATTGAATAACATGTTCTAAAAATCATGGTTTTAGTAAACAATTAATGGATGAATGAATGAATATTGGATCTTATGATTCATAAAAGTTCTTCAAGAATAAAATTTTCCCCCAATATATGTGTTCAGTTTTATGAATTTATGTGGAGATTGAATGTAGCACATCCAAAAAAAGAATTTCTTCTAATGAAATGGAAATTAATCTCAAATGTTCGCATTCTTTTTTACCAATATGGTTAATTAAATAATCCCTCAACTCCATGAAAAATATTATGGATGAAAATCATTATCCATATGTATTTTTTAGATAAATCAATGGAATTTTAATGTATCACAATAATTATATTTCTCTATGGAAACCATTCTAATGACCATGTTCTACATCACTATCAACAAGAATATGATTGTTAGAGTATTATTCCATATCCATAATTTCACATTGATCTAATGATATCATATTAAATTCCCTAACTTTATGGTGACATCTTCATTTTTATTTCCCAGTTATTATGATTATATTTTATTAACCCTATTTTAAATATTTGTTTCCCACAGAAGAATTTTTATAAATCAAACTTTTATTTTCAAAGTACAATTTCAAATTACATGGAAGCAATTTAATTAAAGATAATAGAATGTAACACCCCAATATTGTAAGGTATATATATTACTAAATTCATTTTCTTCAAAAATATAGGTTTCATTCGACAAGAAGATTAAATGATCAATGACATACAAATAAATATTACATTTTTAAAATGATTGTTATTACTTATTCGTTTTATTAGCTGTAAGGAATAATATTAACCAAATTATGAAATATATATTTTAATTTTATGATGAAATGTTTTTAAATTATTTAAAATGACTTTATTTTCATAAGATAATAATGAATCGAAATTTAAGTATTAAAATAATGTATTTTACAAAATGTAAATTTTACATCATTTTAATGGTGCACATGACTTAATTTTTTTTGAACATTTATAAATTATATTTGAATAAATAAATTCTATTATATAAATAGTAATATCCAAATTTAGATTAGTAATATATTTTGGTATTTTTTTATTACATTCATTTTTAATTAATTGAAAAGCAACCGTTTGAAAAAATCATGTTCCATTAGGAGTATTAATATGAACAATAGAATAGAAACCCCAAAAATCAATGTATAATTTTTTTTGGAATCATATAACACGTATTACAGTATAATTAAATAATTTTATAAGTGAATGAATTCTTTATAAATTATTAATTAACTATTAGTATTTTCTCGAAATAGAAATCCATAATATCAATTTGCAAAATAATATAATTATTTAAATGAAAATTTATTTTCATAAAATAGAATAAAAATTTAAAAAATTTATTTATCATTATTATAAGGAAATTTTATGATCACTTCGGGAATTTTTCAACATGTTATTAAATCAATTAAAATTGGAAAAATTTGTACTCTTCGAGTAAATGATGATTTTAGATACAAAAATTAAATTTACCATATATAAATAATTATTGCAATAAAATGGTGTTTATTTTTGAATTGTACATGTCATTAATTGGTTAGGGTAATTTTTTTGGGATTTTATAAAAATAACATAACATTTTGAAAAAAGACCAGGAAATGGTGGAAGCCGACCCTAATAAAATTAAAATAAAATGTATAAGAGTTAGGCATACAAGGGGTTATTACATAATTGAGTGTACAACACCCCACATCTATCAGCCTCTGCAAGTGGGGCACAATAATCGGGCACCGTGAAAGACCACATTCCACCAGGATCAGTAAGTGCCCGCTTTGCCAGACCATCTGCCACCTGGTTGGCCTCCCGATAGACATGTGAGACCTCCAGACGCATTTGCGCTACCTGGTTAAGAAAATAAACCCATTGAGGCATCATGCACCAAGGAAAATTATGTGTCTTAGTCTTCAACGCATAAACCGCATCATGGGAATCAGATTAAATCCATATTCACATCCAATTAAACCGGAATGAACACTTGAAATCATATATCTTTGACCAGATTTCATATTTGAATGAATTTCCACTTCTAATGGCATGGCGAAAGCACCCTTTGACAACCCCCCGTTATGTTCGGAACACTCCCCCACACCCCGACATACCTGGTGCACCCAACATATCCCCATCAATAATCACCTTGATACAAGATCTAATAGGCGGAATCCATCGAATATGCTTCAGCATTCGAGGCTTGCGTGGCCTACCCAAAACACCAAGCTTTCTCGAAATTTGGAGATCCTCAACAGTGTTAGACATAGCGCCATCTTGGACCATGGAGGCAGCATACACCTCCCTATGGAAATCCATCATCCCCTGTTGTACTGTGGAGTGAGTATCTCAAAACAACATGCAATTATGGGCTTCCCAACACTCTGCAATTACAACAGCTACTACCACCAAGAGCATATTCTGTATTTGTTCACTGCATTGAACATGCACCATTCCGGAAAGAAGGTCCAAGACCGGCCTTATTGTATCAACCACAATCCCAAACAGATATTTAATGTAGGCCCAAAGTTTCTTGGCACGCCTACAATCCACAAACATGTGCTGTATCGAATCCTCCTCTGCTCTATAGATGGAACACATCGATGCCATTTGCAGGCCAGTCTACTTGAGCAGGTCGGTTGATGGCATCCACTTACTCCCCAATCTTTGTACAAGAAGAACCTGGCCAGCCAGTTGAAACCATCCATGAAGCACAGTAGCCATCCCGGTGCAATAGATAAACCCCCACAGGATGTCCGGTAAAAATCCTTTGAGTTAAACTGCCCAGTTGTTGAATGATCCCAAATAAGGGCATCCACATCCATGAAAGCATATCCATTAATTTCAGCTTCCACCTACATAGGAATGTCAAACAAATGATCTTTAATTTGTGTAATAAAGTCCGAGATGGACATATGGGATGAAATTATTGGAACATTCATATCATCCAGGGGCTGTGTGAGCCACTTCATAGTCCAACAATTCATTGTTGAATCCCTGCAAACTAACCATTTATTATCCTGCACTATGTTTCCATATCCTTTCTTGAGAGATGCCCAAACTGATGAGTCAAGATATTATTTATAACCATGAAGGTGCGTCCTTGTAATTCTATTCGAGAGGAAATCATCATCAGCCTTATGTGTAATCAGGTTCCAAGTGAATTTTCCAATCAGACCATCATTGAAGGTGCGTAGGTCCTTTACCCCGAGGCCTCCCATTTCTATAGGATTTATGCAATCCTTCCAAGCCACTGTAATCAGATTCCTTTCATGAGGCGAACACATCTATATGATGTTCAGGACCATGCTCTGAAGATCCTTAATAATTCCTCTCGGCCATCTATAAAGGGAGAAGGAATAAATGAACTTCGATGTGATCACTAAATTCACCAAGCAGATGCTCCCGGCCACTGACATAGCCATCCCCTTCCAACTGTCTAGCTGATGTATAATACCATCAGATATGCCTTCCAAATACTATCTTTTCACCCTTCCCCAAAACATTGGGACCCCAAGGTATTGGAAGGGACTATTCCTATCCTCACCCCAAGATACCTTACAATCATGTTCTTCTTACCAACTGGAACCCCATTCCCAAAATTGATCGAAGATTTACCCCAACTAATGGCATGGCCAGCCACCTCCTCATAATGACTGAAGAGGTCCTCAATTGAGTGTATGGTTCTACCTTATTCAATTCATGAACCTATCCCCCACGTCCACGAGATTTTTGAATCAATAGAAATCCTAATTAAGTTTCATTAAGGAGTTTCAAAAAGAGCAGAATTCAAGGGGAAAAACATTTTACATTAAATTAGAATTTCATTTAAAATATTTTATCCAATTTATATCCATACTTATTTAGTAAAAATATAATTAATAATAAAAAAACTTATATATACTTTAATTTTATTATCATAATGGAATATTCTTCATCCAACCCCTTTTCATCTCTCTATTATTATAAAAATGAAAACATCATTCAGGACCTCACGATTAAACACCTTCACAGAGAAGATGTTTTTTTCATTCAATTACCCTGTTAAATAATGTAATAAAACCAAATTTGTGATAAAAATTACTTATATATTTATTAAAATTTTTATGATTTTGAAACCATTATATATACATAATATTTATTCATAATACAAAACTAATTCATGATGATTGAAATAACAAAAAAATAATCTAAATGATTATCACTAACTTTTTATAAAATCATTCATCCTCATTCCACACAATCGAAAAATTATATAACCATTAAATATTATATAATTTTTTTAATATATTATAATTTTGATAATGCAAAACTATTTTCATTTCACATGGTTTTCCATAAATATATACAAGTAAATTGATCATTAAAAAATTGAAATGAATGCCCCATTGGATAAAATTTTGTTTTATAACTCATTAAAAATCCATTAAATGATATTAATAAAATTATAAATATTTGAATAAATTATTTAAAAGTAATGATTAATTAATTAATTAATTTAATTTAGTTATCTTGAATATTAAGATCATGTGAGGAACACATTAAATAATAAGTTAAATCACATCGTCTCAGTTTCCATTTCATTGAGAGTCACTTGGTATTATGAAACTATTTATTCTTATGTTCTGAATCCACAACCCCTTTATGGTTTTAACTTTTACAAATTATATGGATGCATTATTATTCTAAGTGTATTCATGTCATGTGTTTTCCAGATTACATGACATACCATAATATATATTCCTTATATTAACTACATAATTTATTATTGTTTTATATAAAATTTATTATACTATTGATATGACCATTTTAATTTTTCCCTTCCACAATTTGTAAACACTAAATCTTGAAAATGTGATAGGAAGTAGTTAGTTATCTATTGATATACTATATATTTATTTACAAATGTACTAAGGGAACCAAATATGGGACTAGTTTATTCATGAATACTATTGTGATCGATCCATGGTTATGTGGACTCTTGTATCAATGTCATTACAATCAAATGACCACTAACTATAGAATACTAGGTTTGAGTTAGATACATTGTGTTTGAGATTATGTGATCTTTTAAGTATAATAATATTCCCTTGTTAACTAGGGTGGGAGGACACCAGTCTTCTATGTTCTGGATAGTGTTAGTATAGAAAGTCATCATGCACCTTATGAAACCCATAGATAGGCGGGTTAATTATGTGGCATATATGCTCTGAGAATACTTCAAACATTTGCGGGACATTATAGAGAAATATGGGAAATATATGAGATATATTTGATGTAAATTGGGGTGAATATCATTATCTACTTATATATTGATATAATGAGGTGTGAGAAATCTCACGAGTTGATGCATCTAATTCAATAGGCCATGTATGTGATGGTGTGCATTGGATACTTCACCAACATATAGCTCTTTTGATCATCTTTTTAGGAATATGAGAACTCAAGGGAAGATGTTTTTAGAAAGTCATTTTCTATGATAATAGGTCACAATTGAACATCTTTCTGTTGAGTTGTTTTTCAAATTTGAGGAATCATGAAATCATTACTAAATGAAATCAGAGATAGGACCAAAAAAGCAACCAAAAAGTTTCATCGAAGTGAAATTGGATATCTTCTCCTAGTATGATGAAGAGAATCCATAATATTTATCTTTTAGGAAATAGAGGGAAAAAATATGGAATATTTTAACCCATATCAAGGTCATGATCCATTATTGTGTTATTATTTTTGTTAATTAGCCTTCATGTGTCCTCAATAGTTATAACCCACATTGTAGTTTCATTCCTTTTTTTGGATGATCCATCATTATTTATTTTGTAGGATCATAAAATATAATAGAAGTGTAAGGGGATTGGTACAAGAACACATGTCTATGAAGGACTTAGCTTCTCCATATTGGATAAGTATGAAGATTTCTAGTGGATGTTTCAGCCATGGACTAGAATTGTTTACCCTAATGAAACAATGATAGTACTATGAATATGTAATAGATCAAGGGATCCAAACTGGATCACATGGAAGATGCTAGAGTCAGTTTCATGTTTTGTAGACTATTATTGATACTGTGGATATAGGACCCTATACCATCATAGGTACGAATCTTGTATCATCTATCCTTTACTATTCATTGCATAATAATGAGAATCTCAATCCTCTTTTTATATACTTTTTCAAAATGTTTTTTTTCTTAAATGTGGAAATATGGGATGTTTTTTTACCATCAATACATCATTGGGAGTGTGGTCAGCGAATATTAAATGTATCAAGCCGTGTTCTCTAGGGATTGGTGGATATTATTTATTTTGGGAGACAATTGGAGTGGAAATGATATGTTTTAGTTTGATTATATTTATGTGTTTTTATTATCTTTATAATGATTATATTGACTAATTTTGAGAGGCCATTTTCCTTTATATAACTATAATTATGTAGTTTTTCATAGCTTGTTCAGTTGGATCATAATACTGGTCATTCATGATAAATTCCATGAAGAGTGGATTGCCTCATTGCATGTATTCAAATACATGTTTTTTTATTGTGGAGTTTAGTAGGATACATTTCATTAGTATTAGATAGTTTTTAGGATGAATTTTTTGACAATTCAAATGAATTAACTCATTAGTGAGACATTGAGTTGTTGATCTATTTGGTTCTTGGGGTAGAACCAATTCATATCCATCCTTATAGGATATAACCCATAGAACATCATGAGTTTAAGGATTTAATGTTTGATATTGACTGTAAGGTTTTAATAAGGACCATTATATTTCTCTGGGTTCTCTTGTTCCTTTCACAAAGATGGATGTCTAGAATATTCAACTATTTTAGGATTATTGGTGATTGAACTAGAAGACAGTCGAGAACAGGTATCCCCATCTACACATTGATGATCTCATAAACTTGTTTAGAGATCCTAAAATATTCTACAAGATTGATTTCAGATCGTTATATCACATGTTATTTTTGGGTCAATCTAACATATGTCAGACTTGTTTTATGGGAATGTATGGATCAATTGATTTCGTAGTGAGTCAACTTGGATTAATGAATTATTAGATAAAATTCATGCCCTCGATGAATAAAATAATTAATAATTTTATTGTTATTTTTGTAGTTCCTTTTCGTAATAAATTATATCTTACTCCAAGTTAGATGATAAGCACTCCCAGAATAATCACATCATCATTATTACATTGAATAGAATCATTATGACGACAAGCTAACCAAATTCAGTTTCTGGATTGATAATTCTCACATCTTTTTATATGTCATCATAGAGGAAGGAGTATTACTTAACCAAGGAAATGAAAAAGCTATTTTGTAATGGGGGAGATCACAGAATGCCTTTGAAATTTGAAATTATTTGGGTTTATGAAGTTATTATCTACACATTTTGTAGGTGTTATCCTATTTGGAAGCACCAATATCTTGTATGAAAATAAATTTACTGATGTTTGTTTGTTTATAAATGTGTGAGAAATATGTTTAGGAGATGAAATTAAGGAGGACCTAATCACCTATTCCCTCATTACATATTCTTGGTAATAAATAATTTCGTACTACGACTCATCAATAGAGGTTCCCATACCAGTTCTTATACAGGATAGATGAGAGGTTTCTTAGAGATCTAGATAGTTGGGACCACATTAATGGAATTATCATACTCCCAATATAGAGATAAAATGATTGTAAATTCCATGATATGTCAGAGGCACTTATTTCTGGTGAGGTGTTTGGGGCTAAATAGACCATAAGAGATTCAATTATGTCTTTTTCACAGTGATACCAAAACCATCATCACAATAGGTGGGCCCATTATCTCATGTTAATAAACAATGAGTTAGTTTATTAAACATGAATGGGAAATGTTTTTTGATTCTTTTAACCATAAGATTAATATAGAGGTAGTTCATGAGTATGAAGTTGAGTTTTGATTATGATATTATTTGAAGTCATGCATCTAGATTTATTGGGGTCCTAGTGATGAGTGGCTCCAACATCAACATTTGTTATACAAATTAATTTGTCTTGTGTAATGATTTGGTAGTAATATTATTAGGGGTATATTTATGTGATATAGATTTTGTTATTGGGACACACAATCAGGATAGTATCCTAGTAAAAAATAATCTTTATTATTATGTATGTTTTTGGAGTTTTACGAGTATTCATGAGGAGTTTATGAGAGTGTTTCATGTGTCTATATTGGAAGAAATTCATTATTTTAAAGGGGAGTATCATAATCTACGTAGATAGTACTAGTATTAGGGAAATAAGGATAATGTGGAAGGATTTGTTGTGATATGACTCACCTATCAGTAGGTGAAATTCATGCATTATAGACATCTAAGGATTTTATATCCACAAAAAATCCATATCAGAAACTTTATGATGTCATTATGATGATTGTGATTGGATTGAAAAAAATAGAAATAATGACATATTATCTATGATCATCTATCAAATTATGATGGAATAGAACCTCATACCAATCACTGAGTTCATTTATATTAATGATCTCTAAATTCTCTATGAAAGAGTGATATTTTTATTTCATGGTGTTCCTAGTAATATAATTTTTGATTGTGATCCTTGTTTTATGATGTGGTTCCATAAGGGTCTTCGAACTTCACTAGGATTGCATGTTATTTTGTTTTCAGCCTATCTACCATATATGGAACATCATTCATAGATGACTATTTAGATTATGGAGGGAATGTTATGAGCCTATATTTTGGATTTTGTTGGTTCATGGAAGTAGCATATAGAAGACATTTATTTTTAATATAATTACAACATCCAAGATTCTATATAGATGGGACCATTAAATTATTTGTATAGAATTATATTTAATTAATCTTTTCATTGTATATAGGTATGTGAGTGAGTTTTTTTTGGGACTAGTCTCATTCAAGAGGTAACTATTAAGGTACAATTTTCCATGAGGTGGTTCTTACCACATAGGGAAAGAAAAAATCGTATGACGACCTTTGGAGATGAAATTTAGAGTTTTTTATGGTCATTGTGCATTCATTTTGGTGACTTATATTATGGGTAAATTTAGTATCAATAAATATGGAATGTTAGGACCACAGTTTTTATTCCATTTGAGATAGTGGAATTGGTTGGACCATGGTGTACTGATTATCCATTCCAAAAAATATAATTGCAGACATGATGTGTTTCATCTGGTAAAAATTTAGAGATATCATCCTAAAAAATTCAATTCCATAGATTTCAAGGATTTTTATATATTTGATGATACATCATTTGAGGACTATCCGAAAAATATTATGATCCATAGAAGAAATTTATCTATATTATAAGATTATACCTCCAATTCGAGTGCAGTGTCATTATGGGAACATCCAGGAGGAGACATTGGAGAGGGAATACGATAAAAGATAATATGTTATAGAATTTTTTGTTGAGATGCTATAGTGATCGTATGAGTATATTATAGATGAGATGTTATGTTGTGGGGAGGTTATAATATCCCCTTTTACAAATTACACCCAACATTGATATTTTCATTGAACATATTTAATATGGGTATTCCATTTTTCATTAAATATTGTGGGTTGAGTCACACTCAAATAATCATTTATCTCTTATTTCATTAAATATCATCAACATATCCCTTAATGTTCTTCCCTCCATGAACTCTCTTTATAAATACAATACATAAATCCTTTATTTCTAACACAAGGAAAGTGAACATAAGAATGGGTTATCTCAGAATAGATGTAAGGGAAAACGATGTAGATATAAACATATCATAATTATATGGGTTTGGAAACAATATAATAACATTTTAAAACCATACCATGTATATAATAGATTATAAAAAATGAGTCTAGAAATATATCATGGATGTTCATAAGACATTAATCATAATGAAATAAAATAAAATTATGTAGGGGAATATAACATCACCATACGACATAGATCTATGGAACAAAAATAAGAATCTACTAAAATTTACTTATTTGATGAGGATCATTTCCAAAACTATCAAATTTGAATGGGTTCACTCCTGAACTCATCGTAGTAGTCAATTCTAACTCCTTAGACTATCAATGTGGAAGGAGTCCCTTATGGGACTCAATACAATGAATATTACATTATTGTATATCTCATTATATATAAATCATTTACCAATGAATTTGAGAGTGATATATGTAAACCCCATAACATAATGAAAATAAAATATATGTGTTACAGAAATTCATTAAACATTCACAATATTTGAACCCAGTAAAATACATGCCTTTCATAGGAGTTACATCATTGAACAACCCATGTAAATGAAATGCAGTATACTTAAATTTAATCATTTCCTCATAGATTAACATATTAAAAATTAAATGATATTCATAATAAATTTATATGGTCATAAAACAAGGAAAAATATACGTTACATACAATACTTGTCATTATAAATATAAAACATTCATAAAATGAATAAGAATGGTATATATTGATCATGAAACCAATAATGAAAAAGAAACAAAAAAGAGTTCCATCTATGATGGAAAAGTATTTTTAAAATAGACATGGATAATTTCATGTGGAAATTAACATTTCATTTAAAATATCATTTTTGAATAAATTAATAAATCATTTTGGGTTTCATTTGCATCGAAAAAACAATGATATATATATAGGATGAATTAAAAATAATTAAAAATATTTTAATGAGAATAATATATATTCCACTTTGAAATTATTTTTTTCCATAATACATTATTGAAATAAAATTCTTTTAAAATAACCATCGAATTATTGAAAGATGAATTAAAAAAATTAAAAATGTATTGAAGAAAATAATCCATCCAATTAGAAAACCAATTTTTAAATATAAAAATTCATAATATTTTTTTTAAATCCATTAAATTTTAAAAAAATAAGTAATACTATAATGGAATCTTTAAAACATTTCAATGTTAATTATTGTGTAAATTTTGATCATGTTGGACAAGTTAACAAATATATTTCTTTCACATTTATTTTAAATCAATACAAAAAAATTAAAATTTTAAATGATTCATTACTTTAAATATTTTTATAATAAGACAAAAATATTAAAAATATTCAATTTTAAGTAATTATTATTATTTTTAATAAATTTTATATATGTTTGGAAAACATGATTTTGGATGTAAAATTAGTTTCAACTAAAGAGATTCATAAAGAAGGTTTTATGTAAATGGATTATTTTGAACTCATGAGAAAATTAATAGAGGATAATAAAGGAAAAAAATTAGTTTAAAAAATGATAAAAAAATCATGAGTGTCTTGAGAGGATGAAACTAAAATTTTATAATTAGAAGAATAATCAAGAGAAATCCCAACAATCAAAAAAATGTAAAATAAAATTATTAAAAATTTGGTACCCTTTAATCATCATCAAAATTTAAGAGGTATAATATAATGGATATTTAAATCCACATAATCTTCTGGAAGGGAATCATAATATATATTCATGGTAATTATATATAGCAGACTTATTAAATAATTGGTGAATATGCCACATGTCCCACCAATGTAGAGTGTGAGACAAAAATCCAATACCTTTTTTCTTATTATACATAATATATATTTAAAACGTTTATATAATTCATATATGTTTATAATACATATAATTCAGAAAAAAAAATAATTAAATCATTCCCAATGTGTCGTAAATATGACTTTTTTTACCCAATTACGATAAATTTCATGTTAAAGTATAGTTTTAGGAAATAAAAAAATTGTTTCTCTTGGATGAGTAGATTTTTTATTTATTGATCATTTTACATTAATCATGTTCCCATAATATCTATAATGTTAAAAAATATATAAATATAATATAAATATAGTTTATATTAAATTTCCATAATCTCTAACTGATAATGAGATGAAATGAAATTCATTGTTCATTGAGATGTTAGGTCGTTCGAACACATAAATGTGGATAATATTTTCATGAAAAATTTAATGAATTAATGGATAATTATATAATACCATTGAAGAATTTTTTTCCATATATATCACAGATATTTACAAAACCTGTACCTATTACATTATATTTATTGTTTGAAGGAATCACATCTCATTGTGATTTGGTATTCCACCATACACAAAATTGATATTATCATATTCCTACAACATGGAATATAATAAGTAATATATGATATAATAATTTTATAAGTATAATATTATCATTAATACCATATTAAAACTTTTAATCCATCATTATATCCATCCATGAGAGGTGTACATTTTAACAAAATAATATCTTTTATCAAGATGAGAGTCTACCATACACACGAATGACGACATTGTATCAAATTTAATGGAAGTGGAGATGGTTTTGGGTAATTAACATAACAAAAAATTAGCATTAAATGGATAATAATTGGGCTATCATATTATCATGTTTTAACAAGAATGTAATGTGTTTTATGAAAATTTTATATAAAATGGATATTGTTTAATATTGTCTTTTATTTTGGTAACCTCCATTGGATTTACCCAAAAACAATCCTAGGATGTATTTATCAACAAAATAAAAATTATAGGCTTATATAAGGGATATTAGATATATATTTGAGTAGTAATACGCAAGAAGATATTTTTTTGATAGTGGGAAGAAGATATGTGACGGTTTGGCCTTTTA
Organism: Viscum album; assembly: GCA_963277665.1. NCBI lineage: Eukaryota > Viridiplantae > Streptophyta > Magnoliopsida > Santalales > Viscaceae > Viscum > Viscum album. The sequence goes on along the minus strand of OY728121.1, from coordinate 200,623,544 downwards.
TGAGTATGGGGAGTTGTATAATTGTATTTTTGGAAATAAAAAGGTACACTAACATTTTTTAAATCATAAAAGTATCCAAAATGGGGAATTATCTAGAATTAGAAATTATAAAGTATAAATAAGTCTATAAATTGGTTTTTATACCTTTTTTGGGGTAACTGGTAACCCTTTTCATTTTAGTTGATACTCAAATAATCCCTTCTTTACAATATCCAATGTAATGAGTTTTTACCCTATATATAATAAAATATGGTAAAAAATTACTTTCCCAATTATATAATATAAATTTTTCTTATTAAAAATTTGGGATCTATTTATATAAAATCCAATCAATGAAGTGAAAAATTTTAATTTAAATTTTAACCTACTCACATGAAAATAAAATTGCTTCCCGAAGAGAAAATGTGAAATACTTCAAATACATATTTTATAAGAAATATATATAAATTATCACAATGATAAAAAAATTTAAGTGTAATTATATTTAACAGATTTTTACATTAATTCCAATTATAAAAAAATTCACAATATAAATCCTCTATAAAAATATGTAGTTTTCATTAAAAAATAATATTTTGAACATTCATCTATAAAGTAACTTTTTCAGAAAAATTACAATAAATACACAATAATATAATGTTAATAAAATGATTTCAAAATGGATTTTTTTCAAATTAATTTAAAAAAATATTTAATTTTTCATAATAAAAAATTAAAAAAATATATCTTCATGAATGTAATGTTTTCTTACTATATAACCACATTAACGAAATTTATGTATTTTTTTCAATAAGATATAATTTAAAAAAAATTTAGACATACTACATCAAATTTGATTATTACTATTAATTAATCCATGTTTAATGGATATGTAATAATATTCTTGTTTCAATACTGGTGTTAATAGTTTAACATATTTCATTAAAACATAGCCTTTCCTGTAATCCATGATAAAAATAATATTTCATTTCATTAATGTTATCAAATAAAATAAATTTAAATGATAAAACATTCGAAATATATAATTGTTTTACTCTGATTTTTGAGGGATATTTTATTTATTTTCATTTTATGAACATTTTAGAGGATGTTAGTTTTCCAGATGTTATTCTCAAGCATATTGTTTCTCGAGATTTATGTGATGGATTTCTGACTATATTTTTTATGGACGAGTTATATTTTTGGAATACATATATGTATTGTTTGGTAATTATAATAGCTATGAATACAGCTTGTATTACTAAGTAGATAGTTTTCATTTTATTATTTTTTATTCATTGTGAAATACTGTTATAAGGTTTTAGACAAAAGATACCCTTATATTTTATTATCGTGGTTATGTTTAGAACCACGTAATTCCCTATTGATGTGTTATAAGGTTATTATCTTATTTATTAATAATTATTTTGTTTTATAATTTAATTTTAGGGATAGATTTTTTGGATTTATATGAGTCATCTTATGGGTTTTCTAGTTTTCTGTGTTTGATTTGTTCATAGTGAATATTTATTTGAAGTTGGTGTACTATAGTGATTTTTGGGTTGATTTTTTTGGATAAAAATTAAATATTGTTGTGGAATACATGTAGGATAAATTTCTAGTTCAATCATCATAATAGATGAATTAAAATAAATAGTTAACCAATGATGGGTTGCAGTTCTCCTAGGGTGTGAGTTTAGATATTTGAGGTTGGTATGTTCATAGAGATGTTCAGTGATTTTGGGAGATTTTTTTTGAATTTTTTTTCTCATTATCTAGAGGATTTTGGTATATTATCCATTTATTCCTTCTCACTATAACAAATTTCCTTCTTCCCTTCTATGAATACATCATTTATTATGATTGAATGTTTTAAATGTCATATTACATTCTATTTTTTGACCAAAGAGTTTCTTAGAATAAAATCGGTATAATAGGGAGAATTTGACACCCCATTGGTATTATTATGTTATTTACTAATATATTTTGGGGTAATTTTATTTTTACGAGGACATTTATTTTATTTCTATGCTTCTAGAGGACTCAATATTATTCCTGAATTAAATTTAGAAGGCCATATCCCAACCCAAATAGATTACGCCTTGTGGATATCCTCACGATCCATGGTTTTTTTCCACAAGAATATTCTCATCATAATATATGGGATTAACCATAGAGTTATCCAATAAATAGAATCAATTATATAATATATAGCTCGATATTTCTTCGAATGTGATCTCAGTTGTCGGGGTTCATTATATTTATGGATTTCCATGAAGAAACCCTCAGGGATACATCATGGAGGGAATTTGGATAGTGAAACTACACCAATGTGCTTGACATTATTTCATGAAGATGACTTACGGTGGTTTAACCCTTATAACACAATGGTAACCATTTTATTCTTGTTTTCAATAAACCACTATTGGATTTATGTAAATGGGAATGCTATTACATAGTCAAGGAAATGTATCTCTCTTACATTTTCCACTCTTATATTCTCCCCCCATTTACCCCTATTTTCTCTTCAATCATTGACTTAAAATATTTTTCAATGGTAGTTTAGTGATTAGGTTGGTTCTAACATAGGGATTCTATCGTAAAAGGTAGGTTCAAAATTTTTTTTTATTTTCAATTGACCTTATCATCAAAATAATATTTACTTCTTCTAATATTTTTTTATATTTTTCTATATAAAACGAATATTTTGTGATACTATGATGATTATGATCTAAAAATTCAAATATTAAGAACATATTTATAAATATTTTATTCAGGTTTTAAATTAGGTTTTTTTTTCATAATTTTTACTTCATTTAATATATGTGTTTGTCTTTGTTTTACTTTATATTGTTGACAGTTGAAGTTTTTTTATTCAATATAATTTAATAATATTAATAAGGGGAATATTTAAAATGGATTTGTTTTAAAATATTATAATATAGAAATAGTTTTTTTCTAAATCATAAATGATTTTTTTAAAAGGGTTATTTCAGATTAGGTTTGTGTTATTAAATCTTTCATGTATTAATTTTTATATAACATTTTATGAAATTTGTGTGTTTTTTATATAATTATTTATAAAGGGTGTTTAAATAGTATATATTTATAATAAATGACAGTGAATTCTCATTTCTAGTTAGATTCCTTTTAATTTTCCATTTGGGACTCCCTAAAATCAATCATTCATACATGTTAGACCATAACAATTTACTATTGTATTTGTTTCCTCCATTTATGGGTTTTTCTTTGGTATGTGATACTGGTTTTTTGTGAAAGGGGGATTTAATGTGTGATGGATTTGTTTTTGAGGTAGTGGTATCCATTATGTATGGTTCTTTTTTCTGGGATTTAAATACTTGTCATCATAACTTTTATGGTCCTTAGAGCCTAGGTATCTAATAGAACAATCATGATTTATTCCATGTATTTATCTCATACATTTTTTTGTTTATCCATGAGCATTAATCTCATGGACATGTGTAGTCTTTCCTAGGATAATATTTGGTAAAAATGGGTGACATTTCTGGTCTTTTAGACACAATGTATGTGAAAAGTTGAATATATATGATGATATTGATGATAAGGTCATCTCATGTTAGGACCTAGAGTATAAACCCTTAAAAATGTTTATTAATTATTGGTTTTATATTGTGGGATCCCAATTTATCTATGTTTATATACACTTGTTATTTTTTGGATATGGAACATTATACCAAATCATTATTTAGTTACTACGTCACTTTGATTATGGTTGTTCATGACATATTGTGTATATTGTTTATATTTTGGAATTTTATCTTGAATGGGTTTCATAATTTAATTTGGAATGTGTTTTTATCTGAAAAAAGAGATTTAATTATTTATATTTTTGTCCATTGAAAACGTTTTCAATGATAAAATTGGTTTTTTTCATAGAAAAAGTGCTTATATTTTTCTTCATTTTTAATTTTTTTTCATAAGTGAAATGCATTCTCAAAATAAGATTATACGTATGTGGTATTATTGTCTTTAGGTATAGTAACTTGTAATCATATCTAATTATATTATTCAAATCTAGAATTAATAAAATTCACTATTAATGAAATTTCACAAACACATTATTTAGATCCAATAGGTCATCTTAAATTAGAGTACACATACAAACATCACTTTGATTGTATGAATCCAAGATGACAAATATATGTTCTAGGATTAATATTCAAATGTTATATGAATTCAGTTTTGACCATTTTATGGTATGTTAGTTGTCCATATGTTATTCTCAAGCATGTTTTGTTGTAGATATTTAAGTGATGGCATTCTGATTATATTTTTTATGGATGAGTTACATGGTTTGAAAACATAAGTGTGTTATTTGGTAACTATAATATGTGTGAAAACATTATATGTTCCTCAATATCTGGGGTTATTATTTTTTATTTTTATTTATCTTGAGTTAGTGATCTAAGGATATAGTCAAGAGATTCCCCTATTTTTTATTTTCTTGCCTATGTTTAGAACCGTTTCATTTCATGTGGATGTCTTATATGGTAATTTTCTTATTTATTACCACATCAATGGTTTCTAAATTTCTTTTTAAAAACTCATTTTCTTATTGGTTATGGTATCTCTTATTGGATTTATCTATTTTATAATTCATCCTCAAGAGTATTATTTAATGGTTGGAGGATAATAGTGATTTTTTGGGGGTATTGTGTTGATGAAAATTAAATATTATAGTGGAATACATATACGAGTAATTTCCTTTTCCATAACCATTTCCAACTAATTTGAAAAAATTGGGGATCCATAATGGGTTTCCATCCTCCTAAGTAAAGAGTTTAGATTGTTTTGGATGGTTTTTTCATAGAGAGGTTCTGCGATTTTGGGATTTTTTTTATTTTTTTTATTTTTTTCATTATCTCTAGGATTTTTTTATATTTTACATTTATTATTTCCCTCAAAAATATATCATTTTCCCTAAAAGGTTTTACCCTATTTTAGGAATTAATGGTTTTAATCTCATATTACATTCAATTTTTGACCAAAATGTTAATCAGTGAAAATATTTGTATAAAAGGCTGAATTCTAACATCATAGTGTCATTATTACATTATTTATTTACTAATTTTGGGGATATATTATTATTCGCATGAATTTTATTTGATTTTAAAATGTTTTTGGGGACTACAGATCATTTAGGTATTAATTTCTACATTTTAAGTCACATCCCAAGGAGACAACGCCTTGTTTTTAGCCTCACGGACCATGGTTTATTGCAAGAAGATGGTTCACATCATAGGATAGGGTATTAACTATAGGATTTTCAAATCAATAATATCCACTATATAATTTTTAAGAAAATGTTTTTTTGTTTGGGTCCATATTTTTTGTGGTTAGTCATATTTATCTATTTATATGTCACAAAATGGGGCCTATATCATGGTTGGGTTTTTAATAGTGGAATTACACTAATGTTCATGAGATAATGTCATGAACAATATATATGGGGGATTTGACCTCTAATCAACTTCATTATACCACTACACATGTTTTGAATATAACTCCATAGCATTTATGTTAACGAGAACTCTATTTCAACATCATTATAACCACACCATTGATCACTCTAGCAAGTTTTTAAAAAGTGTTCGATATAAATGTTTCCCCTCTTTGGATTTGATTATTTCCTTCTATTCCCCAAATCTATTAATCATGGAAGAAAAACATCTTATTACATTTGATACTCCTCACATTTAATTCAATTTTTGATCCCTCTTAATTAATTTTAATCATATTCTAATGGAAATTTCTCTCTATTATTTAATCCTCTCTTATATTCTCCTCCCAATTAATATTTTTTTCACTTCTTACATAGGACCGAAAATATTCTTCAAATATAGTTTTTTTGTTGGGTCGGTTCAAAACGTGGTATTTTCTCATAAAATTTATGATAAGATTATTTTAACTATTGTATTTACTTTCACTACTAAAAAATTATTTATTTCTATTAATATTTTTATATATTATTCCATATAACTCTTTATTATTAATTTCTGTAATTTTTACAATTTAAAAATTCAATTTTTAAGAAAATATTTATAAATAAATTATTTATGTGGTAATTGATATTTTTATGATAAATGATTTCTATTCCATATAATTTTTTCTCATTTAATTAATGTATTATGTTGAAACTAATGGTTTTTTATAGCCAATAATTTATTAAAATTATTATTGAGAATATTCATAATGTATTTCTTGTGTAATATATGAACATAGAACTATTTTTTCTAACTCACTCTAAAATTTTTTAGAAAGGATTATATTGGATTAAGGGATCATAAACACATATTATTATATAATATTTATATAGAATATTTTATTGGAATATGTATTGTTTATATAATGTTTTATTATGGATGTTTAAATGGTTTATATTTATATTATTTGATATTTACTTCTCATACAATGTTGGATTCCATTAAATATTCAATTTGGAACTCCCCAAAATAAATCCTTCCTTTCATGTGAGACCATAATTATTTCCCATTGTTTTTGTTTCATCCATTTACTATTATTATTTGTTATGTGATATTGGTATGCTTTGAAAGGGGGATTTATGTGAGATGTTTTTTATGGTGAAAAATAGTTATTAGTTTTTTTATGTTCATTTTTCGTGTATTTATTTGTTTACAGTTAGAACAATTTTGGTCATTTGAGCCTAGGTAACTAATTATAAGATCATGATTTATTAAAAATAGTAATCTAAGACATTTTTTAGCGCATCATTGATTATTCTTGTTATGTAATAGTGAATTATTTTTTATGACATTTTCTAAGAAATGTAGTTGACATTTTACATTGTTTTGAAATAATGTATGTGAGAATTGGGTCATGTATGATGATATTTTTGTTAAGGTCATATCATATTAAGGAATAGAGTATTTCCATTGATTATTATATAGTAAATAGATTTTCTCTATAGTGGGTTCCCAATTTATCTATGTTTATATCCCTTTTTTCTTATTTTATTATGGAACATTATACCATATCATTATTTATATGTTATATCTCTTTCATTATGGCAGTTCATGACATATTTTGTAAATTTTTTAATTTTGGTCTTTTTTTATTCAATGGTTTACATCAATCATTTGGAATGGTGTTTCGATTTGATAGGGGAATGTGAATTACGTATATTTTATTTGAATTTAGATTGTTTTGAAATAAGGAAAATGTTAATTTTCATAGACAAAATTCTAATATTTTTATTTAGTTTCTATATTATGTTTTCATTAGTAAAATGCATTCAATATTTAATGATTTTAGATATGTTGTATTATCTTATCTATGTATATTAAATTGTAATATTATGGGTTTATATTATTATAAAAATTCAATTATAAAATTATTAATAAAAAATTAAACAAATACCATAGTTACATCCAATAGGGCATGTTAAATCAGATTACAAGCACAAACAACACTGTTTTTGTATGAATCAAAGATTTATTATTGTTATTATAAATTGAATTGATATATATTCCCTATCTGGAAATTTTTTCTATGATTGAACTAGTGAAATATTCCTACTCTTTCACAACAATTAAACCCCATAATGTTTTGTATGTCAGATCATGTTCATTAATTTTTCAAATTTGATAAAAATCATATTGTAAAGATACTATTTGTTTTCTATAAGTATGTATTAATATTTAATTAATGACTTCCACAATTTATTCATTACCTCATATGAATCATTCTATACCATAACATCCTTTGATATAAGGGAAACATAACATTGATAATTTATATTATCATTACCCTTGTATATTAATATATTCATTAATGTAATGAAGATTCTTTATATACTATCTTGATTTCTACTAGCCACAAATTCAATGGTCTTCCTGATTATACCATCCCTTTATCTCATTTTGTAATAACATGTCATATATACTATTCATTGAAATTCATAACATTGTATATTATAATTTTCTATATTTATTATCATATACAGATTTCATCCCCCAAAATCCATTATAAAATTATCAGTCATGTAAGGAAATTTCCAACAATGAAAAAAAAACACCTTAAGTATAATTTGAATTATTTTTTCAAAGAATTATCATTATTCAAGATTTTTATATGTTTTCAAGTTAATAATTACATAATTTGATTATTTATAATAATAAAAATAAGTGTTATACCATCTCTTTCATGGATTAGAAGGAATTGATTAACTTTTCCATTAACATTGAATTATTATTATAAGGGAATTTTCATTGAAACATAATATAAATCCTATAATACAATAATTAAAACACATATTTTAATATTTCTCTTCTTGGATCCAATTTTTTTATTCCATAAAATTAATCAATTTTTTAACTTATTTCCATAATTAATTTATATAAAATCCTCTTATCACCTTTTTATAATTCAATATACTTTTATTTATTTATTTAGTTGATCATATATATTGACTAATATTATTTTTTTTAAAAATTAATTGGTCTTTGGCAATAAAGAAACACCTGAAGACTACATGAGGATTCATAATGTGTACACTATGTTTTATTAAAAAATTTCAACCAGGTCATATAAAATATTCTACAAAAAATAAAAACTAAAAATTTCATGTTTTACTAATAATTTTTTTCTTTTAATGGTTTGTTATATTCTTTTTTTATTAGATGCTATTGATATTAATTTTAATTATTAAATTTAATAAATATTATTAATCATTTTCCCCATTAAATCCTAATAGGAATTCATGATTGGAATACATGAATATTGTATAGTATTTAGAGACCTTAATCATAGTATCATGGATCCCAAGTATTCTTGAATACATTGGCATATAATAAAAGGAATCAAATCCCTAAGGAGAATTTTTTTTTCTTCATCATAAACTAGATATATAACTGTTTTCCATATTAATTATTATGTATCAAATTATAAAATCTTACAACAATATGATTTTTCCATGAAAAACTTAATTAGATGTCTTTCACATTACACATAATAGATTCATGATAATTAAAATAACAAATGTTAAACTAAAATACGCAAAAAGGAATATTTAAATCATAATAAATGAAAAAAAATTATTCCTAAACAATATATAATGTTAGATAAATTAACAACCATGCCATGTAATCAATAACCTTAAAAGGAACTAAATTCAAAGATGATATCAATGTTAAAATATTATATATAAAAATCATCATGGAATAGTAAATAACTAAAAATAACACCATTTAATAAAAAAAATTACTATTATAACTAGATAAAGAATAATTCAAATGAAATGTTAAAATGATGAAAACAAATTCTATTTAATAAATAATTGAGAATTAAATCCATCAATAGATAATATCAATGGGAAAACATAATGGAAAATATTAACTAAATTCTAAATTAATGAAATTCTAAATTATTGGATGTCATGTCCCAGGGACATCATTACTATATGACCATGGTAGTTCCTTTCCACCTCATGCATTCTTATGAGTTCTTCATGTCCAAACCTCCATGTTGATGTCAAAGAGTTATCAATCCCTTAACAGGGAATTTGGAACCCTAGAGAGGCAGGAGGCATAAAAGACGTGATGAAAAGACTAATGATATAGACCAGGTGGTATAAAAAATGCTTGGTTGGAGTCCGTCAGTGGTGGACCAAAACCGAGGTTGTGGGAGGGTGGTGGAGAACCACGACGGTGCATCGAGGGAGACATCGCGATCAATTGAACATGTTGGCTGAGGCGTCCCGCACCGCACATGCCATGTTCCCTCAGTGTCATGTATTTCAGTGACAACATGTAGGACAAGTGAGGGCAGCCTACATCATCTGACCACGGCATTCCAAACCATATGTGATTAAGACACCAGGAAGAAGGAAACTAGGTTACCTGTTGCAAGTCAGACTGGGAAATGCAAGCTGAGCTGATACATGGCTCGGGACGAGATAAAGATGGCCCTCTTATGAGGTCTAGGTCCGGGATATTTCATCGGGCCACTGGGTTTCCTAGGATATGAACATAATGCACCATCGGTTGTAGGCTGGGTCAAATGAGAACAGGTCACCAAGACACCTGGTGGGCTAGAACCCCAGTAGAACCGAGCTTGATTTAGGATGGCCCAATGGGCCTGGCCATCCAAGACCAGAATTAGGACAAGTTAGGTTGGTCAATTCGGGTCTAGGCATGTAGAGCCCCTGAGCCGGGTTGGTCGGGGAGATCCGATCGGGTTGGTCCATGCCAGGAGACAATTAGATCCTATTTACTATAATGATGATAACATTAAAACTTGGTTTCCAATTGACGAGCTATATGGTGTGTGAAATCTTGTTTCAAGGATGTTATTTAGGTTTTATTTAATGAAGTTTTCGTGGACATTGAAATGATTAAAACTAAATTAGGGTAGTTTCTCGGGGAATCCAGTGCACCACATGCTTGAATCTGGTGGCTGATTGAGACCCCAATACAGCTGAAAGGAGTCCTTGTGTGGATCCACTACAATGTCCTAGTAGGAAGAAGATTTCTGTGACCTAAGACACCCATAGTGGGGACTGGCTCATTGTGACCTGGAAGACCCATGGTACCCATCATGGATGATTACCTCAATATGATGGCCAAGGTGGGAAGTGGGTTCATGTGAAATAGTAGACCATCCAAGGGGAGAGACTATGTGTGACCTAACATTCTCACATTTCCCATCTGTGATGAGTGCCATGGTAGTCCAAGACTACGGGGGAAGAGACTCTATGTGACCCAACAGACCCACAATGTGGAGATGCTCTATGTGACACAGAATACCTTCTTTACTAATCAGGGATGAGCACCACAGTAGCCCAAGGTGTTTAGTATTGAAACTTCTGGTTTTCTATTATATTCACTAGATTATACCAACAATGAGATCTCTTTCTTCCTGGTCAGGGTCCATTGTTTACTTTGTGGTTTTCTTTGTTGTAATTTCACGGTGTTTTGGGCCCCTAATGAGTATTGTGTTACTCACCACTTCACATGCATCTCCCACATATGTCGTCTTGGGTTTAGGTGATCAAATAATTGAAGGATACCATGGAGGTCTGAGCGCATGTGGTGGTTTGTGGTACGAGATATAAGGATGCTTCAACGAAGACATTGGTGGTTAGGGAAACTGTAGTGCTCTGTGAGACGAATCAAACGAGCATACTTCTATGGCTACAGGCAGCTGACCTACCCTGAACCCTTCATGTGGGGTCTCACGAATATGGACCATTGATTTTTTACCTTCCTTCATGGTTTTTTGATTTTTTTGGCCCCATTTTACTTTCAGTTTTTATTGTACTCTCCATAGTTGTCTTAGTGACAATTTTTTTTACTCCATGTTTACATTCTACAGTTTGAGATTTGTTAGTGTGTACAATTTTAAAGTGAAATTCCTTCCCTTATTATTATATTCCTATTAGTTGAATGTTTCCAGCCACATCTAAATTGAAGGCCAGATTGGTGTAGTCACGAAATAGGCCCTAGCGGACGTGTTGTGACAATGTGGTATTAATGGTTTTTAGTTCCACCGGATGAACAAAGGGTCTATACATTTGGATGTGGCAACATCGTTATGTTTTTCGAGTTTGGAATTCAGGCTAGGGAGTCCATTGTTGGTGTAGCGGCCAACATATCCATACAGCAGGACCTTGAATTTTGTTTTACAACCCAATACATGAAAAAATTGGTTTCTTGCATCTTTGATTGAATTAAAAAAATCATTATGAGTCATTTTCATCTCACTATGTATAATAAAATGATCATTGTTAATAATGATTCATATTCAGGATGCATCCACGCAAAAAACATTCCATAATTCCAGTGCCTGACTACAGGGATGGTCCATAAAGTGATGAGGCTTTGGTATAGGGATTTTTTTCCCAATATGGTACAGTTGTGCAGTGTCCCAGCAATACCACTTCTCATTGGTCTGATGTTAATACATGAACTACTTGTAGAGGACTCTTGTGGTCTCAGTGCCTAACATGAGTTTCAGTGACATAGACCGCTCAAGATCCGATGTGATCCCAACTCACAGGTGGCTAAGGATTGTATTGAGGAGGATATTTATTTCTTCATCTATAAATTGAACCATTAGATCAAAGGTTTGTCATATAAGTGGGCCTTCTATGTGGTTGCGTTGGGAAATGGAATGGTTTATATTGTTTGATCCAATGATGATGTGACATTACTGTTGAAATAGCTTGATAAGATTTCATAGAGAAGGGTAAATTTTCATAAAATATTAGGTTTATGTGTGTCTAAGTGATTATATAGTTGCGAAAGGATGACATGTCAGTAATTAAGTATTCATCGAGGCATTACGAACATTCCAGGTACTCAATTATTACAATATGAACAATGATTCATGGCTTGGACATCTATGCAAGATGTGTTTAGTTACCTCCAAACTAGAACTATTCATCATTTCATTCCTTCTTTTTATTGAATTATAGAGAAAACATTTTTTTTGAATTTTCATTGGATGAGCAGATTCAACAAGTGGATGTCAGTTGTGGAAAGGAATGAAACCGACTTATGTCTCATTAACTTGGAAGTGTATGAGGACATCATTCCAGAATATGTACCAAGACTACCTCCACAAATATAGGTAGATATATGAAAAGACTGGTATACTGAGATGGCACCGATATCAACACCTGATTATCAGATGACTCCGCCAGAGCCCTTGGAGGTGAGGGTATACTTGTCGAACATGTGGGGGAAGGGGTTTTTAAGGCCCAGTGTTTCACTATGTGATGACCTAGTGATGTTTTCAATGATGGTTGAAGAAATCTTGAGGTTATGTGTAGACTTCCTGAAGCTGATCTTGGTGACAGTAAGGAATCATTATCCTCTACTGAGGATTTATGAAAACTTCAATATGAAAAAGGGTGTGAGATGGTTCTCGAAGATAGACCTAGGAAAACCTTATCATTATCTTCGAGTAGGAAATGCTGGAATCTAGAAGATATCTTTCAAATTTTACTATGAAAAATTTTATTACTTATTGATGGTGTTTGGTGTGAAAAATGTACCAGTAATGTTCATGGGAGTAATTAATAGGATCTTCTTCATTTACTAAGACTATTATATAATGGTCTTCATTCATGAAATATTAGTTTATTATGCATCCGTGGAGGAGAACAAGATACATCTAAGTATGTTTAGCGACACACTCCATGAGAACCATATTTAAAAAAATCTCTTGATGTGTGATTTCTGGATATGAATGGTCCACATTCTAGGACTTGACATCTCAAATGCTAGAGTTGTGGTGGATCTAGAAAATACCATGGCGCTGCTTTCATGGGAGCCACAAAATAGCATTACTTGGGTGTGTAGATTCCTTGTGTTTCTTTGGTACTATTTCCAGTTTCTACCTGACATATCTAGAGATGAACCCACCATGAATGCATTGATAATCAAGAAAAAACCCTCTGTGTGGATATAAGGATTCTAGTCGATCATTTAGGAGTTGATCCATAGCATGATGATTGCTCATATCTTGAGGTTTCTATAGAAGGGAACCGACTACATGGTGCACTATGACGCATCAGGAACCAGGTTTGGTTGTCTCATGATGACATGGAAATAAGTAATTGGTAATGGTTCGTGACAATTGAGTCTGCATGAGACAAAATATGTGACCAAAGACCTTGAGTTGGAAACAGTAGTGTTCTCACTGAAGATGTGGTGATACTACCGTACATGAGAGTGATTTATCGTCTAATATGACCAAAATAGTATCATGATTATAAACCATTAGAATGATATGAATATGCAACAATGAATTTGGAATGAGTTCCTACATTATAAGGAATTCAAAATAGTATATACTCCTTGTAAGAGGAACATGGTTCCTGATGCTCTCATTAGGAGATCATGTTCATAGATACTGAACGAGGCCTTATAATATTTTACCTCGCTTCTGATATCTTTTGTTTATAAATATAATGCATCAAATCATCATTCAATGGTATTTTCCCATCCACTCATACAATGAGGCCAGGAGTTACAACTTGGAGATGCCATCTATGACACTACATGTTTCGAGATTTTTACATGGAATTCCCCTACTGGATATTAAAAATGTGTGGAGAACCTCATCATTCTAGATGGTGCACCATATTACCAATGGTTTTGGGAGAGGAGGTGTTGAGGTATTTCCATAAATCCCCATTACCGGTACATCCATGTTTGGAAAAGATGTATCGGGACCTCTAACATCAGTAGTTGTGGATGGGGATAAAGAAGGTAGAAGCATAATTTGTATCGAGATGCCTCAATTGTTAGCAAGTGATGGCTGACCACCAGGTTCCAGCAGGTCTGACATAGTCCCTCGAGGTACCAATGTCGATGTGGGATGGAATAGTGATCGACGTCATGATATGATTTCCACATACCTCCATGGGGAATGATACAATCTAGGTGATCACAGATTGACTCAACATGTCATCCCACTATCCACCTATTCGAGAGAAAGGTTTATTAGATAGTGTGGGACTCCACTATGTATGTGAGATAGTTCAACTCCATGGAGTACCATCTACGATAGTATCAGATACTGATGCAAATATTACATACCAGTTGAGGAAGGGATAACCAGAGGCTTTTGGGACTCATCTGTGCTTGAGCACATCCATTCATCCACTAACTAATGGTCGAATAGTACAGACCATACAGACCATGGAGGATAGGTTTTGTGCTTGCATCCTGGATTTTTTTGGGAGGACCACTTAACTCTGGTGGAGCTTGGATACAATAACATCCTCATCTCCAACATCGATATGGAAATGTTCAAGGAACTATATAGATGACCATGTATGTAGCTATTATGAGGGACAAACTTAGGGGAATCATTATTCATGGGTCCAAATATGGTACAAGATACCAATGAGAAGGTGAAGATAATCCAAGATCAGATGAGGAATACCCAGAGATGACACATGTTCTTTGTTGATAGGATAAAAAGACCCTTATAGTTCAAAGACGGGGACCACATAATTCTATGGTACTATCCTCGATGAGGGAAACTGATATTTGGCTGGGGTAGATAGATATCTATGAGGGTCATCAGAACATTCCTGTTACAACATATATTGGACGAGGTGGTGTACCACATGGATCTTCCTCCATAGTTAGATTGGATTCCCAATGTCTACCATGTTTCCCAGCTGAGGAGATACATGCACAAACATTCTCACATCATAGACCAAGGTGAGATGGAGATTTATGATGGGGAAACATTCATGGTGTACCCAGTGGAAATATAAGACTCATTGTAGAGGATCCATTGTGGATAGTCGATTCCTCTAGTACATGTTTGTTGGTAGTAAAAGAATCTCCAGGATAGAAAATGGGAGATGGAGGCTTCGATTCATGTGCAGTACCACAATTTGTTTGATAGTCCATTATTTTGGATTTCAACGACATAAATCCTTAAATGTTGGAGTAATGTAATACCCCATAATTCCATGAATATTTTTTTAAAAAAATAAATGTGATTATTTCATGATGAGGTACTAAGATGACGTCTGATTTTGAGGCCCTGCATGCCCTGGATGATCTGTCGAAAAATGTTTAGCTTTATATAGCTGCTGTGATAGGTTTTCTAAAAAAAGGGCAATAACACATAAATGGGTTTCCAGATCTCAAATCCAAGGGAACCATTGAATTCTTGATGGCTAGATTACCCTAGATACGACTAATATTAGTCGGCATGGTCCACCAAAAATAAAACCAAAAAATGGAAAAACATTAAAAACAATTATTAAATAAAATTATTTTATTTTTTTGAATATTATAACATAATAATTGCAACTAGGATTTGAATATTTGAGACCAATGTTGACCTCATGAGGGTATTCGTTCCTTTAGAAGATCCTATCATAGGCCAACACGTGTCAACAATGGAAAGTAGTTATTTCCCATAAAAAATATAATTAAATAAAAATATTTTAAAAAAAAACCATATATCTCTTAAATAATAAATTGTATTGAAAATCCAAGAGTACTATTGAAAAAATGAGGTCATGTTTATCTTATGGAGAGAATACATCGACAGAGGCGTGTCAATGGTGAAACATAGTATTTGGATATTATTAAAATAATTTAAATATATGTGTGAGATAGTTTTCCTAAAATTTAAACTATTTTGTGGATAAAAAAATATGAGGGTACCCTTAAACTCAGAACGAATAAATTCACATAAGAAGGACCTAACATCGACTGATGAGGGTCGACCAGAAGAGGTAATTATTTTATTTTTGGAAGATAAATAAAATAAAATAAAAAGTATTTTCTATTTTATATTCCTCATTTATTAGTGGTGGCATTCAAGCACTACAGTGCGACGATGAGGTGGTGACGAATCCCTATCTTGAGACACAATAACTAAAGTCAAACACATTTTATATTTCATTAATGAAGAAACATAATTATGTGGAGATGCTGTGTGAAAGAAGAACTATGAATTGTTTAACATTTTATGAGATTATTGGATGCATAATCAGAATGTTGAATTTCCCTAATGGATGGTGATGGTTTTTATGTTCAACGAACAAAGCCGGCTAAAAGATAGTGACATCAGCCTACCTTGGATAACGGGACCACTGTGCAATGAATTCCAACATCTTTGAAAATTTTATTTTTGATTCACGTGGATGGATCACCATAGTGAGGAACTCGATAATTTTTAGGGGTTACCTTGTGTAATTGAAGTTTCCTCATTCATATTTTAAAACAACATAAGAGGATCAACCCAAGAACAGGTAGATCTGTGTTCAATTTTTCTCGTGGGAGGATGTTTTTCTTGGGGCATTGATCAGTGACGAATTTTGTTAGAACATCAATCACATTTCCCCTGTTTGAAAACCTCTAACACGGATGGTGTGGGACGACATGAACAATATCAAGGCACATCCTATTATTGTGTTCATGTGTGTTATCCATAAAAATTAAAATATGAAAAAATGGATTTTTGAGACCTTATTTGGGATGGTGGGACTATTGGGATGCCGAAGGCGCAGAGGACACGAATAACAGACCTGCATAGCAGACTCGTTGGTCAGCTGAATGCTCTGCCATGGAATGCTGGTGGTGCCCTGAGGTAGAGGTCACATGTGGGTGGTGGCACACTACAATGGCGTGTCAAGGGATATTTCAATACCGCTATTAGCTAAGACGCTGCGACAAGAGTTGTTGGTAGCGGTTGACAATGACGGTTCAGACTGAGGCACACAAGACAGGCCGCTATGCTACTCGGGCCAAAATCAATGTCATCCCGCTTCCACTGTGTAGGCTAGAAGAATAACACAAGGATGCTGGGCAGCCTGGGCTTGGAATAGACCAGCCCTCTTTTTGTGGGCCATGCCAGATGACACTGGGTCGCTGAGGGACCCAGGGTGCTGGACTCCTGGGTGAACTGTACCAGGTCCCTCAATGCCTAATTGTACATATTGAGTGGCCAGACCATACTAGGCTAGCCCATACCAAAACAGGGTCAGCAATGGTCAGTTAAATTGGGATGAGGCATGTGGAGACCCTGGGATAGGTGGGTCAGGACGGTTGGACTGGGTCAGACCGTACTGTGACACAACTGACCACTGTTTACTGAAACCCTGATAACATAAAAACTATGTGTCTGATCAATGATTTTTTTTCTACATTAGAACCCATGCTACGAGGAAGTTATTTTGGAATACTCTATGGGTTTTTAAGAGATTTTTAAATGTTAAAAATGTATTTAGGAGGGGATTATCCCATAATCAAGAGAACCACATGTGGGAATCATGTCGATGACTGAGTCCCAAATACTGCTAACAAGGGACCCCATGTGAATCATCTATAATAGCCTAGTATGTAGTAGTTATGTGTGACCCGATAGTCCCATAATGGGGATTACCACTATGTGAAATGGAAGACCCATGAGACTAATTAGGGATTAGTAACTCAGTATGATGGCCAAGGTGGGATGAAGCTCTGTGAAACACAGCATTACCATGTTTGGGAGCTGCTTTATATGATCCATCATACCCATGGTACTCATCAAGGGTGTCTACCACAATGGTCCTCGAATAGTGGAAAGTTGCTAAGTGTTACCTAGAAGGCCCACAATGGGGATTGAATCCATGTGACCCAGCATACCCATGATACTCCTCAGGGTTGAGCACTACAATAGCCTAGCTATTCAGTATTGCAACTAATGGTATTGATTTATATTCTCTAGATTATTCCTTGTAACACCCAAGAAATTTATGGGAAATATTTTGTTTTTAAAAATCATCAATGGAATATTTCACTACACACAACACTAGCTTGGCTTGGTTTACACGCAATCGCGGCCTTCCTCGATAGCTTGTGTCGTACGCAATACCGAGTTTCACTAAACAACGATATGTTATTAAAATATTATTAAAACTAGCCGTTATGAATAGTATTAACTGAATTTTTATTTTTATAACATTTTAATTCAACTTATACATTTTATAGAATGAGCTATAAAAGCAAAATCTGTTTTTTGGATAAAAGTAGCATTTTTAAAAAAATACAGTTTTGCTGCCTTTTGATGGAGCACCCACATTAAAGCTAGTTCTTTACATGTTTATAAGTTTAATTTGACAAAATAAAATTCTTTTTCTGAATCAGGGTATAAAAATTTACTTTGGATAAATTTTTGATATTTTTCTGATAACTTTCATATTTTGATGAATAGTAAAAATACACTACTTTTTAATTAAAAACAACTTTTTTTCATTGAGATAATTTATATGGATAAATTATAATATTTAATGTTTTTAAAGTATAAATAGAATATATTTTTACCATTTAATATAATTTATGTCATTAGCATTAATTTCACATTGAATTAATAGGTAAAAACATTTCAATCTTTGGCAATGTTTTAACTTCTAAAACCTATTTTCTTAACAAAGGGATTTATTTTAAATTAATTACTTCAAATTATATGTTTTTAATTTTGAAAAATGGATTCCATATTCATAATCAGTGGGTCAAAATTATGTTAATATGCTACTTTTTATTTTTGGGCATTATGAATAGTAACTACGGTAAATTTTATTTACCATAGTTAAAGGTAAATCAGGTAATTAAGGGTAAATAGAAGATTATAAAATTACCCTAACACCTGACAAAATCATATTGGATGACTAAGAGTCGACCCATCTCACATGAGGGTCGGATTAGATTCATTTAATAGACTTTTGTCCATGAAAATAATTTAATTATTATTAAAACCAAAGAATGTGACAACATGTCAACTTCTTAAATCTTATAAGTATAATAATTTAAATTTAGTGATAAACTTCATGAAACATCAAACATGAATAGTATCCCGAAATCTAGCACAATTATCTTCATCATAGGAATTTATTTATAATATTTAGGGATTAAATAATTATCATAAATTATGACACAATAGTGATGTTGAAATTATTTTATTAATTAAAATATCAAATAAATGGTTTTAAAAATAATAAAATAAATATTATATGAACTATTTAATGTGCTCCACTAATTTTATAGATACATATGACATTTTATGGATCTATTAAAGCTTTTAGTTCGAACATATCTTCTGTATATATTTTATTTAAATTCAAATAATTGAATAGTGTCAAAATTGACACTATTGTTATTTTATAAAAATAACATATTATAAAATTGTTTAAAAACAACAAAAATATTTAAAAATTATAAATTAAAATTTATATGGTCTAAAATGTCATAATGTGTCAAATTATGGAAAATTCACAAGACATATGTAATTATTTATAATAATTTAAAATTTAGAATATTATTACCACAAATAAAAGTAAATTGATAAATAAGGATAAATCAAGTTGATAATGTTTAAAATAAATTCCAAACATGTCTAAATTTAATTGTTTGATGCTATTACAACCATATATCATCTAATCTTCTGATACGAGTCATTTTGGAAGTTTCTATGTGGGTTTGGGATTTAATATAAACTAATATTTCGTATATTTCCAAAGGTGCCCCTCTCCTCCCTTATAAAAGGGCACCTCCTCTCTCTTATCCTCACACCAATTTGAACCTTCATGCTCGGCCAATCCCTGCCCATTTTACTTCCCCACTTCCCTAGAAACATCCTAGAGGTCCTGGTCTATTTCAAAGAGCAATTTTAGTGCCCTAAGAGGAGGTCTCAAAGAGGCGCTTCAAAGAAGAGGTAATGCCTGTTACCGATTCTTTCATCTTTATTTCTTCTTCAACTTCTTATTCTTTAGTTGTTTCATTATAAAGTAATAACATCAGTATCACTAATATACTGATATGTTATTATATGTATGAAACAACCATATTTCCATATCTATCCATCCTATAGAAAACAAAATCACCGCACGTGCGTACGTACGGAATACCGTCTCCACGCCGTGGTGTAATCTATTTCCCCCCACCACCTAACTTGGATGGGTATAATGGTGTAAATAATAACTATATATGATTATTTTAAGGTGATATTGATTCTTAAATAGTATACATACACTCCAATACAATTCCACAATCATGGGAACGATATCATCGCTCGTGCGTACGTACGGAATACCGTCTCCATGATGTGATGCGACTTGTTCTACATGATCTTCATTTAATAATGATTATATAAATGAATTGAATGAATGAATAAGATATATTACACTAATAAAATTCTGGTAATGAGGTATCTATAACCTAAAGAGAAGAATAAGAATTTATTCGACAAAACACGCATAAGAACAAAAAGTAATAAACACCTGAATAACAAGTAGTAATGAAATATTACTAATACGAAGCTAAGAATATGACCATATATGATATCATAAAAATACGTATAATTCTGAAATAAGTCAATAACATTATTTAAATCATTATACAGGTGGTTTGGACACTTATGATGCAAATCAGACCTAAGGTAAGGGAAATATCACAATCTCATTTTTATCCGAGATTGTTTATACTTTGGAATTTACTAGGGTGTATTTTATCATACACATCCATGTTTCCTCAATATATATTTTTTATATCATTCTACAATAGTTTATATCCAATTTTACCCTTCTGTGAGTTTTTAGTAAAAGATACGAAAGGAATCTTTTGTCGTTTTTCGTACGAGGTACTTTTTATCTTTTGTGACAAAAGTACGAGAATAATCCTTTATTTTAACTTATATGCCATGAATGGATTATTAAAACATTATTTCCAAGAATATTCCCTTAAAAGTTTTCAAATTTATTTTTAATCCACTTCTTTTATTTTGGAATTGTATGACATTTTAAGAAAGGAAAAGTGTTTTTGTAGTAGAAATGATATTTTCCTCAAGAATGGAGTTCAAGCGTTTTATCAAAATTATTCTCCATCTAAGCTAATAAAGGGTTATATTTCTATCCCTATTATTAAATTGATTTTATTAAGTTGTGATGGAATTATTTTTATGAATTCCTTTATCTTATATGAGTTATTTTATGATGTCACAATGTTTAAGATTCCCATTTTTATTACATGGGTTATGATATGATGTATGGTTTATGATTTTGTGGCACACATAAGAATGGTTTCATTATGAGATGGGTGGGACCTATATCTCCCTCCAATGCATTGGGTAAAGATTTTATATCTCATGAGATAGACATGGCTGGAACAGCAGGTTATACCGGTTCAGTGAAATAGGACTGAAACGAGGAGTGAACTCGGTTCAGAAATGGAATTTGTCCAATAAGATAGTATTGGAAATGAGTCTTGACTAATAAGAAATTATTATCAATGATTATGTGTGTATGCCACAATGTTTCATGTTTTAAGTTATGATTATTGGGATTTCATTTAACTACTATGATTTATCCCATGTCATGAAATTATGCTCTCTTTTGCAGGTTAAGATTTCCAAAATGTTATGTTCTTATGAATATGATTTTATTGATATCTCTTTTTTTACCCATACTGAGCATTTGAGCTCACCCTTTTGTATGTTTTCATTCCCCAGGTCAGGAAAAAGCTTATTAAGTAAGAAATGCCAAAAGGGTCTATAGATATGATGAAATAAATGGGAGAAAATGTAGACCCTTTATGAACCAGTTGTTTATGTTTCCCAGTTTCTAAAGACACTATACCTATAGGTCTTTTCATGGTTTTGTTATATGTTGTAATAATTATGCTTCAATTTTGAAGTAATGACAATGTATGTAATGTATGGGTCATTATAGTTGGTATCAGAGGAAAGGTATAGTCAAACTTTATAAACTAGGATGTGAAAGCCTTAGTAATAACCCTAAGAAAAAGTCTAATCATATAACACAATCTTAGTGTTTTAGAAATGACCATGAATAACCTAGGATAAGACCTTAAGTGTGAAATTTTATTCTTGATTATGTGGTTTTCCTATTATAATTAGTGTTTCTCACACTATTCTTCTTGGTTTTAGTCAATGGGTGGAACTTGAAGGAACCGTGTTAATGCGGAATGTGATGAGAAATGCAATGATTGTTCCCCTGAGCAACCAAACGTTTTGGGAGCTGGAATGAAAAATATTTTAGCCATGCTCACACAACTTTCTAAATCTATGAATCATGCTGGACTTCCAAACTAGCAAAGGAAGGAGCAACATTCTGTTGAATCCTTCATGAGGCAGCGTCCACCATCATTCAGCGGGTCAACTGATCCATTAATTGCTGAACAATGGATCAGTACAACTGAAAAGATATTTTCAGTTCATCAATGTTCTGAACATGATATAGTCATCTTAGAAGTGTATCGTTTGGAAGGTGATGCTGATCAATGGTGGAATCTTATTAAGAATATGAGGCAATGAGATTAAATTGACTCAATGGAATGGGACGAGTTCAAGAACATACTTTTCAATAAGTACTTCCCTCGTATTCTCCGAAAAAATATGGAGAAAGAGATTCTTGAACTGAAGAAAAATGATGATGAATCTGTTGGTACCTATGAAGCAAATTTTACAAGACTTTCAAGGTATGCTTCTGGTATTATTATCCAACCTGAGAGTAAGATCGATCGATTCTTTAGTTTCTTAAAACCAATTCTTCAAAGGGCCTTAGACATAAGTGAGTTCAATAGCTATGTGGAAATCGTTCGATGTGCTCTCAAAGTTGAGATGGAGATTGGAGTAACCCATCAGTCATATGGGTTTGATAAGAAGAGGAAAATGGAATTCAAAGGAAAATCTAAAGAGCACACTGAAAAGTATATGATCTTTCCCTTATTCTCAACGCGTGGAAAGAAAAATGGAGGGAGTTGTCTTAAAGGTACAGGTAAGTGTTTCAAATGTGGAAAGGAAGTTCATAGAGCATTTGAATGCCGCAATGATGGGAAAAAGATGTCTAATGATGAAAACAAAGGAAGGGACAAACAGAATGAACCAACTACACTTCAAAGTTTCAAGTGAAAGGAGATGGGTCATTATGCCAATAAATGCCCTAATCCAAGGGTTGTTGATGATGATCGACACCAACAAAATCTTAAGGCTAAAGGAAAAGGAACGTAACATGCAATTTCTATCAGCGATGTGGAGTACGATAACGATGTGGTGAAAGGTACACTTACCTTCCACTCTAAAGTCGAAACTGTTTTATTTGATTCTGGATCCACCCACTATTTTATTTCTGAAGATTTTTCTAAGGGTATCACCGTATTACCTCAACAATTAGATGTTGAGTTAGCTGTGACAACACCTAATGGCACAACAATCGCATCAAAAGTTTACAATTCTTCCCCGATTGAAGTTTGTGGGAAAGTTCTTCCTGCAAATCTTGTGATCCTTCCTATATTGGAATTTGATGTGATTCTTGGCATGGATTGACATTATTTATATGGAGCTCATATCAATTTCCAAAGAAGGGAAGTGACATTTCATATTCCAGATCAATCTATGATCGTCTATCGATGCAAGGATGAACATAACCTTCCAGTGGAAATTTCTTCCATATTATGGGTCTTGATTCCACTGAATGAAGGTTATTTATCTCAAATGGTTGGTGGGAAACTCGTGATTAATAATATGCCCATTGTACGGGAGTTTGATGATGCCTTTTCGGAGGAATTGCTGACTCTTCCACCAAATCGTGAAGTTGAGTTTTCAATAGAACTCGTACCGGGTGCTTTGCCTATTTCAAAGACACCTTATATAATGGACCCAATTGAGTTGTAGGAATTGAAGAAGAAAATCCAAGAGAATCTTGATAAGGGATTCATATGCCCTAGTGCGTCACCTTGGGGGGAACCTGTTCTATTTGTTAAGAAGAAAGATGGATCAATGAGACTCTACATTGATTATCAAGAACTTAACAAGCTCACTATCAAGAACAAATATCCTCTCCCACACATTGATGAATTATTTGACCAACTACGCTTTGCTCAATACTTTTCCAAGATTGATCGTCATTTAGGGTATCATCAATTAAGGGTCAATAGGGAGGATATACCAAAGATGGCTTTCCGTACAAGGTATGGACACTATGAATTTATAGTGATGCCATTTGGTCTTACTAATGCCCCTGTTATCTTCATGGATATGATGAATAGAGTTTTTAGAGACTATCTTGATCAATTTGTGGTAGTCTTTATAGAAGATATTCTTGTCTATTCAAAGAGAAAGGAAGAACATGAAGATCACTTAAGAATATTATTGAAGACCCTAAGAAAGGAGAAGCTTTAGGCCAAATTTACCAAGTGTGAATTTTGGCTTCAAAAAGTAGCATTTTTTGGGTCACATAATCTCAATAGAGGGGATATCTGTGGATCCAGCCAAAATAGAGGTCATCGAAAGATGGTCGAGACCAACAACAGTAACTGAGATCCGAAGTTTTCTTGTTTTGGCTGGATATTATCGACGTTTTGTGAAATATTTTTCACGATTAACTAATCCACTTAGCAGGTTGACTCGAAAATGAGTTAAGTTCGTGTGGACAAACGAATGTGAAGAGAATTTCAAGGAGTTGAAAATAAGGTTATCCAGTGCACCTGTACTCACACTTCCTTGTAGTGGAGAAAGGTTTGTGATCTATAGTGATGCATCCAAGAAGGTATTGGGGTGTCTTATTATGCAAAATGATATGGTGATAGATTATGCCTCACGGCAGTTGAAAATAAATGAGAAAAATTACCCAAATCATGACTTGGAGTTAGCTGCGGTAAACTTTACATTAATGATTTGGAGGAATTATCTTTATGGAGAAAGGTGTGATATTTATAATTATCATTAATGATTAAAGTATATTTTCACACAAAAGGAGCTGAATATGCGCCATGAAGATGGTTGGAACTGATTAAGGATTACGACTGTTCAATTCATTACCACCCTGAGAAAGCAAACATAGTGGCAGATGCATTAAGTTGACAAGACCATGTTAGCTAATCCATGATGAGGATCACAAAAGATCCAATATTTATGGATTTACAAAGGATGGATCTTGGAATTTTAATAGAAGGGGTAAAATCGTATCTTTCTCAAATGAATGTTCAACCATCTATACATGTGAAGATTATAGAGGCATAGAAAGAAGATGTAGAGTTACAAAAGAAGGAGAGAAATATTCCGGAATTCAAACTTGATTTTGATGGTATAATAAATTCCAGGAATTGGGTTTGTGTTCCTCCCATCCTATAATTAAAGAATGAGCTACTGGATGAGGCTCATATTTCTTCATTCTCTATTCATCCTAGAAGCATGAAGATGTATAGGGACCTAAAAGAGTACTTCTGGTGGGATGGCATGAAACGAGATGTTGCTGAATATGTCTCTCGATGCTTGGCTTGTCAGCTAGTTAAAGCTGAGAGACAGAAGTATAAGGGGTTGTTACAACCATTACCCATACCAGAATGGAAATGGGAAAAAATCACTATAGACTTTGTCACAGGACTTACTAAAACATCCAAAGCCAATAATGCTATCTGGGTCATAGTTGATCGTCTTACAAAGTCCACACACTTCATTGCTATTAGAGAGGATTTCTCTCTGGATCAGCATGCCAGGATATATGTAAAGGAAGTGGAAAGATAGCATGGAGTACTACATTCTATTATATCTGATCGGGATCCGAGATTTAACTCGAAGCTCTGGCGAAGTCTTCAGCATACTCTGGATACAGAATTGAGTTTCAGCACTGCTTATCATCCTCAGACAGACGGTCAGTATGAGAGAACAATTCAAACTCTAGAAGATATGTTGAGAGCATTCTCTATGGATTTCAAAGGTGGTTGGGAAAAACACCTACCTTTGGTGGAATTTTCTTATAATAATATCTTTCACTCCAGTATTCACATGGCTCCATATGAAGCTCTCTATGGAATGAAATGCAGGACTCCAACTTGCTGGGATGAAGTTGGGGAAAGAAAGATATTAGGACCTGATCTTGTTGATGAGATGGCAGAAAAGGTCTGATCTATTCAACAACAAATAAGAGCAGCTCAGAGTCGACAGAAAAGTTATACCGACAACCAAAGAAAAGTCCTAGAGTTTGAAATGGGTGATAAAGTGTTCTTACGAATATCTTCCTGGAAGAGGGTCATAAGATTTGTAAAGAAGGGGAAGTTGAGCCCTAGATATATCGATCCTTTCGAAATAGTGGATCATTTTGGAAAAGTAGCTTACCAATTGGCACTTCCACCGAATCTCTCTCAAGTTCACGATGTGTTCCATGTATCTCTCCAGAGAAAGTACATACCTTATGCTTCACATGTACTCAGCTCAGAAGTTGTGCTGCTGGAGTAAGATCTTTCTTATGAAGAACGGACGATAGAGATTCTAGATCGTAGTGATAAAGTCAGACGGAACAAGTCCTCTCGCTTTGGTTAATGTTTTATGGAGGAACCACCAACTAGAAGAAGCTACATGGGAGCTTGAGGATATGATGAAGGAGAGGTATCCTCATCTGTTTGTTACAAAGTGACGAATATCGGGGGAGAAATTCATTTGAAGGGGGGTAGAATGTAACACCCGAGACTTTTATGAGAAATATTTTGTTTTTATAAATCATCAAAGTAATCTTTCACTACACACAACACAAGCTTGGCTTGCTTTACACGCAACTGCGGCCTTCCTCGATAGCTTGCGTCGTACGCAATACCGAGTTTCACTAAACAACGATATGCTATTAAAATAATATTAAAACTAGACGTTATGAATTATATTAACTGAATTTTGAATTTTATAACCTTTAATTCAACTTATACATTTTCTATAATGAGGTATAAAAGCAAAATCAGTTTTTTGGATAAAAGAAGTATTTTTCAAAAAATACAGTTTTGCCGCCATTTGATGGTGCACCCACATTAAAGCTAGTTTGGACATGTTTATAAGTTCAATGTGACAAAATAAAATTCTTCTCTTGAATCAGGGTATAAAATTTTACTTTGGATAAATTTTTGATATTTGTCTGATAACTTTCATATTTTGATGAATAGTAAAAATACGCTAATTCTTAATTAAAAACAACTTTTCTTCATTGAGATAATTTATATGGATAAATTATAATATTGAATGGTTTTAAAGTATAAATAGAATATATTTTTACCATTTAATATAATGCATGTCATTAGCATTAATTTCACATTGAATTCATAGGTAAAAACATTTCAATCTTTGGCAATGTTTTAACTTATAAAACCTGTTTTCTTAACAATGAGATTTATTTTAAATTAATTACTGCAACTTATATGTTTTGAATTTTTAAAAATGGATTCCATATTCTGAATCAGTTTGTCCAAATTATGTTAATAGGCTACTTTTTATTTTTGGGCATTATGAATAGTAACTACGGTAAATTTTATTTATCATAGTTAAAGGTAAATCGGGTAATTAAGGGTAAATATAAGATTATAAAATTACCCTAAAACCTGCCAAAATCCTATTGGATGACTAAAAGTCGACCCATATCACCTAAGGGTCAGATTAGATTCTTTTAATGGACTTTTTTACATGAAAATAATTTAATTATTATTAAAACCAATGAATGTGACAACATGTCACTTTCTTAAATATTATAAGTATAATAATTTTAATTTAGTGATAAACTTCATGAAACTTCGAACAAGAATAGTCTCCAGAAATATAATACAATTATCTACATCATAGGAATTTATTTATAATTTTTAGGTATTAAATAATTATCATTAATTATGACACAATAGTGATGTTGAAATTATTTTATTAATTAAAATATCAAATAAATGGTTTTAAAAATAATAAAATAAATATTATATGAACTATTTAATGCGATCCACTAATTTTCTAGATACTTATGACATTTTATGGATCTATTAGAGGATTTAGTTCAAACATATCTTCTGTATTTATTTTATTTAAATTCAAATAAATGAATAGTGTCAAAATTGACACTATTGTTATTTTATAAAAATAACATTTTATAAAATTGTTTAAAAATAACAAAAATATTTAAAAATTATAAATTAAAATTTATATGGACTAAAATGTCATAAAGTGTCAAATTATGGAAAATTCACAACACATATGTAATTATTTATAATAATTTATAATTTAGAATACTATTACCACAAATAAAATTAAATTTATAAATAAGGATAAATCAAGTTTATAATGTTTTAAATAAATTCCTAACATGTCTACATTTTATTGGTTGATGTGATTACAACCCTATATCATCTAATCTTCGGATATGAGTCATTTTGGATGTTTCTATGTGGATTTGGGATTTAATATAAACTAATATTTCTTATATTTCCAAAGGTGCCCCTATCCTGCCTTATAAAAGGGCACCTCCTCCCTCTTCTCCTCACACCAATTTGAGCCTTCAAGATCGGCCAATCCCTGCCCATTTCACTTACCCACTTCCCTAGAAACATCCTAGAGGTCCAGGTCTTCTTCAAAGTTCAATTTTAGTTCCCTAATAGGAGGTCTCAAAGATGCGCTTCAAAGAAGAGGTAATGCCCGTTACCGATTCTTTAATCTTTATTTCTTCTTCCACTTCTTCTTCTTTAGTTGTTTCATTATAAAGTAATAAAATCCGTATCACTCATATATTGATATGTTATTATAAGTATGAAACACCCATATTTCACCATCTATCCATCCTATGGAAAACAAAATCACCGTGCGTGCGTACGTACGAAATACCATATCCACGCCGTGGTTTAATCTATTTCCCCCACCACCTTACTTGGATGGGTATAATGGTGTAAATAATAACTATATATGATTATTTTAAGGTTATACTGATTCATAAATAGTATACATAGACTCCAATACAATTCCATGATCATGGGAACGATATCATCACTCGTGCGTACGTACAGAATACCGTCTCCACGATGTGATGCGACTCGTTCTACATGATATTCATTTAATAATGATTATATAAATTAATTGAATGAAAGAATATGATATATTACACTAATAAAATTCTGGAAATGAGGTATCTATAAACTAAAGAGAATAATAATAATTTATTCGACCAAAGACGCATAAGAACAAAAAGTAATAAACACCCGAATAACAAGTAGTAATGAAATATTACTAATAAGAAGCTATTAACATGACCATATATGATATCATAAAAATACGTAAGATTCTGGAATAAGTGAATAACATTATTTAAATCATTATACAAGAGGTTCAGACAGTTATGAAGCTAATCAGACCTAAGGTAAGGGAAATATCACAATCTCATTTTTATCCGAGATTGTTTATACATTGGAATTTACTAGGGTGTATTTTAACATCCACATCCATGTTTCCTCAATATATAATATTTATATCCTTCTACAATAGTTTATATCAAATTTTACCCTTTGGTGAGTTTTTTGTAAAAGATATGAAAGGAATCTTTTGTCATTTTTCTTACGAGGTACTTTTTAACTTTTCCGACAAAAGTACGAGAAGGATGTTTTCTTTTAACATATACGACATGTATGTATTTTTAAAACATTATTTCCAAGAATCTTCCCTTACATGTTTTTATGTTTATGTTTAATCAACTTCTTTTAGTTTAGAATTGTATGACATGTTAAGAAAGGAAAAGTGTTTTTGAAGTAGAAAGGATATTTTCCTCATGAATGGAGTTCAAGAGTTTTATCAAAATTATTTTCCATATAAGATAATAAAGGGTTCTGATTATATCCATATTATTAAATTGATTTTATTATTATGTGATGGAATTATTTTTATGAATTTCTTTATCTTATATGAGTTGTTTTATGATATCACGATGTTTAAGATTTCCATTTTTATTACATGGGTTATGTAATGATGTATGGTTTATGATTTTGTGGCACACATAAGAATGATATAATTATGAGATGGGTGGGACCTATATCTCCCTCCAATTCATTGGATAAAGATATTATATCTCATGATATAGACATGGATGGAATGACAGGTTATACAGGTTCAGTGAAACATGACTAAAACGAGGAGTGAACTCGGTTCAGAAATGGACTTTGTCCACTAAGATAGTCTTGGCAATGAGTCTTGACTAATAATAAATGATTCTAAATGATTATGTGTGTATGACAAAAAGATTCATGTTTTACGTTATGATTATTGGGATTTCAGTTCACTACTATGATTTATCCGATGTTATGAAATTATGCTCTCTTTTGCAGGTTATGATTTCAAAAATATTATGTTCTTATGAATATGATGTGACTGATATTTATTTTGTTTATCATTACTGAGCATTTGAGCTCCACCTATTGTATGTTTTCTTTACCTAGGTCAGGAAGAAGCTTATTAAGTAAGATATTCCAAAAGGGACTATAGATATGATGAAATAAATGGGAGACAATGTAGACGCTTTATGAACCGGTTGTTTATGTTTCCTAGTTTCTAAAGACACTATACCTATACGGTCCTTTCATGGTTTTGTTATATGTTGTAAAAAGTATTCTTCAATTTTGAATTAATAACAATGTATGTAATGTATGGTTCGTTATATACCTGGTGTGAGATGTCTTGATTCGTGATCAAGATTAGTTTTTTTATTTCATTGATTTATTTCCTTGGTGGTTTGGGGTCCCTATTCAGTATTTTGTTACTCACCCCTGCACAGGCTATTCTCGTCCATGACGTGTCCCGTGAAGCTGATCGAAACATCAATGGAGACCTTGGTGGTCTAGGCCCAGGTGGTGCATTGTGAGACCAGAAGGTCGAAATATTTGACAGAGACCATGGTGGTCCGGGACCAGGTAGTGCTTAGTGATATTGGACGGACGAGTATACTTCTATGGCTACAGCCAGCTACCATGCCCATACCCCTTTAGGTGGGGCCTCGAGGAGATGGACAATGGATGTTTGACAATCCATTGTGTTCTTGGGAAAAATATATTGACCACTTTTAAAAATTAGTTTGTACAATACTTTATATATTTCTCATAGTGAATATTATTTTTTACATCGTGTTTACTTTCTGTAGATTGAGATTTCTGTTTGTGTCTATATTTTTTGTAAAATACCTCCCCTTTTTGGGATATGCCTATTAGGGGATAGTCGTCAGCCTCTAAACTATGTAAAGTGGTCATGGGGTAGTCATGATGCAGGCCTATGGGGGATGGGTCGTGACATATGTCATAAGATTTCATATAATATAACTTTCATCATAGTCAATCCACAAAAAAATCTTCAGATAAATGGTATTTTTTTATTGGTAACTCTTCAATCATAATCCCCATGGAAGAATAAATTCAAAATAAAAAGTATGTAAAAAATAAAAAATGGCAATTAAATTTTTATAAATTATACGGGTTGTATAGAGTCATCATGAAATAAGATATGTTCATATCATAATCATTTTCCTCAATGAAATTTTTTTGGAACGATTAACCCTAAAAAACCACATCACTCTATTTGAAAAGACATAATGGATATATAATTTGTAAAAATTTAAAATCTAAAAAACAATTATAAATATATAAAAAATATATCTCATGATCAAATCACCCTAAATAACATCATAGAGGTGTGAATGAATAATAGTTTTAACGTATTGAATGTAAATTTTGGTAAAACCCTTTTTTACTCAGTAATATTAAACTCCTATCCAATCAGATGAAATAAATAAAATTGAATCATAGAATACCCTAAACTATGAATAAATAATTATATAACAAGAAAAATGTGAAATATATATGCATAAAAAAAGTTAGGTTAACAAAATAAAAATTTCTTAATGAATTAAAATTTGAGGGGAAACCCTTACTGATGTCCAGACATTCCCTATACGTCCATTAACTCATATATAATTAATTTATATAAAAAATTTCTTTTCCTAATAAAATATTTTTGTTTTAATAATTTATATTAAAATATTTTATTTTATTTATTTAGTTTAGAAACTTAAATATTTAATCATATAATACAATGTTGTGTGTTTTAATGATATTCGATCAATTTTATCAAAATGGATTATAGTTTGTTTAATGCAGTAAAAATAGTCCTTATTCTATATTTAACAGAATGATATGCATAAATAATTATCATTTTTAGTTGAAAATTATATTTAATAAAATGAACAATGATTCTAAAATATAATATATGTAACATTTATGAAGACACTTGTTTATACGTACGCATGAGAAATATTTTAATTTTTTCAAAGAACATTTTGGAATGAAGGTAGTTTTTATTATTTATATTAAAAATTATCATATTATCATAAATGTAATTTTACTTATTAAAAAGACTAATATATAAAATCTATGTATCATGGGGTTAAACGAACAATCACACTTCTTCATATCGATGGTAGTTCTTATGCACAAATGAATGGCCTTGTCATTTTTCATGGATGGAAATGTTGAGATAAAATGATATTACATATTATAAATTATAAATAATAAATTAATATAATAATTATGTCATATAAATTACATATATGAATTAAATGTTTCATTATTATATTCCATGTAATTAATTAATGAAAAACAGTTCAAATTGCTTCCTGAAATGGTGTCTTTCGTATGCTCGAGAAATAATATAATATACCCCGTGGAATGAAATTTATGAAATTATATATTATATTAAACATAAATAAGTGTATTTATGTTTCAAATATCATTTAAAATTCATTAAAACCATCATTATAACAAGTAACAATGAGAGATTATGAAAAAATGAATTGTATAGATATGTGAGGTTATAGTTTTTCAATCACAAGAATGATGGTTTCATTTCCAATTAGATGTAAGAGGAGATGGATTTTTGTTTTTAAATTAATATTATTACATAATAGTATATGATATATCTTTAAAATTGAATAATATTTTATGTTTAAGGAATAAGAAATAAATTATAATTTTCGATTACGAAATGCACCTCTAATTCGAGATAAAATACATTGGTTTTTACCAAAAATATATTTTATATATTAATTACAATATAAAAAGGCCTATGACATGATTAAAGGATGTAAATAAGGGTTTGGGGAAGTAATTTGGTGAATATGGATTTGAATATATGAAGAGAATATAAGAGTTTGTAGCATTTCATAATTTGTGGTGAGGATACCTTGGAAATTTATAAATGAAAACTTGATATCCATGTTTTTCACAATACAAAAGGAAAAAAAGTGGTCAATTATTGAGATTTATATGGTATAAGTTATTAATATTTAAATAAACAATATTTTATACATGTTAGTATGAAATTATTACCCTTATATTTTTAGATTAACCCACGGTAATCCTTTTTACACCATAACCGATGTAAAATATGATTATTTTTTAAACTATTCATTTTAAAAAATTATTTTAGGATATTATATTAAATAAATTATTGTCAATACCAATATTAAATAAATATTACAATCTTCCTCCCTGTAAATTTGAATATTTTAAATTAAAATTATATTCCATACGCAAATAAAGAGCAGTTTTGGTGAAACATATTTTTAAAAGTATAAGAAAAAATTATATTAACTCTATGAAAAGAAAAAAGTATTATAAGGTTTAAAAATATCTTATATCTATATATTAAATTATTTTCATATCTCATTATAAGTTATATTAAATATATTATATGGAAAAACATTATGCACATTAATTTTTCTTAAAAACATGTTCTTAATCCAAAAAATAAACATTATTGAAAATCGTTATAATGATTATTCAAAAATAGTTTTCTTTAGTTAATATAATAAAAATTAATATTTTATCAATAATTATGTAGTATTAAAAATTTTATTTAGAAACATATAATATTTTTTAAATTAAATTATTTTTTAATAATAATTATAAATTTTATTTATTCCCTGAAAAGTTAACACTATCAAAAATATCAATAAGAGTAGAAAAATGTTAATATTGTTATGGTGATATAATAAATGAATTCTACATTATTAAAATAATCTATCCAAATAAATATAAATAATAATTTTTTATGAAATGATTTATTATAAATAATATGACATTGCTAATAATTGATAGATTATTTACTATTACTTTTTTAATCAAATTATTTTTTGTAAAATATATATATATGTGTGTATGATAATTTAGTTTATTATATTAATAATTTCAAATATGACACCCATAATATAATGATCATATTTGAATAATAATATTTCGATCTATGTTTATTGTTGGTGTAGCGTGTAGAATACACATACAATCATAATGTTGTTGTTTAAAAAATAACAAGGTGATACATTATATTATATTGAATGATCATAATATTTCCATGAAACCGATATCGTTATTTGATACAACATGTTGGTAAGTTATTTAATGCTTTTACTTATCACTAATTAAAATGGAATTACCATATGGTCAAATTTTATACCCAATACAATGGATGGCTATCATGGTCTCACCCATCCAAGGATTATAACAAAACCTCCCATCCTTGGTGAAAAACATAAAACCATTATATTTGTAACAATGGAAATCCAAGTCCATGGATTATAATTTAACCACATTTCATTATCTAAAATTCTAAAAAAAACCATGACATAGTGATTAAAAAAATGTAACTTTCATCTTTATAATTATGCTCATAAAAATATTGTTTTCAGCGATTAGAAAAAAAATTAGATTATTAAATATAATTTAAATTTTAAAAAATCTATTTAAAATTATTATTAATACATAAATTGGGATTTTATTAGAAGAAAATATGTATTCATTAAATAGATATCAAATAACATGTAACACTAATAATATTGGGAAATTCCAATATCATCTTATGTATTTATTTAGTCATTTGTAAAAAAAGTAAAAACATCCTATATAATATATATAAAAAGTTTAATTTTATAAACCAAATAAGTAATGTCAAATTAAACATAATATTACCTTTATAATTAATTTATTTCAAAAAAAAATTCATCTATTATTTTTTTATCATTATAGACATGGGAGAGAAAGAGTTGAATGTGAAAATTTAAAAAAACATTGGGAAGTCCCTTACCTTGTCCCAAAATAATCTGGTATGTTCACTATCATCCTAAATGATAAACATACATTAATTATTAATATTTTTAGGTGATTTATCAAGTTTATTATTCATTTTTTGAAATTATTACCAATTTATTAACAATTTCGTAATCATTTAATTTATTGTTGTGTGTTTTGATTAAATTACAGTCACATGTCTATAATGAATGGGATATGATGAATATAGTGAAAGTGGAAATTTTTAAAACATTATAAAAATAAAAAAATTATATAATTACTGTTTTTATACATCAATTTTAATTTTAAAATCAACCATGATGGATAGTTATGAGAAGTGACCAATATTACTATCCTGAAGATTGTAGGATGGACATATGTTTATGTATCATCTATATTTTTCAATGATCATTATTGAATGATGTAAATAATTGGTTTTTCATTAAGTATTGATAATATTGTATCAAATACAATTTTTCTTAAAATATAATTTCATATATCATTCCTAGGAGGTGATGTAGACAAAAAAATTATATCACTTCATGGAGGTGATAGTCTACATGTACACACAAATGAAATAATCAATTTTACGTTAATGAAATGTAATAAAATATATCATATTTTATAATTGTTAAATGAAAAAATATTTCAATAATATCATATATATATATATATATATTAATTTATGTCATTCATTATAACCATCTGTGATAGGTGGTCATGGTAGACAAATTACATATGTCTGTGAAGCGGTAGACGACCGTACACATGAAAAAAAATAGATTCCCACATGATATATACCAACGATATATATATATATAGATATATAGTGTTTTTTCCATTTAAATATAAGACAATGTATATTTGTGATACTGGTTTCATTATATTATCATTGAACATTAATATTTGAAGATGGTGGAAGGAAAAATAAAATATAAATATTTAGTTAAGAGATATACTTATTCTTTGGACAACTTATTTTTATTTACTTATTAAAACATACAAGGAATAGTTTATTTAAATAAAAATAAGGCCTCTAAATAGTGGTTTGGTGTGTAATGAAGTTAATTTTCAAAGGAATGGATGAACAAAATGTATTTTTAATGTTTGAATAAATGAGAAGAATATGATCCCTTTTATAATAAGGGATAATTATTGGGAATTATTAAAATAATAAATTAATATAAAGTAATTTTGAGGTTCAAATTGTTAGAAATGAAAATAATAGAATCTACTATTATTATTATCTAAAATATCATTATCCAATAATTTTTTGGGGGAATTATATATCAACTATTTAAGTATATATTGTTGTTTTAACCCTTCATTAACTATTTTGACAGTTATGGTGATATCGATGTTTTTATATCTAGGGGTTTCATATAGTCAATATAAAAATACAAAATTCACATAACCGGTCCTTAATTTAATTTATTATTTATATTTAATTCAATTTTAATCTTAGTTTTTATATTCCTACCCATTTAATAAATTTTATTTATAAGAAAATAAAATCAAGGACATTTTTTGAACTATTATTTTTATTTTAAATCTAAAAGGAAAAACAAATTAAGAATATGATTCATTCACAACACTCTAGAATGAAATGAAAATCTAAAAGATTATTATTTCACAATGATTCATTTAAATTATATTGTTTTTATTAATTTGAAATCATTTATTTCATTTTTCTGTTAAATGAATAATCACTACATCAACATTGGGTTAGATTTTATGGAATATATTTTTTCATTGTGATAGTAAAAATAAATTCCCATGATAAAAAATAATTTCTAATTTAAATTATTAGTTATAACCAGCCACAACATATGTTTATCTCAACGAAAAAAATATTTTATCTTTTGAAAGAAATATATTGTCATTTTAAAATTTATATTCACATCAAAATTATAAAGATAAAAAGAATGTCTTATTAGATTCAAATATAAATATTTATAAATTTCTTATGATTATGGATGTTTTATAATTATCAAATAAAATTAATTAATATATTAGGTTCATTTTATTATCCTGATAAAATTATTTTATTGTCCAAATATGAAATCTGATATTTATTATTCAAATCATAGAGGTTGTATAATTTTATTTAATGTTAATATAAAAACTTGTAATGAAAAATATTTTTAATGAAAAAATATCCCTTTATGTGTAAATTGATTTTATAATAAATTAAATAATAAAATTAATTTATTAAAACATAATTATTTTATTTCTAATCAAGAACAACAAATTAAATTTTCAAATAATCAAAAAATAATTTTAATTAATAAATAACTGAAAATAATATATCATTTTCAATTAATGTAATTATTTAATACTATTTATTGAAATATAATAATATTATAAAACTCCTCAATAATAAATCCTAATATATTATTAACATAATGAAATAAAAAATTAAAATAATTTTTTCAAATTAAAATTAAGTAACTTGATGAAAAAAACATTTATATAAGGCATTATAATAGAAGAGATTAGTAAAAAAATTTCATTTTGTATTTATGAAATGCATATTCTTTTTATAAAATGAATAAAACTATATATCTCATGATGAGTAATGATTTCTTCTATAATTATCTATGATGTCACATTATTTCCACATTTTTTGAATTTATCCCATTTATTTTTATTCATATTTAATAAAACTGTGAATATTGTTTATGCGTATCATTTTTTGATTCCTATATTGATTCATAGATCATATGTTTTTATAAAACCATAACATGAGGAATTTACTTATTCTGAAACTTTGATCACTGTGATATATTATCCAAATAAGATGTTCCATTAATGAATTGTTCCCCTATAACATAACTACATCAGAGATCATAACATTAGTTGAATCTGACTCATTATTTTTTCGATTTTGAAACATTAAAAATGGTTTTTACCTATTAGTAATAGGGTGGAAAGGGAACGTGATAAAAATTGGTCTACCATTCTCATGAACTTTTATGGACCAAAGAATTACAAAAACCATTCAACCTTTTAAACAAAACAATAACTTTATTAATTGTTTATACATTATGAGAAACATGATCACCTACATCAAATAAATGTTATTTCTTCCAATTATCATTATACAATTCATGCATGCTATTAGATTTCCTATTGTAAAAGTTAATCAATATCACATTCTTAGTAGATTCCTCTACCGAATCCGGTCATGTCTATATCATTCCACCTTACTCATCCGAAAACCTAGGATTCATACTGCACTTTGCATAAAAATCCTCATTTGATTCGATATTTATAAATGAATGAAAATTATTTTTATAAGAAAACTAAAAAAAAAAAAATTATTTTCCCAAATTATAGGGTAATCTATTATAGAAGCACAAACCATATCTTCGATGGTTGGAATTATTAAGTCAGACTATCCTTTATTTTGAGGACGAAATAATTTACTAATGTTTAATTCAGTACAACAAAAAATTTTAATACGTATCAAAATTTAATAATTGTACCTTGTATCAAGATTAGATAGAAAGGATAGATGAATTAATTTAACATTATTATCTTATTGATATAGTCATTAAAGATAACCTGGGTTGATAGTATCAGGTATAGGGAGGTAATTTATAGATTTAATAAATCATCAAACAATATGTGAAATTGAATTATTACATTGACAAATCCATGGTAATATCACTATTAAGTATGTTTATTTATTATCCCATTTCTACTTTAGAATAGGAAAAAAATAAATCACCCCTTATGTAATTGTTATTCTTCTTTAAGATGACATCAACTAAAAAATCTAACTATAATTTCAGAAATATCGATTTTTATTAAAACCCATGTATAATTATATGTAATATCTTGTTTCATCATAGTTATATCTGGATGAAATATAAATGGGGAACTATGATATTCACTTAATAATTATCCATTAACGTTGGATTCACACAACATACATAACCACTTTCTAAATATAATAATAAATTATTTCTCAACATTAAATTAATCGTATATACAATTCTTATTAAATTAAAAATTTCCATATAACTCATGAAATTAATTATTAGTTTTCATAATTTTTTCTAATAGATATGATTTTTCTGAAACATATTACAAATAGAGGAGGTTTTTACATGATCAAATGTGATTCCAAAATATATCAAATCATTAACAAAAGCGTTTGTTCCCATCATAAAATGATTAATGATGCATGATATATTAAACTCAAATAATTAAATATTATGTTTTATTTTCTATATGGAAATGGATCTTGTAATTAAAATCATTTAGTAGTTCAATCCACGTTCTTTATCACATCATCAAATTTTTCTGAGTTTGAATATAAAATATATTTCTGTGATAAGTGAATATTTCTAATTTTAATAAATATATATGACTAATACAAATTTATAAACACAAAATATCTAATTCCATATCATGTGTAGGATAATAATTTTCATAAGGATTGAATTTCTATGAAGAATAAGCAATTACATGATCATTCTAAATCTGATAAAAACCATTTTCCTTTAATAAATCCTCACTATAGATGAAAAATTGACATTTTAAAGAAGGTGGGTCCTAAAATACATTATTCACCAATCATATTTTTAGTTAATTAAATCAATTGTTACATTATTTCATCTACTAAAATTTAGGCACTATTTTATAGATAATAGTCATGGTGCTAAATGACTCAGAAAATTTTAAAAAATGGCCTATAGAAACACATTTATCTAAGAAAACTATGAATATCCTTGAAATATATTACTTATATCTCTCCATTTAATAAAATTATATTTATTAAATTCTTCTAGAAATCCATCGTTATTGTAAATTTTCTTGAGAAATAATATTTATAAAAACTACTATGCATTCATACTAAATATTCCATATTATATCTTTTATTTTTTTATTAGAAGAAAAATTCATAGCAGTATTTTTTTATCATAAATAATTTTAGAATATAAAATTATGTTATAAAAAAACTATAGTTATGTATAAATTTTTATTAGAAACTCTATTAATTTGGTCCATCATTTCAGGAAATGCATTAAAGAACTCAAAGGGACTAACTAAATAATCATAATTCTCATATATTTTCTGGAACATTATATTTGAGATACTATCCCCAATGACCTTCATATAATGGTACCCTGACCAAATAGCAATTTCAAAATAATAATATTCTTACTGATATTGATTAAAAAATTCATCGATATTAGGGAATGGGTAATTATTTATAATACTAATGTTATTTAGCGATCTATAATCACTGAAAACACTAATCTGACAATAATTTTTGTTAAAAAAACGTACTATCACAACATAGGGATGTTTAAGGAATAATTATTCCTGAAGATTCTGGGCTCAATGGATGCGCGTGGGTGGATGTGCCCACTTTGCTTTTTGTCATAACAATGATCAATCTGGGATCAATACGACGATAAACGCTTGTCTCCACGGATCGAATCACAGAAATAGACAAAGAAAAGGAATGTCCCGGAACCACAATTTCATATCGTTACAGGTGGATTATAATAAATTTAATCAATTGAAAAGAAATACCTTTTGGGTGTTCTTTCTTCGTTGATGTTCTTGATCACTTTCTGATGTGATTCTTCGTTGCGTCGTAGAATCCATTTGTAGACTTCCTCTAGTTGTGATCCACACGTGTACCTCATATCTCTGGACGTCGTCAAAGGAGTGTCTAGGTGATAGAGTGGAGAAACCTTTGCTTGCATTGTTCTCCTTAGATCGTCTTAGTCTGATGAAAGAGGATCTCTCTCAGTCTTGAGAGCATTCTTGTAGGAAGAGGTTCTTTCGGCCTTGAAAGAATTCTCTAAAATAGTTGTGCACAACGATTCTCTTGTGTGTTGGAAAAGGGTTGGGGTTGTGTGGATATTTATTATCGGGTTTGAGGTTGTAGAGTTATGACAATAAATAAATGAATTACGCGTTTTAATTATTTCATTAACTCCCTTTTGAAAACCCCATGTCAGGTAATTAATTCCTTGACATGGGCCGACACAAATTATAATAAATATCATTTAATAAAACGATATTCCCTCAAAATCCTAACTGGACAAACTACAAGGCATGTATTAATAAATACATGGTGTTTACATGTTTTTCATTTAAAAATATACGTCGTGTACATTCAATGTACATGACATTTATATCTTATTTTCATTTATTCAATTCCTTTCCAAAATTAAAAACTACAATGCGTGTATATTTAATAATACACAACGTCTACTTTTTAAAAACAAAAATTCACAACATTTAATCAATGATACATGGCGTGTAATTGTTTTATTTTATTCTTCCTCTAACATTAAAAATATTTAGGCTTCCTTGAATAATTATTAAACCACGTACGGGAATAATCTTTATTCTACTTGAGATACTTGAATACACTTAGTGTGTGACCCTCTAGGCCTCTTTCTCGTTGGAATTAGGAGGGCTTGCCTAATGTCCAAGATTGCTGTCTAGCAACGGGTCAAGGCACCCAAGAGAAATAAGTTGACGCTGCATTGACATCTCACCTCATACGAACACTTAATGTGTAATTTAATACATTTTTATCAATATCTCGTCAAGCAGGTTTCATGGCAGTGTCATAAACATATATTCTTGATCTGTCGTTATTTGACTACCTGAAATAAACTCGTCATTTACACCATGGACATGGAATTTAACGCGACAATTCTATTTCAATCAAAAGGCCGAGATATCAACTTCCATAAATGGAATGGACAAATCCTTCCCCGAATTATCTATTAACAACATGTCACTCATGACACACCCAATGTACCCTACTTCCCACCAACTATCTGCGTGACGGTTTTTGTCTGTAAATCTAAGTGTGGGAGTCATGAAATGAGTTAATGATAATCTTCTAGTCTAAGGACCAATAAAAACGTTCGCAAATAGTAATATCTGATGACACCAAGATAAGCGGAATTACTACTGGTGGGTCTGTTCTCATAATCTCCCATCATGGAGATTACCAAATGAGAACTCCATTAGAGAGAGTCTCGTCTTCTTAAGAGTACTCACACATGACGGTCTGTATACTATGAATCCTATCATAGTATGTCATCCAACCGCAAAACTATATTTAAGAATATGGTTATATCATTTTAATGTTCTCATCATAGCGGAGATCTGCCATGACCTTATTAATGCAACAAATATTCTAGGACATTATTATATCATAGTCATGCAGAACAATGAATAATATTTAATAAGTGAACATTCATGTAATCAAAGTACAAAACAACTGGTTCTCCGGACACCAAACCTTACAAACTCCCACTTGGACTAGAGCCAACTGCCTACAACTTTTAGTCTGCTAGACCTCACATTATTATCAGGTTTCTGTTGAGTCAAGGCTTTAGTCAAGGGGTCCACCATGATTTCTTCCATGGAAATACTACTCACTACTACTTCACCTCTCTAAGAAAAATCCCTCAAGAGATGATAATTCCAAAGTATGTTCTTTGTCCACTGATGTGACCTTGGATCTTTTTCCAGTGCCACCGTTGCAGTATTATCACAATAGAGTGT
The DNA here is from genome assembly GCA_963277665.1 of Viscum album. Lineage (NCBI taxonomy): Eukaryota > Viridiplantae > Streptophyta > Magnoliopsida > Santalales > Viscaceae > Viscum > Viscum album. Next base: position 200,580,591 of record OY728121.1, on the reverse strand, counting down.
GATGGGATATTTACTACTCGGTACAACATCCAGATCTTTGATGAAGCTTCGCATCCATACTGCTTATTTAGCTGCCTCAGAAGCTGCGATAAACTCAGACACCGCTGAAGAATCTGCCACCACACTTTTCTTTGAGCTCTTCCTGCTCACTGCACCTCTATTCAAACTAAAGATGTATCGATTCTGCGACTTCATGTCCTCGAGATCTGTCTGAAAACTAGAATCTACATGTCCTCTGATGACTAGTTCCTCATCTCCTCCATAAACCAGAAACATATCCTTAGAATGCCTCATATACTTAAGCATTGTCTTGATTGACATCCAATGGCGGTCTCCTAGATCAGCTTGATATCTGCCTACCGCACTCAATGCATAAGCAACATCTAGCCTCGTACATAGAATAACATACATGACTGACCCAATAGCATATGCGTAATGGATCCCTTCCATTCTCATTATTTACGCATGTTTCTGAGGACACATTTTCATGGAATGATTAATTCCATGTGACATTGGAAAAAATCCCCTCTTGGACTATTCCATATTGAATCTCTTCAATATCTTGTCAATGTATGTACTTTGACTCAAAACCAGCATTCTCTTGGATCTATCACGATGGATCTTGATCCCAATAATATATGCTGCCTCAGCCAAGTCTTTCATGGAGAAGAATTTATGTAACCAAGCCTTAACTGACTGTAAGATAGGTACTTCGTTTCCAATTAGTAATATGTCATCAACATATAATATTAGGAAATTGACTGCACTCCCACTAAACCACTTATAGACACAAGGCTCACATTTGTTCTTAACAATGCCAAATTCTATTACGGCTTCATCAAAATGAATGTTCCATGAACTTGATGCTTTCTTTAATCCATTAATGGATTTATGCAACTTTTATACCTTGTTGGCATACTTTGGAGTCACAAACACTTTAGGTTGTGTTTTGTAGTCATCTTTCGGGAGGTTCCAGTTAAGGAACTCTATTTTGACATCCATTTTCCAGATTTCATAGTCATGGTAAGAGGAAATGGCCAATAGGAATCTGATGGATTTCAGCATCGCAACCAGTGAAAAGTTTTCATCATAGTCAATTCCTTGACACTGTCTGAAACCTTTTGCAACCAGTCATGCCTAGAAGGTGCTGACATGCCCCTCCATGTCCAGTTTCTTCTTGAATACCCATTTATTACCAACAGCCTTTACATCAACTGGAGGATCTACCAAAATCTAGACTTGGTTTTGGTACATGGAATCTATTTCAGAATACATGGCTTCTTTCCACTTGGAAACATCTATGCCTTCAATTGCTTCCTCGTATGTAAGAGGATCATCATTGTCAACTAATAATGAGTCACCATCCTCAGGGACAAGAAAACCATATCGTTCTGGTTCTCTCCCCTCTCTCGTGCTCCTACGCAGTTCTTGTCTCTCTAGAATAGATTGTTCTTCCACGGGGCTTTTTGGAATATGTTCTTGTATCAAAACCTGTGTATCATGAGCCTCGACTTTATCGAAGTCTATCTTACTCCCATTATCTCTTTTAGAGATGTTCTCCCTCTCAAGGAATATAGCGTGCCTTTCCACTGTAACCTTTTTTATGAGGGGTTGTAAAGGTAATATCCCCTTGTTTCCTTGGGATATCCTATAAAGATACACTTTGTGCCTCGGGGTGAAAGTTTGTTATCTGAAGAGGCCTTAAGAAATGCTTCTCTACCCCACACATGTAAATTCGATAACATGGCTTTGAATCTACTCCATAACTCGTATGGAAGACGATTTATCAATTTTGTTGGTAGTTGGTTTAGTATGTGTGTTGTTGTTTGTAATGCATATCCCCAAAAGGATAATGGAAGACTCACATGACTCATCATTTATCTCACCATGTCGAACATGGTGCAGTTCCTCCTTTCACTTACACCATTCCATTGTGGCATGTAAGTAGGAGTGAGTTGAGATAGAATCCCAAACTCCCATAAGAAATCAATGATGTCCTGATTATGATATTCTCCTCCTCTGTCTGAGCGGAGATTCATAATCTTCTTAACATGCTGGTTCTCAACTTCATTCTTGTATTCTTTGAACAGATAAAAGAATATGACTTATACATCATTAAGTAGATATATCCACATCTACTAAAATAATCAGTAAAAGTTATGAAGTATAAGAACAAACCCTTTTCCTCAACTAGAAATGTCCGACACACATCTGTGTGAACTAATTCTAAAAGCTATTTAGCTCTTTCAACTTTCCCACTAAATGGGGCTTTGGTCATTTTGCCTTTTAGACACGAATGACATATACCAAGTGGTTTTAGTTCGAAAGAATCTAAATACCCATCGTGATGTAGTTTTGTCAATCGTTTCTCATTGACATGATGTAGTCGGCGATTCCAATGTTGGGTGTGGTATGAGTTATGTGAATTGACTTTTTCATCGATTGCCATTACTCGGGTTGTGTAGTCTAACACATAAAGGTCGTTATATAAAAGTTCCCTACCAAAACAAATGCTATCTTTAAAAAAGTAGAAACATTCATTTCCAAACAAGAACATGAATCCATCAGTATCTAATATGGATACTGAAATATTGTTTTTAGTAACAGAAGGGACATAATTACATCCCTTTAACACCAAGATCATTCCACTTGGCAATGTGAGGTGGTAGTCTCTGACAGCTACAACAGCATGTCTGGCTCCGTTGGCTGCTCGTAGATCTACCTCCCCTCTATCAATCTTCTTGAATATACTTGGTTCATGTATTTGGATATAGATGTGAGCACCATAAGTAGTATATTATACCCAATTAGTAGAAACAGATAGATTTCATTCGATAAAAAACGCAATTGAAGCTTCCCCTTGCTTCCTTGGCTGGGTGCAGCTTTTCTTCCAGTGGCCTTTCCTGCCACATGCGAAACAAACAGCATCATGTTCCCTTTCCTCCCCTTTGATCTTCCTTTTCTTGGAAGGTCTTGAAGAAGATTTGGGCTTAATGCTCTTCACCTTCCCTTTCCTTTTATTCACCATGAGGACAGAAGGCTTTTCACGTTTCATGTAATCGCCCACATTGCGAATGAGGATAATAAGATCAGACATAGGCTTCTCAATGTTGTTCATATTGATGTTCACAACAATGTTTGAGATGCTCTGGGGTAGTGATGCATGAATGAGATCGATACTCAGTTCTTTGGGGAGTTTTAACCCTAGAACCGCCAGGAGCTCAATGTATCCAATGAGATTGACTACATGAGGCCCAGGTGGGGAACCTTTTCCATGCTTGCTCTGAAATAGAGCCTTGGATATCTCAAACCTTTCCAATCATTCTCCCTACTGGTATAGACCACGGAGGTTCTCGATCATGAAATAGGCATCCATGTCTTCATGAGTCATCATGAGATCACTAAAAATCGATGATAGCATCAAAAATTGAATTTCAAGATCATCGTTCAAATGTTGATCATAGACCAAGAAATTTTCATCACTCGCCCATGGGGCGGGGGAATTATGAAGTGAGGACTCCAGCACGTAAAACTTTCGTTCATGGCGTAGGATAACCCAAAGGTGCATAAACCATTCATGAATGTCCCTGCCAGTGAGGATATTGTCTTTATCCATTATTGATCACATATAAAATTTGGTTGATGAGTTTTTCATTTTGATTATACAAATTAAAACAGCAAATTTATCAGTACTTTATTGATGACATTTTTTTTGAGAAATATTAAATGAATCAATTAATTCTCCCACTATTTTATCAAGTCTCAATAGACCTCACCATTGAACTCGGAATGGAAAGTTTCTTTGACACTCCAGTTGCAAGGATCCATATTCCCCTTTGCATAACACCAACAAGGGTCGGCCAAGCTATTTGAAGGTATTTAAGTAGCCAAGTCTTTGCCAACAGTGAGCTTATAGTTCCTTGATCTGTTGAGTGGACTCCACATTCCTGAAATCCTGACTTGGAGTTCCCTAACTCTTGCCTCCAATATTACATCATGTCTAGAAAGGGATACTCCTCTTGATGTAATATGGTTAATTCAACCTGAAACCTTTCATAAGGGCTTCCTTTATAAAAGAATGTTTCCCAACAAGGGTTGGTCAAACACATAGTTTTATTGATTCTTTCCCTTAATCAGGTAATGGACGGCTTGGTCTGACATAATATTATATTGAGTGATTTTAGTCCTTTATGCATAGTTTCACATTATCACTTGCTTTTTCATATTAAGTGTTTCTTTATTAAGTGAATAACCATGTTCTGATAATGTTTACGAATAGTCTGGTTTTTTTATTCCACATTTTCATGCTTGTTCATTTTATTAATTATGTGATTGCGACAACACATACATAATAAATAAACCATGCAATCAGATAGAAATAAAATAAGATTGAATGATCATGATATTCTATTGGTTACTTATCTAGCATTTTTGATAAGATAACCCTGACCTAGGGAAAATACCTTGAATGTGATGTTTCGTGTTTTTCAGCTCCCACCTGTCAACCTTTGTATCTTCTTGTGTCGGTTTCACCTCAGCTTCTAGATTTTAACTATCTCCTATGGATTTGGAGATCCTCCATTACGTGGGTTTACATTAATGAAACCATGGAAATGCAGACACTAAATATTATTGGAAGATGGCTTGCAAGCCAATAAATTTAAATGAAACCATACACATACAAAGGGTCATTGGTCTAGCTCATGATCATCCATACCATGCAACGAAATTTACACATATTTAGAATTCAAATTTTTTAATCGTTCATTCATTTAAGATAATACGTTCTAGAGTTCAATTAATTATGATCTTATAATTAATCAATTTTTTATCATAAATTCCTTTCTGAATTTCCTTGAGATTCCTCTCATCCATAATCCTTTATACGAGTCATTGTACTTTGGAGGAAACCTGATGAAATTCCATTTCTGGAAAGTACACGGTGTGTAGATTATAATTACATGGCAGGTATTTCTTTTCACCTTTTATCCAAAGTACACACCGAGGGCTTTGGCGTGTTTTCAGTACTTTGGAAATTTTGGTGTACAGGGTGTGTAGATAATTCATACATAGCGTATACTTCCTTGTTATGCGGTAATCGGCCTGGCGATCCTGTGTACGCAGTACACGGCTTATCCTTTTACAAGGATTCACCTGGGCCGGAACAGACTACACAGCGTGTTTCTCCAACATACACGCCTTATATTCCGGTTTCCACGTGCCGTTCAATTCTGGTAAACACGGAATGATTAATACTTGGGCATAATCAAATCACATGCCATGGTTTGGCGGACCAGTTCCGATTCGTTGAACCTAAGTACACGGCGTGTAGTTTTAATTACACGATGTGGAATCCCGTGTTGTACAGTCAGAAAGAGCAGCTCCTCCTGATGTGTTCCTCATTTTTATTTTAATAAAAAATTAAAATTAAAAGGTCATTTCTGTGATATGAATTGAGAAAAGAAGGAGGATGAATAGATCTCGTTTTTTCAGATTTATAGAACGATTTATTTCTAATTTAATCAAATATAAATGTGTAAATTAGAAACGAAAATTAAATAACTATAATCAATGTTGTAACCTTCCTTTGATACCATTTTAAGGTTTTGGGCGCAGTGGAAGTACGTGGTTGGATGTGACCACTTGGACTTTTGTCATTAACAATGATAAATCTGGGATCAATACAGTGATAAATGCCAGTCTCCACTAATCGAATCCCGGAAATGGAAAAAGAAAAGGAATGTCTCGGAATCACAAAGTAGGATTGTTACAGGTTGATTATAATTAATTTAACCAATTGAAAAGAAATATCTTTTGGGTTTTCATTCAACTTTGATGTTATTGATCATGTTCTGATGTGATTCGTCGTTGCGTCATAGAATCCAAGTGTAGACTTCCTCTAGTTGTGATCTACATGTGTACCTCTTATCTTGGGACATCGCCAAAGGAGTATCTGGGTGCCAGTATGAAAAAAACTTTTCTTTCATTTTCCTCCTTAGATCGTCTTGATACGATGGAAGTGGATCTCTCTCGGTCTTGAGAGCATTCTTGGAAGAATATGTTATTTCGGCCCTGAAATATTTCTCCCGAATTTTTGTGCACAAGGATTCTCTTGTGTGTCAGAAAAGAGTTGGGGTTGTGGGGATATTTATATTGGGTATGAGGTTGTTGAGTTATGACAATAAATAAATGCATTACACATTTTATTTATTTCATTAAATCCATTTTGAAAACCCCTTGTCGAGTCATTAATTCCTTGACATGCTCCCACACCGATTATAATAAATATCATTTAATAAAACGATATTTCTCAAAATCCCGACTGGAAAGACTACACGGCGTGTATTAATAAATACACAGTGTGTACTTGTTTTTCATTGAAAACTACATGGCCTGTACATTCATTGTAAACCGAATTTATATCTTGTTTTCATTTATTTATTTCCTTTCCAAAATGAAAAACTGCACTGCGTGTATATTTAATAATACACAGCGTGTACTTTTTCAAAATAAAACTACATGACATGTAATCAATGATACATGACATGTACTTGTTTTATTTTATTATTTCTCCAACAATAAAATGATTTTCGATTCCTTGAATAATTTTTAAATGACATATGAGAATAATCTTTATTCTACTTGAGATTGTTGAATACACTTAGTGCGTGACCCTCTAGTCATCTTTCTCATTGCCATTAGGCGGGCTTGGATAAAGTTCAAGATTACTGTCTAGAAATGGGTCAAGGGAGCCAAGAGAAAGAAGTTGACGCGGTATTGACCTAGCATCTCATATGAATTCTTACTATGTAATTTAATCCTTTTTCCTCAATATCCCATCAAGAAGGTTTCATGGAAATGTCATAAACCTATATGCTTGATCCGTCGTTCTTTGACTACCTAAAATAAACTCCTCGTTTACACCATGGACATAGAATTTAGTGCGATAGTTCTATTTCAAAAAAAGGGCCGAGATATCAACTTCTATAAATGTAAGGGAAAAATCCTTCCTCGACTTATCTATTAACAATATGTCACTCATGTTGCACCCAACATACCATACTTCCTACCAACTGTCTGTGTGATAGTTTTTTTTAGTAAATCAATGTGCATGAGTCAGGAAAGGAGTTAATGATAATCTTCCAGTCTAAGGACTATTACAAACGTTCACAGATAGTAATATCTGATGAAACCAAGACATGCATAATTACGACTAGCGGGTTTGTTATCATAATCTCTTATCTTGGAGATTACCATGTGTGAACTCCATGAGAGTGAGTCTCATCTTCTTATGAGTACTCACCCATGACAGTCAGTGTACTATATGTCCTATCATAGTAGGTCAACCAATCACAGAACATTATTTAAGAAAATTGTTATAGCATTTCAAGGTTCTCATCATAGTTGGGATCTACCATGACCTTATTAATGCAACAAATCTTCCAGGATATTATTATATAGTAGTCATGCAGAACAATGAACAATATATAATAAGTGAACATTCATGTAATCAAAGTAAAAAACAGTTGGTTCTCAGGACACCAACCCATACAATTCCATTATCCTGAAACTACTACAATTTCCTTTTTAATACTAATGTATCAATTTAACCTACTTTATAAGGGGGTTTGGAATAGGATAAAGGTCATGTACGAATTCAAGTTTATACTCAACCTCCTTATCAAGAATAAGAAAAGGTAATTTATTCGGAAAAAAATACACATGTATATTCATAATTAGAACATCGCTAATTATAATAGTTTCTATAATTTAAAAAAATTCCTCTTAGAATCATTAAAATACATGTATAGTAATCATAGATTCTTCTAAATAAGATATAAAATGTGTCAATTATTTGAATAAAATTTTTTTATCTCTATAATATATCTTATATTGAAAAACTAAATTGTAATCCATACCACAAAAAATTATAAACAATATGATGGAAAACTCAACAAGATTTATACAAAATATCATTCAATTAATAAAAATTGGATGATTCATATAATTATTGGTTGCTTTAAAATTTCTACCTGATGTATTCCTGATAATTTCAATCATATATTCATGATCTGATATTCTAGATTTATATATAAATATATCCAAAATGAAATACTATGAATATAAATAATATCATAAGTAATTATTATAATTCGAATGAACACATCATATATATTTCCATAAATCACATGATGGATCACTATCCACTATATTAATCGATAATGATTTTTTCGCACACTTTTTAATCTAATACTGACTATTTTATCCCTTAGTGATTAATTCACACAGATTTTAGTATAATATCCAATCCCTATGAAATTAAAACATTTGAGGATTTTTTTAATTACTGTCTTATCACTTCTGAGATAATATTCATTGAAATAATTAATAATAATACAAAAAATAAAACATCTAATGAATTTCCCATATCATAAATCACATTCCCAATGGTTCATTATTCCACCCTTATCAAAATATGGAAACATTATTTGTCATTTATGTGGATTTCATTTATGGAGGCTTCCCCATTTTTTACCATTACCACCTTTTTATCAACATGTGCTTATAGAATACATGATCATTCTAAATTACATTCCTAAAGGGTTATCACATATATAATGTTTCTCATAATATTTAAATTCTTATAAATATAATACCCATTAATATCTTGGACTCAATCCTGAGAAAAAGTAAATATTTTTATTATATTTATCCCAAAATTTTTGAAAAGTAGCTCACCGAATAGATGCAATAATTTTCATGAATCGACAATAAATCATCATAATTTTGTCCCAGTTACAATATTGTATCATCTATCCTCATATGAATATCCTTATGTAGTTATTTCAAAAATAAATCCTTCTCAATGTCATAACATTTTAAAGAATAACTCTCTTATATTTATATAATATTACTAATAGTTGAACACAAGTAGTTATCTTAACCATTAGAATGATAAATTGAAATAAAGTCATATCATCAATATGATCATCAGATTACATTTACAATATTCTCCATGGATTTTATCACTACTTCCCCATTGAAGGGGTCAGAATATCATCTAAATGATAGAGTATGTTATGGCATGAAATACTCCACTATAGTCATGTTCCTCTATTGTAGATATAGATACTATATATTATGGATACCACCACCATCTTTATTCTGTTAAACTAATACATCCTTAAAAAAACTATATAGTTAAACATAAAACCATTTTTGGGTTTATGATTTGGATTTCTATTACACCCTTGGTTCATCCGTAAGTCATATTCCGAATATCATTAAAAAAAATTCATATAGATATATTTAAAAAAATGACATGGTAATATTTAAAATATATTTCATGGAAACATAAAATATAACCCCTCTAGGTTATTCAAATACATTTTCCCAACCTTTAAAATGAAATAAATCAATCCTCAGATGCCAACTATATTTACACAACCTCAAATATTACAAAATATTGAGTTTTCAATTAGAAATTCATGTCCTTGATTTCCAGAGGGTATATTATATTTATAATTTTAGATAATTGAGTTATAATATTAAATAACAAATATATATATATTAAATTATACAGTTTTAACAAGTATACGTTTTTTAATATAAAATTATCTATCATAAAACATTATTTATTTCCTGGAGAAATATACATAACAATAGACTTTACTTATTTATTTCACATAACCATGCATAATAACTTTGAAATTTTTATAAAAATACGATAAGTGAAAAAACCATTAATAATGAACATATGAAATGAAGATAATGAATCCTTTTAGTCCATGAATAATTATGAAAAAATTATTTTTCAAAATAATCATTAGGCTTGAAATAATCATTTTCCTATGAATGAAATATCTAACTAGGACTGAAATTTTTCTATTTAATTTCTAGGAAATGGTAATTAAACAATAAAAAATAAGAAGTATTCAATTTTACAATAAATAACCATTATTTTATTTCCACCAAGGTAAACACTTCACCCTATAATGGAAGTATATATAGCTTTAAACATAATATCATATTACAACATTGATAAATCATATCATTTCCCAAAAAAGTGTGAGTCAATAAATAAACCATATACCAAACTTGGTATTCATTTTCTATATCTTTGTATCATGTTTAATTACCATAGAGTCAAATTCCAAAACCAATTCTTTGGAATTCTATCACGGACCCACCCATCCATTTGTTATAATTGAACTACACATCTTTGGATAACAACATAACCACACATCTTTGGTTAAAAATGTAAAAAACTATAATTTCATTATAAATGAACCACCAATCATCAAAAACAGTGAACATGAACCATAAAATAATAATAAATCATGGATGATTCCAATTTCATCATTACACTACTAAAATTATTTCCCCCTATAAGGAATCATTTCTTAATAATGAAAAAAGCCACAATATTTTGTAACACCTTACTAAAATAACAATGACATATAGATGGAATTTTTTTTATTGTAGTAAGAATTTAATCTCATAATGGATGAAAAATATGAAATAAATATTAAGGTGGAATAATTTTTTTTATCACCATAAGCATTGAAATTTTACATCCCTTTTGAGTTTTGTAATTTAATTCAAATAATTTCATATAGTATATGTAAATAATAATCCTTTTCCCCACCATTAAATGAAATATAAATGGAATGTAAAATTATTGATATAATTATTTAGTTTCCAAATAAATAAATCTATGAAATAATTTTGAAAATATAGACAAGGAGGAAAAGGTGTTTTAAGGGATACATATAAAATGATTTCATAAAATAATGCATGTTACGTTGTGCTCGAATCACCCTGTTTGTTCCTTATATTCATATATAATTATCTTTTGATAAATATTTACATTATATATAACCTTTTCCCAATTTATTAATACATTTATTTTATTTATTGTAATGTTATATGAAATTACATACTATTTAATTTCTTAGTGTATGTTTTGATGATATTCGGTTCAAAAGTATAAAAATAATTCAATAAGTTGGCTATGGTAAAATTATACATTATTACATAGTCTCTATAATTTTAACAATAAACTAATATTATTTTTTATATATCAATTATAAACATAAAATCCACTAATAAAGATAGTTATAAATATAAAAGTATATACAATTCATGGAGATTTTAGGTTATACCTACTCATGTGTATCATTTCCATATTTGAATGAGCATTACAGAATGATGGTATGAAATTATTATATAATATTTCATGGAAGATAATAGTATAATAATTAGAATTTTGTTAGTGAAAATATTCTTATATGAATTATCCATGTGATGTGTTGATGAAAGACGGATAACATAGATTCCTAGACATGTTAGTACACACATACACATGAATAAAATTATCTACATTTATTGAATGAAATGTTAATAAATTTGTTGTTATATTATCCTGAATATGGTAAATATTTTATTTATATCATATATATACATTAATTGAATCATTATAACCATCCATGAGAGGTTATGATAGAAAAAAATTGCATTGGTCTGTGAGATGTTTGTCTATGGTACACACGAATGATGTATTCCATTCACATTTGATAGAGTATCAAGAATCATACATGTTATTCCATTAAAAATCCAGATTTCAGGGTATGGGTGAATCTAATTTCATTATATGGTAATGTTAAATGATGTTATGTGCCATATCATGATACCACCAAACAAATTACTCAATCCCGGTGGGATATATGTTTTAAAGCGCGTCTCCCCGATTTCTAGAGGTTGCAGACAACTATAGATTGCATATGCTTTGTCCGTGGAAAAAAATTCCATCATTACTAACATGTTTAAGATCGAATGGATGTAAAATTTTTTAAATGATAGAATAAAGATATTTAAACAAAATATACACAAGAAAATAGATAATACAATATTAATAATTGATAAAACTGTAATAACATTCAACTACAGATAATTATATGTCATGTATAATAAAAAAGGAAAATAGTGATAAAAGACAGTAGGAATAACATGTTCCTAAAAATTATCATTTAAATCAAAAGTCTATCACAAGAATCCTTATATCCAAATCCATTTAATGTTATCAATCTCCATAATAAATAGCATGAAATCATGTTTTTACAGTTGTAATTTTCACTTTTTCAAAACCTATAATGTTGTAATCTACCTCGAGTACCAAACAACATCAAGAGAGGGTTTGAGTAAAATCCCAGTGGGTCACGATCAAAGGAGTCTTTAACATCCATCACATTTAATAGAAATTTAATATCTTGGTTGCATGGATTTATAAACTAATGTAGTACAACATACCAAAATACCCATATACTTGCTTCATCCCTCAACAGGAATATGAACATTACTAGTCCATTAATTGATCATTAGAAGTTCATAAATAAATCACAAGTTAATGAATGTTATGTTTCCAAAATGTAAAAAGGAATCCTGTAGTGATATTTCATGTTTAAATCCTAAGGTAATAACCAAGGTGATGTATACCACTAGAGTCACCACCTTCTTAATAATTGTTTCCCGGCATTGGGTAAGAGTGTAATCCAAGGAGCATATTCCATTTATTTCAGCAATAAGGAACCTACCCAGTTCAAGGTGATAATCCATTATAATATTGGGTTATGGAGATATTTGGATCTATGACCTATAACTACGGCACCAAAATTCCAATTCTAGATCCAAAGAGCGTATCCAAGGCAACCTGTTATAATATGTAAAGGATCCCACTATTTCATACCCATAAACCAAGAACATACAAGGGTAAATGTAGAGGTTTTTTTCAACCTATGAAATCTATATCCTTGTATCACAATGGCGTTATTGAACACTAATTACATTCTCTAATCATAATACAAGGCAAGCTCAAATTTTTCCATTCATAATTGATTATGATGTATTTTAATATTTAATTTGTTTAAATCCTTGCCATCAATTTTTGTGAAAAGGTCATGTATAATTCGACTATTTTATCATTTCCCAATTAATCAATAATTCATTTATTTCATTCCTTTCCATTGATTAGTGTGATAAGGACATGTATCTTGTAACCTTTAATCCATTTAATCACTAATTCATGTTCAAGGTTCTTTCTAAGAACATACATTTTTGTGGTTAGCGGTGATAGAGATATGAAACCAATTAATCATTCACATTTAAATATCAATTTGAAGAAGTTACCTTATGTTTTTAAAGTGGTCCACATATATGGTACAACTTTATATGATTTGGTCATTACAACAAATCCCATTAATATAGAAATTATTTCCATCAGGAAGTTCATGTCAAGGCACACCATAATGATGGTCAAACATTTCAAAATCCAAAAGTGAAAATTATGAAATAACATCCTACATGGGATGAATCATGTAATGGGCATAACCAACAACATTTAATAATATATATGGAAAAATCATAATTATATGGTTATAATTACTATAAGCATGGAATATAAATTCAAATAATGAAATCTGAGGAAATGAATTGTCCCCACACGACAAATCCAAAATCAACAAACTTGACATATGAGGTATGGACCACCCACCTTCGGGTTTTATGATTCCTATACTCTTGTATTGTCCCTTAATTTGGCTTAGATTAGAGTAGATCAAATAAATATGGATAAATTATAACACACAGATAACTCGTTCAAAAATATGAGAGGAGGAGAATTGATCAAGAGGAACAGAGTACATATTGTTGTGCATCCAACATGATGAACAAGTCCCAATCAGATCCTAGATTATTTATAACTCATGATTCTTACCATATATCATCTACCAGATCCAATAAGAGATAAATATAGATTTAACATGTTGAAATAATGATTAGGGAGTAAGATGGGTTATGATTAGACCATTAAAGGAATTATAGACATTTTACCTAGAAAAATGATTTTGTGCATGGTTTATCTAATCTATTTGAAATACCTTGTGAGAACTATACATGGTTACTTGGTAAGAATCGATATTTTAATGGTTTGGCTGCACGACCATGTGCCAACTCTTCAAGGTGGCTGTGTCTTAAAAAAAACACAATCCGCCCTGTTTCGCAATCCATGTCCGAACAATGCACCAACCGTGAGACCTCATCTGTTTCCCCAAAAAGATGTTTTCTGGGATCCGAACAGGACCTGAAAACCCTTGTGAACATTACCGTATAAAAAGGAATCCAAAAATATCCAATATAAATATCATGACAATAAGTTAACAGATCCATAACTGAGTGAAAACCCATGTTCTAACAATATTCCTCCTTATAAAAATTCGTCCTTGAGTTCACCTTCCATGGGAGGTGAAGCACTATCTAAGAATAATTCTGGCCACTGAGTATGTATATAATCCTTCTTCTCCCATGCATCATCTTTCATGTGGCCATGCTGCCATTGAATCCTTACTAGAGGGATATACTAGCCTTATAGATCCATCATGCTTCATTCAAAGATGTGTACTGGATACAAAAAAAAGGTAACATCAACATGTAACTCAAAATCGTCCAGATAAAAGGTATGTGATGGGTCAACATGATATTAAATATGTTCTGATACATAGAATACATTTTGAATTGAATGATACCTCTCAGGTAAATTCAAACAATAGTTTACCAATGTAACTCTCTCTAGTATTTAAAAAGGAAAACCAAAAACTATGACATATATGTACCTACTTTCATAACTATTTATTCCCTAGACAAGGTAATTCCCAAAAAAAATGTTCCGTGATCTCATACTCAATAGGCCATTGAATATTATCAGCATATTATTACTATCATTAATGAGAATCTGTCATACAATTCAAATAATATAAACATGATCTCATGTATCCTGAAGGAGATGAGGACCTAGTAGAGCTACCCCACCTACCTCTAGATAGCATATATGTGAACAACATGACCTACCATATAAGGACTCAAAATTTTTCCATAGGAATTTTTTACTGGAAGAATTTTCTATAGGGTAGTTCAATGAGAGGGATATACATCACTCAAGAACAGCCAAAATAAATGACAATTTCTTGGACCATATCCTCTAGAACATGTATTTTCCCTTCCGGTTGTGCATTGTTCTGAGTGTAAAATGATATTCTGAGATGCACAAGAGTTCGCATATAATTTTGTAATCCCTCCTAGAAAAATGATGTGAAATGATCATCCCTATCTAAAACAATAATACATGGACCCCATGTAGTCATATGATCTCATAGAGATACAATTTTCTTACCTCTTCAAATGAAAAATTATCCATGATAAGAATGAAATGTGACTATTTTTTTGTCATTAAATGATTACGCAGACAAAATTACAACCTCTCGGTGTCCTAGGATATAAGACACCAAAATCCATAGCAACCACTTCTGAATTCCATTCCGAGGCTGGAGGCTGTTGTAGAATTCCTGTATTTATCTTGTGCTTCGCCATCACCTACTAACAGGTGGATCACATATTGAAATAAGATTATATCTAACATTTCATCTCAGGCCACCAATATTGGTGTTTCATATCTCGATACAAATGTGTTGTCACTGGTTCAACCTCCCACTGAGATACATCAGACCCTTTCATCAATAACTTTATATTTCCCCCAAATATGTCCATATAGACACATCATGTCGTCTGTATCATCAATCCTATCAAGAGGTTGTCATCTCCTATTATACAATCATGGTGTACCAAGGATTCTAGATCTGAAAACTATATACTCATCAGCATATGAAGGAGGGAAGAGGTAACTATCAATATGAGATATTGGACTTCTTATGACTATCATGAAACTATAAACTTTTCTCACAAAAGAGGTCCATTAACATCCATTCATCAATGGATCCTCATACCTCATCTGCTTATGTTTTCTAATTCAGTGCATCTACAATGGCATTCAATTCCCAGGGATATATAGAATGTCAAAGTAAAAGGATTTTAGGTATTTGACCCACATATTTTGTCTGAGGTACATGAAAAACTAATAGACATCATATTTTTGTCTTTTCTAGTCCTTGTACACCACATAATGCTCTCCCAAAATATAATATCACCATAAATTATTGGCATAGAAAACTACTTCTAGTTCAAGTCCATGTGTTGGGAAATTTCTTCCATGATGCCATAACTATCGAGACAAAAATGAAATGACTTTTACATCATGTATCATCAAAACTCCTAGTCCAATTCTAGATGAATAAAATATGATGATATATTCTATACCTGGATTTGGGAGAGTCATAAATAGAGATGATACAAGCCTCCTATTCATATACTAGAATGCTTTCTCCCATTCTTATATCGACATGCATTTTAATCCCTAAATTGTTCCACATGTTAAGGGTGAAGTGGGGAAATAAAAATATTATATGAATTATTTTTAATATCCATACTACCCCAAAAAATCTATATTTAAAACACACTCTTGGGATTCATAAAGGAAACTACAACACTAACCATTTCTAGGTCAACATATACGACTGATTCTAAGATAATATAAACTAATAAATGTACTTGGTTGCCCCAGATGTGGCACTTAGAAAAAAAAATTAAAATGATTTACTCTCAATGTATATAGAATGATCTCAAGATGTTTTTCATGGTATATAGAAATATGTAAATGCACCATGATTTCTTCAACAAATAACCTGAAAAATGAATATCAATAGTGGTTGAACACCATATGAATCCGTTAAATGAAAATTGTGGTCTTGTTCGTAAGACCAACTGTCAATACATGATACTCAAACAAACCATACCAACTATAGAAATTCATATGGGGTATGTCAAACTGTATGACAAATACCTGATAATAACCCGATCTCTGGTAGATCTAAGAGAATACCTTCTATCTTCATAGATGGAAAAAGAGATCATTTTTTCAAGGTAGTGGATATCAGTTCGTGATAGTAATCATGTTCAACTCTTTTTAATCCATTAATAGATATATGGTTCCATCTTCTATTATGGAAAAACACATTGGTGATCCCCTAGTGGATGTGAATGCCCATTGAAAGCTTTGGCCTCTAAATGCTCTTACATTCTCTTTAGGAACTGAAGCTCAATAGCTTTCATTCGGTATGTTGGAATAGACATTGAGGATCCTCCTAAAACAGGTTCTATTATAAACTATAACTCACTATAAGGAGGTAATCCATAAAAATAATTGGGAAAGACATCCTTGAATGATCCACTACTAGAAGAATAATAGGTTTTCAGAATCCATGATACCCTGTGAAGATATTTTCAATTTATGAAGTCACTCCACCTCATAAATGTAGCTCTGGTCCCGCTCTACCAACCTAGAAATCCTACTCACCCTTATATAGATAATTTATTTCCCCTTTTTACATATAATATATATTTCAGTGAGAGAGGTCTATATAATCATAACAGTGAACTATCTAATCATAACCAAGAATGACATTGAAGCATTTCATCTTAATAATGAAGAGGATCCATAAGAAGTGGTAACTAACTATCTCATGGGGATCCCTACGCTGTCATATTCTCTCTTTTCATACCACAAATGAAGTATCTACAATCATTACACCATAGATCCATTGTATCAGTTGTTTGAGACTCTCCACGTTATATACAGTGATAAAAGACATTGAATAAACTATATCAAATAATGAAGATATTATAGTATACTCTAATGGAATAGTGCATTTTACTGTAGATGGTCCCATAACATGATCCACACACTTTTTTTATTGTCTATGCAACTATCCAAATCCATGAACCTATGAAGAATATAGACTACCACGATCAAAATTATATTTCGAGTGCTTCTAGTGATCAATGGTATGGCTACCTCACCCAAAACCTTCTACAAAATGATAGCAACCCATGCTATCATATTTCCCTTCCTGGAAGGGCGCATAATAACTCTATATTGAAGGTGGAGATGGTGAAAATCAGTTTCAACTCACAGTTGTTGAATAGTTCGTACATAAACACTAGATATACCTAATACAGATGCATGAATAACATTCCATTTTGTCTCTATCAGATTTAGTATCCCTCTTCACAAATCATCCACACTAAAAACACACTATGGAGAAATCGAAACATGAAAATTTGTTGTCATTTCCCAGAAAAGTAACACCGAGATAATATTTCCTACCACTAGAAGAACTATTTCCTGAAAAAATAACTAGTCCTCTCTAACTGATACAATTGGTGTCTCTTAGGTTTCACTCAATGATAATATCCCAATTGACTATTTTTTGGATTGGTAGGTTTGTGAATGTCATTCACCTGCACACAGATTGCATAAAAGATCCCATCCTCAAAAAATTGTGCTCGCGAAAGCTCATCACCAAATATAAGTAGTGAAAAGCACAGTAAATCTAGGAATCACATGGAATATTCCATAACTGACATAGAACCATTCCCGGGATGCATAAAATATTTCTGTTTGTCATCTATTAGGGATTGAAGAATGAACTGAACATATGAGGCTATTTGTAAATCAACCCATAACATGCCCTAATGATGACCGTCTTGGGAAATAACATCCCACCAACAGTTTTCCAAATCCCGAAGCATTTATGTTGAATGCTCGACCATCTTCCCTAGAGGATTTTCCAAATGTTAAATGATATATATGGTGGATTCTATAAAATAATCAGTAGTCTACAGAGCACCATCACCTGAAAATGTTGGAGGATGATGCTGCTAAAACTCATGAGTTAGTTCATCAATCATCGGTGCAAGCCACGGTTGACCTTTAATGGACTGCATCAGATGTAGGAAACAATAATGAACCTGGTCATCATTTCCTTAAAAAGATACAACATGTGGATCACCAAGTAGCACTCCTAGAGGTAATATTAATTTCTCTTGTCCCACCACATCTCTACTATGTCTATCTCCACCCTCATGGCGTAAGATACGAGGACATCGTTGCATCATGGGTCTACAATAACAAGTAAAAATCCCAAAAAAATATTAAACTGAATGTTAGCATCACTATCAAAACTTGAACATAGAAAAATATACTACATAAGGCATACTACCCCATCTACCCACTTATACGACAATGAATGAGTAAGTGATCCAGTATATGATTCATTTCATTGTACATTAAATTTCCATTTTCACAAATTTACCATTCAGAAATATGAAAATGCGGGAAAATAATTTGCAACCATTTCATATTATAACTTATTTTCTTTCTTATACTGGATAGTCATTCCCATTGAATTTGTTCTGATACAACATATCCTAAAAAATAAAACTCATTTATTTATAGGATTATGGCATGACTCAGTAAACTACTCATCCCAACCCATAAGGGCTCATACGCTACTTGGATTGAAAAATGAAATAACTCAATCACAGCCAAGAGTAATTCAAGAATAAGCTAACTGTCACAACATCAATCCACAACCACAAGAATATAAAACAATGAAAAGTATTGAAATGCACCATTCTGTCATGAGAATATGCATGACATGTGAATTATATGTGCCTTTAATGAGGCTTTTTACAATGATCATTTCCCTCATATCATCAGAAAAAGGATGAATGAAAATCCTCAAAAAATATTATAATAAAAAACACCACACATCATGTGAATCACCCAATGGTGAAATAATTTCAACTGTAATAGGAAGAAAAAAACACCCATTATAAATTAGGTATCTCGGTTTTTACCCCGATCATGGGTTTAGGATGCCCAAAAATGATTTATGAAAAAGGCCCATGAATTTATAATATTCAATATATTATCTCCAAATAGTAAATAATGAAAGTAACCTACCTATGATACCACTTTGTGACGTCCTATACCCTGATTCCACCAATAGGGTGTTACTAGCCCGATGGGACACATGGCCTAAAGCGCATCTTCCCAGATGCCAGAGGCTTCCGACTAGAAGAAAGGGCCTAGGGTGTGTCTATGGATATATTATTCCCTCGTTAAAAAATTGTATCATAACATATGGATGTAAATAATTGTAAATATAAGAAGCAATATAAGTAACAAAAATCATGAACAGAACATATATACAACTAAAATAATAATCAAAACTACTAGAATAACATAAGATAATAGATGATGTTATGTCATGTACAAGAAAACTGAAAAACATGTTCACAAGAAAAAAGGAATTACATGTTACAAAAATGTATAATGGAAATAAAAATACTATCCCACTTATCCCAAGATCCAAATCGGTCCACTTCTATCATGATCCACACTAAACATCAAGAAATCATGGTATTGAAGTCATATTCATCCATTTATCAGCACATAAAACCATGTAATATGCCTCAGGTACCAAACAGTACCTCGAGCGGGTGTGAGATAAATCTCAATGGGAAACCACTAACATTACATATATCATCTTGACCATGTAATGGAAATGTAATAGTTTCCAAGGATGTTTATATAATGTAATGAAATACAGTGTAACTAAATACCCAAGTACCAGCATTATCCCTTAGCTGGCATCTGAAAAAAACCATTCCATTAACTAATCATTACACATTT
Organism: Viscum album; assembly: GCA_963277665.1. Lineage (NCBI taxonomy): Eukaryota > Viridiplantae > Streptophyta > Magnoliopsida > Santalales > Viscaceae > Viscum > Viscum album. The sequence goes on along the minus strand of OY728121.1, from coordinate 200,560,109 downwards.
ATAAATAAGTCACGTGTTAGTGAATTAGATGGTTCTAAGATTTAACAAGGAATCATATATTGATATTTTATGGTGAAGTCCCAATGAAATAACCAAGGTGACATAGGGTTCAATTTTTTGAAAATCAGTAATAATTGTAGGCTATCATTTGGTATGAGTGTAACCCAAGGAAAATATACCCATGAATTCTACCAAAAGATAACTAGAAAATACAAGTTGATTTTTTATGGTATGATTGGGTTAACCATAGACAGGTCCCAACGTGTTGTAACCATGGAACATACTTTTTAATTCATGTTCCAAGGAGTGTATCTAAAGAATCCTAAAATAAAATATAATGTATAATATGGGGTCATATAAAGCATTCAAAAAACAGACAATGATCAGGATCTAGGTGGGTCTCCTCCCTAGAAAAATGTATCCTTCAATTGTAATTGGGCTACAGTATGTTGATAACATTCTCCGACCAGTATCCTATGTAGGCTCAAGTCAGTCCATTCCAGTTTGATTATGAAGTAATGTAAAATTTTATTTTGTTCATGATTATAAATTCATTAGTGTGATACAGTTCAGTATCATGAATCCTTTTATTCATGTCATAATTAATTAATATGTCCATTAAAGTCATATTGCAAATTCATGTGTCATTCCACTACCGTCTAATAATGGGGTAATGAGTGCTATAGATATGAAACCAAATTATCAGACACAATTACTTATTAATTTTAATCTCTTACCTTAGGTGGGTAAAGGGGTGAGAACACATGGTACATTACACTATGAATTTCTCAATACAATCAATTAATTTAATATAGAAACTCTTACCCCTGGGATTGGCATGTAATAGAACACCTTAAAAGTGGATAAAACATGTCAAATCACTAATAAACCAATTTTGGAATAACATACATCATGTGATGAATGGTGTTATTGGAATAAACACCATATTTTTATCTTAGGTATCTAAATAGTATATCGGTAATGTTCTATTGATTATAAGCATTCCATATAAACATAAAAACTGTATCTGTTGAAATTGGTGGGCCACACATGGAAACTCCAAAATCAATGAACATGAGGGATGAGTTATAGACCACCCACAATAGGTATGTATGATTACTCTCCTTTGTTATTGGCCCTTGATTTTGGATGGATCTTATTAGATCTAAGAAAATGTGAAAAATGATCATACCCGGGCAACTCACTCGAGAGTAAGATAGAGGGATAAAGGCTCACGAGGACTACAATATATATTGATGTTCATCGAATGTCTTGAACAGGTTCTTGATCAGTTCCCATATTAGGGATAAATCATGATTCTATGAATATATACTCAAAGGGCACCAAATGAGATAAATTTAGGTTAATACTTGTGAAATATAGAGTAGAGAGGAAGAGGGTTTATTTTCGATCATTATGGTAAATATTGAAATTTTTTTCAAAAAAATATTCTTTTCCTAGTTTGACAATCCATGAGAAAATTATGCAAATATAAATAGGAAGAATGGAACATTGCAAAGTTAGGTTGTATGACCTTAAACTAACCATGTGAGGTGGCTCTAGATAGAGAAATAATCCACATGTTTAGGAAAATAGTGTGCCATCAATGTGCTAACCAAGACACATGGCCATTTTCACTAAAAGGTTATGTTCTAGTCTCTAAAGAATCCCCCAATTCCCTTGTCACCATTACCAACTAAAAATTCATCCAAAAAATTCCCAAGATAAATATGTAGAAAAAATTTAACGGATTCATACTTGGGTGAATACATGGGTTCTTAGAAAAGAAGATTTGAACTTGGTGGAATTAGAATGACAACCAAAAATGATCTGTTATGAACCATACATCCTCTTCAGACAAGTAACTATCATTACAACATTATTACTATGTGCATAATATTATATAAAAGATAATATAAGGCCATATCCTTAAAAATCACATAATCATGTGTTATGTCATCAAATCAAATTGAAGATCGTTTCAGTTTTAAACATTTACATAATTAGGCTATAACTATTATGAAAAAACAAAAAATTATACAAAGTGGATAATAATAAAGAACTATCCATTTCTTCCACAATATAATTAATTTTCCAAATAATGAATATTTTATTTATTTATAAAATTATCCATTCCTTATTAAATTAACATGTACATCCTTATACTATATGTAAAACATTTTCAAAATAATGGATGAGATAAAAAAATCCAAAAGGAATATAAAATATTTTATAATATTGATATTCCATGAATAATTTAAAACCATAACATCATTTTTTTGAAAATTACACTTTTCACCCATGAAAACATTTCCATTGAATTACAATTATCACCCATCAAACATAAACACCTTAAAATACTTCATGGAATCATAAGATTCCCAAAAAACATCATCCAAATAATAAATCATTATGGTATATTTTGTAATCCATATTATAATTACGTTGTAGATTTCAAATATACAAAGAGATTAACCTTTGTCGTAATGTTTCGAATAAAAATCAAAACATATTCCGTAAATGACATAGGATAATCCTTAATCATTAAATTTATCTCATTAGGAAATGAATTAGAGAGATAATAGAGGCTCACCCACCATCAAAATTTCACTGAACTAACCATATACACAAACAATTCACTTGAAACATAACATTATCATAAACAATAAAACTAGCATAATAAAAAAATAAAATTTCCACAGTGAAATCATAAAAGATAATTTAAATATATTTACATAATAAAAAAATTTCAAAACAATTTTCAATACAAAAATTCCTGAAAAAGGAATAATTTATTTATTTTTCTTTTAAAATAATTATGGCTTGTAGAGGAATACAAATATCCAATAATGATTGAGGCAGCTAGAAAAGTCATTGTCACTGTGTACTTTTAAAAATACATCCCCTTTTTAGGAAAATGTATCAACGAAAAAAATTAAATTTGAAAACCATTAAATTAAAATTTAAGTAAAAGTGTTTTAATATACACCATATAAAAGAAAGTGGTGTATAATATCAAATTATGCGTCAATGAATGGAGACTAAGATGAATTCTCGTGCATTAAGTTTGATTTGTCTCCTACATTATTTATTTCCTCGAATGATAAATATAGGTTAATTTAAAATCTATTGAGAACCTTTTTTCAATTTTAATTTTCTATTTATATATATTATTACCATGATATAAAAAAAATAACTATTTATGTTCATGTTAGAGGTTTTTTCGATATTTAGTACTTATGTAAAAATTGAGCATGTTTTGATCTAAATTGTCCATCTGGTTTAACATCCATAATATCGTGAATATTATTCATGATATAAATATAATATATATCTAGTATATATGTATTTATAATAATCCTTCCTATTTTGAGGTATGAAATTAAATTCACCGTTCATAGAGATGGTTTGTTGTAAGAATGCATCAATGTTAATCTCATTTTTCCCATATTAAAAGAATAATAATTAAATTATATAAATGTATATTATAATAAATGTATTAAATTATTGACATATATGTATAATAGGTTTAATAAAACCATCCTATATATGTTCCATGTATAGTGGGAATGGGCCATATCTCATTGAGGGGTCGTAGTTCACAGTTCCTCAAATGAAATTATCGTGTTTACACAACATGTAATTCATAAATGTAAGATAAAAATAACTACAAAATATTCCTAGATATAATATAAATATAATATATATAACATATATTAAAATGTTTTCTCTTATAATAGCCACAATTATATTTGGTAGGACAAAATTGAACAATCATCGTCTTGTTGGGTAGTATTTCGGTGTACATAAGAAACGACAAGTTCATTAACCATTAGATGGTGGTGTCTGTAAAAATATATATTGAAAAATTTGGATAATGACATAGTAGAATATTTTGGATTTTTTTATGAAATCAATGAATAAGTTGATTTTAAGGATTTGAAGAGTATAAATGAAACTGAAAATCATGAGAGATGGTATTACCTCTTAATCATGAAAATTCTTTATGTTTATAAGAAAAAAGAATTTTTGGGATTATTTACTAAATAAGTGAGGTATTATAAATGAGGGGAGTGATTGTATGATTTTTTTTGGGTAGGTATGGGTTGTAGAAAAGTGTTCATGATGTTAATGTATTAGAGAATATATGGTTCATTTATATTGGAGATGGAAGTCTCACAAATGAGAACTATTAAATTATTAAATCGAAATATATTTATTATTTTAAAAATAGCTAAAAATTTAGATGTTTATAATATAAGAAGAGTGTAGTTTTAAATATGATAATATGATAATTATTATAAATGTGTTTATTTTATTTTAAAAGATATATTTTCCATTTACCCTTAATTATTGTCTTGTAATTTTAATTGTTGTAACGTCCTTTTAATCATTAAGAGGCTATTAATATGACTTATTTGGGGAAGGCTTGGTCCCGAAGTAAGATGGATTCGAGTTTCCATCTTCTTCGATGGACCTTTGAAAATCATTTAAACCGTGATTCTCCAAATTCAGCAATCTGGCTGCAGTTGCCGGGACTTCCAATTCCTTTTCAAAATCCAGGACTTCTACGCTCGATAGGTAACTCTATTGGACGATTTATTTGCTGTGATCAAAGAACTGCCTCTTTGTCAAATCCCGCTTCTGCGAGAGTTTGTGTTGAAATGGATCTCTCAAGAGTTCCGCCAGAGGTCGTTTGGATTATCGTGGAAGGTGAATACAGGTATGCTCAAAAAATTCTGTATGAAACTTGGATTCCGTTTTGTTCCAATTGTTGCAAGCAGGGGCATGAAACTGTTAAATGTCGAAGAAGGATTCCAGCATTTCATTCGGGTGTGCTTAATAACACTGGGAATGGTGATATGGTTCCGATTCATGCAGCTCTGAATCCAGGGGAATCTGAAACTGGATTGGTCCCGGCGGTTGATGAGATGGTTCAGCAAAAAACAGGTCTGGATCGAGGGGTATCCGAAATTGGACAAGCCCCAGTGGTTGATGATATGGTAAATAACCAGGGTCATGTTGAGGTTTCTTCAGGAATGTGTGTGGGGCAGGAGATCCAGGCAGGAGAACTGCCAAATGGAGGTAAGAGAGGTATGGAGGACTCAATGCAGGAAGATGAGGGTTCAATGAAAATGGCTAACAGAAAGGGGAAAGAAGTAATGGAGTTTTCTGATAAAGAGGGGATGAAGGCTGGTGAGTCTGCTGTGCTGTATATGGGCAGGGGACTGGGGAAAAATCAGGCTTATAGTGGGAGTAAATCTACAGGGCAGAGATCTCCTATCATGGTACAGGTTAATGATGATGGTTTGATAAACTGTTCGGAAAATCAGTTTGCTGTTTTGATGGATAATGATCAGAAGGAGGATGAACCAATAGAAGAGGAGGCACTTCAGTGTCTCCCATCTCATGAAGATGCCATCACTGTCCATGTGATGGAGAGATCAGCTGTTCTGACCATAGGTGATTCTGGTGGACAGCCTCATGTCTCACCTGGGATGGAGCAGGTAAAAATTGGTAAAAGTGTAGGGGTTTCTGATGAGCAGATCAAGGAGATCTCAAAGGAGGTGAATGGGGTTTTGGCAGCTTATCATGGGCAGGTTTCTCAAGGTAGTTTGGACATGAATGGTGTGGCTGAACAGCAGCATGGTTCTATGGTGGCAGAAGGCAGTGAACATGATCTTGTCATGACAAAAGAAGCAATGGTGATGGAAAATCCGAAAGTTAGTCAGGTTGTTGGAAGAATTATGAATGACTTGAGTATGAGCAGTAAGGTTGACGATGGATGTGTTGTGGAATCACATGGTTACCCCTTGCAAGAGAAGGAGCTACATAACCACAAAGCATCCTACATTGATGTTGTCAAGCATGGACTTCATGAACCCCTAAGCAAGGAAGTGGAGGGGAAAACCAAAAGTAGGAGGAAGACACGGAGGGACTACAAGGACCTACCCAAACCAATGGCGACGAGGTCTGCGTACAAGAATGAAGGGTCACAAGAAATTGTTCATGCAAATGGGAATAGTGGCAAGCGAAGGGGAGGGTCTCCTAAGGTGGATAATGGACATAGTGGGACACGGAAAATCAAGGAGAAGATGTCTGAGGAGATGCTTAGGAAGAAAAACATGTACCTTGAGATGATGCGGAGGTATGAATCTTCAGATTGGGAGTCTGCTGATCCTGGAGATGAGGTATGCGATGATAGGGAGAGGGATGAGTATGGGTTTGATGTAATGTAGCACTGTTTTATTCTGTCTTTACCTGCACTTTTTTCTTAATAAATTTTCGGGATCAGGCTTCCGCCTGGTCCAGACCTTTCTGGCTATATTGTTCTAATATTTTTACCATTATTTATCAAATTTACACATTAATAGGGTTAAATAAAAATAATTACTAAAGATGAAATGCACAATTTATAAAAATAATAGGGACATATCTATATAATATGGTTATTCACATTGAGTATATGGAATCCATTATTCAACATTAAAAAGATAGATGATGCAGTAAATTAGTTAAAACTAAACCTTGTAGTCAAAACGAGATAATGAGATTTTTAAACGTAAAAAACCATCAAAAGATTGACATGTGTTAATATCACATTTCAATGTCAAATTAACTCCAACTACCACATTAAAAATAATATATTAAATTAATAAAATTGAGAATTAAAACCAATTGAATATATTATATATATATATATATATATAGAAAACTCAGATGAAGACCAATTTTTTAATTAATATGTAGTATTTTTCAAACATTATTTAAAAATGATTTTTGTCAAAATGTACTAAAATTCTTCAAAAGTAAAATTTATTTCACTTCTAATGAAGGTGGTTATTTTTTCATATAGAAAATATAAAATTTTAAAAAAATATATTTAAAAAGGGTTTACCATCCAATCATTGTAAAAGAACCATATGAAAAATATTAGAGAATTTTATTCTTAAAATATGATTTATTCTCATTTAATCCACTAAAATTTAATGGATGAAAGTAAAAACTATTGATAAACAAGTGTAAAGATGAAATAGTTTTTTTTACATTACCAAAAATAAAATTTCTTGAAATAAATAACATTTAAAATAGTAATGTTATTATTGTATTATTTTTCAGTATAATTCAGTCTTTTGTCCAATGAATGATTTTGGATAAATGCATTGTTGATTATAGGTAATTCTATCCATCATAGATCCCCATTCAGAATAATATTAATATCTAATTTGTAAATATTAATATATTTTCAAATGTATTATAAATTAATTTATTAGGATGTTACATCCCCCTTTTGAAATTGAATCTTCTCTATTTTAATTTTGGGTCGTGAACTAAGCTATGAATTTTCAGAACATCATTATTGAAATAACAAATTTAAAAAATAGTCAATAAAACGACAACATTAAAATAAATAAAGTGAAGTAGAATGGTAACCTAAGATAACACAATGAAATATTCAATTTACGAAAACAAAGATATGGATGATAAACCAACTATCAAGACTAATAGAGAGTGATAGAGAACTTTATCAGTGAAATATAAAAGTAAAAACAATAAATTTGTGATTTGTTAAGCTCTCTCCTATATAGTTGTAGGAAAAAAATAGAGGATCTGTTTGTTTTTATATTCTATTACAATTTTTGATTAATTTTTTTAACATAGAATTTTGAGATATGGAAATATAATAATGTGACATGTAGGGTTTCATCGCTTAAATAATTTGCAACACAAACTTTTTTTTCAAATTATGAGAATTTTAGATTAAATTTTCAGGCTTGAAGCACTATAATAATCTTAAAAAAACACATATCATCCAAAAAAGGGTAGCTATTTTTTCCCTACTTTTAAACATTATCAAAAACCAAAATGGTTAGTACATGACTAGATAATTCACACATAAGAAGAAACCATTTTATGACAAAAAAACACTTTTAATCTCCAAACAACAAACAGTGATATCTGAATATCATCAAAATACCATTCAACAATTAATATTTCTTAAAATTCCTCAAAATAATAAAAAATATTGAAACCCAAAATTCCAAATGATTTTCTCTCATGGTTTTAAACGATTAATTTAAACATTTATCACCAAATAACATAAACCAATATTATATTCTAATACATAAAAATTAATTTATGTAAGAAAATTTCTCTAAGATAGGTTAATGTCTCCCAAAAATTAACCCATTACCCTCTGTACATAATTTATATAATATATTATTCCAAAATATAAATCATTAATTAAAAATCAATTTCCAAAACCTAGGATATACATTTGATAAAATGATAGTTTCCAAAATCATCATCATCTTTTCCCATATACCTGTTTAACAGAAAATAATAAGCATTACTATATAGGAAATTCACCTAGGAAAGTTGTAGGTGATGAATCCTTATCGAATTTTGGTTGTGGGTCTGATCCCAGGACCTTGTCCGCCATAGTGGGTTTTCACCCTTCATATGGGATATCTATTTATTATGACAATATAATTCATATATCATTCCAAATATGAGATAAAATATTCAAAAATAACAAAAAAATATTTTAATCTCCAATTTTATCTATTTTCCTTTATTTTTCATCCCAAAATATAATACCCCCTAATTACCTCAAAATAAAATATCATATATATTGGTTATCCATTAATTTATAATTTTGTCTGAAATAGAATTGATAATTCTTACTTAGATAAAATATTTTTATAAAATTGATCTGGGTTACACATACAATAAATAATCATCCAATGTAATCTCCTCATCAAAAGAGCTTTATAACATTTAAACATTTCATCATCCAACAATCTTCCACAACTCTCGAATCCTTTATATGTAGATTTATTAATCATTCAACATTCATCATAATCTATTAAATATTAATTTCAACTTAATTTCATAATACCCAATTCATTCAGATAAATTATTCTAATCATTTAAAAATAATAATCTACTATTGTTTCTTTCTTTATCGATATGAAAATAAATAATATTGTGAATCTATATATCAGGATCCTATTGATGTTCCCTTTCTCCTTCGATATGTTATCTTACATTAAAAAAGTAATAGTCCACGCCAATTCTATAATCTAACATTTTGATAGAGATTGAAAATATGGGATCTATAAATAATTTGAATAATATACCGTGGCCCATAATTTTTTTTGGAAATGAGTTGTTTCTGGATAACTCAAACAATTCCTTACAGGTTATTTGAATACTCAAGAAGCTATCAAAATCATTAAAACATTATTCCTCCATAATTTTGATGATTAAATCTTCAGTTATTGATAAGAAGGTTTTCCAAGATCTCATTCCTTCCATATTGAAAAATAACCATTAATCACTTGAAATTTATCATCACATAAATCTGAAATGAATTTTTAAAATAAGACTCCTTTATAAGATAATGATAGCATTATCTTTATATAATAATATAATCTATCATCCTCCTTATATCTACATTTTTTATGTCTTTATACATATATCCAAATTTACTATAACCATCCACGAGTTTCCATATGATAATAACTCCATTGGTTATATGGGATACTTAACCTACACCTAGATAAAATTTTAACCTCTAAATATTTATAAACCAACTTTTGATACAAACTATAATGACATATACTTAAATATTATATAATACATAGTTATGTCAACAAATTACATTTGGGATATTTTTTGGTTTATAGGCTAGGATAATTAAGTCATAACTATTATATAAAAACTAAAATTTAAACACTGTGGACACATAAAAAAGAGTATCCATTTCATCCACAATATGAAACTCTTTAAAAATAAAGATGATTAATTTTCTTGATAAGTTATTCTTGGCATCTTCCTTTCACTTACAAATCATTATATGCTATGGATAACATTTCATAAAATTGGATGAGCACTAAAATCATATTAAGGAGTGCAAAATACTGAAAAAACAGTTTTTATATTAATATTTTAATCCCATAAGAATATTTTAACAAAATCATACATTTCAACACTAAAACAATAACTTTTTACTATATATCAAGAAATAAGTAGATTCCACAAAAACATATTAGAAATGTTTTTTCATATAGTTAAATTGTGGAATCTATATATTTCATCCATTTTATTGTCCAAATCAACATAGGTACTAACGTTCATACTTACATTTGGAATACCCATAAAAGAAAATTCCCTAAACATATTAAGTGAAAACTTAATGTTTACCTTTGACACATTACAAAATTCAATGAGAGATATCATAGACACACCCACCCTCGGGTTATCTTGGAACCACCCTTATACAAAAACAATTCCCAAAAACAATAACATAATCATAACACTTAAATCAAGATGAATAGAAAAAAACTAAAATTTCCACATTTCATTCATAAGAGATCATTTCATGATATTTGATTAATCAATCCTTCAGAAAAAACATATTCCATAACATATTTTTTAAAATTATATATTGTATTTATTTTTCATTTAAACCCATTACATCTTGAAGAGGAGGTCCAATATCAAATAAGGGTTGTGGAGGTGGAAAAATACGTTGTCGCCGTGTAGGATAAAAAACATTCCATTGGTTATTTAGTAATATGGCTTATAGAAAAAGATTCCTTTTGAAAACTATTGGATTAAAATAAAAATAAAATGGGATTATTATATATCTTATAAAATAATGTTGTGTATAATATCAAATGTTTCCTCAATGAAAGGAATTTGAGATGAAGTCCCACACCTTGAGAATAACATGTCTCATACATTATTTATTTTCCTGGACAAAAACCTAGGTTTATTTCTAAAAATATGAAAACATTTTTCTTCATTATTATTTCATTAAAATCACTAATTACCATGTTATAAAAATACTAGAACTTTCTATGTTCACTTTAGACATTTTGTCGATATTTAAATTTTGAGTAAATAATGAAAATGTTTTGATATAAATTGTCCATGTAGCCAATTGTCCATTAATACTAGATCAGTATTCTTGATTTAAATATCATATATACCCAGTATATATGTATTTATAATAATCCATAATATTTTATGATTAAAAAGAAAATTCAATATTCATGGAGATGGTAGGTCGTACGTATTTGTGAACGCTAGTATAATTTCATTATCATATTAAAAGAATAATAATGAAATAATATAAATGTATATTGTATTAATATTTTTATATTTATTTAATATATTACTCATTATTTTAGTAAATCAATACTTCATACATTACATTAATAGTGGGGATGAGTAATATCAGTTTTGAGGGTCGGTAGTCAACACATCCTCAAAATAAATTATCGTATGTACAAAACATGGAAAACATAAATGTATTTTCTAAATAAATATTACAGAAGAATAAAGACAATATAAAAATATTATATATCACATAAAAAATAGTGTACATTATAAAGATGAACATTAGAGGTGGTTGGAGAAAATTGAACAATCATCGTTTCATTAGGCAGTAGGTCATTATACATAGAAATAATATTTTCATTACTGATTAAACCAAAATGCTTACCTGGAAGGCTTTCGGCCACAAGGGACACTTCTAGGATTACGAGAGAGATTATAGGAAGTGGTTTTTGCTGGGCTTGATCAAAATAAAGGCTTAATGAACTGTTATTATTAGAGAAGAAATGGTACCTTTTATAGGAGAGGGAAAGCGCACCCATTGAAAGTATAATATAATTAAATTCAAATAAAATAATTTTTAATTAAAATGGATAAAACATGAGCTATATCAAATATATGATCTAGATAGTTATAAATACTTTCTTAATTTAATATTATGATATGTATTTATTTTACTCCAATACATTTCTTTTTGGTTTATGCTTAATTATTATTTATTAATTTTAATTATTGAGGATTCATTTTAATTTTTATCAGGCTATTAATTTTAGTTATGTGTAGTTAATTTAACATTATTGGACACTAAATTATTGTATAGTACTTTTCATAGTAACATTATAATTTTGAAATATTTTAAGGTTTTTTTAATAGTTTATTAATTTACTAATTTTTAGAAAAATAAATTATTTAATTGTTTAAACTATTTAATTTATTTAATTTAAATATAATCAACAAATTGAGATAAATTTGAACAAACTAATTTAATATTCTTATAAAACATCATATTCAAATATAAAAAATAATTTATGACAATAATTATTTCAGATAATATTTATTTTATCATTTATAATATCATTTATTTCGTTCATTCCTTAACAAAGAAATCTCTAAATTATCATTGTGTTATTAAATTTTAATTATATAATTTATATAAAATATTAATTAATTAAGATGATCTAGGATATCATTTTTTCTTTATAATGAATATTTTTAGTAAAATATAGAACATATATTATACAATATTAATATTTTATTAGTAAGAATATATATGTTTATAACATATTTTCCTTTATTTCAAATTAAATGATATAAGTGTCATAACCACAGTCAAGTGGCTTACAAAGGAAAAATTTTCATCCCAAGTGTTTTTTTGGGTCCACCATATCCCGTCCTATAGGGATAATACTAGTGTTATGGTGTTTTTAAATTTTATTATATTATTTTTACCCTTATTTACCATATTTACCATTTAAATGTGGAAAATAAAAATTATTATTAAAGATAATATTCATAATGTATAATAATAAAAAAGAACCACTTTACATAACTTGTATCTTCTAATTAAAATATTAAATCTATTTTTCAAAATTCAAAATATTGAAGTTGCGATAATTATTTTAATTTTAATTATCATTTTCAAATTGAGAAAACATGTTTTTTAAAAGAAAAAAAAAATAAACATATTAACATTTGCTAATGTCAAATACCAATTTGAAATTACCTCAAATGGAAAAATTTGGATTAAATTATATAAATTTAATATAATTTCTCTTTAAAACTAATTAAAAGAAAAATCTTACTTCCTATAATATACTAGAATAAAATTTACTTTTTAATTAAATTTCAATATTTTTCGTTGTTCATTAAAAATAATTTTTTTCGAAAATCAACAAAAAACAAGAGAAGAAAATTTTGTTGTCCGGTATCTAAAGAAGAAGTTTATTTTTTCAGATAGAAAATACGATATTTTCAAAAATTAGATTTAATAAGTCATCACCATCATAAGAAAGTAAAACAACCATTAAAAATAATGCATAAAAAATTCTTAATATATTATTTATTAGCATTTTATGACACTAAAATTTATAAGATTGAAGGAAAATAATTTAATAAACACATGTGAAAATAATATATACAGTTCTGTTCATTCCCACCAATATAATTTTTTGATGTTAATTACCATTTAAAATAATAACCTTAAAGTTGTTTTGTTTATCAAAATAGCTCAGTTATGATTGCAACTTATTATTTTTATGAAACCCATCATTGCGTGTTGGGTACGATATAACACATAGTGTCCCCTTTAAACTAAAATTAATATCTAATTCATCAATATTAATAGATATTAAAAAATAAAATTTTATAATTGACTAGGATGTTATAGATAAAGAATCTATAACATGGGAAGGGATGTGAGTAATGAATTTATGAAGGGTTTAGCCAGTCAAAAATCCTTTTGAAGCATTAATGAATTAGAAGAATGTATCCCCTTTTATAATTTTGTGGAGGGGTACTCATTGAATTTCTTAATATATTCTATCAATATAAATAAATATAAATGTTTAGATTTATAAAAATAATAAAATTAAAAATGAAATTATGGATAATTTTTAATAATATCATCCATTAAAAACTAGAATAGTTTTAATAATTTTTTTTTCATTATAATTTTTAACTCTTCATTGACCTATTTATTAATTAATGTTATATATATGTATTTTACACTTTAGGGGTTAATATAGTTACTAAAAATGACAGACCATAAATGGAATATGGATAATTTTTTAAACTATATACCACTAAAATTGATGAAAATTATATTTTTATTAAATTCAATTCATTAATAAAAATATTATTTATTATAAAATATCATTAATAAAAAAATTTAACTACTTCTTAAATTTATATTTTAAAACAATAATTCAACAATTGAGTTTGAATACAATGAATCCATACCTTTCTAATATGTCATGTTAATATAAAATATCACTAAAAATTCATCATTCAAATTATATTATTTTATAATTTTTAAAATCCATTATTTTATTTTTCTATTAAATGTATAATTACTAAAACAACACTACGTTACACTTTATGGTAAATATTTCCTGAAAAAAAATAAAAAATAAAATACTATGTTAAATAAATAATTTGTATTTCTAATGAATATATATAAAAAAACATTCCCCATATTTATCCATTTGAGAAAAGTTTTAATGTAATTATATTGAATTATGTGGTATTTTTTGCATTATATTTACATAAATAATATAATGATCCAAATCATATTAAAAATGGATTAATGGAAATATAATTCACTTTGGGTTGATTATCAATGAAAAATATAGATAATACAAGATTAACTCATGTATAAGTCCAATTTTTTTTTATTAATTTTCATTTTATTTTACTCTATAATTACATGAAAATTCCAATAATGTGGGATTAAAAATCACTAAGATTTCTATTAATATTAAACAAAAAATCAACTTATTTACCAAATTTTCGTTATATATTTTATATATAGAATCATTTTTACAATATTTAAATCATATAAGTGGAATACATAAATATGAAATTATTCCCACAAAACACCAAGGAATTATGATTTCTAGAATATTTTGTTTTTAACTACAAATTATTTCAATATAAATTTCTAAAAAAATAATTTTAAAATAAAATTATCATTATATTATACTAAAATGATCTAATAACATTTTATAGCTAATCTGATATTGAATTATACTATGTAAAAATTATAAACATTAAATTTTGAAAAAAATGTATTTTTTTTAATATTCATTGAAAAATCACACCATTCGAAAATTTAAAAATAATTTATCCTATTACAAATTTTTTAGAATTAATTAATTAAATGAAACCATATTTCTCAAATAGAAATTCTATAATTTCAAAATTAAACACATAAATAAAACCATCTGTGAGAAGAGTTCAATAAATGAATTTAGCTTTTAAAAATATTATTACTTAATATAAAATAAATATAACTATTTTTGTCATGAATATTAATAATATATTATTTCATTTCATGAGTTCTTATATATTTTCAATCCCCTATAAAATAAATACTAGTATCTACCAAATTCATGGCTATAGGTCAAGCCACACAGCAAGTGTTGACCCAATATCATAGATCTATAAAAATACATCACATAACATTTCTATCCAATATCCATACTATAGGGAAAGCCATCACCTATAAAAAATCCCCCATTAATGGGAAAAATGGGACCACATGGATTGAATTTGACACACTATTGTAGATATAGATATAAAAGAAATGTAACACCATGATAAAATAAGTCAATTCAAAATTACCTCATTTGATGTTAATGTAACATAATAGTCACATTAATCCAATGAATAATGGTATAAAAATTCATGACACATAAAAATGAAAAATTCCCATATATTTAATACCAATATTATATAGACTTCTTAACTATTGTCCAACAATTTTTTGATGTCTATAATAGTCTTCTGATTCATGTTGTGCATCAATAATTTATAGATTCATCCATATTCTGTAACGTGATATATATGATTACTATATAAGTTGGAAACCACAACCAAATGGTAGTAATAGGATGGTCTTACCTGATTACCATAGTTTTCCTCAACGTTCAATGTCTTGATGAGATGTATAATCAAATCATCTTGATCTAGAATATATATATCCAATGGAATAATTCATAAAAGGGGATTCGATCACTTAAATAATTCAAATAATAACAAGGTTTTATAGATAGATTAGGGAGGTTAATTAATAGAAACCACCTCTTGAATCCATTAGTAATCATGAAAAACTCTATTCTTTATTGGAATTATGTATTCAAAGCAGGGAATATTCTAATAGTTGATACAATAATAACCTTGTTTTCATAGATTAAAATCTGAAAAAATATTAAGACCATTGACAACATCTCATGATATGAATTTGATTTTAATTATAGATAGATAAATTGTGAATCCATTATATATACCATTGAGGTGATGAATATCACATAATTTCATTAATATCCATTCAATGATGTGTTGACTCCCTCAACTAGATTTCATCTTCTGAACCAATTCCTTCACTAAACACCTCAATTAGAGAAAAAGTAATTTATTTATAGTTTTAAATAAAATAAAAATAATAATAAAGGCACCCCATCAAATTATTAATTTTATAATTCTCCACCTATTGCTGTTTCTCATCATTATTATGTTTTTCAAGATGCTTGATTAAAGAAATAATAAAATCATTCCATTATATTTGTTTCCCGCTCGCACGTCCATTAATTTATTTTAATTTTCTTCTATTGAACCCAAAAAAGAATAAAATACTTTAATTGTATGGACGTTTTCCTTTATTTAATAATATAAATAGATCCTTCCAAAAAAAATCCATCTAGTTCTAACACATTTTCCACACATGTGGTCACACACATATGATTGGGATCACACCTACAATGATTCTGGATATTGAAATTGTTATGAATATTTAAATACCACAGAGGAATGCCTAATAGATACGATACCATCATGATTCATTCTATGATAAAAACTGGTCTGTCAATGTACTTTTTTAAATTCCAATCCGTAAATAATCATATATTTCTTAACCGATGGGATTCACATATGATGATATGGAGACACAAAATATACTCCAAGGTCTTATACACCTGTTAGAATACAATAAAATTTATATGTTATGTGTGGTTATTCCCATGTTAATTAGTTTCAACGATTCCAATGTCACAATAAAAATACTAGGCCCATCAGTTGAGGCCTCAGACACATCATTCCAACAACATAGTGAATGAAATAAATAACCATTGAAAAAATAAGATATTTCCATCTAATTAAATCATTAGAATAAAATGTTTTTGTATAATTATATTATGTATATAATTTTATTACACACCCTACAAAAATCTATTACATAATCCCAAATGATAACCACTTATGCCTATGAGATTGCCCTTAGGCTGAAGGAATACTTAAATTTTAGCATGGTGTATTTATTATGAGGTTCAAGAGGTTTTATGGTGACAATTGTTGAAAAAAACATGGTATTGAGAAAAGAGATTACAAAAGTGGTATTCATGTCGATTGTTGTAATGATAAGGTAAGTGTATTTATTTATTAGATGTTATTTTCATTGTTTAATCATAAATTTTTCTATCACTGAGACTCATTATACTGACCATGTAGGTGAATGGTTTTTTATATAGTATATATAACAAGGAATGAGAATATATAGTCTAATAATGTGGCCATTAATATATAATTTTATTAGTATTATTTCATATGGGTAGCTCTTATCAAATGGTTAGCACATGGTCTACCTAAACATTTTCTTATTCATGACTCTTCAAGTTATAGATTTATTCATATTAAATCAATATTTCTTTATGTATATTATCCTCATAATAACCATTAGGATCAAAATAATTTATATTTAATTTTATTGGGGTTATATCCTTTGATATTTTTATATTTACCTATATTCATTTTTTATATCATCAATGTATGTCTCAATTTCCCCATGATTCCTTCTCATCGTCCAAGTTCATCACTAAATCTCTCTTCCTCATACTTTGTAAGAACATGATTGGCCTATTATTTTCATAAAAAATGTGTCCTATATGGAATTGATGATTTTTATTGTTAATCTAGGTTCACGAGAACCCAATATCTACAGCTAACATCATCGTTCGTGAAGGTGAATATTTTTCAACCATTGTAGAGATTGATGTCTCTATAAGATGTTTTTAACAGGTTAGTTACATAATGTTCTGGAAAATTATTTTGGATTGGTTTTTGAAATTTATTATTTTTCTATGAAATATTATATTATTTAAATGATTATTCTTGGTTGTCTTGAAAATGTGGATTTTAAAAGTATTATTACTATAAAAATAGTTTTTCCACATTATCTTTTGGATTAAATTACATAATGAATTTTCTAAAAAAGAAATTTTCACTCATGTGAATGATTATAATTTCTTACAAATATATTTTTCAATTAATTGTTATTATTTATTAATTTTTTTTAAAACAATAGAACAATAAAATATTTTATTTTGTTAAGCTATGAACATATGAAATAATTAGTGATTTTAGATATTCTAATGGATATTCATGTGATATTTATATATTTCGGTGTTACTCGATGTATGTTTGATGCATGGTATGCATGTAATTATATTCCATATGACTTCTGTTTACATCTTCTCATAAGTTGTATCCCACTTATTCATGATTTAATAAATTATTCTATTGTTTAATGTTTTATTAATAAAATTCTCATTAAAATAATATATATATGGAAACCTGTACTTTTGAGTTTTTACTATAATTTATTTAATTGTTATTGTCCTATTTGATGTTAATATGAATTTGTTTTATGGAATAGTTTCTATTTAACTAAAATGGTTTTTATTTTATGATTCCTTATAAAATGGATTTATTGTAATTGTAGAACTAATAGATTTATTGAGTTCTACATTATACAGATTCATTGGTTGAATTATATAAGTAATATCTATAAGGATCGTAATATTTGTTTATTTATCTATAAATATGGTTATATAAGTCACAATTAATGTGAAGTGAGTCATATATTTCATTATATTATCATGGTTGCCATTATATTCATAATGGATATTATAATGGTTATAATGGTATTATAAGGAGAATTTTTTTTACATATTGTTCCTTATATTCAGCTTTATCCTCTGGGTATGGTATTGTTGTCTAAGTGATTTTTACTCTCCTTCACATTTTACTATGTTTATCTATCTCATAGTTGTTATTCATGAGACATGTTTTGGTTTATATGAAGTTCTTTAACATGTGGGGGTCATTTTTCTCTCGTTCTATATTGGCTAGGGTTGGTTTACTACAAAATAGTATAAACATACATACCAATCAGAAATACTGATGGACATTATATGGTATAGTTGAGGATATTTGGTTGATAATAGATAGGAACACTATTATATGGGTACTATGTGTAAAGGGGTTTCTAAAAATCTCAGTTATGTGTTTGACCTAGAGATAACATGGGTGGTTAGGGATTCAAATCATTCTAGATCAAGAGGTTTAGGATATTAAAATGAACATGATTTATATCTCCTTATGAGAAATTTTTTATTTAGTGTTCATTTTTTGTTTTTTTTTCGATCTCGTGTTTCGTTAAATTATTCTGTATATATACTTTTTTATTTAATCTCTATGTACATCATATTATTGATGGATTAAATCTTGATAGAAACAAATGTACTATTTTTTATCAATTTAATATTCCATCTAGAATATCTATTTTAATATCTATAGAAGATGTTACTAAAAAAATTTATATGAAATTAACTAGTAGATCATATATTTGGGGAATATTTTATTTGTACCTCTTAGACTCTATTCATGGTAGGTAATGAAAAATATAAATGAGTCTTTGATCATAGATAAACATTTAAAAACGTTTATATTTCAATTTTTTATAATGAGAAGGGATCCTAGGATGTGAATTGATCACATTGAATGAATCTACCACATTATAATGATATAGGGGACTCTAATGTGCGTTTTTCCACCTAATTATTTAATAGACCAGGAAAAAGTGGTCAATATATATCATTTTATCCATGTTACCCTAGAATTCTAAAAATACATATCTCATGAGGATATTCATCCAACTACATTATCGTGAATCATTTCAAATTGCAATGACTAAATATTTTTTGACCATAAACTAATTGGTGATTCTTGTATTGATGTATGAAATTCATACAATCATGTTGGTATAATTATAACATTATATTTTACTTCATGATTTCCTTAAATGTGATATGTTAAATATTCTTTTGATGGAAAATATGTCATTTATTTATATTTTATTTCACTTTCATAAATTTTCTATGGTGGATGATAAATGATATATGGCTAATAAAGATATATGTGGTAATATAGGATTAGATGGAGTATTAGTGGCCATAGGGGGAAGTCAGACTATGGAATCTAACATGAAATGAATGTCATGGGATGATTAGTTCCAATTATGACTATTTATATGGTGATCTACGAGACAACTACAAATATACTAGCATTGGTGTGCATGACCTTGTCACATTTAGCGTAAGTACATTAAACCACCTAAGAAATGTAATCATTTTGGGAAATATTTACATCATACTAATTTCTAGGGAATATTTCCACATGATAATACATATGGACCCACTGTCATCAAGGATATCATAGTGATACAATTGTGGAAATGATATGTGTAACACTTTCTCATAATAATGGGGATACAAAACAAGTTAGAAATGATAATGGAGGAGATGATTACCAAAATACTTATATATTATAGTATGCACCAGAGGTACCTAATTCTTGGCCATCTTCTATGTGATATAAAGTGTTCATATCAACCATTATGTGTTTTAATTTTACCAGTATAGGTAAAACTCAATTTTATATATTCATAATGATGATGGATGTGCTGAGATTATTCTTGATGATTATTCTATTTATGTAAAATATTTCTCATTCAATTTTTAAATATTAATGATCAAGGTTTTAAATATCCAAAGTTTTGGTTAATAGTTATGAATTTTGTATTGTGTGTGACTTTACAGTTTATGTTCATGATATCCTCAACTGTATTCATAGAATGTAATACATGTTCTATATTATGGACCATATTTACTATTACCCTGATCGAGTTTAGTTTATCCCTCTCTATGGGGTCCCACAAGTCTTCCTTGATGAATAGGATGCTTGATCATGGAGAGTGCGGCATGTGGTTATTTATTCTTGTGTGATATCTTTCCTATTTTTTGATATTATCTTTGATTTTGTTGATTAGTGATTGATAAATCCACTTTCTACAGTGGTGAGTTTATACCCTGATGACTTTTGAAATTAATTTTTTTAGGGTACCTCATATAGCCGTGGTCGATTTCCTTGTGGACCTTATTCCAAGGATGATACACATTTAGATACCATAATATAATGTTCCAATAACTTTGTTAAATGATCTCAATGTTTAGAATATAAATGAAATATGTAATTGATTTATTTGTGCTAGTGTGCCGTGATGGTATTTAATATCTCTAAATGAATAGAATGTATATAAAACCCTAATATTTAAGGTTGACTAATGAAATAGTAATCTTAAAAAAATTATGAACTAATAACTATTTCTTAATAATATTGATAACATGAATTAAAAAATAACTGATGGATGTTTTAATACAATTGATTTATTTTGTGGGCACCATTTGTTGATTTCTTGAGAATATGTTATACAACAGGAACTATTATGATTTTGGTATGGTCATTTCTTAAATAATTATTCCATTCAGTGATAAAATACCCATTTTTTGTAATGATGAATAACATATTTTACCGATCCATGGAGGATTTAATTATAATTATTATGGATTACATTTTGAAGAATTGAATTTAAGGGGTAAGAAAGCTGGAACTATTTATTATCCTCCTTGAAATCCTCAATGAATTTGAAAAGTATTATATGATTTATAAATGTGAAGTATTTATCCATTATGTGAAACTTTTGGTACATGTTATATCATAATGTGGAACCTTAGTGGTTCAAGAAATGATCTAGAAAAAATATCACAATGGCTACAAAAAATTCTATCTATGATTTAGAGATTCCTGGGAATACTTACTTATTATATGTTATTTTTTCATCATTTCTATGATCATTCACATATGGTGATAAATGTTGCTTATAAGGGTCATAATATTTAGATGAATGATGAATTTTAGAGAACTATCAATGTTCTGATGGTGGAATTCACTTTTTAACTAGTTTTTATTCTTTTGAGACAATGATTTGGATATCGTGTATTCTGTGATTCCATAGGTTTGGGATTTTTGTGTGACTTGATTTGGGGAAAACATGTTCTGAGCTATTTATAACACCAACTTTAAAATCATGATATGAAATATCGTACCCATAACATTGAGTTGGGATCTGTGGTTCATGCTTGTAAAATATATACCCCTATCATTATAGGGAGATATTTAATGTATATTCATGCCAAAATAACACGTAAAATATTATAACTCGGATGGATATAAAAATGTAAAATACAATATCGGTTTATTATGATCAAAAATACTATTTTGATATTTTTATTTCCCCAATGAAGTGGAATGTTATAGTTGACTCTATAATAATGAAGATACCCAATAAAGACCTCAATGAATTAGTAGAGGAGTGGTCTTTAATGTTTTTATTTGCCGACATGATCAAAGAGGTGGATATGGTTGGGGGATTTTTAATTTTCTAATGTGAATATTGATTTTTAATATTATGATCATATTCTTTAGGGAAAATAAAAAACACTAATTTCCAGTGTTTTAGAAAAATCCATAATGGTGTGGAGACTTCAATTGATATACTTATATCACTCATTGTATTTTGTGTGTGTCGATGGCATGTTTTCTATTCCAATATATATGGGAAATAATTGAATTGATAGAGGAACCCAATCTTTTTGGTCCATAAACCATAGTAATGATAAGATATTTCATGAAATGAGATGTTTTTAATGGCACATGAGGATTAGGTTTTTGATTATAAACTTTTCATCATGATTCCATGCTTTCAATAAGATTAAGTCAATGCACAAGAGGAGTACTTAATTATAGAAAACATTGCCAATTACTATTTTATAGTGGTATGATATATCTATTTAATTCACCATAATATTACCATGGACATCTAGAATGAATATTAAGATCTGGGTATTCATTTAATGACATCTGGAATTGAATCATTTAATTCTTATTAAGTAGATGATAGGTTTTAGTTGCCCAATATTTTTACCAATGAGTTTTCCTTAAGATTAAATTCATATACCATTATTTAAATTTTACCTAAAATTAATTATCAGTATTCGACATAAAGGGGTCCTTTTAACCGATTTTATGGTCTCCATTTTATGTATCCCATAACATTAGATGATTTATGTGAATGGTTCTCATTTTGGTAAATCAATTTCAATGATATGATTGAAAATTTAAACTTTATCTCGAAGGGGATTGAAATACATTAATTGTATTTATATCCATTGATAACCAACATTTTCAATCATTTGGGTTTTAGTTTAGTGATTGGGTCATTCTTATAGAATCACTATTCATAAGAAAACATTAAACAGGTATGAAAGTTAAGTTGGCACCATGTTATTTTGGTTATTTTGTGATCATTAATCATATTGGAAATGTTGTTTCACATTTGGAATAGTTGTATCACTTGATATTGATTCATTTATAATTTCATATTTTTTAGTTGAGGAGGAATAAATTGTAACACTTCCCATATTATCGAATGGGAGGATACTAATCCTGATATAATCACATCTATTGTTGAGTAGCCAATTTCTATTATTGTTCTCCAAAATAAGGTACAGTCTAGTAAAAAATTTACATTAGCCCTAGTGCTCTATTAGTGTTGATGAGATATTCATGTGATGTTGGAGTATAAATTTTGGATGAGGTGGTAGTGGAATTCTATTTCTACTAAAGAATATTGACTCCTTTTGGGTTAAAAAATATAAAATAGTGGGGATAATTGTTGTACATTTCAGGTTATTGGATAACAAAAATTATAAATTTCTTTATCTAAACTTATGTTTAAGAGGTTTTCAATATTCAATGGTTGAAATTTAAAAAAATTATATATGAAAATCTATATACTCAGTCCATATATTTTTAGAAATAACCATGTGATTACCATAAAGAATAGATATTTTTGTTTCATGGAATATATTAATTGTCTAACAGTAATTTTATATCCACATGATTTCCTAAAAAAACCATGTAGATTATTTTGTTTTGTTCTTGCCGATAACATACGACATTAACATTGTATAATTAACTACGTAAAATTATTATGTAATCTTGTAGTTTGGTTTTTATAAATAGAATGTCTACAAAAATACTTGAATAATATTTTCATAACCATCATGAAAAACTATGCAGACCATTTGGGATTGTAAAAATTTAAAATTTTCCCTGATTTCGATGGTCATTTTGACATCTCAAATTCTCTTAATAATTATTAGGATTTAACTAAAATCTTCCCAAATCTCATTATGGATCTATCATATGATGTTAAGTTATATCCCATCATTCTTGATCGATCTATTCAGTTTTTGTCTTCATTTCAATGTGTTGTATTATCCACTTCTTATTCTTCTCTTCATCTCCTATCCAACGTTTCTATAAAAACATTAATGGGATGTGATTGTTGAATAAAGTGGTTTGGAATGGGAAATAATTATTTTTCTTATTTATCTAAGTGAATTAGATCTATATCTCTACAATTCACATATCCATTTTCAATGGATAATATTTAATTGTTATTATATAGGTACATGATTCTATTAAATTTTATTGAACAAGTAATATCATAATGTTCTTATAATTTCATTCTTTTAGTTTTTGAAATTTCATTATTTGATATCAATTTTGAAATATTTTTTAAAAAATTAAATATTAAGGGAAATGGAAATGGGTTTTTAAAATGGTTTTATATTTAAAAATTTATAATATTTGTTTTATAAAACCCCAATGTTGAATTTTACATGAAATATGATTTTAGAGAATGGGATGGGTGATTTTTGTTTTCTGATTATACATATAATATTATGGAAATTTTTTTATTAAATGATTCAATAGACCTAGATCATTGGTAACCATGTGTTCATGAAGTAATGGAAAATGAATAATATAGTGTGTGTGACAAAACTTGTGAACATTCATGTGATATCGATAGAATATGGAGTGAAACAATATTTATATGATTTATTATATCACTATATTAGTGTTCATATGGGTATCTTTGAACTTATTCGAATAGATTGGAGCCCATATATATTTGGTATTAAAAAATTATTTTTTGTTTCATGTTTGTTTTCTCACGTGATTATTAAATGTAATATCCAGTGAATATTTTTTACTCTTGTGATATATTATTTATGTATATTTCAATTTCATGGATTATGAGAATATAAATTTTTTAGGGAATCCAAAGGTTGTTTTAGAAAAATGTGTTTCATTTGAAATTTCATTATCATGATGATTTATTTTCATGTTTGAATAATTTTTTGCATGTAGTTAGACTTTTTAGGGATTATTTGGTGGTATCATGGTATGATTTAGTGTTCAGACCACAATTTTTCATTTTTTAATACATATATTATGTTTTTAGGACTCTAAAAATAGGTAGGGCATCTTGAATTTCAATTTTTTCTATTGGTTGTTATCAACATCATAGTGGGCTACGATGGTTATAAAGACGATCACATGTATAATAGTATTATTTTTATTTTTGGTTTTTTATTTTTAATTTTATCATCTTGGAATGATTTTTTTATATCTTTTGGATGTTGAATCCACATCATCACCATAATTTCTCTATATATGTAATTGTAATTAATCATGAGATATGTTTTGATTTTTTGTGGATATTAAACTTATGGTAGGTCATCTTGGTTATTATCTCATGTTTCCAAGGGTTGGAATGTTTTTTAGTCTTGAACAGTATATCCACATTCATTGGATGATAAAACATAATGACCTTCATCTATGTATTCGTCACATTCTAGAAGAAAAACAAAATTTTCATTATAAATTGAGTATGTATATCAAGAACTATTATATAAGGAACTCTATAAATAATTATAATCTCTTAAACATGGTAAATTCTAAGATATTTCCATGAATGAGTTCCCCCTATTGGTAATAAATGGTCCTCATTATTTAGTAGGGAAACTATAAACCATATTTTATCTGATCCTCATGGGTTCATGTAAACGTTATTGATAAAGTATATCATTACCTCAGCCTTCATAATTATTTATATCATAAGTGTTTGAAGAAACAAATCACAAATCTACTTCTATGCATTGATCCATTGATATTTCAAACAATGAGTGACAATTAATCTGATGTCTTGGGCCATTCTGGGCCACTCAAATCATCTTCTTAATCATGATACATCTTGGAAAAACCTATGTCATATAAAAACTATGGGGAAAGATTGTACCTATTTAGATCCAATATCCTAGAATAATAATCCATTATTATGACTTGAAAAGGGTTACATCAAATCATTCTAATTTTCATCTTGAAATGAAGTCACCTTCTG
Organism: Viscum album; assembly: GCA_963277665.1. Lineage (NCBI taxonomy): Eukaryota > Viridiplantae > Streptophyta > Magnoliopsida > Santalales > Viscaceae > Viscum > Viscum album. The sequence goes on along the minus strand of OY728121.1, from coordinate 200,533,780 downwards.
AAAAATATTCACACATCAGAAGACAATCTGGATCCATCATATGATTGGTGAATATTCAATATAACAAATAGGATGTGATAATGAATGGTGAACGTGATACTACTCCATGATCCAAATTCATACCAATAATTTAGTCAACTGACTTACCATTAACATCCAATTGGATTCTAAATTTCACTATCACAATTTTAGAATCTTTATTCACATAGATTTTGTAATAAAATTAAATTTTTTTGTTTATCACCATTTCAATTTTTAATGTCATCAAGTACATAATCCATTTCATATAATGAAGATTCATTTCCTCCTAGTAAATGGTTTATGATAACCACTTCTAGTTTATATATATGTAAAAACTATCCTTAAATGTAATGATTCATTGAAAACACAATTGCTGAACAAAAATATCTATTTATGAACCACAAATGTGGTATTTCATCTTAGTAGTTAAAAGACACTAAAACCCATAAAAAACTATTTTCTCTTCCAATATTTTTATATCTCCATGGATTACCCCCCAAGAATCACACAACACTATATACATAAATTTGGGAATTGGAAACGACAAAATCCGAGTATAATGTCAATTTTCAGGTGAAATCCAAGAAGTATTATTCAAACTGATCCATCCATTCGATCCCAAAGCCCTTATTTTTAGGAAATAAATATGGGAAACTAAATGGTAATGGTCTTTAATTAACATCATATAGTATCAATCCAAATAAATTAAACTCCATTTGTTAATTTTTTTTTGACTTAATGCCTAGGACAGAAATGTATCTTCCATGATCATAACAAAAAAAAATCCATATCTATGAAATAACATATCTAATAAAGAACTAATACTATATCCAAATATTAAATTTCCTGAACTTTTGGTAAATATGATGTGTATTAATAATACACAATACAATATCAACGAGTCAGACATGTTATTACAAGGATATTTAATATATCAATATTGTATAAATAAAAATAATGAATAAGTATAGCATTTAATTGTGAAAGAAACTATTTATGGGAGATGTAAATATCATTGGACCATTCATTATCCCAAAAAACCAAAAAACTGATACTCATACATGAAATATATTTTCCTATACATTGTCTTCTATATGTCCTCTTCTCTGACTGAATGTTGAAGATATCGAAGACGTAGATGATTCAATGAGTACCTACATTCTCTCCTTATGTAAAAAAAATTATAAATCAATCCTTGTGAATGGTTAACTGTTCATTATAGTAATTGTATTTAACATCATATTCCCCACCAAAAGTAAAATTATACCATCCACATTCTCCAAAAATAACACTAGAACACCCCATGAAGAAGTTTATACTATTCTAAATATTGTTGATTCTAAATATGTATTTCTCAAAAAGATATCATTAAACTAAATAGGATACATGAAATATGGTGGAATTGATATTTGATATCACCCCAGTAAGAGTTCAATTTCACAACCAATTCCATATTTTGAGATAACAATAGAATATATTCATGAAAGGAAAATTCATACAGGTCTACGATATAGATAAGGAATAGGGGTTCACAATCTAATATACAGTAAGAATTATTCCTTTAAACTATTCCTTAATGGATCCAATATGACAGGGATTAACTGAAATTTTACCATTACAATTTTCGAATAACAGGTTAACACATTATTCACTAATTTAGGAATTTCAATTGATATCCATTATTGATAATAATTTATGGATTTATAGTAACTAGTAATCTATTCAATATCAATTATCAAAAGAAATGAAGACATATCTATAATATTTATTTCTTAAAAATGCGCATAGAAATATATTACAATTGGACACTATGTAAAAATGGAGAAGATTTAGTTTTCTTTATAATGGTATGAGAATAGATATAAACTCATAAGATAATTTATCTAGGGATAGATACCCCACAATAATATTATTTTTTATTAATGAAATGGATGATAGTGTATCAAAAAATATGCCATTGAGTGTAACCATAATTAGAATCATGCCTCGTACCATTGATGTTTCCTCTCTCCCATCGAATAGAGCATAATTATAGGCAAAATCTTTGATTTTTTATATCTAGGGATTATCCACTGGGTTTAATGATTTACGTGGTTCACATACCCTTTTGGATTTTATAACATATGTTAAATATATCTAACATAATCTACTCCAAACACCAGCACACCCAAACAAGAGTTATTTTTACAAAACAAAATTATGATTTCCCACTCTTCCGCACTAACAAGACTTCTAGGGTATTAGAACATTTTCTTGAAAAATCCCCCTTCAGTTCAGAAGGGGAACTATGAAACCATTTCTATGATATGAAAATCATATACCACTCTTATAAATTACTTATAATTCCAATTTCATATTACAATATTTTGAAGTTTTAGTATCACAAAAATATCCAATAGTCGGTCTACTGAAATATAATATAAAACATGTAGCATTATATTCCATTATTCCTTAACCAAAAATCATATCAATACAAATAACCCCGGCATATTACTCCAAATAAAGTCCATAGACTATTGTTTTGACATGGATTAATGGCCAATATGAAATTATTTAGAATTTCCACCTCATTTAAATCAAAAAATGAGCATAACAACAGTCCTATGTGTATCATGAAAATAATAACATATCAAAATCATCCACATCACAAGATCCATGAATGCCTATTTGTCATCTATCTTTAGTGTATCATGAATAATCTCTTAATGAATAGGTCCTTGAAGTATTCACATGACATTCTATCATGTCTTCCTTACATATTCATAATTCCCCATCAAATCCATTATAGTCCTATGACAATAAAGGCAACAAATTTCACCCCCCAATATTCCATTATCTCCACTAAGAAGATTATAATTTCATTGAAGTATACTAAAAAATAATTTACATCCTCACCATTTGGTATAATTCTTTTTTCTATTAAGTTATTCCCCATTATGGAGGCTTTTTGTAGATTCAATTGAATGTTCCATAATATGTCCCTAGATATGAATTTTCTAAAATTTATAAGAAAACACGTAGAATTTTTCAATTAGATAGATAATAAGACAACATAATAGTCAACATGCTATATTGAGGAATGTGTAGAAGGATACTCATCTATATATAGTAACCAAATAAACTGCTAAAATCCCTTTAACAAATCAAAGGTCCAAAACAATTATATGGTAAATAAACATCAGTCACAACAATATAAAAAATTATTATTATCGAGTTTATATAAAAAAATTTATAAATAACAAACCATTAAGACACAATAAAATTTTCAATTAACCATTAAATAATTTTACCAAATCTAATGAATGAAATGTGATTGTGATATGTAATCCTATGTTACTATTAAATATAAAACATTAAAAAAATAAATCATATTTGAATATAAACATCATGTGAAATACATGACGTGAAATAATCCAATGTCAAAAATGAATTAAAACAATCAATTCCACTTTCGTTAACACCTATAATTCCACAAAAAACTATTGGAAATGATTTAGCTTACATCCTTAAATATTGTAATAAACATTATATTTCATTTCTGACATATAACAAATAATGAGAAAATAATGTAAATAGGGATATGACCCAAATTTTGATTACCCCGAACTGAATCACTTAGATTGTTCTAGAGTTCCATATGACCATATGCATTTCTTCCCACACAAAAGAGGCTTCTGAAAAAATGTGAGAGCCTAAGAGGCTTCATTGTGAAAAATTCCCTCATTAAATAACATATTTAATTTAATACATAGAATAAAAAATAATGAAACAATATATAGGTAAATAATTATAATATTTGATTGGCTTACTATGAAATAAAAATAAGAAAAACATATCAGAATATCTAATGAGAAATGAATTTACCAAAAATGTTGTGGATAAATGAACATTTGAAGGAAAAAAATGTTGAACATATGAAAAAACATCAATGAACTGAATACCTTATCAACATCACCACACACCATGATATTTATCCTATTAAATATCCTACCACATGGACCTTACACTTAACTATATCCCGATTCAAAATTACTAAAAACTCCAAATGATGATCCTGGAGGGAGTAATTATGAAATCTAGCAAGACGCAACCAATGGTCCACATTATAATTTCACAATATAAACAAGTTTATTCCATGATACTAATCAATGTTCATTTAAACAACATGTAAAATACATGCACACGCAAATGATATGACCTTAGAAAATAACCCATTACTACCTCATATACATGATAGAGATATTTTTAAATATTATCATAATATACTCGACCTACTAATCATCTATCAACATACCCCTTCATCAAAATTTCACACCAACTATTGAAGAAAATACTCATGTCAATACAGTTATCAAATCTTATGGATATCATACATCATCCATTGATCCAATCTCATAGGTCTAGTGAAATTCATCACATCACATGTAGAGCCAACATGACTGAAAAATAGAATCATTTCATGTCAACCCCCCCAACCTCAAAATATTAGAATCTATCCCCTAAAAGTTAACTTGTTAACTAAATATCGTTGAAAAATATACTACCACTGTGACACATATGATAAAAAAATTTATTTCACTATATTATATCATGAAAAATTCATATTTCCAACACACATCCACATGTGAATTGTATGACTAATATGAATAAAAAGATACACATGAATTCTACATAATTATTCCAAACTCCCATATATATAAATATATTTGGATTATATGATAATGACTAAATAAATATGTAATAAAATGTTTTTTTTCGGAATTACTTTTAGAATCATGTTTCATTTTAACAGACAATATATTTACCTTACTCCATCACATGTGAATTCTAGGATCATGGGACGTGGTTGAAACCACACACCATGGGAAGAATTAAATTTTATATATCATAGATGATATGTTATCATTAATAGTATAGGACCATTTGAAAAGCATAAGATAATTTTTTAGATCCAATTCAATGAGATCCAACAGATATTATCTATGATGATAATTGGATTGAAAAACTCATCCAAAAAATTACTAGGATTTCAGGATGAATTCAGATGTTAAATGATAAATTTAAAGAGATAAAAAAATTAATGTACAATAAATTACAATATTCGTGGGTTGATTTGTTGATTCACAAAGTAAAATATTGGATTTGCAGATACATTGAAAATAATTTCACCTCAACAAATAATATCTTGAATTAATTATCAATGTACAGAAACACAATTAATAAAATGGAAGGTCTATCAAACCCTAAAATAAAATTAATTTCTTCTTCCATGAAATTATTCATTATATTAAAAACTATTCATGTAATGAAGTAGTAGATAAATACAGGTTATATATTTTCAATCACATCCATCTTCGGAGACCATTAAAATGGCTCATCTAATTTAATTATAATTTAAATGTTATCTTAAATATTAATATATGGTAAAAATGAAAATTGATAATGTTTAAAACACACCAATCTTGTGAATTCTCATCGTTAATAAGTATCTCCAATGGATGAACTAATAGTTCAATGCATTTTAATAAAATACATGATTTATTCTCCCAATTATCTTCTTGGATATGAATGTGCGGATATTCAACATAAAATAAAGGATGTTTCTTTCTTCATAAGAATTTATCCCTTAAGAAAACATTATGACTTAGTCATTACATATAAGATTCTTCTATTTCCAAATCAACATATTTTTAGTCAATCACATGGGTAGGATCGAGTTTACACCTCATATGCTATCATACATGGAACACATTATGAATGAATTTATAATGTAGGGGAAGGTATAACCCATAGGGTATGGTATCAATGTTTCCAACAATATAGAATGGTCAATGAATCTATAGTGAATATTCCAATCGCTCTACAATCATTTATTCTCTTACCAATAGTAAACATACATATAGTCTATGTCACCTATAATAAACATCAGAGGATGTATTATTTGATATCAAAATTTAATTTTATTAAATAAGAAATAACTAGTCACTTTTGAAACAACTATAACTATTATGAGTTCACAATCACAAAAAATTTCCCAGTTAAAAAGGTCTCACCATCTTTTATACAATATAGTGGGGAATGAAACAACAGACTATTAAGATACTCAAAAATAGAAATATGAATGGAATACTGGATGTTATTATTTTATTAAAATTATATTAAGTAAAAATAATTACCATATGCTCTAATGATATTATGAATAGATGCCTCAAAAAATGATCCAATTTATGGATCCTTATCTCCAAATACATTTTGATCTATGGATGAATTTTCATATTATTTTTCAAATGACAAACTATCATATTCTATAAAAGATTGAAAAAATAGAAAATAGAAATGAGATTCTCAATCAGAAAATGTTATCGATGGAACCAAATGCATAAATCTAATTTACCAACCAAGGATATTTATTATCTCATCAAATAATTCAGTTTCCCATAACAGTATAAAATTAGAATCTTTAGTTAACTCATCAAATATATCATATAAAAAAATCAGTATCATAGTTTCCTAGAAAATATAATGATTAATTCCTTTATAAGTTCACCCCACTACCTCAACAGCACTTGATGTTCTTAATATATACCACCAAATCACTAGTACTAAAAATTGATCATTTAAATAGAAAATAGTGATTGGGAAATCATGTATTACCAAAATTCATTCTATTCTACCAGAATCAGAAATCGATATCATGATATAAATTGGTAGACTGATTTTGTACATGTAAGTGTCGGTCATGAGAGCCCATCATAATCAACTATCTCTATTAATAATATATGATTTAAGATCATATACGTTTAATATCTCCATAAATTTTGATATATATATATATATATATTATATCAGTATATTAATGACAAGTATAAATTATGATTGATTTCATTACAACTATGACCCTTCTTATACATAAAATATTTACAACCATTCTCACAACATGGGTAAGGGGAATGTACGAAAGGGTGATCCCATATACTAAATAAGGGTAAAAAATAATGATATAACCATATGATCATATATGTGCTTAAGATAAAAATAAATGAGTAAGAACATTATAAAAAATAAAATATTCACACCGAATCAGTCAATGATCCTTTATCATAGAACATGGAGGATGGTTTTTTCAAAAACAAATTCATAATACAAATGAGTGGAAAATCATCATTAATCAATCATGATCCATAAAATAATATCATTATGCTTAAGAGATAATTTTTTCATTGAAAATTTTAATAGAAAATTATATATATGGTCATGGCTCCCTGCAAACAGTATCATAACACATAGGGATCAATTCCCCTTCTATCATACCATATTGAAGGTCCACTCCAAATACTATTTTATTGGAAAAATAAACTTAACGTATTATGTTCTCTCTGCATTCCTACACTTATTATATTATGAGATAGAGTTATTAATAAAATTCATTAATGGGTTATATATTTTTTTGTTCCACCAATGTCATAATGAAAGACATAAATTTTGTGTCTTAATATCACACACCATTATTCATATAATTAAAAATTAATACATTTAATCTTCATGGTTCATAAAAAAATATTCCTAAAAAAATTGAATCCTGGAAAAGAATAATATTGGTAAAACATGATCATATCCTAATTAATTCATACGACACATTGAATGATTTTGTTATATATTAAAATATCATCAAAAGGTAAGAATAAATTTTCATGAGGTAAATAACATATTTTATGAAACAATGCAATTTAAAGTCTAAAACATTATAAATATATATTAAAATTAACTTTATATATAATAATAATTCAAACATATTAAGTAATTATTCGGTTTTATTTTATTTATGATTACAGGGAAACCGATTCCTATGGTCAATGTTAAAAAAATATGTTCCGTATTTTCAGTAAAGAGAAACAAGAAAACATCTTTCAAAACTGAATAGAAAATTAATTTTAGGAATTATTAATGAAATTAAAATTTATTATCAAACTAAATTAAAGAATATTAGGATAATATTAAGTAAAATATTTCAAAAATATCAATAATATAGACATCAATGAAATGATTTTTTATTTTAGGTAAAAACTAGGCTTGTTTTACAATGAAATAAATTTTTTCATATCATGATTACATGAAGAGAGGTAAATTAAAGGAACAAAATAAAATTTATATATATGAACATATATTAATAAATGATTTTTTTTTTGACATGTAATTGCAATTATTATCAGTAGATTTGAGCAAAAAAAATCATTGTAAAAATGGGAGTATAACTATATGTGCATATTCATGTTCATGTTTCTTCATTATTACTCTATCATGTTATATAATACATTTAAATTTTTTATTCTTCTACAAAATAACCACAATAATTGCTATTATACAATAAATTATATAATTATAACCTTTATTTACCAATTAATTAATAATCTTTTATTATTATCATCTTTTCATGTGATAAATGATTCATTTTTTCAGGTAGGTTTTCCTTCGGTACTAATTTTATATACACATTATTCATTGTTACTTATTATCTAGAATGTTAATATTTTTATAATATTAAAATATATTTTTTATATTCATTTTTTAAAGAATTTAGACAATGTAGGGATGAAAATTTAATTACTTCACTATGTGGAGATGGTAGTCCTTATGTACATATGAGTAACATTTAAATTTTTTAGTGGATTAAATAAATCAAATGTAAATGTTAATTACCAATTAATTAACAAATTTTTAATAATAAATTTTACATTAAATATGGCATTTTTTCAAGCCATGTAATGTGGCAATGATTAAAAAAATCCCAGCACTTCGTTGAGAGGGTAGTCCAAACATACACATGAGTGATGTTATCTTTTTCCAATGGATTGGAATTATTGTGGGTATATTTAATATTATAATTATAGAAGTCTTGTTATTTAATAAATAAAATATATAATAAATATTCCAATAATAGTAATGATACGTGAAATATAGAAATGTAAAATGAATTGTGTCCCACTATGGAAGAATTTGTTCACACGTACAGAAAAGTGACAACTTCATGTCCAATATATTTAAGAAAAGGTGGTAAATTTTAGTTAAATAATAATAAAAAAAATATTTATTATAATATAATATCATGTTTTTAGGGCATAAAAATGATTATATGAAGTCGAATAATAAATAAAACTGAAACAGATTTGTTATGGTCTATACATATTCATTCAGAGACACTACATGTATTACTCCTTAAACCTTGAAGAATTGGTCATAAGAGAATAAAGAAAGATATGAATAAAGGTAAAGTATTAAATAATGGATTTTGAGTAGGCAATTTGAGATCTAGATATCTCAAATTGTGTGAATAACATACGATACATTATTCTCTTGTATATATGAATACAGAGAAACCCATGGAATTTCTTTATAAGATTTAAATGATTTATGTCCACTTTCACAGGAAATTGGATCCAAATTTACCTGGATTAAATATTTGTATATGAAAATTATTAATTATATTCATAATGAAAATCATTACAAATTTGGGTTGAAATCATACCCTTATCTCATGGTTGGACACCCTATGTAATATCGTTTTATCCTTAATCATGGTATCAAAATATCACTTATTCCACAATTCACAATGAATAAATAAAGTTGACCCTTTTATATAATATTAATTTTGAAAAATAATAATATTAATTCATTTTAAAATAATATATTCTAGTAATTGGATGAATTTAATTTTAATTATGAATAAAAACTACTATGAAAAGTAGTTTTAATAAAATAATTTTTATGCCTAAAACATAACTTATTTCCACTATTTTCGTTGAAAAGTAATAAAATTTTTAAAATGTTTTACTTAAAATATAATTTATAAATTTAATTATATAAATTAACAATAGATATTAAATTAATTTATTATGATAATAACACAATGCGATCATACAAACTATTCATAAAAAATGAGAATTTATGAAAAAATTAACTTTACAAAAATCAATTATAATGATGATATTTATGTAAGTAGTAATTTTTTTAGTAAAATAATAATAATTAGGTTAATTTAATTATTTATTTTATACATAACGGTACAAATACATGAAAATAAATTAAAATTTTAAAAATATTTTAGTATTTTATTTTTCACTGAAAAATATGATTTTTAGAAGAAGTCCAAAAATTACCCCATGTTAATATTTACCTAATGAATTAAAAAATAAATTTATTTATTTTATTATAATTATAAAATAATTTCTTGATTTAATAATACATTTTTCCTTTTAAAATTTTATAAATAACATTTTTTAAAAATTTCTCTAATGTAAAATGATATTACAAAAAATTGAGAAATTATTTGATATCCATTAATAAATACATTTACATTAATAAGAAAATTCATAATGATTTTTCATAAATGTATATTAATATTAATATGAACCAATTAAATTTTATTGTATAATATTTTAATATATAATGGTATATATTGACTATAGATTTCTTGTAAGGTGCAATATCGAATAGTTAGGGTTCTATTGCAAAGGTACTACATATAAAATCCTAGGTTGTTAAATTTTAACCACATTAAAATGAATTCATTCTTTTAAATTCCATCACTATAGTGCACAAAATTGAGGGCATCTCTCTATCATCACGTCCCCATGTTCCCATGTAGCATTCCTAAATTTATTATTCCCCCAAAGAACATTGACCAGTTGAGTTGACGTGTACTATATAACAGTTTAACTATGATCAAATATTTATAAAGGTTTTCCATTATAAATATTATCATGAAACATTGTTATAAACATTATATTCATTTTATATGGATGTCGATGTTATTTAATCTGCATGCGAGATATCTTGTACACATCATGAAACTCAGAGTGGTTTGGTTTTTCTACGTTGAAAAAATTCAAAATCCATACTCGTTAAGGAATCCAAAAGGAAACAATATACATTGGGATCAGTATTCCCTTCCTTCTGCATCTCATAAACATCATAAATAGAGAAATTAGGAATAAAATCTTTTCAACAACTTTGATTTATAAATGTCATAAAAAATTAGTTTAACACAACTGTCTAATATGAGTTAACTTTATGTGGTACTAAATTGCTCTATCATTATCTACATTTTCCATAGCTATCTTAGTTCACAATAGCAATAATTTTCCATCATAATACAGGAATGTATATTTTATACACATATTTACATAGTGGTATTTTTAAGAGTCTATCTTAATGCTTTATTTAATGATATTGTTGTAATAATGATTAATATCATGGCATGTTAATCATGAGAAAAAATATTCGTTGTAAGAAATTTAGTTCACTAAATTCATAAGGTGATATACTATAACCCGAATATAATTATCCACTATAAATGTTATGGGGAGGGTAAATATATAGGGAGATGTTTCCAAATTTCCATTTCATCAGGGGTAATGGTTCTAACATCAAATTAGAATTATTTCGCTCAACATTAACTTTTTGACATATTCAGACCCATGAATCATACTCTATAATAACCCTATTTATGTTCCCCCACCATAAATAATCAATTTGATATTAACATATACTCATAAATCAATGGATAATATAGAATCATAAGAAATAGTATTCTTTAAATAGTTCTTTCATTAGGTTTTTTTATTGATCGGTCATATAGTTGGTTCATAAAACATGTCATTCCATCACCATTAAGGTTGAACTGAAGAACTTTTATCAGAATACTATGCATATGCTCACCATATTTTTAAAACAATTATATATTTACATACATAAATGATTTAATATTCATATGATAAAGATAATATTTCCCAAATTCTTTAAATATTTTTATGTCCATCCTTTGAAAATATAAAATATTGGATCTTTTCGAATCTCATCATTTATAATCATTCATGATCCATTTGACTTAAATAATAATCCACCATTTTTAAAATACCCATACGGTAGTGTGTTCAGATTTTATATTTTTAGTACTCTCCAACTACCTAAATTTGAAAATATGCATATCATTCTAGGAGAATATGTACATTAAAATTTAATTATTTGAATATATGTCTCCAATTTATTCCAATATATAATTCCTCTTGAGATTTTACGCAATTATTAATAATATTAACTCAATAATATGGGTTGAGTAATTTTTCTCATGAACCTGCAATTATAATAAGTCATAACATATCAGTATATCATTCAAAAAAATAATATATCATGTCTTATTAATCTATTAATAATAGTAAATAAAAGAATAACCTCATTTATATGGTATATTGATCACATATGAAATAAATAAATTCAATTATGTTAAATTAAACATTACTCACAGTCATATGTAAAAAGGAATATAACTCCCTTCTGAGTATACATGGTGATTGGATTAGATAGCCTTTAAAATTTATTCATTGAGTGTCAATATTATCAAACCATTCAAAGAAGACTATGGATTAATATCACATTGGTTCATCATGGATAATGTTTAATAAAATTAATCATTAATGGATAAACTAATACACCCTCTCATGGGATTATATTACGAAAAAATGAATCTTTTGATACACAAATCCACACATGGTGACTTATTCAATACAAATTCCCTTCTATATGGTATTCAATTCAATCCTTAAGTGATATTCATATTTTCTAATGATCTCAAAATATATATGATTTGTGACTATAGATATTTTATCAAACTGATCATGTTACACTTTAAAGACTCTCACTATTAACTGCATGAATATAGTATAGTAATTATTAGAAAAATTGAATGATTATAAATTTTTATTGACCATAAATAAATTGAAAGGATGTATTTTATATTACTTCATTGGAGACCCTAAACGATTTTTATCTATATAAAAGTTAAATAATGGATAAACATTGACCTCAAAAATATTGACAATTAAAATCGATATGGGGAATATTGTACTTATTCGTGAATATAATCTTGTCTATTCTCTATTAGGAAAAGTAGAGAATCATTGATCCAATGTACATTAAAGAAAAATAACAACTTCACACTAATGTCATACACCATTACAAATTAATACCTTATCATGATTTTTCTGGAGTAGCTTCATTAAGTTGTGATACTCAAATATGGAATTTCGTGGATTATTTTAATGATGTGTATCACTTCGTATAAAATCTATTGAAAACTCAACTTCATGATTCCTACGAAAAATGTAGAAATATTACATAAATATAAAAAACAATAAAAGAAATAAAATATCATTAATTTTGACATTCCTCCGAACCATATAATATAAATACATACATTCATTTCGAATCATGACCCATTAAATGTTTTTAATTCTAATTGAATGTTAATATTTATCATTTACCAAACCAAAAAATAATTTTTTTCTTCTAAATATATTATTTAAATTCCCTTTATAGAAAATTGATATGAATTTATATAAATATATCCAATTAAGAATAAAGATCACACCAAATTCAACAATGTGATGAATATAATTATATTTGATAATAATATTTCCATCAAATTCAATTGAGTATCATTGATATAAATGACATACAATCATTATACCATTTTGGTATTTGTAATTTTATTTTATGGTGTAGTCATTGGGGAGATGAATTAATATTTATAAATAATTTTGGCAATATATATAATAGTTTATTTGACTAACCCTAATTTTGGTAATTAAATACTTGTACTCAAATGTTACTACCTCTACATTTTAATTTTACTATTAATAAAAAACTAAAACTAAAACAATATTCCAAGATATCAAAAAATTGTTAATTAGTATTATCAATCATGAAAAAACATTCATTGTATGTATAAATCTTGAATCCTTATTTTCAATCTATGAATACAAAAGTTAATCAGAAGCCATCCATGGTTTATATCTATTAATGTAAATTATAAATACACATATATATAATGAAAATTAACCTATGAATATCTCATGGGAGTTTCAAACCATGTTTAGAGATGGGGAATATCCAACACGCATAAGAATGATAGAAAATATATACTCTCACCAAATCATTTTAGTTTTATCTCCCCTATCTAATATTATAAAAATCTGACACCAACTTATAGTATCCAGAAAAGAAGAATGATTTAATAGGAACTACAACTAATTTCAATAAAGAAATAGTGGATTTTATCTGATTCGTAGTTCTATCGTAAGGGTTCTCACTAAGGATTTAACATACTATTTTCCAAATGAAACAGTATCATTCCTCTAAAACAAGCCTAAGGACCCATACATTTCTTTCAGAAATATTACGTAATTTTTGATAAATTTTATATAATGTTCACAATTATAACGTTTTAGTGATAATTTATTTTTAATGTATTTGAAAAAAAGGATATGTAAATAATTGGTATAAGAAAATATCCACACAGTATAAAATAATGTTTTTTATAGCTAGAACCATTTATAGACATATCATACATAAATACTTATTTGTATCAAAAGGAAGTGAAAAAAGGGGTTATATTTAATGACCAATAAGGGTAAAAGAAAGAGATAAAAACTAATGGTCATATGTTAGAATAATAAAATTTAAATACTAATGGGAAATGATCATGAATAAAAAAAATAATGAATGATTTTTCAAAAATCATTAATTATGAAACCTGGTGTAAGGGTTTGCAAAAAAAACTACATAAGACATAATTTTGGAATCAAAATTTATCTAAAATGATCAGTTGAAACATATAATAATCATAATATTTTTTTAATAAAAGAATGTATATGAAATCATTTACTTTGTAAATGATCATTTCTAAGACTAGCATAGTAGAAAACGTTCATCCTCTTTCAATCATTTCAATGTCATGTCTCAGTCCCATTACTATCTATTGGATATAGTACATTACTGATCAAAATTTCATCCATAATGTAGTCCTTATTAACTCACGAGATATAATTATATACCCAATGTGTTTGACGAATATTTTACAAAGGTCACACTCATATCATATTAAAAACCACACCTATTAATAACATAATTCTATAAAACACCATGTATATCATCAAATAAACACCCATTAACAAAACAAGTGTTTCATAATAAAATCATCATTATCATGAACTATACTGATATTGAATAATGATGGTAAAATTTTATCATTTACCTAGTAATTCATAATAATCATTAAATTATTTTGGTATATAACAAATACCATTAATGCTTAACAATAAATTTTTGTTGAGGAAAATAACAATTTTATTTGAGATCTAATATTTATGTATATAAATATAATGAATAAAATAATGGAAGAAATATTATTTTAAAAAAAAAATTTATCATGAAATATTTAATGAATGATGTATTTATGGTTGTGTGGATAATAATTCATAATGTATATATTAAAATAACCATTCTTTCAAATTAATGAAAATGAATACAGTATAATATTTGGAAAATAATTAAAATATTAATTTTAAAACATTTGTAATTATGATAAATATATTTATAATTTAAATTAACTATCCATTGGGTAATATTACAATCATTGTTGGAGTCATTTAACCGAAAATATGGACATTGTTTAAAATATTCTCGATCGTTGGGATAACAAATGCCTATTTTCATGAAAATTTTATTCTAAACACTTTTTTAATTAAGAATAGCTAAATTAACGGAAAAAATTAAATGTATAGTAATAAAAAAAGTAAATTAAATGAAATATGATTTTGGAGTGATCTATCAATAAATTTTAGCATTATAATTTTTATTTATAAATAATACTTGGAAAAGTGAGATTGTAATATAAAACCTTTACCTCAAGTTTGGATTACCCTCTTAACACTAAAAAATCCATTATAATAATTTTAAATTTATTTTAATTATTAAAAACTAAAAAATTACTTTCTATAATATAATTAAATGTTTTCTGATAACATTTTATCACTAATTTATTATGAGGGATTCATTATCATAATCATTTTATGTGTTTGGTTAAACATTGTGATGTACGTTTGGGTTCAGTGGTTATGTCCTAAGAACTATGATCATTTAAATTATTTATAACATATTCTATTGATGATGTTAATTTCATATATTTTCTCTGTACAAATATTTTTTACTATTAATATAAACACGTGATGAAAAATGAATTAAATCACAACATTAAGTCAATAGTCTGTATAAATTTTAAGTGAATTATACATTTTTTACAGATCGAAAAAAATAATGGTAATGTATAATTCAGATATAATGTATTGATATTATATTCTAAATATAATATGATTTCCAAAAATATATCCACTATACAATTTTTCTTACGAGTATATCGTAATCAGATAACATATCCTAGTGAAGTTTGTAGTCCTATTCTTCGCACAAGTAGTGTTATTGTTTATGAATGGATTAGAATGTAAGAAGGTGGATATTATATTATAAAGATATGAAAATATGTATCTGAAAAATATAAAATATAAACATTACAAACATCCTAATAACAATCTGGTAATTACTACGAAGGAAAAGAAATTGTATCCCTATGTTTAGGTGGTAGTCCACACGTATGGAAAAACCATACTTCCATCATCCATTTTATTGAAATATGGTGGTAAATAGTAGTTACACACAATGAATAACATATAAGTTTTTTCATGCTAATATATTCCTAATTGTTTTTTTAATTCATCATGTCTAGTGTACGTTTAATATTAAATTATATTGAGGTCGCTTATATAAGATACATGCATAATCATTTTGAGTCTTACATTGGCTTCCTCATCAAATAACGGATTGGTAATAAGAAAATACATTATTATCATTAATAAAGGGAAGGATTATTTGAATTATTTATAGTATTAATTTTATAAAATATAAGGCTCAAATTCCTTGAAGATGGGATGATAAAATGTGGACATTTTTATGTAAGTTAAAGACACTAATTGACTTTGATAAAAAAATTAAATGATTTAAGATTACATTCATTCGAATGTGGCTCTAAATTGATTTTTATTTTAATGATAGATATTATAATGTTTCTATATATTCAACCAATAATTATTTTATATATTTCATTTTATATACTACTCTTATCTCATTGTTTAACCCCCAATCCAATCTGATAAACCTCTTTTAACATAAATCTCGTTAATTTTTTTAGTAGTTCTACTATTCCCAATGAAAAAAATTTAGTTGATCTAATATTATTACAATATTATTATTATTTTAAATATTTAATCATTTTTAATATATACAATTTTTATTATTTGTTCGAATATAATTTTAATTATGTGGGAAAACAACAATAATACCCCTATTGGAATATTTTTTTTAAATAATAAAACCCAATTTACATCACATATGTTACATTAAAAACATATTGTGAATTTTAAAATATTATATAATATATAATAAATTATTTAAATAAATCCACTAAAAAATAAAATTTAAATAATTTTAGTATTCAAAATAACATATTGCCCTTATAAAATAAGTTTTAGAAAAGTGTTTGTTTATTCCCAAAAATTAAATTATACAACTATAAATTATAATCATGATTCATATTTAATTAAATATATATTTATAGTTAATGGAGAATTTTGTTAGTAGAAGATAAATTTGAAAACATAATGGCTCGGTGATTTGAAAATAAATGATTTATTTCTAAATATTAATATTTATCATTATTCAGTGAAAAATAATAATTTTTTTAAAAAATCTTAATAAATCAACGGTTTATAATATTGAAATGCCGATTTCATAAATTATATTCAATTTTGATAATAATATTTATCAAAAATTAAATATTAATTATAAATATTTCATGTAATTTTTTTACAAAATTCAATTATTGTGAAAAAGAAATTGTCATAAAAAATTTAACAGATAATTTAGTAATTATCTTGTATAAATTAATGAGTACATTTTATTTATTAAAAAACAATGAACATATTTTTCATAAATAGGTTATTACTTTTCGTATTTACAAATTTATTTGATATGTGATAAAAAAATTTTTCTACAAAAAATTATATAGAAATTTGATTTTGTCTAAGGAAAGCAGTCAAACAATTCGTGTTTTACAAGAATGGAAATAAGTATTAAATATTTTTGTATTACAAAGACCCATCACAATATGGATTATCAACCCACCAACATTTATAGAATCTTGAGATAATCTATATCCATACCTGAACTTGTATATACTCTAGTTTTGATATATTTTCATTAGAATATTTCAATCTATATATCTATATTTATCTTGAGAGTTGGAACACTATTTTTTATCCTCAGATACATGAAATAATTTATTAAAATATTAATATATTTTAATGCATGTGCGTTCATTATTTTAGAGGAAATTTTTCCCATTTTTTGCGATGTGGAATGGAAATACCTAGAACACATATTATTCTAAAATGTAAAGATTTCACTCAGAACGACATAAGGTTGGTCAGTAATAGATGTTCAGTTTAATATGTCCTTAGTGATGCATTTTAATGAATGTAAAAATAAAATTTGATTAGTTTATTTAAAAAAACATTACTTAAATTCCTATATTTTTATCTCATAAAATGTTGACAAGGGATTCCTATATAATACAAGGGATAATTGAGAGGATCTATTATTGTAATATTTTGGCTGTTTGTGAATAGAGGAATCAGATAAATCAGATTGGGGAGGATTGGGAAGCAGTGAAAACCGTGGATCTTCTCGATTATTAGGGAATGCATTTTTTCCAATTATTACTCCAAAATCATTACAAGGATAATAAAGTGTGGTTTTCACCATTTAAATTGAATATTTCATTAGTGATTAATTATCTTCATTTTTCTTAAATTTAAACGATGTTTCCCATGATCCTTGTTTCATTTTTATTATTAATCTTTTAATCTATTTTTTCACATGATTTTGACCTGTTTATGAGGTAAGTTGGCATTGAATAAAGTCCAATCATTGAATTAAAATTTTATTTTATTTTTCCATTTTATCCCACTGGGGTATTTTACATTGTCTTCTAGGGTCACATTTCAATTATTTTGGTGTACGTACTCCCGTTATTGAACCACCATTATGATTGAGATATCCCATAAACAATATTTTAAAAATTTATGGACGGATCATGATTAATTTTTTGGTTATTAATGTAGAAGACATGGATTAGAGGTCAAATTTTATGTCCAATGGATGTGATACTAGTGAGTAATTATGTTATATCCTCATAGATGTTTCAGTGGCTAGAATATGGCCACCAGAAATGGAACGACCATAAATGAAAATTGATCAGCATTCCCTAGTGATATTAATGAAAAAATCATACACGATTTGTACTGTAAAGAATAGATATTAAATCATAGTGAATGATATAGTTTTGATTTGAAAAACCATCCACATAACATTTATTTGGGTATTACCCCTATATTTAGTGCCATTGTTTTCGGAGAATATTAAGATCAAACATTTTGTGGCCTGTCTAGTATTCCATGTGAACCTCAATGTGTATCCAAACCATGTTCCTGCATAACAGAGACAATAAACCAACTAAAAGTTTGAAAATTGAACTCATTTAGTATACATACATTCATAAGTGTAAATAGGAATGACTTGGTACCATGGAACATCCCAGTACTACGACAATACATAGTATATTGGCATAAATATTTGAACAATAAAAGATATAAGGTTGAAAATAAATGACATATAGAATAGTTACATTCCATATACTGCTATATGGATATCCATTCCTTGTGATTGAGATGGAATGGTTAGGAGTCGAGTTTAGGTAACGTGATATGTGTTCCTTAGTTTATGACAAATATTTTTCTTGTGAAATTCAATAACCGATGTTTCTTATTTTTGGAATAACTTTGGCTCACAGGTATCTTATCAGGAGATCGTGTATACTCATAGAACATGATTGTATAATTTTTAATGGAATTTGAAATATGAAATGTGGTGATGATTTCATGTCACTTATTCTGGATATACTGGACTGGTAGGGATGATTATAATAGATCATCATAAAGAGACTAGGGTTGGAACCCACACCGCCCACACCTAATTTACCAGGGTGGGGCTCGCCTATAATCCATTCCCTGGTCGAGTGGAGCACCCACCATCATTCTCATGCTTGGATCATCAAGCCAATTGGGTGACACCCCATGTGGTACTGGAGTGGGTGTCCTCCTTATTTATAGTGGAACCCCACTAATGAACATGGTTGTGGGCCCTCTATCGATAAAAAGTAAGTATACCCCCATATCATTCTACCTTGGGCGCCCTGCATGATTTTAGTTGAACACCCAGATACAATAGGCCTTGATTTCTTTATTCTAGGAGTGGAATCTAACTCTCATACTATGGTGTGAGTCATCTATTGCTTATTATTCCACCCCAGTATTTTACATAGCAGGGATATGTGGATCCTCTTTTTAGATATCCTATATATACATTTGAGATTTTGTGCATTAGATATGTGACTTTAGAGCTTCTGGTGGAAACATAATCCTCTATATGTATATGGAGATATAGATATTATTTGTCTCTATATATGATTTTTATGTGACTAAATCTATGATGGTGTTTTCCCTCTATTTCTTCTATGATTAAAAATTAAATGTATATTTTCATCACTCCGTTTATATTTTTAAGGGGGATATTATGGGTACATATATAATCAAAACTGAATGGTATTTCCATTGTTGTTTCATTCCTTAGGAAGACATCAGATTGTTCAGTAATGACATTATTGATTCCATGTGATACTCTAGAGAAAATTCCATTTATGGTGTTTGGGATTGTAGAGCAGGAGAAAGAATATCTCATCATTCATTTAAACTATTTTCATCATGGTGGGAACTCATTGTTGATTGGGGTTTTATTTACCCATTTAGACATTGGTTTTACCCAATCAAAATTTTCTTTATTCCATATATTTTACCTCATTCAGGGTTTATTGTTGATTTAATTATCTATTAGTATTCAAATACACTATTATAATGATATTTTTTGGTTTTTTGTACAATAACATTATGAAAAGTTTTACCATTTAACTTTATTTATTCATCGTTATTTTTTATAGACCCTAGACTATAGGTGTGTTCATGGGGTCATGGATGCACATTGTTCAACCATCTAGGAGGGGCTCTGTGGTTTCGTTCATTATAGTGTGGTATTAGAGAAATTTGATCCTATTATGGTGTTTTGATTCATCCACATATTATGAATGTTTGTTATGATCATGGTAAAATGTATAAGTATAATGAGTATGAATTTTCCCTAGAGAACCTATACATTGGATGGCATGGGACATATCCATTCATTAGGATACTGACTACGTACTTGTCGAGATGACATACCAACACATTTGTTCCAGAAAAAAATGGTAGATTCATCATATTAGATAACACCCTCTAACTATATGTATTGAATTTTTTAGATATATATATATATATGTGTGTGATATTCTTACTCTAGTATAACTATATCACCTTCATGATTCCATTTATATGATAGGTATCAAGGTTGCCGAATGTAGATCATGATGATGATCTGATGAGTTACGAGGCCTCTATTCATGGGTCATCTCAAAAGTTATTTCCTCTAAGATATTAGATTAATACTCCCATTCCTATTATAAAAATATAGTTCTATTATTGTAGGATGATGATGATGTGTGATGTATTAAGACACTCCTTGACATCATTCATTGAATACATTATAGGATTTATATGATCGGGATACATACCTATTATATTATTGGAATGATTCAATTATTTGATTCATTAAGCTCATCCATACCACGAATACGTATATGGTTGCCCTGACATATAGTATTTTACATGGAGATATAGTCCATTGATGTAGTAAAGTCATGAAAAATCATAATGAGACAATGCTCTTATGAACTATCTTTGAAATTCTATTTCATGAGGAGTATTACCAATAATGTATTATAATAGATCAAATATAGATTCTTCATTAGATATTGACAGTTAGTGCGGTGGTCACATAGGATGATACGATTTCCAATAACATTATGATATACACTCTCAACATGGTTTGGAATGGTCAAATCCAATCCCAGATGGTTAAACATGGTCTCTAAAGAGAAAACACTTTTTGTGTGTTCACCTTATGCATTTCTTTATATTTTAGAGTACAAAATATGGCTCTAGAGAGTGATATATTCCTATAATAATAATTCCATTAACATATCTATGGTAGATAGAATCATGGGATAATGTAGTATACATATTGTAATAGACACAGATCGTTATGGTCTTGGTAAAGGAGACCACCTCATTGTTGGATATATTCATGTGGTCCAGTGACACATGGTTCAGATAAACAATATAGTTATGATTGATGTGAGTGATGTTATGTATGTGATTTGAGAGGTCACAATACCTATTATTTCTATACATCTAGGTGATAATGGAGGGAGGGAAAATGATGGACATCAACCATAGAGTAAAAACAGTGATCAAAAATCTTCTAGGTTTATCCAAAACAGTCTTGGTGCAGGTGATCCTAGTAGAAGAGGTATTGTAACTCTATTTGGAGAAGCTACTCATGGGGTATGAAACTTTTGGGATACTCCCCAACCACAATTTTTCCCATTCATGTCTTACTATGGACATGGTTAGGGCCACATGAAATTTCAAGCTATGGGGGGATACGACAAGGATGCACACTGGGTGGCCCATGGTAAAATTTAATTTTATTACAACACTTCTCTTGTATTGATATAAATATTATATTTAATTACATTACCTCCATATAATTTGTGAAAGATGTGGATATTTCAATTGAGACATAAACATAGTTTATTTCAAGAGGATACAATATGGAATGATTTTAATCATTTCTTATCTACTACTAGTATGAGATGGAGCATAGTGGAGATATTTTATTAGGATACCTCTTGGTCATCACAGTGAAAACTTATGACATCATCTAAGGTTTGGACTAGTTTTCCATAGTTCGGACCTTTATTCATTATCAATGTATTCGAGTAATAATTGATCGGGATGATGATTTCAGATTCTATTTTGAGGGTGGGAGAGATCTCCTAGGTTTGTGACTTGGTCTTCTCAGCAGAAAGATGCAACCCATTATAAATATGTTTTCATGTTACGACATTGGTGTAGTGGGATCTTTTAGAATCAAGATTACATACTAAGAGGAGGAATTTATGGATATCATCCAGGAATATGTTTTGTGTCTACAACTTATATGGGGGGTGAATTATAAATTACCACGAACTCTAGGACTACAAAAATATTCTATTTCCACATCATATTGTTAATAAAAAGCTCCGGGAGATTAGTTTGAAGTTGAACGCCCTTCATAATACGTGAATTTTCAGACCTAGAGGTTCACCCTGGGATACTCTAGTACATTTCCTAGAAAATGTGAGAAAATATTGATGATTTTTTTTGATGATTTTAATCTGATACATGTAATCAAAATTAATAAGTACAAAAGTCTAATGATTGATGACATCATTATCTTGTTTTGATTAGTGAATTAGTTCTCAATGAATGGCCTCTTGTCTGGATACCACCAGTTGAGGGTTCATGAAAATTATGTAATGGCCTTAACATCTAATGGATAAAAACATAATAAATGAATAATGATATAACATGCAATCATTTAGTTGACTAACCTTTGGAAATAGGGATACATAATGAAATTTTACATTGATGAAAAATAGTATCTCTTACAATGTTATTTATGCTACCTCCTTTCATATAATTTTCATTAATAATATCATTCATGATAACATGTGCATGGGAAACGTAAGAATGATACAGATCAGATGCTCTGTTAGGGTAAACAAGGAATATATCACCATGAAATTATCTAAAAATATGTGAAACTGGTAATTAAATATGAAAACAATAACCATCATATTATAGATTTTAAAAAAGTCATTTAATAAATTTAGGTAGTTCCCATGACATGAATCATAAAGGGAATCATATAACATTATCAATGAGAACATTAAATTGTTATATTACAAAATTTGTTTCCATACAAATTAAAATAGGAAATAAATTCATTAGTAATAAATATCCACATCCATGACCATTCTTTTGTATTAGGTTAACTCAAAAAAACATCAGATTAATAATTGTTTTCTCCAAACACTATCATTGTGGATTTGGATCACTGGAAAATCCAATGTAGTAGTCGTAGATCAATAACAATACTAACATAGAATAAAATTTACCTTACTAATTAGTGTTTTTTTACCATTCAAGTCATATTTATCTCATCATACATTAATATTTTCTCATATCATTCGATGGAGATATTTTCTATGCCCATCACATAATGATAGTATTTCATACGTGTTCCATAATATCATTAAGGATTAATCATATAAGAACCCTTGAAAATATATGTGTCCCATAAAAATTTAATCATATAATATATAATGGAAATTATAATTGATTAATAATTATTTTATTTGAGCATCATAGAATAACCAAAGGAGAATGAACTGGGTTTCATAATAATTTTGTAATGCTACAACCCCTAGAATAAAAATGGGTTTCATCAAAATATTTTCATAAAGCATATGATACTCTGAGAAGTAATATGTGTGGCGTAAATGGGTCATATATCCAGTAAAACATAATTGATATCAAAAAAGGTTATATATAAAGGAAAATTATTTTGAATGTTCACATGGAAAATTTCGGGAGGGAAATAGACATTCCCCTTCTAAAAACATTTTTGTAACTAAATTTTTTTAATGTATTTTAAATATCATTTTCACTTAAAATATCATTATTAACATAAAATGGAATCATTGAATCATTTATTTGTCATGATAGAATAATAATTGGTTCATTTGGCAGACATTTTTAAAAAATATCCATTCCATATTTTTGGAAAATGTTTAAACTACCTCATTCACAAAAATTATATTAAGATTCATTCCAAAATAATTTAGAAAAAATAAATAAGGTATAATTTGAATTTATATAATAATTTGGTCATAAAAAAATTAATAATTTTTTTTAATGAATTGATTTAGAATAATAAGTATATTGTTATGATGAAGGAAACAATATTTTTATTTATAGACATTATTTTGGTTTCATCATTATAATATAACAAAACTTAATTTTAATACATATATACATTGAATTTTTTATGATAATTCATTACATCACACAAGAACACTAACATTGATTATAATTCAATATTTAATTTTCAATCCTAGAAACATAAAAAACTGTTTCCTATGTGTTATAAATCATCTACCAAATATTCACTCATAATTAGATATATTCATAGGAAAATCACACTTTATCCCTATCATCATAACCTATGGAAAATTAACATAAGATTTGTTTACCATTGATTTTTATGAACGATAAACAAAATAAATACATAAACAAAATATTAGAATAAGATTTTCATAAAGGGATCATAACATATGATATTCATAAACTACATTCCAAAGAAGAAAAAATGGAGTCCTATCAGAAATGTTACCAGCTCCAAATTCATGAATTAAACGAAAATCCTTTAACATGATCCATGTGATCAAAAAATTATCATAAGACCTAGAATAATTGAATACAGATAAGAATATTAAATAATTTAAATAGTATTATGGGATCATATATTTTTCTACCATTGTGGAATAGATTCACTGTATAAAACATATCAGTAGTCATAGACCGGTCCAAATAATATCATAGTGGAAAATGTTCCAAGCTTTAATTTTTTCACAAACAATAATAGTCTTTTTTATCTTGTTAGATATCAATATTCACTCAATTATTTGTAGGTAATTATAATCCCCACCCCTAATATAAAAAAAATTATACATACATGATCTACAATATAATAAAAAGTTGATCATATCAGATCCCCTGATAATAAAGGGGTTATACAAGATGATGTAGATAATAGAAACCAAGAAAAGAACTTGGTTTCATAAAATATTTCATCATTGATTAACCCATATAAATTAAATTGGATTCATTAATATACTTTTATTTTAATGTAAAACCATCACATGAATGAATTAGTATAGAACCATTGGAGATTATAACTACTAAATATTATACAACGATTATGTTAAAATAAGTTTATAAAAAATGAAATTCATAATATATTTTGGAAATAATTTTATTTAAAAATGAACCTTTTAATCATATAATTGAAGTTAGAAAATATGGATTCCTCATGAATATGGTACGTTCTGTTCAGTTAATACATGTTTAAATAAATATTATTTTTCCCAATATATAGAAAATGTAAATTGTACTTGTTTTGAAAATGACAAGAATATCCCATTAAAAACATTTTATATATAACTTTAAATTATATGTTATAATGTATTTAAAAATTTATTTTCAAAATATTAATACATTTGTAAAAAAATTATAATACATTGATATGTAAGAGGAAAGAGTTTTAGGCCAAAGAGATATATAATTTATGATTAATTTAAAAATATATGTTTTTAATATAGAGTTAACAATGATATTAAATTAAAGGTAACATGTTTTTAATCTTGGAATAAACATTGGAGAAAAAATTTCATTATGTTTTTTATAATTATAAAAAAATTATTTCATAATAATAATAATAATCAAAATCAATTTTGATGAACAACAATATTATAACAGCCTCCCCTTAACTATTTTTTAGAATTTAAATCATAAGATTAAATGAATAATAAAAAATATGAAAAATTAAATATCAATAATATAGGGGATGTAATTTTATATACGGGGGAGAGCACACACACTGATGTTTGGATGAGAATAAAGTGAACCCATGTTTTTCAAATTCCCAAGGGATCTGTATGGATTATTCCATATTATGATAATATATAACATAGAAATATTTGATCAAATTATTGTTTTAATATTTTATATGTCATTTTAATTCTTATTGTTTTAGTTTGATCCTATGTAAACATGTTTTTACCGTAAATTTGGTAATTACTTTTTATTACATTAACTATTCATTACAGGAAAAATATAAGATGAAATTATAATATATTATATATAATACTAATTAGAAATATGGAATCTTATTTTTGAAATTATATTAACTACTTCTAAAAAAATTAATTTCTAATTAAACTCATAGTCAAGATGAAAAAGTGTCCTTCCATATAGAATAACATCTAGAGTATATAAGGATTATTTTTCAAAATTTAATATGAAATTAATTAAAAAGAAATATATTGTTTTTGTTATAATATTATTAAAATAATTTTAAATTTAAAACAATATTAAAAAAATTATTCTAATATATTATATAAATGATCGGGAAATTATCAATAACAACTATTTTTTAAAAAATTCATCAAAAAGATTATTATTTAAAAAATATTGAAAAATTTACAACACGATATTTTTTCCTTGATGATTTAAAAAATGTCATGTTTTCCAAATTATTTGTCTATATTTTACAAAAATAACAATTAATATATATTAAAAAATAACCACGAAATTATTTTCTGAGAAAAAATAGTTTTTAATCATATAATTACAATTCCAAAACATTAATGTTTTTTATAAATTTTATTTATTTGTATATAAAATTTTATTTTATATTTTTTTATTAACAATCATACCACTATGTTTAACATTTACATCAAAATGGAAATGTGAAACAAAAATTCAAATTATATGGTGTGGTCCTTTAGAAATTGGTGTTATATATAGGAAAAGATATCGAAGAAATTTATGTTATATAAAAATATTTGTATTTCACAATACATGACATTGTGAAATTTTAACCACTTAAAATTAATTTCACCATAAAATTTTTATCACATTAGTCCAAATAAATATGTGTACATTGGCCTCATTACATCCTCAGATTCCAATATAGCATCCTCAAACATGTAGATTCACCAAAAAGATTTATCTAGGTGAGTGGATGTTTTTATAGATCATTCAATCTAATATCTAGAATCTCCATGGGTTTTCCTCATAGGAATTGTATTGCATTAGAGGTATGACATATTTTTTCAGTACGTGTGATGATTCAAATATGTACAACCTCTAAATAGTCTCATGGAACACATCATGTACATGTGTGATGTTTCATTGAAACACAAACTAATAAGACATTGTCCTGGTTTGAATAAATATTTCAAAGGGACTAATTTACCTAGTTATTATTTTTTTCATTATTTCAGAATATCATATACATATTTTATAGGGAATATCGTAGAAACACATTTTCATCATCATTAAATTATAGATCCTGAAATGATTATCAGTACAACTTTTCAAAAGACATTTTCACACCTTATGTGTTTTTGATGGTAAATAGCCTTCTCTTTCATTTCATCATATATTTCATGTATAGAAATATTTATTTTTTATAATCAACTTTATCATTTTAGATCACTACACATAATTCAATTTAGTTAATCATATAGATAAATTTGAATTCTCATTTGAATGATATAGTTTCATTAAAACATCTATAGAAGGTGTTGTTGATCCAAACCACCATAAAAAATCCATTTAAAATGATATCAATATATCATATATGGTATGAATTTTTCTCTCGGACATACCATATATCTATGAATGATAATAATTTCAAAAAAAAATTTCAATATCATGCAAAATAATTCACTATAGAATTGAGGAAAACCATTAATCAATAATAAAAAAATGAAATGTGGAACCTCATGAAAATATAAAAAATGAAAAATTTATATAATAGAAAAATAATCCATAGAGAAATATTCTCTCATATTGAATAAGTTTTTGACATTTTAATGTGATCAACTATAAGCCATATAACATCTTGAACATTTGATGTCATTGTGATTCGAATGAAAATATACATGGTTATTATTTTATATTTCAATTAGTATTGTGAAATATTTGTAACATCAACATATAATTTTGTGTCTCTAAATTAACATGATGAAATACCATGCATGATTATTAAAAATTTTGGTATGTCCCTCCATGTAATCCCACTAAAAATACACTTTTATTTCACTATACATCATCATATATCTAGGATGAATATATAATTGAGAACTATGACCCACATATAACAATTCATTTTTGCAAATCATTTATGGGTGGAACACATAAATGATTAATAAACCATATCATTACATCACAGTCATGGTTATCTCAAGAAAATATTTCACCATATTCCAGATCTCTATATCTACATTTCATGCCTCTTTAATCTTCGCTTGGATAGATGGTTGAACATTCATTTTGGAATTATAATATTTCTACATTCCCACTAGGACATCCGTATTCATATTTTTGAAAATAATGTAATATCTAATCTTTTGTTATCGTTATCTTGGAAGAGCCAGCATGATATTTTGAACTCAATGTATTTACCATCATTTTCACGTTCTAAATAATATAATGTATTGAGCAGTATTAATAATTAATCGTATATAACCATATCCTCTATTAAATTATCATCCACTTCTATGCATATATATAATTTAATAATTTATTATTAGTATATATATCATACTTTCCACCATAAAGAAAATTCATATATAGATTTATATAAAAAATTATTTTGGGTACCTCTAAATCATTAATTTGGTAATTTTTTTATGAATATTATATTTCCATGGGTAATGAGAAAATATTGTGCCATTCTTAAAAATACCCCACAAAATTACCTTATTGGGAGCATCAATAAAGATTTATAAATTCATCGACTATATTGTAATATAAATAATTATTCACTAACAAATGTCCTCTTCTATTCCATTAATGTTTCATCACAATCATTTTTCCAAACCAACCATGATCCATTCATAGTTAACATGGTCAAAATATTAGAGAACTGTGATAAATTACACACATACTATATATTATAACTATCCAATCCAACAAAACAAAATTCTCAGTCACTATTGTTGGTCTAAGAAAACAATCAATATCCTGCATCATTGATGGACCCACTAATATACCTTTGATTGATTATATATAACCCAAAATTAAATCGTTTTATAGAAAAAATTCCCTCATGGATACTTTTTCAATCATATTCTCCTTCCCCGGTGACTTCAATTCAATTATCATGTCATCTTTAGGCACTTCCATTATCTATGAATTGATAAGAATATCTCATATAAACACTACCAAAAACTAAAAAAATTATATAAAAACAATATTCATTATAAATTTTAACATTGTAAATAACTGATCATTTATGAATAAAATTTCAATTCTTCTGTTGTCTAATGGATATAGAAACACATGGAATATTTATTTATTTTTTGGTTTATATGACCATTATGTATCATTACAATTGATCATATAATCCTTTAACAATTATCACTTGACTAATATTAATATAAGGTTTTATTAAAAAAATATTTGGTTATAGAAAAAGGAGAGAATATCCTCATCCAATAGACACATGCCATACAATGAAAAAATTTCATAGCTCAAAAAAAAGGCAACAACACTGGGCTATGCTCTTAAACAAGCCCAAGCAGAGCATTAACAATTTAATCATGAATATAATATCTTATGGTAGAAGATCATGTTAATAGGTATTACTACCCAAGCGATGTAATCCAAGCCATCCCAAGATTCTATCACAATCTCACACCTTACCCTTTGGTATTATGAGGTATTTGTAAGTGGTTATGTAATAATTATTTTTTACATATTGATTAATACATTTTTAAAAAAAATTCGTATTCCATCAATTTATTTATAGAAAATTCTATCTTGATAAAATTATGAATTTGATAAAATATCTTTAAGGATAATAGGATACATTTATGAAATATATTAATTATTATATTAAACTATGTTTTTTATTAATAAATTTTTTTAAAATTTTTTTTATTACAAATGAATATTAGATTAATTCCCTATCTTAAAATTATTAGGTAATCTGTTTGAGAAGAGATATATTTTTATACAATAAAACATTATATTTATATTTTAAAGAATTATCTATTTTTTTAAATAATTAATACATTAAAAAAATATTATAATAAAATTAAATTTAAGAATAATAAATGATTATTTAATTTTTATTAATTAAAATGTAATTTTTTTTATGGTTTGAAAATTATTTTTGACAGAATCCATGAATTTTCTATAAATGTGAGTTCTCATTTTAAAATGGAAATTTCACTTATTTTAAAAATTCATTAGATAATATGAAAGTTATTTTAGTAATCAGGTTGTTTAAATTATCCAACTGTGAATTTTTCATTATTTAATGAGACAATAAATATTTTGGGTAAAAATTATATACCATATAGATAAAATATCTATTTTATGACATCATAATTATCCTAAAATGATGTAATAAATAAAATAATGGGTTATCTCATACAAATATATTTCTTTCCTCTAATATAATTTTATTTTTATTTATTTGACTTTTTTTATTATTCCTCAGTGAATCCTATAATGTGTAGAATATATTTTATGATTTTAAATTTATATCCTTGGGAGTTTGACTCACTTCCACATATGAACGGAGAATATTTTAATATTTTTGAACTTTTTCTGTATAATATAATGTATTAAAATACTCTTTTTCAAAATCCATAGGCAAAACGCAATGGAAGGATTTTAGTTTTTAATATTTAATTATATAGACTCCATAACATATGTTTGTGAAATATTAATGAATTCCCCTCTAATTTCATATATAAACCCATCCAATATCACACTTCACCTCACTCAAAATCGTTGGATCACTCCCAAATCTACCATAACCTCTCTATAATCCTCATTAGGCATCCCAATATCACATTGAACCCCTCTTCAATCTTTTTAAGACACACACTCAAGTAAGGGATCCTTACATTCCATCATTTCATATTTTAATCAATCTTTCTTTATGTAGTTATACCCTTTTATTTTCAACTAAAAATATTTTTCTATTATTATTCACCTCCTCCATAATTAGATCTTTATGATTGAATTATTAGAGACCCTGTTATCTCTTATTAATAACTTTCGTGTACACCTATTATCATTTTGATATTCCATAAGGGATTTCTCTCTTCTTATTTCCATTTAAGAAGATCTTCTATACTATTTATCCAAATACCATTTCAAATATTGGGATATTAGGTTCCATGATCCCTTTTCTATCTATATAAGCTATAAAATATTAGGGATCCATTTATCTCTGAACAACCAAATTTATGAATTTCCATATTACATAATTATGCTGCCGAAAATGAACAGTGATTTTCCAAAACTAAAATCACCATGTAGTGAATACCTTACCCATTTCTATTTCAAGGGTTTTAACCATTATGCTCATATAATTATTAATTATAGAAATTATTTTATTTATTCCACATTCTGTTATCATGGAATAAATGATAATGATTAAATAAGATATCTTATACGATCTATGTGACACACTTAAGCATGACATTAAAATGATTATGAAGGGAGCGCCCTGATAGTGCTCCAATACATTGGGTAATGTTTAGTATAATGATATTCCTTATGAAAGGATGTTTTTTATGTTAATTCTTGTCCAATGGTTGTTTAATCATGTTAATCCATTTGCAATATCATGCTTTTAGGTTCATGTTTGTCATGTGATCCATTGATAGGATTATTTCCTATCATGTATTGCATTTATCATGTTGTTATTTGTTTACTCCATTTCTGGTATTTATAGTAAACCCTTAATTTATGTTTGTTCTCAGGTTATCCCATGAAATGTCAAGTATGAATTAATTTTTGGTCATTTAAAATAATATTTCAATAAAGATATTGAATTTTATGTCTTATGTTGTTATGTAAATTTCAGAATACTCAATCAAATTATATCACTTAATCTTATGGGATTTTTTAAGTAAAATTATATTTAATAAATCATGATTAAGAGTTTAATAAAGATCATCTTTGTTATAGTAGGTATCATAGAATATGCTTAGTTATTTTTTTGTATTAGAGTTATAAAAATGTAGATAATGAATTACTGATTGGACTGAGTATATGAAAATAAAACGTAAATATTTGTTATTATAAATTATGTGGGTTAGTAATAAAATACATCAATTTATAGATGAATACTTTTAGAGGTGGATATAGAAAAGATGTATCTAGGGGTAAAACCCAAAATTAGTACTTTGATCTAGAAATGAATAGGAACTAAATAATGAAAATGGGCCTTACTGCATTTATATTTTGACAATCCCTAGGGATATGCATTGGTAAATTCATAATTTTAGTATAATCCATTAATAATGGTATAAAAAAATCCATAAAATTATATATATTCAGACGTATATCATGGATAACATATATTTAAGCCTATAAATGCATATGATCTGGAAATCAATTTAATTTATAATTTGTACCTCATTTTCATTGGATTACCATTGTGTTTTTAATAAATTAAAATACATACCACTATCATTTATTTTATTCTAGCCAATGGTCAGTAATAGGAGGACTCGGGATAAAAATTGATGTGAAGATCAATGTGATGTCTGTTTTATGGGAAACCCAATATACTTAAGGCACAAATCACAAATTTTTCATTATAAACTCTCAGTTAACTCAATTTTTGAATAAAAACATGGGTCTAGATGATCTTCTAAGAACCCCTATGAATGAACAGGTTGCAATCGATAGATTCATGAGACAAAGGCCTCCGACATGCATTTGATCATATGATCCCTCAATCGTTGAACAATAGATCAACTCTATTGAAAATATCTCTTTCATCCATCAATGTTCTGAGTAAGAATATATTCTACCCAATTCTTATCATAAAGAGGGTGAATCTTATCAATGGTGGACATTGGTAAAAAATATGATTCATGAGGAAGTGATTGGGGAGTTGTAATGGAAACATTTAACTAAAATCAATTTAGAAAATTATTTTCCTCGAACCCTCTAACTGAATATAGAAGGCTACATCCATTCCATCAATAAAAAAAGACGATTAATCTATAGGATGAATGGGGAAACTTTCATAAGGCTTTCACGATACTCCTCCGTCATTGTGGTTACACCTAAATGTAAGGTGTTATTCATCTTTGATGGGCTAAAAACTATCCTATGGAAAGACCTAGAGATCCATGACCTTGATATATATGAGGATATTGTATAATGTTCCCTCAATGACGAAATGTATATCATAGAATCTTAGGGTTATCATCATGATAAAAAGAAAAAGTGGAATTTAATTCTACAGATTGGATAGATAAATCCTACATTGCTAAAAAATTCCCACTCCCCAATTTCCAAAGGTATGGAAAGAAGAACCATAGATGTTTCATGAAGGGGATATGGATATGCATTAGGTGTACAAGGGAGGGGAACCTAGACAATAGTTACTAACAAGAAAACACAACATCTATAATTGAGGAGGATAATTCTCTATTCGACCATACAATCAGTGATTATTGGTACAACTACAATGAACCAAGGAACTATCAGAACCAGTTCCCTAATCCAAGGGTTTTTGGAGGCAACAAAAAATATAAGTAGAAATTGTGAGTTTTTTTCACATTTTCTAAAGTGAATATTGACCATGTTGTAGTGACATGTACTCTAGTTATTAATTAATGAATATAAATCAATATTTTCTATTCTAGTTATACACATAATTTAATATCCCAAGTGATTAGTAGAATAATCCAAAAATCACCAAAAACATGGAGGTACATATGTTAGATAGAATGAAAAATGGGGAAATTATTTCCACCAATAAATATAAATCCACCCTAATCATACGTTATGGATTGAACATCCTAACGAACCTATACATAGTCTGTCTAGTGGAATATTATGTAATTCGTATCAAAGAATGGATTTTATTATATATATCAAACATAAATTGACATGTGAGGGAAATCACTTTTCATATGGTTAATCGACCCATGATTCTGTACAAATTAAATGAGGAGGATGAATATTAATTAGCACCATCATTTCAACAGTGGATATTACTGCCCTATGAGCATGTCTATATTTGTGACATGATTTGGTCTTAGAATGGAACCATACACGATGACATGACTATTATGGGGGGATTTCACTTACATGTTTCTTGAGGAATTGATTATTCATCCTCCAATAAGAGATGTTGAATTATCCATTGAACTTATTATAGGGTCATTTCCAATATCCAAGTCTCTGTATAGAATGGTTGTTGTGGATATTGAGGGTCTCAAGAGACAACCAAAAAATAATTTGGATAATGATTTTATAGGCCCACGTGCTTCAACATGGGGTTTACCCGTCCTCTACATTAGGATAAAGGTTAGGTCAACGAAACTTTTCATTAACTATCATGAGCTCAAAAAATGAAGATAAGTAACAAGTATCATATCCCATGAATTGATGACTTGTTCGACCCGCTATGTGGAGGACCCACATCTCCAAGGTGGATCAGTGTTCAAGATATTACCATGAATGGATGTAGAAGGAAAATATCCCCAAGACTTCTTTTCGTACAAGGTATGTGCACTATGAATTCATTGTAATTCCTTTCATACACACTGATTATTTATAAATCATCATGAAAATGATGAATAGAGTCTATAAATATTTCATTGAAAACTTTTTGGTAGTCCTTATAGATGATATTCTAATATACTCCAAAACCAATGTGGAGCATGATGAGAATCTAAGCACTGTAATAGTGAAATTCTAAATTGAAAATATCTATGAAATGTACAATAAGTGTGAGTTATGATCAAAGTTTGTATCATTATTAAGAAATATATTCATAATTAATGAGATATTTTTGGATCCTCCATGAAAAGTGAAATTTCAGGATCGAAGAGTCCAACATCTGTGATAGATATCCATATCTTCCATGGGTTTTTTGGATTTCATCACTGATTTGTGAAAAACATAAAATGATTTTAAAATACTCTTACTAACTAACTCAGAAGGGAGTCATGATTTTTTTGAATGATTAATGTGAATAGATGTTTGATGTTTATAAAATGATTGTTATCATTGATCGTGTTCTTACACTACCCACTATTGGAGAACATTTCATGGTATCCAGTTAGGCTTAGAAGAAGGGAATGTGCAGTCTGTGGATGGAAAATGACATAGAAATTAACTATGAATCAAGGATATTAAATATTCATGAGTAGATTATCTAATTTTTTTTAGTTCTTTGTAGTAATTTTTTTTGAATATATGGTGTCATATTCTATATGTGGAGATTTTTTAAATATATACAGATTAAAAAATACTCAAGTATATCTTTACATTGAAAGAGTTAAATATGCACTGACTAAGATGGTTTGAACTGATCAATGTCTACGACTCCAAAATCCATTACCACAATGTGAAATAGAACATGGTGGTGAATGCTCTATGTAAAAAGGAACTATGGATTCTACCATTTATTATAATGGAAAAAATCTCTAATATTCTTATATTTTATGATATATAAATGTGAATCATAATGAAGGTAACATAATTAATCCTTTCAAAAATGATCTCTCACCAATATATATTCAAAAGGTCAGTGGATGATCAAAAGAATGATGTGGGAATTTAGATGAATTTCGAAAATATCAGAAAAGAGAAATCCACAGAGTTCAATGTAAACGTAGAAGGAATTGTGAGATTTGGGTCAATATAATGTGTTCCATAAAATCAAGGGTTAATAAAATAACATTAGAATAATGCACATTGTTCAAATTTATTCATTCACCGAAGAAGTAGAATGCTTTATTTATATATGTGATAGAACTATTTATGGGTTGGAATGAAGAAATATATTTCAAAATATACATCAATGTGTTTGGTATGTGATCATGTGAAGGATGAGAGGATTAAGTATAAGGGGATGATGAAAAAATTACCCATACCGATATGGAAATTGGAAAACATCACCATGGACATTTTCATCGGAATTCCATATACTTCCAAAATAAACAATGCTATCTAGGTTGTTTTGGATCATCTTACAAAGTCTTTAGACATCATTTCAAATCAATAGTATTTCTCAATGGATCAAATAGCACATATATAAATAGGAGAGGTGCTATGGATTCATGGTGTAATACTTTCAATTATGTCTAAACTATATCGAAGAATTACTTCTATGTTCTAGTAGAGTGTCCATCACACTCTGAATACTGAACTGATCTTTAGTACTGACTATTTCCCTAAAATTGATGGCCAATCCATGAAGGCTATCTAGACACTTGAGGCCATGTTGAGTGATTTTTCAATTGACATCCAAGGGGGATGATAACAACAACATCATTTGGTGGAGTTCTCTTACAAAAACATTTTCCACTAAAACATCCAAATTTCTACTTATGAAGCCTTGTATGGCAAGAGGAGCAGAACACCGGCATTGTTGGGATGGATTTGGGGAGTGAAAAATTCTTGGTCCAGAAATGGTGAAGGAAATGGTGTAGAAGGTTAAGACCATTAATAAACACATTAAAGATGCACAGATTTGAAAAAACTGTTATTTTGGCATTAATTGACGAGACCTAATGTTTGATGTTGGAGATATGGTATTCCTCCGTATATCACCATATAAGAGAGTTATTATAATTGTGAAGAATTCAATGTTAATTCCAATGTACATTTTCCCATTTCAGATACATAATAGCATCATAGTAGTGGTCTATCGACTAGAACTCCCAACAAACATGTCTCACGTACATGATGTATTCCATGTAACACTCTTTAATACATACATACCTGAAAAATTTCATGTACTCAATCCATGGGTGGTACCAGTGGAAATTGACCTCTCAAATGAAGAGAATCTGGCGATGATCATAGATAATACAGAAAATGTTCTACAAAATAAGATGATGCATATATTCAGGGTGTTGTGGAGAAACCAATTGTCTGAAGAAGCAATGTGAAAACCTAGGGATGTGATGAGGTAAGGTAACCCTCATATTTATTAGTACATGAAATGGAATTTTCAATAGTGTAATTTCTTAATGGGGGAATTTTTTAATGAAATTTTTTTTTATTAATCAAATTCCTTATTTTATAATGTATTATGGAAATAGTAAACACATGAACTCTTTTTATTTATTTATTGGGTTTAAATGATCATTATGTATCATTAGAGTAGATAATATTGTTTTTGAACAGCTATCACATGACTGATATAATTATATGGTTTTTTATAAATATAATTCTTTAGACACAAACAAATGAGAGGAAGGACTCATATAGTAGACTTGGCCCATATGAATCTCATTTTTTTTGGATCCCGTAAAGGTGGTAGAATCACTAAGAATCACTACTGATCCAGCCCAAGTCGAGGTTCAACACGATTTGCGAGAACAGAATCTCCAATGAGAGAGGATGAAGTTATTAGATATTATAAGCTTAGCGGTGTTATTAGAGCCACCCCAAGAGTCTATCACCATCGCACACCTTACCCTTATGTCTTATTTAGGTGTTATATGTGGTTACGTAATAAAATATTAGTTACTTATTTCATAATACTTATTCATAAATAGAAGTCTTATTCCATCAATTCCATTATAGGAATGGTACTTCATTAAAAATGATGAATCAATAAATTGATTTTTGTGGTAAAAATATACTTTTGATAAATATATACATTATTAATTTAAACGATGTTTTTATAAACAATATTTGTAAAAAAAATTTATAAATGGATTTCATATCAGTTACTCATCTATAAAATATTAGGTAATCAATTTGATAAGAGTTATATTTTTATACGATTAAATTAAATTTGTATATTTTAATGAATTAATCAATTTATTAAATAAATCATAATTTAGTAAAAAATAATTATCAGATTTATTTTATTAATAAAAAATTATTTGGTAATTTATATAAATTCAAATTTAATTTTTATTATTGTTGAAAAACAATTTTTATTAAAACCAGTGAATTTTTAATAAATGACAGTTTTCATTTTAAAAGGAATCATCATATATTTATAATATTATTTATATAAAATGATTTTTAGTTTTTCAATAAAGATGTTGAAACTATCCAATGGTGATCTTTTTATAATTTTTTGAGACTGTGATATTTTTGGTAAAAAGTAAAAACCGTATAAATAAAATATGTGTTTCATGTCATCATAATGACCCCATAAAAGGTTTAATAAATACCATAATTGGTATTCCTGGCCCCATTTGTTTTCCCATTAAAATAATGTGATTTTTTGTTTACTTGACTTACTTTATAATTCTATATATAATCCTCCAAAATGTATAATATATTTAATGATCTTAAATTCGTTTCCTAGAGGGTGTGACTCAGCTCCAAATAAGAAATGGAAATATATTAATATGGTCCTCAATTTTTTTATAAAATAATGTTTCCCACACATCTATGTAAAAACCATGTGAAAAACCCATATGATGGTATTTTAATTTTTAATATTATATTATATAGATTCCAAAACAAATAATTATGAAATATTTAAGAATTCCCCTATCAATTCCTAAATAAACCTATCCAATAACACACTTCTCATTTCTCAAACTCCATATAGCATGTCCCCACTCTGCCATCCCCTCTCTAAAATCCATCCCAGGCACATAAATATCTCAAGAAGCACCTCTTAATGCTTTTGAAGTTACACACTCATGTATGGGATCATTACTTTTATTCCATTACCTTTTTAATGAAGATTCTTCAGTTTATTATCCTCTTTTATTTTCAATTATAATTGTTGGGGTATGATTTTTAACATACCCCATACTTAACACTTTATGCTTTAATGATGGTAGAACCATTTCTCTCTCATTAATGCATTATGTGTACACCCATTACCATGCTGAATTTCCATAAGGGATTTCACTCTTCTTATTTCCATTCAAGCATTTCTCCTATATAATGTATCAAAAATCAATTTCATATGTTGATAAATTTTATTCATTGATCACCATACATTATATTTCATTTATAAATGATGAGGGACCCCTTTATCTCTCATCATCCCAATTTATGAATTTCCATATGACATTGCCATGCTGCAAAAATTACTCTATTATATTTTAAGAAAAAATTATAGTGTTCTGAATGTTGTACAAAATTCTATATCAAGGGTTCTAAAATTTATTCCCATGTACATATATATTATATAAATTAATTTTATTTATTCATTATTGTTTAATAGTGTCCAATGAAATGTGAAATATAAAAATGATAAGTTAATTCAACTAATAATAATTCACAATATCCTTTTGGGTTATATTCTACCACCCCCCTGTAAAATGAATTTAAACCTCAAAATACATATAGGTTATCAATGTTCAAATACATAAATGTTAAATTCATAGAATCCCATATGATAAAAATGATTACTAATACATCACCTAATGGGGAATGTTGTGGCCATAATAGTTTCCTAATTTTACATAAAACATAGTTTATTTATAGGATAAAATAGGATAGGAGTATTTAATGACATGAAGGAAAAGAATAAATATTTATATAGACTAATTGAGGTCTCCAATCATATACAAGTGAATGATCAAAGAAAATTTGAGCTCCTCAAATCCATAAGTCTGTGATAATTTAAAATGAAATATTCCGAAGTGAAATAAGCTATTTAGAAAACAAATTCTAATTTAAACCTTTATTAAACATTTCGTAATTAATTTATTGACCAATAATATTTGGAAATATACATATATGATATATTTCAATATACATATTTTAATTCATTTGTTGTTCTATTATAAATTTAAGTATCATCCTTTACATTGAGAAATAGATTTCCATAATTTAAAAATGATGTTTAAAAAACTAAAATACACATTTACCATAAATTATGGCCCAGAAGTGAATTATAATTATATCTATTTATCTGTAAATACACAAAAAAATAAATATTATTAATCACCAAACATAAAAAATAACAATAAATTTTAATCATATAGAATTCTTCCTTTAAAAAATTGTACATCACCAAGACATCATGTGGGGTAGTGGTATGTGTGAAACCCTTAATGTCCTTTATTAATGGTTTCATGACTCGCAGCCTTACCGGGATTGATTGAATATCCTGTGACATACATGATTTATTTTTATTAAACTACTATATTTTAATTTCAAAATTCTGATAGACATTCTAGAAATATAGTTAATAACTATACATTCATTTAACAATGACATTAAAAAAATATCAATACATAAATACTTCCGTCAATGTTTATCGTAAACTTTTCCATAGTAAATAACCTTATAACCCTTATGAAAGCTAAAAATACAAAACATTATAATGTAATACATGAAATTAGATTAACATTGGTCCCCCCATACATCACAAATTACCATGTGATTTCCACATTCCATACATGTGAATAACCTCATCATGTAATCCCTTGAAACAAGGTAATTTCCTAAATTAAAATATATCCTTATGCAAAACATTCATGTTCCCTTATTCCAATGAATCCATTTCATATTAATTTAATCCTTGAAGTATAAAACATCACCCTTGACGTCATTGACATTTTTTTCAAAAGTAATTTCCACAAAAATCCATATCACCTAATTTACATATTCATATCCAATATATCATTATCAAATGATGATTTTCTCATTTTTGGCAATTAATTAAGGGTTACCTCCCTGTTATAAAAATATCACCTTTTCATGAAATCACATTTCTAAACCTTCATATACATTCCACAAATCCTTTTCAATATTTAATGATAACATATAGTGAAAATAATTATAAAAGTAATTATTTAAATAACATAATATTTGAATTAGAAAACATAATTACTTCATTTATCATTCTTTAATCATAAAAATTTACTCAGTATTCATTCACTTTTTCCTTAATACCACTTTTGAGAATTTGGTAAATTAATTATGACTTAATGATCCCAAAACACAAAATAATCATTCTTTTTATGATCAATGTAAGCTATTATTTATGAACATCTGATACCATACACATGTGTTTACAATATCTCTATCGACATATGTATAAGGAATACTCATACCAAATTCTTGGTTCACTTTAATTTATATCAACTTGTGAAATCGATTCAAATAATTACCATTATTTAAAAATATTAAATATTAAATTTTAACCATATTCTATCTTGTTCACTATGTTGAATAAAACCATAAAACTATGCATGAGAATCATTTTCCATAATTGGATACCATATACCCATGAAATATTATCATATAGGGTTCCTAAATAACAACTCTTATTTATTCTATGACAACATAGGTATATTCGACTTTATTAATAGTAAAAATGTATTAAAATATATAACAATGGGTCAAGATGATTATGTCAATTTCCAAATAATATCCCCGAAGAGTTTCAGACCTAGGGTGCAATAAGGTCTGTTATCTTGAACCAGATTACCCTGATCCATGCCCAGAACTTCTTTTCAGAGTTTTTACCCCAACATACATGTACTTCAGAGCCACATCAACATGTAGTATCCAAATAAAGATTTATTT
The DNA here is from genome assembly GCA_963277665.1 of Viscum album. Classification (NCBI taxonomy): domain Eukaryota; kingdom Viridiplantae; phylum Streptophyta; class Magnoliopsida; order Santalales; family Viscaceae; genus Viscum; species Viscum album. The sequence goes on along the minus strand of OY728121.1, from coordinate 200,491,415 downwards.
ACAGGAAACCACTCAATCATTAAATTACCAAGATTCCTAGAAATTTTCCTAATTGTTAACTCATCTATATACATATCCTTAAATACAAACAAATACATATCCTTATAAATATACTTATAGATATTAGTAAATATTTCTCAACCAATTTTCCAAATTTTCAGTAAATATTTTCTAAGATAATAACTATATATACACTTGATTAACATAAACATATTTTATATCATTTTATATTAATATTATGTACATTAAAAATATAAATTATTTATATCCTTAATATAGAGGGAATTTGGAAATGTTGAATAAAAATATTCCATCTTGGTGAATGTCTTTCAAAATATCCAATAAATGTCTCCCTGTTTAGTAATTCTACCTAAAATTTTCCATTATAACTTCGGGAAAGATAACATAAGATTTTGTTGATATATAATTCTTGTTAAGGGAAAATAGGGGAGATATGTAAGCATAATTGTGAGCATAATGGTTTGATAACATGGTTAGGAAAATAGAAGGTCACACCCAATGCATACAGTATCATACAACTGAATCATGGAATAACACATACTAGTTCAAAAGACATGAATCATATTATACTAGGTTCATTTCTCATTCCATTCATGTCTATCAAATGAAATATAAATCATTTACCAATTAATTGGACGAAAATATTGATCCCATCGTTATCAAATTGAAGTCATACATACATGTTCCCAAAAATCATATACAATACTTTCATAACACATTAATTGAAATCACTATCATAAAAATATAATTATATCATAATCAATGGAAAAAGATAAAGGATTCATAATCATTTCAGCAAAATAATAACCCAAAAAAATTAAAACAAATTTACTAATAATATTACATGTTAATGGGAAATTGGTTTCATAATGACCAAAACATTAAGAAAAATTCACTCATAAAAGGAATATAAATGTATCCCTTAGAAAATTTCCCTTAATGGAACGACTAATATCCTCTGATTTCATCTTAGATGGAAAATAATTTAAAAAATTATTTCAAAAACATTTCTTGAGGTAAATATCATTTATTATTTGAAGCTTTATTTATACATAAAACCATTTGAAAACAAATTTCATATAAAATAACTAGAAATCTTATAAATAATACATGAAATCATTTTAAAAACGTTTTCATTCATTTAAAACATATATAGATGACCTTAAATCATTTTCAAAACATTCATTTCCATTAAAAAAATAAATGTATCTTGAAAAATGGATGAAAACCATTTATTTGAAAATACCTTTGAAAGCATATAAATAATTCTTGAAAACATTTGGAAAAAAAATTCCATGAAAACATATTAAATAATAATGAAAATGTTTTGATTTTATATACATAATATCATATTAATAAATCATGAAATTTATTTGAAATCCATTTAATAGAAAATAATTTGAAAAAATATAAATAAGGATTTAATACATTTGGAAACCATTTTCCTTGAAAACATGAAAAATAATCTTGAAAACGTTTTGAAAATAGTATTCCTTTAAAATATATAAAAGGTGATTCTAAATGTTTGTAAAACCATTTCATTTGAAATTATTTAAAAACATATAAATGAGGTCTGAAATAACATTGAATCCTATTTCCTGGAAATATTATAAAATAATCATGAAAAAATTTTAAAAACAATTTCCAAGGAAACATATAATATTTTCTTAAAAACATTCCAATAATATTTTTCTTTAATATTTTTTAATACATATAATGAAATATTAAAAATGTTTTGAAAGACATTTAATATAAAATACATTGAAGATTCTGTAAATAAATAATTATAATGCTTTGAAAAAAAATCATTCAAAATACTTTGAGAACAGAAAATAATTTTGTGTAAAAATTTGGAAACCCATTTTAGAAAATATTGTTTTCAAATTATATTTTTTTCGGATCGAATAGAGTGGAAGAATTCAAACTTTCCTAAAAATAGTTTTATCTACCCTAGTTAACAATGAGTTTATGAAATGGTTCGAATATTTGAATGAATAATTATAATAAATAGAGAAAAAAATTCCTAAATTATCTTTAAATATGGGTAATAATATTTCATCAAAGGAAGAATAAACATAAACAATATTGAAAAGTGATGAGATTGAATCAATTTATTTTCAAAACAAGGTAACATGGGATCATACACACAATATCAATAAATAAAATTACATGAAGGATAAAATATCTTAGAAAGGAATTAAATTAATTATATAACATATTAAATTTATATATATACACCATGAGATATACTTTTTGTGCAGAATAGAACTTTAGATTCAATGAATGATGATTGACACAAAACTATTTCACCGAGTTGGTAACATATGAAAATTAAACACCATGAATGAAAGATAATAAAATTCATAATTGAATACCACAATATTTAATTGAAATATACATAGTATACAATCATGGGTAGTACATACAATACACAAAAGGAAAGGCTGGAGTTATAGAATGCATCTAACAAAAAAATTAATGTTAGATGAAATCTCATTACTATTTTTCTTGACTCTTATCATAATCACTAAAACATGGTGTAGAATAAATATAAATTTATTATAAATAATTTATGAATTCATATTATTATATATAATAACATATATTATGTGATTATGTCTTAATATTACCCTCCTTTTAACAATATTATGTTATGATTTCACATCGGGTAATATTCACTATATTATTTGCATTGTCATACTTTGTTATATGTCATGTCCTTATAATTTTTATCATGACTTATAGATTGTAAATCATGACATAAATATAATTTATATACATTATATGTGTATTATAATATAATATAAAATATATATGTATAAATTGGAATACATCGTTTACAGAGATAGTGGTCGTACGTACGGATGATCGATATTTCCTTTTAATTGTTGTGTAGAAAGAAAGAATGTAAAAACACATATATATTTATATATTTATATATATATAAATACTAAATTTAACTTATTATATCTTATATATCACAAATATTCTCTAAACCCATAATTAAAGCACTCCATTTAGTGTGTGAACGAATGGCATCACATTGACTGGGGGATAGTCCACACATCCTCAAACAAAATGTCTTATTTACACTAAACAGATAGTAAACATATATGTGTTTTAAATGTAAGAAAAAAGAATAAAAAAATAAATAATATAACATATAACATTTATAAAGATAGCATCCATAATAATTTTTTCAATTAGTGGTGGTATGGAAATTGAACAATCGTCCTTTAGTGAGATAGTAGTTCTCCAAACATGTAAACAAATTAGTTTATTTCCATTAGATGGAGGTTTGTGTATTTTTAGGTTGAAAAAATAACATAAAAACTTAATATTATATATATGATACATTTATTTAAATACTCATGTAAAAATGAATTTGTAATGGGTTCCCAAAGACAATAAAAATGGGCTTGATAGAAGGTGTTCATTCTTAATCAGGTAACACCTTTTGCTTTGTGCCAAAAGGAATCAATAGTTTTCCTTCCAAACATTGGAAGGCTTTATGAAGGAAGGTATGGATATTGGAATGTGTATTAGTCTGGTATTGCTTGGATCTAAGAGGATTTATATGTGTGAGTTAATGGGTTATGTGGTGATGTTTTATTTGGAAGGAAAATGACTCACATGGAATTCTTTTAAACCATGTTAGGTTTACACATGTTATTACAAAAAAAATCATAAAAACCAATTTAATACCACAATGGAATGTGTATAGATTAAATATTTGAATAATAAGGGTTTCTTTCAAGTTTAAATGTCATTTGGGTGAATGTGATTAAGGTTTAGTCCTTAATTGAGCATAATGTGACCTTAATGAATGTGATTAAATTTAATCGTTTTCACTCATCCTTTTGACAAAAAATTAAGATGTTCTTATTTGAATAAAATCTTATACTAATTACAGTTGTGTAAGTAATTTTTTTGAATTCAATTCACAAAATCTTTAATATTTATATTAATTCTAATATTCTATATGGGAGACAAATATTGTGTTTTATGGAAGAATAATATAAAAAAGTATCATATGTTATTATATTCAATTTCAAAATGAAATTTATTATGATTAAATATATTTTATATATATATGAATAATTGATCTAATGTTACTTTATAAAAATTTATATTATAACGCAACATTAATAATTATTTAAACAAAAAGTAATTTCTTAACTAAAAAGTAGTATTTTTCACTATTTATCAAAAAATTGATGTTTCTCAGAAAAATACCAAAAATCCGCTATATATTAATCTTGTAATTATAAATTAAAATAAAAATTTTATTCCATCATATTATATTCCTGGATATTTTTAATATAAATTTTATTTTTTTTCATTGATGGACATGTCTTGTGTTTTATTGATGTTTTAATCATATAGGGAATTAACAAAATATATATATTTAGTTATCAATATGTCTTATTTCAATAGATCCATTATATAAATTATATGTAATGTAGTTATTAATATTAATATAAAAAAAATTAATTGTTGGGACATGAATGTATCATTTAATGACAATTATATGAGAATGATTCTTCATATAAACATTGTGTTGAGTCTATTGTATAATAAATCAGTGTTCAATGATGCATAAGCTAACTTAGTTTTGCGTGTAGTGAAAACCATGTAGGTATTTTGTGTAGCACATTCCAAGTCAGTATTACATATTTTGAAATCCATGACTGAATTTTATGTAGCACATTCCATGTTAGGGCTATGTAAAATTGATGAATAACATTGATTTTTAATATTTAAAAATATATATAACTATTTTAAAACCCATATAAAATGTAAAATATATAAAAAATAAAATAATTAAAAAAATAATAATTAAAAAAATATCATTGTTTTATTAGAACTAAATTCCATAAAAAAAATCTATTCTCTATCTTTGGAGACATAGTATTATCAATACCCCATTCTTTCCATTTAATCATATATTCTGGGGACCTCATTCCCCTAGTTCATGGAGAAACAAGGGACCCTGTGTCTAGGTTCATTCTTCTTAAATTTTTTTATCCATTTTTCCATATTTTCTTTTTGGTGAGAACTAATATTTTGGTTAATTTTATAAGTATGGATTGGTGTGGAATGTGAATTTTTGGTTCCATTGGATTCCATTTACTAAATCAGGGATTTCTCCCATGGTCCTTCTATGTTTTTCATGGCTCTCTTCAATGCATAATTATTGGTGGGGTATCAATGTTCTGAAAAATTTTGTTCATAGGAAATATTAGAATGATTTTACTTTCTCTTAGCATGATGGTAAGATTTATCATAATTAAGATAATTAATTATAAAAATTTATTTAAAGAGATGAGGGTAAATTATATGTGATTAATATATATGATGATGTTACTAATGGAAGAATTATTTCATTATAATTACTATGAAAATTATTTTTTTATATCCTTTTTTTATTGTGATTATTATTATTTTGAAACACCTGTTATTATTTCCCAAATGTAATCACCTAAATTAAATGGTATATCAGTTACATGTGTATAAAGTATTATATTTCCATTTAAATATATAATTTTGTTAGAATATCCATGTTAAAAAATGATTTAATGTGTTTAAATCCCAATTATTAAATATGAAATTTTATGGTAACTAGATTTAAGGTGGAATATATTTAATGGTGAAAAAAAAATTGTTGGTTTGCATTAGAAGAAATGTGGGTTATTGTGTGGTTTTTTTGTTAGGTGATCAAGGTTTTGGAAATTATATGAAATTTGGGAGCATTGAGGAATATATTTTTTGAATCGTTGGTGAAATTTTCTGGTGGATATGTAACTTTTGAATAGTTATGGAAATAATGAAAATGGATTGGTATTATAATATGTACATGGGTGGATTAATTTTTTTTCTAGAAGATAAATTAATGATAGAAATATAAATGGAATAATGATGTTTCATTATAATATGTAAAGATAATAAATGAATAATTAAGTTTGGAATATATTTGCGACTGTGTTCTTCGTAATTCAGTGAATATGGGTGGATAAGGATATGAGTGAAGTGTTATAATGTGATAATGGATATTTTTAAAAGGAGGTGGTAAGGTGGATCTGTTTTGTGGAACTATAGGTTTGTATTATTATTAACTATTACTTGTTTTCCCTTGTGGATTTTTATTTTCACCCCTCCAATGTCATGTTCTTTATCTTGCACCGATGGATTTTTAGATTAATGTGTTTCACATAGTCATCTAGTTTTAGATAATGGATGGATTCCTAGACTGTTTTTTAAAATCACTCTTATATATAGGGTTAGTGTGAATATAATGTAATGTATTTCTATTATAGTGAACTGGGGATAATGTTTTACAAAATAGATGATGTAGATCATGGTGGGGTCATTAATTCTTGGTGAACGTCTTAAATTCAATTTCCATAATCTTCAAGAAATAATAATATTTAGGTTTATTGTAGTGGTTTTGGATTTTGATGTTGTTATGATGTTATTGGAATAGGCTAAGACCTCAATCATTCCTATTTTTTTGAGGATTTTGATGATGTGGTGATGAAAGTTACAGAATTTAGTGGAGCAACATGATGTATGATGTTGGGGAATGATAGTCTATCATCGGTGTAGAATTGGTGTGGGGTACCATTTTATAGAAATTCATCTTCCTATATTAATATTATTTGATAAATTATTTGAATGTGTGATTTTGTGGGATCAAGATGTAGCTGACCTATAATTCCTTTTTCATTCTATAAATTTTCCTATCGGGAATTAATATTATCATCTCCATTTGGAATGGGAGTCCATGGATATGATCAAACTATGTATTAATGTTATTTTTAACCTACAAATATGAAATATATTAAAATGGTTATAAAAATGGTTATATACTCTATGCCATAAATTTAAATATCAAAAAATGGAGATGTTGAGTTTCTTCCATTGGATTATCATTTGACACATTATATGGATACAATAATTTTATTCTAGACTATGATCATCCATTGTGGAATATTTTTTGGTATATTTTTATTCATATGATGTAATTTTGAATTGGTTTCTTTTCCTATTACATGATCTAATATTATTACTAAGGGTAGAACCTTCCATATGTGAAATATTTATACCCTCGGTTCTCGTCAATAACTCGTAACATACTAAAGGAAGTAATTGGGGGGTCATTTAATTTCATTATTCATTGTTGTCATAGGATGGATTCCATTATACGCAGGGGTTGTGAAAAACTTATATCAAATGTGTTGTTTAGGGGATTGGATAGATATTGGGGTTTGACATTATGAGTATCTCATGCAGTTGGTAAGGCAACAATATCCAAATTTAATGGTGCATGATATTGACTTAGGCAGGTGGATGGAAAAAGGATTTTATACCCACATGAGATCTGACGAATGGAATATAATCTCAATTAATAACATTAATAAGTGGTTTCCCTTTACGTGTAGAGATGTAGGAACGGTTCATGCATCTCTCTTGTTCGTGATTATCGATGAACAGTATACATCTAGGAATTAAAAATGAATTTAGTCTGATAAACATAATATTGCATCTAATTAGGTCTAGTAATCCATATTTTCATTTTAATTATGAAAAATTGATATAATCCCTAAATGGGATAGGATGAAAACATCCATTAGGCTGACCTAGCTGATCATTGAACGATTGATCAGACTATGAATGATGTGTAGTTGAAGATAACTTTCTATGCATTTCTAGGAAAACAATTGGTGATTTATGAGAGAAATATACTTATTATATTATTATAACACTATTTATTAGTTCTAGATATCATATTTAGTTTGATTCAGATTTTTCAGATTTGATGGAATCCACATGAAACAACATAGATTTGGTTAATATTGTGGTAGTGGTAGATAGTATATCCTATTAAAAATATTGACTGAAATGTTTCCTATGTTAGTTTTCAAGAGTTTTTAGAAAAATGTATCATATAAAATATGAATATCAGAAAGAGTTATGATATTATTTATCATCAAAAAGGGTGATTTCTATGTGAGATTACGTGATTTTATATGAGGACCTTTTTCACCTCACAACTAATATTTTTCCAAATAGGGAGTCTTGTGTGTGATATCTTGAGGAGTGACTCCATACTATTATCCTATAATGGATACTCCCTTTAAAATAATTGTGTATTTATATGTACCAAATAACATGATAGTGATTGAATAAGTGAACTTATTTAGGGTATTTGTGAGGGGGATCTAATAAGGATTCTTAAGGTGTAGATTTTTTGATGGCCGAACTCATGTTCCGGGGACTCTGAGTTTTCAACAAGTGGTAGATAACCACAGTTAATTACATTATATTTTCCTAGGTCCAAAAACTCCAATGATAATCCTTGAAGATTTAAACTAGTTTCATTAATGTTTGTAAGTAATGTTCATCAACTATATAATAAATAATTTGCAGTGTGGATTATCTTGGTAGTGGAGATCAGGTTCCACATCAACCCTATCTATAGTGGTTCCATGATTATAATACACCAAGAAGGGAGGTGTAGGAAGGAGATGAGATAAGGATTTTACATGTCATATTAGACTAATACCTGATTATATATAGGGAATTGGTTGATAATATTGTGCAAGGTTTTTGTGAATTATTAGTACCATGCATCAGATTTTCCAGCACAATAGGGTATTGAGGTTATTTGATATATGATTATATTATTTTCTACCCCTGTTTCAAGTTTGATTGATTATATAGAATCACAATACTTAATTTTACTCAGAGTAGTTTTTTATTTGGTATTATATGTGTAGGGGTTATTCATGCCTGTATTATTGAAGAAACTAATTATAAGGCATAACTTCTTGTTTTATGAGTTCTAGGGTTTTATGATTATGATGTGGAAGAATATTCCTTGTGGGGGTTTATTTATTCTATAAATATATCCTTACAATGACATATATGTCATGGATTTATATTTATCCATGTATATTATTATTGAATGGCATTGGAGGATAATCATGTTTTCTGATGTTGATGGAAATCATATAGTGTTTCAAAAATGATTGGAGTTATCAAATGTTATGTAGGTGGGTGGTTCCCCTTAATTACTTTATAAAAGGGTTATAAGTGATTTTAATGGGCACTATGTTGGTAGTGGATCATAGAGTTGTTTTTTAAATTAAATATGTTATTCCTTATTATATTGTATCAATATACCCTACACATGATATTGATTTTGTAATAGAATTACATTTAGATGTCTTGCCAATTTTAATTGATCATTTTTGTAAGTCACCATCTATATTATGAATATTTAACTATATATATATATATATATGACCTAATGTATAATGATTTCATCTTCCCCAATGTGTCATTGTGGTGTGCTCCAATTATATAAACAAAGAAGGGATATTTTACTATCGGTATGTGTATAAAGTTTTAAAGGATGAATCATGTAATGATGAAGAATAATTACAATGTTTTATAGATTATTGATGTTGTTGAAATTTTTATATTATATATATGGGGTTTTAATATATGTATATGGTTGTAATATCATTACATAATGGTCATGGCAGAAGATATCAGGTACAATAACATGCGTTGTAGATTTGGTCACTTCATTTTTTTATTTCTTCCGTTATTTGTCATAATTGCACAGATATTGTTCATGTAACTCATGAAATCAATATTTCGATGAGTTCCTCGACCATTTCATAGTTGTGTTCATCATATAAAATCGTTTTCACCTAATACTTGAGTATGATAATACCGATAATCTAAGGACAATTTCATCGAATCTCCATCAATTCCTAATTTATAGAAAAGTGTACAATCTAAATTACTATATATAGTAGGTCAATTTAGTTATTCATTTTCCATATCAGTAGTGAGTACATTTTTAAAACAACATTGTTTATATAATTTTATATCAAGGGACACATATGAATTTTGTTGAAGATCAGAACATTCTAGCCCGTGTATTTTATTTTTAGAGTTAAAAGTCTCACATATCCTGTATTACACCTATTTTGATGTTTATAGAAATGATGGTACATTATCATTTTCTGACTGATCAGTTTTAGGAAGCCTTATACAACATATATTGGAAGTTGGTCCATACCCCAATTTTATGGTTTCTTTATTATGAGATAAATTTTGATGTGTATTTAATGCTTCGTGTTTCGGACTAGAACGTGGCTTAATGCAATAATAGTTGGTGATATCATATTTGTTGATTTATTTACACCCCCATGATCATGGTTTTGAAAACCAATATTCAGAATATGTGGCATTGTTTTTTTCCAGCATCAATACTGAACTTGCATCACTAGAGAATTCACTTTACTCCTTATTGAATATATGTGTTATGGGTTATTTTTAATTCATTATGACATTAATTTTAGATAATAAAGGTGGAAGTAGTTACTCCATGACTCTGAAATTGATATATCCAACACCATGTGGGATAATATTTCTTTAGAAAATTCATATCATAGGAATCCATATATCATGATTGGGTAGGCATCTAGGTATACTCATAGGGAAGTATAGGATTTAAAAAATATTAACAATGATACAAGGGAAGATGATGTTATATTTAACTCAATTTAGATGATAGTGAATTATCCTCTTATAATGTAGTTGGAGTATTTTTGTTGGATATATCAATAGGTTTATGTGATGTGAGTTTAGATTTTTTAGTGTGATTTCCTTGATGGGTGTTCAAAGGAAGGCTACCCCTAATTTATGTTTAATTTTTTTTGTTAATCAAAATTTAAAAATGTGGGGGATTCTATCACGAGTTTCATATATCATCTTTATAGGTGTTACCAAAACAATAAAAAATGTATCAAAAAAAGAGGAATTAGTTTTTTTTATCCCAATATGAAATAGGAAGTTACATAGTTATGGTTGAGATAACTGTGTTTTATATTGGTGATTTTAAGACATCAAGTTCATGGTGGAATGTTTCAACACATTCATGTTCTTATGTTGCAGTGGGAAGATAAAAAAATAAATATTTCATATGATTTTCGTAGGGTCATATTGGTTATGATTTTATCTGGTTGTTCATGGATGATAAAAAAATGTTTGATTAACTCTTATTAATCTGGGATTCATCGAAAATAATTTTTTTGGAGAGGAGGCATGTGGGAGAGACATCAAGATGACAAGGAGTTATAATTTCTAGAATCATAGATTATGACTCTTATTTTACATCATGAGTTTAGATAGTATTTTATCATTATTTTGGCTATTTGTTACACCATGTACTTCATTCCACCCCCAACCAAATAGGTAGATTGGGAGAACTTTCCAAATTATAGAGAATATGTTCTAGTTATGTCTCTTTTTTATTAATAGATATGTGCGGAAAGCATTTTACATTTATTGAATTTACTTTTATCCACATATACCACTAATCCACTGATTTGGAGATGTCTGAGGAATGTCATTAAAAGTTGATCCATTATTTTGTATGAAGGATTGTGTTGCAGATTCATTATTTCATGTAACCAAGGTGTTGTAATGTACAAATCCAAAGATCTATATTATTCATGAGTTGATAAAGGTGGTTCTATAACATCATATGTCTTGTTACATTTTTAGTATGAGGCCCTTTGATTTTAATTTTAAAGGCTTTGTGATCCAAAATCCTCCCCACTCCACAGTGCCTTTTTTTGGCGGAGTAAGTTGTTACCCAAACTTAGTCGACCATTTTTTATTTTAGAGGACATTAGTGATGTGTATTAATAGTTATAACATTGTCCATATATGTACATGACCCATGAAATCATCAACATATCACAGATTCAATGATCTCTTTATGAATACAACTATGAATTTAATTGATGGAGATCAAAATATTGGACAACAAAAAATTCATTGAAATGCATGTTAATATCTGATAACATTGAGAAACAATATTTAATGGAAGTTTCATCCCATTTTTAAATGTGATTTGGATGCATGGAGACTCTAAAGAGAAAACCTGTTAATGTTCTTCATTGTTTCATGATCACTATCCTATCTTCTAATGAGTATTGGTTTTATTTTAAATTCAATAGAAAATATAAATCATGGTTTTAGCTATTTGATTAAATATTATTTTTCATTATCCTTATTGGTAATTTCTATTTGATGGTTTTATTTTGATATCAATGATATCCTTTAGATTTATCTTATGGGATAGTTGTTTAGACACAAACCTTTTTCAGTTTCCCATCATGGAGTTTTTTTATTTATTAATGGTGTTAATTGTTAATGATATGTCTTTTTTGATGAATTATATTCCCCATGAACCATATTTTAGATTTTCCAAGGATTATTATTTTAAATAAGTAATTAAGTGGTGTTAAAGTGGTTAACAGAGTGTTTCATATATACATGTGGTTACAACATAGTGGTGTAAGGTGATGTGTGGTGCGTTTGGGTTATTTCATTGTGGTGGTTGTTGTTGGGGAATGTTATATTGTGGTATGAGAAGGAAAAATGAATTAAATAGATGGGATATTCATGTTGTTCGGTGTGGCGGTTGAGCACTCTCTCTATGTAAAATACGGTAGAAAAAAACTCCCAATGAAGGGACTAGTGTATAGTTTGTTGTTTAAAGGACATCCTATGTAAAATGAGGTGCTCGAGATAACCAGGTAATGATCGTGTGTGTGTTTATTAGGATAAAATGAGTCATTTTGCGAAATTCCATTGATAATGGACATTGAAAATATATTATGATCCAATAGATCTATGACATCATCATGATTATTATTTTTTATATGGAAAAATTCATTTTGAAAGCCCATTAGAAAAGGTGAAACAATCATTGGATATTAATATCACATTTTACTAATGTATAATGAATAGTGAGAAATCTCTATTACATAGTGATTTCATTCTTGAAACCTCTATTTGTAATGGGCCTAGCCTTCCTTGTCTCTGTTTTCTTTCTTATCCTTTATTCCATGGATGATTCCATAACCCCACCGTCTCCATTCATCATATATTTTTAGGATCCAAAACCTTTGGATCGTGGGGATTGTAGTGGCCTTGATTCATGGTTAATTCCTCATCCATTTAGAAAAAAATTCTAAATTTTGTCTCTAATTTCTGGGGTTATATCACATTTTTTGACTATGTAATATGTATGGTTTGGAATTGGATCATATTATTCTTTTATAGCAGTTTCCCCTTCATTCATGGTATATATTGATCCATTGGACCTTCTGTTGAATGAATAGTTCTTTTTAATTTATTAATTAAATCTGGCGGATGCATATGTATTTTTCTTTTGTTAATATCTTATATTCAAATAATTTCATTCCCCTATATTTAAAAGATTAAATTTTAAAAAATAAAAAAAATTAATCATAAGTTATTAATTTAATTTGAAAGTGGGGTAATCATATGTCATTAATTTATACAATGATATTTCTAAATTTAATATTACATCAAGATAATGTTACTCAAAATTAATGATATTAGATGAATTTTTTTATTATTACTATGAACCCATGGCTGTTTGTTCGCATAGACTCACCGTACATAAATTTGTAATAACATACATAAATAAATGAATTTTTATCATAGGGTAACATGGAACCGTTTTAGAATAACAGATAAAAATAAAAAATACATTGAATAAATCCCAATAGATGAATATGAAATGTGGATTTGAGAAAAATTTGTTTTATATAATGTGTTTCATTGTTTATGTTTGTGGACCATGTGGGTCTTTTACTAGTATTACTGGTTGCTATGTTTGAGGCTGAATTTATTTTTTGGTGAAAACATGGTTATTTTTTCTATGATAAGATGTGGGATGATGTCATATGTCATTGTGTCATGATCAAGGATGTGGTAACTATGTGTGACAAAATATAATGGATTTGGAATGGAAATGGTTGGTGGCTTCTTTTTTTGATTGGTAGTTTCCTGTTTTTATTGGTTTTCTGAAAAATATTATGTTCTTATAAAATGAAATTTTGATGTATTATTGGTTTTATATAGGAATAAAATGAATTATATAATGTAAAATAGGATAATAATGATTAGTTTTATTATATAAATATGTTACATGAAAATTTAAATTGAATATTAGTTATGGATCTTTGTATGGTAAGTGAAAATTTGTGGGTGGATTGTGTTAATGGAAGATGTTGGTGTCCCGTCATGGTGATGTAGGGATTGTTGTATATGTGTTGTTTGATTATATGGGTCTATAGTTTTGGTTTGTGTGTAAATATTATACATTTTATTTAAACATGATTTTTAACATGGAACCAACGTGAGTAATGTGTTAACACCAACACCCAATGTTTTAGGATTGTTGGTCTTTGCTCTAAACATACAGGTTGTCAAGGATATATGGCTAGCTACGGCTACTTCCAATATATATCATCTATGTGAGATTAATACAAATTTGTTTTGATATTTTGTGGTTATAATTCCACATTATTATTATTTTTTGAAAGGATGACATGGTTTAGGGTGGGTATAATGCATAATGGGATGATGCAATGTGATTTCTGTCCTTCAGGTTCCCAATACACTATTCTTTTGGATTATGTAATGGGTTATAAATGATGAGTCTGTGATATGGGGATTATAATTTGTTTAGATCTGGGTAATAACTATTATGAGGAAGCATGTGATGATGTCATTATAAAGGATATATACAGTATGGGAGAACCTATAAAATACAGTTATTTTATGAAATATTTTTTTAAATAAACATAATTTCCTTGATAACTTTCATTACACACAAAAGTTAATTTTGATGAATAATAATATATTAATGATATTAAAATGTTATCCTAACCATAATAACATATATATATATATATATATATATAATTTTATGGTTGAAATAATAATAACTAATTTCATAAAATTATATGGATAACACATGAATAATATAAATTCAATTATTATCCATTGATTCAAAAATTAATTAAAAATCACTTAAAAGTAAAACAAATGATTTTTTGAATGTTAATTTTTTATGTGAAGAAATGTTATTATCACAATAATTTTAATTACCCACTATTGGTTAATTATCATGATTAAATTTATATAATATATATTCAAACAAATTACACATCAATCAATCTATATTATTTCTAACCATGTGATAAAAATATATCATAATTCATATAAAAAACATTTATTTTTCTGAACGTCGCTTTCAACTCATTCTATGCACATTATTTTTTTAAAAAAATCATCAAATGTAATATTTAATATAAAAAATTATCTTCATCTATTAATCATAATTTAAAAATTAACTTATAGTGAGTTTATAAAAAAATTGAAAATATTAATTTTTCGATTAGTACAGAAAATATTTTCTCTTATTGGGAAATATTTTTTGATTAAGTGTTTTTAAAAATTAAAAATATATTTTTAAATGGTTATAAAAATTATATTGGATAAATTATAGTTAAAATAAATTGATTTAATTAACTTTAATCAATTTTAGGATTTTAAATTAATTTTTTAATTCATAATGAACCCATCTTTTATAAAAAACCGCTTAATCATCAGGGCTGCATGTTTAGAAAAAAATTAATTACAGAAATGAACAAAAATTATTTTAGTAAAAAGGATTCCATTTATTGAAAAATAATTAAAATTATTATGTAAAATTTTCGCATTAATTCATATGTATAATTAATAATAAAAACAATAAAAATTAATTACCATGGTTAGGGATAAAACTGGTTTTCCATGGGATAAACCAAAAGGAGAGGGTTAGTTTTAATATAAATCATATCCAAATATTATTTAATGGACATATTTACATCTTATAATAAAATAATTTCAAATATATGGTAATTTAGAATCATTCTCCTGTTTAATGTCTTTATCATTTTGGATTATTTTTCGAAATTTACATGTAGCATCATACTGGGTTCTTTTCCCCACCTATAGAACGTAATTTCATCTCCTCTCCTATAAACAGTCAATCATACTTATGGTTCTATATATACCTAAAAATCAATTTATTAATTCCCTTTCCAAAATCCTTTAGGCTTTATTTTTATTATTAACCCCTCTGAAAAATTTAATTATAAACCTAAACAGGCTATTCGAAGTAGAGTTGTAACTCTTAACCACAAGTTATCACATTATTGTTTCTGCCACCTACATAAAATAATTTTTAAAAATTTTATTTTTAATATATTAAGTATCTTCAATATAATTATATTCTATTAAATACACCTAAAAACCAATATCCATCTCATATTTTATAAAATGGGTACAAAACTGTTGATTGTGTGTATTGTGTACTATAACCTCACCAACTAATATACATCATTTTCCCTCACATCCTCTCACACCTGCATAAAATAATAGATTAAATGATTATATAATTTATTTATGAAATAATAATATTTATTTCATTATAATTTCACATATAAATTAATACTGTCAAACAATTTGAATATGATAACATCACCCAAACATACTTGTGGTCCACCGCCTCAAGGAAGTTATGTGATATATTTTAAATTTTATATTTAAATGGATTGTAATTAAGTTATATTTAATTATTATATTACATATATAAGTTACATAAATAAAAAATTATATGTGATTTTATATCTACCATTCTTTCATCCCTTCTCTCAATAAAATGGAAACGATAATATTTTGTACGTACAGGTTACCATCTCAATGAATGGTGAAATTAATTTTCTATATATAAAATTATTGTAATAAAATAAATAAATATTTAATTAATAAATATTATTATTATCTTATGGATGAAATTATTGAAATTTTGGAATAATTTTCAAATTAATATAAAACAAAATACCAAACATTACTTAGATTAAAAATAAAGTATTTATTACATTAAAAGTGCCTTTAACAAGGAATTTTTTATAAATCGATAATGAATGGTCATAAAAATATAATATATGGTATGATAAATAATATTATTCTATTTAAATATAATTATAATGTACCTATAATTAATATAATGTTGGTTTTAACATGTATGGCATAAATGAAATCTTGAGGTAATTGATTTATAGTCCAACCTAAATTTATTGGAGATATATGTCATAATCAGCACTAAATATTTTATTGAAGGTTATATACTTAAAATATGAAATTATATATAATTTATATAAATAATTTCATAAAATATAATGTTTTATTTTATGTTATCATTTAATGTGGATTACAAATCAAAAGAGTCAGAAAGTAGTAAGTAATTTTTTCCTCAAATTGTCTTCTTTGGGACATATGTTATATCATACACCTATCATATTTTATGATTTGTTTTTAATGAAGATCTATCTTGTTATCCAATGATTTGTTTTCAATATCTTTATAATTAGTGTATAATTTAATATAAGACTTCTGTGGGGATTCTAATTCATATGTTACCAAACCATGCGATGGATTTTTATAAAAAATTTATTTCTCAGAGAAACATGCAAAATTAACAACTTGATTCGTTAATGAATTGTATATAATACACGCGTTTTTATTTAAAGATTATTCTTATTAAAATTTTGTGTATGGATGTAAATAGATTAATTTCTTTATTTCTTGGGGTTTAAAATTGAAATGTTATCAATGTTTTAAAATTTTTATCCCGCATTATAATTCTTCATAGATATTTTTTATTATTAAGTATCTGATATTGAAATATTGTGTTATATCACTCATTAACTCATGTATTTTATTCTCCAGTATTTAGTTTCAATGATTAAAATTTAAAATTCATTCTCTTTTACTTATTTACTAATGTGACAAAAAAATGTTTTATGAACAAATTATTCATATCTCGCATTGGTGGAAAATCCTTTTTTATCCATGTGTAAGTTTTTTAAAAAGTTATATGTATAATGGTATGATTCAATAGTTATTTTCCTAAGATATTATAAATTTTTAATAGATTTTATATATGGAATCTTATTCTCATTTTATGACGGGGTTGTTGTTGTTTTTACCAAAGAATTTTAAGAATGATTATTTTAATCTTGACGACATTTCATAAAAGTCCCAATTCCATGAAAAATCATTTATTTTATCCTTATGTAGTAATTATTCAATATTATTTAAAAATATTATTTTTCTATAGTTTTTGAGATAATATTATATTTCAATGTTTTTATTTAAAATTGATAATCTTATTATACTCATGAATTTTTTAAAAAATATTTTTATAGGATTTTTATTCATCAACATCAATAAAATTTACTGTTCAATCTATTTTACTTGATATAAGATCCAATGGTCCGATTAATGTTGTTTAATTGGATTAATAATTTTTATTATTCAGATAAATATTATTTTATGAATCCCATTTCATTTCATGCTATTTTATAATGATGAAAAGATTATGAATCCTATTTCCATTCCCCAGTTTATGATATGATGAATGTTTTGTGAGATTTTAGCACAAAATGTATGGATTATATATTATGTGGGACCTATATCTCCCAATAAAAAATTGTGTAAATAATTATATATCATGATATTATTATAGGAAAAACATATGATCCTGATTTGATATGGGAATGTGGTCGATGTACATGACCCACTTTGTGAAAAAATAGTTGTCTGGTTGATCCAATATGTGAATTATGTTTTGAAAAATCAACTATTATGTTCTGGGAACCTAGAGGAAATACATGATCAATCGTGATTTAATTGTTTTAGAGGTTAAGATTGAATATTAAATGGTTTCTAAATTATTATTTTTTCATATTTATATGACCTGAACATATGGTTTATGATTGATTGATGATGATTTCTTTCTCTATTTATTAATGTATTAGAAATGATAGTGTTTTAAACCTAGCCACATCCTTGTGATATTTAAATGTTTTGGAATTATGATTTGATGTTATTTTCATGATCTAAAACAATTATTATTATATTTTTCCATCATATGATTATCGATTTATATCTTTTATATTTACCCTTATTGAGAATATGTTATCACCACAAATTATATTTAATTTACCCAGTATATGAACATTGTTTTATGTCTATTTTGTCTATAAAGAATAATATAATGGAAGGTTATAATCGGATATTGTGATGATCGTTAATTAAACTAAAAAATTTTGTATCTTGTACCATAATATATTAAATGATTATGGTCTTATTCCATGTATTTATGAAATGTATAGAATATTATTCTAAAAAGATTTAATTTTTATTTATGAATATCCTATGTCCCATTATTTGGTATAAATGGATGTGTTTTGTTATGTATTGGAACTTTAATGACAACACATTAGTGTAATTCCAAGGAAAACATATTAGTATAAGTCTTAGAAAAGGAAAATTATCAATAAATATTTTTAAAATATAAAGTGAATGGTTTCCAGGAAATTACATCCATATCTACATACTATAATCCGTTTCAGGTATATTGTAGTTGTAATTATGTGTAATAACTCTAAAATGGAACAATGGTTTTTGAATCGCTCATCTCCTAGTGATTGAAAAAGGTAATTTATATGGACATAGTTTGACACATTCAAGAGATATGTTTTCGAAATTTAAGAAACTATTTATCACCCATGAAAAAAATATCTGAATTTGTTGTGATCCTGAATGAACATGGTTAAAAATGTGATTTTATATATTTAAAATCATTTTTCATTATTTATTTATAAAATAATTTATTTTTCATGATTATGTGGTTTACCATAATGATTGTGGTTTCTCAAATTCATTATTTTTGTTCATTCCAATAGTTGGAAACCCAATGAATATTTTTAAAAAATAATTTATTAGTAATTTTAATGAATTTCATCATGAGAAATAAAATGGATTAGATATTAAAATCCAATATTTTATGACTATTATCACTCAACTCTCTCTTGTTATAAGTGGCTACATGAGACATATTAAGCTTTTGAATATATCAAGGAGAAACAAAGCATTGAATATTTTATTTAACAATATAATTCCACCATCCATGATACATCTAATAAAATTGTTAATGATAGATGGAATAATATGATGGAAATTATATGTTTCATTGTATAGTGATTAGAAAATTACAATTTTTAATAGAAATTTACAATTGTTAATGTCAATCATCTCAACGATGTAGTCATATTAAGAATATGAGTTAAGATGAATAAATTGACTCCTTGTGATGGAATTAGTTTTTCCAATATTTTTTAGTATGTACTTATCTCTTATTTTACGTATGAATATGGAGAATTAATTTATTGATCTTAAATCGAGTGCTGATGATTCTGTTATTACCTATGAGGAAAATTATACCTGA
The DNA here is from genome assembly GCA_963277665.1 of Viscum album. NCBI lineage: Eukaryota > Viridiplantae > Streptophyta > Magnoliopsida > Santalales > Viscaceae > Viscum > Viscum album. The sequence continues at coordinate 200,471,149 of OY728121.1, read as the reverse complement.
TGTTATTGGTATGATTCACGGTTATCATTTTCCATGAAATCAAAACTGGTGACTTATTTAGTGATATAAAATGAAAACATGAAAATGAATTATATATAATAGAATTTGGAAACTGTGTTGAAATAGTCTTATTTTCACTAAAACTGTATATTTATATTGGAAAAACCAATGTTTATAGTGATAAGAAAGTAGTGATTGTGTTTCATATTAGATCAATTGGAAAGTCAAATGGTGGGAATAAAGAACATCAACCCCTATCCGTCAAAAAGTGTTTGAAGGAGAACTCATGTGAATACCTGCAATGTAAAAAATAATTTTATCACAGGATACCTTTAAATTTGGGAGAAATGAATATTGATGTAATATGAAGACTCTATTAGATGAATGATATTATTAGTTGGTTCAATATAATAAAATATCAACACCTCAATGATTTTGAAGTAATGTGTTTGTGAATTATCTGAATTAATTCCCAAAATAAATGGGTTATGATGAAAATAATCCACAACAAACTATAAAGGTAAATGATGGAGGGAATTTTAATGAAATCACGTCAAATAAGGTAAATAATTATAAATAGGGTTTGATTATCCTCTCCTCCAGTGTTTTGAATTTCCTGACAGATTTTGTTTGAAGGATCCAAATGAAAATATTGTTTTTCTTCATTTATTAAAATTTAAGTAGGCTCAAAATTTTTCTATGATATACATTTACGGAAACATAAAGATAACAATTTATAAAATTGGTTAATCTTATATTTGATTTTTTTTGGAATTTTTTAATATAATTGTTTGTAATTATCAAAATTTGTTAAGTTTCTTAAATAATTTCAATTATATTAAATATCATGAGACATGTGGATTTTTTATCCATCATTTTATGGATCTTATGATCAAGGAAATACTAATTTTAGTACACATAGAATGAAAACAAATCAACTAGATATTTAATTTCATTATGTAAGAGATGATTTTTAATCTAATTGATTCACAAAAAATGAATTATATTATGATTATAAAATGGAATGAAATCATGTTAATATAACTACCCAAAAAACTTATTTAAATTATGGAAAGGATCTTGGAATTATAATGTTATACATTTACCTTCATTTTTATTTAATGAATAGTAATTTCACCCATCACGTATTTAATGGAATTGTGGTCATTCACATTGATTAGTCCATTTTATCTAATACACTCCCTTGGAATTTGGGAGTTTGTTTTCTACTCAATTTCAATGTTCTCACATCCCCCCAATGTTTTAATATTTTTAAACCTAGAAATGAGTTATTCCATACAAACATCATGTTTTCTATTACAATTTTCCAAGAATATGTTTTTACCATTTTTACTATGTGGTTCTTCAATGAAAGAATATTGCAATGAGGAATTCATCCAGAATATTTTTCATATTACAATGATTGAATATGTCAATGGGTTTTAGAATATATCACTATGTTATATAATGAAATATTATATTCAAATAACTATATTTTTTTATATTTTCTCAAATGAGACTCCAAGTTTTAGTGAACCACGATCTACTATTAATATTATTATTTAAATGAGAAAATAAAAATCTATCCAATAATTATACATATTTTAGTTGGACTCAATAATTTATGAAATTTATATTGGTTAAACATGAATAAAATAAAATAAATTATTATCAATCAATTTGAAATGAAAATAAAAATCATTTTTAGTTATTTTTTTTCTATAATACTATTTTTGTTAACATGAGGTATTTTCTACAAATTAAATTAAATTATCAATTATTAGTGAATTATTATGAGGAAATTTAAAGGTACATATATATTTAATAAATTTATTTATTATTTGTATCATATATTTTCTTTGGGTGTACGTCTATTTTTTTACTATGAATAATATTTTTTAAAAGTGATTTCATGTCCTTATACATAGTGATTTTAAAAAATATTTTTTTGAAATATTAATAACATAATTTAAAAATGGAATTAATTTCATTAAATAATCATATATAAATTATCTTACACTTCATTATGACAATTTTCCAGAAATATTGAATTTTCAATGAAAAGTGAAATATATTAACTTATATTGAAAACATCATTCTTATCCGATGTATTTACAAATATTATTTTTATTTTTATTTTTAAAAAATAATATTGGTTCATATATATTTTTATCATGCCTATGTAATTTTAATGAACTTTATGATGGTTTTTAATAGAAAAAATAATTTTAAATAAATATAAATTTTCATTGAAATACCACTACATCGTCACATATACCGGTTTAATTTTTAGTTAAATTATGCAACCAATGTGTCCTTATTTGGAAAAAATGGATTATAAACTTTTCATCATATTAATTAATATTATTTTACATAGAGAACATATGTTTTTCCATAATTAATATGGATATTATTAAAAGTTAATTACCATAATTATGGTTAAAATGGGGTTACTGGGTGTAAAAAAATATAATACAATGTATGAAATAAAAAACCTATATATAATAATCGTTGGTAATATATCATCTTTATAATATTTTAATATATAATATATGGACATTTTGTATCATTTTTCCTGAGAATTACTTTATCATTATTTATTCTTTTTGAAAATTTCCATGTAGTTTCAAAGAGGGTTCATCCACCTTGTGTTAGGATGGAACAATGAAACATCAGGACAATAGGGATAGTGAATCATTTTTTACCTAACTCATTGTTTCAAGATCTATCGAGAAGGGATAAAAGGATTTAATTGTTATATTCATTGATTTTTATGTTCCCTTGGCCTTTCAATACAAAATTTACTTTTGGTTCTTATTTATTCTATGCATTTATTTATTTTTTGTAATGGGTTTCCACATAGCATTTTATTTAAAGATTATTACTTGTGTGTTTTAATAAAGGGTGCTTGACCCTTATGAATTTTAAAAAATAATATTTAATATTTATATATGAAAATATAATGTTAATTTATCAATATGAAGTAATGAATTGGGTTGTGATGGAATCATATCAGTCGGGAATTATTTTTGGGTACCCTTTTATTAATATTCATATTATTATATAATTATACATGGATACATGTTGTTTTGAATGAACCATGATGCTGCTGAAAACATCTTGACTGAGAGGTGAATTTTTAATCATCAATTTTCTCAATTGGGAACTAGTATTCTAATTTAATATATTTATGAGAGTACTTCTGTATGATCCAAATATTTATACAATTTATTCATAGCCTATGCATAAAAAACAAATTATTAGATTATCAAGATATAGATATAGACTGGGCTCGAAATTTATAGATTTGAACATGGAGATGTTGAGTTTCATTCTTTGGATTATCTATTGCTGATTTACATGAATAGTCTCATTTTATTTAGAATAACATGAAGGACTTCTTTTTATTGATTTTTGATAACCCCACTTTCAAGGGATGATGGGGGACCCTTACAAGGCCCATAGGCTCAAGGATTGCATGACCCGTAGGACTTAGGACATATACCAACTATACATGGAACTACCCCTCCCAGGCCTCTTCATCGTGATATTATCTCTCCACATTCACATGGATTGTTCAGTTAGGCTTGTCATGCATGAAAAGACAGGCCCCGATGGAAATTCCATACCCTCTCTTTCTGAAAAATCTTCTTAGTTTCTCCTCTAGAGAATACACCTGATCTGAATCCTCATCTAGAGTATGCTCCTTATAGAGCCTATCTGATTATATAAACACAATTTAATGTGTCCTCATGTCCTTTAGGTGGCCAGAAAACCATACTGCCTCGAATGTGATGGGTGGGCCAAAAACCTTAAAGGACCCAATGCCCAAACCAGTGGCCCAAAATCCTAAATGGATTAATAGTTTCGGCTATTACAGAACCAAACAGTGTCTAATATAGTTATTACTATAGTGTCTTCAACAGTACCTGGAAATTATGTCTCTACCTAGTTTTGAACTCAGGTCTCTTGGATGTACTTTATGATTCCTCCACAACTAGGATGATGATCTTGTGATTCAATTCTCTCCTTTTATTTTTTGACATTTATCATGAAATATGAGATGGTTTCAGAGTACATTTACATTCATCTGATGTATATATCATGTATTTTTATCATAAATAGTGGTCCTATATTATTATCAAGTTTAATTCCTTAAATATGTGAAATGATTATAAAATTTTCGATTGTATATAACCCATTTTACTCTAAGTGTTGGAATAAAGGGATATTATCCCTATTTCATAACATCCAACCTATGAGGGGAACCATTGCAGGGAGGTTTGCAAGACATTTACATTCCTAAAAGAATTTATTGTTCACTTATTATTGTTATACGTAAAGGAAAACAATATAGTGATCATCAATTTTTTAATAATGGAATGCATACAAAAAAAATCATCGAATAAATGAATATTTATTAATATAAAGGATATAAATAATATTAAAATGAGAAAATATCCTTGCATGATACAATAAAAAATAATAACTTTGAAAATAATAAATATTTTAAAAATTATTGATTATATTGTGTTAGATATAGTATTATTAGCATCAAGGTCTTATACAATGGAAGGATACAAAAATGGGTAAGGTGTATTCATTATATCCAAACTTGTTTTCCTTAGGAGGAAAACCTATGAATTGGAGGGATATAAGGGCCCTCACAAATAACTTATTTAGTCCATTGATTTCAGTTTATTAATTAAATGGATATCAATTTAATAGATAATCAATATAAATGTTAACATTGAAAACCAATAATATAATATGTCAAAATTCACCCATGTTAAATAATATAACAAAATGAATATAAAATATACAGAGAAATAAGGTTGAATTTATCATCATTGTATAGTCTATGTAAATATTAATCACCATCAATGGATATTTACCTAGATTAAAATAGATCATAAATATCATTTTTCTATTTCATTGACTACATGAGAAAAATATCCAATTCATTATATAAAATTTTAAATATAAATTTCCAATATATTGAAATATTTTATTTATTAAAATAATACCATGGTATCATCTAATAATAGAATAAATAAAATATATTTTTATATTGGTTTTAAATGAAATTCACGTGGAAAACATTAATGAATTGATTCCAACTACACATTCAGTAAATATTAAATAACATCATTTTTGGTAAATGAAAAGTTTATTAATATAAAAAATTTGTAATTGAAATATAGTAGAAAATTAAATTAAACAATCACTATTTCATTTTCAAAACCTGAATGAGAATATAATATTGATGACATATAAAAATGAGAAATGTTCTGTAACACATGGGAAAATATGATAAATTTTAAATAAAAATATAGGTTGAGTCATTTTATGTTCTAAATAGATAAATATTAAATGGAAGAGGTAAATTCCATAGATAATGGAATAATGAAAAGATATATTGAATTTAAAATACAATTATTTTATAATTTGTATAACATTTTAGGCCTTACCAACCCATCACAATACATGATTGGGACATTGGAGATTCCTAAGGGGGGATCAGAGAGTTTCTCGTAGTGGCTAGAGGTGTAGTAGAGATACTATAAGGAATTGGAATCATGTAATGTTTACTTGATTTTAACTTATCTTTCATGACATGTGAATCCAGTTTGATCACATCTTATAAATTAGGAAATGGAGGATCACATGATATGGATAACCCATTTTTTAAGTGGAATTCAAAAAAATATTAATTAAAATATATGGAGAGAGTATTTTTATTGAATCCTAGATATTTATGGTAACATTAGGATTACACACCATGTAATTATCACATGTTGTTAAAATATATCATTTTGGAATTTAGGTTATTTTATTGGATTATTTTTTTCATATTACCAAGGATTGTCTCGAACTCAATCTGTAAAAATCCTATGAACCTTGAAGAGTGTTTGAAAACCACTTCTCGTTACTTTTAACCATTGGTTATGGTTGTTTCAGGTCAGTTATAAATGTTAACTTATTTATCCATTTCAATAAGTTTTTAATTAATTTTTCAAGAATGAATATAATAGGGGGATGTTGTTTTTGCATTGGGATGTGAGTTTGGATGAATTTTGTAGATAATAGGATGTGGTGTAGGATAATTAATGATCTCATGGTGTAGTTGTGGTTTATAGTTGTTTCTTCTTTTCCCAATGATGACCAATAAGTTGGGAAAGATTCATATAGGTAGGGAATCAAATATTTATCTTTCTTATGTATCATTTGAGAGGAGATTACACTTATTTTTCCATGAGAGATATTTTTGGTTTGTTAATAAAAGAAAAGTAATTTCATAAACGATATTTAATTTTTAAAAGGGGAATGAAATTAATTATTTAAATATATTATATAATATTGATATATTAGTTTGTGGTAGTTATGCCATATAGAATGTTGCGGTAAATAATGGATTTTTTTCAATGAATGACGTGTCTTGTTACTATTGTGTCAATTTTTATTAGTGTGATATCTAAAAGAAATTTAATTTTCTAAGGAATTTAATTTTTATAGTAAAATGGATGCCCCAATATTATGTACTATGTAGTATCACCATAATAATAAAGTTTAATATGTTGAAAAAATAGTTTTGAATATATAAAATTTCCTTTGATGTGTGTGATCTATGCTAATTATTGTACGAGAAAACTATGTCTTTTTAGGAAATGTTTGGATGAAGGATGAGATTTGTCCTGTATTTTTGGGTGTTGAGGTTGTGGAATGATCGTTTTCATTTTGAGGTGGTGAAGTGGATGTATGGATGTGATTTTGTGGTAGAGCGGTTTAAATTGTTTGAAAATTCATCAAGGGCGGTGAGGTGGTATTTGATTCGTTATAATTTTGGGGTGGAAATTTGGTTTTTTGGGCATGATTTAAAGGTGATGATTTGATGGTGTGATAGAGATAATGATATACATAGATTTTGTGGTTTCATGGTTCTATATTACTAGGTACTAATTAAATAAAAGACTATTTAAATAAGGATTGAAATTATTGGGGTTTTGATTTATTTAATTGAATGTGAATAATAAATGAAACAATTAGTTATGGGTTTTGTGCTTAAATATGGTCAAAACTAAATAATTAAGTGAATGATATTGATAAATGAATTATCTTGTTATTTTAGTTATTTCTTGTGGCTTTCGAGGTGTCATGCTTTTTTAAGTTGTAGTGAAAGTGGTAATGTTTTCAGTTTATTAGTGCTTTGTTGTGAACCCATAGGATGGTATTTTGAAGGGATATATATATATATAAATGTATAGTCCATGTTATTTTTGTAAGAACTTACGCATCAATCATAATTCAATAACACTTTCATAGTCATGTGGGGTTATACTTTTCACAAACTAATAGTGATGAGGATGGATAGTTATATACCAACTCATTATAAATCTCTCTTCCAGGCTAGTAAAAATTCATATACAATAGTTTTTTTTGGTTTTTTAGTGCACTAATTGATCGACCATGTGTCTTTTACATAGATATGGCACCAACATTCCATGGGTGGTGGCCCGAGCATTTTTGGTCAAGATGTGATTATTGTGTTGTATAGTAGTGTCCCATGTGATTTCAGGTGAGGTGTGGAAGGATCGTGCTATGGATATCTTATGGTATTTGTCAATAATGGACTCTCTATTTGAGGGATATAGTTCATGAATATGCTTCAAATAATTTTTCGATAATTTTTTTTCATTATTTGATGAGCATGCCTTGGTGAGATTGTGAATTATAGTTTACCTTTATATTGGTAATTGATTATGTAGTTTTCTGAGGGGTTAATTGTTATGAATCTTTCGCATGTGAACATGATACATTTTTTATACATTTTTAATGTTGAATGATCACCCTAAATATATATATATATATATATATATATAATATTTTTTTGCGGAGTACATGGATTTTTATAGACATTACTAGAAATTACCCATGAATAGTTGGTGTATCACTACAATAGCATTAATTTTGGGTATATATTTTGAATACATCTATCCATATGAAATTTATTTATACATTCCCTGTGGAAAATTTTTGATTTATTTTTATATTATGAAAATGATTTTTTGATGATTCAACCTATCTCCATCATAAAGTATAATACATCATAATGCCTTATAATTCAATGTATTTTAATACCCTTGGGGATATTGACCAACCCATAGCCTACTAGTGGTGGGATTCACGCATCGTTATCTCTAACCATAATTATGGTTCCTTTTTTAAGGATGGGGTCATGACAAGGTGGTAATAAAGGTGATAATTGAGTGAGAGTAATATGTTTAGAGGTATGAAAAGAGAGGATTTCATGGGTTGGTTTGAAAATAGAACAAGGTGACCATGTAGTATTTCATGGACCTGGGAGACAATCTTGGACACGGTCTTTTAGTCCACTTATGATATAGGCATGGAATCAATCGTATTGAATTTCCAATTGAGGAAGAACTGTTTTTATGGTAGAGATTATGGAGTGGTGAATGATTAAAGATGACTTCTATTCATATTTGAATTTGTAATTTTTTACAAGGGTAAAATAAATAAAATTAATTAAAATGAATCTGAATACATTTCTATAATACAAGGTATTAATAAATATTTATTAAATATTAATAAATTACTATTCTTATTGATATGGATTTTGATTGGGCTAGCTTGTTTTTCTTTTGGGGTCTATTCCAAAAAAAAAAATCCAATGACTAGTGGTTCCACTTACATATTTTTATTATGGTGGGTATGTACAGTTTATACCTCATCATTTGTTTCAAGGGAGATCACATCATTAATAGGGGTAATTGAATTATTCTATGGGGTGGGAATATAGATCCATTTGAGGGTGACCGTGTGATGTTCTTCATGTTTAGAGACATTATCCCCAACATAGTCATGGATTTGGGTAACAGTATATAGAAAGAGGATATGGTTGTTGAATGGTTTAGGTAGTAAAGGTACTAATTCCATAGTGTCCATATATTGTTATAATTAAGATCAATTTGTTTAGTACCGTTTCTTTGTCTTGATTTATTTAGTATACACACAGTCTTTTTATTCTCCCACTCGAGTTTGTGGAATGGGACTATATGTAGAGAGGCATGTTGTGACATATATGTTGAATATGCTATTTGGAGGCCTTACTATCTTGTTTTATGTGCATTTTTGGTGTATAATGATGATGGAGCCATATCATTCTCTTGGGTATCATTCAATTATATAAGATAAACCATTTGATTTTATGAATTGAATTTAATGGTCGTATTCCTTCCATAATATTATCATATGTTTCAATAGAATAATCATTTTATCATATGTGGATATACATCATGTGGTTTTCAATTAAGTGTAGGTTTTTATGGTTTTCAGCCAGTGTGTCAATCACCTTCTTTCATTGGTGGAGGGTTTTTATATAGAATTATAGGATATATGTAAAATGGTTGTCAACATGGTTATTTGGTAGTTTCATGATGTTTCCCATGAGATGTTTTTGACTCTACCCCGTGGTGTCTTGTTGAATTCATTACAGACATGCATCCTAGAGCATCATCTATTTTAAGGGATCCTTATGGGATATTATATTCGAAGTCAAAGAAAAATGAGAATTAAGATATATGATCTGATGAAGAAGTTTTTTATCCTTCACGATGTGTCACTCTGGGTTGTTCTAGTGTTGTTATCCAATATGATGGACGATTGTATGAGGTTGGGAATAGACTACCAAATGATCATAATGGGAATTTCAAGAACATTTATGCTCTACCAAGGATATATGAAATTTTGGATAATCATGGAAGAGTGAGATGGATTTTTTTTTACTTTTTTATCATCTATATATCACCAGTTGATGTTGGGAGATGTAATTGTCCTCAAAATTTCCTTCATATATAGGTATTTCCACTTGAACATTGAAGTAATGCGATTTTATATTTATAAAACACCATGTATGTTGACATAGATGAAAAATGATGAGTAAATTTTTTTGAGAGAAATATCCTTTTTGTAAAATCATTTAAAAGTCACACATTTATAAAGGAAGTAATTTGAAAAGATATTTTTTAATCAAAGTGTTCCATACCGCTTTGAATCTTTTGAAAAGAATTATTATTTCAAACAATTCATGTTCATATAAATAAATCCTTAAAATCATTTTCAAAACATGGTCATTAATTAAAAAGATTTAGAATGATAAATATTTAGAACATTTAAAATTCTGATATTGAGAATGAGTACCTTTCAAAATCCTTAAAATCGTAATTTTGAAATCCTTTTTGTGAAAAATGGACATGGATGATAAAAATGCCCTAGTATATACTTACACATAAACTATCTCGGATAATGATGAGATTGAGGAATTAACCCTTACAAATTTGGTAACTTACAAAACATATAACCCATGAAAGAGGTATTATATAATGAATATGTAAATAGACATAAATTAAGGTGTATTAAACAAATAATACAATTATGGTCAGTACATACACCACACAAAATGTAATATCGGCCATATGGCATGAATCTCAAGGGAAGAAGGAGTGAGATGAAAACCCCTTACCTTGCACTTTCCTTTAGTTGAGGGTATAATTATCCTCTTGTACGAAGATCGTAGTATGTTATTAAATTATAACAGAACCATATTAATATTTATGGTATCATATATGAATCATTTATGACTTTATATTACCCATTTGAGAATAATTTCCATGTTAAGTTAACATTTCGGGTAATAATCACTTTCTTTATCGTACGTGTTTTAACTTGTTACTCTTGGTTGTATCGCTTAAATAATGATTTAAATACTTCCATAATATAAAACATGATAAATATAACATATATATTTAGAATATAAATATGTATAATAGAAATATATATGAAAAGGAAAACACCGTATACGGAGACGGTAGTCTGTACGTACGCATAAATGTTGTTTCTGTTTTCATATAGTATTGATTGGAAGTGAATAAGATATATGTAAGTACATAAATCCTTATATATATATATATCTCTCCAGTAGCATTATTATGTCATATATTACATACTTGTTAGTAATATATATTTTTATAATCGTCGATGAATGGTGAACTTGGAAATTAATCTCATCGTGTCGTGGATACGGTAATCCGTACGTACGCACGAGCGAAAATATCATTCTTTGGATATTAAAATAATATATAATTGGATGGTATATCATATATACAAAATCATTATACTATTATATTTATTATTTACATCAAATACACATCATTATTATACCCATCCAAATAATAATGTATTCAATAATAATTACACCACGACATGGAGACGGTAAGCCGTACGTATGCACGTATGGTGACATGTCATTCAAAGGATTGATAGAATACTGAATATGGTTGTACCCTATTTATAATAAAATCAAAGTATTTAGGAGATACTGGAGTTATTATTTTAGAATATAAATTGCAAAGAAAGGAGAATTTGAAAAAGAAAGGATCTTGAAAGAGGGTGGTGAAAACATTACCTCTTCTTCGGGTTCTTCCTTTTGATTTGATCAAAAGGGATCCATAGGATGGCTTTTTGATCAAACTAAGGCCTATATGTTTAAGTGAGGGAAGTTGAGATAGTATTTTGGAAGGGTGTTTCTGAACCAAATGGCTTTGAAGGTGTGATGAATTGGTTAGAGGTTGGGTCCTTTTATAAGGGGGAGGAGGGGCTCTTTAGGAAAAATTTAAAGTATTAATTTATAATAAATTTATATTCGGTTTCTAATGGCTCCAAATTGAATTATTTAAATTTTAAGGTGGGTATGTGTCAAAAACCACTCATCCAGTAGAATTTAGACAGGTTTGGGTCATTATATTAACCTTATATTTTATTTTTAACTCTTAGTTAAATTGTTTGACACTTACCATGTCACTTTGTATTTTTATCTTATATAGTTTATAAACATACTATATACATCTATGAAACCCCCAAGTGGACCATTAATGATAAAAATATCATTATATAAGTCTATTGGCCGAACCTTAGATTTTTTGGAATTTAATTTCAATTAATAATATAATATTTGTTTTAAAAACTCTTTTATGTCAATTTTGACACTATTCAATAATTGACTTTTGTAAAAATCATAACAGATTGATTACTTCGGAAAAAGATAATTAAATCAATCCTAACATGTCCTATTATCCTATAAAATTATTTTTATTTATAAAAAGTCTCAAATTACATTTATTTGGGTATTTATAATATCAATTATCCAAATTCATCATTAATTAGGAAATTACTGCATCACCATTGTGTCATAAATAAATTAAATTATATAATTTATAAAAATTATAAATAAAATACCATTATGTATAAAATCCTTTTATATTTTTAATGAATACTTATAGTCGAAAATCCAACATATATAACCCTATGTAAAAATTGTATTGCTAAAAGATATATGCTTATGTCATTTTTGTATTTATTTTAACTTATTTAAAATAATGTGTCCCTATCACCTACAAGTGGCTTCATGGGGTCCCAAAATCGACCCAAAGATGCCCATGGTTGTAAATGTATCCACCAATAAGGTTAGGACACGTTTTTGGGTAATTTAGTATTATTATAACATTATTTTTTACCCTTATTTACCGGATTTACCCTTTAACCATTGTAAATAAAATATTTAACCAAGTAATTATTCAAAATGTCTAAAAATAAAAGTTACATATTAACACAATTTGGAAATCCTGATTCCAAATATGAAGTCTTTTTTTCCAAATTCAAAACACAGAAGTTGCAGAAATTAATTTAAAATTAACTCCTGTTGTTAAAACAAAAAGCGTGTTTTTAAGATATAATAACTATGATAAGATTGATACTTGTTTATGTCCTATTTAATTGTGAAATTTTGTCCAATGACCAACATTGTATTAAATGGTAAAAATATATTCAAAATATGATTTAAAACCACTCAAATTCATAATTTATCACTATAAATTATTTTGATTAAAAAATTTGTTTTTAATTAAAAAGTTTGCAATTTTCACTATTCATCAAAATATTAAAGTTATCCGAAAAGTACCAAAATTTCACCATAGGATAAATTCGATACTCCGAATCCAAAAAATGAAGTCCATTTTGAGAGATAAAATTTCTAAAATTTTAAAAAAAGGTATTACTATTCATAACGGCTAGTTTGATTTGTTGTGGTGTGTGTTAGAACTCGAAGTTGTGTACAACACAAAATACTATATTATTCAAAGGAAAGCATACCGGGGAAGATTTGGATGTTTCATTGTAAATTTTTGATGTCCTCATTCTAAAAAGTAAATATATTTAGTCAAATTTAATATATAAAACTTTAAAATATTGGATTTGAAAAGGGTTCACTATTAAAATTTGTAAAAGTGCATAAAATGAATTTTTTCTTACATTATGTCATCGAAACTCATAATATGGATTATAAAATTATAAGGAATATATAAAGTTTAAAATTTAGTTAATACTATTCATAGCCTCTTTTTAACGGCTTGTTTGGTAAGTCATGGTGTGCTTGAACTCGGTGTTGAGTGTAGTGCAAGTTATTGAATTATTTTGAAGAAATAACACACTATGAAATCTTGGGGTGTTACATTATCCCCTCCTTCAATAAATTGCATCCTTGCAATTTGATATTGTTCTTTGAAAATAAAGGTTGAAAATAGAAAATATCTTTGTGTAAAAAACCCACATCGGAAATTTGGTTAATAAAATTTAGTCTTATCAAGATGAAAAGAGAAATGAAAGGGTCACCACAAAATTATGATCTCGATTAGGAGGACATTGGTGGCAATTATAGACATATAATTGGAGGGAAAATGTAAATATTTATAGGTAGTGACCGAGGTCATCAATCATAAACAAGTTCAAAATTGAGGTCCTTAAATTCATCAATATATGATGATTTAAAATACCATCAGTTCAACAAAACATAAGGTATTAGTATAACACATTGTTGACCTTTAAAAATATCATAGTTTATATCCCACATCGAAAAATGAATTAATGAGGTCTCTATTTAAAATAAAGAATGGAAAGTATGAATATTACAGAAAATAACACATACTAGTGTTCCATGTAGGAAAATATGGATATGGAAGAGAAATCTAACCATCAATTATCTGATGGAGAGTGGTAGAGAACATGGATATGAAAAGGCCAACAATCCCAAAGCCATAAATTAGTTATGATCTATGGTACAATCTAGGACAACATTTTTGTTCTAAGTTCCCTTTCTTAATGTTGAGAAATTTATTTAGGAGATTGACTAAGATCATAAGGAGATATACATACTTTATAATTAGAGTTTTATCCATTAATAAATTTCTTCCACAAACTCATCTTTCACCCCAAAACATAATACAACTCAAAAATACTATATTTATCCTAATCGTATAGGGTTCCAAATATAATGAATTTATAATTCGCATATCAGGCCCTTTATGTAAAGAAACTACATTATACCATACAGAAACTTCATTTAGCACAATGGTAGGCGATAAATCCCAATTGCACTATGGTTGTGGGTTCGATTCCCGCATCTTTGTCAAACACAACAGGTCGTCACACGGTTTGTGTGTTGTCCTTTTATAAAAATAAAAAAAATAACCTTTCAAACATAATACATTCCAACCATTAGACTTATCCAAATTACTATTGTCCAAACTCACAGTCCAAAATTTACAAGGAAGTTAAACATAATGAGGATCCTTTTTTCTAGGTAATAACATGTGAACACCTTCCTCATATATTCTTTTACAACACCACAACATCCTGAATTACCAAAATCAACCATCTATTATTCCAAAATCACTACCTCAACATTAGGACCATATTAAGGTTTATCTTTCCTTCAACCATGTAATTTCCAAAAAATTTAACTCGTTGTAGAGTCAATTTTCGTAGTACCATAGAATCTCAAATCCTTAATTAAATAGTACTGCACTACAATCCTTATTTATTTCCAGAACATCATTGATACAACACTGAAATGAAATAATTCTAAAATAACAACATAATAAAACTAGTCATTCCTCTTCATCTATAGTAGTATCATAACTTGATTATCATCCAATAGCATCATTTGCGGAATAGTCTTATGACTGGGACATTGGTTCGCGTAGTGTCTAAACTCCTTGCAGATGAAGCATTGTACATTTGAATCCTTTTTCTTACACTTGTTGTCACGTACTTGGTGTCCTTTTTCTTCACATTTATAACATTCTCTCATTTCCTTCATGAATTTTATATGGTGATTCTTTCCATAGTTATCACATATGGGAAAACCCATTCTTTACCTTCTTCCCTTTATCTGTCCTTCTCTCTGCCATCCTTTTCTTCTCTTTCTTCCCATCAAATCCATAGGACTCCGAGAATTCTTTACTCATCTAATCAACACATGATACTATTTCTTTATATGATGATAATACGTGGGAAACTATATCCATTCTAAATTATGGATTAGGACCACGAAAGATATGATCCTTATTACTCTTTGGATCGTACGTATTACGGGAGTTCACATTCCTTCTACTGGGCGCCATTTCTATACAATAGCACAAACTAGTTCAGTTTATGAACTGCAATGAATAATTACCAAACTTTTAAAATTCCTAACACAAATTGAAAATTTTATGGATATAATCCATAATCATAAAAAAAATTTCTTTGAGTAAGTATATACTCATATGCCCTTCATAATGTTTTGAAATGAAAATGAAGATTATCCTTAGCATATCCCCCAGAAGTTTCATAACCAAGAGTGCAGCAATGCCCGTTGTCGTGCACCAGTTCCTGTTCAAGTCTAGCTCAAAGTGGTGTTTTCAGGTATTACCCCTAGGTACATCTGTCCCAGAGCCGCCTCTACCTGCTCGTATCCAGACAGGGATGTATTTCTCGGAAAACTCACAAAATCACTACAATAACAAAATTCTAGGAAGTTCTTCTATACTCATCCTCAAATTCTATATTAGGGCTATGTGCTCTAATCAGAGTTTATACCAACTGTAACGCCCTGACACCAGTTACTCCGAGTCGGTGCATTATTTTTATACATTGTCATGATTACAAGGAATCAAGTCCCGAAGGACCGATCAGTTTAGCAGTTTTGGAAAAATAGATCACATACATGAATGTTACATTTGTACTTAAAGACGTAAAAAACAATATAAATAATCTTTATGAACGCCATTATTCCCTTGGATTAACCCTGCATATCAATCACATTACACTTCTTGGAATCCTGGGATAAATAAAACATAGAAAGGGGTGAGCTCAAATGCTCAGTAAGGGTAAGCAATACAACAGAAACTTTAAAAAATAAGCATAAACATTTAAGGAAATGTATAAAACTAAAACAAAATACTTTTAAACATGAACTTCAGCATAATATGTCAGAAATAAAATGAAATAATTGCATTTACTTATTCCCATGGATATTCTACTAATCGAATAATCACATGCAATATCACTAACCACTTTCATAATGATGGAATTCATAATTCCATACTATCATAACCATGTAGCCAAGGCCTCATACCAAGACTACAATTAAGATTTTGTCAAGGTCTCGTGCCAAGACACTAGTCTGTCTCATGAGACTTACTGATGCGTCAAGGAGCTTTAACAGGCTCCACCCATCACTTACTATGTCCAATGCATTTCTCATATGAATAGATTTAAACATAACATAAACATTTGTATTAAAACTATCATACAAAATGTCAATAATTTCTCCATAAACAATGAATGGTATAAAAATAACACATCCACAGTCAAACATATCACAAAAACTTCAATGGATGTTTTTTATAATAAATAAACTTCAAATGAGCTTAAAATCCATCAAAGGATGTTGACATAGATGAAAATGATGAGTAAAAATTTTAGAGAGAAATATCCTTTTTGTAAAATCATTTAAAGGTCGCAGATTTATAAAGGAAGTAATTTTAAAAGATATTTTTGAATCAAAGTGACCCATACTGCTTTGAAAAATTTGAAAAGAATTATCATTTCATAACATTCAAGTCCCTATAAATAAATCCTTAAAATCATTTTGAAAACATGGACATTAATTAAAATGATTTAGAAAGATAAATCTTTAGAACATTTGAAATTATGATCTTGATAATGAGTAACTTTAAAAATCCTTAAAATTGTCGTTTTGAAATAATTTTTATGAAAAATGGACATGGATGATAAAAATTCCCTAGTAAATACTTACACATAAACAATCTCGGATAATGGTGAGATTGAGGAATTAACCCTTAACAATCTGGTAACTTACGAAACATACAACCCATGAAAGAGGTATCATACAACGAATATGTAAATACACATAAATTAAATTGTATTACACAAATAATAAAATTATGGTCAGTACATACACCACAAAAAATGTAATAGTGGCAATATGGCATGAATCTCACGAGAATAAGGAGTGAGATTAAAAACCCCTTACCTTGAACTTTCCTTTAGTCAAGGGTACGTTTAACATCATGTACGAAGATCATAGTATGTTATTAAATTATAACATAACAATATTAATATTTATGATATCATTTATGATTCATTTATGACTTTATATTACCCATTTAATAATAATTTCCATGTTAGGTTAACATTTCGGGTAATAATCACTTTCTTTATCGTACGTGTATTAACTTGTTACTCTTGGTTGTATCACATAGATCATGATTTAAATACTTCCAGAATATAAAACATGATAAATATATCATATATATTTAGAATATATATATGTATAATAGAAATATATATGAAAATGATGAACACTGTTTATGGAGACAGTAGTCCGTACATACGCATAAACGATGTTTCAGTTTTCATATAGTATTGAACAGAAGTAAGTGAATAAGATATATGTAAGTAAAAAAATCCTTATATATATATATATATCTCCAGTAGCATTATTATGTCATATATTACATACTTGTTAGTAATATATATTTTTTATAATCGTCGATGAATGGTGAACTTGGAAATGAATCTCATCGCGTCGTGGAGACGGTAATCCGTACGTACGAACGAGCGAAAATATAATTCTTTTGATATTAAAATAATATATAATTTGATGGTATATCATATATACAGAAGCATTATTCTATTATATTTATTATTTACATCAAATACACGTCATTATTATACCCATCCAAATAATAATGTATTGAATAACAATTCCACCACGACGTGGAGACGGTAAGCCGTACGTACGCACGTATGGTGACATGTCATTCAAAGGATGGATAGAATACTGATTATGTTTGTACCATATTTATAATAACATCACAGTATATAGGAGATAATTGAGTTATTATTTTAGAATAGAAATAAAAATGAAATAAGAATTTGAAGAAGAAAGGAACTTGAAAGAGGTTGGTGAAAACATTACCTCTTTTTCGGGTTCTTCCTTTTGATTTGATCAAAAGGGCTCCTTAGGTTGGATTTCTGATCAAAATAAGGCCTCTATAATTAAGTTAGGGAAGTTGAGAGAGTATTTTGGCAGGGGTTGGCCGATGCAAAATGGTTTGAAGGTGTGAATAATTGGTTAGAGGTTGGGTCCTTTTATAAGGGGGAGGAGGGGCTCTTTAGAAAAAACATAATGTATTAATTTATAATAAATTTATATTCGGTTTCTAATGGCTCCAAAGTGGATTATTTAAAGGTTAAAGTTGGGATGGGTCAAAAACCACTCAACCAATATAATTTAGACAGGTTTGGATAATTATATTAACCTTATCTTTTAGTTTTAACTATTAGTTAATTAGTTTGACACTTACCATGTCACTTTGTATTTTTATATTATATAGTTAGTAAACATACTATATATACATCCAAGATACCCCCAAGTGGTCCATTAATGACAAAAATATCATGATATAAGTCTACTGGCCGAACCATAGATATTTAGGAATTTAATATCAATTAATAATATAATATTTGTTTTAAAAACACTTTTGTGTCAATTTTGACACTATTCAATAATTGTCTTTTGTAAAAATCATAAAAGAATGATTACTCTTAAAAAAGTTAATTAAATCAATTCTAAACTGTCCTATTATCCTATAAAATTATTGTTATTTATAAAAAGTCTCAAATTACATTTATTTGGGTATTTATAATATCAATTATTCTAATTCATTATTAATTATGTAATTACTGCATCACCATTGTATCATAAATCAATTAAATTATATAATGTCTAAAAATTATAAATAAAATACCATTATGTAGGATATATTTATAACATTATAATGAATATTTATAGTTTAAAATAAAACATATATAACCCTATGTAAAAATTGTTTTTCTAAAAGATATATGCTTATGTCATTTTTGTATTTATTTTATCTTAATTAAAAAAAAGTTTCCCTATCACCTACAAGTGGCTCGATGGGGTCCCAAAATCAACCGAAAGATCCCCATGGTCAGACATGTATCCACCAATATGGTTAGAACAAGTTTTAGGGTAATTTAGTATTATTATAATATTATTTTTTAACCCTTATTTTCCGGATTTTCCTGTTAACCATGGTAAATAAAATATTTACCAAAGTAATTATTCAAAATTTCTAAAAATAAAAGTTATCGATTTACACAATTTTTACATCCCGATTCCAAATATAGAATCCATTTTTCCAAATTAAAAACACATAAGTGGCAGAAATTAATTTAAAACTAATTCCCACTGTCAAAACAAAAAGCGTGTTTTTAAGATATAATAACTATCAAAATATTGATACTTGTTTATGTCCGGTTTAATTGTGAAATTATTTCCAATGAAGAAAATTGTATTAAATGGTAAAAATATATTCTAAAAATTCTTTAAATCCATTAAAATTCATAAATTATCACTATTAATTATTTTGATTAAAAAAGTTGTTTTTAATTAAAAATTTAGTAATTTTCACTATTTATCAAAATATTAAAGTTATCTGAAAAGTACCAAAATTTCACCTTCTAATAAATTAGATACTCTGAATCCAAAAATGAATTCCATTTTGAGAGATAAAATTTCTAAAATTTTAAAAAGTAGGTATTACTATTGATAACGGCTAGTTTGATTGGTTGTGGTGTGTGTTAGAACACAATGTTGCGTACAACACACACTATTGTATTATTCAAAGGAAAGAATACCATGGAAGATATGGATGTTTTATTGTAAATTTTTTATGTACCCATTCAAAAAAGTAAATTTATTTAGACAAATTGAATATATAAAAGTTTAAAATATTGGATTTAAAAAGGGTTCACTATTAAAATTGGTAAAAGTGCATAAAATGAAGTTTTTCTTACATTATGTCTAAGAAACTCATAATATGGATTCTAAAATTATACGGAATATATAAAGATTAAAATTTAGTTAATACTATTCATAAACTCTTTTGAACAGCTTGTTTGGTAAGTCATGGGTTGCTTGAACTCGGTGTTGCGTGTAGTGCAAGTTATTGAATTATTTTGAAGAAATAACACACTATGAAATCTTGGGGTGCTACATAATGCATATCCATTTTTAATTATACATAAAATAGTAAAAAATTACATCAATCTAAAAGAGAACATTAAATTTGATAACAAGGGGATCAGAATAAGGGTACCTATTTTTTTCTGAAAACCTCTATATAAATGACTCTTTCTTGTCCTTGAGTTGTAAACTAGTAAAAATAACATTTCAAAATATCATTATAAAGTCATTTTGAAAATCCATTATTACTCTAGAAAAACTGTTTTATTGTACCAAACTTGCCTTCAAATTAAATTTCTGAAAAAAGAGGCATTTAATCCATTTTTTAGATTATATTAAATAAGTTAAATATCATTAAAAAATCTAGAATAAAATGGAATATTTAATCAAAACCTCATAAATCATATATTATATAAAATAAATCATAACACAATGTAATAATTTTTATGTCATTTTTTATAAAAAACCAATTAAACATAATCAAATTATAATCTCTGATAATGTGAGTACTATGATAGAGGTCCCTATCAAAGTATTATTATAATGTAAAAATTTATGGATTCAAAAATAGTGTTCAACTTCCAATATATATATCACATATATGATTAGAATGGTGAAGACATAATTAATTATAATTAAGATAAAATTACCAAAATCATTTTTCTTCCTTCATTTCATGAATTGAAAGGGAATCAGACAATATTATTTTCTCAATATAATGTTTTGTGATTAAGATTTTAATATTTTACTTGTATTTTATGAATTTCATACATTAACTACAGTTCTTTCGTTAGACCATGGATTATCTAAATCATGATATATTTTCCACCATATAAGATTCATTATCATTCTATTTGTTAATATTTATAATGCGTCTATCATAATTAATGACATAAATGAATAAAATATTTCATATGGGAACATATTATAAATAGAAAAAAATATTGAATTCTATATTTAAAAAACATATGGGTTTTAATGATTATAGAATCACATGTTTCATTTATATGTGCTTTAATATATATTAAATACACATTACATCTATTTCATTGGGTAGTGGATTAATATATATGAAATAAATACATTGAACCATATTTTTATGATAAATATAGACACTAAATAGATTTATTGTAATAAGGTATTCTATAAAAATTATTATGACTCCATTCTGAGCCATACAAATTATCTAAATGTCATAAAACATGATTACAAAGTTTTTTATGAGAATTTTGATCCCATTAATTTTATGGGAATATATTTCCATAGATTTATGATGTTAAAATATATTAGTGTTAAATATAAGATGTCATTAACTTGAGTTCTCATGTTCTGGGTGATGACATTATCCCTAACGTGGGGAAGAGTATAGTTTGAGTAGTTATTTATTTTGAACATATGATCATCATTAATACATGGATTAACAATAATTGTACACTATATGAAATTATTTATAATATACATTGTTATTTACTTGCATAAAGTGAAATTAGACGGAGCATTCCATCCATTAAATTGATTTAAATACAATATTGTTAAACTATTAAGCCACAAATTCTAGATGAAGAGTTTTATCAATGGTTAAATAAATGATAAGACATGGTATTATGGTAAAATATAGTATACTGGGTGCATTTCATTTTTGAAAAATTAAAATGGATTATAATTATATAATTAATGATCAAATTAATAATAAAAATTCATAGTGTTGTTGAAAATAAATCTGATAACACTATATAATTTTAAAGTATTCTAAATAAAAATGATCCTAGACTAATCATAAATATTCTATATGATAAAAATATATTTGTGTTCAACAAGAGACTAAATTTTTAGGGACTGACTGCCAAGTTATTTAGTTATTTATTTCTGACATGATGGTATTAAAAAATAACATTTATAAGATTAAAAATCCAAATGAATTTTAACTGGATTCAAAACTCATATGATATTTTACGACACACAACCCTATAATCCTTTGGAAATATAATAATAAACTAGTCCTAAATCTTTTGGAAGGGAAAATATTTTATTGACATAAAATGTAGGAAATTTTAATATAGAATAGTGAAATTCCAAAATTAGTGATGTATATGATGATGAATGTCGATGAAACTTGAGAACAACAATAAATTTAGTAATATATGAAAAATGATGATGTTCATCATAATTTTACCAAATAAATAGTAGTCAATGTATGGATTCATCAATTCAAAATTCTGGTACCAATGCTTAATTTTTCATCATCCATATATCAATAATAACATGTGTTGAATTTATTTATCATTCATACCATTTAATAGATTTCAATGGTTAATACCACATCGTTATCTCCAATATCTTATTTAGTATGATGTAATTTCAAACTCACATGTCACTTAATGACATGTCTTAGAGAATAATATAATATTGTAAAATTCCATTAAAATTTAATTTGAATAATCTTGATCATTATTTGATAAATCATGTGCCATTTTGTTCTTATGTGTAAGAACCAAGTATCACTTCCAATATGAATGTTAAAAAAATATCTATTTTAATATTTATAAAATAATATAATAATAGATAATATAAATTTGAATAAACTTTATGATTTTTAAAATATATTAACATTAATAAAATATATCATTTCTACAAAAATATTATATTTATATTCATAAAAAGAATTTATCATAAATTTATTTATCATAAAACAACAAAATATAGCTTCAAAATATTTAATCAGTACCTAAAAAAGTATAATAATATTCTAAATATTTATATAATGATTCCATAATATTAATTTTTGAGTATTATAAAATGAAACAGTCAAACATTTTATAACTGATTGAAGAATTTATATATTTTAATTCATGGTAGTATATTAATTCAAATATTGTTGTAACAAATTAGTTGAATATATATCTAGTTATGCAGTTCTAGTACAAATTATGAGGTGTTACAGAGTAAACAATGGAATGATGCCATTACTACTGATTATTAGATAACATCTCTAGTTATGCAGTGTTACAACTGATATTAATGTGTTACAATTAGAAAAATATGGGATTCACCATTACTGATGATGTATTGATATTTATATATGGATATCATACTATAATTATATGGATATGAGTTTTTAAATATAGGAAATATGTGATGATACAATTACGAAAGAATTATGATAGTGTTAATAATATATTTGTGTTACCATTATTGATAAATTGAGGATACATCTAGATGTATTTAAAAGGGGCTTCTAGCATTGCAAGGAAAATTCCATACCTCTTGTATGGGTAATATGTACATCGAATTTGTATAGGTCATTTAAGAATACCACATAACTAATATAGTTCATGAGAGGGTAACAACGAAATTATATAGGTTACTCAAATGCTGCTTCGAATTTATATAAAATAATATTGGAAAACATCAATAAATAATGGTAATTGTACACATCATAGTGGTAAATTGCTCTAATAATTTTATATAAAAATGTTTGTGAAGAGCTGCATAAAGGAATGTCCAATTCTGTATATCAGTATGTTATGACTTCCCCATCTCACATTAATATAGAACACTACATGTGTAAATGTCACCCACTATTACTTAAAGGTAATAAAAATATTTCATATATAGTGTATGTGTATGGATAGAGTTATGTATGTGCACTATTAATCATTGGTAATGGTAAAAATGTTTTTTCTGTTTTATATGGGTACATTATAAACTATTTAATGGTATATCACCTATTGTAAAGCATACGTAAGGGTATATATAATTAAACACATATGTAAATAAAATAAATTATTGTCTTCAGAAGGGAATATTTAAATCATATGTAAAGATAAAACCGAATTTCAATGAAATGTGCACGGCTAACAGAAAACTATCTATTTGTAAAATAATTATTATGAAACATGGGTATGGGTAATAAATAGTTCTGTAAGGGTAACAAATAATTCAGAAAATAATTTTTCAAAATATATAACCAACAATAATAATAAAAAATTTAAATGATATAATATTATTAAATATATTAGAATATATGAGTAAAAAATTAATTAAACAACATATTAATATAATTATTTACTTGATTTATAATTAATAAAAAAATAAATTATAAATTAGTCTCAAACACAATTAATATCAAATTAAAATTCATGTTAAAAAAATATCCCCCAATTTGTACATTACGAAACAAAACATTTATTTAAATTCAAACCATCCACCCCATTTTGAAAGTTAATGAAAATAAAAAATATTATTAATGAAAAATTCCCGCCTAAATGTGGAACTACACAAGATTTGACCATTAATTTTAGTTTCAAAAAATATCAAAACCGGGATATATCCCCCTAATTTTCAAGATCACATAAGATAATTATGAATCAATTCCAGTTTAAACATTAATTTAACAATAATCACATAATATAATTATTTATAAAGGATATCGGCA
The DNA here is from genome assembly GCA_963277665.1 of Viscum album. NCBI lineage: Eukaryota > Viridiplantae > Streptophyta > Magnoliopsida > Santalales > Viscaceae > Viscum > Viscum album. Next base: position 200,446,241 of record OY728121.1, on the reverse strand, counting down.
TGTTGTTATTTTTTTAGTTAGAATAAAAGTAATATATCCCCTTTATTGACATCATATCGAAGAACTATAATAAAAAAAATGTTTTTTCCAACAATACAAATTGGATTCTTTATATTTAAATATCATATGTATTTTCACAATGTATTATCATTTTGAATACATAATCCGTGAAACCAGATGGAGTTTGGTTTATATAAATATATGATTTAATTCTAAATTGTATGGTTCATCATGAAAACCATACCAATGACTTTATTCATTCAATAATTATATAAAATTAATATAAAAAAATCAAATAAATTGTACAATTAGAACAACTATTAAAAAGTACATTTTTGTTTTTTCTATCAAATTCAATATTCCAAGAGAAATTTTCTAATTAATGGAAAAAAAGTGTTTTATAATTAAAATTATCATATTAAGTATATATATTATCCCCCTTGACATATTAATGATCATTATTTAGTTTATATTCAAAAAAATTAACTTCTTAAAATCTTCATCAAGATTATCAGAATCCAAATACAATTGTCAATAATTTTAAATAAACATATAATTCATATATTCATCCATTGATATAGTTGTATTATTATATTCACTATGGAAATTAATATTATTTTATTATAACAAAAATATATAATCATCACTTATAAATAATTTTTTTATAAATTATATTTAGTTATAAAACTATAATTTCAATAGTTGAATACAATATAGTGGGAAATGCATTTTTTCCATTAAATTTTTCATAATTAATTTTCATTAACATGGGGATATTGTAAGCTCTATTTAAGATATATTAAGGATTATTCCCAGATTCATCCGAATAATATTTTGGTTAATTTAATTAATTTTTCATAGTTCATCCCATTCAATGAATAATTATATTTCCACCCTCGATAGAATTATTTTTATGTGGCCTTGTAACAGAATAATAATGGTTGGTGTATCTATTATCATCAAAATATTTCTCTAAAAAATATTATAAAATATATACTCTTTATCATGTTTAATTAATTTCGTAAAATTATATGTTTTTCAATCTGTTTAAAAAATGATAATGATATATTGCATGGTTTCACTTTTATGAGATATGAAATGAGTCTAAATAAAAATAATAAAATCATAAATAGTTCGGAAAAACTCATTATATATTAACAAAATTTTCTGAAGGATAAATATAAATGTAAATGAAGTAGTTATGAACCTATTTTTGTATTATCATTGTAAATATATCTAAATGTATCATTATATTGGATAAATTTTTTAGAATAATCACGCAATAAATTATTACTCCTCTTTTAATTTTCTATTTCTGAAAATCTATTTTGTTTTCATGTCATCTAATGTGGTTAAAAGTTATCATGTCCCAATAATATGTGCCAGAAATTATTTTTTCATGGGAATTTAGAAAACAATATAGTTTGATGGGTTTATTTTAAAATTATAAAGCTGATATTTTATTTTCTGTTACCATAAAATCAAATATTGTTATACTAATGAATATGAAATTTAATATCTTAATACTTCATTGTCATTTCATTTTTTTAAATTAGTGGGATACAAATAATATTAAGATTCAATTCCTCTATATAAGGAACTATAGTGCCTGTAAAATAATTTTATATTCCCTCTTCATCAAAACCTATGATGTTGAGTTTATAGTTATCCAAAAATGAACCTCCATCACATTAATTAAATGATAATAATGGTAAAAATTTCAATATCCAGGTTCCTATAACTATTGTTATCCACATAGAATGTATATTTATAACAAATTACTAAATATCGAGTGATACATATTATGTAGGTAATTGTTTTGTTACCCAATAAATTTTTTTCCATGTATCATATTTAAAAAACAGCAAGGAACCCATATTGATTTAATACATTTATTATAGGGAAATCAAGAATTCATATTCTTATAAATATAATTCATGCTATGTCCTAGAAAAAGTAAATCATTATGAACATTTCTTTATATATTTCCCTTTAACATGCCATTTAAATCATGTAACACATAAGATGCCCCTTTTTGTCCTCTTAAAAATATAGGTATATACGTATTAGGAGTTGGAATAACATAAAAAAAACATGTTTTATCATTATTATATTTTTCATGGATATCATATTTTCAAAATATTTTTCCCATTAAAAAATAGAATAGGTTTTTTATTCCATTAATTTTCTTTTTAATATTTTTTTCATTATATAAAATAACATCCATATCATCCCTGATTTTCACATTTGAAAATCAATCTATTTTTACCAATATATTATTTTCATATTTAAAATTATGACATTGATTTTAAAATTTAAATTAATCATAAAAACTAACATAAATATGAAATCGTAATCATAAATATTATTATATGTTTTTAATTTCATTATATATTTCTCATCATTAATAATTATCATCTAATTGAATACCACTTGATTAGCCGTTTTGATTTATTCAAACATATCACTATAAAATCCCACATTTCTTTTCTAAAAAATAATTATTACATGATTGGAGAATTTTAAATTCATATTAAAAAAAATATAATTTTATATGATGAATTCTTTCCATATATTATTCTTCTTAAAAAAAATATAATTAATTTAAAACATTGTTGTTTATAACAAAAATTTACACATCATTTCCTATATCTATTTATGGATATACCATATAAATGTGTAAGGTTTTTACTTGATATAATAAAATTCAAAACACATATTATATATAAATACTTTCACCTAATACTTAAAATGTACATAATAACTTCTATTGAATTGTTTTTCATATTGCGATATAATAAAACAATTACATGACAATCACTAACATTGTAGTGGATCATTAAATATAATATTTACTTAAAGAATATATATAACTTGAAAAAATAATGAAATCAAATTCATCAACATACTATTTAGAATGATAAACACTATATTAAAAAATATTTTGGTTGTAGTGATATTATAATAGGGACAACTAGTGGGGGAAATAATCCAATTAATTTTATTAAAAAATATAAATTATTATTTTTATAAATAGTTAAATTCAAAAATAAATTTCTCAGTAGAATATTAAACAAATAGCACATTGCAATGTCCGGGATTCGGGTACCACCTTAAAGTCCCCCGAACATGGTTGGTCACATAACATCAAGAGAATTCCCTTAAACTCCAGAGGAATCTAACTAGTATCAAGGTCCAATGTGTGATAACGAGGAAACTAATACCTCATTTGAAGAGTATAAATAGTGGAAAAAAATAGTAAAAATTCCATGAATCAAAAATACCAAACAACAGATGTAAACAGTGGAAGATTGATAATAATAAAACAACCAAAACACCCAACCACATACACTCACATGTAAATATATATATATATATATATATATTATGAATTTCTACATATCTAAGAAAAAAATCAAAACAATTAAAATATCTAGAATGAAATTTAGAAACCTATGTACCAATGAAAAACTAATCCCCAACATCATAGCCAGACTCAGTTTAATCCCATGCTCTCTATCTCCTACAAAAATCATGTACCTAATGAATAAGGGATTTTTCCCATATCTATACATTGATCCATATAATCTATTTGGTTCCAAATCATGACCCAAACATGGTATGAGAGGAATCCTAGTAGGAAACCATCAGAATATATATGCCTAACTGTCAGTGAATATATATATGTACACATAGCCGGTAATACACAGAAATGAAGCAATAAATTAAGAAGTTATCAATGGTAAACATTCTTTCAATTTTCAATTAAATTGATTTACTTTTTATTTAATCCATTAAATCATTGAATCTATGGATCTAGACTATGCTTTATATCCCCTTGTGTAATAGTTACAAAATAGATGTCTCATAAGACAATCTAAAATATCAATACCATGTCCAACCTTGTAATTTTTCTTGGAAGACTCATCAAAATGGTTAAATCATTCATAAACAACACCCTATGAATTCTCTCATAGTATAACCCAACATGTCTCCAATTCATTATATAGCGGCCACCTGGGAAGCAATCACAGTCATTAGCACTGTTTTATATGGAATCAATAACATATAAACAAAATATTGTGTAGTTCTCATGGTCAATAACATTGGGTCAACATAGCATAAAAAAATCATAATGAACACCTAGGTATCTCTTACGGTCAATACCCTTATGTCAATATCTACACCAAGGCTCTCATATTCATGTGTAAAAAAACATGAAACCCCAAAAATTTCCCAATTACATGGCTCTCATTTTCTTTTGAAAAACTAACATGCATTACATATAGAAGTGTCGCATGTAATCAATAACTACTACATGGTTATAAAATCACAAAGCATACCACATACATTTCCTATAATTAATAATTTCTATCATAATAAACCAATGCTTGAGAAGAACCTATTACTTAAAGGAATTATATGCCAAATGACCATAAAAAATCAATCATTGTAAAACACACCCTTGGGGTGTCCCGTAAACAAGGCATCTACCGATATGCCTAAGAAAAAACCTATGAACAACTAGTAAAACCATTGAATCACAATTCATGGTTTAATTACAAATAAATAAATACCCCAAACATGGGAATGTTGAACTTTTAGTAATTATAATCCAAATAACAACAACGAAAGGAATAAAGCATCTACCTCAACGTCTTACAATCGTTAAACATGAATTTCATCCCTTGAATTGGCCTAGATCACAGTAGATATACTAATAGGGGGAACCATAAACTTTTAATAAAATAAGGAATATGATTAATCATGAATAAATTATCTATGGGGTTCAATAACTCACCCGTGGGATTCCGACACACACAACGATGTATCAATCAGTGATCAGACGACAAATCGGGATGGGTTCAAACTTCTTCAGTCATTCTGTCGCTCTCTTGTACGAACCATGGGGAAAAGAAGACGGTTCAAGAAATGAGACACACCCATCTCTGATATATCAATTAAAATGAAAGATACACTCCATGTTCATTAAATGTAAATTCAATGTATAGACATAACATACCCCCACCATAAGAGGTATTCCATGTCACTACCTGGCCATGTACTCAACCGTTACACATGCTGTACACTCTTGTATACGATAACATAGAAAATGGTATGTACATATAATTACACGACATATACCATGAAAAAAATACATTTCATCCTTTTTCCTAATAATTACCTGATGCCAAGATACATTCTTAAAATTAATATCAAGGTTCTTACAAACATCAATTCATAATGAAATTCTTCCTGGAATTTTCCTTCAAATAGTGGTGAAGATGAACCTCCGAACAAATATGGCCACTGTGATCGTACGTCGGTCACACTCTCCAAAGTATCATCATGTACTCTTTAGTGATTCAATAAAAAATGTACCATTGGAACATACCAGTGAAGGACAACCTTCATGAAACAATCCATAATCTTAATTAGGTGCTCCTTGAATGATGCATCCCCCTCCAACTCAAACTCCTCGGGTTGAGAAACTTGCGATGAGTCTGAAAATAATTTATTTGATGATAATCATGAATGACGCCATCTATTGAAATTTAATCATAGGTAACGTCATCCGAAATGAATCCTAACCGACTCACTTCAATACCTCAAACGACCCGATGTATCTAAGGGAAAGCGTCTACTATCTCCAAATCCTCTTACGCCCCAACCTCGGTGTGACACACATGAAAATATGACCTCCGTCCTTAAACACCAAAGTTCATCTCTACAGATCACCATAATATTTCTTATGAAACATTGTATTAGCCATCCTATTTCGAATAAAACCCACTTACTCAATATTCTCTTGGAGAAGACGAGGTCCCAGCATAGTTTTCTTTCCATCCACCATCAATCAAATGGGTGATCAACATTACAATCAGTACAATGACTCAGAGTGTGCAATTTTATTTGTTTCATGAATAGTGTTATTTTATCCATACACCACTAGGAGAATGAGTATTCCACAGGACCCATCTAAATCATTGAATCATGCTTGATGCATGTCCTCTAAAATCATAATTCTGCGCTCAGACTGGCCATCTATCTTGGGATGTTAAGTGGTACTCAGAAGTACCTGTTTTGTCAAAGTCCAATGTATTACCTTATAGACATGATAATTAAAATGGGAATCCTTTTATGAAATTATAGTTTTGTAACCACATAAAAACATTTAATTTATTGGAAGTACAACATTCCAGGTGCATTAACACTGAAGGATTCCTTGATCGGTTTGAAATGTGAACCCTCTTTGAGCCTGTCGATAACAACACAAAATGCATCCCTGCCTCATCACAATATGTCTAACCATTTCACATAATCAATCATAACATAATACCACATCAACTCAGGAATGGGTTCTTCTGTAATAGCTATTTCGGTCGTTGATTCTCCGCATTCAACTAATGACAGGTGTAACATCTCATAACAAAACAAGATACATCCTTTTTCATTCATGGACAATAATTCTAAAGATGTAGATATAGAAACTTTTTAGTGACACCAAAATGAACACCTCATTTTGAGGCATTAAAATCATGCAATAGATCCTCACGAATGTTTTATTACCCCTATATGCACCCCGAAAATGTAAAACCTCACCATCACCTATGGTCTACCCAAGAGTTAGGTCATCACCTGGCATACTCTCTTATAGAACTGTTCCACTACATTCTGATAGTAGTCTCATTCTCACTTGATCTGGTAGACTAGAGTAAACTACTACAGAAGAATGACTTGTCTTCCTTTGTTTGTTGTGAAACTCCAAATGTATCTCAGAGAGCATATGCATAAGATGCACTCACTACTGGACTCTTAAACACACTCTATCTGAGTCCTCAAACTCAACAAATCATCTACTACATTTCCATTCCCATGAGTGTAGAAAATATCATAGTCAATAGACTGAAATACTCAACCCACCATCGTTGTAACACCACGAGATTTTACAAAAAATATTATTTTTAATTTCATTAATGTCTTGTGTTGTACGCTACACCAAAAGGATCTTGCACAACACGTATCCTTGACTTGTCTTGCATTACACGCAAACGCGACCTTCCACGATAGCATGTGTTGTATGCAATACCGAGTTTCGCTAAACAATAATATGCTATTAAAAAATTATTAAAATTAGCTGTTAAGAATAGTAATACCCACTTTTTGAAATTTTATAAATTTTATTTTTGAAAATGGACTTCATTTTTGGATTCAAAATATCGAAATTAGACTAGGGTGAAATTTTTCTATTTTTCTGAAAACTTTCAATTTTTGATGAATAGTGAAAACACTAGGATACTATTTAAAAACCGAATTTTTATTTATTTTATTTCAATTTATTTTAGGTAAAAATTGATACATAATACCTATATAAGTTCAATGTAATTCATTGGTGTAATTTTATAATAATTTAAGATATATAAAAATTTCATTGAACTTTTCACCGTCTTTTACCCACCTCCTAGGAGAATTTTCATATTTACATAAAACATAATTTTACTGCTTATGTGAGTGGAATTTCAAAAATCCAAAAGACACGGTTGATGTCAGTAAGTAAAATGTGGTTCAATGAGATGAAAATAATTTTTGGTGAATAGTAACTTTTTACTTTTAATTACCACGGTTAAAAGTAAATAGGGTAATTAATGATAAAAAAGATATTATTATTACCCTAACACATGTCCTAATTCTATTGGATAAGTGTAATTCGACCGAAAACAACCTTAGGAATAAAATATGACCATTTAGGCCCACTTGGATTAGATTAGGACATTTATTATTACTTTATTTAAAGAAGGGTTAAAATAGTTAAAATCAATGTTTAATAAGTAAATCATTTTTAATATAGGGTTAATCATACGATAAATTAAACTATAAATATTAATTAGAAAGATAAAAATATTTCCAACATAATGGTATTTTATTTTTATTTTTAGAGATTAAATAATTTCATTTATTTATGACACAAAGATGGTGCATTAATTATCTTATTAATGAAATATTGGCATAATTGATGTTATAAATACCCAAATAAATGTAATTTGATACTTTTTATGAATTCCGCTAATTTTCTAGGTTAATATGACATGTTATTATTGATTTTATTAACATTTTTCTCACTAATAATTCTGTTATGATTTTCACAAAAATCAGTTACTAAATAGTGTCAAAATTGACATAAAATAGTTTTTAAAAGAAATATTATATTATTAATTGTAATTTTATTCCTAAAAATCTAAGGTTCGGCAAAATTACTTATATATGGTTATATATCTTAATAATAAACAACTTGGGGTTCGTTTGCCTTCTTATAGTAAGTTTATTAACATTATAGTGTAAGAACACAAAAAGACACAGTAAAAGTAAAATTATCTAACTTAAAGTTAAATCTAAATGATAAGGTTAAAATACTAAAATAAACTTTACCAAATTCTATTGGATGATTGGATTTAGACCCATCCCCACCTTAGCTTCAAAATAAATCAATTTGGAGCTATTTAAAACCGAATATGGATTTATAATAAAATAATATTTTTTGTTTTTCCAAAGGTGCCCCCCTCCTCCCTTATAAAATGGCACCTCCTCCCTCTCTTCCTCACACCACTTTGTGATTTCAATCTCAGTCAAACCACGCCAATATCTTCTCTCCACTTCCCTAGAGACATCCTAGAGGTTCTGGTCTTCTTCAAAGTGCAATTTTAGTTCCCAAAAAGGAGGTCTCAAAGAAGCGCTTCAAAGAATAGGTAATGTCTGTTACCGATTCTTTCATCTTTATATCTTATTCCACTTATTCTACTTTAGTTGTTTCATTATTAAGTAATAACATATGTATCACTCATATACTGATATGTTATTATAAGTATGAAACAACCATATTTCACCATCTATCCATCCTACGGAAAACAAAATCACCGCGCGTGCGTACGTACAGAATACCGTCTACACACTGTGGTGTAATCTATTTTCCCCACCACCTTACTTGGATGGGTATAATGGTGTCAATAATAACTATATATGATTATTTTAAGGTGATATTGATTCTGAAATAGTATACATACCACCCAATACAATTCCACGATCATGAGAACGATATCATCGCTAGTGCGTACGTACGGAATACCGTCTCCACGATGTGATGCGGCTCGTTCTACATGATCTTCATTTAATAATGATTATATAAATGAATTGAATGAATTAATATGATATATTACACTAATAAAATTCTGTAAATGAGGTATCTATAACCTAAATAGATGAATAAAAATTTAATCGACAAAATACGCATACGAACAAAAAGTAATAAAAACCCGAATAACAAGTAGTAATGAAGTATTACTAATAAGAAGTTAAAAATATGAACAGATATGATATCATAAAAATACGTATGATTATGGTATAAGTTAATAACATTATTGAAATCATTATACAGGAGCTTCAGACACTTACGAAGCAAATCAGACCTAAGGTAAGGGAAAATATCACAATCTCATTTTTATCTGAGATTGTTTATTCTTTGGTATTTACTGGGGTGTATTTTATCATCCACATCCATGTTTCCTCAATATGTAATATTTACATCATTCTAAAATATTTAATATCCAATTTTACCCTTCGATGAGTTTTTAGTAAAATATATGAAAGGAATATTTTGTAGTTTTTCGTACCAGGTACTTTTTGACTTTTCCGACAAAAGTATGAGAAGAATGTTTTCTTTTAACTTATACGGCATGAATGGATTTTTGAAACATTATTTCCAAGAAGCTTCCCTTACATGTTTTCAAGTTTATTTTTAATCAAATTTTTTATTTTAGAATTGTATGACATGTTCATAAAGGAAAAGTATTTTTGAAGTAGAAAGAATATTTTCCTCAAGAATGAAGTTCAAGCATTTTATCAAAATTATTTTCCATCTATGATAATAAAGGGTTCTGTTTCTATCCCTATTATTACATTGAATTTATTATGTTGTGATGGAATTATTTTTATGAATTCCTTTATCTTATATGAGTTGTTTTATGATGTCACGATGTTTATGATTCCCATTTTTATTACATGGGTTATGCTATGATGTGTGGTTTATGATTTTGTGGCACACATAAGAATGGTATCATTATGAGATGGGTGGGATCTATATCTCCCTACAAATGAATTGGGTAAAGATTTTATATCTCATGATATAGACCTGGCTAGAACGGCAGGTTATACCGGTTCAGTGAACCAAGACTGAAACGAGGAGTGAACTCGGTTCAGAAATGGACTTTGTCCACTAAGATAGTCATGGAAATGAGTCTTGACTAATAAGAAATGATTCTCAATGATTATCTGTGTATGCCAAAAGTTTCATGTTTTAATTTATGATTATTGGGATTAATACTATGATTTATCCCATTTTATGAAATTATGATCTCTTTTGCAGGTTATGATTTCCAAAAGTTATGTTCTTATATATATGATGTGATTGATATTTCTTTTGTTTACCCTTATAAATCATTTGATCTCACCCTTTTGTATGTTTTATTTCCCCAGGTCAGGAAGAAGGTTATTAAGTAGGATATGCCAAAAAGGGACTCTAGATATGATGAAATAAATGGGATGCAAAGTAGATGCTTTATAAACCAGTTGTTTATGCTTTCTAGTTTCTAAAGACACAATACCAATACGGTCTTTTCATTGTTTTGTAATATGTTGTAATAAGTGTGCTTCAATTTTGAATTAATAACAATGTATGTAAATTATGGGTCTTTATAGTTGGTATTAGAGGAAAGGTATAGTCAACCTTTGGAAACTAGGGTGTGAAAGCCTTAGTAAGAACCCTACGGATAACACTAAGCATAGAACAGAATCTTAGTGTTTTAGAAATGACCATGAATAACCTAGGATAAGACCTTAAGTATGAAATTTTATTCTTGATTATGTGTTTTTACTATTATAATTAGTGTTTCTCACACTACTCTTCTTAGTTTTAGTCAATGGCTGGAACCCGAAGGAACCGTCTTAATGCGAAATGCGAAGGGAAATGCAATGATTGTCCCCCTGAGCAACCAATCTTTATGGGAGATAGAATGAAAAATCCTGTAGCCATGCCCACACAACTTTCTCAAGCTATGAATCATGCTGGACTTCCAAACGAGCAAAGGAAGTAGCAAGATTCTGTTGAATCCTTCATGAGGCTGTGTCCACCTTCATTCAGCGGGTCTACTGATCCATTAGTTGTTGAACAATGGATCAGTACTACTGAAAAGATATTTTCAGTTCTTCAATTTTATGAACATGATAAAGTCATCTTAGCAGTATATCGTTTGGAAGGTGATGATGATCAACGGTGGAATCTTATCAAGAATACGAGGCCAAGAGATGAAATTGAGTCCATGGAATGAGATGAGTTCAAGAACTTATTTTTCAATAAGTAATTCTCTCGTATTCACTGAAGAAAGATGTAGAAGGATTTTCTTGAACTAAAGCAAATGTATGATGAATCTGTTGGTATATACGAAGCGAATTTTACAAGGCTTTCAAGGTATGAATCTGGCTTTATCATCCAACCTGAAAGAAAAGTTGATCGATTATTCAGTGGCATAAAACCAAATCTTCGAAGGGAATTAGCTATAAAAGACCTCAACAGCTATGAAGATATTGTGCGTAGTGAAATTAAGGTAGAAATGGAAGTTGGTGTTACATATCCATCTCATGGTTTTGACAAGAAACGAAATATGGAGTTCAAGGAGAAATCTCAGAATAATGGCGAAAAGAAGATGAATATTTCCTTATGCGCAATTTGTGGAAATAAGAATGGTGGAGATTGTCTTAAAGGGACTAGAAAATGTTTTAAATGTGGAAAAGAAGTTCATCGAGCAGCTGAGTGTCGATGTAATGGAAAATGGGTTGCTAATGGTGTAAATAATGAAAAGACTGCAGAGAACGCACCAACACCACTTCAATGCTTCAAGTGAAATGAAATGGGGCATTATGTTAATCAATGCCCTTATCCAAGGGTTAGTGATGATATACATGAGCAACTACTTAAGGAAAAGGACAAAGGGAAGTCACATGCGATCACTATTAGCGATGTTGAATATGAAAACGATGTGGTGGAATGATTAAGTGTTTATGTAATGGGAATCCAAAATAATGTCGTGGAATATTGGAATATTTATGTATTGGTCTATTGTGGTTTTCAATAATTTTATGGTACCGGTAACCATGGAAAGTGATTGAGATATTTTTGGTAAGCAGATGATATGCGCATAATGAAGGGATAAGAAGATAATGAGATGTTTGATTGTATTCACGAGCTCATGATTGATATAAGGACTAAGTGATATAATGGTTTGAGTATAAAGAATTTTTAGGATTTTGGTTTGTGGAAAGTGATAACATTTAACTGCATTCATGTTTTTACTAAGGTTCAATAGGTATTCATTCTTCATGATAATACATGATTAATGTATTCACATGTTTGTAATTTGACCAACAAGATATATCTTATGATATATGGGGGATAAATGATGGCATTCACGTGATTGTTATGTGACATTTCAAGTAATCATTTTCTTTATACTATGAACTTGGACCGAAGTATTTTAGATAAGCCTAATGATTGGAATGGATTATGTTGTACATAAGTTAGTATTTTTTAAGGATAGAACTTTTTTCGATATTATTGATGGGATGTTATAGTAATAAAGCATTAGAAAAAAGACAACATGCAGGATGGGCGACAGCCCATCGTGTCGGACAAGGCTGTGGGAATCGAACCCACTATCGAAGAGCGACTGGCCTTTATCGCCTACCACTGGCCTACAGGAAGCCCCTGGTTAGTAGAAACTAGATTTATTTTATTACGCGTTATGAAATATTTAGTATAAGTTCATTCGTGGAATCGTATAAGATTAACCACACCATAGATGGACTTATGTATATTTGATAACTTTTGCTAACCTTTTGTTTGAAACAGATGGAATGACCCATCATTCTATCACGTGATCTATTAACACTTCATGAATAACATATTCAACGTCATTTCTTTAAGAGATGAAGTGGAAAATGTTCAAAGCACGAACAACAATGAGATTGTACAAAAATAAAGTAAGTATATATTCTAATACAAATTCTTCTACTTTAGGGAAATGATCTTGAAAACAAAAAATGTTGTCCTAGTGCCCTTATATCCGATGAATCAGATGTTACCCTAGATCCTCACAAATTTATGGCTTTGTGATTGTTGGATTTTTCATAGCCATGTTCTCTACCACTCTCCATTAGAACATGACGGTTAGATTTCTCATCCATATCCACATTTTCACCTATGTTCTCCTATGTGGAAACCCAGTAATTAGTTAATTTGGTTAACCGTTACATTTCATACATTATTTTTTAAAGCTAAGTTTTGGTATTCCTTCTTACGATGTGGGTTTCTATTAAATAAACTTTCGAGTAGTAAACCATTTATAACCACGACGAATTTCGAGGGTGAAATTAATTTTAAGTGGGGTAGAATGTAACACCCCATGATTTTACGAAAAATATTCTTTTTAATTTCATAAATGTCTTGTGTTGTACGCTACACCAAAAGGATCTTTCACAACGCGCATCCCTGGCTTGGCTTGCATTACACGTAAGCGCGACCTTCCACGATAGCGTGTGTTGTACGCAATACCGAGTTTCACTAAACATTAATGTGCTATTGAAATATTATTAAAATTAGCCGTTATGAATAGTAATAACCACTTTTTGAAATTTTATAAATTTTATTTTTGAAAATGGACTTCATTTTTTGATTCGGAATATCGAAATTAGCCTAGGGTGAAATTTTTGTATTTTTCAGAAAACATTCAATTTTTGATTAATTGTGAAAACACTGGGTTACTATTTAATAACCGAATTTTAATTTAAATAATTATTTATTTTATTTAAAATTATTTTAGGTCAAAATTGATACATAATACCTATATAAGTTCAATTTAATTCATTGGATTAATTTTATAATAATTTTAGATATATAAAAATTTAATTGAACTTTTCACCGTCTTTTACCCACCTCCTAGGAGAATTTTCATATTTACATACAACATAATTTTACTTCTTATGTGAGTGGAATTTCAAAAATCCGAGATACATGGTTGATGTCAGTATGTAAAATGTCGTTCAATGAGATGAAAATAATTTTTGGTGAATAATAACTTTTTTACTTTTATTTACCACTATTAAAAGTAAATAGGGTAATTAAGGGGAAAATGATATTATTATTACCCTAACACATGTCCTAATTCTATTGGATAAATGTAATTCGACCAAGAACAAAATTAGGAATAAAATATGACCATTTAGGCCCACTTGGATTTGATTAGGGCATTTATTATTAATTTATTTAAAGAAGAGTTAAAATAGTTATAATCAATGTTTAATAAGTAAATAATTTTTAATATAGGGATATACATAATATAAATTCTTCTATAAATATTAATTAGAAAGATAAAAATATTTCCTACATAATGGTATTTTATTTGTAATTTTTAGACATTATATAATTTAATTTATTTATGACACAATGATGATGGAGTAATAAACTTATTAATGAAATATTGTAATAATTGATGTTATAAATACACAAATAAAAGTAATTTGATACTTTTTATGAATTAAACTAATTTTATAGGTTAATATGAAATTTTAGTATTGATTTAATTAACATTTTTTGAACTAATCATTTTGTTATTATTTTCCCAAAAATTAATTTCAAAATAGTGTCAAAATCGACATAAAATAGTTTTTAAAACAAATATTATATTATCAATTGTTATTTTATTCCAACAAATATAAGGTTATGAAAAATGACGTAGATAAGGTTATATATTTTAATAATAAACAACTTGGGGTTCTTTTGGCTTCTTATAGTATTTTTATTAACCTTATAGTGTAAGAACACAAAAAGACACGGTAAAAGTAAAATTAACTAACTTAAAGTTAAATCTAAATGATAAGGTTAAAATAGTAAACTAAACTTGTCCAAATTATATTGGATGAGAGTATTTTGACCCATCCCACCTTATCTTTGGAATAAATCAATTTGGAGCTATTTAAAACGGAATATGGCTTTATAATAAAATAATATTTTTAGTTTTTCCAAAGGTTCCCCTCTCCTCCCTTATAAAAGGGAACCTCCTCCCTCTCTTACTCACACCACTTTGAGCGTTAAATCTCAGTCAAACCATGCCAATTTCTTCTATCCACTTCCCTAGAGACATACTAGAGGTTCTGGTCTTCTTCAAAGACCAATTTTAGTGCCCTAAAAGGAGGTCTCAAAGAAGCGCTTCAAAAAGAGGTAACGTCCGTTACCGATTCATTCAACATTATTTCTTCTTCCACTTCTTCTTCATTATTTGTTTCATTATGAAGTAATAACATCATTATCACTAATATACTGATATTTTATTATATGTATGAAACAACCATATTTCACCATCTATACATCTTATGGAAAACAAAATCACTACGCGTGCGTACGTACCGAATACCGTCTTCACGCCGTGGTGTAATCTATTTTCCCCCACCACCTTAATTCGATGGGTATAATGGTGTATATAATTACTATATATGATTATTGTAAGGTGATATTGATTCTGAAATAGTATACATACTCTCCAATACAATTCCACGATCATGGGAATGATATCATCGCTCATGCGTACATACGGAATACCGTCTCCACGATGTGATGCAACTCGTTCTACATGATCTTCATTTAATAATGATAATATAATGAATTGAATAAACTAATATGATATATTACACTAATAATATTCTGGAAATGAGGTATCTATAACCTAATGAGAAGAATAAGAATTTATTCGACAAAACACGCATAAGAACAAAAAGTAATAAACACCCGAATAACAAGTAGTAATGAAATATTACTAAAAAGAAGTTAAGAATATGACCATATATGATATCATAAAAATACTTATGATTCTGGAAAAATTCAGTAACATTATTTAAGTCATTATATAGGAGGTTTGGACACTTACGATGAAAATCAGACCTAAGGTAAGGTAAAATATCACAATCTCATTTTTATCTGAGATTGTTTATTCTTTTGTATTTACTGGGGTGTATTTTATCATCCACATCCATGTTTCCTCAATATTTAATATTTACATCATTATACAATAGTTTATATCCAATTTTACCCTTCTATGAGTTTTTAGTAAATGATATGAAAGGAATCTTTTGTCATTTTTCATACGAGGTACTTTTTACCTTTTCCGACAAAAGTATGAGAAGAATGTTTTCTTTTAACTTATACGGCATGAATGGATTTTTAAAACATTATTTCCAAGAAGATTCCCTTAAATGTTTTCAAGTTTATTATTAATCAACTTCTTTTAGTTTAGAATTGTATGATATGTTATGAAAGGAAATGTTTTTTTGAAGTAGAAAGGATATTTTCCTCAAGAATGGAGTTCAAGCGTTTTATCAAAATTATTTTCCATCTAAGATAATAAAGGGTTTTGTTTATATCCCTATTATTACATTGATTTTATTATGTTGTGATGGAATTATTTTTATGAATTCCTTTATCTTATATGAGTTGTTTTATGATGTCACAATGTTTAAGATTCCCATTTTTATTACATGGGTTATGCTATGATGTATGGTTTATGATTTTGTGGCACACATAAGAATGGTATCATTATGAGATGGGTGGGAACTATATATACCTACAATTAATTGGGTAAAGATTCTATATCTCATGATATAGACATGGCTGGAATGACAGGTTATACCGGTTCAGTGAAACAGGACTGAAACGAGGAGTGACCTCGGTTCATAAATGGACTTTGTCCACTAAGATAGTCTTGGAAATGAGTCTTGACTAATAAGAAATTATTCTAAATGATTATGTGTGTATTCCACAAAGAATCATTTTTACGTTATGATTATTGGAATTACTACTATGATTTATCCCATGTTATGAAATTATGATCTCTTTTGCAGGTTATGATTTGCAAAAGTTATGTTCTTATGTATATGATGTGATTGATATTTATTTTGTTTACCCTTACTAAGCATTTGAGCTCACCCTTTTTTATGTTTTATTTCCCCAGGTCAGGAAGAAGGTTATTAAGCAGGATATGCCAAAAAGGGACTCTAGATATGATGAAATAAATTGGAGGCAATGCAGATTCTTTATGAACCAGTTGTTTATGCTTTACAGTTTCTAAAGACACTATACATATACTGTCCTTTCATGGTTTTGTTATATGTTGTAATAAGTGTGCTTCAATTTTGAAGTAATAACAATGTATGTAAAGTATGGGTCGTTATAGTTGGTATTAGAGGAAAGGTATAGTCAACCTTTGGAAACTAGGATGTGAAAGCCTTAGTAAGAACCCTAAGGATAATTCTAAGCATAGAACACAATCATAGTGTTTTAGAAATGACCATGAATAACCTAGGATAAGACCTTAAGTGTGAAATTTTATTCTTTATTATGTAGTTTTCCTATTATAATTAGTGTTTCTCACACTACTCTTCTTGGTTTTAGTCAATGGATGGAACCCGAAGGAACCGTCTTAATGCGGAATGCGACGAGAAATGAAATGATTGTCCCCCTGAGCAACCAAACATTATGGGAGCTGGAATGAAAATTCGTGTAGCCATGCCCACACAACTTTCTCAAGATATGAATCATGATGGAATTCCAAACGAGCAAAGGAAGGTGCAACATTCTGTTGAATCCTTCATGAGGCAGCATCCACCTTTATTCAGCAGGTCTACTGATCCATTAGTTGTTGAACAATGGATCAGTACTATTGAAAAGATATTTTCGGTTCATCAATGTTCTGAACATGATAAAGTCAGCTTAGCAGTATATCGTTTGGAAGGTGATGATGATCAATGGTGGAATCTTATTAAGAATACGAGGCCAAGAGATGAAATTGAGTCCATGGAATGTGATGAGTTCAAGAACTTATTTTTCAATAAGTACATCCCTCGTATTCTCCGAACAAAGATGGAGAAGGAGTTTCTTGAACTAAAGCAAAAGGATGATGAATCTGTTGGTATATACGAAGAAAATTTTACAAGGTTTTCAAGGTATGCCTCTGGCTTTTTCATCCAACCAGAAAGCAGAGTTGATCGATTATTCAGTGGCATAAAACCAAATCATCGACGGGAATTAGCTATAAGAGACTTCAGCAACTATGAATAAATTGTGCGCTTTGATATTAAGGTAGAAATGGAGGTTGGTGTTACATATCCATCTCATGGTTTTGAAAAGAAACGAAAGATGGAGTTCAAGAAGAAATCTCAGAATAATGGTGAAAAGAAGATGAATGTTTCCTTATGCTCAAAGTGTGGAAAGAAGCTTGGTGGAGATTGTCTTAATGGGACTAGAAAATGTTTTAAGTGTGTAAAAGAAGGTCATCGAGCAGCTGAGTGTCGAAGTAATGGAAAAAGGGTTGCTAATGGTGTGAATAAAGAAAATACTGCAGAGAACACACCGACAACACTTCAATGCTTCAAGTGCAATGAAATGGGGAATTATGTTAATCAGTGCCCTAATCCAAGGGTAAATGATTATCGACATGAGCAACCACTTAAGGCAAAGGATAAAGGGAAGTCACATGCAATCACTATTGGAGATGTTGAATATGACAACGATGTGGTGGAATGATTAAGTGTTTATGTAATGGGATTCCAAAATAATGTTGTGGAATATTGGAATATTTATGTATTGGTATATTGTGGTTTTCAATAATTTTATGGTACCGGTAACCATGGAAAGTGATTGAGATATTTTTGGTAATTAGATGATATGCGCATAATGAAGGGATATGAAGATAATGAGATTTTTGATTGTATTCATGATCTCATGATTGATATAAGGACTAAGTGATATCATGGTTTGAGTATAAAGAATTTTGATGATTTTGGTTTGTGGATAGTGTTATCTTTTAACTACATTAATGTTTTTACTAAGGTTCAATGAGTATTAATTCTTCAAGAGAATGCATGATTTAGGTATTCACATGTTTTTAATTTGACCAACAAGATATATCTTATGATATATGGGGGATAAATGATGACATTCACGTGATTGTTATGTGACATTTCAAGTAATCATTTTCTTTATACTATGAGCTTGGACCGAATTATTTTATATAAGCCTAAAGATTAGAATGGATTATGTTGGACATAAGTTAGTATTTTTTAAGGATAGAACTTTTTTCGATATTATTGATGGGATATTATAGTAACATAGCTTTAGAAAAAGGACAACCTGTAGGACGGGCGACAACCCATCGCGTCGGACAAGGCTGTGGAATCGAAACCACAACCGAAGAGCAACTGGCCTTTATCACCTACAACTGGCCTACAGGATGTACTTGGTTAATAGAAACTAGTTTTATTTTATTACGCGGTATGATATATGAAGTATAAGTTAATTCATGGAATCGTATAGGATTAACCTCAACATAGATGGACTTATTAATATTTGATAACATTTGCTATCCTTTTGTTTGAAATAGATGGAATGTCCCTTTATTCTATCACATGATCTATTAAAACTTCATGAATAACAAATTCAACATCATTTCATTAAGATATGAAGTGTAAATTGTTTAAAGCCCGAACAACAGTGAGATTGTACAAAAATAAAGTAAGTATTTATTCTAATTCAAATTCCTCAACTTTAGGGAAATGATCTTGAAAACCAAAAATGTTGTCCTAGTGCCCTTATATCCGATTTATCAGATGGTACCCTAGATCAACACAAATTTATGGCTTTGTGATTGTTGGATTTTTCATAGCCATGTTCTCTACCACTCTCTATTAGAACATGACAGTTAGATTTCTCTTCCATATCCATATTTTCACCTATGTTCTCTTATGTGGAAACCCAGTAATTAGTTAATTTGGGTAACCGTTAAGTTTCATACATTAGTTTTTAAATCCAATTTTTGGTATTCCTTTTTACTATGTGGGTTTCTATTAAAGATAATTTCGAGTAGTAAACCATTTATAACCCCGACGAATTTCGAGGGTGAAATTCATTTTAAGGGGGGTAGAATGTAACACCCCAAGATTTTACGAAAAATATTCTTTTTAATTTCATTAATGTCTTGTGTTGTATGCTACACAAAAATGATCTTGCACAACACGCATCACTGGCTTGGATTGCATTACACGCAAATGCGACCTTCCACGATAGCGTGTGTTGTACGCAATACTGAGTTTTGCTAAACAATAATATGCTATTAAAATATTATTAAAATTAGCCGTTATGAATTGTAATACCATCTTTTTGAAATTTTATAAATTTTAATTTTTAAAATTAACTTCTTTTTTGGATTCGGAATATCAAAATTAGCCTAGGGTGAAATTTTTTTATTTTTCTGAAAACATTCAATTTTTGATGAATAGTGAAAACACAGGGTTACTATTTAAAACCCGAATTTTTATTTAAATAATTATCTATATTATTTCAATTTATTTTAGGTAAAAATTTATACATAATACCTATATATGTTAGATGTAATTCATTGGAGTAATTTTATAATAATTTTAGATATATAAAAATTTCATTGAACTTTTCACCGTCTTCTACCCACCTCCCAGGTGATTTTTGCATATTTACATAAAACATAATTTTACCGCTTCTGTGAGTGGAATTTCAAAAATATGAGAGACATGGTTGATGTCAGTAAGTAAAATGTGGTTCAATGAGATGAAAATAATTTTTGCTGAATAGTATCTTTTTACTTTTATTTTCCACGGATAAAAGTAAATAGGGTAATTAAGGGTAAAAATGATATTATTATTACCCTAACACATGTCCTAATTCTTTTGGATAAGTGTAATTCGACCAAAAACAACCTTAGGAATAAAATATGATCATTTAGGCCCACTTGGATCAGATTATGACATTTATTATTAATTTATTTAAAGAAGGGTTAAAATAGTTAAAATCATGGTTTAATAAGTGAATAATTTTTAATATAGGGTTATACATAAGATAAATTAGACTATAAATAATAATTAGAAATCTAAAATGATTTACTACATAATGGTATTTTATTTGTAATTTTTAGATATTAAATAATTTAATTTATTTATGACAGAAAGATGATGTAGTAATTATCTAATTAATGAAATATTGACATAATTGATTTTATAAATACCCAAATAAATGTAATTTGAGACTTTTTATGAATTCCAATAATTTTATAGGTTAATATGACATGTGAGTATTGATTTAATTAACTTTTTTTGAACTAATAATTCTGTTATTATTTTCACAAAAATCAATTACTAAATAGTGTCAAAATTGACATAAAATAGTTTTTAAAACAAATATTATATTATTAATTGTTATTTTATTCATAAAAATATAAGGTTCGGAAAAAGGACTTATATAAGGTTATATATTTTAATAATAAACAACTTGGGGTTCGTTTGGCGTCTTATAGTATGTTTATTAACCTTATAGTGTCAGAACACAAAAAGACACGATAAAAGTAAAATTATATAACTTAAAGTTATATCTAAATGATAAGGTTAAAATAGTGAACTAAACATGTCCAAATTCTATTGGATGAGAGGATTTAGACCCATCCCCACCTTATCTTAGAAATAAATCAATTTGGAGATATTTAAAACCGAATATGACTTTATAATAAAATAATAGTTTTAGTTTTTCCAAAGGTGCCCCTCTCCTCCCTTATAAAAGGGCACCTCCTCCCTCTCTTCCTCAGACAACATGGAGCCTTAAATATCGGTAAAACCATGCCAATTTATTCTCTCCACTTCTCTAGATACATCCTAGAGTTTCTGGTCTTTCTAAAAGACCCATTGTAGTTCCCTAAAAGGAAGTCCCAAAGAAGCGCTTCAAAGAAGAGGTAATGTCCGTTACCGATTCTTTCAACTTTATTTCTTCTTCCACTTATTCTTCATTAGTTGTTTCATTATTAAGTAAAAACTTCAGTATCACTCATATAATGATATGTTATTATAAGTACGAAACAACCATATTTCACCATCTATCCATCCTACAGAAAACAAAATCACCGCGCGTGCGTACGTACGGAATATCGTCTCCAAATCGTGGTGTAATCTATTTTCCACCACCACCTTACTTGGATGAGTATAATGGTGTAAATAATAACTATATATGATTATTTTAAGGTGATATTGATTCTGAAATAGTATTCATACACTCCAATAAAATTCCACGATCATGGGAACATATAATCACTCGTGCGTACGTACGAAATATCGTCTCCACGATGTGATGCGACTCGTTCTACATGATCTTCATTTAATAATGATTATATAAATTAATTGAATGAATGAATATGATATATTACACTAATAACATTCTGGAAATGAGGTATCTATAACCAAAAGAGAAGAATAAGAATTTATTCGAAAAAACACGTATAAGAACAAAAAGTAATAAACACCCGAATAACAAGTAGTAATGAAATATTACTAATAAGAAGCTAAGAATATGACCATATATGATATCATAAAAATAATTATGGTTCTGGAATAAGTCAATAACATTATTTAAATCATTATATAGGAGGTTCGGACACTTACGAAGAAAATAAGACCTAAGGTAAGGGAAAATATCACAATCTCATTTTTATCCGAGATTGTTTATACTTTGGTATTTACTGGGGTGTATTTTATCATCCACATCCATGTTTCCACAATAGGTAATATTTACATCATTATATAATAGTTTATATCCAATTTTACCCTTCGGTGAGTTATTATTAAAAGATATGAAGGGAATCTTTTGTCGTTTTTCGTACGAGGTACTTTTTGACTTTTCCTACAAAAGTACGAGAAGAATGATTTCTTTTAAATTATATGGCATGAATCGATTTTTAAAACATTATTTCCAAGAAGCTTCCCTTACAAGTTTTCAAGTTTATTTTTTATCAGATTATTTTAGTTTAGAATTGTATGACATGTTAAGAAAGGAAAAGTGTTTTTGAAGTAGAAAGGATATTTTCCTCAAGAATGGAGTTCAAGCGTTTTATCAAAATTATTTTCCATCTAAGATAATAAAGGGTTATGTTTCTATCCCTATTATTACATTGATTTTATTATGTTGTGATGGAATTATTTTTATGAATTCCTTTATCTTATATGAGTTGTTTTATGATGTCACGATGTTTAAGATTCCCATTTTTTATTACGTGGGTTATGCTATGATGTATGGTTTATGATTTTCTGGCACACATAAGAATGATATCATTATGAGATGGGTGTGAACTATATCTCCCTCCAATTAATTGGGTAATGATTTTATATCTCATGAGATAGACATGTCTGGAATGGCAGTTTATACTGGTTCAGTGAAACTGGACTAAAATGAGGAGTCAACTCAGTTCAAAAATGGACTTTTACCACTAAGATAGTCTTGGCAATGAGTCTTGACTAATAAGAAATGATTCTCAATGATTATGTTTGTATGAAACAAAGTTTCATGTTTTATGTTATGATTATTGGGATTACTACTATGATTTATCCCATGTTATGAAATTAGGATCTCTTTTGCAGGTTAAGATTTCAAAAATTTATGTTCTTATGTATATGGTGTGATTGATATTTCTTTTGTTTACCCTTACTGATCATTTGAGCTCACCCTTTTGTATGTTTTATTTCCCCAGGTTAGGAAGAAGTTTATTAAGTAGGATATGCCAAAAAGGGACTCTAGATATGATGAAATAAATGGGAGTAAAAGTAGATGCTTTATGAACCAGTTGTTTATGCTTTCCAGTTTCTAAAGACACTATACCTATACGGTCCTTTCATGGTTTTGATATATGTTGTAATAAGTGTGCTTCAATTTTGAAGTAATAATAATGTATGTAAATTATGTGTCATTATAATCATAGTCCCAAATTCTGATCACCCTGGGTAATGATATTCTCGAGGAATTGTGGTGTGGGAAAACCAAAAAAATTTATACCCAAAGATAATATCTCCAAAAGTGAAATGCATGAACAACAACATTCCAATCATGATCGTGTGTTGGTTAATTCCTCTCATGTGGCCTCAACATTTGAGACACGTACACAATCGATCATTCCCCCAACATAAGCACTAATCACAGCCTAATACCTAATGAATCACAGTAAACAGTGTAACTCTTACCCACAACTGGAAAAATTAGTAATGATTCGAAAGTCAATATCCCTTTTAGTTCCTAAAAGGATGAGTCATTGGAATCTGTCCACAATTACTTCCCACCCTTCATAGAAAGGCCTTTCTTTTGTATTGTTAACTATGAAATGTCCTGAATGAATCGTCTGTAGTAACCGTACTACACGATAAAACTCCATACCTCAAATAAATTCTTCAGATGCTCCTATGATGCTACATCTCTCTCCATCTTTGGGTCTAGTGATAAGCCAATCTCTTAGATAACATCACCCAAGAAGTGAATCTGCTCTATACAATAGTGGAATTTTGAGAGCTTAACATATAACTGATGCACTCTCATTATAACAAAAACAATCTACATATGGGTGGTATGTTCATTTGGAGTGTTATAGTACATAAAGATATTGTCCATTATAAATAAATAAATCCATATATATGTGGAACATTATATTCCTCAATTCCAATAAAATTTCTAGTTCACTTTTGAGACCGAATGAAATATCCATGTACTCATTTTGTCAATACCAGCTCTGAAAGAATATAAGTGGTATACATGATGGTATAACATGAAACTAATGATAACCATATTTCTATTAAAGTTCGGAGAACTCCCGGGATCCTTGTTGTTTATCATAGAGATCATCAATCCATGGTTAGGGATATCATTTATTGACCATCAACTTGTTAAACATACGATAATCCATAAAATGTTTGAATGTATTATCCTCTTTCTTATCAAAAATGATAGGAGAACCCCAAGGATAATTACTTGGTCTGATGAAACCCTTACCCCGCAACTCCTATCACTACTTATTGAGATATTGTAACTCTCGTGTAAACCTCCAATAAGGAGGAATGGACACAAGTACCGCTCTAAGAACAAGATCAATAGATATGTCTAAATTTATCTTGGGAGGTAAAATTGAAATGTACTCTAGAAATGTCTTTCTAAAACAATCCTAGACTAGTGGAAATTCCACTATTAAGTCCAATGGTTATCTAGATATAAATGGTCTATCTGGGTTTTTATTCCTCCAAACCCATGATGCTCTTATCTAGATCTACTCTCCTGGAGTTTCCATTAATCCATGTATAGAATGGTCCATCCCATGAGGACATGAAACTCACCCGGTGGTGATAATTATCAACAATGGCCCAAATGCTGACTAACCATTCCATTCCATGAATTAAATCGAAACCCATAATCCCTAATACATAGAGGTCCAACCATAAATGAAACCCACCAACCTCAATTGGGAACTCCTTGAGCTAACGTACAGTAGTCTTCCTAGTCATCAACCAAGTTTCTAGTGTCATAAAATCATCAGAAGTAATGATACAGAGACCAAGGCTATCCACAATGAATCCAGATATGAAATTAAGGGATTCCCCTAAAACAAAAATAACAAAAGATAAAATTGAATAAAATATAATACTACATATATCAGTAGAGGGTATGGGATATTGCTCCAAATAGGTCGGTTCCTTCACAATAATATGACATGTAGGGCTACTATGTGCCCCTTCCGGGATAACATGAGTTGATGAACCCTACTATCACTGAAATTATCTAATCTGGATACCATGACTATAACCACCTCATCACCTAAACATTCTTAATAACATCAGTTCCCTGATTGAGGGGAATATTTTGGTCCCTCTCCTGAACGAGGAGTCCTCAATTATCCCCTCTCCCCCACTTCTTGTGAGAAAAACTAGAAAAACCCTAATGATGGCCCATCTTGCCGAATGATCAGAACTCAACTGGGTCTCCCACTCACTAAGGTATCATGTGTAAACTCTCCCCACACTAGTATCACCTCACCTAGCTACCTGACGGAACATCTATGTTTCTGGAATCACATCACGAAGGCACTTTGTGTTTCATCTTCCTTTCAAAAAAAGGATTACCGATCATGGATGTGGAACCGTCCTGGCTAACGACAACCTTCACCCACAAAATGTGCTCAGTAATAATCACTTGATTTACTATATGAGTCACCAAAGATAGCCTGAAAACATTCAACATTGATCTGATTCCAAACAAAGTAACATCATAAAATCACCTAGTAGAAGATAACTCATCACCACCCCAAAATATGGTGAAGCGAATAAGATGTATAAAATGAGACGAATAATCCATCACATTAAGAGAATCCTCGATCCAAAATCATGAACTACTAGGATCGATCATCCCTCAATGTTTCTTGTTAGATGTAATAATAGAATGTCCATTGATACTCTTCCCATGACATTTCCTAATGACGTCTTGACTTTGAGATCCATATCATGGATGAATCATGAAGCATGTACATATCTAGCTTTAGAATCCTCTCAGGAGGAATATAATGATACATGAAGTCAGAAATCATGTACTCCAACCATGACTTTTTAGCTTTTAGTCCTCCATGACTAGAAAAATTGTGAGGATGCTGCTACTAGAACACCCACATCAAATCATCAATAGTTGGAGTCATATTTGGTGCTCCCTAAAAATAATTCATCTTCTTCATTAATCACTCATGGAACTGTGCATCAACACCTTCGTCCAGTATAATAGTTGGTGCCAAGATGATAATGACTTGAGGATCTATTGGAAGTCCCTAATCAATTATTTCTGATGTCTGATCGTCGCCATATACCTGGCGTATATCCATAGTTCTTCATGATGTATTGACTATTCAAGGTCAACCTCACACATTAATAGACGATTATCAAGGACTGAAACATAAATTTGTTAGAACTAAACACAATTAGGAAATCATTAATTATTTAAATAATACGGTTACACGGAATGTATAACTACCACATGTCATGTTCCAGTCGAATTTTAACATGGGATTTTACCCCTTACAACATGGTCATGTAACTCCCCATACACATTAAACAATCCTCTGAGACATTAGGCGTACTTAAATATTCCCTCTTTCCCAAAATCACCTACATGACATGTACTACATCGTTCTCTCCTGGTGTAACACTACACGGTGTGAACACTCCTGACCCGATGTGTACCACATATCTTTTATCAACATGTGTCATTAGTCACATGAAAAAATACATTTTTGATTACTAAATGACATTTATTTCTATACAAATATTATATAACATACTTTTCATCCACCTATGTCTTTATTCAAGTGGGATGATACATGGTCTTTTTCCACACAACATGTACTCCCAGTACATAGTGAGTTCTAACATATGTTTTCCACCATGTGTCTCTTCTCACATATTCAATCACACAGTCAAAAAATACATTGTGGTTACATATAGTATATGGTGTGTAATTAAGAAAAATCAGTTCCTCTAGAACATCAAAATACATGGTGTGTGTTCATAAAATCAAAAATTGAGTTGTCTGGGTTTATAGATTGAAAGCCTCTAAGTCGTCTCTAGAACCCTTAAAAACATAAAATATTGTATAAGGAAGGAAAAATTATATATTGTGAGGGACCATACTCCCCACAAATATTTTTTTCATCTATTTCAACATCATAACATTATATAATTCAATTGTTGTTCAAACATGAACAACAAAATTTTGATCCAAGATGGCCCATAACACCTCAGCGAAAAAAGCATGAGCTCATTCCAAATGAAACATTACATATACCAATATCCAATCAAAATAGCATGTATTTATAACATTACATCTATCACAACAAAATTCATATCTAGCACAACATATATCGCAACAACATAAAATCTACCATAAACCCTAAATGCTGTAAAATAATTTCATTACATGGGATCTCTATCAAGTTCCTATATGATTCCTGAGATGGATTACCCTCATCTCGTTGACTATAAACAGATATTTAGCCACAGTGATATCAATCCTAACGACACCAAAAAAGCTAATCAACCAATGGTGAAATCAAATCAATTTTATCAATTGCAAGATAAGAAAAATTAAAATATTCTTTGTTAAAAGGATTTTCCCTATTCACGGGTTAGTTACTCCCAATGAAAATTTATTACCAACTAACTTTACAATCCTATCATAGTCTACTCGCTCCAAATTGTAAGGGACAGAATGAATTAACTCATCTGATACCATGTTTTAATTTCCTTGTTCCAGGTGCCACCAAAAAGTTCCCCAAAACCAGTTTTTCATATAACCTCAAGAAGATTTCCCCAAATGTCAAAGGCTAATGACATGAAGTGAGGGACAAATTGTGATCATTGGGAAATTATTCCCTCAATGGAAGAGAATAAATTTTGTAAAAAACAATTAATAAACAATAGCATATGTATTAATATCATACAACATATGTAAACACCGAAAGACTGATAAAAACATTGAAGAACACACACATATATATGACGGTGGAATATTTATATAAGAAATCATCTAAACAAGTCCCAATCATGGAAATCAATAAGGAAACCAATGTTTAAAGAGAAAAAGTAAACTCTAGAAGCATCAATAGAATAATCTTGTTCACATTCTCTCCCAGTCCTACTTCATTCAAGTACCTAATAATGAAGGTATCTTTCCCTTATCTATAACTACAGCCATATAATCAATTTTCTTCCAAAACATGACCCAAACAGGGTGTGAGACAAATCCCATTCGACACCTGCAAAACGATATGGGCCAAACATTCGGTGAATATATATATATATAGAAACTAATATGCATAATTGAACTTATAAACATCGATGTATTCAATGGAAAACAATCATATCATTTTCAATTTCATTCATCTACGTATATTTCATCCATTAAATCCTGAAATTTCAGGATCTAGCCTATGATCTATATTCCCTTCGCTAACAGTAACAAAATAGATGACTCATAAGACCATCTATAATATCATGTAGGACCATGTCTAAGCTTTTGCTTAACCTTGCAGACTAAACACATTCATTCAATCATTAAATAAAAACTCTTTGGGAATGATCTCATGGACAAACCCATTTGGTATAAAATTTCACCAATTCATTCAATAATGATAACTTGTCCAGCTCTCACAGTCAATACCACTATGTCCAAATTGAATTAATAAATTATAAATGACCTCCTCAGTAGATCTCATGGTGAATACCCATGGGTAAAAAAAGAATCCATTCAACTAATTGAATGTAATGGGTTATTCAAAACATTACAAAAATACATGCTCATGGAATGTAATGGGTTATTGTTATCGGAAATTTGGAAATAATATCTTTTATCCCATTGAATGATTCTCAACATCCCCAACTAAGATCTCCGCCATTAGTACTTCAACCTAAAATCATTTTTCATAACATGGTTAATAGAATCATAAAAATGTAGTGATATCTGATACTTTAAAAGGGTTAACAAATTATATTAATAATCATAACATAATCAAAAGGTTATGGAACTTGAGTGTAACATATTAGGATAAGACCAAACATATTAGATATCAAAATATATATGGGAAGTTAATAAGACATTGATATAAAGTGAATGATGAGCTTAAGTAATTAAATAAATACATTGGAATAAAACACGGAATTTTTGGAATTAACATTGTTTTTATCATTGATACGAAGTGTTAGTAGATATTTGTTCACGAATTATGTTTACAACATGAAATCAGGCCCCTAAATCAATTTATGGGCATGTAACTAGGTCTATTAGTAACATTTTTAATTTTTTTTAGGTTTATGCATAACCTTATAGAAATGATTCCATGTCCATGATTTACATTTTGAACATGTTATCAGGATAAAGTATAATGTTGTGAACATTTTATCAGGATGACGCATAATCATATGTACATAAAACCAATTCCATTCATAGTATGGGGAACTCATAATATGGTTACCTCATTACATTGTGAACCTGTAATCAGGTTCCCAAATAATCTTAGGGACATGCATTTTGGTCTATGCATAATATTATATGCATGAAATCTCATTCATGCATGACATTTTGATCTAGATATAAGGTTCACACATAACATATATTCTCATGAATCATCCATAGTTATCTAATTAATTGATGACATATACATGTCCCCCCAATAACATTATAAAATAATTCACATATGTTCTACGAAATAATTCATTCATCATGTCATGACACATAAAAAGATATCAGATTTATTAAAACTAAATAATAAAGCATGAAAAGAATTGGATATCATTAACATTTCATCTCATCAGAACCTTTAAAAATAAATAGGTTTTTAAAAACATAATTAAATCATAACCTATGAAAAGAATCACAGTGGAAGTGAGTATAACTAATAAAATAGAAACATGATCTATATTTATCAGGCAATAAAATCATATACAATTCACAAAAATAATATGAAAATAACCTTTATATAATTCACCATAATAGAATGAGTAACATAAAAAAATATCACTAAAGATGGAAATTAATTTTTAATTATCTTTTGAAAAAACATTTGTATGAAAGTATGCATTCTTAATTAAAAAATCCTTTTTAAAGAAGAAAAAGTTTTTGATATCTTATTTCACTAAAAATTAATTGAAAACATATAAATAAGTCTTGAAATCATTTTGAAATAATTTAATTAGAATTATTTTAAAATATTCTTGGATTCATATTTAATTCCATTTTCCATGAATTAAATAAATGAATCATTTAAACACATTGGAGACCATTTTGCATAAAAACATAAAAAATAATTATATAACATTTCTTCAAACCATTTCATTGAAAATAATTTTAAAAAATATTTAAAAAATAATAACTTTTTATCAATTAATTGATGCTTCCTTGAAATGATGGCATGTAATTCTGTATATGTTTATGTTGTAAAAAGACCATTCAATTTTCCCGTGAAAAAAGTAGAAAAACTCCTTGTTCATAAAACAACAAGAATATTCCCTTTATGACATTGGTAATAGAAAAAAGGAAAATTATACCTTTTAAATATTTTATGATAATAGTAAAATATTCATGGATAACATTTTTAGAAAAAATTATTTTGATGTAACCCATATTTCCAATTGATGATCGTGTAAATTAGGCCTTTCTTATAAACACATTGTTGAATATCTTATGTTACCGCAAGAATAAAATTGTACCAATAAATTAATTAAAAATTAATATCTGTAATATAATAAAATTAATGAATTATCCTAGGATATGTTTAATAAGATTTCATCAAAGGAAGTATTACCATAAAAAACCTTGATAAATGATGGGATTGTTACAGTAAACACTTACCACTTGGTAACATTAAACGATACTCATCATATAAGAAAATTATATTAAATAATTCATAAAATGAAAATATTTATATTTACTACATAACAAGTAAACAGAATTATATACCCCTCATGTAAAATTATAGGTGCATAACATGGCATGTGTCTCGATGAAGGAAAATTAAGACAATGTTATATTAGATATTTGGTGACTATTGAAACATACACCCCATGAAATTAATAGAATATTGTGGATATTTAAATACATATTAAAAAATATATTAATCATATAATTCATCCCTTGATGTTTAGACCCCACCCAAAAATAATGGATCCTGAATAAACCATGTATCTCAGAGAAATGAAAACTAAGATGGAATCCACATATGTTGTGCCTGACAATATTAATACTCATAAAATAATCTTTTATAATGAATTAAAGTGTATTATAAATAATTTAAATAAGATTATTCAAATATCTAATAAAATAAACGGATTCATTATGACCCTATATTATCCTCTTGGTAACTATCCATTATTATGGTTTCACTTCAGGTAATATTTTCGTTGCTCATCGAATGTGTCTTAATCTGTTATATATTTGGTATTTATTCATATGAAATGAATCATGAATGTAGTTCATGATATAAATATCATGTATATTCAGATAATTTTTATATTTATAGTCAACATAATGTTGATTTTTTAAATTTAATACATTGTTCATTGAGACTGTAATCCATTTTTACACATGAACAATAGTTTTGTTCTTATTATCTTATTAAAATAATGAAATAAATAAATTATATATATATATATAATATAATAAAATATGATTTATATTTTTATTTATATATATATCATATAATATCACTATAATTATCCATAAATCATTCCATCTATTGTGTGAATGATTCACATCGCTTTGAGTGGGAGGTAGTCCATACATCATCATATGGATTTTTCTTATTTTCATGAAATTGAATGTATAAAAGATACATGTTGAAAATTTATTAAATAAAATAAATAAATAATAAATATAATATATTACATATATAAATATTGTTTATATCATAATTTCCACCATGAAGAGAGATTGAAAAAATATGAACAATCACCATTTTGTAACGTGGTAGTTCGCCGTACACATAAAAAGAATGTTTGATTCCCATTAGATGTATGTGTTTGTATGTATAGTTAAAGTAAATATAAAAAATTACAAGTAAATTTATTATTATTTTCGTATATAATTATGCAATAATGATAATTTAGTGGTGGGTAATGAAATAAAAATAAAAATGGTTGATAGAAGATGTTACCTCTTAATCAGATCACTCCTTCTAGATTGAGAAAAAAATGCATCATTTGGTTGATATTATTAAAATGGGAGGATTCTTGGGGAAATTTAGGGATTTTTAGAGATTATTTCGGTAGATTTTATGTGTTCATGGGGGCACTTTTTATTATAGATGTGGAATTTCACTCTCGTAAATATTTGAATATAGAATTCCACCATTGTTTTTCATTTTTTCAATTATAACCAATAATGGAAAAAAAAGATGATCCAAGGGAGGATAGGGTGAAAATATGTCCCCAAAATGTCATTTAGATAAGTGTATAGGTATTTTATAGTATTAAATTTAATGATTAGTCCTTATTTATAATTAATTTTAACTTATTTGACGTTATTAATTATATTTATATTTGGTAATATTTTGGTCAAAACTATGATGAAATTATTATAAATAATAAATTATTCTATATAAAAATACAGAATCTATTTTTCCAAATTTTATAATTTAACTAGTATAAAATAATTTAATTCTGAACCCGCTGATGGGACAACACTGAGGTTTTTTGTTGTAAAAATGATTAAAAGATTACTAATTTTTTATTTCAATTTAAAATTGATATTTATTAGAATTACCTAAAATTTATTAATTGATAATTTTATTATATAATTGAACTTTTAAAACAATTTGGAATAAAATTTAACATTTTAAATAATGTAAATGAAATACTAGTTTGGAATAAATGTTAAATATTTTTAACGGCTCATTAAAAAACGACACCTTAATGAAAAATATAAAATATTTTTTGTTAGAAATTTTTTATGAATATATATGAAATATGATGTTAATTGTGACATATTAAATCAATAAAATTTATAAATTATTTATTTAAATTCAATTCTCCATTAAATTACAGTAAAAATACCCTTAAAAAAGCTTTTCTAACTATAACTGCTTTTGTTATTATCATAAGTCTGTTGAATCTATTAGATGAATTTGAATAATATTTTATTTAATATAACACATATATATTAAATTTATACAACTTTCTAGATTTAAAAAATTTAATTTATTAGAATTAAGATGCCTAGTGAGAATAAAAATAATAATAGTTTCCTTTATATTAAATCAATTTTCATAATCATTTCTAATTAATTGTTTACCTGGTAATTCATTTTATATTTTTCTAAACCATAAATTTTTATATATTATTAAATAAATTATAGAATATTTAATTTAACATTTATATTAAATCTTAATATTTTAAATAACAACAATTTATGATATCTTACTATTTTGTAAATATCAGTCTTGAGTGTTACACAAGCAATCGAGGAAAGTCATTGGGGAGTGTAACATAATATTACCTTAGTGATACATGTAGAGAAATCATAAATTTATTATGTATGAACTGAAAATTTTATATGTTATTGAATAATACTATATCCAAAAATAGTTTTTTCATATAAAATATATTATTTTTAATGTTAATTGAAAATTATAATATCTAAAATGTTATATTAATTCGAATAAAATATGTCAAAAAAGATCTGGGTGTTACATTCTAACCCCCATAAAATGAGTTTTCCTAGAATTTTAGTTACGGATTTCAATCTTTTAATACATAAAAGTTACAATCATAGAAACATGCATCATAAAAAATTATACAAAAACATCCATTAAAGATTGAATGATGAAACCATAAATGTTA
This sequence comes from Viscum album, assembly GCA_963277665.1. Lineage (NCBI taxonomy): Eukaryota > Viridiplantae > Streptophyta > Magnoliopsida > Santalales > Viscaceae > Viscum > Viscum album. Next base: position 200,411,897 of record OY728121.1, on the reverse strand, counting down.
ACCAAAGAAACATTTAACTTCATTTCGTCGTAAAAAAAAGGTTGGGAGTGAATATTGGACATGGAAAAATATCATAAATATTTATAGGGTGTGATTGAGTTCACAAATCATAATAAATGAATATTCAATGAATATTTTATGGCCTCAAAGTCATAAATATGTAAAAATTTAAAAGGACATTGTTTCAATAAATATTAACATACTATAGAAAAATACATGATCATTATCCAATCATTGTGTAATTATTTTTGTTGATGAAGAATATAAAGAAATATACTTACATGATTTTATTCACATTATAATGAAAAATCAATTTTTTTCCTTCATAGATTTCATATTGATATCTTACTCTAATTAATGAACACGAAATATATTTTTTTCTTTAAGTACAGAAAGATCACGAGATCTATGATATGCCAACCAATCTATCGCCCGATACTATGAAAACTAATATGTTATCCAATATTCATACATCCTCATGTGGGGAGATAATTCTATTATTTAAAACCCCTTATTTTAATATTCAATTTATCCTTCCCAAAATCATTAACCTTATAACCCTACAAAACTATAATTCACCATTTCTTCCTAAAGTATACTCTTCTCTTATAATACAAATATTTTCATTAAATACTATTGTTAATCCTTTCAATAATATAATATAAAATGTCATTTTATTATTATGAACACCATTTAGTGGGATATAATAACATGAATCCTCAATAATGGATGAAATAAAAGATTATGATGTGGAATCAAACATGAAATTACCAACAATGGGGGAAAATGACACTTTTACCCTAATATTCACTATTGACATCATCCATTGTAATTTCATAGAATTTCAAATTTTCGTTTTTTCTAATAGGTTATTATTTTTTATTTTTCAAACTACCCCCTATATCAGGGAATTTATTCATATAATGCCAAAACTCCATGCACTTGTAACACGGAACTATGTTTGGTTCATTATTTTGAGCATTATCTACACTCGTTTCACTTATCTTCCTCTTCTCATCACATATACATTATTTTTCAATATCTATAGACATTCCAAACAAGAAATAAATTCATGTTTCTTTTTTAAATTCCCCTAAGAGCACTGCCATATAGTTTTGGAATGTAAGAGTTCAAATCTTTTTCTTCTCTCCATGGTTCTTAGATTCCCATTTAAAATCCATCCTCTAATTATTGTTAAAACCATGAGATTTATAAGTATCTAAAACCTCAATTTCATGTTTAATTTTACAATGAAAAATATCTTCATAGATACAAAAGTATCTTTTGGTTAGCACAATCTTGAGTCATGGAATTTAGCCACAAAATATCATATCATTTTTACATTTCTGTTGGATGAAATTAATATAAGAATCACTAATTAGTCATGGGAAATTATCCTCAATGGTAATGAAATATTCATACCTATTTTTATTCACGTCAGGGAACACCTTTTCCATCATCATATGAAGAACATGAGGAAAGTAATTACTGATGAAAATATCCATTAACTCATCCAATTCAATGTATTCTATTTTATCTTTCCTATTTATATTCTTTATTAGAGTCCACCAATGGCCATCTTCACCTTATTAATGATAAACATCTAGAATTACATTCTATTGATCCAAACACTTGATAATGTAGAATATATATTCAGTGGTACAGATCCAATGATATGTCATATGTGGAATACAATACCCAATGAAAAAATGTGGATAATTCCTCATGAAGGGATCAACTAATCATTTTTCCTTCATTTTCTCATTGGAAAACGTAGCACGACACATCAGATGAGAAATATATGAGAGTATTGAAATTTGGTTCTTTATTCATTACCTCCTTGAATTCATATATTTAAGAGGACATTCATTTCATTTCCTATCACTGTCAACATTAACACGGTTCCTTTGGGATGCAGCCATTGGCTGACACCAATATAACAGTGTAAGAAATAGTTATCATAATGTGGACCAAATAATCATGAAATGTCACTTATAAGTTGTTTAAATTTTGGAAAAATTCATAATCTGTATTAAGTGTATCATATCTTATTCATAGCCCAAATTTATTTAAATCATTCATGATGGGTGGTGATGTTTTTAGAAATTCCCAATGAATATCCCACAAGACTATGATACAAGGTGTGTATAAGTGCCCATTGTCTTGTACTACATTACACCGAGTTAGGATTATGACCACTTTTTAGATTTATAATCCCTAGGTAAATATATACAATATCCACATCCACGTGTTGTATCTTGACTGCAATGTATTTATAGGAATCCATTCACTCTATCTATTTCAGAAATTCCATGAAATTATCCTAAATGTTGACTCTTTCTTGTAGTTATCCATAGATATATCCCTACACATATACTTATAAATATACCTAGGGATATCACAACTGTTTTCCCAGCGTATTTTAATGTTGATTACTAACCCATTTTTATGATACAAATTATAGTGACCGAGGTTTATCATTGATGGATATTACATAATTTTTTATAAATACTAGGTAAAATAAAAAAATACATTATTGAGGACAATAAAAGGTTAGTGTCATTAAAAACATAAAAATAATATATTCTATCATGGTGAAAAATCATAAACATCTCTAATAATAATATAATCGTTTAGTAATTCTACATTAATCCTCACTTCATAACCTATGTAATGTAAAAAACATAGGGGTGAGACCAGATACTCATTAACAATAAATGAAGAAATTAATAGCCATAACATGAAGAAATGTGTATAGAACATGATAATAACATTTTAATATCATACCCATCATATTAGAGAACATAAAAAATAGAAAATGTTAATAAGGCATGTATCATAAGATAATTATGAGCCTATGTCATTAAAATTTTACAATGGAATAACGAAAGGAATTTGTACCATAAACATTTGTTTATAGCGTTGTGAACATGTCTTTGTAGAATCTTATTCACTCAGTATGTTATGGGAATGAAATCCGTCCCTTGAATAAACAAATGGACATGAAACCATGTCCATTCTTGAAATTGATAATCTATAATTATGTTAATGAATAAATATGTGGTCATTAAAAAAGGTACATTCATATCATACAGAATATTTAATGACATTCAGGGATAATATGTTTATCATTTAATTGGGTTCACTAATAAGAATATGAAAATTAATGAAGAACCTATTATAATTTTTTTCAACATGTAATAAGGTTCACTCATTACATTGTGAACATTTAATCAGGTCTCACATAATCTTATATACATGTGTTCCGGTCCATATATAACATTGAAAACATGTAATGAGGTTCATGTGTTATATTGTGAAATGAAAACATTTTTTCTAAAAAAAAATATACTCACAATTCATCCACTATTACCTAATTAATTGGAATTATATATAGGTCTCAAACATATCATATGGAAATCATCCATACATTTTCCAAAAAATAAATCATTCATCACATCATGACCCAAACAATAGTTGTCATAAACATCAAATAATAACCCATGAAATGAAATGTGTGTCATTAAAATTACACCAAATCAAAAACTATTTATACATATGGGTTTTTTGATCACATCATGAAAGCATGATCCCTGAAATTATGCAAGTTTCAAAAGAATATAACTTGTGTTAGGGAAAAGGGATTCCTAAACATCAAGAAATTAAATCATAAACCATTTATAGAGAGACAAATAATAGAACTATTATATAATATTCCAAAAGGTTAGTATTAACATAAATATATTTCATATTAGATGGAAAATAATTTTGACATATCATTGGATAAATTTTATTTTTTAATATTCTTTATTCAAGGAAAGTGATTTTTAAAACCTAAAACATTTTTAAATCCATTTTATTTGAAAATACTATGAAAACATACAAATATTGTTTAAATAATATTAAAAAACATTTTACTTGAAATTTTTTAAAATATTATTGATTGTTTTTTGAAAATAATTTTCTTTGAAAACATATAATATAATATTGAAAACACATTGAAATCCTTTTTCCTTGAAAACATATAGTAGAATCATGAAAAAATTTTGATCCCCATTTCATTGAAAGTTCATTTATAAAAATTTATTAAAAATTATCCTTTTTATACATGTAATGGAAGCTTACCAGAAATGAAAACGTGTATTTATATTTATTCCATAGGTGGTAAAGTGAAAATAAAATTTTCATGGTAAAAATGTATAAAATTGCCTTGTTCAAAAAAAAATATAATACTTCTTGGATTACATTGGTAAAAGACAGAAAATGAAAATTTTGTTTTAATTATTATAGGATAATAGTATAATATTATTTAAAACCCATGTTTGGAAACATGGTTTGAAGGAACATAGATTTATGTCAAATGATATAGTAACATTGAGCATTCAAAAAACACATTATTAACTATCATATATACCAAAGAGTAAAAAAATTGCACCAATACATGAATAATTAATTATTAAGCATAGAATAAGAATTTTCTTTAATATTAATTGGATATAAATCATAAGATATAATCAAAATAAGCATAAACATAAACTTATTGATTAGTGATTATGTTGTATAAATAAACTCATACCACTTGGTAACATTGAACCATACTAAACATTTTATAAAATGAGATTATATTATGCATTTAATGAAAATATATAGATTCATTACATAACATTTAAATTTCAGTATATACAACCCATGTAAAAAATATGTTAAGAATAAGGCATATATCTCAAATAAAAAATAATTAATAGAAATTTAAATTACACTGTTGGTATCATTTAAAATAGAAACCCCATGAAATGAAGAAAATATATTTTTTATGTAAATACACATAAAATTATTTATATTAATAATATAAAACTTCAATGGAATTACACACACCATAACAAATGAATGGGTCATGGAAAAAGCTTCTATATCACACAAAATAAAAAGTGACAGGAAATCCTGTTACCTTTTGTCTTGACTGTCATTGTCCTCATACTATATTAAAAAATAATAAACTTATACATATTATAAATGTTTTACATAATAATTTTATTTTATATGATTACATATATTGATAAATTGTGACCATATATTACCCACTATTTACCAATCATAAGTTAAGGTTTCACTTCAAGTAATATTCCCTCTATTCTTATCATATATCTTAATTTTTAATATCATTGGTCCTTTTACATGTATAATGATCAAATAATTTAAAAATATATATAAATATCATTTAGAAATAATGTATGTGTATTCATATAATCTATGTAATATAGATGTATGAAATATAATAAACAACTCATAGAGACAGTGTGATATACGTAAGCATGAATGATCATTTTTTGTGGAATTGAAATAAATACAGAAAATGATATATGTGTATATATGTATAAAATAACACTGAACTAAGATAAAAATTATATATATATATATCTTATTATTCAATTAAACCAATACATAATATATTTCTTTGGTTAAAAATAAAATATAATCTGACATTTTAAATAAATTAAATGGAAAACAATTTGGTATAAAATCCAATATTTATAATTATTTATTAAAATATGAAACCATATTGAAAAATACAAAAACAATTATCATAAGAAAAATTTTATATAGCGACCCAGCCTTAAATACACCAGAGGAGGAGTCTACTAATAAATGCATGTAAATTATTACAAACAATCACTCCTTCAAGGACTGATCCATTTAGTATTCTTGGAAAATAAGATACAGAAATGTGTATTGTATTAAAAATAAATACATTTATTACCACATTATTTTTTCACTATATATAAATATCCTCGAGGATAAATGGTGAGTGTAGCCAAGGTGATGCTGGGAACATAGTATACCTATTTGGGTGACCTGTTAGTTTCACTTGTTTTTTAATATGCATTAGCATGATTTGTTAACTTTTTAATGAGTGGCTCTGGGGAGGATCCTACTGAGTATACTATTATACTCACCCTATGTATATACAAAATGTTTTTTCATGTATGTTGTAGTAGGATAGATATTTAGATAATTTTTACTAGTATGGGGATGAATGAGCCTTTCGGGTATATAGTTGTTGATGTTTTTTACTTTCTTTTGGTACATGCAGTTTTCCCCTTTCAATTGTAGTTGTTTTTCCTAACATTGCTTATGTGTAGATGTAATTTCTTATATATTACACTCTGAGTCAAAGTTGGTTGGTTTCTATCTTATCTCTCTCTTTCATATGTGTTCTTTTAGAGTGAAATTCCTCCCATATGTGTGTTTACAATACCCTTCGTGCTACTCACCAACATGGGGCTTATTAGATGCGGGACTCGGGGGTTATTTTCTCCCTTCTCACATTGATGGCCTAGGTGGGGTACACCTTATGTGTAGTAGGTCGTGACATTATATATATATAGTTAGTAAATTATGTCCTGAATATCATTATTGTTTTTTATGTTTCATATGTTTAATTATATAAATTAATTTATACATTCCGTGTAACATGTGATCAAATCACATCACCTTGAGGTGGATGTAGTCCATAATTCCTCGAATGAGATTATCATATTTACACATAATTGAAAGCATTAATGCATATAATAAATAAAAATTACAGAAGGTTAAACTATTATAAATGACATATATATCATATATAAGTGTTGTTTCAATCATAATCTCCACCTTAATAGGTGTTAATGGATAATTGAAAAATCATTGTTTCCTAACGTAGTAATTATCCATTAATAGAAGCAATATTTTCATTTACCAATAGAAGGGGTTGTGTGTAATTATAAGTGTAAAAAATATTATTGTAACATCCTAATATATTTATAAAAATTATGTTTTTATTAATATACATTATAAGTATATTTTTGGGGTTGGATATTGTAAATGGTACTAGAGAGACTGAGAGAAGTAAATACATTTTAATCATGTAACATCTTTTGGTTTAAAACAAAATGGTTCCATTTAATTTATTCCTGACAATGGGAGGATTATAGGTCTCTAGGAAGGATTTTAGGAGACTATTTTATTTTATTGTTGCAAAATTAATAGGATTGGTATGTGTGAGATATGGATAGAGGTGCAGTCCGTTTATGGAGAAGGAAAAAGACTCACATGGTATTCATGAAAAAAGATAGTTTTTCACCTGTTCATACCCATTATAATTAAATAAAAACAACAAAAAATCATTAATTTAAGTTTAATGGAAGAAAAATGTCCGGAAAACATTTTTTGGGAAACTGTGTAGGTCATTTACCCTCTTAAACATAGGTTTCTTGTCCATTTTTTAGTATAGTTACACCATAATAATTGTATTTAATTTTTATCCATTTCACTATTCAATTTTGTCAAAAAATAAAGGTGATATTTATTAAAATAAATTTATTCTTTATTAAATTGTTTTATGTAGTAATTTTAATATTTAAATCACAGAAGTTGAAAAATTAGTGTTAATGATAATCTCGTAGATATATGGATTATCTGGATTTAGTAGGAAAATGATCGAAATATTGTTATGTTTTTATGTTCAATATAAAAATGAAAACACATTATAATGAAATAAATTGTATTAATATATTTATAATGGATCCAATTTGACTTTAAAAGGAATATATTATATAAATTATCATGAATAATTATTTACATGAAAATTATGTTTTTAACAAAAACGCATTATTTGTCACTATTAATTGAAAAATGATGCTTCTTAGAAAAATACAAAAAACTAATTTGATTATTATATTTAAAATCTTAAATGAAAATTAAATTTATTTTATGATAATAAATTTCAAAAATATTCAACATTAATATTTATAATTGGTGATACATTAAAAGGATGTAAAAACAAATTAATAAAAATATTATGTTTTATGATAAATATTTGGGTTGCTCTTATATTATGATTACTAAATATATTTTCTTAATATAAAAAATTTATTTATTTATTTATTATCATGTTTATTATATTAATATAATAAAATAATTGGAAATAATTTAATCTATTATATTACCAAAACATTTCTATCCTAAAAAATGTTTTCTATAAAAATATAAATTTAAAATTCAATTGGTTCTTGTATTCACATATTATTTATTAGAAAGAAATTATTTAGCTTTCTAAAGAATATATTTTCATATGTTATATTATAATATTCATAGCCGCATGTTTATATCTTATTATTTTAAAAAATAATGCATTAATTATATATTATTTCACAGTGAGACTCCATATTTTGTATTGTGCAAGCCATCGAAGAATGTCGCTTTTTCATACAATAAAAGCTATAAATGAAGGTTGTTGTTTCTTTTGATGTATTCTAACACTTCATATATTTAAATATAAATTATTGTTTCATGCAATTAAATTTATAGAATATATTAATAATATTAAATATATTATAATGTATAGGGATACTTTAGTACCTTACATCCTTTTTGTCACATTTTACACATGCTATTATTAAAAAGGTTATTAATCATAAAACTAGTTTTTTTCTTATCTTATGTGTATCGAATCTATTAGATGATGGAAAAAGATATTTTATTGAATATATGACTTATTTATATTATTAGAATATAACTTTATAATTGAATATAATGTAAAATTTTAGGTTAAAATAGTTTTTAGTCTATTAAAAAATATTTCCTTTATATTTAATTGGTTTTTATATTCATTTATAATTAATTGGTAATGTTTGAATAGATAACTTATTTTTATAAACCATATATTTTTATAAATTTTTTAATAATATTCTTATCATGTAATTTAAAATCTATGTTATATCCTAGTATTGTAAATAAATACATTTATATAATATTATTTTGTTCAAAAATAATTAGTCATGCATGTTATGAAAGTCATCAATGAATGTAAATGTTTCATGTAATGAAATTGATCCTTAGTATTCCATCATGAGGAATACACAATATTTTTTTCCTCTAATGATCAATTAACTCTATGGTTCATATAATTCAATTAAAACATAGTTATTTAATATTAAAAAAATATTTTCTTTAGTAAATTATGTGAGAAATATAAAATGGATAAATTAATTCACAATTAATAATCCACAAAATCTTGGGGTATTACACCTTTGAACATGCTTGATATGATGGGTTGTCACCGAATATATATTTACTCCTATTTAAAAAATAAATTAATATATTTCATATAATTTTTAAATGTAAAATAATCCACATCCTTGAAATAATATGTATCATTCAATAATAAGTTTATTATTGTATTCCAATGACTTTTTTATAATAATTTCTAAGAGTATTATTTATCTTCTATTATAATGTAATAAATGATCATATTAACCCTAAAGGATACCAATACTAATATGATTATGTATATATAATGTAAATAAATTATTTTTCAAAAAACATATTCACTAAAACATATAATTTCCATAATTTTTTAACAAATTTATGTAATCATAATAGAATCCCATCATATAAAACCTAGAATGTGGTTTTTATTACATTTAAGAGATGATAAATCTAATACGATTTATCATGTGACTGTATTAATAACTATAAAGGTAATTATGAAACATTTTATTCTAAAATTTTACACGTTCATTAAATTGTCCATAATACATGACACAAATATAACCTTGGAAATAATACCTATAAAATTTAGTTATTAACTCCAAATAGAAAAATACCTCATCCATTTTAATTAAAAATAATTCCATCAATAGACTATAGTGTGTCATATTTAAATCATTTTCATTATAAATTCAAATCCATGAAAATATTTTCTAACTAAATACTAAATTATCCGAATTAAATCTCCAATGAGTGTTGAACAAGGTGAGTGATAATTCCCACTGTCATGTACCATGTTTTTCTCTAGTCAATCTTTCCAAGACCTTTTCAATGTAATTACACCTATTTATATTAATTCCAGAACCACATACACTAGTATAATCTATAAAGGGATGTAGTTATACTAAGTATCACATAATCTATACCTTACAAAAATATTATGATTTTCATCAATACACATCCTCAAATTATATCATAGTGTTATGTTCCCCAATATATATTCTGATAAATATGGTTTCCATGGAATCTAATATATATCCTTTGATACAATACTTTTAAAACATACCCTATAATTCTTAGATGTAGGTCTTGATACTATTGTGTTGGCATAATACAGAAAGAATCACATCCCTAAGGATCGATATGTTAAGTAGTTTTGGTAAAATGGATACATACATGAGTCTTCTTTTACCATTCAAAACACAAAAATCTATATAAAGTTTTTCATTTATTTTTTTTACATTAGACTTATTCCACATCATTTAATCCTTCGCATCAATCTTAGTAAAATACATGAAATCTTGAGAAAAAAAATTGAGGGAAAGTTAAAATTCTCAGGAAGGGTAAGGGTAAAACAGAAGCTATGAATAAATAATGAATAATAAAATTTTGGAGTTAACTTACTGAAATTTATTCCAATAAATGAATGAAAATATCATAATATTTAGGAATTAAAGGGGAAGAAATAATTTCTTATGAATAATAACATGACCACGAAACGTTACTATGGGTATTCTAACTAATAGAATAATCACATCGAATATCTATAACTAAATTTGTTATGATGTAATTCATATTGATGGATATCAAGAATATACCGTCAATGGATCACTCAATGACATCTAATACATTCATGGATTCATTCCATAAATATAATATTTTAAATAAATCATGAGAAATATATAATAAATTCAAGGCTTAATTCATATAATATAATATAGTCATTTCATATTGTTAAGAATCTAATAAATGTGTAATGCCTCAACCAAACCCATGTTAATTTTTTTCTACTAAACCCATTTGACTCATTTGAGTGGATTTCGATATTTCTACCTAACCATTACATACTTGGTCTAATTAATTCCTTATATAAAATGATTCAATCATAATCACCATAAAAATTAATATTAAAAAATCATATGAAATGTAATTACATTCCCCAATCAATGATCATAATCATAAACAAACTAATGTAAAATTAATTGTATCAATATAGTAGATCATAGTCAATATGATCATAAAAAATCTATATAAATAATAATAATGGTATCAATAAAAATTATAACCATTATTTTTAGAATAAAGGGAAATTTTTAGTATTAAAAATAATATAAAAGGATCATCATAAAAATACTTGAGGAAAATTTCATTTTCATTTTGATATCATTTTTAATATCAGTTTTTTTAAATTACGTTTAATATATTATGAAAGATATCTTTATAAAATTATAAAGTAACAATTAAGTAAATAATTATCTTGTGGGAGGGTAATTCTATACATGTCAAAAAAGAACAATCCATTTTCAAGGTTAAAGGTTTTAGAAATGATTCTTGTTTGGATTGTGACATGTAGATACAATTGAAAAAAAATTGAAAAATTGAAAAAAATATGATTTTAATAAAAACTTATTTATATGGTCACATAAATATTTCATTAAATCATATATTGGTATCGTGGTTTACTAATAAAAATATTTACAGAAATAAGATCAAATTTATGTTGGATTTCATTATAAAAATTGTGAATAATTTTATGTACTGAACAATGGAAAATGGAAATATTACTTGAAAAGGATAATGGATATCTATATTAGAATAAAATTAATGTTCTTATTTAACAATATTCATATAATGTACTTTAATATAAATTCACGAATAAATAGTCATTATTAGAATAATTTATTGAAATAAACCCTTAAGATGAACATATTATTGACGTGTGAATTTATAAATATATCCCTTTTGTGAATAAACTATTCGAAAAAGGAAAAAATATAGGAATTACAAAAAATTTAATATAAATTAATTAAACAAATATTAATTCCATGACATAATCAATGATGAATTAATTTAACCCAATGAGTGTAAATTGAGTTAATAAATCCCTTACATCACATTTATTTTTGGTTTTACATTCTTCAACCTCTTGTATAATGGTTTTAAAAATACTATTAACGTATTTAAAAACCATATTAATATTTATGATATCATATATTCATCATTTAAAACATATAATAACCTCTTGATTAATAATTAATTAATTTATTCATCCTTTCTGGTGTTAATTGACTTGATTTTTAGTATGGTTTAACATGTTATTTTTGTGCCACTTACATCATTAATTATATAATAAAAAGAATAATATAAATAATGATATAAATTTCATATATATTCATTTTATATTTATTTATATTAATAAATATTCTTTATTTATCTCAAATGGAATTCACCATTTAAGAGATTGTAGGTCATTTGTATGAATGAATGTTATTTCCATTTTTAATATCATATTAATAATAATGGGTGTAATATATGTATATATATGTGTATATTATAAATAAATAATAATTATTTCATACCATTTATCATATATTTTTAACATCAACACAATGAAAACATACATGTTCAGAGTGAATGAATCACATCACTTCATGAGGTAGTGGTCCTCAATATAGAATAATGATGTTATCATATTCACAAAAAGTAGAATGCAAGTAGTTATTTCGTATAATACAATAATAGATTAAAAAATCATCATAAATATCACTAATATAATATTTAAATATTACTTCCATCATTATTACCAACCATTAGAGGTGTTAATGGATGAATGACTGATATAGGTACATGTTTTAGTAGTCCCCCGTACACATAAATGATGATCTGGTATCCAATTTTATTGAAGTGTGTGATATTTTAGTTAATACCCATAAAAATTAATCATATAACAATATTTAATATACTATAGTTAATATATAATCACGGAATAATAATAAATTAATTTGGTGGATAAATAAATAATATAAAAATGATTTTAGAAGATCATGACCTCTTGATCGAGTATCCCCCATACGTTTTCACTAATGAATTCTTATGTTCGATTTATGAAAAACATATGGACTATATAGTAATTATGGTGATTTTTAGGAGGGAATAAGGAAGTATTTGGCCGATCCAATGAGATTTTAGTAGTCTGATGAAGGAGGAGGGATATGGATTTTAAAGGTGGGGTGAGGAGAAAACATTTAAAATTTTAATGTGTCAATTCAACCCACATTATTTCCTTTTATTATTTTCTAATAAAATTAAAAAACAAGATAATATAATCTATATTGTCGATATAGTGTTATAAAATTTATGTCGCACATGTTTCTAGGTCCACTAGCCCCTTAAGAATAATTATTAGTTCCTTGGTGAACTTTATTCTCTAATAAACATTGTATTAAATTTTCACAACATCAACTAATCACATTGGTAAAAAATTAAAATGGAAGTACTCGAAATTTTTAATATTTTTTATTCATAAAATGGAATACATTTTTTTAAAATTTAATCCATATTATATTCAAATATCAATTTTAAATTAATTCGATATATGCAATGAGAAATCCGGTTTTATGTGAAAATGTTCAAATATTTAAAATGTATTTATATCCAACTTTAATTTGAATTTGATTATAATTACCTAAGATTGGAATAATATATGTATAATTGATCTAATTTTACTATAAAACAAATTAAAAATATAATTTAACACTATTAATTATATACATGAATATCAGTTTAAAAATTCACTATTTTTTACATTTAATAAAAAATTGACTCTTTTTAGAAAAATACAAAAAATAACCCAAATATAATTTTGAAAATAATATTTTCAAATGAAATTAACATTTAAAAATTATTTATAAATTTTGCAAAATATATTTTCGAAATAAGTGACCATTAAATAGTGGAAATGACTTTAGAAAAATTCAACTTTTTAGGAGTAAAATTGGATTTGTTCATATCTTATTAATGTAAAACATATTTTAATAATTTTAAAAATATTGAATATATAATATATTGAAATTAAATTAATTTATTATTATAAAACACCTTTACAGTATAAATGAATTTTTTATAAAACTATTTCTTTTATATTCAAATATTTTTTTTAATTCATTTATAATTAATTGGAAACCAATGAAATCAAAAATTTATTTCCATAAGTTATTTAATAATATTAAAAATCCAAATTTATTTTTTGTGATATTATTATAATTTTAAATTAAAATAATATTATTATATGGTTGTTCTGTATAACTTGGTCATGCATGTAACAAAATCTATCAATGTGAATTGTTACTTATTGTAATTTATGATTTCGTAGTGTTGCGAAAACTGAAAGAATTAGTAAATTTTTCTTGTCTCATATGATATGATATAAAATATTATTTTATATTATTTTGGGATGTTATAAATGTTATAATATTTTTTTTAAATTAATTACACACTCATGAAGACAAATAATAAGATAGAGTGAGAGAGTTTAGATGTGCTACTACAAATCACAATCAACATAAATTTATATGACATAAAAACGTTAGAATATTGATGTATAAGTATGAATAACATTGAGGAATCATTTTAGTAATACATGGTGGGATTAATATCAGTATATATACTCCATTATGAAATCAAACGAATATAGGTGGTCTTTCATCAAATAATGAAAAATCCCATTTTCTCATATTATGTTATTGAAAGACCATGTTCACATTAGGCCTCATCATTTCTTGGAAAATAATTTCAACATCATACCATTTCATGATATTATAATATTAAAAATATTGACTTCATGAAGATGTGAAAATATAGTTTATTCCCCTAGGATTTAGTCATCCACATAGATGAGAACCATGTCAACAAACAATAGTGTTCACACATTGAGATTTCTTAATCATTATTTTTTTAATGACCAAATAGATGAAAGTGAATATGATATACATTCAATAAATATGTAAATAGGTGATTAAGAGATGAAATGAAAATAGTATTGTTAGTCTGTCTACAATAATTCACCCATCTCTCAATGTTGGAATATTACAATGTGATCCTTACAATATCCACCTTCATGAGACACACCACCTCAAATTTAGTATTAAACTTTGTGGATCCTATCATAGCTCAGTGGAATCCTATCTCTGGTAATAATTATAAAAATAAAATAATATTGGTATTTAATGCCAATTAATATTTTATATATCCCTCTTTAATTAACTATTCATTTTTCTATAGGTACATGACATTGACATTCATCAAGGCGTATAATTTTCGAAGGATGAGTCTTCAACCTCAAACCCCAAAACAACCCACAAATGAAGATAAATATAATAATCATCATTTATAAGTTTCGTCAAAAACAAAATTGTGACATAAAAACATCAAAAATGAGGAATTGTGATTAACAACCATAAATACTAATGTTTTTTCATCCCTATTTCTATATAACTCACAGTATGAATATATGATGAACTATGAGAAAAAAATTGTACAAGCCTTTCCAATAGAGTTCTTTCACCCATTAAAACATTAAAACATAGATAATCCAACCTACTCCATCACTACAATCAACTCTAACAGCATTAACAAATATATAACACAATATAGGGGGCAAAATAATCTTTGTGCCTCTATATTAAATACTAAAATAATAAAATAAATGTGATTTGTTTTATAATAAATTTCATATTTATATATATATTATATTGTTTATGAAAGATACATCCATTATTTCATTATTAAAAATCCATGTACTCTAATTTATGATTCTTTGGATATAGACAATCCTTTATCAACAATGAAAAATAATGACCTATATTCCATAACTAGTCTTTTCACTAACCCTTATAAACATTATGAAGATTTAATTTATCATGTTAATATAAAAACCTTATATGTAAAAATATTTTAAATAATTGATAAATTGGAAAATGAAATAAAAAATAACATAGGGAAACATGATAAACAATAATAAATATATATTTATATTATATATAATTTTAATTTTCTATTTTTTTTTACCCCATGCGCATTCAATTTTCACTGTATATAAAATTTTTGGAATTAAATTTAAATTAAAATATATTTGTATATCAACATTTATTAGATAACTAATTCACAAGATATCTATTTTTCTCTTTTATTATAAAAAACAATAAAAACTAGTTTAATAAAATTTATTTAATTTTTAATGGATAATGATTTCATTATGAATAAACCATATGTGTATTCTGATACTCCATTAATAGTATTTCAATTTATTTAAAATTTAAAAATTTGTATTTTTAATAAAAATTTAAATAATTATGAATTTCTAACAACCACAAATTTTAATAAATATTTATTATTTTAAGATATAAAATATTAAACAAAAAATTTTTTTTACTAATAAAGGATTTTTTTAAATGATTAAATCATTGTGTTTCATTAAATAATTTAATTGTGCAATCAAAAGTTATTTATTCATTAGAGTGATTTTTTGATATCTCTATAATCAAGTAAAAGCGTCTATCACCCAACCCAAATTTTGTAAAAAAAGTATGGTACTACCCATTTTGAATTACATGAAATAATTCATCACTTGTTTTAAAACAATTATAGTTAAATATTAATTTTGAATAAATCAAATTAATCTATTATATAAGGTTATTGTATTTTTTAGTTTTGTAATAATGAATGTTGACAATGTACCATAATAATATGAGGAAACAAAATTAATCCTTTTGAAAATATTTCATCATATTCATATATTATATGTATGTCACTGCCATTGTTTTTTTCTATTTTTAAATAAATAACATTACTATTGTATTCCGTAGATGATAGATATTAATATAATTAAAATGAGAAGGCATTTTATGTAATAACAAATATAATTATATCCAATCAAAAAATTGTAAGTACATTTCACTATATTATATTTAAACATGATAATTTATGGGCCAATATATAATCTAAAATATATACACATCCAACACCAGCAGGGTGGCATTTTTTTACAATGAAATAATCCTGAATTATTTATTGAATAAGCTAATATATTTACTTCACAATTTTGGTCCAACATGACTTTATATATTACTTATTATATAACTAATCAAATGTTCATTAAAAATCCATATAAATTTATATAATAAAAATGGTTTATTTATAACAATAATTAAATAATTTCTTATATAATTTTAATTTTAATGGAATGGAAAATTTTATTGAATTAATTTAATGTTAAAAATTTTTTCAGAAAATTTAAAGTGTTGTGTTTATTCTAGTGATACATTTATTGTTGATTGACATAACTATTAGGTATATTATTAACATAGATTCAGATGAATATTTAATCAACCCATTTATCAGTTAATTATTATCTTAGATTTATAATTCTTATGTACTTTTTTTATAGTAATTGAAATTTTAGGAAGATGACTAATAATTTCATAAACCACTAAATTTATTTTGGGAATTCAGCATCTGGAACAATAAATTTTCAGTATTAATAATATTATGATTAAAACATCAATTATATATTTCACACAAAATTAAACTAGACACACAACAATTTCTTATCCTACTATACACATCTCATTTAATTAATAAATTTTTCTATATGTTTATCCAATAAATCAACTCAAATAGATCCATGTTACCAAATAAAAATTTGTTTCTTTTTATATAGATTGATCCACATGGTTTTGAATTATTAACTGGAATTTTTTTCTTTATGAAATAAGAGATATTTTTATTACATATGTTAATGTTAAATAAATACTTATAAAATTACTAATATCTGATCTACATTTTTTTTTATGCATATCCATAAAATAAATTCAATGAAAACTATTGATTAAAAAATCTATATTTCATAAAAGGAGTTTTAAATTATACACAATGACATATTTTAAATTGATATATTACGATGAAATAAACATTAAATATTATTTCAATACAAATTTTAACATAAAATTAAAAGATTGTGTATTCAATCTGAATTATTATCATACAATTTTTGAAATATTATCTAGTTACAAATTACTTACCCATCATAAATAAATTTATCATCAACATTTTTAATTTATCATATCGTCCAAATTTTTTTACAATTATCTATTATACACTAGTATTGATGAATAAGAGTTTGAAAATATGAAACATCACATAAATTATATTCTTTCATTTTTTTTGGAAATCTACCCTATTTCCAAAAAAAAAATTCTAAGGAAATAAATTATAATATATAACAAATTTTACATATTTAATGCACACTGAGCTACCTCCATGGAGAATAAAACTGTGATGTGTCATAGTAATAAATTAACTAAATTTAATTCATTTAATAAATTTTATTGTATTTTATCTATCCAATTTGTTTTAAAAGGTCAATATTTATAAATCACACTATTGGTTTCACAAATTTTTATGTACTATCAATCAAAATAAAATTTGGATATTTAAAAATGCAATATATGATTTAAAAATTTATTATTTTTACGGAATTGATACTCAACTTCTACATGGTTATATAATATTCTGTCATCATCATTCTAGTATAAATTTATATATCTTATTAATTTAATTTATATTATTCCATTAATTTTAATCAAATATAAAACTCTATCTAATTACATACATTGATTTTCTATCAAGCTCTCCATTTGTAACACCATTACTCTATAAATATTTGATTGTTAAAATCTATAAAAATTCAGAAATGATTGAAGAAAACTGATACATATTGATTATATATATATATATATTATAATAGAAATATTTTTAACATTTTTATATGTATATTCAAATTTGGGAAGAGTTTTTCTAAAAACAATTTCATTATTTGAACTATTTTTTCCAATTTCACAGTCTCTAAATCGATAATTCATTATTTTATTTTAGGTTTTGATATTTTTAATTCTATTTCTACTAAAAATATTGAATTTATCTATAATTAAATATGGGGTGATTTTTTCATCATAAATTTTTAAATTTTAAAACCAAAAAAAATTCCATGCTTATCTTAGAACAAAATTTAATCTATATTTTTTAAAAAAAATTGAAAATAAAACAAACCATGATAATCACAATAACATGTTTTTTGAATTTAATTAATGGAAAATTTATCTTTTGAGATGATTTCATCATAATTGATTTTCAATATTTTTTAATGTTTTATTATAATACCATATACCTATCATCCTAAAAACAACCTCTGAACCACTAATGAATCATCTCAGCAGTCAGTTTCAAGAAAATTTTTGAGAATATTTTATGGATTACTTATATTTAAAACACATTATAAATATACCAAAATGCATTGCAGTCAATATAATAAAATATAAACATTTATATGGATTTTTATAAGTATCGTCATCCAATTTATTTAATAATCACAAACAAAAAATTAAATTATTAGTGTTTTTAATCAATTTATCTCATTGGTTTTAAAGAAAACCATCAACTAACTATTAATAATGATACAAATTAAAAATATTTTTTGGATCACACCTATTTAATAAGAATTTTTTAAGGGTTAGTTTCATGAACTGAAAAAAATTATAATCTTATGTTATACATGATCATTATCAAATCATCATTTAAGGAAATTTATTTCATAAATACAACAATAGGTAGTACAATTCATATTAAATGTCTTTACCCATTACATTGTGGAATCCTATTAACATATCATTATAATACCATCGACTTGTAAATTATTAATTTTGACATGACCCCCTACTCATAATGTATACCTCTCATGGGCTGGAAAGGTGAGTAGTGTGATAATGACCCCCGAGTCCTTCCTCCAGTTGGACCCTGGTTGGTGACTAGCACTAAGGGTATAGTAAACACACAGATGGGAGGCATTACACACTAAGAGAACACATGTGAAAGAGATCTATTAAACATACACCAACCCACTCCAACCAAGAAAATAGTATAAAGGAAATTCCACTTACACATATGCAATGTCCTGAAAAACTACTACAACTGAAAATGGATAACTGAATGTACCCAAAAGAAATTAAAAAACAATAGCAACCACGAATCCAAAATAGCTCTTGCAACCCCAAGTTAGTAGAAGCCATCTAGATCTCCAACCATCTACAAGTGACCTGAAAACTAGTTTATATATACATAGGGTTAGTATAATAGTATACTCAGTATGATCCTTCTCAGAGCCTCTCATGCAAACGTAAAGAAAGAATGAAAAAGTATACTAAACCGGAATTGTAACTAACGCACCACCTAAATAGGTATACTAGGTTTCCAGCCTCACAATGGATACTGTCAACAGGTAACACATAAAAATGTATATTATTTAATAATGACTATCAAGGGTACCATGATAGTACGTCCCCAATGATTTTCCTTCTCGCCTCAACGTCGCACGTCCTAAGCATCTCTCTCCAAAAAGGCTTGCCCGCATACACCTAGGAGAAGCACCACAATAGGTACCTCGTGCAATGAAAACACCATTTCCACGTAATCAATGTAACCACGTAGTTTTCCCGAGAGACCACATCTTCAATAACATGTATCATATGTCTGTCATTATACCTTAAACCATTACAGCACACACAGCAAGTATGAATCCTCAAGATATAGCATCCAATATATGTTACGCCTATAGTATTCCATAAAAATCTATTTCCAAATTATATTTGTGTGAATAACCAAAATCCATTACATCCCTCTACAAACATATATGGGGAAAACTAAATTTTGTGCCTACCAGCACAAGTAGCTACCAATAGAAGTTAGAAGGGCCAAAGGGGGTAGTCATCTATCCATCCTCCCACAAGAATGTTTTGGAAAAACACCCCCCTAGGGAACATAATCCTCACAGTGTCAGTTTATTCAACTGAAGTGGTGGAGTAGCATATAGAAACATAAAGAGTACTGAATATACTATATCTCACAACCACACTATGGGCATAACCTATACTTTGACATATTATAGCTAATTTCTCTCAAACTACCCGCTGCATATTCTAATACTAGGTATCATATAATCACACAACCATTTTAAGAGATTATTTATAATACATCATTCCATTTTTATCAGTAGGAAATTACGTTTGTAAAGACCCATAAAATTCAAGGGAAATTTTTTTTTCTTAATTTTCTTTTGGATTTTCCAAGAATGCAGTTTCTGACAGCACGTGATTCCGAAGCCCAGTGTGCCTGAAATCAATTTCCGATGTTTAGCTCAGGTACGTTCAGTGAACGAACGAACGAGTTTTCCTAACTTTTGAACCGGTGCTCGGAATCGAAATCTGAGGGCACCAATGAAACCGCAGCGCCGATAATTTCTTAGAAACCCATTTTCATGAGTTGAATTTTCTCGGGTGTGGTAATTTAAAACTGGGTTAACTCATGAATAAAATAAAAGTTGTGCAACAATTATTATTTTATATGGATGTTGATGTGGTACCCACTATATCCTAACCCCCTCTTGATAGGATATTAGTATGGTGGGCCCCACATGAGCCCCACCTATTCATCTTCTGCAAACCCCCATTATTTTGTAACACAGCCGCACCCCGTTATTAAATTCCAAGTCAACTCTCACATTAATTGGACTATTAAGACTCTTCAATTAATTCAATTAATTCAATTAATTGAATGAATTCTTTTGAATTTCAAAATGAATGTTGGCTTGTGTGTGTTAATTAAATAAGACATGACTTATTTCATTAGGGGTTTCTTTGTTTTGTTGAGAGGGAGTGCTCCACGAAGAACTTCATCTTCTTCCTTGAAGAACGCGAAGAACACACCGATACCAATGAAGAACGCCGACCTCCGACGAAGGACAACGGAGAATGCTAATTCTTCGGAGATCGACGACGTGACACCATGTACCGCGACGCCAACGATCCTCTTCTTCGCGATGCTATGTACCACAACATCGACGACACTTACGGATCCTCCTTACGCGACACTGTCTTCTGCGACGTCCTTTCCCAGCGACGATCCTTCGTTTGAAAACACCTTGAGGTAGGGGTTTGGAATTTTGTTCGTGTTTTTTCTTGCCGCTCTTCGAATTTTATTTTCGGCTGCCGGTTATCATTTTAACGGGAGGAGGTCGGACCGCATGAACACGACCAACCCACCTTCCCCTTTGATGTTGTTCCATGCATCTCGAATGAAGGCGGCATGGTGCAACGACACTGTGTGGAAACAATGAGGATTGCGGCGAAGAAGTGTCGTGTCGTCGCACCGCACCGTTGAGACCGAAAGAATCTACGACCGGAGTCGGGTGGAGGAAAAGGGGTGTGGCGCCATCACGCCGCTCCAGAGAACCACAAAGACACTGCGGCCTGAGCTGGGCTGCGGTGTAGGGGTGCGCCGCCATCGTGCCGCGCCGGTCGGACCAAGGCCACGGCCACGGCCGCGGCGGTGTAGGAGCAGGCGACCGGAGCCGCCGGCTGTCGGTGCACAGGGGGCGGGCCGGCTGGTCCCGCGCGACACCCTGGCCGGCCGTTATGGCCGGCCAGATCAAAAAACCGAGGGTCATAACCCATGTCATGCAAATGGAGTGGCCCCCACATGGGGGCAACAATTTCTCAATCGGGGGGCAGCGCCCCTCCCCCTTCCGCGACGGCTCGGCCAGCGCCGAGCTGGCCCAGCGGGCCGCGCCCGCGCCCGGCCAACCGGCTGCGCAGGCCGGACTGGCCGCACAGGGCCGAGCCGCCCCGGCCGGGCCGGGCCGCGCCCTAATGGGCCAGACCCGGACCTGGTTCGGGCCGACCCAGGGGGTCTTGGGTAGGGTCGGTCTAGGCCCAAAACCCCCTATTTTCAGACAATTCCATTCAAGCACCTCAATCTTGGGCTACAAACCTACGATCGATGCACCGTCAGTTACGATGCGATCCTTGGATCGAGACAGTCGTGTTGGTTTATTACACTAATGGTTTCAGAGAACTTTGGGTACAGCCGGGTTGGTTCGAACACGAATCTAACCGGACCCTCGGAGCGGAAACACTTATAACATGAGATCCGGACGTCCGATTGATGTGTCATCGACTTTGATGGATTCCTATTAGTGAGAGAGACCTTTTATCTTACTCCACCCGAGGTTTGGAAGCATTTGGAGTGCGCTCCGGTTAGTTTTGACTAAAACACCATCCTGACCCCTGGAACGAAAAAGACAATAACTCTCAGACCAGGCGTCAGATTGACACGTCGTATGTCGCGAAGAGTTCCTTTTGTCGAGACAGAACTTTGGGATACATCATCTCCAGACTACGTGTTAGTTGATGTATCGAACCCTATATGCTCGTGGAGCAGACCCTCCCGGAATCGAGCATGCTGTGTGGGGGAACCCTAGAGCTGGCTTTAATTGCGACGACGATGATGACTGCACTGAAATCCTCCGTGGGTTCGGCAGTGACGACGACTACACGAAAATACTTTGTGGGTTCGGCGGCGATGAAGACTTCACTGAAATACTCCCTAGGTTCGGCAGCGATGAAGACCGTACTAAAATCCATTATGGGTTCACCAACGATGAAGACTTCACTGAAATCCCCCATGGGTTCGGCAGTGATGAAGCCCGTACTGAAATCCTCCCTGTGTTCGACGGCAATAACTACTATTCTTGTATCCTACGTGGTTCTGGTAGTGTTTGACTCCGGTCTTGCTATCCTATGTGGGTCTGGCAGTGTAGATGTTCTATGTCCTATGTGGGTCTGACAGCTTAGCTGGTTTAGTATCCTACGTGGGTCCCAGCACAGATGAATCAGTAGCTATATCTGATCATCTCTATCACCTTATGAAGAAGTATAACTGTGTGAGCTTAGTCTTGACTTCCAATCATTATCTTAGATAGATTGACATTCTTTTCTATGTGGATTGGGTTTTTTTATCATGTGTGGATTGGGTTGTACTATCCTATGTGGACGTGATCGAACATGGGCTAGGATGTTGGAGTCGAACGGGAATTGATGACTTACGTATATGTATGGGAATATACCTAAGTAGTGTTGGAAGTTACTCTGTGATTGTATCTTTCCTTTGTGGATTATCCTTTATGGATTCAGGGATACCTTCGGGGGTCTCGGAGTCCCTACTGAGTAGCGTATACTCACCCCTGCACGGGCTATGCCTGCACTACGTTGTGTTGGATGCAGACGACGGAAAGCGATGATCCTGGTTGAGGCTTGTAGAGAAAGACGGTACCTGGAGGTTGACCACTGGGCGGGACATACACGGAGCGGACGGCAGGAACCGAGGAGTTTTGGAGGCTATCTGTACCCACCCTTTAGGTGGGACTTCCAGAGGATGGCTCGATGTTGCTGCTTTACTTCAGTTTTTGTACTTTCTTTCCAGTTTTACCTTACTTTCAATTTGGGTTTGTTTTCTGGCCGATTTACTTTCCGCACTTACTATTGTACCCAGTTTTACTGAGTGTTTACTTCTGCATGCTTACTCTATGGTGTTTGTTTACTTTATAAATTCAATGCCTTCCCCTTTTTGTCGGGTTTTACACCTTGGTGCTAGTCGCCAGCCCCTGGCCTATGGGAGGCGAGCTTGGGGTAGTCACGACACGGGTCCTGAGGACGGGTCGTGACAAATTGGTATCAAAGAAGTTCTCTTTTACTGCAGAACTCACGACTCTTATCTTTCTTTTATGTGAAGAAATAGTGTTAAGGTTATTGAATGTGCTTATCAGTCCATGGAGTCCAGTGTTGGTGCGGCATCCGACATATCCGTAAACCAAGACCATGACCTCTGATTTCCGACTCAATGCACAAAAACATTGATTGAATGTTTGTTTCAAAAGTTTTCCTTGTGAATACTTTGTGTCAGCTCACCAGGTATATTGATTGACCGTGGTGCACCTATTTCTTTTCAGGATGGCCCAATGACGACAGCCAGCTAGGGTTCCAAGCTTTATGCGAGATGACAGCCCACCGAGCGACGAGGCCTCAGTGTGGGGCCCTTTTTCAGCGGAGGCACTGGCGGTACTTCTACCCACCGAGCCACCGATGCCACCAACCCCAGCCGCTGAGAGTGAAAGTCACCTTAGTGCACTTTAAGAGTTTTAGCGTCGGGGACCGCCCAGGTTCCATAGGGATATGGACCCTCAGGCAACCAAGAATTGGCTGGAGGCTGTAGTTCGAGTTTTTAGGTTAGTGGGGACACCAGCTGACCACATGGTGATCTTTTCAGCGAGCCTCCTGCACGTGGCAGCAGGCAGATGGTGTAGCTTGATGCTCCAGGTGCACGACGAGGCATCTCTCCTCTGGACGGACTTTGAGAGCCTCATTCGCTCGGAGTTCGTCCCAGCCACCCTCTGTGCAGTGCGCATCCAGGAGCTTCTACAGCTGCGGCAGGGCAGCATGACGATCGCCCAGTACTCGGTGAGATTTACCGATCTCTCGCGCTAATTGACAGACATGGTACAAGACACATTCTTCTGTTTCGGACCATCGAGCAGGGACTGGGGCATGAGATCAGGGCATCTATGATCTCCCTCAGCATTCCTACACAGGCATGAGTACTAGAGAGATCCCTTCTCATAGAGAAATTTCTTGTTGAGCCTACACCAGCAGCGGGACCTGCCGCAGGGAGACATAGAGCAGAGTCATCTACAGCTGGCATTTGATGGACGTCAAAGTGGTCCAGGAAGACCAGAACTTCAGGCGGACTACCTTAGGACATTGTCTAATTGGTTTGGGGCACACGGCGCAGAGCCATCCTTCCGAGGAGCAGGTAGTGCTACGCATGCGTCGTGCATGGCCACATGGCTCGGGACTGCCTAAACCGTCATGCAAAGGAGCATCAGACAATTGAGGGGCCACCCAGGCAGAGGCAGAGGGTCGAACGTGGCGGTCCGCCAAGAGAAGGTGGATGAGGTAGGGGATATGGCCGAGCAACAGGTGGTGGGCGACACATTGAGGCTTTTCCACCACCACCACCATGAGGTCCACCCCGACCACAGGGAGCTAGAGGGCAGAGACAGGCTCAGCTTCAGACAGAGGAGGCCTACGACCACGGCGCGCCGGAGATGATTCGAGGTACTATCGGTGTCTACTCCACCCTTGCTTCAGTTCTTATAGACACAAGGGCGGGTCATTCTTTTATTTATGCTACCCTTTTTCAGAGCTCGAATATTTCGATGGATCCGTTGGCTCGATCCTTATGGCTAAAGACTCCTACGGGAGATGACTCGACGATTTCACACTGGTTCTGGTAGTGTGAGGTTACTCTAGGCAGCGAGAGCTTCAGATGGGATCTTCTTGTAGCAGAGTCGAGGCCTTTCGACGTCATCTTGGGCATGGATTGGTTATCCACAGTCCATGATCAGATCGATTTTATTGGGCACATGGAGAGGTGTGTTCGCACTGATGGGAGCAGGTTCACCTTCACCGACGAGAAGGGAGCCATTGTAGCACAGAATGGACTCACGCAGAGGAGAGGAAAACCCATCACTCATCAGTTGGCTATCCTCATCCTAGGAGAAGTTGATGTGCGGTGTCCGAGATTTCCTAAAGTGGTGGATCAGTCTGTGGATGTCTTTCCTGACGACGTTCCAGGACTACCTCCTCACAGAGAGTTAGACCTTTATATTGATTTGTACCCTGGGACTGCCCCGATATCCCATCTACTATATCGGATGGCTCAAACTGAGCATCGAGAGCTACGTGTATATCTGGAGGACATGCAGGGCAAGGGATTCATCCGACCCAGTGTTTCACCCTGGGCTTCCCCGATATTGTTCGCCAAGAAGGAGGACGAGAGCTTGCGACTGTGTGTCGACTATCGTCCCCTGAAATAGGTGACCATGAGGAACATGTATCAACTACCGAGGATTGATGACCTCTTCGATCAGCTCAAGGGAGTATGGTGGTTCTCGAAGATAGACCTCATGCCAGGCTATCATCAGCTCAGAGTTCGAGACGAGGACGTGCGGAAGACAACCTTCAGATGTTGGTATGGCCACTATGAATTCATGTTTATGCCATTCGGTGTAACCAATACTCCAATGGTGTTCATGTGTCTCATGAACAGGATATCTCATCCATACCTCGATCAATTTTTCATGGTCTTCATCGATGACATATTGATATACTCGACCACTGAGGAGGATCACGCCTACCACTTGTGGGTTGTACTAGACACACTCCGAGAGCACCAGCTTTATGTAATGCTCTCGAAGGGTTAGTTATGGATATGTGAGGTCCACTTCTTGGGACACATCATCTCTGAGGTGGGAGTTGTGGTGGATCCTACGATGATCGAGGCATTGGTAGCTTGGGAGCCACCCAGGAGCATGGCGGAGGTGCGGAGTTTCTTGGGGCTAGATGGGTACTACCAGAGGTTTGTGCCAGACTTCTCTAGAGTTGCGGAACCACTCTCAGTTTTGATGAAGAAGGGGAAACCCTTCGTGTGGTCAGACAGATGTCAGCAGAGCTTCCAGGAGCTGAGACAGAGATTGACCAGGACACCTATCTTGAGGATACTAGAGGACGGAGTAGGGTATGTAGTCTACTGTGATGTATCAGGGACAGGACTCGGATGTGTCCTGATGTAGGAGCGGGCGTTGATCACCCATGGATCACGTCAGTTGAGGTAGCATTAGAAGAACTACCCTACCCATGACCTGGAGTTAGCAGGAGTGGTTTTCGCTCTGAATATGTGGCAACACTATCTGATTAGAGAGCGCTTTACAGTCTACTCTGACCACACGAGTCTCAGGTACATCTTTTCACAGAAGGTCCTGAACCTAAAACAGCGGCGATGGCCCGAGATCCTCTAGGACTATGACTTTGGGATAGTCTATACTCCTGGAAAGGGGAATGTAGTAGTAGATTCTCTCAGCAGGGGAACAAGCATTCAACTACTTGGGGAGGCGACGAAGCAGCTAGCCACTTTGCAGATATCCTTCGTGGATAGAGATGGAGCATCCTTTCTTCTATCACTCACAGTCACTCCTCCACAACTGCAGCGGGTCATAGAGGCACAACTTGGGGACGCTGACTATGAGACGCGACGTGCACAGATATCCTCAGGACAGGAACCTGATAGATTCTCAATAGGAGGAGAGCATGGCGTCCTTTTCAAAGGACGTACAATGGAAACCGCTACATTACAGGAGGAGGTGCGGAGGGAGTTTCACACATTACCTTTAGCGGTAAAACAAGGAGTGGAGAAGATGTACCAGGATCTCAGAAGATAGCACTGGTGGCTGGGTATGAAGAAGGTTGTAGCTAAGTTCGTTTCTCGATGCCTCACCTGTCAGCAGGTTAAGGCGGAGCACCAGGTACCAGCAGGCTTGGTGCAGCCCTTGGAGGTCCCACAGTGGAAGTGGGATGAGATATCTATGGATTTTGTGACTGGACATCCACATACATCTAGAGGTCACGACTCCATTTGGGTGATTGTCAATCGACTCATCAAGTCGGCCCACTTATTACCAATCAGAGAGAAGGGCTCAGTGGAGATCATGGTGCACCTCTACGTTCAGGAGATCCTACGACTTCATGGTGTGCCATCATCTATCGTCTCTAATAGAGATGCTCGCTTCACTTATAGGATTTGGAAGTGGTTGCAGGAGGCATTCGGGACGCAGCTATGACTGAGAACCACCTTTCACCCTCAGACGGATGGTCAGACGGAGGAGACCATTTAGAATCTCGAGGACATTCTTCGTGCATGTGTCCTAGTCTTTGGTCGTAGCTGGGAGGACCACCAACCCTTGGTAGAGTTCGCGTACAACAACAGCTACCACAACACCATCATGATGGCACCATACAATCCATTGTACGGTAGACCTTGCAGATCACCTCTGTGCTGGACAGACCCTGGGGAGTCAGCACTTGTGGGACCGGAAATGGTCTAGGCCATGATAGAGAAGGTCCAGGTCATCCAGGAGCGGTTGAGGACAGCTCAGAACCGACAGAAGTCTTATGCTGACAGGAGGTGGAGACCACTAGAGTTCGAGGATAGAGACCACGTTTTCTTGCATGTATCACCTCGACGTGGATTATAGATATTTGGATGGGGTGAAAAGTTATCTCCATGATTCATCGGACTGTTCCAGGTTCTTAGCAGGATAGACGAGGTGGCTTGTCGCCTGTCTCTACCACCTCAGTTGCACCGGGTGCACGATGTCTTCCACGTATCTCAGCTGAGGAGATACATGTATGACCCGACGCATATCATCGACCATGGAGAGATGGACATTGAATATGGAGAGACTTTTGTGGAGCTCCTGGTGGAGATCGAGGATCGACAGGAGCGGGTCCTACGTGGGTGGTCGATTCCTTTAGTGTGCATCAGATGGCAGCATGGGAACCTCCAAGAGAGAACTTGGGAGCGGGAGGCTCAGATGCATGAACAATACCCACATTTGTTCCCCTAGATTATGATATATCTTTAAGGGGACGTAAAGCCCTGAGGTTGGAGTAATGTAAAGACCAGTAAAATTCAAGAGAATATTTTTTCTTAATTTTTTTTTGGATTTTACAAGAACGCGGTTTCTGAAGGAACCTGATTCCGAGGCACAGTGTGCCCAGAATCAATTTCTGAAGATTAACTCGGGTAAGTTCAGTGAACGAATGAGCGGGTTTTCCTAACATTTGAACAAGTGCTTGGAATAGAAATCTAAGGGCACCAATGAAACCGTAGTGCCAGTAATTGCTTAGGAACTCCTTTTCTGGAGTTGTGTTTTCTCGAGTGTGGTTATTTAAAACATGGCTAACTAATGAATAAAATAAAAGTTTTGCAACAATTTTTTTTATATGGATGTTGATATGGGACCCACTATATCCTAACCCCCTCTTGATAGGATATTAGCGAGGTGGACCCCACACGAGTCCCACCTATTCAACTTCTCCAAACCCCCATTATTTTGTAACACACCTGCACCCCCTTATTAAATTCCAAGTAAACTCTCACATTAATTGGATTTTTAAGACTCTTCAATTAATTAAATTAATTGAATGAATTATTTTTAATTTCAAATTGAATGTTGTGTTGTGTGTGTTAATTAAATAAGAGAAGTCTTATTTTGTTAGGGGTTGCTTAGTTGTGTCGAGAGGAAGAGTTCCACAAAGAACTTCACCTTCCTCTTTGAAGAACGCGATGAATGCACTGACACCGATGAAGAACGCCGGCCTCCGACGATGGATGATGAAGGACGCTAATACTTCGTAGATCGAAGACGCGACACCATGTACCATGACGCCGACGATCCTCTTCTCTGTGACTCCATGTACCGCGAGGTCGACGATGCTTACGGGGCCTCCTTCCGCGATGCCGTCTTCCATGACGTCCTTTTCCTGTGACGAACCTTCGTTCGACAACACCATGAGGTAGGGGTTTGGAATTTTTTTGTGTTTTTTCTTACGGGTCTTCATATTTTATTTTGGGCCGCCTGTTATCATTTTAACAGGATGAAGTCTGACTGCACGAACACGGCTGACCCTCCTTCCCCTTTGATGTTGTTCATTGCGGCTCAAAAGAAGGCGGCGTGGTGCAATGGCACCATGCGGAAACATAGAGGAATGTGGCGAAGAAGCGCGGCGCCGTCGTGTCGCGCCGTTGAGACAGAAAAAATCTGTGGGCAAAGTCAGGCCGCGGCGGCGTCACGCCATGCCAGAGAACCACGAAGAGACTATGGCCAGAGCCGGGCCGCGGTGAAGGGGTGCATCACCGTCGCGCCGTGCCGGTCGTACCAAGGCCAGGGCCTGCGGCCACGGCAGAGCTGGAGAGGGCGGCCGGAGCCACCGACCGCCGGTGAATAGGGGGCGGGACTGGCTGGTCCCGCGCAACACCCTGGTCGGCCGTTACAGCCCGGCAGATCCAAAAACTGAGGGTTGTAACCCCCTACTGGCAAAAGGAGCGGCCCCCACGTGGGGGTCGTGGTTTCTCAATCGGGGGGCAGCCCCCCCCCCCTTCCGTGATGGCTCGGCCAGCCCCGATCTAGCCATGCGGGCCGCGCCCGCGCCAGGCCGAGCCGCCCAGGCTAGGCCAGGGCGCGCCCTAACAGGCCGGACCCAGTTCGGGCCGACCCATGGGGGCTTGGGCCGGGTCGGTCCGGGCCCAAAACCCCCTATTTTCAGACAATTCCGTTCAAACGCCCGTATCTTGAGCTACTGACCTCTGATCGACGCACTGTCAGTTACGTTGCAATACCTGGATTGAGAAGATTGATTCGGTATATTACACTCAAGGTTTCAGATAACTTTGTGTATTTCTGGGTTGGTTCGAATACGAAACCATCTGGGCCCTCGGAGTGGAAACACTTATAACATGAATTTCGGAGGTCTGATTGATGTTTCGTCGAATTTTTTGGATTACTCTTTGTGAGAAAGACCTTTTGGATTACTCCACTCGAGGTTTGGACATATATGGAGTCTGCTCGGGTAGGTTTTCACTTAAAACCCAACCGGGCCCTTGGAACGAAAAACCCAATAACTCTCAGACTGGGCATCTGATTGACGCGTCGTCTGTCACGCTGAGTTCCTTTTGTCGAGACAGAACTTTGGGATACATCAACTCCAGAATACGTGTTAGTTGATGTATCGATCCCCTTTGGCTCGTGGAGAAAACCCTCCCGGAATCGAGCATGCTGTCTGCAGGAACCCTAGAGCTGGCTGCCACTGCGACGACGATGATGACTACACTGAAATCCTCCGTGGGTTCGGAAGCGACGAATACTGCACTAAAATACTCTGTGGGTTCGTCCGTGATGAATACTTCACTGAAATCCTCGGTTGTTTTGGCAGCGATGAAGACCATACTGAAATCCTCCATGGGTTCGACGATGATGAATACTGCACAGAAATCCTCTATGGGCTCTACAGCGATGAAGCCCGTACTGAAATCCTCCGTGTGTTCGACAACAATGACTATTGTTCTTGTATCCTACGTGGGTCTGGCAGTGTTTGACTTTGTTCTTGCTATCCTATGTGGGTTTAGCAGAGTAGCTGGTCTGTATCCTATGTAGGTCTGACAACTTAGCTGGTTTAGTATCCTATGTGGGTCCCAACTCAGATGAATTAGTGGCTATATTTGATCATCTCTATCACCTTACGAAGAATTATACCTGTGTGAGCTGAGTCTTGACTTCCAATCATTATCTTCGATATGATTGGCTTGCTTTCCGATGTGGATTGGGTTGTGTTATCCTGTGTGGATTGGGTTGTACTATCCTATGTGGACGTGATCGAACTTGGGCTCAGATGTTGGAGCCGAATGGGAATTGATGACTAAGGTATATGTATTTTCATATACCTAAGTAGTGTTGGATGTTACTTCGTGATTGTATCTTTCCTTTATGGATTATCCTTTGTGGATTCTGGGAGACCAGCTGGGGTCTCCGGGTCCCTACTATGTAGCGTATACTCACCCATGCACGGGCTATGCCCGCACTACGTTGTGTTGGATGCAGACGACGAACAACGCTGATCGTTGATGAGGCTTGTGGAGCAAGTAGGTACCTGGAGGTGGACCACTGGGCGGGACGTACACAGAGCGGACGGCTAGACCTGAGGAGCTGAGGAGGCTATCTTTTCCCACCCTTCAGTTGGGACTTCCATTGGATGGCTCGACGTTGTTTCTTTAGTTCAGTTGATGTACTTTCTTTCCAGTTGTACTTTACTTTCAGTTTGGGTTTGTATTCTGGGCCAATTACTTTTCGCACTTACTATTCTACCCAGTTTTACTTAGGGTTTACTTCTTCTTTCTTACTCTGTGGTGTTTGTTTACTTTATAAAGGAAATTCCTTCCCCTTTTTGTCGGGTTTTACGCCTTGCTGCTAGTTTCTAGGCCCTGGCCTATGGGAGGAGGGCATGGGGTAGTCAGAGCATGGGTCCCGTGGACGGTTCATGAAAACGTTAAATAATTTTTTAAACATTATCTAACAATTTACAATTATACATTAAATTTCATTACCATCACATACTACTTCCACTATCCCATTAAATCGAAACCTTTTCATTGCATCCCAGCAAGTCCCAACCCATTTGGTTAACATCATTTATTCAATTATTTATTTACAACATTACATTACCTTATTCACAGTCATTATAGAAATGAATACAATGAATCTTAACACAATGGGGCTCAACACGGTGATTAGATGAACTACCCGTCGAGTATTTGTTGCCTATAGCAAGAGCGTAGACCCATCCCCCCCCCAGAGAAGCTAGACACAGAAAGCACATGGAATACTCTACGCGTCATCGCCCCATTCGGAATATGGGTAAGCATGACCAGCTGCCTTGATCAGTTGGGAGTTTAGAGAAGATAAACAATCAAGAAGAATCATCAAGAACCCAAACATTCACATCCTACACGTTTCATCATCCCAGATTTTCTCCTCAATACCCACTTGCATAAACTGATTCATCTCGCCACTCTAGGCATCCATTGCAACCCCAACAAGTAGGCCTCCATTTCCCCACTTATCACCATATCCATCTAGGACCACATCAATACACAAGCAGTTGGAAAACACAAATTATATCAATTGGGCTCTTATCCCTTAAACAAACAAGATTGTAACTCAGAACCCAAAAAGGTGTTTTCCATTATCAAATAACAAGTTCTTCAATCCATCTTGAATTAACT
Source organism: Viscum album (assembly GCA_963277665.1). Taxonomy (NCBI): domain Eukaryota; kingdom Viridiplantae; phylum Streptophyta; class Magnoliopsida; order Santalales; family Viscaceae; genus Viscum; species Viscum album. The sequence continues at coordinate 200,378,471 of OY728121.1, read as the reverse complement.
GATTTATTATTCCTAGGGTCCTAAATCATGACACATGTACTGTTAGAGATCAAAAATTTATTAAACATGCTTACTGCATCTATTTGGTTAACATAAAATTACAACAACAAAAATTAGATTTGTTCCCTTTCCTCATTATCTTTATCCAAATGATTATCAATTAATTATGAATTTACTTTCTATACAAATTACATTAATAACGAAAAGATAAACAATAAATCATTGATATGACACTGTCTAGAAAAACAATATGCAATGACATATGATCGATATCAATTTATATATATGGTTCAAATATTTAATATGCCAATTCCATTATGACCCTATGGGATAAAACATGCTAAATATAAAGTGGTACATAAAATAAATGTGAAGCAATGAATCCACTACCTAAAATTGTTCTTAACATTCTTTATAAGAGAATGATCCACACAACGGGTTAAGATATCCTCCCCAAGTTATAATTATATCCACACAAGGATGCAGAGACACTACCACAACGTTCAACACCTATTAAAATACAATCCGGAACATGGAGATATAATTCCATAAAACGTTAAGGAGAAACAGAAGGATTTGAACCCAAAATAATGACGATATATCATACCTTATATCGAAGATTGATCCAAACTACTGGGTGGAATCAACACCCAAGGGGAAAAAATCCAAGGAGGATTATTTGCAACCCAACTCCTATGGTATGGAATAAAAGATTCGTTCCTCTCACACCCAATAAAATAGCGGAAAAACAATGGAGGAAAATATCTCATCCCTTTAGATGATTTAACAGAGCAGTGTATTAAGATACGCCAGAATTTCATTTAAAAGGGGATCACATTAAACCAGAAGGTATGACCATGTAAAAACATTATAACCTTATGAAAATTAATATAGGATTTACGACCTTTGAATCAACCTTAGAGTTTATAAAACAAATCTTTAAATGCATTTTACGTCAATGGAAATGTGAAAGGGGTGAAAATGTATGAAGCTGGAAACCCTTTTCACGAACTGAAAATATGGCAATGGAAAGTGGCCACAGTTGGAACCTCACCACTCTAGAAAAACTATTCCTGAACGCATAATTTGGAATAGGAATGAGGCTACCATTGGAACCTCACCATTCTGGAAACAATATTGATGTACTAGAAATTTGGATAAATAAAGATGCTACAATTGGAACCTCACTGTTCTGGAGACACTGCTCAAGAACACTACATTTGGCAAACGAAAGAGGCAACCATTGGAACCTCACCATTCTTGAAACACTATTCATGAACATGAAATTTGGAAAATGATAGAGGCTATCATTTTAACCTCACTATTCTAGTAACACTTTTCATGTTGACCTCACCGATGGAACTATTCACATTTCCCTCTCGGATTTAAGTCTTTACATCGACCTCACCGATGGAACTCTTCACATCAACATCACCTATGGATCTATTCACATCGACCTCATGGATGGAACTGTGCACCTACACCTCACCGATTGAACTGTTCACATCAACCTGACCGATTGAACTGTTCACATCGACCTCACCGATGGAATGGTTCACATCGACCACACTGATCGAACTCTTCACATCGAACTCACTGATTGAACTGTTCACCTCGAACTCACCATTGGAACTGTTCACATTGACCTCATCGTTGGAACTATTCACATAAACCTCACAGATGTAACTCTTCACATCGACCACACTGATTGATATTTTCACCTCGACCTCACCAATGGATCTGTTCACATCGGCCTCACCGATGGAACTGTTCACACAAACCTCATTGATTTAACTGTTCAGATAACTGGAAATTTGGAAATGTGTTGGGGATATGTCACCCGGAGCTCTAGAAACACAAAAAAATATATATTCCTACATAGTAATAGACCATATAAGTTCAGGGAATTACATCATATTCCTCTCATAAAATTCAAGATCTTGATAATTCAATCACAACCTAAAAGGAAACCAAAAAGAAGTCTAAACAACCACCCATCGAGATACCTCTCAAAATAGATCTATCCATAAGAAGTAACTAATGAAAAAATTCTCATAAACACAAATGGTCTATAACTTGAAAGGGGAAATCATTACATGAATGTAGTTAAAGATCAAACTACTCTGGGTACCGAGCACATATTTGTGAATCGTGTTCCCATGTAATCTCATACATGCCACCGTGTCGCCACAAGATATGATGATGGGGATAGAATTCTAAAGGAACACCCACTATTTTCTGTCTTGATTCTCCACAGGTCGCTTATCAATGGTATCATCATCATCATCAAAATAATTCTCTCCCTAATCGATGATGTGAGAGTCATCATGAAAAAAAACAATGGAGCTATGACAAATGTACAACATCATGTATCTGGATCATCTATTTGGGGAGTAACAATCGATACGCCACATCTCCAATAGGAGATAACACATCGAAAGCCCAAAAAACAGAGGAGAAATCTTACTCCCATGACCCAACCATCACTTCCCATGATGGGGAGTCACCTTCAGAATCACGTGATCCCCAAAATCAAACTCTATGGGTCTCCTCTATTGATCATCATAAGATTTATGATGATCATTTGATGTCATAATTCTCTCTCGAATCACCTAAAACATCGAGGTTTTATTCTTCACTAGTTCTGGTCCATGAATTTCTAACTCTTTGACCCCCAGTCCAGCAAAATAGATAATCGCTAGGGCTACCAAACAAGGATTTAAATGGAACTATACCGATTGTGGACTGAAAACTATTATTGTAAGAGAACTCCACCAAGGGTATGTGCCTCATCCACATTGCTCCAAAATATAGGACATAAGAGCGTAAGATGTCTTCAAGCGTCTAGATGGTCTGCTCTGTTTGACCATCCGTCTAAGGATGAAAAACAGCGCTAAGGCATATTTGGGAACCAAAAACTAAATGGAGACCTCTCCACACCCTAGATGTAAATCTAGGATCTCAATTGAAAATGATCGTCCTAGGGAATCCACGATGTCTCATCACAAAATCTAGTTACATCCTTGACAAAACATCCACATATCTTGAATCCTTGTTTGTTATGAAGTGGGATTATTTTTTAAATGATCTACTATCACCCAAATTGCATCACATCCTCATGGAGATCGAGGTAAACCAGTAAGAATGTCTACTGAGATGTCTTCCCACATCCACTAAGGAACATCTAACGGTTGGAGCAGAACACCAAGAACACGGTGTTCAGCCTTCACTTTCGGGAAGACCAAACATAGAGACACAAACTTTGCAACTGCATGCTTCAGCCTGGCACACAAAAACAGGCTCCCCAATGCTCGGATCATCTTTTTCATGGCAGGATGCACCGCTAATGGAGAACTAAGTCACTCTATGAGAACCGTCCCATGTATCTCCAGAGGAACAAAAATCCTTCCATGATACAACACATGGTGTTGTTTATCCTTACACCAACCATCATGGCCCTCACCACAAGCAACACGGTCTCTCTAGAAATCCCCCTCAAGATCCCCTGACGGGTACTCTTCCAATAGTTTCACCATAGATGAGTTCTCTATCATATGAAAAAGGCATCCTCTTCCCCCAACTTCTCCCATATCATGATGTAATACTAACAGTTCTTTCATTACTCTCCATGAGTCACCAGATTCCCAAACTGCATCATTATGTGTCTTCCGACTCAGCGTATCAGCTATAATATTCTTCTTTCCATGTGTATATGATATTTTGATGTTGTATTCCAGTAAGAAATCCATCCACAAATGTTTTCATATGTTCATGTCATGCTGATAGAAAACATACCTCAAACTCTTAAAATCAGTTAAGACCACAGAGCGTTCTCCAATAAGGTAGTGTCTCCACGAATTCAGGTCAAACACCACGAATAAGAACTCAAGGACATGGGTGGATTATTTATGTTCATGAAGATGGAAGAGCTGAGACCTATATGAAACAACTGATCTCTGCTCCATCAGAAGACAACCTATCCACAGATGTAAACAATCACAAGAAACAGCAAATTCAACTCCCTCTAATATAAGACAAAGAACTGGATCACATTCTAACGTCTCCATTAGAAAATAAAATTTTTCCTAACACTAATCAGTACATATAAATTCCTGATCCTTCATGGTCAATGCTGCTAGAGGAGTCACAACTAGAGAGAAATTTTCTACGAACTTACTATAGTTTCCTGCGAGAACAAGGAAACTACACACCTCTGACATTATCATAGGGGATATCGAAGACAAAAATACTCCTATCATTGATGGATCCAAAACTACTACCTAATGGAACATAACACTCTCCATGAAATAGACTTCACAAGAGCAAAACTCACACTTCTAGAATGTCCCAAATAGTTGATGTTGATGAAGAACTCCCAAAATATTATGTAGATTCTCTTCATGCCCCTCCTCAGATGTGGAGTTCTCAGGGATGTTGTCGATAAAAACCATCATGAACATGTACATGAACTCATAGAACACATCATTCATCAATCTCATGAACAAAACTGGATAATTTTTCAAACCGAACATCATTACAATGAACTAAAAATGCCAATGATGGCAACAAAAAGAAGTCTTTATGATATTATCATCCTTTACACACATATGATTATATCCAGACCGCACATCAAACTTTGAGAACCAACTATCACCCTTCAGTAGTTCGAATAAATAATTAACAAATGGAAGAGGATAGAAGTCCTTCACTGTCACTTTTATTAAGTTATGATAATCGACATTCATCCACAAAATGTTCTATGCCTTCTTCACGAACGAAACTGGTGCACCCCATGGTGACACACTCAGCTATACCAAACCACCTAGTAACATACCATCATGCTATATATGTAACTATCATAACTAAAAAGGGTTTATCCTACATGGAGACATAGAGATATGAGATTCTCCTGGTTGTAGATTGATCCAAAACATGTGATATCATCGAGGGGGAAATGTTACAAACTCTTCGGGAAATACATCAGGGTAAACTACTATGACCCTAGAAAGCCCAAACTGCTGAACCTCTAAAGAAGTCAACATCATGTCAGACATCATGGATGATAAGGACGGAACACACCTCTGACCTATTCGAGGGACTCTCTTGCCAACGAACAACAATGGCTTCCCATCTGCATCGAAGAACCCAACATTCCTCCTAAACAATCCACAATAGCCTAATATGAATACAAACAAACCATATTCTATATGAAATCTTATTTTTGAAATAATAAATATTGGAAATATCTCCAAGAGCGGTGTTTTCCCCACACTAGTTCACCATCTCTACATACCTCAAACCTGTATGATCGACATCCAATTGGTGTAGTCAATGCCAAGGGTTTGGGATGCATCTCTACCTTAAGTCCCAAATCATGGAAAACGGTAGATGATATAATGGAGTGTGTCCCTCTTGAATCAATAAATTCATAATACAAGGTATAAAACAAATATAGTGTACATCGAATGATGTCTGGCTCGCCTGGAGCTAGAAATGCTAAATCATGAAGGTGACCACGACATCCTCCATGACCCATATAACCCTGATGTTGACCGCTACCACATTTGTTATCTTCCATCTAAGGATGAGGAGTGTCACTAGGATATACTATTACTACCTCATATACCATATGCTTATCAATATCTGGTGAAACATGCTATTACTGCCTCGACAGGAAATGCTTCAATGGAAAAACCTGGAGCTGAACCCCTGGTGCACGATGACTTCTCTGAAAGGTCAGGCACTCTTTCTACTGATGAAATCAACCACCACACAAAAAAAAGTGCATGATCCATGGGCATAGGCATGAGTGCTTCTACCCCATAGAAACTAAATAGGTAGGGCTCATACCAACCCCCGACAGAGCAGAAACTCTTCTAGCCAAGAAAACCAAGAACCCCAGACCATAGATTTTCTTCATGAAGAATAATAATGACTCCTCTCTCATGAAGATCCATTTCTATCCAACATCCTCTCAATGACCCCAGCCCTTGTCCGAACCTCAAGATACATCTTTAAGTTAAATGGGGCGACCTGTTGTTGGAACTATGGATGAAAATCCCCCTCGAAATGCCTCACTATGGCATCATCAATTTGAAATTCATCTGAAACATATTGTAAAAGGTTTCTGAAAGGTATTCCAAAATCTTACACACTATTGGCCAACTATCGAAGTATAAGAAGCTCCTAGATACTGTACTCCTTCACAGTCGAGTAAAAATGTTGACTCTTAAATTGTCATGGAATTCCTCTCATTATATCGCTGACTCCTCGCAATCCCCGAGGAACAAGAACCACCACTGCCTCGCCTCTCCCTGCATCATCATCAAAACCATGGACACCCAATGCACCATCTGAGTATAAATCAAACTGAAGCCTATCTTAACTTCTTCCAACCAGTATTCATTAACTGCATATGAAACATAGCCCTTGTACTTTTAAAGACTCTGGCTCGGAAACGCTCTGAGTGTTCTACGCCAAATGTCGTTGTCATTAACCTCCACCCGGCATCGATCTACTACCACATCCTACAGGAAATATTCATTGAGATCCAAAAAAGGATGTCGACCTAGATACATACATGTAAAATAAATAGCAGTTCGAGCTCCAAAACCTATAATGTGGAAGACTCAACATTCATTAATTAATTATTTTATTTTATTCATTTTAGGTTATCCTATCCTAATGCATACCCATTAAAATGTATGAAAAAAAAGAATCATGCATGATCCATTCATAGGTCTCTACCTTGCAACTAGTATAACCTCATTTAGTAGTCATTTTAAATGTAAATGTCTGTACATCAGATCATAGGGGGGCCAAAATGGCTTGGTCCCAGTCGGTCTTCATAGTTTAAATCACATTCTAAACTGGACTGGAAATTTTTCCCTACCAACCCATGCATCCTCACCTATGATTAACACCAAACAACATCCTATCTCTCAACCAGACCACTAATACCACTCTAAAATGACCCCCTTCCCACAATGTGTACCCCTCCTGCTCCGACAATGTTAGAATAGAGATATTGACCCCCCGTGTACTGCCTCCAGTATGCCATAAGTTGGAAACTAGATCCGAGGGTATAGTAAACACACAGATATGAGGCATTACCCTCTATGAGAACACGTATGAAAGAGAGAGATAAAACTAAAACCTACCAACTCCAACTCAGATAACAATTTAAATTAAATCCCATGTACACATATGTAATTTCATGAAAAACAACTCCGACTGAAAGGGGAAAACTACACATACAAAAAATAAATTTAAAACAACAGAAACCACGAAGCCCAAACTTCTCCTGCTACCCCAAGTTAGTAGAAACCAACATGATCTTCAAACTAGTCCAAGAGACCTAAAAAATGGTTTATATATACATTTTTTGATTATAACAGTATTCTAAACAGTATCATCCCCTGAGCCTCTCAATAATAAGTAAAGAAAGCATGCTAATTCATAGTGAAAAACATGTGAAACTATCTCTTCATCTAAATAGGTATACTATGTTCCCATCCCCAACATTTCTACTCTCACCAAGTAACTCACACAAGAGAATATAATACAATAGTGAATATCAATGGAACACCGCTACTACTTCCCCATGGGTTTTTTACATTTCCCCATCGTCGCACGTCCAAAACATCTCTCTCCAAAAGGCTTGTCGGACGACACCTGTGTGAAGAACCACAACAAGCACCATGGAAAATAAACCCACAACCTCCACATAAGAAAAGTATCCAGGTAGTTTTTGGGATTAACCACAGCTCACATAATGTGTATCCGACATCGGTCATTATACTTCAATCCATTATAGCCCACACACTGAGTAAGAATTCACACTTCTTCAAAGCCAATACATGTTATGCCTATATTAGTCTAACTAAAACTATAAACAAATTATATGTGTGTGAATTACACAATCCATTATAGCCCTCAACACACATATATGGAAAAAACAAACAATTGTGTCTTCCAAAATTATTAACTACCAAGAGAAGAGAGTAGGGACAATGGGGGTAGTCAGCCATCCATCCTATAGACAAAATGTTTGGAAAAACACCTCCTAGGGCTCAGAATCCCCGACGTGTCAATTTACCTAACTGACGCGGTGGAGTAGTGTATGGAAACAAAAAAATACAGAATATATTATAGCCCACATCCACACTATGGGAATAACCTATTCTTAGACACACTAAAACTAACGTCTCTAGGACTCTCACTTTCCACATCTATGAATAGGTGTCCTATAAGAACACAACCATTTAAAGAGATTAATTACATTACATCATTCCTTTTTTTCTATTTCACATTACATTAATTAATTCATTAAATATTAATTAACAATTAACAATTCTACATTAAATTTCATTGTCCTCACACCCAAATTCCACTATCCCTTTAAATTAAATCATCATTATTGTATCCCAGCAAGCTCCAACCCCTTGGTTTGACATCATTTATTCAATAACTTATTTACCACATTACATTCACATATTCCCATGCATTCAAGAAAAACATTCTATTCTACTAAAAACAAGAGGGATCAACACGGTGATTATATGAACTACCCATTGAGTATTTTCCACCTATAGTAAGAGTGTGGACCCATACTCTATTTAGTAGTTATACAAAAAAAGAATGTGGCATACCCGACACCTATTCGCCCCATTCAGATGAAGGGTATGAAAGACTAGCTACCTTGAGTAGTGGGGAATGTAAAGTAGATAAACAATCAATATGAATCAACAAGAATCCAAAAATTCACTTACATATCATTCCTTCAACCCTAGTGTCCTCCACGACACTCAAAAACATAAAATGATGCATCACGCCACTCTAGGCATCGACAATAGCCTTTATGCCCCCACATATCACAACAACCATCCGAGATCACATCATAACACACATAAAAGGAAAAACACATCATATCTATTTGGTTGTTGTCCCTTAACCAATAAAGAGGATAACTCAGAATCCTATAAGGGGTATTCTTTTATCAAACAACTAGTTCATTAATCCATGAATAAATAACTGATTTACTAATTTTAGTTTATGAATTTGGGAAACCTAAAAATTAAGCAATCCCAAATTGATTAAACATTCATACAACATCAATTTTATTAATATAAAATTATAAAAAAAATCAGAGTCATTCATAAGCCTCTTTATCTTTAGTCAAACGATTATCAATTATTTAATGAATTACGTTCATTACATATTTCAGTGATAAATGAATATCTAAACAATAAATCATAGATATAACACTATCTAGACAAATATGATGCAGTAACATATGATCGATATCAATTTATTTATCTGGTTCATATATTTATTATGAAAATTTCATTATGATCTAGTGGGATAAAACATGATAACTATACAATTTCGCGTAAATGGAATGAGAATCAATGAATACACTACCTCAAATTGTACTTGTAATTCTTTATATGAGAATGAGCCACACAATAGGTTTCAATTTCCTCCACCCATGATAATTGTATCCACTAGATGATGTAGAGACACCAACACAATGGTCAACCCCCAAAAAAACCTACTTAGGAACATGGAGATAACATTCCATAAAAGGGAACAGAGAAACAAAAGGAGATAGAATCAATAGAATGATGATAGGTCATACATTATATCGAATATTGATCGGTACTTCTTTGTAGCATCAAAACCCAAGGGGAACCAATCCAAGGGGGAATTTCTTCTTGAGCAACTCCTACGAGATTGAATGAATGGTTAGACCATCTCACACCTATGAATAAGAATGAAGAACATTAGAGGAAGATATCTCGTCACTTTAGAAGATTTAATGGAGCAGCGGATTATGATACACATCATTTCCGATTAAAAGCGTATCACATTAAAAAACACTGTTTGACCATGTAAAAAAATCCCAAGCCTTAGGAAAATTAATATAGGTGTTACAGACTTTTAGTCGGCCTCAGAGTCCTTAAATCAAGGATTTAAACACATTATACATCAAAAAAATGTCATAGGGGTGAAACTGTTTGATGTTGGAAACACTGTTCATGAAAACGAAATGTGGAAATGGAAAGAGGCAATGGTTGGAACCTCACTGTTCTTGAAACACTGTTCATAAACACAAAATTTGAAAAAGGAAAAATGCTACTGATGGAACCTCACTATTCTAAAAACACTATTCTTGATCTCAAAATTTATAAAAGGAAAGAGAATACCATTGGAACCTCACCGTTATGGAAACACAGTTCATGAACTCAAAATATTTCAATGGAAAGATGCTAATGTTGGAACCTCACCATTCTAGAAACAATGTTCTTGAACATGAAATTTGGAAATGGAATGAGGATACCATTAGAACCTCACCATTCTGGAGACACTGTTCACCTCTAACTCATCAATGGAACTACTTACATCGAACTCACCGATGGAACTGCTCACATCAACCTCACTGATGAACCTTTTCACATCAACCTCGCCAATATAATTGTCCACATCAACCTCACCGATAGAACTATTCACATCGACCACACCAATAGATCTCTTCAAATCAAAAACAATGATAGAACTATTCACATCGACCACACCGATGGATGTGTTCACCTCAACCTCACTGATAGAACTATTCACATCGTCCTCACTAATTGAACTATTCACCTCTACCTCACCGATAGAACTATTCAAATCGACCCCAATGATGAACTTTTCTCCTCGACCTCACCAATGGAACTGTTCACTTCAACCTCACTGATGGAACTGTCACATTGAACTCATTGATGGAACTGTTCACATCGACCACACTGATGGAACTTTTCACCTCGACTTCACCAGTGGAAACGTTCACATCGACTTCACTGATGGAACTATTCACATCGACCTCACCGATGGAAGTATTAAATTAAGTTGAAATTTGGAAAAGTGTTATGGAGATGTCACCTTGACCTCCCGGATCTCCTCAAACACCATATTTCAATGAAAAAATAGACCAGAGAGGTCCGGGATATTACAATTTTGATAAAAAAATTCACCTTTATTTATGCACTTGGAGCTTTATATCTCTACCATTAATTGAAATCCATTATTTATACCCATTTAACAGATTATAAAATTGATGCATGGAACAAAACAGGATTTTCAATAATAATTTGTTCACAATGGAATCAAATAACAGGATCTATGACATAATAATAATATCATAAGACAGATTTTTTTCCTACAAATTATAATCGAATATCATTTCCATAATAGTCAAGCCTCATATAGAGATCAATAACAGAGTAATGTGTTGACTCTATAAACCACTGTATTTGTCGTGGATCACTACCCTAACTATCATAGTCATCAGTTTACCTATGTGAGTTGGGTTCACTGAACTTTCTAGTACTATTTAACTCATGGGAGGTCAACTTTACCCCAATGATTGGTGGGATAAATACGTCGCACCCAATACATAATGAAAATTAAAATAACTTCTACCACTAGATCATTAACGTATCTTCATACTGAAAACCCTAAAAACATTATTCAGAACACATTTATCATATCGAAGCCCATGAAAAGAAAAGGTTTTCCAAAACATTGAATCATAGAAAATCCCATGGAAAAGGATCAGGTATAATAAAAATCATTTCATCATAAATATATACTAGATATAGAATAAGTAATACTGGTATAATTTAATTATATCCTTGGTAAAGAAAACATAACATCAGTGGGTTTCATCTTATCTGGAAAATGATTTTTAATGATCATTTGGTAAATATCTCTATGAAAAAAAAAATCTATGAAAATCACATTTTAAAACTAACTATTCATAAAGTATTATAGAAGTATTTTTATTTGAAAATAATAATTGAAACCTAAATGTATTATTGGAATCATTGTGTGGTGGTGATGGAAGAAAATTTCATTCATTACATACATGTTAAAAAAATATCCATTTAACATTTTTTGGCAAAATCCAAATGTGCATTATTTGGAAAATAACATGGATATTCCTTTTAGAACATTTTTTACAACATTAAGCATGGGTAATATTTTCATTAAAATATAATTTCAGAGTAGTAAGATCATTCATGACATAATTATTATAGAAAAGATGTATATTGAATAAAATGGATCTTCAATTGAAGAATGAAATAATGTCGATTAATCATAAAAATGATTTCTGAACAATTGACTTCTTAAAGATAGGAAAATTAAGGGAGTAATTTTACTCTCCTGAAATAATTAATGAAGGTGAATATTCTTGTGTATCATTAAATATGAATCATAACGTTTTATCTTTGGGGGAATTAACATAAATAATTTCAATAAATTATAAGGTTGTATAATAAACCCATAACTTCATTAGTAACAAAAAATATGAGTAACCATTAAAGAATAATATCAAATCAATCATGAAATTTCCTAAATATAAGGAGAATTATGATAAAAATTTTCAAAGAGGTATTATATTTCCCTCATAAATGTAGAATGGTTCATATAACATTATATGTCTCAATGAATAAAAATTTAGATAAAAATCCCTTACCTTATGTATGAAAATACCTCATTCATGTTTAAACCTCCAATATAATAATTTTTTTTTTAATTTTCAATATATTAAATATTCATAATTATATATATTCATGACCCATCCTGGTGGGGCCTATGCTGCGACAGCCCAAGACCTCCTCTAATAGGCCTGAGGCTCTTGACTAGCATCAAGTAGTCATATCAAAAACATGAGAGGCATTTCATATGTACTTGCACACACGAACACACACATCTCTAGTCTCACCAAATTCCTAAATATAAAAAAAAGAAACAAATGAATGCAAACATCTACATCTGATAAATACAGAATGATAATATGTGAAATAAAGTGGGTAAGGCCAAATATAAGGCCACCACAATGATGTCTATAACACAAGACTGAACTAAAAATAAAGGTACTAGGATTACTACCTAAATTCTGCAGGAACACATCCCATTTTTTTAGGTCTCACTACGAAACAATTATTACTTGTCTTCCTAGGAATCCTACAATGAGTCAATGATCTTCACAATACTCCATATGTGTGGGAAAATCCTTTGTATGGGTTAGTATAACGATAATCAATATGACACCCTGAAACCCAAAAACATATAAAAATAGAAATATACTAGGATAAAAATATATATATTTAATTTCTATATATTATATGAATATACTGATATAATAAAACCATGATACACAGTCTAAAGGAAATCCACAACTATAACATGTAGCCTTGGATTATAAAAGGATGATTTTATGAATCCCTCGTATGATATAACACACCACTAAGTTAGAATGCACTAATGAAATCCATGTAAGAGGGATTTCTCATCATTTCCCTACAATAGAATGATATAATTGGAGTCCAAATAAAATATGATACATATAAGAGGGTCACAGCTATGGACATGGGGTGATACCAACAACTCAATTTGGATAAAAATCTCTTTATAGAGGATCTAATACAATATTTTTTTGGTTACATTGATGTAAAGAACTCCACTTAGAGAACATGGATTAATAAAGGATCACACTCTAGGACTCTCAACAAGATTCCAAATAATCAATCCACCAGGTCCTGATGATGGTATCCTAGTCATTGGATTACGAAACAATTTATACCTACCTTTAATGAAAATGATAACGGGACGAATCCCAAAAAATCTTATCCATGATATTGAGGACAAGATACCTAATCCATTTAAGAAGCAGTATAAGGCGTATATATGGGTTACATGCTATGTCCCATGTCCATGGGTTCTACCTGTGTGAATGGACCATTTTATTGAAATTGTGACTTTGTAGAATGAATTACATAGTGTGTAGATGGTTCACACATAATGTCATAGTATTCAGGGTCCTTCTAGTGAACTCCAATTGTGTTCCAGTACAAGATGTTGTCTCGTGAATCCATTACCATGTACCAGTACATGTGGTAGTTCTTCTATATGGCCTAGGCCATACCATGCTAGGGGATTAGGGTGTACTATAGTGTATTCTTGATATGTAGTAATCCATTTGTTCCCCTAATATCCCATATATTTCCAAATATTACCCTAGGGGACCGCACATTATGTATCCAAGGAATACACATAATGTGTATTGGGGTTTTCCGAAAACCCTAATTATTCTTCCTAATTGTCCCAACACTATCTACACCTACAAATATGACTCCAATAAAACTAATTCTCTCATATTGTCTCTTCCTTTCTCCACCATCCCTCAAACAACCCATTTTGGTGTATAATCCATTCAAAAAATGGATTTATTGATCATTCCACATTCCATAGAACTCCAAAGTACTAGAATTGGGGATCACCCGTCATTTGAATCACATTGTCTCTAATGTCGCACCTCTTTTGGGACGTACTGATCCAGAATATATAATATCATATAATTGTTCTATGAATCTTGTCTGTAATGATTGATTGGTCAGGATGTGTCGAATCATACACCATTTGATGAACTCCTATGACGAACGAATAACATGGAAGGAGAAAAGAACAACCACCCGCAAAAAAGATCATACCTCAATCGATGAACATAGTGATCTTGATCCATCACCATTATAAAACAAATTAAATAAAAATAATCCCAATAATTAATCTCCCATAAAAATCAAATATAGTCCCATCCCATAATATGCGTGACCCATGAATCAATTCTTTCACTGATTGATTAACATTCATTTTAAAAGTAATTAATGTGGAATAAATACAAATAAAATAGAAACCCTTCATCGATTTGGATCTCTGGCTAGTGAATATTGATTTCTATATCATTTTCTCATGAATGATCCACTGAATCAGATGAGAGATGATCATTTGACCTTAATTTCAACATATTCAAAATTGAAGGATTCTCTATATATCAATCCAGAAATACATCAGTGATTCCATGTTTATGAAGATAACCCTATGGTTCAGAAAAACGATCTCTTTTGTAATACACCAAACATTGTGTCAATGATTTGATATTAATTAAGTTATTATAATTATTTAATTCATTTTCATGCCATCAATAATCATTTTAAAAAATTCCACCTCCATCTAATGTTAGGTCATACCAACCATAAATATCACATTCTATGTTCAAAGGATCTCCCATATTTCTTATTTGGGAACCTATTAAGATGTTGTTGTTGATATTTATGAAAACTATGGGTGTGTTGTATTAAATATATTTTCTAGATAACAAACATTTATTCTGAGAAAATCATGCCTTGGAATCACCTTCCATATTTAAAATTTATCCAGATATAATACATATAATATCAGAAAATTATAAATGGATATTTATACCATTACATTCTCCCCACCTTGGGTATTGACATCCCAAAATACTTAAATAAGGGCTATAAATTTGATGAGGGTACAAATATGAAAATGATCCTCCCTCTACCTTTTTACCTCTTAGATATTCTCATGCTACCACTATCCACACACTAATGGAATTTATCTCCCACAGAGGAACCTTTCATTCCAATCATAAATATATACTCGTTACTGAGGATACGATGCTCTATCTTCTATGTCCAACTTTCCCTAGTTCATACCATGTGTTTGTTTATTCCCATATGTCATATTATTTGACACAAGGTTGTTTTTTTACATTATTTCCCTATGGATGTAGATTCAAGAGATTACCCACCTGACCTTGTCTACCTAGTATCTGTAAAGTGTCTATGTACTTAAGTGATTGATTTCCTCCCCAACCAAATCTCGGTAATCAACATCAATATGAATCATGTTGAAACACATGGTATCCTTCAAATTAATACATATTCATTAATATCATGTCATCACAAGACTTATGATTTCTATATGCAATAATTATTCCCTCCCATATGATCTTTGACTTCTCTGTTGTTACTTGAACCAACTCTATCCCTATGAGTGCTGACTCTCCTATGTCAGTTTTGCAAAATGGATACTGGTAGGGTCTACCATAAAAATCCTAAAATAGTTCGATACCGATGATTGAATGGTTGATTTTGTGGAAAAGAACCCTACTTGTGGTATGTGTTCCTCCCCACTATGTCCAATGTCAAACATGTAATCGTGTAGTATGTCCTAATTATCATGAGTGGTCATCTCACTCTGGCAGTCATTTTTTGGGTAAAATGATGTTCTCTATATTAACCAGGTCTTAGTCACCTCCTATAATTCCTTCCACAATTGCGATGTAAAGAGAGCATCATGATCATAATAATTTGTTGATAAAAATCAATAGAGTTGAATTATCTCCTAAAAATAGATACATCACAATATCTCAAATGATCTATATAATTGGATATTTAGGAAGAGGGATGACATTGTCAGTCAATCTATGATCACCTAGTTGGAATAGTGACCCCTATATATTTATGGTAATCCCATTAGGATGTCCATGTATGTCCAAGACGACTCCAATTTTGGAAAATCAAGTGGTTATGTAAACCCTACTACAACATGGTACTCTTCCATTACTTGTAAAAAAGTATGGCATCGAGAGACAAACTCTACAACTCCCTTCTTCATCCCCAACCACTTAATCTAACATTGGAGTTCCGGTTTTATCCTTTACACACCTAGATATACCCCCAAATGATATGTATGAAACTCCATCAGATACTCCTCCCACAACTCCATTGGAAACATCATGTGTGTTCAGAAAATAACTACATGCTCCCCACCATTAGAAAATACAGAAGGAGCATTCCATATGGATATATAAGAACATTGCGTCCTTCAGTCTTTATCCCCATGTTTTTATTCCCTAGTTCACTGTAATATTGAAGGGGTGAAACCCATAAATTAGAATAAATTATCATGATCTCCTTCAACAAAGGATAACTGAAATCATTCCAACTACTCTAACTCCACATTCAGTAGCCACATACTATATCTATGGCTTATTGAATCATCTAACATATTCCCCTTACAAGGAGTGTAAAGTTCCAGAAAGTCAATGTTAACTTTTTTATTATATGGGAATTTTAAGAGTCCATGAAAATTTACGGTGCGTGATTCAGATTCCTGGTGTGTCTGGAGTGAATTTCTGATCATTTTTTCTGGTATGTTCAGTAAACTTGCGAGCATGTTTTTTAAATTATGAACCCATGCTCAAAATTGAAATATGAGGACACTATTGAACTCTCTGCATTGGTATTCGCTTATGGAGACATTCACCTCGACCAATCTTAGTCGAGGGTGAATGTTATTTTTCCTATCATTCATGTGAGTAAAAATAAAATAAATAACTACTTTTTATTTTATTTTTGAAACCTCTCTACATGCGTTGTGCTGGTGGGAACAATAAAAGATTTAATCCTCCCAATTATATTTCAATAGTCGGGACCACCGAACCCCTCATTAATGTGGGGGAATTCCCTTGGAATCCTCTCATTTAAATTTTTCCAATGCAATGTAATTAATTTTGTCATTTAATTGCACCAATGTAAATTATTTATATTTACCTTTCAATTGCTAAGTAAAAGCATCGTTGAAATATAGAAAGGTTCCTCTTAAATGATCCTTAATAATTTACACAATAGTTACATAACCTCCCCCTCTCATATTTATATAAACGAAGGGTGGAAGGATTTCCCACGGCTTCACCAAGGAACAAATCTCTGGTAATGTGTCGCGACACCTGATGCTTGGAGGACAGAGCCGGTTCCGGCTAGTGGTGGCGGTCCACACTAAAACCCTAAAACAGGATTAACGATCAATCAACATTTTTAGATGATGTTGAGGGAGTAGAGAATACTGACCCACTACCTAAACTATGGGATTTTATCCATATTTCACAAGGTAGGGTTTTTTGTTGATTTATAACCTCATACACATTCTTGACATTCTTCATGTTTCATGAATTATTGAGCTACATGATGCCACCCAAACTCGGACGGTGAGGGCCAAACGAACATGTCCTGACCTCTCCAAAATTCATTGTTATTCTTGATGTGTTCATTGTGATGTAGGAGGATGGTGACTGAAACAGGTGTGGCTCAGGAACGACAGTAGGAACCACGGTCGTCCGCGACAAGGAGACAGCATGACCGTGCCGCCGGAGAAGGGTCCCGGCTTGTCGGCTGCGGCGGAGCAAGGGAAGCGGGCGTTAGAGGCCGACCGCAGGGAGGGGATGGAGGTGCATGTCCGTGCCGCCCGGAGAGTGAGAGTCATCTCCTCCTGCAGCGACATTGAAAGGAGGGTGGAAGGTCGAGCCGACTGCTGGTGAAGGTTCATTGCATGACATACCGCACGGAGAACACCGACCGGCCGTGGTGGGCCGCCGCACCGCGTCCACCCAGTGGGCCGCCAAGTGGGATGTTCCGGACCCAGTGGTCCGGGTCAGATCACGCTGGCCAAGTCCGAACCGGGTCGGACCAGGTCACCCAGAACTGGGTGGGTCGGCCCAGCCCTTTGGCCCGGTCTGGGTCTAGTTTGGGTCAGTCCGACCAGGTCAGACCAGACCCAGACCAACATCGACCATTTTCAATCATTCATCCATATCATGAGTTATGAGCATCATTTTGATGAACCGTCAGTGGTGCAAGAATGATTTGGGAGAGGTAGAACTTATGGTAAACCCCTCATGAGTTTCAGATAATGTTGGGTTACATCTGGGTTTGATCAAACATGAATCCAACCAACCCCCTCGGGACTAACAAGACAATAACATACAAATCGGGCGTCCGATTGACTCACCTTCTATTTCACTAGGACCCCTTTTACGTGACAGTACTTTTGGATTCTCATTCATGGGACTTCGTGGTAGTTGAAGTATCGACCTATGGAATTATGAGAAAATCCTCTCAAAATCATTCGAGTTTAGTGTGGGAACCATGTAACTGGCTGTAACATGTTAAAGGGATCCTTCATGGATCAATGCTCGAGGATCCCACATGGTTCCGCTCTACGAATCCATGTGGTACTACTCTAGGATCTTATGTCGGTCTGCTCTACTAGGATCATGTGTGGGTATGATGATGTACTAGGATCATTTTTGGGTCTGCAATAGTAGGATCATATTTGGGTTGGATGATGTACTAGGATTCTATGTGGGTTTTCTGTACTAAGATCTTGTGTGGGACTGATAATGTACTAGTATCTTGTGTGGGCCTGCTGTACAGGGATCCATTGTGGGTCTGGTGATTTAGGATCCTACGTGGGTCTGACTTTAATAGAGTAAGATGATTCAGTAGTTACATCTAATCATCTCTACTATTGTACCTATGTTATACGTTGTGTGTGCTGAGTCTTTAACTTTGTGTTATTATTCTGTGTGTCATACATGTGGGTTACATACCTTGGTGATGATAACATTGTGGTATTATTTTGTGTGACGTATATTTGGGGTACTTAACTTTGTGGTGATTCCATTGTGGTATTCTTCTGTGTGGCGTACCTGTGTGTTACTTACCACAGTGGTGATACCTTTTTTTTTTCTTATGTGTGGCGTCCCTGTGTGGTACTTACCTTCGAGATAATCTTTCCTTCGCGGAATAATTGTAAATTGGATAAGAATTTGGGCCTTTTGTTTTATCGTGAATGATATGGGTAATATTTGATAACATAAGTATATCTATGGGAATATATCTATGTAGGGTTTCACTATATTAAATGCTTTGTGGTTTATCCTTTTTTGATTTTGTGAGACCTTGAGGGTCTCAGGATCCCTACTGATTATATTTATACTGACCCTTGCACGGGCTTTTCCGGAACCTTGTTGTGTTTGGTGCAGACAACAAACAATGTTGATCGTGGATGAGGGTACCAGGACATGACGGTGCCTTGGGGTGGACCATACGGCCTATCGGTACGTTGAGGAGATGGGCAGAAGTGGATTTCTGAGGAGGCAATCTGTATCTTCCCTTTAGGTAGGAACTCTAGAGGATGACCCAGTAGTTTTCTTTCTCTTTCTTCATTTGTATTGTATTTCCAGTTGTACTTGTACCTTTACTATTGGGCTTATACTCTGACCCCTCTTACTTTCAGAAGTCATTATCTTATATAGTTTAACTATATTCATATCTAGTTGTTCTGTTTTCTGAGTGTGTTTATAGGGTATAAAGGCATTTCCATCCCAGTTTTTGGGGATACGCCATTTGGTGCTAGTCGCTAGCCCCTGGCCTACGGAAGGCGGGACTGGGGTTGTCACGAAACAGGCCCCAGAGGATGGGTCATGACAAATTGGTATTAGAGGATCTGGTACTACCATGGAACAATGGATTATGTTCATTTTAACAGAAACAATGTTATGAGTTCTGAGTGTGGTTATCGGTTTAGGGAATCCAGTTTTGGTGCGGCAGCAGACGTATCGTTACACCAGGACCCTGACTTCTGATTCCTAACTCAGTGCATGAAAACCCTGATTATGTGTGTGTATATAACAGTTTTCATTGGTATCTCTTTGAGTCAGCTCACCAGGTTTAACTTATTAACCATGGAACACCTATTTCATTTTTAGGATGCCTCCACGCACACATCCAGGTTGGATTCCGGGTATAGAACATGATGATAGCCCACTGAGTGACGAGGCCTTAGTGCAGGGCCCTCTTTTAGTAGAGGCACCAGCGGAGACACCAACGGTACATTTACCCATTGGTCCACCTATGCCACATGCTTCAGTAGAAGAGGTGCACGCCCCTGGATTGCATTGCACATTTTCCTGTGCGAGGGGCTACCCATGATCAAGGGAGAGATGGACCCTCTGGTGGCTGGGGATTGGCTTCAGGGCATGGTGAGAGTCGTCCAACTGATAGGGACACTAGATAATATCATGGTGATCCTTGCCGCTAGTCTTCTACAGGCTGCATCAGGAAAATGGTGGATCATTATGCTCTAGGTTCATGATGAGGAGTCACTTCTCAGTGAAGGCATTGAGATCCTTTTTGTGTAGAATTTTTCCAAGTGAACCATCGTGCAATGCACATATAAGACCTTCTTCATCTGCATCAAGGAAACATGAACCTAGCTCAGAACATAGCGAGGATAACCGACCACTCATGCTACTCCACTAATATAGTCTAGGACCCATTCATCAGGGCCATGACCTTCGATTAGGGGCTCAGGCAGAAGATCTGGGCTTCGATGATTTCTCATAGCATCTCGATGGAGGCGGGGGTGTTAGAGTGATCCCTCTTGGTGGAGATTTTCCTTGATGATAAGTCACCAGCAGCGATACCCACCAACGGGAATCACGTAGTATAGTCTTATATAGATGGCAGGAGACATATGTCCTAGAGGTCCAAGAGCACAAGGCCTAATGGTGGATGACCAGATGATTTAGGGTCGGTTGTGCGAGGCACAGGAGACAGAACCAGTCATGCGAGGAGCATGCAATGTTTCACATGTTGTGGGTAGGGTCACATGGCTCTTGAATGCCCAACATTCCGTACGTATGTTCAGAAGATATTCGAAGGACCACCCAGGAAGAGACAAAGGTTCGACCAAGGATGTCCGTAGGGAGTAGGCAGACATGTCAAAGGAGTAGGTCAAGCAGCTGGAAGTGGGTGACGATTCGAGATGTTACCGCCATGACCAACAGGTGGTCCACCCTGACCACATGGAGAAGGTGGACATGGGGGACCTCATCTCTAGGATGTTGAGGACTAAGACAGGGGAGCTCCAGAGATGATATCTGGTACATTCTTTCTCTACTCCACCTTAGTTTTAGTACTTATAGACAGAGGTTCCAGTCATTATTTTATTTCCACGACCCTCGTTCAGAGATTGGAGATTCTTATAGTGTTGTTTGATCATTCTTTATGGAACGATAGTCCTACATGAGAGGATTTTATGATTACACATTGGTTCTGGTAGTGTGAGCTTACTCTTGGAGGTGAGAGCTTCGATTGAGATCTCTGAGTAGCGGCAACGAGGCCTTACGACGTCATATTGGGTATCGACTAGTTATCTATAGTCCCTGACCATATTGACTGTATTAGGCACAAAGTGTGGTGTTTCCACATGGATGAGACCTAGTTTACCTTCTCATGAGATAAAGGAGCCTTTGCAGCACATGCTGGACATAACTGGAGAAGAGTGCAACCAATCACTCATCAGGTGGCTAGCCTTACCCTCAGAGCAGTTGGTGTGATGAGTCTGAGCTATCCTGTAGTGGTGGAATAGTATGCAGATGTCTTCCATAAAGATTTCCAGGTCCACCTTCTCACATAGATGATGACTATTACATTTACATGTACCATGGGATGACATAGATATCTACCCGATCATATTGGAGGGATCCGGTTGAGCTTCATGAACTATGGGTATAGCTGGAGGACTTGTATAGAAAGGGCTTCATCCGTTCTTGTGTTTCTTCTTGGGCAACACCGATTTTGTTCGCTATGATTGCGCATAGGAGATTGAGTGTGTTTTTTGTCTATCAGTTCTGGAATTAGGTTACTGTATGGTAGAGGTACCCATTCCAAGGATTGACGACCACTTTGATTAGATAAAGGGAGCACAATGGTTCTCGAAGATATACCTCGGATAAGGATATCACCAGCAAAGATTACTAGATGGGGATGTGGAGAAGACATCTTTCAGATGTCTGTATGACCATTATGTGTTCATGGTTATCCCATTCTGCATGACCAATGCTCCATCAGTGTTCATGGGACTCACTAACATGATCTTTCATCCATACCTTTATCACTTTGTAGTAGTCTTCGTCAATGACATTCTGATCTACTCGGCTACTAAAGAGGAGCATTCCTATGACATGCTGGTAGTTATGGACCCACTCCGAGAGCACAAAAATTATGGTAATCTCTCGATGTTCTTGTTCTGGATATGGGAGGTTCTATTTCTACAACATGTCAACTTGTAGGTTGTAGTTGTAGTGGATCCTATGAAGATCTAGGTGGTACATTCTTGGGAGCCACCCTGGAGTGTGATAGAGGGACGATGTTTCACGGGTTTGGCTGGATACTAAAATACGTTTGGGCCATATTTCATCATAGTTGCATTACCTTTATTAGAGTTAATGAAGAAAGGGAAACCCATATTGTGGTCTGAGAGATGTCACTGGAGTTTTCAAGAGCTAATTTAGAGGAATACTAGTGCCCCCATGTTGAGGATTCCAGAGGAGAGTGTTGGGAACGTAGTTTACTACACCACATCAGGTACCAGACTCGGTTGTGTCTTGATAAAGGAGTGAGTATTGATTGTGTATGGTTCTCAACAGTTGAGAAAACATGAGAATAACTATGCTACCCATGATATGATTTTAGCAGTAGGGGTCTACACCTTGAAGATGTGGTGACATTACTTGATGGGATAACTCTTTACAATCTAATTTGATCACATGAGTCTATGGTATATGTTCTCTTAGAAGTCCCTAAACCTGAGATATCAGCATTAGCATGAGTTCTTCCAGGTCTATGAATTCAAGATAATCTATACTTATTAGATGGTGAATGTTTTAAAAGATGCACTCAGTGGGATATATGGTATACTGCTTCTAGGTGAGGTGATAGTGTAGTTGGACGCATTTTACATATCCTTTGTTGATCGAGATGGAGCTTATTTTCTTCAGTCTCTTACAATCACTCTCCCACTACGTCAGTGAGTCAGGGATGTGCAGTGTGGGGGCACTGACTGCAAGGCTCGACGAGCTTAGATATCCAATGGACTTTCACCTGATGGATTTTTTGAAGGGGGGAGCATGTCATCATCTTCAGAGGATGTACATTGGTACCATTTACTTTACAAGAGAACACAGTGATGGAGTCCCATACGTCCCCTCTAGCAGTATATCCCGGGGTGGAGAAGTTGTACCAGGACCTCCGATGATAGCACCAATTTCCTGGAATAATGAAAGCAGTAGAAATGTTTTCTACTCAGTGCCTCAGTTATCAACTAGTGAAGGGTGAGCATCAAGTACCAGAAGTCTTAGTTCATCCTATAGTGTTCCTAGAGTGAATGTGAGATGGGATATCCCTATACATCATGACGAGACATCCACCTACATCCAGGGGTCATGATTCTATCTGGGTGATCGTCAACCGACTCACCAAGTCAGCCCTCTTCCTACAGATCAGAGAGCGGGGTTTAGTAGGGAGCATGAGACACCTCTATGTGGAGGAGATTGTGTGGCTACATGGAGTACCCTCAATGATTGTCTTTGATCATGATTTATGATTCACTTTTTGGCTAAGGAAGGGGTTGCAGGAGGCATTCAGGATGCATCTTTGTTTGAGTACCACCTTCCATCCTCATACAGATGGCTAGACTGAGCAGACCATTCAGACCCATGAGGTCAGGTTGTGTGCTTATGTCCTCAAATTCGGTTGTGGCTAGGAGTAACACCTTCCCTTAGTGGAGTTGGAAGAAAACAACAAATATCACTCCAACAATGGGATGTCACCTTTCGAGGCTCTTTACTGCGGACCTTGCAGGTCGCCTTTGTGCAGGAATTACCCAAGGGTGTCATCACTCATGGGTCAAAAGATGGTACGAGCTACCAAAGAGAACGTGCAGATCATCGACGAGTAGATGAAGACTGCATAGAGCAGGAAGAAGTCCAATGCCGATTGGAGATGGAGACCTCTGGACTTCGAGGATGGTGACCAAGTCATTCTACGGGTCTCACCCCAATGAGGTTTAAAGATATTTTGAAGTGGCGGCAAGTTACCTCCATGGATCAACAGACCCTTTTAGGTCCTCATCAAAGTTTCCAAGGTGGATTACCAACAAGCACTTCCTCCTCATTTGCATCGAGTTCATGACGTCTTCCACATATCCCAGCTGAGGAGATACGGGCACGACCTATCACACATCATCGACCACAGAGAGCTAGACATTGATGATGGGGCGACGTTTACAGGGTTTCTAGTGGAGATTGAGGATTGAAAAGATATATTCCATAGTGGGTGATGGATACCTTTTGTTCTTCTATTATGGAAGCCATGGAACCTCCAGGAGAGCACATGGGAGCAGGAGACCTAGATTTGTGCTCAGTACCACCACTTGTTTTCTTAGTTTTTGTGATGTGGATTTCTTGGATGCATATCCCTAATGTGGATAGAATTTAAAGACACAAAAATTAAAGGTAAGTTTTTTAAATATATGGAAATTTTAAGAGTTCTTGAAATTTTACAGTGCATGATTCTGAGGCCAGGTCTGCTTGGAGTGAATTTCTAAACTTTTGTTCCTGGTACGTTTAGTAAACATGTTTTCATGTTTTTGTAACTTATGAACCGGTGCTCAGAATAGAAATATGAGGACGTAGACAAACTCAAAAAGCCGGTACTTATTTAAGGAGACTTTCACCTTGACCGTAGTTAGTCGAGGGATAATTTTAGTTATCGTGTCTTTTGTGGGAATAAAAATAAATTAAAGAACACCTTTTTATATATTTTTAAACCACTATACATGGGTTATGGAGGTGGGGACCACAAAATCATTAATCCTCCCAAATATAATTCAATGTTGGGGACCACCTAACCCCTCATTAATGTGGGGGAAGTCCCTTGGAATCATCCAATTTATATTGTTCATATTAAATGCAATTAAATCGTGCCCATGCAATTCAATTAAATTGTTCCATTTAATTGATCCAACGTAAATTAATTATCTTTTCCTTTTAAATGGAATGTAGCAACATTGTTGGAATTTAGGAAGGTTCATATTTAATGAAACATCATAAATTCAGTGATTTTTAATTACCCTCCCCCTCAATTATTTATATGGATCTTGGGGGGAAGGATTTGGAACGACATCACCATGTGACGATACTCTGGTAATGTGCCGTGATGCTGGGAACATGGAGGACGGAGCCGATTCCAGCAGGTGGTGGCGATCGACACCGAAACCCAAAACAAGGATCAATGATCATGCGACGTTGGTGCTTTCTATTGCAGGAATGACGAACACCGACCCAATTACTCAACTAATGTCTTTTCCACATTATTCGTGAGGTTGGGATTGTTGTTGATTTATACCCCCCTTACCCATTCTTGATATTCTTCGTGATTCATGAACTATTGTGCTGCATGCTACTGCCCAAACTCGAAAGATGCAGGCCAAATGAACATGTCCCGAAAACTCTGCAATTCCATGTGTTTCATTATGTGTTCTTCGGGATATAGGAGGATGGAGATGACACTAGTGGGGCTTGGGAATGCCAGTCGGAATCACGGCCAGCCGCGACGAATGCGGCAGTGCGATCGCCCTGCCAGAGAAGGGCTGCGGCCTGTCAGCCGAGACAGAGAAAGGGCAGCGGCCGACAGAGGCCGACCACATGAAGGGGGACAGGGGTGTGCATCCGTGATTCCGGGAGAGCGTGATCCACAATAGAATCGGGAGAGTGGTCGGCTATGCCTACCATCGTTGAGGGCGTGGTGCACGACATGCCACACCAAGAAGGTTGTTGTTCATCCCGCCAGCCATGGCGGGCGGCCGCATTGCTGGCCACCCAGCGATCTGGGCCGGACCCTGAGGGATGGGTCTGATCCCGTGGTCCAAGTCCGACCTAGGGCCAAACACGGGTCGGGTCCGGTCTGTCCGACTAGGTCGGACCGGACCCGGACCGACTTCGACCATTCTCACTATATCAGCAATATCGTGATCTACGAGTGTCTGTTTGATGAACCATCAGCAGAATTGTAAACCTTGGAGTGAGGAGGGACTTTTGGTATACCCCACATGAGTTTTCGAAATTGTTTCAGTATGGCAGGGATGGATTTAACATGAATCCAAACGGGCCCTCGGGACTAAAAGTCCCATATCATACAGACCGGGCATCCGATTGACACAAAATCTATTGTGCTGAGACCCCATCCATGTGGCAGTCATTTGGGATAAATTTTCTTGGGACATCATGAAATTTGAAGTGTCAACCTGTGCGTTGAGGAGTGGATCCTTCTAGAATCATGTTAGCTTAGTGTGGGAACCATGTTGCTGGCAGTAACATGAGTAAAAAATCCTTCGTGGGTCTATAATCGAGGATCCCACATGGATCCATCCTTGGAATCCATGTGGGACTACTCTAGGATCCTATGTGGGTCTGCTATACTATGATCCTCTATGGGTCTGGTGATGTACTACGATCCTGTGTGGGTCTGCAGTACTAGGATCTTGTGTGGGTCTGATGATGTACTAGGATCCTGTCTGGGTCTTCTGTACTAAGATTATGTGTGGGTATGATGATGAACTAGGATCTTGTGTGGGTTTTCTATTCTGTGATCCTATGTGGGTCTGATGATATTCTAGGATCCTATGTGGGTCTGATGATTTAGGATAGTGCATGGGTCTACCTCTTAACAAAGTAAGATGATTCAGTAGTTAAATATAATCATCTCTACTACTGTAGCTATGTTATACCTGGTGTGAGATGAGTCTTTATCTTTGTGAAATTATTTTTTGTGGCGTACCTGTGTGTTAATTACCTTCATGGTGATACCTTTGGTGTCTTCTTCTGTATGGGATACCTGTGTGCTAATTACCTTTTTGGTGATACCTTTGGGATATTCTTCTGTGTGGTGTACCTGTGTGGTACTTACCTTCGTGGTGATACCATTTTAGTATTCTTCTGTGTGGAATACATGTGTAGTACATAACTTCGTGTTATAATTTCCTTCATGGAATAGTTGTACTCTGGATAAGAATATTGTCCTTGAGTTTCCTCATGAATGAGACGGATAATATTATATAACATTGTTATAAGTTTGGGCATATAACAATGTTGATTTGCAACATGCTTACATGATTTGTTGTTTATCCTTTGTGGATTTTGTGAGACCTTGAGTTTCTCGAGGAACCTACTGAGTATCTTTATACTCACCCCTGCATGGGCTTCACCCGCACCTTGTTGTGTTTGGTGAAGACGACAAACTGTGCTGATCGAGGATGTGGGTACCCGGATTGGAGAGTGCCCAGAGGTGGACTATACAGTGTGTCAGTATGAAAAGGAGACGAGCGGATGTGGAGTGCTAAGGAGGTGATATGTATCTCCCCTTCAGGTAGGAACCTTGGAGGATGACCCAGTAGCAGTCTTTCTCATTCTTCAGTTGTATTGTATTTTCAGTTGTAGTTGTGCCTTTACGGTGGGGCTTGTATTCTGGCCCATCTTACATTTAGCACTCTTTTTGTTATACAGTTTACCTATGATTGTATCTTACTATGTTCTTGGTTGGGTGTGTCTACTAGATAAAAAGGAAATATCTTCCCTATTTTAGGGGATGCGCCATTCTGTACTAGTCACCAACCCCTGACCTATGGAAGGTGGGCATGGGGTAGTCTTGGCACGAACCCCGGGGGATGGGTCGTGGCATAGAGTGTGTAAAATTTAAAATTCATAATACTAGGAGAACTATATCCATCACCTTTTTCTCTTGTTAATATCCTTTAAAGATAAGCTATACTTGATACTCTTATGATCATAGTATATGATAAAATTTTCTCCAATCAGGTTATGTCAATACATCTTCAAATAGATGTTTACCATGGCTAACTCAAGATTGTGGGAAATGTAGTTATTCTCAAATGGTCTCAAATGATGTTACCATAAGAAATAACTACATTCCACTACATTAGAACAAACCCAATCTTGGTCCCTAATGCACGAAATAACACTGCATAATCAACACCCTCCTTCTGCAATCATATTATTAGTGCACTCTTAAACCTCTACCTCAATTATATAAAATCATTTTGGAACTTCTCAGTCAACATGAAAGACTTCCCCTTTTGATTAAAATCTATTATTAGTGATTATATTCTATAAAAATTATGCATTATTAAATGTAAATATCCTACTATATAAAAGAAACTCCACCCCTCCATCATAATATTATGTTTCACCCTATACAGAACTACACCCACCTTGGATGTGTCAACAACCACTCCATCTACAAATAAAATGTGTCCTATAAAGTGGACATCTTGAATTCAAAACTAACGCATCAAGAAAATTCCACAAAACTGATTCTCCCAGTGTAAATCCAAACTATCCTTAACTATCTCACACACACCTCCTTGGATTCCAAGAATAGAAGGATATCTATTTTGAAGGCTACAATGAATTGGTCAAATAAGGGATGAATGATCTGGTCCACGAGTCCCATTAACACAATTAGAGAAGTTATCATACCAAAGGGAATCATGAATAACTCATACTGAAATATATACATATGAATTTCATTTTCGGTATATCCTCATCCCATACTCACAACACGTGATATCCTGATCTGAGGTAAATCTTTGAAAACCATCATGATCTTATCATCTAATCAAAGAGGTCATCAATCCTTGGAATTGGATACTTGATCTTCACGGTCTTCTAATTCATGTTCTGGTGGTCTAATCACATCGTCAGGATCATAGGTATTAAACATGAGATCAACATACAAATATATGAATGTATGTATATATTATGTGAGACAAAAATTTTAATGTGATATTAATAAGGAATCAATTAAATTAATTTTAAATGTATCATACTAGATATAGTTTCAAATATATTAAAATATATGTTTTTTTCTATTTTTTAAATTTAAAATTTAAATAAAACATAATGATTTATCCATAAATAATAAATTACATCTCTAATAAAAATCCACTTGTTATATTTATATAGGTGATGTAAACACATTTTAAAAAATTTAAAATAATATTTTTTAATAAATTGGAAATAAAATTTATATATCTTACTCATTTATATTATAGAACTGTAATACCCCCATTGTTAGATAAGGTGTTTTTAGTTTATATAAAATTTAAATTCCAAACCATAATGTAATACCTTATAGGATTCTCCAATGCTACAATCTTCTTAATAAACTTATGAATTAAAAAAACAACAAAGGTGTAAGCTCAAACTCACAGTATAGTAAATCATCACATCCACATGGAATAAATGGTTATATTTTAATCATAATCTAAAAAAAGTATAGGGGAAATTTTTCATATTAAATATAATATGTAATAATAATAATTTTCCATAAAAATAAATATCATGAGGTGTGATCTCATATGAACAAATATATACAATATAAAAAGGGTATAAAACCATTAGAGAATAAATTGGTACTATGAAGTATAATCAAAGTCACATGATTATGAAATTATAAAATTTTAATTTATGAAAATGATGATTTTATTACTTTTTCAAATAATATTAAAAAAATCCAAAATTATATTTCAAGCTATATATTTGTTTCAAGAATATAAAAAAATTCTATTCCTTGTTGGTTTTAATATTTAATTATATAAATTTTATTAATAAAAAACTTAATTATTATATTTAAAATGAATTTTATTTATTAATTTTGTATGAAAACATTTTTTACCCTTAGAATGATTTTTTGAAACATTATTTCTCACTTCTTTTTTTTGTCTTAAATTAATTTCTACCACTAAAATAATTTTAGTTTTGTAAATTTGGATTCAATATTTGTAATAATTATTTCAAAATTTGGAATATATTTCACTTTTATTTGTATATATTATAAATATATCTTATAATTGGTAATTTTCATCAATGAAAGGTCCATTAAGGTAATTATGTTTAAAAATAATATTATAAGCAGGAAAAATTAAAACAAAACATGCATTTATTCCATTGGATGATAATAATTGTTCAATATAAATGAATGATTATATAATTTGGAAGCTTATTTCTATATTAAATTAATTATTAAATTGATAATATTTAACTAAAAGTTAATCTTACAAATTTAACTTTTTTCATTTTATTCGAAAATTTTTTTTTACATGGATAATGATAACACATATCAAATTATAAATACTTATTGAAAAAATTAATTATATGTTTATCATGTTAGTTTTTAAAAAAAATTTAATGGATCAAATAATTACCTTGAATACTTACGCAAGATCAACACAATATATGATCAATTAATATAAAAATAAAATAATTGATTTCAAAAATATAAATGTAATATAAATTGGATTATTTATATTTTTTCATTTATTTTTAGACAAAAATAAAACATTATAGTGTTTTGAACAGATTATATTCTATTACCAATACATTCATGTATTTCAATGTAAAATTAAATGAATTGATATATAAATGGAATTTTGGTTATTTGATAACAAATTATATTTCATTAAAAGATTAAAAATTACCAAAATGCAATTAATCAACCATATGATTATTATATAATGAAAATATGATCTATTGTAAATTGTGGATGAATTTTTCATTTATTGTAACTATATTATCCCAAAAATTGTAAAAAACTATGTTATCATGATATTTATAAAAAATGGTTAATGGTGGATAAACCCATGAGATTAATATAAACCGCTAATATATACTTATCCATATTTATTAATATTATATTATTTCTAACCATCCTAAACATGTGTTCAGATTATATGAGTTTTGAGTATTTTTCAAAAGAAAACTTCTTAATAATAATTTTTTTGTAATTCATAGACTTCATCTAACACCTCTATAAAAGGGGGTATCCTATCCTCTATTAATCACACTTAATGACACTTTTACCTTATAAAATGAAATTATAAACACCATTTATACATCCATCACCTTGTTATAGGGGTATAATATTTCACTGAATATATTACTCAGAAGGTTTGAGGTGTAAATCAAAGGAAGTCATATGAAGAATATGTATAGTCTTGAACAGAATGTTTTAGATCAATTTATAATTATACATAAATTAAATCATAATTTAAAATTATTAATTATTAACACAAAAATATTATATATTTATTTACGTTATTATATTAATTTAATAACCTACATCTATGTCCTCTACCATCAAATGAGAACCAAATTCATATTTCTTGTGTACGATAAACTACACATCACAGAGCTATTTAATTCATTTTCCATAACAACCACTCACAACGGTAATAATGTTTTATTTTATAAATATATCTTTTTAATAATATTTTATTATTATTATGGAAATGTAAAAAAAATTTCTTTCTTTTTTTTCTTCTATATAAAAATGAAACAATGTTCATGCATATATATGGAATATTATCACCAAGAAGGGTGTAATTGTTTATTTATCACTAAATTTTATGAATAAATATATATATTTATATATTTATATAATAAAAATTTATGATAAAAATATAATTTTCAATTTCATATACATGATGAAATCTTGATAATTTTATAAATACAAGTACTAGAGAACTAAAAAATTCTTAAAATACGATTCATTTATCACTCGAAACAGATATTTTTATAACAAAATATTGATAAATGAGTTGTAAGTGGTAATAAGAAAAGCATAAGTATCATGATATATATTTTTCTATTCTATAATATATTTATGTTAAATATATATATATATATATATATATATATCATAAATGATTTTTTAACACTTGTGAGGAAATATAAGACCTTAGGTATGGGATCTCTCTGAACCACCGTATTCATTGGGTTATGAAATTTCACACATAAATCCAAAATTTATATATCATAAATGATATGTAATGTATATAAATTATGTATATATTTGTCTACAATTAAATGCTTGATTTATCATTATTTCTTTTATGTGGGTTTAGAGGACATATATTCATTTAACAAATGCCTTCATTTACAAATACATTTCGATTAAGATAGTATTCCATATTATTAAACATATTTATTATCAAGGGTAATTAATATGTTTATTACTACTGATTGATTTCATTTTTTGGACAAATAATCATGTACATATTATTATGGTTGTTCTGTTATAGATATAGAATGCATTTTGTAGTGTTTTTGTCTCATGAAACATTATTCATGGGATTAGGATGTAAAACTAATAAAGTACGTGAATATTTACACTATTTTATATTGTATTGGATGTTATCCTTGACTTATTCTTCTTTAATGATATTTGGTTTATACACATATTCATTGTTTCTATAATCTTATGATACTTTGTTTTCTTCATTTTATTCCAATATGTGATTAGTGATGATTATTCTCTTATATGATATAATGTTTTTCCATTAAATCACATTTTGTTATTCATTATCATGTTTATTACAATACAAGGATTTTTTCTAACACAAAATGAATATTATTTCCTATTATATCCAATGAAATATTAGGTTCTCGGAGGGTTTTTTTCATTGATTGTGGATATTAAAAACAAATAAAATTTAATTTATTGCTGATGATTTTGGAACGTATACTTCCAATGAAACAATGTCATTCGATAGAAGTTTCATTTTTCATTGATAATTATGATCAAAACCATGTAATGAAATTTGTAAAGAGGATCAGGTCACTATCCAAAGGCACATACCATAATTATTTATGAGTCTAAATAAAAATTTTTGATTCCATAAGTACATCACATAAACTCTATTTCATCAACAAATATTTGATATATTGAGAAGGAAAAATGGTTATGATTCATCAAGTTCAAGATATGGTCCATCGGTATAGGATGATCCATTTCCACAACTAAATTTAGATACTTGGTAGAATATAAAACAAATGAATGTTTTTTAATAAGTAAAATAATTTTATTTGAGGATCAACCCTGAGGCGTTCCTTTTATATTCATTAGTTTCCTTTCATATAAGAATTTTGTAGAAATACCAAAAAATGTAGTTGAGAAATTTGTACCTCACAAATTAAAAGAACACTCCAATTTTAATCCAACAGGGAAGTGAAATCATATAATCCATCCCCAATATAACATATCAAACATGAAAACTAAAATTTCATTATTTAATGTCATGAAATCACTTTTAACGATTTTAATGCAATTATAGAAATTGGTTAATTTGAATAAGTATGACCCCTTTTAAGAAATTCATTATTGGATGGTTACACACTTCAATTTGATAACTCAGTAAAATAATTTCCTATATTCAATAAAATTTTTATAAATTTCCAATTTCAATAAATTAATTCTAAAAAAATTATAAATTACAACATTGATTTTGAAAGAATAATACCACTTATTATAACGAGATTAAAACTTTTAAATAACACTTAATAAGTAATATAAAAATCCCATAAAATAACACACATCAAAATTAATTTCTAGACTAATAATATTTTTAAATTACCTTTTCTCATTAAAGTGACAATGGAATCATTTATAATATCCAATTAATTCCACAAAACATGTAGAAAATTTCATTTAATAAATTTTATAACATTATTGAAACCAACATTTAATTCTTTTCAAATAGTGGAAAGTCTAATATGAGTAATTCCTAAGGGGGGGGGGGGTGAATCAAATAATTTGGGAGTGATATAGTGTAGTGAATGATTTGGTCGCATAGTTTATTAATCCATCCACCAATTATAAAATAAACTATATATATTCCCCAAAACCATCAACATGGGTTCTATATAGGTTGGTAGACTAGGAATGATTATTGTAAAAATCATATCCCTCTTCATATTTCAACTATAATACTCAAGGAATCTCCGAAAAATATATATTTCTACTTATTAGGGATTCAAAGACATCTTCCCATGTAAAAAATGATTAATAATAGTTAAGAATAAAATAAAAATAAAAGAATCAAAAAGCAATTACCCATGTAATTTGGTGGCTTTTAATTATAGTGATTTAACTAGAATCTCCCAAAACATACATATCGACTACAAAAAACCCAATCTACCTACTAAAAAGACACAACCCGGATAAGATGTACCAATATGTAGTACCATTTTTTTTCGAAAAGCATCTTATGTCAATTGTCTTGGATGAACATTCATATCACCCTTGTATACATACAACAAAGAATTATATGAATTATGAATCCCAATGGACTGGAAACATGTTCTTGGAATCGATGTGAGACCACAATAGATTTATTTTACAATTAAATAAACATTAATATGGATCATATCAATTCATAGAAATTTATAATGGTGCTCCCAATCCTTTTATGTCCTAGAATAATATATAAGATTACATAAAATAAATATAAGAATCAAAAAAGATATATCCAAAAAAACTGATTCATGTAAATTGTAACAACCTATAAATATAAATAAATAAATCTCAAAAGGATTACATTATCTAGTAGAGTTGTATGATACATAAAAATAATAAACAATAATAAAGTAAAACTTTTCCCTGATAATTAATGATCAATACCCCTTGTAATAAACAAAAATTCAATGAAGTTATGGAAGATTGTTTATTACTTATATTATTCTTTTCTCTTAATAAACATGGCATATAGCCTTATGAAGGCCTCAAGAAAGACTAGTTCTCATTCAAAGAACTGTATTATAGAAATTGAAGAGGTAGACTACGCCACACTCTAAGTGCATGGTTAGGGATAATTGTACAACTCAATATTTGGGGTAACTGAGTTTATATTATAGTCCTCGCAGTTTTTCTGCAAGCGTACAAGCCATGAATCACTCTCATATAGTTATTATAGATTTTTTTGAAGAGGAATTTCTCATTACTATCTCATGGTTTGTTGAACTGTGTGATTTTGATACTTGAGCAGTATGTGGAGCATGGATGGGACACAATTTATCCTACATGAAACCAAAACATGTGGTCCTATATATAAGTTGTTATTTTTTATTTTTCCCTTTATTGGATTTTTATACATATCCCACATACTCTATTCATATATAATGGGGGTTCACCACACATCTTTTCTAGTCTTATCTCCCTTCAAATATAATAGAGATATTTATAACACATACAACCAGACTCCATTTTCATTGATGATTGAAGTGTTTGTTCCATAGTATAAGTCCCCCTAAACCTTTGTCAAACTATCCTATTTTATAATTCTATCTCTTATGCTATTTTTGTTAGATATCTTATGTCATTTTTTTAGTTAATTATATTGTTTATCTATTTTATTCTGTTCTTCTTTGAATCAAATGGTGATACCTGACATGTGGTATAATGACTCTGCTCTTTATTACACACATAAACAAGATTTACTACATAAAATCATCACATGATACAACATAGATGACCATAAGGTATAGTGTATTGGGGTCTTAGGAACATTACATTACATATTAGTATGTAAAACACCCAACATCATTATTGAAATATTCTTTTAAATGACCACAACATTCCCTCATACAATGCTTTGCAAGGGAAAACATGAGGACATGCAGAAGAAAAGGGAGAGAAATAAAGCCCAGTAATAGAATAAACACATAATAACATGTGTAATAAAATACATGTTAAAAAATAGGCATATCAATGCAGCACATGAGAAACATGAACATAAAGGCAGGATAATGCATGGTAATCATAACATGAAAATTTGGCAACAACACTAAACATGGAATTAGCATGAGCTAAGGATCATTGAACATTTACCATGTGTAAACCCCCATTCCACATGGATCACGAGTAAACCCTCGTTGAACATGAATTAGAATGATTCAACACTCATTTCACATGATGTATCATGATACTATACATTACCCAATGAAATGAAGCTCTATCATGGCACACAATTCTTAATCATGACATTTCATGCATAATTGGGTCACATGGATCATACTAAATTGAATAAATCATCGTAATTTATTCCAATATAAAGGGAAATGGAATAAATAATGACTCTTTATAATAAATAAGTAAATTTTCATAATGGTGAATACCCTTGATAGATAAATGTTCATGGTATTCACTACACAATGACACTGTCTTGGAAAATCGTAGTACAATTTCGGCATCATAACATCGTGAAATAAGAACTCATATGAAATTTTTGAAGAGATATAAAGAGGTTTATAATTATATTTACTTGAAATGGATAGTAATTGGTCATATAGATACATGTCGCAACAAACATAATGGAATTTAGATTCATAATTCCAAATAATTGTACGGATGTAAAAGAGGAGAGGGAAATCCCTCACAGGATTTCAGCATGGTTACGAGTGTACATGGGAGGAATTAATGACCGATAAAGGGGTCTCCCATCATCCTAAAATAATTAGTGATGTATGGTAAAGGTGATAAATCCCACCCCAACATTTTTAATTGATAAAAATGTAAAAACAACTTAATGAAAACTGGACAAAAATGAGAAAGGTTAAATCCCTTACTTGGAAGTGTTATCCCAAAGGCTTTGGAGAGGTTCGAGAGAGGCTTCACGGGTGATTGGGGAACCTTGAGAGGATTATAAGAAGATTATCGAAGGGTTTTTTATATCCCCAATGTATTTGAGTGAATAGGAAGTGGGATCATGGGTGGGTTTATATAGGTAATGGGAGGAAATTCATTACTATTTTTGTTTGGGACACCTCACATTAAAATAATCAAAACCACAACCTAGCCTAGGGTTTTAGCACATTGGTTTTTCCAAATGGGAGTGGAAAACAATATTTTATATGTCCAATGGATGAACCTCTTGAAATAATAGGGTTTCTTATGTGGAGGTGAGTCACACTCTCAAGGAAAACAATTTAACAAGACAAAAATTTTTATAATCATTGAAGGGTCCACTAATGCTTTGTAAAATAAATCAAACAAGCCCAAAATCATATTATTTTAATGGTAAAAATTATATTCGAAAAAATAAGGTTTAATGTATTTTATTTCATCACTATTACGTCATTATGATGTCATAAAACCTAATATATATTTAAACAGTATTTATTTTTTACCCAAAAATTTGAATATCTCAAAATATTATGAAAAAATCACAATTGGATAATTTCGATGACCTGATTTCAAAAATAATATTAATTGTTTCTAAATAAATTTCTAAATATGTGAATTTTTACTTTTAAAATAATAACCGACATTTATCCCAAATTCATGTGTTTTGACAAAAACACCTTTCAAACATTATTAAAAATTACAATTGCATTCATATAATTATACGATCATTTATATTTAATAAATAATTTTTTTTAATAATAATATTTTATTAAAATATTATTTAATTCAAAATTACATTAATTTATCCAAATAGATTTCATAGTTTAATATTATCTAAAAATACAATTTGTGCTTTAAAAACAATTTACAAAGTAACAATAATAAAATGAATGCATATTATTTATACAAAAGTAATTTACATAGTCAAAGTGATAGGTTATCATTACATAACCCTTTAAAACACACACATAAGACCGATGGGTAAGGTGTGTGATGGTGATAGACACTTGGGTTGGCTCAGATAACATTTCTCAGACGATAATCTCTATTAACAACAACTTATCATGTAGTCAGTTCTGCTTACGCTTAACATGTTTCAGGATGAGGATGTACATCGTTTTATGGATCATGAACATTGGAGGATTTATTTTTTTGTTGAAATATTCCTCAAAATCCTCCCTTGTAAGTACTTCATCCAATTTATCATACACAGTTACTTCCCACCACAGGCGTGCAATATCCTAAAAAATATACGTCTCCATCTTTTCCTTTATCTCTATCGGTGTGCTAATTATGTAGAAGATTCTATTCATCATACTAAGCCACACCAACACCTTCATGGGTTCATATTCACCCAGGATGTAAGGTGGATTCTGCTTCATGAACTGAATGGTATGGTCCACATGAATTGCCTCATTACACTGGTTCCCCATATCCCCAACATGAAAATCTTGGCCAATACTCAGAACCAGGTCTTGGTTATCCGATGGTTCTGGTGAAGCCACACTCTCTGCAAATTCATCCGTTTGGTTTCTATGATGCATATTGGGATCCATTTACTAAATCAGAAACAAACTACTTCAATATCAATTACTATGTACTAATGGATTAGCATTTCAAATTCAATCACATCATCTATCACAATGTTTTTTTTAAAAAAACAATATTTTTCCATGTTCAAACCTTTTTGAAATCATTCAACATGATTTTTGAAAATTATACAGTTTTCAAAATACTATTAGATTATCCTTTTTAAAAATCATTCATTTGAAAATCAATTTCAATATTTTTCAAAATTCAACACTTCTTTACACTATGAATCATTAATCGATATGATATATCCAATCCTAGTGGGAATTCATTCCTCTACAATGCATGTCAAGCTCGTCTCATTGGATAAACCCAAGAAAATGAGTTTTCCTATTTCTTGAACTCTTTTAAAACTCTTATGTACCGAACTCCCTAGTAACGTAATGTTAATCATAAATAGTTTATTACATCCATTTATTCAATACATTTTATGTTTGGAAAATCCAACTCCTATATAATATTTCAACCCAAATACTAGAAAAAAAATAAGTTCATATCTAAGAACATCTAAATTGATGACTACTTCATAGGTATTGAACGAACATGTTTATTACATTTTTATCTCAATGGAAGGACATGACTAATAAAATTTGTAATTACACATTCATTCTCATTGTCATGAGAGCACAATGAGTCATTACTCGGCATTAAGTGACATCCGCAGAATGCCAACAGATGGAAATAAATGATGAAGGGTTTCACATACAAGTGGAAAATGATTTAACATTTAATAAATGAACCAAATGACTATCAAATGATTCCCAAAATATTTACAAAATGGTACATGATCCAACAAAATAAAACTAAACAGCTTCATGTATCTTTAAACCACATCACATTGTGCAATAGTGGAAGACCAACCACGTTTCAATGTACACCATAGATAACCAAATAAAGACTCTCAAAAACCTCAATATTTCATTCTCCCCATGTAGAATGCTCAATAATCACTGAAGAACCCAAAAAACATGAGGTAGTACTAAAAACATGGGAATCATTATCTTTTCACTAATATTGGAAGATAGCATCTATCGAATTACCAAAGTGCCAACGTAGGGGTGTGTATATAACTCTATAAGATTTCCCCAATTGCATTCTTACTCACTCCTCTAGGAGATAAATGTTAGCCATATATATATAATATAGTTTATATAATGAAATTTTCCAAAACAGTTTATTACCAAATATAAACTTGTTAAAAAACCATTACAACAAAGTGAATAAAATGAAAGAAACCCATTTCCTGTAAGTTATGTTCCCAAAATAATAACTCTTAATTTCTTAAAACATAATTATTATTATCATTTGGAATTTAAATTATATAGTTCACCACACACCCACACATGCATGCTTTTTTCGACAGTTCCGTACTCATGATCGATCTCTCATTCTATTACCTCGTGTCCCAATGACACACAACCCAGATCCAGGTTCACATCCCATTTACCCCAATTGTACTCATCTATTACTAAGGGCCTATTAAGAATGAACTCACATCAACATCATTTGTGCATAATACTTCCATTTCCATAATAAATAATTTCAACAAAACTGAACCATTATTGAAAACCATAGGAAAAAATGTATCAAGAAACATTTATGTTAAATAAAAAATTCTCTATTATTTAAAATATCTAATCCCAAACATGTACAATCTTATAAAGAAAATCCCCTTTTAAAAATACACATTTTAAAACAAATATACTGAGCCCTCATTCAAAATCCCCAATTTTCCCGATTTCACAACCATCACTCATGAAGGTTTACATCATGTTTTCAACAACTAAATCAAAATAAATTCAACACCACATATACAATTTCAAACCAATCCAACAAATTCTACTATGTGCAGTTGATAAAAAAGCATCCTACCTCAATGGTTTTGGCAGAAACATAAAGGAACGAAGAACACACATGAAAACTGGGTTGAATCCACAATAATCTCCATTAGATCTCTTATCATAGACAGATCAAGAACAAATATCATCATATATGGAATCCAAAAACCTAGATCTAACCATATAGGACATATATATACAAAACCTTGACTTTTGAAGAAGCAGATCTCAATAGATATAACAAACTGATCCAGAATGATGAAGAACAATCGCATACCTCAAGAATCCGGCTACGATTCACTAATGAAATAATTTGTATTTTCATTGGATAGATAGGAAAACCTAATTTTTCCATAGGAGAAGAAAAATACAATGTTATGGCCATTTCGAAGAAAACATGAGCCACATAGTGGAAAAAACATATGAGATCCATTTTATTAGGATCTCATTTAAACCATATGCACGGTTAGTCCGCACTATTTGAAAATCCTTGTACTAGTTCTTTGTTAACTACTACATAATAAGAAACTTTCATGGTATCCTTTCATACTCTTCTTATGCATGATCCAATCTTTTTATTTCCACTACTTCAATAAGAAAAATTACGCATGGTTTCTCCGAATAGTTATACTGACCATGCTCCAGCCACACAACTTCAATTTTGCGTTAAAACTACTTCCAATGTTATCACAACTCTCACAACTATCACCATTACACATTATAACATTAAAAATCATCAATTAAAGGTTACATACTAGACACAAGTGGTACTAAATTCAACCCAACATTATTATTTTCATCCATAGAAAGTACAAAACCCTCACAGATCAAAAAGGGTTCCTTCTATTACACTTTCATCTCCTTCTCGTGTTCCCATGTCTCTTCATGAATCTGACAGTGATACAATATTTCCTGCACTATACTGATGATTTTTTCGAACATGAAATTTTATTATGTATCCAAAATTCATACTGGGATATGTATTAATGAAGAATCTAGATCTTGGTCAACGTGATCACATTTGATCACATGGTCGGGATCTGGTTGACACATTTCCATCTACGATACATGGAACACATTATGCATTGAAAAAAAACATAGTGTTAATGACAAATGATAGGAATCCTCCCCAACCAGTTCCAGTTTCATAAATTGGATAATTTATTTAGGATAATCTTTACCGTCATCCAAAAATGGCGTTGTCCAAGCCATGGAGATATCCTGAAGAAGTCATGATCACCCACAGTGAATGAAAACGGTCTTAGATGATGATTTTCATATAATTTCAATCATATCTAAGTAGTATTTATCCTATTTATAATCAATTGTATTTTCTCCATTGTTTCTTGGAT
Organism: Viscum album; assembly: GCA_963277665.1. Taxonomy (NCBI): domain Eukaryota; kingdom Viridiplantae; phylum Streptophyta; class Magnoliopsida; order Santalales; family Viscaceae; genus Viscum; species Viscum album. The sequence continues at coordinate 200,336,615 of OY728121.1, read as the reverse complement.
AATGATCAGGCCATCTTGTGATGATTCACCTATTTCAATCGAGCATAGTGGAGAAAGCCAAGGATGCCCATTCAATGCATCAAACAGATCCATATTTATCGAGGGCTTATAGATTTTGTTGTATGAGAACTCCCCAACAGATATATGATCCTATGATGATCCACAAAAATCAATTACACAATCCCACAACATGTCTTCCAACGACTGTATCATCCTCTCAGACAGACGACCTGTCTGAGGACGATATGCCATCCTCAGATTCAACTGAGTCCCAAGGGAATTCTGTAAGGATTTTTAGAAACGATAAATGAACCTCATATATCTATCTGATACTGTTGAAACATGTATTCCATTCCACTTTACCACATCTTAGATATTTATTTTTTACATGTTCTCCACCATTTGAGATTCATGTATAGGGTTTTATTGGGACAACGTGGTAAAAGGATCCACTATCACCCATATGTGATCAGGTTTCTGAACTGTTCTTGGAAGACCTATAACAAAATCCATTTTTATCTACTCCCATTTCCTAATTCATATAGATTAAGACTAAAACATACCTGATGTTATTTGAGGCTCTACTTTCACTTTCATACACGTTAATCTCTTCAAGGATAACATGACCACCCTCCTTTTCATGCCGCTCTAGAAAATTTGATCCTTTAAAGACTTATACATATTTTTTGTACCTAGATGTACATCCCATATCTAATGGTGTTAAACAAGAAGAAGTATTTACAGACAAACCATTAGTATATCCATCAAATCTCTAATACACAAAACTGGAATCCCATGATGTTTTCGGGCTTCATTGGTCTTCCCCCCATTAGGTTTTGAAATCATAACCAAACATTCTACATGTGATGATTGAAACTCTATGAACATATATACCAAATCAAGAAAAAGGGTAGCTAAAATGTAAAAACAACATCACCTTAGATATCACATTCCACATGCATGTCCTCTGGGACAGACATCAACTACCATTCATCTGAAGATTCGTTCCCCTATTGAGAATTTGACATTATTCTAAATACAGATCCCATAAAATTTCCTTTTCTTGTTGAGTACATCATGACAATGTCTATTATCTAGGGATAATACATCCATATTATTTTTCTTAGATTTAATACTCGGTGTAAGAAAATGTGAATCAATCATTGATTATCTAAAAACACAGTAAATTTCTCACCAAATAGATAATGTGTTAATGTTGTCAAATCATGTATGACTACATCTTACTCCAAATCATGTATTGGATAATTCAACTAATTCACCCTCAAATACCTTTATCAATAAGAAACTAGATGGTCTCATTGAAAGATAATACATCCCATCATGATCCAGAAGCATCACAATACACGAAATATCCCTATCTTTATTATGGAAAAGTCCAGATTGGTTTTGATGTAAGTTAAAAATTTAGCTCATTGAAGGTATTATGGAATTCATCTATCCATTGTAATGGGTAATTATTATATTTCTGTGTTATCATTGGTGAATCATGTCTTGAGAAATCTTAAAAAATCACTGGTAGTTACTGTATTGACCATGAAAATTTTGTATCTCAATGAAACTCTTTGGTGGTTTCCATGAGGTAACGCCTTCCATATTTTCTAGATACATTGAAATTTTTTCTCAAAGATTACATGGGAAAGGAATCATATGTCTTATATCCAAAAATATGAATGTGATAATTTGGAATGCAAAAAGTGATCTCCAGAGATTCACAACAATGTGGCCAAATGTCGCTCCTAGTCATCCATTTCCATTGAATACACTAAGATTTCATCCATAAACACCACCTCTAATAGAATCCACATATTGATGAAATATATGATTCATCGAAGACATGATGAATGGTGGTGTATTAATTATACCAAAGGTATCACTACATATTCATATTCATTATATCTGGTTCTGAAATGTGTTTTTGGAATATCTTCTTTCCGAACTCACAATTGATTATATCATGATTCCATGTCAAGCATGGAGAACCACTGAGCTCCCCTTAATTGATCTAAATATTCATAAATGCGTGGAAGTATATATGAGTTCTTTATCATAACAAGGATATGCATATGATAATCAACACATAGATGAAGATTTATATCCACCTAGTAACATCGTGAGATTTTATGAGAAATATTTTGTTTTTATGTATTATGTTATATGCATAACCAAAAAAATAATTCACTTCACACAAAATTGTCTTGGCTTGTGTTACACACAAGAGTATCCTTCCACGATAGCTTGTATTGTACGCAATACCGAGTTTCATTAAACAATGACATGTTATTAAAATATTATATAAACTAGCTGTTATGAATAGTAATACCGAATTTTTAAAAATTTATAAATTAGGTCATTCAAAATTTAATTCATTTTTGGATTCAGAATATTGAAATTATCTTAGGTTGGGTTTTTGGTATTTTTCTGAAAATATTCAATTTTTGATGAATAGTGACAAACATTGAGTTATAATTTAAAACCGATTTTTTATTTAAATAATTATTTATTATATTTAAATTTATTTTAGGTCAAAATAGATACATAATATCTATATAAGTTCAATTTAATTCATTGGAGTCATTTTATAATAATTGTAGATATATAAAAATTTTATTTAACTTTTTTCCGTATATTACCGACCTCCTAGGAGAATTTGAAAATATACATAAAACATAATTTTACGGCATTTATGAGTGGAATCTCAAAAATCATAGAGACCTGGTTGATATCAATAAGTAAAATGTGGTTCAATAAGATAAAAATAATTTTTGGTGAATATTATCTATTTACTTTTATTTAACACAGTTAAAAGTAAATAGGTTAATTAAGGGTAAAGATGATATTATAATTACCCTAACACTTGTCCTAATTCTATTGGATAAGTGTAATTCAACCAAAAACAACCTTATCAGAAAATATGACCATTTAGGTCTACATGGATTTGATTAGGATATTTAATATTATTTAATTCAAAGAAGAGTTAAAAGAGTTAAAATCAATGTTTAACGTGTAAAACATTTTTAATATAGGATTAAACATAATATAGATTCAAATATAAAAATTCATTAGAAATATAAAAAGATTTCCTACATAATAGTGTTTTATTTATAATTTTTAGACATTATATACTTTAATTTATTTCTGACACAACGATGATCCCGTAATTACATTATTAATAAAATATTAATATAATTGATATTATAAATACCCAAATAAATGTAATTTGAGACTTTTTATGAATTACACTAATTTTATAGGTTTATATAAAATATTAGTATTGGTAAGATGAATTTTTTTCTAAGTAATAATGCTGTTATGAATTTAGAAATAACAAAATACCAAATAGTGTCAAAATTGACATAAAAGTGTTTTTTGAAAAAGTATTAAATTATTAATTGATATTCTATTCCTAGAAATATAAAGTTAGGCCAAAAGGATTATATAATAATATATATGACATTGATGAACCATTTGGGGTTTTATTGGTAGTTTATAGTATGTTTATTTACCATATAGTGTAAGAATACAAAAAAACATGGTAAATGTTAAATTATTTAACTTAGAGTTAAATCTAAATGATATGGTTAAAATGGTAACCTAAACTAGTATAAAACCTATTGGATAACTAGATATCGACACATCCCCACCCTATTCTCGAAATTAGTTACAGTGGAGCCATTATAAATCGAATATCAATTTCGTATAAAATAATATTTTATGTTTTTCTTAGGGTTCCCCTCACCCCTCTAATAAAAGGGAACTCCCTCTTCTCTCTAATTAACACCTCCAAATCTATTTGGCTAGGCCAAAACCTTCCCTAATACCCTATAAAATGTCCTACCATAATCTTAGAGGTCTTCATTTAGTCATAAATCCAACCTGTGGATCCCTATTGTTCAAAAAAAGGAAGAACCCGAGGAGAGGTAAATATCTCACCACCTATTTCAACTTCCATTCTTCTTCCACATCCTCCTTATTTGTTGTTTCCATTATAAAATAATAACTATAGTATCTTATATATACTTTGATGTTATTATTAAAATGGTACAATCATTTTAGTTATTTTTTCCATCCTATGAATGAAAAAGTCACTACAAGTGCGTACGCACGGAATACCGTCTCCATGTCGTGGTGTAGTTTGTTATTCATACATTTCATCATTTGTATTGATATGATAATGAGTATAAATGAGATAAATATTAAATATAAAATTATTATGATTCTTTATATATGGTATACCATCCAATTATATATGATTTTAATATCAAAAGAATGATTTCATCGCTCGTGCGTACGTACGGCCTACCGTCTCAATGATGTGATGTGACTCGTTCTACATGATCTTCATTGAATAGTGATTATATAAATGAGTTGAATGAATAAATATGATATATATTACATTAATAACATTATTTAAATGAGTTATCTATAACCAGGAAATAGGAATTAGAATTTATTCGACAAAACTTGTATAAGAACATAAATCAATAAAAACCCGAATAACAAGTAGCAATGAAATATTAATAATAAGAAGATAAGAATATGACCATACATGATATCATAACAATGAATATGATTCTGTAATAATTCAATGACATTATTTTAATCATTATAATTGATGTTCGGATATGTATGAAGCATATCAGACCTATGGTAAGGGAAAATCTCACAATTTCATTTTTATCCGAGATTGTCTATACTTCAGAATTTACTGGGTCATATTTATCATCCACATCCATGTTTCCTAAATATTTAATATTATTTGGATCATCCTACAATTTTTTAAATTAAATTTCACCTACTGGTAAATTTTTAGTAAATGATATAAATGGAATCAATTTTCATTTTCTATATGAGATACTTTTTACTTTTCCATCCAAAGTACGAGAAGAATGTTTTTTAACATATACAGCATAAATGGATTTTTATTATTTCATATAACATTATTTCCATGAATCTTCCTTTAGGAATTTTCAAGATTATTTTTAATTATCTTCTTTTAGATTAAAATTTTATGACATGTTAAGAATGTAAAAATGTTTTTGAAGTAGAATGGATATTTTCCTCATGAATGAATTTCAAGTGTTTTATCAAAATTATTTTCCATCTATGATAATATAGGGTTCTGTTTCTATCCATATTTTTACATTTATTTGATTATGTTATGATGGAATTTTTTTTATGATTTCGTTTTATCCTATATGTATTATGTTATGATGGCATGATGTTTAAGAATTCCATTTTTATTACATGGGTTATGTTATGATATATGATTTATGAATTTGTGGCAAACATAAGAATGGTTTCATTATGATATTGGTAGAACCTATTTATCCCTCCAATGCATTGGGTAAAAATTTATATCTCATGAGATAGATATGTCTGAAACAACAAGTTAATCCGATTCAGTGACACAGGACTGGAACGAGGAGTGAACTCAGTTCAAAAATGGACTTTGTCTGTTATGATAGTCTTGGGAATGAGTCTGGACTAATATGAAATGATTTTCTATGATTATGTGTGTATGCCACAATGTTTCATGTTTTATGTTATGATTATTGGTATTACATTTCACTACTATGTAATATCACGTGTAATGATATTATAATCTCTTTTGCAGGTTATGATTTTCAAAAGATTATGTTCCTATGAATATGATAGGATTGATATTTCCTCTTTTTACCCTTACTGAGCATTTGAGCTCACCCTTTTATATGTTTTCTTTTCCACAGTTCTGGAAGAAGGGTATTATCTTGGATATGTCAAAAGGGACTCTAGATATGATGAAATAAATGTGAGACAATGTAGATGATTTATGAACCAGTTGTTTATGTTTCCTAGTTTCTAAAGAAACTATAAATATATGGTCCTATCATGGTTTTTTTATATTTTGTAATAATTATTCTTCAATTCTGAAGTAATAACAATGTATGTAATATACGGTTCGTTGTAGTTGGTATCAGATGAAAGGTATAGACATCGCTTGGATACTAGAATGTGAATGTCTTTGTAATAACCCTAATGATATGTATAAGCATAGAACACAATATTAGTGTTTTAGAAATGGCCATGAATAATATATGATAAGACGTAAGGTGGGAAATTTTATTCTGGATTATGTGGTTTTCCTATTATGATTAGTGTTTATCACACTATGATTATTGGTTTTAGTCAATGGATGGAACCCAAAAGAACCATGTTAATACTGAATGTGATGGGAAATGGAATGATTGTTCCCATGGGTAACCAAATGTTATGTGAGATGGAATGAAAAATATTGTAGCCATGCTCACACAACATTCTCAATATATTAATCATGCATGACTTCCAAACGAGCGAATGAAGGAGCAACATTTTGTTGAATCCTTCATGAGGTAGCGTATAAGGACCTGACCTTAAAACTTACATAATCTTGAGTTATTACAGGATTTCACATTGAGGAACATTTCAGGTTTAGAGTTTTAGAGAATTAGATCATAAAACATGCATTACATTCCACATTTAAACAAAGTGGTTACATAAAGATAGTATTCATTTTTCCCATCAACAGAAATATATTTAAAATAAAAAATGGATTCGTTCTTGACACTTCCTTGACACTATCATCTTATAATGTACCTTTCCCTTGACCTGTGAAAAACATTTCAAAAAACTTGGGATGAGCATAAAAAAAGGTCAGTATGGGTTATAAAAATATGGAAAGGAATCATGAGTTCATATATACATAAGAATGAAATCATACTTTACCCATAAAACATAAGCACCTTAACATACCTCATCAAATCATGAATAAATCATAGAAATCATATGACATAAAGGTAACTTGAGGCATTAATAACATTCTTACGTAGGGAGTAACCCTCTTGGTTATGTTTGGAATACCCATCACAGTATATTCCCTAAATCTCTTTGGAGAAAACTTAAAATTTCACTCCTTCGCATTACCCAATGCATTGGAGAGCTATATCGGGCTCACCCACCCTTAGTTTATCACGGAACCACCCGTCTTCATAATAATTCCCAACAACCTCAACATAATCGTATCACATAAAACAAGCATAAAGAAAACATAAAATTTCCACCTTTCAATCAGAAGATATCAATACAACACATTGATATAAAAACATTTTGAAAACCATTATCAATACCAAAATAAAATAAAAGTTAAACATGGTATTTATTTTTCTTTTTTAAAAAAAGGTATGGCTTGTAGAGGAAGCCGAAACTCAAATAATGGTCACAGTGGAGGAGAAGTCATTTTCACCGCATACGTATGACAAAAACATTCCCTTTTTTCGTTTAGTTAATGCTTCGTATAAAAAATATTCCTTTGGAATAAACATCAATGTCAAAGGGGTTTATACACTATATAAAAGATGGTTGTGTATAAAACAAAATATGCCTCAATGAAAGGATATTGAGACGAAGTCTCATACCTCGGGTCCGACTTGACTCGGTCATTCTTTAATCTCCTGAATAATAAACTTGAGTTAATTTCTACTTGTTTAAGAACCTTTTTCAAGTTCATTATTCCTTTTATATCACTTATTGCCATGTCATGAACACTATGTAATTATTTAAGTTAATAACGGTCGTTTTAACGATCATTGGTACTTGAGTCAAAAATAAACCCTTTATAATTACAAGTTTTTCATGTATCCATTATATCCAGAATTATAATCATGATGTATATATCATATATATCATATATATCCAGTATATACATGCATTTATAATATTACATAATCATTTAGAGGTAAGAAATGAAATGCACTGTTCATGGAGACGGTAAGCCGTACGTACGCATGAACGCTACTTTCATTTCTATTTCGTATTTTATAGAATGTAATCATAATTATATAAGGGTATATTATAATTCCAGTGTAATATCATATATAATATCATAACTCTATCCTTTATATGTCCCATACATGGTATTTAACGAATCAAATCACTTTGAGGGGGCGGTAGTCCGCACATCCTTAAATGAAGATATCACGTTTACCCATAATGGAAACCATAAAGGTATGCCCAAAATGAAAAATACAGAAGCTTAAGGAAAACATAAAAATATTTTATATCATATATAAATATAGTGTCATCTTAATGGCCACCTTTGAAGGTGTTAAAAGAATGTTGGACAATCATCGTTTCGGGAGGCCGAAATTCGCCATCCACGGAAACAGTATGTTCATTAACCATTAGATTTAGGTGTGTGTAATTGTAGCTAAAATAATTCTTAAAAAAATATACTAGTATATTGAAGATACTGGAGTTGTTACAAAAGAAATTAATAAAAAGTGTTTAGGGGGTTGGAGAAGTAAAATAAAATAAAAGGACTCAAATGAAGACATTACCTTAAAATCGGGTAACTCCCTTTGGATTGAGCTCAAAGGCTTCCTTGGGAAGACTTCTGCCCAATGTGAGGCTTCAAGGAGTAATAGAGGGATGTGGAGAGACAAAATGGGCAGGGGTTGGCCGAGCCAAAGGCTTTGGAAGTGTGGGTAAGGAGGTAGAGGTGGGGGCCTTTTATAAGAGGAGAGGAGGGTCACTCTTGGAAAGTAAAGAAATGTTACAGTATGTTAAAATGAGTTTCGGATTCGAAAGGTCCGACATTGATATAATTCGAGGGTAAGGTGATAAGGGTTCTAAATCCACCCATCCAATGGGTTTTGGACATGTTTAGGTTATATATTTTAAATTATCTTTTCATTTTATTTAAATCCTTTATTAATGAGGTAATCACTGCATCATCATGATGTCATAAATAATTTAATTTATTTAAAGTCTAAAAATTATAAAAAAATACTATGATGTTGGAAATATTTTTATCTTTCCATTTAATATTTATAATCAAAACTCTGACTTGTATAAACCCATGTAAAAATTGTTCTAGTAAAATAACTCATGTTTGTGTCATTTTTACTTTAACATTAAATAAAAAGTTATTTATCTCATTTCCAAATTAATGTGGCTCCATGGGGCCCCCAAGATGACCCATGGATTTTAATGGTCGTCCATGACACATCCAATGAGGGTAGGACATGTGTCAAGCCCATATCATATTATTATAACATTATTTTTACCTTAAACTACACTAATTACCTCTAATCGCGATTAAAAACATAAAAGTTACTATTCCCCAAAAAAAAATTTTTAATCTCATTGAACCATATTTTACATCTTAATGACAACCATGTATGTCGGATTTTTGAAAATCAAATCATAGAAGTGGCAAAGTTTCATTTAAACGATAAATTAGTTTCTTTAACTACCACTTAGGGGTTTCACTATTCATAAAAAATTGATGTTTTTCAGAAATATACCAAAACATCACCCTAAGCTATATTTGATATTCAGAATTCAAAATTGATGTCTATTTTACAAAATTAAAATCATATAAGTTACATTAATTAATTTAATAATTAATTCTGGCTGTCATGACAAATAGCGTGTTTTTATGAAACAATAAGTATCAAAATATTGACACTAGTTTAAGTCCAATTTCAAAGTGAAAATAATTTCCAATGACCACTATTGTATTAAATGGTAAAAATATATTCTAATTTCACTTTAAAACCAATTCAAAATATAATCTAATCATATATATAAATTAGATTAAAAAGCAGTTTTGATGTAAAATGTAGTATTTTTAACTATTCATTAAAAAATGAACATTGTCAAAAAAATACCAAAAATTCACACAAAGTATATTTTTATGTCCCAATCATAAAGAATAAGTTTATTTTGAAAAACATAGGTTATAAAATTGTCAAAATATAGATTTAAAAATGGTTTTCCATCAAAAGGTAGTAAAACAATCTTTTAAAAATATTAGTGTATTCCATGATTAAGATTGGATTTATTTTCATTTTAATCCTCTAAAACACTATATAATTCATTAATAGACATAGATAAAAATATCTATTATTCATTACTTACTTGGGATGTTACATCCTTCCCCCCATTAGAAAATTATGTCCCCGCAATTTATTTACTTATCGAATAAATGGGGGCACTTATCCCTCATTGAATTTTCAGATTCCCATGTTTCCTCTTCCATCATGTGGTTTTTCCACAAAACCTTTACATGATTAATCACCTTATTCCATAACACTTGATCCCTATGGTCAAGAATCTAGACCGGTTGTTCCTCATAAGATAGGTTCTCTTCCAGCTAAACTACCTCTGGACTCAAAACATGAGATGGATCTGGCATGTACTTTTCAGCATCGAAACATGAAAAACATTGTGTACCTGAGATAAACTCGGAGGTAAAGCCAGCCGGTATGCAACTGATCCAACTCTCTCCAGAATATCATATGGTCCAATGAACATTGGAGTCAGCTTTCCTTTCTTACCAAATCACATCACACTTTTCCATGGTGATACTTTGAGAAAAACATGATCACCTACCTCAAAATAGAGATCCTTCCTCCTATTGTCCACATAACTCTTCTGCCTACTCTGAGCTGTTCTCATGTGTTTCTGAATCAGCTGAACTTTTTCTGCCATCTCTTCTACCAATTCTGGTCCCATCAACTTCCTTTCACCCACATCATCCCAGAAATCTGAAGTTCGACACCGCTTCCCATATAATGACTGAAATGGTGCCATCTGTATATGGGAATGAAAACTGTTATTATATGAAAATTCAACCAAAGAAATATGTTGGTCCCAACTTCCCTGATAATCCATAGAGCAAGAACTTAGCATATCCTCCAATTTCTGAATTGTTCGTTCTGACTGCCCATCTGATAGAAGATGAAATGTTGTACTAAATTTTAATTCAGTACCCAACGACTTCTGAAGGCCCTTCCAAAAGTTATAAGTAAACCTGGGATCACGATTGGATACAATGGAGAGTGGAACTCCATGTAACCTGACTATCTCTTTAAGATACAAATGGGAATGTTGATCTAGAGAGAAACTATCTTATATAGAAAGGAAATGTGTATATTTAGTCAAGCGATCAACAATAACGCAGATTGTATTATTACCTCGAGATGTCTTCGGTAATCCCACAACAAAGTCCATGGATATATTGTCCCATTTCCACTTTGGCACTGGTAAAGGCTGAAACATCCCTTTCGATAACTGCCGCTCTGCTTTAACCTGTTGACAAGTCAAACACTTCACAGTAAAATCAGCAATATCTCTTTTTATTCCATCCCACCAGTAATACTCCTGCAGATCTCTATACATCTTAGTACTGCCAGGATGAACTGAAAACGGAGAACTATGAGCTTCACATAACAACTCTCTCTTCAACTGTGAATCACAAGGCACACACAATCTCTTCCAAAATCTCAAAAAACAATCATTATCAATGTTGAATTCAGACAACTTGCCCTTCTGAACCAGCTCTACCTTTTTCTGCAACTCACTGTCTTACTTTTGTGTTTTCTTGATTCTGTCTGATAGAGATGATCTCACTGATACCTAAAACAAAACATAAGAACTTCCTGCTCCAACAACTTCTATGCCAAAGTTCATCAAATCCTTAACCAAAGGATCATGTTCCAAACGAAACATTGTTAATGAAGAATTAATTTTTCGACTCAAAGCATCGACCACTTTAATTTTTTTTCCCAGATGGTAATGAATTGTACAATAATAATCCTTGATTAATTCTAGCCATCTCCTTTGTCTCATGTTCAATTAATTCTGAGTGAATATATACTTTAAACTTTTGTGATCGGTATATATTTCACACTTTACTCCATAAAAATGATGCCTCCAAATTTTTAAAGCGAAAACAACAGCAGCTAATTCCAAATCATGTGTAGGGTAATTTACCTCATGGGTTTTCAACTGTCATGAAGCATAAGAAATTACCTGAACATTCTGCATTAGGAAAAAACCAAGTCCTTTTAATGAAGAATCAATGTAGATAACAAACTCACCATTCCTGGAAGGTAGTTCCAAAACTGGAGCATTCACCAATCTTCTTTTCAACTCCTGAAAACAATCATCAAATTCTTTTGTCCAGATAAACATAACACCCTTCCGAGTTAGCTTAGTCATTGGAATAGGAAACCGTGTAAAACTTCTAACAAATCTTTGGTAATAGCATGCCAAACCAAGGAAGCTATGAATCTAAGTTACATTTGTGGGTCTTGGCCAGTCTTCCACAACTTTTGTTTTTGCGGGATCAAAAGTTATCCCATCGTTTGAAACAATGTGACCAAGGAAAGAAATGTGTTGCAACCAAAACTCACACTTGATGAATTTCCCATACAATTTCATTCTTTTAATGTTTGCAAAATAACCCTTAAATGTCTTTCATTCTCCTCTTTACTTTTAGAAAACACCAAAATATCATCAATGAAAACCACCACAAACTTATCCATGAACTCATGGAAAATTCTATTCATTAAGTCCATGAATACAACAGGTTCATTGGTTAACCCAAAAGGCATTACTACAAATTCATAATGGCCATATCTTGTACGAAACTCAGTCTTTGGAACATCTGCTTCCTTTAGCTTCAGCTGATGGTACCCCGATCTCAGGTCAATCTTTGAAAAAAACTGAGCTCCCTGGAGCGGATCAAACAAATCATCGATATGAGGCAAATGATATTTGTTCTTAACAGTGATGTTATTCAAGGCTCTATAATCAATGCAAAGTCTCATAGAACCATCTGTCTTTTTAACAAATAAAATAGGAGCACCCCATGGTGACGTGCTAGGTCAAATGAAACCATTGTCTAATAAATCTTGCAATTTATCCTTCAACTCTAAAAGTTCAATTTGAGCCATTCGATATGAGGGTTTTGAAATTGGCTTAGCATCAGGAACTAAGTAAACAGTTAACTCAACTTCCCGATCTGGTATTATTCCAGGCAACTCATCAGTAAAAACATCAGGATACTCATTTACCACTGTCACATCATTAATCTGTACAGTTCCTTTATTTTCAACGATGTGTGCAAGGTAACATTCATTCCCATCTTTTACAAGTTTCTCGGCCTCTTGATATGTTATCAACAGTAAGGGTTCATTCATGTACACAAACTGAAAGTCTTTCTGAAAAGAAACTTATTTATCTCTACAGTCAATCTTAGCATGGTAAATAGAGATCCAATCCATACACAAGATAACATCAAACTCTACTAGAGGTAGAACAATAAGGTTTGCAAGTAGGTTCTTTCCACAGATAAGGATAGTAAGATTATTATAAATTCATTTTGCCTCAACATTTCCCCCAGGTGTTTTTACCAAAAGTTCCGGAGTCATTTCTTGAGAAGGGATTCCCATTTTACTAGAAACGTTTTCAGAGATGAAAGAATGTGTAGACCCCGAACCAAACAACACACTCGCAAAATCTGAAAAAACAAAAAAAGTACCTAATACATCTTCAATTGATGGCCGACATCTGATGAAGTAGTTGCAAATGATTTCACCACCCCTTTCTGCTTGTAGTCTAACTTCTTCCCATCACTCGAGCTCTTTGTCAGACACTCGTTTGCATAGTGACCCATCTCATTGTACTTAAATCATTTCACTAACTCTAAATCAAATTTGAACTTACCATCACCTTGATCTTTTTATGTGCAATCACGAGCCATATTTCCCATCTTACCACATCGGTAGCACTTTCAAGAATTCATAAGACATTCCCCAGCATGCCTTTTTCCACATTTATCACAAACTGGAAACTTATATTTCTTACCATCAGACTTTTTTGAAGAATTCTTCCCTTTCTCCTGCCACCTTGGTCTCTTCTTCTGTTGGTTGTTATAGAACACTTGATCATCGGCAAACTCCATTTCCACTTTCTCAGCACGTCGAACAATCTTATCATATCTTTTAAACTCACGAGAAGCTAATGAACTTTGATATTTTGGCTTTAATCCTGAGTAAACACGATTGATTTTACTATCAAGGTCTCAGATAAAATTTGGAGCATACCTTACCAATCGAGTGAACCTTTCTTCATAGGTAGCCAATGAGTCTTCCTCTTGCCTCAATTCCAAGAATTTTTTTTCCATGCTAAGTCGAACAGCCTTAGGAAAATACTTTTCAAGAAACATACCTTTGAATTCCTCCCAGTCGAGAGCATCAATCTCATCAGCGTCCCTGATATTTTTAACCATCAACCACCACTGATCTGCTTCACCCTCCAAACGGTAAATAGCAGGACTAACCATTTGATTGTCTGAACACCCGATGACATCGAAAATCTTCTCTAGTTCTTTAATCCACCCTTCAGCTAGCACAAGGTCAGATGATCCTCTGAGTGATGGGGGATGTTTCCTCATTAAAATGTTCCACCACTAACATGTTCCTCTACGGTTGATCTGGCTGATCTCGTGCATGGATACCACCACCATTTCTCGCTTGAGTCAACTACGACATTACTGCAACAAACTGTTTAGTTCCAATTCCGACCATCTCAGGATGCTGATTCGGAAGGTTATTTCTTTCTTTATGCCTTCCTAGCACTTCTTCCCTGTTTCCTCTGTGGAAAACCATTATGAAAAAACATGTCTTAGATGAAGCAACATGGTAATCTTCAAATGCAATATCATTTCAATTTGACCATAAAAAAACTATTTTTGGATAATCATTTAATAGAATTCTAACTCCTAAAGTTATCTAAACCGACCGTTGATACCAACTATAAGGCCCCGGCCTTAAACCTTACTTAATCTTGAGTTATTACAAGATTACACATTGAGGATCTTTTCAGGTTTAGAGTTTTAGAGAATTAGATCATAAAACTTGCATTACATTCCACATTTAAACAAAGTGGTTACATAAAGATAGTATTCATTTTTCCCATCAATGGAAATATATTTAAAATAAAACATGGATTCTTTCTTGACACTTCTTTGACACTATCATCTTATCATGTACCTTTCCATTGACCTCTGAAAAACATTTCAAAAAACATGGTATGAGCATAAAAAAAGCTCAGTATGGGTTATAAAAATATGGAAAGGAAACATAAGTTCATATATACATAAGAATGAAATCATACTTTACCCATAAAACATAATCACTTTAACACACCTCATCAAATCATGAATAAATCATAGAAATCATAACACATAAAGATAACTTGAGGCATTCATAACATTCTTATGTAGGGTGTAACCCTCTTGGTTACGTTTGGAATGTACATCACAGTATATTCCCTAAATCTCTTCGGAGAAACCTTAACGTTTCTCTCGTTCGCGTTACCCAATGCATTGGATAGCTATATCGGGCTCACCTGCCCATAGTTTATCAGGTAACCACCCATATTCATAATAGTTCCCAAGAACCTCAACATAATCGTATCACATAAAACATGCATAAAGGAAACATAACATTTCACCTTTCAATCACAAGATATCAATAAAACACATTGATATAAAAACATTATGAAAACCATTTTCAATACCAAAATAAAAGAAAAGTAAAACATGGTATTTATTTTTCTTTTTTAAAGAAAGGCATGGCTTGTAGAGGAAGCCGAAACTCAAATAATGGTCACGGCGGAGGAGAAATCGTTGTCGCCGCATACGTATGACAAAAACATTCCCTTTTGTAATTTAGTAAACGCTTCATATAAAAAAGATTCGTTTTGACTAAACGTAAATGTAAAAGTGGTTTATACACCGTATAAAATAAGGATGTGTATAAAACAAAATATGCCTCAATGAAAGGAGATTGAGACGAAGTCCCATACCTCGGGTCCGACTTGACTCGGTCGTTATTTAATCTCCTGAATAATAAACTTGAGTTAATTTCTACTTGTTTAAGAACATTTATCAAGTACATTATTCCTTTTATTTCACTTATTTCCATGTCATAAACACTATGTAATTATTTAAGTTAATAACAGTCGTTTTAACGATCATTGGTACTTGAGTCAAAAATAAACACTTTATAATTACAAGTTGTTCATGTATCCATTATATCCAGAATTATAATCTTGATCTATATATCATATATATATTATATATCCAGTATATACATTCATTTATAATATTACATAATCATTTAGAGGTAAGAAATGAAATGCACCGTTCATGGAGACGGTAAGCCGTACGTACGAATGAACGCTACTTTCATTTCTATTTCGTATTTTATAGAATGGAATCATAATGATATAAAGGTATATTATAATCCCAGTGTAATATCATATATAATATCATAACTACATCCTTTATACAGACCACATATGGTTTTTAACGAATCAAATCACATTGAGGGGGCGGTAGTCCGCACTTCCTTAAATGAAGATATCGCGTTTACCCATAATGGAAACCATAAAGTTATTCCCAAAATGATAAATACAGGAGCTTAAGGAAAATAGAAATATATTTTATATCATATATAAATATATCTTCATCTTAATGGCCACCTTTGAAGGTGTTAAAATAATGTCTAACACCCATCGTTTCGGGAGGCCGAAATTCGCCATCCACGGAAAGAGTATGTTCTTTAACCATTAGATGTAGGTGTGTGTAATTTTAGATCAAATCATTCTTATAAAAACATCCTAGTATATCAAATATAATGGAGTTGTTACAAAATAAATGAATAAAAAGAGTTTAGGGGGTTGGAGAAGTAAAATAAAACAAAAGGACTCAAGTGAAGACATTACCTTAAAATCATGTAACTCCCTTTGGATTGAGCTCAAAGGCTTCCTTGGGAAGATTTCTGCCCAAAGTGAGGCTTCAAGGAGTAATAGAGGTATGTTTAGAGACAAAATGGGCAGGGGTTGGCCGATCCAATGGCTTTGGAATTGTGGGTAAGGAGGTAGAGTTGGGGGCCTTTTATAAGAGGAGAGGTGGGGCACTCTTGGAAATTAAAGAAATGTTACGTTATTTTAAAATGCGTTTCGGATTCAAAAGGTCCCAAATTGATATAATTAGAGGGTAAGGTGATAAGGGTTCGACATAAACCCATCCAATAGGTTTTGGACATGTTTAGTTCATTGATTTTAAATTATCTTTTCATTTTATTTAAATCCTTTATTAATGAGATAATTGCTTATTCATCATCATGTCACAAATAATTTAATTTATATAAAGTATAAAAATTATAAATTAAATACTATTATGTAGGAAATATTTCTAGCTTTCGCATGAATATTTATAATCAAAATTCTGACTTGTATAACCACATGTAAAAATTGTTTTAGTAAAATAACACATGTTTGTGTCATTTTTACTTTAACATTAAATAAAAAGTTATTTATGTCCTTTCCAAAACAAAGTGGCTCCATGGGGTCCCCAAGTTGTCTCATGGATTTTCTTGGTCGTCCATGACACATACAATGAAGGTAGGACAAGTGTCATGATCATCTCATATTATTATAACATTATTTTTACCTTAAACTACACAAATTACCTCTAATCGCAATTAAAAACATAAAAGTTACTATTCACCAAAAAAAATATTTTAATCTCATTGAACCACATTTTACTTCTTAATGAAAACCATGTATGTCAGATTTCTGAAAATCAAATCACAGAAGTGGCAAAGTTTCATTTAAACGAAAAATCAGTTTCTTTAACTACCACTTATTGGTTTCACTATTCATCAAAAATTGATCTTTTTCAGAAAAATACCAAAACTTCACCCTAAGATATATTTGATATTCTGAATTCAAAAATGATGTCTATTTTACAAAATACAAATCATATAAGTTACATTAATTAATTTAATAATTACTTCCCGCTGTGATGACAAATAGCGTTTTTTTATGAAACAATAAGTATCAAAAGATTGACACTAGTTTAAGTCCAATTTAAAAGTGAAATTAATTCTAATGACCACTATTGGATTAAATGGTAAAAAATATATTCTAATTTCACTTTAAAACAAATTCAAAAGATAATCTAATCATATAAATAAATTAGATTAAAAAGCAGTTTTGATGTAAAATACAGTATTTTTCACTATTCATTAAAAAATGAAAATTGTCAGAAAAATACCAAAAATTAACACAAAGT
Organism: Viscum album; assembly: GCA_963277665.1. Classification (NCBI taxonomy): domain Eukaryota; kingdom Viridiplantae; phylum Streptophyta; class Magnoliopsida; order Santalales; family Viscaceae; genus Viscum; species Viscum album. Next base: position 200,318,644 of record OY728121.1, on the reverse strand, counting down.
AAACTATGATATCCCAATCATAAAGAATAAGTTTATTTTGACAAGCATAGATTATAAAATTGTCAAAAGATAGATTTAAAAATGGTTTTCTATCTAAAGGCAGTAAAACAATATTTTAAAAATATTAGTGTATTCCATGCTTAAGATTGGATTTATTTTCATTTTAAGCCTCTAAAACACTATATAATTCATTAATAGACATAGATAAAAATATCTATTATTCATTACTTACTTGGGATGTTACACAGTGTCCACCCTCATTCGGTGAGACAACTGATCCATTAGTGTTTGAACAATGGATCAGTACCACAGAAAAGATATTTTCAATTATTCAATGTTATAAGCATGATAAATTCATCTTAGTAATATATCATTAGGAAGGTGAATCTGATTAAAGATGGAATTTAATCAAGAATACAAGGAAAAGATACGAAATTGAGTCCATGGAATGGGACGATTTCATGAACATACTTTACAATAAGTAATTCCTCGTATTCTTCAAACAATGATGGAGAAAGAGTTTCTTGAACTAAAGAAAATGTATGATTAATCTGTTGGTACCTACAAAGAAAATTTTACAAGGCCTGTAAGGTACGTTTTTTGGACTATTATCAAACCTGAGAGTAAGATCGATCGATTCTTTAGAGGCTTAAAACCATGTCTCCGAAGGGAATTTGCCATACGAGACATCAATAGCTATGTGTAATTTGTTCGATGTGCTCTCAATGATGATATGGATATTGGATTAACCCATCAGTCATATGGGTTTGATATGAAGAGGGAAATGGAATTTAAAGGGAAATGTAAAGACTACACTGAAAGGAATATGAGTTTTACCTTATGATCAAAGCGTGGAATGAAACATGGATGGAATTGTCTTAAATGGACAAGTTAATGTTTCAAATGTGTAAAAGATAGTCATAGGGCATTTGAATGCCGCAATGATGTGGAAAGGATGTCTAGTTATGAGATCAAAGAAAAGGCTACACAGAATGCACCTCCTACACATCAATGTTACAAGTGCAAGTAAATGGGGCATTATGCTAATCAGTGCCCTAATCCAAGGGTTGTTGATGATTATAGAATTCAAAAAACTCTTAAGGCCAATGAAAATGGAACGATACATGAAATTTCTATCAGCGATGTAGAGTACGATAATAAATTGTTGAAAGGTACACTTACCATCCACTCTAAAGTAGAAAATGTTTTATTTGATTATGGATCCACCAACTCATTTAATTATAAGGAATTTTCTAAGGGTATAGTTGTAATACCACAATAATTAGATATTTAGTTTGCTATGAAAACTCTTAATGGAACAACGGTTGAATAAAATGCTTATAATTCTTATCTAATTGACATTTGTGGGAAATATCTTCCTACAAATCTTGTGATCCGTCCTATAGTGGAATTTGATGTGATTATTTGCATGGATTGGATTTATATATACAGATATCATATCGAATTCCAAAGACGGTAAGTCACATTTCATATACCTTATCAATCGATGATCATCAATTGATGCAAGGACGAATATAACCTTCCAGTGGAAATATTTCCCATCTTATGGGTGTTGATTCTAATAAATGAAGGTTTTTTATGTCAAATAGTTGGAGAGAAACTCATGATTATGAGTATTCCCATTGTATGGGAGTTTGATGATGTCTTTCTAGTGGATTTTCCAGGTCTTCCACAAAATCATAATGTTGAGATTTTAATAGAACTCATACCATGTGTTATTCCCATTTCAAAGACACCTTATAGAATGGCCCCAATTGAGTTGTAGTAATTGAAGAAGAACTCCAAGAGAATCTTGATAAGGGATTCATACTCCATAGTGCATCACCTTGTGGAGCACCTGTTCTGTTTGATAAGAAGAAATATGGATCAATGAGACAATGCATTGATTGTCGATAACTTAACAAGATCAATATCAAGAAGAAATATCCTCTCCCACGCATTGATGACTTATTTGACCAACTACGCAGAGCTCAATACTTTTCCAAGATTGATCTTCATTCAGGGTATCATCAATTAAGGGTAAAAAGGGAGGATATACCAAATACGGATATCTGAACAAGGTATGGAAAATATGAATTTATATTGATGTCATTTGGTCTTACTAATTCCCTTGCTATCTTCATAGATCTAATGAATAGAGACTTTAGAGCCTATCTTATTCAGTTTGTGGTAGTCTTTATAGACGATATTATTGTCTATTTAATGAGAAAGGAAGAACATGAAGATCACATGAGAATTTTATTAATGACCCTAAGAAAGGAGAATCATTAGGCCAAATTTACCATGGGTGATTTTTGGTTTCAAAAATATTCATTTTTGGGTCCGATATTCTCAAAAGAGGGGGATATCTATGGATCCATCAAAAACAGAGGTTATCGAAAGAAGGTCGAGACAAACAACAATCATTGAGATCTGATGTTTTCATGATTTGGCTGGATATTATCAAAGTTTTGTGAAAGGTTTTTCACAATTATCTAATCCAATCTACAGATTGACTCGAAAAGGAGTTATGTTCATTTGGACGGATGATTGTTAAGAGAATTTCAAGGATTTAAAAAGAAGGTATCAACTGCACCTATGCTCACACTAACTTGTAGTGGAGAATGGTTTGTGATCTACAGTGATGAATCCAGGAAGGGATTGGGGTGTTTTCTCATGAAAAATGATATGGTGATAGCTTATGCCTCAGGACAGTTGAAAATCCATCAGCAAAATTACCCAACTCATGATTTGGAATTAGCTAGGGTAATCGTTGAATTAATTATTTCGAGGCATTATCTTTATGGTGAAAGGTGTGATATTTATTCTGATCATAAAAGTTTAAAGTATATTTTCCCAAAAAAAATCTGAATATCCACCAAATAAGATGGTTTGATTTGATTAAGTATTACGAATTCACAATTCAGTACAACCCTGGGAAAGCAAACAAGGTGGCAAATGCATTAAGTCGACAAGACCATGCGAGCATATCTATGATCAGGATCACAAAAGATCCAATATTTATGGATTTTCAAAGGATGGATCAAGGAATTATAATTGAAGGGGGAAAATCTTATCTTTCTCAAATGAACATTCAAACATATATACATGTAATGATTAAAGAGGCACAAAAAAAGATGTAGAGTTTAAAAATAAGATGAGAAAGGTTCCTAAATTCATCATTGATTGTGATGAAATAATAAGGTTTAGGAATCGGGTTTGTGTTCCACCCATCCCAGAATTAATGAAGGAAATATTGGATGAAGCCCATAGTTCTTCATTCTCTATTAACCCTGGAAGCACGAAGATGTATAGGGACCTGAAAGAGTAATTATGGTGGGATGACATGAAAAGAGATGTTGCTGAATATGTCTCTCGGTGCTTGGTTTGTGAGCAAGTTAAAGATGAGAGATAGAAGTCTAAGGAGATGTAACAACCATTACCCATACCATAATGGAAATGGGAAAATATCACTATGGACTTTGTTGCTGGACTTCCTAAAACATCCAAAGGTAATAATGCTATCTGGGTTATAAATGATCATCTTACGAAGTCGGCACACTTCATTGCTATTAGAGATGATTTACCTCTTGATCGGATTGCTAGGATATATGTGAATGAAGTTGTAAGAATTACTAGAGTAAACATTTCCATTATATCTGATTGGGATCTGAGGATTACCTTGAAGTTTAGGTGAAGTCATCAGCATAATCTAGATACATAGTTGAGTTTCAGTACTGCTTATCGTCCTCAGATAGACAGTCAGTCTGAGAGGAAAATTCAAACTCTAGAAGGAATGTTGAGAGATTTATCTATGGATTTAAAAGGTGTTTGGGATCAACAGATAACTTTAGTGGAATTTTATTATAATAATATCTTTCACTCCAGTATTCAGATGGATCCTTATGAAGCTCTGTATAGAAAGAAATACAGAACTCCAACTAGGTGGGATGAAGTTTTGGAAAGAAAGCTATTAGCCCCTGATCTTGGTGATGAGATGGCAGAAAAGGTAAGATCTATTCACCAACACATAAGATCATCTCAGAGTCGACAAAAAAGTAATGCCGACATCCAAAGAAAAGACCTAGAGTTTTAAGTGGGTGATAAATTGTTCTTACGAATATCTCCTTGGAAGAGAGTAAAGACATTTGGAAAGAAGGGAAAGTTGAGGCCTAGGTATATTGGTCCTTTTGAAATACTGGATCATGGTGGGATGGTAGCTTACCGATTGGTGCTTCCACCAATTCTCTCACAAGTTCGTGATGTGTTCCATGTATCTCTCCTGAGAAAGTACATACCTGATCCTTCACATGTACTAAGCTCAGAAGTTGTACCGCTTTAGCAAGATATTTCTTATGAAGAATAGCCACTAGAGATTCTGGATCATAGAGAAAAATTCCTATGAAATAAGACCACTCACATGGTTAATTCTTTATAGAGGAACCACCAAGGGGAAGAAGATACATGGGAACTTGAGGATATGATGAGGGAGAGGTATCCTTATCTGTTCGTTATGAAGGGACGATTTTCGAGGGTGAAATTCTTTTTAAGCGGGGTAGAATGTTACACCCTGATATTTTATGAGAAATATTTTGTTTTTATATATTATGTTATACGAAGCACCAAATTAATCTTTCACTATACACAACACTATATTGGTTTGTGTTACATGAAAGAGAAACCATCCTCGATAGCTTATGTTGTACGCAAAGCCGAGTTTCACTAAACAACGATATGCTATTAAAATATTATATAAACAATCCATAATGAATTGTAATAACCCCATTTTGAAATTTTATTAATTTTATCTTTAAAAATGGACTTCTTTTTTGGATTCTGAATATCGATATTAGCTTAGGGTGAATTTTTGGTATTTTTTAAAAAACATTCAATTTTTGATGAATAGGGAAAACACTGAGTTATTATTTAAAACTGAATTTTTATTTAAATAAATATTTATTTTTTTAAATTTATTTTAGATTAAAATATATACATAATACCTATATAAGTTCAATGTAATTCATTGGAGTCATTTTATAATAATTTTAGATATATAATAATTTCTTTGAACTTTTTACCGTCTTTTACCCACCTCCTAGGAGAAATTGCATATTTACATAAAATATAATTTTACCACTTCAGTGAGTGGAATTTCAAAAATCTGAGAGAAATGGATAATATTAGTATGTAAAATGTGGTTCAATAAGATACAAATATTTTTTGGTGAATAGTAACTTTTTAATTTTCTTTAGCATGGTTAAAAATAAATATGTTAATTAAAGGTAAAGATGAAATTATTGTTACCTTAACACATGTCCTAGTTCTTTTGGATATGTTTAATTCGACCAAAAATACCTTGGGAATAAAATATGACCATTTAGGTCCACTTGGATTAGATTAGGACATTTATTATTATTTAATTCAAATAAGAGTTAAAATAGTTAAAATCAATGTTTAGTAATTAAAAAAAATAAATATAGGGTAATACATAAGATAAATTAGAATATATATATTCATTAGAATGATAAAAAGATTTCATACATAATGGTTTTTTATTTATAAATTTCAGACATTAAATAATTTAAAATATTTGTGACCCAATGATGATGTAGTAATTTCCTTATTAATGAAATATTAACACAATTGATATTATAAATACCCAAATAAATGTAATTTTAGGCTTTTTATGAATTAAACTAATTTTCTATGTTAATATAACATATTTCGGTTGGTTAGATGAAATTTATTCTATGTAATAATGCTGTTATGAATTTAGAAAAAACAAAATTCCAAATCGTGTCAAAATTTACATAAAATAGTTTTTAAGACAAATATTAAATTATTAATTGATATTCTATTTCTAAAAATATATGGTTCATCCAAAAGACTTATATTATAATATATATTGCATTAATGAACCAATTGGGGATCGATTAGCAGTTTATAGTATGATTAATTACCATATAGTGTAAGAATACAAGAAGACACAGTAAAAGGTAAAATATTTAACTTAGAGTTAAATCTAATTGATAAAGTTAAAATGGAAACCTAACCTTGTCTAAAACCAATTAAATGAGAGGATTTCGACCCATTATTAACCTAGCCTCTATATAAGTAACTTTTTATCAATTATTATCCAAATATAAATTTTTAAATAATAACAATTTCTGTTTTTCCTAAGGTTCCAATCAAATCTCTTATAAAAGGACAATCCCCCTTATCTCTAATTCACAATGCCAATTCCATTGTTCATTGAAAATAAATACCCAGATACCCTATAAATTATCCTCCCTTCATCCTATAAGACTTCCTTTAGTCATAAAGCCATCCAAATAATTCGTTTTGATCAAATCAAAAGGAAGAATCCGAGGAAGAAGTAAATATATCACCACCTTTTTCAAGTTCCTTTCTTCTTCCACTTCCTCTTTATTTGTTATTTCCATTATAAAATAATAAATCCACTATATTATATATAAATTGTTGTTATTATAAAAATTGTAATACCATAGTAGTTATTTTATCCATCCTATGAGTGAAAAAGCCACCACACGTGTGTATGTACGGCTTTCTGTCTCCACGTCGTGATGTTGTTTGTTATTCAAATACTTCACCAGTTGGATGGGTATGATAATGTGTATAAATGATATAAATAATAAATATTACATTATTATTATTCTGTATATATGATTTTACATCCAATTATTTATGATTTTAATATAAAAATAATTATATCATCGCTCGTACTTATGTGTGTCCTACCGTCTCCACGTTATGATTGGAGTCGTTCTACATGATATTCATTGAATAATGATTATATAAATGAATTTAATGAATAAATATGATATATATTAAACTAATAAAAATCATTAAATGAGGTATCTATAACCGAAAAAGATGAATAATAATTTATTCGACAAAACATGCATAAGAACATAAAGCAATGAACACCTGAATAACAAGTAGCAATGAATTATTACTAATACGAATATAAGAATACGACCATATATGATATCATAACAAGGAATATAGTTCTGTAATAACTCATTGGAATTATTTAAATAATTATACATGATGTTCGGATATGTATGAACCATATCGGATCTAAGGTATGGGTAAATCTCATAATCTCATTTTACCTGCGATTTTTTATACTTCAGAATTTACTGGGTCATATTTATCATCCACATCCATGTTTCCTCAATATGTAATATTATTTCTATCCTCCTACAATTTTTTAAATCCAAATTTACCTATTGGTTAATTTTTAGTAAAATATATGTACGGGATATTTTTTCATTTTCAGTACGAGATACTTTCTGTCTTTTCTAGCCAATGTACGAGAAGAATATTTTTTCGACATATTCGGAATGAATGGATTTTTATGATTTAATAGAACATTATTTCCATGAAACTTCCATTACATGTTTTAAAATTTATTTTTAACTAAATTATTTTAGTTAAATATAGTATGACATGTTATAAAAGGAAAAAAAAATCTGATTTAGAAATGATATTTTCCTCAAGAATGGATTTCGAGAGTTTTATTAAAATTATTTTTCATCTAAGATAATATAGGGTTCTGTTTTTATCTCTATTTTTACATTGATTTGATTCTTTTATGATGGAATTATTTTTATGATGTCCTTTTTCTTATATGGATTATGTTATGATGTCATGATGTTTAAGAATCCCATTTTTATTACTTGGGTTATGCTATGATATTTGATTTATGATTTTGTTGCACACAAAAGAGTGATTTCATTATGACATGGGTGAGACCTATATCTCCCTCCAATTGATTGGGTAATGATTTATATCTCATTAGATAGACATGGCTGGAACGAAAAGTTAATCTGGTTCTGTGATACCGGACTGGAACCAGGAGTGAACTTGGTTTAGACATGGACATTGCCCGCTATGATAGTCTTTCCAACGAGTGTTGACTAATATGAAATTATTTTCTATGATTATTTTTGTATTCTACAAAGTTTCATGTTTTATGTTATGATTATTGGGATTATATTTCTATACTATGATTTATCCCATGTTATGATATTATGAACTCTTTTGCAGGTTAAGATTTTCATAATGTTATGTTCTTATGAATATGATATGATTTATATTTCATTTATTTACCCTTACTGATCATTTGATCTCACACATTTGTATGTTTTCATTTTCCCAGGTCATGAATAGGGGTATTTAGTAGGATATTCCAAAAGGGACTCTAGATATGATTAAATAAATCAGAGAAAATATAGATACTTTTTGAACCAGTTGTTTATGTTTCCCAGTTTCTAAAGACATTATACCTATAAGGTCATATCATGGTTTTTTTATATGTTTTAATAAGTATGCTTCAATTATGAATTAATAACAATGTATGTAATGTATGGGTCATTATACGCCTTCATCATGAAAAAAATCAGTGATTCCCTCAGTGACTTACTTGGTAGAGTGAAACCATTGCTTTCCAATTCCTCCAATTACACATTCAATTGTCGTAACTCTGTTTGTGCCATCCTAAAAGATAGACAGGAAATATGACCAATCCCTAGATGGAGATCTATCATAAGCCCCACTTCCCTTATAGGTGGTAGCTCTGATTTTTTCTCATGAAATACAAATGGAAAGTGGTCCCCAATTGTTGGAACACTATATCCATTAATTTCATCTATTGATTCCTAAGTCAACAGTGGAAACTGGTAACAGATCGTTCCTTCAATAGGTGTTAACAAGATATTTTCACTTTTTGTAATCATCCTCTCTCCTTTTATGAGAAGCTCGATGTCGTCATTAGTCATGAAACTATCTATTCTAGTAGAACAATCAAAATCAGCCTTAAACATTATCTACCAATTCATAACAATGATTACATCATAAACATCCATGTCCAACATTGAGATGTCCAATTTCAGCTATTCTCCAACAAAAGTTATAACACATTCTCAACACACCAAGGTTTGAAATACTCTTTCACCAAGATGATTTTGGAGTTGTAAAAGAGAAGTCATCATTTCTAAAATTAAACATAGAAAATCAAAATCACGATAAGAACTGAATGAATGTGATGCACCAGTATCGAAGAAAAGTAGCACAACAGTTGAATTCAAAAGAGTCTTAGTTCATTCCATAGATGGTCCCGCTTGAACATTGACAATCATCTTTCAGCTCAATACAATATCATTTTCACTAAACCTTTCTATTGTTGACTTGCTGAGATTTCCCTGGTTGAGGATTCATGGTATTTCTAGAATCATTATACCAAGCTCTACTCTTTTAATGAGACAAGTTTTTCTACCCTCTCTCTGTCGAAGCATATGATGCTTGCGATGCCTGAGAAGTGTCTTGAACACCTAACCATGGAGAACTACTACAATAGCACTGAAGATGTCCCATATTGTTGTAGTTATTATATTCTATAGGTTATTCCGTACAAACATTCTTTATATAGTTATGTGATTCACAATGATAGCATTCTGCTTTTCTTTGGGATGGTGGAGGAAGTTTCACTGATCCAACCGTCTGAATCTGATTTCCACTTCCACCTTGGAAATTGGTGTAACATTTTCTCTTGTTCCCAGCGGTTGAGTTTCCACCATTTCATATATGTATCATCATACATCCTCCCATAGATCCTGATATATTATGTATTGAAATAGTTGCATTGTTCACCATCTCTGTATAATCAGTAATACAAAGCACTACAATCTTCGATCAATTATCATGTTGTAGCCCAAATTAGAAGATGGGTGACTTCAAGGATGCACTTCTCAAAACATATTGTAAAAAATGAATATATTTATAAATTTAGATGAGTATTATATTATAGATAGACACTCTTGTTGTACGCTGAAGAATTGCATCATTTTCATGATCTTGAACGTGTGGGGACAAAATTGTTTGTCAAACAACTTTTCAGAATCCTACCGTGTATGGTATTCATCCAATTTATCCTACAATGCTAAATCTAACCACTGGAGTGGAAAATTTTCAATCATATATGTAGCAAGCTTGAGAATTAGTTATACCAATGCGCTGATGAATTCAATGATATGATTCATCTTACTAAGACACTCATTTGCCTTCGTAGGTTCAGAATCACCCCGGTAGTTAGGTGGATTCTAGTTCATGAACTGAATGGTATGATACACATGCCAGGGCTTATTCTCCCAGCTCCCCGTATCCATATCTGAAAAATCATGGACAATACGATTAACCAGCTATTGGTACACCCATTTTTCGGGTGCAATCACATTCACCGCAGCTCCTTTAGGTTGGCTTTGATTAAGCCCAATGGGTTCCATTTTTAAAACCATAAACAAACTCCTTCCATATCACTCTCTACAAAATGATGGCATATAATTTCAAATTCTATCACATCAACTATCAAAATATTGTTTCCAAAAATAACCTTTTTAATTTGTTGAACCCTTTTTGAAAATGTTGATTTTTTTTGAAAAGTAATCTATTTTTGATATAATATAGCCATTTCCTTTCTCAAAATAATTCATTTGAAAAATAATTTCCCACATTTTGAAAAATAAAATATTATTCAATACATGAATGATTACTCGAAATGATGTATACAATCCTAGTGAGATGTAATTACTCTTCATTGCATGTCATGCCCGTCTCATTAGCTAACCCCATTATAATAAGATTTTCAAATCCTAGAATAGTTTCCAGACACTTATGTACCAAACACCATGGTAACATGATGTTCAGCATAAAAGGGATAGCTATGTCCTTCTATGCTATACATTTCAAGTTACAACAATCCAACTCATGTATAAGATTTCAACCCAAATACAAGAAAAGAAGTAATGCCAACTCAAAGACCAAGAACATTGATGACTAATTTTTAGTCAATGACCAATCAATTTTATTACATTTTTACCTTATTGGATGAAACAAATAGATAACATTTGAAATTACTCGCTCATTCTCATTGTCATGAGAGCACAACGAGTCATTACATGGCCATATGAAACATCCCCAAGGTGCCGATGACTGGGAATAAATGATAGAGGATTTCACATAAAAGTGGAGGACAATTTACCCTTTAATAAATAAACAAAAGAACCAAAAATCCATTACAAAACCATTTAATAAATTCAACCTGAACCAATGAAAATACAAATATACATTTTCAACTATCTAAAAACCACATCAAAGTGAGAAACAATAGAAGACCAACAGAGTATTAAAGTATAATGAAGATAAAAAACTAAATACTCTAAAAACCACAAGACTCCATAATCCCCATGTTACATGTTCCATAATCACTGAGTAGTCCAAACATCATGAAGTAGTGCTAAAAATGTGGCAAATGTTACCTTTACCCTGGTCGCGTAAGATAGAATCTGCAAAACCACCAAAGTCCCAATGCATGGGTGAGTATATAACTCAGTAAGATTTCCCCAATGACTTCCATACTCATTACAATAGTATTGAAAATTTATCCAAATTTATATAAATCAGGTTATATAATAACCAAATATAATGAATTTCCAAAATCCCTTACATCCAAGGGAAAAAATGAATTAATCAAATTTCTAGAAAGTAATTTTTCTAGAAAAATAACTAATACAAAACAGAAAACCAAATAGTTATTATAATTTGGCACACTCATTATATAGTTCACCACACACCAACACATGCTTGCGTTGTTTGACAGTTCCACGCTCATGAGCGATATCTCGTCTAATTACCTTTTTTCTCAAGGACCCACATCCACGATGAAGGTTCACATCCCACGTACCCCAATGATACTCATCCCATACTAATGGCGCATTAAGCATGAACATACATGATTAGTCACAGAAAGTGGCTAATATTCATTATTAATATATTTAAATTAATTATTTAAATTTCCATAAACATTGTTTTTAGTGCATTACATAAATAGAACTTCATTTCTCATTTAAAATGCAATTCTTGTTTAAAATGCAAATCTGGGCCCAATCATTCATTTGTTTGTGTACAAAATTATATTAATTTTATGAATTTGAAATTTTTGGGATATGATTTATCACTTCGTTTGGAACATTTTATATTTTAGGTCCGATGGATGAATCCCAAGGGAAGATGGATAATTTTGCGCCCGAATGCAGAAATTTTCTAGAGAAAGCACAATGGGCCTAAGGCCAATCAAACAAATGTGGGGCTCACAAAACAAGCCCAATGAAGCTCAAATTTATACATTAGAAAGATAATAATATGAGGATCATTTTATTCAACTGTGTCTGGAGATAATTCTGAAGTTTTCATGATGATAAAGGGATCTGAAGCTGAGATTTAAATGGTGGACCCGACATTAATGCACATAAAGTCGTCCCACCATTTCGACCATAACTTCCAAACTGCTAAGCCAACTGTCCGGAAATGTTTACATCGAATAGAGGAAACAAGGAAGAAGATATTTGACTTCTAAGACCCTTCATGATTCGGCCTCCATTAATTAATTATTCGATTGTCAAAATGGTGAATGAATCTGGACTGTTTTCCGGGTCAACATCGAAACGTCAATTTCCTTTTGATTATTCACCCTCGTTTTGACTCAATTAATTGTTGCTGGGTGAATTGTTTGTGGGGTGGTGGACCTAAGGCTCATAATATTCCTATATAAGGAGATGGTGGTGAATGGAATTATCATCTAACATTTTCCTTTGAATATATGTTTTTCTTTCAATTGTAATTTCCCGCTTTCGTTTTGTAATGGCATCGTCAATTTCTCTAATGTAAGTTTTTCATTCACGTTGATATTTTAATAAAATTTATTCTTATTCACTTTTTATTTGTATTTTCTTCACACGTTGATACCGTTGAATAGTATTTTGAATTTATTCACTTCCGCACTTGTGAATTTATCACACAACGGTGGAGTGTTCATTTTGATTAATGTTTTTTTCTTCTTCAATCCCGCTTCTTTAAGTCAATTACCCACTTCCATTGATATAATAGCATCAATGGAGGGATAAAAATATATGGGTTGATCCTAGGGAGTTGCATGATTTGGATTTAATGTAATTTGATGTTCTTAAATTCTTAAATTTGTTCTTTATTTTAAGAGTTATTTTCTTTGATTTATCTTCTTCTTTGTCTTCACCGACTTTAATGATGACACATTTTGAGTGCTAGTATGATCCAATTCCTTGGAGTGCTCATTTAATTGATCCTCTAAGTGAATTGGTGATTAGCCTTGAAATTTTCTATGGATTAAATTGGAGAATGATATTGAGGTATTATTTCATTTAATGGATACCTCTTGAACCCATGAACAGAAAATCAAATGAAAAACAAATAAATCCAATAAAGCCCAAGAGACAACCTAGTATCAACTCAACATAATTAGTTATTTTAAGTAAAGTAATTTTATAGGTTTTTTTTAATTAAATAAATATTTCTTCAAATCAATTAACACCATAGTTGGTCACTTCATAACCAATCCCGCATCTAATCAAAGTGTCTTAAGGTTTCTTCTTCGGTCCATGTGGATTCGACCCCTACCTATACTACCATGACCGCATACATGTAGGGTAAATTTGGGCGCATCCAAATTTTGGTGTCGTTTCCAGGGACCCAATTAAGTTTTCTTAGACACCCACCTTCTATTATCACCTAACTTCTCTTTTCTCACCTATATTTCTCTTTTCTTTTCCCCTTTCTGTTTTCGTGTGTCCAAAAAAAAATCCAAATCCAAATTTCATTCAACTCCAATGGAGTATCATCAACATTTTCCTTTCATAAACTCGGGTTGGAATCAAATAGAAAATCAACAATGGGAATCCCCTCAGATGGAAAATTACATTGATCAACACTTGAATGATTACCCCACACCCGATGACATGAACAATCAATGGGATGCTGAATGTTTAAAAGATCAATTTCCATACCTATCAAGAATGAATGAAAAGATAAATAATAAGGATGTCCATGATGTAAAAACATATATCACCCCTAATCCTACAAAAATTATTGGACAATTGTGTGAACAAATGGATAAAATGAATTCAGAAGTTTCATCTTTCAGATTAGAATTACAATGCTTTAAGACTTTTGAGGAACCTGTTCCCACTCAAGATGTTCTTTCCTCATCATTGATAGATGAATTTTTATCCCAAAAACCTCCAATGAATTGAAAAAAGAACTAACCTTTGGATATGGGATAACTAAAAAAGATCAAAGAAATGTTCAAGGGTATTTAAATCAGGAGGAAATTAATTTTTTGGATTCACAAGGGAAAAATTTGTCTTCATGGATTGAGTGTTCAGAATATTGATCCAATAGCATTTTTTAGAATCACCGATCATTGAACCATTGGGAGATATAACGAATAGTGATCCCATACACACTTCTGATATTCACCTGGACAATTTTCAGGATGAATCTTATTTTCAAAATGAACCAATTCTTTCTAAATGTTTTGGAGAAGAAACTGATTTTGATTAAATTTTTCAATCTCCATTAGGAAATTTCAATAAACCCGAGCACAAAATTATTTTACATTCATCCGAACTCAAGAATCCCACTATAGGAGATAAGAAATACCTTTTATTTGTAGTTCATTATTCTCAAGAAACCAATAATGTTGGAATGGTCATTGATGTCTTAGGAAAGACTAGAAATTCAACTAAATAAACCATTACCAAATTTCCTTGGACTTCCACCCTGATTATTGACCATGGGATTTCACATGAATCAAATTATAAAAAATCAATCTGAATCAATTTTAAGTGGAAAAAAATGGGGTCCTAAAAATGTTGAAAGTTTGAATTGGATATGTTGGGGGGTAAAAGTCGAGCCAATGACGTTAAACAAAAGCACTGCATGGGAGCCAACCCATGGTTTTCATGTTTCTAATAATTTTGAAGAATTTTCTTTTTCATATAATAAATTACCATAGACTATTGACCTGTTCTTCTTTTATGAGTAAGGATGGGTATGAAAGGGGAGCTCCATATTCATCCGTGTCACATGGCGTGATCTCTAAGTAATACCTTACCCAGAATTCTAAAAAGAAGACAATGTATCATCAGTTGATTTTGTTTTGTTTATTATTATGTTTTTATAGGTTTAAAAAAGGACATGTCATAAGTCATAAGCAAAATCCATTCACCACCATCCAAGCTGCTAAGACTCAAATACAGGATTGAAGGGAGACTATGTCATGAACTATCATCATCAACCACCAGGTGAATTCATTCCATGATTATCGTTTAAAATTTACTCTTTGAAATCCCCCCATACTCCCTTCTATGTTTTCTTTAAACACTGGGGACATTGTTATTCTATGTTGGGGGGAGATGTGATAAAGAAATGATTTTTTTTGTGAATAAAAACATACATGAAAAAGAAAAATTCCATTAACCTTGAACTTGATAACACACATTGCAAACTATAAAATTGGATATCAAATAATTTTGTATGCCTTGATTCTGATTTTAATGCAAGTATAAGTTCATTAGCATAGTTTTTGGAAAGTGTGGTTGTCAAATGTGATTTTTCAATGTTTACATTTTCATACTCTTAATAAAAATTCCACAATGCACGTCTACTGGATTGTGGGTGTAAATTTTAGTTCTTGGGTCCCTTTCATTATAGCATAAGGTTCTGGTGTCACTTTTAGTTTAATTTGATTATCCAAAAAAAAAACAAAAACAAAAAAACAAAAAAAAAAACAAAAAAATTAACCACATAGAGAAATGTTTTATCCAAATGTGTGGCGCCCGGCACTTGGGGATCATGACTCAATAGTTGTCTTGCCCAGAGTTAGGCATTATATCTCTATTGTAGAGCAAGATATTGACAATATGTGTGGTGTCCAGTACTTGGGGATCGTGACTCCATAGTTGTCTTGCCCAGAGTTAGTCTTTTCATATCTGTTGTGGTAATAGAAAAAAATCAATAAAAAATGGGTACTCATTTTGAGGTTTAATGTGATTCCCACCTAGAACTTCCATTTTTTCCCCTTAAACAATAAAAGGGGCCCCATATCTTTTATGATACACAACACTTTATCATGCTTAATGGAAATTGGATGAAATGTGGCGATGAATTTGAACAAATAAATGGGCTTGGGCTTGGGATATGCTTATGGGCCTAGATTGTTTTTAATGATTTTGATGGGTTTTCATAATTTTTTTGGTATTAGATATTTGGGTGAGAAATGTGTATTAAAATGTTTTTGGAAAAGGGGATTTGAATTTCATATTTGTAAATTATTTTTCTCAGGACTAGCAAAACTCAAGTAGGGGGGTGTGATTAGTCACTGAAAGTGGCTAATATTCATTGTTAATATCTTTAAATTAATTGTTCCAAATTCCATAAACATTGTTTTTAGTGCATTACATAAATAGAACTTCATTTCTCATTTAAAATGCAATTCTGGTTTATAATGAAAATTTGGGCCCAATAATTCATTTGTTTGTGTACAAAATTATATTAATTTTATGAATTTGAAATTTTGGGATATGATTTAACACTTTGTGTGGAACATTCTATCTTTTAGGTACGATGGATGAATCCCAAGTAATGATGGATAATTTTGCGCCTGAATGCAGAAATTTGCTGGAGAAAGCATAATGGGCCTAAGGACCATCAAACAAATGTGGGGCTCACACAACAAGCCCAATAAAGCTCAACTTTATACAGTAGAAAGATAAAAATATGAGGATAATTTTATTCAACTGTGGATGGAGATAATTCTAATTTTTCATGATGATAAAGGGATCTGAATCTGATATTTAAATGGTGGACCCGACATTAATGCACATAAAGTCGTCCCACCATTTTGACCATAATTTCCAAACGGCTAAGCTAAATGTCCTGAAATTTTTACATCGGATATAGGACACATGGAAAAATATATCTGTCTTGTACCACCCCTAAAGATTTGTCCCCCATTAATTAAATATTCAAACGTCAAAATGGTGAATGAATCTGGACATTTTTCCGGGTCAAAATCGAAACGTCAATTTCCTTTTGATTATTCACCCTCATTTTGACTCTATTAATTATTGGTGGGTTAATTTATTGTGGGGGGGGGTGGACCTAAGGCTCCTAATATTCCAATATAATGATATGGTGGTGAATGGAATTATCATCTAACATTTTCCATTGAATCTAAGTTTTTCTTTCTATTGTAATTTCCTGCTTTCGTTTTGTAATGGCATCGTCAATTTCTCTAATGTATGTTTTTCATTCACTTTTAGTATTTTAATAAAATTTATTCTTACTCACTTTTTATTTTCCTTTTCTTCACACGTTGATACCGTTTAATCGTAGTGTGAATTTATTCACACCCGCACTTGTGAATTCATCACACAACGGTGGAGTGTTCATTTTGATTAATGTTTTTTTTCTTCTTCAATCCCACTTCTTTAAGTCAATTACCCGCTTCCATTGATAGAATAACATCAATTGAGGTATAAACCTTTATGGGTTGATACTAGGGAGTTTCATGAGTTGGATTTAATGTTATTTTATGTTCTAAAATTCTTAAATTTGTTCTTAATTTTAAGAGTTCCTTTCTTTGATTTATCTTCTTCTTTGTCTTCACTGACTTTAATGATGACACATTTTGAGTTCTAGTACTATCCAATTCTTTGGAGTGATCATTTAATTGATCCTATAATTAAATTGGTGATTAGCCTTGAAATTGTGTATGGATTAAATCGGAGAATGATATTGAGGGATTATTTCATTTAATGGATACCTCTTGAACCGATGAACAGAAAATCAAATGAAAAACAAATACATCCAATAAAGCTCAAGAGACAACCTAGGATCAACTCACCTTAATTAGTTGTTTTAATTCAAGTAATTTTATTGGTTTTTTTTTAAATTAAATCAATATTTCTTCAAATCAATCAACACCATAGTTGGCCACTTCATAGCCAATCCCGCATCTAATCAAAGTGTCTAAATGTTTCTTCTTCGGTTCCTATGGATTCAACCCCTACCTGTACTACCATGACCGTATACCTGTAGGGTAAATTTGGGTGCAACCAATACACCAACACCATTTATTCAAAATAATTCCCTTTCCACAATAAACCATTTTAATAAAACTGAATTTTTATTTAAAACCAAAGCAAAACCATTTTCAATGAATCATTTAATTTCAACAAAAAATTCCCTTTTATGGATAACATATTATCCCAATCATGTGCTAGAAATCTAAGAAAATCCCAATTTTAAAATCCAAATTTAAAAACCATGAACTAATTCACACATTCAAAATCCCACGTTTTCTATATTTCACTACCATCACTCATGAACGTTTACAATAAGTTTTCAATAGCAAAATCACAATCAATTAAACAACACCCATACAATTTTAATGTAATACAATAATTTCTACTTAGTGGAGTCAATAAAATGACTTCCTACCACATTTTTGTTGGTAAAAACCACAATGTACATAGAACACACAAACAAACCAGGTTGATTCTCCATGAATCTGACATAGATATCTTCTCCAAGAATGACATGCACCAAATCTCACCATATTTTTCATCCACCTACCAAGATCTACTAATAACAAGAATATAAAAAAGTCAAATATAGAATATATGAAGTAGATCTACGAATATCTATGAAATCGACCATGAATGATGAATAAAAATAACAAACATCAACAATATATCTTCGATTACACAAGGAAATCCATCATATCCACTCTAGTTCAAAAAGAGAACCATATTTTTCTTTAAGGGATGAAAAATCATATTTTATGGTCAAATTGGAGATAAAATGAGCCACATAGAGGAAAAAACATGTGAGATTACATTTTCTATGATCTTACTTAAACCATTCTCAAGGTTAGTTTAGGAACTTTGAAAAACCGTGCTCTAAACAGGTGTTAGCATATTTCTAGGAAGACCCTCACATAACATCCTTATATTGTTTCCCTAACTGTTCTACAATCGTGCTAGTGGCAATTCCTCCATAGGACCAATTATGAATAGTTTCGCAGCACAATTAGACAAACCATGCAACACCCTTCTACTAACATTTTTCTTGAGAAATACTTACAATGTTAACCCAACTCACCCAATTATAACTGTAAAACATTATAACCATAAACCCAATCCGGTAAAGGATATCTACTCGAAATCGGGTGTACTACACCATAGTCAATCAAATCATAAATCATCCTTTGAAATTTGGTGTATTATAACATTCGAGTTTATGCATAGTAAATTATAATATTCAATAAATGATTTTACGAGAAAATTCAACACATAAAAAAGTGAATAAAACCATTATATAGGAAAATAATCATTTCACTTTGAAAAAAATAAAATACAAATATACCAAATATTAATGAAAACAATTTAGCTATATGTAAATATGTAATATGTAATGTAATATTCACATAACTAACTATTTGCGATGGCATGAAATTGTATTCATGCAGTATAAGAAAAAAAATTAATTAATGCTTTTGTAAAAAAACATACATCATTAGAAAGAAAATAATATTCCATTTATTTTTTAAAAGCTAATAAAAGTCGTATATATGACATTAACTTTAAAAATTATAATTAAAAAATTACTCTATTGAAAAATTCTATGGATAATGTGGTTATAAAAGAAATATATTCCTTACCATGTAAAAAAGCAATGTTAGTGATCAATAAAAAAGTAGTTTTGTATAAGGAGTTCATAAAGAGAGAAAAATTAAAGAAAAAAATTTAATTTCATATGATAAGAAAACTATATTAATATTTTTTTAATAAAATATAAAATAACATATCCACAAATTAATTAAACATAATCAATCCAAAAAATGAATAGGTTGTGAATTATACCCATTCCTCAGGTTAGACTTCAGTTGTATGATTTTTAACATCCTATATAATTTACATATATTTATAATAATAAAAAATAAAAAACCATAACAACATATATCATTACTTATTTTATATAATTTTAACATTTTACCACACGTTTGATAATAATTCATTATTAAAATTATTGTTTCAGGTCATAAATGATTAGTTTATCCCACATGTCTCGATTCAATAGATTTTTTTTAATTTGAACATTTTTACATAATATATTGATATTTTATGATTATATAATATCATATATATTAATTATATATATATTGTTATCCATAAAAATTAGTTATATAAAAATGATTTTAACTGTTCATGGAGATGGTAGATTATAAGTACAAATAAATTACATTTTAACATTTTGATTGATGTGAGGAAATAATGTCAAATAATTATTCACGAGGAAAAAATATTTATTAATTCATATATATCATAAATATTTTTAACATATAACCTTATTACTATATAATAAAAGAAAACTGAAAAACTAATCACATCTCTTCATGGAGGAGGTAGATTACAGATACCATATGAAATATTATAATTTAACCATGGATTTGAAGGTAAGAAGGTATATCTGATAATAAAAATAAAATATTTTATTTTATTCAAAAAACAACTTATCTCATCATTAACCATAAGATAATACCAATCCATAAAATATGGTGATCAGAAATGATTTTTTTTGTTATGTGGATATGGTATTTTTTATGAACACACAAATGATAGATTCACATCCCATTTGATCAGAAAGAGGTTGTAAAATATTTTTTTAATAATAAAAATAAAATTTAGGTATATTGAGTATAATTAATTATTTTATGGCCAAAAAATATATTTATCAATGTTGTAAAAACATTATGATAATATTTTGGGTAAGATTATTACATCCTCTTTTGGTTTCCTCCTCTAGATACTTCCATATTGAAAATAGGGATGGAATTTTGGGAAGAAAAACAATTTATAAAATGGATAATTAGGTTTATGATAGAAACATAAGGTTATTTTCGATATATGTGGCTCAATAATTAGTTTGGAATATAGGGAAAAGTTATTATTTTATATGATAGGGGATGGCCACTGATAGAATTTATTGAGTGATTAAAAAATAAAAAAAAATCTCAATGATAATGATTACCTATTTATAGATTTTATAATATAATGTAACTAATGATTCATATCTAATAATCAAATAAAATTTGGACACTTTAATGATGTATTTTATTCCATATAAATTTGTTTAAACAATATGTTTTCTTATTTTTACATTAACTATGGTAACAAGATATTAACTATTAAAGGGATATAATTTATCTAATAATGTTAAAATTGTCCCAAAAATGTACAAAGAATGTAATTTTAGACGCAATTTTATTCCCTATTTCTTATTTCATGAAATATTAATATTTAAATAGTTTAATAAAATAATATTTTTATATAATATCATCAAAATATTTTTGGACATTTTTTACTTAATTTATCATTATTGATATCATGACAATGATAGAATAAAATTATAATACATTAATACAAAAATAATATGATATATGAAATTATAAAATTTAAGGAACACTATATTGCACTAAAATTTATTCATCTTTCATATTTTCAAAGTCCAATTTTTTATTTTTCTATTAGTATTTTAAATATTGTTTCGGTGTTGTGTAATAAATTAAGGTAAATATATAATTTCATAAAATTATAAATATATTAGCATCTTTTTTTATTATGAATATAACAATTAATATTTATCACCACTCTACTCTTATCCTTATGTGAACATATAAAATATATTTAAAAGTATTATCGTCACATTTTATACATTTCATGGATTTAGTATTATATAGCTCTTTTTAAGGGGAAAGTGTTAATTAAATAATTAAATTCAGTGAATATGGTTGTAAAAATTGGATTAACATCATAAAAAGTTAATTAACATTCAAAATGGATATTTTAACTGTTAACATAAACATGGGTTATCCTGATATAACTTTTACTAAGGTGAAACATTATACCACAGAAAATATTATTAATGTTTAACAACTAA
This sequence comes from Viscum album, assembly GCA_963277665.1. Lineage (NCBI taxonomy): Eukaryota > Viridiplantae > Streptophyta > Magnoliopsida > Santalales > Viscaceae > Viscum > Viscum album. The sequence continues at coordinate 200,296,747 of OY728121.1, read as the reverse complement.
AGAGAAATATTTACAAAATTTGATAATATTGATTAAAAATATTTATTTATTTTTAAATCAAATGTTATATATGTTGTAGAAATTTATATAAGATAGAAACAACAAATGTGTATGAAAATGTATTTTCTATAAATATTCATTTTTAATTACCAAATTTAACACCAAAATTTTTTCCATGAAATTAATTGTGTTATTCATAATATAATTAATTTTTTTACAATTAAAACATTTAAAAAATTAATATCTATAAATTCATGACAGAAAATTATAAATTTAAATAAGAAATTATATTGACATCATTCAATGGAAAACAAATATTTTCGAATAATCACTAAAAATTTCTGTAAGATAATTTTGATATTATACATTCAAATGTTATATCCAATTTGTCCAATAAAATTTATATAAATTCCCGAAATTATTGATAATATTTACTAAAAAATTAAATAAATATTTTTGGGACAAACAAATCTATTAAAAATAAAATTGCATTACTATATATTGAGTTATTATTTTAAATGAAATATAAAAGAAATTGGTATTTATTACTTTCATTATATATATTTCATCATTTTTTTATCACTATTCATTACTACCAATTCAACGACTATGTCATAATATGCATATATAAATTATAAAATTTCATAATTAATTTAATCTCGGTGTCTACTGTTTGACCTTCTATCAAGCATAATATTATTTGAAAACAACACGATACCACATTAAACACCAATTAAATAAAATTTTCAGCTACAATTTTATTTTTGGTCATAAATTGTCCATCATTTGTTGACAACCCACATCCGATAAAGGTTTAATAAAACATCCACTTCAATTGAATGAAATTAAAATATGAAGGTTTCAAGGGATAATAATACATAGATTTCCAACATGAGAACACTAGTGGGAATTGAAAATTAGAAAATATAAGAGAAAATTGATGCTTAATTAATAATAGAGAGTGATAGATAAACATAGTTAGGTGATGTAAATGATCATGAAATCCATACGTCTATAATGGGTAAAAAAAATCTACTCATTGATAATGAGGGTAAAATTATAAAATGTTTCTAACATGATTATTTTCCAAAATATGAGGGATTCATTTACAGTCAAAATATAGAAGACAGAAAAATATACACACTTTGATATACTTCTATTTAATAAGAACAATTTCATCATTTGGTTGGGTTTCAATAAATATCCACATAATATATTACCCAATGAAATGAATATTCAAGATGATATTTTAAACAATGAAACACAAAAATTATATTTTTATGCATCATAATACCCATAAAATAATGGCTTGCCTTAATATATGTATCTTTTTGGTCAGAGTGGACACTCCAGAGGGGGGTGAATTGAGTTCCAATTAAAATTTCTGTTTAAAAACTTTTTTTGAAAATTCCCCAAATAAAATACAGAATTAAACTGTAGTGAATTTATATCAAAGTAACGGTTCTGTTAGGATCTCAAGGGATTGATTATTTCCCAGTTAATCAAATTAGAAGAGTTGATTAACTTTTGAAACTAACTTAATGATTTACAAATAATATAAAAACTTGCGTGTTTAATTATCAAAGTGACTTTAAAACAGTTTTTGGTTTAAAGTAGTTTGCAGCGGAATAAAAACGACTTTGAAAAGAAATAAGTAGAGTAGATATAACCAAGAGGTTCAGTCTCAAGCTGAGACTTAGTCCACTCAAAACTTTATATAAAAGTGATCCACACCCTAGATCAGGGATTACAACATTATACAATTGTCCAGGTCTAAGACCTCTACCACTGTTATACGTGGGAAACAAACACAACAACAAACCAGCTCTCCAGGTCACACAAGTCCTCTACCACTATCCCAGTGGGAAATAAGCGATGTAAGAGTTTGAGTGAGGATTTACAGATCCTCCAATTAATGTTCAAGAGAGAGAGTGTGTGTAAAAATACAGTAGATGACACGCACTGCTCGAAAAGTAAATAAAAAATCACAGAGGCAAAGATGTAGAGTTTAGAATGGCTCTACTGGTTGTAGTGCAGCTCTGGACTCCTTTGGATTGATCAGAATTGGTTCTGAGTCCTCTTCTGGTTTTTGTATGGAAAATAGAGTGTCGTCTGCTTCCTTGACTTCCAGGTGTAGAGACAGAGGAAAAAGTAGTCGATGAAGTTCTTGTGTTGATGTTCTCGTTCTCAACTCTCTTTCATGGTATGCAGGAATGTATGAGCTCTTCTTGTATGTTCAGTCGTATCTTTTCATGCACACTTCCTTGTTCTCAGCACACCTCATGTTTTGTATGTCTGTGTGTATCTATATTTATTTCAGCAACACATCCTTCTTTTATTTAAAGCAGGAGCTCCAGAAAAAGAAATGATTTCTTTTTGCAGGTACGAGGTACGGTTCCCGGACATCCAACAACACACATTAAATAAATTTCAGTGTATTAAAATATACCTGATATGACCGTTGGTTAGATTAAACAATGATAAAGAAATTAAAGCTGCATCGGGTTCTGTCTCTGGAACGGTAGGCTTTGTATCTGTAGACTCTTGTGTAACGGTATGTCTGAGTATTGGTAGCTTCTTGTGTAATGGCAGACTTGATTACATCGGTAGCTGTAGCACTGTCTTGTATCAGTAGCGGTAACTCTGTCTTGTATCGGTAGCGGTAGCTCTGTCTTGTATCGGTAGCGGTAGCTCTGTCTTGTATCGGTAGCGGTAAGTCCCTATCGGTAGCTTTCTTGATGTATCGGTAGCCTTGCATACACCGGTGGAATTTGATGTATCGGTAGACTATGATGTATCGGTAGACTTCCTCTGATAACAGTGGCTTCAGCATATCGGTGGACTTGTGTGTATCGGTAGATCTGTTCTGTAACGGTAGCTATTATCTGTAACGGTGGACTTTAATGTAACGGTGACTAGTCTGTATCGGTAGCTCTAACATAGAGGAAGACATAACTGTATCGGTATCTTTGTTCTGTTTAAACATTCTATTTGTAGAATGGGTTATGTCATAATATATATACATCCAGTAACCGAAAGACTTATATTCAATCATAAAGTAATAGAGCATTTCTTAACCAAATTCTTTTATCATAATATAATTATTTATAACATATAAATATGTGTATGAAGTACACAAATACTAAAGTAAGTATTTATCCACAATAATAATTATAATACTATAATGAAGCAATATTGAGATTATTATCATATATTAAAGCATAATTGGGATTATCAAAATATAGTAAAGCATCTAGATTCCTATAGGGTTCAACAATCTCCCCCTTTTTGATAATCACAACTTACGCAAAAATGAAAAGAATTAGAATAAGAGGATAATGTGTATTTTATTAAAACAAAGGATTCATATTCGTCTTTTAGGAAAACAAAGTTTTCATATTCCTCCCCATTTCAAATGTACTACAAGATCCTCTTAGGCGCAATGTCACCCTTTGTGTTTTTCTCCCCTTTTGTTAACTCTTAGAACTCTCTCCCCTTTGCTTAACTCTTACAACTCATTTTCTCCTTTTGTGTTTTTCTCCCCCTTTATGATTAAAAAAAATAAGGGTTGCAGAGAAAAGATAAAGACTAGTAGAGAATAAATTTCAAAGTAATAGAAACATAGTAAAGTAGAGAATGAAGAGGAATTTCATTAATATTCCAAAGATACACTGATAAAATCAGAACAAAAATACGAGTGAATCCTGTCAAAAAGATCTAGAATCACTCAATCTTCCACTTGAATAGAAGTCTTTCACTTATGATCAGAAGAGGCTACAGGTTCAGGTTCAGTAGAAGGCTTAGGAATAGCTGAAAGCACAACTGGAGGGTCAGCTACTGAAACTGTACCAGATCTGAAATTTCTACTCCTCTGAGGGATCATAGGTGTCAAGCACCTGATGGCTTGAACTGGATTCAACTGAGGTGTACTCCCAGAGGCAGAAGCAGGAAGGGCAGGAGGTACAATCACAGGTCTAGCATCCACATGCATGAATGGTAGCAACAGATTCTTGAAATCCATAATAATACTCCCTCCACTATCTATTGCAGACACAAAATCATCTCGATTTTCAATGAATTTATCCAAGGAATGAGTAAGCCCCCTGAGCTTACTAACCTTTTCTCTGATGGCGCGAGTCACTGGAGGCAACTTCATATTTTCCAGTAAGAGCTTTAAATGGTTGGTCATCTGATTCTTGGTTTAAAACATTTCAAAATAAGCATCAACCTTATTTTTAATTGCTTCTTGAGAAGAAGTTGCTGCCAGTAGGTGATAACGAACAAAACTACTCACTTCCCTAGTGGTAGAAAGAAACTGAGTACCCGAGGGTCCACTGGTACTGGCCTTAGCCAACTCTTCTTGAATAACAGTTATGATCTGGTCAAGGTTCACAGAGGAGCTGGATGAGGGAAGAGGTTTCACTGAAAAAGCTACTGTCTCCTTGAAAGATTGTGTCAGATTACTAACCACCTTCTGAACAAGTTCATCTTGACTGTGCAGATGTTACTTGACTGATTTCATAAATGCCTCAAACACTTCCACAAACTATTTGACTACCTCTTTGATATATCGTATATCAGTGTGCACTTGGTTTTGAGAACTGTTCAAATAATTCAATGAAGCAATTGATTGTCTAAGAGCAACTACAGCTCCTTTACAACTCTCAATTTAAGTATGGCACACCTTAACATCATTCATCATTTTCTGTACTGGTCTATAAACATAACACCCCAGAGATAGCTCCAGGGATTGCTCCACATTCCTCATCTCTTCAACCAGACTTGTCTTCAAATCTGCCACTGACATTCTCAGTTCTTCATTCAATTCAGCCTTTAAGGACTCAAGCTCCTCCTTGGTTGCCACATTTTTAGCCACAACAGGTAGGATAACTGACTCTTTTTGGGGCTGGTCTTCTTCATCCGAATCTCCATAAGAAATTCCAAGAACCATATATCCTGGATCTGATGTCCAACGTTCAATGTCATACAGAATAGATACTAAACCAAGATGCTCCACCTTACTTAGAACATTTTCCTGAGGAATCTCCTCCAACTGTTCTGCTCGATGTAATTATACAAAATCTTCTACAACTGTAGCAGATTAAATAGCCATTTGTTCTGAGTCATCAATGACTCTCTCATCAATAGATGCAGCTTCTCCTTCCTGATCATGCATTTTCCTGAATGTACTTTCTATCAGAGGGCTCAAACTGAGCTCTTCTTCTTCATTTTCCATATCATCTGCTTCAGCAGAAGCATCTGTTTCTTCATTAAAAACATGATCAGATTCGGTTTCCTCATCCTATTCTGATGTGTCCTTAACAAAATACAGAAATTCTTCTTCTTCTTCTTCCTCAGTCTCAGTGGCATTGTCCTTCAAAATATTTTCTCTCCTTGGTAGTTCTTTTGGAGGGATAACTACTCCATAAGAAATATTTTGAGGCAAAGGACTAGGAGGTAAATCAGTGTCTCCTCCTTCCTCAACTGATGTCTCTTCCTCCTCAGCTTCATCATCACTTTAGACTGGTTCTGGCTCATCTGGTCCAAGACCAGGATCCCTCACATCCTTTGGTCTAGAAGGATGATCCACAGGAGCATACATGTCATAGAATTTTCCATCATCATTAACCCATGATTTCTTCCAAGGATTCCAACTGACCTTAATGTATTTACAGACTGTCCTGGTGATGTATAAGTTATCCGTAACTACTATCATTTCATCCTGAGGTCCATCCACCTTATTTGATTTCAACAAAACAGAAATCAACTTTGAAATGAACAGTGCATTTGAATTATACTTCAGTGTAGTCATATCCTGAATCTGAATCATAATCAATCTACACTGATTTACCTTAACTCCATGCTTTAATAGATACAACAAATAAATGTCTTGAAATATGAGGGTAGCAAAATCTCCTCTCCTTGGACTAATCACATGCTGAATGAACATGAAATATAGTTTATCCTCCCCTGTCATCTCTGCAGTAATGAACTTTCTAGGAGTTCCATCTCCCGTCAACTCCAACAAGGAATTCTCATAATTGAAAAAGTCACTGGCTGTAGGTACGGATTTTGAATAAAATCCATAATCACCTTCATGAGGAACTTTTAAGTTCCCAGCCCATTCAATCGAAGTAAAGGAAAATTCCTGACCATTTACATAAGAAATCATCTTTCTTTCTTCTTCAGACTTCTCAAAACGAACGAACTCATAGAACTTTTTTACCAGTCCTGGATAATAAGGTCCATTGTTGTTTGTGAATCACTCGATCCAACCTTGTTCTTCTAAAACCTTAAGAACCAAGGAATTTCTCTCCATGAGCCATTCTGCACACACCTCTTTCTCAACGACAATCTCTTGCCTTGAGAGAGGCGGGTTTACTGGATTCCTTCGAGCTACAATTTCACCGCTTCCACTGGCACCAGCATTGGTCACATTTTGTCTTTTAGCTTCCGGCGCTTCACTTCCATCTATAACATGAGGTCTCTTAACGTGGGCCATTGCAGATTTTAGGTTTAGGGTTTCGTGGCTTGAGATGTTTAGGTTGGAGGTATTCGAACAGATGAGTTCGAAGTGAGATTGAGTGAATTCTAGACTCGGTTTAATATCATTTTGGAACCACAAATAAAATAAATCATATAAAAAACGGTTTGATGTATCAGCTATACAGATGTTTAAAATAACGCGAAATATATTGGTAAAGTCTCCTAACGGTGAGGTCTTCTAACGGTGAGGTCTCCTAACGGTGAGGTTTCTCTAACGGTGAGGATTCTCTAACGGCTAGGTCTCCTAACGGCGAGGTTTCCCAATAGTGAGGTTTCTCTAATGGTGAGGTCTCCTAATGGTGAGGTTTCTCTAATGGTGAGGATTCTCTAATGGTGAGGTCTCCTAACGGTGTGGTTTCCAAACGGTGAGGTTTCCCAACGGTGTGGTTTCTATAACAGTGAGGTTTCTCTAACAGTGCGGATTCTCTAACGGTGAGGTTTTCTCCTAACGGTTTAAGGGTAAGTTATAATTCCTAATTCGTGTCTAATGAAAAATAATCTTTCTAAACATAAAGTCTTAGTGAAAATATCAGCTAATTGAAGTTCAGTGCCTATAAATTCAAGTGTTATATCACCTCTTTGATAATGATCTCTTAGAAAGTGGTGTCTAACATCAATGTGTTTGGTTCTAGAGTGAGACATAGGGTTCTTAGAGATGTTAATCACACTAGTGTTGTCACAGTTAATTGAAACATGATTAAAATCAAATCCATAGTTTAGTAAAGTGTGTTTCATCCACAGAATCTGTGCACAGCAACTACCAGTAGCTATATACTCTACTTCAGTAGTAGATAATGAAAATGAGATCTGTTTCTTACAACACCATGATACTAGGTACTTTCCAAGTAAATGAAATGATCCAGATGTTCTCTTTCCGTCTAACTTGCATCCAGCAAAGTCATCATCTGAATAACTATTTAAATCAAATGATTGTCATTTTGGGTAAAACAAACCTAAATTTGCAGTATACATAAGATATCTAAAAATCCTTTCAACAGAAAGTAAGTGTGACTCTTTAGGATTAGCTTGAAATCTAGCACACATACATACACTAAACATAATATCAAGTCGACTAACAGTAAGATAAAGTAAACTACCAATAATACCTCTGTAATTAGTTTGATAAACTGGTTATTAAGTTTCATCAATCTCCAATTTATAGGTGGTACTCATAGGTATATCACTTCCCTTAATAATATCTAAACCAAAACGTTTTAATAAATCATTAGTATATTTACTTTGATTTAAAATAATTCCATATTTAGTTTGAAAGATTTGAAATCAAAGAAAATACTTAAGCTCTCCCATTATGCCCAACTCAAATTAATTTTGCATAACCTTTGAAAAATCAGTACAAAAAGAATTTTTTGAAGATCCAAAAATAATATCATCAACATAGATTTGTACTATTAAAATTTTTTTTGAAATTCTTTTTATAAATAGAGTGCGATCAGCAATTCCTTTTGTAAATCCTTTTGAAATAAGAAAATTTGTAAGTGTTTCATACCAATCTCTTGGAGCTTGTTTTAAACCATATAAAGCATTAGAAAGTTTAAAAACATGATTTTGAAACTGAGGATTTGAAAAACTAGGTGGTTGTTCTACAAAAACATCTTCAACAATAAAACCATTTAGAAAAGAACTTTTCACGTCCATTTGATATAACTTGAAATTCAGATGTGATGCATAGGAAAGTAACATCCTAATTTCCTCTAATCTAGCTACAGGTGAAAATGTTTCTTCATAGTCAATTCCGTCTTCTTGGTTGTAACCTTGTGCAACTAGTCTAGCTTTGTTTCTAACGATGTTTCCAGATTCATCAACTTTGTTTCTAAACACCAACTTTGTGCCTATGGTCAAAGTGTCTTTAGGTCTTTCTACTAGTTCCCAGACTTTATTTTTTCAAGTTGATTTAGTTCTTCTTTCATATCCATTACCCAAAATTGATCATTGATAACATCATTGATATTTTTAGGTTCTAACTGTGACAGAGAAGCTTTATGTTCAACCTGATTTCGTAGAGAAGCTCTAGTCTGTGTTCCTCTATCAAGGTTTCCTACAACTACATCTAAAGGATGGTTCTTTAGAATTATAGTTGGCCTTGAAATGGTAGGTCTAGAGATTTCAGGTTCATCAACAGGTTGGGAGTCAACAGAAGTAGGTTCTGGAAAATTTCCAGAACTGGACATTTTAACTATAGGTCTATTGTCTTTATCATTAAGGTTCAAAACAGAGAGATCATCTTCAAGATTTTCAAGATAGGACTTAGGTTCATGTGGATTAGTTTCATCAAATTTGAGGTGGACAGATTCCTCCACACATTTGGTTCTCTTATTAAAAACTCTATATGCTTTACTAGAAATAGAGTAACCTAGTAAAATTTCTTCATCACTCTTGAATGCAAACATATCAAGATTATACTTAGTATTAAGAATAAAGACTTTGTAACCAAAACTCTGAAGTAGTTAACCTTAGGTTTCCTATGGTTCCACAACTCATAAGGGGTCTTCTTAAGAACAGGTCTGATCAAGACTCTATTGATAATATAACAAGCTATATTGACAGCTTCAGCCCAAAAATAAATAGGTAATTCATACCAATTGAGCATGGTTCTGGTAATTTCTTGAAGGTTTATATTCCTTCTTTCTACTACACCATTCTGTTGAGGTGTCCTAGGGGTAGAGAAATTGTGACTATAGCCATTGAGTGAGCACTAGGATTAAAACTCATGATTTTCAAACTCACGACCATGATCGCTTCTCAATGTTTTAATCTTAAGTCCACTATGATTCTCTACAGACATGGAATATTTAACAATGTAAGAACAAGCTTCACTTTTGTGAGCTAGAAAATATACCCAAGTATACCTAGAATAGTCATTTAATAGAACATAGACATAGTGCTTCCAATTTAAACTAGAAACTCTAGAAGGTCCAAAAAAATCAATGTAAACCAACTCGAGTGGTTGAGAAGTTGAAACTTACTTCTTTGATTTGAATGAATCTTTATGTTTCTTTCCCTTTTGACAGGGATTATAAACTTTATCAGCTGGGAATTCAAGTTTTGGTTGGTCTCTATCTAAGTTTTTTCTAGTATGTTTTCAAAGTGAATGTACATTGCAGTGTCCTAATCTTATGTGCCAAAGAAAATACTCTTTATGAAAGGAATTTAAAGAAGTTATATTTTGCATAGCTAGAGAATTTAAATCAACAGCATAAACATTTTAATTTCGTAAGGCAGAAAATAATAAAGAATTTTTAGAATTAAAAACATTGCAAGAATCATTTTCAAATTTAACATTAAAACCATCATAACATAACGGATAAATACTTAACAGATTATATTTAAGTCCATCAAAAAATAAAACTTTAGAAATTAATACTGAGTCAGTGTTACCAATCTGGCCTAAGCTGATGATTTTCCGTTTAGAATTATCACCAAAAGTGACAAAAACTCCATCAACTCTGACTAAGCTTTTAAATCATTAGAAGTCTCCTGACATATGTCTTGAACATCCACTATCCAAGTACCAGGTCTTTATATAGGAGCTCTTTAAGCAGGTTCCCTACAAAACAGATTTAGATAGGAAATGATTTTTGTACCCAGATTTTCATGGGTCCAGACAGGTTAGCCAATAAAACTTTAGGTACCCAAATTTGTCTTATGGTTCTCATAAAATTTGCATAATCAATAGATTTTGAATGATAAACATTATTAGATGCGTAACTATGAATATAACTGGTTGAAGCATATGAGATTCCAGAACTATAACTAACCACATTCTATCCAGATTTAGGAATAAATTTAGTTTTGGTAATTTTTATTTGTCTATGTTGGTATCCAATTCCAGTAGTATATCTAGGTGCAATCTTCTTACCTATCATTTGAGTTAGAGTATCTTTGTCATTTGTTAACTTTTCTAAATCCTTCTTAAGTTGATCATTTGACAATTTCAGTTCAGAGTTTTCTTTATGTAACTGAGCATTATTTTCTATTTCTATGCCAAGATCAGATTTATGATTAACAGTTAAAGCATATTGTTTCTTTAAACCTTTGTATTTTTCTTTCAGCTCATTGCAGGTTTCTTCCAACATATAACACTATTCAAACAGTTCATATTTTGACATGTTTTCAGAGTCAGAATCATCTCCATAATAATATGTTTTTAAAGCAGGAGTTTCAGATGTTTCCAGAGAGGTGTTTGTCATAAAACACATGTTTTCCTTATTTCCGATCTCAGTTTCAGAAACTTCATATTCACTGGAGCTATCCTCATAAGCACTCTAAGTAGCCTTCATGTCTTTCTTATACTTATTGTCCTTTTATTCATATTTCTTCTTATATTTCCGTTTTTGATAGTCTTCTTTTATATGTCCTTTTCTTTTTCACTCATAGCAGACAACTTCATCTGATTTGTCTGATTTCTTCCAATCCTTTTTCCAATGTCCCTTATTGTCATACTTACCTTTGTAATTTGATTTTCTAAAAAACTTCTTCTTCCAATAAAACTTCATACACCTTATGGAAATTTGAGCCATCTCAGCAACACTATCAAAAGCACTCTCACTGTCTTCACAGCTTGAACACTCATTTATAGATTGATGCTTCTCCTTATCCTTGTTCTATGAAGTTGAAGTCTTGAAAGGAACTGACATTTTTCTAGATTCATCTTCATTATTTACATTATGTTCTTCTTCATACAACATTAGCTTGCCAATTAGTTACTTGACTGGCAGTTCACTAATATCACATGATTCTATAATTAAGAAAGAATTTTCTCTCCATCTTTCAGGTAGACATCTCAGAATTCTCATGATTTGTTCCTTGGATGGAATATCCTTTCCTAGTGAGGTCATTGTGTTGAAAATTTCGTTGAACCTAAGATACATGTCAGAAATGGGTTCATCAGGCTTCATTTTAAAATTATCATACTTAATAGTATAGGTGTTCAATATCATTTCCTTAACATTAGTTGTTCCTTCATGAGAAACAACTAAGGTATCCCAAATTTCAAAGGCAGTTTTTCAAGCAGATATTCGATTACATTCATCATATCCTAAAACACAATACAGAGGATTCATAGCTTTACAATTATTATTGTAAGCTGTTTTAGTAGGTTCATTCCAAGTAGATCTAACAGTAGTAGGAATTTTATATTCTGATTCTATAGCAGTCCAAATATCAAAACCCATGCTCTCTAAATGAATTTTCATCTTAATTTTCCACTGAGAACAATTGTTTCCATTGAAAAATGGTGGTCTATTGGTAGCAACACCTTCAAGTCTGTTATCCATAATAACTAACATAAAGAAAATATTTTAAAGAAATAAAAATTTAGAAATAGCAGAAATTTTAAGATATTTAAAATACAACTAAAATCACAGTTGAAAAACAAAGTACGTCGGAAAATATTTTAAACCCCTTTGATACCAAATGTTGGTCGGAATGGACACTCAATAGGGGGTGAATTGAGTTCCAATTAAAATTTCCATTTAAAATCATTGTATTAAAATCCCCCAAATAAAATACAGAATTAAACTGTAGTGAATTTATATCAGTCTAAAAGTTCTGTTAGGTTCTCAAGGGATTAATTATTTCCCAGTTAATCAAATTAGAAGAGTTGATTAACTTTTGAAACTAAAATACTGATTTACAAATAATATAAATACTTGCGAGTTTAATTATCAAAGTGACTTTAAAATAGGTTTTGGTTTAATGTAGTTTGCATCGGAATAAAAATGGCTTTGAAAACAAATAAGCACATCAGATATAACCAAGAGGTTCAGTCTCAAGCTGAGACATAGTCCTCTCAAAACTTTAAATAAAAGTGATCCACACCCTGGATATGGTATTACAACAGTATACAACTATCTAGGTCTAAGACCTCTACCACTATTTTATGTGGGAAACCAACACAACAACAATCCAGCTATCCAGGTCACACACGACCTCTACCACTATCCCAATGGCTAATAAAAGATGTAATATTTTGAGTGAGGATTTACAGATCCTCCAATTAATGTTCAGGAGAGAGAGTGTGTGTAAAAATACAGCAGATGACACACAATGCTTGAAAATTAAATAATAAATCACAGAGGCAAAGATGTAGAGTTTAGAATGGCTCTAGTGATTGCAGTGCAGCTCTGGACTCCTTTGGATCGATCGGCATTGGTTCTGAGTCCTCTTCTGGTTTTTGTTCTGGAAAATAGAGTGTCGTCTGCTTCCTTGACTTCCAGGTGTAGAGAAAGAGGAAAAACTAGTCGATGAAGTTCATGTGTTTATGTTCTCGTTCTCAGCTCTCTTTCTTGGAATGCAGGAATGTATGAGTTCTTCTTGTATGTTCAGTCGTATATTTTCATGCACACTTCCTTGTTCTCAGCACACCTCATGTTTTGTATGTCTGTGTGTATCTATATTTCTTTCAACGTCACATCCTTATTTTATTTAAATCACGAGCTCCGGAAAAAGAAATGATTTCTTTTTTCAGGTACGAAGTACGGTTCCCTGACATCCAACAACAAACATTAAATAAATGTCAGTGTATTAAAATATACCTGATATGAAAATTGGTTAGATTAAATAATGATAATGAAATTAAAGCAGCATCGGGTTCTGTCTCTGGAACAGTAGGCTTTGTATCGGTAGACTCTTGTGTAACAGTAGGTCTGAGTATCGGTAGCTTCTTGTGTAATGGAAGACTTGATTACTTTGCTATCAGTAGCTCTGTCTTGTATCGGTAGCGGTAACTCTGTCTTGTATCTGTAGCGGTAGCTCTGTCTTGTATCAGTAGCGGTAGCTCTATCTTGTATCGGTGGCGGTAAGTCCCTATCTGTAGCTTCCTTGATGTATCGATAGACTTGCATACAACGGTGGACATTGATGTATCTGTATACTTTGATGTATTGGTAGACTTCCTTTGATAACAGTAGCTTCAACATATCGATGGACTTGTGTGTATCGGTAGCTCTGTTCTGTAATGGTAAGTATTATCTCTAATGGTGGACTTTAATGTAATGGTGACTAGTATGTATCGGTAGCTATAACATAGCGGTAGACTTAACTGTATCGGTAGCTTTGTTCTGTTTAAACATTCTATTGGAAGAAAGGGTTAAGTCATAATATATATACATCCAGTAACCGAAAGACTTATATTCAATCATAAATTAATAGAGCATTTCTTAACCAAATTCATTAATCATAATATAATTATTTATAACATAAAAATATGTGTATGAAGTACACAGATACTAAAGTAAGTATTTATCCACAATAAGAATTATCATACTATAAAAAAGAAATATTGAGATTATCAACATATAATAAAGCATAATTGGGATTATCAAAATATAGTAAAGCAACTAGATTCCTAGAGGGTTCAACATATCTAAATATAGATCTAAAACAAATTGTTTAGAAAAATATATTTAATATAATATATTAATCTCTATAACATCAATAGTTACACCAAAAATTCATATTAATACATTCCATAAATATATTACCATATGAACCATTATATATATATATAATCCAAAAACCCAAAAAAATAGAATTAAGGTCACACAATTCCAAAATTAATCTTATCATTAGTTTCCTAATGTATATTAATTGTCTCTAGATGTCACATATCCAATATGTGAATAGATTGATCACATACACCCCAAATTCATGCTAATAACATGAATCCCCATAAAACCTATGTTATTACCTACAATATTCTGTAAAAGTAACACGCTCTTAATTCCATTATTAAAATCACCAACTTTTTAATATATACAATAAATTGAAAGGTGATGTAAAATTTATCAAAGATGCTGCCAACCCACTAATCAGTTCCATGGTTAAAAATAATATCCTATTAATTAATCATTTTAAATAATAAAATAATCTCATCTAAAAATTATTATATGAAATTTAGATACATTTTATGTTTAATCATTCCAGCAGACATGTTATTATCCATAAAAAATCACATACCTATTAAATAAATTATCTAGGTCAATTGTAAAATTTAAAATAATCATTGAAATATAAAATATATAAAATTATGGAATAATTAATAGTGGATTTATGATTCATATATCACAAATAGAACTTCTAAAACACATATAAACATTATTATAAAGTACATATTCCTAAATATTTCAATCCATCCACTTCAATGATTGACATGGAATTGCTATTTCCATGGTCTATGAGTTTGTAATTTTATTAAGAATTTGACATGGATAATTCCATTATTCCCCACATATATGAAATGAATATCCTGGGAAATCCATTTCTCTATGAACAATATTCAAATGTTTAAAACATCAACCCCTTCCTAAATAAAATCCCAAGGGTGTATATTTGACCATTAGTGATATATTTGAATTTGATCCAATTTTAATTCATGTATTCAAGAACATGATTATTAATAAAATTTATCCTTCTAAAAAATAATGATTCCCAGATTTTGTTAAGGAGAAATATGTTAATCATATATTGTGAAAACAGAACAAGTATAATAAAAATATCATTCACTTTAATCTTCATACTTATTGGATTCTTGTAATAATGAAATATTAATATTCAATGTTAACATAATCATGAATGTTACCAACCATTCATTTAAAATAAAAAATATATTATGGACACAAATTTTCATAGGGGAAAAAATAAACGAGAAAATATTTTATATAATTCCAAAATGACAACAACTTTTTTTTAATCTTCGAAACCATATGCGGATTTATTGGAAAAAAATATGCAACATATTTAATTTAGTTTCATTATATATTAATTGATAAAATTAATTTTTATTATGTTATGATATATTTTTTTCTTCAATAAAACAATTATTTCTATGTTTAAATATGAATGTTGGTCAATTGTAATTTTCATATTAAATTTTAGATGATTAAATAAATTTTGGAAAATTTTTTATGGGTAAATTTTTTGTAAATCGATAAATTAATGATTTAATGATTAATTAATAAATTTTATGTCAAAATTTTAATTTTTTTTCAATAATTGAGTATATTTGATAATTTTTTATGTTAATATAAAATATTTTTAAGTGTTTTTGAATAGTTTTTAATACAATTTTTCCAAAAAAATCATGTTTTTAATTAATTAGTTAATTTTTATTTATGGTCTAATTTCTTCCCCTTAAATAATTTTTTTGAATTAATTTATTATTAAAATTATTTTATTATTTTTTCACCTTATTTGTTTATAACTTATTTAATAATTTAAGTATTTTATGAAATGTGATTTTATTTTCTTATATATTTTATAATTATCTGACTGTTTAAATATGATTTTACATTAAATTTGATGAATTATTTATCTGTTAATGTTATAATATTTTTAAAGTATTATTTATATTTCAATTTAATTTGTGGACTTCACGTAGAAAAATTCTCTAATGGCTTCACATAAATGAATTCTCTACATCCCACTAAACCAATTCATCGAATAAAACCATTTACCCAATTTATAGATAACAAGAACACAGAACGTTTTTAAGGGGGTAATTCACATTAAACATTTCTCATCCAACCACTCATGTAGTGAAACAAAAGGACACCACCTTTCAGATTCCCTAATGTTAGGGCTCCCTGGAAATGATCTGAACATGGGCATGAGAGATCTCGATGACACCACAATTATCCCGGGATGAGACAACAACCGATGATATATTCACTATAATTGATGGTGTCCTTGAGGACACATATCTAAAGACCCCATTATAGTGAAAATTCATAAAAATGGATCCCACCACCATCAATGATCCCTCCTCAATGGATCTGAAATCTTAAGCATCCATGAATTTCATTTGTGTGTGAATAATATGAATAAATGTGATCAGGTATTTCCCATTGAAAGAGAAAAACAAGATTTTTTTCATTATTTACATCGTCATTTGAGTCGAGACCAAAAAAAGGTTCCCCAGACTGATTGATATAAAGGAGGAGGGAACCTTAATTTTCAGTATTCATTTTATGCAAAAACATTGGCCTCCATGATGTAAATACTGATGAATGAACTCATTGGTGATCTTGATCCCATCCCATTATTAAGCCACAAGATTTTATACCGAACATTCCTATCACATATGTTAAGTTTTATGAAGAATCTGATTAAGTTCATGATATGAGTTATCTATTAGAGAATAATATTGGATGGTTAATCTAGTGAAGGGATGAAAATAATTTGATAATGAAAATATTCTATAGTGAAGATAATGAACTTGTAGATGATTTTGATATTGTTTTTTATCCTATTATTTGGTTATTAAGTCATAATTTTTAGGTATTCAATCTATTATAGAGTAGATATTGTATATCTCTACTATTGGCGCTACATAATTTAAGAGTTGGCTCATTAGATTATCAATGAGATGACTCAAGGATGTCCCAAACCAAAACTATTTGATTCATATGTGGTGATCAATACATAGATAATATGTAACGTCCTAGATTTTCCATGTATTATTTTAATATTTTATGGGAATTAATTCGAGGCCAGGCTCGAAGACGGCGTGCAGTTCCGAGGCCCGGCGACCCCGGAAACAAATATTTAAATTTAATTACATAATTAAATTACACACACGTGTGGTTTTCCTGAAAAAGTGGAATAACTCCCGAATGGGACTTTAGATATTAAATCTGAGGTCACCGGTGCATTCAGGACATCGATTTTACCTTAGCTGAGGCCTAATATCAGTCGGCACAGGTCTGTGGTCAAATCTAGTTTTTGTATGTAACAATAATAAAATATTTAATAAAAATATATTATTCTGCTACGAAATATTTTTAAATCTGTTGCAGTAGATATCTTTTATCCTTTTTAAATAAAGGCTTGCACAGGGGTCCAGGGTTAGAAACCTCATAACCCTGAAACCCTTGGCGGCTCTGGAGGCTCTAGAGAAAACCTCCCAACGCAGCAACGAGGTTCTTGATGATTTTCACCGGCGGCAATGACGCAGTGACCAGATCTTTTCCATAAAAAACACCACGGATCCAGGTAGGATGTTTGATCTTGATTTCATTCACCGTTCTTGATTCCTACGACGAACGCGGACTAATAAGCGAACCGATTATCCCGCAGATCAATCGTTTTGCGGGCGGGTGTGATTTTGGGTTTTATTGGGTTATCGAATACTCGAGATTTGTAATTTTTTGATTGTTGTGGTTTTGATCTAAAGGCGAAAAACCCAGATCATCACGAACAACGATCAAGTTTTGTCCCTCTTGTTCGATTCTTCATATTTTTCTCCCTCGCGTTCTTAGTTGTGTTCAAAGCTTTCTTGGAGGAATTCGATCGTTGGACATTTTTTTTTGGCGCAACGACTTGAGATTGTAGATCCAACCCTGGAGTGATGCCACTGAGGTGCGATGACGGTTTCAGCGGACGATTTGTAGCAGATCGAGAGAGAAGAGTTTTTGGGCGTTTTTCATCAGATGGATCGTTCACGGTTTATGATTCGATTTAAGGACCAGAAACACCCGTTTTGGTGTTCGTGTGATGAAACAAACCAACCCAGGAGTATTAGGATGAACGTATGAGAAATCATGGGTCTAGAGGATCTTCCACGACGCGAGGAGGATGAAAACGTTTCTAAAAATTTCCCAACAACACAGCGTGTAGTATGGGCTACATAGTGTGTGTTCGTCGGCGAACAACCTGGCGTGTACTCTGGGAGTACACAGACATGGGTTGGGTACATGGCCAAAGACATGGCATTTATACCCCTCCCCCGCCAGACCCGACCAAATACACGGTATACCCCATGTATTGGTACATGGGCATGCGACATGGACAGAGGCCGTGTATGGGCACATGGCCAGCATACACAGAGCGAGCCCCAGGCGCTCAGACAATATGTGTAATCCTATTACACGTCGTTTAGTTTCTTTCTATCCGACAAGCCAAATGACACGAGCCGTTTTCACTGGTAGTAACCTTAGTCAAGGAACACGACATGTTATCCTTCTACACGCCGTGTAGTTGGGTTTTACATATCTTGGATAGATGACACGGGTCGTTTAGAGGGGCAGTACCCAGGGTCAAGGAACATGGCATGTAACCATACTACATGTCATGTAACATATCTTACAGGGCTTGAGTAATTTTCCTTCTATGACATGGACTAGTTCTCTTAGGGTACATACCCTTGGTCATTCCCCTGAAGGTTCTGGTATCATTTCCTATATACAGGAGTATGATCCCATCAAGAGGACATCCTGAATAGATTTGTTGGAATACCCTCTATGAGACTTATATACTGATCTTTATTCATTCCTGGAACCCTAGGAAGAGTTCTAGGTATCGATGTGACCATATTTACCCAGGCGCCAATCCTCTACATAGTGTATTAGATCAAACTGAGTTATCGGTATCACCCCATGACTTGGTGGTGAACCTCATCTGAGAATCATGTTCTCAAAGTACTTTTTGAGTGTGTTCTCTCGAAACGAGTACGTTATATCTCTCTCTTTAGTCCAAGGAGTGTGTTCTCCTGGTTGCATGATTAGTGGAATCTTTGAGCTCGATCATAATGGTGGTTTTGAAATGGTCGTTTGTGTATGAGTATATCTGGATATTCTTGTTATATGTTCCATAAACATTTACTGTGTAGAGCTGACTGTACCATTAATTTGTGGTATTTCCCTGCTTTTATTCCTTTGTGGTTTCAGTGTGTCCAACTGGGAATTGTTATACTCACCCCTGCACTGGCTTTGCCCACACGTGTTGTGTCTTATGTAGATGAGTGAGCCTCTGACAGGATTCTTGGTGGACTAGGACCATACGGTGCTCAGTGAGATAAGGCAAGCCGAGGTGTGTTCCTATGGCTACGGATTACAGTCCCAGTACCATTATTTACAGGTTGGACTTCGTTACGGACTCACTTTTGGTGGGATTGTACATTTGGCCTAGGGTTTTACATTACGGTACATTAATTTCATGTCGTACTCTATTGGTTGGGATTTTAGTATATTCATGCATTTCCCATTTTCTGTACTTTTTCTGCGTTGTGGGCTTGGAGATGGGTGTGCGTGTGTACTGGTTTATAGGCAATGCATCCCATGTTAGTAGGATGCCTAATCGGTGCTAATCACCAGCCCATGGCCTTTTGGAGGCGGTCTTGGGGAGTTTCGGCTCGGTCCCCATTGGGACGGGCCATGAAAGAGTGGTATCAGAGCTGGTCGGTTCTACATTAGGACCAAGGGTATGCGAGTTGGTTTGGGGAAATAGTTTTAAGTGTTTCGTGTTTGGCATTCAGACTAGGGACCCCAGTGTTGCTGCGGGCGATGCCATATCCATACACCAGGACTCTAATAACTTTCTTTTCGACTCATAACATGAAAGCACAAGTTTCAAGGGAAAAACATAATGGTACATGCATCATATAAGAATGGTTTGTTGTTCCCATGTCCTTTTTGAGTAACCTCCCCAGATATACTAACTGATTGTGATACATATTTTATCTTTAACAGGATGCCTCCGTGACGCGCACCCGCTAGGATCCAGAAGCTCGATTACGAGGATGACCCCCTCAGTGATGAAGCATCGATACCGGGTCCATATCCCCCAGTTTTACCTCCTGATGGTGTGCCAGTTATTCCACCACCTGTAAAGCATTTTTTATCACCTGCTATACCAGTGGAGGAGGAGAGATGGCTTAGCGCACTCCATGAGTTTTAGAGATAGAGACCCCTCAGGTTTCGAAGTGATCCAGAACCTCAGGTAGTAGAGAACTAGCTTGATGCAGTTGCTAGAGTCTTCCGTTTGGTCAGTACACCAGCAGACTAGAAGGTGATCCTGGTAGCGAGTATTCTGCAGGGCTCGGTAGGGAGATGGTGGAGTTTGTTTATCCAGAATCCCGATGAGATGACTCTTGCATGGTCAGAGTTTGATCATCTCTTCAGAGAGGAGTTTTCACATGTTACACTGAGAGAAGTACGTATACAAGAGCTTATTCAGATCCAGCAGGGGACCATGATTGTGGATGACTAATCATTGAGGTTCACTGACCTATTTCGGTACTCGATGGATATGGTCAGAGATCAGTACATCAGAGCTTGGACTTTTGAGCAGGGCATGCGCAGAGATATCCAAGATAGAAAAATAATTAAGATAATTCCTACTTATGATATGGTGTTCGAGCAGGATTTGGTGGTCGAGAAATTATTGGCAGAGAAGGGATAGTCAGTAGTTTTCAGTAGTGGGCGAGCTGGAGCAGAGACCTCGGCAGCAGGGTGCCGGCGTCAGGGTCCCAGGCATGGGAGACGTTTCCAACGGAGATACCAGGTCAAGGGATCTAGCCGTACAGGGTTCACATGCTGCATCCATCCATCCTCGAGAGAAGGGATTCTACTCATGTGATGGCAGGGGGCATCTCGCTCGAGATTGTCCGACCCGTCTTACTATTGACATGGGAGAAGTGGATGGGCCACCAAGGAATAGGAAACGTGTGGAGCAGTTCGACCCTTGGGGCGGCAGATGCGGTAGAGGTGGTGGGAGAGCAGTTAGAGGTGGTTGGCGTTTTGACACTTTACCACCACCACCCCCAGGAGTCCCCCCCCCCATGCTCAGGGAGCTAGTGGACAGAGGCAGAGATAGCTTCAGGTGGCAGTGGGTTATGACCTAGGTACTCCCAGAATGATTAGATGTACAATCTGTGTCTTTTCTACCATGGATGCTGTACTGATAGACACATGTTCTAGTCATTATTTTCTGGATGCTTATCTTGTTCCAGACCTTGAGTTTGCAGTTGAGCCGTTGACTCGACCCTTACACATAGAAATACTGACTGGAGAAGATTTAGAGATCACACACCTTTGCAGACAGTGTGACCTGAACCATGGAGGTGAGAGTTTCGGTTAGAACCTCTTGAGGATAGTGTTGAGGCCTTACGATGTCATTCTTTGTATGGATTTTTTATCCACATTTCATGCCCAGATTGATTTTTTAGGTGAAGGGTGTGGAGTTTCCACTGTGATGGAATGAGGTTATCTTTTGTAGTTGAAAAGGAGACCCAGACAACATAGAAGGGACTCGAGCGTAGGAAGGCACAACAGATTTAACATATATTGTCTAGCCTAGCCCTTGAAAAGCAGACATTACGAGTTTATAGTTTCCAGCAGTAGTGGCTGAGTACTAGGTACCAGCAGGTTTGACTCAGTCCCTTGCATTGCCATAGTGGAAGTGGGGTGGGATATCAATGGACATTGTGATGAGACTACCATGTACGTCAAGGGGACATGATGCCATCTGGTTGATTGTTGTCCGGCTCACCAAGTCGCCCCACTTCCTAGCCATACTGGAGTAGAGTTCAGTAGAGATATTGGGATGCCTCTACGTGCAGGAGATAGTGCGACTTCATGGAGTTCCATCCACGATCGTCCCAGATAGTAATGATCATTTTACATCACGGTCGTAGAAGGGATTACATGAAGATTTTGAGACTCAGTTATGCTTTAGCACAACGTTTCATCCCCAGACTGATGGTCAGATAGATCAAACCATCTATATTCTGAATGATATGCTTCGATATTTCATACATGCCTCCATTCGTAGGTGGTAGGATCACCTAAAAATGGTTGAATTTTCTTATAACAATAGTTATCGTTACACTATTGGTATTACACTATTTGAGGCTCTCTACGGGCGACCTTGCTGGTCACCTCTTTGCTAGACTGACCCAGGAGAGTCATAACTCATGGGCAAAGAGATGTTGAGAGCTACTACAGAGAGGGTATAGGTCATCTAGGATCAGATGAAGAATGCACAGAGTCGTAAAAATTCTTATCTCGAAAGGAGAAGGAGGCCCTTTGAGTTCGAGGAGGGAGACCATGTGTTCCTTCAGGTCTCACCTCAATGGGGATTGTAGAGATTTGGACGAGGCAGCAAGCTATCTCCAAGGTTCATCGACCGTTTCTGGATTCTGAATAGAGTTGGGGAGGTGGCGTATCGCATGGATCAACCTCCTCAGAAGGACCGGGTACACAACGTCTTCCATGCATCACAGCCATGGAGGTACGTGCACGATCCATCACATGTTATCGACTCGGGAAAGCTGGACAACGATGATGGGCCGACCTTTGCTGACTACCCAGTGGAGATCGAGGATCGGCAGGAGAAGAACCTTCATGGGTGAGCTATTCCCTTGGAGTGTTTCCGGTGGCAACACGAGAATCTTCAGGATAGAACGTGGGAGCGGGAGGCTCATATTCGTGTGTTGTACCCACATCATTTTTTAGTACCCTTTGTTTTGGCTTTTCGATGACGTAAATCCCTAAGGTGGGTGTGATGTAATGTCCTGGCTTTTTCCATTTCTTAATTTAATATTATATGGGAATAATTTCGAGACAGGATCCAAGACAGTGTGTAGTTTCAAGGCCCGGTGAGACCGGAAACAAATGTTTAAATATAATTAAATAATTAAATTACATGAGAATGAGGTTTTCCTGAAAAAGTTGAATAACTACCGAATGGGTGTTCAGATCTGAAATCATAGGGCACCATTTCATTAAGAACAACGATTTTACCTTAGGCGAGGCCTATCATCGGCCAGTGCAGGACGATAGTGAAATCTAGTTTTTGGACATAACAATAATAAAATATTTAATAAAAAAATTATTCTTTAGTGAAATATTTTTAAATATGTTGTGGTGTATATATTTTATCCTTTATAAATAAAGGCTTGCACAGGGGTCCAGGGTTACAAACCTCATAACCCTAATACCATTTGCGGCTCTGGAGGCTCTGGAGAAAACCTCCCAACGCGACGACGACGTTCATGACAATTTTCGCCAGTGATAATGACGCGGTGACCAGATCTTTTCCAACGAACGCCATGAATCCAGGTAGGATGTTTGATCATGATTTCTTTCCCCATTCTTGATTCCTACAACTAACACAGACTAATCTTTGAAGGGATTAGCCCGCAGAACGATCGTTTTGCCAGTAGGTGTGATTTGTGGTTTTATCTAGATATCAAATACATGAGATTTATAATATGTTGATTGTTGTGGTTTGGATCTAATGAGACAATCTCAGATCGTCACGAACAATGGTCGAGGTTCGTAGCTCTTATTCGATTCTTCGTATTTTTCTACCTCACGTTCTTCGATGCATTCTACGCGGTCTTGGAGGAAGTCGATCGTCGCTCATTCGTTTGTTGTCCCAATGATCTGAGATTGTAGATCCAACCCCGAAGTGATGTCACTGAGGTGAGACGACGATTTCGGTAGACGATTCAGAGCAGATCCAGAGAGATGAATTTTTGTTTGTTTTTCAACGGATGGAACATTCAAGGATTATGATCCGATTTAAGGATAGGAAACACCCGTTTTGGTGTTCTTGTGATGAAACATTGCAACCCTAGGAGTATTGGGACAAACGGACGAGAAATCGTGGCTCCGGAGGATCAGCTGTGGAGCGAGGAGGATGACATCGTTTCTAGAAATTTCCCGACTACACGGCATGTAGTATGGGATAAACGGTGTGTGTGTTTCGGTGAACCACCTGGCGTGTACTCCGGGAGTACACATACACGGGTTGGGTACATAGCCAAATAAATGGCTTGTGTACACCTCCCCGGCCAGACCCGGCTAGATACACAGGATACCCCATATACTGGTACACCAGCAGGCGACACAGATATAGTCCATGTAAGGGCACATGGATAGGGTACACAGAGTGAGACCCATGCACTCGGACACGGCGTGTAATTCAACTACACACCATGTAGCTGCTTTCTATATGACAAGCCAAATGACACGTTCCATTTACACGGGCAGTACCCGGAGACAAGGAATACAGAGCGTGATCCTTCTACACGCCATGTAGTTGGGTTTTACCCAGCTTGGACGGATGACACGGGCCATTTACACGAGCTATACCTAGGGTCAAGGAACACGGCGTGTAACTATACTAAACGCCGCGTAACCTATCTTACATGGCTTGATATATTTGTCTTCTCTAACTTGGACTAGTTCTCTTATGGTACATACCCTTGGTCTTTCCCATGAAGGTTCTTGTATCATTTCCTATATAAAGGAGTATGATACCTTCATTAGGACTTCCTGAATAGAGTTGTTGGAATCCCCTCTATGAGACTTAGAGCCAGATCCTCTATTCATTCCTAGAACCCTAGGTAGAGTTCTTGGTATCGACATGACCAACTTTACCCAGGCGTTGATCCTTTTCTTAGAAGATTAGCACAGACTGAGTTATCGGTATCACCCCATGAATTGGTGGTGATCCTCATATGAGCATCATGTTCTCAAAGTACTTGTGTAGTGCATTCTCTCGGAACGAGAACTTCATATCTCTTTCTTCAGACCTAGGATTGTGTTCTCATGGTTGCATGATTAGTGGAATCTTCGAGCTGGATCTTAGTGGTGGTTTCAAAATGGCCATTTGTATATGAGTATATCTGGATATTCTTGTTATATATTCTGTAAATATATACTGTGTAGAGATGACTGTACCTTTCTTTTGTGGTATTTCTCTTGTTTTATTCCATTGTTGTTTCGGGTTTTACTACATGGTATTGTTATAATCACCCATGCACGGGTTTTTCATGCACGTGTCGTGTCTTGTTCAGACGAGAGAGCCATTGACATGATTCTAGGCAGACCAGGACCAGACAGTGCTCAGTGAGATCAGGCAGGCCGAGGTGTGTTCCTCCAGCTATAGATTGCAGTTCCAGTACCTTTCTTTACTGGTTGGACTTCGTTACGAAATCTCTTTTGGTGGTATTGTACTTTTGGCCCAGGGTTTTACACTACTATACTTTACTTTCTTGTCGTACTCTGTTGGTTGGGTTTTTAGTGTGTGCATGCATTTTCCATTTTCACTACTTTTTCAGCTTTGTGGGCTTGGAGATGTGTGTGCATATGAACAGGTTTGTAGGCAATGCCTCTTATGTCAGTAGCATTCATACTCGGTGCTAGTCACCATCCCCTAGACTATTAGAGGCGAGCATGGGGAGTTAAGGCTCAGGCCCCACTAGGACGGGTCGTGACATATTACATATCATATTGTTGGATAGTATTAATTCTTTTCTAGTAGATCATTATTGATTGAATCTAATGTTTAAGATTAATAACTCTATTCAATGTTCTATATTGATTCAAGACGAATGAGGTAGTCATTGATGCATAATGAAAAAATATATTCCTCAATTAGGGAAAATGAGAATGATGTTTAAGAAAAGACTTGTTTTTTATTTATGGGATTGAGTCATTTTAATATTTCCCAATCAATGATAGTTCTATTAGAGGATATATGAGGATGATGGTATTGATCCTGAGCTTATGTAAAAATTGGATATTTGGTTTTTAATGTCCATGATGAGATCATGGGGACATCAAATTTTATCATGAAAACATAGTTGAATTTGGGAAATAGCAAGTCATCTGAAATTTGGGATGTGAGCATGAATATTATTTTGATGTCAACCCCTCCTAAGACTATATAATCATTGTTCATATTTACAGATTTGTCTGTAGAGAATGAAATCAAATGTTTGTTTAGATTATTTTTCTCAGAATATTTGAGATATAAGTTTATTATCTGTGGAAGCTAGTTAAATTAATGAAATATTGATCGAAGAATAATATGGTGATTAAATGTTATTTAGGATAGAAACATGATCATATAATAACGGAGTATAATATTTAGATTAGTAGGGACATTTTTTGTTTCCAGAGGATGACTTATAATGATGAGAAATTTCATTAATTAATATAACCTAGTGAAATGACATTTATTAAATTTCATGAATAAAATAATTACAATACAAATAATTTTTGATCATATAGACTTATGGGTGTGTAGAAATATTGGAAACATATAATTGTCCTTGGATATAGAGATGAACATGTTGTTTTTTAGAATAAGATAAAATAATGAACATATGAAGAATTTGTAGAGAGGGTGAAGATATTAAAAAGTTATTTCTACTTGGGATGTCGATTAATATTAAAGGACTTATATTCTTCCGGGACATGTATGTGAATATATTTTATGGAAAAATATTATAGATTCAAATATTGATTTATTTCAAAGAATTTATGTTTTAAGCATGTAATATAATATATCTATAAAATTATGTTCATTTAAATTAGGAAAAATATCAAGGAATATATTTTCTTTTATTGATTTCTTTGATTTCATGCCATTTTTATATTTTCAGGACTCATATTCCAGAGTTTAAATTTAAATATGTGCCATATTTATTTAGAAAAAAGAAATATTGATATGATTAACCACTATTTAGATTTATCAATACATTTTAATGGATTGTGAGTATATTTGGAGTTGGCTGTTTCATTTGACTCTGTGATTATCATGTGAATCGATACCCTCTTACGAAAAAAGGCAATAACAACTTATTTATTATTTTTTGTTCTCAAATTTTTTTATAAATGAGATACATGCACTGATATTTTGATTCATACATTGAGATAATTTTTTATTCATTATATCCCAATGTGATAAATAAAAAATGAACTATGAGATCTTGTATAACTTCAAGATTCTCTCTTTTCTGTTAAATTTATTATTATTTTTACAGTTTTAATTTAATATATGTTTTTTGAATTTATTTAATGAACATTTCATGTTAATAAATATAATAATTCATTTTACAAAAATTATATTGTCCAAAAATTATAAAAATTTAAATGAAAGGAATAATAAATATGAATACAAGAGAATAATATAGTGTAGTATCATCCAGATAAAACCTTGTGTAAATCTAAACTACAATATTAATGGGATAAAAATAATATTATGGCTTAATGTGAATCAAAATATTAATATTAAATATCTTTCATTTTGATGGTGGATTCCAAGTGGGTTTACTAGAAAAAATTATAATCTATATAAAAAAATTAAAAAATTATCATGTATGTCCAAAAATAACTATGAAAATTTAGATTATGGATATTATTAAAATAAAATAACCATAATAATTGAATTTTTTTCCTAGATATTTAAATTTTGAAGACATTTTCAACTAGTTGACACATTTTCCAAGGCGATACATGGAACAAATTATGCAATGAAAATAATATGGTGGAAATGAAAACTGATATTCCACCACCCCAACCAGTTCCAGTATCTTAAAATGGCCAATTTATTTAAGAGATAACTAGCCCTGCTTCATGAAATGAAAATTTCCAGTCCTTGGAGTTATCGTCAAGGAGTCATGATCACCATCAATGAAGGAAAATGGTATTCAACAATGATCTACATAAGATTTCTGACAAATCTATGTCGTCTTTATCTTCTTTATAATAAATTGGACCTTCTCCATTGTTTCATGGATAATGCTCGACCCAACTAGTGATGTTTCACCTATTTCCAACCAGCATAGTGCAGAACGACAAGGATTCCCATACAATGCTTCAAACGGATCCATATGTATCGAGAACTTATAGATGTTATTTAATGAGAACTCCACTAAGGATATATGATCACTAGTGAAGAAAACGTTTTTTACGTCACCATTTTTTACGTCAGTTATATATTACCGACGTAAAAATGCAGCGAGTATATTTTTTACGTTGGTTAACCGACGTAAAAAACGTGTACATATCGAGTTTTTTACATCGGTTTCCAAATAACCGACGTAAAAAAACCCCGCGCATTGTTTTTTTACGTCGGTTATCTTATAACCGCCGTAAAAAATGCATAGATATCAGGTTTTTTACGTAGGTTTCCAAATAAACAACGTAACCCCCCCCCCCCCCCCCCGCGCATTGGTTTTTTACGTAGTTTATCTTATAACCGACGTAAAAAACGAGTTATCTACGTGTTTTTTACGTCGGTTATTTTATAACCAACATAAAAAACCAAAGCACGGGGGGGTTTTTTACGTCATTTATAAAATAACCGACGTAAAAAACCCATAGATATCTCGTTTTTTACGTCGGTTACAAAATAACCGACGTAAAAAACCAAAGCGCGGGATATTTTTTACGTCAGTTTTAAAATAACCGACGTTATAAATTTAAAAAATAGTTTATAACGTCGGTTATTATATAACCGACATTATAAAACTTTTAAAGAAATTAAAGCCCGTCGACTGTCATTTACGATTTTTCGATTGACAGTCCACCGGCTCGTCTCTCTCGCGCAGTAAACCCTAATCGGCTCGTCGATCGACCTGCGTTAAACTCATTTTTGCTTCATTTTTTATCTTCTTCACTCCTCTCGGATCTATCATCTCAACTCGCAACATTCAAGTAAGCCTTCCACGCATTTATTTCATTCATTTTTGTTTCGATTCTTGTTGTAATTTGTTTTCATCAGATATTCTTTTCTATTTTATCATGTTTAGAATCTCATGGAATTTTTTGTTGTTGCAAATGGTTATTTGTATTTTGTTGATATAACAGACTATGTTGAATTTATGTAAATCGATGCTGATTGTTGGTGAAATTATTTAATATTGCTCACTTTTATGGTTACATTATGTTCTAGAACATGCTTATGGGTCTGGATATAAATTTTGCTTAATCTGGAAATTATTTCTTATGTTTTTTGGTTCTGTTTTGGTTGAATTAGTTTTTTTACAGATTTTCATTTTCAGTGTTTATGAGAATTAATATAAGCAGTTTGCGTTTGAATAACTGTTTAGTCTTGTAATTGCAAGGCTGTTCACTATTATTGTTGATATTTGTTAATTCTTGGTGTTTAAAATATCTGAACATGTTTCCTGTAATTGGAATTCAGATTTTGTCCATGGTTGTTTTGTTTTCATTTTTGGATTCTGAAAACCAAAAAGAAACAGAGTTTTTAGTTGAGTGTTATATTGATTGATAACCATTAAAGCTGAAGGCCAAGTACAAAATCAAATCCCCACAAGATATGTTACATGGGATTAAAAAGCAGAAATAAAGGATTATACCGAATCCGTGGGACTATTGTTATTCTGAGCAGACCAGTGTTGGACGCGTTGGGCGGCCCTCTCAGCCTGCCAATGAAAATAACGATCATCAGAAACAAGAATGAGTGAATTGCTAATAAAATAATAACATGCTGGTAGACCTCTTTTTTCCCGTCACACCGTAGGGTGATGAAGACCAATATCAAGGTCTGCATGCCATTTAAAATAGGTTGTTTATCTAATATATTAAAACGTCAAAACCGCAATCAATATTAAACTATGTAGGCGTCATGGTTTTATTTGATTCAATGAAATTTAAAACTGTTATATCTAACTATATTTTGTTTTAAAAATAATATTCAAGCAAATATTTTTAAATACCTATAGATTTGATTTATATTTTAAATTTTTTAACATTGAAATTATGATTTTTTTCATATAAACATATATTTGTCTTATCTTAAATATATATATTTTTTGTTGATATTTTTTATAGGTAATAATGAGTCGAAGATGGATTACGGAACATTGAATGAGCAATGAATTTGAGGAAGGTTTTGATGCCTTTTTGGAATTTGAAAAACGAAATATTCCAAGTAGTTACATTTTTTTCTGTCCATGCCTGAAATGTTTGAATATTAAGAAGTTGAAAAGTAGAGAGATAAAAGATCATTTGATTTGTCATTGTTTTAATCTGAGTTACTGCCCTTGGATTTGGCATGGTGAAACTGGACGGAATGTCACTGATGATGATGATTCTTAAGATGGTAACTCCGATGGAATTGAAGAAATGATTCGCGATATTGTAGCAGAACAAATTGAGATAGAACCGACAGTTGCACGTCTCTATGGTGATGCTGAAAAACCATTATATCCTGGTTGTACAGATTTTACGGTTTTGTCGGCAGTGTTATGATTGATTAACCTGAAGCCGGAGCATGGATGGAGTGACATAAGTTTTACAGAGCTGCTACAATTGATGAAAGGCATTCTTCTAAAAGATAACGATCTTCGAGATTCACATTACAACGCCAAGAAAATATTATGCCCGATGGGATTGGGATACAAGAAAATACATGCATGACCGAATGACTGCATTATATATAGGAAGGAATATGAATTTCTGTCAGAGTGTCCTAAATGTGGGACATCACGGTATAAGGTGAATGAAAAATCACAGGCTGATGTAGAGATTACAAGGCTCCCTTCAAAGGTATTTTGGTATCTTCCTATAATTAGTCGTTTCAAACGTTTATTTGCTAATTCACATGATGCAAAAAGGTTAAGATGGCATGCTGAAGACCGGTATGTGATGGAAAAATACGTCATCTAGCTGATTGTACACAATGGATGAAAATTGATGCGCAGTATTCTACATTTGGAAATGAAATTAGAAATCTTAGACTAGGGTTGTGCACAGATGGAATGAATCCATACGGAACACTCAGTAGCACACATAGTTCATGGACTATTTTATTGGTAATTTACAACCTCTCTCCTGAAGTTTGTATGAAGCGCAAATATGGCATGTTGATTACAATGATATCTGGTCCAAAGCAACCCGGTAATGATATTGATGTTTACATGTCACCGTTGATTGATGATTTGAAACTGTTATGGGCTGATGGTATTAGGGTGTATGATTCTTATAAAATGGAATATTTTCAACTGCATGCAGTGCTTCTGTTCACTATAAATGACTTCCCAGCGTATGGAAATTTTTCTGGATACAGTGTTAAAGGGCATAAAGCATGTCCAATTTGCGAACAACAGACTTCATATTGTAAATTGCATAATGGGAGGAAAATAGTGTACATGGGTCATCGAAAGTTTTTGCCTATGGAACACCCTTATAGAAGATTAAAAAATGCATTCAATGGCTCACGTGAATTTGATACTGCTCCAAAACCTTTATCCTCTGATCTTTATTTTGAGAGGGTGAAAAACCTTGACGTGACATTGGGAAAGACACATAAATCTGGTAATGATAGTTATATTTGGAAGAAAAGGTCAATTTTTTTGAGCTACCATATTGGAGGTATCATGATGTTAAACATAATATTGATGTCATGCACATGGAGCAAAATATCTGTGATTCTTTGATTGGAACATTGTTAGATATTATAGGAAAGAATAAATATGGGTTAAATGCAAGATTAGACTTACTATAAATTGGAATACGTTTGGAGTTAGCTCCCACTTCTAAAGGAAGACGAACATTTCTTCCCCCGGCTAGTCATACATTATCGAAGAGGGAGAAAATTAGCTTCTGTCAGTGTATTCATGATACCAAAGTGCCTCAAGGTTATTCTTCTAATATAAAAAATTTTCTCTCATTGAAGGACATGAAGTTGATAGGTATGAAATCACATGATTATCACGTCATAATGCAACAAATTCTACCAGTTGCATTGCATGGAATATTACTCATTCATGTCAGAAAGACAATAATGAAGTTGTGTTATTTTTTCAATTCAATTTGTAACAAGGTGATTGATGTGAATTTTTTGAACATTTTAGAAAAGGATGCAATTTTTATACTTTTTCAATTGGAAATGTATTTTCCTCCAACTTTTTTTGATATAATGGTGCATTTAATGATTCATCTGGTTCGAGAAATAATGCTTTGTGGACCTGTATATCTTTTTTGGATGTATCCTTTTGAAAGGTATATGAAAATATTAATGGGGTATGTTAAAAATCTATATCGACCTGAAGCCTCCATTATTGAAAAGTATACTTCTGAGGAGGTAGCAGAATTTTGTACGAGCTACTTGGCTGCGGCACAACACATAGTTTTGCCTCCATCTTGCCATGAACGACTTAATAATGAGGGAAAGGGGATTCACGACTTGAATGTCAAATCATTGTCAGGTGAACAGATGAAGAAGTTAGAATCATACATCTTGAATAACATAGCTGATGCTCAATTGTATATCACATTGCATATTAATGAGTTCAAACAATGTCATCCAATGAAGAAAGAAATGTGGATTTTGAATGAGCACAAAAAAACATTTTTTTCATGGATTAAAAAGACTTTTCTTGGTAGATAAAGTGTATCAGAGACATTAAAATGGATAGTGAGTGGTCCATGTTTAAATGTTATAACATGGTCCGATTATGACCTTAATGGTTATACATTTCAATCAAAATCTCAGGACAACAGAAGTGCAGTTCAGAATAGTGGAGTATTGGTGTTTGCAGAAGCAATGCATTTTTCGAGTGCTAAGGACAAAAACCCAATTTTTTGCATCAAGTGCATATTATGGAGTGATTGAAGACATATGAGAGGTTGATTACTTTAAAATTAATGTACCTGTTTTTAACTGTAAATAGTTTAATGGTAACAACAGTGTCAGACACGAGGAATATGGAATGACACTTTTTAATCTGAATAGATTGGAAGACACAACTGATTATTTTATAATGGAAACACATGAAAAACAAATTTTCTATGTAGTAGATCAATCAGATATGCAGTGGGCTATTGTTTTACAAGGGAAAAACAATATGTTGGTGAGGATGAACTTGATGAATGTGATGATTTATGTGAGATCCCTACTTCTATGGAAATATTAACCGAACATAATGATGATCATGTTGAAGACATAGTTTGTGCCATAAGGAACGATCACGACGAAGGAATTTGGGAAAACAATCCATTTGTACATTCCTAAAATTACAGGTAAAATATGTTTATATCTTGTTTACATTTATTTTTTCCATAAATGTTAGATATTGTAAGTTTTTTATTTATTAAAACATGTTTTAAAATAAAATAGGTATATGTTTTTGTTTGTTTTAAGTTTGTTTAGTTTACTTTATCATGTTTATAACCATTACATGAATTTTAAAATGCTTATTTTTGTTCACTGACAATTAATATACCATGTTTACAATGTTTACCAGGTTTACCATTTTTACCATTTTTACCATCTTGACCATCTTGACCATCTTTGTCATCTTTACCATTGTTTAACATGCTTACAATATTACCAATGTTTACTATTATATACCTTAGTACACATTTCTATTTTCTGATTACAGTAGTATTAAAATATTTGAATTTGTATATTTGTGAACTGACGTTTGTTTTTTTGATTTGAAGGATAATGACAAATCATTCAGATGATCAACCAAATGATTCTGGAGAGGAGCATATTGTTGGTCATACCTCTGGGGATGAACATTCACATGCTCTTATTACGACAAAGAGTTCAAAGGTTGGTAAACGTGGGTGCACACGTTTACCAAAATTATCACTTGCATGTACGCATGATCAGAGGATAGTCGTTGAGTTTGATGATGATGATATTCCTAGAGGTCCGAATGCCAATGATTTTAAGAGTTTTGTAGCAACTCAAGCTAAGACCAAAGTAAGCATTCTGTATGATGATTGGACAGGTGTGGATAAAGCGATCATCTCTCAGTTGTGGGAGACGATTTTGGTAAGATCCTTTGTACCGGACATCCCCATAGTTGTGGCCCCGCTCTCAGCGTTGACGAAGAAGGGGAAACCCTTCGTGTGGTCAGACAGATATCAGCAAAGCTTCCAGGAGCTGAGGCAGAGGTTGACCAGCACACCTATCTTGAGGTTGCCTGAGGAGGGATTTTGATACATATTCTACTGTGATGCATCAGGGACCGGACTCGGGTGTGTCCTGATGCAGGAGTGGGCCGTGATTGCCTACAGATCACGTCAGTTGAGGCCGCATGAGTAGAACTACGCTACCCATGACTTGGAGTTGGCAGCAGTGGTCTTCGCCCTGAAGACATGGTGGCACTATCTGATGGGAGAGCGCTTCACTGTCTTTTCTGACCACCAGAGTCTTAGGTACATCTTCTCTCAGAAGGACCTGAACCTGAGACAGTGGCGATGGCTCGAGTTCCTCCAGGACTATGACTTTGAGATAGTCTATACTCCTGGGAAGGGGAACGTGGTAGCTGATGCCCTCAGTAGGAGGTCAGACATCCAGCTACTTGAGGAGGCGACAGAGCAGCTAGCCGCCTTGCAGATATCCTTCGTGGATAGAGACAGGGCAGCCTTCCTTCAGTCACTCACAGTCTCTCCTCCACTTCTACAGCGGGTCAGAGAAGCACAGCGTGGGGACGCTGACTGTGAGACACGGCGTGCACGGATATCCTCGGGACAGGAACCTGATTGTTTATCCCTTGGAGCAGAGCACGACGTCCTTTTCAAAGGATGTACCTTGGTACCAGTCGCTTTACGAGAGGAGGTGCTGAGAGAGTTTCACACTTCTCCTTTGGCGGTACATCCTGGAGTGGCGAAGATGTACCAGGATCTCAGACGACAGCACTGGTGGCCGGGCATGAAGAAGGCTGTGGCAGAGTTCGTTTCACGGTTCCTCACCTTCCAGCAGGTGAAGGCAGAGCATCGGGTACCAGCAGGCTTGGTACAACCCTTGGAGGTCCCGGAGTGGAAGTGGGACGGGATATCTATGGACTTCGTGACTGGACTTCCATGCACTTCCAGAGGTCACGACTCCATTTGGGTGATTGTTGACCAACTCACCAAGTCGGCACACTTCTTACCCATCAGAGAGCAGGGCTCAGTGGAGAGCTTGGGACGTCTCTATGTTCAGGAGATTGTACGACTTCACGGTGTGCCATTGGCTATCGTCTCCGATCGGGACGCTCGCTTTACTTCCCGGCTTTGGAAGGGGTTGCAGGAGGCGTTCGGGACGCGGCTACGTCTGAGCACCGCCTTTCACCCTCAGACGGATGGTCAGACGGAGAGGACCATTCAGACTCTCGAGGACATGCTCCGCGCATGTGTCCTCGACTTTGGTCGCAGGTGGGAGGACCACCTACCCATGGTGGAGTTCGCATACAACAACAGCTACCACTCCACCATCGGGATGGCACCCTACGAGGTGTTGTACGGAAGGCCTTGCAGATCTCCTTTGTGCTGGACAGACCCTGGGGAGTCAGCACTTGTGGGACCAGAGATGGTCCGGGCCACGACAGAGAAGGTCCAGGTCATCCAGGAGCGGATGAGGACAACACAGAGCCGGCAGAAGTCATATGCTGACAGGAGGAGGAGGCCACTAGAGTTCGAGGATTGCGACCACGTCTTCTTGCGTGTCTCACCACGACGTGGTTTGCGGAGATTTGGCCGAGGCGGCAAGTTGTCTCCACACTTCATCGGGCCTTTCTAGGTCCTCAGCAGGATTGGCGAGGTGGCTTATCGCCTGGCTCTGCCACCTCAGTTGCACTGGGTGCATGACGTCTTCCACGTATCCCAGTTGAGGAGATACGTGCACGACCCGACACACATCATTGACTATGGGGAGATAGATGTGGATGATGGGGCGACTTTTGCGGAGGTCTCAGTGGATATAGAGGATCGACAGGAGCGGGTCCTACGTGGGCGATCGATTCCTCTTGTGCGCATCAGATGGAAGCACGAGAACCTCCAGGAGAGCACTTGGGAGCGGGAGGCTCAGATGCGTTCACAGTACCCACATTTGTTTCCCTAGTATTTGATGTATCTTTACGGGGACGTAAAACCCTGAGGTGGGAGTAATGTAAAGACCCGTAAATTTCAAGTAAATTTTTTTTTCTTAATTTTATTAGGAATTTTACAAGAGCGCAGTCTCTGACGGCACCTGATTCCGAGGCCCGGTGTGCCCAGAATCATTTTCCGAAGTTTTGGCTCGGGTACGTTCAGTGAACGGATGAGCGGGTTTTTCTAACTTTTGAACCGGTTCCCGGAATCGAATTCTGAGGGCACCGATGAAATCGAAACATCAGTTTTCACTTAGAAATGCCTCTTCCGGAGTTGCGTTTGCTCGGGTGTGGTATTTAAATTTCGGGCTTAAAGTTAAGAAATAAAATAATTTGCGACAACTTTATTTTATTTCACATAAGCCACTTCGAAACCAGATGAAGCCATTTAAAGGAGGCTTGAACTGAGTTAAACCGGATAGGATGCTATCCAGAAATATCGTACCCCCTTGGTAGGTTATTTTTGAGGTGGGGCCCGCACGAACCCCGCCGTTTCTTTCCGCTAAGAAATGCACCCGCGAAAACCCGTCTTAATGAGAGTCAATTGACGCGTTTCTTAAAATCATAACAGACCATTTAATTGGGTGGTTTATTTCGTGAATTAAATGGGCTGTTTCTTTCGTTGAATTAATTCAATGAATTAATTCAATCGTTTCTTAACCTGTTTTCATGTGTTGGAATATTAATAAAATAAGACCAACCAAAATCTTGTGGATGATTACTCGTTGGGACAGAATCCTTTTTTCTTCTTCCTCCTTCGCGAAGAACGTGAAGAACGCGAAGAACGCGAAGAACGCGAAGAATACCGAAGAACGCCGAACCCGGAAATCGACGACGCGACCCTGTGATCCGCAACGCCGACAACATTCTTTTGCGACGTCTCTTCCTCCGCGACGGATCTTCGATCGGCTGCTTGAGGTAAGAGTCTCGAACCTTCCTTTTTATCTCCTTCGTGGTTCTTAACCAAAGACACAGATTTAATTAATTAAATTAAATATGCTGTTTCATGGTGCGTTGAGTTCGGCGACTCAACGCCGGATTCCGTGAGGACGCGACGCCTCCCCGCGGTGACGCAACGATCCCTCTCTTCAGCGACGAGCTTTTCCGCGAAGAACGCACGCGCACGACGATCAACGAGGTAGGGATTTATTATGGAAATTACCCCCTTTTTTATTATTCCTGTAAGTGCTTCATTAAAAAGTTAAAGAACCGGTTTCAAACGAACAATTTTATTTATTTAAAATTGTCAGTTCATGTGTTGAACAAAATTCTCCTGTTTGTTTTTATTTAATGCGGAGGGTGCGGGACAAACGAACACGGCCCGACGACCCTCCGCCGTTCTTCGTTTTGTGCGGATTTGACGGACGACGATGGAACGTGCTGCAACGGATGTTTGACGATCCCGTAGTGAAGAACGAGTCCCGGGAGGAGCAATGGCGCAGACGGAAAGAGAATCGGACCACTAGAACGATTTCGGTGGCCCGCAAAACTCGCCGGCGGCGGGGGCAGCCGGGAGTGGCGGCGCCCCGGCGTGCCGCCGGACAGGCCGCCATGACTCAGCGCGGCGGCGGCGGCACCCGCGGACCCGCGACCACGCGGGTCCGGTGCCCTCGGACGCGGCTGAAGCTGCGTCCCGACTCAAAGCGGCTCCACGCGGGGGGCTGCGACACCACCAGGCCGCGGGGGCGGCGCCCCGCGTGCCTCGGCCGTTCGGCCGACTCCCGGGGGGGAGGGGTCGGGCCGGGTCGGCCCGGGCCCGTACCCCCCGTCTTCGGACGGACTTCGTTCAAACTCCCGTAACATAAGCTACGGGACTCTAAACGACTCACCATCAGCAGAAACGTGATCCTTGGATCAAGTCGGTCGTTTCGGTATATCGCACTCATGGTTTCGGAATACTTTGAGTTCAGCCGGGTTGGTTCGTACACGAAACCAACCGGGCCCTCGGAGTGGAAACACTCATATCTTGAGCCACAGACATCTGTTTGACGTGCCGTCAGCTTTGTTTAGTTCCTCTTTGTGAGGCGGATCTTTTGGCATACTCCGCCCGAGGTTTGGACGCAGGTGGAGTACGGTCGGGTTGGTTTTTCCTTAAAAACCAACCGGGCCCCTAGAACGAAAATGCCAATAACTCTCAGACCGGGCGTCCGATTGACGCGCCGTCTGCGACGTTGAGTTCCTGTTGACAATACAGAACTTTTGGATACATAAACTTCGGACTTTGTGTCAGTTGATGTATCAGCCTCTCGGCTCGGGAGCGGACCCTCCCGAACGAGCTTGCTGTGTGCGGGAACCCTAGTGCTAGCTGTGACTGCTTTTTCGACAGCGACGACCATGCAGAGATCCTCAGTGGACTGCGGAGATGACTGTGCAGAGATCCTCCGTGGACTCCGACGACGACCGTGCAGAGATCCTCAGTGGACTGCAGCGACAACTCTGCAGAGATCCTCAATGGACTACGACGACTACTACACTCAGCGATTCTATGTGGATCAGTGCTACCGGTCCTGTGTGGGCCCGATCCTGTGTGGGTCTGATCCTTTGTGGGTCAGCGTTCAACGGTTCTGTGTGAGCCAGTGCCTACAGGTCCTGTGTGGGCCCGATCCTGTGTGGGCCCGATCCTATGTGGGTCATTACGGGGGTTAGTTACCTATCGATCCTTCGTGGGTCCGACGACTTAGATGGATCAGTGATCGTCTTATCGTCATCCAAATAAGTATACCTGTGTGAGCTGAACCTTGTGTTGAGCTATCCTGTGTGGATTTACTGTTTACTCTCCTTTGTGGACTATGTTGTGTTATCCTGTGTGGGTATACGTTTTGCTTTCCTGTGTGGGCTGGGTTGTGCTTGGGCTCGGACGTTGGAGCCAAACGGGAAATGATGACTTAGGTATATGTATAGGCATATGGCTAAGACGTGTCGGATGTTACTTCGTGATTGTATCTTTCTTTTGTGGATTATCCTTTGTGGATTTTAGGAGACCTTCGGGGGTCTCGGGGTCCCTACTGAGTAGCTTATACTCACACCTTCACGGGCATTTCCCACACTACGTTGTGTTGGTTGCAGACGACGGACAGCGCTGATCGTGGTGGAGGCGTGCGGAGCAGGAAGGTACCTAGAGGTGGACCACTGGGTGGGACGTACTCGGAGCGGTCAGGTGGACCCAAGGAGCAGTGGAGACTATCTGTACCCACCATTCAGGTGGGATTTTCCAGAGGATGGCTCGACGCTGCAGTTTTCCCTTTCAGTTGCTGTTTTTCCTTTCAGTTGTACTTTACTGTTGGGCTTGTATTTCCGACCACTTTTACTTTCAGCACATCTTGTACAGTTTTTACTCAGTGTTTACTTTTCCGCTTGCTTACTCTGTGGTGCTTGTTTACTTTTCAAAGGCAATGTCTTCCCTTTTTGTAGGGATTTACGCCATGGTGCTAGTCGCCAGCCCCTGGCCTATGGAAGGCGGGATTGGGGTAGTCACGGCACGGGCCCCGAGGGCGGGTCGTGACAAAACATCTCCCAAGCATCACCACATCCCACTAGCAATAAGATGATTTTCCTTTAACTGTGTCCCAGAATACCACATCTGTAAAAGCACCATTGTGCCAAAGCAGGGGTGTGAATAAAACTCAAAAGGTTTTCCCCCAATGACTTCCCTACTCACGCCACTAGGATAGAAGAGTTATCCAACTTTATATAAAAGAAGTTTATATAAAACATTTTCTCAAAAGAGGTTTATAGCTAAATATAAACAAGTTTCAAAACCCATTCATAACCAAAGGCATTCCAAGATAAATTTAAAACTATTTTCCATCAAGTTATTCTTCTAGAAAAATAACTAAAAAATCTTAAGAACTATTTCACAGACATTCCCTTTTTGGCATACACAACCATTTCACAAACTCATGCAACCAACCATGCATGATACCTAGAAGAGGTGAGAATCCCTAACCCTTATCAATCACAACCATGATGGGAGAGAATTTTTACCCTTATCCAACCTAAATGCACATGAATACTTGATGGGGGAGATCCCTAACCCTTATCCATCCCAACAGTGATGGGGGAGACCCCTGAACCTTATCCCTCCCGAATGTAATAGGAATGTTTGATGGGGGAAAGATCTAACCCTTATCCATCCCAACACTGATGGGGGAGACTCCTAACCATTATCCACACGGAATGTAAAATGAACACAAACCACATCTTCCCATCAATCATGCCAAAACACATTTTCAATTAATTTTTTTTATTGAAAACCATTTCCGTGTAAACCACTTCAAAGCCAAACCATTTTGATTCCAAACCATTTCAATAAAATTCACTTTTTTTGAAAACCAATTCCATCAAAGTCATTTCAATCACAATCAATTTCAATAAAACACCATTTTTATTGAAATTATTTTTTCATCAAAACATTTACAATTTCAGTAAATCCATAATTTAAAATCAACATTTTAAATTCAAGAACCAAATCACTTTGCATAAAAATTCACCTAGATTTCACAATTTCACTAAAACCATAAATCATCACTAAAGAAAATTTATTCTATGCTTTTCAAAATCAATTGCACACCACAGACTCAATTTGAGAGCATGAAAATTATTTATACTAAGTGGATTAAAAAAAGAATACCCATACTGTTAGGGTTTTGATGAATACCACAACGAACGAAGAACACTCAAGAAAACTGGGTTTCTTCTTCAAGAACCCACCTTAGATCTCTTCTCCTAGCAAGATAAAGACCAAATATCATAATATATGGCATCTTCACACTTAGATCTACCCATAAAGGGCATAGATCTAAGAAACGAAGAAAAGAGGGGATGTATATTTATTTAGATATAAGAAACCGATCAAGAATGAAGATGAATGATCACATACGTCAAGAATCCAACTTCGATTCACCAGGAAAATCCTTTAGATCACCTCCAGAATGAATGTAGAACCCTCTTTGACCTTAGGAGAAGAAAATTACCGAGTTAGGGCCGCTTAGGAGGGAAAACAATCCACATAGAGGCAAAAATGAAGAGATCCACTTTTATAGAATCTCGTTCAAGTGGCCGTATGGTTTGCCCGCACTGTTCGACAAACCGTGCGCTAACTGTGCATTATCCACTTCCTCGGCAGACACTCCAGGAAATGTTTTTCCATACGGTTAGACAAACTGTGTGCCACCCATGGAGATGCTACTACCTCAAGGGACCACTATGCAAAGTTTGGCCGCATGATTTAGACAACCCGTGCGCCACCCGTGCAACTTCCCCTTTGACTCAAACATCATTTAAAGAAATCCCGACTCTCCCATTAATCATACATAACATTAAAAACTTTTAAATCATCAAAAGTGGGTTACATTCCTGAATCTGGGGGTACTACATTCTCCCCACCATTGATATTTCCATCCATCGATAGTAGAAAACAATCACCTAACTGAAAGAATTCCATCCACTGCGCTTTCATTTCCTTCACATGTTCCCATGTCTCTTCTTGAATCTGACCATGCTGCCACAAAACCCGCACTAGACAGATTTTTTTCCATTAAAGACATTCTCATGCCTATCCACAATCCGTACCTAAATATGTATCAACAAATCATCTGGCTCTAGGTCAACATGATCCCATCTGATCACATGGTCAGGATTAGGATGATACTTTTTCAACTGAGTTACATGGAACACATTATGCACCAAAATGAACCATCTTGGTAAAGAAAACTATTATTCCACCTCTCCAACCAGTTCTGGTATCTCAAAAGTTCCAATGTATCTAGGAGATAACATGCGCTACATCACAAAATGACAATGTCCAAGCCATGTAGAGATCCTCAAGGAGACATGATCACCCACAATGAAGGATAATGGTGTTCGACAGTGATCTGCATAAGATTTCTGACGACACTAAGCCGTCTCCATCCTATTTCTAATCAACTAGATCTTCTCTGTTGTATCTGGGAAAAGGCTTGGTTTGACTTGTGAAGTTTCACCAGTTTCCACCCAGCATAG
The DNA here is from genome assembly GCA_963277665.1 of Viscum album. Taxonomy (NCBI): domain Eukaryota; kingdom Viridiplantae; phylum Streptophyta; class Magnoliopsida; order Santalales; family Viscaceae; genus Viscum; species Viscum album. The sequence goes on along the minus strand of OY728121.1, from coordinate 200,254,776 downwards.
TGGAGAATGGAAAGGACGCCCATACAATGTTTCAAACGGAGCCATGTGTATCAAGGCTTGATATCTATTATTTTATGAGAACTCCACTAAGGGTATATGATCCTCCCATGAGCCACAAAAATACATTACATAATCCCGCAACAAATCTTCCAATGTTTTTATTGTCCACTCGGATTTCCCATCCATCTAAGGATGATACGCCGTGCTCATAGTCAACTGATTTATGAGGGATTGTTGTAATGATTTCTAGAAAAGATATTTGAACTTAGGATCTCTATGTAAGACTATAGACACTGGTACACCATGCCTCTTTACCAAATCTCAGGTATATATTTTTGAATGATCTTACACCGTATTTTTTCACAAATAGGGATGAAATCTGACGACTTGGTTAGACGATCCACTATCACCAAATTGAATCATGTTTCCAAACCATTCATTGAAGTCCTGTAATGAAATCCATTGATATTTGATCCCATTTCCACACTAGGATAGGGAATGATTATAACATACCAGCTGGTCACAGATGCACCACTTTAACCTGCTGACAAGTTAAGCACCATGAGACGAACTCGGCCACCTTCCATTTCATGCTGCCCCTCCAAAACTGTGCCTTCAATGCCTTAAACATCTTCTGTGTACCTGGATGTACAACCCATCTTGAATTGTGGTAAGCATGAATGATTTTTTCCTCACTAACCATAGGTACAAAAATCTGATACCTAAACCACAAAACGGAACCGCCTTCAAGTTTCCATACATCAATGGTCTCCCCACTATTGATTTTTGAACTTACAACCAGACATTCTACATCAGATGTTTGTGATTCTTTGATCATATTTACTAACTCAGGAACAAGTGTCGATGGAAGGAAAACAGCAACATTACCTCTGTCTTCACATTCCACATGCATGTCATCTAAGACCGACATCAACCGTAATTCATTTGAAGCTTCTTTCGCCAACTAAGCATGTGACTTTCTACTCAATGCATCCACCATTGAATTCTCGTTTCCTTGATTGTACATCAAGTAAAAGTCAAACATTTAGAGATACTACATCCATCACCTTTTCATGATATTCAAATCTGGTTGTGAGAAATTGTGTTTCAAGATTTTGTGATCGGTATACACCTTAAATTTCTCACAAAAGAGATAATATCTCTATGTTTTCCAAGAATGGATGACTGCAGCTACCTCCAAATCATGTGCTGGGTAATTTTTCTCATGAACCCTCAACTACCTTGAACAATAAGCAACCACATGATCTCTTTGCATGAGAACACAACCCAACCATGATCCTGAAGCATCACAATACACCACATACCCATTTCTTGATTCTGGAAAGATCATGAAAGTTGCCGATGTAAGCCAAACATATAGTTCCAGAAAGGATTAACATTATTCTTCTGTCCATTCGAATTGAGCATTCTTCTTTGTCAGAGATGTCATTGGTGAACCTAGTCGTGAGAAATCATGCACAAAGTATCGGTAGTAACCAGATAGACTATGAAAAGTTCATATCTTGGAAACATTATTCTATGGTTTCCAAGATATAATGGCTTCTATCTTTTTAGGATCCACGGAAACACCTTTCTCAGAAAAGAAATGTCCAAGGAAACGTACATCCCGTATCCAAAAACCTCACATTGATAATGTGGCATAAAAATGATGATCTCTGATGATTTGTAACACTATTTTTTGGTGCACAGCATGATCAACCCTTGTTTTTGAATAGAGAAAAATTTTGTCCACAAACTCTATAATAAATGAATTCATATATCGCTGAAATATCTGATTCATCAAATCCATGAAGACCGGTGGTGCATTCGTTAGACCAAAAGGGATTTCTCCATATTCGTAGTGGCCATATTAGCTTCTAAAAGCTATCTTTAGAATATCCTCCGTTCGAAATCGAAATTGGTGATATCATGATCGCATGTCAATCATGGAGAACCACTGAGAACCCATTAATTTATCATACAAATAATCAATTCGTGGAAGTGGATATCTATTCATTATCGTAACTTGGTTAAGCATACGATAATCAACACACTGCCGAAGAGTTCCATCTTACTTCTTCACAAACAACATCGGTGTTGCCCATGGAGAAGTACCTGGTCGAATAAAATCCTTGCTTTCTAGCTCCTCTAACTGCACTTTCACTTCTCGTAACATTGTTGGCGCCATCCTATAAGACAGAAGGGGAATAGTACAGGTCACCCCAAGGAGATCAATTGTAAACTCCTCATCACTTAGAGGTGGTAACCCTGAGATGTTATTGGGAAATACATCTAGAAATTGATCCATAATAACTGAAAAATATTTTCATCAATATCATCCATTGATTTCAAAGTCAACGCTACCAGTTGAAAAGATATCATTCCCACCATTAGTGCGGACAACCTCTATGCATCTTTCTTTACCTTCCTATCTCCTCTGAATAGATGGTTGATGTCTTCCCCATTCATGATACTAACCATTCTCCTATAATATTCGATGTGAGCCTTAAAATTTTTTAACCAATCCATACCTAGGATTTTTCTATAGACATCCATGTCCAACATTGAGAAGTCCCATTTTATCTCAGCTCCATCAACAGTAATTGCACATGATCTACACATAAAATAATGACATTCTCTTTCACCAAGAGAAGTTTTCTATATCAAAACTAATGGAATCATTTCCAATTTTAAACATAGAAAGTCAATTTCATGAGAAGAAATGATGGAATGCGATACACCAATATCATAGAGCACTTGGACAAGGGTAGAATTAAAAATAATTGTACCTCTCACCATAGATGGTACATCCTGATCATCAACCATCATCTTCTCGGCTCCATATAATTTCTTCTTCGCTGCACTTTTCTCCTTGTTGCATTGCTGAGATTTCCATTATTGAGGAGTCATGGTATTTCTAGAATCATCGTGGCTAGCTTTGTTATGATGACGAGACTGATTCTTCTTTCCCTTCCCAATCAAAGCATATGCTGCTTACGACGCCTAAGTGGTTTCACGTGAACCCAACCTCAGTGCATTCCTACAATAGCTATGTAGATTACCCATAATCTTGAAATTGTGACTGGCTCTAGGATGCATCATACAATATATTCATTTTTTATCAAGCGAACCACTTTGAAATCAACCTGCTTTGCTCTGGTGCCGTGGAGGAAGGTTCACTGATCCCCCTGTCTGATAGTGATTTACACTTTCATCGTGGAAATAGGTGTCCCTTTTCCTCTTGTTCCCAGAGGTCGAGTTCCACCATTTCTTGTAAGTATCATCATTCCACATCCTATTGATCCCGAGATATCACATTCATAAAAAATAGCTTTCTTCACCATCTCTATATAATCTGTAATACAGAGTAGTGCAATCTTCGGTCGAATCTATTCCCTTAGCCACAGTTCTAATATGTATGACTTCAACAACGCACTTGCCACGACCTATGGTGAAAAACGGACTAAATTAATGAATTTAGCCGCATAAACTGTGATACAGAGAGTCTCTTGTTTCAAGATGAAGAGGTCCGTCATGTTTTTCATCTTGAACGTGTGAGGATAAAATTTTTTGTTGAAAAATTCTTCAAAATCCTCCAAGGTAAGGCCTTCATACAGTTTATCCAACATCGCTAAAACCCAACACTGACATGAATGATCCTCGAGCATATACGTCTCCATATTTACATTCATCTCTACTGGTGTGTAAATAAAATCGAAGATACGATTCATCCTTGATAGCCACACCTCCTCCTTCTCGGGTTTAGAATCACCCCAAAAGTTCGAGGGATTATTCCTCATGAACTAGATGGTATGATCCACATGCCTTGGTTCATTCCTCTGGTTCCCCTTATCCACAACATTAAAAGACTAGACAATACTTTGAAGCATTCTCGAGGTTCAAACATGGATCTGGCACAACAAAATTCACTACAACCTCTTCAAATTGGTTCTAACGACGCCTACCAGGTGCCATTTTCTAAACCGACAACAAACTCCGTCAATCTCACTGTCTAGAAACTGATGTCTTAGAATTTCAAATTCTATCACATCATTTATCACAACATTGTTTTCAAAACAACCATTTTCCATGTTAAAACTTTTTTTTAAAACATTCCTCATGCCTTTTGAAAATCAACCCATTTTGAAAATACACCAACTACCCTGTTTTCAAAATTGTTTACCGGAAAACAATTTCTGCATTTCTCAAAAATCTGCACCTTACAAAAATATTTACACATTACTCACAATGAGATATGAAATCCTAGTGGGAAATAATTTTTCTACAATGCATGTCATCTTCATCTCAATGGCTAAACCCATGACAATGATATTTCCCAACATTCTAGAAGTGTATCAAGAACACTTATGTACCCAACACCTTGGTGACTTGATGTTCAACATAAATGTGTTAGTTACGTCCCTTAAAGATATAAATTTCATGTTTTGACAATCCTACTCTTGTATACATTTTCGACCCATGAAATATAAAAGAATGAATTTAAATTCCAAGACCAAGAACATTGAGGACTACTTGTTAGGCAAGGACTAAACAAGCTTATGCAATTTATAATGACCCACCAATTCTCATTGGCTGGAGAGTGCCACGAGTCATTACTAGGCCTTATGCAACATCCCCAATGAACCAATGGTTTCCAATTAATGATGATAGGTTTCAATTACAAGTGGGGGACAGTTTACCCTTTAATAAATTAAACCATTAACCAACAATAACCAGACATTCAATATATGATGCATGAACAAATGAAAGTCCAATAAACAATTCATTTATATAAAACTACATAAAATGAACCAACAACAGAAGACCAATCTAATATTCAAAGTATACAGTAGATGAAAAAATCAATACTATCAAATGACAAAACAAATCCATGGTCAACAAGCTCCAAGCTCCACAACATCTCCGAAGAATCACCACAAGCCACTAGCAATAAGATGCTTTACCTTTTCCTGTGTCCCGAAACATGACATCTGCAAAAGAACCAACTTTATAAAGCATGGGTGAGTATAAAAATCAATAGTTTTACCCCATTGAATTCCCTACTCACACCACTATGATTGATGATTTATCCACCTTTAAATAAAAACATTTTATATAAAACTTTTTCTCAGAAGTAGTTTATAACTAAATATAAACAAGTTTCCAAAACCATTCATAACCAAAAGAATTCCAAGAGATATTGAAACCAATTTTCCAGAAATTTATTTTTCCAAAAATATAACCAAATAAGATTAAGAACTATTTCACAAACATTACCTTTTTGGCATACCTAACCATTTTACAAACTCATGCAACCAAACATGCATGGTACCTGTAAGGGGGGTGAAGCCCTAACCCTTATCCATCCCAACCATGATGGGGGAGACTTCTTAACATTATCCAACCCAAATTCACATGAATACTTGACGGGGGAGAGTCCTAATCCTTATCCATTCGACACTGATGGGGGATACCCCTAACCCTTATCCATCCTGAATGAAATATGATTGTTAGATGGGGGAGATCCCTAGCCCTTATCCTTCCCAACACTGATGGGGGAGACTCCTAACCCTTTTCCATCCTGAATGAAATATGAACACACACCAAATCTACCAATCAATCATACTAAACACTCTTTCAATAAAAACACCTTTTTATTGAAAACTATTTCTCTCAAAACCACTTCAAAGGCAAACCATTTTGATTCCAAACCATTTCAATAAAACACCCTTTTTATTGAAAACCAATTCCATCAAAGTCATTTCAATAACAAAACATTTCAATAAAACACACATTTTATTGAAAACCCAATTTTCATCAAACCATTTATAATTTCAAAAAATCCATAATTTAAAATCAACAATTTAAATTGTAGAATCCAATTCACATTGCACAACAATTCACCAAGATTTCCCAATTTCACTAAAACCATAAATCATCACTAAAGAAGATTTATTCAATTATTTTCACAATAAATTTCACAATACACACTCAATTTGAAAGCATGTAAATCAGTTCTACTAAGTGGAGTAGAGAAAAATCCCCCTACATTTAGGTTTTGGATGGAAACCACAACGAACGAAGAACTCTCAAGAAAATTGGGTTGCTTCTTCGTGAAACTAACTTAGATATCTTCTTATATCAAGATCAAGACCAAAATAGTCATATTTGTCATCCACACACATAGATCTACCCATAACAGTCATAGATATAAGAAATCGAGAAAAGAGGAGAATTTGATCTATATATATCTATGAAACCGATCAAGAACGAAGATGAACGATCACATACCTCAAGAATTCGACATCGATTCACCACGATAAGCCTTCGGATCACCTCTATAATGATGGGAGAACCCTCTTTGACCTTAGGAGAATAAAAATACCTAGTTAGGTACGCTTATGAAGAAAAAAATCCACATAGAAGCGAAAACACGTGACATCTACCTTTATAGGATTCATTTAAGTTTCCGCACAGTTTCCTCGCACAATTAGATAAACTGTGCACTAACCGTGAGTTAGCCACTGAATCGGAAGACACTCCATGCAATGTATTTCCACATAGTTAGAAAAACCGTGTTCCATCTGTGTGGAAGCTACTACCTCAAGGTCCCACTATGCACTTTTTGGCCGCAAGGTTTAGACAACCAGTGCACTACCCATGCAACTTCCCCTTTGTCTAAAACATCATTTAAAGTTATCCTGACTCTCCCATTCATCACCCTTAACATTAAAACCATTAAAATTTTCATGAATGGGGTACATACTAGAAAAATAGGGTACTATAGATTACATCATAAACATCCTTGTCTAGTATTGAGATATCCAATTTTAGTTATTCTCCATCAACAGTTATAACAATTCCCGACACACCGATGTTGGACATTCTTTTTCACTTAGAGGATTTGGGAGTTCTAAAAGAGATGTCATCATTTCCAACATTAAATATTGAAAATCAGCAGTATGATAATAAATGAATGAATGTGACCCAATAGTATCGAAGAGTAGTAGGACAAAAATTGAATTCCAAATATTTGTACCTCACACCCTAGACGGTCCTGCTTTAACATCGACAATCATCTGTCAGCTCCATACAATATCATTGTCGTTGCACATTTCCGTTTTTAATTTCTGAGATTTACCTTGTTGAGAATTCATGGTATTTCTAGAATCACTATACCTAGCTCTACTCTGATGATGTGATGTGTTTTTCTATCCTATCCATGTTGAAGCATATGATGCTTCTGATGCCTGAGATATGTCTTGATCACCTGACCATGGAGCACAGAAAAAATAGCACTGATTATGTCCCATCATGTTGTAGTTATTATATTCTATAGGTTATTTCATACAATCACTCTTTATATAGTTATGTGAACCACAATGATAGCAATCTGCTAAGATCTAGGGTGGTGGAGGAAGGATCACTGATCCAACCATCTGATTCTGATTTCCACTTCCACCTTGGAAATGGATATTAAATTTTCACTTCTTCCCAGTAGTTGAGTTCCCACCATTTCTTAAATGTAACATTATACCTCCTCCCATAGATCCTGAGATATAACATTTAGTAACAGTTGCTTTGTTCCCCATCCCTGTATAATCTGTAAGACAAATAACTACAATAATTGATCAAATATCATGTTACAGCCCCAATTAGAAGATGTGTGCCATCAAGGAAGTACATCTCAAAATATCTGGTGCAAAAATGACTAAATTGATAAATTTACATGATTATTCTATGATAGATTGTCTCTCTTGTTGTATTCTGAATATGTCCTTCATTTGTGTGATCTTGAATGTGTGAGGATAGAATTTTTTGTTGAACAATTCCTCAAAATCCTCCCATGTAAGGCCTTCATCAAATTTATCCTACAACGCTAACTCCCACCACAAGATTGCAATATCCTCAAGAATATATGTAGCCAGCTTGACCAATAGTTATACCAATGAGCTGATGAAGTCAATGAAATGATTCATCATGATAAGACACTCCTCTGCCTTCTATGGTTCAGAATCACCCCAGTAGTTAGGCGGATTCTGGTTCATGAACTGAATAGTATGATCCAAATTCCATGGCTCATTCCCCCGGTTCCCCGTATCAATATCATGAATGTCATGGATAGTACTATTAACCACCTATTGGTTCACCATTGGTTCTGGTGAAATCAAATTCACCGTAGGTTATTCGGGTTGGCTTTGACGAAGCCTACTGGGGGACATTTTCTAAACCGCCAACAAACACCTTCAATATCCCTCTATAGAAAATTATGGCCAAGAATTTCACACACTAGCATATAAACTATAAAAATATTGTTTTCCAAAAACAATATTATTTATTTTTTCAATCCTTTTTGACAAAATTGAATTTTTTTGGAATATTAAACTATTTTTAAAATACTATATGAATTTCCAATTTCAAAATCTAACATTTGAAAAACAATTCCACACATTTTGAAGATCAACAATTCTTCACATCATGATTGACTACTCAAAATGATGTATACACTCCTAGTGGGAAGTAATTCCTCTTCAATGCTTGTAATTCTCATCTCATTAGCTAAACCCATGATAATGAGATTTCCAAATCCAAGAAGTGTTTCCAAATGCTTATGTACCAAACTCCCTGGTAACTTGAAGTTCAACATAAAAGGGTTATCTATGTCCTTATATGAAATACTATTCATATTCCAACAATCCAACTCCTGTATATGAAATCAACCCAAATACTTGAGAAGAAGGAATGCCAACTCTAAGACCAAGAACATTGATGACTAATTGTTAGGAAAGGACTAAAGAATTTTATAACATTTGTACCTCAATGGAAGAACCAGACATATCCATTTGAAATGACCCGCTCATTCTCATTGGAAAGACAACACAACGAGTCATTACATGGCTATAAGAAACATCCCCATGGTGCCAAATGTTAGGAATAAATGATAAAGGATTTCACATAGCTTTGGGGACAATTTACACTTTAATAAATAAAACAACGAACCAACACATCATTACAAAACCATTTACAAAATGATACATGAACCCAAAAAAATACAAATAAACATCTTTAACTATCTAAAAATCACATCAAAGTGTGAAACAACGGAAGACCAACCAAGAATTATAGTATATAGTATATAAACAAAAAAAGGCTCTAAAAAACCACAAGGCTCTATAATCCACATGTTTAATGTTCCATAATTACCACATAATCCAAACATCATGATGTAATGCTAAAAATGTGGGAAACGATACCTTTACCCTGGTCCCGTAAGATAGAATCTGCAAAATCACCAAAGTTCCAAAGTAGGGGTGTGTATATAACTCAGTAGGTTTTCTCCAATGACATCCCTACTCAAGCCACATAAAATAAAAATTTATCCAGATTTATATAAGTCATTTTTATAAGTAAATTTACAAAAATAATTTATAACCAAATATAATGATGTTACAAAAAACATTACATCCATGTGAAAACAAAAATGAATGAAATCAATTTCCAGAAAGTTATCATTCTAGAAAAATAACTAATAAAAAACCTAAAACCAATTTCTTATTATCATTTGGTATACTCATTCCATTGTTCACCACACACCTACACATGCATGCTTAATTTGACAGTTCCACACTCAAGAGTGGTATCTTGTCCAATAACCATGTGTCCCAATGACACACATCCCCAATCAAGGGTCACATCCCATGTACCCCAATATTTCTCATACCTTAATAATGTCCATTTTATAACAAACTCAAACCAACACCATTTATTCAAAATACTTCCATTTCAACAATAAACCATTTCAATAAAACTTAATAGTTATTTAAAACCAAAGTAGAACCAATTTCGAATAATCATTTAATTTCAACAAAACATTCCCTTTTATTGGTAACATATTATCCCATTAATGTGCAAGAAATCTATGAAAATCCCCACTTTAGAATCCACATTTTAAATCCAAGAACTAATGAACACATTCAAAATCCCATGTTTTCCATATTTCACATCCATCACTCAAGTAAATTAACAATAAGATTTCAACAACCAAATCACAATAAATTCAATACCACACGTAAAATTTCAAAGTAATCCAATCATTTCTACTCAGTGGAGTAGATAAAATGACTTCCTAACACAAAGGTTTCGGCGAAAACCACAACGAACATAGAACACAGAATCAAACCGGGTTTATTCTCCAAGAATATTTCTTAGATATCTTCTCTATGAATGATAAGTACCAAATCAAAGTATATTGGGCATCTACACACCCAGATCTACTGATAACATGCATGGATCTATGAAAACGATTGAATAGGTGATGTAGAACTAATTATATCTATGAAATCAATGAGGAACGATGAAGAATAATAACATAACTCAATAATCTGTATTTTATTACCAAAGGAAAACCATCATATCACCTCTAGATCAATTGAAGAACCATCTTTGGCCATAAGGGAAGAAAAATCCTATGTTATGTCCTCTTAAAAAAATGATCCACTTAGAGGAAAAACATGTGAGATCAACTTGTATATGATGTTACATAAACCATTATCATGTTTAGATTGAGGTGTTTGAAAAATAGTGCACTAAGCATGTGTTTGATACTTTCTAGGAAGACCCTCTCACAAATTCCTTACATTATTTCCCTAACCGTTCTCCAACTGTGCTAGAGCCAATAACTCAAGAAGAACAATTACGAATAGTTTGGCCGCACACTTTGAAAAATCATGCACCACCCCTGAGACATCCATTTTTCCTCAAAACAACTTACAATGTTAACCAAACGCTCACAACTATCACTCTTACACTTTATAACCATAAAACCAATCTTGTAAGGGTTACGTTCAAAAAATAGTGGGTAATTCATCAAAATCAATCAAATCATAAATTTTCAATTAAAATTTGATATATTATACAATTGTTGTACATACATATTAAATTGCAATATTCAGTAAAGTATTTTACGTTAAAATTCAACACATAAAAAATATTTGACTAAAAGAATTATATAGGAAAATAACCATTACACTTTGAAATAACATATATAAAAATATAAAAAATTTTAATGAAAACATTTTCATTGTATTTAAATATGTAATATGTAAGGTTATATTCACAGAGCTAACTATTTATGATGGCAACAAATTCTATTCATGTGGTATAAGATAAATACAATTTCATTCATGATTTTGTAAAAAAATTACCGCATTTGAAAAAAAAAGAAGAATCAATTTATTTTTTTAAAAAATAATAATATTGGTATATATGAAAATAATATTACATTTTATAATAAAAAAAATTATTCTTTTGAAAAATTCTATGGAAAATGAGGCTATTAACGAAAAATATTCCTTACCATATAAAAAACCAACGTTTGCATTCCATAAAATAGTAGTTGTGTATCATGAGTTCTTAAATAGTGGAAAATGAAAGTAAAACATTTAATTTCAAGTGAAAAGAAAATTATATTAATATATATATATTTTTAGTAAAATATAAAATAACACATCAAAAAATGATTTATACATAAATAATCCAAAATAATGATGAGATAGTGAATTATACCCTTTCCCCAGGTCCTACATCCGTTGTATATGTTTTTACATCCTATATAAATTATATATATTTATAATAAAACTATTAAAAACCCAAAATAATATATATCATTCCATATATTAAATAATTATAACATTTTAGCACATGTTTGATAATAATTCATTTTTAAAATTATTATTTTTTGGTCAAAACTGATTCGTTTTTACATAAGTCTCGGTTCAGTAGTTTTTTTATTTGTAATTTGATCATTATTACAAAATATAAGGTTTTTTATGAGTATATAATATCTTATATTTTTATTATATATATAGTTATCTATATAATTTAGTTATATAAAAAATGATTTCAATTATTCATGGTGACTGTATATTATAAGTACAAGTAAATGACATTTTGACATTTCGATTGATGCGAAGAGATAATTTTAAATAATTATTCACCATGAAATTTTTTTATTATTTCATATATATCATATATATTTACTAAATATATTTTTATTTCTATCAAATTAAATAAAAATCAAAAACAAATTACATCTCTTCGTGGAGGTGGTAGTTTACATTTACCATAAGAATCATTATATTTTTACCATGGATTGGAATGTATGATAGTATATATGATGGTAAAAATAAAATGTAGTAATTTTTTAATAAAAAACATATATTATCATTAAACATAAAATAATACTAATCCATAGAATATGGTGATCAATAATGAATTTTATTGTTATGCAGTGACAGAATGTTGTACGTACATACGAATGATACATTCACTTCCCATTTGATCAGATAGAGGGTGTATAATGTGTTTTTAATAATTGAAATAAACTTTTGGTATATTGAGTATAATAGAATTTTTTATTTTCAAAAAAAATATTATTAGTAATGTTATAAAAACATTACGTTAAATAGGTCAGGTAAGATTATTACATCTTCTTTTAGGGTCCTTATATAGATACTTCAATATTTAAAGAATAACTAAAGGTAACAAGATTTTAACTGTTAAAGGGCTATAATTTTTCTGGTAAGGTAAAAATTGTCCCAAAAATTTTCAAAGAATGTTATTTTAGACCCTATTTTATTCCCTTTTTCCTATTTAATGAAATTTTAATATTTAAATTGTTTAATAAAATTATATTTTTATAAAATATCATCAAAAAAACATAGACAGTTTTAACTTAATTTCTCATTATTGATATAATGACAAAGATGGAATAAAAATACAATCCATTAATACACAGATAATATGATATATAAAATTATAAAATTTGTGGATCACTATATTTCACTAAAACTATATCATCTTTCATATTTTTTAAATACAATTTTTTACTTTTCTAATAGAATATTAAATATTGTGCTTGTGTTGTTTACTAAATTAACGTAAATATATAATTACATAAAATTAAGAATATATTACAATCTAATTTTTTATTATAAAAATTACATTTAATATTGATCCCAACACTACTCTTATCCTTATGTGAACATATAAAAAATATTTAAAAGTAATATAGTGCCATTTTATACATTTCATGGCTTTAGTATTATATAGCTCTGTTTTATGGGAAATGTGTCACTTAAATAATTAAATTCAGAGTATATGGTGGTAAATATTGGATTAACTTCATAAAAAGTTAATTAATATGAAAAATGGAGGCCTTAATAGTTTTTATTAACTTGGGTTATCCTGATATAACTTTTACTAAGGTGAAACATTATACAACATATAATATTTTTAATGTTTGACAACAAAAGGGTTGTATTTAGAAAATTTCTGATACTCCTAATTAAAAATATATAATATTTTCATTAAATATAATGTTTTATTTGTTGTTGAAATTTATATAAGAAAAAAATACCAAAAAAGTGTAATGAAAATGTACATTTCATAAATATTCATTTTTAAGTACAAAATTCAACCCTAAAATTTATTTCCATGAAATTAATTGTGTTGTTCATTATATAATGAATTTTGTGCAACTAAAAAAAATTAAAAAATTAATATCTATAAATTCGCTAAACAAAAATAAAATTTTAAATAATAAATTGTATTTACACCATTCAATTGAAAACTAATATTTTTGAAAAATCACAAATATTTTATTTTAGAAATATTTTATATTCTAAATTCAAATGTTAAATCGATTTTGTCAAATAACATTTATATAAATTCCAGATAATATTTATAAAATTCACAGAAAAATTTGTTAAATATTTTTTGGAGAAAAAATCCATTAAAAGTTAAATTTCTTTTCTAAATATTGAGTTATTATTTATAATGAAATATAAAATAAATTGGTATTGAATATTTTTTTATATGTATTTCTTCATTTGGTTATCACTATTCATTACTACCAATTAAATCACTATGTTAAAATGAATATATATATATATAATTATCTTAGTTACTTGAATCTCGTTGTTGAATGTATTATATTCTATCAAACATTATGTTATTTGAAAACAACATGGTATCACATTCAACGCCAATTAAATAAAATTTACCGTCACAATTTTATTTTTTGTTATAAAATGGTCCAACATTTCCTGAAAACCCATATCAAATAGAGGTTTAATAAAACCACTACTGAATATGATTGATACAAAAATATGAGGGTTTCATGGAAGAACAATACATAGATTTTCAACATGAGAACACCAATGTGAATTGAAAATACGAAAATAGAGGAGAAAACTAATGTATAAGAAATAATAGAGAGTGATAGAAAAACATGGTCAGAAAATGTAAATGATCAAGAAATCCATATGTCTATAATGGTTAAAAAACACCGATTCATCGATAATGAAGGTAAAATTATAAAATACTTTTATCATCATTCCTTTCCTAATGTTGAGGGATTATTTTAGAGTAAATATAAAGAATATTGAAAAATATACACACATTGATATAAGTCAATTCAATAAGAACAATTTCATCATTTAGTAGTGTTTCAATAAACATCAACATAATCTATTACCCAATTAAATGAATATTCAAGATGATATTTTCATGTTTGATACACCAAGATTATATTTTTATGGATTATATTATCCATAAAATTATAACAAGCCTTAATATATGTATCTAAATATACATTTAAACCAAATTGTTTAGAAAAATATATTTAATATAATATATTAATCACTATAACATCAATAGTAAGACCAATGTTGCATCTTAATACATTCTATAAATAGGAGTCCATATGAACCATAAAATATAAATATATATATATAATCCAAAAACCCTAAAAATAGGATTAAGGTCATTAAATTCCCAAATTAATCTTATCATTAGTTTCTTAATGTTTATAAATTGCCTCTATATGTCGCATATCTAATATGAGAATTCCATCATCACATACTCCCCAAATTCATGGTATTAACATGAATCCCCATAAAACCTTTGTTATTACCTACATTATTTCATAAAATTAACACTCTCTTAATTGCATTATTAAAATCACAAAATTTTTAATATATACAATAAATTGAATAGAGATGTAAACATTAGAAAAGTTAACACCAACCCACTAATCAGTTCCAGGGTTAAAAATATTTTCCTATTTATTAATCATTATATATAATAATATAATCACATCTAAAAATTATTATCTAATATTTAGACACTTATTATGTTTTATGATTCGATCAATCGTGTTATTATCCATAAAAAATCAAAAAATAACTATATAAACTATCTAGGTATTTATTAAAATTCAAAATAATAATTCAAATATAAATTCAATAAAATTATTGCACAATTATTATTGTATTTGTGATTATTATATCCCAAATACAACATATAAAACACATATAAAACATTATTCTAAAATACATATTCCTAAATAGTTCAATCTATCCAATTCAATTATTAACATGGAATTTTTATTCCCATGGTCTATGAGTTAATCATATTATTAAGAATTTCACAAGGATAATTCCATTATTCCCTACATATATGAAAAATATATCCTAATAAATCCCTTTCTTTATGAACATTATCACAATGTAGAAAATATCTACCCCTTACTATAATGAATTCCCTTGTGTTTATCTTTGAACATTAGTCATATATTTGAATTTGATCCAATTTTGAATCCATATATTCAACAACATGATCTAATAATAAAATTATTCTTCTAAAAAATTGATATTCCAAGATTTTGTTAATGTGAAATATGTTAATCATATATGATGATAATTGAAAAATTATAATAAAAATATCTTTCATTATAATCTTCATTATTATTAGTTTCTTGTATTCAAAAAAATTATTAACATTCAATGTTAACAAAATCTCATAAGTTACCAACCATTCATTTAAAATAAGAAACATTTAATGGCCACAAATTGTCATAGTGGAAAAAATAAACCAGAAAATATTTTATATAATTTGAAAATGACAACAATTATTTTTAATCTTGAATCCATATATGCATTTCATTAAAAAAAATTATACAACATATTTTATATTGTTTCAATAGTTATTAGTTGATAAAATAAATATTTAATAAGTTATGATATATATTTTTTAAAATAAAACATATAATTCTAGTTTTAAATATGATTTTTTGTTTTTTTAATTTTCAAATTATTTCTTATATGATTAAATAAAATTCAGAATATTTTAATGGGTTAATTTTTGTATATAGTTAAATTAATGATTTTATGATTAATTAATTTATTTTATGTTAAAAATTTAAATTTTTTGAAATTATTCCGAATATTATTTAATCTGTAAGATTAATTTACAGTAATTTTATATTTTTTTGAATATTTTTTATTCAGTTTTTTAAATTTATTTTTCCATGATTTTAATTCATTAATTAATTAATGTGTACTATTTAATTTCATTCCCTTAATTAATTTTTTTGGAATTCATTTATAATTCAATTATTTTATTCATTTTTCACTTATTTTGTTTATCACATATTTAATAATTTAAGTATTTTTTTTACATTCTTATATATTATATAATTTTCTGACTATTGAAAAATGATTTTACACCATATTTGGTGAACTATTGCCCTATTAATTTTATAATTGTTTTTACAGTAGTATTTATGTTTCAATTTAATTTTTGGACATCACGTAGCCAAATTCACCGATGGCTTAACATTGTTCAATTCTCTACTTCCCACACAACCAATTCATAAAATAAAACCATGTACCCAATTTCTAAATAACAAGAATGTATAAAATTTTTAAGGGGGTATTTCACATTAAAATTTTCTCATCCATCCACTAATGGAGTGAAATAAAATGTCACCCCATTTAACATTCCCTAATGGTAGGGCTCCTCGGAAATGATCTGAACATGGGAATTAGGGAGATCAATGACACCACTATAATCCTTGTTTGAGAAAATTGTCTATGATATCTTCACCATAGTTGATGGTGTCATGGAGAACACAGATCTATAGACCCCATTATAGTGAAAATTTGTGGTATGAGTTATCTATTAGCGAATTATATTGGATAGTCAATCATGTGAATGGAAGAAAAAAATATTACAGTGAATCTATTCTCGAGTGAAGATAATGAACTCATAGATGATTGGGATATAGTTTTTATACTATTATTGGGTTTTTGAGTATTAATTTTTAGGTTTTCAATCAATTATAGATTAGATCTCGTAGCTATATATTGTTTGGGAAAAATAATTTAAGATTTGTGTGCATTATATTATCAATGATATGGATCAAGGATGTCCCAAACCTAAAAAATGTGATTCATATGTGGTGATCAATACAAAGATAACACATATCAAACTGTTGGATATTTTTAATGATTTTCATGTAGAACATTATCAATTGAATCTAATGCATATGATTAATAAATCTATTCTAAGTTCTATAATGATTCACGTCAAATGTATAAGTAATTGATGTAGAATGAAAAAATATATTCATCAATTAGGGACAATGAGAATGAATTTTAACGAAGAGACATATTATTAATTTATGGGATTATGTCATGTTGATACTTCCTCATCAATGATTATAGTATAAGAGGCTATATGATGATGTTGGTGTTGATCATGAGCTGATGTAAAAACTAGATATTTGGTTTTTAATGTCCATTATGTGATCATGGGGATATCAGATTTTATCATGAAACAATAGTAGAATTTTTGAAATAATAAGCCATTTGAATGTTAGGATGTGAGCATGAAGATTATTTTTATTTGAACCCTTCAGTGAACTATAGAATCATTGTTCATAATTATGGATCTGTCTATATACAAAGAAATAAAAAGTTTCTTTAGATTGGGGTTTTCATATTATTTGAGATATAAGTGTCTTATATGTGGAAGCTAGTTAAATTAATGAAATAATGATCACAAAATAATTGGGTGATTAATTTTTATCTAGAATAGAAACATGATCAACTAATAGTAGAAAATATTATTTTGATATGTATGGACCTTTTATGTTTCCAGAGGAGGACTTATAATAGTGGGAAATTTCATTAATTAACAACCAATAATGGGATGATATTTATTAAATTTCTTGAATAAGATCATTACAATACAAATAATTTTGGAACATATAGAATTATGAGGGTGTAGAAGTATTGGAAATATAAAATTGTCCTTGGATATAGATATGAACATGTTGTTTTTTATAATAAGTTAAAATAAAGAACTTATAAATAATTTTTAAAGAGGGTGATGAGAATAAGAAGCTATTTCTACTTCGGAAGTTGATGAATATTTAAGGCCTTATATGCTTCCTAAACATGTATACAAATATATTTTATAAAAAAACATATATTCAACAATTAATTTATTTCAGAGAATTTATTTTGTATGAATCTACTTTAATATATCTACATAATTATGTTAATTTAAATTAGACAAAATATCGAGGAATTTATTTTATTTTATTTAATGATATGAATTTGTACCATTTTTTATATTTCAGAACTCATATTCGTGATTTTAAAATCAAATATGAGGTATTTTAATTTAGAAAGAAGAAAAATTGATATGGTTAACCACTATTTAAATATATCAATACATTTTTAAAGATTGCTAGTACAATGGGAGTCGACTGTTTCATTTCTCTCCTTGATTGTCGGGAGAATCGATCCCCTTTTAAGGAAAAATAGAATAACAACTAATATTTTAATTTTTTTTCTCAAACATTTTTTGATGAATGAGATACCTGAACTGTTATATTTATTCATACATTGAGAGAAATTTTTATTTTTAATATCCCAATGTGATAAATAACAATTGAACTATGAGATCAAGTAGAACTATAAGCCTCTCTCTTTTGTGTTAAATTGATTATTATTTTTTCGATTTGAATTTGATATCTGTTTTTTATTTAACTTAATGTAAATTTAATGTTTATATATATAATGATTCATGTTACCAAAATTGTATTCCCCAAGAAATATAAAATTTTAAATAAAATGAATAATAAAAATGAAAACAAGAGACTAATATAGTGCAGTATCATCAGGATAAAACCTTGTGTACAAATATACTACAATATTTATGGGATTAAAATATGATGAAGGATTATTGTGAATAAAAACACTAAAATTAATTTTTTTTCATTTTTATAGTGGCTTTAAAGGGGGATTACCAGAAAAAAATTAATCTATATAAAATAATGTAATAAATTCTATTTTATGTCAAATAAGAACTATGTAAATATAGATTATAAAATTTATTAAAATCAAATAACAATAATCATAGAATTTTTTTCATAGATATTGAAATTTAGAAGAAATTGAAACAAAAAATGAATAAATGAGGGAAATTATCATAAAACTGATAGCTTTAAAAACATATACACCATCGTAGAACAATAAACATAATATTATATTTATCCTCCTAATTTTGAGTATAATAAAAAATTCACTAGATATCCTTAAATCAAAATTGGTATCAAAATTATATTATGAAGAAGTCACCATTTACCTTAATTCAATAGACTTTTGGGGGGATCCTTACAAGAGCTTACATGAATTCTTTAATGATTGTATTACTGTTTAATCTAAAATATTACGTGAGGATTAAATAAAAATATGGACTTCCCATTTTCATTGTATAGGTTTTATATGAGGATAATTTACTACTAAACGTCCCATCTTATAAGGATCAAGCCCCATTATACAAAAAATATATTTTAAAAAATTACCCACCATCAAGGACTAGATCTTTTAAAATTGAAATTTGTGTGATGGGTCATTTAATAGAGGAGACTCATCAAGGAAATTGGGAGTAAATAATTATTCTATTCTCTTTATAACTCCATCACCAAATTTCTGATTAACAACCAATTAAATAATCATACAAAGGCTTAGTGTTGATGGATTTTGGTATTATTGATAATGCTAATATAGTGTATTTGGTACACATGATTTCCATTAATTCATGGAAATAAATATAAACTATGAACCCAAATAAATAGAAATTCATTAAATAGGTTATGGTTTTTCTACGACATTATATTTTGGTTTCTATTTAAAATTTTCATAATATATGATTTGAGATTCAGATGATTTATGTTTCTGAAATTGTGGGATAAATGTTTACTAATGTTGTCCGTTGAAATTATAAAGAATATCTATTTTTTCACATTTTTTGGCATTATGGAACGACTTGTAGTAGTGGACATCTTTTTTCATGCTTCAATGTTGTATGTGTCTTTTAAAACATTCAATGGATATTTCTTGAAAAACAATTCCTAAATACCTAGATCAAAACATTTACCAAAATAAATTCTCATGTAAATACCTTTTAAATAAAACCATAAATTAAAGAAATTATTAAATAACTAATATAACAATTTTTTAGGAGTAATGTTCAATAATTAAAGAATTTAAAACCATAAAATATTAACAATAAGTATCGCTAAAATAAAAACTTATTTTAAAATCAACATGATTGAAATTTCACAATTTTTTATAAAAAAATAATAAATTAATAAATAACCTAGGAAATTTTTCCAACATGAAGTTGTTTTTAAAATATAAAATAAAATAATAAAAAAACGATTTTTTACAAACCCAGGATACTAAAATTAGTTATATGGAAATCGAAATCATTGTTTTTATATATAACTTGAGTGGTAAAATTTCATTAGAATATGGACTCATCTTAAGAGGAAGAGTAAAGTTTTGTGAAATAATTCATACAAGTGAAAAAATTTGAATAATTTAT
Organism: Viscum album; assembly: GCA_963277665.1. Taxonomy (NCBI): domain Eukaryota; kingdom Viridiplantae; phylum Streptophyta; class Magnoliopsida; order Santalales; family Viscaceae; genus Viscum; species Viscum album. Next base: position 200,234,034 of record OY728121.1, on the reverse strand, counting down.
GCAATACATATTTTATATGATCATTAAAATTATACATATAATTCTGATGATAATAATCAATAAAATGTATAAGTGTCAAAAACTCAAACAGAGTCAATTAATCCCGATTCAAAATATTTACAAGAACATGTTGTCTTGAAAAAGTTATAAAAATAAAAATAAAATAATATGAATAAATTATAAATTTAAAAAACAGTGAGGTATTTCATAAACATTTTGTTATTTTTTCAAAGGTGGGGGAGTTGAATACAATCATAAAATGTATAGGGGTATGCCACCTTAACCACTATGACTCTCCCTATTAAATACATTTTTTAAAATAAAATCGATAATGATGTTATAGAAATTTTTAGTATGGTCTCGGATAATATCACATTGTTTAGTATTTTGAATTATATATCATTTTATAAACATTTTTTGTAATGAGATATTCACTAACAATACAAGAATTAATGTAGGTGTGAATTATAATTTTATTAGTCATGTTTATTCAAATATCTATAATTCCCTCCATGTTAAACACAATGATCCTGGAACATTTTTTATTTATTATGTAATTTAAAATAATCAATTTTTAAATAATATGTTGTATTTACGATCCTCCATAAATATTATGACTTATTATGTATTTTCAACAATGCAGGTCGTGGATCCTAAACACTTTGATATTTTCATCCAACTACCTAATAGTAATTTTTTAAGATATTTGGCTTTATTAAAGATGTTCTTGGAATGGATAATTATTTATTATTCCATTTAGATATTTATTCATTAGATATATAGTATGTTTTATTTAATTTATCTGCACAATTAATTCTATGAACACCATTCATGAAATAAAATAGAGATTTTATGAATGTCTAATGAGGAATACTGTCTATATAGTATGGAGGTAATATGGTTAATTTTTTCATATTTGAAAAATTGAAACAGATTACCGAATATAATTTAACAAACCATGTTTACAAGAATGAATTATTTTCCACATAATTTTATCTTTATTTTAAAAAATATTACATCCTTATATATTATTTTGGAATAGAACACATGACTAGAATTTTTATAGTAGTAACACATCTAATATATGATGTCGTGATTAATCTATAACATAAATTTTTTGGGACAAAATTCTTGTTTTTTTAATTCATTAACATCAAAACTATAGTGATTTTATTTAATACAATATAGAAATAAATTATTATTTTATTTATATTCATATGATATGTATTACTATGGAAAATTATGAATTTTTAAGTGAAATTTATACTAATATAGATAGAACTGATTAGATTATATTAATAATGGAGAACTGTTGAATAGAATTTTTTCCTTGTGAATGATTGATTTAAAACGATTACGTTGAACACAATTTATCTTCAAAATATCATTTATTGGTCCCCACATTTATTGAAATTTATTATTAAATATCATGTCAGGATTATAAATTTCTATTTACTTAAAAGAAATTGAACTATTAGATTAAGAGTATGTAATTACTATATTCATATGGATGATTTAGGTTTATAAAATGATATCAATAAAACCATAAAAATTGATTTTTCAAAAGGATATTCCCTCATATAACTAAACATAATCAATTTCCTTAAAATATAAATATTTCATCCAAGAGGGAATAAAATTACCTATTATAATTTCATTTGGGTTTTCTATGGAAAAATGATACCAACATGTAGAGGTCCTCGAGGAGAATATGCATCAATTGGAAGTTTTTGGATGAATTTACATTGAAAATAAATCCATTATTCAGGAATATGATTATTATAGAATAAAATTTGAAACCCTCTATGGAATTTCTAAGGTTATTGAATCTAACCCATATTGATATGGTAAAAGAATGGGCAACAAACTTGTTACTTGTTGGTATAATCAACTTCATATTAAGAGGAAATGTGTTAGTTTTTTTTCAGATTGTTCTAAAAAAATATGATTCAATGTTTTCAAGAGTGAACATGCTGAAATAGTTCCTTCCAAGTTTCACAATATTTGGAGGGAATCGATTGAATTTAATAGGATATACATTTTGACATAGAAAGACCACATCCCCCATCCTTTTCATTATCAAATACATGAATATATATCTAATTAATCACTTTTTGACATCTAAATGTGTAATTATATATACATCAAAACTCATATATCTCTAGAAATTCTTCATTACAAAACATCCATAATCATATTTAGTACATGTTTTACCAGTGAATGAAATTTGAACTATGTAATTTTCTTACAACCTTTAAAATATGAATTGTTAACATTATTTTTGAATTTTTTAATGAAAGAAAGGTGTTTTTTGGATGAAATTACAATATATGGGAGGTATTTGGAGAGTTTTCTCACTAGTTTAGGGGATTTTATTAGAGTTTTATTTATGAATAACATTTTCCTAATGTATGAATAATTCCATTTTATAGTTGAATGAGTGATTTTACATTTATATGAAGTGTGTAGAAATGGAATTCATCTAGACAAGTATAAGGGTGACATCATTTCTTCATTGAATTTTTGAAATATTGTGAATGATATTAGATCATTTCTTGGACAATATATTATTTTTAGGAGGTTCATAAAATAAATTACGTGAATTTAAATGCATTTGACAAGGCTAAATCCTACTGGAATTCATGTTTCCATTATTATGAAATTTATGTAAGCTTTTGATTAACTCATAATGATACTGGTGTCACCACCCGGATCTCAACCAAAAAATGTGGAAATCCATTGTTATATAATGACAAATGTATTTACAAAATAATTTTTAAATTTTCATGCTTAAAATTTAGATATATGCCAAATTCCATTTCCTATGGTTCTAGGTCTAATGTTTACACCATATCAGATTACTCCACAATATAAAATGAATTATAAACTATTTTTTAACATTTATATATTTTAATAAGATCATTTTTATCTAAAATAGTGGTTTTTAGTGATCTTTAAACTACTACATATCTTATAATAAATTAATAGTTGAATCCTCATATTTTAATATGGATATTATATCATTAGTAAGTTAACATAGAGATCAAATATAGATATGTTACTGTGAAAATTGTGCCTAATAATTTGAGAAGAAAACCATCAATTTTGAAACATGGAAATTCGTCATTTTAAAATATTACATGGTTTATCTAGTGAATTATTAATATTATAATTCTATAGAAAATAGGAAATGGTTTTGAAAAAATGTGAAATACTTACCTTATAAAGTTTTTCCTCATTGGTTTCAAAAAAAATAATAAATTGTTTTTTGAATCCCCAAAATATGTTTTGAACAATCATTAATTTTGTCATGTTAGAAGTGAGTATATTTTTAGGGTATGTGTCATGAATTTTTTTCTTTCATTAGGTCATAAATTTTTCCTTAGTTTGAGATGTGGGGGATACTATTAGAAACATAAGACAATTATGAAAATGATAAATTAAGATCTATTATGCGATATATTTTTCATTGATTATCATGAAAAGTGGTGAAGTTTTAATGCTTTTCAATTATATGGTAGCAATACTCAATGCAATTATATTGCACAAAAGCTATTTTGGTTATGTGGTTTTTATTCTGACTGTAGTGATTATTTATTATGGAAATTTCCTAATTCCATTGGAAGTTTACGAAAATTACTTGTGTTATATTATTTTTCATTGTTTATTGAAGATATCAGAATTGATCATTATAGAGTGGTCTATAATTTTTTCCATCTTAATAAATTTTCAATGATTGGGATTACCACATTGATTCTCATTAACCAAGGTACTGATTTCAATAATATAAATTTTCAATATTTTTTTAATTATATTTGGTTATTCAAAAAATTCATACCCCCTTTAATTATGAAATTAATGTTATGAATGAAGTGTCGAATATGGAAAACAAATGTATCTTTGACAAAACTATTTTCTTAGATAGGAATGATAAGAGATAAACTATTTATGATGATCAATGGGTGTATAAGACTTCCAATTATACTAAAATATGAATATCACAATGTTGGATTGTTTTTTGGAAGATCATAAAACATTACCATTGAAATTGGGAAAAACAGTTTATGGGCTATCAAATACATAATTTTGATTCTATTTGATGATTGAAATTATAGGAATAATTTCATGTAAGATATGGATATTTAATATGAAAATGTATAGATTTTTATGTATAAAAATGTTTTTATGATTTTTTTTTGAAAATAGCATTATAGATTATAGATAGTTTGAAAATATAAAACTATATGTTTATTATTTAGTGTGGTATATTTCATTAAAAATGTGATTTTCCTTTCATTATAAAACACTATTTTCCCTTTAATATAACACCAATTATAGATCATGAGAAGGAATCACCATTCAAAATAAATTGACACATGATTAAACTATTTTGGGATGGTAACAAAGAACTAACTGTGGAAGATAAGCTTTTATAATAATATTAGTATGACAGAAAATTATTATTTTTTGATTATTTGATTTTGGATGAATTGTGGCAGAATGTACTAACCTTTTATCAGGTTACTTTTTTCATTTTGTTTCTTAGTGTTTCTTTGTATAGAATGTAGGGAGTTTTATGAGAGGATATGTTTCTATATTTTCCATGGGGAATCAACTTGGCCATTCCATTACATTTATCTTCATGTTGTGGATTTATTCTTATAATATCCAATAATAAAATCATGATTCATCATAAAGGAACATTGATAAAACTCTTATTTTATTATCCAAGAGATTTATAATACTTTGGAGGGAATTTTATTTAATTAAGTATTTATTTTTTACAACATTATTAGATTCTAGGATAACAAAAAACACATAATCAATGTGAAGAAGTGGTGAATTTATTTTTGGAATTTGTTAAAAAAAGAGAATCTATTTAAGTGAAGGAATTTTTTATTTTATGAAAATTATTGATTCATTCTAAAATCATCATGTTTCTAGAATTTTTAACATAATTTATAATACTATGAGTAGAAATTGAAGTGAATTTTCTTGAATGAATTTTCACTAAGAATTATTTTTACCACTATTAAATTTATTGTGTGTTATTTTCATTTTATTTTGAATATTATTTGGATGGTTTTTAATAAATTATAACAGATCCATAAAAATGAACTAGTATATAGGCCACACCCTATAACCAAACTACTTATATCGTAACGACAATGTGGAATTTTCTCAATATTGGGAGATATTTTAGTTATTTGGGATTCATGTAAAATTTATAATGGATTTTATTGTATCCCTTTCAACTTGATTTTAGTCCTTTGATTTTTTAAAATTTTATAGAACATAAATATATATTTACTTGATTAATCATATTGGATTAATCATTGGGGACAATTTTTAGTTTTATTATATGTTATAGAGGTTTATAATTTTTAAATATCTACAATAATTGATACCCATTGAAACTACTAAAGTAATTCAGATTTTTTTGTTTCTCCTCATTTCAAAAATAATATGTACAATGTAAATTTTTTTATAATGATTCAATTATGTGTATCAAATTTTAGAATGATAATTACCTAATTTCAATTTAATTTAATTTATTATAATTTGTTTCATTTCCCTCTTGAAGTGTTTTTTGGCAATGGTAAATGATTTTATGATAGTTATAAAATTATCATTTCCCATGAATTCATTGGCATAGATAAAAACACTTAAATTATTCATTAATATGATTTGAAAAAATACAATTTGAATTTAGTTTATACCCATTTATTTTATTCAATATATTGATTGATGTTTTATTTATGATTTCATATATTTTTGTTTTCTCATAAAAAAAGAGTGTCTGAAATTATTTGGATCCTAATTATTTTATTCTATTTTTCTGGTACAAAAATGAAATTTTTAAGTTTCCAATGAATTCATATTTATTTGTGTTTAATATATTATCAAAATTTTGATTTCAATCATCATTGTAAAAAATGAAGTGTGTTTCCACTAATAAAATTACCTTCTTAGAAATTTTCTTCACTGGGTGATGAGAATCCAAGGGGAGAACATAATTATCAAAACAATTTTTTTGTATCCATCAAATATATAAAATATAAGATTCATTTGATTTACATTAAACGTTTTAATAATTTTATTTATGATAAGAAATAAATTTGTATGATATAATTTGTTGTGGATTTATTTTAAATTAAATTTTCCAGATAAATTTTTAATTTTGGTACATTTTACTTTAATTAATAATGATTTAATTGGATAATTTCCATATTTTTTGGTTTTATATTTAAAAACACAAAATTATATGTACAAATATAACAATCTGTTAAATTTTTACTAAAAAATTTCTTGGTGAATAATTAATCATTTGATATTTTTTATTGCATAATTTTTATGAAAATATTTAAATTAATGTTAATTTGGTCAATTAATTTATATTACGTTTTGAAATAATAATTTTGAAAAAAATAAATTTATTTTTTATTTTTTAATATAACATAAAAATTAAAAAATAGAGTTTTTATTATATTTTTTAATGTTTAATAAATTTATCTTTTACTCTTTTTGTATTTAATGAATTTATAGGTCATTGTTATTTACATTATTTTTTAATAAAATTTATTACTTTTTTTCATTGAAATATAGTGAAACCCATTTTCAATTCATGTAACTTCTCAGTTTTGTTATTTAATTACATAATTATTTATTTTAACTAAGTTTTTTTTAATTTATAATTTAGTTTATAATTTATTATCTAATTAATTGAGAAATTATATTAATTTTGACCAATTATTTATATATTTAATATATAATTATTTTTTTAAAATCAGTTTTGATGTAACTATTTTATTCAAGTACATAACATTTCTAAACACTGTTATGCGAATCATGTAGATGAATTATCTACAATAGACCTACCGAATTCAGCGTATACAACCCGATATCTAATTTCTAAATTTCAATAATGAAGACAATTTTATCTTCTATCATTAACATACCAATTTTTTCATGAACATTCTCATATATCTGATACAATGGATTTCTATTTTCAATACTCGAATTGAAGGTCCCCATAGAAATGATATGAGCTCAACCATTAGAGATCATGAATCAACCACTATGATCCATGCCTGATCAAAGAGCTGATGAACTCGTCCCCATCACAATTAGTGTCCATGAAGAATAAACCTATACAAACCCTCCCATTTGGAATATTCATCATTATTAGAATCCTTATTTTATCAATAATTCTTCCACTATGGATATGAAATCTTGAAAGTTTACTTATTCGGTTTGAGTGGGTTGTGAATGAAAACCTGATATATATCCAAGTATGTTGAAGGATATGAATTTACAATTGTGTTACCTTCTCTATATTATCATGTTATTTGACACTGAAATAAAATTTTTCATAGATTAGTGAGATAATGGATGAGGATACATGATTTTTTTGGATTCATTTCCAATGAACAATATGGCCCTTATTAATTCAGTACTGATGAACCCCACAACTAGTAAATTGACTAGAGTTGAGACTATTGTAGATTGAGTGATAAAAAAATATTTTCTTCCTAAATGCCATCCTTGAAGATTAATCAAATCCTAGAGCTGGATTAGATTTTCTATTGAATATGAGTATATTTCATTCAGTGCATTTTGATGTAGAGATGGAAATATAATGAATCTACATTGAACATATTAGCAAGAGAATATAATGAACTCATAAAATATTTTACTATTGTTGGATTGAACCCATTCATGGATTCTACACTCTTTGTTTGTTGGTGTTCTATCGAAAATTAATTCAGTCTTATTATTCCCCAATGATGCATCCATTGATTGAAAGATTTTTTTGCTTCAGGTTGAAAATGAAATATCTCAAGAGAACCCCAAATAGAAAATGATGGATTTAATATGAAGATCAATTCACTAATAATGCATCTCAAATTTCAGTCTATTAGACAGTGATACTGATATTGATGAATATTGAATTAATTTTATATTGTAGATGAAAATTTCTGAACGACACCATGTGATGAGACAAGTCATCCAAACCAGTCATTGATGACTAATGTAAAGGATTAATGGTTACTATACTGGGATGATGAGAATGCTTTTGAATAGAGAGAAAAAAATTTAGTATGGGAGCGAGGAATTGTCATGATTCATCATCATTGATTGAAATAGTCTATAATTTTTCAATGATATGGTATTGTTCAAGAGATTGATTCGAAAATAGATTCAGGGTTTTTTATGTTCATAATATGATCAAGGTGAGATACAATTTCATCAAACTTCTACTGAATAATTTGTGAAATACAATGTCATTTAAAATATCAATGTGGGATTTAGGGTGGTTTTGATGTTAACTGATTAGTGAAATACATGATCAATATTCCTATTTTTGATGGTATCCCAAGTCATTGAAAAATTATGTTTCCTAAAATTTTATTTTGATGAGTATTTGAGATAATAGATTGTGTGCTTCAAAATATAATGAAATTAATTAATTGATGAATGATGTCAAGTAGTGTGGGTACATTCTTGATAATCATGAAACATGACTAGTTGATTGATTGAATTTATGTTATGATATATAGTTCATAGATAGGTTTTCATAGGTTTTCAAATAACAATGAAAATTTTCATTAATTACTAACATGTGTTGGATGGATAATTTTTATATTTCTATAATCTAATCAATAAATAATGGGAATTTTTTGAAATTAAATTATTATATATGAAGAGAAATCTTGGAATCAAAATGTAGTAATAGTCATGGATATAAAGATTCTATATTTTTAATATGTTGATAACATCATGAATATTTAGGGATTTATAAATTGGATTGAATGGAGTGGAATGAATAAGATCATCTATATAGAATATACTACTTTAGATGCATCTGAACATGGAATGACTTCTTCACATCATGATCATGTTATAAATGATCTCTCATTGATGATTCTTTAATATTGGAGTGATTATTTCTTTCTATGATTTTATTTCATGATGTCATATTGTAATCTCTCACAAGAAAAATGAATTTAATGATTTGGTCAAATCATAATGAATATATTTTATATCATTTAGTTCAATTTATTTCTTCTATTAGGAAATGGAAATGACTTTGGTCAGAATGTTTCAATTGATGGTGGTGGATTTTCTGTTAGACTAAGGAAGATATTGATTTCATAAAAAAATGGTCAAATTTATAAACCCTCCATCGATGATATTTAGTGCATCCAGTGTTAGCTATATCACTACACTCTATGATTTTCAAGCACATCAATCGCATCATTCTGAAAATCGAATAATATATATGATTTTAATTATTAATCTTAATGTTTTGATAAAAAAATATTCATGTGTTTATATATTGATTCGGGAATTAATGTATTTCTCTATTAAAATAACATCAATATATGAATAAATATTTGTCTAGGAAATCAAATTGATTTGGGAACTTGTCTCTTTTATTTTAACATATTTATTCATTATATTATTTCTTTTTGTTTTCATCTATTTTGTTTCTGATTATAATTAGTATTCATTATAAATATTATATTAATTCCTTTTATAGAAATAATTACATACTGAAAACAATTAAAAATATGACTGTACATAATAATAAAAATTATTAATGAAATAACCTACGGGGTAGTCTAGTTGGGAGGCGCTCTCTATGAAATTGAATGATAGAAAATATATATATGATGTACTAATTTACTGTTATTATCCCTAGATGCATCTATTCCCAAACCACATCCACTTATATTTTTCTAAAAAGGATATATATCTAGGAAAACTGCATAATCTATACTTTATCCAATATTTGGGATGTTATCATAAAAATATACTTATTACCAATTTCAATCAAAGAACTATTTTCCCTAAAATATATTTTCATTCACTTAGTTCCCATGTTTTATACTAAACATCCTCTGATACCAACTATAAAGGCCATTGAAACTAGTTTTCCATAGATGGGGATGTATTATTTTTAGAGACTATTTTTCCCTTTCAATACATTGAAATATACTAAGGAATATTTTATATCCAGGATCATATATACTGTGAGATTATAATGGAAGGTGAGAATAAAATCATTTCTATAATAATATAAAATATATTCGATATCACGCAGAATAATTTTCATGAAAAATGAATATCTCTTTAGTTAACTCTCTGATAGGAAATATAAGACCACAATTGAATCAAAAGGGCAGGGTAAACCTTCTGTGCATCATAAATTTGGTTGGAGTTGAACGTTTAGAAAATGAAAACATTGGCGGGTACATTATGTGTATTAGTTATGTAATATATTTAATCAATCAATTTAATTACTAAAACAAAATTTATCCATTCAAATTTCTTATCATGAAAAATCTATAGGATTATCTAAAATTCATTGAAATCATTGACATGTTGTTTCTTCATTTTTTATTGGAGTATCAAGATCATTTGCAATTAATGATTAGATAATGGCGAATCAATAGTCTATGGATACATTAAATCATCCTCATCATTGGATACCATGTTATTTATAAATGACTCCTGCAATAATGAGGTAGGTCCCATCAATTGTTGTTTCATCCCATTAATAAAATATTAAACTTGTTTTTATATAATATTCATTGTTATTCAATTGATTTAAACCTTCTGATGATTACATGTGAAAAATTATAATATTTATTCCAATAATTCGTCATTATTCCATATTTCACACAACGAATATCCCTAATCCAGGAATTTTGGACAATAATTTTTGGACAACGATTAATGAACCTATTTTCTTCTTACCCCATCTTATTCATTATGTAATTCATAATTGGTCAACAAGGCTACAATTCAATATTGTCAGGTGGGTCCGAGCATTAAAAAACACGCTCAATTCATGGTGGATGTGAAAACAATGAAAGGGGATGTTTTTTGGAGAATGATCTGGATGGATGTTGGGCAGTGATGATGGATTCATAGAACATCGATCTGAGGCGGTGATGGTATTAGAAAGGGAGGCATTGATGAAGGACAATGGGATTCCTACAGGTTTCCAGATTTCAATTTGTGGCCTTTAGGGGTCAGAATAAACTGATGAAGGTTATTTCAAATAATTTGTGGTTGTTAAATGGAAGACTAAATGGTGTGAGAAAAAAATATAATACCCACCATAACGATCTATTGTTCAACAAAATCTCAAATAAATAGTGTGTACTCGGATGAACACATATTGTGCAGTACCATTGTTATGGCGTCTAGGGTTTCTAGATGGAGATAAGTATCACACACCATGTGGGAGCCCCACATATCTTATATACTAGAGATATAATCTCATAATGAAATCATGGAGTACACGGTCATGAAATTTTCATGACACAATTCAATGACTCAGTATGCAACCAGATAAATGGTCAGCTACACAGACATGGATAGAAGGACTAGATTATGAACAGAATCACATGACTCAACCATAAGAAGTTGAGATGCCCCGTATAATAACGTAGAATTTGTATCACTATAATGCAATAAATACATGTAATATAGGGTAAATATATAGGAGTGTAGGTTATTTCACACATAAGTTTACCCACCTTACACATCTTGTATTATTTATCAAAATTCCACCACTCATATCACTATTTTCCCACATATTTTCACTCAAGAGTAGCCATTACTGAGCTTATTTCATCATTTAATTCTATTGTGGCATTAATAGGGACTTATGATATATTATGCAAGATAATTTTATTGTAACACCTCATTAGGTGATTTTTTACTACAATAGTGATCGTGAAATATCATCAGAGAGAGTTTGTGGTTAGAAATCTCTTATCCTACTACGGATCATGTCCCACATATTAATCTACCTATATAGTGGTATCCCCATATTAGACTTGGGAACCAGTCTAATAACTAATTATTGGAGTCCCCTGATAGGATTTGGTGTTGGTACTCTACATATGTAGTGTAATCCACCTAATAGACTAGGTCATGAATCATCTAATAATAAAGTGAACTCCCTCTAATGAACATGGGCATGGGTACTCTACCCACATATTGGAAAACCCATGAAAGGCTATGGAGTAGGTCCCTTATCTATTACATATTCTAATACCCTAACAAACAAAGGAATATGTCTAATATGTTTATATTTTTTCCATTCATTATTTGGAACAATGGTGAGTTTTTGTTCCTCCATGGCGTTACTTATTTGAAAAAACATGCTAGGTTAAAGATATCAATGATATACATTTTGAGTTGTATATGGAATCATTGAAATGTCCTGGTATGTGATATGGAGATTCCATTTCTTTCCCATCTATATTTTTAAATTTGAACACATACTATTTAATTAGGATTTATTTCCCTCCTTCATTTGGCTGAGATGACTACTTCTATCATGTCTCATATTTCTCCAACCATCAGTTTTTGATGCATCATAATAGGTATCTATATAATAAACCCTATATGGGATATCCCTACCCATCTCTTTCTTTATATAGATTAAAGATATATCAGAGGTTATTTCTGAGGATCATAGTTATACATCAGTTCATTTGTCAATACATGGTTGTTACGGTTTTGAGATTTTGTGTTGCGCCCTCTCAAGATTATTTAATCCAAATGTTCATCCGGTTGGGACATATTTTCTATGTGGGTGTTTTTTTAACCCTTATAAAATTATGTTTACTCCACTATAATTTTGTTTATAGCCTAGAAGTTATTAATTAGATGATATTTTAATCTTGTTGTTTTTATCTTTTATTATTATCCCAATGCATTTTTGAGTGGAGATGGTTAGGTGATTGAATATATGTACATTATAAATAGGACTCCCATATGAGTTATGCATTCATATTTCCTATATCTAGTCAACAAAATATAGAGAAAGTAATTTAGTTTATGTGTAGTGGCCTTCCACAATTCATCTATTCCCTATTATGAATGATTGTGGAATAAGTTTATCAGAGATGGATAGACAATCATAAGTCATTTAGATTTTTTCCACAATCAATTGAAATTTTATCTTTAATAATTTATTAATATATATATATATATATATATATATTCTCATCCAACCAGGGTATGTATTAATTAATTTTCAGGATTCCTTTATGATGAAATCCAGTGAGGCTTCCAAAATAGGATTAGGATGATGATATGAAGAGTGATTAGTTCTTAGTTCAAGGGGTATATCATTAGATTTTCTTATGGGAATGCATGTATCAAAATCCCATCCTATTAAGTAGTAGATTATAATATAAAAATAGGATGAGGGTGTTTATAGTCTTAGCCCACTATGCATGTTCATGTGCTGTTGGCTAATGAGGTTCTATTCTGTGAATGACCCCAAGACATCATAAGATTCGACTGAGTTATTTATCCTTTATTCAGATATTTATGGGACCTAACTTTTCATATGGTTTATTTGGTATCCAGTATTTTCCATCGAGTATTTGGTCACATGTAGAGTCTTGTCATCTAGACTCCCAAGGAGTAAAACACCCATGGTAAGAATTCCATCATATTATTAATGTGGAGAACTACCCATGATACATGTTTTTAGTTCATATTAAATATATTTCAAAACAATATTAGGGAGGGAAGATAGTTGTAGAGTATTCAAAATTTGTCACTGACCATATGTGGTTCCCCTTGAATGGATTTAGGATGGTTATTTCTAGGAATTGATTTTTGGGATGGTTTTCCATAGATACATCAGTTCTAGAATGGTAATCACATGAATACTCATATATATTGGATTTATTGATAGGGTAATAGTGATTTAGAGCTTCTTATATGTGTGATTCCAGGTATTTGGAGTTTTTGATGGACATCATGGGACTAATTTTTCTATAACAAAATTTTGGAACCAATCTATAGGGTCTTCTCATAAGACACCTCCTCATGGTCAGACTTAAGCGCATTATCATGTGGAAGAGAGAACCTACAAAGGAAAAGTATATCCTAATGGCATGATATTATATTAATGTGACGGGTAATGATAAATGGTATATTATTACCCGAACAGGAAAACTGAAGAGGGTAGAAAGGTATTGGGAAGATCACTATGACAAAAGATACACTGTGATCTTGTATCTCCTTAGAATGACCATGCATGTCCCTAAAGATGTGGTGATGGTAAAGAATCATTATTTTGACTCAATATCTCATGATATAGATAGAGGTATGATCTAAATATTTTGTACTCTTTCTTCATTACTAGTATAACCATTTTTGATTCATTTCTTCATCTTCTAAAATAACATCCAAGATTTAGAGATCCCAATTGATACACTAACTTTGACCATTTTTGTGAATTAACTATGAGTAATGCATCTTTGATATTTCGTATCAATATGAAATGAGATATATCACTTGGTATATAGAGTTTTTCATTGGACCTCAAAATAATCTCCATGAGACCATATGATTCCATTTTCTGTATGTAATGGTTCTGCATAATCTCTTCCCAAATCAACAATCACTATATAAGATTCAAATTTCTTTATACAGATGAGATTATATTATACACTGTTAGAGAGATATATCTCATGGAATATTGAGAATGTTTTTCGAGAAAAAATCTATGAAACATCACCCATCCCTTATTAAAATTATTACATAGAGTAGTAAAAACATCAAAATTCTTGGAACCATTAGTCATGGAAGATTATATGTACAAATTCCTTATGGATGTTCTGGAACTACCTATGAGGTGGATTGTTGAGTTTTGTATCAGATATCACCATGGGACAATTTTGATATATTCTAAACAAATTTAATGTCCCATAATAATATTTGGATGATGATGTAATTCTTGTAGGACAATCGATATAAGGTATTAATCATATAAATTATTTTTCCTTATAAATCTTTTCTTTTGTACATTAACAATGTGAATGGGATCTAGAATGTTTTTCAGGATTATCATCAACTAAATAAGTCCATGACAACGAAAAATTACACCTTTCTAAAGATTTATGACCACTTTAAATAGATGTGTGGTACAAGATTGATCTCGATGATCAATCCCAAGTTAGGTGACCTACATATTAGCGATCATGATGGTGATTATTTGGATATTTAATTATGATACTACTATAAACACTATATGTTTCTTGTGATGCCTTTAGGTGTTGATATTTTCTCTAATGTGTTTATGGATATGACGAACTATATCTTATATCCATACAAGAAAATATTTTTTCTTTATTGATTGAAAAAATACTAATATAAAATGTGAATGATGAAAAACATGAAGAGAATTTTAGGATGGCCCTAGTGTTGTTTTGGAAGCCCCAATATTATGGTATGATGTCCATGTTAATGTTCTAGGTCTACACTGATCACATTTTGTGGAATGAAATTATTGATCATGGATTAGCTATGAAATAGATGAATATTGATGCATTTATAGATGGAGATATACCAAAAATATTTTAAATGTTTTATAGTTTTTTCTCGATTGGGTACTACAGAAAGATCAAGGAAGAGTAATCTAGGATTTTATCCCCATTGACGACCCTGATGCAGTTACAATTTCCATTTATGAATAAAATGTAGTGTTCAAGAACCATTTCTGAGTTGAGGTTGAGGATAGAAGGTTATCCTATTTCGAGAAAACTATTGGATTTTATGGAGTACATTCTATATTGTGATTCCTATGGATATGGTCTCGGTAACATGTTGATTTAGTTATCGGACATGATGATATATGGTAGAGGTAATTGATACACCTTGAGAAGGACTATCCTAATCATTTCTTATAGTTTCTAATGGTAATATTTTCTCTGATGATTTTGAGTTTTTATCTTTTGGGAGAGTGATTTATTATTTACTCAGATCATTAGAGACATTGGAATGTCTTCATTCAGATAGATATGAACATATGAAATATTAGATGGATGGATTTCATACTAGAATGTGTTTTTGAGATACTCGACACTTATTACAAGAGAAATATGGTGATATATTAACATAGAATGAATTATCGGTATATCTTGGGGGAGGAGGCATCTGAGTAGTTGGCATCACTGAAGATTACCATAGTATAGGAGGAGGGTGAAACATTTCATCTGGTGATGGTGTTGAAACCTAATCTTCTTTAGTGTGTGAGGAAACATAAATCGGAGACATCAACTATGAGGTACTACATGAACATAAATCCTCTAGATATTCACTATATTGATTATAAAATGGAGGGAATTATTTAATACTTTTCTAGGGATGGACAGTTTTTATTATCACAAATCAAGAGGATGTGATATTGGATTTTTAGTGTTCTCATTAGGTTGTACATCAAAGTGTAGAGAATATGTACAAGAATAATCATTAATAGATTGTGAGGGCTTCTATAATGAGGAGTGTTTTTGTGTTTATCCCTAGTTATCTCACACGTAAATAGGTAAAGTATGTTAACAATGTTCTGACTGTTTGTGTTAACATCATGAGATATCATAGTTCAAATTTGACAACATGTCCATATAATTTTTGATATGGTATCAATGGACAATGAGATTCCATGAAGCCATCAATGAGATAGATTAATGACATATCAAGTCGGCTCTCTTACTTTCTATGTGGTATTATACTTTTGGGGGGAGTTTTTGGTAGTTATACTTGTGGGATATCATATTCCTTCATGAGGTGCCCTCGATGATTTCCTCTGAATGTGATATATAGTTGACAATATTGTTTTAGTGTGTTATGATAAACATATTATTTATAAAATAGTATTTCATTATTTGTTACAGATAATACATCCCAGAAGATCATAAATTCTATTCTCATTGGTTAATAAGAAACATTACATGAAATATTAAAATTGTGGTGGGGGTATATCTAAATTATTGATAATTTCAACTACATGATAGTACTATTCCATAATTCCTACTATATCATTGAATAACACAAGGACATACATATTAAAGGGGTTAAATATAAATATTTTTATGTGAAAAAAATGACAAAAAAAGAAGAATATATAATAATTTAGAAAAAGGTAATTTCAATGTGATATAAAAATAGTGAGAATAATAAACATAACAAATGATGAATTATATAGCATGATAACAAAAAAATAATTATCAAAATGTGGAAATGACTTTGAAAATGAAATAATAGGAATAAGTCATGTTTAACAACCATGTATTAATAAAACTATGGGCTTTGAATAACCACTTATGAAAAATTTGTGGTATCTCATGAGACTAAAATATTACCCAATGAATTGGATCAATATCTTGGAAGACCCATATTAATCATATCAAGTACATGCATAAGTGTTCCACATATATCATGTAATACAAAAAATTATTTCATCATATTTTATAACAAAATTATAGATTTTGGGGTTCATACATTGGGTTCTAAAAAATGGATATTATATACAAATAGGTGAACACCATTTAGTGCAAATGAGGTTGATATACACTAGAAAAATGTTGGACTTCAAAAATCAAAGTCAAATTTCAGCAGTATAATATCTTTAAATAAAAATTGATAAAAACAATAACTGAGTGAGAAATGGGACTCTAAAATATTTAAGTAAAAATTAAATAATAATGGATATACATAGACATAATACCAAATTATCATGTTTGAATAAATTTGCACAGGACTGGTAGGGTGGCAGAAAAAATAGAAACCTCAAAACTCACAGGATAATTCCACAAATGGTGGTGCATTAAGGTTCATATAATGGATTTATTAGATGAAAAGGGGATTATAATAATTTTTAAATTAAATGGAATGTATTGGGTATTTTAAATTCATATCCCATTATATGCAATATGATATAAAAGGCATAAAATTAATAAGATTCTTGAATGGAAAAGAAGAGACAAATGCCTCTAACATTTAGTGGGTGAATCCAAAATAATATGAGTTAGTTCATGAGATATTGGGTCACACTGGTATTATTATAAAATGAGTAGGTATGAGTATGTTTGTTATCAAACGAAAAATTTGATTGTGGGTGGGATTATATTGGAAACTAGAGAGGGTTATTTTTGATTTCCTAAAAACTGTTTCCGGACATCATATTATAATGCAACAAAAACAAAAAACATTCCATTAGATTTCCCCCCTGATTTATGTGAAAATAAGGTTTTTTATTTATATTAGAAGTCCAAGAAAAATAATACTATAATATTATCCTTAGTTTTGTGGAGTGAAGTCAGGTTTATAAAGAATTGTGTTCAAAACATTAAAATAGAAAAGGGGTTCTGGTGGATTCATAGTATTATTACATAATTAATAAAATATATTACAAATCATTTTTTTTAAATTGGATCTATATATTTTATCATGTAAAAATTTGAAATAATTATTACATAATTTTTGTGTCATTACAATGTCGTAATAGTCACCGTATATTTATAACATATGTAATTTTTAACCAAAAATCCATCTTCCACAGAAAGTTGTGAAAAAATATGTATTGAATAATTTGATGTTATGATTCAGAAAATATTACTTATTTTACCATAATAAATTTATAAATTTGCATAGTTTTTTATTTAAAATATTAAATTATCTTCATTAAGAAATATTGGGATTTTTTACAATGACATCTTTTGAACCCTTAAAAATCGACATTTGACATCTTAAAAATTACATTTTCATATATATCAAATAAAAATAATTATATATTTTTTATTATATTAGCATTTATTTTTAAAATTATTGAAATCAGTAAAAAAATAATTTGTTAATTGAAATTGCATACTGAACAAAAATACATTTTGTGTTCTATCGTATAATAATAAAAATCATTTATAAAGTAAAAACAATAAGTAGTAATTAAGATCATTGTTTTATTAAAAATAATGTATAACTATTTATATTATTAGGGTCCTTATTCATATCCCTTTATTTCATTACAAATGTCATTGAGGGTAAGGTGTGGGATGGTGAAATTTTAATGGGGATGAACAACAAACATGGTTGGATCATAATCACGTCGATCTTGAACTTCACCGATTAATAGTTTTTATAATCATATAGATAATATATATAACCATGGAATTGGAAAATTAAAAATCAGAGTGATGATATATTTATAGGAATATCATAAAAATTATGTTCATATGGTATGATATTTTTAGTTTTTGCCACACATTCTATTGTCCACTGGTTCTTTTTTCAGAAGATATTAGAATTATCATAACTATAGAATTGTACCAATATTAACATAATTGTTAATAATATATATTATAAATTGTTATTATTATTAAGTTTTTTGAAAATTTGATAGGATATAAAAAAACAATATAATTACATGTTTTTTAAATAATTTTAAGAGAAATTAAATTCCGTAACAATGTGAATATTATTTACAAATGTTCATGTTTTTACAATACTCCAACAATAAAATATTTCACCATAAAAACCTTATATTCATATACTAAAATATATGAGCATAAACCTCCTTTGATATCCACATTTCTTCTTAAATATTTTCATCTCTCCATATAATTTTGACCTCGTGTGTTGTATTATTTTATAGAACATTGTCTTTGTGATCTATAATCATCAATTTCTCCTCCTCACATGAAATATCAGTCTCCAATGGCACCACCTCTGGATTCATAACATGGGGGGAGGGTTGTATGTAAATCCTTAATATTTCTACATGGAAGACATCATTTACATGAAATTTGATTGGTGACAGTCCAGGTGGATAATTCAGTGATCTGATTTTATTTAGCATCTCAAAGGGACCGATGTAGCATGGACTACGATTTACCTTATAATAAAATTTCAAGTCATTCACTCTTTTATATAGGCATAATAACACCTTATCTATAACCTCAAACTCTAGGTCTAACTATTTATTTTTTAAATTGAACTTCTGTTGAAACCATGTAGTCCTGACGTGTTACGGAATAGTCTATCCATGATCATGCATTTCCCTGACCATTTTAGGTCCCACCTATTTGTATTACCCAAAATAATACTATAATGAAGTTGTTTCTCATCTCATACCATAATGGTCTATTTATGGATCCAATGTTATTCATGGGTGGAAAATATTATTTTATGAGAACATGAACCGAGGATGATGATGATACCATCCTACATTGAGGTAAATTGAGAAAGATCCTAACATGTCCCTGAGTGTTTAGATTGTTTTCTCATATTGGCCATCATTTTGAGGGTGATAACTCATTTTGAAGTTCAACATTTTATTTAGACCATGTTGAAAAGTCATTTTGGATGTGGAGATAAATATGGTGTCTCGATTAGATACAATCCGTAGTTCTATTCCACATATCCTTACGAATACTCTAATCTATATCCCTGTATGTTGATCAACTGATATGACCACTCAGATTTTAATAAATTGACTAGAATTAACAATCAAATAATCCAGATCACATATAGAAATATTTCTTCATGATGTATATGGATGGCCGTTGAAATGATCTATAGAAATGTTTTCACCTTTCCATTTTGGTATGTTCTATTGTTTTATCATCTTCCAGGAATTTTAATTTTAATCCTTCACATTTTACATGGAATACGAAATTATGTATATTCCATGATCGTATTATTCATATTTTACATACAAATGTTTTTTATGAGATCTCATACCTAATTTATCTACCTGGATGGCTGTGGAAGGTCGAGCTAGGTGAATCATCTATCAAACTCCTTTAGCCCAAGATTTTATAGTGCATATAGTGGTGATCAAGATCTTACCACTCATTATTTATTATTATTTTACTCATGGAATTCCATTTTTTTATAGCATTCACCATATTTTGAATGTCAACAATTTCTCTATGAAAATCCATTATCTTAACCAAAATAGATGGATGACAATCTACTTCGGAAAGGATTTATAATTTTTCATCCTTTATAATTACCATGTCTATACTTTTCAAGTCTATGAAGATCTGATCATTATCAATTATAATGAATGATAAAAAAATTTGATCAATTATTCTATGAGAGTCTTCTACATTATTTTATTTCCCATTATGGTAGTCTGTTGAGATATCATTAATCATAATCATCTCTAGTAACCTTTTCGGTTCATATTTTACTATTTCTATGTCAGTATATTCGTGATTATCTTCTGATCTATATATATTTTACAGTTCTCCAAAAGGAGATATTTTTCCAGAATATCTATGTAATGATTAATGAAACCTTCTCTACATCGTTCGTTGGGTCGTACTATTAACCAAATTCATTTTACGTATTGTACATGCTATCACATATTCATTATTATATGGTGCACATCTCTGACGCATCACGGTATACCATTAAAATTATCCCACTAATGGTTACCAAAATTACAGGTTCAGTGATTATACTCTCTTTCAACTCGTTGAATGTCTATTCATATTAATAATTTCATCCAAACAAGAATCCCAAATAGGTAATATAGGTTATAGTATTTTATGATAATAAAAAATTTATTAAAAGTCATCGATAATTCCAATCACATCTAAGGAAAATATGGATATCTTTCATATATGTCAGCCTCATCTATCCTTTAATTTCTTTTTTCATAGAAGGGTAAAAATATTACCCATTACATATCACAATATTCCCTAATAATGATAAATACATCAACAATAAATACAATATTTTTACCATGAATAATGTATCTCTTATTGTAAGTTCTTTTAATCTGGTCTCATATGATCCTCATGATCTTCCTAGATTTGTGATTATATTTGAATATTTTTTATAAATACAAACAATAAATTCTTAAGGTATTCTATATATAATATATTTATTAATTATATTAATATTAAAGGATAATTAGTGAGTTTTATGTAATTAATATTAAATCTTATTGCATATACATTTTATGAAGATCAAAATTCAGGATATCCTCCTTATTTTCCATTAATTGAAAATAAATAGACAGAATATCCAAATTGGAGAATTATTAGGATCCAAATAACAAAATAAAATTCCTCAATATATTTTGTAGGATACAATTTAATTATCATGATCATGTTTAGACCATGACTATAAATGAAAACAATTATTTACCCATCATTCTTCTTTGTTAAAATGTCTCATGAACTATAATGTAATGAACAATGGTGTATAAACCAATTTATCCATATTTTCAATACTTTTTTAGGTCCTCATGTTCAAAAATATATATTTTTATGGATTCATGGATATTGGAACTACACAATGTATAATAATGATTGAAAATTCATCCTCTCATCAATTAGGATGACCAGACAATTCTTCAAGAAATATATTATCAAACTCTCTCAAAATGGGCATCTATTAAAGAATTATATTTTACATATACTCGATAATTTGATCTATATAAACATTATCATTGGGAAATAATATACAGTCATGAGATATTGGTACTTAATAAGATCAATAATCCTCCTTTAACATGTAAAAAATCAGAGGAAAACTCATGATATTGTTGATGGTTTACATTTCGAATCAATTTATGTTCGATATTTATAAGGAAATAAAATAAATAACTATAACTGCCTTAAATTACACTAAATGTATTATAATGAGGTTTTATGTGTATTTAATTAGAAAAATTATTATATGGGAGGAGAAATATATTGGGATTCAATAATTTTCTCATTTTACATATTCAATAAAATATTAAATTGCATGATTTTAGGGGTTTTTAGGAATAGTTATTTTAAAAATTTGTGATATGAAAATATTTATATAAATAGATTCAAAATGCTCATTCACTATTCTTGATTGGATAATTAGAATACCCACCATTACTTTATTTTTAGTAATTAACTAATTTGCGATGATGGAATATGACTTCTCATGCAGCCATTGATTTTTTTGGTGTTTATTTTATCTAAAAACCAATATGGTAGGGTTTTGGTTCACAAAATGTCCTTTTTTTTAGGTTGAAACCTTGGACAATAGGAGGATGTTTTATAGAGAATTATTATTTTCCATTAAATTTGTTGGTTTATCCCATCAACATTCATTTTCATGTTTTATGTGCTTCATGAACGTAATTTGTTTCCTTATCCCACATAAGCATTATTTTTAGTGGACTCTTCCCACACATTTTATTAGTAGTATGTTGAAATTTCATACTACCATATTATTTCCAATCCCATGGCCAAAATTAAACTACACTTTCCAATAATTATCACTATATGAACCCTAATATTCACTTATCTACATTTCAAAATTGTTTCAAATAATACAATTTACATAAATATTAAAATTTCATGAATAAATAGGGCCCTTATAAGACTCAGTTTTATCCCACCAATGATGTGTTCAACATTAAAATCCTATGTAAAGTCAAATATAGAGGCTTATAATGAATGTTTTGTAATGTATTCATTGTATTACCTAATGGATTCATCATATTTTGTCTTAAGGGAAAAGAAATACCTTTCCATTTTAAGATGAAGAGAGTGAGAAAATTATTTTAAAATAATATATTTCAGAATTCCATCCAAGATATTTCTGGATATCATCCTCTTGAGTTGTATTCTTGATCAATGTACACAACTAATCAACTTATCCCTCAATATAAAAAATCTTTTATAACCTTCTATTTCTCTATATATGATTGGATGTAAAAGATATTACCAATGGATTTCGTCCATTGGTCTACAATTAAGGGAATATAAGATTTATAGAATGTCAGAGGATGTTGTAGAACAAATGTCTCTTTTGTAGGATTTTATTTAATATTTGGATTTTTCTGTTCATCAAGATTTATGTGTCTACTTAAAGACATATTAAACAAATATATTTTCATCACAACGTTCAAGATTTATTTTACCAATGGTTTTGGATACTCGTTCGGGCAGTCATCATCATGCCCTTCACATTTTTTTGATTGATTCCTCTTATATATGGCCATTGGTAAGAACAAATGGAAAATTGGGGATGGGTATTTGATAACTATTATAGAAAAATATAGAAATAAAATATTATTAAATATATAATTTATAAATTAATTTTATTCCATTAATTATTAATTTATAGGCATAAATCTGAGTTATCCATGATCAATTTCATAAAATATAATCATATAAGAATTCGTGTTCCCTTAATAGTAGTTTAAATTGATCTTTTAAATTTAACAAATCAAATCCCTTAGGATGTTAGATAAGGTGTTCTGGAAGACTATATTTCATTCACCCTTTCAAGGTCGATTTTATCTCAATAAAATGTTTTCAGGTGTCACCCTCGGTATATATGTTATAGAGAAACTTCCTCTTGTATTTTTAAGAAAATAATGTATTTTATTTTAAACAAAAAAATATATACATTACCATAAATTAGGGATGTATTTTTATGTTTACTATTATACATAATTAATTATGATTATTTACTTCTCCTAATAAAATGAATAACTAAACATTCCTATGAATCCAAATTTGAAAACTCATTCCTTTCAAAGAGATTAATTCAGGATTTATTACACATTCTAAAACTGAAAAGTTTGAAAAGTGTAATTTATTTGATTAATTAGATAAATAAAACAATAACATAAAATTGGGATGGTTGTAAATAAAAATTATTGAATATTACTTTAACCTACTCATATAATTCCATCATTATTAAGAAAAATATGGGGTTAGTTGGGGACATACATAAGTAATGAATGATCTACAAAGCCCAGTAAGTGAATCGAAAAGAAAAAAATTATAATATAATAAATGTTAGAAAATTAGAATTTCAATGGGACCTAAGAGGGTTGAGAATCATAATAATGAATAATGTGGAATGATATAGCATTATGACATGATGGACACATTAGAATGTGGAAATAACTATAAACATGACATCATAAATATCTGTTAAGGTTAGCCACCATGAAATCATAACATAATGTGCATTCTATAACCTCCCTCTCACTATACATGTTTTATCATGAGACTAAAACATTACCCAATGTATTGGATATATATCTAGGAAAACCCTTCCTAATCATCTCATCTACGTAAATAACTTTTCCACATAGATATGATAACATAAGAACATATTTCATAAAATTTAATCCCATTATTCTGTATTTTGGGTTACCTAAATTGGTTTCCATAATTTATGTGTTATTGGAATAAATATGATAATTTTTATGAGTGGGAATGGTTATGGGTATACACCATTAAAATATTCATAATGGAAAATTGCAATGAATTTTAGCAACATAACAACAATAATTAATTAATCTTAAAATGTATTAATTACAGAGAATATGGTCTCTCATGACATGGAATTAAATTTTAAATTATTAGAAATATATATAATCATAATAAAACATTAATATTTTGGAATGAATCAAATAATTTCAATGAGGGTTCTGAACTATAAACATCACACAGATAAATTACAAGATAATTTTGGCAGAATAAGAGGTGTATATTACGTTTTATAAAATGAATTAATATGATATAACGGGTTACAAAAAGATTTAGAATTAAATTTATTTAATATGTATGTTTAAATACATATCCATTATTTAATAATTTTAAATAAAATCCATAAAATGATGAATATTCTTTAATATAAAATAAGAGAGAGAGGTCCCTATCCTTGAGTGGGTGATTCCAAATGATTAACAGTAGATTCCTGAGATTTTGGGCCATCCTAATTGAAATCTAGATAAGTTGGATAATATTACATATATGGTGTATGGGTTATTAGATAAGGAGAATGAGATAATTTGTCACAACCCATCCCCTGGGGCCCATGCCATGACTACCCCAAGCCCTCCTTTCATATGCCAGGGGTTGGTGACTTCCACCAAAAGGAAATTTCCCTATAACTGGGAAGGAACTGCCTATATATCCTGTAAACACATTCAACCATGCACACAACAATATACTATCCCTAATAAACTATATAACAAAAACAAGGATGAAAGTAAAAGGGGCTGGAAATACAAACCGAACTTTAAAAATACAAGTATAACAAAAATACAAAATAATGAAAAAGGAAAATAGCTACTGGGTGTTCCTCCGAGGTGTATCCCTAAAGGGTTGGTATAGATGATCTCCTCAGAACTCTGTGTCTGTCCGTCTCTTCATTGTATTTTCACGTCTTATTGTCCACCACCGGGCACCATCTAGTCCAGGTATCCTAAGCCTTAATCAACACTGTCTGTCATCTGCACCAAACACAACAAGGTGTGGGCATAGCCCGTGCAGGGGTAAGAATAACGATTTTAGAGACCCAAAGCTTAACGTACATGGACATTACATTACTTTTGCGGAATACATAGTACATAACAAAAATACACACACAAGGACCGTAATAGTTTAGTGTCTTTGGAAACTCGGAATATAATCTTCTAATCGTGGTGAAAGATTTTCAACATCTCTCATAAAGATCTTACACTTTTTTTCTTACCTAAAACCTTTCTTTATATCCTGGGGAAAAGAAAACATAAAAGGGTGAGCTCAAATGCTCAGTAAGGGTAAACAAAATAAATATCAATCACATCATATTCATAATAACATAACATTTTGGAAATCATAACCTGCAAAAGAGATCATAATATCATAACTTGGGATAAATCATAGTAGAGAAATGGAATTCAAATAATCATAACATAAAACATGAAACTTTGTGGCATACAAACATAATCATAGAGAATCATTTCTTGTTAGTCAAGACTCATTTCCAAGACTATCTTAGTGGACAAAGTCCATTTCTGAACCGAGTTCATTCCTCGTTTCAGTCCAATTTCACTGAACCGGTATAACCTACCATTCCAGCCATGTCTATCTCATGAGATATAAAATCTTTAACCAATGCATTGGAGGTAGATATAGGTCCCACCCATCTCATAATGATACCATTATTATGTGTGCCAAAAAATCATAAACCATACATAATAGCATAACCCATGAAATAAAAATGGGAATCTTAAACATCATGACATCATAAAACAATTCATATAAGATAAAGGAATTCATAAAAATAATTCCATCACAACATAATAAAATCAATGTAATAATAGGGATAGAAACATAACCCTTTATTATCTTATATGGAAAATAAGTTTTATAAAACACTTGAACTCCATTCTTGAGAAAAATATCCTTTCTACTTCAAAAAAACTTTTCATTTCATAACATGTCATACAATTATAAACTAAAAGAAGTTTATTAAAAATAAACATGATAAATTGTAAAGGAAGCTTCTTGGAAATAAAGTTTTAAAAATCCATTCATGCCTTATAATTTAAAAAAACAATCTTCTCGTACTTTTGTCGGAAAAGTCAAAAAGTACCTCGTATGAAAAACAACAAAATATTCCTCTCATATCTTTTACTAAAAACTCAATGAAGGGTAAAATTGGATATAAACTATTTTATAAGGATATAAATATTACATATTTAGGAAACATGGATGTGGATGATAAAATAAATCCCAGTAAATACCAAAGTATAAACAATTTCGGATAAAAATGAGATTGTGATATTTCCCTTACCATAGGTCCAATTCGCTTCGTAAGTGTCCAAAACTCCTGTATAATGATTTAAATAATGTCATTGGCTTATTCCAGAATCATACCCATTGTTATCATATCATATATGGTTCACTTATGACTTTATTTTACCCATTCTTTTGTAAATTCCATGTTAAATAGCATTTTGGGTAAAATCGTTTCATTTGTCGTCCGTGTTTTGACTTGTAATTATTCATATGATTACTTAGATCATGATTACTTAACTCCAGAATATAAAACATGATTTATATATAATATATATTCAGAATATTTACATATATATATATATATATAATATATCAGTAAATGGAATGAAATACACCATTCATGGAGACGGTAGACCGTACGTACGCATGAACGCTGTTTTCTTTTCCTTATTGAGTTGATTGGAATTAAGTAGATGACATACACACCTAAATCCAGAATAATTATTATTTCATATATTTCATTATTACTTATTATATATACTTTATAATCATTCATGAATGGTTAACGTGTAGAATGAATCTCATCGCGTCGTGGAGATGGTAGTCCGCACGTACGCAAGAGCGATGATATCGTTATCATGATCGTGGAATTGTATTGGAGTAAATGTATACTATTTAAGAATCAATATCACTTTACAATAATCATATATAGTTATTATGTACACCATTATACCCATCCAAGTAAGGTGGTGGTGGAAAATAGATTACACCACAGCGTGGAGATGGTATTCCGTACGTACACACGCGCGGTGATTTCGTTTTCCGTAGGATGGATAGATGGTGAAATAAGGTTGTTTCATAATTATAATAAAATATCAGTATATAAGTGATACTGATATTATTACTTCATAATGAAACAACCTAAGAAGAAGATGTGGAAGAGGAAATAAAGATGAAAGAATCGGTAACAGACATTACCTCTTCTTTGATGCGCCTATTTGAGTCTTCCTCTTAGGGCACTAAAATTGGTTTTTGAAGAATACCAGGACCTCTAGGATGTTTCTAGGGAAGTGGAGAAGAGAATTTTTCTGGGTTTGGCCGAGCATGAAGGCTCAACGTGGTGTGAGGAAGAGAGGGAGGAGGTTCCCTTTTATAAGGGAGGAGAGGGGCACCTTTTGAATAACTAAAACTATTATTTTATTATAAAGTCAAATTCGGTTCTAAATTGCACCAAATTGATTAATTTAGAAGATTAGTTGGGGATGGGTAGAAATACTCTAATACAATAGAATTTAGACAAGTTTAGGTTCCTATTTTAAACTTATCATTTATATTTAACTTTAAGTAAGATAATTTTACTTTTACCGTGTCTTTTTGTGTTCTAAAACTATAAGGTTAATAAACTTACTATAACAAGACAAACGAACCACAAGTTGTTTATTATTAATATATATAACCTTATCTAAGTCATTTTGGCAATCCTTATATTTTTAGGAATAAAATAACAATTAATAATATAATATACGTTTTAAAAACTATTTTATGTCAATTTTGACACTATTTAGTTAGTAATTTTTGTGAAAATCATAACAGAATGATTAGTTCTAAAAAAGTTAACTAAATCAATAATAACATGTAATATTAACCTATAAAATTAGTGTAATTCATAAAAAGTCTAATATTACATTTATTTGGGTATTTATAACATCAATTATGTCAATATTTCACTAATAAGATAATTACTGAATCATCATTGTGTCATAAATAAATTAAATTATTTAATGTATAAAAATTACAAATAAAATACCATTATGTAGTAAATATTTTTAGCTTTCTAATGAATATTTATAGTCGAATTTATCTTATGTATATTCCAATATTAAAAATGATTTACTTATTAAACTTTGATTTTGACTATTTTAACCCTTCTTTAAATAAATTAATAATAAATGTCCTAATCTAATCCAAGTGAGCCTAAATGGTCATATTTTATTCCTAAGGTTGTTTTTGGTCGAATTACACGTGTCCAATAGAACTAGGAAATTTGTTAGGGTAATAATAATTTTATTTTTACCCTTAATTACCCTATTTACTTTTAACCGTGGTAAAAAAAAGTAAAAAGTCACTATTCACCAAAAATTATTTTCATATCATTGAACCACATTTTACTTACTGACATCAACCATGTCTCTCGGATTTTTAAAATTCCACTAACATAAGCTCTAAAATTATGTTTTATGAAAAATTCATTTTTTTAACTACCACTTAGTGGTTTCACTATTCATCAAAAAATGAAAGTTTCTAGAAAAATCGAAAAAATTAGGCCTAAGCTATATTTGATATTATGAATTTAAAAATGATGTATATTTTACCAAATTCAAAACATATCAGTTGCATTATTTAATTTAAAAATTAATTCCCGTCTTGAAAACAAATAGCGTGTTCTTAAGAGATAATAACTATCAAAAGAATGACTGTTGTTTATGTCTGGTTTCAATGTGAAATTACATCCAATAACCAAAATTGTATTAAATTGTAAAAATATATTCTAAATATACTTTGAAACCACTCAAATTAATAATTTGTCACTATTAATTATTTTGATTAAAAAGGTTGTTTTTAATTAAAATTAATAATTTTCACTATTCATCAGAAAATGAAAGTTATCCGAAAAGTACCAAAATTTCACCCTAAGCTAATTTTGATATTCCGAATCCAAAAATGAAGTCCATTTTTAAAAATAAAATTTACAAAATTTCAAAAAGTGGTTATTAATATTCATAACAGCTAGTTTTAATAATATTTTAATAGCATATCGTTGTTTAGTGAAACTCGGTATTACATACTACACGCGCTACTGAGAAAGGTCGTGATTGCGTATAATGCAAGGAAAGTCAAGAATGCGTGTTGTGCAAGCTCATTTTTTTGTAGCGTACAACACAAGACATTAATGAAATTAAAAATAATATTTTTCATAAAATCTCGGGGTGTTAGATTCTACCCCCCTAAAAATGAATTTCGCCCTCGAAATTCGTCGGGGTTATAAATGGTTTACTATTCGAAAGTTTCTTTAATAGAAACCAACATCGTAAAATGGAATACCAAAACCAATATTTAAAAACAAAAGTATGAAACATAACGGTAACCCAAATATACTAATCACTGGGTTTCCACATAGGTGAAAATATGGATATGGAAGAGAAATCTAACCATCATGTTCTGATGGAGTGTGGTAGAGAACATGGCTATGGAAAAGACAGCAATCACAAAGCCATAAATTTGTGACGTTCTGAGGTACCATCTAATTCATCAGATATAATAGCACTAGGACAACATTTTTGGTTTTCAAGATCATTTCCCTAAAGTTGATGAAATTGGAATTAGAAGAAATAATTTCGTGATTTTGGTATAGTCTCACAGTTTTCCATTCATTGGAAAATATCCACTTCATCTCCTAAAGAAATGAAGTTTAATTTGTCATTCGTGATGTGTTAGCAGATCATCTGATAAGATGGTGGGTCATTCTATCTGCCTCGATCAAAAGGTTAGAAAAGTTATCAAAAAATACATAAGTCCATCTATAGTGAGATTAATCATATATAGTTCCTAAAATGGACTTATACTTCATATATCATACTGCTTAATATAATAAAACTAGTTTCTACTAAACAGGGTCTTCCTGTAGGCCAGTGGTAGGTGATAAAGGCCACTCGCACTTCGGTTGTGGGTTTGATTCCCACAGCCTTGTCCGACGCGATGGGTTGTCGCCCGTCCTGCAGGTTGTCCTTTTTCTAAAACTACATTACTATAACATCACATAAATAATATCAAAAAAAATTCTATCCTTAAACAATACTAACTTATGGTTAACATAATCCATTCCAATCTTTAGGCTTATCTAAAATACTTCGATCCATGCTCATAGTATAAAGAAAACGATTACTTGAAATGTCGTCAACCAAACATGTGGATACCATCATTTATCCCCCATATATCTTTTTGGTCACATTCCAATCATGTGAATACCTTAATGATGTATTCTCTTGAAAAATTAATACCCATTAAGCCTTAGTGAAAACATGAATGCTGTCAAAAATTAACTCTTTCCACATACCAAAATCCAAAAATTCAATATACTCAAACCATGATATAACCATCTCCTTATATCAGTCATGAGCTCATGAATACTAACAA
Source organism: Viscum album (assembly GCA_963277665.1). NCBI lineage: Eukaryota > Viridiplantae > Streptophyta > Magnoliopsida > Santalales > Viscaceae > Viscum > Viscum album. The sequence continues at coordinate 200,202,493 of OY728121.1, read as the reverse complement.
ACATTTAATTTCATCCTTATCCCTTCACTACGCGCATATCATCTACATTCCAAAAATATCTGAATAACCTTTCATGGATACTGGTAACATTAATCATACACTTTCAAAATATAAGGAAAGACAATAGTGTAACAATTCTTAGATGTCTCTTTATTCCATAGTACCATGAGATTACTTATACAAAATTACACATGATAAACATGTAATCATTCCACTACATTCTTAAACCATTGACCGAGCTTCAAGAATTCTTTCATCTCACATATCATTTGTAGTCTCTTCATAATCATCAACATAAATACTACCCATACGACCATACTGATTCTCTTCATGAGACTTTCCCTTAGGGAATTGGTTTTCATAATGCCCGTACATTCCACATTTAAAAGATTTATCCATTTTTGATGTCGTATCAATACCATTATCCTCATCCCTGGTGTTAACTGAACCTTTTCCTTTGAACTTACAGGCTTTGTGTCCTTATTTTCCACACCCAAAGCATCTTCCAGTTCCTTTGAAACATTCTCCTTGATGCCTCTTCCCACATGATTTACATAGGGGAAATTGAACTTTCTTTCCTCTATGATCATCATGAAACTCCATCTTTTTCTTATTAGCCGAGTTAGGAAACATTCCAAATTTTATTTTATTGATCATATTATGAGATTTCTGATTCGGCATAATAATGATGTTTGGACTTCCAAATCCCATTTCATTTGGTTTCTCATGAAGAATATTATTCCATTGTCCATCATATCCTTCATTATCGTGAATCATCTTGTTTCCATCCATTTTCTAAAACCCAAAAAGAATAGTGTGAGAGGAAAAAATCATAATGAAGGGGGAGTAACTTTAATATCTAACATCATTGGTTTAATCTAATATCGTTACCATAGTTCTAGGACTATATTCTTTACGTATACTTATCCTTAGGGACATCCCTAGACATACCTTAGAAATATCTCTAGGGATCTCACAAACTTTCTCGCATCCTAGTTTCCAAAGGTTGACTAAACCTTTCCTCTGATACCAACTGTAGAGAGCCGAATCTTAACATACATGGACATTACATCACATTTTCGGAATACTTAGTACATAACAAAAATACACACACAAGGACCGTAATAGTTTAGTGTCTTTAGAAACTCGGAATATAATCTTCTAATCGTGGTGAAAGATCTTAAACATCTACCATAAAGATATTCCCATTATTTTCATACCTAAAACCTTTCTTTATATCCTAGGGAAAAGAAAACATATAATGGGGAGCTTAAATGCTAAGTATGGGTAAACAAAATAAATATCAATCACATCATATTCATAATAATATAACATTTTGGAAATCTTGACTTGCAAAAGAGATCATAATATCATAACATGGGATAAATAATAGTCATGAAATGGACTTCCAATAATAATAACATAAAACATGAAACTTTTTGGAATACACACATAATCATAGATAATCATTTCTTGCTAGTCAAGACTCATTTCCATGACTATCTTAGTGGAAAAAGTCCATTTCTGAACCGAGTTCATTCCTCGTTTCAGTCCTGTTTCACTGAACTAGTATAACCTGCCATTCCAGACATGTCTATCTCATGAGATATAAAATCATTTCCCAATGCATTGGAGGGAGATATATGTCCCACCCATCTCATTATGATACAATTCTTATGTGTACCACAAAATCATAAACCATACATAATAGCATAACCCATGAAAATAAAATGGAAATCTTAAACATCATGACATCATAAAACAATTCATATAAGATAAAAGAATTCATAAAAATAATTTCATCACAACATAATCAAATCAATGTAATAATAGGGATAGAAACATAACCCTTTATTATCTTAGAAGGAAAATAATTTTGATAAAACACTTGAACTCCATTCATGTGAAAAATATCCTTTCTACCTCAAAAACACTTTTCCTTTCTTAACATGTCATACAATTATAAACTAAAAGAAGTTGATTAAAAATAAACTTGATAACTTGTAAATGAATCTTCTTGGAAATAATGTTTTAAAAATCCATTCATGTCGTATAAGATAAAGAACATTCTTCTCGTACTTTTGTTGGAAAAGTCAAAAAGTGCCTTGTATGAAAAACGACAAAAGATTCCTTTCATATCTTTTACTAAAAACTCATCGAAGGGTAAAATTGGATATAAGATATTTTATAAGGATATTAATATTAAATATTGAGGAAACATGGATGTGGATGACAAAATACACCCCAGTAAATACCAATGTATAAACAATCTCAGATAAAAATGACATTGTGATATTTCCCTTACCTTAGCTCCGATTTGATTCGTAAGTGTCCGAACCTCCTGTATAATGATTTAAATAATGTCATTGACTTATTCCAGAATCATACTCATTGTTATGATATCATATATGGTTCACTTATGACTTAATTTTACCCGTTCTTTTGTAAATTCCATGTTAAAGAGCATTTTGGGTAAAATCGTTTCATTTGTCGTCCGTGTTTTGACTTTTAATTATTCATATGATTACATATATCATGATTACATAATTCCATAATATAAAACATGATTTATATATAATATATATTCAGAATATATATATATATATAATAGATCAGTAAATGGAAAGAAATACTACGTTCATGGAGATGGTAGACCGTACGTACGCATGAACGCTGTTTTCTTTTCCTTATTGAGTTGAATGGAATTAAGTAGATAACATACACACATAAATCCAGAATCATTATTATGTCATATATTTCATTATTACTTATTATATATATTTTATAATCATTCATGAATGGTTAACGTGGAGAATGAATCTCATCGCGTCGTGGAGACGGTAGTCCGTACGTACGCACGAGCGATGATATTGTTCTCATGATCGTGGAATTGTATTGGAGTGTATGTATAATATTTAATAATCAATATCACTTTAATATAATCATATATAGTTATTATTTACACCATTATACTCATCCAAGTAAGGTGGCAGTGGAAAATAGATTACACCACAGCGTACAGACGATATTCCGTACATACGTACGCGCGATGATTTCGTTTTCCGTATGATGGAAAGATGGTGAAATAATGATGTTTCATAATTATAATAAAATATCATTATATAAGTGATAATGATGTTTTTACTTCATAATGAAAAAACCTAATAAGAATAAGTGGAAGAAGAAATAATGATGAAAGAATCGGTAACAGACATTACCTCTTCTTTGAAGCGCCTCTTTGAGTCTTCCTCTTAGGGCACTAAAATTGTTCTTTGAAGAAGACCAGGGCCTCTAGGATGTTTCTAGGGAAGTGGAGAAGAGATGTTTTCAGGGGTTGGCCGAGCTTGAAGGCTCAAAGTGGTTTGAGGAAGAGAGGGAGGAGGTGCCCATTTATAAGGGAGGAGAGGGGCACCTTTGGAATAACTAAAACTATTATTTTATTATAAAGTAAAATTCGGTTTTAAATATCTACAAATTGATTAATTTCTAAAATAAGGTGGGTATGGGACTAAATCCTCTCATCCAATATAATTTAGACAAGTTTAGGTTCCTATTTTAACCTTTTCATTTATATTTAACTATAAGTTAGATAATTTTACTTTTACCGTGTCTTTTTGTGTTCTTACACTATAAGGTTAATAAACACACTATAACAAGACAAACGAAACCAAAGTTGTTTATTATTAATATATATATCCTTATCTAAGTCATTTGGCCGAACCTTATATTTTTAGGAATAAAATAACAATTAATAATATAATATTTGTTTTAAAAATTATTTTATGTCAATTTTGACACTATTTAGTAATTAATTTTTTTGAAAATCATAACAGAAGTCTTAGTTCGAAAAAAATTAATTAAAGAAATAATAAAATGTCATATTAACCTAGAAAATTAGTGTAATTCATAAAAAGTCTCAAATTACATTTATTTGGGTATTTATAACATCAATTATGTCAATATTTCATTAATAAGATAGTTACCGAAACATCGTTGTGTCATAAATAAATTAAATTATATAATGTCTAAAAATTACAAATAAAACAACATTATGTAGGAAATAATTTTATCTTTCTAATGAATATTTATAGTCGAATTTATCTTATGTAAAACCCCATATTAAAAAAGATTTTCTTATTAAACATTGATTTTAACTATTTTAACCCTTCTTTAAATAAATTAATAATAATTGTCCTAATCTAATCCAAGTTGGCCTAAATGGTCATATTTTATTCCTAAGGTTGTTTTTGGTCGAATTACACTTGTAAAATAGAATTAGTACATGTTTTCGGGTAATAATAATATCATTTTTACCCTTAATTACCCTATTTACTTTTAACCGCGATAAAAAAAAGTAAAAAGTTACTATTCACCAAAAATTATTTTCATCTCATTGAACCACATTTTACATACTGACATCAACCATGTCTCTAGGATTTTTGAAATTACACTCACAGAAGAGGTAAATTTAAGTTTTATGAAAAATTCATTTTTTTAACTACCACTTAGTGGTTTCACTATTCATCAAAAAATGAATGTTTCCAGAAAAATACCAAAAATTAGGCCAAAGATATATTTGATATTATGAATTCAAAAATGATGTCTATTTTAACAATTCAAAACTTATCATTTGCATTAATTAATTTAAAAATTAATTCCCGTCTTCAAAACAAATACCGTGTTCTTAAGAGATAATAACTATCAAAAGATTGACAGTTGTTTATGTCTGGTTTAAATGTGAAATTACATACAATAACCAACATTGTAATAAATTGTAAAAATATATTCTAAATATACTTTAAAACCACTCAAATTAATAATTTATCACTATTAATTATTTCGATTAAAAAGGTTGTTTTTAATTAAAATTTAGTAATTTTCACTATTCATCAGAAAATGAAAGTTATCCGAAAAGTACCAAAATTTCACCCTAATCTAATTTCGATATTCCGAATCCAAAAATTTAGTCCATTTTGAAAAATAAAATTTAATAAAATTTCAAAAAGTGGTTATTACTATTCATAACGACTAGTTTTAATAATATTTTAATAGCATATCGTTGTTTAGTGAAACTCGATATTGCATACTACATGCGCAATCGAGGAAGGTCGTGATTGCGTATAATGCAAGGAAATTCAAGAATGCGTGTTGTGCAAGCTCCTTTTGATGTAGCGTACAACACAAGACATTAATGAAATTAAAAAGAATATTTTTTATAAAATCTCGGGGTGTTACAACGTTACCTAGTATGGACCCCGGGACCCTCAAGGTATCACAAAATCCACAAAAGGTAAACCTCAAAGCATGAAGTCAAATTTCAACCCTACTTAAGTATATTCCCATACATATACTTAAGTAATCATGTATACCCATCTAAATTATGATGTAACATAGGGTCAAACCCAAAAGCCCAAAGCTCAACTGTTAATCAAAGGAAAAACACAAAGTCAAGTACCACACAAGAACACCCCACATAAGAATACCACCAAGGTATTACAATGAAAGAAAGTACCTCACAGGTACGGACACAACTCATTCCAGGTATATCGCAAGTACAATAGTAGAGATGATTAGATGTAACTACTCATTCATCATACTCTGTTAAGAGGCAGACCCACAATGTATCTCCAGGTCCTAAACCACGCAACATCGCTAACTACTGACCCACCCATTATCACATGTTGATCACCCACAAAATATCTCTATGTGCTGACCCAAACAGGATTACTCTATGTGGTAACCCACACAAGATCGATCATGGTGCTGACCCACACAGGTTCGCATTATGCTAACCCATACAAGAAAGCTCTCATTTTTACCCACACATGATCTATCTAGGTGCTAACCCACATAGGATCACTCGGTGCTGACCCACAAATGATCACTCTAAGTTTTGAACCACACATGATCGCTCTACGTCCATCACGTCACAGCCAACTACTGGGTTCCCGCAATATGCTCTCTCATCTACGGGAGTATCCGCTCTAAAAGCTACTGGTCTATACTCCAACTACCACGATGTCCCATGAAGACGTTTCTCAAAGGACCTCCACGTGAAAGGGGTCTCAACGCAACATACATAGCATTATCCAGACGACCAATTTGTGAGTTATTAGCATTTTAGTCCCGAGGGCCCGGTTGGAATCGTGCTCGATCCAACCTGAACGTTTCCCCAACATTATCCAAAACTCAAATTTGGTATCCAAAGGGCCCATCTCACTCCATTGTTTCCAAAACCACTGACGGTTCTCCAAACAAACGATCAGTTCTAAGAGTATGGTCGATGTAAAGTATAGGGTCATATATGGTATGGCTCTGGTCCGACTCGATCGGATTGACCCAGCCCAACCCATTGGGTCTAACCTGGCCTCTTGGGCAGCCCCGTATTCCGCAAGGGCCGGAAATCCATGGGGGTGTCATAGGGGCGCAGGGCGGCTCGGTAGTGGGGGTGTCACGGTGGCGCGCGACGACTCAGCGGCATCGGTGTCGAGATGGCGTAGGGCGGCTCAGCCATAGGGGGAGTCGCGATGGTATGAGGCCATTTGGCAGCTTGGCTAGAGCATCTTGGTCTGGAGGGTGGAGGCTGAGGGGTGGCTCAGAGGGCCGCGGGCAGCGTGTCAAGGCCGCTGGGAGGCACAACAGGGTCCAGGGTGGCACGGCAGGCCTCGGGGCGGTGCGGGGAGGCCGCAGGTCAGCGGGGCGAGGCTGCAGGGCAGCACGGTAGGCCGCGATAGGAGATCACCCTGGGGAGTGGAGTTCGTTTGTGGGGGATCACTGTGGGGCATGGAGGTCGCGGGTTTCGGTGGCCATGGGGGAAGCATCGTTTCCTTCGTCGCCTTCGCCATCTATGTCAACTTCGTCGTAGTTGATAGTCATCCACCTCAATCGCAATGAACAAAACAATTATCCCAATAAATTCAAAGAGAATGGGTCATGTTTGTTTGGCCCACACTCTCCACATTAGAGTGGTAGCAAGCAGCTATAATACATGAATCACAAGAATATCCAGAACTGGTAAGGGAAATAATTAAAACACCATCCATACCACATTCATTTGATTCATTGTTGATTGTCCGTGGGAAAAGTGTTGATTACATTGGGAATAGACAGATGTTGGTGACATAGGTGTTTCCTCGATCGTCAGTTTGTTGATGTTGAAGATATTCCTCATCAATGAAGGTCGAGTGGAAGATGTCGGTGTCGATGACGACGTTCTTCGTTGGCATTCTTCATTGGAGTGCCTTTCTCCCAATATTTCTCCTCTCCCAATTCCACCAAATTTCAATGTAGCCAACATCTAATCTGTTTCCCAAATTTAATTGTTGACATAAATTATGTGTGATAAACGTAATTAATTTATGAGGTTGGAACAAAATTAATTAAATGGCGGTGGAACCGTTAAATTGAGGGATGATTAAAAGTCTTCCCCACACTTATGAGTGAGTTCAAGGGAGTTTTGCCTCTGGTGGTCCCCACCTCCATAACCTCTAATGGGAGGTTTAGAATCGGTGGTCCCCACCACCATAAACTCTCATGGGAGGTTTTAGTTCAATGATCCCCACATTTTAAACATCTACATTGGAGTTTCAAAAGAAAATAAAAATAAAATGTTAAAACATTTTATTTAATTTTATTATTTTGTTAAAATGTGAAAAGCTAACATCCACCCTCAACCTACTGCAGTCGAGGTGAAGGTCTATTTAAGTGAATTAGGGTGATACGAGTTCAACAATGACCTAATATTTCAATTCCGAGCACTGGTTCAAAATATAGAAAATAATTCTTTCATGATTACAGAACTTACCAGAAATAATGTTCAGAAATTAATTTCGGGCACTCCGGGCCTTTGAGTCATATGCCGTCAATTTTTGTGGAATCGTAAAATACCCATTTAATTAAAAAAATCACATGTAAATTCTGGGTCTTTATATTCTCCCCACATCAGGTATTTAAGTCCTCGTATTCCATAACTCAAACTAAGGGTTCATGTGGGGATAATTAGCATGCATCTTAGACTCCTTCTCCCATGTGCTCTCCTTGAGGTTCAGGTGCTTCTAGCGAATGCACACTAGAGGTATCGACCATCCACGGAGGACCATCTCCTTTTGATCCTCAATCTCTACAGTAACCTCCACAAAATTTTCCCCATCATCGATGTCCAGCTCTCGTGGTCGATGATGTGAGAAGTGCCATGCATGTATCTCCTCAGCTGGGATACGTTGAAGAATTCATGCACCCGGTGATACTGAGGTGGAAGATAGAAGAGGTAAGCCACCTCGCCAACTCATCGTATAACCGGAAAAGGTCCGATGAACCTCAGAGATAACATGATACCTTATCTAAATCTCTAAAAACCTCATCAAGTTGATACCGGAAGAATGACGTTGTTGCCATCCTCGAACTCTAGAGTTCTTCGGCACCTATCGGCATACAACTTCTGCCTTCTTTGTGCAGTTTTCATCTACTACTGGAGGATCATCACCTTCATTGTTGTATTTCGTACCATCGCTGGTTCCACTAGCGCTGACTCTCATGGGTCAGTCCAACACAACAGTGATCTGTTGGGTCACCCGTTCAACACCTCAAAATGTGTTATCCCAATGGTGGAGTGATAGCCGTTGTTTTATGAAAATGACTCCAAAGGAAATTGATCCTACCATTTGTGACCGAAGTCAAGGAATCATGCACATACCGTGTCCTAGAAGGTTTGAATGGTCTTCTTAGTCTATCTATCTATCTGAGGATGGATGTCTGTGCTCAAACGAATATGTGTTCCGAAATAATCCTAAAACCCTTTCTATATCGAGGATGGAAAATGTGTATCACGATCGGAGACAATCATTGATCGTACTCCATGTTGTCACACAATCTCTAGCATATAGAGGTTTCCCAAGCGCTATACATAACCTGCTCTCTGATCGGAAGGATGTGGGCCGACTTCGTGAGTTAATCGACGATCACCCAAATCGAGTCATTTCCCCTTGATGTACGTGGAAGTCCTAGAACGAAGTCTATAGATATCGCATCACAATTCCACTCTAGGACTACTAAATGTCGAACCAAGCATGCGGGTACCTGATGCTCCGCCTTCACTTTCTGATAAGTCAGGCACTGAGAAACAATCTATGTTACTGCTTTCTTCATTCCCGATCCTCAGTATTGTCGTCAGAGATCTTGGTACATCTTTTCCACTCAAGGATGTATCGCTAGAGGGGATGTGTGGAAATCCCTTAACACTTCCTCCTGAAGCGACACTAGTACCATGGTACGTCCTCTGAAGAGGATGACATGCTTCTCACATTCAGAAAATCCATCAGGTGCATGAATTGTGGTTATCTGAGCACATCGTGTCTCGCAATAAGTTTCCCATCGATGCACCACCTTGACTCGCTGATGAAGTGGGATAGTGACTGTAAAGGGCTAAAGAAAAGTTGCTCCATTTCCATCCACAATGGATATTTGCAATGTGGGCAGCTGCTCTGTCGCCTTTCCTAGAAGCTGTATACCAGTCCTCCAACTGAGTGAATCTACTACAATGTTTCCATTCCCATTATTATAGACTATCTTGAAGTCATAGTCCTTGAGGAACCCAATCAAACATCATTTTATCAGGTGCAGGTTCTTTTGGGAGCAGATATACCAGAGACTCTTATGGTCAGAGTACATTGAAAAGATTTTCCCATCAGATAGTGTCACCAAATCTTCAAGCCGAAGAACACTGCTGCTGAATCCTGGTCATGGGTAGCATAGTTCTCCTCATGGTGTCTATGTTATGGAGAACCATATGTGATAACTGGTCGCTTATTAATTGGGACACATCTGAGTCCGGTCCCTGATGGGTCGCAGTAGACTCTGTACCCTATTCCCTCCTCTGGAAGGCTCAAAATGGGGGCACTGGTCAGCCTCTTCCTCTGCTCCAGAAAACACCGTTTCCATATCCACGACCACACGAAGGGTTGCACCTTTTTTATCAATGATGATATAGGTGTTGAAACTATAAGTAAATCTAGCACAATCTTCCGGTAGAATGCACCCAAACCCAAGAAACATTGTACCTATGTCACAGTCCAGGGTGGCTCCCAATCAACTACCACCCCTATCTTCACTAGATCCACTGCAACTCCAGCCTCCGATATAATATGTCCCAGATAGTGAACCTCTCTGATCCAAAACTGGAACTTCAAGAGATAACCATAATGAAGGTTCTCTCAGAGTGAGTCTAGTACTACCTTCAAATGACAGGAATGCTTATCCTCATTAACCGAGTCGATTAGAATGTTGTCAATAAAGACTAATAAAAACTGATCATGGAATGGCAGAATGATCATGTTCATTAGTCCCATGAACACTTTTGGAGCATTGGTTATGTTGAACGGAATAACCAATAACTTATAATGGTTGTACCGACATCTTAAATTAATCTTCTGCATATCATCGTCTCATAATCTGAAATGGTGATAGCCTGATCTGAGGTCATCTTCGAGAAGCACCATGATCCCTTAAACTGATCAAAGAGGTAGTTACTACTCGAGAGTGGGTACTTGTTCTTCATGGTCACTAGGTTTAGGTGTTGGTAGTCGATTCAACATCTCAAGATCCCTTCCTCTTTCTTGGTATACAAAATCGGGTCTTCCCAATGAGAAACACTACGCTGAATGAATACCTTCCCATGTAAGTCCTCTAGTTGTACCCGCAGCTCACAAGTATCTTAAGGAGCCATCTGATACACTGGTGTAGATATCAGTGTCATCTCATGGGTACAAGTCATTGTAAATGTCCACCTCTCTGCAAGGAGGTAGATCTGTAACATCATCAGGGAAGGCATCCACGTATTGGTCCACTACTACTTGATAAATTGGACTCTCCACATCAACTGCTTTGAGGTTAAGGATTTCAAACTGATTAGTAATCTACTACACCCTCTTCCGATTAAGTTCATCATATGATGCAAAGGCTCCCTTCTCTCCTGTGAAGGTAAACCTATTCCCATCGGTGCGGACACACCAGACATTGCACCTAACATAGTCTATCTAAACATAGACTGTAGATAACAAGTCCATACCCAAAATGAAGTCTTAAGGCCTCGATGCAGCTACTAAGAAATCCCTGCCGAAGATCTCAACTCCTAGAGTAAGCTCGCACTACCAGCACCAGTACGTAATCATCAAATATGCTCCCATTGGAGTCTCTATCCATAAGGATCAAGCCAACGACTCCGTCAGAATCTTCGATCTCCGTACGAGGGAAATAGAAATAAAAGAATGACTAGAACCTTTGTCTATAATTACTGCAGCTAAGGTGAAGTAGACACTGATCATACCTCATATCATCTCTGGAGCATCGTGATTGTAGGGTTCCGATTCCAGGAGTTGAGCTCTACCCTATCCAACTGCTCCATATGGTTGTGGTGGACCTCCTGGTGATGGTGGTGGTAACATCTTGAATCTTCGACCACCGCTAGCTACACGACCAGCTCTTCTTCCATGTCTACCTGCTCCCTGCGAACCTCCTAGATCGAATCTCCGTCTCTACCTGTGGGGTCCGTAAACCGTCGGTTGATCATCTGTATGGTGTTTCGGACATTCATGAGCCATGAGGACCAGCCCGCCACATGAGTAACAATACCCACTCCTGGAATAACTGGTTCTACCTTAGGTGTCTCGCACAACCGACCCAAAATCCTACGGTTGTCCACCTATTGGTATGGTCCTCATGGATCTCTGTGTCATCTATCTGTTGCTAGCTACAGAAGACTCCTCTGTGTGAAGACTGGTGGTGGGTCTCATTGCTGGTGACTACTCTGTTTAAAACACTCCACTAAGAGGGCTCGATCTAACAACCCCGCTTGTGTCGGGATGTTGAGTGCGATCATCGAAGCCCTGATCTCTCGCATGAGTCCATAATCGAAGGTCCAGGCCCTGAAGAATGTTTCCTAAAAAATATCTGTGGAGTAACGTGAGAGTTCAATGAGCCTCACTGAGTACCGAGCCACAATCATGTTGCCCTTCTACAGATGTAGTAACCCTTATATTTGCACTCTGCAAACTGTCGTTGGAACAATCTATTCCAAAAACAGGCCCTCGAAGTCTTCCTAGAGAAGTGTCAACTCATCGTGAACCTAGAGCATCAATCTAACCCATATTCCTACTTCTACCTATATAAGACTAGTGGGAAGGATCAACATGAGATCGAATGGTGTCCCTACCAGTCAGAAGACTCTCACTACAGCCTCCAACCAATCCTTAGATGCTTGTGGGTCTATCTCTCCTAGGAACCTGGGTGGCCTCTGGCGCTGGAACTCATGCAACGTTCTCATGCACCGTACAGTCTCTGCTGCTGGGGCTGGTGGAATCAGTGTCCCAATGAGTAATTGTACCACTGGTGCCTCCACAGGTCCCTCTACTGGAATAGAGCCTTGGACCATGTCCTCATAGAACAGTGGGAAATCAATTCGTACAACTCTCAGAACCATTGGTGACTATATTAATGGAGTAATCATGAAAATAAATATGTGTTCTATAGCCAAAAAGTTTTACTCGGTGAGCTGACTCAAAGTATTCACAAAGAAGACTCTTGAAAGCTCACACACAATCAGTCTGTTCATGCACTGAGTCAAAAATTGGAAGTGAGGGTCCTTGTGTAAGGATACGTCTGCCAGTGCATCCACAATGGATTGCATAAAATGATATCCACACTCACTACACTTAATACTATTTTCCTTAAAATAAATATCAGAGTCCTATTTTCTACGGTAGAACAAACCCCTCTGATACCAATTTTTCACAACCCGTCCCCTATGGCCCGTGCGTGACTACCCGAAGACCGCCTTCCATAAACCAGGTGCTGGAGACTAGAAACAAAATGCATTTTTCCTATAACTAGGATGTCATTTCTTTCATATCATGTAAAAACACTCAACCGAACACACATCATGATATGAACACACGTAAAATATATAACAAATTTTTTTTCTGAAAGTAAAAGGGTCTGGAAATAAAATCCCTACTGTAGAGATACAAGTACAACTGAAATATAACTGATAGAAAAAGGAAAACAACTTCTGGGTCATCCTTCATGGTTCCTACCTGAAGGGTAGGTAAATATCACCTCCTCATCAATCTATGTCCATCTGTCTCCTCTATTTACCATCACGTCGTATGGTCCACCACCGAGTATCGTTATGTTCTAGTATTGTCATCCTCGATCAATGATGTTCATCATCTGCACCATACACAACATGCTGCGGGCATAGCCCCTGTAGGGGTGAGTATAACGATACTCAGTAAGGACGCCGAGACCCTTAAGGTCTCAAAATATTCACGAAGGATGAACCTAAAATAATAAATTCAGCTATCAACCCTACTTGTATATATGGTCATCCATATACCAAAGTTATCAAGTATACCCATATCAATCATGAGGTAACATAGGGTCCATCCCAAATGCCCCAAGATCAATTGTTCCACAAAGGAATGAAACCCACAAAGGCTTGTACCACACATGTACCACGCATAATAATACCACCACGGTATTACCAAGATAGAAATTAACTCACTAGTACGAACTCAGCTCATTCTAGGTATATCTTAAGTATATTGGTAGAGAGGATTAGATGTAACTACTAAATAATCTTACTCCGTTATGAGGAAAACCCACACAGGATTGCCTGGTGATGACCCACACAGGATCACTAAGTGATGACCCACACAGGATCACAAGGTGCTGACCCACACAAGATTTCTAAGTGCAGAACCACACGAGATCACAAGGTGATGACCCAAACAAGATCTCTAGGTGCTGACCCACACAGGATTGCTCTATGTGCTGACCCAGAGATGATTACATAGGTAATAACCCACAAAGGATCGCTCGGTGCTGACCCACACATGATCACTCTTCGTGCTGTCCCACACAAGTTCGCTCTAGGTGCTGTCCCACACAGGATAGATCAGTGTTGACCCACACAGGATCAATCTAAGTGCTGACCCATACATGATCACTCTACATTCTTCACTTCACAGTAAGCTACTGGGTTCCCTTAATATGATCGCTTGTCTCCGGGAGAATTTGCACCACATGTTACTGGTCAATACTCCAACTGCCACGAAGTCCCATGAAGAAGTACCTCAATGGACTGCCAGGTCAAAGGGGTCCCAAGGAAATATATGACGCGTCATTCGGATGCCTGATCTATGTGTGATTATCACTTTTGTCCAGAGGGCCCGGTTGTATTTGTGGTCGATTCAACCCAATAATTTCACTGACATTATCCAAAACTCTAGTAGGGTATACACAAGGGACAATCTCACTCCATGGTTTCTGGAACGGTTAAATATTATTCAAAAGGAAGCCTAGAGCCAATGTTATGATCAATTTAATGTATAGGGTCTTATCTTGTCCGAGTCTGGCCCGAATGGCTATGAGGGCCGCAAGGCCATGGGGGTGTCGTGGGGGCGCGGGGCGGCTCAACCACGGGGTTTTCGCATGAGTTCAAGGGACCTCACCCGAGGGGGTCCGCGAGGGTATGAGGAGTCTCGACCTCGGGGGTGTCGCGAAGGCGCGGTTGGCTCGGCCAAGGGGGTGCCACGAGGGCGCGATGCCGCGAGGTGGCTCGGTCGGAATGGCGGAGGATGCGAGGTGTCTCAGAGGGCTGGAACGGCTCGGAGGGCCGAGGGCTACAGAGGGCGTGGGTTGCAGAGCATCGTGGGGCATGGAGGCCGCAGGCGGTGGTGGCCGCGGGGCGGCACCATTTCCTTCATCGTCTTCATCGCCATCATTGTTGTTGATAACTTCTCTCCTCCATCGCGAAGAACAGAAGAATTATCCCAAAAAATTTGGAGAGGATGAGCCACGATTATTTGTCCCACACTCTCCACATTAGAGTAGTATCATGCTGCTATAATACATTAATCACATGAATATCAAGAACAGGTAAGGGAAATAATTCAAAACCCCTTTCTACCTCATTCGTTTGATTCGTTGATGAATGTCCATGGTGAAAGAGATGACGTTGTTGGGAATAGACGAACATTGGTGACATCAGCATTTCATCCATCATCTGTTCGTTGATGTTGAAGACATTCCTCATTAATGAATGTCACGTGGAATACATCAGAGTCGAAGATGTTGTTTTTCATTTGTGTTCTTCATTGGAGAGCTTTTCTCCCAATATTTCTCCTCTCCTAATTCCACAAAATTGAAAAGTAGCCAGCTTCTGATATGCTTCACCAATTTAATTGTTTACATAAATTATGTTGGCTCCAGATAATTAATTTATGAGGTTGGAAAAAAATTAATTAATGTTGGGTGGCACCATTAATGTGGGGGAAGGTTAAAAGGCTTCCCAACACTTAAGTGCGAGTTCAATGGAGTTTAGACTCGGGTGGTCCCCACCACCATAACCTCTCATGAGAGGTTTAGGCTCAGTGGTCCCCACATATATAATCTCTCATTGGAGGATTTAGATCAGTGGTCCGCACCATTGAAACATCCACATGGTATATTCAAATGAAAATAAAAGTAAAATGTTACACCATTTTATTTTATTTTTTTATTTCCTGAATATGTGAAAAGCTAACATCCACCCTCGACCTACTGTAGTCGAGGTGAAGGTCTCCTTAAGTTAATACTATTGTTACGAGTTCAACGGTGGCCTCATAATTCAATTCTGATCATCTGTTTAAATGTTAAAAAATCATGCTCACATGTTTACGGAACGTACTCGAAATAATGATCAGAAATTCAATCCATGAACTTCGGGCCTTGGAATCACATGTCATCAATTTTAACGGACTCGTAAAATTTCAATTTAATTAAAAACTAATTTTACATTAAAATTATCGTTCTTTACATAATTGGTTTGTTTATATAGGACAATTGAGGTATGTTCAATAATATTTCCTAAACATTGGTTTTTGACTCTATATAGTAATGTAATAAAAACCACAAACACTATAAAGTAATTTTACCTTGGTTTCTAACAAATAAGAGTGGGATTATTTATTTTATATGTCCAAGGGCCGATCATAATAAAATATTACCTATTGTTATGTGGAACCGATTCATGTTTATAAAATAAATATTTTATAAAATTATAATATAATATTGGTTTTTGAGGATTCATAATGGCTTTATAAAAATAGCTAAATTACCTAATATGAACGTTTTTTTAAATTTTATTCATATATATGGTCATGTATAGCATTTATATTTTTTATTTGGTCACATTGGATTCATTATGATGTCATAATACACACCTAATATTTATAGAATATTAAATTTTGACCCAAAAAATTGATTGTATTTGAAAATTATGAAAGAATTGTTGTTTGATAAGTTAAAAAAGCATAAAACAAAAATAAAATTTACCAGATCCATATAATTTTATAAATATGTGACATATTTATTTTAAAATATGAATCATCATTTTCTAAGAAATGTTAGATTTTTGACAAGAACTGTTTTTCAATGCCTTATGAATTTACATTTGACTTCAAAAAAATTTTTATTATCCATTATATTTAATAAAAAAATATTTATAATTAGTTTTAAAATTATTTTTTATCATTATTAATTAATTCATCAAAAAGTATTTTCTTAATTGAAATTTCATATTACAGAAAAATATATTTTATGATTTATCATATTAAAAAAACTAATATTTATTATATAAAACCAAATTAAAAGAAATTATTATAAATAATCTATGGATAAAAAAATATATATAATTTTATTATCAGCTTATTTAAATATAAATATAAATTAAACTATAAAATTCACATAAGGAAAGGTGCAAGATAGTGATATTTTCATGGTGTCATTCAGAAAACATGGTTTGGTATGTGATATTACTCAGCTTGAAATTCACTCATAAATAGTTTGTCTCATAAATTAGTTATTGGATACTATATTGGTATTCATCATGAAAAAATCATAATTTTTCTATATCACGTGCATGATGTGATTAATGGGCTTCATAGTGTACGATTCTACTGGAAGATGTCATTGCTTATTTTGATTGTGTAAATTTAATTTATTATAATCCTATATTTATATTAATCAATGGTTATGTACCAAGTATATTAATCATATAGGATATAATAAAACCATATATGTTAATTGGATTTCATTAACCATTATAGTGCATTTATTATAGTCACAAAGGGAACAATATATTAAATTTTTTGAGATTTAACAATAGGATTACCTAAGGTATTCGATACACATTTGAGTTTGGTTGTAGATTTTAACCCATATACAGATGGGAAGAATGAGATCACTATCCTTGTGTTGGATAATATAATGAGGTATTTCATTTTAATATTCAGCTAGTTATTGGTGTATCATATATATTGTGTAAAAGTATCTTATAATAATAGTATCATTGTACTATTGGAACATATAACTTTGAGTACATCCTTTGGGGACCCCTTAGGTCACCCTATTAATGGATTGATATTGGTGAGACATCACCTATTGGGATAGATATGGTACTGGATAAGATCTTGGTGATCCAAAAGTGGATGTGGAAAGTCAAGAACCAATATAATTATTATTTTTATTATTGTCATAGGCCCTTGGAGTTCATTCTGGCAGGCCATGTTTTCTAGAGAATCTACCCATGAAGAGGATTCTAGTGATTTCATCAGTTATGGATGTTATCCATGAGGAGTATTATGCTGATCAAAATACATTATAAAGTTTCAGAGGTTTCATACATAACACCGTTACCCCATAGTCATTGTTTGTTCGTGAAATATTCCAAGTGTCACAGTAGTGGAGATATGTGCATTGTAACGCCCCGACCCCAGTTACCCAGAGTCGGTGCATAACTACATTACATTGGCATGATCACAAGAAAGATCAAATCTCGAAAGACCGATTGGTTTAGAAGCCTTGGAAACACTAGATATATTTCATAAGTTTTACATTACATCATTAAATGAAAAACTACTACAACAACATAATGTTTCCACAGTCCACACTATAATCCCCTCATAATATCCCTGAAGGTCATTCATAACTTACTTCTTCACATCCTGGGAAAAATAAAACATAGAAAAGGGGTGAGCTCAAATGCCCAGTAAGGATAACAATATAGCGGAAACTTTCATAAATAAGAATAAACATTTAAGGCAATGTATAACTAAAACAAAAGCCTTTCAAACATGAACTTTCAACATGGTATGGCATAAATAAAATGAAATAATGCCATTTACTTATTCACATGGATATTCTACTAATCGAATAATCACATGCAAAAATCAATAACCACTTTCATAATGTTGGAATGCATAATGCCAGACTATCATAACCACATAGTCAAGGCCTCGTGCCAAGCCTACAAATAAGATTTTTTCAAGGCCTTGTGCCAAGACACTAGTTTGTCTCATGAGACCTACCGATGCATCGAGGAGCTATAGCGGGCTCCACCCGTCACATATTAAGTCCAATGCATTCCCATATGAAAAGGTTTAAACATAACATAAACATTCGTATTAAAAATAGCATACGAAATGTCAATACTTTCACCATAAACTATGAATGGTATAAAAATAGCACATCCACAGTCAAACATATCACAAAACCTTCAATACAATATAGAAGTTTTGTATCATAATAAATCAACTTCAAATAATCTTAAAATCCATTAAAGGATGTTGACATAGATGAAATCAAAATTCTTTTAAAAGAAATATCTCCTTTTATTTTGAAATCATTTAAGATCCATATAAAATAAAAAATTTTCTTTGAAATATTCTTATAAGCTTGTAAGGGAAGCTTTGAAGATTTTATAACGGCGGAAAATAGCCGCACCCGCCGTATAAGTTAAAAAAACATTCTTACCTTAATTCTGTTGAAAAGGTTAAAAAGGACCTTGTTTTGAAAACGACCGAAAGATTCCTTTATAAACCACTTACAAAAGTCAAAAAGGATATAAATGACTTTAACTCATATTCTAGTAAATATTAAAAATGTTTTGAAATACATTTTTAAGAAACATGGATGTGGATGATAAAGAGATCCCAGTAGATTATTACGTATAAACAACCTCGGATAATGAAGAGATTGTGAAATAACCCTTACCTTGTACTTTTCTTTGGTTGGGGTAGGTTAACCTCCTGTATAATGGTGAAATAATTGTTATTAAATTATGAAATAATCACATATATTAATATGATATCATATATGATCTTTTAACATTGATTTGTTAATAATATCTTAGAATTATCGTCGTTTCGGGTGTTAACTTACTCATTTTCTTTTATATGTTTTGTTACATAAGCCATGTTTGTTGTATATTATTCATATCCAGAATGATATCAAGTCCTTAAACATCATTTTTAAATCATCAAATGATAATTATACTTGAATGGATGCGATGGAGAATGAATCTCATCGCGTTCGTGGAGACGGTAGTCCGTACGTACGCACGAGCGACAATATCATTCTTTTGATATTAAAATAATATATAAATGGATTTTATATAATATATAAAGAATAATTAACATGTTGTATTTATTATTTACATGAGTTACACATCATTATTATACCCATCCAAATAATATTATATTGAATAACAATTACACCACGATGTGGAGACGGTAAGCCGTACGTACGCACGTATGGTGACATGTTATTCAAAGGGTGGATAGAATAATGAATATAGTTGTACCATATTTATAATAAAATCACAGAATATATATGATACTGGATTTATTATTTTAGAATGGTAACAACAAAGGAAGAAGAAGTGGAAGAAGAAATGAACTTAGAAAAGGGTGGTGAAATCATTACCTCTTCTTCGGGTTCTTCCTTTTGATTTGATCAAAAGGGCTCCATAGGTTGGCTTTCTGATCAATCTAAGGCCCCTAGGTTGTAGTGAGGGAAGTTGGGAGAGTATTTGGGCAGAGTTTGGCCGAACAAAAGGCTTTTATGGTGTGAAGAAATGGGAAGGAGGAGTGCCCTTTTATAAGAGGGGTGAGGGGCACCTTTGGAAAAGCTAGAGATATTAGTTTATAATAAATTCATAATCGGTTTTCAATGACTCCAAAGTTGACTATTCAAAGGTTAAGGTGGGGATGGGTCGAAAACAACTCAACCAATAGAATTTAGACAGGCTTGGGTACTTATATTAACCTTATCTTTAAGTATTAACTCTATGTTAATTAGTTTCACTTTTACAATGTCTCTTTGTATTTTTATATAATATGGTTAATAAACTTACTATATACATCCAAGAGACCCCCAAGGGGTCCACGAATGATGAACCTATCATGATATAAGTCTCTTGGCCGAACCTTAGATTTTTAGGAATTTAATATCAATTAATAATATAATATTTGTTTTAAGAACACTTTTATGTCAATTTTGACACTATTCAATAGTTGATTTTTGTGAAACTCATAACAGATTTATTACTTCGAAAAAAGTCAATTAAATCAATCCTAATATATCATATTATCCTAGAAAATTAGTTTAATTCATTAAAAGTTTCATATTATATTTATTTGGGTATTTATAATATCAATTATTTTAATTTTTCACTATTATAGTAATTACTGCATCATCATTGTGTCATAAATAAAATAAATTATTTAATGTCTAAAAATTATAAATAAAATATCATTATGTAGGAAATCTTTTTATCTTTATAATTAATATTTATAATCTAAAATCCAACATATATAACCCTATGTAACAATTGTTTTGCTAAAAGATATATGCTTGTGTCGTTTTTGTATTCATTTTAACTTAATTAAAATAACGTGTCGTTATCACTTACAAGTGGATCCATGTGGTCCCAAAATTGACACAAAGATGCCCATGGTCGACCATGTATCAACCAATAGGGTTAAGACACGTTTTAGGGTAATTTAGTATTATTATAATATTATTTTTTTAACCCTTATTTATTGGATTTACCCTTAACCATGGTAAATAAAATATTTACCGCCGTAATTATTCAAAATGTCTAAAAATAAAAGTTACCTATTTACACAATTTGAACATACTAATTCCAAATATGGAATCCAGTTTCCTAAATTCAAAACACAGAAGTGGCAGAAATTAATTTAAAATTAATTCCCGCTGTCAAAACAAAAAGCGTGTTTTTAAGAGATAATAACAATCAAAAGATTGACACTTGTTTATGTTCGGTTTAATTGTAAAATTATGTCCAATGACCAAAATTATATTAAATGGTAAAAATATATTCTAAATATACTTTAAAACCACTAAAATTCATAATTTATCACTATTAATTATTTTGATTAAAAAAGTTGTTTTTAATTAAAATTTAGTAATTTTCACTATTCATCAAAATATGAAAGTTATCCGAAAAGTACCAAAATTTCACCCTAGGCTAATTTTGATATTCTGAATCCAAAAGTGAAGTCCATTTTGAAATATAAAATATATATAATTTCAAAAGGTAGTTATTACTATTCATAACGGCTAGTTTAATTGGTTGTTAGAACTCGGTGTTGCGTACAACACACGCTATCACATTATTCAAAGAGAAGCGTACCGTAGAAGCTTGGGATGTTTCATTTTAAATTTTTGATGTCCCCATTTAGTCAAAAAGTTTAAAATATAGTATTTAAAAAGGGTTCACTATTAAAGTTGATAAAAGTGCAATACTGAAAATGAATTTGTTCTTGCATTATATCTAAGAAACTCATAATATGGATTCTAAAATTATAAGGATTATATAAACATTAAAATTTATCTAATACTATTCATAACCTCTTTTGAACGGATTGTTTGGTAAGTCATGGTGTGCTTGAACTTGGTGTTGCATGTAGTGAAAGTTATTGAATTATTTTGAAGAAATAACACACTATGAAATCTTGGGGTGTTACATTCTCCCCTCCTTCAATAAATTGCGTCCTCGCAATTTGAAATTATTATTCAAAAATAAAAGGTTGAAAATAGATAATATATTTGTGGGAAAACCCACATCGGAAATTGGGTTACTAAAATTTAGTCTTAATATGAGGAAAAGAGAAATGAAAGGGTCACCACCAAATTATGATCTCTATTATGAGAACATTGGTGGCAATTTGAGACATATAATTGGAGGAAAAACGTAAATATTTATAGGTAGTGATTGAGGTCATCAATCACAAACAAGTATAAAATTGAGGTCCTTAAATTCATCAATCTATGATTATATGAAATACCATCGGTTCAACAAAACATAGGGTATTAGGATAACACATTTTTGACGTTTCAAAATATCTTAGTTGAAATCCCACATCGAAAAATGAATTAATGAGGCCTCTATTTAAAATAAAGAGTCGAAAGTATGAAGATTACCGAAAATAACACATACTAGGGTTCCATGTAGTAAAATATGGATATGGAAGAAAAATCTAACCATCAATTACCTGATGGAGAGTGGTAGAGAACATGGCTATGGAAAGGCCAACAATCCCAAAGCCATAAATTAGTGATGATTTAAGGTACCATCTAGGAAAACATTTTTGTTCTAATTTGCTTTTCTTAATATTAAGGAATTTTTTATGAGATTGGCTAAGATCATATGGAGATATACTTACTTTATAATTAGAGTTTTATCCATTAATAAATTTCTACCACATACTCATCTTTCACTCTAAAAGATAATAGAATGTAAAAAAAATTCTATTTACACTATTCGTATAGGGTTCCAAAATAAAAGAATTTATAATTCATCTAAAATATCTTTTAATAAAAACTACATTATTTAATCTAGGACATCTCGTGGTCCAGTGGTAGGTGATACACCCTTGTCGCCCTTCAGTTGCGGGTTCAAGTTTCGCAGCCTTGCCGGACGCGACGGGTTGCCGCCCGACTTCCGGGTTGTCCTTTTATGGAAATCCAAAATAATCCAAACTAGAACTATCCAAAATACTTCTATCCAAACTCACAGTCCAACATTTATAAGGAAGGTAAACATAATATAGATCCTTTTTACCCTGTAATAGCATTTGAATACCTTCATCATGTATTACCATATTCCTTATTGATTACATTCATGTTCCCTTATTCCATATAGAATGATGGATATACATCATTAATCCAAATATGTTTTAAACCCCAACAATGATGGAATATACAAATCATTAATCAGCTTCATGGTAGTCAATAATATCCAATATAATTTATCCAAATGAATCATGTATTATTCTAAAATCACCACCTCGGTATCTGAACCATATTATGGTTTATCTTTCTCTCAACCATATATTTTCCAAACATTTAACCTGCTACTGAGTCACTTTTCTTTGTTCCACACCATCTCAAGTCCTTAATGAAATAGTACTGCAGTACAATCCTTATATACTCCATAATTATTATAAAAAGTACATTGTTGATAAAACACTCAATTGATATAATCAACATAATAACTCTAATCATTCCTCTTCATCTGTGGTAGTATCATAACTTAATTATTATCCAATAGCATCATTTGCGGCATAGTCTGATGACTGGGACATAGGTTCGCGTAGTGTCCAAACTCCTTGCAAATGAAGCATTGTACATTTGAAACCATTTTCTTACCCTTGCAGTCATGTACTTTGTTCCCTTTTTCTCCACACTTATAACAAACTCCCATTCCTTTCAGGAAAGTTCCAGGGTGTTTCTTTCCACAGTTACCACATATGGGAAAATTCTTCTTTTCCCTCTTCCCTTTATCCATCTTTCTCTCTTCTATCCTTTTCTTCTCTTGATTCCCTTCAAAGCCATAGGACTCAGTAAACTCTTTACTTATCTTATCAACACATGATATTATTTATTCATATGATGATAATACATGGGATACTATTTCTCTTATAAATTCTAGCTTAAGACCATAAAAGATATGATCCTTCCTTCTCTTTGGATCATGTGCATTTCTGGAGTTCTCATTCCTTCTACTGGGCGCCATTTCTAAACAATGGAATACACTAGATTAGTTTATGAATCAAAATACATAATCCCATACTTATAAAACACTTAGCATAAATTGAACTATTTATGGATATAATCCATAATCATAAAAATGTCTCATTTGAGGATGTATATACTCATAAACCCTTCATAATGGTTTGTAAAGAAAATGAGAATTATCCTAAGCATATCCCCCGGGAGTGTCGTAACCAAGAGTGCAGCAAGGCCCGTTGTCGTGCACCAGTTCCCGTTCGAGTCTAGCTCAAAGCGGTGTTTTCGGGTTTTACCCCTAGGTACATCTGTGCCAGAGCCGCCTCTACCTGCTCGTATCCAGACAGGGATGAATTGCTTGGAAAACTCACAAAATCTCTACAATACCAAAATTCTAGGAAGTTCTTCTATACTAATCCTCAAAGTTCATCTTAGGTCTACGCGATCTAATCAGAGTTTATCTAAATCTAGCTTCCAAGGTTTGTACTAAACTTCCTCTGATACCAACTGTAACGCCCCGACCCCAGTTACCCAGAGTCGGTGCATAATTACATAACATTGGCATGATCACAAGAAAGATCAAATCTCGAAAGACCGATTGGTTTAGTAGCCTTGGAAACACTAGATATATTTCATAAGTTTTACATTACATCATTAAATGAAAAACTACTACAACAACATAATGTTTCCACAGTCCACACTATAATCCCCTCATAATATCCCTGAAGTTCATTCATAACTTACTTCTTCACATCCTGGGAAAAATAAAACATAGAAAAGGGGTGAGCTCAAATGCCCAGTAAGGATAACAATATAGCGGAAACTTTCATAAATAAGAATAAACATTTAAGGCAATGTATAACTAAAACAAAAGCCTTTCAAACATGAACTTTCAACATGGTATGGCATAAATAAAATGAAATAATGCCATTTACTTATTCACATGGATATTCTACTAATCGAATAATCACATGCAAAAATCAATAACCACTTTCATAATGTTGGAATGCATAATGCCAGACTATCATAACCACATAGTCAAGGCCTCGTGCCAAGCCTACAAATAAGATTTTGTCAAGGCCTTGTGCCAAGACACTAGTTTGTCTCATGAGACCTACCGATGCATCGAGGAGCTATAGCGGGCTCCACCCGTCACATATTAAGTCCAATGCATTCCCATATGAAAAGGTTTAAACATAACATAAACATTCGTATTAAAACTAGCATACGAAATGTCAATACTTTCACCATAAACTATGAATGGTATAAAAATAGCACATCCACAGTCAAACATATCACAAAACCTTCAATACAATATAGAAGTTTTGTATCATAATAAATCAACTTCAAATAATCTTAAAATCCATCAAAGGATGTTGACATAGATGAAATCAAAATTCTTTTAAAAGAAATATCTCCTTTTATATTGAAATCATTTAAGATCCATATAAAATAAAACATTTGCTTTGAAATATTCTTATAAGCTTGTAAGGGAAGCTTTGAAGATTTTATAACGGCGGAAAATAGCCGCACCCGCCGTATAAGTTAAAAAAACATTCTTACCTTAATTCTGTCGAAAAGGTTAAAAAGGACCTTGTTTTGAAAACGACCGAAAGATTACTTTATAAACCACTTAAAAAAGTCAAAAAGGATATAGATGACTTTAACTCATATTTTAGTAAATAGTAAAAATGTTTTGAAATACATTTTTAAGAAACATGGATGTGGATGATAAAGAGATCCCAGTAGATTATTACGTATAAACAACCTCGGATAATGACGAGATTGTGAAATAACCCTTACCTTGTACTTTTCTTTGGTTGGGGTAGGTTAACCTCCTGTATAATGGTGAAATAATTGTTATTAAATTATACAAGAATCATATATATTAATATGATATCATATATGATCTTTTAACATTGATTTGTTAATAATATCTTAGAATTATCGTCGTTTCGGGTGTTAACTTACTCATTTTCTTTTATATGTTTTGTTACATAAGCCATGTTTGTTGTATCTTATTCATATCCAGAATGATATCAAGTCCTTAAACATCATTTTTAAATGATCAAATGATAATTATACTTGAATGGATGCGATGGAGAATGAATCTCATCGCGTTCGTGGAGACGGTAGTCCGTACGTACGCACGAGCGACAATATCATTCTTTTGATATTAAAATAATATATAAATGGATTTTATATAATATATAAAGAATCATTAACATGTTGTATTTATTATTTACATGAGTTACACATCATTATTATACCCATCCAAATAATATTATATTGAATAACAATTACACCACGACGTGGAGACGGTAAGCCGTACGTACGCACGTATGGTGACATGTTATTCAAAGGGTGGATAGAATAATGAATATAGTTGTACCATATTTATAATAAAACCACAGAATATATATGATACTGGATTTATTATTTTAGAATGGTAACAACAATGGAAGAAGAAGTGGAAGAAGAAATTCACTTAGAAAAGGGTGGTGAAATCATTACCTCTTCTTCGGGTTCTTCCTTTTGATTTGATCAAAAGGGCTCCATAGGTTGGCTTTCTGATCAAACTAAGGCCCCTAGGTTGTAGTGAGGGAAGTTGGGAGAGTATTTGGGCAGAGTTTGGCCGAACAAAAGGCTTTGAAGGTGTGAAGAAATGGGAAGGAGGAGTGCCCTTTTATAAGAGGGGTGAGGGGCACCTTTGGAAAAGCTAGAGATATTAGTTTATAATAAATTCATAATCGGTTTTCAATGACTCCAAAGTTTACTATTCAAAGGTTAAGGTGGGGATGGGTCGAAAAAAACTCAACCAATAGAAGTTAGACAGGTTTGGGTACTTATATTAACCTTATCTTTAAGTATTAACTCTAAGTTAATTAGTTTCACTTTTACAATGTCTCTTTGTATTTTTATATAATATGGTTAATAAACTTACTATATACATCCAAGAGACCCCCAAGTGGTCCATTAATGATGAACCTACCATGATATAAGTCTCTTGGCCGAACCTTAGATTTTTAGGAATTTAATATCAATTAATAATATAATATTTGTTTTAAGAACACTTTTATGTCAATTTTGACACTATTCAATAGTTGATTTTTGTGAAACTCATAACATATTGATTATTTAGAACAAAGTCAATTAAATCAATCCTAATATATCATATTATCCTAGAAAATTAGTTTAATTCATTAACAGTTTCATATTATATTTATTTGGGTATTTATAATATCAATTATTTTAATTTTTCACTATTATAGTAATTACTGCATCATCATTGTGTCATAAATAAAATAAATTATTTAATGTCTAAAAATTATAAATAAAATATCATTATGTAGGAAATCTTTTTATCTTTCTAATTAATATTTATAATCTAAAATCCAACTTATATAACCCTATTTAACAATTGTTTTTCTAAAAGATATATGCTTGTGTCGTTTTTGTATTCATTTTAACTTAATTAAAATAAAGTGTCGTTATCACTTACAAGTGGATCCATGGGGTCCCAAAATTGACACAAAGATGCCCATGGTCGACCATGTATCAACCAATAGGGTTAAGACACGTTTTAGGGTAATTTAGTATTATTATAATATTATTTTTTTTAACCCTTATTTATCGGATTTACCCTTAACCATGGTAAATAAAATATTTACCGCAGTAATTATTCAAAATGTCTAAAAATAAAAGTTACCTATTTACACGACTTGAACATACTGATTCCAAATATGGAATCCATTTTCCTAAATTAAAAACACATAAGTGGCAGAAATTAATTTAAAATTAATTTCCACTGTCAAAACAAAAAGCGTGTTTTTAAGAGATAATAACAATCAAAAGATTGACACTTGTTTATGTTCGGTTTAATTGTAAAATTATGTCCAATGACCAAAATTATATTAAATGGTAAAAATATATTCTAAATATACTTTAAAACCACTCAAATTAATAATTTATCACTATTAATTATTTTGATTAAAAAAGTTGTTTTTAATTAAAATTTAGTAATTTTCACTATTCATCAAAATATGAAAGTTATCCGAAAAGTACCAAAATTTCACCCTAGGCTAATTTTGATATTCTGAATCCAAAAATGAAGTCCATTTTGAAATATAAAATATATATAATTTCAAAAGGTAGTTATTACTATTCATAACGGCTAGTTTAATTGGTTGTTAAAACTCGGTGTTGCGTACAACACACGCTATCACATTATTCAAAGAGAAGCGTACCGTAGAAGCTTGGGATGTTTCATTTTAAATTTTTGATGTCCCCATTTAGTCAAAAAGTTTAAAATATAGTATTTAAAAAGGGTTCACTATTAAAGTTGATAAAAGTGCAAAACTGAAAATGAATTTGTTCTTGCATTATATCTAAGAAACTCATAATATGGATTCTAAAATTATAAGGATTATATAAACATTAAAATTTATCTAATACTATTCATAACCTCTTTTGAACGGCTTGTTTGGTAAGTCATGGTGTGCTTGAACTTGGTGTTGCATGTAGTGAAAGTTATTGAATTATTTTGAAGAAATAACACACTATGAAATCTTGGGGTGTTACATGCATGATGCTATAATTATTATTGAATGTGGTGAGTTATGAATTGAGGAGGATAATAGCATTATGGATAACTAGGTAGTGATCATGTAATTAATGGAGAGGATCATATGTTTATGGTTAATTTCATTGGTTCAAGTGGTGTGGTAGCATGGGTTTATACAAGGTGGCTTTGGGGCATGGGGAGCAAGATGTGTTCTTAGTGTCCCCACATATATTTTTAGTTTTTTAAATTTCATGGATAAGAATATATGAAATTAGTACAAATATATAAAATATTTTTTTCAATTTAATATATTAACCTATATCATGGATGAATTTTTTGTTCTGGGTACATACACATTGTGAGATTATGGGGCCTAGTGAGCCCGAAATTAATTTTATAAAAATATTAATTTTAATTTTAACCTTGTGGACATGAATTTAAAAAAATAATGAAATATATATCAAATGGATCCTTAGGTCAAAAATTTTAGACCAAATTTCAATATATCATATTGGTTTTACAGAAGGAGTGACCTCTGTATTTTGGCGCCCTATGTTTGGATGAGGTAGTTTTTGGCGAGTCCATTTTGTATATTAATAAATAAATTATTTTAATTCATTTATTTTTTTATACAACCTATTTAACTATATAAATATAAATTTATGGAATATAAATAGGGATATTAATAAAACATTGTATCATTGAGAGAAATTTTCATCGTTCTTCCTTGGCTGACCACGAATAGATGACTTAATATGATCAGATCAAGGAGAATCCACTGGAACCAGACATAGTGGATCATCATAAACATGGAAAAACATGTTTGTCACCAACTATTGATCTAGTCTTGATCATGAAAAAACAAATTTTTTTTCCCTTCATGGATAAAATGATTTAATATGTTATTATTTAATATTATATCACATGTAAATAATTTAATTATTCGAATAATAATGTGTATTGAAGGAAAGAGTTTATTAAATTTATTCTTGATTATGTAATGTTTCACCACCTAAATATCATTGATATATTTTTCTTTTATAATAAAACATGGATAACAATTAATTTACCATATTTCATGTACCTTTACCCCCACATTTTCTTCTTGTTTTACACCATTGGTCAAAGGGAAAATGGATCGACATTGTTGGATGGGTCAGATTAGGACCAGACTCCAAGATTCATGGTGGATGTAACATCAATTATTGGATCCATATTTTGTAGATATATCTATATATAAGTCAAGAAGTGATGATGGGTTCTTGGATACATGATATGAGTTGGTGATGGAGTGGAACACAAGGCATGCATGATACAAAACATGATTCCTATATGTGGCTAGAACTTGATTTCCAGCCACAGAAGGTCTAGAATCAACTAAAAGAAGTGATTTCCCCCGATTTTGGGTGGTAAAATGGTTTTATATGAATCAGGGATATGAATTTCATTGAATATAGCTGCTATATAATATGTAGTAGGATGAATAAACATGATGTATCCCTATCACTGTGGTGCCTAGTGTTTCATAGTAGAGATAATTATAATACACTATGTGGGAACCCACATCCCATGTTACCTGATGATGATGGAAAATAATATGCCCTAAGAAAAAAAAGCATATAAATATATATAAATATGGACATGACCACGCACATGGCTGGATACATGGCCAAAAATATGGAAACATCCCAATGAACAATTGTAATGAACAAGATCACACTAAGCCAGTCTGTGAGGCCGAGACACAGAATGTAGAACAAATACATGATGTGAAGTACTACCCGGATAGAATTCCTTGATCTAGTGAGTCTAGGTGAGCATAGAATCTTTGAGACCCTTTACACATCATGTACTTTATATTGATTCATATACCTTAGTATATATTTTGTTTTGACATGATGTTTTGTTGTTGAGTATGAATATTTATTTTTATAATAGGACACAATGGAAACAATCAATTGGGATTTTGAGATATTATGTGATATGTTCTAATTTTTTAGATGCATTATGAGAAGCATGACGACATTAGTGAATGGGTGGGA
Organism: Viscum album; assembly: GCA_963277665.1. Lineage (NCBI taxonomy): Eukaryota > Viridiplantae > Streptophyta > Magnoliopsida > Santalales > Viscaceae > Viscum > Viscum album. The sequence goes on along the minus strand of OY728121.1, from coordinate 200,171,980 downwards.
TCGTCAAAGAGATGATGGGGTGGGAAATACCCCAGTCATACAATGGAAATGTTCCCATATATTCCTCTACCTAATGTGTAGTATATCCCGTACATAATAGGAAATGTGCCCTCAAACTACTGAGTGTTGTCCACCTAAAAGACAATGACATGGTATTATATTTAATAGGTGGCTTCTCCGTGATCAAATAGATCATAGTTTCATGGTATTTCTACTAGGATGTTCATAATGTTTTGTGGGTCCTCTAAAGGGACATTGTTCCCCTAAGCATTGTGGAAATGTGGCGATGTGTAAATCCATGACTTGGTTAATTATTCTGAAAAACATGTGTGATTTCATGTATTGATGACTGTCTATAAGAGGATTAGGATGACTGATTAGTCTAGGATGGACAAAGAGATGGAGATCCCCTTCCATTCTCATATAAGATTCTTTAAATTATTTTATATAACTATGTTATAAGGTTTCATTATTATATTCCATTGGGATGATCTAAATAAATAAATAATATTCCCTTTAAACCCCATAAAATTTTTAGTGTGTCATACTCGGTATGTGTATACTCAACCATGTATGTTCTATTCTGAAATGTGTATTAATTTATAAGGAAAACTAATAAGACTATAGTGATTTTAGAAGAGAATATGGATACATGGGTACATTGGAACATGTGTTGTGGTTTGGGAATAGAGATCAATGTTCATAGACTCTTAGTATTAAACTATTCCATTTTTTCTTTTTGAGAAATCTTCCCTTGATATGGGTGTATTTTTACCTTTACATTTTATTCGCCTATCACATAACTATTTATTCCCTATATGATATTAAATGTACATTTTTTCTCTAGATCTATTTATCTTTTATAAATATTCCTCTGGACATCTACATAGAAATAGATATATGTGCATGATTAGGTACATTAGAGAAATTCCTCCAAGGTTATTTTTTTATCTTGGTAGTTTTCACCAGCCCTTATCCATAATACGTTGGCTTGGAGTAGTTTTCGAATTTCCACTCGTCAGCTAGGTGGGCCGTGTATTAAAGGGTCGTGAAATTATAAAATAGAAACCAGAAATAAGAAATAACATCCTGAGGAAATGAATTGGTTAGTAATTGGGGATAATTACATATATACATGAATCACATGAGATATTTAAAAACATTAAATTTATCATTGTTTTTTTAAAGATACCATTATATCATCTACCATAATAATGAAAATAAATTATATTATACATCACTTTATCCTTACAAATTGAAAAAAATTTGATATGATACTTCATAAGGGTTAATTAAAATACAATATAACATGAATATATAAGTAATAAAAAATATAGAAATTTTAGTAACTAAAGATATTTGTCGATTTAGTCAATAACCCAAGAATGTAGAACAATATTACATGAATAATTTTTTATAAAGTAATTATAGATGAATAATCACATGATCTTATATCATATCCAAGGATAATATAAATATTATAATAGTCACATTGAAATCTATAAATAATATCACTACGATGGAATACAGAATTCCGTACACATGAAATGTATCTTCGAGGCCATGTACCCTGATATCCAAAGACAACATCAATGACTCCTGTCATAGAATCTATATAAATGGAGAATTCGTAGTCCAAATAACCAATATATATTTTTATAGTGATACATATATATGAATTTATGTTGTGTATAATTATGATCCCCACCTGTAACTTAATCATTAAAATTAATTCATCATAAACATAAATTATATAACTTGATCAACGTACCATAAAATCAATAATTATTGATATCATTAGAACTATCATATTGAATTCCAATACATTTCATAGTTAAACTAATCATAAACCATCCATAAAAATATTTTTGATAAGGCCATTGGATTATATACTCAATGATGTATAATATTAATCAAGGGATTAATTTATTGATGAAAATCGTTTAAAAAGATCCATCAAAATTTTCCTGATGAATATACCCTTTTCACGTCTAAATAAATTTTCTCATAATACAGAAAATAACACTGTTTTAAATTTGTGATGGATGGAATGAACGAATTTTTGTAATATTTTACACCACCAAATAATTATTATTTAATTTATATAATATATATTTATCAAATATATTCTAATTATCAATCATTTAATTAGGTAATATATAATCCATCACATTGCATCATGGAGGTAATAGTCTAAACGTATCCTCAAGAAACATTGTCATTTTCCAACAGATTTGAATGTAAAAATATTGATACGATATTAAAAAAATCTGAATAAATATTACATGAATATAATATATAATAATTAAATCCTCTGTAATAACCACCCATAATATGTGGTCATTAATAATGAATTTTATCACTATGTGGAGATGGAAAGTCATACATACACAAGAGAATTACTTACACACCCCAATTTTTGGAAATGTGGGTGGATAATGGTGGTTACATAACAATAACAATATTTAAATATATTTGTGATAATTATGAAAGTATATTATGATTATTACCACATGTTTTGAGGATTTAATACAAGAAATAAATTTAATGGTGTCAGGTATGTAACAAACACTTCTTCGGGACACTTCCTTAATATTATTTATTATGAAACATATGATTGGTCTGTTCGAAAAAATATAAAATAGAAAATCTTGAACAATAATTAAGAGGGGAATTTTTGGGTAATTTTCATGATATGTATCTCAATTTAGTGTAAATAAGATAGGGAAATAGTTTCCTTTTATATGTGAGGGGAAGTACACTCATGAAATTTTATATATGTGAAAAATTTAATAAATTAATTCACAATAGAAATGCACCATAATTGATATTTAGTAGAATATATTGTGTATTTTATTGTTGAAATATTATATAGAAACAAAAAAAATATTTGTTTATGGGGTATTTTAGTCCTTCTATTATGGTCCTACACATAGTTATCTAATTTTTTTTAATAAGGACAACACCTTTTTCACTACTAATATGCAAAAAATTTAACTTATATGGTAAAAATTTCACAATAAAAGGAAGTGGAAGGATATTTTAGACCATATTTTATCTCATTGTGCTATTTTAATATATCAATGATATTAAATAAACTAATAAAAATATATTTTCCTAAAATATCATTAGTTCCATTTTCCAACAATTTATTTAAATTCACATTTAAAACATCAAAAAAATTTAATTTCAATATATTCGTATAATAAATCACTAATTTATTATTATTCGATATTAAATTAATTGATAATTATATCTCAATCAAAAGATAGTGTTTTTTCCTTTTTTAATATAAATTATTTTATTTTTCTATTCGTTGATGAAATATTATTTCAGTGTTTCATAACCATTTAAGGAATTATATAATGAATAAATGTTAAAATAATTAATTTCCTGAAAATAATTTATTTATTTTCAAATTTTCCTTTAATATTGATTCATGAGATAGTTTTATCCCTATGTTATCAAATAACATATAACTTAATGTAAAAGGGTGATATTTTTTAATTTTATTTTATTTAAATAAATTATTGTCCACATTCCAATTAATGTTTCCTTTATATAATTAATTTTATAGCCAATTGTGGTAACTATAATTTTAAATTCATCCAATAAGAAATATGTTGAAAAATGGTGACCCAAACACTTATTTTTTACATTGGATTACCAGATTTATGCTTTACTGTGATGATAATTATTATCAACGTAATATTCATAAGGCCAAAATATAAAATATTTCTATTCAAAAAAAATACAACCTAGTGATTCCAAATATGGAATTTATTTTATCAAATTCAATTCAAATATGAAGAAAAGAATAATATAATATAAAAACAAAAACTCAACGCATATTTTTTTCATGAAAACTGTCTTTCAAGTACCATATTAAAACAAAAGAATTATTTCAATGAAAAAAATTGTATTCCCATTAATAAAACATAATTTCCATTACATTGAAAATATTTAAAAATATTAAAGTTTAAAAATCATGAAAAAAAAAGTTTTATTAAAATATATATCTCTCAATATTCAATGGAATGTAAATATTGTCAGAAAACCCCAAAACAATTCCTATATAATATAATTTTGGAATTCTTAACAAGAAAAATTCCATTTTTAGTAAATAATATTTATGAATTCTTCTAAAATTTGTTATAATAATCACCCAAAAAATTTGGAAAATCCATTTATAAAGAAAATATATTTCATGGAAGAAATATTTATTTTGAAAAAATAATAATATTATTTCATAGTAATTAAATAATACATTTATATTTAGTGGTTCAATTATATATATTAGGACGATCCACTTTCTTCACGAGAATGAAATTATAAATAAATATATAAATTTAAAAAATAACGTTATAAGTTTCAATTAGTTTTACACTGAATGGAGTGGGTTACTCCTATAAAATCCTCATCCACAAATGAAAAATAATATTGAGGAACCAAAAAGAACAATATCATGCTCATATCTATGATTTCATTCGTTAATATGGAATTGGGAACGTGATTATATTATATGTATTCATTTGATAAAATCCAATCAAGGTTCTTGATTTGGTTGTTTCATTCAATCCAATGTGGAAGGAGTCTCTTGGGGACATTCCTAGTTATCTAATTCAAGGTTTACTAGTATCATTAGAATCAGATAAAATCTATATTAATATACAACTATTAAATACATCGTGTTTTATGGAATAAATTATGGACCGTAATTAGGACTTGAATGTTATACAATTTCTAATTTAGTGATGAAAAAACATTTAATGAAACAAAATTATTATAGAAAAATAAATCAAAATCTAGAGGGTCCTAATATTCAATAGTTTGGACCATCAACTTTGAATTTCATCATGGGGGGTATTGGATGAATCAGGTGTAAGGAAATAGGAACTTGCAGATTCATGTCCAACATTTAATGACTAGAAATCATATAATGCTCATGTCACTAATGGTTATACTCATAACCCCAATCTATACATTTTGTGAATCATTACCATATTTTTTTTATTGTAGTGATCCTTATATGTTGTTTAACACTCATATATGATTCAATTCAGTATATTCCAAACCAAAACAAAGAAAGTGGAAATGATTTTATAAAATGATTTTGAATCTAGTCCCATTGATAATGAGGATTATGAGCTCACCCAACATCATGTTTGTTCATATTTTAATATTGACTAAGATATTAACACAACTCCATAGATCCTGGAAAAATAAGTTTCCCTTGATATGGTGTATGTGTGGTCTCCATATCCATCATGAAAACATGGAAGGATAATAAAAACTATTCCTCGTCCCTCTTATATTAATCCTGGGTTGGAAATATATTTCTCGAATCCATGAAGAGAAGTAAGAACCTATATGGATGAATGAAATGAACCGTAAATTTTATTATTCAGGATAGTGGATTATTGGAGTATTCTGATTCTAACTTATTGTAATCACTTACGTTATAGTTTTTATTTTTGGTAGGCTTCAATAATAGATTTTCAAAATCAATGAATGCAAACTTCTCAATTTCCATACAATCTAGAGGGGGAATTAAATTATCACTGTTATTAGTATGTTCTAAAAATTATACAATTGATATTTTATTCATGATCGATGTAACCATGAAGATATCATGGAGTGTTTAATCCATCCATATTGTGTTCCAACAATTCATAGTATATTTATTACTAACCAACCATTTTTATTTCTATATAATATAATTTTAGGACTGAATAATATTAATTTATTTTATAAAATTATTATTCATATGCATATCTACTACAACTATTGATATCTTATATTAATCATATTAAAATAATAATATTATTTATTCTTTTTAAGCTCTGCATTTCATTTGGTAAATATATTAGAATATATTGTTCTTTTAAAATATATACGAGAATAATGTTTTATATTCTCAAGCTTTCTGAAACATAATAAATTTACATATATATCGAATTATCATCTCAGAGAAAATTTTAATTGAATTTATATTTATTAGTATTCTATATCTTCTTTATGACCATTATGCATCCAAGGTGCCTTAGTACATTTCCATTTTGTTCATGTAATTATTTCTATGACAAAATTATTTATTCATATATCGTTATCCCTTTTCCATATTTTGAAAATCTACCCACCACATGAGAACCATTACATATATGGAGGACACTCATACATTTTCTAATATTTTAGGATATTTCTACCCGTACAAATTCATGTATAGATTCAAGGCCTTTTTAATGTTTCAAATTATATAAAATTGAATTTTCATATGAGAAAAATTTCTTACAAGTATATGAAACATTTAAATCATATTTATGGGATTAATACACCCTAAAAAATTATATATTCATGAATAATTATTTTCTATTATTATATTTTTATATATGACTACTCATCATTAATATAAAACATCCCCGATAGAACACCATCATGGTAAAATATTTATAAAGAACTCCTTTCATTAGAATATTATACATCATATTCATCACTATATTATGTTTTATAAATTTACATCATCTCATATAATAAATTTCATAACATTCAAAACATTAATATTCAATAAGAAAAAAACCCTTTAAAATCATTAACCATCAACAACGAATGATTTTATTAAAAATTTATTTTACCCACATTTTATAATTAGTTCTGTAATGGCTCTCATGAATAGGTAATGTCAAGAGACTATAACATGATTACAAAAAATAGGAAATAATTAAGAAGGGATTTACTATGCCCGGAAAATTGATAGGTTGTGTGTAGTACATACCGTATTCCATGACTGGTTGAAATGGAAGAGGTAGAAACACACATAACAAACCATGTGTTGAGTGGCCAATACACTATTCGTCTTGATCCCAATTCAAAATAAATGAACAAAAAACCCATGTATGATTTTCAAAAAATGTGGGTGGACATGAGAATATAGGAAGGCATGTTTTCTCTAATGAATAGGAGACTTCACCATTAGTGCATGGTTAAGAAAAATGTGTATCATAACCATGAGAACCTTAAAAATTGTAAAATTGAAATTTTTTCCTTCAATATAATTATATGATATAGCCTAATTTTCAACCAAATTCATATTCTATAATTCATGTGTACATAATAATAGATATAGTCTCTTCTAAGGATGAGTCTCTTGTAAATTTGGGGACTTAGAAGTGTCCTTCACTAAAAATTGTTTCACCATGTAATTGTGTGAATCCCAATTGTTATTTTTTATGGAAATTTGTTGTGTGGCTATTATTGTTCTATTGAATCTCCTAGACCCTAAATTTTCAAGGTAAATATTATAATTGGTTGTAGTTGTATGTTTTTGTATGAACCAAGGTCCATGTTTGGGAATTTACATGTCTATGATCTAGTGGTAGGTGGTCATCAATCATCAAACCATATTATTTATTTGATCATTTGGTATGTTTTTTTAAAATGAAAACTATTTCTTAATATTAATTAATTTGATTAATAAAATTTAAATAGGCCTTTAATTGATGTGTGAGTCCTATGATTAACCCCATCAGTTTCGTTGATGATTAAAAAACAAGTCCAATAGTGTTCCATGGGGTGTTCTAATTCCATGATAATGGTGAAACAAGATAATAAATGTTAAAGGGGATATGATTAATACGTTAAATTGTATTAATAATTTTAACAGTTGAGTTATTTGAATGAATGAAAATTGAATTTAATTCATTAATGGGGTTAAGGGTGATGATATTGATTACCACGGTAATGTTTCCAAATGAAAAGGTACAGATATATGGTTTTATTCAATGTTATTGCAATTGATGATAAAACATGGAAGGTTATGAAAAATTATATGAATTTTATTCTGGAATTAGGATCCTCAACTTTGGGTTGGGACTGATTGATGCTTGTGGATCCATCGATGCATTTTGTGGTTGGATACTAGACTGACACCCTATGATTAATTGTTTTGTACAAAATATGGTTACCATGAATAATTATTCATGGTAAATTGGTAAATTAGATTAATTAAATATTTAAAATTTTAATTAATTAATTTACCCCCAAAAATTATGGTTTGGAGGACTTTAACGGGTTGTAGAAGGATTTATGATTTTAGGTGTCATATGGAACATAAGGTTATGTATGTTAAAATTGAATCATATAAATTATGAAAAAAATTATTTATTTCATTGTGTTTTCTTTACTATAATTCATTATAAACTATTATTATAGTGGATATAGTGTATAAAATATGGGTGTTGGACTACTATGTTATAATCATATCATGCTAGGACCACATATGGAACCCGAGCAGATTACATGGTTACAGGAAAAGATAAGGGATGAGGCCATACTTTTGATGATTGTGTTGAGATATTTGGCTGGATATTTTATGATTGTACAATTCATTTTTTAAAGAAAAAAATATTTCTATTTTAATATTTTGTTTTTTATTTTTACATGGAAAATTTTCTTATCCTAATAGGGCTTGTTTGTTTAATTAGATGTTGGTACTTACATAGTTTGGGAATGTAGTAGTGATATGTGGTTTTTAAATATTATTTCATGTTTATAATTATATTGATTTTTTTTAATTTGGTAAATTTGATATAGTCTACCCAATTACTTCATTAGACACACCATTAATATCAATAACATCTATCATATAATGGAGTACACCTAAATTCATGATACAAACCAGATAGACCCAGTAGTTTTATGAATCCCAAGTCAGGTTTCTATACTGTAGTATCAGATCAATTTTATCTTCTATTTCATTATTAATTTGGATCATAATAAATGAGATTAAAATATTTGGGGGATCAGTAATGAGCTCATCCATTGACGTATCGTACCCATGTAAAAGAGAAAAGACACTTCCCCTTGGTTGGATTGTTGTTATTTGACATTTCATTTTGGGGTTAAAATATTATTTCACCTCAAGTGATTCATTTAGTGTTTGATATTATTTTTTTAATTTTTTTTTCAAATTTGATGGTATTGAATGTAATTGTGTATTCATGTATTATGTTATCCATTTATGGACTTATGTTACATGTATCATATTATTTTCACATTTAAAAAGGTACTTTTTCTAAATAAAATGATTTTATTATTATCATTTCTATAAAAAATAAGTATTCCCTAAGGAAGAAGATAAAATTTATTAATATTAAAAGACATTAAATATTAATTGTTGAAATATTTCATAATTACTATGTTTCACCTATTAGTAAACTAAAAGATGATTAATTTTTGATAATGTGAGGTTTGTTATTCAGATGATGCATGTATCCTATTTTAGACAAGTCCCAAAATAGGGAGGGTTGTGTGTGGTGATAGTGATTTGGTTGTAATACTTGCAATAATGTTTTTGTAAGTAATTTTTCTTTCTAATTTTGAGACATCCATTATATATGTATTATATAAATAATTATGTTAACTAAAACATAAATTTGTTATTATATAGATATTCCGTAATTATAACTTGTATCGGTCTAGTTATAGGAGGTAATTGTTGAGAATGCACCTCCAGTAGTAGGACAAGAACCCATGTTTAATTAAGGAGATATGGGGGAAGAGTTGTTTCATAAATACATTACTAATTTCCTTATGTTTCTGGAGAGGGACTCAATTTAGGTAGTATAATGTATGCATGATTTGAATAAGTTGTACTGGCTATGGCACAATCCAATTTTTATTAGAGAAGATTGGCTTAAGGTGGCAGAGTTCTGGATAGACCATAACTAGATATTTTATATCACTTAGGTACTCTTCTATTGAATAGGATCATGTTATCACCTCCAATTATATGACGACTAGTGAATAACTGGTGGGATATTATGTTTTATGATGAGATGTTGGAGAGTATGTCTTAGAATAAATTCCATGTGAATTTCAATGAATGTTTTTTACCAGAAAAAATGTGGAAGAAGAGTGACATGATGTATATAAGGTATAAAAAGGGAACTATATCAGTGAATTATTATTAAAGTTACATTAAAAAGATCAATTTTCATTACTAGGACTAGTATGGGATAATATATTAGGGGTGAGACATTTCTAGTATGGGGTTATATTTGAGATAATGTCCCAAGTTTTAATCATTTTTAAGATGATTTTTTATGAGATTGTTAATAATAAGGTCATTTAAAAGGATATGCTGAATATTTTTTCATGTGGTGGTTTGGTTGTTACCATGAGAGGATTTGGCAGTGCATCCGTGATAATTGGAAACATCATTGTTAGAAATTTCATGGATGTGGTGGGAAGAGTATTCTGGTAAGAGGATTTGTCTCATAGGTTATTCGTCTAGTGTATCTTATTATTTTGGTATATCGTGTCACATATATAGTTATTGTCCTTGGTCACAAGAGGGGTGTCAATATTTCAATAGTATGGGTCGTGTATAATGGTTCTACTAGAACCTTCTGTAGATGGGTAGTGATGTGGGTCCTCTACCAATTCAAAGAATCATAAGGGGACCTTCTACCCTATATCATTCTATTATATGTAGATCTACTATACATACAAGAGTTATTATTATTATAGATTATACACATTCTAGTTATTTATTTGATATGGGAGATTCTCATTCATTTACTTCATCATGATCAGATAATGGATTGGGTCAAATGGTAGAGTTTTTGTATATTCTTATGTTAATCAACATGAATTATAGTGATGAGAAAGAAGTGTATATATTGTTCAAAGAGTTGTTCCCATGAGGATGGTGGGTTCCATATCAATTGAGACTTTTTTTCTATTTTTTGGGTTTTAACCTTATAATGGGAATTTAATTGTTTTATTTGTATCAAGATCACATTTATTATTACCATATGGGATTGAATTTATCATCTTATAAGTGTAAAATATATATTCACCATGGAGTGTGTGATATTTAGGAAGAAAATGTAGGGAAATTTTCATTGGTTGTGTGACATCATACCCAAGGTTGTCAGTTTTGTGATTTTTCATGGGGGAGGGAATTATGGTGACTTCCCTCCAATAGAGAATCCCATTCAAGATGTATTTTTAGAGATGTTTCTGGGGGTTATACTACGAAGAGTGGATAGCTATATAATTGAGGTAATACTAGGAACTGAGAAATTTTATATTAAAACTTATTAAAAAGATAATATTTTTCCATAGGATCTCAAAATCAATCATTATGAGTTTTATGATAATGGCATCATCTGTTCGAGTAAATCACCATAGGGATATCCAGATTTGATTTCTTAGAAATATGATGGTACCATTCCCTTATATGTCAATTTCATGAAGTTTCACAAGATGTATATTAAGAATATTTATTCTCATTCATGTATTGATGGAATTTTTTTCTAGTTAAAGGGTTCATATGTTTCTTCCATGATCAACATGCCTTTTGGGTATCATCAGTTGGGGGTTAGAACTTCTGATATACCATAAGATGCATCCAGCTGTAGGGATTCTATGTATGAATTTTTTCTTATTCTATTTGGACTTATGGATGCTCCTTCTAGGATTATGGATCTGAAGAATCTGATATTTCAAATATATTAGGATAAATTTCTGGTTGTAGTCATTAATGAATTATTTTTGTACTCACTGACTCATCATGATCAATGCAAACAACTTTACATCTTCCTGAGTACACTATGATAACCTTATATTTACACTAAGCTATATATTTTAAATTTCTAGATAGAAAAGGTAAGTATCTTTATTAACATCATCTCCATGGAATCTATCTATGAGATCATAAATAATGTTTTACTTTTTCTATAGTTTTTATAACTCAGGAATGTTTTTTATTCATGATATTTTTAAGGCTACTGAAATAATTTTAAATATTCATTAAGGTATTTTATCATTTAGAGTTACTCTACTAGGAATATAAATTTCCATCATGTTTTAGTCATAGGTGTAATTGAATAATTCCCACTAGACGTGAATGAGGAATTTGACCAAAACACATGTTATTATCTGACATATCCCAGTTAAAGAGTATAATCTATTTTTTATGCCTCTGAAATAATGCTTGGGGAAATATTTATATAGGGAGACCAGGTCATGGAATATTAATCACATAAGTTATAGAATCATGACATGAAATATCCTCTTCATTATAGTGAGTTATACACAATACATTGTCACTAAATGTGTGGGTGAAATTATATTTTTTTTCAATTTCATTATAGATTATATTAATAACAAGAGAAGTAAATAAATATTTTATCATTAAGATCTAATCCATTTAAATCGGTTATGGTAGAGTATATTAAATCTATTGGTTTTGATCTATCATATATAGTGAAGTACTGAACAGTTAATGGGATGCATTGAGATAGAATATACAAACTCAAGAGGATAATGAATTTAGATTCGTGTTGAAAATTAGGAAATTGTTCATTGAGACACATGTTGTGGATCTTGAGGAGAAGGAGTAGATGATTATAATTTTATTATCAGTTGAGTTCCGTATTCTGAGATGGATCATGTAGAAAATTCTTCATACCCTGACGTCAATGCATTTTATGATAACATTGTTGATGGGGAGTTACATCATTATTGGATCAATTACGATAGTATGATAATCTATTTTGAAGGTAATTTTATTATTTCTAGTTGAATTATTAAGCAGATGATGCATGTGTTTCATGCCTCAACGTGGGTGGTTAAATATAGTTTGGCCTAATGTATTGTGACTTCTATTAATAGTATTGTATTTCTGTAATGATGAAGGGAATTGCAGGTTTCATGATATGATACTACACCTGTCAGTAGGTGAAGGCTGCGAGTCAGTGACCTACTGCTCTACTACAAACATTAAACATTTTGGAATGTAAATCTGATGATATTATGATTTATTTTGTTCTGTTATTACTATGTAATCCATATATAAAAAAAGTGATATTGGTGATTGTGGATTAATGGAAAAATGTAACACCATTTTTACAGACTAGGGAGACAATCCCCAATTATTTGTTAGATAGCTTTTATGTTCTTGAGATTGATTGATTTCATGGGGAACCATATTGTATTCTTTTAGAAAGAGATTTTATTTTTTACCCTACACATCTAGAATGTCTTGTAGAAAGTGAAAAATGATTAGTTAATTTTTAGTACAACATTTAAACCATAAATGGGTAGGTATTCAGATCATAATATCTAGGTGTTGGAGTAAATTAAGAGATAGTAGATTCTATTTTTCGATGCACCATGGGGGGAGCACAAAGAGGTATTTTAGTTAACATATACCAATAGTTATATAGTGAATGTTCATATGGAACACCACATGACACTCAATCGTATTCCATTTAGATTACCCTTATGTTGCATGGATAATGTATAATTATAGATATTGGAATGTAGTCTTTTGAAGGAGACATTTGATAATGTTTAATTGATCTAAAGTTGTTTGAGTATTTTCAAGAGTAGATTAAAGACATACAATGATTTATTTCATCATCCTATTGAAAATAAAGTGGGTGACCTAGTGTTTCATTGGGTGTCACTATGATTGTATCATCATCGAATATTGGGATACAAAAATATTGAATGAAATATAGTTTGACCATTAGAGGTTTTGGAGTGGATCTAACTGGAAGAATCATCGATGGATATTTCATTACGGTATATTTCAATGCATGATGTTTTTTCTATGTCATGTTTTTATAATTATACAAATCTCAAATACCATGTGATTGATGTGGAAGACGTTGGCCATGATGACAATGTTTCTTGTAATGAGCATTTAATTCGAGTTTTTTACTTTAGAGAGAAAATTATTCTGGGTATTTCGAGTAATTTAGTCAGAGTTCTATGGAAACATTTCAATGATTCCAATAAATAATGTGGTAGGATGGTTAATATTATGGCCAGTGAAATAATATTGTTATTATGGAGGATCTACGATTCTTGAGAGTGTAGCTCGAGGATGCGTTGTTAAAATGTTGGTATTTATAAGATCCTATCCTCTTAATTTTGAATGATTTTGAGAAAATATTTCTCTATCCCAATTTCTTATATGGTTCATGGTGTGAAATATTGGAACATTTAAGGTCTTACGAGTGTATTAGGGGGTTGATATGTGAAAAACAGTGAAGAAGGGTCATGAAAAATATAGAACACAATCAACGAACAATTAGTACTATCCATTTTCCATTAACATTCTACATGGGTGAGTGGGGATCATAGTTAAAAACGTGCATGTAGGTCCCAAGAGTCCATGTGGCTTGAGTCCCATTAAATAGACATGACCACATGGAAGCCACATGGGTTTTCAAATTTTTCAGGTTTCCTAGAAAATCATTGTGTCGAGGTTTAATCATGGAAAAATTAGATTGCACAGGTGGATAAAATTTATTCAAGAGTCTCTTAGTGTCAACTAAAGCGTTTAGTATGTCTACAATTCTACATTGTTCTATTTTTTTAAATTAATATTTTCTGGTCTATCCACTTAATTGGAATGTCATAAAACATTCTTTTTAAGGGAATTATTATTTTTATTATTATTTGTGAATTTATTTCATATCAATGGACATGATTGGGTGAGTGCTTGTCAATGAGCATAAGGTAGGTTGTCTAAAATATTTGTACCATTGTATTAATTTTATACATCTGACTGTGTATATTCAAATGTGATTCCAAGTTTTTTTATTTCAATTATTGAATTTTTTGTTTACATAATGTTTTATCTCATCATGGACAATGTCGGGGTCATTGATGAATACATGGAAAGGCCTTTTCCACCCATGGGATGTGAATATTTATTAATAATGGTGATAAGATATAATTAATAGTTAAAGGGAAATTTAATATGTTAAATAGTTTAAATAAAATTCAACTGTTTAGTTATATGAATTACTGATGAATAAATTGAATTTTGTAATGGGTTCAATAGTGTTTAATATGATGAACCAATGTAATGTTGGTAAATGAAAAAGAATCACATTTTTTGTTTCTTTTTATGTAATGTTCACTGATCAGAAAATCCATAAATATATGAATAATTTAATGGATTGGAGGTCGTAATGAGGTAAATAATTTGTTGTTTTGCACTAATGTTTCTATAGTTCCCACTGATTCATTGCGCTGTTGGATGTTGGACATATACTCTAAACATATTTGGTTTCACGATCGTATGTGTACAAGCAGTGATCCTCCTAGGTTTAAAGATATAATTAGAATTTATTGATAAAATACATTTTTATGTAATGAAATAATCCCATAATGATGATTCTTTAGATGACTATCATGGGTGGAAGTTAGATTGGTGGTTTTTTTGTCACTTGGATCCTGAGGGTAGGTGTGGTTAAATTAAACATTTTTTAATGGTGAAACAATTTTTTACAAATAATGAGTCTATTGTATAGAATAATTATTCAGACACTATTTTTAGATAATTTTTTTAATATATACCATTAGAGGTGTCATACATAGTATTACAAACACCCGACTCGTGCTACTATTGGTATTTGGGAAGATTAAATGGTTTTAGGATAAGACAAGGGGAAACGACCTATTACTAATGGATGAGTCGAGATACTTATATGTAGCATAGATTTGTGTACTAGAAATGATATTGGGGAACAACATAAGATATTATCAGGTTTTATTTATTTAGATCATTCCTATAGAACATTACTCTATCATGACATGACATATTGTTTGTATCGTTTTTTGGTACGTCACTAGATTTTGGATTTGACATGATATGAATGATTATATCTGTAACACCCGAGACTTTTATGTGAAATATTTGGTTTTTATCATCAAAGGAATCTTTCACTAACACTATCTTGGCTTGCTTTACACGCAACCGCGGCCTTCCTCGATAGCTTGCGTCGTACGCAATACCGAGTTTCACTAAACAATGATATGCTATATTATTAAAACTAGCCGTTATGAATAGTAATAACCACTTTTTGAAATTTTATAAATTTTATAATTCAAAATGGACTTCATTTTTGGATTCGGAATATCGAAATTAGCCTAGGGTGAAATTTTGGTATTTTTCTAAAAACATTCAATTTTTGATGAATAGTGAAACCACTAAGTGGTAGTTAAAAAACTGAATTTTTCAAAAACATAATTTTACCGCTTATGTAAGTAGAATTTCGAAAATCTGAGAGACATGGTTGATGTCAGTAAGTAAAATGTGGTTCAATGAGATGAAAATAATTTTTTTGGTGAATAGTAACTTTTTACTTTTTTTAACACGGTTAAATGTAAATAAGGTAATTAAGGGTAAAAATGATATTATTATTACCCTAACACATGTCCTAATTCTATTGGAAAAGTTTAATTCGACCAAAAAAATCCTTAGGAATAAAATATGACCATTTAGTCCCACTTGGAATAGATTAGGGCATTTATTATTAATTTATTTAAAGAAGGGTTAAAATAGTGAAAATCAAAGTTTAATAAGTAAATCATTTTTAATATGGGGTAATACATAAGATAAATTAGACAATAAATATTCATTAGAAATCTAAAAATATTTCCTACATAATGGTATTTTATTTGTAATTTTTAGACATTAAATAATTTAATTTATTTATGACACAATGATGATGCAGTAATTTATTTATTAATGAAATATTGACATAATTGATGTTTGAAATACCCAAATAAATGAAATTTGAGACTTTTTATGAATTAAACTAATTTTCTAGGTTAATATGACATGATAGTATTGATTTAAGTAACTTTTTTCGAACTAATCATTTTGTTATGATTTTCACAAAAATCAATTACTAAATAGTGTCAAAATTGACATAAAATATTTTTTAAAACAAATATTATATTATTACTTGTTATTTTATTCCTAAAAATCTATGGTTCAGCCAAATGAATTAGATAAGGTTATATATTTTAAAAATAAACAACTTGTGGTTCGTTTGGCTTGATATAGTATGTTTATTATCCTTATAGTGTAAAAAAACAAGAAGACACGGTAAAAGTTAAATTATCTAACTTAAAGTTAAATCTAAATGATAAGGTTAAAATTGATACCTAAACTTGTCTAAATTCTATTGGATGAGAGGATTTATACCCCTACCCACCATATCTTCTAAATATATCAATTTGGAGCTATTAAAAACCGAATTTCACTTTATAATAAAATAATATTTTTAGTTATTCCAAAGGTCCCCCTCTCCTCCCTTATAAAAGGGCACCTCCTCCCCCTCTTCCTCACACCACTTTGAGCCTTCAAGCTCGGTCAAACCCTGCCAATGTATCCTCTCCACTTCCCTAGAAACATCCTAGAGGTTCTGGTCTTCTTCAGAGACCTATTTTACTGCCCTAAAAGGAGGTCTCAAAGAAGCACTTCAAAGAAGAGGTAATGTCTGTTACCGATTATTTCATCGTTATTTCTTCTTCCACTTCATCATCTTTAGTTTTTTCATTATGAAGTAATAACATCAGTATCACTAATATATGGATATGTTATTATATGTATGAACCAACCCTATTTCACCATCTATCCATCCTACGGAAAAAGAAATCATCGCACGTGCGTACGTACGGAATACTATCTCCACGCCGTGGTGTAATCTATTTTCCACCACCACCTTACTTGAATGGTTATAATGGTATAAATAATGAATATATATGGCTTTTATTAAGTGATATTGATTCTTAAATAGTATACAGAAACTCCAATAAAATTCCACGATCATAGGAACGATATCATCACCGCGCGTGCGTGCGTGCGGAATACCGTCTCCACGCCGTGGTGTAATCTATTTTCCACCACCACCTTATTGGATGGTTATAATGGTGTAAATAATAACTATATATGATTATGGTAAAGTGATATTGATTCTGTAATAGTATACATACACTCCAATAAAATTCCATGATCATGGAAACGATATCATCGCTCGTGCGTACGTAGGGAATACCGTCTCCACGACGCGATGAGATTCATTCTCAATGATTAACCATTCATGAATGATTATAATGTACATATAATAAGTAATCATGAAATATATGAAATAATAATGATATTGGACTTATGTGTATATATATGTATGTCATCTACTTAATTCCATTCAACTCAATAAGGTAACGAAAACAGCGTTCATGCGTACGTACGGCCTACTGTCTCAATGAACGGTGTATTTCTTTCCATTTACTGATTTATTATATATATGTATATTATGAATATATATTATATATAAATCATGTTTTATATTCTGTAATTAAGTAATCATGATATATGTAATCATATGAATAATTACAAGTCAAAACACGGATGACAAATGAAACGATTTTACCCAAAACACTCTTTAACATGGAATTTACAAAAGAATGGGTAATATAAAGTCATACGTGAACCATATATGTTATCATAACAATGAGTATGATTCTGGAATAATTCAATGACATTATTTAAATCATTATACAGGTGGTTCAGACACTTACGAAGCAAATCAAACCTAAGGTAAGGGAAATATCACAATCTCATTTTTATTCGAGATTGTTTATACTTCAGAATTTACTGGGGTGTATTTTATCATCCACATCCATGTTTCCAAAATATGTAATATTATTTCCATACACCTACAATTTTTTACATACAATTTTACCCTTCGGTGAGTTTTTAGTAAAAGATATGAAGGGAATATTTTGTCCTTTTTCGTACGAGGTACTTTTTGACTTTTCCGAAAAAAGTACAAGAAGAATGTTTTTTTAACTTATACAGCATGAATGGATTTTTTAAAACATTATTTCCAAGAAGATTCCTTTACAATTTTTCACATTTATTTTTAATTAACTTCCATTAGTTTAGAATTTTATGACATGTTAAGAAAGGAAAAGTGTTTTTGAAGTAGAAAGGATATTTTCTTCAAGAATGGAGTTCAAGTGTTTTATCAAAATTATTTTCCATCTAAGATAATAAAAGGTTCTATTTCTATCCCTATTATTACATTGATTTGATTATGTTGTAATGGAATTATTTTTTTGAATTCCTTTATCTTATATGAGTTTTTTTATGATGTCATGATGTTTAAGATTCCCATTTTTATTACATGGGTTATGCTATGATGTATGGTTTATGATTTTGTGGCACACATAAGAATGGTATCATTATGAGATGGGTGGGACCTATATCTCCCTCCAATTCATTGGGTAATGATTTTATATCCCATGAGATAGACATGTCTGGAACGGTAGGTTATATCGGTTCAGTGAAACAGGACTGAAACGAGGAGTGAACTTGGTTCAGAAATGAAATTTGTCCACTAAGATAGTCTTGAAAATGAGTCTTGAATAATAAGAAAAGATTCTATATGATTATGTGTGTATGCCACAAAGTTTCATGTTTTATGTTATGATTATTGGGATTTCATTTCACTACTATGATTTATCCCATGTTATGAAATTATGCTCTCTTTTGCAGGTTAAGATTTCCAAAAGTTATGTTCTTATGAATACGATGTGATTGATATTTCTTTTATTTACCCTTACTGAGCATTTGAGATCACCCTTTTATGTTTTCTTTTCCCCAGGCCAGGAATAAGTATATTAAGTAAGATATGCCAAAAGGGACTATAGATATGATGAAATAAATGGGAGAGAGTGTAGACGCTTTATGAACCGGTTGTTTATGTTTCCCAGTTTCTAAAGATACTATACCTATACGGTCCTTTCGTGGTTTTGTTATATGTTGTATTAAGTATGCTTCAATTTTGAAGTATTAACAATGTATGTAATGTATGGGTCGTTATTGTTGGTATCAGAGTAAAGGTATAGTCAACCTTTGGAAACTAGGATGTGAAAGCCTTAGTAAGAACCCTAAGGATAAGTCTAAGCATATAACACAATCTTAGTGTTATAGAAATGGCCATGAATAACCTAGGATAAAGCCTTAAGTGTGAAATTTTCTTCTTGATTATGTGGTTTTCCTTTTAAAATTAGTGTTGCTCACACTATTCTTCTTGGTTTTAGTCAATGGCTGGAACCCGAAGGAACCGTGTAATGCGGAATGCGACGGGAAATGCAATGATTGTCCCCCTGAGCAACCAAACGTAATGGGAGCTAGAATTCAAAATCTTGTAGCCATGATCACACAACTTTCTCAAGCTACGAATCATGTAGGACTTCCAAACGAGCAATAGAAGGAGAAACATTCTGTTGAATCCTTCATGAGACAGTGTCCACCATCATTCAGTGGGTGTACTGATCCATTAGTTGCTGAACGATGGATTGGTACTACTGAAAAGATATTTTCAGTTCTTCAATGTCCTGAGCATGATAAAGTCATCTTAGCAGTGTATCGTTTGGAAGGTGATGCTGATCAATGGTGGAATATTATTATGAATATGAGGCAAAGGGATGAAATTGAGTCCATGGAATGGGAAGAGTTCAAGAACATATTTTTCAATAAGTACATCCCTCATATTCTCTGAACAAAGATGGAGAAAGAGTTTCTTGAACTGAAGAAAAAGGATGATGAATCTGTTGGTACCTATGAAGCAAATTATACAAGACATGAAAGGTACTCTTCTGGTATTATTATTCAACCTGAGAGTAAGATCGATCAATTCTTTAGTGGATTAAAAACAAGTCTTCGAAGGGCCTTAGCCATAAGGTACTTCAATATCTATGAGGAAATCGTTCGATGTGCTCTCAAAGTTGAGATAGATATTGGAGTAACCCATCAGTCATATGGGTTTGATAAGAAGAGGAAAATGGAATTCAAAGTAAAATCTAAAGAGCACATAGAAATGAAGATGAGATTTCCCTTATGCTCAATGTGTGGAAAGAAACATGGAGGGAGTTGTCTTAAAGGGACAAGTAAATGTTTCAAGTGTGGAAAGGAAGGTCATCGGGCATTTGACTGTCTCGATGATGGAAGAAGATGTCTAATGATGCAAAAAAAGGAAGGGATACTCCGAATGAACCTACTACAATTCAATGATTCAAGTGCAAGGAGATGGGACATTATGCCAATAAATGCCCTAATCCAAGGGTTGATGATGATGGTCGACGTCAACAAACTCTTAAGGCAAAAGAAAAAGGAATGTCACATGCAATTTCTATCAGGGATGTGGAGTACGATAACGATGTGGTGAAAGGTACACTTACCATCCACTCTAATGTAGAAAATGTTTTATTTGATTCTGGATCCACCCACTCCTTTATTTCTGAAGAATTTTCTAAGGGTATCACCATATTACCTCATCAATTAGATGTTGAGTTAGCTGTGACAACACCTAATGGAACAACAGTCGCATAAAAAGTTTATAATTCTTCTCCGATCGAAGTTTGTGGGAAAGTTCATCCTGGAAATCTTGTGATCCTTCCTTTAGTGGAATTTGATGTGATTCTTGGCATGGATTGTCTTTCTTTATATGGAGCTCATATCAATTTCCAATGAAGGGAAGTCACATTTCATATTCCAGATCAATCTATGATCATCTATCAATGCAAGGATGAACATAACCATCCAGTGGAAATTACTTCTACCTTGTGGGTCTTGATTCCACTAAATGAAGGTTATTTATCTCAAATGGTTGGTGAGAAACTCACGATTAAGAATATGTCCATTGTACGGGAATTTTATGATGTCTTTCCGGAGAAATTACCAGGTCTTCCACCAAATCATGAAGTTGAGTTTTCAATAGAACTCGTACCGGGTGCTTTGCCTATTTCAAAGACACCTTATAGAATGGCCCCAATTGAGTTGCAGGAATTGAAGAAGAAACTCCAAGAGAATCTTGATAAGGGATTCATACGCCCTAGTGCGTCACCTTGGGGAGCACCTGTTCTATTTGTTAAGAAGAAAGACGGATCAATGAGACTTTGCATTGATTATCGAGAACATAACAAGATCACTATCAAGAACAAATATCCTCTCCCACGCATTGATGACTTATTTGACCAACTACGCGGAGCTCAATACATTTCCAATATTGATCTTCGTTCTGGGTATCATCAATTAAGGGTCAAAAGGGAGGATATACCAAAGACGGCTTTCCGTACAAGGTATGGACACTATGAATTTATAGTGATGCCATTTGGTCTTACTAATTCCCCTGCTATCTTCATGGATCTGATGAATATAGTCTTTAGAGACTATCTTGATCAATTTGTGGTAGTCTTTATAGACGATATTCTTTTCTATTCATGGAGCATAGAAGAACATGAAGATCACTTGAGAATTATATTGAAGACCCTGATAAAGGAGAAGCTTTATGCCAATTTTACCAAGTGTGTATTTTGGCTTCAAAAAGTTTTATTTTTTGGTCACATAATCTCAAAGGAGGGGATATCTGTGGATCCAGCAAAAACAGAGGTTATAGAAAGATGGTCGAGACCAAAAACAGTAAATGAGATCCGAAGTTTTCTTGGTTTGGCTGGATACTATTAACGTTTCTTGAAATATTTTTCACGATTATCTAATCCACTCACCAATTTGACTCGGAAAGGAGTTAAGTTTGTTTGGACGGAAGAATGTGAAGAGAATTTCAAAGAGTTGAAAAGAAGTTTATCCAGTGCACCTGTGCTCACACTGCCTTGTAGAGGAGAAAGGTTTGTGATCTCTAGTGATGCATCCAAGAAGGGATTGGGGTGTGTTCTTATGAAAAATGATATGGTGATAGCTTATGCCTGACGACATTTGAAAATCCATGAGCAAAATAACCCAACACATGATTTGGAGTTTGCTGCGGTAACCTTTGCATTAAAGATTTGGAGGCATTATCTTTATGGATAAAGGTGTGACATTTATACTGATCATAAATGTTTCAAATATATTTTCACACAAAAGGAGCTGAATATGCATCAAAGAAGATGGTTGGAGCTGATTAAGGATTATGACTGCTCAATCCATTACCACCCTGGGAAAGCAAACAAAGTGGAAGATGCATTAAGTCGACAAGACCATGCCAGTTTATCCATGATGAGGATCACAAAAGATCCAATATTTATGGATTTACAAAGGATGGATCTTGGAATTATAATGGAAGGGGAAAATTCTTATCTTTCTCAAATGAATGTTCAACCATCTATACATGTCAAGATTAAAGAGGCACAGAAAGAAGATGTCGAGTTACAAAAGAAGGTGATAAATGTTCCTGAATTCAACCTTGATTGTGATGGGATAATAAAGTTCAGGAATCGGGTTTGTGTTCCTCCCATACCAGAATTAACGAAGGAGCTGCTGGATGAGGCTCATAGTTCTTCATTCTCTATTCATCCTGGAAGCACGAAGATGTATAGGGACCTGAAAGAGTACTTATGGTGGGATGGCATGAAAAGAGATGTTGCTAAATATGTCTCTCGATGCTTGGTTTGTCAGCAAGTTAAAGCTGAGAGACAGAAGTCTAAGGGGATGTTACAACCATTACCCATACCCAAATGGAAATGGGAAAACATCACTATGGACTTTTTCACAGGACTTCCTAAAACATCCAAAGGCAATAATGATATCTGGGTCATAGTCGATCGTCTTACCAAGTCTGCACAGTTCATTGCTATTATAGAAGATTTCTCTCTGGATCAGCTTGCCAGGATATATGTAAAGGAAGTTGTAAGATTCCATGGAGTACCACTCTCTATTATATCTGATCGGGATCCGAGATTTACCTCGATGTTCTGGCGAAGTCTTCACCATACTCTGAATACAGAGTTGAGTTTCAGCACTTCTTATCATCCTCTGGCAGACGGTCAGTCTGAGAGAACAATCCAAACTCTAGAAGATATGTTGAGAGCTTGCTCTATGGATTTCAAAGGTGGTTGGGATCAACACCTACCATTGGTGGAATTTTCTTATAATAATAGCTTTCACTCCAGTATTCAGATGGATCCTTATGAGGATCTCTATGAAAAGAAATGCAGGACTCCAACATTATGGGATGATGTTGGGGAAAGAAAGCTATTAGGACCTGATCTCGTTGATGAAATGGGCGAAAAGGTCAGATCTATTCAACAACACATAAGAGAAGCTCAGAGCCGACAGAAAAGTTATGTCGACAACCGAAGAAAACACCTAGAGTTTGAAGTGGGTGATAAAGTGTTCTTACGAATATCTCCCTGGAAGAGAGTTAGGAGATTGGCAAAAAAGGGGAAGTTGAGCCCTAGATATATCGGTCCTTTCGAAATATTGGATCGTGTCGGGGAGGTAACTTACCGATTGGCGCTTCCACCGAATCTCTCTCAAGTACATGATGTGTTCCATGTATCTCTTTTGAGAAAGTACATACCTGATCCTTCACATGTACTCAGCTCAGAAGTTGTACCACTGGAGCAAGATCTTTCTTATGAAGAACAGTCGATAGAGATTCTGGATCATAGCGAAAAAGTTCTATGAAGCTAGACCACTCGATTGGTGAAAGTTTTATGGAGGAACCACCAATTAGAAGACGCTACATGGGAGCTTGAGGATATGAAGAGGGAGATGTATCCTCATCTATTTGTTATAAAGTGAAGTATTTCGAGGGAGAAATTCATTTTAAGGGGGGTAGAATATAACACCCGAGACTTTTATGTGAAATATTTTGTTTTTATCATCAAAGTAATCTTTCACAAACACTGTCTTGGCTTTCTTTACACGCAACCACAACCTTCCTCGATAGCTTGTGTCGTACGCAATACCGAGTTTCACTAAACAATGATATGCTATATTATTAATACTAGCCGTTATGAATAGTAATAACCACTTTTTGAAATTTTATAAATTTTATTTTTCAAAATGCACTTCATTTTTTCATTCAGAATATTGAAATTAGCCTAGGGTGAAATTTTGGTATTTTTCGGAAAACTTTCAATTTTTGATGAATAGTGAAACCACTAAGTGGTAGTTAAAAAACTGAATTTTTCATAAATCTTAATTTTACCGCTTCTATGAGTAGAATTTCCTAAATCTGAGAGACACGGTTGACGTCTGTAAGTAAAATGTGGATCAATGAGATGAAAATAATTTTTTGGTGAATAGTAACTTTTTACTTTTTTTACCATGGTTAAAAGTAAATAGGGTAATTAAGGGTAAAAATTATATTATTATTACCCTAACACATGTCCTAATTCTATTGGACAAGTGTAATTCGACCAAAAACAACCTTAGTAATAAAATATGACCATTTAGTCCCACTTGTAAAAGATTAGGACATTTATTATTAATTTATTTAAAGAAGGGTTAAAATAGTTAAAATCAATGTTTGATAAGTAAATAAGTTTTAATATGGGGTTATACATAAGATAAATTCGACAATAAATAATCATTAGAAAGATAAAAAGATTTCCGACATAATGGTATTTTATTTTTAATTTGTAGAAATTAAATAATTTAATTTATTTATGACACAATTATGATGCAGTAATTTTCTTATTAATGAAATATTGACATAATTGATGTTATAAATACCCAAATAAATTAAATTTGATACTTTTTAGGAATTAAAATAATTTTCTAATTTACTATGACATGATAGTATTGATTTAAGTAACATTGTTCTAACTAATCATTCTGTTATGATTTTAACAAAAATCAATTACTAAATAGTGTCAAAATTGAAATAAAATAGTTTTTAAAACAAATATTATAATATTACTTGTAATTTTATTCCTCAAAATCTATGGTTCGGCCAAATAACTTAGATAAGGTTATATATTTAAATAATAAATAACATGGGGTTCGTTTGGCTTGATATAGTAAGTTTATTAACCTTATAGTGTAAGAAACCATGAAAACAGAGTAAAAGTTAAATTATCTAACTTAAAGTTAAATCTAAATGATAAGGTTAAAATTGATACCTAAACTTGTCTAAATTCTATTGGTTGAGAGTTTTTCGACCCCTACCCACCTTATCTTCGAAATATATCAATTTGGAGCTATTAAAAACCGAATTTGACTTTATAATAAAATAATATTTTTAGTCATTCCAAAGGTGCCCCTCTCCTCCCTTATAAAAGGGAACCTCCCCCCCTCTTCCTCACACCACATTGAGCCTTCCAGCTCGGCCAACCCCTGCAAATTTCTCCTCTCCACTTCCCTAGAAACATCCTAGAGGTTCTGGTCTTCTTCAAAGACCTATTTTAGTGCCCTAAAAGGAGGTCTCAAAGAAGCACTTCAAAGAAGAGGTAATGTCTGTTACCGATTCTTTCATCTTTATTTCTTCTTCCACTTCTTCTTCTTTAGTTGTTTCATTATGAAGTAATAACATCAGTATCAATCATATACTGATATGTTATTATATGTATGAAACAACCCTATTTCACCATCTATCCATCCTACGGAAAAAGAAATCCCCGCGCGTGCGTACGTACGGAATATCGTCTCCACGCCGTGGTGTAATCTATTTTCCACCACCACCTTAATTGAATGGGTATAATGGTGTAAATAATGACTATATATGACTATTATAAAGTGATATTGATTCTGAAATAGTATACATACATTTCAATACAATTCCACGATCATAGGTATGATATCATCACCGCGCGTGCGTACGTACGAAATACCGTCTCCACGCCGTGCTGTAATCTATTTTCCACCACCACCTTACAAGGATGGGTATAATGGTGTAAATAATAACTATATATTATCATTTTAAAGTGATATTGAGTCTTTAATAGTATATATACACTCCAATAAAATTTCATGATCATGGGAACGATATCATCACTCGTGCATACGTACGGAATACCGTCTCCACGACGCGATGAGATTCATTCTCAATGATTAACCATTCATGAATGATTATAAAGTATATATAATAAGTAATCATGAAATATATGACATAATAATGATACTGGATTTATTTTTATATATATGTATTTCATCTACTTAATTCCATTCAACTCAATAAGGAAACGAAAATTGCGTTCATGCGTACGTACGTCCTACCGTCTCCATGAATGGTGTATTTCCTTCCATTTACTGATTTATTATATATATGTATATTATGAATATATATTATATATAAATCATGTTTTATATTCTTGAATTGATTAATCATGATCTAAGTAATCATATGAATAATTACAAGTCAAAACACAGATGACAAATGAAACGATTTTACCCAAAACGCTCTTTAACATGGAATTTACAAAAGAATGGGTAATATAAATTCATAAGTGAACCATATATGATATCATAACAATGAGTATGATTATGGTATAATTCAATGACATTATTTAAATCATTATACAGGAGGTTCGGACACTTACCAAGCAAATCGCGCCTATGGTGAGGGAAATATCACAATCTCATTTTTATTCGAGATTGTTTATACTTCAGAATTTACTAGGGTGTATTTAATCATCCACATCCATGTTTCCAAAATATGTAATGTTATTTTTAATCCACCTACAATTTTTTAAAACCAATTTTACCCTTCGGTGAGTTTTTATTAAAAGATATGAATGGAATATTTTGTCATTTTTCGTACGAGGTACTTTTTGACTTTTAAAACAAAAGTACGAGAAGAATGTTTTTTTAACTTATACGGAATGAATGGATTTTTTAAAACATTATTTACAAGAAGCTTCCTTTACAAGTTTTCAAGTTTATTTTTAATCAACTTTTTTTAGTTTAGAATTTTATGACATGTTAAGAAAGGAAAAGTGTTTTTGAAGTATAAAGGATATTTTCCTCAAGAATGGAGTTCAAGTGTTTTATCAAAATTATTTTCCATCTAAGATAATAAAGGGTTCTATTTATATCCCTATTATTACATTGATTTGATTATGTTGTGATGGAATTATTTTTATGAATTCCTTTATCTTATATGAGCTTATTTATGATGTCATGATGTTTAAGAATCCCATTTTTATTACATGGGTTATGCTATGATGTATGGTTTATGATTTTGTGGCACACATAAGAATGGTGTCATTATGAGATGGGGGGGACCTATATCTACCTCCAATTCATTGGTTAAAGTTTTTATATCTCATGAGATAGACATGGCTGGAACGGTAGGTTATACCGGTTTAGTGAAACAAGACTGAAACGAGGAGTGAACTCGGTTCAAAAATGGACTTTGTCCACTAAGATAATCTTGTAAATGAGTCTTGACTAATAAGAAATGATTCTATTTTATTATGTGTGTATTCTAAAAAGTTTAATGTTTTAAGTTATGATTATTGGGATTTCATTTCACTACTATGATTTATCCCATGTTATTAAATTATGCTCTCTTTTGCAGGTTAAGATTTCCAAAAGTTATGTTATTATGAATATGATGTGATTGATATTTCTTTTGTTTACCCTTACTGAGCATTTGAGCTCACCCTTTTATGTTTTCTTTTCCCCAGGTCAGGAAGAAGGTTATTAAGTAAGATATGCCAAAAGGGACTATAGATATGATGAAATAAATGGGAGACAGTGTAGACGCTTTATGAACTAGTTGTTTATGTTTCCCAGTTTCTAAAGATACTATACCTATATGGTACTTTCATGGTTTTTTTATATGTTGTAATATGTATGCTTCAATTTTGATGTATTAACAATGTATGTAAAGTATGGGTCGTTATAATATCTTATAATTTAAGTCTATTGATATTATTGATTTCCGCTATTGGAATGCTATAGTAATGTGGGGATAATAGCCCCATGTATCACATTTTATCATCATTACATGTTGTTATCCTAGGGTATATGTGGAGTAACACCTAAGGAAATGTAATGATGTAGCTCGGGGCACCAGTTTGGTGGAACCCTATTTGTGATGTTACACAACCTTCATCATCCAATGATCCCATACCCTATGTGAATAACATATATTAATTATTTTCATCAAATACAACCAAAACCAAATTAATTTTGAATATATGAGTTTATTTGGAATAATATTCCTTGAAATGATAATATATGATTATGATGAATCATTGAATATAAATATTCAAATAATATATTTCATGTAGTAGGAAATCCATTGTTGTGACTCAAATATAAAAGGTAAAATTAAGGGACAGAATATTTAAAATGGATTTATTATATATATAATACAATATTTTAAAGGTAATAATGATTTGGATAAATTTTTATAAAATTCATGATAAAACCATGAATAATATATTTAAATCTATCAATTAGAATGCATTATTTTTAATCATGGTTTTCAAAACGATACATGTGATTTCCAAGACCATTACACATAGATATATAGATTAAAAACAATCATTATATACTAGAATTGATATCAATTTAATTTTATTATATGTAAAATAATATAATTAAAATTTCATTAAAAATACTATTTCCCATACACACCTAATAATCTTATGTTATGATATTTTTTGCATTAGGATAAATCTTTGAAAAATCAAACCCTTATCATTCTAACATAATTCTTATTTTTTCAATTATTCTAAGAACATGTTATTTCCAAATTGTACATCAAAATTTTCACTAAAATTTTATTGAAACAATTACATTTTTGACATATCAAAAATAATATTTTTCTTTGTAACCTATGAGGAATGAATCCCATGACGGATGATCCGAAATGCTATATATAGGTAATCTTTGTGATTATTAATTGAAGATCATATGTGTGTGTAAGATAATCATATGTGTTTGAGAACATAGTCTGGTAAATGGAGATAAAAAATTATATTCGTACACAACAAAAAATATATTATAGGTCATCAAGTCACAATATAATGATTTTTTTATAAAAATGATACATAGGAAAAAATCAAACGTGATAACAACATATGTATCAGGAAATATAATAATAATATGAAATAAACAAAATCATAGGAATCATAATATATATCATGGCTATATTTTATATCATTAAACATATAATGGGTTATTATAACTATCCTCCCAAATTATATAATGTTTATATTAACCAATTTAGTAACTTATTTGATTGGTCTAACCTCCCATGCCCGCTTGGATTTTGTGATGAACACCCATGTACTATTAATATTTAAATAATAACACATTTACCCATGTTCTTGGGCTAGATATTTTTGCACACCTAGAATTTTCTTATTCATTGATCCCATTTTGAGATAATGACATATAAAAAATAACCAATTCATTGGAGGGATATAAGTGACACTCTCGAAATGTAATGATAAACCATACATGTGTATTCAATAAGTACATTAGAGAATTAATCTTTTCATCATGTCATAATTTACCCAGAGGAAAGAAATAAAATCCAATTCAATTTATATAAAATATCATCATATTTGATATAGACAGTGAATCTGAATAGTATCATTATATCATATCCTATGTGAGATATAAGATATATTAATGGATTTTTGATATACATGAGATACACTTATAAGTAAAATGAGTTGAATAAAAATATCATATGGTATCACATACAATGAAATTAAGTATTATATTTTTTGATTCCAATTATTCAATGTCATATGTATCTATATCATAATTACATTATTTCTTGATTTTAGGAAATAATTTATAAAATATTGATCATATTCATATTTAGTGTAAAATGGATGTGGAACTATTAAGTAATTTCCTTAAAACATTTATAACAATTATGAAACGAAATTTTATAAATAAATTAAAAATCCATTTTAATATATTAAAAAGGACACTTGAAAAATATTGTTTTAATAAAAATTACAATAATATATTATATAGAACAAAATACTCTTATGAAATAATACATGGAGAGAATGATTAAAATATACAAAAGTATAATGAAATACTCTTTCAATACATATAATTAAAATAATATCCTTTTTTATTTAAAAAATCTGTAAAGAAAAAAGTAATAGAAATATGGGAATAGTGTTTTGTTTGTATAACAATGGAAAATCAGAATGGAAGCTTAATAATTAAAAATAGTCAAGAATATTGAATGAAATGTGTAGTGGTAAATTTTTGGAAAAATTATTCATACACTTTGTTAAGGAATTTATAAAGTGACGTATATCAAAAAATTTATAATATCCTTTTAAACCCCTTTTAATCAATGGTTATAATATTTTATAATGACCTTAGATAATTATTCATGTTAGTATAATAACATTATTTAAAGAATTGATTTGAAATATATGATTATAAAAAAATTATAGAAATATGTTTGCCATTTTTTAGTAAGAATTCCATTTGTTGATTTAATAACAAAATAATGAAATAGACCATAGAATACAATAAAACCAAATTAATAACTACAGAATAACAAAATTGTTAGTGTTTATGTGAAAATTACATTTAATTAATATAGTGAAAATTAAAACATAATCAATCCCAATAATAAGTGTGATTTAAAATTAATCCCTTACATCTTTGGTACTATTGAATAAAAAACCATTTAATGTTAAAAAATTATATTATTTTATAAATTTTAATGTCCCAAATTTTTCATAGAGGTACAGATTAATTATCATGCAGTTAAACCCTCGTTGTGTTATTCCTTCATGGATTAATCCTACATATCACAACTTATGGAGGTTTTATTTTTTTAATGTGTGGGAAAGATTCAAGGAGGGTGGAGTTTTACTACACAAGATATACAAGACATTTTTTTGTTAAATGGAGTTTAATTAACACATGATGTGTATTCAATTACCCATAGGGTACCTGTCGGACTCCTATCATCACACTGTGAGATTTGGGTTTCACAAGAATGGATATCACGAGATTTTCACATTGTGTAAGCCTTATACACCATGTAAATTTAGAGACTTGGTTTTTTAAGGGAAAAGTTCTCATTTTATCATATCTCATTATTCTCCCTCACATATGAGGAGCCACATGAGAGAACTCATTAATTCATAATCTAGGGATCATTATTTATTCATTATATGAGATAAGTTTTATTTTATATTGGTCTCATTATATTGGTAATAGTAATCTATCTAATCCTCTTTCATCCAATAATAGTTCATCTCCACATCCCTTTCACTATTTTTATGTTTGAACATTTTCCATATTTTTTGGGATATTTTCGATGTTGTTATTTTCTACCATTATCCCTTTAATCAATGTTCGATGATGGTTGAGTGGTCATCCACTATCCTAATGATGGTTTTCAAAAATTGTTCCATAATGGAAATTTTTTTAGTGTATTCCTAATGTGTCTCAAAATGTAATTTCTCATTCATTTCCCAAATATGTATATTTCATTTTAAAAAAAATGAAAAAAATATTATACACTATTATACACTATGTTAAATTATTAGAGGATTCTTGCACCATATACACGAGAAAATTTAATGTTGGATTATTTCCATCCATTATGTGATTGTTTAATTTATCCATGAACCATCTAATAGTTTGGATTGACATTGAAATTGATATAATTTTCTTAATAAATTGAATGTATTAACAAGCATGTAAAATAGTGGGTGGAGAAGCCACAACTAATTATATGTCTTTTTGTAAAGATTTAAATAATTATGACCCCCCAGTGTAATTTTATTAAATTATTATTAATTCCGTAGAGGTAGTACCTTTTTATTATTTTTAATACGAGTATTACATTGATATATGTAGGGAAATATATTAATGGTTAGATTGAGAATAGAATTTCATACTTACTTATATTGGGTGTTGGGGATGAGGTCTCACATATTTTACTATTTTTTGGTGTTGGCCATGAACTTCCATAATTCTCTATAACAAACATTGGGCATGATCACTCACCCTGCAAAATCAAGCGACATGCGGGACATCATTATTTCATATGACATATAGCTATAGTACTACTATTGGTCCCATTATCATATTAAACTAGTTATGAAAGCCTATGTTACTCCTTGAGTCCAGCTAGTACCTAGTGTACATGTATAGGTCTATTAGTCCTATTATGTTAATTGGGAATATACATATATAAATATTATATATATATATATAATAAATATATATATATATATTTATATTCTGGCCATACTCTTAATTATATAAGTAATGAAGGTTGATCCATCCAGGTTTCTCAAAGTAACTGATGATAGAATGTTGTTATTCTTCATTTTTTAATGATTTGATATATCTTCACGCAAATATGTTATATAAAATTTCTGGATTATAATAACCACCATTGGTGGTGGCCTACTTTGATTTTAACACAGCCTAA
Organism: Viscum album; assembly: GCA_963277665.1. Taxonomy (NCBI): domain Eukaryota; kingdom Viridiplantae; phylum Streptophyta; class Magnoliopsida; order Santalales; family Viscaceae; genus Viscum; species Viscum album. Next base: position 200,138,990 of record OY728121.1, on the reverse strand, counting down.
TCAGGGGGCCACTCCTATCAATGTAAATATCAAGACCACATATGTGGAAAAGGGAATTAACCTTGTCATCGATGCTTGATCTGTTTAGAATATAAAGTAGAGTTTTGTAGAAGAAGACTAAGCATATGATCGTGATGGTAGTGGAGGTTTCTTTTGGATTTTATTTATTTTAGTTTATCATGATGTATATTAATATACCTTGTATAATCTATTTTCCATTTTTGTATTTCATAGTGGCATTACATTACCATGTATTTAAATCAGCCCTTGGCTTTGATTAATAATAATGGTGTTGGTTGATTTTGATTCCATAGATTATTACTGTACTTTTATCTTCTGTTCGTTATATTATGTTGTGATTAACTTATTTATTATTATTATTTATTAATATTTTATCACTCTAATATAAGGTTATATTCTCCACATCATACCACTTTATATCCTCACTACTAGTTAATAACCTATGGAAAACACTAATGGGAAATTGAGTCCATGTTACCCATTGGCACGAGGCACTGATTAAGTGGCTCACAAACAGGGATGTTACATAGATTATTAGAGGAGAATTTTGATTTAATATTTCAATTGGGGTATTATAATGGATAATATTAAGGTAATGGAATTTTTGTAATAGTCTTTTTATTGGGAGTAATAAACCCATATTTAGGGAAATACAAAATTAGTGTGGATGAGTTATTTATACTCTTTGATTTTTCTTGTTATAGTTTCACTGATTTCTATATTGGGTGATAGAGATATTTGGTGAAATTATTCATATTAATATTAATAAATTTATTATGGAAAATATTTTCTTTCTCCTGTTTTGAAACAGATTAGCATATCTTGAATCATTGTAATAAATATAGGACTTATATGCCCTCCATTTTTCTAAACTACATCTACATTCTGCAAGCATATTCCTAATGCATATAGTTACTTCCTTGATATATATTAATAATTTACTATTATTTCTTTAGTGGAAGAATAATTATATTAATTACTATTCCAAAATCAATATAAATGGTATTTTCCCACATATACTGAATACGACACATTAATTGTCCAATTATACCATGTTTTGAGTTTTTTACTTACTAGATACCAAGAAGAAAACAATGATAGTTGGTTGGTATTCTTGTTATCCAACGAAGATTTATGAATCATGTATATATATAATCTTATAAATGTGATTATGTAATAAAATCATCGTATATAACCTACTACATCCAGATATAAGAGGTAAAGGTCATGTTGATGTTAAATCATGATCCAAATGCAATTTACAAAAAAAACCCTAAAGTATATAAATTGGAAAGGGTGATGCCTTAAATAGGAAAATGATATATATTTGAATATATATAGAAGTAGTATCAACTCTAATGAAATTAAATCATTAAATGATGTTTTTGTCGCTAAATGGGGATTTTAATTTCAATGTAAAAGATTTTTTCCCTATTCCATTCTATTTACACGCCATAGACTAGAATATGTGTCCAATGATATGGAAGAGAGGAAAAAACATGGTCGTTTAGTGGGTAAATGGGTGTTTCAATTTTGTTTTTATATCTTGTTAGGAAAATTAATAATAACTTACTAATGGATTTTAGTGCAAGATGATATGTGTGATCTTTTCTATAAGAATCTTTCATACATATCCAATTATCAATATTAGATCTTTTCAAATCCTAAATTCTATTATGAGTTGGCAGTTTTTCATTTTATAATCATTCCACCATGGATTACATGTATCATACTTGAAGAAGGCGATGATATCCTTTCATCAGAGTTTTTCAGACATACGTCACCATTGATATCTCATGTAGTGCCACCTTTGACACCAGTTATTGTCCAAATATATATATGATTACCATTTTCAACCGGGTTTTCACAATATGATTTAGTTTATATTATGTGTTAGTAAACCATCGCTAAATATGGAAGAGTTCACTTGAGATTACAAGAGAAGCACCATCCATATTTTTTAGGAGGTTTTGGGCAACATACTGTAGAGTCATAGATGGAATATACAGTTTATATATTTCAGTATCTTGTGATTCCATCATATTGGATAGTCTAGCTAACTGCTAATAGTCTATGTGGTTTACTGATGTTATGATGGGATTTCATTACATCAGTTGAATACATAGTTATATGATCAAGATGGATTTCTGGATTGTCTTCTATGATTATATACATCCATGTACAATGAGTGATGATCGAGCTACAGACTTCATGAACCTATATAAGGGATCCATTTCTATGATGGATTATTCTTCCCATTTTACAATATGAATCATTTTTCACCAATTCTATTAGTTGATGAGATCATTACAATGATATTATTTGAGGATGAACTATTATACTCCATACCATTACAGGTTAACTTATTTTAGATGATTACTATTTCTGAGATAGTCACACATGATCACATTACTAAAGAGGTGTTGTGGGAATCCAATTGTTTGAGATAGAGACTTTTTACACACAGAAAATCTAGTAGTTGTTTTTGTGGATGGGAAAAATTTTCAACGTTACTCAATGACGTAGTATAATTCTGGCCACTCATATTGAATTATTTATATATGTCACTAGTATGTGATTCCATGACACCGAATACTACATTTCATGTTAGATCTATTAATGTGAAAAGATGAAACATGATGGGATATCGTTATTTCCCCTATAATAATTTTCAACAATTTTCTAATGAGAGAAGATCTACACTTATTCTATTCTCTAGAGAGGGTCCAGTAGTATCTCCCAAGCCATGTAGATAAAATTAAACCAATAGTATAGGGTGAGGTGTTTTTAATGATAGAAGAAATTGGACATAATAATTTCAGCTCTAGTTGAGAGGTTCTTCTTATGGACGTTTTTTTGTGACTCAAGGGATGCAATCTGGGAGAGTTACATGAAGATCCATCAATACTGGATGAGAAATGATCCAGGCCCTCAACATTCCATGGTATTATTCTTAATCCATTAATTCAATTTTTTTTATTTGAAAATTGTTCCTCATGGACTTTTCTATTGTAGCTAATTTCGGAGAGTTTTGGTCTCATGTTAGAGTATATATATGGAATTATGAAACATTATATCCACTTGAGTAACAAATCATTGAGTGTTCATTGATTTAATTATTATCCATTTGATATAGGTGAAATTCATTTCGTGTGGAATCTTTTAATCCACGTTATAAAATATTTTTATGTAATATTCTATATGGACATGTTACAACCCTATAGATACCATATTGATTTTTATCCATAGAGGGTTACATTTACATCTCCAAATGATGGAATAAATGTCCACTAGAGAGAATGGGATGTCCGTGCATATAGACTAAGACCTATGAATTGGGGTTAGTGTAGAGTGATATACCAAATTTATAGTCACTTCTTCGGTGATTTGGGAATACGATGTACTGTTTTCCAACATGGGGTGGATTATTTTCCACACATATTCAATGGTGAATGTTATCAGATACCTCTATTGTGATAGGTATAATTCACCATTGTGATAGTTCTATGAAAAACACTAGTGTATATTCCCTCCCATAAGATGGATCCTACAGTGTTTCTGGAGATATAGATTTCATTGCAGGACTTGAATGGTATAAATATGGTCCGAATAAGTGCCTGACCATGGGGATAAATTGTTATTTTTTCCATGAAGGAATATGGTACCCTCAGCCTTTCCAGAATAACCAATGACTGAACCAACACATAGTAGATAATCAGGATCCACTTATATTAATGGATGACCACTTTGATAAGCTCAGAGTACAGATGGTGTTTTTTATATTGATTTGTGGTCGGGATATATTGAGATCCATTTTTGGTCATCATACATCTTTTTTATAGAGTTCTATTGTAGATATGGCATTAATGTGTATCAGTTAATGTTGTTTTTTCTGAATAATTTAACATCTAATTTTAGGGATCTGATGAATTAGGTTTCCACCAATATCTATATTCATTCATGGAATTATTTTTGGATGAAATATTAGTTTTTTCTTACCCATGAATTGTCCATTTTAAAAATAATTATTTCACGATTTATTAAATTAGTGAGAACCATCATTATGATAATATCACTAAATACCACTTTTTGATATAAAATTCACTTCATTGGTCACATTATATTGTAATTACGGGTATCAATAGACCATTATAAGGTGATATTTATAATTTCCTAGAATAATACCAACAAATTCATCGATATTAATAGTATCCTGGGTATATATGTATATTATAGATTCATTATTTAGGATTTCCCATTCCTATTATTAATCATACAACAGTGACTTTGAAGGGAGGGAAATTAATGTGGTTAGAAGATTATAATGAAACCCATCAAGAGATGAATGGAATATTGGATTCAGTATTGAATATGATTCTTCTACATCATTGAAAGAGAGACATAATTTTTTTTATGAATCAAGAATTGGATTATGTTAAGTTATGATGTATATAAAGTTATTCATGGAATGAAAGTATCATCCTTTAAGGACACATCAGAAAAAATTACCTAATGGATGATCTAGTGTTACAAACACGTGTTCAATATTTATTTTATTCGATGAACTATTTACTTTTAAATAGTTTTTTAGTTTTTACTAACAAAAAAACACAACATCATATTTACATAGTGTGATATGTATCTCAGGTATTATATATGGGTTTAATACTAAAAAATTATATATATTTTTATTTCCTATATTCCTGGTTAAGGTATTGAAGTAATTGTTTCAATGAGATAATAAAATATGACGTATGTCGTTTCAGAGGCTAGTGGTGGGTGTAATAATATGGACATGATTTTATAGATTCATGATGTTGTTCATGAGGACCATTGGTAGAAAATCCTCTCATCATTACCAGTGACCTCCACCCATATGTAATAGGTGATAATGGGCCAATATTCAGATCTTGAGGGTCTAGTACTGAAGAATAGTGTCCCTAATAATTATTAGTCTTATGTTTGGACCATGGATGAAGATGAGACCCTATTAACATATCGACACTTCTAGGTTCATAGAGAAATCCAAGAGGATCTGTGTAGGAATTTCTTCCCCTCATCCTGGGAAGTAAATCACAGTTTCATGAAGATGTATTAGAAAATACATCACCATCATTTGTGACATGGTATAAAATGATATTTAATAGACTTTATCACTCAAGGTTCTACCTATCAGTATGTGAAGAAATGACATATGTGGCCAAAAGTAAATTACAAAAATTATCCATTCCCTATTGAAAATGGGGATATATCTTCATAGACATTTTCATAAAATTAACATGATATTCTATTGGAAATGAATCAGTTATGGTAATCGTTGATAATCTCATGATGGTCTCACACTTCTTACCTATCAAGGAAAAATTCAATGGTATATTATCCATGAAGAATATATGTCATGTAGGTATTACATATTCTTGGAAGTCTATGATCTAACATATATTAAAGGGAAACTCATTTCAAGACTTACTTCATGAATGCTATATAGAGGACCTTGGGTACACAAGTGCTTCTGATTAGGTATGATAAATATAAAATGAATTGAACAACATAGAGTAAGATTATCGGGTGAGAGGACATGTTTTTATGTGTTCTTGAACATGGGTGTTCTTGATAGGAAAATATTATCATAGTTTTTTCTGCATAAAATGATATTTTTCAGTCTGACATCTATAATAATTCATATGTGTAATTATAGTGTAGAACCTTCTAATCCCCTCTATTACGGTTTTAGGTTGGTGAGATATATTTTCATGGACCCCATATCATCCTCGAGATATCATTATTGGTCCACCAGATCATTAATTGATTGTGACTGCTATATCTAGGTAGTTGTTCTATGCCAATCGATAGATATGACCTCTTGAGTTTGATATAGGCAATATGGTTTTATTATGAGTTTCCTCCTGTTTGGGCTGTCAATGGATTTTTACATTGGGTAAAATTTTTCAAGGAATTTTTATACCCATTTTGGTTTTGGAGAGAACGGAATATGTGTTTTACATGATAGAACTTCCTCAGAGATATTGGTCTATGTATAATGTTTTCACCTCTCTTAACTCATTTTATATTATCTAGACACATCGCATGATTTCATTTCTAATGAGGTAAAGTTGCATTTGGATGTATATTTTTATGATTACGTATTATTTATCATAGATTAGTGTGTTGAGACACTCATATAATGGAAATTTTATTTTCTGTGAGTGATACTAGAGAAAAATAGAGTAAAGGGAATGGAGAGGGAGTGGGAATCTAATATATGTGCCCAATGGTCAGATATTTTACCAAATGATCCTTCATTAATCTTAGAAGGAAATCTAGGGATGAGTTAATTTTCAGAGAGGGTTTAAAGAATTTTTTTTTCAGCGAGGTATATATTATTTTAGATTTAGTTAAACCATATTTTATTTTTTATTTTTATCATAATCATTGAGATTGTACATTATGGTGGGTCTATATGTTTTTTGAATGTAATGGGGAGAATCAAATAGGTGATAGTCTTGATCTAGAGGAAATACATGGAGTTTATTAATGATGTGAAATGTGATTAATTATCGTTGTGTATTCAAGTACATGTTTTATACCTTTCATACCCCTTTTTCACCCCAAGAGAATGTTAAACCCTTAAAGGAAAACCCTGAGAATAACACTGTGAGTAAACGGTAGATGTTTTGATAATTCCTAAACCAATTTATTTATATTTAATAGTGGATCATTTTTAAAAATACCATTATTTTCCCACAATGACGATGAGCCGCAAGAGAGACCCTACCACACCTATTATTGGGATACCACTTTCATCCACATGAGAGATATATTTTTTCTTTTTTTTGGTCACATCGGATCCCCAACTGCTAGATCAAAAAATTTATTACTTCTTATAGTAGTTTATCATCCAATATTATTCACTATATTAGTGTGATCTCATTAGAACTACCTTCATGGAATTTGTATATTTAGAAATTCCTTTTTATCTTCTTCAAATCAACGGAATAAAATGGATGACTGTTCATCCATGTATTTGTGGTAGGTTTCCTGTAAATATTTCATCAATTTTTTAGTATATTCAGGGTATTTTCCAATGTGGAGCAATCCACACTATTGAACATGTTTCAGGAAATTGTATATTTCATTTTCAAATAAATTAATCCATGCTTAGAAATACAAAGGAACTGTAATAAATGGTTAGAGGTTGATTAAATCTAAAACACCAGCCCTTTGTGAGTGATGGATAATTTTTTATCCTTTATATGAATGTTTAATTGACTAAATAATAGTCTAATTTTACTCTAATAAGGATTTTAATTACATCTTAATTTCAATGTATTAAGAGTAATTTATGAGTGTGGGTTAAAATTCCACATCGTTCTCATATATTTACTTGTATGGATTTTACAAATATTGATCCCATATTTAAATAGAGATAAATGATTATGGGATATTTTGAGAAAGGAATTTCACTCTCGGTTATGTTGGGTGTTGGGAATGATGTCTCAAATTTTTTACTCTATTTGGTTGATGGGAATAATGTTTCATGTTCCCCTATATAGGGTTAGATTCATGAATAATAACCCCACTTGTTTTTGTGAAGGTCAAAAATTCTATCATTCATATGAGATTGATGGAGAGTACCCTTGCGAGATACATTGGATTGTTAGACATGTAATAGATGACTGAGTTTCAAACCAGGTCTACCTAGCACCTAGTTGAAATGTTTATTCCGATTCATTTCTTCATCTGTATTGTCCATATACTTGTACACACCCAAAAACATATATATATATATATGTGTGTGTGTGTGTGTGTGTGTGTGTGTGTGTGTGATTATGATATATTAATTGTCACTAAACAGCCTCATTCCGACTTATACAGAAGAGGGTAGAGCCACATTGGTTTTTTATATGAACCTAATCTGGCCAGTAGTTCTTTTATAGTATTTTTTATGCTTCATTAGACATGAGCACAACAATTATATGACCATTAGATGGATTATCACAGACATAATTGGTGGTGGGATACTAATTTTATCTCATGCACTACTCAGACCACCATTGAACCCTAGTGGACTTCATGACTATAGGTGCAGATAAGTGAATGCATCTTATCACAGATGCATGATCTGTTTATAAAATAACATGGAACATGGGAGCATTGGTCCATGAATAAGATTTGGATTCTATTAGATCTATATTCTGGAATTTTTATATTTTTATGGGCATAATGTGTACTATGGATCTATATATCACATGTTTCCACTTTTTGTATATCATCATCCCTGACATTATCATGTATACGACTCAACCTTTATAAATGATTACAGTTGAATAATAAATAATCATCCTTTTATATTTATTAGATTTATCATCTCTAAGGAAGAATCGATAATGGTTGTCTTTATTAGAAAACTAATGATAAAGGCCATATTTCTTAGCACTATTAAAAAAAGATATGATAAAGGGGTTCCCCATTTATTAAATAATAAAAACATTCAATAATGTGGGGCCTATATTAGGGAAACTAAAATAATATTGAAATCATGGGGGGGTCATTATCATTGTTTTTTAACAATCCCTGATAATTCTTCCCATTATTAGTGATTTTTTATAGTGTCGAATAAGGGTCTACCTAAAAATTTATATTTCATTTTAATATATTATATGAATATATTTTTATATTTTTAATTATATGAATATATTTTATTTTTTAAAATATGATTTATATAAGGATAAACATGCTTGTAAATATAATACATAATAAATTTATTGAAAAATGGATTACAAATTAATTTAAAATATGATAAATTCATAATTTGTTAATTATTTTCATGTAATAGTTATTTAATAAAAAATGGATTAAATAAAAAATAATAATTAATGAATGGTCTATCAAAAAATGAAATGATGATTTGAACTTCAAATGACAATAAATTTTGATCTAACCATCCATTTCATATCTACGACATATCAAATCGAAGCCTAAACATATATAGATACATTTCTATGTTGGGTAATAGTTTAACTTGTTTTTCAATGCCAAAAAGGAAATCTTGTTATCCAAATTTCATTTTTTATTTTTGGTATCCCAATTTGTTAAAATTTTATAGAATTATAGCATTTTTTATGGGGTTAATGGTGTCTTCTCATGGTGGACAATCAATGTATTCACATGTATTACATTCATATTTAAATGATTTTTTTGATGTTTTATAATTTTCATAATGTAGTTTTCTTTATAATTATGTATAGTCATATTTTCAACTATTTAATTATAATAAATAAATTATATAAATACATATTTAAATATATTTAAATATAAGCGTATTTTTTAATATATATAACAATTGGAAATAAATATTTATTATTCATTTTATTTACTATTAAAATTATATATTTTATATACATTATAAAATTTATTTAATATGTATATGTAATGTTGATTTATATATATTTATGTGCATTAAACACATACACATACAATTTATATTTATATAATAAGTTACATAAATGAAAAATAATATATAACATATTTATGAAAAATCTAATTATATATATATCACACAATTCTAAATATATATGAATAAACTAAAATGTTGTTAAATATAAAATAAAAAACTCATGAAATAGTGGTAAGGATGATCTTGTCGAATATGAGATATCCTTAGATACAATATAGAAATAAAAATATATTGTGTAGAGACTTCTATAATTTATGATGGAAAATGGTTGATGGTGGTCGGGGTTTCAAAAGTGCTATGAAATGGGGATGCAAGCATTGATAATGGGGGGGGGGGGTGTTTGTTTTGTGTGATATGTATTCACATTTTTTAGCAGTGCTAAAAAATGTTATGATATAGGGTGCCTTCATTTGTGAATTTGTACAACACTTAAATGTATCCATTACTATTTCTAAAAAACTCATTTAATGATTCCCTTTATCAATGGTAATGAAGCACTACTAAATACACCCTTTATCAGCACTAAAAAACAATCTTATAAAGGGTTATTTTATCATCTCTTTTTTAATGTCAATAAAAGAACCCCTTAAGTGGGATTATTTAAAATGATAAATTTCCAATTTTAACATCACATAAAATATCAATTAATTTTAACCTTTGAAAAATCCATTTCACTAAATTTATTAAATGCCCAATTTTCTATAGTGATTACAATTTCTTGGTTTGAATGCTTCTAGAGTTGATTATTAATCTTTTTTCCATAGTTCCATATGTTATGTTATTCATCCATTATTGTTTTTTAATATATTTTAATGGTTTTTCCACTCTAATATGATTTTATAATCTCTCCACCATTCCACCATAGACCCTAGATTCAACATTATAACCTCTAGTGTACGGGTAGCCGCACATGAGACCATATGACACATCAGTTTGGGGAACCAGTTATGTTGATCCTTATATTGGAAGATATATAAATACAATGAATTAAATGAAAAAATATTTCAAAAATATATTCATATTTAATTATTTACATTATATAAAATAATGAATGATACATAAAAGGAAAATTGTCACATGAAATTGAAATTAAGACAATACACTATTATAAAGATCACAGCATATGATGTGACAATATATCATAGTATAGTTTATGTGAAATGAATGTAATTCCATCATATTTGTTTTTATACTCACTTAGCCACAATGTGATGGTCATGCGTGTTTTTGGGGGTGTTTTTTTGGGTGGGTCAGGTCCTAGATAGGGTTCTATGCTCAGCCCCTCAATGGGTTCTTGTGAGGGAATACTTGTTCTCACATAGACTCAAAGTGATTTGTAATGGCAGTTTCTCACTTAACCAAAAAGTGTTTTTCCAAAATCAAAAAATGAATTTTCAGTCTAGAAGGACATAATATATTGAAAGAAAATGTAGTTAAAAACTCCCTTAGCACACACTTTTTGTTCAACCAAACATGATATAAATTCACTATAAAATAAATTTAAATTTATTATAAATCTATATAATAATATTATTTATATTTATCTTCCGAGTTATCATTCACTTATAATATCTTATTACCAATTTAGCATTAATTATTTGTCAAAATCGATATTTTCATTTAATTATTGGTGTTTACACACATAATCTACTACCAAGATTATTGTGCTTGCATTGTGGTATCTATTTAATCATATAAATAAAGTTAGTAACTTTTTGGTATATGGTTTTAATATAATAATTTCCTCTCATGGTTATTTTATGGAAATTATGTTGATGATTTTCTTTGTAGTCATAATAATCTCATTATTTTTGGAATTTAGATAATATAAAAGGAACATATTTTTTAGTGAATAAAATATTGAATATTAATGTATTATAATAATTTTAACATATTATATTATTTTTTATAAAATAATATTACTATTTTTATCATTAATTATTCAATCATGATATTACAATTATGACATCATTCATGCAGGTCGTAAAACTAACACAAAAAGAAGCATGTTATAATGAATGAATTAGTAAGAACATGAAATTAAAAACTTTTAATATCACTATTAAAAAATCCGAATGATTAAAAAAAATTCATATGTTGATAAAACATATTAAATATTAGGTTTATTTAATATTATATTGAATAAAATTATGAATTAGGAATTTTTATGTTGGGATCAAAAATACCCTCTAGAATTCCCTATTGGAAATGGGGGGTTTTGAAAAAAACATTATGAGTCCCTAAGATCAAGAATATATGTTGGAATTGTTTGGGAAGGAATCATGGAATTTTATATTGTATCATTCATGATTTTAGGGTATCATTGATTGGATTTAGATTGTTTTGCATTTATATATGACATGAGTGTGTTTTTTTATATTAATTTCTTAATATGAAAACAAAATGTATTCCCATGGAATGTCGAAATTTGAAATCATAATTTGGGATAAGATGAGTTATATTTCATGATAGTTCACATTCACTAATATAATAATAATAGCCACTGATATTTAACTCATTATCCCTTGATATAACAATTTTTCCATATTTTATCCCTTTCCTTGGAGAATGACACAAACTATAGTGACATATATTTATGACCAAAAAATGAAATGGACCATGCTACCTAATTAATATATATTATTTCTAAACATTCAAGTCAATTTAAAAAATTTATTTCAAGAGATCATAAAAAAAATTAATATATTTTGTTCCTACATAAAATAGTTTTTTTTGAAAAATAAATTTTATGAAAAATAAATAAATTTAAATTAAAATAAGATATAATATTTATTCCCATTATATTAATTGTATAATAACTAAAATTTTAGTTCATTTCAAAACAAATATAAATTAAGAAAAATGTATAATTTTTTAATATTTAATTAACGGAAAATAAATTATATATTAAGAATAAAATATAACATTTGTTTTAATGTAAAATATTGTACTGAAAATTATACATAAAAATTATATGTTCATTATTTTAGTCTATAGACATATTTTTCTGTTCAGATAAATGATTATGATATTTCAAATTTCTTTTTATTTCCTTATGATATCATAAATTATATGTTATTGGGAAAAAGTATTTTCACCATCCACCAAAAAATAACATATTCCCCAAAAATCACAAATTTTAACTGTACATAAATTTGGAAAAGATGAATTACATATTTTTTTTAGTAAAATTAAAATTATAAAATTTATACTTTTATCATTTAATTATAAAATATGTAACACATAATAAAAAATATTGTTTAAATTGAAATTATTTTATATATGAATTATAATGTTGATATTCTACAACGATTATTAATAGTTTCATAGATATTTATAATTTATTTACCAAAAATTACATTAATTTATCAAAACATAATATTGTTATCATTTAAGTTAAGAATATTTATGGAAATTATTATTTATAAAAACACCAAATGGATTCAAATAAACATAATCATTAAAAAATATTAGGTTTTTTATGGTAACAACTACATGATTATGTCATAATATCATAATCACAAAAAAAACCTATTGTGACCTCTAAATAATATATATGTGTCTCATATTAACTGGTGTTTGTGGTGGTTAGTGGTTCAACAAGCATGGATCATGAACAAATTTCAACAAGAATGAATGTCTCCCCGATGATATTTCTCTTAAGTCATTCTTTTGGATGTTTAGATTAGGCATGGTCATTGTAAAGACCAATTAATGGAACATTCTTTCCATGATTTCAAAAAAAATCAATTTAAGGATGATTTATAATAATTATTTAAATTCAAAAATATTTCATAATGTGATTATTTCTATTTATATCCATTATTTCAGCATCTATATTATTAAATATTCTAAAAATTACAATTGTTATAAACATTTTGTTTTTATTTTTTTAGAATAATAAATCTATTCAAAAATATGTATTTAAGAAAAAATTTAAACACTAATATTTTATGGTTTTACATTTCACCACATTAAATAAATAAACAACCCCAAATTTTTAATTATACATTAATGATGATAATTACTATTTCTATCCATACGTTAGGCGATATTCAATGTGAGATATGAAATACACTATCATTGATAAGAGTGTTGAACTCATATGATATAATTTTAATTGACATAAAAATTCTATTATGCTTCTCTCTAACCAATTTATTTTAATAAAACTATTGAAAACATAATAATATCTATATAGTCTTTTAAATATCCTATTTGATTTCATAGTCGTCCATGTAATGATAGATAATCATATTTTGATAATTATATGAAATATGACATCATTTCCTTCTTAATTGATATGGTCACTATGTAATGTGATTAAAAACAAGATAAAAATAAACATAATTTTTACAAAAGGATTAATAATAATATTTTTAGGAATAAAATTCCCTCAAACATTTTTATATAGGTTTTATAGTAATGGTATTATAAAATCCCAAAACTATGATCCTTAAAATTTAATTATTTATTTAATTGGATGTTTAGTAATTTGAGTTATATAGAAGACCATAAGAATATAATGAAGTGTGTAGAAAATAAATATAATAGATCGTGTTTAGTTCTTGGGTGTATGATTAGTGTACCACACACCACTGTAATGACATGAACTACATTATATGTCGTGATTTCATAAATTATCAATTTTTATATGGGTTAATGGCTTACTGACATTTAATATCATCATTAACCGAAGTAATGTTTGTTTTTTGTAGAATATATATATTCAAAATAACTAATGAATTTGATTTTGTGTGGGAAGCGATTTTATGATTTTAATCTATCAATTTCGTTTGTTGGCCCCATCACATATCCTTGGCATTCATGTGCTTGAGGATTTTCATTTCTACACATGAAGTATTTTCTTCATCATTAGAGACAGTGTCCATATAATGACCCAAAGATTTTCAATAGAAATCCCCTTCTTATAAATTATTTCATAATATAAAACTAAAACACAACATAATGAACTACTAAGTGCTAATTTAACTCTAAACATAATTTTTTCACTTTTGTATTCGGAATTTTGAGAATCTGACATACACAGTTTTATTTAAGATGATTTTTTTGAGTCTAATGAAACAAAAATAATTTTCGGGTAATTGTAACATACCCTTAGGAATAGTTACATACCCTTATGGATAGTAATATGACCCTTATGAATATTAAATCATCCAACATTAGTGTAACCTTACCCATGTATAAAAAAATAAAATTTTGACATATTGGAAAGTGACAATTTGACCTTATTAAAAGTTTTGGTATTTTGAAAGTCAAATATAATTAATTATAATTAATTAATTAATTTAAAATAATTTTTTTTCTTAAAATGTGTTCATTAATTATCAAATAAATGTCTTATTATTTTTAGATAATTTTTTAAGACCCGACATAATTTTTGAAAGCACTATAAAATCAGTTTTAATTTTAAAAACAGTTTTTTAAGTAAATTATGATTTTAATTAAATATTAAATTAATAATATTTAGAAAATATTTTTGAAATATGAATATCATTTTTGGATTCAAGACGTTGAAAAATGGTTGGGGTAAATTTTTGGGATTTTCCCAAAATACTGGAATTTTTTATGAATAGTGAAATAACATAATTTTAAAAAATAAGATAAAAAAGTTCATTATAGAGTCATGTGTGAATTTCTGATGATGTAAGCCCACATGGTTCGGGATAATATAATAAAATTACTATTCTTGGTCATTATAAACTCACTATTCCTTGTATTAGGTTAAATTAATTATCTATTGAATTTTATATTAAGGAAACCCCTCTCCCCTCCACTATAAAAACCACCCTTCACTCCCTCATTTCCTCAAACCTCTCAAGCTCCAAGACTTCACTAAACATAGTCCAAACACCGTACCTATACCCTACCATACATCTAAGAGCTTATGGTGTCATCAAAAGACCCTGAATATTCCCTTAAGGTGGATCTCAAGAGGAGGATTCAATAGATAATTTCTCTATCTCTTCTTCTTTAATTTCCTTTCAATTTCAAGTTCATTTAATTATCATTACCCACATATCATCATACAAATTGTATTTAAACTCAAAAATTATACATATAATAGAAATTTATGATGCTAATATGATATTATATCATCCAACCCCCTTTCCTTCTTCCTTGTATTTTATTAAAGAGAACGTTGTTCGTGAGGTGTTAATTTACCACCTTCAAGAATGAAAAGCTTTCTTCTTCCATTTCTACCTTCAGATCTGGACATTTAAGCATTTTTATTGTTGAAACAGAATTTTATATATGTGTAATTATTTATTTAATGTTTTGGAAATAACATATGGCCACATTACTATGTGATAAATTAAAATAATTTCGTTGTGATCGAAAAACCGCCCAAATTAACCCAAATAATCATCATTTTATTATTATATAATTATTCACCCACAAGGATCAAATGTGATTCATTATTAAGTCATTAATACTACTATAATATAATTAATAACATGTAATACCAGTTCTGGATGTTTACCCATGTTCTACCTGAACATCAATTTAAGAATACAAGTGAACTACTTAAGAAAACCATAAAAACAAACATTCCCGAACAATGTTTTTTTAAACTCTATAACTCATCAAATGGCACATCAAATCACATAATAAAACCATAATGAACCATATTAATGTAAAAAAGGTTCTAGATTTATAATTTTTGAATGTAATGTTATTATACTAGACATTAATGAGATGGAATCATTCAGGTACAAGTTAAGGAGAAATTATCAAACCCAACATTCATCCTTCGGGCACTCCCTATTTCACTCACTTTTTGATATTTTTACTCATATAAAATCATTTATTCATCATTTTATTTCCTGCTCTGGGATATACATGTTTTCCACTATTGTTTATGTCAAACAATCTAATTTCCAAAATAACTCTTCTTTTAAGAAGACACCTTTTACTTCTCACTCAATGTGGGCAGTTCTTGTAACATGTATGTTATAACCTCATTCATTTGGGAACCCTATGTTTATGAATGTGTTTTATGAGATGAAAATCATTACTTTCCATGGGTTAGTTATATTCTTTTTTTTATATGTGTTCTATGTGGAAATCATAATAATGAAAATGTTATGATGTGTTGGGTGCACCCAGAATTATATAGCGCAATATGAATGTTTCAAAGTGATGGGTGTGCCTAGAATTATAAAATGCTCCAATGCATTGGGTAATGTAATGAATCTCATGACTAAATGTGAAATGATGTGTGAAAAAAAATTCTAGCCTGTTTCACAAGTATGTGTGGTAGTTAACCACTAAGACAAGATGTTTCACTTTTATGCATTTCCACATTTCAAGTCTTATATTTATGCTTCCACTAATGTTCATGATATTTTTACCATGTTATCATTATGCCCACCCCATTCAATATTTTCCATTTCAATCCTCATAATGGGCTTTTAGCCCACCCCTTTTGATATATATCCTCAGCTGTCTATATGTACTAAGGAGAGGACAATTTCCAATAAGATGCTAGAGAAGAAGAAATTAAATAAATGTTTATGTTTGATGTTGTAATTGGTATGTATAGTCGTTGATTTCCAATGACAATATAACATTGGATCCTCTATTTATAATACTATTATGTTGTTTATCCTAAAATAATTTAATAGTAATGTATGAAAAGGTTGGGTCTCTATAGTTGGTATCAGAGGAAAGGATTATTTAATTTGGGAATTAGGATTAGTGAACCCTAGAGAAAAACTATAGCATGAGACAATGAAAAAATATGAACTAATGAATATTTACATAGGGATCCCATATGTTATGTTGTTTTTACAGTTTTTTTAAATGAATATGTTATTCATGACTATTTTACATATGTTTTGTTCTAACCTTTTCAATTTTAGAAAATGGTTGGAACCCGGATAAATCAGGCCAACAACTCATGAGAGGGTTATTGCAATGATTGCCTAAACAAAATCCCCAATGATTTGAGAGGTGGAGTTCAGAACATCATGGAGATGCTTACCCAATTATCTTTGGTTATGAACAATAACCATAATAATAGGGAATGTCCCCCTTCAACATAGAGGGTGCAACTAGCTGTCGAATGTTTTATGAGGCAACGAACACCGACGTTTAGTGGATCTTCTGATCCACTAGTTGCAGAACAGTGGGTAAACTCCATGGAAGTGTTCTTTTTTATGCATCACTGTTCTGAGACGGAGAAGGTGACTCTAACAGTTTATCTTCTAAATGGAAAAGCCGATCAATTGTGGGATTTGACTAAGAACACCATGAAAATGGTGGAAATTGAAGAGATTGAGTGTGAATACTTTAGGATAATTTTTCTTAATAAGTATTTCCCAAAAACTCTTCGTACGAAGATGGAGAGAGAATTCAGAGTTCTCAAGAAAAAATAAGTAGAATCTGTCATAATCTATGAAGTGAATTTCACAAGGCATGTAAGGTATGCTTCAGGTTTTGTTATCAACAATGATAGAAAAATTGATAGATTCTTTAGTGGATTAAAATCACACCATCAAAAGGCGCTTACAATTCGAGACATTGGGATTTATGAATATGTTGTTCGGTGTGCTCTCAATGTGGAGAAGGTGTTTGTAGAATGGTCTCATGGCTATGGGGATAAGAAACGAATGATTGTGTTTCAAGCTAGAGGAACTAATGACAAAAGTGGGAATAAATCTCAACGACCCACATGCCAAAAATGTGGGAAGTTGTACAACGGGAACTACCTCAAAGGGATGGTGAATTGGTTCAATTGTGGGAAAGAAGGACACCATGCTCAATGTTGTAGAAAAGAAATGAAAAGGAAGTAGAATATGGAAGAAGAAAGTAGAGAACAAATCATGGTTCAATACTACAACTATAGGGAGCTAGGTTATAATGAATACCAGTGCACTAAACCTCGAGTTCTCGAGGGTAATCAGCATCAGCAACCACAGAATCCAAAGGGCCAAGGGAAAGATTACGCCATCACTACTTCAGAAGTGGAGAAAGATAATGATGTCGTAATAGGTATACTTACTATTCACTCATGAATAGAAAAGGTCTTATTTATTCTGGTTCTATGCATTCCTTTATATCTTGCAACTTTCATAGAATAATATAATTGAAGCCCTAAAACCTTAAAGTAGAGATATCTGTAAAAACACCAAGTGATGAAATCATTGAAACCCATGTGTTTGACTCCTCTCCTATGAGAGTATGTGGGAATATTCTTCTGTAGAATCTCTTAATACATCCCTTTGTGGAACTCGATGCTATAATGGGAATGGATTAGCTCTCATTATATAGAGCACATATCAACATTCGGGAAAATGAAATATCTTTTCATATTTTGAATCATCCAATGCTCCTATACAAATGAAAGGAAAATCATGAATCTCCTTTGAAAAATACTTCTATGGTGTGGGTGTTGATTCCCTATGAAGAAGCATACCTCACCCAATGGTTGAGTCGAGGGAAATTACCAACCTTGAGGAAATGCCAATCATGAGGGAATACATTGATGTATTTCCTGAAGAGTTACTTGGAATTCCCCGAGATCGTGAGGTAGAGTTATCAATTTAACTCATACCCGGAGCAACTCCTATCTCGGTCTGTCACTATAGGATGACTCCTATCAAACAGGAGGAGTTAAATAAGCACCTAAAAAGCATCTGATCAAAGGGTTCATACACCCTAGTGAATCACCATGGGGTGCGCCATTTCTCTTTTTGAATAAGAAGGATGGAACAATGAATATGTGTATCGATTATCAGAAACTCAACAAGATCACCATAAAGAAAAATGTATCCTCTTCGAAGGATTGAAGACTTTTTCGATCAGTTAATAGGATCCCAATACTTATCAAAGGTGTATCATAGTTATGGATATCATCAGTTAATGGTGAAGAAGGAATATATTCATAAGAATGCCTTCCGAACAAGGTATGGGAACTATGACTTTTGGTGATGCCTATCGGACATACCGATGCCCCTGAAATCTTCATGGATTTGATGAATAGAGTCTTTAGACATTTCCAAGAAAATTTGTGGTAGTTTTTATTGATGATATTCTCATATAATCCAATAGCAAGAAGGAACATGAAGAACATTTATGACTTGTGTTGGAGACATTAAGAATGGAGAAGTTGTACGCCATGTTCCGAAAGTTTGACTTTTGGATGAAGCAAGTCGTGATCTTGGGACATGTGAACACAAGTGAGGGAATTTATGTGGATCCTTCAAAAACAAAGGCGATTGAGGAATAGCCCAGACCCACTAGTATCAGAAAAATCCCTAGTTATCATGGATTAGTTGGGTACTACGGACTTTTTGGGAGAAACTTATTACGATTATCATGCCCGTTAACTATGTATACAAGGAGAGGGCTAAATTATGTCTGGACAAAAGAATGTGAGGGAAGCATCAAGGAGCTAAAGAGAAGTCTGATCACTACACATGTACTCACACTACTGAAAAGTGGATTTTTTTTGATATACAGTGATGAATCACAGAAAGGCATGGTTTTTGTACTCATGAAAAATGATAATGTGATAGCCTATTCCTCAAGACAGTTGAAGATCCATGAGCAGAACTTCCTGGTGCATGATCTAGAGTTGGAATCAGTGATTTTTGCATTGAAAATCTGGCAGCACTACCTTTATGGTGAGAAGTGTGACATATACACTGACCACAAGAGCCAAAAGTATATATTCACACAAAAGGAGATCAACATGCATCAAAGGAGATGGTTAGAGCTAATCAAGGATTATGAATGCTCTATTCACTATCATACTGGAATGGCGAACAAGGTAGCTGATGCTCTAAGTAGAAAATAACCTGTTACTCTATCCAAGATGCGGATTCAGAAATCCCCTATCATCATGGATATGCAAATAATGGATTTGGACATCATAAGGGCAGGGGATACATCCTACCTTCCTCAAATGATTGTGCAACCATCCATCCAGGATAATATTGTGGAAGCACTAAGGGATGATGTGGAGACAAAAAATTGGGTGAATGTAGTAATGGATGGTAAGATGCAAGAGTTCCATATCGACGATGATGGCATGATTAGGTTTGGAACGCGGCTTTGTGTGACCTCATCACCCAGAAAAAATAAGGAGCTATTGGAAAATTCACATATCTCAACATTCTCTATCCATCCTAGTAGTACCATGATGTACCGTGATCTCAAAGAACACTTCTGGTGGGATAACATGAATAAAGAGATTGTAGAATATATATCAAGGTGCTTTGTATGTCAGCGAGTTAAAGCGGAGTGAAAAAATTCCAAATGTATGATGCATCCATTACCTATACCCATGTGAAAATAGGAAAATGTTACTAAGGACATTGTCATGGGTCTTCCAAATACATCGAAGGGAAATAATGTGATTTGGGTTGTGGTTGACCGACTCACCAAGACTACCCAATTTATCGCTATTCAGGAAGATATCTCACTTGAAGAACTTAAAAATATATATGTGAAGGAATTGGTGAGACTTCATGGTGTTCCACTCCCAATTGTCTCTGACCGTGATCCATGGTTCACATCTAAATTATGGCAGAGCCTTCAACAAGCTTTGAGTACTGAATTAAATTTCAGCACGACCTATCATCCCCAAACTGATGGCCAATTTGAAAGGACTATTCAGATGCTTGAAGAAATGCTAAGAGTTTGCTCTCTATAATTTAAAGGTGGATGGGATCAGCATCTACCATTCGTTGAGTTCTCATACAACAATATATTCTACCCGAGTATTCAGATTGCTCCATATGAAGCTCTGTATGGAAAGCGATGTAGAACTCCTACCAATTGAGATGAAGTTGGAGAATGAAAGCTACTTGGACCAAATCACGTTCAAGAGATGATAACGAAAGTTCAAGTCATCCAGAAACACATCAATGTTGCTCAAAGTCAGAAAAAGAGCTATGTTGAAAACCGTCAAAGGGAAATGGAGTTTGACGTTGGAGATAATGTTTTCCTATGAAAATCCCCATGGAAGATAATCATGTGATTTGTGATCGAAGGGAAGCTATGTACAAGGTACATTGGACCCTTTGAGATCCTTGACCGAATAGGATCTGTTATCTATCGGCTTGCACATCCACCGAATATGGCTTAAGTGCATGATGTGTTTCACGTATCACTCCTGAGGAAGTACATATCGGACCCCACATATGTACTAAACTCGGAGGTGGTACAACTGGAAGACGATCACTCTTATGAGGAACAACCAGTAGAGATTTTGGATCAGAGAGATAAGGAATTATGAAACAATACAACCAACCTTGACAATTTTTTGTGGAGGAACCATAAGTTTGAAGAAGATACTTGGGAATCAGAGGAGGTGATGAAGGAGAAGTGACCTTACCTGTTTGTGTAATGTGAAATTCCGAGTGTAAAATTTCTTAAGGGGGGAAGAATTGTAATGACACAATGTTTTTAACGAAAATTACAATCTTATAAATTATTTCACATAATAACATGAAAACACAACATAATGAACTACTAAATGCTATGTGGCCTCTAATCATATGTTTTTCACTTCTGTATTGGTAATTTTGAGAATCTAACATACACAGTTGTGCTCAAGATGATTTTTTGAGTCTAATGAAACAAAAAAAATTCAGGGAATACTAACGTACCATTATGAATAGTAACATACCCTTAGAAAAAGTAATATAATTTTTATTAATCGTAAATCATCCAAAATAAGACTAACCTTACCCATAAATAATAAAATAAAATTTAGACATCTCAGAATGTGACAATTTGACCTAATTAAACGTTTTGGTATTTTGTAAGTCATAAATAATTAATTATAATTAATTAATTAATTTAAAAGGAAATTAATTGGCTTAAAATGTGTCCATTAATTATATAATCAATGTCATATAGTTTTTAGATAATTTTATAACACCCTATGTAATTTTTGAACGCACTATAAATTTTGTTTTAATTTGAAAAACATTTTTAAGTAAACTGTGATTTTAATTAAATATTAAATTAAAAATAATTAGAAAATATTTTCTGAAAAAATAACATAATTTTTAGATTCTTCACATAAAAAAATGGTTGGGGTAAATTTTTGGGATTTTTCTGAAATACAATAATTTTTTATGAATAGTGAAATATCATAATTTACAAAAATAAACTAAATAAGCTAATTATAGGGTCATGTGTGATGTTCTGCTGATATAATCCCTCATTTTTATTGACCACATGATATAATTACTATTCTTGGTCATTCAAGAATAACAATTCCTTGTCTTAGGGTAAATTAATAAACTAAGGAATTTTATATTAGTGAAACCCCTCTCCCCTCCATTATAAAACCCACCCTTCACTCCCCCATTTCCTCAAACCTATAAAGCTTAAATACATCCCTAAACTCTACCAAAACACATTACATAGCCCCCCCATACATCCAATAGTGGATGGTCTCATTAAATGACCATGCTTTGGCCCTCAAGGAGGATCTCACGAGGAGGATTCAAGAGGTAATTTCTCTCCCACTTCTTCTTTAATTTCTTTTCAATTTCAAGTTCATTTCTTTGATATTTACCCACCTATCATCATCCAAATGATATTAACACTCCAATATCATACATATAAATTAATTTTATGATTATAATAGTATATTATATCATCCAACCCCCTTTCCCTCTTCCTTTTATTTTATTAAAGAGAACGTTGTTCGTGAGTGTTAATTTATCACCTTCAAGAACGACATGCTTTTTACTTCCATTTCTACCTTCAGATCGGGTCATGAAGGAATTTTTATGGTTGAAACAGAATTTTTTATATGTATTATATCCTATTATATGTTATTAAAATATCCTATGTCCATATTACAAAGTGATAAATTTAAACAAGTTCGTTGTGATCGATAAACCGCCCAAAATAACCCAAATAATCTTCATTTAATTATTATATAATGATTCACCGAAAAGGATATAATATGACTCATTATAAGATCATTAAAACTACTGTAATATGATTAATAAAATTTAATATCAATTATGGATGTTTACCCATGTTCTTCCTGAACATCAATTTAAGAATACAAGTGAACCACTCAAAAAAACCATAAAAACAAATATTCCCAAAAAATGTTTTCTTAAACTCTATAACTCATCCAACGACACATAAAATCCCATAATAAAACCATAATGAACCATATTAAATTAAAAAAGTTTCTGTATTTATAATTAATGAATATAATTTCATTATACAAGACATTAAATAGATGGAATCATTCGGGTACAAGGTAAAGGGAAATTCTCAAAACCATCTTTCATCCTTCGGGTTCTGTCTCTGTCACTCCCTTTTTGATATGTTTACTCCTATAAAATCATTTGATCATAATTTTATTTCCATTTTTGGGATATACATGTTTCCAATATTATTTATATCAAACAAACTGTTTTCCAAAATAACTCTTCTTTTAAAAACACACCTTTTACTTCTCACTCAAAGTGGACAATTCTTGTAACATGAATGTTATTACCTCTTTCATTAGGGAACCCAAAGTTTATGAGTATGTTCTTATGAGATGAAACACGTACCTTTCCATGGGTTAGTTATGTACATTTTTTATATGTGTTCTATGTGGCAAGCATGATAATTATAATTTTATGATATGATAGGTGCACTCTGAAATATATAGTGCAATATGATTGCTTCACGTGACGGGTGCACCCAGAATTATTTAACACACCAATACAATAGGTAAAGTGATGAATCTCATTAGTAAATATGAAATGATGAGTGACCAAGATTCTTTCTTGGTTCACATGTATGTTTTTCTGTTAACCACTCAGACATGATTTCTAATTTTTATGCATTTCCACATTCCATGTCTTTTATTTATGCTTTCACTCATGTTCATGATCTTTTTAATATTTTATGATTTTTCTCACCCCAAGATATATTTTCCTTTTCTATCCTCTTAATGGGATTTTATCTCACCCCATTTTATGTATATCCTTAGGTAGATACATGTACTAAGGAGAGGACAAATGCTAATAAGAAGATAGAAAAGAATAAATTAAATAAATCTTTATGCTTATTATTGTAATTGTTATGTATGGTCATTGTTTTCCCAAGACACTAATCCTTTGGATCCTGTATTTGTAATACTATAATGTTGTTTTTCATAAAATAATGTAATAGTAATGTATAAAAAGGTGGGGTTTCTATAGTCCACATTTTTTACCACATTTTTGACATGTTGGATGAGGAATTTTCATTCCACTATTGGATGTATCATTTGAGCTTTAACAATGTCTATTTTTATCTTATATTTTGTGATTAGGGGATTATTAATGTTTTTGTAGTTAATATTAAATTGTGATAGATTTTCAAGAATAACTAAAATTACCTTCCTTCCATCTCCAATGAAATTTGGGATCTCATGATGAAGCACATTGAATTTTACAACACATTCACTGTTAATGGTATTCCCTTTGGTTCCATCCATCAATGAAAACATAAAAAGGTAAGCGTGAGAATCATGAAATAATCATTTAAATCGGTCTTATCATATGTGTTAAATTTTTACATCTTCATTCCAAAATAAGAAATTTTTTCTTCCTCATAAATTACCAATGTTTTAAAATAAATGATGTTCACATTTCTATTCACCAATACATCATTACATAATTCCAAAAATAAAAATATTTAAATTTTTATAAATCCTAAAATATTCTAATACCAAAACCATAAATACCTATGTATGATGAATTTAACATTACATTTATCTATAATAAATATTTATCCTATAATAATAAATGTTACCATATTCATAAATACACTAAAAATATATTAATGTTTTCAAAAAATAACATGAATTTAATTATCACTAAAAAATATTCAACCCCAAGAAATCTGTAAAACTCACCCTGAATTCCCAACAAGAATTAAATCATAGTCCAAATTATTAATATATCAAAAAACAAAAATTACATAACAACATAAAGTTTTATCTAATCCAGAATCATATATTCATCATAATACCTGATATATATTTCCCATTATATCCATGAAATAGAAAAAATCCAATCACTTAAATACATCGAATGGGGTTTCTATGATAATGACTATATGTTGAACCCTAATCATATAATCTCTTAATGGAATCAATAACTCATTAATATAAATAACAGACAATATAATTACTTCAATTTTTATTTGATTTTTTTTTATTATACCATCAATGGTACCATTGAACCATACAACAGGACATGATGAAAAAATACTCTATACATACTAGACATGATAGAATCTAATGTAACAAAAAATGATACTTCTATAAATTCAATTTCAATAAAAAATAGATCAGTTTTGTACCAGATTCAATTTTAGTTTAGATTCTTATAGAGTTTTAGTAAACCATTAATCAATAAATTGTATACCATTATCACCAAAATTGTTATTCTTCATACTAAAATAATTATTTCTAAATTAACAAAAAATCTCCAAAATTTACCAAATTTACAACACTTGATAACCATTTAGATATATAAAAATTATTAATTTTCATCAAAAACATTGTAAAATAAAACATATGAATTTGGATCACAAACATTTTTTATGGGTAGGAAATATCAATCAGTGGTACTAAGTCAGTATAAGATAATAACAAGGGCGTTAGATAAAAAAGAAATTCATTGTAATATCGTACGATATTCAGGCCCAAAAAACATTTATCATAATTAAAAAATTAATTGAATAAATATTAGGGCATAAATTATATTCATAAGTGAAAATAATTGATCTATGAGAACATATGCATCATGAAGTTTCCTATGATTGTTGGATAAATATTAGCATATGATTCATAACCAATATGTAGGAAGCATTTAATGGAATTTACTACATATTTGTTTAGAGTTACTCCTTCATGATGTATATTATCCATGGGATAGTAAGCCATGTACATCATGAGATTGTTCTAATGGCCTCTACACCCTTGGGCTTTGGGATAATCGCGTGTGTATCCATTATTGAGGTATAACTGACTCTATACGCTTATGATGGGTATCAACCTATTTTCCCATATGATGCCATGATATTGAAAACATTAAATATTGAATTATAGGGGTAAAACAGATCTTATAAACAAATAATGACAAAAAATATATATATATATTTCTTGAGACCAAAATAGGATATAACATTCCCTCATACTATAAATATACTTATGGAAAGAAAAATGTTTCATTGAAATTTCCATAAAAATCATCATAATACTTTCATATAAATGAAGGTTCATGGTATCATTGGATAGTATCCCTAGATAAGAATATGAAACATTAATGTATTTAAACATTAATGAGAATCTCATTGAATGAAAAATTGGTAATATTGTATTAATATATTGAATAATATAATTTAAGGGAATGTATTTAATAGGATGATAATAATGATTTAATTATCCAATGACTAAAATAACAGGAGGACGAATGTTTTATTTGGAATATTATATTGTAAACTATTTATCTTTAGAATTAATGTTTTTAACAATACATAGTAATTTTAAATATGTTTCCTTTATCCTTTATAATTTTTTTATATAAAATATGTTATATATGACACTAAAAAAATATTCTATTAGGAATGAAGGAAATTTTTAAGGGTCTAATTTAAAAAAAATTAAAATAATAGAATATTATATTGAAACTACGATATTTTAGAAAATGTGTAGTGGAATATAAAAATATTCATATGGGAAAAAAATCTAATTTCAAAACATTTAAAAAGTATAATATCATTTTTATTTATTATCTTTTAAAATGATAAATTCAATGAGTAATGTGAATATAATTTTCTTTTAAGGTACATGAATGTTTTTAAAATAAATATAATTACATTGAATGGTAATGTTGGTGTATAATTTTTTCCATTATGAAAAGATAAATTGAATTATATCCACACTTTTGAAAAAAAATTGCAAATGTGATATGTATGTAAAAAATTAGAATATTATTTATAAAATTTTTATTCATAAATTCAAAAATATATTATAATAAACATAAAAAATCATTAGTGTTTTGAGAATAATGTCCTTTAAAAAAATATAAATAATATTGATATAATACAGTAGTCACTAAAAAAAGAAATCAGATTGACTTTTCCCAAATTTATTTTATTATTATTGATTTTATTATCGAAAAGAGGAATAATATAAATTAAACCTGAAAACCCCAAAAATTACACTATTTAATTAAAATAAAGAGTTTTATGTGAGTAATAAAAAACAATTCCATTAATTAAAATTGAAATATAAATAATTCCAGTAAATGAAATACTGTAAAGTAAAATCTTATGAATTTGGATTCATTTTTATCATAGGTCATATAATGTATAAAATTGTATTGTTATATAAATACCTTTAATTTTATTAAATAATTTTCCAAAAATATATTTATGTCAAATTCTGTGATCAAAATAAATTAAATCATGTTTAGCATCACGAAGCAAATCTCAATAAATAGAAATTGTTAAAAAGAACACTTACATTGATAAAAATTTAATGATTATATATTTATATGTATATATGAATTGAAAAAATGTAGTTCCATATAAAAACTATAAAAACCAACAAAAAAAATTCATTATTCATATTTAACGTAATATTTGGATTACATAATAAATTGAAGAATATATATTCAAATTAATGGATTCTATGTTAAGAATTACCATACCTCAGACATTCCAATGGTTTGATGAAATATATGATACATATATAATGAATTGATATTTTATTATAAATAAATAAATATAAAATATTAATATTTATAATACAAGATACCATTAACTAATAATTTTTTTTTCTGCTTTGATAGAATTTTTTTTAAAATAAATATTTTTTTTGTTATAAATTTTGATTTTTATGAATGTTTTGATTTTTTATATCAAATCCACTTTCCATGTTAATTATTTAGTCAACAATATAATGGTAATTAATAATTTTATTATCATTTTTAATATTTTTTGTTTAAAATGATAATTTTATGGAACATAAGAATAGTATTTAAATAGAAATAAATTTTTTTTATTTGTATTGAAATTTAAATTCATTAAAAAGAATGTACATTATTACATAATAAAAATATGTATATAAACATTAAGTAATTATTAAATAAATATGAAATCTTTTATTTTAAATAATATTAACAGTATCTAATATTACATAATCATTCAAGAAATGAATATTTGATCATTGATCATGTTAGTTATACAACTAACCCAAAAGACGTCATGTTATAACAATTGGATGAAAAAGAAAAATTTATTTCATGAGTAGAATATCAGTTTTCAAGAATTATAATTGTTTAATTTGTTTAAGGATGAGATAAATAATATTTTATAATATTTACATTAACTAGCTAAAGAATAAAAAGAAATAATAATATTTCATTTAGGATGAGAAAATGAATCGATTCTTGAATGTAAACATGTATATGATATACTTTTGAATTATTTTTTGTAACAAAGTCAAGATATTTATAATGATGTATTAGAAATAAAAATATGGTTTATAATATGGTAAATTATAATTTTTCACGCCGCATTGATTTGATAGGATGGATCACATTATATCGAAGATGAGGGAAATTTCCAAATACTAAAAATTTAATATAAAAAGGAAATTCTTTATCATTGAATTTAAATAAAATGTATGAAATTCTATGATATAATATATAGTGGTTGTCGAGAATACCTCATCCACTCATAAATATTAGTGTATGCGATATTTGTAGGAAATAACCCTATTTTTAAAACATTTACTATACTTTTTCCTTATATTGGTGAAAAAAATTTACTATTGTAATATATATTTTTTGACTAATAAATAAAATTGAACTTATTACATAATTTTTAAATTATGATTCCGAAATTTAAAACCATTTTACAGTATATAAATTCTAGAGGGTATAGAAACCAGAGCATTACAATCATAAATATTACATCTTATTAGATGAATATTCATTTCATATCAACATGACCCATTATAGAAATTTAATGGTTTAGTCTATTTGGAAGCATAGATACATAAAAATATACTATATGATATGATTTACATCATCTCCTGCATAGTTATTTACAACTATCACCCTTTTATAAATTACATAACTAATAAAAATTCTTCTGAATAGAGTGAAATAAAATAAACTCATGGGCTATCTCATATTCCCCCATAAATATAACTATATGCATTACAAATTGATGATCTTGAATGAACATAATAAAATAATAATGTTACGAAAAAATGATAAGTATAGAAATAATTAAAACCCAAAAAGGATGAATATTTTGATATTTAATCATAGAATAAGTTCATGTTCTAATAAAATTAAAAAAATATAATATCATATAATAATTGATAATTAGTCAATTATCATTAAAATCGAACATTAGAATATGGTATATGTATTTGGAATAAACAAAGTAGTTTGACAATAATTTTATTATTCATGGGTAACAACTAATACTATTATAATGGATTGGGTTCAATCCATATTCTAACATTTTCATAGTCAAGGATCCCTCCCAGGACTATCTTACCAGAGAAATTCCCTTACTAAAGTGTGTTAATTCCTTATTCTATTAATTTTTATCATATTATATAACCATATTTACCCAATGAAATTTAAGGATATTAAATATCTTTCTAATATATCATATAATTAAAACCATAATTATCTATTTCACATTATCATAAAAAAATTCATAATACCAGTATATCATAGCCGACAGATAGGATATCTATTTCATAATCAGATGAACATAATTGTGATTTGTATTCAATATAAAACTATCAAAAATGATAACATGGGACCATATCTGAAATATATCATACGAAAGATCAATGAATATTATTGTATATGAAAATACCATAAAAAATTTATTACTTATATAGTAGAAATAATATTTCCCTTTTGAAATAACATACAAAAAATATAAAAATTTACAAAAAAATAATTGATAAAATATTCATTAATAAAAATTAAAAAAAAAAAATAGAGGTATATAAAATTAAAATATTATTCATGATGGGGGAAACTTAAATTTATACATTGTAGGTTAAAAATATTCATTTCTCATTTTGAGTTAAAATATATTAGAACGTTAGTTAGAAAACAAAAAAAAACTCTGTTAAAATATTTTTTATATAAAATAAATTAGGGGAATAAAATAAATTTATTGGAACTAATGAAAATATTGAAATTATACATTGAACTACATTATACAATATATGTACATGGGAAGAAAATTCTCGACCGAAGAGAGAAATGAAGATGGTTTTCATTAAAAACATTATTTCTATATTATTGGATTATAAAGTGTGGTAAAATAATGAAGAATACGTATGATCTATAAAAACTATGTGGACAATAAAAAATATAATATTTGGGATATATAATTAATATAATATAATCATTATATATATAATAATAAATAATCATGCTAAAATATGAAATTCTTATCTGCAATCCTTACGTCAAGTATCTCATCTATTGTATGTGCTCTAACACCTTATATAACAAATTTAAATTTATTATACATATATATCAGAGAAATATTAATACCTATATTACCTTAGGTTTTTCACTTATAACTCTTTATCACTTATTCATTAATAATCATTCATTACTATTATCATTTCTTGTGTTATGTACTTCATTTTTAATTTATGGTTTGATTAGGAAATTATAGATCATTGAAATAGATCAGGGATCCATTATATGAAAAATAAAAATCATTGTATAAAAAATATATATTAATTTTGAAAAATGTTAAAACAATTCATATCAAGTTGTGTTAAAAAAATTAATTGCATCCCTCTATGAAGATGAAATTTCCTACACACACCTGAGTGATATTTCAATTTTTCAACCAATGGAATGAAATATAGATATATAATAATTTAAATTAAAAAACTATTATATAATAGATATCATTAATATATTTATTAAATCTATGATAATTACCAACTAGGAATTTCGGTAGTTGAAATTTAATCATATTTCCACCTAGAGGAGGTTTTCCATACGTATGAAATTTTTTTACATTAATCTCACATTTAAGGGATAAAAGGTTGTGAAAGGTCTCATAATAAAAATAATAAATTATTATTATGGTGATGTACTGTATTTATCATGTTTTATGTAACAACATGTTTAATGGATTGAGATTATTATATAATCTCAGAAGAGCATTCATATAAATTTCTCCTCTTCTTTGACAGACTCCATTTGGCCTTCAATGTAAGAATTGAAGGATTTTTCGTCCTTCCCGAGAATCCATATATTTCCAAAGGTCCCTAATCCATTCAGAGAGGCTCCTCAACTTTCACTTCTACTGGAGGAGTTTAACGGCTCCTCTGATATTTGCATGCTTACAATGGTGGCCTGATTTTATCTCCAGTGGCCCTGGGTTGAATCCTTTCATCGCTTTTTCTCTGAGTCGTGGATGCTAATGCAGCGGCCGGTCATAGGGTTATTTTATCGATGGCACTTGATGATTTTTTTTGGGTCAGAGGAATATCTGATCTATGCCTGGTCCAAGGCCCCTCGAAGATTCTATGGAGCAGCATTCTATTTCTTTCACTGGATCTTAGATTTTCAAATGCAGTGATGTCCTTCGATGTTTGCGACCTCGGTAAATTTACCGGGTCCTCTGCTTTCTTTCCTGAACCCCTATAATTTGTGTGCAATTGGTAATTTGATTGGAAGATTTTTGTGCTCTAATTGGCACACTGAGTTGGTTTGTAACCCAATTTTCCCGAGAATTTGTGAAGAAGTCGAGACTGCACGACAGCCGGTCCGAAGCATATGGATCACATATGATAAGGAGTTTCACTGGAAGCAGGATGTGGTTTTTGAATCGTGGATGCACTATTGTGTGGCCTGTAGCCTGTGTGGTCACATGGTATTGAACTGAATTATCAGGAGGATGAAGGGATTCATACAAACAAATGAATGGAGTCACAGTGGATGGGGTGTTGCTGCTAATCGGGATAGAACCCTGATAATGAGGCACTTTGAAGATGGCTTGGCAGGGAGAAGAGGTAAGGAGGGAGCCAATTTGGGTCGTTCAGAGGATGTTGGGTGTGATAGAGGTGGATATGTTGTTGAGCATGTCACTCGAGTGGTGGATCCATGTATTGTAGGTGTGGTTGTCGAAGAATATGTGGTTTCAGTGCTTGTTCAGGGGACAGGACAGGCATTAGCTAGAAATGAAAAGGGAGGGGGACAAGTTGAGGTCCCTGGTCACTCCTCTGGTATGATGGAGATTCTAGACACCCGTGTTATGGCTATGGAGTTGGGGAAATATACTCCTAGGTTCTCAGTGCAGATGACTCCTTTGCAGAAGATGAAAAGTGAGCCATGGGAGCCGATAGTTGAGCAAGTCTTTAATCGCTTAATTTTTTATCAAGGATTTGGAAATGCATATACAGTGGGGAATTCATTGACCCGCAGCTCCTTGCGGTCAGAACATGTGGATGGTTGTGTCCAAGAGTAGGATGAGTATGTTGGATGAATGATGATCTCGGTTCCTACAAGTAATAGGTTCTAGGAACTGGACAATGAGGAGGTTGTTCAAGAATTGGAGAATGCTTCAAGGCAGGATGGTAGTCTCTGGTAGGTTGTTGATTCTCCGCTGGATGTTTGAACCGGTGAAGATGTACATAACCTAGTGGATCGGCCTCAATGCCCCAACACATCTGACTCTACCAATTAGCTTCATCAAGATTGTGGGTTGGAGGGGGGTTATCGAGATGTGAAAATCTTGGGAAAGTGGGGTGACATCTTAGATAGTGAGAAGGAAAAAGATAGTGGAATGGTCCGACCATCCTTTAGTGTTTTTGTTCAAGGTGATAGGACGAAGGTGCATGGGGTTGAAGAAAAAAAGACTAGTCCACCACTCTGATGCCCGATGAAGGATTATTCTAATCTTCCATGTCCAGGGTCTACCAGAGCTTCAATTGGGAAGGAAAGCTGGGATATGCAATCTTTGAAGGAGTTTTTAGCCATGGAGAAGTTGAATCTGAGAAGAAAATATGCCAAGGTTTATAAGTACTATGAATGCTCCGAATGGGAAACAAATAATTCATATGAAATAGTCCATAATGGCGATGGTGAGGGTTTGGTTTCTATGATATTTTGTTGTTTTTATTGATTTTTTTACCTACTTTATGCTTTTTCTTTTATTAACAAATCATTAGAGGCTTGCCTCTGATTGAGCGTTTCTAGTAACATACACATCATGGGTAATTGGAATAAAATGGCTACTATTATGATATTGTTTAATTTAACGCTGAAATAACATCAAAATGTAATAATTAGGCATGATTTTGTGGAAATCATATCTTATTCACTTGTTTAAACACAAAATAAACTTGTATTTACCTTTATCAGTGTAATATTTTTAGTGTTTTCTCTATTCAATATGATAATGAATTATTTTTAATATCATCACATATATTAATTAAAATTATTTAAAATAAAACATGTATTTACTAAAGAAACATATATATTTGAAATAGTTTAATGTTACATAAGTGTGAAAAACACAATGAAGTATGATTTAGAAAAATACATTTTAAGAAAAAAACATAATTTATTTACATGGAACTCAATGTAAAAACAATTAACGTAGTGTTAATTTATATTCATTAATAAATAATATAAAAATTTAATAAAATCGCTTAATTAATATATACTAATAAAAATTATTATAATAAAACAAAATTACTCATATAAAATGAATTTTTTGAAAAATGTGTTTTAAGCCCAAAATTGAACATTTGAAAATATTAATTATGGCGATTATTCATATGTGAATAATTATATTATTTATAATTAAACGATTCATATTTTTATTACTGAAAAAATTAAAACCATAATTGACATTTTAATTCAAAAAAAATTACAGTTACTAAATATATCTACATTTCTCAATAATGATTGAATAATAATCCATTTTAGATTTCTACAAAAAATTCATCTTAAAAATAATTAAATATTGATTTATAAGATATTATTAATTTGAAAATATAAAATTTTAAAAAATATTGTTATTATTTATGATTTTTGTGTAAAAAATTAAAAAAACCCATTTTTTATGAAATATTATTTTTGATGAATAAAACAAAGCATTAAAAATGAGTACTTATTATTATAAATTATTAAATACCGTTGAATTTTTCTAAAAACATATACATATTGTTTCATAATTTTATTAATTATATTCATATAAACCAATTTAATGACCATGTTATAAATGATTAATTTATTATGGATCATTTCCACTTCACGTTATGTGTAAGACATGTAATCCAATACAAGATTTTTATTAAAAACGGAATACATATATAAACAAGTAGTGTTACATTATATGCCCATAAAATAATTTTCAACATTGAAAACCCATAACTATGATAAAATAAATGTACATATCATTCATTCATCACTTACTTACGTTCCATTTTGTAGACACGAAATTTCTATTCCTCGAAAGAAACATAACTATATAAGTAGCCTTTTAATATTGAAATTTATTTACATAATTCAAGATTTTAAGTAGTTTCTATTCATAGGTAATATCATGCTCTATATGTAAAAACACTATGGGTTTTACAGGATATGGATTATGTATATGCTTTCTCAATATATCTACATGGATCATACCCTGATCATGAGAGAGGATCACTGGGTCTTCAATGTGGTGATAATCCACCATAATCCTTACATGAATATTTAAAGGACCAATTTAAAAGGTATTAACATTACCATGCCCCAAAATCTCATAAATATTTTTCAATAAAAATTTTTTGATGAATAAATTTTCTATTACATTATAATTAATATCTCATTAATAATATGTAGTAAAACACTTCATTCACCTTTATTTACAAAAGAATTAAAAATTCTTTTCTCCCATCTTATTTTTCTGGATCCAAGATCTAATGATAAACAACCCCATCTCCATCCTGTTAAACTAATGATCGACCCTTCTTTCCATTGCATTCATTATCTGGCACTATTAAATAATTGAGTGAATGATATTACTATAAGAGAATCTATTGTGAAAATACTATTAAACTAGAGGAATATGTTGGAACAAAAATCCATTGAAATATAGATATAATTAGGAAATTATATCATTAAGGTATTGAATTATCTTATAATACTAACCACACATATATCTATGATAGGTAGTAATGTAATAAAACACTTTATTTATTGCATCCGAGGACTCCTCATATACATCGATATAAATATAGTATCTCAATAAGATATAGTAAATTTATATACTCAAATAAAAATTACCACATAATTAATATATATACTTGATATCATTTCATGATAGAAATATTATCCAATTTTAATGATGTGTATAGAAATTTTATGGGGATCTATTACAACTGATGTAACATTATAGCCATTAAAACTTTTTGGGGTTATGATGAAAAAAATTCATGATATTGTTTTTCCATTTCCATTCTATTATGGGTAATGTTTGTAATATTCCCATATAATTACATCCAACATAATTAACATTAAAACATTCCATGCGCTAAGATAGTGTCCACATGCTTATACCAAATTTTTGACCAGTTGGATGATGAATTTTCATTACACTATTGGATGTATCATATGAGATTCCATAAATCCCTATTTTTATCTTATATGTTCTGATTAGGGGATAATTAAATGTTTTATAGTTTATAATAAATTGGGATAGATGTTATGGAATTACCAAAATAATACTCCTTCCAACTCCGATGAAATTTGGGATCTCATGATGATGCTCATTGAATTTTACATCACGATCACTATTAATGTGATTCCCCTAGGTTACAACCATCAATGAAAACAAAAAAAGGTCAGTGTGAGCATCATAAAATAAACATTGATATCAATATTATCATATGTGTTAAATTTTTGTATCTTAATTCCAAAATAAGAAATTTTTTGTTCCTCATAAATTACATTTGTTTTAAAAAAATCAAGTTCTAATTTATATTCAGCAATACATCATTACATAATACCTAAAAAAAGATTGAAATTTTTAAATATCATAAAATATTCTAATACAAAAACTATAAAAACCTATGTATGATGAATTTAACATAAAATTTATCTACAATAAATATTTATCCTATTATAATAAATATTACCATTGTCATAAATACACTAAATATATATTAATATATTAAAAAAAATTCTTGTATTTAATTATCACTAAAAAATATTCAACCCCCATGAAATCATTAAAACTCATCTTGAATTCCCAACAGAAATGAAATCATAGTCTAAATTATTAATATATCTCTAAACCTCAATGACATAACAACCTAAATCTTTATGTAATCCTCAATCATATATTCATTATAATACCCGATAAAAATTTCCCAGTATATCAATGAAATAAGAAAAAATTCAATCACATAAAAACATCGAATGTGGTATCTATTACAATGAACATATGTTCAAACCTATTCTTATAATCTCCTAATGGAATCAAAAACTCATTAATATAAATAACCTACAATATAATTACATCAAATGTTATTTAAAATTTTTTTATGACACCAACAATGATACCATTGAACCATACATTAGGACATGATGCAAAAAATACTATATATATTCTATCATTGATAGAAACTAATGTAACCATAAATTTTACTTCTATATGTACAGTTTCAATCACAAATAAAGAGTCAGTTGTGTACCAAATTCAATTTTACTTTAGATTCTTATAGAGTTTGTGTAAACCATTAATCTATAAATTGTATACCATTATCACCAAAATTGTTATTATTCATACTAAAATAATTATTTCTCATTTAACAAAAAATCTATAAAATTTACCAAATAATTTACGACACTTGATACCCATTTTGATATATAAAAATTAAAAATTTTCATAAAGAACATTGTAAAATAAAACATATGAATTTTGCTAACAAATTCTTATTAAGGGTAGTAAATAACAATTAGTGACCCCAAGTGATTATATGATAATAACATGGGTATGAGGTCAAAAACAAGTTCATTATAAATCAAAATAGATTCATACCCAAAAAACATATATCATAAAAAATGTAATTGAATAAATATTTTGGAATAAATCTGAGTCATAAGTGAAAATAATTGATCTATGTGAACATATGCATCATGATGTATCCTAGGATTATGGGACACACATTATCATATGATTCATAACCAATATGTTCTAATCTGTTAAAATAATTTACCACATATTGGTCTTCAATAACTCCTTCCAAATGTATATTATCTATGGGACAATAACCCATGTACATCACGATGTTGTTCTAATGGCCTCTATACCATTGGGATTTGGGCTAATCGCATGTGAATAATTTTTCATGGGATAAACGAATATATACCCTCACAATGAGCTAACAAACTATGTTCCCTTACGATGACATGATATTGAAAACATTATATATTGAATAATAGTGGTAAAACAGATCTTATAAACATATAATGAAAAAAATACATTTATATACCTCTAGACCAAAAGAGGATTCATCATTCCTTAATACAATAAATGAACCTATGAAAGGAAAAATGTATCATTGAAATTTCCATAAAAATAATCAAAATAATTTGTGATAAAAGAAGTTTCATGGTTTCATTGGATAGTATTCCTAGTTAAGAATATGAAACATTAATGTATTTTAACATCAATGAGAATTTTATAGAATGAAAAATTGGTAATATTATATTTTTATGTGGAATAATATAATTTGAGGAAATTAATTTAATTGGATGGTAAAAATGATTCAATAATGAATGATTTAAATAATAAGAGAATGAATGTTTAATATGTAATATTAAATTGTTAAATATTTATCTTTTGAAATAATGTGTTTAACAATGATGATTAATTTTAAATATGTTTCCTTTAATCCTTCGTTATTTTATTATAAAAGATGTTATATACGACATAAAAAATTATTTTATTAAATATGAGGGATATTTTTAAGGAATTATTATAAAAATATTTTAAAATAATTCAATATTATTTTGAAACTGTGATTTTTTATAAAATGTGGAGTGGAATATAAAAATAATCATATGTTAAAAAAATCTAATTTCAAAACATTTAAAAAGTATAATATCATTTGTATTTAATAAATTTTAAAATGATAAATTCATAGAGTAATCTGAATATAATTTTCTTTGAAATAACATGAATGTTTTTAAAATTAATATAATTACATTGAATGGTAATGTTGGTGGAAAATATTGTCTTGTAGTAAAAGATACAATTGAATTATATCCACACATTTGAATTTTTTTTGAAAAAGTGATATGTATGTAACAAATTAAAATATTATTTTTCAAATGTTTAAAAATGAATTCAAATATATATTACAATAAACATAAAAATTCACTAGTTTTTCGATAATAATATCATTTGAAAAATTATAAATAATATTGATATAATATAGTAGTAATGAAAAAAGAAGAAATCGGATTTACTATTCCCAAAAAAATTATTATGGATGACTTTATTACTGAATAGAGGAATAATATATATTAAATATGAAATCCCATGAAGTAACACTATTTAATGAAAATAAAGACTTGGATTTTAGTTATAAAAAACAATTCCATTAATTAGAATTGAAATATAGATAATTCCAATAAATTATATTTTGTAAATTAAAATATTATGAATTTGGTTTAATTTTGTATCCTAGGTCATATAATGGTATAAAATTATATGGTTATATAAATTCGTCGAATTATATTAGATAATATGCCAAAATATATTTATGTCGAATTTTCTGGAAAAAATATATTAAATCATGTTTAACATCCTGAATCAAATCTCAATAAGTACAATTTGTAAATAATTACACTTACAATGATAAAAATATAATCATTATATATTTAAATGTATATATTAATAGAAACAATTTATTTACCCATAAAAATATAAAAATTAAAAAAAATCATTATTCATATTTTACATAATATTTGGATTACATAATAAATTGAAGAATACATTTCCAAATTATTGGAAGCTACATTAAGAATTACAATACCTCATACATTCAAATTGTTGGATGAAATATAAGTTACATATTTATTGGATGTTAAATTTTTTTAATAAATAAATATGAAATATTAATATTTATAATACAAGATACCATTATCAAATAATTTATTAAATCTCCTTTAGAAGAAATTGTTTTTAAAAATTAATATTTTTCTGTTATAAATTTTTATTTTCAAGCATGTTCTGATTTTCCATATAAAATCCATTAGCCATGATAGGGATTTAATCATAAATATAGTGGTAATGAAGACTGGTATTATGATTTTATATATATAATTTTTAACATTATAATTTTTTCAAACCTAAAATTATTATTTAAATGGAAATAATTATTTTTTATTTGTATTGAAATTTATATTCTTTAAAAAGAATTCATTTTATTACATAATAAAAATATGTATATATACATTTATGTATCATTAAATAATTATGAAAACATTAATTTTAAATAATATCAACAGTATCTAATATTATATAATAATTCAGGACAAAAACATTTGATTATTGATCATATTGGTTATACAATTGACCCAAAAGATGTCATGTTAAAAAAATTGAATGACAAATAATTTTTTTTTTCATAAGGATAATATCAGTTTTAAAGAATTATAATTATTTAATTTTTTTATTTATGAGAAAAATAGTATTTTATAATATTTACATTAACTACATATAGAATACAAATCAATAATAAAATTTCATTTAAGATGAGAAAATAAATCACTTCTTGAATGAAAACATGTATATGAGATACTTATGAATTATTTTTTGTAAAAAAATCATGAAATTTATAAAGATTAATTAGGAAAGAAAATATGGTGTATAATAAGGTCGATTATAATTTTTCACACATCATTGATGTGATAGGAGGGATCACATTATATG
This sequence comes from Viscum album, assembly GCA_963277665.1. Lineage (NCBI taxonomy): Eukaryota > Viridiplantae > Streptophyta > Magnoliopsida > Santalales > Viscaceae > Viscum > Viscum album. Next base: position 200,098,516 of record OY728121.1, on the reverse strand, counting down.
GAAGAGGAGGGTAATATCCAAATAATAATTTTTTATTATAAAGTGGAAATTATTTATCATTGAATGTAATTAAAATGTAAGAAATTATATGATATAATATACAGATGTTGTTGAAAACACCCCATCCACTCATAAATATTAGTATATGTGATATTATTAGGAAATAACCCTGGTTTTTAAAAATTTACTATTTTGTTTCTTTATATTGGTGACAAAAATTTACTATGGTAATATTTAATTTTTGACTAATAAATAAAATAGAATTTTTACATAATTTTTAGAATATGATTCTATAATTTAGTTCCATTTTATAGAGTAACAATTATAAAGGATATAAAGAACACAACATTACAATCATAAATATTACATCTAATTAGATGAATAATCATTTCATATCAACATGACCCTTTATAGAAATTTCAAGGTTTTGTCTGTTTGGAAGCATAGATACATAAAAACTTACAATATGATACGATTTACATCATCTCCCAAATAGTTATTTACAACTATCACCCATTTATAAATAACATAACTAAAAAAATTCTTCTAAATGGATTGAATGAAAATTATAGCATGGCCCAAATCATATTCCCACGTAAATATAACCATAAGAAGAATAAATTGATGATCATGAATGAACATTATAAAATAATAATGGTATGTAAAAATTATCAGTATATAAATAATTAATACCCAAAACAGGATGAATATTTTTATAATTAATCGTTGAATAAGTACATGTCCTAATAAAATAAAAAAAATATAATATCTCAGAATAATCGATAATCATTTAATTATCATGAATACCGAACATTAGAATGTGGTACATGTTTTTGGAATAAAGAAAGTAATTGAAAATAATTTTATTATTCACGGGTAACAAACCATACTATTATAGTGGATTGGGTTCACTCCATATTCTATCATTTTTGTAGGCAAGGATACCTTCCAGGACTATCTCACTAGAGAAATACCCTTACAAACTGTGTTAATTCACTATTGGATTAATTATTATAATATTATATAACCATATTTACCCAATGAAATTTAAGGATATTAAATAACATTCCCACATTTAATATCATTAAAACCACACTTATGTGTTTCACATGATCATAAAAAAATCATTATACCACTATATCATAGCCCACTTATAGGATATCTATTTCATAATCACTTTAACATAATATTAATTTGTATTTCATATAAATATCAACAATGATAACATGGGATCATATATGAAATATATCATACACAAGATCAATGCAAACTATTGCATATAAATTAGCATTAAAAAATTTTCTTACTTATTTAGTAGTAATTATATTTCCTAATAAATATAACATACATAAAATTTAAATATATAAAAATTATTGATAAAATATTCATTAATAATAAATAATAAATAATAATTGAGGTATTTTCAATGAAAATATTACTCATGATCGTGGAAACATTAATTTATACATTTTTTAAAAAAAAAATCATTTCAGATTTAGTGTAAAAATATATAAGTACGTCAGTTATAAAAAAACAACCAAGTTATAATATTTTTATAATAAATAAATCATGGGATTAAATTATATTAACGGAACAATGGAAAATATAGAAATTATTCATTGAACTACTTTATACAATATATGTACATGGGAAAAAAATTCTTGACGAAGTGATAAATGAAGATGGTTTTCATTAAAAACATTATTTATATATTATTGATTTATAAAGTGTGGTAAATTAATGAAATAAATGTATGATTTATAAAAACAATGTGGATAATAAAACACAAAATATTTGGGATATATAACTAATATAACAACATCATTATAAATATAAGCATAAATAATCATGCTAAAAATGAAATTGTTATCTAATACCCTTACATCAAGTTTCTCATTTCTTGTATGTACTCTAGAACCTTATACAAAAAATTTAAATTTATTATAAATATATATCAGTGCAATATAAATACCTATAATACCTTATTTTTTTCACTTATAACAGTTTTTCACCTATTCATTAATAGTCATTAATTAATATTATCATATATAGTGTTATGTACTTCGTTTTTCATTTATGGATTGATTAAGAAGTTATAGATCATTCAAATAGATTATGGTTCCATTATATGAAAAATAATGAATATAGTATAAAAAATATTTATATTAAAATTTTACAATGATAAAACTATTCATATCAATTTGTGTTAAAAAATTAATTGCATCCCTCTATGGAGATGCAATTTCTTACATATGCCTGGGTGATATTTCAATTGATGGAATGAAATATATATATATAATAAATTAAACTAAAATACTATTATATAACAGATATCATAATTATATTGATTAAATCTATGATCATTACCAACTATGAATGTTGGATGTTGAAATTTAATCAGATTTCCACGTTGAGGTGGTTATCAACACGTATGAAAAAATTATACATTAATCTCACATTTAATGTATAAATGAAAGTGAAACATATTGTAATAAAAATAATAATTTTTTTTGTGGTATGGTATTTATAATTTTTTATGTAACAACATGTTTAATGGATGGATATGATCATATAATCTCGGATGGGTATTACTAAAAAATTTAGCTCTTGTTTGAGAGACTCAATTCGACATTCAACGTAATAATTGAAGTGTTGGTCTAAGAAGAATTAAAAAAGATATAGTATGAATGATTATAATATATAATTGTTATTTAATATAAAATGGTAGTGACATCAATATTATATAGACTAAATAATGGAGGAGAAGAGGTTCCATTTTATAAGCGAGGAAAGGGACACACATAGAATTTCTTAATGGATTTCAATTATATAACATCCAATTCATCGGTAATTGAAAAAAATGGATAATATTAAGATATAGATTAATTTAATGCTGAAATAACATCAAAAAATAATAATTAGGCTGGTTTATGTGGATATCCTACACTATTCACTTGTTTAAACACTCAATAAAATCGTATTAACCTTAATCAGTGTAATATTTTTAGTTTTTTTACTATTCAATATGAAAATGAATTGTTTTTAATATCATTACATATAGTAATTAAAATTATTTAAAATAAAACATGTATTAAATAGATAAACTTATACATGTGAAATAGTTTAATGTTAAATAAGTGCACAAAACACAATAAAATATGATTTAGAAAAATGCATTTTAAGAATAAGACATAATTTATTTACATTGAAATAAATGTAAAAACAATAAACATAGTGCTAATTTATATTCATTAATATATAATATCTAAATTTATTAAGATGCCTTAATTAATATAGAGTAATAAAATTTATTATTAATAAAAAAATTACTCGCATGAAATGATTTTTTTGACAAATGTATTTTAAGCCAAAAATTGAACATTTAAAAAATTAATTATGATGATGATTCATATGTGAATAATTATATAATTTCAAATATAAATATTTTTTTATTAATGACTGAATTAAAACCATAATTGATATTTTTATTCAAAAGAAATTACACTTATTAAATATATATATATTTCTCAGTAATGAATGAAAAATAATCCATTTTAGATTTATACAAAAAATTTCACCGTAAAAAACATGTAAATAATGATTTATAAGATATTATTAATTTTCAAATGTAAAATTTATAATACATTTTAAAATTATAAATAATTTTTTTTGTAAACAATTAAATAAAACCCTTTTTTATGAAAAATTATTTGTGATGAATAAATTCAACTTTTAAAAATGTGTTCTTATTATTATAAATTAAAAATTACCGATGATATTTTATTAAACGTATACATATTGTGTAATAATTTTATTAATAATATTAATATAAACAAATTTAATGACCATGTTATAAATTATTAATTTATTACAGTTCATTTACACTTTAGGTTATGTGTTAGACATGTTGTCCAATATGTCATTTTTATTTAAAAGGAAATACATATATAAACATGTAGTGTTACATTATACACTTTTAAAATACTTTTCCCAATTGAAAAGAAATAACTATGATTCAATACATGTATATATCATTCATTCATCACATACATAGGTTATATGTTGTAGAAACAAATTTTTCATTCCTCCAAAGAATCATAACTATATATGTTGCCTTGTTTCATAGAAATTTATTTACACTCTCCATGATTTGAAGTAGTTTCTATTCATAGGTAATATCTTCCTCTACATGTTAAAACACTATGTATTTTACAGGATGTGGATTATGTATATGCTTTCTCAATATATCTACATGGATCACACCTTGAACATGATAGAGGATTAGTAGGTTTTCAATGTGAATAGAATCAACCATAATACATTTATGAATATTGAGATGTAATGGCCCAGACCTGTCCGGCCATTCCGTTGTCGAAAAGAAGGTCATAAAGTATTCTGGAGGGTAGAATGGACTTTTCCAACACTTTTCAGAATTTTGTAACTACACGTCGTGTAGTGAATGTACACATGGTGTACCACCTTTCCTGGTATACCCTGTATTGAACTCGTGTCCTTGCCTCATGAAATAAATGAGTACATGCCATGTATCCCATACTACACGCCGTGTAGTTCCTCCCCGTGTACGCGTTACCCTCAAACCGTGGGTTGACCAGTCAACGGACATGTGTCGTGTTGAAGTCATGTCCTTACAGCAGGAAATAAATGAGTACACGTTGTGTAGCCCATACTACATGTATTGTAGTTACTCCATGCATACGCGTTACCCTCAAACCATGTGTTGACCAGTCAACGACCGTGTGCCGCCTTGAATGCCATGTTGGAAGCCGCGTGGAGACCGTGTGAAATTTACGAGTACACGTCATGTACTCGAAAGTACACACCGTGTACATTAGTTTTTCTTGCCGATAAAAGGTGGGGGCCTCTACTCCTTTTCAAATCACTCCTCTCCTCCTCATTCCTATGAGCAGAGCTCTACCGAGAGACTCCAAAGCTCTTTTCTTCCATAACTTCATCGTTCGAGCTACGATTTACGACCAGTCAGCGGCCATGAGATCGTAACAACGAGACGGAACTTCTGAGCTTAGATCTGTTTGTTTTCCTTTAGACTTTCCATCCCATCTTCCACCTGAGGAGGTTTTTCCAGGTTCTGACAGAAGCAATAGACGCAGACAGACATCCTCTAAAGTTGATCTGAGGGAGCGTTGTGATCAGAACCTGTTGAGGTAGGAATCTTATCTTCGTCTCTCACTTTTGTGCATCATGCGGGGTGGGTATCCTCTTGTTTTCGTGGTATATGGTTGAACCAATAAATAAAGATAGGAACTGGTTAAAGAATGGGGATGGGGAAATTTTTATGTTTATCTTTGTTTATCTTATTGTTATGTTGTGAATTGAATATGATTATACCTACAAAAAATCGCGGTCGTTGGGGGAGTTTCTTTCGCAATAAAATGTTTCCCTATCTTTCTAGACCGTTTTGTGTATGTAAACATTGTGGAATGTAGAATTTGGTTAATCACCTAAATTTGTCGGATTAAATGAATAGCTGGAACCCTTGTGTGATCTCCCTGGTTGAACAAAATGGAATAATGAACATGTGGGTGTTTTTTTGGTTACATGGTGTGTGAAGGGGGTGAATTCTGGGTTGTTAAGATTAGAATGAGAAGCGGGGTTGCGGGAAATGTTATTAAAGGGGCGATGATGTGGCACGAGCCTTGTTTGTGATACGGTTGTCGAGATGTGGTTATAATGGCAGCAAGGCTTCAGTAAATGGTTGTGATTTTAAAAGAAAGTGGAATGTTGATAAATAAACTGTGGGGGGAACAAAAATGAATTAAATGTGGAAACAATCAATGGGGATTGATTGATGATAAAAGGTTGGTTTTGTGTTGCTTGTGACGTATCTAACTTGTTTTGTGGTTGGCAGGGATGTGTTTTACGAACATTTGATATAGTTGGTTGTTGTTATTTGGCAGTAGTTAAGGAACTAATAAACTAATTCTATTGAAACATGAAAACATAAATGGGGTTGGGGTCGTTTGTTGTATGCATTCTTCGTAGTAGCAGTGCCGAGGCATGTGCTCAGTTTCTCTGTTTATAAGCCATATGTTAGGCTGTGTGGTTGGTATACATTCATATATTTATCTGTAACATTTCGATTTATCGCACCCCACCCATGTTGAGAACATAGTGCCGAACACTCCCATTTCAGGGGAGAGGGTCCTTTACCCTTAGTTACTAGCTCCATCCCGCTCCTTCTTCCATAACCTGTGATAGCATGAGGCGACCTTACTCCTAAGACTGTTCAGGTAGGATTCGATTAGGGTGGTTTTTCCCTAGACTCTTCGAGTAGGTTTAGTATTCCCATGAATCTTCGGGATGAGGTCCAAGTGTGTTTGGGAGGGTATGGGATTTTAGTTTGTGAGGCCGAGTTGTGTGTGGGCGGGATATGTGGTTGTGAGGCCCAGGTGTGTGCAGGCGGGATATGTGGTTGTGAGGCCCAGGTGTGTGGGGACGAGAAGAGTGTGGTAGCGTCAGGACGTCCACCATTAGGAAGAGCAGCTAACTAGTGGGAAATGGTGAGGGGTCCACAATACTCTTGTTCATATATACTACTACCTGTTGTATTAGGTTTTTAGTGAGCATGGATGGTGAGGTTGGGTGGATAGATTTCCTTGTTAGGTTTGGTTTCTTCTGTTGTTCTCATGGGACATTAGGATGTCTCCCAACCAGTGCATGAGAGAATTAGGTTTCCCTACTGAGTTTACATGTAAGCTCACCCCATGTTTACTTTCTGGTTTCTAAGAGGACTACCTGGGCCGTGCGGGACCCTACTAGTCAGTACAGTTGGAGTTTTTACTGTTGTTCTACTCTTTTTTCTTTTGGTATTGTACTTTTGAGCTTACCTGTACTCGTAATTTGTTTTAGAATTGTTTAAACATGCATGTGGGATTGGTTTGGGTTTATTTCTATACAATTGTTCTTTTCCTTTTTGGTTGTTGACTTTTCCTATTTCCCGATCCTAAATAATAAAAAATGGTAATGCCTCCCATATTTTTGGAAACTCGTACCATTGGTTCTAGTAGACACTCCGGGGCCTATTAGAGGTGGGACTCAGGGGACATTATCTCCCTTTCACCATTTATAGCTCAGGAGGGGCATCTTTGGTGGGGGAGGGTCATGAAAGAATGGTATCATAGGTGATGGTTGAGAGATAGGATGGAGTCATGAGCTAGGAACAGTAAGGATTGCATGGGATGGTAGGGAAACAATGTTTTCTGATCTTGTTGAGTGACATATTCTAGGGAATATGGGCTAGCACACGGGATTTTAGGCCCCCCCATGATCCGATGCAAGGACTCTGAGTCTACCGAATGACCATGTGAGACTACATTGATTTCAGGGAAGATACCCTAGGGAAGTTACAAGAATCATCATGACTGTGTATTTCTTTATTTGGGTGTTTTTGGAAAGAAATAGAAATAAAATAATAAAATGAAACCCTGGGGAATTTCCTTACTACTTGGGCATAGGAGATCCTTGATTACCGTACAGCTATGGCTCCTGGACATTGTCCCCGTGTGACTAAGAGAGCCGAGGCCTAGCAGATTCAGGCTGTCAATCAGTTGAGGATTGACCGAGAGGAGGAAGATGGCCAGCGGTGGAATACTCTTTGTTCTTTCCAGTGACAAACCCTCAAGAAGTACGAGGGTAGTACTTCGGATATAGAGACGGAGGGGTGGCATGATAAGCAGGGGATCTCTTTTACTTTGATCTGTGCTCTGAGGGAGTATTGGGTTCCCCTAGTAGTCAGTCATCTGAGAGGTGTGGCGCACCAGTGGTGGGCGCTCTACCTCGGGGAGAGGAGAGAGGCGGAGGTTCCATGGGCTGACTTTGAGAAGGGGTACCGAGAGGAAATCCATTCTTCCATGATCAAGGAGGAGAAGTGGTAGGAGTTACTATCCCTCTAGTAGGGAAGTATGTCAGTACGAGAGTTGGGGATCCATTTCAAGGATCTCCTATTCTTTTCTCTAGATCTCTTTCCGGATGAGGAGTCTCGGGCGAGACGTTGGAGGAGTCCCTTCATCCTTTGCTCCAGTATGTTGTCACCCCCTTCACCCTTCTGACGTACTTGGCAGTACAGAAGAAGGAAGAGGTTGTAGAGAGGATGCACTCGCAGGGAGTTGCACCATGAGAGGGGATCCAGCCGGGTTTGTTGAAGCGGAAGGCAGTCTGCAGCAGGTCTCCTGCAATGGGACCTTCCAGATTCAGTCCAGTAGGGAGCAGGCCCCAGTAGTTCCAGTTCATATCATTGGGTCCTCATCCATTTTTCATTAGCCCAGGACCGAAGTGTTTCTCTTCTGGATTTTTCAGGAACATTCAGAGTTGGTGCCTGACCGATCTCAGAACAGTGGATGTGGGAAGATTCAGCACCCGCCTTAGTAGCAGTAGTTGCCTACGAGGCCCTTCCAGCAGTAGCAAGACCCTGCTCCTCTGAGGGTAGACTTTGTAGGAGGAGGCCGACCTTAGGGTGCTCCTCACGGACCTCGACCATGGTGTGGTCAGGGAGGTTCTCAACACCAATGAGGTAGAGGAGCTGGGCGTGGATAGTTGCATGCATTAGAGTTGGCAGCTCAGGCCGGACCAGAGGTGGTGAGAGGTACGATTTGTTTATTCAGCACTCTTGTTTCGGCTTTGTTCAATTCGATAGCTTCACACTCCTTTGATGCACCCAGTGTAGACCATTCCTTGGGTCTAGACGTGGTGAGACTTTCCAAACCCCTGGTGCTAAGTACACCAGATGGAGGTCAGATCAGTGTATCTTGTGTTTTCCGGGGATGTGGGCTAACGTTGGGACCACATCGATCTAGTCGAGATAATTTTTTGCTATAGATGCAGTCATACGATGTCATCCTAGGCATCAAGTGGTTGTTTTCTATTTGTGTCTTTATCGACTGCTTCCAAAGAAGAGTCGTGTTCTCCAACAAGGATGGGAAGCATGTAGCTTTTGTTGGCGAGAGGAGCTAACAGGTAGGATGTCGTCATGTGAAGCCTCTATTTTACTTGCTAGGCGGGTTAACCGTGGTTTCAGCTGATACATAGATAATGGATGTTTCAGAGGTTGTTGGTGAGTTCCTCAATGTTTTTCCCAAGGAGGTTGTGACTCTATCCCCCCGACATGATGTTGAGTTCAGGATAGACTTACAGCCTAGTGCCCATCCGATTTCGATGGCCACTTATCTTATAGCACCTTCGGAGTTGTGAGAGTAACAGATTCAGATTGATGATCTGATGGAGAAGGGATTTGTTCGACCCAGTGTGTCGCAATGGGGTGCTCCAGTTTTGTTCGTGAAGAGGGAAGATGGTGGTCTCACGCTATGCATAGACTACCGATGTTTGAATCGGGTAACGGTCAAGAACTGTTACCCCATACCAAGGATAGATGATATCTTCAACAAGATGAGGGGAGCAGGTTGGTTTTCTAAGATTGATCTACGATCTGGAAATCATCAGTTGAGGGTAAAGGACATTAACATCTCAAAGACGAGTTTTAGGTGCAGGTATGGGAACTTTGAGTTTGTAGTGATGTCGTTTGGAGTTACGAATGCACCAGCTATGTTCATGGGGATTATGAACTTTATCATCCGAGAGATTCTAGACCGGTTCATTGTTGTGATTATCGATGACATCCTGATCTACTCAATATCAGAGGAGGAGTGCGTCAAGCATCTCAGGGCAGTCTTGGATGTCCAAAGACACCACCAGGTTTATGGTAAATTGTCGAAGTGTATGTTCTTGATGCAAGAAGTACACTTCCTTGTCCACATGGTGTCTCATCATGGAGTGTCAGTGGACCCATCGAAGGTGGAGGCAGTTGTTTCTTTGGCGACACCCAAGAGTGTGGCAGAAGGTCGTAGTTTCCTAGGGTTGGCAGGCTATTATCAGAGGTTCGTTTCGGACTTCTCTCGAATTGCTTCACCATTGACAGCTTTTACTAGGATGAACCAGGTCTCCCTATGGAGCGAGCATTGCCATAAATATTCTGCCTACCTGAAGGAGAAGTTGGTCAGTGCTTCAGTACTCAGGTTTCTAGAGGAAGGGTTTTTGTATGTGGTATTTCTTGATGCTTCTGGCCTTTGTTTGGGTGTTTACTGATGCAGAAGTAGGGTGTGATTTGTTATGGTTCTATGAAGTTGCGCCCTCACGAGCGTAATTATGCCACCCATGACCTAGAGCTTGTAGAAGTAGTGTTAGAACTGAATTTTTGGCGACATTAACTCTTTGGGGAGAGCTTTGTGGTCTTCTCATATCACAAGATATTACGTTATATCTTCTCCCAGTGTGACATGAACATACGACATCAGAGATGAGTTGAGTTTCTCCAAGACTATGACTTCGAGATCTCTTACACTAAAGGTAAGGGCAACGTTGTGGCTGATGCCTTGAGAAGGAAGTCACATCAGGAAGTCGTTTGTGAATCCGCTGATGCATGGAAAGCGATGGGAGAGTTAGCTTCCTTGCACTTGGATGTAAGGGTAGAGGGTGTTAGAGTCTGTTTGTTTCAGATGACGGTACAATCCTCCTTGTTGCAGCAGGTGGAAGAGTCTAAGTGGGGAGACTCTGAGGCAGAAGAAATGCGGGATCGTATCGATTAGGTAAATTCTCTCGAAGGATGGTCAGAGGATAGAAAACATCAGATGCTTTTTCATGGAAGGTTTTCTGTTCTGGTGGTGATGCATGAGGGAGTTCTCTGTGAGTTCCATAGCTCAGGATTGGCGGTACGTCCAGGAGTTTCAAAAATGTACTGAGGGTTGAGGTAACAGTTTCGGTTCCCCGGGGTGAAACGGGCAGTGGCACAGTTTCTGTCTATGTGTCGAGTGTGTCAGCTAGTAAAGGATAAACACCATGTTCCCAGTGGTTTTTTGTGTCCTTTAGATGTCCCCGAGTGAAAATGGGATGACATATCAATGGAATTCGTCACAGGACTATTCAGAGCTCAGGGTGGTTATGATGCAATCTGGGTAGTGGTGGATCGACTGACGAAATCAACTCACTTCTTAGAAATTAAGGAGTCGGGTCCGGTGAGTACCTTAGAACAGAGGTATGTGGACGAGGTGGTGCGGTTGCATGGAGCTCCGGAGACTATCATCTCAAATCGGGATACTCGATTTAACTCATGAGTCTGAAGGGGGTTATAGCATGATTTTGGAACCCAGCTGCGCATTAACACTTATTTCCACCCCCAGACCGATGTGTAGATAGAGCGAACCATCCAGACTTTGGAAGACATGTTACAGGCATGCGTTCTGGATTTCGTATGATCATGGGTGTGACACTTGCCTTTAGTAGATTTTTCCTACAACAACAGCTTCCACTCTACTATTGTCATGTCATCATTTGAAGCCCTGTATGGAAGACCATTTCGTTCACCCATTTGCTGGGCAGAGTTTGGTGAGACAGGTGCTCTTAGGCTAGCGGTAGTACAATGCACCACAGAGAAATTTCATTTTTTGCGTGAGATAATTAAAGTGGCTCAGGACCGAAAAACGTCTTAGGCTGATCGTCGGAAAAGTCCCATGGAGTTCATGGTGGGAGATCATGTGTTCTTGAAGGTTTCCCTTCGACGGGGGCAGTGGAGGATTGGGACGGGGAGTAAGCTCTCCCTATGGTTCATCAGACCTTTCGAGGTGCTCAGGCGAGTCGGCGAGGTGGCATATCAGATGGCCCTGCCACCTCAGTAGGAGAAGGTTCATGATGTCTTACACGTCTCCCAGCTACGTTGGTACTTACACGATGAATCTCATATTATCTACTGGGGAGAGTTAAATATGGGAGATGACGATACCTTCGATGAATGACTGGTCAGAATTGAAGACCGTAAAGAGAAGTTTCTTGGTGGATGAACCATCACCTTGGTTTGTGTGTTGTGGAGGCATGGAGGCCTCAAGGAGAGAACTTGGGAGCGGGAGGCCCAGAAGCATGCTCAATACCTGGAGTTGTTTTGACTTCTGTTTTTCATTGTTCTTCAAAGCTTTGTCTTGATGATATGCTTTGTTGCTTTGATATATGTAATTCATGGCTTGTTTTTTGTAACATGATTGTTTCCTTGATATCGAGAAGTGTGTAACATGTTCCGACGTTTGGGGAAAGGAAAAAAAGTGATCGTTAATCAAGACGTATTAATGAGGATGTGATTGAACCCATGCGGGTGAGTCAGTTCCGCCTAAAGCGGATAATATCTCGACATGGGAGAAGGAATTTCCCCAAGCCACATGTTCGGACAGTGCATTGGTTCTATGGTGTTGGGGGCAGTGTAAGTTGAAAATTTTTAATATATGGTAGTGGGAAGACCCAATTCTAAATCGAGACTCATTAATGCGGATGTGATTAAACCCATGAGGGTGATTTAGTGCCGCCTAAAGCGGATAATATCTCGACATAGGAGAAGGAATTCCTAACACATATGATTATGGTTGTTGGTTGGGTTCCTGTTATAATGACAGCCCTAAGAGGTATCTTGTTGGGTTCCTCTGGGTTGGTTTTTGAATTCTTGGGGACGAGAATGTTTTAAGAGGTATCTTATGTAATGGCCCGGACCTATCCGGCCCATTCCATTGTCGAAAAGAAGGTCATAAATTGTTCTTGAGGGTAGAATGAACTTTTCCCACACTTTTCATAATATTGTAACTACATGTCGTGTAGTGAAAGTACACGCCATGTACTACCTTTCCGGGTATACCCCATGTTGAACCCGTTTCCTTTCCGCGTGAAATAAATGAGTACACACCTTGTAGCCCATACTACACATCGTGTAGTTCCTCCCCACAAACACATTACCCTCAAACTTTGTGTTGACCAGTCAACGGTTGTGTACCGTGTTGAAGGCATGTTCTTTCCACATGAAATAATTGAGTACATGCCATGTAGCCCATACTACACGCCGTGTAGTTCCTCCCCGCATACGCGTTACCCTCAAACCGTGTGTTGACCAGTCAATGACTGTGTACCGCGTAGAATGCCATGTTGGAAGCCGCATGGAGACCGTGTGAAATTGTCGAGGACATGCCGTGTACTAGAAAGTACACGTAGTGTACTTTAGTTTTTCTCGCCAATAAAAAGAGGGGCCTTTCCTCCTTTTAAAATCACTCCTCTCCTCCACATTCCTATCAGAAGAGCTCTTGCGAGAGACTCCAATGCTCTTTTTTCAATTACTTCTTTGTCCAAGCTCTGATTTATGATCTGTCAATGGCCACGAGATTGTAATGATGAGGCGGAACATCTGAGCTTGGATCTATTGATTTCCCTTCGGACTTTCCTTCCCATCTTCAACCCGAGAAGTTTTTTCTAGGTTTTGATAGAATCGACGGATTCCGACAGATTTCCTCTAAAGTTGAGCTGGGGGAGCGTTGTCATCAGAACTAATTGAGGTAGGGGTCTTACCTTTTTCTCTCTCTTTTGTGCATTCTGTGGGGTGGGTATCCTCTTGTTTTCATGGTATACGGTTGATCCAATAAATAAAGATAACAACTGTTTAAACAATGGGGATGGGGAAGTTATTATTTTTATCTTTTTTATCCTATTGTTATGTTGTGAATTAAATAGGCTTATTCCAATTGAAAATCATGGTCGTTGGGGGCCTTTGCTTGTGCAATAAAATGTTTCCCTATCATTCTAGACTGTTTTTTGGATGGAAACTTTGTGGAATTTGGAATTTGGCTAATCATGTAAATTTGGCCGATTAAATGAATATCTGTAACCCTTGTGTGATCACCCTGGTTGAACAAAATGGAATAATGAACATGTGGGTGTTTTTTTGTTACGTGGTGTGTGAGGGGGGGGGTGAATCCTGGGTTGTTACGATTAGAATGGGATGTCAGGTTGCAGGAAATGTTAATAAAGGGGCGATGATGTGGCATGAGCCTTGTCTGTGATACAGTTATGGAGATGTGGTTATAATGGTAGCAAGACTGCAGTTATGGCTTGTGATGTTAAAAAAAGTGGAATGTTGATAAATAAACTGTGGGGGGAACAATAATGAATTAAATGCGGAAATAATCAATGGGGTTTGATTGACGATAATATATTGGTTTGGTGTTTCTTGTGACTTATCTAACTTGATTTTTGGTTTATAGGGATGTGTTTTATGAATGTTTGATATAGTTGGTTGTGGTTATTTGCCCAGTAGATAAGGAACTAATAAACTAATTCTGTTGAAACATGAAAACCTAAATGTGGTTGGGGTTGTTTGTTGTATGCATGCTTCGTAGTAGCAGTGCCGAGGCCCATGCTCTATTTCTCTGTTTAGATGCCATCGGTTGGGCTGTGTGGTTGGTATACATATATATATATATATATGTATATATATATATATATCTGTATCTTTTTGTTTTGTCGCACCCCACCCATGTTGAGCACTTAGTGCCGAACACTCCCATTTCATGGGAGAGGGTGTTTTCCCCTTAGTTTCTAGATCATTCCTGCTCCTTCTTCCATAGGATATGATGGATTTAGGCGACCTTACACCCAAGAATCTTTGGGTAGGTTTCGATTGGGGTGGTTTTCGCCCATGACTCTTCGGGCGGGTTTACGTTTCCCAAGAATATTCAGGATGAGGCCCAGGTGTGTTCGGGCAGGGATGTGATTGTAGTTTGTGAGGCCTAGGTGTGTGCGGGTGGGATATGTAGTGGTGAGGCCCAGGTGTGTGCGGGCGGGATATGTGGCTGTGAGGCCTAGTTGTGTGCGGGCGGGAAGAGTGTGGTAGCATCAGGACGTTCGCCATTAAGAAGAGCAGCTAACTAGTGGGAAATGGTGATGGGTACCCAATACTCTTGTTCTTATATACTACTACCTGTTGTTTTATGTTTTTGGTGAACGTGGCTGGTGAAGTTGTGTGGATATATTTCCTTGTTAGTTTTGGTATCTTATGTTGTTCTCACAGGACATTAGGATGTCTCCCCACCTGTGCACTAGAGCATTAGGTTTCTCTACTGAGTATACTTGTATGCTCACCTTACGTTTACTTTTAGGTTTCCATGTGGACTACCAGGGCCATGCGGGACGCTACTAGTCGGGACAGTGTGAGTTGTTGCATTTTCTGTACTCTTTTTTCTTTTCGTATTGTACTTTTGACATTTCTTGTACTTGTACTTTGTTTCAGAATTGTTTAAACATGCATGTGGAATTGGTTTGGGTTTATTTCTATACATTTTTTATTTTCCTTTTTGGTGGTTGACATGTCCTATTTCCCAATCTTAAATAATGAAAAGGGTAATGCCTCCCATATTTGTGAAAACTCATTCCCTTGGAGCTAGTTTCCACTTCGGGGCCTACTAGAGGCGGGACTCGGGGGGTCATTATGTCCCTTTCACCATTGCCATCTCAAGAGGGTCATATTTGGTGGAAGGGGGTCGTGACATGAAAGGACCAATTTAAAAGTTATTAAAATTTCCCTCCTCCAAAATCTCATAAATATTTTTCAATATAAATTTTTTAACAAATACATTTTCTATTACCTCAAAATAATGATCTCTTTAATAATAGGTATTGTAACACTTCATTCACCTTGATTTACAAAAGAATTATAAAATCCTCTATCCCATCATATTTTTCTGGATCCAAGCTCAAAAGATTAACAACCCCATCTTTATCCTATTAAACTAATGATCTACACTTATTTCCATTGAGGTCATTATCTGGTTCTATCTAAATAATTGAGTGAATGATATTACTATATGAAAATCTATTGTGATAATACTATTAAACTAGAGGAATATATTGGACCCAAAATCCATTGAAATATATATATAATTAGGAAAGTATATATTTATGTTATTGAATGATATAATCAGACTAACCACCGTTCTATGGATGATAGGTAGTAATGTTATAAAACTCTTTATTCATAGCATCTGAGAAATACTGATATACTTCAATATAAATATAGTGTCTCAATTAGAAATAGTAGAGTTATGTACTCAAATAAAAATTACCACATTATTAATATATATCCTTGATATCATATCATGATATAAATATAATCTAATTTTAATTAAGTGTACTGAATTTTTTTGGGATCCATTACAACTGATGAAACATTATAGCCATTACAACTTTTGGGGGTTATGATGAAAACATTCATGGTAATGTTATTCCATTTCCATTATATTATAGGTAATGTTTGTAACCTTCCCTTATAATTACATCCTACATAATTAACATTAAAACATACCATTCACTATGATACATAGTTTAAAATTTCTCATTTCATGTTTTCGAAAAAGAAATTATCCATAAAAACAATATAAATCTCCATAAATTGTGGGTAAATAGATAATTATAACCTAATAGTGGCTTCCATTATCTCTTTATAAAAGTCTAGTATTTAAGGGAAACATAATATATTCCAAAATCATACCATTCCACAATAATCTAGGTAGAATTCTAGAACATTTATAACCATAAATTTCACAACTACATATACCTTTTAAGACACATATATGTTAACATGGATAAATAATTCAATACCCATTTGATCAAGATTTAATTTTTCCAAATTAAGTATTTTTTCTGGGATTATTCATTTCAAATCCATAAATATTGTATCATCTATGATAATAATCATTGATAATATATCATGATCCTATAATGGCAGTGTATCAGGTGACTTTTTTTCATTCCTAGGGTGGAAATATATTAGTACGACATTGTAATTAATCAACTAAAACCCTATTCTCTTTCTTATATTACACACATTCTGGGTGAATATATACATTTATATTTTATTATTTGTATATATGTAAAACATTTCCCCATGATGTTATCAATGAAGTATCATTAATGAGAAATTGTTGCAGCATACTACAGATACATATTTTTGTAGTTTTTCCCTATAGAAAAATTTAAATTATGTATAAGATATTACAATATAATTTAACATAAGAATAAAAATCATTAAATTACATGAATAATCACTATAAATCTAAAAAACTTATCCACTTCATCATCAGGTGATCAATGTATAACTAACTTACCTTTTCCACTATTAATGGAAATTCTATTAACATTCGTTGGTTAAGAGGAACATATATATATATTAAAGGTTATCATGGAAGGTGGATTTTATAACTTTGAAAAATCATTCAACATGTGTCACTAATATCCTACATATCTATAAAAATTATTGATCTAAGTCACCCTGGTTAGTTTAATCCTTGGTATAAAAACATCAATTATTGATGGACCGAGTAACAACAAATTTCATGGGAATATTTGACAAAAAAATTAAATAATATCTAAACAAAATTCATATTTGAATTTTTTTTATAGATTATATTCTTAATTAGTATATAAATTATAATCCTCTAGTTATATCCATTCCCTTCCATGCTCCAGAAATATCTAGTATTTTTTCCTTTAATTTCATCTTAAAAATAATATATTTAATATATAATGTACTTATTCATTAATCTCACATTGAAAATTAGGGAACTTATTATAATAATAAATCCATAGATTCCATAACTAAAATGAATGGATGTATTGGGAATATCTATACCATTAGATGTCAAATGATATTATACATATTTAATTTGAATATTTTAAAAATATTTATATCCTCGTAATTGATCAGGAAAATAATCAATAATGGGAATGGGATATTTCTTATTGATTTTGTTCTTATTATGTTCAAAAAATAAATTAAGGGTTTCATTGTTTTATCATTATTATTTAAAATAGAAAAGGTTCACCCCAAGGTGATGTACTTGTTGAAATAAAACCATTATAAGGATTCCTAAAGAGTATATTTTCAATTAATGAAACTAAAATGAGGCCATTATATAGGGAGCCTTTTATATTATAGTAGAACTAGGTATGAGTTAAAATGTTAAATAATCATTATGATTCCATGGAACTAAATTGAACCACTATAAAATGGATAATAAAACACAATAGAATATATATATTTTCTATATTGTGTTTGATCCCATCCATCATAGATGAACACCACTCTTAAATTTTTAGTACTTATAAAATAATAAAATTCATTTACATTGTCTTTTCATGTTCATCCTCACACTAACAAATAATCATATGTCTATTTGGAATATCTACAGAATCAATTTATAATGGATCTATATAGAAGCATTTCATTAATTATAAAAATAACATTAAATTCCAAAAATGGATAAACATAAAAATTTCATAGGGAAAAATATGATAATCATCTGCATGACATCTAAAACATTGGATTGTGCCTAAATTATTATGAATCACATTAGTTATAATAATATCATATTACCATTCATGTTCTAGGAGTAATCACATATGTTATCTCATCGAGTTGTATAATCCAAATGATAACCAAATATATGTTATTGAAAAGTTATTGTGACCATTGGGTGGGATTCATTTCTTTTCATTTAACTCTTCATGTTTTTTCATAATTTTTTTCAATATACCAATATTTTACACATAGAAAACAACATATTATTTCATTGAGACATTTTCCTAGGTTATTGTTATCTCATTATAGATATGTTAGATGATGAATCATATTTCCTATATACTTTTTTGAAAACCCATTTATATAATATTCTGCGGATTATTATAGTCAAACTTGTTGATTCAATAAATTATATAACATGATATATGTTTCAGTATAATTATAAATCTTTTTATTTGATCTCTTGATTCATTTGGATGCTCATGTGGAGAATCATTAAAATTTAAATGATATTAATCTCTAGTATGATCCCTCCTAGCTCTATCCATTTTATAATACCAAAAAGCATAATTTAAGGAAAAATAATAATAATTAAAAATCATATAATCCTAAAAAAAATCATTCATATGATGCCAAAATCATGGTACTTATTTTTTTTCACTGTATCATTCCTTATATTTAACATAGGATATCAATGGTCATTACATATTGAAATCCTTCATTATGGAAAATAACGAAATCATGAATTAACCTAAGTAAATCCACATGTATTTTAAAACCAAGTGGGTAGTAAGTGACCATTTCCCATGCAATTTAATGATGAACAATACAAAATATCACATCAGGGTTTCTGTTTTCGATTTTGAATTCAGTTATTATTGTGACTGGAATTTTATATCGCCAACAAGGTGTGAAAAGTATGAATTTTTATGTAATTATTATATTGGTTTTTGGACTCGCATTTCTCTTTGGTATTATGAGCTATTTTGTGAAAAAAAACAGGATGTTTCGACCAAACATTCAGTGGTTCATGGTCAGAAATTTTTTAGTAGAAAACATATTCCCCAACAATGGGGACAAGATGGAAGGTTAGTGGTTTTGGATTGAAGCAGCCACTTAGTGTGTGTAAGACTAGTCAGGTTGTGTGGGATAACTGTGTGGTGGGTTCCTCTTATAAAGGTAGGGGTGTATTATCATATCTGGATTTGAAAAAACCATGAGGTCTAACAATGTGTGAAGTAATGTACATTAAAAATAATAAAAGGGCCAATTTTTTCACTAATTATTTAACCCTGATTCCAACCCCTTTCGTCCATGATAGGATATTCATCCAAGGGATCCTCCTTCATGAACTCCTAGGGTCCTTGGGCATGTCTCCTTTTGTGGATTTGACCTTAACTCATCATGGAATCTAAAAGTATGTGGTTCTTCATCTTTTTCATCCTTATTTTCTACTATATCTTAGGATGTTTTATGCCTTTACATTTTTATATTCTTTCAATTTTCTTGTGGTTTTTTGTAACCATGTTATATAGATTAATTTTATGGTGCGAAATATATTTTTGGAGTGCATTTCCATCCATTCATGATGAATGTGGATATTCAATACGATAAGGTTATGTTTGTGTATGTTTTGTTATAATGATTATAAAAAAGGGTTTTATACATTGTGTCTAATGTGAATAATAAGTTTTTAATTTCATAATTGGTAAGAACATGTTTCATATTTGGATCAATTAGCTTAATAAACTATTTATGAATGCCTACGTCACATCATAGGTCCAACTAGTAACATGTGGACATATATATGGCTATGAATCCAATTATGTATACTGTGAATATACATATATAAATATTAATTATAATATATATATATACTATATTTATATATATTAAACATACTCTTACCTACATGTAGTAATGTAGGTTTATCATTCTAGGTATACCATAGTAACTGAAGATGGCATGTTGTTATTCTCCATTTTTTTATGATTTGATATATCTTCACACTAATATGATCTTTACAATTTTTAGATTCTAATAAAAATCATTAGTGGTGGCATACAATATTTATATAACACCCTAATCAAGCGGCCATTGGAACCCCAGTAAACATAATGACCACATTTGTGGACATGTTAAAGAACCTTTTTATGGAGGCTTGATCAGTTGAGCATATAAATTAGAGCTGGGTAGAAGAAGATTGATCCTATGATCGGGATGGTAGTGGGGTTTTCTTTGGGATTTTTTTATTTTAGTTTAGCATGATGTATATGCATGTACCACTTATCATATATTTAACATTTTTTTATGTCATCAGGCCATGACATTATTGTGTGTTCAAATCATCCATTATATTTGATTACTATTAATTTTTTTGGTTATTTTTTATTCCATATATAATTTGGGTACTTTTATCTTCATTTCATTATAATATGTTATGCTTATGATATTTTATATTATTTATTTTTACTATTTTTTCACTCTGATATATGTGTATTTTTTCCCCATTATACCACTTTATATCCTCACTACAAGTCAACAACCTGTGGAAAACAATGAGTTGTGATTGAGGCCATGTGACCCACTTTCTCGGGGCACCGATGAAGTGGCTCACAAGCCAGTATGTAACATTGTGGAATTAGTTTGTTATTTAGATTTTCTATATCTATTGGGGTATTTTAATGGACACTTTGAAGGTAGTGGAATATTGTAACTGTGTTTTCCTATGGTGTAGTAAACCCATTTTTGGGGAAATACAAAATTAGAGTGGATGTGCTATTTCTATTAGAGGATTGTTCTTGTTATAGTTTCACTTATTTAACCATTCAGTGACACACATATTTTGTCACATTATTCATGTAAATATTATTTTATATATTATGGATTATATTTTTCCTTCACATGTTATGGAATAGAATTACCCTATCAGGCATCATTTTCATAAACGTAGGACTAATATTCCAGGAATTTTTCTATGCCACATTTACTTTCTACAAGCATAAACCTGATTCATATAGTTAGTTCTATTATATATATATATATATATATATATATATATATATATTATCTACTAATAATTCATCAGGGGAAGGAAATGTATGTTAATTACTATTCCAACATCAATCTAAATGTGTCTTTTCCCATATATGTTGATTATAACATGTTAATTTCCCAATTACACCATGTTTTTGGTTCTACACCTCCATGTTCCCTTGAAGTAAAAAATTGTTGTCGGTTGGTTTATATGATATCCAATGGTGATTTATGAATGAAGTACATATATAAATCTGTAAATGTGATTCATGTAATGAAATCAATGTATATAACATACAACATCATGATATAAGATTTAAAGGCTTTATTGAAGTAAAATCATTATCCAAATGCAATGTATAAAAACTATAAAATTTAAAAATTGGTAAGGGTGATGCATTTAAATGGAATATGATATATATTTCTATATATATATATAGTAGTATCAACTCTAATGAAATTAAATCCTTATGTTATGTGGTTATCACTAAATGGGGATTCTAATTTCAAAGTAATGGTGTTTTTTCTCTATACCATTCAATTTACACTCCATAGACATTAATATTTGTTCTATGATATGAGACCTAGAACAAAACATGACCTTATTAGTGGGTTGATGGGTGTGTCAATTTTGTTTTTATGTCATATTCTGATCATTACTAATCACATATTCAAGGATTTTAGTGTTGGAAGATAGCTGTGATCTTTTCTATAGGAAGTCTGTATACATATCCAATTATCCATATACAATATTTTCAAATACTATATTCTATTATGAGGTGGATCTTTTCATTTTACAATCAATACACAATGGATTACCTGGATCATACATGAGGAAGGCACTGATAAACTTTCATCAGATGTTTTTAGGCATATGTCACCATTGATAGCTCTCGTAGTGCCACCCATGATACCAACTATTGTCCTGATAGAGGAAATGATTCTCGTTTTCGATAGATTATTCAAAATATGATTTATTTCATAGAATGTATTACTAGACCTCACTAAATATTGTAGATTTGACTTGAGAGTACAACAATATCACCCTCCCTCTTTTTTATGAGGTGTTGGAACACATATTGTAGAGTCATAGATGTAATAAAAGTTTTTATATATCTTAGTATATGATGATTAATCCATATTCGATGGTCTATATCGTAGATAATATTCTATGTGGTTTAGTGATGTTTTGCTTGTATTTCATTACCTAGGTAGACATGCATGGATATATATGATCTGGATGGATTTTTAGATGGTCTTTCTTGATTACATATTTCCATCCCCATTGAGGGATGATCGATCTTGAGACTTCGTGATCATATATTATGGATCCATGTCTAGGATGGATTACACTTCTCATTTTACAATATGAAACATTTTTCACCAAATATATAAGGTGATGAGATCATGACTGTGTTATGATTTGGGGTTGAACTATTATAATCCATAAGATAATATGTTAACATATTCTAGTTGGTTACTATTTCTGAGATAGTCACATAGGACCTCATATAATACATGATGTTGTGGGAATCCAATTGTGTGAGATAGAGAGGTTTAACACCTAGAACTGCTAGTGGTTCTTTTAGATGATGGAACAAAATTCGATATTACCATGCGATTTAGTAGAATTCAGGGCACTCATATTGTTAGATTTATTATATGTCAATAGTACATTATACTAAGACAAACAATAACATAGTTCATGAGAGATTCAGCAATGTTTAGAAGTTACAACAGGATGGGACATATTTATTGTTTCTATAATATTTTTTTGATAATTACCTAATGGGAGAGGATCTATAATTATTCTGTGCTCTTGATCAAGACCACATGTATTTATCTAGCCGTGAATATCAAATTGCACCAATAGTATTGGATGAAGTGGTTTACAATGTAGAAGAAATTAGACACTGGAATTGTAGTTACAATAGAGATGATCTACTTAGGGAAGTTTTGTTGTGACTTTGGGGTTGCATTATGGGAGAGTTACATGCAGTTCCACCTATACTGGTGGAGAAATGATTCGAATGATCAACTATCCTTGGTAAAATTAGTGAATCCATTAATTTAAATTATTATTTATTTGAAAATGTTGTGTCACACTCGTTTATATCATAGTTAATTAATGAGATTTTTGGCCTCAAGATAAAGTACATATATAGATTTATGAAGAATTCTATCCCCTTATATAACCAATCAGTGATTGTTCATTTATGTAATGATTTTCCACTTGAGATAGGTGGATATCATTTCATATGGAATTTTCTCATCCTTTTTATTAATTAATTTTATATAATTATAAATATGGACATGTTATATCCCTATCGATCCCATATTGATTTATATCCATAGAGGGTTGCGTTGACATAACCAAAATGATGTATACATGTACACAAGGGAGAATGTTTTGTCCTTGTTTATAGTGAAATACCTATAAATTGGGGGTTGTGTAGAGTGATATACTAATTTTATAGTCACTTCATGGGTGATTATGGAAAACGAACTACTATTTTACATCATGTGGTGGATCATTTCCCAATCATATTCAATGATGAATTTTAGTGGATACCTCAAGTGTCAGAGGTATAATTCAGCATTGTGATAGTTCTATGAAAAACACTACTGTTTGTTTATTTTTATAAGATGGATCCAAAAGAGCTTCTAGAGTTATATATGGTGTTTGAGGAATTAATATCTACAGATTTTTTCTGAACTAGTTCCTCACCATTGGGTTTAATAGTTATTTTTTCCATGAAGGAGTATGGAACCCTCACGATTTTCAATGATCACCAATGAACGAACCAACTCATAGTTAACAATCAATATCCACTTCAATTAATGTATGACCAATTTGATCAGCTCTGATGATATATGGTTTTTTACTAGATTTATTTGAGTTCAATCTATCTTGAGATCCATGGCAGACCATCATACATCTGATACATGACATTCCATAGTAGTTATGGAATTAAGGTGTATATGTTAATGTTTCTTGGTCGAATGAATGAACCATCTATTTTCAGGGCTCTAATGAATTTGGTTATCCACCAATACTATATTCATTCATGGTATAATTTTTGTATGAAAAATTAATGAATCCTTTCCCAAGAATATTCCATTCGCAAAAAAATTATTTCAGGATTAATTAAATGAGTGAGAACCTTCTTTATGAAAATATCACTAAATTCCACTTTAAGATAAATAAAATTTCACATCATGGGTATCATAATATTGAAACTAGGGGTATAAATATACCCATATAAGGTGATATTTGTAGTTTCCTCTAATAATACCAATAAATTCATTTATATACATAGTTTCATGTGTATATCAGGGTATTAAATATTCTTCATTTAGAATTTACAATGTTTAAATTTTTTCATATAATATTGACTATGAAGGGTTTGAAATTAATGTGGTCCAATGATTATGATGAATCACTTCAAGAGTTGACGGGATGCTTGGATTTAGTACTGAATATAATTCTTATAGATCAGTGAAAGTGATACATATTTTTTTATGAATCAATAATTAGTCTTCGAGCAGTTATGATGTAGATATATTTTTCCATGCCATGAAAGTATCATCATTTAAGGCATCATCAAAAAAATTACCTAATGACAGATCACAAGTTACATACTTGTGTACAAGATTTATTTTATTGGATGAATTATTTACTTAGGTAGAATAATTTAGTGATTAATATTAAAAAAAATCAACTTCATCTTTGCATAGTTTGATATGAATCTCATGTATTTAATATGGGTTGAATCCCAAAAATATTTATATTTTGATTTTCCCTTTATTCATAATAATGGTATTATTGTAGTTGTTTCAATGAGATAGTAAAATAAGTCAAATATAGTTTACGAGGCCCGTGGATTGTGGATTCTTATATACATGAATTTATTGATGCATGATGTTGTCCATGGGGATCATTGGTTGATTATCCTATAATCTTTACCGACGACCTCTAAACATATGTAATAGGTGATAATGTGCCAATATTCAGATCTCGAGGGTGCAGTACTATGAAAAAGTGTTTCTAATTATTAAGCATCTTCTAGTTGGACCATGGATGACGATGAGACCCTCTAAATACACAAGAATTGATAGGTTATTGAAGTAATAAAAGAGGATCATTGTAGGAATTATATCACTCATCATGGGAAGTAAATGATTGAGTCAGCAAAATATATTAGGAAATATATCACCAGCATTGGTGACCTTGTATACAATGAGATTTAAAAGAATTTATCACTCATTGTTCTACCTATTAGTATGTGATGGAAGATTATCATCAACCAGAAGTTAAATTGTAACCATTGTACATTCCTTATTTGAAATGGGGATATATCTTCATAGATATTGTTATATGTTTAACATGATATCATATTAGAAATGAAATAGTTTTGGTCATCATGGATCACTTCATGATGGCCTAACACCTCATACCAATCTTTGTGAAATGAATATTTTATTATCCAGTAAGACTATATGTCTGCAAGGTGTTACAAATACTAGGAACTCTATGACATATCATATCTGAAAGGGATGCTCATTTCACATCCTAGTTCTAGAAAGGTATGTAGAGGACCTTGAGTACACAAGTCTTTCTGAACACATCTGATCAAAATAAAATGGATTTAACAATATAGTGAATGATTATTGAGTTAGAGGAAATGATTGTTTCATGGGTTCATTACATTGGGTGTTCTTCAGAGACACAAATTACAATATTTTAGTTTGAAAAAAATAATTGTTTTCAATCTATCATCCAGATGGATTCATAAGAGGAATTATATGGTTGGACCTTGTAATCCAATCTCTGATGGATATATGTTGGGGAGATAGTTTTTTATGGACTTCATATAATCTTGGAGATATCATCATAGCTCCAGTTGGTAATTAATTTCTTTTTGACTTCGATGTCTAGGTAGTTGTTCTATGCCAATCAACATAGACAACCTCTGGTGTTCGATGTTGGGAATATGGTTTTATTATTATTTTTTCCAGTTTGGGATGTCAATAGATTTTGAATTTGGGTATGATTTTTCATGGATATTTATACCCATTAAGGTTTTGGATATAATGGAACAATTATATTACATGATATAACTTTCTCGGATATACAAGACTATGAACAATGTTTTCACGTCTCTCAACTCATTTTGTATTATCTAGACACATAAAATTTTTTCTTTTCTAATGAGGTCATTTTATATTTGGATGCATATTTTTCTTATTACCTAGTGTGTGTCAGGTATTAGTGTGTTGATAAACTCATAAGATTTTCATTTCATTTACTACTAGTGATATTGGAGCACATGAGAGTAAAGGACATGACAAGGGATTGGGAATCTAATGTGTGTGCCCAGTGGTTAGATATTTTCTCAAAGAGTCCTTCAATTGCCTCATAATGAAATCTAGGGATGAGTTACTTTTAATATATGTTGAAATGAACATGTTTTCCAAATGGGTATATATTATTTTAAATTTAGTTTATACGCCATTAAATTTTTATTTTTATCAAAATCATAGAGACCGTACAATAGAGTTGTTCTATTTTGTGTAAGAATGTATGGGAGAGAATAAAATAGCTAAGAGTCTTTATCCCGAGGAAATACAAGGAGTTTATTAATGACATGAAATGTGATGAATAATCCTCGTGTATTTAAGTAATTGTATTCTACCTTAAATAATCCCTTTTCACACTAGGAGATGGTAAATCCATGGAAGAGAAAACATTGATCATTACACAATGATTAAACGGTACGTGTTCTGATAGTTCCTAGACCAATTTTTCTACATGTGAAAGGGGATCATTTTAACAAAGACCATTCTTTTCCAACAATGAAGATGAGCCACATAAGAGACCCTTACACACATATTATAGGGATACCTATTTCATACATGTTAGATATCTATTTTCTAATTTTTTTGTGTCAAATAATATCCCCAATTTTATGATAAAAAATCTTATTACGTATTATTATAGTTTTTCATCCCATATCATTCTCTATATTAGTGTGATATCATTATAACTACATTCATGACATTTTTTTATTTATGATTTCTCTTCTAATCTACATATAATCAATGTAATAAAATGGAAGAGAGTTCTTCGACGTATGTGCGATAGATTGTTTGTAAATATTTCCTCTAGGTTTTAGTATTTTATGTCTATTTTCAAACGTGGAACATTCTACTTTTCATACATGATTCATGAAATTTTACATTGCATTTTGAAATAAATAAAATCATTCTTAGAAACCCATGGACACTGTATTAAATAGTTAGAGGTTTCTTACCTCTCAGAAACTAGCCCCTTGAGAGTGTTGGATAATTTTTGTTCCATTATTTAAAAGTTTAATTTACCAAAGAATAGTCCAGTTTCACTCTAATATGGATTTTCAATACATTTTAACTTCAATGTATTGTGATTAATTTATGAGAGTTGGTTGAAATGCCACGTCATTTATATATATATATTGGTGTGGATTATATGAGTTTTAAAACCATTGTTAAATTATGATAAATTATTATAAATTCATTAGAGTTAATACTGAACAATTATTATTAGTATGAGAATTATATTGATATATGCTAGTGATCGAAGGTCAAGGGTTCTATTGAGCATCAAATTTCACTCTCACTTATGTTGGGTGTTGGGAATGATCTCTGAAATTTTTTACTCTATTTGGTTGATGGGAATGATGTTCCAATTTCCCATATATAGTGTTCTGGTAATGAAAAATCTCCCCATATGCATTTGTGATGGGAATGAATTCTATTATTCAAATGAGATTGAAGGACAGTACCCATGCTGGAGCAATTGGATTGTTATACTAGTTAAAGATGACTGGGTTTCAAAATAGGTCTAGCTAGCACCTAGTAGCCATGTATATTCCTATTTATGTGCTCATCTATTTTTTCCATATACATGAATAGTCACACACACACACAGACACATATATGTATATATATGTATATATCTGTGTGTGTGTGATTATGATATATTAATGGTCAGAGAACAGACTCACACTAACTTATACCGAAGAAGGTAGAGCCACATAGGCGTTCTATATAAACCTGATCTGGCCAGTAGTTATTCAATATAATTGTTTATTCATAATTATACATGTACACAATAATTCTATTATCATTGGATGTATTGTAATAGACATAATTTGTGGTGGAATACTGATTTCATCTCAAACACTACTTGGACTACCATTGGACCCATGTAGACCTCATGACTATAGGTGTAGTGAAGTTAAAGCACTATATCAAATATGAATGATCTGTTTATCATATAACATGGAACAAGGGAGCATATGTACAAGAATTTGATTTGGATTCTTTTGGATATATCATTTTAAATTTTTTTAATTCAAATGGTATAATGAGTACTCAAGTGCTCTATATCACATATTTCCAATTTTTTTGTATCAGCATCCCAGGAAATTATCATGTTTATGACTCAACCTTTGGAAATGATTACTATTGAATAATAAATATGAATCCTTTAATAGTTATATTATTTATCATCCCTCAAAATGAATCAATAATGGTTGTAATTATTAGAATAAAAAACAATGATAAATTCCCCCTTTATTAGCACTAGTAAAAATGATATGATAAAGGGGTTCCCTTTATCATCACTAATAATAACTTTTGATAATGCAGGGCCTTTATTAGTTCTAGTAAAATCATGTTGAGAAATTAGTGGTGTCTTTTTCAGTTCTTTTAAACTATTGCTGATAAATCCTCCAATTTTCAAGGCTTTTTTTCTAGCATTGAATAATGTTCTATCCAAAAATAAAATTTTCATTTAAAATATTATATGAATATATTTTTATTTTTATATTTATATGAATATAATTTTTTTTAAAATATTATTTATATAAATATAAACATGCATGTACATATAATATATCTGAATTCTTTTGAAAAATGGATTATAAAATAATTTAAAAATATGATAAATTGATAATTTGTTAATTATTATCACATGATAGTTATTTATTAACAATTGGATTACATAAAAAATGAGATTAGGAATGTTCTATGAAATGATGAAAATATGAGTTTAACATATAATGACTATAAATTATAATCTAAGCATCCATTTTATATGTACTAGATATCAAATCGATGCCTAAAATGATTTACATTCCTTGAAATGTTAGGGAATAGTTGTTCATGTTTTTCAATGCCAAAAACTTCATGATGTTCTCCAAATATCATTTTTATTTGGGTTATCCAAAATTGATAAAATTTGATGGAATTTTAGACTTCTTTAAGAAGGCAATATTGTATTCTCTTGGTTGAAATTGAATTTATTCACACGGATTTCATTCATATATATGTTTTGTTGATGTTTTATAATTTACATATGCTAGTATTATTTCTAATTAAGTATATTCATATTTTCAACTATTTACATCTAAAAAATCTATTTTATAAATAAATATTTAAACATAATTAGATAAAAATTATATTGTAATATACAACCCAATTGAAAATAAGTATTTATTATTATTTTTATTTAATGTAAAAAATTTCTATTTAATAAACATTATAAAACTTATTTAATATGTATAAATACTGTTTATTTATATATTTGTCTGTGTGTTAAATACACACATATATAACTTCTATATATTTTATAAAATAAATAAATGGATATTGATATATAATATATTTATAAAAAATAATTATATATATATATCACAAAATTCTAAATATATAGAAATAAACAAAAATTTTGTAAAATATAAAATAAAAAACTCATGAAATAGATGTAAGGATCTTCTAGTCCCATAAGAGACATCCATATATGTTATATAAAAATTAAAATGTTGTTGGGGATCCCTCTAGAACTGAGGATGGACAATGTGTGAGGGTTGTCGGGGTGTTAAATGTGCTATGAAAGGGATATGTATGCATTAATAATGGGGAATGTGTTTTTGTGTGTTCTCCTTTCAAATATTTTTGCAGCGCTAAAAAATATTATAATATAGGGAGCCTTTATATGTCAATTTTTATAACTCTTAATGGAACCCATTGTAATTTATAAAAAATTACTTTAATGTTTCACTTTATCAATTCAAATGAATAATCACTAAATACACCCTTTATCAGTACTAAAAAAAGAACTTAGAAAGGGTTCATTTATCATCTCATTATTTAATGTAGATAAAGGAAACCATTAAGATAATTTTTTTAACAATGATAAATGTCAATTTTTAACATCGCACACAATATCAATTCTTTTGTATCTTTGAAAAACCATTTAACTCTATCTATTAAATGCACAATTTTCAACAGTGATTACAATTTCTTGGTCTGTATGCTTCTCCATTTTATTATTATACTTTTTTTAAGAGTTACATCTACTATATTATTCATCCATTATTTTATTTTATTTTATTTTTATGGTTTTTCAACTCTGAAATAATTGTATAGTCTCACCACCATAAAACAATATACACTACATACTACTCTATAACATCTAGTGTATGAGGAGCCGTGCATAAGTTCATATGAACCACTGGATTGGGGCCCCAATTAAGTGGATCTTGGGTTAGGATATTATAGAAATACAATCAATTAAATGAAAAAATATATCATAAATATATTCATAAAAAATTATGTACATAATACATAATAATGAATGATACCTAATAAGAAAAATGTCATATGAATTTTAAATTTAGACAATCAACTATTACAAAGATCACAACATAAGATGTGAAAATACATCATAGTATAGGTTATCTGAAATGAATGTCATTAAACAAAAGACATTATTTGGGGATACTATATCATTGGTCATAATTAAAATAATATTTTCATTACATCTAAAATAATAAATGTAAACAGTCTATAGAATGGAAATTTAGTCAAATAACTCCTTTAACATAGACTTTTTGTTTAGCCACACGTTATCTAAATTCATTATAATATAAATATAAATATACGATAAATCTATATAATAATATTATTTATATTTATCCTCAGAGTGATAGTTGAATTTTGTTATCCTAATATAAATTTAGCAATAATTACTTGTCAAAATATATATTTTCATTTAATTATTAGGTTTTACACACATAATATACAACAAAAAAACTTGTACATGCATTATGGTCAAGGTTTAACAATATAAATAATGTTAGTAATGGTTTATATTATGGTTTTGATTTAATTATTGTCTCTCATGGTTATTCAATGGAAATTATGTTGATGATTTTCATTGCAGTCATAATAATCACATTATTTTTCAAATTTTGATTATATAAATGGAACGTGTTTTATTAAAGAAAAAAAATTATATATTACCATATTATAATAATTTAAACATATTATATTAATTATTATTGAATAATATTATAATTACCTATCTTTAAATAGTCATTCAATATTTAACAATTATGACATCGTTCATGCATTCGGTAAAACTAAAACAAAAAGATGCTGGTTATAATAACTGAATGAGTAAGAAAAAGAAATTAAAATTATTAATATCACTATTATGAAATCATAATTAATAAAAGAAATTCTAATGTTGATAAATCATATTAAATAATAGGTATATTTGATATTATATTGAACAAAATTTTGAATTAGACATTTCTTTTGTGGGGATCTTAAATACACTCCAGAATAACCTATTGGAAATCGGAGGTTTTGAAAAAACTTCATGAGGCCAGATCATTTAGAAAGCGAGTGAGGATTATTCGGGACAAATACATGGAATTTTATATTATATCATTCAACTTTTTGGTGTATCTATGATAGTATTTAGGTGGTTTCCATTAATATATGACATGAGTGGAATTGTTTTAATATAAATTTCTTAATATAAAAACAAAATGTATTCTCAAGGAATGATGAAATTTGAAAAAAAAATGTGGGATAAGATTACTTATATTTCACAAATGGTTGCATTCACTAATATAATAATAATATCCAGTGATAATTTTACTCTTTAACCACTTATATAGCACTATTACCATATTTTATCCCTTTCCTTGGCAACCGACAGTAACTATAGTTACATATATTTATAACCCAAAAATGAAATGGACCATGATATGAATATAAAATATAATAATTCTAAAATTTCATCCTATTTTAGAAAATTCTATTTCAAGAAGGGTTAAAAATATTTTTTCATATATATTTCAAAAACATAAACTATTTGGTTAGACAAATAAATTTTAAGACATAAACATAAATTTACATTAAAAAAAGATAATATTTATTTCAATAATATTAATTGGATAATAAATAAAAAATTATTTTTTAAAAAATAAATATAAATTAATAAAAAATCGATAATGCTTCATATTTAATTAATTTAAAACAAAAAAATTGTTTATTTATTAGAATAAAATATAATATTCGTTCTAAAAAGTCATGCATGGGTCTGAAAATTATACATTTTAATTATAAGTTCATTATTTTATTCCGCAGACTCATTTTTGCTTGAGATAAAGGTTTATGATATTTATTTTTTATTTTAATTTCACTATGATATCATAAATGATATGTAATTGGAAAAACAATTATTTTTCACCATTCACCAAATAAGAAAATATTCCAAAAACAATCCCAATTATTCACCGTTTGTAAATTTAGAAAAGTTTAATTATTTAATTTATTAAAAAAATTAGAATTAAAATATTTATAATTTTATCATTTAAAAAAACATATATAACAAGTAATATAAATATGAATTTAAATTGATATTTTTTAACAATGATTTATTATGTTAATATTCTATAACAATTATTAATAGTTTCATATATATTCTTAATTTATTTTACCAATACCTATATTAATTTATCATAACCTACTATTGATATATTTTAAGTTAATAATATTTATATAAGTGAATATTTTATAAAAACCCAAAATGGATAAAATTAAACATAACAACATAAACATATTATGTTTTTTATGTTAACAAATAAATGTTTATGTCATAATATTATATACATAAAAAATCATATTGATACGTCCAAATAATATATAATTGTCTCATATTAATTGTTGTTAGTGGTGGTCAGGGGTTCAAGAAGCATGGATATTGAAAAAATTTAAACAATCATGAATGCCTCCAAAAATAGATTTCGCTCGAGTCATTATTATGGATGTTCAGATTAAGTAGGGTTATTGTAAAGACCTATAAATGCAACATGATTTCCATGATTTTAAAAACTATCTATGTATAGAAGATTTATAATAACTTATTACATTCCAAATGTTTTCGTAATGTTGTTTTTTCTATTTATATACTTTAGTTAAATTTTTATATTATAAATAAATATTTACTAACTACAAAAGGCAAAAACATTTGATTTTTATTTGTGTTGTTCACAAAAAACTATTACAAAATATTTGTTCTTAGGAATAAATAAACACTAATACCTTATCTTTTCACAATTCAGCCCAATAAATAAATAAACTCAACCCAATTTTAATTTATACCTTAATGATGAAAATTAATATGGGTATCCATATGTTTGACTATAATCATTGTGAGATATGAGCCACACTATCATTGATAAGCGTATTAAACTCATATGATCCCCATTTAAAAGAATTTAAATTTATATCATGCTTCCCCCAAACAATTTTATTTAAATAATCCAATTGAGAATATAATAATATACATATAATGGATTAAATATATTTTATGATTTAATAGCCATCCTTGAAATGATAGATATGTATAGGATGAATATTATATGAAATATGACATTGTTTCCTTCGTAATTGATATGTTTAATAGGTACAGTGATTATAAACAGGATAAAACAACTCAATTTTTGTAGAAGATTTAATTATGATATTATAAGGAATGAAATTATGTCAAAAAAATTTTATAGGGTTTATAGTCGTGTTACAATACAATCGCACAACTAAGATCCTTAAAATATAAATATTTATTTAATTTGAAGTGTAGTTATTTGAGTTATGTATAAAACCAAAAGAAATATAATGGGATGAGTAAAAAAACAAATTGATCATGTTTATTTATTGAGTGTATGATGAGTGTACCTCACACTACTCCGTTTTCATGAACCGCATTGGTAGTTTTGATTTCATTAATTTAACATTTTTTTATTATGGTTAATGGGTTACTGACATTTAATATCTTCATTGACCTGATCTTTGTATGTTTTAATAAAAATATATATATTAATAATAACAAATTATTTATATTTTTGGTGGAAACTAAATTTATGATGTTAATCATTCAATTTTTTTCCCCATCGCATTTCCTCATCATTCATGAGATTGACGATATTCTATTTTACACATGAAGTGTTTCCTTGATCCATAGAGGCAATTTCCCACATGCATTTGAACACTATTTTTACATGTTGTATGATTAATTTTGATTCCTCTATAGGATGTATCAATTGAGATTCCATAAACTCCATTTTTTTATCTTATATGTTGTGATCGGAGTATTTTTTATGTTTTTGTAGTAAAAATAAATTGGGATAAATTATCAGGAATAACAAATATTATTTTCATCCAAAATCCCATAAAATTTTGGTACTCAATATGATGTTAATTGAATTATACATCACATTCATTGTTAATGTGATTCCCCCATGTTCCATACAACAAAAAACAACAATAATAGGTCAGTGTAAGTATCATGAAGTAATCCTTTAAATCATTTATATCATATGTGCTATATTTTTACATCATCATTCCAAAATAAGTCATTTTGGTTCCTCATAAATTACCTTTGTTTCAAAAAAGTATTTTCAAACTATTATTCACCAATACATCATAACCCAATACCTAAAATAACAAGACTAAATCATTAAAATAACATAAAATATTATAATACCAAAATAATAAAAACATATGTATGTTTAATTTAACATTACCATTACCCTCAAAAATATTGATCTTATAATAATAATTATTAACATTGTTATTAATACATTAAAAATATATTAAAATTTTCAAAAAAATAACTGGAATTTTATTATCAATAAAAAATATTAAACCCCCATGGAAATATTTACAACCAAGCTTGTATTATCAACCTTAATTAAAACATTTTTCAATTTAATATTACTTAAATAAACATTATATACATAACAACAAAAATGGTTATTTAATACTAATTCATATATTCAACATAAAACCCAAATAAAATTCCCATTATATCAATGATATAGGAAAAATAAAATCGCAAAAAAACAATTTAAGGTGTATCTATGACATTTACCACTTGTTTACCCATAATCATATCATCCCATAATGTTATAAAAAAATAATTAATATAAATAACTGTCAATATAATTACATAAAATGTTATTTAAACACTTTTTTTGATATCAACAAAGATACCATTGAACCATTAAACAATACTTGAAACCAAAAATATTCATTACATACTAGCCTTGACAACAACTAATGTTACAAATATTTTACTTGTACAAATACAGTTTCAATCACATATTAGGAGGTAGTTATGTACAAAATTCCATTTTAGTTTATATTTTTATAGATTTATTCTAAACCATTAATCAATAAATTGTAAACCATTTTCACCATTTTTGTTTATTATTCATTCTATAAGAATTATTTCTCAATTAAAATAATTCTCCAAAATATACCAAAAAATTCATGACATGTGATACCCATATAAAAATATAAAAAAATAATTTCCATTATACACTTGATATAATAAAACATATAATTTTTTATCTCAAATAAATATTAAGGGTAGTAAATAACAATTACTGATCCTAAGTGAGTATAAAATAATGATATGGGTATGATAACAAAAACACATTCTTGGTAATATCATAAGAGATTCAAGAGAAAAAAAACATATATCACAAAAAAGGTAATTGGATAAATATTTTGTCATAAATCTCAGTCATAAGTCAAACTAATTGATCAATGAGAACATATTCAACATGATGTAGCCTAAGATTATGGGATAAACATTATCATATGATTCTAAACCTATATATAGGAATCTTTTAATGGAATTTACCACATATTGTTCTAGATTAACTCATTATAAATGTTTATTAGCCATGGATTATCCACCCATGTACATCATGAGATTGTTCTAAATTATTATATACCATTGGGCTTGGGATAACCACATTTGTATCCATTTATGTGGGCTAACTGACTATATACCCTTAGGATGGCTATCAACCTACGTTCCCTTATAAAATAATGATATGGAAAATGTTACCTAAATAATTAGATGGATAAAATGGACCTTATAATCATATAATGATAAAAAATACATATATATTCCTTGATACCAAAAGATAATTCTTCATTCCTTCATACAGTAATAGACCTTATGGATGGAAAAATGATTCCTGGAAATTTCAATAAAAATCATCATAATAATTCATGAAAAAAGGAGGTATATGGTATCATTGGATAGTATCCCTATGTAAGAATAAGAAACATTAATGTATTTCAACATTAATGAGAATCTCATGGAAAAAATAAATTGCAAAATAGTATATTTTTATTTAATTATATAATTTTATGAATTTAATTTTTAGGATGATAAAAATAATTCAATTATCCAATGATTTAAATAATAAGCGAATGATGGATTTATATGATATATTATAATTTATAATATTTATTGTATGGATATAATGTCTTTAAAAATGATGAGAAACTTAAAATAAGTTTCCTAATGTAAATTATAATTTTTTTGTATAAAAGATGTTATATATGACATAAAACAACTAATGAGGAATGAAGGAGATTATTTAGGATTTATTTTAAAAATAATTTACAATAATTCAATATTGTAAGGAAATGATTATTTTATATCATTGAATGTAAATGTTGCTGAGAAACATTTTTCATGTAGTGAAGGATACAATTGATTTATGTCCACACGTTTGATAAGAATTTTATAAGTAATCTGTATGGAAAAAATTGAAATATTATTTTTAAATTTTTTATTAATAAATTAAACAATATATTATAATATAAATAATAATTCAATTTTTTTGGATAATAATAGTCTTTAAAAAATATATAAATATTATGGATATAATGCAGTACTCACGAAAAAAGAATAAATGAGGTTGAATTTTTCTAAAATCATTATTATAGAATAATTTACTACTGAAGAGATCGATAATAGAAATTAAACATTAAAACACCAGAAATACAACTATTTAAATAAAAAAATAGTTTTATCTGAGAAATAAAAAAATTCTATTAATTAATATTGAAATATAAATAATCCCAATAAATATGAGATTGTAAAGTAAAATATTTGGAATTTGGTTTCATTTGTATCATAGGTCATATAATGATATAACATTATATTGTTTATTAAATACAATTATTTTTATGAGATAACACGTCCAAATATATTTAAGTGGAATTATGTAAAACATATAAATGAAATCATGTTTAGCATCAAGAAAAATATATCAATAAATTTAAATTGATAAAAATAAAACATAAAAGTATAAACATGTAATGTATATATATTTTGAAGCATATATTAATTGAAAAAATGTACTTCCACATAAATAAAATAAAAATAAACATAAAAAATTAATTGTTCATAATTAGAATTATATTTGGATTACATAATAAATGGATAAATATATAACTAAATTAATGGAAGTTGCGTTAAGAATTAACATACCTTAGACATTCAAATTTTTGGATAAAATATAATTTACATA
Organism: Viscum album; assembly: GCA_963277665.1. NCBI lineage: Eukaryota > Viridiplantae > Streptophyta > Magnoliopsida > Santalales > Viscaceae > Viscum > Viscum album. The sequence continues at coordinate 200,060,557 of OY728121.1, read as the reverse complement.
TATATCGAATGAATATTTTTTATAAATCAATATAATAAGTATATTAATATTTATAAAACAATATAAAATTTACTAATAATTTATTATTTCTCATTTATTAGTAATGGTTTTTTAAAATCACCATTTTTTTGTTAACAATTATGATTTTCATGCACATTTGGATTTGGAATCACTAATAAATTAACCATGATAAGGATTTCATCATCTATATAATAGTAATGAAGAATCCTAGTATGATTTTATATTTTTTTTGTTTAACATGATCATATTATGGTACCAAAGGTTACTATTCAAATGGAAATAACAATGTTTTAATTTTATTGAAATTTCAATTCATTAAAATGAATTGATTTTATTACTGAATAAAAATATGTATATAAACATTTTAGAAAAATTAAATAATAATTAATTTTTTAATTTTAAATATAATTAATAGTATCTTATATTACTTAATAATTCATGACCCAAACATTGTATCATAGATCATGTAGTTTATACAACTGACCTAAACGATATCATGATATAACAAGTAAATTCTAAAGGAAAAAATATATCATAATGATAATATAAGTTTTAAATAGTTTTAGTTATTTAATTTGTTTAATGATATGATAAATAAAATTTTATAATATTTACAAAAATTGGAAAAGGTTTAAAAATCAATAGTAAAATATCAATTAAGATGAGAGAATGAATCACTTCTTTAATGAACACTTGTATATGATATAATTATGAATTATTTTATGTAACCAAATCACGAAATTTATATGGAATTATTAAGAAAGTAAATATTTTGTATTATAATGTATTTTATAATTTTTCATGCATCATTGATGTGATAGGTGGGATCACTTTAGATAGTAGAGGAGGGTAATTTCTAATTAGCAAATTTTTAATATAAAAAGGAAATTCGTTTTCATGGAATGTAATTATAAAATAAGAAAAACACTGAGATAATATAAGGTGGTTATTGATAAATTCCTCATCAACTAATATAAATATTATTATATGTCACATTTTTATGAAATAATCCTAGTTTTAAAAAATTTAACATATTGTTTTCTTTATATATGTGACTAAAATTTGTTATGAAAATATATATTTTTTGACTAATAAATAGAATATAAATTATTACCTAATTTGTACATTATGATTCTTAATTTTAAAACAATTTTACAAAATAAAATTTCTAGATGATATAGAGACAAAAGCATTAAAACATAAATATTACATATTATTATTTGAATTTTCATTTCATATCAACAAGACCCATTATATAAATGTAAAGGTTTAGTCTGTTTGGAAGCATAGATACTCAAAAGATTAGTACATGAATGTGTTTACATCATCTCCCATATAGTTATTTACAACTATCTGCCTTTTTAGAAATAACATAACTATGAAATTATTTTTAATGTAGTGAAAGAAAATACAAGCATGAGATATCTCAGATTCCCCATAAAGATAACTATATGCATTATAAATTAATGGTCATAAATAAACATAATAAGAGAATAATGGTCTGAAAAATGACTTGTATATAAATAATTAATACCCAAAAAAGGATGAATCTTTTGAAAATTAATCACAGAATTACGAAATGTCCTAATAAAATATAAAAATATAATATTATAGAATCATTTATTATCATTCAATTATCATAACAAAATAACATAAGAATATGGTATATGTGTTTGGAATAAAAAAAATAACATAAAATAATTAACTTATTCATGGTTCACAACCAATACAATTATAGTGGATTGGGTTCACTCTATATTCCATCATTTTCATAGTCATAGATCCCTCCTAAGACTATCCTATTCGATATTTCCCTAACTCAACAATGTTAATATCATATTCTATTAATTATTATCATATTATATAACAATATTTACGCAATGAATTTTTGGGATATTAAATTACATTCCAATATATGGTATAATTAAAATGATAAATATTTCTTTCACATTATCATAATAAATACATCATATCACTATATCATTTCCCACAGATAAGATATTTATTTCATATTCAGTTTATCATTATATTCATAAGTAATCCAATTAAAAAAACAACAATGATAACAAGGGATCATATCTGAATTATATCATAAAAAATATCAATGAATAATATTTTTTATGAAAATAAAATTAATAATTTTGAGAACATATTTAGTGTAAAATATATTTTCCATTTCGAAATAAATTACATAAAATATAAATATTTAGAAAAACATATGGATAAAATATTCACTAATAATAATGAAGGAAAAATAATAGAGGTATATTCAATGAATTTATTTTTCATGATGGTTGTAATGTCTCAGAAATTCTATATAATTCTTTTAATTATATGGAATTATTTCGAGACCATTAAATATGACGTGGTGCGATTCTGATGCCTGGAGTTCCCGGAATGATCCGTAGAAATTTTGTTACGCTTTAATTTACACGCCTAAGTAGTTTTCCGACAAAAGTTTAATAACACATAAACAGTTGGCTGGATCAGAAATCAACGGGCATTGTTGTGTTCATAATGGTGGGTTTACCCTAAGTGCGAGTTATGTTTCTTCGGTGTATGCCTCCTGTGAGAAAACGCAAAAAAGGCATAACCTAAAATAAAATAATTAAATAAAATATATTATTTTTTAAATTCTTATAACATAAAACTGTTAGAATGGATTGAAAATACGAGATAGTCGCTGATCACATGAGGGCATGCTTAATTTAAGCTGATACTAACTCTAGTCGGTGTGGGCCACCAGTGAATGTTAGTTTCTAGCCATCAATAAAATAATTAAGTGATAATTGTTTTATTGTAAAATCCATAACTTTAAAACGGTAACTCGAATTGGAAATCAGAGAGTACGGTTGGGTTTTTGGGGCGTGTTTAACTTGCATAGTGATTAACCTCATCCGTTCTAGGTTGAGGGTGACTGTAATTAATTTTCCGAACATTATTTCGGGTAAATTCAGTAAACGCGCAATCGGCGTTTTGTAACCTACAAATTGAATGCATGGTTGTGGGGACCACACGAACTCCTCTTCAATATAGTTAAGACCCTTGGGAAACCCCCCATTTAATTTCACCAATATAAATTAAATGGCTTTAAATTCAAATACTAAGTAATAATGCCATTTGAATTAAAGAAGGTTTCTATTGAATGAATCTTCATAAATTCCATGATCAATAACTACCCTTCACTTCTATTATTTATATGTAGATTTGGTGGAGGGTTTGGCATGGCTACCCCAGGTGATGAAGCTCTAGTAATGTGCCACAATTCCCAAAACATAGTGGACGGAGTCAGTTCCTGTGGGCGGTGACGGGCAACCACGAACCACAAACCGAAAAACGACGATTGAGCAACATCGTTGGAGACTTGTTGCGGGAATGAAGAAAACCAACACTTCCTCAAATGTGGATGCTCTCCAAAAAACATGAGGTCGGGTTTGTTATTTGTATACCCCTTTCCATGTTCATGAAGTACTTCATGATTCATGAATAAACAAGCCTCTTACTATCATTCTAATGCAGAGAGAGAGCGGTCCAAACACTATAACAGAAATCGCCTTTTGTGGCGGTATTTTAGCCGCAGTTTACAAAACTGCGACTAAACCATTCATTAAAAAGGTTTAGCAGTGGTTTATTAAAAACCTCCACAAAACCCATTTATTTTTTTACAGTGACGACACCCGCACCCCACCCGATCCAACACTCTTCTCCCCCCAACCTCACGATGCTTATCCCCCCGACGAGCCCCAACCCTAGCTCTGCTCCCCTCTCGTGCCACCGATGACCTCACTGTTGGTCGCTGCTGACCCCCATCTCCCCCGACACACGCGATACATGATTCTCTCCCGACCCCGTAGATTTCCTACCCTATGTCGTCTCCCATCCCATGTCGCTGGTGGTTTTCTCATATTTAGGTATGTTTTGTGTGTAATGGTTAGACGAATCATGTGGAGAAAAAATTCATATGGTTTTCTGTTATTTCATTATTGTTGAGTAATTTCCATAATTTATATTGGTTTATCATAAAATTTGGATGAATTAAATTAACGTAAAGGCTTTATATATGTGGTTTTTGATTGGAAATGATCTCAGGGGTGTTCCATTACTGATCCATACACCATTGATTGAAGTTATTGGGAGGATACATAATTTTCCATTATTTATGAATAATTGGATTAATATGGATTAATTATATTAATAAATTATTATTTCATTATAATATATGATGTAATTTAATGAGTTAGTGGATTGAGATAGTGTTGGTTCCTATAGATGGATTTGATGAGGATGTAATGAGATTTCATCATGGGATTACTCAATAGTCAACATAGTTTATAACTAATATTACCATAGGATATGGTTAAACATTTATTGTGTGGATTGGAATTTCATGTTGGTGTGTACGTGACATGAATGGGATCCATGTGTTTTTTACCTTATGATAAATTAGGATAGATATTCATGTTGGGTTCATAGAATTTCTCTTTATTATGATTCATTGATTATACAACCATTAATGTCTATGTTATATATGTGAGAGGCTTAACTATAGGGAAATTAAAATCCCAATAGGTTGTCCATCATGTATTTATGGGTCTTGTTATCTATAAAGGTCATATTTTAGGTAATTGATTCTCTCCTAAAGAAGTATCTAGGGGAGAGGCTATGGAATTGTGTGGTAATAGTGATATTTTGTATGATAATCTATGAGAAAATATGAATGACCCAGTATGGAACAAATTTAGGTTCTATTGCTCGATGAGCAATCAATATGGACAATATGGATAATGATAGGTTCTCCAAATATTATTAGTTGGGAATGATACCCGTTACAGACATTTATACCTTAGGTAAGGGTGAGATACCTAGGGAATTGAACTGTAAGTGATGTGATTATCATCCACATTAATCAATTTGAACAATATCAAAATAACATCAAAATTAGATTCATCATGTCAGTAACAACATATAAATCATACTGAAACTACAGTAATGATAGTAAGGGAATTACTACATCCTCCTCTAAATTTTTCTTCTTATTAGTGGTCTAATTCTACTAAATTAAGTTCTTGATATCCCTTGTTAAAAACCAGATTCAATATGACATCATTGAATCTCTTAGTTAAGGACTAGAAACCTCTTTTTATTTAAGAATAATCCATTTTTTATGAAATTATAGATTCAACAAGTGACTATACCTCAGCATGAAACTTCTAGATCATGTTTTGCAAAAAACAATTTGTTTCTTAACACCACTTGCTAAGTCATAATAAGCCATGACACGTTTTGATCATATTTTATATCATATGAGACTTGAAATAATTATTACATAACTTATTTCATGCATATTTTGGATTAATTCAGATCTTTATTTAGTTGAATTACATGTACTTTACTAGCACATCCACCCCATGGATCATATCTCCCACTAAATATTGGGCAACATCAAACAATGGTTAGAATTATTTAATTTAATGGTAGAGGGGAACCTCCAGCATTTTTATGTTGATTAATGTAGTTGGACTTTGATCACTCACCCTAATCTCGCAATTTAATTCTAATCCTTTTTTGTGGTACTACATTATATGACACCACTTGTGGGTGATTTACCATATGTATTGATATAGTAACACCATCTGTAACAAATTTATATATATTTTCAAATAGTAAATATGAATCACTTTCCCTATTTAGTAATAGTTATGTGTTTTAATTCTGTTTTATATTGTGTAGGCATGTTGTGATATAAATGGATAATATCTGGATCACATTATCGAGGAATGCACCTCAGTATATTAAGGATATGAATGAGTTTTTAGATTTTTCAATTTCTAATCGATCCATTGAAGGGAGAATAAGATGTCCATATACAAAATGTAAATTTTGAAGATGGATAAAGATAAATGCATTTTATAAATATTTAATATTGAAGAAATTCCTTGGTCAGTATTTGCATTGGATTTGGAATGGAGAATAAAATGTTACAGAAAGGTTGAGCGCTGTTGTCAATCGATAGAATGACCTCCCAACTTCGTCAAAAATAGAAAATGAAGTGAAAAACATTATAAATGATGCAATCGGCACTGCAAGAGACCACCATCAGCATCAAAACATATCAGAACAACCAGATGACGGTTCTATAAATAGCAATGAGACAAGTGATGTTTTTGAGACTATAGGAAATACATATCATGATTATAACATATTAGTGGATCGCCCTCTGGATTATGTGGAGACTAATGTAAGAGAAAACATTACTAAGGAAAATGTGTTCCATGATTTAGTTGATGATGGAAATCAAGAGTCGTATAGTGTATGTTTGAAAAATTCTACACATTCTTTTATGATGATGTTGTACCATATCAAATTTCTATGAGGAATTATATATAAGGCAATGTCCATGGTATTGGAATTGTTATGTGATTCATTTCCTAAAGCAAACACCCCTGATCCTTTTTAGGATACTGGAAAAGATGTTAATGGGATTGCTCTGAATTATACAAAAATAAATGTGCGTCCTAAGGATTTTATGATTTATTGGCGAGAGGATTCAGAAAGAAAAGATTGTAAAAAAAAATGTTCTTCTTCTAGATGGTTATCAATGGGTGATGTTGGATGTCTGAATCAACATAATTTCTTGAATAAGAAGAACAAGAAAAAAACTGCAAAGGTTTTTGTGTTTCATTCCTTTAATTCCTCTATTGCAAATATTATCTCTGTCATCGAAAACATCCTAACACAAGAAGTGGAATTCTGTAGATAATAACAATGATGGGTTAATGAGACATCCATGAGATTGAAAATAATAGAACAAATTTGATTCATTACATCCAAATTTCTTAGTTGATCCTAGGAATGTTCGTTTGGGATTGGATACTAATGGATTCAACTGATTTGGGAATTTTAATAATAGTTATATCCTGTGGTCAATTGTTTTGATCAGTTATAATTTTCCTCTGTGGATGTGTATGCAACAAATGTCTTTAATCATTTCATTGATTATTCATGGAAAATGCCATAAATGATATTGATGTATACTAATAGCCTTTAATTGATGAATTACAAGAGTAGTGGAGCAATGATGTTAGAAAATTTGATGCTTCTTCTAAGACAATGTTCAAAATGCATGCTGCATTAATGTGGACAATTAGTGACTTTAAGGGCTTGGGTATATATCTGGTTGGAACACTTACATGGGTTTGGCTTGTCCTCTTTGTTACATTGATTTTGATACCAAATGGCTAACTCACAGTAAAAATGGTTCTTCTTGTTCCATCAATGATTTCATGATGCATCTCATAGATTTCTGCTGAACAGATCAAAATTTAACTGTTTCATTGATCATAGACCACCTCCAATGTTGTTAACTGGATCTGAAATATTGATACAACAAGGAAATGCTAAAACAGAATATGGGAAGGTTTTTCATTTGAATGATAGAGGGAAACGGGTTCTAAGTGCATCGTTAAGATAAATCAGAATGCACCAATGGAAGAAAAAGTATATTCTTAAATCTTCCGTATTGGGAATTTAATTTTTTGCGGCATAATCTTGATGTGATGCATATTGAGAACAATTTCTATGAAAATTTTGTTTTAACATTGCTTAATGATCTTAGAAACTCAAAATATCATCTCAATACTCACAAAGCCTTACATGTGATGAACATAAAATTTGATCTTTGGGAAGATGATAATTAAAAGCATCCTCCGACAATTTTTGCAATGAAAAATAGGGATAAATATACATTCCTTCGATGTTTAAATAATGTTAAGGAATTATATTGGTATTCTATCTACATATCAAGGTGTGTTGACTTGAAGAATTGTATGTTCCATGGATTTAACAGTGATGATTCACATATTTTTTTACAATAGTTAGTACCATTGACATTGCGTATATTATTACCTGAAAAAATTACTACTCATGTACTTCATTTCTGCTCTTTTTTCAAAAAACTATATGACAAAATCTCTACATACATTTCATCTTGAAAACCTCTATGAGAGGTTTGTATTGACCCATTATTCAATGGAGATGATCATTTCTTCATCTTTTTTTAATGTAATGATGGATTCAATTGTACATTTGGTTGAGGAAGCTAAATTAGGAGGCTATGTTCATTATCAATGGATGTATCCAATTAAGAGGTACCTTATTAATAGGTTATTCAGTTATGTAATCAATTTTTGGCAATTAATTAAATGAAAAATTATGTTTATTTTATTTCACAGATATCATGGGGATTTGAAATCATACGTGAGAAATAAAGCTCAACAAGAAGGCTCTATTGCTGAAGGATATATGGGTGAGGAATGTCTTAACATTTTTTCTAGATACATTATGATATTGAGACAATATTTAATCAAGTTGGAAGTGTTTAAAATACATCGACTCAATCACAAATATAGTATAAATCAAAAATATTTCATGTTATTTGAAGATCAGTTGGGAGGAATTAATTTGTGACACTCACATAATTGGAATTATAAGAGGCACATAGATATGTGAGGCTGAATAGTGAAATTTCAGATATATTTATTTCAAGGTTGAGGAGACAAAAAAATAGACAAATGAGAGGTAAAACACTAAATGAAAATGATATAACGTAATCAGTTAATATAGAGCTTGTAGAATGGTTTTTCTGGCATGTAAGTTCATAAATATTGAAAATTATATGAATATTAGTTTCCAACATATATTTTTTAAATCTAATAAATTATGTTTCATTTAATAGATCATGAATACTGATACTCAAGCAGAGGTTTCAGATGACTTGACGTATCTTGCTCGAGGTCCACTTAAACAAGTTATAAAGTTTGATGCTTACAACGTGAATGGATTTAGATTTCATATAGTCGATCGAGAAGAGGGTTTCAAAACACAAAATAGTGGTATATTTACATTTTAATAATTGGAATACAATGGATAGATGACTTATATTATTGAATTAAACTAACATGGGCATTTTATATTTGTTTTATTCTAATGCAATTGGGTAGATATTATCAGAGGTGTTAAAAGAGATTTCATGCAATTTACTTATGTGAACATCTCTCACTTGATGGATGTTGGTGATCGTGAACTACATGACCCATATATATTATAATCACAAGAAAAAATGGTATATTATGTGAATGATATTGTGGATGATGTGTGGATTGTAGTTTCCCACGTTATACAAAGATATTTTTATGATATGGGAGATGTAGTGGAAGATTTGACCTCTAAATTATAATCTCATCATCAACAATATGTAGAATTATTTTCCATCATGATACTGAAAATATTAGTCTTGAATGAATGAATGATATGGATGAAGTAATGGAGTAGTATATATACTTGATTGATGGGGAAAATGATTGTATGTATGGTTATTTATTCATTCCGCAACCACATATATCATTTATGCAGTCATTCATTATCATTGTTGGGTATATTTTGTTTCTTAGTACTAGGAATCAATTATCATTTTTAAATTTTTTTCTACATAATTTTTTTGAAATATATGTTCTAAACATAATTTTATTTGATTAATTGGCATGAATACCAAGTAGGCAATGATACACTATTTCACCCACTACTGCGACAGATGACGATCAATCTGTCTCCCTCCCTATGGAATCTGAGCCACCATCTGCCTTCCCCACTCCACCATCTCCCCATTAACAATCACTCAAACCCTTTTTGAGTATCCCTATAGATGTTGAGTTATGGGATCCCCCTTCATCAGCCTCATCATTCGGGCGGTGGTGCACCACTTATAGTTCATCACAGACATACAAAAGGGTCACCATTATAGGTACAAATTTTAATATAAATAAATATATTTCACATTTTCTATACTCATTGATTGTTAATTAATGATGAAAAAATCCAATTGTGGAGAAAAATATAAAAAGTTCATATGTGTGGAATATTAATGGAGAGAACATAGTTGTCCCATTCGATTAATATGGGGTCCCAACAGATGATACCGTGGGATTACTTGGACAAATTCAAGGCCAGCTAGCAGTGAATCCCATTTCCCTTCCTATTTCTTATGTTGATTGAAGATATATGCATCCAAGTTGTAAAAATAATGTTTTTGATTCCCAAATCAAGGTATTTTTATTACATTATGGTGTAATTTAATGTCATGTTATTAATATGTTCACAATGAATTTCTGTATACATATGTTTTTCCACATTATAGTTGCTGATGTGATTGCATGAAAGTGGACGTTAATAAATCTTTGAAATAAATGGAAAGACTTCAAATGGATATTTTGGGATGATTTCAATGATACTTCATTGACCGTCCAACAAATGTTTGAGAAGCTACCCAATGGGGAACCCAAAGAACAATAGAATGTTTTTCTTAACAGACATCGTGATGTGAAGAAGATAATATTTAAATATATATTATTATAATAACCTCATTTTACATTTATACATTTATATTATGTGGATATGAGATTGAATACATTAATATTAAATTTCATTTTATTTATTTCAGGATCTCTCAAGAATGAATGCATCAGGCCAGTCAAAGCAAGTCATCCCTCACACTTTGAGGACAAAACGAATTTCTAGAAGTCGATCGTCTCTTGTAATCTTTTCATTAGTTTAAATATTTATAATAAAATATTACCTATTTAATATATTAAATTGTTTATTTATCTTTGTTTAATGCAGTCATAGATTTTAGGGAACGAATCATCCCGAACTGAAGTGTGGTTGGATGTTTACAATGAATCTGATGGATGTTTTGTTAATGAGCCTTCCAAAGAAGTTGGGGTATGAACTCATTTTTTAAATATAATAACTTATTATCAGTTTTTAATCAGTTAATATATATTGATATGTGATTTATAATTAAAAATTCAAGAAATATGTGATGTCAATCTTGAGCAGTCCAACTCAGTCTCCTAGGATGACCTGGTTGCTAATTTCCATGGGGAGGAGCATCCTGGTAGAGTGTGTAGGCTAGGATTGGGACCCATATCATCTAAGGTTTCTGGCAGACCACCAAGGATAGAACCTATATATACTCCTGGTTGTAGTACCCCATACCTAAATATTCAAAGAAAGATATTTTTTCACTATGAAATACAGTTTAGGAGTAGGGGGATCAAATATCCGCATTGCAGAAAGAGTCGAATTATATACATTTTCAGATTAGCATATATGCACCAAGTGGTACTATATTTCCTGGTGGTGAGAAGGTAAATCAAAAAAATTCAAATTCATTTATTTTTCAATATTTTATTGGTTTTATTTTCAAATATAAATATGCAGCACTATTTAATTTTCAATATAATGTTCTTATAGGTGGTATCCAAAAAAAAGATTGAGGGGGATTCAGTGACGATATGTGTTCATCATCATAAATTTATTAGTTTTATTTTTGATTTTTTGTATGTTTAGAGGGTTACGATATGAAATAATCATCAGTTCGTATATGTATCATGTGTGGAAAATAGTTTCCACCAAACAATTTCATGACCTAACAATTTCTTGATTAGTGATGTTTACTTTTATGTATTTTATTGATTTATGATGATTCCTTTTATGCCTTTATTTCATGAGTTTGGTGTGCATATTTAGGACACAATAGCCTACATCGGTCCCCTACTAATGCAATTACAGAAAAAACCATTCTCTTTCCAACAACTATACCATAGTGAAGAATAGGGAAAAAATTAGGAATGAAATGGTTGAGGAATGTCATGGTGTAGATATTATATAGTGTTTTCTCATATATCATAATTATTTAATTATACATAATAATAAAAGATGGTTTATGTGGGTATCCATGAAAGGTTTGAGGATTTTCATGGTAATTCAGTGTTCAGGGGATGAGAAACACTCTGAGTGGTTTTGGTATTTAGTTTAGGGGAGAGGGTTGGGTCAATTAAGTACCTTGAGAACTGTATGTAGGTATTCTGACTCATAGTGTTATGTTATGGTGACCTTGTTAATGAATATTGATATCCATTAATTCATACATAGTTTGTTTGGATTTTTAAAAGTTATACATATTAATTCCGTTGAGAACACTATGTGGTATAAGAAGATATGAGGAACATGCACGTTATGATGCGTCCATGATGCATTAGCCATCCTTATTTCATATATATATATGTTGTGGAGTGTTGATGGAAATTATAGATGATAACTATTTGGATATGATTGGGCACTAGAAGAAGGTGTGAAGGTTCATGAAACCTTGTCTCGTATATGAGTGTTGAACATGGAATAGAATAATTTTTTTTCTAAAGTACGTTTATTAGATATTTTTATTGTATGATGTGGGAACTGATTATGTGATTAATGAGTTTAACATGAAAGAAATTATATGAGTGGATTGGATTTATTAGTGATGTCTTCATTGGTAATACACAAATTATTTGATATTAGAAACCAATATAATTTTTGAAACTACTAAAGATGTTGGATAGAATTTGTAGTGGAATTGAATACCGAAATCACATGGTAGTAATAGTGATCACTAAATTTTGGGTTGTTTCCTATAATAATAAACTTGTGAAAATGATTTTGTTTGTTTTTATGAATACTGGTTATGTTTATTACGTAGTTATTAATGACTTTAAAGTGAGGATCACAAGGTGGGTATTTCTCAATGCATCATGAAAGGCCTCATGCATATCAGTATTGATATGACTTTTTGATTTATGTATCATAGTATAAAGGATCAATAGTGTTGAAATTATAAACTGTAAATCCACTATTTTTATATTTTCTATTCCAATCCTTCATTGATTGAAATATACAGATTATTAGATATTTTAAATTTAATAAATATAGAATGACAATGGTTGTGGTTCTCTATTAGAACATTGATAAAAGAAGCCTATATGAATGGAAAAATATTCTCTATAGGAGAGGAAAACATTCTTGTATTAGATATATATTAAATAGGTGTTCTGTTGATTCATCTATTAATGTATGGGTATTTGATACATGGATGAATATTGGACTAGGTTTATGTGTGTTAGTATTCATATTAAGTTATAAGTTCTACAAAATTGATAATTTATGTTTGTTTTGTCTGTGTCAATATTTTAAGACAATAACATTGATTCATAGGGGTGAATGTTTGCTATTTCTCACATGTAGTGGTCTGATTTAGATTATTCATGTTGAATTTTAGTGCAAGGCATTGAATGTTTTAGAATCCCGGAATTTTACTAGGGATGGTAATCATTGTAGAGATGGTGGTTATAATATTTTTTGTGGTTCTCAGGTCATTATATCTTTGAGGGTTCATTGAAAATTTTTGGTATTGGATAAAACATTTAATACATGATTGAGTACATGACTTGAATAAGGATCAATAAGTTTCATATGTGAAATGACTAGAATATGTGCTGGACCAAAGCATGAGGCATCTGGGTGGCTAGGTTGTTTCAATATTCCAAGGGAAGTATATGCGAGATCATTTTCAATGGGAGATGTAGATCGATTTCTTGTATCATATTTCATTGATCAATACAGTTCACAAGTGTTGAATAGAAAAAAAAAATTTATGAATGATAAGTGGTTTTGTGTGGTGGTGATAACACTGCGCTCTAATGTGTTTCAGTGGAGTTACATAAATATCAATTTCCAAAGATGTTAGGACCAGAGATGATTTTAAATTGTTTAGTTATACTGAACATTTTCATTATACATACATTTTAAATAATTGATAGGATTTTTTTGAGGAGGTATCGTGGGTAGTGGTGAATTTGGGAATGTTTAGGGGGATAGTTCTGGGAGTCAGCCTCTAGTTCAGGTTGGAAGTATTTTGTAGGTCAAAGACAATAAAATATGTTGGGGAACATTATAATAATTTTTTGGTTATTTAATATTAGTATCTTATATAGGTTGGTGGATGCACCACATCTTTTAGGCTAAATGTAGTGTGAAGGAATTTGTGGGACTCTATTTTTTAGAGTCTAGAGGGCCATGCCATAGAGAAATGATATGGGGGGTGGTTATGGTTTTTGAAGAGAATCATGAGGGCTATATAAGAGTAAATTATAGGGAAATGGGAGATTAAATCATTATTTAACAGATCATTATGCTACAACACATAAGGGATGTATTATGTTTGATAGTTCAAAGGGAAATGTCACTCCCATATAAAAGGATCCCACATTGTAATTCCCCATCCAATTGGATGGTGTTGTGTCATAATGGGAAGGACCACATTATAGTGTGATTTAGGATAGATGGGTTTAATTTTAACATTTTACCATGATGATGGGCCACATATCATGTCTACATGTGATACTCTATGAGGGTGACCCTGGCTGGGTAGGGGTGTTTTAACCCTTATGGTCACTCTATAACACCTTTTTTATATTGTTTTGTATAATTATGTTGTTTTCAATTTACACATGACCATATTAAATGTGATTAAACATTGTTTCCAACTAGTGAAATAACCCCCTTTCCCTAATGCCCTTATTTTCAATCTTCCAAAGAAAATATCTATTATTTCTCCTATGATTAATGAACCATTTATTCTTTTGGTTCGATATGGGTGGGTTCAACCTATCAACATATGGATTGATAAACAAGATAGGATCTTAATATGGGGTTTCAATGAAGAGAAAACATGCATGGAGGAACATGTTCTAACCAAGGACAAAATCAAATTCCTCTTTAAGGAACTCATTATATAATATTCAGATATGGAGGTTACCTCAAATTAATGGCTTAAGGGAGTGTGTACCCATTAGGTTTATTCATGATGATATGATCAGACATGATTGATTAGTATTATTGTAATTGTTTTTCTTTTAGGGAACTGCTACAGAAGCTACAGAAGCTACTGTTTTTTTGTAAAAGTGGTTTTAGCGGGGGTTTAAATAATAGCTAAATTTCAGCATTTTCCTACTAGAGGTGGTTATAAAAACCTCTACGGTGTTAATTTTTTCAGCGGTTGTAACAGCCTCTACAGTGTCCCATCATCCACAAGATGATCGTGGCAGTTATGATGCTTTTAGTGGCGGTTTTCGTGGGCATGGGGACACATTTTTATAAGCGGCGTTTCAAACCACCACTAAATAAATTAATCTCTTGGCCAGGAAAAATTCCGCTTAAAGCATCATAACTACCTCGAAATGCGCTATCAACGATGGTTTCTAAATACCAATGAGAAATGTATTAAATCGATTAACATAATGTCCCGACCCACAATATAGCGGTGGTGTTTGGAAACCACCGCTATACCCAAAAAAACCGATGTGAATGGAAAATTTTCCTGTAGTGAAACAATCATGTACTGACCTCTTTGCACCCATTATGAGTGTTTATGGGATTAAAACGATGGAGACAACCCCAAAAAAGTTCGGAGTTCTTCAATGTGAAGAATGGTCCATGGGGTCGCATCCGGTGACTCGAGGAACGTCCTCGGTGGGGCTCAGGAATAGCGGCCAGCACTCCGGCAGGCCAAGTTGGTGGAGGTGGCATGAACATGCCACTAGAGTAGGGTCACGGTGGGTCGGCCATGGCGGGGAAAAGGTGGCAGCAGCGGCGGCACACATTCGAGCCACCCGATGGAGAAGAGCCTTATGCCACAAAAGAGAGGGAAGGGAGGACAGCTCACTACTGGCCGTCGGCGATTGTACGACACTTGACTGTGCCCCGTGGAGGATGGTTGGAGGACTTCCTAGCCACAAACCCATGAGCCACTGCGAGTAGTTGCACCAAGATCCACTGCGGTCCGCCACACCGTGAGCCACCTCGGGCCGGACCCAGTTGGGCTAGACGGGCCCAACGCACCGGGGCCGGACACCTGCTCAGGTAGGGTTGGTCTTACCAGGTCGGACAGTTCCCAGACCACCATTGACCCTTTTCTCTCTATCGGCCATATCATGAGTTATGGGAGTCTATTTTTTCGTACCGTCAGTAGGCTAAAAACCATGGAGCGAGACAGAACTTCTAGTATACCCCCTTGAGATTTAATATTGTTTGGGTATGGATGGGGTGGATCAAACACGAATCCAATCGGGCCCTTGGAACTAAAAGGCTAATAGAATATATATCGCGTGTCTGATTGATGCATCTTTTGTTGCACTGAGACACCTTTTACATGGCGGTCATTTGGGAAACATTTCCTGGGACTTTCTGGCAGTTGAAGTATCAACATGTGGCATGAGGAGTATATCCTCTCAGAATCAAACGAGAATAGTGCATGGACACTATAGTTTTCTATAACATGATAATGGGATCCTTCGTTTGTCTATGCTCAAGGTCCCCACATGGATCCACTCTATAAAACCATGTGGGACTACCCTAGGATCTTGTGTGGGACATCTGTACTAGGATCTTTCCTGGGTCTAATGATGTACTAGGATCCAGTGTGGGTATGTTGTACTAGGATCCTCTGTGGGAGTGATGATGTACTAGGATCCTGTGTGGCTCTACTATACTTGGATCCTAACTGGGACTGATGATTTACTAGGATCATGTGTGGGTCTGATGATTTCAGATACTACGTGGGTCTGCCTCTTAACAGATTAAGATGATTCAGTAGTTACAACCAATCACCTATACTACTGTACCTAATCTCTATCTGGTGTGAGATGAGTACTTACATTTTTGTTGATAACTTTGTTGGATTCTTTTGTGTGGTGTACTAGTGTGGTACTTTCATTCGTGGTGATACCTCAGTGGTAATCTTATCTGTGGTGTACATGTGTGGTAGTGACCTTCATGGTGATTCCTTGGTTGTATTTTTCTGTGTGGAATACCTGTGTGGTACATTCCACTGTGGAGATTCCTTGTCTGTATTCCTCTGTGTGGCGTACATGTGTGGTACTTACATTGTGGTGATACTTTGTGGTATTATTTGTTGGGGCATACCTGTGTGGTAATTTCCTTCATGGTGATACCTTGGGGGTATTATTCTGTGTGGTGTACCTGTGTGGTACATACCATGGTGGTGATTACTTTGGGGTTTTTTTCTATGTGGCATACCTATGTGGTACATTCCTTCATCGTGAATCCTTTGTGATATTCTATTGTGTATTGTTACCTTTGTGTTACTTACCTTTTTGTTGTTACCTTCGTTGTATTCCACACTTTGTGGAATAGTTGTGCCTTGGGCTATGGATTTGGGCCTTCTGTTTCCACATGAATGTGATGGGTATTCTTGATAACTTAGGTATATGTATGGTCATATACATACATAGAGATTAGAGTTGTAATCATATTTTTGGTTTAACCTTGGTGGATTTTGAGAGGGCTTTGGGGGGGTCTCGGGGTCCCTACTAAGTATTGTTATACTCAACGCTCTACGAGCTACGCCATCACATTTTTCGGTTTGGGGCAGACGATAGACAATGCCGACTAAGGACGATGTTAATAGGACTAGAGGTAGCTCAAAGGTGGAACATAGATGAGGCATACCATAAATATGACCATTAAAGAGTTGTACCTACCCTTCAGGTAGGATTCTTGGAGGGTGTTCACATGAGCACTTCAGTTTACATGTACATTCCATATTTCATATACATTCCAGTTGGGATTATATTCTGGACCCTTTTACTTTACACACACTTTTAACTATTCATTTTACTTTTGTTCGTATCGTACTGTGTGATTGGATGCTTGAGTTTGCAGGTTATAACGACAATGCCTTCCCAGTTTTAGGGAATACATCTTTTGTGCTTGTCTCCAGCAACTGGCCTATAGAAGTCGTTCTTGGGGTAGTCACGGCATGGACCTTGGGGGATGGGTCATGATAAATTGGTATAAGAGGAGTTGGTTCTACAGTTGAACATTCGACTCTGATCTTTTTAAATGTAATAGTTTTAATTTTAGCAAGTTTGTTTATCAGTTTAGGTAATCCTTTGTTGGTGTGGTGGCCGATGTATCCATACACCCAGACCCTTACTTCTATTTTTTTGAATCACTAAATGAGAAAACTGAGCGCGCGTGTGTTTAGAATAGATTTTATTCTATTATCTTGAGTTAACTTACACAGTATAACTAAATGAATATGGCTCACCTGTTCCTTATCAGGATTTCACTGTGCAGACAACCTGCAAGGCTTCTTGAGAGAGTACATGATGAAGTCCCACCGAGTAACGAGGATCTGGTGCAGGGCCCCGTTACTATTTTGGAACCTTAGTGTGGTGTACCAGTAGCACCACCCCTTGTTCGGCAGCATATACCACCAGACGCACTGGCGAAAAGTTCACACCTACTAAGCGCTTTGCTTGAGTTCCAGCAGCTGAGGCCTCGGAGGTTTTTAGGATAGATAGTTTCTGTAACACCCCAGGTAAATAAAGAATATTAAATTTTTATATTTATCCATATTTGTGAATAAAATATTAATATTACTTTAAATGGTATTCTATGCTCGACGGCGTACCCAATACGCAACAACGAGTTTCTTGGGAATCTTACGTTGCACTCTAATAATAAAATAATATTATTTTAAATAGTAGATAATGCCTATCCGTTGTAATGGAGGGAATGAACAGAACTACCTACAAAATGATTATATATGTTTGTCAAATATTTTTTCTCTTTACAATAAATGTTAGTTGATTAAAAATGCGAATGAATCCAATTTTAAGCGTAGACAGTCTAATATACTTTAAAAGGTCGATTAACCGCCTTTTGATGGCGATCCTCTTTTAAATCCAAATTTTGAAAATTTTATGTGTTATATTTGACAAAATAAAATTCATATTTAGAATTGGGACATAAAAATTTACTTTGTATAAATTTTTGGTATCTTTCTGATAAAGTTCATTTTTTATTGAATAGTGAAAAATGTTGTATTTTAAATCAAAACCTCTTTTTAATCTAATTTATTTATATGACTAGATTATCTTTTTATTTGGTTTTAAAGTGAAAATAGAATATATTTTTACCATTTAATCCAATGGTTGTCAATTTAATTAATATCACTTTAAGATTGGACATAAATGAGTGTCAATCTTTTGAAAGATATTGTTTCATAAAAACACGTTATTTGTTTTAACAGCGGGATTTAATTATAAAATTAATTAATGCAACTTCTATGTTATGAATTTGTTAAAATAGACATCATTTTTTAATTTGGAATATCATATATATCTTAGGGTTATTTTTTGGTATTTTTCTGAAAAACATCAATTTTTGAAGAATAGTGAAACCACAAAGTGGTGGTTACAAAATTGGATTTTTCATTTAAATGAGACTTTACCACTTTTGTGATTTGAATTTCAAAAATCAAATTTTAATGATATTAATTTTTATGAAAAATGTGGTTCAATGGGATGACATTAATTTTTGATGAAAAGTAACTTTTATGTTTTATTAATCGCGATTAATGGTAATTAGTGTGATTTAAGGTAAAAATGATATTATAATAAAATTAAAATACATTGACACTTGTCCTAACCCTATTGGAAGAGTTATGGCCTACCAAGACAACCCATGGGTCGATTTTTGGTACCCCATGGAACCACTTGGGTTTGATAATGACATTTATGCCTTTTCTTTAAAGTTAAAATAAAAATGTCACAAACATGATTTGTTTTACTAAAACAGTTTTTACCTGTGGTTATACAAGTCATAATTTTGACAATAAATATTCATTGGAAAGCTATAAATATTTCCTACATCATGATATTTTTTTATAATTTTTAGACATTATATATATTATATTATTTATGACATCATGATGATGCAGCGATTACCTCATTAATAAAAGATTTAAATAAAATGGAAAGATAATGTAAATTCTAAGAACTACACATGTCCAAAACCTATTGGATAGGTGGATTTCAAACCCTTATCACCTTATCCTAGAATTATATCAATGTGGGACTATTAAAATCCGGGAACCATTTGAAAATAAGGTAACATTTTATACATTACCAAGAGTGCCCCTCCTCACCTCTTATAAAAGGCCCCCACCTCTTCCACCTTACCCACACCGATAAAGCCTTTGGGTCGGCCAATCTCTGATCATTTTGTCTCTCCACATCCCTATCCTCATCTTAGAAGTCTTAACTTATGCAGGAAGCTCTTCAAGAAACCCCTTTGGTTCAAACCAAAGGGAGTTACCCAATTTTAAGGTAACGTCTTCACTTGTGCTCTTTTGTTTTATTTTGCTTCTCCAACCCCCTGAACTATCTTTATTCATTTCTTTTGTAACAACTACAGTATCTTCAATATACTAGGATGTTTTTTATAATAATTATTATAACTACAATTACACACACCTTCATCTAATGGTTAAAGAACATACTGTTTCTGTGGATGGCGAATTTTTGCCTCACGAAACGATGATTGTTCAACACTCATATAACACCTTCAAAGGTGGAAATTAAGATGTCAATATGTTTATATATGATATATAATATTTTTTTGTTTTACTTAAGATTCTTTATTTTTCATTTGTGGCATACCTTTATGGCTTCCATTATGGGTATACGTGATATCTTCATTTTAGGAAGTGCGGACTACCGCCCCCTCAAAGTGATTTGATTCGTTAATGCCATATGTGGGATGTATAAAGGATGGATTTAAAGTTATTATATATGATGATATACTGGAATTATAATATATTATTATATCATTATTGTTTTCTTTCCATTAAAGTATGAGATAGAAATGAAAGTAGCGTTCATGCGTACGTACGGATTACCGTCTCCATGAACGGTGCATTTCCATTCTTATCCTCAAATGTAATGTACTTTTATAAGTACATATAATAGATATATATGATGTATGATACATATAAAGGATGAATATAATTATGGAATTAATAATATAAAAATCTCTCATTTAGTCTTTATTCCATTAATATGACATAGAAATGAAAGTAGCGTTCATTTGTACGTACGGCTTACCGTCTCCATGAACGATGCATTTCATTTCATACCTCTAAATGATTATGTAATATTATAAATACATATATATGATAGATATATATGATATATATGATATCAAAATCAGGAATTTCATTCTAGATATAAAGAACCTTTGACCACACGAACAACATGTAATTGTAAGAAATCCACTTTGTCATAAGAACCAAATATCGACAAAACAAACATTATTAACTTAAATGATTACATAATATTTATAACATGTAAATAATTGATATAAAAGGAATAATGAACTTGAAAAATGATTTTATGAAAGTAGAAATTAACTCATGTTTATTATTCAGGACATTAAAGAACGATCGAGTCATGTCGGACCCGAGGTAAGGGATCCTACTCCTCTCTTTTTTTAAGTACGCTCTTTTATGTCATTCCATTTAAAGATCATATTTCTTATTATTGGGATATTATTTTATATTACTCTTACTTTAATTTTTATGTTCATATTATGAGAGACCATATTCTCTCTCATCAATCCATTTTGGAACTTTTGAGTGGCGCCATTAGGCTGCTGAATTTTCGTAAGGGATCCAACCTCTCTATTTCTTTTTAAGTACTCTCATTTATGTCATTTATTTTATTCCCATCTTTCTTATTTTTGGGGAAATTATTTTATATTACTCTTAATTTAATTTATATTTTCACATTATGGGAGACCCTATTTGTTCTCATAAATCCATTTTTGGATGTTTTAAGTTGCATCGTTAGGCTGTCGAGTTTTCGTAAGGGATTTTTCATCTCACTTTTATTCCCGTGACATTTATGCTACGTTTGCCACTATTTCCATTGATTGGTGTATGTACTGCCCATTATTATACACCTTGAGTAGTATAATTTCATTTATGGGTATTTACATCTTCATTGTATGACCCTTCTTCACTGGTGTGTACTTTTCGAAAGTTATCCAACTCGGTAAGGGGACCTTTCACCCTCCTCTTTTTAAAAGACTTATTTTGTAATGTCTTTTAATTTACATCTTTTTATGTTGGTATATGTTCTTATATATCCTTATTTATTTAATGTTTATGTCCATGTGATGAGATACCATTCACTCTCTCATCGACTAATTTTCTGAATTTTGAAGTGACGCTGTTAGGCTGTCGAATTGTTTACAAGGGAACATCGTAACCCAATTTTGATTTCTTTGGGTTCAACTTGTACTTCTTGAACATGTCGTCCTATGAATATGTGTGAATGACCTCTTATTGTTTAACACCTAATATCCACTTATATTGGGTGTATTTGTATTTGTCACACATAATTATGTGATATATTTATCCTTAATTTAAGTATACCATCTTTATAATGGATTTCATCTCTATTTACATTTCCATTGAGATTTCATTGTTGTTATGCACCAATTCACACTTATATGGTGTGTATAATGTCCTTTGACATATTATATAATGAATCCCTTCATTCTCATGATATTATAAAGCTCGGATTAAATGTTATTCTACAATTATGTGTATTCAAGAGTCTCTCATTTTGTTAAATACTCTTTAACAAAAATATCGTTTTAAATGATTTAAATATTCATTATTCTAAATCTTTATTTATAATTTCCATGTTTTCAAAATGGTTTTTAGTATTTATTTATATGTAAATTAATGTTTTAAAATTATAATTCCATTAAAATAATCAAAGTGGTATGGGACAGTTTGATTAAAAAATCTCTTTTAAATGGTTTTTGAAAATGGATTCATTAATTCAATATCTTGAAATTACATATTATGATTGAAAATGAAATGTTGTTATTGAAATGTTTATATTTTCAATATTTTATGTGTAATGATGGGACTTGGAAATTTTATAGGTGGTTACGTGATAAACCATATGACGGGTCATACCGTCAATACCAGGATGGGTGGTTACGTTATAACCTCCAATGCATAGGGTATGGAAGTCGGCCATATGGCTATTCCATTAAGTATGTATGGAAGATGGACGAATGGATATTCTATTAAGTGATATGTGTTTAAGTCATCCTTAAGGTTATTCCACTTAAGTATGTTTATGTCCCAAGTTACCTTTATATGGTATGTGATCTTTATAAGGGTTTTATGGTAATCTTTTGGTTACAAAAAGGTATGTAATGAACTTTTATTCAGTGAAGAGTTTTTTTACTACTTTGAAAAGGTGAAAATTATTACTTTGATAAAGTATACATGGTTTACATGTTGTTTCGAAAAACTAACAGTTTTAATTCTTTGTGTATCCCTTACTGAGCTTTTTATGCTCATCCCATGTTTTTGAAATGTTTATCACAGGACTTAACGTGGAATAGGGTCATGCATGGGATCAAGGGAAAGTCATGCTACCTAAAAAAAGGAACTAGACTTGTTTCTTTTTAAGAGTTTTTTATGGAAACTTAGTAGAATTTTATACTATATAATCTTTTGAGATATAATAGTTATGATCTAATTCTCTAAAACTCTAAACCTGAAAAGATCCTCAACGTGTAATCTTGTAATAACTCAAGATTATGTAAGGTTTGAGGCTGGGGCCTTATAGTTGGTATCAAAGGTCTGTTTAGACAACTTTAGGGATTATGAGTTTTTGTTAGACACATGATTAGTCCCTATATCTATTATTTCAGTTAAATCATTGTTTTATAACTTTTTTCAGGTCAAGTAAAGTCGGTTACGAATGGAAGGAGAAGGATCTCAAACGACATTCCAATCTCTTCCTGATGACATGCTTGCAATAATTATTGCAAAGTCATGTTCGGATGATTGTGAAACTTTTTATAGCATACAACTCACTTGCAAGTAGTTGTTTGAGATATCAAACACCTCCACTATACCTCGTTATCATCATGGATCATGGTTTGTTTTTAGACAAATACTATTTTCACAATATTCTCATATTTTCAAGAAAGATAAATATTATCAAGGTATTTTAAAATATTTTACCTTATCACAAGATTTTGAAGCATATTATGATTTTAAAGATGGTGCTGTGGAAGGAGACCCTTGCGCAACCTATTTTTATTTTATTTTAAAATATAGTCTCTCAGCACATACTTATGGTATTTTAAAAGGACTAATAATAGAAAGTTTCAACTCAAATTTGGTCTGACTATTTTATTGAAATCATGTTTTATCAGATGTTTTGTAATTATATGTCATACACGATTATTTTCCAAAACTGTTTTTATGTGAACACCCATATGACCCATGTTGTGTAAGGTGTATTTGGATGGAGGAAGAAAATTATTTTGAAGGATCTCTAAATAATTTTTTTAATTCATGGGACTTCTACCTACGTGAGAGAGATAATGATGAATCTGAGTGGACACCATGATCAAGGTATGATGATTATTCATTTTGGGAATCGTTTTATTTTATCTTATGGTGGTAAAGTAAGACATCATGAATTAATATGTTGAGACCATAACGAATTTGGATGAAAATGAGAGGTATAAAAAAACTATTAAGGTTAAAACATGATAGGGTTATTTTTGGAGTTTTATAAAAAGGACAACACGCAGACCATGTGACAACCCGTCGCGTCTGACAAAGCTGCGGGAATCGAACCCACAACCAAAGTGCGACTGGTTTTTATCTCCTACCACTAGACTAGGTGAAGTCCTTGGTTATTTTGATGATTATTTTTAGTTAGATTATTTTATAAATTAAGAGTATGTTGATTTTGGGTTATCTATGGAAATTTATTAACCTATCATGGAGGATATGTGATTAGGTTAATTACTTTTCAATACGAGACATTAAGAGCAACTTATGTTGTCTGGAGATAAATGTTATGGTTTAACTTGGAAGACTATGTGACCAAATCCTTCAAATATTTGGGTTTCAATATTAGTTTGGTTTACATTGAAGAATTTTATGGACAAATGGTTTATCGAATGGTCCTCATTGAACTTTGGGTATTGTTTGACAAATTTTGGATATTAAGAATATATTTTCTTTTTATAAAGGGTTATCCTTTTCTAGATTATCTGATCTTGTACTAACCTTTTTAGTTTTGGTTTTGGTTAAAGTATAAAGACATGGGAAATATATAGTTATCTTTTGTGGATTAGGTGGTTCTCTATAAGATTATTATAGTACTCTTAATGTGAACAAGTCTTCCTAAATACCCGTCTTTTTGACAAAATATGAGTTTGATTAAGGAATATAGTAAAAGTTGGAAGTCTACGTGATAAGTAAGTATGTTTCATTATGATTTAGTTAGGCTCAAAAATAAATTCCTCAATTAAAAGTCACTTAATACAAAAATGTTGTCTATTAACTTTTCCTTCTGGGGAATCGAATACTGTTTAACCCATCAGAAGTTTGTGATTTTCTTGTGGTTAAAATTCTCCTAAACATGTTTTCTATCACTCTCCATTAGAACATGACCCTATGTTTTCTCCTCCATGTCCATGTTTTCTTTCATGGAATCCTAGTATGGGTTAACTCGAGTGACCTCTGTACTTATCCTTCTTTATTTTAAAGTGATTGTTTTACCGACTCTTGTTCCGATGTGGGATTTTCAGGGATATTTCCAAGAACAATTTTAAAATTGAGAGGACACAATTTTCAAATGTGGGGAAGGATGTAAAACCCCGGGTAAATAATGAATATGAAATTTTTATATTTATCCATATTTGTAAATAAAATATTAATATTACTTTAAAGGGGATGCTATGCTCGATGATGTACTTAATACGCAACAAGGAGTTTCTTGGGAATCTTACGTTGCACTCTAATAATAAAATAATATTATTTTAAATGGTAGTTAACGCCTAGAAGTTTTAAGGGAGGGAATGAACCGAACTACCTACAAAATGATTATATATGCTTTTCAAATATTTTTACTCTTTACAATAAATGTTAGAGGATTAAAAATGCGAATGAATCCAATTTTAAGCGTAGACAGTCTAATATTCTTTAAAAGTTCGATTAACCGCCTTTTGATGGAGAACCTCTTTTTAATCCACTTTTTGACAATTTTATGTGTTATATTTGACAAAATAAAATTGTTATTTTGAATCGGGACATCAAAATTTAATTGGTTTTAATTTTTGTATCTTTCTGATAAAGTTCATTTTTAATGAATACTGAAAAGTGTTGTATTTTAATTCAAAACCACTTTTTAATCTAATTTATTTATATGATTAGATTATATTTTTAATTGGTTTTAAAGTCTTAATAGAATATATTTGTACCATTTAATCCAATGGAGGTCATTGTAATTAATATCACTTTAAGATTGGACATAAACGAGTGTCAATCTTTTGAAAGATATTGTTTCATAAAAACACACTATTTGTTTTAACAGCGGGATTTAATTAGAAAATTAATTATTGAAACTTCTATATTTTTAATTTGGTAAAATAGATATCATTTTTAAATTTGGAATATCTAATATATCTTAGGGTGATTTTTTGGTATTTTTCTGAAAAACATCAATTTTTGATTAATAGTGAATCCACAAAGTGCTGGTTACAAAATTTGATTTTTCGTTTAAATGGGACGTTACCACATATGTGATTTTAATTTCAAAAATCTAATTTAAATGATATTAATTTTTAATTAAAATTTGGTTCAATGGGATGAAAATAATTTTTTATGAAAAGTAACTTTTATGTTTTCTTAATCGCGACTAAAGCTAATTAGTGTGATTTAAGGTAAAAATGATATTATAATAAAATGAAAATATATAGACACTTGTCCTAACCCTATTTGATGAGTTATAGACGACAAAGAAAACCCATGGGTATATTTTTGGTACCCCATGGAGCCACTTGGGTTTGATAATGACATTTATGCCTTTTATTTAAAGATAAAATAAAAATGTCACAAACATGATTTGTTTTACTAAATCAATTTTTACATGTGGTTATACAAGTCAGAATTTTGATTATCAATAGTCATTGGAAAAATAAGAAGATTTCCTAAATCATGATATTTTTTTATAATTTTTAGATATTTTATATATTAAATTATTTATGACATCATGATGATGTAGCGATTACCTCATTAATAAAGGATTTACATAAAATGGAAAGATAATGTAAATTATAAGACCTACACATATCCAAAACCTATTGTATAGGTGGATTTATAACCCTTATCACCATAGACTCGAATTATATCAATGTGAGAACATTAAAATCCGAAAACAATTTCAAAATAAAGTAACATTTTATACTTTACCAAGAGTGACCCTCCTATCCTCTTATAAAAGTCCCCCACCTATGCCACCTTACCCACACATCTCAAGCCTTTGGTTCGTCCAAGATCTGATCATTTTGTCTCTCCACATCCCTATCCTCATTCTAGAAGCCTTAACATAGGCAGTAAGCTCTTCAAGAAAACCTTTTGGTTCAAACCAAAGGGAGTTACCCAATTTTAAGGTAACGTCTTCACTTGTGCTCTTTTGTTTTATTTTGCTTCTCCAACCCCCTGAACACTTTTTATTAATTACTTTTGTAACAAATCCATTATATTAAATTTTATAGGATGTTGTTATAATATGTATTCGAGATACACTTACACACACCTTCATCTAATAGTTAAATAACATACTGTTTCTGTGGATGGCGAATTTCTGCCTCACGAAACGATGATTGTCCAACACTCATATAACACCTTCAATGGTGGTCATTAAGATGTCACTATGTTTATATATGACATATAATATTTTTATGTTTTACTTATGCTTCTGTATTTTTTATTTGTGGCATGCCATAATGGCTTCCGTTATGGGTATACGTTATATCTTCATTTTAGGAAGTGCGGACTACCGCCCCCTCAAAGTGATTTGATTCGTTAATTCCATATGTGGGATGTATAAAGGATTGATTTAAAGTTATTATATATGATGTTATAATGGAATTATAATATACCTTTATATCATTATTTTTTTCTTTCCATTAAACTATGAGATAGAAATGAAAGTAGTGTTCATGCATACGTATGGCTTACCGTCTCCATGAACGGTGCATTTCATTTCTTATCCTCAAATGTAATGTACTATTATAAGTACATATAATGGATATATATGAATTATGATACATAAAAATGATTAATATAATTCTGGAATTGAAAATATACATATCTCTCATTTAATTTTAATTCCATTAATATGACATAGAAATGAAAGTAGCGTTCATGCGTACGTACGGCTTACCGTCTCCATGAATGGTGCATTTCATTTCTTACCTCTAAATGATTATGTAATATTATAAATAAATGTATATGCTGGATATATATGATATATATGATATCCAAATCAGGAATGTCATTATGGATATAAAGAACCTTTGACCACACGAACAACATGTAATTGTAAGAAGTCCACTTTTGACTTAAGAACCAAATATCGACAAAAGAAACATTATTAACGTAAATGATTTCATAATATTTATAACATGTCAATAATTTATATAAAAGGAATAATGAACTTGAAAAAGGTTATTAAGCAAGTATAAATTAACTCATTTTTATTATTCAGGACATTAAAGAATGATCGAGTCAAGTCGAACCCGAGGTAAGGGATCCTACTCCTCTATTTTTTTTAAGTACGTTCTTTTATGTCATTCCTTTTAAAGATAATATTTCTTGTTATTGGGATGTTATTTTATATTAATCTTACTATAATTTTTATGTTCATATGATGATAGACCCTATTATCTCTCATCAATCCATTTTGGATGTTTTGAGTGGCGTCGTTAGGCTGCTGTATTTTCATAAGGGATCCAACCTCTCTATTTCTTTTTAAGTAATCTCATTTATGTCATTTCTTTTAAGCCCATCTTTATTATGTTTGGGGATGTTATTTTATATTCTTCATAATTTACATTTTATGATTATATTATGGGAGACCCTATTTGATCTCATAAATCCATTTTTGGATATTTTAAGTGGCGTCGTTAGGCTGCTGAGTTTTCATAAGGGATTTTTCATCTCACTTTTATTCCCGTGACATTTATGCTACGTTTTCCTCTATTTACATTGAGTGGTGTATGTAATTCCCATTATTATACACTTTTTTTAGTATAATTTCAATTATGAGTATTTAAATATTCATTGTATGACCCTTCTTCCATGGGGTGTACTTTTCGAAAGTTACCCAACTCGGTAAGGGGACCTTTCACCCTCCTCTTTTTAAAAGACTTATTTTGTAATGTATTTTAATTTACGTCATATTATGTTGGGATATGTTCTTATATATCCTTGTGGATGTAAAGTTTATGTCCAAGTGATGAGATACCATTCACACTCTCATCAACTAATTTTCTGAATTTTGAAGTGACGCCGTTAGGCTGTCGAATTTTTTACAAGGGAACATCTTAACCCAATTTCGATTTCTTTGGGTTCAACATGTACTTCATGAACATGTCATCCTATGAATATGTGTGAATGACCTCTTATTGTTTCACACTTAATATCTACTTATATTGTGTGTATTTGTATTTCTCACACATAATTATGTGATATATTTATCCTTAATTTAAGGATACCATTTTGATAATGTATTTCATCTCAATTTACATTTCCATTGAGACTTCATTGTGGTTATGCACCAATTCACTCTTATATGGTGTGTATAATGTCTTTTGACATATTATATCATGAATCCCTTCATTCTCATGATATTATAAAGCTCGTATTAAATGTTATTCCACAATTATTTGTATTCAAAATTCTCTCATTTTGTTAAAAACAATTTAACAAAAATATCGTTTTAAATGTTTTAAATATTCATTATTCTATATCTTTATCTTTAATTTCAATGTTTTCAACAATGGTTTTTAGTATTTATTTATATGGATATTAATTTTTTAAAATTATAATTCCATTAAAATATTCAAAGTGGTATGGGACACTTTGATTCAAAAATCTCTTTTAAACGGTTTTTGAAAATGGATTGATTAATTCAGTATCTTGGAATTAATTATTGTGATTGAAAATGAAAATTTTTTATTGAAATTTTTATATTTTCAATATTTTATGTGTAATGATGGAACTTGGAAATTTTATGGGTGGTTACGTGATAAACCATATGACGGGTGGTGCCGTGAAAACCTGGACGGGTGGTTACGTTATAACCTCCAATGCATTGGGTATGGAAGTCGACCATATTGATATTGCATTAAGTATGTATGGATGTTGGCCTAATGGCTATTACATTAAGTGATATGTGTGGAAGTCAACCTTATGTTTATTCGACTTAAGTATGTTTATGTCCCAAGTTACCTTTATATGTTATGTGATCTTTATAAGGGTTTTATAGTAATCTTTTGGTTAAAAAAAGGTACGTAATAAACTTTTATACAGTGAAGAGTATTTTTACTACTTTGAAATGGTGAAAAGTATTACATTGATAATGTATACATGGTTTAATTGTTGTTTTGAAAAACTAACTGTTTTCATTCTTTGTGTATCCCTTACTGAGCTTTTTATGCTCATCCCAAGTTTTTGAAATGTTTTTCACAGGACTTAACGTGGAATAGGGTCAAGGATGGGTTCAAGGGAAAGTCATGCTACCTAAAACATGGAAATAGACATGTTTCTTTTTAAGAGTTTTTATTTTATGGAAACTTAGTATAAGTTTCTACTTTGTAATATTTTGAGATGTAATAGTTATGATCTAATTCTCTAAAACTCTAAACCTGAAACGATCCTCAATGTGTAATCTTGTAATAACTCAAGATTATGTAAGGTTTAAGGCTGGGTCCTTATAGTTTCCAACGCAGATGATGGCTGGCCGGAGGTGGTAATTGGAGTTTTACGCCTGGTTGAGACTCTAGTAGAACCTATGGTGATCATTGCTACTTTATTTTTTCACTGAGTGACCATGAGGATGGTCTACATAGTTATGATGCTTCGTTACACGGACCATTATCTAAGATTGTACCTTCGGGTAGTGTGTCCGCTATATCACATCCCGTTGGTTAGCAGTTACAAATGAAAGTACCAATAGAGGACACATATAGACTTAGTGACTTACACGTAATTCAACATCTGATACCCTTCAGGTTCCAAGGCGAGATCGACTCATAGGCGGCTGAGGACTAGCATGATGAGGTGATAGAGAGTAATCTATACCTTTCTTATCTTAGGCACGATGAAATTTTGGTAGTTGAGTATTCATC
Organism: Viscum album; assembly: GCA_963277665.1. Lineage (NCBI taxonomy): Eukaryota > Viridiplantae > Streptophyta > Magnoliopsida > Santalales > Viscaceae > Viscum > Viscum album. The sequence goes on along the minus strand of OY728121.1, from coordinate 200,029,546 downwards.
GAGGTGTATCAGACATTACTAGTACTCGAGTAATACGATACGATAAGTGATTCGGGGCTCGGACTTTTGAGAATAGTGTTTTTACGGATGTACGATCCATCACAATTACTCTATGATTTTCATTCCAATGATAGGGTTCTAGAGAGTACCTTTGGGGTTGAATGTTCTTGGCTGACTGGATATAGGCAGTGAATGTTAGTAGTGGGAAAATAAGAAACTCGATCCAGTCATAGAGGCTTGGGCATGTAAAAATATTTTGAGAATATGAATTCTTAGGGATAGTTGAATCTGCAAGGCTGCAGATGTAGATGCAATGCTAGGGTAACAACATAAGGTAGTGTGCATTTCTTCATGTTACAACCACCCCCCATTGTGGTCCCCGACAGGATCAGGGAGCTAGAGGACATGGGAAGAGAGTAGCTACATGCGGTCAAGGAGTGCATCCCAAGGGCTCTAGGAATGATTCGAGATATGGTCAGTGTCTAATACTACCTATTGTATCAATAGACATAGGTTCCAATCATTTATTCATTCCATGAATCTTCACCAAGACCTAGAGTTTCTGGTTTAGTCATTGTCTTGACCATTGGGTCTGGAGTTACATTTGGGAGGAGACTTGATAATATCACTTACACCGATGGTGTGATCTGACCCCTGAGCCGAGAGTTTTGGTTGGAACCTCAGCATGGTAGCGTCGAGTCCTTACAATGCCAGATTGGGTATGGAGTAGACATCCCTAGTTAATACTCATATCGATTTTATTAGGATAAACAGTTGTGGGTTCACTACAATGTTTGAATGGGGTTTTCCTTGGTCGGCGTAATGTAAACCCATGCAGCACAGGTTGGACTCATGCATAGGATGGTGCAACTGATCATTCATGAGCCGGCCAGACTTACACTTGTGGTAGTAGATGTTATGAGTTTTTTTTTTCCAAACAAAAGTGTTAGATGATTGGGACCTCTTTTCAGAAGATGATTCCAGGAATATCTCCCCAAAGGGAGAGGGACGTCTGTTTTGGCTAGGTACTACCATATATTTGTACTCGACTTCCCCAGGGTAGCAGCACCCTTTTCATCATTGAAGAAAAAGGGGGAGCCTTTCCTATGGATGGGGAAGGGTCAGAAGAGCATTCATGAACTATTATAGTGACTATCAAGTAAAACTACACTACCCATGACATGGATTTAGCAGTAGTGGTCTTTGCACTGAATGTGTGGTGGCATTATTTGAGGGGAGAACATTTTATAGTCTACTCGAACCACAAGAGTCTTGGGTATATCTTATCTCAATAGGACCTGAAACTAAGACAATAGTGTTTCCTCGTTTTCCACTAGGACCATGACTTAGAGATAGTCTATTCTCTTGGGAAGGTAAATATTGTAGAAGATGCACCTAGTAGGAGATCTGGTATACATCTACTAGGTGAGGTGATGGGGCAACATGCTATTTTATAGAAATCCAATGTGGATTAGATAGAGAAGATTATCATCAGTCTCTCAGGGTCAATCCACCACTTATTCTATGATTCGGGGAGGCACAGCATGGGGGAATTGACTGTGAGGCTCAAAGTGCTTAGATATTCTAAGGGTAGGAATTTGATAGATATTCTGAAGGTGGGGATCAAGTCATCATTTTGAGAGGATGTACCATGGTACTTGTGGAACATCGGTAGGAGGTGTTGACAGAGTTCCATACATCCCCTATGGTTGTACTTCCTGGTGATATGAAGATGTTCAAGGACCTCTGACATCAGTACTTGTGGCTAGAGAAGAAGAAAGCAGTGGAAGTGTTTGTATCACGATCTCTAACTTTTCAGCATGTGGAGACTACACAATGTTGGCATAAGTCTTATGCCGACAGGATACAGAGACCCATGGAGTTATAGGAGGGAGGACCACATATTCTTGTGAGTCTCTCTTCAATGCGATCTATGGAGATTTGTCTGAATGGAAATTTTATCAACGAGGTTTTTCTGTTCTTTTCTAATACTCTAGATGATAGGCGAGGTAGGATACCGCTTGGCTCTTCTACCACATTTGGAGAGGTTGTGCAATGTCTTCCATGTATCCCTGCTAACAGGATATGTGCATGACCAAAATCACATCATCGACCACGTCAAGACAGACTTAGGCGATGGGGCATTGTTAATGGAGGTTCCAGTGGAGATTGAGGATTGACAAGAGTGGGTCCATTGTGGGCAGTTGATACCTATGTTTCTCGTAATCTGACAGTATGGGAACTTCCAGGAGGAAACCTGGGAGTCAAATACACAGATTCATGCTCAGTACCCTCTATTGGTTGTTTTTCATTTTTTTCGAATTCGAGGATGTAAATACCTAAGGTGGGGAGACTGTAATGTCCTAGAAATTCGGTATAATTGTTTTAATTATGTGGAATTATTTCTTGACCGTGAAATCTGACAGTACGTGATTCTGAGGGCCAGAGTGTTCGGAATGATCTGTCGAAGTTTTGTTACGCTTTAATTAGCATACATAAGCAGTTTTTCTGAAAATGTGGAATAACTCATAAATGGTTTCTTGAATCATAAATCTTAGGGAAACATTGCATTCAGAATGGCGGGTTTACCCTTGGTGTGACTTATGAGTAGTCGGGGCAAGCCTCTTGTGTTAAAACCAAAAAATGGCATAACCATAAATAAAATTATTAAATAAATTATTTTATTTTTAAAATTCTTTTAACTCAAAAATGGTGTATCAGATAAAAAATCGGACACCACCACATAACATGTGAGGGCATTCTTTATTTAAGCAGATACAAACTCTGGATGACACATGCCACTAGGGAATGTTATTTTTTGTTGTAAATAAAATAATTAAGTGACAATTATTTTGTTGTAAAATCTATAACTTTTAAACGGTACTCTCAGATTGGGATTATGAGAGTACCTTGGGGTTCATTGGGGCGTGTTTCACTCAGGTAAATCCTAACCTTGACCAACGCGGGATGAGGGTGGCTATAAAAAAATTTCTGACTTTTTTTCGGCTACGTTTAGTAAACGCACAAGCTGAATTTTGTAACTTTTGTAAAAGTTCTCAGATTTTCAATCTGAGGACACCGTTGAACTCAATGTTCCAGTATTCTTTTAAGGAGACTTTCACCTCGAACGCAGTTTGTCACGGGTGAAAGTTAGTTTTTTTTTGTTTTTCATGTAAATAAAAATAAAATAAAGATCAACTCTTTGTTTTATTTTTTAACCACTGAATTGAATACATGGTGGTGGGGACCTCTTGAACCCCACTTAAAAATGGGGAAGTCCCTTGGGAATCCTCCCATTTAATTGCTCCAACATTAGTTAAATGACCTGACTTTCAAATACAAAGTAACAACATCGTTTGAATTTAGGAATGTTTCTATTAAATGATCCTTCATAAATTCCACGATCATTACATACCCTACCCCTATCATATTTATATGGATCTCGAGGGGATGGATTAGCAAAAAATCCCAAAGAGACGAATCTCTTGTACAGTGCCGCGATGCCCATAACATGGAGGACAGAGCCGGTTCCGGTGGGATAGGATGAGCGACCCCGAACCACGAACAGAAGAATGACGATCGAGCAGTGTCATTGGAGGTTTGTTGTGAGGACGAAGAAAACCAACACTTCCTTAAATGCAGACACTGTCCAATGAAAGTGAGTTAGGGTTTGTTATTTTTATACCCCTTTACACCATTCTTGACGTTCATCATGATTCATGAATAAACAATCCACATTCTATCATTGTAACATGGAGAGAGTGCGGGCCAAACGAACACGGCCTAACCTCTCTGATTCCATTATGAGTTTTGATGGGATAGAAATGAATAAGACAACATGAAACAAGTTCGAAGATAATCAATGTGAATAATGGAATAACGGGGTGAATTTGGTGACCCACAGAACGTCATTGGTGGGGCTTGAGAATGGCAGCTGGCACTCCGGCCAGCCGCGATGAATGCGGCAGTCGACAGTGTGATGGGGCAGTGGCACGCGTCCACACCACCCGGAGGAGAAGAGCCACGACCTTGTTCCACGATAGATAGTGAAGGGCGGTCGACTCTATTTAATCCTCGTTTGTTGGTGTGGCGCGCGACCGTGTCTCGTAGAGGATTGTTCGTCGACCAGCCAACATCAACACAACGAGCCACCATGGGCCACCGCACCACGAGCCACCACGGGCCGCCCAGTGGGCCGAGCTGTGCCAGCGGGCCGGTGCATGCTGGTGGGTTAGGCTGATCCTCGGGCCGATCCTAGGGATGGGTTGGGTATACCCGAACCGGATCAAGTCATCCAAGGCCGAGTCAAGCCAGGTAGGTCCGACCGGGTCGGACCGGACCCGGACCAACTCCAACCCTTTTTCTCTCTTTCTTCTATATATTGAGTTACATGATTTTGATTGATGAACTGGGAGGGGGGCCAGAATCCTTGGTTTGAGATAGAACTTTTAGCATACCCACTTGAATTTTGGTCAATGTTGGGGTACGACATGGTTGGATCAAACACGAATCCAACCGGGCCCCCATTACTAAATGGAAAATAACATACAGACCGGGAATCCAATTGACGCACCGTCTGTTGTGAGAAGACCCATTTTATGTTGTGTTCCACTATTATACTTCATCGTGGGACGTTTTGGCAGGTGGATTATCGATATGTGGCTAGAGGAGCGGATCCTCCCTTAATCATGCGAGCTTAGTGAGGGACCCTGTAACTGGTTGTAAAAGGTTATAGGGATCCTTAGTAGTTCTGTGCTTGAGGCTCCCACATTGATCCACTCTAGGAATACATGTGAGAATATTCTAGTATCCATTGTGGGTATGCTGTACTAGGATCTTGTGTGGGTTAGAGGATGAACTAGGATCCTGCGTGGGTCTGCAGTACTAGGATACTGTGTGGGTCTAATGATGTACTAGGATATTGTGTGGGACTGCTGTACTTGGATCCTGTGTAGGTATGATGATGTACTAGGATCATGTGTGGGTCTAATGATTTAGGATCCAATGTGGGTCTGCCTCTTAATAGAGTAATTTGACTCAGTAGTTACATCAAATCATCTATACTATTGTTCAAAATGTATTCTTGTTGTTAGTCGAGTCCTTCCAGTCTTGGTGATACATTTGTGGTATTCTTCTATGTGACTTACCAATGTGGTACATCCCTTCATGGTGATACCTTGGTGGTATTCTTTTATGTGGAATACCATTGTGGTACTTACCTTCACGGTGATACCTTTGAGGAATTCTTCTATGTGGCGTACATGTGTGGTACTTTCGTTCGTGGTGATACCTTGGTGGTATTCTTCTATGTGGCATACCTGTATGGTACTTACCTTCGTGGTGATGCCTTTGTGATATTCTTCTATGTGGTGTACCTGTGTGGTACAATCCTTCATGGTGATACATTGGTGGTATTATTCTGTGTGGATTACCTGTGTGGTACATATCTTAATCGTGATATCTTTTTGGTATTCTATTATGTAGCGTACCTCAGTGGTACTTTCCTTCATGGTAAAATTTCTGTGATATTCTTTCTTGAGGTGTTGCCTTTGTGATATTAACCTTTGTGGTGTAACCTTCCAGGATATCCTCCCTTTGTGGAACAGTTGATCATTGGGCTATAAATTTGGGCCTTATGTTTCCTCATGAATGAGATGGGTATATATGATACCTTAGGTATATGAATGGTCATATATCTAAGTAGGGATAATAGATGTTTACATGAATTTTGGTTTAACCTTTGTGAATTTTGAGAGTCCTCTAGGGTGGGGGTAGGGGATTCTAGTGTTTATCGTTATACTCACCAATGAATGTGCTACAATAGAACCTTGTTGTGTTTGGTGAAGATAATGAACATTGTTGACTAAGGATGAGGGTACCAGGGCTAGAGGTAGATTGGAGGTGGACCATAGAGGAGGTGTACACCAAATATGACCATTTGAGAGATATACCTACCCATTAGGTAGGATCCATGGTGGGTCATCACTGGAGCTATTCAGTTTACATGTACTCTCTTGTTTTCTTATTCTGTCCAATTGGGCTTGTATTCTATCTTCTTTTACATACAGTACGCACTCTTTTTACTATATAGTTTTCTTGTGTTCATATCTTGTCATGTTCTTGGTTGTGTGAGTTTAAAATTTATAAAGTCAATGCCTTCCAAATTATAGAGAATACGCCTTTGGTGATAGTCGACATCCCCTGGCCTATGGAAGATGGGATTGGGGTAGTCACAACATGGGCCCCGGGGGTCGGGTCATGATAATGGTGGGAACATTAATTCATACATTTTGTGTTAAAAAAATTCATTTCCCATTTTGAGTTAATATAAATAAGTACGTCATTAAGAAAATGAAATATCATTTTTATATGATTTTTAATAGAAAATAAATCATGGGAATATATTAAATTAATGGAACTATGAAAAATATTACATTTAATCTCTTATCTTCTTTATAAAATATATGTACATAGAAAAAAATATTTTCAACCGAAACGAGAAATGAAGTTCAGTTTTATTAAAAACATTATTTCTATATTTTGGGTTCATCAAGAGTGGTAAAATAACGAAAAACATGTATGATCTATATAAGCTAAATGTATAATAAAACCAATATGATTTGAGATATATAATTAATATAATATCATCATTATAAATAGAATAAGAAATATCCCTGCAAAAAATTAATTTTGTAATCTAAAACCCTTACCTCAAGGATCTCATTTATTATAAGTACTATATCACCATATATATAATTTATATTTATTATACATATATAAAATAACATTATTCAAACCTATATTACCTTATTCTTTAATTTATAATATTTTATCACCAATTCATAAATAATCGTTCCCTACTATTATCATTTCTTGTATGATGTACATTGTTTTTCATTTTAACTAACTTTAAGAACTTCTAGATCGTTCACATTGATAATGATTCCATCATAAAAAATTTAAATCATGGTATAAGTAACCTAAATATTTATTATGTAAAAACATAGAACTATTAATATCAATTGGGGTTACAAAAAATGAATTGTGTCCCTCTTTGAAGAAGAAATTTCATACGTACGAATGTGTGATATTTCAATTTTTCAATAAATTGAATGAAATATAGATCTATAATAATTCAAAACAAAACTCGATTATATAAAAAATATAAAAAATAGATATATTAAATCTATGATAATTACTAACTATGAATGTTCATGGTTGAAATTCAATCACCTTTCTACGTAGAGGTGGTAGTCCACACATATGAAAAAATGATACTTCGATATCATATTTAATCGATAAAATGTAATGAATGGTATTTTAATAATAATGATAATTTATTTTGTGATGAGTTACTACATTTATCATTTTTTATTTAACAACTTGTTTAATGGATTGTGATGATTATATACTATCGAAAGAGTATTCCAAAAATTTTTACCTCTTCCTTGAGAGACTCTATTTGGATTTCAATGAAAGAATTTTATGGATTAGTCTAAGTAGAATTAAAGAAGATTGAGTGTAAATGAATTTATTACCTAATGTTATTTAGTAATAATTTTTAGTGACCAAAATAAAATATATGGTAAATAATCGAGGAGAAATGGATCCAATTTATAAGATAGGAATGGGACACACAAAGAATTTATTATCATATTTCAATTATATAACATCCCCTTCGTGATTATTTGTCATAAAATAGGCATCTATTAGAATATGAGTTAATTCAATGCAGATATAACATCATTAAATAATAATTATGCCTGTTTAGGCTAAAATCATACATAGTTCACCTATTTAAACACTCAATAAACCTGTATTTACCTTAATCTGTGTAATATTTTTATTGTTCTTACTATTCAATATAAAAATTAATATTTTTAATACTATAGAATATTTTATTTATAATTTTTCAAAATAAAACATTTATTATCTGAACAAACTTATATATGTTAAATAGTTTAATGATAAATAAATTCACAACAGAAAATGAATCATGATTTAAAAAAATCATTTTACACATAAAAGAATATTTATTTACTTTTAATTAATCGTAAAAATAATAAACTGAGTTTTAATTTAAATTATTTAATAAATAAAATATATTATAATTAAATCCTTTAATTAATATAAACTATTAAAATTATTATAAAACAAAATTATTCACATGAAAAGTTCTTTTTGACGAAAGTGTTTTAATCCCAAAATTGATCTCTTATCAAAAAATTTTATGATGATGATTTATATGTGAGTAATTATATTATTTATAATTAAAAGATAATTATTTTATTTTTTGAGAAAATTTTAACCATAATGGTCATTTTAATTGAACAGAAAATTAAAGTTATTAAATATATCAATTTTTTTAAATAATGAATGAAAAATATGGCCGTTTTAAATTTATACAAAAAAATCACCCAAAGAACATATTAAAATTATGATTTAGAAAACATCATTAATTTACAAATATAAAATTTTTAATAAAAATTCTAATTAATTATAATTTTCGTGTAAAAAATGAAATAAAAACCATTTGTTATTAAAAAATATTTTGGAAGTATTAAATTACTATTTAAAATTTAGTACTTATTATTATAAATTAATAAATATCTTTGAATTTTTTTATGAAATTATATATACTGTTTCACAGTTTTGTTATTAATATTCATATTACACAATTTATTGACCATGTTATAAATGATTAATTTATTATTGTTCATTTTCACTTGAAGTTGTGTGTAAAAAAAGTTAACCAATACATCATTTTTATTTAAAAGTGAATACATTTATAAACATGTAGTGTTACATTATAACCCCTTAAAATAATTTTCTCCATTGAAAACCCATACCTATGACACAATAAATGTATATAACATTTATTCATCGCATCCTCATGTTTTATGTAGTATCCACAAATTTTTTATTCCTCTAATTAAACCTAACCATATAGGTAGCCTTTTTTCATAGAAATTTAGTAACATTATCCATTATTTCAAAAAGTTTTATTAATAAGAAATATCATTATCTATATGTAAACCTTCTATGGATTATACATGATAAGGATTATGTAAATGAATTCTCAATATATCTAACTGGATCGCATCCAAAACTTTTGAGATGATCACTGGGTCTTCAATGTGACAAGAAACCACAAAATTCCATTCACGAATATTGAAACTACCAATTTCAAAGGGATTATCATTACCATAATCCAAAATCTCATAACTTTTTTCCATGGAAAAATATTAAGGAATAAATTTTCTATAACCTCAAAATAAATATCTCATTAATAATATGTAGTATAACACTTCAATAATCTCTAAGATTCATTGATTTTCAAATGAATTGAAAATTATTCTTTCCTATATTATTTACATTGATCCACGATCTATAGATTTTCATCCCCAACTCCATCCTGTTAAACTAGTGATCTATGATTCTTTCCATTTCAGTTGTTATCTGGTTCTGTCTAAATACCCGAGTGAATGATATTACTATAAAAGAATCAATTTTTATAATAATAATAAACTATAGGAATTTTATGGTCCTAAAAATATTTTAAATGAATATAAAAGGAGGTCAATATTACTTTAAGGTATTGAATGGTATTATTATACTAACCATCCATCTATGGATGATAGGTAGTTATGTAGTGAAACTCTTTATTCATAGCTTCTAATTAATTCTCATTTTCATCAATATAAAAAAAGTATATCTATCGGATATAGTAGATTTATGTACTCAAATAAACGTTACCGCATAATTAATATATATCATAGATATCATTTCAATATATAAATTTTCTCTATTTTATATGAAGTGTAGTGGATTTTTTGGTGATCTACAACAACAGAATTAACATTAATTCAATTAAATGTTATGGGGGTATGATGAAAAAACTACATCGGAATGTTTTTCCCATTCCATTCTATAGTGGGTAATGTTAGTAACATCCCCTAATATTACATAAAACACAATTAACATTATAACATACCATGATGTAGTGGCCCGGACCTCTCCGTACCTTTCCATTGTCGAAAAAAAGGTCATGAAGTGTTCTGGTGGAAAGAATGGAATTTTCCCAAACATTTCAGAATTTTGTGACTACACGCTGTATAGTGTGAGTACACTCCGTGTACCACCGTGCCGGGTATACCCCGTGTTGAAGCATTGTACTTGACATGGGAAATAAATAAGTACACGCCGTGTAGAACATCCTACACGCCTTGTAGTTTCTCCCCACGTCCGTGTTTCCCACAAACAGTGTGTTGACCAGTCACAGGTCGTGTGCCGCGTTGAATGTCATGTTGGAAGCCGCATGGAGACCATGTGAAATGGCCTAGTATAGGCCGTGTACTAGGAATTACACATCGTTTAATTTATTTTTTGTCACCTATAAAAGGAGTGGGCCTCTCTTCCTTTTCAAATAATTACTCTCATCCCCTTTCCTTTGAGCAGAGCTCTCCCGAGAGACTCTAAATCTCCTTTAATCCATAACATCTTCGTCCGAGCTCCGATTTACGATCCATCAATGGCCACGGGATCATAACGATGAGGAGGAACTTCTGAGCCTAGATTGGTTGCTTCCCTTAGGGATTTCCTTCCTAGCATCCACCCGAGGAGGTGTTTTCGGTTTTTGACAGTACCAACAGACGCCGATGGACGTCTTCTAAAGCTGATCTGGATGAGCATTGTGATCAGAACCTATTGAGGTAGGGATCATACCTTCGTCTCTCTAATTTTTTCATCATGCGGGAAGAGTGTCCTCTTGTTTTCAGGAGACATAGTTGAACCAGTTTAATGAAGTTAATAATTGGCTTAATGAATGGGGATGGGTAAGTTGTTATGTTTATCATTGTGTATCATATTGTTATGTTGTGAATTGATTAGGCTTATGCCTATGGAAAATCACAGACGTTGGGGGCCTTTGCTTGCACATTGAAATTTTTCCCTATCTTTCTAGATCGTTTTTTGGATGGAGACTTCGTGGAATATGTAAGTTGGATATTCACATAAATTTGGCTGATTAAATGAATATACGGAACCCTTTTGTGATCACACCGGTTGAACAAAATTGAATAATGAACATTTGGGTGTTGGTTTGGTTACGTGGTGTGTTAAAGGGGGTGAACCCTGGGATATTTTGAATAGGATGGGTAGTGGGGCTGCGGTAAATGATATTAAATAGGCCATGATGTGGCACAAGCCTTGTTTTGTGATGCAGTCGTGGAGGTGTGGTTATAGTGGCAGCGGAGCTGCAGTAATTGGTTGTGTTATTTTAAAATAAAATAGAAAGTTGATAAAAGAACTATAGGGAATGATAATTAATTAAATGAGGGAACATTCACTGGGGATTGGTTGATGATTAAAAGGTATGTTTTGTGTTGCCTGTGTTTTATCTAACTTGATTTGCGGTTGGCGGGGTTTTGTTCTACGAAACTCTTGATCTAGTTTGATAGTTTCCAATAGTTGAGGAACTAATAAACTAATTCTGTTGAAACATGAAAACATTAATGGGGTTGGGATTGTTGTTGTATGCATGCTTCGTAGTAGTAGTGTCGAGGCACATTCTATGTTTCACTATTTAGAATCCATAGGTTGGGCTGTGTGATTGGTATATATATAAATAAATCTGTATCTTTGTGTTTTGTCACACCCCACCCATGTTGATCACTTAGTGCCGAACACTCCCATTTCATGGTTGAGGGTGTTTTAGCCTTAGTTACTAGATACTTCCAACTCCTTCTTCTATATTTTGTAATGTATTGATGAGATCTTACACCCAAGACACTTCGGGTAGGTTTCAATTGGGGTGGTTTTAGCCCAAAACACTTCGGGAAGGTTCACTAATACCAAGAATCTTCAGGATGAGGCCTAGGGGTGTGCGGGTGGGATATGTGGTTGTGAGCCCCAGGAGTGTGTGGGTGGGATATTTGGTTCTGGAGGCCCAGGTGTGTGCGGGCGGGAATAGTGTGGTAGCGTTAGGACGTTGTCCGTTAGGAAGAGCAGCTAACTAGTGGGAAATGGTGCGGGGTACCCAATAATCTTGTTCTTATATACTACTACCTATTGTTTTGTGTTTTGGTGAGTGTGTCTGGTGAGGATGGGTGGATAGATTTCCTTTCTAGGTTTTGGTTACTTCTGTTTTTCTCACGGGACATTAGGATGTCTCCCCACCTATGCACGAGAGAATTAGGTTTCCCTACAGTGTGTACATTAATGCTCACCCTACATTTACTTTTAGGTTTCTAGGATGAATACCAGGGCCGTGTGGAACCCTACTAGTCGGGACAGTTGTATTTTTTGCAGTTGTTTTACTGTTGTTTCTTTTGGTATTGTACTTATGAGCTTTCTTGTACTTTCACTTGTTTTCAGAATTTTTTAAACATGCATGTGGGACTGGTTTGGGTTTATTTTTCATTTAATTGTTCCTTTTTCTTTTGGTGTTTATTCATCCTATTTCCCGATCTTAAATAATAAAAAGTGTAATGCCTCCCATATTTTTGAAAACTCATACCCTTGGTGCAAGTCGCCACTTCGGGGCCTACTGGAGGCGGGACTCAGGGGACATTATCTCCCTTTCACCATTTCCAGCACAGGATGGGCATCTTTGGTTGGAGGGGGTCGTGACAGAATGGTATTAGAGGTGATGGTTGAGAGATAGGATGGATTCAGGAGGTAGGCACAGAGAGGATTTCAAGGGATGGTAGGGCAACATTGTTGGCTGATCTTGGTGCGTGACATAGGCCTGGGAAGACCTTCTAGGACACATGATTTTAGGGCCCCCTGTGATCCGATGCAAGGACTCTGAGCCTACCAAACATCCAAGTGAGACTATATTTATTGCAGGGTAGAGACCCTAGGGAAGGTACATGCATAATTATGATTGTGTTTTACTTGATTTGGGTGTTCTAGGAATGAAATTGAAATAAAATGATAAAATGAAACCCTGATAAATTTCCTTTCTACTTGGGATTAGGTGATCATTGTGTACCGTACAACTATGGAACTTGGACGTCATCCCCCAGTGACTCAGACAGTCGAGGCCCAGTAGATTCATGTGGTCGATCAATTGAGGATTGACTGAGAGGAGGAAGATGATTGGTGGTAGAAGACACTCTGTTCTTTCCAGCGAAAAACCCTCAAGAAGTACGAGGGTAGTACATCGAATATTGAGATAGAGGGGTGGCTTGAGGAGCTTGGGATCTCTTTTACTTGGATCTGTGCTCCGAGGGAGTACTGGGTTCCCCTAGAAGTCAGTCAGCTGAGAGGTGTGGTGCGTCAGTGATGGACGCTCTACCTCAGAGAGAGGTCAGAGGTAGAGGTTCCCTAGGCTGATTTTGAGAAAAAATTTCGAGAGGAATTCCATTCATCCATGATCAAGGCAGAGAAGAGGAAGGAGATACTCTCCGTCCATCAGGAGAGTATGTCAGTACAAGAGTTGGGGATCAAGATCAAAGGTCTCCTACGCTTTGCTCCGAATCTCTATTCGAATGAGGATTCTCGGGCGTGACGTTTGGGGGAGGTGCGTTATCCTTCGCTCCAGTATGTTGTCACCCCCTTTACCATTCCGACGTACTTGGCAGTATATAAAATGGAATAGGTTGTAGAGAGGATGCACTCATAGGGAGGTGCACCATGAGAGTGGATCCAGCTAGGTTCGTCGAAGGGGAAGGTAGTCAGCAGCAGGTCTCCTGTGACAGGACCTTCCAGATTCATGCCAGTAGGGAGCAGGCCCCAGCAGTTCTAGTTAAGATATTCAGATCCTCGTCCCTTTTTCATGAGCCTAGGACCGAATTTTTTATCTTGCGGAGGATTCAGGAACATTCAGAGTCGATTCCCAACCCGAGCTCAATACGGTGGAGGTGGGCAAGTTCAGCACACACCTCAGTAACACCACTTTTCGGAGAGTCCCTTCTAGCACCAGCAGGACCCTTCTCCTCCAAGGGTAGTCTTTGCAGGAGGAGGCCGACCTCAGGGTGCTCCACAGGGACCTCGACCGGGGCATGGTCGGGGAGGTGGTCGACATCAGAGTGGAAGAGGAGCTGGTCATGGATAGTTGCACACAGCAGAGTTGGCATCTCCAGCAAGACCAGAGGTGGTGCGATGTACGATTTTTTTGTTCAGCACTGTCATTTCTGCATTGTTTGATTCAAGAGCTTCACACTCCTTTTTTGCACTAGGTATAGCCCATGCTTTGGGTCTAGACGTAGAGAGACTTTTCATACCCCTGGTGCTGAGTACACCAGTTGGGGGTCAGACTAGCGTATCTTTTATTTTCTGGGGATGTGGGTTGACCTTGGGACCACATTGATCTTGTGGGGATCTTCTTTTTCTACTGATGTAGCTATATGATGTCATCCTAAGAATCGACTAGCTGTTTTTTTTAGCGTCATTATTGACTGCTTCCGAAGAAGATTTTTGTTCTCTGACGAGGATGTGAAGCGTGTAGCTTTTATTAGAGAGGGGAGCTATTAGGTATGAAGCTGGTATGTGAAGCCTCCACTTTCCTTGCTAGGCAAGTTGTCTTTGGTTTCAGCTGTTACATAGATGATGGATGATCCATATATTTTTGGGTAGTTCCTCAATATTTTTAACGAGGAGGTTGTGACTCTACCCCCCCCCCCCCCGACATGATGTTGAGTTAGGGATAGACAAATAGCCTGGTGCCCGTCCGATTTCGATGGCACCTTATCGGATGGAACCTTCATAGTTGTGGGAGTTGTGGATTCAGATTTAAGATTTGATGGACAATGGTTTTCTTCGACCCAACATGTCTCCATGGGGTGCTCCAGTCTTGATTGTGAATATTGAAGATTGTGGGCTCAGGCTATGCATAGAATATTGAAGGATGAACCAGTTAACAATAAAGATTCGTTACCCCCTTCCAAGGATAGATGATCTCTTCGACCAGCTGAGGGGAGAATTTTAGTTTTATAAGATTGATCTCTGATCGGGATATCATCAGTTACGGGTAAAGTAAAGTGACATCTCAAATATAGCTTTGAGGTGCAGGTATGGGCACTTTGAGTTTTTTGGGATGCTTTTTGGAGTTACGAATGCACCAGCTGTGTTCATGGGACTTACGAACATTATCTTCCGATAGTTTCGGGACATGTTTGTTGTTTGGTTTATTTATTACATCCTAATCTACTCGTGATCAGAGGAGGAGCACGTTGAGCATCACGGGGCAGTCTTGGAAGTCCTTCGACACCACTTGCTTTATGGGAAATTGTCTATGTGTAAGTTCAAGACGCAAGAAGTACACTTCCTTGGGTATGTGGTGTGTCAGAATGGATTGTCAGTGGACCCTTTGAAGGTGGAGGCATTTGTTTCTTGGACGACACCCAATAGCGTGGAAAAAGTTCGTAGTTTCCTGGGGTTGGAAGGCTATTATCGGAGGTTCGTTTCGGACTTCTCTCGATTTTCTACTCCATTGACAGCATCGAATAGGAAGAACTATGTCTTCCTATGGAAAGATCAGTGCTAGAAATCTTTCGACTACCTAAAGGAGAAGTTGGTCAGTGCTCCAGTACTCATGTTTCCAGAGGAAGGGTTGTCTTATGATGTTTTTTGTGATGCTTCTGGCATTGGGTTGGGTTGTGTACTGATGCATAAGAAGGGTGTGATCTGTTATGGGTCTAGGTAGTTGTGCCCTCACGAGGGTAACTATGCAACCCATGACCTAGAGCTTTCAACAGTATTGTTCGCACTGAAGATGTGGAGACATTATCTCTTTGGGGAGTGCTTTTTGGTCTTCTCAGATCACAATATCATACGTTATATCTTCTCCAAGCATGAAATGAACTTACGTCAGTGAAGATGGGTTGATTTTCTCCAAGGCTATAACATCAAGATCTCTTACACTGATGGTAAGGGAAATGTTGTGGCTGATTCCCTGATCAGTAAATCACAGAGGGAAGTGGTTATGGAATCCGCTGATACTTGGAAGGCGATGGGACAATTGGATTCCTTGTATTTGGATGCAAGGGTATAGGGTGTTAGAGGCTGTTTGATTCAGATGACTGTTCATTCCTCCTTGTTGAAGCAGGTGGAAGAGTCTCAGTGGGGAGACTCTAAGGTAGAAGTGATGCAGGATGTTATCAATTAGGGAAACTCTCCAGAAGTATGGTCAAAGGATAGCCGACATCATATGCTTTTTCATGGATGTTCGTATGTTTGGGAGGCGATGCGTGATGGATTTATCTGTGTCTTCCATAGCTCATCCTTGGCGATACATCCGGGATTCTCAAAAATGTACTGAGGCTTGAGGGAACTATTTTGGGGGCCTGGGGTGAAACGGGTAGTGGCAGAGTTTGTGGCTATGTTCCTAGTGTGTCAGCAAATAAGTGTTGAGCACCGTGTTCCCAGTGGATTGTTGCATCCCTTAGATGTCCCCGAGTGGAAGTGGGATGACATCTCAATGGAATTCAACACAGGACTACCCAAATCATAGGGTGTTTATGATGCTATCTGGGTAGTGGTGGATCGAATAAATAAATCAGCTCACTTCATAGCAATTAAGGAGTCGGGACTGGTGAGTACCTTAGCATATAGGTACGTAGACGAGGTGGTGCATTTTCATGGAGTTATTTAGACTATCGTCTCAGATTGGGATACATGGATTACCTCACGATTCTGGAGGGTATTACAACATGATTTTGGCACCCAGATACGCCTTAGCACTTCTTTCCACCCCCAGATTGAGGGGCAGATGGAGCGGACTATCCAGACGTTGGATGAAATGTTGCGAGCAAGCATTCTAGATTTCAGAGGATCATGGGTGTGACACTTTCCTTTAGTAGAGTTTTCCTAGAACAACAGCTTCCACACTACTATTTACATGAAACCATTTGAGGCTTTGTATATAAGAACATGTCTTTCACCAATTTTCTAGGTAGAGGTTGGTGAGACAGGTGCTCTTGTGCCAGAGATAGTATAGAGTACCACAAAGAATGTTCAGCTTGTGCGTGAGAGGATAAATGTGGCTCAGGACCAACAGAAGTCTTATGCAGATCGTCAGAGGAGGCCATTGGAGTTTGAGGTGGGAGATCATGTGTTTTTCATGTTTTCCCCTAATGGGGGGTAGCAAAGGTTTGGGAAGGGATGTAAGCCCTTCCCTAGGTTCATTGGACCTTTCAAGGTGCAGAGGCGAGTTGGCGAGGTGGAAAATCATCTGGCCTTGACACCTCAATTGGAGAAGGTTCATGACGTCTTCCACGTCTCCTAGCATCATTGGTACTTTCACGAGGACTCTCATGTTATCGACTGGGGAGAGTTAGATATGGGAGATAGCGCCACCTTCGAGAAACGACCAGTTAAAATTGAGGATCATAAAGAGAAGGTTCTCTGTGGACGAACCATCCCCTGGGTTCATGTGTTGTGGAGGCATGGCGGCCTCGAGGAGAGAACATGGGAGCGAGAGGCTCAGATGCACGCTCAGTACCCAGATTTGTTTTGACATGTGTTTTTATTTTTTCTTCTGAGCTTGTTTTGAGATTATGATCTGTAACTTTGGTAAATGGAATTATTGGCTTGTTGGTTGTGAGACGTTTTGTTTCAATGTTCCCTGGAAGTGTGGAACATGTCGGGATGTGTGGGGAAGGGAAAAAGATGATCCTTAATCGAGAGACATTAATGCAGATTTGATTGAACTCATGTGGGCGAGTCAGCACTTCCGATAGTGGATAATATCTCGACATGGGAGATGGATTTTCCTCAAGCAATGTGTTCGGGCAGTGTGTTGGTTGTAAGGTGTTGGGGGAAGTGTAAGTTGAAAAATCCTAATATATGGTAGTGGGAATACCCAATTCTTAATCGAGACGCATTAATCTGGATATGATTATACCCGTGCAGGCGAGTCAGTGCCATTTAAAGAGAATAATATCTCTACATAGGAGAAGGAATTCCTAAAACATATGATTAGGGTTGTTGGTTTGGTTCCTATTATAACGATAGCCCTAAGAGGTATCTTTTTGGATTCCTCTTGGTTGGATTTTGAATTATAGGAGATGAGAATGTTTTAAGTGGTGTCTGATGTAATGGTCTAGACCTCTCCTGTCCTTTCCTTTGTTGAAAAGAAGGTCATGAAGTGTTTTAGAGGGTAGAATGGACTTTTCCCACACTTTTCAGAATTTTGTGACTACACGCCGTGTAGTGTGAGTAAACACAGTGTACCACCTTGCTGGGTATACCCGTGTTGAATCTGTGTCCTTTACATGGGAAATAAATAATTACACGTTGTGTATCCCATCCTACATGTCGTGTAGTGTCTCCCCACGTACGCATTACCCTCATAGTGTGTGTTGACCAGTCAACAGCCATGTTCCGCGTTGAATGTTGTGTTGGAGGCCGCGTGGGGACCATGTGAAATGGCCTAGTACACGCAGTGTACTAGGAAGTACACTTCGTGTAATTTAGTATTTCTCCCCTATAAAATTAGGGGTCCTCTACTCCTTTTCAAATCATTCTTATCCTCCCCATTCCTTAAAGAAGAGCTCTCCCGAGAGACTCCAATGCTCCTTTCTTCCATAACTTCTTCATCCGAACTCTGATTTACGATCTGTCAGCGGCCACGAGATTGTAACAATGAGGCAGATCTTCTGAGCCTAGATCTATTGCCTCCCTTCTGACTTTCCTTCCCAGCTTCTACCCGAGGAGGTTTTTGCCAGTTTTTTACGGAAGCGAGAGATGTCGAAGGACGTCTTCTAATGCTGATCTGGGGGATCGTTGTCATCAGAACCTATTGAGGAGGGGATCTTACCTTCGTCTCTCTAATTTGTGCATCATGTAGAATGTGTGTCCTCTTTTTTTCACGAGACATAGTTGAACCAGTTTAATAAAGATAATAAATGGCTTAAAGAATGGGGATGGGGAAGTTGTTATGTTTATCTTTTTTTTATCCTATTGTTATTTTGTGAATTGAATAAGATTATTGATACATAAAATCATGGTCGTTGGGGCCTTTTCATGAACAATTAAATGTTGCCCTATCTTTCTAAACTGTTTTGTGGATGGAAACATTGTGGAATATGTAAATTGGTAAATCACGTAAAGTTGGCTGATTAAATGAATATCTGGATCCCTTGGGTGATCACCCCGGTTGAAAAAATATATATAATGAACATGTGGGTGTTGGTTTGGTTACGTGGTGTGTGAAATGGGGGTGAACCATGGGTTATTACGAATATGATGGGCATTAGGCAACAGTAAATTATATTAATGGGGAAATTATGTGGCACGAGCCTTGTTTTGTGATGCGGTTGTGGAGGTGTGGTTATAGTGGCAGTGGGGATGGATTAATGGGTTGTGTTACTTTAAAATAAAGTGGAAAGTTCATAAAATAACTATGGGGAATGATAATGAATTAATTGCGGGAACAATCAATGGGGATTGGTTGATGCTAAAAAGGTTGGTTTTGTGTTGCTTGTGTTTTATCTTACTTGAGTTGTTGTTGGCATGGTTTTTTTCTACTAAATGATTTATCTGGTTTGATAGTTCCCTAGTAGTTAAGGAACTAATAAAATAATTCTATTGGAACATGAAAACCTAAATGGGTTTGGTATTGTGGTTTTATGTATGCTTCGTAGTAGCAGTGCGGAGGCACGTGCTCAGTTTCTCTGTTTAGACTCCATAGGTTGGGCTGTGTTTTTGGTATATATATATATATATATATCCGTATCTTTTTGTTTTGTCGCCCCCCAACAATGTTGAGCACTTAGTGACGAACACTCCCATTTCTTGGGAGATGGTTTTTTCCCTTATTTACTACGTCCTTCCTGCTCTTTCTTCCATAGGCTATAATTGCTTGAGGTGACCTTACACCCAAGACTCTTCGGGTAGGTTTAGATTGGGGTGGTTTAATCCCAAGACTCTTCGAGCAGTTTCACTATTCCCAAGAATCTTCTGGATGAGGCCCATGTGTGTTTAGGTTGGGATGTGATTGTGGTTTGTGAGGCCCAGGTGTGTGCAGGCGAGATATGTGGTTGTGAGGCCCAAGTGTGTGCGGGCGGGATATGTGGTTCTTGACGCCCAGGTGTGTGCGGGCGAGAAGAGTGTGGTACCATCGAGATGTTCTCCATTTGTAAGAGCAGCTAACTAGTGGTAAATGGGGTGGGGTACCCAATAATGTTGTTCTTATATAATACTACCTTTAGTTTTGTGTTTTGGTGAGCATGGCTGGTGAGTTTGGGAGGATAGATTTCCTTTCTTGGTTTTGGTTTCTTCTGTTGTTATCACGGGACATTAGGATGTCTCCCCACATGTGCATGAGAGCTTTAGGTTTCCCTACTGAGTATACTTGTATACTCACCCTATGGTTACTTTCAGGTTTCCAGGAGGACTACCAGGGCCATGCGGAACCCTACTAGTCGAGACAGTTGGCGTTGTTGTAGTTTTTGTACTCTTGTTTCTTTTGGTATTGTACATTTGATCTTTCTTATAGTTGTATTTTGTTTTATAATTGTTTAAACATGAATGTGGGACTATATTGGGTTTATTTTTCATTTACTTGTTCATTTTGTTGGTGATGACTCATCCTATTTCCCAATATTAAATAATAAAAACGTCAATGCCTCCCATATTTGTGAAAACTCATACCCTTGGTGCTAGTCACCACTCCGGGGCCTACTGGAGGCAGGACTCGGGGGACATTGTCTCCCTTTCAACATTTCCAGATCAGGAGGGGCATATTTTGTGGGAGGGGGTCGTGACACAAGAATTATGATACATAGTTTAAATTATCAAATTTCAGGATTTCCCTATAGAAATTATCCTTAAAATCTATATAAATCTCGTTAAAACTTGGGTAAATTGTTAATTATAACCTAATATGGGCATAAAATATCTCATTATAGATTTTCAGTATTGAAGGGAAATATAATCAATTCCAAAATTATATCATTCCATAGTAATCAAGGTGAACACAAGAACATTACTAACCTTATTTTTCACCACTACATCCATCTTTTAAGACACATATATGTTAACATGTATAAATAATTGAATATTTATTTGATCAAGATAATATTTTCCCCAATACATTATTATTTTATGGATTCACATTTTCAAATCCATAAATATTTTATCTTCTGTGATCCTAATCAATGATAATCATGATTGATCCTATAATTGCAAAGTATCAAACACCTTTTTTAATTTCCAAGGGTTACAATGTATATAGAATACATTATAATTTATCAACTACAACCATATTCTCTTGTGTATATTAAAATCTTTATAGGTTAATATATACATTAATAATTTATGATTACTATATATGTAATAATTTTACCCTTGATGATATTAATCTCATATCATTTATGAGAAATAGTTTCTGGTTACTCTAAAAAATGATTTGGTTAATTTCTTCCCTATACATCAATTGAAATGAGGCATAAGGTTTTATGATATCATGTATCTTTATAATAAATTTAATTACATTCATGGAAGAATCATTATTAATCCCAAAACCATCTCTACTACGGCGTTGTGTATTCATTGTATAACAAACCAACCATTTCTGATATTCCTTACAATTCTAATCACATTCATTAGTTAAAAGGAACATATTTCCATTCAAAGTTATCATTGAATTTGGATTATATGGCTAACAGAAATAAATCAACAAGTGTAACTAATATCCAAAAAAATATTTAAAAATTACTGATCTTAGTTATTCAGGTTGGTATGGTCCTTTGTTTAATAATTATATTTATTGATAGAGCCACTCATTACAATTTTTATGATAATATGTGACCCAAAAATTAAATAAAATCTAACCAAAATTCATAATTGGTAAATTTTTCTTAAAATTTATTCTTACATAGTATCTTCATTGTAATCCACTAGAGATATCCTTTCCCAACCATGATTATGAAATATCTAATTTTGTATTCATTAATTTCAACTACATAATAATAAATTTGATATATAAAGAATTTATTCGTTATTCTCTTTTTGAAAATGGTGTAACTGATTATAATTATAAATCCCTATCATCCATACCTCAAATGAATGGATGTATTTTAAATAAATACATATTTAGACCTCAAATGATAGTATACATATTTCATATGAATATTTGATGAATATTTGTATCCTCGTAATTGATCTATAAAATCATCAATAAGGGTTATGGGGTATTTATTATTGATTTTTATCCAGTTAAGATCCAAATAATAAAATAAGGGTTTCATTTTCATATCAATATTATTAAAAAAAAAATAAAAAGTGGACCCCATGGTGATGTACTTGGCTGAATAAATTCCTTATAAGGATCCCTTTAGAGTTTCTTTTCAATTCCAACAACTCAAATGGTGCCATTGTATATTGACACTTTTATATTAGAGTAGAACATGGTCTGAGTTAAATATGAAAATAAACATTATGATTTGTTGTAATAATAGTGAACCACTATAAAAATGAATATAATACCACCATAGAATAGTTTTATTTTCTATGTTGAGTTTGAACCCATCCATCATTGATAACCACCCCTCCAAAATTGGAAGTACATATTAAACAATAGAATTCATTCCCATTGGACTTTAATGATCATCCTCGCACTAATAGACAATCATATGTTGATTTGGAATATCTATAATATAAATTTATACTAGATCTATGTCTAAAAATTTCATTAATTATAAAAATCACATTAGATTCCACAAATAGATAAAAGTCATAATTTTTTAGGGAAGAATATTATAAACATCTACATAAAATCCAAAAAAATGGAGCGTGCCTAAATTATCATAAATCACATTATTTATAATAATATCGTATTACCTTCCATTATCTGGGGTTAATCCCATATATTATCTCAACGAATTGGATAATTCAAAGGATACCTAAATAGCAGTTATTGAAAAAAATTGTGGCCCTTGGGCATCATTCATTTCAATCCATTAAACTCTTCCCTTTTTGATAATATTTGGTTTTCAATATACCCATATTTACACATATAAAACTTCTTATTACTTATTTGAGACGTTTTTCTAGGTCATTCATATCACATTATTGATATGATAGAAGTTGCATCTTATTTCCGGTAGGATTTTTTGTGAAACAACATATTTATCATTTTACGTGGGTTAGGAAAGTCACTCATGTTAATACTATAAATTATATAACATGCTATAAGTTTATGTATAATAATAATTATTTGAATTCCATATTTTGATATATTTGGTGGCTCATCTGGAAAATCATTCATATTTAAATGATATTAATCTCCAATATGATCACTCTTAGTTCTATCCATTTTATAATATTGAAAATTATAATTTAAGTAACACTAATAATAATTAAAAATCGTATAATCTTGAAAAAGTAATTCATAATATACCTAAATCATTGTACATAATTGTTCACTCTATCATTCCTTATATTTTACATAGGATATCATTGGTCATTATCAATTTAAAACAGTCATTATGGATATAATGAATTCATGAATTAATCTATGTAAATCCCAAAGTATTTTCAATCCAAGTAGGTAGTTTGTGACCATTTCCCATGCAATTGAAAGATGCATGATACAAAATATCACACTAGTGGTTCAGTTATCAATTATAAATTCAGTTCTTATTGGGTCATGAATTTTATATATCCAACAAAGTGTGGCAGGTCTGAATTTTGGATGTAATTATTCTCTTAGTTTTGGGACTAGTATTTTCCCTTTGGTTTTATCTATTTCGTTTTGTGAAAACGGGATGGATTGATTAAACAATCAGGGGTTCACAGTCAAAACATTGTTAGTGGAAAACTTATACCCCCAAGTGACCAGGTGGAATGATTGTGTTTGGGGATAGAAGATACCACATGGTGTATGGACTGCTAGTCAGGTTTTGGGGGCAATCTGTGCGAAAGGTGCCTCTTAGAATGGTAGGGGCACACTGTCATATCAGGATTTAAAAAACAATGGGGGCTAACCATGTGTGATGTCCTGTTCATTAAAAAAATATAATGACCTGTTTTTTCTTCAGGTTTTAACACTAATTCCACACCTTCCATCCAATATAGAATTTTCTGTCATTGGAGCTCCTACATGCACTCATAGGATCATTGTGCATGTATCCTTCAATGGATTCCACCTTGAGTAATCATGGAATCTAAATGTATGTGGTTATTCCTCTTATACATCAATATTTTCTAGTGTTTCTTATATTCTCCATGGGGGTATCATTTATTCATAAGGTTTATTGGCCTCTTTTGGGTTGAATCATAAATATTAGGGTTTGCACTTGTTTTTTTGGTTAGACCATTCTTTTATAGAGTCATGTGTTGGTTTGGCTCCTATTTCACTTGAATTTATTTATGTTTCTACACATGAGTTTGGTTGTTCAGTGCCTTTACATTTTTAGATTATTTCAATGATCTTGTTTTTGTAATTAATCTTGTTGTGTTGATTAATTATGCAGTGGGAAATATATTTTTCAGTGTATTGACATCCATTCATGATGAATGTGTATTTTCAATATGATATGGTTATGTTGGTGTATGATTTGTTATGATGTTTATAAAAAGGATTTTATGTACTTATTTAAAGATTGAGAATGGGGTTTTAATGTCATAAATGGTATGAACATGGTTCATAGTGGGTTTTGAATGATAAAATGGATTACATTGGAATGTTTACTTTTTAATTATCCTTGAAATGTGAATTGTAAATTTTTTAAAAGGTGAAAATCATGTTTCATAAAGGTAAATGGTTTATTTGTGGATTTAAAATGGGGTTTTCCCATGTAATTCACTTATCTACTATGTGGTTTTCATGTGTCTTGTCAACTGAGGATTTATGTATACTGTAAGTGAAGGGAAATATATTTGAAAGTGGTTATTAGTGAGTATAAAATGGAAATGGTATTGGATTGTAGAAAATGGTGATTAATAGGTATGTTTTTAATATTATCCATGTGTTTGTGAAATTGCAGTGTTGTGTATATTGTGAAATTAGGGATTCATAAAAAATGTAATCTATGTAATTTATGTGGTTATACATGAACTAGTTCAATATATAAATATATGTGGAGTGTCCTGCTATCACTTATCTATATTGATTATTACAATACTAACAGAAATGATGAAGATGAATGATTGTCACTAGATTTTGGGATGTATCTCTTATCAAGTGTATGGTTCATGAGGATACTGACAAGTGTGGATACTATATGGCCTTTCACAATGGTATGATGTTCTAAAATATCACTGGAGAAATATTACCCCTCGGTTTTTACCCATGGTAATATCTTGACACTTATTATATTTTGTTCCATTCACCAGTATACAATGGACATTATTGCATTATATATATAAGTATGTTTAAGATAAAACATTTTTCCGTTGAAATTTTATTTTTAATGTGGTTTCCCTTAATGT
The DNA here is from genome assembly GCA_963277665.1 of Viscum album. Classification (NCBI taxonomy): domain Eukaryota; kingdom Viridiplantae; phylum Streptophyta; class Magnoliopsida; order Santalales; family Viscaceae; genus Viscum; species Viscum album. Next base: position 200,004,166 of record OY728121.1, on the reverse strand, counting down.
GTTGTTATAAAAATGAACTTTATTTGACATGGGTTCTTGGAAACATTTCAATGTCTATTACATAAATGAGAATGATATTGGTATCTTGATGTTATAGGATGGAGTCCTTAGTTTGGGTAGAATGCTACTGGGTTTTGGCTCAGTCCCTACATTCACAATTGGGTGTTTGTGTAGCTTGTATGTTTTGAACAGGTAACAGCATAGTATGCTGTGTTGTGGGATCAGGTTTCTACAGTATGTTTTATGCAGATTTTGGTGGTAGTGACATTTGGGTGATGTCCCTATCATCATATGGATGTCTTGGGTTATATTATCATTTTTCATTCTATTGTTGTATATTATGTATTGGTTAATGTTGTAATTGTCAAACTTAAATATTCTAATGCCATGTTTGGTTATGCCTATTTAGATAAGTCTTATTTAATTTTTTTGTTATTTAAGAATATTTAAATTGGTAAAATTTTTCCCAAATAATTATATCGATACCCATGGACTAGATTCCATTCGATGGGGATTGAGAACTCCCATTGGTCTTAGAAACTTGTCAGGTCGGGATTCCGATCAAATGACATTGCATGTTGTTTCTTGACACATACTCATCCCACTCATTTTGATGTTATTACCCCTTCACATAGATGTTTCAAATCTACATCCACATTTAGAATTCAGATAGGAATGTATTTATAGGAAAACCACACTCTTTTATTTAAAATGACTACAGATTTTGTCCAATACATTAACATTTACGAAGGGATAACATCAATGTTTTATCATCATTGTTTACAAAAGTAACAATATAATTCTATGATACAACTATTGATACCATAGACATTCATATATAAATATTAATTCTTATTATATAAATACATATTAAATATCAACATGAACCTCACCCAAACTGTATGGGATTTTGGAATATATAATTATGGAAACATAATTGATTAGAACATGATATGATCTAAATCATCTTTGAATCTGTTATTCATAACATGCACCCTCCTCAATCAAGTCATATTTTATAAAATCCTTTTAACAAGGGGGTAATGAATCATAAAATTTGATGATATCAGTTACGTATTAAAGTAATACATAATATATATCAATTGATGATCATAAATTATTATACGAAAAGTGTATGGGGTTGATGAGATGATTAAAAATAACTAATGGAATTTCCAATAATTAAAGGATATTTTCATTATCCTTCGTTGATTTTTCCTTTATAATAATAAAATAAATAATTCATAAGAGTATTGAATCATCAAAAATAAATCATGTATCATGATAACATAACATAAGAATAATAGGATTGGTTTTTGTCATGCACATAAAAATATAAAATCAGTTCCTTTGTGAAGGATTAATAACTGTGCCATCCTATTTGAGTAGGTTCACTCCACATTTCTTTATATTCATAGTAATGGTTTAATCCCCATACAATCTTATTGGAAGTAGAATATTAATGATCTTGTCTCACTCCCTATTATAGTTATTATGAACACATGTGGAATCTATCAATACCCAATGCATTATAGTTGTATATAATTTAATTAATACCATTCACAGTGAAAAACATGCATATGTGTTCCCTAACTGTATAAAAATTCATCCAAGCATCCTATCAAAACCCATGTAAAGGATACAAGTTTTGTAAATAATTCATATTAATATTAAAAATCATCAAAATAATGAAATTATATTTTAACATTAGAATATATCCATATTAATTAACAAGATACATAATGGGATAATATTTTATATTAAAATTCCTTGAACACATACCTTGAACATGTGTTGTAGAGAATTCAATTTTATTTTTCAAATCAAATGTTTTAGATTTAAATATTAAATACTGTCAATGAAAAATTAATATGAGAATAGAACCAGGGCATAAAAAATTAATATTCAATGAAAATTTTATTTTTCAATGTCGGAAGTCTATTCATGTTGTGTATTTTCAGACAAAAAACCTTGTGATTTTTTTGTAAAAAGATAAATGTAAATCATTCAAAAAAAAATATGATTACCTTAAATGTTTTAGAAAAAAACTTCACATTTGTTAAAAATAATTTAATGAATCTTTTAAAATAGTAATAATATTACTGAAAATATTTTAATAAATATATTTACAAGAAATAAATCACCCTTAATCAATGATAGAAATAAATCATGTTATACATAAAAATATTTTTTCCCTCTATGTAGTTGTCAATTAAGGTAATATTAAATCAAAAACAATTTAATCACAATAACAAAAATGTGGATAAGTGAATATATATTATTTTTTTCGAGCGTATATTATTATTATATAATCACAAACACAAGAACAAACAATCCTATTAAAAATGAGATTATAATATAAAGGCATCCCTTTAATGACATGTTGTTAAAAAAATTTAAAATATCATATATATTAAATTTAAACTAATTAATATCTTATACTAGTTTAATATTCATTCCTATAATACTATACATTATTTTCTAATTACATTTTATCATTCATTCATTAACATATGTTCATTATCATTATCATTTATGGTGCTAACTTCTATAGTATAATTGTATGATTTTGATCATGGTTGGTAAATAAATATTATGTAAATAATGATATATATATATCATATATATTGATTATATAAATTTTCATAAACATATATATCAAAAAGTGATGAAAAATGATTTATATAAATATTTCGAGACGGTTGTTTGTATGTAAGTACACATGATGTTTACATTTTCTTATGGATGGAATAAAATAAAAGTAAATAATAATTAAACATTAATGAATCCTTATTATCTCATAAATTTGAAATATATATCTTAAATATATCATAATAACAATTAATGAATGAATGTGGTCAAATATTATTCATATCTCCACACAGAGTCCATAGTCCACATAAATGCATGAGAAAAACATTCTTCCCCCATTTGATGGGGAATATGTGGTAAATTGTTGTTGAATAAAAATAATAAAAACTCCATAACTTTTTTAATTGTATTAATAAAATTATTGATTATATTATTTTTTTACTTGATGTAGTAAATGAAATAAAATTAGAAGATCATGGTTAAATGTTATATATCTTCTTTGAAAAAGTTTTTTTTTCTTATAATATTAAACATGATGGATTGGACTTAAGAGAATAGAAGACAATCAACGAGGAAGGGAAGGAATATATGATGATTTATTAGATGTTATTTTAAAATATAGAATGATAAATGTTTTGAATATGAGAGGATATGATGTTCCCTTTTATATGTTCGGGGACGGACAAAAATGGAATTTCTTTAATGATAACAATTATAAAATTTCCTTCCATTTGAAAGGGGATAAAAATGACAATTTATTATATTTTTTTTGTAATAAAGTGTGATATGTATAATAAATAATATTTTTAAATTTTTAGGGGGAAATTACACCATTATATATTGGTTAAATCCCCTCGTAAACCTGTTTTAATCTAAACGACGATGATAATTTTGTTGTACTATTTCTAAGGACAAAAATTTAGTTTAATTTATAAAATTATCTTATTTATTATAATTAAAAATGTTTATTAAATTATACTTGGTTTAGTGTCTGAAAAAGGATGAATTTAAATTTATATAAGTGCATAAAACAAAATGAAAACACGATTTAAATATATTCATTTTAATACCAAAAAATATAATTTTTATCATTTTAAAACCTTATTTAAACATTATATTTAATGTTTACTTATATGATTTTATATATAAAATTGTAATATATTTTAAAAAATAAAATATTATATATTTTTAAACATATAATGGCAAAAAAAATTACTTCCAAAAAATAGCTTTTTGAAAAATGTTATTTTTGTCCAAAATTAATATTACCTGAAAAAATTAATTTAGGAATTTAACTATGAAATAACATAAATTTTTTAGCTGTAAAGGTGAATTATTTTAATTTATGATGAAATAAAAATATAATTGTACATTTACTTTACAATAAATGATATTTTTATTTCAAAATTCAATATATTTAACTATTCACTGAAATATAACGATTAGTTATGAAATAATATAAATTCCACCTACAATCTAAAAAAATGATGGACTAAAATAATAATTTCCTTAAATAATAATTTTATAACATAATTATTCTAACCATGAAGAATATGAAATATTTTTTTTAAATTAAATAACAATTTAAAAATAATTATTTGATTTTTATTTCCTAAAAAAATAATTTTAAAATTAGTGTTAATTAATTATTCTAACAATGCAAAATATGAAATAATTTTTTTTGAGGATTACATAAATAAATATACTAAAATTGATAACTTATATATTATGTATTAATATATATATATATATATATTATTTAAAACCACTATAATTTATTTTTATTTTGTCATTAAAAATTCATTCATTTAAATGTAATTTTATGCTTAAAATGGAAGACATTATAATGGTTTACATAATATTAGGATTTAATGTACGGAAATATATGAAATACATAATCCTTTTTAAATAGAAATACATATAAATCATGGGGTGTTACAAGGTATTTACAATTATTTTTAATATATGTATACATAATGCAAATAATTTTTTTAATAAAATAATAATTTAAATCCTAAAAATAAATTTTCACCAAAATATTTAATAGTATTTACTTATAGTATATTTATTATTTTTTATGAGACAATGAAATATATTGTTACATTTTATGAAATAATAAACCGAATCGATCAATTTGACTTCTTAAATTAATTATGTAGAAAATCATATTTTTTATAATAATAATAAATAAATTGTGTTTCAAAAATGAATGCATGTGTTTCTAAATTAATTATAAAATATTTAAATTCGTCATTTTACTCATAAATATATATATATATATATATATATTTCTCTAATTGATTCATATATTTCATTGTTAGGCAAATGTTATGATGATTCCCTAAAAGTTGTGGTATTTTTAAAAATTGTATTTTTAATGATTCAGCTAAAAATAATAAAATTTTAAAATATCCCAAAAATTAACCCAATTATTATTTTGATATTATGAATTTAAAAATTAATTCCATTTGTCAACATTATATTTTTAAAATTTATGTTGTCATATTTCAATGATTAATATATAATATACTATAAAAAGAATTGTTATTACATTTCAATGAAAAATTAGAATAACAATATTTATAGTAGCATAATTATTTATTGAATGTTGTTAATTTATTTAAATAATAACTCATGGATTTTATTTAATAATTTCTTTTAATATCATTATTGTAAATTAAAATCAATAAGAAGCCAACTTATTTTAAAGAAATTCTATATGTATAAAACTCAATGAAATATTGAGAATATGTAAAAAAAATATATTACTAATTAAATATTTATAATATCATAATTTATATATAAAAATACCTCATAAAATTCATATAAAATATTAGGGTAAAATATGTATTGGTGGATTTTACATGTGTTGGATCAGTTGGAATGAATCTTCTATTAATTTTGATAATCTTGAACTTCTCCCATTGGCGATTTCTATCAATTCATTCTGATTGATTTTCTTCATGGTCTTGATCGTTGGAAAACCCTAGTGACACCACCTCCTTTTAATGTGTGGATATATATCCCCATAAGGAATATTTAGACTTCTTGATTCCATTTTTTATCAATTCCATATTCTAGTTACTTCAATATATATACATTTTAATAATGAATATATATTATATAAACAAACATAAAATTTATAAAATTGATGTTGTTTTATTTTATTTTGGGGTTAAATATTAAACAAACTATTATAAAATATTTATTTTAATAAATAATTGATACTAAAATTATCATGTGTTTTTAATTAACCCATCCATGGCATCTGGAAATTCCTCTTAAATATTCAAAACTTTAACTCATTCACTATGTATATAAATAAAACAAACAATATATAAAATACACGTCAAATATTTACACATTTATTGTCAAATTTTTTCCTTCAATGAAACATTCACCCCCCTAAAAAGTCCAGAAAAATTTTCTGGGATGAATTATAAATTTCATAATTAATGATAATTTTACACATTTCAAATTATAAATTAAAGTATTTGTACTTCATTACGTTTTTCATTAATTAAATCATGTAGTCCTCCAATATATTTTTCATTCCCATATAATTTTGAAATAACATATCCAAATACCCCCATCTAATAATCATAAATCTATATAACACATAAATTAAAAAATAATTAAATGACTAGAGAATAAGAAAATAACTTATAAATAAATCATATTTAAAAAATTTAATAACAATTTTTTTCAAAATTAAAATTTAAAAAAACCCTCTATAGTAATCTATATTCTTAATTATTCATATTACCTTCAGTTAAATATAATCATTCAAATTATTAATATTTTTATATTTTTTAACTACTAAAAGACACAAAATACCATGCACATACCGCTAAATATTCAAATTCATATAATAAAAAAAATTAAAAAAATTAATTAAAATTCTAAACACATCCATTTAATCATATACATATCATTTTTTATTACCATACTATTAAATATTTATACATGAAAATAAAGATTATAAATATTTTGATTTAAAACCATATTTGAAAAAAACTGATGGACCATTTAAAAAGGTCCAAGTTCTTTTAATCATGATACATTACATTAGTTAAACATTTTAAATAAAATTAAATAATTTTACATTAAATATGAATCAAAGAGTATGATAATCAAATTAAAATTATTTATTTAATATACATAAATTAAACTGAATTTATAATTAACAATAAATGTAGATATAATTATACATGGAATTGTACTAAAAAGCAATTAAATTCCATTATATATGTCTCAAAAAAATTAATTCAAATTTTCTGGCTTATTTCATTATTTATACAATATTGAAACATCCAAAAAAATGAAATAATTCATAGAAATATATTAAATAGTTACCAAAACAATAATATATTGAAAATTTATCTCTAGACAAACAACACAATTTCAAACCAGAACACTCATCTAAAATTTATCATTTTAATCTATATGAAATAAAAAACAAATATTTTAAAAAATTAAAAATCACTATAAAGAATTATATATATATATATAATTGTTTACACGGTTCCAAATAATGACTACATAAGACAACAATAACAAATAAACTGATTTCATTACAACCAATTATAAAAATATAATTTGTGATGAAAATACTCACATACTCAACCTAGGTAATAAAATTAAAATTGTAAAAATGATTCATTAATAATTATCAATGTGTTTTTTGAGAGCCAGAAAATGTAAATGATAATTTCTAATCATAATAACTTTTTTTAAACCTCATCAAAAAAACTATAAATTTTTCAGTTTTATGAAATCTTAAAATCATTTCATTCAAAATTGAACAACTACATCACTATCCATAAAAGAAATACATTATTATATTTTAAAGAATAGTATCCTAAAAATTATATACAAAAAAAGTTCAAATATTCATGTGTATCCAAAATGTTTCATTTTATCATTTCCAAATAGAATATTATTTCTATGAAAGGTATTTTTCTTTTCTATTAAAATTCATACCAGTAATCATAATATAAAACCAAAAAACTATTGTTTTCCCAAAAAAATGTTACATAGGAAACACAATATATATATATATACACTTTTAAAAACTATCTTCATACTCATAAAATAATTCATTCTTCATTGAATGTACCAAAAAAAATAACCAAAACATCTACTAATTCATATTATAATAGGATTTCAACCACATGAATGGAAAAAATTCCATAAAATTAAATTATTAAATGAATAATTTTAAATTCACATCTGATAGTAATGATAACAGTGTCTCAAAATCATATTTTCCACAGAACTAAACATTCTATCAATGAAATTTTAAATCAATTATTTTCATATGAAAACCTATTAAAAATCATACATCAAAATGTCATATGATTTGAAAAAAACACACACATATGTTGTTTCCAATATTTTATAATTTAAACTACCTTTTTCATGAGAAGAAAATTTATCATGAATATCCATCTCTCAAAAAGCATTTTCAAATCCATGGGTATACAAAAAACACATATAAAGTCATTATTTATATAAAAATTCCTTTTGGTTATATATATAATGAAATAACAAATGATTTTTTCGGTTAGTTCTTTAAATTAAATGAATCCCTGATTGTTATATGAATCGTTAAAAATATAATCATACAAATAATATGAATTAAATATAATTGTAAATGAAACACTCTATTCTATTAAAAAACATATACCCTCTTCAAATTTGGATTCCATTGGAATTATTCATTTTGAAATGGATATTAAACTTTTTTATTGACTTTTAAATTGTAATTTTGGTTTTCCTAAAAGATGTAAATAGAATAAAAGGGACGTTAAATCAGGGAATGACATTATTTAGTGTTGACACCAAAAAATTATCTAGTCCCATGTATATAATTAATAATTTCCCCATAATGTTAATATGAAGTGATAAATAAAAAAATAGAGAAATATAGTGGTTTTAAGTGGATCACACAAATAATGATAATAAATGGAGAATACATCAATTATGTATCAATATACCAAACACTAATAGAACTATATATATAATTTAGAGAAATTATAGAAACCATAATGGTTTAAAATCATTATAACATAGAGATCCAATTTCTAAAAATGATTCTTGTAACTCGCCACTCCTTTAATATGAAAATCATAGGTCATTAATATACATTTTTTTCCATCGAAAAATAATTAATTGAAGTTACTAAAATTGTAGTGTATCGATCACCCTCAATTTCATTTATCTGAATGAAATAAAAAACAAAAAAGTTATATGTAATTATAGAAATACCTCAATACTCTAATTCTTTCCAATTATTCTCCAGAAATCCAACATATGCTCTATTTTCTAATGCTACTCTGTAATGTCTTATTATATCTATGTCCATCTATATTGTGATCTACATCATAAAACTTTTTTTTAAAAAATGTATCACATCTATTTTAGATAGACACAACTTCCTTTTTTTTTCCAAAAATTTCCCCAATAATTTTTTTTGTAAAAAATACATCAGACAGTGTATTCCATGTCCCTATTTTTTATGGTTTACAATCACATGAATCAAATCGAAAAATAAGAAGTTCACTATATGATCACAATATTGGTGATGTGACATAATTTAGTTTTCTGTGATCCATGAATGTACTATGTGATAACATTATTCTTAATTGAATGAGAACCCAAGTGAATATAAAAACCAAAATATATCTTTGAACAGTCACTTGAGATATCTTTTTTATAAAAAATTTCACTTTCTAATGGATAATAATAATAAAATATATTGTACAACATTTTCATTGTGAAAATATCATCAATGGAACATATTCTTCTAAAAATTTATTTAGAAAAATTACATATCAAATGTACGAAAACAAATTAATCTTGGAAAAAAACACATTGACCCATTTCATTTTCAAGATGAAAAATATTAATCATGTCAATAATGTTTTCAATTAATGGAAATTTATACTTCCCAGTGCAAAATCATTAGTTATATTATGATCATACTAAATGATTTATAATTACAAATGAATGAATGCCATCGTATCCTCATCACGAAAAAAATATTCCCATAAAATAATCTTTCATAAGAAATTTAATCTAGATTGGGTGGTTCACAACAAAATCAACCTTCTCACATAGTGAGATATTATTCAACATTCCATCCACAATAAAAATATTCTCTATATATCATGATTTTATTTCTTTTTCATGTGAAAATATATACTGAATTATAATTTTATAATGTTACATAATATTTCTAGGTTTTACTTTCTAAATTTCTAGGAGAAATCATATACCACAATGATTATCTAGAACTATAATTTTTCATAAACATTTTTTTATGCAAAAACAGTTATTATTGCAACCTCATTTGATTATTATAGGTAGAACTCATTACAATTAATTCATATACTCACTAAGAATTTATCCTAGCATTTCCATCCCATTTTGGATCTAATGAACATAATTTTTTAATCAAAAAGTCAGGAAAATAACCAATCATATTTTTATAACAATCTCCCCAATTTGGTTTCTTGACATTCCTATCGAATTACAAATGTAGAATTCCAATATTCACATCTAGTATCCTTGTAATTGATATGATTCTTGAACTGAATCATACTATATTTAGATATATAATTATTTATTTTCTAAAAACCAATAATAATAACCCATGATTACATATTTTTGTATGAAATTTTTTAAAATATCATTATGAAATTTCTTCTATGAATTCCAGGATCTTTAACACCTATTAGTTTTCTCCCAAAAATATTAGTCATGATATCTCCTATTTTCTCAAACACAAAGGTACGATTCCACAAAAATTTTCTATAGGAAATAACACTCCCAAATCGATTATTCAAAAAAATGTGAAGTATCTTCCAACCAAATATTTCCACTCTAATGTATTAACTACTACAAATCCAAATTCTATGGAGCCTAAATAGAACATCAATAAATTTTCAAAAAAAAAATTTCGAAATACCCACACATAATACAAGAGATATACTATTATTTACTATAAATAGAAAATTCATCGTGTGATTGGAGATAATATCTCCAACCTATCTAGTTGGAGTGAGGTGTCATGAAAGAACGATAAAAATAAAATCTCCCAAAAATAGATTTAGATAATATATTGTCACGATTTATTCAATATGATTTTGTGTTGAAAATTTTTATAAACTAAAATTAAAATGATAAAAAATATCCTTTATGAAATATTACATTATCTACGTTTTTATTTCAATGAATTGTCATATTGAATTATTTAAATACTAATGAATATCGATTTACGACACCTGATTTCAAAAATGGATTTCACATCCACTCCAATGTCGTCAATGTAATATTGTTCTATAGTAGGAGTTCATACAAAAGTGTATTCAATATTTATTTATCATCCAAATTTATTAGGTTGATTAACACATATATTTTAGTCATGAAATACATAAAATATTCAACAAGGAGTAATGAACTACCTCATAATAATTTATTAATATCTATTAAATAGTATCAATTTGCATATATGAATCCCAATTGCCATTTATATGATGTTTCATTATAAAATAGCCTAAATTAACTTCTAATATTAAAAAATGTATTATTTTCACTGATATCATTTTCATTTCCTTGGGAAAACAATGGTATCAAGTGTGTTGACATCTGGAAAAAAATATTCCAATTCATATTTATTGTTAGGTAAAATAGGGTTCTAATGAGTTTTCAATATTTTATTACTCTACCCTTATTATCATCATCATCTTTTAACAACATCAGTTTAGTAGTGAAAATGGTTATAATTTCTCATAACATTCATGTAAAAAAATTTATTAAATATATGGAATATTTTAATAGAAAATGTTGACCATTGTTTGTGTCACCTATAATCGAGGAAAAATTGTTAGTCACCAATTATCAACTTCTCTAACTCTCACCTCACATATTTTATAATCCTAATCCATAATTATTTTTTCATGTCTCAATAATTTATGTTTTCAAAATATAGTGGAACCAAAATATATTTTTAATTTTATATCTATGTGAAGAAATTGTGATCAACTCTTAGACACAATAATCCATGATTTCTTGGGTGTTGATCATGTTGTGAATAAAAAGACCTTATTAATAACATGATTCTATAAAAAATCTCTTTAATAGGTAACCTATGTTCTCAACATTATCTATAATAAATTCTTTTGGTTTCATAATACAAACTTCCTCCACATGGACTAAAACAACAAGGGAACATCATATGTACATAATAAATAATTAAAAATTATTAATCAATATATTTCATAATAAATAACATCTAAGAACATATAGATTTATTATCATTAGAGGGATGAAATATAGATAAAAAAAATTATTGTGTATTTACATGATATTAATAAATAATACTAAATAAAATATTGATAAAAAATATAGTCCATCGCATGAAGATTTTCGAATAAAATATAAATTATTCATAATATCATGGAAAAATGATTATATAAGTACATGTAATCATATCGATATGTTCTATGAAATATTAATATGGAACAAAAAAATAATGTGAATAATAACAGATACCAAATTTAATCACCAATGTATTCATATCATATTTGATTATTCCAACATCCTTCTGAAAACATAGTGGAGTTAATTTAACCACCTATGACATTTTAGGCATGTTATAAACACATGTGTCACACACTTATATCATTATATATAAAACAATAAACCTAAATTTTGAGGGATACAAATAAATCCCAACCACTATATATTTAAAAACCATACATAAAAGCCCTATAAAAATGGAAACATTCATGTTCCAATCATATATTAATTATCACAAAAATAGTAAATGGGTATTTTGAATATTTCCACAGAACATGATTAAAGGCCATCTATAAATAAAATTATAACGGTATAATTATATCATTTTACCAATTATTTATGAAATAATTAAATGATTTTGGAATATATGAAAACAGTTTTTGGAGATCATATGAATTACATTGATAAATAAGAAAAAATACCATTTTATATTATATTTAAATTGGAAATAATTAAATATTTAAGATATATGATATTGAATATTACCAAGAAACACACACACACACACCCAAGAACTCCAGCTAACTAAGATTCTTTACTCAACCATAATGAAATGGAGATTACCCACGTAACCATTTTTATTCAAAACCTAGCCTATTGGAAAAAATCTATACAGGTGGTAGAACAAAGGTGGCCTAAAGGCCCAATGTCCTAAAATATAAATTGATTTCAATCTCCAAATTATTATCTTGGAGTAGAGTATTTTTGATAAAAAATTATGAATATGGTTTGAAAATTCATTAAAATATAGGGAATCAAATAAATATTCTTGTAAAACCTTTTTCAATACAGTCAAATATAATATAAAATGACCCATGTGAAAAATGATAAAAAGTAAAAACATTATTTATTTTGTTAATTAAGAAATTGAGAAAATAAAATATCCATAAATAATCATTTAATAATAGATAATTAAAATCATAAAATAACAAAATTAATATAAACATAGAGGAGAATAATTATTGCTTGAAAATTAATGATAATGTTTGATGAAGTTAACATAAAAAATTTAGATTTATTATAAACAAATTTTTTTAATGTTAAGAAAAAAATTGAACAAAAATTTACTAAAATATATGTAAATAAATATTATTTTATATAAATAATCATTAAATTTTCTCTTATTTTAATTTAGCTCATAAATAATATTGAGTATATTTTGATAATGAAATGAATCGTTTACCTATTCCACTTATTTATGTAAAGGAATGTTAATATAATATATAATAAAAATAACAATATTAATCATTTTTATAAGAAAATTAATAAAATATATTACCATTTTTAATCTAAATTTATATTCCTTTGTTATAAATTTAGTTTTTATTTGATTATTTTTATCATTAGATGTATGTAATTTGATAGTTTCTTGCAGGTTTAATAATGGTGATAACAAGTCTCACTCATTGACAACATGTTCTATATTTATATATTGATTATTTTATTGCATTAATTTTTTAAGAATTTCATATATCCCAAGTTCATATTATGAAAATAATTTGTATAGCAAATTCAATTATAATCCATGATGACCATGTTCTGTTTAATTTATCTATAACATCATGGTAAATAATAATGTCCACTAATTTTTCAATCTTAATTACCAATATTAATGAAATAAATTTCTCATTTAAATTTTAGAATATTATAAATATTTTCATCTTTATTAATTATAGAAAAATTGTTGATTTTTAATTAAAAAATTTCATGTAGGTCTATGAACAGAGCCAAACTAGAATTTTCTATATTAGTGAATCATTAAGATTTTGGAGTTACAAATTATTGTAATATATATATTGAATTGTAATTATATTAATAGAACATCAATATAGAATATAATAATATTTTTAAATAGATTATATGTTATAATAATTTAAAAAATTATAGAGGTTCTTATATATAACCCTTGATGAATATTATTCATCTCGACCAGAATTCCATTATAATGAAGGATTTAGATTTATTAAATACATAAACAATATATCCAACAGGTATAAATATTTTGGAGTGGAATAATGGTAAGTGTTTCTTTATCTAACAGAAGGAAAAGAGTGGTTTATAAGATGTAGAGAAGGGTTTCATTAAGATGTTATTTTTAACAGAATTTCCACGAAAATTCATTACTCAATGTATATATATTCAATTTTAATATGAAAATAGATGGATATTGTAGAAATATAGATTTGGGTCATTCATACCCAAATATATACTATTTATATTAATGGATTTGTAATATTTTTGGTCCTTTACACTTACTTTAACCTTTTTTTCAACGTTTTTCCAATATAATGGTATATAATGTTTTACATTAGTAATATATTTTTATTCCTAAATAAGAAATTAACATTCTATGATAATTTAAAAATGATCCTTATTAATTCAGAATCTATTTAATACATTTCAATTTCAAAATCTAAAAACACTATCATTCTAATGAAAACATAAAATACATATAAAACATTGGTTTTAAAAATATATTTATTCTAAAACGTTATAAAATCCTAAAATTATTTAATTAAAATTTAAAATTAAACGATTTATAATTTATTTTTATAAATTTAGCAATAAATTTAATTTTATTCTTCCTCTAAAAGATATTAATTTATGTTATTATGATAAAAATAATTCACGCTTTGGTAAATATTAATTGATGAAAAATACATTTTAGGAATAAATTATTTTAATCATGTAACATTAAAACTTATTAATAGTCCAATAAAATTAAAAAAAAATTTCAGTCAATTTTTATTAAATTATTTATTTGAATTGTTTTATAAAAAATAATCAAAATATAATTATGTACTGAAAAATAAATAATTATAATAAAATATTGAACTTTTTTTTATTTCTCACCCAAATGATTATTTTATTTTGAATTATAAGACTCATAATTTTTTAATGAAAATTACACAACATCAATATAACAATTGGATACAGTTATATACACCAACCATATATTCAAAGGCTGAATGTGTAATGATAACATATATAATAGAAATATGACAAATGAACATACGTTGATTAAATTTATATATACTTATCATATAATATAACTATATATAGTATCACATAAATCTATATAATCAATCATTTTATTCATTTTATTCATTTTATTTATGTTATTATTTGTTATTATTTTCCTTATATCAAAACATAAAATCAAATAGAATTTATTTAAATTGATCCCCAATGAAATGGATTACATGTTCCTTGTATTTTTTTTTCATTTATGTTTTTATTAAACATATATTTTTCATTCTGATGTTTGATGTTAGATTATTATAATGGTTTAATGTTCATCATAAAGTGTAATATTTTCTATCAAAAAAAGTTTTCACCATTAATTTTATTTTATATTTTTACTGAAACAAGCTACTAAAAATGTATTTATATATTGGAAAATAAATACTAAAATAATTAGGTTTTACATTCCACTCAATTTAAATAATTTCATTCCAAAAATATCATTACATGTAAACAATCATATGTGGGTACATATTAAAAATTATATCTTTATGTTTCAATATTACTTCCATAAATATTATGGTTAATATATTAAATTATATCTATGTGTGTTTTCATTTTTTTGTGGTACTTTTCAACTATTTATAAATATCACTAATAGTTATTCCTTATAAATTAGATAATTTTCTGTTTTTACTACTTTTGAGATTATTACATTTGGATGGACAAGTATAAAACTCATGAAATATAATATATAAACTATATCATGAAACTCTAATAGGATTGACATTATATGATTTGTCACCATCCCCAAATGATAATGGTATTTTAAAGGACCAATGTATCTAGTGATTAATCTTTTCTTCAACCAAAATATGATAACCATCTTCTATAGAGTTATTTAAATGAATATATATTAATTGATAATAAATACAATGTATGTATGATGATTATCATCTTATCTCTTATTATAAATTTGTGTAGTTCTATTGTGTTTTTAAAATGGTTTAACATTTTCTTAAATTTGATAAGAAAGATTTGATCCTACAAACATATAGTCTCTTATATCATATAAACATGTAGGATATCTATAATAATTCTCGTAAAGAGCCTTAAATATATCCATTAAAAATATAAAATATGGACATTTTTATATTATAACTCTATTGGGTAATGTTGTTGATCCCAACATCCTATTAAATATATTGAAAAAGATATTGAAATTTCATATAGAGAATCAATGGTCATTATAGATTTACCATCAGTATGAAGATTAAAATAAATTCTATAACTTTGAAATATATCAGATACTTCATGTATACTACATTTTTTGATTCATGTAAACCACTAATACTGATCTAATATAATAGAAATTACATAAATATTCAGTAATACCTATTCCATTTTATATATCATTGAATATCAACTGAGTGATATATCATCTCTAATATCAATGAATTGGTATTAATATATAATGTGATCAACTTTATGAAATTATTTTATATAAATATGAGTTCTTAAGAAGAATATAAATCAATTCCTTGGTATTAATGTCCCATTTCAAAATAGGTATGGTTTATTGATTCTTCATCCCTTTTGATTTATAATGTTCGGCATAATATGTCCCAAAGACAAAGAATCTTGATCTATACATTACGACCTACATCCTGATTTTTTCCAACAAAAAAAATCCCTAATTTACTTATACATATTTTAGATTCTTTGTTGGATAATAATTGATGAAATATACACATAATCAAATAGTTTTTTCTTCAATTTTTTTTATTCCTAGATAATATATTGATATCCTATAAATATCATAATTTAATTATTTTTATAGATAATCTCTAATATATTTTCTACATTATTGAGTGTCTATATATCCTCCATTATCTCCACTTTATTCTTCTCATAGATTGATGTAAGATCTATCATTTATAATGTACTGTATATCTACCGTTCCACTATTATTTTATTTACATACTATTAAAATTCAAGAGTACTGGATCTATTTTGATCACAATCATGTATATGATAGAAACAACCATAATTATTAAATAATTATTCATCATTTATGTCTCCAAAATGTGTAAATTTTTCATGTAGTATTAATATTTCATTATATCTAACCAAATACATTATAATATGTTAATATAATTGTCTTTGAATATACAAATTAATCACTTGTGGTCAATTTTTTGAACACTTACCACAATCGAGAAAATTCCTCCATATAATTAAATAAAATATTATGACTACTTGATCTGAATAACGTGTTATGTAATTTTGATCGTGGATATTTAATTTAAATTTTACACAAACTACAACCATATCATTTTTCATAAGGATACATCCCAATACCATCATTGATGCATAACTATATATCAAAAACCATTCTTTATTACTGTTTACTATTATTATAAGTGAAATTACCAACTACATCATGATCTATATGAAATTATATAAACATAATCATATATCCAAATTATTCTAACATTTTTCTGAGTTAACATAGTTATTCTATTTGAAAATCGTTATAATTTTTTCATAGACATTATATTTTATCCAACCGCAGAAATAAAACATTTGATACACCTTAGTGTGGATGGTTTTGATGATGGATATATCTCCTCATTCTTTGAAATATACATAGATATTCCATTTATTATGATTACATGACCCAATATTGTTAACTTAGATAAGAATAATAATATCATTAAAAAATTTAATATAGTTTATTCTTTCTCATGTTCTTCAATAAAATCACGAAAATTTATATCATTTTATTCTTTTATCTTTGAATTTATTTGAATCCGATTTTTAAATATCACAAAAAAATTGGCTTAGGTAATCTATAAAGATTATATTCATTAAATCCATTATTATAGTGGTGGTATATGGATTTATGAATATCATTAATATGAACTGATTTTAAGAATATCATGTATGAATAGTTTTGTTGGGGAAATCCTATATTTTCACCATAAATTGATGAAATTTAACTCAATTGTCAATCATTATGATGTATTTACCTCTAAAGAGTTGATAAAAATGTGATAAACAAGGGTTAAATGATACTTATTCTTGGTCATGATTTTTATAATTTCATTATAATTAATGTAGATATTCCTTAATACATATTAACTTTTAATTAATTGAACTATTGTACACCATGATAAATCATTTAAAAATACACAATCATCTATCAAAGAGTAGTTTTATATTTTAGATGAATCCATCATACTTTTAGTATTATTAACTATTATTTAAATATATAGTTTCATGTGGTTATTAAGCGCTCTTATAAAACATCACATCTTTACTGGTGTAGGTAGAACTAAAATCAAATAATATATATATATATATATCCTGATTGAATGACTTGTGTACCTTTCACCACTTTTTTTCAATACCGATTTTATAAGTTTTGATTCTATACACTTTTCCTTTCTCCCTTATGTATGAACGATATTGATGATGATTTTAATCATTAAGCCTTGGGATGCTGCATTTTCTATAATAATGGTCAAACTAATTAAAATATAAGAATCAGATTAAGGTTAGTGAATTAGGCTAATAATTCTTTTCACTCATCATTATATTTTATCATTCATGTTATTAAAGGTATTATCAACCATACATAATAAATTTTGCTATTATTTTGATAAAATTTCATCCATTATTCATCCATCATCATTAACTTAAGAGATGATGAATCATTTATACTTCTTTTATTTAATAGTTTAGTTTTAATGAAACATAGTTTCACACTATTAACTCGCAAAACTATGGGAGTAATTGGACTTCATGATTTCTATTTCCACCTTTATTTTACAACAAATTTCTTATATGTTACAATGTCCCATATAATTAATACCATTTAGTTATTTGGTTTAAATAAACTAAAATAATTTAATTTTTCAATTTTTTTTATTGAAAATAAAATAATAGTACAATTCATGTGCCCCAAAAATGTTATATGAGGAACCAAGGGATTCATCCTTATTTTGATTAATCTCTTAGAATTAACTATCTATTTTATATTAAAGTGTTCCATGAAAAGGCATGTGTGAAATATATTCTTCTAATACCCACACATTACATATAGATGATCCACATTATTCTTGTTATTTTTGAGAGTACAACATTATTCTCATTCACAATTAAAATGATAAATATTTATAAAAAACATATCTTGACCTCATCACTAAAAAATGGAAACTATTTTTTTTGTTATATTAATCAATTATATAATATTTATTTGATTAGAATATCCACTCATAATGGTTTTTCATTATCTAATTATGGAGTAAATGTATATTTATTCCATCATTGTAGTGATGCCGTGTTTATCATTTCTCATGTTGTCATTCATACCCAAAAAAATTTATAAGCACCTTCAAGAAATTTTTTTCTTTAGAACCCATCCCATTTTTTCACATTATTACAATAATTTCATATTACATTTAATAGTTTTTAAATCAATACATATTACATCACTTAATAAAATAAATAAATAATTATGTGTTCATCATGAATAAATCTATAGGGTAAGAAATCATATCATACATAATATTAATCCAATGATAATCAAAATTTGGAAGCCTTATTTTAATAAAAAAGCACGGATAAAAGGATCATTTATCATTGCTAAAAAGGTGCGGTTAAAATTGACCCTTTATGAGCGATTTATTTTTTTTGTGCTGAGAAAGCCCCCCACATTATTAGCGATTTGTTTAGCGCAGATAAAGGGGACCCCGTTATTAGTATTTTCTTAGTAGAGTTGATAAAGGGTGGGCTTTATCAGCTCTTTTTCCTAATGATGAAAAAGTTTATATTACAAATAAATTCATTAAAAATAATATATTGTTATATATGTATATTTATATTGATATAAATATAATATATATTTTTTAAATATGTTTTAGATAACTATAAATAGTATGTTACCATTTAATATATAATAAATTTAGTTAAAATAGATTCAAAATATTATAAAATATATTATTAATTAATAATTTTCTAATTATAATCGATTAATAATAATTTAACAACAACTTGAAGACACAAAAAAAAAATTAATTAAAGATCTAAAATAAGATGAAAATATAACCTAAACATCAAACAAACATAAATTTTGATCCGTGTGTCCCTTTGAGATCAACAACAAATCAAACAGAATTTTATGTTGAGATTTAAATTCTAGTGACCAAAAGGGACCCTTATACCACATTTTTTCAGGCCCAAAATGGCCCAAAAAGCATCCAAAACTGTGATTTTAGTCGGGATACCCAGATTTTCTATCATTCAAGAAGGTGTAACTTCTGATCAGGATGTATTCTAGGCATGTCCTACATATTATATATAATATAGTTTCATTTTCATAGATGTTACTTTTTGTACAGTTGAAGTGGACTTCTGGATTAGAATTTATTGTCGTTTTGACATTCTTTGACTTTTCAGATACACTTATATATGTATTTATCAGTAAATATACATGTATATATATATATGTATATGTATATGCGTGTGTGTCTGTGTTGTATATATGTATGTATGTAGATATGAATTTATTTATTTATAAACACACATAAGAACATATTTTATAAATGTATATTAAACTAATATTATAAAGATATATTAATATACAAAAAAATATACTGAGAAAAAATTTAACCTAAATATATATAAATAAATATAAATATATATTACTATACAAATATATATATATATATATATATTAATATATGATTAAATATATATGTATTAATATAACTAAATATATTTATATTAATATGAATCTATATTTATATATGAATAAATACAACAATATATATAAATGTATATGAATATACGAATATATATATATATATATTAATATTTGAATAAATATATATATATTAATATATTTATAAATATATATGTATTAATATAAATAAATATATTTATATTAAAATCAATATACATTAATATATGAATAAATATACCAATATATATAAATATATATTAATATATGATTAAATATATATAACAATATATGAATAAAAATAACTATATATATAAATAAATATATCATTAAATAGAGAAAAAGACTAAATAGCTTAGTGGTAAAGGTGCAGTCATGCAAGGGGGGACGTATCAGGTTCGTGTTCAGGTAGAAGTAGTGGCACATAAGTATGTGGGGGATCCACAGGAAATTGAATCATGCATAGAGTGGAAGTGGGTCCACCTAGCACTGATAGGGGGTGGGGGGTCAAGCGCTATTAAAATCACAACATTCGTATTATATATTTTTTAATTTTTTTACTGTAATCAATGTTATAAAAATAATAGATAAATAACCTTTTTAACAATGCTTTTTTAGCATTGATAAAAATCCCCTTTTATCATCAAATTTATTTATTGTTCATAAAAGGGGACATTCTCAGTTCATTCTAAGAACAGATAAAAGAGACCTCCCTTTATCATTTCATGTCATAACAAAGCTACTCTAGTGTGGTTTATTCCTTTTTCTAGTGTTGAAAAATTCCATATTTGTAGCAGTGATGATAATATAACCATCAATTTTAAAAATGTTTTTAATTTTTACATCATATATTATTTACCATAGTATAAATTTTTTATGTTCAACTATTTATTTCTATTTGGAAGATGAAAAAAACAATTTATAATTAAAATATTATTATTGTCACTTTTTATTTCAATATGTATCTCAGAAGAAGTTATATTTGTAGGAATGTTTTGGTGAATCTCATATTTGTTTAATATATCTTATATTCTCTACATAATGAATATTACTATGACTATGGAATTGATTCCACATCCAAGAATAGTAATCGTTTTGACTTGAAAAATATATAGTTTGACATGAAATATATTATAAGTATATAATGAGATCTTTTTTATTACTGTTACTATAAATATGACCCTTTCTTAAACATTAATAAATTTACAAAAATTATTTCAAAAATTATTTCAAAACCATCATCATAATGATTATTAATATATATAAAATTATGATTAAAACCATTAATAACTCAAACAACATTAAATAGATTGTCATTAGAGAAATCAATATTTATGATACTCATAATTTTCCTTAGCTATGATATGTGGAAAACATTGTGCACCCTGTGCAACTGAGGTGGAAGATCTAATCGGTAAGAAACCTCACAAACTCTACAGAGGACCTGAAAGGGTCCGTTTATCCTCAGATATTACTTGCCACCCCTGCCAAATCTCTGCAAACCTCATCGAGGCAAGACACGTAGAAAGATTTGGTCACCGTCATCAAACTCTAGAGGTCTCACCCTCCTGTCGGCATAAAACTTATTCTTGATTTGTTTAGTCTTTATCCATTCCTAGATGATCTTCATATCCTCTTTGGTAGCTCATACCATATCTGGTCCCATGAGTGTGGACTACCCAGGGTCAGTCCAGCACAAAGGAGATAAAAAAAGTTGGTTGTGAAAATCCCTAAACGGTGACATCCCAATGGTGTAGTGATAGATGTTTTTGTTTGCATATTCTACCAAGGTAAGGTGATCTTCCCAAATATGTCCAAAGTATACAATGGGAGTGCACATCATGTCCTTGAGGGTATGAATGGTCCTCTCAGTATGGCCATCCATTTGAGGGTGTAAGACATTTCTCAAACAAAGTTGTGTCCCAAAAGACTCTTGCAACCCCTTCCGTAGATGGGAAGTGAAATGTGTGTCATGATCGGAGTCAATCGTTTTCGGTACACCATGTAGCCACAAAATATCTTGCAAATAGAGGCATTCCAATCACATTACTGAATCCTTATCTTTAATCGGTATGATGTGGGCCAACTTTTTGAGTTGGTCGATGAACCCAAAAATAGATTCATGACCCCTAGATGTATGTGGATGTCTAGTCATGAATTTCATGGATATCCCATCCCTCTTCTACTATGGTGCCTCTAAAGGATGAGCTATGCATGCTGGTACCTCATGCTCTGCCTTATCTTATAGACAAGTGAGGCAGTGAGAGACAAACTCTACCACTGCTTTCTTCATTCCAGGACACCACTGCTGTCGTCGGAGATCCTGATACATCTTTGCCACTCTTGGATATACAACCAGAGTGGATGTGTGGAACCCCCTCTATACTTCCTCCCGAAGTGCCCCTGGTGCCATAGTACGTCCTCGGAAAAGGATGATGTGCTCTCCACCATCCGAAAATCGATCAGGTACATGACATGTGGATATATGAGCACGTTGAGCCTCACAATCAGTGTCGCCATGCAGAGCCTTCCTGACTCACTTAATAAGTGGGAGAGTGATTGTAAAATACTGAGGAAAATATTATCCATCTCGTTCCATAAAGGATATCTATTAAGCGGTCAGCTGCTCTATCACCTCACCAAGCAGTTGTATATCAGATCTCATGCTGAGTCCATCTGCAACAATGTTCCCCTTCCCATAAGTATATACAATCTCTAATTCATAGTCCAAGATGATCTCAAGACAACACCACTATATCAGGCTCAGGTCCCTCTGAGAGAAGATATACTTGAGACTCTTGTTTTCATAGTAGAGTTTAAAATGTTCACCTATCATGTAATGTCTCCACATCTTCAAGGAGAAGGACACAACTGCTATATTCATGTCATGGGTAGCGTAGTTATTCTCATCCAGTCTCAGATATCAAGAACCATATAGGATCACTACTCTCTCCTTCATCAGGACACATCCGATTCTAGTCCCTGATGTGTTGCAGTAGAGTACGCACCCAACTCCCTCCTCCGGAAGCCTCAAGATAGGGGGCACCAGTAAGCCACTACCTCAGCTCCTAAAACTCTGCTTACATCTCTCTGACCACCCAAAGGGTTGCCCCTTCTTTTTCAATAATGATAATGGTGAGGTAACTCTGTATAAATCCAACATAAACCTCTATTATTATTCATCCAAACCCATGAAACTCCTTACATCCGTCAGACACCTAGGTGGGTCCGAAGCAAGTACTGCCTCAGTCTTTGCTGGATCCACTGCAACTCTAGCCTTCGAGATGACGTGTCCTAGAAATTGAACCACTTGGATCCAGAACTGTCACAATAAGAGAATACCATAAATTTGGTTCTCTCAGAGTGTGTCAAGAACTACCTGGAAATTATAGGAATGCTCCTCTTAGGTAGCCTAGTAGATTAGAATGTCATCGATGAAGACTACTACAATGTGATCAAGGTGTGGCTGAATGATCCTATTCATTTGTCACATGAACACTAATGGATAATTGGTCGAACCTATTTATCTTCTAGGGAGGTCCTTTGATAGTCGACATATCATTTGTACGAATCGTCAGACAGTCATGAGCCAGGTGACCCAACCCGCTGCATGTGTAAAATTACAGGCACCTCGCATGACTGGCTCTGTCTCTGGTGCCCCGCACAACTGACCCTGAATCTTTTTGTCATCATCCTATAGGTCTAGTCCTCTTCTACATCTGGGGCATCTATCTACATCCAACGGTAGAAGACACCTCTATGTGACACCCAGTGGGGGGCTTCTCTGCTGGCGACTGATCAGCAAGAAAACTCTCTACTAAGATGGATCACTCTAATACCCCGAACTTATTCGGGATTCTGTGAGAAATCATCAATTCCATGAACTCTCACCTATGTCCCTACTCAATGGTCTGGGCCCTGAAGAATGGGATACACACCATATCAATGGAGTAGTGTGGGAGGCCAGTGTACCTCACTGAGTATTGAGACACAGTCATGCTGCCATGTTGTAGATTAATATGCTCTTTAATGCGCACTGTGTGAAGGGTCACTGGAATAAACTATTCCCAAAACATGCTCTCAATGTATACCCATAGAAGTGTCACATAGTCGTGAACCTATAGCATCATGCTCCACCATCTTCATGTTGTTTCTTATAGAAGACTAGTAGCAAAGATCACCATGAGGTCAGCTGGTGTCCCTACCAGTCGGAAGACTCTCACCACAGCCTCCAGCCAATCCTCTGCCACATGTGGCGCCGTATCTACCCTAAACCTAGGTGGCCTCTGGAACTGGAACACATACATTGTGCTCATTTTGTGTCCACCCTATGCATCTGGGGATGGAGGCATCGGGTGGCCCAATGGGTAATGGTACCACCGGTGACTCTGTTGGTGCCACTACTGAATGAGGGCCCTGCACCGAGGCGTCGTCGCTCAGTGGGATATCATTGAATTCTATACTTGAAACCCTAGTTGGTTTTCTGTGAGGAGGGATTTTACTGTCATTAAGTTATAAATGGAAAGATGGCTCAAATATCACAAAGGGAACATTTAGAAACACACATGCAATCAGTTTTTTCATGCACTGAGTTAGAAATCATAAATTAGGGTCTTGGTGTATGGATACGTCAGTCGCCGCACCAAGAATGGATTCCCTAAAATGATAACCAGACTCATAACAGTTAATACAATTGATGATAAAAGGACAGCGTCCAATGTTTTATGGTAGAAATGAATCCTCTGATACCAATTTTCATGACACGTCCTCAGGGGCCCGTTCCGTGACTACTCCAAGTGGTCCTTCCATAATCCAGGGGCTGGCGACTAGCATCGAAGGCTTATTCCCTAAAACTGGGAAGGCATTTCCTTTATAACAAGTAAACTCATGAAACCAAGAACACAAAAAGATACAAACACGATTAAATTTATTAATAAAAATAGTGTTTATTGTATGTAATGGTGGATAGAATACATGCCCAACATGAAAGTACAAGAAAACATGAATGTATAATTAAGATGGACAGCTCCGATGAACACCCTCCAAGGATCATACCTAAAGGGTGGGTACAGCTGTTGAACATTTGTCTCTGCAGTACACCTCATATAAGGTTCACCTCTGAGCTACCTCCAGTATAGGTACCCACATCCTCAGTCAGCAACGTTCTTCATCTACTCCAAACACAACAAGGTGCGGGCATAGCCCTTGCAGGGGTGAATATAACGATACACAGTAGGGTCCTTGAGTCCCTCAAAAGACTCAGAAAATCATGAAGGGTAATCTATAAAGCATTAAGACAACTTAAAACCCTACTTAGGTATATGCCCATACATATACCTATGCTATCATGTAAAGCTATCTCATTAATGAGGAATCTCAAGGCCCAATTCCATAGCCAAAGTACAACTGTTCCACAAAGGAATGAATTCTACGAAGGTAACCCCATAAAGGTAAGTACCACAAGGGTAACACCACATAGAATAATAAAACAAAGGTATCACCGCGAAGGAAAGTACCAAAAAGTTATGCTTCACAAAATATTACCACAAAGGTAATGACTTATCTCACACCATGTATTACATAGGTATGGTAATATAGAAGATTAAATGCAACTGCTGAATCATCTTACTTGGATATGAGGCAGATCCATATAGGATCCTAAATCATCAAATCAAAAATGGTTAACAATATAGCAGACCCAAGTAGTATCCTAGAGTAGTCCCACATGGATTCCTAGAGTGGATCCAACTGAGACTCTCAAACACAGACCCATGTAGGATCCCAAATCATAGACCCACATAGGATTTCAATGTACAGACCCACATAGGATCCCAAATCACAAACCCGCATAAGATCCTTTTCTCATGTTACAGCAAGCTATAGGGTTCCCGAACTAAGCTCGCTTGATTCCGAGAGGGTCCACTCCTCAAGCCACATGTCGAATACTCCAACTGCGAAGAAGTACCATGAAGATGTATCCCGAGGGCCCGGTTGGATTCATCCTCAATTGAAACAAGTTGTACCCCCTACATTATCTAAATCTCTAGTGGGGTATACAAAAAGGACCATCTGGATCCATGGTTTCTGATGCCACATATGGTTTACTCAACAGACGCTCGTAGCTAAATATATGGCCAAGATAGCGAAAATGGATGAAGTTGGTCTGGGTATAGTCCGACCTGGTCGGACCAACCCGTCTCGACTTGGCCTTGGCCGACCTAAGCCGGTTCGGGTCGACCCAGCTCGATCCAGTTTCGACCCTAGATCGAAGCCGGTCCGCGGGATCTGACCTGACCCGCCGGGTTTGGCCCAGCCCGGACTGGGCGGCCAGCGATGTGCTGTTTTCTTGGATCGTGACCTGTCGTTCAGCCTACAGTCTTCCTCTACATGGTGTGGTCATGTGTTTCCCCTTAAACAGGGCCTGGCGTTGAGACGGTCGCGCCTCCCCCCGATGCCACGTCACATGGTCATGGATCTTCTCCGTTGGGATTCATGGATGCGTGGCACTGCTCGTTCGCACAGGAGTCCTCTGCCAGCCATCGCTAGTTGCCGCCCATGCTCTGTCGAGGCCGACGGGCCTCAACTCCTCATCGGCGGTGCGGCCACACCACAACCTTCTTCGCGGATGGACAGAGTGTGAACCACCGCTCCCGATTTCCACTAGTGCCAAATGCCGACATTGGTCACCATCCTCCTCCATCATGAATATCGCATAAAAACCACATAAGCCACAGAGTGGTCGGGCCATGTTCGTTTGGCCCACACCCTTCGGGTGAGAATGGTAGAAAGCGGATTGTTTATTATTGAATTATGAATAATATAAAAAATGGGGTCAGGGGTATACAAATAACAAACCATACCTTGAAGGATCTGTTGGATATCATCCTCGGTTGAAGACGAATTGGCGTTTTTTGATCAAGAAGCAAGCCTCCTCCAACGATGTTGCTTTTTTGACAATCCTCTGATATTCGGTTCCTCGGTGAAATTTGTTCTTCCTCAAGAGGCTCCTCCAAGAACACCATTTTCCAACGATTCCCCACCCCCCCAATCCCAAGAGGTTAAATGACAACATAAAATAAAATATGTTTTTATAATTAATTTATGTAGGCACAATAATTAAATGGCTCAATAAATGAATTAGAGAGTTGGCACAATTAATTGCTGAATTCTAATGGTCTTCCACATGTTTAATGAAGGGTTCAGGTGATCCCAACCGTTGAATTCAAATTTAGAGGATTAAAGCTCTTATGGTCCTCACCTCTACAAATTATATGGTGGTTACCAAAAAAAATTATTTTTATTTTTCTATTCATCCACAATAAATTGAAAAACTAACGTCCACTCTCGACAAACTACAGTCGAGGTGAAGGCCTCCATAAGGAAATTTGAGCTCTGTGAGTTCAACAGTGTCCTCATATTTCAATTCCGAGCACCAGTTCAAAAGTTACAAAACCATCTCACACTTTTATAGAACGTACCCAAAAAAAGGTACTGAAAATCATTCAGGTCACACCGAGCAAAAAAATCACGTGCCGTCAATTTTTTCGGACTCTTTAATATTCCCATGAAATTAACAAAATTACATGGAATTTCTATTTCATTACAGTAATATAATTACATGATAAGTTTATATTTTATATGAACAATTTCATCATTTATTGTGATTCAATAAACCTAAAATTTACCCCATACCATTATAAATTAACCACCCAAATTTAATATTTTATTCTTCCATTTTTAAAAATATCTATTACCATATCATAGGATTGATAATATAGTTACATGATTTCACATATTTCTTTAACTATTTTCCAAAACCAATATAGTTATCTAAAGATATCCAATATAATAAATTAATCCATAATCCTCAAAATTAACACTATAAATTCATTATAAATAATTATTTTTCAAATCATTTATATGAAAATACTAACATATTGTGAAGAAAATCTTTTAGGCTAGTAGTGGGTTTTAGACCACTATCATCATTTAGTAAGAGTTTCATGAAACATGACATTTCCAAATGTGATGTGTTGTCACCTAAAATTCATGTATCCATTTTTTCCTTCCAATATTTATAAAAATTGGATAATATTCTAATAAATATGATGGTCATTATTAAAAAACTACATTTTCAATAACATATTATAATGGTTTTCAATATAAGAATTATTAATTAATGATAATAGTCTTATTTTACATTTATTATGGTGTAATTAATGTTTATATTAATTATAATGGTTCTCAATACATTTAAATTTATGTATATAATGTATAAACCAATTATTCCTCAATGAAAATTTCAAATAAAATAAATTTTTCTTATAAATTTATCTCATTATATCACAATATTTATAGTCTCCCATCACATAAATCCTACCACGAGGTTTGTAATACATTGAAATTCTGATCATTAATAACCATATCAACCCAATATGGGACCCAACACTATTACGTTAATAATGATAAGGATGTTTCTGAAATTTAAAATAATATTTTAATGGTTCTTGATTCATATAATATATATGTCATTGTTAAATAAAAATATATATAATATAAATATAGATTCTTAGTAATGACATCAATCATTTTATTTAAAATAGGTTCTTCCTTAGTCTTCGGATGAACAATTAGAGAAGATAACTGACTCATATGATTCTAGGGTTATCAAAATTTAATCCAAAAAACTAAAAATGGATCCTTGTATTAGATTTTTTTCCATCGTACGATTATTTTCCATTGTTATTTATCACTCTATGTCCTTCATTTTCACATAAAATAATTTCACATTCTATTCGAACACATTTTTTTCAATCGAGGATATTATAGGGTTCACCATGGCCATTCATTTTCATAATCTATTCAAATCCATTATAATTTTTGGTAAATATATATTTTAATTATCCATGAATATCCCATGGAGTTTCAATACCAATGCATAATAAGATCAATTATTATGAATAAGAAGTCAATCGGGTAATGCTCAATGCATCCTTCACAATATTATTTACCATAGATAAATATGTTGGAGAACCACATATACTTATCATATATATATTGTGATGTATTTTTAGGGAAAAACACATATTTTACTACCTTAATAAATAATTATGATGTTCTTCTATTGTTTTCCTCAATTTCAATCATAGCTTTATGACACCAAAACTATTTTTCCCCATTATAATTACCAATGATTCTACTAAACTTCATATGATACCAACTGTACTTACCACAATCCTAGTTGCATGGATCCAGTGTCTTTTTTGTTACATTTTCAAAAGATATATGGAATCACACAATGATGGAATGAATAGTTTAGAATTCATAGAAAACTAGATATATACATTATTCCCATATTATATATGAAAAAAAATTCAGGAAGTTTTTTGTTTAGAATAAATCTATGCCCATTGTCATATAATTTCATTACAATCATAAAAACATCTTGGAATCATGGGGAATGGAAAAAAAATATGGTTTATCTTAAATGGACCTAAATGATTGAGTGTGGGAAATATAATTTTAAGGGAAGATTGAACTGTTCATTGTCTTGGATGTATACCTTAAAGATATTCCGGTCATGTAATGTCTTGAAGCCTAAGAGAAATGTAATATTAGAGTTACCCTTTATCCTTTCAAAAGGGGACTATATAAAAATAACAAAAAATTGAATGCATTTAAGAAATTCAATAATAAATTATTATATATATTGAAAGTTATCATAAATCAATAATGAATAGTGAATATGGAATGATAAATAACATAACACACATTTAAACAACTTGACTATCATTATAACATTATAGTCAATACGGAATGGTAAATATATGAAGACATATTCAATATAATCAATAACATAAATATCATAACTAGATAAGGCATAATCAATATGGAAAGGTAAATTACTAAAAACACGTTACAATTAATGGATAAATTAATACCAAAATGAATCCATGGATAAGAGAATTATAGAAATATCATATCTACAGTTAATATAATCTCTAATGAAGTAAATTTTTTATTGTTAGAATAATATTTTAAAGAACATGATACCTCTACTATAATAAACTATCATAAATTCATTTCAAAACTAATGGATATAATCACATTTAACCATATATGGACAAATATTTTATCTCTTGATGTATATTGATGTTGTGACATTCTATCTGTAACAAGGCCCAAGCCATGTCATAATCACCATAACATTCATCATATATCAAATAATTGATTAAATTCATAAAAAATGTGCCATATTGTGAAATATATATACTGATATTATAATATATAATTACAAATATTTTACCAAAATAAAAAAATAACAATAAATTCTGAACACTTCATGTAGAAATGATATTTTGTTTATGAAATAAATAATTCAATGATAAATTAAATATTTATTTAAAGGATATTTAATGACCACAAAAATTGAATTATTTTATTGAATTTCGTTGAATTTGGAAATGAATAAATGATGTGAATTTTAATATTTTCCACTTTCAAAATCATCAAAAAAATGTCTAAGGAAAAATAAGTATGGAATCAATAAAAAGTATACACATTGGAGTAATAATATAGAATTTTTGTCATTAATCAATAGAAATACCATAAATAGATTTTAATAACATTCCTGAGGAAAGTAATCTTTTCATTTTGAAAATTATTTTATACAGAAGAAAATATCACAAAACATTTTTAGAAACTATTCATTTAAAATATTAATGGAATATTATAATTTAATATATAAAATAATTGAGCTGCCATGAAATAATGAAATTTCATTTATGTCAAACATGTTAAAACAAATATTCCTTTCACTTTCTCAATAAAATAAAAATGGGAAATGTCTTGAAAATTTAATGGACATTCCATAAAATATTTTATTGTAGAAATTATATAATTGGTAAAAATTTATTGATAAATCATTTGTAAAAGGTTAATTTTCAATAATTTCTTTTAAAAAATATTTTTGGAAAAAACATATTTCCAACTAAATATGGATTTGATGTCATCTTTTATTATTAAAAATTGTCAATTATATTAATAAAAATGAGTTCACAAGTGGTTTATTATATGATAATATCATTCTTAACCCAAGGAAGATAAAATTATATGCAATTATAAGACAATTATCATATATTTTCCATCAATGGAAATTAAAGAATCAACAATATCGATGATATGGAGATTGTAAAATAAATCATTACAAGGTTCATAATGATGATGTGAGAATATATCAATGAATATATTATGTGCATCAAATGAAAAAAACCTAAAAAATCTCCATTACGACATATTATATTTATATTTCAATATAGACATGATCATAGAATTTTCGAAATGATGAAGAAGTAATTTAACAAAATAAAAAGAAATTTATTTATGAAAATTGTGACAACTTGGTATATCATATTTAAAATACTATTAGATAATATAATTATAATATAAAATTAAAATATCATAAAATATTAATTATTCATGATATAAAATTTAAAAAGAGAATTATATACCCTAGATAGTATAATTTTGGAGCATAACATTAGAATATTCATCAATAAAGAGAAATTGAGGTGATGTTCCTACCAAAGATCATATCATTGAAGTGGGTATTTATCATCAATTTTATTATGTGTATAAAATTTAAATCCAAAGAAAATCTGTGTAATTAAAACAGAATAAATAATTGGTCATTACACGCATAATCTTAGAATGACATAATTATAACAATATAATGTTTACCCAATGAATGGAAATTGAGTTTAGAAAACCCTTACCTCACGATTAATTTTTGTTTAAGGTGAATGACCTCATATATAGTGGTTTTAAAACTTTTATTAACTTATTGGTAACCCATATTGATATTTATAATATAAAATATGATAATTTTATAACAACATATAAGTTGTTTGTTAGTAATATTTCATCATTTTAGTTATTTTGGCGGTCATATTCCTTTTTTATCATTTGTTTTTTAATGAATGTTCTAGTAATTTTGAATATTATTTTTTTAATATCTAAAATAAAAAATAAAAAATAAAAAATATATTTATCAATATATAAATATTTTAAAACTAATCATGTATGATGTATGTTATGATCATGGGGACGATACATCGTACATACTAATTGGTGAAATTTAAAATTTTCAATGATCAATATTGAATGGTGGTAATTTTAACAATATATTTATAGAATGACGATAACATAATTTAATTAATTTAATTTAGTTATACATATAATCCATGTGGTTTGGTGATGAAAATGGGGCACATAACTTCATGGAACCAATAGTCAACATATAAATGAACAATGTTATCATCTTTACGTGCATGAAAATGTATGAAATAAATTGATATTTTTTATAATAATAATGAAAAATATGTCATTAATATCATAATTATTTTATTAATTTCACATATATTCTTTATGATTATTCATTTTAATTTCTTTGTAATTTATTACTGAAAAAAGAATCACATATCATCGCAAGATGGTTGTCCACCACACACATTTTGTGACATTATTGTATCCCCTAACAAAGGAAAATTCAACAGATATACCAAATATGATTAATCTACAGGTATAATTATTTTTATCAATATCATATATGTACATTAGATACATAATCATACAGTACTTTGTTTGGTGTAACTGGAAAATTGAATGAAATCCTTTGCGAGGTTGTAGTACACCGTACCAAAAAATATTGATTTTATAAACCATTGTATAGAATTATTGAGAGTTATAGGAAATTAAATTAATATTAAAACATCTCAGTATATTGAAGTCCAACTTTTTATTATCTCATTTATTTAAATGTGTATTTAATGAGGTGTGTGATGAAATGACATAAAAATTATCATTGAAGAATGTTTCCACTTCTTCGGGTATCCTCCTTATGTTTTCTCCAATAGACATACTAGGTTATATTTAATCAAAAATTGATTATTCTAGAATGAGGTGATGTAATAAGGGAGGTTTTTTTGTACGGATGTTCCTAACCATATTTATGATATTTTGTAGAGAAGAAAATAGTGGTTGTGGCCTTTTATTTGTGAAGTGAGTGGAACCTATGTAATGTTTTGGAAATAAAATGGTGTACACACATTTTCGAGATGCCAGAAGGTTAAAAAATGGAGTATTGTAGAGATTTTATAATTACACGAGATAAATATTTCCATTTTATAGACTCTATACATGTTATTATATTAGTTAAACACTAATCATTATAGTTCCCCCCACTAAAACCATTTTTACCGGAACTATTTTTTGAAATTCCCAATATTCGTTTTTCTCACAAATTGCATTTAACATATTATATATTAATATTTATGTGGAATCAAAATTTTTAATATATTTTTTCAAAATATTATTCTATGAATTTAAAATTTTCAATTAAAATTTGATCCTGAATACGTGATGGGAAAGCAAGTCATCGATGAGGAATGAATCAAAAATTTAGAAGGTTTTAGATCAAAATTCAATTTGAAAAGGATTAAAACAACATAAATTGAACAATATGTTATATTACTGAAATAATTTTTCATTAAAACAAATTCATTATATAACATAAAATTCAATATATTTTAAATGAAAATGACTTTTTCAATTAAAATTGTGTTTTATTCACTATTTATTAAAAATGAAGTATTTTACAAAAATTAGAAAAATTCAGAAAAAAATTATTTTTATATATTATAATATGAAAAATAAATTTAATTTTAGAAATATAATTTTCAAAAAGTGGTAAAAATAATTTTGAATTATTTGTACAAATTGTTAATAAACTATATTTTAGAAGAGATTATATTTTCATAAAAACATACATTTTATTTTCTATTAATATTTTATTATCTTCAATAAACATATAAACATAGTTTTAAAATTATTGTTAGAAAAATTATTACCCATAAAATTAATTCATAGGATATAATTTTATACTATCTCACTGTCCATTTAGACTGAAGGATTAATGACCTATAAGCTAATAATGAAGTTAAATAGAAAAAAAATCTATTTCTTTGGTTATATAAACATAGTGCTGCTAGAAGCATACCGTGTCGAATACAATGTTATTTTTTTAGAATTTTATTATTTTACATCCACATCCCCTAATCATGAATCCTTTATGGAATAATTTATTACATTTCAATGTTTACATGTCCAATAGAGTCTATACATGTATCCTAGTGAGATTCTGCTGTCAGATCCTCCACTTACATAGAATCGTCATCTTTCCCTATCCCACCACCAACATACCCAATCATTTCCTCAATCATATCTCACTAGCACTATTAGAAACCCACTATCAACTCCAAACACATGAGGCCATTCTATAATTATGGATAAAACTCCATGAATGACACATCACCCCAACCACATGTGATTCATTTTTGTCACCTCACTTAGGAAACACCCACAACCATAACCTATGTTCCAGTGGAAAAAATACCATGAATAGGACCCGAACATATCACTATCACTAATGTGATAATTTCAAATTTTATTTTTTGTTTTATAACTATTTTTGAATAATTACATGAATTCCCATCATCACCATTGGTTCCATTACATGGTTCTTACTCATAGATGGATGATAATGCAGTTCCAACCCTGTAGATTCATTTATAGAACTCCATTACTACTACCTCCATAGGGGCCCATCATAAAACATTAATAGACATATAGATACCAGTCATTATAGTCAATTCAAACATAGTTTTCTTATGATGACATTCGGATGTTGGGAATTATAATCTTTATACCTGATCATTATTCAAATTTCGTCAACAATTGTAACACCCGAGACGTTTATGTGAAATATATTTCTTTTATCATCAAATGAATCTTTCACTAACACTGTCATGGCTTGCTTTACATGCAACCGCAGCCTTCCTCGATAGCTTGCGTCGTACGCAATACCGAGTTTCACTAAACAATGATATGCTATATTATTAAAACTAGCTTTTATGAATAGTAATAACCACTTTTTGAAAGTTTATAAATTTTATTTTTCAAAATGGACTTCATTTTTGGATTTGGAATATCAAAATTAGCATAGGGTGAAATTTTGGTATTTTTCTGAAAACATTCAATTTTTGATGAATAGTGAAACCACTAAGTGGTAGTTAAAAAACTGAATTTTTCATAAAACATAATTTTACCGCTTCTGTGAGTAGAATTTCAAAAATCAGAGAGACGCAGTTGATGTCATTAAGTAAAATATGGTTCAATGAGATGAAAATAATTTTTTTGGTGAATAGTAACTTTTTATTTTTTTTACCATGGTTAAAAGTAAATAGGGTAATTAAGGGTAAAAATGATATTATTATTACCATAAAAATGTCCTAATTCTATTGGACAAGTTTAATTCGAACAAAAACAAAATTATGAATAAAATATGACCATTTAGTCCCACATGGAATAGATTAGGACATTTATTATTAATTTATTTAAAGAAGGGTCGAAATAGTTAAAATCAAAGTTTAATAAGTAAATAATTTTTAATATGGGGATATACATAAGATAAATTCAAAAATAAATATTCATTATAAAGCTAAAAAGATTTCTTACATAATGGTATTTTATTTATAATTTTTAGACATTAAATAATTTAATTTATTTATGACACAATGATGATGCAGTAATTTTCTTATTATTGAAATATTGACATAATTGATGTTATAAATACCCAAATAAATGTATTTTGAGACTTTTTATGAATTACACTAATTTTATAGGTTAATATGACATGATAGTATTGATTTAATTAACTTGGTTCGAACTAATAATTCTGTTATGATTTTCACAAAAATCAATTACTAAATAGTGTCAAAATTGACATAAAATAGTTTTTTTAAAAATATTATATTATTACTAGTTATTTTATTCATAAGAATCTAAGGTTCGTCCAAATGACTTATATAAGGTTATATATTTTAATAATAAACATCTTGGGGTTCTTTTGGCTGGATATAGTATGTTTATTAACCTTATAGTGTAAGAAAACAAGAAGACACGGTAAAAGTTAAATTATCTAACTTAAAATTAAATCTAAATGATAAGGTTACAATTGATACCTAAACATGTCTAAATTCTATTTTATTAGTGTATTTCGACCCCTACCCACCTTATCTTCTAAATATATCAATTTGGAGCAATTAAAAATCGAATTTGACTTTATAATAAACTAATATTTTTAGTTATTCCAAAGGTGCCCCTCTCCTCCCTTATAAAAGGGCACCTCCTCCCCCTCTTCCTCACACCACTTTGAGCCTTCCAGCTCGCCCCACCCCTGCCAATTTCCCCTCTCCACTTCCATAGAAACTTCCTAGAGGTTCTGGTCTTCTTCAAATACATATTTTAGTGCCCTAAAATGAGGTCTCAAAGAAGCACTTCAAAGAAGAGGTAATGTCTATTACAGATTCTTTCATCATTATTTCTTCTTACACTTCTTCTTATTTAGTTGTTTAATTATGAAGTAATAACCACAGTATCACTCATATACTGATATGTTATTATACGTATGAAACAACCCTCTTTCACGATCTATCCATCCTACGGAAAACGAAATCACCGCGCGTGCGTACGTACGGAATACCGTCTCCACGCCGTGGTGTAATCTATTTTCCACCACCACCTTACATGGATGGGTATAATGGTGTAAATAATAACTATATATGATTATTGTAAAGTGATATTCATTATGTAATAGTATACATAAACTCCAATAATATTCCATGATCATGGGAACGATATCATCGCTCATGCGTACGTACGGAATACCGTCTTCCCGACGTGATGTGATTCATTCTCAATGATTAACCATTCATGAATGATTATAAAGTATATATAATAAGTAATCATGAAATATATGACATAATAATGATACTGGATTTATGTGTATATATATGTATGTCATCTACTTAATTCCATTCAACTCAATAAGGCAACGAAAACAGCGTTCATGCGTACGTACGGCCTACCGTATCCATGAACGGTGTATTTCCTTCCATTTACTGATTTATTATATATATTTATATTATGAATATATATTATATATAAATCATGTTTTATATTCTGGAATTATGTAATCAAGATCAATGTAATCATATGAATAATTACAAGTCAAAACACGGATGACAAATGAAACGATTTTACCCAAAACGCTCTTTAACATGGAATTTACAAAAGAATGGGTAATATAAAGTCATAATTGAACCATATATGATATCATAACAATGAGCATGATTCTGGAATAATTCAATGACATTATTTAAATCATTATACAGGAGGTTCAGACACTTACGAAGCAAATCAGACCTAAGGTAAGGGAAATATCACAATCTCATTTTTATCCGAGATTTTTTATACTTTGGTATTTACTGGGGTGTATTTTATCATCCACATCCATGTTTCCTCAATATGTAATATTATTTCCATCCACCTACAATTGTTTAAATCCAATTTTACCCTTCGGTGAGTTTTTAGTAAAAGATATGAAAGGAATCTTTTGTCGTTTTTTGTACGAGGTACTTTTTGACTTTTCTGACAAAAGTACGAGAAGAATGTTTTTTTTTCACTTATACGGAATGAATGGATTTTTAAAACATTATTTACAAGAAGCTTCCTTTTCAATTTTTCAAGTTTATTTTTAATCAACTTCTTTTAGTTTAAAATTGTATGACATGTAAAGAATGGAAAATTGTTTTTGAAGTAGAAAGGTTATTTTCCTCAAGAACGGAGTTCAAGTGTTTTATCAAAATTATTTTTCATATAAAATAATATAGGGTTCTGTTTTTATCCCTATTATTACATTGATTTGATTATGTTGTGATGGAATTATTTTTAGGAATTCCTTTATCTTATATGTATTGTTTTATGGTGTCATGTTGTTTAAGAATCCCATTTTTATTACATGGGTTATGAAATGATTTATGATTTATGATTTTGAGGCACACATAAGAATGGTATCATTATGAGATGGGTGGGACCTATATATCCCTCCAATTCATTGGGTAAATATTTTTTATCTCATTAGATAGACATGGCTGGAACGGTAGGTTATACCGGTTCAATGAAATAGGACTGAAACGAGGAGTGAACTCAGTTCAGAAATGGACTTTGTCCAGTAAGATAGTCTTGGCAATGAGTATTGACTAATATGAAATTATTCTCTAGGATTATGTGTGTATGCCAAAAAGTTTCATGTTTTATGTTATGATTATTGGGATTACATTTCACTACTATGATTTATCCCATGTTATGATATTATTATCTCTTTTTCATGTTAAGATTTCCAAAATGTTATGTTCTTATGAATATGATGTGATTGATATTTCTTTAGTTTACCCTTACTGAGCATTTGAGCTCACCCTTTTATGTTTTCATTTCCCCAGGTCAGGAAGAAGGTTATTAAGTAAGATATGCCAAAATGGACTATAGATATGATGAAATAAATGGGAGACAGTGTAGATGCTTTAGGAACCATTTTTTATGTTTCACAGTTTCTAAAGATACTATACCTATACGGTCCTTTCGTGTTTTTGTTATATGTTGTAATAAGTATGCGTCAATTTTGAAGTATTAACAATGTATGTAAAGTATGGGTCATTATAGTTGGTATCAGAGGAAATGTTTAGTCAACCTTTGGAAACTAGGATGTGAAAGCCTTAGTAAGAACCGTAAGGATAAGTCTAAGCATAGAACACAATCTTAGTGTTTTAGAAATGGCCATGAATAACCTAGGATAATACCTTAAGTGTGAAATTTTATTCTTGATTATGTGGTTTTCCTATTACAATTAGTGTTTCTCACACTATTCTTCTGGGTTTTGGTCAATGGCTGGGACCCGAAGGAACGGTGTTAATGCGGAATGCGACGGGCAATGCAATGATTGTCCCCCAGAGCAACTAAACGTTATGGGAGCTGGAATGCAAAATCTTGTAGCCATGATCACACAACTTTCTCAAGCTATGAATCATGCATGACTTCTAAACGATCAAAGGAAGGTGCAACATTATGTTCAATCCTTCATGAGACAACGTCTACCTTCATTCAGCGGGTCTACTGATCCATTAGTTGCTGAACAATGGATTGGTACTACTGAAAATATATTTTCAGTTCTTCAATGTTCTGAGCTTGATAAAGACATCTTAGCAGTGTATCGTTTGGAAGGTGATGCTGATCAATGGTGGAATCTTATTAAGAATACGAGGCAAAGGGATGAAATTGAGTCCATGGAATGGGACGAGTTCAAGAACTTATTTTTCAATAAGTACTTCCCTCGTATTCTCTGAACAAAGATGGAGAACGAGTTTCTTTAACTGGAGCAAAAGGATGATGAATCTATTGGTACCTATGAAGAAAATTTTACAAGACTTGCAAGGTATGATTCTGGTATTATTATCCAACCTGAGAGTAAGATCGATCGATTCTTTAGTGGCTTAAAACCAAGTCTTCGAAGGGCCTTAGGCATAAGGGACTTCAATAGCTACGAAGAAATCGTTCGATGTGCTCCTAAGTTTAGATGGATATTGGAGTAACCCATCAGTCATATGGGGTTGATAAGAAGAGGAAAATGGAATTCAAAGGAAAATATAAAGAGCACACTGAAAAGAAGATGATATTTCCCTTATTCTCAAAGTGTGGAAAGAAACACGGAGGGAGTTGTCTTAAAGGGACAAGTAAATGTTCCAAGTGTGGAAAGGATGGTCATCGGGCATTTGAATGCCATGATGATGGGAAGAAGATGTCTAATGATGCAAACAAAGGAAGGGATACACAAAATGAACCTACTATACTTCAGTGTTTCAAGTGCAATGATATGGGACATTATGCCAATAAATGCCCTAGTCCAATGGTTGATGATGATGGTCGACGTCAACAAACACTTAAGGCTAAAGACAAAAGAAAGTCACATGAAATTTCTATCAGCGATGTGGAGTACGATAACGATGTGGTGAAAGGTACACTTACCATCCACTCTAAAGTAGAAAATGTTTTATTTGATTCTGGATCCACCCACTCCTTTATTTATGAAGAATTTTCTAAGGGTATCACCATATTACCTCAACAATTAGATGTTGAGTTAGCTGTGACAACACCTAATGGCACGACAGTCACATAAAAAGTTTATAATTCTTCTCTGATCGATGTTTGTGGGAAAGTGCTTCCTGCAAATCTTGTGATCCTTCCTATAGTGGAATTTGATGTGATTCTTGCCATGGATTGGATTTCTTTATATGGAGCTCATATCAAATTCCAAATAAGGGAAGTCACATTTCATATTCCAGATCAATCTATGATCGTCTATCAATGAAAAGATGAACATAACCTCCCAGTGGAAATTCATTCTACATTATGGGTCTTGATTCCACTAAATGAAGGTTATTTATCTCAAATGGTTGGTGAGAAACTCACGATTAAGAATATTCCCATTGTACGGGAATTTTATGATGTCTTTCCGGAGGAATTACTAGGTCTTCCACCAAATCATGAAGTTGAGTTTTCAATAGAACTTGTACCGGGTGCTTTTCCTATTTCGAAGACACCTTATAGAATGGCCCCAATTGAGTTGTAGGAATTGAAGAAGCAACTCCAAAAGAATCTTGATAAGGGATTTATACGGCCTAGTGCGTCACCTTGGGGAGCACCTGTTCTATTTGTTAAGAAGAAAGATGGATCAATGAGACTCTGCATTGATTATCGAGAACATAACAAGATCACTATCAAGAACAAATATCCTCTCCCACGCATTGATGACTTATTTGACCAACTACGCGGAGCTCAATTCTTTTCCAAGATTGATCTTCGTTTAGGGTATTATCAATTAAGTGTCAAAAGGGAGGATATACAAAAGGCGGCTTTCCGTACAAGGTATGGACACTATGAATTTATAGTGATGCCATTTGGTCTTAATAATACCCCTTCTATCTTCATGGATCTGATGAATAGAGTCTTTAGAGACTATCTTGATCAATTTTTGGTAGTCTTTATAGACGATATTCTTGTCTATTCAAAGAGAAAGGAAGAACTTGAAGATCACTTGAGAATTATATTGAAAACCCTAAGAAAGGAGATGAATTATGAAAAATTTACCAATTGTGAATTTTGGCTTAAAAAAGTTTCATTTTTGGGTCACATAATCTCAAAAGAGGGGATATCTGTGGATCCAGCAAAAACAGAGGTTATCGAAAGATGGTCGAGACCAACAATAGTAACGGAGATCTGAAGTTTTCTTGGTTTGGCTGGATATTATCGACGTTTTGTGAAAGATTTTTCACGATTATCTAATCCACTCACCAAGTTGACTCAGAAAGGAGTTAAGTTTGTTTGGATGGAAGAATGTGAAGAGAATATCACGAAGTTGAAAAGAAGGTTATCCAGTGCACCTATGCTCACACTGCCTTGTAGTGGAGAAAGGATTGTGATCTATAGTGATTCATCTAAGAAGGGATTGGGGTGTGTTCTTATGCAAAATGATATGGTGAAAGCTTATTCCTCACGACAGTTGAAAATCCATGAGAAAAATTACCCAACACATGATTTGGAGTTAGCTGCGGTAATCTTTGAATTAAACATTTGGAGGAATTATCTTTATGGAGAAAGGTGTGACATTATACTGATCATAAAAGTTTAAAGTATATTTTCACACAAAAGGATCTGAATATGCGTCAAAGAAGATGGTTGGAGCTGATTAAGGATTATGACTGCTCAATCCATTACCACCCTGGGAAAGAAAACAAGGTGGAAGATGCATTAAGTCGAGAAGACCATGCCATTTTATCCATGATGAG
The DNA here is from genome assembly GCA_963277665.1 of Viscum album. NCBI lineage: Eukaryota > Viridiplantae > Streptophyta > Magnoliopsida > Santalales > Viscaceae > Viscum > Viscum album. The sequence continues at coordinate 199,961,482 of OY728121.1, read as the reverse complement.
GATAAAAAAAATCCAATATTTATGGATTTACAAATGATGGATCTTGGAATTATAATGGAAGGGGAAAAGTCTTATCTTTCTCAAATGAATGTTCAACCATCTATACATGTGAAGATTAAAGAGGCATAGAAAGAATATGTAGAGTTACAAAATAAGGTGAGAAATATTCCTGAATTCAACCTTGATTGTGATGGGATAATAAAGTTCATGAATCGGGTTTGTGTTCCTCCTATCCCGGAATTAAAGAAGGAGCTCCTGGATGAGGCTCATAGTTCTTCATTATCTATTCATCCTGGAAGCACGAAGATGTATAGGGACCTGAAAGTGTAATTCTGGTGGGATGGCATGAAAAGAGATGTTGCTGAATATGTCTCTCGATGCTTGGTTTGTCAGCAAGTTAAAGCTGAGAGACAGAAGTCTAAGGGTATGTTACAACCATTACCCATACCCAAATGGAAATGGGAAAACATCACTATGGACTTTGTCACAGGACTTCCTAAAACATCCAAAGGCAATAATGCTATCTGGGTCATAGTTGATCGTCTTACCAAGTCTGCACACTTCATTTCTATTAGAGAGGATTTCTCTCTGGATCAGCTTGCCAGGATATATGTAAAGGAAGTGGTAAGATTGCATGGAGTACCACTATCTATTAAATCTGATCGGGATCCAAGATTTACCTCGAAGTTCTGGTGAAGTCTTCAGCATTCTCTGAATACATAGTTGAGTTTCAGCACTGCTTATCATCCTCAGACAGACGGTCAGTCTGAGAGAACAATTCAATCTCTAGAAGATATGTTGAGAGATTGCTCTATGGATTTCAAAGGTGGTTGGGATCAACACCTACCATTGGTGGAATTTTCTTATAATAATAGCTTTCACTCTAGTATTCAGATGGCTCCTTATGAGGCTCTCTATGGAAATAAATGCAGGACTCCAACTTGATGGGATGAAGTTGGGGAAAGAAAGCTATTAGGACCTGATCTCATTGATGAAATGGCAGAAAAGGTCAGATATATTCAACAACACATAAGAGAAGCTCAGAGTCGACAGAAAAGTTATGCCTAAATCCAAAGAAAAGAGCTAGAGTTTGAAGTGGGTGATAAAGTGTTCTTAGGAATATCTCCCTGGAAGAGAGTCATGAGATTTGGAAAGAAGGGGAAGTTGAGCCCTAGATATATCGGTCCCTTCGAAATACTGGATCGTGTCGGGAAGGTAGCTTACCGATTGGCTATTCCACTGAATCTCTCTCAAGTACATGATGTGTTCCATGTATCTCTCCTGAGAAAGTACACACCTGATCCTTCACATTTACTCAGCTCAGAAGTTGTACCGCTAGAGCAAGATCTTTCTTATGAAGAACAGCCGATAGAGATTCTGGATCGTAGCGAAAAAGTCCTACGAAGCAAGACCACTCGATTGGTGAAAGTTTTATGGAGGAACCACCAATTATAACAAGCTACATGGGAGCTTGAGGATATGATGAGAGAGAGGTATCCTCATCTGTTTGTTACAAAGTGACGAATTTTGAGGGTGAAATTCATTATAAGGGGGGTAGAATGTAACACCTGAGACTTTTATGTGAAATATTTTGTTTTTATCATCAAATGAATCTTTCACTAACACTGTCTTGGCTTTCTTTACACGCAACTATGGCCTTCCTCGATAGCTTGCGTCGTACGCAATACCGAGTTTCACTAAACAATTATATGCTATATTATTAAAACTAGCCGTTATGAATAGTAATAACCACTTTTTGAAATATTATATATTTTATTTTTCAAAATGGACTTCATTTTTGGATTCGGAATATCGAAATTACCCTAGGGTGAAATTTTGGTATTTTTCTGAAAACTTTCAGTTTTTGATGAATAGTGAAACCACTAAGTGGTAGTTAAAAAACTGAATTTTTCATAAAATTAATTTTACCGCTTCTGTGAGTAGAATTTCGAAAATCCGAGAGACATGGTTGATGTCAGTAAGTAAAATGTGGTTCAATGAGATTAAATTAATTTATTTGGTGAATAGTAAGTTTTTACTTTTTTTAGCACGGTTAAAAGTAAATAGGGTAATTAAGGGTAAAAGTGATATTATTATTAGCCTAACACATGTCCTAATTTTATTGGACAAGTTTAATTCGACCAAAAACAACCTGAGGAATAAAATATGACCATTTAGTCCCACTTGAAATAGATTAGGACATTTATTATTAATTTATTTAAAGAAGGGTTAAAATAGTTAAAATCAACATCTAATAAGTAAATAATTTTTAATATGGGGTCATACATAAGATAAATTCGACAATAAATATTCATTAGAAAGATAAAAAGATTTCCTACATAATGGTATTTTATTTGTAATTTTTAGACATTAAATATTTTAATTTATTTATGACACAATGATGATGCGGTAATTTTATTATCAATTAAATATTGACATAATTGATGTTATAAATACCCAAATAAATGTAATTTGAGACTTTTTATGAATTAAACTAATTTTCTAGGTTAATATGACATGATAGTATTGATTTAATTAACTTGGTTCGAACTAATCATTCTGTTATGATTTTCACAAAAATCAATTACTAAATAGTTTCAAAATTGACATAAAATAGTTTTTAAAAGAAATATTATATTATTACTTGTAATTTTATTCCTAAAAATCAATGGTTCGGCCAAATGAATTAGATAAGGTTATATATTTTAATAATAAACTACTTGGTGTTCGTTTGGCTTGATATAGTAAGTTTGTTAACCTTATAGTGTAATAAAACAAGAAGACACAGTAAAAGATAAATTATCTAACTTAAAGTTAAATCTAAATGATAAGGGTAACATTGATACCTAAACTTGTCTAAATTCTGTTGGATTAGAGGATTTCGACCCCTACCCACCTTAGCTTCGAAATATATCAATTTGGAGGTATTAAAAACCAAATTTGACTTTAAAATAAAATAATATTTGTAGTTATTCCAAAGGTGCCCCTCTCCTCCCTTATAAAAGGGAACCTCCTCCACCTCTTCCTCACCCCACTTTGAGCCTTAAAGCTTGGAAAAACCCTGAAAATTTCTCCTATCCACTTCCCTAGAAACATCCTAGAGGTTCTGGTCTTCTTTAAAGACCTATTTTAGTGCCCAAAAAGGAGTTCTCAAAGAAGCACTTCAAAGAAGAGGTAATGTCTGTTACCGATTCTTTCATCTTTATTTATTATTCCACTTCTTCTTATTTAGTTGTTTCATTATGAAGTAATAACATCAGTATCACTCATATACTGATCAGTTATTATAAGTATGAAACAACCCTATTTCACCATCTATCCATCATACGGAAAATGAAATCACCGCGCGTGCGTACGTACAGAATACCGTCTCTACGCCGTGGTGTAATCTATTTTCCACCGCCACCTTACTCAGATGGGTATAATGGTGTAAATAATAACTATATATGATTATTGTAAAGTGATATTGATTCTGTAATAGTATACATACACTCTAATAAAATTCCATGATCATGGGAACGATATCATTGCTCGTGCGTACGTACGGAATACCGTCTCCCCGACGCGATGAGATTCATTATCAATGATTAACCATTCATGAATGATTATAAAGTATATATAATAAGTAATAATGAAATATATGACATAATAATGATACTGGATTATGTGTATATATATGTATGTCATCTACTTAATTCCATTCAACTCAATAAGGAAACGAAAACAGCCTTCATGCATACATACAGTGTACCGTCTCCATGAATGGTGTGTTTCTTTCCATTTACTGATTTATTATATATATGTATATTATGAATATATATTATATATAAATCATGTTTTATAATCTGGAATTAAGTAATCATGATCTAAGTAATCATATGAATAATTACAAGTTAAAACACGGATGAAAAATGAAACGATTTTACCCAAAACACACTTTAACATGGAATTTACAAAAGAATGGGTAATATAAAGTCATAAGTGAACCATATATGATATCATAACAATGAGTATGATTCTATAATAATTCAATAACATTATTTAAATCATTATACAGGAGTTTCGGACAGTTATGATGCATATCGGACCTAAGGTATGGGAAATATCACAATCTCATTTTTATCCGAGATTGTTTGTACTTTGGTATTTACTGGGGTGTATTTTATCATCCCAATACATGTTTCCTCAATATGTAATATTATTTACATCCACCTACAATTGTTTAAATCCAATTTTACCATTCTATGAGTTTTTAGTAAAAGATATGAAAGGAATCTTTTGTCGTTTTTCGTACGAGGTACTTCTTGACTTTTGCGACAAAAGTATGAGAAGACTGTTTTTTTAAACTTATATGGAATTAATGGATTTTTAAAACATTATTTACAAGAAGCTTCCTTTTCCAGTTTTCATGTTTATTTTTAATCAACTTCTTTTATTTTAAAATTGTATGACATGTTAAGAAAGGAAAATTGTTTTTGAAGTAGAAAGGATATTTTCCTCAAGAACGGAGTTCAAGTGTTTTATCAAAATTATTTTCCATCTAAGATAATATAGGGTTATGTTTTTATCCCTATTATTACATTGAGTTGATTATTTTGTGATGGAATTATTTTTATGAATTCCATTATCTTATATGAATTTTTTTATGATGTCATGTTGTTTAAGAATCCCATTTTTATTACATGGGTTATGAAATGATGTATGATTTATGATTTTGTGGCACACATAAGAATGGTATAATTATGATATGGGTGGGACCTATATCTACCTCCAATGCATTGGGTAAAGATTTTATATCTCATGAGATAGACATGGCTGGAACGGTAGGTTATACCGGTTCAGTGAAACAGGACTGAAACGAAGAGTGAACTCGGTTCAGAAATGAACTTTGTCCACTAAGATAGTCTTAGCAGTGAGTCTTGACTAATAAGAAATGGTTCTCTATGATTATGTGTGTATGACACAAAGTCTCATGTTTTATGTTATGATTATTGGGATTAAATTTCACTACTATGATTTATCCCATGTTATGATATTATGATCTCTTTTGCAGGTTAAGATTTCCAAAATATAATGTACTTATGAATATGATGTGATTGATATTTCATTTGTTTACCCTTACTGTGCATTTGAGCTCACCCTTTTATGTTTTCTTTTCCCAGGATATAAATAAATGTTTTAGGTAAAAAAAGGTGAAGATATTTTTGGGAGATGTCGAAGATCTTTCACCATGATTAGAAGATTATATTCCGAGTTTCCAAGGACACTAAACTATTACGGTCCTTGTGTGTCTGTTTTTGTTATGTATTAAGTATTCCGCAAAAGTAATGTAATGTCCATGTACTTTAAGCTTCTGGTCTCTACAAAAATGACCCCTAATGAATATTTTAAGTCGCCACATATCCCTTTCCACATGCATCTCACAAATAACAATTCACAAGGATTATAACTATAGAGAAGTTATCTACAATTCCTACAATCTTTTTATCAAATCTATAACATTCAATATCCAAATCAAGTATTCTATCTTAAATCAATCATCATAGAATACTCTTTTCTAATTCCCCATAAAAAATTAAAATAACATATTATATCACCAAATGTTGTGCCTCTAGGATTCCATTATTATCTAATAGTTAAACACAATTCTATAACACATGCACAAAGTCCATACATTTCTTTAGAACATCATATTCCATGAAAACTAATCATAATTCCCTACTCCAATGTCCATGACATCCCCCCATTCTCACCTATCATAGAAGATATCACCCATGGTTATATCCAAATACATTAATAACAGAAAGATCCCTAAAATTGTGCAAGACCACTCAAGACGCTCACATAATTCAAAATTCAAATTGTGTTCATTTATTTTCTCACTACTTTTTTGAAGATGAATCCTTATCTAACAATGATAAGGACCTCACAAGTCACATAATAAAAAAATACATTCTACTAATATATCAGTAATCAATGGGCTAATAAAATCATTAAAAACATACATCTCCACTTGCATCATACCAAAACCCTTTCTAATAATATCCTGATCCACTAGAATAACATGTTCCCTCCTCTATGAACACACCATGTATACCTGAAAAACGTAGTCATGTTTGAAATTTAAGTCAAATGCCTAAAACCATATACCCTCTTGAATTTCATGTGTTATTATTCAAGATTTTAACTGCATAGTATATTCAACCAACAAAATTTAATCATTCTAAAACTCAAATGGACCATCCCCTCTAAAACACGATCACAAGGAAGAGGGACTAATAGACATGTTCCTATTTAAAAAAAATAATTGGTAGAATTATTTGTGTACCACTGATAAAATTCAAAAATCCATTTTTGCCTCAGACACCCTAAGTCACCCATATCTATAATGAATCCTCTATTTGGTAACCATTATATTTCACAAAAAAAACTCTCCAAAGTATAGTTTTATCAAATATGGTCACTATGATCTGCCACAAATCCTTATTAATATAATATCAAGAAAATTTCACTAGTTCCGTCCAACATGTTCTAGGGTTACTCAATGAATATCTTGAATTAGATGAGATAAGAACAAACCCATAATCATTTCAAACAATATCAATATGTAAATGAATACATATAAAGGTTGTTTCATATAATAAATATTATAAAAAACTAATTTTTAATAACTAGATAATCTTCCCCAATGATAATCATCATAGTAGACCACTCCATGAAGGTTCATGGAACATACATAATCACATATACATGTTAACAAATTCTCAAAATAACCACCCAAAATTAGTCATCATGTCAAACAACTATGTCATGAAAACCCACATGTGTCACTACACCTTGTGTGCATGAGGACAGATTCATTGTCAACCTACATAAAAAATATCACACCATAGATTCATATAAAATTCCCTAAAATTAGGATCCATAAATATCTTACAATAGGTGAGTATAATCCAACCCAGAAGATATATGAGAAATTATTGTATTCGTTTCTAAATAATTAGGAAATTTATCCTCTATCTTCACAGGACACACACAATAATTATACTATATGTAATGATATTCATATGTGAATGATATGATTAATTATACAGCACTATAATCAAAAAACTAATAATCAAAATCCAAACAGTAGTCTCTTATGTATGGGAATATAGCTATAAATCCATGAAAAATTAAAACATCCAAAACACTTTTATATTTCTCAAAGGGGAAATAAAATAAAAACGGAACACAAAATCCTATAATAAAAATTACCACACCAGTAACCTAGACTTCATAGAAGAATAAGTGTCATTGAGGCCCTAGTCAAATATCCATAAAAAACTCTTAGTCCTTCATATATATATCATGTTTACCATATCTTAAAACTGTAATGTAAAAGAAAATGAATCCTCTAATACAATGATCTAATGTCCCAATCATGGATACACTATGATAGTTCCCAAATTTAACTATCCACATGAACTCAGGCTGACCTAATCATACACCACAGGATTCCAACTAGATGCAAGGATCTAAGGTTTTATTTTAAAGAAACTACACCAATATATTTAAGTGTCAAATATTAATATTAAGAAACAAAAATCATACATATCATATTATTTATAATGAAGTATAAAATATCAATTACTTATATAAAACTGGAGTGTTATATAATAAAAATAAACTGACTAATAAACTAATGATGTGAATTATAGTCATTGAAAAACATGGAATAACACAAATATAGGCCCATTGGTCTAGTTACATACACAATAAATAATTAAATAATCTAATAAAAATGGCCCACTGCATATCCATTAAAAAAACAACTTGAATACAAATATCCTATAAGATATCCATCCTGATGATGAAAAACTCAACCTCGGTCTCATCCCACAACTTATCCTTAAAATAAATATGATAGAGATTTATAGGTACCTATATGTAGTTTCACACTATGTTAAAAGTTATTAAAAATTATATACACCTTTGAAATTTTTTCTAAGAAAATATCAATTAAGCAGTATTGTTTGTAGATAAATAGTTATGTATATAAAAAGTTTGTGATGGAATAAAATTTTTAAAGACCATTTTTAACTATTATATTGTTCAACATGTTGTAAAATTACACCTAAACCAACCAATCATTCTCCATTCATGATAGTCATCTATGTCATATACCGTAGGTTAATCAAACCATACACCATATATGATGTCATTCGAGGTAGATTATATGTCAGGAACCCAAATAAAGAATCAACAAATTCAGGTTGGTGTCCACATATAATAAATAAAGAAATTCATAAAACTATCAATTCGAATTTGATGAATCATATCCAATGTCTTAACACATTATCATGGAAGGTTATATCCAACTTTCACAACCACAGATATAGAGTTCCTTGTATGGGATATAAAATCAAATTTGTGTAACTTCATTTCCAACTTTGTATACCATTGATGTTGAGTAACATATCCAAAATCTTCAACCATTCATTTTGAATTCCATGTCCAACATTATCAACTATTGATTAAGAGTGCCATGTTGTACATCTACGAATGTTCTTGTGGGACACCATTTCTAACAATATTTACCAGGGATGTGGAGATTTCTATCTGAAATACAAAACAAAAAATTTGTTCAATGATGTCCATTTATTTTAAACATAGACATGGAGATCCATGTCTAATATCTAGAACAAAATATGTGGAAATCCATTTCCAATATTCTCAACCATTTGACCATTTACAAAATATTAAATATCAAAATATTGAGCATTCAAAAAGGTACACACACAAAAACCCTTTTAATATCATGACCCGTCCTCGGGGCATGTGTCGTGACTACCCCAAGCCCGCCTTTCATAGGCATGGTGCTGGAGACTAGCTCCAAAGGTGTAAATCCCAAAAAAGGGAAGGAATTGCCTTTATAATGTAAACACATACAACAAAGTACGCAAGTGAAGTAAGTACTAAGTAAAACTGAGTACAAAAGTAAGTGCCGAAAAGTAAATGGGCCAGTATAAAAACCCAACTGAATGTGCAGTATAACTGAAAGGAAAGTACAGCTGTAGAAAAGTAAAACAGCAACACCGAGTCGTCCTCTGGAAATCCCGCCAGATGTGTGGGTACAGATAGTCTCCTCAGCTCCCTGGTTCTGGTCGCCCACTCCGTGCAAGTCCTACCAAGTGGTCAACCTCCGGGTACCATCCAGGTCCACAAGCCTCCACCTCGATCAGTGATTTCGGTCGTCTACATCCAACACAATGTAGTATGAGCATAGCTCGAGCATGGGTGAGTATACGATACTCAGTAGATACCCCGAGACCCCCGAAGGTCTCTCAAAATCCATGAAGGATAAACCAAAATGGAAAGATACAGTCAAGAAATATCAACTAATTCTACTTAGTTATATTCCCATACATATACCTAAGTCATTTATTACAATTCATCTCTAACTCTCGATCCCAAACACAACCCAGTCCACACAGGAAAACACAATCCAGTCCACACAGGAAGCAAGACAATCAAATTGATGATAATGAATGAAGGAAAGACTCAGCTCACATAGGTATACAACTTCGTATAGATAGAGATGATCAGATTAATAACTGATTCATCTAAGCTGTTAGACCCACACAAGATACAAGTCCGGCTAAGATGTAGGACCCCCACAGAATACAAGACTAGCTACTCTGACAGAACCACACATGATAAAAGTACAGAGGTCAATACTGTCGGACCCACATAGGATACAAGAAATGTAGTCATCACCGTCGAACCCATGGCGGATTCCAGTATGGTAGTCGTCGCTATCGAACCCACGAAGGATTTCAGTACAGATGTCGATACAGTCGCAGCCAGCTCTAGGGTTCCTGCAAACAACATTGTCAATTCTGGGAGGGTTCACTTCTCGTGCAAGAGAGTCGATACATCAACTGTCACGAAGTCTAGAGTTGATGTATCCCAAAGTTCTGTCACGTAAAAAGAAACCCAACATGATAGAGTTATTGGATTTTCTGTTCCAGGGGCCTGGATGGGTTTTAATCTAAAACCAACTCGACCGTACTCCAGCTACATCCAAACCTCAAATGGAGTAAGCCAAACGAACTGTCTCTTCTAGAGGAATTCAACTCAGTTGGCAGAACGTAAAACGGACATCTGGTCCTTAAGTTATAAGCATTTTCGCTCCAAGGGCCCGGTTGGTTTCCGGTTTGAACCAACCCGGCCACACCCAAACATTTCCTAAACCTCGAGTGTAATATATTGAAAAGACTGTCTTGATTCAAGGATTTCTATGCAACCGAGGGTGCATCGATCAGTGTTCTGTAGTTCATGTTATGGGAAAAACACCTAAATATGGTCTGAACTGGGGGTATGGGCCCGGTCTGACCCGGCCCAACCACCCCTTGGTTGGCCCGAACCGGGGCGACCCGAATCAGGTCCATGTCCGGCCCAGTTGGGCGCAGCCCAGCCCCGCCGGTGCGGCCCGGTTTGCGTGACCCACCCTGGCCCAACCGGGGGTGCACTGGCTCGACATTGAGCAGAGCGGGGAGGGGGGGGGGGGTTGTTCTGCAGACGCGGTGCCATCCTGGCGCCACTGTCTCCCATAGATCCCACACAACCACATGATCCTTCCTTCGCTGCCATGGCCAATGTCGTGTCGGCGGCCCGCACCGCCTGGGTCATTCACGGGCCCCCAGAGTCATTCTGGTGGTCCTTTTTTCTTCCGACTATGCATGTGGTCATCTAGTGACCCGTAAATCCCTGTAAAGGCCTCCAATCTCCATTGGAGTCCCGCTTCATCGTTTCCAAATATTCCTCGCATTAAGAACAAACTGGCGGTGTGTCCAGACTTGTTCTTTAGTCCGTACCCACCATGTTAGTGGTTCAATCATCACCCAACAATTAAACACAATGTTCGAGAGTAATGAACTCGTATATGAAAAATATAAAAAATTCCACCAACCTCAGCAATTGATGATGAACATCAACGTCAATGAAGACGGCGTTGTGCTGAAAGGGTTTCTAGGCGACGTCTGAGTGCGCCGAGGTGGAAGCGGTGTCTCCTCTCTTGTCATGAAGAAGAGAAACTGTGGCGCGTCATCGTTCTTCGTGGAACCGACATTCTTCATCGAAAGAGACATCGTTCTTCATCGGAGGTCGGAGTTCTTCAAAAATCTAAAGAGCTCTCCCGATCTTCCTTAGCACAACGAAAGCTCTCCCCAAAAATAAAATTATAGGTTCCTCCTATAATTTTATTACACATGCAATGTAACTTCCAAAATTCAAATCACCACATTAAAAAAATGTGTTGACAATTAATTAATGGAAGGGAGAGGAAATATCCCTATCAATTAAACATGTTGACAAGTAAAAAGGGGGTTTCCAATTTAATGAGGTGGGTTTTAAGGAGTTAGAGTAAAATTGAATGGTTGGAGCTCCTGTGGGCCCCACCTCTTTAACATCCACACTTGGGGAGTTAGGTGGTTGTGGGTCCCACCCTTAACTACCCATGGGAGGAATTAACCTCCTTATGTACATAATAAAATTGTATAAACAATTTTATTTACCTCTTAATCAAACCCCAAAATATAACTTCAAACCCACATAAAACCCAACTGCGGTAAATGTCCTGTTAAGCAATTATCAGATCTGTCAGTTCATCGGTGCCCTCATATTTCAATTTCGGGCACCGGTTCAAAAGATAGAGAAACTCACACATCCGTTCATTGAACGTACCCGAGCTAAACTTCCGAAATTGATTCCGGGCACACCGGGACTCAGAATCAAGCGTCGTCCAATGCCACAGTCTCAAAAACTTCAAAATTATTTAAGAAAAAAATCCCTTAAAATATCCGGGTCTTTAAACTACTACCTCTCAGGGCTTTTCATCCCTGTAAAGCTAAAACATAAAGTAGGGAAACAGATGAGGGTATTGAGTAGACATCTGAGCCTCCCGCTCCCATGTGCTCCCCTGGAGGTTCACATGCTGCCAACGAATGTGCACTAGAGGAATCGACCATCCACGTAGGACTCGCTCCTGTCAATCCTCAATCTCCACGGGGACCTCCAAAAATGTCGCCCTGTCATCGATGTCCAGTTCCTTGTGGTAGATGATATGTGTCAGTTCGTGCACGTATCTCCTCTGCTGAGATACGTGGAAGACATCGTGCACCCAGTGCAACTGAGGTGGAAGGGCCAGGCGGTAAGCCAGCTCGCCAACTCTGTTGAGGACCTAAAAAGGCCCGACGAAGCGCGGAGATAACTTGCCACCCCGGACAAATCTCCGTAATCCACGCTGAGGTGAGACCCATAAGAAAATGTGGTCGCCATCCTCGAACTGCAATGGCCTCTGTCTCTTATCAGCATAGGACTTTTTTCTACTCTGTGCAGTCCTCATCAGCTCCTAGATGATTTGCACATTCTCCGTCATAGCCTGAACCATCTCTGGTCCTATTAGTGGTGAATCCCCAAGATTAGTCCATCACAGAGGTGATCTTTTAGGTCGGTCGAACAGTGACTTGTAAGGTGCCATCCCGATGGTGGAGTGGTAGCTGTTGTTGTACGCAAACTCCACCAAGGGTAGGTGATCCTCCCAGCCACGACCAACGTCAAGGACACATGCACGGAGCACATCCTCATGTGTCTGAATGGTCCTCTCTGTCTGGCCATACTTCTGAGGGTGAAAGGCGGTGCTCAGGCGTAGCTGCGTCCCAAAAATCCTCCTACAACTGCTTCCAACGCTGAGAAGTAAAATGAAAATCTCGATCAGAGACAATAGATGATGGAACACCATGAAGTCCTACGAGCTCCTGAACGTAGAGGCATCCCAATCTCTCTACTAAGACCTGCACTCTGATCGGTAGGAAGTGGGCTGACATGGTGAGTTAGTCTACAATCACCAAGATGGGGTCGTTTCCTCTGAAAGTACGTGGGATCCTCATCACGAAATCCTTGTATATACCTTCCCACTTCCACTCCGGAACCTATAAGAGTTGTAATAAGCCTTTTGTTACCTGGTGCTCCACCTTCACTTACTGGAAAGTGAGGCATCATGAAACAAACTCTTCTACAACCCTCTTCATACTGAGCCACATGTACTGTCTTCTGAGGTCCCGGTACATCTTCGCTACTCTAGGATGTACCGCTAGTGGGGAAGTGTGAAACTACCTCATCACATCCTCCTTCAGTGGAACTGGTACCATGGTACATCCCTTAATGATGATGATGTGGTATCATCATTCAAATAATCCATAAGGTACATGCCTTGTAGAAACCTGAGCACGTCATGTCTCACAGTCAACATCCCCATGTTGTGCCTCTCTGACCTGCTGATGTAATGGAAGAGTGACTGTGAGGGGCCGTAGAAAGGTTTCCCCATCTGTATCCATGAAGGATATCTGTAAAGTGTCAAACTGCTCTATCGCCTCTCCAAGTAGCTGAATGACTGATCATCTACTGAGAGCATCATCCATAGCGTTCCCCTTACCAGGAGTATAGACTATCTCAAAGTCATAGTCATTGAGGAACTCGAGCCATCACCACTGTCTCAGGTTCAGGTTCTTCTATGAGAAAATGTACCTTAGACTCTGGTGGTCAGAGTAGACTTTAAAGAGCACACCCATCAGATAGTACCGCCACATCTTCAGGGCGAAGACCACTGCTGCTAACTCCAGGTCATGGGTAGCGCAGTTCTGCTCGTGCTGCCACAACTTTCGTGAATCATAAGCGATCACTGCTCGCTCCGGCATCAGGACACACCCTAGTATGGTCCCTGATGTGTCGCAGTAAACTACGTATCATAAGACCTCCTTCGATAGCCTCAAGATGGGTGCATTGGTCAATCTCAACCTCAGATCCTGAATGCTCTACTAAAATCTGTCTGAACATACAAAGGGTTTCCCCTTATTTTTCAATGTTTTATGCGGTTCTGCAACTCCGGAGAAGTCTGGCACAAATCTCCGATGGTATCCAGCAATACATAGGAAACTCTGCACCTCCTTCATGCTCCTGGGTGGATCCCAAGCAATTTTTTCCTCGATCTTCATGGGATCCACTGCAACTCCCGCCTCTGAGATGACGTGCCCTAATAAGTGAACCTCACGAATCCAGAACTACCACTTCGAGAGCTTACAATAAAGTTGGTGCTCTCAGTGTGTATCCATTACAACCTGCAAGTGGTATGCATACTCCTACTCGGTAGTCATGTAAATCAGTATCTCGTCATTGATGACTATGACCAACTGATCGAGATAAGGCAGGAATATCCTGTTCATAAGACTCATTAACACTGCTAGAGAATTGGTCATATTGAAGGGAATATCCCTGAACTTGTAGTGGCAATACCGACACCTGAAGGCTATCTTATGTACATCCTTTTCTCGAAATCTGAGTTGGTGATAGCCTCAACTAAGGACTATCTTCAAGAAACATCATTCTCCCTTGAGGTGATCGAAGATATTTTCAATCCATGGAAGGGGGAACTTGTTCCTCATGGTCACCTGGTTCAGGCGACGGAATTCGACACACAGTCGCAAGATGTAACATCCGGGTCCGGGTGCCCCAAGCCCGGATTGCCACGTGACCTCAAGGGCATTTCCCCAAATGCTAGAGGCTACTGACTAGCAGTGGGGGCCCATGTCTGATAGTGGGAAAACTATGTCCTCATCTGTCAAAGTGTTGAGCAGTGGAATAAAATAAAAAATAATACAACTACAATGGAAGCAATAAACCATAAACATTTAAATATAAACAACTGCAGTAAAAAAACCAACAGTAATATAGGCAATGATGATGCAACATGCCTCATGTTCTAAGAAAATAGCTAGAACCTTTTATAAATCAGTACCATACGATACAGATTACATCAAACCAAAAAAAAAACAACCAGTAGCATCACGAACCGAAGCCCAGTCCCATGCTCTCGTACTCCTCAGTAGCAATCAGGTACCTATATAGGGACTCTTGCCCTTATCCACACCTGCAGAAACACAATCTTTTTGGGATGAAAATCATGACCCAAATAGGATGTGAGAAATAATCTCAGTAGGAACGCACCAAAGGCCCATGCTCAACTGTGTGTCAACATGAAACAACAATGTGAAAAAGTAAAATCAATAAACTAATCAGTACTCAAAAGTAACTAACATTACCAGTTATATTTCCATTTTAATATTCAATTTATCCTTTTAATATATTAAAACACCATAGTGAATTTCTAAGTAAACAGTCAGTGTCCCCAAACCCGCAAACCCTTACCCTGAGGTAATCATAATCCAACCCGCAGTTAATTGCACACAGGCATAACAGATATTTCCCTCAGGCGTACAAAGTGTCTCCCTCAGGCACATATTCTATTGCCCATAGGCACTGAAGAAGTTTCCCTTAGGTCGAAATAACTACTGCCCTCCGGCTAATGGAAACACTTCCCTCAAGATAAACAAGTAACCGGGTCATTCCCAACATATAAACAAGTATTTCACATACAATTCATCTCAAGGAAAAAGTAATGCGCAAAATAAACATGGCATACCCTCGAGTATCCTGGCCAAATGGCTTAACAGAGGATCACACCCTCGGGGTGGTCCTAGATCCAAGGAATGATCTCAAACAACGATGTACTACTTCATTTAATAACCTCTACAAATCTATGTATTCAAAATAGCCAAGGCCTCAGCCACACGACACCCCAAAATGGGTTCATAGCACAAAAATACAAAACCTGCACAATAGTTGGAAATTTAAAACACCAAGCCACCTACGTTAAATGCCCAAGATTGGTATACACGAATGATGCCTTCTGAAACATCCAAGAATATCATAGATATGTGGTAAAATAATTATCATTCAACCTCAGATAACGTCCCTTAGAGGAAGAATTGGCAAGAAACACACAAGGAGAAGGAAGCCCATACCCGTGCGGTTCTAACGTGATCGACGGAAGTAGAAACGGATTCTCGACACTAAATCGGTTGATCCACGAAGGTTCAGCCATCCTCTATCGAGCTCCCGTCTGGTTCTAATCCAATCCTCTGAACATGGTTGTCCAAATCCGATTTTATGTGAAAAAAACAAAGTACACGACCTGTACTTTTGGCTACACGACATGTACTTCCCTCATTTAACTGTTCCTATGGTGGCACCGCCAA
This sequence comes from Viscum album, assembly GCA_963277665.1. NCBI lineage: Eukaryota > Viridiplantae > Streptophyta > Magnoliopsida > Santalales > Viscaceae > Viscum > Viscum album. The sequence continues at coordinate 199,945,346 of OY728121.1, read as the reverse complement.
ACTGTTCATCCGTCGACATGAGTACATGGCATGTATTCCTGATTACACGGTGTGTATCATCACATAGTTGGCTGCTACTTCCACCGCCTTACTATTTTCCAGCCGACTGACTACACGGTGTGATAATACCCACTACACATCATGTAGTCGGTTTTTACACCCTTCGTCGTCGTCATGGCTACACACCATGTATACTTATCCAACACGGACTAAAAGTAGGCGACATATAGAATAGTACACGTCATGTATTTCCAAATTTTATGAATTTCCCCATTTTCCTTATTTTCACAAAAACACTTAAGGAAAAGAGAAAAGAAGAAACTCGTACCTCAAAAATTAAGAACTGGGATCTTACAAACTTCTCCCTTTAAACCAATTCGTCCCCGAATTTTCCTTCCATGGGTGGAAAAGATAAAGCTCGGAACAGATTTAGCCACTTAGCACATACGTCTGTCTCCCGCTCCCAGGTTTTGTCCTGCACTCGGCCATGCTGTCATAGAACCCGTACGAGAGGAACTGACTGTCCTCGGAGAACCTTTGTGCTCCTATCAACAATACAAATAAGATGATTCACAAAGGACACATCGTTCTGCAACTCAACATCCTTGGGCTGAAAATCATCAGACAAGTCTGAATGATAGTGGCGTAACTGAGATACATGGAAGACGTCGTACATGGCTCAATACCTCTGTGGAAACTGCAACCGATAGGAAACTGGCCCGACTCTCTCCAGAATCTCAAATGGCCCCACATACCTCAGTGAAAGTTTACCCTGTCTCCTGATCCGCCTGAGTCTCACCCTCATTGAAACACCCAAGAAAACCTGATCCCCGACCACAAACTCCAAAGTTCGTCTGCGGCGATCAACATAAGTCTTCTGACCAGACTGTGCAGTAGCCATCTGCTTCCGAATCAAATGAAATTGCTCATAAGTCTCCTGCACTAGTTGTGGTCTTAGTAAAGTTGACTCACCTGCCTCTAAAAAGAACATTGTTGATCGGAATGGCCTACCATATAAATCCCTGTATGATGCCATTTCAAAAGTTTCCCGGAAACTATTATTGTAGGAAAACTTGAATAGGGGTATATGCTTCTCCCAGGAGCCCCCAAAGTCGAAGATACATGCATGAAGCATGTCCTAAAACACCTGTATCGTATGCTATGACTGGACATCGGTCTGAGGGTGGTATGTTGTGCTCAGAAGCACCTGTGTACCTAGGGCCCTCTGAAAACTCGGCCAGAAACGAGACGTAAATAAGGAGTACCTATTTGAAACTATAGAACGAGGGACCCCATGAAGACGTACGATATCTCAGATATAAAAATTCTTGAGCTCGTCAACACTGAAGGTTTCCTTGATTGGAAAAAAGTGATCCACCTTCCTGAGTCTGTCCACAACAATGCACACGGCATCATTGCCTCTAGGTTTCCTCGGCAACCCAGTCAAAAATTCCATCATGACATCATCCCATTTCCATTCCGGAATGGGTAACTGTTATAACAGTCCGGCTGGCCTCTAGTGCTCCGCCTTCACCTACTGACAGGTGGAACAACTCGTAACAAAGTGAACTATATCTCCCTTCATACCCGTCCACCAGTACTGATGCCTCAAGTCATGGTACATCTTGGTAACCCCGGGATGAACTTCCTAAGCTTAAGAATGTAACTCCCACATCATCTCTTCGCATATATCCCCTGGACCCCACACTCGTCCATGGAAACACTGAATTTCATCATCACTTATCATTCATCCAGGAGAAGGGACCTCACTTGCCATCTACTCCCGTAGAACTAGGCCTTCTAAATCCGATAGATGTCTCAACCTCACTCTATCTAGGAGGGTAGAAGTCACAGATAAAGAAGAATGATAGGTATTCCCCTTACTTTCATACACTTCAAAATGCATCTCAGAAAAGAAATCCATAAGCTGTCACTCACCACTGGCCTCCTGCACCACTTGTATCTGAGTCCTCCTGCTCAGTGCATCAGATACTACATTACCTTTACCAGGTGTATAGGCAAGCTCAAAATCGAAGGACTGAAGGTATTCAACCAACCTCTGCTATCTCATATTCATGTCACGCTGAGTAAAGATGTATTTGAGGCTCTTGTAGTCGGTGAAGACCCCAAAGTGCTCTCCCAAGAGATAGTGTCTCCAACAACGTAACGCATGAACAACTGTAGCCAACTCGAGCTCATGCGTCATGTAATTCCTCCCATACGGCCTCAACTACCGAGACTCGTATGCCACTACACAATCAGCCTGCATCAACACTGCTCCCAACCCAATACCTGATGCATCATAATAAATTTTATAGATCTTCCCCGGCTCTGGGAGTATCATAATCGGTGCTGATGTCAACCATCTTTTCTGGTCCTGAAAGGTTGTCTCGCAAGCTTCCAACCAAAAGAAACTCACACCATTCTTAGCCAAACTCTTCAATGCCGCTGCTAAGCGGGAGAAGTCATGTATGAAGAGTCTGTAGTAACCATCCATCCTTAAGAAACTCCGCATCTAAAACACGTTCTTATATTGATCATAGGAAACTACTGATCTCACCTTCTCTAGGTCTACTGTAACTCCTACCTCTGAGATGATATGACCCATGAAATGAATCTGGTCCATCCAAAAGTGGCACTTTGAGAGCTTAGCATATAGCTGATGCTCTCTCAATGTACTCAATACGATCTCAAGATGGGTGGTATGGTCGTTTCGAGTGTGAGTGTACACCAAGATGTCCTCCATGAATACTACCACAAAATAATCAAGATAAGGATGGAACACAAGATTCATCAGAGCCATGAAAAATGATGTCATTTTCGTGGGTCCGAACGGCATAACCAAGTACTCGAACAGACCATATCTTCTCCGAAAAGATGTAAGCGGTATATGCGATGGTCTCCCGCGCAGCTGATGATATCTTGATCTCAAGTCAATCTTCGAGAACACTCATGATCCATGAATTTTATCAAAAAGATCATCAATACTTGGAAAGGTATATCGATTCTTAACCATCAACCAGTTCATATTCCGATAATCAACGTACAGTCTAAGGGTACCATCTACCTTCTTCACCTAGAGGACTGGCGAACCCCATGGAGAAGTACTGGGTCAGATAAAACCATTTGCATGTAACTCCTCTAACTGCCTCATGAGCTCCTGAAACTCTAGTGTAGCCATCCTATAAGGAGGAATGGACACTGGTGTTGCTCCTGGCACAAGCGGAACAGAGAAATCCACCACTCTCTCCAAAGGTAGACCTGAAAAGTCATTTGGGAAGATATCCTTGAAACGATTAACCTATAGAGGAAAATCCTTCTGACATGTCCCCTGGTCGTCTAGATATAAGCTTACAATCTGGGTTGTGACTCCACCTCACCCATGATGCTTTGGTCTATCTCGACTTGCCTGAACATCCCACTCGCCCTTGAATAGAAACTCTCTGCCCTCTGGTGGCATGAAACTCATACTATGATGATAGCAGTCTACAAAGGCTCAAAAGGGAACCAACCAGTCCATCCTGAGAATGAAACCATAAATTATCATATCTAAGACATAGAGATCCCATAGAAAGTGACACCCACCAACCTCTAGGCGGCACTACCTGCACTGACGCACACCAGTCGTTCTAGTTCCCAATATAGTGTCTAGCGTCATAACAGCACAAATAGAAGAAACACAGAGCCTAAGGCTCTCCAAAACATAAACAGATATAAAGATATGTGTAGAACCAATATCGAAAAGTAAATAAGATATGATAGAAGCTACTAGGATAGTACCTCTGACTGTAGAAGGTCAAGGATCCTACTCCTGCTGGGTCTGTTGCACTGCATATTCCTGCCTAGTGCCGCGGCCCTACGACACAGCCTGGCTACCCTAAGTTTTCCTGCCCTGCTGCCTCTGAGATCCTGGTGTCTGGATACCACAGCCATGACCACCATCTCTTCATGCACACCCTGACGTATTCCAGTTTTCCGACAGGTAAGAAGCTGTTGGTCCTGCTCCTGCCCACGACCCTTCTTTCCACAAGCTCGACACTCCACTAGATCACATGGACACTGCGGTCTCTTGTGCCCCTCTTTACAACATTGGTAGCACCTGACCTGACCACCTTAAACGTCCTTCTAGCTGGTGTTGCCACCCTGAGAGAAGTCCATCTATTTCTTCCTCTTGCCAGTATAAATAGTACCAGAAACTACTGCTAAACCACCCTGGCCCACACCACTAGCTTCCCATAGGTTCCTCTCTTTAATCAGTTCCTTATTTACAATAGCATGTACTAAAGGAAACCTAAAAACATTCACCAGTGCTCGAATATCATAACAAAGACCATCCTTAATGCTTCTGGCTCTCAACGTCTCATCACCCACCAGCACGGGTGCAATGTGATGAAGCTCTATGAAACGAGCTGAATAATCCATCACTCACATAGCTCCCTGCTGCAGATTCATGAACTCTCAAACTCTATCTTCCCTCAGCATCTATGGAAAGTAGGATTGATATAAGACTGCCTGAAAATCTTCCCACGCCACATCCTTGTGTTTCTCTGACTGGGTGGTAACATCCCACAACCTTTTGGAAGAATCACACAGCTTATATGTTGCGAGCATGACCCTCTGCCCTGGAGGTGTCTCAAGATGATAGAAGATAGTCTACATAGAACCCATCCAAGATTTTGTAGCCTGTAGTCCATCATCACCTGAGAATGTAGGTGGATGCTGCTGCTGGAAGATACGAGTCAACTCGTCCATAGTTGTGGCAGCTAGCGGTACTCCCTGAAAGGCCTGCATGAACCGCATAAAGCATTCATGGAACTGCCCCTCTACGCCAATGTCTGGTATTATGGCTGGCACCACATCTAGCTCTACTGGAGGATCAATTGGTAGCCCATGGACCATCATCTCTAGAGTATAATCGTTGCCGCTCTACTGGTGAAAACGCGTGGTCATCTTGGCGGCATGACTCTACAAGGTCAATCACACACCTTAGATAAAGATTTATCAATGATAGAAGCGAAGGAAACCTAAAAGGGAGAAGGAAGAAGAAGGCATTCAAAATTTTCAAAACAAGGCTACACGACATGTATAATGACTACACGGTGTGTACATGACTTCTCTTCCCCTACTCGGGTCCTTCTATATGGATAATCTACACGGCACCCATTGAAAAAAACTACACGACGTGTATATAATCTACCCAGCATGTATGGTGTAATTTTTCAACTTCCCATGTCATTTGTGACATGGACCACTACTCGGCTTGATACTACACGGAGTGTGACACCCGAAAATGGCGTGTACACCACCCCATTTTCCAGACACATGGTTAAGTCCACATGGTCTGTCCTCGGACGAGACTACACGGTGTGTCCCACAGGTACACGAGGTGTACTAGACGAGCTCCGCTGACCAGTGTTTTTAGTTACACTACCGGATACAGGGCTCCAACTACACGGAGTGTGCCGTATAAACACGGCATGTACACAAAAATATTACCTCGACCCATTTTGTTAGTTACATTTCTGGTTCCCCAGGTCACACTACACAACGTGTTCTTCGATGACACGACGTGTTCAAGAAATGATTACACTGACCGGTGTTTGTTAGTTACACGGTCGGGTCTCCGAGTCAACACTACATGGAGTGTACATCAGGTACATGGCGTGTTTTACCCCAGCCTTTCCCTACCCCGTGTCCCGACCCACACAGTCCATGACACAGGAAGAGACTACGTGGCGCGTACATAGGGTACACGGCATGTACTAAAAATATTCATTTCATCCCAAATAGAAGAAAACACAACGTGTGTCCAAGGAACAACACGACGTGTATACTAGGTTTTCTAGAAATTAATCCTCTGAAACTACTCCAGAATCCCTGAAAATATGGAAAAAATACCAAACTTCCAAATTCCGATTCCTGAGGGCACATATTCCCTACGAATCAATGTTTGGTATCTTATCTAGGTTATAATAAAATAAACAGTCAATGATCCACCAAATTCCAGTAAATGGGGGCCCATACTCCCCAAAAACCAAAGTTTGGCGTTCATTATAATAATCGGCTCACACAAAAATACCCTATCACATAGTTGGTATTTATCAAGCAGCTATCACAATAGCATGATTTTCTAGCACAAAAACTATCACAACAACATGCGATTTCTAATGCACCTACATGGCATGGAACTATGCATGGAATGTGATTCCTACCATGTGTCTAAATGATGCATGAGATTCCATACCCTCATCTCATCGGGTTGCAACTAAATAGAACCCATAGATAAAATATAATAGCACAATCACAAGTGCATGACCCAACGGTGAAATCAAATCAATTGTAAAATTTGCAAAATCAGAAGAATTGAAAAACACGAGGTAGACTGGCTTTTCCCAGTACACGGGTTAGATACGCCTGGGAACAGCTCATTACCAACTACCGGTTCCATCATATCCCTAACTAAGGCTCCAAATAGTAAGTCAATGAAAAGAATCCCTCTGATAACACTTTGTAACGTCCCGGGTCTGGCTTCCACTCAATGGGTGCCCCGAGCCCGGTTCTCCACGTGACTTCAAGAGAATTTACCCAAACGCCAGACACTACCGACTAGTAGTGAGGGCTCATTTTTTATAGTGGGGAAACTATGCCCTCATTTGTCAAAGTGTAGCACAGCGGAATAAAATGAAAGGTATACAACAACATAGGAATCAATAAACCATACACATTTAAAATAAACAACTATAGTAAAAACAACCTACCGTCATATATATAATGATGATGAAACATGCATCAAGTTCTAATAAAACAGCCAGAACATGTTACAAATCAGTACAATACGATACATAGTTCAGCAAAACAAAACAAAAACAGCCGGTAGCATCACGAGGCAAAGCCCATTCCCATGCTCCCGTCCTCCTCAGTAGCAATCAAGTAACTGTATAGGTACTCTTGCCCTTATCCACACATGTAAAAATTATATCTGTTTGGGCCAAAAAGCATGACCCAAACAGGGTCTGAGAAATAATCTCAGTAGGCACCCACCAAAGGCTCGTGCTCAATTGTGTGTAAACATGCCACAACAGTGTAAAAAAGTAAATGCAATAAACTAATAAGTACTCAAAAGTAACTAACATTACCAGTTATATTTCCATTTTAATATTCAATTTATCCATTTAATAAAAGAAAACACCACATTGAATTTCTAAGAAAACAGTCAGTGTCCTCAGACAAGAAAACCCTTACCCCCAGGTAATCAAAATACAACCTGAAGGTAATTTCCCACAGGCATAATATATATTTCCATCAGGGGTACAAAGTGTCTCCCTCAGGCTCAGATTCTATTCCCATAGGCACGGAAGAAGTTTTCCTCAAGCCGAAATAACTACTGCCCTCAGGCTAAAAGAAATGCTGCCCTCAGGCTAAACAAGTAACCGGGTCATGACCAACATATAAAAAATAATTTCACATAAAATTACTCTCACGGAAAAAGTAATGCGCAAAATAAACATGGCATACCCTCGGGTATCCTGGCCAAACTGCTAAATAGAGGAACACACCCTCGGGGTGGTCCTGGATCCAAGCAATGATTTCAAAAAAAATTATTATCACTTTTAATTACCTCTACAATTATAGATATTCAAAATAGACAAGGCCTCATCCACATGACACCCCAACATGGGTTCGTAGCACAAAAAAAGACAACCCGCACAACAATTGGAAAATTTAAACACCCAGCCACCTACCATAAACACCCAAGAACGGTATACGTGAAGGACACCTTCTGAAACATCCAAGAAGTTCGTACATATGAGGTAAAATAATTCTCATTCAACCTCAAATAACATCCATTAGTTGTATAATTGGAAAGAAACAGACAAGGATAAGGAAGATCTTACCCATGCGGTTCTGACGTGATCGACGGAAGCAGAAATAGATTCCCGACGCTCGATCGGTTGACCCACGAAGGTTTGACCATCCTCTCACGAGATCCCATCCGGTTCTAAGCCAATCCTGTGAACAGGGTTTGATACTGCCCATTTTATGATAGAAAAACAAAGTACACGGCGTGTACTTTTGACTACACAGCGTGTACATCCCTCATTTAATTATTCCTCTGGCGGCACCGCCAAACTGTTCATCTGTTGACATGAGTACACGACGTGTATTCCTGATTACATGGCGTGTACCGTCACATAGCTGGCAGCTAATTCCACCCCCTTACTAATTTCCAGCCGACTGACTACACGGCATGTAAATAACCACTACATAGCGTGTAGTTGGTTTTTACACCCTTCGTCGCCATCATGGCTACACACCCTGTGTACTTATCCCACATGGACCAAAAGTACACGAAGTGTAGTTCCAAATTTTAGGATTTTCCCCATTTTCCTTATTTTCACAAAAACACTTAAGGAAAAGAGAAAAGAAGAAACTCGTACCTCAAAAATTAAGAACCGGGTTCTTACACAAGCTCCCATCCGCCTTCATGGAGAATAGAATCCGAGAATCCTTGGGTGAAACACTGGCTCAGACGAATCCTTTTCCCTGTAAGTCCTCCAGTTGTACCCACAGCTCATGATGATCGGTGGGAGACATCCGATATGCTGGAGTAGATATCGGTGATGTCCTGGGGTACATGTCTATATAGAAATCTACCTCCTTGCGAGGAGGTAGTCCTGGGACATTGTCAGGGAAAAGATCCGCATACAGATCCACCATAACAAGAAATCTCTGAATCTGCATGTCAAATGCTCTGAGGATGAGACTATCCAACTAATGTGTGATCCGCTGCCCTATCCTCTGTGTAAGTCCATCCTGCACTGCGAAGGTTCCCTTCTCGCCGGTGTAGGTGAACCCAGTCTCATCTGTGCTTACACCCCGCACTTTGCGCCTAATACAGTTGATCTGAGCATGGACTCTAGATAACCGGTCCATACCCAAGATGATGTCATAAGGCCTCACCGCTGCTACAAGATCATCTCAGCCGAAGCTCTCGCCTCCTAGAGTAAGCTCAAACTTCCAGCACCGGTGCGTAATCATCGAGTCTCCTCCTGTAGGAGTCTCTTTCCGTAATGATCGAGCCAAAGGCTCCGTCAGAATCTCCGAGCTCCGAACAAGGGTAGTGAAAATAATGGAATGACTCGCACCTTTGTCTATAAGAACTGCAGCAAGGGTGGAGTCGACACATATAGTACGTCTAATAATTTATGGTGCACCGTGATCGTAAGCCTCCACTGCCTGGATCTGAGCATGCCTTTGCCCGCCAAATCCCTGTGGTCGGGGTGGACCTTCTGGGGGTGGTGGTTGTAGAGACTTGAAACGCCGTCCACCTCCCGCTTCTCGACCAGCTCCTCATCCTCGTCTGCCTGCTCCCTGAGGACCACCACGATCGAACCACTTCCTCTACCTGGGAGGTCCCTCCACTGTCTACTTCTTGTCTACATGGCGGTTCGGGTAGTCATGAGCCCTATGGCCCTGTCCACCGCATGCATTGCACTGTCTTCTACTCGTAAGGATGGTTCTGCACCGTGTTCCTTGCAGAGCCGAACCTATATCCTGAGGTCTCCCACCTGACGTCCTAGTTTTCTGGGACCCCTGCAATATCTTTCGACTTCTGGCTATAGAAGACTCCACTCCATGTCATCCTGCGGTGGGTCTCGTTGCTCGTGGATGGTCAGCAAGAATGCTCTCCACTAAAATGGCCCGCTCCAGCACCCATGCCTACGTCGGGATGCTGAGGGGAATCATCAAAGCTCCGATCTCATGCCTCTGTCCCTTCTCAACGTTCCGGGCCTGTATGAGTGGGTCTTGTACTGTGTCTGTGGTGTAGCATGAGAGGTTAGTAAATCTTTTCGAGTACTGGGCTACTGTAATATTTCCTTGTCGCAGCTGTAGTAACTCCTGGATACACACCGCACTGAGGGTTGCTAGAACAAACTCCAAGTGGAAGAGACTCTCGATGTTCATCCAAATTAGAGATTCCTCATCGTGATCCAGGAGCATCAGGCACAACCATCTTTCTTCTACTGCGTGCAGGAGACTCGCGGCAAGGATAAACATAAGGTATGATAGTGTCCCTACCAATATAAAGATTTGACAATATCCTCCATCCAATCCTCGGCTGCCTGAGTATTCTTCTCTCCGTGGAACCTGGGCGGCCTCTGTTGCTGAAACTTGTGCAACGCACTCAGGCGACGTTAACTCTCTGCTGATGGGGCTGGTGGTATCGGCTGCCCAGCGGGTAGTGGTACCACTAGTGCCTCCACTGTAATGGGGCCCTACACCAAGGTCTCGTCGCTCGGTGGACAGCCATCCTGCATGTAACAAGGAACCCAGGATGGCTACCCTTGTGGGGTCATCCTGAAAAGGAAACAAGTGTGCCACGGTCAAAAAGAATACCCGGTGAGCTGACACAATGTAATCAAAAAAAAAATTAAAAGGAAAAAAACACGCAATTAGTGTTTTCGTGCACTAAGATGGAAATTAGAGGTCAGGGTCCTGGTGTATGGATATGTCAGCCGTCGCACCAACACTGGACTCCCTGGACTGAAAACCACACTCAATACTCTTAACACTATTGGTTCATATAATGCAAAGATCAGATTTTTGAGTTTTGAGGTCAAACCGACTCCTCTGATACCAATTTCTCACGACCCGTCCTTGGGGCCCGTGTCATGACAACCCCAAGCCTTACATCCATAAGCCATGGGTTGGAGACTAGCAGAAAAGGTGTAAATCCGAAAAAATGGGAAGGAATTGCCATTATAAAGTAAACACACAAAACAGAGTACGCAAGTGAAGTAAAAACTATGTAAAACTGAGTAATAATGTAAGTGATGAAAAGTAAATGGGCCAGTATACAAACCCAACTGAAAGTGCAGTACAACTTAAAGCAAAGTACAACTGTAGTAAAGTAAAACAACAACACTGAGTCATCCTCTGGAAATCCCACCTGAAGGGTGGGTACATATAGTCTCCTCAGCTCCTCGGTTCCGGTTGTCTGCTCTGTGCACATCTTGCCAAGTGGTCCACCTCTGGGATCCATCCAACTCTAGAAACCTCCACCTCGATCAGTGTTGTCCATCATCTGCATCCAACAAAACATAGAGCAGGCATAGCCTGTGTAGGGGTGAGTATACGATACACAGTAGGGACCCCAAGACCCTCGAAGGTCTCTCAGAATACACGAAGGATAAACCACAAAGGAAAGATACAATCACGAAATATCAACTAACTCTACTTAGGTATATGCCCATACATATACCTAAGTCATTTATTATAATTCGTCTCTAACTCTCGAGACCTAGCACAACCCAGTCCACATAGGAAAACACAATGCAGTCCACAAAGGAAGAAAGTCAATCACATCGATGATAAATATTAAAGTCAAGACTCATCTCACACAGGTATAAAAATTTGTATAGATAGAGATGATCAGATGTAGTAACTGATTCATCTAAGCTGTCAGACCCATACATGATACAAGTCCAGCTAAGATGTCGTACCCACACATGATACAAGACCAGATACTCTGCCGGAACCACACAGGATACAAGTACAGATGTCAATACTACCATAACCACAAAGGAAACCAGAACAATATTCATCGTTGTCGAACCCACGGTGGATTCCAGTACGGTATTCATCGTTGTCGAACCCACGAAGGATTCCAGAACAGAAGTCGATGCAGTCGTAGCCCGCTCTAGGGTTCCTACACACAGAATGCTCTATTCCGGGAGGGTTTGCTCCTCGAGTAAGAGAGTCATTAATTCATCTGTCATGAAGTCCAGAGTTGATGTATCCAAATGTTCCATCACATCAAAAGGATTCCAACGTGGTAGACGGTGCGTCAATCAGACGCCCGGTCTGAGAGTTATTGGCTTTTTCATTCTAGGGGCCCGATTGATTTTTAAGATAAAACCAACCCAACTTTACTATAGCTACATCCAATACTCAAGTGGATTAAGACAAAGGTCCATCTATTCACGAGGAATTCAACACTGTTGATGTCACATCAAACAGACATTCAGTCCTTAAGTTATAAGCGTTTCTACTCCAAGGGCCCGGTTGGATTCGAGTTCGAACCAACATGGCCATACACAAACATCGTCGAAACCTAGAGTGTAATATACTGCAAAGACCGCATGAATCCAAGAATTCCTACACAACTGACGGTGCGTAGATCAGAGGTCTGTAGATCATGTTATGTGAAAAATACCAAAAAACGGTCCGAAGTGGAGGTCTGGGCCTGATCCGACCCAGCCCGACCCCCACTGGGTCGGCCAAAACTGGGAGACCCGACTCGGGTCAATGTTTGGGCCATCTAGGTGCAGCCCGGCCCGTCCGGTGCGTCATGGTCCGTGTGACCCAGCCCGGCCCGACTAGGGGGTGCGCCGGCTCGACCCACGAGTCGAGTGGGGGGGCCTGTTCCGCGGACATGGCGCCAGGCTGGCGCCGCTGTCTCCCCATGAACCTGTGTGGTCGCATGATCCTTCTTTCACCACCGCGGCTGATGCCATGGGGGGGGGGTATTTCCGGTGGTGCCGGCTTCCGGCTGCCGGGGACTTCTACTGGCCACCGGAGTCATTCCGGTGGTCCAATTTTGATTCTGACTGCGCCTACGGTCGTCTCGGGACCCGTACATCACTGCGAATGCCTCCAATCACCATTTTAGTGCCTCTTCGTTGTCTCCAAATATTCAGTGCATCAAGAATAAACTAGCTTTGTGTCCGGACTTGTTCGTTTTCCGTACCCACCGTGTTAGTGGTTCAAACATCACCCAATAAAAAACTACATGTCCGAGATTAATGAACTTGTATATGAATAATATACAAAATTTCCCCTACCTCAACAATTGATGATGAACATCGGCGTCGCGGTAGAAGGAGTTGTAGGGAAAGGGTTTATAGGCGACATCGGAGTGCGTTGAGGAGGAAGCATTGTCTCTTCTCTTGTCGCGGATAAGAGAAAGGGGGTGCATCGTCGTTCTTTGTGGAACCGGCATTCTTCGCCGAAGGAGATGTCGATCTTTGTCATAGGTCGGAGTTATTCCAAAATCTCAAGAGCTCTACCGATATTATTTCTCCCAACAAAAGATCTCTCCTAAAATAAAATAAGAAGATCCTCCTATTATTTTATTACACATGCAAAGTAACTTCCAAAATTTAAATCACCACATAAAATAAACTTGCTGACAATTAATTATAGTAAGGGAGAGGAAAGATCCCCATTAATTAAACATGTTGGAAATTAAAAATGGGGTTTCCAATTTAATGGGGGGGGGGGGTTTAAGGAGTGAGAGGAAAATTGAATGGTTGTGGCTCGTGTGGGCCCCAATTCTTTAACATCCACACTTTGGTAGTCAGGTGGTTGTGGGTCCCACCCTTAACTACCCATGTGAGTAATTAACCTACTTTGGTACATAATAAAATTGTATAAACAATTTTATTTACCTCTTAATTAAACCCCAAAATATAACTCCAAACCGACATAAAACGCAACTGCGGTAAATGTCCCCTTATGCAATTTTCGACGCTGCGAGTTCATCGGTGCATTCAGATTTCAATTCCAGGCACCAGTTCAAAAGATAGAAAAATCCGCTCCTCCGTTCACTGAACGTACCCGAGCTAAACTTCAAAAATTGATTTCGGGCACACTAGGCCTTAGAATCAATTGCCATTAGATTCCACAGACTCAAAAAAATTCAAAAGTATTTTAGAATAATAAATTCCCTATAATTTCTTGAACTTTACATTTAAAACCCAAACATATTACAATGTCTCAATTGGATGTTAAATAAAAAACGCCTCACATTAATTTCTCATTTTACATACCAAAAAACATTCCAAACACACTTTATAAAATTATGGATCTCAAACATCTATTTTGGATACCATTGATTCCATCCTTATAGACACGGGTCATTGTCATTAAAAAAAGAATATTCCATGAAAATCATTCCCATAAAAAATATTAGAATATAAATTTTTTCATTTTAAGTATCACAAATGATACCGTCATTTAAAGTTATCATTCTAAATTCATTTAAAATGCACTTTATAAATAATATTAGGTTAACAGCTCTATTAAATATAATACTGACTTTAAAATAGTGTTTTCATTTATTTAAACCGAATACTTTATTGAAATCCATTAACCAAAATTTAAACCATTCCATAGACCGACATGGTATTTTAAAATACTCATCACATAAAAACATTCAATTTTGAAGAGTCGAAAATCCCCATGGGTAGCTATAGCTCTGGTCACATAGTTGCTACTGAATAAGATAGAATATGTGGAAGGTGCAAGGAATAAAAATATATATAAAACTATTTTATTAAACTATGATGCACATAGAACATAAAAATTGTACTATAACATATAATAAAATAACATGAAAATAAATTTTCATGAATACTGGATATATATCTTTTATCACACACCTCATTAACAATTATTTACCAAAAATCCAATTTCCTAATAGATTTTTTATGACCCATCGAAGACTCTACCAGAAACCTCTACATAAAAAAGATCTCAACACGAATACACATTTTCAATCCTCACATCATGTAACATAAATTAATTAATTATAAAAAAAATAATTATTTAATTCAACCCCAACGCAGTATAATTCTGTGAATCAGAGTAGAAACTCATATCTTATAAAATCTCCCAGAATCCACTATGAGTTTTTCACAAAAGAATCCCATCATCATTTCTTGGAAAATCCATAAAATAATACTCTAATATTTTTTTTAAAATAATTATTCATGGAAGACATAATAAAATACTATACTCGATGAACCCACGGCCAGCCCGTGCTTCACACGGCCTACCCGCCGGTCTCCTGAGATGCTCGACCTCTTAGGCCAAGTCACACAATCCACGCCCCTCACGTCACTGGCCAAACCAGCCCCTACATTCGGGCCGAGCCAAACCCCACAAACCGGTTGCTGAACAGGACCCAGCATTCGGGCCGAGGTGCCTAAGTGGCGACCTCCAGGCCGAACCACCCTCGTAGTCTGCTAGGATGGGCCCAACACACTAGGCCAAAAATTAATGTGCAGACCCACCCAACGGGTTGGTTGAGACACAACGAGTCTGACGAGGTCGACCTAGACCGGGTCGGACCAGACCTGAGCCAATTACAAACCCATTAACATCTTGGGCCTTATCATAGGCATCAAATGTCTGTTTGACGAACCATCAGTGGTGCTAGTATTCTTGGTGTGATGTCGTCCCATTGAGAATAACCCACTAGAGTTCAGGGTATAGTTGAGATATGGATAGGTTGGATTATACATGAATCTAACCTTGCCCCTGGGGGTAAATTCTAATAATTAACAGACCGGGCGTCTGATTGATGTGTCATCTGTTGCGTTGAGACCCCACTGACATGGCAGACCATTGAGATACTTCTACATGGGACTCTGTGAATGTTTGAGTATTGACCAGTAGCATGTGGAGAAGTTATTTCAGAGATGAGAATGAAATATTTTGAGAACCAAGTATCCAATTGAGACTTGACGATTGATGACCAATTCGACTCAGAGTAATTCGACGAGCCCATTTTGGAGCGCCTCTATGTGAGCACGCCAGACCCTCGAAAGGGAGCGCCTCAATGTGAGAACAGTAGACCCACGGTACTCGACACGTGGAGTACCTCAACAGGATACCATGGGAGAGCCTCTATGTGATCACAATAGACCCACTGTGGGGATCACCTCTTTTTGAGCATAACAGATCCAGGATACTCAACATGAGGAGTACCTCCGTAATCCATGTCAGTCGGAAGCACCTATGTGTGACAAGACAATCATACTGTACTTGAAAGAAGAGAATTTATCTATTATACAAGGGTTCAGATTAATAAAAACACTGGATTGAGATGTTTCAAAGACTTTTGTGTTTTCTTCATGATTGAGATGGGATACTAGATAACATAGGTATATGTATCGTCATATTCGTATGTAATGGTTATCCGTTTATTTAATACTTTGTGTTTTATCCTTTTTGGATTCAGTGAGACCTTGAGGGTCTCGGTGTCCAAAATATGTGTCGTTATACTCACCCCTACACAGGCTATTCCCGCACCTCATTATATTGGTTGCAGACGACAAACAACGCTGACTGAGGAAGAGAGTAGCGGGACTAGACTATACCCAGAGGTGGATTGCTCGGTGTGATGGTACATGGAAGAGACAGACAGATGTATAGTGTTGAGGAGGCCATCTGTAATTACTTTTTATGTAGGAACCCCGTAGGATGACCCAATAGGTGTTTTACTTTTATTCAGTTGTACTTGATTTCAGTTGTACATGTACTTTCCAGTTTGACCAGTATTTTCGGCCCCTTTTACTTTCCAGCTCTTCTTTTGTATACAGTTTTACTTAGTGCTTGGCTTCCAGTTGTGTAATTTGATGTGTTTGTTTATAGTTATAAAGGAAATTACTTTTCTGTTTAGGGATTTATGCCTTTGGTGGTAGTCGCTGGCCCCTAGACTATGGAAGATGGGTTTGGGGTAGTCATGATATGGGCCTCACGGGACGGGTCGTGACAATTCATATATCAATGTGTGTTATTATGGGTACCACTGGTATGATTTTAAAAAAATAAGTATGATTCAATTCATATTTGTAATGATTTTTGTAGGCTCCACAATATGAGAATAATGATAAATTATCCAAAATAATGTAATAATGAATTCATTGATCTGATACATAGAACATAGTATTTTTATAGTGGGTCATCATTCAAATTTTCATCAAATAACTGTGATGAAAATTTATATAACAAGAATTAATGTTTGTAGAAGGTGCATACACTGTTATTTCTTAGTAATTCCATTATGAATCCTTAACATTCTACTAATTTTCAAATATTTAATGAATGATGTATTTAGATAATACTTTTTATTTTTTGGTAATTATTATAGTATGTATCATCATATACTCCCAAAGTAAAGAGGAACAAAAGGAGTATTTAGAAAGTAAACTAATCACTCTATGAATGGATAAATCATATGAAAATTATAGTAATATGTGTTTTGGAGGGAGAATGTATAATTTATGAGGGATTTTATCACATTAAAGTGGATATTTTTGGGACAATAGAATATAAGATGGGTTTAAAAATTTAAAGGAACAAAATTTCTAATAGATATCAATACATTCCTTAGATTAGATGGTTAATAATGAAGAATTTTTAGAAACTGTATGTAAAGATCCGTAAATTTGAAGTAAAATTTTTTCATAAATTCTTTGGGATTTTACGAGTACGCAGTTTTTGACGGCACCTGATTCCGAGGCCTGGTGTGCCCGGAATCAATATGAGAAATTTAGCTCGGGTTTGTTCAATGAACGAATGAGTGGGATTTTATATCTTTTAAACCGGTCCTTGGAATTGAAATCCAAGGGCACTAATGAAACCACATCATCGGTAATTGCTTAAGAAGACCTTTACTGGAGGTGTGTTTGGTCGAGAGGAGTTGTCAAAAATTTTATGATTAGATGTGAAGAAAATAAAATTTTGGAACAATTTTATTTTCTACTTCTATGTTTTTTAATCCTATGTGTGGGAGTTGGGGTGGGACCCACTAAATCCTAACTTCTATTTTTAGGATATTTGTGAGGCGGGGCCCACATGAGCCCCACCCCTTCAAATTCCTTTAACTGCCCTTAAATGTGAGTAGAGGAGTTGTTAAAAATTTTCTGATTAGATGTAAAGAATATAAAATTTTGGTACAATTTTATTTTCTACTTCTAATTGGTTTAATCCTATGTGTGGGAGTTGGGGTGGGACCCACTAAATCCTAACTCCTCTTTTTAGGATATTTGTGAGGCGGGGCCCACATGAGCCCCACCCCTTCAAATTCCTTTAACATCCCTTAAATGTGAGTAACCTTTTCACATTCCTTAACTCCATAACTCCCCTTAAATGTGAATAACTCTTCTCTTTCTCTCTCCACCATTAATCTTCCCAAAATAACACCCCATTTAATTTGACAACTCAAGCCCATTTAATTAAATGGTTTAGTTTTTGAATATTGAGTTTTTGAAAAGGCATGTCAAACATAATAAAATAAGGGTGAGGCCTTATTTTATTAGGTTTGCTAGTTGTGTGAGGATATTGGGTGAGGGAGAGATTTTTTCCCATGGAAGAACATCATCTTATTCGTTGAAGAACGTCTCCACTTCAACAAAGAACCATTTTTCTCTAATGGAGAGCATCGACTCGGAGACTCGGTTTCTTCCGTCATCTTCTTCCTCCATGACCAAGGAGGATGCATCGACGCAGAAACTCGCCATCGACATCGCCATAAAATCTTCACCCTGTGATGCCATTTCCCACGTTGATCATCATTCAAAAAATTTTGTTGAGGTAGGGGTTATTTACGTTCATGATTAATTTAGTGTTCTTCGTTAAATAAATTGGCAGCTTGTTATTGACATAACAAGAGGAGATCGGGCCGCACAAACACGGCCGATCCTCCTCCCATTTTATTTGTTGATCCTTGTTAAACTTGCGGTGAAGGCAGCGTGGTGTCGTTGCACCATGAGGGAACAAAAAGGGCCCGCAGTCAGAGTGGGCCACGGTGGAGGTGCGCGGCGCTGTTGAGACCAAAGGAAGCCACATCCAGGAGCGGGCCGCGGCGGAGGGGCGCGGCGCCGGCGCGCCGCGCCGATCGGACAGAAGCCGCGGCCTAAATCCATAGTGGCTTCTCAAAGGGGCAGCCGGCTGAGCTGGCCGTCGGAGCCACCTAGAGGTGGGGCCCCTCGGGTTCTGTGTATTGCACAAGGCCAACCTTTATGGCCGGAAGTTCCAGAAAAGCTGGGGGTTGAATTCCTTGAACAGATTAAGGGGCGGCGCCCCCCTTTGCACCTCGCTCGACCTACACTGTGTCGTCCGTGCTGGGCCGGACCACCCGCACCAGGCCGGACCGCCCGCGCCGGGCAAGACCACACGCGCCGGGTCGGGCCGTGTCGGCCCGGCCGGGCCATGCCAGCTAGAACTGGCCACGGCCAAATGGGCCAGACCCGGTCCCGGGTTGGGTCAACCCAGTTCGGACCGACCCAGGCGGTGTCGGGCCAGGTGGGACCAGTCCCGAACCCCCTATTTTCAGATAGATCCGTTCGAACACCCATAACATGGGCTATGGACCTACGATTCACGCACTGTCAGTTGCGTAGCGATCCGTGGAATGAGGCGGTCGTTTCGTTATATTACAGTCATGGTTTTGGTGAACTTTATGTAAGGACGGGTTGGTTCGGACACGAAACAAACCGGGCCCTCGGAGCAGAAACACTTATAACTCGAGCTCCGGATGTCCGGGTGACGTGCCGTCAACATTGTTGGATTTCTATTAGTGAGACGGTGATTTAGGATTACTCCTCTTGAGGTTTGGATGCGGCTGGATTACGGTTGGGTTGGTTTTAGCTTAAAAACCAACTGGGCCCCTGGGACGAAAAAGCCAATAACTCTCGGACCGGGTGTCCAATTGACGCGCCGTCTGTCGCGTTGAGTTCCTCATGAAGATACAGAACATTGGGATACATCAACTCCAGACATCTTGTCAGTTGATGTATCGACCCCCTGGGCTCGTGGAGCTGACCCTCCCAGAAACGAACATTTTGTGTGCGGGAAACCTAGAGCTGGCTGCGACTGCGACGACGATGACGACTGTATTTGTATCCTATGTGGGTTCGACAATGAAGAAGATTGTACATGGAACCTCCACGGTTTCAGCAGCGACGATGACCGTACTGGGATCCTCCATGGGTTTGACGATGATGAATACTGTTCTTATATCCTATGTCGGTCCGGCAGTATTGACCTCTGTACTTGTATCCGGTGTGGGTCCTGCAGAGTAGCTGGTCTTGTATAATTTGTGGGTCCGACAGCATAGCTGGTCTGCTATCCTATGTGAGTCCGACATCATAGAAGAATAAGTGGCAACATCTTTTCATCTCTATCGCCTTACGAAGTGTATACCTGTGTGATCTGAGTCTTGACTTTCAATCAATATCTTCGATATGATTGACTTGTTATCCTGTGTGGATTGGGTTGTGCTTTCCTATGTGGATTGGGTTGTGCTTTCCTGTGTGGACTGGGCTGTACATTCTTGTGTGGACTGGGTTGAACTTGGGCTCGTGAGTTGAAGCAGAACTGGAATTGATGAATTAGGTATATGTATGGGCATATACCTAAGTAGTGTTGGTTGATACTTGTATTTTTATCTTTCCTTTGTGGTTTATCCATTGTGGATTATGGGAGACCTTCAAGAGTCTCGGGGTCCCTACTGAGTATCATATACTCAACCCTAAACGGGCTACACCTGCACAACGTTGTGTTGGTTGTAGATGAAGGGCATCACTGATCGTTTATGAGGCTTGAGGAGCAGGAAGGTACCCGGAGGTGGTCTATCAGGTGGGACGTACACGGAGAGGACGACCGGACCCGAGGAGCCGAAAAGACTATATGTACTCACCCTTCAGGTGGGAATTCCGGAGGACGACATTGTGGTTACTGCATTACTTTTCATTTGTTTTACTTTCCTTTCTGTTGTACTGCACTTTTAGTTGGGTTTGTATACAAGCCCATTTACATTCCAGCACTTACTTGTGTATACAGTTTACATAGTGTTTACTTCAATTTGTGTACTATGTGGTGTTTTCCTTATTTTATAAAGGCAATTCCTTCCCTTTTTCGGGATTTACAACTTTGGTGATAGTCTCCATCCCCTGGCCTATGGAATGTGGGATTGGGTTAGTCACGACACGAACCCCGAGGATGGGTCGTGACACTGTACACGATTTTAAATCCCATTATACACAATAACTCTTAAGGGTATAAATTTTTTCTATAATGAATATTGTGAATATTGATTCGAGGAATGATGTAGATGCTAGTCACTAACCCTACACTCACAATACACACCAATGTGGAGGGGTTTGTGATGAAAAAGTATGCTTCAACGAATAGATTATGTTTTTTCCTCTAGTAAAATGGTAACATTATATCATATGAAATTTGATAGATGAAAATATATGAGCAGAACTATGAAAGGAATTTTATAGATTTGGCTGTAGTAATTTTCATCAAAACTATTTATAGGAATTTACATTATATGTTGAAATGTAACATATATACCGATCATAAGAACCACATGTACATATTCAAATAGAATGATATCTTTATGAAAGTGGTTTGAGCTCATCAAAGAATATGATTATTAAATCTATTACCATCATGTTATGGGAAACGATGTGTAAAATTATCTTAGTATAAAGGATCCTTAAACCTTGTACATGATAATTTTTTATATGGACCTCTTATTCAAATTCTATTAATGAATGGTCATGATAACTGTAAAGGAAAAAATCATCATATCCTTCTCAAGTCATGGATAAAACATCTATCTATTTAATGATCAATGATACCCAAAGAAAAAATATGGAGAACCACAGATTGATTAAAAACTATCTAGATTCCATCCTTTGATACACAAAGGGTTTTATATTTTTTGGTATATTAAAATGTGTACAATAACAACTATAAATTATGAAATATATGATGGATGATGTATAAACATTTATTATAAATTATTATTCCAATGATAAAGAATATACATTTAGTTCTAAAAGAAATAATATGTTGATATAACATGAAAATGTGGATTTAATAATTCTTATCTTAATTCCTATTATGTGAACAAATAGAATAGGATAATAAAGGTGTATATGTATATTGCATCCGTTGCATATCCTAGTACTAAAATAAGAAAAAATTAGTATGGAATTTGAAATAACAGACCGTGAATCATCTAATGTCCATAAAAATATTTTTGTTTTACTTGATCCCCATAATAAATTATTAAATTTATATTTCATCATAGAGGATTTCTTACATGGACACGTAACCAGCATATATATGGAGTACCACTCTATATTGTATATGATAAATATCTTAGGTTAACCACAATGTTATAGAGAATAATATATAATGAATTTGATATAGAGTTGAGTTTTATCATTATGTATAACCCTCATAAAGATGATCAGTCGGATGGAACCATACGAACTCTAGAGGATGAATTGAAATATTCATCAATGGATTCCAGGGATGTTGGTTTTGAAACCTTCCTCAAATAGAGTTATCATATAAAATTAGTTTCCATTAAAACATTAAAATGAACCATATGAGTCACTATTTAATAATAGTTATTGTTCTCCAATATACCATGATTTTGATAGAGAAACGAATAAGATAGGTTATTATCTTATATAAGAGATGACAATGAAGGTTAAAATCATTTAGCATATATGAAATCAGAAAAATGATATTAGAAATTCACTATTAAGAATATACTATAATGTATAGTTTTTTATGTTAGATATAAGGTGTTTCTTATCATATCATCAATGAAGAATGTCATGAGTTTTGTGAAGAAGGACATGTTATGACTTATAAAAAAATTCCCCTTTGAGATTTTTTATCACAATAGAGTTGTTAATTATAAACTATATCTACATCTTCATATATCAAAAGTATTTAATGTCTTCCACATATCATAATTGAGGATGTAAAATAATTATAACTCACGTGTAAAATTTTTTGATGTTGAATGATTAAATAGTGATTTTTCATACATGGAGAAGCCGGTGAATGTCGTTGATTGTAGGGATATAATTGTATAGAAAGAGAAAAATAATTAAGTCAATGTATTATTGAAGAACCATACGTACGATGTTGAAAAATGGGTACCTAAATAAAAAATAAAATAGAAACACCATAATTAATTTTATATTCATATAAATTAATTTTAAAGGGTGAATTTTTTGAAGGGTTGGGGGAAGAATGTAACAACCTAGATATTTATTGAAGACATTTTCATTATAAATGAATATATGTCCCACTTATTAATTTTGTATAATATATATCACATTCAACATGTAATGAATATCCTAAATAATATACTATGATTAAAAATAAAACCATACAAACACCATTAGTTATTATTACCAACATCCAATACAACTATTAGTATGATGGATGTCATAATGTAAAAATTAAAATTCATTTATATGAAAGGTAATAATGAAATGATATTGATATGGTTTGGATAACAGATGATCTCAACCAATTGTATCATCCCTTATGAAGCATCTTTTAAATCTTATAATGGATATGGCATTACTAGGGGTCTCCACTAACCATATCAAACTTGAAATTCAATAACGAAGACATGAGAGTAATGATTTCTGGTATAATTTCATGATTATATTAGTCACCACACAATCTATGTTTTTCAAAATACCTTATGAATATACTATATTGAACCCATTACCATTAAAATGTAATCTTGTGAAGTATTGAGTAATATATATTATCTATGGTAGAATAAAAGATGTAAATATTCTTATTATAAATGAATATGTACCGACATTAAATAAATATTGTTAATTATTAAATAACAACATGACTTTTAGTTAAATACAATAATTATTGTTTTTCATATAATGAAGATAATATTCTGTTATTTGGAAATATAGGTTTTTATTAAAATTGCAGATATATGATCAATTGAATAGTTTGAAATAAATAATTTTCCAAGAAATTTACTTATAAAACAATATATTTTTTATTATAAATGGTAATATAATTTTACGATGTCCCATGTATTTTTTATAAGGGATAGAAAATTGAATATATCATAAAAAGTTTTATTGTTTAATAGATTTGATTTTTTATCTCAACGATAATGTTTTCATATTTATAAAATTATCTTGATATTTTTTTAAATCATCATTCCAAAACAATACAATGATGTTTTTATCTAAATATTCTAACATAATATTATTATGGAAAAATTCATATGGTGTATATATATATATTGAATTAATGATTGATTATTATTGTTTTCAAGATTTTTTAATGTGTTCCCTAACCATAAAATTAATATTCATTAAAATATGTTATCTTAAATTTATAAATATAAATTTCTAGTCATAAAATTTAGTTTCAAAAAAATACGTTATATTTTTAAGGTGGTAATAATTTTATTCCTGAAAATTGATTTCTTTCACCAAAATATTTTTATCAATTAATTATTTTATGCCCTTAAAATTTAAATTTATTAATAACTACACACCTAGAATAATACAACAGGAAGACATCCATGGGAAGGACAAATGATTTTTATTAAATTTGTTAACTATATTTCAACGACATAAGTGTAGATATTAATAATGAATTCAATATTTTCTTAGAAATACTCACCCATTAGATTATTCATCTTAATTATAAATAATTTTATCTTGATTTAGGTCTAATTAGATCCCTCAAAATCCCTCCCAATGAGTTTAAATAGTTTAATGGATCTCATCCAATGAATTAAAAAGAATCCCTTTCATGTATAATGTTTTATCCCGCCTATTTTGAATTCAAGCAATTATTTTATTATATGCCTTTTAATTACAAAATTAAAATATTTATATATGGTTTTAGGAAGCCATTATTCATGATTTTTTTATTACTGATTTAATATCCCAACAAATATTTAATTTCATCAATGATATTTTAAATACACCAGTTATTATGTTGAAATTACATCATGTTTTTCTATGAAATACATTAATGTTGTGATTAAACACCTTATTTTCATTCAATGTTATTTGACTAGATAAAAATAAATTTCATTTCTTTTTTAACATAAATGTATTAGACCTACATTTTTTAATCATGATATTTGTAAGATTAATTAATTTGTTTTGTTATAATAATGACATATCCATCATATAATAAAAAATTTTAAGGGTTCACCAGTATAGAACTCTAATGCATTCGCCAAATTTTTCATCTCATGAAATACAATTTATGATTATGTGTGGTTATATAATTAATACAATGTTATAATGTCTCAGTGGTTTGTCACGAAATATTTTTATTATATCACATTTTATAATGTCACAATATTTCTATAACTACTTGATCGTATGATTTTATCCTCTCATTTCATGCATTAATTTTTAAGATTTTAATATTTTTATGATATCACGACATCCCTCCAAACACATAAAATTTACATTTCATCATTTTAGGCTTCATCATGGACTTAATGGATTTTTTTGCTCATAAACTTTTGATATATATGATTTGATTATTTTGAGTAATATTATTTGTCAGGGGAATCTATGAGCAAGATGTAGTGGATAAAAAAATGATGTAATTTTAATTTTAATAATTAATGCATATGTATCTAATTACCCAAATACAAAATACCTAACTATTTTCTTCATTGTTATTATAATTATATATTGTTCAAAATTCATAAAATAAATTCTATAAATAAAATAGTTTCCCATAAATAGGTTTTTCTAAGGTCATGTGGTTACCTAGCATAGTTAATGTTCATGATAACAAATATGGGGATGTTAAATTTTTTTTATAAATGTAATTCATTTTTTATACATTATTACTTCATCAATATAGCTAGAATCTGTGAAAACATATGATGGAAGTGAAATTTATATATTGAAAACACATGTATGGTAAGATATATATGTTTTTAGATTTTTGGGATTCATAAACATGTTTAATTAATTATAATATATCTTTTTATAATTTTCGTGTTTTGTTTGTGTTTTAATGTATTTAGACTGAGATCATTGGAGTAAGAGGAGTGAGTCTCTTAATTATACATGGAACATTAGATCACATGAAATTTACATCGTTGTGTGCTAATAAAAAACTAGTTTTAATGGATTAAAAGTTTTTCTGTTTATTTTGGTTATCTAAAACAACTTATTCAAAATTTGCATAAATATATTAATTATGGAAATAAATTTTACTATTCCAACATATGGTAATTTAATGAATTTTAATAACAATAGATTCATATTATTGATATGCATATGAATGTGATAGTGATAACCCTTGAGTGTGTGGTATTGAAATATGGTTTCCTAATAATGATGAGAGAATTAATATATGGGTGATATGACATAATGTTTCTCAGTTATATTTGGTTGATGTAAGATAGTTTCCTTATTTATTGTTTCCCATAAGGGTATGTAGTGTTATACTATGATAGAAATTCAAGAGATGATGATATGTGACTTCAGATATTTATAATACTAATAATTTATCATGGATATTTTCTTTTATTATTTGAGAGTAGTAGTGATGTATGATGGTAAACAAGGAAAATGAATTTTTTGATTTATATATCCTAAATAGATATGGTAATCATGGGTATATATGTCATGATATTGAATGATTTAGGGGTGATGTGTAATTATATTATGGGTTATCTAATTCAATTTCATTGGGTGTCTATTAAAATGGACACATAGTGGTTTCTTCATTACAAATGTTATTAACATTAATGAGATGCTTGATTTGATAATTTATAAGGAGAGTTTACTGGGTATATATAGGATTCATCATATAAAATAATGAGTTGATCTATATTATATGGAAAAGACATAGTTTCATGCCAATTTTTTGAATTGTTGTTTTTATAGATAATGTTTGATGTTTTAAACCATGATTTGAGTGGGATTCATGTACTACAATAAATGGGTATTATAGAGTTGGATATTCATACCCTGTTGGTGGAATATACTGTATAATGGATAAAAATTAACATTGTGATAGTATTATAAGGAATAATTTATTTTTTATCATCCTAGGTATAACAAGATATATTTATTAAAATATGATGATTGATCACATGGAGGCCACATAATACCATATTTGAGGAATAATTTTATTTTAAGTTAAATATAGAATAATGTAATTGTATTTTTGTGAGTATTTATGGTAGACCGCTCATTCAATATAATAAGGTGTGATATATATGATATATGATGTCATACACTTATTTATAAAAACTAAATCGATAATCGTGTTATTTATTGACGTGTGGTACTTTTTTATTCAAGGATAGTTCTAAAAAATGTATCCTCTCGTTTTTATTCAAGTGAATGAATGAATGGAATGAGGTTTCTACAATGTAGTAGTTATGGTATTTGTTTGTGAGATTGTTCAATAAGATATTATTCGAATAATATTAGGCCGAGGTGGTTTCTTATATGGGTGATGAGTAGTGACATTTTTCATAAATTTAAATTATGGTGGGGGAACATTGGATCATCTGAGTTATCATGGTACTAAGACACATTTCATGTTTATTGAGGAATTTATCGTGTTATACAACAATAGTGAGTATATTCCAATGAAATGTTGATGTAATAAATTATAAAATGCATTGTATTTGATTAGTAGAAACAGGAGTCTCACGGAGATAAAGAGGTTATAATACTCTAGGTATATCTATCAAAACATTTTTTCATGGAAATATAACATCCAATAAATTGTATAGTGGTATAGTGGATCAACATTATGCCATAGAGATAAGGGTGACCCATATAGGATTGGTTGTTTGGGGAATAACATGTTACAATCATGATTGTCTGTATTAATATGAGGATTGAATATATGATGTTTTATTATCATTGGATGATAATAATAGAAATATTGTGGTTATGATAAAAATGTAATATGTTTTTTTGTGTATGACCCCGAATTTGAGGGAATTTTAATGAATGGATGTAGTGATATATGAGATAAAAAATAATTATTTTCTGGTTACACATTTCTTATTGGGTTGTGCTGGCCTAAATATATTATCTATTAAATTAATTCAATATTTGGATTTCAAATTATTATGATCATCCCAGTTCTGTATTGTTTTTAATTTTCATGGGGATACATTTAATAAATGAACTATTTTAGTGATTTTTTTGGAAGAATTTCGCTACTTATGGGAAATAAAATGACGTAATAAACAAAGATTGACAACATTTGGGGGAAAAATATCATGTGTGAGACGATTTTTTCCCCACCATTATACTATGGGTAGAAGTTGATACATGCAGTATAGATTTGTTATTGATTCCATAGTTGAAAAAATAAGTGATACATGCCACAAATAACTATTATAACTGTTTTATATATAACATGGAAAACTATTTTGGGAGATATGATTTGATTATTAAATCAATATAATATTTTTAATAATATTATTAATGAAAATATTTCTATACATGTCTATTATTGCATCTTGTTTGGCTATAAATTTTCCTTGAATATTTTAGATTCATCAAATAAATATGTATTAATTAAACAAGAAAATGAATTCCTCTATAATAATAGAATAAATCCAATAAATCATCCCTGGATATTCAATAATAACACGTAGGAATATTTTTCTGAACACATGAATGTAAGGTATAATATTATAACTAAAAATAACTAGTTTTATGTTTAGATAAATATAAATAAGAAATAACTTATCAATTGGAAATAAAAAATTAAACAATCACTATATGTTATCTATTAAAAATTAATTCCAATTAATTCTATGATTCTACTTAATGTGAACCCATTAGTGGGTTGTACCATCATTTTTGTGAATATCTAAAATGATAATAGAGGTTGAATCATCAACGTAGTATTGGAAAAGATAAAAAAATTGGCCACTAAATTTTTTTAGAGAGTTTTAAATCATAAAAATATTTATCATATAGAAAATGGGATGAATAAATAGAATTAAGAAAAATTAAATCCATCAATTTGAGAAATATAGTTTTTATTGAGAACTTATAAGTTAAAAAAACATTTATAATGTGAAAATAACTTCATAATATAACTAATGAATAAGAAAGGATACATCTATTTTATCACCCTAATCCACTATATATATATATAATGTTTTCTTGTCTAAATATTTTTTAAATTATATAAATTCAAAATGGTAGGATAATGTGTGGTGTAAATAGGGAAGGAAATTTATTTTTTATCAATCCCTTGATTTAATGTAGTATTTTTATTCTATATATTGGTGTACAGAAAATAAAATAATTTTTTTAAAAAAGGATAAATTATATGAAAAATATACTAATGTGAAAATTAATTTCTAATAAAATTTTAGATAAATGTCAACTTTTTTTGACCTTATGATAGTAATTTTTGGATGGAGTTTTGGGAGATGAAGTATTTCCCATAATTTATACATCCTATTAGGTATCCCAAAAAACACTTCAAACATCTTAATAATCATGGGAAAATGATTAAGAAAGTATTACCCATCATTTTATCAATGAATATATGAATTTTCACCTTTTTTGAAAATGTGTTTTTGAATATATAGATTTATTATTTCTTATCATTCAAATTTTCATTACCTTAATATTTTTGTATTCATGGCCCGAAATGACCATCCTATTATATCAATATATCATTTCACTACAAGGAAATAAATATTTCATAAAAATCTAGTAATTTGATACTAAAATTTTATATTATAATAAAAATGAGGGGATGTCTTAAAAAGGGATAATAACTACTTCCTTTTAAACAATATATAAAATAAAAATTATAAATTAAATTAAATTAATTATTAATAAAAAATGAAACATGAAAATAATAAAATACAATAATATTTCAAAATAAAATCACAATCATAAACTTTTAAAGTTTAATAAAACCAACAACATGAATTTTGATAGTCCCTTTGAAATTACTACCTGAAAATTTCAAAATTTAATTCTATATATAAAATTCAATTTCATAAACAATGTATTCCGCCATTATATCACATAAAAAGGAGTCATGAATCCCATAAAATCAATAAAACTCTAAAAAATGAATATTCCAATCCCTACCCAATTTCTTTATTACACAAAATGTAGATTAAACTAATACCAATGGAAAAAATTACTATGGAGTCACTCTCATTATGTTATGACACAAATTATTATGGAAATAAATTTATCTAGAATAGTGATTTAAAACCTAAACATAGAAAAAAACTATTATTTAACAATACCATAGTGTTATAATCCAGAACCATGTCTAATCGAATACAATACATGGTAATTTAATTTCTTATTATATTTCGTTAAATTTTATATCCTTAATTTAACTTATAATGAAATTTTTTTTTCTAAATTTAAGGCGGTCAAATAAATCATCATCACATCTATTAATGAAAAATATATGAATTATTACATATTTATTAAAATATGAGAATTTAAACAGTGAAAAATCACACGGAAAATAATGTTAACAAAATTTAGGGTTATATAGGTAAACATGAATATATATCAAGATTATTGAACGAAAAATATTCTAACATTTAGTTTTCATCTTTCAAAAACTATATTATAATATAAAATGATAAATAATAAATTTATATAAAACATTTTTTTCTCATAATCTCATATGTTACACTCAACATAGAATGGATAAACATACAATATTTAAATATAAGTGAAGTGAGTGCTTCTAATATGTAATAACGTGGTGGATAGAAGATCAAGATGGAAATTTGAGAAGAAATATTTTAAATTTATTTTTTGAATATGATGACACATTATAAATAAATTGATCCTTATAGACACATTAATAATATATAATCCTCATGGATAATTGAAATTTGTATTTGATCTCTGAAAGTCATGTGGTTATATTAAAAACTCATCACTTCATTATTTCTTATAGCTCTCAAAAAATATACATTTGTTATATATGGATAAGTCACGGGGTTCCCCAAACAAATAATTTTAATAACCTATGGGGATGATTAAAAACAAACAAATATATTATATTTTATTACCTGAAGAGGAAACACAACAAATTAATAAAACAACAAAAAATATGTTGGTATTCTTAATTTTTTTTTATATTCATTAGCTCAACATAGAACCCCATCTTTAACAAATGTTGTCACCTTCAAATATTAACTCAAAATATTATTATATTTTTTATTTTTAATAATTTTGTTATATATTTAAATTTACCCTATTACCAATATCCTTAATAATGAGACAATAATTATGTTTTTAATATCAATAACCCCATGAGGATATAAATAATTCACAATTGAGGGCCTCAACAACTGAAAACAACATATTTCCTAGGATAAAATGGTAAGAAATTTATTTTTGGGATTTCTAATAAAATAATAAAATAATAAAATAATTATATTTATTTTTCACTACAAAAAACTCTGATTTTATCTTGCATGTCATGAATCGTTGAGTTTATCTTTAGTTAAAATCAACACTGTGTCGAAACAAAAAGTGAAATATTATTAAAGGTAAAAAGATCCTCTACTGATCCCTGCCCATAGTTGGTTAGGAAAAGATCTGACATGGTTAGTCGATCATTGATCACCAGATAAAGTCTTATCCCATATATGTACTTGGTAACCCCATCATGATTTCAATTGAGATGCCATCACATTTACAGACTAGTACCTCGAGTGGTTGGGTCATTCCTGTTGGATCCTAGTGCTCTGCCATCAATTTTTGATCGTTGAGGCATCCTGAAATTAAATCTACCACTGCCTTCTTCATCACTAATAACTATTTCAGTCGTTTCAAGTCCTGGTACATCATCGCCACTCTAGGATGTACCTCCAAAGGAGATATATGGAACTCCCTCAACACCTCCCCACAAAACGTCACTATTACCATTATGCATCCACTAAAAAGTATGGTGTTCTCCTAACCTATAGAATATCCTTCCATAGCCTATCATGAGCATATCTGAGCCCGTCGTGCCATAGAGTCAATGTCCCCCAGTTATGTCTCCTGAACTTGCTGAAGGATTGGGGAAATTACAGTCATAGACAGGAGGCTTGATTCTCCATACCTATCCACGAAGGATATCTAAAATACTGCTAGCCGCTCTGTCTTCTCTCTCAGCAGCTATAAACTTGACCTCCTGTTTAGTGCATTTTCTACTACGTTTCTATTCCCATGAGTATAGATTATCTCATTGTCATAGAAATGGAGGAACTCCATCCATCACAGTTACTATCTCCATGTAATGGGTTATGTATTTCTTCTCTTGTTTCCTCAGATATCATGAGTCGTAGGTAATCACCGCTCACTCCTTTATTAGGAAATATACTAGTTAGGTCCCTGATGTGTTTTAGTAGACTAAATAACCAATTCCTTCTTCTTGTAGCCTCGTGATGGGGGAACTCATCAGTTTTCACCTCATCTCTTGGAATTTCTTCTTGTAACTCTACATCCATAAAGGTTGTCCCATATTTTTCATAGCTGAAATGGTTAATACTACTCTAGAAAAGTGGGGTAAATTTATCTGGTAGTACCAATCCATCCCCATAATACTCCGATCCTCGGTCATGCACATGGGTGGCTCCTAAGAAAGCACTGCCCATATCGTCGCTAGATCCACCTCAACACCAACCTCTAAGGTAAAGTGTCTAAGAAAGTGGACCTCTCATATAAAAAAAAGTAACATCGAGAGCATACCATAAAACTGGTTCTCTCGGGGTGTATATAGTACTATTTGAAGACGTCTGTTGTGTTCCTTCTCCGACGTCGAGTACACATAGATGTCGTCATTGAAATCCACCATGAAGCAATCAAGGTAAGGGTGGAATATCCTATTCATGAGTCCCAAGAACATTGATGGGTCATTTGTCACACCGAATGGAATCTCCAAGAACTAGTAGTGGCTATACAGGCATCTGAAGTTTATCGTAGGTACTTCTTCATCCCGTACATGAAGCTGCTGATAGGCTGATATGCAGTTTATCATCATAAACCACTCATATCCCTTCAGCTGATCGAAGAGATCATCAATCCTTAGTAATTTATACATGTTCTTCATGGTCTCCAAGTTCAGTTACCGATAGTCTATGCAATGCCTCAAACCCCCATATTCCTTATTGGAGAAAAATATTGGGGGTGTACATTGGGAAACACTGGGACTTACGAACCCCTTCCTCTGCAAGTCCTTCAACTGTACCCTCAACTCATGAAGCTCCACAGGAGCCATCCGACATGCTGGAGTAGATATCGATGTAATCCTGAGGAACATGTCAATGTATAAGTCTACCTCTATATGAGGAGGTAGTTATTGAACATCCCCATGAAAGAAATCTATATACAGATCCACCACTATAGGATAGCTTGGTCTCCCCTTGTCAATTGTACCGAGGGTAAGTCACTTCATTCAATGAGTGATGAGTTTCACCCTCCTACGAGAAATTCAATCTTGTGCTACAAAATTTTTCTTTTTTACTGTGAAGGAAAACTGAATCCCATCTTCAAGGACACACAACACTTTGTCCCTAAAATAGTCGATCTGGGCATGGAATGTGGATAACCAGTCCATACCCATGATTTTGTCGTAAGGCCTCGACCTAGCTACTAGGATATCCTAGACGAATATCTCTTTTTCTAGAGTAAGATCACACTACCGGGACTAGTGAATAATCATCCAATATTCTCAAATATGAGTATCTAATTATAAGGATTGATCCCACAAATCCATCAGAATCTCTGAGATCTGAACGAGAGACATGGAAATACAATATTGATTGGATCCTCTATCAATAAGGACTATAAATATGGTGGGGTAGACATAGATCATAACTCATTTCATTTAAGGAGCATCATGGTCATAAGCCTCTGTTTCATGAATCTATGCTCATCCCAGTCCACCTGCTCTCAGAGGTTGGGGTGGACCACCTGGGGGTGGTTGCGGTAGTACAACAAACCATCATCCATGACCTACTACAAGTAATTCACCTCTGCCATGTCTACCACCCTTCAGACCACCTGACTCAATCCTATTTCACTACCTTTGTGGTCCTTCAATATTCTGCGGATCATCAGTACAGCAGGTCAGGAAATCATGAGTAGTGATTCCCGGCCTGCTGCACGAGAAGAACAGTCTGATTCTTTGCATATATCTTCTTCATTGTATGAAAAATAACTTTTATAAAACACATAAATTCAATTTGGGAGAAAGATATCATTTTTTATCATCAAAAATATTTTCTTTTCTCCAAATTTCACGGTATTTTAAACGAAAATAATATAGTTAAAAATAATAATGAAATATTTCAAAATAATATAACTGAAAATAATTTGTTATAAGGACATAAAAATATGTTCATGCTATAAAAGATAAAAAAAATATTATCTTCGTACTTTTTCTGGAAAAAGTATTAAAGTACCTCGTATTGAATAGTAAAAATATATCCCTTTCATACCGTTCAGAAAAAAATAACCAATGAGTAAAATTATATTTAAAATAAAATAAAATAATAGAAATAGTATTACATATATTTGGAATAATTATTTGTATGATAAATATACCCCAATAAATAATTACACATAAACAATATTGGATAATAATGAGATTGCAAATTTATCTCTTACCTTAGGTCCAACATCCCTCACCTGAATCTGAACATCCTATATTCTAATTAAAATATTGCAATTTTATTACTCCTAAATCATAGTAAATTTTATGATATCATATATGTATATATTATCATCCATTTATTAACAACATTTTAGTGTCACTCAGTATTCAGATATTATCTCGTTTATGTTCTTAAGCATGTTTTGTCCGATAAGATCATGTTCAACATATTATGTTATTGTTATATCATTTATAGAATGATATCATTATAGTATATATCAAATATATTCATTCCATTCATTCATATACTAATTTTTAATGAATATCAAGTAGAATTATTCAGATCACATCGTGGAGATGGTAGACCATACGTACACAAGAGGGATGATATCATTCCCTTAATGGTTAAATGGTATATAATTGGATGTTATATTAATTTATCTGAATTATTATCATGTTATATTAATTATTTACATCCATTATACTCATAATTATACCCATCAAAATAATTAATTGTTTATTATCTAATTATACCACGGCATGGAGACAGTAATTTGTACGTATACACGACTGATAATATTGTTATTAATTGGATAATAAATGGTGGTATGATGATGTTCAATAGTAATAATAAAATCTAAATATATAGAACATACTATATTTATAACTTTTTTATAGAAATTCATATGAAGAGGATGTGGAATAATAAATGAATTTCAAAAGTGGTGATAAAATAAATACCTCTTTTTAGAGTATTCTCTATTTTTTATTTGAAAAAAATTCCATATTAGGATGGATTTATACCCAAATGGTGGCCTCTAGGATGAATCCAAGGATGTTGGGTGAGGAAATGGATGGGGTTTTCATAGAAAAATGGATTTAGAGTTTCAATTACATGAGATAGAGATTTGAAATTTTATAAGAGGGGGCCTTTAAAGATATAAAAACACTATTATGATAATATAAAATAAATCATTAATTAAAATTGATCCAAAGTGAATTATTTAAATGATAAACTAAGGATTGGACTAAATCCTCTCAAACAATAATCTTTAGACATTTTATTTTATTTTATACATAATCTGTTTTTTATCTTCATTTAATCTATTTAATTTTTATTATTTTAAATTTCATTATAAATATTTATTGGTTATAAATATTTACTTCTATGGTGTTAATTGAAAATAAATGGATATTTTATTATATTTTATGAAAATTCCAGAAATTTTCAAGAAATTTTTTTTCATAAATACTTTGGAATTTTACGAGTCCGCAGTTTCTGACAGCACTTGATTCCGAGCCCCGGTGTGACGAGAATCAATTTATGAAGTTTTTTGTTCGGGTACATTCAGTAAACATACGTGCGTGTTTTTCTATCTTTTGAACTGGTGCTCGGAACTGAAATCTGAGGACACCGATGAACTCGAAGTGTCGTTATTTTCTTATGTAATCCATTACCGCAGTTGCATTTTGTCAAGAGTAGAAGTTTTAATTTGGGGATTCGTAACAAGTTAAATAAAATTGTTGTGTTACATTATGTGTACACCATTTTATTTAATTTAAAAAAGTGGTGGTGGTTATTTCATACAAGGGGATGTTAGGGGTGGGTCCCACACCCCTCATAACCTCCCATGAGAAGATAATGTTTGTTGGGGCCCATAAGAGAGCCTAACCCCTCAACTCCTCCGTAAACTCCCATTAAACTCCCCTTATTAACTCTTAAAACTCTCCACATCCTCTCTTTGAATTTTAAAATTTTCACCTCCCATCCCTATTAATTATGCCATCCCATCTAATTAATGTCTTCGTTAATTAATTATCACATCATATTTGAATCAATTTGAATTGCATTGCAATTATATTAAAATTGGGGAGCCTTGTTATAATAATGGCCTTGGAAAATATTTCAGCAGGGAAACCTCTGAAAAATTAGAAGAAATGTGTTCCTCTATTGACAAATAATACCATTTTTTAACGATGAACGTCTCCGATGAAGAACGCGAAGAACTTATTCAATGATGCTTCCTCTTCGGACGCACCTCAATGTCAACGGAATTGACGTCTGTATTCCGCGACGCCCGACCTCTACGATGCTTGTCTTCCTCTGCTCATTCATGTGCACTGTTCTTGAAATCGAGGTAGGGGGAATTATGTATGATTTTAGTTTATTAAAATTATACACCCTTAATTGATGAATTCAAGTTATCATTTAAGGAAATTTGATATCGCCTAAAGTGGAGGGCGCTAGCCGGATAAACATGACCCAATAATCCTCCGAATATTCCTGGTTAAATTGGTGGTGGTGATCGGAGATGGTGGTGATCGAAGGCGGTGGCCGCGCACCAGCCAGGCTGGGAAGGCCATGGCACCTTATGTAACCAAACTACAGAGAACCGCGACCCCCTTCTACGGGCCTCTTCGGCAGGAGAACCGGCAGGCTACCTGTCGTTTGGGTTGAAGAAGGTCACGACACCCATAGGTGCCGAGTGGGAGAACAGCGGCCCACCCGTGCCGGCTGCTCATGCCGGGAATGACCAGCCGGCTTCGGCGAGCTGGGCAGGAGGGGCGGCGCCGCTCGGCACCACCAGTTTGGGAAACTGGGGGGTCGCGCCTCCCACACCGCTCAGCCAGTAGGGCCGAGCAGCGGCCATATGCGGGCCCAACCATGCCCGGTCGCGCAAGGCCGTGCCCTACCGGGCCAGGCACTCCTCCGCCGCCCCCCCCCCCCCCCGGGATGGGTCGTGCTCCATCAGGTCGGGCCGACCCCCAGTCGGGTCAGACCCGCCGAACCAGGTTGGCCCGACCCGCCAGGCCACCGGGCATGACGGTCCATACCCGTTTCAATTATACGTGAATAACGTAAAGATCATGCGTCTGATCAACATGCCGCCTATGGAATTAGGACCCTCGTGACGAAGCGGTCCATTTGCGATACTCTTAGTGAGTTTTGGATGACTTTGGAAAATGGTTGGGTATTGAACGATCATAATTCCAACTGCACCCCTAGAACGGAAAATCCAATAACTCTTAGATCGGGCGTCTGATTGATTCGCCGTCAGTCACATTGGGTTTCTTTTGACTAGGCGAAACATATTGATACAACAACTCAGAACTTTGTGATAGTTGATGTATCGAACATTTACTCGAGGTACGAACCCTCTTGGATTGAGTGTCATGTGTGCGGGAACCCTAAAGCTAGTTGCGACTGTGACTACTACCGTACTGTAATCCTCCCTGGGATCGACGACGATGACTACTGTACTGGAATCCTCCTTGGGTTCGACTGTGATGACTATTTTTTTTGTATCCTAAGTGGGTCCGATAGTTCTGAATTTTGTTCTTGTATCCTGAGTGGGTCCAATAGAGTAGCTGGTCTTGTATCCTATGTTGGTCTGAGAGCTTAGCTGGTTTAGTATCCTACGTGGGTCTGATAGCTTAGATGAATCAATAACCAAATCTGATCATATCTATCGCTATACGAAAGATGTATACATGTGTGAGATGAGTCTTGACTTACAATAATTATCATCGATGTGATCGATTTCTTTCATGTGTGGACAGGGTTGGGCTAGGGCTTGAGAGTTTGAGACGAACTGTGATTGATGAATTTGGTATATGTATGGTCATGTACCTATATAGTGTTGGTTGATACATCATGATCATATATTTATTTTGTGGTTTATCCTTCGTGGATTATGGGAGACCATCATGGGTCTCGGGTTCCCTACTGAGTATCGTATACTCACCCCTGCAATGGCTATGCCCGCACTACGTTGTGTTGGATGCAGATGACGAAGGACACTGATAGAGATAGAGAATTGTAGAGCTGGACTATACCCGGATGTGGACCACTTGGAAAGACAAAATACACAGGAGACATATGGAACTGAGGTGCTAAAGAGACCATTTGTACCCACCCTTCAGGTGGGTTTCCTAGAGGATGACTAAGTATTTTCTATTTTACATTACTATTGTTGTACTTGTTTTTTAGTTGTAATGTACTTACTATTGGGCTTGTATTTCCAGCCCTTTCCTTTCAGTACTTACTTTTGTATACAGTTTTACTTAGAGCTTAATTCAGTTGCGTACTCTGTTGTTTTTTTACTTTTATAAAGGTAATTCCTTCCCAGTATATGTATTTACACCTTTGGTGCTTGTCTCCAGCCCCAAGCCTAGGGAATACGGGCTTACGATAGTCACAACACGGGCCCCGAGGATGGTTCGTGAAAAATTGGTTTTAGAGGAGTCGGTTCTACCATATAACATAGGACTCTAATCTTTATTACTGTGAAGCAATAGTGTTAAGATTATTGAGGGTGGTTTTTAGTCCAGGGAGTCCAGTGTTGGTCTGCCGGCCGACGTATCCATACACCAGGACCCAGACCAACGATTTCTGACTCAGTGCACGAAAACACTTATTACGTGTGTGTTTCATTTGTAATGTTTTTATTGTGATTACTTTGTGTCAGCTTGCCAAGTATAATATTTTAACCGTGGAACACCTGTTTCTTTTCAGGATGGACCCACGAAGGCAGCCGGTTAGTGTTCTGAGTTACGTATGAGATGGTAGGCCACCGAGCGATAAGGCCTTGGTGCAGGGCCCCATCACAACATAGGCACCAGTGGTACCACTACCCACTGGACTACTAATACGACTAGCTCCAGTAATAGTGACTGCACACTGCCTGAGTGTGTTGCTCGAGTTCCAGCACCAGAGGGTTCCCTGGTTTCAAGGAGAGACAGACCCACATACAGTTGAGGATTGGATAGAGGATATCGTCAGAGTTTTCAGATTGGTAGGGATACCAGTCGACCTTATAGTGAACCTTGTCGCGAGTCTCTTACACGTAGAAGTAGGTATATGGTGGAGCCCGATGAACCAGGTGCATGATGAGGCATCATTACTTTGTACATACTTTGAGTGTCTCTTCCGCTCGGAGTTTATTCCCGCCACCCTTTGTGTGGTGCAGATTCAGGAGTTACTTCATCTGCAGCATGGTAGCATGAAAGTATCTCAGTAATCAGTGAGGTTCACTGACCTCTCGCGATACTCCACAGATATGGTGCGAGACCCATTCTTCAGGTCCCAAACCTCTGAGAAGGGACTCAGGCGAGAGATCATAGCTTTAGTTGTCTCCCACAGCATCTCGACTCAGACGGGGTGTTGGAGCGAGCCCTTTTAGTGGAGATCTTTTTTGCTGAGCAGTCACCAGCTTCGAGACCCACTTTAGAACAACATGTAGCAGAGTCTTCTGCAGCCATTAGTAGAAATTTGATGCAGTGGTCAAAGCGGACCAAACCATCCAGTGGGTGACCTCAGTATACTGGTTCGGATGTGCGGGGCACACGAAACAAAGCCAGCTAAATGAGGAGTAGGGAGTGATATGCATGCGGTGGGCAGGGTCATCTGGCTCAAGACATCCCAACCCGCCATGCAAATGAGCAGCAGATGGAAGAGGGAACTCCCAGGAAAAGTAAGAGGTTCGACCGTGGTGGTCCGCCGGGAGTAGGCGGACAAGGCAGAGGAGCTGGACGAGGAGCAGGTGGTGGACAACGTTTAGGGTAATACCACCACCACCACCTGGAGGACCAACCTGACCATAGGGAGCTGGCAGACAGGTGCATGCTATGTTCCAGGTAGCTGAGGCTTACGACCACGATGCACCTAAGATGATTCGAGGTACTATCTGTGTCTACTCCACGTTTTCTGCAGTACTTATAGACACAGGTGCAAGTCATTCTTTTATTGTCTCTTCCCTAGTTGGGAGCTCATCGATTCAGACAGAGCCGTTGGCTCGATCCTTAGGGATATAGACTCCTACAAGAGAAGAATCCACGATTACACACTGGTTTCAGCAGTGTGAGCTTACTCTGGGAGATGAGAGCATCGGCTGGGATCTTCCAGTAGGGGCGTCGAGGCCTTACGACATCATCCTGGCTATGAACTGGTTATCTACCGTCAATGCCCAGATCGACTGTATTAGGTGAAAAGTGCGATGTGTCCACACAGATGGGACCCGGTTCACCTCAATGGCGAGAAGGGAGCCATTGCAGCACATGATAGACTTATGCAGAGGAGAGGAAATCTGATCATATATCAGTTGGCTAGTCTAATCCCCAGAGTGATTGATGTGTCGAGTACGGGTTTTCCTGTTTTGGTGGATCAGTATTTGGATGTTTTTCCTGACGACATTACAAGACTACCTCATCGTAGGGAGGTAGACTTCTATATAGATCTCTACCTGGGATAGCACTGATATCTACATCAGTATATCGGATGGCTCTAGTTGTGCATTGTGAGCTACCTGTATTGTAACCCCCCGACCCGAGTTACCTAGATTCGGTGCATTATTGCATAACATTGTCATGATCACAAGAAAGATCAAATCTCGAAAGACCGATTGGTTTGGTAGCTTTGGAAACACTATATATATTTATATGTCTTACATTACATAATAAAGTGAAAAACAACTACAACAACATATTGTCTCCATAATCCACACTCATATCCCCACATAATATCCCTACAGGTCATTCATAATTTACTTCTTCACTTCCTGGGAAAAATAAAACATAGAAAAGGGGTGAGCTCAAATGCCCAGTAAAGATAACAATATAGCGGAAACATTCATAAATAAGAATAAACATTTAAGGAAATGTATAACTAAAAAAAGCTTTTTAAACTTGAACTTCAACATAGTATGGCAAAGTAAAATGAAATAATGCCATTTACTTATTCACATGGATATTCTACTAATCGAATAATCAAATGCAATATCAATAACCACTTTCATAATGATAGAATGCATAATGCCAGACTATCATAACCACATAGCCAAGGCCTCGTGCCAAGACTACAAATAAGATTTTTCCAAGGCCTTGTGCCAAGACACTAGCTTGTCTCATGAGACGTACCGATGCATCGAGGTGCTATAGCGGGCTCCACCCGTCACATATTAAGTCCAATGCATTCACATATGAAAAGGTTTAAGCATAACATAAACATTCGTATTAAAACTAACATACGAAATGTCAATACTTTCACCATAAACTATGAACGATATAAAAATAGAACATCCACAGTCAAACATATCACAAAACCTTAAATACAATATAGAAGTTTTGTATCATAATAAATCAACTTCAAATAAGCGTAAAACTCATCAAAGGATGTTGACATAGATGAAATCAAAACACTTTTTAGATAAATATCTCATTCTATTTTGAAATCATTTAAGAGTAATATATTTATAAAATAAAACATTTTCTTTGAAAATATTATTATAAGCTTGTAAGGGAAGCTTCGACGATTTTATAACGGCGGAACATAACCGCACCTGCCGTATAAGTTAAAAAAACATTCTTACCTTAGTTCTGTCGAAAAGGTTAAAAAGCACATTGTTTGGAAAACAACGGAAAGGTTCTTTTATAAAACTCTTATAAAAAGTCAAACAAGGGTATATATGACTATAACCCATATTCTATTAAATAGAAAAAATGTTTTGAAATACATTTTTAAGAAACATTGATGTGGATGATAAAGATATCCCAATAGATTATTTCGTATAAAGAACCTAGGATAATAAAGAGTTTGTGAAATAACCCTTACCATGTACCTTTACTTGGTTGGGTTAGGTTAACCTCCTGTATAATTGTTAAATAATTGTTATTAAATTATACAATAATCATATACATTCATATGATATCATATATGATCTTTTAACATTTCTTTGTTAATAATATCTTAGTATTATCGTCTTTTTGGGTGTTAACTTTGTAACACCCCAAGATTCTACGGTAGGCTTCTCTTTGAATAATGCGATAGCGTGTGTTGTACGCAACACCGAGTTCTAACAACCAATCAGACTAGCCGTTATGAATAGTAATACCTACTTTTTAAAATTATATATATGTTATATTTCAAAATGGACTTCATTTTTGGATTCGGAATATCTAATTTAGCCTAAGGTGAAATTTTGGTACTTTTCGGATAACTTTCATATTTTGATGAATAGTGAAAATTACTAAATTTTAATTAAAAACAACTTTTTTAATCAAAATAATTAATAGTGATAAATTATGAATTTTAGTAGTTTTAAAGTATATTTAGAATATATTTTTACCATTTAATATAATGTTGGTAATTGGACATAATTTTACAATTAAACCGAACATAAACAAGTGTCAATCTTTTGATAGTTATTATCTCTTAAAAACACTCTTTTTGTTTTGACAGCGGGAATTAATTTTAAATTAATTTCTGCCACTTATGTGTTTTGAATTTAGGAAAATGGATTCCATATTTGGAATCAGGATGTTCAAATTGTGTAAATATGTAACTTTTATTTTTAGACATTTTGAATAATTACTGCGGTAAATATTTTATTTACCATGGTTAAGGGTAAATCCGGTAAATAAGGGTTAAAAAATAATATTATAATAATACTAAATTACCCTAAAACGTGTCTTAACCCTATTGGTTGATCCATGGTCGACCATGGGCATCTTTGGGTCGATTTTGGGACCCCATGGATCCACTTGTAAGTGATAATGACACTTTATTTTAATTAAGATAAAATGAATACAAAAATGACACAAGCATATATCTTTTAGAAAAACAATTGTTACATAGGGTTATATATGTTCGATTTTAGATTATAAATATTCATTGGAAAGATAAAACGATTTCCTACATAATGATATTATAATTATAATTTTTAGACATTAAATATTTTATTTTATTTATGACACAATGATGATGCAGTAATTACTATAATAGTGAAAAATTAAAATAATTGATATTATAGATGCCCAAATAAATATAATATGAAACTTTTAATGAATTAAACTAATTTTATAGGATACTATGATATATTAGGATTGATTTAATTGACTTTTTTAGAAGTAATCAATCTGTTATGAGTTTCACAAAAATCAACTATTGAATACTGTCAAAATTGACATAAAAGAGTTCTTAAAACAAATATTATATTATTAATTGATATTAAATTCCTAAAAATCAAAGGTTCGGACAATAGACTTATATCATGATAGGTTCATCATTAATGGACCACTTGGGGGTCTCTTGGATGTATAGAGTAAGTTTATTAACAATATTATATATAAATACAATGAGACATTGTAAAAGTGAAACTAATTAACTTAGAGATAATACTTAAAGATAAGGTTAATATAAGTACCCAAACCTGTCTAAATTATATTGGTTGAGTTGTTTGCGACCCATCCCCACCTTAACCTTTGAATAGTCAACTTTGGAGCCATTGTAAACCGAATATGAATTTATTATAAACTAATATCTCTAGCTTTTCCAAAGGTGCCACTCACCCCTCTTATAAAAGGGCACTCCTCCT
The DNA here is from genome assembly GCA_963277665.1 of Viscum album. NCBI lineage: Eukaryota > Viridiplantae > Streptophyta > Magnoliopsida > Santalales > Viscaceae > Viscum > Viscum album. Next base: position 199,901,715 of record OY728121.1, on the reverse strand, counting down.
TCTCATTCATTCACACCTTCAAAGCCTTTTGGTTCGGCCAAACTCGGCCCAAATACTCTCCCAACTTCCCTCACTACAACCGAGGGGCCTTAGTTTGATCAGAAAGCCAACCTAAGGAGCCCTTTTGATCAAATCAAAAGGAAGAACCCGAAGAAGAGGTAATGTTTTCACCACCCTTTTCTATGTTCATTTCTTCTTCCACTTCTTCTTCCTTTGTTGTTACCATTCTAAAATAATAAATCCAGTATCATATATATACTGTGATGTTATTATAAATATGGTACAACCATATTCAGTATTCTATCCACCCTTTGAATAACATGTCACCATACGTGCGTACGTACGGCTTACCGTCTCCACGTCGTGGTGTAATTGTTATTCAATATAATATTATTTGGATGGGTATAATAATGATGTGTAACTCATGTAAATAATAAATATAACATGTTAATTATTCTTTATATATGATATACCATCCATTTATATATTATTTTAATATCAAAAGAATGATATTGTCGCTCGTGCGTACGTACGGACTACCGTCTCCACGAATGCGATGAGATTCATTCTCTATCGTATCCATTCAAGTATAATTATCATTTGATGATTTAAAAATGATGTTTAAAGGACTTGATATCATTCTGGATATGAATAATATAAAACCTATCCTTTACAAACAAGTCTTACGTAACAAAACATATAAAAGAAAACAAGTAAGTTAACACCCGAAACAACGATAATACTAAGATATTATTATCAAATCAATATGAAAAGATCATATATGATATCATATTAATGTATATGATTATTGTATAATTTAATAACAATTATTTCACCATTATACAGGAGGTTAACCTACCCCAACCAAGGAAAAGTACAAGGTAAGGGTTATTTCACAATCTCTTCATTATCCGAGGTTGTTTATACGTAATAATCTACTGGGATCTCGTTATCATCCACATCCATGTTTCTTCAAAATGTATTTCAAAACATTTTTAATATTTAAAAGAAGATGGGTTAAAGTCATTTATACCCTTGTTTGACTTTTTATAAGAGGTTTATAAGGGAATCATTCCGTCATTTTCCAAACAATGTTCTTTTTAACCTTTTCGACAGAATTAAGATAAGAATGTTTTTTAACTTATACGGCGGGTGCGGTTATTTTCTGCCGTTATAAAATATTCAAAGCTTTCCTTACAAGCTTATAAGAATATTTTCAAAGAAAATGTTTTATTTTATATGGATCTTAAATGATTTCAAAATAAAAGGAGATATTTCTTTAAAAAGAATTTTGATTTCATCTATGTCAGCATCCTTTGATGGATTTTAAGATTATTTGAAGTTGATTTATTATGACACAAAACATCTATATTGTATTTAAGGTTTTGTGATATGTTTGACTGTGGATGTTCTATTTTTATACCATTCATAGTTTATGGTTAAAGTATTGACATTTCGTATGCTAGTTTTAATACGAATGTTTATGTTATGTTTAAACCTTTTCATATAGGAATGCATTGGACTAAATATGTGATGGGTGGAGCCCGCTATAGCTCCTCGATGCATCGGTAGGTCTCATTAGACAAACTAGTGTCTTGGCACAAGGCCTTGACAAAATCTTATTTGTAGTCTTGGCACGAGGCCTTGACTATGTGGTTATGATAGTCTGGCATTATGCATTCCAACAATATGAAAGTGGTCATTGATTTTTGCATGTGATTATTCGATTAGTAGAATATCCATGTGAATAAGTAAATGGCATTATTTCATTTTATTTATGCCATATCATGTTGAAATTTCATGTTTGAAAGGATTTTGTTTTAGTTATACATTGCCTTAAATGTTTATTCTTATTTATGAAAGTTTCCGCTATATTGTTATCCTTACTGGGCATTTGAGCTCACCCCTTTTCTATGTTTTATTTTTCCCAGGAAGTGAAGAAGTAAATTATGAATGACCTGTAGGGATGTTATGTGGGGATATGAGTGTGGATTATGGATACATTATGTTGTTGAAGCAGTTTTTGATTTTATGATGTAATGTAAAACTTATGCATATATCTAGTGTTTCCAAGGCTACTAAACCAATCGGTCTTTCGAGATTTGATCTTTCTTGTGATCATGCCAATGTTATGTAATAATGCACCGACTCTGGGTAACTAGGGTCGGGGTGTTATAGTTGGTATCAGAGGAAGTTTAGTACAAACCTTGGAAGCTAGATTTAGATAAACTCTGATTAGAGCACGTAGACCAGAGATGAACTTTTATAATTAGTATAGAAGAACATCCTAGAATTTTGGTATTGTAGAGATTTTGTGAGTTTTCCGAGCAATACATCCATGTCTGGATACGAGCAGGTAGAGGCGGCTCTGGCACATATGTACCTAGGGGTAAAACCCGAAAACACCGCTTTGAGCTAGACTCGAACGGGAACTGGTGCACGACAACGGGCCTTGCTGCACTCTTGGTTACGACACTCCCAGGGGATATGCTTAGGATAACTCTCATTTTCTTTACAAATCATTATGAAGGGTTTATGAGTATATAATTCCTCAAAGAAAACATTTTTATGATTATGGATTATATCCATAAATAGTTCAATTTATGATAAGTGTTTTATAAGTATGGGATTATGTATTTTGATTCATAATCTGATCTAGTTTATGCCATTGTTTAGAAATGGCGCCTAGTGGAAGAAATGGAAACTGTATCAATGCACGCACTCCATGTAGGGATTTCCCTCCTGCTCAAGATAATTATGGTGGGGATGGTGATGCAACTGGTGCCGATCAGCTAATCACCATACTGGGACAACTTACTCAGGTTATGAATAATAACCTTACCCGTATGGAGCACCCTGATCCACAACGTGGAGGATCAATGTTAGATCGATTCATGAGGCAACAACCACCAACATTCAATGCGAGTAAAAATCCCTTAGTAGCCAAGCAATGGATAAATTCCCTAGAGAAAATATTTCAGGCTTTGGGGAGCAGTGAAAGGGAAAAAGTTATCATGGCAGTTTACCACCTCACTGGAGATGCTGATCAATGGTGGTCATTGATTCAAAACATGAAGGAAGATGATGAAGTATCAAATATGGAATGGAGGGAGTTCAAAGATCTGTTTTTAGAAAAATACTTCCCCCTCGCGACCATCGAGTAGATATGGAAAGGCAATTTCTACGTCTGAGACAGAAGGAGGATGAGAATGTCGCAAAGTATGAGTCTAACTTTACAAGGTTAGAAAGGTACGCTGGTGATTATATACGTAACCAAAGAAGTAAGATTTATCGTTTATTTGATGGGTTAAAACCATTTCTTCGTCGAGCATTAGTCTCACAATCCTTTTCGTCATACGAAGACATTGTCTCATGTGCTATCAAGACCGAAAAGGAATTATCTAAGTCTTATGACTTTAAAGCAAAGAAAGAGAAGAAGAGACCTGCTGATCAATCTGGGAATGGAAATAAGGGGAAGAAGGGAAAGGTTGAATATCCATCCTGTGGTAAATGCGGGAAGAAACACCCTAGTACTTGCTTGAAGGGAATGGGAGTCTATTACAAGTGTGGTGAAAAATGCCACCAAGCTCGTGATTGCAAGGGGAAGAAGGAAGCTACCAACGTTCAGTGCCACAATTGCAGGGAGATGGGGCATTATGCAAATGAATGTCCTAAGAATCAGGAGAACTTACATCAGAAAAGGCCAAGGGATCAAGGCCAGGCTTAAGCTATCACTACTGCTGAGGTAGAAGCTCCGAAAGACGTGGTGGCAGGTAATTTAATGGTTTTCTCAAGATTAGCAAATGCATTATTTTACTCTAGATCATCGCATTGTTTCATATCTTCCCAGTTTTCTAAGAAAATTAAATATTTCCAATTTGATTTAATAAGGGAGTTGTCAGTTAAAACTCCTAAGGGAAGTATCATTGCAACAAAGTTTTGTGAATCAGTCCCCATTAGAGCACATAAATTTTCTTTATCTGCTGATCTCATCGTCATACCTATGATTGAGTTTGATATAATCCTCGGTATGGACAGGCTTTCAGACTATGATGCGAAGATTTATTCTAAGAAGAAAGAGGTTACGATTCTTGATGATAATTATAAGGAACACCTTATTTTTAGAGCAGAATCGTCACCACCTAATTCTTATTTAGATCCACCCCCAGTAGCTCAACTTAATTCAATTATTGGGGAGGAAGAGAATGAAATAATTGTCGGTGAGGAAAGGAATGTTCAAATAGAGGATGTACCTGTTGTGAAAGAATTTGTAGATGTATTTCTGGAAGATTTACCTGGACATCCTCCAGAACGAGAAGTTGAGTTTTCCATTGATTTAATTCCTGGATCAAGGCCTATATCGAAGACCCCTTATGGAATGGCCACTGTAGAATTAGTTGAACTAAAGAAACAACTAGAGGAATTGAGTAATAAGGGATTTATTCTCCCTAGTGTTTCTCCATGGGGAGCCCCTGTTCTTTTTGTTAAAAAGAAAGATGGATCTATGAGGTTATGTATTGACTACAGGGAGATCAATGCTATAACGATAAAGAACATGTATCCCCTACCTCGCATTGATGCTTTATTTGACCAACTACATAGAGCTCAATAATTTTCAAAGATTGACCTTCAATCTGGATACCATCAGTTGTGTGTAAAGAAGGAAGACATTCCGAAGACAGCATTTCGAACCAGGTACGGGCATTGCGAGTTTACTGTAATGCCTTTTGGATTGACTAATGCACCCTCTGTATTCATGGACATGATGAATAGAGTATTCAAGGAGTATCTCGATGAATTTTTGGTGGTATTTATTGATGATATATTGGTATACTCCAAAACCTACGAAGATCATGAAAATCACTTGCGCATTATCTTGAAGACTCTGAGGAGGCATGAATTATATGGGAAGTTTAGCAAGTGGGAATTCTGGCTTCAGGAGATTTATTTTCATGGCCATATTGTCTCTAAAGATGGAATCTCTGTTGATCCTTCTAAGACCAAGGCAATCCAAGAATGGCCAGCACCTACGAGTATAACTGAGGTACACAGTTTTATTGGTTTTGCAGGTTATTATCGACGTTTCGTCCAGAATTTTTCCCGATTGGATAACCCATTAACGAGGCTCACACGTAAAGGGGTTAAATTTGTTTGGACAAAAGAGTGTGAAGAATGTTTTGAAGAACTGAAGAAAAGATTAGTCAATGCTCCTATATTGACTCTACCATCTGGGAATGATGGGTTCATTATTTATAGTGATGCATCGAAGAAAGGACTTGGTTGTGTCCTTATGCAGAATGATAGAGTTATTGCCTATGCATCACGACAGTTGAAAATTCATGAAAAAAACTATCCTACTCATGATCTCAAGTTAGAAGCTGTGATCTTTGCTTTGAAGATATGGTGGCACTACCTATATGGTGAAAAATGTGAGATTTATACTGATCACAAGAGTTTGAAGTATATTTTCTCACAAAAAGAACTCAATATGAGGCAAAGGAGATGGCTTGAATTACTCAAGGATTATGATTGTACGATACACTACCACCCAGGGAAGGCAAACAAGGTGGAAGATGCTTTGAGTAGATAAGACCATGGAGTTTTGAACAATATGAGAATTGAAAGGGATCCAATTTTCATGGATCTAGTGAAGATGGACATGGGAATAATCAGGGAAGGTGAAACATCAATTCTTTTTCAAATGGTTGCCAATCCATCTTTACTAGAAAGGATTAAGAGTTCTCAGACCGATGATGAAGAATTCCAAAAGAAGATTAAATCTGTGAATGATGGGAGATTGAGAGACTTTGTGTTCCCGATTTACCTAATCTAAAAAGGGAATTGCTGGATGATGCTCATAGTTCCAATTTCTCTATACACCCTGGGAGCACCAAAATGTATAGATATTTGAAGGAACATTTTTGGTGGGACAACATGAAGAGGGAGATTGCTGATTTTGTGTCAAGATGTATGGTTTGTCAACAAGTGAAAGCTGGAAGGCAACAGCCTGGAGGAGTCATGCAACCTCTTCCCATACCGGAGTGGAAATGGGACAATATTACGATGGACTTTGTCATGGGGCTACCAAAGACTCCTAGAAGGAACGATGCAATATGGGTTATTGTTGATCGTCTTACCAAGTCAGCACATTTTCTTGCTATAAGAGAAGATCTACCCCTGGAACGTCTAGCAAGACTATATATTAATGAAGTTGTGAGACTTCATGGAGTACCCTTATCGATTGTTTCTGATCGTGATCCCCATTTTACTTCAAGATTTTGGAAAATTCTTCAGAAGTCCCTGGATACTGAACTTCATTTGAGCACTGCTTACCACCCTCAGACAGATGGACAATCAGAACGGACTATTCAAACCGTAGAAGACAAGTTGAGATCTTGCTCACTTGACTTTCAGGGTATGTGGGATCAATATTTACCACTGGTAGAATTTTCCTATAACAATAGCTTCCATTAGAGTATACAGATGGCACCATATAAAGCGTTATACAGAAAGAGATGTCGTACACCAACCTGTTGGGATGACGTTGGTGAAAGAAAACTTGTAGGCCCAGAACTGGTGGAGAAAACGGTGGAAAAGGTGAATGTAATCAAAAATCACATCAAAGCAGCTCAAAGTAGGCAGAAGAGCTATGCCGATAATCGAAGGAAGGATTTGGAATTTCAAGTTGGTGATCATGTTTTCCTAAAGGTATCTCCGTGGAAGGGTGTCATACGTTTTGGTAAGAAAGGTAAATTGAGTCCCAGGTACATCGGACCTTTCGAAATTCTAGAACGAATTGGGGTTGTAGCTTACCGATTTGCAATGCCGCCAAGTCTCTCCAAAGTTCACGATGTGTTCCACGTATCTATGTTGAGGAAATACATGCCAGATCCAACGCATGTACTCACCTATGAGGAATTAGAACTGGAACCCGATCATTCCTATTATGATGAGCCCGTCAGGATTCTTGATACGAGAGAACAAGTACTGAGAAACCGGACGATGCGTCGTGTAAAAGTTTTGTGGAGAAACCATAAGATGGAAGAGGCAACCTGGGAACCCGAGAAACTTATGATGAAGAACCACCCAAGTCTTTTCATGCGATAGTATTCTAGAAATTTCGAGGAAGAAATTATTTGAAGGAGGGGAGAATGTAACACCCCAAGCTTCTACGGTACGCTTCTCTTTGAATAATGCGATAGCGTGTGTTGTACGCAACACCGAGTTCTAACAACCAATCAAACTAGCCGTTATGAATAGTAATACCTACTTTTTAAAATTATATATATTTTATATTTCAAAATGGACTTCATTTTTGGATTCGGAATATCTAATTTAGCCTAATGTGAAATTTTGGTACTTTTCGGATAACTTTCATATTTTGATGAATAGTGAAAATTACTAAATTTTAATTAAAAACAACTTTTTTAATCAAAATAATTAATAGTGATAAATTATGAATTTTAGTAGTTTTAAAGTATATTTAGAATATATTTTTACCATTTAATATAATGTTGTTCATTGGACATAATTTTACAATTAAACAGAATATAAACAAGTGTCAATCTATTGATAGTTATTATCTCTTAAAAACACGCTTTTTGTTTTGACAGCGGGAATTAATTTTAAATTAATTTCTGCCACTTCTGTGTTTTGAATTTAGGAAAATGGATTCCATATTTGGAATCAGGATGTTCAAATTGTGTAAATAGATAACTTTTATTTTTAGACATTTTGAATAATTACTGCGGTAAATATTTTATTTACCATGGTTAAGGGTAAATCCAGTAAATAAGGGTTAAAAAATAATATTATAATAATACTAAATTACCCTAAAACGTGTCTTAACCCTATTGGTTGATACATGGTCGACCATGGGCATCTTTGGGTCGATTTTGGGACCCCATGGATCCACTTGTAAGTGATAATGACACTTTATTTTAATTAAGTTAAAATGAATACAAAAATGACACAAGCATATATCTTTTAGAAAAACAATTGTTACATTGGGTTATATATGTTGGATTTTAGATTAAAAATATTAATTAGAAAGATAAAAATATTTCCTACATAATGATATTTTATTTATAATTTTTAGACATTAAATATTTTATTTTATTTATGACACAATGATGATGCAGTAATTACTATAATAGTGAAAAATTAAAATAATTGATATTATAAATTCCCAAATAAAAATAATATGAAACATTTAATGAATTAAAATAATTTTCTAGGATAATATGATATATTATTATTGATTTAATGGACTTTTTTCGAAGTAATCAATCTGTTATGAGTTTCACAAAAATCAACTATTGAATAGTGTCAAAATTGACATAAAAGAGTTCTTAAAACAAATATTATATTATTAATTGATATTAAATTCCAAAAAATCTAAGGTTCGGCCAAGAGACTTATATCATGATAGGTTCATCATTAATGGACCACTTGGGGTTCTATTGGATGTATATAGTATGTTTATTAACAATATTATATAAAAATACAAAGAGACATTGTAAAAGAGAAACTAATTAACTTAGAGTTAATACTTAACGATAAGGTTAATATAAGTACCCAAACCTGTCTAAATTCTATTGGTTGAGTTGTTTTCGACCCATCCCCACCTTAAAATTTGAATAGTCAACTTTGGAGCCATTGTAAACCGAATATGAATTTATTATAAACTAATATATCTAGCTTTTCCAAAGATGCCCCTCAACCCTCTTATAAAAGGGCACTCCTCCTTCTCATTTCATCACACCTTCAAAGCCTTTTGGATCGGCCAAACTCTGCCCAAATACTCTCCCAACTTCCCTCACTACAACCTAGGGTCCTTAGTTTGATCAGAAAGACAACCTAAGGAGCCCTTTAGATCAAATCAAAAGGAAGAACCTGAAGAAGAGGTAATGATTTCACCACCATTTTCTAAGTTCATTTCTTCTTCCACTTCTTCTTCCTTTGTTGTTACCATTCTAAAATAATAAATCCAGTATCATATATATAATTTTATGTTATTATAAATATGGTACAACCATATTCAGTATTCTATCCACCCTTTGAATAACATGTCACCATACGTGCGTACGTACGGCTTACCGTCTCCACGTCGTGGTGTAATTGTTATTCAATATAATATTATTTGGATGGGTATAATAATGATGTGTAACTCATGTAAATAATAAATATAACATGTTAATGATTATTTATATATTATATACCATCCATTTATATATTATTTTAATATCAAAAGAATGATATTGTCGCTCGTGCGTACGTACGGACTACCGTCTCCACGAACGCGATGAGATTCATTCTCTATCGTATCCATTCAAGTATAATTATCATTTGATTATTTAAAAATGATGTTTAAAGGACTTTATATCATTATGGATATGAATAATATAAAACCTATCCTTTACAAACATGTCTTACATAACATAACATATAAAAGAAAACAAGTAAGTTAACACCCGAAACAACGATAATACTAAGATATTATTATCAAATCAATATTAAAAGATCATATATGATATCATATTAATGTATATGATTATGGAATAATTTAATAACAATTACTTCACCATTATACAGGAGGTTAACCTACCCCAACCAAGTAAAAGTACAAGGTAAGGGTTATTTCACAATCTCTTCATTATCCGAGGTTGTTTATACGTAATAATCTACTGGGATCTCATTATCATCCACATCCATGTTTCTTCAAAATGTATTTCAAAACATTTTTAATATTTAAAAGAATATGGGTTAAAGTCATTTATACCCTTGTTTGACTTTTTATAAGAGGTTTATAAGGGAATCATTCCGTCGTTTTCCAAACAAGGTGCTTTTTAACCTTTTCGACAGAATTAAGATAAGAATGTTTTTTTAACTTATACGGCGGGTGCGGTTATTTTCCGCCGTTATAAAATATTCAAAGCTTTCCTTACAAGATTATAAGAATATTTTCAAAGAAAATGTTTTATTTTATATGGATCTTAAATGATTTCAAAATAAAAGGAGATATTTCTTTAAAAAGAATTATGATTTCATCTATGTCAACATCCTTTGATGGATTTTAAGATTATTTGAAGTTGATTTATTATGATACAAAACTTCTATATTGTATTGAAGGTTTTGTGATATGTTTGACTGTGGATGTGCTATTTTTATACCATTCATAGTTTATGGTGAATGTATTGACATTTCATATGCTAGTTTTAATACGAATGTTTATGTTATTTTTAAACCTTTTCATATGGGAATGCATTGGACTTAATATGTGACGGGTGGAGCCCGCTATAACTCCTCGATGCATCGGTAGGTTTCATGAGACAAACTAGTGTCTTGGCACAAGGCCATGAAAAAATCTTATTTGTAGTCTTGGCACGAGGCCTTGACTATGTGGTTATGATAGTCTGGCATTATGCATTCCAACATTATGAAAGTGGTCATTGATTTTTGCATGTGATTATTAGATTAGTAGAATATCCATGTGAATAAGTAAATGGCATTATTTCATTTTATTTATGCCATACCATGTTGAAAGTTCATGTTTGAAAGGATTTTGTTTTAGTTATACATTGCCTTAAATGTTTATTCTTATTTATGAAAGTTTCGGCTATATTGTTATCCTTACTGGGCATTTGAGCTCACCCCTTTTCTATGTTTTATTTTTTCCAGGAAGTGATGAAATAAATTATGAATGACCTGTAGGGATGTTATGTGGGGATATGAGTGTGGATTATGGAGAAATTATGTTGTTGTAGTAGTTTTTCATTTTATGATGTAATGTAAAACTTATGAATATATGTAGTGTTTCCAAGGCTACTAAACCAATCGGTCTTTCGAGATTTGATCTTTTTTGTGATCATGCCAATGTTATGTAATAATTCACCGACTCTGGGTAACTAGGGTCAGGGTGTTACAAACTTACTCGTTTTCATTTATATTTTTTGTTACATAAGCCATATTTTTCATGGATAGGTTGTATATTATTCATATACAGAATTATATTAAGTCTTTAAACATTATTTTTAAATCATCAAATGATAATTATACTTTAATGGATACGATGGATAATGAATCTCATCGCGTTCGTGGAGACGGCAGTCCGTACGTACGCACGAGCGACAATATCATTCTTTTGATATTAATATAATATATAAATGGATGGTATATCATATATACAAAATCATAAACATGTTATATTTATTATTTACATGAGTTACACATCATTATTATATCCATTAAAATAATAATATATTGAATAACAATTACACCACGACGTGGAGACGGTAAGCCGTACATACGCACGTATGGTAACAAGTTATTCAAAGGGTGGATTGAATAATGAATATGGTTGTGTCATATTTATAATAACATCACATTATATATATGATACTGGAGTTATTATTTTAGAATGTTAATAACAAAGGAAGAAGAAGTGGAAGAAGAAAGGAACTTGGAAAAGGGTGGTGAAATCATTAACTCTTCTTCGGGTTCTTCCTTTTGATTTGATCAAAAGGTCTCCTTAGGATGGCTTTATGATCAAACTATGGCCTCTAGGTTTTATTGAAGGATGTTGGGAGAGTATTTGGGTAGAGTTTGGCCGAACAAAAAGGCTATGAAGGTGTGAAAAAATGAGAAGGATGAGTGCCCTTTTATAAGAGGGGTGAGGGGCACCTTTGGAAAAACTAGAAATATTAATTTATAATAAATTCATATTCGTTTTATAATGTCTCCAAAGTGTATTATTTAAATTTTAAGGTGTGTATGGGTCGAAAAACACTCAACCAAAATAATTTAGACAGGTTTGGGTACTTATATTGACCTTATTTTTAAATATTAACTCTAAGTTACTTAGTTTCACTTTTACATCGTCTCTTTGTATTTTTATATTATATGGTTAATAAACATACCATATACTTCCAAGAGACCACCAAGTGGTCCATTAATGAAAAAAATATAATTATATATGTCTCTTGGCCGAACCTTAGATTTTTTAGAATTTAATATCAATTAATAATATAATATTTATTTAAAAAACTCTTTTATGTCAATTTTGACACTATTCAATAATTGATTTTTATAAAACTCATAAAAGAATGATTACTTCAAAAAAAGTTAATTAAATCAATCCTAACATGTTATATTAACCTATAAAATTAGTGTAGTTAATAAAAAGTCTCAAATTATATTTATTTGGGTATTTATAATATCAATTATTCTAATTTTTCATTTATGGTAATTAATACATCATCATTGTGTCATAAATAATTTAAACTATATAATGTCTAAAAATTAGAACTAAATTATCATTATGTAGGAAATCTTTTTATATTTCTAATTAATATATATTGTCGAACATCCAACATATATAACCCTATGTAAAAATTGTTTTCCTAAAAGATATATTCTTGTGACATTTTTGTATTCATTTTAACTTAATTAAAATAAAGTGTCCCTATCACCTACACGTGGCTCCATGGGGTCCCAAAATCGACCCAAAGATGACAATGGTCGAACATGTATCAAAAAATAAGTCTAGGACACGTTTTAGGGTAATTTAGTATTATTATAATATTATTTTATAACTCTTATATACCGGATTTACCCTTAACCATGGTAAATAAAATATTTACCGAAATAATTATTCAAAATGACTAAAAATAAAAGTTACCTATTTACACAATTTGAACATCCTGATTCCAAATATGGAATCCATTTTTCCAAATTCAAAACACAGATGCGGCAAAAATTAATTTAAAATTAATTCCCGTTGTTAAAACAAAAAGCGTGTTTCTAAGAGATAATAACTATCAAAAGATTGATATTTGTTAATGTTCTGTTTAATTTTGAAATTATGTACAATGACCAAAATTGTATTAAACGGTAAAAATATATTCTAAATATACTTTAAAACCACTCAAATTCATAATTTATCACTATTAATTATTTTTATTAAAAAAGATGTTTTTAATTAAAATTTAGTAATTTTCACTATTCATCAAAATATTAATTTTATCCAAAAAGTACCAAAACTTTACCTTAGGCTAAATTCGATATTCTGAATCCAAAAATGAAGTCCATTTTGAAATATAAAATATCTAAAATTTCAAAAAGTAAGTATTACTATTCATAACGGCTAGTTTGATTGGTTATAGTGTGTTAGAACTCGGTGTTGCATACAACACACACTATCACATAATCCAAAGAGAAGTGTACCGTAGAAGCATGGGGTGTTACATTCTCCCCTCCTTCAAATAATTTCGACCTTGAAATTTCTAGAATATTATTGCATGAAAAGACCTGGGTGGTTCTTCATCATAAGTTCCTCGGGTTCCCACATTGCCTCTTCCATCTTATGGTTTCTCCATAATACTTTTACCAAACGCGTCGTCCGGTTTCTCAGTACTTGTTCTCTTGTATCAAGAATCCTGACGGGCTCTTAACAATAAGACAGATCGGGTTCCAATTCTAATTCTGCATAGGTGAGTACATGCATTGGGTCAGGCATGTATTTCCTCAACAGAGATACGTGCAACACATCGTGAACTTTGGAGAGACTTGGCGGCATTTCCAATCGGTAAGCTACAACCCCAATTTGTTCTAGAATTTTGAAAGGTCCGATGTACATGGGACTCAATTTACCTTTCTTACCAAAATGTATGACTCCCTTCCAGGGAGATACCTTCAGGAAAACACGATCACCGGCTTGAAATTCCAAATCCATCCTTCGATTATCGGCATAGCTCTTCTACCTACTTTGAGCTGCTTTGATGTGATTTTGGATTACCTTCACCTTTCTTATCGTTTCCTCCAGCAGTTCTAGACCTAAAAGTTTTCTTTCACCAACGTCATCCCAACAGGTTGGTGTGCGACATCTCTTTCCGTATAACGCTTCATATGGTGCCATCTGAATACTCGAATGGAAGCTATTGTTATAGGAAAATTCTACCAGAGGTAAATACTGATCCCACATACCCTGAAAGTCATGTGATCAGGATCTCAACATGTCCTCTAAGGTTTTAATAGTCCCTTCTGATTGTCCGTCAGTCTGAGGGTGGTAGGCAGTGCTCAAATGAAGTTCAGTATCCTGGGATTTCTGAAGACTCTTCGAGAATCTTGAAGTAAAACGGGGATCACGATCAGAAACATTCAATAGGGGTACTCCATGAAGTCTCACAACTTTATTTATATATAATCTTTCTAGACATTCCAGTGGTATATCGTCTCTTATAGCAAGAAAATGTGATGACTTGGTAAGACGATCAACAATAACCCATATTTCATCATTCCTTCTAGGAGTCTTTGGTAGCCCCCTGATAATGTCCATCGTAATATTGTCCCATTTCCACTCCGGTATGGGGAGAGGTTGCATGACTCCTCCAGGGTGTTGCCTTCCAGCTTTAACTTGTTGACAAACCATACATCTTGACACAAAATCAGTAATATCCCTCTTCATATTGTCCCACGAAAAATGTTCCTTCAGATTTCTATACATTTTGGTGCTCCCAGGGTGTATAGAGAAATTGGCACTATGAGCATCATCCAACAATTCCCTTTTTATATCAGGTATATCGGGAACACAAAGCCTCTTCCCGAATTTCAAAATTCCATTTTCATACACAAAATCTCTCAATCTCCCATCATTCACAGCTTTAATCTTCTTTTGAAATTCTCCATCATTAGTCTGAGAACTCTTCATCCTTTCTAGTAAAGATGGTTTTTCAACCATTTGAAAAAGCATTGATGTTTCTCCTTCCCTGGTTATTCCCATGTCCATCTTCACTAGATCTATGAAAATTGGATCCCTTTAAATTCTCATATTGTTCAAAACTCCATGATATTTTATGCTCAAAGCATATGAAACCTTGTTTTCCTTCCCCGGGTGGTAGTGTATCATGCAATCATAATCCTTGGGTAATTCAAGCCATCTTCTTTGCCTCATGTTGAGTTCTTTTTGTGAAAAAATATACTTCAAACTGTTATGATCAGTATAAATCTCACATTTTTCACCATAGAGGTAGTGCATCCATATCTTCAAAGGAAAGATCATAGCTTCTAACTCGAGATCATGAGTTGGATAGTTTTGTTCATTATTTTTCAATTGTCATGATGCATAGGAAATAACCCTATCACTCTGCATAAGGACACAACCACGTCCTTTCTTCGATGCATCACTATAAATAATGAACCCATCATTCCCAGATTGTAGAGTCAATATATGAGCATTGAATAATCTTCTCTTCAGTTCTTCGAAACATTCTTCACACTCTTTTTCCAAACAAATTTAACCCCTTTATGTGTGAGCTTCGTTAATGGGTTAGCCAATTGGGCAAAATTCTGGACGAAACATAATATGTTATAAGGACATAAAAATCTTTTCATGCTATATAAGTAAAATAAATTATCCTCGTACTTTTGCTGGAAAAGTAAAAAGGTACCTCGTATCAAATAGTAATAATATATCCCTTTCATAATGTCAGTAATAAATAATCATTGGGTAAAATTGAATTTAGAATATTGTAGAATAATAGAAATAATATTAAATATTTATGGAACATGGGTTTAGATGATAAATATACCCCAATAAATAATTACACATAAACAATATTGGATAATAATGAGATTGCAAAATAATCCCTTACCTTAGGTCTAACATCCATCAAATGAATCTGAAAATCCTATATAATAATTTAAATATAGTTATTTTCATAATCACAAATCATAATAAATTTTATGATATCATATAAGAATATATTATCATCCAATTTTTAATAACATTTCAGTGGCACTCATTATTTGGATATTAACTAGTTTATGTTCTTAAGAATGTCTTGTCAGATAAGATCATGTTCAACAACTTAGGATATAGTTATATAATTTATATTATGATATAATTATAGTATATATGAAATATATTCATTCCATTCATTTATGCAATAATTTTTTAACTAAGATCAAGTAGAATATTTCGGAACACATCACAGAGATGGTAGACCGTACGTACCCACGACTGATGATATCATTCCCATAATGGTTAAATGGTATAGAATTGGATGAAATATTAATTTATCAGATTTATTATCATGTTATACTAATTATTTACATCCATTATACTCATCATTATACCCATCAAAATAATTTTTTATAGATCAACAAATTATACCATGCCGTGGAGACGGTAAGTTGAACGTATACGCGCCTGCTGAAATTGTTATTAATCAGATGGAAAATGGAGATATATGGTTTTCCATCATTATAATAAAATCTAAACAGGTATAAAATACTAGATTTATTACTTTTTAAGGGAAAATCATATGAAAAGGAAGTGGAAGAAGAAATGATTTATGAATGTGGTGATAAAACAATTACCTCTTTTTCGGGTATCTCCTTTTTATTTGAACAAAATGCCTTCATTGTATGGATTTATACACAAATGGTGGCATCTAGGATGATTTTATGGATGTTGGGTGAGTAAATTGATGTTGTGTTTATAGAAAATTGTTTTTAGAGTTTGAATTACATGAGATAGAGATGTGTAACTTTATAAGAACGGGCCTTTGAGGATATAAAAAAACAAATAATATAATATAAAATAAATTTTTATTTAAAATTAATCCAAAGTGAATTATTTAAAATATAACCAGAGGATTGGACTAAATCCCCTCTAACAATAAACTTTAGATTTTTTTTATTTTATAAATAATAATTTTTTATCTTTATTTAATCTATTTAATTTTTTATTGTAATTTCATTATAAATATTTATTGGTAATAAATATTTACTTATATAGTGTAAATTTAAAATAAATGGATATTTTATTAAATTTTAGGACTTATAATTATCAGAAAGTAATTTTTAAATATTTTTATGTTTTTTAAAAAAATTCAAAAAAATGTTATTTTTATAAAATATCAATTATAATGATTTTGGAAATATCAATTTCATTGATTTTATATAAAATACACAGAGAATATAACTTCGAAAAATATTGAATATATTAAAAAATATTAATAATCAACTATTAAAAGTATGTATAAACATAATTAATTCAAAATAAAATTGTTTTAATATTTTTAAACTCATTTATTGTATGTTTTTATTAATAATATAATTTCACTTAGCTATTGTAAAATCATTATTGCTAATTAGTTAAATTTAAAAAATTATTAAGAAAATTATATTATGTAGGTAAAATACTATGATTTCCAGATACTACCTATATTGGATGTTATCTCATACTTATCACTATATTTGAATTAATATACTCTTATAAATATAATGTGTTACATTTTATCACATTCATTGATTTTATTAAACTTTATAACATATTCATGGGATTGTTGCCACTTCATGATTCCATTTCTTACCATAGATGACTAGGGTCAAATTTATTCATTAAATAGGATTTTTATAGACTTTAATGTAATTTTATAGTAACACTTTTACCTTAAATTACATAACTTACCCTTAATCGAGTTAATAATTTTGTAGTAAAATTAATATTTGTAATGTCAATAAAATAAAAGTAACCTATTATCATAAATTGGAATCATAGATTAAAAATATGGAATCAATTTTTAAAAATTAAGAACACATTATTTGTAATAATTAAATCAAAATTTTACTTTTTTATGGAAGGATTAAATGAGTTTTCAAAGCTAAAACATTGAAAAAAATGAATTTTTTTTATATGGATTCTATGTAATATTATTTCTAATGAAATATATTATAATGATTGATAAAAATATTATATTTATACTTTAAAACCATTAAATATTATAATTTAACCTTATAAATTATTTCATTGAAATAGTAATTTTTTTCATAATGTTTAATGTATTTCAACTATTCATCAAAACATAAATATTATCATAAAAATTTGATAAATTTATCCAAGAAACATTTTTATATCTTTATTCAATATAAAATGATTATTTTGTAATATAGAAATTATTAATGTGTCAAAAAAATAATTTCAATGGGGTTCTCTATTCAAAGGCGTAAAATTACACTTTTAAAATATATTGTGTTTTTAAACATCTAGTTGAGTTTATTCATACCCTATAAATAAAATATCCATTGGATGAATATCAAATATAATATATTATGTATATATCAAACACATATATATCTAATTAATTTCATTACCAAAATATATTCAATCTAAAATAACAATATCTATTTGACATATATTTTTCATAAATAAATGATACCCAATTAATTCAAAATGCATTTTCTTATGTTAGTTAATCATATTAATTCTCTTTTAATGGGTAGTTTATTACAGTAATTTCATACTAATGGAATCACAATGTTGGTTTAAACTCAAAACTGTGTTAAAGGAAATCTACTGATGAAGAAATTTTTTTAATGAATATATTTCATAAAAGCATCTTGGTGTTACAATATGCCTTCTAAGAGTAGGAAGGATCATTTTGAGAATGTTTACTAATGAATTGGAAAATATATTAACTAGGTTGAATGAGCATTTTCATTGAGTTTTAATTGAGTGTACTACAAAATTTCCAATATGATGGGTCACATTACAACTCAATGGACATTACCATTGGTGAAGTTACGAGATTTCTAAACGATGGGACACATATAGATGTATTAATGGAATCTAAGAGTAATGTGAAGTGATAGAGAATCTAGGCTATACCTGGGGACTAAAATAGGGTGTTATACACCAGACTGGTCATACGATTATAGTTAAACCATATGTTACGGTCAGTGTAGAGTACATGGTAGTCCGGTTCAAGAGTGCCCATATAAGAAGATTATTGAATCATATAGGGCTCAAACTAGAGCACAAGAATTAGGGATATTTCAGTTGCTTGTTTTTGCAGCTAGAACATATGGATAACATTTCGGGGATGTCAATGTTCAATGGTATTATTTTTCATGATTATGTTATTTCTAACACTTAATTTGATACAAGAGACACAAATTATTCTATATCATTTAAACCAATGATTTTTTGGTCTTATATGGTAGTTTTTGAATGATTTTATGTCGATCAACACAACACTGGGTGTATGTTCCAAAGGAAACATATCTTTTCAAGGGGTTTAAACTGATTTTGGTTAGTATCATTTACCTTGGGATATTTACATACATGATACGTTTGTATTGAATTTGTTTTTTGGTATGGACTATATGGTATCTTATCTATTCCACATCGATTGTTACCCAATCATATTAACATTAAAATCTTATGAGGGACCCAATTATATTCATCATGGAGAATAGGATATCCAGGCATGCCATTATATGCGAGTTCATCAACAACTGAGGGAGCTCACTTCCCAGGTTTCATGTCTATTTAAAGATGACAGGTTTCAGAAAAATATTATATTTACCCCTTTATTAGAATAATTGAGGATGAATTTATTTTGGATGTCGTAATGATTCAACATAATAGATATGGTCAGTTGACAACTGAGATGAAGTTGGTAGGGGAATCATTTTCCATTCAACAATACCATGAGGAATAAATAAGGAAACAATATTTTAAGACTCAAACATAATAATTTATGGAAAATGTATTTATCCATCCACTTCTGTCGCATTGTAGTTCACTCCTTTTTTCTATGAATTCTTGAAAAACATTGAATTTCAAGGTTGACTAATATATTTTGAATATAGATGACAGTTAGGAACCATTGTCATCTTCTACATATCAATGATCTCATTGGCCAATTTTGATGATATTTTGAATTCTCCATAAATTAATTTAGATTGATGTATCATTAGTTAAGATTTGTTACTTATTTTATACCATGTGATACTTTCAGATGTAGGTATATCCTATAATATTTATTCATGATGTTGTTCAAATTCATTAACTAAATATTTGTGTTAATATCCTTGATTAATTGAATATTATACTTGTACTTGGACTAGATTGTGGTTTTTTTATGGATGAAATCTAAGTATACACCAATACCCATGATTTAAATGTCAAAGATACTGACATCATATTGTGTACACTTAATAATCATTGTATATAATCAATTTTATATATGTATCAACATTAGATCGACATGGAACATTTCATTGAAAACATAATCTATGAGGAACGTCTATTAGTTGAAAAAAAGTGTTCAACCTCGATTGAAAGCCAAAAAATGACGAGATTTACGTCTTAATTTTACTTTAGATGAGGATGGAATAATTTATGTTTGGGGACATGTTGGTGTGCCAATTTGTATGAACAAAGAGATTATATGTGAGTTTCATTCCTTGATTTGTGTGGTGCATCCTGGTCTGACCAAAATATAGTGTGACCAATATAAATATTATTGGTGGTTCAGAATGAACAATGAGACATATTTTTTTGTTACACGATTCTAAAACTATTAGTATGTGAAGTTTGATCATCAAGGACCTGATGATCTATTACATTCATTGTCCATTTTTTAATGGAAGTGAGATAACGTTACCGTGGATTTTTGGATGGGTTTTTCAAGGAGACCATCAATGAACAATCAAATATTGGTGATTGAGGACTAGCTGAAAAATTATTCCGTTTATTACCTATCTAAAAAACATTAATATTTTGTGAGTTTTGGTATATGTTATTTTTACAGATAGTCTACTTGAATGTGGGTGTATATGGATAGTTTTAAATACTTATTGACATGTTATATCTCACATCTCAAAAATATTATAGAAGGTGATGTGTACCAAGATGTATTTGAGTTACGATTTCACCCATATATGGATTGGACATAAGAATCTTCTATTTATGTGTTAGATTAAAAACAATAAGAATGTGTCATAGACATTGGTAGACATTGGTAGGAATAATTAGTTCTCATTGAGTTCACATATAAAAAATGTTATTAGGTTAATATTTAGTTGAAACCATATGATAATCATTATGGTTTTCCATGTAGATTATATGTATTTTTTACGGAGTTAGGAGATTAAGAGTTTTTGTGACAAAATATCAGGAAGGAAATATCAAAATAGGTTTTGTTGTTTAAGAAATACATGTAATCCTCTCATAATGTACAAAATCTAATACTGATTGACATAATAGACCTCATCAGTTTATTGTGGGTGATCTTTTATTCCTTCAGGTGTAATTGATCATGGGAGTCATATATGATTCAAAGTTAGGAAATGTTTTCCGCTAGGTCTGTCACACCATTTGAGATTTTTGAGTTGATCATTCTACTGTTTTATTGATGGAATATTCTATTGAGGTATAGTGTTATGCACTACATTTTTAACATCTCATTGCTTCATCTATATCACCAAGGCCCTTAAAATTTAATCTAAATTGATGATATTCATCTTGAGGTTTATGAATCCGTTATGGAGAATTAGATTTTTGTTGGTGATCATAGTGGGAATGTGTTATAGGGAACGACCATGTTGATAGTTTGATTTCTATGGAAGTGTGGTCCTATTTTGGATGAAACATGGGATATGGAATCATAAAATCTTATCTAATGGACCAAACATTTTACCATAGATGTATAGGTATGCCTGGTAATGTTAGTTGAGGATGAGTTATTATACGGTTTTTAGGTTGCAAAATCATGATAATTCTATATATGTTTTAGACACATTTTATGATATTATTTTTCCCTTCATGATCATCAGTTGTTTGAATATTGATTAGTGTAATTTGAGGTGATTTTTAATAATTTTGGAATCCCATGGTTCTCTGCATGGTTCATGCATGCTTTGGGAAAACATTTTGGTTTTACCTAGATAAACAAGTGCCTCGTTTTGATTAATATGAAGGGGTAATAAAATTTGACCATTACATGTCGTGACCCTCTTTAGACAATGATCACCTTAATTATGGGGGATTTATTTTCAGATATATTTTTAAAAAATAATTCCTACCCTAGTGAAACCATTCTCCATTGATAATTGAATAATGTAGATAGTGTTCTCAGTTAATCTAACCATACAACTCATAGAGTAATCCTTGAATGCTGTTATTTAATAATAATTCTTTTGTAAACATTTATTGAACAACCGAATAACATCCCATATCACCCTTGATAAACATAATATTATTTACCATTTAACTTGGATCCTCCAAGAGGATTCATAGTATCTTCATACCTTATCCTTTTATAATTGAAGTTCTAGTGGAATAATACATTCCTACCTGATATATGATATCTTTCTTTTTTTAGTTTCATCTCTCACCCATATTTATCTCCCATTTGTAATGCTTGAAACAACCATTTTTATATGTTAATGATATAGGATTTAATGTATCATTTCTAATTGGATCATGATCATATTTAATTGTAGTATATATTCTACACTATTATGAATTCGATTATTATACATCAAAATGATTGATAATGTTTCTCAATAATTCATCAATGACCATAGGATATGTTGTATAATTTCTAATTCCCATATTCTAGATCGTAAAAATCAGGTTTGTTCTTGTACTATTTAATTTACAAATTGTGTAATCTATACTAAATAAAAAAATTGATATGATTCTCATGTAATTGTAAGATTAAACAAGTATCCCATTAGTACCATTGATGATTTTGGAATTGAACATGATTTAAAATCATGGGACAAGAAAATTATCCTTTTAATAATAATAAAAAATGTGAAAATGAGAATGATGGATTTATGGAATTGAACCAAGTAATAATTTCATGTTTGATAATGGTATTTAATTGTGTGAATGTATTAACGTTAATTAATTAATGAGTTGTGTATTAATTGATGATAAGTGGAGTAATGGTGGATTGATATATTTCATCATTTTATTCAATGTAAATAACCATGGTTGTGTAAGATAAAATGATGCTTCACTGTAATGTGAATCATTTAGAAGAATGTTAACTATATCAATCCATGTTATATATATATATATATATATATTTTGGGAGATAAATATGATATATTGATAAAGGAGTTGTAATTGATGAACTTATGCTCCATGTATCCATGATATTCTAGACTCCTACTCGAGGCCCCTAATTCAAGCAATCAAACATTGAATTTTTGGAGAGGTAAAGATTCTCCAAGTACCCATGGGGTGATATACAGATGCTCTAGATCACTTGAGATATTGGTGTTGGCCTTGTTTTCCATGTACCTTATATAATGGTATATAGACTATCACTTTGGGGTGCCAATTAAAATTGGAATTAAATTTGATAACTGAAGGCTATTAAAAAAATAAAATGTAATACCCTAATGGTGTAGGGTTCAGACTATATCATATGCCAAACAATGTATGTTGTGGTTTATTAAAAGATTGTTAATATTAACATTGTTTAATATTTACGTTTGATTAGTATTATTTATAAAAAAATCATTTAGAATAATTTAATGGATATTTCATTAGGCACAATTGTGTGTGACCAACTATGTTAATATCACACCTTACCTAAGTTGCATGATTCCAGCCCAAATAGACATTATTTTTCTAGGAAATGACGAGGGAACAATCCCTATTCTAGACAGATGAGTAGGGATTTAGTATGGAGCATTGATGAGAGAACCAGATTTAATTTCTAGACCTTCTTGTGAGTAATTCATGTGTCATCAATTTTTAGTCATTATAAACATGACAAAATTATAGAATGACATATTTATTCTTTGGATTACTATAATTTTTACATTTTTATATTTTTTCATGTGATTATTGGTTTATATTGGTTATTTTTGTTTCCCATATTTATTTTGTTTATATAATGATTTAAAAAATTATTCTTTTTTATAAATAGTTTATACTTTCGCCAAATTATATATTATACCCTTGCTGCTTTTTAGGAGGCTCTATAATACGAGAACACGAACACGGGGTCATGTATTGAACTGGATCCTGGAATTCATATAAGTCACAAGGGTTGGTACATTAAATTTTTTTCGGATTTGGTTTAAATGTTATGAAGGCACGATTTTCCAATCCTGAATTTTTTTTATAAGGTCAATGATTAATGGTGGGGGAACATTGAGAGAAAATATTTGGAAGGATATCTAGTTTTGTGGTTTTGTGATCATATCATGGACCCATTATATGATACAAACAAATTTAGAGTTCTTACCACCATTTAAAATCATATATTTATCCAGGAATTTAAATTGTTTATAGAGTGGATATAACACATTTATCATTGGTTGAAATAAAAAGAGAAGTGGAGGTTTATGTTTTGAGAATTCTCACCTAGAAAAAGGTCATGGAAGATTTCCACTGACATGTTGAATGTTTCTATAATTATTGATTCCCATATTTTTGTTGTAAATAATATCCATCGGATTTTTTATAGGTTCACCAAGGATAATAAGGAAACACAATTCCATATGGATAACTTTGGATTGGTTCATGATGTAGGATCATTTTATTCATATTTGGGAATCCTAAACGATGGACTAATTGTCCATAATCGATATCTGGTATTTTTTAAATATTCATATTGTTCTATTTTATATATTATTATATCATGACCCTAGGTTTATATCAAATATTTGGAAGACTATATAGAAAGAATATGGGACTCATTTAGCTATGGAAAAGGTGTATCATCTGTAAAGGCATGGAAAATATTAAATTATGATTTAATGTCATTAAACACTCATTGGGATTGTGTAATTAATTTTGGTTCCTCTTGGTAAGAACATTTATAACTAATGGATTCCCCATAAAATAACCATTATGAGAACACAAAATATATAGGATATTTTGATTCATTTTATGGTATTCCATGTAGTTCTCTACATGGGTAGATGGAAACAGGTGAGACAATAACTAGTGGGACCGATAATCATGTAAGAGAAATAATATAATATTTTAGTTGATCAGAAATGGGAATGGTGATAACTTCGTGTCATTATAAATCATATCTAAATCATAATCAAGGACTGTATTCATTTTATTTGAGTTCTTATGTGTTCTTTAGAGACTATAAAAATACCAGGCATCATCATTTTTGTAATACAAGAAATTAATCATTTGGGTAAATAGATATATTTTGAGAAATGTGAACATGTTAGTGAGGATGAATATCACTTGACCATTCCACCAAGGATTAGTCCAATGATATTTTTTTCACGTATCTCAATTGAAAATATTATATACAGATTCAGACCATGTGATTCGATTGGATCATGTTGAAAATGTGATAGATGATAGATTGGTTCATATGCCGATACAAATTGTGGATAGAAAATAAAATGTATGATACAGAAAAATAATAATTCTAATGAGAGTATAATGGAATCTTGTTTGAATTTTTGAAGATACTTAGGACACTGAAATAGAAACAATGGAACATTTTCATGAAATCTTCCATTGAATATATCTAGTTTTATACATTCCATGGACATATCGGCCAATGGTGTGGAGAATCAATAAATCATAGTTTCATGTTCATGAATCTTAATTTTTCTAGTTTTCTATTTACATAATGAGTGGGTTTTATTTTAGGAGGTTCATATGTTTTTTTCAGTATTTGGATGCATTTCAACCAGCACACGGTCAGGGAATGGTTATTAATAATTCGTAATCCCATCATAGAAATGGTGAAATGGAAAATTGTGGGCATCATTAAGGTGCATGGTTTGGCCTAACCATTCGGAATCCAGAAGAAATCCTGGTCTCTAAATTAGTAGAGAAAATCATGGTTGGAACACTCTCTTACTAAAATTGAATTCCAACATTCTTAGGGATGTCATAAGATAGTATCTTTATAATGGTTCTAAAAGTTCATTACATTTTAATGTGATCCAACCATATGATGTGTTTGATTTATATTGTATAAACCACCTATTTGGAAAGTGGTTTTCTTAACTCTGGAGCCTAAACTTGCATTTTATATGCATTAAAATGAAATTTGTGGATCCAATTCGAATTATATATTTTAATACTTGTTTTCTACAAATTATAACATAAAACAAATTACATTTACAATAATTGCGTAATAGTTGTCTCCCATTTGATTTGTAGATTTATATGTGGTTGAATCATAGTCATTGGATGTCTAGATTCCCCATTAAGTCTTTCACGACCCATCCTCAGGGTCCGTGCCATGACTACCCCTAGCCTGCCTTCCATAGTCCAGGGGCCGACGACTAGCACCAAAGGCGTAATTCCCAAAAAAGGGAAGGCATTTCCTTTATAAAAGAAAACAAACACCACAGAGTACGCAAACTAAAGTAAACACTAAGTAAACTGTATACACAAGTAAGTGCTGGAGAGTAAATGGGCCCGTATAAAAATTCAAATGAAAGTGAAGTACTACTGAATGGGAAGTACAACAACTGAAAAGTAAAGTAGCAACCATGAAGTTATCCTCCGAACTCCCACATGAAGGGTGAGTATAGACAGTCTCATCAGCTCCTCGGGTCCGGCCATCCTCTCCGTGTACGTCCCACCTGATAGACCACCTATGGGTAATGTCCTGCTCCTCAAGCCCCATCCACGATCAGCGTTGTCCATCGACTACAACCAACACAATGTAGTGCGGGCGTAGCCCATGCAGGGGTGAGTATACGATACTCAGTAGGGACCCAGAGACTCCGAAAGGTCTCCCAGTATCCACAAAGGATAAACCAAAAAGGAAAGATACAAATAAAAATATCAACCAACACTACTTAGGTATATTCCGATACTTATACCAAAGTCATCAATTCCATTTCTACTGCAACTCACAAGCCCAAGTTCAACCCAGTCCACACAGGAACATACAACCCAGTCCACACTGGAAAACACATCCCAATCCACAGAGGATAGCAAGTCAATCATATCGAAAATATTGATTGAAAGTCAAGAATCAACTCACACAGGTATACACTTCATAAGGCGATAGAGATGATCATATGTAGCCACTGATTCATCTAAGCTGTCGGACCCATATAAGATACAAGACCAGCTAAGTTGTCAGACCCACAAAGGATATGAGACCAGCTACTCTGCCGGACCCACACAGGATACAAGTACAGAGGACAATACTGCCGGACCCACACAGGATAAAAGAACAGTATTCATCGCCATTGAACCCACGGAGGATCCTAGTACAGTCGTCATCGCTGCCGAACCCACGGAGGATCCAAGTGCAGTCTTCTTCGCTGCAAAACCCATGTAGCATCCAAGTACATTCGTCATCGTCGTCGCAGTCGCCGCCACCTCTAGGGTTCCCAGACACAGCATGCTCGATTCCAAGAGGATCCGCTCCATGAGCCAAGGGGGTCTATACATCTACTGACAAGAAGTCTGGAGTTGATGTATCCCATTGTTTTGTCTCATCAATAGGAAATCAACGTGATAGACGGAGCGTCAATCAGACACCCAGTTTGAGAGTTATTGGCCTTTTCGTCATAGGGGCCCAGTTGGTTTTTAAGCTAAAACCAACCTGACTATACTCCAACAGCGTCCAAACCTCAAGAGGAGTAATCCAAAAGAACCGTATCACTATGATAATCCAAAAAAGTCAACAACACGTCATTCGGACGTTAGGAGATCGAGTTATAAGTGTTTCCTCTCCGAGGGCCCGGTTGGTTTCGTGTTCAAACCAACCCTTTCATACACAAAGTTCACCAAAACCTTTTGTGTAATATACCGAAACCACCGCCTCGATTGAAGGATCACTACACAACTAAGGGTGTTTGAATCGGAGGTCCGTAGCCCATGTTATGGGCATTTGAAAGGATTTGTTTGAAAATAGGGGGTTCGGGCCCGGTCCGACCCGGCTCGATACCCCCTGGGTCGGCCCACACTGGGTCGACCCAACCCGGGACCGGGTTCTGCCCATTGGGGCGCAGCCCGGCCTGGATGGCATGGCCCAGCCCAGCCGGCGATGCTCGGCCCGGCACTGGGATCCCGGCCGGGCGCAGGGCGCGCGGGGCAGCTCGGCGCCAGCCACCCATGGCGCAAAGGGGGGCGCCGCCCCTTGCGTTGGACAGTGGTTTCAACCCCCCAGGTTTTCTGGAATGGTCGACCATTAAGGTTGGCCATTTGCAATATGTGGGTCCCGAGGGGACCCGCCTCCAGGTGGCACCCGTGGCCGGCTCTTCCGGCCGCCGTTTTGAGAAGTCTCCGCGGTTTCTCTTCAACTGGCGCCGTGCGACGGCGTCGCGCCCCTCTGTCGCGGCCTGCTCCTAGCCGCGACTTCCTTTGGTCTCACCGGCGTGGCACAATGGCGCCGCGCACCTCCACCGTGGCCCGCTCTGGCCTCTATCCCTTTTCGTTCCCGCACTGTGCATTGACACCGCGCCACCTTCGCCACAAGTTCAACAAGGATCAACAAATAAAAGGGGAGG
The DNA here is from genome assembly GCA_963277665.1 of Viscum album. Lineage (NCBI taxonomy): Eukaryota > Viridiplantae > Streptophyta > Magnoliopsida > Santalales > Viscaceae > Viscum > Viscum album. The sequence goes on along the minus strand of OY728121.1, from coordinate 199,873,446 downwards.
AGGATCGGCTGTGTTTGTGTAGTCTGATCTCCTCCCGTTATGTTGATAACAAGAGGCCAATTTTTTTTAAAGAAGAACGTTAAATTAATCATGAACGTAAATAACCCCTACCTCGACACAAGTTTTAAAATGATGATCGTCGTAGGAAACGACGTCACGGGGAGAAGATTTAATGGCGCTCTCGATAGTGAGTTCCCGCGTTGGTGCCTCCTCCTTGGTCATGGAGGAAGAAGATGATGGAAGAAACTGAGTTGCCGAGTCGATGGCCTCCCTCAGAGAAAAGGCATTCTTCATTGAAGTGGGGATGTTCGTCGCTGAAGAAGATGAATTTATTCATGGGACAAGAGCTCTCCCTCACCCAAAATCCTCACACAACTAGCCAACCTTATAAAATAAGGCATCCCCCTTATTTTATTATTTTTCCCACGCCTTTTCAAAAACTCAAAATTCAAAAAATAAACCATTTAATTAATTGAGCTTGAGTTTTAAAATTAAATGGGGTGTTATGTTGGCAAGATTAATGAGTGAGAAAGAAAGAGATGTGTTATTCACATTAAAGGGGAGTTATGGAGTTAAGGAATATTAAATTGTTACTCACATTTAAGGGGAGTTAAAGGAATTTTAATTGGTGGTGCTCATGTGGGCCCCACATCACATATATCCTAACAAGAGGAGTTAGGATTTAGTGGGTCCCACCCCCACTCCCACACGTAGGATTAAACCACTTAGAAGTAGAAAATATAATTGTACCAAAATTTTATTTTCTTCACATTTAATCCTCAAATTTTTAACAACTCCTCCCGAGAAAACGCCCCTCAAGTAATTGTCTTCTTAAGAAATTACCGGCATTGTTTTTTCATCAGTGCCCTCAGATTTTGATTCCGAGCACTGGTTCAAATGATATAAAAACTCGCTCGTTCATTCATTGAACGTAATCAAGATAAACTTCGGAAATTGATTCCAGACACACCGGGCCTCAGAATCAGGTGTCTTCAGAAACTACTTACTCGTAATATCGCAAATAATTTAAGAGAAAATTTTACTTGTAATTTACATGTATTTACAATGTCATTTTTACTATTATTAATTATTGATATCTTACCCTTGTCCTTCACTAAACATTAGATATAATCTATTGGGGACACATCCTTTTTCCTTGATGGGAATTGTGATTTTTTTGTTTTGTATCTATGGAAAAAAGGGTGGTTAATAGTCGTAACTAGATAATTTTTTTCATTAATTCATTTTTATAGTGGTTATGAGGTAGGTTGATTCTATTTTCCTAACCACTTGTTTATAAATTTAATGAATAGTTGAATTTTTTTTCTCGAAATGATTGAAAAATTATTAAGTAATTCTCACTGAAAAATGTATTAGTGATGATTTTGGGTAATTGTGGAAATTTTCTGGTTTAGTGGAAACATACATTGATTTAAATTTTAAAATGGTGATTTAAAAAAAATATTTTAATAAAGTACCTAGAAAGGATTGCTTAAAATTATTAATGAAATAAAAACTTTTTTGGAATGGCTTATAATGGTATTTTCAATATATAGTTTTGTGATTTCATTATTTTGATATGACCATGAATAGGGGGATTTTTCCATTATGTTCCAAGTTATGATAATCTGTAGAAGTGGTTTATACTGTTGGGGAATAAGAATTTTGAAGACCTAATAATGACTTGGTGGATGGAAAAGACATCATGAGTATGGAAGTTTCTCCAATAAATTCATATGTGTGTTTATGGAATCATATAACATGTATTCCATGTGGAATAAAAATGTTTTAAATGATTTTTTATCTGTATACGTAGAAGACTGTATTGGGTTTGATATTATGTATTTTTATCTATTTTAAAATTCTTTTTATAGTAGGCTTTACAATTTATTTTCCTTGTGGAAGTAGATGAGAAGTCATTAGGGTAATCCAAAATAGTTTAGACACACCCCTTTTTCTATCACTCTTGTGAGGTTGAAAATATCATATATCAACACACATGTAGATGCATCAAATCTCAGTTCATTAGTGATGATTCATGATACCATTGGAGTTGATTGTATTTTTGGATCTTGGACTACGTTGGTAGTTTATTGTTTATGTATTGGATCTATTTGGAATTTTTCTCATCACTTTTCCATTGATGTGGACTTTTTGTGACACTTTTATAATTATATGGTTTGGTTTGGTTTATTATTATTTGATTTGTATCTTGTAATCATGAATCATACATGGGGTTGGTGGTTATGGTTTTCAATGTTTTGTTTTCTAATATTCAAAATAAATATCACCCACAAATTATATAAGAATCCCATTGAACTTATTTCTCACAATGGTTTATTAGAGATTTTGTATAATGTAAATAACATGTACAACACTATCCTAGAACAATAGGTAAGGGAGAGATGAAAAAATGGGTTGTCTAAATTAACTATTCAAACAATTGATGATATTGTGATATCTTATACAATGAATTTATCAGGATGTTGGGATAAAATACTTCCAATTGTTGAGTTCTCATATAATAACATTTTGAATTGTTTCATTCAAATAAAATTTATGTGTCTATCTGTGGGATGATATTTTGTCCTTGATACACTGGGATGATGTTTGACAATGTAAAAATATGGGAATGGATTCTTTTAAGAGGCAACGTATAATGTTTAGTGATTTAAACATCACAAGATAACTACTCAAAATAATATGAAAACTATTTGGAAAATCATAGATATGACCGAGAATATGAGGTTGAAGATTTAGTGTTCCTTACTATATTAACAAGGAATGGTTTATTGAGTTTATGAGGAATATAATTATTAGTCCAAGATACATTGGAACCATAAGTTCCATGATCTCAGTGAAGTATTCGATTATGGACTAGAACATCCACAAAATATATAATCATTACATTATTTTTTTACATATCACTCTTGAGGAAGTACATACTAGAGTTATCAACTTATTTGAGTCTAGAGGTGATACCATTAGTGATAGATCATTCATATGAGGAGTAGCTCATGAGGATCCTAGATCATAGAGACAATGTTCTGTTAAATAATTCAACCCACATGGTCAACATGTTATGGTGAAACACTGGGATTGAGGATGTCAGTATGGAACATAAAGTGGTGATGATAAAAAATTAGAATAATCTATTTTACAATAAAAATAAATTATTAAGGAAAAATTTTATGATAAGGGAGTAAGGTAATGATCTGAACATTTAAAGGTGAAACAACCTTCATAATTAATTAAACTACTTATTTTGAAATGAAATTATAAAAAACAGAAGCTCTACTACAATTTTTAGAGTGTTATAACATGTATACCATCAAATTTACAATTCCATTGAAAATAATTACCATTTATGGAATATTTATTATATTGTGATAATATGATTAATATATATATAGGGTTATTTTAAATCAAATTTACCATGACAAAGGATGTGTTTGAATTAAATAATATTATTTTACACAATAAAGCTCATTATTCAAATCATTCATGTGAGATATCATCTTTGGGAGTTTATATTGACCAACCCAATCCCTATTATAAAAATGAAGGAATTATTGATCTCATTTATGGGAGAAATTCATGCCCATAAAGATCATGAATTCATCATAATATTTTTGAAACATCTCATAAAAATCACATCATTGTACACCGTACCCTTAGGGAAGCCACTGATATAAAAATGGCACAACATAAAGACCCTAAAAATGTTAATTTTTAATTTTTTTAATAATTATAATATTGGTTTATATTTTATTTAATTATAAAGATTAACTAATATTATTAATTAAAAATACATTTGTATATGATGAATGAAAAATTGTATTTTGGGGAAGTATATATTTTTGATAAAGACCCTTCTTTTGATGAATTCATGAATATTGAATATATATAATATTTTAATAATATATTTTTTAAATAATATATGTTAAATATAAATTATAATATATTTGTAAAAATAAAATGTTATTTTTATTATTTTTAGAAAATGATTTATGTGAATTTTTTTTTAATAATTCTGATTTATGATATAAAAGATTAAACTATCTTATTTAGATAATTGTTTTGATAAAATGAATATTATTTTTGAAATAATAACATTAAATTCATATAATTGTAAATTTCATATAACTTTCATAGATAGAAAATTATTTGCGATGAAAATAAATATAGTGTAATTAAACTATATGAATTATGATATCATAAAATCCTAGAAGTTATTTAATGAATATTATAAAGTATATACATCTGAAAATATTTCATTTAAATTTAATTTGTTTTTATTTGATGAATTTTATAAAACGATGTTGAATCGTACAAATCCAATATTATATTAAATTTTTTTGAAACCATTTGTATATAAACTTGACTCACTTTTAAATCACCAAGGAGATTATTTCAATGGGTCTTGTTATTGTCATCCTAATATAATGAAATAAAAAACAACTTTGATGAAACCATATGATTGTTTGGGTTCTGGGTTAATTGATCATGTAGGGTCAAAAATCCATGTTTAGAATTAAATAATGTATTCATCCATCTTTCTTAGTTATTCCATCCAAACCTATCATTCCTCTTTAATCAAAACCACTGAAGGATGAAGTAATTATGATCTTTTTTCTCTTGGTCCCATTAATGGATTCACAAATATGTTAAAAATAACATACCTATATTTTAAAATAACCCTCTCTAGGTATGCCATCATATCCTTCTCAAATTTATTCAAGATCCATTATAAATTTATAACTTTTGATGTCAAATTATTCATTTTCAGATATGTTTTTACAAATATTTATATACTTACGATGTTAAAGTATTGTTATACCAATTTCACTCTTATTACACTCTTCCATGATTCTTTTTGTACCCTTGCTATGTGGTTGAAATTTTCAAATCATTTTCTATTACTAAAATTTTTGTACTGAATACCTATCACCATTTAAACTCAATTGTATTCACGTAGATGTACTTTCCAATCATTAATTGGTAAATTTCATGAATTTATCCCAAAAACCATCATATTTTTAATAAATGTGACGAAATATTATCCAATTTTAAATGATCTCCTTGGAACAAAATATTACGTTCTTTATAAGAATAAGATCGATGGTCCTGAAATTATATTTCGCACAAATGAACATGGTAATATTGTTATTTTATAGAATAGTACAGGAAATATATCCTAATGACACTATATTATTATTATAGTGTTTTTTTCATGCCTTATTCTTATGATATCATCTGTTATGTGGTTTCCCAATCTATGTGATGTCTTTTTGTTATCATCTTATATCATTCCTTGATGTTCATGTTTATGATTATCTCCCCTCTTATATTTCCTTGATATTCCTAGTAAAAATCATGTTATACTTTACTGAAATCAAGGATTTTTTATTATATTATTGATAGTCATAGCTTACCACTTTTTTATTAATGTCAATACATTATCCATATAGTTTTAGAAGATCAATGGAAATTTGGGGCATGTTATTGAGTTTTATTATATTTTGTTGTATGTATATTCCATGTGTTTAGGATATATATGTAAATAGAAAAATAAACTATTAATAATGATCTTATGGTTATTTTTTTTGTTTAATTTCTAGAAAGAATAAGTAAATAAATTATATTATAATTTTGGTTTTCCATAGTCGAGACTCAAGAGGATGGTATGATAGAGTGTCTACATAGCCATTCCTCATGGAATATCATATGTTTTCATTGGTGATAATAATTTTTGATTAAAATTATAATTTTTTATGGTTTAGATTATATATTTTTTTCATCATTGGTTATGGGTTGTGTTAAAAAACAACAAGGGGTACTGTGAAAATTACCATTTTTGGTTGAATAAATGGTGGACATAATAGGTGCATGGTTTAGGTGCATTTTTGTGTGTAAACTGTTAATAACATATAAACCAATCTCTAAAATTTCATAGTGTCATTTATATGGTAGGATCATTGTTTTTTTGACTATGCATCCATCCCATTTATAATAGAAAATATTGAAATTTTTTAAATCATCACGAATACTATGTTTGAATGTATTGTGAATATTGATTATGTTTTCTTGGGACCTAATACTGGGGTCTATTATAGATGGATAGATATTAAATGCTTTATAATTATGTATTAAATATGATTTACATTTTTTATAAAATTAATCCATGAAGAACCTATTATTTTTGTACATATGGTGTTGTCAACCCTGCCATAGAAGAGAACCCTCATATACATCCCACATTAGTGGAATAATTGTGCTATTTGAATCAGTCTACAAGAAAAATTGAGAATCATTTCCTTTATGGATTGTCAGAATAGTTATAGTGTTATCTATTAAAACCCCACCTATCTTCTATATTCATATAGGTACCCATATCTTTTACGAATAAATCAACATGTATCGAACATATCATAAATGAGTTTGTGATACATGATAAAATAGTTGGTATCCATGGTTCTTGAGATGTGGAATGTGGATCTCACAATTATTTCATTAAAAATGATTTTAATCTATAGTTCTATTTTATGAAAGTAATTGGAATTAAGTATCATGAATACATTATACTGTATAATGGATACCATTCAATGATGGAGTACGCTACAATGATTTTTGGTGACAATAAATTTTTCTCCAAGGCTACTTATGACCTAACATATTAAGTAAATAAAATTATAAATGTTATTAATGTTCAGTATTTAATATATTATTATCCATCATTTCTTTTCAACATATACTGAAGGGGGGGATAATGTGACTATTAATTAGGTAGACTAAGTAGGGAGGACAAGTCATTTTGGAATAACTTCTGTAGTGGGTAGTTACAATAAATATTACTTAATTTTATATAGGAAGTGGTATGAACCACACGAAATTAGTGTCATGAGAGATCCTCTATCATAATGTATGAAAAAACTATTATTTGGGTTATAATTCTATGCCTTATGACATTATGAATTATTCCCCTTCAAGACCATATTTTACGGATGCCCTTAGGAATATATAATAGTGTGTGGGACCTGGTATTCCTTAATATTGTTGAAAAGTATCCCTTTTGGATAGTGGATTTGGTTAATTTTTTGTATGGATTTGTACGTGTAATGAACTACTTCTATGAGTGTTGGATATCCCCTTTATTATATATGGGATTTGAAGACATCTAATAATCCTCATGGAGGCCCTTATTTATAAATCCAATATGGAATATATTCATTAGTTGAGGACTAAAAATCTAGGACAACATCCATAAGATGTATGATATTTATTTCATATTTTATAGTTTTAAATTTTTTTAAATCAATTCATTCCATTCATTTATATTAATAACAATTTAAGGTTGATTTCGTGTATTCTAGTAGAGTTGATTCATTCCAGAATGATATAAACACTATATTGGGAATGAGTAAATAGAAATGTATTAAGAGAATAGAGTATCAAATTTTATAACTAATATGGAGGTGGTTTGGAATATCCTTTTGTGAGGGTAATAAATATTAGATCCCATTATTGTAAAATATTATTGATTACAATCAAAACATATAATGATTTTTTTCATTACAAGGTTCAATTTATATCTCCTTACAGAAACACACATATCTTCAAGGGTGAGTGGGATCGAAGGTAACAGATGAATGATCTGTTACTCAAGATGTGGGATCATTTTCTTGTCATTTTTCTATTTTTTACATTTATTTTGTAGAACTAGGATTATATTATTATCATGGGTGTCTATAGACTGACACTATGAAGTGTTTCTAGAATAATTTCCTACATTATTTTCAAGTGAGGGGATATGTTCACAATCAATCATATAACATTGAAAACCCATATTTCATTTCCATTATAATATTTGGAAGATTATGTGTTTGAGGTGTTAATGGTTCAGTTGGAGGACCATGATTGGTATGTATTTATTTAACCTATCATTTCACACTAAGTGTATATTGATATTTATTTAAAAGAAGGCACATAGAATTCGTCAAAATTACAGAGATTATAATAAGCTGAATAATGTGATTATTAAGAAAAAAGTCACATTTCCATGATATGATTTTGTTTTTGACCATATTAGTCTTTTTTATAGTTTTCATAAATCCTCCTATAGTTGGGGATCACAAATTGAGGTTATGTGAATAAGACATTCCTAATAAAAAATCCGATAGTTATTTATTTGGAATTTGAGAATTTTTTTATGTAATTTCGAAATATAAATTCACCAAAAATCATTAATGAATTGAATTATTTGACATATGATTTGTTTTTTAACAATATTATCACGTTTATTCATGAAATATTACATTAATACAAGTTGCAGAAGGACTTATGAGACAATCTATACACTATTTCAAGAATTGTTATGTATTATTTTATTTTGGAATAAAAATATACATGTTATGGATCCAATAGGTAATGTTTCAAGTGTATGTTACTAATAATGAATGGGTTTCGTAGTATTTTCAGAATAACTATGTGTTTATGTAATATATGGGACCTAATAATGTGTTTACGATCAAGATATTATTACTCTTTTGAAGATATTACATTTTATATTTGGGACATCGATGAAGAGTTTTGTTTAATAAAAAAACATGAGAATTAAATAATGAAAATTTAGACACAACATATTTACTGATATTGTATCTTTTGAAAGGTAATCCACATTAATGATAGTTAATATAATTCAAATGTGTATAATCATAAAATTAAGAACAAGATACACAGAATACATTATTTGGAATTATATACACCACACTAATGGAACGAGTTGCGAACATAGTTGTTAGCACACAAAAATTAAAAGTGAGACGAAATCCCCTTACCTTATTTCCTGAATCACTCCGTACTCAAAAATTATTCCCATATAATAAATAAATGATTATTAAACATGTTTTACATAATAATATTATTATATATAATACCTTTTATGGTTTTATTACGACCATATATTACCCTCTTATTAACGATCCTATGTTAGGGTTTCACATCGGGTAATACTCGTATTGTTCTTCCCATGCGTCCTAATATTTTATATCATTGATCCTTATACTCATATAATGATTAAAAAATTTATTAAATCATATAAATATCAGGTATATACATTATACTTATTTTATTATAATATATTTCATAATTATTTCTGTAATGTAATACACTGTTTATGGGGACGGTAAGTCGTACCTACGCTAGAATGTTTTTCCATCATTATTGTCATATTGAATGAAAGCATGTAAATTACATATATATATATATATATTCATTTATATATATATAATTGTTTTATTAAATAATAATTTATATATCATATATATCCTATATTTTATTTAAAACCATCATTAATACTTTCCAAGTGGTGTGTGAATGAATCATACCACTTTGATGGGGCGGTAGTCCATAGTTCCTCAATTGAGATTAACTTATGAAAAAAAAATTGAAAGTAAAGAGATATGTTTTGTAACAGGAATATAGAATCATATATATATATATTATATATTATATGAAATTTATAAATATATTCTCTATAATAATGGCCCCCATGATTTGTTGTAATAGTGAAATGAACAATCATCATCTTGTGTGGAAGAAGTTCAACAAACACTTAAACTGTACGTTCAACATTAATTAGAAGGAGGTGTGTGAATGTGTAGTTCAGAACAATTTCATTAAAATATCCTAGTATATGTTGGATACCCTTTCTATCATACAATAATGTAATAAATGTACTGGAGGAGGTGAATAAGTAAAATAATGGAAATGACCTTAAGAGAATACATTAGCTCTAAATCAGGTAACTAATATTGGATTTTTCCAAAAGGATTCACAATGTATCATTATTTCATATGGGATGATTTGAGGTAGAATTTTGGATTTATGGGAGGCTAATTGTGAAGGTCATGGATGATCATAAAAGTATTTATTGGTTCAATGAATTGGTATATCTGGTGGCCTTTTAGGGACGGAAAAGGATACAATTGGATTTTTAGAAACAAGGTCGGTGTTCCAAGGTTATTGCTTGAAAAAGTCATTACAAACCTTCCAAAAACAATAAATTACAGTTTATGACCGAAATATAGACATCCAATAGAATTTCTACATGTTTCTAGGTCATTTTGGCTCTTTATTTTATAGACTAGTCCCTAATTAAGCATACTTTGGCCTACAATACTTTGATTCATTTTAAATAATTTTACTCACAATTTTCATCAAAAATTAATACTGTGTTATTATCCTATAAATATAGGACTAAATAAAATTGAATTTATGATATTATTGAAATTTAATTCACATAATTATAAATATTAATATTAGTGTTAATCCTGCAGATGGGATAAAATAATAGGGTTTTAAATTAAGAAAATTCTCATATGTTTGCTAGTATTTTATATTCAGTTACAAAGTGAAATTGATTATAATGAATTAAATTTTATAACTCTATGTATTAATTATCTAATATGAACATAATATATATTTTTAATATCATTTAGCAGAAATAATTAATTAATCCAAAATGCAGTTTTAACTAAAAGTAGAAATTTTCACTATTAATCAAAAGTATAGTTTGTTAGAAAAATCCCAAAATTTAACCCTATTCTAATTTTGAAATTATAAATTCAAAAATGATTTTGATTTTTCAAAAATAAATTTCAAATTTTTAGTGAAATTCCATTAATTATAATAATCAATTCATCTAAAAATGTTATTTTTTAACATTGAAGGACAGTACCAAAAATCATACCTTTCATTATCAATATTTATGTTCAATAAAAAACATTTATAAAAAATGTTTTTAAAATTATTTATTACTATTCATATTATTATCATTAATTAATAGTATATAATTATATATTGTGAATAATTAAATACAAAAAAATATTTGTTTCATAGAAGCTCAGTGTTTCATGTATCGTACGCCAACATAATGTTTCCTGCATCATACGCCAAGTAGGTGTTGCATATAACATACACGAAATCTGTTTGGAAAGTAACAAAAACCAATTAAATGTTGTGTGTAATGTATTTTATGTCATTAATTCATGAATAAAGAATATTTTCCTTATATTATTTTATGATATAAATTAATATTAAATTTTATACAAAAAACAGGACCATAAAAACTCACAGTTTTACACATAGGTCTATCAAATGATGGTTTCCAATTAGCTCCATAAAAAATTATTATTAATTTAAAAATAAAAATATTCAATAATATAATATTTCCGATGAAAACAGACATAGTCTCTCAAATTTTTCTAGATGTTTAGTTTGATCTGCGAAATAAATGTTTAGGACATACTTTTTTTACTCAATCTGTTCACAAGCTATTTTAACATAAATAATGTTTGGGAATTGTTTTTAATACATTTCCATGTTATGAGTTCATGGTCGATAAAGTATAACCATTAAGTGTTGATATGAATCAATATGAATTAAAAATTAGTAATAAATCTCAATTTGATTATTGTGATTTGGTTTGATGATTTTGAATTCAACAAAAGGATGTATGAAGACATTAAAAAACATATTGTTAAATTGGAATGATTTCATCAACATCATGTTCTCTAATGAAAAGAAGATTTTTTCAAAAAATGTATACATTTTGAATATTCAAGTGAAGAGAATAAAATGAATATACTACTAAACGATAAGATAAATGTTCATGAATAATCAAAAAAAGATTACTTTTTCAAAAAAAAAGATCATTTAAAATATGGATTGAGAAATTACTATTAAAGTCCTCTGAATGACTATGAAAATGTCTCCTAATAATGTTATTGGAAAAATTAGATGATATAATAGAGTTTATTTATGTATCTAAATTGTTGGATCAAAAATAGAGACCATATCAAATCATTGGACGTAGATTTCTACATGATGTTAATCGAACTAATGATTCTATGATATATGATCAGATCGATGTTAATAAATTATTTAGATAGATTGTATAGGATTGGATTTTCAAATTGATGTTACATAGATATCATCCTGAGTATTATATTTTCCTTTTATATATTTCATAAAATACACAATATATAAGTGGTCAAGTTGATATCCAAGAGATAATTATATTGAGGAAAACAAATGAATATATAGAATCACTTTTCATACAAGAAAATATATATTAATAGATTATAAATAAATGTTTAACATTTTATATTCCAATAATTATTAATAAAAAATAATTAATTTGATGATAGTTCTATAAATCAAGTCGTCCATTAGAGGAATAATCTTGAAAATATTTTCATAAATATTCCTTAAAATATTTACAATAATTGTGAATGTTGTTTCACTGGAAGGAAGGAATGCTTTAATGTTGTACAAGAAAATGGGTTCAAATAAATATATTAATATTTTTAGAGTAATAAATAATGATGATGATAGTCCAAAAATATAGTTTATGATTATCTATAGAGGTTAAGGGAGTCTTTCATAACTCTATTTCCATTGATTATATGGATGTTCATGTAATTTGGTTATATTAATGAAACTTCATGAAGCCTCTAGAAGAATCAATTATTGTTTATAATCACACCTAATAATAAAATTGATTATAATATTCGTAATAAAAAATTTATTTTAGTATTAAAATATAATTGAGTTCCCACTAATGAATCTGGAGGTGAACTTATATATATTGTTTTATAAGAACATAAATGATGTTGGAAACTGTTTATACAAGTGGTTGAGTGATATTATTGAACAGTTTTCTGCATAAAAGTTTTTTGACAATGAAGACTAAGAGCCATTGTCATATAGAACTATATATCAATTATAGATGTATTAAATATAGTATTGGGTGCCTAACATAGTGTTTAATATTTATGGAGTAATATATATATGATGATTTATGTAATGAAGAATATGTGAACATATATATAGTTACCATATGGATTATAATATTTCAGAAGGTGTCGAAACATTACATAAAAAAATACCGAATGTTCAAGTAAAAGATGACATGAATTCTTAGTTACATGATGGAAATTTTTTATTTTAAATAATTTTATATACATGACATAAATAATGGATTGGATGAACATCAATTGGACAAGCATACATTGGACATGTATTTCCCGAAAAACATTTTTCCAATGGTATAATATTAATGATTTTTTGAACTATCAAAATGTGAAGCTACACAAAAACAATTAATTGGATGTAAATGTATTGATAAAATAAATAACATATATGATTATACAAACATGATCTAGATGAATGTTTATGGATGAATGTTTCATTCCTTATATATTGAATGTAAAATTATGTTGAATAATTAATTGAATGAAAAAAAATCACTTTGATAACCATCCTAATTATCAAAAGGTCAAAGACTTTCTTGGTGTCGAAAACATAATTAGGAATGTTGGAGACTATCTTCATAGGTATTATAATGAACCAGTGAGGAGTTTCATGTTGGAGAAGATCATCACTAGTTCTGGTAAGAGGATTATTTCCAACTGGCCTTCACAAATTTATAGATTCACAATTGGATATGGATTATTTAATAGTCATTCCTATATATTTGGAATCAAATTATTGAGGAAAATTCATGTACAGTTCATGAGCATATATTGATGGGACATCCTACTTATATTGATTTATAATAATTATAAAAATACCATGTTCAATATTTACATTAATTTAGTAACATGAATATGATATGGAAAATAAAATATGATAATTAAAATCTTATCAATTCCTTTAGTAAAAATGATAAAAAATTTGATTTTGAGGAGCTTTTTCCAAATACTAATTCAACCCCATGATGTGATAATTATAACATGAATTAGAACTCAAATTTTGTATCAAAGGTCATGTTAACATATATTAGATTCTCTAAATTAATCCTATTCAATTTTGATAATATTAATTTCACTCCTATATTTACAATAAAGTGATGTTGTGGTGGAGATATTTTTATATCTAGAAAAAATAAATTTTTTAATAATGCATTGATGAATAGTATATATATAATGAAATTAAATATTAATAACATATCCCTAATTTCTGAATAAAATGAATGAAAATATTCTTTATTCAATGATAAATATATAGAAAATCATATCTTGGAAGGTGAAGATCAATAAGATCATGTTTCAAAAATGGAAAAGAAAAACATTACAACATCATGCCAACAAGATAGGATAATTGAACATGATATCTAAAAAATTATTATAAATACTATCCTTAAGAATATGATCATAACATATGTGTATAAAATGAACAATATATTTCTTATCAATCTATATTAGGTGATAGGTTGAAATAAAATTTACATTGTATTCCAAAACAAATATTCTCACATGTTTTTACATATTTCAATGTATTTAGGAAGAGATAACCTAGCATGAAGATAAGTAAATAATATGAATAAGGCTTCATAAAAAATTTCATGAATGTATACATACATCAATGGATGTTGGTTCCATTGAACTATGAAATGTTGATCTTGAAATATTTTAACCAAAATGGATCAAGGATGTTAAATAGAATATAGGGTTCTAGAAGTATCTTGATGAATGTATCCATGAATATGATGAAAACATGAAAAATATAATTGATTATACATAATTTGAATTAGATTGAAAGTAAAATAGCATTACGAAATTTTAATCTTTTTTACAAAATAATGTTACTCTATATAAAGAGGATGTTGAAAAAATTAATAATTTTTCTTAAAAGAATAAGATTTTGATTAAAGATCATTTGAACACCTTCGATATGAGATTTCACGAATTGGATGTTTTGTTGGTGAATCTACAAGAGACACACTACAAGACATCAAAAAAAATGAATAAGTTGATACTCAATGATAATTAAAGGACTCTATGGTTAAAATAACTCCAATAAGGTAATATAAGATCTTGATTAATTTAGTAAACTAGATTAAGAAGCTATGAATATAGTGCCACCATAAATATCATTCTATAATAATTATTGTAATTCAATTTTACAAATCAGTACATGTTGGAAAATAAATTCAATAGAATCATGGACATTGAAAAGTGACATGAATCATGTAATCTTGTCTAGGGTGGATATAAAAATAGTCTGGAAGATGGTTCCCGATAATGATCCCAATAATATATTAATAAGTTCGAAAAAATTTATACAAACAATATCATGGAAATTATTTTTTGGTGAGTGTTAGTGGTAAATCAAATTCATGAATTTCACATTGAATTGTTTTTATTATCCTATATATACTAAATTAAATGAAGAGACTATATTAAGGGGGAGAAAACTTAATATGATGACACAACTCAAAAAATTTATTAAATGTATAAAAATATCCAAAATATTTTGGAATGCATTAACATGCCTATAGTTTTCGCAATGTGGGTGGTCAGAAGGATATTACATGCTCGTATAAACAAGTATCTAGTGTTGATAATATAATATTACAAAAGAATATTTTTATAAATTGATATTAAACATATGAATAATTTATGAAATGATGAAAATAATAAATCTCCTAATAATATTTCATTTTGGAATGTTGAGAATTATTTGGATCCCAAATTAATGATGATGAAGAAACATACTACATCCAATAGATTATAAAAGTAGGATAAAACTAAAAAGAATAAATCTAGAAAATTCAATCGTCCTAAAAATTTTCTGACGGTGATTTGTGTTACCTTTCTAGATGTTATTGATATAATGTGAAATGTACCATAATCACAAGAAATGGAATGTGAAAATTTACATTAAATGGTTCCATATGATAAAGGTAAATGAATTATAGGTATTCTAAAAAAATAACATGTTTTAAATTAAATTTATGTGATATATGTAATAAAATATGACATAGTTATTTTTTAAAAAAAATTCTCATACAATAAGTAGTCCTTGATAAAATTATGAATTCATGTTACCCTAATGTTGTTAAGAAGAAAATATATCCAATCAAAACGAAACTAAAATTAAATATATATATATATATATATACTATAAATTAATTGAAAATATAATTTATATTTTCATGTACAAATACTATATGAAATGTGGAAATCATGTTGAAAAAAAATCATAAATGCTCTATTCACATTTAACCACAATGAATGTCCACCTTATTCCCATAAAATATCTATTTTAAATTTTCCCATTCAAAAGGAAGAACTGTAATAGTAGAATAATCTTAGTATTATAACTAGAGATAGTTAATGAATTGAATTTATGTTTATAAAATATATGTATGTTTTAATCATATAATATATCCAAATATGATTTTTTGAATCATTTTATTGAATGTCGGTTATTATTGATGAAGTGAAAATTGTCAATAGCATGGACCACCACATATGTAGGATCAACCAAGATAAACTCTAAATATATTTTTTATAAATTATATACATTGAAAGAAATCATTATTATGATTATTATAAGGAACATATCATTAAACGAGAGGCATCTAGAGAATATTGAAGAATATTATAGAATCATTGTCTAGTGAAAATATAATTTTTCAGTATTGTCATTGAGGGGATATTGTTATAAAAGGTACATATTTATTAATATCCCATCCTTAATAACTAAATATAATAGTCATATCTAAAATTTTTAATAATATAATTCATGATTAACATTAGAAATATGAAATTATTAATGTTTTATAAATTCTTTAATCCTTCTTGTTTCCCATAAATGATTTAAATCTATTTTTTTGGGTGAGGGTTGGAGTTCATCATCATATTTAATAAAATATTTTCATTTATCAATTTTTTAGATTCATAATTGAATAAAATTGGAGAGACATTTATGATATGTTTATGATTATTCAACCTTTGAGGTATCATGAGAAATTATTTTGGGACATTTTTGTTGTTTAAAATAAATCATCTTGTTTTCAACAATGAGCATTAATTACAATAAAATATTAGGAAATGACGGTTATAATATTACAATAAAAATATATCATACCATTTCCCATAAAAATTGTATTTCTTATCAATAATGGTAATTTTCATTGAAAACAATATATGTTGAAAATTAAAGGGTATAGAACATTAGTGAAAATATAAATATGATAAATATTCACATACCGACACATTCAATTAGAAAAAACATTGAAGTTATTTCTATCAAATAAAAAAGAAATGATTGAAGGGACCATATTGTCTATGGGTTTTAATTTTTTCAATGCATATTATTATTTTTCATTTTTTTAATGAATTTTAATTATTTCACTAACATTAAAATGTTAAATAATTTATAATGAATTATTCATTGGAGAGGTGGATTGATGTTAGTAGGATTTATAAAAAAGATGATGATTCATGAATGATGACTGATATATATATTGTCTTATCATCCAAATAATTTTAGATGATGAATTTCAGTTTACTTATAAAGAATATTTATTTATTATTAATGTATATAAGAAATTCATTATTTTCTTGTGATGTTTTTATTTTCAACAACAAGGAATTGTTGGGGAAGTTTCAATCAGATGTTTCTTTTAGAGGGTAGCAAATATGATTCGATGGATGGCTCACTATAGTGTTATATTTTATCTTTTTCAAATATACTTTTATACAAAATAGAAATCATAGATGAAATTATATGT
The DNA here is from genome assembly GCA_963277665.1 of Viscum album. Lineage (NCBI taxonomy): Eukaryota > Viridiplantae > Streptophyta > Magnoliopsida > Santalales > Viscaceae > Viscum > Viscum album. The sequence goes on along the minus strand of OY728121.1, from coordinate 199,855,862 downwards.
ATTTATCCACGGACCATTGATTAGATGAAGGTGTAATGCCAGAATATTCTAAAGTAGGATCATTTTATCTGATAACATGTATGACATGGAATGGAAATAGCGTCATGGAATATATTTTTCCAATACATTAAGATATATTTAATTTTAAACAAATACAATTTATTGTATTTCTTGAAATTCATGAGATACAGAGTCTGTGTATGTCTCGATCAATAATGGGGTTTTTTCAAATACTATCATTCCATGTACAAGAGAATTTTATCAAACAACAACATATTATTAAAATAATATTGTTTAAGACAATTGGATACTAACTAGCAGTTAAATTAGAATTAAACAATATATGGGGTCATTTCGCATACTGCATCCACCAATAAAGGTGGAGCTATGGGGGAGGAAGTGGAGATGGAGTCATCTTCTGGTCCTGGAAAATCTCAATGTCTCACCCAAATTGATCACAACATGCAACCTCAGGTGTTAGGGGGATGGGCTGTGGCTACTTTTGATGGTACTTTGGGGAGGAAAGATAATGGCTGTAAAAATCTGGTCTCTATGTGAAAAACCAGAAAATGGGAGATGACATTGGTAGTGATAAGGAAAATGATGCCAATGTCATAACTTCATATAGTGACTTCATCCTTGGTAGATGGAATATGATTTCTGAGACTGAAGGGGGTATGACTGATCCACCTAATAGATGACCAAGGAAATATTATTCCCATCAGCCGAAACTAGCTTCCACTAGGTCCTATTCCATGAGGGATATGGGGGATTCCCTGACCCTAAAATGTTCCTTCTTGACATGAAAACATGCAAAGATCATCTCTATTTGGGGGAACTAAATCTCCAGAATAAGTATGTTAAATTCATGGAGCAATATGATTTGACATCAGAGTGGGAATCAAATAACTTATAGGAATAACGTTATTTTGGGTATGGTAAGGGGTATGATTATTATTAATTGTTGTTAGCTCCTTTCATTTCGACCTATCATTTGGATATGTTCCAGCTATCCTCATGTGTCCTTTTCATTGTTTACTGTTGTTCTTATTTATATTTAATAAATAGTTGGAGGCTTTTAACTCTGAATGGACTTATCGGGTATATAAATATAATAAAGAAGTTCAGACCTTGAGAATTTTTTAATAGTAATAACTATATAATGAAACAAATTTGTTTATAAAAATAGTAAATGAATATATTCATTAAAAAAAATTAGTATTGAAAATAAAAACCAATTTATCAGAAAGGGAATGTTTTGATAAAAAATATTTTTGTGGCCATAATGTTATTTTATAATAATATATTAAATTAATTACAATTGAAAAGTTATATTAGTGAAATATGTATTTTATATTCAATCAAATATTTTTTTTATTCATCCAGTAGATTGGATAGGCATGACAAAGAAACAATCCCAATATTAAACATAATAACCATATTTTTAATTATATACTTTTTTTCTCCTTTTAATGGAGATTCAATTTTAAATACAAAATTTTTCATTTCATTTGAAAACTAAATATGATATCCGGAAAAATAAATATTGGTTTGGGTTATTTTTTTACATTTTTTGTGAATTATTATATTTTGATGAATAATGGAAAATAATGAATTTTAATTCAATATTGGTTTTTAATCTAATTTATTAATATTTTATAATTACATATTTAATGGATTATAGAGTATAAATAGAACAATTTAATAATCTTTAAACAAATTTAATTCATTGGAATCAATTTTTCATTAAAATGTGATATAATGACCTAGCATGATTTTGATATTTTTTAAATTAACACCCTGATTTATCATATTATCAATAAGAATAAATTTAAATTAATTTATTCTAATAATGGGAAAGGTCTTGGAAAAAATTATTTCAAAATTGGAATAATAATATTTTGTAATGTATAATAAGTTCAAAATTGTTTTGGGCCAAAAAATTTAGTGAATATACATAAATTGTTTATATTGATTAAGAGAGATAACAACATAACAATGCAGTAAAACATATAATTACGAGACAAAACGACAAAGAAACTTGTCTACAAATCATTATATGTTCATATTTTGACTTTATACATAATTTTCTCTAATTGTTTTGATTATTGTATCTACAATATTGGGAATTTTGTTTTGGAATTCCCCATCCAAAAATATAAAAACATTTCACTCTGCTCCGCTATAAAGAAGCACTCAACCCTCCATCTTCCATACACATATAATGTAATTTTTTTAATCCATGATCTAAAAACTATATTCTAGATGTTATGAAATTAATCATATAAGCCACACCTCAGGACGATGTCTCTCCAAGGATGTTGTTTGGTTCAAACCAAAAGGGGTTACCCAAATAAGATGTAAAATCCATCCTCGAACTCATAAGTTTTATTTAATTTTAAGTCATTATATTATACATATTTTGTTATTAAATAATAAAAAATAACATCACTATATTTTATATGTTTTCACTCTATTATTTAGAATAGAAATTAATTTCTTATACATCAAATGGGAAATAACATACCATTTCTGGGTATGATAAACTACCACCTCATGAAATAGATTTGTTCCTTTTTTCCTTTACCACAATTCATGATTTGGAAATATGATGGAAATAATGTTTCAATAAATTATATGTGATGTTTATAATTTATTAATACTTATTGAATTATTTTATGACACATTCCTTCGTGAACTCCATTTTTTGGGAACACCATGACATCATTTGTGGAAGTGTGGACTATCACCCCTCAAAATGATGCTATTTGATGAAACTATACATTGAATATAAAATGGATGGATTTAATATTTATATTTTACATTTATGACATAGATATGATAGTATAATTATAATATAAATATATAAATTTTTCTTTTCATTCATTAATATGATAATGAAATTAATGTAGTGTTCATGTTTACATGTGTACACACAACCTGTCATATCCTTGAACGATGCATTTCATTTTTTATCGGAAAAAATATCGATTATTATAAATAAATATATACCTAATAAATATTAAAGTTTAATCATTATTTAAAATACATAGATTATTAAAAAATGATTTACATAAGAATAAAAACATGTAAAAATTAAATCATTCTCGAAATGACTAGAAAATTATCAGTCAAAATAGTGAAAATAATGAGAGATTGTTTTCAAATGGGTACTATGATATTAAAAACATGAAAAAAAAATTCTATAAGTTATTAATACTAATAAAACCATTATCAATATGGGTAAATGTTGTTAACACATTAGAAAATGCAATGTAATATATTGGAACTCAATATAAATTTCATTATGAATTATTTATTATGCAATAAAATTTATTTTATATGTTGTATATAATGACCATTGAAAACTTATATCATTAATATTTTTATTCTAATTATATTATAAATTTTAATTTTGTAATTATAACATATTTATTATGATTCAAATGTTTTAATGTGGTATGGGACACTACATAATGTTAAATTATTATTCTCATTGAGAATGTTTTTAATCATTATATTTTAAATATCTCTTCCTTTTGTGATTGTAAAAATTATCAGGAATCTATTACATTATTATTAAGAAAATAATTTATTATATATTGTTTATATAATTAAATATTATAATATAATAAAATGATTCATTCATTCATCAAATTTTTTAGACTTCAATTTGAATTATTTCCTCTAAGTGGATTTGAGTTAAAAGTTACAAAGTCCAAAAAAAATTCATAACAATTTTTTTTATTTGGTAATAATACTATGACTTTTTCATTAATATCATATGACAAAGAGTTTAATTATTCTTATTATCTATAAATTTATTTACACTTCTATAAGTGGATTTACAGTTGATATATATAATCTACTCATTTATTTTTTATCACTTCATTATTTTTATTTTTTCATGTCCTTACATTAAAATATCATTCCATACAAGATTGTTTACATATGCGCATATATTAAGTAATTTTTTCACTATTTCATAAAAATACATTTCAATTTCTTGTCATATTGGTAGTCATGATTGAACCACATAATACTATCATTTTCCAATTCTATTAAACTTTAAATGGTTTAGATAATGTTTATAAGAAAATTAGACTTCGTTTATACCTTTTGTTTGAAAATCCATTTTATTGTAAGTACACTATTTTCGAAAAAGATTCTATATTTTCTAATCCTTTATAAAATGAATTATTAAAAAAATTACCCTTTTTTCATTTTCGAATGATTTCAATAGAATATTATTTTTTATTTCAAATAATGAATTTTTTATCCTATTTACCATACTAATGTTATGTTGTTTTTACCACGTATAACAAGTACGGATTTACCTACCATCATTTATTTTGAGAATCCTTATGATGTTTAAAAGATTTATTTCTTAATAAAATGTTTTTTTGATGTCATATTCCCAGAAATTAATTTTAAATATCTTTTACAAAATGAAACGACTATTATCTCAATAATGTTTTTAAAATTAATTGTTATTAAATAAATTTTCATCACTGAATTCAATAATTTAATTCTAGTACACATGGGATATGTTTTACTAATACCATCCATATTGATCCTCTGATTGGTTAATGATTAATTTGTCCAAGGATAGTATTCACATTCACAACATTTATACCCTTAATTGTCCCCAGAAAATATTCAATTTCCTATAATTAGTAGACATTGAATTTAATATAATCATCCATATTATTTATCATTGATAATATTATTTCCTAAACCATAAATTATTTTTACATACGATGTTTACATTAATAGTTATTTTATTATTAGTGGAAAATTGATAAATATGTATTGTTTATTCTATAGAGATACTTCGAAAGGTGTATTTATTATTAAATAAATAGTTTTTATGATATAACGAATGCTACAGATATGTAGTTATTCGTGGGTCTCATGAATTTTATACCCCCTTTGATGAACTGATAGGGTCTAATGAGACAAATATGTAATGAATATTTAATGGGATTCTACTGGAAGTTTTAAAACATATTTTGAATGGTCATAACAATATATTTTATCTTTTTTCTAGGATATGACATTCAATAATTTATCATGTTCTTCATTTTGATTCAATTAAAATTATTCCATTAGATTTTTTTGGTCATATAGATATATTCATATTATTATCCATTCATTGATTAAATTCATTGTGTTTTTCTGATACAATTTCATATTGATTTTCCTTATCTTGTAATGTAAATTAAATGTGTTTTTAGATATGTGCCTTTTCATATTGTCTATGAAAATCAATCTGAATTAATTTATTACCAGGTATGTGTCTTCATTTATTGTCATTCCATATTGACTCTTCTCATTGATTTATACTTGCCTATACTATAATTTAACCTAAATAATAATTTGATCTAAACATTAATATTTTAACTTTCCTTAGTAATCCAATAAGTATTATAATAATGATATGAATCGATTTTCTAAATAGAATAATGTTATCATAGAAATAATAACAAATATTTTTTTGTGAATTCATCTTTAATAAATGGCGCAATTATGTATCTGGTTTAACTAGAATACAAAACTGAATTTATCATCACGATTTGATTCCTTGTAATCATGCCAATCTAATGGTTGTAGACACTTGGTTTGGCCATTTAGGGTTGGGTAAATATAACTGAACCATTGACGAAAGAGTTTAGAATAATATTATAATACTAAGTCTATCAGATAATGGTTTTTAAGTATATATTTCCCTATATAAAGGGGATTTGAGGCTATGGTATAGTATTTTTCCTGGCATAATAGAAAATTCGTCAAACATAGTGTTAAATAGAGTGTTTTTAATTTTATGAAGATTCATCTATTACCTATATCTTGGTATTATGATAGATATGAAAGTGTAATAAATGTAATGTTTTCTATAAATATTATTGGATTGAGAGATTGATTATCATATAATCGAGACCCATCCGATGTAGGATTATGAGTAGCTAGAAAGGATGAATTTTTCACATATTTATATTAAACATAGTCTCCATTAAAAAACATTCCAAATACAACAAACATATTATTTTTTAAAAACTAATATTATATATTAGATGATATATATGACTGTTTAGGAGAAAAAACATGACTAATTAAAATAAAATCCCTTGTGAAGCTAATAATTTTTAAAAAATAATTATCGTACATTTTTTATTATGGAGATCTTAATCAATCAAATATCACAATGAATAATGGATTTGAATTAATTAGAGTTACGAAAGAGGTTTAAATACAAAAAATGGTGATTGGGAAGTTATGTAAATAACATGCTGTGAATGAATGAAATTGAGATGTATGTCAACAGTTGTTATTTAAATGATGGACACCATCAGATAGAAGTATTTATCTGATCAATAAAAATTTTCCAGAACTTTTCAACAATTATAAGAAACCTATTATGGTCATCATATTAACATATTATCGAATGATCTAAAAGAAACTATTGATAAAATAGACTAAAATTAATTTTATGAATAAATTCATCTAATAAAAAAATGTTTGCGCGGATTTTAATAATGGTTTATGAATGATTAAAAAAATATTTCCTATAAATGATAGAGAAAATATATTCTGATCATTTAATAGAGTGTGATAATATTTCTAAACATTGTATTCACAAAAAAGGTTCTGATTTAAATCAATTGATATTTTTTTCTTAATAATGTTCAATGAACAAAATATCCCATGAAATATGATAAACCATAATTTACTAATTCCATACATATTTCATCATATACATGTCTTTTAGAGTTGTTAAAATAAAATTGGGTTGAGTATTACAAATTCATCTTACATATTTCTTAAAATATATAAAAGATAAGGGTTTGAGAAATCATAAAGGACATATCAAAGAGAATAAAACAAGTGAATATCTTAGAACCCATCGGTCAATAGATGATCCTTAAGAATATATGATCTATAAACGTTCAAAAGGTTATATCTAACTAATTTATTTGAACAATATGTAAATAGATCAAATGATTTCTGAAACATGTTATATGTTTAAGGAAGTATGGAATTTCACCTTTTAATACAAAAACATTTAATGACATTATAAAAAACATAGGACCATTTAATGTTTAGTTTCATGTCAAAACTATACATAATACATGAAAACATAAAACAATATTCTAAAAAACATTAAATGATTTTTCATTGGTTCAAATTATTTAATTTTACAACCTCTAAGAACATAGAGACATACATTTAGGAAATGGAGAGCATAAGTAATAGTAATTGAAAAAATGGACTTCGTTTACTTTTGATCTATAATATTATCAATAAGAATGTTAAGAATGAAATATAGAAATGAGAATGTGGCATATAATAATAATAATAATAAAATTTATAATAAATTGAAAATGTGGCTAAAAAATTTAATTCAGTCAATCCAAAATATATTACCATGATTTATCCTTATGGTGTCACAAAAATAATGACAGTTATTCACCATGGTATAATAAAACATGTCATATCTAGATATTAAAATCATTACATAATGAATTAGAGAACTATCACGGTACACAATTCATATTTAATAATTAATTTCACCAAAAAAGATCATAATTTTTTTTCATAAATAACCTATGTAGAATAAAATAAAATTGTTTCATATAAAAATAATGTTGTTTTAAAAATATGTTCTTAAATATAAGATCATTTTTCCATTTTTAATCTATGAAAGAGGATGTATAATTCATTTATAATAATACAAGAATAAAATATACCAGTTTAAAATCTATGTTAATATCACTAGAAAATATATTTGTTCTTGTTTTTAACGGTCTAATATAATATAATTTATTGACAATAATTATAAATTTTTGACAAGAATTTCTGGAATCATAATGGGTATGAAACCTGGTTTTAGAACATATTAAAAACAAAGGGGAAAATTATATACCACTAATAAGAGACTACAAATATATTAAATCTGTAGAATAAGTGGATTATGAAAATTTCTTGGAAATTTTAAATATATTCTATATAGAAAGGAAATTGAAAGGAACGAAGAAGTTGATAATTCCCATACATTGAAGAGTATGTCAAAAAAATCCATGATTAAGGCCATGGGGGGATTGCGGACACAGTGGGAGGACTCCATGGATGTGAATTCTATAACAGCATCATGGAAGATGATTTGGGAATTAAATATAATGTATAAATGAGAGTGTATTTATAGAAAATGTGTGGGGGTGGGGTTTGTGAATTAATTTCCTTAGATGTCGTAGTTGTGGTAAATTTAAAACCATAGAAATTACTAATATATATTCATATATTAATAGAAAAATGGGTCACAAATTACGTTATTATATCCCATAAGAGTCTACCGGAGTTTAAAATTACATATTAGATAGTTATGATGTCATTAAACAAAAAGAATAACTCAAATAATATTTTTACTATTTTTTAAAAACTAACGTATCTTTGAAAATTAAAATAAATTCACCAAAACCTAATTTAGACATTCATATTTAAAAAATTAATTTTTATTTTATCAACATAAATCAATAAAAATTAGAATAGAAACAATTAAACATAAATATCCTTATTTATTGAAAATAATACTGGATAGATAATGAATAGTGAAATTAAATAGTAAAAAATTTATAATAAAAAAATAGAATTATTTCATCATTTATATTTAGTGATGAGTGTTCTAAAGAAATATTTTACTCAAATGATCATTATTTATAACATATTTGTGCATTATAATAATTAAAACTTTTCTGAAAAGCATGATTTGTATCTAAAAAATCAATTTATCAAATTCATCATATTTTTATAGAAAACTATTCTAAAAACTTAATTAATTGAATTAAAAATTTATATATAAAATGCGATGACGCATTAAGTAGAAATATCCTTTGAACATAACCCCTTATAATGCCTATATATGACCTAAGTGTGTTGTGTATGGTTGTGATAAACTGATGGAGTGGCTTGGCTATCATTGCTCGTGTGGTAATCTCCACTAACATGAACTTATCTTAATTGATGATTCATTGAACCTTTATTTGGTGAAGCTCATATATAGATACATCATGATATAATCCATGTAATGATACCTCCCTCCAATATTCAAAAAAAATTCTTCATACTACATGATTTTACATGATGAATCTATCAAATCTTTTTTCTAAATTAATATTACAATGACATTTTTCATTATAAATAATAAATATGAAATAAATTTTTTTTAGGAGTATAGTTTCAAGTGGTCAAAATTGGCCATTGCTTGTATATTTGTAGAAACCAGATCGCCATATTTCGAAATAAAATCATTTCATCATTAAATTGATATAGTCATGTTTTGTATAATATAATATAAAACAACTTATTAGGGAACGATTATCATTCAAAATTTATGTTTTTTACATTCATACTCCCACAATAAATTTTATCCTCAATGTTATAGTTCGTTCCCATGAATGAGATGTTTTTAGGTTTTTTCATCCTAATTGTTTCCTCTGGTTCCCACATTACTTATTTATATTTTGGGATCCTCCAAAACACATTAATTAGTTGGGTAGTCTTGTTGCGTAGATCCTAGGCTCTATTTTCCATTATGTCTGTTAGTTTCTCCCCATAAGATATTTCATGTTCAAATTGTACCATCTCAGTATGGAGTACATGGGAAGGAGATGGTTTTTGCATCCTCACAAGATATATGTGGAATACATTTTGAACCTGATCTAGAATTAGAGGATATGAAATATTGTTGGCCACTATTCCTTTGTGATCAATTATTTCATAAATTCCTATGTACCAATAACTGATCATACCTTTCTTTACAAAACACATGATTCTTCTATAAGGTGAAATTAAAAGACATTTTCTCAAAAATAAAACTCTAATTCCATTTTTAGTTGTTAGAACAGATAGTCTACCGAATATGAGAATCAATTTTGTATTGTTGTATGGAACATAACATTTATGTCATAACATTCCCAATATCGGGCCCAATAAGTATTTTCCAACCATATTTTTTTCAATCAAGTTGGATTTCTGCATCACATTTTATATAGATCATCGTATGGTTCTATTAGATTACTCGAATGAACGATTTTTTTGAATGATAACTCTAAGAATGTGATATGTTGATCCCATACATCTATTTATACTATTAAGAATATTGTCAACATCCCCCAAGTATTTGAGTAGTCCATTTAGATTTTCCATCATTTTGACTATGATAGCCCGTACAAAAATAAAATTCATTATTAAATTATTGTTGATGACCGCAATATAATTATGATGTGAACACTGTATAACAGACAAAATTGATATTAAATTGGACTCCATGATTCTTTTGACACCCTTCACATATATCATGGTGTGTTATTCAAGAGATAAATCTATCCTAATAGAAAAAATGGGATGTCTTGGGGAGATAGTACACTATATCACAAATCGCATCATTTCCTTTGGATGTATTCAAGAGACCAGTGAGAAATTCCATAGTGACTTTGTCCCACATAAAATCTAATATGTTTAGTTATTTTAATACCCATTTATTATTTTCCTATCCTCCCTTCACTTTTTGACACACTTATAACCTTGTAGGGTAGTTGGAAATATCCATTTTCATGTTTTCCCACCTATTATGATAACAAATATACTGATATATTTTAGTTCTTCTAGGATGTATAGAAAATGCAGAACTATTAGAATAATTCATCATATCATTCTTTATTTCCATAATAGATGGAATGTATAACCCTGCATGAAATTTTAGAACACAATCATGCTCATTTTTGAACTCAAGAAACTAATCATTCTTTATAGACACTGTCATCTTCTATAACCGATTATCTTTTATTTGATATTTCTTGTTATTCAATGGTAATGATGGTCGATAAATCATTTGGGATAGAGTTTATTATGTCCATAATTTTATGATTCCCATGACCTATATTAATTGGAAATTGATCAAAGGAACTCCTTTAATTCTCATCATATCTATAACAATAGGTTTAATCCAATATAATGAAACAAATACATTATATTGACATTTGGAATGATATTGAATTTAAAATCATAGTACCTAAGATGTTATTACCAGATAAGTTGTCACATTTTCAATAACCATTCCATAATAATATAATTTAATCATTTATTATCATTGTATATATAACATTTAACCCCATTAATATAGTTTATAGAGATCTTCTAAGTAAAAAAATAATCGCAGTAAGCTCTATATCATGTGTGTTATAGTTCTGACCATGAGGCTTCAACTATCGAGATTCATAAGAAATCACCATATCATTTTTCATAAGAAAAAAACCAATACCATGATTTTATATATTAAAAAAATAACTACTCATTATCATATAGAGGGTAGAGTAAAAACATGTGAACTGACCAATATCTTCTTCAGCTGTTGAAAAAATTATTTACACTCCCCTTTCGACATTAACCTGGATCATTTTCTAGTTAACATTTTTAGTGGATTATAAATTCATGAAACATTTATCATAAACCTCATATAATATCCTTCTAATCAAAGGAACCTTAAAAACCCAGTTACTGTTAGAGGATGTCGTCACTCCTCCATAACCATTGACATCGTATGACAAATATAGATTTCATCATTAGTTTCAATGTTCCAAAAGAAAGAAAATTGTCCAAACAAAAATTCACATTTTATAGAAATTCCAAATGGAATATCCTTCCTCATTTTTTTCTATATAACCCGTAAAAAATCCTCATTATCCTCATGACTATTAAAAATATTAGAATATCATCAATAAAAACTACCAAACTATTATCATCAATGTTATTAAATACTAAATTCATCTAATACATAAATATTGAATGATTATTAGTCAAACCAAAATTTATAACAATAGTATCATTATTCCTATGTCATTAAGGGATGGAAGCCTTTGGAATATCATCTTTATTCATATTTAATTAAAGATAAAAAAATTGATTTCCAATATTAGGGATGAATTATGCTTGATGAATCTAGTAAAATAAATTATCAATTAGTGTAAGAGGATATTTTTTCCATGCTATAATCATGTTACTTTATATGTAATCAATACATATCCTCACTGATTAATCCTTATTATTCCCATATAGAGTAGGATCTCCACAAGGAGACACACTTGGTATGTTAAAACCCTATCCAGTAATATCATGTAGTGGCCTCATTATTTTTTCCACCTCCACATATTCCATTCTATGTGGGGTCTTTGATATCATCTTCCAACAATTCATGAGCTCAATATAGAACTATTCCTCTCTCTCTCTGGGGTAGGACTATGAATCTATTAATGAAATACATCAATTTATAATTAAATGATGGATACTTTTTTTCTTATACATTCATTTCATTGTAAATATTAACTGGTTCCTTAAACAATGAAGACAATTGGGGGTTATTTTTTGAAAATATTATGTTTAGATATATATCTGTTTAAGATAATTGTACATTTTACAATCATTAATAGTGGAATTTCATTACTTAATTTGTTTATTGTTTCTTTTAAATTGAGATAATTATATCCCTATTATAATGTCTAATTTCAACAGGAGATTGACTATTAGATTTGTGATGATAATATGATAACAAAAGTAAATACAAGAGTTTATATACATTGTGTATGATTTAATAATCCCTCTAGGAATATAAAAATTTATATTTAATTATATTATTTCTAGGGTTGATTGAATATTATTTGCAATCATTGAGGGAAAAAAGAATGTATAGATCCCAAATCAAACAATATAATTTCTAGTAATGAAATAACAATGATAGTACATGCCACCAAATAATTTGGAGCATCAACTTCATCATTCATGTTTGAAAAAAAATCCACCCTTATGAACATGGACTATGCTCATGGTTATGCTGATTTTCATCCATTAACTTTGGGTTTTCTAAGTGATTTGAAAAATGCCAAATGTGTAGACATTTTAAGAATTATACTTTAAGCTTGGCCTACACCATATCCACATTTTTATTTGTTTCCAAAATATGTGGATTTAACTCACTTAAATTGTTTTTAGAAATAGGTAATCTCTTCATAAAATTTATCATTTCCTTCCCCCATGATTTTTGTTCCCAAAAGTTCCTTCAAACATTTGATTCAAGTGGATTATTTCAAAATTTTTCTTCCACATCCATGATCAATGTTAATCTATTTCATGAGATACTATGATCTTTTCTTTTCATTCCATTTATGAGAAAATTTCATATCCATGAACCACCTTTCATTCTTTATACAACTTAGTAAAATCTCCTTAAATAATTAATTAGCTCCATTAGAAATATTTTCTCAAATATAGGTTCTTCTTACATAGAAGAATTTAACAAGAATCCTATAATGACCCGATGTTTTTCAATGGAAATTCCATTCTTATATTTATGTCATAAAATAACATGAAGTCACAACATAATGAACTAATATGTGATAAGTGACCTTTAAACATTAGTTTATCACTTCTTTGTTAGGAATTTCGAAAATCTGATATACACAGTTGTGTTCAAGATGATTTTTGAAGTCTAATGAAACAAAAACAATTTTGGTGAATAGTGACATACCCTTATGAATAGTAACATACCCTTATAAATAGTAATATTACCTTTATGAATACTAAATCATTCAACATAAGAGTAACATTACCTATGATTAATTAAATATAATTTAGACATCTTTGAAAGTGACAATTTGACCTCAGTAAACGTTTTGGTATTTTGTAAGTCATAAATAATTAATTATAATTAATTATTTAGTTTAAAAGAATATTTATTTCCTAAAAATGTATTCATAAATTATCAAATCATTGTCTTATAGGTTTTAGATGATTTGACAATACCCTACATAATTTTTGAAAGCACTATAAATCAGTTTTAATCTTAAAAACCGTTTTTTAAGTAAATTATTATTTTAATTAAATAATATGTTTATATTACATAGAAAATTATTTTTGAAAAATGGGATTCATTTTTTTATTCTACACGTTGAAAAATTGTAGGGGTAAATTTTTGGGTTTTTTCTGAAATACTTCAATTTTCGGGTAAATAGTAAAAAATACTGTTTTTTGAATAAACTGTGTATACTAAATTGCATCATTAATGATTTAATGATGACATAAACATTCTAGAGATTTAGTTTTCACAAAATTATACTACCTCTCATAAATTGTTCCTTAAAATACAATAAATTCAATTCTCAAACCTAAAAAGAACATTCTAAAGCCTAAAGTCAATAGGTGATTACTTAAAGTGTCTTTTTCTCTATCGTTCCCTTTCCTTTTAATAAATTAATGAATTCAAATTATAAAGAATAATTAAATCCTAAAAATAATTATATAATATTAATATATGATTTAGGATGTCAAAAAAACTACTATAAAAATTCTATCTTTTGATATATTATTTTATTTAATATTTTATACTAAAAACACCTCCCTCCTCATGTATAAATAATCCCTCCCCCTCCTCTTGTCAAACCACACCTCTCAAGCTTCAAGCATTGTCTATGCTCTGCCCAATCATCTCCTATAACCCCTCCCCCACGCCCATGAGCTTCTGGTCTCATCAAGAGACCAACCTTAGGACCTTAAGGAGGATGTCAAGAGAAGGATTCAAGAGGTAATTTCCCTCCCTCTTCTCTTTCATCTTCCTTTCAAGTTAAAGTTCATTTCTTGATCTCTCCCACCCTATATTCATAAAAATTATATTTTAACTCCAATATTATACATATAATTTAATATTTTGTTTCTAATGGGATATTTTATCACCCAACCCCCTTTACCTCTTCCTTTAATTTTATTAAAGTGAATGTTGTTTGTGAGGTGTAAATTTATCACCTTCAAGAACAACATACATTCTTCTTCCATTTCTACCTTCAGACCGGGTCATGAAGCCATTTTTATGGTTCAACCAGAATGTGTTATATGTATTATATTATATTTAATGTTATGTAAATATCCTATGTCCATATTACTATGTGATAAGTTAAAACAAGTTCGGTGTGATCCTAAAACTGCCCAAATTGACCCAAATGACCATCATTTAATTCTTATCAAATGATTCATCCACTTGGATCTAATATAATTCATTATAAGATCATTAAAACGCCTTTAATATCATTAATGACATGTAATATCATTTCTGGATGTTTACTCATGATCTACCCAAACTTCAATTCAAGAATACAAGTGAACCACCCAAGAAAAACCATAAAAATGAACATCCTCGAACAATGTTTTTAACACTATATGTCATCCAAAAGGACATAATATGACATAATGAAACCAGAATGAACCTTATTAAATTTGACATAGTTCTGTATTTCTAATTAATGAATATAATGTCATTATACGGGACATTAAAGAGAAAGAAGCATTTGGGTACAAGGCAAGGGGAAATATCGAACCCAATTTCCTTCCTTCGGGTTCACCCTCTTTCACTCAATTTTTGATATGGTTACTTCTTAAAGATCATTTTTTCATCATTAAATTTACATTTCTAGGATGTACATGTTTTTCACTGGTTTTTATGTCTAACAAAATGTTTTCCAAAAGAACTCTTCTATTAAGAATGCCCATTTTACTTCTCACCCAAAGTGGATGGTTCTTGTAACATGAGTGTTATTCCCTCTTTATTTTGGGAACCCAAAGCATATGAATGTGTTATTATGATATTAAACACATTCCTTTTAATGGGTTAATTTTGTAGATTTATGTTATATGTTCATTGTGACATGCATGATAAATGATAATGTTATGATGTGACGGGTGTGCCCGGAATTATATAGCGCAATATGAATGTTTAAAGGTGACAGTTTCCCACTGAATTATACAGTGCTCCAATGCATTGGGTAAAGTGATGAATCTCAAGAGTAAATTTGAAATGATGTGTGAACAAGATTCTAACATAGTTCAAAATTTTGTGTGGTAGTTAAAAACTAATACATGATGTAGCATTTTTATGCATTGCCACATTTCAAGTCTTTTATTTTTTCTCCTCTCATGTTCGGGATATTTTGCATATGATATGATCATGCTCACCCCATGATATATTGTATTTATCTATCCTCGTACGGGCCTTCTCGCTCACCCCTTTTGATGTATATCCTCATGTGGCTACATGTACTAAGGAGAGGACAAATTCCACTTAGAATCTAGAGAAGAAGAAATTAAATAAATGTTTACGGTTGATGATTTATTTCTTATGTATGGTCCTAGTTTTCCCAAGACACTAAACCTTTGGATCCTCTATGTGGAATAATATTAAGTTTTTTACATTTGAAATGATGTAATAGTAATTTAAGAAAATGTCGGGTCTCTATAGTTGGTATCAGAGGACATGATTAGTTAATTTGGGAATTGGGATTAGTGAACCCTAGAGGAATCCTCTAGCATGAGACTAAGTCCAAATATGTACCCAAGAATATTTACCCTGGGATCCCATACGTTATGTTTTTGGTATAAATTTTTTAAATGAATAAGTTATTCATGACTTGTTTGCTTATGTTTTTTTCTAAATATTAATATTTTAGAAAATGGTGGGAACTTGGAGAAATCAGGCCATCAACTCATGTGAGGGATAATGCAATGATTGCCCGAATGACATCCCCAATGATTTGGGAGGTGATGTTCAAAAATTCATGGTGATGCTTACCCAATTATCTCAGGTAATTAATAATTACCATAATAGTGGGGAACATCCTCCTTCACTAAAGATGGGGAAACTTGCTATCGAATGTTTTATGCAGCAATGACCACCGACGTACTATGGATCTTCTGATCCACTAGTTGCGGAATAATGGGTCAAATCCATGGAGAATATCTTTTTTGTGCTTCACTATTCTGATACAAAGAAGGTTACTCTATATGTTTATCTTCTTGATGGAGAAGCTTATCAATGGTGGTCTTTGATTATGAACACCAATCCAAGGGAGGAAATTGAAGATATGGAGTGGGAAGACTTTAAGATAATGTTTCTTAACAAGTATTTCCCAAGAACTCTTTGCATGAAAATAGATAGAGAATTCATAGAGCTCAAGAAAAAAGAAGGAGAATCTATCACAACCTATGAAGTGAACATCACAAGGCTCTCAAGGTATACTTTGGATTTTTTTATCAACAATGATAGAAAAATTGATAGATTCTTCAGTGTATTATAACCTCACCTTTGAAAGGATTTTTCAATTCGAGACATTGGGAGTTATGAAGAAGTTGTTCGGTGTGCTCTCAATGTGGAGATGGAGTTTGGAGAATGGTCCCATGGCTATGTTTATAAGAAAAGAAAGATGGATTTTCAAGATGGGGGATCTAATGATAATGGCAGGAAGAAAAATCAACAACCCACATGCCAAAAATTTGGGATGTTGCACCATGGGAACTGCCTCAAAGGGATGGGGAAATGCTTCATGTGTGGGAAAAAAGGACACCATGCCAAGGAGTGTAGAAAAGACATGAAAAGGAAGGATAATGTTGCTGATGATAGGAGAGAACCTCCTAAGGTTCAATGATACAAGTGTATGGAGCTATGGAACTATGCAGGCCAGTGCACTAAACCTCGAGCTCTCTAGGTTAATCAGTGTCAGCAGCCTCCAAAGCCAAAGGATCAAGGGATGACATATTCTATCACTACTGCGGAGGTGGAACATGATAATTAAGTCGTACAAGGTGCACTTTCTATTAACTCATGAATGGAAAAAGTCTTATTTGATTCTGGTTCTATGCATTCCTTTATATCTTGCATGTTTTCTAGAACTATATAATTGAAACCCCGAAACCTTGAAGTAGAGATATCTGTAAAAGAACCAAGTGGTGCAATCATTACAATCCAAGTGTTTGACTCTTCTCCTGTTGGCATATGTGGGAATACTCTTCCACCAAATCTTGTAATACTCCCCTTGGTGGAATTCAACGCTATAATGGGAATGGACTGGATCTCATTATATAGATCACATATCAACTGTCGGGAAATGGAAATATCTTTTCATATTCCAAACCATCCCTTGCTCAACTACAAATGCAAGGAAGACCTTGAATCTCCTTTAAAAAATAATTCAAAGGTGTGGTTGTTGATTCCCTATAAAGAATCATACCTCGCCCAAATGGTTGAGTCGATGGAATCTTCCAACCTTGAGGAAATTCCCATCATGAGGGAATATAATGATGTATTTCACGAAGAGTTACCCAGAATTCCCTCAGATCCTGGGGTAGAGTTCTCAATTGAACTCGTACCCGGAGCTACTCCTATCTCGAAGTGCCCCTATAGGATGGCTCCTATCAAATTGGAGGATATAAAGAAGCATCTGCATGAGCATCTAAAAAATGGTTCATACACACTAGTGCATCGCCTTGGGGTGCTGCAATGCTCATTGTGATGATGTTGGAAGGAACAATGCGGTTTTGTATCAATTATCGGGAAGTCAACAAGATCACCAAAAAGAACAAGTATTCTCTCTCAAGGATTGATGACTTGTTCAACCAGTTAAAGTAGCTCAATACTTCTCAAAGGTGGATCTTCGTTCTGGATATCATCAGGTAATGGTGAAGAAGGAAGATATTCAGAAAAAAACCTTTCGTACAAGGTATGAGAACTAAGTGGTTTTGGTGATGCCCTTCGGACTTACTGATGCCCCTGAAATCATCATGGATTTGATGAATAGAGTCTTTAGACATTACCTTGAAAAATATTTGGTAGTGTTTATCTATGATATTCTCATCTACTCCAAGAGAAAGGAGGAACATGAAGAACATCTAAGGCTTCTGTTGGTGACATTGAGAAAGGAGAAGTGGTATGCCATGTTCAGCACATGTCACTTTTGGATGAATCATGTCATGTTCGTGGGACATGTGATCATAAGTGAGGAAATTTCTATGGATCCTTCAAAGACAAAGGCGATTGAGGAATGGCCCATGCCCTCTAGTGACTCATAAATCTGTAGTTTTCTTCAACTAGCTGGGTACTACCGATGTTTTGTGAGAAACTTCCCCCGATTATCAAGCCTGCTAACTATGTTAACAAGGGAAGGGGTAAAGTATGTCTAGACGGAAGAATGAGAGGCAAGCTTCAATGAGATAATGATAAGGCTGATCACTTCACCTGTACTCACACTACCTAAAAGTGGAGAATGTTTTGTGATATACAGTGATGATTCAAAGAAAGTCTTGGGTTGTGTACTCATGAAAATGATAATGTTATAGACTACGCCTCACGACAGTTGAAGATCCATGAGAAGAACTACCCGAAGCATGATATAGATGTGGCGGCCATGGTTTTTGCCTTGAAAATCTGGAAGCACTACATTTATGGAAAGAAGTGTGACATATACACCGACCACAAGAGCCTAAAGTATATATTTACACAAAAGGAGCTCAACATGTTTCAAAGGAGATGGCTAGTGCTAATCAAGGATTATGATTATTCTATTAACTATCATCCTGGAAAGGTGAATAAGGTAGCTGATGCTCTAAGGAGAAAATAACCTTCTACTCATTCCATGCTGTGGATTGAGAAAGACCATATCTTCTTGGATATGCATAGAATGGATTTGGAAATCATTAGGGTAGGCGATACCTCCTACCTTTCCCAAATGATTCCACAACCATACATCCAAGCGAAGATTAAGGATGCACAAAGGGATGACATGGAGATACAAAATAGGGTGAATGCAGTAAAGGAAGGGAAGCTGCGAGAGTTCCGTATCGACGATGATGGTGTGATTTGGTTTGGAACGTGGCTTTGTGTGAATTCATCACCCGGGATAAAGAAAGAGTTATTGGACAATGCACATAGCTCAACTTTCTCTATCCATCTTGGGTGTACCAAGATGTACTGTAATCTCCAAGAACACTTCTGGTGGGATAACATGAAGAAGGAGAATGCAGAATATATATAAAGGTGCTTGGTATGTCAGCAAGTTAAAGCTGAGTGACAAAAGTACAAAGGTATGATGCAACCATTGCCTATACCCATGTGGAAATGGGAAAATGTTACTATGGACTTTGTCATAGGTCTGCCGAAGAAATCAAAGGGAAGTAAGGCGATATGGGTTCTGGTTGACCGACTCACCAAGATTTCCCTTTTTATCACTATTCATAAAGACCTCTCACTTGAAAAACGTGCAAGGGTATATGTGAAGGAAGTGGTGAGACTGCACGGTGTTCCACTCTCAATTGTCTCTGACCGTGATCCAAGGTTCACATCTATGATCTGGAGGAGCCTTCAACATGCTTTTAGTACTGAATTAAATTTCAGCACGGCCTATCAGCCCCAAACTGATGGCCAGTCTGAAAGGCTATTCAGACGCTTGAACATATGCTAAGAGACTGCTCTCTAGAATTCAAAGGTGGATGGGATTAGCATCTACCATTGGTTGAGTACTCATACAACAATAGCATCCACTTGAGTATTCAGATGGCTCCGTATGAAGCTCTTTATGGGAAGTGAAGTATAACTCCAACCTGTTGGGATGAATTTGGAGAAAGAAATATACTTGGGACTGATCATGATCAAGAGATGGAAGAGAAGGTTAATGTCATCCAGAAACACATCAAATCTTCTCAAAGTCAGAAAATGATCTATGCTGACAACCATCTAATTGACTTGGAGTTGGACGTTGAAGATAAATTCTTCCTTCGAATATCTCCATGGAAGAGAGTTATGCGATTCAGGAAGAAAGGGAAGCTATGCCCAAGTTATATTGGCCCCTTTGAGATCCATGATCGCAGAGGATCTGTGGCCAATCGTCTCGCACTTCCACCGAATATGGCTAATGTTCATGATGAGTTTCATGTATCACCATTGAGTAAGTACATACTAGACCCCTCACATGTACTAAAATCATAGGTGGTACAGCTGCAAGAAGATCTCTCCTATCAGGAGAATCCAGTAAATATTTTGGATTGGAGAGATAAGGTTCTACGCAAAAAGACAACCCATATTGTCGAAGTGTTGTGGAGGAACCATAAGTTTGAGGAAGAATCTTGGGAACTAGAAGAGGCAATGAAGGAGAAGTACCATCACCTGTTTGTGTAAAGTGAAATTTCGGGGGCGAAATTTTTAAGGGGGGGCGAATGTAACGACCCAATGTTTTTCAACGAAAATTACCATCTTATATTTATGTCATAAAATAACATGATGTCACAACATAATGAACTACTAAGTTATAAGTAACCTTTAAAAATTATCTTCTTACGTCTTTGATAGGAATTTCGAAAATCCGACATACATGATTGTGTTCAAGAAGTTTTTTGAAGTCTAATGAAACAAAAATAATTTTTAGTGAATAGTGACCTACCCTTATGAATAGTAACTTAACCTTATGAACATTAATATGATCTTTATGAATAGTAAATCATCCAACATAAGAGTTACATTACCTATGATTAATTAAAGAAAATTTAGACATCTTTTAAAGTGACAATTTGACCTTAGTAAACGTGTTGGTATTTTGTAAGTCCTAAATAATTAATTATAATTAATTAATTAATTTCAAAGAATATTTATTTCACTAAAATTTATTCATAAATTATTTAATCAATGTCTTATTGTTTTTAGCTAATATTATAATACCCTAAGTAATTATTTGAAAGTACTATAAATCAGTTTTAATCTTAAAAATTGTTTTTTAAGTAAATTATGATTTTAATTAAATATTAAATTAATAATATATAAAAAATTATTTTTAAAAATGGACTTCATTTTTGGAATCTACCCGTTGAAAAAATATAGGGGTAAATGTTTGGGTTTTTTCTGAAATACTTCATTTTTCAGGTGAATAGTAAAAAAATACAGTTTTTCACATAATCAGTGTATACTAAATTGAAACATTAATGATGTAATGATGACATAAAAATTATAGATCATTAGTTTTGGAAATATATTACTAAATTTCATAAATGGTTCCTTAAAATACAATAAATCCAATTCTCAATCCTAAAAATAACTTTCCCAAGCCTAAAGTCAAAAGGTGATATCTTAAAGTGTCTTTTTCTATTTCATTCACATTCCTTTTAATAAATTAATGAATTCAAATTATTAAGAATAATTAAATCCTAAAACTAATTATTTAATATTAATATATGATTTACTATGTCAAAATAAATAATATTACAAGTTGAAATTTTGATATATTATTTTATTTAATATTTTATACTAAAAACACCTCCCTCCTCATGTCTAAATAAGCCCTCCCCCTCTTCTTGCCGAACCACACCTCTCAAGCTGCAAGAATTGTCTAATATCTACCAAATAATCTCCCATATCCCCTCCTCAACTTCCAGGAGCTTCTGGTCTCATCATGTTAGCAAGCATAGGCCCTTAAAGAGGGTCTCAAGAGAAGGATTCATGAGATAATTTCCCTCCCTCTTCTCATTTAATTTACTTTCGAGTTCAAGATCTTTTATTGATCTCTCCCCACCTATATTCATACAAATTATATTGTAACTATATTATTATACATATAATGTAATTTTTTGATTCTAATTGGATATTATATCATCCATCCCCCTTTACCTCTTCACTTTATGTTATTAAAGAGAATTTTGTTCGTGAGGTGTTAATTTATCACATTCAAGAAAATCATGCCTTCTTCTTCCATTTGTACCTTTAGATATGGTCATGAAAGAATTTTTATGGTTGAACCAGAAAATATTATATGTATAATGTTCTATTTAATGTTATGGAAATAACCAATGGCCATATTACTAAGTGATGAGATAATTTTTTTTTGTTTTGATCCAAAAACCTCCCAAATTGACCCAAATAACCATCATTTAATTCTTATCAAATGATTCATAAACATGGATAAAATATAATTCATTATAATATCATTAAAACTTAGGTAATAAAATTAATGACATTTAATATCATTTCTGGATGTTTACTCATATTCTACCCAAACTTCAATTTAAGAATACAAGTGAACCACCCAAGAAAAACAATAAAAATGAACATCCCCGATCAATGTTTTTAAACTCTATAAGTCATCCAAAGGAACATAATATGACATAATGAAACCAGAATGAACCTTATTAAACTACACATGGTTCTATATTTCTAATTAATTAAAATAATTTCATTATACAAGACATTAAATAGAAGGAAGCAATCAGGTACAAGGTAAGGGGAAATCTCGAACCCAATTTTATTCCTTCGGGTTCTCCCTCTTTCACTCCATTTTAGATATGGTTTCTCCTTAAAGATCCGTTTTTCAACATTTCAATCAATTTTCTGTGATAAAAATGTTTTAACTGGTTTTTAAGTCAAACTAAATGTTTTCCAAAAGAACTCTTCTATTAAGAACTCCCCTTTTACTTCTCACTCAAAGTGGACGGTTCTTGTAACATGTGTGTTATTCCCTCTTTATTTTGGGAACCCAATTCTTATGAATGCGTTATTATGAGATGAAACCCATTCCTATTCATTGGATCATTATTTTTATTTATGTTATATGTTCATTGTGTCACCCACGATAAATGATAATGTTATGATGTGACGGGTGCACCCGAAATTATATAGCGCAATATTAATGTTTAAAGGTGACGGGTGCGCCCGGAATTATACAGCGCTCCAATGCATTGGGTAAGGTGATGAATCTCATGATTAAATGTGAAATTATGTGCGAAAAAGATTCTAGCTTGGTTCACAAGTATGTGTGTTAGTTAACAACAACGATATGATTTTTCATTTTTATCCATTGCCACATTTCAAGTCTTTTATTAATGCTCCTCTCATGTTCATGATCTTTTGCCTATGTTATGATCATGCTCACCCCATGATATATTGTTTTTATCTATCCTCTTATGGGGATTCTATCTCACCCCTTTTTATGTATATCCTCAGGTGTATATATGTACTAAGGAGAGTACAAGTTCCACATAGAAGCTAGAGAAGAAGAAATTAAATAAATGTTAATGGTTGATGATTTATTTATTTTGTATGGTCTTAGTTTTACCAATAAAATAAACCTTTGGATCCTATATGTGTAATAATATTATGTTGTTTATATTTGAAATTATGTAACAGTAATGTACGAAATGTTCGGAAAGCTATACATCCCATTAGGATCTATGAAAAAAATCTATAGGTGTAACTAGAATGTCTGGGGATGTTCATATCATATATTTCCATAGGTTCATTATCCTTATTCTTCTTGTCTAGGGATTCCTTCTCCATTTTTTTCACAAAGAATGGATTGCATTTTTTTCAATAATTGTTCCCATGAACTCCTCCCACACAAAATAATTAATTTATAATATTGTATATATGTTTTTAAGTATTTTTATCATTAGATCAGCTTCTTCTTCAATGGTGTACATAAAAAGCGTTACATTCTCTTTTTCCGATCAAAAAATTACTAACTGATCTTTCATATAGATATTATCCATTTTTCATCAATAAATTAATCACCATATCTACTAAAATATTGTGTCCATTGATGCATAATGGACTCATGTGATTGTTTCCCCTTTTAGGTTAATCTAGTACCTCATCTTGATATATGATATAATTAAAAACTCAAGATACTTGATTATTCAATCTCATGATGATTTCAATTCCAACATATGTAACTACACAAATGTTTATTAATGAAAATTCCTCTTGATATAATTAAATTTATTATTATTTAAAAGAGTAATATAAATTATGAACATCCTTGTTTTTTTGTATGTTATTTCCAAATACAATTAATTTTGTTACTGTTGAAATATAGCCATAGAACATTGATTACAAGATTAGTATATATATATAGGGCTTTAGAAAATCCAATTAACTCTGATAAACGTAGTAATGGCCTCTCTAGTATAATTTTTCCATATGATTCCCATTTTTCGGAGCTCAGAAAGGAGGTGGTATCACTATGCTTCTCCCTTGACCAATTAGAACCTGATCTTCTACATGTTATATTTGAATAGAACCACCTATTAGTTAAGTGGAAGTTGAGAGAGATTACCAACCATGAAATGTTATCTGAGCCACCACTATAGATTATCACCATCGCAAACATTACCCATTGGTCATATGCATGTGTTATAAGGGGATATGTAACAATACAATTACACTATTAGTATGTGAATTATTTTTGTATAATGAATATACATTCATTTTATTATTATTACATTGTAAATAGTTTTTAACCCACAAATATTTTTTTATTTAATATTCAATTATAAAAACTATTATGATAAATTAATTTATTTTTGAATTAAATAATATTTAAAAAAATTATTAATAAATTAATTTTTATAAAATATAAAAGATCATATAATATTTATAAATACAATTGTAATTTGTATTATGGTTTGAAATAGTTTTTTTCAATACCCATGAATTCTCAAAAAATGAAGGTTCATATATTATAAGTGAAAATTCACATATTTAAAAAATTTATTTAGATAAAATGAATATTACTTTTGGAATCACGATGCCTAAATTATCCAAAGGTGAATTTATCATAATTTTCCGATACAGTCGAATTTTTGGGTAAAAATTAAATACCGTTTAGATATATGATGTGTTTTATGAAATCATAATAATCCAATAGTGATATAATAAAATAAAATAAAAGAAATTTTCAGCCACTATGTTTTTATATGTAAGAAATTTTATTTTTTATTTGTTTTATTAAATTTATGGTGCCTTAGTGGACCCTCCATGACTTATAAAATATTCTAACTCTCTAAAATGATTTCTAGGAGAGTGTAAATCACCAAAACTTAAGAAAGCCTATTATTTTAATATGTTCATCCATTTTCCATATAAAATAATGTCTTCTACTACCCATTTCCAAAAACCATGGGAAAATGGGTTAGATTGTGGTTTTAATTAGTGTAATGTGTAGTGTCTGAAACCCTAATAATAAATAATTCCCTCTCTTTCCCTATATAAACCCAACCATGTAACCACATATCATCAATAAAAAATCATGGAGAATGTCCCTAATATGACCTACCATCCTTAAAATCCTTCTATGGTACCCCAATATCCCACCAAACCTTTCTAAAGTCCCTCCCAATCCATTGAGATCACACTTCTAAGTAAGGGATTTCTTGTTTTCTCATTTTTGGTCCAAATTTCATTATTATGTTATGAACTTTAATTTTAAATTAAAAAATTATGGGTTATGATTTCAATCCACCCCCACACTTCCTTCCTTATGTTTGAATGATGAGGGTCCCATTTCTATCTGATTAATTCCTCCCACGTATACCCGTTATCACAAAAAAAAAATCATTACGGGATTCACTCTCCACATTCACATTCATCATATTATATTCTTTTATAAATCTAGATTATATTAAATATGTTTTTACAAGTATCAATATTACCCTATTTATATAAATTTCATGTTGATATAATGTTAAACCTATTTCCCACTAATCATCGATTTTTATTGTAACACCCCAGGTAAATAAAGAATGAGACATTTTTATATTTATCCATTTTTGTGAATAATATATTAATAATACATTAATGGGGATGTTATTCTTGATGGTGTACCCAATACGCAACAACGAGTTTCTTGGGAATCTTACATTGCACTCTAATAATAAAATAATATTATTTTCAATGGTAGTTAACGCGTAGCCGTTATAATGGAGGGAATGAACAGAACTACCTAAAAAATGATTATATATGTTTGTCAAATATTTTTACTCTTTACAATAATTTTTAGAGGATTAAAAATGCGAATGAATCCAATTTTAAGCGTAGATAGTCTAATATTCTTTAAAAGGTCGATTAACCGCCTTTTGATGGTGATCCTCTTTTAAATCCACTTTTGACAATTTTATGTGTTATATTTGACAAAATAAAATTCTTATTTAGAATCGGGAAATCAAAATTTACTTTGTTTAAATTTTTTGTATCTTTCTGATAAAGTTCATTTTTTAATGAATAGTGAAAAATGTTGTATTTTAATTCAAAACCTCTTTTTAATCTAATTTATTTATATGATTATATTATCTTTATAATTGTTTTTAAAGTGTAAATAGAATATATATTTACCATTTAATCCAACGGTGGTCATTGTAATTAATATCACTTTATGATTGGACATAAACGAGTGTCAATCTCTTGAAAGATATTGTTTCATAAAAACATGATATTTGTTTTAACAGTGGGATTTAATTATAAAATTAATTAATGCATCTTCTATGTTATGAATTTGGTAAAATATACATCATTTTTGAATTCAGAATATAAAATATATCTTAGGGTGAATTTTTGGTATTTTTCTTAAAAAACATCAATTTTTTATGAATAGTGAAACCACAAAGTGGTGGTTACAAAATTTGATTTTTCGTTTAAATGAGACTTTACCACTTCTGTGATTTGAATTTCAAAAATCCAATTTAAATGATATTAATTGTTAAGTAAAATGTGGTTCAATGGGATGAAAATAATTTCTGATGAAAAGTAACTTTTAAGTTTTATTAATCGCCATTAAAGGTAATATGTGTGATTTAAGGAAAAAATGATATTATAATAAATTGAAAATATATTTACACTTGTCCTAACCCTATTAAATGAGTTATGGCCGACCCAGACAACCCATGGGTCGATTTTTGGTACCACATGGAGCCACTTGGGTTTGATAATGACATTTATGCCTTTTATTTAATGTTAAAATAAAAATGTCACAAACATGATTTGTTTTACTAAAAAAAATTACATGTGGTTATACAAGTCATAATTTTGACTATAAATAGTCATTGGAAAACTAAAAATATTTCCTACATCATGATATTTTTTTTATAATTTTTAGAAATTATATATATTAAATTATTTATGACATCATGATGATGCAACGATTACCTCATTAATAAAGGATTTAAATAAAATGGAAAGATAATGTATATTCGAAGACCTAAAAATGTCTAAAACCTATTGGATAGGTGGATTTCGAACCCTTATCACCTTATCCTGGAATTATATCAATGTGGGGCCATTAAAATCCGAAAACCATTTGAAAATAAAGTAACATTTCATATATTACCAAGAGTGCCCCTCCTCTCCTCTTATAAAAGGCCCCCACCTCTACCACCTTACCCACACCTCTCAAGCCTTTGGATCAGACATGATCTGATCATTTTGGATCTCCGCATCCCTCTCCTAATCCTAGAATCCTTAACTGAGGCAGTAATCTCTTCAAGAAACCCTTTTGGTTCAATTCAAATGGAGTTACCCAATTTTAAGGTAACGTCTTCACTTGTGCTCTTTTGTGTTATTTTTCTTCTCCAACCCCCTAAACTCTTTTTATTAATTTCTTTTGTAACAAATCCAGTATCTTCAATATACTAGTATGTTTTCATAATAATTATTCGAGCTACACTTACACACACCTTCATCTAATGGTTAAAGAACATATTGTTTCTGTTGATGGCGAATTTCTGCCTCACGAAACGATGATTGATCAAAACTCATATAACACCTTCAAATGTGGCCATTAAGATGTCACTATGTTTATATATGATATATAATATTTTTATGTTTTACTTAATCTTCTGTATTTTTCATTTCTGGCATACCTTTATGGCTTCCATTATGGGTATACGCGATATCTTCATTTTAGGAAGTGCGGACTACGACCCCCTCAAAGTGATTTGAATCGTTAATGCCATATATGGGATGCATAAAGGATGGATTTAATGTTATTATATATGATGTTATACTGGAATTATAATATACCTTTATATCATTATTGTTTTCTTTCCCTTAAAGTATGAGATAGAAATGAAATTAGCATTCATGCGTACGTACGGCTTACCGTCTCCATGAACGGTGCATTTCATTTCTTATCCTCAAATGTAATGTACTATTATAAGTACATATAATGGATATATATGATGTATGATACATCTAAGGGATTAATATAATTCTGGAATTAAAAATATACACATCTCTCATTTAGTTTTAATTCCATTAATATGACATAGAAATGAAAGTAGCGTTCATTCGTACGTACAGCTTACCGTCTCCATGAACGGTGCATTTCATTTTTACCTATAAATGATTATGTAATATTATAAATACATGTATATTCTGGATATATATGATATATATGATATCCAAATCAGTAATGTCATTCTGGATATAAAGAACCTTTGACCACATGAACAACATGTAATTGTAAGAAGTCCACTTTTGACTTAAGGACCAAATATCGACAAAACAAACATTAATAACTTAAATGATTAAATAATATTTATAACATGCCAATAATTGATATAAAAGGAATAATGAACTTGAAAATGGTTATAAAGAATTTATAAATTAACTCAAGTTTATTATTCAGGACGTTAACGAACGATCGAGTCAAGTTGGACCCGAGGTAAGGGATCCCACTCCTCTCATTTTTAAAGTACACTCTTTTATGTCATTCCTTTTAAAGATCATCCTTCTTGTTATTGGGATGTTATTTATATTAATATTACTGTAATTTTTATGTTCATATGATGAGAGACCCTATTCTCTTTCATCAATCCATTTTGGATGTTTTGAGTGGCGTTGTTAGGCTGCCGAATTTTCGTAAGGGATCCAACCTCTCTATTTCTTTTTAAGTACTCTCATTTATGTCATTTCTTTTAAGCCCATATTTATTATGTTTGGGGATGTTCTATTATATTCCACATAATTTAATTTTTATGTTAATATTATGGGAGACCCTATTTGATCTCATAAATCCAATTTTGGACGTTTTAGGTGGCGTCGTTAGGCTGCCGGGTTTTCGTAAGGGATTTTCCATCTCACTTTTATTCCCGTGACATTTATGCTACGTTTTCCACTATTTACATTGAGTGGTGTATGTACTTCACATTATTATACAATTTTTTTAGTATAATTTCATTTATGGGTATTTACATCTTCATTTTATGACCCTTGTTCCATGGGTTGTACTTTTCGAAAGTTACCCAACTCGGTAAGGGGACCTTTCACCCTCCTCTTTTTAAAAGACTTCTTTTGTAATGTCTTTTAATTTACATCTTATTATGTTGGGATATGTTCATCTATATCCTTATTGATGTAAAGTTTATGTCCAAGTGATGAGATACCATTCACTCTCTCATCGACTAATTTTCTAAATTTTGAAGTGACGCCGTTAGGCTGTCGAATTTTTTACATGGGAACATCTTAACAGAATTTCGATTTCTTTGGGTTCAACTTGTACTTCTTGAACATGTCATCCTATGAATATGTTTGAATGAACTATGATTGTTTCAAACATAATATCCACTTATATTGGGTGTATTTGTATTTATCACACATAATTATGTGATATATTTATCCTTAATTTAAGGATACCATCTTTATAATTGATTTCATCTCAATTTACATTTCCATTGAGACTTCATTGTTGTTATGCATCAATTCACTCTCTTATGGTGTTTATAATTTCCTTTGACATATTATTTCATGAATCCCTTCATTCTCATGATATTATAAATCTCAGATTAAGTGTTATTCCGCAATTATTTTTATTCAAGAGTCTCTCATTTTGTTAAAAACTCTTTAACAAAAATAGTGTTTTAAATAATTTAAATATTCATTATTCTAAATATTTATCTTTAATTTCCATGTTTTCAAAATGGTTTTCATTATTTATTCATATGGACATTAATGTTTTAAAATTGTAATTCCATTATAAGATTCAAAGTTGTATGGGGAACTTTGATTCAAAAATCCCTTTTAAACAGTTTTTGAAAATGGATGGATTAATTCAATATCTTGGAATTATTTATTGTTATTGAAAATGAAATTTTGTTATTGAAATGTTTATATTTTCAATATTTTATGTGTAATGATTGTACATGGACATTTTACGGGTGGTTACATGATAAACCATATGACGGGTGGTGTCGTGAATACCAGGACGGGTGGTTACGTTATAACCTCCAATCCATTGGGTATGGAAGTCGGCTGTATGGCTATTCCATTAAGTATGTATGGAATTTGGCTGAATGGCTATTCCATTAAGTGATATGTGTGGATTTTGACCTTAAGTTTATTCCACTTAAGTGTGTTTATGTCCCAAGTTACCTTTATATGTTATGTGATTTTTATAAGGGTTTTATGGTAATCTTTTGGTTACAGAAAGGTAAGTAATGAACTTTTATTCAGTGAAGAGTTTTTTACTACTTTGAAAAGGTGAACAGTATTACTTTGATAAAGTATACATGGTTTACTTGTTGTTTTTAAAAACTAACAGTTTTCATTCTTTGTGTATCCCTTACTGAGCTTTTTATGCTCCTCCAATGTTTTTGAAATGTTTTTCACAGGACATAACGTGGAATAGGGTCATGGATGGGAACAAGGGAAAGTCATGATACCTAAAACATGGAACTAGACATGTTTCTTTATAAGAGTTTTTATTTTATGGAAACATAGAAGAAGTTTCTACATTGCAATATTTTGAGATGTAATAGTTATGATCTAATTCTTTAATACTCTAAACCTAAAAAGATCCTCAATGTGTAATCTTGTAATAACTCATGATTAAGTAAGGTTTAAGGGTGGGGCCTTATTGTTGGTATCAGAGGTCGGTTTAGACAACTTTAGGGATTAGGAGTTTTTGTTAGACACGTGATTAGTCCCTATATCTATTATTTTAGTTAAATCCTTGTTTTATTACTTTTTTTAGGTCATGTAATGTCAGTTACGAATGGAAGGTGAAGGATCTCAAACGACATTCATATCTCTTCCTGATGACATGCTTGCAATAATTATTTCAAAGTCATGTTTGGATGATTGTGAAACTTTTTCTAGCATACAACTCACTTGCAAGTAGTTGTTTGAGAAATCAATCACCTCCACTATACCTCATTATCATCATGGATCATGGGTTGTTTTTAGAAAAATACTATTTTCACAATATTCTCATATTTTTAAGAAAGGTAAATAATATCAAGGTATTCTCAAATATTTTTCCTTATCACAAGAATTTGAATCATATTAGGATTTTAGAGATGGTGCTGAGGAAGTAGACCCTCGCACAACCTATTTATATTTGATTTTAAAATATAGTCTCTCAGCACATACTTATGGTATTTTAAAAGGACCAATAATAGAAAGTTTCAACTCAAATTCTGTCGGAATATTTTATAGAAATCATGATTTATCAGATGTTTTGGAATTATATGTCATACATGATTATTTTCCAAAACTTTTTATTCTGTGAACACCCATATGACCCATGTTGTACAAGGTGTATTTGGATGGAGGATGAAAATGATTTTGAAGAATCTCTAAATCATTGTTGTAATGCATGGGACTTCTACCTACGTGAGCAAGATGATGATGAAACTGAGTGGACGCCATGATCAAGGTATGATGATTATTCATTTTGGGAATCGTTTTATTTTATCTTATGGTCGTAAAATAAGACATCAAGAATTAAGATGTCGAGACCGTAACGAATTTGGATGAAAATGAGAGGTATAAAGAAACTATTAAGGTTAAAACATGTTAGGGTTATTTTTGGAGTTTTATAAAAAGTAAAACACGCAGACTGTGTGACAACCCGTCACGTCGGACAAAGCTGCGGGAATCAAACCCACAACCAAAGTGCCACTGGTATTTATCATTTACCACTGAACTACGTGAAGTCCCTGGTCAGTTTTAATGATTCTTCTTAGTTAGATGATTTTATTAATTAATAGTAAGTTGATTTTGGCATATCTATGTAAATTTATTAACCTATCATGGAGGATATGTGATTAGGATAATTACTTTTCAATACGAGACATTATGAGCAAATGATGTTGTTTGGAGATAAATTTTATGATTTAACTTGGAAGACTATGTGACTAAATCCTTCAAATATTTGGGTTTCAATCATAGTTTGGTTTACATTGAATAATTTTATGGAGAAATTGTTTATCGAATGGTCCTCGTTGAACTTTGGGTTTGTTGGACAAATTTTGGAGATTAATAATATATTTTCTTTTTATAAAGGTTTATCCTTTTCTAGATTATCTCATCTTGTAATAACCATTTTAGTTCTGGTTTTGGTTAAAGTCTAAAGTCATGGGAAATATATAGTTATGTTTTGTGGATTAGGTGGTTCTCTATAAGTTGATAATAGTACTCTTAATGTGAACAAGTCTTCCTAAATACTCGTCTTTTGGAGAAAATATGAGTTTGATTAAGGAATATAGTAAAAGTTGGAAGTCTACGTGACAAGTAAGTATGTTTCATTATGATTTAGTTAGGCTCAAAAACAAATTCCTCAATGAAAAGTAACATAAAACAAAAATGTTTTCTGTTATCTTTTCCTACTAGGGAATCGAATACCGTTTAAACCATCACAAGATTGTGATTTTCTTGTGGTTAACTTTCTCCTAAACATGTTTTCTATCACTCTCCATCAGAACATGACACTATGTTTTCTCCTCCATTTCCATGTTTTCCTACATGGAATCCTAGTATGGGTTAACTCGGGTGACCTATGTACTTATCATTCTTTATTTTAAAGTGATTGTTTTACCGACTCTTGTTCTGATGTGGGACTTTCAGGGATATTTCCAAGCCCAATTTTAAAATTGCGAGGACGCAATTCCCAAAAGGGGGGAAGGATGTAACACCCCAGGTAAATAATGATATATGAAATTTTTAAATTTATCCATATTTGTGAATAAAATATTAATATTACTTTAAAGTGGATGCTATGCTCGATGGCGTACCCAATACGCAACAACGAGTTTCTTGGGAATCTTATGTTGCACTCTAATAATAAAATAATATTATTTTAAATGGTAGTTAATGCCTAGACATTGTAATGGAGGGAATGAACAGAACTACCTACAAAATGATTATATATGTCTGTAAAATATTTTTACTCTTTATAATAAATGTTAGAGGATTAAAAATGAGAAAGAATCCAATTTTAAGCGTAGACAGTCTAATATTCTTTAAAAGGTCGATTAACCGCCTTTTGATGGAGAACCTCTTTTAAATCCACTTTTTGACAATTTTATGTGTTATATTTGACAAAATAAAATTCTTATTTAGATTTGGGACATCAGAATTTACTTGGTTTAAATTTTTGTTATATTTCTGATAAAGTTCAGTTGTTAACGAACAGTGAAAAATGTTGTATTTTAATTCAAAACAACTTTTTAATCTATTTTATTTATATGATTATATTACCTTTTTAATTTGTTTTAAAGTTTAAATAGAATATATTTTTACCATTTAATCCAATGGTGGTCATTGTAATTAATATCACTTTAAGATTGGACATAAAGGAGTGTCATTATTTTGAAAGATATTGTTTCAAAAAAACACGCTATTTGTTTTAACAGCGGGATTTAATTATAAAATTAATTAATTCAACTTCTATGTTATGAATTTGGTAAAATAGACATCATTTTTGAATTCGGAATATCAATTATAAATTAGGGTGAATTTTTGGTATTTTTCTGAAAAACATCAATTTCTGATGAATAGTGAAACCACAAAGTGGTGGTTACAAAATTTGATTTTTCGTTTAAATGGGACTTTACCACTTCTGTGATTTGAATTTCAAAAATCCAATTTAAATTATATTAATTGTTAAGTAAATTGTGGTACAATGGGATGAATATAATTTTTTATGAAAAGTGACTTTTATGTTTTATTACTCGCGATTAAAGGTAATTAGTGTGATTTAAGGTAAAAATGATATTATAATAAAATGAAAATATATTGACACTTTTCCTAACCCTATTGGATGAGTTATGGCCGACCAAGAAAACCCATGGGTCTATTTTTGGTACCCCATGGAGCCACTTGGGTTTGGTAATGACATTTATGCCTTTTATTTAAAGTTAAAATAAAAATGTCACAAACATGATTTGTTTTAGTAAAAAAAGTTTACATGTAGTTATAACATTCAGAATTTTGACTATAAATAGTCATTGGAAAGATAAAAAGATTTCCTACATCATGATATTTTTTTTATAATATTTATACATTATATATATTAAATTATTTATGACATCATGATGATGTAGCGATTACCTCATTAATAATGGATTTAAATAAAATGGAAAGATAATGTAAATTCTAAGACCTACACATGTCCAAAACCTATTGGATAGGTGTATTTCGAAACCTTATCACCTTAGCCTCAAATTATATCAATGTGGGACCATTAAAATCCGAAAACCATTTGAAAATAAAGTAACATTTTATACATTACCAAGAGTGCCCCTCCTCTCCTCGTATAAAAGGCCCCCACCTCTACCACCTTACCCACACCTCTCAAGCCTTTGGTTAGGACATTATCTGATCATTTTGACTCTCTGCATCCCTCTCCTCATCCTAAAAGCCTTAACTTAGGCAGGAAGTGTCACGACCTGTCCTCGGGGCCCGTGCCGTGACTACCCCAAGCTCGTCTTCCATAGGACAGGGGCTGGCGACTAGCACCAAGGCGTAAATCCCAACAAAATCGAAGGCATTGCCTTTGAAAAGTAAACAAGCACCATAGAGTAAGCAAGTGGAAAAGTAAACACTAAGTAAAAACTGTAAAAGCTGTGCTGAATGTAAAAGGGGCCATAAATACAAGCCCAACTGTAAAGTACAACTGAAAGGAAAAACAGCAACTGAAAGGAAAAGCCGCAACGTCGAGCCGTCCTCTGGAAGTCCCACCTGAAAGGTGGGTACATGTAGTCTCCACTGCTCCTTGGGTCCACCTGACCGCTCTGAGTACGTCCCGCCTAGTGGTCCACCTCCAGGTACCATCCTGCTTTGCAAGCCTCCACCACGATCAGCGCTGTCTGTCATCTGCAACCAACACAACGTAGTGCGGGCGTAGCCCGTGCAGGGGTGAGTATAAGCTACTCAGTAGGGACCCCGAGACCCCCGAAGGTCTCCCGAAATCCACAAAGGATAAACCACAATGGGAAGATACAATCACGAAGTAACAACAGACACTGCTTAGGTATATGCCCATACATATATGTAAGTCATCAATTCCCGTTCGGCTCCAACGTCCGAGCCCAAGAACAACCTAGTCCACACAGGAAATCAAAAATGTATACCCACACAGGATAGCACAACACAATCCCCAAAGGAGAGTAAACAATAATCCACACATGATAGCTCAACACAATCCACAAAGGACAGTAAATCCACACCGGATATCTCAACATAATCCACAAGGAGAGTAAACAGTAATCCACATAGGATAGCTCAACACAATCCACAATGGAGAGTAACACAGGAATCAGCTCACACAGGTATACTTCGTCGAAAAGGTGAAAGGGATGATCTGGTATAGATACTGAATAATCTAAGCTGAGACCCACATAGGATACAAGAGCAGCATGGCTGGGGCCCACATAGGATACAAGACCAGCACCAAGTCATCTAAGCTGGGACCCACATAGGATACAAGACCAGCACTCTTCATTGATTCATCTATACTGGGACCCACATAGGATACAAGACCAGTATTGAATCATCTAGACTAGGACCCACATAGGATACAAGACCAGCTGTCTTCGTTGATTCATCTATACTGGGACTCACATAGGATACAAGACCAGTATTGAATCATCTAAGCTGGGACCCACATAGGATACAAGACCGGCACAGCTAGGACCCACATAGGATACAAGACCAGCTGTCTTCATTGATTCATCTATACTGGTACCCACATAAGATACAACACCAGTACTGAATCATCTATACTGGGACTGACATAGGATATAAGACCAGCACAGCTCGGACCCACATAGGATACAAGACCAGCTGTCTTCGTTGATTCATCTTTACTAGGACCCACATAGGATACAAGACCAGTATTGAATCATCTAAGATGGGGCCCACATAGGATACAAGACCAGCACAGCTATGACCCACATAGGATACAAGACCATCTTTCTTCATTGATTCATCTATACTGGTACCCACATAGGATACAAGACCAGTATTGAATCATCTAAGCTGAGTCCCACATAGGATACAAGACCAGCATAGCTAGGACCCACATAGGATACAAGACCAGCTGTCTTCATTGATTCATCTATACTAGGACCCATAGAGGATACAAGACCAGTATTGAATCATCTAAGCTGGGACCCACATAGGATACAAGGCCAGCGTGGCTAGGAACCACATAGGATACAAGACCATCACTCTTCATCGTCGCAGTCCACTGAGGATTTCTGCACAGTCATCGGCGCAGTCCACTGAGGATCTCTGCACAGTCGTCGCCGCAGTCCACTGAGGATCTCTTCACGGTCGTCGTTGTCGAAGAAGCAGTCGCAGCCAGCTCTAGGGTTCCCGCACACAACAAGCTCGTAGGGAGGGTCCGCTCCACGAGACAAGAGGCCGATACATCAACTGTCACAAAGTCCGAAATTAATGTATCCAAAAGTTCTGTATTGTCTACATGAACTCAACGTCGCAGACGGCGCGTCAATCGGACGCCCTGTCTGAGAGTTATTGGCTTTTTCGTCCCAGGGCCCCGGTTGGTTTTTAAGGCAAAACCAACTCGACCGTACACCACCTACATCCAAACCTTGGGCGGAGTATGCCAAAAGATCCGTCTCACTTAGAGGAAATCAACAAAGCTGACGGCGTATCAATCGGACGTCCGTAGCTCAAGATATGAGCGTTTCCGCTCTGAGGGCCCGGTTGGTTTCGTGTACGAACCAACCCGATCGTACTCCACCAGCGTCCAAACCTCGGGCGGAGTATGCCAAAAGATCCGTATCATTTAGAGGAAATCAACAAAGCTGACGGTGCATCAATCGGACGTCCGTAGCTCAAGATATGAGTGTTTCCACTCCGAGGGCCCGGTTGGTTTCGTGTACAAACCAACCCGGACGAACCCAATGTATTCCGAAACCTTGAGTGCGATATACCGAAATGACCGTCTCGATCCAAGGATCGAGTGTCCGCTGACGACGTGTCGTTTTGAGGCCCGTAGCTCAAGTAACAGGCATTTGAAAAAAAACAGTCCGAAGATGGGGGGTCCGGGCCCGGGCCGACCCGGCCCGACCCCCCCGTGGGTCGGCCGAACCGGGAAGACCCGGCCGGACCCGGTCGGACCCAGCCCGGCCCGGCCAGGGCGCGGCCCGGCCGAGCGGTCTAGTGACGCGGGGGGGAGCCGCCACCCCCGCGTGACACCCCCACGGCACCCGCGGGGTGTCGTCCTGGGCAGCCGAGCGACGCGGGGGGGAGCCGCCGCCCCCGCGTGACAACCCCGCGGCACCCGCGGGGTGTCGCTCGGACAACTAGATGCAGCTTCAGCCGCGTCCCGCCCGCGCCGGACCCGCGCGGCCACGGGTCCGCGAGTGCCGCTGCCGCGGCTTCTGTCGCGTCTGCCTTGTCTGGCGGCGCGTCGGGGTGCCGCCGCACCCGGCTGCCGGCGCCACCGGCGGCTTCCGCGGGCCATCAGAGTCGCTCCGATGGTCCGATTCTGTTCCCATCTGTGCCGCTGCTCCTCCAGGGACTCGCCCTTCACTGCGGAATCATCAAACTTCCGTTGCGGCACGTTCCGTAGTCACCAGTCAAATCCGCACAAAAACAAAGAACGGCGGAGGGTTTTCGGGCTGTGTTCGTTTGGCCCGCACCCTCCGCGTTAGAGATAAATATCGGGAGAAACAAAATTCAACACATGAATTCAACAATTTTAATGGAATAAAATTGTTCTTATGTCCGGTTTATTCATTCTTGAATGGAAATAACATGGGAAATAAGGGCAATTCCAAAAATAAAATCTCTACCTCGTAGCCGTCGTCGTACGCACGTTCTTCGCGGAAGGAGGGGATCGTCGCGTCGTCGCGGAAAGACGTCGCGTCGTCGCGGAAAGACGTCGCGTCGTCTCGGAAACCGGCGTTGAGTCGGTGAACTCAACAGACTGAGAAACATCAGATTTAATTATAAATAATTAAATCCGTGATTTGGTAAAAACCACAAAGGAGATTAAAAAAAGAAAATCCGAGACTCTTACCTCAAGCAGCCGATCGAAGATCCGTCGCGGAGGAAGAGACGTCGCAGAAGAGCGTTGCAGGAAGGGAACGTTGGTGTCACGGATCACGGCGTCGCATCATCGATTTCCGGGTTTGGCGTTCTTCGTCGGAGACCAGCATTCTTCGCGTTCTTTGCGTTCTTCGCGTTTTTCGTGAGAATGATAAAGGCACGAGAACTCTGTCAAACCTCTCAACGAGTAATCTTTCAAAAGACCTTGTTTGTCTTATTTTATTATTATGTCAACAACTGAAAAGGTAAGTAACGTCCCATAAATTCGTTGTATTATTTCAACGAAAGTAACAGCTCATTTAATTCACGAAATAAACCGCCCAATTAAATAGTCTGTTAAGAATTTAAGAAAACGCGTCAGTTGACTTTCAAAATGACGGGTTTTCGCGGGTGCGTTACTTAGTAGAAAGAAACGGCGGGGCTCGTGCGGGCCCCATCTCACAAATATTCTACCAAGGGGGTAGGATATTTCTGGATAGCATCCTATCCGGATCAACTTAGTTTAAGACGCTTTTAAGTGGCTTCAAGTAGCATCCAAGTGGATTAACTGAAATAAAATAAAGTTGTCGTAAAATTATTTTATTTCTTAACTTTAAACCCGAAAATTAGAAACCACACCCGAGCAAACGCAACTCCGGAAGAGGCGTTTCTAAGCGAATATCGGCGTTGTGATTTCCTCAGTGCCCTCAGAATTTGATTCCGGGCACCAGATCAAAAGTTAGAAAAACCCGCTCGTTCGTTCACTGAACGTACCCGAGCCAAACATCGGAAAATGATTCTTGGCACAGCGGGCCTCAGAATCAGGTGCCGTCAGAAACTGCGCTCTTGTAAAATTCAAAAGAAAATTAATAAAAAAATTTCCTTGAAATTTACGTGACTTTACATTACTCCCACCTAAGGGCTTTACGTCCCCGTAAAGATACATCATAAACTAGGGAAACAAATGTGGGTACTGAGCATGCATCTGAGCCTCCAACTCCCATGTTCTCTCCTGTAGGTTCCCGTGCTTCCATCTGATGCGCACAAGAGGAATCGATCACCCACGTAGGACCCGCTCCTGTCGATCCTCTATCTCCACCGGGACCTCCGCAAAGGTCCCCCATCATCAATGTCTAGCTCCCCATGGTCAATGATGTGTGTCGGGTCGTGCACGTATCCCCTCAGCTGATATACGTGGAAGACGTCGTGCACCCGGTGCAACTGAGGTGGCAGAGCCAGGCGATAAGCCACCTCGCCAATCCTGCTGAGGACCTGGAAAGGCCCGATGAAGCGTGGAGACAACTTTCCGCCTCGGCCAAATCTCCGCAAACCACGTCGAGGTGAGACCCGCAAGAAGACGTGGTTGCCATCCTCGAACTCTAGTGGCCTCCGCCTCCTGTCAGCATAAGACTTATGCTGGCTCTGAGCTATCCTCATCCGCCCCAGGATGACCTGGACCTTTTCTGGTCCTACAAGAGCTGCTGTGATTTCTTCTTTGCCGATAAGAGAAATCTGGTCTCATCCCCTGGATGAACCACTTTCTTTGCCTAAAACAGTCAATCCCGACATGGATGATACTAATCCATACCAAGGATGACGTCGTAAGGCCTCGACGCTACTACCAAGATATTCAACCGTTACTCTCGCCTCCATGGGTTGAGTCACACTGTCGGCATCAGTGTGTGGTAACTGGGTATCCTCCAGTAGATGCCTCACAAGTGAGGGTCAAGTCAACAGTCAAAACTGGAACCTCTTAGTAACAACACAAAAGAGGACAGGAATGAAAACATCACAAAGGTATGTGTCTTTTATTATTTCAGATCATAATACAAAGACGCTACACAATAGCAACAAGGAACTATATGTACAAAGGACGTATCCACTAGTTCTGCTCTTGTCCATTTGCTTCCAGAGCTCCATGATCGAAGGCCTCAGCTGCCTGAAGTTGAGCTCTCCCATGTCCACCAACTCCCTGTAGTCGGGGTGGACCTCCTGGTGGTGGTGGTGGCAACACCTCGAAGTGTCTCCCACCATCGGCTACTCGGCCAGCTCATCTGCCTCGTCCACCTGCACCC
This sequence comes from Viscum album, assembly GCA_963277665.1. Lineage (NCBI taxonomy): Eukaryota > Viridiplantae > Streptophyta > Magnoliopsida > Santalales > Viscaceae > Viscum > Viscum album. The sequence continues at coordinate 199,814,834 of OY728121.1, read as the reverse complement.
TGCGGACCACCATGGCTGAACCTCTGTCTGGGAGGTCCCTCTACCACCTGCTGCTCATCTGCAAGACGAGTCGGGCAGTCTCGAGCCATGTGACCTCACCCGCTGCATGCGTAACAATGCTTGCCCCTCGTGTAGCTGTCTCTCCTTCGGGTGCCCCGCACAACCGAATCTTCATCCTGAGACTTCCCATCTGATGGTCTGGCCCGCTTGGACCTCTGCGTCGCCTGTCTACTGCCAGCTGCAGAAGACCCTACTACGGGCCGTCCTGCTGAGGGCCCTGTCACTGGAGCCTGCTCGGCGAGAAAACTATCCACTATAATGGCTCTCTCCAACACCTCTGCCTGTGTCGGAATGTCGAGGGAGATCATTGAAGCCCTGATCTCGTGCCTCAGTCCCTTCTCAATGGTCCGGGCCCGGAATAACGGGTCCCGTACCTTATCTTTGGAGTAGCGCGAGAGATCAGTAAATCTCGCCGAGTACTGGGCCACTGTCATACTACCCTGTCGTAGATGTAGCAGCTCTTGGATGTGCACCGCACGGAGGGTGGCTGGGACGAAATCAGAGCGGAAGATGCTCTCAAAGTCTGTCCAGAGATGAGTTGTCTCGTCGTGCACCTGGAGCATCATGCTCCACCATCTGCCTGCTTCCGCGTGCAGGAGGCTCGCTGCGAGGATCACCATGAGGTCTTCTAGTGTCCTCACTAACCTGAAAACTCGCATGACCGCCTCTAGCCAGTCCTCGGTTGCCTAGGGGTCCGTCTCCCCACGAAACCTGGGTGGTCGCTGGCACTGAAACTCAAGCAGAGCTCCAAGGTGACGTGCATCGTCAGCAGTCGTGGCGGGAAGCATCGATGGCTCGGCGGGTAAAGGTACCACCGGTGCCTCTGCTGACAAGGAGCCCTGCACCGAGGCCTCGTCGCTCAGTGGGCTGTCATCACGCTCCACTCTCGGAACCCTAGCTGGCTGCCATCATGGGGCCATCCTGAAAAGGAAACAAGTGTGCCACGGTCAGAACAGTACACCTGGTGAGCTGACACAAGTAATCACAATGAAAACATGAAACACACATGCAATCAATGTTTTCGTGCATTAAGTCGGAAATCAGAAGTCAGGGTCCTGGTGTACGGATACGTCGGGCGCCGCACCAACACTGGACTCCCTGGACTGATAACCACACCTAATATGCAAAACACTATTGCTTCACATAGAAGAAAGATCAGAGTCTGTGGTAGAACCGACCGCCTCTTATACCAATTTATCATGACCCGTCCTCGGGGCCCGTGCCGTGACTACCCCAAACCCGTCTTCCATAGGCCAGGGGCTGGCGACTAGCACCAAGGAGTAAATCCCAACAAAAGGGAATGCATTGCCTTTGAAAAGTAAACAAGCACCACAGAGTAAGCAAGCAGAAAAGTAAACACTAAGTAAAAAATGTACAAGTTGTGCTGAAAGTAAAAGGGGCCAGAAATACAAGCCCAACTGTAAAGTACAACTGAAAGGAAAAAAAACTGAAAGGAAAAGAAGCAGCGTCGAGCCGTCCACTGGAAGTCCCACCTAAAGGGTGGGTACAGATAGTCTCCTTTGCTCCTCGGGTCCACCTGACCGCTCTAAGTACGTCCCGCCCAGTGGTCCACCACCAGGTACTGTCCTGCTCCGCAAGCCTCCACCACGATCAGCGTTGTCTGTCGTCTGTAACCAACACAACGTAGTGCGGGCATATCCCGTGCAGGGGTGAGTATAAGCTACTCAGTATGGACCCCGAGACCCCCGAAGGTCTCCCGAAATCCACAAAGGATAAACCACAACGGGAAGATACAATCACGAAGTAACAACTGACACTGCTTAGGTATATTCCCATACATATACTTAAGTCATCAATTCCCGCTCGGCTCCAACGTCTGAGCCCAAGCACAACCCAGTCCACACAGGAAAGCAAAAATGTATACCCACACAGGATAGCACAACACAATCCACAAAGGAGAGTAAACAATAATCCACACAGGATAGCTCAACACAATCCACAAAGGACAGTAAATCCACACAGGATAGCTCAACATAATCCACAAGGAGAGTAAACAGTAATCCACATAGGATAGCTCAACACAATCCACAAAGGAGAGTAACACATGATTTAGCTGACACAGGTATACTTCGTCGAAAAGGTGAAAGGGATGATCAGGTATAGATACTGAATCATCTAAGCTGGGACCCACATAGGATTCAAGACCAGCACAGCTGGGGTCCACATAGAATACAAGACCAGCACCAAGTCATCTAAGCAGGGACCCACATAGGATACAAGACCATCACTCTTCATTGATTCATCTATACTGGGACCCACATAGGATAGAAGACCAGTATTGAATCATCTAGACTGGGACCCACATAGGATACAAGACCAGCACAACTAGGACCCACATAGGATACAAGACCAGCTGTCTTCGTTGATTCATCTATACTGGGACCCACATAGGATACAAGACCAGTATTGAATCAACTAAGCTGGGACCCACATAGGATACAAGACCAGCAAAGCTAGGACCCACATAGGATACAAGACCAGCTTTCTTCATTGATTCATCTATACTGGGACCCACATAGGATACAAGACCAGTATTGAATCATCTAAGCTGGGACCCACATAAGATACAAGACCAGCACAGCTAGGACCCACATAGGATACAAGACCAGCTGTCTTCATTGATTCATATATACTGGGACCCACAGAGGATACAAGACCAGTATTGAATCATCAAAGCTGGGACCCACATAGGATACAAGACCAGCACGGCTAGGACCCACATAGGATACAAGACCAGCACTCTTCATCGTCGTAGTCCACTGAGGATTTCTGCACAGTCGTCGGCGCAGTCCACTGAGGATCTCTGCACAGTCGTCGCCGCAGTCCACTGAGGATCTCTGCACGGTCGTCGCTGTCGAAGTAGCAGTCAGTTCCAGCTCTAGGGTTCCCGCACACAGCAAGATCGTTCGGGAGGGTCCGCTCCACGAGCTGGGAGGCCAATACATTAACTGTCACAATGTCCGAATTTGATGTATCCAAAAGTTCTGTATCGTCTACAGGAACTCAACGTCGCAGACGGCGTGTCAATCGGACGCCCGGTCTGAGAGTTATTGGCGTTTTCATCCTAGGGGCCCGGTTGGGTTTTAAGGAAAAACCAACCTCACGGTACTAAACATGCATCCAAACCTCGGGCGGAGTATGTCAAAAGAACCTTCTCACTTAGAGGAAATCAACAAAGCTGACGGCGCGTCAATCAGACGTCCGTAGCTCAAGATATGAGCGTTTCTGCTCCGAGGGCCTAGTTGGTTTCGTGTATGAACCAACCCGTCCGTACTCCACCTGCGACCAAACCTCGGGCGGAGTATTCCAAAAGATCCATCTCACTTAGAGGAAATCAACAAAGCTGATAGCGCGTCAATCGGACGTCCGTAGCTCAAAATATGAGTGTTTCTGCTCCGAGGGTCTGGTTGGTTTCGTGTACGAACCAACCCGACCGAACCCAAAGTATTCCGAAACCTTGAGTGCAATATACCGAAACGACCGTGTCGATCCAAGGATCACGTTGCCACTGACAGCGAGTCGTGTGGAGTCCCGTAGCTAAAGTTACATGCATTTGAACGAAAATAGTCCGAAGACGGGGGGTCCGGGCCCGGGCCGACCCCCGCCCCCCTAGGTCGGCCGAACCGGGAAGACCCAGTCCGACCCGGTCCGCCCGGCCAGGGCGCAGCCCGGCCGGTCAGACCGGCCTGGCTGGGCCAGCCCGGCTCGGCTCGGCCGCGCGACGCGGAGGTGGGGGGGGGGGGGGTGGGAGCCGCCACCGCCGCGTGACACCCCCGAGGCACCCGCGGGGTGTCTCCCTGGACAACCGAGCGGCGCGGGGGAGAGCCGCCTCCCCTGCGTGACAACCCCGAGGCACCCGCGGGGTGTCACTCGGACAACCGGACGCGGCTTTAGTCACGTCCTGCGCGCGCCGGACCCGCGCGGCCGCGGGTCCGCGAGTGCCGCCGCCGCTCCGGCGACCCGCGCCGCCGGCGGCTTCTGCGGGCTCTCGGAGTCGCTCCGGTGGTCCGATTATATTCCCATCTACGCCGCTGCTCCTCCCGGGACTCGACCTTCACTATGGAATCATCAAACTTCCGTTGCGGTACGTTCCGTCGTCGCCCGTCAAATCCGCACAAAAATGAAGAACGACGGAGGGTTGTCGGGCCGTGTTCGTTTGGCCCGCACCCTCCTCGTTAGAGATAAACATCAGGAGAAACAAAATTCAACACATGAATTCAACAATTTTAATGGAATAAAATTGTTCTTATGTCCGGGGTCTTAATTCTTGAATGGAAATAACACGGGAAATACGGGCAATTCCAAAAATAAAATCCCTACCTCGTAGTCGTCATCATACACACATTCTTCGCGGAAGGAGGGGATCATCGCGTCGTCGCGGAAAGGCGTTGCGTCGTCGCGGAAACCGGCATTGAGTCGGCGAACTCAACGGACCAAGAAACAGCAGATTTAATTATAAATAATTAAATCCGTGTTCTGGTAAAAACCACAAAGGAGATTAAAAAAAGAAAATCCGAGACTCTTACCTCAAGCAGCCGATCGAAGATCCGTCGCGGAAGAAGAGACGTCGCAGAAGAACGTTGCAGGAAGGGAACGTCGGCGTCGCAGATCACGGCGCCGCGTCGTCGATTTCTGGGTTAGGCGTTCTTCGTCGGAGACCGGTGTTCTTCGCGTTCTTCGCGTTCTTCACGTTCTTCGCGAGAAGGATAAAGGCACGAGAACTCTGTCAAACCTCTCAACGAGTAATATTTCAAAAGACCTTGTTGGTCTTATTTTATTATTACGCCAACAAACGAAAAGGTAAGTAACGACCCATAAATTCATTGTATTAATTCAACGAAAGTAACAGATCATTTTATTTATGAAATAAACCGCCCAATTAAATGGTCTGTTAAGAATTTAAGAAAACGCATCAGTTGACTTTCATAATGACGGGTTTTCACGGGTGCGTTACTTAGCGGAAAGAAACGGTGGGGCTCGTGTGGGCCCCACCTCAAAAATATCCAACCAAGGGGGTAGGATATTTCTGGATAGAATCCTATCTAGATCAACTCAGTTTAAGCCGCTTTTAAGTGGCTTCAAGTGGCTTCCAACTGGCTTACGTGAAATAAAATAATGTTGTCGTAAAATTATTTTATTTCTTAACTTTGAACCCGAAAATTAAAAACCACACCCGAGAAAACGCAACTCCGGAAGAGGCGTTTCTAAGAGAATACCAGCACTGCGATTTCATCGGTGCCCTCAGAATTCGATTTCGAGCACCAGTTCAAAAGTTAGAAAAACCCGGTCGTTCGTTCACTGAACATACCAGATTCAAACTTCGGAAAATGATTTCGGGCACACCGGGCCTCGGAATCAGGTGCCATCAAAAACTGCGCTCTTGTAAAATTCCAAATAAAATTAAGAAAAAAATTTCCTTGAAATTTACGGGTCTTTACAGGATGCTCTTCAAGAAACCCTTTTGGTTCAAACCAAAGGGAGTTACCCAATTTTAAGGTAACGTCTTCACTTGTGATATTTTGTTTTATTTTTCTTCTCCAACCCCCTGAACTCTTTTTATTCATTTCTTTTGTAACAACTCCAGTATCAACAATATACTAGTATGTTGTTATAATAATTATTCGAGCTACACTTACACAAACCTTCATCTAATGGTTAAAGAACATACAGTTTCTGTGGAAGGCGAATTTCTGCCTCACGAAACGATGATTGTTCAACACTCATATAACACCTTCAAAGGTGTCCATTAAGATGTCACTATGTTTATATATGATATATAATATTTTTATGTTTTACTTAAGCTTCCGTATTTTTCATTTCTAGCATACCCTTATGGATTCCATTATGGGTATACACGATATCTTCATTTTAGAAGTGTGGACTACCACCCCCTCAAAGTGATTTGATTCGTTAATGACATATGTGGGATGTATAAAGGATGGATTTAAAGTTATTATATATGATTTTATACTGGAATTATAATATACCTTTATATCATTACTGTTTTCTTTCCATTAAAATATGATATAGAAATGAAAGTAGCGTTCATGCGTACGTACGGCTTACCGTCTCCATAAACGGTGCATTTCATTTCTTATCTTCAAATGTAATGTACTATTATAAGTACATATAATGGATATATATGATGTATGATAAATATAAATGATTAATATAATTCTGGAATTAAAAATATACACATCTCTCATTTAGTTTTAATTCCATTAATATGACATAGAAATGAAAGTAGCGTTCATGCATACATACAGCTTACCGTCTCCATGAACAGTGCATTTCATTTCATACCTCTAAATGATTATGTAATATTATAAATAAATGTATATGCTGGATATATATGATATATATGATATCCAAATCAGGAATGTCATTCTGGATATAAAGTACCTTGGACCACATGAACAACATGTAATTGTAAGAAGTCCACTTTTGACTTAAGAACCAAATATCGACAAAACAAACATTATTAACTTAAATGATTGCATAATATTTATAACATGTCAATAATTTATATAAAAGTAATAATGAACTTGAAAAAGGTTATTAATTAAGTATAAATTAACTCAAGTTTATTATTCATGATGTTAACGAACGATCATGTCAAGTCGGACCCGAGGTAAGGGATCCTACTCCTCTCTTTTTTTAAGTACGCTCTTTTATGTCATTCCTTTTAAAGATCATCCTTATTTTTATTGGGATGTTATTTTATATTACTCTTACTGTAATTTTTATGTTCATATGATGAGAGACCCTATTCTCTTTCATCAATCCATTTTGGAAGTTTTGAGTGGCGCCGTTAGGCTGCTGAATTTTCGTAAGTGATCCAACCTCTCTATTTCTTTTTAAGTACTCTAATTTATATCATTACTTTTAAGCCCATATTTCTTATGTTTGGGGATGTTCTTTTATATTCAACATACTTTAATTTTTATGTTCATATTATGTGAGACCATATTTGATCTCATAAATACATTTTTGGAAGTTTTAAGTGGCGTCGTTAGGCTGCCGAGTTTTCATAAGGGATTTTTCATCTCACTTTTATTCCAGTGACATTTATGCTACGTTTTCCAATATTTCCTTTTAGTGGTGTATGTAATTCCCATTATTATACACTTTGTGTAGTATAATTTCTTTTATGGGTATTTACATCTTCATTGTATGACCCTTCTTCCATGGGGTGTACTTTTCAAAAGTTACCCAACTCGGTAAGGGGACCTTTCACCCTCCTCTTTTTAAAAGACTTCTTTTGTAATGTCTTTTAATTTACATCTTATTATGTTGGGATATGTTCTTATATATCCTTATTGATGAAAAGTTTATGTACAAGTGATTAGATACCATTCACTCTCTCATCGACTAATTTTCTAAATTTTGAAGTGACGTCGTTAGGCTGTCAAATTTTTTACAAGGGAACATCTTAACCCAATTTCAATTTCTTTGGGTTCAACTTGTACTTCTTGAACATGTCATCCTATGAATATGTGTGAATGACCTCTTATTTTTTCACACTTAATATCCACTTATATTGGGTGTATTTTTATTTCTCATACATAATTATGTGATATATTTATCCTTAATTTAAGGATACCATCTTTATAATGGATTTCATCTCAATTTACATTTCCATTGAGACTTCATTGTTGTTATGCACCAATTAACTCTTATAAGGTGTGTATAATGTCCTTTGACATATTATATCATGAATCCCTTCATTCTCAGGATATTATAAATCTCAGATTAAATGTTATTCCACAATTATTTGTATTCAAGAGTCTCTCATTTTGTTAAAAACTCTTTAACAAAAATATAGTTTTAAATGTTTTAAATATTCATTATTCTAAATCGTTATCTTTAATGTCCATGTTTTCAAAATGGTTTCCAGTATTTATTTATATGGACACTAATGTTTTAAAATTATAATTCCATTAAAAGATTCAAAGTGTTATTGTACACTTTGATTCAAAAATATCTTTTAAACGGTTTTTGAAAATGGATTGATTAATTCAATTTCTTGGAATTAATTATTGTGATTGAAAATGAAATTATGTTATTGAAATGTTTATATTTTCAATATTTTATGTGTAATGATGGTACATGGACATTTTACGGGTTGTTACGTGATAAACCATATGACGGGTGGTGTCGTGAATACCAGAACAGGTGGTTACGTTATATCATCCAATGCATTAGGTATGGAAGTTGGTCGTATGACTATTACATTAAGTATGTATGGAAGTTGGCCGAATTGCTATTCCCTTAAGTGATATGTGTGGAAGTCAACCATAAGTTTATTCCACCTAAGTACGTTTATGTCCCAAGTTACCTTTATATGTTATGTGATCTTTATAAGGGTTTTATGGTAATCATTTGGTTACAGAAAGGTAAGTAATGAACATTTATTCAGTGAAGAGTTTTTTACTAATTTGAAAAGGTGAAAAGTATTACTTTGATAAAGTATACATGGTTTACTTGTTGTTTTGAAAAAATAACAGTTTTCATTCTTTGTGTATCCCTTACTGAGCTTTTTATTCTCATCTCATGTTTTTGAAATGTTTTTCACAGGACTTAACGTGGAATAGGGTCAAGGATGGGATCAAGGGAAAGTAATGCTACCTAAAACATGGAACTAGACATGTTTCTTTTTAAGAGTTTTTATTTTATGGAAACTTAATAGAAGTTTCTACTTTGCAATCTTTTGAGATGTAATAGTTGTGATCTAATTCTCTAAAACTATAAACCTGAAAATATTCTCAATGTATAATCTTGTAATAACTCAAGAATAAGTAAGGTTTAAGGCTGGGGAATTATATTTATGAACTCTTATGCCACGATATTATGCTGCAGAAATTGCAGAACAATTTTTCAAGCCGAAATCATTGTGTAGTGAATACCATGCCAATTTATCTATCAAGGGTATTCATATATAAGAAAAATAAATTATTGGTTATATAGTTTAATGTATGAATTAAAAATTTCATTATTGTGTAATAAATCATAATTTTAAATGAATCCAAGTTATCTGATCGATGTGGCACATTAATTCATGAAATGAATTGATTAAGAAGGGTTCACCATGATGGTGATCTAATGCATTTGATAATGATTTGTATCATGATACATCATGTTCAATTAGGTTTTACTAATTTTAATTTGAGTTAAATTAGTGTCTACACATGATTGTTGTGAAATGATCTTTGCTTCGTGATAATATATTGTTAAACATTGTTGTCACATTTTAATGTTATGATAATCGTGTTATATCATTCCTTTAGGTTCATTTTTCGCTTGTGATCCATTGATATTCCTATTTCCTAATAGGTACTATATTATTTATTTTATTCATTAAATACACCATTACTGGGATTTATAGCTCACCATTTTCTTATGCATGTCCTCAGGTTATCCCATGAAATGCTATGTACGAAGGATTGTGTCTGGTCATGAAAAAGATGTTTTCAATAAATATGTGTATTTCATGTTTTAAGTAGTTATGTAATGTTCCGAAGCCCCAAATACAATATAAATATTGTTCTTTAATGTTGTATTAAGTGAATATTTTATGAAATAAATTGTGTTTATGTGTGAAATAATCAGTAGTGTTGTTATAAATTAAATCAGATGTCCGTAAAACCCTAGTTTTTGTACTCACAATTTACATGGTCTCTCCAACTTCCCTCCATTAAAAAAAGAAAATCAAGGTGATAAATTTGTTTCATATATTAATATTATAACTATAATTTAATTTCATCTCTTGAAACAGAGTTATGATATTCATTATCAACAAATATAGTATTTAAAAATCATTTATAATAGTTCATAATATTATTGTGATTAACAAAAAATATCCCACGTTAGTCTCAATCCAGGTGTTCAGTAATGCCAATTATCATGTACCAGGTTATACCGAGTCATGAAAGACACACCTTTTTAGTTTTATTACGCGTTTTTACATCTCTTCTAGAACCACGTCCATTTGTTCATATCTATACAAATATTTGTTTTCTCAGAAACTAATTACATAATATTTTACCAAAATTCCATCATTTTTTACTTTATATAATAATTTCATTAAAGTTCATATAATTTTTTTCAATTCCTGACATCAAAAATATTACTTAACAATATTTTGAAATATAATATGTAATCCCTCCTTTTATTACATAAAATTTTCTCTATATTTTAAAAATAGAGGAACATTTGATTTTTATTTTCATGGATATAATGATATGTAAGACATGAAAACATATAACCTATTAATAAAACACATTCGCGTATCAATAATTTTTTCGTTATAATTAATTTAAATACATCTCATAACTTTGGATCATATATCAATGTAAAGGGTGAATATTTGGACTAGTAAGGGAAAATACAGGATACTGTTTACTTATGATCTTGAGAAACATCAATAAGAAAATTATAAAATACATAATGGAATAATATAACATTATATGATAAAAATAATAACATAAATAAGATATTTTAAATCATCATAATGTATTTTATGTAGTCATTTATAAATATATCGCAATGGTTTATCATTGAGGACTCTTAAACATTACCAAGTGTATTCTACAATGTATCATTAAACATTTTAAATATAGAGATTAAATTATTTACCCAATACATTCGAAAACTATCATGGTATCTACTGATATGTCGCAATAAATATAATCAACAGGTATCATAGTAATACACTTAATAAATAACCTGTTTAGAATAAAGTTTTCCTATTTTATATAAAATACAACGCTTTTTAAAAATTATGTTCCTCAAGAAAAGATCATTAGGTCATTAGTACCCCACAAAAAGGAAGGTTAATTTTATATAATGTAATCCAATAATAAATTTGATAATATTTAAATATAGTTGACTACCCATCAAAAAGAAATATTTTTGTGTATTAACAAATGAATATAAGGTAATTTCATGAGAAAATTAGAGACATAATTATATGAAGATTTGGTAGCATAACAGGTTTGAAAAAAGGTCGAATAATACATTAATAAGATAAGGTAAATGGGTATAACAATAATAAAGGACACTAAATATATTAAAATTATTCAATATAATTAACATATGAAAAAAGATATTAAATTTTAAAGACATACCATATAAAAAGTGAACTTTAATGGAAAAGGGAAATGTGATTTCCCTTACCTAGATGAGTAACTCCTAAATCAAAATTATTGAGACCATGAGGGCGTCATGAAAACTTTTGTGGAATCCATGGAATGTAAAACTATCATATCTTCATGATGTATTGAGTGAGAATGGATTATGATAGATAATTGGGTTGAATTTTATAGCAAAAGTGCGAGAATAGTTTATTAATTTCCTTGGACACCTTAGTTGTGGTAAAATAAAAAATATGCGATTTCCCATGGTATATTCACATGTTAATGAAAAAATATTACACCTATTAAATTATTATTATCCAATAGTGATTGAAAAAATTTTATATTACATGTTACATAATTATGATGTCATTAATGATACCAAAAACAGAAACTGTATTTTTGCAATTCATGAAAAACTAATTTATTTTTGTGAATTATCATAAATTCACCATAACGTTATTACTATATAATGGTATAGAGATTATTTTTATATTATAAAAATAATTATCGATATATTACATTTTTAAAATTTTAATATAAAAATCACTTTTTATTAAAAATAATAGTGGACAAAAAATGCATAGTGAAAATGCATAGTGAAGTTTTGACACTTGAAAAAATGAAATAATTTTATCATTTATATTTTAAAATGGGTGTTCTAATCATTATATTTAATTAAAATAACAAATAATAATAATATCACAGTTTATTATAATAATTACATCTTTCCAAAAAAACTAAAATTTATAACCAAGTAGTCAATTTATCCAATTAATCATATATAAAATATCTATTCTCAATAATAATTTTATGGAATAATAATTTTATTTTTGAAACGGGATTACACAATGAGTAACTTTAGCCTTTACAAATAACCCCATATCATAATTTTATACATCCTACTGGTGAGGTGAGTGTTTGTGAAAATCTTATAGGGATGCTCGATTAACCTAGTCTGAGTGGTGATGTACACCAACTTGAAAAAATCCCAATGCCAATTATATTAAAGACACATTTTCAAATATATTCTTTGGATTAGTCAAGATATAATCCAAAAACTTCTACTTCACTCCAACATTCATAAAAATTGGTTTTTTTTGAAAAAACACTACTGGATGTTCAAATTTTCTATTTTTTCTACATTAATTTTCCATTTTCATTTTTTACATATAAACAATAATTATAACAAAAAAATTATTATTAAGAGTATAGTTTATAATGGTTATATTTACAGAAATTCATAATTCACCAATGTTAATATAACATCCACAAACCAATGATATAATTTTCCAATTTACTCAGTTCAATGTTAGAGATATATATTTATGTTCTTTTATAAAATAATATATGAAACATTTTATGTGAAAATTATCATTGCAAAATTTTGGTTTGTTATAGGATGTATCTTAATAATTTGTTCAAAAATGTTACTAAAAACAAATAAATGAACATTGGTTGATGTTTTAATAGATTCTTGGCATGTTATGATGTTATACTGTAATTTTAGTTCAATCATCATTAGGAATATTATTAATGTTTAAAAAAATGAGGATGATAACATGTTGCGAAATAACCATCAAGGTATCATTGAATCATTTTTGAGATGACAGTGTCTGTTGAAAAAGAGTGTGATTGGAATATTGTGTACTAGACATGTCTCAAAATAACAACATCAAAATTCAACAGGTGATTGAATATGATACACATGTGACGAATTGGAGGGCAGGTCATATTGAAATTTCAACACACTAATATATTACAAAGAAAAGAAATCATCATGAATGATCATAAGTGGTACACAAGTCATAAATTGGAGCTCAAGTCACGAAGTGGCATGCAAGATATGGAGTGATGTGAAAGTCGCGAAGTATGGAACAATGTGAGCAACACACCTTGCGTGAAGGGTCCCGAAAATTCCTAGAAATAGTGGGATGCTCATTCTCACTTGAAATTAATCCCATCACATAGAGAAAATTTTATCTCCATTCATGCAGGTGGCATGATCACAAAAGTGTAAGTTTGGTTGCACAAGTATTAAGATATTCAGAAGTTGCATGTGTGTTGATTGATTGATGCCAATATTGGTTTATGTGTATAAGTGTTTGAGTATCCGAAGGTCTGATTTGGTGATGTGAGTGTTGTGAATGTATTTATTTGACACTCGCATGCCCGGTATTGGGAAGATCTCCAGGTTTGGAGAAGCATGCTAGTATATTCTGGGATGCGTGAATGTTTGATGGTTTCCAGGTTCACCCATGGTAAAGGTAAATTCATAATTTTATGAATGTGTAACTTATATAGAGTGTTTACATATAGAATAATATGATTTCATTTTTTTATAATGAAGGGACCTACAAGTCATCAAACTGTGAGTGGATCCATTCCAGAGTAGTGAGAAAAGGAAGAAGAAGAACATGATCCATTCTTCTAGTAATGAGCCAGAGAGATAGAAACTGGGAGTGAAACATTGGAAACAAGTGAAAAAACCCTAAACCTTAAAAATGCATTCAGCATAGGAATAGATGTGATCTCGCCCGAACAGTGTAAATTTGCAGTGAGTTTTAGTGGATTTGGTTCATTGGCACATGGCTATTGTATATTCCTAGGATGTATCCCAGTGCAGGTGAAACATGTAACAAAATAATTTTTCCTGTATGCTTGCTACATTACATTACATTAAATGAATCATTACTAGATAATGAAAGAAATAATATGGTCTGCATAAACACATACGTAAAAACAATTTGACCCTTAAAACAAAGAGGTCAATATCCATTGTGGTAGGATGAATAATCATAAAAAAAATATCAATACCCTAATTCACCCCTCTTATGGTATCTAGTTCCATTTTGGACCTAAAAATTGGTGTTGGAGGGAAAGATTCTTTTATAATAATTTTTTTCTCTGACATGGTTTACTCAATTTCTCAACATAAAGATTCAATTTTATCTTAACATGGGGTGTGATATCAAAGGTAAGAACATCAAATAAAAATCATAATTCATTTGAAATTCTACATTGTGGATGTGTCAAAGGAAAGAGTATGATTCGGGTAAGATAATCAAGTAGTGAACTGAATAATGATTTCAATAAATTGCACACTAAATATACTTACTCATTCAATGATGTAGTAGGAATGAGTGAAGAACCTAATATTCCAAGTGATCTAGTCACTATTTATGTGGAAGAAACTCCCAGAAGGTGGACATTTTAATTTTTCCATGAAACAAAGTAATTGGATCAAAAGTTGGATGAAGAGATTAAATCAAAATATATCCAGATCCAAGAAATAAAAAATGAGGTTAACAAGCAAAGAGGATTAAATCAAAGTATTATTGATGTGGCCACATATCTGCGGGAGAATAATGATTTTAAAGCTGATGAATTGTAATAGTTTTCTATAGAAATAGGAAATCTCAATGTGGTTGTCATGGGAGTGAATCTAAGCTCAGAAGAAATTCATAATCAGATAGACAAAAATGATGATCTTGCTACACAACTATTTGATTTAGTTCGGAAAAATTAAAGACTAAATCATGATAATGTATCCTTCTCTGATTCTATTGAATAAAATATAAAATATAATGGTGGGATGTGATATGGTAGATATGGTCACATGGGAACTAGAAGATGAGATGAATATCAGGAAGAATATCAGAAGAGAACACAATGATCATCATGAATCAAGAGAAAAGATGATTCAACAATTGGGTGAAGAAATTGAATCAGTCAAGAAAGAAATGTATAAATCAAATGGCAATGGAAATCCTAAGTTGAAGGACCCACTACACTTACTATTTTATTGTCCATGGGTACGTGATGTTAAAATGAGAATAAATTGTGCTATTTATAATGATAATAATGAACATATTTTCTTATCTCAAAGACGATATGGTATGGGATATTTCTAAATTGGATATCATGATCCCCCACATATGTATGATAAGAAACGTGAAATGAAGAGTTCTAGATATAAGGAAAACATTTTAGGTGCTGGTGATTGACCAAAAAATATTAATACAGGATGTAAGCGTAGTATGTTATATTTTTTAAGTATTCATGGTCATATAACAAATATTTCTTCATAGGATCAGAAGAATGTTTCATATGTTGAAGATAGAACATTAACTAACTTTGGGAACAAAAAATGAAATTTCATGAATTTTATGAAAGTAATGCCTCTCAAATGAATGAATTCATCATTTTTTGTTATAGTGGGAGAATGGTAAACACTTTGATAATATTTCAAGAATCATAGGAGATCAATATTAGAAGAAGAACTCAAGCTGCATCAACATCGCTGTTGTGAAATGATGAAATAAGGTATTCCTTTTATGGAGGATTTTTATATGTTCTGATCATGGGTATTTTGAAAGTCATTAAACAAAGAAGAAATCAAGAAAGTAAAAGGAATATCGAATGTGATTCCAATCTCAATAGATGTATAATTGGAAATAAAACATTTTATGACATTTTGGTATATCGGAAAATAGGTTTACTACCTCTGGGAATCACATGGAGCGGAAAAAATAGTGTGTCAATCATCTTCTTGGTCACACTCACAATTTCTATCATAGATATAATGTGAATAGAAATTAAAGATTTAGAGGAGACCTACTGTATTTGTGAGTAATAAGTATGTAAAATCAGTGGAATCATAAACCCCAAAAAGTAAGGGTAGCATGATTCAAAAAACTGTAATAGAAAAATTAATAATGAATATCACCGAAAATCCACATTTCTTTCCATATACATGGAAGTGAAGACAAGAAGACAGATTCCTACATAGAGAAGGAATCAATGAAAGTGGAATATTGGTAGAACATCAAAGAAGGAACTGTCTACCAGTGGATTTGAGACCCAACGTCTAAGAAAGATAATGGTTGAAAAAGATGAATAAAAAAAACATAGAATGTAGGAAATGAATGCTAAGTCATAAGACCTGAATAGATGAAGTTGTCTAGGGAGTTAGAGCATGCGGGGATGGATTGTGACACTCTACAAGAAATAATCAATGGGCGGATCCATCAGGATCAACCATAATCCTCTACATGAGGATTCATGAAGATCCACTCTCCCTATTTATATATAATGTTGTTAACAAATGTTTCAAGTGTATCATGTTTTAGGGAGATATGACCCATGGGTAGGTGGAATTAGATGATGTAGAGTGATAATGTGATATGCTCTAAATAATGAATTTATTCAAATCAGGAACCAATGTAGAAAAATAAATGGAGGTACTAGGTGTAATAGAAAGTGATTGTGTTATTAAAATTATCTCGTGTTTCTTACACCACGTTCCAACTCAATGGGCAGAGATATTTTTCATCGAACTGGTTGCTAAGGGTTGAATTCTCCTAATGATGATCTCATTAATATATGAATCCTGGAGAATCTTCTCAAACCAGCCATCACATGTGAATAAATGATGTAGGAGAAGAAGAATGTTTATAGGTCTAAAAAATAGGCCATGTAACTGGAAGATCATGACATTACAGGGGGATAATTATCTCTCACAATCAGATGAAATTTCTCAAAGGGATATGATGATTGATGAAATTTATTGAAAATAAAATTATCAGAATAGTTATATCTCGAATATAATATCAGATTCAACATGTTCTATTGCACAACGATTATATCTTCCAGATATGTCTCAGATTGTTATGTTCTGTAGAAAGAGGAGATGATATGATAAAGAGTTTACATTGAAACTAACAATCTCAAATTTATATACATGTATAATATTGTGCTTCAAATTTTCATTGAATATATATCTATCAGTATCATACTCCATTTCCAGTGTAAGTTATACGATGGGAGAAGTGGGATTTCTGTGAAGTAGATAAAATCATGCACTTCATGATTATTTATATTGTTCTAATAAAGTGGTATCCACTGAATATTTTCACGATACCATGGAGTTGTGAATGAATATCCATAATATTTGAATAAATATATGTGAGATGTATCTGAACAAAATTATGTCACTATACAATGAAACAATGAAATGATTTCTATTAGAAGTGATGAAGCGGAATGAGACTCAGGAGTAGAAGATGTGAAAATGATGATAAAGAAGTAGATACATATAATTAAAACGAGGAAGTCTAGTATATATTTGTGAACAAGTCATACAGTCAAGCGTAAATTTATAGGTAGAATATCCACGTCGATATGATAATGTCAGTGGAGATTAAGAAGATGAGGACTCTACAGAAAGAACGATACATATCACTGGTAGATGCCTGATTTTTTGAAGAAGGAGTTGCAGATGAAAATTTTGTTAAGCCTATAAATAAATATCTTGAAAAAAAGTCAAAGATATAGATATTGGGAGATCACCAAGAATGAATTTATTATTTATTTCTGAATCTAAATAATACAGGGAGGTTCTGAGAATATTTCGAAAGGAAAATTTTGATGGGGATGAACACTCCATTGGACATATAGATGAAACTATCAAATGATGATTAAGACAAGGTGGTTAATATCACTGAATATATGAAAATTATTGGTTTTTTATTGTACTTGACCGTGACATGGCATCACATTGTATTTTTCACATGTTAAGAATTGATATATCACCATAATCCCGAGGAAATCCACATGATTGTATTGAAAAAAATACTTCGATATATTGAAGGCACTATCGATTTTTTTGATGTATAATGGAAAATATCATCCGGAGCTGTGGGGATTTAGAGAAACATATTGGGCTGGTTCAGTGGATGAAAGGAAATCAACGTCATAATGTGCTTTATATCATTGTAGATTGTGTATTTCTTGTCAAAGTGATGAGAAATATTTCATTTCATTAAGCTCCGTGGAAGTTGAGTATATTGTTTTCACTCAAGCATTGAAAGAGTTATTGTGGATGATGCAACATCTTAATGTTATGGTAGTTGATGTGATGTCTTTTATTAGAATCCATTGCTATAACTCATTTGTTATAAATATTAGATATATATATTCCATCACTACAAGATAATGAAAATTGAGATAAAATATCATATTTCAAGGATAAGGGTTAAGAGGGAATCGTGATGTTTTCGTATGTGCCTACAATACTACATGATGAATAAATTCCAAAAAAATCCATACCCATAAGATCTTTTGAGAGTCATCAACATGATCTAGGAGTTCAGTCGACTCCCTAGACATGAACACTTGTGGATGTGGGCACCCATATCTACCCATGGTATGGTGTATTTTCCTTTCTATATTATTATATGTCCTCCACTCTATTTCAGAACATAAAATAGATACCATCGGGATGGTTTGAAAAGGGGGAGAAAGAGTGACTCCTAAAGGGGGAGAAACTATTTCTATATAAGGGGCGGATAGAAGCCGATTGTTGGAAAAGCAATATATGTGGAGTTTATCAAGATAGGTGAAGATGCTGATAGGGGGAGCACCTAGATGAGATTATGTGGTGTTATAAGTGATCATCTAGAGCATAACATGGGATACACAAGAACCCAAGATGTGATGAATAATAGTATTAAATTTGATGATTCAATAACTTTTTAATAAAATAATAGATATCAAAAAATCTAATGATTATAATAAAAGAATAAGAGTGGAATTGGAATAGTGTAAAAAGGTTTCTTTCGATCGGCTATTTAGTATTATTATGGTATCAGAAATTGGTGTCATAAATGAAGTGATTCATTGGTGAACTTTTCAAACTACTCTTGTTTCTCACGCCGATCATTGCTCATGTTGTCATTGAGTATGTATTGAGTAAATCATTGATCATTGTTAGAATTTCTATAGGCAAATGATGATTATATATGGAAGAAGCTTTAACGGGGTATCAAATTATGAAAGTGTTGTAAAAAACCAAAGGGTGATATTTTTGGTAAAACTCTGTCATGGTATCATTGAAGCATTTTTGGGATGATTTATTTGTGTTGATAATGTGGGTGATTAAAATATTCCACACCAGGCTTGATTCAAAATCAGAACATCCAAATTTGACAAAGGAAATAATTTGGTGCACCAGTGAAGAATTGGAACAAAATTCATATTTCAATTTCATCAAACCAATATATGAATAAGGAATGAATGTAGATTCAATTTTAACAAGTTTCACACAAGTGATCAATGGGTGTACAATCCATGAAGTGGGGCGCAAGTTACAGTGTCATGTGCATGTCTCAAAATGGAGTGCAGGGTTATCGATGCACCTCACATGCAGGTTCCCAAAAATTACTATAAATAGAGGGATACACATCCTCATTTCGAATTAATCTTAACCCATAGAGAAATTAGAGCTCTAGTCGCACATGTGGTTTTGGAGCGCATTTGGTATTTTGGGCATCCAAGTATTATGATATTCAAGAGTTGTGTGCAAGTTGATAGTTTCACATCATTATTCAGTTTGATTTAATAGAGAGTGTTTCACCCATGTTTTTATTTGGAAAAGGGAGTTTTATGCAATTATTTTGGTGATAGACGTGCACTAGGAATTAAGATGTGTGCTAGTAATGGAGAATAGTGTTGATCATTCTAGTGTTGCATGATTGTCGGAAGATATCCCGGTACACCTCATGTATAGGTGTATTTATCAATGGATGAAATTGGAACATCAACAGAGAATCTAAAAATATAAGAATATGAATTAATTTTTGATAATTAAGGGATATAGAAATCATTAAACTACGAGTGGATCCATTCTTGAGAACTGAGAAATGGAAGAGGAATAAGGTGATCCAATCTACCAATAGTTAGTTTGAGAGAGAAAAATATGGAGGGACCCTCGGGAATGATGTGAGGTAACCATAAACCTTGTAAAAGTAGTGATCCTGATATTAGAAGTGATATTCCATATAATTTTATATTTTTAGTGAGTATTAGTGAATTAGGTAAATAGACACATTTTTGCTATATGTTCGTTGAACATAGCCAGGTGAGCGTAAACCATGTAAATTTTTTTTGTTTCTGTAAGCAATCTTCCCCGCATTCCATTCAAAGAATCATTATGAGATAAAAGTGAAATAATATTGTCTGCACAAACACATAATCTCAAACAATGTGACCCTTAAAACAAAGAGGTCTTGATCCTGTGGGTTAGGAAAAAAAATCTTTAAAAGAATAATCATACCCTGATTACCCCCCCCCCTCCCTAGGATATGTGTTCCCATTTTAGACCTAACATGAGATTACCATGAAAAATAAATTTATCTAAAGTTGATAATTAAACCTGAATTTGATCATAAACATTTACATTAGTGGTGTAAATGAAAGTTGAATCATTCACAGAACATCAAGAAACCTTGATAAGATTATACAAGATCTTAGAATAACCATGAGAAAAAAATCGACTGTAATAATCACAATTTAAGGTTATTTTTAGAAGGAAAAGGTATTTGAATCTCTTAACAAAATGATATAATCATTCCTTCATAAATGATTAAAATAGTATAGAGAATATTTTAAATAGTTCTCATACACATATATGGGATTTTTTTTGAAAAATATGAATCATAATAAAGTTACAACAACCTAGGTAGTGATTTGACTTTATGTAGGTCGACTTTTTGTTTAAATAATTACTTTTCTGGGTAGGGGTAATATGATAGAGCATTGGAACTAGAAGGAGAAATCAGTGAACCAAAAATAATCAATGAAGTAGTAATTATTTGAATTAAAGATACCATACTGGAATGATTGCATCAATTTGAGCTGAACACAAGATGAAAATTTATAATTTGACCATGAAAAAGAAAATTTTAATTCAAATATCTTAAATATATCATTCGTGTTATTTGGTATCAAATGGGAATAGCATAAAAGAAACAAATTGATGATCTTCCACTAAACAAAACCAAATCAGAAGTACTATTTTTTATGAAAATGATCATAGATAATGATAATTATGTATCCATTAAACTGTCATTAGGGAAAAAAACATTGGAAGAATCCCATAAAAAAGAAATGAATGGATAGACATAATGATACTTTTGAATTTATGGAATGGATATATATAAATTAATAATAATGAAAACCTATTTCCTATTACTTTTCACATAAAAATGTGATGATTAAAAAAATTAATAAGAATAATTCACAAGGACATTTATCATATATCTCAACATGTGGGATTGTTTATTTTTTGTTACTAGAATTCCGTAGAAGGATGGAGGCTACCTTATGAGTAATTTTAAAAAACCCGTTAAAATATGGAATTTCTAAAAGCTCATCTCCAATTCTGGGAAGATAATTGTTTCTACGATGAACACAACCAGGATATCAACTCAAATTAGAACACAACATGATTCTTACAAACTCATAGGGTGTTCTTGATCCACCTAGTATAGAAATTAGAACATGGGTATCAAAAAAATCCAAAGGAAAGAATTTATACAAATATAGCGAAAATATATATAATATATTATTATTTGAATAATAGTTAAATAGAAATCGAAAAGATTATAGTCCATAACTGAATAGAGATAGTGGATATGATTCCACTCAATGTAGTCAGAACATGGTAATGTTTTGTTCAATCCTTAATGGAAATATAAAATTAAATCTAAATACTCCATGTGATTGAATGAGAAAACT
This sequence comes from Viscum album, assembly GCA_963277665.1. Classification (NCBI taxonomy): domain Eukaryota; kingdom Viridiplantae; phylum Streptophyta; class Magnoliopsida; order Santalales; family Viscaceae; genus Viscum; species Viscum album. Next base: position 199,793,043 of record OY728121.1, on the reverse strand, counting down.
CCACCAATATCTTCAATATATACCAAAGTAGAGTTGAAAGAAAAATTTGCAACGTCACAATGTAACCACCACTGTCAATGCATCCAAATACATTAAATGGTCTACCCAATACCAAATTTGTTCATTTGTTGTGATCTAAATAGGGTTAGTAGAGTGAGAACAAGGTGTTCCATAGAAAGTCTCTAAACAATAATCTAAAATGGTCAAATTTTTTGAAAACAAGGCATTATAAATAATTTTCATTTTTATATCAAAAATTTATAAATCATTTAATGATATATTTTTCGAATTTCTAAAATATTCCACAAAAATTAGTCTTTCAATATTTAATATACATAATATGTAAAATAAAATAAAATATTACATCACATATCATATCAATTCCATGAAAATACAAGATAAAACATTTAAATAAAAATCATAGGTCACAACATTTCCTAGATCATTATTGGTTATTCTAGATAAGACACACAATCCTAGGCAATAAAAATGAAATGAATCAAGACTATATAAATATGAATAAAATATAGAGTGTATGGGAACATCATAGAAATTGGTCCACCAAACAAGTTAGTATTGTCTGAATAAAATTAGGCCTTATGAACATAGATTCACTACATCAGTGACCCCCCCCCCCCACAATAGAATCAGTTGGGGTAGCCTATTAATACACCATCAACCAAAGTATATGATTCTTACAGTGTACTTTAGTTTCTATACCTTTTAATTAAAACCATGCCATGAAAACTATTTCTAAAATCTTTTTTACAATGATTTGAATAAATTTTTTTTTCATTTATCCTATTTCAATGGAAAACTAACTTTCACTAAATATAATATTCACACACATTGATCAATCCTGATGGCCATTACATTTCATTAATAAAATAAATTATCAAAACCAATGAAAAATGATCATCCAAAAATTGCTAGGGATGGATCCATTGGCCTCAAACACAGTTCACACACACCCAAAATGGAATCCTTGAAAATGAAAACACAATGAATGTAATGGTGTACTCAAGATTAATATATACACTCTTAGAATCTATTAAATAATCCAAACGATATTCAGAGATGATAATTCAAAACATAACACGCAAAAATCACACTTGCCACACCATACCAAACAATGAACTAGACCTTGGAATAAGGTGGCATGAAATATTGATAACTGAATCAAGATAATTACCATAATATAGAAAAGGATATATAAATGTAGTGAAATATTGATATCATGGTCAATGGAAATAATGATACTGAAGTAATTCAAGAAAGGAGAGATACAGAACCACAACAGTAAATATCGATCACTAAACATAATGATTCATAAAGCGAAGAGAACTCCAAAATAACAAGGCATAGATCTTATGATGAGATGAAAATACAGAAAATATTAAATAAATATGAATTGCTCATATAAATACCTAAATACCATGACTCTTTAAAATTACACAATATATAATTACTTTACAATAATGTAATCATTGTGGCCCATATACATCAAAAAATGAATCCCCTAATATTACGAATAATGATTATACCATTTGTATAACATGTAAATATTACATGATGTTTATTAATTTCACACCCTATATCTAGTTTAAATAATCTACCTTTTGACTAACACAATCCATCTAAATAGTACACACTATGTGTAATGTCCCAACAGATAGAAAAAACTCAATATTTTGCTAATGATATCAAACCACCATATGTATTATCTAACATAGAGAGTTCCAAAATAAACCAAATAAGAGATAAATGAATAAAAATGATACATACCTTGAATAAGATAACCTGATTATTGATTCAATATATATTCCTTATAGATTTTCCATTCCTATATTTTTTGGAAATCACATACACTATATCATAAGGAAAATTATATCTTCCCTAAGAATTATCTTAATAAGGAAGGTATTCATTCTCTATGAAAATTTTATCCTTTCCTATGTTTTCATTGTTCATTTTATAGTCACTCTAAATCGAAATGACTTTATTCCTAATGCTAGAATTCAGTTTCACATCTAAAACCTCAGAATCCTATAAATCATTGGTTATAGAGTATTTTGTTTTCAGGATCTGAATTCTCTGAAATATAGGATCTAAATTTTCTAAAATTCTGGTTTCAAATTATCTGAAATTCAGACTCTGAATTCTTTGAAATTTATAATCCGAATTCTATGAAATTCAGACCCTAAATTCTCTGAAATTCGGTATCAAATTCTCTGAAATTTGGAATCCAAATTTCTCATAATTCAGTCTTTGAATTACTCAAAATTTGGACTCCAAATTCATTATAATTAATATTCTGAATTCATGGGAATTAAAACTCCTAAATTTATAGAATATATATTCTTATTTCTTTGTAAAAAATATTCCTAATATCCATTTCTTATACAATCTGAATGTTTAATGGATTACACATTGAAATTTATTATTCCCAGACTCTGAAAAATAAATTTGGTTAAACAACATCATTTTCCATACATGTATTATGAAACTATGTCATAAAATCTATTTATAAATAACCATTGTTTTAGTGAAATTTTTACTGGTCCCTCCATGTTTCATGGAAATATATGACTATTGGAGGATGGAGCAGACCATTGGAGAAGTGATTATAAATAAGAGATCACATGAATTATCCCAACAACTGTTGATAACATAATAGATTACATGCTACTGAAGTTATTTCTAGAGATAGAGAGAGACCCTCATGCTTTGTGTGGTTCTGAACATCATGTTCAGTTTACATCATGCAACTATGATTATAGTTGAGTACAATAGAAGGATTCTGAATATAGAATGACATAGATGCCGACTACCTTAATGATCGAGGGATTTTCAGTATTGTAAGATAGATTTTGACATTCCTATCATGGACCAACCCAGGTGTGTGTAAGATAGACTTTCATTAAAGTATAAATCAAGGGCCCTTTTTCCAAGGTTATTGGATACCCTTATCTAAGGGTTAAATTATTTTATACTTGTTAATTGATTTGTTTAATGTTTATTTCCACTGAATTTTGATAAAGAAATAATTTATAACCTACTAATACTTTCCAATTCTATTATGTACTCTGATAACTATGATTATCTACTCTTTAAGGTATAATCTTTATCTAAGTAATTATTCTTTAAAATTAATTTCCAGAATCACATTTGCATAGCCATATTTTCAGAAACTATCATTTTTTATTATTTAAACAAAATGAGACTTGTGTTATTTACATTGATTAACTTTTTTAAACATATTTCTCAGTATCGATAAAAAACGAATGTTTTTAAACATTCAATTCACCACCAAATTGTAATAGAGCGTCTGCATCAATATCTCAATATTACAATTGGTATTAGAGTTGTTCTCTGAAATAATAATATTCACATAGATATTATGTTTCTCAAGTTTTCATTGGTATTAATGTTAACTTTCGTAGGATCTTTTAACCTTCTTTACAATCATTTACTATTCACATGTTTTTTTGGAATGATATTTTCTTCAAGAATGGCAGGAATGAATATTGGTTCAATTAGGAATATAAATCCAACTAGACCATATATATTTAATGGGAATGATTATGAGTACTAGAGATATCATATGAAGACATTTTTTATAATACTATAGCGGACAATTTTTTCATGCTTATAGGAGATTAGATGATTCATGACAATGAAGTAAATTTTTTTACCAATCATGAAAAGATAGAATATATAAAAACTAAAAGGTACCTAATAATTTGTTGTGTTCCATGAATGGGTATATATAAATTCAGATTTCTTCATGTGAAGTTGCTAACTGTATTATGAAGAAATTGGATGTTAGGCATTTTGGTACATCCAATGTCATAGAGACTATAAGAGCTGCTCATAGAGTATAATATCATGGATTTATATTTCATTATAGTGAACCAGTATGCATGGTGCAAAAAATATTTATGACTACTGTTAACAACATACAATCTATGGGTGAAAAAGGACTTGATGATGAATCTCTTATGGAAAGGATTAGAGATATCATTCCTAATGAGTGGGAATCAAGGAGAACATCAATTATTGAGAATAACAAAGTATCCCAAATTACTCTTGATGAGCATTTTGGAACTATTAATTTAAACGAGAAATAATTAAAAGAGATGCTAATATGATTAAGATGTAAAATGGAAATTGAAGTGGATACTTTACTACTACTAAAGTAAAGACTCTTGAAAATGTTAAATGATCCAGGTCAAAATAAGTTAATGTTTTATCTAAATCATGTGAATGGGATCATTCAAGAAATGAGCTCGCTGACCATGCACAAAGGATGAACATGATAGTTGGAATGAATTGCATTCCCTATAGATATAATAAGAAAGAATGAATTGAAAATAATGACTTGGAAGTCACATGTTATGAATGCAATAGATCAGGGAATATCATATGGGATTGTCATATGCTTACCAAAAAGGATATAAAAGAAAAGTATTTAGAGAAAAATTTAATGAAGTATTACAATGATAAATCTAAAAATGTTTAGAATACCAATGAAACATATATTTCATGTTATGGAGACTCTTCTATGAAATATTCAGAGGATGAATCTTCTAATTAGAAAATTCTTGGCCTACTCGCCTAAAAACCCATTTGAAATCATTGTATAATGTCCAGGGTAGAAAATATTGAATTTATAACTAATATATCATTGATTTAAAATTATAATGATAATAAATACTCTATTTCTTTTGATGAAGAATCATCTAGGGATGATGATAATACATTAGCATCATATGAAGAATTGTCTAGGTTTTCACAACTCCATGAGAATGAAAATTCTAAACTGAAGAAAAAGCATGACATGGTAAATTATGGAATTTCTAATTTAACTTATGAATTATCATCTCATTATAAAGATCATGATAAGAAATTTTTTGATTTTAATAGTAATTCTAAAAACCCTATGGAAGATAATTTTGAGAAGGATAAACATTCTAAGGATCTTGAAAAATTAATTTCTATGAAAAATATTTTTGAGACTAACTCTACATTTAAAAATAATGTTACGGAGGATATTTACTTGATTACAAAATTTAATTTAGATATATTTTCATTGAGTAGGTTTCTTTAAATCATAACTCTGTTATGGAAAACATTGACAAGATGTATTCCCAAATTATTTCTCTAAGGAATATTTCTAGATTTATTTATACTCATTCTAAACTGGATTTTTTAATAACTATTTTGTTCCTAATGTTTCTCCATTCGTCACTAATTTAAGGGTGATAGATATTGGTCAAAAAAATCTTGAAATAAAACACAGTCTTTATGTTTTCATAATTTTTATTCTCCTATGAAAATGTGGGTTCCTAAAATCTTACATTCTACAATTTCTGGAACCAAGAATGTTTTGATTTCTAAAGGATAACACCATTAGATTAAGAAAAATAAAGATAGTTCCAAAATCAATACATGGTACAACGATGGTTGATGTTCTTGGGATATAAATGGGAACAAATACTTCATTTGAAAAAATCATCAATTTAAAACGAGGAAAAATAACATTTGGAGATAATGCTCTAGGAGAAATTATTTTTATAGGTAAAAATGTGGTTCATGGAAAAAACAATGATTTCATATGTTTTATATGTTAATGTTCACATGGAAAACCTCATTAGAATATGCCAACTATGTGATAAAGGTTACCTTGTGAATTTTATGAATGTTAAGTGTTTAGTAATCAATTCTAAAGAAGAGATCATTTTTTCTGCCCCCATGAAAGAGAATATATACACACTAGACATATAATAAATTAGGAGACAAGATCTACCATGACTTAGTGTAATGGAAGATCAATAATGGATATGGAATAGAAGGTTATGAAACTGTAACCTCAAGAACCTATTTAAACTCTCAATGAAAAGACTAGTTAAGGATGTAACGGAGATTATATTTGATTCTTCAAATGTTTTTTTATCATTGTCAATATGGAAATAAACATAAATCATGTTTAAAATCAATAAGTTAAGTCTCCACTATTAGAGAACTATAGTTGGTTCACAAGGATCTGTTTGGTCCAATAAAAACCGAACTCATTGGAAGAAAATATTTTGTATTTTCTTTAGTTGATGATTAAACTAGATTTACATGTGTATATTTTCTAACAAAGAAATATGAATCATTTTCATATCTCAAAATTTATAGAGTTACAGTAAAAAATTATAAAACCCATCCATTGATAACTATTCATAGTGATCATAGAGGAGAACTTAAAAATTCATATTTTGAATCATTTTGTTATAGAAAAGGCATCACTTATAACGTCTCATCTCCAAGAACTCCTCATCGAAATGGTGTAGAAGAAAGAAGAAATCGAATACTTCCTGAGATAACTAGAACCATGTTGAGTGAATATTGTATAGGTAAACACAGCTGGGCTGAATCAATATGTACTTCTTGTGATACTATTATTCGATTTTTAATTAGAAAATTTAATAATAAAACACACTAAGAAATATGGAATGGTAAAAAATCTAGACATTCATACTACAAATTATTGGGGTGCTAATTATTCATTTTTAATAATAAATATAATTATATAAATTCAACCCCAAATAAGATAAAAGAATTTTTATATGCAACTCCACAACATCTTTGACAAAAAAAATTTCAATAAAATTACTTGTACTGTTGAAGAAATAGTGCATGTTAAATTTTACGAGGATGATCCTTTTGTTTTTAAAAAACTTCAATCTAAATATTAATATGTTTTAAAAAAACTGACTATCAACCATTGATAGAAGATCCTTCTGATATGGAAAATGTTCATGAAAATATTTATGAAGCATTTACAGAAGAATATTTTTGAACTTATGTTGATGAACAAGTTTTCCAAAAACCAAATCATTTATTTCTATTGAATCATCCTAGTTATAATATCATTGGTGATTTAAATCAACCTATGAGGAGTAGATGTTCCTTAATGAATGAAGTTGATCATCTGGCCTTCCAATCTGAATTAGTACAAAAAATCACTGATGAATCATTAGGTGATGATTATTAGAATAAATCCACTCATGAGGAACTAAATTAATTTGAAATGAATAATATCTTGACCTTGGTATCAATTCCATATTAAACGTCTCTTATTGGTGTAAAATGTGTCTTCAGAAATATGTGTGATGAAAATGGAATCATTATAAGAAATAAGGATATATTAGTTGATGAAGTCTATAATAAACAAGAAGGAATATACTATGAAGAAACCTATTTTACAGTATCTAGATATTAATTTAATCCTACTTTACATGCCTTTAGATCATTATTTAATTTCAAAAAAAAATTCAATTAGATGTGAAATGTACACTCCATAATGGATAGGTTCAAGAAGACATATTTTTGAAAAACCTCTGGGTTTTGAATACACAAATCATATCAAACATGTTTTTAAACATACCAAATCGTTATATGGACTTAAAAAATCCTCTAGTGTAACATCCTGAGCTTCCATAGTACGCTTCTCTTTGAATAATACAGTAGCGTGTGTTGTACGAAACTTCGAGTTCTAACACACACCACGCCAAATCAAAGTAGTCCTTATGAATAGTAATACCTAATTTCTAAAATTTTAGAAATTTTATATCCAAAATGGACTTCATTTTGGGATTCTGAGTATCTAATTTAGGCTACGGTGATATTTTGGTACTTTTCAGATAACTTTAATATTTTGATGAATAGTGAAAATTACTAAATTTTAATTAAAAACAACGTTTTTAATCAAAATAACTAGTAGTGAGAAATTAATAATTTTAGTGGTTTTAAAGTATATTTAGAATATATTATTACCATTTATTACAACTCTGGTCATTGGACATAATTTCATAATTAAACCGGACATAAACAAGTATCAATCTTTTGATAGTCATTATATCTTAAAAACACGATTTTTGTTTTGAAAGAGGGAATTAATTTTAAATTAATTTCTTCCACTATTGTGTTTTGAATTTGGAAAAATGGATTACATATTTTGAATGAGGATGTCCAAATTGTTTAAATAGGTAATTTTTATTTTTAGTCATTTTGAATAATTACTTCGGTAAATATTTTAGTTACCATGGTTAAAGGATAAATATGGTAAATAAGGGTCAAAAAAATAATATCATAATAATAATAAATTACCCTAAAACATATCATAACCTTATTGGTGGATAAAGGTCCGACCATGGGAATCTTTGGGTCGATTTTGGGACCCCATGGAGCCAATTGTAGGTGATAGGGACACATTATTTTTATTATGTTAAAATAAATACAAAAATGACATAAGCATATATCTTTTAGCACAAAATTTTTTACATAGGGTTATATATGTTGTATTTTAGACTATAAATATTCATTAGAAATCTAAATATATATCCTAAATATGGATATTTTATTTATAATTTTTAGACATAAAATAAAATAATTTATTTATGACACAATTATGATGTCGTAATTACCATAATAGTGAAAAATTAAAATAATTGATATTATAAATTCACAAATAAATATAATTTGAGACTTTTAACAAATTAAAATAATTTTATTGGATAAAATGACATATTAGGATTGATTTAATTAACATTTTTCGAAGTAATCATTCTGTTATGATTTTTACAAAAGTCAATTATTGAATAGTGTCAAAATTGACAGAAAAGTGTTTTTAAAACAAATATTATATTATTAATTGATATTAAATTCCTAAAAATCTAAGGTTCGTCCAAGAGACTTATATCATGATATTTGTATCATTAATGTACCACTTTGGGGTCTCATGTATGTATATAGTATGTTTACTAAATATATAATATACAAATACAAAGTGACATGGTAAGTGTCAAACTAATTAACTAAGAGTTAAAACTAAAAGATAAGGTTAATATAATAACCCAAACCTATCTAAATTATATTGATTGGGTGTTTTTCGACCCATACCCACCTTATAATTTAAATAATACACTTTTGAGCCATTATACCCGAATATGAATTAATTATAAAATAATATTTCTAGCTTTTCCCAAGGTGCCCTTCACCCCTCTTATAAAAGGACACTCCCCCTTCTCATTAATTCACACCTTCAAAGCCTTTTTTTTCGGCCAACCCATGCACAAATACTCTCTAAACTTCCCTAAATTAATCCTATAGGACTTCCTTTAGTCATAAATCCATCCTATGGAGCCCTTTTGATCAAATCAAAAGGAAGAACCCGAAGAAGAGGTAATGATTTCACCACCCTTTTTCAAGTTTCTTTCCTCTTCCACTTCTACATTCATTGTTATTACCATTCTAAAATAATGAATCCATTATCTCCTATATACTATAATATTTTTATAATAATTTTACAACCATATTCAGTATTCTATCCATCATTTGAATGACATGTCACCATACGTGCGTACGAACGACTTACTGTCTCCACGTTGTGGTGTAATTGTTATTCAGTATATTATTATTTGGACGGGTATAATAATTATTTGTAATTCATGTAAATAATAAATATAACATGATAATGATTCTGTATATATGATATACCATCCAAATATATATTATTTTAATATCAAAACAATGATATTTCTGCACGTGCGTACTTACGGATTACCGTCCCCACGACGCGATGAGATTCATTTCCAAGTTCACCATTCATCGACGTTTATAAAAATATATATTACTAATAAGTATGTAATATATGACATAATAATGATACTGGAGATATATATATATATATATAAGGATTTATGTACTTACATATATCTTATTCACTTACTTCAGTTCAATACAATATGAAAATAGAAACAGTGTTTATGTGTACGTACGGACTACCGTCTCCATAATCGGTGTTTTCCATTTCATATATATGTCTATTATAAATATATATATATATATGATATATTAATCATGTTTTATATTCAGGAGGTATTTAAATCATGATCTAATTGATACAACCATGTGTCAAAAGTTAAAACACGTAAGATAAAGAAAGTGATTATTACCCGAAATATTAACTTAACATTGAAATTATTATTAAATGGGTAATATAAAGTCATAAATGAATCATGTATGATATAATAAATATTAATATGGTTCTGGTATAATTTAATAACATACTATGATCTTCATACAAGAGGTTAAACGTACCATCGACTAAAGGAAAGTGCAAGGTAAGGGGTTTTCATCTCACTCCTTATTCGCGTGAGATTCATGCCATATTGCCACTATTACCTTTTTTTTGTTGTATGTACTTCCCATAATTGTATTCTTTGTATAATATACTTTAATTTATGTGTATTTACATATTCATTGTATGATTCCTCTTTCATGGGTTGTGTGTTTCGTACGTTACCAAATTGGTAAGGGTTAATTCCTCAATATCATCATTATCCGAGATTGTTTATGTGTAAGTATTTATTGGGAAATTTTTATCATCCATGTCCACTTTTCATTAAATTTATTTCAAAATAAATATTTTAAGGATTTTGAAATGTATTCTTTATCAAGATCAAAATTTCAAATGTTTTAAAGATTTATATTTCTAAATCTATTCAATTAATGTCCGTGTTTTAAAAATGATTTTAAGGATTTATTTATATAGAATTGAATGTTTTGAAATGATAATTTTATTCAAATGATTCAAAGTGGAATGGGACACTTTGAATCAAAAATCTCTTTTAAAATTAATTCCTTTATAAATTTGTGAATTTTAAATGATTTTACAGAAAGGATATTTCTCTCAAAAATATTTACTCATCATTTGATGGATTTTAAACTCCTCTGAAGTTGACTTATTATATAAAACATATATTGAAGGTTTTGTGATATGTTTGACAGTAGATGTGTTATTTTTATACCATTCATGGTTTATGGAGAAAGTATTGACATCACATATGCTAGTTTTAATACGAATGTTTATGTTATGTTTAAACCTTTTCATATGGGAATGCATTGGACTTAATATGTGACAAGTGGAGCCCTCTATAGCTCCTCGATGCATCGTTAGGTCTCATGAGACAAACTAGTGTCTTGGAACAAAGCCATGACAAAATCTTATTTGTAGTCTTAGCACGAGGCCTTGGCTATGTGGTTATGATAGTCTGGCATTATGCATTCCATCATTATGAATGTGGTTAGTGATATTGCATGTGATTATTCGATTAGTAGAATATCCATGTGAATAAGTAAATGGAATTATTTCATTTTATTTCTCCCATATTATGATGAAGTTCAAGTTTAAAAGGCTTTTGTTTTTGTTTTATACATTGCCTTAAATGTTTATGCTTATTTTTGAAAGTTTCTACTGTATTGCTTACCCTTACTGAGCATTTGAGATCACCCCTTTCTATGATTTATTTTTCCCAGGATTCCAAGAAGTGAAATGTGATTGATATGCAGGGTTAAGCCAAGGAAATAATGGCGTTCATAAAGATTACTTATGTTGTTCTGTACGTTTTAAAGTGAAAATGTAACATTCATTTATGTGATCTATTTTTCCTAGACTGCTAAACTTATCGGTCCTTCGGGACTTGATTCCTTATAATCATGCCAATGAATTAAAATAATGCACGGACTCTTGGTTACAAGGTCGGGGCGTTACAGTTGGTATCAGAGGAAGTTTAGCAATTACCTTGGACAGTAGATTTAGATAAACAATGATTAGAACACATATCCCTAAGATAGACTTCGAGGATTAGTATAGAAGAACTTACCAGAATTTGGGTTTTGTAGAGATTTTGTGAGTTCTCCGAGCAATACATCCCTGTCTGGATACGAGCAGGTAGAGGTGGCTCTGGCACAAATGTACCTAGGGGTAAAACCCGAAAACACCGCTTTGAGCTAGTCTCGAACGGGAACTGGTGCACGACAACGGTCCTTGATGCACTCTTAGTTACGACACTCCCAGGGGATACGCTTCAGATAATTCTCATTTTCATTACAAACCATTATTAAGGGAATATGAGTATATACTTACTCAAAGAAAACATTTTTATGATTATGGATTATATCCATAAACTGTTCAATTTGTGTTAGGTATTTTACATGTTTGGTAATTATTCATTGCAATTCATAAACTGAACTAGTTTATGCTATTGTATTGAAATGGCGCATAGTAGAAGGAATGTGAACTCTCATAATATGTATGATCCAAAGTGTAAGAAGGATCATATCTTTCGTTTTCCAAAGCTTGAATTTATAAGGGAAATAGTTTCCCACATATTATTATCATATGAAGAAATAGTATCATGTATTGATAAGATGACTAAAGAATTCTCGGAGTCCTATGACTTTAAAGGGAAGTAAGAGAAGAAAAGGATGGATGAGAGAAAGATGGATAAAGGGAAGAGGGAAAAGAAGAATTTTCCCATATGTGATAATTTTGGGGAGAAACACCCTGGAACTTGCCTAAATGGAATGGGAGTTTGTTATAAGTGTGGAGGAAAAGGGCACAAAGTATGTGACTGAAAGGGTAAGAAAATGATTTCAAATGTACAATGCTTCATTTTCAAGGAGTTTGGACACTAGGCGAACCAAGGTCCCAGTCATTATACTATGGCGCAAATGATGCTATTGGATAATAATCATGTTGTGATACTACCACAAATGAAGAGGAATGACTAGTTTTCTTATGTTGTTATTTTAGAATTATTTCATTTTAGTGTTGTATCAATGATGTTCTGGAAATAAATAAGTATTGTACTGCAGTACTATTTAATTAAGGATTTGATATTTTATGGTACTAAGAAAAGTGAATCTACAACGAGTTAAATATTTTTTTTGGAAATTACATGGTTGAAGGAATGATAAACCTTAATATGGTCCTAAAATTTAGGTAGTGATTTTGGAATAAGTGATGGTTGATTTTGTTAATTCAAGACGTTGTGGTGTTGTAAAAGAATATATGAGGAAGGCGTTCACGTGTTATTACCTGGAAAAAAGTGTCATCATTATGTTTAACTTCCTTGTAAATTTTTTACTGTGATTTTGGAAAATAGTATTTTGGAAAAGTATAATGGTCGGAATGGATTAAGTTTGAAAGGTTATTTTTTTGGATTTTTATAAAAGGAAAAAACGCAGACCCTGTGAAGACCCGTCATGTCGGACAATGCTGCGGGAATCAAACCCACACCCATAATGCAGTTGGGATTTATCACCTACCATTGTGCTACATGAAGTTACTGGATGGTATATTGTAGTTTCTTTACATAAAGGGTCTGATATGTGAATTATAAATTAATTATAATTGGAACCCTATACGATTAGGATAAATAGATTATTTTTGTGTTGTATTATGTTTTGGGTTGAAAGATGAGTTTGTGGTAGAAATTTATTAATGGATAAAACTCTAATTATAAAGTAATAATATCTCTTTATGATTATCGCCAATCTCATAAATAAATTCATCAACATTTTTAAAAGGAACATAGAACAAATATTTTGTCCAAGATGGTACCTTAGATCATCACTAATTTATGGATTTGGGATTGTTGACCTTTTCATAGACATGTTCTCTACCACTCTCCATCAGATAATTGATGGTCAGATTTCTATTCCATATCCACATTTTCTTACATGGAACCCTAGTATGTGGTATTTTTGGTAATATTCATACTTTCCACTCTTTATTTTAAATATAGGCATCATTAATTCATTTTTCGATGTGGGATTTCAACTAAGATATTTTGAAATGTCAAGAATGTGTTATCCTAATACCTTCTGTTTTGTTGAACTAATGTTATTTTAAATCATCATAGATTGATGAATTTAATGACCTAAATTTTAAACTTGTGTGTGATTGTTGACCTCAACCACTACCAATAAATATTTACATTTTTCTTCCAATTATATTTCTATAATTTCCACTAATGTCCTCCTAATAAAGATCATGATTTTGTGGTGACCCTTTCATTTCTTTTTTCGTCTTGTTAAGACTAAATTTAATTAACCAAATTTCCGATGTGGGTTTTTCCACAAATATATTTTATATTTTCAACCTTTATTTTCAAAGAACAACATCAAATTGCGAGGATGAAATTTATTGAAGGAGGGTAGAATGTAACACCCCAAGCTTCCACGGTACGCATCATTTTGAATAACATAGTAGTGTGTGTTGTACGCAACTTTGAGTTCTATCACACACCACGACCAATCAAAGTAGCTGTTATGAATAATAATACCTAATTTTTAAAATTTAAGAAATTTTATCTCTGAAAAAGGAATTCTTTTTTGTATTTGGAGTATCGAATTTAGCCTAAGGTAAATTTTTTGCACTTTTCGGATAACATTAATATTTTGATGAATAGTGAAAATTACAAAATTTTAATTGAAAACAACTTTTTTAATCAAAATCATTAATAGTAATACATTATGAATTTGAGTGGATTTAAAGTATATTTAGAATATATTTTTACCATTTAATACAATGTTGGTCATTCGACATAATTTCACAATTAAACCGGACATAAACAAGTATCAATCTTTTGATAGTTATTATATCTTCAGAACACGCTTTTTGTTTTGACAGCGGGAATTATTTTTAAATTAATTTCTGACACTTATGTGTTTTTAATTTGGAAAAATGAATTCCATATTTATAATCAGGATGTACAAATTTTTTAAATAGGTAAGTTTTATTTTTAGACATTTTGAATAATTACTTCGGTAAATATTTTATTTTCCATGGTTAAAGGGTAAATCTGGTAAATAAGGGTTAAAAAATAATATTATAATAATACTAAATTACCCTAAAACGTGTCCTAACCTTATTGGTGGATACATGTACGACCATGGTAATCTTTGGGTCTATTTTGGGACCCCATGGAGCCACTTGTAGGTGATAGGGACACTTTATTTTAATTATGTTAAAATAAATACAAAAATGTCATAAGCATATATCTTTTAGAAAAACAATTTTTACATAGGGTTATATATGTTTTAATTTCGACTATTAATATTCATTAGAAAGCTAAAATGATTTCCTACATATTTATATTTTAATTATAATTTGTAGACATTAGATAATTTAATTTATTTATGACACAATGATGATGCAGTAATTACCATAATTGTGAAAAATTAAAATAATTGATATTATAAATACCCAAATAAATATAATTTGAGACTATAAATGAATTAAAATAATTTTGTAGGATAATATGACATATTAGTATTGATTTAATTATCTTTTTGCAAAGTAATCATTCTGTTATGATTTTACAAAAGTTAATTATTGAATAGTGTCAAAATTGACATAAAAGAGTTTTTTTAAAAAATATTATATTATTAATTGAAATTAAATTCCTATGAATCTACGGTTCAGCCAAGATACTTATATAATGATATTTGTATCATTTATGGACCACGTTTGGGTCTCTTTTATGTATATAGTATTTTTATTAACTATATAATATAAAAATACAAAGTGACATGGTATGTGTAAAACTAATTATCTAAGAGTGAAAACTAAATAATAAGGTTAATATAATTACCCAAACCTATATAAATTATATTGGATGAGATTTTTTCGACCCATAACCACCTTAACCTTTAAATAATCCACTTTGGAGCCATTATAAATCGAATATTAATTTATTATAAAATAATATTTCTAGCATTTTCAAAGGTTCCCCTCACCACTCTTATAAAAGGACACTCCCCCTTCTCATTAATTCGCACTTTCAAAGCCTTTTGGTTCGGCCACTCCTGCCCAAATACTCTCTAAACTTACTTAACTAAATCCTATAGGCCTTACTTTAGTCATAAAGCCATCCTAAGGAGCACTTTTGATCAAATCAAAAGGAAGAACCCGAAGAATAGGTAATGATTTCACCACCCTATTTCAAGTTCCTTTCTTCTTACACATCTTCATTCTTTGTTATTACCATTATAAAATAATGAATCAAGTATATACTATATACTATAATATTATTATAAAAATTGTAAAACAATATTTAGTATTCTATCCATCCTTTGAATGACATGTCACCATACATGCGTACATACGACTTACCGTCTCCACGTCGTGGTGTAATTTTTATTCAACATATTATTATTTGGATGGGTATAATAATGATTATTAATTCATGTAAATAATAAATATAACATGATAATGATTCTGTATATATGATATACCATCCAATTATATATTATTTTAATATCAAAAGAATGAAATTTTTGCTCGTGCGTACGTACGGATTACCGTATCCACGACGCGATGAGATTCATTTCCAAGTTCACCATTCATTGACGATTATAAAAATATATATTACTAATAAGTATGTAATATATGAAATAATAATGCTAATGGAGATATATATATATATATATATAGTGATTTATGTACTTACATATATCTTATTCACTTACTTACATTCAATACTATATGAAAATAGAAACAGCGTTTATGCGTATGTACGGACTTCTGTCCCCATAAATGGGGTTTTCCATTTCATATATATGTCTATTATAAATATTTATATATATGATATATTTATCATGTTTAATATTCTGGAAGTATTTAAATCGTGATCTAGGTGATACAACCAAGAGTGACAAGTTAAAACTTGTATGATAAAGAAAGTGATTATTACCCGAAATGTTAACTTAACATGGAAATTATTATTAAATGGGTAATATAAAGTCATAAATGAATCATTTATGATATAATAAATATTAATATGGTTCTGGTATAATTTAATAACATACTATGATCTTCGTACATGAGGTTAAACGTACCCTCAGCTAAAGAAATGTGCAAGGTAAGGGGTTTTCATCTAACTTCTTATTCCCGTGAGATTCATGCCATATTGCCACTATTACCTTTTGTGTGGTGTATGTATTCCCCATAATTGTATTCTTTGTGTAATAAACTTTAATTTATGTGTATTTACATATTCATTATATGATACCTCTATCATGGGTTGTATGTTTTGTATGTTACCAAATTGGTAAGGGATAATTCCTCAATCTCATCATTATCCGAGATTGTTTATGTGTAAGTATTTACTGGGACATTTTTATCATCCATGTCCATTTTTCATAAAAATGATTTCAAAATGAAGATTTTAGGGATTTTGAAAGGTATTCATTATCATGATCAAAATTTCAAATGTTTTAATGATTTATCTTTCTAAATATTTTCAATTAATGTCCATGTTTTCAAAATGATTTTAAGGATTTATTTATATGGACATGAATGTTTTGAAATGATAATTCTTTTCAAAAGTTTCAAAGTGGTATGGGACACTTTGATTCAAAAAATCTCTTTTAAAATTACATCCTTTATAAATATGTGACTTTTAAATGATTTTACAAAAAATATATTTCTCTCAAAAATCATTACTCATCATTTGATTGATTTTATGCTCATTTGATGTTGATTTATTATACAAAACTTCTATTGAATGTTTTTTGATATGTTTGACTATGGATGTGTTATTTTTATACCATTCACGGATTATGGAGAATGTATTAACATTTCGTATGCTAGTTTTAATACGAATGTTTATGTTATGTTTAAACCTTGTCATATGAGAATGCATTGGACTTAATATGTGACAGGTGGAGCCCGCTATAGCTCCTCGGTGCATCGGTAGGTCTAATGATACAAACAAGTGTCTTGGAACAAGGCCTTGACAAAATCTTATTTGTAGTCTTAGTATGAGGCCTTGGATATGTGGTTATGATTGTCTGGGATTATGCATTCCATCATTATGAAAGCGGTTAGTGATATTGCATTTGATTATTTGATTAGTAGAATATCCATGTGAATAAGTAAATGGAATTATTTCATTTTATTTCTGCCATATTATGCTGAAGTTCAAGTTTAAAAGGATATTTTTTAGTTTTATACATTTCCTTAAATGTTAATGCTTATTTTTGAAAGATTTCACTGTATTTCATACCCTTATTGAGCATTTGAGCTCACCCCTTTCTATGTTTTATTTTTCCTAGGATTCCAAGAAGTGTAATGTGATTGATATGCAGGTTTGAACCAAGGGAATAATGGAATTCATAAAGATTATTTATGTTGTTTTGTACGTCTTAAAGTGAAAATGTAACATTCATGTATGTGATATATTTTTCCAATACTGCTAAACTTATCAGTCCTTCGGGACTTGATTCCTTGTAATCATGCCAATGTATTAAAATAATGCACCGACTCTGGTTAACTGGGGTTGGGGTATTACATCTAGAGCCTGGTGTGATGGAATAAATGGATTATTCATATAAAACAATTATTTTATGATAAATTCTTATCCAACCCTTTTTATAATGAAATATAAGGAAAAAAATTTGATTTCACAAATCTAGGTTGATGACATTATATTTTATTCAAATTAGTAATATTTTATTGATTTGATTGTAAATATAATGAAATATGGGTTTTAAATGAGTATGATGGGTGAGTTAACAATTTTTCTAGGTTTTAAAATATCTCAAAAACATGAAGGTAATTATATATCTCAACATAAGTATATTAAATATCATCATACAATGTATGGATATGACAACACTAAGATAATGTGTACCCCTATTGGTACATCAAATTCACTTGATCGTGATAAAGCTGGGAAACCAGTGGATCAAACAAAATTTAGAGATATGATAAGAATTTTTTTATACCTTTAAGTTAGTCATCCGTAAATTTTCTTTTTAGTATGCCTATGTGAAAGGTATCAATCTAATATTAGATAATCTCAATTAAAAGCAGTCAAAATAATTTTTTTCTATTTAATCGGAACCATGGATTTTGGACTCTTTTATACTTTTAGAAAGGATTTTTTCATATAATGTTTTCCATATACTAATTTTAGTGGATGTATAATGTATCGAAAAATTATATTCGGAACTTGTCATTTCGTATGAGATACATTATTTTCTTGTTCATGAAAATAGAAACACTATGTAGCACTTTCCACTACTGAAGATGAATATGTAGCAGCTTGAAGTTGGTGTTCCCAAGTGTTAAAGAGACAACACACACTCATATACTATGGTTTGAGTTTTAACAAAACAAAAATATTGTGCAATAAAACTAGTACCATTTACATAAGAAAAAACCATGCACATCACTCTTGTGTAAAACACCTATATATTTGGCATCACTTTCTTAGGGATCACACACAAGAAAGATTAATCATTCTTCAATTTATTGATTTCAATATCAAATTGTAGATATTTTCACAAAATTTTTACCCAATGATAAATTTTAATACATTAAAGAACAGATAGGATTGATAACTTTAACGATATCTTCCATTCTATATTTTTGTTGAAAACAATCTCTTTGTAGTAAGAATCACCTTTTCATAGGGGTAGTACATATTCATGTTAGTAAAAAAATAATTGTCAAATGTTTCTTAATAAAAATATTATTAATCAAAATTTTTGAAATAAGATTTTTCTTAATAAAATTCTCATAACCAAAATTTTCGTAATCAAATTTTCAAAATCTAACTTTTCTTAATCAAAATATTCATAATCATTATATTTTGCAATAAAAATTTGCGTAGTCAAAATTTTTCAAAGTTAAATTTATTTTACGTAGTCTAAAAACATTCAATTTCAAAAATATATCCATACTGAAGAAAAAACTCCAGATACTATTGTTCTTCATGAATAATTTTCTTTATTAATAATAATTTTCCAAGAATTCCACATGTTACATTTTCATTCTTAAATTTCCATAATCAATTTTTTACATGTTGGTATTTTTGTCTTTTTTAAGAATGTATTTTGGATTTACTTTTTCATAAATATGAATTTTTATCTTAAAAGCCTCAAAAGAAAGGAACCCACCAAATTCCATCTTCAGTTATCATCTCAACCATCAGATCTGATCAAATGTGTTTCCACCATAAGATTTTTTTTGGATGATGAACTGTCACCTCATAAGCCTATATATAGAAACCCTGATGGTTGTCCGACATTCATTTTTAAATCCATGGATTGATGAATCTATTCTTCTCTACTTAAGGTTTGATCAGAATTTTTTGGTTTTCCATATTCTGAATGTCTTTGGAAGCTTCTCCTCTAAAAACAATATCACCAGTCAAAGATATATATGAGTGGAATATCTACAGAAGAATGGTTAGTATATACTAAATTCATTCCTATATTTTATTCTATTATTTCAAATAATTTCATGTTGAATGGTTGGGAGCGCTTTTGTGCATCCAAACCAAAGTCAAATGATCTTGTCTATCCAGAGTTGTTAGTAGAATTCTATGAATCCATACGTTTGTTTAATGAAGGAGGAAGAGACATTTTTTTTTAGGATTTATGGAAAACCCCATTCTCTTTCATACAATGTGGCTATAATCATAATTTTAATTCTCTAGGAGGGTGAGGTAGAGTTCTGCACCCACACACAACCTTGTGATTTATTATATTTTGATATGGTGAATGATATAGAATGCCTTGTTTTATTAGAATGGAATACTTCGATGAATTTCCATATCTACAAAAATCTCTAGATTCTTGAGTTATGTGTTCAGGGATTTCATATTCTAAAAAAAGGAGGAAATGACTCCATAATGTAGAGTGATATCTATATTCTCGATTTTCTATTAAACCTCATGAATATCGATTTGATAATTTATGTATTGAATATACTAATGAATATCAAGAATTGAACTCTCAAATTGAAATAATCATTTATCTGGTTATTCGTTCCATGACCATAGTTCTTTTTTAATGAATTGTTCAAAAACCCTTGCTGTTATATGTGATAGAATTTCATAGTGATGTTGTTGAGTGATGATACACTAAATATAATTAAGGTTGGTTTTTCTTGTAAATAAGTAGAATTATATTATTTTTCTAATTCAGAAATAGAGGCTTTATTAAACAAACTGGAACTGGTTGAGACATCCATGAATGGTGGGAAGAAGATAATGGTGAAGCAACCGACCGTTATTGAAAAAGAATTTACAGTTTAGAAAACTGAATCTGCATCTCTAAAACATAAGAAGAAAGAAAGATATTCAGATGAAGTAGTTTCCAAGTCGAGATAAGACAAGAAGAAGAGGTAGGAAGTGGACCTAGTTGTGTCTTGGAACCTATTGAAGAAAAATTCTTAATGATTAAGGTTTTTGAGGAGCATGAGAAGCATGACAAAGAAAAGAAACAAAAGAAGAATATTTTCAAAGATGATATTGTTCAATCTCTTCTCAAGTCTACTGAAAAATATTCAGAACATGTCCAGGTAGTGAAATCTTTATTGCCAGAATTCCTCTCAGTGTCTCCGAGAACGAATATAATGATTCCCAGAACCTGATGAAGATGAATAATTTGTGAATGTGGTAGAAGTGGAAGAAGACGAGGAAGGATGTTATGATTCTGATAATATGTTAAGACAAGTGGAAGTATATAATGAGTAGGAGAGTCCCTCTAAAAAGTTTTCAATTCAAGCATCTCAAGTATAATATTCCAGAATTCTTTCATAAGGAAAAGACGACGAAGTGCAGGAAGAACTAAATTAATCATCTGGTGATGAATGAAATAGTCACGATTTTGTTCAACCGGAGGATCTAGTGGAAAATGATGAAAAAGAAAATGTTGAGGAAGATAATATTGATCAAATTTCAGATATGAACACGAGTCTCCAAAAGAAGTAGATATCATTTAGAGAGCTGATAAGGGAAAACAAAAATTGGTTGATACATCGAGGAAAGAAGTGGTGGAAAATAATTTTGTTGGTGAATCATCATAGATAAAATATGAAGAGATAGTGAAAGAATCATCACCAACAAAACAATCTTATTTTGAATTATCCTCTTTGGAGCATGACTTTGTGGTTCAATCGTTGAATAAATTGGTTGATACAACTTCCTTGTTTCTGATTATAGACTTGATGAGCCAGATGCTTTAGCACTCGAGTAATCAGATATCAGATTCAGTTTCAATACTTTTGGATAAGTTCGTTATGCTTGAGGCCGATTTCAAATATTTTTTTCACTGGTTATGAAGCTCACAATAGGTCATGTATAGAAATTACAAAGTTTTCAAGAACTAAAATTGAAGATATGATCATCCTTGATGATTTTCAATAATGTGTGAATTATGATTTTGACACATAATTTGGAAACTATAATTTTCTTACTAAAAGTTTTGAGGAAAAGAACAATCTCGAATAAACTAACCGGATATAGGAAGCATGAGATTTGAATGGGAAACATAACTCAGGGACATGGAATTGGAAAAGGGAAAGATATGGTAGAATTGAGTTCAAAGAAATGCTCAATAAGACGAATAACATTTGAAAGCTTAATCAGAATTTCTTAAGGCTCTAGAGGAACAGATCAAAGCCTTGGAGATGAAATATGATGATTACGATCAGCATGTCAAGAGTTTTGATGAGAATCATATGGAGTTTAAATGGCTGAAGACCATCGTGAAGAATTTAATGCCGAAGGAAAATGAAGGATTTTTTTCCCAATCTGACCTTTTGTTGTATTTACTTATATAAATTCATTAAATTGTCATGAAGTTTTGGTTTTTATTCATATATTTTATTGTATAGTATAAATATTTCATGTAGAATTTATCTACTCTCATTCTTCCTTTTTGAAAATCAAAAACGGGGATAAAGGAATAATAAAAATAATATTATGTAAAGAAGAAAATTCACTATGTAAGGGGAGTCAACTAAGGGGGAGTTATTATCAAAGAATATTTCCTTATGCAAGAAGAAGTAAAATATATTTCAGGATGATATGAATATGATCCTTATGTATTTCAAAAACACTCAATATTAAGGCAAATTAAATTTTCGCTATGAATTATCTTTATAATGAAAATTTTCATTCTCTAAGAAATTTATTTATCCTTACCATTATTTCATTGTTAATTTTATACTCTCTTAATAGCTTATTCATTTTATTCCTACGTCAAAAATTTGGTTTCACATTCAAAACCATGGTAAACTCTAAATCCATAGTAATATAGTAATCTGTTTTTTTGATCTGAATTCCTTGAAATCCACGTTCTGAATTCCCTGAAATTAATACTTCGAATTCTATGAAATTTATTCTCTGAATTCTCTAATATTCAGACTCCAAATTCACTGAAATTCCGGTTCTAAATTATCTGAAATTCAAACTCCGAATTCCTCATAATTCACACTCCAAATTCCATAGAATTCAAACTCTGAATTCCTCCAAATTCAAACTCTGAATTCTTCAATATTCAGACTCTTAATTCCTCAGGATTCGGACTCCCAATTCCACAAAATTCTGATACAGAATTAATTTGAATTCAAGCTCCTAAATCTATAAAATTAGCATTCTGTATTTATTTTAAAACAACTTCCTAATATCCATGTCTTATAGACTCTGATTTTTTTTAGATTATAAACATTATATTTCCTACACTCCAAAAGAAAATTTTTGTTAAGAAACTACATTTTCATTACACATATTATGAAACTATGTCGTATAATTTTATTCTAACTAACCGTTGTTTGAGAGACCCATGTACAGTCCCCTCTGAGATTCAAAGAAAATTATGATCATTGTAGGAGGGAGCCGATTATTGGAGAAGTGCCTATAAATATGACCTCATTCGAATAATCCCAACAACTATTGACCACTCTAGACATTACATGATACTGATATGATTTCTAGAGTGAGAGACTATCAGGATTTGTGTAGTTTTAAACATTTTGTTCAGATAGATCCGTGAAACTTCGATTTTTTCTGAGTATAATCTAGGCCATCCAAGGATAGAATGTCCTAGGTGCTGACTAAATTAAAGATCGAGGGCCTTCGGGGATAGAAAGATAGATTTTTATATTCTTATAGATGGCGTAACCTGGATTGGGTAAGGAATATTTTCTTTTAGGTATACATTTTTTGACCATTATCAAAGTTTATTGGATACCCCTCCCTTTGGGTTAAATGATTTCATACTTGTTACCTGTTTTGTTTCATGTTTATTTCCTTTGTCCTTTGATAATAGAAGAAAGTATAAGCTTCTTATACATTCTCATTATTTTACGTATTTTAAATATAAGATTATATATGCTTTACGGTAGAATAATTACCTAGTTAAACATTCCTTTAGTTTCATTTCCAAATCCAAATTTCCAGATCCATATTTCATTATCCTAGAATGTTTCTTTAGATAAACTAAAAGAGTCTTTGTGAATTTACTCTATTCAACTTCTTGAAACATTGTATTCATTAAGGATAAAAATGAACGTTTTTAAACATAGAATTCATCCCCACTTGTAATTTAGAATCTACATCAATATTTGTATCCTTCATTGATATCATAAAATTCAAACTACACTTCTTTGGTTTAAGATGATGTCATGTTGAAGATTGTGCTAAAAAAAGTGGTCATTACCCTACTCCCTCATCAATGAATCATAATCTTAAGAATCATGAGAGTCTTATTTATTTCTCCATAACAATCTAACTAGTAAAATAAACTTCCAATGAAATAAAGACACTTGGTAGTAATTAATCTCCACAAGCTTCTCCAAACTATAAATGCCTGGATCTAACTCAATATCTTCCCAATTACAAGCTTGAGTGGGAGAATGAATGTTTTTTTCAATCTATGATATATAGAAAACATCATGTATACACATTATCTAAACTAAAAATTACATATAATAAGAATCCCAAATAAATGAATAAAATGATATGATATGTTAAAATATATTTTAGAGCTCTGTTACACTATTTTCTAGGTCGAAGATGGTCCACATGAGGAGAATCTCTCAAGAAAAAAACTGTTAACTATAGAAAAAATCAACTAATGAATCCTTTATTCCACATAATATGTCAATCTACACTAATATATAAATTTATACAAATTAATATTTTGAATCATCACTAAAATCACTTAAAACAATCCACGGTCCCACCTTTAAAAACCCAATAGGTGACCTAGATATGCGATGATAAAATGCTTTGAATGGAGCCATTCTCATTAAAAATGATAAATATTATTAGAATAAAATGAAACCAATAATAGATGGATATCCTAGGAACAAACAAAATCTATAACACATTCACAGATTATATACTATTGGATTGGAATAGACTAACCAATCTGACTATATATCTATGGATGATATGTTTTACCCATCCTTTATTGAGTACCTTTACCCTCATAGAGACTCCACTAGAATATTGATATAAACCATGGATCCACATCTAAAACAGTGGAAAAGGAACCCCATGTATCATCATTATCTCTTTCACATACATCATACCCTCATGATTAATTATATTGGTGTCCTTGATCAGAATGAAATGAGAAAACCTTTCCAACTGATTAATCATTGCACGGATAGCATTCCTCCCTCGTATTTTTTTTTAAAAACATAATCAATTGAGAGCATTACCCATTTCAAAACCATAATTCTTTGAGGAAAATTGTAAAAATCCGGATTGAGATGTTCTTACATTACCTTTTTCATGTTTAATAGTGAGACACGTAATCTCCAATGTCATTTCTGCCAAATGGACACCAGAATCATTGTAAGATGACATAATACATATTTCCAGTTCCCATCTAAATTACTCCTGAAGAAATATGAAAAATAAAAAAAATGATCATCATAGATTCGTGGATAAAAAATCATTTCCAAAAAAGATATAATACCATATTATGAAAGAGTCCCCCTAGTAATAGTATCCCAACCATAAATGGTTTCTTGAATTATTTTTACCATTTCAACATACTAAAGACTCTATAGAATATTATAATGTTTAAAAGATGATAATTGAACACTTGTATGAACCATACATAATATATACTCTTAAAAACCCAAATGAAACCATGAAAAGTGTCACATAAGGATATGATATTTCATAAATTACAAAAAAAAATTATAACACAACATTCCTGATATGTTCTTCTATAATGACATTTCACTTCCCCAAGGTGCATATGATATCATAGTAAATTCTCTAAAGGTACTCCATCCTTCGTCTCAATAGGAAATTACTTCATTAATATGAAAATATATGGCACATAGTCGCATGGTCACAAAATACTATGAACCTACACTAATAATGATTGTGATTCCAACACTTAAGATTGATAATAGTTGCGAAAGCTATAATTCATGTGCAGGGTGATTCTTCTATTATGTTCATAGTTGAAGAATAATTTAGGATTCCATAAAATCAACCATGAAAATGATTCCCCCAAAAATATTTCCATATATATTAAAATACACATTCATAATTCTAGGATAAAATAAGATTTGATTATGATAATATGTCAGAACTCATTTCAAATCATTGAATGAAGACAAATACTATGAATCCACTGTGAATTTCACACCATTATGGATAATAGAATACATATGTGACACAAGAAGTTATAAATATCTAATGAAACATATATAATATCTATAAAGGCCTGGGATGATCTGAATCCTAATTATATTATTTGGTTATTTCAATGAAAGAATATCTCTAACATTCTTTGGACCAACTGATAAACCATTCTCATTAATCACGGCCTCGCTGAACATAACATCAAGAATCAATAAATTCATTTGTGAATGAATTAACTATAAGTATCGACTCATACATATTTCAAGAATCAAATTAAAATGATTATCGTTCTCATTATAAATTCTCCAATTGACCAAAATATAATCCATAATTAATACCAACAAATTGTCTAGATACTGATTGAATATCTATTTAATAATATTCATAAAAACTATAGGAAAATATTTAAAAAGAAGAAATGTCACAATATATTATTAATCGATATACTTGCTCGTGAGAGATTCATATGGTATATTAGATTCACAAACTATGAGATGATTATAACAGGAGTGATGATTGATCATTGAAATCCTCAATACCAAATAAATTGAAACAAAAAATTCATTCATACAATGAAACTAATGCTTATTCATAACTGTTTCCCAGTTCAATTTACAGTAGTCCACAATAATTTTGTTTGAACTATATGCCTTCATGTAATTGTGAATAAGGGCTAACCTGGTAGAAACACTGGGGTAAATGAATCCTTTCTCCATCTGGTCATCTAATTAAATATCAATATCATTCAATTCTATTTGTTCAATATGATAGAAGCTTCCAAAATAACATGCTCACATAGAACTGGATAAATTGTAAACTCTTCCACTCATTCAAGAGTGAGTTTAGAGATATAAAAAATTAAATAATCTAGAAAATCCTAAAATAAATGTGAAGATAAAAAGAATGAATCATCATTGGGATAAACTACAAATATAGACAACAAACTCTTGTGCTCTGGAAGGGAATGACCTACATAGCATGACATTGGATCCCACTCTCCCCTAAGAACATGATATCACATATCAAATATAATAAATGAGACACACTATTGATTAAAATAAACCATAGCATGATTAAACTTTGAAATCCATATTGATGATGACTTCAAACAAAACAAGATCAATAATTTAAAAATCCCAAACTAACTCAACATCATCTATCAATTGAAAACCACAAGGACACTAAAATCCCCACCCATTATTCACCACAAGAGTTGTTACTAATACTTTAAAAAAATGAAATTAGATACATTATATGTTTATGAATAATAAATATGGTCATATATAAATGGTTGGGGATATCTAGTATCAAACAAAAAAATCTCAACAGATGATGTTATAATGATGGTACCTCACATTGTCATTGGAATCATGTCATCCTCTACTATAATCTCATATACTTCATGTAGGAGATACACTATAGAGGCCTAAGACTAGATCCATGTTGTATTTTAATTATATGATTGTTCCACAATAAACATCAGAGTTGAATATCAATGACCTTATTGAGGATTGGACATGTACTTACAGAATTGATGAAAAAGGCCATAACATCTACAACTATTACTTGTATTTATAGGTGAAGGAAATGAACATTGTGTGTGTCTAACCATTTTACATTGAACTAAATTTATAGGTACACATCTAGATTTATCATTCCAGGATGTGGAGGTATTCTAATGAGAACCACCTCAACCACTCCTATGTTAATCTTTACCCTTCCACTTTTTCATTTTGGTGTAATTACAATTGACATTAAATGGAAAAGAAGGGGATGAATAATAAACCAAATATTTCACATATTTATCTACCATACTCGACCAATCTATTTCTTCTACATAGGTCGAATGTGTCCATAAAAGTACCTACATTCTGATATGTGGGAAAAAAAATTTCAGGTCTTTTTGTGCTTCCACGTGGTCATTTTTTACTACCTACAGCTAAAAATGAATCATCTCAACAAAACTAACTAGTTCATTACAACATTTACTGCACTAAAAACTGAAAATAGAAGAACGATATAGACTACACTATAATCAGTGACCCAAGAAAAAATTTATACAGTCGTAGATTCTAGAAACCCTTTTAGGCCAAACCAACTTTCTTATTTTTCTATTCCATGGAATCCAGTAATTGCTTTTTAGGACTCTCATGTATTAATGATACAAACAGAAATATGATAATTTTAGTTCTATCTATGATTTTGAAGATAGAAAAATCATTTCCATCAGTCCTACACCTATTTAAGTTCATTTATAGCCTTAATGGACAGTGGATTCTCATGAAGGATCTTTTGTGATCGATCCCTTTCTCCACCATCTTCTAGACGTACCTCCACAAATGCATTATATACTTGTAGTACATTATGATTAGAAACCTAAAAAATTCACTTGATATCATAAATAAGGTAATGACTTATATGTAGATTCAATTGAGCGGAACCTACTATATCATCAAAATGAAACCCGAGGAACACATCTTAGAGGAATACTGGTTCACACAGAAAAAAAAATAGTAAATACAAAATAGGACAATCTCAATAAAAACCCTAAAACAGAAATAGAAAACAATTTCCTATATAAAGAACTCAAATCTGGTGACCCTTGTCATAACATACAATAGAATCCTAAATAACTCAATGGAATTATCATTCCAATAACCTACAATCTATAACAACTCTAGTCAAGAAAATAATTTATATATTCTACCAAAATGATCTAAGACATTAAAATAAAATTAAAAAACCACATATGATGGATGAATTGGATGATCCCAACCTGAATACCCTGTCAAACTGGTACCCAACCAATATTTTCACACAACTAAAGGGAATTCCTAATCCCCATGTGCTGACGAATAACACATGTTCATCAAAAAACAACAATTGGTAATTATTTCTCCCAACTTGAAGAATGGAAAAAATATTTTTATATATATTTATAACAAAAAATTAAATAATCAAAAAAATAAATAATATTCCATAACTAAGATGACATATAAAAATGGAACATCTTAGAGAATTCATAATATCATAATGTACTGGTACAACATCATATGAAAACTAAAATTGAAACTAATTAATCAACAAGATAGAAAGGGAATAATATAACCATATCACCACCAGATACCAAATTACATCCAAAATTAAACCTCACCACATAACAATGATTCCATGCCATTACCTATATCAAAATTCATAAAAGGGACTATACACTGCCAAATGGGTTCAAATTGTGGGTGCTAAACTGACATTGTAGAATCCCACATAGGTGTCCCCTAACAAGTATTTTTACATTAATATTAACAATACAATCATTAAATAAACCAGGTATGATTAATATTTTATAGTTTTTATATCAAATTTATGAAAGATCATTTAATTTACTATTTACCTACATTTCCAAAATAATCCTCATAAAATAGATTTTAAATCAGATCATATACATCACACAACAAATTAAATAAAAAAATTCATCACGTAATATAAACCATGTTATAAGTAGTTTAATCAATAGAAACCAAATCATTGGTCACAAATCAGCAAGGATCACGATGGGTCAGTCATTCTTGGACACACATGCCAAGGAATAGATAATGGAATATGTGACTCCTCAATATATATTCAATTAATTAAGAGAGTATAGGAACACCTAAAAAATTGTAATTTCAAACTACTCTATTTAGTCCACTGATCAGTGGGCCTATGTCGGATAGGAATACCACATGATTGAACCCCCTAAATAGTATTAACAGTTGAGGAATATTAATTCTCATTGCACCAATGTACCCATGCATTCCTATTAACAGAATCTCCAAAACCAATTCATCAAAAACATTATTGTAAAACCATTACAAAAACCCTTTTCAAAATTTATTAAAAATAGCATTATCCATTTAAAAAATATTTGAACCCAAATTTTATAAAAAAATTTACCCCACACAAAATAAAATCATGATATTTGTTCAATTTATTCTATAATTTAATTTATCAAAACTAGGGAAATATAGATCCAACAACATAGGTTTTAGATGGAATGACCTAACTCAATCTCAGTCCATAGATGAACAAAATGTAATCTGTGAAAAAAATATCAAAAAAGAAAAGAAAATGAAAAACAAAAATGGACCTAGAAAAAATATATACACTATAAGAATTCATTATATAATAAACTATTAGAGGACAAGGAAATTCATGAACATACCATGAAGAACACTCACATGAAAAACCACAACAACAAAAGGATAGCCCCTTTGAACAAGTTCCCATTGTGGATCTTAAAAAAAATAAATTGAAATATCATCACAGATCAATAGATATAGAAATGTAGAAGAATGGAAATACTGTGATTAATGGGAAATTAATAATCCAAAGGAACATATTACCAAATAGATGAAACTCCATAGCACTGAAGTTCAATCTCATAAAAAAATTGATCTAGAAGGAGTAGTGATTTGCAAAATCTCCTAGGAGACTTCTTTGGACAAAAGATAAGAATCTAACTGATGAAGGAAATAGGAATCACATGTATGGTGTCCTAAAAAGAAAAAAACCAATATAATTTGATAGTGTTTAACCCCTTTATATTTCATATTATCAATTACATCCACATATACTGAAATACGAATAACCAATGATTAAAATTTTGGAATTTAACATTTACAAGAACCGTAAATTTTAACAAAATGTAATCGTTTCATTTGATGTATGTAGCATCTGACATATTACTGTAAATTATTCAAGTCAAGAAAATAGTTTACATGTCATGTAATCTCCCATTGGATGGAAAAAAATTTAAATTCTATAAAAAAGATCAAACTGCCCCCGGTACTCTCTATCCTTGGTAGTCCCAAAATGCACCAAATTGGGTGAGAAATGAAAATAAAACTAAATAATACTGAGAAGAATAAAATGAAATGATATAGTTTCAATTCCCCTACAAATTATTAGGGACCCACATATGTATAAGTACTATTTTCGAGTCACACCAGTATATTTGGAATTATATTAATGTGGATAGTCTAGTTATTGGTAATCCATGAAAATTGAAACAAATATATACTATTTATGAGAAGATAAACGTGTAAAAATATCAGGTGGAATCATTATATATTTATACATAAAATTTCATTTGATATGTAAATTATAATATGAGAATCAAGAACCAATCATGTTTTAGTGGAAATGTAATAAAAATGAGTAATTTTAAAAAATGTTCCAAACATTTATTCACCCATTCGATGTTATATATATCACAATGTGGTCCTCTCAAAATTAGAGTAGTGTACAATGATGTCTTAAATGAACAACACCACATATGATAAATAAAATTGTTACACTATCAATCATGAACTATGACTTATAATGATTTTTACTTATTATGATTAATCCAATGAATATATTGTTGTATCTTATAGTCACTCTATTAGAATAGTTATATTGTAATAAGACATGTATTGTATTATATGAAAATTATAATAATACAAATTAATGATTTCATACTGGCTTCTATCATAATCTATTTCATTTCTAGTTTATTCTAACGTAAATTAACATATTACGATATTCATTATTTCTTCTATCATTTTTTAATAATAAAAGTATATTTTTTTATTTTTTTATGTAGTTTAGAATCCATTTCTAACTATTTAGATGGAAAAATACTCATGATTGTATTATGTAATAGTTATATGTAATATTATAAACCATGTTTAATACAACATACACTTAAGAAAAAAAAATTGAGGCTACTATAAGTGATGGATGATAAATTATCTATCAATAATTATGGTAAAGATTCTCCTATATAATTATCAATTTAGATCATGTTATATTTATTGAAACATTCCACATTTCTATGTTCATTAATATTGAAGAATTATAGGATACACTAAATAAATTTAATTCTAGGGATTATAACTTACCGGGTTAAACATATGATTTAATGGATGGTTACAATGTTCATTAAAAAATTTAGTGATTCTAATTATCAGGATTTACATGTTATTGAATACTTATATACAAACTAACATAAAAAGAATAATTGATAAATTAATATGGGAGGATTATAGTGATAAATATAAAGTAATTATTCAATTAATAGTGTTAATAAAAGGCAAAAAAAATTAATTAAATACAGATAATTCCAATACAAAGAATAAAAATGTTCCATAAAAATAACTAAAAAAACTAGGAGTAATTTTTTTTAAAAACATGATTTTGATTTTCTGATGATATGATGGTTTCACATTGTGACATTGTTATTAAAAATACATAAGTTCTTTGGATTATCATTCTAACCAATTATCCACTTTTATCAACATTATATGTATTTTTCTATTTCATTCCTTTTTTGCAATATAATTTTTTTACATAGGTGAGATGTTTATTAAGATGAAATATAACTCTCAAAATTGTTATTCATCTGTGAAATTTTTTAGTTATTATTACATAACTAAAAAACAAGTCATGATTTCATCCTATATCTGTTGAAAATGTAACTGGATAAATTTGAAACACTAATGTCTCTATTTTGTATGATGTCATGTGAATTTAATTTTTTTGGTCATAACTATCATAATAGTATAAATTATAATCGATATACATGATATTTGGATGATAGTGTGAATAGTATGAAAAATTTAATTCGGATTTGAACTAACATAAGTTATTTATTCACACTATTTATTTTCGATTTGTATACACACTAAATAATAACTAAATAAAGTATTTTTCATTTAAATTTTATATATTTTTTCAATGAAATTACACATCATTATTTAGATTAGTAATGTTCATTTAATATTTGTAATAACCCTAAATATGTCGTTTTTTCATTTCCATTTTTTTTAAAACAATGGACTCTTTGATGAAAGGGTGTTGACCATGGGAGATTAATCTTTAAAGTAAGATGATGCAGTTTTCTATTTTGATGATAATACATAACCCTTTTGATGAGAATAAAACAAATAGGGATTTCCATTGTTTCCCCATTCCCTTTCACCAAAAAATCTTATCAGTTATCAATCATAAATGTCTCACTTGAATAATAATTTTTATTCCATGTAGATTTTTTTATTTTTATCATATCTAAAAAAATGGCTATAAAAGAGATGTTGTAAATATGATTTTATAATTATAAATATTAACAAATTTCAAATATATATTCCTTGCCATATATTACTATACTGAATTTTAAGACTCCTCTATTGGTACAAATTAGGGAAATTCAATGTTTGTTATAAAAAAAATCAATTTTCAGGAAGATTTAATTACATTAGTTATATTTTATGATGGATGTAAATAATATTTCCAAGTAATTCAATTATTTTTATAAAATAACCAAAATAAATGTTCATTTCTTTACATTATTTATTATTATAACTGACATATAAAATTTTTTCAAAAAATTATATTTGAAATTATATCTATGGAAATTTGTAATTTGTGAGAGAATGTAGCAACGGGAAGAAAAAATAAACATAAAATAGATCTGAAATCCAATATAATTATTCAATGCCTATTTATATATCATCATCATTATATTTACCAAATTACAATTTAAAATTACCTATTAAATTTATAAAATAATAAAATAAAATCATATCATATTGTATGATCAATGTCCTTAAAAATTATATATTTCAATAACTATCATGTTTAAATATTTCTATATCAAACAAAATATTGTTAGATTTTAGGGTCATGAATTTTTAAAATGTGGATAAATACGTGTATTTGGTACCATTTGGATAAATTTTTAATTAGAATCACCATATAATCATTCAATCATTATTTTTTCTCAATATCCTCCACAATAGTATCGTGAAAATATTTGTCAATTTGATCATAACTATTATTATTGAAATTACCATTATATTTTGTTTATGATTTATTCCATATGTAATCATTCAAAATCCATTAATTATTACCATTCAAAAAATAAATTATATTTCATTTCACTACATTACTACTACTTTTTATATTAACACTTATACCATTGGAAACGGTTATTTAAATCATTTAATTGATGAATTTAAAAAAATAATCATCACATTTTATATATCCATCACATGATGATAATGTATAAATCCAAAAACGATTCATTGTTACATATAAAAAGTTCCTGTATTTTTGAAATTCTCATATAAATTTAGAATCAACAATACAATTATTTATTGAAAAATTATTTAACAAATAAATGAAAACATATTTTTTAATCTTATATAGAAAAAATATAATTTTATAGATGATGAAAATAAATTAAATAATATAAAATAAAATTAAGAACAACATGATGTCAGTTCATATAATTTATCTCTCATTAAGATTTATCCGTGTCGTTAAAAATCAACACCATATCACAAAAATAGTATATAAAACGTGAAACAAAAGGTACATTTAATATCTAGTGGAATGATACTTTAGGCATTATAATATCTTCGTATCAGTAATTGTGATATAGTTAAAATATATATAATATATTATAAGAGATATTTTTAATAAAGAAGGAAATTCTAGTTTAAATAATCTTAATTATGTTATCATATATGATATCCTCAACTGATAACATGTTAAACTGAAAATAAACAATATTTCTCCATCTAAACAAATAAAAAAATAATAAATAATGAATTTGTGAAAAATAACATAAACAATTTAGAGTGATCATGATATTAAAATAAAGATATAAAATAATGTCTAGAGAGGCATACAGAGGAAAATGCTGGTGGAGGATGATATCATTATAAGATGTTTTTAGTAATTGTAGTTGTTGAATGATATAATATTCCATGTGGTTTTAGGAATAGTTTTTATGATTCTATTCAGTAAATAAATATTAGTGGAAATGAAATAAAAAAACATTATTGAAATATGAATATTTTTTAAGTTATTTTCTAATAAATAAAATATAAATGACTTATAAAAAAAATTTCAACATCATTGATTATATCACTCATATATAAATCACCATTAATCATTTTTATATAGTAGATATTAAAAAAATTATAGTGAAATATTTTTACAACATCGATTATAAATAAAAAAATTATATAAAGAAGATTTTCTAATTATATTTTTACTCGGGAATATAGATCAAAATTTTCAATGAAGAGAAGTTAGAATTATTACCACAACAACAGCTTAGTTATATTCAACAAAAACTGAAAATCCCATAAACTTTCACTGTTCAAATTATTATGAATATTTAAACATACTAGATTTTCCATTGAGTGTATCAATTAACTCAAACATCTAACTCCCCCTTCATAGAATTCCACTTCACCTAGTGAGGAAATATCACCTAAATAGAGGAGGAAGTTCTACCATTAAGTCTCAAAACACATAAACAATTTCCACGACCTCCTTATATGCTCTTCCCTATGATTTTAAACTTTCATAAAATAGAAATTAAATAATATTCACATAAAATAATGAATTAGGTGATCTTACTTATGGGATTATACATATTCCATCCATGAATATTACATACACTTGATTAGACCCATTCTATTTACTTCCCATTATTCCCATCAATGAATATAATTAATTTCATTCTTTGAAAATACAAAAATTTGAATTAGTAATCAGTCATTAAAATATCGAATTAAAAATAATCCCCACATTTTTACAATGTAATCAGTAAAATAAGAATAAGGTCATTACATTATTGGTCTTATCCGACTACATTGAGTAAAATAATTCATTATTTATACTCTATACATGAATTAAATAATTTTTTTAATAACAAATCATTCAATAATAAAAATTCTCACATTAAGATATAAATTAATTTCATCTACTTTGAAAAACACTTTTTTACACATCTCTATTTGAAAAAAAAATTATTCATGATCACATCATTATGTACAATAAATCAAAGTGATTTAATAATAATATATATTCTTATATAAAATAAATCCAATATATTCTCATAGTACCCTATAAATTTAGGATTCTGTAATGATTTTACCTTCCGAATAGGCACACATGTCATTCATAAAACATTTGACCCTTAGTATATCCCAAAAAAATTTCATGTATATACATATTATAAATGAAATAAAACATAATAGAATATTATAACATCAACCCTAGTAATTATTTTTCCTCCAATATGATATTAAATATCTCAGCATGTTTTCCCCTAGATCTCCACTAGGTAGTGACCATCAATGTAGGTGTATAAGTATCACCCGTAGAGTGATTTTCCATACAAAAATACTCATATAAAAAAACATATATAAATATATTAAGTAATCATATACATAATAAATATTCTACAACATCATTAAAAAATTATAATAGTATTTTCCATAAATTCCCAATGATACCATGCATTGAATTAAATATGTAATGCATCTCAATTTTACATTACAAAGATAGTA
This sequence comes from Viscum album, assembly GCA_963277665.1. Lineage (NCBI taxonomy): Eukaryota > Viridiplantae > Streptophyta > Magnoliopsida > Santalales > Viscaceae > Viscum > Viscum album. The sequence continues at coordinate 199,756,352 of OY728121.1, read as the reverse complement.
CTGATGAATCATTTGAGAAATGTTAATACTAAATCCCTATATATAGGAACCCAAGAAACATAATAATTTATTCTAATTGATTTCTAATGACATAATATCAAATAAATTATTACCATTAAAAGTTTCTTTCATTGAAACACAAATAATTTGGTTTCATATAATGCATATATGTATTGGTTGATACAAATTATCACAATATAAAAATGTACAATACCATGAATAACCAAGAGTTTAATATATTCTTACACAAGATATGATTGATATAAATATTTAATTTACCAAAAAAACAAAAATATTCATAAAATTTTTCGATAAAGAATCCATGCTAAAATTAATCATAACATATTTGGAAAATGTTTCTTTAAAACCGAAATTACTATTAGAGTTTGTCAAAGCCAGACTCATGGATCAATAACATCAGTATATAACCATTGATATTTATAATCACTCCACCAAACCCATGAAATACATTGAATTTGTACCAAACAGATTTTATGGTCTAGACATCATGAATTAAAATATGTACTATGTAATCTTATGTAAATTATTATATTTTCACATAAACTAAGTCCCTAATGTATATTAAACAAACTTATAGAATTTAAGAATACATTAATAATAAAAACATAATAAAAAAAGTAAAATATAAATTTCAATACATCAATCAAATCATATAAATAATTTTGTGATTCAATGTAATTTCATGTAATATTCAAAATTTAAAACAATATAATGAATTTTTTATCAGAATTAAAATGTTAATTTTTACTCACTAAATATTCTATTTATTAACTCCCTTCAATATACTAATTTACTAATCTGAATACCATAGAGCCTATCTGAATAGTTGGTACATAGAAATAGATACTTATTCTTATAGTATATAAAATAATTAGTGGTAAAATGTAATATTTTCATTAATAAAGTTCTTATAAGTCACATAAATTAAAATTACATTATAGTGAATTAAAATAACCTCAAAAATAAATTTTATAACATCATTTAATCACACAATTTTAATGTTCAATAATTTAATACCCAATAATTATTAAAATAATAGTTATTTTATTTTTCACTTAATTTCAAAAACATAACATTGTATAAATTTAATATTGTTAAAACATAAAAATAAAATTCAATAAAATGTAAATAAAAAACACACAGACATACTACTGTTCAATTCCTTTAATTGTATTAAAAATAAATTGAGTTCAATTTTTCTCAATATTGTCATTAATATTTATGAAAACAAAAAAAATTCATATGAAAATAATTTATTAAGTACTATATAAATGAGAGAGGATACAATCCATTTTTATAAGAAAACAACCACACTATGGATGAATGTTTCATTCAACCTCATAAATTAAAAATTCAAAAATCCATATGAATAGAATAATATATGAGTAATATTATAGTGTAACTATCAAAATCGGTATTCTTATAAAAAATAATAAATAAATATAATGTCATACCAATATGATCTAAATGCCTTTATTGATTGAAATATCGTTATAAATTTGAGAGTGTATCTCCAATATAAATTAAATAGTCATAAAATTAATTTGGAGATATGGAATAATTAAAAAATGATTACAGAATGATTATAATTGATTGACATTCTCAAATTATATAAAAAAAATTTCAAAAACATCCCCCATTATAAAATTTATAAGAAATGTATATGGATCCCCATCTTTAACCATAACCCACATATTGTAAATTGACCATGGAATGCTATTTTAGTATATACCAAGTGTTTATCCTTGAACTATATGATCCATTACCACCATTTATAGTTTATTACACATTACCATTGTGTACCTAAATGTTCTTTATATTGTATTCTTGAATGGAGCTGAAAATATCACCCCCATTTTCAGATTTACCTAAAATTCAAAAAAATAATGCATCACTAATCAATATGGATAAAAATTTAATTAAATAAAAATTCAATGATGGATATGGAAAATCAAAATTGTTTCACTTAATAACATTTATATTCCAATCAACTTATTTAAAATTATAATTTAACTATAATAATCCAACTAATGGAATGTTTTTTCATTGTATAGTATTTCGTTGTGATCAATAATCCTTACAAGATTCAATATAATATAAATTGATTCAATTTTAATTTAAATTTTTCCACGTTTGATATTTATAGGAAAAATTAAAAAAAATTCATTAGTTGTGAATAATTATAAAAAAAATTAATATATTCATAATATGATATAAAAAACGATAAGATCTTTATCTAATTTTTTGGTAAAATAGATAAGAAACCTACAAAATGATTTTGCATCACTTTTATTCAAGTGATCATAATCCCTATCAAATATATACTCACACGAATACTAAATCCCTTAAATCAATCTCTTCCAACAATAAATCATTATCCAATTATATTTCTTCTAAAACTTATTAATCTACATCCACATCCATATTTGATGAATTTTTATAGTCCTCAAAATATAAATTTTTATTTCAAATCCACATTAAGGATAAGTGGGAAACCAAAACCCCTTAACATGAAAAAACCACTATGTTCTGATGGAACTCACAAATTGATTGAAATCAATCCTGAGACTATTTGATTTAAATACTCTATATAATTCCTAGTGTAGTGTAGGAACCTCATGTTTCAGTTAATTACTGATTTATACATTAACGTAATCAACCATTATATCGATTGTTAGTAAAAATTCCTACATTATAATTTTATACTGGATGAAATCCCCTTATAGTATTCGGTCATACTAATTTATTCTCACCTCCTACTCTGCATTATTACCAACACACAACCTTCATTCATTGATTCTTTTGACCTCCTCTTTTTTGGTGTTGAACCAAAAAACATGTTTAATCATATATTCTATATAATTGAGGATGATATCCCAATCATATCATGATATAAAACATTATTTATATCATGATTACTCAAATAATAAACAGAAATTTTTTCTCATACAATTATGTAATGCGATACATTAACTTTTCATTCAAAAATGACCACATTTATTTGTTCTTCAACGGTGATATAGTTAAAATATCCCAGAATACCAAATTGATGTTCTTCGTTTTTTATGTAGTTATAAGCACCATTAAATAATTAACAACAATGATATGATGGATTGTTAATCATTGATCAATGAATGTAATTATCCCATCACTATGTTTAGTCCACTAGAACATCATATTTACATTATTCTATCTCTCAATATATATGGATGAACATGAATTATGAAACAACATCATATCTATTCTTAAAATAATTAGGTTACTACAACTAATTCTTTAGAAAAAGGATATAATATAAATAAAATGATCCATATATCATTGGTTTAATGAACATTTAATGTTGAACACAAACTATATTCAATAAAATGGCATATTTTACAATAATATAAACAATCTCAAATCACAGAAGTGACATTTAATCAGGGGAAATATATAGATTTTTTACTTTTTTAAATTACTATATTATAATATTATCACTTACTTCCATTATACCTCTCTACCATTCAACAAATTTTACTATGTCAAAAAACAAAATTAATTAGCTACAAAAATTTCATTTCAAAGTGTATAAGATAACTTAATGTTAATGTATTTTGGTAATCAACTCAAAATTGTTCATGTATGATCTTATCCCAAAGAATAAAAATAAGCATAAATCTTGTGGGCCTCAACATGAAATGAGTATTTCATTAAAAATTTAATATATTTATCTATTTATGACATTAATAAATAAAACCATATCTATGAAATATGTTGTATTATTTTCTAACGTATTCATTATTTTATTCATATAAATATATTACATTATTTCATTATAATATGATATATTCCATAAAAATGTATTGATTTATCATAGTGAATGAAGAATATATTACCATACATTGGTACATATAAAAATAAAACTAACATTTATCTTATTTGTGGATAGAAATAATCTTGATGGAATATCACTATAAACTCAGACACCTAACCCCTTATCATAAGATATGTCATATTTGATTTATACTTCTGAAAGTACGTGATAAAACCTATATAATATTTTATCAAATAAGGAACCTTAAAACAATAAATATCCTCTAATACAACACATCATATTTTGTTAATACAATTATATAATTAACATCCTCTAAAATATTTACTGTTGCACCCAATGATAGATTTATAAATCATTATTTAAAATATCTTATATATGGAATATTTCATAAAACAATTCTTGATTCCTATAATTATTTGATTATAATATTTAATATATGAATATACATGCACAAAACATAACAAAAAAGTGATAAATTATTATTTAAAATAAAGGATTCATTAAATCAAACAACACTATATAAGAATTAAAATGCCAAAAAAATAATAGTTAATGATTTCTAATGGAAATAAATGATTTAGAAATATATATTTAGAATTTATTACCTCTACCCCTATACAAATGTAATCGTAATTTAAAAACAATAGTAGAAAAAGAGTTTTCCCTTTAATTGGATAAAATAAATCATTAATATGAGGTATTTTTTGTTGATTCATTATATTCATCTTGATTAAATTACAGTAGTTAATGAATATTGTTTTATTCCAATTTCCTTGGTGGATTAAAAAAATAGGCATCTCACATTGTGATATAATATATTAAAAACTTATTTTTCATTTTTATTAGAACGATAAAAAAATATAAATATGCCAAGAATCCATTTGATTATAAGTAAATTATACATATCTTTTTTATGAGAAAAAGTCATTTGAAAATTTCACAAAAATTTCCAATGGATTCACTATATTTTCCATAGGAAACACATCATTTAAATATGACATTAATACCATTAATATGGTTTGATCTATTGATTCAAATATTAGAAGTTCAAATTGGTATATTTGAAAATCATATGATTTAGGATATTCCAAAATAAAGAATTCATAACATCTAGTAACATCTAACTCTCTAGAAATGTATGGATACTTATATATTGAGAAATAAAAGAATATTAAATATATAAAAAATCCAATTTGTTCTCTATATTTCTCTTAGCAGTCCATTTAAATGATTTGATCATACATTTCCCACTGAAATAAAAAAAACCATTTATATTTCCCATTCCTATCATATTGGAATAATGTTTGAATTTGAATCATTAATTCACTATTTTATATATTAGTAAATGAAAATCTAAATAATATTATATAACTCTACAGAAAAACCATTTTAAAATTTAACATAATATATTGGAATGAATTAAGTAATTCCAAATCATTCAATACATATATTAATGTAGATAATGTAAATAAAAAATCCCGCAGAATCATAAGTTTAGCTTTGACATCCCCTATGTATACATAATAAAAATAATTTCCCCTTGTTTTTTTGTCTCATCCTATTGTTCTAATTGTATATTCAACATATGGAAATTAATTTTTTATTAGTAAGTATCATACTAAATAGAATCTTGTTTCAATTTACTATTCTATATTTACAATAATAATATGTTTAATAATCTCTTATATGTGTTTATATATTATAATGTTGTCATGAAAAATATTTATTATATTAGTATCTATTCATGTGACCAATTATATTATATTGAAAATATACCTATCGACCAATACCATAATATAGAAGTGAAATATGATATTCTATTTTTCACTAAATATAGAAAAACATTTTTCATAGTATTATAATCATTAAAAAAATATATGAATATTAGAAAAATGTAATTTTAGATTGAATGAAGTGATATATGGGGTATATAGAACCAAAAATCCACAAATGAATATGTCAATATTATGCATATGTATTATAAATTTAATAAGAATTAGATAGATTTGTATTATTTATAGAAACAAGGAATAAATGTTATGTATGATTTTAAAAAAAATAGAAATATTGATTATATTATAATTTTATGTAGTTTATAATGATAATATTAATTTAATATCTGATTAGTGAATTACTATCGATGAAGGGTTAGTATTTATATTGGAATAAAATGATTTTTTATGTTTTTTAGTCATTGTAATCATTATGTATATTTTGATTGATATACATAGAGAGATATAATGTCATATAAGACGATGGATGAGCAAGGATATAATGGGGAAGTACCCCAAACTTGTGATTATGAAGCCTTTGATAAAATAAATATATAGAAAATAACTTATTCAAAACCCAATATTATGATGTTAGATATAAAAATATCATTCATCTTTTAGAAAAATAAATCCATATTAGATTTGTTCTTCTTGTTTTTGCAAATCTGAGGAAGATCATTACGAAGTTAGTGACATATTCTACCTTTCATTCTTTTTATAAATTTAATATAACACCCCCTAAAGTGTTATCATTAATGGAAGAATAGTACATGTTTTATCAAACTAAGAGGAAGTTGAGGAATGATTTAATCAATGTGTTTTGTACATTATCGCATGACTTATAGTCACGATCAGGGAGAATTTATGGAAGATAAATTTCCTCACCTAAATTATTGGGTAGTTATAATCCATTGGTGATTGGATAATTACTATAATAGGTACATGGTATTACTATGTGTGTTTCCTATATGATGAATAACTTGAAAACTAGAGAGCACGGGGATAGTCTCATTGAATTGTGGTTTTTTATGAATTCGGGAATGAAATGTGAATTTTGATAATGAAAATGCGAGGAACAATCATACCTATATTTGGATCAATATATGTAGACTAAACTGGTTAATTTTGAATCCATGTATTATTTGGGTTACCATTATCATTATAAATCCCATTATGATGGGTAAAAAACTATGAATCAGACTATTTTGAATTATTCCAATATCTTTGTTGAGGATGGATTGTCCAATAACCATGTGGAAGTTATGGTACTAAAAATGATGATAGAATCAACCATGATATATAGTATGAGAGGAAGTGTTTTGTTTATGAGCGGGATTTTCATTGGACATTTATCTGTTGAATGAAAAAGTGGCAATGAATTCATATTTTACAAGATAAGGTAACATGAAGATGATACCTATTGAAGGAGGAAAGAGAAAGAAATAAGTATGCACCTTGAAACTCATTGAATTTAGAATTCTCAATCCATGAATGCATGTGTAGTTGATATGGTAGAACTAAACTATTTGAGTACACCTCTGTTGAGGGGATCAATGGTTTTTGGATACCCTTTAACATTTTAAGGCAAACACGAATGAGTTAAAAAAATTTACTGTCTCTCACTCTCATAATACTGATGTTGTAGAGGATATAAAATACTGCTAAGACCAATGTATTCTTATATAGGATCTCCTCAATAACCATGAAATCTAAAATATCGTGAAAAATATTTTCATACAAGACAATTCATAAGGACTCACAGATATTGTCACTAGTGTTAATATATAATAGGATCTAAACGAACCCATCTTACATTACCATTGTAATTAAGGAACCAATTTAGATATCGAACTCATTTAATATAAGAGGATGTTTTTAAGACCCTAATAAGGATTTTGGTTATGGTTATACAATGGGCAATTTATTGTAATGGCCCGGACCTCTCCGGCCCTTTCCTTTGTCAAAAAGTAGGCCACGAAATGTTCTGGAGGGTAAAATGGACTTTTCCCTCACCTTCAAGAATTTTGAAACTACACGCCGTGTAGTTTAAGTACACGTCATGTACCCCCTTTCCGGGTATACCCCGTGTTGCAGGTCGTGTCCTCACCGTTTGAAGTAAATGAGTACACGCCGTGTAGTGTAAGTACACGTTGTGTACCCCCTTTCTGCGTATACCCCATCTTGCTGGCCATGTCCTTTCCATGTGAAATAAATGGGTACATGTCGTGTGTCCAAACTATGCACCGTGTAGTCCCTCCATGCGTATGTGTTACCCTCAAACCGTGTGTTGACCAGTCAACGGCCACAGAGCCGTGTTGGAAGCTGCGTGGAGACCGTGTGAAATAACTGAGTACACGCCGTGTACTATAATTTACACGCAGTGTATTTTTTATTTTATCGCCTATAAAAGGAGGGGTCACCTCCTCCTTTTCAACTCACCCCTCTCCTCCCCTTTCTTCTGAGCAGAGTTCTGTCAAGAGGCTCGAAGACTCTTTCTTCCATAACTTTTTCTTCCAAGCTGTGATTTACGATCCGTCAGTGGCTACGGGATTGTAACGGTGAGGTGGAACTTCCGAGCTTGGATCTGTTGTCTTTCCTTCGGCCTTTCCTTTCCGAAATCCACCCGAGGAGGTTTTTTCGGGACCCGACAGAAGTGACGGACGTCGACAGACGTCGACAGACGTCTTTTCAGGTTGATCCGGGGGAACGTTGTGATCAGAACCTGTTGAGGTAGGGATCATACCTTCGTCTCTCTAAATTATGCATCAATCGGGGTGGGTATCCTCTTGTTTTCATTAGAATCAGTTGAACCATTAAATAAGGATAATAACTTGTTAATGAAACCCGATGGGAAAGTTGTTATATTTACCTCTATTTGTCCTATTGATATGTTGTGAATTGAATAGGCTTTTTCCATCTGAAAATCACGGTCGATGGGGGCCTTTTCTTGCGCAATTAAATGTTGTCATATCTTCTAGACCGTTTTTGTGAATGGAACCTTGTGGAATGTGGAAATTGGTTAATCACGTAAATTTGGCTGTTTAAAATATGGAACCCTTGTGTGATCACCTCGGTTGAACAAAATGGAATAATGAACATGTTGGTTTTGGCTTGTTTATTGGCGTTTGAATGGGAGGGGTGAATCCTGGGTTTTTACAAATAGAACGGGCAGCGGGGCTGCAATAAATGGCATTAAAGGGAAAATGATGTACGTGTTTCGGTGTGTTTGTGGTTATGGTGGTTGGAAGAGGGGCTGCAGGGATGGGTTGGAATGTGTACGGACTATGGTTTGTGAATAATAAATAAAAAGCGGAAGAGTAAATGAATAGTGGGGTGTGGTAATGAAACAGGATTAATAATTAATGAGTTGGTTGGTTGATAAGAAGGGGTTTGTTGTGTGGCTTGTGTTTTCCTAACCTGATTTGTGGATGGAAGGGATATGTTTTACGAATGATCGATGTGGTTGGTTGTGGATAGTTTCCCAGTAGTTAAGGAACTAAATAAACTAATTCTAATGAAACGTGATAACCTAAATGGGGATGGGGTTGTTTGTTGTATTCGTGCTTTGTTGTAGCAGTGCCGAGGCATGGGCTCAGTTTCTCGGTTTAGAAGCCATCGGTTTGGATGTGTGTTTGTAATAAGTATATATATATCTGTATCTTTTGTGTTTTATCTCACACCACCCATGTTGAGCACATAGTGTCGAACACTCCCACTTCATGGGAGAGGGTGTTTTTCCCTTAGTTACTATCTACTTCCTGCTCCTTCTCCCCTAGGCTGTGATGGCTTGAGGCGACCTTACACCTAAGACTATTCGGGTAGGTTTCGATTTAGGTGGTTTTAGCCCAAGACTCTTTGTGCAGGTTCTATTGTTTCCCAAGTATCTTCAGGATGAGGCCCAAGTGTGTGGGGGCGGGATGTGTGGTTTTGGGGCCCACGTGTGTGCGGGCGGGATACGTGGTTGTGAGGCCTAGGTGTGTGCAGGCGTGATACATGGTTGTGAGGCCCAGGTGTTAGTGGGATGGATGTCCGGTTTGTGAGGCCCAGGTGTGTGCGGGAGGGGAGAGTGTGGCAGCACCAGGACGTTCGCTGTTAGGAAGAGCACCTAACTACTGGGAAATGGTGTGGGGTACCCAATACTCTTGTTTCATATATACTACTACTTGTTGTGATTGTGTTTTTGGTGAGTTTGGCTGGTGAGGTTGGGTGGATAGAATTCCTTGCTAGGTTTCTTATGTTGTTCTCACAGGAAATTAGGATGTATTTCCACATGTGCATGAGAGCTTTAGGTTTCCCTACTGTGTATACTTGAATGTTCACCCTACGTTTACTTTCAGGTTTCCAGGATGACTACTAGGTCCATGTGGGACCCTACTAGTCGGACAATTGGAGTTTTTGTTGTTGATGTACACTTGTTTCTTTTGGTATTTTACTTTGACCTTTCTTGTACATGCACCTCATTATAAAATTATTTAAACATGAATGTGGGCTTGGTTTGGGTTTATTTATATACACATTTTCTCATTTTTGGTGGTTGACTTGTCCTATTTCCCAATCCTAAATAATAAAAATGGTAATGCCTTCCATATTTGTGAAAACTCATACCCTTGGTGCTAGTCGCCACCCCGAGGCCTACTGGAGGTGGGACACGGGGGTCATTATCTCCCTTTCACCATTTACAGCTCAAGAGGGACATCTTTGGGGGGAGGGGGTCGTGACAGAAAGGTATCAGAGGTGATGGATGAGAGATAGGATGGAGTCTAGATTTAGGCACAATGAGGACTGCATGGGATGTTAGGGTAATAGTGTTAGTTAATCTTGGTGTGTGACATAGGCTAGGGAAGACCGGCTAGGACACGGGATTTTAGGGCCCCTCGTGATCTGATGCAAGGACTCTGAGCCTACCAAAAAACCATGTGAGACTACATTTATTATAGGGTAGAGACCCTAGTGAAGGTACATGCATCATCATGCTTTTTATTACATGATTTGGGTGTTCTGGGAATGAAATTGAAATAAAATGATAAAATAAAACCTTGAGTTTTTTCTTACTACTTAGGCTTAGGCGATCCTTGTTTACCGTACATATATGGCACCGGGACGTCATCCCCGGGTGGCTTAGATGGCCGAGGCCCAACAGATTCAGGTAGTCGATCAGTTGAGGATTGACTGAGAGGAGGAAGATAGCCAGTGGCAAAAGACTCTCCGTTCATTCCAGCGACATACCCTCAATAAGTACGAGGGTAGTACTTCGGATACGGAGACAGAGGGGTGGCTTGAGGAACTAGGGATCGCTTTTACCTTGATCCATGCTCCGAGGGAGTACTGGGTTCCCCTAGTACTCAGTCAACAGAGAGGTGCGGCACGACAGTGGTGGGCGCTCTACCTCAGAGAGAGGATAGAGGAAGAGGTTCCATGGGCTGGCATCAAGAAGGAATTCCGCGAGTAATTCCTTTCTTCCACGATCAATGCGGAGAGGCGGCAGGAGTTACTCTCCCATCAGTAGGGGAGTATGTCAGTACAATATTTGGGGATCCAGTTCAAGGATCTCCAGCGCTTTGCTCTAGATTTCCTTCCGGATGAGGAGTCTCGAGCGAGACGTTTGGAGGAGGCGCTTCATCCTTCGCTCCAGTATGTTGTCACCCCCTTCACCCTTCCTATGTACGTGGTGGTACATAAGAAGGCAGAGGTTTTAGAGAGGATTCAATCACTGGGAGGTGCACCATGAGAGGGGATCCAGTCGGGCTCGTCGAAGGGGATGGCAGTCAGTAGCAGGTCTCCTATGGCTGGACCTTCCAGGTTCAGGCAAGTGTGGAGCAGGCCCCATCAGTTTTATTTCAGATCATCGGGTCCTCATCCCTTTTTCACGAGCCCAGGACCGAAGAGTTTTTCTTGTGGAGGTTTCAAGTACGTCCAGAGTCGGTGCTCGACACGAGCTCTGTACGGTGGAGGTGGGCAGGTTCAGCGCCCACCTCAGCTGCACCAGTTGCCGGTGAGGCCCTTCCAACAGCAGCAAGACCATGCTCCTCCAAGGGAAGACTTTGCAGGAGGAGGCCGACCTCAGGGTGCTCTTCAGGGACCTCGACCAGGGCGTGGTCGAGGAGGTGGATGACATTAGAGAGGCAGGGGAGCTGGGCATGGACAGTTTCAAACAGTAGAGTTGACAACTCCGGCAGGACCAGAGGTGGTGCGAGGTACGATTTGTTGGTTCAACACACTTGTTTTTGCTTTGTTCGATTAGGGAGCTTCACACTCCTTTGTTTCACCTGTTCTATACCATGCTTTGGGACTAGACGTAGAGAGACTTTCTATTCCACTGGTGCTAAGTACACCAGTTGGTGGCCAGACCAGCTTATCTTGTGTTTTCCGGGGATGTGGGCTGACATTGGGACCACATCGATCTAGTGGGGACCTTCTTCTGTTACAGATACATCCATACGATGTCATCCTAGGCATCGACTGGTTGTTTTTTGTTAGTGTCGTTATCGACTGATTCTGTAGAAGAGTCATGTTCTCCGGCGTGGATGGACAATGCGTAACTTTGGATGGAGAGATGAGCTATCTGGTGGGAAGCCAGCATGTGAAGCCTCTCATTTCCTTATTAGGCAGGTTAGTAGTGGTTCTAGATGATACAGAGATGATGGATTTCCTAGAGGTTGTTGGGGAGTTCCTCGATTTTTTTTCTGAGGAGGTTGTTACTCTACCCCCCCCCCCCGACGTGATGTTGAGTTAGGGATAAACTTACAACCTAGTGCTCGTCCGATTTTGATGTCCCCTTATCGGATTGCACCTTTGAAGTTGTGGGAGTGGGGGATTCAGATTGATGATCTGATGGAGAAGGGTTTTGTACGACCCAGCGTATCGCCATGGGGTGCTCCTGTTTTTTTCGTGGAGAAGTCAGCTGGAGGTATCAGACTATGCATAGACTACCGAAGGTTGAACTAGGTATCGTTCAAGAACCGCTACCCCCTTCCAAGGATAGATGATCTCTTCAACCAACTGAGGGGAGAAGGTTCGTTTTCCAAGATTGATCTACAATATAGATATCATCAACTGAGGGTAAAAGATAGTGACATCTCGAAGACAGCTATTATGTCCAGGTATGGGCACATCGAGTTTTTAGTGATGCCATTTGGAGTTAAAAATGCACCGACTATGTTCATGGGACTTATGAACTTTGTCTTCCGAGAGTTTCTGGACCGGTTCGTCATTGTTTTTATCGATGACATCCTGATCTACTCAAGATCAGAGGAGGAGCATGTTGAGCATCTCAGGGTAGTCTTGAAAGTCCTTCAACACCACCGGCTTTACGGGAAATTGTCGAAGTGTAAGTTCTTGACACAAGAAGTACACTTCCTTGGGCACATAGTGTCTCAACATGGAGTGTCAGTGCACTCGTCGAAGGTGGAGACAGTTGTTTCTTGGGAAGCACCCAAGAGTGGTGCAGAAGTTCGTCGTTTCTAGGGTTAGCAGGTTACTATCGGAGGTTAATTTCAGACTTCTCGGGAGTTTCTGCTGCATTGACAGATTTGACTAAGAAGAACCAGGTCTTCCAATGGAGTGAGCAATGCCAGAAAGCTTTCGACTACCTGAAGGAGAAGTTAGTTAGTTCTCCCATACTCAGGTTTCCAGAGGAAGGGTTATTGTATGAGGTGTTTTTTGATGCTTCTGGACTTGGTCTGTGGTGCGTATTGATGCAGAAGAAGAGAGTGACCTGTTATGGGTCTAGACATTTACTCCCTGATGAGCGTAACTATGCCACCCATGACCTAGATCTTGCAGTAGTATTGTTCGCACAAATTTTATGGTGGAATTACCTCTTTGGGGAGTGCTTTGTGGTCTTATCGGATCACAAGAGCATGTGTTATATCTTCTCCCAGCGTGACCTGAACATACGGCAGCAGATATGGGTCGAGTTTCTCCAAGACTATGACTTTGAGATCACTTACACTGAAGGTAAGGGAAACATTGTGGCTGATTCCCTGAGCAGGAAGTCACATACGGAAGTGGTTCGGGAATACACTGATGCTTGGAAGGCGATGGGATATTTGGTTCCTTGCACTTGGATGCCAGGGTAGATGGTGATAGAGGGTTTTTGTTTTAGATGACGGTGCAGTCCTCCTTGTTGCAGCAGGTGGAAGAGTCTTAGTGGGGGGACTACGAGGCAGAAGTTATGCAGGATCGTGTCAATCAGGGGAATGCTCCATAAGTATGGTCAGAGGACACCCGACATCGGATACATTTCTATGGAAGGTTGTGTGTCCCGGAGACAATGCGTTAGGGATTTCTCCATGAGTTCCATAGATCAACCTTGTCCGTACACCCAGGATTTTCAAAAATGTACCGAGGCCTGAGGGAACAGTTTCAGTGGCCCGGGGTGAAACGTGCAGTGGCAGAGTTTGTGGCTAAATGCCTTGTGTGTCAGCAAGTGAAGGTTGAACATCGTGTTCCCAGTGGGTTGTTGCATCCTTTAGATGTCCCCGAGTGGAAGTGGAATGACATCTCAATGGCCTTCATCACAGGACTACCCAGAGCTCAGGGTGGTTATGATGCTATCTGGGTAGTGGTGGATCGACTGACAAAATCATCTCACTTATTAGAAATTAAGGAGTCAGGCTCGATGATTACCTTAGTGTAGAGGTATGTAGACGTGTTTGTGCAGTTGCATGGAGTTCCAAATACCATCGTCTCAAATCGGGATACTCGGTTTACCTAACGAGTCTGGAGGGGGTTACAACATGCTTTTGGCACCCAGCTATGACTTTGCACTGCTTTCCTCCCCCAGACCGATGGGAAGACAGAGTGGACTATCCATACGTTGGAGGACATGTAGGGAGCATGCGTTCTGCATTTCAGAGTATCATGGGTACAACACTTTCCTATAGTAGATTTTGCCTACAACAACAACTTCCACTCCACTATTGGAATGGCACCATTTGAGACATTGTATGGAAGGCCATTTCTTTCACCCATTTTCTGGGAAGAGGTTGGTGAGACAGGTGCTCTTGGGCCATAGGTACTGCAGGGCACCACGACGAAATTCTAGCTTGTACGTGAGAGGATGAAAGTGGCTCAAGACCGACAGAAGTCTTATACTGATCGTCGGATGAGGAACATGGAGTTTGAGGTGGGGGATCATGTGTTCTTGAAGTTTTCCCCTCAACGGGCGCAGCGGAGGTTTGTGAAAGGGGTCAAGCTCTCACCTAGGTTCATCAGACCTTTTGAGGTGCTGAGGCGAGTCGGCAAGGTGGCATATCAGCTGGCCCTTCCACCTCAGTTGGAGAAGGTTCATGACATCTTCCACGTCTCCCAGCTTCATCGGTACTTTCACGATGACTCTCATGTTATCGGCATGGGAGAGTTAGATATGGGAGACAACGCGACCTTCGAGGAACGACCAGTCAGAATTGAGGATCGTAAAGAGAAGGTGCTCCATAGACGAACCATTCCATTGGTTAGTGTGTTGTGGAGGCATAGAGACCTTGAGGAGAGCACTTGGGAGCGAGAGACCCAGAAGCACGCTCAGTACTCGGAGTTGTTTTGACTTGTGTTTTACTTGTTCTTTTGATCTTTGTGTTGATGTTAAACTATGTACCTTTGATATATGGAATGTTTGGCTTTTCGGTTGTGATACCTTTTGTTTCCTTGTTTTCTAGAAGTGTGTAGCATGTCCGGATGTGTGGGGAAAGGGAAAAACCTGAATCTTAATCGAGACACATTAATGAGGATGCGATTGAACCCATGCAGGTGAGTCAGTGCCGCCTAAAGCAGATAATATCTCAACATAGAAGAAAAAATTTTACCCAAACCACGTGTTCGGGAAATGTGTGGGTTGTATGGTGTTGGGGGTAGTGTAAGTTGGAAAATCCTAATGTATGAATGTGGGAAGACCCAATTCTTAATCGAGATGCATTAATGAGGATGCGATTAAACCCGTGTAGGCGAGTCAGTGCCGCCTAAAGAAGATAATATCTCGACATAGGAGAAGGAATTCCTAACACATATGATTAGGGTTGTTGGTTGGGTTCCTGTTATAATGACAACCATAAGAGGTATCTTGTTGGGTTCCTCTGGGTTGGTTTTGGAATTCTCGGGGACGAGAATGTTTTACGAGGTATCTGATGTAATGGCTCGGACCTCTCTGGCCATTTCCATTGTCAAAAAGAAGGCCACGAAGTGTTCAGGAGGATAAAATGGACTTTTCCCACACCTTCCAGAATTTTGAAACTACACGCCATTTAGTTTAAGTACATGCCGTGTACCCCCTTGCCGGGTATACCCCATGTTGTAGGTCGTGTCCTCACTATTTGAAATAATTGAGTACACGCTATGTAGTGTAAGTACACACCGTGTACCCCCATTCCAGGTATACCCCGTGTTACAGGTCATTTCCTCGAAATGTGCAATAAATGGGTACACGCCGTGTGTCCAAACTACACGCCGTGTAGTCCCTCGCCGCGTATGTGTTACCCTCAAACTATGTGTTGACCAGTCAACGGCAATGAAGCCGTGTTGGAAGCCGTGTGGAGACCGTGTGAAATAGTCGAGTACATGCCGTGTACCATAAAGTACACGCTATTTACTTTTTCTTTTAAATCTTATAAAAGGAGGGGTCCCCACATACTTTTCAACTCACCCCTCTCATCCCCTTTCCTCTAAGCATAGTTCTCTCAAGAGACTCGAAGGCTCTTTCTTCCATAAATTCTTCGTCTGAGCTCCGATTTACGATCCGTCAGTAGACGCGGGATCGTAACGACGAGGTGGAACTTCCGAGCTTGGATCTGTTGTCTTTCTTTTCAGCATTTACTTTCCGACATCCACCTGAAGAGGTTTTTTCGGGACCCGACAGAAGTGACAGACGCTGACGGAGATCTTCTATGGTTGATTCAGGGGAGCGTTGTGATCAGAACCTATTGAGGTAGGGATCTTACCTTCGCCTCTCAAAATTGTGCATCATGTGAGGTGGGTATCCTCTTGTTTTCATGAGAATCGGTTGAACCATTAAATAAAGATAATAACTAGTTAAAGAACAGGGATGTGAATGTTGTTATGTTTACCTATGTTTATTTTATTGATATGTTGTGAATTGAATAGGCTTATGCCTACTAAAAATCACGGTTGTTGGGGGCCTTTTCTTGCACAATTAAATGTTTCCCAATCTTCAAGACATTTTTGTGAATGGAACCTTGTGGAATTTGTAAGATGGTTAATCACATAAAGTTGGATGTTTAACCACTGGAACCCTTGTGTGATCACCCTGGTTGAACAAAATAGAATAATGAACATATAGGTTTTGGCTTGGTTATTGGTGTGTGAAAGGAGGGGTGACACTTGGGTTGTTACGAATAGAACGGGCAGCAAGGCTACGATAAATGGTATTAAAGGGATAATGATGTATGGGTTTCGGTGTGTTTGTGGTTATGGTGGTTGGCAGTGGGGCTGCAGGGATGGGTTGGAATGTGTATGGACTATGGGTTGTGAATAATATATTAAAATTGGAAGAGTAAATGAATGGTGGGGAGTGGTAATGAAACAGGATTAATAATCAATGAGTTGGTTGGTTGATAAGAAGAGGTTTTTTGTGTTGCTTCTATTTTCTGAAAATGATTTGTGGATGGCAGGGATATGTTTTATGAAAGATCGATGTGGCTGGTTGTGGATAGTTTTACAGTAGTTAAGGAACTAAATAAACTAATTCTGCTGAAATTTGAAAACCTAAATGGGGCTGGGGATGTTTGTTGTATGCATGCTTCGTAGTAGCAGTGCTGAGGCACATGCTCAGTTTCTCTATTTAGAAGCCATAGGTTGGGCTGTGTATTTGTTATACGTATATATATCTGTATCTTTTCTGTTCTATCGCACCACACCCATGATGAGAACTTAGTGCCTAACACTCCCATTTCATGGGAGAGGGTGTTTTTCCCTTAGTTACTAGCTCATTCCTACTCCATCTCCCCTAGGTTGTGATGGCTTGAGGCGACCTTACACCTAAGACTCTTCAGGTAGGTTTCGAATGGGGTGGATTTAGCCATAGACTCTTCGGGCAGGTTCTACTATTTCCCAGGAATCTTCGGGATGAGGCCTAGGTGTGTGCGGGCGGGATGTGTGGTTTTGAGGCCCAGGTGTGTGCGGGAGGGATACGTGGTTGTGAGGCCCAGTTGTGTGCGGGCGGGATATGTGGTTGTCAGGCCCAGGTGTGTGCGGGCAGGGATAGTGTGGCAGTGCCAGGACGTTAGCCATTAGGAAGAGCATCTAACTACTGGGAAATGGTGCGGGTTACCCAACACACTTGTTTTTATATACTACTACCTATTCTGATTGTGTTTTTTGTGAGTGTTTCTGGTGAGGTTGGGTGGATAGAATTCCTTTCTAGGTTTCTTCTGTCGTTCTCACGGGACATTAGGATATCTCCCCACTTGTTCACGAGAGATTTAGGTTCCCCTACTGAGTATACCTGTATGCTCAACCTAAGTTTACTTTCTGGTTTCCAGGAGAACAACCATGGTCGTGCGGGACCCTACTAGTCAGAAAGTTGGAGTTGTTGCTTTTTCTATACACTTGTTTCTTTTGGTATTGTACTTTGAGATTTCTTGTACTTTCACCTTGTTATAAAATTGTTTAAACATGCATGTGGGATTGGTTTGGGTTTATTTATATACACTTGTTTTTTTCTTTTTTGGTGGTTGACTTGTCCTATTTCCTGATCATAAATAATAAAATGTTTAATGCCTCCCATATTTGTGAAAACTCATACCCTTGTTGCTAGTCGCCTCCCCAGGAACTACTAGAGGCAGGACTCAGGGGTCATTATCTCCCTTTCACCATTGACAGCTTAGGAGGGGCATATTTGGTGGGAGGGGGTCGTGACATTTATAGGAATTAATATTACATGGTCATTTATGAGTTCAATGTATTGAGACACTCATATAAAGACATAGTAATGAAAGGAGGACCTTGATTCAGAGGTAGGTGTACCCTGGACCACATAAAATGATGGGAATGCACATGAAATAGCCATAAGAACTATACTATTTTACAGATATAAATATAAGTTAAATAAAAATGCTCATCGTCATGCTAAAAGATATTTGGATTGATTTATAATATATGTTCATTAATTTAATGATGATGAAAGGAAATCTCATATTGAAAAACCTCTTAAGCATATGAAGTGTTGTAATAAGTTAACTCCTTTGAGTGTGTAATTTTATATGGATGAGGTTGTGGAACAAAATATACCTGAGTATATTTTGATCGCATTTAATTTAGGAAAAAATGATGAAGTCCGATGAGAATATGTCCAATTTGAAATTGAGATAGATTGGAGATGAATGGAATTATGAGTGGATAAAACTCTAAATTTAGGAAAGAGGAAATGAATGGTTAAATGGAAAAGGCAATTTGAATTTAGAAACAATGTCTAGGATTTGGAATGGGGAATGACCTAAATCAATGAGGATTAATTATTAAAACTCTCATTGGCTTGTTAATTACCTGTTGTAAAAATTTATTAGAAATTATTATATGGCCGACAAACTCATTTTTATTGGTATTGTTGAACCAATGTTTGTTTTTAGGAGTTATAAAACATTCAAATTTTTATCATTTTGGTAATATTTTGTCTCTATGAATTTGAATGAATCCTTTATGGATCATATATATATTATAAATAATAAACTAAATCACATTATCTATGATTTATAAATCCTTAGGTAACATTAGTTTAATAAAAAATGTGTTCATTCAATGTATAAATAACATTTTTGTATGAATATAAATCCGATGATAGGGGAATATAATTCTTGAATGATTATGGGGAACCCTCCTAAATAATTATTCATAAATTGTTGGTTTTAGGGAAATTAAATATTTTTTATTCCAGAAGAAAAATATTATTACAAATTTCATGAAATAACGTCATTTAGTTCATTTCCTACATTTATCTGTGAAATAATGGTGATGTCCCAGTTCTTGTAGTTGACATCCCATGGAGCATATATACACTGAATTGATGTGTTGAAAGTAATTTGGAAATATTCTTTGTCCACTGTTATGATATTTGAAATGAAAATAGGGAATCTAGTTTTACCCTCCCCAAGAATCATTTAGATCACAATACTATCATTATGGATCTTTTCACCTATCATGCACAGTTTTCCCTTAATCCCTTTAGATTCAATAATGGAAGACATTTGATTCCTAGATATAGAGATGTTTTTTGTGTGTCTTGGATGATTGATAACCCTGGTATCCCAGTCGATAATCATTCTAAGAAAATAATGAATACTAAAGAGATATTACTATAATGGATCATAAAATAATTTTCCATGCTGGATTTGTAAATCATGGTTTATGTAGGATATGAAGAATAAATCAAAATCATGGTGAAACATCTGAACATACCCTCATGATATGAATTACATGCTCATTGATATATGGATGATATATTAATGGTTAAATGTGTCCAAATCCGAAATTACTATATTGTTAACTAGTTGATTGAAAAAAATATGAATTAGTGGTTCTTTGATATATTTAATAATGATAAGAGGGTAAAAGTTTCGAATAAGTCCATATACATATATTGTTTCCTAGACAAACCAGAAAAAGAAATATATCAAGACTTTTTGGATCATATCAATGGTGTTTACTCAATTCATGAAATGGAATTCACACAAAAATTACTGAAAAAATAATCTATTTAATTTAGGTTGAAAAACTGATTTCTCTCCAGGGATCCACCTAAATAATAAATCTATTAAGCTCTCTTATCTCTTTATATTGATTTTGTTACTTACATAGAAGACTTCACCAGCCAATCTTGATTATTTTATGGGATATTTTATACGATGATATAAAAAAGTTAGTCATTAAATTTTTTATTGATGACTCAATGCCAAATGGTATGAGCTCAAATTTATTTTCCCTAAAACCAATGAAATGGAATGAAATGGAAATTAAGGATTTTAGGATAGCTTCTCATGGGGACATGGTTACAAAATTATCATAAATAGAAACATGAATAATATTGGGTGAATAACTCAAGATCATATTACCCCAAACCATATGGCGTTTTTTTCTAGTAGAAGTAATTTGAAATCATTTGTTAGATCCTTAGAATGTGTCAATATAATGAAGAGTAAAATTAAACATGGTAACTTATCACTCAAGAATGGCATTTGAAAAGAGTTTGATACACTGAAATGGATCTTTCATTAATTATTTACTCAGGATAAATGGATTCTCACGTGACGCTATTAGAATAGATAACACCGACCCCACATCAAAATGGTTTTCCATTATCAATATTGGATCATCCCATAGGATTCTTCCAATTCACTATGGTTTTTATTCAAGTTTATCTTCTCTTATGACTCCAGTTTTCCATTGGTGAATGTTACAAGAGTAAATGCATCTATGTTCTTTCTCATATTGACCTTTATAAGAAAATAAAATCTTTGTGTGGTGACTAAAATCCATCACATTAATTATACGATGATGAGATTCTCCTATATTGAAATTCTGCATTAAAACCCAAAACTTCTTTTAAATAACATTTTTCTCATTATGAGGATGTGGCTGGATTGATGATAATTTAGTGTAAATATTCTATTGTGTATGGTGATGTCATACTATTTAAAAAAAATTGAAACACTAGAAGGGATTGTGTGAATATGGGATCCCTCTGATTCAAGTACTTTAGTGTACACTAATATTTAAGAAATGTAAGGATCCTATATTTGTGATGAATATTTTATAAAATCAACAATCAATTGTCTTGGGTGAGAGGAAAATCAATGTCCCAATATGGAGGGGTTTGTCATTTCAATTCAGTTATCACATCATTATTTTTTGACTCATTTCATATTTATAGGTGTTCATGAAGTCATATTAGTTAGCTTCAAAGAATGATCAATAATTTCATATGGAATTGGTCAGTGCATGAAAGTAAATTGATAAAAATTCCTTGGAATAAATGTTTCAATGGTATTTAAATTAGAGTTATTTAAATCAGTGATCACACGATATAAAATGATGGTAATATTGTAGAATTCATATGGAACATAGTTCCTAATGACTCTTTATATATCTTTTTTCAAATAGGTTCATAAGGATGGTGTTGGATTCGTAGATATAATAACATTTATCTTCTATATGGACATCGGTAAAAGAATAATGTAATAAAATCATGCATGATACAAAGTGGTCGGTGATTAGGAACACCACTCCTTATTCTTAGAATACATTATGGGTTGATTGAACACTTATAGACACCATGAGATTCCCTTCAGAATGAAATCATGTGTCAGTTACTAATCTAGTGACACCAAAAATAATATTTGATTATTTTTTTTCCATAAAATATAGACGGAATTTAAAAATTATTCCTTCATGGAAAATGATTCATAAACAATGAAACATAATAAAAATATGCATTTTAATGATAAAGAATACTATAATGTAGAATGTGGGGGATCCACTATACCACCATTAGGTATAATGATATTAAATGTAAAATTTAGAAAACTATGATGATTTATAATTATATTGAGGTTATAAAAAATATATTACCCACACATGATCAATTGAATATTGATTATAAATATCATATTTCGGCATATCAATTATTCTTAAGTGAATAAGAGAATGCGAAACACATTTTTCATGTGGATTTTCCATTGAAATATAGAAATATTATCTTAATTTGATTTAATTTAATATATAACATAAACCATTTCTCTATGATCTTATAGATTTTATATGTAAATATGTGAAACATGATAAGGTTCATAACAAACTACATGAAGTAGTGGATTCCATTATTTAAACTAATTTAAACCTTGAAAATGTAGGTTATTTGATGAGATGCAACCCTCCACACACAAATGTTTGATTTCCATTCATAGTGATATTTATACTTCTTCAAGGTGAAAATGAGAGCCTTGGATAATAATAATAGTGAGATTAATATTATTTGAATAATGGGTGTGACTGAATGGCCATGGAAACCTAGTGTACTAAATGTTGTTCAATTACTCCAAATAACTCATAAATTAGGGTAAATAAAGATATTATAGACTCTATAAGTTCAGGTCCCATGGGTTGTGGAGTAGTATTCGACACCCATAATTGATTTCTCAACAGTTTAATTAATCAAATTATTTGAATTAGAGTTTCCTATAATGTTGAATTATGGAAAATGATATATCAATCATGGAATATCTTCAATATAATTATAACTCTGTGGGATTGAATCTAACTATGATATTGATATTATCTCAGTATAATTAAGAACAAGGGGTCTACCTTGTAAAATTTATTTTATTGTATTGAATGTATTAACTATGAAAAATAAATAAAATTAGATAATTTGCAGGAATATTTATTAGAAAATCAGGTGTCATATTTTTTTCCAGAGAGGGAGATCTAAGAAATTACTAAGTCATAGTCCATAAGGACTTTGGACTGTTGTGTTCTAATGAAGGATGAATATATTCATGGAGTGATAAATACCATTCTTTGTGAAACCACTTTTAACGCTTGACATAGATTTTTTATATTATATAATTTTTATTAGGAACAATATCCAGTGGATCCTAGATCATATTGGTATAAAATTATTAAATGAATAAATATATATTTTAAAATTATGATAAGTATGATAACATGACAATTCTATTGGATATAAAACTATATTTTAGAAATAATTAGTGAGAAAACATGACTGGTTGAATAATTCATCTATTGGGTAGATTTTAGATTATTTCAATTTTTGTTAATATTTTTAATATATATATATATTTTATATATATCATTAGTATTCTCGGGTTTATTAAACGGGATTTAGTAGTGTTAGAAACAATGGTTGTTTCATGTTTTTTATCAATTGGTGAACTCTAAAGTCCCACCTCCAATCGGCCCATAAATAGTGATCATGCTAAGGTATCCACACTAAATTATGGATGAGATTAAGTATATCTACATATTATAACCAAGAAATAAGAAAAATATTCAACCATATTATAAATGAGTAATAAAAATGAAATAATACACATACATATATAAGAGTTATCATGGTAGTTTAACGGTATATCAGTGGAGAATTTTACTATAGGGAGCTCAAGAGGTGGTGGTTTGACCCTCTCCTCTCCCATAATTACCAAAAATAATAATAATTTTGTTCTTAAATACCTATTTTCTATATAGTGTATGTGTTTTAACTAACTTTTTGATCATGTTTTTTGATATGATAAGATTTTTGAGATTTATATGAAATTTTTTTTGAGACAGATTTGGGATACTAATGGAATCACATAATAATATAGGTGGTATCATATTAATATATTATGAATAAGAAGAGAATCATCTGATGTAGTATTTCATAAATCCAAAATATCATGTTTTAGATCTTGAATGATGTCTAAATATAATGGAATTTGAACTACTCCATCATTTCATTAAAATAACACATCAGTGAAAAACTAATTGCTTTGTGAATTATAAATCCAAACGGTGTTAATAAGGGAAGGATAAATTTTTTCCTGGTATGATTTTGAGTTTTTTTATAATGGAATACTATTATTTATCCCAATATATTGATCATGGATTTGATAAAATAGGACTATTTTGAAAAGAAATGTGTGTGCTGTGTTTTTTTATGTATTTTCAATCATAAAATCATATAGTGATATTTTAATTATAAAAATGATGTTATTATTTTTATTATATATAATATAATCATTTACATAAAAATATAAGAGGGATCTTTAATAGAATAATGGTATAGAAACATTTTTAACTGTAAAAATTTTATCACAGTATAATGTACATCACTATGCTGTGAAATATACTCTGAAACCACGATGAATATAGTCACTTGGAGGTAGAGGAAAATTTCAATAATTTTTTATTTTTATTAATGTGTACCATATAGTCTTTTAATGTATTGTATAAATCGATATGTTATTCCCTTCCTTCATTTTCAAGGAGTGATATAGGTTTGGAACTGATCTATTTTCTAGAAAATAATAATGTTTAGTGGTATTAATGGTACATTATTTGATTTAATTTTGAAGTTAGATATGAAGGGATATTAACATGAGTTTATTTATCATGTTTGGAGATAAAAAAAATAATTACGAATTTTCTTGTTTAGTATATTGTGAGTATAATTCTGGGAATTAAAGGAAGGGGATAAATAAGACAAGATGAAAAAGAAGAGAAAAAGGAAAATTCATACTGTTAACTTGAGGGGTGAGGATTTTGGGTGAATACTCTCTTTCGATTTATATGTCTAGTTATCTTATTTTTTTAGTATAGGATCAGAATATAAAATCCTTGATAAACATCTTGTATCATGAGTTATGGTATAATCATTTCTCATCTGTAATTCAAAATGATTATTGCACTGTGTGATCACGAGTTTTGTCATATAATGCTATTGATTTTGCAAAAAATTAGGGTTTAACCGTGTAAAATAAATTATATCTTATATATTGTAAAATTAATATTTTTGGTCATTATAAGGTGATATTTAAATTTAATTTCATATTTTTATAAGGCTGTTTTGTGAGAAAGTTTAAAAATTATTTGAATTCACAAATTCACCCCTCTCAATTAGTTCCCAATGTCTGGGTGGGTGATTTTAATATGATACTGGTGTATAATATATTTATTTTAATTATAATCACCAATTCTATGTTTGGAGTAATTATATTCATCTAGGATTTATTTTTTCAGTTTTGAATTATTATGTTGGATATTAATTTCCATTAATTTAATGAACAAAGTAGTCATTCTAACATTTAATCAGGAATGTATTATATATAGAATGGTAAAATTATTCCATATCATTTTTCTACCAATATTGATATACAATTAGTTTTTAGTAATGGGTTTACACCCAATTTTGAATGTGATAATGTGACATAAATTGTTTGATGTGACATAGAGGCTGATGTTCATTCTTGGAATTATATCATTTAAAATATTTTGGAAACTTTTCTACTTAAAGATGAATGTATTTTGATATTAAAATTAACAAGGGATATAATGTATAACCATTTAAAAGATAAATATAATTATAATATATTCTTTTAAGATATTATATATTTAAATATAAATATTTCATGGTATATGATGATGAAAAAATATGTTACTTTTCGCTAGAATTAATGAATTTGTGAGAACCAACATATGGTTTATTGAATAACTAATGTAATATATGATTGTTAATAAAATATTGGATAGCTATCTAGAAGAATATAATGAAAATTTTTTAGTTCATGAATACTATTATCTACATAGACATCCAATAGGTGTTTTTCATTTTATTTGTTCTTATAAAATGCTGAATGGTCATATTTTCAAATACAAGAGAAGATTATATATTGAAACATCAATTATATATTTATAATAAGAGATGTGTGGGAATGAAAATAATTAATAGATTCAGATGAATAATAAATTTTTTAAAAAATATTTCAAACACATGTTATTCAATTCGAAAAGTGTGAATGAGTCAAAGAGAAGCATCAACAGATTCTTTTATTAATGTGTTACCTATGTTGAAATATTATATTTTTTGTAAAAATTTAGCTAATGGGGAATGAAAAATATTATTTCCAATATATATGTGAGTTTAAAAGTTGTTCCTCAAATATGAATGCTAAAAACATTATAAGATAATGTTTTTATTAATATGGTTGGGTATAATTTTTTATGAATAAAATAAGATAAATTCCACAGCTATGTTTGATGATGATGATAATTTTTAGAATTATTAGGAATTTGAGACTACTAGTAATGTTTTCTTTAAAATTAAAAATTGAAAAATACTTTGAGGATGAATTCCCTTTTTCATGGGAATCAATTATCCAAAAAATGAAAAATAAAAATATACCTCATGTTAATGTTAAACATAAATTATTTTATTTTAATAATTTTAAAATTGTAGAAGGCGATAAAAATTGATTACAGGATTTAAATCAATAACAAACATTTTTATCTTTTATGATGATATGAAATCAAAAATGAAATTTATAGCATGATAAATTGTATCATTAATTATAAGAAGTTATATATTTACATTGAAGGTAAGGATAAATTAAATGAATGAATATTGATGTTTATCTATAATAATGGATAGAAAAAAAACTAATTTTTACAAGTCAAAATATTTCATTTTGAATTACGTTCAAATCATTTGATAATGTTTAATGAAAAATATTTTCTGAATGTATATTTCAAAGACAAAATTGGATTTAGTTGAAATTTTGGAATAAAAAAATTGAAATATGATAATTTTTTGGATGAAAACTAGAAATATAAATTTTCTAAATATGGAAACATAAACAATTTATTAATGAATAATATAAAAAATTATAAATTTATTAGACTATATCTTATTGTTTTTTTGGATGAAGGATTCATGATTAATTTTCAAAATTGGAAAAATAAAATGACACTTTTTCTTAAAAATAATTAGTTATCAAAGGGAAATAATAACTCTCTATTAACTAAAATTTGGAAATTGTCATTAAGAACACATAACTAATAAGTTCAATTAATTACCAATCGCACTATTAATCTTAAAGAAATCATTAGAATAGTTTGATAGGGGAAAACACACTCAAAATATAAATTAATAGTTGAAAAAAATAAATTAAAAAAAATATCGAATGATGATTCGATAATTGAATGAATTCTATAGAGGT
Source organism: Viscum album (assembly GCA_963277665.1). NCBI lineage: Eukaryota > Viridiplantae > Streptophyta > Magnoliopsida > Santalales > Viscaceae > Viscum > Viscum album. Next base: position 199,729,029 of record OY728121.1, on the reverse strand, counting down.
TGGGAAAAAATGGATCTATTTTGTTATGAATTTATAACAATATAGAAATCCCAATTAATTATTAATAAAACTAATCCAATGTATTAGAAAAAATACGGGGAACGAAAATATGAAGGTATCATTGCTTTAAGTGGAAGATAGAGTTTGTGAAAAGTAAATCCACCGATCATGGATAGTGGTTAATATTCTTATATGATATTTTATTTGAATATAATTGAGGATATTACTAATTTAAGGGAATAGTAATTTACCCTTGTATGTGATGGGTAATTGAAGATAAGAGTATTGGTTCATTAATCAATATAGAGGATAATATAAATTGAAACATAATTTTATTTATAGAGTGGTTGAAACACAACAAACTATATGTGTCAAAATTATTTAATAAAGAAAATTAATTGGTTTTTTATAAGGATGTATTTGTGTTATTGATTCTAAAAGATATATGTGTATTAATGAGAGGACTATGAAATTGGGGAACCTTTTTTTGTGCTGTGGAAGGAAAAAATTAAAAATAATTAATAATCAATGAATATATTATTTTTTAATCAAATACATTTCCACATAGGTAAAAATAATGTGATTAATTTTAATATAATAATATATTTCCTTGATGTATAGAAATTAAATAATTATTGAAAACTATTTTTATCTATGTACCAAAAATGGATGGATTTAAATTCTTCACATAAGAATGTGTAGATTTAAACTACTAAACCATTAGATAACATTAATTTTAATTATAATATGCCTATGAGAAAGAAATAAAATAACATATATAATATTCATTTCATTTATTAATGGTATAAAACTTATTATTTGAATTATTTTCATGGGTCAAAAATTAATTTCCTTCATGATATTTATTATTTTTTAATGAAGATAAAATATGTGTGTTGTTTTTTTACTTGAGGATGTTACATTTGGACATTGATACTAAATATTAAGGTGTAATATTTTAAGTGTACATTTAAAAATAGTTTTAATTAATATACCCAATAAAAATGAAATTTTTAAAACTCAAAAATAATAGTATGTTGTAAATTAATTGCACCATTTAACTGGATTATTATACTTCTTCTATTTCTATAGTGTCAAAATATTAATATAGCCCTTCATACCTTAATCCATTGTTTTTATTTTCCCAATTTAGATATGGTACCATTTGATAAAATAATTATAATAATACCTATATCGTGTGATAATTTATGTTATTTTGATGCCAATTTATTATACTGGAAAAGGTAAAAACATTGTGATATTCCGTAGTAGAGGAGTTGAATATATATTTTGTGGTTGTAAAATAAATTTAATATAATATCATTACCAAAAAAATGATGATGAAATATTTTGAATTTTTAAAATATGATATTAAACATTGAAATAATAATTTACCTATTAATAAGAGATTTCAAAAATTGTTGATGACGAAGAAAACATTGAAGAAAAAAAGATGCAATATTTTAAAATAATTAGATTTTTTAAAACTCTTGGGATGTATATAATAATTTATCAAATAATAGTGATGAATAAAAACTATTTTATTATTACAGAAGTATTAAATTATAGGTGGAGGTTCAAAATACTCTTAGATATAGGAAACAAAATATTCAAACAAATATAATATTAAAGGCAGAAATGCATAAATCGTTATTTTCTCAAGATGATCCAGGTTAGATGACATAATTTTTGGGGAATCAGTAATGGGTCTATGGTATAAATTTTTTGGTATAAATGATCAATAATAATGAATCTATTGATATTATAGCAATATGAACACGTTATAATTCCATTGGAACAATGGTAATATTTTATAATAAGTTAAATAAAAAATTAAATGATATGAAATATAAGGAAACAAACTTTTAAAAAGGTAATTCATAATACGACCTAATATAGCAAAATATGGAAGTTTAACCAATTTATAATCATAAATCATTAGTATTTCAAATATTATCTTCACACTATTATGCAATATTGTCATATAAATTGATTTCATGTCCACATTTCTCAAAATAGTGTTGGGAGTGGGATTGAAAATTTAGGAGATCTTTGTATTATTAATTATAAAATATAATGTATTTGTATTAAAATTAAATAAGGCTCTAAATATGTTATAAATTCCTCCAATATAATAACATTCCACGATTAACACCTTCTAATTTTCAATGAAATTCAAGAAGGAATGTTTGTATGTAAACAACTTTACTAATAAAAATAATGATGCATATTTAATATTTATATCCAATTGAAACGATATATTCTTTATGGAAAATAATTTTATATGTGTTCTATTTAGAAACTATTATGTTAACGATTTCTGTGATTATATAAATGAATAATTTTCTATGTTAATAAATTTTTCAAGAGAACGGTAATATTTTCCATTATAATGGTATGTTTGTTAATGAACATATGGAAACATTGGTTATTATATAATAAAAAATAATTTTACACCAATATCAATTTCCAAAAAAATAGTAGATAAATATTTGAAATGATTTTAACTGAAGGGATTTTTGAAGATATATTTGGAGGTAGGGATGCTTGACTTAATCATGAACCGATATAGTACATGATATTACAATATGGTATATAGATTAAATTTTATTAAAATAATAACCTATTTAAGATGGAAAAATAATAAATAAATACATATAGTTCATGTGTAATGTTATATTGAAATATTATACAATTGGAATTCTCAATATAATTAAACACAAAAATCTATATTTGAATGGAAATTTCAATGATAGAATATCATCATATGGTGGAATCATGATTCAATGAGTGAGGGTTGTGGAAGAAAACACATAGAAGAATATATCAATTAAATTGAGTAATATTGATGTATAATATATTAGTAAGACTCATTTGAAAATTTTATTTATGTTGATAATGACTCAATTAAGAGATCCCAATGTAAATTTGATGATGAAACTTCTTGAAAGATGTGATAATCAAAGGACCACTAATTTATAATTATATTTCATTCAATATTATTTATTATGTTAACTTGATTTCTTGTACAACATTATCAATGATTTGGTTGATCATTATGTGATTAATTTATAATTTGATATAACTAAATAGATAATAGAAAAGAAATTCCTAAATAGCATCCAAATGACTTGTTTTATAAAATCATGTTGATGATGGGAGATCAACATCAATTCATTCAAGGATCAGGTTTGTTTATTCCATCAAATATCACATTGTTATATAATTTTGGTTGTCATTAATGGATAATAATAGACTTTATAAAAATATATTTCTATAATTGGGACAGTAAATATAGGCATTATTTTGGAATGATAATTAATGAGTTCATTATGTGTATTTTTTGGTGTAGTGTGTGAACTATTCTAATGATTTTTGCTGTGAAATTGTATATGAAATTATAGTTTGGAACATTCAATATTATTTTGGAATATTTTTAAATGTCATAGTTGAATATTAATTTTTGTAATAAGTAATATAAGTTACCCTAAGGGATAGATTTGGCATTTTTATTTATTTTTCTTTTTTAATAAAATAATTTAACTAGTATGGTATTAGAAATTTTTAGTCATGATTAGAATATATGTTTAAATAGTGATTTTTGTTTAATAAGTGATTAAAATTTGATAAAAATATATTATTCTTGAATCTCATAGTTAACAAGATCATCAAACGGAAGATATTGGTGAGACCATAGATGTGGTGTGGATTTTTGATTTTCGGTAACGGTGAAGGGATATGATAACTATTTTGTTTTTATAGACATCTTAACACAATTTTTAAATTAAAAAATCACATTATAAATTATTGAATCACGATAATTCATATGAGGTGAATCTAGTTTGGTAATTTAGAAGATTTTAGAAAAGGAGAAAATGGAATTTTCGAGAATTTTTTGGGAAGTAGAGGAAATCACAACATAATATAGGAGATCACTATACTTTAAATTATATATTATATTAAAAATTTCAAATTTATGTTGTCATCATTAAATAATATAAAGGTTTAATGTGAGGAAATTTTTTGTAATATGAATATATATAATCTATCAATCAACTCATGAAAATCACCCAACAAAGGAAACATATTCCATCATCATGTCTAAAGTGGTATCATGGTGAAAATATTTTTAGAAATTTAATTTTATAATAAATTTAGGTTTTAAATAATCATCCATACTATTATATATCATGTTGTAATTACCATAGAAGATATAATTTGGGTGTACTAGGAATTAGAAGTTTTCATTGTATTGTTTTCGGAAGAACTCTGATTCCTAAAATCAAATCACATTTCTCATGAGATGATTTTTTGAGAAAAACTATATTAAAATAATTTTCCTAGATAACATTATAATATAAAATTCCACTAAATTATGTAGCGAAGGATTTAAATTATGTTAATGTTTAATGGTTTTATAATGTTGTAATGTATATTATTGTTTTATGAAGAATCCTCTCATTGTGTAATAAATAGATTAATATCATTATAGAGGGACAATGAATGAATTTTTTTTATTACTGATGTAGAGAAATTGTTTGTAACACCCATAATTGAGTAACCCAAATTAATTGGGATCCTTTTTATATTATAACAATATACAAGAGATCACATCCCAAACTATCAAATAATTTTACAGTTTTAGGAGACTTTAATCATACAAGAATCATAAATAACTTTTTAAAACAACAATAAAATAATAAAATTATAGTGATAATTATAATAATTTTAAAGTTTATACATGACATAATTTATACATGACTTAATAGAATGTTGGGGAAAAATCATTCAAAATTGTGATCTTAAATGCTTGGTAAGGGAAAATGTATAATTAAATAAAAATAATAATAAATAAATCATGAGTTATGCTAAAGATAAAAATACTAATATATTCCATATATAAATATCATGAAATTTCAATATATGTATGGATTATATATAAACATATATAATAACATGTATAAGAATAACATCTTTTACAATTATTAAATTGATAATGTCCTACCTCATATTCATACAATAATTTCCTGGTTCCATGACGTCATAAAAAACCTGTCAATTCCACATATAATAATAACATATATAGTTGATAATACATAAACAAAATACCTAGGGTTTTAGGTCTTATGATCCCCACAAATTTAACCATGGTATAAAATAGGCTACACCAGTAACATGTTCTGTCCAATGAATTCATTATATAAAATGTGGGAATAATCAACACAATATATAATCAATAAAAATAAATTACTTGAAATCATGTATACAAAATGTCTATATTTTTTCAAACTCAATAGTAAAACATGATGATTATAAGACATCCGGATTATTATAATGGATGATATCATTTCAGTATATCACTACTAATGTATAGTATTTATCAATGGTTATTGTAATGGTTAGAAATACATTTAATATAACACTTAAACCATTATTTGAAAATGCTAGAAATATATACTTTTAAATTAATAATTTTTCTAATTTCATTGATTTAAAATACCAATGGAAAGGGTTAATGAAAGATTCAATGTAATGAATTTTTATAATATTCAGAAAATCCATTTATGACGTACACATAAAAATTGACGTTCCTTCAACATTTTTTCAAAAAACATTGTTGAAAATATCGAAAAATGATGATAATATTTCATTTTAATATCTTCAACTTAAATTAAATCATTGATGAAAATAATATATAATCCTTTCTCATATAAAATATAATTAATTAAAATATATTTTGAAATATTTACAAGGTAGAAAAGGATCATTGAACGAAGGGGAACTAAATGCATATTTTTATAATAAACATTTTATCAATCTTAATAATTAATAAAAAGATAAAAAGCAATGGAATATATGTAGAATCAATATATAATGACTAGATATATTAAGTTTAAACTAAAAATATATTATAATTTCCATCAATGGAAATGAAAACAAAAATAATCTCAAATAAAAATGTGATTATAGAATAATCCCGTACTGTATTGTTAAACATTAAATCATAACACCTATGAATGAAATACATACAAATGAAAAATTAAATACATATATATATATATATATATATTATGACATATCAAATTTTTAGTATATACACCACATAAAAGCAACATGTGGTGAATATGGAATATGATTCACTAAAAATTAACATTGAGACCCTTTAGATGATCATGAAATTAAAATGATAAATAATCAATTAAGTTATTTTTATAATAAATTTAAATAAACATATAAAAGATTCAATAAAAAATAAAATAATCATATTTAGTTACTTAGATAAATCGGGCATAAATAGATAATTATTTTGTAATATAACCCAATGAAATTAAATTGAGTAAACAAACCCCTTAAGTCTACTCTAAGGGAACACTATCTAACTTGGGGAACTCTCCACCGCCACTCTCTATCTCTGTAATGATGGGATTAGGCATGATTTATACATCACCACCCCTCCTGATCCTTTCTTGTCCAGAGGGGGGAGGAGGGTCCTCCCACTCCTTCGTCGCCCCTTTGTGCTCCCTCATTTTCCGCTATTATTGACCCGAATATCCTCATCACCTTTACTCCATTCGAAGTATTCCCTATGGTCTAGTCACTCGATATTGGAGTTCTATCGATACTACTTTTTTCCCTGTTGTTTACCAGTGCATTGGTGATATTGCATATATCTTTGGTTTATCACTTCAAGAAGTTTCACCCCTCTGTGGGTGACATCGAAAGATATGTGACCTCTTATTTGAAGCTGTATGAACACAAGATTGTTGGGATTATAGATTAAAGGAACATTTTGATATGGTTAGTGATTGAATATTACCTCATCTCTACCTTGTCTCATGATCCTTGTTTTTTTTTCAGGATTCTTTTAACTCTCTTTCAGTGGTCATTTGATTTTCATCTGCAGATCAACAATCCAATTATGATAATATGGATTTCTGTGATTGGTCTCCTTATTCCTTCTCAAAATTTGGCAGATCTTCGTTGGATTGAAAATATGGTGGGGAATTTTATTCTCCTGAAACATCGCACTCTTGTTATGTGTAATACAATATCCACTAGTATTTGTATTGAAGACGACATATCAAAGAACCCAACAAATAACATCTTCATCAAGGTTGAAGGACAATTACATTTGTACAAGAAGGTATTCCAGGAATAATTGATTTGATAGATGATGGTTGAAAATGTGATTGGTCGTCTGAGGTGGGATTTATGTATCATCACTTATCCAAGGATGTTCCTTGGTGTCTAAGAGGTGGCTGAGGTGGTGATCGTGGTTCCAAGGATCCCTCCGACATATGAAGAGGTTGTACGATCCGTTTTCCATTCTCCCAAAGCAGTTATGGCCTAGGGATCGGGTAATGAAAGACCTAGTAGTTTTAATATATCTACAAGTTATGGTGTTATTACCAATCAGGGGGGCTAGGGTATTTACGTATTACTGCATATGCCCAGTTAAGATCCCAGTGTCGACAGAAAAAGTCATTTATGTGGTGTCGAAGCCTCCCACTTCTATTTGAATTTGTTTAATAGGGTTTTCCAGTAGATCTCAGAAGAATTTTGAGGTTCTGGGTGTTGATGTTCCTCCATTATTTTAATAAGTAATTCTCTAATAGGAGGTTCAGGTGGTTATCCATACTTTACAAGGTAAGTTAGATGATATAGAAAAATTTAACAAGTTTTCCTCAGATCAATGGACCCTTGAGCCCAAGGAAGCAGAAATTGTGGAAGATTACCTTAGGTCATATTCAATGAAAGTGAAGAACACCATCTTTGATTCAGATGGGGTTATCCATCACATTTTGAGGATGATTAGAAGAATGGTCTACTCTATATAACCTGTTCATTTCTATTACAAGGTCTTATTGTAATGGATATGTCCCTAATGTTTTTTTTTTGGAAAACCTCTTCTACCATCCGACAGACTAAGGAGGACATTTAATCAGACATCATCAAGGAGACACTCATGAATTCTAATTAGGAAATGCTAGTGAAATCTTTTCTGACCATGATATCAGCAGGGGATGTCCACACAATGTTCAAATCATCATTTTGTGTCGATTTTAGTGAACATCATTCTTTTGGTGTTGACTAAAAGAATAGGATTTTGAAATATGGGTTTAATGAGTAAAAAACAAAACTAAAGGGGAATATGGAGACCTAGGACATGATGTATTTCCACTTTGAGGACCTCATTAATAACAAACATTATATATATGACACCTCCATCAAATGGTGTACAGTCAAGGTAAAGGATACTAATCTCAATAATTGTTTTCGGAATGGACTGAATATTTATTTTGATTTTTGACATTTCTTGTTTTCTGAACATGGTATGTTTCCCACTTTTTCCATAAAATTTCATTCTGAAAGAATAAAAAAATTCTAGTCTATGCCGAATCTAATGTGCCTCTTATGCACATTAAATCTTATAAAAAAATATTATATTTTTTTTTTCATTCACATTGGAATTTTTCATGTGTATTACCATAATATTATTATCCATTTTTCATTTTTTCAATTCATCATATAGTTTTGAAATTTGTTATGACCTTATCTGACATTTTGAGGATGCTCGGTTCATAATTGGAAAACAACTCATACAGCTTGACCATTGTCAATTTGTTTAATATTCCATAATATAAAGAATATATGTCTGTGAAATAACAAGAATCATTTACAACCCTCTTAAAACATATATGGGAAAAACTAATGACGTTCATTCCAACACATGTAACTAACATGAAACGAGAGAGGGGCCAAAGGGGGTAGTCAACCATCCATCCTCTCACATGGATGTTGGGGATAATTTCCCACAGGGCCCAGAATCCCTCGGGTGTAAGATTCCTTGATTTAAAATGTTTACTAGTGTATAGAAAAACAAAATGTACAGAATATAATGTAGCTCACAACCACACAATGGAAAACCCATACATTTACTCCAATACAGCTATCATATATCAAAATCTTGAATGCCACTACTAAAACAAGATATCCAATATTAAAACAACTATTTAAGTATAAAAATTAAATTAATTTATATGTATTTATCAGTACCAATTTATGTAAATTAATTCATTATAAATTATTTAAACTTTTCATTTCCCAGATTTCCATACATAAGAATAACAACTAGATTAATGCTCTCTCAGGCATAATCAAACTGTGTCCATGGATTATCTAAAACAAAACCTTATCATCAGAATCTTGCATGCTCCAAAACCATGGGTTAAACATCTATTAAAGAATTTATTATCATTATTATCACATTAAAAATTTCCAATTCATTCTAAAAAATCAATCAATGCTTCTAAACACAAAAAGGATCAACACAATGATCAGGTTAATTACCCATTGTGCATTTTTCACATATAGAAAGTGCATAGACACATAAATCTTCATGTATATAAAATGGAAATCATGTGGAATAGCCCAAAGAACTTCAAATATTTTAGAAGGAGGGTAAGAATGTCTAAATTTTTAACAATGTTGAGAAAGTAAAGAAGATAAAAACCCAACATTTTTCACAATCATCCACTTTCATCTCAATGGGATAGCCCATCATCATCCTATCCCATCACATCGAGTGTCCTCCCCAGAACCGATTTTCATAATCTGATTCATCTTTCCACTCAATGCGTAAACTACATCCCAAAATATTGGTCCTCCCAACCCCATGTACTATAACATCCCTACTGGTTCATCCATCCTAAGCTCACGTCCCATCCAACCCACCCCTCCCCCACAACCTCAAGTCTCATATCCAGAGCACCTCACAAGCAGCATGACCCAATATTGAAATGAGCACTCCATCACAAATCATGGCATTCATCCTTTACAGAAAACTATATCTCATTGATACAAATAATAATGCACCTGACCATTATAAGATAGTGAGTATCTCAGATCTTATAGGGCATTACATGTTTCAAATAACCAGTTCGTTATTCCATCTTAAATTAACTGATTCAATATTCACATGTTCTAACTATGGGAAACCTAAAAAATAATGTATCACCATCTATCAATAATTAATTCAATAATTAATGTTACATTCCTTCAATATCATTATCAATTGGAATCAACATGGTTCATGTTTATTAATCAACTCCATTAAAAATTCACACATTCATCCAATTGATTGTCATCCAATTATAACAACAAAAAATGTATTAATTGAACATTCCTATATTTTATTTAGAAAATTAATTAACCAATTAATTTTTGATTTACGTTATTTACCAATTAATTCAATAATTGTAGTCTAACCATGAAATCCCCTGATATCACACTATCTAGATAATCCAGATTCATACCGTTACCACAGTATAAAACAATAACATTTGACCGATACCAAATATTTAAAATGGTCAATATTATTTTTATTTAAATTCCACTGTGATCCAAGAGATAATACATTCCAACTCTATGATTTCACGTAAATAAATAGATATTCAACAAATCCCCAAAATTTAGAGGTCATTCAAATTGATCATAGAATAATATATTAAATCAACGTATCATGATCACTTTTCCCGCTACAACTAAATCCACTAGAAGATTCCCGGGAAAAATTGCATCAAAAAAACATAATTAAAACTCACCTAGAAACATGTAGATCATGTTCTATAACATGGAAGAAAGAAACTAGGGGAAACAAATTGAAGAAACATGTTTAATGGAGGTTGACCATAACTTATATAGAATATGGATCACTACAGATCTAATGAGGGATCTAGGTATTGTTCCATGATAATGGACTCCACAAAATTCTAATGAGAGAGTCATCAGGTCTCTAAGGTCGAGGGAGATATGCAGCATCCATATGTAATGAAAAAAGAATATCACATAAAAAACACTTAAATTAAATATTTTTGGGGAATTACGTAGTTTTTAATCCCCAATCTTGTTGTGTAATTCCTCAAGTTCGTTATCCACTAAAAAATGTGTCCCTTTAAAGCTATATTTTATTCCTCAAACCTTGAAACATTTCATGTATTGAATATGTAATTCTCAACATGTAAAAAAAATTAAATAGAATTTAAAGTATTGTTATGCAGTAACACTATGTGAAATCCCCCCTTCCCAGCTTTTACTTAAACGTGCTTCTCAAAAATTATTATGATCCACCTCTGTCCACATAAATATGTGAAACAAAAAATGGGTAGATCTATCCAGTTCGGTGTCATTTCATCATATTGACCTCAAATTAATCTTTTCCACATTAATATAAAACTAATCAAAAGAGGAAAAATAAATGGGTGATAAGAAAATCCACCATGTGACATACCAATCAAATGCTTTTCCTCCACAGGAGCACACGACATCACTAGAGGAAAAAGCACAATACCATGAAACTAGAACAACTTTTTCCTAAGAACTCTTCCAAGGGAGATAGATTTCAAAATAGAACAATCCAAAAAATGAAAAAAATTAAATCCATATCATAACATAATGGTTCTACAACCACAAAACTAAAAACATTACAAGAGAATATCTAACCATCAAATAGCTTCTGGTACTGAGTGCATATTGGTGAATTAGATACCTTTGTACTCAACTCTTCATAATTGCGCTACCACAAGACATGAACTAAGGGGATTTTACACCAACACAACACCTTCTACTTGAGTTCATGGATATCTATTGGCTGCTCATTGAAGGTCAAATCATATCCTACATCAATCATGCATTAATTGATGATGATAGATTTATAATGAAGTAAACAATAGAGTTGTGACATGTTAAAAACCTTTTGTATCAAGATCATCTATGGGTGAAGTGATACCTGATATGACATGACTCTAACATAATCCAACACCTCAAAAGGCTCATAAAACTAGGATGTAATATTTCTGTCGTAACAAAATATTTTAGTTCCCCTGATGAGGAGACACCTTCAGAAACACAAGATCACCAACACTAAAATCCAAATTTCTCCTTCTATAATTATCATAGGACATCTAATGATCCTACACTGCCATCATCCCCTCCCAAATCACTTAAACCATCTCTTTCATATTTTGTAGCAGTTCCAAACATAGAATTACTGACTCTCTGAACCCAGTCCATCACAACATAGAAAGGAATGTTCATTCACATAAGAGATAAAAAAATTCCATACTAAGGGAAGAGTGAAAACAAACATTGTAAGAGAATTCTATCAAGCAATGATTCCTCATCCTAGAACCTCCAAAATCCATGATAGTTGTGTGCAATATCTTATCAAGAGTCTGGATGGTCTTCTTTATCAGAACATCTGTATATGGATTAATATAAATGATAAGGAATAGCTGATAACTAAAACCATGATGGAGAACCCTCCACACCGTCAAGGTAAAATGAGGATCTCAGTCTGATATGATCATCCTCAACCTCTGTGTAGCCTCACCACCTCCTCCATTTATTTCTGTGATAGAACCTCCACTGAGATCACCTCCTTGATTTTTGTAATGTGGGAGTATTTAGTCAAACAATCCACTACTACCCATATAGCATAATAAGATTCCTATGATCTTGGTAAACTCATAGTAGAGCCCATAGAGTTGATTTCCCACATTAACTAAGAGACGAGTCACCACAAGAGAAAAGAACTGGGAACATGGTTCTTGGCCTTCACCTCCAACATGAACAAAACATCATGAAAAAAACACGGCACCTTCAGGCTTCAAACCATGCCTCCAATACTGACTCATCATAGCTCTTTGAAAATTTTTAATTCCAAAATATATCACTAACGGTAAACTATGGAGCTATCTGTGTACTATCTCACATGATTCCAAATGGATGAAAAATATTCCTAGAACCAACACTCTTCTTTATTCTTCCTTAGACCGACCATTAGAGGCTCACCTGAAACAACTCGGCCTCTCAATAACTCCACCTCAAGATCCACCAACATGGATTCTTCTACATATCTAACCATAGATGACTCCACAGTCATATGAGAAATACAACCGCTTGCAAAAAATTTTTAAATTTAGAATGTAATGTTGAATGTTCTTTCATCACAATCCAGTAATCACATGATTCATGCATTTCATCACTACACTCCATCATTCTCAATGATCCAGCCACAACATTCCCCTTTCCATATATATATGATAATTCGAAGTTGCAATCTTGTAATAACAATATCCATCAATACTGCCACAAGATAAATCCATGGTGGGAAAAACCATACATCATGATATTATGATTTTGGAAGCACAAAACAATCTCCACAATGTGGTAATATTTCCATAGCATCAGGTAAAACACCACAAATAACAACTCAAGTTCATGGGTGGAATAGATACACTAATGGGGATGTAGCTTCTGAGATCTATAATAAATGAATGGTATATTCTATATCAAAACACATCGTATCCCCAAATGTGATTCATCACTAAAAACGTCAAACTAGACTCCTTCTACTGTCAGACAATAAATTGGAGCACAAACCAACATCACCTTTAGATAATCAAAATCATCCCAGAACTAATCAATCCATATGAATAAAATATCCATTCTACTAAACACTATAATAGTAGTCACAAAATGAGAGAAATCAATAAAAAAATCCAGTAATAGCCTATAAAAACAAGTAATAATCACACCTCATCCACTATGATTGGGTATTCCCAAGACACAACTAATTATACCATCGACAGATTAGAAACTATACGCTGTTGGGATACAACATCCCCCATGAAGTGGACATCTCTTTCAAAAAATCCCAATTCGACAACATCAAAAATATCTTCTTATATAGAAGAGTTCCCAAAATGGCATGCAGATGTTACTCATGCTCCTCCTTAGATGTAAAATACAGAATGATGCCTTCAATGAAGACCACCAAAAACATATCTATGAACTCATGAAATATAAAATTCATTAACACCATGAACACATATGGAGAATGTGTCGCACCAAACAACATTATAATGAACTTTTAATTACCATTATGACAATTGAAAGCAGTCTTCAAGATATCCACATCCTTCACATTCATCTAATGATATTCTCAACACAAATTAGTTTTAAAGAACCGACATGAACCCATCAATTTACCAAATAAATAATATATCCATCGATGAGGATAACAGTTATTCTATGTAACTCGATTAATGCATCGATAATCGATACACAACCGATAACATCCATATTCCTTCCTCAGAAAATACTGTTGCACCCCACAGGGACACACAATTACATACAAAACTATATTGCAATTGAACATCAATATGTATACATAGCTTCTATAGCTCAAATGACACCTTCCTATTTGGATACATAGAGATAGGTGACATACCTGGCTGTAGATCAATCTCGAGCATGATCTATCATTGAGTTTGTAATTCTACAACCTCTTCTGGTAATTCATCAGGGAAATCCTCTAAGACCCTCAGAAACACCAACTACATAACCACCAATATTTTCAGTATCAGTAAAACCATAATGGATGACACGTATATAACACATCCTTAACCCATACAAATTTATCACTTACCATCAAAACCCACGGTATTCTCATCATCATCGAATAACATCACATTCCTCTAGAATAAATTCACTATTTCTAGAACTAGATAATACCAATCCATTTCATGGATAGAATCATACTGTTGTTCTCATAAACATAAGAAATATACCCAATTCCTTTGTTTCCCAATCACTAGCTGACAATATATATATACATCAACCAGGTCAATTGGACCTCCAACTATTGTAGTCAACTCTGAGGGAATTGGAAGCCCTTCTACATCAAGTACCATGTCATGGAAAATGGAAGGTAATATGATGTAGTGTGTCTATCCTTAATGAAACAAGACATTAACCCATGTAGAAACTATGTAAAGGGCTACTCGAATAATGCCTGGCATTCAAGTAGCGGGATTATTTAACGCAATAAGATGACCACGAACTATTTCACGACCTCACAGAACGTGTTGGTGACAACCTCTGCATATGAACACTACATTAAATGGATGGGTAGTGTCCAAATTATATCCAAAACCTACAACATATTCTATCTTTTGATCAATAGCTAGTGTAATATACTACTACTATCACAGATGGAACATCCTCAGTTTAGGCACATGGAGTGTAATAAATTACACCTTCTAACATCTCAGTGTGGTAGATCACCTGTGCTTCTCATGACCTTGTAATCCACAAGAAGAAAATTATCATGATCCCTTATCATAGGCCAGGGAGATTCAACCATAGGATAAAGGATATATTGTGGTATTAGACCTACCCTCGACTGATTAAAAACTCTTCTCCCTTGAAAATAGGGAACCAAGACCCATATCTCTTCTTTTTAAGGAATCCTAAAAACTATAATCTCACAAGGATATAATTGTAGACAATAATCTTATGACGAACTCTACACTTTACATCACGTCGAGATATGTCTTCAGCATAAACGGGGTGACCTGTCACTAGTTCTATTGATCCAAATCCTCCTCGAAATGGATATCTCTAGCCTCCTCCTCAAGAAACTGGTCTGAATCATATCATTTATGGATCCTAAAAAGTATTTTCATGTTTTTCACAATGGAGATCCCCTACCGAAGGAGTAGAAGCTACAAGACACTAGATGGATTCATTGTCATATAAAGAATCCCTACTCCGAACTAAACTCAGAAATTCTACCATGAGACATCCAACTCCTCGTGATCCATGAGGAATAAGAAGAAACACATCTTATCATCTACACACATCATCGTCAAAACCAACGACACTCAATGCTCCATCGATGTGTAGATCAAACTGAATGCTATCTCAACCTCCACCCAATAGTATTCTATGATTGAATCCGAAATGGATTCCACCTACATCTACAGACTCTGATGCTAAAACTCTTAGAGTTTCCTCTTATAAGTGCCATTTTCATCATCCTATACATTGCGAAAAATCTTCTGGTGAAACCTGGTTGACCACATTTTTGTGAACTTGATGTGGACATCGATCTGAATCCATACCTGCAAAAGGAATAATTATTAAACTAATTACCCTAGAATATGGGAGACATTAATCTAAATGAAATTATTTATTTCATTCATTTTAGGTTAACCTCTCCCATGCTCAACCCATTAAAAAACATGCGCAATGAAGAATGATGCATGACCCTTTCCTAGGCTGCAACATTAGAATATGTATCAACTCATTTATTAGCATTTATAAACATAATATTTTCTACATCAGATCAAAAGTGGAAGAAAATATTTATGTCTCAGTAAATATACCTTGTTTACAGCGCTAGATGAACCAGAATAACATTATATCCCTATCAATCCATGCATCCTCTCTTATATATAACCCCAACCACCATTCACTCCCACAACCAGAACTATGATATAACTCTGTCATGACCCCCTCCACTCAATGTGTTCCCCTCCCTAGTATGGAAATGGGGGATGAGAGATAGTGACACATGAGTCCCACATCGATTAGGCCTTGGGTTGGAAAATAGTAATGAGGGTATCATAAACTCACAAAAGGAAGGAATTACCCTCTAAGGGAACTCATGCAAAAAGAGAGAGATAATATAACCAAAAAAACTCCAACTTGGACTAAAATATAAAAATATCCCAATTACACAAACATAATGTCATGTAAAAATACAACAAATGAATTAGAAATCTACATATAACAAAATATAGTAAATGGAAGTGACCAATAATCCCAAATAGCACCAGAAAAACCCCATGCTAATATTAACCAGACTAATCCAAAACCTTCTCCATGTGACCTAAAAAAAGTTTTCAAAACTTACGAAGAGTATAAAAGTATACACAGTAAGATCCTCCCAGAAGACACTCATGAAAATGAAATGAAATCATGATAAATCATTGTGAACAATTATTGAAACTAAATAGTCACATAAATAGGTAACTACGATCCAATCCTCACCAAGGCCATTCGCCCCAATTATCTAATTCAAGTTTATATAATATAAAAAAATTCAATGGTACCCCATAACCCCATCCCCACTAGTTTTCATCTTTTCACCTATGTCCCAGGTCCTGAGTGTCCCTCCCCAAAAAGGCATACCCAAAGAAACATGTGTGAAGCACCACAACACACACCTCTTCCTTCAACATGCACCATATGCATCAAAACAACATATCTACATAACCGAAGTAACTAGGTTGTTTCCGATATCCACCATAGCTCGCATAATGTGTATCATATGTCTAGTATTATACCTCAAGCCATTATAGACCATACACTGAGTAAGTATCCTCAATCCATATCGTACTATAATCATTACACCTAAACAAGTCCATATGAACCAATATCTAGAATATATGTGTGTTAAATTCCCACAATCCATTACATCCCTCTGCATACATATATAATGAAAACTAACCACCATACATACCAGCAAATGTAACTATGAAGAAAATAAAGTGAGGTCAAAGGTGGTACTAAACCATCCATTCTCCTACTGGGATTGTCCGGAAAACACTCCTTTGTATCAAAATCCCTAGGGGGTCAGTTTACCTAGATGATAAGGTGGAGTAGAATATATAAACTCAAAAATATACAGAAAATAATATATCTCGCACCCACACTATAGAAAAAACATATTATTAGACTCAACTAAAGCTAACATCTCTCATACTCATGGATTCAACTACTACAACGTCATATTCTATAATCACCCACATTTCATTACATTGACATCGAAATTAGATCCATTCCCTTCATGCATAACCAACCTAATTCCACTACTTCTCAAAAAAACCTCAATATTGTAACCCATTAAGCTCCACCCCCTTCAAATAAACATTTATTCAGTAATTTTTTAACTACATTATCACATTTCAATATTCATAGGAATTCTAGAAAACCATTCTAAGCTACGAAACATAATGGGGCTCAACCCAGTGAGTTGGGGAACTACCCAACAAGTCTTTCAGACATACAGAAATATCATAGACCCATCCATCCTAATGAAGATAAACTTTGAAGCCTTTGGTATACCCCACCCATCTTCACCTCTTTTCGAAGGAAGGTAATTAAGACCAGAAAACTCTCGATGTTGTGAAATTAAAGAAGATATACAAACTATAGATTCCACAAGCATACAATATCATCTAAATAAGAAATACCAAAATTAAACCATTCCCTCATATATGGTGTCCTACCCAAAAATCATATGAATTAATCAATGCATGTCCCCATTCTTGGAATCATCTACTCTCCCATGAACTGGTCATCCCTACCATACATAGCGCAACAACCCTCTCAGCTTAGCCATCCCCAGCTCATATCACATAAGATCCTCCATGTCCCCACATCCTATTTTTACCTAGAGAACATCACAATCAGCATGAAAAATTTATGGAAACGGACTCTCAAACCCAATGAATTGCATTCATCCTTTTCACTAAATTATCTCCCATGCATATAAATCATAAGGCAACTGGACATTATAAGAAATATGGTAACTAAGACACCATTAAGACATACATTTAAAAAAATAGTTCATCATTCCATATTTAATTAACATATTAATTATTAACCAGTTCCAACTATGATAAACATAAGGATAATGCAATTACAATATATCAAAAATTTAGTCAACAATTAATTTTACCTTCCATTAGTTCCTTTCTCAACATGAATAATCCTGATTTAGGTTCATTATCCAATTCCATTAAACACTCTATCGTTCATCCATTTTTTTACCATAAAATTACAACAATATAAACATGATCCATTAAAAATTAATTTTTATATTTTATATAAATAATTAAATATTTAGTTTTTTATTAATATTATTTACCAATTTCCAACAAGAATAGTATGATGACCAATCAATGCATAGATACCAAATCATTAATCGTGTTCATACAATTCTTATTTAAATTATGTTGGGATCCATGAGATAAATCATACGTCCTTGATCCAGATTCCACTTAATGGTTGCCTTGAGCCATGTGGGTTACATCGCCTCAAGCACATCTCCCTTAACACCAAAGGTATGTGACTAGCAGTGATGGACTAGGCTGTGTCTATGGGGGGACTATTCCCTCATTAACAATGTGAAGTGCAACCAATGATTATAAATAGAGGTAAATTATTGATGTAATATATTTTACTAAAAATAACATTAGAAAATAGACAGAATAGTAAAAATTTATGAATCAACTAGAATTAAATTAATAATCTGATGATATGACATGTCACTAGAAAATTGTAAAACATGGAAACAAGATATCCAGAATAACATGTTCCACATAAATATAAATGAATTAAAAGACTATCTCAAGAATCCTATTCACTGACTCATTAATTTTAAATCAAGATATATTCTAAAAAACATTCAATGTAGTGTTTTATGCCTTATTCATACCTTTTTCGAAACTTGAAATAATGTAATCTACAACGGTAACCAAATGGCACACGTTGAGGGTGTGAGATAAATCTCACTGGGATACCGAAAATGATGTCGATAAAATCAACCTCATGTAATGGAAATGTAATAGTGTGATAGAATTCAAAAATAAAGTAAATCACTACAATGTAACTAAATATCCAAGTAGCTTCTTCATCCATTGGATGGCGTCTGAACATGTGAAAAAATTAATATTTTATTATTACAAATTTATTAACAAGTCACATGGAAGATATTTGAAAAGTTTCAATGTTGTAATAAGGAATTTTATAATGATTTAATATAGTGAAGTCTCATGGTAGTGATGAAGGAGAAGTTGACCTCAATAGTCACCAAATAAATAATAAATGTACCATAAATAGAGGTATGAGTGTTATCCATGGATCATAGTACAAGTAATTCCATAATGAGAATCATAATGAGACCTTGGAGTTCTTCGAAGATAAAATTGGGCTATGTAATGGATGGAACTTATTAGATTTTACCATGGAACCTACATGTCAATGTTGGATACAACATATATATACATGGAATACTGTAATAATATTGATGGAATCCTACGTTGTCATGCTAGGAATCCAACAAATTGTCTGGGTTCAAGAACGAGGTGGTCTCAACCTATGCAATTTGTTTCCACGAATCAAAATGGGGTTTTCATGTTATCAGGGAAGTTTCCAATAAGAATCCAAGTTGAGATCAAATCAACCCATTCCTATTTAATTATGTTTTCATAGAATATTAAATTTGGTTCAATACATGACGTTCATTAGTATGATAAGGTCATTTATCATTCACCCTTTTAATCAAGTCATAATTAGTCAATAAGTCCATTTCGTCCAATCCTTTTCATTCATTAGCATGATAAGAACTAGAAGAATTAAATCATTATTTATTCCATTTATGTCATATGAAATAATTAAGGTTCATTAGACTTAATTCCATTAGTGAGGTATGGGTGTTATGTAAGGAAACATAATAATCATTCAAAATTAATCCTTTAAAGCCATATACATAGTATACGTTCCAATTTCCATTTTACAATTAATTATCTATTGAAGAACATACCAGAGGTTGGTCAAGGGGTGATAATACAAGGTGCATTGCATAATTCAATTCAAAATTTAAAACAATCCATTTAATATATGAAAAGAATTACCTTAGAACGGTTAGGAAAATTCACACATGAATGTTGGCTCAAACATGTCACATACTAAAATCCGAATTGTGGAAAAAAATCCGACATGGGATGGATGTTGTTTTGGTTGTATGTAGAAAAAATTAATCACATATATGAAAAGAAAATATCCATATGTATATAATGATTATAAGCATGGGATATAAATTATATTAACCAAACCTGATGAAATATTCGGTCCCCAAAAGATTATTAAAAAATCAATGAACATGAGTGAAGAGTTATATACCCACAAACCTATGGTAGTATGACTCCCCTCCTCAGATATCGGACTCAGATTCAGCTGAGAGGAGTGTAGATGTGAGAAAAATGTAAAAATTAACACACCTTGATAATTAGTTTGATATGTAGAGGGAAGGAGAAAGGCATAAACATACTCAAGTACATAACATTGCACATCAAACATGATGAATGAAATATCGATCTTATCCATAAGGAAGGTGATCAGTCAATCCCTATACCTAGGGTTCAAATTATCCAATATTAGATGTAAAAGATAAATACATGACTGAAATATTGGGTTCTTATAGACTTCCTCCTTAAAAGAATCGATTCTCTATAACACATTCCAAGGGTTCTAAAACACTATCTGATAGCACATTTGTCCATTGTGCAAGTGTGTTGGCATTCATCTCCCAAGACTCATCATGCACAGGGCAGTGTTTCTATAAAACTTGTACTAGAATGACCTGATAGACTTAGAGAGACTTCATGCTCTGGTCAATGATGTGTACTTGATACCACTCAATGGTAGCATCGAAGTCTACCATAGTTTCATTATGATCAAAATAATTAGATTGGTATCTAGATATTAGAGATTCTATGAAACATAAAAGGCTTCATGCATGACATGGTACCTCTGATATAAAAGCAATCGATAGGATACCAGTCTGACTCTCTATAGAATAAAAAATGGTCCTACATAACAAAGTGAAAAAATTTGCAAAATTTGTAATAGATTATTCCATGGACTGGGTGGTATAAGATTTAAAACATGATCCCCTACCTAAAACTCAAGAGCTCATTAATGGAGATCGAAATATAATTTCATTCTATACTAATAATCATTCATTGTCTTTATGATTTGTTGAACCAACTTTGATGTCTCATGAATAAGATGAGGACATATTAGGGCTACCTCACCTACCACTAGCTATCACAGGGGGTGAACAGAATGTCCTACCATGAAAGGCCTCATGTAGGCCCATTTATGTTTTCACCTAGAAACTATTAATATAGGAGAACTCAATGAGGGTGATATGCTTTTTCCATGAACTGATAAAATCAAGGACACATGATGAAAGTATGTCTTCTAGAACATGATTTCTCTATTCTGATTTTGGATTGGTATAGTGTTGAAAATATTTACATAGATGCACCTATGTTCCCATGTCCATTAAAAATATCTACTTGAACTATGATGGGAATCAGGAATCTAGATATGAAATAGTAGAATGAGGAACCACGTGTAGTTATATGATCTCACTACCATACAGTCTTCCAAACTCATCATCCAAGACTCTATCCCAAATATGAATTAAGCGGGTTGACTTCATTAGTCAGTCCAGGACTACCCATATACCATCAGAACCCATCGATGACCAACATAAGCGAGGAAAGAAATCTATGGAAACCTCTTCCAATTTCCATTATAGGACTAAAAGTGAATGTAACAATACTACAGGTCTCTGGTACTCCATCTTCACCTACTAATAGGTTGAACACCGAGTTGATAAGTGACATTTCATCACAGTAAACCAATACTTATATCACATATCTCGATAAATCATGGAGATTCTTGGTTGAACATCCAACTAAGATGTGTGGGAAACATTCATCAACTCCACTCTCATCTCTGTAGGAACCTAGATACATAAACATAGATATAGGACATCAATTCTATCCACTGACTGATCCAAAGGTTAGTAATCACTAAATATACTATAATAGAGAACCATGACATCATGATCATGAAATTGGTTACTCTTTAGCTTCTAAAAGAGGGAAGAGGTATCTATAAAGGATTAGAGGTAAGACTACTTGTGACTGACATGAAACTCTCAATGAAGATCATAATATAGGTCCACTAACTTCATTTCATCATCATATTAACATATGGATTGTTCTTCTATTTTATGATGTTGTGCATCTGTAACTACATTTCCTTTCCCAGAATATAGGTATTCTAAAAAAAAATGGGATGTAGATATTCGACCCATCTTCATTGTCAAAGGTTCAAGTCTTGTGGAGTATATATATATTTTAATCACATGTTGTATGTGTACTCTAAATAGTTCTCACACAACAAATAGTTTCTATAGAAATGTAAGGCTTGTACAATTTCTACTAGGTCATTGTCGTGTGTCTGGTTAATTTTCTCATGAGGTGTCAACTACTGAGATCCTTAGGAAATTTTTTTTACCTTCATAAGCACTGATCATAGGATGATATATGATGCATCATAGATGATTGTCTAACATATACCTCAATCTCGAAGAGTAAGAGTAGATTCTGATTGAAGCCACTTTTTTGTCTCCATAATGGCAATCTCACAAGCTTCTTACCACATGAACCATACACCATTTTTTGTATATATAGTGAGAGATGAATCAAGGAGTGAAATTTGTTTTATTTAATTCCTATAATACCCAACCATCCCCATGAATCTCTATATCTTGAACACATAATTAGGATACTCCCGATAAAATATAAAACTAAACAATATTGGCTCAATAGATACACATAATTCTGAGATATTATGACCCATGTTGTGAACAATGTCGATCCAGATGATGCACTTAGCATGCTTAACATAAATCTGATTCTCTCTCAGTGTCCTTCTAATGATGTTAGGATATTTTCCATTTTCTATATAAGTGTGATTATAAACCAAGATATCAACGATATAAACTATGACAATAGAGTCCAAATAGGGATTGTGAAACCTATTCATCATATCCATGAAAAAATGAGCACCTTCATAGACGGAATGGAATAAGACGGTACACATAAAAACCATACCTGCTATGAAAATCATTATGATGTATGTTTGATTTTCTTAATCGTACATGACTATAACATGATATCAGGTTAATCATGGAGAAGTACTTTTTTCATTAGATCTGTTAGTAGATAATCTATTCGAGGTAGTGTATTTCAGTTCATGGCCATAAGATAGATCAATCATATTAAATACCCAAATAAACAAAAGGTTCCAACCACATTCCTGGTTCAAAGCACAAGAGGAAGCCAAGCAGATGTGCTAGGTGGTATAAATCCTTTGGACTCTAAATCCTCTATCTACCACATGAGATCTTGATGATCAGTTGGTTACATCCTATATAGAGTAAAGGGAATCAGTGATCCTACTAATACAAGATCAATAGTAATTTATACATCTCTCTTAAGAGGTATGACCAAAATGTTTTTGGGAAAGACATCCCAAAACAACACTCTAATGGAGGGAAATCATATTGTTTCAAACCCTAATCCTCTGAGAATAGATTTTCAATCCGTGTGGTCATTCCACCTAGCCTATGAGGCTATAGATTAAATCTAGAAACCAGGATATCCCACTCACTATTATATAGATAGATGATGCCCTATTGTGATGTAAAAAATACCATACGATGATACTTGTCTATAAAATCATGGTAGAGAACCAAAAAGTCAATCTTATGTATGAAATTTTCACTCTTAATCTTAAGTCCAATGTGGTTCCATAAGAAGGGGTAATTTCTTAACTCAATGAGGAAGTCCCGACACTGGCATATGCCATCTGTTTGTACACCTAAAGACATAGCTGTTTTTATTACACAATAGAAGTACATTATGTCTACGATGAAAAATTTAATGGTAGAAACATAGATAATTGAGTTCGAAGAACCTGTATGAAGTAAAGATGATACTTTGTTAGATTCCAGAAAAATATGACCTCATACTATAGATCTTCCAATAGCCTAATCCTCGATTTATCTTCTACAATGCACTAAACTGGATTGATCCATAGCCATTAGCAAAATTTAGACTAAAATGATTATAAAATATCTAATGAAATTGTTGGTGATCATGTGACTGACTACCATAACCAAAACCTCCTCCTCACCCAGACCTACAGTTGTAATTCAAACACCCCACCTGACGCATACTATAATAACTCACTCTTGAAGGTTGAGCTGGTTTAGATCCTTTTCCACTCACTACTGGTAGAAAGGTCGTATAGAAATGCTAAAGATACCCCATAAGACCACAAGCCCAAAATGCTATTGGGTATATATCAAACATGTTCTTCAAATTCACCCATCATCAACACTAATGATGCATATTTGAACTATTGAAATGGGAACTAGGTTGTCACTTCCCTAACGCTGAACCTTGAGGGAATGTTTCCTTCTACCAAAAGAATTTTTGTCCTGATGCAACATTGATATATTAATCCCAGTAATATTATTGTCCCTTCTATTATGATTTGTGAAAAGATCAAGTTTTACTATTTCAAATATGTTAGAAGGGTAATATCATTCGCATGTGTATTGATGGTGTGCACAATCCCATCTTCAAAACGCCTAGCATGTGAAAGCTCATCAACAATTTGAAGCAATGGAATTCACTATAACTCTACGAAATATGCTGAATATTCTATAACATACCTAGAATTCTACTCAAGATGAATAAAATCATTGTATTTGTTATGACTTACCATATGAGTAACAAACCGATCCTAAAATGTAGTTTTGATATCAACCCATAACATGACCTAAGGAAGGCCGGCATGTGATGTCACATCCATCAAAATCTTATCCAAATCCTAAAACATGTATAGGGAATGTTTGAATCTCCACACTGATGGTGTTTCTAGTTCCACAATGATAAATATAATACATTCTATACAAGACAATGTAGCCTACAGACCACCATACCCTATGAAAGTAGGAGGAATATGTTGTTGGAACTCAAGAGTCAGATCAACCATCACAGCTGTCCGATATAGAGACCCATGCATAAAATATATCAGATGTATGAAATTATAAAAAACATAGGCATCACTTCTTAAATAAGGTACAACAAGATCTGCCCAAGTAGTACTCCTAGAGGAAAGACTAGTAGATCTGGTCCTACCCCTTCTTGAGAATGGTTGTCTCCATCTTCATGGGACATGAAAAGAGGATGTCTTTATGGAATTTGTCAACAATTTCAAATAACACACCACATAAAAATATTATGAAGAAAGATAACATCACTAGATGAAGCTGTTGGAACCACATTTTGTATGAATATTTCATTTGTTGTCAACATTTTTCAATGCTGCTCCAAATGAATAAGGACACCAATGTTAATGGAAATATGATGATGTAAGTATGCATGGAAAATTGTTATGGAATCCAACCATTATATTTTAATCATGGTATATTCTCCAAGATGTTAATTTATACGAATGCTGCACTAATCTGGATATTAGATAACTTGTGTCAATGGTGACACATTATTTACCACAATGAATAATCGTACAGTACCATCCCTTTGAGGATGATTGGAGATGTTCTTTGGAATTCTTGTTCAAAAAGGAAATGTCTAAGGAACATTTAAATAATGTCATTTAATGCTTCACAATTACAAGAGAACAATGAAATAACATACATAAAGAAAACTATCTTATGATTTTCACGATGTAGGGAATGATGATTTAAGAAGAAAAGAGATGTTTCCATGAATGGGATTGACATTCTAACTGACCATGTTTGATATTTGAGTGAAGTTGATTCCAATCACATTCAGTTAAGATGGGTATAAAGATGCGACAAGATGATCGGGAAGTTATAATTCATTCCTCTGTTAATCTAATGATGATTTTCTAATCTATATTTCACAATGATCATAAGTTTGTTGGATAACTAGTGATGAAATATTTATGAAGTATAGGGGGATAAAAATAGTGTAAATAATCATGGATGGTAGTGAAGAACCCTAGAAAAGGAATTAATTTCCTGAAGATGTGATTCATGAATTATATTTTGCAAAGACATTATGTATGTTGATGTTATTCTTTACGATTATAATGAGCTTCGCAAAAGGAAGATGTGAAGAGATTTGCAAGTTAGCATTGCGGAGGAGATGATAATTTTGAGTAGAGATTTTTGTAGGTGGAATGAATGAAATAGAGTCATGATGGAATAGATGATTTGAAGATGAGATTCACGATTCTGATTATCATTGTGAATCTAGAAAATATTCATGGTATTCCACAAAACTACATGAATTCTGCCTGAAATTTTGGAGCTCTGCAATTTGGAGTTGACATGGCACAGAGGATTATAGGAGGTTATAGAATCAGTGAGAAATTATTATAAATAGTCCCCTACACCCATGAAAAATTTAGAGAGACTTAAAATTAAATTTAGAGCTCTTAAATTTCAATGATGATTTGTGATGTTAGTTGTTCGATGAAGGATGTGTGATTCGCGACAACAATGGGTTCCACGAAGGCAATCGAGCATTGTGATGATGTTTTACTTATGAACGGTTGAGTTCATAAACGTAGTGGGATCTATGAGGGGTTGATCTAAGTGATGTAGTGAGCTCTATGAAGTAGTGAGCTCTAAAAATGAGTGTACATTGCGAAAGAGTAGTGTGTAGGACCTTTGTGATGGTTTTTTGCCAACAAAAATTTAGAATAACTAGTTTAGGGGAACCGGTTCTTGGGAAGAGACCACTACACTAGTCTATAATACATTTTGTCCAAAAAGAATCAAGTGTTCCCATATAGAGACCAATTATTACTTTGGGTATAATAACAATGATGATTCTATGCTGAGTTGGACATCATTGATTTAACAATCACAAATAGAAGATTGTGATTATAGCAATAATAAGATAAGGGTTAAGTACAGTTGGTGTTGCACTGAAGGAGAAACTGTAAAGAATAATAGGTTCTAGTGCAGTTTTTTTTGAACTGAATAAGAAAAAGAAGAAGATTGTTCACTATATAGTTTTGTTATAGAGAAGGTAGAAGCTAGTTACATGCATGATTATAACCAAGTAACAAGGAGCATAAATTTTGGGAAAGAAAAAATTATCCTTGTGACATCTAATAGGTATCGATTTGGAAGATTCTATTGGTGTTGTAGTCCTTTTTACAGTGAGAGGACTGTCTTTAGAGGTAGTATAAATAACATTATAGGAAGCTGCATGTTGGAATATAATTAGATCCCTTCCGCATCCTAGTGTAAGGACTCACAATTGATTGTGATTATCTCCTTTACTCCTCCAAATGATGGGAGACACACTTGCAATATGATTTCATTCCTAGTAAATCTATTATAAAAGTATATCACTTTATAGTGGATAATCCATGTACTGGTCATCACCATACATGGAAAGGACTAGCTACTGACATTGAGTAGTGAACCTTGTAAGAATACCATGTACATATTTTTTCTGCTTTCTATTATTGAATGTGATAAGAAAAATATAATAAGTGAATAATGACCCTAACAGGTTAGGTGGTTCATTGATAAAAAGTTGGAATTGGTTTAAAAATTCCCCAGCACCGATTCACACCCTCTATGTGTTTGGTATATACCAAACTTGTCCTCTCAGAATCTGAATGTAGGAAAACTCACTACCCAGGGCATACTACCCCAAATACCATGTTATATGTCTAGGTATTTTTATGTTCACTATTAAAAGTTTCATTTAATTTAATATTTTATTACCATTTCACACAATTACCATCCAAAAACCTGATTAGCCGAGATAAGGATGTACAATCAATTCATTTTAGATGTCATGATTCACATTATAATGTATATCCATTTCTAGTGAACCAGTTCCCATACACCTATTAACCGAAATAACACCAATTTATTTATAGCATACCAACTTAACATGGTAAATTAATCTTCCCAACCCATAAGGGCCCATACAACTCGTGAATGGAGACAGAAAATCACTTAATTGAATCAAAATGTAATTCGTATAAAACCTGGTTTTCAAAACATCAATCAATAATAAAATGGCCAATCAATCAATTAAAATCAGGGAAATGAACTTATTTGGAATTGATATATGCATGAAACTTGAATTATAGGATTTTATAATGAAACATGTTACAACGCCCCATGTCGTCACAACATCAGGAAAAGAAAAAAGATGATCCTCAATCAGAGTAATAATAAATAACTCAAAAAACAAGAGCATCACCCAATGGTGAAATAATATCATCTTTCATAGGAAAAATTTGAACAAAAATTATTATTTGGGTTACTATGATTTTAGCTCGAACCTGGGTTTGTGATAGAAATGCATGGATTTGGACTATGTCCCCATTATTCCTAATCTCCTAACTATTGTCTCCAATGAGTAAATATATAATCGAAAACTACTTTGATACCACATTATGACATCCATGATCATAATGCAACTGAATGGGTGCCCCATGCCCAGTGGGACAGAAGGCCACAATCACATCTGTCCGAACACAAGTGTCTACTGATTAGCAGTAAGGGACTATGGTGTGTCTGTGGGGAGAGTATGAACCCATTACCTATGTGTAGAGTAGAAGATGTTTATAAAAAGAGGTAAATAAAATAATAATTATTAGAAAATATAAGGTACATTGGAAAATAGAAAAAACAATAACAACAAATG
Source organism: Viscum album (assembly GCA_963277665.1). NCBI lineage: Eukaryota > Viridiplantae > Streptophyta > Magnoliopsida > Santalales > Viscaceae > Viscum > Viscum album. The sequence continues at coordinate 199,699,795 of OY728121.1, read as the reverse complement.
AAACAATAAGAATAATATTCAATAAGTGATGTTATTTCATGACACATTAAAATAGAAAAATATGGATACAAGATAGCAGGAATAACAATATCAATATATGTATTAAATAAATCAATGACTATCCCATGAAACTAGATCATCGACTCAGTAATTAGCTATCATGATCCCTACTAAATAGAAATAAATCTAATTTTTGACGTCGTATGGATCCCTTTGTCAAAAAAATGCGACAATGTAATCTACTATGGGTATTAAATAGACCTCATAGAGGGTATGGGACAAATCATAGTGGGCCACCGCTGAAGGGGTCTATAACATTCTACCAGTGTAATTGAAATATACCACAGTGCCAGAATATGTATATAATGTAACATAGTACAATGTAAAAAAAATTATCAATTACCTGCTTCTTCCCTCTAGTGGTTTCTGAATGTGTAAACAATTCATTATTTTATTATTAATAGTTTTTAAATAAGTGGCATGTAGAAATTTCAAAGCTTTGATGTTGTAAAAAGGAAACATGTAATGATATTTAATTGTGAAGTCCCAATGTAGTGACCATGGCGATGTACACCCCATGGGTTGCCAACTTAGTAATAACTGTAGCATCTCTAGGCATAAGAGTGTAATCCAAAGACCATAATCGATGGAATTCCACAATGAGAGGCCTACCAAGTCCATGGAGTGCATCCATGGTAAAATGGGGATAATAAATGATTAGGCATACTAGTATTTAACCAAGACACATACTTGACAATACTGATTCCATTTAGTGTATCCAAGGCATAATGAAAAAATATTTAAGGGATCCTATGATATCATATTTGAAATCAAATTAATAGAATACTATTGCGATAAAGTGGGTCTCACCCTAATAAATACATATCCATGAATCATATTGGGGTTCCTGAGTGCTCATGGAATTTACCTATATTTATAACATCATATATAAATAAGGAATATGAAATTTTAATATTTATTAATATTTTTGAACTAAATATTAATTTTAATTTAAAGTTGATTATAATTTCGATGGTGTGGGTGATACACAAAAACAAGTTTCTTTGAAATCCAACATTGCATAGAAAATTAGGTCATACTAAAAAGATAATAAAATAATATTATTTGAAATGGTGGTTAACACCTAGCCATTTTAATTGGGGGAATGAACCAATCTAACTAAAAAATGATTATAAATGTTTGTTAAATATTTTTACATTCATCCAATAAAATTTAGAGGATTAAAATAAAAAAATAATTCGATTTTAAGCATAAATTCTCTAATATTTATTTGAATGACGATTTACCTCCTTTTGATGGAGAAAAATCTTTAAGTCAAGACTTTGTTCTCTTTTATATGTTATATTGGACCATATTAAATTCCTCTATAGAATAGGAACACCAAAATTTCTTTTGGGTAATTTTTTTTTTCTGATAAAGTTAGTTTTTTAATGAATAGTGCAAAATTCGGTATTTTAATTCAAATCAGATTTTTACTCTAATATATTTATGTTGTTTTATTATCTATTAAATTGGTTCTATAGTGTAGTTAGATAACATATTTACAATTTAATAAAATTATTGTTATTGAAATTAATTTCACATAGAAATTGGACGTAAACAAGTGTCAATCTTTTGATAGATATTAGTTCTTAAAACATGCTATTTGTTTTGACAACATGAAATAATTTTAAAACAATTAATTCAACTTCTATGTTTTGAATTATGTTAAATAGACATCAATTTAACATTTGGAATATCAAAAATATTTTATGGTGTTTGTTTTTGTTTTTTTACGAAAAACTTCAAATTTGGATGAATAGTGAAACCACTTAGTAGTAGTTAAAAAATGGGCTTTTTCATTTAAATGAAAATTTACCTCTTCTATTAATTGAATTTCAAAAATCCGATAAATATTGTTGTTATTATTAAGTAATATTTGTTTCAATAAGATGAAAATAATTTTGTAGAATAGTAACTTTTTACATTTATTTACCGCATTTAAAGGTAAATAGGGTAATTCAATGTAAAAATAATATTATAATAATACAAAATTACCTTAACATTTGTCCTAACCTTATTAGATGAGTCATTGCCGACCGTGGGCATCGTTGGGTCGATTTTGGGTCCCCATGGAGACACATCGGAGTGATAATGACACTTTAGATTACATAATTTAATGTAAAGACAAATATGATACAAAATAATTCCTTTTAGTAATGTAATTTTTAGATGGGGTTATATAAGTCATATATTAAACTAAAAATGTTTTTTGGAAATATAAAAAGATTTATAACATCAAGGTAATTTTTTTTATAATTTTTAGACCTCATATAAATAAAAATAATTATGACACAAAAATGATGCAGTATTTACCTTATTAATAAATGATTTAAATATATAAGATTATAAATATTAAAATAACATACAAAACATATCCAATTACGATTGGATGAATCTATTTAGACCATGAGCTATCTTATATCAGACTTCAATTAGTTTTTTACCTTTAGAAACCGAAAATCATTATATAATAAAATAATATTTTCAAACATTCCAAAAGGACCCCCCTCACCATTATAAAAAGTCCTCATATCTAACCCATTCATAACACCTCTCAAAAACCTTGTATTATTCATAACCTACCCAAAAAATCATTCAATATCAATATATTATTCCCAGAGGCCTTAACATATATAGAAGTAACTTCAAGAGGTCCTTTTGGTTCCAACCAAATTGAGTAATCCGAATTAATGGTAACTATTTCTCTTATATTCATTTCTTTTAATTAAATTATCCAACCCCTTAATTAGTTATATTCATTTAATTTATAACAACACCAGTATCCTTAATATACTAGGATTTTGTTAGGATCAGGATTCTAACTAAACATACACACACCTCCATCTAATGGGTTAAGAACATACGGTTTCATTGGACGACAAACTACTGCCCCACGAAACGATGATTGTTCAAATATCTCCTACCGCCTCTCACTATGGCCATTTGATTTAATTGTATTAATATATGATATATGTATATATGTATATATTATTTTTATGTTTTCATAATGATTATGTATTTTTTTCATTGATATCATACCATAATGGTTTCTATTATGGGTAAAAGCGATAATTTCATTTGACGAAGTGCTGACTACCACCCCCTAAAAGTGATATGACTCATTAATATCATACATGAGTCGTATAAATGATGGTTTTAATGAAATTATATATTATATTACACTGTAATTATAATATACATTTTTATCACTTTTTTTTATTCCATTTAATATGAAATTTAAATGAATGTAGCGTTCAAGCGTACGTACTGCTTACCGTCTCCATGAACGGTGCATTTCAATTATTTCCTCTAAATGTTATGTAATATTATATATATATACATAATATATATGATATATATTTTATCTAAATCTTGAATATATCTATGGAGATTATGGACTTTTGACCCTAAGGATAAATTGTAATTATAACATGTACATTTTTTATTCAAGATCCGAACATCGACAAAATGTCCAATATGAACTAAAATAATATCAAATTGTATTAGAAATGTAATAACTGATATATAAAAAATAATAAAAATGATATTTTTAAGAATAATATTTTAATTAACTTATTATTATTATTCATTATGAACAGAGAACAACCAATTCAAGTCGGACATGAGGTATGGTGTTTCATATCTCACTTTTAATTCCGTGAGATTACCATTGTTCTCTACTAATTTGTGTCATGTGGTGTATTTTCCACTAACATTTGATATATTTTTTCATGATTCTATTTATATTAATGTTTTTCTATGAATTATTTTGTGGTTATTAACTTATGGTGATACGCCTCAATTGATTACAACATTGAAAGGGATCTTCATCTCACTTTTTAGTCTCGTGAGATTCATGTTATATATTCCACTATTTCATTTTTAATGGTTTATGTAATCCCCTTGATTGTATTAATTGTTTAATATACTGAAAATTATGGGTATTTACATCATTATTTTGTTATCCTTATTTCATAGGTGTGTGTTTTTTATGTCACCAAATCGTTAATGGATCCTTTCACCCTCCTCTTTTTAAAATAATTTTTTTGGTTATGTCGTTTAAATAATATATTATTAAGATTGGATTAGTTCTTCTATATCCTCATTGATGTAAATTTAATTTCCATGTGATGAGATACCAATTTTCCACTAATAAACTCATTTTGTTAATTTTAAAGTGGCGTCTTTAGGCTATCAAATTTCTTTAAGAGAACTTCATAACCCAATTTCAATTCATTTGGTTAAACTGCTACTTGATGATAATGTCAATCTATGAATATGTTTGAATGACTTATGATTGTTTTACACTAAATACCGAGTCATATGTAGGGTATTTATATTTTCCTCACATAATTATGTAATTGATTTAACCTTAATATATGGATACCGTCTTTATAATATTTTTTGTCTCAATTTACATTCAATTGAGACTTCATCATTGTTATATCCCAATTCACTTTTATATAGTGTATATAATATCCTCATGAATACTATATCATGAGTACCTATATTATTATTATATTATAACGTTTTGATTAAATTTTATACCTCAATTATTTGTATTCAAGCGTCTCTCAATAATTAGGAACTCCTTTACTAAAATTCTATTTAAAATATTTATTCTTATAAATCATTCTCATTAATATCCATTTTTTCATAATGGTTTTTAGGATATATTTATATTGACATTAAAATTTTAAAATGTTAATTACTTTAAAAGATTCAATGTTTTATGGGGCACATTGATTCAAAATATCTATATTAAATGTTTTAAATGGGTTTGAAAATGGTATGTTAAAACATTGATTATTTCAATTTTATGAAGTGATATGTTGTGATTGCAATGTGGAAATTCTATCTTTCCTATATCCTACTTTTTAGTGTTATGAATATCTTATGGTTCTTGGTAATTTTTTACAAATAAGGGTGGTTCCTTGAAAAACAAAGGGCTTGTGAGCATGAGATTTCTCTCCAATTCATTAGGAACCATGAAAGAAGTAAACTTCAATGTTTCTTCTAAGAGAATTGGGGAATATAATGTGTTGGGTATTCCAAATGTGACTCCCTATGTAGTTGTGATAACTAAAATATATGTAATTTATGAATTCCATTAGTTACCTTTATGATATAGTATTTTTAATGTTATTCATAAATCTTATGATTACATGAGGTATGTTATGATTAAAATGTGTGGTTTCATTGATATTTATTTACTGATGGGAATTTTTTATCTTTCCTTGTTTTATAACCCGTACTGAGATTTTTATGCACATCCCACATTTTGAAAAAAATTTCACAGGGCTTAAAGATGAAGAGGGTCAAGGTTGGGATCATGGGAACATCATGCTATCTAAAACAAGGAACTAGACATGACTCATATTTTCAAGAGTTTTTATTTAATGAAAAAATGGATACGGTGTAGAAGTGTCTACATTGTAATATTTGAGATGTAATGTAATACTTATGGCTTAATTATCTAAAACTATAATCCTGAAAAGATTTTCAATTTGAATTTTTCATTTAATTAAAACTATGTTATGTTATATGGATGTATCCTTATAGTTGATATTTGAGATCTGTTTAGATACATTTAGAGTTTAGGGTGTTCTTTAAGCATAAGGGTCATTACAATAATGATTAGGATATTAGAAAGAGTAGTAGTTAATTTAGATAAAGTGAATGAGTTTACGATTAAATGAATAAGTATATCATATTATTTACCCTCGTCATAAGATATTATTTGATGGTTTTACTCATATACTCACACTTATCATTTTGGTTTTAGTAAATTGATCGATATAGCATAATCCATAGTAATAGTGTATGTGATGAAAATAGTGACAATTTTCTGAATGAGAAATTGAATTAAATGGAAGTTTTAATGAGAACACATGTGGTTATTCCAAACCTACTATCTAGAGTCACGATTAACCACATGAACCTTGGTGATTTTTATAAGGCATTGTATATGCAAGAAATAAATCCCCATTGATGTTCAGGTAATAATCATGAAGGTATGTATATTCAAAAACCTATGTTTCAAGGATTTGGAAAGAAACACATATGAAAATGCTTCAATTGGATGGGAAGATGCTATAGATAGAGAAATGAATGTCTTAAATAAAGAACCTACAATAGGAAAAGGAAGCATCCAGTTGACTCTTGGAAAGGGAAATAAGTCTATTATGAGTGATCAATTGAATGATTTAAAAGTTGTGTTCCTATTAATGATTCAAATAGATGTCCTACGAAGATGTATCAGGAATGGGATCACCAGGATCATACAATTTTTTTTTATCAATTCATAATTCCATTCTGATTGAGGATGATTAAACTGACAATGACCAATGAAATGTATGGATTATTTCATAACTTATGTTGTTATATTATTGAATCTAAGGATATGATTCATAATTTTGTTTCTAGGAAAGAATTATTTCTGAATATGTTGGAATGAAATGGTTAATGGATCATGAAGAACGTTGAATGAGTAAGAAGTCAACATATAAGAGATTCATGAGTTATATTAGATTTTAGGATAGTGAAATGCTTAAACGTATGAAGGCTCTTTTTGTGATAAGATTAAATTAGAATAATTTTTATAGTATGGGTAACCCTTATGTTTGATATATGAAAATTTTAATCAATTAGTAATTATCTTTTCTTTTGTGTATATAGTTAAAAAGAACCATTTGGGTTTATATTATCCTTGAATTTGAGGCATTCACAGGTTGATACTTTTTGGGATACAAAAATAAAATTTATTAGATAGCCTTTGTGGGTAAAATATGTTATGGATATTTTTGATTAATTTATCTTATTTTATGGAATGTTATTAACAAAATTGTTTTGGAAAAATGAAAAAATACATACCGCATGACCACCCATCGCGTCAGACAATGCTTAGGGAATCAGACCCACAACCGAAGTGCGACTCGGATTTACCACATACCAATGGACTATGTGAAGTACCTGTATAGTATGACTAATTATTATTAGTTATATTATTTTATGAATCCATAATTTGTTTATTTTGGTTTATATATGGAAATGAGTACCCTATAATGGATAATATGTTATTGGGTTAATTACTTTTCAAAATAATAATTCAAGAGAAATTGATGTTATTTTGAGATAAATGTTATGATTTATCATGGAAGACTATGTGATTAAATACTTATGATATTTTGAATTCAATATTAATTTGGATTACAATGATTAATTTTATGGAAATTGTTTATTGAATGGTGTCTATTGAAATTTGGGTATTCTTTGACAAATTTTGGATATTAAGAGTTGTTTTTCTTTTTGAAAAATATTATCCTTTTTGAGGATTATCGGATCTTGTACTAACCGTTTTGGTTTTTGTTAAAGTCTAAAGACATGGGAAAATATAGTTCATATTTTGAGGTTTATGTGTTTCTCTAGAAGTTGATTATAGAACATTTAATGTGAACATGTCATCTTGAATACTCATCTTTTGGAGAAATAATTAGTTTCTAGTAGAAATATAGTAAAGGATGAAATTATAAATGAAATGTAAGTATGTTTATTTATGTTCTTATTAATTCTCTTAAATAAATTCCCCATATATATGATTTGGAACTTATAAACACTTTTTCTGTTTATTTTTCTAAATGGGAAAATCATCAACTGTTTAAACCATTACAAGATGGTGATTTTCTGGTGGTTAACATTCTCCTAATCATTGAATCATAGTATCGATTTTATCAGGTGACCTTTTTTCTTTTCTTTCATTCTTTTAAAATGATACTTTTATTGTCTCTTTTTTATGTGGTACTTTAAATGATGTTCCTTGCACAATTTTAAAAATACGATGATAAAATTCTCGAAAGGGGGGAATAATGTAACATCCAAGGTAAATAAAGAATATGATATTTTCATATTTATTATTATTTGTGAATTAAATATTAGTTTTATTTTAATGGGGATGATACGTTCTATGGCATACCTAATACACCACAATAATTTTCTTTGAAATCTTACGTAGCACAAAATGTTGGGTCATACTGAAAAATAATAATATTATATTATTTTAAATGGTAGTTAATTCCTCATCGTTATAGTGGTGGAAAATAACAGAACTAACTAGAAAATGATTATACATGTTTGTTATATATTTTTACATTAATCCAACAGTAGTTAGAGGATTAAAATAATAATATTCTTGATTTTAAGCATAAATACTCTAATATTAACTAAAAGGCCGATTTCCCACCTTTTGATGGTGAACCCTCATTAATTATAGTTTTGGTCACTTTTATACGTTCTATTTGAGAAAATAATATTCTTATTTAGAAGGATGACTACAAAATTTACATTGGGTATTTTTTTTACATTTCTGATAAAATGTATATTTTAATGATTAGTGAAAAATACTGTATTTAAATTCAAATATGGTTTTTAATCTAATTTATTTATATTTTTAGTTAAAAATTTTAATTTTTTTAAAGTACAATTACATTATATTTTTACCATTTAATCCAATGGTGGTCATTGTAATTTATTTCACATTGAAATTTGACATAAACAAGTGTCAATCTTTTGATAGATATTGTTTCTTAAAAAGAAGATATTTATTTTTACAGCAGAAATTAATTTTAAATTAATTAATTAATCCTAAATTTTCAGAATTTTGATAAATAGACATAATTTTTGAATTCAGAATATCAAATATAGCTTATGCTGGATTTTTTGTCTTCTGAAAAACCTCAACTTTTTATGAATAGTGAAACCAATAAGTTGTAGTTATAAAAACCGACGTTTTTATTTAAATGTAATTTTACTGCATCTGTTAATTGAATTTCGAAACTCTAACATAAATTTCTGTTATTAGAAAGTAAAATGTGTTTCAATAAGATTAAAATAATTTTTGGTGAATATTAACTTTGTAAATTTATTTACTACTGTTAATGTTTAATTGGGAAAATCAATGTAAAAAAGAATATTATAATAATAATAAATTACCTTAATACATTTCCGACCCTTATTAAATTAGTCATGACCGACCATTTTCATCCTTGGGTCTATTTTGGGACCCCATGGATCCACTAAGGAGTGATAGTGACACCTTAGATTAATTAATTTAATGTAAAGACAAAAATGACACAAACAATTATCTAATTGTAAAGTAATTTTTACATGGGGTAATATATGTTATCATTTAGACTATTAATATTCAATGTAAAGATAAAAATATTTCGTACATCATTGTATTTGTTTTATAATATTTTTACATCAAATAAATAAAATTAATTGTGAAACATAAATCTTGCTGTATTTAACTCATTAATACATGATTTAATTAAAAAAGATTATAAATATTAATATAACATACTGAACCAGCCCAATTCTTATTTGGTGAATTTATATAGACCATGAGTCATATTTTATTCAACTAAAATTTGTTATGGACCTTTAGAGAATGATAATCAATATACAATAAAATAATATTTTCACAGTTTCATAAAGAACCCCACCTCCCACTAATAAAAAGACATCACTTTTAACCCATTACACACACCTCCCATGCCCCATTGTTTATCCAAACGCAGCCCAAATTATTTCTCAATATCCCTATCTTCCTCTTCAAAGTCATTCATTAGGCAGAAGGAACTTCAAGAAGTCCTTTTGGTTCAATCCAAAGGGAGTTATCTGAAATAAAGGTAAGAGTTTCACTTAAATTCTTTTTTTATTTTAAGTCTCCAACCCCTAAACTATTTTTATTCATTTATTTTAAAAAAACAGTATCCTTAATAAACTAGGAAGTTTTTCCTTAAAGGATTCAAACTACACTTACACACACCTCCACTTAATGGGTAATGAACACACTATTTTTGTGGATGGTGAACTACTACCACAAGAAATGATGATTGTTCAAATATTTACTACCGCCTCCCATGGTGGCCATTATGATGGAACTGTATTTATATATGATATATATATATATATATTATTTTTATTTTTTCATTATTATTATGTATTTTTTTCATTTATATCATACCCTTTTGGTTTCCATTATGGGCAAACACGATAATTTCATTTGAGGAAGTGTGGACTACCGCTCCATCAAAGTGATATGAATCATTCATGCCATACATGGGAATTATAAAAGTTGTAGATAATTAAATTATATATTAGATTATAATGGAATTATAATATTCATATGTATCACTATTTTTTTGATTCCATTAAATATGAAAATGAAATTAATGTTATGTTCATGTGTACGTATGGCTTACCATCTCCATGAACGATGCATTTCATTTCATACCTCTAAATGTTATGTAATATTATAAATACATATATATACTATATATATATATGATATTTATGATATCTAAATCAGGAATATCATTCTAGATATAATGCTCTTTTGACAACGTGGACAAATTGTAATTATAACATCTTCATTTTTATTCATGTTTCAAACATTGACAATATGTCCAATATGAACTCAAATAATAACTAATTGTTATATAAATGTAATAAGGGATATAAATGGAATAATAAACATTTAAAAGTTCATTAATCAAGTAGAAATTAACATATTTTTATCATTCAGGTTGAACAAGGAACAAAAAAGTCTAGTCGGACACGAGGTAAGGGGTTTCTTATATCACTTCTAATTCTATGAGATTTCAATTGTTTGCCACTCATTTACTGCATGTGGTGTATTGTGTGTTGAAATTGTGTATATATTATCATTAGTATATTTATATTCATGTTATTCTGTGAATGATTTGGTGGTTATTAACTTATGGGCATATTACTTGTTTGATTACAACATGTTAAGGGATTTTCATCTCACTTTTTATTCCCGTGAGATTCATGCTATATTTGACACTATTTTATTTTTTGTGGTGTAAATACTTCCCATTATTTAATTAATTGTGTAATATAATTTAATTTATGGTTATTTACATCTTCATTTAATGATCCTTCTTTCATAGGTGTATGTTTTGTAAGTTTCCAAATCAATAAGGGAACCCTTCACCATCCTCTTTTTAAAAAACATCTTTTTGTTATTTTATTAATTTATATCTTCATATATCAGGATATAATCTTCTGTATCCTTATTTCTATAAATTATATTTCCAAGTTATGTGATACCCTTTTCTATCTCATCAACCCATTTGTTGAATTTTAATGTGATGCCATTAGACTATCTAATTTCTAAAAGAGAACTTCTTATCCCAATTTCATTTATTTGGGTTAAACATATACTTGGTGATTATTTCATGATATGAATATTTGTGAACTAAATATGATTATTTTACAATGAATATTCTATCATATTTTGTGTATTTTTATTTTTCACACATAATTATGAATTGATTTATCTTTAATATAAGGATACAGTTTTATAAGAGATTATGTCTCGATTTATATTCCATTGATAATTTATTGTTATTATGTTACAATTCACATTTATATGGTCTATATAATGTCCTTTAGAATACTATTTCATGAATACCTTTATTCAAATAATATTATAATGTTTTAGTTAATTGTTTTTCCTCAATTATTTGTATTCAAGCATCAATCATTTAATTAGGAACTCTTTAACTAAAATATTGTTTTATCGGTTTTTACTTAAAAATATTTCTCATTAATTTTTATGTATAAAAAATGGATTTTAGTATTTATATATATTGAAATTAAGGTTTTAAAATGTTAATTCTACTAAAATCATCACACGGGTACGAGACACTTTGATTAAAAAATATCATTATGAAATGTTTTATATTTTTTGAAAATGGATTGATAAATCATTGATTATGTCTATATTGTTAGTTGATATGTTGTGATTGAAATTTGAAAATGTTATATTTATTTTATGTTTGTTTTATGGAATATGACTATTTTGTTTTTCTTGGGAATTGTATACAAACACGGGTGGTCCAATGAAAAACCAAGGGCGAGTGAGCCCGAGATAGCTCTCTAATTCATTGGGTTACATAACTGAGGTAAACATTAACCTTTCTCCTAATATATTTATGGAATATACTATTATGGGTATTCCAAATGTGACTCTCTATATAGCATTGAAATCTACAGTGTATGTATGTTATGAATTCCATAATTTAAAATAATGATTTATTATTTATGTATGTTATTTTTAAATCACATGATTTCATGTGGTATGTTATGATTGAAAATTATGGATTCATTATTTTTATTTATTGATGTGTTAATGTTTTGTTTCTTTGTTTTATAAACCTTATTGAGATTTTTATGCTCATCCCATGTTTTAATTTTTTTTCGAGGGCTTAAAGATGATTTGGTTCAATTATGGGATCAAGGGAAGGTGATGTTGTCTAAATCATGGAATTAGACATGACTATTTTTTTTCCAGAGTTTTTATTTTTTGAAAAAATGGATACATAGTAGAAGTTCCTACTTTTTAATATTTCAGATGTAATTTAATAGTTATGGCATAAACCTCTAAAACACTAAACCTGAAAACATCCTCAATGTGAATTATTCAATTAATTCATGAATATGTTATGTTATAAGGTCTAGTCCCTGTAATTAGAATCCAATGTGAGCTGATGTCAGGACATTACTATTCAATTAGGATGTAAATTAATATATCTTTTTGTTCAACCCTTTCCATTCATTAGTTTGATAAGGTAATGTAGCATGAAACCATTTAATAATGACACAATTAATCAATATTTCCTTTTTTTCCACACATTTCCATCCATTGGTGTGATAAGTCTGGGTACCATGAATCTATTTTTCATTACATTTGAATAATATTAAATAATTATTCTTTATTCTATTACTTTCCATTAATTTTGTATGGGGGTCTACATACATGAATCTTATTATTCATTAACAATTATTCCAGAAAATTCATATACTTCGTATACATGACAAATTTAATTTCACATTTAATTTTAAATTAAATCCCTAACCATGTGTAGTTCATGTGGTGAGCATACATTGTACATTACATTATGTAACTCAAAATATAAATCATTCCATTTATAAAAGAAAATATTACACTTATAAGGGAAAATCATGTCACACCCAAATTTTGGATCAAACGTGTCACGTCATAAAAAACCAATTATGGAATAACATCCTATATGGGATGGATGAAGTTGTGGGAGTAACCACCAAAATTTAATCAAATATATTGAAAGATAATATCCATAAGGCTCTATTGATTATAATCATTGAATATAAATTATATTACGACACCCAATGAAATTTCTGTGCCCCACACAACAATTCAATAATCAACAAACATCTGCGTTGACTTATCGACCACCCACTATAGGGAAATACGACTCCCCCATCTAATATCATCCACTAATATAGCTTATAACACAATAGATCTAAGGGAATGTTAAAAATTCTCACCCATCAATAACATGGTGGAGAGAAATATAGAAGGAGAAAGTCTTTAATGGACTTCAGTACATACTATTTTACATCCAACATGATAAACATATGCTCAATAGGATCCCAGGTGATGTATATCCTTAAATCCCACACATTTTCCTTTAATGAAATCCAAAATGATAACCATAGAGTTAAATGTCCCTGGACAACATATTAGGGAGGAATATGGGATATTTTTTAATCATTAAAGGAAAAATGAATAAATTACTTAGAAAATAGATTGTGCACGGTTTGTCCTCATGATTTGAAAAACCATGTGAAAATAATTCATAATTACATGGGTTGAAGAGTCCCTTTCACATTTTAGTTGCATGACAATGTCAAAATTGTTTTATCAAGAATTTTCCATCTTCACAATTAGTCAAATCGTAAGATAATTGTGTTCTCACTAAAAGACAAAACATGTTTTCATAGAAAGATGTGTTTCGGGCTCTGAACATTATTCGGACAAATATGAACCATTTTATATCTCATTATACATCCATATTATGTCCAATGTAATGATATGGCTCATAATTTAATGGATTTTTACCAAATTGAACTCCAGATTCTTCCAATAAAACAAGATAACTCTGCGATTCCACATAAATAAATAGAGAAATTCAGAATCCCTACCCTCAAAAGTTTTTTTACATTAATTACAAAATAACCGATCAAAAAATGGATCAAAATAAGCTCTATCACGAAAATTCCATCCACTTGAAGAGGCTACAACACAACCACACCATCCAATCCTAATTAAAACTCCATTACATGCACAGAGATCACATTCCATCAAGTGGAAAAGAGAAACATTAGGAAACGGATTGATTAAACCTAAAAAATTGAGGTAGATCATAACTTATATCAAATATGGATAACAATGTATCTATGGAATGATATAGGGATCATTCCCTGATGACAGAGTCCCCAAAATGCTGAAGGGTGGGTCATCGGGTTGCTTGGGGTCGAGGGAGAGCAGCTGTAGCTGTAGATATTGAAAAATACTAGTAGCAATAAATAACATAAAATATACAAAGTCATGAAATTAAATGATATGTAATCCCATTTCACATCAATAAATTATTCATGGCCACATATCACTATAAATTGGATATCCAAAACACTTTATTTAATTTTTTGAACCCTAAAAAAAATCATCCAGTGAATACTTCCAATATTCCCTGAAGCATCCAATGAATCAATATGTGTTGTCTTCAATTGATGTTACACGACATGTAATACCCCACCTAGATTTTACTTAATCTAAATGTTCCAAAACTCTTATGAGCCACCATTGAGAACATCGATCTTAGAAACACATAGAGGGTTGATCCAAATGGATCTGGTCCTTTATAAATAATTTATCTAGGATAATGTAATAGAAAATATGAATTTATTTTTTTATGGTATAATCATTATTGATGTTTCAAAAGTTTTCAATAACTCCGCATAAGAGGGGCTGTTTAATAATTAAGGGAATGGACACACATCAAATTTCAAAACAAATATAAATATTATATATATCAAAATAATTTCCTTTGGTACTAAATTGATCTCATTCAAAAGGTAATACAAAAATAATATATAAATATCTTTAAAAAATTTAATTTACATATTTTTATGCATCATTTTAGACATTATCTTGTGGTATAACCCCTCATTAAAAATTTTAAACCATAACCATGTTAAGACATATCTTTGCCTTTATAGGTAATAAATTTACATCTATGCTGATAAGTGGATCCCAAATACTAATTGGATGAAATTAAAATATGTTAACATAACAATGTTCGTATTTAAATAATTTTTTCCATTATTTAATGACATATTATTTATCATAAATATATTTTAGTCATTTTTTGAAAATTAATTTAATTTGACTTAATAGACATCAAGAATGAAAAGGAATTATAATGTAAAAACATTTAACCACTTTTATAAAATATAATTTTCAATGAATTTCATGAAATATCACAATTCTTCCTACACATGGAAATTTTTTTATTTTATTATTAATTACTATGTTTTTTTACTTCATGTATATGGATTACATTAATAGTGATTAAGAATTAGGGAAAATTATATTATTAAAAATACTATAATCCCAATATCAATGATATAATTTATTAATCATGAATAAAATATAACTATTTATGAAATTGTTTTATGATTATGAATATATTTATTTAAATAAAAAAAATTTGAGGGTTCGATTTTGTAATTATTATTTAAATTAAGTTTTATAAATTCCATTATCAATGTAAAATTGAATGAATCTACCATTAAATATAATGTAGTTTCATAAAGGAAGAAATAAACATATAAAAATAAATATTGGAATGTTTTTGGTGTATTTTGATGCTTTATCCCATTGTTTGTGCATAAATTTTCCAATTTTATCCATTACCATGTTGATAAACATTTAGCATTGTTATTATTAATTAATTTTAAAAATTAATTTGAATAATTTTACAAATTTAAATATTCTAATTATAAATATGAATTTATATTCTCAATATTAAATTTCTATAATTGTTTAAAATCTAATATAATATAAAAGTGTTGAATATAATGAAAAAATAATTCTGTAAAATGTATTTTTAATCCAAACAATTAAGTCATACAATTTTTTTTATAAATTTGATACTTATGAAATTATTTATATTACATTGAATTAAATATATTTATACTTTTAAAAAAATCAAAATATATATTTAACTTTAAAATTTTGTTATTTATGTAACACCCCAAGCTTCCACGGTACATTTCCCTTTGAATAATGCAATGGCGTGTGTTGTACGCAACATCGAGTTCTAACACACACCGCAACCAATCAAACAAGCCATTATGAATAGTAATACCTAATTATTGAAATTTTATACATTTTATGTTAAAAAATGGACATTATTTTTGGATTCCTAATATCGAAATTTTCTTAGGGTGAAATTTTGGTATTTTTCGGATAACTTTCATATTTTGATGAATAGTGAAAATTACTAAATTTTAATTACAAACAACTTTTTAAATTAAAATAATTAATGATGATAAATTATTTATTTTAGTTGTTTTAAATCATATTTATAATATATTTTTACCATTTATTAAAATGTTGGTCATTGGACCTAATTTCACAATTAAACTGAACAAAAACAGGTATCAATTTTTGATAGTTATTATATCTTAAAAACACATTTTTTGTTTTGACAACGGGAATTAATTTTAAATTAATTTCGGCCACTTATGTGTTTTGAATTTCAAAAAATTGATTCCATATTTGGAATAAGGATTTCCATATTGTGTAAATAGGCAACTTTTATTTTTAGACATTTTGAATAATTACTTCAGTAAATATTTTATTTACCATGGTTAATGGGTAAATCCGGTAAATAAGGGATAAAAAATAATATTATAATAATACTAAATTACCCTAAAATGTGTCCTAGCATTATTGGTGGATACATGTCCGACCATGGGCATCTTTGGGTCGATTTTGGGACCCCATGGAGTCACTTGTAAGTGTTAGGGACACTTTATTTTAATTAAGTTAAACTGAATACAAAAATAACACAAGCATATATCTTTTAGAAAAACAATTTTTACACAGGATTTTAGATTGTAAATATTCATTAGAAATCTAAAATGATTTCCTACATAATTATATTTTATTTATAATTTTTAGACATTAAATAATTTAATTTATTTATGACACAATGATGATGCAGTAATTACCATAATTGTGAAAAATTAAAATAATTGATATTAAAAATACCAAAATAAATATAATTTGAGACTTTTAATGAATTAAACTAATTTTATAGGTTAATATGACATGTTATTAATGATTTAATTAACTTTGTATGAAGTAATAATTCTGTTATGAGTTTTATAAAAATCAACTATTGAATAGTGGCAAAATTGACATAAAAGTGTTTTTAAAACAAATATTATATTATTAATTGATATTAAATTCTTAAAAATCTAAGGTTCAGCCAAGAGACTTATATAACGATATGTGTATCATTAATGGGCCACTTGGGGGGTCTCTTGGATGTATATATTATGTTTATTAACTATATAATATAAAAATACAAAGTGACATGGTAAATGTCAAACTAATTAACTAAGAGTTAAAACTAAAAGATAAGGTTAATATAATGACCCAAACATGTCTAAATTCTATTGGATGAATGGTTTTAGACCTATACCCACCTTAACCGTTAAACAATAAACTTTGGATCCATTAGAAACCGAATATGAATTTATTATAAAATAATATTTCTAGCTTTTCCAAAGGTGCCCCTCACCCCTCTTATAAAAGGGCACTCCCACTTCTCATTACTTCACACCATCAAAGCCTTTTGGTTCGGCCAACATCTGCCCAAATACTCTCTAAACTTCCCTCAATTCATCCTATAGGCCTTAATTTAGTAATAAATCCAACTTAAGGAGCCCTTTTGATCAAATCAAAAGGAAGAACCCAGAGAAGAGGTAATGATTCCAACACCTTTTTTTCATGTTCCTTTCTTCTTCCACTTCCTCTTCCTTTGTTGTTACGATTCTAAAATAATAACTCCAGTATCATATATATACGGTGATGTTATGATATATATGGTAAAACTATATTCATTATTCTATCTATCCATTGAATAACATGTCACCATATGTGCGTATGTACGACTTACCATCTCCACGTCGTGGTGTAATTGTTATTCAATATATTATTAATTGGATGGGTATAATAATGATGTGTAATTCATGTAAATATTAAATGTTACATGATATTGATTATGTATATATGACATACCATCAATTTATATATTATTTTAATATCAAAAGAATGATATTGTCGCTCGTGCGTACGTACGGACTACCGTCTCCATGAACGCGGTGGGATTCATTCTCCATCGTATCCATTCAAGTATAATTATCATTTAATGATTTAAAAATAATGTTTAAGGACATGATATCATTCTGGATATGAATAAGATACATCCTATCCATAACAAACATGCCTTACGTAATAATGAATATAATGGAAAATGAGTAAGTTAACACCCAAAATGACGATAATACTAAGATATTATTTACAAATCAATGTTAAAAGATCATATATGATATCATATTAATGTAAATGATTCTTGTATAATACAATAAAAATTATTTCACCATTATAATGGATGTTAACCTACCATCGACCAAGGAAAAAGTACAAAGTAAGGTGTTTATTAACTCACTTTTAATTTCGTTAGAATTCCATTGTTCACCACTTAATTATTTGCCTGTGGTGTATGTATAATTTCCATGATTGTATTCATTGTGTAATATAATTTAATTTATGGGTATTTACATCATCATGGTATGATCCTTCTTTCATGGGTGTATGTTTCATAAGTTACCTTATCGATAAGGGAATTTGAAATTTCAATTTCCACCCATTTGGATTTACGCATATTTCATTGATTATATTACCCCAAGATTATGTGTGGAATAACTATTCATTTGATTACGTCATAATTTCCACTCCCCTTCCTGTGGATATACTTTGGATACACATAATCACTCCATTGATAATTCTCATGTCATTGATACGAATTTGATAAGAGTAATTTTAACTCATTCTCCATTTGTTGAGTTAAACATCCAATTCGTTGGTTTTGTTTTTACAAGAATATGTGTTAATGTACTTTGATTATTTTACACTGAATACCCAATCATATTTAGTGTATTTATATTTATCACACATAACTATGTCATTGATTTATCCTTAATCTAAGGATATGGGCTTTATGAGAGATGTCATCTCAATTTACATTCCATTGATACATCGTTGTTGTTATACACCAAATCACTTTTATGTGATGTATATAATGTACTTTGACATAGTATATCATGAATTACTTTATTCTCATGATATTAAAATGTTTTTATTACCTCAATTATTTGTATTCAAGTGTCTCTATTTTGGTTAGAAACTCCAACTAAAATAACATTTTTAAATGTTTTAAAGACTTATTCTTCTAAATCATGCTCATTAATGTCCACATTTTAAAAATGGTTTTAAGGATTTATTTATATGGAAATTAATGTTTTAAAATTAAAACTCATTTTAAAAAAAATTTCAAATATTTATGGGACACTTTGATTCAAAAATCTATTTTTAAATGGCTTATTGGCAAATAGTGTGACTTTTAAATGATATCAAGAAAAAGGGGGATATTTCTCTCAAATAGTTTTGACGATTATTTTCATCTATGTCAACATCCTTCATTATTCTTGATTGAGGTTAATGTGATATAATAAAATCATCCATATTGTATCGAATGAGTTATGTTTGACTGTGTATGTGCTATTTTTATACCATTCATGGTTTGTGGTTAAATTATTGAAATTTCGTATGCTAGTTTTAATATGAATGTTGATGTTATATTTAAACATGTTAATATGAGGAATGAATTGGAATTAATAATTGATGGGTGGAGCCCTCTATAGCTCCTCGATGTATCAGTAGGTCTCATGAGAAAAAATAGTGTCTTGGCACAAGGCCTTGACAAAATCTTATTTGTAGTCTTGGCACGAGGCCTTGGCTATGTGGTTATGATAGTCTGACATTATGCATTCCATCATTATGAAAATGGTTATTGATATTGAATGTGATTGTTCGACTACTATAATATCCATGTGAATAAATAAATGGAATTATTTAATTTTATCTTTTCCATATTATGCTAAAGTTCAATTTTAAAAGGCGTTTGTTTTAGTTATGAATTTCTTTATGTGTTTATGCTTATCTATGAAAGCTTCTGCTATATTGTTATCCTTACTGAGCATCTGAGCTCACCCCTTTCAGTGTTTTATTTTTCCCATGATGAGAAGAAGTAATTTATGAATGACCTAAAAGGATAGTATTAGGGGATATGAAGACAAGATGTTGTTTTAGTTTTTTTAACTTATGATGTAATGTAAGACTTATGAATATATCTAGTGTTTCCAATACTACTAAAATAATCGGTCTTTCGAGACGTGATCCTTTGTGATCATACCAATGTTATGTAATAATGCCCCGACTCTAGGTATCTAGGGTTGGGGCATTATAGTTGGTATCAGAGGAAGTTTAGTATAAACCTTGGAAGCTAGATTTACATAAACTCTGATTAGAGCATGTAGAACTAAGATGAACTTTGAGGATTAGTATGGAATAACTTCCTAGAATTTTGGTATTGTAGAGATTTTGTGAGTTTTCTGAGAAATACACCCCTGTATCGATACAAGCAGGTAGAGGCGGCTCTGGCACAGATGTACCTAGGTGTAAATCCCGAAAACACCGCTTTGAGCTAGACTTGAACGGGAACTGGTGGACGACAATGGGCCTTGTTGCACTCTTGGTTTCAACACTCCTGGGAGATATTCTTAGGATAATTTAAATTTTCATTACAAACCAATTTGAGGTATTATATATATAAGATGAGATTAAATGACCTCTGTTAATCCTAATGTGTTTCAAATTGAGAATATGGTGACATGTTAATCTCTAAATGATCTTATGACTACTGTTACTCACAGAATGATTTATGGCTTTAGTTCATGGCTGGATTCCAAGGAAGTCATAGTGACTTTGACAATGAGGTACAAGGTGGGAACGGTGGTTGAAATGTGCAACAAAATGCAATGTTGATAGGCGTAAAATATATCGTCTTTATGACAAATCAATTTTCCAAAAATATGATCAACAATATATATATTAACCAATTCCCAGACTCAACAAAGAAAATAAAGGTGATGAATGATAAGAGCTCCAGCAGTGGAGACCATGGAGAAAGGAATCTCAATTTCCATCATGCAGGAAATGTGGATGGAGACACCTAGGAAAGTGTCTCAATCGGACAAGGAAATGCTTTATGTGTGGGGAGGAAGGACATAAAGTGATGAATTGCCAATGAAAAATGAAGAGTACTATGGAAGAAGATAAAAATGGTCCCAAGAATCCATTTATAGTCATTTGTCGTAAATATAGAGGACCTGACCATTACCCGAGTGGATGCCCTATTCTATAGGATATTTTCATGGTCAAAGAAGAAGCTATGTGGAAATAAATGGTTGGAGAAATGTTTAAAAAGTATTAGTACTCCTTGTTGATGGGTTTACTCTTGAATAATTTTCTCTTGTATTTGTAACCCTTCAGTTTTCCATGTGAGAATGATATTTGAGGAATAATTATGTTTTCTCTTGTGGATATAGTTATGAATAACCATTTGGTTTTATATGATCATTGGGTTTGAGGCAATTATAAGTTATTATAATTTGGGATGAAAATGCAAGGTATGAGATAAGATTTGTGGTTAAATTATGTTATGGTTATTTTGAGGAATTTATCTCATTTTGGTAATGTTATAAAACATAGTTTTTGAAATGGACAACACGCAGACCGTGTGACAACCCGTCGCGTCGGACAAAGCTTTGGGAATCGTACCCAAAACCAAAGTGCTATTGGGATTTATCGCCTACCACTGGACTACGTGAAGTCCCTGGTTAGTGTGTCTATTACTAATTAAATTATTTTGTAGATCAATAATAATTTGATTTGGGATCTTATGTCTTATCAAATGAATACCCTTAGTATAGGAAAATGATTTGGTGATTAATTGATAATTGTTATTTTGGAAGTTGTTCGCTTTTTTTGAACACTATATGCCCAAGGAAAATAGAATAGTATGGGATTTAATTTGAGGAGTAATGTTGGATTTTTATCTATGTTTTTATTGTGTATTTATAATTATTTGGGTTATTTATGGAAATGATTAGGTTTATTACTTTTAAGTATGTGAGTTTAAGAGTAATTAATGTCATTTGGAGATACAATTTAATTTGGATGACTACATTCTTATAGGTTTTGGGTTTCAATATTAGTTTGGATTATATTGATTTATTTTAAGGGCAATTGATTATTGAATGGAATTTATTTAACTTTGGGGTATTGATGGTTTAATTTTAGAAATTAAGATTACTGTTTTTTTTTCTCTAATGGAATATCCATTTTGGGGATCATCAGATATTATAATAAACATTTCGGTTTTGATTAATCTCTAATGACAAGGTAAATATATAGTTTATCCTATGTGGATCATGTATTTCTATAGAAGTTTATTCTAGCTCTTCCATTATGACCATGTCTTCCTGAATACTCATTGTTCAAAAAAAATGGGTTAGTGGTAAAAATTTATTAAAGAATGAAATTATAATTAAAAAGTAAGTATATATATTTATGTTCTTAGTCAATATCATAAATGAATTCCTCGTCCTTATGTAATGTAACTTAAAACAAAAAATGTTGTCCGTTTACTTTTCCTACTGGGAGACTAATGACCGTTTGTACCAACACAAGTTTGTGATTTTCATATTGTTAACTTTCTCCTGATCATGTTTTCTATCCCTCTCCATCAGAACTTAATACATAGTTTATCATCCATATCCATGTTTTCCTACATGGTATCCTAGTGTGGGTTATCTTGGGTGACCATTATACCTCTCTTCCTTTCTATTAAAGTGATAGTTTTATTGACTCTTTTTCCGATGTGGGACTTTCCATTATATTCTAAATCCCAATTTAAAAAAAAGTAAATTGTGAGGACGCAATTTATTGAA
The DNA here is from genome assembly GCA_963277665.1 of Viscum album. Classification (NCBI taxonomy): domain Eukaryota; kingdom Viridiplantae; phylum Streptophyta; class Magnoliopsida; order Santalales; family Viscaceae; genus Viscum; species Viscum album. The sequence continues at coordinate 199,676,674 of OY728121.1, read as the reverse complement.
GGAGGGGAGAATGTAACACCCCATGATTCCACGGTATGTTTCCCATTGAATAATGTAATGGCGTGTGTTGTACGCAACATCGAGTTCTAACACACACCGCAACCGATCAAACAAGCCGTTATGAATAGTAATACCTACTTTTTTAAATTTTATACATTTTATCATTAAAAATGGACTTTATTTTTGGATTCTTAATATCGAAATTAGCTTAGGGTGAAATTTTGGTACTTTTCAGATAACTTCCATATTTTGATGAATAGTGAAAATTACTAAATTTTAATTAAAAACAACTTTTTTAATCAAAATAATTAATGATGATAAATTATTAATTTGAGTGGTTTTAAAGTATATTTAGAATATATGTTTACCATTTAATACAATTTTGGTCATTGGACATAATTTTACAATTAAACCGAACATAAACAAGTATCAATCTTTTGATAGTTATTATATCTTAAAAACACACTTTTTGTTTTTACAGCGGGAATTAATTTTAAATTAATTTCTGCCACTTCTTTGTTTTGAATTTGGAAAAATTGATTCCATATTTTGAAACAGGATTTCCAAATTGTGTAAATAGGTAACTTTTATTTTTAGACATTTTGAATAATTACTTCGGTAAATATTTTATTTACCATGGTTAATGGGTAAATCCGGTAAATAAGGGTTAAAAAATAATATTATAATAATACTAAATTACCCGAAAATGTGTCCTAACCTTATTGAGGGATACATGTCCGACCATGAGAATCTTTGGGTCGATTTTGGGACCCCATGGAGCCACTTGTAAGTGATAGGTACACTTTATTTTAATTAAGTTAAAATGAATACTAAAATGACACAAGCATATATCTTTTAGAAAAACAATTTTTACATAGGATTTTAGAGTGTAAAAATTAATTAGAAATCTAAAAATATTTCCTACATAATTATATTTTATTTATAATTTTTATACATTAAATAATTTAATTTATTTGTGACACAATGATGATGCAGTAATTACCATAATAGTGAAAAATTAAAATAATTGATATTATAAATACCCAAATAAATATAATTTGAGACTTTTAATTAATTACAATAATTTTAAAGGTTAATATAACATGTTAGTAATGATTTAATTAACTTTGTTCAATGTAATAATTCAGTTATTATTTTTACAAAAATCAACTATTGAATAGTATCAAAATTGACATAAAAGAGTTTTTAAAACAAATATTATATTATTAATTGATATTAAATTCCTAACAATCTAAGGTTAGGCCAAGAGACTTATTTCATGATAGGTGTATCATTAATGGACCACTTGGTTGTCTCTTGGATGTATGTAGTATGTTTATTAACTATATAATATAAAAATACAAAGTGACATGGTAAATGTCAAACTAATTAACTAAGAGTTAAAACTAAAAGATAAAAATAATATAATGACCCAAACCTGTCTAAATTCTGTTGGATGAATGGTTTTCGACCTATCCCCACCTTAACCTTTAAATAATAATCTTCGGAGCCATTAGAAAACGAATATGAATTTATTATTAAATAATATATCTATCTTTTCCAAAGGTGCCCCTCACCCCTCTTATAAAAGGGCACTCCCCCTTCTCATTACATCTCACATTAAAAGCCTTTTGGTTCGGCCAAACTCTGCCAAAATACTATCTAAACATCCCTCAATTTAACATAGAGGCCTTCCTTTAGTCAGAAAGCCAACTTTAGGAGCCCTTTTGATCAAATCAAAAGGAAGAACCCAAAGAAGAGGTAATGATTCCACCACCTTTCTTTCAAGTTCCTTTCTTCTTCCACTTCCTCTTCCTTTGGTGTTACCATTATAAAATAATAACTCCAGTATAATATATATACGGTGATGTTATTATAAATATTTTACAACTATATTCAGTATTCTATCCATCCTTTGAATGACATGTTACCATACGTGCGTAGGTACGGCTTACCGTCTCCACGTCGTAGTGTAATTGTTATTCAATAAATTATTATTTGGATGGGTATAATAATGATGAGTAATTCATGTAAATAATAAATTTAACATGATAATGATTCTGTATATATGATAAACCATCCATTTATATATTATTTTAATTTCAAAAGAATGATATTATCGCTCGTGCGTACGTACAGACTACCGTCTCCATGAACGCAGTGAGATTCATTCTCCATCATATCCATTCAAGTATAATTATAATTTGATGATTTAAAAATAATGTTTAAGGACATGATATAATTCTAGATGTGAATAAGATATATCCTATCCATAACAAACATGGATTATGTAACAAAGAATATAAAGGAAAATGAGTAAGTTAACAACAAAAATGACGATAATACTAAAATATTATTAACAAATCAATTTTAAAAGATCATATATGATATCATATTAATGTAAATGATTCATGTATAATTAAATAACAATTATTTCACCATTATACAGGATGTTAACGTACCATCGACTAAGGAAAATGTACAAAGTAAGGGGTTTCTTAACTCACTTTTAATTTCGTGAGAATTCCATTGTTCACCACATAATTATTTTCATGTGGTGTATGTATACTGCCCATGATTGTATTAATTGTTTAATATACTTTAATTTATGGTTATTTACATCATCATTGTATGATCCTTCTTTCATGGGTTTATGTTTCATAAGTTACCTAATTGATAAGGGAATTTGAAATTTCAATTTCCACTCATTTGGCTTTACGCATTTTTCATTGATTATATTACCCCAAGATTATGTGTGGAATCACTATTCATTTGATTATGTCATAATTTCCAATCCCCTTCTTGTGGATATACTTTTGATACACATAGTCACTCCATTGATAATTCTCAAGTCATTGATATGAATTTGATAAGAGTAATTTTAACTCATTCTCCATTTGTGGAGTTAAACATCCAATTCTTTGGTGTTGTTTTTACAAGAATATGTGTGAATGTCCTTTGATTGTTTTACACTGAATATCCAATCATATTTAGTGTATTTATATTTATCACACATAACTATGTCGTTGATTTATCCTTAATATAAGGATACAACCTTTATGAGAGATTTCATTTGAATTTACATTCCATTGAGACATCATTGTTGTTATACACCAAATCACTTTTATGTGGTGTATATAATGTACTTTGACATTGTATATCATGAATTTACATTATTATCATGATATTAAAATGTTTTTATTACCTCAATTATTTTTATTCAAGTGTCTCTCTTTGGGTTAGAAACTCTAACTAAAATACCATTTTTAAATGTTTTAAAGACTTATTATTCTAAATCTTGCTCATTAATGTCCATGTTTTAAAAATGGTTTTAAGGATTTATTTATATGGAAATTAATGTTTTAAAATTAAAACTCATTTTAAAAAAAGTTTCAAAGTGGTATGGGACACTTTGATTAAAAAATCTATTTTTAAATGGCTTCTTGACAAATAGTGTGAATTTTAAATGATTTCAAGAAAAAGGGGGATATTTATCTCAAATAGTTTTGATGATTATTTTCATATATGTCATAATCCTTCATTATTCTTGATTGAGGTTAATGTGATACAATACAATATTCCATATTGTATCGAATGAGTTATGTTTGACTGTGGATGTGCTATTTTTATACCATTCATGGTTTGTGGTTAAATTATTGACACTTCATATGCTAGTTTTAATACGAATGTTTATGTTATGTTTAAACCTGTTCATATGAAGAATGCATTGGACATAATAAGTGACGGGTGGAGGCCGCTATAGCTCCTCGATGCATCGGTAGGTCTCATGATACAAAATAGTGTCTTGGCACAAGGCCTTGACATAATCTTATTTGTAGTCTTGGCACGAGGCCTTGACTATGTGGTTATGATAGTCTTGCAGTATGCATTCCATCATTATGAAAGTGGTTATTGATATTGCATGCGATTGTTCGACTAGTAGAATTTCCATGTGAATAAGTAAATGGCATTATTTCATTTTATCTTTTCCATATTATGTTGATGTTCTAGTTTAAAAGGCTTTTGTTTTAGTTATAAATTGCTTTAAGTTTTTATGCTTATCTATGAAATCTTTTGCTATATTGTTATCCTTACTGAGCATCTGAGCTCACCCCTTTCAGTGTTTTATTTTTTCCAGGATGAGAAGAAGTAATTTATGAATGACCTACAAGGATAGTATGAGGGGATATGAAGACAAGATGTTTTATTGGTTTTTTTTACCTTATGATGTAATGTAAGACTTATGAATATATCTAGTGTTTCCAAGACTACTAAACTAATCAGTCTTTCGAGACATGATCCTTTGTGATCATACCAATGTTATTTAATAATGCACCGACTCTAGGTATCTAGGGTCAGGGCGTTACAGTTGGTATCAGAGGAAGTTTAGTATAAACCTTGGAAGCTAGATTTACATAAACTCTGATTAGAGCATGTAGAACTAAGATGAAATTTGAAGATTAGTATGGAATAACTTCCTAGAATTTTGGTATTGTAGAGATTTTGTGAGTTTTCTGAGCAATACATCCCTGTCTGGATACGAGTAGGTAGAGGCGGCTCTGGCACAGATGTAACTAGGGGTAAAACCCGAAAACACCGCTTTGAGCTAGGCTCGAATGGGAACTGGTGCACGGCAACGGGCCTTGCTGCACTTTTGGTTAAGACACTCCCGGGGTATATGCTTATGATAATTTACATTTTATTTACAAACCAATTTGAGGTATTATATATATAAGATGAGATTAAATGACCTCGGTTAATCCTAATTTGTTTCAAATTGAAAATATGGTGACATGTTCATCTCTAAATGATTTTTTGACTACTGTTACTCATACAATGATTTTTGGTTTTAGTTAATGGCTAGATTCCAAGGAAGTCATAGTGACTTTGAGAATGATGTACAAGGTGGGAATGGTGGTGGAAATGAGCATCATAATAGAATGTTGATAGGAATAAAAGATATCGTCTTTATGCCAAATCCATTTTCCAAAAATATGATCAACAATATATATATTGACCAATTCCCGGACTCAACAAAGAAAATAATGGGGATGAATGATAAGAGCTCCAGCAGTGGAGACCATGGAGAAAGGAATCCTCAATTTCCATCATGCAAGATATGTGGAAGGATAGACCCAGGAAAGTGTCTCAATGGGAAAAGGAAATGCTTTACGTGCGAGAAGGAAGGACATAGAGTGAATAATTTCCGAAGAAAAATGAAGATTACTATGGAAGAAGATAAAAATGGTCCCAAGAATCCATTTACAGTCATTTTTCGTAAATGCAGCGGACCTGACCATTACCCGAGTGAATTCCCTATTCTATAGGATATTTTCGTGGTCAAAGAAGAAGCTATGTGGAAATCAATGGTAGGAGAAATTTTTAAAAAGTGTTAGTACTCCTTGTTGATGGGTTTACTCTGGAATAATTTTCTCTTGTATTTTTAAGCCTGTAGTTTTCCATGTGAGAATGATATTTGATGAATAATTATCTTTTCTCTTGTGGGTATAGTTATGAATAACCATTTGGTTTTATATGATCATTGGGTTTGAGGCAATTATAAGTTATTATAATTTGGGATGAAAATGAATGGTATGAGATAAGATTTGTGGTTAAATTATGTTATGGTTATTTTGAGGAATTTAACTCATTTTGGTAATGTTATAAAACATAGTTTTTGAAAAGGACAACACGCAGACCATGTGACAACTCGTCGGGTCGAAAAAAGCTGTGGGAATCGAACCCACAACCAAAGTGCGATTGGGATTTATTGCCTACCACTAGACTACGTGAAGTCCCTGGTTAGTGCATCTATTATTAGTTAAATTATTTTTTTGATCAATAATAATTTGATTTTGGATCTTATGTCTTATCAAATGAATACCCGTAGTATAGGAAATTGATTTGGTGATTAAGTGATAAATGTTATTTCAGAAGTTGTTCCCTTTGTTGTGAACACTATATGCCCAAGGAAAATATAATAGAATGGGATTTCATTTAAGGACTAATGGTGTATTTTTATCTATGTTTTTATTGTGTATTTATAATAATTTGGGTTATTTATGGAAATAATTAGTTTTATTACTTTTATGTATGTGACTTTAAGAGTAATTAATGTCATTTGGAGATATAATTTAACGTGGAAGACTAAATTCTTATAAGTTTTGGGTTTCAATGTTAGTTTGGATTATATTGAAGTATTTTAAGGGAAATTGATTATTGAATGATATTTATTTAACCTTGGGTTATTGATGGTTTAATTTTATAAATTAACATTAGGGTTTTTTTTCTTTCTCTAATGGAATATCTATTTGGGGGATCATCAGATATTATACTAAACATTTTGGTTTTGATTAATCTCTAATGACAAGGTAAATATATAGTTTATCCTACATGGATCATGTATTTCTATAGATGTTTATTCTAGCTCTTCCATTGTGACCATGTCTTCTTGAATACTCATTCTTCAAAAAAAATGAGTAAGTGGTAAAAATTTATTAAAGAATGAAACACTGCATAAAAAGTTAGTATATATCATTATTTTCTTAGTCAATATCATAAATGAATTCCTCTTCCTTATGTAATGTAACTTAAAACAAAAAATGTTGTCCATTTACTTTTCCTACTGGGAGACTAATGACTGTTTGTCCCAACACAAGTTTGTTGTTTTCTTATCGTTAAATTTCTCCTGATCATGTTTTATATCCCTCTCCATCAGAACTTAACACTTAGTTTATTGTCCATATCCATGTTTTCCTACATGGAATCATAGTATGGTTTATCTTGGGTGACCTTTATACCTCTCTTCCTTTGTATTAAAGTGATAGTTTTATTGACTCTTTTTCCGATGTGGGACTTTCCGTTATATTCTAAACCCCAATTTAAAAAAAAATTGAGAGGACACAATTTATTGAAGGAGGCGATAATGTAACACCCCAATATTCCACAGTACGTTTCCCTTTGAAAAATGAAATGGTGTGTGTTGTACACAACATCGAGTTCTAACACACACCGCAACCGATCAAACAAGCCGTTATGAGTAGTAATACCTAATTTTTTAAATTTTTTACATTTTAACTTTAAAAATGGACTTTATTTTTGATTTCGTAATATTGAAATTAGCTTAGGGTGAAATTTTGGTACTTTTTGGATAACTTTCATATTTTGATGAATAGTGAAAATTACTAAATTTTAATTAAAAACAAATTTTTAATCAAAATAATTAATGATTATAAATTATTAATTTGAGTAGTTTTAAAGTATATTGAGAATATATTTTTACCATTTAACACAATGTTGTTCATTGGACATAATTTCACAATTAAACCGAACATAAACAAGTATCAATTTTTTATAGTTATTATATCATAAAAACACGTTTTTGTTTTGACAGCGGGAATTAATTTTAAATTAATTTCTGCCACTTCTGTGTTTTGAATTTGGAAAAATTGATTCCATATTTGGAATCAGGATGTCCAAATTTTTTAAATAGGTAACTTTTATTTTTAGACATTTTGAATAATTACTTCGGTAAATATTTTATTTACCATGGTTAATGGGTAAATCCAGTAAATAAGGGTTAGAAAATAATATTATAATAACAGTAAATTACCTTAAAACGTGTACTAACCTTATTAATGGATACATGTCCGACCATGGGCATCTTTGGGTCGATTTTGGGACCCCATGGAGCCACTTGTAAGTGATAGGGACACTTTATTTTAATTAAGTTAAAATGAATACAAAAAGGACACAAGCATATATCTTTTAGAAAAACAATTATTACATACGATTTTCGATTGTAAATATTCATTATAAATATAAAAATATTTCCTACATAATGATATTTTATTTATAATTTTTTGACATTAAATAATTTAATTTATTAATGACACAATGATGATGCAATAATTACCATAATAGTGAAAAATTATAATAATTGATATTATAAATACCCAAATAAATATAATTTGAGACTTTTAATGAATTACAATAATTTTCTAGGTTAATATTACATGTTAGTAATGATTTAATTAACTTTTTTAGAAGTAATAATTCTATTATGAGTTTTAAAGAAAATCAACTATTGAATAGTGTCAAAATTGACATAAAAGAGTTTTTAAAACAAATATTATATTATTAATTGATATTAAATTCCTAAAAATCTACGGTTCGGCCAAGGGACTTTTATCATGATAAGTGTATCATTAATGGACCACTTGGGGGTCGCTTGGATATATATAGTAATTTTATTAACTATATAATATAAAAATACAAAGTGACATGGTAAATGTCAAACTAATTAACTAAGAGGTAAAACTAAATGATAAGGTTAATATAATGACTCAAACCCATCTAAATTCTATTGGTTGAATGGTTTTCGACCTTTCCCCACCTTAACCTTTAAATAATCAACTTTGGAGCCATTAGAAACCGAATATGAATTTATTATAAAATTATATTTCTAGCTTTTCCAAAGGTGCCCCTCACCCCTCTTATAAAAGGGAACTCACACTTCTCATTACTTCACACCTTCAAAGCCTTTTTGTTCGGCCAACATCTGCCCAAATACTCTCTCAGCTTCCCTAAATTCATCCTAGAGGCCTTCCTTTAGTCATAAAGACAAATTAAGGAGCCCTTTTGATCAAATCAATGGAAGAACCCAAAGAAGAGGTAATGATTTCAACACCTTTTTTTCAAGTTCCTTTCTTCTTCCACTACCTCTTACTTTTTTGTTACCATTCTAAAATAATAACTCAGTAGCATATATATATATGGTGATGTTATTATAAATATGGTACAACTATATTCAGTATTCTATCCATCCTTTAAATAACATGTCACCATACGTGCGTACGTACGGCTTACCATCTCCACGTCGTGGTATAATTGTTATTCAATAAATTATTTTTTGGATTGGTATAATAATGATGTGTAATTCATGTAAATAATAAATGTATCATTATAATGATTCTGTATATATGATATACCATCCCTTTATATATTATTTTAATATCAAAAGAATGATATTGTCGCTCGTGCGTACGTACGGACTACCGTCTCCACGAATGCGGTGAGATTCATTCTCCATCGTATCCATTAAAGTATAATTATCATTTGATAATTTAAAAATAATGTTTAAGGACTTGAAATCATTTTGGATATGAATAAGATACATTCTATCCATAACAAACATGGCTTACGTAACAAAGAATATAAACGAAAATGAGTAAGTTAACACCCAAAATTACAATAATACTATGATATTTTTAACAAATCAATGTTAAAAGATCATATATGATATCATATTAATGTAAATGATTCTTGTTTAATTCAATAACAATTATTTCACCATTATAAAGGAGTTTAACCTACCATCGACCAAGGAAAAAGTACAATGTAAGGGGTTTCTTAACTCACTTTCAATTTCGTGAGAATTCCATTGTTCACCACTTAATTATTTGCATGTGGTGTATGTATACTGCTCAAGATTGTATTCATTGTGTAATATAATTTAATAAATGGGTATTTAAATCACCATGTTATGATCCTTCTTTCAGGGGTGTATGTTTCATGAGTTACATAATCGATAAGGGAATTTGAAATTTCAATTTGCACTCATTTGGATTTACACATATTACATTGATTATATTACCCCAAGATTATGTGTGGAATCACTATTCATTTGATTATGTCATAATTTCTACTCCCCTTCCTGTGGATATAATTTTGATACACATAATCACTCCATTGATAATTCTCAAGTCATTGATATGAATTTGATAAGAGTAATTTTAACACATTATCCATTTGTTGAGTTAAACATCCAATTCGTTGGTGTTGTTTTTACAAGAATATGTGTGAATGTCCTTTGATTGTTTTACACTGAATATCCAATCATATTTAGTGTATTTATATTTATCACACATAACTATGTCGTAGATTTATCCTTAATCTAAGGATATGACCTTTATTAGAGATTTCATCTCAATTTACATTCCATGGAGACATCTTCGTTGTTATACACCAAATCACTTTTATGTGGTGTATATAATGTACTTTGACATAGTATATCATGAATTCCATTATTCTCATGATATTACAATGTTTTGATTACCTCAGTTATTTGTATTCAAGTGTCTCTCTTTTGGTTAGAAACTCTAACTAAAATACAATTTTTAAATGTTTTAAAGACTTATTCTTCTAAATCTTGCTCATTAATGACCATGTTTTAAAAATGGTTTTAAGGATTTATTTATATGGACATTAAAGTTTTAAAATTAAAACTCCTTTTAAAGAATATTTCAATGTGGTATGGGACACTTTGATTCAAAAATCTATTTTTAAATGGCTTCTAGACAAATAGTGTGACTTTTAAATGATTTCAAGAAAAAGGGGGATATTTCTCTCAAATAGTTTTGATGATTATTTTCATCTATGTCATCATCCTTCATTATTCTTGATTGAGGTTAATGTGATACAATACAATCTTCCATATTGTATCGAATGAGTTATGTTTGACTGTGGATGTGCTATTTTTATACCATTCATGGTTTGTGGTTAAATTATTGACATTTCGTATGCTAGTTTTAATACAAATGTGTATGTTATGTTTAAACCTATTCATATGGGGAATGCATTGGACTTAATAAGTGACAGGTGGAGCGCGTTATAGCTCCTCGATGCATCGGTAGGTCTCATGAGTCAAAATAGTGTCTTGGCACAAGGCTTTGACAAAATCTTATTTATAGTCTTGGTACGAGGCCTTGGCTATGTGGTTATGATAGTCTGGAATTATGCATTCCATCATTATGAAAGTGGTTATTGATATTGCATGTGATTGTTAGAATAGTAGAATATCCTTCTGAATAACTAAATTGCATTATTTCATTTTATCTTTTCCATATTATGCTGACGTTCATGTTTAAAAGGCTTTTGTTTTAGTTATAAATTGCTTTAAGTGTTTATGCTTATCTATGAAAGCTTCTTCTATATTGTTATCCATACTGAGCATCTGAGCTCACCCCTTTCAGTGTTTTATTTTTCCCAAGATGAGAAGAAGTAATTTATGAATGACCTGCAAGGATAGTATGAGGGGATATGAAGACATGATGTTGTTTTAGTTTTTTATTTACCATATGATGTAATGTAAGACATATGAATGTATCTAGTGTTTCCAATACTACTAAACTAATCGGTCTTTCGAGACTTGATCCTTTGTGATCATACCAATGTTATGTAATATGGCACCGACTCTAGGTATCTAGGGTCGGGGCGTTACAATTTAATTAAACGAAATGATTTTATATTAAAAATCTCTATTTATCACTTTTCAATTAAAAATTTACCTTTTTAGAAAAAAAAATTCCTATTTATATTAGGTAATAATTAATTTGATAAACGATCTTAATTTTTAAAAATAATATTTTCAATGTTGGTAGATATTAATTAAAATATCAACTCACCAAATGTAATATGATCATTTTTGATGAAAAGTAAATTTCATTAATAGATGAATTTATTAATATTTTTGAAATGAGAAAACAATTAGATGATTATTGAATTTTGGGATTGAGTTCATTATTTTAATTATAGAAACCATATCTACTAATATTTCAAAATCTTATTACTCCATTATATACTTGGAAAATCAATAATAATTTTCTAAAATTTTTATATAAATATTACTATTTTTTGGGTTCCTTTATGGTAGAGGTTTCATATAGAAAAATTTAACAAATATATTAATTAATGAAAATATACTCAATCATAATGGGGTGTTATACTGAAACATCCTCATATAAATTTAATACTCAAAATTTTATCTCATGTTCATTTAAAATAGATGAAAAATATTTTGTATAATTATTTTTGGGAGTGGATAATAAAACATATCATCAATAATTGAAAATTATATCTAATATTTAATAAGAAATTTGATTAAAATAGAGATCCTAAAAAAGGATTATAAAATCCCATTTGAAAGATATGAAAAGGAAAATATTCTTTTCATTAATAATAACACATAATTAGGATCCCAAATAAAAATATTTGGTATGATTCTTAAAATTAGACCTCAATGAAAAAAAATAAAATCTATATAACAGTAGAGAGTGATAGAGGACCTCATTATGATAATATTAATGACCAAATAACCAAAAATCTGAAAGGTATAAATAATATCATCAATAAATTTTAAATAATGATAAAAGGTTAAAATATTAATTTCATCATCTTTTAAAATATATTAAGGATTCATTTAACATTAATATAGAGATCGTGTGGAAATTTAAAATCTTATTTCTATCACTTACAAAAAGTTTAATTCAATCTATTTTCATTCATTAAGAAGCCTTTAAATTTATAATTATTACAATATTTCTAACAACCCATGAAAATAATGCTTCAAAATGTCCCTAAATTATTATCAAATATATCAATGTGCTCCTTCCCCGTGACTATGTCCTACTTCTCACAATAAAAGGCTAAAAACAAACTCCATAAAGAGATTATCAAGGAGGAGTACAAAAGAGATTAATTTCGCCTCGCTTATCTCAAATTATTTTACAACTACCATTACTTTTTCTATGTCCACACCTACCCACATCCAAGTGATATTATAATAAGAGTGCCTGGAATATAATTGGTATTTATTATTCTAATTTAATATTTCATCACCATCCCTCTTATCCTCGACTTCTTAAACAAAAAAATAAAATTCAATCTGAAATGTGTTAATTTATCAAATTCTAGGAATACCAGGTTTCAATTTCCATTAAAATCATGAAGAATGGTCATGAAAACTTTTTAACTATTTAAATAGATCACAATATATGTATTTTACCATATTCAATGTTATATAATACATACAAACTCATGACGAAAAATAATATTACAAAACAAATTCATTCTGCACAAAGCAGCCAAGTTAATTTGGGGGCTTAAAATAACATTTAACTAATAAGTCATCGTAATGTATATGAGAAAAAATAATTATAAAATCATTTATAATGTCTGTACTAATATATATTTTAAATTATGGATGTTTATCTACATTTCAAATAAACTTTAATTCATTAATACAAGTAAATCATTCATGAAAACCATGGAAGAAAATGCCTCCAAAACAATAAAATTGAATCTCTTAAACCGATCAAAAAGGGCATGAATGAACATAATAAGGTTATACCATATCAATTAGATGTTTATTAGGTTATTAAATTATTAATTAATGAAGATAAATTTTATTATTCGGGATGTTATGAACAATCATGAATCAGGCATATGGTAAGGGATTCTCTCTCTTACTCATATTCAAGAATCAACCCTATGATTGGTCCTTTTATTTTTGATTCCTATTGATGGGTATGCTATATCACCACCCCATTAAACCCTTATCATATATAAATTATGAGTTACCCCCTCACCTCTGATTAATCTCACACAAGAACACTTGTTACCATGCCGAAATGTTTGTATGGGATATCGATCTCACTTTAAATTCCACGAGATTACTACTCTTCGCTGATTATTTAATTTATGTGGTGAATAGGTACTTCCTATTGACGTATAATATCCTGATTATTTTATATTCATGGTATCAAAAGATTCTATAAATTCTAATTAAATTTTTGTTATTTGATTCGATTGACTACAATGTGGTAATTAACATTGTCTCATTTTCCATTTTGGTGTGACTCATTTTCTATTGTGCACTGAATAATTATTATGTGGTCAACCTACATCCCATTTGATATCACATTTAATTTGAAATTACTTTTCTATTAGATTTGAATTTTATTTTTTCATGTATATGATTATTATTTTAATAATTATACCATTTCACATATGTTGTTTATTTGCAATGTTTATTTATCTATTGAAATACTGATGAACCAATATTCGTTACACAATACAGATATGGAAAAGGAATATTTTACTTGTATGAAATATATTTATAAAGAGGTTTTTGGAATTTTATTGACATGAAAGTCCCATTATAGTCCCTTAATGCATCAACATATCTAATGATATAATCAGTTGGTGAAAAACGCTTCGAGTTTATTTCCAAAAATCATACGGGTTTCTACCAACAAAACTAAATTGTTTTAATAGATTTATGGTATCATTTTCATGATATATGATTTCGAATTAATAATAATTCACATTATATATCTTTAGTAATTACTATCCCTGAGGTTTTCACATAGACAAAATCTATCCATATAGTTTCATTCATTGTATATTAATGGCATGTATTAACCATTCCCTATTGACTATGAATTTTTTTTTTCTTTTTAGTAATTTATGCATGATTCGGCTATTTGTATCCCTTATTGATCATTTGAGATCACCAGTTTTATTTCCTTACCTTCAACATGTTATGAAGAGGATATCATTTATTGTTTTATTGTGGATTTAGTTTATTAGTTTTTGTTATGTATTGTATTTTTTTCATTTCCCAATATATTTTTAGTTACATCTATGTATCTAATTTCTTCAAGACTAAAAAACATATATTTCCTTCATGATTGCATTCCTTTTATGCACTTCAATGTAATAAGTCATGAAGCAACTCTGGTTTAGAGGGTTCAGGGTGTTATAGCTGGTATCAAAGGATGTATAGTGGAAAACATGGAAACTAGATTAGAAAAATTTATTTGGGAACAAGGGCCTAATTTAGTATTTTAGGAAAAAATATAAGAATGTCTGAGAATTTTTTAAACAATGGATTATATTGATATTTCGAGAAAATATATCCCTTCCTGGAATCAAATAGGTATAGGTGGCTTTGGAACATATGTACATAAGAGTGAAAGCTCCTATATGGAGTTTCGGGCTTGACCCATGGTATCTTGGTACACGAAAATGGTCCATGATACACTCTCGGTATTGAAACCCCAATGGTATATTCATAGGATACTTCAAATATTCAATATAATACATTATAATGGATTTTAATGTAATTTTTTTGTCATAGAAACCATAATTATGAGATTAGTTGTGCAAAGAATTTCATTTGTTGTTAAGTTTTGTTCTATTTTAGATTAATAACATAATCTTATGTAATTAATTATTTATAAATAGTTCCTAATGGAATAAGAGGAATCAAAACTCGTGGACAATATTGGGATTTCCCCACTGATCATGTTAACATAGTCAATGTTGGAGCAGATCAGATCATGACTATATTAGGACAACATACTCAAGTTGTGACAAATAAATATGATACACATATGTTGGATAATTTCATGTGGCTGAATCCCACATATTTTTGTGGTACTACTAATCATGTGGTAGGTAATAAGTGGATCAGGTCATTTGGAATGTTATTCATATAGTTATAATGCAATGAAAATGAAAAGTTAGTGCTAGAAGTATATTGTCTCAAGTGAGATGCGGATTAATGGTGTTCCATGATCCAAAATACTATTGAAGAAAAAGAAACATAACATATTAAATGGATGACATTTAAGGGAATTTTCTTCAAAAAACATTTCCATCATGAGAAACAAACAGAATTGATGGGAAAATTCATTGGCTTAATGAAATGGAAAGAAGAATGTGTTGCAGAGTACGAGGCTACCTTTACAAGACTATCCAAGAATGCGATATATTATATACATTATGTGGAAGAAAATATCGATCGTTTAATTAATAGTATATAGAAATGTCTTCAAAGGTAACATTCTTCAAAAAAATTTCATCATATGATGAAATTGTATTAAATGCCAAAAATATTGATAGGGGGTTTGCAAGATAAAATTTGTTCAATGGAAAAAATTATAAGAAGTGTTTCTCTCATCACCATGGAAAAGTCGAGACACCAAATAAGAAAAAGGGAATGAAGAAATTCCCATTATGCAAGAAATGTGGGAAGAATCAGTCTAGGAAATGCTTGAATGTCATATGAGTCTACTACAAGTGTGGAGAAATGGGGAATGGATCTAATGAATGAATGGGGAGGAAACATGTTAATGATTTTTAATGATTAAATTTTATAGAGGTGGGACACTATGAAAATTATGGTCCTATGTTCCAAGTAAACATCACTCAGTAATGGCCCTGAGAGAAAAGGAAAGATTATGTTATTACAATCATGGAGGTTGATGATTCGAATGATGTGGTGGTAGGTACTTTAATTGTTTTCTCAAACATAGAAAACAAATTAGTTGATTCTAGATCATTCCCTTCATTTATATCATCCCAGTTTGACAAAAAATTTGACATGTATAATTTTATTTAATAAAGGAGTTGTCATTCAATTCTCCTAGTGGATGTATCATTGCAATATTGTTGTGCCGATAAGTCCCCCTCAATACACATAAATGAGCATTAGTTTCTAATTAATCTTCATACTAATGAATGACTTTTATATAATTATTATTATGAATTGGTAGTCAAATTATGATTCAATTAACTATTGTAAGAATAAAAAAGATACAATATTTGAAAATGGTGTTGAATCCATTATTTTTAGTGCATAAAAACCACTATCTTATTCTTATCTAGATCCACCCGTAGTAGCTCAATTGATTTAAATTAATAGATAGGAAGAGAAAAAAATGTCTATGGGTGAGGAAATAAAGTTTCAAATTGAATATGTACATATATTGAATGAATACATTGATGTATTTTCATAGAATTTTCTTGGAAAACCTATAGAGAGGGATGTTGGGTTAATTATGGATTTAATTCTTAGTGTAATACGTATATCATTGACTCCCTATAGAATGGACACTATGGAATTAGTGGAGAGAAATAAAAAACTATAGGAGTTTAGTGACAAAGAAATTATTCGACATAGTGTTTCTCCATGGGGATCCCCTGTCCTTTTTTTCAAGAAGAAAGATGGATCCATGAGTCTATGAATTGATTACCAGGAAATCAGTGCTATTATTATAATGAATATGTATCTTCTATAATGAATTGTTGATTTATTTGATAAAATACATTGAGAAAAATAAGTTTCAAAGATTGACCATCGATCTGGATATCAACAGTGGAGTATGAGGATAGTATATAATCCAATGACAGAGTCTTCAACCAAATATGGGCATTGCATGTTTAGAGTGATATTTTCTGGACAGACTAATGCACCCTCTGTTTTCATGGATTTATTGAATAGTCTTTTCAATGAAAGTCATGATAAATTTTATGTGGTCTTTATAGATGATATCCAGGTATACACCAAATGATATGAATACCACGATAATCAAATCTGTATTATTCTGAAAACACATATAAGAAAATTATTAAAATGGGCATTTAGCAAGTGTGAATTATGGCTTCCATCAGTTTCATTTACTGGCCATATTATTTTCTAAGGATAGAATCATAGTGGATTCATTAATGTTAAATGAAATCCCTATATAGACCATCCAAACAAACATACCCATGGTACGTAGGTTTATTGGCCTTGATGGTTACTATCAGAATATTGTTCAGAGTATTGCCTAACTGGCTAACTTGCTAACCAAGATCACACGTAAAAGGGTTATGTTTTTTTGTGACAAAAAATTTAAAAGAATTCGTTGTTGAATTGAAAACAAGATTGGTCAATGCTCTAATTTTGAATATTCCATCTGGAAATGATGGATTTGTGACATAAAACATTGCATCATTGAATGGAATGGGTTGCATCCTTATAAAAAATGATAAATTTATAACTTATGAATCAATTCAATTGAAGACATAGGAGCCAAATTAACCGACACATGATCTTTAGTTAATAGTAGTAATATTTTATCTAAAAATATTGTGAAATTATCCTTATGGTAAAAAATGTGAGATTTAAACAGATCACAAGTGTTTGAAAAAAAATTTCACACAAGAAAACTCACCATGAGGGAAAGGGGATGGCCTGAAGTTACTCATGGATTATTATTATTCCATAAAAAACCACAAAGAAAAGGAAGAAAATGTGGAAGATGCATTAATAAGGAATGATCATGGATTTCTAACCCAAATGAGGATTGAGAGAGATCATGTATTCATGGATCTTATAAATATGGATATGTGATTCGTTAAGGAAGGGGAAACATTATTTCTCTTTCAAATGATTTCTAAATCATCATTACTAGAGAAGGAAAAAATCTCTCAATATGATTATAAAAATCTACATTGGAGAATTAATGCTATTAATGATGGGATATTGATAGACCTTGTGTATGAGGAAGGAGTTCTGAAATTTGGGAAGTAGTTATGCATTCGTTTAGTACCTGAGCTAAAAAGGGAACTATTAGACGAGCCTCATAGTGCATATTTCTGTATTAACCAATTCAACACAATTATGTATAGAGAACTGGAGGAACATTTTTGGTCGGATAATATGAAGCGAGAAATATCATAATATGTGTTAAGTTTTCTAGTTTTTCATCAAGTGAAGGCAGAGAGAAAACATCCTATAGGGGTGATTCAACCACTACCTATTCTTATATGGAAGTGTAATGACATTATAATGGATTTTGACCTAGGATTTCAAACAACTCATAGAAGGAATGATGAAATATGGGTAACTATTGGCCATCGTACAAAATCAACACATTTACTTTCTATAAGAGATGATTTACCACTTGATAACCTAGAAAGACATTATATTATTGAAGTTGTAAGACTTCATGGTGTTCCTCTATCAATTTTTTCTGATTGAGATCCCCGGTTAACATCAAAATAATGGAATCGTCTCTAGATGTCTATGGATACAGAGCTTCATATGAGTACTCCTTATCACCCAAAACCAATAGACAGTCATAAAGGACTATTCAAACATTGAAAGAAATATTCATATCATGGTATCATGACATTCATGGTATGTGGGATCAATAATTTCTTTAGGAGGAATTTTCCGATGACAATAGTATCCATTCTAATATTCATATGGCTCTATATGAAACATTATATGGAAAGAGATGTCGAACTCCAACATCTTGTGATGATGTTGGTGAGAGGAAACATATATGCCTAGAACATATTGATGAGTCAAAAGAAAAGTTAAATACAATTCAAGCCCATATTAATTCAACCCAATGTAGGTAGAAGAGTTTTTCTGACAACCAAGGAAAGGATTTGGAACTCCAAGTGGTAGATCATGTCTTTTGGAAAGTTTCTCTATGTAATCGTGTCATAATGTTTGGAAAGAAACAAAAATTTATCCATATGTACATCAGAAAATTAGAAATTATTTAAATAATCAAAGTTGTAGATTATCATTTTGCATTACCACAATGTATCTACATTGTTTTTAATGTTTTCAACATTTCATTGTTATTGAAATCCAAGCCAGTCCCAATGCATGTACTCTCCTATGAAGAGATAGAACTAGAACAAGATCGGTCAGACTATGAAGAGATTATCTAGATTCTGAACTCAAGGGATCATGTATTGAGAAATCATACCACTACTCTTGTAATTCTTCTTTCGAGAAACCATAATATGGAGGAAGCAACATTGGAACCTGAGTATGTTATGAAGAAGAATCAACCACGTGTTTTTAGAGGAATTTATACATGAAAAACCTAGTGGAATAAATTTCCGAAGGAGGGAATACTATAACACCCCAAATATGTTATGGTATGTTTCTCTTAAATATGTTCAATTCATAGACAATATTTCATGAAGCACAAATTCTATGTGAAACAACAATTTGTTATATATAGGATATAGTCAAAACCTAGCCATTGAAATTAAATTTACCACTTGTGTCATTAGAATTTGGAAAAATGTATATACATAGTTGCAATAAATATTATATTTAGAGGCTGAATGAATTCACGTAAATTTCAGTGAATAAAATCCTACCCTTATAAATAATGACTTTCCCATAGGAATGGTTATATTATTTTTTTGAATGGTATCCATACCAATTAATGTATAAATAAATTTAGGAACATTAAAAATTATGTTTAATATTTTAGTTGTTTATATTTTAAGATTAAATAATGATTTTAATTAAAAATTAAATTTATAATATTTAGAATTTATTTTGAAATATGGAGTAATTTATTCAATTCTACACATAAAAAATAGTTACGGTGAATTTTTTTTATTTTTCTAAAATACATGATTTTTAATGAAGAGTTTAGTACAATAAATTGCGATAAATACTAAATTGTGGATTTAATGCATCATAGGTGATGAAGGGCTAATGTATGCCCACCTGGTTTGAAGTCACAAGTCACAATTACTATTTTAAATCACATATATCATGACAATTCATAGGCTTGAGTAAATTTTTTAAAATATTAAATAAATTACTATAAAATCCCACCTCCACTCCACTATATAAATATCCCCTCACGCCTGCATCCTCCCACACCACTAATGATTCAAGACTTGCATATATTCAACACAAATATATCACTAAGCTTCTTCCCCATGTCCATGACATTCTATTCTCACCAAATAGGGAAAAAAATGGCCTTAAAAATATTATCAAGGAGGATTTTTCAAGAGTTAACTTCTCTTTTCTTTTCCTGAAAATTCATTAACATGATCCATTATTTTGTTTCCCTCTCCTCACCTCCACACATACACCTACTATGATAATTCCAGTACCTTCAAGGGACTAATTTTTTATTATTCTAATGAAATATTTCATCAACATCTATCCTTTCCCCATCCTCGTACACTAAAAATGAAAATTCTATCTTAGATGTGTTAATTTATCACATTCTTGGATGATTGGGTTTCAATTACTATCTATATCTTCAAGACCAGTCCTGAAACATTTTTAATGGTTAAATGAGATCATTATATATCTATTTCAAATTATTAAATTTTCGTTAATCCTTACACACTAATGATACAATATAATAATACAAAACAAATACAGTATGCAGAAAACTACCATATTAATTGAAACATTTATCAATAACATTTAACCAAACATTGGTCCTAAATTATATAACCCATAATCATTATATGGTCATTAATAATTTCATTAATAATATATATTTACAATTCAGGATGGTTGAAAACATTTAATATGACCTTTAATTTATGAATCCAAGATAACTAGTCAGGAAAACCCACAAAAAAATGCTTCCAAAACAGTAAAATTGAATCTCTTAAACCAATAAAAATTGGAATGAATGAATATAATATGTTTATAAAATTTCAATTATATGTTGATTATTTTAAGTAATTAATAATTAATTAATCTAAAATTGATTATACAGGTCGTTAAAAATAATCCAGAACACCATCGAGAATAAGGAAAATGATTCTCTCTCTCACTTTTATTCAAGAATCCCCCTTATGTTGTGTCATTTTATTATATATTCATAATTATGGGGTATGTTTTATAACCTACCCCATTTTTCCATTCTGATATATAAATTATGTGTTACCCCTTTATCTCCCATTATTCCTACAGAAGAACAGTCATTACCATGACGAAATGTTTGTAAGGGGTTTCTCGTATCACTTTAAATTTCATGAGATTTCCAATGTTCAAAACTTATTTCTTGTATGTATTTTATGTGTACTTCATATTGATGTATTATATCATAATTAATTTTATATTCATTGTGTTTAATTATAAAATTGATGTTTATTAACTTCTAGTCATACGATTTGATTTACTACAATGCAGTATGGAACATTGTCTCATTTTCCATTTCATTGTTAATTACGTTGTATTGTGAACATAATAATTCATATTTGGTGTACCTATATCCCAATGGATATCACTTTTCATTTTATATAACCTTTCTAATGAATATCCATATTCTGGTTTCGTTGATATGAGTATTGTTTTGAGCTATATACCCCTTCACATAAGGTGATTATTTGGAATGTTGATTTCAATATGGAAATATTGATGAACCCGTATTCTCTACTCATTACGTATAATGAGAAGGCATATTTTACATGTATTGAATCTATGTATAAAGAATGGTTTAGAATTTCATGGATGGGTTGGGCCCTCTATATCACTGCGATGCCTCGACTGGTCTCATGAGACAACCAATTGGAAAGAAACCCTTAGAGTTTGTTTCAATTATTCAGACAGGTTTCTACCAAAAAACTAAACTGTTATAATGATATTATGTTATCATGTTCCATATAAATGAAATAAGATTAATAATCACTCTCTTTATTCAATTTATGTTATTAATATCCATGAGGTTTTCACTAGGACAAAATCTGTGGATATATTTTCATTCTTAGTTTATTAATGGTGCGTGCTTTTCATTTATTCACCACGCCATATTGACTATGCCAATTTTTTTATGAAGAAGTTATTGATTCATTCTTATGCTATTTGTATCCCTTACTATGTTTTTGAGCTCACCCATTTCATTTTTTAACATCAATATATCATGAAGAGGAGATCATTTATTGAGTTTCCTTGGATTCGATTTATTAGTTTGTTTATGTATTGTATTTTTTTACCATTCCCAATTAATTTTGAGTTACAGATATGTATCTAGTTTCTTCAAGAAAACTAAATTTATCATTCCTTCGAGACTTCTTTCCTTTTATTCCTTTATGTGTAATAAGTAAATAATTGGCTCCGGTTTAGAGGGTTAGGGTGTTATACTTCCTCTAAATCACACACTCTCTGTGTTACAGAGATTTTATAGAATTATTATAAATGTTTTATAAATTTATCTTATAGATATTCTCATCTTATTTTTCCTTCCTATGATGCGTTAATATATTTCATATGTTCAATTCTCAAATAAATCCTTTAAATACCAACGTATTTAAGGGGATTTTTTATATCCCTTCATCTTTTTATTAAACATAGTTAATGTCCTTATTCATAATAGATATTCAATTTGATATGGAATATTTTAGATATAATCAATCTAGTTTACCAGTACTTTTCATGTAAAATTACATACGTATTCTATCACTATAATTCATTAAACTGATTCCTAAATACAACATTTTAATGCTTATTTCAATTACCAAATCCATATACATTACCAATACATTCTTCCTATTAAATATAATATTTTGAAACATATAATTATGTAATTTGATATGAATATATAAAATAATAGTTGACATTTTCACATTTTAATTTTTATAAAATATCATTTTATTTTATTATGAAAAAATAATGTAACAAATTTTGTTCTATGGGTAATTCTATTGTTTATAACTCTTGATTTATTTCAATTTTTGGAACACATAATATTATATATGTTATGATGAGTGTTACAGGACTGTAATCCAATGATTTGGTAAATGTATTTGTCTCGTGATACAATGTTTCTCGGAGTATAGACTGAATTGTATCCACAATGTGACCCTTACCACTATGTGATGATGTCTTAGTGGTTAACCAACAAAAATTCTACTATCATGTTTTATATGGTTTCAAATTTCCTATATTTCAATGATCATATGATTTCATGTTCTTTTTTTATTCCTCCATATGATTATTCATGATTTTGTTTTCTTATGTTTTCATGTTATTACATATAACTAAGAAGATTGTATTTATTTCCATGTTTACACCATTTCATCAATTTTTAGATCACCCATTTCTTTTATTTATTTTTCTAAGTCATCCAATGAAGTATTATGATCTCAAATATATATAGGATCTCTATAGTTAAAACAAATTACATGAATAATATATTAGTATAACATTTATTCTTAATTTACATATTAATCAATTTTTATTGGGACATTCTATACCTGGATTGAATTTATTAGATATTTATTTTAGATATCGTGAAGTAATATATATTAAAGTCTTCGGTCTCTATAGTTTTTATCAGAGGATGGACCTATTTTTTTGTTTAGGATTTTAATTAATTGTTAGGTTGGAAATCCTAATAGAGAAAATCACAATGTAGAACATTGAATGAAAAAAACTAACTCATTATTTATTCTTTAGGTGTCATTAATATGTTATTACCCCTTTTCATGTAGTTTCCATATTTATATTCTATTTATTATAGTAATTATATTCCCTAGTTTTTCATTTTTTTAGTTAATTTTGGGAAATAAGATGAACCTTTCAAAAATCCACTGTGATTGTTAATAAGATGATTCCCATAATGAGCTTATTATCCTTATGGTATTGGGATAATTTAACATCATGCTAGTTCTTGAACAACTTGATCATGTTATGAATAATAACATAAATAATATGTAAGCAACTCCTTATCCAGAGAATTTGAATGTCATGGTCAAGTCCTTTATGTGAAAACTTCATCCTACAATTAGTATATCATTTGATCATCACATATTAGAATAATGAATTAACATAATTGTAATTATATTCTATGTACTATAATGATCATAATAAAATGAATTCATTTTGGATATAAATCACATTAATGGGATGACAATAAATGGTGGATAATTAGTAATAACATTATGTCAACAATGGAAATTGATTACACTGAATTGGAAGGACTGGAGAAAATATTTTTGAAAAAAATTTATGAAATAAGACATCATAAAATTTAGACGATAATACATGTACTAAATAAATGTGTTGATAAATATGTCATAGAGTATAAGGAAAATGTCATAATCCATTAATGCTACACAATATGATTCAACATTAAAACATAATGTTACATGGAAAATTTCTTTATTTCTTCTATGACGAGTTAATAAAAAGAAATATTCACTAGAGAAATTTATTTCAATGAGGATATTGTATTGTGTTCACTAAGAATCAATATGGAGATTATGTAATCTCAGTATACTAATGGACTTGATGTTTAATATCATAATATTTAGTTTTTATTGTGAGGATCAATGAATAAACCACGCAGAGGAAAGTAAACCCAACATATCATGTCCCAATGAAGTTGGTTGACCGACATAAAAATAGTCTCATGGGAACATGGAGACTCTTAAAATGTGAATAAGAGGGGAATTGGGTTAATAAATGATGAAAGGATATGATGTACCCTAATAATGTTGTGTATGAAAATAATGATCAGATAAACAATATGTTGTTAGGCTAGTGTTTGGTATGTGGCCCAATCTTTATAAATTACATAATCATGAGTTATATTTATAATTCACATTGAGTATTTTTTTAGGATTAGATAATTAGAGAATTAGGCCTTATATATTATATTATAGAAACATATAAATAGAAAGTGGACAATTCTAATAGTATAAATTTGTTTCTTAACACAGATTTTTTAAATTAAACATGGTTTCTTTTCATTTTTAAACATCATACTTTTCCTTCATTGAATCCATGACTCTAATTTCCCTCAAATCCTATGAATAACATTTAATAACAAGGGATGAGAATAAAAAGCTATATATGTGATACTAAAAAGGAAATATTTTATTAGTCTATGAATACATTCAAATCAATGAAATCATACTTCTTACCCAGAAAACATAATCTCTTTAACAATCTTAATTAAATCATAAGATTTATGACTAACTCATATGAATCATAAATCATAAAGGAAACATGTAGAATCCAAAAAATAAAATCATTGTATCTTTCAAAGACACATAGGGAATAACCATAATGGTTAAATTTGGAATAACCATCACAATATATTCGCAAAACCTCATTGGAGAAAAATTAATGTATACCTCTATCACATTACAAAATGCATCAAAGAGCTATCACGGTATCACCTGCCCTCAATTTATCACATAGCCACCCATATAAATAATCATTTCTAATGAAAAATAACATAATCATAACACATAATATTAGAATTAATGCAAAATATCAATTCCATATTGCAATCTCAATATATCATTTCAAGATGTTGATATAATCAAGTAATTTAAAACATTAAAAAAATAGTTTTAAATCAAAATGTCCCATATTAATTTTAATCATTTGAATCTAATTTTTACTTTTAAACACCCATTTCTATATAAATAAATATTCAGAAATTTTTTGAAATCATGGATATTAATGAGAAATATATAGGAGAATAAATCATTAAATTATTCAAAATGATGTTTTAGTTAAAGAGTGCCATAAACGTAAGGAAATAGTTGAATTAAAAAATAAATGAAAAAAATTTAAAAACATATAAAATCATGATAATAATTTTATTCATGATATAATATGTCAAATGGTAGTATATTCATCATATAAACATGAATTGGTTCAAAACAAAATATAAGACTCAATTGAATGTAAATTGAGACGAAATCTCCTACAAAGATTATATAATACAGTAATGATAAATCATTGACATTATTATGAATGAAAAATATACATTCACCTAATATAAGTGGATATTAATTTTAAATCTGTTATATGTAATTCAAACATAATCTTGAAAAAAAAAAGCAAATGACATGGATATTTAACTCAATGAATGGATATTGAGTTATGATTTCCCTAACAAAGTGCCTATATATGAAGTAAAAAGGTTATCAATGGGATGATTATGTGTTGAAAAAATATCCAAAACATTTTAAGTGGATATTATAACATAAATAAATACATAGTGATTCCACACATAATCATGGCATTATATGATCAACGAAGTATGCGTAAAACCCAATGAGTTGAAATTGAGTTAATAAATTCCACATCCTTAAGTATGACTTGCCGAATTCATTATTTAATTTCATTAATAAGAAACATGAGTTAATTTATATTTTCAAAAGATCATTTTTTATGTTTATAATTCATTTTATATCACTTATTACCATGTAAAAAAATTTAGTGAATTATTTGAGTTTATATGAGACGTTTTGTCTATGTTTGGTACTTGAGAAAAAAATTAACAAGTTTTGATCATAATTTTCCATGTGGTCATAATTAAATCATTAACAGAATTATATTTTTTATTTAAAAATAAATTATAGCTAGTATATATGAATTTAAAATAGTCTATTACCATTGTAGATTAGAAATGAAATTTACCCTTCATGATGACAGTAGACCGTATATAAGGATGAACGCTATATGAATTTCAATGTCATATTAATGTAATTAAAACTAAATGATACATATGTATGATATAATTATGTAAAATAACTATGTTATATATATTGCATATGTTCATTAATTTCAACCGTTATATGTTCCATGTATTGCATGAACATGTCATATCACTTTAACAGGGAAGTAGTCCACACTAACTTAAATAAATTATCATATACACACGTTCTAGAATAAAAAAATGAATTTAATAATTAAATATTTATGATGGATAGAAAAAATATATATAATATATTATATATAAATACAGTTCCATCATAATGGCCACCATGAGAGGTAGTAGGAGATAATTGAGCAATCATCATTTTGTGAGATAATATTTCACCATATGTAGAAGCATTATGATCTATATCCATTAGATGGACGTGTGTGTATGTGTGCTTTTCTAACGACCCTGAAATTATATGTAATTTTTTTTATTTTTGTAAATTCATGGGATTTTTACAAGTCCACGAATGTTTACGAAGTTTGATTCTGATCCCCAGTGTGCCCGGAATCAATTTCGGAAGTTTTGTTCGAGTACGTTCAGTAAACGTGCGAGCGAGATTTTATAACTTTTGAATCGGTGCTCAGAATTGAAATTTGAGGGAACTATTGAACTCCCATTTTCAGTGATTTCTTAGTGAGACCTTCACCGCAATTGCGTTCTAACGAGAATATAAGGTAGATTTTGGGATTTTTAATATGTTAAATAAAAATAAAAGTAGCTTATTTTTATTTTTTGGTTTTTAAAACATCCAAGAGGAGGTGAGTGGTGGGGACCACCACACCATAACTTCCCCAGAGAGGTTATGGTGGTGGGTCCCACCTACACGTAACCTCCCTTTGGAGGATATCCTTGGTGGGGCCCACACGGGCTTTAAAACCCCATTGACCCCCCCCCCCCAATTTATGTGGGAGAAAACTCTTCAACTTCCCCGATTAATTTAATGTGCCAACCCTAAAAATTAATTAATTGAACTCTTTCATTTATTTAATTTTCACCTTTTTAATTCTTTTTAATTCAATCCAATAATTAAATAATAGACGAAGAAATTATATTATTTTGTTTGGCATCTATTTGTTTGGTCGATCATCGAGAGAGGAGTTGCAAGGACTTGGAGAACATTATTTCTTGATGAAAAATGCGAAGAACAAGTCTTCATCCTCCACCGGAGAACGACATAATCATTCTTTGATCTTCGACCGAGCTAAAAGAAATGGAGATGACCGTGAAGAACGTTGACGACGCTTCTTCCTCTGTCTGCTACTCCGGACACTTCCCGGTGTCAACGAAACAATGTTCGACTATCCGCGACTTCGTCAATGATTATCTTCATACGAGGTAGGGGTTGGATTTTGAGTATGACTATTTTCCAAATTTCTTCATTTCTCAAAAAAAATAAATAACGCTGATATTTTGTTTTGAATTTTGGGAATAATAATTGTGGGAGGTTAGGGTTTTATGATTATCTTTTAAGTTCATGTCGAGATGCCTGTTACTGCTCTAATGTGGAGGGTGTGGGCCAAACTAACATGGACTGGCCCCTCTATCATTCTTCTTGAATGGTCTGTTCATCGCCATGGAAGGTGGAAGCTTTGAGTTGCGGTGATGAATGGAGAACCCCCTTCGATCCACCAAGAATCCTCTTCGATGTGCCTCCAAAACGAGCTAAGGAGCTCCCCCAACCACTAAAAAACCAGAAATCCCGCATGAGCCACGAGTGGTAGGATGAACGGGTGAATGATGGGAAATCAAGAGTGCCCCTGGACTTAAAACCCTAATTTTAAGTGGCCTCACGGCTTGGCTACATGGTTTATAAAACCGTGTTCCAACGGTGCGGTAGCCACTATCCCACCTAGCGACTTCGCATGGCTTGGCCGCACGGTTTTCCAAACAGTGTGCCAACAGTGTGGTTTCTATTTTAACACCCAGAGACTTTTCATGGTTGGGCCGCATAGTTTTTCAAAATGTGCACCACCCGTGCGGTTGCTACTATCTCTCCCAGAGACTTCGCACGGCCCGGACACATGGTTTGTTTAGACCAAGCGCAAACCATGAGACCCTGCACAAACCTCCATAACATTAGCACCGAGCGTCCGTTTGACGAACCGTCAGTGGCACTAGAATTATAGAAGTGAATCCATCCCTTTGGAAATACCCCATTGGATTTCGGGATATAGTTGAGATACGGTCTGGTTGGATCATACACATATCCAACCAGGCCCCCGGGACTGACATGCTAATAACTAATTGATCGTTCATCCATAGTCCATAATTGATATATCAGGGCATTGATGATCTCCCTCTGCATACTGACATAGGTGGGGGTGATAGAGAGATCCCTCCTAGTGGAGTGTTTCCATCCTAAGCTGTCACAAGCAGCGAGGCCCACTACTAGTCGACAGGTAGTGGAGTCTTCTACAGATCGAAATACACAGATGATGCAGAGGTCCAAGATGACCAGACCCATGGTTGAATGAATTCAAGACTCATCATATTTTGTATGGGGCACCCGGGGCACTGACTTACCTCCGGGAGCGGGCCGTTTTTTTCATGCGGCTGGCAGGGTCACATGGCTCGTGACTGTACGACCCTCCATTCAGAGGACCAGCAGTGAGTTGAGGGACATTCCAGGAAGAGGCAGAGGATCGATCGAGGTGGTCTATATGGTGAAAGGGGACATGGAAGAGGAGCTGGTTAAGCAGCTGGCAGTGGACGACGTTACGAGTTGCAACTGCCACCACAACCAGGAGGACCACCACGACTGCAGGGTGCTGGCGAACATGCGAGGGATTAGCTTCAGGCAGCTGAGGCATACAACAATGGTGCTCCAGAGATGATTCAAGGTACGATATGTGTCTACTATACCTTATATCTAGTTGTTATAGACCTAGGTTGCAGACACACTTTTATAGCCACTGCCCTCGTTCGGATCATGGAGATTTTGACGGATCCATTGGCTCGATCCTTATGGCTAGAGACTCCTATGGGACAAGACTCAAAGATTATGCCCTGGTGCCTGCAGTGTGATAATACTGTAAGAGGGGAGAGCTTCAACTGCGATCTTCTTGTATTGGCGTCGAGGCCTTATGAAGTTATTTTGTGTATGGACTGGTTATCTACATTCCATGCATTGATTGATCATATTAGGTGAATAGTGTGGTTGGTCCACACGGATTGGACCAGGTTCACCTTCACCAGTGAGAAGGGAACCGTTCCAGTGCAGGATAGAATACTCAAAGGAGGTTCCAGCCAATCACTCATCAGTTGGATTTATTTGCCCGCGGAGCAGTTTATGTGGAGAGTCGGACTTATCCTTTAGTAGTGGATCCGTAAGCGAATGTTTTCCCATATGATGTTCAAGGACAACCTCCTCACAAGGAGGTGGACTTATAAATTGACATGTACATCGGGACGACATCGATATCTACTCCAGCATATTGGATGACTCTCACTGAGCTTCGTGAGCAGAGGTTACAGCTGGAGGACTTTTAGCGGAAGAGATTCATCTGGCCCATTGTTTCTCCCTAGACAGCCACGATTCTCTTCGCCGAGAAGGTGGATGGGAGTGTGAGGCTTTTTCAAATAGTGTTCCAACTATGTCTTTGCTAATATCTCATCCAGATACTTCACATGGCCTGGCCTCATGGTCTGTTTAGACCATGCACAAATCATGCTCCCCTGCACAAACCTCCATTACATTGGTATCGGGCGTCTGTTTGACGAACCGTCAGCAATGCTAGAATCCTTGGAGTGAGACGGTGCCATGATTATACCTCACTAGAAGACAAACACTGAGAAAAAACTATATAAAAAATGTGTGCTAGAAAGACAATAGGGCCGGAAATACATGCCCAACTATAAAGTACAAGTACAACTGAAAATGGGACAAACATCTGAATGGTAAAGAGAAGCTCCTGAATCGTCCTCCGGGGATCCTACCTAAAGGGTAGGTACATATGGCCACCTAAGCACTCCACGTCCATTAGACTCCTCTATTTACCGACTTGTCCTAAGGTCCACCTTTGGGTATCGTCCAGTACGGGTACTCTCAGCCTCCGTCAGTGTTGTCCGTCATCTACATCCAACATAACAAGGAGTGGGAATATCCTGTGCATGGGTGAGTATAACGATACTCATTAAGGACCACAAGACCCTAAAGGACTCACAATATCTAACCATGATAACCACAATGTAAAGAAAAAATGTATAACCCTTTATAAGGTATATGAAAATACATATTCCTATGTTATCTAGTGACCCATCTCAATCATGAGGTAAACACAAATGTCACTAACTTAGATCAAACTAGGATTTTTATTAATCTGAACCTTTGGCTGCTGGAAATTCCTCCTCTATTGAGTACAGTGGCCATACCGCAACACACAGAGGAGCTTCCCACTAACATAGACTGCTAAGGTACTCCTCCTATCGAGTACCATGGATCTGCTACGCTCACAAAGATGCGCTCTCCAGCATGGGTCTACATTGCTCACACAGAGGTGGTCCAATGGTAGCCTACTGATGTACTCCACGTGTTGAGTACCATGGGTCTGCCAAACTCACATAGAGTCTAACCCCACCATGGGTCTACTACACTCACATAGAGGATCTCCCCACTGGTCTAGTCGAATCACTCCTAGTCGAATTAGTCGGCATTCGTCAAGTCTCATCCAACTACTAGGTTCCCACACAAATTCCTACTCGTCTTTGAAAGATATGATGCACAAGCTACTTGTCGATACTCCACCATTCGTGAATTACCATGTAGAAGTACCTCATTGGTCCGCCTCATCATAGGGTTCTTAACATAATATATGGTGCGTCAATCAGAAACCTAGTCTGTGATTTATTAGTATTTTCGTTCCAGGGTCCATTTTAATTCATGATCGATCCATCCTGACCATTCTCCATCTCAACCCAAATATCTAGTGGGGTATACTCAAGGCACATTATCTCTCCAAGGATTCCAGTTCCGCTGATGGTTTGACAAACCGAATGCCCGGTGCCAAAGTTATGGAGGATTGTGCAGGGGCCAATTGTTTTTGAATGGTCTAAACAAACTATGCGGCCAGGCCGTGCGAGGTCTCCGGGTGAGACAGTAGCCACTTCACAGTTGTCAAACGGTTTGACAAACCATGCGACCAAGTCATGTGATGTCTATGGGTGTGACACTAGCAAACACACGGCTGGAGCACAGTTTCAAAAACCATACGGCCAAGCCTTGCGAATTCCCCATGTCGGATAGTGGCTACCGCACGGTTGGCGCACGGTTTCCCAAAACATGCGGCCAAGCCGTGCTGACACATAAATTTAGGGTTTTAAATACTGGGCCACTTGGGATTTCCCATAAATCTAGGTTGCATCTGTGTTAGTGACATTTGTGTTTACCTCATGATTGGGATGGGTTACTTGATAACTTATGTATATGTATGGGAATATACCTATGTAAGGGTTATCTGGTGTTTCTTTACTTTGTGGTTATCCTTTTTGGATACTGTGAGACTGTTAGTGTATTGGGGTCCCTACTAAGTATCATTATACTCACCTCTACACGAGATATGCCAGCACCTCATTGTGTTGGATGCCAATGACAGATAGTGCTGAAGGAGGCCGAGAGCGCTAGGACTAGACGATACATGGAGGTGGACCTTACAACGAGTCGGTACACAAAAGGGTTTGATGGATGTGGGGTGCTAAGATGGCCATCTGTACCTACCCATTTTGTAGAATCCCTAGAGGATGATTCAGGAGCTTCCCCTTACCTTTCAGTTGTTTGTCCCTTTTTCAGTTGTACTTTTACATTACAGTTGTGCTTGTATTTCCATCCCATTTTACTTTCCATCACACATATTGTATACAGATTTTGCATAGTGTTTTTCTTCAATTTTTGTGCTCTAATTCATGATGTTTACTTTTATAAAGGAAATTACTTTCAATTTAGGGATTTATGACTTTGGTGCTAGTCGTCAGCCCCTGGAATATGAATGATGGGTTTTGGGTAGTCACGACACGGGTCCTCAGGAAGGGTCATGACAAATTGGTATCAAAGGAGTCGGTTCTACTGTAGAACTCATGACTCTGACATTTCATTTCTGTGAACCAATAGTATTAAGGGTACTAAATTTTGATTTCTATTCAGGGATTCCAGTGTTGGGGAGGGAGGCCAATGTATCCATACACCAGGACCCTGACTTCTGATTTCTGACTCAGTGCACGAAAAAACTGATTGCATTTGTGTTTTCAAATGTTTTCTTATGTCAGCTCAACCAAGTAAGATCACCAGGTATAATCTTTTGACAATGTTGCATATGTTTCTTTTGTATGCCTCCCTGCATATCCCCGAGAGTCGTACGCTCAGGCATCACACCGATCAATGAGTCCATGGTGCAGTGTCCTTTTCCAGTAGAGGGACCAGCGATAATACTCCTAATTAGGCCACTGATTCCACCAGCCCCAATAGGAGAAAATGTACAACATTTGAGAATATTTAATGAGTTCTAGCGCTAGAGTACACCTAGGTTCCGGGGAGAGACGGACCCATAGGTGGCTGAGGATTGGCTGGAGGTTGTGGTGAGAGTTTTCAGGCTAGTAGGGACCCCAGGAGACTAAATGGTGATCCTTGCTGCCAGTCTCCTTCTGTAAGAGGCAAGCTGATGGGGGAGCCTGATGCTCTAGGTGTATATCGAGACGACACTTCTTTGGGAATACTACAAAAGCCTGTTCCGGGTGGATTTTTTACCATCCACCCTTTGAGCGGTGCAGATACAGGAGCTACTGCATCTAAAGTAGGGTATCATAATTGTTGGTCAATAATAAATGAGGTCCACCAACCTCTCTTGCTACTCCACAGATATGGTACGAGAGACATTATTCAAGGCTCGGACCTTCGAGAAGGGGTTCAGGAGAGAGATTAGGGAATCGATGATCTCCCTCAGCATCCTGACGTAGGTAGCGGAGTTAGAGAGAGCCCTCTAAGTGGAGAGTTTCTTTGCTGAGTAGTCACCAGCAGCGAGATCCACCACTAGTCAAATTGCAGTGGAGTCTTCTTTAGCTGGATGTAGAAAGATAACGTAGAGTTTGAAGAGGACCATACCCATAGGTGGTCAACCACATGACTCAGGATCAATTATGCGGGGCACACCGAGCAGATACAGACATGCTGATGGGATGCAGTGTTACTAATTTGGTGGGAAGGGTCACATGGCTCATGACTGTCCGACCCGCCAATCAGATGATCTATAGTTAGTTGAAGGACCTCCCATATATAGGCATATATTCGATCAATGGGGTCCGTAGGGCGCATGAGGACGTGGAAAAGGAGTTGTACGTACAACAGGCAATGTGAGACCCTTCGAGGTGTGTCCACCACTACCACCCGGAGGTCCACCCCGACCGCAGGGAGCCGGTGGAAAGAGGAGAGCTCACCTTTTGGTAGCTGAGGCCTTTGACCATGGTGCTGCAGAGATGATTCAAGGTACGATCTGTGTCTACTCCACCACAACTACAGTTCTTATAGACACAGGTTCTAGTCACTCATTCATAGCCACTACCCTCGTTCGGAGCTCGAAGATTCCAACGGATTTATTGTCACGATCTGTAAGGATATAGACTCTTATAGGTGCTGACTCAACAATTATGCATAGGTACCAAAAGTGTGAGATCACTTGAGGAGGCGGTAGATTCGACTAGGATATCCTTGTAGTGGCGTCAAGTCATTACGACGTCATCATGGGTATGGACTAGTTATCTATAGTCCATGCTCAGATCGACTTTATAAGGCACGATGTGAAGTGTTTCCACACAGATGGGACCAGTTTCACCTTCACCGATGAGAAGGGAACCTTTTCAGGGTAGGTTATACTTACTCAGAGGAGGGTGCTGCTGATCACTCACCCATTGGCTTGCCTTACCCACAGAGCAGTTGATGTGGAGAGTCTGATTTACCCTCTAGTTGTAAACAAGTATGTGGATTGTTTCCCTGACAATGTTCCAGTACTAACTCCTCGTAGAGAGGTGGAATTCTACATTGACATGTACCCCAAGAAGACACCGTTATCTATACCATCATATCAGATGGAACTGGATGACCTTCGCGAGCTGCGTGTATAGCTAGAGGACTTGCAGGGAAATGGGTTCATCTGGTCCAGTGTTTCTCCCTGGATAGCCCTGATTCTCTTCACCAAGAAGGATGAATGGAGCTTGAGGATTTTTCTCGACTACAATTGCCTGAGCCAGGTGACTGTGAAGAACTAATACCCACTTCGGAGGATTGACGACCACTTTGACCAGCTCAAGGGAGCACGATGGTTCTCAAAGATAGACCTCAGATTAGGATATCACAAACTCAGAGTTTGAGACGAGGATATGTAGAATACGGCCTTCAGATGTCGGTTCGACCACTATGAGTTCTTGGTTATGCCCTTCGGCTTAACCAACTCTCAAGCTTTGTTCATGTGTCTCATGAACAGGATCATCCATCCTTACCTTGATCGCTTGGTCGTAGTCTTCATCTATGTCAATCTGATATACTCTACCACTAAGGAGGAGAATGCCTACCATTTGTCGGTAGTACGAGACACACTACGCGAGCACCAGCTTTATGGTAAGCTCTCAAAGTGCCAGTTTTGGATTCAAGAGGTTCACTTCGTGGGACACATCATCTGGGAGGCTGGAGTTGCAGTGGATCTAGTGAATATTGAGGAGGTACTTGCTTGGGAGCCACTCAATAGTGTGACGGAGGTACAAAGTTTCTTGGGCTTGCCTGGATACTACTGAAGATTCATTCCAGACTTCTCCAGAGTTGCATCACCACTATCAGCCTTGACGAAGAAGGGGAAAACCTTCTTGTGGTTAGAGAGATGGCAACAGAGCTTTCAGGAGTTGAGGAAGAGGCTGACTAGTGCCCCCATCATGAGGGTTCCAGAGGAGGGAGTATGGTACGTAGTTTACTACGATCCATCAGGGACCGGACTTGGGTGTGTCCTGATGTAGGAGTGAGCTATGATTATTTATGTTCCTTGGTAGTTGAGACACCACGAGTAGAAATACACTACCCATGACCTAGAGCTAGCATCTGGGGACTTCGTCTTGAAGATGTGTCAACACTATCATGTGGGAGAACATTTTACCATTTATTCTGATCACAAGAATCTTAGGTATATCTTCTCTCGGAAGGACCTTAACCCGAGAGAGTGGCATTGGCATGAGTTCCTACAGGACGATTACTATGAGATATTCTATTCTCCTGGGAAGGGGAATGTTGTTGCATATGCACTCAGTAGGAGGACTGTTATACAGCTGAAAAGAGAGGCGACAAAGTATCTGGCTGCTTTTCCGTTATCCTTTGTGCATATGGATGGAGCATCCTATCTATAGTCTCTTATAGTCACACATCCACTTCTTGAGTGATTCAGGGAGAAACATCATGGGGACGCTAACTATGAGACAAGACAACTCAGATATCTACTAGGCTGGCACCAATGGATTTTCTGAAGGTGGGAGCACATCATCCTCTTCAGAAGACATACCATGGTACCATTTTAACTTCAGGAGGATGTGTTAATTGAATTCCACACTTCCCCTCTAGTGGTACATCCAGAAGTGGAGATGATATACCAGGACCATCGGCGACAGCACTGGTGGCCTGGTATGAAGAAGGCAGTAGAAGTGTTTGTCTCACAGTGCCTCACATGCCAGTATGCGAAGGCGGAGCACCAGGTTTCAGTATGCTTGGTACAGCCGTTAAAGGTCCCGGAGTGGAGGTGTGATGGGATATCCATGGATTTCGTGACTGTTCTTCCACATAAATTCAAGATTCACGACTCGATTTGGGTGATCGTCGACCAACACACCCAGTCAGCTCACATCCTACCGACCAGAGGGTAGGACTCAGTAGAGAGCTGGGGATGCATCTATGTGCTGGAGATTGTGCATTTACATGGAGTACATTTTTCTTTACTCTCCGTCCATGACACACAGTTTACTTCCCTGCTATGGAACGAGTTGAAAAATCTTTTTAGGACATAGTTACATCTGAGCACCGCCTTCTATCCTCAGAATGATTTCCAGACCAAGTGGACCTTCCAGACCCTCGAGGACAAGCTCTGAGATTGTGTCCCCATCTTTGGTCACAACTGGGTGGATCACTTACCTTTGTCCGAGTTTCCTACAACAAAAGTTATCACTCCACCATAGGTATGGCACCTTTGGATGCCTCGTATGGTTGAACTTGTAGATCGACACTATGATGGACATATCCATGGGAGTCAGCATTATTTGGACCAGAGATGGTATGAGCTACAACAGAGAAGGTGCAGATAATCCAGGAGCGGATGAAGACTGCACAGAGTAGGCAGAAGTCATATGCTGACAGGAGATGGAGACCTCTAGGATTCGAGGATGGCAACCATGTCTTTCTATGGGTCTCACCTCAATGAGGTTTATGGAGATTTGGATGAGTTGTAAATTTATCTCCAAGATTCATCAGACCGTTCTAGGTACTTAGTAGAGTAGGAGGGGATTCTTAACGCATAGCACTTACACCTCAGTTGCACTGGGTTCATGATGTCTTCCACGTATCTCAGCTGAGGAGATACATGCATGACCCTTCCTACATCATCAACCATGGAGAACAGGAAATCGATGATGGGGCGGCATTGACGAAGGTTCTAGTGGAGATTGAGCATCGACATGAGTGGGTCCTTCATGGACGGTTTATACCTCTGGTGCACGTTCACTGGAAGAATGGGAACCTCTAGGAGAGCACATTGGAGCGGAGGCTCATATATATGCTCTGTACTCTCATTTGTTACCTTAGTAAGAGTTGTAGTTTACAGGGATGTAAAGCCCTGAGGTGGGGAGAATGTAAAGTCCCAGAAATTTTGTGGAATTTTTTATATATATATTCATGGGATTTTTACGAGTCTGAGAATTTTTATGGTGATTGATTCCGAGGCCCGGTGAGCCCGAAATCAATTTATGAAGTTTTGTTGATTGACATTCTGTAAACGTGCGAGCATGATTTTATAACTTTTGAACCGATGCTCAGAATTGAAATCTGAGGGCACCGTTGAACTCATTGAATCAGTGATTTCTTACTGATACCTTCATCGTAGTTGCGTTCTAATGAGAATGTATGTTAGATTTTTGGATTTTTAGTAAGAAAAATAAAAATAAGTGTTTTTATTTTTTTCTGGTGGTTAAAACCTCCAAGAGGAGGTTAGTGGTGGGGGCCAACACACCATAACCTCCCATGAGAGGTTATGGTGGTGTCCCCCACCCACACATAACCTCCCATGTGAGGATATCCTTTGTGGGGACCATGTGGGATTTAAAACCCCTTTATCCCCCCATTTATGTGGGAGAAAACTCTTCACCTCACCCCATTAATTTAATGTACCAACCCTAACAATTAATAAATTGAACACAATCATTTAATTAATTGGAACCTTTTGAATTATTTTGAATTCATGCTAACAATTAAATTATAGACGAAGCTATTATTTTATTTTGGTTGGAATCTAATCGTTTGGTAGCGCTTTGAGAGAGGAGTTGGAAGGACTTGGAGAACTTTATCTGTCAACGAAGAATGTGAAGAACACCTATTCATTCTCCACCGAAGAATGAAAAACTCTTTCTTTGATCTTAGACCTAGCCAAATGAAAAGGATCCAACTACGAAGAATGCCGATTACGCTTTTTCCTGGGTCTCCAACCCCAGACGCTTCCTGACGTCGACACAACGACGTCCTCCTTTCTGCGAATTCGTCAATGATTATCGTCATACGAGGTAGGGGTTGGATTTTTAGTATCACTATATTCCCATGTTCTTCTTTTTTTATAAAAAAACAATGAACGCAGATTTCTTCTTTTGCGGGTTGGGAATAATCATTGAGAGAGGTTAGGTTTTGACGATCTTCTTTTAATTTCTTGTTGAGCCGCCTATTACCGCTCTAATGCGGAGGGTGCGTGAAAAACTAACATGGCCCGACCCCTCTGCAGTTCATCTTGAATGGTGTGTTCATCGCGATGGAAGGTGGCAGATTTGGGTTGCAGTAACGAATGGAGAACCCCAATTGATCCACCAAGAATCCTCTTCGAGGTTCCTCCAAAAAGATCTAAGGAGCTCCCCCAACGTCTGAAAAAACCCGAAATCCCGCATGAGGCATTAGTGGGAGGAAGAATGGGGGGAAATATTGGAAATATCATGTGGTCTGGGACATAAAACTCTAATTTTAGGTGGTTGCACGGCTTGGCCGCAGGGATTGCGAAACCATGCGCCAACAGTGCGGTAGCCACTGTCCCACCTAGGCACATTGCATGACTTGGACGTAGGGTTTGTCAAGCCATGTGCCAACCGTGCAGTAGCTACTGTCACACCCAGAGACTTCGCATGGCCTGGACACATGGTTTGTCAAACTGTGGGCATACCTTGCGGTTTCTATTGTCTGACCCAGAGACATCACATGGCCTGGCCATATGGATTGTTTAGACCATGTGAAAACCTTGCGCACCTAGACAAACCTCCATAACTTTGGCACCAGGAATCCATTCGATGAACCGTTAGAGGCGCTGGAATTCAGGGAGTGAATCCATCCATTTGATAATACACCATTTGAGTTCAGTTTATAGTTGATTTACGGTCAGGATGGATCGTACACGAATCCAACCGGCCCCCCAGGACTAAAAGGATAATAACTAACAGGTCGGGCGTCCGATTGATGAACCGTCTGTTGCGTTAAGACCCCTATGAGGTGGAAGTCTTTTGAGATAATTCTAAATGGTA
The DNA here is from genome assembly GCA_963277665.1 of Viscum album. NCBI lineage: Eukaryota > Viridiplantae > Streptophyta > Magnoliopsida > Santalales > Viscaceae > Viscum > Viscum album. The sequence goes on along the minus strand of OY728121.1, from coordinate 199,636,985 downwards.
ATTCATGATAGTTTGAGAATATAATAGTATCTTGTGGAGAAGATCTTCCAGATACGAGTAGGAATTTTTGCAGGAACCTAGTAGCTGGCTGAGACTTGCCGGCTACTGACCAATTCGACATGGATTGATTCTACTACCCTAGTGGGGATCACCACTATGTGAGAGAGGAAGACCCACGGTTGGGAGCTCCTCTCTGTGAGTGTGGAAGACCCAAAATACTTGAAACGTGGAGTACCTTAGAAGGCTACCAGGGGATCACCTTTGTGTGAGCGCAGCCTACCCACGGTGGGGAGTTCCTCTATGTGAGTATAGTAGATCCACTATACTCGACAGGAGGTGTACCTCCGCAGTCCAAGTTAGTGGGAAGCACCGTTGTGTGACGCGGAAATCCCACTATAGTTGATAGAGGAGGAGATCTCCAGCAGCCGAGGGTTCAGTTTAATAAAAATCCTAAGCAGATTCAGTGACATTTTTGTTTACCTAATGTTTGGGATGGGTTACAAGATATCATAGATATATGTATGGGCATATACCTAAGTAAGGGTTATTCGTTGTTTATTTAATTTTTGGTTATCCATGTTGGATATTGTGAGACCTTGAGGGTCTGGAGTCCCTACTGAGTATCGATATACTCACCCCTACACGGGCTATTCCTGCATCTCATTGTGTTGGATCCAGACGACGGACAGTGCTGACGGAAGCTGAGAGAGCCAGGACTTGACGGTAACCGGACGTGGACCTTATGACGAGTCGGTACACATAGAGGTCTAATGGATGTGGAGTACTGAGGTCTCCATTTTTACCTACCATTCTGGTAGGAACCCCTGAGGACAATCTATAAGATGCTCTTTACCTTTTAGATGTGTGTCACTTTTTCAGTTATACTTGTACTTTATAGTTGGGCTTCTATTTTAGGACCCTTTTACGTTCAGCACACGTATTGTATACAGATATTTATTAGTGTTTTGATTCTAGTTATGTGCTCTGATTGTGTGTCTTTACTCTTATAAAGGAAATGCCTTCCCAGTTTAGGGATTTGCGTCTTTGGTTCTAGTTGCCAGCCCCTGGCCTATGGAAGGTGGGCTTGGGGTAGTCATGGCACGGGTCCAGAGGAAGGGTCAGGACATGGTTGAATCATTATAATAAAAAAATCACATGTATTATTGATAATGGTGTTGTTATGTAATCATAGAATAAGATGATCATTTGGAGTTAAGATAGAAAAAATGAAATGAACATTACAGAATACGCTACCTATAAATTGGGTAACTCCTCTTGATATGAGCCAAATGGATTTACTCAATTTCCATATACAAATTGTATGGAATCTAGGATAATGGTATTGATATTGGGATCATATTTCAGAAGATTTTGGATGAGACAATGGGCTTTAGAGTTGGGTGTAACTATGGTAAAGGTGGACGCCTTTCATCAGAGGGAAGGTGGGAACAATAGGAAAGTATTCAAATATTATTTTATTAAAAATTGATTTCCGAATTATATTAGAAAAAAGTGTTATAATTATACGATAAGACGAGATTGGGTCAAAATACACTCATTAAATTTTTTTAGGTATGGTTAGGTCCTAAAACCAACCTTATCTTTTTGCATTAACCCTTAGATAAACAAATTAACTCAAACTATGTCTTCTTGTATATTCATAATATATGGTTACAATAGTTACAATAAAATTCCAATATAACCAAAAGTGGATCATTAATATAATTTATAACACTATATATGTATATGGGCTGAATATTTTATTTCTAGGATAATTATATAATTTATTAAAATTTTATTTGTTTTAAAAGCACATTTTTTTCAATTTTGACCCTATATATTAATTTACTTTCTTCTACCCAAAAAAATATTCCTTCTATGAATATTAATAAAATAAAATATAATATGTCATAATAATCCATAAAAATCTTTTCTGGCATCAAAGTGTTAAAATTAAATTTATTTTAAAGATTATAACGTCATACATTTGAATATCTCATTAATAAGATAATTCCTGCATCATCATCCTGTGAAAAATTAAATTATTTATATAATGTCTAAAAATTATTAAAAAACATACATGATATGAGAAATATTTTTACATTCCTATGGTCATATAAATCCTTTATATATCCATATATTGAAATAGATTTGTTTAATAATACATGTTTTTGTTATATGTCCCTATTCATTAAATTAAATATAATAAAATGTCATTTTCACACCAAAGTGTCTCCCAAATGACAAAATTGAGACCTAAGGAATCTAATGGTATGATATATCTCACACAATAGTATTAGGATATGTTTTAGGGTCATTTTATATTATTATATTATTATGTTTTACCATTATTTACTTGATTTACAGATTAACCATTGTAAATAAAAAATATTATTTAAGTTATTATTCATAATGTCCAAAAATAAATGGTACCTATTTACTAAATTTGGACCTTTTGATTCCAAATATTGAATAAAATTTTCCAAAATCAATACATATAAATTATAGTAGAAAATATAAAATTAATTTTCATTTTTAAAACTAGAAAGCAGGTTTTTATGAAGTAAAAACTATCAAAGTATTGAAATGTAATTATGTCCAATTTAAATTTAAAATTACATCAAATGCACATAATAGTATTAAATAATAATAATAATATTTTTATTTTATACTTTAAATTTATTAAATAATATGGTTTATCCATTAAATTATCTTGATGGAAAAGGCTGATTTGTAATAAAATTTTCGGTAATTTAACAATTCATTAGATCATGATTGTTCTCAAAAAAATATAAAAATTTAATAAAAAGTTAATTTTCATATCCTTATACTAAATAATATGACAATTTAATAAAATAAAACATATAAGGGTGACAAAAAATTAATTTGAAAAGTATTCTCCATCAAAAGGCAGTAAAACTGCATTTTTAGAAAAATACTTATTTTATCTGAAAAATTGAATTTTTTCTTATATAAAATCTAGAAATAATTGAAGATGAAATTAAAATAAAAAAAAATTAATATATAACATATATTATTCAATAAATAAATATCTATAATGAGTTATATGATTTTATAAACACAATTATTCTCTTTTTAAATAGGTTTTCATAAAACACATCCTTTATATTCATTTGGATTTTATTTTCTGTTCTAATAAATTTGGTAACCAATTAGTCATTATTCTAAAATGTGTAAAACATATTCTCATTATTTTTTGGATACTATTCATTCCCTCCATTCATACAACTATAATTTAATTGCAACATTAAAATAATAATATTTAGTTATTCATTAAGCCATGATATACTATATCATGCACACTAATTAATTTAGTGTTTCATTCTTAAAACTCAAGATGTTTCATTATTTCCCCCTTTTGTAAAATGTGGCCTTGTAGTTATAAAATGTTTCTCAATATGTTCATTGAAAATCACACGGCAGAAAATGGGTCAATATAACAATAACTTTAGAAGAATGGAATTGAAGTACAATTGTCACCAGAGATTACACATACTAGGATCCCATGTTGGAAAACATGGATATGGAAGAAAATGTAACCATATTCTTCCGATGGAGAGTAAAGGAAAACCTGAATATGTGAATGTTAAAAACCATAAAACCATAAAATTTTGACTGGTTAAACGGTCTTTGATTTCATATTTGGAAAAGTAAATGAAAAACATTTTTGTATTATGGTCATTTTCATAATGTTTATCAATTTATTTATGATCCTGACTAAGAACACAAGGAAACATACATACATTTCAAGAAGAATTTCATCATTTAATAAATTCCAACAACAAACTCATATTTTCACGAAAAAATATTATTCAAGATAAATTTTTCTGACCATGGGATTTAGAATCAATATCTACATAATCACATAATCCAAAAAAGATGAACTATATATTCCCCTATTTTTAGACATTATCCATTACTAAAATGGTTATATCGAGATCATAATATACAGTAAAAAGAATAAACCTTTATAAAAAAATACTACTTTTAATCACCATGATTCAACATAAAATATCCAAAGATCAACAAAATACATTCAATACAAATGGTGCAAAAATTTCATCAAAAAAATCCAAACTAATATTGAAAACCAAAACTCAGAAGGATTTGATCAAGTATATTTCAATGTAAAATCATTCCCACTAACTTAAAAAAACATTGAAAACATTTTACGTATCATATTTTAATTTAATTAACATAATAACATATTCTCTAGGGTAGGATAATCATTCCTATAAATAACCGATATCGACATAATCCCACAATAAAAAAATCGATTCTTCCAAAATAATATAATACCATTATTCCCCAAATGAAATTGCATAATATTTAATCTTACATATGCATATTGTGTTAACAAATGAGTAGACATATTCCCAAATTATATTTATCACTTAATAATCAAGACATTTTCCTAAACAAAAGATATACATTTGGTAAAACATAAGTCCTTGAAATCTACATATTCATGAAATATAAAATAACTTACCTAAAATGAATAATTCATACTAACAAGAGAATTCAAATAGGCCAGTTGTAATCAATAAATCTCAAGTGCACATTTGTTGTGGGTTCTATTCCTACAAATTTGTCTAACACAATGAGTTGTCACACAGTCTGCATGATATAATTTTTTAAAAAAAATATATAATTATAATAACATTAAAATATTGACTTAAAATCATCAAATATAAGAATAACATGTTATAACTTCAATATTTATTTTAATCTTCATATTTTTCTTAAAAAACACTAAAAACTCATAATTTCGTCAAAGGAGAATATCTCCAAAAATATTGTTTATCAAATTTTAATTACATAATGATAAAATGGAGTTTCTATGTCATTGAACAAATTATATTACTAAAAATTATAAACCCATGATGATATACATAACCAATAAGAAAACATACTAATCTATAATGATGCATAAACCGACCACTAATACCAACAGTAAGGACCCAGATTTAAATATTACATAATATTGCGTTATTTTATGAATTTTCATTTTTGATTTTTCAGGTTTATTGAATTTGAGAATTAGGCCATAACTATAACATAAAACACATTATAAATACTATGTGGACACTCCCAATAGTATCAGTTTATTTCATAACACAAAATCATTTCAAAAGGAACACCGTTTCTTTTCATTATTAATCATTGTACTTTTCCTTTATACTATCCATGACTCTAATATCCCTAAAATCTTATGCATAATAGTAAAAAACATGGGATGAGCCTTAAAATATAAGTATGGGATATAAAATTAGGAAATCTAATATTATTCCTTGAATAATAAAATATTAATAAAATCATACTTTTTACACACAAAACATAAGATCATTTACATAACTAAAAATCATAATATTTATGAATTACTCATAAAAATCATAATTCATTAGAGTTACATGGGACTTCCATAACATAATTACGTTATAGCTATAACAAAAACATAAGGAGTAATAATTATGGGTACATTCGGAATACCCATCACCACATTTTCCCTAAATCCCATAAGAGAATCCTTAATGTTTACCTCTATCACATTACCAAATTCACTAGAGAGATATCATGGGCTCACATTCCCTTAGTTTATCATTAAACCAACAATATAAAAAAATTATTCCTATGAACCATAACATAACCATAACACATAAATCAGGTATAATTGAAAAATAACATTTCCTCATGGAAATCACAAGATATCATTCTACTCTATTAACATTATCAATTAATTTAAAACATTCAAAAAGATGTGTTTTGAATCAAAGTGTTCAATAACATGTTGAAAAATATTAAAGGTATTTAAAATTTAAAACACCAATGTTTATATAATTAAATATTTATAACCATTATTAAAATATAGACATTAATGAGAAATATTTAGAAGAATAATTCTTTAAAACATTTAAAACATTATTTTAGTTAAATAGTCCATTACCACTTGAGAAAATACAAGAATAAATTTAATTATAGAAAAAAATTAAAAAACTTATAATATCATGATAATTATGAGATTCATGATATAATATGTTATTTGTTCTTATATACACCACATAAAATTGAATGGGGGAATAATAACAAATTTGTCTCAATGGAATTTAAATTGAAGAAAAATACATTACAATGATCATATCATTAGATTAGTGATAAATAAATGACATAATTACATATGAAAAATAGAAATACACCCAATATAAGTGGAAATAAATTTTCAAATAGTCAGAGTTCAATCTCCCATATTCATGAAAAAAACCAATGAAATTGATATTTAACTCAATGAATGGATTTTGAGTTACGATTTCCCTAAAAATGATTGTATAAAGGATGAATTATTTTGAAATGGGTTGAATATGCATTGAAAAATTATATCCAAAAAAATTAATTTTAAATTAAAACATAAATATATAATAACTACTTCCTAATATAATCTAGGAATAATATAATCAACAAGTATGCGTGAAAACCAGTGAGTGGAAGTTGAGTTTAGAAACTCACTTACCTTGAGTCTAACTTGTCTCGTTCATTAATTAATTTCCCGAATAATAAAAAATGGTTAATTTAATATTTATTCAGAACCATTTTCATTTTTTTGTTAATTTTAAATAACTTATTACCATTTTATAAAAATTAGTTAATTATTCCATTTCAAATCAGATTTTTTGTCGATGTTTTGGTACATGAGTAAAAAATGTACATGTTTTGATTAAAAAAGTTCATGTGGTCAGAATACCATCATCCACTAAATGATATATATTATTTAAATATCATATATATGTATATATATAATCTATATGTATTTATAATAGTTCCAAAATTTGGGAGATAATAATTGAAATTCTCTGTTCATGGAGACAGTAGTTCGTACGTACGCATGGACAATACATTCACTTTTATTTCATATTAAAGGAATTAAAACTATAAGATACATAGTTATATTATAATTTCAATATAATATATATATTATATATTTTACATATGTTCATTAATTTCATAATCTATTTGTTCCATGTATTTCTTGAATGAGTCATATCAATTTGAGGTGGCGGTAGTCCATGAATTCTAAAATGAAATTATTGTATTTACACATTGTCGAAAGCATAATGTTATATTGAGAAGATTAAATAAATTTGTAAAAAATTAAATATAAATATAATAAATATAATATATTAACATATTAATATACTTCCATCATAATGACCACCATGATATGTCGGATGAGAGAATTGAACAATCCTTGTTTCAAGAGGCAGTTGTTCTCCATACAGTGAAACAATATGCTCTATATCCATTAGTTGGAGGTGTGTGTAAGTATGCATCTAATAAATATAAAAAAAACATTGTAAATTGTCGATATAGGATGTTTTATGTAAACATCTAATATAAATTTTATAGGTAGTGAACAGTGAAATTAAATGAAATGAACTTGAGTGAAGACACTACATCTAAAACAGATAACTCCTTTTCATTTGGAAAAAAGGATTTTTGGAATTTCCTTATGCACAACGAATGACTGGTAAGATAAATTAAGTTAATTTTGGAAATTATTTTAGAAGAGGTTTTTCAAGACATGAGGCTTGATTTGTGTGAGTAAGTGGGTAGATGTGGAGGCCTTTAATAAGAGGGAGGAGTGGTACTTTCGGAATGTCTTGAAATATTATTTTATTAAAAATTTATTTCAGAATTATAATTTCTACCAAGTGTTATAATTGGATTATAAGATTATTATGGGTCAAAATCCTCTCATAATATATGTTTTAGAGAGGTTCTGGTCATAAAATGAACTTTATTTTTAGCATTAACCTATAGTTAAAAACATTAACTCTTACCAAGTAATCTTGTTTTTTCATTATATATGGTTACTATTGATATAATAAATTGATAATAGAAGATAAAATAGATCAATAGTGTCATTTTTAACATTATATAAGTCATTTGGATGAATATATTATTTTTATTTCTATTATATAATTTAATAAATTAGTATTTGTTTTAAAACCCATTTGTGTCAATTTTGACAGTATTTAGTAATTGATTTTAGTTAAAGACAAAAAAAATATTACTTAAAAAATGATTTAAATCTAATATAATATGTCATAAAAATTCATAAAATATGTGTATGTAATCAAAATATTCAAATTAAATTTATATTAATGATTATAAATTCTTTTATCTAAATAGTTAATTAATAAGGTAATCAATGCATCATCCTTATGCCATAAGTAAAAATTATATATTTAATTTCTATAATTTTAAAATTAAGTAACATGATATTATAAATAATTTTATCTTATTAATGAATATTTATAGTTATAAAGATCACTTATATATCCCTATATTATAAATGATTTATTAAAGATACATGTTTCTGTTATATTTCCCTTTTCATTAAATTAAAAATTATAAAATGTCATTTTACCACACAAGTGGCTCCCAATTGACAATATTTAATCCTATGGATGCTAATGGTCGAGAATATCTCATCAAATAGGATTAAGAAATGTTTTAGGGTCATTTGATATTAACATAATATTACTTGTTTACCATTTTTTACCAAATTTTCCCTTTAACCATGTTAAATAAAAATTATTACTTATGTTACTATTCATAATATCCATAAAAACAAACCTATTTACAAAATTCATACCTTTTTATTCCATATAAGGTTACAATTTTTTAAATTTAAAGTTGAGATATTGTTTAAAATAATTAAAATTTTATTCCAGTTGTCAAAACCATATAGTGGGTTTTTTATGTAGTAAAAACTATACAAAGATTGAATTGTGATTATGTCCAATTTAAATTTGAAATTACATAAAATGACTAAAATTGGATTAAATGATAAAAATATAAAAATATTATACAATTTAACCATTAAATAATCATATTTACCAATATAAATTATCTTGATGGATGAAATTATTTTCAATTAAATTTTATAGTAATTTAACTATTCATCAAAACATGATAGTTTTCCGAAAAATTATCAAAAATTCATCCAAAGTAAATTTTAAAATCCTGATTATAATAAAGAAGTTTATTTTGTAATAAATAACATATATTGGTGTCAAACACTAAATTTAAAAATTGTTCCTCATTAAAAGATGGTAAAACTACATTTATAGAAAAATACTTGTTTTATCTAAAAAATAGAATTTGTTTTTATATCATGTTAAAAAAATATATTCATTGAATTTTAAATTTTTTTAAATATATAACACATACTTTTTATTAAATAAAAACCATAAAATATGATATCATTTTATAAACAGTTTTTTTATTTTTTTATAGGTATTCATAAAAACACATACTTTATATTTTTTAGGCTTTTGTTCCCATTTATAATAAATTTGGTATCCAAGAAATCATTATATAAAAATATATAAACAATATTTCGATAATTTAGTTGATTCTATTCATTACAAATATTCCAAAAAATATGTTATAATGGAATTATTTAAATATTAAAATTTAGATGTTCTTTTAATTTCAACTTATCACATCATGTATGCTATTGAACATAGTGTTTATTTCTTAAAAATAATGATGTTACTTTTCTACATCAATGAAAATGGTAATTATATGATAAAATTACAAAAAAAATGGGTTTTGATAAAATCAATGACATTAACCTCCAAGCCAAAAAGGGAATGGATGGGAATATTATTTCACAAATGGTAAGGTTGAACCTGCAAATGATGTTGTCACATGTATCATTACTATTCATTAATCAATAGAGAATTTATTATTATATTATAGGTCTATTATATCATTCATGTCATGTATGTTTAGTAGAACTAATGAAACACCACCTGAAAACATGGCAGTTAAGCTATTTAGGATAATAAATGGATCAATTTTTTCATGGAATTTTTAGAACTCCTCCCTAATTAGTGATTTTGAATTGAACCGCAAAAAAACTATTACACGCATATATTAGTGGAGTATGATGATATCTTGGGAATTAATTTTATATTTTTATATAATTTTATCAATAAATATCTAGAGATGAAGATCACTCTTCACATCCAGAGTCATCCATAATTTCTATAAATAATATGGTGGTGGGAGAAAATTATTTTGAATCACCATCTCATGTGTGGGTATAATTACCGTATGAAAATTTGTATCATGCAAAAATAACTAATAGTAATGATAGAATCATATTAATTGTCTTCAAAATTTTTAAGGTACATTACTGATGTATTCAAAGAATGGTTTCATTGCCTTTCTCATGAAAATATGGATGAGTTCTAATTTTACTTTATACACATTTCATTACCAAGATCAAGGACACTATTATAGTATCAACAATTGAGTTGTATAAACAGATTAATTAATTAAAAGAGAATCTAGAGAATCATTTTATACTCTCAAATGCTTCACTATAGAGTGTACATGTCCTCTTCATCACGATGAAGGATGGTTTAATTATCCTATAAATATATTATCTTGAACTCAAAAAATAATTATATAGAATATGTATCCCCTACCACATATATATGACCCGTTCAATCAACTATGTCGGTCCTAGTCATTCTATATAGTAGAACTTCATCTAGGATATCACAAATTATAGGATAATATGGATCATATACCCATGTAATCCTATTAAATGAGGTATGGATTCTATGAATTTATATAGAATCCCTTCAGACTCACTAATTCTATAGAAATAAATATGGTATTAATTAATAGAGTCTTTAAATAATATCTCATCCTATTTTTTCTTGTGTTTATAGATGATATTATTATAAAATACATAGGAATGGAGGAAAATGAGTTGGATATTTATACTATGATAAAGCCTTTGTGAAAGGCGAATCTATACGAATTGTACAGTAAATGTTGTTTTTGGATAGGGGATATATCCGTATTGGGGTATGAAATCCCTATTACATAGGTATATATGAACCACTATAATAAAATTTTGATTGAGTAGTGGCCTAGTATAATATGTAAGAGAGGTCCATTGTTTCTGTAAAAAATCTAGGTATTATTGATGATTTTATAGAAACGTAAATTTCATTCAAGATAAAATGAACACTCTGAAATTTGTAATATATTCATAGACCAATGAATGTGATTTCATAATCATGAAATTGAAAAGTTGGCTCATCACTACACCAATAAATAATCTTCCAAAAAGTGGATAACATATTATATATTACAGTGATTCTTTAATGAAGAACATAGGTTGTATATTGATGAAAAATGATAATGTAATTTCATATTCCTCAAGGTAGTTGAAATTAACATAGTAAAACTATTTGTCTCAGGATTTAGAGTATAATAGCATGATATTTATATTAAATATAGTTTGGAATTATCTCCATTGGGATATGTATTCTATATATATTGGTCAGGAGATCCCTGAATACAAATTCACCCATAGAGATACTCAAATGTTCAAGTTAAGATGGGTATATATGAAAACGTACAATGATTTATCAATCCATTACAATCCTATGTGAGAATATAAGGTGAAATATGTTCAATGTAGACTGAATATTGTATAATTAACATTGATGATAATTTAGAAGTATCCAATATTATAATATATATAGTAGATGGACTTGGGAAACATATAGTGGGGTTCATCATCATTACTTCCTCAAATTGATTCCCAACCATCTAATATAGAGAATAAAAAGAATTATCAATGTGATAATTTGTAAATGAAAAGAAATTGCTAGTAATAAGAAATGGGAATTTATTGTAGTTTGAAATTGATGAAGGCGATGCTGAAGGATTTTTTCCACAACTAACTATTCTCTAAATTCTTAGGATAAAGAAATCATTGATTAATGATCTAAATAGATCATACTTCTCTAGCTACCTTGGGAACATAATAGTGTGTCATGATTTGTGAGAGAACTATCTGTGAGAGAATATTAATAAATATATCATATAATATTTATAAATTTTCTATGATTTTCCACATGTGAATGATGAATGGAAAAATGTTAATGAGTATGAATTAATGATTATCCATACCTACACGGATGTGGGAAAACATCACCATGGTATTTGTCACTATTCTCCCAAATACATACAATGGAAATAATTATATTTTTTTGGTGTAATTTCATATGAATATATACCATTTATTTGTTTACAATTGTACTTCTCACTCAATAAACATATTGGTATGCACATTATATAACTATAGTGGCCACATGGAACATTGTTATCCATTATATCAAATCGAGATAAGAGAATAAAATAAGTGAAATTTAAGTGTATCCATAATTCAAAAAAAAAAAATTATATTAACATATATACAAACTTCTCACCCAAAAATTGATGACAAATATTAGTGGAATATCATGAAAAATTAAGACATTTTTATATCATTATCAATTGATTTCAATGGAGGGTGAGATCAACATCTCCCTTTAATTGAGGCCTCCTATAATAATAAAACAAACTCATGAATACAGATGGATCTATATGAATTCATTTAGGTTATAATATATATATCACATACACTCTATGATTATTTTAAGGAAATCAAGAAATTGTGAACTTAAATGGTTAATGAAATAGTATAAATGTTCAACATTATAAAACAACATCTCATGGCATGTTATAGTCAAAAGAAGCGATAAGTGTATTATCATTGATGAGATATATAATTTTAGGTTATAGAATAATTGGACTTATATATATTTTCAAAGATGATAGTCATTAGATTTGGAAAGAAGGGAATTTTATGTCCCAAGTGCGTCGTCCCCTTTGTGATTCTCGATCAAATCAGACCTCTCTTATATACACTGGTCTTCCCCTAAACACTTTTTTAAGTTCATTACATATTAAAACATTACATATAGATGTTGTGAATACCATGTAACTAGAAAATAAAGAATTTATAGGTGTTATATAGGGAAAATTATCTATTTTATGAGGCACATCGTTTGATGATCTTTGACCATAGGGATGCATTTTTACAGAATAAAAAAACTACTTGACATTGTGTTATTGAAAAAAATATGTATAAGGAGGACACATTGGTATAATAGAATTCTATAATGTAAAAATACCTAATTTTCTTTCAAAATTCTATTTCAACTGAAATTTTGAATGAAAAACATGTTAAAGGGGAGAATATATTGAACCAAAATATTATCAAGGGAATTTCCCTTCTGAATTTTTTTATATTTAGTAATAAAATACTATTAACCTGCACCAGAATATATAAACCATAAATTTTTTTTAATAATTTTGAAATTATTTTTTCAAATAAAAATTCTATAAGAATATAATATATTACGTTGTGATAAATATATAAAATACAAAAACTATAATATGAATGTATTGATATGTTGGTCAACATGAATAATTGTGCCCATGAATAAAACTATAGAAGTGAGGAAAAAATATGTACTAATGTACTCATCTAAAAAATATTAATATGTATGAAATTGAGTTAAATTGTAAGTTGATTAAAAAAATGAAATTTTATTTACTTATTTAATGTATGGAACCCATATGACCATTAAAAATATGATCGTTGGACCAATAATATGATCACTAGAATTGTAAAAAAACCATTAAAATAGTAATTTCATATTGATGATTACTAAAATTACAATTCATGTGTATAATAATATTTTCGTATCATATAATATAAAAATATGGCATATTTTTTCTATGGTATAACTAACGAATTATAAAAAAATGATAATATGAGTGTTTTAATATCGATAAAAAATGTTGGTGTGAAACATTTATAATAAATATATTGATTTAATAGTAGTTTATTTTTTATAAAATAAATAAATTAATTAATAAATAGTTTTTTATGATGATAAGATACATTTATGAGACCATATTAATGTTTTCAACATGTTAGAAAATTTATAAAAATATAAAAATATTATTATAAAAATAAATGAATATTATAGTTAATAAATAAAATTCTCATATTTATAAAATTAATTTATTAAAGTGGAATTAGTTTTTGTAATATAAAATCTTAAAATAATTAAGGTATATTTTGGTTTTTTTTTTGGAATTTGTGAATTTTTTTGAGTATTGAAATTTAATAAAATATTTCATTTTACATTATATGATGAAAAGATGAATTGTTGAGTCATTTATTAATTATTAATCACTTAGAATGAACTAACAATATTTATTTATTTATTAATTCGTAATTATCAATAAAATTGGTATTGTTGAGTAAAAATAATAAACTATTTAATATAATATTTATAAACACTTGTCTCCGATCATTATATATACCACCCATAACAACCCCGACACTACATAGAATATAAGGAATTTATCATTCAACATTTTTTCCTATTCCAATTGTATTCATATCCCCCATTTCTTGGAAATGTTTTATCAAAAAAATTTCCATGTCCCTTAAGGGGTTTTCAATGAGATGACAATCATGAGGAATATTTTTTAAACTAACCATTTTAAGTTATTTATTTTAATTTCATCTCTTATTCCCTTCAACCAAAATAAATTATTAACTATATTATAAACTTTATTATGTAATTTAATGTGTTCAATTAAATAAGTACTTGCCCTAATAATCTATTATCCTCATATTCCCTAAAAGAGATCATTTTCCAAATTTTATCTTGTCACCTCATCTATAGATATTGAGTTTTTGTTTTACATTACCTTCTTCAAAGAAGGAATAAATAATATTTTATGGGTTTATGGTGACCTAAATATATATTTTATATTATTTATATACTATGATGAAAATATATTCATAATAATAAACAAACCAAAAAACTTTCATTATGGACTCTAAATTTACATAAAAAACTAACATAATAACGTTAACATTTTTACTAAAAAACTACTCCTATGAAGAAACAAAAAAAGTATATTTGGGATAATAATTTTGGAATCCTAAGGAATATAATTAATGTTTAGTTTTTTAGTCTTAGTTACAATATACTATATTATAAATAATTATCGCATGTGATCCAACCTAGGAACCATGAAACAAATTCCCTTGAAATAGTGAAAATAGGTTTTATATCTCATTGAAACAAATATTAATTAAACAAATTAAATTATGGAACATAATAGATATAAAAATTATTCTTCATTATGTAATAAATTGATCCAATTTAATTATCTTGGATGTTAGGTGTAGGTTAATAATCAATATAGAATATAATCTAAGGGATCTCACTAAACCATCACTTTCTATTGTTTATAACCTTTCTATCTATAACTCATATTGTAACAATATCTCTATATAATTTTTTATTTATTTCCTAGAAAGTATTTAGATATAACTTTTACATATAATTACATATTATTATATTTTTCTTTGATGGTTTAATACCTGTATTAATTTAATTTCCAAAATGAATCATACAAAACCAAACATACATATGGATAAATTTCACATCCCAATATAATTTTAAAATTAATCATTCAATGCATTTAATAAAATTTATGAATTAATTAAATTTGGTAATATTTTATTTATAATCATTTTGGATTACTATATGTTTTCAAAAAAAATTAAATATTTCTTCTTTCTATAAAAGTATTCAAACTGATTCCTTAAAATAATATTTTGATAGTTCATTTAAAAATCTCATTCTCCCTCCATTCACATTACATATTTTCAAAATGAACACCATTATATTAAATAGATTTTTATTCACTAAGAAATGAATATCAAAAATATTTAATTTCATCTTCTCTTTGGATTCATTTTGAAATATTAAATGATTATTATATGACGCAACATTATAATACCGATTTCATTACATGCTTAATTCTTATGATTATGCCTAATTATCGACTTTAGTTTGTGGAACACATTATAATTTACATGTCAGGATTGATGATCATTTGTTAAAATCTTATAAATTTAGCTTTTTTTCTCATGAAATGATATGTATTATTTTTGGGAGTGAACCATATATTTAATGGGACTCCTTCAAACATCTGTTTTTATCATGGTAGTTGGCCATAAAATATGATTATGTCTTGTTTTATGTCCCTAAAACATTTATATGTTATTATGATATTCTGATTCCATGTTCATTATGTTAATCCTCCTTCTGATTACTCTATTTCCTTTACTATAATTCTAGAATGGTATTCAGTTTGAAACATGTTTAATTCTCTATTAACATTTTTATACAATTACTGAGATTCATAGATAAGTCCACTATTTTATGTTTCTAAAGGATATAATATGTGGTTTTAGGATATCATTATTGTCAATGATCATTTTATAGATAATAAATTTCATATATTTTATTTTATATTCATTTGTATGTTTTAAGTACCTAGTCATCCAATGATAATATTTCTTTTGAATGTTGCTTTGTATTTATTTAATAATTATGTTTAATTTAATGTATTAATATTTGTAAATGTATTCGGTTTGTGTAATATTATATAAGATAAATAATAAATTTTTCATGCATTACTCACAAAAATTAGCTTTCAATTGATCAAAACAACATGAGCCTCATCCCAGTTGATGAGGACTCCTTAAGTGCATCCAGGAGACCCGAGATCAAATCCACGTGTAGGCTAATTTCTAGGTACTATTGTAGTATTATAGCGGGCACTGTAGAGGGAACTGTGGAAGGCACTGTTTTCACTGTAGCAGCTGGGGATATTAAACTGTTTGGGCCTTGGGGCCACCAATTTGGTCCCTGAGTCCTTTGAGGCCTTCGGGCCACCCAGGCCTTTGGGTTAGTAAGGCCTTCTGGCCACCATAACTGCAGATGCAAACTCTACAACCTACAAGGAACAAGCATCAGACGAAGGGCAGGACAGGAGCTTTCTCCATAATAGAAGATAAATAGATTTCATGAATGATAGGGTATTTCACCTGCAATCAGAATAAGAATTTTCATTCATAGGAAAGAAAAGCTGAACAACCATACGAAGTTGGCTAGCTGATTTCACGAAGAAGATGATGTGGAGGGGGAATTCCATGTAGTTATTTTGGGTTGTATGTAATGTATAAAGCCTATCAGAAATTAATTTTTACATGTCCTATGGGGCATGTAATACTTTCGCATATGAGTATTGTAAGGGTTCCACGACACCACTTAAAAGGTGAATTATCAAAATTCAATAATAAATTACGGCCTTGGAGCCATTGGAGGAGAATAGATCATAATATCAATATAATAAATAATATTATTTAAATTTTAATCCACTAAAAAAATGAAAAAAGTTATCCTAAATTATAATAATATCGAAAAATGAATAAAAATTCAAAGAGAGAAATATAGATATAGTCTGTAATTCTTAAATAATAGCACAAAAGTTACACATAAATAATTTTATAAGAAACTAGCATTAAAACAATTAAAAATATGTTAGACCAAAATGAAATAGTAGAATCAGAATTATTTGATCACATGTCATTCCAAGATTAACATGACATCTATATCCCCAAAAATTAACCACATATCAAAATATCTATATATTGATCATATATTTTCAGAAATGTGCTAATATTATCCGTAAATTATATGAATCATCATATTACACCTATAAAAACATATATTATTCAATTAGATAAAATAATATATTTTTTTCCCGAAATCCTATCCTATAAAATAATATTTTGTTTACCTGAAACATATAATGTTACCAATATAGATAAATTCATCAAAAATTACAATAATAACATAGTGTCCAAAATAATTTTTAATTAAATAGTTATGTATATGTTATAATATATATTTCCAAAATAAAATAAAAATTTTATGTCAATTATCCATATTATCATAAAATATTATATTATACCTAATGGATATCAAAATCAAGGAATTTCGATTAAAAAAAATAAAATCACATTCATTCTAAAAAAACCATTACCCTGAAACATATAATAAAATAAAATTTTGTATTCTCGTAAATGGATTCAAAAATAAAAATAATCATCTTAAAATCCTATAACAAACAACCTAAAAATCTGTTTATGTGGGAATAATCATTTAATAAACCGTAGAATTTTCAACACATTATAATTTTGGTTTATAGAATATAACTCTCACATATCATATTTTACCATTTGTCTAATATTCTCCTTCATCAAAATTGTTCATAAATAAAATTAACTAACCAAGACATATCCCCTTAGAGATTCTATCTAGGTGTGCATTCATTTTCACACTCATCATGTACTAGTTTCAAGCAAGTTAATACCCAATCCATCCCATTATGTGTTTCCACCTGCATGATATCTTTTTATCCCATAAAATCTACATTCTTATTCCCATGAGGGTTATATTTTATGTTAATTCCCTACAATCTGTACTATTACTACACATTATAATTTTTCCAAATATATATAATAATATTTGGAATCATTCATTGGGATATAGTCAATATTCTATGTATTCCTAAATATATTTCCCAGGGTTCTAACAAAGCATCCCTTTATAGCAATTATTACACCCAGAAAATATTAAATCAATGATAGTGATTAAATTATTACATTTAATAAAGATAACAGTTATCACATCTTGATTTAATAGTTTAATTGTAATCAGGTACAATATAAATAAATTATTCTCACATAATGTTTAAAAACATAAAATATAACACAAAATTATAGTGTGAAAAATATTTTTATTTACAAAACCCATATAATAATTAATATATCCCTTATATGTATCCTGGGGAAAGAAATGCATAGTAACAGTAGTTCACATATTCATAGAAAGGGATGGTGTGAAATAAAATCCATAATATATTAAATAATTCAGGAATAATATTATTTAGATAAACAAAAATACAATATTCCATATTGATAATATTAGTAATATAAAATATATCGATGGAAGACATAAGAATATATATAATCACATGTAAAATAATTTTTTTCATAATGATTGAATTAATATCGTTAAACATCACAATGAAACCTTTAGTAACATCTTCAATGGAATCATAAATATACCATCATGGCTTTATTCCAACTAATCATATATAGTTGGACAAGAAAACACTAAATAAAAAGACTACATTATATTGTGAGACCCACTAATATATTTGGGCTCTATGATTTGAGCCACCCCTAACATAACATGTCTTATTAACTCACAATATAATGACCCATAATTTACATACATTGTTATTACTTCAAAATTTAAGCATACTTATTACAACATATAACAAAACCATGAAAGTACCGTATAGGTATAGTGTCTTTAGAAACTAGGAAACATAAACAACTGGTTCATAAAGCGTCTACACTGTCTCCCATTTATTTCATCATATCTATAGTCCCTTTTGGAATATATTACTTAATAAGATTCTTCCTGACCTGGGGAATGAAAAAATACAAAAGGTTGAGCTCAAATGCTCAGTAAGGCTAAACAAAAGAAATATCAATCACATCATATTCAAAAGAACATAACATTTTCGAAATCTTAACCTGCAAAAGGGAGCATAAGTTCACAACATGGGATAAATCATAGTAGTGAAATGAAATCCCAATAATCATAACATAAAACATGAAACTTTGTGGCATACACACATAATCATTGAGAATCATTTCTTATTTTTCAAGACTCATTTCCAAGACTATCTTAGTGGACAATGTCCATTTCTGAACCGAGTTCACTCCTCGTTTTAGTCCTGTTTCACTGATCCGGTATAACCTGCCGTTCCAGCCATGTCTATCTCATGAGATATAAAATAATTACCCAATGCATGGAGGGATATATAGGTCCCACACATCTAAAATTATACCATTCTTATTTGTGCCACAAAATCATAAACCATACAACATAGCACAACCCATGTAATAAAAATGGGAATCTTAAACTTCGTGACATCAGAAAACAACTCATATAAGATAATGGAATTCATAAAAATAATTCCATCACAACATAATCAAATCAATGTAATAATAGGGATAGAAACAGAACCCTTTATTATCTTAGATGGAAAATAATTTTGATAAAACGCTTGAACTCCATTCTTGAGGAAAATATCCTTTCTACTTCAAAAACATGTTTCCTTTCTTAACATGTCATGCAATTCTAAACTAAAAGAAGTTGATTAAAAATAAACTTGAAAACATGTAAGGGAATATTCTTGGAAATAATGTGTTAAAAATCCATTCATGTCATATACGTTAAAAGAAAACATTCTTCTCGTACTTTTGTTGGAAAAGTCAAAAAGTACCTCGTACGAAAAACGACAAAATATTCCTTTCATATCTTTTACTAAAAACTCACTGAAGGGTAAAATTGGATATAAACTATTGTAGAAGGACATAAATACTATATATTGAGGAAACATGTATGTGGATGATAAAATACACCGCAATAAATTCCAAAGTATAAAAAATATCGTATAAAAATGAGATTGCGATATTTACCTTACCTTAGGTCCGATTTGCTTCGTAAGTGTCCGAACCTCCTGTATAATGATTTAAATAATGTTATTGACTTATTCCAGAATAATAAACATTTTTATGATATCATATATGGTCATATTCTTAGCTTCTTATTAGTAATATTTCATTACTACGTGTTATTAAGCTGTTTATTACTTTTTGTTCTTATATGTGTTTTGTCAAATGAAATCTTATTATTCCCTTTAGGTTATAGATGCCTCATTTCCAGAGTGGTATTAGTGTAATATATATCATATTCATTCATTCAATTCATTTATATAATCATTAAGAAATTAAGATCACGTAGAACGAGTCGCATCACATCGTGGAGACGGTATTCCGTACGTACGCACGAGCGATGATTTTGTTCCCATGATCGTGGAATTTTATTAGAGTGTATGTATACTATTTCAGAATCAATATCACTTTACAATAATCATATATATTTATTATTTAAACCATTATACCGATACAAGTAAGGTGGTGGGGGAAAATAGATTACACCACGGCGTGGAGACAATATTCCGTACGTACGCACGCGCGGTGATTTTGTTTTCCGTAGGCTGGATAGATGGTGAAATATGGTTGTTTCATACTTATAATAACATATCATTATATGAGTGATACTGATTTTATTACTTCATAATGAAACAACTAAATAAGAAGAAGTGGAAGAATAAAGAATGATGAAAGAATCTGTAACGGGCATTACCTCTTCTTTGAGGCGCTTCTATGAAACCTCCTTTTAGGGCACAAAAATTGGTCATTGAAGAAGACCAGGACCTCTAGGATTTCTCTAGGGAAGTTGAGAGGAGAACGTTTCAGGGTTTGGCCAAGTTTGAAGGCTCAAATTGGTGTCAGGAGGAGAGGGAGGAGGTTCCCTTTTATAAGGGTGGAGAGGGGAACCTTTGGAAATATAAGAAATATTAGTTTATATTATATCCCAACCCCACATAAAAACTTCCAAAATTACTCATATAAGAATATTATATGATATAGGGTTGTGATACCATCATCAAATAATATTTATACATGTTAAGAATTTATTTTAAACATTATCAACTTTATTTATCCTTATTTATCAATTTAATTTTATTTGTGGTAATAATATTATAAATTTTAAATTATTATAAATAATTACATATGTGTTGTGAATTTTTCATAATTTGACACTTTATGACATTTTCGACCATATAAATTTTCATTTATAATTTTTAAATATTTTTTTTATTTTTAATCAATTTTATAATATGTTATTTTTATAAAATAAAAATAGAGTCAATTTTTACACTATTCATTTATTTGAATATATACAGAAGATATGTTCGAACTAAAAGCTTTAATAGATCCATAAAATGTCATATTAATCTAGAAAATTAGTGGAGCACATTAAATAGTTCATATAATATTTATTTTATTATTTTTAAAACTATTTATTTGATATTTTAATTAATAAAATAATTTCAACATCACTATTGTGTCATAATAAATGATACCTATTTAATGCCTAAAAATACTAAATAAATTCATATGATGTATATAATTGTATTAGCTTTCTATATACTATTTAAGTTCTAATTTTAATGAAGTTTATCACTAAATTAAAATTATTATACTAATAATATTTAAGAAAGTGACATGTTGTCACATTCTTTGGTTTTAGTAATAATTAAAATATATTGATGGAAGAAAGACCATTGAATAAATCTAATAAGACCCTTAGATGATATGGGTCGACTTTTAGTCATCAAATAGGATTTTGGCAGGTGTTAGGGTAATTTTATAATCTTATATTTACCCTTAATTACCCGATTTTCCATTAACTAGGGTAAATAAAATTTACCGTAGTTACTATTCATAATGCCCAAAAATAAAAATTAGCCTATTAACATAATTTGGACCCACTGATTATGAATATGGAATCCATTTTTCAAAATTCAATACATATAAGTTGTAGTAATTAATTTAAAATAAATCTCGTTGTTAAGAAAATGGGTTTTAGAAGTTAAAACATTGCCAATGATTGAAATGTTTTTACCTATGAATCCAATGTGAAATTAATTCTAATGAAATACATTATATTAAATGGTAAAAATATATTAAATTTATACATTAAAACTATTCAATATTATAATTTATCCATATAAATTATCTCAATGAAAAAATGTTTTTTTTAATTAAAAATTAGCGTATTTTTACTATTCATCAAAATATGAAGGTTATCAGAAAAATATCAAAAATTTATCCAAAGTAAATTTTTATACCCTGATTCAAAATAAGAATTTTATTTTGTCAAATTTAACTTATAAACATGTCAAAAACTAGCTTTAATGTGGATGCACCATCAAAAGGTGGAAAAACTGTATTTTTTTTTTAAAATAATACTTTTATCCCAAAAACTTATTTTTCTTTTTATACCTCATTCTAGAAAATGTATAAGTTGAATTAAAATGTTATAAAATTAATAATTCAGTTAATACTATTCATAACGGCTAGTTTTAATAATATTTTAATAGCATATAGTTGTTTAGTGAAACTCGGTATTGCGTACGATGCAAGCTATCGAGGAAGACCGCGATTGCGGGTAAAGCATTCCAAGATAGTGTTGTGTGTAGTGAAAGATTCCTTTGATGATTTATAAAAACAAAATATTTCTCATAAAATTCTCGGGTGTAACATTCTACCCCCCTTAAAATGAATTTTGCCCTCGAAATTCGTCACTTTGTAACAAACAGATGAGGATAACTCTCCCTCATCATATCCTCAAGCTCCCATGTAGCTTCTTCTAGTTGGTGGTTCCTCCATAAAACTTTCAACAAGCGAGTTGTCTTGTTCCGTATGACTTTTTCACTACGATCTAGAATCTCTATTGGATGTACTTCATAAGAAAGATCTTGCTCCAGCGGTACAACTTCTGAGCTGTGTATATGTGAAGGATCAGGTATGTACATTCTCAGGAGAGATACATGGAACACATTGTAAACTTGAGAGAGATTTTGTGGAAGTGCAAATCGGTAAGCTACTTTTCCAACATGATCCCGTATTTCGAAAGGACCGATATATCTAGGGCTCAACTTCCCCTTCTTTCCAAATCTCATGATCCTCTTCCAGGGAGATATTCGTAAGAACAATTTATCACCAACTTCAAACTCTAGGTCTTTTCTTCGGTTGTCGGCATAACTTTTCTGTCGAATCTGAGCTGCTCTTATGTGTTTTTGAATATATCAGACCTTTTCTGCCATCTCATCAACAAGATCAGGTCCTAATAGCTTTCTTTCCCCAACTTCATCCTAGCAAGATGGAGTCCTGCATTTCTTTCCATAGAGAGCTTCATAAGGGGACATCTGAATACTGGAGTGAAAGCTATTATTATAAGAAAATTCCACCAAATTTAGGTGTTGATCCCAACAACCTTTGAAATCCATTGAGCAATCTCTCAACATATCTTCTTGAGAAAAATATCTATTCTACTTCAAAAACACTTTTCCTTTCTTAACATGTCATAAAATTCTAAACTAAAAGAAGTTGATTAAAAATAAACATGAAATTTTTTAAGGGAATATTCTTGGAAATAATGTTTTAAAAATCAATTCATGAGGTATAAGTTAAAAGAAAACATTCTTCTCGTACTTTTGTCGGAAAAGTCAAAAAGTACCTCGTACGAAAAACCACAAATGATTTCTTTCATATTTTTTACTAAAAACTCACCGAAGGGTAAAATTGGATATAAACTATTATAGAAGGATATAAATATTATATATTGGGGAAAAATGGATGTGGATGATAAAATACACCCCAGTAAATTCCAAAGTATAAACAATCTCGGATAAAAATGAGATTGTGATATTTCCCTTACCTTAGGTCTGATTTGCTTTGTAAGTGTCCGAACCTCCTATATAATCATTTAAATAATGTTATTGTCTTATTACATAATCATAATGATTTTTATGATATCATATATGGTCATATTCTTAACTTCTTATTAGTAATATTTCATTACTACTTGTTATTCAGGTGTTTATTACTTTTTCTTCTTATGCGTGTTTTGTCGAATGAATTATTATTCTTATCTTTATGTTATAGATGCCTCATTTACAGAATGGTATTTGTGTAATATATATCATATTCATTCATTCAATTCATTTATATAATCATTATGCAATGAAGATCACGTAGAACGATTCGCATCATATCGTGGAGACGGTATTTCGTACGTACGCAAGAGCGATTATATCGTTCCCATGATCGTGGAATTGTATTGGAGTGTATGTATACTATTTCAGAATCAATATCACATTACAATAATAATGTATAGTTATTATTTACACCATTATACCCATCCAATTAATGTGGTGGGGGAAAATATATTACACCACGGCGTGGAGACGGTATTCCGTACGTACGCACGCGCGATGATTTTGTTTTTCGTAGGATGGATAGATGGTGAAATATGGTTCTTTCATACTTATAATGACATATCAGTTTATGAGTGATACTGATGTTATTACTTCATAATGAAACAACTAAATAAGAAGAAGTGGAAGAAGAAATAAAGATGAAATAATCGGTAATAGGCATTACCTCTTCTTTGAGGCGCTTCTTTGAGACCTCCTTTTAGGGCACTAAAATTGGTCTTTGAAGAAGACAAGGACCTCTAGGATGTCTCTAGGGATGTGGAGAGAAGAAATTGGCAAGGGTCGGCCGAACTTGAAGGCTCAAATTGGTGTGAGGAGGAGTTTCCCTTTTATATGGGAGGAGAGGGGTACCTTTGGAAATATAACAAATATTAGTTTTTATTAAATCCCAACCCCTCTTAAAAACTTACAAAATGACTCATATCCGAATATTAGATGATATAGAGTTGTAATATCATCAACCAATAAAATTTAGACATGTTAGGAATTTATTTTAAACATTATCAACTTGATTTATCCTTATTTATCAATTTAATTTTATTTGTGGTAATAATATTCTAAATTTTAAATTATTATAAATAATTACATATGTGTTGTGAATTTTCATTAATTTGGAAATTTATGATATTTTTGACTATATAAATTTTAATTTATAATTTTTAAATATTTTTGTTATTTTTAAACAATTTTATAATATGTTATTTTTATAAAATAACAATAGTGTCAATTTTAATACTATTCATTTATTTGAATATATACAGAATATATGTAAGAACTAAAAGATTTAATAGATCCATAAAATGTCATATGTATCTATAAAATTAGTGGAGAACATTAAATAGTTCATATAATATTTATTTTATTATTTTTAAAACCATTTATTTGATATTTTAATTAATAAAATAATTTCAACATCACTATTGTGTCATAATAAATGATAATTATTTAATCCCTAAAAATTCTAAATAAATTCATATGATGTATATAATTGTATTATCTTTCTGTAGAATATTAATTTTTTAATTTTCATGGAGTTTATCACTAAATTAATAATATTATACTTATAAGATTTAAGAAAGTGACATGTTGTCACATTCTTTGGTTTTAATAATAATTAAATTAGTTTAATGGAAAAAAGTCCATTAAATAAATCTAATCCGACCCTTAGGTGATATGGGTCGACTTTTAGTCATCCAATAAGATTTTGGCCGGTGTTAGGTTAATTTTATAATCTTATATTTACCCTTAATTACCCGACCTACCTTTAACTATGGTAAATAATATTTACCGTAGTTACTATTCATAATGCCCAAAAATAAAAAATATCCTATTAACATAATTTGGACCCACTGATTCTAAATATGGAATCCATTTTTCAATATTCAAATCATATAAGTTGCAGTAATTAATTTAAAATAAATCTCGTTGTTAAGAAAACGTGTTTTAGAAGATAAAACATTGCCAAAGATTGAAATGTTTTTACCTATAAATTCATTGTGAAATTAATGCAAATGACATACATTATATTAAATTGTAAAAATATATTCTATTTATACTTTGAAACAATTAAATATTATAATTTATGCATATAAATTATCTCAATGAAAAAAGTTGTTTTTAATTAAAAATTAGCGTATTTTTAATATAAATCATAATATGAAAGTTATTAGAAAAATATCAAAAATTTATCCAAAGAAAATTTTTATACCATGATTCAAAAGAAGAATTTTATTTTTTCAAATTGAACTTATAAACATGTCAAAAACTAGATTTAATGTGGGTGCGCCATCAAAAGGTGGCAAAACTGTAATTTTTTTTTTTGAAAAATACGTCTTTTATCCAAAAAATTGATTTTTCTTTTATACCTCATTCTAGAAAATTATAAAGTTGAATTAAAATGTTATAAAATTCAAAATTCAGTTATACTATTCATAACGGCTAGTTTTAATAATATTTTAATAGCATATCATTGCTTAGTAAAACTCGGTATTGCGTACGACGCAAGCTATCGAGGAAGGCTGTGGTTGCGTGTAAAGCAAGCCAAGCTAGTGTTGTGTGTAGTGAAAGATTCCTTTGATGATTTAGAAAAAAAAATATTTCTCATAAAATTATCGGGTGTTACACACAATAAGTATTTGTTTTATAATTATAAGAATGCAAAATCTATATAAATATTCATATATAAACCAAGCATATGGAATGCCAATTTTTATTCTAGTTAAAAATAAATCACCATGATGTATGAAATACATAGTAACAAAGTGTATGGTATTATTATAGTATATCCCCTGTAAAATATAATATTAATTTATAGATTTTTACATAGATGAAAATACGTTTAAAAGGGGATTTGAATTCATTGTTGAAAATTTATGAAAAATAACCATCTCTGTTGATATTATTTTTAATAAATAATTTAATATTGTTATAAATTTTAATTTCATTTATAATAAATATAGAAATTTATAATGGATTCTTCAAATAAAATATTTTTATGATGGTTATAAAATTTCTTCATGCAATAATTTTTAATACAAATATTTCATTCACACTTTTTGTAAAAAGTAAAAAATCACTCTTTCATAAAATGATAATATGATTTGTTTTAAATAATTTAAATTACAGTGAAACATGGTTGAAATATTATTAAAATAATCATTTCATCATATAATATATCATTCATGAATTTTTTTTATGAAACATGATCATTGAATAATAATTTCATTTGCCAATGTAGGAATAATATTTTCAATTATTAAAAAAATATTTTATCTATAATATCATTTAGCAAATATAGTAAAAGTAAATGAAATTTTGTAAAATATATACATAAAATAATTATGACAAAATATAAATAGTTTAAAATAAAATGATCATATAAAGTCATCCAATACAGACTAAAACATAAAAAATCCTGAATACAAAATGGCATTGTAGAATAAATTGTCTTCACTTAGATAACATTCAAATAATAAAAAACATGAAAGAAATAAAATAAAATGAATGATTAAATATCATTAATATAATTATATTGTGGATACATCATATAAAATGATTCATATATATTATACATTAATGAAATGAGTGGTGGATATGAAATATTTCTCAAAAAAACCAAAGTTAAATGATTAAAACATTAATTGATTATAATATTGAATTGAGAATTTGTTAATGAGTAAATAATTTTTGAAAATAATAATCAATATAAATTTTATTAATTTAATACATAATATAAATATTGTTCATTGAATAATAATACATTGAATAACAAAGATAATGAATAAGTAATATTGAAAATGATATAAAACCATGTCATGAACCCCCTTATATTGAGTTTCTCTTGCAATGTAAATATTTTATCTCAAGCATAATAAAAATATTTGAATTTTATACTAGATTATGAACATTTTTAAGGTATAGAATCATATAATGGTCCATTTTAATTCATTTATGACATTAACATATATTTTTATTTAATCAGTTCTGATGAAGCTATATGTTTTGAGGAAGTTAGGATTAGAATTTTAATAAAACCGTTATTGGATGACCATGGTCAAAGGGTTCAATGATTAATCACATATAAAATTTTAATCTTGATATAATTAATGTTTTATTAATTAAATATAAATTTATAATCTTAATTAAATGATGACAATAAAAATTAATCACACCACGTCATCGAGATGGTAGTCCCTACACAGACATTAGCGATGTTATCATTTTTAAACAAATGTAAGGGTTAGAATGTCATTAATATATTATTTTTATATATTAATAATTAAATAATTAATATTATAAATATTCATTAAATCCATAAATATTATTATCAATATTAGGATGTATTTAAAAACTAAAAAATTTGGTCGGTATACTTGGTAGTTCACATAGTTGATCAAGTGATGGTTTTATTTCCCATATGATGGAAATGAAATTGAAAATAGCGTATACCATATAATAATAACATCATATAATTTTTTATACTTAATTTATTATATCATCATGATAATGAATCAATTTATTGAATTGAATGATGAATTAAATAGAAGGATGTAAGTGATTAGTTATACCTCTTCATTGGAAAGAACTAGAAGCTTACACCTTAAACATTATTATGATGGTCTTAGTAGAGTAATGTAATTTCAATGTTGAATTTTATGAATATAGTGATGGATTATAATAGGTATTGGAAGATATATAAGGCTCAATCATTCTGAAAAATGAATGAAAATAGGTTCCATTTTTTATGTGATCAAAAGGGAACACATATAATAACATAATATATTTCAATATAATATAGACAATAATCATGTCATGTTGAATGAAATAGAAAATAATAAGATATTATGGAATGATAATGTATAAATAACACTAGATAATTAAATTTATACAACTTTATATTACATATAAATCCTTACCTTTCAGTTTACCCATCTTGTTAACACTTTTAAACCATAACTGTTGTAACACATTTTTTTAAATTAAGGGTATTAAAGTTATTTATATGGTTATAAATGGAAATATGTAAAATCAAAAGAAAATAAAGAAAATAACATTTTCATATTTATTAATATTTTTAATTAAAAACCAAATTTATTTTAAAGGGTATGTTATAT
The DNA here is from genome assembly GCA_963277665.1 of Viscum album. Taxonomy (NCBI): domain Eukaryota; kingdom Viridiplantae; phylum Streptophyta; class Magnoliopsida; order Santalales; family Viscaceae; genus Viscum; species Viscum album. Next base: position 199,607,562 of record OY728121.1, on the reverse strand, counting down.
TCAATGGCATTCCTAACATGCTACTATGGGTTTCTCCAAAGTATTATGTTGCACACAATGTTGAGTCACATAGGAATATAATAACATATTATTATTTTAACTGGTAGTTAACACCTATCTGTTGTAATGGAGTGAATTAATAGAACTAAATTCAATATGATTATCCATGTTTTTTAAATTTTTTACATTTATCCTATAAAATTTAGAATCTTAAATGTGAATGAGTCTCATTTTCACCATAAATAATCTAATATTCCTTAAAAGGTATATATACTACCTACTGATGGTGAACCATCATTAAATATATATTTGGTCCCTTTTATATTTTATATTCCACAATATATAATTATTATTTATAATCAGGACATCAACATTTACTTTGGATAAATGTTTAGTATTTTTCTTTTAAAATTCTATTTTAATGGAATAAGTGAACAATAATGTATTTTAATTCAAAACATCAATTTAATATAATTTATTGATTTTATTATATTATATTTTTAATTGGATTCAGATTATAATTATATTATATTTTTACCATTTAATCAGATTTTGGTCATTGGAAGTAATTTCACTTTGAAATTGGACACAAAAAGTGTCAATCTTTTGATAGTTAATATTTCTTAGATACACACTTTCTCTTTTGACAATAGGAATTAATTTTAAATTAATTAATGAATCTTCTATGTTTAGAATTTGGTAAAATAGATTTCATTTTTCAATAAAGAATGAAAAATATATCTTAGACATAATTTTTTGTATTTCTCTGAAAAAATTAGTTTTTTGAAGAATAGTGAAAACACTGAGTAGTAGATAAAAATAGTCTTCTTCATTTAAATTAATCGTTACCTCTTCGGTGATGTTAATTTCAAAAATATAATATACATGCTTGTTATCAGTATGTAAATTGTTGTTCAATATGATGAAGAAATTTTTTGGTGAATAGTATCTTTTTACTTTTATTTACAACAGTTAAAGGTAAATAGCGTAATTCAAGGTAAAAAATATTATAATAATATCAAACTCCATAAAATATGTTTAATAATATGGGTTTATACATTTCCGACCATGGGAATATATGGATAGATTTTTGGACCGCATGGATTCACTTAATTATGATAACAAAACATTATATTAATTAATTTCAAGTAAAGACAAAAATGACAAAAACATATATATTTTAGTAAATCAACTTTTACATGGGGTTATATAAGTTATCACTTAATCTATAAATATTCATCATAAAGATAAATAGTTTTCCTACATCATGTTAATTTTTTTATAATTTTTAGAGATCATATAAATAATATTATTTATGTCATAACAATGATGCAGTGTTTACCAAAATAATGAATGATTTAAAAAAATAAGATTATAAAATTTAAAACAATATCCAAAGCCTATAAGATTTTTATTGGATGATTTTATTTCAAACATTTGTTATCTTATCTTATACTTTAATATTATCTGGACCTTTAGATACCTAATATAATTATATAATAAAATAATATTTTCAAACACTCCTAAAGATTCCTTCCACCGCGTTATTAAAATCCACCACCTCTATCCCATTACTCACACCTCTCAAGCCCCTTGTCTTGTCTAACATATGCCCAATTAAGAACCACACATCCCTCTTTTCCACCAAGAAACCTTACTATATGCAGAAGGCAATTCAAGATATCCATTTGGTTTAAATCCATGGGAGTTAACCCATTTAAAGGTAACGTCATCTCTTAAGTTATTTACATTTATTTTACATCTCCCACCCCCTAAACTCTTTTTATTCATTTATTTTATATCAAAACCAATATCCCTTGTAGAGTATAAAAACGTTTAAGACATTGAAAATTTTAAAATAGGTTCTATATCACCGATGAGGAAATTTGTACAAATAGATTTATCATGTCGGTAATACAATAACTACCGTGATAAATATAGGACAATCAATTTTTTACATTGGTTATAAAATAACCGATGTAAAAAATATTTAGAATAGGTTTATCACATCAGTAATAAAATAACATACATGAAATATCTATTTTGGGAGATTTATCTAGTCTGTTATTTTAAAACTGACAAGGTAAAAAAATCTCAGCAAATTATCATGTCAGTTATAAATGAAATGAGGTGAGAAAGAACCATTTATAATGTCGGTTATAAAATAACTGATTTTAGAAACAATGAATTTGTATTATTTTTTCAATTCAATTTGTAATCAGGTGATTGATGTGAATGCTTTGATCATTTTGTAAAAGGATGCAATTTCTATATACTGTAAATTTGAAATGTATTTTCCTCCAACTTTTTTTGATATAATGGTTCATTTCATAGTTCTTCTGGTTAGTGAAATAAAGTTGTGTGGACCAGTTTATCTTCATGGTATGTATCCTTTTAAAATATATGTGAAAATATTAATGGGGAATTTCATGAATCCATATCTACCTAAAGCCTCCATTGTTGAAAAGTATATTTCTGAAGAGGTTTCAGAGTATATTATATGTTACATTGATGTGGAGGAGCACATAGGTTTGCATCCATATTTCCTTGAAGAAGTTAATAATTAGGGATTGCGGATTCATGTCTTGAAAGTCAAATTGTTTCCAGCTGAATGGATGAAGAAGGTAGAATTATTCATCTTGAAAGATATACATGATTCTAAAATGTATATAATATTTCATATTAATGTGCTGAAACAATGTCATCCAATGAAGAAAGATATTTGGATTTTGAATGAGCACAAAAAAACATTTTTTCCATTGTTTTAAAAGACCATTCTCACTAGATCAGGTGTGAGAGAGACATTGTGATGGATAATGTGTTTTCCATGTTTAAATGTTATAACATGGTCCAGGAATGACATTAAGGGCTATACATTTCATAAAAAAGCTCAGGAAAATAGAAGAGTTGTTCAAAATAGTGGAGTAGTGGTGTTTTCAGAAGAAATTATTTTTTAGTGTTATAAAGAAAAAAACAAATTTCTACATCATGTGCATATTATGGAGTCATTTATGAAATATGGTAGGTTCATTAATTTAATGTTAATGTTCTCTTTTTAACTTAAAATGGTTTATCAGTAACAACAGGGGCTAACATGGTTAATTTGAAATGATAGTCGTTAATCTGAATATATTGAAAGACACAATAGATTCTTTTATAAAGGAACTATATGAAAAAGAGATTTTCTATGTTGTTGATCAATCATATATGCAGTGGTTTGTTGTTTTATAAGGGAAAAATATGTTGGTGAGGATTAACTTGATGAAGATGCTGATTTATGTGAGATACCTACTTCAATGTAACGAATAACAGAAAATAATGTTGAGCATGTTGAGTACATGGGTTTTTTCATAAGGAATTATCGTGACGAAGGAATTTTGGAAAACAACCAATTTTTAAAATCATAATTTTATAGGAAATATTTCTTTATTTTTTGGTAACACTTACTATCTTAATAAAATGTAATATATTGTTATTTTTCTATTTATTACAATGCTTATTAAAACAAATAAGTAGAAATTTTTGGTTATTTTAATTTTCTTGTTTTACATTGTCAATTTTATCATTACTTAACATATATATATGACAATTCATGTCATATATATCATTTCATAGATGAAGAAACCTGGAAAATATTTGCTGAATGTTGATGAAAATATTCAATTTTTTGTAAGGGAAATATAAGATTTTATAATATTTCTTATATAAATGATCTTATTAAAAATATCTTAATGATTTATTATTCATAATTTATAGAAAACAATTTCATCTCATTAGGATTTCCAATCTAAAAATGTATACCCCCGTTGTTTGTCTTGTGGAGGGTATAAATTATTGGAAAAAAATATGATGGTGGAAAAATTACAAAAAATGAGAGCAAAGTCTTCAATATCTAGAGAGGTTTCCCCTCCATCCAGTCCATATATAAATGAAATTTGGAAGCAAGATCAAATGATAAAAAGGGAAAATATCATTTAGATGAATCAAGAATCATAACTGAGAGTATTGTAAGAAATTATTATTATTATTTATGTTAATTATATTATTTATAAAATTTTTATCATTAAAGAAATGTTCAATTAAATAATACATTATTAACATGTGGAGTAGAACTCACAGGGGTTATTTACAACAACTAGGAGGCCATATATATTATCTGTAGCCTTGGGAAATCCCAAACTCCCCGGTCTGGTATGAGGATATCTGATATGTGTATCGGTAAGAAAAGTGTTAACACATTATTTATCTTATTCCATTGATGTTGTTTATAAAAATACAATATGTGGAGGATTTTGTTAAAAGTATTAATGTGATGATGGAGGAAAACATTAGAGCATTTGTAGAGTCTATGTTTGTAGGCATGCAATGAAAATTCAGAATGCAGTTCCCACTCCTCAACCTCCACATTCAGACCCCATTATTTATCCCCCACCACTACCAGTATCTCCCACTCCCCAACCTCAGCCTACTGGCCCTATTTTTTATCATACACCCCCACCACAACTTCTTACTTATTGTGATTAGTATGTTGATGATCCTCACCATCATATAGTTTCATATGTGCTGGTATATTGTATAGGACATAAAATTCGTCATCAATAATTAGAGGTAAAACATCATGGTGTCACTGTATAGTAAATTATGGATATATCATCTTGACTACCATTATCTACAGATGAGGTGATGACAGTTAGACATAGTGTCAGCCACTTTTTAGTATGTCCATCCATTCTTCTGTGACTCATTTCTGTAGAGGTATATATGTTATATCATTTATATTATTTTTTATTAAAATATTAACATTTGAAAACTAATATAATTTTCAATTTATATTTATACGAATACATCAATGTTAAATAAATACTATATATTCAACAATAAAGACAATTGGCTATGACATCATATGCAGATTCAACTAGTCTTGACAGATTTCCAAGATATTGAAATTTGTTGGCGGATCATTATTAGTTTCCAATGGATGCTTATGTTTGTGGACTATCAATCAATGTGGGGATTGTTTAAAAGGATATCATGTATGTTGTTACTGGATATATGTTGGGCATCAACGTGGTGTAGATTTTGTCCATGTATGTAGTAACACATTTCCCTTCATTATATTTATTTAAAATTTATAAATTTGTCTATTTTTTATTAGATATCATTATAAAATGTGTGCGAATAATGACCAGATAGATGTATATGCATTCATTGACCTGTAATTGATTTCCCCCGAAGTACATGTATTTGATGAGGAAAAAATAACACTTTATATTGCTGAAAGATTTGAAGATAATATAATCAATCACCGTTGGATGATGCCTTTTTGTGTGGTGTATGAAACATATATATAAGGCCCAGGACTTAAACCTTACTTAATATTTAATTAAATTAATAATTCACATTGAGTGTCTTTTCAGGTTTAGAGTTTTTGAGAATTAGGACATAACTATTACATCTCAAAAGATTAAAAAGTAGACACTTCTACTAAGTTTCCATAAAATAAAAACTCTTAAAAAGTAACATTTCTAGTTCCATGTTTTAGAGAGAATGAATTTCCCTTGATCCCATCCTTGATGCTACTCCACATTATGTATTGTGAAAAACATTTCAAAAAAACATGGGAAGAGGAGAAAAAGCTCAGTAAGGGATACAAAAAGAATGAAAACTGTTAGTTTTTCAAAACAACAAGTAAACCATGTATAATATATCAAATTAATACTTTTCACCATTATGAAGTAGTAAAAACTCTTCACTAAATAAAAGATCATTACATACCCTTTTTTAAACAAAAAATTACCATAAAACCCATATAAAGAACACATAACATATAAAGATAACATGGGACATAAACATACTTAAATAGAATAACCATACAACCGCCTTCCACACATATCACTTAATGGAATAGCCATATGGCTGACTTCCATACCCAATGCATTGGAGGTTATAATGTAACCACCCGTCCTGGTATTCACGGAACCACCCATCATATGGTTTATCACGTAACCACCCATCAAATTTCCATGTACCATTATAAAATCATAAGACATAAAACAAATATAATCAAAAGAAAAAAATTCCACACATTGATCACAATATATCACTTAAATATATTGACATAACAAATCCATTATAAAAACCATTTTCAATACCAAAATACATAAAAGGGTATATGGTATTTATTTCATTTTAGAAACATTACGGCTTGTTGAGGAAGCGAAAGACCAAATAATACTCGCAGCGGCGGAAAAGGTCGTTGTCACCGTGTACGTTAAAAGAAACGTTCCTTTTTTTGTTTAGAAAAAATCTTCATAGAACAAGATTCCTTTTGTATAAAATTAAAAGTCAAAGGTATTTATACACCGTATAAAAGAATTCCTTGTATTAAAACAAAATATGCCTCAATGAAAGGAGATTGAGATAAAGTCCCTTACCTCCTGTCCGACGTGACTCGATTGATCCTTAATCTCCTAAATAATAAACTAATGTTAATTTATACTTTCTTAAGAACCTTTTTCATGATTATTATTCCTTTTATATAACTTATTTCCATGTTACAAACGTTATGTAATCATTTAATTTCAGTATGTTCGTTATGTCGATATTTGGTACTTAAGTCAAAAATGGACTTCTTACAATTACATGTTGTTTATGTGGTCAAAGGTTCATTATATCCAGAATGATATTCATGATTTTTATATCATATATATCATATATATCCATCATATTCATATACTTATAGTAGTACATAACATTTAGAGGTAATAAATGAAATGCACCGTTCATGGAGACGGTAAGCCGTACGTGCGCATGAACGCTACTTTCATTTCTATTTCGTATTTAATGGAGTGAAATCATAATGATATAAGGGTATATAATAATTCCAGTAAAACATCATATATAATAACATTAACTCCATCCTTTATACGTCCCAAATATGGCATTAACGAATCAAATCACTTTGAGGGGGCGGTAGTCCGCACTTCTTAAAATGAAATTAACGTGTTTACCCACAATGGAAACCATAAAGGTATTCCACAAATGAAAAATACAGAAGCATAAGGAAAACATAAAAATAATATATATCATATATAAATAGTGTGACATCTTAATGGCCACCATGAACAATGTTAAAAGAAGATTGAACAATCATTGTTTCGTGAGGCAGAAAATCACAAACTAGAGAAATAGTATGTTCACTAACCATTAGACGAAGGTGTGTGTAGGTTTAGCTCTAATACATCTCATAAAAAAATCATAGTATATTTAAGATACTTTTTTTTACAAAATAAATTAATAAAACGAGTTTACGGGGTTGGAGATGAAAAATAAAACATTAGAACACAAGAGAAGACACTACCTTTAAATCGGGTAACTCTTTTTGATTTGATCTCAAAGGCTTCCTTGGAAAGACTTTTGGCCAAGGTGAGGCTTCTAGGAGTAAGAGAGAGATATGGAGAGACAAAATGGGAAGGGTTTGGCCAAGCCAAAGGCTTTAGAGGTGTGGGTAAGGTGGTATTGGTGGGGGCCTTTTATAAGAGGAAAGGAGGGGCACTATTGGAATGTTATAAAAGGTTACTTTATTATAAAATGAGTTTCGGTTTTTAAATCTACCAAAATTATAAATTTCTGGGATAAGGTGATAAGAGTCTTAAATACACCCATAAAATATGTTTTTGACAAGTTAAGGTCTTAGATTTTACATTATTTTTTCATTTTATTTAAATCGTTAAATAATGAGGTAATCGCTGCATCATCATGGTGTCATAAAAAATTTAATTTATTTAATGTATAAATATTATATAAAAAAAATATCATGATGTAGTAAATCTTGTAAGATTTCGAAAAAATAGTTATAGTCAAAATTATGACTTTTATAAACCCATGTAAAAATTGTTTTAGCAAAACAATAATTTTTTGAGACATTTTTATTTTAACTTTAAATAAAAAGTTATTAATGTCATCTTCCTGCCAAAGTGGCTCCATGGGGTCCCCATGTTGACCAATGGATTTTATAGGTCGTCCATGACACATCCAATAATGTTAGGACATGTGTATAGTTCATTTCATATTATTAAAACATTATTTTTACCTTAAATTACACTAATTACCTCTAATCGCGATTAAAAACATAAAAGTTACTATTCACGAAAAATTATTTTAATCCCATTGAACAAAATTTTACTTCATAATGACAACAATGTATGTTGGATTTTTTAAATTCAAAACACAATTGTTGTAAAATTTCAATTAAACGAAAAATCAGTTTTTTTAAGTACCACTTAGTGGTTTCACTATTCATTAAAAAATGAAGTTTTTCAGAAAAATACCAAAAATTCACCCTAATCTATATTTGATATTCTGAATTCAAAAATGATGTCTATTTTACAAAATTAAAAATATATATGTTACGTTAATAAATTTAATAATTAATTCTCACTGTCAGAACAAATAGAGTGTTTTTGTGAAACAATATATATCAAAAGATTGACAAAAGTTTAAGTCTAATTTCAAAGTGAAATTAATTCCAACACCCACTATTGGATGAAATGGTAAAAATATATTATAATTTAACTATAAAAACAATTAAAATGATAATATAATCATATAAATAAGTTAGAATAAAAAGATATTTTGAATTAAAATACAACATTTTTCATTATTCATTAAAAAATGAACTTTATCGGAAAAATACCACAAATTTACATAAAGTAAATTTTGGTGTCCCGATTCTAAATAAGAGTTTTATTTGGTCCAATAGACTGTATTAGAGTTACCAAATCTTTATTTGAAGAGGGTTCTCCATCAAAAGGCGATAAGTGGACCTTTAGTGAAAATTAGAGTATATATGCCTAAAATTTAATTCTTTTCGTATTTTACGCCTTTATCCTTTATTGGATAAATGTAAAAACATTTAACAAACATATATAATCATATATTAGTTATTTCTATTCATTCCCGCCAGTACAAAGGCTATGTGTTAACTACCATTTCAACTAATATTATTTTATTACTAGTGTGCAACATAAGATTTCAACGAAACTCTTTGTTGCGTATCGGGTACGATATCGAACATAGAAACCCCTTTAAAGTAAAATTAATATTTAATTCGTAAATATTAATAAATATGAAAATGTTTTATTATTAATTTACCTGGGATGTTACATCCTTCCCCCCTTTTGGGAATTGTGTCCTCGTATTTTTATTCACTTATAAAAATAAGTGGGGGTATTTACCCCTCAAAGAATTTTTAGATTCTGAGGTTGCCTCTTCAACCATATGGTTTTTTCACAAAACCTTTACCTAGTGAAATACCTTATTCCACAACACTTTTTCTCTATGGTCAAGAATCTGGACTGGTTGTTCTTCATAAGAGATATTCTCTTCCAATTGAACTACCTCTGGGCTCAAAACATGAGATGGATCTGGCATATACTTTCTCAACATCGAAACATAAAAAACATTGTGTACCTGAGATAAACTCGTAGGTAATGCCACTCTGTATGCAACTGATCCAACTTTCTCTAGAATTTCATATGGTCCAATGAACCATGGACTCAGCTTTCCTTTCTTACCGAATCGCATCACACTTTTCCATGGTGAAACATTGAGAAAAACATGATCACCCACCTCAAAAGATAGATTCTTCCTCCGGTTATCTGCATAACTCATCGGCCTGCTCTGTGCTGTTCTCGTGTGTTTCTGAATCAACTGAACTTTTTCTACCATCTCTTCTAACAATTCTGGTCCCATCAGCTTTCTTTCACCCACTTCATCTGAACAAGCTATAGTTTGACACCATTTACCATACAATTCTTCAAACAGAGCCATTTGTATACTGGAATGAAAACTGTTATTATATGAAAATTCAACCAAAGAAAGATGTTGGTCCTAACTTACATGATAATTCATCGAACTAGCATGTAGCATATCCACCAATGTCTGAATTTTTCGTTCTGACTTTCCATCTAATTGAGGATGAAAAGCTGTACTAATATTTAATTCAGTACCCAACGACATTAGAAGGCCCTTCCAAAATTTACAAGTAAACATGGGATCACGATCAGATCCAATGGATAGGGGAACTCCATGCAACCTGACTATATCATTAAGATACAATCGAGAAAGTTGATCTAGAGAGAATGTATCTCAAATAGGAAGGAAATGAACAGATTTAGTCAAGCGATCAACAATAACCCAGATTGCATTATTACCTCGAGATTGCTTCGGTAATCCTACAACAATGTCTATGGATATAATTTTCCATTTCCACTCTAGATCTGGTAAAGGCTGAAGCATCCCTTTCGGTATCTGTCGCTCATCTTTATCCTACTAACAAGTCAAACACTTCACAGTAAAATCAACAATATCTCGTTTCATTCCATCCCACTAGTAATACTCCCGCAGATCTCTGTACATATTAGTACTGACAGGACGAACTGAAAAAGGGGAACTATGAGCCTCACATAAAAACTCATTCTTCAACTGTGAATCAACAGGAACACCTAATTTCTTCCCAAAACTCAAAACACAATCATTATCAACATTAAATTCAGGCAACTTATCCTTCTGAACCAGCTCTACCTTTTTATGCAAACAAATTTTTTTCTTCTACGCATGCTTAATTCTGTGTGATAGAGATGATCTCACTGATACCTGAAATAAAACAGAAGACCTTCCTACACCAAAAACTTTTATGCCAAAGTTCATCAAATCAAAAACCAAAGGATCTCGTTCCAAACGTATCATGGTTAATGAAGCACTACTTTTTCGACATAAAGAATCAGCCACTTTATTTTCATTTCCCGGATGGTAATGAATTGTACAATCATAATCCTTGATTAATTCTAGCCATATCCTCTGTCTCATGTTCAATTATATCTATGTTAATATATACATTAAACTTTTGTGATCAGTATATATTTCACACTTTACTCCATACAAATGATGCCTCCTAATTTTTAGAGCAAAAACAACAGAATCTAATTCCATGTCATGTGTAGGGTAATTTACCTCATGGGATTTCAACTGACATGAAGCATATGCAATTAACTGATCATTATTTATAAGTAAACAACCATTTCCCTTCATTGAAGAATCAATGTATATAACAAACTCACCATTCCTGGAAGGAAGTGCCAAAACAAGAGCATTCACCAATCTTCTTTTCAACTCCTGAAAATAATCATCCCATTCTTTTGTCCAGATAAACTTAACACCCTTCTGAGTTAGCTTAGTCAATGGACTTGATAACCATGAAAATTTTTCAACAAACCTTCGTTAGTAACCTGACAAACCAAGAAAACTACGGATCTTTGTAACATTTGTGGGTCTTGGCCATTCTTCAACAACTTTTGTTTTATCAGGATCAACAGTTATGCCATTTTTTGAAACAATGTGACCAAGGAATGAAATTTGTTGTAACCAATACTCACACTTGCTTAATTTTCCATATAGTTTCTTTTCTTTTAAGGTTTGAAAGACAACCCTTAAATTTATTTCATGCTCCTATTTACTTTTAGAAAACACCAAAATATAATTAATGAAAACAACCACAAAATTATCCAAGAACTCAGGGAAAATTATATTCATAAGGTCCATGAATACAGTAGGTGCATTGGTTAACCCAAAAGGCATAACTACAAATTCATAATGGCCATATCTAGTATGAAACATAGTCTTCGAAACGTCTGCATATTTTACTTTCAACTGATGGTACCCCGACCTCAAGTCAATCTTTGAAAAATACTGAGCTCCCTGGAGGTGATCAAACAAATAATCAAAATGAGGCAAAGGATACTTGCTCTTAACAGTGATATTATTCAAGACTCTATAATAAATGCAAAGTCTCATTGAACCATCTTTCTTTTTAACAAACAAGACATGAGCACCCCATGGTGATGTGCCAGGTTGAATGAAACCTTTATCTAATAACTCATGTAATTGCTTCTTTAACTCTAAAATTTCAACTTGAGCAATTATGTAAGGGGGTTTTGAAATTGTCTTATAATCAGGAACTAAGTCAATAGTAAATTCAACTTCCCGATCATGAATAATACTAGGTAACTCATCAGGAAAAACATCAAGATACTCATTTACCACTGGCACATCATTAATCTGAATAGTTCCTTTCTTTTCTACAATTTGTGCAAGATAAAATTCATTTCCATCTTTAACTAGTTTCTCAACTTTATGATATGTTATCAAAAGAAAGGGTTCATTCTTATAAACAAACTGAAAATCCTTCTGAAAAGAAACCATTTTAGCTCTTTAGTTAATATTATCATGACAAATAGAAAGCCAATCCATGCCCAAAATAACATCAAACTCTACTAGAGACAAAAAAATAAGGTTTGCAGGTAGATTCTTTCTACACACAACGATATGAAGGTTCTTATAATTTATTTTTGAATCAACGCTTCCTTTGGGTGTTTTTACCATAAGATAAGTATTCATATCATGAAATGGAATTCACAATTTACTAGAAAACTTCTCAAAAATGATAGAATATGTAGACCATGAATCAAAAAACACCTTGGAATAATCTGAACAAACAAATAGTGTACCTGAAACTACCTCATTTGATGGCCCAACATCTGCTGAAGTAGTTGCAAAGGATTTCACCACCCCTTTCTTCTTGTAGTATGGCTGATTTCCCCCAGTTGAGTTCTTCTTTAGACACTCATGTGCATAATGACCTATTTAATTACACTTAAAACATCTTCCTACTGGCTTATCATTTCCTGCTTGATCATCTTCCTTACAATTGCGAGCAATAAGACCCGACATACCATACCAAAAGCACTTTCTAGACTTGTATAAACATTCTCCAGGATTCATTTTACCACACTTCTCACAGGTTGGATATTTGGATTTCTTACCTCCTTGTTTCATTGATGAATTCTTCCCCTTTTCCTGCCAACTGGACCTCTTCTTCTGTTGTTTGTCAAAGAACACCTGATCATCGGAAAACTCCATTTCCACCTTGTCTGCACATCGAACAAGTTATTCTTAACTTTCGAACTCACGAGAAGCTAAATCCCTTAGATACATTGGATTTAACCCAGAGTAAAAATGGTTAATTTTACTATCAAGATCTTGTATCATGTTTGGAGCATAACTTTCTAGTCGAGTGAACTTTGCATTATAAGTAGCCACTGAGTCATCCTCCTGCCTCAATTCTAGGAATTGTTTTTACATCCTAAGACAAACCACCTTAGGAACACATTTCTCATGAAACATACCTTTGAATTCATCCCAGTGAAGATCATTATTCTCATCACTATCCCTGATATTTTTCATCATCAACCACCACTGATCTGCTTCTCCTTCAAAACAGTAAACAACAAGACTAACCTTTTGATGTTCTGAACACCCCATGACATCAAAAATATTCTCCAGTGCTTTAATCCAGACATCAGCTAGCATAGGGTCAGGTGATCCTCTGAATGATGGGGGATGTTGCCTCATGAAATGTTCCACCGCTGACATGTTCCTCTGCGATTGATCTGGATGATCTCGTGCATGGATACCACCACCATTTATAGCCTGATTCAACTATTCCATCACTGCAAAAAACTGTTCAGTTCTAATTCCGACCATCTCAGGTTGCTGATTTGGAAGGTTTTCTTCCTTCTGATGTCGTCCCAACATAGCTTCCTTGTTTACTCTATGTAAAACCATTCTGAACACAGAAATATCATCAGCAATGCAACATATTAATCTTTAAATGCTATATCATTTCAATCATACCATAAATTAATTTATAATTTAACAATTTTCATACTCCTAATGTTGTCTAAACAAAACTTTGATACCAACTATAAGGCCCCAGCCTTAAACCTTACTTAATACTGAATTAAATGAATAATTCTAATTGAGGATATTTTCAGGTTTAGAGTTTTAGGGAATACAGACATGACTATTACATCTCAAAAGATTAAAAAGTATACACTTCGACTATGTTTCCATAAAATAAAAACTCGTAAAAATAAACATGTCTAGTTCCATGTTTTAGATAGCATGACTTTCCATTGATCCCATCCTTGACCTCACTCCACATTAAGTCCTATGAAAAACATTTCAAAAAAACATGGGGTGAGCATAAAAAGCTCGGTAAGGGATACACAATGAATGAAAACTGTTAGCTATTCGAAACGAAAAGTAAAACATGTATAATTTATCAAGGTAATACATTTCACCTTTATGAAGTAGTAAAAACTCTTCACTGAATAAAAGAACCTTACCTACCCTTTTTTAACCAAAATAGTACCATAAAACCCATATAAAGAACAAATAACATATAAAGAAAACTTGGGACATAAACATACTTAAATGGAATAACCATACGGTAGACTTCCACACATATCACTTAATGGAATAGCCATATGGATGACTTCCATCCCCAATGAATTGGAGGTTATAACGTAACCACCCATCCTATTATTCATGGAACCACCCGTCATATGGTTTATCACATAACCACCCGTTAAATGTCCAAGTACCATTATAAAATCATAAGACATAAAAAAATATAATGGAAAGAAAACATTTCCAAACATTGATCACAATATATCACATAAATATATTGACATAAAAAATCCATTATAAAAACCATTTTCAATACCAAAATACATAAAAGAGTATATGGTATTTATTTCATTTTAAAAACATTACGACTTTTTGAGGAAGCCAAAGAACAAATAATACTCGTGGCGGAGAAAAATGTCATTGTCACCACATATGTTAAAAGAAACATTACTTTTTTTCATTTTTTAAAACACTTCTTAGTAAAATATTCCTTTTCTATAAAATTAAAAGTCAAAGGGGTTTATACACCGTATTAAATAAAGCCTTTTATTAGAACAAAATATGCCTCAATGAAAAGAGATTGAGACGAAGTCCCTTACCTCATGTCTGACGTGACTCGATTGATCATTAATCTCCTAAATAATAAACTAAAGTTAATTTATACTTTCATAAGATCCTTTTTCAAGATTATTATTACTTTTATATAACTTATTTCAATGTTATAAACGTTATGTAGTCATTTAATTTTATAAAGTTCCTTTTGTCGATATTTGGAACTTAAGTCAAAAATGGTCTTCTTACAATTACATGATGTTTATGTGGTCAAAGGTTCATTATATCCAGAATTATATTCATTAATTGGATATAATATATATCATATATATCCAGCATATACTTGTATTTATATTAGTACATAACATTTAGAGTTAAGAAATGAAATGCACCATTCATGGAGACGGTAAGTCATAGGTACGCATGAACGCTACTTTCATTTCTATTTCGTATTTAATGGAGTGAAATCATAATTATATAATAGTATATTATAATTTCATTATTACATAATATATAATGACATTAACTCCATCTTTTATACCTCCCACATATGGCATTAACGAATCAAATCACTTTGAGTGGGCGGTAGTCCGCACTTCCTAAAATGAAATTATCGTGTTTACCCACAATGGAAACCATAAAGGTATGCCACAAATGAAAAATAAAGAAGCATAAGGAAATCATAAACATAATATATATCATATATAAATATTGTGACATCATAATGGCCACCATAAAAAGTGTTATAAGAAGATTGAACAATCATCGTTTCGTAAGGCAGTAAATCGCCAACCACATAAACAGTGTGTTCAATAACCATTAGACGAAGGCGTGTGTAGGTGTAGTTCTAATCCATCTCATAACAACATACTAGTATATTGAAGATACAGTTTTTGTTACAATATAAAGGAATAAAAATAGTTTAGGGGGTTGGAGAAGTAAAATAAAACATAAGAACACAAGAGAAGACACTACCTTTAAATCAGGTAACTCTTTTTGATTTGAGATCAAAGGCTTCCTTGGAAAGACTTCTGCCAAAGGAGAGGCTTCTAGGAGTAATATAGGGATGTGGAGAGACAAAATGGGTAGGTTTTGGAATAGCCAAGGGCTTGAGAGGCGTGGTTAAGGTGGTAGAGGTGGGGGCATTTTATAAGGGAAGTGGAGGGGCACTCTTGGAATGTTATAAAAGGCTACTTTATTATAAAATGAGTTTTAGTTATTAAAGGTCTCAAAATTATAAATTACACAGATAAGGTGATAAGAGTTCCAAATTAACCCATACCATAGGGTTTTGACAAGTGTAGGTCATAGATTATACATTATCTTTTCATTTTATTTAAATCGTTAAATAATGAGGTAATCACTGCATCATCATGGTGTCATAAAAAATTAAATTTATTTAACGTCTAAAAATTATATAAAAAAATATCATGATGTAGGAAATATTTTTATCTATCCATGGAATAGTTATAGTCAAAATTATGACTTGTATAACCCCATGTAATTTTTTTTAGAAAAACAATACATGTTTGTGTCATTTTTATTTTAACTTAAAATAAAAAGTTATTAATGTCATTTTCCTACCAATGTGTCTTCATGGGGTACCCAAGATGACACATGGATTCTCTTGGTCGGTCGTGACACATCCAATAAGGGTAGGACATGTGTCTAGGTCATTTCATATTATTAAAACATTATTTTTACCTTAAATTAGACTAATTACCTCTAATCGCGATTAAAAACTTAAAACATACTATTCACCAAAAATTATTTTAATCCCATTGAACCACATTTTACTTCTTAATGAAAACCATGTATGTCGGATTTTTGAAATTCAAAACACAGAGGCTTTAAAATTTCATTTAAAAGAAAAATAATTTTTTTTAAGTACCACTTAGTGGTTTCACTATTCATCAAAATTTGATGTGTTTTCAGAAAAATACCAAAACATCACCCTAAGATATATTTGATATTCTGAATAGAAAAATTATGTCTATTTTACAATATTCCAAACATATAAGTTACATTAAATAATTTAATAATTAATTCCCGTTGTCAGAACAAATAGAATTTTTTATGAAACAATATATATCAAAAGATTGACACTTGTTTAAGTCCAATTTCAAAGTGAAATTAATTCCAACACCCACTATTGGAGTAAATTGTAAAAATATATTCTAATTTCACTTTAAAACCAATTCAAAAGATAATCTAATCATATAAATAAATTATATTAAAAAGGGGATTTGAATTAAAATACAACAATTTCACTATTCATTAAAAAAATGAACTTTATCGGAAAAATACCAAAAATTTACCCAAAGTAAATTCTGATATCCCGATTCTGAAGAATAGTTTTATTTGGTCCAATAGAATGTATAAAATCGACCAAAATTATATTTAATGATGGTTCTCCATCAAAAGGCGATAAGTGGACCTTTAGTTAAAATTAGAGTATATATGCTAAAATTGAATTCATTGCGTATTTTAATCCTTTATAATTTATTGGATAAATGTAAAAACATTTAACTTTCATATATAATCATATTTTAGTTATTTCTATTCATTCCCGCCAATACAATGGCTACGTGTTAACTACCATTTAAAATAATATTATTTTATTACTACTGTGAAACATAAGATTTCAAAAAACTCTTTGTTGCGTATACGGTATACTATCGAACATAGCAACCCATTTAAAGTAAAATTAATATTTAATTCGTAAATATTAATAAATATGAAAATGTTTTATTCTTTATTTACCTGGGATGTTACAATATATCTAGAAAAATTTCCATTATCTTTTAACATAATAAACCACTAAATTTGTATTTCCGTTTATATCAGTGATCATTGGATACTAGGGTCTTTTAGTCCATGGGAGAAAAAAATTTATTGGATATGCTTTTTCTATACAAATGAGAAGGAATGTTTTCAGAATATGTTGGAAAATGTGATTCAATTTCTTAATAGTTTTTTATATTATAAAGAATTTTAAATTTATCCCATTGACATTATTTTCTAACAAGAGATGGGTCTACTTTAAAAAAACAATAAAAAGAATGCCAAGATCAAATATTTAATAGTAAAGGTAAATATCCATTTATAATTGGTAATTTTTGATGTATTGCATAAAAATGATATTTTGAATTGATACTCATTTTAACATAATTTTCATAAAACACAAGGCGTCATCGAATGTGAATATTATATGTTATGTTATATGTATAAAATAATTACAACTTGAACAGTTGTGCAGTTTGACTTGGTAACATTTCTTTATTAACATTTCCATAATATTTCATTTGATTTATTCATTATACTTGTTGTCTACTATCCTTTTAATTTGTAGCTATTTGATGACCCTCAACCATTTAGTTATCAAGAGGTCAAACACTTACAAGTTGAATGTTGAAATTATTTTACATGTTTAATGGGATTTTAGTTTTTTTGAACTATGAAATGTAATTTTGAATATTGTAAATATAATTGTGAATTTGGATGTATTTAGGGATGGATTTAGGTTTTTTAGTTGACATTGTATTTTTTGAATGTTATATATGTTAATGTTTAATATTTCCCTTGTTCTTCATGTTTTTGTCTACTTCTGATGTATTTCTAGTTTGGATTCCCGTATGGTTTTGGTCTACTTTGGTCTGGTTTCATCTTGAATCATTGTTTGGAAGAGCCTAGTAATGGTTTCATGGGGGGGGGGGGGGATGTCCAAGGTGTATGTGGTGTCCCAGGGGTGGGAGTGTCCAAGGGTGTAGGGGGCTGTCCATGGGTGGTGGATGGGTCTAGGGGGTGGGGGTGGGGGCTGTGCAAGGGGGTGGGGGTTGTCCAAGTGGGTAGGGGGTCTAGGGGTTGTGTTTGGGGAGGTCTAGTGGATGGGAGTGTGTGTAGGGGTGGGGGGTTCCTTGGGGTGAGGTGTCTAGGAGGTGGGAGGGGGTGTCCAGGGGGTGGGGGTGTCCCGTGGGTGGGGGCTATACAAGGGGGTCGAGGGTATCTAGGGGGGATGTCCAGTGTAGTGGGGTGGTATCTAGTGGGTGGGAGGGTGTCCAGGGGGTGGGGAGGGTTTAGTCGTTGGGGGGTTTCAGGTGTGCGGCGATGTGAGGTCGTTGGGGGGGCTGTCCAGGGGGTGGGGGTGTCTATGGTGGCAGGGGTGTCTAGTGGGGTGGGGGTGGTTTCCAGTGGGTGTTTGGGTGTTCAGTGGGTTGGATGGTGTCCAGGGGTGGGGGTTTTGGGGGGTGTCTAGGGGGTGGGAGGGGTTTTCTATGGGGTGGGTCTATCTAAGAGAGTCGGGGTGTCCATGGGTGGGTGGGGGGAATCCTGGGGGTGGGGGTTTTCAAGTGGAGTGAATTGGTGTAGAGTGGGTAGGAGGGTGTCCAATGGGCTGGAGGGCATCTAGGGAGTTTGGGGTGGGTGTGTCTAGGGGGTAGGAGGGGTTGTCCTGGGGGTTGGGGCTATACAAGGGGGTTGGGGTGTCCTGGGGTTAGAGGTGTCATCCAGTGATGTGGGGGGTGTCCAGTGGGGGGGGAGAGGTGGCCAGGGGGCGGGCAGGTGACTAGTGGGGTGGGGGTGATGTCCAGTGGGGAGGGGTGGTGTCCAATGGGTGAGAGTGTGTCCAGGGGGTGGGGCAGGTCCATGGGGGTACATGGGGTCGAGGTGTCTAGGGGTGGGGGGTTGTACAGTGGGGTTGGGTGGTGTCTAGTGGATTGGGGGCTGTCCAGGGGTGGGAAGTTATCCAGGTTATGGGGGCTGTCCATTGGGGTGGGGCGGTGTCTAGTGGGTTGGAGGGTGTCTAGGGGGTCTATCAAGGGGGTGGGGGACAGGTCAAGGTGGTATGAGGTGTTCATGGGGGTGGGGGTTGTTCAGTGGGTGGGAGGGTGTCTAGGGGGTGGGGGTTACCAGTGAGTGGGGGTGTCTAGAGGGTGGGAGGTATTGTTCAAGGGGGGCGGGGGTGACCAATGGGTGGTGGTGACCAGTGGTGGGGGTGTCCAAGAGGTTGGGGATGGGATGTCCAAGGGGGTAGGGGTGTCCTGGGGGAGGGGTGTGCAGGGGGTGGGGGTTCCAAGTTGTGGGTAGGTATCCAGGGTGTAGGGGCATTTTATGGGGTGGGGGAATCCCCTAGGGTAGTTTATTTCTAGGAGTTTGGGGAATGTCCATTGGTTTTGGTCTAGTTTTGGTCAGTTTTCTGCTTGTTTTGGGTCCTCTTTGGTGGCCTATTGTAATTGTTGAATTGTATTATTAAAAAAATATTTTTATGTCGGTTATTTTGTAATGGACTTATTAAATGCATGGGGATGATTTTTTTACATTGGTTATATTACAACTGACGTGAATAACTGATTCAGATAATAGTTTATCATGTCGGATATGAAAATAACTGACATGATAACCCTGTTTTTCACGTCAGCTATTTGATAACCGACGTAAAAAACACTTAGGATTGGGTTTTTGTTACGTCGGCTATTTAATAACCAATGAAATAAACCACACATTACAGTGGTTATTTAAAAACAGACATAATAAATCATGGCTATGAAACGGTTTCCACATTGGTTTTTTAGGAACCGTTCTGAAAAGGGCATCAGATTTTTGTTTTTTTAATTTAGTTTTAAAATAACTAACATAAAAATAATATTTATAACATCCCCTCTAATAACATAGAAAAAATAGACATAAAAATGAAAAAAAAACCTATGTGAATTTTTTTCCACCACTGCCTAAAAATAATATGAATTTTTTATGAGAATAATTCGATCAACACTTCCACACACCTCCATCTAATGGGTAAGGAACTTTCTATTTCGGTGGATGATGAACTACTGCCTCACAAAACGATGATTGTTCAATCTCCTCCTACCACCTCTCATGGTAGCCATTATTATGGAACATTATTTATATATGATATATATTATGTTTATGTTTCCTCTATTCTATTATGGTTTTTTTATTTTACAAAAATAAATTTATGATTTCAAATATGTGTAAACACAATAATTTCATTTGAAAAGTGCATACTACTGCCCACTCAAGGTGATATGATTCGTTTATGAAATACAAGGAACGTATAAAGAATGGAGTTATGAAATTATGTAACATATATATATCTTATGATATTATTATGGAATTATAATATACCTATGTATCATTATGTTCTCATTCAATTTAATATGAAAGGGAAATCAATGTAGTATTAATGCGTACGTACGACTTACCGTCTCCATGAACGGTGCATTAAATTTCATATCTCCAAATGTTATTTTCTATTTTAAATACATATATATACTTGGTATATATGATATATATGTCATCTAAATCATGAATTTTATTACCAAGATAATGAAAATTTTACCCCATGGTAAATTGGTAATTATAACAAGTTTATTTTTAACTCAAGTTCCGAACACCGACAAAATGACCAACATGGACCTAAATAATAAAATAATTGTTATAGAATGATAATAAGTGATATTAATGGAATAATAAAATTTAAAAATGTTCTTAAACAAGTATAAATTAACTAAGGTATATTATTTATTAAGAATAATGAAGAAACGATTCTTGTCCGACATGAGGTAAGGGGTTTCTTATCTCACTTAAAATTCAATGAGATTTAAATTGTTCACAAAATATTTATTGCATGTGGTGTATTTTGTAATTCCATTTGATATATATTATTAGGATTATATTTATATTAAGGGTATTATGTGATTTATTTGGTGGTAATTAACCTCTGGTCGTACGACTCAATTGATTACTACATGGAATGAAGTATTCATCTCACTTTTTATTCCTGTGAGATTATTGCTATATTTTCCACTATTTCCATTTGTGTGTTACTACCCATGATTGTATTCATTGTGTAATATAATTTAATTTATGATTATTTTCATCATCTTTATATGTTATTTCTTCCTTGAGGTGTATGTTTCGTTTGTCACCAAATTGGTAAGGGAACCTTGCGCCATTCTCTTTTTTAAAGACATATTTTTGTTATGTCTTTTAATTTCCATTTTCATATATAGGGATATGTTATTATATATCCTTATTACTTTAAATTTTATGTCCATTTGTGGATAGGCCCTTTTTTCTCTCATCAACTCGTTTTTTTAATTTTAAAGCGATTTCGTTAGGGTGAAAATTTCCTATAAGAGAACTTCATAACCCAATTTCAATTATTTGGGTTAACATTATACTTCATGATTATGTTGTGTATTGAATATTATTTAATGAACTCTGATTGTAGTACACTTAATATCCACTTATAATGGGTTTATTCTTATTTTTTCACACATAATTGTTTCATTGATTTATCCTCAATCTAATGATACGATAATTTTAAATGACTCGGTCTCAATTAACATTCCATTGAGACTTATATGTTGTTATACACAAATTTACTTTTATATGGTGTATATACTGCCTTTTGAAATATTATATCCTGAATATCATTATTCCCATGATATTATAAGCTTTGTTTAATTCTATTCTGTAATTATTTATATTCATGTATTTTCTCATGTGGTATGAGACTCTTTAAATAAAACATTGTTTTAAATGTTTTAATGATTTATTATTTTAAGATTTTTTCATTAATAACCTTGTTATAAAAATTGTTTTAATGATTTATTTATATAGATATTAATGTTTTAAAATGTTAATTATTTTAAAATATTTAAAGTGGTATGAGACACTTTGGTTCAAAAATATCCTTAAAAAATGTTTTAAATGGTTTTGAAAATGGTTTAAAAAATCATTGATTAAGTCAATAGCATGAAATTATATATTGTGATTGCATTGTGTAAATTTTATCATTAATTAATTAATGATAAAAGTGTTATGATTTATAATGGTACTTGGACCATTAACGGGTGGTTACGTAACAAACCAAATGACGTGTGGTGTCGTGATAAACAAGGATGGGTGATTACGTTATAACCTTCAATGCATTGGGTATAGAATTTTTCCTTATGGCTATTCCATTTTATAATATGTGGGGATGTCGACCGTATGGTTATTCCATTTCTGTATGTTTATGCCCTAAGATACTTATATATGTTATGTGGGATTTCTAGGGGTGTTATGGTAATATTTTGGTTACAAAAGGGTAAGAAATGATCTTTTATTCAGATAAGAGTATTTACTACTTCATAAAAGTGAAAAGTATTAATTATGATTAAATATTCATGGATTACATGTTGTTTTGAAATCAAATAGTTTTCCTTCTTTTCGTATCTCTTAATTGAGCTTTTTTCCCATCCCAAGTTTTTGAAATGTTTTTCACATGACATGAAGTGGAATAAGGATAAGTATGGGATCATGGAAAATTCATGATATATAAAACATGGAAGTAGACATGTTTCATTTTAAGAGTTTATATTTTATGAAAAAATGGATACTGGGTTGAAGTGTCGGCATGAAATATTCATGATGATATGTAATAGTTAATTCCTAACTGTCTAAAACTATAAACCTGACAAGATTCTCAATGTGATTTCTTGATATTCCTAAATATTATGTAATGTTTAGGACTCGATCTTTATATCTGTTATTAGAGGTCGGTTTAGATAAAATTAATGGTTAGTTTTTTCTTTAAGAATAAGTTAAATAACCATAATAGTTAGGATTTTATAAAGAGTCATATTTCTTTTAGAAAAAGTAAATGTGTTTAAGATAACATGGATAAGTATATCTTAGTATTTAGCGTCCACAGAAGATATTATATGATGATTTTAATGATATAATCACACATTACTTTTGGCTTTAGTAATTGGATGGATCTAGCAACCATCAAAGTAAGAGTGGTTTTAAAGAGAAAATGTGATGGTTTTTTGGATGAGAAACTATATGAAATGGGAGCTGCAATGATAAGTATTGTGGATATTCTTAACCAACGATTTGGAGTCTTGATTGACCAGCTGAACCTTGGATATTTTTATAAGGCCTCATATATGTGAGAAACTAATCCCTATGTAATTTCATGTAATAATAATAAATGTATGTAAATTAAATAATCTATGTGTCAATGATTTGGAAGGAAACACTTTGAAAATGGTTCAATCGGATGGGAAGATGTATCAGATGTTGTAATGAATGTCATGAATCAAGAACATCCTATGAAAAAACAAAGGGTCTAGTTGACTTCAGGAAAAGAAAATATTATCTTTTTGAGGGGTCAATTAAATGTTTTAAATGTGGTTTGCATTGTCACTACGCAAATAGATATCCTATGAATATTTTTCGTGAAGGGGATCCGCAGGATCATACCAAAATGTGTTTACCGATTCCTAATGATGGGATTAGTTTGGAAAATTTTCTATTATGTGTAAACCAAATGTTTCATATGTGAAAATTTTATTCAAATAATAATTATATTTTCTTTCATGGATGCAGTTATAAAGAACCATTTGGGTTTATATGATCCTTGAATTTGAGGTAGTTAAATGTTAATACATTTTGGGATGCAAAATGAATGTTATTAGATATCCTTTGTCATTAAAATATTTTAGTGTTATTTATGATGAATTTTTCTCATTTTTGGGATTGATATAAAATTATTTTGTTTTTGAAATAGTACATCACGTAGACCGTGTCACAACCTGTCACGTCGGACAAAGCTGCGGGAATCAAATCCACAACCAAAGTGAAACTAAGATTTATCACCTATGACTGGACAATGTGATGTCCGTGGTTCGTGTGACTACTTCTTTTTAGTTATAAAATTTTAGGAACCTATCATATTTTTATTTTGGGTCATATAAGTAATTGATTAACTTATCATTGAGAATATGTTATTAGTTTAATTACACATTAGTATGAGTCTTTAAGATTTGTTGATGTTATTTGGAGAAAAATGTTAAAATTTATCATGGAAGACTATGTGATTAAATCCTTATGAGTTTCGGGTTTCAGTCTTAGATTGTATTATTTTGAATGATTTCATGGACAATTGTATATTTAATGGTCTTTCTTCAACTTTAGGTGCTTTTTATAGAATTTTGGAGATTAAGAGTAGTTTGTTTTATAAAGGATTATCCTTTTTGGGGATTATCTGATCTCGTACTATCCATTTTGGTTTTGGATGATGTCTAAAGACATGGGAAATATATAGTTCATCTTTTTTGGATTATATGATGCTATAGAATATTATTCAAGATCTCATAATGTGACCACATTAGTAGAATAATCATTGTTTAGAGAAAAGAATAGTTTGTGGTATAAATTTTGTAAAGAATGTGAGACTTTCTGACCAGTAAGTATGTTTCCTTTTGTTTTTGTTAAGCTAATAGATAAATTCCACAAAATTATAAAATGTATCTTAAAAAACGTTCTCTTTTAACATTTCTTATTGGGGAGTCATAGAAAGTTTAACCCATAACATGTTTGTGATTTTATAGTGGCTAACATTCTCCTAGTCATGTTTTCTATCACTCTTAATCAGATCATGAAGGATACCTTTGTCAACCATATCCATGTTTTCATGGAATTATAGTATCTATTGTATCAGGTGACCTTTGTACATCTCTTTCATTCTTTTAATGTGATAGATTAATTTACTCTTTTTCTGATGTTGGAATTTTAATGATGTTTTCGAGCACAATTTTAAAATTGCAAGGACGCAATTTCCGAAATAGTGGAAGGATCTAACATCCCAATAAAATAAAGAATTTGAAATTTTCATAATTATTGATATTTTTGAATTTAATATTAATTTTATTTTAAAGGGGATGCTATATTCAATGGGATAAATGACAAACAAAACTGAGTTTTTCCAAAGCCTTACGTTGCACACAAACCTGAGTCATACGGCAAAATAATATATTATTATTATTTTAAATGTTATTTAACACCTAGTCATTTTAATGGTTTGAATGAACATAGAAAACTATTATATGATCAGACATGTTTTTTAAATGTGTTTATATTTATTCAAAAAATTAAGAGGCTTAATATGTGAATGAATCTAATTTTATTCATAAATACTCGAATATTCTTTAAAAGGACGATTTACAAACATTTGATAGAAAAAACACATTAAATATATTTTTCTTAACTTTTATATATTCTATATGACAAAATAAAATTCTTATTTAGAATAATTACATCAAAATTTACAATTGTTAATTTTTTAGTATTTTTTGATAAAATCATTTTTTTAATGAATAAATGAAAAATATGGTATTTTAATTCAAAAATGCCTTTTAATATAATTTATTTATATGGATGTATTATATTTTTAATTTTTTATAATGTGTAAGGAGATTATATGTTTACCATTTAATCAGATGTTGGTCATCGTATGTAATTTCACTTTGAAATTTGACAAAAACAACTGTCAATCTTTTGATAGTTATTATTTATTACAAAAATATTTTTAGTATTGACAATGGTAATTAATATAATATTACTTAATTCAGATTCTATGTTTTTAATTTGGTAAAATATAAATCATTTTGGAATTAAGAATATCAAATATATCTTTGGCTTATGTTTTGGTATTTTTCTAAAAATTATAAATTTTTGAAGAATAGTAAAAACATTGAGTATAAGTAAAAAACCAAATTATTCATTGAAATTAAATTTCACCACTTCTGTAAATATAATTTCAAAAATCCAGTAAACATGGTTGTTATATGTATTTAAATTTTGGTCCAAGAAGATGAAAATAATTATAGCTGAATAATATAATTTTTCTTTTGTTTACCGTGGTTAAAGGTAAATAAAATTATTCAAGGTAAAAAAATATTATAATATTATTATATTACTCTAAAATTTATCATAATCCTATTTTTTGAAACATTTCAGACCATTTTCATCCTTGGTTTGATTTTCGGACCCCATGGAGCCACTTAAGAGTGATAATTACACTTTATAATAATTAATTTAATTTAAAGGCAAAAATTACATAAACATATATTTTTTAGTAAATAAATTTTTAATTGTGGTTATATAACATATCTCTTCATATAAAAATATTTATATTAATGATAAAATTATACCAGCAACATGGTATTTTTTTAATTTTTATACATCAAATGAATAAATTTATGTTGACACAATAATGATTCAGTGTTTACCTCATTAAAGAATGTTTTATATAAATCATATTATAAAATTTAAAACAATATCCAAAACACTTCAAATTATTATTGGATGATTTTATTTATAACATGAGTCATCTTATGTTAGTCTTTAATGAGATTTTGACCTTTAAAAACCGAATATCATTATATAATAAAATAATATTTTCAAACATTCCTAAGGATCCCCTCCTCCCCCATATAAAAACCAACCACCTCTATCCCATTACTCACACCTCTAAATCCCATTGTCTCATCCATCCTATGCCCGATTAAGCACCCTACATCATTTTCATCCACCTAGAATCATTACCCGAGGTATAAGCCACTACAAGAAAACCTTTTTGTTCAAATCAAAGGGAGTTACCCTGTATAAAGGTAACGTCTTCTCTTAAGTTCTCTTATTTTATTTTCCATCTCCAAACCCCTGTACTCTATTTATTCCTTTATTTTATAACAACACAAGTATCTAAAATATTCTAGTATTTTTTTTAGATGGATTAAAACTTCACTTCCACACACATCTACTTAATGTGTAATGATCATATTGTTTCTGTGGACGGAGAACTACTGCCTCACGGAAGGATGACTATTCAATCTTCTCATACCACCTCTCAAGGTGGACATTATGATGGAATTGTATTTATATATGATATATATTATGTTTATTTTTTATCTATTATTCTGTTATTTTTAATTTTACAAACATATCATAATGATTTCCAATATGTTTAAACAAGATAATTTCAATTGAGAGAGTGTGGACTACCGCCCCTGAAGGTGATATGATTCATTCATGACATACATGGAACGCATAAAGGATGGATTTAAGAAATTATGTAACATATATATATATATCTTATGATATCATAATGGAATTATAATACAACTATGTGTTATTATTTTCTCATTCCATTAAATATGAAACAGAAATGAATGTTGGGTTCAATCGTACGTACGACTTATCATCTCCATGAATGGTGCTATTCATTTTTTATCTCAAAATGTCATGTACTATTTTAAATACATATATATATTAATTGGATATATATTATATATTTTATATCTAAATCTTGAATATTATTTTGTAAATTCGGGAATTTTGACCACATGGACAATTTGTAAATATAACATGTTCATTTTTGAGTAATGTTCTGAACATCGACAAAATGGCCTATATGAACTCAAATAATTAACTAGTTGTTATAAAAAGGTAATAAGTGATATAAAAGGAATAATAATTTTGGAAAATTTTATTTATCAAGTAGAAATTTACTTAATTTTATTATTCAAGAAGAACAAGGAACAAACAGTTCATTTCGGACACGAGGTAAGAGATTTATTATTTCACTTTTAATTATGTGTGATTTCCATATTTCGCCACTACCATATTGAATGTGGGGTATTGTGTACTGCCATTTGATTTATATTTTCATGATTTGATATATATTCATGGAATTCTATGATTATTTTTTTGGTTATTAACTTTCGTTCATATGACTCGATGGATTTCTATATGGTAATGAGTATTAATCTAACTTTTTATTCTAGTGAGATTAATTTTATATTTTCCACTATTTCCTTTTTTGTGGTACATCCCATGATTTTATTATTTGTGTAATATAATTTAATTTCTTTATTTTATGATCTTCATTTTATGATCCATATTTCACGAGGTGTATGTTTCATATGTTACCAAATTGGTAAGGGAGCATTTTACCCTCCTCTTTTTAGAAGACATCATTTAGTTATGTCTATTAATTTCCATTTTCATATATTGTGATATGTTAATCTATATCCAAAATTCTATACATTTTATGTCCATGTGATGATAGAAATTGTTTTCTCTCATCAACTAATTTTATGAATTTTAAAGCGACACAGTTTTGCTGTCGAAAATCTATAAGAGAACTTCTTAACCCAATTTCAATTCTTTGGGTTAAACATATTCTTCTTGATTATGAATTTCGATTAATATGTGTGAATGACCTCAGATTTTTTTACACTTAATATCCACAAAAAATGGTTGTATTATTATTTGTAATGCATAATTATGTTATTGATATATCATTAATCTAAGGATATGATCATTGTAAATGACTTGGTCTCAGTTTACATTCCATTAACTCTTATTTTGTGTTATACTCCAGTTCGCTTTTTTATGTTGTATATACTTCCCTTCAAAATATTATATCTAAAATCTCCTTATTCTCCTGATGTTATAAGCTTTTTAATGTAATTCTATAGTTATTTTTATTCAAAAATTTTCTCAAGTGGTAAGGGATTCCTTAACTAAAACATAGTTTAAATTTTTTTTATAGATTTATTCTTCAAAATATTTCTCAATAATGACCATGTTTTTAAAAAAAATACTCATTTATTTATATGGAAATTAATTTTTTAAAATTTTAATTCAATTAAATGAATCAATGTTTTATAGGACACTTTAATTAAAAAATATCATTATTAAATGTTTTAAATGTTTTTGAAAATTGATTGATAATGCATTGATTACGTCGATATCATGAAATTATATATTGTGATTCCAATGTTGAAATGTTATCGTTCATTCATACTTGTTTTATGTGTTATGATTTATAATGGTAGTTGGACATTTAATGGGTGGTTATGGGATAAACCAAATGACGGGTGGTGCTGTGAAAAACTAGGATAGATGCTTACATTATTACCCCCAATTCATTGGGTATGGAAGTCGGTCGTATGGTTATTCAATTTAGTGATATGTGTAGAAGTTGAACATATGGTTATTCCATTTAATTATATTTATCTCTCATGTTACCTATATATGATATGTGTGCTTTATATGTGATTTATGTCAATATTTTTTTAACACCCCATGCTTCTACGGTACGCTTCTCTTTGAATAATGCAATAGCGTGTGTTGTACGCAACAACGAGTTCTAACACACACCACAACCAATCAAACTAGCCATCATAAATAGTAATACCAACTTTTTGAAATTTTAGAAGTTTTATATCTCAAAATGGACTTAATTTTTGTATTAGGAGTATAGAATTTAGCATAAGGTGAAATTTTGATACTTTTTGGATAACTTTAATATTTTGATGAATATTGATAATTACTAAATTTTAATTAAAAACAACTTTTTTAATCAAAATAATTAATAGAGATAAATTTTGAATTTGAGTAGTTTTATAATATATTTAGAATATATTTTTACCATTTAATACAATGTTGGTCACTGTACATAATTTCACAATTAAACTAGACATAAACAAGTATTAATCTTTTGATAGTTATTATATCTTAAAAACATGCTTTTTGTTTTGACAGCGGGAATTAATTTTAAATTAATTTATGCCACTTCTGTGTTTTGAATTTGAAAAAATGGATTCCATATTTTGAATCAGGATTTCAAAATTGTGTAAATTGGTAACTTTTATTTTTATTCATTTTCAATAATTACTTCGGTAAATATTTTATTTACCATTGTTAAAAGGTAAATCTGGTAAATAAGGGTTACAAAATTATATTATAATAATACTAAATTACCATAAAACGTGTCCTAATCTAATTGGTGGATACATTTCCGACCATTTCCATCTTTGGGGAGATTTTGGGACCCCATAGATCCACTTGTAGGTGATAGGGACACATTATTTTAATTAAGTTAAAATAAATTCAAAAATGACAAAAGCATATATCTTTTAGAAAAACAATTTTTACAAAGGGTTATGTATCTTGAATATTCAACTATAAATATTAATTAGAAAGATAAAAAAATTTCCTAGATAATTATATATTATCTATAATTTTTAGACATTAAATAATTTAATTTATTTATGACACAATGATGATGCAGTAATTACCATAATAGTGAAAAATTAAACTAATTGATATTATAAATAACCAAATAAATATAATTGGATACTCTTAATAAATTAAACAAACTTTATAGTATAATATGATATATTAGGATTGATTTGATTGACTTTTTTTGAAGTAATCATTCTGTTATGAGTTTTACAAAAATCAACTATTGAATAGTGTCAAAATTGACATAAAAGAGTTTTTAAAACAAATATTATATTATTAATTGATATTAAATTCCTAAAAATCTAAAATTCGGCCAAAAGACTTATATAATGATAGGTGTATCATTAATGGACCACTTGTGGGTCTCATGGAGGTATATATTATGATTATTAACTATATAATATAAAAATACAAAGTGACATGGTAAGTGTCAATCTAATTAACTAAGAGTTAAAACTAAAAGATATGGTTAATATAATGACCCAAACCTATATAAATTATATTGGTTGAGGGGTTTTCGATCCATAACCACCTTAACCTTTAAATAATCTACTTTGGATCCCTTATAAACCTAATATGAATTTATTATAAAATAATATTTCTCATTTTTTCAAAGGTGCCTCTCACCCCTCTTATAAAAGGGCACTCACCCTACTCATTAATTCACACCTTCAAAGACTTTTGTCTCGGCCAAACCCTTACAAAATACTCTATAAAAATACCTCAATACAACCTATAGGCCATAGTATGATCAGAAAACCAACCTAAGGAGCCCTTTTGATCAAATCAAAAGGAAGAACCCGAAGAAGAGGTAATGATTTCACCGCCCTTTTTCAGGTTCCTTTCTTTTTCCACTTCTTCTATATTTGTTATTACCATTATAAAATAATAAATCTAGTATATTATATATACATTATGTTATTATAAATATGGTACAACCATATTCAGTATTCTATCCATCCTTTGAATGACATGTCCCCATACGTGCGTACGTACGGCTAACCGTATCCACGTCGTGGTGTAATTGTTATTCTATATATTATTATTATTTGGATGGTATAATAATGATGTGTAATTCAGGTAAATAATAAATATAAAATGATAATGATTCTTTATATAATTTATACCATCCAATTAAATATTATTTTAATATCAAAAGAATTATATTGTCGCTCGTGCGTACGTACGGACTACCGTCTCCACGAACGTGATGAGATTCATTCTCCATCGTATCCATTAACGTATAATTATAATCTGATGATTTAAAAATAACTTTTAAGGACTTGATATCATTTTGGATATGAATAAGATACATCATATCCATGACAAACATGGCTTACATAACAAACCATATAAAAGAAAACCAGTAAGTTAACACCCAAAACGACGATAATATTAAGATATTATTAACAATGCAATATTAAAAGATCATATATGATATCATATTAATATATATGAATCATTTTTAATTTAATTAAAATAATTTCGCCATTATACAGGAGGTTAACCTACCCTCAACCAAGGAAAAGTACAAGGTAAGGGTTATTTCAAAATATCTTCATTATCCGAGGTTGTTTATACATGATTATCTACTGGGACATCATTATCATCCACATCCATTTTCTTTAAAAATGTATTTCAATTTTTTTTACTATTTTCTGGAATATGGGTTAAAGTCATTTATACCCTTGTTGACTTTTATAAGTGGTTTATATAGGAATATTTCCGTCGTTTTCCAAACATTTTCCTTTTTATACTTTTCGACAGAATTAAGGTAAGATTTTTTTTTTATCTTTTTGGGCGGGTGTGGCTATTTCACACCGTTATAAAATCGTTGAAGCTTCCCGTACAGGCGTATAAGAATATTTTCAAAGAAAATGTTTAATTTTATAAATATATTACTCTTAAATGATTTCATAATAGAAAGATATATTTCTCTAAAAAGTGCTATGATTTCATCTCTATCAACATCCTTTGATGAATTTTATTCTTATTTGAAGTTGATTTATTCTGATACAAAACTTATATATTTCATTGAAGGTTTTGTGATATGTTTGACTGTGGATATGTTATTTTTATACCATTCATGGTTTATGGATGAAGTATTTACATTTCGTATGCTATTTTTAATACGATTGTTTATGTTATGTTTAATCCTTTTCATATGGGAATGCAATAGACATAATATGTGATGGGTGGATCCCTCTATAGGTCCTCGATGCATCAGTAGGTCTAATGAGACAAACTAGTGTCTTGGCACAAGGCCTTGCAAAATTTTATTTTTAGTCTTGGCACGAGGCCTTGGCTATGTGGTTATGATAGTCTGGCATTATGCATTCCATAATTATGAAAGTGGTTATTGATATTGGATGTGATTATCCGATTAGTATAATATCCATGTGAATATGTAAATGGCATTATTTCATTTTATTTTTTCCATACTATGTTGAAGTTCAAGTTTAAACAGTTTTTTTAGTTATAAATTGCCTTAAATGTTTATTCTTATTTATGAAAGTTTCCGGTATATTGTTATCCTTACTGAGCATTTGAGCTCACCCCTTTTCTGTGTTTTATTTATCTCAGGATGTGAGGAAGTAATTTATGAATAACCTACAGGGATAATATGAGGGGATAAGAATGTGGAATATGTAGACTATATTGTTGCAGTTTTCATTTTATGATGTAATGTAATCTTTATTTATATATCTAGTGTTTCCAAGGATACTAAACCAATCGGTATTTCAAGATTTGTTATTTCTTGTGATCATGAAAATGTTATGTAATAATGCACCGGCTCTGGGTAACTGGGGTCGGGGTGTTACAGTTGGTATCATAGAAATTTTAGTAAAATCCTTGGAAGCTAGATTTTGATAAACTCTGATTATAGCGTATAGACCTAAGATGGACTTTGAGGATTAGTATAGAAGAGCTTCCTAGAATTTTGGTATTGTAGAGATTTTTTGAGTTTTCCGAGCAATACATCCCTGTCTAGATACGAGCAGGTAGAGGCGGCTCTGGCATAAATGTACCTAGGGGTAAAACCAAAAACACCGTTTTGAGCTAGACTTGAACGGGAACTAGTGCACGACAATGGGCCTTGCTTCACTCTTGGTTATGACACTCCCGAGGGATATGCTTAGGATAACTCTCATTTTCATTAAAAATCATTATGAAACGTTTATGAGTATATAATTCCTCAAAGAAAACATTTTTATGATTATGGATTATATCCATAAATAGTTCAATTTCTGTTAAGTGTTTTGTAAGTATGGAATTATGTATTTTCATTCATAAACTGATCTAGTTTATGCCATTTTTTAGAAATGGCGCTTAGTGGATGAAATGGAAACCGTGTCAATGCATGCACATTTTATAGGGATTGACCTCCTGCTCAAGATAATTATAGTTGAGCTGGTGATGCAACTGGTGCCGATCAGCTAATCACAATACTGGGAAAACTCACTCGGGTTATGAATAATAACCTTACCCGTATAGAGAACCCTGATCCGCAGTGTGGATGATGAATGTTAAATAGCTTCATGAGGAAACAACCACCAACATTTAATGTGAGTAAAAATCTCTTAGTAGCTGAGCAATGGATAAGTTCCCTAGAGAAAATATTTCAGGCTTTGGGATGTAGTGAAAGAGAAAAAGTTATCATGGCAGTTTACCGCCTCACTAGAGATGCTGATAAATGGTGGTCATTGATTCAAAACGTGAAGGAAGATGATGAAGTATCAAATATGGAATGGAGGGAGTTCAAATATCTATTTTTATTGAAATACATTCATCGTGACCATCGAGCAGATATAGAAATGCATTTTTTGTGTCTGAGACAAAAGGAGGATGAGAATGTCGCAAAGTATGAGGCTAACTTTACAAGGTTAGCAAGGTATGTTGTAGATTATATACGTAACCCAAGAAGTAATATTGATCATTTATTTGATGGGTTAATACCATTTCTCCATCAAGCATTAGTCTCACAATCGTTCTCGTCGTATGAAGACATTGTCTCATGTGCTATCAAGAGAGAGAAAGAATTCTCAAAGTCTTATGACATTAAAGATAAGCAAGAGAATAAGAGATCTGCTGATCATTCTAGGAATAGAAATAAGGGGAATACGAGAAAGTTTGAATATCCATCCTATGGTAAATGTGGGAAGAAACACCCCAGTACTTTCTTGAAGGGAATGAGTGTCTGTTACAAGTGTGGTTAAAAAGGCCACCATGCTCGTTATTGCAAAGGGATGAAGGAAGCTACCAATGTTCAGTGCTACAATTTCAGGGACATGGGACATTATTCAAATGAATGTCCTATGCGTTAGGGGAACTTATCTCAGAAAACACCATGTGGTCAAGGCCAATATTATTCTATCAATACTACTGAGGTAGAAGCTTCAAAAGACGTGGTGGTATGTAATTTAATGGTTTACTCATGTTTAAAAGATGCATTATTTGATTCTGGATCATCGCATTGTTTCGTATCATCCCAGTTTGCTAAGAAAATTAGATATTTCCAATTTGATTTAACAAGGGTGTTGTCAGTTAAATATCCTAAGGGAAGTATCATTACAACAACGTTTTGTGAATTAGTCCCCATTACAGCACATAAATGTTCTTTATCTGCTGATCTCATCGTCCTAACTATGATTGAGTTTGATATAATCCTCAGTATGGATTTGCTTTCAGACTATGATACGAAGAATTATTGTAAGAAGAAAGAGGTTATTATTTTTAATGATGATGATAAGGAACACCTTATCTTTAGAGTAGAATCGTCACCACCTAATTCTTATCTAGATCCACCCCTGGTAGCTCAACTAAATTCAATCATTGGGGAGGAAGAGAATGAAATTATTATCGATGAGGAAAGGAATGTTCACATAGATGATGTACCTGTTGTGAAAGAATATGTAGATGTGTTTCTGGATGATTTACCTGTACATCCTCCAGAACGAGAAGATGAGTTTTCCATTGATTTAATTCCTGGATCAAGGCCTATATCGAAGACCCCTTATAGAATGTCCACTATAGAATTAGTTCAACTAAGGAAACAACTAGAGGAATTGAGTAATAAGGGATTTATTCTCCCTAGTGTTTCTCCATGGGGAGCCACTGTTCTTTTTGTTAAAAAGAAAGATGGGTATATGAGGTTATGTATCAACTACAGGGAGATCAATGCTATAACAATAAAGAACAAGTATCCCCTACCTCTCATTAATTATATATTTGACCAACTGCATGGAGCTCAATACTTTTCAAAGATTGACCATCGATCTGGATACCATCAGTTGTGTGTAAAGAAGGAAGACATTCTGAAGACAGCATTTCGAACTAGGTACGAGCATTACAAGTTTACAATAATGCATTTTGGATTGACTAATGCACCCTCTGTATTCATGGATCTGATGAATAGAGTTTTCAAGGAATATCTTGATGAATTTTTGGTGGTATTTATTGATCATATATTGGTATACTCCAAAAGATATGAAGATCATGAAAATCACTTGCGCATTATCCCAAAGACTCTAATAAGACATGAATTATATGGGATTTTTAGAAAGTGTGAATTCTGGCATTAGGAGATTTATTTTCTTGGTCATATTTTCTCTAAAGATGGAATATTTGTTGATCCTTCTAGGAACAAGGAAATTCAAGAATGGACAGCACCTACGAGTATAACTGAGGTACGCAGTTTTATTGGTTTGGAAGGTTATTATTAACGTTTCATCCAGAATTTTGCCTGATAGGATAACCCATTAACGAAGCTCACATGTAAAGGGGCAAAATTTGTTTAGACAAAAGAGTGTGAAGCATGTTTCTAAGAACTGAAGAGAAGATTAGTCAGTTCTCCTATATTGAATCTGCCATCAGGGAATGATAGGTTCCTTATTTATAGTGATGCATCGAATAAAGGACTTGGTTGTGTACTTACGCATAATGATAGGGTTATTTCCTATGGATCACGAATGTTGAAAATTCATGAACAAAACTATCCTACTCATGATCTTGAGTTAGCAGCCGTGATCTTTTCTTTGAAGATATGGAGGCACTACATCTATGGTGAAAAATGTGAGATTTTACTAATCACAAGAGTTTGAAGTATATTTTCTCACAAAAATAACTCAACATGAGGCAAAGTAGATGGCTTGAATTACTCATGGATTATGATTGTACGATAAACTACCACCCGAAGAAAGAAAACAAGGTGGCATCTCCTTTGATTAGAAAAGACCATGGAGTTTTGAACGTGATGAGAATTGAAAGGGATCCAATTTTCATGGATCTAGTGAATATGGACATGAGAATAACCAGGGAAGGTAAAACATCAATGATTTTTCAAATGGTTGTCAAACCATCTTTACTAGAAAGGATTAAGAGTTCTCAGAACGATGATGAAGAATTTCAAAAGAAGATTAAAGATGTGAATGATGGGATATTGAGATACTTTGTGTATGAAGATGGAATTTTGAAATTCGGGAAGAGACTTTGTGTTCTCGATATACCTGATCTAAAAAGGGAATTGATGGATGATGCTCATAGTTCCAATTTCTCTATACACCATGGGAGCACCAAAATGTATAGAGATTTGAAAGAACATTGTTGGTGGGAAATCATGAAGAGGGAGATTGTTGATTTTGTGTCAAGATGTATGGTTTGTCAACAATTGAAAGCTGGAAGGCAACAACCTAGAGGTGTCATGCAACCTCTTCCCATACCGGAGTGGATATTAGACAATATTACGATGGAATTTGTCATGGGGGTACCAAATACTCCTAGAAAGAATGATGCAATATGGGTTATTGTTGATCATCTTACCAAGTCATCACATTTTCTTACTATAAGAGAAGATCTACCACT
This sequence comes from Viscum album, assembly GCA_963277665.1. Lineage (NCBI taxonomy): Eukaryota > Viridiplantae > Streptophyta > Magnoliopsida > Santalales > Viscaceae > Viscum > Viscum album. Next base: position 199,569,954 of record OY728121.1, on the reverse strand, counting down.
GTAACGTCTAGAAAGTCTATATATTAATGAATTTGTGAGACTTCATGGAGTACCCCTATCGATTGTTTATGATCGTGATCCCCATTTTACTTCAAGATTCTGGAAGAGTCTTCAGAAATCCCTGGATACTGAACATCATTTGAGCACTGCCTACCACCCTCAGATAGACGGACAATCATAACGGACTATTCAAAACTTATAAGACATGTTGAGATCTTTATCACTTGACTTTCAGGGTATGTGGGATCAATATTTACCTTTGGTAGAATTTTCCTATAACAATATATTCAATTTGAGTATTTAGATGGCACCATATGAAGCGTTATACGGAAAGAGATGTCGCACTCCAACCAGTTGGGATGACGTTGGTGAAAGAAAACTTCTAGGTCTAGAACTGGTGGAGGAAATGATGGAAAAGGTGAAGGTAATCCAAAAACACATCAAAGTGGCATAAAGTAGGGAGAAGAGCTATGCCGATAATCGAAGGAAGGATTTGGAATTTCAAGTCCGGGATCATGTTTTCCTGAAAGAATCTCCATGGAAATAAGTCATACGTTTTGGTAAAAAAGGTAAATTGAGTCCCAGGTACATCGGGCCTTTCAAAATTCTAAAACGAATTGGAGTTGTATCTTACCGATTGGCAATGCCTCCAAGTCTCTCCAAAGATCACGATGTGTTCCATGTATCTCTATTGAGGAAATACATGCCTGACCCAATGCATGTACTCACCTATGAGGAATTAGAACAGGAACCCGATCTGTCTTATTGTGAAGAGCCTGTCAGGATTCTTGATACGAGAGAACAAGTACTGATAAGCCGGACAACGCGTCTGGTAAATGTCTTGTGGAGAAACCATAATATGGAAGAGGAAACGTGGGAACCTGAGGAAATTATGATGAAGAACCACCTGATTATTTTCATGCGGTAGTATTCTAGAAGTTATGAGGAAGAAATTCTTTGATGTAGGGGAGAATGTAACACCCCAAGCTTCTACTGTACGCTTCTCTTTGAATAATGCAATAGCGTGTGTTGTAGGCAACATAAAGTTCTAACACACACCACAACCAATCAAACTAGCCGTTAAAAATAGTAATAATTACTTTTTGAAATTTTAGAAATTTTATCCATAAAAATGGACTTCATTTTTTTAATTTGGAGTATCGAATTTATCCTAAGTTTAAATTTTGGTACTTTTTGGATAACTTTAATATTATGATGAATAGTGGAAATTACTAAATTTTAATTTAAAAAAACTTTTTAAATCAAAATAATTAATAGTGATAAATTTTGATTTTGAGTGGTTTTAAAGTATATTTAGAATTTATTTTTACCATTTAATACAATGTTAGTCATTGGACATAATTTCAAAATTAAGCCAGACATAAAAAAGTTTCAATCTTTTGATAGTTATTATATCTTAAAAACACGCTTTTTGTTTTGACAGCAGGAATTGATTTTAAATTAATTTCTGCCACTTATGTGTTTTGAATTTGGAAAAATGGATTCCATATTTGGAATCCGGATGTCCAAAATGTTTAAATAGGTAACTTTTATTTTTAGACATTCTGAATAATTACTTTGGTAAATATTTTATTTACAATGGTTAAAGGGTAAATCCTGTAAATAAGGGTTAAAAATAATATTATAATATTACTAAATTACCCTAAAACGTGTCCTAATATTATTTTTGGATACATGTCCGACCATGGGAATATTTGGGTCGTTTTTGGGACCCCATGGATGTAACGCCCCGACCCTAGTTACCCAGAGTCGGTGCATTATTACATAACATTGGCATGATCACAAGAAAGATCAAATCTCGAAAGACCGATTGGTTTAGTAGCCTTGGAAACACTAGATATATTCATAAGTTTTACATTACATAATAAAATGAAAAACTACTACAACAACATAATGTCTCCATAATCCACACTCATATCCCCACATAACATCCCTGCAGGTCATTCATAATTTACTTCTTCACTTCCTGGGAAAAATAAAACATAGAAAAGGGGTGAGCTCAAATTCCCAGTAAGGATAACAACATAGCGGAAACTTTCATAAATAAGAATAAACAATTAAGGCAATGTATAACTAAAACAAAAGCCTTTCAAACATGAACTTTCAACATGGTATGGCATAAATAAAATGAAATAATTCCATTTACTTATTGACATGGATATTCTACTAATCGAATAATCACATGCAAAAATCAATGACCACTTTCATAGTGTTGGAATGCATAATGCCAGACTATCATAACCACATAGTCAAGGCCTCGTGCCAAGACTACAAATAAGATTTTGTCAAGGCCTTGTGGCAAGACACTAGTTTGTCTCATGAGACCTACTGATGCATCGAGGAGCAATAGCGGGCTCCACCCGTCACATATTAAGTCCAATGCATTCCCATATGAAAAGGTTTAAACATAACAAAAACATTCGTATTAAAACTAGCATACGAAATGTCAATACTTTCACCATAAACTATGAATGGTATAAAAATAGCACATCCACAGTCAAACATATCACAAAACCTTTAATACAATTTTGAAGTTTTGTATCATAATAAATCAACTTCAAATAATCTTAAAATCCATCAAAGGATGTTGACATAGATGAAATCAAAATTCTTTTTAAAGAAATATCTCCTTTTATTTTGAAATCATTTACGATACATATAAAACAAAACATTTTCTTTGAAAATATTCCTATAAGCTTGTAAGGAAAGCTTTGAATATTTTATAACAGTGGAAAATAACCGCACCCGCCGTATAAGTTAAAAAAAACATTCTTATCTTAATTCTGTCGAAAAGGTTAAAAAGCACCTTGTTTGGAAAACGACGGAAAGATTCCCTTATAAACCTCTTATAAAAAGTCAAACAAGGGTATAAATGACTTTAACCCATATTTTTTTAAATATTAAAAATGTTTTGAAATACATTTTGAAGAAACATGGATGTGGATGATAACGAGATCCCAGTAGATTATTACGTATAAACAACCTCGGATAATGAAGAGATTGTGAAATAACCCTTACCTTGTACTTTTAATTGGTTGGGGTAGGTTAACCTCCTGTATAATGGTGAAATAATTGTTATTAAATTATACAATAATCATATACATTAATATGATATCATATATGATCTTTTAATATTGATTTGATAATAATATCTTAGTATTATCGTTGTTTCGGGTGTTAACTTACTTGTTTTCTTTTATATGTTTTGTTACGTAAGACATGTTTGTAAAGGATAGGTTTTATATTATTCATATCCAGAATGATATCAAGTCCTTAAACATAATTTTTAAATCATCAAATGATAATTATACTTGAATGGATACGATGGAGAATGAATCTCATCGCGTTCGTGGAGACGGTAGTCCGTACCTACACACGAGCGACAATATCATTCTTTTGATATTAAAATAATATATAAATGGATGGTATATCATATATACAGAATCATTAACATGTTATATTTATTATTTACATTATTTACACATCATTATTATACCCATCCAAATAATATTATATTGAATAACAATTACACCACGACGTGGAGACGGTAAGCCGTGCGTACGCACGTATGGTGACATGTTATTCAAAGGGTGGATAGAATACTGAATATGGTTGTACCATATTTATAATAACATCACAGTATATATATGATACTGGATTTATTATTTTAGAATGGTAACAACAAAGGAAGAATAAGTGGAAGAAGAAATGAACTTAGAAAAGGGTGGTGAAATCATTACCTCTTCTTCGGGTTCTTCCTTTTGATTTGATCAAAAGGGCTCCTTAGGTTGGCTTTCTGATCACACTAAGGCCCCTAGCGTGTAGTGAGGGAAGTTGGGAGAGTATTTGGGCAGATTTTGGCCGAACCAAAAGGCTTTGAAGGTGTGAAGAAATGAGGAGGAGTTCCCTTTTATAAGAGGGGTGAGGGGCACCTTTGGAAAAGCTAGAGATATTAGTTTATAATAAATTCATATTCGGTTTACAATGGCTCCAAATTTGACTATTCAAAGGTTAAGGCGGGGATGGGTAGAAAACAACTCAACCAATAGAATTTATACAGGTTTGGGTACTTATATTAACCTTATCTTTATGTATTAACTCTAAGTTAATTAGTTTCACTTTTACAATGTCTCTTTGTATTTTTATATAATATTGTTAATAAACTTACTATATACATCCAAGAGACCCCCAAGTGGTCCATTAATGATGAACCTATCATGATATAAGTCTCTTGGCCGACCCTTAGATTTTTAGGAATTTAATATCAATTAATAATATAATATTTGTTTTAAGAACTCTTTTATGTCAATTTTGACACTATTCAATAGTTGATTTTTGTGAAACTCATAACAGATTGATTACTTCGAACAAAGTCAATTAAATAAATCCTAATATATCATCTTATCCTTGAAAATTAGTTTAATTTATTAAAAGTTTCATATTATATTTATTTGGGCATTTATAATATCAATTATTTTAATTTTTCACAATTATAGTAATTACTGCATCATCATTGTGTCATAAATAAAATAAAATATTTAATGTCTAAAAATTATAAATAAAATATCATTATGTAGGAAATATTTTTATCTTTCTAATGAATATTTATAATCTAAAATCCAACATATATAACCCTATGTAACAATTGTATTGCTAAAAGATATATGCTTGTGTCATTTTTGTATTCATTTTAACTTAATTAAAATAAAGTGTCATTATCACTTACAAGTGGATCCATGGGGTCCCAAAATCGACCCAAAGATGCCCGTGGTCGATCATGTATCAACCAATAGGGTTAAGACACGTTTTAGGGTAATTTAGTATTATTATAATATTATTTTTAACCCTTATTTACCGGATTTACCCTTAACTATGGTAAATAAAATATTTACCGCAGTAATTATTCAAAATGTCTAAAAATAAAAGTTAACTATTTACAAAATTTGAACATCCTGATTCCAAATATGGAATCCATTTTCCTAAATTCAAAACACAGAAGTGTCAGAAAATAATTTAAAATTAATTCCCGCTGTCAAAACAAAAAGCGTGTTTTTAAGAGATAATAACTATCAAAAAATTGAAACTTGTTTATGTTCGGTTTAATTGTAAAATTATGTCCAATGACCAACATTATATTAAATGGTAAAAATATATTCTAAATATAATTTAAAACTACTAAAATTCACAATTTATCACTATTAATTATTTTGATTAAAAAAGTTGTTTTTAATTAAAATTTAGTAATTTTCACTATTCATCAAAATATGAAAGTTATCCGAAAAGTACCAAAATATCACCTTAGGCTAAATTAGATATTCCGAATCCAAAAATGAAGTCCATATTGAAATATAAAATATATATAATTCTAAAAATTAGGTATTATTATTCATAACGGCTAGTTTGATTGGTTGTTAGAACTCGGTGTTGCGTACAACACACGCTATCGCATTATTCAAAGAGAAGCGTACTGTAGAAGTTTGGGGTGTTACATTCTCCCCTCCTTCAAATAATTTCGTCCTCGAAATTTATAGAATACTATCGCATGAAAAGACTCAGATGGTTCTTCATCATAAGTTCCTCGGGTTCCCACGTTGCCTCTTCCATCTTATGGTTTCTCCACAAAACATTTACCAGACGCGTCATCCGGTTTCTCAGTACTTGTTCTCTCGTATCATGAATCCTGACGGGCTCTTCACAATAGGAAAGATCTGGTTCCAGTTCTAATTCCTCATAGGTGAGTACATGCGTTGGATCAGGCATGTATTTCCTCAACAGAGATACGTGGAACACATCGTGAACATTGGAGAGACTTGGCGGCATTGCCAATCGGTAAGCTACATCTCCAATTCGTTCTAGAATTTCGAAAGGTCCGATGTACCTGGGACTCAATTTACCTTTCTTACCAAAACGTATGACTCCCTTCCATTGAGATACATTCAGGAAAACATGATCACCGATTTGAAATTCCAAATCCTTCCTTCGATTATCGGCATAGCTCTTCTGCCTACTTTGAGCTGCTTTGATGTGATTTTGGATTACCTTCACCTTTTCCACTGTTTCCTCCACCAGTTCTGGGCCTACAAGTTTTCTTTCACCAACGTCATACCAACAGGTTGGTGTACGACATCTCTTTCCTTATAATGCTTCATATGGTGCCATCTGAAGACTCGAATGGAAGCTATTGTTATAGGAAAAATCTACCAGTGATAAATATTGATCCCACATACCCTGAAAGTCAAGTGAGCAAGATCTCAACATGTCTTCTAAGGTTTGAATAGTCCGTTCTGATTGTGCATCTGTCTGAGGGTGGTAAGCAGTGCTCAAATGAAGTTCAGTATCCAGGGACTTTTGAAGACTTTTCCAAAATCTTGAAGTAAAATGGGGATCACGATCAGAAACAATCGATAAGGGTACTCCATGAAGTCTCACAACTTCATTAATATATAGTCTTGCTAGACGTTCCAGGCGTAGATCTTCTCTTATAGCAAGAAAATGTGCTGAATTGGTAAGACGATCATCAATAACCCATATTTCATCGTTCCTTCTAGGATTATTTGGTAGCCCCATGACAAAGTCCATCGTAATATTGTCCCATTTCCACTCCGGTATGGGAAGAGGTTGAATGACTCCTCCAGGCTGTTTCCTTCCAGCTTTCACTTGTTGAGAAACCATGCATCTTGACACAAAATTAGCAATCTCCCTCTTCATGTTGTCCCACCGAAAATGTTCCTTCAAATCTCTATACATTTTGGTGCTCCCAGGGTGTATAGAGAAATTGGAACTATGAGCATCATCCAGCAATTCCCTTTTTAGATTAGGTAATTCGGGAACACAAAGTCTCTTCCCGAATTTCAAAATTCCATCTTCATACACAAAGTCTCTCAATCTCCCATCATTCACAGCTTTAATCTTCTTTTGGAATTCTTCATCATCGGTCTGAGAACTCTTAATCCTTTCTAGTAAAGATGGTTTGGCAACCATTTGAAAAAGAATTGATGTTTCACCTTCCCTGATTATTCCCATGTCCATCTTCACTAGATCCATGAAAATTGGATCCCTTTCAATTCTCATATTGTTCAAAACTCCATGGTCTTTTATACTCAAAGCATCTTCCACCTTGTTTGCCTTCCCCGGGTGGTAGTGTATCGTACAATCATAATCCTCGAGTAATTCAAGCCATCTCATTTGCCTCATGTTGAGTTCTTTTTGTGAGAAAATATACTTCAAACTCTTGTGATCAGTATAAATCTCACATTTTTAACCATAGAGGTAGTGCCTCCATATCTTCAAAGCAAAGATCACAGCTGCTAACTCGATATCATGAGTAGGATATTTTTGTTCATGAATTTTCAACTGTCGTGATGCATAGGAAATAACTCTATCATTCTGCATAAGGACACAACCAAGTCCTTTCTTCGATGCATCACTATAAATAACGAACCCATGATTCCCCGATGGTAGAGTCAATATAGGAGAATTGACTAATCTTTTATTCAGTTCTTCAAAACATTCTTCACACTCTTTTGTCCATACAAGTTTAACCCCTTTACGTGTGAGCTTCGTTAATGGGTTAGCCAATCAGGAAAAATTCTGGACGAAACGTCGATAATAACCTGCCAAACCAATAAAACTGTGTACCTCATTTATACTCGTAGGTGCTGGCCATTCTTGGATTGCCTTGGTCTTAGAAGGATCAACAGAGATTCCATCTTTAGAGACAATATGGCCAAGAAAAGAAATCTCCTGATGCCAGAATTCACACTTGCTAAACTTCCCATATAATTCATGCCTCCTCAGAGTCTTCAAGATAATGCGCAAGTGATTTTCATGATCTTCGTAGGTTTTGGAGTATACCAATATATCATCAATAAATACCACCAAAAATTCATCGAGATACTCCTTGAAAACTCTATTCATCAGATCCATGAATACAGAGGGTGCATTAGTCAATCCAAAAGGAATTACAGTAAACTCGTAATGCCCGTACCTGGATCGAAATGTTGTCTTCGGAATGTCTTCATTCATTACACACAACTGATGGTCTCCAGATCGAAGGTCAATCTTTGAAAAGTATTGAGCTCCATGTAGTTGGTCAAATAAATCATCAATGCGAGGTAGGGGATACTTGTTCTTTATCGTTATAGCATTGATCTCCCTGTAGTCGATATATAACCTCATAGATCAATCTTTCTTTTTAACAAAAAGAACAGGGGCTCCCCATGGAGAAGCACTAGGGAGAATAAATCACTTATTACTCAATTACTCTAGTTGTTTATTTAGATCAACTAATTCTACAGTGGCCATTCTATAAGGGGTCTTTGATATAGGCCTTGATCCAGGAATTAAATCAATGGAAAACTCAACTTCTCGTTCTGGAGGATGTCCATGTAAATCTTCCGGAAATACATCTACAAATTCTTTCACAACAGGTACATCCTCTATTTGAACATTCCTTTCCTCACCGAAAGTTATTTCATTCTCTTCCTCCCCAATAATTGAATTATGTTGAGCTACTGGGGGTGGATCTAAATAAGAATTAGGAGGTGAAGATTCTGCTCTAAAAATAAGGTGTTCCTTATCATTATCATCAAGAATCGTAACCTCTTTCTTCTTACAATAAATCTTCACATCATAGTCCGAAAGCCAGTCCATACCGAGGATTATATCAAACTCAATCATAGGTATGACGATGAGATCAGCAGATAAAGAAAATTTATGTGCTCTAATGGGGACTGATTCACAAAACATTGTTGCAATGATACATCCCTTAGGAGTTTTAACTGACAACTCCCTTATTAAATCAAATTGGAAATATCTAATTTTCTTAGCAAACTGGGAAGATATGAAACAATGCGACGATCCAAAGTCAAATAATGCATTTGCTAAACTTGAGGAAACCATTAAATTACCTGCCACCACGTCTTTCGGAGCTTCTACCTCAGCTGTAGTGATAGCATAAGCCTGGCCTTGATCCCTTGGCCTTTTCTGAGGTAAGTTCTCCTGACGCTTAGGACATTCATTTGCATAATGCCCCATCTCTCTGCAATTGTAGCACTGAACGTTGGTAGCTTCCTTCTTCCCCTTGCAATCACAAGCTTGGTGGCCTTTTTCAGCACACTTGTAACAGACTCTCATTTCCTTCAAGCAAGTACCAGGGTGTTTCTTCCCGCATTTACCACAGGATGGATATTCAACCTTTCCCTTTTTCTCCTTATTTCCATTCCTATATTGATCAGCAGGTCTCTTCTTCTCTTGCATTGCTTTAAAGTCATAAGACATAGAGAATTCCTTTTCGGTCTTGATAGCACATGAGACAATGTCTTCGTATGACGAAAAGGATTGAGAGACTAATGATCGACGAAGAAATGGTTTTAACCCATCAAAGAAACGATCAATCTTACTTCTTTGGTTACGTATATAATCACCAGCGTACCTTGCTAACCTTGTAATGTTAGCCTCATACTTTGCGACATTCTCATCCTCCTTCTGTCTCAGACTTAGAAATTGCCTTTCCATATCTGCTCGATGGTCGCGAGGGAAGTATTTTTCTAAAAATAGATCTTTGAACTCCCTCCATTCCATATTTGATACTTCATCATCTTCCTTCATGTTTTGAATCAATGACCACCATTGATCAGCATCTCCAGTGAGGCGGTAAACTGCCATGATAACTTTTTCCCTTTCACTGCTCCCCAAAGCCTGAAATATTTTCTCTAGGTAATTTATCCATTACTAGGCTACTAAGGGATTTTTACTCCCATTGAACGTTGGTGGTTGTTGCCTCATGAATCGATCTAACATTGATCCTCCACGTTGTGGATCAGGGTGCTCCATACAGGTAAGGTTATTATTCATAACCTGAGTAAGTTGTCCCAGTATGGTGATTAGCTGATCGACACCAGTTGCATCACCAGACCCACTATAATTATCTTGAGCAGGAGGGAAATCCCTACATGGAGTGCGTGCATTGATACGGTTTCCATTTCTTCCACTAGGCGCCATTTCTAAACAATTGAATAAACTAGATCAGATTATGAATCAAAATACATAATCCCATACTTATAAAACACTTAACATAAATTGAACTATTTATGGATATAATCCATAATCATAAAAATGTTTTCTTTGAGGAATTATATACTCATAAACCCTTCATAATGATTTGTAAAGAAAATGAGAGTTATCCTAAGCATATCCCCCGGGAGTGTCGTAACCAAGAGTGCAGCAAGGCCCGTTGTCGTGCACCAGTTCCCGTTCGAGTCTAGCTCAAAGCGGTGTTTTCGGGTTTTACCCCTAGGTACATCTGTGCCAGAGCCACCTCTACCTGCTCGTATCCAGACAGGGATGTATTGCTTGGAAAACTCACAAAATCTCTACAATACCAAAATTCTAGGAAGTTATTCTATACTAATCCTCAAAGTTCATCTTAGGTCTACGTGCTCTAATCAGAGTTTATCTAAATCTAGCTTCCAAGGTTTGTACTAAACATCCTCTGATACCAACTGTAACGCCCCGACCCTAGTTACCCAGAGTCGGTGCATTATTACATAACATTGGCATGATCACAAGAAAGATCAAATCTCGAAATACCGATTGGTTTAGTAGCCTTGGAAACACTAGATATATTCATAAGTTTTACATTACATCATAAAATGAAAAACTACTACAACAACATAATGTCTCCATAATCCACACTCATATCCCCACATAAAATCCCTGCAGGTCATTCATAATTTACATCTTCACTTCCTGGGAAAAATAAATCATAGAAAAGGGGTGAGCTCAAATGCCCAGTAAGGATAACAATATAGCGGAAACATTCATGAATAAGAATAAAAAATTAAGGCAATGTATAACTAAAACAAAATCCTTTCAAACATGAACTTTCAACATGGTATGGCATAAATAAAATGAAATAATGCCATTTACTTATTCACATGGATATTCTACTAATCGAATAATCACATGAAAAAATCATTGACCACTTTCATAATGTTGGAATGCATAATTCCAGACTATCATAACCACATAGTCAAGGCCTCGTGCCAAGACTACAAATAAGATTTTGTCAAGGCCTTGTGCCAAGACACTAGTTAGTCTAATGAGACCTACTGATGCATCGAGGATCTATAGCGGGCTCCACCCGTCACATATTAAGTTCAATGCATTCCCATATGAAAAGGTTTAAACATAACATAAACATTCGTATTAAAACTAGCATACGAAATGTCAATACTTTCACCATAAACTATGAATGGTATAAAAATAGAACATCCACAGTCAAACATATCACAAAACCTTCAATACAATATAGAAGTTTTGTATCATAATAAATCAACTTCAAATAATCTTAAAATCCATCAAAGGATGTTGACATAGATGAAATCAAAATTCTTTTTAAAGAAATATATCCTTTTATTTTGAAATCATTTCAGATCCATATAAAATAAAACATTTTCTTTGAAAATATTCTTATAAGCTTGTAAGGAAATCTTTGAATAGTTTATAACGGCGGAAAATAACCGCACCCGCCGTATATGTTAAAAAAAACATTCTTATCTTAATTCTGTCGAAAAGGTTAAAAAGCACCTTGTTTGGAAAACGACGGAAAGATTCCCTTATAAACCTCTTATAAAAAGTCAAAAAAGGGTATAAATGACTTTAACCCATATTCTATTAAATATTAAAAATGTTTTGAAATATATTTTGAAGAAACATGGATGTGGATGATAACGAGATCCCAGTAGATTATTACGTATAAACAACCTCGGATAATGAAGAGATTGTGAAATAACCCTTACCTTGTACTTTTCCTTGGTTGGGGTAGGTTAACCTCATATATAATGGTGAAATAATTGTTATTAAATTATACAATAATCATATACATTAATATGATATCATATATGATCTTTTAATATTGATTTGATAATAATATCTTAGAATTATCGTTGTTTCGGGTGTTAACTTACTTGTTTTCTTTTATATGTTTTGTTACGTAAGACATGTTTGTAAAGGATAGGTTTTATATTATTCATATCCATAATGATATCAAGTCCTTAAACATCATTTTTAAATCATTAAATGATAATTATACTTGAATTGATACGATGGAGAATGAATCTCATCGCGTTCGTGGAGACGGTAGTCCGTACGTACGCACGAGCGACAATATCTTTCTTTTGATATTAAAATAATATATAAATGGATGGTATATCATATATAAAGAATCATTAACATGTTATATTTATTATTTACATGAGTTACACATCATTATTATACCCATCCAAATAATATTATATTGAATAACAATTACACCACGACGTGGAGACGGTAAGCCGTACGTACGCACGTATGGTGACATGTTATTCAAAGGGTGGATAGAATACTGAATATGGTTGTACCATATTTATAACAACATCACAGTATATATATGATACTGGATTTATTATTTTAGAATGGTAAAAACAAAGGAAGAAGAAGTGGAAGAAGAAATGAACTTAGAAAAGGGTGGTGAAATCATTATCACTTCTTCGGGTTCTTCCTTTTGATTTTATCAAAAGGGCTCCTTAGGTTGGCTTTCTGATCAAACTAAGTCCCCTAGGTTGTAGTGAGGGAAGTTGGGAGAGTATTTGGGCAGAGTTTGGCCGATCCAAAAGGATTTGAAGGTGTGAAGAAATGAGAAGGAGGAGTGCCCTTTTATAAGAGGGGTGAGGGGCACCTTTGGAAAAGCTAGAGATATTAGTTTATAATAAATTCATATTCGGTATACAATGGCTCCAAAGTTGACTATTAAAAGGTTAAGATGGGGATGGGTCGAAAACAACTCAACCAAGAGAATTTAGACAGGTTTCGGTACTTATATTAACCTTATCTTTAAGTATTAACTCTAAGTTAATTAGTTTCACTTTTACAATGTCTCTTTGTATTTTTATATAATATTGTTAATAAACTTACTATATACATCCAAGAGACCCCATAGTGGTCCATTAATGATGAACCTATCATTATATAAGTCTCTTGGCCGAAACTTAGATTTTTAGTAATTTAATATCAATTAATAATATAATATTTGTTTTAAGAACTCTTTTATGTCAATTTTGGCACTATTCAATAGTTGATTTTTGTGAAACTCATAACAGATTTATTACTTCAAAAAAAGTCAATTAAATCAATCCTAATATATCATATTATCCTATAAAATTAGTTTATTTCATTAAAAGTTTCATATTATATTTATTTGGTCATTTAAAATATCAATTATTTTAATTTTTCACTATTATAGTAATTACAGCATCATCATTGTGTCATAAATAAAATAACATATTTAATGTCTAAAAATTATAAATAAAATATAATTATGTAGGAAATAGTTTTATCTTTCTAATGAATATTTATAATCTAAAATATAACATATATAACCCTATGTAACAATTGTTTTTCTAAATGATATATGCTTGTGTCATTTTTGTATTCATTTTAACTTAATTAAAATAAAGTGTCATTATCACTTACAAGTGGATCCATGGGGTCCCAAAATCGAACCAAAGATGCCCATGGTCGAACATGTATCAACAAATAGGGTTAAGACACGTTTTAGGGTAATTTAGTATTATTATAATATTATTTTTTAACCCTTATTTACCGGATTTACCCTTAACCACGGTAAATAAAATATTTACCGTAGTAATTATTCAAAATGTCTAAAAATAAAAGTTACCTATTTACACAATTTGAACATCCTGATTCCAAATATGGAATCCATTTTCCTAAATTCAAAACACTGAAGTGGCAGAAATTAATTTAAAATTAATTCCCGCTGTCAAAACAAAAAGCGTGTTTTTAAGAGATAATAACTATCAAAAGATTGACACTTGTTTATGTTCGGTTTAATTGTAAACTTATGTCCAATTACCAACATTATATTAAATGGTAAAAATATATTCTAAATATACTTTAAAACTACTAAAATTCATTATTTATCACTATTAATTATTTTGATTAAAAAAGTTGTTTTTAATTAAAATTTAGTAATTTTCACTATTCATCAAAATATGAAAGTTATCCGAAAAGTACCAAAATTTCACCTTAGGCTAAATTAGATATTCCGAATCCAAAAATGAAGTCCATTTTGAAATATAAAATATATATAATTATAAAAAGTAGGTATTACTATTCATAACGGCTAGTTTGATTGGTTGTTAGAACTCGGTGTTGCGTACAACACACGCTATCGCATTATTCAAAGAGAAGCGTACCGTAGAAGTTTGGGGTGTTACAATGGAGCCACTTGTAGGTGATAGGGACACATTATTTTAATTAAGTTAAAATAAATACAAAAATGAAAAAAGCATATATATTTTAGAAAAACAAATTTTACAAAAGGTTATATATGTTGGATTTTCAACTATAAATATTAATTAGAAATCTAAAATGATTTCCTACATAACTAATTATATTTATAATTTTTAGACGTTAAATAATTTAATTTATTTATGAAACAATGATGATGTAGTAATTACCATAATAGTGAAAAATTAAAATAAATTATATTATAAATATCCAAATAAATATAATTTGAGACTTTTAATTAATTACAATAATTTTGTAGGATAATATGACATATGGGGATTTATTTAATTTACTTATTTTGAAGTAATAATTCTGTTATGATTTATGAAAATAAACTATTGAATATTGTCAAAATTGACATAAAAGAGATTTTAAAACAAATATCATATTATTAATTGATATTAAATTACTAAAAATATAAAATTCGGCCAAAAGACTTATATAATGATAGTTGTATCATTAATGGACCACTTGGGGTTTCTTGGAGGTATATAGTAAGTGTATTAACTATATAATATAAAAATACAAAGTGACATGGTAAGTGTCAATCTAATTATATAAGAGTTAAAACTAAAAGATAAGATTAATATAATGACCCAAACAAGTCTAAATTATACCGGTTGAGTGGTTTTAGACCCATAACCTCCTTAAGCATTAAATAATAAACTTTGGATCCATTAGAAACCGAATATGAATTTATTATAAAATAATATTTCTAGCTTTTCCAAAGGTGCCCCTCACCCCTCTTATAAAAGGGCACTCCCCTTACTCATTAATTCACACCATCAAAGCCTTTTTTTCTCGGCCAACCCCTGCACAAATACTCTCTCAACATCCCTCACTACAACATAGAGGCCTTATTTTGATCATAAAACCAACCTAATGAGCCCTTTTGATCAAATGAAAAAGAAGAACCCAATGAAGTGGTAATGATTTCACCACCCTTTTCAAGTTCCTTTCTTCATCCACTTCTTCTATATTTGTTATTACCATTCTAAAATAATAACTCTAGTATATTATATATACTTTGATGTTATTATAAATATGGTACAACCATATTCAGTATTCTATCCATCCTTTGAATGACATGTCACCATACGTGCGTACGTACGGCTTACCGTATCCACATCGTGGTGTAATTGTTATTCAATATATTATTATTGTTTGGATGGGTATAATAATGATGTCTAATTCATTTAAATAATAAATATAACATGATAATGATTTTGTATATAATATATAACATCCAATTAAATATTATTTTAATATCAAAATAATGATATTGTCGCTCATGCGTACGTACGGACTACCATCTCCACGAACGCGATGAGATTCATTCTCCATCATATCCATTCAAGTATAATTAACATTTAATGATTTAAAAATAATGTTTAAGGACTTGATATAATTCTAGATATAAATTAGATACATCCTATCCATGAAAAACATGTCTTACATAACAAAACATATCGAAGAAAACGAGTAAGATAACACCCGAAACGACGATAATACTAAGATATTATTAACAAAGCAATGTTAAAAGATCATATATGATATATTATTAATATATATGATTGCTGTATAATTTAATAACAATTATTTCACCATTATACAGGAGTTTAACCTACCCTCAACCAAGGAAAAGTACAATGTAAGGGTTATTTCACAATATCTTCATTATCTGAGGTTGTTTATATATGATTATCTATTGGGACTCCTTTATCATCAACATCCATGTTTCTTAAAAATGTATTTCAAATTCTTTTACTATTTACTGGAATATGGGTTAAAGTCATTTATACCCTTTTTGACTTTTATAAGTGGTTTATAAAGCAATATTTATTTCTTTTTCCAAATAATTTCCTTTTTAACCTTTTCGATAGAATTAAGGAAAGAATTCTTTTTAACTTATTGGGCGGGTACGGCTATTTTCTACCAATATAAAATCGTCGAAGCTTCCCTTACAAGCGTATAAAAATATTTTCAATGAAAATTTTTTATTTTATAAATATATGACACTTAAATGATTTCAAAATAGAAAGATATATTTCTCTAAAAAGAGTTTTGATTTCATCTATGTCAACATCCGTTGATGGATTTTATGCTTATTTGAAGTTGATTTATTATGATACAAAACATCTATATTGTATTGAAGGTTTTGTGATATGTTTGACAGTGGATGTGTTCTTTTTATACCATTCATGGTTTATGGATGAAGTATTTACATTTCTTATGCTAGTTTTAAGACGAATGTTTATGTTATGTTTAAACCTTTTCATATGGGAATGGATTGGACTTAATATGTGATGGGTGGAGCCCGCTATATCTCCTCGATGCATCGGTAGGTCTCTTGAGACAAACTAGTGTCTTGGCACAAGGCCTTGGAAAAATCTTATTTGTATTCTTGGAACGAGGCCTTGGCTATGAGATTATGATAGTCTGGAATTATGCATTCCTACATTATGAAAGTGGTTTTTGATATTGCACGTGATTATTCGATTAGTAGAATATCCATGTGAATAAGTAAATGAAATTATTTCAGTTTATTTTTTCCATACTATGTTGAAGTTCATGTTTAAAAGGCTTTTTTTAGTTATACATTGCCTTAAATGTTTATTCGTATTTATGAAAGTTTCCGCTATATTGTTATCCTTACTGGGCATTTGAGCTCACCCCTTTTCTATGTTTTATTTTTCCCAGGATGTGAAGAAGTAATTTATGAATGACCTGCAGGGATAATATGAATGGATAAGAATTAGGAATATGGAGACTATATTGTTGTAGTTTTCATTTTATGATGTAATCTAAACATTATTAATATATCTAGTGTTACCAAGGCTACTAAACCAATCAGTCTTTTGAGATTCGATCTTTCTTGTGATCATGCCAATGTTATGTAATAATGCACCGGCTCTGGGTATCTGGGGTCGGGGAATTACAATTTTTGTTACAAAAGTGTATTCAATGATCTTTTATTTATAGAATAGTATTTCCTACTTTAATTATTGAAAAGTATTACTTATGATAATGTATTTGTGGTTTACATGTTGTTTTGAAAAACTAAAAGGTTTACTTCTTTGTGAAACCCATTCTGAGCTTTTTCCTCATCCTATGTTTTCAAATGTTTTTCACAGGACATGAATTGGAATAGGGAAAATGATGGGATAAATAAAAATTCATGATGTCTATAACACGGAACTAGACATGTTTCTTTTTAACAGTTTATATTTTATAAGAAAATGGATTCTGAGTTGTAGTATCTACATGGAATATTCGTGATGAAATGCAATTGTTATGTCCTAATTCTCTAAAACTCTAAAATTTAAATATCCTTAATATTAATTCATGATTTAACTCAAGATTATGTAATGTTTATGGATGAGTCCTTATACTATAAAGTCGACCATGTATTTAATTTAATACAATTTATAATCCCACTTGTCCGATTTATGTATTATTTTTATTTATGATTACTTAGTAATATATCATTTATTTTAATGACATTTAATTTATTTTTGGGTCTATACATATAATTTAACTTCAATGACATCAATTAAATAATGGAAATAAAATATAACACAATTAAAAAAATTATAATTTATAAATACCTCTTAAATTCATGTAATATCACAATTAATCAAAAATATTTTTTATAAAAAAATAACATACCTTTAGATTGCTACTACATCCATTGGCACTGAATCATCGATGAGTATGAATTTCAGGTAATTAAGTAATTTCAAAAAATAATAAATTAATTTCTGTAACAAATTTGAAACTTCAAAAAAACTATTTTTTACAATTAATAATATCTCTTTATAAATATGACATAATATTATATATATTAAAATATTCCGAGTGAGATATTGTAGTTATTCCTTACATGAAGGAATATAAATGTCCTCATCAAATAAAAATGAAACCAAAATTACGTAATTATTAATATTTATGTATATGGTTGAATTAAACTCAAAAAATAAAATAGTTCCATTTTTTTCATGATTTTGAGACCTTAACTGAATGTTTTAAATTTAATTAACCATTTTAACCATTATTACAGTGATATAATTTTACCTACGATACAATTAAACATGAATTGAAATCAAATTTACCAATTTCCCAAATCTAAGACCCCTGGAAGAAAATATGAAAGGAATGTTTCATCTATAAATTCTAAGAAGTGTATGAAATGATATTTATTATAAATGTGAAAAATGGAAAGGAAAATAGTTTGATAGAAAAATTCATTACAACTGTAAAAATGAATTTATAACCAAATAGATAACAACATAAATTAATATATAGTAATTTTATTTATAAAAATTAATAAATAATTATTTTAATTTAATATCGAATTTTTTTTAAAAAAAAAATTGAATTTAAATTAGATTATTTAATGAAAATAAATATTAGTTTGGCATGAAATTTCATTTTTACACTATACACTCAAAATCAACATTTACATAAAAATATCTAAAATGCATCCTAATGATATTACAATCTTATGATCTAAAAAATTATAACCATTTTAAAAATACACTTAATTAAAGGTAAAGAAATTAATTATAACATCCAAAAAACAAAATAAAACCCATTTTGGATGAAAATGAACTCCAAATCATAAAATAAATTCATTATTTTGTTCATGTATATAAAATTAACTTAATTTAAAATTAATTTTTTGAATTTTTTATTAATTATATATTTTATAAATATATTTCAAAATTTAATTATTCTTATTTATATTCACCTAATCAACAGCTCGATTAAAACATCAATATTTATGTAATAATATTTGGCATTTTGATTAAGTTTAGTGTTTAAGAATCCACATGCTATAGAATATGTTACTTATGAAAATTGAAATATAAAATTATTGGTTGTTACATTAGGGAATCAATGAGTACACTAAAATGACCATTTATTCACTCAAATCATATTTATGTTTAGATATTGGCCCAATATTGATTTTGTGGCTATTGATGAACTATGATTCATTAAATATATGTTTCATTCATGAATTTGATTTTGGAATTCCTATATTAATTAATATTAGATAATAATTACATTGAATCTATTGAGATATTAAAAATGAGAAGGACAGAATGTGTGTAGTGGTCTTTTCAATGAAAAAATAGAATAAAATGATGTTAAATAAAAAATAAATGATTAAAAGAGAAATAGAAATAAGACAAAAGAAATCATTATGGAAGGATACATTGGGTGACAGATCAATTGTTGTATATATATTTATATTAGATTATCAAATATATTTTTTTTTTTTACACAATATTAATATTTTTAGAAACATCCTACATCAATAGTTTATGGATATTCCCTACTATTTTTTATACATGATGATTACTTGAATGCATGATAAATCATTTTAAATGATCATGTAATGGAGGAATCGTCGTTTATTGCATGTTGAATCTTATGAACATCTATTGTGACTAAATTTTGTGTGTTAGCAGTTTTTTCCATCATTTAATTTGATATTTTCATTCACATTAGCATTTTTAAATGCTTTTTAATATATAAATAAAAAATTAAATTAATTCACTAATTTAAAATCATAATAATAAGTCACATTGTTCATTTGGGGCCATTAGAATTTTTTGAAAAACATTAAAACATGTTAAAAAACATATTATTTTACATAAATGGGTTATGTATAATTCCTAGTAGAGATGACCTAAAATGATTGATGAGATTCATAAATAATTAATGTCACTCTGCCTCATCTACAAAAAATATTGTGACAAATTCAAACATTGAAAAACAATTCAATAAATACTATATAAATATTAATGATTCATTTCATTATAATGTTTCACCAAATATCAAAATAATTTTTCTGACCATATATCAATATTTCTCTCTGTGTGTGTACATCCCATAGTAAATCGAATAGTGGTAATATTTTTAATTATATCTTCCATTAATGAGTTGCCATATGGATCAAATAACATATATCGGAATTTATATAAGAGACTTTGTAATTCGATTTGTATAATAAAATATGCTAACATAAAATAAATAATATCATGTCACATCCCAAATCCAATGATTCACTACAGATATATTATTATATCATTATAGAGGAGTACCTGTATAATTAATCTAATGTTTGAGAAGAACCTTTATGACTAGTTTACCTTTTACACTTTTTTTCCATAGGATAAGGATGAGTAAATAAACTATCATCATCACTTGTAATCTAATATTTAAATTTGTAAATAATATTTATAACTTATATGAATCGTTTTTATCAACATCTCATGTAATTGGGTTATTTAAGACAAAATAGTCATGTTTATCCTCCAAAATTTCAAACTTATAACTATGGATGAGAGTACAAAAAGAAATATGTGAAATTCATTTCCTATATCTATCCCCGAGAAATTGGATTACAAAAATGCCCATATTTCTTCGCATTACACTTACCCATGTGATAAGGTGAGTTTAATTTTAATCACAATACCAGACCAATGATCACTATATAAATAGAATGAATCGTCTCACATAACACTAACTAGTTTTTAATATAATTCTCTATAATTTTTAAGGTAAATAGATAATCAAATCCCAGTTACAAATATATATAATAAATTGGGTCATTTAATATACCAATTCAATATCATTGCATAATTACCATATCTATATCATCATAAGTGATCCAAGTCATCATAAAGTTAATCCGTCACAAAAAATAATAAGGTTCTATATGTTTTTAAATGTAAATATCATCCATTAATATTTTACAACATCATCTAATAAATACCATGAAATCAGAAGATTCTTTCATTATCATTTTTTAAATTTATATTCATAATTTTTAGTGTAAACATTCTCCATCATCAAAGATAATTCAAAAAAATATTATCAACACAAAAAAATAAAAAACATTATTTGAGAAATAATTCAATATCATTATAGGTTATAATTTTTATTCATCACCCATGTATATCATTAATCATTATATGTCCATAACTCATTGTTTAAATTTACATTAATTTAAAAAGTGATATACTTGCCATTAGGTCATCCATAAATTATTTTTACTTAATATACATGACAATATTTATCAAATTTCTATTAATAATTCTCAAAAAAATAGATATTAATTATATACCACATAATGAAATTCTCAATTTAGGAGAACCCAATAACATCAAATAATAGTACACAATAATTATTGATAAATTTTGTAATAAAATATCACTTTTTATATTCTAAAAACTGTAACATTAATTTCCTCTTCATTTCCATCAATAATTCCTCTTATCATCATAATTTTATATAATCATAATCAATTTCAATATACTTCCCTCTTATATATTCAATCTACCAACATAAATGAGTTCCCATCAAAATTATATAATAATTACATATATCGTAATTAATTTATTCTTAATGGAAAATCATTAATAATTTAATTTGTATATACATAATAAGAATAAACCACTCTACCATTTCACACCATTAAAAATGCTGGAAGTAGAAGAAAACATGGTAGTGAATCAACACCATCAATTTACAAATTCATCAATATTCAGAAAAATTGTATGTTGTCTAAACATAATGAATCTATTATGATATTAATTAACCAAATTCTAATTTATAAATTGACCAAAATTATAAAAATGGTTTAATTAATTTTATAATGTTGAGTTGAGTCTAATTATTACACACCAATATGGGGAAGTAAATAATAATAATCAACCAGAATCACCACATGTCATTATAAATTTACTATTAAGAACTAGAGAGTGGTACCAAGTGTTTAGGGAAAAAAATAAAGCATTTTTAATGAAATTCCCGGAAAAGAAGAGTAAAAAAATGTGTAATGGTGAATGTTTATATTAATAAAGTATTTTTAGAACCACTTAAATTTAGAATGGAATCTAAAATATTAATTAAAAGTTCACCTTTTTATTATATTTTAATTTTTGTCTTACAAATATATATAGGTGACTCTATGACAATCCACTAATTCATTTCTCCACTTATCCACATAGGATTTATTACCATTAATAAATCATAATACCTTAAATTTTCTAGAAACATGAACAGTTGTTACTATATATCCACTAAATTTTACATGTGCTGGGTATTATAATCTTTGTAAGGTTTCCCCAATTACTTTGATAAACAATTGTGAATAAGAAAATACAAAAAATGTAATTCCAACAAATATTGAAAAATAAACAAAATTCAATTTAAATCATCTATATAAAAAAAAAATCATATTTTAGATATGAAAAGACAAGATATTAAATATATCTACTGTAAATTTAAATTTCCATAGATTCAATATATATGATTAAACCCTGGTTTTAATTCCAATATAATACACGTTCCCCCAATAACCCATTTTAATCAAATTCTAGTTTATTATTTCAATATAAAATATATATGAATTCCATAGAAGACTTGAAATATCACATTTCCTATATACAAAAAATATTCTTATTTTTCTGATGTAAATGAAAAATCAATGTTTTCTTGAATGTCACTAAAAAGTCCTTGAGTTTCTAAAGTAACTCGAAAATATCCATATTCTTCAACATCAATGGGAAATCTATATTTTCAATGTATCCATAAAAATACACGTTTTTCAATAAAATTAATTAATTAATGATCATTTAAGTGTAATATGAATGGAATTCAAATGATTTCATACTCTCTTCCAAATTCCATTTCAATAAATTCACTGTAACTATTAAATAAAAATAAAAAGTATATATTATAATAGTTAAACCATCAAATTTCTAGTTATTTATCACTATAATTATTATTTAAAATTTTCACTTTTTAAAAATCCTAAATTTTTATGATCCAAATCAAATAATAAATTTTTTTTATTATTATAATAAAAATATAATGAATAAAATATTTCATTATTCTAATAGAATTTATTAATTCCACTGACATAGTTCAGTTTCCCCCAATTTTTCCAAAAATTCTATTTTTGTTGATTTTTTAAAGGTAAACCACTAAGCCATATAAATAAATTCTTCCATGGATATTAATCCAATAATAATAGTTCATGACTGTCCATATGAGAAATATAAAATGACATATTTTCTATTGAGAGAGCCATATGAATACCTCTTTCAATTTATCTATGGCCTAGTGAGTTTCATATCCCTCATTTTGTTTGGTATGGCCTTATGAAAATCATCAATTATTACATATAAAAGATCATATTCAATGGATAAACGTACAAATGAGTGTAAAAACATCCATGAAACATGGAAAAAGTCATGAAAAATGTTATTAAACTAAATTTTTATACGGATTTCAAGAGAATAATAAAAAACTGTAATATGGTATGTTATCTCCTCCTCATAAATTTTTTGAAACAAATTAATATATAGAATAACTTCATCAATATACACTAGTATCTAATTCAGTCTCCCTTCATATGATCTAATTTCACCTATCTCGTTTTTGTAAAACCATTTCCACCTAAATCACTTGATCGATCTCACATAATAGGTTAATGATGTTTCCTCCCAAAACATTTATAGGACCTCTCAAAGAACAGATCAAAATTTCCCCATAGTAAATATTATTTATTGAGTCTAAATCCCATAAATTATATCATATAATTTCTTCTATATCATATCTCATTAATTAGGAAGATTAAACTCTTTGAATTCAACCCTCACATCTATTTTCTCATTCATTTTTTCATTCATAAAATAATCTAATTTCACCATAATCACCATGGTTATCTAAATTAATATTATTATCATACAATATACTGATGGTATAAAACAATAATAATTCCACTAATTCACATTTCTATCATAAATAACCATTACAATGAAATCCATTCGATTACATAAAATTAAAATTCAGAAAATAAAATACAATGAATTTTTTGTTTTTTTATTATTAATTTTTTATGTTTTTTGTATATTTATTTAATATAAATTACAATGAATTTATTTTATAAATACAATAATAATACTTATGTAATTATATAAAATATATATCGGAAAAATTATTTATTAAATATCAATTTCTCAACTTAATTTTATTTATATTCCATAATGATATGGAATTAATAAAAAAATTTAGATGAAATTATATAAAACTAATTCACAATTATATGCTGACCAACCTTAAATAAAAACATTCAAGATAAAATATTATTTATTTTATATTATAAAAAAGAGAGGTATTACATTTCTCTCCTACATGGGACATATATCTCTAAAAATTCACTGAGTGAGTTCACTATTGAAAATATCTAATGGATTATACAAAATATGATCTACACACAGCCATGAGTCAACTTTAATCACCCACAATTAAATTAAATTACATCCTGTGAAATAAAATTCCATCGAATGTTCAATTTTAATTAATAAAATATTAAAAAAAATCAATGTAATAAATAATACGTTTTAACTAAAAAACTTCTCAATTACAAAAATCAGAATAATTAGAATCAAAAATATTCAATTGATAAAAATGGAAAACATTATGAATATTTAAATGATTTTTTGGAATTAAAATTGATTAGGAACCCAAAAAAAATCATTCCATAATATTAAAAGGAAATATTTTAATGAAACCTCCTTACAATGGAACCCTGATTGGTATGGTAATAAGGGAAAAAAATATAATATATCTGGATTCCAACCATTATTAGTCCTCTGGTTGGTGAATATAACTGTGGTTATTAAAATATCACATATTAAAGGTTTTACTCTAATTTCTTTAAAAAAAACCTGAGATACAATGGAAACAGAGATGATCGTTAATTTTGATAAAATAAAAAAGTAAATGGAAAAATAAATCCTATAATGAATTTATAAATTAAATAGATACAAAAACTTATCATTATAATTACCAAAAAATACTAATTTGAAAACATATCAACAGGTCTAAAGCTATTGACTGTAACATATATCCCTATCCATGGAGTTCTCCTAGAAACCTGCTCTTTTTTATATACAAAGGGTGACAATAACATGTATAATATATAGGATCACGACTGCATTCTCTCATTCACATGTCAAAAGAGCACACTACTGCACCTGGGATGAAATTTTTATGTCCACGTAACCTTGAATATAGATATGTGAAGATGGGGTACACACCCATCTTTCTTCATCATGATGGATGTTTGAAAAAAACAAAAGTATAAATCTATAGGAGTAATAAAAAACATTAATATCATGTGTGGTGTATATTAAAATAAAATAAAAAGATATATATATATTAATAACTCCAAATACTATCCTTATGGATTCAAAAATGAGGTCCATCCCATCACACATAATCGCCAAAATGTATTATAAATAAATCTAGTAATTATTACAACTCTATATGTACCAAACTAAGCCAGATACTCCCAAACACAAGAAACATCCAATCATTCCATTCAAAAAAGCTCTTTTACATATTTTTAATAGTAGAATAATTTCACTTATAATATTGATAATGTAATGATTAATTCAATGAATTGTTAATTATAATTTCACATATTCAATTTCATTCAATTACATGTGTGAAACATCCAAATATAACCCAATGTAACCCATCCATATAATTTCATTGAAAAATGCTTCAAAACCGATCTATTTCACAATCTATAAGAGTCACATTCACATAAATTCTCTACCTACACAATTCACAACCATAAGTCATCTAATTCACCACTAAGCAACACCTTATTTTTGAACATGGAATCACATCATAATTACTTCATTTCCATTAATTGTATTCTCACAAAAATTCAACATTTCATTGATAACCAATTTATTTGATGGATATATATATATTTAACTCTTTTAATTTGTGGAGATCTTAATAAAATTCACAAAATGAGTTCCATAATGTTCAGTGATCCATAACAACACCGAAAAATCATAAAAAGTCATATATATAATGAAATGTTTATAGAAAACAATCTATTCAAAAATAAAACTGAAAGTAAAACTTGTGAAATTTATCAATTCATTTTGGTATAAATTTACTGATTTAATTTTCTTTATAATCACAATATTTAACATTTAAATAAAAATAAGAATAAATAATAATATTTCAACATGTAAATCTAATAAAGGAGAAATGATAGATCTGCAACCATTGATTGATTTTGTGAGGAAACATGATCACAATGGATGAATAAAGAGAAAAAAATCCATGAAACTCAATGTAAAACTAACCAATGACTATCCAATATAATCTTTTACCCTCCCATATCTGAAAATAAATCCAGAAAAATGATTAAAACTACTTTGATCCTCCTATAAATTTAACAACATAATATAATTGAACGATAGAAAATTATATATCATACCTCAATATAAAATACCAAATTAAATTTTATAATTGTTTATGATTGTTAATATAATCCATAAATATTTTCTGTTCGGTCTAATGGTCACTTAGAAATGAAAGGTAGAACAAAAAAGTCAAAAAAAATGTGTTCAAAATTCTAATTAACATAGGAATCCCCCTAGACTCTACCACAAAACTATGGAAAACCTATATTCTCCTGGTTGTTCAATTCAATGCTCTATATAAAAATACAATTTATTTACCCTATTTTATGTTCCATTTCAAAATAAAAATTTTAACAAAAACATGTTCTAGACCATAGTGTGTTCCAGTATTTTTTTGATCTTTAATCATTTTCCATAGCTAAAATACCATGGCCCAAAACAAGTTACATTTCCATTTCACAAAAACCATGACCAATGTTTTGGCATTGTGATATCCTCTTCCATTTTTCAAACATGTACTCTACCAAATAATTGTGGCTAGTTCCACACCCTCCTAAAAGATTCTAAATATTCCCATTATACAAAGTATGTACACATTAACAAAATGGACTCTACCACAATAAGAATAAGTGTATTGTAACCTCCATAATGGCCCAAGCCCCTCTCCCTAACTCAAGAACTACCTCAAACTCATCCCTGGAAATGAATCCTTAATAATCCATAATGGAAATTTAGAAAAAAAAATATTCCATTATAGAAGACACATAACTAACAATTATAATCTTTGGGAATCAAAACATAATTTTGAATATTGAAAATAAGTGTGGTTTCCAAAAAACCATTCATTGATATACCTCTCTTGGATCCACTTGCAACAATAAAAACTACCACTATATTATATGATCCATAATCCACCTCTCTTATGAACAAACATCCCCGCCACCATTCCAAACTCAATATATCCCAACTAAACAACTACTAGAACCATCATTGAACACATCTTCAATAAAAAAAATGAATTAAAACATTCCATATATATTGATATTGTATGCATTGGGGATTATTGACACATATCTATACTTTTAAAAAAATTAATAAATTGTTTTTTTCTTTATTGGGAAGTTTTGTTCCATTATTAATTTGTATGAAGCCATAAAAACACAATAATACAGAAAAATGATACATCTCAAAAATCAAAAAAAATCAAGGCAAACATCATCAAGGATAAACAATATAATTTATTCAAATACACATGGTAATGGTAATGGAACTACTTTTAATTCTCCCACGTACACTCCCCTCTGATACTATGTCCGCACAATATGATCCTTAGGATTGAATTACCCATGTAGTAAATTTTCATGATGTTATTAGATCACCACTAGTCAAACATTGAATGTCACGCTATCCTTTTTATCAAATTCGTCAATGTTATTGAATTATGATTCACCGTTATGATATTTTAATATATTATAAACATATATGAAATCATGGATCCTTTCAAGCCACTGTAGGACCACCAACTAATATATCTTCTTGCTAAAAGAATCTATCACCTATAAATTAATGAAAAACTACGGAGAATGATTTCTCCCTAAGTAGGATTGGATTTATGATAAATTTACTAAAATATTTTTTAGTTATTTATATTTATTAAATTATAAAACATGATGTTAATTAACCTTTTATCATATGTTTTTCGGATGAAGCGTTGGTATGATTCGATGTTTTTAATTTTTTATAATTATGAAAATTCCTTATTCAGAACATTGTAAATATAAACAAGTAATACCAGAAAATTATAATTGTAATGTTATTTGAAAATAATTAAATAAAACTAGAAATATTATCCACACATTCAAACTTATATTTAACTAATTTATTACCAATATTTTTGTTATCAATATTTATTCCAAACTATGAATGTATATCTTCCTTAGTGAGGTAATCGATTGATACAATTATTGAATCAAATTATATTACCCTAGACATAATAACTATCAATCAGATGGATTGAAATAACCTATTTATTCTTATTTTATGAATCCATAGATCAAAAATATATTTTACTTCCATTAACAAAAACCAAAATATCATCAAAATTTTAAATTTCTCACTAGTATTCCATAAAAAAGACATAAAATATTACAAATGAGAACATGAGTAACATGAAATTACAAAATAATAATAACAACTTCTTTTTTTATATTAAATATCCATCCATGTACGTGAATTATATATTTAATTATAGTATTTTATACAATGATACCATTCTTCATTTCATAGATGTGGTTTTAGTGACATCAGATAAACTAATCATTAAATGACATTATTTTGTATATATTCATCACCCAATAGTTGATTATTATGATTCACCATTACAATTCATGAATGTTTCATTCTATTCGATTGATTTTATTAAATTCAAAAAAAATGTGTTATCTATAGTTGGACTTTGTAATCACCGTACATCATTAAATTTAATTCCATTGACTATATCTAGTAATATTTTCAAGACCAATCACTGAGACATCACATGATTCCCAGTCCCGATATCACGGGAACAAGTTTTTGAAATATACTAAACATATTAAATTTAAATAAATGAAATTCTTTGAAAATAATGAAAAAAATTCAAAAACATTATCCCAGATCATAAATCTATGTGAACCGTTTTTAATCCGAGAATGGGTTTTACCCAATGTATAATATTACCATGGTAATGATGAGGATTTTGGGTAGAGGTGTTATCATTAGAGTATGTTCAAAATAAAATAAATAAATTTTAATTAACTGACCTTAAATAATAACTATAACTATATATTTACATAAATTTTTTTTGGGTTTTCTACAAACCCCTCCATCTGATATAGAGCCTTTGAATATTATTAGTGGATTTTCCATTAGATAACATTATCCAAATACAATATCAATAGCCGATGTGCAATGAAATTTTTTATTATGACTAATAATAATGATGTTCCTTCATTATTCATCATCAATTGATTTTTATCTATATAGTATTTTTATCTGCTGTAATTATCCATTTTTTATGATTCCTACAATTAACTTGAATCAATCATCTAATGAAACGATTTACAGATAATTTCAATTCTGGTTAAGGGATATATTTATCAGAGAATTGAGGGAATTATATTTTAAAATTTTATTTATCTCATAATTATTCTTTTAAATGGAAATTAATTGAGGGAGTCGTGAATCTTGTATTAGTATTATTCCTAATATTTTTTTATTTCTATCTACGTCAAAATTTATTCTTCAATTAAGGGATAATATCATGGAATGTTCGTTGAAAAAAACAATGAAATCGAACGTTGAGTTCATATTTCATGGTGAAATGGATTGATATCATTGATCAGTGATGATATCTTTTATGGGATCAATCTATGATGGAGGAAACAGTGGATGAAATTTATTTGGAGACAACCAATGTTTTTTTTAATTTGAAATGATGAATGACACCTACAGATTATTCCTGAATGGATTCAATGGGAAGAAACATGTTGATCGAGGATAGAATGAATTGTCAGGTTGTGATTCTCAGTTGTTTCAGTGAAATGTTGTTTCATATAGAGTAATATAGGTGTATCCAATGATGTGGGATATATGTCTAGAATTTTGTAAAATCATGATACACATATCATGTAATCAAGTAATAGACATCGTGTGATATCCATTAGTTTAGTGATTGGATTCCATAAAGTAATTATGTATAACAAGGTTAGTGATCCAATCAGATGATATGTGACCCTTCCATGTTGTAAGAGTGTGTAAATTGGATAGTACATAGACATGGACATCATTAAATAGTATTTGCATGTCTTGTACTCTAACACAGACATGGCTATGAAATATGTACATGGGAATTGTTATGTACTAGGGAAAAATAAAAAGTACATTGGCTCAGAAATTATGTGTTCTTTTATATGGACATGGGACATTTATGATGGTAAGAACCCAATATTAGTTTGGTGTATCATTTTCTACATGTTTATGTTACTTACTCCTTCAATTGAGCCACATTACATGTGTCTTATTCATTTTGGACAACTATCATTAGGGTGTTTCCCTTTATTCAATCCATGATGGTTAGTATGGAACTGTTTCCTACACATAGGATAATTTTTCCTTAAGCAGAAATTCTTGGATAGTGTTGTAGGAATCATCTCATGAGGAATCTATGGACAATCGTTATCATCATCATTTCCTCGTTTATGTTCATAGTATCATTGTGACTAATAATTTTTGGGTTCTAATTTTCGAAATAGTTTTTAAGTCATGACTGATTGGTTAGAATACCCTATAGGATTTGTTGTGATCCTTGTTTGCTTATAACAACTATTCATAATTCCCAAGTGTACATCCTATGAAAATAAATGATGAGCCCAAACTCCCGTAGTGATTACATTTGTGTTTTCTGACTCTTTTAGTGTGTTCTCCTAAAGAGTTCAATGTTTAATAAAGGAGAATGATCTCTTAAAAGGCCTTAAAATTGTTGATTTTCTGGAAAAAAATGATGGTTTTTTATTATATATGTATTTTATAGTTATATTTGATTTAAAAATATACATATCTAAAGATAATTTTTATTCTTATAGTTATATGATTAATGATATCAGTGTTCCCTACTAGGAATTGTATTATTCACTCTTACATGGTCATTTCCTACAGGTGTTGTTTCTTATGAAGACAAAATCCTTTTGATAGAGTCTTAGAGGGACTAGGACCACATGGTTCTAGATGATCCATAAATACCAAGGTGTGTTCATGTGGTTATCTTGATTGTAGTACAAATATATATATTCTATTTAGACATGTATTCAGACTCCTTGTGTTGGGATTGTATTTGACATTTATTACCTTCTAATGATTACTTTCATTCTATGGTTGTGGGAATTATAAGAATGAAATCATGTTTTATCAGTTGTTTAAGACTTCATAATTTCAAATGATTGGGTATTTTTGAATGTGTAGTGGTTAATTTGTTTATGTTATCACATGTTATTGATATTCCTACTTAGTGCTAGTCACCAACCCTTAGAGAATTAGTTGCAGGTTTGAAGAATCATGGAATGGGACCCGTAGGCACACTATGTGATGGAGTGGTATCAGTGGAGTCGGTTATAACTTATGACCATGTTTTTTAGATTTTTTGGGGAATTAATGTTATGTTCATTGAGTTTGGATTTCCAGAAAGGGACTCTATTGTTATTGTAGAAGTCGACCTATCCATTTTCTACGACTCTGATCACCATTTGTTCAACTCGGTTCATGAAGAATCTGTATTAATGGAAAATATTGGAAATGCACCATTTATAAATGTGTTTTAGTTTCCATGTTCTTCACGAGACATCACGCACAATATACGTGTTCATTTTGGTACATCTTTTCAATTTTATTACGCAACGTTGATATATTCCTTATATGATTGAACGTCATGATCATAAGGATGATCTCATCAGTGTGTAGGCGTATATATTGTGAATATTCTAAATTTGTTACCCCTTTGTAGTGCACTATTAATAACACAACCTATTTATTAGCATATGGTACTCGTAGTACCAATAGGTGATTTTGATAGGCTAAGAACAGTTACTGGGTTTTAGTAATAGAAACCACATATGAATCAAAAAAATCCAAACAAAGTAGAAATTATGTTTATTATTGAGGTAGTGACATGGGTTTTCCATCTCGTTAAGAAACTAATAGATAATATGGTTTTCCATGTGGAAACCATTCACTTTTGATATGTATGATGATGGGGAGGTTATGTGAACTAGTACTATAACAAGGAAACTCTATAATTGTCAAATGTAGAGTACATTTTTATGGAGGAGTTACATCCAAATATTTTGATGGATATAAAAATATAAGAGCATATAAATAATCAGTTTGGTAGTTTGACATAGCCGAGTATTCATTGAGGTTCACCAAACTCTCTAGGTACTCGATTGATATGATTCATGGGACGTTTTTTTGGGATCAAGACATCATTCAAGCACCATATAGAGACGTATAATCCAACATTATACCTCTTTTTCATCCCACACAGGATGGTGTTTTATAGAGATATTTGGTGATTGTGAGTTTCTTTAGAATGTAGAGATATGTAGTTGTTTCTGAAATTGGTCACACCGGATCTGAGAAATTTCCAGCAGGAAATGATATTAGTCTTAGGGAACTGGAAATGTGTGAATTTCAGTTGGAGTTCATATGATAGATGTTATATATTTCATAAAATCTTGATTTTCTAGTTATCCGAGGGAGAGGATATTCTGCTCATGTGACAATAGGGGATATCATTCATGAGATTGTCCAACCCAACATAAGACCAATTGGGAGATAATGGACAGTAAACATATGCATTGGATGCAAAAGGAATAGATTTTTTTGTATGGGTATGATCACAGAAGTGGATCATGGAGGGAATATGGAGGTGCTATATGATTCTAATTGTTACACCACCATCCATAGGTGGTCCACACCACAATCAAGTAGTTGGATGACTAGGATGGGACTTATGTAGTTAGCTAAGGCATGTCACCCATAGTCTCAATGAATGATATGAGGTATTATCTATGGCTTTTATACCTTATATGAAGTACATATATAACCAGGTTGTAGTAGTTTTTTTTAATAATTTTCAATTTTGAGTCAAAGATATTGTAAATGATCCCTTTGAAAAACTCTTACACATCATGACTGATAATTTATATTAAATTAGTGATCAAAAACAAGTGCTGATACTGTGAACTAGCTCTTTATTGAAAGAGATTTTGTTTGGATCTATTTGTAATATAGATGTGTCCTTATGGAAACATTTTTGTTATGGACTGGTTACCTATAGTCCATCACCAAATAGATTTTTTTTTGGCTAAGGATGTTGTGTGTCCCCAATGATGGGTCCATGTTTTTATTTACAAATTAAAGGGAAACCCTGCAATCATCAGATGGACACATTCATAGGTTGGGTAGCCAATTACTTGTTAGTTGGATTTCATGAACCATGGTGTAGTGAATTGTATGAGTTCTATGATCCCTATTGACATTGAAGAGTATGGGGATGACCTTCCTAAGGATGTTCTAGGATTTTTTCCCCACCGAGATACACTAAAGAATGCCTTCAGAAGACATTATGGTCACTATTAGTACTTTTTTATACCCTTTGGTGTGGCAAAGTCCCCATAATAGTTCACAATAATAATTAACCATATTTTCTATCCTTTCATATACTGGTTCATTTTATTAATCATTGATGATATCCTTGTGTACTTATCATATGATGAGGACTGCACAAGACTCTTGAGAATGGTTCTATATGAACATTAAGAAAACCATATTTATGGGAATATCTCAATGTTAGAATACTATAGTAGGGAGTTCTACATTATAAAACACGTTACCTCTAATAATTTCTATAGTAGTGGACCTAGTGATGTTTGTGGAAATGATATAATGGAATAAACTAATGATTATGTTGGAGGTGAACAACATACATGGGTTGGAAGGATACTACTCAAGGTTCATACCAAACATCCCTTTGATATCAGTACACAGACATCTTTGACCCTAAAGGGGAATCATTTCATGTGTATGGAGTGGTTTAAATAGGTTTTTTAGATTTTTGGGTACTGATTTATGTGATCTATCATCTTGAAAATTTCATTGGATAGTGTAAGGTACATAGTGTTATACGATCCATCAGGGACTGACTGTTGTTGTCTTCTGGTGCAGAGTAAGGGAATGAATGCCTATGGCTCACATTAGATGAGTCCACATGAGTATAACAACATGGAAAATGTCATTTAGTTATTAATGGAATCCTTTTTAATTATATTGTGGTGACTCTAACTAATGGGTTCACAATTTATCAACTATTCTATCCATAAGAGTCAAATATATCATCTCTCATACTTATATTGTCACGAACCAGCCCGCGTGGACCCTGAACCGGTCACCCAGGATAGCCCACGACAAGTCCCGAGAGGCATTCCCGATCCTCCCTGGATGGTGACAAGTACCAAGGGCATCAATAGAGTACACAAGGGAATGATTTCACCCATATATAAACAATTAGATAAACATCGGAAATAAACAGACATCCCAAAATGGATTTATATAAAAATTGAACTAAATCTTATTTGTACAAGAAACTAAAAGTAGAAAAAAACCAACAAATCAACTGAACAATCCCGATAACCAACTAACTCTATGTCACACTTCTGGTCGCTATCCAACAAAATGAAAAAATGTCTCCCAAGGTGATCAAACAAAAGATGAAACCTTCACACGGGCTAAAAAAAGAAGAAGACTATAGGCATGAGTATTAAAACTCAGTAGGTTAGCCCGATATTCTATTCCCAATGCACACTCCATTAAAATAAAAGAAACATCAATTTATAGTTTTAAATTCATGATATGAAAGTATTGTTTTCAAATGAGGTTCCATGCTATAATAATTATCAGACAAAAACATGCATGTTTAATAAACAAAAATGCAAGTAACAATTTTTTTCAAAGAGGTGAAACATCAAAATGAAAATAGTTTTCAAGACAGCTAATTTAAAGAAATTTAACATTTAAAAATATAACACATGATATTGAATTTACCAACCAAACGCACCGTATGCTGACGGTGAGTACAAAATAGCCAATGAGAACTAGCCATGGGAACACCCATAGGCACTAGTTAGTTGTGAGCCCCAGGTACCTCGTATATCGGTGAAAGTAACCATTATAAATATTTGTTCTCATGCACGAGCCACTAGTAGGGAGCATACCCATAACCTAGTGGTCCCCAATCATCATCAACATCATAGTTTAGTTAGTGTTGTCATTGTCAAACGTGCTACGTGAAATAGAGGCTGACCCCCATAGAATCACTAGCTTACTAGTAAACGTCTGCCCACCAAGATATCCGGGATTCCCTTTAGTTCTCAGTCAAGTTACACATAATATAAAATACACATTTCACATCCACATTCCATTCCCAAACAATTAAATCACAAACAGACCATAATATTTCTTCACATTTCTTACATGAATCAACAAACCGCTAAATATTTGGTAAAACAATTTCATTAAGTGTATTGAGGCTTTGCACGTAAAACTCATTCAAAAACACTTTTTCAATTATAAACACCCATCAAAACCAAACGAAATCAAATTTTACATCCCTAGAAACTTTTAATAAAATCATTTAATGGACCATAAAACAATCCCAATTGCACAACATGGTATACACAAGTAGAACACTCCATCATTTCTAGGAAATGCCAAACGGGCCTTTAAACATTATCTCAAAACTAATGTTTGATGAAAGTATGAATTTTAATTTTATTAAGGTTGTGCAGAAAAACCATTTACAGCAGAAAAAAACATTCATAAATATCTTATAACCCTCAGGTTATATATTCAAAACACAACCATTTTCATAAATATGTGAAACGGTCCATTTTTGGGAAACTTGGGCCAACACATGTTGTAAACCAAAAACACACTTGTTTGTAAAAACAAATCCAAATTGGAAATCTATATAAGGACCCAAAAATAACATTTTTTATTCTTCCAATTCCTTTATCAATCCAGTAAAACAACTTTTAAATCACATATCACACATAAAAGCCAACCGGGCAATTTGACGAACACATGTCATGCCCTTTATAAAAAAACAATTTATTTTCAGTACGTGAAAAGGATTAAAACACCAATTGAATGTCATATGTTCATTCAAGATACTTTAAAATGTTAAAAAACCCATAAAACAGATTATAAACCTCACAAAATATTTGCAAAAGATAACGGAACATTTAAACAAACACTTGTTGAGCACTTTCATGACAAAAAAACACTACCTTTCACAAAACAATGATTAAACAACCACTTTGGACACAAAAAAAATTATACAAAGGCTTAAAAGAAATAATAATCATTTATATCAGTTTTTGAGAATATTAAAATGATGAAACTTGAATGATAAAGTCATGTTCAAGGGATATCCTACCCCAAATCCTTAGCATAATTGAAACGCACACCCGAAATCACCCGCCACAGGTTTATAAAACCTAAAACTATAAATACCAGACCTAAACAAATAGAAACCACATAAAAAACATGGTATAACAAAACCCTAGTACTAACAATACTAGGGTATAATAGAAATCAAATAAATAATGAATGGAGGGTGAAGAGGAAGGAGAAAGGAGATGGAATCTCACCTTTCACACTAGAAAACTCTTCGTCTTCCATTTGATCTGCAACCCTATAGAGATGGGAATGGCTTGAAACCTCATGGAGACACTTATAAGGTATGAAAGAACCAGGTAAAGATTAATGGTGTCCAAAATAGTATTAATTTATTGATTTATGAATGATACAATTTACCTTGTCAACTCTGGACGATTTGAGGTATCCTGAGAATTTCCGCCCTAATCCGAGAACCATATGACCTCCAAAGAGGTAAAATCGATTATGAGGGTTAGGATAGTCTTATTTTCTTAGAGGGGGAGGTTGAATCATCAAAAAATATTAAAAAATTAAAAAGAAATAAAACAAACGAATTAGTTTTTTTTTAATAGGAAATCGGCACATGGGCTGGCCCCATACCTAAATATGTAACCGAAATTCACCATGATTATGAGTTTCTAATGGGTCAGAAAGGATAAACAAGTTTTAATATATCATTATAGGACATGTGGGAAATTTAATGGGTGAAAAATGATGATAAAAAGAGTTATAAAAGAAACAAATTCTATTTTTAAAACTTTGAATGGGCTCGCGGTTTGCCCAAATCATGAAGTAACCACCCTTTCTTCAAAAACTACTAAAAACAATGGGGATCCCAAATTAGGGTGGTTATACATATATGAAACTTAAAAACTCAGGATTCATATCACCAAATACCCATGAAATGGATTGGGATTTCCAATGGACAGGATCAATAAAAGACAAAAAAAATTGTGTGTGACAAATCTCCCCACCATTAAAGCTTTCCACCCACGGAAAGCCATAACACATTCCGGCTGAAAAAAAACAACACCTAAGGATTCCATAGAAACATAATCCATCATATAAAGATAAGGAAATATCAATCACCAACAATGAAAATTAATACTCTTTCTAACACAATACATAACTCACAACCACATCCGTAGAATCAAAGGAAAGATGAAGCCACCACCTCCACAACCAAGCCGAGAACCCAATTGTTGGGCCTTCTCTCAATGGACCCAACCATCACCCAAACCAAAGAGAACTCACCAAAACAAAGTATTCCAGGGGAGTCCAGAATCGACTACCCACCATTAATAATCAAATATCACTAGAAATGTTCTTAGGATGAAAATCCAGGAGACACATGGTGGGTCTGCCCACCATTAGAAACTGACTAGCAACGAATAGACAAGAATTCAACATGAGCTAGAATTGGGCCTCACTCACACAAGACCAGAAAACCCTCCTAAAAAACCTACTATACCAACTTAATAGGGATAGAACATGAACATATAAAACACCCACACCCAAACGGAGGGGACAAGAACTTGGCTAACACATTCAGCACAGTTCTGGACCACCGCCACTTGGGGACGGGAGGGAAGGGGACCCAATAATTTGGCCACTGAAACCAGAAAAGAAACAAAGAAACTACCCAAAACTGTCCACCTATGAATAGGTAAGTCCAGGACTGCACCTTATTTTTACAGGCGGTCCACACAGGGACATTGATTGAAAACCCACATCCATAAAGAAATAACCATAGACATTGTGTGTGGGGTTAAGTCCACTATGCTTGTTGCGACAAAGGGAAATTCATAGAAATGAGGAAAAACATTGAAATAGAAACTAACATACCAAAACAGAGGATTAAGGATCCTAATAGAGAACTCCACACCTCTGTTGATTTCCTAACTACGTGAAAAGCTACACTCCAAGGTCTATGGCTGGAGCCCTGATTCTTGATGCATTT
This sequence comes from Viscum album, assembly GCA_963277665.1. NCBI lineage: Eukaryota > Viridiplantae > Streptophyta > Magnoliopsida > Santalales > Viscaceae > Viscum > Viscum album. The sequence goes on along the minus strand of OY728121.1, from coordinate 199,531,347 downwards.
GCTGCACCGCAGTCAGGTGATAAGGATCACACCACTCAAAAAAAACCTCACTTGATAACCAAAGAAAAAACCTTAATCTAAATTGGAACTCATAGATATATATAAAAATTATATCTCACTCCAAACTAGGGGCATAATTTATAAGTAATACGACGAAACACATCAACATCACCGAACACAACTGCTCTGTCCAAAATAATTATCACGACCTAGAATCACTTTTAATAGATCCCAAACAGATCTCTATTCCAAAAAATAGGTTGAGGCATCATCAAAAGTGGTGTATTTAAAATTTGAAACGAATACATAGGTTGACCAGTAAGAAAGATTTCCAACGGAGAACTATCCACGGCCACATCACAACATCGAACAGATCTTTACAGTCCCAATGAAAATCACTCCAAAACCGAGCCGCCAACAAGATCTCATCTCTAAATAGAACCAGAGTATGAATTATAGATCACATAGAAGCTAACCAAATAAAAAAAACTACTAAGACATAGAAAAATCAAGCCACATTTACATTGGTTTTATAAAAAGGCCACAATTTTCAGCTCAAATCAATTTTGAAAAAACAAACTAACTAGGTGGGTTTCCAAATTCACCAATGGTGTTTCATAAATTCTCACCCACATGAACATTTCCTTGCCACAACAGGCACCCAACCACCATACCATATAGGCCATCCTTCCAGATATAAATAAAACCATGCATGTGATCACCCATGGAAACACCAAAGGCTAAAACAAAACAACATCATTCTAAAAAAAATTACGTTCATAAAGAACACCAACCACCAAGTCAAAAAACCTTATCATATTTCACTAATAAAACCACAATTAATTAAGAACCATAATCTTAAAAACCTACCCCTTTTCATTTTTAAAAAATTTATAAATAACCTAGACACTCCAAACAACCCCTTCCAATTTTTTAAAAAAAATCAGAAAGGTATATTTTAATAATCAGAGGTCTATTGAGACCGATACCATTTCTAGTAAAACACCAACCAATCAAAAAAAAATTGCCAAAACTAATTTATCAGATTCAAAAACTTTTTAACATCCCAAAAAACCCCATTTAAAACAATTATCCATAATCCCCTTAAAATGATTCACAATTTCAAAACATTTCATTTCAACAAACCACAAGTTCAGATTATGGATAATCCAATCCCTTTAAATCATTTCCACTTCCTTAATTTTTTTTTACAAAAAAACATCCTTCCAAAACCATTATTATATTCAATTTTTGAAAACCCCCCTTTTCACTTTTCAAAATCTAATACTTCCTTTAAAACCTATTTCCACAATTCTCACACAATGATTTAAAAAAAAATTCAGAATTCACGAAAGGTTCAAGAGACCCAAAAAAAGGAACTAGTGTCGGTGGGTGACTTGACCATATGGTTGGTGGTCATATGCAAAACACAACACCAACACAGAGAGACTTGTTAGGGACATTCCCCATCTCCACATGGCTTTCCAGGCCTTGAAAGATCACGGAGGCTATTAGTCAGACTCCCCTTGTCATATCCCAACATGAAGAAATCAACCAGAACAATGGAAACTAATAAAACTGGACTCCCATGGAAACCTGAGGATTAGAAAAAGAAAGAGTTCATGATGCTCTTCTTGCACTTACCCGTCAAGTCCCAAAAATCATACTCCATCTACCATGACATCCGCAAAATAACAAGGGCACTCTAAAAATAAAGGTCTACTAAGAGCCGACCCCCTCTGATACCATTTTGTCATGAACCAACCCGAGTCAACCCTGAACCGGTCACCCAGGCCAGCCCGCGACAAGTCCCGAGAGGCGTTCCCGATCCTCCTGGAATGGTCACAAGCACCTAGGTCATCAATAGTGTACACAAGGGAACGATTTAGCCCATATATAAACAATCAAACAAACAGCATAAATAAAGAGACTCCCCAAAATGAATTTATATAAAAATTGAACTAAATATTATTTGTACGAGAAACTAAAAGTAGAACAAAACCAAAAACTCAACAGAACAATCCTAATGAACAACTAACTCCATGTGACACTTCTGGTCACTCTCCAACAAAATATTCAAATGTATCCCAAGGTGATCAAACTAAAGATGAAACATGTACAAGGGCTAAAAAAGAAGAAGAATATATGTGTGAGTATTAAAACTCAGTAGGTTAGCCCGATATTCTATTCCCAATGCACATTACTTTAAAATAAAAGAAACATCAATTTATAGCATTAAATTCAGGATATGAAAGTATGGTTCTCAAATGAGGTTCCATGCTATAACAATTATCAGACAAAAACATGCAGGTTTATTAAACAAAAATGCAAGTATCAATTTTTTTCAAAGAGGTGGATCTTAAAAATGAAAATAGCTTTCAAGAGAGATGCTTTAAAGAAATTTAAATTTAAAAAGAATAACACATGATACTGAATTTACCAACCAGACACACCATATGCCGATGGTGAGTACAAAATAGCCAATGAGCACTAGTCACGTGAACACCCCTAGCCACTAGTTAGTTGTGAGCCCCAGGTACCTCGTATCTCGGTGAATGTAACCATAATAAATATATGTTCTCATGCACGAGCCACTAGTAGGGAGAATACTCATAACCTAGTGTTCCCCAGTCATCATCATCATCGTAGTTTAGTTAGTGTTGTCATCGTCAAACTTGCTACGTGAAATAGTGGCCAACCCCCACAGAATCACTAGCATACTAGTACACGTCTGCCCACCTAGATACCCGGGATTCCCTTTAGTGCTCAATCAAGTTACACATATTATAAAATACACATTTCTCATCCACATTACATTACAAAACCATAAAAACACAAACAGACAATAATATTTCTTCACATTTCTTACACGAATCAACAAAATGCTGAATATTTTGGTAAAACAATTTCGTGAAGTGTATTGAGGATTTGCACATAAAACTCATTCAAAAACACCTTTTCAATTATAAACACACATAAAAACCAAACCAAATCATAATTTTCATCCCTAGAAACATTTAATAAAATCATTTAATGGACCATAAAACAATCCCAATTGCACAACTTGGTATACACAAGTAAAACACTCATTCATTTCTATGAAATGCCAAACGGGCCTTTAAATATTTTCTCATAACTAACGTTTGACCAAAGTATGCAATTTTATTTTATTAAGGATGTGTATAAACACCATTTACAGCATAAAACAACATTCATAAATCTATTATAATACTCAGGTTACATATTCAAAACACAACCATTTTCATAAAGATGTGAAATAGTCCATTTTTGGGAAACTCAGGCCAAAACATGTTTTAAACCAAAAACCCACTTGTTTGTAAAAAAAATACAAATTGGAAATCCATATAAAAACCCAAAAATACCATTTATCATTCTTCCAATTCCATTATCAATCCAAACAAATAACTTTTAAATCACACATCACACATAAAAGCCAACCTGGTAATTTACCGAACACATGTCATACCCTTTTTAATCATAACAATTTATTATAAGTACATGAAAAGGATTAAAACACCAATTGAATGTCCTATTTCCATTAAAGATACTGTAAAATGTTAAAAATACCATAAAACAGATTATAAACCTCATAAAATATTTGCAAAAGGTAACAGAACATTTAAACAAACACTTGTTGAGCACTTTCATGACAAAACAACACTACCTTTCACAAAACAATGATTAAAAAACCACTTTTCACACCAAGAAAATTATCCAAAGGATTAAAAACAATAATAAACATTTACATTAGTTTAAGATAATATTAAAATGATGAAACTTGAATGATAAAGGCATGTCCACGGGATATCCTACCTCAAATCCTTGGCATAATTGAAACACACACCCGAAATCACCCGCCGCGGGTTTATAAACCCTAAAACTATAAATAGCAGACCTAAAAAAACAGAAACCCCATAAAAAAGATGTTATAACAAAACTGTAGGTCGATCATTACTAGGGGACAATATAAATCCAGGAAATAATGAAAGGAGGTGGAAGAGGAAGGAGAAAGGAGAATTAATCTCACCTTTCACCCTACAAAACACTTTGTCTTCCATTAGATCTGCAACTATAGAGAGAAGTTAATTCCTTGAAACATCTTGGAGACACTCCTAAGGTACGGACGAACCATGAACGAATATTGGTGTCCAAAAAAGTATTAATTGATTGATTTATGAATGATACAATTTACCTTGTCAATTCTGGACGATTTGAGGTATCCTGAGAATTTTCTCCCTACTCCGAGAAACATATGAGCTCCAAAGAATTAAAATCAATTATGAGGGTTAGGATAGGGTTATTTTCTTCGAGGGGGAGGTGGAATAACCAAATAATATTAAAAAATAAAAATGATATAAAAGAAAAGAATTATTTTTTTTAAAACAAGAAATGGGCCCATGGGCTGGCCCAATACCTAAATAAGTAACCCAAATTAACCATTCTTATGAATTTATAATGGGTCAAAAAGGATAGATAAGTTTTAATATATCAGTATAGGACTTTTTGGAAGTTTAAAGGGTGAAAAAGGATGAAAAAAAAAGAGATATAAAAGAAACAAATTTGGTTTTTAAAACTGGGAATGGGCTCAGGGTTGGCCCAAATCATGAATTAACCACCCTTTCTTCAAAAACTACTAAACAAACAATGGGGATCCCAAATTAGGGTGCATGGACATATATGAATCTTGAAAAATCAGGATTCAACTCACAAAATACACATGAAAAGGATCGGTATTTCCAATGGACCGGATCAATACAATGACAAAAAAATGTGTGTGACATATATTAACATCATACAAAGATGATAGATAGAGTTCCATGTGATTGATGATAATTAGACTATATATAATCCTTGGAGGAGGGGATTTAATATCATAATCCCAAAAAAGGAGTTATTTTTGATGTTGTTAATGAATAATCAATCAATGATTTCAAACACGATACATTAACCATTTGTGAATGAAGAAATATAATTTTAAGTACAATTATCTGTTGCTATGCCTCTTCTTTTATAGTGACTTAGGGAGTCACGACTTGGGGATAACAATAAAAATAAAAACTAAAATATCCAATGTACATGATCTTGATGAGTTATCAATATTTGGGGAAATTTTTTTATTTTTAGAGGATGCATGATCGTAGTAGTGGTGTTACAAGGGGAAGTTTTGAAAGAGTTTAATGAAACTCTTTTATTGTTATATCCAGGCATGTTAAATATCAACCAGGACTCATGACATCATTTTTGTTGTCTATGGATAATGAATTATGTTTTAGAGTTTGTCTTTTTATTCCTCACTTCTCATAAAGTGAAGGTGTGCACTAGGTTAAAGTTTATTTAGACCAACACATTGTGTTTCCAGAGTATATTTGGGATGGGGTATTCATGGACATCATGCCCGGATGGCCACACACAACCTTCGGTAATGATTCAATATGAGTGATCATAGATTGGCTCAATAATTCGTCCCATATCCTTGATATTTGGGAGAAAAGTTCATTAGAGATATTGTGCACCTCCATATATAGTATATTTTATAACTCCATGGATTTCCCTTGATGGTCATTTATGACCGAGATTTATCCAAAACAAATAATTAATAGAAGATATTACCATAAGCCTTTGGGAATATGTTTCATTGGATAATGGATGTTTACCCCAATCTGATTTTTCTACTGGGTAAACAATTTGGGTTCTAGATGAAGTTATATAGGTTTACAAGATGGACTTTGGACGTATTTAGGAGGATCATGTACCTTTGGTGGAGTGTGCTTATGACAACCACAAAAATTCCACCATCATAATGACACCATTTGAGGTTATGTATAGGAGACAATGTAGTATACAACATTGTTGGACTAGACTTGGAGATTTTAAAATTATTACCTTAGATATAGTGTGAGCTACTGCAAAGAAGGTGCAGATTATCCCAGAGGTAATTAGGGATTCACATAGATATTATAATCCCTATGCATAAAACTATGGGGGCCTATAGTGATTGGTCGAGGGGAGACCATGTGCTCCTATGGGATTGTACTCGATGTGGATAATAGATATTTTTTCATGGAATAAATCTATATATGTGATTCATCATCCATTTTAAGATACAACATTGACTTAGCATGTTGTCATACTTCTTAGAATTACCAACATTGTTAGACAAGGTAAAATACATATTTCTTGTGTCATAGTTGATTAGGTACATACTTGACCCATTACACATTATCTACTAGGGATAGATTAACATAATGAATGAAGCTAATTTATTTTAATACCCAGTAGATTTTATAGTTAATAAGGATATGATCCTTCAGGGATGAGTAATTCCATTTTTTATGTGTCCATTTGTAGCATGGGTATCTTTAGGAGAGAACCTTGGAGTATGAGACCATATTGAATGATCAAAACACTCATAACCATTTGTAGCTTTCTGTTTGATGGTTCAGGACATAACTACCTATGGTTGGGAGAATTTAACATCCTAATTTTTTTCCATTAAATGTATTGTAATGTATCTAATAATATTTTTTAGAAATGGAACTGTGAAAATGCTTGATTATGAGGCCCAATGTGCCTAGAATAATTTATTAAAATATACATAATATATAAAATGCACATGAAAAACATTTTCCTAAATATTTTGAATAAATTCATAACAGAGGCCCTTATATAAAATTTTAGGATTCTATAGAGTTAAAATTATAATATTTAAAGAAGGAATGATTTAACCATGAACACGATGAGTGTTTGGGTTGAGGATCAAATATCTGAGGATGTTTAAAATAAATTAATATAAATTATTTATTTTAATTGATTCTACTAACTAAATATTGAACTCTTTTATTATATGCTTAAGAAAAATTTATAGTTTTGGATTCAAAACCCCAAAAAAATCATGGAGATCATTCCGAGATTATTGGAGGATCACCCATGGGAGAATTATGAATAAATCAATAATCCACAACAGATATTCAACGAAACCTATGTATCTCACTATCCATAATAGAATGAATTATTTCATCATTAGTGATTGATCCATACCGAGTTATGATGATTCATTTCATGGATCAATTCTTGTATTTTTGTACTTCCAATGAAAACAGATCAACCTAAACAAATTAATAAATGCATTATGCGTATTGCGTGTATGGGTAAGATATATGTAAAAATATGGTGAATTTCATTATTATTATTTATTTATCGATTTGTTTTCTATTATTATTGAAAATAATTGAGGCCTATGAGAAAATTGGGGTATTTTCATTATTCTTGTTTATGATTACACCTTTCTCTCCATTTCATCATTCACGGAAGTGAAATCTCATGACCTATGTTTTGAAAAATACTATGAAATATAACACTGTGATTTTTGTCTCAGAGCAATAGTTCAATGTCAATAATCCTGGTTATGATCAATGTTGAGAATGATCTATGATGAATACGGTAGTGGAATATATATATATATATATATATATATATATATATGGAGATCCCCACACATTGTTTCTTAGAATGTGGAATTGGATGACCCTGTGGACAATTCCTGATCATAAAAAAAGGTATGAAATGTGGGGTATGATGTTTTCATGAATCAATAAGTTGTGTTTATTTATTTTTTAGAAATATGCATTGTTGGAACATGGTTCGGGGAATGTTGAATGACATGAGATCAAAATTTGGAATTTTAGAAAATAAGTCTACACACGGCATGTAATCAATGAATAGAGTCCATGCGGGACCCCCCTATTGCAACCCCAGGGTTCAATAAATAAATAATGAATCCCATTACATGTGACCCTATCAGAAAGAATGTGACACATTTGTCATGGATCAGTGTCTACCTTAGAGGGTACATAGACACATCCAAGAGTAAATGGTCACATACATACTATGTAATTTTTCATGGACATTACCATGACAGGTGTACATTGGGAGAGTTGTGTACATGTCCATGATCTAGAGTACACAGACATGGACACACCATTTACATACCACAGACATGGTCTATTACACATGTGCATGACCTTATGTCAATGTGAGACACCCTGTACTACTAGTTCACTACAAGTAATCTATTATAGGAGGATTGGATCTATTTTACAATTTATATTGGACATGTTTTGTTATCTAACATTCACACTATCAATTCCCAGATGGTAAGTTTGTAATCCATCCCTACACATGGGATCTTGATCCCATTAGTTGGAATTTTTGTATATGGTTTTCAAAATCCATTAATGAGTCCCATTGTTAGGTCTTATATCACCATTCATCACTGTGTGGCATTCATGATGTTATCATGACCAACACTATGTGGGAATATAACCTATAGTTATTTGGTTATTCTATATTTATTTGTTGGTATATCCCATGTATTTGGGTTTGACAATCATCTATTTATCCCATGTCCTCAAATTTCTATGTTGTACTTCCTATTGTGACCCTCGTTGAGAATGACCTCTTATATGGAATTCATCAATTGTATCTGACTCATGGTGTGTGTTTTCTTTATGAGTACTATGTGGAATCGATGAGAAATATCCCTATACTGTAATTATTTTAGTGGATTGAAATTGATATTGTGCATCATTTTAGTATATATCTGGAATATATTTTTATATGTTTTTTTAGCCATATACCTGTATAGATTTTAATTTTATTCTTGTAGTTATATTGTTAGGGAATTCTTGGTGTCCTACTGTGTATTATTATACTCACCCCTAATGGGAGTTTTTTGAACATGTTGTGGATTCTCGAGAAGATAAACCATTTAGTGTGGACCTAGAAGGACAAGTATTGAGCAGTTATTAGTGATCTAGATAGACTGTGGTGTGTTTTTATGGTTATATTAATATAAATTCAAATATATAATCGGTTGAATTTTTTTAGACACTTTTTCGTGGAAATGTATTTGGAACTATTTACTTTTTAGTTCCTGTTTTCATACACTGGTTGTCTATTTTAGATATATTCATACCTAGTTTATCATTTCTTATAGACATAATCATTGTATTGTCATACAAAAGAATTTATGTACATTTTATTTTGTCTAAGGCCTCCCATGTTAGTGATTTCCCTAGTCAGCACATGTCTTTAGCCCTTTGAATTTTGGAGGTGGGCTTGTGGAGTGAAGACACTTGCTCCATTGGGATTGGTCATGACTAGTTTTAAGAAATTTCATTCAAAATGAATGTATTCCATTATTGGATAATTCTTTTGGTATAATTTATATATAATCATATTGTGGGTATTTGATAAACATCATATAATGGTGATTATAATCATTCATGTTATTTAACAATAAATAATCCATATATTGTACAATGTACATGTCTATACAATTTATAAGATTCCATATAGATTAGTTCATTTAGAAAATACTAATTAAGATAATTCTGATTTATTATAACCAGAATAAACAATCTATGTTCCATCTTATTTAGAAATTATTATAAATTCAATAAAATTATTTGTTTTCTAAAAAGAACTCTAATAAAATTTTGAAGTGTATATTTTTAAAAATATTGATATTTAATATGTCTCTTGTATTATTCAATAATATTGTTTGAATTTGTTCAATGTTAAAAATTAGACTAAGTATTCTCCTAGTTTTTGAAATGAATAAAAATGACACTCTTAATGATAAAAACAAAGATTAACTAACCATGAAAATATTTACTCCTGTGTCTAACATTTTTATGAAATGCAATGATTTTAATTCATTATCTAATTCTCTACATTTTTCGATATCTCCCCCATTTTCAGATAAACATTATCTAAATTTTTTTAGAGGTTATGTGTTTTATTATTTCTCCACATTTTTTATTATTAATTAAATATAGGGAGGTATAAGATGTACCTAAAATGTCAGAGAGAAAAACATATCTACAATACAATAATATATATATGACCAAATATAAATAAAACCTATTAGAAAAGGATATCCATCCAAATAATTTTGAAACAATCCATCCAAAAAATATAGGAAAAACATCATTAAAAAAGGTCATAATTATAATGACACTATTTAATTTAAAAATCATTCAATAGTTCAGAAGAATATATTAAATATTTCATTGAAATATTATTTACCGGAATTTCCATCTTTTTTAAATCATATTAAAACATTTATGATTTAGTGGATTCTGAGTTGGCATTTTCTAAATCATCTAGAAAGGTATTAAAAATTATGTTAATATATATAACTCTATAAATTATTATTCTAAATATCAAATCAGATTGTATTGCTTTAAAATCTAACTATATTGAAGCGTGGACCTGCATATTCAATTTTAAATTTCACACATGATTTCATTGACATAGAAAACTATCTATCATGAAATTTTTAAAAATCATTGGGATTGATTTCTTATTCGTTCAATATTTTTATAATAAAATTTTATATCTCCATCAAAAAAATTTCTCCATCTAACAATTTTTTCAAATACCACAGCACTGATTTTGATTTTTTTTGAAATATTTTCACTTTGCATAATTTTTACTAATTTTCTCCATATGTAGTTTCAATTTATTAAAATTATTCACAAAATTGATTCTCCCTTTGATGTACTAGAGTCTTCCATAAAAATCAAGGATATAAATAATATTATATTCATTTTTCTTATTTACGTAAATCACATAATTTATCCTTACTTAAATTTATAAATTACATGTGTTTATGGATGAATGAGTTCAATACTATGAGGGTTTTGGGATGGATAATGTTTTATTTCAAGATGTATGAGCTTCTTATTCTTTACTTTCATCAGTTTATCATTCTGAAACTTCTACCAATTCAAAATCTTCATTGTAATGTGGTATAAAACTAAATTTTGTGAGTTTTCATGTTCTCCTTTATATTTTCTTCTATATTTAGTACATTATGATCTATATACCTCTATGATTTAGTGGAATGAAATATAGAATATGTTTTGGAACTCTATATATCTTCAATATTTTTCTATAAATCATGTTCATGTTCTTCATCACTTCTATATATTTCATTTCTAGATTATTTAGATTATTTAAAATGTAAGCATCCTCATATAGAGTCTTTTAAACAATATATACTTTTTATTTATCCTCTTCGATAGAAATTTAACGATCAAATTGTTGTTCGTATTTTACTTTTCTTGTTATAGACTACTAAATTTTTTGTTTCACAACTAAAAGAGGAGAAATGGACATCGGTTTTCAATGTGTTGCTACTTTAACATTGGTGAGATATTTCTTAACTCCCTCATATTTATAGAAAATTTATTTCTTTTATATTTTTTTATTTTTATTCTTCTTAATTTCCCATTCCCAGGGATTCTTATAAGTTATTTCTATAGGTTCTATGACCATTTCCTTATACAACCCAAAATAAGGATCTCTATGATTATTCTATTATTTTTTCATAATAATGGTTTCAATACCCTGTATAATTTTTTTCTCATTTTCATTCTGAATTTTAGTAAAACCATATCCATCCATTCTATTTTATAATACCTTCTCCTTTAACATCACATCTTCTACATAGGACACTTCTTTTACTCACATATCATTAATCTTTTTTGATGAGGTAAAAATGTTTGTCTACTATTACTAATAGTTTCCTCACCAATGAAAGATGACTTAGCCTATACTATTGTTTTATTTTATATATATTATATATATATTTACTATATTTACCAAAAACATATATAGGAAAATCTAAAAAGTGAAATTTCAAATTTATCATCCACCATATTGGGAAATAAAAATCCACCAAAATGTAGTTTCTCATCATAAGAGTGATAGAAAAAATCATATATAACATTCACCATCAGCATATCCATATCCCCTCTTCATGGTATAAGATAATTTTAAAGAGAAAATCAAGACTATCCATGAAACTGGATACAGATTATGAACTATCCATACATTCTCATAATAATTAATCAATGAAGTAACATCCATGGTTTTTGTAAAATTTAATATATTTTTTGGTATCTTATTAAATTTGAGGTTCTGTTTTCTTTCCTAGGGGACTCTATAAATGTAGAAATAATTTTGAATATTTAGCATAATAAACTCATTATATTGAGTAAAACATAAGAATTTATAATATTTTTCAACATTTAATTTAAATTATGTATACAATTATATTACAATATCATGAAAAATATTGTTGATATATTCTCTTCTCTACTCATATGTCACCCCTCCTTGGAAAACTATGATAAACATAAAAAATGAAAATTTTCAAACCGTATTATCTCTTTGGTTATATCATTGAACATAATTTAATATCTAATATCACAAGTAGAAATCATTATAGTGATAAAAAAAATTGAGGCTAACTAGAAAATGGTAAATAAATCGGTTGACCAATATTTAGATGGAGAATGGTATTCTAGAAAAATAATAACACGAGATGGAGTGTTGACCCACACTTCTTTAAATATTAAAGAAAGGAGAGAAATTAAACATTTATTAGATGTAATGAGTTATTAAAGAAACATATTTCTATAAAAATTATGAATATCATTCTCAAAAGAAAAAAGATATTTACTAAAATCATGAATATTTAATAAATTATGAGATATGATTTTTCATTAGAAATTTTCACAGGCAGAAATAGAAAAATGTTTCAAAAATTTATTTGAATGTTATAAAAAAGAAATATGACAAACATCAAAAAACATGTTACAATAATTGATAGTAAAAACAGATGATATAGAAAGTATCTCTTGAAGAGGAAAATAAAATTTGATTTGGGTTGTTTCTCTAATTATTGTAATATATCATTTTCTATAAAATTAATGTATAGATATTATTAAGAAAAAAAAATTTCTAGAAAATTTATAAATATATAGTCTAAAAACGTTATATAATTTTTTTCTCAATACTTTTTAGTAATTTTTTTCCTGGGAAAACATAACCAGGGAAAATTGTTCTGAAAAATTGATCATAAAGAAACAAAATATTTTAAAATAGGAAAATTATTTCTCCAAATTTCTATACAGCTTTTCCGGCATTTTTTTAATCAAGAAGAAGATACTTGTGATGTTTTTTATTGAAAATTTTTACTTTAATTTTAATGTATTAAAATCTATTAGAGTTTAGGGATTATGATAATATAAAATCTATTTATTATTTCATTCGGATTATTTGAAAAATAATATCTTTATTTCATGTGTTTTCAAAAATTAAATAGTATCTTATATATATCTTGATAGTTGTTTATTGATTTGATGTTTTTTTAATTTTATTTATGTAAGTAGTGTTAGCACAAATATTTGGTGTTTTTCTAAAACTCATGAAATAATTATTGATTTTCTATTTTATCCATAGCAACTGATCATAAAAAACAACCAACTACCACTCATTCATCTTCACTAGTGAAAATTACTACAATTTGTTTTCCATATAAGTTCAAGAATATATATCTTATACTATGAAATGAGAAGTTCAAATTTAAATTTTATATGAATTTTACATTAAAAACTAGCTTCTGATAAAAAATTTATTTTAATATCATTTTAATAAATATAAAATAAATAAAATCCAAAATTCCTATAAGGTAATGAAGGTTTATTTTCATAGATTATGGATGAAAATATTTTTTGGATTTTCATAGTAACATACACATAATAACATATAAAAAACACAGTGTGGTAATTAATATATGGGATACAAATATTTACCAGGAATTACTTTATAAGTGTTTTAATTAATTTGTTTTATAGATTTATAATGATAAATAGTTTTTGATGTCCCAATAGGAGTAAAAATACACTTATTAATCTTATAAATAAACATTTTATATAAATATTATTTATATATATATATTACGATACCAAATTTTGTTTTATTTTTTTAGAAAATTGATTACCATGGAAAAAGTATAATTTTACCATAATGCTCATTTCTCACACAATTTAAAAATGATCCCAATAGGAACTAGTAAGAGATTTTTCACTTGATATAACGATAAATTAATAATCATAAATTTTAAGAATGATGATATCTTTGAGAGCATTTCTAATAATAAGTGTTCGATCAAAAACTCCTTTAACCAAAAAATTGTTATATAAATCCATATAACCTATAATTATCATCTCTTGAAGAAATATTAAGTCCATAAAAGTCAAAGGTATGCCTATTAACATGATATAGATATTTTTTGTTTTCCATACCTTGTTTAGTTTCTATATAATAATTATTATGACTATATACATAAATGAAACTGAGAATAAAATCCCATTAAAAATGATAAAACTGATAAATGATTCCAATACTCAATGTATACTAATACTTTAACATCTATCTATGGGAGTATACCTTTATTTATATTATATTCCTTATTTTTTATTCTATCCCTTTATAAAAAATATATTTTCACTTATATCTATTACTCCGTTTTCACAATAATTAATATGTAAACCCAATTTTATACCAATTATTAGTGAATATTTAGTATGTTAAACCAATGTTCCAAAAGATAATATATTAAATTAATTATTATCATCTTGTAGTTATTTTGTACAATTTTAATCAGCTAATTACTCATCAAGAATTATTGGATTGAATAATGCATTCAATTAACAATATATAGATCTATTTGTTAAGGATTATATAGTTGTAATTGGTCGATGTATATAACAAGTGGTATTATTTAATGTAAACTTCCAAATGTTTTTAAATTTCATGGTTTTTATATTACTTTTCATTAAAAATGGGATTAATTTCATCCTGATGTAAAATATTCTGTGTAGTTGATATTGTTATTCTCTTTTAGGAAATATTATTTTTCATTGTTTAAAAATAAAATTCTATTAAATATTATGATAATATTTGTTCATTGTATTTTAAAATTACGATCATTTGAATCAATATTTTAAAATAAAAATTTCTCTATTAGTAAAATAATTTTTATTAAAACTATATAAAACATAATAATTATAGAATAACCATTAAAAATTCATTATCGAAAATGTGAAAAATATTTATCAAAATTATATTTACTATTTTAAATGAATAATTTACACACAAAAACAATGAAATAAAAATGTTTAGGCTCTCTCCTAGACCGCTACTCGTAAAATAATTTATTAATAAAAGGATTAAGTCAATGTGAATTTATAGTATAGTAGTAATTAGTAACAATATTTGAAAAAAAATTATTAATTGAGTATTCACTCTATATGGTTATATTAATATGCTAAATAAATCCATTTATACATTTATCTACATAATGTTTTAGAGGTGTTCTAGGGGATCAAAAGTAATGTATTTTATAACTTTTTCAACAAAAAGTGTCAAATTGAAAATTTTAATATTCACCACATTGGTCACTATGAATAGTTAACATATGTAGGTTTTAATAATTTTTAACATGCGATATGAAGTTATTAGAGTTAAAAAATTCTTATGGCTATATTTCAAGAAAATCTAATCATTTTTATCTAATTTAGTCATTTTTAAATACATATTAATATTATTTTCCACCAAAAAATCTAGTTAGTGTAGGTCCAAATTAATACATGTTAACTATCTCTATATAATGAGACGTTCAAACTACACTAATATATATGATCTTTGATATATTATACTCTTTAAAATTAAAAGGATCATGAACATTTTATCAATTAAACAAATTTTCTCTTAGATATCTAAAAATTCATTGATTATAATTTTAGAGTATGTTTAAATGTTATAATTTCTTTATATTCTATTATAAAACCTAGATTGATTCTTCATTACATAATGTATGGATAAATATTTTCTAGATTTATCTTTAATGTTTCGTTATTATATGTTCTCATACCTAATGAAAAAAGTATAAATTCACCACTTTAACATATAGTATTACATATTTCATTATTTATGATTAAAATATGAACCTCATCACATATATTCTATATTATTATATGTCTATTATCAGTACATAAAATCAATAATTCCATAAGAATGGTTTTCAAAGATGAATAATATTTCAAATACCTTAGAATTATTTATCAGAAGTATTACCAAAAGTACATTTCATTCATTCATATTAATTATATGTTTTGAATAATTTCTTATTTTTATTCACATAATGATAAAAACACCTATCCATGTAATATATATTTATTTTTATATCTATTAATATTTTTTCTAAATGTAGATATTTTTAGTCTTTTGGAACTCAGAATTTATTTGGTAAAATATTGTTATAAACTAATACATTTGGATTCAACATAAATCCAAACTTTCAATTTTTAAAAACTATTAATTCATTATAAAAATATGAATTATAAAATAAAAATGAATCTACATTATATATAGAGAAGTTATTCTTCCTATTTCTAGTAGTCAGCCAATTTTTAAAAAATTCATTTTTTTGGAACAAAATAATTATTTTTGAAATGATGTTTTACTTGAGTAAAACATTTCACTAAATTATTTATATTTGGATTTATTTCCCTTTATTTTTTGTTAAATAAATTTCCTTCCAAAATGAATAATTTTGTAAATATGTCGTTATACTAATGGTCAGTTATTTAATAACTATACAAAATCCAAATACTAACTAGTTTTATTAAAACCATTTTTCCATTCTTTTTATAATTAATGGATAAATATTTCAAAAGTACTTATAGAAGTTATTGAATTTTACTCAAAATAATTTTATATCAGACCATAATATATTTTATATACATTATGAAATTATACTTTTAAGATGTTAAAAAATACTGAAAACTCATCAATGCATGACAAATAATAAACTTTTTTATATAAACTATATTATATTTATTAATAAAAACTAGAGTAAAATATAACCTATGAATCCATCTAGTTTTCATATATGATAAATGTTTACAAGATTTAATAGATTCATTTTCTATGTTGTAATGGTTCGTCTTTGGAATACCACTATAAAATCCCATAAAATTCTATATCTCATAAATATTTATAGAACAATATTCAAATTAAAATCATCTCATACACATTCACTCCATATTTTTTAATATTTAAAACTTTTCATTCATTCATTATTATAGGATTTTTTTAGATATTATTTATTTCATTTAATTCTTATTAAATCATAAAAAATTCATTCTGTTTTTCAATGGGATCTTTCATTCATAGAATATCATTCTAGAAAAATATTTCATCTCATTTTAGTCACTAAAATTACAGTTATACTTAAAAATAATGTCATGTTTTCCAAAAATATCCCTCATTCTATTTTAATGTTTATAAATTTCATTATAAATTTTTTTAGAACAAAACATTTCATTCTTAATCATGAAAATATTCTTAAAAATGGATTTAGATATTTTCACAATTGATCCATCCTTATTAATGAATGTTGTTGTATAATAAAATGATACACCACCATTTTTGTCATATCTTTTTTAGAATCCCTATTCGGTATGTGTAATCATATACCATTTTCATATTTATATATATATTAAATATTTTTTATAAACATTAATGAAATGCAACAAATTCATTTATAAGAATAATAAATCTATAGTTCCTTCAAAAAACAGTAACACAAATAATAGGAACATATGAGCTCTAAATATTCTCCCACTGTGTTCCTCATTACTAGAACACATCATAGAATTATCACATGTAATATAAATCATCAAATCATAATCAAAAAATGATATGAAAGTCTTATATCATATACTTATTAAGGGTAATCAAGGTAATTACATAAAAATAATGTGGTCATAAGGGCATGAGAACAGTTTTATAACAAATAAAACCGTATAAAATATTTTGTTGTTTTTAATCATGAGTATTGTCATTATGATTTTTATGTTAAAAAAAATTAATCATAAGGCTATAAATAACCTAATCCATGAAATCATAACATTGACATAAGACATGGAACTGTGGAATTCTAATAAGAAACGAAAATAATTTTCATAATATTCATGAATAATTACCAAGGAAAACAATTTGGAATGGTTTCCAAACCCATAACTTCATATTGGCTAAGGTTCACATCCATGAATAATAAATTGGTGAACATCCTTTTCACAATATTCTTCATGCCATATTCCAGTAATTTTAAAAACATGATTTTTTTTCCAAAACATTTGGAGGGATATATGGGTCCCAACATTCACTTAATGAATCTCATTAAATATTTTTCAAAAATATCATAAAACATTAATTGTATTAGAATCCATTAAATTAACTGAGTTTTATAAGAATTACATAATTTCATTAACCATGTAAAAAAATAGGATTCATATCAATCTCAACATAACATATCTCATGGAAAACAATGGAAATTAAAAAAAATATTAATCATAATCATAATATATAAATATTAATAATAATGATAGTAAAATTAGATAATATACATATTAAAACAAAATAATCTATAATTTACATGGTCGTTGTTCAAAAAATTATCGTAATATGTCATGGAATCATTCCTGAGAAAAAAATAATTTTTATTTTTAAAACACACGGTTAAAATAAAAAACTAAAAAAATATTTACAAATATTTAAATTGATATTATTCTTGGAAACATATAATGGAACCTTCAAAGAAATTATTAATAATTATGGAATCAATTTTTTTTAATGTCTTAAACATTATATTAAATTATTCCCAAAACAATTTTGGTAAAATAAAATATAACATCTTTCACAAAAAACATGAAGATTCCATTGAAAAAAATTAATTAAATTAAAAAATATATATGTGTATGTAAAATTTAAAATTCATCGGATTTTATTTAATACAATTAAAAGGATTTTTTGAATACATGAATATTTACTGAAAATCATTTTCTACTGAATAGAGAAATACAATTTTTTTTCATAAAAATATATTTTTTATCACATTAGTATAAAATTATTCGAAAATGATGGAAAAAATTTATTATAAACAAATAACTAGAATATAGGAAATTAAATGAATTTTTTGTTGTCTATATCAAAACATTTCATTATTGGAATCCTAATAGTAAACAATATGGATAGATAATGAAATAGTAATGAAAAATTATTACAATGTTGTTATCATTTGAATAAAAAAATAATGTTATTTAATAATTTAATAATTAAATTTAATTAAACATAAACTATTAATCATTTATTATTTATAATGGTAATATATACAACACATATAAGGTGATAGGATCATTACATATATTATGTCTGATATAATGTAATTTTAGATAAAACCCCCGTAACTTTACTCTCAACATCCATTGTACACGTTCAAACATCCTTTATAATACATATATGTTAATTATTCATATATTACCTAACCATAATATTATATATTAAACCATACTAGATTTAAATATTATTTTTATTTCACATTTAACAATTATTCATTGTAAAAATCATGGTTTAGTAATTACTACTTCACTTTTACTGTCTGTAATGGTTTGATATTATTAACTCATTTACATTGATCATGTTACAAAAATTTACATAATGTTATCCAAGAAATAAAATTCATATATATACATTATATAATTATTTATAGTAATTAATTAAGATCTGAAATATTTAATGAGTTACACAATTCAGGGAGATGGTATGGCGTACATACATATGAACATTATTTAATATTTCTCCTTGAATATAAATTAATTAGAGTAAATAAAATTTCAAATTATATATTAATTATTGTGTCACATATATATATAAATAATTTATTAAATTTACCCTCATTACCTTTGATGAAATTCCTTAGTGAAAAATGAATCACATAACATCCTAGGGATGTACTCCACCGAAACATGACCAACGCTTTCATTTATTAAATGTATGGTATGGTATGAAATTATATGTTATATTTAATTTGTAAAATTATTACTATTTAATTAATTTAGAATATCAGTATCAAATAAATCCTTATTACGTTTTATGTAACACATATGTGAAAAATTATCCATACACATTTCACGACATTAGTTTTTCATACACACAAATGACATTGTCATATTACTTATGGATTGACAAGTAAGAAGGTATATTTGAAATTATAATTAGAGAAGTGAAATAAAATAACAATAATAAATAATAATTATATTCATAATTATTTCTATCATTAAAATGTTGTGATGGATAATAAGTTTTATTTTCTTCGTGAGGCGGTATTTCGTAGAACACATAATCATTGGGTTTTTTCCTATTTGAAGGAGGATGAGATGGGTGTTTTCCATGAATATATAACAACTTTATATTATTATAAGGAATATACTTTAACTAATATTTCATTATGATTTAATTATATTTTAATGTTATTGAACGAAAAATAAATAAAAAATCTCGGTTAATAACATAACATTTTCTTCGGAAAACGTCTTAATGTTTTAACTATTGTCTTTTTATGGAAGGATTTATAGTCAAAAAACGTTTTTAGGCTGATTTTACGTATGTAATTATGTTATTGGGGTATATATTTTGTGAACCATTATGTATTGGATGTGTAATGCGGGAAGGATATTGGGTGTCCATTTATTAGAGTGCAAAGGAACACATATAGGAATTTTGAAATGAAAAATGTGTACCAATTATTTTCTCATGAAATGTGATTAATAATGGTATATTATAAAATAATATAGGTTATATGGTGTAAATATGAATTTATAAACAGTACTGGACATGTATGTAGAATATTTTCCCACATTACCATTTATTTTAACCCATATTAAGATTGTTTTAACCTTAATCGACATAATTAATTTTTCCTGTTTTTACTATGCATTACGGTCAAAAGGTATGTTTATATTTTTATGAAAAAATTATATATTCAGATTTAAAAATACTGAATCCATTTTTACAAGTTAAATTCAATGTTTTGTAAGAATTAAATTTAAAATTACACATGCATACATAATGAAAAAGTTGTTTTCCGAAGAGATAAGATTCGAAAAATTAAAATATTTTTATTTCAAAAACAATTCTGACATATATTCCAATGAAATATATAGTCTCAACAATAACATTATTGAAATAAATTTTATTTCTAAACCAGTTTAAATAAAAATTTAAACATTTAATTATTTAAATGAATAATAATTTAAAAAAAATCTCAATTCATTAAAAAAGTATTATTTTCATGAATAACCCAAAAGTCCCCCGTAAGATAGTTTTGAAAATTTCTACGAAAATTGGTTTTATTTTTTTCTATTTTTTATGTAGAAAAAAAATTTTTCATAATTTTTTAGATGAAGAAATAAAATAATTTTATGAGTAAAATAGTATATTAAAAACATATCATGACAAGAAAAATTAATAATGTAATGGCCCATACCTCTCCAGTCCATTACTTTGTGAAAATGCAGTGTTAGCGGTGTTGTGGGAGGTTAAGGTGACTTGGGGTGCGTTTGGGTGGACTTTAAAGAAAACTAAAGGGAAGTTTCATTCACACGGGATGCACACAGTTTGTGCAAACCATGCGGTGATATCATGTGTAGTTAATGTTTGAGACAGTGGCTAACGCATGGTTACGACAAGGTTTGACTAACCGTGCAGTCAAACCGTGTGAGGATTGTTTGACGAGGTAGTAGCGACCATTCGATTAGCGCACAGTTTTTCCAACCATGCGAGAAAATCCTGCAAGCACTTAAATTAGATCTTAGAATTGTGGATCTCATCTTTTTCACCTCTAACATACTCGTTTAAGCTCTTAAGCGGCCATAACTCGAGATAACCCTTCCTTTAAGGTAGGAGAATTTTTCCCAATAATTTTAGAGGGGATCTGAATGCTTCTCTTGGGTAATCAAATCTGGTTTCTTGAGGTTTGTGATCCTTCTTGGTTGGTTTCTTAGATGTACTTTGATCTACTTCTCGTCATCCCTCAGTTTCTTTGATCTATGTCAGTTATGGGTATATCTAAGTGTGTGGATGACAAATATGATGAGCCTTGATCTTGATCATTCATGTAGAAGAGATATAAGGTGGGGTTTTGGAGAATCGACCCAGGTTTCTTGAGCGTTCTTCGTCCGTTGTGGTTTTTGACAAAAACCATTGAGGTAGGGGATTCATTTCTTCTCTTTCTTTTATGTGCAACTATATTTTTAGCATGATTAATCCCACTGGATGAAAATGGAAATGGCATAATAAATATTTTGAACTAGATAAAGAAATTGTATCGACCGTATGTTATTTCTTCATATTATTCTAGATAGTGTGATATCTATGATATCTTTTCATAGCTATTATTCATGATGTAAATCAACAAAAACCATAAAACTAGATTAATTGATAATTGTTTGGCTAAAGATAAAAATGCATGAAACTGATTATGGTTATTTTTTAATTTTATGTTAATCAAATTGCCTTAGTAAGCAAGTTTAATCATTTGTGATAGATTACTAGTTAGGTTTCCCGATATTGGAAACAACAGATTATTAATATGTTAATTCAAGATGGATTAATGATTTTGATTGTTTGATAATTCCTTTATCTGTTTTTAATTACCCTCTTGATTGTTGAAGGGCCATAGCCCAATTTATGCGATGGTTGTTTTTCCTGCTTCTTGTGTTGAGACGTGACCATGGAGGGGTGTTGTGATATGTTGGGCATAGAGGAATTTTTGTTGTGGTAGCAGATGACGCCTTGAGTAGCGAGATTCATCTGTTTATGCATGTGGGTGTCAGGGAGGACACCAGGGATGATGGAATGGGATGGATGTGATTGTTGGATTATTTCTATTTCTTTTGGTTGATTCTCTACTTTACTTTTCCCCACTGCTCAAGGTAGTCGGACATGCTTACCCTTCTTTCAAATGAAGTGAAGACATTCTGGGTATGCCTCAAGATTTCCGTGTTTAGCTTCTCTAGGGAGAATGGATCTACACTCTTGCTATAGGCATCAATGACTAGATGGGTAGTAAATCTACTCGCCATGTTTAGCCCCTTGTGTTAGTAGAAATGAATGCTTTTCTGGAATGCATGGGAATATTGGAACGTGTTTCTGTAATAAATTTCTGATTAAATGGTGTTAACCCATGTGGTTGGAGTTCGCTGAAACATAATGATGATGCTATAATTTAAAGGGACTGTTGACATTGGGTTTGATGCTAATGAAATTTACTGTGGAATTGTACATGGTTAATTAATTTTTAATGAATTAATTATCATAGCATGAAACTGATAAAAAGGGAATGAAGTAATCTAATAATGTTCTTTAAATGGTTGTGTGACTAAAGGATACTTAGTCATATATGTGGCAGCCCGGAGTGCGAGAGACGTTAGCAGCAGTTGTGTCTAAGACTAGGTTATGCCCATAGAGTGGTTGTGAGTTATTGTGTATTTGTACTTTTTGTGATTCCATATTCTAATCCACCATATCAGTACGGTAAACTGACACCTCGGGGATTATGTGACTTTGGGGGGGGGGGGGGGGTTCCCCCAACATTTCGATGGGAGGATGATTGGTTGACTACCCCCTTTGGACCCACTCTCTTCTCTTGGTACATACTTGTGATGTTAGGCACAATGGTTACATTTCCCCATATATGTGTCTAGAGAGATATAATGGCGTGTGGTTATTCACTCACATATATTATCGATATAGTATCATTTGGACTAATATATGTGTAACATGTATAGGTTGTGATAGCTTGAGGATCGGTACTCGGTGTATGGGTGGTAATGGCTTGGGGTATAATACCCGACGTATGATACATGTTATGCGAGCTTTGGTGGCTCCCAGAAACTACCTGGTTACATTTGGTTGTGAGGATGGTGTGGTGCTTCATCCAGGAGTCTGTGGGCAAGCCTTTTTGGAGATATATGCTCAGGACGTGCGATGTTGGGGTAAAGCGGAAAACCGGTGGGGGAAGTAGTAGCGCGGTACCCATGATATTATATACAATATTCTATATTCTTGTATGTGTTACATGGTGACAATATCCATGGTGAGGTTGGGAACATAGTATACCTGTTTAGGTGACGAGTTAGTTTCACTTGTTATTCACTGTGCTTTAGCATTCTCTCTTTACCATTGAACGAAGGGAATCTGGGAGGATCCTACTAAGGATACTGTTATACTCACCCTATGTATATATAAACTGTTTTTTAGGTCACAAGGATTAGGTTGGAGATCAAGCTGGTTTCTATTATCTTGGGGTTGTAGGAGCTGTTCGGGCTTGTGGTTGCTGCTTTTTTTCGTTCTTTAGGGTAAATGCAGTTTTTCCCCATCCAGTTGTAGTACACATCCATGGAATTACATAGGCGCACTTGGGTTTCTTTTATATTCCCATTTCTGAGTTGGAGTTTATTGCGGTCTATCTTATATATCTCTTCCGCATGTGTTCTATTATAGGGTAATTCCTCCCATTTGTGTGTTATTATACCCTCGGTGCTAGTCGCCAACTCGTGGCCTACTGGAGGATGGACTCGGGGGTCATTATCTCCCTTCTCACATTGCCGGCCTAGGAGGGGTACAATTTTTGGGGAGGGGGTCGTGAGAGAGTGGTATCAGAGGTCTGCTTGGGGGATAAGATGTAGTTTGGAGTTAGGCACAATTGAGGTGGCATGGGTTGGTATGGTAACATTGTCATTCATGTTTATCAATTGAGGTAAACAGTGGATACTAGGTGAGACATAGTCATTTAGGCCCCCCCTACGATCTGATGTAGGAAAATTTATGTTTACAATGGCTATTAAACAACGTGATACTAGTTGTAGGGTAGAGACCTAGGAATGGATCATGCATCATTCTTCTTTGTGCCTATGTTTGAATGGGTTGACCTCGTGATAGGTTTAACTAAAATAAACAAAATAAAACAATTATTTAATTAATTTTGAGTCTTCCATATTCCAGTTTTAGGAGCTATAATAGTTTTTTATTTTTTAGGTATGGCTCCAGGTCGACGTCCTTGTCAGGACGGGGAAGAAAACATCCAGCAGGTTGTTCCAGTAGGTCGCCGGAGGGTAGAGGTTTACGACGACGACACTTTGAGGAAGACACTCCAAGAGTTTCAACACTAGAATCTACAGAAGTATGAGGGATCTATTTCAGATGCAATCATAGAAGACTGGTTAGAGGAGCTTATGATAGGCTCTAGTTCGATCCCTGCTCGGAAGTAGCATTGGGTGTCCTTAGCTGTGACGATTCTTTGGTGAGCCCCGAGGATGCAGTGGTTCTTGTTCCTCAGGGATCGTGAGGAATCAGTGATCTAATGGGAGGAGTTTTGAGATAGGTTTAGAGTCAAGTACCTTTCTTCAACTATGAAGGATTCCAGTCGCCAGGATCTTATTACCCTTCGATATTGGAGCACTACTGTTTGAGAGTTTGGAATCCATTTCAGTATCATTTTACGATATGCTTCATACCTGTTACCAGATGAGGAGGAAAGGGTGATGCATTGTGAGGATTCTTTGCATCCAGAGCTCTAGCGCCAGGTCACCCCATTTATGCTGAAGAAATATATCTTGAGGTTCTGGTGAGGCAGAGGTTGTCGAGAGAACATTGGCCATCACAGGATTATCATGATAGGGGGATCATCATAATCCCTCACGAAGCAAGGTTGTAGTCTAGGTTTCCCAGTTTTCAGGGAAGAAGAGTGTCTGTTTAGCAGGGGGTAGGTCCCAGCCCCTCACATCTCGTTTCTCCAGAGGCAGTAAATCTCAAGCCTACGCCAAGGGATCAGGCGCTTGTTTTTCTTGTTGTTGTCTTGACCATCAACTGTGGGAGTGCCTGACCTTTCAGAGTGGTCATCATGCGTCGAGTGCTATGATCCAATTTCCTCCATTGAGGTAGTTCCAGTCGAGGTAGAAGCATCCAGTTTCACCAGCTTTAGATCTGCAGAGGGTATATATGGAAGGCTGAGGACAACCCCATGACGCTCCCCGTCCTCATAGAGGAGAGTGCAGCCATGGTGGTGGTCATCGGTAGGGTCTGAGAGGTCATGGAGGAGGTCATGGTCAGCTTCATTCTCTAGCGTTTCCAGCACCATGTGAGCTATATGTTATTCGAGTTACCCTTTTCTTCTTTCTACCATGGTGTATGCCTTGTTGATTCAGGACAGACACACTCCTTCATATCACCTACCCTTGTCCGTGCTTTGGGACTTGAGGTAGAGAGGCTTCCAATGCCCTCGGCGTTGACTACGCCAGTTGAAGGTCGATCTGACTTGATTGAAAAATGTACAGACTGTGAGATAGTGTTAGGGAAACACCGCCCTTGGGGAGATTTCTTATTTTACGTATACAACCATTTGATCTCATCCTCACCATGGATTTGTGGTATTTGGTGCAGGCTATCGTGGATTGATTCAGGAAGAAGGTCATATTCTTTGATGCATATGGAGAGAAAGTGTTTTTTGTTGGTGGGCGAGATCCTTGGATGGTTTATAGGTGCATTCCATGCTTATCATCCCTGATCGCTGAGATGATGTTGTGTTCTTCAGATGTTTGGAAGTTGGGGTTTCCAAGGGTCATAGAAGATTACCCTGATGACTTTCCAGTATAGGGTGTAGCATTAACCCCTCAACGAGAGATCGAGTTTGGGATCGAGCTACAACCAAGAGCATCTCCTATCTCTATATATCCATATAGGATGTCACTTTTTCAATTGTGAGAGCTACGTATATAGAGTGATGGTCGGTTGTAGTGTGGTTTTGTTCGGCCAAGTGTGTCACCGTGGGGTGCACCTGTTTTGTTCGTGAAGAAGGCTGAGTGTAGTTTGCAGTTGTGTGTCAATTAACGTCACTTGAAAAAAGTGACAATAAAAAATTTCTATCCTCTTCTGCGGATTGATGATTTATTCAATCAACTGAAGGGTGCAGGTTAGTTCTCAAAGATTGACTTGCGGTCAAGATATCATCATATGTGGGTGAAGGATGAGGATATCCTGAAGACTTCATTCTAATGACATCATGGGCATTACGAGTTCGTTGTAATGCCGGTTGGCATGAAGAATCCTCCAGCTGTATTCATGGGATTAATGAATTTTGTGTTCCATGAGTTCCAGGACACGTTAGTGGTAGTTTTCATCGATGAAATCCTTGTGTACTTCATATCTAAAGAGGTGCATGTGCAGCATCTACAAGCCGTTTTAGGAGTACTTCGTCGACATGTTCAGTTTGGGAAGTTGTTGAAGTGTGATTCTTGGATGCGAGAAGTCCATTTATTGGGTTATGTTGTGTCCCAATAGGGAGCTTCTATTGATCCATCGAAGATAGAAGCAGTTGTGTCTTGGGATGCGCCTAAGACTGTTTCAGAGGTGCGAAGTTTCCTTGGTCATATAGGCTACTACAGGAGTTTTGATGCCAATTTTTCACGAGTTTCAACTCCTCTGACAGCTTTGACTAAGAAGGATAGGGCATTCATATTGACTAATCAGTTTCAGGAAGCTTTCGGGTGTTATTATGTGCCACAATCATTTTTCTTCCAGCTGAGGATGCCCATTTTGATGTTTTCAGTGATGCTTCACATCTGGGGTTAGGCTGTGTTCTCATGCAGTAGAGGTCATTTGTTTCAAATGGGTCTCGACAGTTGCATCCCCATGAATGCTACTATGCCACCCATGATATTGAGTTGGCAGGCGTGGTGTTTGCTATAATGTTGTGGAGACATTACCTCATTGGTGAGGGATTTATGGTTTTCACTGATCATTAGAGTTTGAGGTATGTTTTATCCCAGCGTGACTTGAATTTATGAAAACATCGGTGGATGGAGTTCTCGCTAGAATACAACTTCAAAATATCATATACATTAGTAAAAGGGAATGTTGTAGTTGATGTGCTGAGCCAAAAGTCATGTAGTGATGATGTGCATGAATCCGGTGATTCCTAGAGAGTAATGGAAGAATTGTCATCATTAAAAATTGATATGGAAAATGTTGGGGGTAGAGGCTATCTTTTTTAGATGACAGTATAATAATCCATAAAGTAGAATGTAGAAGTGTCCCAGTTGGGAGATCAAGAGGTGGAAGTCTGGAGAGACCGAGTTTTTTGTGGTGAGGCCCCTGATGGTTTGTCGGAGGATGAACAACACAGAGTGTTGTATCATGGAAGGCTTTATGTTCCCTTGACGATGTGCGATACGGTCCTCAGAGAGTTCCATAGTTAACCTTTAGTGGTACATCCTGGCGTGACAAAGATGTACCGATCCTTTAGGTGTCAGTTTTTGTTGCTTGGGCTAAAGCATACAGTTGTGGAGTTTATGTTTCGATGTTTAGTCTTCCAGATGTTGAAGGCCGAACACCGTGTTCAAGGTGGTCTTCTCCAGCCATTAGAGATTCCTAAATGGAAGTGGGAGGACATCTCAATGGAATTATTTCATGGTTTACCATCAGCTCCAGGAGGAAATGATGCGATTTGGGTGGTAGTGGATCGTTTAACAAATTCAGCCAACTTTATAGCAATCAAGGAGCCATGCTCAGTGGATGTTTTGGGGAGGAAGTATCTAGAAGAGGTGGTGAGACTTCATGGAGTCCCTAGGACAATAATTTCTGATCGAGATCCTCGTTTTACCTCAAGATTGTGGACATGTATCCAACATGAATTCGGTTCTCAACAATTCCTAAGCACTCCTTTTCATCCTCAAACTGATGGTCAGACCGAGTGAACCATCTAGACTCATGAAGACCTGTCACAGTCTTGTGTTCTTGATTTTGGAGGTTCATGGATGGGGAATTTAACCTTGGTGGAGTTCTCCTACAATATTATTTTTCATTCCACCGTCGGTATGGTGCTGTTTGAAGCCTTGTATGGCTGGCCTTACAATTCTCAATTATACTGGACTGGTGTCGGAGAGTTAGCAATTCTCGGACTGGAACCAGTGTAGAATACAATAAAGATGGTTCAGGTGAGTCATGAGAGGATGAAGACAGCGCAAGATCATTAGAAATATTATGTTGATCGAAGAAGGAGTCCCGTAGAGTTTAATTTTGGGAATAATGTGTTTCTGAAGGTGACTCCCCATTGTGGGAAGTGAAGGTTTGGTCATGGAAGTGAGCTTCCTCCCCGGTTTCATGGGACTTTCAAGGTGTTAGCTAGTGTTAGTGTTGTGGCGTATCAAGGAGAACTTCCCCCATAGATGAGTCAGATACATGTTGTTTTCCATGTATCATAGCTCCATCAATATCTTCATGATGACTCTCACATCATCGATTGGGGAGAGATCGATGTTGATGATGATACAACCATTGAGGAGCGACCTGTGGAGATCCAAGACCACAAGGAGAAGGTTTTGCACGGGTGTTCTATTCATTATTTTAGTGTATTGTGGAAACACAGTGGCATGGAAGAGAGTACATGGGAACACGAGTAACAGAAATGTGCTTAGTACCCAGAGTTGTTTGATGTTTATCTCTTTTTGGGTTTTGATGTAACTTACGTGGTTCTGAAAAATTTCATGTTTATGAGATGGTTTATTTTGTTGATTTCGTGGATTGTTCTCTTTTGAGAGGTATCTTGAGGGAGTTTTTCAGACCCTGTTTCATTTTCACTTTAGGTGGGTTTTGGATTCTCAACGATGAGAATGTATTGATAGGTATCTGATGTAATGGAACGTACCTCTCTAGTCCATTATATTGTGAAAATATGGTGTTAGAGGTGTTCTGGGAGTCTAAGATGACTTGGGGTGCGTTTGGGTGGACTTTAAGGAAAACAAAAGGGCAAGAGATTTCGCACGGGTTGCTCACAGTTTGTCTAAACTGTGCGGCCATACCGTGCGTAGTTAATGTTGGAGAAAGTGGATAACACATGGTTAGCGTACGGTTTTACTAACTGTGCAGTCTAACCGTGCGAGGAGTATTTGAAGAGGTAGTAGTGACTGCACGGTTAGTGCACTATTTTTCTATCCATGAGAGCAAACTATACGGGTACATAAATTAGATCATAGAATTGTGGATCTCAAGCCTTTTGCCTCAAACATGCATGTTTTAAGATCTTATGTGGACATAACTTGAGATTACCAATCCTTGAAGGTAGGAGAACCACTCCCAAACATTTTGGAGGCGATCCGAAGGCTTCTCATAGAGAATCGAAGCCGGTTTCCTGGGGTATGTGATAGTCCATGGGTAGTTTCGTAGATATACATAGATCTACTTCTCCTCTTCTATCAGTTTCATAGATC
The DNA here is from genome assembly GCA_963277665.1 of Viscum album. Taxonomy (NCBI): domain Eukaryota; kingdom Viridiplantae; phylum Streptophyta; class Magnoliopsida; order Santalales; family Viscaceae; genus Viscum; species Viscum album. The sequence goes on along the minus strand of OY728121.1, from coordinate 199,501,300 downwards.
TACGTAGGTTATGGGTAGAACTAAGTATGTGGATTCCAAATATGTGGAGCTTTTGTCTTGATCTTTCTAGGAGAATAGATCTATGTCGGGGTTTTGGAGAATCGACTTGGGTTTCTTGAGCGTTCTTCGAACGTTGTGGTTTTCCTAAAAAACAGTAGAGGTAGAGGATTCATTGCTTATTTTCTATTTCCTGAAATTGTAATATTAACATGTTTAATACCATTATATGACAATGAAATTGAAATGATAATTATTTTAAACCGGATAATGAAATTGTATCGACCGTATGTTATTGGATCTTGTTTTTCTAGATAATGTGATATCTATGCTTTCATTGCTTAGCTATTGTTCTTGATGGAAGTCGGTAAATAACGTAAACCGGGATTATTTGATAACTATTTGGATAATGATAATGTGGCATGAAAACGAATCTAGTTCTTTTTGTAATTTACATTTAATTAAATTGGCGTAGTAAAAATGTTTAATCATTTGTGATAGCTTACTGGTTTGGTTTTCTGAGGTTGGAACCAATGGATTATAAATCTGTTAATTCAATATGGATTAATGATTTTTATTTTCTGTTAATCCCGTGAAGTGTTCTGATTTACCCTCTTGATTGTTAAAGGGATATAGCCCAATTTATGGGATGGTTTTTTTCTTGCTTCTTGTGTTGAGACGTGAACCTGGAGGGGTGTGGTGATTTTTGGGTCATAGAGGCCTTTTGTTTATGGCAACGGATGATGCCTAGAGTGGCAAGAGGAATCGATTTATACATGTATGTGTCAGGGAGGAGACCAGGGATGATGGAATTGGATGGATGTGATTGTTGGATGCTTTCTATTTCATTTGGTTGATAGTCTTCTTTAATTTACCCCACTAATCAAGGAAGATGGTATTGCTTACCCTTCATCCAAAAGTGGCGAATACGCCCGGGGTATGCCACAATATTTTTGTGTTTATCTTCACTAGGTAGTAGGGTCTACGGTCTTGCTATAGGTGGAAATGACTCAAAGGGTAGTACATCTACTCACCATGTTGATCCCCTTGTGTTGGTATCATAGAATGCTTTTCTATAATTCCTGGGAATATAGGAAAGTGTTTCTGTAAAAAAAATGTTTGATTAAATGGTGTTAACCCATAGGGTTGGAGTTCACTGAAACATAATGATGAAGCTATAATTTGATAGGGACAATTTAATTTTGTTGTGATGCTAATGAAATTTCATGTGGAATTGTTTAGGGTTAATTAATGTTTAATGAATAAATTAACATTACATGTAACTGATTAAATGAGTATGAAGTAATCTAATAAAGTTCCTTAAATGGTTGTGTGCTTATAGGATACCTAGATTTAGAAGTGGCATCCTGGAGTGCGAGAGACGTTAGCTTCAGTTTTTTCAAAGACTACGTTATTCCTATAGTGTGGTTGTGAGTTATAGTATATTTGTACCTTTTGTGTTTCTATATGCTAATCCACCCTTTCAGTACGGGAAACTGACACCCCTAGGATTCTGAGTCTCGAGGGGTGTTTCTCCCAACATTCTGGTGGGAGGATGAGTGGCTGACTACCCCCTTTGTCCCCATTGTCTTCTCTTGGTTTATACATGTCCCATTAGGCACAACGGTTAGTTTTCCCCATATATGTGTTTAGAGGGTTGTAATGTCTTGAGGTTATTCACTCACATATATTTGGGTTATAGTATCATATGGACTACTATAGGTGTAATGTATATTGGATGTGATGGCTTGAGGATCCTTACTCCGTGTATGGGCTGTAATGGCTTCAGGTATAATACCCGACGTATGATACACGTTATGTGAGTTGTGGTTGCTCCCAAAAATTTCCTGGTTACTTCTGTTTGTGAGGATGGTGTTGTGCTTCGCCCAGGTGTCTGCGGGAAAGCCACTGTGTTGCACGAGGTGCACATTGTGGTGCTTCTCCCAGGTGTCTGTGGCAAAGCCTTTTTGGGGAGAGATGCTTCGGACATGCGATGTTGGGGAAAAGGGACAAAATAGTGGGGAAGTAGTAGCAGGGTACCCTTTATATTCTTTACTATATGCTATATTTTTTCATGCACTACATGTTGAGAGTAGCCATGGTGAGGTTGGGAACATAGTATACCTGTTTTGGTGACAAGTTAGTTTCACTTGTTGTTCACTGTGCTTTAGAATGCTCTCTTTACCATTACACGAGAGTTTTAGGGGGAGATCCTACTGAGTTTACTCTTATACTCACCCAATATATATATATAAAATGTTTTTCATGTCACATGGAGAAGGCCAGAGATCAAGCTGGTTTCCACTAGCTTGGGGTTGCAGGAGCTGTTCGGGCTTGTGGTTGCTGCTGTTTTTACTTTCTTTTGGGTACTTTCAGTTTTTTCCCTTCCAGTTGTAGTAATTTTTCATGGCATTACATAGGTGCACTTGGTTTTATTTTATATTTCCAGTTCTGAGTCGGAGTTGATTGTTGTCTATCTTATATCTCTCTTGTGGATGTGTTCACTTAGAGGGTAATGCCTCCCATTTGTGTTTTAATATACCCTTGGTTCTAGTTGCTAACCCAGGGCCTACCGGAGGCGGGAATGGGGGGTAATTATCTCCCTTCTCAAATTGTCGGCCCAGGAGGGGTACACATTGTGGGGAGTGGGTCGTGACAACTAACCTTTTATAAAATTGTTTTCACTATATAAAACCATTTTACATAATATTTAAAAAATGTTTATTTCTATTTTACCTCAATGATTAATTTATAGTTAATAAAGACAATGTTAAATAGTAATTTAAATAGTATATTGTAATTTATTAGAACTCAGTGTTTAATATAGTTCAAGCTATAAATGAAATTAGATTTATATAGAAAAATTCAAATCAACTTCTGACACTAAATTAAAACGTTTTTAAATTATTTTATCCCCTAATGATTTATCACAATATTACACAATATCAATGATATATTATCCGTATGTCCCCTAAAATCTTCCTAAAACAACTGGATTCCCCAAAAAACGTTTCCCTTGTGATTGGAATCTTTTCATATAACATATTCTCTGCGATGTAAAATGTCCACTAGTTATTCCTCATAAAAAATATCATTCTATTGCGGTATGACCAATGATTTCAAAACATGTAATGGATTAGGTGTATACTTAATTTGGAGAGATACACAAAACAAATCAAGTACATAATAGATGTTTGGTGGATGGTCCATCCAAAAGGCTTCAATCGCTATATGATCATTATTTTCAAATGTACAAATAAATGTCAGGATTAGTTTTACCTTATTTCCAAATATCGTTACCTTATTTTATGGAGAAAATATTATAAACAAATTTTCACCAACTTAAAATTTTAAATCACTTCAATGATTATCCAAATAATATTAATTTGATTATGTGGGTCACATAGTTTTTGGATGAATGTATCAAAGCTCCTCCATCATTTTTCAAAAAAAAAATTAGGTCCATGTATTTTACATTTTCCAACATCATTCAATAATTTTTCATCCCTAATCATAATTTCATCAAAGGGATCATATGAATCAATATGATTACTCTTTTAAATGATTTAATTATATTAATAGAATTATTGATAATGGGTATTATCCCAAACAAATTTCAAAATATCAATAGAATATTTCGAAATTTCATATAGGGTTTAATTTATTCTTTCATATGGGACATCTTTATGAAGATGACTCCAAATGCTGAAACTCATAAATATATCTTGGTAATAGTAATAATTATTCAATAACATCAAGGTAAACATCATATCCTACTCAAACACAATGGAATTTTTAACTCCATGAAACATTAATACTTCCTTAATTTATATAATTGAAATATTATCCAGAGGAATGTCTTCTTTTATTGTGATATTGTGTGATGAATTTTTATAGTGATAAACTAATCCCTATATAAAATTATTCCATTTAGTCATTTTGGGAAGTCATATGAAAATATCCATTGTAACGCCCCAACCCAAGATACTCAGAGTCGGTGCATTATTACATAACATTGGCATGATCACAAAGGATCAAGTCTTGAAAGACCGATTAGTTTAGTAGTCTTGGAAACTCTAGATATATTCATAAGTCTTATATTACATCATAATGTAAAAAAACTAAAAAAACATATTTTCTTCATATCCCCTCATACTATCCTTGCAGGTCATTCATAAATTACTTCTTCTCATACTGGGAAAAATAAAACACTAAAAGGGGTGAGCTCAGATGCTCAGTAAGGATAAAAATATAGCAGAAGCTTTCATAGATAAGCATAAACACTTAAGGCAATTTATAACTAAAACAAAAGCCTTTTTAAACATGAACTTCAGCATAATATGGCAAAGATAAAATTAAATAATTCCATTTACTTATTCACATGGATATTCTACTAGTCGAACAATCACATGAAATATCAATAACCACTTTGAAATGATGGAATGCATAATTCCATACTATCATAACCACATAGCCAAGGCCCCGTGCCAAGACTACAAATAAGATTTTGTCAAGGCCTTGCGCCAAGACACTATTTTGTCTCATGATACCTACCGATACATCGAAGAGCTATAGCGGGCTCCACCCGTCACTTATTAAGTCCAATGCATTCCTCATATGAATAGGTTTAAAAATAACATAAACATTCGTATTAAAACTAGCATAAGAAATGCTAATACTTTAACCACAAACCATGAATGTAAAAAAAATAGCACATCCACAGTCAAACATAACTCATTTGATACAGTATGGAAGATTGTATTGTATCACATTAAGCTCAATCAAGAATAATGAATGATGTTGACATAGATTAAAATAATCATCAAAACTTATTTGAGAGAAATATCCCCCTTCTGCTTGAAATCATTTAAAAGTCACACTATTTGTCAAGAATCTATTTAAAAATAGATTTCTGAATCAAAGTGTCACATACCACTTTGAAACTTTTAAAAGGAGTTTTAATTTTAAAACATTAATGTCCATATAAATAAATCCTTAAAACCATTTTTTAAAACATGGACATTAATGAGAAAGATTTAGAAGAATAAGTCTTTAAAACATTTAAAAATGGTATTTTAGTTAGAGTATCTATCCAAAATTGAGACACTTGAATACAAATAACTAAGGAAATAAAAACATTTTAATATCATGGGAATAAAGGAATTCATGATATACTGTGTCAAAGTACATTATATACACCACATAAAATTGATTTGGTGTATAACAACAAAGAATTCTCAATGGAATGTAAATTGAGATGAAATATCTCATAAAGGCCGTATCCATAGGTTAAGGATAAATCAACGACATAGTTATTTGTGAAAAATATAAATACACCAAATATTATTGTATATTCATTGTAAATCAATCAAATTATATTCACACATAATCTTATAAAAACAACACCAATTAATTGGATGTATAACTCAACAAATGGAGAATGAGTTAAAATTACTCTTATCAGATTCATATCGATGACTTGAGAAATTATCACTTGAGTGATTATGTGTATCAAATGTATATCCACAGAAAAGGGGAGTGGAAATTATGACATATGAAAATGAATAGTTATTCCACACATAATCTCGGAGTAAAATAATCAATGATGTTCGTGTAAAGCCGAATAAATGGAAAATGAAATTTCAAATTCCATTATCGATTAGTTAACATAAGAAACATAAACCCATGAAATAAGGATTATAAAATGATGATGTAAATACCAATAAATTAAAGTATGTTACAAAATGAATACAATCATGGGTAGTATACATACACCACATGAAATAATTAAGTGGTGAACAATGGAATTCTCACGAAATTAAGAGTGAGTTAAGAAACCCCTTACCACGTTGTAATCAACTGAGTCGTATGACCAAAAGTTAATAACCACCAAATTATTTACAGAATAACATGAATATAAATATAATCATGATAATATATATCAAATGGAAGTACACAATACACCACTTTCAATAATTTAGTAGCGAACAATGGAAATCTCACAGAATTGAAAGTGAGATAAGAAAATCCCTTACCTTGTACATTTCCTTGGTTGGGGTTAGGTTAACATCCTATATAATGTTGAAATAATTGGTATTAAATTATTCATGAATCATATACATTAATATGATATCATATATGATCTTTTAACATTGCTTTGTTAATAATATCTTAGAATAATCGTCGTTTCAGGTATTAACTTACTCATTTTCTTTTATATGTTTTGATACGTAAGCCGTGTTTGTCATGGATAGGTTGTATCATATTCATATCCAGAATGATATCAATTCCTTATACATTATTTTTAAATCATAAAATGATAATTATACTTGAATGGATACGATAGAGAATGAATCTCATCGCATTCGTGGAGACGGTAGTCCGTACGTACGCACGAGCGACAATATCATTCTTTTGATATTAAAATAATATATAATTGGATGGTATATCATATATAAAGAATCATCATCATGTTATATTTATTATTTTCATGAGTTACACATCATTATTATACCCACCCAAATAATAATATATTGAATAACAATTACACCGCGATGTGGAGATGGTAAGTCGTACGTACGCACGTATGGTGACATGTTATTCAAAGGGTGGATAGAATACTAAATATGGTTGTACCATATTTATAATAACAGTGTAGTATATATAAGATACTGGAGTTATTATTTTATAATGGTAATAACAAAGAAAGAATAAGTGGAAGAAGAACGGAACGTGAAAAGGGGTGGTGAAAACATTATCTCTTCTTCATGTTCTTCCTTTTGATTTGATCAAAAGGGCTCCTTAGGTTGGATTTCTGATCAAACTGAGGCCTCTAGGTTGTAGTGAGGGAAGTTGAGAGAGTATTTGGGCAGAATTTGGCCGAACCAAAAGGCTTTTATGTTGTGAAGAAATGAGAAGGAGGAGTGCCCTTTTATAAGAGGGGTGAGGGGAACCTTTTGAAAAACTAAGAATATTAGTTTATAATAAAATCATATTCGGTTTCTAATGGCTCCAAAGTTTATTATTCAAAGGATATGGTGGGGATAGGTCGAAAAAAATTCCACCAATAGAATTTATACAGGTTTGGGTCACAATATTAACCTTATCTTTTAGTTTTAACTCTTAGTTAATTAGTTTGACATTTACCATGTCACTTTGTATTTTTATATTATATAGTTAATAAACATAATATATACATCCAAGAGACCCCTAAGTGGTCCATTAATTATATACCTATCATGATATAAGTCTCTTTGCCGATCCTTAGATTTTTAGGAATTTAATATCAATTAATAATATAATATTTGTTTTAAAAAATCTTTTATGTCAATTTTGACACTATTCAATAGTTGATTTTTTTGAAACTCATAACAGAATGATTACTTCGAACAAAGTCAATTAAATAAATTATAATATGTCATATTATCCATGAAAATTAGTGTAATTCATTAAAAGTCTTAAATTATATTTATTTGGGTATTTATAATATCAATTATTTTTATGTTTCACTATTATTGTAATTACTGCATCATCATTGTGTCATAAATATATTAAATTATTTAATGTCTAAAAATTATAAATAAAATATAATTATGTTTTAAATTTTATTATATTTCGAAGTAATATTTACAATAGAATTTTTCTTATGTATAACCCTATATTAAAAATGTTTTAGTAAAAAAACATTGATTTTAACTCTTTTAACTCTTCTTTGAATTAAATAATAATAAATGTCATAATCTAATCCCAGTGAACCTAAATGATAATACTTTATTCCTAAGGTTGTTTTCGGTCAAGATAAATTTGTCAAATAGAATTAGGACATGTCTTATGGTAATATTAATATCATTTTTACCCTTAATTACCCTATTTACGTTTAACCGTGGTAAATAAATGTAAAAAGTTACTATTCACCAAAAATTATTTTCATCTCATTGAACCACATTTTACTTATTGATATTAACCGTGTCTCTCAGATTTTCGAAATTCATTCACAGAAGCGGTAAAATTAAGTTTTATGAAAAATTCAGTTTCTTAACTACCACATAATAGTTTCACTATTCATCAAAAATTGATGTTTTTCAGAACAATGCCAAAATTTCACCCTAAGCTATAATTGATATTCCGAATTCAAAAATGATATCTATTTTAAAATATTAAAAAAATATAAGTTTGATTAATTAATTTTATAATTAATTCCCACTTTCACAACAAATATGTTGTTTTTAAGAAACAATATATATATCAAAAGATTGATAATTGTTTAGGTCCAATTTCAAAGTGAAATTAATTCTAATGAACACCATTGGATAAAATTGTAAAAATATATTATAATTATACTTTGAAACCACTCAACAATATAATTTATCACTATAAATTATTTTGATTAAAAAAAAATTTAAGTATTTTTCACTATTCATAAAAATTGGAAGTTCATAGAAAAATACCAAAAATTCATCTTTGTATAATTTCGATATTCCGAAACCAAAAATTAAGTCCATTATGAAATATAAAATATATATAATTTCGAAAAGTAGGTATCACTATTCATAACGGCTAGTTTGATTGGTTCTGGTGTGTTAGAACTCGATGTTGTGTACAACACATGCTATCACATTAATCAAAGAGAAGTGTGTCGTAGAAGCTTGGGGTGTTACATTCTCCTCTCCTTCAATAAATTGCGTCCTCACAAATTTTTAAAAAATGTGCTTGGGAATATAATGGAAACTCCCACGTCGGAAAAATAGTCAAGAAAACTATCACTTTAAAGGAAAGAGAGGTATAAAGGTCAACCATGATAACCCATACTCAGATTCCATGTAGGAAAACATGGATATGGATGATAAACTAAGTGTCAAGTTCTGATGGAGAGGGATAGAAAACATGACCAAGAGAAAGTTAACAATATGAAAATCACAATCCTGTGTTGGGACAAACGGTCCTTAGTCTCCCAGTAAGAATAGTAAATGGACAACATTTTTTTGTTTTAAGTTACATTACATAAGGACGAGGAATTCATTTATGACATTGTCTAAGAACATATAGAGATATACTTTCTTTTTAAGTAGAGTTTCATTCTTTATTAAATTTTTACCACTAACTCATTTTTTTGAACAATGAGTATTGAAGAAGACTTGGTCACAATGGAAGAGTTAGAATAATCTTCTATAGAAATACATGATCCACGTAGGATAAACTATATATTTACCTTGTGTTTAGAGATTAATCAAAACCAAAATGGTTAGTACAAGATCTAATGATCCCCCAAAAGGATATTTATTGAGAGAAATAAACGCTAATCTTAATTTCTAAAATTAAACCGATAATACCCCAATGTTAAATAAATACCATTCAATAATAAATTTTCCTTAAAATCCTTCAATATAATACAAACTAATATTGAAACCCAAAACTTATAAGAATGTAGTCGTCCACGTTAAATTGTATCTCCAAGTGACATTAATTACTCTTAAAGTCACATACTTAAAAGTAATTAACCTAATCATTTCCCTAAACAACCCAAATCACTATAAATCCATAATAAAAACATAGAAAAAAACCCACCATTACTCCTCAAATGAAATACCATACTATTATATTTTCCTTGGGAATATAGTGTTCACAACAAAGCGAACAACTTCCAAAATAACATCTATCACTTAATCACCAAATCATTTTCTTATAAAAACTGTAATCATTTAATAATACATAAGAACCAAAATCAACTTATTATTTATCAATAAAATCATTTAACTAAAAATAATTAGTCACACTATCCAGGGAATTCACGTAGTCCAGTGGTAGGCGATAAATCCCAATCGCACTTTGGTTGTGGGTTAGATTCCCACAGCTTTGTCCGACGCGACGGGTTGTCACACGTTCTACCTATTGTCTTTTTTCAAAAACTATACTTTATAACATTACCAAAATGAGATAAATTCCTCAAAATACCATAACATAATTTAACCACAAATTCTATATCATACCTTGAATTTTCATCCCAAATTATAATAACTTATAATTCTATCAAACCCCAATGATCATATATGACTAAATGGTTATTTATACCTATATCCACAAGAAAAGAGACAATTCATCCTCAAATATAATTCTCACATGGAAAACTGTGGGGTTATAAATACAAGAGAAAATTATTCCAAAGTAAACCCATCAACAAGGAGCACTAATACTTTTTAAACATTTCTCCAACCATTTATTTCTACATAGCTTCTTCTTTGACCAAGAAAATATCTTATAGAATAGGGCATTCACTTTGGTAATGTCCAGGTCCCCTACATTTACGGAAAATGACTGTAAATGGATTCTTGGGACAATTTTTATCTTCTTCCATAGTACTCTTCATTTTTCTTTGGCAATTCTTCACTTTATGTCCTTTCTTTCCACACATAAAGCATTTCCTTGTCCCATTGAGACACTTTCCTGGGTGTCTCCTTCCACATTTCCTGCATGATGGTAATTGAGGATTCCTTTCTCCATGGTCTCCACTGCTCAAGCTCTTATCATTCATCACCTTTCTTTTCTTTGTTGAGTCTGGGAACTGGTTAATATATATATTGTTGATCATATTTTTGGAAAATTTATTTGGCATAAAGACAATATCTATTACGCCTATCAACATTCCATTTTGTTTCTCATTTCCACCATCGTTCCCACCTTGTACATCATTCTCAAAGTCACAATGACTTCCTTGGAATCCATCCATTGACTAAAACCAGAAAGCATTATGTGAGTAACAGTAGTCATAAAGTCATTTAGATATTAACAGGTCAGCATATTCTCAATTTGACACACATTAGGATTAACCGAGGTCATTTTCTCTCATCTTATATATAAAATACATCAAATTGGTTTGTAATGAAATTGTAAATTATCCTAAGCATATCCCCCGGGAGTGTCATAACCAAGAGTGCAGCAAGGCCCATTGTTGTGCACCGGTTCCTGTTCGAGTCTAGCTCAAAGCAGTGTTTTCGGGTTTTACCCCTAGGTACATCTGTGCCAGAGCCGCCTCTACCTGCTCGTATCTAGACAGGGATGTATTGCTCGGAAAACTCACAAAATATCTACATTACCAAAATTCTAGGAAGTTCTTCTATACTAATCCTCAAAGTTCCTCTTAGGTCTACATGCTCTAATCAGAGTTTATCTAAATCTAGCTTCCATGATTTGCACTAAACTTCCTCTAATAGCAACTGTAACGCCCCGACCCTAGATACCCAAAGTTGGTGCATTATTACATAACATTGGAATGATCACAAAGGATCAAGTCTCGAAAGACCGATTAGTTTAGTAGTCTTAGAAACACTAGATATATTCATAAGTCTTACATTACATCATAAGGTAAAAAAACTAAAACAACATCTTGTCTTCATATCCCCTCATACTATCCTTTCAGGTCATTCATAAATTACTTCTTCTCATCCTGGAAAAAATAAAACACCGAAAGGGGTGAGCTCAGATGCTCAATAAGGATAAAAATATAGCCGAAGCTTTCATAGATAAGCATAAACACTTAAAACAATTTATAAATAAAGAAAAGCCTTTTAAACTTGAACTTCAGCATAATATGGCAAAGATAAAATGAAATAATGCCATTTACTTATTCACATGGATATTCTACTAGTCGAACAATCACATGCAATATCAATATCCACTTTCATAATGATGGAATTCATAATGCCAGACTATCATAACCACATTGCCAAGGCCTCATGCCAAGACTACAAATACGATTTTGTCAAAGCCTTGCGCCAAGACACTATTTTGTCTCATGAGACCTACTGATGCATAGAGGAGCTATAGCGGGCTCCACCTGTCACTTATTTTGTCCAATGCATTCCTCATATGAACATGTTTAAACATAACATAAACATTCATATTAAAACTAGCATATGAAATGAAAATACTTTAACCACAAACCATGAATGGTATAAAAATAGCACATCCACAGTCAAACATAACTCATTTGATACAATATGGAAGATTGTATTGTATCACATTAACCTAAATAAATAATAATGAAGGATGTTGACATATATGAAAATAATCATCAAAACTTATTTGAGAGAAATATCCCCCTTTTTCTTGAAATCATTTAAAAGTCACACTATATGTCATGAAACCATTTAAAAATAGATTATTGAATCAAAGATTCACATACCACTTTGAAACTTTTAAAAGGAGTTTTAATTTTAAATCTTTAATTTCCATATAAATAAATCCTTAAATCCATTTTTTAAAACATGGACATTAATGAGAATGATTTAGAAGAATAAGTCTTTAAAACATTTAAAAATAGTATTTTATTTAGAGTTTCTAACCAAAAGACAAAAACTTGAATAAAAATAATTGAGGAAATCAAAACATTTTAATATCATGAGAATAAATTAATTCATGATATACTATGTCAAAGTACATTATATACACCACATAAAAGTGAATTGGTGTATAACAACAAAGAAGTTTCAATGGAATGTAAATTGAGATGAAATATCTCATAAAGGCTGTATCCTTAGGTTAAGAATAAATCAAAGATATAGTTATTTGTGAAAAATATAAATACACTAAATATGATTGTATATTCATTGTAAATCAATCAAAGGATATTCACACATAATCTTATGAAAACAACATCAATGAATTGGATGTTTAACTCAACAAATGGAGAACGAGTTAAAATTACTCTTATCAAATTCATATTGATGACATGAGATGTTATCAATTGAGTGATTATGTTTATCAAAAGTATATCCACAGAAAAGGGGTGTGGAAATTATGACATAAGAAAATTAATAGTTATTCCACACATAATCTCAGAGTAAAATAATCAATGATGTTTGCGTAAAGCCGAATAAATGGAAATTGAAATTTCGAATTCCCTTATCGATTAGGTAACATTCGAAACATACACCCATGAAAGAAGGATCATACAATGATGATGTAAATACCCATAAATTAATGTATATTACACAATGAATACAATCATTGGTAGTACACATACACCACATGTAATAATTAAGTGGTGAACAATGGAATTCTAACAAAATTAAGAGTGAGTTAAGAAACCCCTTACCATGTTGTAATCAACTGATTCGTATGACCAAAAGTTAATAACCACAAAAGTATTTACAGAATAACATGAATATAAAGAGAATCATGATAATATATATCTCATGGCAGTACGCAATACACCACTTTCAATAATTTATTGGCGAACAATCGAAATCTCACGGAATTGAATGTGAGATAAGAAAATCCCTTACCTTGTACTTTTCCTTGGTTGGGGGTATAATAACCTCCTATATAATGTTGAAATAATTGTTATTAAATTATTCATGAATCATATACATTAATATGATATCATATATGATCTTTTAACATTGCTTTCTTAATAATATCATATAATTATCATCATTTTAGGTGTTAACTTACTCGTTTTATTTTATATGTTTTGTTACGTAAGATATGTTTCTCATGGATAGGTTGTATCTTATTCATATCCAGAATGAGATCATGTACTTAAATATTATTTTGAAATAATCAAATGATAATTATACTTGAATGGATACGATAGAGAATGAATCTCATCGCATTCGTGGAGACGGTAGTCCGTACGTACGCACGAGTGACAAGATCATTCTTCTGATATTAAAATAATATATAATTGGATGGTATATCATATATACAGAAATATTATCATGTTATATTTAATATTTTCATGAGTTACACATCATTATTATACCCACCCAAATAATAATATATTGAATAACAATTACACCACGACGTGGAGACGGTAAGCCGTACGTACGCACGTATGGTGACATGTTATTGAAAGGGTGGATAGAATACTGAATATGGTTATACCATATTTATAATAAAATCACAGTATATATATAATATATTGTAGTTATTATTTTAGAATGGTAATAACAACGAAATAAGAAGTGGAAGAAGAAAGGAACTTGAAAAGGGGTTGTGAGAACATTACCTCTTCTTCGAGTTCTTCATTTTGATTTGATCAAAAGGGCACCATAGGTTGTCTTTCTGATCAAACTAAGGACTCTAGGTTGTAGTGAGGGAAGTTTAGAGAGTATTTTGGTAGGGTTTGGATGAACCAAAATTCTTTTATGGTGTGAAGAAATGAGAAGGAGGAGTTCCCTTTTATAAGAGGGGTGAGGGGCACCTTTGGAAAAGCTAAAAATATTAATTTATAATAAATTCTTATTCTGTTTCTAATGGCTCCAAAGTTTATTATTCAAATTTTAATGTGGGTATAGGTCTAAAACCATTAAAAAATAGAATTTAGACAGGTTTGGGTCACTATATTAACCTTATTGTTTAGTTTTAACTCTTAGTTATTTACTTTGACATTTACCATGTCACATTGTATTTTTATATTATATAGTTAATACACATACCATATACATCCAAGCGACCCCCAAGTAGTCCATTAATGATATACCTATAATGATATAAGTCTCTTGGCCGAACCTTATATTTTTAGGAATTTAATATCAATTAATAATATAATATTTTTTTAAACTCTTTTATGTCAATTTTGACACTATTCAATAATTGATTTTTGTGAAACTCATAACAGAATGATTACTTAGAAAAAAGTCAATTAAATAAATCATAATTTGTCATATATTCCTAGAAAATTAGTGTAATTCATTAAATGTCTTAAATTATATATATTTGGGTATTTATAATATCAATTATTTTAAATTTTCACTGTTATGATAATTACTGCATCATCATTGTGTCATAAATCTATTAAATTATTTAATGTCTAAAATTTATAAATAAAATATAATTTTTTAGTAAGTCTTATTATATTTCTAATTAATATTTACAATCGAATTTATCTTATGTATAACCCTATATTAAAAATGTTTTATTAAATAAACATTGATTTTAACTATTTTAACTCTTCTTTGAATTAAATAATAATAAATGTCCTAATCTAATCCAAGTGGACCTAAATTATAATACATTATTCCTAAGGTTGTTTCTGGTCGAGATACACTTTTCCAATAGAATTAGGACACGTGTTAGGGTAATATTAATATCATTTTTACCCTTAATTACCCTATTTACTTTTAACCGCGGTAAATAAAAGTAAAAAGTTACTATTCATCAAAAATTATTTTCATCTCATTGAACCACATTTTACTTCTTGATATTAACCGTGTTTCTGAGATTTTTGAAATTCCATTCATAGAAGCGGTAAAATTATGTTTTATGAAAATTCAGTTTTTTAACTATCACTTAGTAGTTTCACTATTCATCAAAAATTGATGTTTTTCAGAACAATGCCAAAATTTCACCCAAATCTATAATTGATATTCCGAATTCAAAAATGATATATATTTTACAAAATTCAAAACATATAAGTTTCATTAATTAATTTTATAATTAATTCCCGCTGTCACAACAAATACCGTGTTTTTATGAAACAATATATATCAAAAGATTGACAATTGTTTAGGTCCAATTTCAAAGTGAAATTAATTCTAATGAACACCATTGGATAAAATGGTAAAAATATGTTCTAATTATAATTTAAAACCACTCAAAAATATAATTTATCACTATAAATTATTTTGATTAAAAAATTTGTTTTTAAGTATTTTTCACTATTCATAAAAATTGGATGTTCTTAGAAAAATATAAAAAATTCATCTTAGGATAATTTCGATATTCCAAAACCAAAAATGAAGTCCATTTTGAAATATAAAATATATATAATTTCAAAAAGTTTGTATTACTATTCATAACGTCTAGTTTGATTGGTTGTGGTGTGTTAGAACTCGATGTTGCATACAACACATGCTATCGCATTATTCAAAGAGAAGCGTACCGTAGATGATTGGGGTGTTACATCCATTATAATGTTATTCCATTTACATTATTGTATCGTTAATGGATATATAATCCCCTTATACCTTTGTCTATTATACTTAAAACTCTAACACACCATGATTCGAGAAACGAAATCTTTGATATCCTTTATCATTCCACCCCACTAGAAATACACATTTAAATATCTAATTATCTTTGTAATTAAACAATGAATAATGAATGATGATCTTTTACCATTATCTAAAAAATATTCATTCAAATAATATATCAGTAGAATACATACATGGTTATATAACCACATCATTACATCATGATCAAGGTTTAACCCTAAAAAATTTCTCAATATATTATGTGGATCTAAATTTTTATTTTGTACCTATTTAATATTCAATTGGATATATAGTAAAACATTTAGTTGAGAAGTTTTAATTTATACCCTTCCTAAAAAATTTCCATATCCATATATTGTAAATCCATTAATAATCGATATTTTGTTACACTCACAATGCATACTCTAGTATGATCCTTTGGACCATGAATCTGCCACTCTATTCACATTTCAAAGGTGGTAATGTATTTAGAATCCATTGCATTTAATCATCTCTGAAAATATCCTATAGAACATGTTCAACTCCTTTTTTAAGGTATAGAATTTATTATTTTTTTATTAGTGTATATATCACACTTTTTGAAATTATAGATAATCACTCTAAATTATTATTAAATCAATTAGCAAAACAAACAATAAATCATGAGTTGGGAATTTTTTATTTCGATCTATCTGTTTTTCTGATACATAATCTATAACTGTTTCATTCTTCATAGGAAAGATTACCAATCCCTTTTATAATGCATCGATAAAAATTACGACCCTTATTCACTATATGGTAATGTATACACTTGTGTGATGAAAAATATTCCCTTCAGTTTGATGAGATTTTCCATTAATTTATCTAACTAATTGAACATAGATCACTCCTGATTTAACTTCGTTAAGAGATAATATATATCGGATAAATTGTACTAAAACAACTTATTTTATCTATATAATACAAGTAATCATCAAAAATCAATCACTACGGTAGGTATGGTACACTTTTAAATAGTCTCTTTCAAGTATATATCCACTGATATAATCTTTCTCGATATTATATGATCCAAAAATTTGACATTTTGGAGCCAAAACATACACATTGTATATTTTTCATTAAAAATATTCGTCGTAAGGGTCATTAGTACTTTACACCTATAATCTTCGTGATATTAATTATTCATTGACTAAATATGAATTTTGTATATAATTAATAACATATACTAATCAGGGAACTATCTAAAGACATTATTCATTAAATCTATTAAAATAGTGGGGGGATTAGTAAGACCAAATAAAATCACTCCATACACATAGTGTCCATACTAGGTATGGAATTTTTCCCTGGGAATATCCTCCTTATTGAAAATATAATAATGAAATCTAAATTTAATATTGATCATATAAATTTATTTCACTCTATACAATTGAGCAAACATATCATACATATGGGGAAGGGGATACTTTTTCTGGATTGTGATTTTTCAAACTCTCGATAACCAATGAAATGTATTATCGATCGTTGTTTCTTTCTTACAAGGGTAATGTTTATTCCCCAAGAAAAAACACACATGGTTTAATGTGTAAATTTTCATGCTTATATTGATTTCCATCTTCAATTATTATAACTAAATAAGGAAAATTCTATAAGGATACTTTTACATATCTCTGGCACTTTAATGAGTTGTATTGAAAAGTATAATTAGAAATTTCTTAGATGAATAGTAAATACATTTGGAATAGTATAATGATTATCCTAATTAATAATAATATCATCTTTTTTTAGTATCTCCCCAACTATCTGAGAAAAAATTATTTGGTACTGTAATAAAAACCCTTAAAATGGATTTTAATTCCATCAGATGTTCATATTTATCAACCCTATTATAGATGACCATAGATTGGTTTGTAATATATAATGAAATTTCCCTTTCTCACAATTTTAAATTAGATTTTATTACAACTAACGGTATCCAGTTCATATTCAACATATAACTGTTTCAGTGGATTTAGGATTTCCTTAGAAAATGAGTCTATTATAAACTATTGGGTAAACACAGAGAAATATTATATATTAGAAATTATTGGAGGATAGTAATTGTTCCTTTAAATATTACATTATCACACACAACATCATAAATTATTATTGAATTTAATTTCTACTTTTCCCTTCGATTAATAGGTTACTGACCTCAATTATGATCATTAATCATTTGAATTGGTAACTACTTGAAATATTTCAAATACTCAATTATTTTTAAACATTGGAATGTTGGTGGTGCAATATTGGGATATGTATCTTTATTCACCTCATTTGTTAACTTCTTCCCATCACATCAGGATATGATTTCCCAATTTTCATCAATTAAACACTAAAAAAGTTAACAAGTACCATTAAGATAGAATCCAAAATGTTTTCTACCACACCTAAATCATGACGGAAATTTCATTTATTCACTCTATGGTTTTCAATATTTTCCATGAAATCATTCATAATTTTTTTTATAAAAACCATGTTAGAGATGTGTAAATGTAGTCTATATTTTCAATGTGACAATACAACAAATGATTTCGTTATTGTTACGAATTTACATTATTTCTAACACCCTACATAGTCTTGGTTTTTATCCATTTATTAATAAATCAACATTACATTCATGTTGGATTATAATTTTATAGGTGTATTTTAGAAGTACTATAAGGTTTCCAACGTAGATACAAGTTGATTCATCATTTTGATTCTTGATCATAATGATTTCTATAATTATTTTCATGTGAATAATGTGAGGTAGGTACATTTTAAAAATAAACACTTTCACTAATCCAAATCCATGGATTCAATTTCATCTTATTTCATGATATTAATGATGATGGTAAACCATTGGTCAGATTCCCCTTCCAAATGATATATATAGAAAAGTAATTTTAATGTTTTGTGAACTATATAATGGTAAATATCATTTCAATGGTACTAGTCCATTACATAGAGCCTATTATTTAAAGGAACCACTACAAGAGGGTGGAAATTTCATTATGATATACTCAATAGAATGTTGATCCCTACTTTTCTTATTGGTATGTTTAAAAATATTAATTGACTGAGAATGTTAAGTGAGTATAAGAATGAGATATTGAATTTCAAATCCAATTAAGATTATATTACCATGATGAAAATAATTTAATAGTTATTTTAATCCATTATTAACAAGATACAACAGAATTCCACCAAAAAAATATTTACAAAAATCATTGTTTGGGAAAAAATCATAGTGGGAAAATACATTGTCATTAAAAATAATTTATAGGACGTCTACATCAGGACACCACCATTTAAATTAATTAAATTTATGTTTTATATATGTTATTCAGTACTGTAATATATTAAAATATATTATGTGTGTTCATAATGAAGTTAAAATTATCCAAATAACATCCCATGAGAGTGTCAAACTAGGTGCATAGTTAGGACCATTTTCATATACCACGGGACGCCTGAGTCAATAACAATATACCTTTTTTGAAGTTATTATTCCATGGTATATTTGTTCTAGGTCCACAACAACATATAGTATTTAGAGAGGATTGTAATGCTAGGTAAATAGTATAATATATTCCTTAAAAATCATTAGTATTTTATTAAATATATAGCCTTATTAATAGGGTAATCACTAAAAGTGTTCTCATCCTAGTTTCTGATGGATAACTATTTCGACCCTACAATACAAACAATAGTCATCCCAATTTTTTATGCATAATAAGTACATATTATTTGATGAATATTCGTTACATTACACAAACAAACACCTGTGGATTATAATGGTATAATTCCTTTGTCAAATAAGAAACAGAAAAAATGTATTCATTATATTTATACATCATCCACTACTTATTTCATCATAACTAAATATATTTATAGATATATCAAACATAATACATACCATCATAACATAGGGAAATTTATAATACTAAAAGGTAACCTAATGTGACTAGTAATGTTAATCAAGGGAAATACCTATACATAACACGGTCATAATGGTATGAGAACGTGATCAGAACATAGTAAAACCATACTGAATATAAAAAATCTCATAATCCCGAGTCAGGACCAATGGTTTATAAGATCATATTACATGAATCATATGGAAATAAATAAACATGATCCATGGGAGTATAATTTTTCATAAGTCAATTAATTGTGGAATTAACAAAAGAATATGAAATAATTTCCATTGTATTCAAGTAAAATTTCCAAATATATAATAGTGGAATTGGTTCACTCACAAAATTATCACATTAGTCATGGATTACTACCAAGTCTATCATACAATTAAAGTCCACTTATTAATTTGGTATGACTCACCATTGTAGTAATATTTTATCCCATGAGATTTTAATATGTATCCAATTAATTATATGTAAATAGTGGTCTATCCCCTGACATAATTAAATACATAAAAATATGTTCCAAAATATGATAAAACATTTGATATTTTACAATCCATGAAAAATTGGATTGTATACACATTTCATAATATAATGTCCCCAAGAAAATAAGTGAGACTGATGTAAATTTTATCAATGAAAACCCCATGGAAATGAAATTGGATTTATAAAAATCTATTCAATATAATCATTAACAAATACACGTTATAAATAATTTTTGAACAACTAGATCAAATTCACATTAATGTTTAAGAATCACCAAATGTTGTTGTTATTTATTTGTATAAATTCCATAAATAATCCATAAATATTTTATGTGTAAAATATTATTTCATTCCTTAAACACAAATTTAAAATATAAAAATAAAAAAAATATTAAAAAAATATTTCATTGAAGATAATCATGGAAACTTGTAACGCCCCGACCCCAGTTACCCAGAGTCGGTGCATTATTACATAACATTGGCATGATCACAAGAAAGATCAAATCTCGAAAGACCGATTGGTTTAGTAGCCTTGGAAACACTAGATATATTCATAAGTTTTACATTACATCATAAAATGAAAAACTACTACAACAACATAATGTTTCCACAGTCCACACTATAATCCCCTCATAATATCCCTGCAGGTCATTCATAACTTATATCTTCACATCCTGGGAAAAATAAAACATAGAAAAGGGGTGAGCTCAAATCCCCAGTAAGGATAACAATATAGCGGAACATTCAAAAATAAGCATAAACATTTAAGGCAATGAATTACTAAAACAAAAGCCTTTTAAACTTGAACTTCAACATAGGATGGCAAAAGTAAAATGAAATAATGCCATTTACTTGTTCACATGGATATTCTACTAATCGAATAATAACATGCAAAATCAATAACCACTTTCATAATGTTGGAATGCATAATGCTAAACTTTAATTACTTTTCAAGGCCTCGTCCCAAGACCTTGGGGCTAACTGTAACCGGAACCCAACCCGGAGTGCCTCTAATAACCGGACACCAACCCGGAGTTCCTCTAATAACCGGACACCAACCCGGAGTGCCTCTAATAACCGGACACCAACCCGGAGGGCTTACTTTTACCAGTCCCTAACCTGGAGGGCTTACTTTTACCAGTCCCCAACCTGGAGGGCTTACTTTAACCATTCCCCAACCTGGAACATACTTGTCCAACACATTCATATGAAGTAAAGATTGAAATATAACATAAACATTCTTATTGGAACTAGCATATGAAATGTCAATACGTTCACCATAAACTATGAATGGTATAAAAATAGAACATCCACAGTCAAACATATCACAAAACCTTCAAAACAATATAGAAGTTTTGTATCATAATAAATCAACTTCAAATAATCTTAAAACCCGTCAAAGGATGTTGACATAGATGAAATCAACATTCTTTTTAAAGAAATATGTCCTTTTATTTTGAAATCATTTAAGATCCATATAAAATAAAACATTTTCTTTGAAAATAATCTTATAAGATTTTAAGGGAAGCTTTGACGATTTTATAACGGCGGAAAATAACCGCACCCGTCGTATAAGTTAAAAAAACATTCTTATCTTAATTCTGTCGAAAAGGTTAAAAAACACCTTGTTTGGAAAACGACGGAAAGATTCCCTTATAAACCTCTTATAAAAAGTCAAAAAAGGGTATAAATGACTTTAACCCATATTCTTTTAAATATTAAATTTTTTTTGAAATACATTTTGAAGAAACATGGATGTGGATGATAATGAGATCCCAGTAGATTATTACGTATAAACAACCTCGGATAATGAAGAGATTGTGAAATAACCCTTACCAGTTTGGTAACTTATGAAACATACAACCCATGAAAGAGGTATCATACAATGAATATGTAAGTACACATAAATTAGAGTGTATTACACAAAGAATATAATTATGGGCAGTACATACACCACACAAAAGGTAATGGTGGCAATATGGCATGAATCTCACGGGAATAAGGAGTGAGATGAAAACCCCTTACCACGTTAATCAACTGAGTCATATGGCCAAAAGTTAATAACCACCAAATTATTTATAGAATAACATGAATATGATAATATATATGAAATTCCAGTACACAATACACCACTTTCAATAATTTAGTGGCGAATAATGGAAATCTCACGGAATTGAATGTGAGATAAGAAAATCCCTTACCTTGTACTTTTCCTTGGTTGGGGTAGGTTAACCTCCTGTATAATGGTTAAATAATTGTTATTAAATTATACAATAATCATATACATTAATATGATATCATATATGATCTTTTAACATTGCTTTATTAATAATATCTTAGTATTATCGTCGTTTCGGGTGATAATCGATTCGTTCTTCTTAAATGTTTGGTTACGTAAGACATGTTTGTAATGGATAGATTATATCTTATTCATAATCAGAATGATATTAACATTATTTTTAACCCTAAAATGAGAATAAGACTTGAATGGATACGATGGAGGATGGATCTCACCGCGTTCGTGGAGACGGTAGTCCGTACGTACGCACGAACGCTACTTCCATTTAATTTTTATTTTAAAAGAATTGAATCCAAATGATACATAGGTATATTACTATTCCAGTATAATATAATATTTTATATATGTTACTTAAGTTCATTAACACCATCCTTTATACGTTTCATGTGTGGTATGAACGAGTCATATCATTTTAAGGGGGCGGTAGTCCGCACTTCCTCAAATGAAATTATCGTATGTATATACAACATGAAACGAATAATGGTATGAAATAAAATGGAATTACAGAAGCTTATATATAAAATATATATCATTAATATCATATTTAATTATAGTGCCATCATAATGGCCACCATGAGAGGTGGTAAGATGTATTTGAACAATCATCGTTTCGTGAGGCGTTAGTTTGCCATCCACAGAAACATTATGTTCATCATCCATTAGATGGAGTTTTGTGTATGTGTAGTTTGAATCCTTCTTATAACAAAATCCTAGTATATTTAGGATACTGGTGTTGTTACAAAAGAAAGTAAATAAAAAGAGTGTGGGGGTTGGAGAAGCAAAATAAATGAAAATAATTTAAGAGAAATCGTTACCTTTAATTTAGGTAACTCACTTTGGTTGGAACCAAAGGACTTCTTGAAATGCTTTCTGCCTAAGGGTAAGCTTCAAGGAGGAGGAGAGGTATGTGGGGAGCTTATTTGAGCAGAGTTTTGACGAGCCAAGTGGCTTGAGAGGGGTGAGGAATGAGTAGAAGTGTTCTCCTTTTATAAGGGAGAAGAGAGGCTCTTTAGGAAAGAGTGAAAGTA
This sequence comes from Viscum album, assembly GCA_963277665.1. Lineage (NCBI taxonomy): Eukaryota > Viridiplantae > Streptophyta > Magnoliopsida > Santalales > Viscaceae > Viscum > Viscum album. The sequence goes on along the minus strand of OY728121.1, from coordinate 199,477,576 downwards.
TTACTTTATAATATAATTATATTCGGTTTATAATGGTCCAAAAATTATTGAGGTCGAAGATAAGATGACTCATATTCTAAATAACATCAACCAATAAGAATTGGACAGGTTTTAGATAATATTTTAATCATTATAATCTTATTTATTTAAATGATTTATTAATGAGGTAAACATTGCATCATTATTGTGTCATTAATAATTTAACTTATCTGATGTCTAAAAATTATAAATATAATATAATTATGTAGGAAAGCTTTTTATATTTCTAATGAATATTTATAATCGAATATCCAACATGTATAACCCTATGTAAAAATTGTTCTTCTAAAGGATGTAAGCTTATGCCATTTTTATTTTTATTTTAACTTTATTAATATAAAGTGTCCCTACCACATACAAGTGGATCCAAGGGGTCCCCAAATTGACCCAAGGATGATCATGGTCTGGTATGTGTCCACCAATAAGGTTAGGACACGTTTTAGGTTAATTTTGTATTATTATAATATTATTTTTTAACCCTTATTTACCGGATTTACCCTTAACCATGGTAAATAAAATATTTACCACAGTAATTATTCAAAATGTCTAAAAATAAAAGTTACCTATTTACAAAATTTGGACATCCTGATTCCAAATATGGAATCCATTTTTCTAAATTCAAAACACAGAAGTGGCAGAAATTAATTTAAAATTAATTCCCGCTGTCAAAACAAAAAGCGTGTTTTTAAGAGGTAATAACTATCAAAAGATTGACACTTGTTTATGTTCGGTTTAATTGTAAAATTATGTACAATGACCAACATTATATTAAATGGTAAAAATATATTCTAAATATACTTTAAAACTACTGAAATTCATAATTTATCACTATTAATTATTTTGATTAAAAAAGTTGTTTTTAATTAATATTTAGTAATTTTCACTATTCATCAAAATATGAAAGTTATCCGAAAAGTACCAAAATTTTACCTTAGGCTAAATTCGATATTCCGAATCCAAAAATGAAGTCCATTTTAAAATATAATATATATATAATTTCAAAATTTAGGTATTACTATTCATAACTGCTAGTTTGATTGGTTGTGGCGTGTGTTAAAACTCAAGGTTGTGTACAACACACGCTACTATTTTATTCAAAGGAAAGCATACCGTGGAAGCTTGGGATGTTTCATTTTAAATTTTTTTTGATGTCCCAATTTATTCAGATAGTTTAAAATATTTTATTTAAAAAGGTTTCACTATTAAAGTTGATAAAAGTGCAATACTGAAAATGAATCTGTTCTTGCATTATGACTAAGAAACTCATAATAGGGATTCTAAAATTATAAGGATTATATAAAGATCAAAATGTTGTTAATACTATTCATAACCTCTTTTAATGGCTTTTTTTGTACGTCATGGTGTGATTGAACTCGGTGTTGCGTGTAGTGCAAGTTATTGAATTATTTTTAAGAAATAACACACTATGAAATCCTGAGGTGTTACAAAACTTTTAATGGAAGCCTCTAAAAATTACTTTTTTATAATGGAAGGAAATTATATTCATTATTTACTCTATAAAAAAATTATTGTTTAATTAATTTTGGTAAATATAACATGAAACTCAATCATAAAAATACAATCCATTCCATTATAATTTTTTTGAAAATTATAATAAGGTTTTTAAATTATATTAATCATCATTAGGATAATTTTAAAATGTCAAAAAATAATATTTTTGAAACATTGATATGGAATAAAATTATTTTTTCACCAATGTGAGAAACAAATTGGGGTTTCTCAAATAAAACATATTTTATATACCATGAGTACATATTTTGAGGAAAATTAATCCAAAATATATATTCTAAATATATACCTGTTGGGGAAGAAAATAAATTAGTTATTTATGATATTTCTCATGAGGATTCATAATTAGAATCATAATCATAAAAAATACTGAAAAATGATAACATTGTAAAATAAGGTCATTACCAATCTAGGATCATTTGATCTTAAAACCCTAATTCATAAACACATAATGATGATTTTTATATCATTAAAATATTAATATTACATACATAACAAGTCAATTGTAAGTATAAGGAACACATAAAATGATATAGGTTCATAACATATCTTACATACCAAAGAAGGAAATTTGAGACAAAAATTTATCAACATATGATTTAACTAGCTTCATAAATGATTAATACTCGTGTATAAAAAATATAGGCTATTTATAAATATATTTTTTATCCATAATAAAATGTATAATAACTTATATAATGTACATAATAATTTTTAATACCCATTAATCATTTATTCTTTATTTAAGTGTAGATTCATGTAACAATAACTTCCTTTTTTGGAATATGTTTTTGTTTTTTATTATTGATCCATTTATATTGATTGGGTTTAAATCATCTCTATAATGTTAGTTATGATATAAAAATAAAATTTTATTATTACATATGTATTTATTGTAAAAAATTAATTTTTAATAATGGATATAGAGAAAGGATTGTAAATAATAAATCACCCATAAAGAGTCATTATGATGTCATATGTTAAAAATATACATAAATATTTAACTTCATAGTCATATTTGTAAATAAAAGGTGAAAAACTAATCTCATCATTTTGCAAGGTGGTATTATACCATACACATGAATTCCATTATCATGTTTTCAATGGATTGTAATGTAAAAAATTTTATGATATATTTATTTTAAATTGTTTTTAAAAATTTATTAATTTAATATATCAAAATTATTTTAATTCTTATTAAAATTTATTTAATTTTCATGTGAAAAACACACATCTCGTCGTTAGGTAGTTGTCATCCAAACACAAAAATGATGTTGTCGTCTTCCTTAGGAACTGTGTATTTAGAAGGACTATATGATATTATCATCCAACAAATATAATTATACATCACATGTAATAAATTATAATTTTTTTCATCCTTATATCTATCAATAATAAATGGTTATGGAAAATTAATTACATCGGTTTGAGAGATGATAGTCTATCATATAGATGATCAATAGTTTTGATTCCCATTTTGGGGAGGAGGAGATGGTTGTAGTTAATTCCCTTATAATTTAATCATATTTTTAAATTGATGAAAGCAATGTAATTAAATGATAAAATATTAATCATATATGAAATAGATGGATGAATACATAATATAAATTGATCGGTTAAGGATGTTGACACTACTTTAAACAACATCATTAGATTTCCACAAAAAATACATTCTATCATGGATATATTATAAATTCAATTATTGTAAAATGATAATATTAAAATATTGATTTCATTGGGATAATTATTTATTTATCCAATTGGTTATGGATGTTAGAATAGGAGAGGAGAGGATTTTCATTTTATAAATGTGGGAGATGGCACACATCGAATTCTTGAAAGAATAAAGTGTAACAAAACTTTTATCATTAAAATAGTATCCAAAATGGTAAATGTTTTAATCATATAAGTTGTAAGGTGAAAATACTATCATAAATTGGTTTAGTAAATGTTTCATGGTTTTTAACCCCTTATCATTTCATTTGACACATGCTATACATATTTTTACATTAACGACATTAATTAATATTCACTATTTTCACTACCAAATATGGTCACGATATAATTTTAACTCAATATATAAAAATAATAATTATTAATAAAAATATTTAATAAATTTTCATATTTTACTTTATAGAAGTGGAATAATAGTATTTAAAATTAAATACAATAATTTTAGAAAAATATCTTTTCCAAAAAATGAAATTTTCAAATTTTTCAAATGGTATTACATGATAAATCATTCTGAAATTCATTAAAATGAACAATTATAGCCTATTTATAATATAACTAAAATATTTTTACATTTAATACAATTTAAAAAAATTTATCTATATAAATTCATTATACAAAATATTATTTTTGAATAAAATCTAGTATTATTCATTATTAAACAAAAAATTATTCTTTTGAGAAAAAATCCAAAAAATCAACCTAACATAATTTTTACATGTTTTTTACTAGTAAGATATTTATTTTTAAAAAAAATTTAATGTATCCAAAAATAAAATTATAATTTGTTCAAAAAAACGTTAATTTTATTGATAATTTTAATTTAAAAGAATATAAATTATTTACTGAAACGTATGTAATTTTTTTATAAATATTATTTCATTTTATAAAACCAATCATAATATTGAAAATGTGGTTATTCATATTTATAATTCCACGATTAATTGATTATTCATAATGTCTATGTAAAATAGTAATATAAATATTATATTTTTGTTCATTAGAACTTGGTGAAGCATTTAGTGAAACCTATCACGTAAATTTTTTTGTTGAAATAAAATAATTTAATATCATGGAGTTATAGTCTAACCATTTACTACAAGTGAGTTACAATAAAATCATTTTACCTGGGAATTTTTTAATCTACATATTATCATGATTTTTAGTTATCCCTTTTCACATTATCTAGTAATAATATCGATATTATTTCACCCAAATATTCATTAGTTAAATATTAATCTCACATCTATTTTATACTATTTAAAATGTTAATTCACATACTATTCATATTGGAAATAGATTCTCTAGGAAAAAGTTAAAGGACGAGTAATCAACTTTTATGATTTTTCATAATTTTTTAATTACATTGAAGGTTTCATTGTGACTATTCTCATGACTATTCCTAATATTAGTTGGTGAATCCCAATTAAAAATAAGGCCATACAAATCCATTTACATTTAACATAACAATGTATTTATAATACAAAATATTATTTTGTAATTACATTTATTATATCTATGAAACGTATAAAAATTTTTTGGGAAAAAATAATTTGCAGTAAGAATCACTAAATAATCACCAACTTTGTGGGTAATAAATGATTACAATCTATCTCTCCAATAGTTTTAGTTAGAACCATAAAAAATTTTATTCATCTTGGATTTAGATTATCATGATTCCCAATATTAAAACCAATCATCCTGAAAAATAGAAAACTCATATCGTTAATACATGTAACAATAATTGTTTATAATAATATATAAAAGTAAAACCCATTTATGATTTCATACGTATTATCATAAGAGTAATATTTTAATGGGGGGGATTTTATATTGTAAATTAATAAAATTATTTATATTACCCTCATTTTGTTTGATAATATTAAAAACATGCCTTTTGAATTTGAGTTTAGAAAAGTATTATAATAAATTGTATAAAAATTCCTTATAATGACAGTTTTTAAATATAAAATTAAATAATAAATAAACTAATACATGTATATAGACATTTTAAAATGTACAATGAATTATAATAATGATCCATTCTTCAAACATTATCTTTATGGATGTATATAGCTTGGAAAAAATTTAGCCAAAATTCAAAAAAAACTATCAGGGTGTATCATCATGAAATAATGAATCAATCAATACAAAAGATGAGGAAAACATCTATTTTCTTAACCTCAATATCCATGGATCATAAATATCATAATAACTTATGCCTTTCTATCCCATAAATCCCTTGATCTAACACAAGATCAGACATAAAATTTAAAAAAACATATACTCCTAGGTAATTTATAACCCTCTGATTGATTCCATAAGATAAAAACTCTATAATTATAAAAAATTACCACATGAGTATTAATAAGTTAAATTTTATTTTATGAAAATGAAAATTATTAGTGATATATGATCTTCCCAATCTTTTAATGATACTTCTATTTATAAGAATTTTTCCAAAAAATATATCATCCCTTTATCAGATATGGTAATATAGAATTTGGATTAACAAATTTTAACTTTACAAGATTCAGTACATATGTGACACCTCAAAAAAAATAATTTAAGAACATTGTGTTCAATAGTGTTTATAACACACAACAACAAGCATGTAAGGTAATAAATTATCCATATACTATATAATATAGTTATGATTTTGAATATATTATATATATTTCAATAAATGGAACCCTGAGTAATTATTTAATGCATGAGATTTATTTTATATCATACGCAACAATGACCTACCTATATAGCTTATGTGACATGAAATAGTGACCTTCTTCGATGGCATCTGCAATACGCAGTAACATGTCTCACCGAAAAATAATATAGAATTAAAACATTATTATTTAATATAATAATAAATTAAATTTCCATTATGAATAATAATTACTAACATATGATAAAATATTATTTACAAAGAAATATCATTGGTTACAAATAAATAATAAGATAATATAATAACAAATTGTATTTTAAATGTACATTTTTTTAAAATAAAAATATTTTTATGGTCACAAAGATGTTCTAACCAAATGTATTAAACTAATTATAGTTAGTGACTGATATTCATTAAATTAATATTTCTTATATTCAATAAATTATTTTTCATATTCATCCAATAGATTTAGTAAGCCCGTGATAAGAGAAAACATTAAATTTCATATTAAAATTCTTATTATTAATAATCCATTTTCCATCCTTTTAATAGAGATTCTATTGTAAATATAAATTTTTACACATTAGGTAATTTTATTTGATAAAATAATGTTTATTATTGAATTTATAATATCTATATTATCATAGGATGATTTTTTAGGATTTTTCATGAGAGAGATAATTGTATTGTGAATAGTGAAAAATACTACATTTTAGTTAAACCGAATATTTTTGGTTAAATATTTATTAATGGTAAATTATATTATAATGATGAACTAAAGTCTAATTGTTTCAATTATACATATATTTATACAAATTAGTTCACTAAAATCAATTTTCCATTTTAAATTAAATATAAAAATATTGTAATCTTTTGAACATTTTTCTATTAAAACGGTTAATCCATCTATCTCCAAGATTAGCATTAATATTAATTTTGTAACATTTCTGATTTGAATTTTGAAAATCATACATACACATCTAAAATTACATTAATATTTAAGGTCTAATATGATCAACATAATCATATGAGAAAAATGATTGCTTAAAGTGATTAAAATTACTTATAGTACTTATGGTTTAATTGAGCTTAAAATATATTAAACCCCTATGTATACGTGCCAAAATGACCTATCCACTTATCCAAATCACATCATATGGACATATAACTTTCATTAACCATCCATTATTAAGTGATGTGGGTTTTTTATGAATTTTATTAGGTAATTAAATGTGCACACCTAACTTCCTTTCAAATATACCAAGTTTGTTATTTTCATTTCCTGTAAAAGGGAACCACTTCTACCCATTCCTCACACCTCTCATGCCTCATAATATCTTACAATATCTGAAAACAATCATCAAAACATACCTCAACTCAACCTTGAATCCTACCTTTTGGAAGAATACCTTCCATGGATATCTTTTTGTTTAATCCCAAAGAAGTTACCTGATTCAATGTTAACGTCTTTTCCCAATATCTCTGGTTTCATTTCAGTTATCCAACCCCTAAAATCACATTATTATATTCATGTATTAGTACTCTAGTATCAAATTTAATCTAGGATTTTATTATGATGACAATTATACCTAAACAAAAAAACACTACCATCTAATGTGTAATGAACCAAATTTTTCTAGGGGTGATGAACTACTACCTTACAAAATGCTGACTATACATTCTTCCATTTCCACCAATCATGGTGGAAATAATGATGTAATATATATATATATATATATATTAAATTTTATATTTATTTTATATTTATATATATATAAGACTTTTATTAAAAAACCATTTTTTCTTTACATTTTACTTTAATGATAAAACAACTTTTGAGGAAGTGTGGACTACTACCCCCTCAAAGCGATGTGATTCAATCCCACGATTCATGGAATATATAAATAAATTAGCATAATAAAAATTAATTTATATAAATAACATCCGTAATATTTTTATAATATAATTATCTTTCTAGATAATATATATATATATATATAACATTTTACCCCATTAGACATTTTTAAAAAGATAATGTTGTCTGTGGAAATGTGGACTACCACCTCCTCAACATGATGATATTATATTTTAAATAAAATTCAATATATAAGTATATATGAATATATAATATAATATTTATAATATAATGATGATTCTTGAGAAGTTTAAGTTACATACCTTCTTTCTAGAATGATCATTTAAAAATGGGAATGTTACTCATGTGTTTGAAAGGCATACCATCTCCATGATTGTAACCGATTATAATTTTGATATCCAAACTTATTGATTGATTTTAGAATAATAATTATCTAAAAATAGCATAATATTTACATTTTTAATATTCTGGATATGATATATAATGAACTATATGTCCATAGTTTACAAAATATAATTGTTTTGACACGTAAACTGAATTTGTTCAAAAACTCCTTAAGTAAACATATTTTTTTGAGGAATTTTACACAACATAGTAATATGTGAAATAACATTAATTATAAAATTGAATATTTTTATTATAATAGTAGAAAATTAACATAAATTTATTATACATTATGTTAAATGATGTTCCACTAAAATGGAACAGATGGTAAGGGATTCTCATCTCACTTTTTCTATTATTCAGATAAATTTCATATTCACTACATTCATCATTTGTGTGGTCTACCTAATACCATTTTCATATTATATCGTGAATTATTTTTCCATACATGATATTTAATAAATTCATTCAATATTATTCTTCCATGACTTTTATGATTTAAAAATGATTCAATGTGGTATAGGATACATAGGAATTTATATATATTATTTTCCTCAATAACAATCCTAATGATATCTTAATGAAATTCTCATACGAGGAAAATATATAATGACTTTTAAATAAAATATTTCATTATAATCTTGTAATTAATGACCATTTTCATTTTTTTAGTCTCATTTTTCCACTCTTTGGTACTAATAAGGTTATCAAAAATGTTTTTTATGAAAACCATAGTTTTTATCAATCTTTAGTAATATAAGCTATTTTATTAAACAATGTTTTTTTTAGTAAAAAGTTATAAAAAATAATTTTAAAATTATTTGGTACAAAAATTGAATTTTTTTATTTTATTGATGTTTAAAATGAATCTTCTTGTCACATTCATTAAGAGGATTTTTCTAAACTCTTTCCATATAGGAGGAATATTCTTTTTACCTCTTACGACATGTATGGATTCATCTGCTGTAATTTCATTGGAGCCTCCATTTCATATTTAATAGGTTTATTTTTAAATATCAAATGTTTTCAAAATGTTTTTCCTTTAATGTCTCGGATTTTTTTGGGTATTATTTTTTAAATGTTATATGGAATTCTTTCGATACGGGGCATCAAAAAGAAAAATCATTATGAGGCCCAGTGAGCACATAATGGTGGTTTGGATTTTTTTTTAGTAAAGTAAGTCGACACTTGTGTGCGGTTGTAGCAGTTTCCATATGGAATCCCGGATTAAATGTTTAAGGGAACTGTTGCGTCCGGGATGATGAATTTACCTATAGACGCGTCTGACCTCAACCGGTGCAGGTCGAGGGAAAAAGTTATTTTTCGAACGTTATCAATAAATATCAATAAAAAATAATTTGTAATGTTTATATTATTTTTATGAAAACATCCGATGCAGCACAACGACCTGGAAACTATTTCAATATTAAATTCCATATCATAATGGATTAAGAAATAACAACTAGACTAATTAATGACACAGTGTAACAGAACATTGAATAAGGGTTTCCTTTTTTTAATGGGTTAAGATATTTGGGGTCATTGAAAAACATTTATAGGGAACCTCTAGAGAATCCATGGAATGTTGGAGGAAAACACTCAGTGACGAACAACGACAGATCAATGTTGAGATTTGATGTGCTGATGAAGTTGAAGGATCTCAACAATGATGGCAGCATGATCCTTTATTCAACAATCGATCCTTTCTTAATGGTATTGGTTTGTTATTTAATTTTATTTACCCAGCGTTTGATTTAAATGACGAACGCAGATCAAGCACGAACAAGATGATCTGCGGATTCGTACATTCTTCCAGGAGGATTTTATATGGGATAATTTGGGGAATTGATCCATGTTGAATATTTGTGTTTGATTTTTGCTGCATTTATGCCTATTAACAAGAGCATATAAATGATATGACGAACAAAGGTGTAGGTTCATTCCTCAAATTGTTTTGTTGGATTCCCCCTTTTTCTTTTCTCCACGTGTTATTCGTGTTCTTCATAGGGCAATGAACAATAGATCATTTCACATCTGTATTACGATAAAATGATCCCAAATTTTATATTCGACACCTCAAAGACCTTGTGGAGGTGCGACGACGATAGCAGACAATCAATCGGCTCGGATTGGAAGAGGTCATTCACTGAACATTCTTCACATAGGAAGATCAAAACACATTTTCTGGGCGATTGAATGTTTGAAAACAGCATAAGTATCTTTGTGGAATCGGGGCGTCCAAAACATGGTAGTTTCGTGGTGATCGGATGGTCGGATAGGCGAACAAGGTTTCTCAGAAGGCTTGATGGAAGAAGGCTGCGATTCTAGAAATTTCCAGAAAACACGGCGTGTACTTCCGAAGAACAAGTTGTGTTGTGATTACGGCATTGACAAGGGTTTCGGGGGCTATAGAGGAATCAAATGGCATGTGACCCTGGTAACATGTCATGTTAGACTATCCCTAAATATCGGTGTGTACATTGGGAAGTACACGGACACAGGTTGGACTAAAGGGCTTCAGATGGCACGACATGTACAGAATGGCGGAGGCAGCTACACAGAACTCGGCGTGTATCCAGGGGGTACACAGGCAAAGGATGGAGTACACAATCATGTACCCCATCACATGGCTAGGAGAGGCTAGTAACGTGGGTCACCCTGTGTACTAATTACATGGTTGGATGTACACAAGTTCATGACAGTGTATGAGCAAATGGCCATCGTGCATCGAGCCAACTCCAGACACTTATACACGGCATGTACATAGTACTACACACCGTGTACTCAATATTTCTACACGAACAGCCTTACGACATGGGCTGTTGTACACGGGCAGTACCTAGAGTTAGATTACACGGCGTAAAACTTTCATACACACCATTTACTTTTTGTAAAACGATATGGTCCTCTTGTTCACCGCATCTAGGACATCTTTCGTTTGGGTTAGTGCTCCTTCTTCTCATTCCCCTAAATGTCAGGCATCATTTCCTTCTACAAGAGTATGATCCCTTCAGCATGAATTTCTGTGATAGAGTTAGGAATACATCCGATGGGCCATGATCACGATCCTATATCCATTCGTGACCCTAGGTAGAGTCTGGCATCAACGTGACCAAATCCACTAGGCATCGATCTTCTACCTAGCAGGTGAATTTCGGATGAGTCGCGGTAACCGCCATGGACCTGGTAGTGATTCTTATCTCCGTATCATTATTTTTCCCACTAAGGAGTGATTCTTCCATAAGGAGTGCTCCAATCTATCTTAATCATCCCTCTATGGAGTGTGTCTCCCATAATGAGTGTTACTACCACTCATAATGTTTCCCGACGAACAGTACTTCTCAGACGGATGTCATTAGAGCTATAAGAATCATGTAGTGTGTTCTCCCAGAAAGAGTGCTTTGTGGAACCTCTGATCTAAACCCTAACTGGGGGTATTCATTTCTGTGACATGTCTCTTGTCTACAGGTCTAGGTTTTGAGTATATCTGGTTTGTGCTATATGTTATGTAGACATATATTCTGCATAGCTGAATGTACCTTTACTTTGTGTACTACTTTGTGGTTTTTCGGGGTCCCCTACTAAGTATTGTTATACTCACCCCTGGATGGGATTTTCCCGCATGTGTCGTGTCTTGTGCAGAAGAGAATCCTTTTTATAGAGTCCACAATGAACCAGGACAAGAACGTGATTTCTGAGTTCCCTACAGGACAAGGCATTCCTACGGCTACGAGCATCAGTTCCAGTAACATTTGTGTTTACAGGTTGGACCTTTCAATTTTCAGACTCTTGTTTTGGTGGGCTTTTATTATGGCCTAGTTTACATTCTACATATTACCTTCTATCATACTCTGTTAGTTGGGTTTAGTTGTATGCATGCATTTTTTTTTCCTTAGTGTCTTTTTTCATTTAATCATGTGTGGTCTTGGAGATGTGTGTGTGTGTATAGGTGCTTAGGAAATGACTCACATGTTAGTAATATGTCTACTCAGTTCTAGTCACCAGCCCCTGGCCAATTGGAGGTAGGATTGGGGAGTCGCGGCGCGGGCCCCACTGGGATGGGTCTTGATAGAGTGGTATCAGAGGTGGTCGGTTCTACCTTAGGACCAGGAGTCTGTGATTTTGGTTTGGGGAAACGGTGTTAAGTGTTTTAAGCTCAGAATTCAGGATAGAGACTCCAGTGTTGGTGCAGTTGCTGACATATCAATACACTAGGTCTTTGATAACCAGCATTTCGAATCGGTACATGAAAACGCTGGTTGTGGGGAAATAAAATAATGGTACATGAATCATATAGGTATTGGTTGCGTTTTCCATGCCCTTTGTGCCAGCAATCCAGATATACTCATTGACTGTGGTACATCTTGTTTCGTTATAGGATGCCTCTATGACGCATACCCGCTAGGATTCAGTAGCACGATCACGAGGATGATCCACTCAGTGAAGAGTCTTCGATATAGGGACAAGTTCCCCACGCGTTGTCACCGGGTGGTGCACCTACTATGCCAGCACCAGTGGAGAAACCCGATGTACCTATAGTACCGAAAGACGAGGAGCGTTGGCTTAGCACGCTCCATGAGGTTCATAAAATAGATACCCCTCAGGTTCCAAGGAAAGACCGAACCTAAAGCGGCTGGGGACTGTCTTGAGGCAGTGACTAGAGTTTTTCGTCTAGTGAGGACACCAGCAGACCAGATGATGATCCTAGGAGCGAGCCTTCACCAGGGTTTTGCGGGACGATGGTGGAGTCTGACCACACAGACTCACGATGAGGAGACTCTTTAGTGGATGGATGTTGTGCGAATCATCAGAGAGGAGTTCTCTCCGGTTATGTTGAGATCTGTGTGCGTCCACGAGCTTCTTCAGCTCCAGCAGGGCAGTTTGAAAATAGTTGATTATTCATCGAGGATCACTAACCTTGCCCTGTACTCAATGGATATTTTCAGGGATCAGTACTTAAGATCATGTACCTTCTAGAAAGTTCTAAGATGAGACATCCTAGATAGTGTCATGCCTCTATTCATTTCTACTTATGTTGGAGTGCTTGAGAGGGCCTTGGTGATCAAGACCTTCTTGGCGGAGCAGAGACTACCGACGACAGTCAACAGTAGGCAAACATGTGTGGAGACCCCTCCATTAGGGATCCGACATCAGGCACATGGATGTGGATGCGGGAGGCATCATAGGAGGACCCAGGAAATAGGATCTACATTCCAGGGGTCTTATGATATATGCAGTAAGCCTAGGGATGAGAGATGCTACGCGTGAGACGGTAGGGGACATCTCGCTAGAGATTTCCCTATCCGTCGAGTTCCTAAGAGGGAAGCGGTGGAAGGACAACCGTGGCAGAGGCAGAGAGTGTGGCAGGCATACCCACCATGCAGCGGACGTGGCCGAGGAGTTGCGAGAGCTGCAGGTGGTGGCAGAAGCATTGACATACTTCCACAACCACCCCCATGAGGTCCACACCGGGCTAATGGTGCTGGGGGGACATGGGTGAGGACATCTGCACATGGTCGAGGAATATGACCCAGGGTCACCATGGATGATTCTAGGTACAATCTTGTCTTTTCTACCATTGCTTTTGTACTTATTGACACAGGTTCCAGTCATTCCTTCATAGCCACATGTCTTCTAAGAAACCTCGAGATTCCGGTAGAACAGTTGACTCAATCCTTACGCTTGGAGACACCTTCGGGAGGAGACTCGAGGATCACAGACCATTGTATATAATGTGATCTTACCATTGGTGGTGACATTTTCGGTTGGAACCTCTTGGTGGTAGCGTTGAGGCCTTACGAAATCATTATCTATATGGATTGGTCATCATCGGTCGTGTCCCAAATTTACTATTTTAGGGGAAGAGTGTGGTGTGTCGGCCATGATGGAACAAGGTTTTCCTTTTTTTTGGAGAAAGGGAAACCCAGGAAGAACATAATGGGATTATGCATCGGAGGATGCAACCATTCTCTCATGATTTGGCTAGACTTTCCCTAGGAGCAGTGGTTGTTGTGATCTCCCAGTTCCCGGCAGTAGTGGTGGATTATGGGGACATCGTTCCCGAAAATGTACCATGATTACCTCCCTGCTGAGAAATCGACATTTCCATCTACGTACATCCTACTAAGACACCAATTTCCACATAATCATATCGGATGGCCACCTCATAGCATTGCGAGATGAGGGTGCTATTGGAGAATTTTGAAGAGAAACGGTTTAGTGGGACCCATCATTTCACCATAGGAGGCCCTAGTCTTGTTTTCCTAGAAGGAAAACTGGGGTCTGAGGTTGGGTGTGGATTACCGGCTCCTGAACCAAATGACGGTGAAGAACAAGTATCCACTGCCAAGGATCGATGACCTCTTCGATCTGATATGAGGGACACAATGGTTCTTGAAGGTTGACCTTCTATTAGGCTATCACCAGTTATGAGTAGTGGGCGAGGATATGCCGAATAAGGTTTATAGATGTTGCTACGGTCAATATGAATACATGGTGATGCATTTCGGCATGAAGAAAACCCATGTAGTGTTCATGGGACTGATGAAATGGTTCATCCAGCCGTACATGGACCATTTCATAGTGATGTTCATCGACAACATCCTTGTGTACTCAGCGTCAGAGGAGGAGCACGCGAGACACCAGTGGATAGTCCTAGACGTACTTCGAGAGCACCTGCTTTATGGGAAGCTCTCAAAGTGCCAGTTTTGGATTCAGGAGGTCCACTTTCGGGAAAATTTCATCTCAGAAGATGGAGTAGTTGTAGAGCCAGCTAAGGTGGAGGATGTGATATCATGGGAGCCAACTCGGCGCATGACGGAGGTGGGAAGCTCTCTTGGGTTGGCAGGATATTATCGGAGATTCATTCATTATTCCTCCTAGATATCAGCATTGATGACATCCTTAACCAGTAAGGGGAAACCCTTCATGTTGACGGACAAGTGCAAGTAGGCTTTTTAGCAGTTGAGATAGATTTTGATGAGCGCCCCAGTCTTGAGATTTCCAGAGGAGGGTGTCTAATACATAGTTTTATGCGACACATCATGAACATGGCTCATCTGTGTCGTGATGCAGAGGCAGGAAGTGATTGCATATGGTTCACACCAGCTTAGGCCACAGGAGGAGAAATTTGTGACCCATGATCTCGATTTGGCTATGGTAGTTTTCTCATTGAAGATGAGGCGACACTACCCTATGGGCGAGCGGTTTATCGTTTACTCGGACCACAAGATCCTCTAGTACATATTATCATAGAAGGATCATAATGTGAGGCAGAGGCATTGGATATAGTTTCTCCAGGATTTTTATTTCGGGATCATCTATACTCCTGGGAAGGGAAACAAGGTGGCAGATGCTCCTAGTTGATGGTCGAGCTTATAGCTGTTGAGTTAGGTGACAGAGCAGTTAGCTGCATTGCAGTTTTACTTCATGGATGGAGAGCATAAAAATTACCTACATTCTATGGTTGTCTCCCCTTCAATCTTACAATTGGTTAGGGAGGCACAGCTAGGAGAAGTTGATTTTCTGGCCTTACGTGCTCAGTTATCCATAGGACATGTTCTTGATGGATATTCACAAGGTGTGAAGAACATAATTCTCTTAGAGGATGCACTGTTGTACCAGGGGCGTTGCAGGAGGAGGTACTGATGGAGTTTTATACATCCACTTTAGTCGTAAATCCATGAGTGAAAAAGATGTACCAGGACCTCTAACGACAGTTCTGGTAGTCAGGCATGAAGAAGGTTGTAGTGGAGTTCCTTTCTCGA
Source organism: Viscum album (assembly GCA_963277665.1). Classification (NCBI taxonomy): domain Eukaryota; kingdom Viridiplantae; phylum Streptophyta; class Magnoliopsida; order Santalales; family Viscaceae; genus Viscum; species Viscum album. The sequence continues at coordinate 199,461,585 of OY728121.1, read as the reverse complement.
TGCCTTGCATTCCAGTAGGTGAAGGCCGAGAACCAGGTTCCAGCGGGATTAGCTCACCCCCTAGAAGTTCCAGAGTGAATGTGGTATGTTATATCAATGGAATTCGTAACAGGGATACCACGAACATCCAAGGGGCATGATGCCATCTGTGTGATTTTTTACTGACTCACCAAGTCGGCCCACTTCCAAGCTATCAGGGAGCAGAGTACCACAGAGAGCATGGTATGCCTCTATGTGAAGGAGATAGTTCAGCTTCATGGATTCCCCTCGACAATAGACTCAGACAGAGACTCTTGTTTCACATCCCGGTTACGGAGGGGATTGTAGGAGGATTTTGGGACTCTGCTACGCTTCAGCACATCATTTCATCCCAAGAATGATGGTCAGATAGAGAGGATCATTCTTGTTCTGTAGGATATGTTGCGAGCCTGTGTCATGGAATTTGGTTGTAGTTGGAAGAACCACCTACCACTGGTGGAGTTTTCATAAAACAATAGCTACCACTGCACCATTGGTATGACTCTATTTGAGGCCTTGTATGGGAGATCCTACTGGTCACCATTTTGCTGGATCGACCCCGGAGAGTCAGCACCCATGGGTCTAGAGTTGGTTCTAGCTACCACTGAGAAGGAGAAGATAATCCGGGAGCGAATGAAGACTACATTGATCTGGAAGAAGTCTTATGCTGATAGACGACAGAGAAAATTATTGTTCGAAGAGGGAGACCACACCTTTCTTTGGGTCTCACCTCGAAGTGGGTTACAGAGATTTTCCTGACAAGGAATTCTATCTCTGAGGTTCATCAAACCTTCCAGATATTGTGCAGAGTTGGTGAGGTGGCATACTTCCTTGCTCTACCTCCAGAGTTGCATCGGGTTCATGATGTATTCCACGTTTCGGTGTTGAGTAGGTACGTACATGAGCTATTTCACATAATCGACTGGGTCGAACATGAAATCGATGATGTAGTTGTAAAGACCCAAAAACTTCAAGGAAAATTTTTTCTTTATAATTTGGAATTTTACGAGTCTTTGGTTTCTGACAGCACTTGATTCTGAGGTCCAGTGTGCTCGAAATCAATTTCTGACGTTTTGTTTGGATAAATTCAATAATCGTACATGTGGTTTTTTATCATTAGAACTGGTGATCTATATTGAAATTTGAGGGCACTGATGAAAATACAGCGTCAGTATTCTCTTATGAGGACCTTTACCACAGTTCCGTTTTATGCGGGTTGAGAGTTAATAATTTGGGTTTTAGAATTAACTAAATAAAATTTTGTGAATAAAAATTTTATTTAGGGATGTTGGTTATTTCCTCCCATGCGATGTTAGTGGTGGGTCCCACACCCACATAACCTCCCATGAGAGGATATTTTTCAGGTGGGGCCCACACGAGCCTCACCTTTTTATCTCCCCATAACTCACCCTAAACTCCCTTAAACCCCCTTGTTTAATTTTTGACAACTCCCCTTATTGAATGAGATCTCTTCACCTCCCTCTCTCTCTCTTTAATATTTTCCAACACTTTTTAATTAATGAATTAAAGCTCTTCAGTTAATTAATTAAAGTGTTTGAATTTTGAATTACATGTGGGAATAAAAATAATAGCCTTTTCTATTATTTTATTTTTGGGGAAATGGTTGTGTTGAGGTGATTTGGGAGAGATTTTGAGATTTTGAAGTGTTTCTCTCCTTGACGAAGAACGCCTCCGACGAAGAACGACTTTATCCCTTGATGAAGAAAGATCTACGATTCAAAGAACATGAAGTCTCCAACGACGTTTCATCTTTGGGTGCACTCCGACGTCGACAACATCGACATCGTTCTTCCGCGACACCCGAACATCGTGACGTTCATCTTCTGCTGCTCGACGACGTGCGACGTCTTTTCGAGGTTTGGGAATCATGTTCAATTTTAATTGATTAAAATTCTTCTTTTTCTTTATTGAAAAACATTGTTTGACTTTGGCCAATTTCTACCGCCTAACACGGATGGTGCGGGCCGAACACACACGGCCCGATGACCCTCATTAGACTCTTTGATTGCGATTGAGGCGCGTTGGAAGAGGTAACGACGGGAGAAGCCGAGGCCAAGCGCCAGCCATGTGTGGAAGAACTCTGGCCCGTAACTACGGGCCGCTCGACCGAAGGAGAACAGGTCGGAAGAAGCCGGCTGGGCCGAAGGGAGACCGCGGCGCCATAAGGGGGGCCGCGCAGCGAAGGACCACGACCGGCAATCTGCGGGCCGCTTCGGCAGCGAACCGGCCTGCCGGGATGAGTTGTCGCGACACCTTCAGGTGCCGCATAGCCAGACGACACCCCGCCTGAGCGGGCCTCTTGCGCCAGGTTGGATGGCCGGCTTCGGCCTGCCGGTAGGGAGGGAGGTTCCTCTCAGCACCACCGGTTCAGGAAAGTGCCCCCACCCCCTCGGGCCGCTCAGCCACCCGGGCCGAGATTCTCGGCTCGTCGCCCGGCCCGCGGCCCGCCGGGCCGCGCCTAGCCGCGCTGTGCCGCGCCGTAATGCTCTTGGTCGGGCTGCGCTGTGCCGGGCTGTTCTGAGCCCCGCCGGGCCGGGCCATGCCTCCTCGGGCTAGGCCGCGCCCCTTCGGGCCAGGATAGACCACATGATTCACCAGGCCGGTCTGACCCTCTGTCGGGTCAGACCCGCCAGGCCACTAGGCTTAACGGGTCGGGCCCATTTTCACTTAAAGGTGAGTAACTGGATGATCGTGCGTCCGATCGACGTGCTGTCTGCGGCATTGGGACACACGTGACGTGGCTGTCCATTTTCAAAACTCTAAGTGAGTTTTGGAAAACATTTCAAATGGCCAGGTTTGGAATGAGTGTATTTACAACTGAGACCCTGATGCCAAAATGCTAATAACTATCAGACCGGGCATACGATTGATGCGCCGTCTGTGGCGTTAGGTTCCTTTTGACGAGACAGAACATCAGGATACATCATCTCTAGAATTAGTGACATTTTATGTATCTACCACTTTGCTCGAGGAGTGGACCCTCCCAGAATCAAGTGTGCTATGTGTAGGAACCCTAGAACTGGTTGCGACTGCAATGACTACCGTACTGGAATCCTCCATGGGTTTGGTGACGAAGACTACCATACTAGAATCCTCCCTAGGTTTGGTGATGATTCTTACCATACTTGAATCCTTAGTGGGTTCGATGGTGATGATTAATGTACTTATATCCTACGTGGGTCCGACAGTTTGACTTCTGTTCTAGTATCCTACGTGGGTTCGACATATTAGCTGTTATAGTATCCTATGTGGGACCGACAACATAGTTGGACTAGTTTCCTATGTGGGTCCGCCATCTTATATGAAACAGTTACTACATCTGATCATCTTTATCACTTTACGAATGATGTATACCTGTTTGATTTGAGTCTTGACTTCCAATCATTATCATCATTGTGATAGAATTTTTTCCTTTATGGATCGGGTTGTGCTTGGGATCGTGAGTTGGAGTTTTACTGGGATTGATGACTTAGGTATATGTATGGGAATATAGCTAAGTAGAGTTGGTTGATACTTCATGATTATATCTTTTCTTTGTGGTTTATCCTTCGTGGATTCTAGGAGACCTCTGGGGGTCTCGGGGTCCCAACTGAGTATTGTTATACTCACCACTACATGGGCTATTCCTGCACGACGATGTATTGGATGCAGACGATGGACAATGCTGATCGTGGTAGAGACTTGTGGAGTTGGACGGTACCCATAGGTGAACCACATGGAGGAACATACATTGAGCCGAAGGATGGACCCGAGGTTCCAAGGAGACCATTTTTACCCACCCTATAGGTCGGATTCCTGGGGGACCACTTAGTGGTTGCAGTTTTACTTTTCTTCTGTTTTACTAGACATTCAGTTGTACTGTACTTTTCAGTTGGGTTTGTATTCTGGACCATTTACCATTCAGCACTTACGTTGTATTTAGTATAACATGTTCTTACTTCTTTTGTGTACTATGTTTTGTTGTTTACACTTATAAAGGAATGGCCTTCCCTTTTGTCTGTAATTACGCCTTTGGTACTAGTTGCTAGCCCCTGGCATGAGGAAGGCGGGTTGGGGTAGTCAAGGCATGGGCCCTGAGGACGGGTCATGAAAAATTGGTATCAGAGGAGTTAGTTCTAGTGAAGAACTTAGTACTCTGATCTTTCTTCTCTGTGATACAATACTGTTAAGATTATTTAGTGTGTTTATCAGTCCAAGGAGTCCATTGTTGGTGCGTTGACCGAAATAACTATACACCAGGACCCTGACCATTGATTTCTGACTTAGTGCATGAAAACAATGATTGCATGCGTGATTCAAAAGTTTACTTTGTGATTACTTTGTGTCAGCTTGACAGGAATACTGTTTAGACCGTAGTGCACCTGTTTCTTTGCTAGATGGACCCACGAAGGCAGCGAACTATGGTTCCAAGTTACATGTGCGATGGAATCCCACCGAGAAATGAGGGCTCAGGGCAGGGCCCCATCACAACGGAGGCACCAGCGCTACAACTACCCACTGAGCCACCGATAATACCAGCCCCAGCAGCAGAGTATGCACACCGCCTGAGTGCATTGCACAAGATTCAGTGACAGAGGCCACCCAGGTTCCACGGAGAGACAGACCCACAAGCAACCGACGATTGACTAGAGGCTATCATTAGGGTTTTCAGATTAGTAGGGGCACTGGATGATCTTATATTGATCCTTGTTGTGAGTCTCCTGCATGCTGCAGTAGGTAGATGGTGGAGGTTGATGCTCCAGGTGCATGACTAGGAATCTCTTCTTTGGATAGACTTCGAGAGTCTCTTCCGCTCATAGATTTCTCCCGCCACCCTTCGTGCGGTGCAGATCCAGGTGTTACTACACCTGCGGTAGGGTATCACGACAGTAGCTCAGTACTCAGCGAAGTTTACTGACCTATCGTGATACTCAACGAACGTGGTACGTGACCCATTCTTCAGGGCCTGGACCTTTGAGCCAGTACTGATGCATGATATTAGGTCTACGATGATCCCCCTTAGCATTCTGATGCAGGCGAGTGTGCAGGAGAGAGCTCTTCTTGTGGAGAGATTTCTCACTAAGCCAACACCAGCAGTGAAACCCACCATAGGGCGACACGTAACGGAGTCATCTACAACCGGCAGTAGTCAAATGTCGCAGAGGACCAAGCGGACCAGGCCATCATGAGAGCGACCTCAGGATACTGGATTGGTTGAGTGGGGCACCCGAAATAGAGCCAACTATATGAGGATCATGCACTACTATGCCTGCGGCTGGCAACATCATATGGCTCGAGACTGCACGAGCCGCCCTGTAGACGAGCAACAGACAGTAGAGGGACCTCCCAGGAAGAGGCATATGATTTCCAGTGGCGGTCCTCCAGGAGCGGGTGGACTAGAAAAAGGAGCTGTCCGACCAGCGGGTGGTGGATGATGTTTCGAGGCTCTACAACAACAACCACCAAGAGGTCTACCCCGACCACAGGGAGCTGGCAGACAGAGGCCGGCACAGATCCAGGCAGTCAAGGCCCACGACCACAATGCACCTGAGATGACTCGAGGTACTATCTGTGACTACTCATCCCTGGATCCTGTACTTATAGACACATGAGTGAGTCATTTTTTATTTCCACTGCCCTTGTTCGTAGATCAATGATTCTGATGGAGCAGTTGGCTCAATCATTACAGTTAGATACTGTTACGGGAGCAGACTCGACGATTATGCATTGGTGTTGGAAATGTGAGCATACTCTAGGAGGCGAGATCTTCGGTTGGGATCTTCTTGTAGCGGCGTCATGGCCTTACGACATTATCTTGGGTATGGACTGGTTGTCTACAGTCCATGCTCAGATCGAATGCATTAGGAGCATGGTGTGTTGTATCTGCACCGATGGGAGCAGGTTCACCTTCACCGGTGATATGGGAGCCTTTGCAGCACAGGATGGACTTTCGCAGAGGAGAGGGCAACCGATCACACATCAGCTGGCTAGTCTCATCTTTGGTGTGGTTGATGTGCGGAGTCCGGGTTTTCATTGTGTGGTGGATCAATATGCAGCCGTTTTTCCTGATGACATCCCAGGACTACCTCCTCATAGAGAGGTAGACTTTTACACTAACATGTACCCTAGGATATCACTAATATCTACTCCAGCATATCGGATGGCTCCCGCTTAGCTCATGAGCTGTGAGTACCGCTTGAGGACATACAGGGAAAGGGATTCATCCAACCCATTTTTTCACCCTTGGCTTCTCCGATTATGTTCCCCAATAAGGTGGATGGGAGCTTGAGACAATGTGTCGACTACCATCGCCAGAATCCGGTGATCGTGAAGAACAAGTACCCACTCTCGAGGATTGAAAACCTATTTGATGAGCTCAAGGGAGCATGATGGTTATTGAAGATATACCTCAGTTCAGGCTATCATCAACTCAGAGTTCGAGACAAGGATGTGAAGATGATGACCTTCAGGTGTCGGTATGGCCACTACGAGTTCATGGTTATTCCCTTCGGCATAACCAACGCTCCAGCACTGTTCATGAGTCTCATGAACAGGATCTTCCAGACATACCTCGATCATTTTGACGTAGTCTTCATCGATGACATACTGATTTACCTGACTACTGATGTGGAGCACGCCTACCACTTACGGGTTGTATTGGATACACTACGAGGGAACCAACTTTATGGTATGATCTTGAAGTGTCAGTTCTAGATTCGAGAGGTACACTTCTTGGGACACGTCATCTTGGAGGCGGTAGTTGCAATGGATCCAGCGAAGATCGAGACAATGATTGCTTGGGACCACCCATGAGCGTGATGGAGGTGCAGAGATTCCTATATCTGGTTGGGTACTATCAGTGATTTGTGCCAGACATCATCCGAGTTGCAGCACCGCTTTTAGCCTTGATGACGAAGGGGAAACCCTTCCGTATGGTTAGATAGATGTCACCATAACTTTCAAGAGCTAAGGAAGAGGTTGACATGTGCACCAATTTTGAGGTTGTCGGAGGAGGGTGTTGGGTACGTAGTATACAGTGACACATTAGGGACCAGACTCGGGTGTTTCCTAATGCAGGAGTGAGCGGTGATCGCATATTTTTCATGGATGTTGAGACATAAAGAGAAGAACTATGCTACCCATGACCTAGAATTATCTGCGGTGGTCTTCGCCTTGAAGATGTGGAGACACTATCTGATGGGAAAGAGCTTTATAGTCTACTCTGACCACCAGAATCTCAGGTACATCTTCTCGCAGAAGGACATGAACCTGAGACAGTGGCGATGGCTCGACTTCCTCTAGGATTATGACTTTGAGATAGTCTACACTCATTGGAAGGGGAACATTGTAGCTGATTCTCTTAGCTGGAGATCGGGCATTCAGCTACTAGGAGAGGCAACAGAGCAGCTAGCTGCGTTGCAGATGTCCTTTGTGGATATTGATGGAGAAGCCTTTCTACAGTCTCTTACAGTCACTCCTCCACTTCATCAGCGAGTCAGGGAGGCACAGCGTGGGGACGTTGACTGTGAGACGGGACGTGCTCAGATATCCTCTGGACAGGAACCAGATGGATTTTCTGATGTTGGGGAGAACATCATCCTCTTCAGAGGATGTACCATGGTACCAGTTTCACTGTAACACCCCGTGATTTTATGAAAAATATTCTTTTTAATTTCATCAATGTTTTATGTTGTACGCTACACCAAAAGGAGCTTGCACAACACGCATCCTTGACTTTCCTTTTATTACACACAATCGCGACCTTCCTCGATAGCGTGTGTAGTACGCAATACTGAGTTTCACTAAACAATGATATGCTATTAAAATATTATTAAAACTAGCTGTTATGAATAGTAATAACCACTTTTTAAATTTTTTTAAATTTTAATTTTCAAAATGGACTTCAATTTTGGATTTGGAATATCAAAAGTATCTTAGGGTGAAATTTTTTTACTTTTTGGATAACTTTCATTTTTTAATGAATAGTAAAATTACTAAATTTTAATTAAAAACAACCATTTTAATAGATATAATTAATAGGGATAAATTATTAATTTGAGTGGTTTTAAAGTATATTTAGAATATATTTTTACAATTTAATACAATTTTGTTCATTGGATGTAATTTCACATTTAAACCAGACATAAACAAATGTCAATCTTTTGATAGTTATTATCTCTTAAGAACACGCTATTGGTTTTGACGACGGGAATTAATTTTTAAATTAAGTAATGAAAATTATATGTTTTGAATTTGTAAAAATAGAGATAATTTTTCAGTTCATAATATCAAATATAGCTTAGGCCTAATTTTTGGTATTTTTCAGGAAACATTCATTTTTTGATGAATAGTGAAACCACCAAGTGGTAGTTAAAAAAATGAATTTTTCATAAAACTTAATTTTACCGCTTCTGTGAGTAGAATTTAAAAAATCCGAGAGACACGGTTGATGTCAGTATGTAAAATTTGGTTCAATGAGATGAAAATATTTTTTGATGAATAGTAACTTTTTACTTTTTTTTCACCACGGTTAATAGTAAATAGGGTAATTAAGGGTTCAAATGATATTATTATTACCCTAACACATGTCCTAATTCTATTGGATAAATTTAATTCGACCAAAAACAATCTTACGAATAAAATATGACCATTTAGGCCCACTTGGATTAGATTAGGAAATTTATTATTAATTAATTTAAAGAAGGGTTAAAATAGTTAAAATCAAAGTTTAATAAGTATATAATTTTTAATATAGGGTTATATATAAGATAAATTCAACTATAAATATTAATTAGAAAGCTAAAACGATTTCCTACATAATGGTATTTTATTTGTAATTTTTAGACATTAAATAATTTATTTTATTTATGACACAAAGATGATGCAGTAATTATCTTATTAATGAAATATTGACATAATTGATTTTATAAATACCAAAATAAAAGTAATTTGAGACTTTTTATGAATTCCACTAATTTTCTAGGTTACAATGACATGTTACTATTGATATAATTAACTTCTTTAGAACTAATCAGTCTGTTATTATTTTCAAAAAAATCAATTACTAAATAGTATCAAAATTGACATAAAATAGTTTTTAAAACAAATATTTTATTATTAATTGATATTTTATTACAAAAAATATAAGGTTCGGCCATATGACTTAGATAAGGTTGTATATATTAATAATAAAAATCTTGGGGTTCGTTTGTCTTGTTATAGTATGTTTATTAACCTTATAGTGTAAGAACAAAAAAAGACACGGTAAAAGTACAATTATCTAACTTAATGTTAAATCTAAATGATAAGGTTAAAATAGGAACCTAAACTTGTCTAAATTCTATTTGATGAGATTATTTCGACCCATCCCAACCTTATATTCTTAATAAATCAATTTGGAGCTATTTAAAACCGAATTTGGCTTTATAATAAAATAATATTTTTTGTTATTCCAAAGGTGCCCCTCTCCTCCATTATAAAAGGGAACCTCCTCCCTCTCTCCCTCACACCACATTGAGCCTTCAAGATCGGGAAACCCCTACCAAATTATCTTCTCCACTTCCCTAGAAACATTCTGGAGGTCCTGGTCTTCTTCAAAGATCAATTTCCGTGCCCTAAAAGGAGGTCTCAAAGAGGCGCTTCAAAGAAGAGGTAATGTCCGTTACCGATTCTTTCAACTTTATTTCTTCTTCCACTTCTTCTTCATTAGTTTTTCACTATGAAGTAATAACATCAGTATCACTCATATACTGATATTTTATTATAAGTATGAAACAACCCTATTTCACAATCTATCCATCCTACAGAAATTAAAATCACCGCGCATGCGTACGTACGGAATACTGTCTCCACGCCGTGGTGTAATCTGTTTTTTCAACACCACCTTACTTGGATGGTTATAATGGTGTAAATAATAACTATAAATAGTTATTATAACATCATAATTATTAAGATATATTTTATCATCCACTCCAATTCAATTCAATGATTATGGAAGTGATATCATCGCTCGTGCGTACGTACGAACTACCTTCTCCACGACGCGATGAGATTCATTCTCCATGTTAACCATAAATGAATGATCATAAAGTTTATTTAATGAATAATAATGAAATAAATGAAATTATAATTCTACTGGATTTATGTATATATATATGTGTGTGTGTCATCTATTTAGTTTCATTCAATTCAATAAGGAAACGAAAATAGCGTTCATGCGTACGTACGGCCTACCGTCTCCATGAACGGTGTATTTCATTCCTTTTATCGACCTATAATATATATATGTATATGATGAATATATGTAAATCATGTTTTACATTCTGAAAATTATGAAAATCCGGATATAAGTAATAATATCAAGAACGAAAAGTCGAAACACCTACGATAAATGAAATGATTTTACCCAGAATGCTGCTTTATAATGGAATTTACAAATGAACGGGTAATATAAAGTCATAAGTGAAACATATATGATATCATAACAACTAATATGATTATGTAATAAGTCAATGACATTATTTAAATCATTATACAGGAGGTTCAGATACGTATGAAGCATACCAGACCTAAGTTAAGGGATAATGATGCAATCTCAATTGTTTTCTATCCGAGATTGCTTATACGTAAGTATTTACTGGGGTTATATTTATCATCCATGTCCAAGATTTATAAAAATGTTTTCATGTATGTTTAATGTCCTTTTTACCCATTTTTGACTTTTACTACATGGTATGTATGGAATATTTCTTTTACAAGGTACATTTTGACTTTTCTGGCAAAAGTACGAGATGAATGTTTTTTTAACTTATACGGGATGAAAGGATTTTTTTACGGTTTTATAAAGAATTATTTTCATGAAGCTTCCTCCAAAATATATCATGACTATTTTCCTCAAAATCCTTTTATTTTAAAATTTCATGACATTTTGTGAAATGAAAATTATTTTGAAGAAGAAAGGATATTTTCTTCAAGAATTCATATCAAGTGTTTTGTCAAAATCATTTTCCATCTAAGATGACATTATTTCATATGTGTATGTTTCAAGTATAATGTCTCTATGATTTACATGGTTTCACTTTTCTTATGATGAAATGATATCCATTTGTATTATATGGATTATGTTATGATGGAATGATGTTTATGAAACCCATTTTTATTCTTTGGGTTATGATGAATGATTTATGTTTATGTTGTGGCACAAGTAAGAATGATTTCATTATGAGATGGGTGTGACATATATCTCCCTCCAATGCATTGGGTAATGATTTATATCTCATGAGATAGAAATGGCTGGAACGACAAGTGAAATCAGTTCAGTAATACATGACAGGAATGAGGAGTGAACTCGATTCAGAAAGGGACTTTGTCCACTAAGATGGTCTTGGCAGCAATGCCTTGGATACTATGGAAATAATATCATGTGATTAATGTTTTCCACAATTACATGTTTTATTCCCATGCTATTTTATCATTCTTAATGTTTCTTTATGATCAATGCCTTACGTAATTCCATGTTTTATGTCATTTCTCAAGATTTTGATGTTTAAACATTATGTTCATGTTTTTAAGTTCAAATGTATATGGTTTGTTTTATTTTATCCATTCTTACCCTTATTGAGCGTTTGAGCTCACCCTTTTTATGTTTTCTTTTCCCCAGGATATAAATAACGGTTTTAGGTAAGAAACAAATGGGGAAGATCTTTATGGGAGATGTTCAAGATCGTTCACCACGATTAGAAGATTACGTTCCATGTTTCCAAAGACAATAAACTATAATGATCCTTGTGTGTCTGTTATTGTTAAGTATTATGTATTCTGCTAAAGTAATGTAATACCCATGTACGTCAAGAATTGGGTCTCTATAGTTGGTATCAGAGAAGGGTTTAGTCATCCTTTGAAATCTAGGACGCGAGAACTTTAGTTAGATCCCTAGAGGTATTTTAAGCTATGTCTAGGGATGTCCCTAAGGTTAAGTATAAGCATAGGTTATAGTACTAGAATTACAGTAACCCAAGATGTTAGATATTGAAGGTACTCCCCCTTTATTATGAATTTTTCCTCTCACACTATTCTCTTTGGGTTTTAGAAAATGGCTGGAAACAAGATGATTCACGATATTGGAGGATATGATGGACAATGGAATGATATTCTTCATGAGAAAAAAAATGAAATGAGATTTGGAAGTCCAAACATCATTATTATGCCGAATCAGCAATCTCATAATATGTTCAATAAAGTAAAATTTGGTTAGCTTCCTGACTCGGCTAATAAGAGAAAGTTGGAGTTTCATGATGATCATAGAGGAAAGAAAGTTCAATTTACCCTATGTAAATCATGTGGGAAGTGGCATCAAGGATAATGTTTCAAAGGAAATGGAAGATTCTTTGGGTGTGGAAAAGAAGGACAGAAATCCAGTAAGTGCAAAGGAAAAGGTTCAGTAAACACCAGGGATGAGGATAATGGTATTGCTATGACATCAACAATGGTTAAATGTTTTAAATGTGTAATGTATGGGAATTATTCAAACCAATTCCTTAAGGGAAAGTCTCATGAAGAGAATCAGTATGGTCGTATGGGTAGTATTTATGTTGATGATGATGAAGAGACTACAAATGATATGTGGGATGAAAGAATTGATGAAGCTCGGTCAATGGTTTTAGAATGTAGTGGAATGATTACATGTTTATCATGTGTAATGTTGTATATGTAATCTCAAGGTACTATGGAATAAAGAGACATCTAAGGATTGTTACACTATTGTCTTTCCTTCAGTTTTGAAAGTGTAAGATTAAGGGTACCAGTATCCATGAAAGGTTATTCAGATATTTTTGGAATGTATATAATATACACATAATGAAGCGATAAAGAGAAAATTAAATGTTTGATAGTATTAATGAGCTCATGACTGATAAAAGGAAATAGTTATATCATGGTTTGAGTATATATAATTTTTGGTTTTTGGTATGTGGAATGAGTTATCTTTTGACAGCACTCATGTTTTTACTAAAATTCAATGGGTATTCATTTTTCAAGAAAATACATGATTAAGGCCTTAGAATATTTGGAATGTGACCAACAAGACATATCTTATGATATATGGGGATCAACAATGGTATTAACATGATTGTTATATGAAATCTCTGGTAATCATTTTCACTATATTATGAGAGTGGACTGCAGTATTATGGATAAGCATAAAGATTTGAATGAATTATGTTGGACATAATTTAGTATTGTTTAAGGATAAAGTTTTTTTTTTGATATTATTTTTGGGATTTTATTGTAATGTACTTTTAGAAAAAGTACAAACTGCGGGACGGACGACAACCCATCGCATCGGACAAGGCTGTGGAAATCGAACCCACAACCGAAGTGCGACTGTCCTTTATCGCCTACCACTGGCCAACATGAAGTCCCTGTTTAGTAGAAACTATTTTAAGCAGTATGATATAATAAGTATAAGTACATTTTAGGAACCATATAAGATTAATCTCACTATAGATGGACTTATGTATGTTTTTATAACTTTTCAAACCTTTAGTTTGAGACAAATGGAATGACCCATCATTCTATAACATGATCTGCTAACACATCACGAATGAAAAATTCAACTTCATTTCATTATGAGATGAGGTGGAAATTGTCCAAATAACAACCAACAGTGAGACTATACCAAAATCATGAAAGTATTTCTTCTATTTCCAATTTCATCAACTTTAGGGAAATGATCTTGAAAACCAAAAATGTTGTCCTAGTGCTCTTATATATGATCAATCAGATGGTACCTTAGATCGTCACAAATTTATGGCTTTATGATTTCTATATTTTCCATAGCCATGTTCTCCACCACTCTCCATCAGAACATGATAGTTAGATTTCTCTTCCATATCCATATTTTCACCTATGTGGAAACCCTGTGATTAGTTTATTTGGGTAACCGTTACGTTTCATACTTTTTTTTAAAGATTGGTTTTGGTATTCTTGTTTACGATGTGGGTTTCTATTAAAGAAACTTTCGAGTAGTAAACCATTTATAACCCCGATGAATTTCGAGTGCGAAATTCATTTTAAGGGGGGTAGAATGTAACACCCCGAGATTTTATGAAAAATATTATTTTTAATTTCATTAATGTCTTTTGTTGTACGCTACACCAAAAGGATCTTGCACAACATGAATCCTTGACTTGCCTTGCATTACACACAATCGTGACCTTCCTCGATAGCGTGTGTAGTACGCAATACCGAGTTTCACTAAACAACGATATGCTATTAAAATATTATTAAAACTAGCTGTTATGAATATTAATAACCACTTTTTAAAATTTAGTAAATTTTATTTTTCGAAATGGACTTCATTTTTGGATTCGGAATATCGAAAGTAGCTTAGGGTGAAATGTTGGTACTTTTCGGATAACTTTCATTTTTTGATGAATAGTGAAAATTACTAAATTTTAATTAAAAACAACCTTTTTAATCGATATAATTAATAGGGATAAATTACTAATTTTAGTGGTTTTAAAGTATATTTAGAATATATTTTTACAATTTAATACAATGTTTGTCCTTGGATGTAATTTCACATTTAGACCAGACATAAACAAAGGTCAATCTTTTGATAGTTATTATCTCTTAAGAATACGCTATTTGTTTTGACAACGAGAATTAATTTTTAAATTAAGTAATTCAACTGATATGTTTTGAATTTGAAAAAATAGACATCATTTTTCAGTTCATAATATAAAATATAGCTTAGGCCTAATTTTTTGTATTTTTCTGAAATCATTCATTTTTTGATGAATAGTGAAACCACTAAGTAGAAGTTAAATAAAATGAATTTTTCATAAAACTTATTTTTACCGCTTCTGTGAGTAGAATTTCAAAAATCCAAGAGACACGGTTGATTTCATTAAGTAAAATGTGGTTCAATGAGATGAAAATAATTTTTGGTGAATAGTATCTTTTTACTTTTTTTTACCACGGTTAAAAGTAAATAGGGTAATTAAGGGTAAAAATGAAATTATTATTACCCTAACACATGTCCTAATTCTATTGGATAAATTTAATTCAACCAAAAACAACCGTAGAAATAAAATATGACCATTTCGGCCCACATGGATTAGATTAGGACATTTATTATTAATTAATTTAAAGAAGGGTTAAAATAGTTAAAATCAAAGTTTAATAAGTATATAATTTTTAATATAGGGTTATACATAAGATAAATTCAACTATAAATATTCAATAGAAATCTAAAACTATTTCCTACATAATGGTATTTTATTTGTAATTTTTAGACATTAAATAATTTAATTTATTTATGACACAAAGATGATGCAGTAATTATCTTATTAATGAAATATTGACATAATTGATGTTATAAATACCAAAATAAATGTAATTTGGGACTTTTTATGAATTACAATAATTTTTTAGGTTACTATGACATGTTATTATTGGTATATTTACGTTTTTAGAACTAATAAGTCTGTTATTATTTTCACAAAAATCAATTAATAAATAGTGTCAAAATTGACATAATATTGTTTTTAAAACAAATATTATATTATTAATTGTTATTTTATTCCTAAAAATATAAGGTTCGGCCAAATAACTTAGATAAGGTTATATATATTAATAATAATAAACTTTGGGTTCGTTTGGCTTCTTATAGTATGTTTAATAACCTTATAGTGTAAGAACACAAAAAGACACGGTAAAAGTAAAATTATCTAACTTAATGTTAAATCTAAATGATAAGGTTAAAATAGGAACCTAAACTTATATAAATTCTATTGAATTAGAGGATTTAGTCCCATCCCCACCTTAGCTTCGAAATAAATAAATTTGGAGCTATTTAAAACCGAATTAGGCTTTATAATAAAATAATATTATTTGTTATTCCAAAGGTGCCCCTCCCCTCCCTTATAAAAGGGGACCTCATCCCTCTCTCCCTCACAGCACTATGAGCCTTCAAGCTCAAAAAAACCCTGCCAAATTCTCTTCTACACTTCCCTAGAAACATCCTGGAGGTCCTTGTCTTCTTCAAAGTCCAATTTCAGTGCCCTAAAAGGAGGTCTCAAAGAGGCGATTCAAAGAAGAGGTAATGTCCGTTACCGATTCTTTCAACTTTATTTCTTCTTCCACTTCTTCTTCATTATTTGTTTCATTATGAAGTAATAACATCAGTACCACTCATATACTTATATGTTATTATAAGTATGAAACAACCCTATTTCACCATCTATCCATCCTACGGAAAACGAAATCACCGCTCGTGTGTACGTACAGAATACCGTCTCCACACCGTGGTGTAATCTGTTTTTCCAACACCACCATACATGGATGGGTATAATGGTGTAAATAATAACTATACATAGTTATTATAACATCATTATGATTGTGATATATTGTATCATCCTCTCCAATTCAATTCAATGATTATGGAAATGATATCATCGCTCATGCGTACGTACGGACTACCGTCTCCAAGACGCGATGAGATTCATTCTCCATGTTAACCATACATGAATGATCATAATGTTTATTTAATGAATAATAATTAAATATATGAAATAATAATGCTACTTTATTTATGTATATATATATATATATCGTATATTTAGTTTCATTCAATTCAACAAGAAACGAAAATAGCATTCAAGCGTACGTACGGCCTACCGTCTCCATGAACGGTGTATTTCATTCCTTTTATCGACCTATAATATATATATGTATATGATGAATATATGTAAATCAATTTTTACATTATGAAATTATGTAAATCATGATATATGTAATAATATCAAGAACGAAAATTCGAAACACATACGATAAATGAAATGATTTTACCCAGAACGCTGCTTTAACATGGAATTTACAAAAGAACGGGTAATATAAAGTCATAACTGAAACATATATAATATCATAACAATTAATATGATTCTGTAATAAGTCAATGAAATTATTTAAATAATTATACAGGAGGTTCGGATACGAACGAAGCATATCGGACTTAAGGTAAGGGATAATGCTGCAATCTCAACTGTTTTCTATCCAAGATTGCTTATACATAAGTATTTACTGGGCTTATATTTATCATCCATGTCCAAGTTTTATAAAAATGTTTTCATGTCTGTTTAAAGTCATTTTTACCCATTTTTGACTTTTACTACATGGTATGTATGGAATATTTCTTTTACAAGGTACATTTTGACTATTTCGGCAAAAGTACGAGATAAATGTTTTTTAACTTATACGACATGAAAGGATTTTTTTTATGATTTTATAATGAATTATTTTCATGAAGCTTCCTACAAAATATTTCATTACTATTTTCAAAAAAAATACTTTTCTTTTAAAATTGCATGACATTTTCTAAAAAGAAAATGATTTTGAAGAAGAAAGGATATTTTCTTCAAGAATTCATTTCAAGTGTTTTATCAAAATCATTTTCCATCTAAGATGACATTAATTCATATGTGTATGTTTCAAGTATAATGTCTCTATGATTTACATGGTTTTACGTTTCTTATGAGGAAATGATATCCATTTGTTTTATGTGGACTATGTTATGATGGAATGATTTTTATGAAACCCATTTTTATTCTTTGGGTTATGATGAATGATTTATGTTTATGTTGTGGCAGAAGTAAGAATAATTTCATTATGAGATGGGTGGGACCTATATATCAATACAATGCATTGGGTAATGATTTATATCTCATGAGATAGACATGGCTGGAATGGTAAGTTAAACCGGTTCAGTAATACAGGAATGGAATGAGGAGTGAACTCGATTCAGAAAGGGACTTTGTCCACTAAGATGGTCTTGGCAAAACTTAATTGGCTACTATGGAAATAATATCATGTTCTTAATGGTTTCCACAATTACATGTTTTATTCCCATGCTATTTTATCATTAATAATTTTTCTTTATGATCTATTCCTTACGTACTTCCATGTTTTATGTCATTGCTCAAGCTTTTGATGTTTAAACATTATGTTCATGTTTTTAAGTTAATATGTATATGGTTTGTCTTATTTTATACATTCTTACCCTTAATGAGCATTTGAGCTCACCCTTTTTATGTTTTCTTTTCCCTAGGATATAAATAAAGGTTTTATGTAAGAAAAAAAAGGGGAAGATCTTTATGGGAGATGTTGAAGATCTTTCACCATGATTAGAAGATTACATTCCAAGTTTCCAAAGACGCTAAACTATTACGATCCTTGTGTGTATGTTATTGTTATGTATTAATTATTCCACAAAAGTAATGTAATATCCATGTACGTCAAGCTTTGGGTCTCTACATTTGGTATCAGAGGAAAGGTTTAGTCAACCTTTGGAAACTAGGATGCGAGAACTTTAGTGAGATCCCTAGAGGTATTTATATGGTATGCCTTGGGATGTATCTAAGGATATATATAAGAATAGGTTATAGTACTAGAATTATGGTAACCCAAGATGTTAGATATTGAAGTTACTCCCCCTTTATTATTATTTTTTCCTCTCACACGATTTTTTTTGGGTTTTAAAAAATGGTTGGATACAATATGATTCACGATAATGGAGGATATGATGGACAATAGAATGATATTGTTCATGAGAAACCAAATGAAATGGTATTTGGAAGTCCAAACATCATTATTTTTCCAAATCAGAAATCTCATAATATGTTCAATAAAGTAAAATTTGGTAAGTTTCCTGACTCGGCTATTAAGAGAAAGATGAAGTTTCATGATGATCATAGGGGAAAGAAAGTTCAATTTCCCCTATGTAAATCATGTGTGAAGAGGCATCAAGGAGAATGTATCAAAGGAACTGGAAGATGCTTTGGGTGTGGAAAAGAAGGACACAAAGACAGTAAGTGCAAAGGAAAAGGTTCATTTAACACCAGGGATGAGGATAATGGTATTTCTACGATATCAACAATGGTTAAATGTTTTAAATATGGAATTTACAGGCATTATGCAAACCAATTACTTAAGGGAAAGTCTCATGAAGAGAATCAGTATGGTCATATGGACAGTATTTATGTTGATGATGATGAAGAGACTACAAATTATTTGTGAGATGAAAGAATATTTGAAGATCGGTCAATGGTTTAAGAATGTAGTGGAATGATTACATGTTTTTCTTGTGTAATGTTGTATAAGTAATCTCATGGTACTTTGGAATAAAGAGACATCTAAGGATTGTTACACTGTTTTCTTTCTATGAGTTTTGAAAGTGTATGATTAATTGTACCAGTATCCATGAAAGGTTATTCAGATATTTTTGGAATGTAGATGATATGCGCATAATGAAGGGATAAGGAGAAAATTAAATGTTTGATATTATTCATGGGCTCATGACTGATATAGGGAAATAGTTATATCATGGTTTGAGTATATAGAATTTTGGGTTTTTGGTATGTGGAATGAGTTAACATTTGACAGCACTCATGTTTTTACTAAGATTCAATGGGTATTCATTTTTCAAGAAAATACATGGTTAATGCCTTAGAATATTTGGAATGTGACCAAAAAGACATATCTTATGATATATGGGGATCAACGATGGTATTAACATGCTTGTTATATGATGTCACTGGTAATCATTTTCACTATATTATGAGAGTGGACTGTAGTATTATGGATAAGCCTAAAGATTGGAATGAATTATGTTGGACATAAGTTAGTATTGTTTAAGGATAGAAGTTTTTTTGATATTAATTATGGGATTTTATAGTAATGTAGTTTTAGAAAAAGGACAACCTGCAGGACAGACGACAACCCATCGCGTCGGACAAGGCTGTGGCAATCAAACCCACAACCGAAGTGCGACTGGCCTTTATCGCCTACCACTGGCCTACAAGAAGTGCCGGTTTAGTAGAAACTATTTTAAGCAGTATGATATAATAAGTATAAGTCCATTTTAGGAACCATATATGATTAATCTCACTATAGATGGACTTATGTATTTTTTGATAACTTTTCTAACCTTTTGTTTGAGACAGATGGAATGACCCATCATTTTATCACATGGTCTGCTAACACATCACGAATGAAAAATTCAACTTCATTTTTTTAAGAGATGAAGTGGGAATTTTCCAAAGAACGACCAATGGTGAGACTATACCAAAATCACGAAAGTATTTCATCTATTTCCAATTTCATCAACTTTAATGAAATGATCTTGAAAAACAAAAATGTTGTCTTAGTGCTCTTATATCTGATGAATCAGATGGTACCTTAGATCGTCACAAATTTATGGATTTATGATTGCTGGCTTTTGCATAGCCATGTTCTCTACCACTCTCCATCAGAACATGATGGTTATATTTCTCTTCCATATCCATATTTTCACCTATGTGGAAACCCTGTGATTAGTTTATTTGGGTAACCGTTACGTTTCATACTTTTTTTAAAGATTGGTTTTGGTATTCCTGTTTACGATGTGGGTTTCTATTAAAGAAACTTTCGAGTAGTAAACCATTTATAACCCCGATGAATTCGAGGGAAAAATTCATTTTAAGGGGGGTAGAATGTAACACCCCGAGATTTTATGAAAAATATTCTTTTTAATATCATTAATTTCTTGTGTTGTACGCTACTCCAAAAGGATCTTGCACAACATGAATCCCTTACCTGCCTTGCATTACACACAATCACGACCTTCCTCGATAGCGTTTGTAGTACGCAATACCGAGTTTCACTAAACAACGATATGCTATAAAAATATTATTAAAACTAGCCATTATGAATAGTAATAACCACTTTTTAAAATTTTGTAAATTTAATTTTTCAAAATGGACTTCAGTTTTGGATTCGGAATATCAAAAGTAGCTTAGGGTGAAATTTTGGTACTTTTCGGATAACTTTCATTTTTTGATGAATAGTGAAAATTACTAAATTTTAATTAAAAACAACCTTTTTAATCGATATAATTAATAGGGATAAATTATTAATTTGAGTGGTTTTAAAGTATATTTAGAATATATTTTTACAATTTAATAAAATTTTTGTCATTGGATATAATTTCACATTTAAACCAGACATTAACAAATGTCAATCTTTTGATAGTTATTATCTCTTAAGAACACGTTATTTGTTTTGACGAAGAGAATTAATTGTTAAATTAAGTAATGCAACTGATATGTTTTGAATTTGGAAAAATTTACATCATTTTTCAGTTCATAATATCAAATATAGCTTAGGCCTAATTTTTGGTATTTTTCTGGAAACTTTCATTTTTTGATGAATAGTGAAACCACTAAGTGGTATTTAAAAAAAATGAATTTTTCATAAAACATAATTTTACCGCTTCTGTGAGTAGAATTTGAAAAATCCGAGAGACACGGTAGATGCCAATAAGTAAAATGTGGTTCAATGAGAGGAAAATAATTTTTTGGTGAATAGTAAATTTTTACTTTTTCTTACCACGATTAAAAGTAAATAGGGTAATTAAGGGTAAAAATGATATTATTATTACCCTAACACATGTATTAATTCTATTGGATAAATGTAATTCGACCAAAAACAACCTTATGAATAAAATATGACTATTTCGGCCCACTTGGATTAGATTAGGACATTTATTATTAATTAATTTAATGAAGGGTTAAAATAGTTAAAATGAAAGTTTAATAAGTATATCATTTTTAATATAGGGTTATACATAAGATAATTTCAACTATAAATATTCATTAGAAAGATAAAACTATTTCCTACATAATTGTATTTTGTTTGTAATTTTAAGACATTATATAATTCAATTTATTTATGACACAAAGATGATACAGTAATTATATTATTAATGAAATATTGACATAATTGATGTTATAAATACCAAAATAAATGTAATGTGAGACTTTTTATGAATTACACTAATTTTATAGGTTACTATGACATGTTATTATTGATATAAAAAACTTTTTTCGAACTAATCTGTCTGTTATAATTTTCAGAAAAATCATTTACTAAATAGTGTCAAAATTGACATAAAATAGTTTTTAAAACAAATATTATACTATTAATTTTTATTTTATTCATAAAAATATAAGGTTCGGCCAAATGACTTATATAAGGTTATATATATTAATAATAAAAAACTTGGGGTTTGTTTGGCTTCTTATTATATTTTTATTAACCTTATAGTGTAAGAACACAAAAAGACACGGTAAAAGTAAAATTATCTAACTTAATGTTAAATCTAAATGATAAGGTTAAAATAGGAACATAAACTTGTCTAAATTCTATTGGATGAGAGGATTTAGACCCATCCCCTCCTTAGCTTCGATATAAATCAATTTGGAGCTATTTAAAACCGAATTTGGCTTTATAATAAAATAATATTTTTTGTTATTCCAAAGGTGCCCCTCTCCTCCCTTATAAAAGGGCACCTCCTCCCTCTCTCCCTCACACCACTTTGTGCCTTCATGCTCAGACAACCCCTGCAAAATTCTCTTCTCCACTTCCCTAGAATCATCCTGGAGGTCCTGGTCTTCTTCAAAGAACAATTTCAGTGCCCTAAAAGAAGGTCTCAAAGAGGCGCTTCAAAGAAGAGGTAATGTCTGTTACCGATTCATTCAAATTTATTTCTTCTTCCACTTCTTCTTCTTTAGTTGTTTCATTATGAAGTAATAACATCAGTACCAATAATATACTGATATGTTATTATAAGTATGAAGCAACCCTATTTCACCATCGATCCATCCTACAGAAAACGAAATCACCGCACGTGCGTACGTACGGAATATCATCTCCACGTCGTGGTGTAATATGTTTTTCCAACATCACCTTACATGGATGGGTATAATGGTGTAAATAATAACTATACATAGTTATTATAACATCATACTGAATGTGATATATTGTATCATCCACTACAATTCAATTCAATGATTATAGATATGATATCATTGCTCATGCGTACGTACGGACTACCGTCTCCACGACGCGATGAGATCCATTCTCCATGTTAACCATACCTGAATGATCATAAAGTATATTTAAGGAATAATAATGAAATATATGAAATAATAATGCTACTGGATTTATGTATATATATATATATATATGTATGTCTTCTATTTAGTTTCAATCAATTCAATAAGGAAACGAAAATAGAGTTCATGCGTACGTACGGCCTACCGTCTCCATGAACGGTGTATTTCATTCCTTTTATTGACCTATAATATATATATGTATATGATGAATATATTTAAATCATGTTTTAAATTCTGAAATTTTTTAAATCAGGATATAAGTAATAATATCAAGAACGACAAGTCGAAACACATACGTTAAATGAAATGATTTTACCCAGAACACTGCTTTAACATGGAATTTACAAAAGAACGGGTAATATAAAGTCATAAGTGAAAAATATATGGTATCATAACAATGAATATGATTCTGTAATATGTCAATGACATTATTTAAATCATTATACAGGTTGTTTGGATATGTACGAAGCATATCGGACCTAAGGTATGGGATAATGTTTCATTCTCAATTGTTTTCTATCTGAGATTGCTTATACGTAAGTATTTACTGGGGTTATATTTTAATCAATTTACAAGTTTTATAAAAATGTTTTCATGTATTTTTAAAGTCCTTTTTACCCATTTTTGACTTTTACTACATGGTATGTTTGGAATATTTCTTTTACAAGGTACATTTTGACTTTTCCGGTAGAAGTACGAGATGAATGTTTTTTTTATCTTATACGACATGAAAGGATTTTTTTACGGTTTTATAAAGAATTATTTTCATGAAGCTTCCTCAAAAATATTTCATGACTATTTTCAACAAAATCCTTTTATTTTAAAATTTCATGACATTTTCTGAAAGGAAAATGATTTTGAAGAAGAAATGACATTTTCCTCAAGAATTCATTTCAACTGTTTTATCAAAATCATTTTCCATATAAGATGACATTATTTCATATGTGTATGTTTCAAGTATAATGTCTCTATGATTTACATGGTTTCACTTTTCTTATGATGAAATGATATCCATTTGTTTTATATGGATTATGTTATGATGGAATGATGTTTATGAAACCCATTTTTATTCTTTGGGTTATGATGAATGATTTATGTTTATGTTGTGGTACAAGTAAGAATGATTTCATTATGAGATGGGTGGGACCTATATATCCCTCCAATGCATTGGGTGAAGATTTATATCTCATGAGATAGACATGGCTGGAACGGAAAGTTAAACCGGTTCAGTAATACAGGACTGGAACGAGGAGTGAAATCGATTCAGAAAGGGACTTTGTCCACTAAGATGGTCTTGGTAGAAATGACTTGGCTACTATGGAAATCATATCATGTGCTTAATGGTTGCCACAATTACATGTTTTATTCCCATGCTATTTTATCATTCTTAATGTTTCTTTATGATCTATGCCGTACGTACTTCCATGTTTTATGTCATTTCTCAAGATTTTGATGTTTAAACATTATGTTCATGTTTTTAAGATCAAATGTATATGGTTTGTTTTATTTTATCCATTCTTACCCTTATTGAGCATTTGAGCTCACCCTTTTTATGTTTTCTTTTCCCCAGGATATAAATAAAGGTTTTAGGTAAGAAAAAAAGGGGAAGATCTTTATGGGAGACGTTGAAGATCTTTCACCACAATTAGAATATTACGTTCCAAGTTTCCAAAGACACTAAACTATTACGATCCTTGTGTGTCTGTTATTGTTATGTATTAATTATTCTGCTAAAGTATTGTAAAATCCATGTACGTCAAGATTTGGGTCTCTACATTCACTACAGGAGGAAGTTCTTAGGGTGTTTCTCACTTCCCCTCTAGATGTACATCCAGGAGTGGCGAAGATGTACCAGTACCACTGACGACAGAACTGGTGGCCGGGTATGAAGAATTCTATAGAAGCGTTCCTTTCGTGATGCCTCACTTGTTAGCAAATGAAGGCAGAGCACTAGGGTACCGGTAGGCTTGGTACTACCCTTAGAGGTCCTGAAGTGGATGTGGGATGGTATATCCATGGATTTCATGACAGGGCCTCCACATACATCAATGGGACATGACTATATCTGGGTGATTGTCGACTGAATCACCATATCGGCCAACTTCCAATCGATCAGAGAGCATGGCTCAGTAGAGATCATGGGATGCCTCTATGTTCAGTAAATCATACGGATCCATGGTGTGCCATTGACTATAATTTCGGATCGTGATGCTCGATTCCCTTCACGGCTTTGGAAGGGGTTACATGAGGATTTTGGGATGCATCTACGTCTGATCACCACCTTCCATCCTCATATGGACAGTCAGATTGAGTGGACCATTCAAACACTCGGGTACATGCTCTGTACATTTGTCCTTTAATTTGGACACAGCTGGGAGGATCATCTACCCTTGGTAGAGTTTGCGTACAACAACAGTTACCACTCCATCATCGGGATGGGACCTTACGAGGCGATGTACAGCTGACCATGCAAATCACCTCTGTACTAGGCTGACCCTAGGGAGTCAGCATTTGTTGGACGAGAGATGGTTTAGGCTACGATAGAGAAGGTGCAGATCATCCAGGAGCGTATGATGACTGCATAGAGCAGACAGAAGTCCTATGCTGATACGAGATGGAGGGCACTGGAATTTGAGGATGGCAACAACGTTTTCTTACTGGTCTAACCTCGATGAAGTCTATAGAGATTTGGATGTGGTGGCATGTTATCTCCGCGTTTCATCAGTCCTTTCCAGGTTCCCAGCAGAGCATGCGAGGTGGCATACCACCTAGCCCTTCCACCTCAGTTGCACCTGCTGCATGACGTCTTCCACGTATCTCATCTGAGGAGATATGTGCACGACCCATCCCACATAATCGATCACGGGGAGCTAGACATAGATGAGGGGGAGACATTTGCAGATGTACTTTTGGATATTGAGGATCGACATGAGGGGGTCCTATGTGGACGGTCGATTCCTCTGGTGCGCATTCGCTGGTAGCATGGGAACCTCCAGGAGAGCACTTTGGAGTAGCTGGCTCACATGAGAGCTTAGTACCCCATTTGTTTCCCTAATGTGTATTGTATCTTTACAGGGACGTAAATCCCATGGGTGGGAGTAATGTAAAGGCCCTGAAATTTCATGGAAAATTATTTCATAAATACATTGAAATTTTACGAGTCTGCGGTCTCTGACGACACTTGATTCTGAGGCCCGGTGTTCTCGGAATCAATTTCTATAGTTTTGATCGGGTACAATCATTAAATGATCGATCGAGTTTTTTTATATTTTGATCCATTGCTCGGAAATGAAATCTGAGGGCACCAATGAACTTCTAGTGCCAGTACTCACCTATGGGGACCTTTACCGCAGTTGCATTTTATGCACATTGAGATTTAATAATTGGGGTTGTAGCATTAAATAAATAAAATTTTTTGTATACACATTTTATTTAGGGAGGTTGGTTATTTAATCCCAAGGGGAGTTATAGGTGGGTCCTAGTCCCACATAACCTCCCATGAGAGGATATTTGTGAGGTGGGTCCCACATGAGCCTAACCTTTTCATCTCTGCATAACTCCCCAAAAAATCCCTTAAACCCCCTTGATTAATTTTTGACAACCCCCCCCCCTTATTTAAAGAGATCTATTAACCTCCCTCTCTCTCTCTCTTGAATATTTACGTACACATTTTAATTAATGAATTAAAACTTTTCAATTAATTAATTAAAGAGTCTGAATTTTGAAATACATGTGTTAATAAACATAATAACCATAGCTATTATTTTATTTTTTGGGAATTCGTTGTGCTGAAGGGATTTTACAGAGCTATTGATATTTTGAAGTGTTTCTCTCTTCGACGAAGAATGCCTTCGACGAAGAACGTCTCCGATGAAGAACTATTTTCACTTCGACAAAGAACACTCTACGATTCGAAGAATGTAAAGTCGCCAATGAGGTTTCTTCTTCAGGTGCACTCCGACGTTGATGGAATCAACACCATTCTTCCGCGATGCCTTTCTACCATGACGTTCGTCTTCCGTGGTTCGACGACGTGCGACGACTTTTCGAGTTTGGGGAATTATGTTAAATTTTAATTGATTATAATTGTTCTAGTTCTTTGTTGAGAAACATGGTTTGACTTTGGACAATTTCTACTACCTAACGTCGAGGGCGCATGACGAACGCACACGGCCCGACGACCCTATGTATTCTCATTGTTTGTGAATGGTGCATTGGAAGAGGCGGCAATGGGAGAACTGATGGTCGTGCGCCGGCCATGTGTAGAAGAAACTATGGCCCGCAACCGTGGGCCGCTCGGCCAAAGGAGAACCAGCCGATCGAAGCCTGCCAGGCCGAAGGGAGATTGTGGTGCCACAAGGGGAGCCGCACTGTGGAGAACCATGGAACGCAATATGTGGGCCACTTCGGCGGCGAACTGGCCGGCTCGTCGACCGGATGGGTGATGAATCCGCGACACCCGAAGGTGCCACGCAGCCGTACCGCGGCCCGCCCGAGCAGGCCGCTTGTTCCCGGAAGGTCAGTCGGCTTCAGCCATCCAGTATGGAGGGAGGTGCCACTCGGCACCGCTAGTTCAGGAAAGTGGGGGGGGGGGGGGGGCTCGGACCACTCGGCCACCTGAGTCGAGACGTGGCCAGTCGGGCTGCGCCCTTCCGACCCGCGCCGTGCCCCCGCCGTGCCGGGCCGCGCAGTGTTGGGTTGTGTCGTGCCACGTCGGGCTGGGCTGCACCTCCTCGGGCCTGGCCACGTGATTCACCTGGTCGGTTTGACCCTCTACCGGGTCGGACCCACCAAAATTGGGCTGACCTGACCGGCCAGCCCACTGGGCTTAATGGGACGTGCCCTATTTCACAAAAAGGTGAAAAATGGGAATATCTTGTGTCCGATCGACGCTTTGTTTGCATCACTGGGACCCTCATTACATGGTGGTCCTTTTACGATACCCTAAGTGAGTTTTGGACAACATTCTAAAATGTCCCGGTTTGGAATGAGCGTATTTCCTACTGGGCGCCCGGAGAAAAAATGCTAGTAACTCTCAGATCGGGAGTCTGATTGACGCACTGTCTCTCGTGTCGGGTTCCTTTTGACGAGACAGAACTTCTGGATACATAAACTCTAGACTTCGGGATAGTTGATGTATCAACACCTTTTCTCAGGGAGCGGACCCTCATGGAATTGAGTGTGCTGTGTGCAGGAAACCTAGTGCTTGCTGCGACTTCAACGACTACTATACTGGAATCCTCCATGGGTTCGGTGACAACAACTATTATACTGGAATCTTCCATGGGTTCAGAGATGATGACTACCATACTGGAATCCTCCGTGGGTTCGACGACGATGATTACTTTTCTTGTATCCTACGTGGGTCCGATAGTTTGACTTATGTTTTAGTATCCTACGTGGGTCCGGCATAGTAGCTTGTATAGTTTCCTACGTGGGTCCGACAACTTAGTTGGACTAGTATCCTATGTGGGTCAGCAAGGTTAGATGAAATATTGACTACATCTGATCATCTTTATCACTTTATGATAGATGTATACCTCTGTGAGCTGAGTCTTAACTTTAAATCATTATCATCGTTGTGATTGAATTCTTTCATTTGCGGACTAGGTTGTGCATGTGCTCAAGATTTGGATCCGAACTGGGATTGATAACTTAGGTATATCTATGGGCATATACTTAAGTAGATTTGGTTGATAATTCATGATTGTATCTTATCTTTTTGGTTTATAATTTGTGGATTCTGGGAGACCATCTGGGTCTCGGGGTCCCTACTGAGTATTGTAATAGTCAAACCTGCATGGGCTATATCCGCACTACATTGTGTTGGATGCAGACGACGGAAAGCGCTGATTGTGGTAGAGACTTGTGGAGATGGACGGTACTCGGAGGTGGACCACTTGTAAGAACATACACGGAGTGGAAGGATAGACCCACGGTACCGAGGATACCATCTGTACCCACCCATCATGTGAGATTCCCATAGGACGACTTAGTGGTTGTTGTTTTACTTTTCTGCTATTGTACTAGACATTCAGTTGTACTGTACTTTTCAGTTGGTTTGTATTCTGGCCCTTTTACCTTTCAGAACATACTTTGTATTCAGTATTACTTTTGTTTACTTCTTTTTCATACTCTGTTGTGTTGTTTACTTTAATAAAGGCAATGCCTTCTTTTTTTTCGGGATTTACACCTTTGGTTCTAGTCGCCATCACCTATCTTATGGAAGGCTGGCTTGGGGTAGTCACGGAACAAGTCTTGAGGACGGGTCAGGACATTAGTGAGATTTTCTAAGTACCCAGTGGAGATCGAGGATCGACCTGAGAGGATCCTTCGTGGGTGATCGATTCCCTTGGTGCGCATCTGGTGGCAGCAGGGGAATCTTCAAGAGATCACACGGGAGCAGGAGGCCCAGATCAGTGCCCCGTACCCACACCTTTTTGAGTAGCCTTTGTTTTGCCTTTTTGTGGATGTAAATCCGCAAGCTGGGGAGAATGTAATGTCTTGGATTTTTCTCTTTATTATTTTATAAATATTATATGGAATTATTTCATGACTGAGAATGAAAACGGCACATCATTCCGATGCCAGTGAGCACGAAATGGTGGTTTGAACTTTTTTTAGTTATGTGAGTGGGAACTTGTGAGTGGTTGTGGAAGTTTCCAATTGGATGCCCAGATTAAAAATATGACGGGAATTTGGCGTCCATGACAATGACTTTACCTATGGACGGGTCAAACCTCGACCAGCACGGGTCGAGGGAAGAAGTTAATTTTCGAACGTTTTCAGTAAAAATAAAATAAAAATAAATTTTTAATGTTTATTTTATTTTTATAGAAGCATATGCTGCTGCATAGCGACATGTCAGTTGTTTCAATATTAAATATTATGTCATAATGACTTATGAAAAATAAACTTGACTCATTAAATACATAGTTTAACATAACGCTGAATCAAGTTTCCTTTTTTAATGGGTTAAGTGATTGCTGGTCATTGACAAATTTTTTAGGGGAACCTCTAGAGAATCCGCAGAATGTTGGAGAAAAACTCTCAGCGACGAACAACGACAGATCGAAGATGAGATTCACTATGCCAACAATGTTGAAGGATCTCGACGATGATGGTAGCATGACCCTTTCATCAACGATCGATCCTTTCATAAATGTAGGGTTATATTATTTCATTTTATTTTCCCCTCTTTCTATTTAAACGACAAACACAGATCAATCATGAACTAGTTGATTTGTGGATTCGTACGTTGTTGCGGGAGGGTTTTATTTCGGATAATTCCGGGAATTGATACATGTTGAATTGTTTTTTTTATTTCTGCTCCATTTAAGCCGATTAACAGGAGTAGACCAACACCATGAGGAATGACAGTGGAGGTTCTTTCCTCAAATTGTTTTGTTGGATTCCTTTGTTTTTCTTTTCTCCTTGCATTCTTCACATTCTACGTGGGGCAAGGAACAACAGATCGTTGTGCATCCATTTTGTGATGCAATGATCCCAAATTGGAGATTAGACACCTCAACGTCCTCGCAGAGGTGTGACGATGAGAGAATATGATGAATCGGCTCGGATAGGAAGAGTTCATTCTTCGAACATTATTCACACAGGAAGATAAAAACACGTTTTCGTGTCTGAACAAAGGTCCAAAAACACCGAAAGCAGCTTCGTGGCATCAGGGAGACCAAACAACTGGAGTTTCCTGGTGATCAGATGGCCGAATCGATTAACAGGGCAGTTCAGAAGGCACGACTATGGAAGGATTTGATTCTAGAAATTTCCAGAATACACTGTGTGTACTTCTGAAGAATACATTGTGTAGTGCATGTGGTGGAGACTAGGGTTTCACAGGATATAGTGTAATCACACAGCGTGTGACCCTGGTCACATATCATGTTATAATTTCCCCGAAGCTCAGCATGTACATTGGTAGGTACACAGACATGGGTTGGACTACACAGATTCAGATGGAACGGCGTGTACAACATGGCATAGGTAGCTACACAGTACTCAGTGTGTATCTAGGGGGTACATGGACATGGGTAGGAGTACACGACCGTTTACTCCATCACACTGCTAGGCGAGGCTAGTAACGGGGGTCACCCCATGTACCGATTACATGGGTGTTTGTACATGTGTTGATGACCATGTACGGGAAAATGGCCAGCGTACACGGAGCCAACCCCAATCACTCAGACACGGCATGTACATCGTACGATATGCTGTGTACTCATTTTTTCTACACAACCAGCCTTACGACATAGTTTTCTATACATGGGAAGTACCAGGAGTCCGACTACATGGTGTGTAACTATTATACACGTGATGTACTTTTTGGGAAACAGAATGGTCCTCTTGTTCACCGCATCTTGGACATCATTAGTTTGGGGTATTTCACCTTCTTCTCGTTCACCTGAAGGCTAGGCATCGTTTCCTTCTATAGGAGTATGATCCCTTCAACAGGACTTTCTGTGATAGAGTCAGGAATCTATCCGAGAGTCCCGGATCGAGATCCTCAATCCATTCTTGACCCTAGGTAGAGTCTGGAATAGAAGTGACCAACTCTACCAGGGATCGATTCTCTACCCAGAAGGGGAATTCCGGATGAGTCACAGTATCCTCCATGGCCCTGGCAGTGATCCTCATCTGTGTATCGTGATCTTTCCCACTCATGAGTATGTCTCCCGTAATGAGTGCGTCTATCTATTGTAATCTTCCAAATCATGATTGTGTCTCCCGAAGTTAGTGTAACGACCTCTCACGACGTTTCCTGACGAACAATACTTCTCAGATGGACATCATAAGATCTATAAGACTCAGGGAGTGTGTTCTCTCGGAACGAGTGCATCATGGAATCTCCGAACTGAACCCTCAGTAGGGGTATGCAGTTGTGTGACTTCTCTCTAGACTATGGGTCAGGGTTTTGAGTATATATGGTTTGTGCTATATGTTCTGTAGACATATACTATGCATAGATTGTTGTACATTTAAATTCTGTATATCTTTGTGTTTTTTCGGGGTCCTCTACTGAGTATTTTTAAACTCAACCCTGCACGGGCTTTGCCTGCATGTGTCGTGTCTTTTGCAGACTAGTAGCCTTTTAATAGAGTCCAGGGTAGGCCAAGACATGACTGGGATTTCTAAGTTCCCTACAAGCCAAGGGGTTCCTATGGCTACGACCAATATTCCTAGTACCTTTTGTGTTTACAAGTTAGACCATGAAGTTTTCAGACTCTTATTTTGGTAGGGTTGTATTCTGGCCTAGTTTACTTTTAGTAATTTACCTGTACTCATACTCTGTTGCTTGGGATTAGTTGTATGCATGAATTTTGATCCTTACTATTTTTATTTCATTTCAGCATTTGTGGGCTTGGAGATGTGTGCGTGTGTACATGTGCTTAGGAAATGCCTCCCATGTTAGTAATATTCCTACTCGATGCTAGTCACCAGCCCTGGCCTATTGGAGGTGGGCTTGGGGAGTCGCGACGCATGCCCCACTGGGACATGTTGTGACATTCCTATTCAAGGGATATTTCCTCAATAATATTCGTAAATGTTAATATATAATTACATCAATGAGAACAACCCTCTATTTTATTCCACTTGTGTTTGTTCTATTGATACCATCCTTATTATTTCTATGGATGGATTGTTATTTTTTTTCAAGGATTGTATTCAAAGTAACTTCTATTGTTTATTTTGATGTCACCTAGAAGTATTCCATTTCCAATGATAATTTATCATTGATTTTTCATAAAATTATCAACTTCATTTATCATAGATATTACAATTGGTTGAATCATACACCCTATTACATATGGTTTCCACTTTGACATTCATTTGATTATATGAGGAAATAATGATAAATCTATATACCTTATTCAATATGGATATTTGATAAGGAAAATTATTTTTTTGATATATGAGGAAGGCTTTAGACATGCAATACACTGCTTGGGGACCAGTCAATGAAATCCCATGAATGTGTGGGTCATCTCATGGGATGAATTAATTTCCCAAATTGGAATGCTTAAAAGATATTTTTTCTTTAGTGGTATCATGTATATGGGAAATAGGATGTCTGAAAAATTATATTTTCCATTAATGAGAAAATAATTATTATTTTTCCATGAGATTTTCTAAATTCATATCTATGGGTACTTTTCATTTTCATTTATCTAGATGGAATTTTTATCAATTTATTACATTTCAATTTTTGTTTTTCCTTATCTTGTAATTTTTATGTAATGCCTATTCATTTATTACCTTTAAATATTGATTACATTCTAAAATTCAGTATATTTATTACACGACATGAATATTAATTTATTTACCTTTCCATATTGACTACTTTCATTTTCTCATTAATTCATCCACTATATTGTTTCCCTCAAAATGAATTTGAGCTCACCCTTATTATGTTAAATTCACTAGGAATCCTATGATCATACTATGAAAGATATTATTGGATTCATTATATGGATTAGAGTTATCCTGGTAATTATTTATTTATAAGGAATAATAATAATGTTGTAAAAAATTTATTAATTTGTAATAAAATACTGATTTATGAATCTAGATTACCAAGACTACTAATCTGATAGGTCCATTAAGTAATAATTCCTTAAAATCATTCCAAAGTATTTTGTAAAATACAATGGATCTGGGCTATCTGGGGGTGGGTCGCTACAATTGGTATTAGAGAAAGTTTTTTATAATCATTGGGATTTATATTTTGGGAATCCTAGGTTATAGAACATAACCCTATGATATAATTTGATGAGGTATTGATCAAAACCCAATAATTTTGGTAATGTATAGATTATGTGGATCTTCTTCGAAATACTTCAATTTTTCGAAACTACAATGGGATGTGGTTGTGGAAGAGATTTACATTGGAGTAACACTCCAACAAGGTGTTCTGGGTTTGACTTGGGGTAAACAGGGATACAAAAATATGCCTTACTATAAAACTGGTTTACACTCCGAATGGATATTCATAGTATTATCCAAATTTCCCTTATAAACCATTATGAATGATTTTGATAAATAATCCGTACCAAAGGTTAATGCTAAAAAGTATTAGACTGCAGATAATTTTTCATGATTTAGAAATCTAAAAAATCATATTCTATAGAAACCCTTGACCAACGATGGACCGTGGTTGAAATAAATTGGTGAGTTATTTATATATTGAGGTAGTATTGAAAACCATAGTAAAAATGATTTTTATTGATTATCCAAATTTCAAGGATTCCTATCATATTTATATTTTGTAGTTATATAAATTTGGAATTGGAAAAGTAAAATCTATAATTTGGGTGACAAACAATAAAATCTATCAAGGCCGCAAGACTTGAACCCATGACCAGAGGACTACAAGGGCTTCACTCCAACCACTAACTAATGCAATGTAGTTTTCAATTATTATTGTTTTTAGATAATAAAATTAACGTATAAATGTTAATTATGGACATGTAGTATCATTTCTTATGATTTGAAAATAATCTATTAACCATATTAGTTTTTCGTGATAGTAAAGGATAAATAGTAAGACATGACACTCATTTATAGGCCATAAGATTCATTAAATTTATATTTTGGTGATTCAGGAAAAAAATCCATTGTTGGTATTTAAAAATTTGGACGAAATGGATGATTTATAATTTGATCGAAGAACATCCAAAATATAGGATTTTTCAAATGAGATTAAAATGGATCATGTATGAATATTTTATTAAATTCATTGTAAGTAAAATAATTACCCAACATTAAGAAAATTTCATCGACAAAAATGATGTCCGAAATCAAAATTTTATGATGAAGAGATGGCTGTCTAAATCGTCAAATATTTATGACTTTAAGGGCCTCAACATTCAATTGATCAATCACCTATCTTTGATTAATGATCTCATTCAAAACCTATAAATATTTACAAATTTAATCCAAGAATGTATCCCTACATGAAACTAATATTCTAATACTTAGAGACCTAGTGATATGGTATTCTATGTGACCTTAGTACTTTATATTCTCACTTTTATATATGATTACTTAGGAACCCTTCTCACGACGTTCGATTTAAATAACAGAAAGTATCAAACAATTTATCACCATGATGGATTTTAAATTTCAAGGACCCAATTAAAATAATATGTGGGAGAATGGGATATCTGAAAAAACTAATTTAATAACCTCGTGATCAATAACATGTATGCCACATGATATCAATCACGTATGGTAATAAAATATCTGTATACATTATAATATATTGACTATTGAAAATATTTTCTATATATTTCAATGAAAGAAACACTGAGTTAGATTACGATCCACATAGAGTTATCATATATCTTTTGCAGTAATGACCTTTCTCTATATCTTACGTTACATTGAAAAGTTACAATCACCGTTGTCTTTGGCTATATGTAATACAAAGTCTTATCTAGAAAAAATAGATAATTAAAACATTATTATTTAATATAGTATGATATAAATCAAGAATTATGATTATAAAAAACAAAATTATGAAATTATATGGTCTTGATAACTAGTTCATTTGTTACAAGTATGTCAAAATTGAATATAAAACCAATTTCTTATTAAAAGGATATTTTTTTAGATATTTTTTTTCTACTCATAATGTTTTTTTACCCGAATGGATTAAGTTATCTAAAATTAGTGAGTGATGTTAATTTCATAAATATGATACATATTCATTCAGTCATTATTAAAATTCATAAAATATATTTGTAAACATATTATAAGTGGAAACATAATATTTCACATAAAAAATATATTTTAATTAAGGATTTCTTACAACCTTTTAATGGTGAACCTATATTATATATTTATTTCATAGCATTATGAATTAAAATTGGTAAAATCAAAATAATTTTTTAATTCAAATTTTAAATATTGTATTATTAATAATTTATCCGATTTTTCCGAGAGATTTCATTTTTACTAAATGGTGAAAAATACTACATTTCAGTTAAAAAACCTCATTTTTTGTTGGAATATTATTTAATTTTAAATTATACTATAAATTTGTTATAATGTCACATTAGATAAATTATACATCCATTTATACAATTTATTTCATTAGAAATAATTTAAAATTTTAAATTCAATATAAAAACATTACAATCTTCAGAATATTTTTTAACTAAAGCCTTTTCATCCGTCTATCTACGAGATTATAATTTTTCCTTAATTTTCTTCTTCTATAAATTGGATTTTGAAAATACTACATAAAACATTGTAATTATTATCATATTTATGTTTTTATAATATCAACTAAATTATTTTGAGGAAATTTTTTTATTGAATGTGTTTAATATTAGTTTCAAGTGTTAAGGTGTAATTTGGATTAAAATGGACAAAAAATGTATATTTAAGGGATAGAATTAGCTATAAACTTCTCCAACACACTTTATATTTCAATATATCATCCATTCACCTTGAATTAATGAGTTTGTGTGTTTGTTATTATTTCAATTAGGTAATAACATGTGAACACCAAACATCTTTTTAATAATACGATGTGAGTCTTTTTCATTTCATAAAAAAGGCCACCACATCTACCCATTCCCCAATCCTATCAATAATCTTAAGATATAAAATGATATTCCCAAATAAAAATCCCAAAATATCTCCCATATACCTAAAACTCCACATTTTTAATAATACCATCCAAGGATTCATTTTGGTTTAAACCAAAAGAAGTTTCCCGATTAAAATGTATTTACTTTTACCAATATATCTACTTTCATTTTCATTGTCAAACCCATAAAATCTCCTTTTTATGTTATTTTATAAAATCAAAACTATCCTAAATATACTAGGATGTATGATGATATTTTTACCGACACTAACACACACGACCATCTAATGGGTGACAAATATTTTGTTTCTGTGGATGGAAATCTTCTACCTCACAAAATGGCAATTATTCATTTTTCCATTAACACCTCTCTTGATGGATATTATGGTGGAAAGTATTTTTATATATATTAAATAATAAATTTTTGTTATTTTTTTACATAATAGTTTTTTTATAAATACCATTAATATTATACATTATACATTAATACAGTAACATATTTTGAGGAAGTTTGGACAGTGGCCCCCTCAATATGATGTGATTCGTTCACACGATACATTAAATGTATAATTTAATGAAAATATTTAAAGATAAGGGAAATACATAACATCAATAATAAATTCATGAAAAAGAAATATTTTTAGAAATAATATATATATATATATATCATTTTCATTATTACCTTTTTACACACTTTAAAAGTGATACCGTCGTAAGTGGACATGTGGACTACAAACTCTTCAACATGATGTGATTCCATTTAATCGACATAATTATTTATATATGTATAAAATATTAAATTATATGATATTTATTATAGAATTATAATTATGTTAATTTTTTAGTAACATACCTTATTTCCACAATGATCAATTAAAAATTGGAATGTTAGTGTTGTGTACAAGACATACCATATCTATTATTGTAATATATTATCATTTTGAAAACTATATTTATTTATTGATTTAAAAAGTATAATTGATTAAAAATATGGATATTAACCATTTTTATTACTTTTTAGATTTTATACAACGATCCCTATGACCATTGATGTCCCAGAATAGTTGTTTTTACACACAAATAAATTTTTTTTCAAAAAAACCTGATGTAAATAATTTGTTTGATTAGATGTTAATAACAACTAAATATATCAAATAAAATTAAATATAAAAATGAAAATGGTTCTAAATCAAATAGAAAATTAACAATAATTTATAATAATTAACTTTAATGGAGGTTCACCTAAAACTAAACACAAGGTAAGGGATTCTCATCTCACTTTTTTACATCTATGAAATATATGTCATGTTACTACTTTAATCTTCTATTTGTTGTTTCAATAGTTATTTTAATATTGTGTCACAAATTAATTTTCCATTCATGGTATTTAATATTATCATTCAATATTATTAATTCATAGGAATATGAAAAAAATCTTATTATGGTATAGGACACATTAGAATGTTTAGATATTTTTTTGCTAAAATACAATCCTAATGGTCTATCAATGAAAATTTAATTAGGGGAAAGTTTTTAACCATTGTTTAATAAACACTATCATTGTCCTATGTTTATTCATGACAATATTCAAGTGTTAGTAACATTTTTTCAATCAATTGGTACAAATATATTATTATAATTTTATTAGAATATTAATTTATATTTTTTTTTTGTCAGAGAACCTATTTTATTTAAAAATACAATGTTTTATTAAAATAGTTATAAATTTTTTTTTGTAAATACATTTATAGAATTTTTCTATTAAATTTATTTCAAAGGAATATTATTATATCTATCCATATGATTCACATTAAACCCTTTTTCATATAAAAAGAATATTCTTTTCACATCGTACGACATGTAAAGATTCATCCTCCATCGTTTTCTGAAGAATCCTTATAATGTTTAAAAATACTATTTTTATGAAAATTATTTTAAAAATGTTTTCCAATGGAAAATGTTATTTTCTAAAATAATACTTTTAATAGTTAATATTTTATTTCATCAATGATAAAGACCATTTATTTTTCTCCACATGGGTAAGGTTTATTTATACCATCCTTATTAATCCTATGGTTTGTCTATTTTTTATTTCTCCAATGATAGTTTACACATTAACTTGGATTATTTATATGTTATTAAACAAGAAATATTAATTTTCATATTATAATTGAACATTTTATTTCCCCTAAATAATACACTATATTTATTAGGTATGTTATTATTTCATAAAATGTGTACCTTATTACAAACAATGTATTCTTTTCATTCATTTTATTAGCTATGAAAATATTTAAAAATACATACACACTAATAAATATAGATAATTAATAAGTCAAATTATATTTTTGATATATGGGTAATGATTTTTAAATGAAATACGTTGGTTTGGGACCATTGAATGAAATCCATTAAATGCATATGTAGTCTCAAGCGATAAATTAGTTCTAATAATTATAATGGTTACAATATCTTTTGAAAAAGAAGGTATCATGTTTTTTGGAAACATTATATTTGAATAATAATCATTAAAATTTATATAATTAAATTATTATTTATCATTGATATTTCCCATCAATATATAGATGGGTTCATTTTATTTTCTTTTACCTATTTGGCATATTTTTTAGTTTATTACATATCAATATTTTTTTTCATTTTATAGTTATTTATATGGAATGTGTATTCAGTTATTACATTTTAATTTTTCTTATGTTCTTACATTTTATTAGTTATTACATGGAATCTTTGTTCAGTTATTTACCTTTAAATTTTAATTATTCTCATTGATTCATTATTGTTTCCACTATATTTTTCCCTTATTGAGCATTTGGGCTCACCCTTATTATGTTTCATTCACTTGGAATCCTAGAATCATTATATGAATTATATGTAGGGATTTATGGGATTTATGAGAGATATACATGGATTTATTTATATATAAATAAAAAATGTAATAATTATAGTATTCATTTTTAATAATAATTATTTATGTGTCCTGTTTACAATGACTACTAAACTGATCGATCCTTCATCACATGATTCATTGTAATTATGCTAATTTATATTGAATTAGATAGAGACTCTGGGCTATTTATGCTAGGTCACTATAACATATTCATCATCTTATGACATATTTTGTTAAATCATTATAGAAATTATTTAAATGTTCCTTTATGTATAAATTTTTTAATATGTCAATAATAATATAAATGGCACATTTGATAGGTATTTAAGAAAATCATATGAAGATCATGTATTCCGACATTCGATAAGTTAATATATTATATTTTATTAACATTAAACTTTTAGTGCATTAATATACATCATGTTATAGAATTAATTTAACTTTATCTGATTTACATTGAATGATTTTTTTGATGTACAATGTGAATGTCCTTATTATTTGTAATATTTTATCCTACATTATTTTCCTAGATAAATTATTTTATTTTTCTTCATATTTAATTTATATAGAAGAATTGGGCTATATTTTTTTTCTGATTTACAATTTATTTTCCATATGTAAAATTGTTATTATTTTTAGAAAAAAAATACGTAGGAAGTATAAAGTTAGTAATATGAAGTATTTAAGGATGTGTGCTGCATTTTAAAAAACCAAGTTTAGAATGTGATGAAAGTAAACATTCAAGTTAACACCCATACCAATCATCGATTATAATGCCCGACCCTAGAATCCTAGATTCAATGCATTAGTTTAATACATTGGCATGATTACAAAAAATCAATTCCCAAAGGACTGATCAATTTATTAGTCTTGGAATCTATATTAAATACATTAACATTACATTAAAATTTCTAACATAAAATATTGTATATATAATCTTTTTATGATTCCAATATTCACCAAGCTTAACCCTACATAGAAATCATAATACAATTCTTGGAATCCTATGAATATAAAACATAAGATATGGGTGATCTCAGATTCTCAGTAAGGGTAAATAATTTTGCGGAACCTTTAATCATTTAAGGAATGATGTACAGTAAAAACCACAGCCTTTTAAACATAAACATGAACATAATATGGATAAAACAAATAAAAAATAATCATATAAACAAGAACATGGATATTACACAAGTCGAATAATCATGTGTAAGAAACAATTTCATAATTATTGAATTCATAATGTCAGACATAATAACTACTACGTCATGGCCTAGTTCCAAGACCATTCACAAATATTTTTTGATGGCCTTGTGCCAAGAAACTATTTTGACTGATGTGACCTATCGACAAATTGAGGGGCTGTAGTGGCCCATGTCCATCACTTACTATGTCCAATGCATTGCACATATTAAAATTATGAGATAGAACATAAAAATTTGTATTAAAACTATAATAAAAATGTCTGTAATTTAAGAATAAACCCATAATGGTATAAAAATATCACCTCCATAGTCAAACATATTATAACTCATTCAATAAAATATAGAAGATTTTATTATAATAAATCAAACAAAATAAATAATAATATCATGTAATGGATGTTAAAATAGTGGAAATGATCAGTAAAACACTTTGAGATAAATATACTTTTTTTTGAAATCATTTATAATCACAAAATTTATAAAGGAAGCCATATAGAAGATATTTTAGTGTCAATGTGTCTGATAGAAATTTAAATCATATGAAATGAATTAACATTTTAAAATAATCATGTCCTTTTAAAAAAATCCTTAATTGAAATTATTTAAAAAAATAAA
The DNA here is from genome assembly GCA_963277665.1 of Viscum album. NCBI lineage: Eukaryota > Viridiplantae > Streptophyta > Magnoliopsida > Santalales > Viscaceae > Viscum > Viscum album. The sequence continues at coordinate 199,420,236 of OY728121.1, read as the reverse complement.
TCATTAGAACATTTAAAATGATGATTTTGCTAAAGATTCCTTTCCATAAAACATTATAATATTAGTTTTGAAAACAATTTTGTGAAACATTGAAATGGATGATAAATATGTACCAATAAATACATACAAAAAATTAATATCTAATAATAATGAGAATGATGAATTAACCCTTACCTTTTACTTTTATTTGTTTGAGGGTACGTTAAACCTCCTATATTAAAAATGGTATAGTTAATAAAATTTAAATGCGTCACATTTAACACTTCTTTAAATAAAATATAATAAATTTCCTTATCTATTCCGACTGGATCAAAAAATTCCATATTTCTATTCTATGGTGTATTATTTTCTAAATACAATTTTCCAATAGAATTTGGACATGTGTTGGGGTAAATTTATATTATTATAATATTATTTTTTACCATTAATTACCCTTTTTTCATTTAACAGTGGTAAATAAAATTCAAAATTTACTATTCAGTAAACATTACGTTCAACCTATTGATCAAAATATTATATATTTATGACAATCAATGATTTTCATATTTTTTAATTTCAATTCACAGAAGTGGTAATATTACGTTATATGAAAGTTTACAAATGTGCTTTGAAGGTGGGATAAAGATGCTAAAAGGATCAATAAAAATTTTCTATTTATAATATTATTATAAAATGAATGAAATGATAGGAATTGTACTAATTTATATATTATTTATCTATTTTTACATTAAGAAATATTATATTATAAATAATGTTTTAAATAAACTAGACGGTTTTTTGTACTATGTAGTATTTTTTCACTATTCGTAAAAAATGATTATTATCAGAAAAATATAAATAAATCACCCTAAGATAATTTTGATATTTTGAATTCAAAAATCAATTATATTTTACCAAATTTAATTTTTATGGGTTTTTAAAATTAATTTTATTATTGTACACAAAAGGACATGAAAAGCAGAACATTTAAGAAAATAGTTTATTTTAATATATAACTATATTAACAAAACATATACGATTCATTATAAATATATTTTATTTATGTCAAAAAATAATGAGTAACATTTAAAATTTAGTTGTTAATATTCATATTACAATATTTAACTTATATATAAATATATTGTTTAAATAATTATAATACTACTGCGTCTCTTGGGAAAAATTCAATCATGCCTATAATGCAATCTAAGTCGGTGTTTCGTGAAATATAATCTATTAAATTACTTCAAATAGATAATGTACTATGGAATCATTGGGTGTTACATTCTCACCTCCTGTATGAAATTTCATACTCGCAATGTAAAATTTTTCTTTGAGAATAATACATTGAAAATAGAAAATTCATTTGTTGAAAACCCACATAAAAATAGGGTTAATAAAATTTAGTCTTAATAAGAGGGAAAGGGAAATGAAAATGTCACCACTAAATTAGGATTTTTAATCATAAAACATTGTTGGTATTTAGTGATACATAATTAGAGGAAAACCTAAATATTTATTGTTAGTTGTTGAGGTCATCAGTCAAAAACATGTAAACTATAAAGGTATAATTGAGGGCCACAAATCTGTAAATCTATAATGATTTAAAGTATAATCGATTCAAAAATATAGAAGGTATTAGTGTCATGGCCCATCCTCCGTGGCCCATGCTATGAAAACCCCAAGCCCGCCATCCATATGCCATGGGTTGGTGACTAGAAATGGAAAGAAGTATCACCAAAATGAGAAGTCATTGCCTATTCACCTATACGAACACATAGACTACATATACAAAAAAGTAAACCATGTAGTAAAACAACTGAAGGAATTGAATGTACTAAAAGTAAAGGGCTGGAATACAAGAACAACTAAAATGATATATCTACAACTAAAAATAGAAAAATATATCCACAGATCATCCACTGGGAATCCTACCTGGATGGTAGGTATAGCTCGTAGCCACTGCTCACTATGTCAACTGTCATAGTCGTCCACCATCAGGTCCTAGCTCCCCAAGTCCCAGACAGGGCTTCCCATAGCCTGAACAAGACACAACAAGGTGTTGTCATAGCCCGTGTATGGGTGAGTATAACAATAAACAGTAGGGACCCCAAGACCCCTGAAGGTCTCTCAGAATTCCCTAGAGGAATAACATAAGCATGATCCCAATCACAAAGAACAATGAAATAGCCATAGCTCAAACCAGGTATAACAAACCTTCAATAGTGCAGATGATTAGTCATACGGATAGATAATCATATCTTTTCAAGAAGCATTGTAACTGACCTACACTGGATCGATAGGTACTGCCGCTCATATGACCCACATAGGATCAATCAGTGTTGATCCACATACAATCACTGGGTGCTGATTCCCACTTAATCACTGGCTGCTAATTCCCACAGAATCATTGGCTGCTGATTCACACAGAATCATTGGGTATAGATTCACATAGAATCACAAGGTGATGAATCCCTGAGACTCTTTGGGTACTGATTGACACAGAATTTCTTAGTGATGATTCACACATAATCACTGTTCATTTTCACGTCTCACCCATACACAGTATTTATGATCATAGTATGCTTGTATCTGGGAGAAACCTCTCCCATGTAATCCGAAATATTTCAACATGCACAAAGCACCACATAGATGTTACCCAATGATCTTTAATTCCATAATGGTTTTAACGCAATAGACGGCGCGCCCACCGGTTTACCGATCTGTATATTATTGGCCTTTTAGTGCTGAAGAAACGGTTTGATTCAGAGTTGACCCATCTGGGATATACTCATTATTCTCAAAAACAATCATGGATTATTTTAAATTTTCTATCTTTCTCCAAGTATCCCATAGATGCAGACGGTTCGTCAAACTGACATCTAGTGAGCAAGATATGACACTTTAAGCATATCACGGTCCGAGAGGGTTCCGGGTCCTATCTGACCTGGTCAGACCAACCCAACCTAACCCAGCCTAGGCTGGCTCGATTGGGATGAGACACAGACCAGCTCAGAATACATGTTGGGCACGGGACGCCGAGCTGTCCGGCTCACTGGCTAGCATGACCCGAGCGGGGGTCGTGCGGTCCGCCTACCAACAGTTCAAAGGAGTTGTTCGGCTCATTGTTTGGCGGTGCTAGGTGGAGCAGTATTTTCCCCCATGGGACCCATAGGGAGCATGTCCCTCCTATGTCACGACATCATAGCCACAACCTACTCACTATTGTCGGACCACACCAGCTGATTTTTCGGTCTACCGCAAAGCTGAGCGGTGGCGCAGTCCTCTATAGCTTGAGAGCACTGGCCACCGCCTTTTCCACCAGTTCTATTCATTAGTTCCAAACTTGTGAATCTTTTTCCAGCCACTGGGTGAGCTCTGGTGGTCCATTATGCCTTTCGGATGTGCCTATGGTCCTCCTGGGGTGTCTTCGTCATTGGGAATGTCTCGGTTTAAAGGATCCATCAAGTAGGATCTTCCCACCTCCAAAGAATGCAATATAAAATATAGTGGAAGATGGTTTGGGCCTTGTTCATTGGGATCACACCCTCTACGTTATCATTATAACAAGTATGAGTAATTTATACATCATATTAAAATAATGATAAACCCTATTCAAATACCATGATATTACCACCCACAAATTCAAGAATGAGGATGAGAATAGTGGGAATTTCATGAATTAAAAGACAACCACTTCCATGAGATTTTTTGGAGATATCGTGGTGGTGGAAGTATATTCCATGTTTTTAGAAGCCTCTAGCATTCATTGATCACGGTTGGATTCCTCCTGAGCTTCCATATCCATTAGTGGAAGGTGTCTCATCACTTAGCTAGAGGTTCCTCGCTTGAATATGCGTTGTCAAATACTATACCTCGAGCAACAATTAAATAGTTGGAAAAAATGGTGGGTAACACACCGATGAATTAATGAGGTTAAATAATTTATGTAATTAATGCGAGAAATTAATTACTTAAGGGTTGGTTATGAAACAAAAGTGTAATCGAGAAATTAATATCCCTTATTTAAAAGTTTGATAACCTCTGTTGTCCTCTCCACCAACGCTCAACAGGCGATAGGAAAAAAAATTAAATAAAAAATCATATGTTAATTTATTATTTATTTAAAATGTCGTAAAAAAACATTTTCATCTAACCAACTGTGGTCTATTTTAGGGCTCCCTTATGTAATTTCAGGTGCTGCGGAATCAACACTTCCCTTAGAAGTTTAATCCAAGGATATGTTCAAAAGATAGAAATCTCCACCAGTGCATTTACTAAACGTACCTTAAAATTAATTAAAAAAAATTTATTTCGGGAACACCAGGACTTGGAATCAAACAATTTTAATTGATGTAGAATCATAATAATCCCAAATAATATATAATATACACTGAAATTTCAGATCTTTACATTCACCCCACCCTAGGGATTTTATTCACCGAAAACTACAACAAAATTAGGGGATCAAATTGGGGTACTGAGCACGTATTTGAGCCTCATGCTCCCATGTACTCTCCAAGAGATTCCCATGCTGCCAATGGACTTGAACTAAAGGAATATACCACCCACGAATGACCCGCCCATGTTGATCCTCTATCTCTACCGGGAACACCACAAACATCGTGCCATCATCGATGTCCATCTCACTTCAGTTCATAATGTGTGATTGATCATGCATGTTTCTCCAAAACATCAACACATAGAAAACATTATGAGCTTGGGGAATCTATGGGGGAAGTTCTAGATGGCAGGCCACCTCTCTTACTGTACTAAGTATCTAGAAACTTCTGATGAACCTCCTAGATATCATACTGCCTTGGCCAATCTACCATAATCCTCATCGATGTGAGACCTGTAGGAAGACATAGTCTCCCTCCTCAAACTAAAAGGGTCTCTGTCTCATATCGGTATAAAACATCTCCTAGCATGGTGTAGTCTTCATCCACTCATAAACGATATGCCCATTCTATGTAGATTAATGTACCAACCGAGGACCCATAAGTGCGGACTCCCATAGCTATGTCCAGCATAGAAGTGATCTTCATGGTCGCTCGTAAAAGGCTTCTACGGTGTGATGCCAGGGTGGAATTATAACTTTTGTTGTATGAAAACTCCATCCATGGTAGGTGATCCCCCCAAATGCAACCATAGACGAGGACACAAGCACATAACATGTCATCGAGTGTCTAAATGCTCCGCTACGACTGACCATCTGCCTGAGGATGGAAGACGATGCTCAAGAAAATCTGAGTCTCGAATGCCTCCTATAATCCCTGCCACAAGGGGGCTGTAAAACGTGCATCACAATCCTAGAAGATATTCGATGGAACTAGTGTAATAGCACAATCTTCTATCTGTAGAGGTGTCTCAACCCCTCTACTGATCCCTGATCTCAGATGGGTAGGATGTGAGAGGATGTGGTGATTCGGTAAATGATCACACATATGGAATTGTGGCCCCTAGACATACGTGGTAGGCTCAATATGATGTATAAAGAGAAATCATACCACTTACACTCTGGTACCTCAACTAGCTGAGTCAAGCATGCTAGTACCTGATGATTGGCCTTCACTTGATGACAAGTGAGGCATCGAGATATAAAATCTTCACTATTTTTTTTAATCCTTGTCCACCAAAACTAATGTCTGATGTCCTAGTACATCTTCACCACTCTAGGATTTACCATTGAATGGGATATATGATACTCCCTCAACACCTCTGTGTGTACCGTCACTGGTAGCACAATGCTTCCTTTAGAGATAACGATGTGGTCCCCACCTTCAGAAAATAACACAAGGGCTATTCCTATGAATTTATAAGCATGTCGGCTCTTGCAGTCAACATCCCCATGCTATACCTCACAAACACAATGATGATGTGGGGGATTTATAGTCATAGAATGTAGGTATGATTCTTCATCTCTATCAATGATGAATATCACAATGCGGCTAGCTGTTGTGTCACCACACTCAACAGCAGTAGATGAGACCTCCCGGTGAGTGTGTCTGCTACTATGTTCACCATCCAAGGAGTATAGACTATCTCATAGTCATAGTCCCTAAGGAACTGTAGCCATCATCATTATATCATGTTTAGTTTCTTCTTTGAGATGATTTACCTAGGACTATTGTGATTAGAGTATATTGTAAAACGATCCCCCATCTAGTAGTTCCACGACATCTTCATTGGAAATACCACTACTACTATTAATAGGTATTGGGTAGCATAGTCATGCTACAGTTGTCTAAATTTCCATGAGCTTTAGGCTATGACTCATGCATCAGGACACAACCCAGTCTAGTCCCTAATTGGTCGTATTAGACAACATACCCAACAGTCTCTTTTGGTATCCACAAGATGGGGGACTCGTTAGTCTCTTCCTCTGATCCAGAAAACTTTTTCGGCAGATTACTGTCCATAGTAAATGATTCCCCTTCATTTTCAAGGATGACAAGGGTTCCTCTATCTTGAAAAAGTCAAGTACAAATCTATAGTAGTACCCAAAAAATCCTAGGAAACTCTACAACTCCGTCACACTTCTGGGTGTCTCCCAAGTTGGAAATTTTTCTATACTTGCTAGATCAAATGTGACTCCAGCCTTCATGATAATTTTCCCTAGGAAGTGGAAATCTCGTATCCAGAACAATCACTTTATGAGATTTCCATAAAGCTGGTGCTCTCGGACAGTATTCACTACTATCTACATGTGTGTGGCATGATCCTCCTATGATGCTGAGTATCTTAAGATGTCATCAATTAAGACCACTATAATGCGATCAAAGTATGGACGGAAGATCTTGTTCATGATACAGATAAACACTGCTACAGTGTTGGTTATGCCAAATGGCACCACCAAGAACTCAAATTTTCAACACCGACATTGAAGTCCGCCTTCGTTATGTCCACATCCCGTACACTGAGTTGTTGAAAGCCTGATCTGACGTCTTTCATCAAAAACCATCAAGCTCCCTTCAGATGGTCGAGGAGATCAATGATCCTTGGAAGTGGATTCTTTTTCTTCACAATCACCTAGCTCAGGCATCGATAGTCCATACATTTCCTTAGACTCCCATCTACCTTCTTGGGAATCATGATCGAGGATGGCCATGGAGAAACATTGTGCCATACAAACACCTTTCTATGCAAGTCATCCAACTGTTCCCTTAGCTCACAAATCTCCATAGGAGCTTTCTGATATACTGGTTTAGATATCAGGGTTTTCCTGGGGTACATGATGATGTGAAAGTCTACCTATCTGCCATGAGGTAGTCCCAAAACATCATTAGGGAAGACAACAACACAATGGTCTACCAAAACAGGATAACTTGGACTCCTAACGTCAATTTCTCCGAGGGTGAATCTATCAAAATGATGAGAAATTAGATGCACCATCCACTGAGATATTACATTCTATGCAGACAAGGATTCCTCCTCATCGGTGTAAGTAAACCTGATCCTATCCTCATGGACACATCCCACTTTGTGCATAAAATAGTCAATCTAAGCATGGACTGTAGATAGCCAGTTGACACCCAAGATGATGCTGTATGGACTCGATGCTACTATTAAGAGATCCCAACCAAAGATCTCAGCTCCCAGACTCTGCTCACACTGTCTGCACCAGTGTGTAATCATAAAATACTCTCTTTTTGGAGTCTCTAATCATAAGGATCGATCCAATGGCTCCTTCAGAATCACTGAGTTCCTAAAAGTGTTGTGGTAATGCAAAAGTGATTGGAACATGTGTCAACAAGTACTGATGCTAGGGTGGAATAGACATAGATTATACATTTAATCTTCTTCGGAGCACCGTAGTCGTACGCCTCTTCCACCTCTTGCTGATCTCTCTCCCATCCACCTGCTACCTGTGGTCGGGGTGGACCACCTGTGGGTGGGGGTGGTAGAATATCTAACCATCTTCCACCACCTACTGCACAACCTGCTCCTCTTCCACATCTGCATCCATACGATGCTCCACACTCAAACCTCAGCTGGTGGCTCCACAGTTCCTCATCCATCTGTTTATCATCGGTACAGTGGGTCTGGCAGTCACGAGCCATGTGTCCCTACATGCAGCACATGATAAACAATATTTTCCCCTGCTAACCACCTCTGCCTCTCGAGCTCTACACCATTGACCCTATGTCCTAGGGTTATCCTCTAGTTTGTCTGGCCCTCTTGGTCCTCTATGTCATCTTCCAATAGCCGGCTGCAGATGATTCACGTAGCTATCACCAGGTGGTGGCTATCACCATTGCTGCTAGCTCATCTGAGATTATCTCCACCAATAATTCTCCCTCGAGCACTCCAACCTATGTAAGAATATATCGTGATATAATCAATGCTCCGATCTCCCACCAGAGACCCTTATCAAATCTATAGGACTTGATGAATGGTTCATGCACCATGTTGGTGGAGTATCCCAATAGTTCACTGAATCTCTACGAGTACTGGGCAACAAATATGTTTTCCTTCTATATGTGAATAAAATCTTTGATACACATAGAGCATAGTGTCTCTGGGAAAAAAATCCTCCATAAGGAGTCTCTCAATGTCCATCCAGTTGAGGGTCTCCTCGTCCTGTAACAAGACCCTCAAGATCAACCAACTTCCTTCTATTCCTAGGAAGATACTAGTAACTAGGATCACCAACTTATCCACCGGTGTCCTAACTAGGAGTAAAAATTTGGGCACAACCTCTAGCTAGTCCTCAACTTCCTGAGGATGTATCTCACCACGAATCCTTAGAGGCCTCTACAATTGGAAATCGTGTGATGAGCTTAGTCATCATGTACCATCCTCTAGTGGGGTGGGTGGAAACTATTGTGCTCTGATTGGTGGTACTGCTGGTACCCCACCCGAAGGTGCCAAAATTGTAAGAGGGAGAAACAATGACGCCTCGTCGATTGATGTACCATCATACGGTACACTCTTTGGAATCCGAGATGGATGCCTGCGCGGTGACATCCTACAAAGAAACAGGAGTGCCACAATAAATAATTTATACCTAGTGAGCTGACTAAAATGGGATAAAAGTAATACCATTTCTAAAATGTACACCATCTATGTTTTCATGAACCATGTCCAAAATTAGAATTTAGGGTCCTGGTGTATGTATAAGTCGGCCGTCGCACCAACACTAGACTACATAGACTGAAAACAGCACTTAAAACACTTGAAACTATTTCTCCAATGGAAATATCAGAGTAAATGTTATTTGGTTTAATTAGATTCTTTTATACCACATTATTAAGAACTGTCCCTCGGGGCTTGTGTCGTGACTAACCCACACCTGCCTTCCCTAGGCTAATGCTTGGAAACTAGAATCCGAATGAGGTATCCCTAAAATGTGAAGGCATTGACTTTTAGTCTGTTCAAACACACAAAATAGGTATACAACAATTTAAACCACATAATAAAATAGTATAACAAAAATTATCTAGTGAAAGTAAGGGGGAAGTAATACAAGAACAACAAAAAATATAAAACTATTATTCAAAACATAAAATCAACTCCTACGATTGACCACTGGGAATCCAACCATAGAGTAGTTAAAACTAATCTCTACACCTCTCTACATCAACTGTCACTACCATCCTCCATCTGGTCATTGCTCCCTAGGAAGCCTATCAGAATTCAACAAAGGAGTAACACAAGAATGATCTCAATCACAATGCACAAGGCAATAATCACAACTCAAACCAGGTATAACAAAATTACAATTCTATAGTATATTAGTCATAATTCTAGATCATATTATGAAATCAAGTGGAACTTCTTCTGACCCCCACATAATCGATAGGTACTAAACCCTTCATGAACGACAAAGGATCGATATGTCCTTATTCACAACGAAATGTTCAGTGCTAATTAACAGAGAATTGCTTGGTGCTGATTCAAACAGAATCGCCCGGTGCTGATTCGCACACAATCACTGGGTGTTAATTCACAGGGAATCGAACGGTGCTGATTCTTACATAATCGGTGGATGTTGATTCACATAGAATCGTTGGGTGCCGATTCACAAAGAATCACCCATCGCCGATTCTTACATAATCATTGGGTGATTATTCACACAGAATCATAGTTTGATGATTCACACAGAATCTCTATGTGATGCTTCACAAGAATTCATTGGGTGTATCTTTACATATAATTGATGGGTGCGGATTGAAACAGAATTTCTAGTTGCTGATTCACAGAAAACGGATGAGTGCTGATTCACACAGAATCACTCAACATTCTCCTTGTCTCGTCCAGAAACATGATTCCTGCTCATAGTATCCTGGTATCAGGGTGAAACTTCTCCTCATGACATCAGTAGAAATTCAACTGCTAGGAAGTCCCTCTTAGATGTAATACAATGATCTCTCTTGTAACACCCCAAGCTTCCACGGTACGTTTCCCTTCGAATAATGCGATAGCGTGTGTTGTACCCAACCTCGAGTTCTAACACACACCACAACTAATTAAACTAGCCGTTGTGGATAGTAATACCTACTTTTTGAAATCATATATATTTTATATTTCAAAATGGACTTCATTTTTGGATTAGGAATATTGAAATTAGCCTAGGCTGAAATTTTGGTACTTTTCAGATAACTTTTATATTTTGATGAATAGTGAAAATTACTAAATTTTAATTAAAAACAACTTTTTTTATCAAAATAATTAATAGTGATAAATTGTGAATTTGAGTGGTTTTAAAGTATATTTAGAATATATTTTTACCATTTAATATAATGTTGATCATTGGGCATAATTTTACAATTAAACCGAACATAAACAAGTGTCAATCTTTTGATAGTTATTACCTCTTAAAAACACGCTTTTTGTTTTGACAGCGGGAATTAATTTTAAATTAATTTCTGCCACTTCTGTGTTTTGAATATAGAAAAATGGATTCCATATTTGGAATCAGGATGTCCAAATTGTGTAAATAGGTAACTTTTATTTTTAGACATTTTGAATAATTACTGTGGTAAATATTTTATTTACCATGGTTAAGGGTAAATCCGGTAAATAAGGGTTAAAAAATAATATTATAATAATACAAAATTACCCTAAAACGTGTCCTAAACTTATTGGTGGACACATACCCGACCATGAGCATCCTTGGGTCAATTTGGGGACCCTTTGGAGCCACTTGTATGTGGTAGGGACACTTTATATTAATAAAGTTAAAATAAAAATAAAAATGGCATAAGCTTACATATTTTAGAAGAACAATTTTTACATAGGGTTATACATGTTTGATTTTCGATTATAAATATTCAATAAAAAGATAAAAAGATTTTCTACATAATGATATTTTATTTATAATTTTTAGACATCAAATAATTTAAATTATTAATGACACAATAATGATGCAATGTTTACCTCATTAATAAATCATTTAAATAAATAAGATTATAATGATTAAAATATTATCTAAAACCTGTCCAATTCTTATTGGTTGATGTTATTTAGAATATGAGTCATCTTATCTTTTACCTCAATGATTTTTGGACCATTATAAACCGAATATAACTATATTATAAAGTAATACTTTCACTCTTTCCTAAAGAGCCCCTCTTCTCCCTTATAAAAGGAGACCACTTCTACTCATTCCTCACACCTCTCAAGCCACTTGGCTAGTCCAAACTCTGCCAAACTAAGCTCCCCACATCCCTATCCTCATCCTTGAAGCTTCCCCTTAGGCAGAAATCATTTAAAGAAGTCCTTTGGTTCCAACCAAAGTGAGTTACCTAAATTAAAGGTAACGATTTCTCTTAAATTATTTTCATTTATTTTGCTTCTCCAACCCCCAAACTCTTTTTATTTCCTTTCTTTTGTAACAACAACAGTATCCCCAATATACTAGGATGTTGTTATAAGAAGGATTAAAACTACACATACACACAACTCCATCTAATGGATGATGAACATAATGTTTCTGTGGATGGCAAACTAACGCCTCACGAAACGATGATTGTTCAAATACATCTTACCGCCTCTCATGGTGGCCATTATGATGGAACTGTAATTAAATATGATATTAATGATATATATTTTATATATAAGCTTCTGTAATTCCATTTTATTTCATATCCTTATTCGTTTCATGTTGTATATACATACGATAATTTCATTTGAGGAAGTGCGGACTACCGCCCCCTTAAAATGATATGACTCGTTCATACCACACATGGAACGTATAAAGGATGGTGTTAATGAACATAAGTAACATATATAAAATATTATATTATACTCGAATAATAATATACCTATGTATCATTTGGATTCAATTCTTTTAAAATGAAAAATTAAATGGAAGTAGCGTTCGTGCGTACGTGCGGACTACCGTCTCCACGAACGCGATGAGATTCATTGTCCATCATATCCATTCAAGTATAATTATAATTTTATGATTTAAAAATAGTATCTAAAGACTTTATATAATTCTGGATATGAATAATATACATCCCATTAATAACGAATATGGCTCACATAACAAAGAATATAAAGTAAAATGAACCCGTTAACACCCGAAATGACGATAATTCTAAGATATTATTAACAAATCAATGTTAAAAGATCATATATGATATCATATTAAAGTAAATGATTCTTGTATTATTCAATAACAATTATTTCACCATTATACAGGAGGTAAACCTACCATCGACCAAGGAAAAATTACAAAGTAAGGGATTTTCTTATCTCACATTCAATTCTGTGAGATTTCCAATGTTCACCACTCAATTATTGAAAGTGGTGTATTGTGTACTTCCATTTGATATATATTATCATGATTCTCTTTATATTCATGTTATTCTGTAAATCATTTGGTGGTTATTAACTTTTGTCCATACGACTCAGTTGATTGACGTGGTAAGGGATTTTCTTATCTCACTTTCAATTCCGTGAGATTTCCATTGTTCGCTACTAAATTATTGAAAGTGGTGTATTGTGTACTTAAATTTCATATATATTATCATGATTCACTTTATATTCATGTTATTCTGTAAATCATTTGGTGGTTATTGACTTTTGGCCATGCGACTCAGTTGATTAACGTGGTAAGGGGTTTCTTGTCTCACTTTTAATTCCGTGAGAATTCCATTGATCACCACTTAATTATTGCATGTGGTGTATGTGTAATACCCATGATTGTATTAATTGTGTAATATACATTATTTTATGGGTATTTACATCATCATGGTATGATCTTTCTTTCATGGGTGTTTGTTTCTTAAGTTACCTAATCAATAAGGGAATTTGAGATTTCAATTTCCACTCATTTGGCTTTACGCATATTTCATTGATTATATTACCCCAAGATTATGTGTGGAATCACTATTCATTTGATTATGTCATAATTCCACTCCCCTTCCTGTGGATATAAGTTTGATACACATAATCACTCCATTGATAATTCTCAATTCATTGATATGAATTTGATAAGAGTAATTTTAACTCATTCTCCATTTGTTGAGTTAAACATCCAATTCGTTGGTATTTTTTTTACAAGAATATGTGTGAATATCCTTTGATTGATTTACACTGAATATCCAATCATATTTAGTGTATTTATATTTGTCACACATAATTATGTCGTTGATTTATCCTTAACCAAAGGATACAACCTTTATGAGAGATTTCATCTCAATTTACATTCAATTGAGACTTCTTTGATGATATACACCGAATCACTTTTATGTGGTGTATATAATGTACTTTGACATAGTATATCATGAATTCCTTTATTCTCATGATATTACAAAGTTTTGATTACCTAAATTATTTGTATTCAAGTGTCTCTCTTTTGGTTAGAATCTCTAACTAAAATACCATTTTTAAATGTTTTAAAGACTTCTTCATCTAAATCTTTCTTATTAATGTACATGTTTTAAAAAATGGTTTTAAGGATTTATTTAAATGGACATTAAAGTTTAGAAATAAAAACTCCTTTTAAAAAAGTTTCAAAGTGGTATGAGACACTTTGATTCAAAAGTCTACTTTTAAATGGCTTCTTGACAAATAGTGTGACTTTTAAATGTTTTCAAGAAAAGGGGGATATTTCTCTCAAATAGTTTTGATGATTATTTTCATCTATGTCAACATCCTTCATTATTCATGATTGAGGTTAATGTGATACAATACAATCTTCCATATTGTATCAAATGAGTTATGTTTGACTGTGGATGTTCTATTTTTATACCATTCATGGTTTGTGGTTAAAGTATTGACATTTCGTATGCTAGTTTTAATACGAATGTTTATTTTATGTTTAAACCTATTCATATGAGGAATGAATTGGACTTAATAAGTGACGGGTGGAGCCTGCTATAGCTCCTCGATGCATCGGTAGGTCTCATGAGACAAACTAGTGTCTTGGCACAAGGCCTTGACAAAATCTTATTTGTAGTCTTGGCACGAGGCCTTGGCTAAGTGGTTATGATAGTCTGGCATTATGCATTCCAACATTATGAACGTGGATATTGATATTTCATGTGATCATTCGACTAGTAGAATATCCACGTGAGTATGTAAATGGCATTATTTCATTGTACCTTTGCCATTTTATGCTGAAGTTCAAGTTTAAAAGGCTTTTGTTTTAGTTATAAATTGCCTTAAGTGTTTATGCTTATTTATGAAATCTTATGCTATAATGTTATCCTTACTGAGCATCTGAGCTCACCCCTTTCAATGTTTTATTTTTCCCAGGATTATGAAGAAGTAATTTATGAATGACCTGCAGGGATAGTATGAGGGGATATGAAGACAAGATGTTTTTTTTATGATGTAATGTAAAATAATTATGGATGTATCTAGTTATTCCAAGGCTACTAAACTAATCGATCTTTCGAGACTTGATCTTTCTCGTGATCATGCCAATGTAATGTAATAATGCACCGACTCTAGGTAACTAGGGTCGGGGCGTTACAGTTGGTATCAGAGGAAGTTTAGTACAAACCTTGGATGCTAGATTTAGATAAACTCTGATTAGAGCACGTAAACCTAAGATGAACTTTGAGGATTAGTATAGAAGAACTTCCTAGAATTTTGGTATTGTAGATATTTTGTGAGTTTTCCGAGCAATACATCCCTGTCTAGATACGAGCAGGTAGAGGCGGCTCTGGCACAGATGTACCTAGGGGTAAAACCCGAAAACACCGCTTTGAGCTAGACTCGAACGGGAACTGGTGCACGACAACGGGCCTTGCTGCACTCTTGGTTACGACACTCCTGGGGGATATGCTTTGGTAAATTCACAATATTAGTATAAACCATTATTAAGGGAATACAAAAAAAAATTCCCCTAAGAATATATGTCGGCAAATAGATAATGGATAACCTAGATTTTAACATAGGGTACCCCAAGTTAGGATATATTGTTCAATTACAATATTATCCTATTATGTCTATTTTTTTTACATTGTTATTAGATAAGTATTCAAAAAACCCTAATTGTATTTTCTTTTGTTAGTTGAAACATGGAGGGAGCAAGATCACGAACAACTCTTCTCTCTCTTCCTGAAGAACTACTTACAATTATTATCCAGAAGTCATGCGCAGAAGATGTTGAAACTTTTTCAAATGTCCAAGTTACATGCAAACAACTTTATGAGACATCCAATACCTCTAGCATTGCACGATTCTTTCAAGGATCAAGTACCGACTATGGGGTAATGTTGCGCTCTCAACATTCTTACCACGCTAAGCGTGGGAAGTACCATCAGGGCCTTTTCAAATTATTCACTTTATCTCAAAATTACGATGCACTAAATGATTTTCTAGATGCTGCAGAAGAAGGAGACCTTCGAGCAGCCTATATGTATCAAATTAAATATTTATGTCTTTTGGGATATACGAAAACTGATTTACCAAAACCTTATTTTGAAATATTTTAAGATGAATCAGTGAGAATTTTTCTAAAAAAACATGTTAAAGACGGTGTCTCAAAATTATATATAAGAAATACCTATTTTTTATGATCCATCGATGCTTCCATCGATATAATCAAAAATGGATGAGGAGTTTTTGGGTAAAGGAAGTAGATGATTTTGAAAAATTCCTGAGGTACCATTGTGACACATGAACACATTCTACCAAAAGTCAAATCCGCCTAGTCTCTCCAGAGTTCATGTTGTGATCCACATACCTCTAGTGACAAAATACATGCCTGACCCAATGCATGTACTCACCTATGAAGAATTATAACTGTAACTCGATCTATCTTATTGTGAAGAGCCTATCAGAATTCTTCATACCAAAGATCAAGTGTTGAGAAACCGGATGACTTGTCTGGTAAAAGATCTATGGAGAAATCATAAGATGAAAGAGGCAATGTGGGAACCCGAGGAACATATGATGAAGAACCTATGTGGAAATAAATGGATGGTGAAATGTTTAAAAGTGTTAGTTCTCTTTATTGATGGGATTACTTTGGAATAATTTTCTCTTGTATGTGTAAACCTGCAATTTATCATGTGAAAATGATATCTGAGGAATAATTATCTTTTCTGTTGCGGATATAGTTATAAATAACCATTTGGTCTTATATGATCATTGGGTTTGAGGAAATTATAAGTTATTATAATTTGGGATGAAAATGCAAGGTATGATATAATATTTGTGGTTAAATTATGTTATTTTGAGGAATTTATCTCATTTTGGTAATATTAAAAAATATATTTTTTGAAAAAGGACAACACGTAGACCGTGTGACAACCCGTCGCGTCGGACAAAGTTGTGGGAATCGAACCCACAACCAAAGTGCGATTGGGATTTATCGCCTACCACTGGACTACGTGAATTCCCTGGTTAGTGTGACTATTTTTTTTAAAATGATTTTATTGATCAATAATAAGATGATTTGGGTTCTTATGTCTTATCAAATTTATACCCTTGGTATAGGAAAATGATTTGGTGATTAAGTGATAAATGTTATTTTGGAAGATGTTCGCTTTGTTGGGAACACTATATGCCCAAGGAAAATAGAATACAATGGGGTTTCATTTGTAGAGTAATGGTGGATTTTTATCTACGTTTTTATTGTTGATTTATAGTGATTTGGGTTATTTATGGAAATGATTAACCTATAACAGAGAATATGTGATGATGTTAATTACATTTAAGTATGTGACTTTAAGAGTATTTGATGTCATTTGGAGATACAATGTAACATGGGAGACTACATAATCAAATTCTTCTATGATTTGGGTTTCAATATTAGTTTGGATTATATTAAAGGATTTTAAGGACAATTGGTTATTGAATGGTATCTATTTAACTTTGGGGTATTGTTGGTTTAATTTTAGAAATTAAGATTAGTGCATATTTATCTCAATGAATATCCTTTTGGGGGATCATTAGATCATTCACTTACCATTTTGGTTTTGATTAATCTTCAAAGACAATGTAAATATATGGTTTATCCTGCATGGATCATGTGATTCTATAGAAGTTTATTATAGCTCTTCCAGTGTGACCAAGTCTTCTTGAATACTCATCGTTTAAAAAAAAATTGAGTTAGTGGTGGAAATTTATTAAAGAGTGAAAATTTACTTAAAATGTAAGTATATCTCATAATGTTCTTAGTCAATATCATAAATGAATTCCTCTTCCTTATGTAATGTAACTTTAAAAAAAATGGTGTCCGTTTACTTTCCTACTAGGAGACTAATGGTCGTTTGTCCCAACACAAGTTTGTAGTTTTCTCATTGTTAACTTTCTCCTGATCATGATTTCTATCCCTCTCCTTCAGAACTTGACACTTAGTTTATCATCCATATCCATGTTTTCTTACATGGAATCCTAGTATGGGTTATCTTGGATGACCCTTATACCTCTCTTTCTTTCTTCTAAAGTGATAGTTTTATTGACTCTTTTTCCGATGTGGGACTTTCCATTATATTCCCAAGCAAAATTTTAAAAATTGCAAGGACGCAATTTATTGAAGGAGGGGAGAATGTAACACCCCAAGCTTCCACGGTACGTTTCCCTTCGAATAATGCGATAGCGTGTGTTGTACGCAACCTCGAGTTCTAACACACACCACAACTAATTAAACTAGCCGTTGTGGATAGTAATACCTACTTTTTGAAATCATATATATTTTATATTTCTAAATGGACTTCATTTTTGGATTCGGAATATTTAAATTATCCTAGGCTGAAATTTTGGTACATTTCGGATAACTTTTATATTTTGATGAATAGTGAAAATTACTAAATTTTAATTAAAAACAACTTTTTTAATCAAAATAATTAATAGTGATAAATTGTGAATTTGAGTGGTTTTAAAGTATATTTAGAATATATTTTTACCATTTAATATAATGTTGATCATTGGGCATAATTTTACAATTAAACCGAACATAAACAAGTGTCAATCTTTTGATAGTTATTACCTCTTAAAAACACGCTTTTTGTTTTGACAGCGGGAATTAATTTTAAATTAATTTCTGCCACTTCTGTGTTTTGAATTTAGAAAAATGGATTCCATATTTGGAATCAGGATGTCCAAATTGTGTAAATAGGTAACTTTTATTTTTAGACATTTTGAATAATTACTGTGGTAAATATTTTATTTACCATGGTTAAGGGTAAATCCGGTAAATAAGGGTTAAAAAATAATATTATAATAATACAAAATTACCCTAAAACGTGTCATAAACTTATTGGTGGACACATACCCGACCATGATCATCCTTGGGTCAATTTGGGGACCCTTTGGAGCCACTTGTATGTGGTAGGGACACTTTATATTAATAAAGTTAAAATAAAAATAAAAATGGCATAAGCTTACATCTTTTAGAAGAACAATTTTTACATAGGGTTATACATGTTGGATTTTCGATTATAAATATTCAATAGAAATATAAAAAGATTTCCTACATAATGATATTTTATTTATAATTTTTAGACATCAAATAATTTAAATTATTAATGACACAATAATGATGCAATGTTTACCTCATTAATAAATCATTTAAATAAATAAGATTATAATGATTAAAATATTATCTAAAACCTGTACAATTCTTATTGGTTGATGTTATTTAGAATATGAGTCATCTTATCTTTGACCTCAATGATTTTTGGACCATTATAAACCGAATATAACTATATTATAAAGTAATACTTTCACTCTTTCCTAAAGAGCCCCTCTTCTCCCTTATAAAAGGAGACCACTTCTACTCATTCCTCACATCTATCAAGCCACTTGGCTCGTCCAAACTCTGCCAAACTAAGCTCCCCACATCCCTATCCTCATCCTTGAAGCTTTCCCTTAGGCAGAAATCATTTCAAGAAGTCCTTTGGTTCCAACCAAAGTGAGTTACCTAAATTAAAGGTAACGATTTCTCTTAAATTATTTTCATTTATTTTGCTTCTCCAACCCCCAAACTCTTTTTATTTCCTTTCTTTTGTAACAACACCAGTATCCCCAATATACTAGTATGTTTTTATAAGAAGGATTAAAACTACACATACACACAACTCCATCTAATGGATGATGAACATAATGTTTCTGTGGCTGGAAAACTAACGCCTCACGAAACGATGATTGTTCAAATACATCTTACCGCCTCTCATGGTGGCCATTATGATGGAACTGTAATTAAATATGATATTAATGATATATATTTTATATATAATCTTCTGTAATTCCATTTTATTTCATATCCTTATTCGTTTCATGTTGTATATACATACGATAATTTCATTTGAGGAAGTGCGGACTACCGCCCCCTTAAAATGATATGACTCGTTCATACCACACATGGAACGTATAAAGGATGGTGTTAATGAACTTAAGTAACATATATAAAATATTATATTATACTGGAATAATAATATACCTATGTATCATTTGGATTCAATTCTTTTTAAATGAAAAATTAAATGGAAGTAGCGTTCGTGCGTACGTGCGGACTACCGTCTCCACGAACGCGATGAGATTCATTGTCCATCATATCCATTCAAGTATAATTATAATTTGATGATTTAAAAATATTATCTAAGGACTTTATATCATTCTGGATATGAATAATATACATCCCATTAATAACGAATATGGCTCACATAACAATGAATATAAAGTAAAATGAACCCGTTAACACCCGAAATGACGATAATTCTAAGATATTATTAACAAATCAATGTTAAAAGATCATATATGATATCATATTAAAGTAAATGATTCTTGTATTATTCAATAACAATTATTTCACCATTATACAGGAGGTAAACCCACCATCGACCAAGGAAAAATTACAAAGTAAGGGATTTTCTTATCTCACATTCAATTCTGTGAGATTTCCATTGTTCGCCACTAAATTATTGAAAGTGGTGTATTGTGTACTTCCATTTGATATATATTATCATGATTCTCTTTATATTCATGTTATTCTGTAAATCATTTGGTGGTTATTAACTTTTGTCCATACGACTCAGTTGATTGACGTGGTAAGGGATTTTCTTATCTCACTTTCAATTCCGTGAGATTTCCATTGTTCGCTACTAAATTATTGAAAGTGGTGTATTGTGTACTTCCATTTGATATATATTATCATGATTCACTTTATATTCATGTTATTCTGTAAATAATTTGGTGGTAATTAACTTTTGTCCGTGCGACTCAGTTGATTAACGTGGTAAGGGGTTTCTTGTCTCACTTTTAATTCTGTGAGAATTCCATTGATCACCACTTAATTATTGCATGTGGTGTATGTGTACTACCCATGATTGTATTAATTGTGTAATATACTTTATTTTATGGGTATTTACATCATCATGGTATGATCTTTCTTTCATGGGTGTTTGTTTCTTAAGTTACATAATCAATAAGGGAATTTGAGATTTCAATTTCCACTCATTTGGCTTTACGCATATCTCATTGATTATATTACCCCAAGATTATGTGTGGAATCACTATTCATTTGATTATGTCATAATTCCACTCCCCTTCCTGTGGATATAAGTTTGATACACATAATCACTCCATTGATAATTCTCAATTCATTGATATGAATTTGATAAGAGTAATTTTAACTCATTCTCCATTTGTTGAGTTAAACATCCAATTCGTTGGTATTGTTTTTACAAGAATATGTGTGAATATCCTTTGATTGATTTACACTGAATATCCAATCATATTTAGTGTATTTATATTTTTCACACATAATTATGTCGTTGATTTATCCTTAACCTAAGGATACAACCTTTATGAGAGATTTCATCTCAATTTACATTCCATTGAGACTTCTTTGATGATATACACTGAATCACTTTTATGTGGTGTATATAATGTACTTTGACATAGTATATCATGAATTCCTTTATTCTCATGATATTAAAAAGTTTTGATTACCTGAATTATTTGTATTCAAGTGTCTCTCTTTTGGTTAGAATCTCTAACTAAAATACCATTTTTAAATGTTTTAAAGACTTCTTCATCTAAATCTTTCTTATTAATGTCCATGTTTTAAAAAATGGTTTTAAGGATTTATTTATATGGACATTAAAGTTTAGAAATCAAAACTCCTTTTAAAAAAGTTTCAAAGTGGTATGAGACACTTTGATTCAAAAGTCTACTTTTAAATGGCTTCTTGACAAATAGTGTGACTTTTAAATGTTTTCAAGAAAAGGGGGATATTTCTCTCAAATAGTTTTGATGATTATTTTCATCTATGTCAACATCCTTCATTATTCATGATTGAGGTTAATGTGATACAATAAAATCTTCCATATTGTATCAAATGAGTTATGTTTGACTGTGGATGTTCTATTTTTATACCATTCATGGTTTGTGGTTAAAGTATTGACATTTCGTATGCTAGTTTTAATACGAATGTTTATTTTATGTTTAAACCTATTCATATGAGGAATGCATTGGACTTAATAAGTGACGGGTGGAGCCCGCTATAGCTCCTCGATGCATCGGTAGGTCTCATGAGACAAACTAGTGTCTTGGCACAAGGCCTTGACAAAATCTTATTTGTAGTCTTGGCACGAGGCCTTGGCTAAGTGGTTATGATAGTCTGGCATTATGCATTCCAACATTATGAAAGTGGATATTGATATTGCATGTGATCATTCGACTAGTAGAATATCCATGTGAGTATATAAATGGAATTATTTCATTTTACCTTTGCCATTTTATGCTGATGTTCATGTTTAAAAGGCTTTTGTTTTAGTTATAAATTGCCTTAAGTGTTTATGCTTATTTATGAAATCTTATGCTATAATGTTATCCTTACTGAGCATCTGAGCTCACCCCTTTCAATGTTTTATTTTTCCCAGGATTATGAAGAAGTAATTTATGAATGACCTGCAGGGATAGTATGAGGGGATATGAAGACAAGATGTTTTTTTATGATGTAATGTAAAAAAATTATGGATGTATCTAGTTATTCCAAGGCTACAAAACTAATCGATATTTCGAGACTTGATCTTTCTCGTGATCATGCCAATGTAATGTAATAATGCACCGACTCTAGGTAACTAGGGTTGGGGCGTTATATCTCTAGCCGTATGGTTTTTAACACAATAAAAGGCGCATCAACATGAATCACAGTCTGTGGATTATTGTCATTTTAGTGCTGAGGTAATGATTGGATTCAGATTCGAACCATCCAATCCATAAACTAAAATTCTCCGAAAATCACTTTGATTATCATAAAAGGACTGCATTGGACCATGGATCCTTGCCTCATAGATGGTAAATCAATCAAATTTCTGGTTCGCAAGATATATACCATTTAAGCGTTTGAGGGCCAGAGATGGTTCCGAGACCAGTTCGGCCTGGTCGGACAAACCTATCCCGACCCATTCTAGGTCTGACCTAGCTTGGGCTAAACCGGACTGGGCCGGCCTGGCAGGGCTGGGCCACAGACCTATCCAACACACCAGTTGGTCATGGCCCGCTAGGCATTCTTGCCCACTGGATGGCATGACTTGTGCGAGGGCACTCAATCCGCCAACCGAATGGATAAAAGGATCCATTTGGATCCTTGACTTGAGCCGGATGGTTGTACCACCTCATCATCCATGGGATCCACATTGAGTGAGTCCCTCATTTTTCTAGCTTCATAGCTACGAAATTCTCACCGTGGCGTGGGACGGCATTCCGCCTCGCCGTTGTCACAGCCGGCCCATGCCGGTCGGCCCTTCGGTCTACCACAGAGCCGAGTACCACCACCCTCCTCTATGGTTGGTGAACCCTGACCTCCTCACTTATCGTCGGTGCTGGAAAATATTTCGTGGGCCACCGGTTGACGTATGGTGATTCATTCATCCTTCCAGTTGTGCCTACATTCTTCATGGGATTCCACTGTCAATGAGCGCATCTCATATTCAAGGTTCTATCATGTTGGGAAAATCCTCATTTGAAAAACGCAAGGAAAAATCAAGCATCGGAGGGTTCATGCCTTGTTAGTTTGGCACAAGACCTCAACTTTATCATTATAACAAGTGGTGCAAATTTATAAATAACATTAAAATAATGATAAACCCATTCAAATATACCACTATGATCACCCACAAATTCCAGAATGATGAGAAGAATCATGGGAATGTCTTTAATTAAAAGGCAACCCCTACCTCAAGATTCTTTGGAAAAATTGCATTGGTGGAAGAAGATTCACTGAATGATGAAGACGTCGACATTGTCGATATCGTTTTGTTGCCGCCTGAGCTTCTATCTCTGTCGGTAAAATGGGTCATGTCACTTGGCCAGATGTTGCTCACTTGATGAATCAGTGTCAAAAACTCTACCCCATTCCCAATTTGAATATTGTGGGAAAGGGTGGGTAACACAACATGGAAATAATGAGGTTCATTAATTGAGGAAATTAATTTTCCACATTGATTTCTCTAGGGGGGTATGCAACCAATGAATAACTGGGCAATTAATATCCCATATTTAAAATTATTACCACATCTTTGGCCACCTCCACCACGGCTCAGTTTGTGGTTGGGGAAAAAGAATTAAAATAACAATTCCTATGTTATTTTTTTATTTCCTTAAAAAATTTAAAAACTTTATTGTTTATCAGACCTACATTGGTTGACGTTAAGACACCCTTAAGAGAATCTTGACACAACAGATTCAACAGTTCCCTCGACTTTTAATCCATGAACCGGTTCAAAAGATATTAAATGTCACCCATGCGTTTAGTAAATTTACCTTAAAAATGTTCTAGATAATTATTTTTGGGAACCCTGGTCCTTGGATTCAAGTGTTGTTAATTTTCAAAAATTCGGAAAAATAAAAATAATAAAACAATTAGATGTAATTTCTGCGTCATTACAATTAGAAAAACACATATTTTAAATAATTATATTTTGAAATGAGGGATTAATTTATCATCAATATAAAAAATAGAGAAACATTGTTGATTTCATTACCATTCATAATCATAATCTCATTATTTTGTTGTGCTTTGATCGATTTTCATTTCATTCCTTACCATAGGAAATGAATGTTAATAATAATTTTTTTAATTCCAAATGAACATATTATAAATCATATGGTCCAAAAGTATTCTTATATTACTCTAAATGATTACATTAAACCAAAATGTTGGGAAAAAGTATCCAATAAATCATACATTAACAACAACAAAAATATAGCTCGATAAAATTATTGAATTCCAACCTTTAGACTTATCAAAAAATATTTGCCTCCAAACTCATTGTTTAAAAATTTACAAGGACGGTCGACATAACATAATGAAGATCGATTTTGACACATCAGTACATACCTTCATCATGGATTCTATTAAATCATGGTAATATCCAATGTTACCATAAAACGTTTTTTGAATATGGATGTACTTCTTTATTCTTTTTGAAAAACATATAATACTAGATATCCTCCTTATATCCATACTTGTTGTACACACCCAATAATTTGGTTATAAACCATTTTTAAACAAACCATTAATCAATTAAAAGGATAGAAAAAATATCCAATCTACATTATACAAATCATTTACCTTTTATTCCATAATCATTATCACAGTTTTCGAAACATATTAATGAATATATTCCACGAAAACATATATTTTATATAATGATTAAATTGAAACTATGTCACTTTAAATGGTACAATACAATCTATAATCCTTAATGAAATAGTAATAAAGTACAATCCTTATATACATTATAATTCTTAAATATTGTATATCATTAATACAATACTCAAATTAAAGAATTCATTAATAAGAACATAAAAAACTAATCATTCATCTTCATCTGTAGTACTGTCATATCATGATTATTATCGAATAGCATCATTTGGGGTAAAAACTGATGACTAGGAAATGGATTCGAGTAGTGTCTCAACTCCATGAAGAAGAATCCTTATACATTCAAAACCTTGTTCTTACCCTTGTAATCAGAAACACGGTGTCCTTTTTCACCACAAATATAAGAAACTCCAATTCCCATCAATAATTTACCAAGGTGAATTTTTCCATAGTTATCACATGAGGGAAAATAATTATTTCCCTTATTCCCTTTATCAATATTTTTCTATTCCATCGTCTCATTTACTTTCTTCCATTCAATGCCATGGGACTCAAAAAAAACATTACATATCTTATTAACAAATGATAATATTTCATCATATGATGAGAATACGTTACATGATATTTCATTTCTAAATGTTCTTTTCATACGATGAAAGATATGATCATTCTTACTTTCTCGATCATGCGTATTACTAGAGTTCACATTCCTTCTCTTGGGAGCCATTCTTAAATAACCACATACACTACGTTAGGTCATATCAAAATTTATAATCCAAAAACAATAAAAAATATCATCATTAATTGAATATTTTCACAAATATTATCCAATAATATTAAAAATGGTTACTTTTCTGAAACATTTACTCATAAATACTACATAATTTTTTATAACAAAAATTAAAATTATCATAAGAAAATACCCTAGGAGTGTCATTCCAGTTGCGTAGTAAAGCCCATTATTGAGTACCAGGTTAACCAAAGTCAGGCTTCGAACACCATGTCAATGTTGTTACTCCTATGTACACCTATGCCAAAACCACTTCCACTTGTAGTATATAGAACAATATTTATTTCATGGAATACCCATAAAAACCCCACATTACAAAAATTCATGGAGTTTAATCAATACTAATCCTCATGGTCTACCATAGGGTAATGTTATCTTTTTAGGGGTTATCTAATTCTAGTTTCCATGGTTATTGATAATCTTCCTCTGATACCAACTGTAATGCCCCAACCTTAGAATCCTGTATCTGGAGCATTACTTTAATACATTTTCAAGATTACAATAAATCAATTCCTGAAGTACCAATCAGTTTAGCGATTATAGGAAATAGATTACATACATGAAATTTAAATTTAAATTTCTAACATACAATATGGCATAGATAATACTTTGATAATACCATTATCATACTATCTTAAGCATGCATATCAATCATAATACACATCTTGGAATCTTGGGAAAATTAAGACTCATAATGTGGTGAGCTCAGATTCTCAATAATAGTAAATAATTTATCCTAATATATAAACATTTAAGAAAAGATGTATTATAAAAACAAAAACATTTGAAACATAAAATTTAACATAATAAGGGAAAAAATAAATTAAAAATGACAATATAAACATGTACATTGATATTCTAAGAGTCGAATAATAATGTGTAAGAACTAATTTCATAATGAGGGAATCTATAATTCTAGAAATAATAACTAATATTTCACGTCCTTGTGCGAAGACCATTAACAAATATTTTTTCAAGGCCTTCTGCCAATACCCTAGTTTTTCTCATGAGATCTACAGATGCATCGAGGGGCTATAGAATGCACCACCCATCACTTACTAAGTCCAATACACCACTCTTATGAAAAAAACGAATCATATAATAATAATTTGTATTAAAATAAGAATACAAAATGTAAATACATTAACTATAATCCATGAAATGTATAAAAATTTCAAATCCACAGTCAAACATATCATAACTCATTCTAAAATATATGGAAGATTTAACTATAATAAATCAACCTCAATTAAGAATAATATCAATTAAAGGATGTTGACATAGTTGAAAATGATCAGTAAAACTCTTTGAGGGAAATATCCTTTTTTTACATTTAAAATTCAAAAACTTTATAAAGTCATTTATAAGTGATTTTTGAATCAAAGTGTCCCATTCAACTCTGAAAATATTTAAATGAATTAACAGTTTAAAACAATCATGTCCATATAAATAAATCCAATATATATTTATGAAAACATGAACATTAAATAAAAATATTTATTAAAATAAATCATTAAAACATTTAAAATAATGATCCATCTAAATATTCTCTTCCAAAAAACCATAAATTTTTCCTTTTGAAAAATTAATTTTGAAACATGGACATGGAAGATAAATATGTCCTAGTAAATACTAAAATATAAACAATCGTATATAATAATGAAATAGATTAATTAACCCATACCATGAACCTTATATTGGTGGAGGGTACATTTATCCTCCTGTATAATGACCATAGTATGTTATTAAATTATACCATAAACATGTTCATGTTTAATATATCATACTTGATTCATTTAGGACATTATAAGACCCATTTAATAATAATTTACTTGTTAATGTAACATTTGGGTTAATAATAATTTTCTTTAATGTACATGATTTAAATTGTTATTCTCGATCCTATCACTAATTTCATGACTTAATTACTTCCAGAATATTAAAAAGTATTTATTTATCAAATATAATTAGAATATAAATATGTATAATATTATATATATGAAGGGGAAAACAACGTTTTTGGAGACAGTAGGCCGTACGTCTGCATAAACATTTTTTCCGTTTTCATATCATGTTGAATGGAAGTAAGTGAATGTAAATAAATATACACACACACACACAGAGATATATATATATATATATATCCAAAAGTTTTATAACATCATATTTTATATTCTTATTAACAATATATAATTTTATAATCACCATTGAATAGTTAATGTTGAAATGAATCTCACCGCATCATGGATATAGTAATTCATATGTACGTGTAACACCCCATGATTCCACTGTACACTTCTCTTTGAATAATACTGTAGCGTGTGCTGTGCGGATCTTCGAGCTTCTAACACACACAACAAACCAATAAAAGTAGCCGTTATGAATAGTAATACCCATTTTTTTTAAATATTATAAAATTTATTATTCAAATTGGACTTCATTTTTGGATTCATAATATCAAAAATAGTTTAGGGTGAGTTTTTGATATTTTTCTGAGAACATACAATTTTTTATGAATAGTGAAAAAAACTAAACTTTAATTAAATACAAATTTTTTAATAAAAATAATTTATAGTGATACATTAAACAATTGAGTAATTTTAAATTATAGTTAGATTATATGATTACCATTTAATTCAATTTTGGTCATTGGATGTAATTTCACATTTAAAGAAGACATAAACAAGTGTCAATCTTTTGATAGTTATCATTTCTTAAAAAAACACGCTTGTTGTTTGGAAAACGGGACTTAATTTGGAATTAATTTCTTCCATATCTGTATTTTGAATTTAGAAAAATGGATTCCTTATTTGGAATCATAATTTCCAAATTTTCTAAATATGTAACTTTTATTTTTTTACATTTTCAATAATTTTTTTGGTAAATATTTTATTTACCTTGGTTAAAGGGTAAATTCAGTAAATAAGGGTAAAAAATAATATTATAATAACATTAAATTACCATAAAACATGTCTTAAATCTATTGGATGATACATTTCTGACCTTGGGAATCATTAGGTTGATTATGGGTCCCCATAGAGACACTTGTATGTGATAATGCCACTTTATATTAATTAAGTTAATGTAAATAAAAAAAATGCTATTAGTATATATCTTTTAGCAAAAAAAATTTAACATAGTGTTATATATGTTATCATTTTGACTATAAATTTTAATTACAAATTTAAAAATATTTCCTATATAATGGTATTTTATTCATAATTTTTAGATGTTCAATAATTTCATTTATTTATGACACAATGATGATGCAATATTTTCCTTATTAATGATAGAATCATGTAAATGGTATTAGAAATGTTAAAATAAATACAATTTAAAATATTTGATGTTAGCCAGTAATTTTCTAGTTTAATATGAAATGTTAGGAATTATTATATGAATTTATTTACAATTAATAATTTTCTTAGGACATTAACAAAAATCTATTATTAAATAGTGTCAAAATTGACAAAAAGGAATTTTTAAAACAAATATTATGTTATTAGTTTATATAATATTCCTAAAAATTTAAGGATCGGACAAAAGGATTATATAATGATAGGTGTCTCATTGATGAACCACTTGAGGTTCCCTTAGAGCTATATAGTACGTTTAATAACCATATAATATAAAAATACAAAGAGACATGGTAAATGTCCAACTATTTAACGAAAAGTTAAATCTAAATGTTAAGGTTAATATAGTGAGCCAAACCTGTCAAAAAACCATTGGATGGGTGATTTTAGACCCATCCCCACCTTAGACATTATATAGTCCATATTTTAGCAATTAGGAACCGAAAATTATTTTATTATAAAATAATATTTCTAACTTTTCCTAAGGTGCCCCTCAACCCTCCTATAAAAGGGAACTCCCCCTTCTCTCTAATTCACACCTTGAAATCCTTTTAGATCGGTCAAAACCATTCCGAATATTCTTTCTACATCTATCATATCATCGTAAAGGCCTTATGTTAGTCAGAAAGCCAGCTTATGAAGCCATTTTGACCAAATCAAAAGGAAGAACTCGAAAAAGAGCTAATAATTTCACCACCCCCTTTCGACTTCCTTTCTTCTTCCACTTCTTCTTTCATTGTTTTTTATATTATAAAACTATTAATCCTATATATTCTATATATTGTGATTTTATTATAATTATTTTACATCCATATTCATTATTCTATCCATCCTTTGAATGCATTTCACTATACGTGCGTACGTACGAATTACCATCTCCCCGTCGTGGTGTAATTGTTATTGAATACATTATTATTTGGATGGGTATAATAATGAGGTGTAATTCATGTAAATAAAAAATATAACATGATAATGATTCATTATATATTATATACCATGCAATTAAATATTATTGTAAAATCAAAGGAATGATATTGTCGATAATGCGTACGTAGGGATTATCGTCTCCACGAACGCGATGAGATTCATTCGACATTGTATCCATTCAAGAATAAATTTCATTTGATGATTAAAAATAA
This sequence comes from Viscum album, assembly GCA_963277665.1. Lineage (NCBI taxonomy): Eukaryota > Viridiplantae > Streptophyta > Magnoliopsida > Santalales > Viscaceae > Viscum > Viscum album. The sequence goes on along the minus strand of OY728121.1, from coordinate 199,389,948 downwards.
TATTTAGATACATGATATCATTCTAGATATGAATAAGACACATCCCATCCATAAAAAAATATGACTCACATAACAAAGAATATAAAGGAAAAAAAATCCATTAACACCCGAAACAACAATAATACTAAGATATTATTAAAAAAACAATGATAAAAGATCATTTATGTTATCATATTAATGTATATGATTATTGTATAATTTAACAAAAATTATTTCACCATAAAACATGAGTTTAACCTACCCTTTAAAACTGATGAGTACAACTTAAGGGTTTATTTCACAATCTCTTCATTATCCGGGGTTGATTATATGTAATTATCTACTAGGACCTCTTTATCATCTACATCCATGTTTCATAAAAATTTAATCAAAAAATTCATACTATTTTATAGACTATGGTTTAAAGTCATTTATACAATTTTTTTACATTTTATAATTTTTTTATAAACGGAATTTTTTTTTCTTCTGAAAAAGGACTTTTTTAACCTTTTCGTCAAAATTAAGATAAGAATGTATTTTCTAACTTATGCAGCGCGTGCGGCTATTTTTCACCGTTATAAAATCATCGACACATAATTTACAAGATTATAAGAACATTTTCAATGTAATTGTTTTCTTTTATAATTAGGTGAATTTTAAATGATTTCAAAAAAGGAGATATTTCTCTCAAATAGTTTTGATTTAATCTATGTCAATGTCCTTTGATGTATTTTAAGCTTATTTGAACTTGATTCATTACGATACAATAATTCCATATTATATTGAAGGTTTTCTGATATGTTTGATTGTGGATATGTTATTTTTATACCATTCATGGTTTATGGAGAACGTTTTGACATTTCATATTCTAGTTTTAATACGAATTTTTATGTTATGTTTAATCCTTTTCGTATGACGAATGCATTGGATTTATTAAGTGACAGGTGGAGCCTGATATAGCTCCTTGATGCATCGATAGGTCTCATGAGACAATCTACTATCTTGGAATAATTCCTTGACATAATCTTCTTTCTATTCATGGCACCAGGCCTTGACTATGTCGGTATGATAGTCTAGAATTATGCATTCCATCAGAATGAAAGTGGTTATTGAAATTCCAAATGATTATTTGACTCGTAGAATATCCATGTGAATAAGTTAATGGAATTATTTCATTTCATTTTTCCTATATTATGCTGAGGTTCAGGTTTAAAAGGCATTTATTTAGTTATACATTTCCTTAAATGTTTACGATTATTTATTAAAGATTATGCTATATTGTTATCCTTACTGAGCATCTGAGCTCACCCCTTTATATGTTTTATTTTTTCAAGGATGTGAAGAAGTATTTTATGACTGACCTGAAAGGATAGTCTGAGGGGATATGAGTGTGGACTATGGAGACTATGTTGTTGTATTTTTTCACTTTATGATGTAATGTAAGACTTATGAATGTATCTAGTGTTTCCGAGGATACTAAACTAATCAGTATTTCGAGACTTGATCTTTTTTTGTCATGCCAATGTAATGTTATAACTAACCAACTCTAGGTAACTGGGGTCGGGGCGTTATAGTTGGTATTAGAGGAAGTTTGTACAAACCTTCAAAGCTAGATTTAGATAAACTCAAATTAGAGAACATACATCTAAGATGGACTTTGAAGATTAGTATACAAGAACATCCTAGAATTTTGTTATTGTAGAGATTTTGTGAGTTATCCAAGAAATACATCCCTTTTTGGATACGAGAAAGTAGAGGCTTCTCTGGAAGAGATGTACCTAGGGGTTAAACTCGAAACAACCGCTTTGATCTAGACTCGAAGGGGAACTGGTTCATGACAGCGGGCCTTGTTGCACTCTTGGTTACGACACTAATGGGGCGTAATCTTAGGATAATTCTCATTTTTGTTACAAACAATTATAAAGGGTTTATGATTATTTACATCCTCAAAGAAACCATTGTTATGATTAGGGATTATATCCATTAACTATTCAATTTTTGTTAAGTGTTTTACAAGTATGGATTTATGTATAGAGATTCATAAATTAATATAGTTTATGCCATTGTTTAGAAATGGAACCTAATGGAAGGAATGAAAACTGTATCAATGCAGACACTCCATGTAGGGAGTTCCCTCCTGTTCAATATAATTATAGTGGTGCTGGTGATGCAACTAGTGTTGATCAGCTTATCACCATTATAGTACTACTCACTCGGGTTATGAATAATTACCTTACCCATATGGAGCACCCAATTCCGCAGCGTGGAAGATAAATGTTAGATCTCTTCGTGAGGAAAAAACCACCAACATTCAATGGGGGTACAAATCCACTAGTAGTTGTGTAGTGGATAAACTTATTAGAAAAAATATTCAATGCCATGGGAGGTAGTGAAATAAAAAATGTTATCTTGGTAGTTTACCGCATCACTGGAGATGATGATCAATTGTGGTCATTGATTCAAAACATAATGGAAGATGATGAAGTAAAAATATGGAATGGAAGGAGTTTAAATATATTCTATTAGAAAAATACTTTCCTCGTGACCATTGAGTGGATATGGGTAGACAATTTCTAAGTCTGAGGAAAAATGAGGACAAGAATGTTGCAAAGTATGAGGATAACTATACAAGGTTAGCAAGGCATGATGCAGATTATATAATTAACCCAGAAGTACGATTGATCGTTTCTTTGATGGGTTAAAACCATTTCCCTGTTGAGAATTAGTCTTACAACCATTCTCGTTATATGAAGATGTTGTCTCATGTGATATCAATACATAAAAGGAATTCTCTGTGTCTTACGACTTTAAAGAAAAGAAAGTGAAGAAGTAATCTGCTAATCACTCTGGAAATGGAAATTAGGGGAAGAATGGAAAAGTTGAATATCCATCCTATAGTAAATGTGGGATGAAATACCCCAGTACTAGCTTGAATGGATTAGGAGACTGTTACAATGGTGGTGTAAAAGGCCATCATGCTCGTGATTTCAAGGTGAATAAGGAAGCTACCAATATTCAACGATACAATTGTAGGGAGATGGGACATTATGCAAATGAATCTCCTAAGATTCAGGGAAACTTACCACAGAAAAGGCCAAGGGATCAAGGCCAATTTATGATATCACTATTGTTGAGGTTGAATCTTCAAAATACGTTGTGAAAGGTAATTTAATGGCTTCCTCAGGTTTAGAAAATTCTTTATTTGATTCTAGATCATTGAATTGTTTCATATCATCCTTATTTATTATGAAAATTAGATATTTCCAATTTGATTTAACAAATAAGCTGTCAGTTAAAACACCTAAGGGATGTATCATCACAACAAAGTTTTGTGAATTTGTTCCCATTAGAGAATATAAATGTTCTTTATCTCATGATCTCATCATCATACCTATGATTAAATTTGATATAATCCTTAGTATGTGTTGGCTTGAGGACCATGATGCGAATATTTATTGTAAATAGAAAGAGGCTAGTATTTTTGATGATGGTGATGATGAACACCTTATCATTAGAGCAGAATCTTCACAAACCATTTCTTATCTAGATCCTCCCCCAATAGCTCAACTAAATTAAGTTATAGGGGAGGAAGAGAATGAAATAACCATGGGTGAGGAAAGGAATGTTAAAATAGAGTATGTAACTATTGTGAGGGAATATGTTGATGTGTTTCCATAATATTTACCTAGACATACTCCATAATGATAAATTGAGTCTTCCAATGATTTAATTCTTGGTTCAGGGCCCATATCTAAGACCCCTTATAGAATGGCCACAATGGAATTAGTTGAACTAAAGAAACAACTAGAAGAATTGAGTAATAAGGGATTTATTATCCATTGTATTTCTCCAAGGGGAGACACTGTTCTTTCTTTTAAGAAGAATGGTGGATCTATGAGGTTGTGAATTGACTATTGGTAGATTAATGCTATAACAATAATGAAAGAGTATCCTCTACCTCACATTGGTGATTTATTTGACCAATTTCTTGGAGATCAATATTTTTAGAAGATTGAATATCGATATGGATATCATCAGTTGTGTGTGAAGAAGGAAGAAATTCTGAAAATAGAATTTAGAACCAGGTACGGGCATTACCAGTTTACAGTAATGCCTTTTGGGATGGCTAATGCAATCTATGTTTTCATGGATCTAATGAATAGAGTTTTCAAGGAATATCTAGATGATTTTGTTGTAGTATTTATTGATGATATCTTGGTATACTCCAAAAGCTACAAAGATCATGAAAATCACTGTCAAATTATTCTGAAGACTCTTAGAAGACATGAATTATATGGGATGTTTAGAAAATGTGAATTCAGGTTTCAGGAGATTTCTTTTCATGGGAAAATTTTCTCTAAGGATGGAATTATCGTTGATACTTCTAAGACAAGAGAAATCCAAGAATGTCCAGCACAAACGAGTATAACTGAGGTATGCAGTTTTATTGGTTTAGTAGGTTATTATTAACGTTTCGTCCAGAATTTTCCCCGATTGGTTAACCCATTAACGAAGCTCACACGTAAAGGGGTTTAATTTTCTTGGACAAAAGTGTGTGAAATTTTTTTCTTATAATTGAAAAGAATATTAGTCAATGCTCATATATTGACACTGCCATCGGGGAATGATGGGTTTGTTATTTATTGTGATGCTTCAATGAAAGGAAGTGGTTTTATCCTTATGCATAATGATAGGGTTATTGCATATGAATCCCAATAGCTATAAATTCATGAGAAAAACAATCCTAATCATGTTCATGAGTTAGCTACTATAATATTTTATTTGATGATATGAAGACATTGTCTCTATTGTACAAAATGTGAGATATATACAGATCACAAGAGATTGAAGTATATTTACTCACTGAATGAACTCAACATGAGGCAATGGTGATGGCTTGGACTACTCAAGGATTACTATTGAACGATACACTACAACCCATGTAAGGAAAATAAGGTGGAAGATGCTTTGAGCAAAAAGGATTATGGAGTTTTGAACAAGATTAGAGTATAAAGGGATCTTATTTTCAAGGATCCTGTAATGATTGATAGGGGAATCACCATGGAAGGTGAAACATCAATGCTTTTTCTAATGGTTGCCAAACCATATTTACTAGAATGGATAAATTGTTCTCACACCAGTGATGTAGTGTTTCAAAATAATATTGAAGCTGTGAATGATGGGAGATTGATTGACGTCATATATGAAGATGGGATTTAGAAATTCGGGAAGATACTTTCTGTTTCCGATATACCTGATCTGAAAAGGGAATTGTTGGATGATGGTCACAGTTCCAATTTCTCTATACACCATGGAATCACCAAAATGTATAGATATTTGAAGAAATATTTTTGCTGGGACAACATAAGGAGGGAGATTTCTTATTTTGTGTCAAGATGTATGATTTGTCAACAAGTGAAAATTGGAAGGCTGCAGCCTAGATGATTCATTCAACCTCTTCCCATTCATGAGTGGAAATGGGATAATATCACGATGGACTTTGTAATGGGACTACCAAAGACTCCAAGAAGGAATGATGCAATATGGGTCATTTTTTATCGTCTTACCAAGTCAGCACATTTTTTTACTATAACAGAAGATCTACCACTTGAAATTCTAGAAAAGCTATATATTAATGAAGTTGTGAGACATCATCGAGTACCCCTATCAATTTTTTTTATCATGATCCACATTTTACCTCAGGATTCTGGAAGAGTCTTCAGATGGCCTTGGATAATGAACTTCATTTAAGCATTGCCTGCCACCCCCAAACTAATGGACAATCAGAATGGACTATTCAAACCCTAGAAGACGTGTTGAGATCATGCTCACCTGACATTCTGGGTATGTTGGATCAATATTTACCTCATGTAGAATTTTCTTATAACAATATCTTCCATTGAAATATTCGGATGGCACCATATGAAGCGTTATACAGAAAGAGATGTCTCACTCTAACCTGTTGGGTTGATATTGGTGAAAGAAAACTCGTAGGCCTAGAACATGTCGAGGAAATAATGGAAAACGTGAAGGTAATCCAAACCAACATAAAAGCATCTCAAAGTAGGCAGAAGAGCTATGGTGACAACCGAAGGAAGGATTTATAATTTCAGGTAGGATATCATGTTTTCAAGAAGATATCTACATCGAATGGAGTAATACATTTCAGTAAGAAGGGAAAATTAAGTCATAGGTACATCGTACCTTTCGAAATTATAGAACGAATTGTGGCTGTTGCTTACAGTTTGGTAATGCCTCCAAATCTCTCCAAAGATTACGATGTGTTCCACGTATCACTGTTGGGAAAATACATGCCTGAATCAACGCATGTACTCACCTATGAGGAAGTCGAAATAGAACCAGACCTGTCTTATTGCGAAGATCCCATCGGGATTCTTGATACCATAGAACAAGTGTTGAGAAACCGGATGACTTGTCTGGTAAAAGTTCTATGGAGAAACCATAAGATAGAATAGGCAACATGGGATCCCGAGGAACTTATGATGAAGAACCACCTGAGTCCTTTTACGTAGTAATATTCTCATAATTTCAAGGATGAAATTATTTGAAGGAGGGGATAATGTAACCCCCCAAGCTTTCACAGTACGCTTCTCTTTGATTAATACAGTATAATGTGTTGTACACAACTTCGAGGTTCTAACACACACCACAAACAATCAAAGTAGATGTTATGAATAGTAATACCAAATTTTTGAAATTTTATAAATTTTATTAATCAAATTGGACTTACTTTTTGGATTCATAAAATAAAAATTAGCTTAGGGTGTGTTTTTGGTATTTTTCTGAGAAATTCAAATTTTTGATGAATAGTGAAAATACTAATCTTTAATTTAAAAAAAAAAATTTATTCCAAACAATTTATATTTAGAAATTATACTATTGAGAGGTTTTAAAGTATAGTTAGAATACATTTTTTTCCATATAGTCCAATTTGTGTCATTGGACGTAATTTCACATTTATACTAGACATAAACTACTGTCAATCTTTTGATAGTTATTATTTCTTATAAAACACGCTTTTTTGATTTGACAACATGAATTAATTTTAAATTAATTTCTTCTAATTATGTGTTTTGAATTTAGAATAAAGGATTCCAAATTTAGAATCATGAGGTCCAAATTTTGTAAATCTATAACTTTGATTTTTATACATTTTGAATAATTACTTCGGTAAATATTTTATTTACCATGGTTAAAGGGTAAATTCGGTAAATAAGGGTAACAAAATAATATTTTAATAATATTAAATTAACCTAACAGATTTTCTAACCATATTTTATGATACATGCCCGACCATGGACATATTTGGGAAAATTTTGGGACCCCATGGAGACACTTGTTAGTGATGATGACAATTTATATTAATTAAGTTAAAGTAAATACAAAAATGAAAAAAGCAAATATATTTTAGCAAAACAATTTTTACATATGGTTATATATGATATCAATTAGACTATTAATATTCATTAGATAGATAAAACGATTTCCACCTAATGGTATTTTTTATATAATTTTTATAGATTGAATTATTAAATTAATTTATGATACAATGATGATGTTGTATTTTCCTTATTAAGGAATGAATCAAGTAAATGGTATTATAAATGTTACAATAAATAGAATATAAACATTTTGATGACATCCACGAATTTTATAGTTTAATATGACATGTTAGTAATGATTAAATGAATTTATTTATAATTAATAAAGTTGTTAGGACTTAAAAAAATAAATTATTTAATAGTGTCATAATTGACATAAAGTAATTTTTAAAAGAAATATTATATTATTAATTTATATAAAATTCAAAAAAATCTATGGTTCTGAAAAAAGACTTATATAATAATATTTTTATCATTAATTAACATCTTGGGGGTTTCTTGGAGGTATTTAGTAAGATTATTAACCATTTTTTTATAAAAATACAATGACACATGGTAAATGGAAAACTATTTAACTAAAAGTTAAATCTAAAAGTTAAGGTTACTATAGTGACCCAAACCAATCTAAAACCACTTGGTTTAGTGGGAATCGTCCCATACCCAACTTATCATTTTTATAATTAATTTTTGGAGCCATTAGAAACCGAAAATCACTTTATTATAAATTATTATATATAGCATTTCCTAAGGTTCCCCTCACCCCTCTTATAAAAGGAAACTCCCCTTCTCTCAAATTTACACCTTCAAATCCTTTTTTCTCTGCCAAAACCAGCCCAAATATTTTCTAAAATTCCCTAAAATAATACTAGACGCCTTCATTTAGTCAGAAAGCCATCTTATGGAGATATTTTGATCAAATAAAAAAGAATAACCCGAAGACGATGTAATAATTTCACCACCCACATTCATGTTCCTTTCTTCATCCACTTATTATTTCGTTTTTATATCCATTCTAATTTAATAACTCCATATAATTAAAATACTGTGATGTTATTATAAATATGTTACAACCATATTAATTATTCAATCCAATTATTGAATGGCATGTCACCATAAGTGTGTACGTACGGATAACCGTCTCCACGTCGTGGTGTAATTGTTATTCAATAAATTATTATTTGGTTGGGTATAACAATGATGTGTAATTCATGTAAATAATTAATATAACCTGATAATTTTTCTGTATATATTTCATCAAAATATATATTATTTTAATATCAAAGTAATGATATTGTCGCTCGTGCATTCGTACGGATTAACGTCTCCACGAACGCGATGAGATTCATTCCCCATCGTATCCATTCAAGACTAAATATCATTTTATGATTAAAAATAATGTATAGAGACATTATATCATTCTGGATATGAATAATACACATCCCATCTATAACCAATATGACCCACATAACGAATAATATAACGGAAAATGAATCCATTAACACCCAAAACAATGATAATACTAAGGTATTATTAAGAAAACAATGTTAAAATATCATATATGATATCATATTAATGTATATGATTCTTGTATAATTTAATAACCTTTATTTCACCATTATAAAGGGGGTTAACCTTATAACACCCCAACCCATGTTACCCAAAGTTGGTGCATTATTTTAATACATTGACATAATTACAAGGAATCATGTCTCGAAGGACCGATCAGTTTAACAGTCTTGGAAAATAGAATACATACATAAATGTTACATTAAAATTTATAACACACAACAAAACATGAATAAAACGTTATTAAAGCCATTATTCATATATATTAACCATGCATATCAATCACAATACACTTCTTGGAATCTAGGAAAAAATAAAACATAGAAAGGGGTGAGCATAAACACTCAGTAAGGGTACGAAACACAACAGAAAATAACAGAAATATTAAGCATGGTGAATAATGGAAATTGCATGCCATTACCAATACTAAACATAAATACGTTTATGGAAAGAATATGAGCTGCATAAATAATTCCATAAGAAAACATAATCATGAGTATTCTACTAGTCGAATGACCAAATGAACCATCAATATTATTTCCATAATGAGGGAATGTATAATGCTTGACATTATTAATTTTTTTTCAAGGCCTCGACCAAGACGTCTAAAATGATTAAGGCCACGACCATAACCATAAATCAAATTGGGAAAAGGCCTCGTCCAATTCCACGTCTAGTTGTCTCATGATATCTACTGATTCATCATGGAGCTATAGTGGGCTCCACCCATCCCTTACTATGTCCAATACATTCCTCATACGAAAAGGTTAAAACATAACATAAACATTCTTATTAAAACTAGAATACTAAATATATATAATTTAACCATATACCATGAATGGTATAAAAATAACACATCCATAGTCAAACATATCACAAAACATTCAATACAATATAGAAGATTTTTTTCATAATAAATCAACATTAAACAAGTTTAAAATCCGTCAAAGGATGTAGATATAGAAGAAAATGATTTTTAAAATACGTTGAGAGAAAAATCCCTTTTTCATGAAAGCATTTAAAAGTTACACAATTTAGAAAGCAAGACATTTAAAGACATTTTTGAATCAATGTGTTCCATAACACTTTGAATGTTTTTAATGTAATTATCATTTTAAAACATTCATGTCCATTTAAATAAAAACTTAAAACCATTTCGCAAACATGGAAATTAATGAGAATAGTTTAGAAGAATAAATCATTAAAAAATTTAAAATGATGTTGACATAGATGAAATAAAAATTGTTTGAGGGAAATATCTATTTTTGAAATCATTTAAGAGTCTCATAATTATAAAATAAATCATTTACAATGAAAATATTCTTATAAGTTTCTAAGTTAATCTTCAATTATTTTATAATGGTGGAAGATAGCCGCACTGCCGTATAAGATACAAAAAATAAATTCTTACCTTAATTTTGTCGAAATGGTTAAAAAGGACCTTGTTTAGAAAATAGTGGAAATTTTACTTTATAAACATCTTATAAAAAGTCAAATAGGGGTATAAATGACTTTAACCCATAGTCTGTAAAATAGAAGGAATGATTTGAGATACATTTTTAATAATCATGGATGTGGAAGATAAAGAGATCTTAGTAAATAATTACGTATAAACAACCTTGGATAATTATGAGATTGTAAAATAAACCCTTACCAATTTGGTATCATACGAAACATACACCCCATGAAAGAGGTATCGTACAATGAATATGTAAATACACATTAATTAATGTGTATTACCCAATGAATTAAATTATGTGCAGTACATACACCACACAATATGTAATAGTGGCAATATGGCATGAATCTCACGGGAATAAGGAGTGAGATGAAAACCCCTTACCTCATACTTTTCCTTGGTTGAGAGTAGGTTATTCTCTTTTATAATGGTGAAATAATTGATATTAAATTATACATGAATCATATACATTAATATGATATCATATATGATCTTTTAACATTGCTTTGTTAATAATATCATTGTATTATCGTTGTTTCAGGTGTTAACTGATTTGTTTTCCTTTATATGCTTTGTCACGTAATCCATGATTGTTATGGATAGGTTGTATCTTATTCATATATAGAATGATATTAAGTCTTTAAACTTTATTTTTAACCATCAAATAAAATTATTCTTGGATGGATACGATGGGGAATGAATCTCATCGTGTTCGTGGTTATGGTAGCCCGTACGTACGCACGAGCGACATTATCATTCTTTTGATATTAAAATAATATATAATTTGATGGTATATAATCTATAATGAATCATTATGATTTTATATTTATTATTTACTTCAATTACACATCATTAGTATACCCATCAAAATAATAATATATTGAATAACAATTACACCATGACGTGGAGATGGTAAGCCGTAAGTACGCATGTATGGTGACATGTCATTTAAAAGATAGATAGAATACTGAATATGGTTTTACCATATTTATAATAACATCAAGGTATATTGAAGATACTATATTTATTATTTTAGAATGGAAATGACAACGAAAGAAGTAGTTGAAGAAGAAAGGAACTTGAAAGAGGGTGGTAAAGTCATTACCACTTCTTTGGGTTCATACTTTTGATTTAAGCAAAAGGGCTCTTTATGTTTGCTTTATGACTAAAGGAAGGTCTCTAGGATGAATTGAGGGAAGTTGATATGATATTTTGGCAGGGTTTGGCCGAACCAAAAGGCCTTGAGTGTATGAATTTGAGAGAAGGGGAGTTCCCTTTTATAAGAGGGGTGAGGGGAACCTAAGGAAAATCATGAAATATTATTTTATAATAAAATTATTTTCGGTTTTTAATGCCTCTAATGTGGATTATTTAAATTATATGGTGGGTATAGGTCGAAAAAATCTCATCCAATATGTTTTATATCATATTGGGTCACATTATTAACCTTATCTTTTAGTTTTAACTTTTAGTTAACTAGTTTGACATTTACCATGTCACATTGTATTTTTGTATTATATGGTGAATAAACATACTATATACTTCCAAGAGACCAAAAAGTGGTCCATTAATGATACAACTATCATTATATAAGTCCTTTGGCCGATTCTTAGATTTTTATGAATAGAATATCAATTAATAATATAATATATGTTTTAAAAACTGTTTTATGTCAATTATGAAACTATTTAAAAATTGATTTTTGTTAAAGTCTTAAATACATTATTAATTCGAACCAAACTCATTTAAGAAATATTAACATGTCATATTAACCAATAAAATTCTTTTATTTCATCCATACTTTCAAATTATATTTATTTTAAAATTTATAATAATAATTATTTGATTCTTTCATTAATTAGGAAAATACTGCATCATTATTATGTCATAAATAAACATAATTATTCAATGTCTAAAAATTGAAAATAAAAAACCATTATTTAGAAAATTTTCTATATTTATAATTAATATTTATAGTCAATAATATATCATATATATATATTTGTAAAAATTATGTTGATAAAAGATATATGCTTATTTCATTTTTTTATTTGCATTAACTTCATTAATATAGTGTCATTATCACTTAAAAGTGGCTCCATGGGGTCCCAATATCAACCCAAAGATGAAAATGGTCGTACATGTATCAACCAATAGGTTTAAGACACGTTTTATGGTAATTTCATATTATTATAATATTATTTTGTTATCCTTATTTACCGAATTTACCCTTTAACCATGGTAAATAAAATATTCACAGAAGTAATTATTCAAAATGACTAAAAATAAGAGTTACCTATTTACAAAATTTGGACATCCTGATTCCTAATATGAAACCAATTTTTCCAAATTCAAAACACAGAAGTGGAATAAAATAATTTGAAATTAATTTCGGCTATCAAAACAAAAAGCGTGTTTTTAAGAAATAATATCTATCAAAATATTGACACTTGTTAATGTTCGTTTTAATTGTAAAATTATGTCCAATGACCACAATTGTATTAAATGTTAAAAATATATTCTAGATATCCTTTAAAACCACTAAAATTCATAATTTACCATGATTAATTATTTTGATTAAAAAAGTTTTTTTACTTAAAATTTAGTAATTTTAACTATTCATCAAAAATAAAATGTTTTCAGAAAAATGCCAAAATTTAACCATAGGATAATATCAATATACCAAATCAAAAAATTAAGTCCATTTGGAATGAATTTTTTTTTTATAATTTCATATAGTGGGTATTAATATTTATAATGACTAGTTTGATTGGTCATGGTGTGTTAGAATCTTGACGTTGCGTACAATGCATGCTATTGCATTATTCAAAGGGAAATGTACCATGGAAGCATGGGGTGTTACATTCTCCGTTCATTTAATAAATTACGTCCTTTCAATTTGATTTTTTTTTTCGAAAATAAAATGTTGAAAATAGAATATACCAGTGTGGAAACCCGATATCGGAAATAGGGTTAATAAAAATATAACATTAAAATATAGAAAGTGAAGTTCCAAGGTCACTAGAGATATCCCATACTAGGATTCTATGAAAAAAAGGATATAGAGGAGAAACAAACCATCAAGGTTTGATGGAGAGTTATAGAAAATAGTATTAGGAGCAATTTAACTACAAGAAAATCGCAAACTTGTGATTGGTTAAACAGTCTTTGATTCCCTAGTAGGAAAAGTTAACCGACAAATTTTTTGTTTTATGTTACCTTTCATAATGTTGATGAATTTATTTATGAGATTTTTTAAGAATTTATGGAAATATACTTACTTTTCATATAGACTTTCATTCTTTAATAAATTTTTAAGACAAACCCATTTGTCTCTCCAAAAGGAAATATAACTAAAAAATATTCTATTTATCATAACCGTATCGGGTTCCAAAAACAAATTTATAATTCATCTATCAAAACATTTAAAAAATGAAAACTAAATTATACACTCCAGGGACTTCACGTAGTCTATTGGTAGGTGATAAATCCCAACTGCACTATGTTTGTGGATTCGATTCCCACGGCTTTCTCCGACCTGACGGGTCATCACACGGTCTTCGTGTTGTCCTTTTTATAAATATCCAAAAATAAAATTAAAAATAGTTTCCAATTTAAATTATAATTTATTCCAACCATTATACTTATCAAAATACTTATGTGAACTCTTAGTCCAAAATTTATATGGAAGTTAATCATAATTTAAATCCATTTTACCACATAATAACATGTGTATACCTTCATATTTTTTATTTTAAAACACTAAAACATCCTGAATTTCAATAAAACCTAATTGGTTACATTCCTTCTCCCTTATTCCTTATAGTATACTGGATGTAATTCATCCATCAAAAAATGATGTAAACTCCATCAATGACGGAATATACAAATCGTTAATCCGTTTCAAGGTAGTCAAGAATATCAATTATAATTTACCCAAATCAACCATCTCATATTCCAAAATCAGTAACTCAATACTACGAACATATTAAGGATTATCTTTCCTTGAACCATGTAATATACAAAAAATTTAACTCACAGTAGAGTCACTTTTCTTAGTACCATAACATCTTAAATCCTCAATGAAATAGTAATGATGTAAAATAATTATTTATTTCCTTCACCTCATTGATATAATACATAAATAAAATAATTATTAAATAACAACATAATAACAATAGTAATTCCACTTCATCTGTGGTAGTATCATAACTTGATTATTATGCAATAGCATCATTTGTGGCATAGTCTGATAACTAAGACATTGGTTCGTGTAGTGTCCAAAATCCTTACAGATGAAGCATTGTACATTTGAACCTTTTTTCATACCCTTGCAGTCACGTACATGGTGTATTTTTTCACCACACTTATAACAAACTCTCATTCCCTTTAGGAACATTCCAAAGTGTTTCTTCCCACAGTTACCATATATGAGAAAATTCTCCTTTTTCCTCTTCTATTTATCCATCTTTCTCTCATCCATCCTTTTCTTATCGTGCATCCCTTCAAATCCATATGCCTCAGATAATTATTTTCTTATCTTATTCACACATGATACCATTTCATCATATGTTGAGAAAAAATGAGACACTATTTCCCTTCTAAATGTTGGCTTAATACCGTGGAAGATAAGATCCTTCTTACTCTTTGGATTATATTTATTGCTGGAATTCACATTTATTCTTCTGGGAGACATATCTATATAATGGGATACACTAGGTTAGTTTATAAATTTCAATTAATAATTACAAACTTGTAAAATACCGAACGTAAATTGAACAGTTCATGGATATAATCCATAATCATAAAAATGTTTTCTTTCACTAAGTATATACTAATAAGCCCTTCATAATGGTTTTTAAGAAAATTATAATTAACCTAAGCATATCCCCCGGGAGTGTCGTAACGAAGTGTGAAGCAAGGCCCGTTGTCGTGCACTAGTTCGTGTTCGATTCTAGCTCAAAGCGGTGTTTTTGGGTTTTACCCCTAGGTAAATCTGTGCCAGAGCCGTCTCTACCTGCTAATATCCCGACAAAGATTTATTTCTGGGAAAACTCACAAAATCTATAAAATAGAAAAATTCTAGGAAGTTATTCTATACTAATCCTCAAAGTCTATCTTAGATCTATGTGCTCTAATTAGAGTTTATCTAAATCTAGTTTCCATGGTTATTGCTAAACATCTTGTGATACCAATTGTAATGCCCCGACCTTAGTTACCCAGAGTCAGTGCATTATTTTAATACATTGGCATGATTACAAGGAATCAAGTCCCGAAGGACCGATCGGTTTAGCAGACTTGGAAAATAGATTACATACATAACTGTTTCATTACACATTATAACAGACCACACAACATAAAAAATCCTTTATTAATTCCATTATTCCCTTAGCTTATTCATGCATATCAATCACTATACACTTCCTGAAATCCTGCAAAAAATATAACATAGAAAGGGGTGATCTCAAACACTCAGTAAGGGTAAGAAATATAGCAGATAATAACATAAATATTAAGTATGGTGAATAATTGAAACCTCGTGCCTTTACCACTAAACAAAATTAATACTTTTATGGAAAGAATAAGATCTAAGTAAATAATTCCATAACAAAACATAATCATGTGTATTCTACTAGTCCAATGACCACACGAACCATAAATATTATTTCCATAATGATGGAATGTATAATGCCAGACATTCCAAAACATTTTGTCAAGGCCTCTTCCAAGACGTCTAAAAATGATTAAGGCCTCGACCATAACCATAAATCAAATTGGGAAAAGGCCTCGGCCAATTCCATGTCATGTTGTCTTATGAGACCTTCCGATTCATCGAGGAGCTATATCGGGCTCCACCTGTCACTTACTATGTCCAATACATTCCTCATGCGAAAAGGTTGAAACATAACATAAACATTCATATTAAAACTAGCATATGAAATGTCAATACTTTAACGATCAACCATGAATTGTATAAAAATTGCACATCTATAGTCAAACATATCACAAAAAACATCAATACAATATTAAAATTTTGTATCATAATTAATCAACATCAAATAAGTTTAAAATCCATCAAAATATGTTGACATAGATGAAAATTATTTGTAAAACACATTGAGAGAAAAATCCCTTTTTCATGGAAACATTTAAAAGTTACACAATTTATAAAGGAAGACATTTAATGACATTTTTGAATCAAAGTGTCCAATACCACTTTGAATCTTTTTAATGTAGTTAACATTTTAAAACATTCATGTACTTTTAAATAAATCCTTAAAACCATTTTGGAAACATGGAAATAAAAGCGAATATTTTAGAAGAATAAATCATTAAAACATTTAAAATGATGTCGACATAGACGAAATAAAAAATATTTGAGATAAATATCACATTTCGAAATAATTTAAGAGTCACATAATTATAAAAGAAAACATTTACTTTGAAAATATTATTATAAGATTCTAATGGAAGCTTCGACGATTTTATAACGGTGGAAAATAGACGCACCCGCCGTATAAGATAAAAAAGACATTCTTAACTTAATTTTGTCGAAAAGGTTAAAAAAAGACCTCGTTTGGAAAACGATGGAAAGATTCCTTTATTAACATATTATAAAAAGTCAGACAAGGGTATAAATGTCTTTAACCCATAGTCTGTAATATAGTAAGAATGATTTGAAATACATTTTTATGGATCATGGATTTTGATGATAAAGAGTTCATGGTAGATAATTACATATAAACAACCTCAGATAATGAAGAGATTGTGAAATAAACCCTTCACAATTCGATAACATAAGAAACATACACCCCTGGAAAGAGGTATCATATAATGAATATGTATATACACATAAATTAAAGAGTATTACACAAATAATACAATTATGGGCTGTACATACCCCACACAAAATTTTATAGTGGCAATATGGCATGAATCTCACCAGAATAAGGAGTGAGATGAAAACCCCTTACCTTTTTCTTTTCCTTTGTTGAGGGTAGGGTAGCCTCGTGTATAATGATGAAATAATTTTTATTAAATTATATATGAATCATATACCTTAATATGATATCATATATTATCTTTTAACATTTCTTTGTTAATAATATCTTCGTATTATCGTTGTTTCGGGTGTTAATTGATTCGTTTTCCTTTATAAGATTTTTTATGTAAGCCATGTTTTTTATTGATATGTTGTATCTTATTCAAATAATGAGTGATATTAACTATTAAAACATTATTTTTAACCATCAAATAAATATTATTCTTTAATGGATATGATGGGGAATTAATCTCATCGCGTTCGTGGAGACGATAGTCCGCACATAGGCACGATCGACAATATCATTCTTTTGATATTAAAATAATATATAATTTTATGGTATATCATATATCCACAATCATTATAATGTTATATTTATTATTTACTTCAATTACACATCATTATTATACTCATCCAAATAAAAATGTATTGAATAAGAATTACACCACAACGTGGAGACGGAAAGCCGTACGTACGCACGTATGGTGACATGTCATTCAAAGGATGGAGAGAATAATGAATATGGTTGTAAAATATTTATAATAACATCGCAGTTTATAGAATATACTTTATTTATTATTTTAGAATTGAAATAACAGAGAATGAAAAAGTTCAAGAAGAAAGGAACTTGAAAGAGGGTGGTCAAAACATTACATATTCTTTGGGTTCTTCCTTTTGATTTGACCATAAGGGAACCATCAGTTGGATTTATGACTAATGGAAGGACTCTAGGATGAAGTAAGGGATGTTTAGAGGATATTTGGGCGGGTTTTGGCTGAACCAAAAGGCTTTGAGGGTATGAATTTGAGGGAAGTGGGAGTTCCCTTTTATAAGAGGGGCTAGGGGCACCTTAGGAAAAGCTAGAAATATTATTTTTTAATAAAATTATATTCGGTTTCTAATGGGACCAAATTTGATTATTTAAACTCTATGGTGGGGATATGTCCAAAAAAACTCAACCAATTGGTTTTAAACAGGTTTGGGCCACTTTTTAACCTTATCTTTTAGTTTTAAATCTTAGTTATTTAGTTTGACATTTACAATGTCACTTTGTATTTTTATATTATATGGTTAATAAACATTCTATATAATTCTTAGAGACCCCCAAATGGTCCATTAATGATACACCTATCATGATATAAGTCCTTTTTATGATCCTTAGATTTTTAGGAAGAAAATATCAATTAATAATATAATATTTGTTTTAAAAACTCTTTTATGTCAATTTTGACACTATTTATTAATTGATTTGTGTTAAAGTATTAAAGACTTTATTAATTTGAACCAAATTCATTTAATTTATATTATTATGTCATATTAACAAATTAACCTAGTTTATGGTATCAAAACATTCAAATTATATTATTTTAACATTTATAATATGAATTATTTCATTCATTCCTTAATATGGAAAATATTGCATCATTATTGTGTCATAAATAAACATTATTATTAAATGTCTATAAATTAAAAATAAAATACCATTATTTTGGAATTTCTCTTAGGTTTCTAATGATTATTTATAGTCGATAATATACCACACATAATCTTATGTAAAAATTGTTTTTCTAAAAGATATATGCTTATGTCATTTTTGTATTTACATTAACATAATTAATATAAAGTGTAATTTTCACATACAGGAGGCTCAATGGGGTCCCAAAATCGACCCGAAGATGCCCATGGTCGGACAGGTATCAACCAATACGGTTAGGTTACATTTAAGGCTAATTTAATATTATTATAATATTATTTATTTATCCTTATTTACCAGATTTTCCCATTTACCTTGGTAAATAAAATATTTACCGAAGTAATTATTCCAAATTAATAAAAATAATAGTTACCTATATATAAAATTTAGACATCCCAATTCAAAATATTGAATCCATTTTTCCCAATTCAAAACATAGAAGTGGCAGAAATTAATTTAAAATTAATTCCGGCTCTCAAAACAAAAAGTGTGTTTTTATGAAATTTTATCTATCAAAAGAATGACACTTGTTTATGTCTGGTTTAAAAATGAAATTATGAACAATTACCAAAATAGTATTAAATAGAAAAAATATATTCTAAATATATTTTAAAACAATAAAATTCATAATTTATCACTATTAATTATTTCGATTAAAAAGATGTTTTTACATAATATTTAGGAATTTTCACTATTCATAAAAAATTGAATGTTTTCAGAAAAATACCAAAATTTCACCATAGTCTAATTTAAATAATAAAAATCAAAAAATTATGTCAATTTTGAATGATAAAACTAATAATGTTTCATAAAGTGGGAATTACAAATTATAACGGCTAGTTTGATTGGTCAAGATGTGTTAGAATCTCGAAGTTGCGTACAATGCAAGCTATTGAATTATTCAAAGGGAAACGTACCGTGGATTCTTGGGGTGTTACAAACCTACCCTTTACCCTGGAAAAGTACAAGGTAATGGTTTATTTCACAATGTCTTCATTAACCGAGGTTGTTTATATGTTATTATCTTCTGGGATCTCTTTATCATCCACATCCATGTTTCTTAAAAATGATTTTCAAAACATTATTACTATTATATAGACAATGGGCTATAGTAATTTATACCCTTCATTGTATTTATATAAGATTTTTATAAAGTAATATTTCCGACTATTTCCAAACAAGGTCCTTGATAACATTTTCGACAAAATTATGGTAAGAATGTCTTTTTTAACTTATACAGATGGTCCAACTATTTTCCACCATTATAAAATCATCGAAGCTTACCTTAAAATATTATTAGAATATTATCAAAGTAAATGTTTTCTTCTAAAATTATTTGACTTTTAAATGATTTCAAAAAAAGAGACATTTATCCCAAAAATTTTTGATTTTATCTATTTCAAAAAACTTTGATGGATTTTAAGATTATTTGAAGTTGATTCATTATGATAGAAAACATCCATATTGTATTGAAGGTTTTTTGATATGTTTGATTGTGGATGTGTGATTTTTATACCATTCATAGTTATAGAGAAAGTATTGAAATTTTTTATGATAGTTTTAATATTAATTTTTATGTTATGTTTAATCCTTTCCATATGAGAAATGCATTGGACATAGTAAGTGATGGGTGGAGCCCGCTATATCTCCTCGATGCATCTGAAGGTCTCATAAGACAAACTAGTGTCTTGGAACAAGGCCTTGACAAAATCTTATTTGTAGTCTTGGAAAGGGGACTTGACTATGTGGTTATGATAGTCTAGAATTTTGCATTCCATCTTTATGAATGTGGTTATTGATATTTTATGTGATTATTCGACTTTTAGAATATCCATGTGAATAAGTTAATGGAATTATTTCATTTCATTTTTTCCATATTATGCTAAAGTTAAAGTTTAAAAGGATTTTTTTAGTTATACATTTCATTAAATTATTATACTTATTTATGAATGTTTCCAATATATTATTATCTATAATGAGAATCTGAGCTCACCCCATTCTATGTTTTATTTTCCACCAGATGTGAAGTAGTATTTTATGACAACCTGCAGGGATGAAATGAGGGGATATGAGTGTGGAAAATAGAGACTATGTTGTTGTAGTTTTTCACATTATGATGTAATGTAAGACTTATGAATGTATCTAGTGTTTGCAAGGCTACTAAAATTATAATTCGTTGGAGACATGATCTTTTTTTATCATGCTGATGTTATGTAATATTGCACCGACTCTCGGTAACTTGGGTCGGGGCGTTACATACGCACAGGTGAAAATATATTTTTTTAATGATGAAATTTTATGTAATTGGTTCTTATATTAACTATACATAAATATTATCGTGTTACATACATTATTTATATAAATAAAATTCACCATTATATTCATTCAAATAAGATAATGTTGAATAACAAATTACACCACGACGTGGAGTTGGTAACCCTTTCGTACAGACGCATTGTGACATTATTATTAATAGGATAGATAGAATAAGGAATATGGTTGTACCATAATTATAATAACTTTTTAGAATGTATAAGGTATGTGTTATATTATTTTAGTATGGAAAAAATAGAGAATTTTGATGTATAAGAAGAAAATTACATTGAAAGAGGTGATCAAATAATTTCATCTTCTTTAGGTGCTTCCATCTGATTTGAACAAAAGGGCTTCATAGGATGATGTTCTGATCAATTTAATGCCTCTAGGATGAATTTAATATAGTTTTGAAGATATTAGATCATGGGATGGATGATCCAATTGGATTTCGAGGTGTGAATTTAAGAGAAGGGGATTTACCCTTTTATAAGAGACGTGAGGGGAACTTTAGGAAAACCCTGAAATATGAATCAATTATAAAATTATATTTGGATTATAACCGCATAAAATGAATTTATTTCAAGGATAAGGTTGGTATGGGTCAAAATATTATCAACCAACAGGTTATAGACTAGTTTATGGCACCATATTAACCATATATTATAGATTCAAATCATAGTTAAATGGGTTATCATTTACCGTGTCTTCCTATATTTTTATACTAAATAGTCAGTATTGTTACCATAAAATGCCATCAAAACCACTAGAGTTTAGTTAGTGACATATAAAACATTATATAATCCCTTTGAACTAATCTTATATTTTTTGGAATTTTATATCATATAATAAAATAATATTTGTTTTTAAAACTCATTTATTTCAATTTTGACACTATATATTATTGGTATTTTCTTAAAGTCATCACATGTTGATTACATAGATAAAAATACATTGAATCAACCCTAGAATGTCACAGTCACCTTGAAAATTCTTGTATAGATTTATAAGTCTCAATTTAAAATTTTTTAATATTAATATCAACTATTATTTTAATCTTTAATTAATAAGGTAATTAGCACATCATCATTGTGTCCTAAATAAATTTATTTATTTAATTTCTAAAAAATATAAAAAACATAATATGATGTTGGAAACCATTTTATCTTTTTAATTTATATTTTTAGTTAAATTTATCATATGTATATCCCTATATTAAATCTGGTTATTTAATAACATTTTAATTTAACACATTTAACACAACTTTAAATAAAATATAATAATTATCCTAATCTAGTACAAGTGGATCAAAATTGATCATATTTTTGTATTAATGTTAATTTTGGTTGAAATAAACTAATACAATATAATCTGGACATTTTTTAGGATAATATTATATTATTATAATATTATTAGTACCTTTAATTACCCTATTTACTTGTAATCGTGGTAAATAAAATTCAATAATTTTGAATCACTAAAAATTATTTTTATCCTACTGATCAAAATTTTACTTATTGATGACAATAGTGATTGTCTGATTTTTTAAATTCAATTCATAGAAGTGGTATAATTATGTTTTATACAAATTCTCATAAGTTCCTATAAGGTGGGTAAAAGACGTTAAAAATTTAAATATAATTTCAAATATATAATATTATTATAAAATGAATCAAATGATATAAATTGGACTAATATGTTTATTATGTATATATTTTTATATTAATATATATTTTAATTAAAAATAATTATATAAATGAAATAGTTTGGTTTTAGGCACTCTATAGTATTTTTCACTATTCATAAAAAATTGAATGTTTTCAGAATAATACCAAAAATTCACCGTAAGCTAATATTGATATTCCAAATAACAAAATGATGTCTATTTTCTAAAATAAAATTTTTTGGAGTGTCTAAAATTAATTTTATCATTCTTCACAAAATTACATGAAATGTAGTTCTTTTAAGAAAATAGTTTTCCTAAATATATATCTATTTAAACAAAACTTATAAATATTATGATAAAAATGTTTTAATTATGTGAAATCATTATAAATAAAATTTAATGATTATTTTTTTACTATTAATAGTAAAATATATAATTGATAAATAAATATATATTTTAAATAATAATAATACTAAAATTTTGTTACACATAAACTCCATCATGAATATAACACAATGCATGTTGGTGTTTCGTGCAAGATAAGAAAATAAATTACTTTGACGAGATAACCTATTATAATTAATCAGGAGTTACATAGATTACCACTGATAACATTATAACTTTAAGAACACATGGTCCTCAAAATCGATATCTATGTGATTCATCTTGAGATTGGAATAAAATTTTTAACGGTCAAATACCTCATTTATCTTCTCCAGGACTATATAAACATTCTCTTTGATGATCTATACCACATAATGACCTAGAATTGATGACCATCCATCGAATATTTAGCATAATGGGGATTTTATTGACCACTTGTTTGATCCCTCAAATCTAACCATGTTGGTCGATGTGTGAAAGATATTGTTTTATGAAAATAAAACAAAAGGCTAGTGCTCTTCCAAATATCTTCTGAAGTTTACGATTCATGATCTCAACATATAATCATGTGTTTGGATGGTTTGTTTTCCCATATACCATAGTATGGAATGAATTTTTGTGGCATAAAATGAATTTAAAAATAATTTCAAGATCCTTCACAAACTCATGGGGTAAAATGGTCTTCCCAATATGATATATTAGATCTCAACACTCCATCCACCCTCATAAAATATTCCACATGACTCCTTTCAAAAAACAATCGTTGGTACTCAGGTCATTGTTTTATAATGTGTTTTTTTTATTCATCAACAAATCCATGGTAATTTATATAAGATCATATCCTCCCTGACCCCAGTGTAATATTTTGATGATTTCACTCAATATGTCATTCCACTTACATATTGGGCTGTATAAGGGTAGAAACAAACCACCCAGAACATGGTGTTCTAACATTTCCTTCTATAAAACCAAACGATGATCCATAAACACGAAAGCTATTTATTTCTTCATATTCCATTAACATGATCCCTAAAACCATGGTAATTCTTATAGACTTTTTATTTCACTACTAAATCTTATTTTTGAATTTCATAAATAAATCCTTCATGCATTTCCACTAGGAATAAATACACCCCCAAGAAGAAATATATTCCATGAAATTCCAAGAGCATCCCTCGAGGGAAACACCATGTCTATCATTGACATGAACGACGTAAACATATGTGTTTCTCCACTATCAATACTCCACCTAATGCATTATATATTACTACACTACCTTTTATTAAATCAAAACTTCATCATAAACAAATCATACATATAGCTGCATGGCTAGAAACTCCACCATCACTCTCCTAGAATCCCTACAATATTGAAAAATATCCCTTTGTGAAAGTTTACTCAGTTCATCGGCCAAAAAATTCCCTTTTCCCTTAGGAATTGTAGATCTAAAAATAAAAAACATGAATATTCTCCCTCCACCTTAGTTATCAATGACTTAGGAAGCACTAATACCTATATCTATTTTCACTTGTAAAGTCCAAAAAGTGTTCTTCTGTAACACCCTGAGATTTTATGAGATATTTTTTTTATGTCTTATGTTATACGCAACACCAAAGGAATCTTTCACAACACAGAATACAGACTTGTCTTCCATTACATGCAATCACGACCTTCCTCGATTGTGTGTGTATTATGCAATACCGGGTTTCACTAAACAATGATATATTATTATGGACTAGCTGTTATGAATAGTATTAACTACATTTCTAATTTTATAAGATAATTATTCTTCTTACACATTTTCCAGAACATGGTAAGAGAACAAAATAAAATTTTCAGGTTAAATAAGTATTTTTCAAAAAATGCAGTTTGGCCGCCATTTGATGGAACACCCACATTAAATCTAGTTTTTGACATGTTTATAAGTTCAATTTGACAAAATAAAATTATTATTTGGAATCAGGATATAAAAATTTACTTTGGATTAATTTTTGATACTTTTCTAATAACTTTCATATTTTGATGAATAGTAAAAATAAGCAAATTTTTAATTAAAAACAACATTTTCAATTGAGATAATTTTTATGGTTATATTTTAATATTTAATGGTTTTTATGTATAAATAGAATATATTTTTATCATTTAATATAATTTATGTCATTATCATTAATTTCACATTGAATTCATAGGTAAAATGATTTCAATCTTTGGCAAATGTTTTAACATCTAAAACCCGTTTTATTAACAACGAGATTAATTTTAAATTATTTACTACAACTTATGTGTTTTGAAGTTTGAAAAATGGATTACATATTTTGAACCAGTGGGTCCAAATTATGTTAATAGGCTATTTTTTATTTTTGGGCATTATGAATAGTAAATACGGTAAATTTTATTTACCATAGTTAAAGGTAAATTGGGAAATTAAGGGTAAATATATGATTATAAAATTACCATAATAGATTTCAAAATCCTATTGGATAAATAAAGGTTGACCCATATCATCTAAGGGCCGGACTATATTTATTTCATGGACTTTTGACAATGAAATAATATAATTATTATTAAAACCAAGGAAAGTGACAATATGTCACTCTCTTAAATCTTATAAGTATAATAATTTTACATTAGTGATAAACATCATGAAACTTTGGATATAAAAATTCTCCAGATAGTTAATAACATTATCTACATCATATTAATTTATTTTTAATTTTTAGGGATTAAATTATTATCATTAGTT
Source organism: Viscum album (assembly GCA_963277665.1). NCBI lineage: Eukaryota > Viridiplantae > Streptophyta > Magnoliopsida > Santalales > Viscaceae > Viscum > Viscum album. The sequence continues at coordinate 199,363,919 of OY728121.1, read as the reverse complement.
ATGACACAACAGTGATGTTGAAATTATTTTATTTATTAAAATATCAAATAAATGGTTTTAAAAATATTAAAATAAATATTATATGCACTATTTAATGTGCTCCACTAAATTTCTAGACACATATGAAATTTTTTGAATCTATTATAGATTTTATTTCGGAAATATCTTATTTATATATTTTTATATAAATTCAAAAAAATGAATAGTGTCAAAATTGACACTATTGTTATTTTATAAAAATAATATATTATAAAATTGTCTAAAAATCACAAAAATATTTAAAAAATTTAAATTAACATATATATGGTCTAAAATGTCATAAAGTGTCAAATTATGGTAAATTCACCACACATATGTAACTATTTATAATAATTTAGAATATTATTACCACAAATAAAATTAAATTGTTATATAAAGATAAATCAAGTTGATAATGTTTAAAATAAATTCCTAACAGGTATAAATTTTATTTATTGAAGATATTACAACCCAATATCATTTATTATTCAGATATGAGTCATTTTGGAAGTTTTTATGTTGGGTTGGGATTTAATATAAACTAATATTTCTTATATTTCCAAAGGTTCCCCTCTCCTCCCTTAAAAAGGGAACCTCCTCCCTCTCCTCATCACCCCAATTTGAGCCTTCAAGCTCGGCCAACCCCTTCCCATTTCACTTCCCCACTTCATTAGAAACCTACTAGACGTACTAGTCTTCTCAAAAGACCATTTTTAGTTCCCTAAGAGAAATTTTAAAGGAGGCACTTTGAGAAAGAGGCAATACCTTCTACCATTTTCTTCAAGTTCCATTCTTTATCTACTCCCTCTACATTAGTTGTTTCATTATGAAGTAATAACATCAGAATCCCTCATATACTGATATGTTATTATAAATATGAACCAACACTGTTTCACCTCTTATCCATCCTACGGTAAACAAAATCACCGCACGTGCGTACGTACAGAATACCATCTTTATGTCGTGGTGTAATATTTTTTCCACCCCCACCATAATTGGATGGGTATAATGGTGCAAATAAATAACTATATATGATTTATGTAAATTGGTATTGATTCTGAAATATTATACATACACTTCAATACAATTCCACGATCATGGGAACGATATCATCACACGTGCGTACGTACAACCTACCGTCTCCACGATGTGATGCGACTCGTTCTATATGATCTTCATTGAATAATGATTATATATATGAATTCAATGAATTAATATGATATATATTTCACTAATACCATTCTGTAAATGATATATCTATATATTATAAAGAGTAATAATAATTTATTCGACAAAACACGCATAAGAACATAAAGCAATAAACATCCGAATAACAAGTAGAAATGAAATATTACTACTAAGAAGATACAAATAGGACCATATATTATATCATAACAAAGAATATGATTCTATAATAAGTCAATAGAAATTATTTAAACCATATTACATGAGTTTTGGATTCATACGAAGCATATCAGACCTAAGGTAAGGGAAAATTTTACAATCTCATATTTATCCGAGATTGTTTATACTTTAGAATTTACAATGGAAAATTTATCATCCACATCCATGTTTCCTCAATATGTAATATTACTTCTATCCTCTTACATTTTTTTAGATGAAATTTCACCCTTCAGTGAGTTTTTAGTAAAAGATATGAAAGGAATCTTCTTTCATTTTTCGTACGAGGTACTTTTTGACTTTTCCGACCATAGTATGAGAAGAATGCTTTTTTAACTTATACGACATGAATAGATTTTTAGAACATTATTTCCATGAAGATTCCTTTACATGTTTTCAAGTTTATTTTTAATAATCTTATTTTAGATTAAAATTATTTGACATTTTAAGAAAGGAAAATGTTTTTGAATTAGAAAGGATATTTTCCTCAAGAATGGAGTTCAAGCATTTTATCAAAATTATTTTCCATCTACGATAATATAGGGTTCTGTTTATATCCCTATTTTTACATTGATTTGATTATGTTATGATGGAATTATTTTTATAACTTCCATTAATCTTATATAGATTATGTTATGATGGCACGATGTTTAAGAATCCTATTTTTATTACATGGGTTATGTTATGAGGTATGATTTATGATTTTGTGTCACACATAATAATGGTTTCATTATGAGATGGGTGGGACCTATATCTCCCACCAATTCATTGGGTAATGATTTATATCTCATGAGATAGACATGGCTGGAAAAACAAGTTAATTCGGTTCAGCGATACATGGCAGGAACGAGAAGTGAATTCGGTTCAGTAATGGACTTTGTCCGTTAAGATAGTCTTGGCAATGAGTCTTGACTAATATGAAATGATTTTTTATGATTATGTGTGTATTCCACAAAGTTTCATGTTATAATTTATGATTATTTGGATTACATTTTACTTCTATGATTTATCCCCTGTTATGATCTCTTTTGCAGGATAAGATTTTCAAAATGTTATGTTCTTATGAATATGATATGTTTGATATTTCTTTTGATTACCCTTACTGAGAATTTGAGCTCACCCTTTTGTATGTTTTCCTTTCCCCAGGTCAGGAAGAAGGATATTAAGTAGGATGTGCCAAAAATGGACTCTAGATATGATGAAATAAATGGGAGACAATGTAGATGATTTATGAACCAGTTGATTATGCTTCTCAGTTTCTAAAGACACTATACCTATACGGTCCTTTCATGGTTTTTTTATATGTTGCAATAAGTATGCTTCAATTTTGAAGTAATAACCATGTATGTAAAGTATGGGTCATTATAGTTGGTATCAGAGGAAAGTTATAGTCAACCTTTGGAAACTAGGATGTTAAATCCTTAGTAAGAACCCTAAGGTTATGTCTAACTATAGGTTAAAGTCACAGTGTTTTAGGAATGGCCATGAATAACCTATGATAAGACCTAAAGCATGAATGTTATCTTTTGATTATGTGGTTTTCCTATAATGATTAGTGTTTCTCACACTATCCTTATTGGGTTTAGTCAATGGCTGGATCCTAAAGGAATCGTCTTAATGGTGAATGCGACGGGCAATGAAATGATTGTCCCCATGAGCAACCAAACATTATGGGAACTGGAATGAAAAATCATATAGACATTATCACACAACATTCTCAAGCTCCGAATAATGCAGGTCTTCCAAACGACCAAAGGAAGGAGCAACATTCTGTTGAATCCTTCATGAGGCAGTGTCCACCTTCATTCAGTGGGTCTTCTGATCCATTAGTGGATGAATAATGGATGAGCACCACTGAAAAGATATTTTCAGTCCTTCAATGTTCTGAACATGATAAAGTCTTCTTAGCAGTATATCATTTCGAAGGTGAATATGATCAATAGTGGAATCTTATTATGAATACGAGGCAAAGAGATGAAATTGAGTCCATGGAATGGGACGAGTTCAAGAACTTATTTTTCATAAATTATTTCTCTCATATTCTTCGAACAATGATGGAGAAGGAGTTTCTGGAACTTAAGCAAAAGGATTATGAATCCGTTGGTACCTATGAAGAAAATTTACAAGACTTGCAAGGTACGCTTCCAGAATTATTATCCAACCTAAGAGTAAGATCGATCGATTATTTAGTGGCGTAAAACCAAGTCTTCGAAGGGCGTTAGCCATAAGGGACTTCAATAGCTATGAGGAAATTGTTCAGTGTGCTCTCAAGGTTGATATGGAGATTGGAGTAACCCATCAGTCACATGGGTTTGATAAGAAGAGTAAAATGGAATTCAAAGGAAAATCTAAAGACCACACTGAAAAGAAGATGAGTTTTCCCTTATTCTCAATGTGTGGAACAAAATATGGAGGAAATTGTCTTACGGGGACAAGAAAATGTTATGAGTGTGGAAAATAATGTCATCGGGTAGTTGAATGTCGAAATAATGGGAAGAAGATGTCTAATGATGTGGAAAAAGGAAGGGATATATAGAATGCACCTACTACACTTCAATGCTTCAAGTGGCATGAGATGGGGCATTATTCCAATCAATTCCCAAATCCAAGGGTTGATTATGATGATCGATGTCAACAAACTCATAAGGCCAATGACAAAGGAATGTCACATGCAATTACTATCGGTGATGTGGAGTACGAAAACGAAGTTGTGAGAGTTACAGTTATCATCCACTCTAAAGTAGAAAATTTTTTATTTGATTATGGATCCATCCACTCTTTTGTTTATGAATAATTTTCTAAGGGTATCGTTTTATTAGATCAAAAATTATATGTTGAGTTGGCCGTGACAACTTCTAATGGCACAACAGTTGCATCAAAAGTTTACAATTCTTCTCTGATTGATGTTTGTGGGAAAGTGCTTCCTGCAAATCTTGTGATCCTTCCTATAGTGGAATTTAATTAGAATCTCGGTATGGAATGGAATTCTTTATACGGAGCTCATATCAATTTCCAAAGAATGGAAGTCACATTTAATATTCCTGATCAATATACAATCATCTATCGATGCAAGGATTACCATACCCTTCCAGTGGAAATTTATTCCATCTTATGGGTCTTGATTCTCACTAAATTAAGGTTATTTATATCAAATGGTTGGGGAGAAACTCACGTTTAAGAATACTCCCACTGTACGAGAGTTTGATGATGACTTTCCGGAGGAAATTCCAGGTCTTCCACCAAATCGTGAAGTTGAGTGTTCAATAGAACTCATACCGGGTGCTATACCTATTTCAAAGACACCATATAGAATGGCCCCAATTGAGTTGCAGGAATTGAAGAAGAAACTCCATGAGAATATTGATAAAGGATTCATACGCCCTAGTGCATCACCTTGGGTAGCACCTGTTCTGTTTTTTAAGAAGAAAGATGGATCAATGAGACTCTACATTGATTATTTAGAACATAACAAGATCACTATTAAGAACAAATATCCTCTCCCACACATTGATGACCTATTTGACCATCTACACGGAGCTCAATACATTTCCAAGATTGATATTCATTCAGGTTATCATCAATTAAGGGTCAAAATGGAGGATATACTAAAGAAGAAATTCCGTACAAGTTATGGACACTATGAATTTATAGTGAAGCCTTTTGGTCTTACTAATTCCCCTGCTATCTTCTTGGATCTAATGAATGGATTCTTTAGAGACTATCTTGATCAGTTTGTGGTAGGCATTATAGACGATATTCTTGTCTATTCAAAGAGCAAGGAATAACATGAAGATCACTTGAGAATCATGTTAAATACCCTATGAAAGGATAAGCTTTATGCCAAATTTACCAAGTGTGAATTTTGGTTTCAAAAAGTTAAAATTTTGGGTCACATAATCCCAAAAGAGGGGATATCTGTGGATCCAGAAACAACAGAGGATATCGAAAGATGGTTGAGAACAACAACAGTAACTGAGATCCGATGTTTTCTTGGCTTGGCTGGATATTACTGACGTTTTGTGAATGATTTTTCAAGGTTATCTAACCCAATCACAATGTTGACTTGGAAAGGAGTTAAGTTTTTTTGGACGGATGCCTGTGAAGAGAATTTCAAAGAGCTAAAATGAAGGATAGCCAGTGCACCTGTGCTCACACTACCTTGTAGTGGAGAAAGGATTGTGATCTATAGAGATGCATCCACGAAGGGACTGGGCTGTGTTTCCATGAAAAATGATATAGTGATAGCTTATGCCTCACGACAGTTGAACATATATGAGAAAAATTACCCAAATCATGATTTGGAGTTTTCTACGGTAATCTTTGCATTAATGATTTGGAGGCATTATCTTTATGGTGAAAGGTGTGATATTTATACTGATCATAACATTTTAAAGTATATTTTCACACAAATGGAGTTGAATATGTTCAAATGAATATTTTTTGAGATAATTAAGGATTACGACTTCTCAATTCATTACCACCTTGGGAATGCAAACAAGGTGAGGGATGCATTAAGTCGACAAGACCATACTAGCTTATCCATTATGAGGATCACAAAAGATCCGATATATATGGACTTACAAAGGCTGGATCATGGAATTTTAATGAAAGGGTAAAATCTTATCTTTCTCAAATTAATGTTCATCCATTTATACATGTGAGGATTAAAGAGGCACAGAAAGAAGATGTGGAGTTACAAGAGAAGGTGAAAAATGTTCCTGAATTCAACCTTGATTTTGATGGGATAATAAGGTTCAGGAACTGTGTCTGTATTACTCCCATATAAGAATTAATGAAGGAGCTGCTAGATAAGGCTCATAGTTCTTCATTTTTTATTCAACCTGGATGTACAATGATGTACAAGGACCTGAAAGAGTACTTCTGGATGGATGGCATGAATAGAGATGTTGCTGAATATGTCTCTTGATGCTTGGTTTATCATAAAGTTAATGCTGAGAGACAAAAGTTTAAGGGAATGTTACAACCATTACCCATACCAGAATGGAAATGGGAAAAAATCAGTAAGGAATTTTTCACTGGACTTCCTAAAACATCCAAAGCCAATAATGCTATCTTGGTTATATTTGATCATCTTACGAAGTCATCACACTTAATTTCTATTAGAGATGATTTTTCTCTTGATCAGATTGCCAGGATATATGTAAAGGAAGTGGTAAGATTACATGGAGTGCCACATTCCATTATATCAGATCAGGATCCGAGGTTTACCTCAAAATTCTGTTGAAGACTTCAGCATGCTCTAGATACAGAGTTGAGTTTCAGCACTGCATACCATCCTCATACAGACATTCAGTATGAGAGGAAAATTCAAACTCTAGAAGAAATGTTGAGATCTTGCTCTATGGATGTCAACGGTGGTTGGGATCAACACCTATCTTTGGTGTAATTCTCTTATAATAACAGCTTTCACTCCAGTATTCATATGGCTCCTTATGAAGCCCTATATAGAATGAAATGCAAAACTCCAACTTGCTGGGATGAATTTGGGGAAATAAATCTATTAGGACCTGCTCTTGTTGATGAGATGGCAGAAAAGGTCAAATATATTCAACAACACCTAAGAGCATCTCAAAGTTGACATAAATGTTATGCCGAAAATAGAGAAAAAGACCTAGAGTTTGAAGTGGGTGATAAAGTGTTCTTACGAATATCTCTCGAGAAGAGGGTAATGATATTTGGAAAGAAGGGAAAGTTGAGCCCTCTATATATCGGTCCTTTTGAAATTCAGGATCGTGTTGGGAAGGTAGCATACCGATTGGAGCTTCCACCGAATCTCTCTCAAGTTCATGATGTGTTCCATGTATCTCTCCCGAGGAAGAACATACCTGATCCATCACATGTATTAAGCTCAGAAGTTGTACCAGTGGAGAAAGATCTTTCTTATGAAGAACAACCGATAGAGATTCTGGATCGTAGCGAAAAAGTTATATGGAACAAGACCACTCACTTGGTTAATGTTTTTTGGAGGAACCACCAATTAGAAGAAGAGACATGTGAACTTGAGGATATGATAAGGGAGAGGTATCCACATCTATTTCTAATGAAGTGATGAATTTCGAGGGAGAAATTTATTTTTAGGGGGGTAGAATTTAACACTCTGAGATTTTATGAGAAATATTTTTTTAGGTCTTATGTTATATGCAACACCAAAGGAATATTTCACAACACACAATACTGACTTAGCTTGTATTACACGCAATCAGGACCTTCCTCGATAGCGTGTGTAGTACGCAATACCGGGTTTCACTAAACAACGATATATTATTATGGACTATCCATTAGCAATAGTATTAACTTCATTATGAATTTTATAACATTATTATTCATCTTACCTATTTTCCAAAAAAAGGTAAGAGAACAAAATAAATTTTTTGAGTAAAATAAGTATTTTTCAAAAAAATGCAGTTTTGCTGCCTTTTGATGGCGCTCCCACATTAAATATAGTTATTTACATTTTTATAAGTTCAATTTGACAAAATAAAATTCTTATTTGGAATTATGATATAAAAATTTACCTTGGATAAATTTTTGATACTTTTCTAATAACTTTCATATTTAGATGAATAGTAAAAATACACTAATTTTTTATTAAAAACAACAATTTTCATTGAGATAATTTATATTGTAAAATTATAATATTGAATCATTTTAAAGGATAAATATAATATATTATTACCATTTAATATAATGTATGTAATTATAATTAATTTCACATTGAATTCTTAGGTTATAACGTTTCAGTCTTTGGCAATGTTTTAACTTCTAAAACCTATTTTCATACCAACGAGATTTATTTTAAATTAATTACTGCAACTTATGTGTTTTAAATTTTGAAAACATTATTCCATATTTGGAATCAGTGGGTCCAAATTATGTTAATAGGCTACTTTTTATTTTTGGGCATTATGAATAGTAACTACGGTAAATTTAATTTACCATAGTTAAAGGTAAATCAGGTAATTAAGGGAAAATATAAGATTATAAAATTACACTAACACCTGCCAAAATCCTATTGGATGAATAAAAGTCGACCCATATCACCTAAGGGCTGGACTATATTTATTTCATGGAATTTTGACAATGAAATAATATAATTGTTTTTAAAACCAAGGAATGTGACAATATGTCACTCTCTTAAATCTTATAAGTATAATAAATTTAATTTAGTGATAAACGTCATGTAACTTCGGATATAAATAGTCTCCAGAAATATAATAAAATTATATACATCATATGAATTTATTTAGATTTTTAGGGATTAAATACTTATCACTAATTATGACACAATAGTGACGTTGAAATTATTTTATTAATTTAAATATCAAATAAATGGTTTTAAAAATTTTAAAATAAATATTATATGAACTATTTAATGTGATCCACTAATTTTATAGATAAAAATGGAATTTTATGAATCTATTAAATCTTTTAGTTCGAACATATCTTCTGTTTATATTTTATTTAAATTAAAATAAATGAATAGTGTCAAAATTGACACTATTGTTATTTTATAAAAATAACATATCATAATTTTTTTTAAAAATCACATAAATATTTAAAAATTATAAATTAAAATTTATATGGTTGAAAATTTCATAAAGTGTCCAATTATGTAAAATTCACAACACATATGTAATTATTTATAATATTTTAGAATATTATTACCACAAATAAAATTAAACGGATAAATAAGGATAATTCAAGTTGATAATGTTTAAAATAAATTCTTAACATGTCTAATTTTTTTGTTTGATGAGATTAAAACCCTATATCATATAATCGTCAGATATGAGTCATTTTGGAAGTTTTTATGTGGGGATGGATTTAATATAAACTAATATTTCTTATATTTCCAAAGGTGTCCGTCTCCTCCCTTATAAAAGGGAACCTCCTCCGTCTCCTCCTCACACCAATTTGATCCTTCATGCTTTTCCAACCCCTACCCATTTCACTTCCCCACTTCCTTATAAACCTACTATAGGTACTGGTCTTCTCAAAAGACCATCTATAGTGCTCTAAGAGAATGTTTAAAGGTGGCACTTCGAGAAAGAGGTAATACCTTCTACCATTTTATTGAAGTTCCATTCTTCTTCTACTCAATCTTATTTAGTTGATTAATTATGAAGTAATAACATTAGTATCCCTCATATACTGATATGTTATTATAAATATTAAACAACCCTATTCCACCTCTTATCCATCCTACGGTAAACAAAATCACCGCGCATGCGTACGTACAGAATATCGTCTCCATGTCGTGGTGTAATATGTTTTCCACCACCTTACATGGATGGGTATAATGGTGAAAATAAATAATTATATATGATTATTGTAAAGTGGTATTGATTCTGACTTATTATACATACACTGCAATTCAATTCCAGGATCACGGGAATGATATCATCGCTCATGTGTACGTACGGCCTACCGTCTCCATGATGTGATGTGACTTGTTCTATATGTTCTTCATTGTATAAGGATTATATAAATGAATTAATATGATATATATTACACAAATACCATTCTGTAAATTATATATCTATATCCTATAAAGAGTAATAAGAATGTATTTGACAAAACACACATAAGAACATAAAGCAATAAACACCCGAATAACAAGTAGCAATGAAATATTACAACTAAGAAGATACAAATATGAACATATATGATATCATAACATTAAATATTATTCTATAACAAGTCAATTGACATTATTTAAACCATATTACAGGAGGTTCTGATTCATACGAAGCATATCAGACCTATGGTAATGGAAAATCTCGCAATCTCATTTTTATCCGAGAATGTTTATACTTCAGAATTTACTGGGGAATATTTATCATCCACATCCATGATTCCTCAATAGTTAATATTATTTCTATCCTCCTACAATTTTTTAAATCAAATTTTACCCTTCGGTAAGTTTTTAGAAAAATATATGAAAGGAATCTTTTGTCATTTTTTATACGAGGTTCTTTTTGACATTTCCGTCCAAAGTATGAGAAAAATGTTTTTTTAATTTATATAAAATGAATAGATTTTTAGCACATTATTTCCATGAATATTACTTTACATGTTTTCAAATTTATTTTTATTCAACTTCTTTTAGGTTAAAATTATATGAAATTTTATGAATGGAAAATGTTTTTGAAGTAGAAAGGATATCTTCCTCATGAATGGAGTTCAAGCATTTTATCAAAAAAAATTTCCATATAAGAAAATATAGGCTTCTGGTTCTATCCCTATTTTTACATAGACATTATTATGTTATGATGGAATTATTTTTATAAAGTCTTTTATCATATATGGATTATGTTATGTTGGAGAGATGTTTATGAATCCCATTTTTATTACATGGGTTATGCTATGATGTATGATTTATGATTTTGTGGCACACATAAGAATGGTTTAATTATGAGATGGGTGGGACCTATATCTCCCTAAAATGCATTGGGTAAAGATTTATATCTCATGAGATAGACATGGATTGAACAGAATGTTAATCCGGTTCAGTGACACAGGGCTGGAACGAGAAGTGAACTCGGTTCTGTAATGGACATTGCCCGCTAAGATAGTATTGGAAATGAGTCTTGACTAATATGAAATGATTTTCTATGATTATGTCTGTATTCCACGATGCTTCTTGTTTTATGTTATGATTATTTGGATTAAATTTCACTTCTATGATTTATCCCATGTTATGATCTATTTTGTAGGATAATATTTTCAAAATATTATGTTCTTATGAATATGATATGTTTGATATTTCTTTTTTTTTTACCCTTACTGAGCATTTGAGCTCACCCTTTTGTATGTTTTCTTTTCCCCAAGTCAGGAATAAGGATATTAAGTAGGATATTCCAAAAAGGGACTCTAGATATAATGAAATAAATGGGAGACAATGTAGATGATTTATGAACCAGTTGGTTATGTTTCCCAGTTTCTAAAGACAATATACCTATACGTTCCTTTCATGGTTTTGTTATATGTTGTAATATGTATGAATCAATTTTTATGTAATAAACTTTTATGTAAAGTATTGGTCATTATATATTTGCTGACGTAATTTAACTACAAATTTGTGGAAAAAAACTACCACGATACCCTGATCATTGGTGTAATAGTGATGGTCATAGTGATTTAAACTATTATTCCAATATTAGATCACCACCCTCTTCTTCCTCATAAGTCATACCATGTGTAGTCATAAATTACCAAAGAAATCCCCATTCAGCACCCCATTTATGGGAATCTTATGGACCACCGCACCGGTCAATCACCATTCATGTAGAAAATTCATCCTGACACAAATAAATCTAGATGAAATCAATGTCCATTTTGGTCATAGATATCAATTAGTATGGAATATAAGTGAAATCATACAGAAGCCTCAAATAATATTTTTTGAGATTGAGTAAACTATAATCAGTAATCACAATCTTGAGTGATTCCCTTGGAAAAAAACCGTGATCAGGATGGGTCCATGTCTAGACCATTCATGGACTCCACATGCCAAATAAAATTCACCTTCCAAATCCATATAATTTTCATTAAAAACAATTCATAGATATGGTGGTGTCTAAAGACCTAAAATTTATCATTGGCATGATATTCATTATCCTACTACACATCATGTAGGTAAAAAATTAATTAATGAACATGAATAAAAAATGGTCTAGGAAATCTCATAATTGATAGTTTATATTTCCCATGAACACTTGTTATGTGTTTGTGACACCAAATTGAATAATCACAGACTCAAACTGACCAAACTGATAAAAAATTATGTCTTCAATATATCTTCTTCAATAAACTCCAACTTATTATATCTATAATGAATTTCAATATAAGAAAACAAACTAAATAAAATAAGATGGTCAAAATATTAACAATACTCTAGAAATCGTAAAAATTCCAAATTATAAATAGATTAATCCCCTAACATTTTACATATATCCTTATATTACTATATTTCATATTGGAGAATAACAATATAAAACCCCATGATGAACCATTTGGATTATTGAAACAATTATTATCTAGGTTATATATCCAAAAACTCAACTCCCACAACTCATTGGGTGTTGTTTGATTATGATACATTAAAATTATAGTGGATCCTAGTTATAAATCTATCTAAAATGAAACATCAAGTTGATGAGGTAGTTTTACAACCTCATAGTGGAAAACATTTAAGAATTCAATGATGACTCTTTTCTTTTTAAATATTCCATCAAAAACAATTATTAAAAACAATTCACTATCATTGAATTGATGGTATCCGCACAACTACTTCCCATTAGATAATCCTATTCACCATTGAAAACAACATAATTTCAATAAAATTATGATAATTTCACATTCCTAGAGAATAAGTAAATAAAATCATATATATAATACAACCATTCAATTTTGTTGATGATGATGCCTGGTTGTGTATGTTGAATGATGTGATAGCGACACCATTTATGTTTATCCATCATCATTAAAAACCAATTGTAGACAAAAAATAATATGAAATAGCCTTCATCATTCATAGTAAACACTCGGAGAACATGAATCATGTCCATGTGGAGTCATAATTTATAGAATAAGTTGGGAGAACAAAAGGTGTGTGAGTCACCAAAACCAAACAAGGTATGAATATATATAAACTATAAATTCCTTACCCAAGATCCATATAACTCATTCGACGTGTTATTAGGTCATATGGCCTAAATCATGTATTCTCATATTCCAGAGGCTTTCGAATATCAATGAGGGTGTAAATGATTAATATTAGAGATATTTTTACTTCATTTCATAGTATTAGATTGGATCCAAAAATATACAATAAATAAAAAAATCAAAAAATTATAGACATAATGAATAAAAAATGTTGCGGTAGAAAGATATAACTAAATAAGTTATTAGGAATATTAATATATAACTTATAAATTAATAATTATACTAAAAATCCTCAAAGGTGGTGTCAGATACATGGATTCATGGATTTTTGAAATATAAAATGTATAGAATGATAAAATAATTATATCAAATAATGAAAAGGTTCAAAAAGGTTAAAATAGATCTATATGCCTCTAGAGTCTATGATCTATACTATTCTTCAATGCTATTACTAGGAATGCAAGTCAAAAACCTATAGCAGGCCCCTTCCCTTATATATTCCGATAGAAAGATATACATATTGGGTTTTGACGGATGCTTGAGAAGGGTGTGGGGAAAAAATCCCAGTAGGCCACCACCATTTGGTCAATGTGTAATATGAGTTGTGCTTGTAAATAAACAATGTTCATGTATATGATGAATAATTAAACAATTCTGAAATAAATAACCTGCCCACTAAAGTTAATATAGGACAACGAGTGAGTTTATCTACTTCATCTAATGGTAGTAATTTGTGTCTGATCAAGTCACTTTATATATATATATATATCTTAATAATATATATATATCTTTTATTTCAATATTGCATACACCTATATGAACCTGGTTCATGCGGTTTCCTAATGGCCATATACCCAGAATACCATTACTATTATTGACTAGTACATAACACAAGAATCTATAACAAGCCTATGGAGCCTAAATTTTCATGTAATAGGGTACATTCCCTATATCCCTCTATAGTGTATAATAGGTTTTGCAACAAAAAATTGGATTTCGAGTAAACCTCCAGGACAACACACTAATCATTTTACATGGAACCTCAAACCAATAACCATATAGTTTCACTAGTGTGATAAACTGTGATTAAAACCTAATGTATGGGAGTGTGATTTCCCTCCTTGCACAACACCCCAAACCACTATAAAAAAACTATATAATGGTGTGTTAGAATTATAACTAGAATGGGGGATTACCAACATCCAACTCTGGTATCTATCCATATACAAAAATAGTGGGTAATCATTTCATCATATAACCGAATTCCTTACCTCTTATTCGTTTCAATATAACATTTTCAATGAAATTTTCATTTCTATAATTCAATACATGAGGAAAACACCTCTCATTCATGTCATTTGTAAATTCAATTCCCATTAGGGAATCACATTGTAATTTAACACATTGAATTCATTTAAATAGATAAAACCCGCAATAATAGCTCATCTTATATTATCAAGGCCATTTACATAAAAACAATTTTAAACCATAAATAGTTGAAAATTTACATTACTAAGGATAAAGTATGAAGGGATGGTTTCATGGGAAACAAGGATAATCCCACTTTGTGAATTAACAAATATAATAGGGACATGAACCTAATATGTTCATAAGTTCACATGTATTACACATGTCTCAGTGAAAGTCAAATTTACACAACCAAGCAATTTTGTAATTAAGATTTCAATGAATTTTGAACCAATTGGAAAAAATGGATAATTGTAAAAGGAAGACCCATGGAGTGACCATATATGGTATGTACAACATATAAACCACCAAACCATGATAAATATACATATTTTAATGTGTGAGAGTCAATTAGACATGAATTAATCAATATAATTGGGTAGCTAGAAAAATGGTGGCATGCAGCATAATAATTTAATTATGAAATGACAAATATTAATGGGAAAATGATGCAACCACATTCCTAATGACCATAAATGATGCCTCACTCAATATCTACCATATGATTCAAGCAGGATGGAAGAGATATTAGAAATGGTCCAATTCACAAAAAATATGGAAATGATCCTACAAATAAATAGTGCAATGGGTGGCACGATAATCATTATTATGGTTTAGATACGTAGAGATCATACCAATATTTATTGAATTCGTCTAATAGAGCTCTAAATGGAGATGGGAAAATCTATATAATTAAAATCATTTCATTAGGTGATCATGATAAAAAATAGAAAATGGAGGGGAGCTGGTTTTCTAGGGAGGAAATAATAAAGAACAAGGATTAATAGGTTATGTTAGGGGAAATAGTCAATTCACACAAAAAAACAATGTACATAGTTTAGAAGAACTATTGGTCAAACCATGTCCAAATATTCTACAATTTTCTATAGATTAGGGGAACCCCATACGGTTAGGTGCATGGTTTGAATAACCTATTAAAAGACCATGTAAAAGGGATGTACCACTATTTCCCAACCTGCTGCATAGTTGTACACTCTGGGTCACAAGGTGGAAGAAAAACCATGCGGCCTCGTCTTTTATTCCCACTATAGAGCTTCGAGTTCCAAACGAGCCCCTACAACACATTTTACCAATGGGACATTATTATACATCATTATTAAATAATTTTAGGGTATTAAAATATAAATAACAAAAATATTTTCTTTTCTAGAAAATGTGAGATGTTATAACCTCCCTTCATTAAAGAATGTTATCACTGAGTTAGATTTTTGAGGGTAGAGAGGTGATGTCAGTGGAGTGTCTTGTCCACTGAGATCGTATATCACCTTCTCATTCCAATATCTCATACTATACATAGATATGGTTCCAAAACACTGACACCAAAGGAATAATCCTTTATCAGAGTTTTTCACACTCTGATCCACTATAAAACCTACATTCTACTCAAAAGATTAATCGATATCTAATTCATCCTCATCAGGATGAAACACATGATTTGAGTATGGATATTATCGGTGAAGACGAGATACATGAAACACATTGTGCATAGACTGTTATATATAATTTATTGGAAACTAATGAGCTTATAGTATAATATATTTCACAACCTCAAGAAGTAAAATTAATAATGTTGAGAGATTATCTCAACTTATAAATATGTATATTCCCTAACATGGTTGGGAGTCACAAGAAAAACCAATATATTTCTTCAAACTCAAGTGGTCTCCAAAATCAGTTGGAATATGACTGATGCCTGGACTGTGCTATGAACCTACCTTTTCTGATCAATTTGGAATTTTAGTATACTTCATTAGTCATTATCTAATCATAGATTCTTCTCATGCCTCTATCCAACACATAGGTGAGTGGAAAGGCCTGTAATATATTTATTTATAGTTATCTAACTTTATGGTAGACTGAAATATTTTATTATAAGAATATAGAATGAAGAGAATGTGTTCCTCCCATGTACCACAAAATTCATGGATTAATTCATAGATCACGTCCTCAAAAATCTATATAGTATGATCGATTTATCCAGTGATATGTGGGTAATGGATTCTCTCATAAGTACCTAAAAATACAAAGACATCTACAACCCCTTCTAGAATCATGATGTGGAATGGGAATCTATTTTAGAAATGATTGAATGAGGATCTCCATGATTTTGTACAACCACTCTATCATACTAAATTCCTAGCTCTTCAACCATGACAGTATCTCACATAGGTGGAATATTTGTGATCATCCTCAATTGATCAATGAAAAAAAGTACTTTATAATTACCATGCCATTATAATGTTGGAAATGTCCTAAAATCCTTCCAAACATTTTCTAATTTACAATTTGTATAGGAAAATGGTTTTTGGAGTCTTACACATCACTAATGTTCTCACACCACCTTGTAATTGGTGGAACACATATTTATGAGGCCGTAAAATTAATGTTTTATACCAGGACACCAATAATGGTGTCATAGATCATGATAAATTTTGGTGATACTATGTTGAACCTCACATACTGCGGTGTGGAATTTCAATATCAATTCCTCTATGATATCTATTGGAACCAATAAAAGTATGTGTAGCAATATAGCATCATACCCATCGATAGTCCAAAGTGATTTTGAATCATCATATAAAACCCAATCTCTTAGGAATATGCCTTCGGTATTAGATAACAATTGCATTCTCACCAATTCTAGAATAGTTGATCCCACTGCTACGGCTGAGTGTAATGTTTGACCATGGTACTCCAAAACCAAAATAAAATATTCTATGATAATTTCACCATAAGAATATATTCATCTATCGATTCATCGACTCTTTCAAAATGTGTCTTTCAGGTCTGATCATTGGAAACAAATTTATCCCTTTCTTTGAGTGTAGGAAAGAAAAAAATCAGATGGTGATAGGAACTCCTCCCACTTGAGTTTCCTATGATTGGGATCCTGTTGTGTGTAGGTGTATGTGAGGTTTTTTTGGAAGAACACAATACTCTCTATTTATATATAGTGTCTCCAAAAGCATAGGGGATGCACATAGTTAGAAATATTGATGTTGTTTGTCTGGTGATACCTCTCATGAGGCCTCCATTGGTGAGACTCGTACACTATGACATGGTATTCCTGCATTAGAACAGTTGCAAAATTGATACTCGATACACTAAATTATATATTATAGCTCCTTCCATTATTTTATGAATTTATATCACTGATAAAGGAAAAGTACCCATCAAATCATGAAATTTTGGTTCACATGCTTTTGACCATATGAATTCCACACCCTTATTTTTTAATCCCATAGAGAAATTACAAGCCATGTGAAACCCTGGATAATGCATTTGTGTTACCTGGATAGCACCAATAAATTCGTAATGTCAAATCCATTCGTGGGATTCATCCAGAAAACTCTAGATCCAAATTATAAGGCCCTACAAATACTTCTTACTAAATGATAATGTGACATAAGAAGTGGATTTTGTTGATCAATAAGGGTAATCTACTAAAATTATTATAGATCTAATACTCTTTTTGTGTATTCATCATGATCCTATGATGGGTTTCATGGTCGTGTTTGGAATGTGAATACACCATGATTTCATAATCATACTCTATCATGAATGAATCTTAATATGGGTGGATGACACAATTAATAAGATCCCTGAAAATTGATGGTCATTTCGTGAGTCTGAATGACATAAATGAGTACTAGTAGAGACCATACTTTCTCCTGAATTCTATGTGAGGTATTTTCAACATCCAGAAACAGAACTAATGAAAAGCTGACCTCATGATGATCTTTGAAAACACCATCTCAACATATATTTGACCAATGAGGTCATTTATTCACGTTAGTGGGTACAAATTATTTTCTGTGAGATGGTTCAAATGGAGGTAATCTCCATATTACCTAAGTGTACTGTCTCCATTCATGGAAAAAAGAACAACAGAACACCAATGAGAAATGTTGTGGTACATAAAACCTTTAACCTCTATATCCTCTAAACATTTTGTGATTTCCTAGATTTCCATAGGAGTTATCCTAATCAAAGGAAAGGTAACATGTGCTTCTCATAGTGATATATCAAAACTAAACTCCACCAATTGAAGAGGTTGAAAATAATAGAAGCCATCTAGAAAGACATCCTGAATATGATCAAAAAAAAAGATGAAAGAATCTAAGTTGTAGCACCTTGACATTCAGGAAACCTCCAGTGATCTGAACTATTAGACAACACATCCTCTAATTCTAGGTTCCTTCTTGTGTCACACTGAAATCCCATTCTCCATTATATACATGCTTAACTCCTTCTGGTGATGTAAATTTCACCTCTAATGGTAGTAGTGAATATGTTCTCTTTAGAAAACTCACAAGACCACAAAATTATTACATCAAATCATCTCATGAAGAGAACGTAATGATTCCATATGAAAACGCAACTACTCAACCTAGTGGGGTAGTCTCTACAATGGTTAATGAACTCTAAACATATACCTAATAGTATTTCTAGTGTAATAACTCCTTGATAGTGATCAATATCAAGGCCAATACATACCTTTATAGTCACATATAAAAATGGTTTTTATGCTCCAATGTCCAATAAAGCACACACTATAGTATAGGCCACAATTATAGTACCCTGAACAGTACAAGGTTCTCCAATTTTCTATTATGTTATATGGTGAACTTCATGAAACTACCTTATACTGTAGCACTGTGTCACTTCCTAAATGCCACGAGTAAGACCACTTTGTTGGGGCGGAGAATCATAATTCTAACAACCTCTACCTACATTACATCCCTAACATGATAATCCACTGGGATTCCATATTTCATTCTAACGTAATCTGATATACCCTTCCCCTGACCAAGGTGTAGGTGAAGATCCTCATTTTATAAGAATTGTCTGGAATGTCCAAGAAAAATGCAGGAGATGGATCATCCTTCCACAACCTCTGAACTGGATGATATCACTTGTACACTATGACTTTAAATCTCCCAACTTCCCACATCGGTGGTATATAATGAAACAGTCTGCGTGATGAGAGTAATTGTTTCTACCTCCTTAGGTAGTCTCAAAATTCCACCTTCACCTAGAAGAAGAACCACTAGAATCCCTAGGTGTTGATCCACCCAACTTTATCCTCTAACATCACTCAATTTCCACTCTCTAATTTGTGACTAGTCGATGAGTTCTAAATTTTTAGTTAACCTGAACACGAGCATCTGTGACTGGATAGTGTAAACCACCCCCACTCGAATCGCATAAAAGTAAAATGATCATTTGAATGTAAAGTTGGAAAAAATTTCTTCATCTCTATGAAAAAATAATACTATTCATTAACTACCATGACACCCATCATGAAGTGAATGAAATCTATATCTCTGTCATATCGTAGAATCTAGGGGTGATGTAGTCGAGGAAGATCTTTTGGTAATGATCCCAGACCATATGTATATTTTGATCTTTATAGTTGATGGAATTATACAACATCTTGGATGAATCCCAAAGCATATAAGACTCTCATTTGAACCTCCCCTCTGGAGGAATCTGTAGGTGCTAAAAAATAAATACAATATCCTTGCTCCAGGACACCACAACATGTGTCATGCCATCCTCCTTAAAGGTGGGTGGTTCTGCTACTGAAACATGTGAGTCATGTTTTTCCTCTAGGTTGAAGGATAGAGTATATCAAATATATACACAATAATATAGAGAAAATACTATAAAAAGGGTGTTAGTGACCATATGTAGAATAGGAATAATATCCACTAGTCGATAGACATGAAGAGTCACTGGTGGATCATGGACCACCTCCTTAAGAATGTGGTCACGACCACCATTAGGGCGTATTATCGGAGGATGTCCTTGCAGCATTAAACATTAATGAAAAAAATAAAGACACAGAAGTGATTTAGGAAGTTATAAGGACTAGATATGGAAAATTATGACAAGTTTAAGTCACACCTATATACATTATCACACCACACTATGTTCTCAAATACTAGGATTATGCTACATGGAGAGACCACAACGGGCAATAAAAATAAACAAGAAACCAACTACCAACTACTAATATTGGGTTTGGGCCTATGTATTTATGTATGATATATATAATAAAGATGTATTAAATCTTAAAGACAAATATTTATAAAAAATTTCCTTGTTTAAACATTTAAATTACTCATGATGGTTTAATCATGTGTCCTACCATTTTCTAATCCAGTAGTGCCCATTCTCATTATGATTCCAAACAATGAATCCACTCCACCCACAACATAACATGTTCTATCTAATGAAACCTAGGGCCTATATGTCAGTGTTCCATAAATGACTACTTATGGTGCATCCATTATCATATTTTAGAGAACACTGTAAGTTTAAAGAAGGAACTATAAGTATCAATTATATTTTTTCAAATACCATCATAAAGTGTCATCACAATTAAATACATATCAAGGAATAATCAATATGAAATTGGAAAATTAATTCTAAAACTAATCATGGAAGGAAAAAAGGGATGGAATATTCATCAGAGGGTGCCTAAAAATGATTCATGTGAGGCATTTCCAACATTACAAAAATAGTCAGTAATGAAATTTCAGATCAATAAAACCAATAATGATAACATAAAAACTCATGTACCTCAACCAATGGTGAAGTCCTATAAATCATTAAATGTGAATAATGAAGTAAAATATAAATTAGGAAACATAGACTTTACCCCTAACATTGTTTCATGATTCACAAGAATGACTTATGAACAATTCCTAAGTGTTCCAAATCTAAAGTATATTATCTCCAAATTGTATTTCATGTAATGAATCCCTTTGATTCCATAATGTAACATCCTAATATGTGATCCTATTAACATGTTCCCTATGATTGTGTCTCTCACATCCTCAAGAGCACCTCCCCATACACCAGATACTTTCAATAGGTAATGAGGATGTAAATGTGCTATGGTGGGGAGACTATACCCTCGTGTCAAAGTATTACATTAGATAAAAACATATACAATCTGTATAATAATTATAATATTTTAGATATAATCAATAAAAACATGGATTAATAAAGAGAAAACCAAATATGTAAGAAGTATATGAAATGGATAACTGATCTACTAATATCAATATGAAAATCCTCTAAGTTATTTTCATCTATATGGATTCATTATGTGCTATCATAAAAAAGTATTTTACAAAAACTAGCATGTTATCCAATATCAAAAAAATTCAAATTGCATGAAATAGAACCACAAGCCAACTGAGACTAAGATTAACCCTCTTCAATTATGCTCCAACTATTTATGAATGTAAAAAACTAGTAGCATGGACCATACCTTTGTAAATACTTAGAGAAACATTATATAAAAATGCTGCTCTTTATTACACCAATAATCAATATTTATTACATAAAATATTCACTTAAGACAACTCTGAGGATTTGTAGTTCTAGTGTTTTTGGAGATTTGGATCATTAAATGACAATTTAAGACATAAAATACAAAAAAAAAATTTATTGAATAATTATTTTACATGACCAAAACATTCCTTCATAATTAGCATTACATTGGATAACTATAGAAAATTCATAAGAAAATGGTTATCTGTAATGCTCAAAAAGAAAATAATCAAGGAATAACATTAAGAATACAATAAAAGTTAGTCATAAGGAATATCTATGGAGCACAAGATAAACAAGAATGTAAAGGATTGATTTTGAATTATTATTATAACATTTAAAGATGGTAACAACATACAAGATGATATTATCATGATCTGAGGATCATCGCACATGTATTAGCTTAATTAAACCATCATTGCACAATAATTAGCTATAGTAAACCCTCACAGATCATGGATTAGATTGATTAAACCCTCATTGAAAAAATATTGTTATGATTAAACCCATATTTCACATGACTTATCATGATACCTAACATTAACCAGTGCCTTGAGTGTTATCTGAGCGCACCCTTGTTAATAATTTAATTTCATTGATAAGTGTTCCACATATATCATACACAATGGATTAATTAAACATAATAATTTATTCCAAAAATAAAATATTTGGAATATATTATTTTAATCCCTAGATCAAAAACTACACGTTAATGATGGTGAATACCCTTGATATTGAAATGGGTATGGTATTCACTTACACAACGATTTTTACAATGGAAATTTTGGTTTATTTCGGTAGCATAACTATGTAAAATAAAAATCCTGAAATGGGTTGATTAGAGAAAAAGGGGAATCTCATCATATATTCATAAAATGGAATGCAATGGGGTCACCGAACATAATATCCCAACATATGTAATAGAACATAGATGCATAATATTAAAAGAATTACATGAATGTAAATAAGGGGAGGGAAATCCCTTAAAAAATTTTGGAATGGAAACACATGTAAATGGGAGGCAGAAATGAGATGGAAATGTGTATCTCATCATTCCATCCCAAGTAAGACAATATATGATAGGTTTTAAATTATACCCCAACATTTTTAATTGTATATAATTGGGAATAACAATATACAAAAACATTGACGTAAATAAGGTAAAAAATGAAAATCCCTTACATAGAAATGTGATCACAAAGGCATTGAAGAGGATTTAAAGTGGTTACTAGGGAGCATGGGGAG
Source organism: Viscum album (assembly GCA_963277665.1). NCBI lineage: Eukaryota > Viridiplantae > Streptophyta > Magnoliopsida > Santalales > Viscaceae > Viscum > Viscum album. Next base: position 199,340,732 of record OY728121.1, on the reverse strand, counting down.
CCTTGGGAGGATTCCAGATAGAGGAGGGATGATTTTGGACGATCCCCAAATGTTTTGAGTATGTTGGATGGGGATATTGAGTGGTTTTATATAGGAAACGAGATAGAATTATTTATTATTTAGGTTTTGGACACTAGAAATTAAACTAATCAAAACAACAAACCATTCCATTGTTTTTCCAATGGATTATTCGAATGTTATTGCTATAAAATATTTTATAATGGAAAGGGTCAAAAAAATAGAAGATTCATTCTCGTTATCATTCGCCGTTATTCATGGCTTGTAAATCCTATGTTCAATTTCTCCAATGATTGTCACTTGATCACTGTTCTTCACCATAGAGGGAAGTCATCAGTTTCATGATAGAGGCTTCTCCTACAGTTGTAAAATCGATTTCTATCATTTTTATTAAATAAAATAAAAAAACTCATGTTACATTCATTAATGTGGTTCATTGATGAACTGTAATTAATGACCCATTATTCCTCCAATTGTTGCGGTTAGACAATTATAGGATCAAGTATTTAAATGAAACTCATTAATTGATCATCGTTACACAGTGGTTCCACCAATATCCACTCAATAGTTGAAGAAAAATAATAAAATCACTTGTAGATATTTTATTATTTTTTCTATGAAATTTGAAAAATAATCTTTTTCACCCAACCCTTTTTAGAAAAAGGTAATCTTTTTCTAATGATAATTTTATTACTATGAATTCAAAAGTTCTCTCATTATTTCAATCCATGAACCAGTTCAAATGCTTGAAATTCCATCCTGCATGTTTACTGAGCATACCTTCAAAATAGTTCAAAATTTCATTCAAGGGTCCCCGGGACATGAAATTAATTTCATTAAATTTTCACAGTCCTGTAAAAATTCTATATAATTAAAAATAACTATACATAATTTCATGTTCATTAAATTCTCCCCATAATAGGGCTTTATGTCCCTGAATTCCCCAATAAATGATAAGATAAAAAATTGGAATACTGAGAACGAATCTAAGCCTCCTACTCTCATGTGCTCTCTGTGAGGTTCCAGTGCTCCCACGTAACTCACACAAGAGAGAACAAATGTCCTCGTAGAACCCTCTCTTTTGGATCCCCTATCTTCACCAGAAACATAGTGAACAACACCCCACCAACAACATCCATCCCGACCCAGTTGATGACGTGAGACAAATCATGAACGTTTCTCCTCATCTATGACACATGGAAGACATTATACACTCAGTGAATCTATGGGGGTTGATCTATGTAGTATACAACCTTTCCAAATATAATATGTATCTGGGAGGTCCGATGATCCTCGAAAATATGTTTCCAACCCGACCTAATATTTTTTTCCTCCTCGAGGTGAGACACATAGGTAGACATGACCTCCATCCTCAAACTTCAAGGGAATCCATCTCATGTCATCATAAGACTTCTACATGCTCTTTATAGTCTTCATCCACACTGGAATGATCTACACATTCTCAGTAGTATCTTGTGAAATCTCTAAACCAATAAGTGCTGACTCCCCTGGGTCTCCCCAGTAGAGATGTCATCTACATGGTCTACAATAAAATTCCTAAAATGGTGCCATGCAGATGGTGGAGTGATAACTATTTTGGTATGCGATCTACACCAGTGGCAGGTGGACCTCCCAACTACGGCCTTAATCAAGGATGCATGGATGAAGCTTGTCCTTATGTGTGTATATGGTCCTCTCCATCTGACCAAATGTCTAAGGGTGGAAGGCAGTGTCAATTGTAGCTGAGTCTCGAATTCCTCCTGTAATCCCTTCCACAACTGGGATGCAAAATGAGAATCTGGATCTTAAACGAGCATTGATGGTATACTGTTAATCATTAATATCCCCTCGACATAGCTATGTCACAATCCCTCTACTGGTCGATGCTCCCTGTTGGGTAGGAAGTTAGACAACTTTGTGAGTCTGTCAACGAACACACGGATAGAGTTGTGGCCCCTGGTTGTAGATGGTAACCCTGTCACGATGTCCATTGAGATAACATCCTATTTCCACTCTAGTGCCTCATGTGGCTGGGTCAAGAATTCATGATCATAGTGCTCAGCCTTAACTTTTTGAAATGTGAGGCATCATGAAATGAACTCTACCACAACATTCAACACACCTGGCCACCAGTACGGATGTCAGATGTTATGGTTCAGCTTCTCCACTCCTAGATGTACCACAAAATGGTATGTATGAAACTCCCTCAACACTTCGTCCTGAAACATAACTGGTTCCATGGGGCATACTTTAAAAATGATTACGTGATCCCCACCTTCTGAATATTCATTAGGAGCTTGTCTTGAGGATATCTGAGCACATCAGGTCTCTCGGTAAATGTCCCCAAGCTGTTCCAACCAAACTCGTTATTGGAGTGGGGGAGAGACAATCATATATTGGAGGTATGCTTCTCTATCACTATCCATAGAGGATATCTTAAACACGGATAGCTACCCTGTCACCTCACTCAGTAACTCTATGCCAGACCTCCCACGTAGTGAGAATACAAACACATTTTCCTTCCCATGAGTGTAGACAATATCTATGTCACAGTATTATAGGAACATGATCCATCACTGATGTATGAGGTTTAAGTCCTTATATGAGAAGATATAACTAAGACTCTTGTGATTTAATTAACTTGTATATCGCTCACCCATCAATCAGTGTAACCATATTATGAAGGAAAATATCCCTGCTGCTTACTCTGGATAATGGGTCACATAGTTCTACTCATGTAGATATACCTGTCGTGAGCCATAGGCTATCTCTGCTCGCTCCTGCATCAGGACACAACCCAGTCCGGTCCCAAAGGCGTCACAGTGGACTACATACCCAAAGCCCTATTCTGGTAGCCTCATGATGGGGGGAATCTAAAGTCTCCCCCTTAGCTCCCAGAAACACTACTGGAATAACTAAATCCATATGAAGGCTTCCCATTTATTATTAAATATGGTATGGGTGATGCTACATTAGAAAATATGTGTAAAAGCCATTGGTTGTACCTAGCCAACACAAGGAAAAACAACACCTCAATCACACTAATGGTTGGCTCCCATGAAAGGGTTGCTTCTATAATATCTCGATCCACCAAAACTATAGACTTCAAGATAACATTTCCCAGAAAGTGGAATTCTCATATAAAAAACATGCACTTTGGGATGATTCCATAATTTGGGTGCTCTCAATGCCCTTCAAATTCTATTTACAGATTTTTTTCACACTCCTACTTTGATGCCGAGTACAAGAAGATGTTGTCAATGAATACATCAATTATTAGATCAAGATAAGGCTAGAAAATCCTATTCAGGAGTCCCATGAACACATCCAGTGAATCGGTCACACCGAACGATATAAAAAAGAACTCATTTTGTCCATACTGCCATCAGTAGGATAAGTCTAGTATGTCCTTATCCCATAACCAGAGCTAAAAATATCATGATCTGAGGTCTATCTTCGAAAACCATCATGCTCACTTATGCTATTTGAAGTGATCATCAATTATGGGATGAGGATACGTGTTCTTCAATTTCACTGAGTTCAAGCAACAATAGTACAAGAAATTCATCCAACAGTCTTCTGCCTTCTTGGAAAACTAAATTGGGGCTGCCCACATGAAAACAATGGACTGTATGAATGCCTTCCTCTGAATGTCCTATAACTGTACCCTCAAATCACAAATCTCTATGGGAGCCATTCGATACACTGATGTAGATATCAGTGTCGTCCCTAGGTACAGGTTGATGTAGAAGTCTATCTCTCTGCAAGAGGGATTCCTGGAAAATCTTCAAGATAGACATCCACGTAATGTTCCACCACTACATGATAGCTCTAAATCACCTCGTCAACTACACTATGGTAATTCTATCCAATTGATGAGTGATCGACTACACCCTCCTCCGAGAAAGTCCATCCAGTGTTTAAATGATTCCAAACTCACGGGTGAAGGAAAACCTAGTCGTATCCTCACGAACACAATGCCAATTTCACCTAAAATAGTCGATCTGAGCATGGAAAGTGGATAACAAGTCCATAACTATGATAAAATTGTAAGGACTCAATGATGCTACTAAGTGATCCTTGCCGAATATCTCGCCTCCTACAGTACGATCGCACTACCGGCACCAGTGTCTAATCATCGAATCTTCTCTCAATGGAGTATAAAATCATTAAGATATAGCCAACAGCTCCACCAGAATCTCTAAACTCCAAATGAGAGTAATGGAAAAAAATAGTGGCTTGCACCTATGTCTATAAGAACTCTAGGTAGGGTGGAGTAGAGACATATCATAACATGAATAATCTCTAGATCACCATGGTCATAGGCCTCTGCTTCCTGAAGTTGATCTCGTCCATGTCCACTAACTCCTTGAGGACGGGGTGGACAACCTAGGGGTGCTGGTGTCTCATCTAAGTAGAATACTCTTTCCACAGCCTCCAGCCAGTCCTCAACTATTGACAGATCTCTTTCACCTTGATACCTTGGAGGCCTCTCTCTCAAAAAATCATGCAACATGCTTAGCCATTATTCACAAACCTCTAGTGGGATTGGTGGGAAAATCATCCCTATTAGTGTTGCTGATGCTGGTACACCACCTGAATGTTCTATCGATGTAAGAATGCCCTGCACCGATGCATCACCGCTCAGTTGGCCATCATCATGATTTCTCACTTGAATCATGTATAGCTGTCTATGCAGTAGAATCCAATGATGAAAAAGACATCCCATGGTCAATAATTTATACATAGTGAGATGACTCAACAAATATCAAAAGAACAACATTTCCAATACACACACATGTAGTTTTTTCTTGTATCACGTCAGAAATAAGAACTCATGGTCCTGGTGTATACACACATCGACTGCCTCACCAACACTGGACTCCCCGAACTATAAACTAAACTCTCTATACATAACACTATCGGTCTACTTAAAACACAGACTCATAGATCATCTAGTATAATTGATATCCGTTGAAACAAAATTTTCAAGACCTGTCCCCCAGGGCCCATGCCGTGATTACCCCAAGCGCTCCTTCCATGGGACAGGGGTTGGCGACTAGAATTGTAATGAAATATCCCAAAAGAGAATTCATTGACATTAAACCTGTACACACATAGACAGTGTACACGACAAATGAAGACCACAAAGTAGAACATCAAATTGTAAAATTGAGAACTCATATTAAAAAAGTCCCAGTATACAAACCCAAATGAAATGAAAATACCATAAAAATGGAAAAACATACACTAGAGCTCGTCCACCAAGGATCCTACAAGAACGGTAGGTATAGATCATCATCCCTCATCACCGGAACACCTCGCACCTATCAATAATCCCTGAGCATGGTCTTGCCATGGCTCCCCAAGTCTCTGTCATGTTGTGCATCATATGCACAAGACTGAACAAGGTGCGTGTGAATCCTGTGCATGGGTGAGTATAACAATACATAGTAGGGACCCCGAGACTCCAGAAGAACTCCCAAAATTCCATATAGGAAAAAACACAAAGAATTATCATAACAACATACCATAAAGTAAAATACATTTCATCCAGGGTATAAAATATAGACAACAAGAATAAAGATTATTAGTATTTATCTAGATCGTTTTTTCTGTTCATAGGTTCTCCTGCTGATCCATGAAGGGTCACTATACTACTGATCCACAAAGGGTATATCTACTACCAATCCACAATGGGTCTCACTACTGTCAATCCATAGAGGGTCACACTGATGTCGATCCATGGAGGGCCAGACTCATTCCAATCCACATTGGGTATCACTAATATCGATCCATGGATGATGTCTCTCATGCCATTCCGTAGAGGGTAAAACTTCATTGTACAACCAGCCACAGGTTTCCCACATTATGTGCACATGAGGACCCAAGATTCCAGACCTTATACCATTGGTCATTATTTAGAATTCCCAAATTCACACAAATAAATAACCCAAAGGACCGCCTTATAGTAAGGGATCTATTGCAATAGACAACATGACAATCGGACGCCCGCCCTATATGTTATACTCAAAAAGGTAAATAGGGCCACATTGGATTCAAGTCCGATCCAACCCAGACGTATTACAACATTTTCCAAAACCATATTTGTGTATCTCAAAAGGACTGCCTTATTTCTAGGGTCCCAATGCCATAGATGGTGCATTGTTCATATACCATATTTTCAAGATTTTTAGGTTTTAGTAAAATAGGACCGGTCATGTCCAGGTTCGATAGGGGTATGGACCGAGTAGTGGGTCCTTCCAGACCATTGTGTTTGACCCATTTGGAAGACATGACCCAAGTAGTGTGGGCTAGTTGAGCTGAATCAGATGCTAGGCTCCTAGTTCATCCCAGTTGGAGGCAGCAGTGGGGTGCCAATATGTCTTACGAAACTACGGTTGGAGCTGGCCACTGTGCACCTGCCGAGTGGCCCGAGTAGGTTTCTCATCTCCCCTGCATGGGGTGTCAGTGATGCACCATTCAACTAACTATGGCTCTACTGGACACTACTTCTCCACATGGCTGGCTCGTACCTGCTACCACCATCGGTAGTCGGATCTGCCTTGATAGTGGGTGATTGCATTGGCCACATGAGATTATATTGTTGTGTGTTCTTCTTCCCGTATGGGCCTACGGGCTTCCTGAGTTGTCGCCTTCTCTACATAGCCCAAAAAATGGCCTTTCCATTACGTTGCTCAGTCTCAAATGGAGTACACTCAAAACCCAATTGCAGTGGAGTTTCTCAGACATATATGGATGGGAGTGCGCCCTCTATGAAAGCATAAATCAAAAGGGTGGAATAATAATCACCAAAAGATTAAAATTATTCTATAAATAAAACCCCACAGAAACAACTCACACGAAATAACGATATGCAAATCAGACCTTTAGGCTGTTGATCCATGATAATTTTATTTTCACAGAATGTGAATAGATTAATATTAAACTCATAAACCCCTACATAGAAATGGTGTTGAGGACAAAGTAGAAGATTCACTTTTGTTGTCATTTGACGTTCTTCACCGCTTGTCGATTCACAGTTAGATTCCTCCAACAATCATCGCTCCATCTCCATTCATTGATGGAGAGGAAACATGTCTGCATCACGGTAGAGGTTTCTCCCACAGTTGTCAAATTGTTCTCTGACAGTTTGATTTAATAAACAGAAACCAATCATGTTGCGTTCATTAATGTGGTTCATTAATAAATCATAATTGATGATCCATTTAGCCCAAGAGTGTTGCGGTTACAAAATAAATAGGATCAAGGATTTAAATTGTACCCATTAATAAACCGTCATTACACTACAGTTCCGCAATAAAATACCCAACGGTGGAAGAAAAATAATAAAATAACATATTGTTATTTTAATTTTCTTTTCTGAATGTACAAATATAATTATTTTCGTTCAACCCTTTGTTGTCGATGTTATTCTGTGCCTATGAAAATTCTGACACTGTGAATCCAACAATTCCATTAGAATTTCTATTCTAGAAATAGATAAAAAGGTAAAAATTCATACCCGCATGTTTAGAGAACATATCATTAAAAAATTTCAAAATTATTTTCTGGGAACTCTGAGACTCAGAAAAGCGTGCCGTCAATTTTTATAGTCTCTTAAAAATTCGATATAATTGAAAATATTATAAGGAATCTCTCGCTCACTATAATTTATATTTATTAAATATATATATTTTAATAATATCTTTATTATATATATATATATATGAAATGGAATAAATTGTTCTTGAAGATTGTAGGTCGTATGTTTACATAAACATTGTTTCTGTTTAATTATTATATTCAAATAATGATTGGAAATGAAATATAAGTATATATGTAAATATAATTATTAAATTAGATTATTATGTCATATATATCATATAATTACTCTATACACATCCTTAATACATTCCTTTTAGTGCGTGAACAAATCACAAAGCATTGTGGGGATGGTATTATCACTTCCTCAAATGAAATATTCGTATTTAAACAAAATGTAATGTTTAAATTTATTTATTTTAAAATAAATAAAGAAAAATAATTAAACTATATGTATTATATATATCATAAATAAATATTTTTTCGATCATTATTATCATCCATGAATGGTGGTAAATTAAAAATGAACAATAACCATTTTGTGAGGATATATTTCATCGTACAAATAAACAATACTTTCATTACCCCTTAGATGTAATTGTGTGTAGGTGTATGAATATCAATTTGTATAAAAAATATCATTATATTTAGGATATAGTTGTGTTTTTATAATCCCCGAATAATGAGAGTAGAGGCAGTGAATAATGTACAAATGTCATGAATTTAATGTTGTTGGTCTACAAATTTCCATATAATGTTCATTATACACATGGATATGACATTTGGACCCTCAAATATTAATGTTTATAAATTATTATTATTATTAATATGGAATCCATTTTTAAAAATTCAAATCATAGAAGTGTCAAAAATTAAACGAAATTTAATCTCATAGTAGGGACAACACAACAGACTTGTTAAGGTAAATGTGATGAAATGTTTTCTATGTTTTATGTACAATTTAATTTTTATAGAGTTTATTTGACATAAATTGGATTATATGATAAAAGTTTATGTAAATATACTTTAAAATGAAGTAAAAATAACCATATATATATATATATTATAGTAAAAATTATTTTTCAATTAATATTCAGTATATTTCACTCTTCATCAAAAGATGAAACTTCACTAAAGAATATAAAAATATAATCCTAAGAGAATATTTATGTTTAAATATTAAATATTATTTTTATTTTTATATATAATAATTATTATAGTGGAAAATATTATATTTCTAATAGGTTTAACATTAAAAGGTTTTTAGATTACTTTTTTAAAAATATATGTATTTATGTAAAATATTTGGTTTGTTTATATCATATTCTTATCAAATATATTGGATGAATATAATTTTTTTTTGTAATATATTACATATAAATTTAATTAATATTATTAACTAGTAGTAATTAATTTATATAATTAAGATAAACCTTCATATTTACATTAGAATTTTCTTTTTGAACGTGATTTCATTTATATTCATTTGGTTTATATATTCATTTATAATTATTAGGTAAACAATTAAATCAACTATATAAATTCATAAGACAGTCAATCCATTCACCATAAATTTATCATCTATATTATATATTTTTAAATTGTAATATTTTAATAATATTTTATTTCTTGGTAACACTCAACCCTACTTGTTAGACACGAAATTCAGGAAATTAATTCTTGAGAGTAATGAATGATAATCTCAGTGTTATGTTACTAGAAATATAAACATTATGTTTAATTTCATGCACGATTTACTTGGTTCCATGTATAACACATTACATACATTGTAATTTAAAATAAAATAATCTATTTTTAGTGGTGTGTGAATTGAAAAATATCAAAATGATTAAATTAACTCAAATAAAAAAAATCTCATGGTGTTACATTCTACCCCCTTACCATTACTTTCTCAATAGAAATTCTTATAGTTTATCAATGGTTTAATACATGAAATCTCCATTCATAGAAATCCAAATGGTTAAAATGAACACTAATACATCCAATAAAATGGAAAAAATGGACCATTAATGGTTACCTAATGTAACTTATAACTAGCATCCCAAATAGGAGAACAGAGGTGGTAGGTGAAAACATAGATGAATTGGAAAATTGTAAATATGTTTTTTGTTAATTTGTTAATCAATCACAAATATGTGATTAATAAATGAAAATTTGGCAGTCTAAAGGTCATACATATATGATGATTTAATAGTCCATTCGATCATTAACCAATAATATGTATTTAGGACAAATATTTTTTCATTTTCCTTACATTGAGTAATTCTTTTATGGAACAAGATTATAAGGAAATATACATATTTCATAAATTTATATAAAAAATTATTATTTTATTGTGATTTGATTAATTTCTAATTCATCTAATAATTCATTAAGTGGATGTATATAAATTCACATTGATTTATTTAGCCCTTAAATACACATTTAAAAGATATTATGTCCACTCAAAGAATGAAAAGTATATCTAGTTATCTCTAACTATTTTTTTAAATAATTATTGTATATATATTCATCTCTAAACATAAATATTAACTACACTAGTTCATTAAAAAAATAATTACACATTAACCAAGACATAGTGTAGGCCAGTAGTTGGAATGAATCCCTTAATGTCCTTAATTCATGGGTTTAGGAATCACGACCTTGCAGAACATGACTGGTTGTCACCTAACATATATGATTTCATTTTCTAAACCACAAGTATATAATCTCCTAAATGAATATGGTACACGTTAACGAAATAATATTAATCTCTAAATAGCCTTTTATGTTAGGGTTTACATACATCCTCAATACATAAATACTTCTTTTGATGATTAGAATTAAAATTTATGTAATTTTTAACCATATAACCCTTTTGTATGATGAAAATCCATAACATTAGAAATAAATTCAAAATATGATCTTAACATTGATCCCCCATATATCACAATGTATATATTGGGTTTCACATTCCAAACATGTGAATACGCACATCATAAATCATCATAAAACATGGTAATAACATGAATTTCCATCAATCAATTTGGAAAAAAATACGTTCCACCATTATCCAATGACTAATATATATATATACATTAAATCTAAGAGGTTTTACAGTTAACCCATTATTAAATAGACTACTATTTCAGAAAATTATTATTTGGTTCTGTGTTCATGGATAATATCCAATTTAATTTATCCATAACAATCGTCTCTTTATCCTAGATATATATATTTTTCTTTATATCTTCATAAAATTAATGGTTAACATCCCTTAGTCAAAATATCAAATTGCAATTACATCAAATTACTAGTCGATCACAAACATTCAACATAATATTGTAAATTGTTAGTGAAAAACAATAACTATAAAATCATTATTGGATTAACCACTCATATAACATAATTCATCAATCCAAATAAAAAATGAATTATTTCAATTTTATCCATTAGAAGGATACCTCTTCCTATTGCATAACACATCTGTCCATTCACATTTCATCTGTAGTCTAATCATTAGCCACAATATAACTATTACTCATAACACCATATAGATTCTCATCATGAAACTTTTGACGAGGACATTGATTTTCATATTGACCAGTCATTCCAAACATAAATCATTTAACAAATGATGATATATTAGGGTTGAAATCATTCCTATCCATATATTGACAAAAAACATAATTTTTTCATGGTAGATAATTTATTTCTGTCCTTATCTTCCACATTTGTATCATCTTTTGGTTCTTCATAGATGTTATATTGGGTGATTCCTTCTAGATTATTGGAATAATGGGAATTATAACTTCAGTCATCTATGGTCACCATTACCCAAACTCTTAAAAAGATTCATTCCATTATTCCATGATGAGTAAGAATGTTGGTTAAGTTCCATGTTATAAATCATGTTCCATTAAAACTGATTAGGCCAGATCACAACATCCATTATTACAGAGATCATTTCATATTACTACTCATCAGCAAAGAGTAAATCACATTAAACATTATCCTATTTCCATCTAGTTCCTCCCATTATGTAAATGTAGAAATGAATTTGTGGGAAACACATATCATAGTGGAAATACATATAATAGTGAAAAAACATTAACTTATATGTTGTCTAAATTTTGAATCCTTCCATAAAATGTGACAATTAGGTAAATTTGGGGTTATTCATAGAAAGATTCTACTCAGATCCTTCTTGATGGTATGTGAATAGTTTGTGAAGTCCAAAATTATATCCTCTAAGAGTGTCAAACTTGGTGTCCAGTATGTCCCATTATTTTGTACCAAGTTAAGCTATGGTAGACTAGAAACACATTTTAAGAGTAATTAAGGAATTATACATCTATTATAGATCCATATCCACATATAGTATCCTGATAGGGATGCATTTCTAGGAAACCACATATTATATCCTTTACCAAATTTCATGGATATCTTCCATACTATTAACATGTTTTATACATATCACAATAGAAATCCCTAAACATATGAATATAAATATACCAAGGGATATCACTAAAGTTTTCTAATCTTATCATTCAATGGTTAAATAAAAAATTTCTCTAATAAAATTTAGAGATCCTCACTTTTCAAAAATTAACATTACATATCATTAGTGGAATACATAAAACATAATACTAATTGAAATCCAAATATTGTATTAGACTAATTCATTTTGTAATATCGAAACATAATCACTGGTACATGTGTGAGAATCATTACCTCCAACTAAGAACATCAAACAAGAACCCCTCTTAGATATATCATACATTCAATGAATCTTCATAACATAGGGAAGGAAACATAAAATGGGATTACCTAAGATTCTGAGTATGGATAAACATGGGATACATGTAAACATAAACATTGGAAAATGGATATGTGAAAATGATCATTACATTAGAAGACAATCTCATATTTATAATGATCATAAACACGAGTCAATGTATAAGTATTATATCTTCATATGACATGATTAAAAATGAATTAAAGAACATAATCCATGAAAGCATAAAAATTAAAAAAACCCTGGAATTGTTGAAAAAAGATAATCATATAATATGATTTTTATAGTAGTGAACACATCACATGCATGGCCATTGTAGAAGTATGGGTTTACACTCCATACCAACGTGGTAGTCATGGTTCACTCCCATTTTCATCTTAGTGGTATGAGTTCACTCATCCTTCCATCTTGGTCATCATGGTTCACCGCCATGGACATCTTAGAAGTCAACATTATACCCAAGAAAATCTTCATATGTGTCGTTATATATAAATCATTACCCAATGAATCGTAGGGAGATATAGATGCCACAAATCACCTAAATAAAGCATGAATACATGTTCAAAAAAATTAGAAACTACTATATCACATCCTATGAAAAGAAATGGATATCATAAACATTTAATCATATAATAACTTTTGGAAAAATAAAAAAGTTTCATAATCTCATTATAAGAATAACTAGTAAAAAGAAACATGTTTTAGAATCTTATAACCCATGATAAAGAGATGCATCTAATACACATACTTTCCTAAAAACAACGACCATTCAAAAAAATGAATCAATACAATGAATCATTTACCCATAAATTCATGATTAACACTTAAATTTGTCATCATTGATGGGAAATAATTTTTAATTAACATTAAAAATATTATTAATGGAAATATCTTTTCTTCTTTTAAAAGTAATATTTTTACCACTTTAAATCAATTTAAGACAACTTTCCTGAAAATAAATTTGAACAATTTTATCAAAATCATTAATACCCTTTTGAAAAAATTGTTCATTGAAATCATATAATGAAAACATAAAAATATATTGATAACTTTTTGCATTGAAAAAAAATTATTTATTTTGAAAACACTTTCTAGAGAATCCATTGAATATTAATTAATTACATATAATTGAGTCTTTGGAATAATTTAAAATAATTTATAAACATAAAATAATTTTGAAAATGAAAAATAATTGGGAACCACATTAAAATAATGAATTTTCAGAATATTAGAAATAAATATTATTTTTTTAAAATAGCATTTCAATCATGAAAATGAAGCTCAAGGTAATTATGTTCATTATGGTGGTTAAATCTATACAGGGAGATGAATCATTTTTCACCATAATGTGTTTCGAAACTCCCCCAATCATGAAACAAAAAGAATATTCCACTTAAAAATAAATTCTTTCATAAAATGTAAATAACGGATAGAAGTTTCATTTAATCATAAATGGATAATATTGTAATATTTTATGAATATTTTCTTACAGGAAAATAGGTTTTAAAGTGACACAAATTTATTACCAATGTATGGTTAATGTTTGTGTTTCATAAAAAAATCATAACCATTTTATATAACAAATAGTGGAAAAATTGAATCAATACAGGAAAATATCATTAATATTTAGGGGAGAATTTTTTTTTGAGTTTTCATAACAAATGTATCATAATATTTCATCAAATGAATCGTAAACCTAAACAATGTCGACAAGTGATGAGATTGTATCAATGAAATATTACAACATGGTAACTATAAACCATACATCCCATTTATGAAAATGTAATTATTATAAGCATAAAATATCCTAGAAAAACAATATTCATGATATAACATTTAAAATATAGTATATAATCCTCATGGAATTATAAATGTTCATAACATAGAATGTGTATCAATGAAGAAAAATCGAGACAAAATTACTTTATTGATTTATAAACTTTTGAAACATAAACCACATCATATAAATATCATAAAATGGATACATAAATTCCCATATGTATATATATATTTATAATAATCATATAAACAATCTATGGGTAGTATACACACCAAACAAAATAAGTGGGTTTTTATGAAATCCTATATCTCATAAAAATGAACTATTAGATGACATTCCTTGATTCTCATTAAACTCATTCCAAAATCCTATATAATAAATATAAATATTTATCATATTATTTTATCTATTTGAAAATATGTTTTCATTATAAATTTATATTACCCACTTCTTAATCAGTCATTGTGACAGTAGGTTGTATGTACAAATGAATATCATTTCTGTTTCATTGTAAAATTGAAGAAAGATCCAAACATACATATATGTATATATGTAAATATTATTATTATTTTAGAATTACTTTTTAACATATATAATATATGTACCATAATAAAATACTTAATACATTATATGTATTGTCTGAATGAATCACATGACTTTGGAGGGGGGGTAGTCCACACTTCTGTAAACAAAATTATTGTATTTACACAAAATGGAAAGCATAATGATATGTCTTGTAAAATAATTTAATAATATAAAATAAATAATATTTATAATATATATCATATATAAATTGAGTCGTTATCATAATTCCCAACCATGAATTATGAAAAATGAATAATAAACAATCATAGTATTGTTATGATGTAGTTTTCTGTACACATAAATAGTATCATCGTTACCCTTTAGAAGGAAGTGTTGGTAAGTGTACGAAAAAATTTCATAAGAAAATATCTAATTATATATATGATAATCGAGTTGTTGTATTTTCATGTAAACATTATATTGGATTATGTGTAGAAAGAAAATAAGATAAAGGACCGTGAGGAAGGATGTTACCACTTCCTTGGGTGACACCTATTGGTTTTCACCAAAGACCATCCTTGGGATTCAATTTGCCAAACAAGAGGAAAAAAGTTTATTGGGATTTTGGGAATTTAATTCATCATATATTTTTCAATCCTAGGTGGGATTATATTTTTGATTAAGTAAGATGGGTGGATTCTATTTATAGGGCATGAAAAATACTCACACAGTATTTTTTAAAATATGGGTGTACACTAGTTTTTAATTAAAATTATTCATTGAAAACAATAAAAACTCAATAATGTAATTTATTTTCATATTAATGGATATTAAATCAGTTTAGTTCTTTTTTATATGTCATTTTACCCCATAAATATATTTTGTATTCCCTTGTTATTCTTGATTTTACCTTACTCATTGTAATTAATTTTAATTGCATTAAGTAATATGTGTTTTTCAAAAACTATGTTGAACTTATAATAAATTAAAAATTATGTTTATTTCATATATTTATTAAATTTTTATATATTATAATCACATAATAGTTTTAAATTAATTTAAAATCAATCTCACAACCATGATGAAACTTTAGGTTTGTAGTTTAAACTTGATTAAATGAATGTTATGTGTTTATATCCAATATTAATGTAAAATTGGATATAATGAATTATATTTTACTATTTGATAAGATTTAATATATTGAATTTTAAAACCCAATTAAAATACAATTTAACCTTAAAAATAAATTATACAAAATATATGTTTTCAATTTTAATTCAGTATTTTTCCCAATTCATTAAATAATGAAACCCCAAGGAAAAATACCCAAAATACCTCACACGTTATATTTTTATTCTATTAAAAATTCTATGTTCATTATTAAATATAACTTTTTTTAAATTTTCATAATTTATTACTAAAAATGAAACACCATAAAAGGCGATAATATAACATTTTTTAAAAAATATTTTTTTATGTAGAATATTTTTTTAGTTAATATTTCATGCGTATAAAATGTATTAGAAAATTATGATAAATATATTTCTGTATATGTAAAATATTAATTTAATTAAAATCATTCCCTCGGAGTATGTAATTTAACTTATTTACATAAATCATTATTTTAAAATAAAAACATTCTTTTAAAAATACAACCATTTTATTTTCATTTAGTTTATATATTGATTTCTAATTAATAGGTAACCATTAAATTCATATATATATATATATATATATTAATATATAAAATTTAATTAATCCTTTAATCATCAATTAATGGATATATTATATATTATAAAATAATAATATTTTAATAATATATTATTGTTCTGTAACACTCATTATTGTGTGTTATGTAAACCACCAACACAAATAATTCTTTTGTGTTACATAATATAATATCGATGTAACTTGTATTGAATAATAAAACATAAGAAGCATGTTTTTCACAATTAACATAGTGTTTCATATAATTAAATAAAAAAATTTTTCTTTAATATAATGATTAACATATTTAGTGTTGTGAGAATTGATAAATATCAAAAAAAATTAAATTAATTAGAGAAAAATAATGCACAAAAGCTAGAGGTGTTACACTACCAGCCTTAAAAAAAGATGGAGCGAACAACTGAGATTTATACACATTGATATGAGTCCATGAAGTTTGTGACATCAGAGACCAACTACTATTATCTCATCTCATGATGGAAACCTATTATATTCCTTCTTATGAAAATAATTCTTCTGAGTACATATCCTTGTTCACCTACACCGTCGTCTAAAACATAATATAAATCAGAAAAAATGGTATAACAATATTAGGGATATATGGGAAGTGTTCCTCTTTAAGAAACTACAAATTAGACTCATTTCAATGAAAAATACCATGGTTGAAATGAAAAATTTCCTTAAACAAGATCACATAATCCCCCATAGAAATACTTCCATTCTAAATAGAACTTGTATATTGCCTTTTTAACTCTATCCTGGTCGATGAATTGATCTTTTCATAGAAATCCTTTTAATAATTTACCTTGGTAACATCATCCTCCTGCGAGTCCGCTAGAAAATGTGTATACCACGGATGTGTAGAACACGTTATCTGAATTATGGAAAAAATAACAGAAAATATTTCTAGATGATAGATTAGAAAGAAAATTTTCAAAAAATCCTCAAATGAGTTATTTGTCTTCACATCAATTATTTCCCTCTCAAAAATTGGTATGTTATACCATAAAAAGTTATACAAGGGAATCTTCCATACCCTATCCTACAATGTTGAGTCAATATTTTGATAACTAATCAGATCATTCTACTGAACATCAATTATCAAATCAATACACTAATGAAAACATGGAATAATAATAAAAAATGAGGAGAAACACTATGATCATAATAATTTCATTTTATTATAATTCATCAAATTCAGGCCTTTAATTTTAACATATATCACATAATTCAATCATGATAAAATGAAACATGACGTATGTAAATATCTTCTGTCATTACCCAATATGTCACACCACCTCCCTCAGAAATTTGATTAAATTTGGGGGCTTCTGTCATATCATGTGGTAGATTGAATATCATACAATAAAAAGTAGTATTTTTATATTTAAGGTTGTAATATTAGATAAATTTGTTTCCATACTATCACACTAAATACTCATGGTTCATAACCCCAAATATCATCTTATATCTCAATATAGTACTCTAATACAACTTTTTCATGACCCCCACTATCCAATGGATAACCTATTAGTCCTGAAATTTAAAAATAGAGATAATAACCCTTGATTTCCACAATTTATAGGCCCTAAATTGGTTATAATATCTGATTATTCAAATTTCTCATAATTGAATGGTATTCCAGAAATTCATTTAATATAGATCAGGAGATATAAAAAAATCTCAAAGAAATAAAACTCATAAAAATGAATGGAATCCAAAAAATAAATCCGAAAATGTATTTAAAATATATTAATTTACAAAAAATATATAAATAAATATTAAAATATATCCTTCAAAATTGAATTAGCAGTAACTAATTTGTTTGAACTAGTAATGTCCAAATTTATCATTGACCGTCTTCTAGATTCAAGAAAACTATTTATATATTTATGGTTATAATAATAGACATAGATGTTAGGCTCATACTGAAGCGATATTATGGATAAATTTATAGATAGTAAGAATGAATTAATTGGAAAACTGTAGATTTAATTAAAACGAACAACCAGTTAACTAAAGAATACCATTATCCCCATAACACCATCACGAAATAAATCATCCAATATAGTAACATAATATGAATTATATCATTGAAGGATACCCTACACATCTTCCCCATTTATATTCTATTATCATCCCCCAATGTTTTATGTCATATAGATTATATACCTTCCTTAGTAACTAGGAAAAAATACACCATCGAATCTTCATCACATATTGCTCGAATACACCAAGGAATCTACATCAAATAACATCTAATATCCCCTAGGAAACCACATCATATCCCAACCTCTATCATATTAAAATACTAGGGTTTCATAAATATAAATAGATTCAATCACATCCACTCCTGGTACCATGAATGTCCTACAATATGAACCACGTCATACTCTCATAAAAAATTCCAATTCAGAAATGTTTTTCTTTTTTTATCGAGGCTTGTGCATTAAAATATCACCTTGAATTCGGAGTGTGTAATAGTCAAGATCTAGTAAATAATTTTCACTAAAATGGATGTTTGGTTAAAATACTAGGAACCCAAAACCAATGGGGTTCATTGTAATGATTCGACTCGAGTGGGGTGTATATATTAATTATATAATAATTAACTCATATATAAATAACACTGAAGTAAATCCTAGGATATTCATTATAAGATAAAAAAGTAACACCCAATATCCTCATGGTCTCACAACCTCAAACAATATATTTACCACCTATAAATGACTGAAACCACATTATCACAACACATAGACAATCCAAATCCAAATGTTCCATTAAAAACCCATATTTTAATTTTGAAATCACAAAAAAGATTCATTTAATATAAAAATTCATTTTCTATCTAATTCTATTCAACATTTATCCTCATATAATAATTTGAGGTTCATTCCTTTACTAAAAATAAACTATAAAAATCATCATATAATAACACAACCATCTCCTACTAATGAACCCTACATCACAACCCCCACACATCACAACCACCACAAATCATAACCACCAAAAACATCATCTACTTCATTTTACCACCTCAGTTTTGAAAAAATTATTTTTATCCTAATTAACTTATTAATATGTTTTTAATTCTCACAAAAATCTAATTGTCAATGGGAAACCAATTTATTTGGAGGATATAAATTCCCAGACATTTTTTTGGTATGTTTGGTTTAATCAAACAAACCAATCATGGTTCAAAATTTTCAATGATCCTCAAAAGCACCCAAATGTCAACATAAATCTGATTTTCAAGGATAAGATGACACAAAATGGTTTTCAAATTATTCAAAAGAACATGTAATATTATTTTTAATTTTCCTTTCCCTATATGTTCAATATGACAAAATTTTCACCTTTTCTAATATAGAGTGAATAATTTACCAAAATTGTATAAAAGTAGTAATATTCCTACATGAAAATATAATATAGATAATTATAATATCATTCCTTGATTTAATCATAATATATGACCAATACACATAATGGATGAAAAAATATTTCACTCCCACCCAAAAACATTGGAAAACACTCCAATTTATATCCACAAAAGCCAGTACCAACCAATATCAAACGACCAACAAAAAATTATCATCCCACTATAATGACCCCGAAAAATTATCAAACTAAGATAATGGGAATGTGGGATGAGGGGAGATCATTCCTTGAACTACATTTCTTGATTTAATTATCCAATGGTTTATTTATCACAATATAATGACCTAGATGTCTTGGGATGTCGAGAAGTAATATTAATATCATTGGGAGATCCAAAGAATTTAAAATAAATATTCCATACACCTATTTATATATAAACCCCACTTCAATCCACAAATGTGTGCTCGAAGAAAAAATTGATTTTTTTAGGTTATATCAATTTAATTTCTAATACTTATAATTGTTTCCCCTATTTTTTTCCAATTTTCAATAAAATGTTTCCCATACACCATGTTCTAGCCCATGGAATGGTATTACCCATGCTCGCCCTTTATTTATTTTCAATGGCCAAACACCATTGTTTGATTACAATTCAAATGATATTTTACCTTAATCATGGGAATGTAGATAGTTTTGTTTGTTTATGTTTCCCATTTCACATAGTTTCTCATCAAAATCACCAGACCCAATGTATGGATACCCAATGGGTGTTTACATTTTTCTAAAATAAACATTGAGTCCTCCATCCAAAAATAGCCTCCACATTTCCCAACACCAGCACATGGTGGTACAACAAACATGTCTAAGTTCCTTTTTATCCTCATTATCACCCAACCAGTAATCTATTTAGAACCACCAAACCATATAAAACTACAATGGTTATGAAAAGTGTATCCTGTCAATCACACCTAAATGTAATTAAATTAAATTTTTTTCATTATTAAAATTCAGTATCTCAATCTTGTTGTCCCTATAAATATTGATTTATGGAATCAATGTTGATTAATAATATTCATTCATAATGATATGTTTTATCTCTACTCTTTTTAAATATATATTATTTATAATTAATTAATCCAAATTCATCATCTCTTGAAAAAAACAAGGTTGAACAAATATCTTATCACCTATATTGACCCAACATTTTGTGACCCAAATGATGAAACACATAACGAATCCAAATATGTCATACATATATTTTAATTATAACTATTACAATAAATGAACTCATCAAATGAAAAATTATCAACCCTAACATTTCCATATTTGATCACATATTCCCAAGTTATACTCCCAAATATTTGAAAAATATCCTCAATATATCAATCAGTTTATGAGTGATATTTTTTGTTAAACAAAAAATATATTACCATAGAATGTTATAGACCTTTTATAATTTATACCTTAACCTAGGGTCACTATTTGAGATAATACACTTTGGTACTCCCGAAATTTTAATTGATTCATTCATATCAATCATAAAAAAATCATCAAATTAAAATGATTCATTAGTTTGTTAGAACTAAAATAATTTTTTATGTTGATCCATAACTAAACATATACAATAATGTTTTTATACTGATATTAACAATTTAATCCTAAAATTCATGGAAATTTCTTCTCCTTCTCTGTTGTAATGGATAACTTCCATACAAACGTCATCGAGCATTGATAATTTTCCATCACCTATTTACAAGAAAAACATTGAGAAATATATCTCCTGATGTATTTATTCATCCCCCAATACTTAACATATCATATAATGTCACAATACTTCTTACAGGATCATCAATTCAATTCCAATTGTGAATGGTGATATTTTTTCAAAACATCATTCTTCAGTTCCTACGGAATCTATGTTCATTCTCCAGACCAAACAACATTGTTCATTGGATTACTTGTACAGTCGTTTTCTTAAATATTAATAAAAATATTATCATATATATATATATATATATATTGTTCTCTTTTTATATGTTAATTAAATATTTTCATAGAGTATATATCGCATTAGAACGTCATAGAAGTTCGTTCCTCTGTTGATTACCTTAAAGTGCTATGTTTATATTCTTAAACATGTGTCCTATGGTCAAAATAAAAATATATGACAAAACACATAGAATATTTTAATTCTATTTTCAGAATACTCATAATTTGAAAAGAATTAAACAAATTATGTTTCACTTGGTAATCTTAATGATAGATTAATATGATTACATTTTTACAAGTATAAATTCCCTATGTTTTCATGTCATTGGATATCCTTATATATGTATGATTCCAACGATCATTACTTTTGATATTATAATTATTTTATATCATGTGTCACATAATTTAATGTATCTACAGAACTATGTTGGTCTATTCCTAATGTGAAGTTTGAAAATATGGGACAACCAAGAGTTATACATTATTAAAATTTCTATGAATATATTATATATTCTTGAAAATTATTTATGTTGATATTCCAGGGACATTGACTAGAATGAAACTATGAAACTGAAATCCCAGGGCCATGGGTATGTCATGTAAATTTAATGATGTCAAAGAATGATATATCAAGAATATTCGATAATTAAATGAGTGTATAAAATTTATTATTTTAGATATTCGGATAAATATTATTATATTACATAATTACTATTCATATATGGATTTTTTCATTGCAATATTATCTATTCCTATATGGGTTGCATTATGTATTTATAGATACTAATATTGGTATTTAGGGAAGCTCAATTAATGACACATATTAAGAGGCATATATAATAACTCAACTATTTTTTCCATTCACCCCAATTGAATTCTATTTTAATATAACAATTTTTAAAAATACTATTTTAATAACAACAAAATAAGCTATATTAATTATTTATTAATCATAGTCCTTAAATCACCATATTTATATCTCTTTAAAAATATATAAATAATTATTCTCATGTATTTGAACAAATAATTTATTTATTTATCAAATGAATAGTATTTATTTGTTATTATAGGACCAGTAAATGGCATTGATGGAGGGTGGGAAATGTTCTCCATTGGTAAACTAAAATGATCTAATTATTTTATAACATTTTTATAATTAATGAAATATTTATTTAATTATGTGATATCTATTTTTTCCAAAAAAAATTCCACTCTATATTATTTCTATTAATTAAATAAAGAATACAATAAGACTATTATTTTATTTTGTAAAAATAAGAAATTATCAAAAAAAATCCTATATATATACACCAAATTATATCATTTCTAAAAATTTGGAGAATTAATATGTTGTGAATAATAAATCCTCTTCTAGATAATTCTCCTAATGAAGAATATCTCCAGGGCATCTCTGAAGCATGAGAACGTTCCTCCACATTTATCATCCTAATAAATAATAATAGAAAAATAGAGATATTCAATCTAGAGAAAAGGATTTTGTTTTTGTCATGGGAAAAATATAATATGATCAGACATTTCTTACTAGAAATTGGAATTCCACCAGTTTCATTTAATTACCAAGGATCATATGGAGATCACCACTAGGGGGATTCTATATTATATCATTATGATATAACATTGTTTCAACATTAATTTGCATATATTAATCAATAAATAAATCATATAATGATCTCATGTTTGATTTATTTTATTATCAGTAAATCATTTATAAATTTAGTTTTGAATTATCCTCCCATATTGGTTTCTAGATTTGTTTTCATTATTCATAAGAGCATTCATTATGCATCATGTTTTTGAATCATGTTCATATAGGTTATTCATATAATATAATTAAAACATTATTTGAACAGTCTCATATCCTCCACTAACCACATTAATTTTTATTAATAAGATCATAGTAAATATTAGAAATATTTATAAATTTTTTAAATACTTATGAATTTTCAGTTATTTTTCCAATTCATTTTTTACATTATTTAGATGATTAGTTATTAGTATAGTAATCCTTAATATAACAAGTAATTGGTAAAAAACACATGACGGAAATATAAAGAAACTATTCCTATGTAATGGATAATATGGAGTAATTTCATAGGACTATAAAAATGTGACCAATGATAACATCATGTACCAATATTCACCAAACTAGGACATGGTAGTAGTAAATGAAGCTATTACTATGGAGAATTATGTAACATATTTACAGTATGTGACTTGATCAGGACCTTCTACCACACCATTTTGGGGATTACAAACATGTAGTTTTCCCCATACTTTATAGACTCACATTATTAGGAAATCGTGTGGTGAAACACATGTTGTTGATTTATAACAATATGTGTAAGGACCTAAAGCACATAGACATGGACCAATTATAATTTCATAACATGTGGATGTAAGGAACATCATGTTACCAATAAATTTTCATATGGATTATGTGTTGATTTAATAGATATATATAATATGAGAATATATCAAAATAATAATAATATAAGGATATAAACATAGTGTAATCTATACATGTTTTTGTAGAGTAGACACTAAGAATAATTGATCAATTTATAATTATTTTATATTAAAATAAAATTAATTACTACATAAAATAATATTAATATATTTTTCTATTTCCTAAATTAATACTAAATGTTATTCTATAGGTTTTAAATGATATAAATAATATCCTTATTTTTGTATATAATTAAAATCTGCACATCATGTATGGGCATTACAGGTCGGGTACTCTATGTGAATTAAAATTGGTATATGTCATGTGAATTTACATTTGTGTGTGTGTGTGTCCAATAATGGTTTAATAGTCATGTACTTATGTGACATAGTGTTTATTCTATATGTCTTGTGTGTGTCCAGTATTGGTCAAAATAGTCATGTACTTATGTGAAATAATGTGTATTCTATATTTCTTGTGAGTTCATTGTACTTATAAGGGTTGATTCAAGGAAACTATTTGTTAGAATAGGTACAAAATGCACTTCTTAACAGTAAACAATTTCTTAATTAATATATTTTAAACAATATTAATCATTTCATTTGTTTTAAAATAAAATTAATGGGAATACCTGGGATATATTGGATGGATATTATGAAAAATTAATACATAATTAATATGAGAATTTATTTACTAAAACATTAAATTTGTCTATAATAAATATCAATTGTGATAAATGTTAGAATTTTGTTTAAAATATGTGTTTTTTTCATGTTTGTGTCATAAATAGAATGATTGCCCAATGTTTGTGATGAATTTAATTTACATTAATTATTATTTAATTAATTTTATAACAATTAATATTATCAAGAAAATGATGAATTTTTTGTCATCCCCACCACTTTATCATGTAAGGAAAATCTTTTTTATTCTTTCATCTATTTAAATGTCATAACAATTCCATTGATAACCATCAGTTTTTATTAAGTTAAAATATTTAAAGCATAAAAATCCTTAAAGAATGATGTTTTTCATGTTAATATCTATAGAGAAACAACCCTATAAAATATATATGAATATAGGTGGTATTTTTGAATTTGAGACCTAACAATGGTTCAAACAGTACATCCCATAGATTCAATGGTTACTATGTCATCCTTGTGATGAAATAAAGAGAATAAATCTCATGACGGTAAATTTTTTTATTTTATTGTAACAAAATTCATGGTTAATTTTCTATATTAATTATCCTGATAAGATAAGTAAATGAATTAAAAAAATTTAAGGAATATCATATAAAAATTATGGGATACATACATTATTTTTTCAACACTGGATTGTCCATATTTGTTAAGGAAAAATATAATTATCAAGTCATCAAAATGATGATTTCAATAAATTTAAAAATAAGAAACAAAAAAAATACCACAAAAATATATAATAATTCAAAAAATCTTTACATTACTTAGTTTATGAATAGATTAATAGATTAAAGTGAATTTTTAACCAATTTCAAGGTGCTTTCATTTATCAATTTGTTATAACATGGGATTTCGGTCGAATTGGCTTTATCATAGAAAGGGGCCACTACAAATTAATGAATTGGCTAAACATAGAAGAATATATAGAGGGAATTTCATTCAATGTTTATGGATTGGGTAGTCCCCTCAACAAATCATGCAGTTAATAAATTTTAACTGGAAATATATCCAACCTCAATACATTTGAATAATTTATTTGGAAAAATTATGGGGTATATAAAGAGAAATTTTGAACCCTTCCTAAATATCCAACTAAAAGGCCATTTTGATTCCAGTTGTGGGGGATATTGGGATGTAATAAATTATTGTGTTAATGATATGATAATCTAAATTATTATATAACACACATTTTGATAGGATGGAAAAATTACTAAATATTTATTTATTTTATTATAAAAATTTTAATATCATTGAAATTATTTTCTTATATACTATAGAATAATAACCTATTAATGTATGTAAATTCTATGATTAGTAACGCAGCATGGACATTATATTACAAAAGGAATAGATGCATCACATACTAGAGGCCCTAAGTTACGATTTTACCTATAATAGAGGAAAGTGTGTAAGATCTCTCTTTCTACCTAAAAATCATTGACGGTGTGTCAGATATAAATTTCATGATGTTATAATTCATTTAAAATGAATTTTAGAAGTTTCAACAAAACATGGATTGATATTCAATTCTAATGCATCATTGTGATATTTATTACAATATATCAAGAAAGTAGCAGTCTTAGATCACCAAAGCACTCTTTATATTAAAATTTTGATATGGTGTTTCTATTAGACCAAATGTGATAAATATGATTGTATATATTTATCATAAATTCATTCTATGTGTTATATTACCTAACTAATGACACAAAAAAATGGAACATACTTCACCCATTTATAGCTTCTATAAAAAAATTGTATTTTAAAATTGAGAAATTGAGAAGACTGTCCCATTTCTCGTTACTCAATTTCTATAGGATGATAAGTATATCATTCTTGAAAATCATTATTTGAAAATTGAGTGTATGTAAATTGTCTATATGGAAATCTATAAGGATAACTCCATGTATAATTATTCTTCACACCACCACTCAAGGCTGTTTAGAATCATGGTCATTGAAGGGAACAAGACACCGTATTTTATTCATTTAGCAGAAAGGGACACATGTTAAAGAGTTTTACAATGTAATTGAAGAAAGGGGAAGCTTCATGTGCATTCATTATAAAGTGAGATATTTCTAAATAAAAACAATTAGTATTAGAAAAAACTTTTGGATCCCATATTCATTTCTTATTACTTGCACTGAAAACTTTTATGAATGTTTCTCGAAGTTAGAAGCATCTATGAGACTTTAATTGTTCTGAAATTGTTTCAATAGGTATAAGAGTCTATTATCACGAATTTACAATAAGAATGATTTTGGTTTTATGGAATAATTATTTTTTATGATTCATTTTTGGGAAAATAAATTTATCTACCTAGTCATTAAATGGATTGTTTTATTAAAAAATCAAGGAATAATTTATTATAATTTTAATAAGATTGCATATATTATAGTAAAACACACTTAAATAATGGTATCTATGTACTAGAATATAATATACAAGTGTTATTAATTTATAATATATCCATTTTTCTTAATCAATATAAGACCCGACTCTAGAATAACCAGCTCAGTCACTTATTGAAAATGGTCATGAAGAAAATAATTTCAATTAAGTATATATATTCATATTAACAAATATCAGTTGGTATATTTCACACATTTTTCAGAGATTAATGAAAAATTTTCTATTTAGTTAAATAGGTGAAAGAGCCACATATATTTCTTAATTAATTCATGCATGTGTGTGTGGACTATTTACTATTGATGAAATGGGTGTATACTCATATGTCATAACTAATATTATTGATTATATTCGATATGTACATGTCAAAATAATGGGGTAATATTCAGGCTCCCCTAATAGAATTAAGTAATATAAGAATTAATTAGATAATAAACAGGTAATGAGGATGAATTTATTTTATTAGTCCATGGTAAATAATATTTTAACCAAGAATTCATTGATTATCAATATTGGTTTTTGATTCTATCATACCTTAATCTCCATTATACACTATAATGGAAAGGTTTCAGATACATGGGGAATTGCACGTTGTTAGACATGGGGAGATAAATGATGACCCATATATGTATTTCATTATACTTGTGCGGATAAAACGTATACAAAGATTCATAAACTCTAAATTAGGTGACAAGTGAAGAGGAAAATGGGGTTCTATTAAAATTAACAATGAGGAACTAAGTGAATATTTATATGATATCCAATGAAAACTACACTGTCCAATAAATTTTAACCCTTAAAAAATTATAAATTGTGACTAGATAAAAAAACTCCTTGTGAGTCAAAACATAACTAAAAGTTGTAGTGGGGTGAATATTTGTTAGGAAGATTCCACGAATATTGATAAAAAAGGGTTTTCATATGAAATGATTCAGAAACGTATTAGGGATAATGGTATTTTATATACATAAGAGATATATTATAGAACAAGAGTTGTTAGATACCTGTAAATATATTGTTTTTATTTATCAAGAATGTTACTCATTATTAGATGATAATAATTATCATATATCTAATAAGGAAGAAATAAGTGGAACATACGCTACCAAATATAATGAATCAATGAATTATTAATTGGACTCCATGTATGAAAACAAATTTGGTTTTAATAGATCCTGATGTTGATATAAAAATAAATTCTAGTAAAATATGTACAAAAACGTTATAGTCATGGAAGGTATATTTGGTTTTACTAAATTTTTATTGGCTACAATTGGTATTAAACAGTGTCATGGAATTGACAATGAAGAATAATTTTCTAAAATATCTATGCTAGGATATTTCAAAATTATAAAATACTTAATATAAAACCTATATTATAATATTTTAAAAATAGATCACAATAAAAAATTCCTTAAAATGAACCATATAGAATATTTCTACATGGAACTACTGTAAGAGTCTATTACTAAAAAAGAATAAAATACAGTATATAATTTGTTGAGATAAATATATGTGTTGAACAAATATTCTTGAAAATTAAACATTCAATTTGATTAATCAATATTGAAATTTAAATTCCTAAATGAAAATTGTAAACCTTATGTCTATAAACTATTTCAAGGTAGTTTGATCAATTTCATAAAAGTATATGTTGATGGAAAATAAAAAACGATAATGAAATACCACACCTATAGTCTCTAAATTTGTGTTTGATAAAATTATCATCTGTAAAGTAATGAGGTGAATAAGAATACTTTCATGATATCATGATTCAACATTATATATCTAAGAGTCATCTTGGACTAAGCCATGTTGCACACATTGACTAGATACTAATCAAATTTCGTATATAAATATTTTTTGGGGAATAATTTCCAATTTCAATATTCATAAACATCACTAAGAATATTTTTCCATAGACATAGTATGAGAAGAATATGATAAAAATTATCTCATATGTAACAACGATAGGGCTAGTACATTATTTTGGTCTTTTTACTAGGAATTATCTTTTCAAAACCTAGATCATTATAATAATATGTAAAGAGAATCTTGGAAACACCAAAGGGATGTTAATAACGAATATACTAATGTAAATGAAGAGGAATGAGGATATTATCCTTGTTTATTGATCGATGAACATCTAGATATTAAATGATATACATATATAAATTATGAAATAGATTGAGATGATCTAAAATCACATTTGGGATATATCTTCACCCTCAATTGAGGAGCTATGAAATGGAAGAGCTCAATGAAATTAGTGGTCTACGATTCCATAATAAAGATTTAGTATATTTTTAATTTTAATAAATCCGTGAAAGTAGTCTATATAAAAAATTCATCTTGGATTGGTTTGTGGTGACTATAAATAAATTTAAAATCACACTGAATTTTTATAATATTGGAGTGTAGAATATAGTAAAGGTAGAATGGACTCATTAATAAATGAGGAATATATAATGGAATTATAATTTGTAGGGTTATTTTTTGTAGATACGAGGGGTTTAAATAAGTATATTATCCTCAATGGACAATCTAGAAATCCCATTAACTAAATCTGTTTCTCAATAGAAGCATGAATATCACATGAGAGAAATCATACTAATAGTTTTTAGTAGTCATATTTAGTAATAATCAAATTCTATCAGAGTTTTTCCCATAGAACCAAAAACCATGAACATTATATTAAGTGTATATCCATAGTTATTAATATTATTAAAAATAATATCACATATTGACATATATTTTACATTAATTTAATGTTATAATGTCTTAGTGTATCATTCACATAGATTGGTCATAATGTTCCAGGAATATAATTTAAATCTTGGAGTTCATTGATGGTATTGGAAAATATATAGACTACGATAAATATAAAAATTAAGGATGGGACATGTAGTATGTTTAATTTTTAGGTTTTTAAAGCTTGATAATGAATGAAACCCTATCTCGTAATGCTCACACTTTGTAGTCTCCCTTATGGGTGATTATAAGGATATTCGTTATAATGGGAATTAAACATGTATGTCATTAAATAGATATTACAATATTAAAATGCTCATAATAATCCTTTGAAATAATAATATTATTAAATTATATCTGAAGTCATTAACATTGGTGTATTTCCAATAACCATGATGATATATTCATAATGTGCAGTAGGATACATTAGGTGTGTCCCATGTGTTATGGTCATAATAAATAATTCAATATAGTATTTTACCTTAGATTTAATGAAAATTATTGTCCAATAACATTGATTTTATTGAAACTACTAAACTAAAATAATATATCCTTGGAAAATGAAATTTTCATTTTAGGAAGTAAAATAATGATATATAGGGTACTGTAGTTAATGATATGAGTATGAAACCTTCATGATTTGAGAGAATGTGAAAAATGATTCTATTACACAATGAATGTTTTTATTTGTTCCTCATTCATTGATAAATTGTATTCCCCCGATATAGAATCCCTTAAATGTTTCTAATTACAGATATTGGGTTATCAGAAGCACCACTTAATGACACTAGATGAATAATATTTCTTCATTAATCATGGGTTTGTAATTAGCAAAGAATTTTTATGTGTTGAGTACTTTTCAAGATAATGAAAATTATATAATTATTAAATAATATTTAAATAAAAATGAAGTATTTATTTTTAAAATAATATTTATTTTTGTGAGTCGACGCATGAAATTATATAACAATAATAATAATAAAAATAATAATAATTCTATGGGAAATATATTATGATATTTATATTATTATGGGAATTAGGAAAATTACCAAAATTAAATCATGGAATTTGATATACCCACAACCATAGTTTTAGATCAGTTTTTAAAATTTTCTATTATGAAAAAATATTTCTTTTATGATGAATTATATCTACGAAAAAATCTCAAGGGTTTCCCTCAAGATCTATAGAATTCATCCACCACCATTTTACTAATGACGAATTATATAATAAGAGATAGAATCATTCAATACCTAGGGATTGTGTTTTAAACAAGGGTAATAATGAAATATGATAAAACTTTATATACTAAAACATAGAGTTATGTCAATATTATTTAGAGATCATGGATTATGTGTGGATCACAACTATACAGATATTATGTTGAATCATGTTGGTGAAAAAATAGAACGACCTGAATAAGGTATGATTGAAAAATATCTTCATGATAGAATGATATAAATAACATGGAATTTTATTTTTATAAAATTATTTATAAATTTAATTTGAATGATCACATCATATATGTTTTTGGAATTTTTTAATCTTCCTTTTGTAAAATAAGTTCTAAATATTGATTCATAATTATGTTCAAAAATATTATTGATTGAATCTGAAAATAATCATGTTCTTCATAGAAACAATGTCATTTTCTTTCTTCTCATGACCATCTATGGGAAGACCCTATACTGTCTTATTAATTAGAACCATATCACTCTTGACCATGCTAACATATCATACATAATTTAAACGTTAGAAACTTAATGTTTCCCTAGATAAAAAAAATATAGAGACACTTGATGAGAAGAAATTGTAATATCAATTATAAGGATTATTAAAATTTTCATTTACCCCTCCCTCTAAAACTTTCCAAAATAAAGGGATATAGATAATGAAATATATGTTATAGTGACACTCAAATTGAATAAATTTATATGAAAATAATTTTTTGGAATATATAAAAACCTAAAAAACACGCAGCTAAATATTTGTACTAGTGAAGTCCCTTTTGAAAAATGGAGTCTCAAATACTATTAAATAAGTTAGAAACATTGTCTTGCAGTAGTTTCTTCATTCCCATCCCACTTATTAGACACATAAAACATAATACATAACTACATAACATAGGGAATGAAAAATAAAATGCAATGGGAATAGATACACAGAATGTTTAAACAAGTAAGATATGTAAGCATAATCATGATTATAAGGGTTTATGTACATGATCATGAAAATTGAATATCACACCATGTATATGAAAGATCATATACATGTATTATTGTGTATATATTGGCAGTTCATAATAAATGAATCATTAGGAATTAATGAAAAGAAGCCATGACAGCATAAGGTAGAAATAAAACAAGTAATTTTGGAAAACCCAAAAGTAATGAATACAATTATCATAGTATCAAATACATAACTTACAAGACCATCTTAGTAGTATAGGTTCATTGGGCATACTATTTTGGTAGTAAGGGATTTCTCCCATTGCCATATTAGTAGCATGAGTTCACACCTCATATTATCCTGGTAGTAATGGTTCACTCACATGGTCATCATAGTGGTAATGGTTCACTCTAAATACCATATTAGTCTATCTCATGAGATATAAATATTTATCCAATTCAGTTTAGAGAGATATATCTCTCACCCAGGTCATAATGAAATCATACATACAAGTGAAATAGAAAATAAAAAAACATATCTTATCACATGAAATGAAATGGTTTGCAGAATCATTAAATCATATCATAACCATTGGAAAAAATAAATGATTCATAATAATTATATCATAAATTAAACTAGTTAAAGAAAAAATATTCAAAATAATATAACCCATAAAAGGGAAATTAGCTTCACAAAAATCATTCCATCATAAAATAATCATTTATGGGAAAGAATATGAGTGGAAACATTTGAAAAAATTTCAACATAAATACATGAGAAACATTATCTCATGTTATATTATATGGGTGAAATATTTGAATAATCTTTTAATAAAATTTATGTGTGAAAATATCCCTCAGGCATTGAAAACCCCTTTTTAAAACATATAACCTTTTAGAAAATAAATTCATTAGAAATATATTTGAAAAAAATACAAATAAAGAGTTGATATAAAAATATATATCTATTTTATAGAAAATGGGTCTTCATAGATAATTAGAATTTTTTTTGAAACCATTATTACAACATAGTTTATTAATACAATATATTTCTAACCGAAGATTGATATGGTAAAAATTTACCAAAATCATTATCATTAACACATACAAGTGTAAAAAAGTATTAATATGAGAGGATTAATAAAATAAATTTAGTTTTAGAAAATTCTAGTGTTTTATTGAGATATGGATAATGACATTTAATTAATTTGATCATAATAATAAAAAATCTCGAAATGAAATGAGACTATTTCAATAAAATTATATCGCTTGGTAACATGGGATTACAATTCCAATGGTATAAATGGATATTAATTGAAACATAAAATATAATTAAATGATTTATATTAATGATATAACATGTAAAATTTAATTATATAATCCTTTAAAATGAATTTACGTGCCTAACAAAACAAGAGACTCAATGAAGGAAAATTGAGAAAAAAATATTTTAACAAACCGGTATCTTCGAAATCATAAACCCAAAAATAGAAAGATCACTATATTTGTACGTGAATACCCATAAATATAAACATAATAAACATATAATAAATTCATTGGAAGTTGATAAACTACACAAAATAAGGGATTGATGATTAAGGATTGTATCCTAGGAAAATAAATCATGAGATGAAATCACATTACCTTGTGTCTTAAATTTAATTAAACATTTTCAAACCACCTATATCATAAATATAAATTTATTACTGATCATTTATGGAACCATATTATTTTATATAATACCATATAAGATTTTATTTTTATTTTATATTACCCTCTGGTTAACATTTATATGTTAAGTGTTCACTTTGGGTAACATCTTCTTCGTTCTTCACATGTGTCTTAATTTGTTATATCATTAGTTCTTATTCTTATAGAATGAAGTTCATATATTAAAATATTATATAAAAATAATTTATTCATTATATTTTAATAATAATAAATTATATTATATATATAAATTAAATGAAATACATCGTTCACTGAGATGGTAAGTCGTACGTATGCATGATAGCTACATCATTTTGTTCATTAAAATTTAGAAAAGAAGATAAATTAAATATATGAATAAATATATAATAGTATATTTTTTAAACTATAAAACTAAAATATTCAAAAAACTAATCCATAATACATTCCATGTAGTGTATAAACGAGCCAGATTGCTTCCAGGGGGAGGTAATCTATATTACCTCAAACGAAATTATCATATTTACACAAATAGAACATAAAAATAGAAGTGTTATTAAAAAAATAACGAATCATAAAGACATAATAAATATAAATTATTACATATATAAACATATTTTCAATCCAAATTTTTTCCATGAGAGGTGGTAATGGAAAAATGAACAATCACTATTTAGTGAGGTGGTAGTTTTTCGTAGACATAAACATTATGTTTGTTGCTGATTAGATGGAGGTATGTGTATGTGTATGATAAAAACTAACCATAAAAACATACTGTTATATTGATTATACTATTTTTTATACAATCATACAATAAAGGGATTGGAGGTAGTGGATAAAGAAAAAAATTAATGGACATTGAGAGAAGATTGTACCTCTTTATCGGGTAACTCCTTTTGTTTATTCCAAATGGCTTCCATGGATTTCAATATTACCAAAGTTCTGCACCCTGGATTTGGGATATCCTATGTGAACATAAATGGTGTGATATGCTTGTAGAATAGGGAGATGTGGAGTCTAATTATATAGTAGGTGAAAGACATACTTTGTAATTTTTGAAAATAAGTTGTGTGTATATATTTTTAAAATTACAAAATGTCTATATAATATAATAAATCAATAATGTATTGTTACTGGTGGATTCATGGTCATACAATTGTTGTTTTAGAAGTTTCTATGTCATTTTGGGTCTTAAATTTATGGTTTCGTCCATAGTTATGCTTAATTTTACCTTAATCATTTAAATTACTTTTAATTTCTTTTAATATCAATTTCCTCAAAAACATTATTGATCATCATACAAATTTTAAATTATATTTATTAAAATATACAATCCATTTTTCTAAAATCCTATATCAGATGTGGCGGAAGATAATTTATAATAAATCCCATATTCATGTTGATAATATGGGTTTTTAAAGTAAAAACCATTGAAAAATATTATATTTTTTTATTCCAAAGATCAATGTTAAAGGGATCTAAATGGCCAAAATTTAATTAATATATAAAAATATTTTCTAATTAAATTTTTAATCCATATTATAATATAATTTTTCCAAATAATTAAATAAGACTAAAGGAATGTTTTGAATTGAAATCTTCTGTTATTCAGTATTCACCTAAAAATGATGTTTCTCATAGAAATCCTGAAAATTAAACATAAGATAATTTTGTAACGTCCCAGATTTGGGTTCTACCGAACGGTTCCACAAATCTAGTTGGTCACATAACCTCAAGCGCATTTCCCCAAACTTTAGAGGTTGATGATAGCAGTGAGGTAAAAGGGGTGATATTGGGGAAACCGTGCCCTCCATGGAAGAGAATACACAATGGGAAACAAATTGTAAACAATAGCAGAAGAAGTAATACCAATAAAAGAAAAATCACAGAAGACTGAATGTAAATCCAACATAGGTAAATATACATATATATATATATATATTATTCATGGAATATTTATCTATGAAAGAATCCAAACAAGTCACAACACTAGAAAGAAATATTGAAACCGAAGTACAAAAAACATGTAAACCCCAATTGGATTGCTAGCCTTATCATGGTCCCATGATATCCATCTCCAACAATAATCTAGTACATGATGAAGAATGACACATTCCCTTATCTATACTTGCAATCATATAATCTTTTTTGGGTCTAATTACGTGACCCAAGTAGGGTGTGAGATGAATCCCAATTATAAACAACCCAATGATTTGTTCTTAACATTCAGTGCATATATATGGAAGGTAATATACATATATGAAGAAATAAATTATGAATTACTTAATATAAAACAATCCTATAGATTTCAATTACATTCAATTAAATTTATATAAAAATATGTGAATCATGTAAACCATTGGAACTAGCCTATGCTCTATATCCCACACTGTAATAGTAAAAACAGATGTCTCAGATGTACTTCTAAACAATCAGGTATGATCATGTATAAGCATTTGAATTGTCTTAGAAGACTTGTAAAAATAATTCAATCATTCAATAACAACCCTTAGGGAATTTTCTCACAAACTATTCCCACTGTACTTCCATAAAAAATTCATTTGATAACAAAACTCTACTAATATTTCATAGTATTACCCCATCGGTCTAACAAAGAACTAATCATTTACGAACAACAACTTGGGAAGCTCTCATGGTCAATAACCCATGGCCAACATAGCATCAATAACGTAAGAACCCAGATCATCATTTCAGTTTTGGGTCATTATTTTGGGTTGTTTTTTATGAAAAATTGAAGAAGTGGAAATTTTATATGTAGATACTGTGTATTCCTAAGTACAAAACGTATACTTGGTTTCCATGCCTAGATATGTATTAGTTGTGTAATAGCCGAGACCATGGTCGTTTCGGTGTCCTGTTAACCTTCCTAAAGTGAGATCCAATGGAGGCTAGTACATGACATGTTCTTTAATTAAAGACATCGTGTACTTTTCTATTTAATTGATTAATTGGATTGGGGTTGATTCTAATCTCGAAAACAATCTTATTCTTACACCATTTCTTATATTAGAGAAACAAAGAGTTTTTAATCATTGATATCATATCGTTCCTTCATATGAGCTCTAATTGAGACATCAACGTGTGCGTTGGATTCCCACCAGTGAGTTCCCTCATCCAAAAGAGAATCATTTCCTGATTTCTCATCACTCTGGAGATATCTGAGGTTGAAATTTTTTATCATTTTTGTAGATCTACATTGTTCCATTCATATTGAATGGCCGAGGATCAAGAGTAATATTCGTACAACATCGAGTTTGTTGGTTTGTTCCATTCTTTGAATTCCTTTGGATTATATATTCTTAATGTGATGAATACACATGTTGGGGTATTGAATATTGTGGATTTATACACTATAAAATTCCTTTTCTGGGTTGGTTTTTTGATTAAGGGTTTTTTCCAATTCATTATAATGAATACCTATATTTATGGGACACCCCATGGGTGTGCATTCCAAATTTGACACTATTGGGCCGTTTGGACTAGGATTCCTAGGGGGCATACCTTGTTTTCTAGGTGTTAGTTTTTTAGGATGGAGTTGATTGGTTATATGTGATGCCTGTTTTTATGCTTGATCAATGTTGATCCATGTAATAGTTTGAATTGCATGTATACTATTCAATGAATTTTGTATGCGCGCTGATATTCCAATGACCGCGAGAGCCTCAGTCTTGGAAAATTTTGGGGGGGGGGTTCCATGATTCTTTACGCAGGACCGTATGATCCTTGGTCTATATTTTGACCTTGGGGGTATTGACTGTTAGATCTACCCATATGTCAATTATGAATATTTATACTATGTTGATCCATGGGATATTGGAGGTTTGGGATACATAGAGGTCTTGTATAAATTATTAATGCTATGTAGCCCAGAGCTATTGACATTGAAGGCTACCCAGGTGGTCGTAATATTGTCTCCATGCTATGTGGGACCGTAAGGGTTAGACCCTGATTGCTTTGTTAAAGGGTCGTTTGAGAATAAATGGATAATTTTGATGAGTCTTCCAAGCCAAAGAATAATCCTGTACTCGGTCTTACCTTGTTGTCTATACATTCTTCAGATACATCTATTATTACTATTATACATAGTGATATAATTTATAGACTAGATCTTGATGTTACATTATTCAATGGTGTGAATAATTTATAAATAAAAATTAATGTAATTGAAAAACTATATAATTTTTTACTTTTTAGTACTTCCTAGTTTATTGCATCAATTATTCATATTTCCTGTTATATAAATGTACTGACTATTAGGTATAGATCATTTGGTGGTTTCCTACTCGGATTCATCTCACACCCTGTTAGACTGTTGATTTTTCACCCATCTATTTTATAAGGTTGTATGTGTAGATAAGGGAATGTTCCCTTTTTCATCGGACAGTTGAATGTTGTTACAGCTGGAGAATATGAGACCAATTTGAGGCTTGCAATGCTGATGGAGTTTACTATTTTCTATTCTATTTTTTCAGTATTTTATTTACATCATTGTGACTTTTTTTTGGGTACTTTCCTAGAT
The DNA here is from genome assembly GCA_963277665.1 of Viscum album. NCBI lineage: Eukaryota > Viridiplantae > Streptophyta > Magnoliopsida > Santalales > Viscaceae > Viscum > Viscum album. Next base: position 199,302,186 of record OY728121.1, on the reverse strand, counting down.
ACCTGGGACATTCATCACATATTTTTATTTATGATGTAGTTGTTCATACTATCAGTCTTCCTCTGTTTACATCCATTCTATGGTATTACCACATCCACGACTATTTAATATTTGTTATTCAATTGTGTAAACTCTACCAAAGAGGGAGTAGTTTCTCAATTAATATAACATGTCCCTTGCTACTAATCTGAATCCATTGGCATTTGAGGAAATGCGTTTGAGGCCATGTGACCATCCGGGTTTGGGGAACCTTTCATCGACACCCGAATCCGAGATGTTACAAAGATGTATCAAAGGTGTTTCTGGTCAACATTTTCTTACTGTTTGGAGCCTACAGACATGGATATAAATGAATGGGTATTTTTTAATATTCTATACCCTAGAGTAGCTAACCTGTGTACATGGAAATTCCATGTTACCTCTAATATTATAAAGTTTACTAGATTTTCAGTTGTTATAGATGATTTGATTTCACCATTTGTTGAATCTCATGTTTTGTGTTGTTATCATTAACCTAATTTAGGATCAATTTCTATTTCAACCTGATGAGATGAGGGTATTGCATCTCATGAATCACATAAAAACTTTCAATAGATCACATGTTATGCATTCAAGTCATACCATTTAGGGTGCCTTATTGATTGTTTGTCATTGTGATAGATGTTCGGAAATATAATCATCTTATTGTGATTCATTCCAGGTTATAATACTTTATATTTTGATAGGGTATTGGAATATGAAATGTTTCATTTGGATGGATTCATCCTTTGACCCCTGAGGTATTATGGGCCCTCTTGGATCAGAATTTGGTGGAATGTGTTTGGACATTAATTGGATTCTGTTATGATATAACATTAATAAAGATGCCAAACATTGATTTTCAGTTGTATGGGATGTCATGGGTCGTAATTTTTCATTACATTGACAAAATATTAATTGTTAACGGTTTTTGAGATGTTTTAGAGGCTTAATATCATGAAACCCAGACAGCACTGCATGTGGTGTCCAGAACAGACACCATGTGTTTTTTCGATCATTATGAAACACACATTCTAAGGTACATTCTGCATATTGGGATTACACACTATGTAGTGATTGACCATGTGATTGAATGTGTGAGCATAAAAATGAGGTTGGAAATGTTTGTTAGAACACACTGTGTCTAGATTGTACACATTGTGTGTAGAGAACTATGTATATGTTCATTTGACAAATGACACGGGTGGCTGAAACGTAGGTCATATGCGTTGTGTCTAGCCTTTACACGCCGTGTAGAGTCGAGTCTATGTAATACTGTGTGACTAAAAACATAGATAGAAGGAACTAAACTAGTACATGTCTTGTCTTCAGTGAACACGCTGTGTAGTGTTATGCCAGAGATATCCATGTAGTACAAGATGTGTAGAGGAACTATGGTGGGAGGGGAAATTAAATTACATGTTTTGTCCCAGGAGGAACACACAATGTGTGTTGGTGTTATACAACCATGATTGGAAGAGGTACATGCATTGTTAAAAGCATAACGAAACACACCATGTTGGGGTTATACACGGATTTTAACCCTATTTTGTAAAAACATGATTGTTTCAACTCTTATTCCGTTCATGAACTTCTTCTTTTTTCGTGATACTCTTGTATTGGGGTGTGTGACTGACCATATACATTCATGCCACCCAGAATTTATTCGGTTGTACGCACTGTGCATGTCCATGACCATACATTGGAAATGATAGATCAGGGACTTCCAACATATCCTCCGGTCATGCATGTCATGGAACCAAATATTATACCAGATGAAGGTGGTGAGACAGTATTCCGTGAAGGCTTTTTGAGGATGAAACTGACGTTCCAAGTATCACTGAATCCTACCTAGAATAGTGCTGAGTTAATGCAGGTGTTCTAGCAGTAACATCCTCCGACTTTTTTCAGTGATGGAGGACTACAGGACGTAGAGTCATGGATGGAGGCCACACATGATATCTTTGTTCATCTGAATATTCCTTCTGAGTGGGGGGTGATGTTCGCTTCTTATATAGTATTTGATTACTCTAGGATATGGTGGGATTTTTTCACATAGGTGGGATTTCATCGGGATATGTCTTGGGAAGAGTTTCGTAGGACCTTCTATGATTAATTCTAACTCGATACGTTGAGGCCCGATCGAGCCTAAGAGTTCATTCATTTGGAGAAGGGAAATCTTTTGGTGGATGAGTTTTCTTCTCATTTCATGGAGCACCAGTGCTTCATAATTACTCTTGGAGGTGATTAGTTACATTGGACAGGTGGTTTGAGGATGGTATTTGGTATGACATTCGATCCCAGGTGAATATTTTCTAGATGAAGTCGGATACACTATAGTGAACAATACAATTATTACTGAGTGAAATAAGAGGGATTCGTCTGCAGCGAGCTAGGGAGGTTTATCATCAAGGACTAGTAATCCATTTTTTGATAGATGGAAGAACCATAGTGAGACATCACGTGGCGATGCCTATGGAAGGGATGTCTTTATAGATTTCCAGGTGAGGTACTAACAATGCACGAACAATTGGAACAAGAGAAATCAGATCTTGAGGGACCTAGTTGAGTGCAACGATTTAGGTAATATGGGTCATCTTCAGGATTTTTACAGGGTATTAAAATCATAAGCTTTTGAGAGGGTATCTGTTATGACTCCACATTTGGGAGTAAGACCCCTAGTTTCTCCTCAGTTAGGGTACTGGAGTTCATCTATTCATTCAGCTTGAAAAGGCAGTCGTGGATGTGGTAGCCATATGGAAGGATTTCAATGTCAACAGGGTGGATCATCTTATGGTAGTTAGACAGGGTCACAGTTCTATAGTATATTTCAGACATTTGTAGTGGATCGTATCGAGAAAGTGCAGGATCCCAGACCCTCTATGGTTATAGGTATGATTGTAGTCACCTCAATTTTATTTTCTTATCTATTTGATACCAGTAAATCCCTGAATTTTTTATTTATTATTATTGAGGAGTGAATTGGTCTATGTATCTTCACACATGAGGATGATATGATTATAGTCACTTCATTTGGAATTATGATGGAATGTGTATGACAGTTCAAGGACTTCCCTCTTGAAGATGGTGGGTGTCACTTCTTATAGGACCTCAACTTCTTTGAGATGATAGGATTCAATGTCATTCTCAAAATGCACTGGTTGTTCTACTCTCATGCCATTGTTGATTGCAATATCCATAGGGTGAGTTTCACATCACCAAAGGGTGGGTCATTTCTACAAAAGGGTGAATGGGTTGTAGATGCAAGCATAGTTGGACCCAAGAATCATGAATTAAGAGGAATTATAACCAAGATTTCTTGATTATATCTTTATTACAAGGGGACATCACAGATAGACATTCGTCTAGTGGTGGATCATTTTAGTGATGTCTCTCCAGAATAATTTTCAGGATTACCTTTAGAGAGAGATGTAGAATTATCAATTGATCATGTTCTAGGAGTGGCACAGGCGTCCATTCCGCATTATATTATAGAAACACCAATGTTACATAATCTCAATAATTGGTTATAGGACTTACAAGACAAGTGTTTTATCTGACCTTGTAATTCACCTAGGGGATCGCCTATCATTTTTGTGAAGAAGGAGGACATTACCCTCAGACATTGTGTGGATTATCGGAAGATGAACCAATTGATAGTCAAGAACCAAAATCCCTTGTCGTTGATTTATGATCTCTCAGATCTAATTCAATGTTCTTGGATGTTCTCAAAGATTGAGTTGAGATACGGATATAATCAGTTGCACGTTAGACCATCAGATATACATCTTACATCCTTTATGAGTATGTATGGTCTATTTGAGTATTTGGTTATTCCGTTAAGACATGTGAATTCTTCGATATATTTCAAGGAACTATTGAACTAAGTGTTCCATCCTTACATTAATTATTTTTGGTTGTCTTCATGGGCGATACCATGGTGTACTCTCACACTTGATACAACCATTCCAACCATCTTGAGATTGATTTGATTACACTGAAAGATCATCATTTATATTCTATGCTCACAAAATTCCACTTTGTATGGATCAAATTCACTTCTTATGTCATGTTATCTTGGAGAAAATATTATCAGTATACCTATAGAAATAGATAGAAATAGTTTCAAATTAACATCTGAATAATGTCTTTCAAGTATATAGTTTTTATGGGATGGCTGTTTATTACATGTTCTTTATTAATGAATTTTCACGCTTTGCATCACCACTAATGGACCTAACTAGGAAGGGTGAAAAGTACTTATGGACATATTACTAGGATTAATCCCTTAATTAGATGAAATTGATATTGACTTCATCACTGATACTGATATTTCTAGAGCCGGGAATGAGTTACACTATTTACTGTGATGTGTCGGGAATTAGGCTTCGAGCAGTGCTTATGTATGGGGAAGGAGCCATTGCGTATCAGTTTCGGCAGATGATCCGACATGAAAAGAATTATATGATGCATGATCTCGAGTTATCTAAAGTGTTTCATGCTTTCCACTATTGTAGACATTATCTTTTGGGATATATTTTTTTGGTATTCACCTACCAAAAAAGTCTAAAGTATATATTTTCTCTACGTGATCTGAAATTTAAATAGCGATGGTGGGATGAGTACCATATGTATTTTGACGTTGATCATGCCTACGAGCCAGGGAAAGGCAACATAGTGGCTTATGAGTTGAGCAATAGGACCCAGATACCTGTAGTTTAGGGGGCCAACAATGAGTGGAAGCTAATGGTTATGTTTTATAAGATGTATTTAGAGGGGCACAATAGATATGAGAAGCCAATTTTTTCTTCTATAGTTGTTATGTCTATTATGTTGTATCATGTGCGTATGAGGATGATATAAAATTATAAATGCGTAGTCCTATTGGAGATTGTGTATGGAGAAGACCCTACTATTGTGAGGACCATATGAGATAATGATATCATGCATTTCAAGGAATGCATATGGGTGTCAGCAGATATATATGATAATTTGATGCTTTATTATCATTCATCAATTTAGATGGTTTATCATTGTGTCACCAAGATGTATCGAGGTCTACACCATCTGTATTGGTGACCAGGTATGAAGAGGGATTTTCATGTATTTATTATGGTATGTGGCACCTGTTAGCAGGTGATGGTGAAGCCCCTGTGACCAGAAGGGATTTTATAGTAGATAACAATTTCTAAGTGGAAATAGAATTTTGCCTCAATGAATTCTGTGTTGGGTTTAACGAGGTCTCCATAAGGGTAGGATGTTTTTTGGGTAGTTTTGGATATACTCACGAAGGGTTGTCATCTCATGCCGATCAAGGAGACCTTCAACATTGATTATCTTGGAATGTTTTACATCAAACAGATTGTACCATTTAAAGGAGTTACTTACTCCATTATTTGAAAAAGGGACCACCAATTTATTTCCCATGTCTAGCAGATACGACAGAGGGCATTGGGTACAAAGGTACTTCCGATTACTGATTTCCATCCCCAGACAGATGGTCATTCGAAAAGCACTATTTGGGTTCGGGTGGACATGCTATGAGAATGAATCCTAAATTTTTAATTTTTGGGGGGAGATAAATATCCCTAGTAGAGTTTTTTCTAAAATAAGAGTTTTTAGGCAAGGATTCAGATGAAACCTTATGAAAAAATTTACGGTAGGTCATGCTGATCACCGCTATGATGGATGGAGGTAGTAGAGTCAGCCATCCTATGACCTCGTCTTTTCTAGGAGACCATTAATTAGGTGGGGTTGATTCAAAAGAGTACTGATATGACACTATCCTACTAGAAATCCTATGTTGTCTGATGGAGACAACCACTGGAGTTTGAGGATACAGTTAATGTTTTTATATGTGTCACATAGAGTATGGGATGTAGAAGGATTAAGATATAGTTAATTCTTTCACTAAGATACATCGGGCCTTTTTACGTTTTAGAGAGTGTGGGGACAGTTTCCCCTCAATTGCATTTACCTCATAGGTACCAGGCAATTTTGGAAATCATTCATGTTTATCAGCTACAATGTTACCCTTCCAACCCATTTTACAATTTTCAACATGAGGAGTCAGAGTTAGAGGTGGATGCCTCCAAAGAGGAGACACTTATTTGGATTTTGGATGGGAGCATGATGATTCTCCATGTCCAATTTATTCCTACGGTGCAAGTTCTATGCTAGCACGTTTGAGTAAAGGATTAGACTAGGGAGATGGAGGCTGACATGTGGTCGTAGTGGCCGGAGTTTTTTAATGATTCTTCTCCACCACCCCTGGAATGGAAATTCACAGACGAATTGGTTTAAGGGGGGTGTTTGTAAGAACACGGATCATCATTTTAATTTTGGATCATCATTTGGGGTTGTTTTTTCAGAAAAAATATGAAGTGGAAATTTTTTATGTACATGCTGTGTTCTTGCTGTGTAACGGCTGGGTACAGGGTTCTGTTGCAGGCCTAGATGACCGCCTAAAGCAGGAGCTACTTGAGGCCAGTACAGTGTGAGTTCATTAAATGAACACACTGTGTACATTTCTTTTTATTTAATTAATTGGAGAGGGATAATGTATAATATCTATAACACTCATATTCTACCCTCATCTCATATAGGAGAGTGACGAAGTGATGAGAAACATTGAGCACAAACAGTTCCTCTATCTGAGATCGGATTGAGACACCATTGGGTGCTTTGGATTCCCACTAGTGAGTTATCTCTTCCCCTAGATACCCTATTCCATATTTCTCATCTCCCTTGAGTTATAAAAGGTTGAAAAATTTTATCCTTCTTGTATATCTAAATCGTTTTAGTCCGATACAAGGGCTAACGATCAAGAGTGTTCATCGTACGACATTGAGGTTGGTGGTTTGTTCTTTCATTGATTGTCTTTGGATTATATATTCTTAATGTGCCGAATACCCATATTGTGGTATATTTAATTTTTTATTTTGACCATTTTTAATAACTAAAATGGTTTGGTGGTTTTATTATCGTTTTTTATATGAATAAGATTGTATACCCCTGTTTATGGGACACCCCATGTGTGTGTTTCCCTAGTTTGACTTTTTAGGGATGTTTGGACTTTGTTTACTATGAGGAATACCTTATTTTCAATGCCTTGAGTTTTTTATGATGTATTGGATTGGTTATATGTGAACTATGTTGTTATGGTAGATAAATATTTATCCATGTAATAGTTTAAATTGCATAAGGAGCCTTCAAAGGATGTTTTATGTGCGCTGATATTCCAATTATCGTGATAGCCTTGGACAAGGAATATTGTGTGGGTTTCCATGTTTATTCACACTGGACATTGAGATCCTTGGAGTAGATTTTGAACAAGGGGGTATTGACCAAGAGAGCTACCTAGAGTGAGTTTATGATAATTTATACTATGTAGATCCAGTGGTATTGAAAGTGAGAGCTACATGATGATTGGGTATAAATTATTAATGCAATGTAGACTATGGCTATTAAATGTCAGAGCTACCTAGTAGGTCTCCATCATTATTCCATGCTATGGGGGACCATAATGGTTAGACCATGATATAATTCCTAGAGGGTCGATGTGAATAAATGTATAATTGTGACAAGTCTTACCAGCCAATTCATAATTTTGGACTCGATCAAACATGGTTGTTTAGATGGCATGTAGATATTTCTGTTGATACTATAATACATGGGGATAGAGATAATATGATAGATCCTGAGGTTACATTATTCAAAGGGTTTAATAAATTATAAATGAAAATGAATGTAATTGAAAAACTATAGGATTGTTTACTTTATAGTAAATCAATATATATTGATTCATTTATATATATTTCCTGTTATATAAATTAAATGACTATTATGAACAAATATTTTTGTGGTTTCTTATGAGGACTTATCTCACACCCAATTTGGGTCTTGCTTTTGGGCCCAAACAGATTAAATGGTTGTAGGTGTGGAAAAGGGCAAGCACCCTTCCTCATCAGGTACTTCATTGCTGTTGGAGATGGAGAGAATGTGACAATGGTGAGTATTCTGATGCTGTTGGAGATTACCATTCTCTATAATTTGGTTTTTTATTGTAATTCCATCATTGTGACATGATTGTATACTTTCCTATATATTTGTGACATTAATCATTTAATTATATATATTAAACATTTGTTTATACAATCACACATCAACATATTACTTCTGTTGTGTGGTATTTCAGCTTCTGCTACAATTTACTATTTGTCATTCATCTGTGTATACATTCACTATGAGATGATGTGAGCCAAGAAGTGGACCTCTCAAATCCGGAACTGACACTTCAAGAGCTTACCATAATGCTGGTGGTCTCGGAGTGTGTCCTGTACAACCCGCAAGTGGTAAGCATGATCCTCCTCAGTAGTCGAGTAAATCAATATATCATCGATGAATACTATGAAAAATCGATCGAGATAAGGCTGGAAGATCCTGTTCCTGAGACTAATGAACACTGTTGGAGAATTGGTTACACTGAAAGGCATAAAAAAGAACTCGTAGTTCCCATTACGACACCTGAAGGCCATCATCTGCACATCCTCATCTCGAACTCTGAGCTGATGATAGCCTAACCTGAGGTCTATATTCGAGAACCATCATGCTACTTTGATCTTATAGAAGAGGTTTTTAATCCTAGTAAGTGGATACTTGTTATTTACGTTCACTTGATTCAAGTGACAGTAATCGACACACAGTTGCAGCCTCTCGTCCGCCTTCTTGGCGAACAATATCAGGGAAGCCCGGGGTGAAACACTGGGTCGGGTGAATCCCTTTCCATGAAATTACTCCAGCTATACCTGTAGCTCTTGAAGCTCAGTGGGAGCCATTCGATATGCTGGAGTAGATATCGGGGCTGTCCCGGGGTACATGTCAATATAGAAGTCTACCTCTCTACGAGGAGGTAGTCCTGGAACGTCATCAAGAAAAACGTTCGCATACTGATCCACCACAACAGGAAAACTTGGACATCGTAGATCAACGAATCCTAGGATGAGACTATCTAACTGATGAGTGATCAGCTGTCCTCTCCTCTGCATGAGTCCATCCTGCGCTACAAAGGCTCCCTTCTCACTGGTGAAGGTGAACCTTCTCCCATCGGTGCGGACACACCGCACCTTGCACCTAATACAGTCGATCTGAGCATGGACCGTAGATAACCAATCCATTCCCAAGATGAAGTCCTAAGGCCTCGATGTCACTACAATAAGATCGCATCTGAAGATCTCGCCTCCTAGAGTAAGCTCACACCGTCGGCAGTAGTGCTTAATCATCGTGTCTGCTCTCGTAGGAATCTTTAGCCATAAGGATCGAGCTAACGGCTCCGTCGGAATCTCCGAGCTCCGAACAAGGGAAACGTTAATGAATGAATGAATTACACCTGTGTTTATATGAACTGTAGCAAGGTTGGAGTAGACACAATTAGTACCTCGAATCAACTCAGGTGCGCCGTGGTCATTGTCCTTCACTGCCTGATGCTGAGCCTGCCTCTCACCACAAACTCCTTGTGGTCGGGGTGGACCTCCTGGTGGTGGTGGTGGTAGAGCCCTGAAGCGTCATGTACCACATACTGCTCGACCAACTCCTTTACCTCGTCCACCTGCTCCTCGCGGACAACCACTGTCAATCCACTGCCTCTTCCTGGGAGGTCCCTCAACCGTCTGCTTCTCCTCTGCGTGGCGGGCCGGGAAGTCACGAGCCATGTGGCCATGCCCGCAGCATGCATAGCACTGTCTGCCTCTCGTATGACTGGTTCTGCTGCGTGTGCCCTACGCCTGCAAAATAGTATCCTGAGGTCTCCCACCAGATGGTCGGGTCTTCTTGGATCCATGTGGCATCTGTCGACTTCCAGCTACAGAAGACTCTGCTACATGCCACCTTGCGGTAGGTCTCGCTACTGGTGTAGTCTCAGCAAGAAATATCTCTACATGAAGGTCCCACTTCAGTACATCTGCCTAGGTCGATATGATGAGGGAGATAATCGATGCCATGATCTCATTCCTCAGTCCCTGCTCAAAGGTCCAGACCCAGATGAATTGGTCTCATACCATGTCCGTGGAGTAGCGAGAGAGATCAATAAATCTCACCAGGTACTGAGCTACTGACATGATGCCCTGCCGTAGCTGTAGTAACTCCTGGATGTGCACCGCACAGAGGGAGGCTTGAAAAAACTCCGAGAAGAAGAGTCTCTCAATGTCTATCCAAATAAGTGATACCTCGTCATGCACCTGGAGCATCAGGCTCCACTATCTACCTACTGCCGCATCCAGGAGACACACCGCAAGGATCACCATGAGGTCATCTGTTGTCCATACTAATCAAAAGACTTGAACAATAGCCTCCAGCCAATCCTTGGATACCTGAGGTTATGTCTCTCTATGGAACCTAGGTGGCCCCTGACGCTGAAACTCATGCAGTGCACTCAGGCGACGTGCACTCTCAGCTGCTGGGGCTGGTGGCATCGGTGGCTCAGTGGGTAGAGGTATCGTTGGTGCCTCTGCTGTAATGGGGCCCTGGACTGAGGCCTCGTCACTCGGTGGGCTGCCGTCTCACACAATGCTCGGAACCCTAGCTAGCTGTCATCGTGGGGTCATCCTGAAAAGAAACAGGTGCGGTACAGTAAATATAGTATAACTGGTGAGCTGACATAAAGGAACCAAAAAAGTAAACATGTTAAACACACATGCAATCAATGTTTTCATGCACTGAGTTGGAAATCAGATGTCAGGGTCCTGTTGTGTGGATACGTCAGCTATCGCACCAACACTAGACTCTCTGGACTGATAACCACACTCAATACCCTTAACAATATTTCTTCACAAAGAAAAAATTAATAGAGTTTTGAGTTCTGCGGTAGATCCGACTCCACTGATACCAATTTGTCACGACCCATCCTCGGGGCCCGTTTCGTGACTACCCCAAGCCCGCCTTCCATAGGCCAGGGGATGGAGACTTGTACCAAAGACGTAAATCCTGATAAAAGGGAAGGAATTTCCATTATATAAGAAAACAAACACCACAGAGTACGCAAGCTGAAGTAAACACTAAGTAAACTGAGTACAAAAGTAAGTGTTGGAAAGTAAACCAGCCAGTATACAAACCCAAATGAAAGTACCGTACAACTGAGAAAAGTAAGTACAACAGCTGGAATGTATAGCAGAAACCACCAAGTCATCCTCCGAAAACCCCACCTGAAGGGTGGGTATAGATGGTCCCCTCTGCTTCTCGAATCTGTCTGTCTGCACCGTGTACGTCCCGCCTGATAGTCCACCTACGGGTACCATCCCGGTCCACAAGTCTCAACCTAGATTAGCGAATTCCATCGACTGCATCCAACATGACTTAGTGCGATCATTTCCCATGAAGGGGTGAGTATACGATACTCATTAGGGAACCCGAGACTCCCGAAGGCCTCCCAAAATCCACAAAGGATAAACAACAAATGAAAGATACAAATACAAAGTATCAACCAACACTACTTAGGTATATTCCCATACATATACATAAGTCAACAATTCCAGTTCAGTTCTAAATTCCGTTCCCAAGTTAAACCTAGTCCACAGAAGAATGTACAACCCAATCCACACAGGAAAGAACAACCCAATCCACACAGGAATGAAAGTCAATCATATCGAAGATAATGCTTGAAAGTCAAGACTGAGCTCACAAAGGTATACTATTCACGAAGAGGGGTGGAGATGATTGATGTAGCTTCTGAATCATCTCCTATGCCGAACCCACATAGGATCAAAGTACAAATGTTGTCGCTGCCGGACCCACGTAGGATCCATGTACACTAACCATCGCGGTCGAACCCACGTAGGATCCAAGTACAGTAACCATCGCTGTCGAACCCACGTAGGATCCAACTAAAGTCTTCATCATTGCCAAATCCACGGAGGATCCATGTACAGTCGTCATCACTGCCGAACCCACGGAGGATCCAAGTATAGTCTTCCTTGCTGTCGAACCCACCTAGGATCCAAGTACAGTCATCCTCGCTGCCGAACCCACACAGGATCCAAGTACTGTCGCCATCGTCGTCGCAGTTGCAGCCAGCTCTAGGGTTAATGTACACAGCACGCTCGATTCCAAGAGGGTCCGCTCCATGAGGCAAGGGTTTGATACATCAATTGTAACGAATTCCAGAGTTGATGTATCACAATGTTCCGTCTCGTGAATAGAATCTCAACCCGACAGACGGCGCTTCAATCGGACGCCCGGTCTGGAAGTTATTGGCTTTTTCGTCCCAGGGGCCCGGTTGGTTTTTAAGAGAAAAACAACATGTCCATAATCGAGCTACGTCCAAACCTCGAGTAGAGTAATCCAAAAGAACCGTCTCAATAAGAGGAAATCAAAAAAGCTGACGGAACGTCAATCTGATGTCTGTAGCTCATGTTATAAGTGTTTCCGCTCCAAGGTCCTGATTCGTTTCGTGCTCGAACCAACCCGGCCATAAAGAAAGTTCACTTAAATGATGAGTGTAATATACCAAAACAACCGACTTGATCCAAGGATCCCTACGCAACTGACGGTGCGTCGATTGGAGGTTAGTAGCCAACGATATGGGCATTTGAACGACCCTCAACTGAAAATTGTGGGTTTCGGCCCGGTCCGACCCGACCCAATACCCCTTGGGTCGGACCGAACTAGGTCGACCCGACCCGAGTCCGGGTCTGGACCAATTGGGCGCGGCTTGGCCCGACTGTGGCGGTCCGGCCCGGCGCTGGAGGCCCAGCCCGGCGCAGGTGGCCTGGCCCAGCGTGGACAGCCAGGCCCGTGCGGCCTGTGGCCCGGCTCGAAAGACGGCCATGGATCTGCTAGGGTCTCGGCCGAGTGGGGTGTGATGGGGGGTGGGGCACCAGCCCCTATTTTTGAAACGACATCCCTTAATTGTCAGCCTTGTGCAAACTGCGGGACCCGAGGGGGTCCCGCCTCTAGGGGTCACCGGCGGCCAGCTCGGCCTGCCGACCCTTTGAAGACCACCACGACCTTAGGCCGCAGCTCATGTCTGACCGGCGTGACGCGACATCGCCGGTCCCCTCCACCACAGCCCACTCCTGGGCACTGCCTCCTTCGATTTGATAGGTACGGCGCAACAGTGCCGCGCACCACTACCGTGGCCCTCTTCGGTCGTGGTTCCCTTCGTTTCCATGCGGTGCAACGACACCACTCCGCCTTCACCGCAATGTTCAACAAGGATTAGTAAATAAAAGGGGAGGAGGATCGACCGTGTTTGTGTGGTCCGATCACCGCCTGTTATCTCGATAACAAGTAGCCAATTTAATTAATGAAGAACGTTAAATTAATCATGAACGTAAATAACCCCTACCTCACAAAGAATCTCACGGTTGTCAAGCGTCAAAAAATATGATGTCATTTCCCCCATCGACGGTGTGCACCCGAGAAAACGTTGTCATCTCTTTTATCACGGAGAGAAGAATATGATTGAACGTCGTTGGAAAACTCCCACGTCGGTGTCTCTTTCATTGTCATGAAGGAGGAAGGAGATAGAGAAACTGGAGTCGCTGGGTCGTTCTTCGTTAAAGAGATGATGTTCTTCGCAGGAGGAACCATAGCTCTCTCTCCTGAATATCTTCACACAACAACTAAACTTCAAAGTAAAATAAGACTTATCTTATATTATTACTTCAATCCATGCATTTCAATTTTAAAATTCAAACACATAACTCACTTAATTGATTAAGTGTGTTGTCATGATTAATGAGGATAGAGGGGAGAGTTACACAATTAAGGGATACCAATATTTAATGGGGAGTTGCCAAGTATTTGTCATGGGAGTTAAAAGGGGTTAAGGGTTATGGAATGTGAAGGGGTGGGGCTCATGTGGGCCCCACCTCACAAATTTTCTAACATGGGTAGTTAGGGTCTTCTGGGACCCACCCCAACTACCCCATGTAGTATATAACCAATAAATAAATAAAATAAAATTGTACCACAATTTTATTTAGTTCACATTTAATCCTCAAAATTTAACAACTCCTCCCGAGAAAGCACATCTTCGGGAAAGGTCATCTTAAGAAATTACCGGTGCTATAGTTTCATCGGTGCCCTCATATTTCAATTCCGAGCACCGATTCCAAAGATAGAAAAACCCGCTCATCCGCTCAAAGAACATACCTGAGCTAATCATAAAAAACTTATTCTGGGCACACCATGCCTCGGAATCAAGTGCTGTCAAAAACAGCATACTCATAAAATCCTAAAGAATTTAACGAAATAAAATTACTTCAAATTTACGAGTCTTTGCAATTCAACATTACTCATATGCAACAACCCTTTATCAATCAACTAAACCATAATATGTAATAAATAGGGATTAACTACAAACCACACAATACCCCAAATAAGGGCATACATAACATATAGCATATATAATCTAATGGAAAACAAATAAATGAAAAAACCAACTGCCTCGAAATCACATGATTGGTTTACTAGAACGTCTTTTGTTGAACACATCTAAAATAGTCTACATCGACAAATAGGTGAAAAATGCTCAACCGTGAATAAATCTAGATAGACTTGGAATTAGGAAGAAATCCTATAGTGGAATTAATAAATCACTCCTTGGGTTCCAATGTAGTTCATAGCTTCTCAATCAGAGATAGTATGAAGAATCAGGAGGAGATTAAAGTTCATTAGTCATCCAGTTGCTCTTTTTTACGAACCATGGAAAGAATAATATTTTTATGAGATTTAGACACAACCCCACACTTATTTATCAAATAAAAAGAATTTTACATGGTGTGTTCATTAAATGTACATGCCGTGGAGTGGCCTTAACTAGCCACTGACATATGTGGTATTCCAGGTCATCACACGGCCATGTACTTGGCCATTACACAACTAGTACATTTCTATACGAAACATCCGGGTACCTGTTGCATACTCAAAAGTACATGTTCTGTACATAGAAAACCCATATTTCATTCTTTTTTCTTGAATATAACCTGAAATCAAAATATATACTGGATATGATGATTAAGGATTTTACAAGCTTCCCCACTTAAAAGAATTTCATCCTGGAATATCCCATCCAATGTGGTTGAAGAAGAAGCTGCGAACACCTCCAGCCACTCTGATCATACATCGTCCTCCTTCTCAAATGTTGCATCCTGCACTTTTCTATGTTGGCATAACACACATACCAGAGGAACATACCTGCCATGGGGAACCATTGTGATGTGATCGAAAATATGAATAGTATCCTCCTCAGAGGATTCATCCACCTCTAAATCAACCACCATGGGTTAAAAACCTGATAAATGTCTGAAAAGTAATGATGTAGATGAGAAACATGAAATATTCCGTTCATAAACTGACACCTCTGAGTTAATAGAAACTGATAGGAAACCATCCAGAAATTCTATAAAACCTAAAACGACCCAATGTACCTAAGATTAATATTTCCATGTCTACTAATCCTCTTTTGTCCCAACCTCAGTGTGACATGTACGAAAACCATATCTACGGCCACAAACTCCAAAGGTGTCCTATGTTGATCATCAAAATATTTCTTGTGAGATTGTGTAGGATCCATCCTCTTCCGAATCAACTCTACATGCTTAGAGGTATACGGAATAATACAAGGCCCCAACATAGCTAACTCTCCCTCCTCTAGCCATTATACGGCTGATCGGAATAGACTATTGTACAAAGCCTTATATGGTTACATATGAATCATTTCCCTAAAAATATTTTTGTAGGAAAACTCTACTAGGGTATGTGTGTCTCCCAAGATCCCTTGAAATATAGGATGTATGTTCTAAGCATGTCTTCCCAAACATGAATCGTGGGCATGGACAGACCATCTGCACGGGGATGATAAGCTGTAGATATAAGTTCCTTTATACCCAATGCCTACTTTAGTCCCATACAAACATGAGAAGAATACCAGACATCCCTATCTAAAATCATATAGTGCATTATCCCATAAAACATATAATCTCTTAGATGTAAAACATTCCATGTTCATCAACACTAATGGTTTTCTTGATATGAAGGAAATGTGTAACCTTCACGAGCCTATCAATAATAACCCAAACCTCATCATTTCATCATAGTGATCACTATAAACCTATCCCAAAATCAATTTTGACCGCATTCCAAATCTACCTAGGAAGAGGAAACAGCTATAACAGCCCTACTGGTCACTGATGCTTTGCCTTTTCCTACTGATAGGTTGAAAATCCAATAACAAAACCAGCTACATTCTACTTCATATTCGTCCACCAATACTAACTATGTAGATCTTGATACATCTTGGTGACACTAGGATGAACCTCCCATATAGAGACATAAAAATCTCAAAACATCTCCTCGTGTATCTCTACAGACACCCCCACACACCCATGAAAATGAAAAATATCGTCCTCACACACGATCAACAAAGGAATATGGTCCTTGCCTCCCACACTCTCACATAGGACTAGGCCATCGGAATCTGATATCTTCTTCATTATCACATGATACAAAACTATATAGGTAAAAACTATAGAAGAATTAAACATTAACCTCTACCTTTCAAGAACCCCCAAACACATCTCAGAGAATAGATCCATAAGATCCTAGTAACTTTGGGCCTACTAAACTACCTGTCTCTGAGTCATACAACACAACACATTGGCCACAACAATGACATTCCCAGGTTTTTAGGCAAGATCAATGTCAAAATGCATAATGTACTCAACCCACCATTGATATCATTAATCCCGATCATGTTTATCAATGATATACTTTACGCTTTTTTGGTAATTATATATAACCAAATGATCTCCCAAAAGATAATGTATCCAACAGCACAATGCATGCCCAACTAGTTCCAGCACAAGATCATGTGATGGGTAATTCCTCTCATGTGGAATCAACTGCCGAGACCCGTACAATATGAATCCTTCCCCTTTCTAATGCACTACTCCCATACTGATATAAGTTGCATCATAGCACACAATGTAACTCTTTCCCAATTCTATAAAAATCAGTATCGTTGGTAAGTCCATTCACCCTTTCAGCTCCAGAAAGGATAAATAATAGGAATCTATCCACAAGTACATCACAACCGTCATAGTATGGAACATCCATGGTGCTACAATGTTTGAAAATCCCTAAATAAATCGAATGTTGTGACCATCCAGTACTAGAAAACTATGTACCTCAATGATATTTTTCAACTTCTCTTAAAAAACTATTGCTCCCAATTTCTCTAGGTCTAATGATATTCAAGTCTTTGAGATAACATCAGCCAAGATGTGAAACATTTACAACCAAAACTGTCACTTTGAATGTTTAGAATATAATTATTTCCCTCTTCGTGTACACAATAAAACCAAAATATGGATAAAATGGTTGTGAATAGTGATAGAGTAAAAGAAGATATCATCCAAGAAATCACCCACTAAATAATCCAAGTATGGATCGAAAACTCAATTCATAATTTCCAATAACACTGTCGGCACATTCATAAGAATGAACGCCATAACAAAATAAACATAAATACCATACCAGATTGAATGTCTGTAAAGTTATATCTTATGGGGTAATGCGCAACTAGTGATAACCAGACCTCAAGTCTATCATCCAGAACACTCATGATCCATGAAGTTGATAAAAAATTTCATCAATCCCCAGAATGGGATATCGCTTAATGACCATAAACTTGTTCATCTTCTGATAATCCACGAAAAATATGAGGGTACCATTCTAATTCTTCACAAAAGGGATAGGAAACCCACAAGGATAGGTACTGGGTTGAATTAAACACATTTCCTATAACTCCTCCAACTACTTCTTGAGATGATGTTATTCTAGTGTAGACATCCTATAAGGAGGAATGGACACTGTTTCCACTTTTGGCTAAAACTCAATAGAGAAATCAACCTCCCTCCCCATAGGTAAACCTAAAAAATCATCTGGAAAAACATCTATGAAACAATCAAACATTAGAGGGAATACCATATGTGATGTACCCCTATAATCTTGATATTAAATAGAAATATGTGTTGTTATTCTTCCTAACCTATGATGCTCAGGTCCCTATCAGCTAAGCTCAACATCCCATTCACCCTTGTGTAGAAAAACCCTGCCCTCTAGTGACGTGAAACTCACCTTGGGGCGATTGCAGTCAACAATGTCATTAACGATTACCTACTATTCCATTTTGAAAATTAAATGGATACCTAACATCTCTAATACATATAAGACCCATAATTAGTGACACCAAACCAGCTCAATATGACAGTCCTTGCACTGACGTACAATTTAGGTCGTAATCCCTAATGAAGTTTCTAGCTTTATAACATCATCATATGTTAATATACAGATCCAAAGGCTCTAAATAATGGAAACATAAATAAAACTATTCAAAACCCTTATATAAAAAAGAGATGTAGGTAATATTGAGGGAACTAAAATTGAACCTCTAACCATAGAGGTTATGGGATCATTCTCCTGGTAGGTATGTTCCAACAAAAAAGTATGACCTGTACCACATCCCTACAACCCTTCCTAGCTACCATGAGCTACTCAACTCTATTGTTGTTGAAAACTTATTAACTGGTTACCACGACTATGAACAACCCATCGTCCTGACAAACCCCAATTCCCTGACTGATGAGAAATTATTGGTCATACTCTTGTATGTGGAGCCAAAATAGATATAAGGACCCATCCATATAACATTACATAATATTGAATTACATTAATAATTCACATTGATGATCTTTTTAGGTTTATAGTTTTAGATAATTATCCCATAACTATTACATAACAACTTGAATATTATAATTAGACACTACTACTCATCATCAATGTTTTTTCATAAAATAAAAACTCTTAAAAAGAAACATCTCTAGTTCCATATTTTATATAGCATGACATTTCTTTGATCCCATCCTTGACTATATTATTCTTTATGTCTGGTGGAAAACATTTCAAAAACATGGGATGCACATATAAATATCAGTAAGGGTTATAAAATAAGGAAGGAAAACATTTTCCCATCAATAAATACAAATCAATGATACTATAATTTTCAATCATAACATTTATTATGATATCATAAGATAGATTAATAACACACAAAAATCCAAAATCATAAAGGATACTTATGGAATCCATATCAATATTACATTGTAGCTATCACAACAACATAGGAAGATACACTTGGAATACCCACCATAGTATATTCCCTAAATCTCTTAGGATAAACATCAGGTTTTCCTCCATCATGTTACCCAATGCATTGGAGAGCTATATGGGGCTCACCCTCCCTAGGTTTATCACAAAACCACATGCACACATAAAAAATGCCAAATTATCCATAAAATAATCATAACACATAACACAATTATAAAGGAAAGATAACATTTTCACTTTCCAATATATCAAATCATGATATTTAAATAAGAAATTCTCTTTCAAATCATTTTCAAAACCATTTAAAATGATATTTATGAATCAATGTGTCCCATAACACATTGAAGATTTTAAATGAATTATAATTTGAAAACATTAATCTCCAAATAAATAAATCATAAACCCCATATTTAAAACATGGACATTAATGATATATATTTAGATGAATAAATCTTTAAATCATTTAAAATGATATTATAGTTAAAGAGACTTTTAACAAAAAGAGAGATGTTTGAATACATATAATTGAGGAATAAAATTTAATCAAAACATTATAATATCATCAGAATAAAGGGACTCATGATATAATATGTCAATGCATAGTATATGTACCATATAATAATGAATTGGTGCATAATAATAATGAAGTCTTAGTGGAAATTTAATTTGAGATGAAATCACTTATAAAGATGGTATCCTTTAATTAAGGATAAATCAATAAGATAATTATGTGTGAAATATATAAATAAACCCAATATAAGTTGATATTAGGTGTAAAATAAATATATTTCATTCGCATATATTCATATGATGACATATTCAAGAAGTACATGTTGAACCCAAAGAATTGAAATTTTGTTACGAAGTTCCCTTGTAAAAATTTGAAAACTTAACAGCATCACTTTAAAATTCAGAAAATGAGTTGATGAAAAAAAGGGTATCTCATCACTTGGAAATAATGTTTACATGAATAATGATATAGAAGAACACATCCCAACATAATAATATGTAAATTAAAAGACATAACAAAAATAAGTCTTTTAGAAAGAGGAGGGTGAATGGTTCCCTTACTAATTTGGTAACATACAAAACATAAGCCACAAGAAAGAAGGATCATTCAAAAAAGATAAAAATACTCATAAATGAAAGTATATTACACAAATATTACAATCATGGGAAGTACATACACCTCAAAAAAGGAAGTAGTGGCAAATATTGCATGAATCTCACGTGAATAAAAAGTGAGATGAAACCCTTTACCACGTTGTAATCAACAAAGTCGTATGACCTAAAGCTAATAACAACCAAATTAATCATAAAATACCATGAATATAATGATAATAATGATAATTTATATCAAATGGAATAACACAATACAACACATAAAATTAATATGTGGCGAACAATGGAAATATCACGGACTTAAAAGTAAGATAAGAAAATACATTACCTCGTGTCTGACTTGACTTGTTTGTTCCTTGTTCATCCTGAATAATAAACTAATGTTAATTTATACATGATTAAGAACATTTTTAATGTTTATTATTCTTTTTATATCACTTATTATCATGTTATAGATATTATGAAATCATTTACATTAGTAATGGTCGTTTTGTCGATATTTGGTACTAGAGTCAAAAATAGACTTCTTATAATTACAAGTTGTTTACATAGTAAATCGTTCATTATACACATAACTATATTCATGATTTAGATATCATATATATAATATATATCCATTATATAAATGTATTTATAATTGTACATAACATTTGAAAGGTAAGAATTAAAATGCTCCGTTCATGGAGACGGTAAGCCGTACTTACGCATGAACGCTCCTTTCATTTGTATTTCCTATTTTAATGGAATTAAGAAATAATGATAAATAGGTATATTATAATTTCAGTATAATATCATAAATAATATCATTAACTCCATCCTTTATATGTCACACATATGGAATTAACAAGTCATATCACATTGAGGGGGCGTTAGTCCGCACTTCCTCAAATGAAATTATCATGTATACCAATAATGGAAACCATAAAGGTAGTATATAAATGTAAAATACAGAAGAATATAGAAAATATGAACATAATATATTTCATATATAAATACATTTCCATCTTAATGGACACTATGAGAGGCGGTAGGAGATAATCAAACAATCATCATTTCCTGAGGCATTAGTTTTCCATCCACAGAAATAGTATGTTCTTCACCCATTAGATGGTGGTGTGTGTAAGTGTAGTTAAAATAATTCTCATAAAAACAACCTAGTATATTGATAATACTGTTTTTGTTATAGTATAAATGAATAAAAATAATATAGGGATTGGAGAAGTAAAATAAATGAAAAAAATTTAAGAGGAACAGTTACCTTTAATTAGGTTAACTTCCTTTAGTTTCATTCAAAAGGACTTCTTGAAGTTTCTTATAACTATGTTAAGTCTTCTAAAATTAGGATAGGGATGTAGGGAGATTAATTGGTAAGATTTTGGACGAGCCTAATGGCTTGAGAGGTTTGTGTAATTTGTTATAAGTGGGGGCTTTTTATAAGGTGGAGGAGGGGCTCTTTATGAATGTGCAATAATGTTATTTTATTATACAATGAAATTAGGTTTATAAAAGTCCAAAAATAATTAGAGTCTAATATAAGATGACTCATGGTAGAAATAAAGTCATCCAATAATATTTGGACATGTTTTTGAAGTTATTTTCATATTTATAAACTTATTTATTAAAATGATTTATTAATGAGGTAAACAATGAATCATTATTCGGTCATAATTAATTAAATTTATTCAATATCAAAAAAAATTAAAAAATATAAAATGATTTAGTAAATCCCATTATATTTACAATTATAATTTACAGTCAAAACGATTGCTTAAATAACACCATATAAAATTTAATTTACTAAAATATTTCTGTTTATGTCATTTTTTCCTTTTATTAAATTAATTAATCTAATGTTTCATTTTCATTCATAAGTGGAACCATGGGGACCCAAAATAGACCCAAGTATGCCCATGTTTGGTCATTACTCATCCAATAAGGTTAGGACAAGTTTTAAGGTAATTTTGATTTTTTAAAATATTCTTTTTATCCTGAATTACCATATTTACCTTTAACCGTGGTAAATAAAAGTCAAAAGAAACTATTCAGCAAAAATTATTTTCATCTTATTGATCCACATTTTACTTAATAATAAAAACCATGTATGTCAAATTCATGAAATTAAATTAGTAAAAGCTGTAAAATTTCATTTACATGGAAAAATTAGTTTTTAACAACTTCTAAGTGGTTTCACTATTCATAAAAAATTGAAGTTTTTCAGAAAAATACCATAAATAAGGCCTAAGAAATATTTGATATTCCGAATTCAAAAATGCTGTCTAGTTTAAAAAATTTAAAACATTGAATTTTCATTAATTAATTAAAAATTAATTCCCGTTTTCAAAGCAGATAGCGTGTTTCAAAGAAATAATAACAATCAATAGATTGACACTTGTTTATGTCCAATTTCAAAATGAAATTATTTCCAATGACCAAAATTAAATTAAATGGTAAAAATATATTCTAATTAAACTTTAAAAAGAATTAAAAATATAATATAAAAATATAAACAAATTATATTAAAAGGAAATTTTGAATTAAAATAACGTATTTTTCGATATTCAATAAAAATTAGACTTTATCATAAAAATACCAAAAATTTACCCAATGTAAATTTTGATGTCTCGAATCTAAAAAAGAATTTTATATTTTCAAATATAAAATATAAAAATGACCACATCTAGATTTAATGAGGGTTCACCATCAAAAGGATGTAAATCGACCTTTTACTAAATATTAGAGTATTCTTGCTTAAAATTAGATTCATTCTTATTTTAAGCACCTGGCATATATTGGATAATTTTAAAATCCATTAACAAATATATATAATCATATTTTAGATAGTTCTATTATTTTCCGCTAATACAACGACTACACTTTAACAACAATTTAAAATTATAATATTATATCATTAGTGAGCAACGTAAGATTTCAAAGAAACCAGTGGTTGCGTATCAGGTACACCATCGAACACAGCTTCCCCTTTAATGTAAAATTAATATTTAATTCAAAAATATTAATTAATATGAAGTATGTCTTATTCATTATTTATCCAGGATGTTACATCCTTCCCCCCTTTAGGGAATTTCATCCTCGTAATTTTAAAACTGGGCTTGGAAACATCATCAAAAGTCCCACAATGAAAAGAGTCGGTAAAACTATCAAATTAAAAGAAAGTAAAAAAATTAAAATGGTCACCCGAGATAACCCGTACTAGGAATCCATGTAGGAATGAACGGATATTGAAGAGATAACAAACCGTCATGTTCTGATGGAATGTGAAAGAAAACATGATTTGGAGAAAGTAATCCAGTAGAATATCACAAACTTATGATGTGTTAAACAATCTTTGATTACCCAGTAGGAAACATAAACCAATAACTTTTTTTTACATTCCTTTTCATAATTTGGAGGAATTCATTTACTAGAGAGAATAATAACATAAAGAAATATACATACATTTATGAAGAGTTTTATCCTTTAATATGTTTATAAGAAAATCTAATCTTTTCTCCAAACAAAGAGCCTTATAAATGATTTGATCATATCAAAAGCACAAGAATCATCTTCTTTAGAATCACATAATCCACAAAAGAAGACCTATATATTTCTCTTGTTTTTAGACATCAACTAAAACCAAAATTGTTAGTGTGAGATTATAAAATACACAAAATGGATAATCTTTTACAAAAAAAACAACTCTTAATCTCAAAAATTTGTATAACAATACCGAACGTTCAAATATTACCATTCAATAAACAACTATCCATAAAATTCATCAAAATTAATCCAAAATAAGATTGAAACCAATATATCATAAGGATTTAATTACATTGTATTCCAAGATAAATCTTATCATTTATCCCCAAATAACATCAGTTGATCATAAAATTTCATATTCAAAAGTAATTAACCTAACCGCATATTCACTATGAATGGTTAATCAGCTTCATAAAAAAACAAAATCATGATATGTCCTCAATAAAAACATAGATTCTTCCAAACAAAAATTTCCACCATTATTCCCCAATTTAAATCCCATAGTATTCTATATTTCTTAGGAATATTGTGATTTTTCCAAATAGAGAATGTCTTCCATAACAACCATGATCACATAATCACTAAATAATTGTTCTATACTAAGTATATCCATTTGATAAAACAGATGTTCCAAAAATCAAATTATTCTTGTTCCATAAAAACATTTTACAAAAATAATATGTCTTAAAAACCAGGTACTTCATGTAGTCTAGTAGTAGGCGATGCGCCATTGTCGCCCTTCGGTTGTGGGCTCGATTCCTATGGCCTTACTAGATGTGACGGGTTTTCACCCATCCTACGTGTTTTCCTTTTTATAAATCTCAAAAATAACCTAATATATTTTAACCTCAATGGTTTATATATACCTATCATCTTCATCCATATTCATTATGATCTCAACATATTTATTCTTGAAGTCTTATTTCACCAACATATGATAAAATAAAATGATCCCCAAAATGAAGAACATCATACCTTGATCATGGTTTCCATTTGGTTTCACTGTCATATTTTTGGCGTAGGTAGACGGTCCAATCATTGCAACAATGATTTAGATATCATTCGAAGTCATTTGATTCCTCCATCCAAATACACCTTGTACAACCTGGGTCATATGGGTGTTCACATAAAAGCAGTTTTGGAAAATAATCATGTATGACATATAATTTCAAAACATCTGATAAAACATTATTTCTATAAAATAGTCGGCCCGAATTTGAGTTGAAACTTTCAATTAATGGTCTTTTTTAAATACTACAGGTATGTTCTGAGAGACTATATTGTAAAAGAAAATACAAATATGTTGTGTAAGGGTCTCCTTCTTCAACACCTTTTTTATAATCATAATATTATTCAAAAATTTTGTGATAAGGTAAAATATTTGAAAATATCTTGATAATATTTACCTTTCTTGAAAATATGAGAATATTCTGAAAATAAGATATGTCTAAATACAACCCATGATCTACTATGACAGCGAGGTGTAGTGGAGGTGTTTGATATCTCAAACAACTGCTTTCAAGTGGTTTGTATGCTTGAAAATGTTTCACAATCATCGGAACATGACTTTGTAATCATTATTGCAAACATGTAATCAGGAAGAGATAGGAATGTCATTTGAGATCCTACTCCTTCAATTTGTAACAAACATTACTTGATCTGAAAAAGTTATAAAACAAGGCTTTAACTGTAATAATAGACATTGGTATGAACCATGTGTCTAATGAAAAATTCTAATCCCTAAAGATGTCTAAACCGACCATTAATACCAACTATAACGACACGACCATATAACATTACATAATATTGAATTAAATTAATAATTCACATTGAAGATCTTTTTAGGATTATAATTTTAGAGAATTAGGCCATAACTATTACATAACAACTTTAATATTACAAGTAGACACTACTTCTCAGTATCCTTTTTTTCATAAAATAAAAAACTCTTAAAAAAACATGTCTAGTTCCTTATTTTAGATAGCATGACTTTTCCATCATACCATCCTTGACCATATTCACCTTTAAGTCTTATGGAAACATTTCAAGAACGTGGGATGAGCATAAAAAGTTCAATAAGGGTCATAAAATAACGATGTAAAAAATTATCCCATCATCAAATACAAATAAATGAAACTATATTTTTCAATCATAACGTACCTTACGAAATCATAAGATTTATTAATAACACACACACATCATAAATAATAAAGGATGATTATGGAATCCAAATCAAAATTACATTTTAGAAATCACAACATCATAGGGATTTACACTTGGAATACCCATCACAATATATTCCCTAAATCTCTTTGGAGAAACATCACGTTTACCTCCGTCATGTTTCCCAATGCATTGGAGAGCTATCTCGGGCTCACCCATCGTAGGTTTATCACGGAACCACCCATATACGTAAACAATGCCCAATAATCCATAACATAATCATAACACATAACAAAATTATAAATTAAAGATGACATTTCCAAATTCCAATATATTAAATCATGATATTGAAAAAAACAATTCTTTATAAAATCATTTTCAAAACCATTTAAAAAGAGATTTTTGAGTCAATGTTTCTCATATGACTTTGAATATTTTAAATGAATTATCATTTGAAAACATTAATGACCATATAAATAATTCCTAAAACTTTTTTTGAAAACATGGAAATTAATGAGTAATATTTATAGGAATAAATAATTAAATCATAAAAAAGGATATTTTAGTTAACGATTTTTTAACAAAAAGAGATACGCTTAAATAGAAATAATTGAGGAATAACATTTAATCATAACTTTATAATATCATGATAATAAAATGATTCATGATATAATATGTAAAAGGATAGTATATACACCATATAAGAGTGAATTGGGGCACAACAACAATGAAGTCTTTGTGGAAATGTAAATTGAAATGAAATCTCTAATAAAGATGGTATCCTTAAATTAAGGATAAATAAATCACATAATTATGTGTGAAAAATAATAATACACCCAATATAAGTGGATATTAATTGTAAAACTATCATAGTTCATTCACACATATTCATTGGAGGACATATTCAAAAAGTAAAAGTTGAACCAAAAGAATTTAAATTGGGTTGAGAATTTTCCTTGTAAAAATTCGACAGCCTAACGATGTCACATTAAAATTCATAGAATGAATTGATGAGATAAAAAGGGATTCTCATAAATTTCACATAACGATTAAATCATTAAGGTTATGGAAGAACATATCCCAACACATGAAAATTAAAATTAAAATACATAACAAAAAGAAGTCTTTTAAAAAGAGGAGTGTGAAAGGTTATCTTACTGATTTGGTAACTTACAAGACATATGCCATATTAAATAAGGACAATACAATGAAGATGTCAATACTCATAAATAAAATTATATTAAATAAATATTACAATCACGGCCAGTACATACACCACTCAAAAGGAAATAGCAGCAAATATACCAAGAATCTAACGGGAATAAAAAACTGAGATGAAACGCCCTTCCACGTTGTAATCCACAGATTCATATGACCAAAAGTTAATAACCACCAAATGATTCACCGAATACCATGAATATAATGAGAATCATGATAATATATATCAAATGGAAGTACACAATACACCACCTCCAATGAATAAGTGGCGAACAATGGAAATCCAACGAAATTAAATGTGAGATAAGAAAATCCCTTACCGCGTGTCTGACATGACTTGTTTGTTCCTTGTTCTTCCTGAATAATAAACTAATGTTAATTTATACATTATTAAGAACATATTTCGTGTTTATAATTCTTTTTGTATCACTTATTACCATTTTATAGATATTGTGCAATCATTTAAGATAATAATGGTTGTTTTTTCGGTATTTGATACTTGTGTCAAAAAAAGACTTCTAATAATTACAAGTTTTCCACAAAGTTAAAATTCCAATATATCCAAAACGTTATTCCTGATTTAGATATCATATATATCATATATATCTAGTATATACATGTATTTATAATCTTACATAATATATGGAGATAATAAATGAAATGCACCGATCAAGGAGACGGTAAGCTGTACGTACGCATGAATGCTACATTCATTTCTATTTAATATTTTAATTGAATTAAAAAATAATGATACATATGTATATTATAATTCCAGTATAATATCTTAATTAATATCAATAAATATATCCTTTATATGTCCCACATATGGAATTAACGTGTCATATCTCTTTGAGGGGGCGGTAGTCCGCACTTCCTCAAAAGAAATTATCATGTTTACCCATAATAGAAACCATAAAGGTAGTCTATAAATGTAAAATAAATAGGAATAAAGAAAATATAAACATAATATATATCATATATAAATACAGTTCCATCATAATGGCCACCATGAGAGGCGGTTGGAGATAATTAAATAATCATCGTTTTAGGAGGCGTTAGTTTTCCATCCAATGAAATAGTATGTTCTTCACCCATTATATAAAGGTGTGTGTAAGTGTACATTAAATCATTCTCAAAGAAACATCCTAGTATATTGAGGATACTGGTGTTGTTATAAAAGAAAAGAATAAAAAGTGAGATGAAACACCTTACCATGTTGTAATCAATGGAGTTGTATGTCCAAAAGTTAATAATCACCAAATGAATCATAGAATACCATGAATATAATGAGAATCATGATAATATATATCAAATGGAAGTACAAAATACACCACATGAAATTAATATGTGTCGAACAGTGGAAATCTCACATAATTAAAACTTATATAAGAAAATCCTTTACCTCATGTTTGACTTGACTTGTTTGTCCCTTGTTTTTCATGAATAAAAAAGTAAAGTTAATTTAAACTTTCTTAATAACCTTTTTCAAGTTTATTATTCTTTTAAAATCACTTATTGTCATGTTATTGATATTATGAAATAATTTATGTTAACATTGGTTTTTTTGTCGGTATTTGGTACTTGAGTAAAAAATGGACTTCTTATATTTAAAAGTTGTTCACATAGTCAAAAATCCATTACATCCAGAAATATATTCATGATTTAGATACAATATATATCCTATATATCTAGTATATACATGTATTTATAATATTACATAACATTTGGAGGTAATAAATGTAATGCACCGTTCATGGACACGGTATGTCGTACCTTCGCATGAATGAAACTTTCATTTCTATTTCTTATTTTAATGGAATAAAAACATAATGATACATAGGTATATTATAATTCCAGTATAATATCACAAATAATATCATTAAATCCATCATTTATACATCCAACATATGACTTTAATGAGTCATATCACTTTGAGGGTGCGGTAGTCCACACTTGCTCAAATGAAATTATCGCATTTACCCACAATGGAAACCATAACGGACGGCTATAAATTTAAAATAAAGAAGAATAATGAATATATATGCATAATATATATCATATATAAATATAGGGCCATATTAATGGCCACCATGATAGGCATTTGGAGATAATCGAACAATAATCATTTCGGGAGGCGTTAGTTTTCCATCCACAGAAATAGTATGTTCATCACCCATTAGATGAAGGTGTGTTTATGTTTAGTTTAAATCATTATCTGAAAAACATCCTAGTTTATTGAGTATACTGGTGTTGTTATAAAATAAAGTAATAAAAATGATATAGGGGTTGGATAAGTAAAATAAAAGATAAGAAGTTAAGAGGAACCGTTTCCTTTAATTTTGGTAAATTCCTTTGGTTTGAACCAAAAGAAATTATTGATGTTCCTTATGCCTAAGATAAGGCTTTTAGGAGGAGTATAGGTATGTAGGGAGATTAATTGGGCAGAGTTTGGATGAGCTTAAAGGCTTGGAAGGATTGTGGAATTGGATATAAGTTAGTAATATTTATAAGGGGGAGGAGGGGCTCTTTAAGAAATTGTTATAATATTATTTTATTATATAATTATATTCGGTTTCTATAGGTTCAAAAATCATTAGAGTCAGAGATACGATTACTCGTGGTCGAAATAAAATCATCCAATAAGAATTGGATAAGTTTTGGATATTATTTTAATATTTATAATCTTATTTATTTAAATGATTTATTAATAAAGTATAACACTGCATTATTATTGTGTCATAATTAATTTAATTTATTCAATATCTAATAATTTAAAAAAACTTCCATCAAGTAGTAAATTTTATTATCCTTCCAATGAATATTTGTAGTCAAAATTATTTCCTATATAACACCACATGAAATATAATTTACTAAATGATTTTTGTTTATTTCATTTGTGCCTTTCATTAAATTAATTAATCTAAAGTGTCATTATCCTTTATAAGTGGCTCCATGGGGTCCCAAAATAGACCCATGGATGCCCATGTTCACTAATTACTCATATGATATGGTTACAACAAGTGTTAAGGTAATTTTGAAAAATTACAATATTCTTTTTTACCTTGAATTATCCTATTGACCTTTAACCGCGATAAATAAAAGTCAAAAGTTACTATTCACCAAAAATTACTTTCATCTAATTGAACAACATTATAATTAATAATAAGAACCATGTATTTCGGATTTTTGGAATTTAATTCACAGAAGTGGTAAAATATCATTTAACTGAAAAAGTCATTTTTTTAACTACAACTAAGTGGTATCACTATTCATCGAAAATTAATGTTTTTTCAAAAAAAATAAATAAAATTCAGCTTCAGCTATATTTGATATTCCATATTCAAAATTGATTTCTATTTTACAAAATTCATATCATAGAATTTTTTTAATTCATTTAAAATTAAATCTTGTTGTCAAAACAAATAGCGTGTTTTTAAGAAATAATAACTATCAAAAGATTGACATTTGTTTATGTCCAATTTCAAAATGAAATTATTCCCAATGAAAAAATTAGATTAAATGTCAAAAATATATTCTAATTACACTTTAAAACCAATTAAAATGATAACAAACTCATATAAATAAATTATATTAAAAAGCTCTTTTGAATTAAAATACAGTATTTTCATTATTCATTAAAAAACGAGCTTTATCAGAAAATAGCAATAATTTAACCAAAGTAAATTTTGATGTCCCGAATCTAAATAAGAATTTTATTTTGTCAAATATAACATATAAAAATGATCAAAACTATATTTAAATAGGGTTCACCATCAAAAGGCGGTAAATCGACATTTTTATTGATTATTAGAGTATTTATGCTTAAAATCAGACCCATTCATATTCTAAGACCATAACATTTATTGGGAAATTATAAAAACATTTAACAAACATATATAATCTTATTTTTTATTTCTATTCATTCTCACCAATACAACGGCTAGGCATTAACTATCATTTACAATAATAATATTATATTATTAGTGTGCAACGTAAGATTTGAAAGAAACCCGTGGTTTTATATCGGGTACGCCATCGAACATTGAGTCCTCTTTAGTGTAAAATTAATAATTAAATAAAAAATATTAATTTATATGAAAATTTTATTATTTATTATTTATCTGGGATGTTACAAAAGATCCATTTTCTCTCTCTTGATGTGAGAACATGCTTCAGATTTGATAAATATGAACCATCATGCAGGATGATCGGCACTCAATAGGGTCTCTTTGGAATATTTTTCTCTTGTTCCCACTCCTTTCACCTTGGTTAAGAAAAAATTCTAATGCATAAATAAACATCACATTAGATCTCCCTTAAGCGCATCCTACTATCAGTCAAAAGAGTACAACCCATGATACTGAACCCCCTAGCCCACGACTCCTAACTCCCTCAGATTGAGCATGGTAATTAGCACCTGATTTACAGTACCATTCATCGATATTAGCTTGAAAGAATTCACCTATGATCAGATCTCTTACCTTAACAATCCTCAATTCTCAATTCCAATGACAACTTGTCACCATCCAAAACAAGTGTGATGCACTGATGCTCTTTAAAATGAGAACAGTAATCCATCACTAAAAGAGAACCATATGCCTAATACATGGACTCCCAAGTTCAATTAGACCCCAACGTCGTGGGGTAGTAGTAATCATATAATTTCCATTGAAACTATTCCCAATCCATACTCTGAAGAAATCCATACTCTCAGAAAATATTCCACCATCTCATTGTAACATCTCGGATTCGGGTTCCACTCAATATGTGCCCCGAAATTGGTTGGTCACATGACCTCAACCACATTTCCCCAAACTCCAAAGGCTGCTGACTAGCAGCGAGGGCCTGGGTCTGGTAGGGGGGAAACTATACCCTCATTTGACAAAGTGTAGCGCAACAGAAATTGATATAAACATACAAAATCAATAGTAGTAAACATTACCCATGCTGAAATGGACACAATGTGAAAATAAAGAAAAGACCAACAGTCATATATAACTATGCAATATGTCTATAAGTCAATGAAAGCATCCAAATCAGGATACACTGCAATCTGAATCAATACAATACCATGGAAAAATACAACAAATCAATATAGAACATCAATGTAGGAACTCAGTAGCATCACAAGCCTAAGCTCGGTCCCATGCTCTCCTACTCCTCCGCAACAATCGAGTACTTGTATAGGGAATCATTCCCTTATCTAAACCTACAGAAATATAATTTGTTTGTTCCCAAGACATGACCCAAAAAGTGTGTGAGAAATAAATCCCGGTAGGCAACCACCAAAGGGTCGTGGCCAACTGTCAGTTAAAATGTGCAACAGTAGTGTGCACTAATAAAATGTAGTGAACTAGGAAGTACTCAAAAGTAACTATATTTAACAATTACATTGCCATTTTATTAATTATTTATCAATCCCCAAGATTGTGCTTTAGCTTGGAATGTACAATATAGTAAATCACCACAGTGAGTATATAATGTAAACATTGTCTGAAGAGATGAAAATCCTTACCCTCAGGTAACCAGAATCGAAACTCGTAGGTGACTGCCCACAGGCATAACGAATATTGGCCGCAGGCATCCGAGGCGTCCACCAAAGGCATAGAAACAACTGCCCAAAGGCATGAGAAAAGTTTCCCACATCCAAAATGAAACCCTACCCTCAGGCTAAGCAAGTAACCGGGTCAATCCCCACACATATGCAAGAAATTTTATACAATTCGTCCCAATGAAATTGAAAGCATGCTAAAATCATGATATACTCATGGGTATCCTGGGCAAAAGTCTAAACAAGGTAATCATACCCTCGGGGTGTCATTGGATCCAAGAAATGATCCCAAACAACATTTTATAAATATTCAACAAATTAACTATGCAATTGTTTTAATTTAA
Organism: Viscum album; assembly: GCA_963277665.1. Taxonomy (NCBI): domain Eukaryota; kingdom Viridiplantae; phylum Streptophyta; class Magnoliopsida; order Santalales; family Viscaceae; genus Viscum; species Viscum album. Next base: position 199,269,069 of record OY728121.1, on the reverse strand, counting down.
TTAGTCATGGCATCAGCCATACGACACCCAAAACATTGTCGCATAGCACAATGGTACACAAAAACACTCTACAGTGGGAATTGTACATCAGAACACCTAACTTGATCTCCCCTGATCGATATATGTGAACGGAGCCACCAGAAACAACCAAGAATGATGTAGTTCTAGGATAAATGATTTCCTGTTCAAACTCAAATAACATCCCCTATAGGAATAATTGGTAAGAAAGACTCGCGGGGAGGGAAGAATTCACCCGCGAGGTTCAAACATGATCGACAATGGATAAATTTGATTCCCAGTGTGTGGTCGTGAGCTCCTCCAATCTCCAGCCTTCTCTCCCGGTTCTCCAAACACGTCCACTACCTCATCTGCCGAATGAGGAGTCTACTACCCATTTTATGCAGAAAAAAAAACAAACTACACGGTGTGTACTCTCAACTACACTACATGTACATTTGATTTTTTTTAATTGCTCCTCTTGCGGCTACTTTTCACCACTGAACTATTCATCATTAGACATGAGTACACATCGGGTATTCCTGAGTACATGTCGTGTACTTTTTCTCTTCTAGCAGCTGCTTCCACTCCCTTACTATTCTCTTGCCGACTGATTACATGGCGTGTAAATACTATGTACATGGCGTGTAGTCAGTTTTTAAACCCTTCATCACTGACAAGCCTACAAGCCCTATGTACCCATCCCACTTGACCAAAGTACATGACATGTGGAAAAGTACACTACGTGTTCCCAAATTTGTTTTTATTTTTCCCCATCTTCCTTATTTTCGATAAAACAATTAATGAAAAAGAAAAATAATAAATTTGTACCTTAAGAATAAGAACTGGGTTTTTACAAACTTCCCCCCTTAATGAAATTCGTCCCCTTATTTCCCTTACAATTCTAGTGATGATAAAGTTTAGAATAACTATGTCCACTGAGCACGTACATCAGTCTCCTACTTCCAGGTTTCGTTCTGCACTCGACCATGCTGTCATAGCACCCGTAAGAGAGGAACTGATCAGCCTCAGATAACCTTGGTGCTCGTATAAACAATATGAATTGGATGCTCCTCAAAGGATGCATCAACCCGAAGCTCAACCTCCATGGTCTGAAAAACATTAGATAGGTCTGACTGATAATGATGCAGGTGATATACATGGAAGACGTCATGCAAGTTCCGGTACATCTGTTGTAACTGCAACTGATAGGCAACATGCCCGACTCTCTCCAGAATCTCAAATGGCCCAACAAGCCTATGTGAATTTTTACCCAATCTCTTGATCCTCCTGCATCCCAACCATAGTGAAACATGAAATAAACCATGATCCCCGACCACAAACACCAAGGGTCATTTGCGACAATCAACATAAGATTTCTGATGCGACTATGCAGTAGCCATCTGCTTTTGAATCAACTGGACCTGCTCTGAAGTCTCCTGCATGAGACGTGGTCCCAAAAAAAGCATCCTCGCCCACCTCCAAGCAGCACAAAGGGGATCATCATGACCTTCCATATAAAGCCTCTTAAGGTTCCATCTCAATAGTTCCATAAAAACTATTATTGTAGTCATACTCAAACAGGGGTATGTTACTCTCCCAAGAGCCTCCAAAGTCTAGGACGCATGCATGCATCATGTCCTCTACCACCTGTATCATACGCTCCGACTTGCGAACGGTCTGGGGGTGGTAAGATATACTCAGAAGCACCTGTGTACCCAGTGCCCTATGAAAACTCCACCAGAAACGAGATGTAAAACGAGCATCCCAATCTAAAATGATAGAAAAAGGGTCCCCATAAAGACGTACTACCTCTTGGATATACAACTTCCTGATATCATCAACACCGATGGTCTCCTGAATCGGAAAAAAGTGATCTACCATCATATTTCTGTTTACAACTACCCACCCGGAATCATTGTCTCTAGGTGACCTTGGTAACCCAGTAACGAAATCCATCATGACATCATCCCATTTCCACTCTGGAATGGGTAACTGCTTTAATAGTCTGAATGGCCTCTAATGCTCTGCCTTCACCTACTGACAGGTGGAACATATCGTAACAAATCCAGCTATCTCTCTTTTCATACTCGGACACCAATACTGACGTCTCAAGTCACGGTACATTTTGGAAACTCCGTGATGCACTGTGCAAGAAGAATCATGAAACTCCCACATCAACTCCATGCATATATCCACTATAAGCCACACTCGTCCATTGATATGATGTACCACATCATCGCCGATGGTCCAACCTGGAGGAGGGTCCTCACATGCCAACGTCTCCCATAAAACTAGGCAATCAAAATCTAATAGGTGTCTCATCCTCACTCTATACAAGAGGGTAGAAATCATAGCTACGGAAGAAAGATAGGCTCACCCCTGACTATCGTTCACCTCCAAATGCATCTCAAAGAACAATGCCATAAGTTTCCTCTCACCATTGGCCTCCTACACTGGATGTAATTGATTCCTCCTACTCAGTGCATCAGCTACTACATTACCCTTACCAGGTGTATAGGCAAGATCAATGTCGAAGGACTGAAGGTATTCAACCCACCTTCGCTGTCTTAAATTCAGGTCACACTGGGTAATGATATATTTCATAATTTTTTGGTCTGTAAACACCCGAAAATGATCCCCCAACTGATAATGTCTCCAACAACATAATGCATAAACAACTGCAGGAAACTTGAGATCACGTGTCAGGTAATTCCTATCATGTGGCCTTAACTGCCGAGAACTATACACAACTACTCTATCACCCGACATCAACACTGTTCCCAGGCCAATTCCTGATGCATCAGAGTAAAATATATATCTCTTCCCTTGCTTTAGAAGTATCAGGACGGGTGCTGATGTTAACCTTCCCTTCATCTCTTGAAAGGCTATCTCGCACGCTTCTGACCAAATGAACTTCACATCCTTCTTAGTCAAACTCATCAACTATTATGCTAAGAAGGAGAAGTCCTATATAATTCTCATGTAGTATCCTTCCAGCCCTAAGAAACTTAGTATCTCAAACACGTTCCAAGGATGCCCCCAGGAAACTACTTCCCCCAATTTCTCTAGGTCTACTTCGACTCTTGTCTCATAGATAATATGACCCATGAAGGGTATCTGGACCATCCAAATGTGGAACTTTGAGATCTTAGCATGTAGCTGATGCTCATTGAGTGGACACAGTGTGATCTCAATATGGGTACCATGGTTGTGTCGAGTGCGAGAGTACACCAAGATATCATCTATGAAGACTACCACAAAAGAATCCAAATATGGGTGGAACACACGATTCATCAGAGCCATGAATATTGATGGCACGTTCGTGAGTCCGAGCGACATAAGTTGGTACTCATATAGACTATATCTTCTTTGAAAGGCTGTAAGCGTTATGTCTGATGGTCTAACAGGAAACTGTGATATTCGAGCCTCAAGTCACTCTTCAATAACACTCATCCTCCTCAAATTTGATCCAATAGATAATCAATCCATGGAAAAGGATTTTGGTTCACAACATTAAACACGTTCAGTTTTCAATAATCCACGCACTGTCTGAGGGTACCATCCGCCTTCTGTTCGGTACCTGGACTGCGCAGCGGAAGCCTGTGGGCCGGGATTTTAAAATTTTTCTACTTCACCGGAGTGACATAACCCTGTCAACTCCGGTGATCTTGTCCCGGCTTGGTCCGAGGTTCTCGCAAGGTTCTTTAAGAGCACAATAATAAACATGAACATTTACCTTGTTCAGAATTGACATGCCTGACACCGGTGATCATTGCTCGAAGAATCCGATGACGAATCCCCCTAGATCGTCCACACATGCCTCACAAATTTTCCCATGCTCTGTTCTTCAAGATCCGGGTGCTTGCGCAGATCTTCGACGCACACTTTGACACAACGATGATCACCAAAAAACTACCATCTTCCATCCGTGAAGGTGGAACTTGAAGAAATTGCTAGTTTGAGGGAGTCTCTCCCTAGAACTCTGGAGGAGAGAGAGGCTCTCAATTCCAACAGATGAATAGTTACAAGGGGAGAGCCTCTCTGTTATTATATATAGGGAATATCTAAAATATGCGGTAAGGGTTCCCGACCCCCGTGTATTGATCATTCAATATATATATATATATTATAAATAATTATTTATGACAAATTAAATTATTCCATAAATAATATTTGTTATTTATCCCTGAACTGTAATATATATATTTATATATATATATATTACGTGATAAACATGTGTCTTACTCGACCCGCACCTCTTGACAACATTAATCGAACCGAAGATATAAATATCTGTCCGATTAATATTTATCTATGTATTTACTTAATCACTCGTAAATACATGTTATAAATAAATTCAATGAATTATTACAAACTTGAATAATAAAATAATTTATTTATTACTTGGTGATCCATAGGAAATAGATAATACCCGGACCTCGTGGTGGGGCCCACCAAGCCCTGTAATCTTATTCATCAGAATTGGGCAGATTTTCAAATCGCTGTTGTGTGTGACCCTCTAGGCCCTTATCTCAATAGCAGTGAATAATATCACAGACTAGAGCGGGGTCTAGCAACCCATCGAGGCCCCTATATGGATAAGGAAAAGTAAAAGCAATGACTGCTTGCCCACGAACACAGTCTGTGTAATCTAATATCTTCATCGTTGATATATCAATAAAGAAGAATGCATACTCAGAGTCATCATTCTTCATTTGATTTATTTTGTTTTTTGATTTGTCCGGACGATATTACCTTCCACTACCATGGCCATTTCTTTAATGAAGGTTCAACCATCCTAATCAACCAGGCCCAAGATATCTCTTCCTAAATTTGGAAGTGAAAAATCTTTTCTCGATCATTGAATCAATACCATGCCATTAATGACGTACACGATATAAACTACCTCACCATGACTTGTCTCCATGGTTTTTGCCTTATATCAAATGTACTTAATTAAAAGAAATTCATTGATAATGATCTCAAGTCAGGAGACCATTACACATGTCCATAGATAGGAACGACCAATGACACCAGAAACATGTGGTGTTCCTATTAAACAGTTATGTCCTCATGATCTCAATAGCTAGAGATCATCAAGTGAGAACATCATGAGATGAAGTCTCAATTCATATGATCCCCCATCACCTGATGGTCACACATCATCTGTGTCCTTTCAGAATGATTTAACTAGACCATAGGACGTTACTTTAATATTACTGTCATGGCATCTCAAGGTTCTCATTATAGCCTCGGACCTGCTATAACCATTTGATGCGACTGGTAATCTAAGGAAATTTCCATTGATAAAGAGGATGAATATGTATCTACACTATCATGGCAAGATAAACATACGTATAATAACAAACTGATTACATGTACCAGTAATAAAAGTACAAAACATGTTGGGTCTATGGCGCCCACTTTCTACACTCCCACTTGCACTAGAGCAAACTGCTAAGAGGTTTTAATCCTCTAGCTCTCACATGTGAATCATGCTTCTGCTGGGGGCTACCACGCTATCCTCTGTGGCTACTCTTTTAACTATCACTTCAACTCTTTGAGTAAAATCCCTCAAGAAATGAAACTTCCAAAGAATATGCTTTGTCCTCTGGTGAGAACTAGGCTCCTTGGCAAGCACCACTACAGTAGTATTATCACAATATACTAAAACAGGGTCTGCACTACTAGGTACAACACCAATGTCTGAGAAAAATCTACGTATCCAGACTGCTTCCTTTGGTGCATCGAAAGCTTCAATATATTCGGACTCTGATGTAGAATCAGCAACCATAGCTTTCTTTGAGCTTCTCCAGCTCACCGCAACACAATTCAGGAAAAATATGTAGCCTGACTGCGATTTCATATCATCATGATCTGTCTGGAATCTAGCATCAGTGTATCCCCTCACAACTAGTTCCTCATCTCCTCCATACACCAGGAACATATCCTTAGTACTCCTCAAGTACTTAAGGATAGTTTTAACAGCTATCCAATGCAGCTCTCCTAGATTGGCTTGATATCTACCCATCATGCTTAAAGAAATGCAAACATCAAACCTATTACATAGAATGACATACATGATAAAACCCACTACCAAAGCATAAGGGACTCTACTCATTTTTTCAATCTCCTCCTGTGTTTGTGGACACGTTTTCTTAGAGATATTTACACCATGTGAAATAGGTAAAAATCCTCTTTTGGATTGTTCCAAATTGTGCCTTTTTAGTTCCTTGTCAATAAATGTACTTTGACTTAGGCCAAGAATCCATTGAGGACTATCTTGATATATGTTGATCCCTAGTATGTATGCTGCTTCACCTATGTCTTTCATGGAGAAGCATTAATTTATCCGAGTCTTAACTGACTGTAAGACTTTCAGCTCATTTCCCATGATTAATATGTCACCAACATATAAAACTAGGAAAAAACTATCATTCACTTCAACTATTTTATAGACACAAGGCTCGCTTTCATTTTTGACAAAACCAAATTCTCTTATGACCTCATCAAATCGTACATTCCATGATCTTGATGCCTGCTTCAATCCATTAATGGATTTTTGCAACTTGAATACTTTATTGGCATTCTATGACTTTACAAACCCTTTTGGATGAGTCATACAGACGTCTTCAACCAACATCCCATTTAGAAAAGTAGTTTTGACATCCATTTTACATATTTTATAATCATGAAAGGCTACTATTGCAAGCAATATTCTGGTGGATTTAAGTGTTGCCCCTGGTGAGAAGGTTTCATCATAGACAATGCCTTGACGTTGCCTGAAACCCTTTTCAACCAGTATTTCTTTAAAGGTATTTACCTTACCATCCATTTCCTTCTTTTTCTGGAATACCCATTTGCATCCAATGGGTTTTACATTATATGGATTTTCAACCAAAATCCAAACATGATTTTGGTACATGGAATCCATCTCAGAATTCATGGCTTCTTTCCATGTAGCAGCTTCTTTGCCTTCTACTGCTTCCCTGTAGGTTAGAGGATCATCATCCCCAAGGATTATTGTGTCACCTGACTCCGTGACAATAAAACCATAACAATCTAGTTCTCTAACCTCTGGCGTAGACCTACAGATTATCTATGTCTCCGGAACAATTTATTCTCCCACTTGCTCTTGTGGAGATTGTTCCTCTACCATCTCTTGTGCATCAGGATCATTAACTTCATCAAAGTAAATCGTGCTCCCACTATTTTCAGTAGAAATGTGATCCCTTTCAAGAAATGTGGTGTATCTTTCCACAATGACTTTTTATCTAAAGGGTTATATAGGTAGTATCCTCTAGTTTCCTTTGGATAACCTATAAAGATGAACTTAGTTCTTCTGGATGCTAATTTGTCACTTGGTAAATTCATGACAAATGCCTCACACCCCCACAAATGCATGTTTTTCAGATTGGGTTTCTTTCCATACCATAACTGATATGGAATCCCATATGAGGCTTTAGTTGGTACTCGGTTAATGGTATATGATGTTTTCTGCAATGTGTATCCCCAAAAGTATAATGGAAGAGTTATATGAATCATCATTGATCTGCCCATGTCAAGCAAGTTCCTATTCTTCCTTTCACTAACACCATTCCATTGTGGTGTATAAGGAGGAGTGAGTTGGGATACTATCCCACACTCCTTCAAATGATCGATGAAAGCTTGGTTAAGATATTCTCCACCTCTGTCTGAGCGAAGTTCTTTTATCTTCTTACCAAGTTGGTTTTCTACTTAATTTTGGTATTCCTTAATGAAACGAAAGGAATATGACTTATACCGCATTAAGTAGATAAATCCATACCTACTATAATTATCAGAAAAAGTGATGAAGTATAGAAAACCACCCCTTGCCTCTACTGGAAATGGACCACATACATTGGTATGTATTAATTCGAGTACTGCATTGGCTCTTTCTCCCTTTCCTGAGAAAGGTTCTTTCGTAATCATTCCTTTTAAACTAGCTTGAAAAACATCTAAGGGTTCTAACTGTACCGAGTCTAGATACCCTTCTTGATTTAATTTTTGTAATTTCTTCTCGTTTATGTGACCATGTCTGAAGTTCCATAGGCGGGTGTTATTTCAGTCATGTTGGTTATTTTTTTCATTGATAGCCATTATTGAGTTTTCTAGTTATAGTATATATAAACCATTTTTAAGATGTTCCATACCATAACATATATTATCCCTTTAATAGAGACATATTTTATTTCCAAACTTGAAATAATAACCCATAGTGTCTAAAAATGACATAGAGATAATGTTTCTGGTAACAGACGATACATAATAGCAATTTTTTAAAACAAGAACCAAACCAGTTGGTAAAGTCAAGTGATAGTCTCCCACTTCCAAGGCCACCAGACTTGCACCATTTGCAGCTCAGAGATCAACTTGACCTTTTCCAATATTCATAAACCTACTTGGTTCCTGTATATGAATAAAAATGTGTGAGCCACATGTTGTATCCAATACCCAACTTGTAGATAAAGATAGATTTCATTCAATGAAAAAAATACCTGAACCTGAAGCATCAGCTTTCTTCTTCTTCCCAGCTCTGCAGTTCTTTTTCCAGTGGCCTTTCTCGCCACATCCAAAGAAGACAGCTTCCTACTCATTATTTTACCTCTGAATCTTTGGCTTCTTTGCAGGATGATGCATTGGGTTCTTTGGCCTTGACTTGGCCTTTGAACACTTTTCCTTTCACTTCTTTTTCTTGTTCTCTATTAGGATAGATGTATTGGTGTTTTTCATGTACATATCATCTTGGCGAACTAAATCCAAAAGATCTGGGAGCGACATCGTCATATCATTCATATTATAATTGACAATGAAAGTCGATAAGCTTAATGGTAAAGAAGAAAGAAAGAGATCCACTTCTAGTTCTAGGTTCAGTTTGAACCCAATGGCTAAAAGACTCTCAATATATCCAATCATCTTGAGTACATGAGGACCAGCTTGGCACCCTTCTGCTAGCTTGCACATTTAGAGCACACTTGAGATCTCATACCTTTCATGCCTAGCCCTCTCCTGATATAGTTCTTGGAGATGTGAATGCATCTTGTAGGCATCCTCTTCCTCGTGCATTTTTTTCAATTGGCTGGACATAGATGACAACATGATGGATTGTACATCAAGCACATCATATACATTATATTTACACTTATCTTTTTCTGTATTGCTTGCTCCCTAAGGAGGCTCATCAGGAATTGGGGATTCCAGCACATATAACTTCCTTTCTTGGTGTAGTACTATGCGCAAGGGCCTGTACCACTCCTGGAAGTTATTTCCGGTAAGGATATATTCTTTATCCAAGATTTATCGCAGTGATAAATTACTAGTGGTGTTGGTGATTTCTATTTTGAATCTACCTCAGATAAACATTTAGCAGTTAGTACTTTGTCATGATTACATTTTTGACATTTTATGATTAATAAATTATTATATAATTTAATGTCTCCCACTATATTAACAAACCTTAATATCCCTCACCATTAGATTCGGAATACACTACCTCTTGAGCATTCTAGTTTCAAGGATCCTCAAAACCCCTTTCATAGTCTACAAGCTATGGCTTCAACACTACTTGAAGGGTTTCAAGGTAGGCTTTATGATGGCCGACCACTTGTTCTTGTGGTTCGTTGTATAGTTGAGTAATGTCCAATCTTTTGGAATCTGAACATGATTCCCTCATCCTCTTGCCTCTAATGTGATAGCAATTTAGCTATGGCTAATCCTTGACTACTCAATTTATTTATGTCGGCCCATTTCTCACATTGAAACACCCTGGTAGTAAGAGGAACTCTCAACTGAGGCTGATGAGCACCCAAATAGCCGGTTATGTTTAGATGTGAGAAATGGAAGGCATTATGACTTAATATATCTTTGAGGGATTTTTAAATATTAATTGACGGATATAATCCTTTTCTATTTATTATGTTCAAACTGGGTTGTCGTGCTCGCAACAGAACATTCAATAGAATATTTATTTATCACAACTTTATGCATTTTCTCTTGTTTACTATCCTATGTGATCATGCAATAATGATGCAGTCACATAAACTAATAAATTGTGCATAAAGTAAATCAAGAATTCCGACTGGTCTTGAGAATTCTATAATGATTGATTGATAACTAATCAATCATCACATAGGGGCATCTGTACCTGAGTGGATACATGACTCGTGTCGCTGTTGGCCCCAGTACAAAGCGTCCAACTCCTGTCTGGACTACCGCCTCATTTTAGCATACTTCCTCTCGTATCATAATCGAATAAATACAAATATACTCGCACGCATGCGAGGGGGTCTGGGGTACAAAATAAAAGTGGTGCAATGGACACATAGGCCCTTATACAAATTTAAATTAAAAAATGATTCCCAGACCGTCATTTATCTAATTAAATATTACAATCATCGCACACATTGAATAAATAATTAAATAAATAAATACATGATAGACATACACAGGTCGTTCAATAGCTCAAGACCAGTTGGGGTAAAAGTGAAATAAAATTTAAATTTAAATAAATTTAAATTATGCGAGGGTGTTCTAATAAATTAAATGAATTTGATTAAAATCAACTAATTTATTTTTATCGGTTCCATTTTTTTAATTTAATTTTAATTCCAACAATTAAATTAAATTAAACCTTTAATTTAATTCTAAACGTAAATAGAATTTATATTTTTAGATTAAAATAATCTAAACCCCTAAATTAATTCAAATTAATTTAATTTAAAAAACTAAATTAATTAAAATTAATTCAGTGCAGGTTACCTCTAACAAGAGAGGAGTCCGGCAGGACAGTGTACCGCCACGGGATGTCGTCTAGGAACCGCGGCGTGACCGCGGCGCGACCGCAGCGTGACCGCGACGTGACCGCGGCGTCCAACGCTTCCCGCGACGGCTGCATATCCCGACAGCCTGCTACTCTGGTGATGGTCTAGGGCGGCCGGACGGAGCCGGTCCGGTGCGGCCTGGAAGAAGTCTGGAAAGGGGTCGGGGAGCGGGATGTGCAAAGCCATTTGGCAGGGAGATCACCGGTGCGGCGGGCGACTGCTGGAAAGAGCCAGTCTGACGCGGACCGCGTCCCGTGAAGGGGAGGCCGGTGTGAGGTCGGTCCGGCAATGGAGAGGCCGGCGCGAGGGCTATCCGGTGAAGGGGAGGTCGGAGTGAGGATGGTCCAACGAAGGGGAGGCTAGCGCGAGGGCTGTCCGACGAAGGGGAGGCCGGCGCGAGGTCGGTCCGACAATGAGGAGGCTGGCGGGCAGCGGCGCGGCGTGGTGATGGACCGGCGGAGGGGGAAGGGAGGCCTAGGGTTTCGGCCTCCCTTGCTGTGCCGTGGGAGAGAAGACCAGTAAGGGTCTTCCTCCCCAATTCCATTTTTTTATTATTGTCCTTTAGACAAAATTTACAACCATTTTTTTAACAAAAGGAGAAGTCCACATTTTGTGGTCTTTTACACTCCCCTTTTTTTATAAACAAAAGGAGAAGACCACATTTTGGGGTCTTTCCACTCCCCTTTTTTTAATTAAAAGGAGGAAGACCCCCATTTTGGGGTCTTGGACTTCTTCCGTATATATATTTTATTATTATAAAATTATAATAACATATTTATTATAAACATAATAAATATTTATTATAAAATATTATAATTAAAAATAATTTTTTGATGTTAATTGTCAATTTGAGATAAACATCAAATGAACCGAAAACTTGCGATGTCGATCCGATAATAATTTTCAAATTATCGTATCTTGATCATTCAAAATCGAAACGACTCGCGGTTGAATCCAAATGAACCGTTTTAACACCCCACAATTAAATTTAATGCATTTTAATTTTTTTGACTCAGAAAAACATTTTTCTCCCTCTGATACCACTTTTGGGTACTGGGACTACGCAACGAAAGCTTGTGGGCCAGAATTTTAAAATATTTCTGCTTCACCGGAGTGACATAACCCTGTAAACTCTGGTGATCATGTCCCGGCATGGGCCGAGGATCTCACAAAGTTCTTTAGGAGCAAAACAATAAACTTTAACATTAACCTTGTTCAGAATTGACGTGCAGGACGCCAGCGATCGTTGCTCGAAGACTCCAACGATGAAGCCCTCTAGATCATCCACACATGCCTCACAAATCTGCTCGTGCGCCATTTATCAAGATCCGGGTGGTAGCGCGGATCTTCGACGCACACTTCAACACAATGATGATCACCACAAAACTAGCATCTTCGATCTGTAAAGGTGGAATTTGAAGAACTTGCTAGTTTGAGATAGTCTCTCTCTAGAACTCAGGATGAGAGAGAGGCTCTCAATTCCAATGGATGAATAGTTACAAGGGGAGAGCCCCTCTCTTAATATATATAGGGAATATCTAAAATACACGGTAAGGGTTCCCGGCCCCCGTGTATTAAACATTCACTATATATATATATTATAAAGAATTATTTCTGACAAATTAAATTATGCCATAAATAATTATTATTATTTATCACTGAACTACAATATATATAATTATATATATATATTACGTGATAAACATGAGTCTAACTCGACCCACAACTCCTGATAATAATAATCAAACCCAAGATAAAAATATCTGTCCGATTAATATTTATCTAGGTATTTACTTAATCACTCGTAAATACATGTTATAAATAAATTCAGCGAATTATTTCAAGCGTGAATAATAAAAGAATTTATTTAATACTTGGTGATCCATACGACTTGGATAATACCCGGACCCTATGGTGGGGCCCACCGAGCCCTATAATCCTATTCATCAGAATAGGGTAGATTGTCAAAGCATTGTTGTCTGTGACCCTCTAGGCCCTTATCTCAATTGCATTGAATAATATCACCAACCTAGAGTGGGGTCTAGCAACCCATCGAGGCCCCTATAGAGATAAGGAAACGTCAAAGCAATGACTGACTTCCCACACACATATTCTTTGTAATCTAATCTCATTGTCATCGATATCTTAATAAAGCAGAATGCATACTCAGTGTCATCACTCTTCATTTGATTAATTTTGTTTGTTGATTTGTCCAGATGGTCTTACCATCCACAACCATGGCCATGGATTTAATGAAGGTGAAACCATCCTAATCAACTAGGCCAGAGATATCTCTTCCTAAATTCGGAAGCGACAAATCCTTTCTCGATCATTCAATCAATGCCATTCCATTAATGACGTACCTGATATAAACTACCTCACCATGAATTGTCGCCATGGTTTTCTCCTTATATAAAATGTATGCAATTAAACGACATTCATTGATAATGATCTCAAGTCATGAGACCATTACACATATCTGTAGATAGGAATGACCAAAGACACCAGAAACATGTGGTGTTCCTATTAAGCGGGTATGTCCTCATGATCTCAATATCTAGAGATCATCAAGCGCAAACTTCATGAGATGAAGTCTCAATGCTTATGATCCCCAAAAACCTGATGGTCACACAACATCTGTGTCATTTTAGAATGATGTAACTAGACCATAGGAAATTAAATTAAGATTACATTCATGGAATCTTAGGGTTCTCATCACAGCCTGGGACCTGCTATAACAATTTGATGCGGCAGGTAATCTAAGGGAATTGCCATTAATAAAGTGGATGTAAAAATATCTACACTGTCATGGAAAGATAAACATATGTATAATAACAAACTGAATACATGTAACAACAATCAAAGTACAAAACAAGTTTGTTCTAGGGAACCCACTTTCAACACCTTCTTCACAAACAGGACAGACGGACCCCATGGAGAAGTATTGTGTCTAATGATATTCTTTTCTTGTAACTCCTCAAACATCCTCTTGAGCTCCTCAAATTCTGGTATATCCATCCTATAAGGAGGAATGGACACCAGGGCCGCTCCTGGCTAATTCTCAATAGAGATATCCACCTCTCGCTACTATGTTCGACCTAAAAAGTCATCCGAGAATACATCCATGAATAGATTGACTATAGGATGGATATCGTTCTAAAAAGTTCCCTAGTCATCCATATATAAAATCGCAATATTGGTTGTCACTCCACCTCACCCACGATGCTCGGGTCATGCTCGGCTCCCCTGGACGTCCCATTCTCCCATGTATAGAATCTCTTCGCACTATTGTGATGGAAAACTCACCCCGTGATGATAGAAATATACAATGGATCGAAAGGTTACCAACCATCCCATCCTGATAATGACGTCATATCCCATCATCACTAAGAAATGGAGGTCCAAAAGAATGTGACACTCACCCACCACTAGGGGGAACTCCTTGCACTGACGCGCACCAGCCGTTCATGTCCCCAATAGAGTGTCTAGAGTCATAATATCAGAAGAATAAGAAACATAAAGCCAAAGGCACTCTATAATAGGAACATATATAAAGCTATGTGTAGAACATGTATCATAATGTACATAAGAAAAAATAGAATAACCTAGAATTGTACCACTGATAGTGGAAGGTCTGAGATGCTACTTTTCATTGGTTTGTTGCCCTGTATATGCCTGCCCATTGTCATGGCCCTACAACATAGCCTGGATACCATATGTTGACCCGCCCTGCAGTCTTTGAGATCCTGGTGTCTGGGTACCACGACCATGACCTCCACCTCTTCTTATACATCCAGACGTATCCCTATTTTCTGACTAGTAAGAAGCTGCTGGCCCTGCTCCCACACACAGAGTCTACACCGAACCCCTCTCACTAGTCACTGGTGGAAACACCCTGGAATAATGCTGGAGATGACCCATCATGCCGCATGCTCGACACTCCACTAGATCACGTGTACACTGAGGTCTCTTGTGCCCCTCCCTACCACACTGGTAGAACCAGACATTGCCACATGAAACGTTCTTCTGGCTATTACTTCCACCGTGAGAGAAATCCATCTTACTCTTCTTCTTAAAGGAATAAATAGTACCAGAAACTGGTGCCGATCCACCTCAGCGTACACCACTAGCATCCCACAGGTTCCGCTCAGTAATTAGTACCTAGTTCACAATATAATGCACTGTAGGAAACCTAATAACATTCACTAGTACTAAGATTTCATTTCAAAAACCATCCTCAAAGAGTCTATCCCTCAGCATCTCGTCACCCACTAGAACAGTGGAAAATCTCTTTAGCTCAGTGAAGCGGGAAATTACAGACCATCACTGACAAGTACCCCTGATGAAGATTCATGAACACTCGAGCTTGATCTTCCCTCAGTGTCTCCCGAAAGAAAAATTCATAGAAGACTACCTGAAAATCATCCAACGCCATGTCTCCGTGAGGCTCTATCTGGGAGGTAACATCCCACCATCTCTTGGCAGAATCATGCAACATGCATATAGCGAGCATGACCCTCTGCCTTGTAGGAGTCTCCAGCTGCTCGATGATATTAAGCATAGATCCTATCCAAGACTCTTCATCATGTGGTCTTCCATCCCATGAGAATGTAGGCAGATCATGCTGCTAGAATATACGAGTCAGCTCTTCCAAAGATGTGGTAGTCGTTGGTGCTCCCTTGAAGGTCTCCATAAACCGCATCAAGTCTTCTTTGAACATTACTTCTACGCCAGTGCCCAATATAATAACTGGTGCTGCATCTGGCTCTGCTAAATGATCCATCAGTAGCACATGGTCCACCATCTCTGGATTATAATCGATGTGTCTCTCTTGGTGAACAATGTTTGGTCGTCTCGACCGCATGAATCTACAGGGTCAAAAACATGCCTTCAATTATGATCATCAAGGACTTGAATCAAGGAGTGTAATAAAAGGACAGGAGAAAGAAAATATCCAAGTTTTAAACAACAATCCTACACGCACGTGAACATTAACGACATGTCGTGTTCCCTTTTGTCTTTCAAATGGGAGTGTACTCTGCCAAAACTGGTCGTGAAACACCCCAAACATGGTGTGTTGTTCACACGCACGATGTGTACTTGAATTCTCTTCCCCGGACCGAGTCCTTCTACATGGCTTAGCCACACATCTATCCTTTGAACGTGACTACACAACGTGTATAAGGTCTACATGACATGTACGAGATGAGATTCACCGACCCGTGTTGTCTGTTATATCACCGTGTACACATATCACACTACATGGCAGGTTCCAGATGTACATGGAATTTACAGATTAGATTCAAATTTCCCTTGTTTTTAGTGACACGTCCAGCTACTCGGATGACACTACATGACATGTTACACCTTCACATGGCATGTACACCACCCTGTTTCATTAGCCGCATGGCCGAGTCCACACGGTCTCTCACTGGCCAAGACTACACGGCATGTCCAATTGGTACATGACGTGTCAAAGAAGTGATAACACTGACCTTTGTTTGTTAGTTTCATGTATGGATCCCCAGGTCAAACTACATGTCATGTTCTCCATTCAAATAGCATGTATAAGCTCATATATCTCCGCCAGTGTTGTTAGTTACAAGGCGGACAGAACTTCCACACAACACATCGTGTATAATAACTACACATCATGTTCCCTAAAAGTTTCACTATCCCATATTTCTACCTTCACAACCTACGTCATGGGTAGAAACTACATGGCGTGTACATATGGTGCAAAGAGTGTACAAAAAAATATCATTTCTTCTCAAACATAAGACTACATAGTGTGTAGTCAAATCTTCAAACCGTGTATTCTTGGTTTTTATAACAGTAAGCCTTAGAAACAACTCCGGAGCCCAGAAAAACAATGAAACCAACACCTATGTTCCAAAATCTGATCCGTGAGGGACCATACTCCCTGCGAATCAAATCTTGTCATCTTATAAGTGTTATAAACAATTTAAACAGTCAATGATCCACCGGATTCTGGTTGATGAGGGCCCATACTCCTCAAAAACCAGATATTGGAGTTCATTTACAGAACATCACACAATAATAACCTATCAAAATTAGGTGTATCTATCAAGGTACCAATAAAAACAACATATATTTTATATCACATCATCTATCACAATAACAAGAAATTTCTAATGCACCAACATGGCATGGAACTATACATGGAATTTGATTCTAACATTTTCCTAAATGATGCATGAGATGGAATACCCTAATCTCATTGAGTTGCAACTAAATATATTTAGTATAAAAATATAAACTGCACACCATAAGTGTGTCACCCAACTGTGAAAATAAAATCAACTATAAAATTTCAAAATCAGAAAATTTTCAACCCGAGGTAAATTGGATTTTTCATGTACATAGGTTAGATACTCCCGGGAACAACTTATTACCAAGTACCTATTCCATCATATCCCTGGATATAGGCACCAAACATTAAGTCAAGAGAAAAGGAATCCTTTGATACCACCTTGTAACATCCCGAATCTGGGTGCCACTCAACAGGTGCCCCGAATCCGGTTGGTCACATGACCTCAAACGCATTTCCCCTAATGCTAGTGGCAACCGACTAGTAGCGAGGGCCTAGGTATTAGAGTGGGAAAACTGAGCCCTCATTTTTCAACGTGTAGCACATCAGAAATAGATATAAACATACCAAATCAAATTCAGTAAACAATACCCATGCTGAAATAGAATCATTAAAAAATAATAAAAAGACCAACATTCATATATAATGAGGCAAATTGTCCCTACGTATAAGAAAGAAGCCAAAAACGGATATGCTGCAATCTGAAACAATACAATACAGGGGAAAATATAGCAAAGCAATATAGAGCAGCACAACATGAACTTAGTAGAATCACAAACCTATGCTCGGTCCCATGATCTCCTACTCCTCTAAAACAATCAAGTACCTATATAGGGACTCTTGAGATTATCTAATCCTACAACAATATAATCTGTTTAGGCCTAAGACATGAACCAAACATGTTGTGTGAAATAAATCCCTGTAGGCAACCGTCTATGTCTCATTCCCTAGTGTTAGTGAAAATGTGAAATGGTAGTGTGCAGTAATAAAATGCAGTGAACTAGGATGTAATCAAAAGTAACTATCTCTACCCATTACATTTCCATTTTATTAAGTATTTATCAATCCCCAAGCATGTGATTTAGGAACATGAGTCTTATCCCAGTTGGTAAGGACTCTGTAAGTGCATCCAAGTGACCAGGGATAAAATCCAGGGGAGGCAGAATTTCTGGGCTGCTGTAGCAGTACTATAGCAGGAACTGTAGCGGGAACTGTAGCAGTCACAGTTTGGCACTGTAGCAGCCGGGAATATGCCCCTGTTTGGGCCTTCGGGCCACTGATTTGGTCCTTGAGTCCTTTAAGTATTTCAGGCCACCCAAGGCCTTCAGATCAGTAAGTCCTTAGGGCCACCTCATGGCCTTCGGGCCACCTTTAAGTGCATATGCAAACCAGACAACCTATAAGGAACATTCTCTTCAAAAAGTATGAGAAAGGAGCTTTCACCACAGAAAAAGATAAAATGGATTGCAAGAATGAGAGGGTACGGCACCAGCCATCGGGGCAAGCTTGTGCATGCACGGGAATGCCCAGGCGAACGTCGATGTGAAGGTGGAGAGAGGATTTCACGATGAAGATGATGGGGAGGAGAAGTTTCAAGTAGGTAGTCTTGGTTCTATGCAATGTTTGAAACCTACAGGGAATGAATTACTCTAAGGCCTGTGGGCCATGTAATACTTATGCCTATGATCCTTGTAAGAGTTCCACCTCATTCCTTGAAAGGTGGATTATCAAAAATCAATAAAAAAAATGAAGGCCTTCGGTCCATAAGAATTATCAATCTTGTGCTTTAGCTTATCAGGTAAAACATATAAAATCACCATAGTTAATATTCAAAGTAAACGTTGTCTGCAGACATGCAAATCCTTACCCTCATGTAATCAGAATCGAAACCCGTAGGTGACTACCCAGATGAATAACAAATATTTCCCGAAGGCGTCCGAGGTGTCTCCCACAGGAACATAAACTACTTCCCATAGGCATGAGAAAAGATTCCCACAGGATAAACAAAACATTTCCCATAGGTTAAGCAAGTAACCGGGCTGAGCCCAACCCACTAGCAGGGAATATATATTCTATTTTCTCTCAAGGCAATTCAATGCATGGTAAAATCACGGTATTCCCACGGGTATCCATTCCAAAAGGCTAAACAAGGAAATCACACCCAAGGGGTGGCCCTGGATCCAAGCGATGATCCCAAATAGCAGTTTATAAATATTCATCAAATTACCTATGAAATTATAGATATTTAATTAGTCAAGGCCGTAGCTATACGACACCCCAAACATGGTCTCATAGCACAACGGTACACAAAAACACTCAATTGTTGGAATTGAACATCAGTCCACCTACTTCGATCACCCCATATTGACATACACGAACGATGCCTCCCGAAACGTCCAAGAACAATGTAGATATGGGATAAATGATTTCTAGTTAAAACTAATTTAACTTCCCATTAAGGATGAATTGGAAATAAAGGCTCGCTGAGGAGGAATAACTCACCTTCACAGTTCAAATTTGACCGACGACAGAAGAATCGGATTACTGGTGTATGGTCAGGTGCTCTTCCATGATCAAGCCTTCTCTCATGGTGCTCCAAACACGTCCAATGACTCCTCTACCGAATTAGGAGGCTACTACTCATTTTAAGAGAAAATAAACTAAACATTGTCTACTATTCAATTTTTTAAACTGTTCCTCTCTTGGTTAATTTTCACCGCCGAACTATTCATCTGTCAGCATGAGTAGACGACATGTATTCCTGAGTACATGGCTTTTACTGTTCCTACACTAGTGGCTGCATCCATTCCATTACTATTCTCCTGGCGACTGATTAAAAGACATGTAAATACTATGTAACATGACGTGTAGTCTATTTTTACACCCTTCATCACTGACATGCCTACACACATTATGTACCCATCCCACATGGCCAATGTACACAGCGTGTTAAAAAGTAAATGGCGTGTACCCAAATTTTTTTGTATTTTTCCCCATCTTCCATATTTTCTCAAAAACACAATGGGAACAGGAAAAGAAAAAAATGTACCTCAAGAATAAGAATCAGGTTCTTACACTCTTGTTAGAATCACGTAGCATGTATGTCAAGAGATTAAATCGCCTATCGGGATGAATCTATATATACTCGAAGATATAAAGCATGGTTTCCAACCATGAATCATCAGCCATTGGTCATACATCCCCTATAATATGTGGAGGATGTTGCAACTAGAAGACAAGTGTCAAATCTTTTATAGTCGGTGATGTATGTCGTGATTCCTTGAAATTCTTCATCATCCTCATAAAACCTTCATAGAATTGTGTATTAGTATATGCATCAAGTATAACTGGTCGTTCCAAAATGGGCACGACAGGATGATCTGTTGGTAGTGCCTGCTATACCATTTTTTGTGTCAGATCACCCCCAGCAAGTGGCGTTCAATTAGAGTATATCTCGGTGGAGTGAATCTACAATCTAAATCACAAAACTAAGTACAATATTATTAGGCATTTCAATATTGATGTAGTAGAATTTAATATTATATGGAAATAATTCATGTCTTACAATAGAGGGTTACAATTCGTGTAAAACAACTACATGACATGTTCCCATAAGCCTTAACATGGGAATTTTCCTCTACCAACAAGGTCATGTAACCCCCATGCACACAGTCTCTTACTTATTAGGTCTAGTGGGTATTTTAAAATTCCCTCCTGCCCAAATACTCCAACACAACTATATCTACACGGATCATCTGGTGTAACACTACATGTCGTGCTCACTCTAGAAATAGTGTGTACTAAAAAGTTATATCCCCATGTGTTGTTAGTCACATGACTAGATACACAGTCAACTACCAGAAAACGTGTATAATCTAGACAATATATGTACAACCCTTGTTTCATCCACTTGTGTCGTTAGTCACAAGGCCGAATGCAAGGTCTTTTACATCACGATGTGTAGTCTTTGTACATTGTATGTTCCTCAAAAAGTTTACCAACCACGTGTCTCTTCTCACACAGACATTCACACGATCAACAAGTACACTGTGTTTATATATGGTACACAATGTTTACCTAAAATGGATAATTATTCTGTAATGATAGAACACATGGAATGTGTTCTTAACATCACAACCCATGTTCTCTCGGGTTTTTTAAAGTAAGCCTCCAAAACATATTCAATACCCTTAAAAACACATAATTTTCCATTTCAGGCCAAATATCATCTGTGAGAGCCCATACTCACTATGAATCAATGTTTTATATCCTTTATATTTTCATTACATGGATAGAATTCAATTAATGATCAATCATGTTCCACCAAATTCCAATCCAAGAGGGGCCATAACACCTTAGTGACCAAAGCATGCTGTCCATCCAAATGAATCATCAAATATAACAATACGATATAAAAATTGAAGGTATTTCTATCACATCATCTATCATAAGAGCATGCATATCTCACAAAAAATCTATCTCAACATCATTCAATTAGTAATGCACCCTAAATAGATTGATAATAATACATAACATGTGATCTCTAGAATGTTCCCATATGATACATGAGATGTAATACCCTCTTATCATTAGGTTGCAACATAAATTGAACCATAATGATATCAATCATAATAGAACAGTATATGTGTATCACCTAATTTTGAAATCAAATCAACTATAACAATTAAAAAACCAAAAAACATGAAATATTCCGGGTAACATGGATTTTCCCTATACACAGGTTTTCTAATCCAATGAATAGGTAATTACCAACTACCTATTCATTCTTATCCTAGTCTATTTACTCCAAATTATAAGGAAATGAAGAAAAGAATATCCTCTAATACCACATTGTAACTTCTTAGATCTGAGTGTCACCCAAAGGTGCCCCAACAATGTTGGTCACATAACCTCAAACACATTTCCCCAAATTCCAGAGGCTTAATACTATTAAAAATGGATAATGTGTGATATTTTCAAAAAATTTCCCTCATTGGTAGAGTATAAAAAACTGAAAAAAATATTAAACAATAATAGAAGCTGTAATTAAAAAAAATACAGTGAAGACTAAATGTAATTCAATTAGAGGCCACAATATATATATATTATGCATGGAATACATATATATATGAATGTATCCAAACTAGAAATGATGTAAGAATACAATCCAGAAACCAATGTAGATACGAAACAAGTAATCTCCAACTGCATCGCAAGCCTCATCTTGGTCTCATACACTACATCAAATACATCAACCATTTAGATGATGTAGAAGGGATCTTTCGATTATCTATAAATGAAATCATATAATCTATTTAGGTCAAAAATCATGACCAAATCAAGGTGTGATACAAATCCTAGTAGGCAACCACAGAAAGATCTAGGCCTAAATGTAGGTTAATATATGTATAAGTTAATATTCAGAAATAATGTAATAAATTAGAAAGTAGATAATGAAAAATAATCATGTAGTTTTAAATTACATTCAATAAAACTTATTAATCCATTATTGAATAATGTAATCCTTGGGATATATCCATTTCCTTATATCCCCTTGTGTAATAGTAACATATAGTTGTCTCAGAAGACCATATAAACAATCATGTACGACTGAGTTCATTCTTGTGCTTTGTCTTGCAGACTCATCTCAATTATTCGATCATTCAATAATGACTCCTAGGAAAATTTCTCACACTTTAATCCCCCTGGCATACTATAACAATAATTAATTTAATAATGATCACATGGGAAGCTCTCATGGTCTATCCCATTTAGTATAAATTAGCACTAATCATTTACAAATGTGAACCTCTCCAGCTCTCCCAGTCTTACCTCTTGGTCATCTTAGTTTCAATAAATTATGGATGACCACCTGGGAAGCTTACACTATCTTAAAACCCATATTGTTGACCACCTCGAAGATCTCACACTCATTACCCCTAGTTCAACATTAAAATAAATCGTACATAAATTTCACATCCTCGTAAAGCTATCGTAGTAAAAAAAGATTGGTCAAAATTCCACATTTCATATCAGATGCATCTCACATAATCAATAATTCAATCCTAACAATAATAGGAATGGAGAAAATGGCGTGCCTAAAAGGATAACCCGAACACACAACTATAAACAGTAAAACAAGGGATACTCAACCATGGGGTGTCCCATAACAAATGTATCCAAACATATGCATAGGAAACTACCCTTTAGAAATCATCTAAACCATAATAGGTAATAAACAAGTTTTAATTACAAAGCCTCATTACTCCAAATGTGGGAATATTGAAAATTTAACATATATACTCCAAAGATGATAAAAATCACAAAAAACCTACATTGATTTCATGGGATCTATATACCTGAACGCAAACCCTTCAATATTTTTATAACAGCATAGATATAAAAAAAGATAAAAAACACTAATCCTTGAATAACTCATGAGAGTGATATTATCATGAATAAATGATCTATAGTAATAGAGAACTAATCAGTGGGATTTCACTACACCTGATGATGTCTTAATCAGAGATCGGATGGAGAATCTGAAGGGGCTTGAAGTTTGTTAGTTGTTCTGTCAGACTCATGCTCGATCCTAGTTAAGATGATCATGATAAGAGGCATAGGATGCGACCCCTCTTAGATTTATCAATTAAAAATAAATGTAAATGGCATGTTAATTAAATGTACATGTCGTGTAGTGAACTTAACATGCCACATATATAAGTGATGTTCCAGTTCATTACACAAAGAGTATGCAGCTTTATGCAGAAACTGGGTACCCGACATGTACTCAGTAGTACACAACATGTACTTAAAAAACCACATTTCAACCTTTTTCCAAAACACCCTAAATCAAGATCTATGCCTGAAATGAAGATCTGGTATATTACAATATTAAACATTATTAAATAAAAAAAATTAATTTTATTTTATAAAAATTAATTTCTTATTTTTTAAACAATTATTTTTATTAATTTTAAATTTAAAATATTTGATTTCTTTATGAAAAATGATTATCATACATTAGTAACATGTTTATTTAATATAAAAACCTATGAAAAAGAATGGAAAAATAGTTATTACTATTCATATTAGTAATTTTATTAGTTAGGTAATAATTATCAAATTTAAAATAATTATAACAATAAGATGATTATTCATAGGAACATCGTTTTATTTTTCCACATAATCCATGTTGGTTTTGCGTGTATCATATGCCATGTCGATGTTCCGTGTAACAGAAACGATGTTATAAGACAGTTCAATTCAATTTGAAATGAATTATATACATAGTGCATTGCATGAAATAAATGAAAATTTAACTTATTAGAGAAAAAAGGCTAATAAGGACTTGGGGTTTTACATTCTACAAAATTAAAATGCATTTTAATTCATAATTTGTCATTTGGGTGAAAAATGGTGATAATTCTATATTATCATATCCTCAAGTTCCCTTGTATCTTCCTATAAATGGTGTTATCTCCACAAAACAATGTCCTTGTGAGAGGTATTTTTTCATATAACTTTCTTTATTTGTGCCAAAAATTTCAACTACATGTTCCTCATAAGAAATATCATGATCTAGTTATATGAAATTTTGTTTTTTTACATGTGAATGGTCAGGTATGTACTTCCCCAATATAGATATGCGGAACACATCAAAGAAATGATAGATATTTAGAAGATGTCTCAATTGATACTCTACCTTCCTGATATAAAGAATAATCTCTAATTGACCATTATACCTATGGATTAGTTTCATTTTTTTCTGAACATCATATCATGAATCTAGCGTGAGATTTGTAGATACACCATTTCAAAAACATCAAATTCATGATCTTTTCTATGGTTATAAAGTTATGTTTTTTACCGACATCAACCAATAGTGATATGTTGATACATGTTTTTATCTTTCATGACCATTTCTTAAGTTATCCCATGTCAAAATAGCTTTCATTCTCCAATAACATCATTGAATTTTAGAGCTCTATGTTTCTTTCCATAGTGGGATACATAATTTTATATATGAATTCTTGAGTGAATGATATTGTTAAAATAAAAACAAACTAGAGGAAGGCATCGATCCCAACCACATTGTAAATCTAGAGAAAATCATCTCAATATAACCTATAGGGTTTGAATTGTTCTTTCATATTTATGATCCACCTTAGGATGAAAAGGAGGTTTGACACTCAGTACAATATCCTAGTCTTGTTTATGACTTCCCTAGAATATTCATGTAAACCTTAGATCATGATTTGACATAATGGAATGTGGTACCCCATATAGCCATACCAATTCCTTAATTCCTATAAATCCATGTCGATCCAGAGATAAATATTCTCTAATAGCGAGGAAGTGTGATGACTTAATATGGTGATCAACTACCACACATATTATGATAGATCCATTATTATTTTTGGTAGTACAATGGAAAAATCAATTAATATAATCTCCCATTTACATTCTTGTATTGGTAGTGGATGAAACATCAACATTTCCATTTTTCATTCATTCTTTAATTATGGGCATGCCATGAAATGATATACCATCTCTGTGATATCTCTCTTCCTTCCTTCTCACATGATGTACTATTTCATGTCCCTATACATCTTCATACTTACATGATTAATACACAATAATGATCTATGAGCTTCAAAAAACCTCTCCTTCATCAGAACTATTATTGAAGTGACACATAAATGGTTACTGAACTATATCATTCTATCATGATCGATGTTATGGTCAGTAAATTTTTTATATTTCTCTTATTTCATTTTATTTATCCCTTTCCTACCATAGTATTAAATTGGATAGAGTGATTATCATTAATTTGAGAATGTAAATATTTCCCCTAAATTAAATATTTTATATCCTTTATTTTCAAATCCAGAAATATTGGATCTTTTGTGATTCTCATCATTGATAAACTAGCATGATACTTCTGAATCAAAGAATCAGAAAACTTGTTTCTTTTGTAGGATATTAATGTATTCATTAGCCATAATCAAATATAAACTATAACCATATTCTTGGGAAAATTTTCAAATCCTTCAATGTGAATATATATTGAATAATTTATGATATGTATATATATCACACTTATCTCCATAATTATATTTCATCCAAATCATTCATGAAAAATGTAATACTACTATGTCAAATCCTGAGTTTGTTGATATTGATCACGAATCATCAAATCTAATGAGAGATAAGAGATAATCATGTTATATTTCATAAGAACACATTCCAATCCATTATTCGATGAAATACTATAAACTATAAACCCTTCTCCATTACAGGGTATTGTGAGTGCAGGTACAATGACTATCATTATTTTTAATTAACTTGAAATTTTCCTCACATCCATCTATCCATAGTAACTTGACACCATTTTGAGTTAACATGGTCATAGGAATATATAGTTGTGAGAAATTTTTCAAAAACCATTGTTAATATCCAAATAATTGAATAATGTTATGGATATCCATCATCATGGTTTGCCTAGGCTAGCATTAAATTGCATATACCCTTAATGGATCTAAAACTATATCCTCTTATGAGATTATGTTATTCAAAAAGGAAATCTTTTTCATCCAAAATTTATATATTGTAAACTTATCATATAGATATATCATTATTAGGGACTTTAGTAAAATTATCACGTGATTTTCACGGTCATCCATTCTCATTGAATAGATTATAATATACTCTTTAAAGAATACTTAAAACTTATCAAGTAAATATATGATGGCTCAATTCATTGAATCCATGATGACATAAGGTGAATTAATAAGACCAAATGGAATCACTATATATTCATTGTTTCAATAATATGAATTGAATTTCTTCTTCGGTATATTTTCCTTAATGACACATAATTGATGATATCTAAAATTAAGGTCAATCCTGGAAAATTATTGTGTCTCACTTAGTTGATCAAACAATTCATCAACACGAGGTAGATGACACTTTTTATTGATTATGATAATTTTTATCTTTTAATAATTAATTCATATTAGAATTGATCCATGTTATTTATTCACAAAAATAACATGCTCACCCCAAGGTGATAGACATGAATGAATGAATCCATTATCAAGATTTTATTGTATTTTCTTCTTCAAATCCTACAACTAAGTCAGTGTCATACTATAAGGATTCATTGAAATTGGTGTGGAACTATTTATGGGTTTTATTGAGAGCACAACATCAAAATTTTGTAGAAGGATAAGTAAATACTTTGGAAAGACACTAAAAAACTCATGAACAATGTGCATATCACCAATGTTAATTTTCCCACCAACAATTTGATACAAAAAA
Source organism: Viscum album (assembly GCA_963277665.1). Taxonomy (NCBI): domain Eukaryota; kingdom Viridiplantae; phylum Streptophyta; class Magnoliopsida; order Santalales; family Viscaceae; genus Viscum; species Viscum album. The sequence continues at coordinate 199,241,793 of OY728121.1, read as the reverse complement.
CCCTTCTAAATGGGAATTAAAACCAATACTATCGGTGTAGTCTCTATATAAAGTACATTATTATCATTACATGCATGGATGATCATAGGTGGGTTGTATATAACATGCGTAACATCCCTTTCTAAAAAATTCACGTGATCATTATATAGGGAAATCCAATCCATTCCTATGATGACATCAAATTCAACCAATGTAATAACTAATAAATTTTCACGAAATACATTCCCACAAACATAAATCCAAGAGGAATCGTAGATATGGGATTAACGTATAATATAATTAGGAGTTTTCCCTAATAATTATAAATCTAATTGTTTTTTTGGAATCATAACACAAATAAAAAATTATTTAGATATGGAAATTGTGGTAGATGTAGAATAAAATAGGAAATTATCAGTTCTAGAGTGGATGGTATGTGTAACTTTCATCATCTCATTATCATTACCCTATTTAGGAATACTAATTTCATGAAATTTACCCTTGTCCGTTATCTTAAGAGAATTATGACGTTGATAATCATCACCAGCCCTTAGGTTTGGCCACCAGATGTAATAATTCCCATTATCGTTTTGGCTATTTAATTAATGTGCGGGAGTTATTTTATGTACATAATTCTCTCCCTTACCATTGTTATCTAAATTATTGCCATTACATAAACAATCATTTTTTTTATTTACATATATTAAACACATAAAAAATTATTATACCCCTTATAAAAATTTCCACAATGCTTCTTCCCAGACATATCAAATAATGGGAAGCTCATCTTCTTCTCTTCATGATTTTTAAATTTTCATTAAAACTCCATATATCATGTCATGTAAAAACCATGAGGTTATTACCTGACTCCAATAACCATTTCAACCTTGATTGGGGAGAAAAAAATATATTAATAGAAAATAATGTCTCTTTTAGACAACACCCAAATGATAATTACATTTAAGCCATTGAAAAACCTATCACCTTTATATTCATGTAGGATGATTATTACTGTAGCATACATCGCATGTATTCTCAAATTATCCTCATAGGAACCAACAAAATCCTCATCTCTATGATTCAATACATAAATATTGGTTTGATGAATATGATGAAACTATATATTGAATAAAAAGTTAAAGAACTACTAATATTTAATGGATTCAATATCATATTCATGGTTAGAGTCTGCCACTAATCTACATCACAATAAACACGATAAATAGTAATAATGAATATCTAATTCTCCAAACATTGAAGAACAAATATAATCCTTTCAATAGTACTGATCCATTGTTTATCATAATATGGATAAGAATAACCTATGAAAGATGGTGGATGTTGCATCATGAAAGACTCAATAGAATGTTATTCCCTGATTTTCACATTTCAATGACCACCATGATTGATATCTTGAGATATAAATTTGAGAATATAAATGAGGATTTTCATTCTACATCTCATATAATTATGTTTCTCAAGATGAAATATATTTCATTGTCTATCACAATCTCCAAAAACATTGTTCATTGGTTTCCAGCCATTGATTACAACCAAAAGAATAGAGTATGAAACATTTATCATAATGAGGAACCATATAATCATTTAATGTAGAAAATATTGATTTTATGTTATGGAACATTCCTTAATATGGGAAACATTAGGATTATCTGATGATAAGAGAAACCAAATGTTTTTCAAATCCTTCAAGATTTTTTGTGAAGTGTTTATGAATTCCCATAATATGTCCCATGTGAGTGTCTAACTAGGTGTGAAACAAGGATCATTTTCATGTTCCAGATTACCTTGAATTAGGACTATAACAACGTATCAGAGTAGTTACCCCTATGAATATACATTCCATATCCATATCCACTTGAAAATATCTAGATATGTATATATTTTTTGGAAACCACACACTCAATCATTCAACAAAATATCAGGACATTTACTTATACATTTCTTTATACATTGATTTTTCCCTTGGATTGTAATTATGGTTATCACTAAGGTTTTCTCATTTATTATTCCAATCATTTACTAAAAAGTTTCTCTAATAATTACTATAGCGACCCTCACTGTTCCAACATTAAAATATCATAAAATTTTTGGAATACATAAAATATTATACAAACAGACACCCAGAGACTTGACTACTATATTACCTTTAGAGACATGAAATTATAAATACTAAAACATAATTGAGAAAAGTTATCTCCCACTATGTAATTCTTTCCATGAACCCTTCTTTGACGCATCAAAGGTAAAACATATCTTCTTATCCTTAGGAAGGAAATATAAAAGGATGTGATCTCAAATGATCATTATGGGTAAATAATGTGTATATATAAGTATAATAATGAGAATAAGTATGTTAGTACATGATAATTAATATATAATATCATACCATACATATCAAAGATCATATACATGATACCTAACATAATGATGGGATGTTCATAAGATGTGAATCATAAGGAAATAATGTACATGATCCATGATAATATAACATAGTAAGAAAATATTTAATTGGGGACAAAAAATATGTACATAAAATGATTTCCATGTATTCCACCTAATCATATCCAAGTCTATATTAGTATAATGGGTTCACTTTCCATACCATCTTTGTAAAAATGGTTCACTCTCATGTATATATTAGATACATGAGTTAAATCCCTATACAAACATGGTTGTCATTATTCACTCCCATTGCCATCATAATAGTCATGTTTCACTCCCAATACCATCTTATCCTATCTCATGAGATATAAATCATTAACCAATTAATTTTAAGGAGATATTTTTCCAACCCTTATGATAATGAAATCATACCAACATTTTTCTAATAAATTATAAATATTAAAATATTAACCCATGAACTGAATTAGATATAATAAATGTGTAATCATTTAAAAAACCAGAAAATAAATATAGGTTCTATAATAATTTCATAATACACATAACCTATAAAAAGAATAAGGTTTCGAAACAATATAACTAGTGAAAGAGAAACCGGATTCATAAGTATCATTTCATTAAAACCTAGTTCATTAGAAGAAAAATATGACTGTAATAAATCAATAAATTTCCAAATAAGTTAATGAGTAAAACCAATTGATGTTATATTATATGGTAAATAATATTTAATGATCTTTTATAATCATTTCATTTGGAAAATATAATTTCATCATTGAAAAGTTATTTTGAAATAAATAAATCCTTATAATATCATTTTTCATTAAAAATAGTTATGGTAACAAATAATGCCTGAATTAAATTTTTTTCCAAAATCATTTATCCATTAATAAGGGTTTCAATTTTTTTTTTAAATCATTTGGAAAACATGGTTTTTAAATACCATAGAAATCCAATTAAAGAGAGAGATGGTAATAATTTTCTGACAAATATTATTTTATTGTCCAAAGAGTTAATAATTAGAACTAATGAATATGGATATCAAGAATAAATTTAGTATAATAAAATTCAAATTTTTTTCTTTAGCTTTGGAACTTTTGAATTTATTAATTGGATCATAATCATAACCAATCTCATAAACTGATGAGATTGTTTCAATATAGTCTTATCAATTGGAAAAATGGAATCAAACCCTCCTTGTAAGAAACTAAAATTAGGTGAAGCTTAAAATGTCATGAAAATAAATATATTCATGATATTATATGTAAAAAACATTTATATACGCCATAAGAAATAATTTTGTGCATAACAAAACATGTGTCCCAAAGATGGTAAATTGAGACACAATTATTTTACTAATTCAGTAACTTATGAAACATAAAACCCATGAAGGAAAGATCATAAAATTGATATGTAAATTCCCCTAAATTTAATGATAATATTTTATTAATAAATTCATGGTTATTACATACACCACATAAAATCTGTGAATAATGATTAATTAATGTATCTCACAAAAATAAAAATTTAGACTAAACCCCCATGCCATATGTCATGAATCTCACCATAATCATTCAAACCTCCTGTATAATAAATATGAATTTATTATTAATCATTTAAAGTTACATTTTTTATATATAAAACCATATATGGTTGTATTATTACTTTATATTAACATATTTTTAACATTCCAATGTTAAGGTTTCACTTTAGGCAATATCTACTTTATTCATAATGTGTGACTTAAATTTTTATATGTATGGTACGTAAACATATATAATTATTTAATGAATGTAAAAAATTATATAAATATAATTTATTCAGTAAATTTTAATTATAATATTTTATGAATATAGATGTTTGAAATGGAATACATTATTCATGGAGACGTTAACCCTTCTGTACGCATTACACTACTTTAGTTTTTTATTGTATTGAACAAGAAAAGGTAAATTAAATTTGTGTATATATTTATTTTTATAATATATTTATAATATAAAATCTATCATATATATTCATTAATCCCATCCTTATTAAATTCAATTTAGTTCATGAACGAATCACATCGCTTTGAGGGGTCTATAGTCCACAATTTCTCAAATAGAATTTTTGTATTTACACAAATGGAATGTAAAAATATATGTGTTATAAATTTGATAAATAATGATAAATAAACAATATATATTAAATTTAACATTTATAAATTTATATTATATCATAATTTCCACCATTAGTGGTTTTAATAGAAAATTGAACAACCGTCGTTTAGTAGGGAGGCAGTTTTCCATACACGTAAACATTTTATTTTTGAATCATTGCATTGAGGTGTGTGTTTGTGTAGGTTTAAAACATTTTATAAAAACATCCTAGTGTATTTGTGATACTGTTTTTGTTAAAAAGTCATGTAATAAAGAGAGTGGAGGGGGTGGAAATAGAAAATAAAATAAAGGAGTTTGAGAGAAAATTTTACCTCATAATCGAGTAAATCCTTTGGTTTTGTGACAATAGGCTTAATGGATTAATTTATTTGAAATACGAGGCATAAAAATGGTTGTTAGAGATGTTTTTAAGTGTATTTGGAGGATCTTGTATGACCCTATGTGGATTTAGTGGTTAGAATATGAAAGAGACTTGAGAGTCTTTTATAAGGAATGGAAATTATGATTTGTTTTAAATCAAGATATGTTTACTGACAATTTTACATATAATAAATCAAATAAATCCAAAAAACCTCAATAAATAATGTTAATGTCCGAATTACATCCATAAATTGGTCTTTAGACATGTTTTTATGTCTTTTTGGGTCTAAATCTTAATGTTTAGTCCATAGTTTTGCTTAATTTGACCACAATCGATCTAATTAATTTTAATTAGCTTCATTAATATTTGTGGTAAAAATAATTATTTCCTTTTTAGAAATTATAAATAATTTTTATTCCAAATAATAAATACAATTTTCCAAATTCCAATAATATACATGTAATAATTTAATTTACTATTAATCCAATAGTCAGGTAGACAATGCAAGTTTTTGAAGTAATAACATTAAAATTTTTGTTAAATTTTTATAACCTTTTTCAAAATGAAATTGATTTCAATGAACGAAATTATATTAAAGGATAAAAATATAATCTAATTAAATGTTTTAAATTTATTACTATATAATTTAACCTTATAAATAAATTTTGTGTCGAGGAATTTTTGAAATAAAATCCAGTATTTGTTACAATTAATCCAAAAATGTTGTTTTTCAGAAAAAAGCCAAAAATATTTTCACAAAACTAATTTGTATGTTCTAAAATAAAAAAATAGGATTATTTTATCATATTTATTTTCAAACTACTTCTATTTTTTTTGGTTATTTTTCATTGAATTACATTACAATAATTTGGTTTGATAAAATTATATTATAAAACATATAATGACTTTTCACAAAATTATATATTTCATTATAAATATTTTTTTATTAATGTTACAAAAATATGAGAACAATTTTACAAGGATAATTTACTATTCATATTGGTATGTTTAATTGTTATGTAATAATTATCACATTTAAATACAGTTAACACTAAAATGATGATTTGTAGGATCATCAATGTTGCGTGTAACATATGCCTAGTCAGTGTTGCGTGAAACATATGCCCATTCCTTTTTTCATGTAATGTATTCTATATAATATGTTGAGTCAGTGATATGTGATTATATGGCCCCAGCCTTAAACCTTACTTAATCATGAGTTAATATAAGATTACAGATTGAGGATCTTTTCAGGTCTAGAGTTTTAGAGAATTTGATTATAAAACATGCATTACATTCCACATTTAAACAAAGTGGTTACATAAAAGATAGAATTCATTTTTCCCATCAAAGGAAACATATTTAAAATAAAACATGGGTTCTTTCTTGACACTTCCATGACACTATCATCATATAATGTACCATTCCCTTGACCTGTGAAAAACATTTCAAAAACGTGGGATGAGCATAAAAAGCTCAGTAAGGGTTATAAAAAGTATGGAAATGAAAAATGAATACATATATACATAATAATGAAATCATACTTTACCATAAAACACAAGCACTTTAACATACCTCATAAAATCATGAATAAATCATAGAAATCAAAAGACATAAAGGTAACATGGGGCATTCATAACATTCTTACGTAGGGAGTAACCCTCTTGGTTACGTTTGGAATACCCATCATTGTATATTCCCTAAATCACTTTGGATAAACCTTAATGTTTAACTCATTCGTGTTACCCAATGCATTGAAGAGCTATACCGGGCTCACCCACCCTTAGTTTATCACGGAACCACCCATCTTCATAATAATTCCTGAGAACCATAACATAATTGTATCACATAAAACCTGCATAAAGGAGACATAATATTTCCACTTTTCAATCACAAGATATCAATACAACACTTTGATATAAAAGCATTATGAAAACCATTTTCAATACCAAAATAAAATAAAAGTAAAACATGGTATTTATTTTTCTTTAAAAATAGTTATGTCTTGTAGAGGAAGATGAAACTCAAATAATGGTCACAGTGGTGGAGAAGTCTTTGTCGCCGCATACGTATGACAAAAAAATTCCCTTTTTCGTTTATTAAAACGCTACATATAAAATAGATTCCTTTTGGATAAACGTAGATGTCAAAGGGGTTTATACACCGTATAAAAGAAGGTTGTGTATAAAAAAAATATGCCTCAATGAAAGGATATTGAGTCGAAGTCCCATACCACATCGAAGATTTTAACATTTTAAACCATTAATATCCATATAAATAAATCCTTAAACCCATTTTTAAAACATGGATATTAATTAGAAATATTTATAAGAATAAATCATTAAAACATTTAAAATGATATTTTAGTTAAAGGGTTTTTAATAGAATGAGAGACATTTGAACACAGTAATTGAGGACTAACATTTAATAATATCAGGAGAATAAATTGATTCATGATATAATATTCCAAAGGATAGAATATACACCATATAAGAGTGAATTGGTTCATAACAACAATGAAGTCTCAATGGAAATGTAAATTGAGATGAAATCCATTATAAAGATGGTATCCTTAAATTAAGGATAAATCAATCCCATAATTATGTGTGACAAAATAAATAAACCCAATATAAGTGGATATTATGTGTATAATAATCAAAGGTCATTCACACATACTCAAAGGATGACATATTCAATAACTACATGTTGAACCCAAAGAAATAAAAATTGGTTTAAGAAGTATTCTTGACAGCCTAACAGCGTCACATCAAATTTTAGAAAAAGAGTTGATGAGATAGATAAAGGGTATCTCATCACTTGGACATAATATTTATAGAAATAAGGATATATGAGAACATATCCCGACATAATAAGATGAAAATTAAAATACATAACCAAAGAAGTCTTTCAAAAAGAGGAGGGTCAAAGGTTCCCAAATCGATTTGGGTAACATTAGAAACGTACACCCCATGAAAGAAGGACTATACAAAATTGATATAAATACTAATAAACGAAATTATGTTACACAAAAAGTAGAATAATGGATAGTACACACACCACTCAAAAGGAAATATTGGCAAATGTATCATGAGTCTCACGAAAACACAAAGTGAGATAAAAATCCCCCTACGAAATTCCGGCTGCCTAACAGTGCCAATTAAAACTTCCAAAATGGATTGATGAGAGAAAATAGAGTCTCTCTCCTTATGAACATATAAAGTACAGTAATATTAATATAAAATAACATCCCAATAATAATAAAGACGAGCTTAAAAGGAATGACATAAAAGAGTGTACTTAAAAAGAAAGAGGGGGGTATGATCCCTTACCTCGGGCCTGACTTGACTCGATCATTATTTAACCTCCTGAATAATAAACTTGAGTTAATTTCTACATTCTTAAGAACCTTTTCCAAGTTCATTATTCCTTTTATATCACTTAATACCATGCTATGAACACGATGTAATTTTTTAAGTCAATAATGGTCATTTTGTAGATCATTGCTACTTGAGTAAAAAATAAACTCTTTATAATTACAAGTTGTTCATGTGGTAAAATATATATTATATCCAGAATAATATTAATTATGTAGATATCATATATATCATATATACCCATTATATACATGCATTTATAATATTACATAACATTTAGAGGTAAGAAATGAAATGCAGCGTTCATGGAGACGGTAGGCCGTACGTACGCATAAACGCTACTTCCATTTCTATTTCTTATTTAATGGAATTAAAAAATAATGATACATAATTTTATTATAGTTCCAGAATGGTATCATATATAATATCATTAAATCTATCCTTTATACTTACCACATATGGTATTAACGAATCAAATCACTTTTAGGGGGCGGTAGTCCGCACTTCCTAAAATGAAGATATCGTGTTTAACCCTAATAGAAACCATAAAGGTATGCCATAAATGAAAAATTCATAAGATTAAGTAAAACATAAACATATTATATATCATATATAAATATAGTGACATCTTAATGTCCACCTTTTAGGGTGTTAAAATAATATTGAACATTCATCCTTTCGTGAGACAGAAATTCACCATCCACAGAAACAATACATTCTTTAACCATTAGATGTAGGTGTGTGTAAGTGAATCTCGAATCCTTCATATACAAAAATCCTAGTATATTTATTATACTGGAGTTGTTACAAAAGAAATGCATAAAAAGAGTTTAGGGGGTTGGAGAAGAAAAATGAAACAAAAGAACCCAAGTGAAGACATTACCTTAAAATCGGGTATCTCTCATTCATTTGATCTCAAAGGCTTTTTTGAGAAGACTTCTGCCCAAAGTGAGGCTTCTAGGTGTAAGATAGGGATGTGGAGAGACAAAATATGCTGGTGTTGTCCGAGCCAAAGGCTTGAGATGTGTGGGTAAGGTGGTAGAGGTGGGGGGCATTTTATAAGACGAGAGGAGGGGCACTCTTGGAAAGTTACAAAATGTTACTTTATTTTCAAATGAGTTTCGAATTCTAAAGGTCCAAAATTGATTTATTTCTCGGATAAGGTGGTAAAGTTTCGAAATATAATCATACAATAGGTCTTTGACAAGTTTATGTTATAGTTTTAACAATATCTTTTCATTTTATTTAAATCCTTTATTAATGAGATAATTGCTGCATCATCATCATGTCAATAATTATTTAATTAATTTAATGCCTAAAAATTATAAAACAAATATCATGATGTAGGAAATATTATTATATTTCTAATGAATATTTATATTTAAACATATGACTTTTATAACCCCATTTAAAAATTGTTTTAGTAAAACAGGTCATGCTTGTGACATTTTTATTTTAACTTTAAATAAAAAGTTATTTATGTCATTTCCCAAGAAAAGTTGCTCCATGGGGTCCCCAAGTTGACCCATGGATTGTCTTGGTCAGCCATGACACATCCATTGAGGGTAGTACATGTGTCTAGGTCATTTCATATTATCAAAACATTATTTTTACCTTAAATTACACTAATTGCCTATAATCGCGATTAAAAACATAAAAGTTACTATTCACTAAAAAATTATTTTAATCCCATTGAACCACATTTTACATCCTAATGAAAACCATGTATGTCGGATTTCTGAAATTAAAACACATAAGTGGTGAAGTTTCATTTAAATGAAAAATCAGTTTTTAAACTACCACTTAGTGGTTTCACTATTCATCAAAATTGAAGTTTTTCAGAAAAATACTAAAAATTCACCCTAAGCTATATTTGATATTCCGAATTCAATAATGATTTCTATTTTGGAAAATTCAAAACATTTATGTTGCATTAATTAATTTAATAATTAATTCCTGCTGTCAAAACAAATAGCGTGTTTTTAAGAAACAATATCTATTAAAAGATTGACACTAGTTTAAGTCCAATTTCAAAGTAAAATTAATTCCAATTACCACCATTAGATTAAATGGTAAAAATAAATTCTATATACACTTTAATATAAATTAAAAATATAATATATCCATAAAAATAAATCATATTAAAAGGAGGGTTTGAATTAAAATGCAACATTTTCAATAAAAATGATCTTTATCGGAAAAATAATTTTTTTTTACACAAAGTAAATTTTGATGTCCAGATTCTAAAGGAGGATTTTATTGTTTCAAATACAAAAAATAAAATTTTCAAAAGTATATTTAAAAAGGCGTCTCCATTAAATGGCAGTTAATCGACCTTTTAAAAAATATTAGAAGATTTATGCTTAAAATTAGATTCATTTTCATTTTAAGCCTCCAACATTTATTGGATAAAAGTAAAAATATTTGACAAACATATTTAATAATTTTGTAGTTAGTTCCGTTCATTCACTCCATTATAATGGCTAGGTGTTAAATAACTTTTAAAATAATAATATTTTATTATTAAAGTGCAACGTAAGATTTCAAAGGAATTTTATGTTGCGTATTGGGTACGCCCTCGAGCATAGCATTCCCTTTAAAGTAATATTAATATTTTATTAAAAAATATGGATAAATATGAAAATGTCATATTCTTTATTTACCTGGGGTGTTACATCCTTCCCCCCTTTTGGTAATTTCATCCTCTCAATTTTAAAATTGGGCTTGGAAGCTTCATTGAAAATCCCACAGCGGAACAAGAGTCAGTAAAACTATCACTTTAAATGAATGGGATAGAAGTACAAATGTCACCCGAATTAACCCATACTAGGATTCCAAGTATGAAAATATGGATATGGAGGAAAAAACAAGGGGTTATGTTCTGATGGAGAGTTATAGTAAACATGTCTAGGAGAATGTTAACAACAAGAAAATCACAAACTTGTGATGGGTTAAACGGTATTTAATTCCCCAGTAGGAAAAATTAACAGACAACATTTTGGTTTTAAGTTACTTTTCATTGAGGAATTTATTAATGATTTTAACTAAAACATAATGAAGAATACTTAATTGTCATGTTGACCTTCAACATTAACTCGATTTCTTACACGAACTTATATTTTCTCCAAAAGAAGAGTATTTAGGATGACCGGTTCACATTAAGAGAGCTATAATCAACTTCTATAGAATCACCTAATCCACAAAAGAGAACTATATACTTCGCATGTCTTTAAAACTTAACCAAAACTAAAACCCAAAAGGTTAGTATGAGATCATATAATATCCAAAAAGGATAATCCTTTATATAAAAAAATCTATTCTTAATCTCCAAAAAATATCAAGCAAAACCCAAGGTTCAACAATGACCATTCAATAAACATCTATCCATAAAATTCTACAAAGTAAACCAAACTAAGATTGAAACCCAAAATGTATTAACCAGTAATTGCCTCAAATTCAAGGAACATATAAACCCAAATGGTTCTTTATAAATATATCCACAAAAGAAAGGATAATTATTCCATGAATAAAATTTTCGTATATCAAACATCAGGGTTACTATAAAAAGTCTTATAATGTAACCCCATAATCAAAAGAGACTTAATAAATCTAAGAATTTCACCATCCTAAAATCTAACATAACTCTTGAATCCCTTAAATGAAGACTTCTTACTCATTCAACATTCTTCATGATCATTATCCATTACTTTTCAACTTATTTTGAAATACTTCTTTCCTACAAACAAAATCATGAATCATATCCTAAGATTCCAATAATAGGAAAACATATGTTAAGAAATAATCCATACCTTTCATTATTCATTGTCAGTTTCTTCATCCTCAGTCGTAATGGAATTAGGTATTGGTAAATGAATATTTGTACGATCTTGGTGAACCAATTCCTGAAACTTCTTAGTAGGACATGTGTTTGCATAATGACCATGCACAAAACATTTAAAACATTCAATTGATCCTTCAGAAAGAACATCTTTCCCTTTCCTATAGTCAATTAGATGCATCCTTTTTCCATGGAAGGTTCTTGCTTTATGACCTCCATTCCCACACCTATAGAATCTTTCTGTCCCTTTGAAACATTTTCCTATGTCTTTATTTCCACATAATTGACATATAGTTTTTTGAACATACATACCTTTATGATTATTACCTGAACAACCGTAGGGATTTGTTTCTCGCATATATAAAGCCTTATAAAAATCACTAAGGTTTAGGTGGTCAATCATGACTCCAGATAGTTGGTTGAGGATAACCACAAGAGTTCTCATTTCAGCTCCCTTATCATTCAGTTGTTCTTTCATAAAACCATCACAGTTTTCTTCAAATCCACTTTTACATTGGTGCCTGCTAGATCCATCCATTTACTAAAACCAAAAAGGTCAGTGTGAGTATATCAGTAAAATCATCAAATAAAAAAGAGGAAGATAAACACCAAGATATACTTATACAAGTTATCTCAAACTCATTATAACATTAAAAAACAATGACTCCATCTAATATACTAACCATTGTTGTTATACACAACTTGTTACATTTTCTTAAACAAAACTCTAACCTCTAAAGTTTTCTAAACCGACCCATGATACCAACTATAAGGCCCCAGCCTTAAACCTTACTTAATATTGAGTTATTACAAGATTACACAAAGAGGATCTTTTCAGGTTTAGAGTTTTAGAGAATTAGATCATAAAACATGAATTACATTCCACATTTAAACAAAGTGGTTACATAAAAGATGATATTAATTTTTCCCATCAACGGAAACATATTTAAAATAAAACATGGGTCCTTTAATGTCACTTCCTTGACACTATCATCATATCATGTACCATTCCCTTGACCTGTGAAAAACATTTCAAATACTTGGGATGAGCATAAAAAGCTCAGTAAGGGTTATAAAAAGTATGGAAAGGAAACATGAGTACATATATACATAAGAATGAAATCATACATTACCCTTAAAACATAAGAACTTTAACATAGCTCATAAAATCATGAATAAATCATAGAAATCATAAGACAGAAAGGTAACTTGAGGCATTCATAACATTATTACGTAGGGAGAAACCCTCTTGGTTACTTTTGGAATACCCATCATAGTATATTCCCTAAATATCTTCAGAGAAAACTTAACGTTTAACTCCTTGCATTAACCAATGCATTGGAGAGCTATATCGGGCTCACCCACCCTTAGTTTATCATGGAACCACCCGTCTTCATAATAATACCCAAAAACCATAACATAATCGTATCACATAAAACATGCATAAAGGAAACATAAAATTTCCACATTTCAATCACAATATATCAATACAACACATTGATATAAATACATTATGAAAACCATTATCAATAGAAAAATAAAACAAAAGTAAAACATGGTATTTATTTTTCTTTTAAAAAAATATATGGCTTGTAGAGGAATCTGAAACTCAAATAATGGTTACAATGGCAGAGAAGTCATTTTCGCTGCATACATACGACAAAAACATTCCCTTTTGTCATTTATTAAAACTTTTCGTATAAAAAAGATTCCTTTTGGATAAAAGTAAAATTCAAAGGGGTTTATACACCGTATAAAAGAAGGTTGTGTATAAAACAAAATATGCCTCAATGAAAGGAGATTGAGACGAAGTCCCATACCACAATGAAGATTTTAACATTTTAAACCATTAATATCCATATAAATAAATCCTTAAAACCATTTTAAAAACAAGGATATTAATGAGAAATTTTTATATGAATAAATCATTAAAACATTTAAAATGATATTTTAGTTAAAGGGTTTTTAACAGAATGAGAGACACTCGAACACAATAATTGAGGAATAACATTTAATAATATCATGAGAATAAATGGATTCATGATATAATATTCCAAAGGATAGTATATACACCATATAAGAGTGAATTGGTTCATAACAACAATGAAGTCTCAATGGTAATTTAAATTGAGATGAAATACATTATAATGATGGTATCTTTATATTAAGGATAAATCAATCTCATAATTATGCGTGACAAATATAAATACACCCAATATAAGTGGATATTATGTTTAAAATAATCAAAGGTCATTCACACATATTAAAGGATGACATATTCAATATCTACATGTTAAAACCAAAGAAATCGAAATTGGTTTAAGAAGTTCCCATGACAGCCTAACAGTGTCACATCAAATTTTAGAAAAAGAGTTGATGAGAGAGATAATGGGTATCTCATCACTTGGACATATCATTTACGACAATAAGGATATATAAGAACATATCCCCACATAATAAGATAAAAATTAAAATACATAACCAAAGAAGTCTTTTAAAAAGAGGAGGGTGAATGGTTCCCTTACCGATTTGGGTAACATTCGAAACGTACACCCCATAAACGAATGACTATACAAAATTGATGTAAATATTGATAAAAGAAATTATTTTACACAAATAGTAGATTAATGGAAAGTACATACACCACTCAAAAGGAAATATTGGCAAATGTAGCAAGAATCTCACAAAAACACAAAGTGAGATAAAAAGACCCTTACGAAATTCCAGAAGCCTAACATCGCCAATTAAAACTTCCAAAATGGATTTATGAGAGAATATAGGGTCTCTAATCATATTAACATAAACATTACTGTAATATTAATATAAAATAACATCCCAATCATTAGAAAGATGATTTTACAAGGAATGACATAAAAAAGTGTACTTAAAAAGAAAGAAAGGGGTAGGATCCCTTACCTCGGGTCCGACTTGACTTTATCGTTATTTAACTTCCTGAAAAATAAACTTGAGTTAATTTATACTTGATTAAGAACCTTTTCCAAGTTCATTATTCCTTTTATATCACTTACTACCTTTCTATGAACACTATGTAATTTTTTAAGTTAATAATGGCCATTTTATAGATCATTTCTACTTGAGTCAAAAATAAACTCTTTATAATTACAAGTTGTTCATGTGGTAAAATATATATTATATAAAGAGTTATATTAATTATTTAGATATCATATATATCATATATATCCATTATATAAATTAATTTATAATATTACATAACATTTAGATGTAAGAAATGAAATGCACTGTTCATGGAGACGGTAAGCCGTACGTACGCAGGAACGCTACTTCCATTTCTATTTCTTATTTAATGGAATTAAAACATAATGATACATAATAGTATTATAATTACAGTATGGTATCATATATAATATCATTAAATCTATCCTTTATTAGTACTACATATGGAATTAACGAAACAAATCACTTTGAGGGGGCAGTAGTCCGCACTTCCTAAAATGAAGATATTGTGTTTAACCATAATGGAAACCATATAGGTATTCCATAAATGAAAAATAAAAAAGCTTAAGTAAAACATAAACATATTATATATCATATATAAATATAGTGACATGTTAATGGCCATCTTTGAGGGAGTTAAAAGAATATTGAACAATCATCGTTTCATGAGACAGAAATTCACCATCCGCAGAAACAGTATGTTCTTTAACCATTAGATGTTGGTGTGTGTATGTGTAGCTATAATAATTCTTATAAAAACATCCCAGTGTATTGAATATACTGGAGTTGTTACAAAAGAAATGAATAAAAAGAGTTTAGGTGGTTGGAGAAGGAAAATAAAACAAAATAACACAAGTGACGATATTACCATAAAATCGGGTATCTCCCTTTGATTTGAGCTCAAAGGTTTCCTTGGGAATACTTATGCGCAATGTTAGGCTTCTAGGAGTAAGAGAGGGATGTTTAGAGTCAAAATGAGCAGGGTTTGGATGATCCAAAAGTTTGAGATGTGTGGGTAAGGTGGTAGAGGTGGGGGCATTTTATAAGAGGAGAGGAGGGGCACTCTTGGAAAGTTACAAAATGTTACTTTGTTTTCAAATGAGTTTTGGATTTTAATGGTTCCACATTGATTTATTTCTAGGATAAGGTGGTAAGGGTTTGAAATATACTCATTAAATAAGTCTTTTACAAGTGTATGTTGTAGTTTTAACATTATCATTTCGTTTTATTTAAATCCTTTATTAATGAGGTAATCGCTACATCATCATGATGTCATAAATAATTTAATTTATTTAACGTCTAAAAATTATAAAAAAATATAATGATGTTGGAAACCATTTTAGATTTCTAATGAATATTTATAGTCAAAATGATGACCTGTATAACCCCATTTAAAAATTGTTTTCGTAAAACAACTCATGCTTGTGACATTTTTATTTTAACTTTAAATAAAAAGTTATTTATGTCATTTCCCAACCAAAGTGGCTCCATGGGGTCCCCAAGTTGACCCCTATATTTTCTTGGCCGGACATGAAACATCCAATGAGGGTAGTACATGTGTATAGGTCATTTAATATTATTAAAATATTATTTTTACCTTAAAGTACACTAATTATCTCTAATCGCGATTAAAAACAGAAAATTTACTATTCACTAAAAATTTATTTTAATCCCATTGAACAAAATTTTACATCCTAATGACAACCATGTATGTCGGATTATTGAAATTCCAAACACATAAGTGGTAATGTTTTATTTAAATGAAAAATCTGTTTTTAAACTACCACTTAGTGGTTTTACTATTCATGAAAAATTGATGTTTTTCAGAAACATACCAAAAAATCACCCTAAGCTATATTTGATATTCCGAATTAAATAATGATGTCAATTTTAAAAAAATCAAAACATATATGTTAAATTAATTAATGTAATAATTAATTCCCGCTGTCAAAATAAATATCGTGTTTTTATGAAATAATATCTATTAAAAGATTGACACTAGTTTATGTCCAATTTCAAAGTGAAATTAATTTCAATGACCACCATTAGATTAAATGGTAAAAATATATTCTAAATACACTTTAATATAAATTAAAAATATAATATATCCATATAAATAAATCAGATTAAAAGGAGGTTTTGAATTAAAATGCAACATTTTCAATAAAAATGATCTTTATCGAAAAAATAACAAAAATTTACACAAAGTAAATTTTGATGTCCAAATTCTAAAGAAGGATTTTATTTTGTCAAATACAATATATAAAATTTTCAAAAGTATATTTAAAAAGGGTTCTCCATCAAAAGGAAGTTAATCGACCTTTTAAAGAATATTAGATGATATATGCTTAAAATTTGATTCATTTGCATTTTAACCCTCCAACATTTATTGGATAAAAGTAAAAATATTTTACAAACATATATAATCTTTTTTTAGTTAGTTCCATTCATTCCCGCCATTACAACGGCAAGGCGTTAACTACCTTTTAAAATAATAATATTTTATTATTATAGTGCAACATAAGAATTCAAAGAAACCTGTTGTTGTGTATTGGGTATGCCATCGAGCATAGCATTCCCTTTAAAGTAATACTAGTATTTTATTAAAAATTATGGATAAATATGAAAATGTCATATTCTTTATTTACCCGGGGTGTTACAGTGATAGTAATGTTTGACTTAGATCATTACATTATTGAAATGAAAATCTTATTTCTCGGAGAAAAATATTTCATAATAACATGGGGTGTTACATGTGCCATGCCTTGAGTAGGCTATGAGATGGTGACAAGCATGATGAGTATAAAAATATCTTCTATTAGAGGAATTAATATCTATAATATAATTATGATTGTATTATACGAATAATTATCCAAAATAAAATACATCTAATAATATAAATTGAAACCAAATCCATCCCATAATTCATATATAAATAAAAAAAATTCAAATACATGTTTTGAATGAAAATAACCAAAACTAAAGCTAATGTGGTGTCACCAAAACTATGAAAATATATGAGAAGATAATGATCAAAATGGTCCATGTAATCCTCATGGAGGCATAAAATTATTCATATATGTAGGGTGACCAACCAAGTATACTAAATAAGAAAAACAATGTATCTCATGAAAATAAGAAAAGATCATACTAATATATTTGTGTGAAAAATGAAGAACCAAAAAACACAATTATAGGTGTAATAACCCATCTCAACATCATCATTGAACAGAAACCAAATACTGAGATATGTGTAATATAATATAAAAAGTTGTATATTGAGAAAGTGTACCTAGGGACTTTTTCCCATTTTCATTCCTCTCTCACTCCCCAACATCATACCCCTAGCACTATGAAATCATTTCAATAGCACACCACACAATAAGAATAGACAAATCACATCACACCTGAAGACACCCAGTCTCAGTTTCACACATGAATTTTCATAACACATCTTTCCAGAAAACACCTAGACCAAAACACATCTAAAACCGTAACAAATGAAATCAATTATCATGAGAATGTTGTACCTAAAACTCATTCCCTGACCCACCATGAATGATCCCCACTATTATCCATAACATCCCATTTTTAGACACATTGGATAAGTCATCCCTCACCCAAATAAAATATTTTCTCACTGCCACACAAGCACAACCACATAACATTTTTTTCCCAAAGACACCATGTTTATCAAAACCACCATCTACTAATCTAACAGATCTCTGGTTATCACATACATTGAAATACCAACCTCACGTGGAATATATAGCATGAATGAGTGGGTACAATCCATCCATCATTGTCACATGATGTTAGAAAAACATCACTTATGTTACCTTATATGTATCATCACATACTTCTCAATGTAAGTGGGGTGCATATAGAACTCATAATGAATAATCAAGTAAAAACATATATCCACACACACATTACAAACCTATATGATCATAATAATATACTAACCATCTCACAACATCACAATTTTTACTATTACTTATAAATGCATAAAACAATCCAAGACATATGCCACATTTCACTACTGATTGATTTCCATTATCCAAACCATTATTTTTCATTAATTATTTATTAATATTCCAAAAACCAAACTAAACCCTACATTTTCTGCTATCATTATTTTTCTTTATTCCATCAAAAAATGATCATTTAGGAGAACACATCCAAATATCACATCAATCCCACCATTTCCATCACACCATCTTATCTCCATACAAAAATCACTACCAATAAAACCACCACAAAGCCACCCTAAAATCAAATCCAAAAGAAAAAACCACCTCACCAATCCAATAGCTTGACAAAGTAAACCACCAGCTCACCACCCTAAAAGAAATAAAAAAATAACCCCTATCCACCATAAAACATGGCCATCAAACAATCATCCCAACATTCCCCCAACAACACTTTGATACTCTGTAAGGATAGGAACACAACACAACACATCATTTACCATTTAAATGATTATAAAATGTGATTTTATCACATTAATATTAAATAAGGGATTATCATATTGGCCACAATCATAGGTAACCCATTTAATTATCCATATATAAGTGGATAATGAATTTTTATTTTAGGGTGATGTCACAACAATAAAAATATGTATGAAAACCAACAAACATATCATCCAATGCAACTAATCCCATAATATTACTATATAAAATAATATCAATGATGTATGAAAACGTTTAAACCATTCCCCATTCCCCTTCAATTTCAATTAACCACTTATTTATATTTGATTAATCCAGAAAAAAATTAAACTTATATTAAAAAACTAAACCCCTCTCACATGATACAAAATATAGATAAGTGTGGTATTACCTACATCAATGTATATTTCTAACTCATTAAGAACAATAGTCTAAATAAGAAGCACCCAAAAACCCCAAATACACTAGAAGAAATAACCGATAAACTGAAAACTCGACTAGGGACTATAAAAAAAATCCAAAATGAGTCTAAAAATACCAAAAAAACCCACCACAATAAAAGAAAAAATTCTAAAAAAAGTAAATGGATGATAATGAAAGGAGAACACTCTATAGATCAGATATTGTATTCTGAGAATCAATAACCTTCTATAAGAATCCAAAATAGTTGAAGTGTGAACCTCTGGATCACCACAAATGAGAGGAGGGAGCACAGAGCATAGGGGTTGAAGAGTTTGCCCCATCACCAAATAAATTAATGATGTGATTGAAAAGTCATTTACACATATTTTAATCACTACATGTAGAGGAACGAAGCATGACATACATGGACATTACATTACTTTTGTGGAATACTTAATACATAACAAAAACAGACATAGAAGTACCGTAATAGTTTAGTGTCTTTGGAAACTCGGAAAAATAATCTTCTAATCATGGTGAAAGATCTTAAACATATCCCATAATGATCATACCCTCTAGTTTTCTTACCTAAAACCTTTCTTTATATCCTGGGAAAAAAAGAAAACATATCAAGGGCGAGCTTAAATTCTCAGTAATGGTAAGCATGGATAAAATAAAATAAATCAAAAACATTTGAACTTTAAAACATGAACATAATGTTTAAACATAAAAATCTTGAGAAATGACATAAAACATTGCAGTACATAATGAATATATCATAAAGATAATTTAATCAAGATAAAATAGAATGGTAATAAAACATATAATTGTGGAAAAACATTATACACATGACATTATTTCCATAGTAGCCATGGCATTGCTGCCAATACCATCTTAGTGGACAAAGTCCCTTACTGAACTGGGTTTACATTCCGTTCCAGCCGTGTATTACTGAACCAGATTTACTTTCCATTCCAGCCATGTCTATCTCATTAGATATAAATCTTTACCCAATTCATTTGAGGGAGATATAGTACCCACCCATCTCATAATGAAATCATTCTTACTTGTGCCACAAAATAAACATACAACATTCATAATAACCCAACAAATAAAATGGGTGTCATAATCATCATCCCATCATTACATAATCCATATACAAGAAATGGATATCATTTCATAATAAGAAAAGTGAAAACATGTAAATCATAGAGACACATATGAAATAATTTCATCTTAGTTGGAAAAAGGTTTTGATAAAACACTTGAAATGAAATTTTGAAGGAAATTTCCAATCTTCTTCAAAATCATATTCTTTTCACAAAATGTCATGAAATTCTAAAAGAAAAGGATTTTTTAAAATAGTAATGAAATATTTTGGATGAATCTTCATGAAAATAAGGCTTTATAAAACCGTTAAAAAATTCGTTCATGTCGTTTAAGTTAAAAAAACATTCATCTCGTACTTTTTTCAGAAAAGTAAAAAAGTACCTTGTAAAAAAAAGATTCTTTACATACTATGTAGTAAAAGTCAAAATGGGGAAAAATGAAATTAAACATAAATGAAATAATTTTTAGAAAATAGGGACGTGGATGATAAATATAACCCCATTAAATACTTACGAATAATCAATCTCGAGTAAAAACGATATTGGAAAACTTATCCCTTACCTTAGGTCTGATATGCGTCGTACGTAACCGAACCTCCTGTATAATGATTTAAATAATTTCACTGACTTATTAAGGAATAATATTCACTGTTATGATATCATATATGGTTTACTTATTACTTTATATTACCCTTTCTTTTGTAAATCCAATGTTAAAGCAAGGTTTTGGGAAAATCATATTATTTATCGAACGTGTTTGGACTTGTTTTTCTTGATGTTATTATTACTTATATCATGATTTACATACTTATAGAATGTAAATAATGATTTATATATCATATATATTAATTATATATCCAGCATATACATGTATTTATAATAGTACATAGCATATGGAGGTAAGAAATGAAATGTACTGTTCATGGAGACGGTAAGCCGTACGTACTCATTAACGGTACTTTCATTTATATTTATTATTTTAATGGAATATGTATATTATAATTCCAGTATAATATCATATATAATATCATTAACTCCATCCTTTATACGTCCCACATATGGCATTAAAAATCACATCACTTTGAGGGGGCGGTAGTCCGCACTTCCTCAAATGAGATCATCTTATTTACCCACTATTGAAACCATAAAGGCTTGATATAATTGGGAAGTAAATAAGAGTAAGGAAATAATAACCATAATATATATCATATATAAATATAGTTCCATCATAATGGTCACCATGAGAGGTGGTAGGAGAAAACCGAACAATCATCGTTTCGTGGGGCGTTAGATTTCTATCCACAGAAACATTATGCTATTCATCCATTAGATGGAGGTGTGTGTATGTTTAGTTCCAATAATTATCATAAAAACATCCTAGTATATTTATGATACTGTCTCTGTTACAAAATAAAGTATTAGAAAGAGTTTAGGGGTTGGGGAAGTAGAATAAACGAAAACAACATAGGAGAAATCGTTACCTTTAATTTGGGTAACATCCTTTGGATTGAACCCAAAGTACTTCTTGGAGTGCCTTAGTCCTAATGTAAGGCCTCACGGTGGAGGAGAGGGATGTAGAAAGCTTAATTTGGTAGAGTTTGGACGCGTCAAATGGCTTGATAGGTGTGTGGAATTTCATAGATGTTGTCTCCTTTAATAATGGAGAGGAGGGACTCTTTAGGAAAGTGTGAAAAAATTATTTTATTATAAACTTATCATCGGTTTCAAGAGGTCCAAAAGACATTAATGTCGAAGATAAGTTGACTCATATTCAAAATAAAATCATCCAACATGAATTGGACAGGTTTTGGATAATATTTTAATCATTTTAATCTTATTTATTTAAACAATTTATTTACGAGGTAAATACTGCATCATTATTGTGTCAAAAATAATTTAATTTATTTGATGTCTAAAAATTATGAAAAAACTACCAACATGTTGGAAATCTTTTTATATTTCAAATTAATATTTATAGTCTAAATTATAATTTATATATCCCCTTATAAAAATTAATTACTAAAAGATTTTTGTTAATGCCAATTTCGTCTTTACATTAAATTAATTAATCTAATGTGTCATTGTATTTAATAAGTGGATCCATGGGGTCCCAAAATAGACCCAAGGATGCCTATGTTCGGTCATTACTCATCCAATAAGTTTAGGACAAGTTTCAAGGTAATTTTGAATTATTATAATATTCGTTTAACCTTGAATTACCCTATTTACCTTTAACCGTAGTAAAAACAAATTACCATAGTAACTATTCAAAATATCAAAAAAATTAAAAGTAACCTATAAACATAATTTCGACCCACTGACTCCAAATAAAGAATCCATTTTTCAAAATTTAAAACACATAAGTTCCATTAATTAAATTAATATTAATCTCCTTGTTAAGCAAACATGTTTTAAAAGTTAAAACATTTCCAAATATTGAAATGTTTTAACTATGAATTTAAAGTAAAATTAATGATAATGAAATAAATTATATTAAATTGTAAAAATATATTCTATTTATAATTTAAAACCATTAAATATTATAATTTATCCATATAAATAATTGGGATGAAAAAAGTTGTTTTTAATTAAAATATAGCGTGTTTTTACTATTCATCAAAATCTGAAAGTTACTAGAATAATATGAAAATTTTTTCCAAAATAAATTTTTATATCCTGATTACAAAGAAGAATTTTAGTTTTTCAAATTGAA
Organism: Viscum album; assembly: GCA_963277665.1. Classification (NCBI taxonomy): domain Eukaryota; kingdom Viridiplantae; phylum Streptophyta; class Magnoliopsida; order Santalales; family Viscaceae; genus Viscum; species Viscum album. Next base: position 199,218,010 of record OY728121.1, on the reverse strand, counting down.
CATATAAACATGTCAAAAATAGATTAAAAATGGGTTCTCCATCAAAAGACGGCAAAACTGTAATTTTTTAAAAATACGTCTTTTATCAGAAAAACTGATTTTGTGTTCATAACTCATTCTAGAAAATGTGTTAGATGAATTATAATGTTAAAAAACTAAAAATTAAGTTAATACTATTCATAACGGCAAGTTTATACTATTATACTAATATATCGTTGTTTAGTGAAACCCGATATTGCATACTACACACACTGTCGAGGAAGGTCTCGATTTCTTGTAATGCAAGCCAAGTCTGGGTTGCGTGTTGTGCAAGACTCATTTGTTGTTTCGTTATAACAGAATCCAACCATTTTTCTTTTATACAATGAATATATATATATATACCCTCAATTTTTCATATAATGACTATTATCGAACGAACATGAAATTGTGTGTAACACAATCTAAGAATAGTGTCGCGTATAATGCAAGATAATACAGTGTTGCGTATAGCACAAGATAATCGTGGTGTATCATAAAACACATGACATAAAATAAATTCAAAAGAATACTTATCATAAAATCTTGGGGTGTTACATTCTACCCCCCATAAAATGAATTTCGCCCTTGAAATTCACCGGGGTTATAAATGGTTTACTACATGAAAGTTTCTTTCATAGAAACCCACATCGTAAAAAGGAATACCAAAACTGAACATTAAAAACTACTTTATGAAATGTAACGGTTACCCAAATTAACTAATCACTGGGTTTCCACAGAGAAAATCAAAGGTGAAAATATGGATATGGAAGAGAAATATAACCAGTAAATTATGATGGAGAGTGGTAGAGAACATGGCATTGAAAAAGCCAACAATCACAAAGCCATAAATTTGTGATGATCTAAGGTACCATCTTATTCATTAGATATGAGAGTAGTAGGACAACATTTTTGTATTTCAAGATAATTTCCCTAATATTAAAGAATTTCAATTAGAAGAATACTTACTTAATTTTGGTACAATCTCACTGTTGTTTATGCCTTAAATAATTTCCACTTCGTCTCTTAAAGAAATGAAGTTGAATTTGTCTTCCGTGAAGTGTTAGCAGATCGTGTGATAGAATGATAGGTCATTCCATCTATCTCAAACATAAGGATAGATATATATATATATATATAAGTCCATCTATGGTGAGATTAATCGTATATGGTTACAAAAATGGATTTATACTTCATCTATCATACCACATAATATAATAAAACAAGTTTCTACTAACTTGGGACATCCTGTAGGCTAGTTGTAAGCGATGAAGGCCTGTTGCACTTCGGTTGTGGGTTCGATTCCCGCAACCTTGTCCGACGCAATGGGTAGTTGCCCATCTTGCAGTTTTTGCTTTTTCTAGAAATACAGTATTATAACAATCAATTAATAATATCGAAAAACAATTTCTAGCCTTAAACAATACTAACTTATGTTCAACATAATCCATTCAAATCTTTAGGCTTATCCAAAATACTTCTTTCTAAACTCATTGTATAAAGATAACGATTACTAAAAAGGCCATATAACAAGCACGTGAATACCTTCATTTATCCCTCATATATCTTGCTGGTCACATTCCAATCATGTGAATACCTTAATCTTGTATTATATTGAAAAATAAATACCCATTGAACCTTAGTGAAAACATGAATGATGTCAAAAGTTAACTCTTTCCACATACCAAAATCCCAAAAATTATATATACTCAAACCATGATATCACTTAGTTCTTATATCAATCATGAGCTCATGAATACTATCAAACAATTTATTTTCCCTTTATCCCTCCATTATGTGCATATCATCTGCTTTCCAAAATATTTGAATCAATTTTCTTGGTTACCGGTACTATTAAATTATTGAAAAGCACAAAAGACCAATACATAGATATTCCAAAATTCTAGAATATCATAAATGAGATTCCATGATACTATTTTGAAATCACATAACATAAACACTTAATCATTACGCAATTTCATTTTCATACTCAACATCACAAAAAGTGATCACATGATACTTCCCTTTATCCTTTTCCTTAAGAGGTTTCTCACATTGATAATCATTAACCAGTGGATTAGGGAATTTATTAGCATAATGTACCATTTCCTTTCACATTAAGCATTGAAGTGTTGGTGGAGTTTTCTCTGTATTCTTTTCTCTATTCAGATCACTAGCAACATTTTTCCCATTACTTCGACAATCAACTGCTCGATGACCTTCTTTTCCACACTTAAAACATTTTCTAGTACCTTTTAGGAAATATCCACCATGATTCTTTCCACACTTTGAGCATAAATAAACATTAATATTCTTTTCATCATTGTTCTAAGATTTCTCACTGAACTCCATATTTCGTTTCTTGTCAAAACCATGAGATGGATATGTAACACCAACTCCCATTTCTACCTTGACAGCACAATGAAAATTTTCTTCATAGCTACTGTTATCTCTTTTAGCTAATGCCCTTCGAAGACTTGGTTTTAAGCCAATGAAGATTTGATCAACTTTACTTTCAGGTTGGATGATAAAGACAGATGCATACCTTTCAAGCCTTGTAAAATTTGCATCGTATATACTAACTGATTCATCATCCTTTTTCATAAGCTCAAGGAACTCCTTTTCCATATTTGTTCGAAGAATATGAGGGAAGTACTTATTGAAAAATAAGTTCTTGAACTCATCCCATTCCATGGAGTCAATTTCACCTCGGGGACTTGTATTCTTAATTAATGTCCACCATTGATTTGCTTCGCCTTCTAATCGATAAATAGCCAAAATGACTTTTTCATGTCCCGAACAGCGAAGTATGGAAAATATCTTTTCAATGGTACTTATCCATTGTTCATAAACAAGTGGATTAGAAGACCCACCAATAGAAGGGGGACGTAGCCTCATGAAGGACTCAATAGAATATTGTTCCCTTCTCAGGTCATTCTAATGTCCAAAATGATTCCTATCATGAGTAACTATAGCAATACAATTTTTCTCTCCATCTCCCTTAACATTGGTTTGTTCAGAATAGAAATCATTGCATTGTCCATTACATTGATTAACATGGTTCCTTCGGGTTCCAACCATCGTCTAAAACCCTAAAAGAATAGTGTGAGAGGAAAAAATCATGATAGGTAAAACAACATAATAAAGGGGGAGTAACATCAATATCTAACATCTTAGGTTAAATTCTAAGTGCGTTACCATAATTCAAGGACTATAACCTATACTAATACTTAACCTTATGGACATCCCAAGACATACCTTAGAAATATATCTAGGGATCTCACTAATGTTTTTTCATCCTAGTTACCAAAGGTTAACTAAACCATTCCTCTAATTCCAACTATAGAGGCCCAAAGCTTGACGTACATGGAAATTACATTACTTTTTCGGAATACTTATTACATAACAAAAACAGACACATAAGGACCGTAATAATTTATTGTGTTTGGAAACTCGGAAAAATAATCTTCTAATCGTGGTGAAAGATCTTCAAAATCTCCCATAAAGATCATCCTCTTTTTTTCATACCTAAAACCTTTCTTTTTATACTGGGGAAAAGAAAAAAAAATAAAGGGTGAGCTCAAATGCTCAGTAAGGGTAAGAATGGATAAAATAAAACAAATCATATACATTTGAACATAAAAACATGAACATAATGTTTAAACATCAAAATCTTGAGCAATGACATAAAACATGGAAGTATATAAGGAATAGATCATAATGAAACATTAATCATGATAAAATATCATGGGAATAAAACTTGTAATTTTGGAAAAACATTAAGCAGATGATATGATTTCCATAGTAGCCAAGGCATTGCTGCCAAGTCTATTTTAGTGGACAAAGTCCCTTACTGAACCGGGTTTACTTTTCCTTCTAGCCCTGTATTACTGAACAGGATTTACATGCCATTCCATCCATGTCTATCTAATGAGATATGAATCTTTACCCAATGCATTGGAGGGAGATATAGGTCCCATCCATCTCATAATGAAATCATTCTTACGTGTGACACAAAATAAACATACATCATTCATAATAACCCAACGAATAAAATGGGTGTCATAAACATCATCCCATCATTACATAATCAATATAGAATAAATGGATATTATTTCATAATATGAAATGTGAATCCATTTAAATCATTGAGACATATATGAAATAATGTCATCTTAGATGGAAAATGGTTTTGATAAAACGCTTGAAATGAATTGTTGAGGAAAATATCCATTCTTCTTCAAAATAATTTTCTTTTCACAAAATGTCATGAAATTATAAAATAAAATGATTTTTATAAAATAGTAATGATATATTTTGGAGGAAGCTTCATAAAAATAAGGCTTTTAGAAAACTGTAAATAAAATTCTTGCATGACCTATAAGTTAAAAAAACATTTTTTCTCATACTTTTGCCGGAAAAGTCAAAATGTACCATGTAAAAAAAAATATTATTTCAATAACATGTAGTAAAATTCAAAATGGGTAAAAAGGAATTTAAATATTCACAAAATAATTTCTATAAAATAGTGATTTGGATGATAAATATAACCCCAGTATATACTTATGAATAAACAATCTCAGATAAAAACGTGATTGGAAAAGTTTTCCCTTACCATAGGTCTGATATTTTTTGAACATATCCGAACATCCTGTATAATGATTAAAATAATGTCATTTACTTATTAAAGAATCATATTCAATTTTATGATATCATATATGGTTTACTTATGATTTTATATTACCCGTTCTTTTGTAAATCCAATGTTAAAGCAACGTTTTGGGTAAAATCATCTTATTTATCGTACGTGTTTGGACTTGTTGTTGTTGATGTTATTAATACTTATATCATGATTTAATTACTTACAGAATGTAAATCATGATTTATATATCATATATATTCAATATATATCCAGCATATACATGTATTTATAATAGTACATAACATATAGTGTTAGGAAATGAAATACACCGTTCATGGAGACGGTAAGTCGTACGTACGCATGAAATCTACTTTCATTTATATTTATTATTTTAATCGAATAGGTATATTATAATTCCATTATAATATAATATATAATATCATTAACTCCATCCTTTATACATATCACATAAGGCATTAACGGATCACATCACTTTGAGGGGGCGGTAGTTCGCACTTCCTCAAATGAGATCATCGTATTTACCCACTATGGAAAACATAAAGGCTTTATATAATTGGGAATTATATAAGAATAAGGAAATCATAAACATAATATATATCATATATAAATAAATTTCCATCATAATGGCCACCATGAGAGGTGGTAGGAGAAAATCGAACAATCATCGTTTCGTGAGGCGTTAGATTGCCATCCACAGAAACATTATGCTCTTCATCCATTAGATGTAGGTGTGTGTGAGTGTAGTTCGAATAATTATCATAACAACATACTTGTATATTTGTGATACTATTTTTGTTACAAAATAATGGATTAAAAAGAGTTTAGTGGTTGGAGAAGTAGAATAAAAGATAACAACTTAAGAGAAACCGTTACCTTTAATTTGGGTAACTTCCTTTGGATTGAACCAAAAGGACTTCTGGGAGTGCCTTTTGCCTAATGTAAAGCATGAAGGGGGAGGAGAGTGATGTAGAGTGATTAATTAGGTATAGTTTTGATGTGCCAAATGTCTTGAGAGGTGTGTGGAATTTCATAGAAGTGGTCTCCTTTTATAATGGAGAGGAGAGGCTCTTTAGGAAAGTGTGAAAACATTATTTTATTATAAACTTATCATCAGTTTCAAGAGGTCCGAAAGAAATTAATTTCTAATTTAATATGAATAATATTCGAAATAAATCATCCAATAGGAATTGGACAGGTTTTGGATAATATTTTAATCATTATATTATTATTTATTTAAATCATTTATTATTGAGGTAAATAATGTATCATTATTGTGTTATAAATAATTTAATTTATTTGATGTCTAAAAATTATAAAAAAAACTACCAACAAGGAGGAAATCATTTTATCTTTCCAATGAATATTTAGAGTCTAATATATAATTTATATAACCCCTTATAAAAATTAATTATTAAAAGATTTTTGTTAATGGAAATTTTGTCTTTACATTAAATTAATTAATCTAATGTGTCATTGTATTTCATAAGTGGATCCATGAGGTCCAAAAATACCCAAGGATGCCCATGGTCGTTCATTACTCATCCAATAAGGTTAGGACAATTGTCAAGGTAATTTTGAATTATTATAATATTCTTTTAACCTTGAAATACCCTATTTACATTTAACCACAGTAAATAGAAATTACCATAGTAACTATTCATAATATCAAAAAAAAGTAACCTATTAACATAATTTGGACCCACTTATTTCAAATATGGAATCCATTTTATAAAATAAAAAACACATAATATTCAGAAATTAATTTTAAATTAATCTCATTGTTAAGCAAACGAGTTTTAAAAGTTAAAACATTTCCAAAGATTGAAATGTTTTTACCTAAGAATTCATAGTAAAATTAATGATAATGAAATACATTATATTAAATGGTAAAAATTTATTCTATTTATACTTTAAAATCATTCAATATTATAATTTAACCATATAAATTATTTTGATGAAAACATTTGTTTTTAATTAAAATATAGCGTGTCTCTACTATTCATCAGAATATGCAAGTTACCAGAATAATAAGAAACATTTATCCAAAGTAAATTTTTATATTATGATTCCAAATAAGTATTTTATTTAGTCAAATTGAACTTAAAAAATGTCAATAACTTGATTTAAAATGGGTGCACCATCAAAAGGCGGTAAAATTGCATTTTTTTTAAAAATACTTCTTTTATCCGAAAAATTGATTTTGTTTTCATACCTCATTCTAGAAAATGTGTAAGATGAAATATAATTTTATAAAATTCAAAGTTCAGTTAGTACTATTCTTAATGGCTAATTTATAATACTATAATAATATATCGTTGTTTAGTGAAACCTGGTATTGCATACTACACACACTGTCGAGGAAGGTCGCGATTGCGTGTAATGAAAGCCAAGTCAGGGTTGCGTGTTGTGCAAGACCCATTTGTTGTTTCGTTATAATATAATCCCGCAATTTTTCATTGATACATTGAATATATATATATATACACACACACTCAATGTTGCGTAGAATGACTATTATCAAACGAACATGATATTGTGTGTAACATAATCTAAGAATAGTGTCGTGTATACTGCAAGTTAATACAATGTTGCGTATAGAACAAGATAATCTTAGTGTAGAAAAAAACCCATGACATAAAATTAATTAAGAATAATACTTATCATAAAATCTCTGGGTGTTACACTACATGTCATATATATGATTGGAATGTTTTTCAACTGAAAAAACAGATTTCCTCAACGATTTTTTCACATGATTTATTACATGTTATGAAACACCATCAGACGAGACACGAATCAACTTTACATGTATTGATAACATTACAATGCATGTATTTTCTCTTCATATAACTTTTATATTCCCAAAGCTTACATCCCTCTTATAGATATCCTTTACGATCCTCCAACACATCTCCCCTACTGAAATGGTCCAGAAAAGAACCAGTCGTTGCATTAGAGACCTCTAAAATTATTCTCACCCTAGAGAATCTAATCCCACACCCATAAGTATAGAGGTCTAAAAAAAACTCTGAAGATAACTCCCAAGGACCTTGTCATATAAAAAGGCTACCAGCCGCAAAACACACCAAACCAATTGGCTAAAAATAGTTTTCACAACCTCCTCATCAGATAGTCTCGAACACCCTCCTCTCACACAACCACACAACCAAACAAATATATCAACCATCATGTTTCTGAAAAAAAATATTTTTTACCTTCAGAAAACTCAAACCCGTAGATATGAATTAGTTAATTCAATCCTCCATGTCATTATACTATCTTATATGGGCCGCACTGACTCACTTGCATGGGTTTAATCACATCACATTTAATGCCTTTTGACATGGAATCATGAAATCCCCTTTTAACATGTTAGGGATTAATCACATATAATACATAAAAAAAATGAAAACAACCTTATCTTATAAAACATAGGGATCCAAACATCACATCACAATAAAAATACAAAATGAAAAAACTAAAAATATATCCAGTCATTAGGCACATGTCTATGTGTCTCCCTCACAACTACTCTCATATAGGCTAACATGTATCCACAATAATTGAAAAAAAAGAATTGTACATCCACATAGTTCCATATCTGGGCGATGTTGGAACTACACTGGTTGTTCCATAAACATCTCCACAACCTTGATATATAAATATCCTCAGTCAATGAATGTGGTTTCATCGTGAATATACCATACAACCTATGTGATGTAGAATATATTGCAGATCTGCTCATGAAATTTTTGAAATTACAAATAATACACCTCCTTGGGAACTCTCTCCAACACCTTAAAGGTAACAAAACCCTAGGATAAATCGTACTCCAACAACCAAACCTCCACTTCCTAGGTAGGGTGGAAAACATTCCCGAACACCGGGTCCCCATCCTTGAACACCAAAAATAATAATTATCATCACAACTTAGAACTATGTGCAAGGATTGCAACACCTCCATTAATCTATAAGGGCACCCAGACTCCCAAAAAAAATCCTTCCCCAAAATCTAGCTCAATGCTTAAGAAATAAATTTTTTTCATTCCAATTTTATAAGAGATAAAAAATCATAATTCCTAATAAACAACATCTACATCGAATATCGTATGTTCATATCATGCTTTGGAAATATATACATCAAACAATTGGTATCATTGAATACAACATAGTGCTCTCTAATGAGGTAATACCACCAAAAATTCTAGGAAGAAAGAACCAATGGTATTTCTAGTTCATGGGTTTCATTGTTATTATTACGCGACATGACATCATATACACATAATATAACAGTTATCATTGCTACCTAATCATGCATCCCAAAAGAAGATGGTACTAATCCTAAAACCAACATACATCACACCCTCCTCATGAAGCTAAAGATCTAGACCATTGACCAACATCCCGTATAGGTAATTGAATATTACATTTAACATATATGTGCACAAAAATATGGATCCTTCTTGGTAAATTCTATCAAAAGGAAAAAATTAAAAATAAATTGGACAATTTTTATAAAAAATATCCAGAAGTAACCAAATAATTTTGAGCCAGTCCTATGTTCGTAGGTGTTTCCTAAGAAACAACTACATTTACCTATAATGTGTTGATTCACACATCCTTATGATTCACAATATTTCCATAGAAATTCACCTCTCATGTACAAAACATACACATAGAAGAGCATACATAGATAATGTTTATTCGAATAACCTAAAACACAATTCTTATATGATCAAGATGCTCCACCTATGACTTCAATTAGATCAAGATATCATTAATGAATATGTCATTTATCCAATATTGGATCTCAGGGATCATATAGTTGATAATCTCCAAGAACATAGATGGTGCAGTCCTAACACAAAATAGAATGAATGAAAAATAATGATCCCATTCAATACATTTGAATGTAGTATTCAGTATGTCACACTCTATCACCCTAAAAAAATGATATCAAGATAGGAAGATCTATCATAGAAAGAAAAAATTCACATCTCACTTGTTATAAAAATCATATATCATTGTAATAGTGTAAATGTTCATTAATGTATCCTAATTCAAATTCTTGTAGTCTATACACAACCCCATACTAAAATCCTCATTCCTCTTGCATAGTACTGGAAAACCCAATGTTGAATCAATGGGCCCCATAATCCCCTACTACATTAAATAATTTATTTATATCCATAACTTATTCCACTTAGAATGTTTTATCTCATAATGTGCCATCAAAATCATAGAACCCCCAAGCAAACATTCATTCCAAAAAAATAAAATTGAGGGTTTTGCATCAGAATAACCTTGGGAAAAACATCTCAAAACTCTATAATAACCTTAGGGTCATCTCGAAACACAACCACTGCTAATTCCATAGAAACATTATCCCACAGTGATTGCAGGGGAACTTCATTTCAACTACCCAAATGATAACCTTTCTTTCCAATGAAATTCACACACTGACCATCCACATATGAGGAAGTTACTCTCTTTCCACAATAGTAGATTATTGGATGCATAGATTAAAAAAAGTTGATGTTGAGGATAAAATTTTATGGCAGAAAGTATATCAATAATTTATCCCCATGGGACTGATGTGTCCCCCATCATTAGTCTACACCTCTGACCCACATTAGACAAGTCGGTCTTGCCTCTTACTGGAATAGTCAACACCAATGTAATGGGGGGCCACCAAACATGTGATCCCATATATTGGAAAATATTTGGTGAAAACAAGACCTGTGGAACATCTTAATATAACATGATTCTATCAATGGTACTAAAGAATCTAATTATACCATTTGCGATCTATGGAATCTCTTCCACTTCCGCCTCTATAATTTTCATCAAACCATGAACATCTCCTATAAATCACTATTATCAACCACCTACATGACCATGATTGGGATGAGGTATCAGAAGATGAAAAAAATTATGACGTCATCCTCTAAATGATCTATCTAATCTCAAATAGAATAAGGGAAATTCCCTTTCATCTTGAACGATATAATGGGGAAAATCTACATAGGATATAATATTACTTTTACACCGCCACCAAAATGAGCTGGGGAATTTCTAGTCACTAGTTAATTAAATGGACATGAAACCCACAACTAGAACTCATTGAAATAAATCCCCCAATTAAATCATGGATAATATTGGCCTATAAATTATACAAGGGAATCTACTAAGGTCAAATATCCACTAGTAGAATCCTTGGAGGCCATAGAACTTGTGGAAGGCCCATGAACACTCAACTCCTAGAGAAACCCTATATGATTCACTATCTTGGTAATCCTCCTCATGATTGTTTCCAATCAATCACATATTCCTTCTTCTAACCCTAGAGATACATTGGAAACATAAAATGACTTAATTCATACAATATATAATGATAGAGTGCCTCCTCAAAAATTATTTCATGAGACTCCTCATTTGAAAAAAATATATATGGTAAAGTGAAGAATGTCCTTGAACATGATTCCAATATCCCAAACCAACATACCACCATCATGAATAGAAAAAATACCCTTCCTATTTTCTACAATCATTGTCAATGAAATGATCTATACTAAGAATATTTCTCAAAAGTTTACCCATGAATCATTTTCTTCCTTCCCCTCTCTGATGTATGACATCCATCTCAGACATTCTACTCCATACAAATGATTTATTTCTAAAGGAACACAATATTCATTTCATTAGATGATTAAAATAATAGTGATATCGACCTCCTCAATCCATATCCTTGCCTCTATGTATGTAACAAGACCCTCATACTTCTCCAAATAATGGCAGAGGAATTCCAAGAACTCCCATTCCAACTATTCGTCATATAAAAATAGATAATCCCTCCGACAATCATCCAGATCATCCCACTGAACCTTAACTTCTTAACCCACATGAGGATGAAAATCATGAGACATATTTTACAATAAAACAATAATTTATTAATATTGTGTCCTAAAAATTATATGTAGGATTATCATTAAACCAATTAATCATTATTACCTCCCAAAAAACACAATTTAAACAAAAAAAAATCATCATGATGCGTGTATCTATACTAGGTCTCAACCCTAATAAAAGGCCCACAAACCTTGTTCATTAAATAAATTCACGACATGTTTTCTGAATCATAAGGTGGACCAAAAATTCATTTATCATGTTATCATCCCATGACCATGTCATGCACGGAGGTAAATTAGCACTGTTTTCATAGTAATCCATTCAATCATCATTGTGCACAACTCCAAAATTCTGGCACTGTCTCTACCAATATTCTTTTATAGAAATATATCATGAACCCCCAACTATAATGATATGGAAATATGGTTATAGAGAAATTAATCCCCAACTCACACATATAATAGAACACATATTGGGGACTAACACTGATGGTAGAAAAATCTCATGTATGGGAGGCATTTCACTCTATATTATTTTTATTATTGGGTGATAAGTTGAATCTTCCACCATAAACTCCTTGATATAAAATAAAATTAAACCAATCCATCACACAATGAATTTATAAATAAAATTTATACAACTAAAATTCTCTAATTTAAATAACCAAAACAATATCCAAAACATCAACAGAATAAAAAATCAATTGTTTGAGATAGTAATTTCCAATATTTTCCACATAATTCACCTGGAAACTGTAAAATAGTTTTATTAATGTAGGAATAGAAAACAAGTATACTGCGTATGAATAAAATTCTAACACACACATTTGAAAATAGAATAGTAATGAAACCATAGGAAAATAGTAGAACAAAACAACACTGATATAGTTATATAATGAAATCCCAATTTTACTAAGGTGCGCACACCAAATAATGCATTCTATGTAATATATATAACAAGAAACATACAGATAAAGGGTACACCACATTGCTTTCCCACTGGTATAATTCTCTCACACCCCGATGTTTTATTACATGGTTCTCCCCTCTCTTATATATACATGATAACCCTATAATAATGATCACATCACGTCATGCATGCATTCAACTACGCTCAACATCCCACAAACAATACCATATAACATCTCATTCAAAAAAACCAAGGCCACAAAAATTACAAAACAATAACCACATTTGTAGGTTATCGTGAACATGTCGGTCATCAACATCATACCCTCCTCCTACCATTCCTGAATTCTACCACAAGCCATCTCATCCTTCCCCCATACACACGGTCTAGTTCACCCCACGCCTGAAGACATGTGAATTTTCCGCCACACAAGAATGACCAAATCACATATTTCTTGAAGATACATGAACTATCACAACCACCATCTAGTGTAGAACATAACACTAATCATCCGAACATATATAATCTGTACCTCCACATGAATAGTTTTTCATAATGATAGGGTTCACAACCATCAGTCCAGCACCCCTGATATCTGGAAAACACCCCCAGCATGACAATGTTTGTGTCCTCATGTTGAGCTCTATATAGTTGGGGTGTGTATAAAAATCAAAACGAATATACATATATAAAAATTTATCCATACACACAATACCAAACTATGGGTTCACAACAAAACACTAACCAACTCAAAACATCACCACGTTTTCATCCACCTCTAAATTCATAACCCCAAACAAACCACAAGCCACATCAAACTAACCAATGATTTCCATTATCCATCGCATTATTAATAATTCATTATTTAGTCACATTAATTTATGAAAAAAAAACCAAATTATTAAATTTACATTACTATTAGTTATTCCATCACTACATGGGACTATTACACAACACAAGAATGCCTCACAAAAATCCCACCATATCCATGACTCCTTCACCTCATCACCCATAATCCAATTCAAAACTAACCACCACCTATAATCCATAAAATAACGGTCTATGAAACCACCCCCTCACAACCCCCAAAATAATAGACATCAAACCATCATACCCACATGTACAAACTACAGATCAACAAAACATTGTCTCTCCATAAGAACAACCACACATTCCTTCCCATCAAGGATAATTTTACTTATTAAAAAGGATATTTCATCAAATTAAACATTATTTTTAAGGTGTTATCACATATTTCATTATAAAATATAAATTCTCAATCTATTTTGATATCCGGTTATATGTATTTTTTTTAAAAGGAACAATAATCAAAACAAATAAAATCATTCCTTAACAAAGCCCCCAATGGACAAAATTTTAATCCAAGTGTCAAACCTATACTATCAATATATCAAAGTCTTGTAGTAGCTATTAAAAAATAAGTTATTCATTATCATTTTATAATTACATTTTAATTATGAAATTCTATATCATTGATTATTGTTGAAAAATATACACTATAGATGAAAAAGATAAGATCTCCTACATGATACAAGTTAATGTTAAAAGGGATTTTCTTCCTCAAATAATATTTTGAAGTCGTTTCATTCCACAAAGTATAGATGAAAATCCCAAAAAAACCCAACACCATGATAAACCATGGATCAACATACATCGCACTAAAAACCAATAAAAAACATCTCACATCACACCAAAAACCAAAAAAACATCACATCACTGAATATCAAAATAATAATTCAACGGAAAAAAGTTAAAAATGACAGGAGAACACACCATATTTCAGATGTAAGAAGATGAGAGTCAATCAAAATCTAATGGAATACCAAATACTTGAATAAGAATCCTTTTGATCACCTCGAATAAGAGAAGAGTTCACTAGTTTTAGGGCTTGAGGAACAAGTCCAAGCATTTTCAACCTTAAGTATATGATACCTGAGGCATTTTTATTGTAGGAAATCATACATATTTTTCAAATATCATGATTTATGTTCTTCCAATAACATATCAAATAAAATGATTTTTACAATAAATATACTAAAAATCGTTAACTTGACTCACACAATTCATGACTCACCTTAAAATTTAGTGAATACAATACACAACATGTATTTTTTATACTTCCAAATTTTAGTAGAAAACACAACCTGGACCCCTCTAGGAATCCTCGAAGAACCTCTAACTACAAAACCCAACAAACTAATGTTTTTGGAAGGTACAATCCATTATAAAACATTTTTAAAAATTTAAATATCCAATAAAATTGATAGATGTTGAAGTCTTGTTCCTAGTTATGTCCTACTACACATCCTTCTAAGATATTACCATGTGTGAACATAATGGTATAATGTTCGATATACATAATAATATTAGGAACTTGATATTGATTTTTTAAATTATACTATAATATCGATTTCATCCATGGTATCTAGAGTATTTTATTCAACCATCATTCTCTTAGATCAATCATCTAATTTTTTTTCATATACTTTAAAAAAAATATTTAAGATGCATGAATCCTAAACAGAAACATTCATGTCACAATTTATTATATTTCCTGGTGAAAATATGATAATTATCGGATCAAGATTGTATACTCTTTATCTTATTCACAACATGGATGGGAGTTTAATAACACAAAATATCTTCCATTGTATTTCTATGTCATACTGTATACATAAAAACATAATGAAAATAATGAATATATTACTCAAAACAATATTTTCTTCTTTTATTAAATAATAATTAAAAAATATATTTAAAAAGTAATTATATTGATATATAAAGAAAAATTTCACTCCATAGGTAATTCCAATGATTCTTCGATGCATGAATAATTAAATGAATATATAAATAACGTATACAATATATCTTATCATGGGGGATCAATTCCATGGTATAATATGAAATAGATTTTACTATTTGTATCTAAAAACGTCCTTAGCTAATCTATGTCTCTTCTGCATTCATCAATTGATTCTTGATTCATTTTGTTCTAATAAATGATTTCTCTATTCCAATTTAATGAAATAATGGGGGAATCTAATATAAATAATTCATGATTAATTAAATTGTAATATCAAGATAAATGATAGAACATTTATATATAAAATATACTATTATATCAATCCTAGGACATCAACACATAAAACTATTCAAAATAAACTATGATTCATTTATCAACAACAATGGGACAATGAAATTTAACTTCTTGAATTAAAAAGTGAAATTTTGAGAAAATGTAGAATGTTTTATGGTGAAATATTGTTTATAAACATGTAAATGTTATTATTATTATACTTTTTTAATAAAAATATATCATAATGTCATCCGAAAAAAGATATAAAATGTTTATAAAAAAGTGACGAGGACCTAGTTTAATAATTCCGTATACACATAAGGGGTATTGGTAACACAAAATGGTTTAAATAAATACATATAATGGTTATATGAAATTTGTAAATTTAGTTATTGAATATAGTATTTTATTAAGAATATGTAATGATACCCAAGAGAAAGGTCATTTTTTGGTAACACAAAAAGTTTATACCAAAAAAAATATAATGGTTATATTCACTTTGTAAATTTATTTATTGAATATAATGTTTTCTTAACAATAAATAACGATCCCTAGGCCAATGGCCCTTCATGGTAAACCCATTAACATCAACTACCTGGTCATAATGATAATTAATTTGGGGATATGGATATTTATTTTTTAATATCACAAATTTTAGATTTTTAGTATCAATGAATAAATTAAAACATATGTTATCATTCATCAGAAATAGAACTAGTACTTTCCTATGAAGAGAATTTTTATCAATGAATAACTTCTAATAAATTCCATCCAGTTTCACCATCAATTCCTTAATTTTATTGAGCGTTGTTTGGTATGAAGGTAATGACATGTGACTTGATAGAGGAACTAAATTAAGGGAAAAATATTCTTACATTTTTTGTGGTATTACAAAAATAAATAACTAAAAAAACTTCTAGATACATTTCCAATACCATTAGAAGTAGATTCCATTCATTTTTAATGATTTATTAATGAATTAATCCTACAAAATATGGATATATTTTTCCAACATCAATTTAAATAGGACCTTCCCTACAAACATGAATAACAAATTCTCCCGTGAAATCATGGATAATCCCATATGGTATGAAAAAAATGTAATTTTTATATATAATATCTCATTAAATAATTGTATTTATTCATCAAATGTATTTTTTGAAATCAATTCATTAATATCCATCCCATGTATTAAAAAATTCCTATGTATTTACTTGAATTACTTCATTATCATGTAAGATAAACAAATAATAACATACATAACACATACACCAAGGTGTCTTTTAATCCTTATAGAATAAGATACCAAATACACTACTAATACAATTTTTTTACTAAACTATATAATATAAAATTATTTGATACTATATTATTATAAAATGGAGAAATAATTATAGATAAAATATAAATAATGTTTTAAAATGTAGATATTGATACATAAGACATCGATAATTTAGAAAATTTATCAAATACATTGAGATTTCTTTTGATATTATAAGGAATTGATCATTCCATATGAAGATTTATTCCCACTCCTCCATGGGTCATGGATTTAATGTGATTTATCCAATCTACATTAATCCTTGTTCAATAAAAGTAATTTTATGATCCACTATTTCTCTTTGAAAAATATTGATTAGATAATTTATTTTAGTTTCACACATTTATATACTAAATATTCATGATGATTATTTAGACACATTGAATATGTTTCTATTAATTAACCATACTTGAATAAATCCACTGAAATATTTTCCGAAATAACAATGAATATAATATATTTAGCATTCCCTTAAATTCATTTTGGATAATTTTATAACCATTAAACTAACATTGTTGTATAATTTCCTGTGAAATAAAGGTTCTTTATATTATAGTGTACTTGATACTATAACTTATATAAACATCCCTAAAAACAACCTCAACATAAGAGGATTGTTTTAGATGAATAAACAGAGGTCATATCTATAGTCTCGGCCATATCTAATATATATGATAATTAATAATTTCATATATCATTACAATTAGCATATTATTCATAAATTTAGTAAAAAAATTAAAATTTTCTATAATAGACATATTTCAATGCTTAATATCCAAAAACACATCAGATATATCCAACATGAGTTCATCTAAAAGATAATTATAATTATATATTATCTTGAAAAACATTATTTTAGTCACAATGAAGTTAAATACACTATGTGGGTGAATCAAAATATTCTTGTATCATCCAATGACCCTCAAAAAAAATTTATTCCACCATTTTTAGCAGCACTTCTCTCTCATATAATAAATACTAATAGGTACACAACAAATTTTAATTATCTTCCTTTAAATGGATAATGAATAAACAATAAAATGATGCATTATCAATGCACCAGAATAAATAAGTTCACAACTAGTTCCATAAAATTTAGATGGGCCTATAAGATTGTCTTGTTTTATAAACATTAGAATGTAAAGATTCCAATGTGTTAAATTTCTGATAAAACACACACCACTAATAAGAGAAATCTGTCATGATATTCATATATCATGAATTTGATTACACTATTTATGGGGTGTACACCAACTACCCATCCATCCACAAAATCAACCCCATGTAAGTCAATCGTGAGAGAATATATGTTATCCTCCATTTTTAATTATACATTTTCAGAGTTGAACAATAATTCCCCTTTATTTTTATAATAATGTTTCTTGTATTTTTATAGTGAAAAATATCTCGATAACCATTTGAGAATATCCATATATAAAAATTAATTTATTTTCAATATTATTTCAATAGTATACATAATTTTCCGAACTCAATCCTTAAAATATGTTTTAAACACCCCAATGAAAACCCCCATATGATCCCCGAAAGATAGAAATATAACATTTATCTACATTAAGAGATCCAAAACCATTGTGGCATTACTACTATATTAAAAATTTAATCCCTCTCACCTACATATATTAGGGATCAGAATCCCTAAATAATTTAATTAAAAAAACTCACTTTACAACATTGACTAACTCACCATGATTTATGTCTCCATTAATAGAGTTGATTTTACATATGAGAAAGGTAGTTGATATCATACCTTCAAAATCATAGGGATTTAATTCTAACCATGAAATTATTTCCCTATTGGAATTATAATTCCACTCTTAGTTCTATATTATTTAATAACATGTAGGACATAGCACATCATGATAGAAAGATATAATAGTGTAAGTAACCTTGAATATCTAGAGAGACTAGTTCATAAAATTTATGTGGTATTCTACATGGATGAAACCAATATATAGGATTCAATCTTTTATAATTTACTATTTTGATATATAATAATTAATGTTGTAGCTTAACTCAATATAACATGATGTTGCACTAGTTATTCTTATGCATGATTGAGTTTTCTATATTTATCCCAGACCTCCCATATTTTAGATTAGGATTCATTAATTCATATTTAATTTACAGAATTGTTACAACATTAATCGTGAAATATTTATTGCAACCATATAACTTTAATGTGATTGGAGAACTGATATTGTGTGATTTATGTGGTTGGGATGTTATTATTGTAATGATATAAACACCTAGAAATTTCTCTACATTCATCCAGAAAACCTCTAATCACTATTGTATGACATTTAAATCCCATGTTAATGTCTTCTAAAAAATATTTTTCAAAAAAAACCCCAAACATTTCTTAATTAATAGTTTCACAATAATCATTATGGTTTAGTATTATTGTAATCATTCAAATCATTTGATAAAAATCAATTGAAATCCTTTTTCACCAATTAGAATTAAAATCTAAATCCTATCTTGTTATGATAATGTATCAATGGACCTATATTCCTCAGCATTATGGATACATGATTTCATCTATTTTTTTTAAAAAAAAAATTGATAAATGAAATGTTCTTTATGAAAACTCATTCTCGATCATCATGAAAATCAACACATCACAAAAAGGATTTTCCACATTGATATTTATTGAAAGAATCTCCAATATTACATTTAATAAACATTGTATATCTACCCATTAATTAATTTTTGTGCAAAATCAAAGACATGTCTATGTTCATTCATAAAAAACATTTCCCACGTTTACAAGAGACCCAATAATAACATCCTTAATACATTATAAGTTATTATTATAAATTTCAATAATTATTTCAAGAGACCTATTATACCATTTTATGAATTGAAAAATTCATATGCTTCTAGGTTAACCTTCTTAAAAACATATTTTTGTATAGATATGGGTTGAGATCAAGTGAAAACTTATGCCTCTTAAAATAAACCACGGGTGTTTCCTTATTATAAAGGTCACAACCAAATTTCTTGGATGATGTGTACTCCAAATCCACTAAACCTTGTTTGAAATTATTCTTGTTGGGGTGAGTTTTAAATTTATTTCTATTATACTCAATAAATGATGATGATTTTTTTGAAACATCATGTAATAGAGTTTCCAAAACACATTAAATTAAGTTACACCACATAATATATAACATCATGTTATTGTTTCATTATTTTTACAAATTGCATACATGATGGAATTAATTAAATATATTATGTAAATGTATTTCTTATTTAATTTATTTTTTTCTCTTACTAAAAAAAATAGTCATTCATTATATATTTCTACTGCCAGTGTTACATTAAGTCCATCCACTGAGCCATCATAATCTATATCACTAAATCATTGAAATTCCATCTGTGACATTTTTGTATAATACAATTTGAAATCCAAAAAATTTACACTACAATATAATATTTAACGAACATGGTCGAAATAGGATACTTCAAACAGCACCAATATCTTAATAATTTTTCTCCATCTATATAAGATGAATACATGATTATGTTGATGGAATATATTCTATTTTTTTGTTGATGAATTGAAAAGTAATTTTATTTTGACCAAAAAAATATCATTCATGATATATTGGTGCACTGTAAGATTGATTATGATCAACTATAGAACATGTGTAATCTGCATCCCTAAATTGTAATAAACCATTCTATGGTTGATTAATATAAAATAAAATAAAATTAATCATTTCTTAAAATAATAAATAATCATATTCACTGGTGGAAAGTAGATTTCCAATGGATGGTATTGGTACAATCCACCATGAAAAGTAAGAAATCATGTCATTTAATTTCCATATGTAATAGATTTTTTTTACCTATATAATATCATATTAATATTTTTACAATCATAATCCCATTATAATTTCATTCAGGTTTCATCAAATTCTCTCATTTCTGTGAAAATATTCTTCTTCATTTGGAAACCATTATCTCATATTCAAAAATATAAAAACCATCAAGTAATATTTTGTACTCCAAAATATTCAATTATTATTTACATGAACAAGTATTTTACACATATTTAGACTACCCTAATACCAATTTAACTAAAATGTATGACAATAATACATTTTTTCATTATATAGAAATATGAGAAAATATCTCATCGATGACAATTCATTTGGTTCAGGAATATCACTGTCACACCCAAAATAATGTGATTTGAATTACATATTTTCATCATTGAGATTAATATGGAAACACTATACAGTTATGATGTAATTATTATCCTATGACCTCAAAATAGATTTTTTTTTGATTTATCTGCATTTATCGAGGTTTCCATTCTTAAAATTTACCCAATTATAACATTTATAAGAATATTCAAAATTTATTATCTCTATAATAGAAATGAATATTTCCTATTTATTTGAAAAATATACATATTATTTAATAAAACAAAATTTTCCCACAACGATGTTTTATTCAATGATTTTAGAATTTATTCTTAAATCATTCATATATTCTATTACTCCTTCATTTTACTCCTTATTAATTTCATTAACTGAATCAAATTACACTTCTTGTGATTCCTGTAGACTACTAACATCATTTTCACATTCCTCCCCAATTTCAACACAGTTTGTTTTTCTGGAAACCACTCCCAAAATTGAAAATTTTACTTATTTTCCATAATAGTGAGATCATGATTTTCAATGTGCTTTATAAGCCGTTAATAGTTGAGAATTTATTACATTCTCTTACCGGAGTAGCCATGAAATATAAATTGGTCCCATGAGATTCAAACATAATTTCCTTCTCTTTATGGATAATAAAGAACATAATTCAATAATTCTAAAATTGTTTTAATGTCGAATTATTCTTGTATAACATATAATAAGTTGTATTATCATAACAAAAACAAAATATTAACTCAATTTATTATATATAATTATATCCAGACATTATCCTTGTAATATATCTTAGGTTTATTTTTCTCATAGAGTGTCATAAGAGGCATATTATAATGATATAGTCGTTCATCTCTCTTAAATAATTATTTTTAAGTTCTTACAATCAAAAAAAGGTGACACATACTAGAATTCTATAGATAATATTCCACAATATTTATTGTAAATTGCTTTCAATTATAATAACATAAATTCTTAATATTCAGTCCATTCATCATCAACAAGAATATATAATAACATGTAATACACACAAACACGTAATATTTATACAATATCATCATTAACAATTCAATAATAATGCAATAGTTGATGAATAAAATATTTAACCTGTTTCCATCCATGTAATTAGTTTGTATTTCCCAACACACATAACATGAACCAATCCTAAAAAAAATTAACTTATTTACCATTATCATGTAATTCATTTGAATATTCTATAATTTTTGAAATTTATCACAAATTTTCATGTAATTTCATGAATATATTTATATATTATTAATTCATTCATTCTGGTCCATATTTTAGAAAGTATGTTTTCTGGATAGTTCATGCCTTTTATACTAAAACATTTTTTTCATCCTTGTCCCCGAAACAAATATCATCCTCTCTAATAATGTGGTAAAAATACCACTATTTCACATTTTATCATTAAAATTATTCCACATAGTACATTAATGATATACATTTTACTGTATAAATTAACCACAAAACATTTGTCAAATAATTTACTTTCACATAGAATATTGTGACCAATATTTCATAGAATAATACATAAATAAACCTGAAGCATTTTATGGAAATTTTATATTTTCTGTTTATAATGATATTTAAAACATCAATATTTATGAAAAAAATGCCAAATTAATTTTCATTATTAATTCTCATTAAAATTCATTTTCCTCATATATGGGAAGATAATGTACTATCAAGCATCAACACTCTAACCTAATCTATTAAAATTAATGTAATCTTCTAGATATTATCATGCATAACTCATATTTTTTTAATCCATGTCCACTGCTTCTCTTCCTTGAAGATTAAATGAGATTTTACACCTCCAAAGGTATTGTATTATATCAATCTTGTAATTTTGATAATTTGTCTAATATTTGATGGGAAATGTTATATTCTTCAAACTGTTAAAATATATATTTCATTTTCTCCTTTTGCATATATCCCCCTACATTTTATGGGAAATTATATTCGTTTTCTCCATTAAGATAAATCTAAAAATATATATTTTTAATATTATAAATGTTATGGAATTGTTTCCACATACATTTAGTTCAATTGGTTTTGATTTAATAAAATTATACAGAAAATAGATATTTTATATTTGTTATTATCAAGAAAATCAATATATATATATTTAGTGTATTATTATGTATCTTTATTTCACAAATTATAGAATTTTGGTTATTTTGTAAGTAACCATGTTTAATTTATTATGGGAATAATGTTTTTGAATTATATAATAAATCCTTACCATGTTTTTACTAAATGTCAAATCCCTCAAAATATATACCTCCATTTATGAAATCCTAATCATATGGAATTTTTTTAAAAATAACTATTAGAACTCTATATTACATTGTAGCTTCTTAAATAGAATATACAATTGATGATAATTATAGATACTGAAGTCCCTCGTGACCTTAGAGATTTCATCATATCATTATGGCCTCAAATTCAAGAAAATAACTTGTTTTCACATAATAATTTACATAGTCAGAAAACTTTTCAAAAATGAATTCCTAAATCTCTATTTATATGTTTTTATTGACTTTCATTCCATTTTTTTATATTTAAATATTTTCCCCTTTCTATTTCATCTTGAAAAATTGAATAAAATATTTTTATGGTTTCATATATAGTTTAGAATCATGAATGAAACCATTGAACTTAATTTTTTTGTCCCTTCATAAATCAATTTCATCCAGATTGTAATTAAATTAATAGTAGAGGTCTACTCTTCCATAATCTTAAAAATCATCACCATCATAATCCCTCAGTTTTTTTTCCGCATAACATCTATATGTAATTCCTTATTGATGACATTTAAATCATAAATAACATATACATTAGTTTCTTTTCTGTTAACATTTTCATAATGGAAAAATTCATTCATTTTGTGGAATTTATATTGTGAACAACATTTTTTATTATTATATATTGAATATTTATTCATTGGTATTTCATCATAACCACCGTCATATAATTTTTTGGGACACATTCTAGTGAGATCTCCATATTTTCCTCATTGACAGAAATCCATAGAAACATTTCTATTTAAAATATGATTTTCTCTATTTAGATTTTATCAATGTAAATATATTACAACATTAAGATAACGATATTATCCCTATAATTTTATTTTCTTCAATGAAATTTTGTTCACTAAAATAGAATAATCCTTTCGATAGTCTGTCATAATTAATTCACAGCTCATACGAATTGACAGTGTTATGAAGATTATCCAACATCACATTATTTCATTGTATTTCTTAATTTACTATTATATGTTATGAAAATCATAGTGGAAATATTTTTACATTCCTAATTATGATTTTTATAACATAATGGGATTCAATAATTGAAAAAATTTCCTTTACAATAATTATCACCTGAATAAAGAATAAATCAATGTCATCATTTTGGTGTAACCTCAAATATTCAATCATGTTCATGAAAAACTGTCATTTTGAATCACATAAATTTTAATTACATTAATTTTTTTTTAATTTTTCCCATATGAGGAGTGGGGATTTACATGATATAAAATTCATGTAGACATGATTCCATAAACATCCCACAAATGTTTTTGTTTTTTATCATCATAATTTTTCTCCCATTATATGTACTAGGATAGATATCTTCATTCAATGGTGAATTATATCCCATTTATAGCAGCAATGTAATGATCTATTATTTATGATAAAAAATACTGTTACATTACATTCATCCACAATTGGAAACTTTTTTCATTAAATATCTAAAATAAAGTATTGTTGATTATCAATAACATTACTCCATCGAGAGAATACTCTCCCAATGTCCTCTTTTTTAATATACCACATGTTTATCTTAAATGAGAAAAATAAATTATGTGGGGCGTGAATAAGGATATGATTATGTAATGAAATATCCCCCTCTGATGTTCATGATCCCATGTTAATAAGAAAATCTCTATCTCACACAGTACACATTAAGTTATCTGAAAAAAATGGATAAAATTAATATTAATATTCTTACAAAAATTAAGAAAATATTATGAGAATAACATGGGTATGTGAATTTGATCAATAATAATGAAGAATACTACATGGTTCATGTAAGTTAGTGTGACAAAAATAACCCTTAATATCACTACCTTTAAAAAGATAAGAACTAGATTATTTAATTTTCTTAGAACTACCAAAATATACTGAGAGAAATTGGCATAGTCCTCCCAAATTAGTATAAAAATAATATCATTAATGGTGTCTCAAACATATCCAAATTTATCTATAAAATAGAAAAATACATAAATGAGATAAAAAATTTAACCCCATTCTTTTCTCAACTAAAATTCAATCATAGATATATATTTCCTCTCAATTTAATCTTAGATAATCCTACCGATTCAAAAAATATATATCTACCCAACCTTATGTGAATATATAAGTATACCATTTAATTATTTTTTAATCTTCATTCATTAGGAATGAATAATTCATCCAAAATAATACTTTTAGTCTGAGTCAAAAAAACATTTAAATTCTCTCATTAGATACCTAAATTTAGGAACAATGAATACTAGATTATTTGAATGACTAGAATCCCTTATAATGTGACCACTATCATCATGGAAAAATTCCATTACGCTACATATTTCAATTCGTAGACTCCTTAGATCACATTATATAAAAAATAGGGTTCTACATTGACCATATAATAATGGAGTGAGTCTTATTTCATAGTATGAAGATCACTTCCTTATAAACAATAACAAATCAACCCATATAATTCAAAACATAACAATAACCACTATATAGTGCCATCCATTTAATAATTTCAGGTTTATTATTATGTGGATTTTATTAAATAACATTCAATAATTTATTTCACATTAAGCCTTATTATCAAGGAGAAATATATTTTTCATCACTAAAAATTCATACACATTAACATTCAAAGAGTTGCCTTCATGTTAAATCCACTCAATATTCATATCAACCAATAGAAAAAAAATATTCTAATAATTCTTATTCATGGTGTAAATTATCTCATTTAGGGTAGATGTGGAATTAGTTTTCTTCCATTGGATTGATTTATTCCAACATATCCCCAAACTAACCTATTATTGATTCTAATCTAACAATTCATAAATAATTTTTACTATTGATAAATTGTTCATGGAACAGACATTCTACAATTTATATAAGTTTAATATAACATGATTCATGTTATGGAGAAATCTATTTGGTTTTATCATTATTTCCCTCCTATATAAATAGAATCTATAAATTTATCTAAATTAATCCAAAAAACTTCTACAATTACTAATGTATTAATTTTAAATCCTCTGAATAAATATTCTACCCCATAATTATCAATAAATATAACATATAAAATGTAGTAATTTGATTTTTTTCATACAATATCCCCCATTGTGAATATTAATAAATCTTCACCTAGTATTTTATACAAGATTCATTTTAATTTAGCACCAATAGGAATATAAAACTAAAACCTCTCCCTATTATTTATTATATTTATGTATCATCGATCATCAACTGCAAGACTAAATTATGTATGATCAATATAATAGACAATAGCTAAATTAACAGTTCCATAAAAACACTTATTTATGTATTGTGAATTTTTACAATTCATAATAATGATTATCCCTCTGAATATTTATTTAAATACTCTTCCCTTATACTTTTTTTGGAAATGGATAATACCCCTTTATCAATAAGTTAAAATAATTACAACTACCTCCGTTTAAAATTATTATGAAATTCATCCTAATTATAATTAATACCAATGATCACTTATATAAAATTTCATAATAGATTGTTATGAATCCAAATAGATACATCCATATAACTAATAAAAATTTATATAAATAGAAAATATCATAGAAAATATGGTCTCATATATCTTAACCATCTAATCGAAAAAATTATCTTCTCTAAGAGCCATCTTATTCTATTCAAAATCAAAATTTTCGGTTCCATTGTGAGGATTTCGAAAATGTTATTTTTATTATAATTTACTCCTCCTTTATTTGGAATTGTTTAGAGTTCACCATAATTAAATTATACTTAATATTGATGTTATTTATCCTTGAATTTTAGAAATGGTATTCTATAACATTTGTAGCACTCAAGTAATCACACATGATCAAAATATGTGACTTCATATCAATTATAACTTCCTTTTTTCATAACATTATCTATTGAAATAATTTTAATTGTGAACATATATTAGTTATTAATGAAATGTAGTGTTAATTCATTCTTAAAATCCAATAAAAAATATTCCATTATTGAAAGAACCCCTGATGTTGAATTTTCTGTATACACTAAAGATTCCAAATAAGTATTTGAATAACATGATAACTCTTGATGATATTTTTCATCAAAAACATTCTTAATGTCAATATTGTTTTATCATAATGATAATTTATACATACTACTGGATATTGGATTTCATTATGATAAATTTGTTACTAATTACTTTATAAATTGTAAAAACAATGTTCGGTTGTATTTATACCTCAAAGAATTGATACTAATTATTTTCCTATATTTTATAAAAAAATATATATTATTTTAGAGTCATAACCTAAAAATGTAATATTTTTTTCACCTCATGTTTTCATTTTCATAGAATCCACATAATTAAAATGAAATACCATGCTATTATATTTATAAATAATAGAACCCTTCATTTGTTTTATGTTCTCCATTTTCTCAATGAATCCATTATGGATTGATGATTTTACATCCTTTCAAAACACCTTGAATAATGTTTTCATTTTAATTTACATTATTTGGAAAATTTTCAATAACTTTTTAATGAGATCAAATATCTCATTAAATTAAATTCCTTATCTTTGGGAATATATATTATAAATTACTAATTAATTTATCCAAATTACTTTTTTAAATTATTTTTATTATTGAAAACTCATATCGATGTGATGAAATTTATATCCATCAACCTCTTTAAAATTTCGCATTTATTGAAAGTTTTACCTTGTTATCGTTTTTAATGCATTACTAAAATCCAATTTTTATATTTAGTGGACTCTTCAAAGTTGATTATCTCTAAAAATGAATATAACGATGTTTCATTTAGACTCTATATCTTCCTTTTTGAATTGTAATAATATAATCACCAAATATTTATTATTATTTAATTTTACCCATTATTATTGGCAAATATAAATATATATTTTTATTTCATTATTTTTATAATTATTGGGTGACTCTTATAAATAATCTATATCTCCATGTGCCACTTATGGACTAAAAACATCATCATTACATTTCATTGTAATTTCAATAATTCCTTTTAAACAATTGTTCACTATATTTATATATATTCTTATTTTCTATAATATAGAAAAATTATTTTTTAATATTTTTTAATGACTATTATTATAGAATATATATGTCTTCTACCTAAATGAGTATCCATGAATATTATATCAATTCCAAAAAGATTTAATATTTTAGTTCTTATATATTTTTTAAATGAAGAACATTGGAAAAATTAAATAATTATATAATTTATACTTGTTCTTATACCGCATCTTATAATATGATTCCTATATATGTAAACACAACTCTAAATAATTTCATATGTTGATTAATTTTAGGATCACATCCATTCATTTCATATGAAATGAATAATTAATATTGATAATAATTTAATCAATTTGGTTATTTATTTGGTTCCTACTCTCTACAATAGAATCATCTTATATAGTTGCGATCAATGAACCTGGGTTCATTTTCCCATTATTCATGAGGAATATACCCCTTGATTTTTGGTAAAATTAATGACATTATCAATCTATAATTTATATATTTTCATCTCAAGAATTTTCTATTATAATCTCTAATAACATTTAATGCACATGAAAAATTATTATTTCTTAAAGGAACCCATTAGAAACTCTATTATACTATAATAATCCATTACTAAAAAATAGAACCATTTTTCCTTTTGTTTATTTTGGTTATATTGGGTCCCGCACTTCAATATAAAAAAACCAAGAACATTTGTTGACATTTTATCCTTTAGCATGAATTCCTTATGAAATATATTTCCCTTTTGAAAAGTATCAACTGTGTAATAGTTTTTACATAAATGTTTTGGGATATCACTAACACTTTTATTTTATAGAATATTCTCCAGGTATTTTTTGATCATGAATCCCATTATTTTTCCATCATTTTATTGTCCTTCCTTGGTCAGGAAACACATGTATTCTCCACTACAAGTAAAGAACATATTCCCATTAATTTCATTAAATTAATCAAAATGTTACCACCATCTCTTGCTGAAATTTCCCACATTATGTAAGTATCATTTTTTAAATAAAATTATAATATTGTGAAAAATCCTGTATACAACATTGAAATGCATGATCTTTAACTATTTTATTATGATTTTACCTTTTCAAAAACCAGATATAAAACATGAATGATATCTTATATTTCATTTTAGAAGCACATGATAAGATATATTTTCCTATCTTGTTGGAATTTAATCAACAATCATCATTAAACACTCCATCTCATTCCTTTTATTTTCAATCCATCTCTGTGAAATTATACATCTTGACCACTTCATTTCTTGGTTAATGATTAATAATTTAATTTATTAGGTATTGAATTACCTTTTTTACACCTCTATCTTCTATTGATAATCCTTATATTCAATGGATATAATTTTATTACAATTTTTTGCACACTTGATGATGCATCAATATATAGAGATGTAACTTTTTGAGTCTACATTGGAATATCTCATTTCATTTTTGACGATAAATTTAAAATTTTATGTCTATATAATTAATATATATATATATATATATACCGAATATAATAATTTCAAATCATATTTTTTATTTCTCTTGTTCTTTTAAGTGTTTCTTCGCATTGGATTATTCTTATTATATATATCTAATCATTCTATAAGAGTAGCACTAGAATCTTATAATAATGTCATATTTAATATCTTATATATTTAAAGTCTTTTGTGTATTTTTGAGTCAATGAATTATTTATTCTTCTAGGAAGTATGTTTCTTTTTCCGTTTATCAAACAATATATATTTTTTGTATGGTTACTTGTCTCATTAAATTATCATTTATATTTGAAGTTTATTGATTACGGGAATTTTAATAACATATATATTTTATCCATAAGTTCTTAGTAATATTATTTGGTAGCATTTACAATTGATATCATTATAATAGTTTTATGTAATTATTTATATTTAAAATTTAATCGAATATACATGACTTATCCATCAAGATTCCTGATCATATTGACCTGACTTTTCACATAATAAATTAAACTATAATATTTTTGGAAGCTATCCCATATTTTCAATGTTAGGTTATGAGATTCTATGATTTTAAAATTTAAATATTTGAGTCATTAAATTATATCCTTCATCTAGAAATTATTATCTATATACTATTACATATAATGTTTCAAATCATGGGCTTCGCCATTTGACATCTTTGTTGGGGCCCACAACACATAAATTTCATTTAGAGAAGATTATATTTCAACAACAATTTCTATTATTCCATAAAATTCAGAATATCTTCAAATTCAATCTTTTAGTTATGGTTGTTTTATAATATCCACAAAAACACCACAAAAAAGTTATGTATACTCCTCAGAACCTTTCAATTCAGTTTTTTTATATAACATATTCTTATAAAAGAATGATTTTTATAAATATTTTATATTCAATAATAATTTATTTACAATATTTATAATATTTATTTGGGGATAATCCTTCATCAACATAATCTCATAATTTCATTTCAAAAATTATATTTGTATTCTCATCTTTTAACCACATAAATAATGAAAGTTGAACCATTCCATTGAATTTAATTTTTTATATATTAAGGTGTGAGAAAAAAATAGATATCACCTTTTTGACTTCCATATATTGCGGATCATCAACCAATGTGAGTATCTATTTTTCTACAAATTCCACTTCCTATGATTTATCCTTTAAAAAGACATATTATTTTCAATTTTCATCTCTTGAAAAGACTGTGCTAAGTGGATTATTGAGAATAAGACATTCACGTGCCATCAGGTCGATGAACTATTAAGATATATGGGGGTGTTGAAACTCTTCATTACACAATCTGGATTTATACTAATGATGGATGTAAGGGTACCCCACCACATAAATTTATATATATAGTTTCAATAAGATGATGTGGACCATTATGTTGATAGTGCAATGAGTTTCATTCAAGATTCATAATGTGGGAAGATCATATGGGATAACAGTGTGCTAAAACATATAATTTAGTCATCCTCAACATGAGAATATAAGATATATGGGTTAATGTTTATGTTTTTTTTGGAATAACATTGCATAAATTCCTAGAAGGGATGGAATGACATTAGTTTTTACAAGTAACATAGTGGTTGTAACTTTAATGGGGGTGATATGTTTTTGTATTCATGGATGAAATCACACTACCTACTGGGTTATCTGGTCATTTCTTTCATGAGGGGAAATGTTGTTGGTTGTGTTTTTTTGGCGTTAGGGGAGACACAAGCTTCCAATAGAATATTTTAGTGGTATTTCATGACATTTATTCCTATCATGTAGTTCAGTACGTATTTTGTACTTTGTTTACACCTATGGGTTCTATATTCCCAAAAAATGTATTCCTCTAGGCCTATGGGACAAGAATTAGTTTACATATCAATCCATTTTCAAAATTTGTTTCCTTGTTATCATCATAAATTATTGATACTCAATCAAAATATTTTAGATAAATTAATTATTTTATTGGGACATATTCTAATACAAGAATTCATTTGGTTGCATGGTTTGTAGTGATATTTCTAATAATTACTGGGTAAATATTGATTAATGTCGGGTGAAATCCATTGATATCAATATATCTTATATAAATAATTTATACATGTGAAAATAATAATAAAATGAAAATAAATGAAAATATTTATTTAATCATTAATAATTAAATTTTAGTTATATTGAATAATAAATAAATAAAAATCAATAAAATATTATATGGAATTTATGTACAAAAAATCCTTTTAGAACACCTACGATCCTGTTCTAAGACAATGGTCATATTGCTACTACCAAAATCAGGGAATGTGGTAATCAAATAAGAAATTTGAAATAAAAATATTTTTATTTAAAATAATATATATATTTTTGTTAATTATTGGTATTTTATAAATTAATGATAATTATTAAATATAATAGTTAATTTATATTTTAAAATTATTTTTTTCATGCTATATCCATGGTTGCCTACCACGACACATGAATAACTATCATTTCACAATGGACCATAAGACCATTGATTATCCATTATCATAGTCATTGAGCATGGTCCAATTCCCTATTTCAATTCTTCTTTCAAGTTACAATGGTTTAGGTTTTGAGAAGTTTAATGTTATTCTATATGTGACTAGATAATTATAATTATTACCATTATCTAAGAGTATATGGAAAATATAATGGACTTGTTTTAGTGAGTAGGTTCTGATGGCATATTACCTAATGGAGTAAAAGGGGTACATGTTGTTAATTTATATAAATATAAGTAGTATATATATATATTATGTTATTAGTATATATAATATATATAATAAATTAACATGTCACCCTAAACTATTGGAAATTAAAACCAAATTAAAACAAGTCAAAGAAAAAGAGAGAAACAGATCAAGAAAATAAAGAAACACAAACATTAATCCCATCATCTTCCACTTAGAAAAAAAATATTGACCCCAATGTAAAGATATTTTTTCTTTTTTATAATGTGTTGATCCATGAAAATGTCATTAGTGATCTATACATTACTATAATGAAAAGGATTATCAAAATAATTAGGATTTTCATATGATCCCCATAAACATTTTTGTAAATCAATTCACCAGTCATGGATACCATAAATTTAAATGATGATTTATATTAAAATAAAACAAATATATTTATCAGATAATTTATAGGGATACATACATGTTTTATCAGTATTTTACTCGTACTTCCTAGATCCATTATTATATATTATTTTTCCACTACACTATATGAGTTAAAGAGAAAAAGATGCCCCAGTTTTTACAAATCATCTCTGATAGAATAATCCATAATTTCATTATCAAATATAAAAAAATATGATATTAAAAAAACATGGACACTTTAATAGGGATACGACAATATATCCATTAATTATCATTTAATTAATATTGATTATGAATTTTATGATTATTAATAATGATACGTGATCAATTGTTTTTTTAAAATAGATTTTATAAGAATTATACATGCCGACAACATTGATTTATAAGGGTAAGATCAATATTTGTGAGGACAAAACAATGTATTATTTTTCTCCCAATAATATTCACATTTTAATGTTACACTATTGATCTCGTGAATATTAGTATATGTGGTTTGTGGATGATCTTAGATCATGTAGATTAGAAAATTATACGATAGTTTACATATTTGAGGCTATATTAGGGAGGGAAATTTAGTTTCATTCATTATTAGTATATATTTCATTACATAAATTTTGTATGTGATATATGCATGTGGTGATTTATAAGTATACATGGATTTAATTATGGATATGTTTATTATATATTATATTTTTAAGAGATGTTCTTTTATTATTTATTAATTTCCTATAAATATTTTTTTTATAAATTAGTATAATTTTTCATCTTATAAAATGAATGGTTTAAGGGACATCATGTAACGATCTTGATGTCTATGGATGTAATTACTTTTTTGATGAAATATATTGTATTTTATGGTGATTTTGATAGTACAAGTTTCTTATACGAATGATATTGCATAGACATAAGTCAAATGATTAATATTTATTGAATTTATTGGCACATAAAATTACTAAATAAAGGATTATTGGGGATTTACTCAACCCCATCATAAATTTTGAAAGATAATACTTTTTTTCATTTAATTTTTTTCCAATGATTTCCTACTTATAATTTATTTGATTATGGAATAGAATTCATCATTTAGTATGATATGGACAATGACCATTAAATTATTGTTTATATGTTAGAATAATCAAAAATATATTTTCATAAATGGATGCGGGTGTTTTTAAATAAATAATAAAATTTTGTAAAAATAATATAATGATCTAAATTAATATATATATTCATATTTTTGATAATTTTTATTAAACCAATATTTAAAAAAATAATCTAAAAACGAGGTGAAAACATTACTAATAAGCATTTTCAATGAAATAGAATCTAATATTAAAAGTGTGTGTCCCTTGAATTTAATTTTTTTTTATGAAATAGAAATCCATAAAATTATATACATATTTACCCTATATAATATTATGAATTAATGGTTAATTTTTTTTAAAATATATAAATTTGAATTAAATTAATCCAAGTTATGAATTTACTTATTATTTGTTTTATTATTGGATAATTAAAAATTTTATCAATGTAATGGGGGATTGAAATTAAAATTCATTATTAGTATCATAACATTATCATTATATGTCTCAAAACTATTAATGAAATAAAAATTTCTTCAAATATAAATGATAGTTTTATAAATATTTTTTATAGTTATTTTATTCCATTTTTTAAATGTTAAGAAAAACCTAAAAATTGAAAAATTGTTTATAAATAGAAATAAAATTGATTTTTTAAAAAAGTTTAGGGCTGAAGACTAAATTTATTATTTGAAAGCAAAGACCTCTTTAGACTGGGTATTGGGAAACCCATTACATAGCCCGAAGGACCGAGGCCAAGTGGCCTGAATACAAGGCTTGAAAGCCCATATTTTGGCCTAAAGGACCCCTCCGTGAACAGTACTGCTATAGTACCTGCGCTGCTACAGTACATGCTACAGTGCCGCCACTGCTACAGTATCTGTTACAGTCCCTCCGCCGCTACAATTCTGTCGCTGATACAGTGCCGTCGCTGCAACATTACCTACTACAGTAATGCTACAGTACCTGGGAAATTATCCCCTGCCTGGATTCAATCCTGGGTCTTTTGGATGCCAAGCAGAAGCCTGTACCACTAGGGTACAGGCTCATTGGAAAACGTGTTGTATGGGTAACGAGGTATAGGGCAGGCCTGCCCACCTGCATGCCGCATTCCCCCAGCTAGGCCCATGGTGGCCAACCCTTGGGCTTGGGCCAGTTCCCGCAGAGTCGAGGGGACGAGAGGATCACTGGAATATGGTGCACATATCCTTTGCGAGGACTCGAACCTGGAACCTCGACGATGGGATGCCACCACCTTGAACCAACTCACCCAGCCCCCGCGGGCACATTGATTATATAATGGTGAAATGAACTAAAAATTAAAAATATCTTGAATATCTAATATATTGATCAATATTTTTCTATGAGAGAATATAATTGTAAATTTTAGTTTTCTATGATACTTTTCATGAATTACATGTTTTATAGAAGTAAACAAATATTTTTTGTGATCCACATCATGAGATATAAGTACTAAAAATAATATAATGATAATTTTACTTTCTATCTATCTACATTCGTCTAGAGAGGATTTTAGATGGTGGTAGATATTATAAAACATGGTAACAACATCAAAAAAATGATTTAGTGGAACAGATCATCAAATTAATTATCAAATGATGGAGTAAATTATACGGAAAATCAATATTTATATGCATATAGATAATATGAGGAACAAAAATCCTAATTGAAATTATTTAATAATTTTATCAAAATTTGGGTTTGTGTAGAATTTCATTATAAAGGTAGAGTGATGTGGGGTTGTGATCAAAATTCTATTAAATGATTGAATTTTAGAATTTGAGTACTATGGTGCATTCATCTTATAAGAATTTATGTTTTATAGTGTTTCACAAGGAACACCCAAATCTTTTCGGATTGTACGGGTTATTTGTGGTGTATTGTGCATCATTTTTCAGCACCAAAAGTTATGTTAGACTCCTCTTGACCACACAATATAAATAAAATAAATTGAATCATTTTTTAATTCATAGTAACCGAATCTGGATATGAAATTTATAAAATGACTTATAAACATGTGACAACATTTACCTGTGTCAAATCATGATAAATATCTTCAATAATAGTTTATATTGACAATAAATCTCTCTTTTTCTTAAATCTCACATAATTTAGTTAGTTTTTGAAGGTGTTTATGATTTCTACATATAGAATGATATTTGTATTTATGATTATCCTTTTTAATTATTTTATATCATTATAAGTAAATATGAAACCAATATGATTATAAGATCTTTGGGTGGTGATATTAAGTATTTGATGTGGGGTGTACAATAATTAATTGTCATTGATTGAGGCGTTAGTGCGAATTTACAAATGAATTTAAGTAAAAACATATATGATTGTCATTAAATTTGGATTATATAAATCAAGGATAATTTACTAACTATTATATTTTAAAATTATTATGAATTAGTTTTTGTTAGAAAATATTTATCACAATGATGAGAATTATTTTAAGATGTAATTATACAATTTAATAAATTACAATAATTAATTATATAATTTTTATTAATTAAATTATTATAATTATGATAAAATATAGTGAAGATGAATTTATATGATATTTATAAATTAATAAATTCTCGTTATAGAAATTGATGAATTATGAAATGATGGAGAAATGTTTTACATCCAGGTGAAGAAATTGGGTTCGGTTGGATAACATATATAGTCTCATTACATAAATTATAGTGTGGTATCAATTTAATTAACATGGTATAATGAAACATCACCTTGATTATGTAGATACGATACCATAAAATCATTAATAATATTTCAATCATCGGTAATAATGAAATATTATTACAATGATATGGAATCTAATTGGAGATGTGACTGATAATTAGTAAAATACATATATTTCCTTTAAAAATGGCATGAAACTTATTAATTGAATAAATGGTTATTATTAGTATTAATTCTGATCAATTAAAATGACAGAGATAATATCCGGGGTTGTGTATAATGAATTGGGGGACAAAACGACACAATACATGATAGAAAAGATAAAATGTGTTTTAGTTGGTTTTGGAAATTATAAATATTGGAGGATAATACAGGAAAATTTTAGATTATTATTTGTAATGTACCATGTCACTCATAAATTGTTCATTGGTAATTTAGAGTGAATACTTATTTTATCACCATACATTGTATTGGTTATGTAGTTATGTTATTGTTATATATCAAAAGTGATAGTATAATTTAGATATTAACCATAAAACACAGATGGTTACATGAGTTTGATCCATAGTAAAAAATCATAGAATATTTTTCCCACACACATCACTAGGGTAGTGTCATGAATGTAGTTACAAGAATATATATAAAACTTCTCCACCATTTATCAATATATGATATTATTGATGATACAATTACATATTTGAATTTAATATCACCTACAGAATAGAGCATGTCGTTGGGATCAATGGGGATGGTGATTCATATAGTGCGTA
Source organism: Viscum album (assembly GCA_963277665.1). Taxonomy (NCBI): domain Eukaryota; kingdom Viridiplantae; phylum Streptophyta; class Magnoliopsida; order Santalales; family Viscaceae; genus Viscum; species Viscum album. Next base: position 199,180,358 of record OY728121.1, on the reverse strand, counting down.
ATATTTTATCCTACACTTCTCTAGGATTAAGGATTATTATACATAGATGTATATCACAATAATGAGAGAACATATAAATGAAATTATATTATATAAGATAATACTATATCTTCAGTGATTAATTTGTCCTGGAATATAAGATATGAGGTGTGGAAATAATACTGTTTCCAAAAATGTTATTTTATTATGTAACTAAAATTCAAATGTGGGGCGTATGAGTTATATAATCCATTGAGGGGGGAAAATATTTATTCATTATATTTATATTATGTTATTTTTGTTAACCAACTATAGGTAATTAATGAGATATATTAGATCATTTTGGGGATGAGGCAAATGATTTTCAATGGATAAATTAAGTATTCATTTATAACACCATTGGTTTTATGATACAATTTCCTTCCATGAATTATATGTTTTTATATTAAATTAAAATAATGTATAATGAGTATAAAAATATTCAACAAAATATTAATAAAAATATCACATTATTCAATCGCAGTTGATGATTAGAAAAAAATAACTTGAAACTATGTATTACAGGATTAATGAACTCAGCCTTATTATATTGATGATGGAGTTCAATTTATAATTGATGAATAAGATATAATGAATCACATCTTGTAGGACTGAATTTTTTAGTAGTCATGGCATGGTACATGTATACATGATTACAATAATATATTTGAATACAAGAATTAAAACACAATATTTTTTTGAATTAAATCAACCCTATAGTATATCCTTACATATCGTTAATAATACACTTCTACGATTCATGATAAAGTCAGAAAATAAGGATAAACACAAATACTATATCCGGAATTCATACAATGGAAGATCCGATGAGTAAATGAAGAATAATCAAGAAGGCATAATCAATATGTATGGTTAAATATCCTAAAAAACATTCCAATCAACCCATAACACAAATATCATGATTATATAAGTAATAATAAATATGAAATGTTAAGTATTTGAAAAAACATTTCATTTAGTTAAAAAAATGAGAATGAAATACATCCAGATAAAATATCACCGTAAAAATATCAAAGAATATAAATAATGAATTCTTAATGATTTAAATAATTAATTATTAGAAATTATGATATCAAAAATAATAATACATCTACATTCATTACCACTCACAAGATAGTTTATAACTGATGGGTAGGTATACACTAGAAGAACAATTAAATAAGATTGATAAATAACTTCTCACATGATACTTCTGATTCACTAAAAAGATATCTATATTTAGTCCCAACACAAATCTATTTGACCTACCAATTTCTTATATATTTAATGATCAATTTAATTCATCAACATTATGACCTATTAAAAAAATTCAATATCGAAAAAAAAAGATTGACAATAACTTCCCCAATAAATCATTTTAATTTCAAAGTAAAATATAATATATTCAAATGATTGATTTAATAACTAATTTTTATAGCCATGATATATAATATTGATATTTATCTGATATTTAATGTCCAATGATGACATGAAGGTAAATTTTTTCATGGGAAAGTTAATGATTACTAAATTAATCTAGTAACTTGATTTCAATAATTTCCCGGGAAAAATTTATCACAATCAATATAAATAAATAATAAGGATGATATAAATATAATATATCTCTTGTGGATCTTATTACAATAATGGGTTCATTTATTTATCAATATAACAATCATAAAATTGTCATTATAAATTTATTGAAAACAATATCCTTTTCACATTGAAAAGATTTTTAAATAAAATTATATTTTAAAAAATACATTTATAACTATATTATTTTACTTTAAACACTAAAAAATATAATTTATTATTTAAAAATTAAGTCATCATGATTTATGGAAATTACATTAAGGTAATACATGTAAAAATAATGATTTTATTCAGTTTTTAATGAAAAAAATAAAAAATTTAATTGTTTGGAATACAACATGAAGATTCCATTAAAATTATTGGTTTCAAAAAAAAACTTGGTCAAAAATAATTTTAATAAATATTTTATATAATTTAATTTTTTTTTGAAAACATGTATTTTGATGAAAAATAATTTTTGAATGAAGATATAAATAATTTTGGATTTTCTTAAAATCACTATATCAAAAAACTTTATTACCAAAGAATGGAAAAGGGACTATTACATTAAAAAATAATTAATAACTATAATATAATAAAAAAAAATTACTTTTTTATACAATGATAAAATATATTCGTTCATTGGGAATTCTAGTATAAATAACCCTAAATAAAATAAGATTGGATAATAAACCCTTAAAATGATCATAACATGGATATGAGTATTAATAAATTAATAGAATATGATTCTCAAATTTAAATACATATAAAACTATTTTAAATGAATTACATGGTTGTGAAAATTCTTCACACACTTAATTTTTTGACATCAAAATAACAAAGACTTAATATTTCAAAATTAAAATAATTTGAGTTAATAAATTTTTTACCACTTTATAATTTTAATGTCCAAACCACTACGATGAGTTAGTTGAATTCAAAAATTCATATACCATAAATTAATAATTATTCATGATATTACAACAAATGGGGTTACTGTATACCGCATATAAATATGATGGTTTTACAACATTATAATTTTCCTCAATGATGGGAAATTGTGTGAAATTCCATTACCTCGCGGTTCTTTTTTGATGATCATGAATTAACTACTTTTTAATGGTTTTATCCTTGTTTTTAATATATAAAATACAATAATTGTATTTATAGTATCATATATGATACTATTATAACGTTTTTATAACCATATTGTTTATAATATTCCATTATTTCCAATTTTTCGGGTGTTAATTGCCTTATTTTTCAACTGTGTTTTTATGAAGTTTACAGTCCATAAGAATATTATACAGTTTCCACATATTCTGAATGAATTCAATGTTAGAAATATTATTTTCTCCACTATATTAATCATTATAATCATTATTGAATTTGATCAATGATATCGAATCACTTCGCTTGGTGGAGATTGTTGGACATCTATATTCACGTGTGATGATATCATTTTATTAATGGATGAAATTTTGTTGATGTTGGTGATGTATTAGTTTTACATAATAAATATATTTTAAAAAATATCATATATATTAATTAAATTAATCCAAATTACATTCCATGTAAATAGTATGTGAAAAATGAATCACATCGCATCACGAGACGGTAGTTTTCAACACACATGAGCGACATTATCATATTTTTATTACTTGCATAACTAGATAAAATATTTGATATTATAATAATTTAATTATAAAAATTTCATAAATATCATATATATATGTATATATCTTACGTCCACATTTATATCATTCATTACATGGTTGTGATATTTAATTAATTAAATCTGTTCGTGAGGAGGTAGTTCGCCGTACACAGGACCGACAATTTCATTTCCCATTTAGTGGATGAGGGAGATGGTATAAGTGTTAAAAAATATAAAAAAATATGATTATAGGTAATATTATGAGGTTATAAGATATTAATTGTTTAATAATTCTTTAAGATGTGGATGAAGAAACATAATTAAAATACATGTTTAAGAATGTTACTTCTTCGGACGGATTCTATAGGTTATCACAATAAAACATACTAGGTAGGAACTAGATCCAAAAAATGGATCATGGGTGTTAGTAGGGGTGTAATTAATTGATTTTGGTTGTTATTGGACAAAAAATGGATTCTTAAGTGTGGATAGGGAATTTTTGGGGTTTTTATTTATATGTGAGGGAGGGGAGTCACAAGGGTGTTTTAAAAAGATTCATGTGGGACTATGTTTTCCATATTCTGAAGTTTCATAAATATGGAATATTATAACCATATATTTTATTAGGTAGAAATATTCCCATTTAATGTTTGGTGTACTAGTTGCTAAGCTATTTCAGCCTTATCTTTTTAGTTTAACCCTGAAATAAATTATTTTTTACATAAATCATTGTAATTATTTTTGACTTATATCACTATTCATAATAGAAAAAATTATGTTCTACATTTTACATTATATAAAATATTGTAATTATTATTTTCGAATCTATTTTTCCATATTCAATTGAAATCAGTAGAAAAGACCAATTAAAAATTATCCTGGAAAATTTGATGAAAAGTGGGTTTCAAAATTGATACCTTCAAAATTATAATAGAGTTTTTTCAAAATTTATCATCTAATTCGTTCCAATAACCAATATTCGATTAATTTTAATATAATTTAAATAATTTGGATTTTAAACCAATATTTCTACAAAATTGGGAATGTAATTATTCAAACAATATGTTATTTTTTTATAATAAAAATCAATTTTAACAATATATTATAAATGAATATTATTAGTAAAATTAAAAACAATAACCCTAATAAAATTTTGAAATAAATAAATAAAAATTTAATTACATTTTGAAAAATTATTTTTCTTATTATTAAAAAATAATTTTAATTTAATTTTCCACTGAACAACTAAATAATCATTTTGAAACAATATTATTTTTCAGAAAATATTTATTATTCATTTTAAAATAATTTATTTAAATATAATAAATAAATGACCAATGAACATTTGTAAACCAAATATTTTGTTGAATTATCTATTTTTTATGTTTATAAGGGAATAAATTTATATAATTTATAGTAGGTAATATGACTACTATATGACCAATATAAATTTGTTATTGTTTTTGTGTATAATACCTGTTAACATGTTACCTGTATAGAATTATTGGTAAATAAATATTATAAATTAGGTTTATTAATATATAAAAAATATATATTTTAATTATAAATAATTTATTTAAATAAAATTAAAGGTTCTTCTAATATATTTAAATTATAAAAACTATCTTCTAAAAATACCATTGATTGTACATAAAATTTAATTTATAAAATATGCATTGGTTATTGAATTTATTACATTTAAGGAATGATATACACATATTATGGAGTTAAATTTTATTTAATGGTTATTAAATTAAAATAATAACTCCATGAAATAATTATGCTACTATAAGGACTAAAAATTTAATTACCAATGGAAAACCACAAATGTTTTATTAGAAAATTGTTTTAATTATATGACATCTTTTAATATTTAAAAGATAAATTTCCAACATTTTCTATAAAAAATTTAAAAAATTTAAATATATATTTAAAAACAATGTAATAATTATTAATATACAAATTTGTACTTATTTACACATATATATATAATAAAAATTAAATATTAAAAGGTAAGTTTTTCAAAAAAAAATTATTTATAACCTGGGATCTTTTATTTTAATTAACTAATCTAATTTATACTAATGAAATAGTTACAAAATATTTAATTAATATATATGGCCAAAAATTTACCAATCGTCTTATGATTATTTCAAGTAATGAATATGAATTAATACATTTATATTATAAAAAATAAATATTTCCAAAATGTGCTTCTATGTGTTATTTTTTAATAAATTAAAATTATTTTTATTTCTTTTGGATAACATTTCCACTAAAATATAATATATATTTAAAAAAATTGTATGAAATATATAATTTGCAATGATTTTTTTTTGTGAAAAAATAAGTTATTGGGGTTAATGTTGATTTCCAAATTAATGAAAAATGAGGTAAAGATGACAAAATATTGGTATAATATAATAAAATATCATAATTATTTTTATAAATGTGTTGATAAGGGAATTATTGACCTCTATTTTCCCTATATCAATTATTTATCGACTATGGATAATCATTCCATGAGATGTTACTGTTCACATTCATTAATCAACGAGTATTTGTGAAATTTCCACTCATGAACACCTATAGAAAGAAATATCATTTTCCCACAAGAAATAAAACCATTTACACATTTTCCACATGAATCCATATTCAAATTATATCACAAAAAATACCTATCAAATTTGTTAACCTCTATCATAATAAGGAATCATGAATCCTTCAATATAAACTGGATCTCAATGAGAAGATACGAGGGTTCAATGAGGCGAGAAAATTTATGACAAATCAAAATTCCAATGTATGGTTTTTTCTTGTGTAAACCACATTTAAATGAGTCATAATATATCAACATTAAAAATAGTAATAAAAAATCATTATATTTTTACATTCTATTTTTCAAATGGTATTCTATATTTTTCTATAGGTAATATGCATTTTTTATGTCAAAATGCTTTCTTTTAAGGGAATTTTTTTGAAAAAGTAGACACTATTATATATTTTTATTCATCTATATTGGATATTTCTCAGGAAATAAGTATTATTATTTTAAAATAAATTTATTAAATATCCTTTATATATTTCACATTTCGCTATGTCTCTAATATAATAAAATGTTTGTAACGATTTAATCTATGTTTTTTATAATTAAAACAACATAATGGATTAAAAAGAAAGTAATTTTCAGTAAAATTCATTTTAAAAATTTTATTTTTTATTTATTTATCTTTAAGTCTTTTTATTTTTTAGGATCCATTATTAGGAATTGTTAAATAAATTGAGGGTTTCAATGTCTTATTTCTACACCATGAGCACGACTTCAAAAATCTAGTATAACATAATTTTCATGAAAATGATTCAAAATATATATGAAAAATAATTTTATAATTACACTTCTATTTGCATTCCATTTTTAAAATGATATATCTTCTATGTTACAATGTTAGTGATCAATGAATACATTTTTTAGGAAATAAATATTTATGAGATAAATTATTTTATCAATCAATCAAATTCTTCCTGTCAATTAATGAAATTATAATTTAAATGATTTGTAACCTCTCGTCATTCAATTTATTATTTATGATAACATATATTATTGATTTCATGGGGCCCAGATACGTTTGGTTTATCATAATGTGACATGTGGTTCTAATATAGTCATAAAATTTCTTAGGTAGTGTTTTATATCTCTTGAGATTATTATGGGATGTCAGTCGTTATTCATGATATACTATAGGACTCGGGTAGTGGTGATTGATTAAAAATGTTGTGGTATAGAGTTAGTTATGGTTAATCAATCATTTTATTATGGTCTTGGTGGCTAACCTTGATATATGAAATGATTTCAATGCTTCTTTTTGTTTCATGCGCCATGTTATGATTACATGGTTTATAATTATTGTAATATTTTATAATTACCTAATTTTGTGTTATGTTTATATAATGATCCTTCAATCATATTATGTTCACATGTACTGATCTAAATTTTTTAACTATTTTTTATTTTTTATTATTATGAACCCGGGATCAATTGAATCAATTTTTAATGCATTGAATTTTTTTTACCACAAGCTTATATGAAACCCCTTAACAACACATTGATATTATTTTCCCTTACAAATCATCTTATCCGACTTAATATTATATTTCCCATTTTCACAAAAAATTAAATACATAAATATATCAATTAGTAATTCATGTGTGGAGATTTTATTTATAGATTTATATGAAATAATTATCTATACTGAATTTATGCTGTTAATCCCCAAAGACATGAAAACATTTGATTCTGGGATTTTTTGGTCGACTTTATAATATATAAATATTGGATAAAATTTGAAAATAATTTTTTTATTTGGAATTATAATTTATTATTTGATGGGGGTTTCAATATTTTTGGGATTATTTTATTAATATTAATGTGAAAAAACATATAGAAATTATGATAAATTTTATGAGGTAATGGTTGATCATATTATGAAATAATTTAACATTATATGTTATTAGTTTAAATGAATCTATAATAGCTTAATACATATTAATATTGATATTTAATATTAATATGATGGTTTAATTTTTTTATAATATGTTTTCTTGATTATCAATAACAACCAAGATTTTATTAATTTGTTGGAAAAGGGATCATGAAAATGAAATTGTGAAAGTATCATATCTAAAAACACTTATTTCTTATTACCATTTATAGATATATATTTTGAGGAAATGTTTTATATAAATGAAAATATAAATATGTTTCTGTTACAAGGGATAATATGAGTTTCTTTGTAATTCCTATGATATTGATGATTATATATCATTAGAAATTATATATTCAGTCATCTCTATCATATAAGTACCCCAATTTATTTTAATTAGTGAATGATAACAAAAATTAGAAGGATATAATTCATTAATGGAATGAAAAATGAAACATCCGATGTTTTAGAGCACATTCTCTCCAAAAACCATTTTTTAATTATTCATGAATATGTTTTTCAAATAAATCAAAATAATTTAACATTAGTATAAACTAATTTTTAAATGATATAAATCAAACTAACAATAAATTGTTCAATCATAATGAAACATTGCAAAAAAATCAAGAAAATAGGAATTACATAACAAAGATTTTACCTACCATAGATGATTTTATGATTTAAAATTTTATATTTTTAAATTTAATAATTAATTGGAAAACCCTATTTTTAAACTTTGATATATATTTGGATACCTTCACTAGATTGGATCATTTGTAGTAAAACTAAAACTATAGCGTGAAATGATACATGAAATAGAGAAATAATTTTAGAAAACCCTAAATTTATTATAAATGAATAAAAATATTGATTTTCCAATTAGAATACTATGAATTTATATAATTTAAAGGAATTAAAATAGGAATAATTTTAAAATTATTAATCGGTATATATTGCTCAGGTATAATACTAGTAAACATGATACCATTTTTGAATTACATATATGTAGTTAATAAACATAATGATTCTTTATATGTCAAAACATATACATTTTCAATTTTTATAATGATTTTTATATCAAATAAATAATTTTTGTAATAGATTTAAATGATTCTTATTCACTTGGAAAATTATAGTAGATGGAAAATATTAACATTTAATGAATTATGAAATTATATTTTTTAGTTTTAATGTTAGATATCAATAAATTTTATTAAAAAAACTACATTAATTGATACTAATATATGATAATAATATCCAATAATTAACAATATATATTAAAAATTTAATTATACATGTAAAAACAAATATGACTACTGAATATAATTGTTCTATTTTATATTATATGTTATCAATTAAATGTTATATTTATCATATTTGGAGTATGAAATTTAAATAAATCTATGTTTTTTATAAATAGAAAAATTAATAAAAAATCAATCATTGATAATTAATAAATTATAAATAAAACTAAATCATTAAAATTTTAAAAGACTATTTTTTAAATAATTACCTTCAAATAGGTTATGCATTTTTTATGCTAATATATTAAATTTTTCTCTATGTATATTAATGGAAGTTAATAATAATTTAATTATTATTACTTAGTAGTGATAAAAATAATTAATTATTATAATAAAAATCACATTTCCCAATAAAATTATTTTTGTGTTATGTTTTCATTGTTAGAAATATTTTGTTATAATGCTCATAAATCATGAAAATCATGGAAATCATGTTAATCTATAATCATGTATGTCATGGGAATCATGACTAAATATTATAAATAAATATTTCTCTATTTCAAATGTGTTTTATTATGTTTATGATTATCCTTAATCAATTATATGAAAATAATTTCTCAAGGAAAATGGATGATATTTTAAAACATATGAGAAAATATTTCTATAATCATGATATCTCACCGTTAACAAGATATAGGTTGTAGCTTTTGAAAATGACCAGACATTATTTCCATGCTACTATTTCCAAAACAACATAAAAATACAACATTCAAAATTGTGACAAAGGACTAGAAACTGTATCCTGGGACCCCTTAACCTTGCATCTGGTTCCCAAAACAATGGATAGGACCAAAAAACATAATTATTCTACAGGTTATAGAACTCGCGAAGGATGTCACTACTGACTGTGGAACTTTTTTGGACTCACTGGAACTGTAGATCCACTACTGTCCTAGAGGAAATGTTAACCATTCCTCACTTCAAATATTTTATCTTTTTTGATTAAATTTAAATGTTCATTCTTACAATAATATTTCAGTTTTTAATGAAACTGAGATAATTGATTATCTTTTGTACAGATGACACCTAAATGTATGTTGTAATAGGTAAATATATCATTCTCAATGTCAACCATTATGTAAACAACTGAAGAAAAAAAACAAAAGGTATGCTCAAGCTGAAAAAGTTATAAGAAGTGATGTGTGTCGATTGAAAATATAATTTCTGAAAATATATGTGCATGACAGAACACATAGAATAACACATGATGAACACTCATTTAATGTGATATATAGATAAAATAATCCAACATCCATGTAGAACCAGAAAACAAAAGGTAAGTGGAGCATCTCGTTGAACCATAACATGAATTGAGAACATAAGATATTGTGTTTCTGAGCATCCTTTTTGAAGACACCCGAACATGGAATCTTCCACATCTTAGAAATATAGGGATTCATAGAGAAACACTCTAATCATTTCTAATACTTTATTATTATATTTTTTCTTGTTTTGTAATGTTTTATTAATCTTTTCAGAATTGATTATGTCCGTACAAAAAACACACATTGTCTCATGTACTGAACTAGAGGATACAAGATATCCTCTCACACAAAAAATTCATTGTACACCATGTTTGTCCCACATTTAACTATGGAAGAGGTCATGTGTGACCCAGATGTTATATGTACCCTGTCCAATGGTGGTAGATGTCATGTGACCTGGATAGTCTTGTGTTCTATTATGTAATCCCAGATCCATGGTGTGGACCAAAGCATTATGTATATTTTTTCATGGTGGAAGGTGATCACCAATAGAGTTGATTATGTCTTATCTTGAAAATGAACTACTTTTTTTAGGACGGTTTGCACCAAACATGCACAATAGATGGTGAATTATGTATTTTATTAATTCATCCCAAATTGAGATGAAGAAAAAATTTGTCATTTTATATTTATTAGATTATTTATACAGTGAAAAAAAAATTGTTAAAGAACTCAAGAATGTATAGTGGTTAGAGGAAAAGAAGGCCCCTAGTCCACTCCTCTGACGCTCTACTCCATGAGAATCTTGATTTTCAATATATGGTCCACGTATCAACAGACTATCCACAACTGAGTAAAAGAAGTTGATAAAATTATAAGATAAGGCTAAAAAAATATCCTACTACTTCATACAGAAATCCGAATACACATCATAGAACTTGAATTAACTTACTCAAAATTAGAAAAAATTATTTGACATCAAAGACATTAAAATTTTATTTCACAGTTTCAATAACACAAAACTAACAGTCAATAGATCATCATGTTCCTAACGAATGATCTTCCGGTAGAAGTAGTTTTGAGACAATCCTGTTGCAATAGATATAGAAATAAATTAACCACTCTAACAACAATGGATTCCTAATAGATCTTCGATATAGAAATGATGAATCTTCAATGTGTTTGTTCTTATATAGAAAAAGGAGTTCGATATATCATGGTAGTAGATGATTTGTGTGACTCGTATATCTCTGTAAAGTTGTAGTGAAAAACTCAAGGAATTTTTCTTCTAAAATTTTCACAATGATCCATCACAAACTGTATAATTCAAAATAACAAAGATAAAAATAATAAAGACAATCATTTCTCTACAAGTTTACATCCACCAAGGTTTCCATTAGAATCATGATATTCAAATGTTTGAATAATAGAGGATTAATTACTCCCTTCAAAATACAACATAAAAAGCTCATCTGAAATTGATCATTTGAATGACAAATAAACGGCCTTGAATTTGTCAATGTCTTGTTTTAAAATCGGCCTTTTAATTTGGCTTGAAATCCTCATAATAATTTACATAAAGACCATTTCTCAATAATGTGGTATTTTAAATCTCTGATGCCAAAGTTAGGGTTGAAATGCATAGCATACAATCTCTAACTGTAATGTTCACAACGTAAGGTTGATCAGGAAAGAGAGATTTGATGCTCCATTATTTAAATGTAAGGTTGATCTCAAACATAGGGGTGAGCATCCATACTTTTCACTTCAATATTTAAATTTAGGGTATATGATCCATTCTTTCATCAGATTCTAAAGGGAAGGTACACGATTCAACATAAGGTTCTTTACAAATGTTCTATTGGTTGACCAAACATTTGAGAAATAGACATGACATTCCATACTAAAATATGGTTCTTCTTCCATACTTTTATGATATCCCAAACATAAGGATTCTTCTAAATGTTGGGTTTTTCTTCCATTTATTTGTCCAAAACATATGGTTGTTCAACCATACTTTTCAGATACCCCGTACGTTCCAGATTTCATACTTACACTACACTTCTCAACGTATGGTATGAACAGTGTTTCCAGAACATGCTAAAGTGATTTCTGGACATGATGAGCATTAACAGTGTTTCTAGAACATTATAATACGCAAAAAAATCTCTGAATACATTATCAAATATTCCATTTGTATTAAAAAACATAAATATTACTCCAAAATATAGAATGAAATAATATTAATTTCCTAAAATATACTCAATGTAAAATCATTAGAATATCAAATAAGGGTATTTGTGAACATAAAAATTATTATAATGAGATATAGTTTTTTTCTCAATGATCTCACATTAATTAAATCTAGTGTTGTTGAAATGAACACTTTCTCAACAATCTCCCTCATGTTTTTGATCAAAAAACCCATAAAATAACCAATGAAATTTACTTATAGAATTAATTTCATATAATTTAGAAAACCTCAATGATAAAAAAAATATTTTATTTTAAAAAAATCATTTCTTAATATTTACACATTCTCCGCCTTTATAAAGTAATAAAACATCTCCTACATTATAAATAAAGAATTTTTTGAGTTGTGTTTATCCATATTTCTCCCAAAAAAATATGTTCTGTTTATCCATATTTCTCTCCATTTTTGTGATACATAAAGAATAAATATAAGAAGGAATAAAACACATTTTAATATTGCACTTGAACTGAATTAAATGATATAAATTTTTTTTATAAATATCTGAAATAAGATTATTATTATTCTAACATAGACAATATTGTAAAAAAAATTAATACATAAACATGGGATGAAAATATTTTCTTTGAAAATATGATTACATGTACAACAAGGACAATGAGAACCTAGGGTGGGCTAAAAAGGAATGAGAAACGGGTTTCAATGCCTCTAAGTGATTTCCTTGACCTCTAAAACATGAAATCTCAACCCATTATTCAGTTTGTCGCCTAACTAGACTTTGAGATCCCTTCCTTCTTGAGTCAAATGGATTTCTTCAATAAAATTTACTCTGAAAAACACAAATATATGCACTTCCTTCTCTATAAAATGATTGAGTTTCTCTTTGAATCTGTTAATCAAAACACAGATAACTGGTTCTTTTAAAGTATGTTGCACAGCTATATACTTTTTATTTACCTATTGAATAGATAATGGAGAACTGTTACACTCTAAGTCCTACAATCTGTCATTCTAATTGTTCATTGTTGCTATAATGGCCTGAAATATTCTTATCAGATCAACCGAAGTACTTGTCAAACCTGGTTGAATTTCCTAGACTGTTGTGAACTGTTTCTCCATAAAAATCATAAAATATGCAAAATATGAATTAATTACCATTTTAGATTTCACTTTTACAACATCTGCTAACATTTCCTTCTTAAAAACATCCACATCAATTTTTTAAACAAAATTATCTTCCAAGATCTGATACTTCAGCGTCTCCATTTCTAATGTTCTTCTCAAAGATAAATTTTCATCTTGAACATTATTAAATGTTCAGATTTAATCTTTTATATGATCATTATCATAATCAGAGGCACCATGAGCTTTAATATCAGTTAGATCTTCCACTGGATTTATTAAAGCTAAAGGAAGGGATTCAGCATATGAATTATGTTCATCATTCCTCTAAACTGGCTTCTCCAATGATTTTTCATTCATGTCCTTTTATGACTCATCGATAGAAAAATTATCACTAATAATTTCAGTTTGAATTTTATAATGATTCTCTTCCTGATTTATATTAACAGGTCCTAGCTCGTCCTGAGCAACTTCTTCCTTGATTTAATCCAAGAGAGGTTTCCGAAATAAATTTACCTCTTGAGCTAAATCCTCAAGAAAAATTTTAGTAGGATGTATCGTTTCAGATCTATCCACTTCATCATTCCAGGATTTCCCACATTTGGATTCACAATTTCTTTTTGTTCTTAAAGAGTCACCACAATGTGAGAATCTTTTGGTAGTGCAATTTTCTGTATAGTAGGATCTCTAATAATTATTTACCTTAGAAGAGGTTCGGTTCCCCCAACATTGTCATGACCCGACCCTACCTGGGCTCGATCCGCAACTACCCCAGTCCCGCCTCCATAGGCTAGGGGCTGGAAACCAGCACCAGAGGCATAATAACCCGTGGATGCCTTTGCCTAAGTACCTGTACACACACACACGCATCACACTCAATGAAAAAGTGTGGAGTAAAAGAAAGAAAAAGAAGAGTAAAAAAGAACAACTGCTATATGTATAAAGCCTAGATGTGCATCGGTCTCTAAACAGAACAATGTACAAGAAAAAAATGAAAGGGTAAAAACACGCGCCCAACCAAAAAGTGTCACAACCCGAAAACAGGTAAACAAAAATAAACAGCTGACAGGTCTCCCTCTTGGAACCCGACCACAACCACCGCACGCGGTCCAAGCTCCCAAGCTCCTACGCTCCACTGAAGTCATGACCAACCTGTCCGTCGTCTGCAAGGGCTCACCAAGTGTGGGAAAATCCCGAGTAGGGGTGAGTATAAAAATACTCAGTATGATACCCAGAAGGCTTGACTGAGAATCAAAGGAGATACCGAAGGGTGAGCAGTAGAGCGAACAGATAATAGTAAGGGAATACAACAGGGAGTGTAGTAAAGAGTCCATCTCAACCCTATTGGTCAAACAAACGAGCACAGAGGGACCCTCTACGTCGCGAGATGTCAAGTACACAAAGCATAGATCGGCATGCATCTGGGGCCCACATAACGTGTGGCTCCATGTTAACCCCAACCAAGCGCACGAACGTCTCAGGTACAAACCACATGTACCTCCAAGAACTCTTGTATACTCCCAGAGTATACCACATCTCCATCCCTAAGGCTATCGTGCACATGGAACCCACCTTCAACGAAGGCATGACACAACATCACCAACTTGCTGCCACAATGACTGGGGCATGACCAACCACATTTCTTCATTGACACGGGAGTGCACGCGATCACTCTCGAAGGGTCCGCTATAAACATGGTAGAAGAACCACCCCCGGCACACCTTCACATTTCCACATTTAATAAGATCACGTATGAGGCTCCGCTCACCTGAACAGATTACACCGTTGTTATCCTCGCGGAAAATCATGCGAGATAGACTACTTACTCACCCCAAACAGATATCTGACGGAAAAGTCACCAACATCGCCTCACACCCGAACGGTGCCCCGTGATCCCGAGCCTTAGCCCCGAAAACAGTCGGGCGCATCGCACCATTGCGATCCCCTTGGGAAAACACGTCAAAAAAACTACTCACATGAGTGCAATGGATATCCAGAGAAAAACGTGCATTCCAGCGCACCGCACAAGAGCGGTGCTTCATGGTACCCACAACCCGGTCCCAAAACACAATGAAAGGATCGCACCGTTGCGATCCTTTCAAAAAAGCACTCAAGATAGACTACTCACTTGTCCAAAATGGTCTCCCGGTGATTAAGATGGAAAATCACTATCGACGCCCAAACTGCCCTCGTGGGACCTGCACTATCATGCCGAATTAGAGCAGGCAGATTGCACCATTGCAATCCCCTCGGAAAAACATCAAGAATCGACTGCTCGCATGCCCCGAACGGACGCCCGATGAGAAAGTCATGCAACGCTGCACGCAGCTCAAAAGACGGGACATGGGGCCCATGCCTCAACTTCGGAATCAATGCCCGAAACCACCATGGAATGCTTCGCCCCATCACCAAGGTCCCAATGCCGTTGACGGCGCTCAAAACGGACTTCGGACGTGCCCACGCCATCCAAAACAAGATCCCTTGAAGAAAACGACAAACCACTTAAAGTTGTGTCAAGCATCCGAGGCCCCTCGTTTCGGGAATTATAAATTCCCGAAACCATCTCAAAACGCTCATCTTATCGATACGATTTCACTTCCATAGACAACACTCAAATCGGATGCTCGTAGCGAAAAATACAGGCGTCCGAAAACCAAGGGGGCAAGGCCCCATGGGCTGGAACGGCCGTGGACTCGTGGAATGCGCGCAGACTGGCCACGAGGGCCCGTCGCAATGGCCGCGTGAAGAGCCGCACGACGCGGGTCTTTGTCGCCACACGGGGGTCGCGCGCCGTGACCCCGTGGTCGCCGATCCATGGCGACCCACCGCCTCGCCGAGGCGCTCCGCCGGAGCCCCGACCTCCTCCTGATGCCGCTCCCTCACCCTGGCCCGCCGCCGCCTCACGCTGCGACACCCACTGAATCCCATAGACACCACCAGCGCCCGCTGCTGCTCACCATCGCCCCCAACACCCGCTGTCGCTACCGCCGCACCGGCGCTCCTCGGACCACCGTGCTTCCGCTGCAAAACCCCAAAACCCGCAATCTTCGGCGGGTGTTTGCGATCACCTCCGAACTCGGATTTTTGATCTGAAAGAAGCGATGGGAAGAACAAAAAACATACTAAACATCTATGGGCGTTGTTCAAATATTAAACATCCAATCGATGTATAAAATTTGATTCAATGGTAGGCTCGAGAATGAAAATGCAACGGAAACCTCCTACCTCTTGGGCGTTGCCCGGAGATTCACGGGCGATCCGCCGCCGCGCCTTCACCTTGACGGAGATGCCTCACCGGAGTGGAGGAGGAGAGGGAGGGTTGCCTCCTATTATTGTCCAGGTGGGGAAGAAGAAGAGGGAGGGGTGAGTTAAGCGTCTAAATAGAAAACACTTAACCACCCACCCATCAGACCGAGGCTGAACCCTCAGCAGGGTCGATGTTAAGCCTCCCCTAGGGTAAACACCACCTTTCGAGCACAACGGCGGTCTCAAAATTTTAATCTGAGACCCCGTTCAAAAGTTAAAAAACTGAATGTCCAAAGCGTCCAAATTATGAAAACGCCCCTGGCGGCATTTTTCACAGACGGCCCATTCCCGCAAATCCTATACACCTACTAGGGTAAACGACACATTCGGAACTCAACAGTGCCCTCAGTTTTCCAATCTGATCCACCATTTAAGAGATAGCTATGTTTAAACAGTTAACAAATAAATTAATTAATTAATTTATCCGTTTAACGTTCCGAAAGCGAGCGAGGGGTCCAAACATCCCACGCCGACAAGTTTTATGTCGTTCCTATGGTAGAAACCTCAATCTGGACCCATACGTAAACACATATCTCTAATCTGAATCACCGTTCATGAGTTATCCCATTTAATTGGCGGTTCCAGTGTGAACGCACAGAAAATTTAATTCCGGCCACTCTGGGGCTTGGAATCGCACGCTGTCTAAAGACACTGCTCTGGAATATCATCAAGAATATTAAAAATTCTTTCACAGCAAATACCGGGTTCTTAAATCATTCCCTCCTTCAATATTTTCGTCCTTGAAAAGAAAAACTATGGAGAAAAACATAGTACTAAGCCCTCTCCGGGCATTCCCATATCCAGAAGAACCCACACACAGCTCTGCGTCATGCACACAGACCAATGGATTGATCTGTTCACGCAAGGTCGACCATTGCCGATGTCGTGCACTCACTTCAGACTTTGGGGTTAGGGAAAGGCAGTAGGGAACCTCTCCATCCCTTTGGACGGTCTCAAACGGCCCCAAGGCCCTCGAGGGTAGCTCATCTCCCCGGCCGAACCTCTGTGTCACACGTCGCGACTGGAATCACTGCCCGCACCTAGAACAAGGCCCGGTGATTCTCTCCTTCAGAATATCCAAATGGTGAAACACCCAAGGACATCTGTTCACAGAAGGTTTCGCAGTCGATTTCTTGCAACCAAGACTCTCTTACACGCTTGGAGAGCGATAGAGTCAACACCACCGACTAAAGAAAAAGGTCCCATGCCTTTTAACATACAGACACAGGGTTACACCAATGCCTCGCGCCACCCGGGTCATACCTCAAGAAAGGAGCAGGGAGGAAATAATTCCACACACAGAGTCAATCAATTCTACTAAAAGAATTAGAAGAGCTCTAGAGTTTACCTCTTATCACCTCATGCTCTGCAGGATCGTAGATATCCAATGCCTGCAGTTGTCCGTGGTCCCAACTGTCGGCTCCTAGAGCCTGAAGTGGACCACCTAGTGGTGATGGGAAGACCTCGTAATGTCTTCCCCCCCCACCAGCTCCACCCGGTCCTCTTCTAGCACCACCTCTCTAGGTAATACTCTGATCATGGAGCTGCCTCTGTCGTGGTGGTGCACCTGCTACCTTCCCGAAGCTCTCTACATGCCTGGTCGGCAGTCCCGTGCAAAGTGACCTCGCCCGTCACAAGCATAGCACCGACTCTCCCCGGGCTGCACAGGTTCCCTCCAGCGCCACTGTGGTGTACGACCACGCCCCTGAGTACGGTTTTCAAAAATCCACTTGCATCGAGGTTATGCTTGCTGACGCCCGCGAGCTGCGACAGACGTCTCGTCTCCAACGTGCCTGCAGCCACCACCAACTCTAGAACGTGACAGGAAGCTCACTCCCACCAGCACTAGCTCTATCACCCCAAAATATGTGTAAATTACCAAGGGTACAATGACAACATGAATCTCTCGGTGGTGACCCTGCTCAAACATCCGTGCTCGGAGGTTATCGTCATGGACCGTGTCCGGGTAAAAGCGTGCACGGTCTGCGAAACTAGCCGAATACTCAGCCGCCGTCAACCCTCCCTGGTGAAACTACAGGAGCTCCTAAATCTGAAGGGAGTACAAGCAGGAGGGAAAAAACTCCTCATGGAACAACAACAGAAACCAGCCCCATGAAAGCAATGAATCTTTGAGAAACTTAGTCACCAGACTCCACCAAAGCCAAGATGTTCCACGAAAAAAGTTGGCTGACAAAGACACTCTCTTATCTACCAGCATCTAGACAATCCTGAAAAGGAGAACCACTGCCTCGTGCCAAACCTTTGATGCCAGAGGGTCTGGATCACCACTGACCCTCAGCGGTATCCGCCACTGGAACTCACGGAGCGTGCTCAACCTGCGCTCAAGACCCGTCTGCTCTGCTGAAGCTGTCTGCTGCTCAATAGGTGGGGGTGTTGCTACCGGCCCACCCGAAGAAAGGGGCTCGCATGATGGGTCCTGGACTGTGGCCTCGTAGCTCACAAGGTCGTTGTCATGCACCAAAGCTGGTATCTTGGCTGGCTGTCTTCGCGGAGACATCCTGAATATTATCAAGGAGTGTCGCAGTCAGATGAGCATATATGTATATAACAATAACAATAACAATGGGGAGCTAACTCAAGAAGGACAATCAATACTCAATCCTACATGATGCACAAACCAATTTTCCCTACCATAAGTGTATCAGAATGCCGATTCGACAAGAGGGTTATCAAGGTCCTGGTGAATGGATACGTCGGCCACCACACTATCACTAGTCTCCCTAGCCAGAGAGCCGCTCTCAAGACACGTTGACACGGTTTCCCTAAATCATAACCAATTCCTTTTTAGGGACGTCCAAACAACGTCCCAAGGAACTAACCACCTCTGATACCACATTGTCATGACCCGACCCTACTCGAGCTCGAGCCGCAACTACCCCAGGCCCGCCACCATAGGCCAGGGGCTGGCGACCAATGCCAAAGGAAGAATAACTCAGGGAGGATTTTTCCTAAGTACCTATACACACACACGCAGCACACTCAATTCAAAAGTGGAGAGTAAAATAAAGAACAAGAAGAGTAAAAAAGAACAACTAATATATCTATAAACCCCAGATGTACATCGAACTCTAAAAAGAACAAAGTCCAAGCTGACAAGGAATGTGGAAAAACACGCACCCAACTAAAAATTTCCACAACCCGACAACATGTAAACAAAAAGAAACAACTGAAGGGTCTCCCTCCTGAAACCCGGCCATGACCATCGCATGCGGTCCAAGCTCCCAAGCTCCTATGCACCACTGAAGTCACGACCAACCTATCCGTCATCTACAAGGTCACACCAAGTGCGGGTAGAGCCCATGCATGGCGGGGTATATAAATACTCAGTAGGATACCCCGAAGGCTCGAGGGAGCAACAATGGAGGTACCGAAGGGTGAGCAGTAGAGAGAACAGAGAATAGTAAATGAATACAACAAGGAGTGCAGTAAAGAGTCCAGCTCAACCCTGCTGGTCAAACAAACGAGCACAGAGGGACCCTCTATGTCGTGAGAGGTCAAGTACGTGAAGCAGAGCTCGACACGTATCTGGGGCCCACACGACGTGTGGCCCCAAGTTAACCCCAACCAAGCGCACGAATGTCTTAGGTACAAACCACACGTACCTCCAAGCACTCCTGTATACTCCCAGAGTATACCACATCTATTTCCCTAAGGCTATCATGCACCCGACACCCAACGTCAACGCGAAGGCGTGACACAACATCACCAACATTCCGCCACAACGACTAGGGCATGACCAACCACATTTCTTCACACACACAGGAGTGCATGAAATCACTCACCAAGGGTCCGCTACAAACACGGTAGAAAAACTGCCCACAGCGCACCTTCACATTTCCACATTTAATAAGATCGCATATGAGGCTCTGCTCGCCTGAACAGATTACACCGTCGTAATCCTCGTGGAAAAGAACACGAGATCGACTGCATACTCTCCCCAAACAGATATCCGACAAAAAATTCACCAACACCGCCTCACGCCCGAACGATGTCCCTTGATCCCGAGCCTCAGCCCCGAATATAGTCGGGCGCATCGCACCATTGTGATCCCCTCAGGAAAACATGTCAAAAGCACTTGTCACATGAGTGTAATGGATATCTGGAGAAAAAGGTACATTCCGGCGCACAACACACAACCGGTGCTACATGGGACCCGCAACCCAGTCCCAAAACACAATGAATGGATCACACCTTCATGATCCTCTAGAAAATGCACACAAGATGGGATATTCACTTGTCCAAAACAGTCACCTAGTGATTAAGATGAAAAATCACCGTCGACGCCCAAACATCCCTCATGGGCCCCTCACTATCGTACCGAATTAGAGCGGGCAGATTGCACCATTGCAATACCCTCGGAAAAAAATCCAGAATCGACTGCTCGCATGCCCCGAACGGATGCCCGATGAGAAAGTCGTGCAACGCTGCACATAGCTCAAAAGACGGGCCATGGGGCCCATTCCTGAACTCCAGCTTCAATGCCTGAAACCACCCTGGAAAGAGTCCCCCTGGCTCCAGGGTCTCAACTCCACTGACGGCGATCAAAACGGACGTCAGACGCATCTGCGCTGTCCAAAACATGATCCCCTGAAGAAAAGGACAAACCACTTAAAGATGTGTCGCGCCTCCAAGGCCCCATGTTCTGGGAATTAAAAATTCCCTAAACCATATCAAAATGGTCATCTCGTCAATACGGTTACACTGTCGTAGACGGCACTCAAAATGGACGCTCGTAGAGGAAAATACAGGCGTCCGAAAACCGAGGGGGCAAGGCCCCTGGGGCTGGACCAGCCTGGACCGGCCGGTCGGCCTGGCCTGGGACGGCCCACGACCTAGCCGTACGGGCCTACCACGGACTCGTGGTCCACGCGGAGACCGGCCACCAGGGCCAGCCACAGTAGCCGCGTGATGACCCGTGCGGCGCGGGTCTTTGCCGCCACACGGGGGCCGCGCGCCGCGACCCGCCGCCTCGCCGAGGCACTTCGCCTGAGCCCCGACCTCCTCCTGACGCCGCTCCCTCGCCCTGGCCAGCCGCCGCCTCATGCTGCGACACCAGTTGAAGCCCGCAGACACCCCCCGCACCCGCTGCCACTCGCCATCGCCCCCAGCACCCGCTGCCGCTGCCACCGCACCGGAGCTCCCCGGACCACCGCGCTGCCGCCGCAAAACCCCAAAACCCGCAAACTTCAGCGGGTGTTTGCGATCAGCTCCGAACATGGATTTTCAATCCGAAAGATGATATGGGAAGAACAAAAATCGTACTACGCATATACGGTCGTTTTTCGAAGATTAAACATCAAATAGACGCATAAAATTTGATTCAATGGTCGGCTAGGGAATGCAAAGGCAACGAAAACCTCATACCTTTTGGCAGTTGCCCGGAGCTTCACGGGCGATCCGTCGCCGCGCCGTCGCCTTGCCGGATCTTCCTCACCGGAGTGGAAGATGAGAGGGAGGGCTGCCTCCTGCTGTTGTCCAGGTGGGGAAGAAGAAGAGGGAGGGGGTGAGTTAAGCGTTTAAATAGAAAACACTTAACCACCCGCCCGTCAGCCCGAACCCGAACCCTCAGCAGGGTCGAAGTTAAGCCTCCCCTCGGGTAAACACCACCTCCCGAGCACAAAGGTGGTCTCAAAATTTTAATCTGAGACCCCATTCTAATTTTATAAAACTGAACGTCCAAATCCTCCAAATTACGAAAACGCCCCTGGAGGCATTTTTCACAGACAGCCTGTGCCCGCAAAACCTATACCCCTCCTAGAGTAAACGGCACATTCCAAACTCAACGGTGCCCTCAGTTTTCCAATCCAAGCCACTGTTTAAGATATACTTGCGTTTAACCATTAAAAGAATAAATAAATAAATTAATTTATCCGTTTAACGTTCCGAAAGCGAGCGAGGGGTCCAAACATCCTGTGCCGACATGTTTTATGTCATTCTTAGGGTAAAAACCCCATTCCGGACCCATCTGTACACTTGGATCTCTGATCCGAATCACTGTTCAGGTGTTATCCCATTTATTTGTTGGTTCTAGTGTGAACACACTGAATATTTAATTCTGGCCACTCCGGGGATCGGAATCGCACGCCGTCTGAAGGCACTGCTCTGGAATATCATCAAAAATATTCCAATGTCTTTTGCAGCAAAAACCAGGTTCTTACAAACATTATTATGAAAATGTTTCTCATCTTCATGATCCACTCTATGCCTTCTCCTCTGAAGTCTATCTTGACATTCCTCATCAATAGGTGTATCCAAATCCTCAATTCGCAGTCTTCTTGATGATCCAATTACTTTAATTATGCCATGCCTTCCTTTGATTTCACGGGTTTCTCCCCCTGAGCTGATTTCAGGTCTTCCTCAGTTTTAATAGGCATAAGCTTGCCTTTCACAGTACTCCAGAAGAATCCAATCTTCCTAAGATTTCCATTATTGAAAATATTTCTGTGATGGAATCTTACTCTAGCATCTATTAATATCACCATATTTCACATTAATAGTAGTTTTGAAATGAACCCTTTATAGGGTTAAGAGTTCATTCTATCCTCTACCTGGTAGTAGTAGTCGAGATATCTGACCATATATCTCTGAAAATTCATCTTGATTTCACTCATAGGAAAAAACATTAAATATCTGGCAGGAAACAAAATATTATCTATCTCTAACACCATATGTGTTATCTCTGTTTTTACAAATTTAACTTGAATCTTCTAATCAGGTTCCATATCCTTCACTAACATTTTTCTTATTCATTAAGATCCAAATAGAAATGACATAATTAAATTTTCCATATGTTCATAATCTCCAATATTCTTTAAATAGAATTGATAAAATCCCTCATGGGGCAGTTTAAGATTCTAGCTATTTCCACAGATAAAATTGTTAAATCTCAATTTTCAATTTTTTCACAAATGTTGTCATCCAAATATCCATGATTGAACTGAACAGTTTTGATTAAGTTAAAAAGCTATACCTCATATAAAAAATTGATATTTTCACCAATCAATGTTTTCTCATGATTCTGAAAAGAGACGACTAACCATAGCATAAGATATGTTTGATACAACCATCCCGGGTTGATTACATTTTCCTATAGAATCATTCTTTTTATCATGCACTGACGCTTGTCATTACT
Source organism: Viscum album (assembly GCA_963277665.1). Lineage (NCBI taxonomy): Eukaryota > Viridiplantae > Streptophyta > Magnoliopsida > Santalales > Viscaceae > Viscum > Viscum album. The sequence goes on along the minus strand of OY728121.1, from coordinate 199,156,328 downwards.
AGCTTCGCCTTCCTCGACTATAATTTTCTTGGCCATTTTTGTTTCAATGTTCTAAATCCTCAAAGGATTAGGTCTTCTATGGTTTAGTCGAAGGTAGCCGAAGGTAGTAAGGGTTATTTGGTGATTCTAATGGTTTTTAGAAAATTGAACGAGGTCGGAATTTGAAATGGTTTTTGAAATCCTTGATACCCATGTCATTACACCCATAGTAATTATAACCCTATTTAAAAGTAAAAACATACGCGTCAAAAGTCTAATGAAGAACTGACGATGATATTAAATTATTATAAAGAAAAGTAATAATAAAAACAAATAAAATAAGAATTAAAATAATTAATTTCAAACTAAAATTTCATTTAAATATATATAAAAAGAGATCCCCATTAATAAAATAAAACCATATAGTGGGATGTGGTTTAGTAAAAATATATGTTAATTGAATTTCCGTACATTCAAATTCTAAGAATGTATTCTTTTATGAACATGATATCTTAGAAAATGATGTTTGATATTAATATGATTAGTCCTAGAATGATTAATTGGGTATTTTAATATATTTATTGCACTCATATTATCACATAAAATAGGTGATTTATTAATATTTATTCCAATGTCCATAATAGTGTTTTTTATCCACAAAACATATGAATAAAAACTGCCTATAGATACATATTCTTCCTCAACTATTGACAGGAAAACTGAGTGTTGTTTCTTACTAGACCATGATAGTAAAGATTTTCCTAAAAAGTGTCATGTCCCTGAGGATAATTTTCTATCTAATCTTAATCTTCCAATGTCATCATTTGAATATGTAAATAAATTAAATCTTGAAGTTTTTGGATAGAGAAGATATTGAAATATAGTTCTTTTTATGTATCTAAAAATTCTGTTAGCAGCACTATTGTGAGATTCTTTAGGACCATATTTAAATCTAGCACAAAGACATATTGATTACATTATATATGGCCTACTAGAAGTACAATATAATAAACTACCAATCATGCCTTTATGTAACATGTTGTCAATTGATTTTCCAGTTTCATCCAAATAATGTTTTATATTAGTACATATATGAGTTGTATATGTCTTACTTATTCAAGTCAAAATGTTTTAGTAAATTAGTAATACATTTTCTTCGATTTTAAACATTTCCAAAATCATTTTAATAAATATGTAGTCCTAAAATGAAATTTATTTCTCCAACCATAATCCTTTCAAAATCATTTTGCATTAAATTTTAAAACTCCTGACAAAGATTTTTTTGAACCAAAAATTACCTCATTAACATAATCTTGATCCAATAAAATATTAGAGTTAACAGTTTTTTTAAACAATGTAGGATCATCCATCCCAATTGTAAAATAAATATTCAAAAAAAGAACTTAATATTTCATACCTTGCTCCAGGTGCCTGTTTAAGGCCATAAGGAGATTTAGTATGTTTGAAAACAGAATATGGTTTTTGATAATTTTCAAAACCAGGAGGTTTCTCAACCAAAACATCCTCCAATAAATAACTATTTAAAATGTAAGACATAACATCCATTTGAAATAATTTAAAGATCATATGAGATGATAGGCTAAAAGGATCCTAATAGATTCTAATCTAGATACGGGGAAAAGGTGTCATCATAATCTATATATTCATCATCATTATGTACATTAGAAGATAGTATTTCTTTATTTCTAATTATTATTCCATGATAATCTTATTTATTTTTAAACACCAATTTAGTTCCTATAACTTGATTGTTTTCAGGTCTTTCAACTAATTTCCAAACATCATTTATCTTGAACTAGATTAGTTATTCATGCCTTCTATAATCAAACATTCATCAACTAAGGATTCATCTAATGTATTAGGGTATAATTGGGATAGAAAGGTAGAGAATTAAACAATATTTACTACATTTCTTATAATTTTAATTCTCATGTCTAGGTCTCATATAACGGTTTCTAAATGGTGATTTTTTATGGTTTTAGACTGTCTAGGTAGTACCCTATTAGGTTCTTCCTTGTCATGTTCTTCTGAACTATTCATAATTTTATTTATATATTTTCCAAAATCATCATTCAATTTCTCACATATCTTGTTTCCATTAGAGTCAGATTCATCAATTTAGTCCTTCCATTTCTCTGTGTGATCAGATTCATCAAATTTCACATGAACTGATTCTTCAATAATCCTTGGCATTTAATTAAAAACTCTATAAGCATTGGATGTAGTAGAATATCCTTAGAAAATTCCTTCATCATGTTTTGGATCAAACTTACTAATATATTCCTTGGTGTATAATTTTTAAACCTTGCATCCAAAAACATTAAATTAATTTAATTTATGTTTTATGATATTCCAGAGTTCATAGGGAGTCTTTTTAATAATTGGTCTGATTAAGACTATATTAATTATAAAACTGACTGTACATGCATCTCCTTCCCAGAAATAGGTAGGATGATTTTATTCACATATCATAGTCCTATCCATTTTTTAATAGTCTTATTTCTTCTTTCAACAATTCCATTTTGTTGAGGTGTTCTTGGTGGAGAGATGTTGTGTCCAATATCATTATTTTAGAAAATGTAATTAAATTCTAGATTCTAAAATTCTCCATCATGATCACATCTTAAAGAAATTATTTTAAAAAAAATTTCATTTTGAACATATTTTAAAAAACAATCAAATATAATAAAAGCATTATTTCTATAGTTTAGAATATAAATCAATGTAAATCTAGAATAGTAATCAACTAAAACATATACATAAAATTTACCAGGAAAATCTTTCTATTCTTCACGGTCCAAACTAATCTATTTGAATATGTTCTAGGGGTTTAGATGTTGCAAATTTGTTAACATAGTGGAAATACGATTTCTGTTGCTTTCCAAGTTGATATACATCACATAATATATCACATTGAAATTTGAGACTAGGAAAATAAAAAACTAATTGTTTCTTAGATAACTTATGTAAATCATATATATTTCAATGTCTAAGTCTCCTATGAAAAATCCAAGATTCATTTATCTTAGCAGTTATTCATTTTTGTATTTGTTTACACAAGAAATTTATGTCTAGTGTGTAGACATTATCTTTTCTGGGTTCTCTAAATTTATGCAATTTATCATTAAAAACAGAACAACAATTATTAAAAAATCCACAAAATAACCATCATGACAGAGTTTAGATATACTTATCTAGTTGTGTGTCAATCCTTGTACATATAGTACTTTATTAATTGAGACAGATTATAGAACTCCAATAGTTCCAATGCCAATAATTTTACCTTTGGCATTGTCACCAAATGTGACTAATACATCATCCTTTTGAGTTAGTGTTCTAAAATATGATGAGTTTCCACTCATGTTCCTATAGCTGAAATTGTCCATATACAATACAACATTACTGCTTCTGTGACCTGCAGCCTACAAAGGCATTTAAACAATGGTTCGTTTTGGTGCCCATATTATGTTGGGTCCAATAGTGTTAGTTTGCAAAGATCAGGGAATCCAGACTTTCTTAGTTATTATATAATAAATATAATCATATAATCTTCCCTCAATAAAGGCTTTATTAATCCCCACATATTTTGGTGTCCTTAAATAAATGTTTTCATGTATGTGACCTTTTGTTCCATAGTAATTGGAAATTTTTCTATTTATACTTGGTAAAAAATAGATATTATACAGTTTGGGTTTCTCACCATTATTTCCTATTCTATATCTTTCTTTTTTTAATCACATTTTCCTATAATTTCTTTTAGAGTATTTTCCTTTTTTTTAAATAAGATCTGCACTTTAGTGTGTTTCTATTACTGTTTGCAGTGGTTTAATTTTAGATTCATTATATGTACAAATTGTGTTTGATGAGTTATATTTTTCCATTAACTCTGGATGTTGTTTTAGAAATGTGACTCTTTCTCTTAAAATAGTATTTTGAATATTTTTTTGTGATTTCTGTTTGTTTAATAAGGAATCAAATTTAACTTCCAGCTTATTGTAGTGGGATACATGTTTATCATTTGAACAGAAAGAACCGGAATCTAAATCAGATGTGTAATAGGTTTGTTCCTCAACATCTTCTTCCATAAAGCGTATATTTTATTTCAAATTTGATTCTTCCTTTTCTGAGTCTGAATTAGATTAGATACCAGAGTCTTCAGAAATACTCCAAGTGACATTCATTGCTCTTTTGTCTTTATTCTCTTAATCATTGTTTTTGAAAAAAAAAACCTCTTCACATTTTATTTAAGGACAATCGGGTCTAATGTGAAACATCTTTTTTGCATTCATAGCCTCTGACTTCCCTTGTTTATTTTTCATCCTTTTATATGATTTTCTAAATCATTTCTTCTTTCGGTAGAATTTACTGAACATTCGGGCTAGCTGAGCCAAATCCCAATCTGATTCAAATGAATAAGATTTCTTAGATTTCACATTGATTTCATTCTTCATTTTTATACGTTTATTTTGAGATGTAACATTCATAGAAATATTATTATTTTTTATTAGTACATTATGCTCATTTTCTTCATCGCCGGTCTCATCTTCATACCTCATAAATGTTAAAATTAACCCTCCTATTATATGATCATGGACTTGTGAGGATTTCTTAATAGAAGCCTAAATTCCAATCCACTTAGATGCTAGTAATCTTATAACATTCAGGGCCTGATCTGTTAGTTTCATAGGATCTCTCAAGGAAGAGATTTTATTAACATTTTCTATAATAATTTCATTCATCGAGGAGATACTTTCACCTTCAAACATTCTGACTATGTTGAATTTCAATTTAGTTGTGGATAATCTCATATGTCAAACATTGTCAGTTCTTTCATAAGAAACTACAATCATCTACCACATTTCATAAGTCGTTGGGCACTGAGATACTATATTGAATTCATCGGTTTCAAGACTATTGATGAAGACATTTATAGCCTTCAAGTTTAAGTCATAATCTTCATATGTATCTTCACTCCATGTTTTAGGATTCTCTGGAATGACATAGAGAGTTTGAAATATCGAGTAGACTCTGTATACAAGGTTGATTAAATATATGATCATCATGGATTTCCTACATCAAAAAATTTCACCGTTGATGTAGGGAGATTTAACTATTGAAATATTCTCTCGTGTATTGGCCATTGTACTCTGTATAATCTAAAAACTTTTACCATGTTATAGTCTTACCAAAAGAACCACCGTTGAAACCAATTTTTGGATTGGGTTTTACCAAATACACAAAAGAGTGGGTTGAATTGTGTCATTTAAAAATTCTTCATGAATCGAGATAATGAAAAAATCTGTTCATTTATATTTATCAAACTATTTATGAAGTGGAAAACAAAATGTTAAAGAACTCAAGGATTTATGGTGGTTTAGGGAGCATAACACCCCTAGTCCACTCCACCAATGCCCTACTCGACGAGCTTTGTGATTTTCACTATATGGTCCTCTTTTCAATAGACTATCCATAACTGAGTACAGACAGTTCATACCTTTACAGGATAAGGCTAAAAAGAGAACCTTCAGGGTTATAAAAAGAACCAAATAGGTATATTAGAAAAATAATTCGGTTACTCAAAATAAAATGATTATTTTTCTTGAAATACATTCCAATAGTTCATCATAGTTGCAATATCACTCAACTGATAGTCTATAGATTTTCATCATCAGAACGAATGATCTTTAGGTAGGAGTATTTTTGAATCAATCCAGATGCAATTGATATTGAAATAAATTCTGCACCCCTATCAAAAATGGATTCACAATAGATCTTCGATGTAGAAATGACGAATCTTCAATGTGCTTCCTCTTCTTTAGAAAAAAGTGTCCGATGGATAATAGTAGAAACATATCTATGTGACTCATATATCTCTGTAAAACTGTAGTGAAAAAATCAAGGAATTGTTCTTCTAATATTTTCACAATGATCCATCACACACATTGTAATTAAAAATAACTCATATATATATAATAATTACAATCATTTTCCTTTCAAATATAGATACACCAAATCCGCTTTTAGAATCGCGATATTCAAATGTTTGAAAAACATAGAAGTCACAACACCCCTTAATATATGGAATAAAATTCTCCTCTTAAACCAATCCATTGAATCACAAATAAAATTCCTTGAATCTATCAAAGACGCATTTTTAAATTGGGATTTTAATCTGGAATGAAATTAGATGAATAATCTACATAAAGACCGTTGCTCCATAATGACATATTTTAAATCTCGGACGCCAAATGTATGGTTGAACTACATAGCATACAATGTCTAGATGCAATGTTCACAACATAAGGTTGATCAGGAATGTAGGATATAATTAACCATTCTTCAAATGTAAGGTTGATCTCAAACATAATGTTAATCATCAATACATTCCTCTTCAAATTTAAATTTTTTGGAATATAACCCATACATTTATATGCTTCTAAACATAATGTACAAGATTCAGCTGAAGGTTTTTAACAAATGATAGGATGCTGAATCATACTTTTGATAAACAAACGTGACATTACATTCTAACTTTGGGTTCTTCTTCCTAACTTTTCTGATATCCCAAACGTAATGTTTCTTTCAAATGTAGGGTTCTTCATCCATACTTTTGTCCAAAAAATATGGTTGCTTAAGGATAATTTTCTAATAAACCGTAAGCGATGAATTTTATCCTTACTCTATGCACCTAAATGTATTGTATGAACAATGACCCCAGAACAAGCTAAAATGATTTCCGAACACGAAGTATATGAACAATGTTTTCTGAACATGCTAATACGCTAAAATGATTTCTGAAAACCATATCAAATATTCCATGCATATTAAAACACATATATATTATTCCAAAATAGAGAAATAAATAATATTAATTTCCTGAAATATACACAATGTAAAATCATTATAATTACAAATAAGGGTATTAATGAACATCAAAATCGTCATAAAAATATAGATTATTGTTTTCAACAATCATTCCTTAATAAAATAGAGTGTTGTTGAAAACAACAATTAATCAACACTTTTTTAATATGTTGTGTTTTCAAATTTAGTTTTATATTATTTTAATTCATATTTTAGAAAACTATGTTTCACATTGATGGTTAGTGTTTGATATTACATATAAATTTTTTGATTGATTAGAATTGATTAAATTTTTTTTCAAATAATTCATATTATTATAATTGAGAAACAATCAATCTTTTGGGAAGTTATTCAACTATTCAGACTATTATAAATTCACTAACGTGATTAACTAGAATGTTTTGTTTTCAAATTATGAGACATTTGAATAATGTTTTTCAAAAAAATTTCTATAGGAACTCAATTCACCACATCCCCTCTTGAGTGTCCTACATCGAGAAAAATTTTATATCAGTGGTTATTTTTAAACATTTATTTTAAAATGTTTCAATGATTTTTCAAGTATTTTCCAATGTGATTTAGTTGTGTTTAAATATTTCTAAATTTCTATTAATTCTAAATTTCATTCTGTTTAAAACATTTCATTAATTTATTTTTAGAGATAATATACATAATGGTTTTTCTACTAATAGACCTCCCTAGGTTAATGTTACAAATTATGCTCATTGGAAAATGAAAATTAAAATAAAATTATAAATAATGTTCTCTGATATCTATAAAAAATATATGATGAATACAAAATAATAGAATCCCCCCCGAACTACATGTAGTGAAGCATCAAAATCAATATATAATTATTATTATAATGCAATGAATTACATTATTGTGCCTTAGGTGATCATAAATGTAATAAAATTTATGCTTGTAAATATGCCTATGAAATATAGGATACATTAGACAAATCACATGAAGGGACAACTAATCTTAAAGACATGAGTGATAATATATATATTATAATGTATGATAAAATATTGATGAATCCAGATGACCCAATTTATGATATGTATCTTAGGATTGATGAAATAGTTAATATAATGAGCTCTGTTCAAAATCCAGTAGATGGAAAAGAACAAATAATGCGGCACTCGGATGTCTTGCTGAATGATGTAGTGGAACCTATGTATCAATCAGGGAATCCCATGATAGCAGTACGTTTCAATTAAAGGAGATGATATGTAAATAGGCGATGTATGCGGAAGAGTTAAAGGTAATAAAATAAGATGATGATTAACTAAAGATAATGTATGTGGATTTCAAAACAACTACTTCCCAAAAGAAGTAATATGAGACGACACAAAATCATTCTGATAGTACACGAATTGTTGATTCCCTATCAGATATTGATGAGGAAATGGATCAATTGGCCAGAAGGTTTAAAATGTTTTATATTAAGAGGAAAATCATTAAGAATCCTAGCTACAAATGAATGTAGGATACCAATGGAAACATGATGAATGACTGGAAATTAATCAGATCATAAATGAAATAATCGGTTCTGAATTAAATACAATGGGACATGTAATGGATGATGATCTAAAGATAAATTATAAAAAAAAGTATGAGGATTAAGGGTTAATGCATAAAAGGATAGAAATCAACATGGAGGGCTTTTGAGGACAGTATAATTGACTCAGAATCATCACATGATGAATATTATGATTAATCCCATATGTTCTTCATGAGAATCAAATTAGAAGTAACCCTTGAGTCTAATATATATATTTAATATTACAAGGGAGATAAAAGTGATTCTATAATTTGATTAATGAATAAATGTATGAATACTACCAAATGACTGAAGATACATGAAATGAGTTAAAAGATAAATATACTGCTTTAAAGAAACAACATTCTCTCACATCTACAATTAAATTTGATCTTACTGTAGTAAATAAAAATAATTCTAAATTTCATAAAGAGAAAAATGAAATTAAATCATATAATGACCATCATCAGATACATTTTTATTGAAAGTAAAAAATATTTTAGAAAGAGGATTGTGGATACATAACTATGGGTGTCTAAATTACTATGCGCCAAAGGAATCCCCTAACCACTTTAGACTGTGAAAATTGTGTATACATAACTGCTAAGAGCTTGGGATATCAAGAGAGTCCAAATAATTAGCTGCCTCATTCCCCTCCCCCCAGGTCTGTGTCACTATGGTATTATTGCCAATCCTCCCATGACATTGCTAGATGATGTATTCAATAGACCAAGGTGTCGTACCTTGTACTGGGAGCACATTGAACACCTACGTGGAATTAGTTTCCACCCCCTGTGAGCTCCAGAACCCTTTGCATGCATGCCAAGAGTCATGTCCACAAGGTCTTGGCCTCCTCTTGAAGAAAACTAATTTGACCTAGTCAGACTATGAATTATATAAAAAATGACCCATTGTTGTCATGTAAAATCCCTCCACCTCACATGTTTCCCTCAATGTACAAGCCCTCAGTGTTCATATTCATGCCTCGAGTGGGGGGGATGACAACCGACCCAGTTACATGATGAGACGTCTTTTCCAACCACATTATGAGGAATAGCATGCACAATCCATATCAATGTGGTAGCATTCCACTGCAAGATGATATCCTTACTCATGTCTAGTAGAAGATTCTGGGTTCTTATGATTATCATGCACGCCGCCAATCTCAGCCCATAGTGAATCCATTTGTTCTACTCCTACCATAGACTCTGACATCATGCCTCCATTACCAATGTGTATGCCTTACTCTCTGTCCCCTCTCTCCCCATTCTATGAAACCATCTATTGATAAAAGGCTAACCATCCATTTCCACTATGGTGAATGTATTAAAACCACATAAGAACATCCATACATCCACTCCCTATTCACTCCAAAAAAACATGTGATACCCGTACTCCTCCATATTCCTAATACAAATACCACACTAAGATTCCATACTCACCCTACGTCATTTGATGTTCACATCAGTGGAGAGTGATGTGATCCAGATTCTCCAAAGTAGAAAATTATACTTGGTTGTGATGTTTTCCACAAAATCACCTCATTCAAATCTTCCTATATATCCTGAGAGAAGGAGATCCCCTATAATCATTGGTCGTGAAAAATCCTGAAGGAGACGGGGTGAACACACATTTTTCTAGTGTAGAGTCTCATCCAATGAGTTGGTAGATATCTTGTTGGTCATTATTCAACACCGCATTGGTGATAATCATATAGCGACTTACCTCTTAATTGGAAATGGTTGTGATTGGACACCATTAGAACCCTATAATCCCCCCACTCCAAAAATCATGACAGAAAGAATAATCACCAGTCCCTACCAATGGAATGATTACTCTTAAAAAAATCATTGTAAGCAAAAAGATTTTGGGTATACTAATACTATAGGATACCACCCCGGATATTAAAACACAACCATGAAACATTTAATAACTAAATTTAGAAAATCTGTTTTTATAGAAAAAACTGTAAATTCTGCTAGTTCTACCTCTAGGAAGAATTCAGTCTTTCTATCCTTTCATGACCATACAATGTTAAATTTACCAATATATTAAAAACTATTCATAGGAATCCCAATATGAAAATAATGTTTCATAATTCTTTTTCTACTAGTGTAACAAGACCCAAAAACATATGGTTAACTAAATCATCTTTTTCAAAATTCATTTGGGGGAAAGCTGTTCGACGAGATCCAATAGAATTCAATGGTACTTGGGTAGTGGATATTTATGACACATGACAAAATACTATAGATAGTTCATGAATCTGAGGATGATATATTGGGGTACATGTCACCCTTGAAGAAAATGGTAAATGGAAAATAATTTTCGTTTTTTCTATTGGTAACTTTAACTCAATTTTAATATCTAAATTACAATTTTTATGGATTAAAATATAATCCTCTTATTTCATTACAATTGTGTGATTATGGTTTTCATGTTATGTTTTAAAATTAGGATTCCAATGTTTTTATCTCTAAAAATGATTTAGTGTTTTCTTTGTTTAGAAATGATAATTGATATACTATTAACATAGATTCGTTAGTATCAAAAATGGTTTTGTATTATGTATATTTCATAAAGAGACTTTTCATTGAGATAGAAGACTAGGGCACTAATATATACACTCCCTTTGTTGTCTTACAAGAAAAGGCTTTGTACATGATCATCCAAAACACGAGTTTCCAAATGAAAAAGTCTATAATCGCTATCAAAAGAGTAAAAAACATAAAATCAATTTCATGAATATAGGATCGACTATGAGGAAACATTTTCTACATTATATATACTTGAATCCACCAAAATCTGCCATGTATATACAACACATCAAAATTTTTATATATATCAAATGTATATTAAGATTGAATTACAAAATGTGTATATAGTTGAAAATGTATTTATTGAAAAAACCCCTAGATTTATATATGCTAATTTTCCAAATCATGTTTTTAAATTAACATAATCTTAATATGGTTTAAAAAAATCAATTGGATCATGGTATGATATAATAATTATTTTTCTTATTTACAAGTGTTTTACAAAATGGTAAGTTTATCCTTCTATCTATATATTAAAAATTTCTACAAATGTATTATTTGTTCAAATCTATGTGGATGATATTATTTTGGGATCTTTAAAAAAAATTTATGTGTTTATTTTTCATATATGATGCAAAATGAATTTGAAATTAGTCTTATGGGTGAACTAAAAATATTTCATGGATATCAAATCTTTCAAAATAAAGAATGTGATAGTTTAATTGAAAGTAAATATCAAAAATATTTTCCTAAATTATTGGTTTATATACCAATAAACGTAGTGATAATACAATGAGTACCACTTGTATGTTGGATCTTGTTGTGAATGGTAAATATGTTGATCAAACCAATTATAGAGGAATGATTCGATGGTTTCTCTACATTACTACATGTATTCCTGCTATTATGTTCTGCGTGTCTATGTGTCCTTGATTTCATGAAAATACCAGAGTATCATCATATTGTTGTTAAATGGATTTTTAAATACCTCTAATATATTGTGAAATTATGGATTTTTTATAATATTGGATAATCATTTAACATAGTCAGCTATTCAGATGATGATTTTGGTGGTTGTACTTAAGATAGAAAAAATTACCTCTGAAATATGTCAATTTTTTGTCAAGTAACTAGTATCATGGTGTAGTTAATAGAAATATTTGAATTCATTATCGACTTTATACATTGAATACATAGCTATGGTCTGTGGTTGATCATAGATTTTGTGGATTAAACAAAATTTTCTAGATTATGGATATAACTTAAGACATGTATTTTGAAATTGTTATAACACAAGTTATGTTAACATCACTAAGAATCCTATATCACATTGAATAATATCAAATATTTATGTAAGAAATCACATTTTGAATTAACATTTTCATAATGTTGATATTACATTGAAATTCATTTTCATTGAAAATAATCACGATGGAAATTCTACGAAGCCATTAAATTCTAAAAGGATTATCTACAACAAAGTTGAATTAGGAATGATCATACTTGAGTGACAAGTTTACTATATCATATTTAATGTATTATGTATTGAATCTCACAATTAGAATGTCTTAGTTATTGTATTGTAGTTACAATGTCGAAGCGCGCTATCTCTTGTTTGATGTCTCATTAGTTATAGTCTTGCTATTTAGGTAACACCATTTTTTTCACTATGTCTACGTATTTTATTCTCGTTGTGATGAATCTTTATTTTAAAAGAATTAATTTCATTCCATATTTCTGAATTTATTTTTTAATATATTTTTTACCATTCTTTTTTTCTTTCATTGTTGAAATCCTTAAAATTTAAAACCCCATTTTTTCACTTCTCTCTTAACACATACTCTCTACTACCGAAGAAATTATTTTTTATCATGAACACTTAAACTTCTTTAATCCAATTTTTAAAACCTATGACGAATGACTCATCATCATAATCTACCATGAAACACTCGTCTTAATATAAATAGAAATATAAATTGTTTAACATGACTGAGGAATCATTTGACCTAGGTATTGAGGATCACAACGTCGTTCCTAAAAAGGAAATTAATGTGAAGTGGCTTCTAACATGTATGTTGCTTGATTTGAATGTCTTGGTATAACAATATGGTTACAATGGTTTAAAAACAGAATATAACATCAAACAGAAGCTAGTTTTTGAATTTTTTTGGTATGTTCATCTCTCTTTCAACTATGAGAATGACATTATAGTTACAAGCTGCGTGAATGGACAAATATGTACCTTATCTTTAAGGGTATCGACTGACTTCTCGGAAATACCCCATGTAGTTATTTTTTAGGATTATAAGATAGGTACTCCCCCAAGTAAAATATTTATCATAGATGAGGACATGGATGATTAAACTAGAAACAAGAACAAATTAAGGCCTATAACTGCTATGTTAGATGGAGAAACTGGATTTTTGTTTATGTTTATTCAAACACAAATATTACCTAGGAAACAAGACTTTGCTAATCTCAAGTATAAAGATGTTTTTTTGATACATCTTATAAATAATGGTAACAAGAATAATTTGTACAACTATATAATTCTTCACAGATGTTATATGATCGATACAACCACAAATTCTACATCTCTCTTTTTTCAAGGTTGATTTATGCTACGCTGTTAGCCAAATTTGTGATTAGAAAGAAATCAGAATTGGCTGAGGATTATGATTTTTGTATATATGGGGATACATGCATAAAAAAGATGATAAGTTTGAATCCATTGAAGAAGTAATGGGTTAATGATAATGACAGATTATATGAGGATTGTAATCCTGTTAGGAACCCTTCTAGAACTAATAATTTCATTGACCCTATATTGGTGTCAAATGAGCATGTAGAATATATGATGAAGGAATAGATGTAGATAGACCTGGAAGAGAAAAAGGTACAAATGATGGTTAATAAATTATTGTAGTTTCTCATGATCCTATAGACTTTCAATTCAGTGAATCTTCTCCCTCTAATGGTGAAGAAGACGGCGAAAAAGGAGATGAAACTACTGGTAAAAGAAAAGTCACTATAGAAGAAGAAAATGAATTTGTGGAAGAGAATGTTGATACTGAGGAACAAATAGAGGAATAACATGTAATAATTGATGGGATTTTATCAGATGAATAGTTAATGGAGGAATCCTTTCAATTAACTAGAGGTGTGGATGAATCTAATTATAATGAGGGTGTAAAACAGGTCCAAAGATTGAGTCTCTTTGTCATCAAAGATATGTATCTTTTGAGGGGTTGAAAACCTCTTTATGAAAACTATTTATGTGAAAAATAATATTGACTCATGTTCTATGGATATCTGGTGCATGTTTCCAATGTATATTCATGTATATGGTTCTCAAGGAATCTTTGTTCAGGGATTATATTTTTTAGCTATGTTTCACCTAAAACAGGTCCCTAATGTTTTGTCTTCTATTAAACCAAAACATGATTCAGTTACTCCTCTTAATCCTAGTCAATATTCTCCTAGATATGTAAGTCATAAATATCTGATTGTTTTCATAGAAACAATGGTGTCTAGTTTTTATAACCTCATGATGTAATAGACTGTACCTATTACCAATCTAGGTGAACGAGATGCTTCTTTTCTTATGGAGAAAATAATATGGTAGATCCAACCTAAGATCCTTTGTGTAGTTCAGGATTTCAGGATTGAGAACAAGAATTTATGAGATGAAGTGATATCTCAAAAATATATTGTTGATGAAATAATGAATGGCTCACAGGATTTTTGTGCTCCTATTAATCATGTCAATGAGAATGATGCTGATAAGATCCCATAAAATGATGTATCTATTACTCAACCCAACATGACTATTATGAATGAATACATGGTTAATAACAACACTAAAATGTCAAAGGATTTGTGTGGTTCTGTCATTTGAATCAATAAGATCACCAGTGAATATAAGGGATGTTTTCTAAAAAATATAAATCATTTTACGATTTTCTCATCAATTGTGTCTGCTCCATCTACATTTTCTCTACCATCTCTGTTGTTGGATAGTTAAAATTTCTGATCTATAATTGAGGAACAATTTCAATATTTGATTGATGATTTTGATAAGTATTTTCATGATATATTTTTCAAGAACAGTGACCATGTGCTTGACTTTGTAAGAGTTCACTCCAAAATTTCCACAGATTCTCATTAAGTACTCTTTATGAATATGTATTACTTTTACAAGAAGATCTAGTAAAAGAATGAGTTGAAAAATCATTACATGTATATTTTGGTTAATTTTAAGCTTCCTCCTGAAACTAAACAATTCAAGGGTAATGTTTATAATATACAGAATTTTAGACGTACTATAAAGAAATTCATGGAAAATAATGACCATTTTTAGAGACCCATGCAGTATGGTGGTGATGTCATCATAGGCATTATAAATATGTTGTTGTCTTATATACATGTTCAGAGAGAAGACCTCAGGGATCCTATAGCAGATACATTGTCACCTAGAGTGATTCCTTCTACCAATCCTTCTTCTTATACATATTTAGCTATTGTCCCCATGTATATCTCTAAGGGACTGAGCCATATCATACCTATTATTATTGAGAATCAATTTCCTTAGTCTTCCACCAGACAAACCATTTTCACTTAGATCATTGAAGGAGTGCATTTTCCATACCATTATTTTACTTATACCACCTCCACATCTACACCTCTTAATTATACTCATAATGTCTCTAACCTGGATCAAGAGAAAGAATCCCAATCTGATGAGAAGTGATGAATTTATTTTATAGGGTTTTGATGAATTTTAATTTTGTGATTGAAACAATACTCTCTAAATTTATTCAATAAAATTGTTCCCTGCATTTTCTTCCCACGTTATTTTCTTCTCTGGTTTGATTTTCCATTCTCTTATTCTCAATTAGATAATACAAAAGATGGAGATGAGATAGAAGTTGTGATAAATGGAGAAAAATAAAAGCATTTTTTTAGACATTATTCATAATTTATGTTATTCAGTACATCTATGCTCTAATACCATGATTTTTTGTGAAAATATATGGTTTTTAAGTGACATAATTTCTGATCATCGAAATGGGGGATATTATAGGAATTCTTTGTTTCATTTCCCACATATTATGAAAATATATGAAAATCATGTAAATCCTTAATCATTTAATTCATGGGAATCACTATTAGATTATATAAATCTGGATTATTATTGTTATATTAGGATTAATTTTTATTATTACTAACCTTATTCCATTTCGTGAGTATTACATCATAAAAAATATACAACATATTTAACAATGTATGTGGCCCCATTTTTGTGATCAAACTGTCTCACCATAATCATGCTACCAGTTCCAGATTTTCATGTGGACATAACATAGTTTGTATACTACCATTTCCATGACACCATAACAAGACACCATTCAGAAATTTTAAAAAGGGAAAGACATCGTTACCTAAGCCACAATTTCCCTAACACCGTAACATTGTTACTAGTTCCAAAAACTGCAAAAGAAAAACCACCATAACTATGTTACTTGTTCTCTAACTCATGAAAGATTTCACTACTAATTGTGGAACCAATTCAGACTCACCATGACTATTGCACTGGTTCTGTCTCATTATATACTGTGACACATATTTGATAACATGAGGAACTCTATTGTTTTTTCATTTTAGGAAAAATCATAAAACATCATTCTACCAGCATCAAACAGTAGAGATAGAGAGCATATCATTGAATTGAAACTAGAACATAGAACTCATGATACTTAGTTTCTTAGTATGCATTCATAAGAGGACCCGAACATCAATTTTGCTACATCTTAGAAGACCAGAGATGTATAGAAAATCACTCAAAACCATTATTATCTCTTCTTATTATATTCTTCTATACTGTGTACATTATTATTAAAATTCACAAATTGTAATTGTATACACTTAAAACAGTCATTGTCACCTACACTAAATAAGACTATACAAGATATACTCATACAAATAAATCATTTTACACCTTATTCCTTCCACGTATAACTGTGGAAGAGGTCATGTATGTCTTGGATATTATATTTCCCCATTCGAAATGTGGTAGAGGTCATGTGACCTATACTGTCTTCTGTAATGTTGTGAAAACCTGATTCTATGGTGTGGATTAATGCATTATATATATATATTTCTGGTCGATAGGGATCACCAAGTGGAGTGGATGAGGTCTCAGCATGAGACCTAACCAATTTTTCTATTTAACAGAGTTTTCAAATTTAGTTTTACTATATTTTTCATCATATTTCAAAAAATAAATTTTCACTTTGATTGTTATTCATGGAGACTATTTATAATTGTTTTAATTTTGAATAATATTTTCAAAAGATATACCATTAGTTCATAATTATATAATTGATAAATAATAATGCTTTTGAGAAACTATTTGAACACTAATACTATTATAATTTCACTACATTGATAAACTATACATTTTTTTTCAAATTATGGGACCTTCAAATAATGATTTTAACATAATTTTTATAGGAACTAAATTCACCCCCCCCCTCTTGAGTGTCTTACTTCGACAAACATTTTAATATTAAATTCAATATTTACCAAATTTGGATGTTGTCTACAATCAGAATTATTTACTATTTTTAATAAGTATTTAATTATTAGATAATTATTTCAATTTCATTAAAATTAATATAAAATAAGTTACCTAGTTAATTGGAATATACCAAGGTAATGGTAAATGTGGTTTAAATATTAAATTAAATGGTAATGTAATAACATAACATGATACATTATCTAAAATTGTGTGTATGATGGAATTATTCACCTATAAATATACATTATATATTATTATTCTATATTTTATCCTCATTATTAAAGAAAATAAATACATTATATAGATGTAATCCAGAATTTTGAAAATGATACTCAGGGTCAACTATAAAATGACTCCTCCCCAACCCATGTAGCCTTTCATTTGGTTAATTTTGTATCCATATTGTAATTATCTATCTAAAAATACACTATCATGTTTGGAAGCATATGGTCATAAGGAGATGTAAGTCCTCCATTTCCATGAGGCTTCCTAACAGAATATTTCATTCATCGATGTGTTATCCTATAATTAATAAAAAAAATTAGTTTTCATAAAACTCATCATAAATAATATTTATTATCTAAATATCATTTAATTGAAAGAATTAATATTTTTAAATGTGATATTGTATATTTGTTCATTATAAATCTTTTTTTATGTATGTTCAACCACCTACATAACCGATATAAAAATGTCAATCTCATGAATAATTAAGAAAATATAAATAATTAAAATTTTATGAAACAATGATAAACATAATATATATTTATAATTTCAGTATTTAAATATATATATATATATATATATTAAATAAATTGTTCTACTGAATCAAAAATCACAGAAAAAGATATGTTAACTATTCTTAATAATCTATCACCGAAACATATATAAAATAAATAGTAGACATCAAAATATATAAAATAGTCCTTTATCACCTCATTTCGTATACAAGTGGTTAAAAAATTGGATGAGTGGTCATGGGGAGAAATCATCATTCTAATTATCACATTAACCAAATAAGATAAATATAACCCACATATTAATTATGAGAAATAATATTTAATGAAATTGTAATAATAATTTTTAAATTAATTTATTTATTTACATTTTGAAGAAAAAAATATATATAATATTCTATAAGATTCACATTTAAAATTATTTACATTCATAATTAAAATTTATAAGTCCTTCACAAATTTGGTTTTCCTTTATGACTTCTATAAAAAGTCTTAAAATGAATTTCAATTAAACTCCATATATTTTTTAAATTATATTACAAAAATATTATCGATTAAAATATTTTCCTTAAAATTTTACATTATTGATAATTATTTTAAAATTAACACATTCATGTTAATCTTTACCCCCTTTTATAGATTTAATATATTATTTAAAAAATTATATTAACCCCAAAATTAAAAAATCATAAATATTATTACTTTTTCAATATCCAATTTAACATTTTCCTTATACGATAAATATATATATACCATAGAATAATGATCATTATCACACACTAATTTATTGTATTATAAACTTTATTTTAGAGATAAATTTTTATTTTATTGACTGATCTAATTCATGATGGAATTTTCTATGATACCATTTGAAAATGTTATGTATCACATCATAATTACATGTGTTTTGTATTATAAGATTCATTATTTATTTAATGTGAGAGAGATTTTTTTATTTTATATTTATATTTGAGGTGGGTCTTATATAGTCCACCGATTCAATAGATAATGTTTTATATATTTGAATATTGATATGGTACATCAGTAGTGATGCTCGATCCAGTATGGGATTTGAATAGTAACGCACAATCCACTTTGTTATGAAATGGAGGACGTGATGTCCCACAAATATCATCCATTTTTTTATGTTTATAACACATTCTTATGTTATGTCTTCTAGGATTAGAATTATTTACAAATGTTTCCAGGCTATTTTTTATTTTTTTGGATTCCATAGTGATCATTTTTATGTATTATGTTTTTATTCCCTGATTTATGTTGTTATATAATGTGTTTTTATAAACTCTAATTCCAACATGAACTATAAAGTATATAATTTCACTAATTATAGTGTTTCACCACAATTTTACGACGTATCCTTTATTATTCATTTATTATACATTTAGTTATTAATTTATTGATCTCAAACCATGTTATGTTTCCCATTTATAATGTAAAATTAATATATAATTATGTATAAGGCGAAGTAATGAGACCATTATTTTATGAAATATTTTGATGAAATAATGTGTACTAAGGCAATTATATTGATAATACCCAAATACAAAAAAAACATTAGTTTCTGAGATTTTTTGTTTTCTTTTTTATATATATTTTTTAAATTATGGAAATTTTATAAAATATTTTAATGTTTTACTTTGTTCATATCAACAAAAATTAGATAGGTGACACTTTTAGAATAATTATTGTCTTAGAGTTAGTGTGACTATGTTTGAAGATCCCTAGAGCAACAGTATCAAATGTGTTTTTGAAAACATATAAATTATTTGATAAAAGTGATAAAAAGGAGATAAATTAAGCTAATACTAAATATATTACTATATTTAAAACATTAAAACATACATTAGTTGAAAAAATCCCATAATCAAAAGGATTAGTGGCATCAAATATTAACTACATAAAAATATCATTCCACATAAATGCATCAAATTATTCTAAATAACTTTTATACATGTCATGTCTATATTTAGACTTCTATATAATTCCAAGAGGAAAAGGGAAAAATAATATTGTATGAGATCAAAGGCTTAGTAAGGGAAAATTATTATCAAAGATTCATAAATTGTAAGACCATAAATATGTATGAATAAATAATCATGGGATAGATATTATATTTAAAAGATAATGGGAACACAATATATATCATTAAAGAATTATATAATTATATATAATGAAAAATTACAATAAAAAAATATGGAATAATAGTGAGGAAAATGATAAAATAATCCTAAACCCTTTTTCATAACACAGAATTATAATCTTGAAATGAAACATACCCATACTCATAGGATAACTAAGCATTGTGAGTATTAGATAGAAAAAATTATATCTAAAAATAATCATTAGAACATAAATTAATGATAATTATATCAATGTACAGTGTTTTAAATAATATATACGTTTAATTATTTCCACCTATAGTCTTTTGAACATAGATTAACCGCAATTATTTTTCCATAGAATATCTTTACAACATGATATGTAAAACATTAACTAGTGAATTATATGATTATTTAATTCACTACCAATGATATAATGATAATACATAATAATTTATTTGATGTATAAAAATATTTATATTGTATCAGGAATAACCAAATGAAGGATAAAATTTCAAAATGATTAAGATTATAATGATTTAAATAATTCAATTTGATAATACTGAAATTCAGTCACTCAAATTATGTATTTAATAAGGAAATTTATTTAATTAGAAAATATTTTATAGAAAAAAATAATTCCTCGTCCATATTTTAAAATATAATTATTTAATTACATATTAATAAAATAATAATAATTTTAATTTTTTGAACATTTAATTTGAAATATGATGATAAAAATAAATAATTCAAATTTTTATTAAAAAATAAGAAATTAGATCTTATTTTCGAAGGAAAAATTTGTAAATTGATGAAAAATAATGATTAAATATGATGAGAAATACTTTGAATCATTATAATTTTAGGGGAATGGAATCCATAAAGGGGTAAATATTTAATAAAAATATATTTTTATCAAGAGTTAAGAGTGGGAATGAATTATGATATAATAAATGGAAACATAAATACAAGTACATAAGTGATCTATATTATCTACCACTTGGTTGTTATTTACTAGAACTATTCATATACCAATAAATGTATTTCAAATCTTGATAGCCAAGGGATGGAACCACAAAAAGGTGTGATCTCAAATGATCAGTATGGGTACAAAAGGGAGATATATAAGCATAACCATAGGAATATGGGTTAGAGAACATGATCTTGAAAATACAATATAATGAAATGTGATTAAAAAATCATATTCATGGATATATGGAAAAAATCCTATCACTTCAATATACATGAATCTTACGGATCTATATAACATAGTCCCTGAAAGAATAACATATAAATAAAACACATAATTTTGGCTTAATATAATCATATAATATGATTTCCATAGTATCCAAGTCATCACTGCAAAGACCATATTATTAGTATGGGTTAAATCAGTATACCATCTTTGTAGTCATGGTTCACACCCACATAACTCTTATTAGCATGAAATATCACCTCATAGCATCATGGTATTCATGGTTAACTTACATGACCATCTTAGTATTCAAGGATCAATCTCGTGATCATCCAATTATATCTCATTAGATATAAATATTTACCTAATGTATTGGTGGTTGATATCGGTCCCACACATATCATAGAGAAATCATACAACGATGTACCAAATGATGGAAAATTAATCATATCATAACCTTGAAATGAAATGGGTATTATAAACATGTAACAATATAATATCCTGTGAAAAAAAATATAGGTTTCATAATTATTTCACATAAACATAACTGTTGAAAAAATAGGTTTTCAATAGAATCTGACCAACCAAAGAGACGTAGGTTTCATAAACATCATTATATCAAATGATAATACATTTAGAAAAATGATAAGAATCGAAACATTGAATTATTTCCCCAGAAAATAATGAGTAATTCCATTGGATGTTATCTAATATGGTAAATAATTCTGATATATCATTAAAAAATTTCATGATAAAAATATTCATTATTCAATGAAAAATATTTTTAAAACATAAAAGCATTAATAAAAATTCATTGAAAATAACTTGAAAAAAATTTAAAGGAATAAATTAACTCCACAAATAATTTCTAAAAACATTTTTCCTTGAATATGGGCATCAAATATCTTTTGAAAATTTTTTTGAAATCATTTCACAATACATTTCTTTTGAATTAAATTGAATTCTGGCCAAAGAGAGAGATAGTTGGATTTTACATAAAAACATTATCATAATTACCAAAGTGTATAAAAATGGTAATAATACGTGAGGATATCATTGATAACAATATTATTAGAAAAGTCAATGTTATTATTCAGAGATGGTTCTAGATATTTCAATAATTTAATACTAATCATAAACAATATCGTAAACCATTGAGACTATTTCATATCCCATTGTATCAGGGGATCATACTCTCCTTGTAAGAATATAAAATTTTATGAATAAAAAAATACAATGAAAAAAAGTAGTTTCATGATATTATAACTAAAATTTATGTATATACCCATCAATAACTAATTTACGTGCATAACTGAACATGATCATTAATGAAGGTAAATTTAGAAAACACTATTTTTTTCGATTTTATAACTTTTGAAATATAAACCCAATGAATGAAATATCATAAAAAATATTTGTGAATACAAATTAATTTAAGTATAATATAAAATAAATAAAATATTGTGTCAAAAATACACCCAATAAAATATTTTATTTTTCATTACTGCATGTATCTCACAAAAATAAAAGTAATATGTCATTCATGTACCATGTGTTCTCAATCCCATTGTACACATTAAAATTGAATGTATAATAAAGGTAAATTTATTATAAATTATTATAGAATAAATTTATTATATCTAATACCATATATTTTTCTATTACATAATAATACCTTCTTTTTTACAATCCTATGATAAGGTATCACTTCATGTAATATCTGTTTTGTTAATCGCATGTGACCTATTTTATTATGATTTCATCCCTTTAACATATACTAGGATCCCAAAATGTAAAAAATGATATAAATATCATATATAGTCAGTATATATGTATAATGATTATCTATATAATATAGATGTATGAAATGAAATACACTATCCACAGAGACTGGTACTAGTATGTATGCATGAACGTTGTTTCCAATTTTATTTTCCTATTAAATGAATGAAGGAAAATTACATATATGTATATATGTATATAATATCATTGGAGTATCGTTACATTGTAATATATATTATATAAGTTCAGAAAACACATATTAAATACATTCAATTTATTGGGTGAAAAAATCACATCGCTTTGAATGGGCAGCAGTCCAGACTTTCTCATAGGAAATTATTATATTTACACAAAATTAAAGGTAAAAAGTAAATGTGTTTTAAATTTAATAAATAATATTAAAGACATAATTAATATATCATATTAAATATATAAATATATTTTCCATCATAATGTCCATCATGAGTGGTGGTAAAGGAAACATGAACAATCATCATTTCGTGAGGTGGTAGTTCATCGTACACATAAAGAGAATGATTGTTACCCATTAAATGGAAGTGTCTATAAGTGTATGTTTAATACATTGAATAATAACATGACAGTATATTTTGGCTACATTGTATTTTTATACAATATTCAAATAAATAACATGGTAGGGGTGGAGAAAGAAAAAAAAGGTGCTTGAGAGAAGTCATTATCAATTAGCTGGGTAACTCTTTTTGGATTGTGCCAAAAGGATTCCTTGGATTATATTCGACCAGAAGGTAGGATTTAAGGAAGAGGTTTGGTATTATTGTATTTGTGTGGAGGAATATTTTCCCTACCTATGTGGTATGAAATGTATGATAATGAGGGAGAGTTGGTGGCCTTTTATATTTGATGAGTATTGTCAATCTTCCTATATTTTATAAAATGGAATCTCCAACTGAGATTTTTTACAAGAAATTGATCAAATAATGATAACAATTAGTTAAAAGTTAGTATTGGGTTACAATATGAACAAAAAATTGATTTTGGGAATGTTTTTAGGTCTTTTTGTCCCTTATGGTTGTGGTTTAGTCCCATATTAAGATTAATTTAAACATAATTATTATAATAAATTTTAATCACTTTCCATAATATTTTCGTAAAAAAAACAAACTAAACATGACTATAATTTATAAATAATTAATATTTTAATTATGGAATCCATTTTAACAAATTCTAATCAAATAATTTGTAGAAATTAATTTAAAAATATTCCTACTGACGAGACAACACATTGTATTTTTAAGGTAAAAAAGTCCATAGATTTTCTATGTTTCTATATAAAATATCAAATTTAAATTGATTATAAGGACTTGAATTATTTTAATTGTTAAAATATTTTCTACAGAAATATTTTATACCAATTAAAAATATGATTTATCTTTATAAATTAATAATATGAAAAAGTGGGTTTTAATAAATCTTCTATATTTTGCACTATTCATCCAAAAATGACTTTAGAACAATCACAAAAGATCTCCGTTAAATAATATTGAAATTATAAAGTAAAAATGATTTTTTTTGTTCTACTTAAATTTATATTGTGGTCTGAAATAAACGTTATTACATTTTACAGAAGGATATAGAATTATTTTATTTTAGAGAATGATGTTTTTTTATTTTATGAGGAAATTACGAAAAATTATATCTTTCGTTATCAAATGATTTATTTTTTAAAATGATTATAATTTTTTAATTTATTAATTATTAATAATATAACTATGTTTAATTTTTAATTCATAATTATCTCATTTAAAAAATATTAATTATAAAATGTTGTTTTCTAGAAACAATGGTGTTGTGTGTAACATACTCCAAGTCGGTGTTTCATGTAACATGATTGAAATAGATGTTCTCTGTGAATTGTATTTTTTATATACTGAATTAAAAGACATAAATGAAAATTTAGTTTATACGAAAAAATAGTTCAATAATAACTCATGATGTTACATTCTATACCCATAAAAAGAATTTCTCCGTAGAATTCTTCATTTGAGTGAAAAAAAACTAAGGATAATTATGCTTCATCATATCCTCATGTTCCCAAATAGATTCCTCTATTTAAGATATCTAAACAAAACAATGTCCTGGTGAGTTGTCTATTTTCACATAACGTTATATTATCAATCTAGAATTTTAACAGGTTTCTCTTCGTATGAAAGATCCTTATTTTGTGGAATGACTTCTATGTTTTGTACAAGTGAATGGTGGTGTATGTACCTCCAATAAAGAGATACATGGAACATATCAAGGACTGTATATGGATTTAAGAGATTTTTTAATTGATATGATGCCATCGTAATATGATCATGATCCTGAAAGGGACTAATATATTGGGTGATTAGTTTCCCGTAATCTCAGAATTACATAACCTTCTTCCAGGGTGAGATTTGTAGAATCAAATTTTCACTAACATAAAATTGTAGATCAAATTGACGGTTATCAAGCTAAATTTTATAACAACATGTAGATTCTTTGATATGAAACTACATTGTTAAAAAATAATTTTTCATTTTTTTAAATATCTCATGTCCAAATAGATTTCATTCTCCAACCTCATCTAATCATGTTTGTTCAATACATTGTTTCCAATTGAAGGATGAATACATGAGTGAAATATATTTTTGTAAGAAAAATAAACTAGAGTAATGTGTTGATCCTAACCACTATATAAATCTAGAGAACAATAACATAACATAACCATTATGTTTTAAAATTTTCCTTCAGATAGAACATATGTCTGAGTATGATTAGTAGTGCCGAAACTGACTTCTGTATCCAGTGATTGCTGATGTCCTTTTTCGATCATTATTTTTACCCTCAAATCAAAATTACATAAAATGTAATGTTTTACTCCATGATTCATTTCAAATTCCTTAATTTATATCTAGGTGACCTAATCTAGGGATAAGTCTTATCTTTTAGCGATGAACTGTTTTGTCTGAGTAAAGAGATAAATGTTCATCCATATAACATTAATCCATTTAGACATTTTGAGTAGTAAAACTAAAAAATCCAAAGATATATTCTCCCATTTTTTTGAAATATGTAAGGGATGTAAAATCCCCAATAATTTTTTTTTCTATCATGCATAACCTATTTGAGACCAATCACTCGAATACAGATCCTATTATATCTCTCTTTAATTCATCTCACAAGAAGTATTCATTAAAATCCATGTACATCTTCGTACATCCAGGATGAATAGAGAATGAAGAACTATAAGCATCCTCTAACATCTCCTTCGTCAAATATAGTATGTAAGGAACTCATTCATGGTTCATTAAAAACTTCATTCCATCTCAATCATGATTATACTCATGATAATTTCTAGTATTCATTTTGACCTCTACATTATCCACCTCTTCCTCCATAATATCAACATTGATATAGAATTAAAAATTAATTTGTGAAAGATAATATTTTCCCTTTCCTTAAGGACTTCTAGATCCATCTATTTAAAATAAATAATTACTTTAACTTTTTTTATTCACATCATGGATAACCTATCATGATTATTCTGACTCAAACCATCATCCAAATTTTTTGTTTCCTAGTGTGTCAATGTATTGAGTAGTCATAAACCGTTATAAAATATAATTTTCTTCTCTGGAACAAGTTCTCCTCCTTCTGTATGAATACATATATTCTAATTTTATGACTAATATATATATATCAGACTTTCCTCCAAAAATATAATTCCTCTATATCTTTAATGAAAAAATTACTACTAGTAACTCCAAATCATGAGTTGGGTAATTTTTCTCATGAGTCTTCAAATATCATGTGGAATAAACAATACACATGTTATTGTACAAAATATAAAATCCCAACACCTTCGTGGATGCATCTCTATTGATTACAAACCATTCTCATCTACATGTTAATGAAGGTATAGGTTTTTTTACAAACCTTCACTTCGGTTCCATGATGTTTTCCCCTCATTCATAAAAATTAGTAACTTGAAACCCTTCTATGTTAACATAATTAGGGGTTTATGATTTCAACATAAATTATCTAAAAAAACATCAATAATTTCCACCTGAGTGAATAATGATAAGGATCTCAGTCAACGTTGTTAGTCTATGATGAAATTCAATAGCCTCTGTCATTAATGGAAATATTTTTATACCAGCTTATGAGATTTTGTGACCAAAAATTGAATCCTTTTACAGAAAAAATTCACACATTTTCAAATTTTTATATATCTTATTCTTCCATAGGTTCCATTGAAAAATTCTCATATTATCTCTATGATATTTCTTTATTTTGGAATATATATAAATATAATCTATAAATGAGACCAAAAACTGATCATGGTAATATTTAAAGACACTATTAATTTATTACATGAAGATAACAGAGGAATTAGCAAGGCCAAAATGATTCACATTGTGTTTATAGAGTCCATAAATTGTACCGAATTCCATCTACAATATATCCACTTTCTGGACCCTCAATTGATGATATCCAAAATGAAGGTCAATCTTGTAAAAGAATTGGTGTCCATGTATTTGATCAAACAAGTCATCAATATGGGGAAGAAAAAACATTTTATACAGTATGATCTATTTCAACTATCTATAATCAATGTAGATTTTCATGAATTCATATTTCATTTTTCCCCAAAAGAATATGTTTACCCAAAGGTGATACACTTGTCCATAAAAATCCTTTATCATGGATTTATTGGAGTATCTTAATCAATTCCTACAACTCCATTTATGAAATTCTATAAATAGACAATGAAATTTGTGTGGAACCAGGTTTGAGTTCTATTGAGATCTCAAATTCAAACTTTGGGGGAAGTCTAAAAGAATCTTCCATAAATTTGTCCAAAAATTCCTGAACAATTGGAATATCATTTATGCCCATTTTCTCCAAAACTATTTGAGATAAAAACCATTTTTCGATGAAAATTATGACCTACACACTGGATATAATATCCATATGAATTTTATTCTTATTTCCACATTGATTGATGATCATAGATTGAAATATCAAACATACCTACATTTGAAAATTGATGTGGTATTTATGAAGAGACAAGAAATCAATATCTATGATAACATCAAATTCAACTAATGTAATAATGAATGGATTTTTAGGAGGCTCACTCACATAAAAATAAACTAGAGAGGATTCATATACATCAGATGTGATCATCGCACCATTATGGGTTTTCACTGTTAAATCCACATAAAATTGTTTTATATGAATATTAATTCCCTTCGAAAATATTCATGACATGATAAAATGGGTAGATAATGAATAAATTATGAAACTATCTGTTATATATTGGATGGTAAATATATATTTCTTCATTTCATTATCATACCCCTAATTTGAAAAAGTTATTTCATTAGATTTCCAATTTTCCCATGTCTTATGAAGATACTGATGTCATTCTTCATCACCATGCCTTAGGTTTGGGAACTGGTTATCGTAATGCTGGTTCTCCATAAACATATAGAAATGAATCCTGTTAGTTGTATTTTGTACATATTTTTTCCAATTCAAAACATTATATATATTCTTCCAATCACATAAAGTATGAAACTCAAAATTTCTATCCTGTCCAAAAATAAAACATTTATTAGTATAACTAAGGTAATTTTTGACGTCCTTTTTCTAATGCATAGATCGTAAATGGAATTCCATCATCTTCTCTATATGGTTTTTAGATTTTTCTTTAATCTTATTCTTCATCTTCGTGTCCAAACCATGAGGTTGATATGTGACTACAAACATCATTACAACCTTTTTTCTGCAACAAATAATCTCATCATTGCTACTATTTTATCTTCTGTTCAGTTACCTTTTGAGACTTTTCTTTATGACAATGATGATCATATCATCATTATATTCATGTTGGTTGATAATTCATAAAGCGTTCAAAAAATGTCTCATTAAATTATTTTTTTATGTAACGAAAAATTCATCTTCCATTTTCATTAACTCAAGGAAGAATTTATCCATCATGTTACAAAAAATACGATGAAGTTTCTTAATTAAAATTACGTTACTAAACACTTCTCAATCCGTAGATTAAATCTCATCTTGTTGCCTCATATTCCTGATTAGATTCCACCATGGGTTTGCTTCAGCATCTAACCTATATATATGCAGAATAACATTCTCATCCTTCAAATACTGGAGAATGAAGAATATATTTTTAGTAGTACTGATCCATTATTCAGAAAAATTGGGTAAGAATTACTTATGAATGAAGGTGGATATTTATTCATTAAATAATTAATTGAATTTTGTTCCCTCCTTTTCTCATTTGTAAATCAACCATGATTCATAGATTACGAAATTGGTGTTAGTATAACTATACGAGTTTTCATCCCATCTCCCATATAATTATTTTTCTCAGGTAAAAAATGATTGAATTGTGCATCAAAATTACTATTATTATATTTACATCAGGTTAAATCCATTCAATAAATATAAAATCATTGAGCGTGAAATAGTTATATTATCGATGAACATTGTAATCTTGAAATTTCACTTATATGATGTCTAAATTATGACCCCTTACTTAATCATTGACACCATTAGAATATCCTAGGTTATTCATAAAAAATCTCATAAAATCCATCATTATGATTCATGAAGTGTTTTTTAATTCGAAAAACAAATCACCTAGGATCATCAAACCTGGTTTGCATCTAGCCCTATTTTTTTGTACAATATTACCCAGAGTTTGGTTAAGAAAATCTTACCTAGGTTATTACCCCTTTGTATATCTTTTACAGTCCCACTGTAACTTGTATTAGACTTTACATGGATATATTTTTACCAAACAACCCAATCTATCATTTAACAAAATTCCAAGAAATTTTCCATTTCAGTTATTTATCCTTATACATATACCTATATAAGTAAGTCTGGTTTTCATTAAGGTGTTCACATCCTATAATATAATTGACAACTAAACATGTTTTATGATACCAACAGTAATGAAGCATTATCATAATAAATTAACAATAAATAACATTTATGGGATAAATAACATGATCTCACTGACTGAAATAATCTAGTTCCACTAGAAACATGGAATCATAAAAACTGAAACATAAGTGTGGTAAATTATCTCCCTCTATGTTCATAATGAATATAAACATTCATAGGAAAGTCAAAATTAATTAATATCTTAACATCGTAGGGAATCATTCAAAAAATCAGTGATCCTATATACTTAATAAAGAAACAAGGTAGATATGTAAGCATAATCATGATAATAGGGGTATGAGAACATGATCATTGAAATGATGATTTTACCATGCATATGAAAGATCATATTAATGAAAAATTAAATAAATCTTGGGTCTTCATTAGACATGAATCATAATTAAGTAAGAAATATAATCCATAAAAAATTGAAATATAAATAAAAATATAATATTATGGTAGAAACAAAAGAATATAATATGGTTTCCATCATTTCTTATTCACCACTTTGAAGTCCACATTAGTAGAATGAGTTTAATATCCATACCATCATGGTAGTCATGGTTCACTACGAAGGCCAACATATTATAATATTTTATTCCTAACACCATCTCGGTAGCCATGGTTCACTCCCATTTCATTCTTAGTAGTTTTGGCCCAATCCAAAGATCATCTTTTTTGATCTCATGAGATTTAATTTTTTACGCAATGCATTGGGGGTGATATAGGTCCCACCCATCTCATAGTGAAATCATACATACATCTTTCACAACATCATAAATAAAATTATCATAAACCATAAAACAAAATTGATATTATATACATGTAATAATATCATAACATGTGGAAATCTCTATGTTGAATAATCATTTCTAAAAAATCATAACCAGTGAAAATATGTGTGTTTTAATAGAATATAACTCATGTTTGAGAAATTGGATTCATAAATATCCTTCCATCAAAAGATAAAGAATTTATAGAAATAATTTGAACAGAAAAATGAAATAATTTCCATAGAACATCATGATTGTCAACTACATATTTTTTCTAATATGCAACGTAATATTTAATGATATATTAACAACATTTGTTGATTAAAATATCCAAACTTCATTACAAAACACTTTTTAAATCATAAATCTTTTTGAGAAACAATATATTATAAAATAGATTTGAAAAATTATAAAAGAATATTTTAAAACCATATAATGTTTTTAAAATCCTCATTAATTGAATATTGTTTTCAATGATATTTTAAAACAATTTAGAAAACATAAGTTTTTAATAGAATATATTTCTAACAGAAGAGATATATACTAATATTTTATATAAAAAAATATTTAGTGTCAAATAGTGGAAAATTTTATTAATACCTAATGATATATTAAAAATATTGAGGATAATAAAATTTATGAGTGATTTTAAGATATGTGTCATGAGATTTCATTACTTGATGTCCAATAAAAAATAATCTCTAAAAGTGAGGAGATTGCTTCTTATCACAGGGTAACATTGGACATTTCTCTTCACGTATGAAAGTGAAATAATATGAATCTTAACTGATGTATGTTTGACAAACTCTCTGCACCGTTAGGATCCTTGGATCGAGAGGGTCCTTTTGGAATACTCCTATTGAGTTTTGGAGATAGTTGGTGTATGAATAGGTTGGATCGAACATGAATCCAACCATGCCCTCAAAACTAAAATGATTATAACCCACGGACCAGACGTCCAATTGACGCGCCATGTATTGTGTTAGAACCCTTAAGACATGGACGTCCATTGGGTTACCCCTTTGTGGAGTTTAGTGCTGGTTGAAATACATATGATGGATTAATGAGCAGTTCTCCCCGAATCAAGCGCGCTATTAGGGGGAATCCAGTGGCTGGTAGGGAGGCAGAGTTTGTAGACAGACCATATATAGGTTAGTATCGAGCGATCCTGTGTGGTTCCCCACCTAACGGGCCTGGGTGGATCAGAACACCATTTTTATCTTTGGATTATCACCTAGAGGTCTTCTATGGATAGTCACCTAGAATCCCTGTATGGATCAGCACCTCATGACTCGATAAGGACTAGAATTAGAGCGTCCTGTCGTGGTTCAGCGATATACCGATACTTGGCAGATCTGATCCTATGTGGGTCAATGCAGGGTTTAGTTACCTATCGATCATAGGGGGGTAAGATTCTATGTGTATCGTTGTGGGGGTTAGAACCTATCGATCTTGTGTGGTTCAGACCCCGTATGGTTAGATGTATTGACTCTTGATAGAATAGGATGATCTAGCTTTGCGACTAATCATATGAACTTCTATACATCACTAAAAACCTGTTTTGAGTTGAGACTATGTTTGAATTTATACTTTTACATTTTTTTTTACTATAATCATATTGATACTTGTGTGGCACATTTATCCTTGTGGTCCTATCTGCATGGTGATACTTGTGTGGTACTTTTACATTCGTGGGGTAACATTCGTAGTTTAAACATTGTGGTACATTTACCCTCGCGGTGTTACCTTTGTGGTGTTTCCATTGTGGTATTTTTTCCACATGTATGAGAAGTGTATATATTGATAACTTTGTTGTATGTATGGGAATATACCTAATTAGTGTTTAGGTCTTTGTTCTTGGTTTTACTTTGTGGAATATTAGGAGACCTACGGGGTCACAGGGTCCCTACAGAGTATCATTACTCTAACCCCTACACGAGCTTCACCCTCACATTGTTGTGTCTTGTGGAAAAGACGTACAACATTGATCGAGGCTGAGGGATATAGGACTTGATGGTACTCTGGGGTAGATCATTCAGTGTGATGTGATGCAGGTACTACTGATCGTGGTATGTACAAACCCTTTAGGAATGAACTGTGATGGATGATCTTGGAGCTGCTTTCCACTTTTAAGAAGTATTTTTACATTTGAGTTCAACTCGTACTTTAAATTGGGTGTGTATTCCAACCCCATTACATTCATCACAGTCTTTACTACATTAGATTACCTAGTGGTTGATTCTTGTTGTGTTCTACTTTATATTTTTGTACAGGTTTAAAGAATGTTCTTTCCCATTTTAGGGATACGCCTTTCTGGTGCTAGTCTCCTGCCCATGGCCTATAAAAGGTGGGATTGGGGGAGTCATGGAACATGCCCCAGGGGAAGGGTTGTGAAATTTTATATATTAAATGTTTTAATAACTTCTACTTCACATGGACAGAGTAATCGATTGTCTGAACAAGTAAGATTGTACACAATAAATCCCATTTAACAGAGCATTAGAGGGAGATTAAATCACTGGGCTTTTCCCTTAACCAATTCCATACTAATATTCTATATATAAATCATGATATTAACCATTTATGGAATATGTTTATGATTATAAAGATCATTATGTAAATCATATATTTAAAAAAAGCTCAATAATGTATCATAATCATACACCTTAACATATGGGTGTATGAAGGTGTAATAATGGGTTATGTATCTATAACTAACCATTATGAATTTTAATATCTTCGTTAAAAATTTATAGTGATACATATATTACCATATATTACAACATTATATATCATTATCAAATGATTTATATATATATATGATATTCATTTGAAGAATTAAAATATTATTAATAAAATATGAGGTTTTAATTACATCACTCTAGTTAAAAAAACTCTTGAATTATGAAATAATTGATATTTCTAGGAATATTTATTATTTATTAATATTTATTAAAATTCAATTGATAAAATTCATTGATGAAGTCCAGTTTTATCATTATGAGGATAATAATAGTATAATTATCCTTAGAATAATTAATATTCAACAAAAAATGGTTTTTACAAAAAGGAGTAATTATCACACTTTTGGAATTATTCATTTAGAATAAATATTTCCTTTTATATCCACAATTATAACAAGTTTATTATTTATATATTCACAATATTTTGACAAAGAATAATTTTTGGCTAAAAATTATATATTTTATAAATATTTAATTTGTATTTTAACATCATTATTGCCAAAAATTTTATTTAATTAATATTATAATGACTATAAATTACAAAAAGATCATTCCCAATTAAAAATAATATTACTTTTAAAATTATGGATTAATTTAATATTCTAGTAATGAATCCTTAAAACCCTATATTATATTTTAATGATTTTAAATACATTCATTGTAAACATTAAACACTACCACATCACAAATTTTATTATTTTAATTATTATAGAAGTAATAAATAAAATATTAATAAATCCACTACACTTTGGAAGAGACCCTGGGAAAAACAATGATGTGGTTTGTGGTTTTGATAATTTTTTTATAGATTAAAAAAACTATTTTTAGAACTTAAAGAATAATTCCCCAATATATTATATAATTTTACTCCCATTATATCACTCATATTCACTAAAACCCAATTAATACAAAATATTCTTCCCATAACCCTATATAAATCCTTCCCAATGTGTGCTCATGCCCTTTATGAGCGTTTACCATGATTTTAGATGTGGCCTCTCAAGGTATGGGATCATCTTCTCCTATTCTTTATTCAATAAATTTCTTTGTATTAATACTTTTTATTTCCAATTTACCTTAATGAAATGTGTTTTTACAAATTTGTTATATAATCATGTTGATTTCAAGGTAATTATATACAAACATTAACTCTCATTAAACCCTTCCCAGAATCATTATGTACACCTATTAAGCAATTAAAATTATATTAAAATGTTTTAATAGAGGAATATGTGTATTCAATACCTATACCCATTTACACTCATGGTTATTCTTCATTATATACCAATAGAAAATTAATTATGGACTTCCATTTATTTATCCCACATTCCATAATCATGGGTGTAATATTGATGAAATATGTTCTTCTTTTGTATGATCATAGTGTCACACAAATTCATGTACATGATATCAATCAAACAATGGGACCCACAATAATATATCCCTCTCATTCATTAGGGTCTGTTTTTATCTCTAGAGACATCATGCATGGTTCATGGGTGGTTATCCTATTACATTATGTTATGATGTCATTATTTTTATCCAATGATTTTTTTATGATATCCTATCTTTTGATTTTTTGACATTCCTATGTTACGAAGATATAATCATTTTATAAAATGATTCTATGTCTTGTTTTGTGGTCTTCTCAACTTTTATGTGACCTTGATATGCTTCATGACTCACATGTGTTGTTCTCATCATGTTAGGCATTGATTATTATTTCACTAGGATTTAATGATCAGAGATTAATTATATATGTTCCAAAGTTATCTTGTACTACATTATAAGATCAGTTGAATAAAATTCACTGTTTTTTTAATTTTTAATAAATGTTTTATCACCCACGTTAATTTTATTATGATATATAGTGGATTTTCAAATGACACTAGGCCCCACTATCTCCTTTATTTTTATGAACTATGATTTTATATAATAAATACAGAGAAAATATTTATAAAATACATTGGTTTTTAAAATCATTCTTCATTGATGTTGTTCTTTCCCATTGTAGATTTATTTCTCTAAATGGTGATCCTCAAGTCAGACAATAATCCATGGGATTTTCAAGTTGTAATGATATTACTCATACCTATTCATTTCCCGATTTTTTTCTTAAAAAGTATTTAATAATCCATTGAATGTACCTAATTATTTATTATTATAATTATTTTTATGTAGTAATTATTTAATTTCTTATTATGATTGAATAATGTGTTTCCATTTTGAATCATATATTCTATAAGTTATTTTATACTGATGTTTAATTGTAATAAAATATATAATTTTTTAATAATTAATGAAATACAGGATATGGTAATATAGTATTTCTAACAAGATTAGGCGTTAGATTACCCCACCACCAAATAAATGACATCCACACAATTTTAATTTCTATTAACGAATAAAAATAGATAATGGCATCGAAAATATTTACACTACAAATATACATTTTCAAATGAGATTTATACATTACAATATTATATATGATTGGGAAACAAAAAATCTCTCTAATAATATTCATATCTCCAATACTATGTTTCTCTCTAATAATTTTATCTAAATAAATATCATTTTTGGGTATTAGGACCCACATAATACATTTAATTTTCCTAAAGTGTTCATAGTAAAACATTAACTAATATTTGCTCATAGGATGAATCTGAATTTGAAATTTTATTTCCATATTTTAGTAATCAATATTTATTCTAGAGGGATATAGTCAATCAGTTCCCAAAAAAAACATTAAATTCATTTAATGGATGAAAAATTAAAATTTTATGAATCACATTCCCAAAAATATCATAATAGGATACAACAGTCAAACAACTTTAAACGTTCCTAGGTAATTAGAAATCACTCTATTGGGGTGGTAATTTTATAAATTTATAAATCATCAGAGATATAATGGAGTTTCATGAACCTCGATCCTATATGACAACAACCAATCTATTGTTGGGTATAATTGTTTCTTCTTCATAATGACCCAGATCATTGTATGTTATTTCATAGGATCTTTATAGCTATCTAGGTATTAGAGGTTATTGGAAAATATTATCCTCATTATCCCTTATCTTAGATCATATATTTTAATAATCCCAAAACCCATAAATTCTAATATTTAAAATATGGGTTAAACATTTGTTGTGACATTTTTACAATCCATTTCTGACATCAGCTTTTGTATCCCTAATAAAAATCATTAGCTTGATGTTTAACTCTCCAATATTTAAATCATTTTATATCTCCTTTTAATTAATTTCATGGCTTCCTTTTGGAAAATATATTTACACTAAAGTAATATAATTTTATTCCCTCTTTGGACTTTATCGTGTATACTTCCATGAAAAAAATTTACTCTTTATTTGGTAGATTATAAATTCATTTAGGTTTTTGTTGTTAATAATAACAATCAATAGTTATTCATCCCTAACCACATCATCATAAACACTAGAAAACATCATATATTATTTCCAATAGTGACACTTACCATATTGACCATCACACATAATAATAACATGGTTCCTATTGGATCAAAACACTTTATTAAATAAAGGAATGTTTATGTATGGCCATTATAGAGAACGAAAAATTTAATACATAAATATTATATATTCTTATATGAATATTCTTTCTATAACAAAAATTTTCATACCATATTTTATTTTTTCTATTTCCATTGGAAACTTTGATACATATAAAACTAGTTCAAAATTGAGTTATATCACCTCCCACAATGGTCATCAACACTAGAACCCTTCACACACATATCACACATAAAACCATTAATCATAACATAAGTGTAACATCCCAAGTAAATATAGAATAATACATATTCATATTTATTAATATTTTTCAATTAAATAATAATTTTACTTTAAAGGGGTTGCTATGTTCGATAGCGTACTCGATAAGAAATAATGAGTTTCTTTGAAAACTTACGTTGCACACTATAATATAATAATATTATTTTAAATGGTAGTTAACACGTAGTCGTTTTATTGGCAGGAAAGAATATAAATAACAATAATATGATTATATATGTTTTTTAAATGTTTATACATTTACCCAATAAAAGATAAAGGCTTAAAATAAGAAAATAATTCTATTTTAGGCATTGATACTCTAATATTCACTAAAAGGCCTACTTATCATCTTTTGATGGTGAAACGTCTTTAAATATAGTTTTGGTCACTCCTATATATTATATTGGACCAAATAAAACTCTTCTTTAGAATCGGGAGATCAAAATTTACTTTGTGTAAGTTTTTGGTATTTTTCCGATAAAGGTCATTTTTTAATGAATAGTGAAAAATGTTGTCTTTTAATTCAAAACCACTTTTTAATTTAATTTACTTATATGATTAGATTATATTTTTAATTGGTTTTAAAGTTCAATTAGAATATATTTATTACCATTTAATCCAATAGTGGTCGTTGAAATTAATTCCAGTTTGAAATTGGACTTAAACTAGTATCAATTTTTTGATACATATTATTTCATAAAATACACTATTTGTTATGACAGCGGGAATTAATTATTAAATTAATTAATGAAACTTTTATGTTTTTAATTTTTTAAAATAGACATCATTTTTTAATTCAGAATATCTAATATAGCTTAGGGTGAATTTTTTGTATTTTTCTGGAAAAAATCAATTTTTGATGAATAGTGAAACCACTAAGTGGCAGTTAAAAAAACTGATTTGTCTTTTAAATGAAATTTTACATCCTCTGTGTTTCTAATTTCAAAAATCCGACATACCTGGATTTCATTAAGAAGTAAAATGTGGATCACTGGGATTAGAATAATTTTTTGGTGAATAGTAACTGTCAAGTTTTTAATTGCGATTAGAGGTAATTAGTGTCGTTTAGGGTAAAAATAATGTTTTAATAATATGAAATGACCTAGAAACATGTCCTACCCACATTGGATGTGTCATGGCCTACCAAGAAAATCCATGGGTAAACTTGGGGACCCCATGGAGCCACTTTGGTAGGAAAATGACACTAATAACTTTTTATTTAATGTAAAAATTAAAATGTCACAAACATGAGTTGTTTTACTAAAACAATTTTTAAATGGGGTTATACAAGTCATATTTTTTACTATAAATTTTAATTAGAAAGATAAAAATATTTCCTACATCATTCTATTTTTTTATAATTTTTAGACATTAAATAAATTAAATTATTTTTGACACCATGATGATGCATCGATTACATCATTATTTAACGATTTAAATAAAATTAAAAGATAATGTAAAATAGAAGACCTACACATGTCAAAAACCTATTTTATGGGTTTATTTCGAACTCTTATCACCTTATCCTCAAAATATTTAATTATGGGACCTTTTAAATCAGAAAATCATTTTATAATAAAGTAACCTTTTATAACTTTCTGAGAGTGCCCCACCTCTCCTCTTATAAAAGGCCCCCACCTCTACCACCATACCCACACCTCTCAAGCCTTTGGCTCGTCCAACCTCTGCACATTTTGTCTCTACACATACCTATCTTACTCCTAGAAGCCTCAAATTGGGAATAATTCTTCCCAAGGAAGCCGTTGATCTCAAATCAAAAAGAGTTACCCGTTTTAAAGATAGTGTCTTCTCTTGTGTTATTATGTTTTATTTTGTTTCTACAAACCCCTAAACACTTATTAATCTTTTCTTTTGTAACACATACAGAATCCTCAATATACTAGGATGTTCTTATAATATTTATTCTATCTACACTTACACACACCTTCATCTAAGGGTTAAAGAGCATACTGTTTCCGTGGATGGTGAATTTCTGCCTCACGAAACGATGATTGTTCAATATTCTTCTAACACCTTCAAAGGTGGCCATTATGATGTCACTATATTTATATATGATATATAATATCTTTAGTTTTTACTTAAGCTTATTTATTTTTCATTTATGGCATACCTTTATGGTTTTTATTATGGGTAAACGCGATATCATCATTTTAGGAAGTGCGGACTACCGCCCCCTCAAAGTGATTTGATTCGTTAATACCATATGTGATATGTATAATGGATATATTTAATGATATTATAGATTAAATTATACTGGAATTATAATATACATTTAATTCATTATGATTCCATTCCATAAAATATGAAATATAAATGAAAGTAGCGTTCATGCGTACGTACGGCTTACCGTCTCCATGAACGGTGCATTTCATTTTGTACCTCTAAATGAATATGTAATATTATAAATTCATATATATACCAGATATATATGATATATATGGCATCTACATCAGGAATATCATTCTTGAGATAATGGATATTTTACTACATGAACAACTTGTAAATATAAGAAGTTCACTTTTGACTCAAGTACCAAATATCGAAAAAATGACCGTTATTAACATAAATGAATTCATAATGTTAATAACATGGTAATAGGTGACAAAAAGGATTAATTAACATCAAAAAGGTTCGTAATCAAGTATAAATTAACTTAGGATTATTATTCAGGACATTAAAGAACGACAGATTCAAGTCGGACCCGAGGTAGGGGAATTCATCTCAATCTCCTTTCATTGAGGCATATTTTGTTTTATACACAATTTTCTTTTATACGGTGTATAAACCCCATCGACTTTTAATTTTATTCAAAAGGAATCTTTTTATATGAAGCGTTTTACTAAACAACAAAAATGAATGTTTCTTTTAACGTACACGGTGATAATGACCTTTTCCGCCGCCGTGAGTATTATTT
Organism: Viscum album; assembly: GCA_963277665.1. Classification (NCBI taxonomy): domain Eukaryota; kingdom Viridiplantae; phylum Streptophyta; class Magnoliopsida; order Santalales; family Viscaceae; genus Viscum; species Viscum album. The sequence continues at coordinate 199,115,725 of OY728121.1, read as the reverse complement.
GGTCTTTGGCTTCCACAACAAGCCGTAAAGTTATTAAAATGAAACAAATACCATATAATCTTTTATGTATTTTGGAATTGAAAATGGTTTTTATAATGGATCTATTATGTCAATAAATTTAACTGATATATTTTGATCTAAATGTGGAAATTTTTTCCTTCCATTATATTTGTTTTATGTCTTATGATTTTATAATGGTACTTGGACATTTGATGGGTGGTTACGTGATAAATCATATGAAGGGTGGTGCCGTGAATACTAGGATGGGTGGTTACGTTATAACCTCCAATGCATTGGGTATGGAATTCGGCCGTATGGCTATTCCATTAAGTGATATGTGTGGAAGTTGACCGTATGGTTATTTTATTTATGTATGTTTATGTCCCATGTTACCTTTATATTTTATGTGTTCTTTATATGGGTTTTATAGTAATATTTTGGTTAAAAAAGGGTAAGTAATGATCATTTATTCAGTGATGAGTTTTTACTACTTCATAAAGCTGAAAAGTATTACTTTGATAAAGTATACATGGTTTACTTGAGGTTTTGAAAAACTAAGAGTTTTCATTATTCGTGTATCCCTTACTAATCTTTTTATGCTAACCCCATGTTTTTGAAATGATTTTCACAGGACTTAATATGTAATAGGGTCAAGGATGGAATCAAGGAAATGTCATCCTATCTAATACATGGAACTAGACATGTTTTTTTAAGAGTTTTTATTTTATGGAAACTTAGTAGAAGTGTCTACTTTGTAATCTTTTGAGATGTAATAGTTATGTCCAAATTCTCTAAAACTCTAAACCTGAAATGATCCTCAATGTGAATTATTCATTTAATTAAATATTGAGTAAGGTATAAGGTCGGGGCCTTATAGTTGGTATCATAGGTCGGTTTAGAAAACTTCAGGAGATAGAAAATGGTTAAATTATAAATTACATTATGGTATGATTGAAATGATATAGAATTTAAAGATTACCATGTAGCTTCGCCTAAGTTATTTCTATGTTCAGAATGTTTTTCCACAGAGGAAACAAATAATCTATGTTGGGACGACATCAGGAGGAAGAAAACCTTCCAAATCAGCAAACTAAGATGGTCGGAATCAGAACTGAACAGTTTGTTGCAGTGATGGCACAGTTGACTCAGGCTATAAATGGTGGTGGTATCCATGCACAAGATCATCCAGATCAACTGTAGAGGGACATGTAAGTGGTGGAACATTTCATGAGGAGACATCCCCCAACATTCAAAGGATCATCTGACGTCATGCTAGCAGAAGGGTGCATTAAAGCACTATATAAGATTTTTGATGTCATGGGGTGTTTAGAACATCAAAAGGTTAGTCTTGATGTTTATCATTTTGAAGGAGAAGCTGATCAGTGGTGGTCGTTGGTGAAAAATATCAGGGATAGTGGTGAGATTTATTATCTTCACTGGGACGAATTCAAAGGTATGTTTCTTGAGAAATATTTTCCTAAGGTGGTTCGTCTTAGGATGGAAAAACAACTCCTAGAATTGAGGGAGGAGGATGACTCAGTGGTTGCTTATGAAGAAAAGTTCACTCGACTGACAAGGTATACTCTAAATTTCATAAAAGATATTAATAGTAAAATCAACCATTTTTACTCAGGGTTAAAGCCAAGGTATAGAAGGGATTTAGCTTCTCGTGAGGTCAAAAGTTATGAAAAACTTGTTTGATATGCGGAGAAGGTGGAAATGGAGATTGCCGATGATCAGGTCTTCTTTGACAAACAACAGAATAAGAGGTCCAGTTTCTAGGAAAAGGGGAAGAATTCATCAAAGAAACAAGGAGGTAAGAAAACCAAATATCCATCCTGTGAGAAGTGTGGTAAAATGAAACCTGGATAATGTTTATCCAAGTCTGGAATGTGATTTTAGTGTGGTATCTCTGGTCATATTGCTCGTAACTGTAAGGAAGATGAACAACCAGGCAATGAAAAGCCAGCGGTAAGATGTTTTAAGTTTAATTAAATTGGACATTATGAAAATGAGTGTCTTAATAAGAACTCAACTAAGGGAAAGCAGCCAGACTACAAGCAGAAAGGGGTGGTGAAATCATTTGCAACTACATCAGCAGATGTTGGGCCATCGAATGAAGTGGTATCAGGTACACAGTTCGTTTGTTCATATTATGCCAATGTGTTGTTTTATTTAGGTTCTACACATTCTATCATTTCTGAGAAGTTTTCTAGTAAATTGGGAATTCCATCTCAAGATATGAATCCTGAGCTTATGGTAAAATCACTCAGAGGGAACGTTGAAACAAAAAGAAATTATAAGAACCTTCTTATCCTTTTGTGTGCAAAGAATCTACCAGAAAACCTTATTGTTTTTCCTCTAGTAGAGTTTGATGTTATTTTGGGCATGGATTGGCTTTTTGTTTATCATTCTAAGATTGATTGCAGAGCTAAAATGGTTTATTTTCAGAATGATTTTCAGTTTGTGTACACGAATGAACCCCTTCTTTTGATAACATATCAGGAAGTTGAGAAACTAGTAAAAGATGGAAATGAATTTTACCTTTCACATGTTGTTGAAAATAAAGGAACTATTCAGATTTATGATTTTCAAGTGGTAAATGAGTATCTTGATGTTTTTCCTGATGATTTTCCTAGTATTATTCATGATCGAGAAGTAGAATTTACTGTTGACTTAGTTCCTGATTCTAAGCCAATTTCAAAACCCCCTTATCGAATGTCTCAAGTTGAACTTTTAGAGTTAAAGAAACCATTGCAGGAGTTATTAGATAAAGGTTTTGTTCGACCTAGAACATCACCATGGGGTGCTCTTGTCTTGTTTGTTAAAAAGAAAGATGGTTCAATGAGGCTTTGAATTGATTATAGAGCCTTTAATAACATTAGTATTAAGAACAAGTATTCTTTTCCTCATATCGATGATTTTTTTGATCATCTCCAGGGAGCTCAGTATTTTTCGAAGATTGACTTGAGGTCGGGGTACCACCAGTTGAAAGTAAAAGAATCATATGTTCTGAAGACTGCGTTACGTACTAGATATGGCCATTATGAATTTGAAGTTATGCCTTTTGGGTTAACCAATTCACCTGCTATATTCGTGGACCTTATGAATATAATTTTCCATGAGTTCATGGATATGTTTGTGGTTGTTTTCATTGGTGATATTTTGGTGTTTTCTAAAATGAAAGAGGATCATGAAAGTCATTTATGTGTTATCTTGAAAATCTTAAAAGAAAAAAACTGTATGGGAAATTCAGCGAGTGTGAGTTTTGGTTACAACAAATTTCTTTCCTTGGTCACATTGTTTCAAAAAATGGCATAACTGTTGATCCTACTAAAAGAAAAGATTTTGAAGAATGGCCAAGACCCACAAATGTAACTGATATCCGTAGTTTTCATGGTTTGGCAGGTTACTATGGAAGGTTTGTTGAAATGTTTTCACGGTTATCTAGTCCAATGACAAAGCCAACTCGGAAGGGCATTAAGATTATCTGGACAAAAGAATGTGATGATTTTTTTGAGGAGTTGAAAAGTTGATTTGTGAATGCTCCAGTTTTGGAACTTTCTTATAGGAATAGTGAGTTTGTTATATATTTTGATGCTTCAATGAAGGTACTTGGTTGTGTCCTTATGCATAATGATCAGGTAATTGCAAATGCTTCATGTCAGTTGAAAACTCATGAGGTAAATTACCATACAAATGATTTGGAATTAGCAGCAGTTGTTTTTGCTCTAAAAATTTGGAGGCATCATTTGTATGGAGTAAAGTGTGAAATATAAACTGATCACAAAAGTTTAATGTATATATTCACTCAGAACGAACTGAACATGAGACACATGAGATGGCTAGAATTAATCAAGTATTATGATTGTACAATTCATTAACATCCGGGAAAAGAAAATAAAGTAGCTGATGCTTTGAGTCGAAAAAGTAATGCTTAATCAACAATGTTGTGGTTGGAACATGATCCTTTTGTTAAGGATTTGATGAACTTTGTCATAGAATTTGTTATTGTAGGAATTTCTTTTGTTTTGTTCCAGGTATCAGTGAGATCATCTCTATCAGACAAAATTAAGAAAGCACAGAAGCAAGACAATGGGTTGCAGAAAAAGGTAGAGCCTTTTCAGAAGGGTAAGTTGACTGAATTTGACATTGATAATGATTGTGTTTTGAGGTTTGGGAAGAGATTATGTGTGCCTGGTGATTCACAGTTGAAGAATGAGTTGTTATTTGAGGCTCATTGTTCCCCATTTTCAGTACATCCTGGAATTACTAAGATGTACAGAGATCTGTGGGAGTATTACTGGTGGGATGGAATGAAAAGAGATGTTGCCAATTTTACTGTTAAATGTTTGACATGTCCGTAGGTTAAAGCAGAGCGGTAGTTACCAAAAGAGATGCTTCAGCCTTTACCGGTGCCAGAGTGGAAATGGGAAAATGTATCCATGGGCTTTGTTATGGTATTACCGAGGACCTCTCATGGTAATAAAATAATCTGGGTTATTGTTGATCGCTTGACTAAATCTGATCATTTCCTTCCTATTTGAGATACTTTCTTTCTAGATAAACTTTCTCGATTGTATCTTAAAGAGATAGTAAGGTTGCATGGAGTTCCCCTATCAATTGTATCTGATCATGATCCCAGATTTACTTCTTACTTTTGGAAAGGCCTTCAGAAGTCGTTGGGTACTGAATTAAATTTTAGTACATCTTTTCATCCTCAATCAGATGGGCAGTCAGAACGAACAATTCAGACATTGGAGGATATGTTGCGTGCTTGTTCGATGGATTATCATGGATGTTGGGACTAACATCATTCTTTGGTTGAATTTTTATATAATAACAGTTTTCATTCCAGTATACAGATGGCACCGTTTGAGGCATTATATGGGAAGCGGTGTTGAACACCAGCTTTTTGGGATGAAGTGGGTGAAACGAAGCTGATGGGACCAGAATTGGTAGGGGAGATGGAAAAAAAAGTTCAGTTGATTCAGAAACACATGAGAACAGCTCAGAGCAGACAGAAATGTTATGCAGATAATAGGAGGAAGGGTCTATCTTTCAAGGTAGATGATCATGTTTTTCTCAAAGTTTCACCGTGGAAAAGTTTGATGCGATTTTGTAAGAAAGGAAAGTTGAGTCCATGGTTCATTGGACCATATGAAATTCTGGAGAATGTTGGATTAGTTTCTTATCGCATGGCTTTACATCCGTGTTTATCTCAGGTACACAATATTTTTCATGTTTCGATGTTGAGAAAGTATATTCCAGATTCATCTCATGTTTTGAGCTAAGAGGTAGTTCAGTTGGAAGATAATCTCTCTTATGAAGAACAACCAGTCCAGATTCTTGACCAAAGAGAGAATGTGTTGCGAAACAAGGTAATTTACTAGGTAAAGGTTTTGTGAAAAAACCATATGGTTGAAGAGGAAACATGGGAATCTGAAAATGCTATGAGGGATAAATACCCCCACATATTTTGATAAGTGAATAAAATTGTGAGGACGCAATTCCCAAAAGGGGGGTGGGATGTAACATCCCAGGTAAATAAAGAATAATAAATTTTCATATTTATTAATATTTTTGAATTAAATATTAATTTTAATTTAAGGGGGTTTCTATGTTCGATAGCGTACTCGATACGCAACAATGAGTTTCTTTGAAAACATACGTTTGCACACTAGTAATCTAAAAAAATTAATTTAAATGGTAGTTAACATGTAGCCTTTGTATTGGCAGGAATGAATATAAATAACTAGAATTTGATTCTATATGTTTTTTAAATGTTTTTACATTTATCCAATAAAAGATAAAGGCTTAAAATAAGAAAATAATTCAATTTTAGGCATTGATACTCTAATATTAACAAAAAGGTCGACTTATCACCTTATGATGGAGAACCGTCATTAAATATATTTTTGGTCACTCTTATACATTATATTAGGCCAAATAAAACTCTTATTTAGAATCGGGACATCAAAATTTACTTTTTGTAAATTATTTGTATTTTTCAGATAAAGTTCATTTTTTAATGAATAGTGAAAAATGTTGTATTTTATTTCAAAACCCCTTTTTAATATTATTTATTTATATTATTAGATTATATTTATAATTGGTTTTAAAGTTCAATTAGAATACATTTTTACCATTTAATCCAATAGTGGTCGTTGGAATTAATTCCAATTTGAAATTTGACTTAAACTAGTGTCAATCTTTTGATACATATTGTTTCATAAAAACACGCTATTTGTTTTGATAGTGGGAATTAATTATTAAATTTATTATTGCAACTTATATGTTTTGAATTTTTTAAAATAGACATAATTTTTGAATTCAAAATATCAAACATATCTTCGGGTTAATTTGTGGTATTTTTCTGAAAAACATCAATTTTTGATGAATAGTGAAACCACTAAGTGGCAGTTAAAAAAATTGATTTTTCATTTACATGAAATTTTACCACCTCTGTGTTTTGAATTTAAAAAATATGACATACATGGTTGTAATTAGGAAGTAAAATGTGGAACAAAGGGATTAAAATAATTTTTTGGTGAATAGTAACTTTTAAGTTTTTAATCGCGATTAGAGGTAATTAGTTTAGTTTAGGGTAAAAATAATGTTTTAATAATATGAAATGTCCTAGAAACATGTCCTAACTTCATTGGATGTGTCATGGCCGACCAAGAAAATCCATGGGTCAACTTGGGGACCCCATGGAGCCACATTGGAAGGAAAATGACATTAATAACTTTTTATTATTGTTAAAATTAAAATGTCACAAACATGAGTTGTTTTACTAAAACAATTTTTAAATGCGGTTATACAAGTCATCGATTTTACTATAAATATTAATTAGAAAGAGATAATGATTTCCTACATCAATATATTTGTTTATAATTTTTAGACATTAAAAAATTAAATTTCTAATGACACCATGATGATGCAGCGATTACCTCATTATTTAACGATTTAAATAAAATGAAAATATAATTTCAAATATAAGACCTAAACGTGTAAAAAAACTATTGTATGGGTGGATTTCGAACTATTATCTCCTTATCCTAGAAATATATAATTTTTGGACCTTTTAAATCCAAAAATAATTTTATATTAAAGTAACCTTTTATAACATTCCAAGAGTGCTCTCCTCTCCTATTATAAAAGTCCCCCACCTCTACCACCTTACCCAAACCACTCAAGACTTTGTCTCGGCCAAAACCTACCTATTTTGTATCTCCACATACCTCTCTTACTCCTATAAGCCTCACATTGGGCAGAAGTCTTCCCATGGAAGCCATTGATCTCAAATCAAAAAGAGTTGCCCGTTTTAAAGGTAGCGTCTTCTCTTGTGTTCTTATGTTTTATTTTGCTTCTCCAACTTCTTAAACTCTTTTTATTAATTTCTTTTGTAACAACACCAGTATCCTCAATATACTAGGATGTTTTATAAGAATTATTCGAGCTTAACATACACACACCTTCATCTAATGGTTAAATAGAATATTATTTCTGTAGATTGCGAATTTATGCCTCACGAAACGATGATTGTTCAATATTCTACTATAACATTCAAAGGTGGCCATTAATATGTCACTATATTTATAAATTATATATAATATGTTTATGTTTTACTTAAGCTTATGTATTTTTCTTTTATGGCATACCTTTATGGTTTCCATTATGGGTAAACGTGATATCTTCATTTTAGGAAGTGCGGACTATCGCCCCCTCAAAGTGATTTGATTTGTTAATAACATATGTGGTACGTATGGAGGATATATTTAATGATATTATAGACGAAATTATACTGGAATCATAATATAAATTTAAGTCATTATGATTCCATTGAATAAAATACTAAATAGAAATGAAAGTAGCGTTCACGCGTACGTACGGCTTACCGTCTCCATGAACGGTGCATTTCATTTCGTACCTCTAAATGATTATGTAATATTATAAATGCATGTATATACTAGATATATATGATATATATGGCATCTAAATCATTAATATAATTCTTGAGATAATATATATTTTACTATGTGGACAACTTGTAAATATAAGAAGTTCACTTTTGACTCAAGTACCAAATATCGACAAAACAACCGTTATTAACTTAAATGATTACATAATGTTCATAACCTGGTAATAAGTGATATAAATGGAATATTTAACTTGAAAAAGGTTCTAATGAAAGTAGAAATTAACTCATGTTTATTATTCGTGACATTAAAGAACGATCGAGTCAAGTCGGACCCGAGGTAAGGGACTTCGTCTCAATCTCCTTTCATTGAGGCATATTTTGTTTTATACATAATTTTCATTTATACGGTGTATAAACCCCTTTGAATTTTAATTTTATTCATAATGAATCTTTTTATATGAATTGTTTTACTAAACAACACAAAGGAATGTTTCTTTTAACGTACGCGGTGACAATGACCTTTTCCGCCGTCGCGAGTATTATTTGGTCATTGGCTTGCTCAACATGCCGTAATGTTTTTAAAATGACTCAAATACCATATAATCTTTTAGGTATTTTGGTATTGAAAAATGGTTATTATAATGGATTTTTTATGTCAATATATTTAAGTGATATATTGTGATCTAAATGTGGAAATGTTTCCCTTCCATTATACTTGTTTTATGTCTTATGATTTTATAATGGTACATGGACATTTGATGGGTGGTTACGTGATAAACCATATGACGGGTGGTGCCGTGAATACCAGGACATGTGGATACGTTATAACCTCCAATGCATTGGGTATGGAAGTTGTCCATATGGCTATTTCATTAAGTGATATGTGTGGAAGTCAAGCGTATGGTTATTCAATTTAAGTATGTTTATGTCCAATGTTACCATTATATGTTATGTGTTATTTATATGGGCTGTATGGTAATCTTTTGGTTAAAAAATGGGTGAGTAATGAACTTTTATTCAGTGAAGAGTGTTTACTACTTCATAAAGGTGAAAAGTATAACTTTGATAAAGTATACATGGTATACTTGTTGTTTTAAAAAACTAACAGTTTTCATTCTTCGTGTATCCCTTACTATGATTTTTATGCTCGCCCCAAGCTTTTGAAATGTTTTTCACAGGACATTATGTGGAATATGGTCAAGGATGGGATCAAGGAATAGTCATGATATCTAAAATATATAACTAGACATGTTTGTTTTTAGATGTTTTTGTTTTATAAAAACTTAGTAGAAGTGTCTACTTTGTAATCTTTTGAGATGTAATAGTTTTGTCCTAATTCTCTAAAACACTAAACCTGAAAAGATCCTCAATGTGAATTATTCATTTAATTCAATATTAAGTAAGGTTTAAGGCCGAGGCCTTATAATAATTATGGGAACAGAAAAATTGGAGACATCATATGATAATTATGGGTAAACATGGGAGATATCAAACTATAATGACCACAAGGGAATTATAACAAGAGACTGATAGTAAAAAACCATACCCTACATATCATTGATCATAAACTTGATTAATTGCATATTTTTTTTGCAGCTCATAAGACATGAATCATAATTGAATCAAAAAACCTGATATTGAAGAAATAAATTATAAAAAATAGATTTTTGGAATACAAGTAAGAATAAAAAATTGGTTCCTTAGTTTTTATTTTTCATTGTGAAATCTATCAGAGTAGAATGGGTTCACCGAAAAATCAATCATAGAGCTCGTGGTAAACTCCAGAGACTATCATTGTGGAAAATTGCCACAACACAATTGGTTTCACCCTAAATTTCATTTTTTTTATCTCAAGATAAAAGAATATTTACACATTTCATTTGAGGTTGAATTATGTCCCACAAATCACATAATGAAAATTGTTTATTTTTTGTTCTAAAAGACAATAAAAAATTAATCAAAATAGATCCCATTAAAATAAAAGACATTCATAAACATTTATTTTTTGGATAACACTTTCAAAAGAAATGTTTTTTATAATCCTTCCATTTTTTCATCATAGATTAAACCATGTAAAAAGAAGTAGTATTCATATGATTTTTATCTGGGTATTACCAATGAAAGTGAAATGGTTTTCATAAAAATGTTGTTTAGATAATAATAATCAAAATAGGAAAATAATAATAACATTATCCTTGAATTATAACTCAAATAAAAAAATATGTAAATTAAAATAACTTCATCGTAGTTGGAATATTATATGAATGACAAAATTGATAAATTATTGAAGAATATACAAAATTTTCGATTAAAATATATATTTATTACTCAGAAATATTTAAAAAATATAATAATTTTAATTGAAAATAACCCATTAAAATTATAATGGTTGATTTAAAAAAATTTTTGTTCATGATAGAAATCGATTTGGTTCAATTTGTTCATGTTAAAATAAAAAATCCTTTAGAATTTTTATAAAATTATAATGAGAATAGTTTGGAAAAATAATAAAGATCCCTGTAATTTTTTATAAATTTTATAAAGAGGTATTAAAAATTATATATAAAATCATCAGATAGTAGTAAAAACATTTTTATAATTCATACTTATATATAAAATGATTTTTCATCATTATAGAGAAACAAATATGATTTTTCATAATAATATTACTTATCTATAATTAAAACATTAAGAGAGTAAAGTGAATTGAAAACATTTATTATTCCATATAATCGGAGGATAAGAAAATAAATTTGTTTCATGAGATGTATATCATATTTCCCCTTCATCGTTTGTATATCAAAATAAATACTATTAAACCATGAGATTGAAACCTTAAACTGTTACTATTTTGTTATCTTTTCAATCATGAAACCCATGAATCGTAGTATTAAGAGGGACAATAAATATAAAGAATAAAATGATATCTACGATATAACATGTAATATAAGAAGTATATAAACCTCAAAATAGAGGATAGATATATAAGATAACTTATTCATCAAAGGAGACATGTTAATACCAAACTCTATTAAATTAAGTATTGACATCATTCATACGCATTAGAACCTATTATAATACATATATATATATTCATTATATATCCATTTATTGAACATATTAAAATTTATTATACTCTATAGAATTACAATGTATAACATTATTACCTGTTTATCATAAAATCCTTGTTAAAATATTGTTTCGAGTATCAACTACATTATTTTTCTTGTTTGTTTTAGTTTATTATATTTGATTCTTCTACATTTATAATGATTAAATAATTTCTAAAATTTTAACCCCAATATATATATATATCACATATATTTATTACATAATTATTTATTTTAATCCATAAAAGATATCGATAGATAATTCGATACATCATTCACTCATATGATAGGTAGTATGTACAACTGACCACTGGTTCCATTTTCCTCACATGTAACACCCCATGAATTTATAGTATGTATCATTTAAATTTGAAATGATTAATATATTATGTCAAATAGAAAACCATGTTTAATACCATGATATAAAATTTCAAATTTTATCACTAAATCATTGGTATTAAATTTTTGGAGAGGAATAATAATACACACATTGTGAATTTTCTATTTTTGAACTCATGAAAATGAATTTTTATAGGAATAAGATAATATTAAATCAAATTTTATGGATAAATAGATATTTTCTTCTAAACGTTTTTTTCCGTGCTTAAATTGAAAACACGTTATAAATATAATTTTTGACCATGTTATAAATTCTATTGAACAAAATGAGTGACTTTTGGAAAATCAGAATTAACAAAATACCATTGGAAGAAATGTTGACGTTCATATGAAATTATTTATATTTCAATTAATATCTAAAACTAATGTAGTTTTAATAAATCATCAAATTATGTTATATTAAATTTATATGTATTATTTAATTTCTGGCACCTGCGAATGTATAAATAATATTTATGTATTTCATAACTGAAATAGGATATATTAATCTCATTAAATAAATAATTCATTGTATAAAAAATGATAAATTATGTGTAGTATTTCCATGAAATGTAAATGATTATTTAAAATTACATTATAAATATATTAATTTAAATTAAAATATATTTTCACAAAATATATTCATAGATTAATATTATTTTATCTTATGATTGTACGATAATTTTATGAGAGCTTACTTAATATTTTAAAAGTGTCAAAAAATCCGTTATATTTTTAAAAAATGTATTTTCTAGTAAATTGTTATTTTATTTAAAATTTAATTTCTCCCATATATTTAAAAATTATTTCATAAAATGGAGTACAATTTTTAAATACTGCCATCAAAAAATGGTCGGGGAGAATATTTTGGATTATTTGAAATAGTTAAACTTCTGATGAATATTGAAATATGATAATTTAATGGACATGAAATTGAAGGTAAATGAATGAATTATAGGTTCATGTATCATTTAGGTATTATTTAATCAGGTAATATTTATAACTCACATTCTATATTTACAATATTTAGTCCATAGAATAAACAATATTGATGGTCTTGAGCCAGAATAACAATCTAATGAATAAAATAGTTGAAAATACCTCTCTCATCCACTATAAATAGAATCCCTCACCACTCCTTCTCACAACACCATATATGAATTTTATATTTTTTTATATTGTTCCCAATTACTCTCCAAAACATCTTCCCCATAATTTATATAGTCTCGTCTCACCAAAATACCATTTCAATGTTCCTCTAAGAGGTTTTCATAGAAAAGACACTCATGTTGTAAAAACATATATATCTCTCTCTTTAAATTTCATTTCATTCCTTATCCTATAATTACCTCCTCTATCCAAAAATTCATTAAAACTCCATTCTATAAAATATAGAATATTTTTATTATGTTTATGTAATATCCTTCACAAAACAACTTCTCCACTGCCTTTTATTTCAAAAATGAAAACATCATCCAGGATCAGTCTGTTTACCTCAATCACCGATTATCCATTTTCATTATTATTGTTAAATTAGAGTTTATGATTCATATAATAAGTTATATAATGTTCTAAAAATAACATATATACAATATCTTAAATAAAATGATATAAAATTAGGATGGCCATAAAACCCCAAAAAAATAAATTAAATCATTTCCATTAATATTTTATCCAATAAATAATTCAAATTCTATATAAAAAATTGATTTATGAGGTAATTAAAAAATGTAGAAGTTCATTATTGACATTATATTTAAATTCATAAATAACAATTTCAATTTTAAATAATATTTCGTACATTAATACAAGTGAAAATATCATGAAAACCCAACAAAATGAACACTCTTGGAACGATGAAATTGAATCTTATAACACGTCATAAATGGAATAAATGAAATTGCTAATATTATATTAAATAAAATACATAACTAAGGGTATATTAATTAAATTATTAATTAATATAATATAATTATATAAGAAATTCAGTGAATGTTGGGAACCTTATCATACAAATCTTATGGGTTTTTTTAGGAACCTCCATTTTTTTATTTCGGGATTCGTTTTCTCTCAATATTCAAAACTATAATTATAAAATATTTTTATCTACTCCCCCTAAATTCTTTATCATGTTTCAAATATTTTTAACTAAATAATTTCTTATTTCATTGATGGGGTGAGACATGTTCTATAAGGTACATTTTTTTAAATTCATCTGGATAAAAAATAGCCGATTAAAGGAAATAACCAATATTCGACCTATTTTTCTAGTACACTTCCTAAAATGTTTATGGAACCAATGATATTCAAGAATAATTATTTTTACCATTAAAAAATATCTTATTTCATTCTATTTTTATGCATAAAATGATTCATTTCTCTACTTTAAATATCATTTATATATTCCCATCAAATTCACTTAAGTGGATCATTTATAATCTTCCTTTAGCATGCATTTTACTTGTCTTCTTTTTTTATGGACATAATATATCATTATATATTCCCTTTTCACCTTATAAATAATTTATGTATGTTTTTAATCCATTATTTAATGGACACCATTATGATATAGAAATATTTATTCCTTATGAAAATATATTAAAGACCCATATTTTTCAATGTATATTTTTTAAAATTATATGAGAATATTGTGAGTTCATGAAAATTGATGATGCATTATTATGAGGACCAGTGTAACCGAAATGAATTTATGAACTTTTTTCACGAGATCATTCAGTAAACATGAGAGCCGGTTTTTTTAACGTCTGAATTGGTGCTCTGAGTTGAAATCTGAGGGCACAGTTTCTCTCACAACGCCGTTAGTTTCTTAAGGAGACATTCACCTCGGATTCAGTTAATCTAGGGCGGAAAATAGTTTCTCCTACCCCTCGTGGGAAAATATAAAATTGTGGACATAAAAATAAACTAACTTTTTTTTTATTTGACCTTCGATTTCCTTTGAATTCTCAGTGGGGACCACCTGATCTCTTCAATCCACTTTTTATTTATTGTGCCAAACCCCCAACAGTAAATGACATAATTAAATGATCTTATTAAACCTATCAATAAGGGGGAGGCTCTCCATCCCATTGATTGGGCTCTTGGTTGAGGATCTTTCTTGAGGACACCTCTTTAATAGAAATAACATTTCTCCTTCGATGACCATTTCTCCAACAAAGAACTCCATATAAGGATCTCCAACGAGGAACATCTTCAATGATGATGAACCAACATCCGTCTTTATCTCTCCTCAGTAACTGAACATATCTTCATGGTAGGTATTTGTTTATTTTGTAGACACCTTAACCGTTCTTTTCATTTCTCTCTATTCATGACAACTAGGTATCTTACTAGCGTTAAAACGCAGATAGTGCAGGCCAAATAAAATTGACCCAACCCCTCCGTGACCCTTGTGGATTTTGGTGTTCTTCGTAGACAGTTTTTGGGTTGATCAATTTCTAACCGTGGGGATCTAGAATCGAAGGAGACATCCTGAGATGAGTGCGAGAGTTTACAGAATAAATACTGGGCCACGTGGGCGTGGCCGGTGCCCCGAGGAACGTCGCCGACAACTACTGTCGTCGACCGACACCAGAAGGGATTGAGAGCGGCAATTGACACTCTGGGAGGCCGCGACGGCGGCGGCGGTGAGACCATAATGTCAGAGAAGGGCCACATATTGTGTGTCGTGATGGAGGAAGGGTGGAAGTCGTCATTTGTCCAGCCACGTGAAAGGGGTGGAGGTGCACGTCCCTACTATTGGGCATGCATGGGACTTGGAACAAGGCCACAAAGCCTTAAGAGAGGCGGCTGACTCGATGTCTGCCACCAGTGGGGGTGCAGTGCGCGACCACGCAGCGTAGGTGGGCTGGCCATCCGGCAAACTGGGGAGGTGAGCTGGAACTCGGGTACCGCCTGCGAGGTGCCAGTGCCACATTGCACCAGCCGGTCAGCTAGCCAACCGAAACGGCCCAGCTGTTCGGGGTGGCCAAGAGAAACCTCCCCCGTGGGTGGCAACTAGAGAGGACCCCACCATGGGGCCACCGATCCATGGGCCAGAGCGGGCTGCCTAGCGGGTTGGGCTATGCTGGTGGGCCGGGTCGCGCTAGGAGGACAGGTCAGACCCAGGGCCTGACCAAGGAGCGGTCAGGTCAATCCGAATTGGGGCGAGTTGGCCCATGCTGGGAGTGGCCAGGCCGGGTCGGTACGGACCAGGACCAGCTTCGACCCCTTTTTCACTCTTTTGGCAATAACATGCCTTACATACGTCCATTTTACAAATCGCATGTTGATCCATAAACCATGGATCAAGATGGTCCTTTTGGTATACCCCACATGGGTTTTGGATGATATTGGTGTATGGTTGGGTTGGATCGAACACAAATCCAACTGGGCCCTTCGGACTAAAAGGCCACTAACATAGATAGCAGGTGTCATATTGATGCATCATCAATTGTGTTGAGACCCCTATTACATGGCAGTCCTTTGGGGTACTTCTTATTGGGACGGTATGGCCTTTTTATTATCGACCTGTTGCTTGAGGAGAAGACCCTCCCAGAATCAAGTGAGCTTAGTGCAAAAATCCTATGGATGGATGTAATATGAGAAAGGGATCCTATGTGGGTCTGTGCTTTGGGATCATACATGGTTCTCTATTCCAGTATCCCACTTGTAGCTACTCTTGGAATCCATGTGTGACTACTCTATGATCCTACGTGGGTATATCATACCAGGATCCTTTGTTGGTCTGATGATTTAGGAACCTTCATGGGTCAACCTCTCAGTAGAGTATGATGATTTAGTAGTTACATCTAATAATCTTTACTACTATACCTATGTTATACCCGATGTGAGCTAATTTCTAGTCTTTGTGGTGAATCCATTGTGGTTTTTCTTTATGTGATGTTACCTAAGAGGTACTCATCAGTATGGTGTTACCTTTGTGGTACTTCTTCCTTCGTGGACAATTTTGCTTTTGTCTTAGGATATGGATCTCTGTGTAATCTTGACAACTTTGGGAATATGTATGGGCGTACACCTATATAAGAATGGTTGTTACTTCGTACCTTATGATTTTACTCTTACTATTGAGGTTTGTCATTTTTGTATTTTGGTATACCTTTGGGGGCCTCGGGTTCCCTAATGAGTATCATTATACTCACCCCTGCATGGGCCATGCCCGCACCTTGTTGTGTTCTATGCAGACAGCAAACAAAATTGAACGAGGCTATGGCTGACTGACAGGAGGTTGCTCGAAGGTGGACATAGACGAGACATACAACATGGATGACTTGATCAAGAGTTGTACCTAACCTTCGGGTATGATTCTTGGTGGAATGTCTAGGTGATGTTTCCCTTTCAGTTGTACTTGTACTTTTTGATGGTCTTGTATACCAGCCCATGCATTCCGCACACATTTTACTATAGTAGTTAATTTTGGTTAATCATTTTTGTGTTTTCAGATAGTGTGTGTCAAAACATTTAAATGAAATTCCTTCCCGATTACTGGGATAAGCCTTTCGGTGCTATTCACTAGCCCCTAGCTTATCGAAGGCAGGCATGTGGTAGTCACGGCATGGACCTCGAGTATGGGTCATGAAAAATTGGTATAAAGGGGTCAGTTCTACCATAGAACATTAGAAATAGATCTTTTAACATTAATAGTGTTAAGTGTTATGAGTGTGGTTATCAGTTTAGGGAATCCAATATTGGTGCAGCGGCCGACATATCCATACCCCAGGACCCTGACTTTTGATTTCTGACTCGTTGTACAAAAACATTGATTTTTTTTTGTTATGATATGTTTATTTCCATCTTGTTGATTCAACTCACCAGGTATAACATATTGTTCGTGGAACACCATTTTCATTTCAGTATGCCCCCATGTTGACTGCCAGCACGAGTTTTAGGTAGATCATGTCGTGATAGCCCACCGAGCGATGAGGCCTCCGTGCATGGCAATTTTTTCCATGGAGGCCCTAGAGTTACCATTACCCATTGGTCCACCGATTCCACCAGCCCCAACAGCAGAGATTTCATGCTGGTTGAGCACGTTACCAGAGTTCTAGTGCTAGAGGCCACCTAGGTCTAGGGGTGAGATGGACCCACGGGTGTCTGAGGATTGGTTGGAGGCCATGGTGAAAGTCTTCCGACTGGTAGGGACACAAGTTTATCTCGCGGTGATCATGGCTTCCAGTCTTCTACAGGAAACAACAGGCAGATTTTGTAGCATGATGCTCCAGGTTCACGACGAGGTGACACTTATTTGGGAAGACATTGAGAGACTATTTCAGGAAAATATTGCAAAAGATACCCTTCATGCAATGCGCATACATGAGATTCTTCATTTGTAGTAGGGATTCATGAATGTGGATCAGTACTCAGTGGGGTTCACCGACCTCCCATGCTACTCCACTGATATGGTGCAGGACCCATTATTTAGGGCCCATACCTTTGAGCAGGGACTCAGGTGAGAGATCAGGGCTTTGATAAATTCTTTCCGCATCCCAACGTATGAGGGTTTGTTAGAGCGAGCCCTCTTAGTGGATAATTTTCTTGCATACATGTCACCAGTAGAGAGACCCACCACCAGGCATCACATAGAGGAGTCTTATGGAGCTGCCAGCAGATAGATGACATAAATATCCAAGAGGATGATACCTACGTGTGGATGACCACAGGATTCAGGGACAGTTGTGTGGAGCACCTGATATAGTGCTAGTCATGTGAGGAGAAGGTAGTGTTATTGGTGCAGCGGGAAGGGTTACATGGCTCGTGACTGCCCGACCAGTCATATGAATGATCAGTACATGGATGATGAACCGCCAAGGCAGATATAGAGGTTTTTCCATGGAGGTCCCTAGGTATTAGGAAGATGTGGCAGAGGAGGTGGTCATGTAGCTGGCGGTGGGCGACGATTCTAGTTTTTACCGCCACCCCCACCTGGTGGTCCACCCTGACCATAGGGAGTGGGTGGAAAGGGGCGAGCTCAGCTCCATGAAGTTGAGGCCTAAGACCATAGCACTCCGGAGATGATACATGGTACAATTAGTGTCTACAACACCTTTTCTATAGTTCATTTAGAAACATGTTCCAATCATTCATTTGTTACCACTACCCTCGTTCAGAGGTTGGTGATTGTGGTGGAGCTATTGGATTGATCCTTATGACTAGTGAACCATACGATAGATTATTTGACGATTACAAAATTGTGCCAGCAGTGTAAGCATACTCTTGGAGGTGAGGGCTTTGGCTGTGATATTATTTTAGCTGCGTCGAGGCCTTATGATGTAATCATGGGTATGGATTGGTTATCTACATTCCATGCCTAGATCGACAGCATTAGGTAAAAAGTATGGTATATCCACTTGGATGGGACTATTTTTACCTTCACTGGTGAGATGGGAGCCCTTTCAGCACAGGATGGATTTACTTGGAGGACAGTCCAGCCATTCACTTCTATTTTGGCTAGCCTTACCCTCGAATCTGTTGATATAGAGAGTTAGAGCTATCCTATAGTGGTGGACTAGTACACCTATGTCATCCCTGATGATGTTTTGGGTCTACCTCTTCATAGGGAGGTGAACTATTACATTGACTTGTACCCCTGGATGGCACAGATATCTACACCAGCATATCGGATGGCTCCCGTGAAGCTTCGTGAGCTGTGGGTACTTCTGGAGGAATTACATGGGAAGGGGTTCATCCGACCTAGTGTTTTTCCATGGGTTACCATGATTTTGTTGGCCAGGAAGGATGATGGGAGCTTAATAATTTTTTTTGACTATCACCACGTGATCTAATTGACCATGATGAACAAGTACCCTCTTTCGGGGATTGAAGAACTCTTTGATTAGCTGAAGGGTTCACAGTTGTCCTCGAAGAAAGACCTCATGTTAGACTATCAGCAACTCATAGTATGAGATGAGGATGTGCAGAAGAAGAATATCAGATGTTAGTACAAACATTATGAGTTTTTGTTCATGTCGTTTGGCGTGACCAACGCTCTACCAGTGTTCATGGGACTCATGATCATGATCTTTCATCCATACATTGATCTCTTTGAATTAGTCTCCATCGATGACATTCTAATCTACTTGGCTACGGAGGAGGAGCATGCCTATCATTTGCAGGTAGTTCTAGACACACTCCGAGAGCACTAACATCATGGTACGCTCTCAATGTTCTAGTTCTAGATCCGAGAGGTTCACTTTCAATGACATGCCATCTTGGAGGATGGAGTTGCAGAGGATCATGTAAAGATTGAGGTGGTACTTTCTTGGGAGCCACCCATGAGTGTGACAGAGTTACAGAGTTTCCTATGTTTGGCCGGATAGTACTGGAGATTTCTGTAATATTACATCAGTGTTTCAGCACCTTTATCAACATTGATGAAGAAGGGGAAAACATTTGTGTGTCCGGAGAGATTCCATTGGAGTGTTCAGGAGATGAGGTAGATGATAACGTGTGCACCCATCATGTGGCTTCTAGAGGAGGGAGTTGGGTATATAGTTTACTGCGACACATCATGGACCATTATCAGATGTGTCCTGATTTAGGAATGATTAGATATCACATATGGTTCTCAACATCTAATATAGCATTGGTAAAACTACACTACCCATGACCTTGATTTAGCAATAGTGGACTTCGCTTTGAATAAGTGTCGACACTATCTGATGGGTGAGTATTTTACGGTCTACTCTGTTCACCAGATTCTCAGGTATATCTTATCCCAGAAGGAACTGATCCTGAGATAGCAGCATTGGCTTGAGTTCCTCCAGGACTATGACTTCATGATAGTCTATAGTCATGTGAAGGGGAATGTTGTAGCAGATGAACATAGTAGGAGATATGGTATACGGTTGTTTGGTGAGGTGACAGAGCAGTTGGATGATTTGTAGATATCCTTTGTGGATCGATATGGAATATCTTTTGTTCAGTCTCTTACAGTCACTCCCCCACTCCTTCAGTATGTCAGGGAGGCTCATCGTGGGGACAATGACTGTAAGGCTCAACGCGGTCAAATATCCACAGGACAGACACCTGATGGATTTTCTGAAGGTGGGGAGCCTGTCATCTTTTTTAGAGGACGTTCCATGGAACTAGTGTCACATCAGGAAGAAGTTTTGAGGGAGTTCCACATATCCCCTCTAGCGGTACATCTAGAAGAGGCAAATATGTTCTCAGACCTCAGACAACAGCACTGGTGGCTGGTAATGAAGCAAGAAGCAGCATAATATTTCTCTCAGTGCTTCACTTGTCAACAAGTGAAGGAGATCATCAGGTACCTGCATGAATAATTTAGCATTTAGTGGTCCCAGAGTGGAAGTGGGATGGAATAACCATGGACTTCATGACAGAACATCAATGTAAATCTAGGGGTCATAATTATATCTGGGTAATCGTAGACCAACTCACAAAGTTGGTGTAGTTCCTACCGATTAGAGAGCAGGGTTCAGTAGAGAGTATGGGATTCCTTTATGTGCATGAGATTGTGTGGCTACATGGAGTACCCTCGACGATTGTCTCCAATCGTGATACACATTTCACTTCCCGACAATCTAAGTGGTTGTAGGAGGCTTTTGGAAACAACATCATTTGATCACCACCTCCGATCATCAGACGGATGGCTAGATTTAGAAGACCATTAAGACCCTCGGGGATAAGCTACATGCTCGCGTCCTCGACTTCGGTCATAGTTGGAAGGATCACATTCCCTTGGTGGAGATTTCATACTACAATATCTATCAATCCACCATTAGGATGACACCATTCGAGGATCTGTATGACCGACCATGCAAATCACCATTGGGCTGGACTAGCCCAGGGGAGTTAGCAATCGTGGGACCAATGATGGTACGAGCAACCTTGGAGAATGTGCAGATCATCCAGGAGTAGATGAAGACTGCACAAAGTAGGAAGAAGTCTTAATCTGACTAGATATTGAGATCTCTATTGTTCGAGGATGTTGACCACGTCTTTCTATGGGTCTCTCCCCGATGAGTTTTGCAGTGATTTGTCTAGGGCGACAAGTTATCTTAGAGGTTCATCGGACCCATTCAGGTCCTGAAGAGCATTAGAGAGGTGGCATACAGCTTAGATCTTCCAACTCAGATGCTTAGGGTGCACGACATTTTCCATGTATCCCATCTATGGAGAAATGTGCACGACCCTTCACACACCATTGACTATGGAGAGCATGACATTGAAGAAGGGGTGGTGCTTTTGGAGGTTCCATTGGAGATTTTGGTTCGATAGGAGAGAGTCTTTCATGGTCTATTGATACCTTTTGGTGCGTTTATGATGGAAGTACATGAACCTCTAGGAGAGAAAATGGGAGCGGGAGGCACAGTTTCATGCTCATTACCCCCACTTGATTCCCTAGTTTTTGTGATGTGGCTTTCGTGGATGCAAAGCCTTTAAGTGGGGTGAATGTAATGACCCAGATATTTCCATGTAATTTTTTTTAAATTATATGGGAATATTGAGAGTCCGAGAAAATTGATGGCATGTGATTCTAAGGGCTAGTGTGCCCGAAATGAAATTATGAACATTTTTTTAGATACATTCAGTAATCGTTCAAGCGTGTTTTTGTAACTTCTGAACCAGTTATCATAATTGAAATCTTAGGGCACCGTTGATCATGAATTGCCTATAGTTTCTTAAGGAAACCTTCACCTCAACTGCAGTTGGTTGTGGGTGGAAGATGGTTTTTTCAACCAATCATTGCAAAACAAAAAAAAGTTGTAAATAAAAATAAACTAACTTTATTTTTATTTAACTTAGGAATTCCATTGAATTCTTGGTGGGGACCACCCAATGCCTTCAAACACCTTTTTATTTATTTTTCCAAAGACCCAAAATTTAATGACATCATTAAATGAAGTCATTAAACAAATCAATTAAGTGGGAGGCTCTTAATCACATATATTGAGATCTTGGGGGATAATCATGCAGGAGGAATCTCCCCTTAGAGGAAGACCATTTTTCCTTTGACCAAACATTCTCCAAATAATAACTCTATCGAAGGATCTCTAATGAGTAATATCTTTAAAGATGACAAACCAACATCCGTCCTTCTCTGTCCTCATCGACGTCAATGAATCTTCGAGGTAGGGGTTGTTTCATTTGTATACCTCATACCCATTCTTGTTGTTATTATCAATTCCTGAACAACTACGCCGCATCCTAACCTTATAACATTGAGAGTGCAGGCCAAACGAACAAGACCCGACCTCTCAGAAACCCCTGTGGATTTTGGTGTTCCTCGATGCTTGTTTTAGGGTTGAGAAATTTATAGCTATAGTGGTCATGAATCGATTGCTACATCCTCGGATGAGTCCGAGAGTTTACAGAATGAAGAATGCGCCATCGGGGCATGCTCGGTGACCCGAGGAACGTCGCAGGAAACCGGTGACGGTGAATGGCGCCGGAAGGGCTTGGGAGCTGGGGTCGGAACTCCAGCCAGCCGTGACGATGGCGGTGACACTCAGCCGACTGTGGGAAGGGGTGGCGGTGCGCGTCCATGCCGCCGGGAGAGAGGGGCCGCAACACGAGGCCGCAGTGCCGAAGGAGGGATGGTCGACTCACTACCGGCCGCCGGTGGGTGCTTGGAAAACAACTGTGCCACCAAAGTGGGTTGGCCATTCCTCTAGTGGGGGAGCAGAGAAAGACCCCTCGTCTCATGTTCCACCTACCAGCGTGAAGTGGCACTCGTCAGTCGACAACCAAACCAAACGGCCCAGCCGTTCAGGGTACCTAGGGGGCGCCTCTCCCTTGGGAGACAGTAATGGGGGACACCACCACAGGGCCACCCATCCACGTGCCACAGAAGGCCGCCCAGTGGTTTGGGCCACGCTGGCAGACTGGGACACGCCAGAGGGCGGTGTCAGACCCAGGGCCGGACCCGGGTCAGACCGGACCCGGACCAGCTTCGACCCCTTTAGCACTCATTGGGCTAAAACATGACCTATGTGCATCTTTTTGAAAAACCGTCTATGGAACCAGAAACATTGGATTTTGATGGTCCTTTTTGGTATACACCATATTAGTTATGGGTAATTTTGGATTACGACAGGTATGGATCGAACTCGAAACCGACCGTGCCCCTGAGACTAAAAGGCAAATGACATACAGACCAGGCCTCCGATTGGTGCACCTTCTTTTGCATTGAGACCCCTATTACGTGGCAGTCCTTTTTCATACTTCTTTTGGGGAAATCATGTCAGTAAGAGTATCGACCTGTGGCTTGAGGAGTAGACCCTCTTGGAATCAAGAGATCTTAGTGAGGGAACCATGTGGCTGGCAGTAACATTAGAAAGAGATCCTATGTGGGATAATGCTATGGGATCCTACGTGAGTATCTGTTGAAGTATCCCTCATGGATCCACTCTAGGAATCCATCTTGTACTACTATAGGATCCTAAGTGGGTCTATTGTACTGGGATCCTAGGTGGGTTAGATGAATTAGGATCCAACATCTGTATGCCACTCAACCGAGTAAGATGATTCAGTAGTTACTTCTAATAATCTTTACTACTGTACCTAATTTATTCTTGGTGTGAGTTGAGTTCTAATATTTGTGGTGAAACCATTGTGGTTCTTCTATATATGATGTTACCAAAGTGGTACTCATCTGTATGGTGTTACCTTTGTTGTACTTCTTCAATCGTGGACAGTTGTGCTTTTGGCTTGGGAGATGGAGCTTTGTGTAATCATGACAACATTGGTATATTCATGGTAATAAACCTATGTAAATATGGTTTTTACTTCATAGCTTATGATTGTACTCTTACATTTGAGGTTTATCGTTTTTGGATTGTGAGTGACCTTCGAGGGCCTCGGGGTCCCTACTATGTAGTGTCATACTCACCCATGCATCGGTTATGCCCACAACTTGTTGAATTCGAAGCAGAAGAAAGACATAATTGATCGAGGCTAAGGGTGATGAACAAGAGGCTACTCGGAGGTGGGAATTGATGAGATATACCACATGAAAAACTTGATCGAGAGTTGTACCTACCCTTCAGGTTGGAATCCCGGTGGATGATCCATGAGTTGTTTCAATTTCAATTGTACTTGTACTATTAGTTGGGCATGTATACTGGTCCTTTCATTCTGATAAATATCTACTATAGAAGTTAATTTTGGTTACTCATTGTTGTTTTTTTATACTGGGTGTGTAGCAGGTATTAAATGCAATGCCTTCTTGATTATTGGGGTAGTCACATCACGGACCCTGAGGACGGGTCATGATAAATATTATGATACCTATCTATTTCCACGGGAAACCATTATATTAATTTATTATACATAATATTTATTGATATCTTGTGATACCATATAACTTATTTAATTGAATGATTTATGATAATTTTTACATGGGATGTACTATCTTGATACCATTATAAATATTAATCTAGACAGTACATGATTATGTTTACTGATTCTGGAAATTATTTACATTTAATATTCTATTGTCTATATGAATATATATGTAGATTATGTGTCACCCCATTAATAAGAGTATTTAATTTGACATTTTATGTGTTGATATGGGTATGAAATTACCACTCGATACATAAATATGACTCACGATACAAACAATTTTCAGTATTGGCTGATGTCTTACCTGATTATGTATAGTGTCTTAGTGAAGCTTTTATGGTATGTTTATGTTGTCCCACATTATGAATTCCAACTTTATGATATTATGTATTAATAATCCATCCGGTCAATAGACATGAAGAATAACCATGGTTATGTATATTTCTCATGTGATAATTTATATGTTGTTTTTTAAACATCTTTTATTTATGCCATATTATTCCCATGATTATGTTTTATGACAATAGTTTTACATATTCACAATTCATTATTTATTCTATTATTTTTATTCTTGATTATGTTTCATTTCGTACCCTAACTATGGATCTGATCTCACCCCATAATTTTTTTTCTATAGGAAGCAACGATGTATATTATGATAAAAATGAAATTATAATCTAGAAGAATATCAATGTTTTGAAATAAATTTATATTTTTTATTTCATTTTACATTTTAATGTAATTTTCTTTAGGTATTTTTTTAATGATATTAAACAATTATGTCCATGGGGATATGAATTCCAATAAAATTATGCCAATGTTATAAAGTAATGAACTGAATTAGTGATACAGAGGTCTTGGTTAGTAAAGTTTGTATCAGAGGATGTATAGTATAATCATTAAAATGATGTTTTATAAAATACTTGATTATGGTTAATAAACTTAATATAGACTTTGAGGATAACAATAAGATAACATCTCAAACAATCTATGTTTATGTGATTATATGTGCATAAATTATTTAATTTATGTTAATTATTTCAATATTTTTGGGATTACAGATTTTTTTTATTATATGATATAATAAATTGAATGGAATCATTTAGAAATGTAACATCAATGAATAAATGGAACATTATCTATTTACATGACCCAAAAAGTACGATGGATCATATATTTTGTTGAATTGTGCCAATATTTTAATTAACGATGTCTCCCAAACATTCACATAATAAGAGTATATAGTATAATGTAGTAATGAGACAGATAAATAATTACCTATGTATTATAGATTCAATGGGAATCATGAGAAAAAGTGTTTAACTATGATAATGTTTTATAATGGTATTATGATATTGAATTATTTTCCAACATGAGATAATTATTGAAGGAAACACCATGGTTTATTCATAAAAGGAAGGAGAAATTGGTACATGCATGGAGGGAATGTATAGCACCCTCGGTTTGAGGTATGTGGACATTTTTATGCATTTTTATGTGTTTAAAGTGCATGGGATGAGTTGGGAAGAGGATGGGAGAGTTTGGAATGGTTTTGGATGAGTTTGGATGCTTTTAAAGGGGTGCACGGTCTGAGCCCGGTTAGTTGAAACTCTACAGATTCCCTAGGAAACTGTGCAGACCCTTGTTCTCAAGACAGTATGCCTCACATGGCCTACGTACAGCTTTCCGAACTGTGCGAGGAAACCGTGTAGACCCTGGCTCTCGAGGAAGTGGCATGCGCACGGTTAGCGCATGGTTTTCCAAACCGTGCGAGCTAACCATGTGGCCACTTAATGTTAGGGTTATATGTTATGGTCTCACTCGGGACTACCTTATTTCACTCCAATCATCCTCCCACTCGAGCCTCACTCGGTATTTTGGGTTCTCAGGGGTTAAGGGTGCTCCCCCACTCAGTTTGGAAGCGTTTCAAAGAGGATTCAAGGTGGTTTGAAGGTGATTTCTCTTGGTCAAGCCTCTCCTCTTGCTTCTCTTGGGTTTTCCTCAAGATCTACATCCCTCCATTTCATGGTTTTCTAGATCAAGACTTATTGGGTGTAGAACTAGTGTTGAGGTTTCCTTGAATGTAAATTTTAAGCCTTCTAATGGTTAGAGAAGGTGATCTAGAGTGGTTTCGGTGGTGTGTTCGCCAGATTGGAGGTGCGGTTGTTTGTGGGTCATTTTCATGGAAACCCAAATGGTAGGTGGCTTCTCTCTTGACTCCACATGGTTAGAAATAGTGGTTCTATGTTACAATTAATTTGATGGGATAAAAATTGATTGTGTGTTGATGTGTGAATTTTGGTGGAAATCCATTTATGGGTATTTGGGAAAAATGGGTTTTGTGGTGAAATGTTATTGTTGTGGATTTTAAAATGGGTTTTTTATAATGGGATGCTATGAATGATTTGTGAAATGATTTACGGAAATTATATTCAATAAAAAGGTTGTTTTATTTTAATGGGGGTTGGCATGGAAAAAATGCTTTTCAATAAATGGGTGATTTATTGAAGTGAATTGACATGTACTGGAATAGGTTGATTAAATGGTGTTGTTGTGACTTTGATGGGTTATATGATTGTTTGTGTTTTGTTGGGATGTTGTGTTGAATAGGCCAGAAGTACCACTTTAAAAAGGGTATGGATAGTGGACGGAAGGGCCACCATCTAAGGATAAGTGGACAGGAAGAGCCAGTAGCTGTAAATGGATGTAACAGGTGTGACGGAAGCTCCATCGTTATGACTGGTTGTTGGTAATTTCTTTGAAAGTTGGAAATAGTAGTGTTACTATGTAATGATGGAATGATTTGTGACTTTTTGTTTGTCTTTACTTTTGTTTCTTGGGTTGGGTGTGATTTCTTCGTATGAGCATGGTTGGAAAATGGTAATGGTTTCACTTGTGATTATTTTATATAATCTACTTTATATAAATGTGCTGACGGTTTTATCCTAGTGTCGTTTGTAGGGAAGTCATTTGGGGAAAACCTACTGAGTTTTAGTACCCACCCCTGCTTTGGTACTGTGGTGTCTTTGCAGATTTCGTGTACCGTGACGTGGGCAAAGGTAATGCATCACCCTTATTTAGTAGAGCATTGTGATCCCTTGGTGGAGCTTTGAGCATGGAGCTAGGTGTGGAGCTGTGGAGGTGTCATGGCTCATGGCGCTTTGGTTGTTTAGTTTCCTCTTGTACTTTAATGTTTTTGTGGGTTGTGTTGACATGTGAGATCGTTATGGATTATCGGGTTTTCTTTGGTAATGTATGAGGTTGGTTATTTTGTGACATGCATCATTGGTTTGTGGATTGTTCGGTAGGTTTTGTCTTAAGGGAAAATCATTCCCCAACTTGATCTTGAAGCCCTCATCATTTATTACGAGCCATTGTCATATTGGGAACGTTGCTTAAGGCTAAGTAGCCCTCACCGACTCCTCAGGCCAATGAGGTAGGGGTGCGGTGATACAAGTGGTATCAGTTTGTTCGGTCCTCTGAAGTTGATTATTGGATTTGGTGTTGACATTCGTTGTGGTATACTCCTTGAGTTGCAATGGTAGCACAACGTAGGCATGTCGGAACTTGGAATGTATAGCATAAAAGGACGTGGATAACCCTTTTATGTTTAAATTCATGTTATTAGGGAGTTGGGTACATATGTGTTTTGGAGACACTTAAAGACATTGGATATCTCATTGTCGTGGGTGTAGCCAATGAGATAAGCATGGAATGGTTGGTAGAAATGAATTCCCAATGGATGAATATTTCATTGGGGTATAATGATTTATGATGTCATATGTATATGTGAAATTGTAGTGTGAATAAATTAGAATTTTGAAAATGTTTTGATTTTCAAAATGGTGAACAATGGCACATGTGAAAAAATGTGAACTGGTGGAAATACTTATTGTGATAGTGTTGTCTAATATGATTCGAAATGGGATTTCGTGATGGCTACAGACGTGATACTCATGGTTTTTTGTTTTCTATTGATAGAAATGGAAACCAGGTAGGCGTCGTAGAGACCAATAGGAGGAGGCTCCTGAGAATGTGGTTTCACCTGAGCCTTAGGTGAATCAGAATCAAGTGAAAAGTATAGTGTAATATTTACAATCTGTGGGAAGTGGAAATAAAAAAGATGAACCAAGGCATGTAGATCATGCAGTTCTGTTTCAAAGGTAGAATCCACCCATCATCAGAGGTGATTTAGAGCTGGAAAGGGTAGAGGCATGGTTGAATAGAATTAACATGATGTTTGTGTTCTTGGGAATGCCGGTAGAGCTGAATGTGATGTTGGCCACGTATCTGTTGGAAGATATTTCCCATCAGTTGTGGGAGTTAGTATACCATGAGGGAAAATACAAGGGTATGATTTCGGAAGGCTTTGAAGAATTGTTTAACAAAAAATTATACCCACATACGTTATGAATTTAGTTTATGACTGATTTAATCAGTTTGAAGAAAAAGCTTATGTCTGTGACAGAGTATGCAACAAAGTTTATGAACATAGTGAGGTTTGCGACTGAGGTGGCAGGTAGCACTTCGTTGAAGGCAACGATCTTTGAAGCGTGGAAAAGGAAAGAAATCTGTTCAAAGATAATGGTGCTGTGTATAGATGATTACACGTAGATGGTGAATTGAGCCTCAGTGGCTGAGTGGGATCTGTTGGGAGGTCCTGGTGGGGGATGCCTGGTGGTACCCATGGGGAATAATGGGAACTCTATCGTTGGGTTCAAGAGAAGGAGGGACACTTATTCCCAGGTTAGTAATATGGAATATAATCTGATGGCAGGATCGATAAATCTACCTCCGAATCCCCAGAGCATGATAGGGTGTTTTCAGTGTGGTTCAACGAGCCACATCATGCAGGATTGTACGACACAACCACGAGCATGTCATAATTGTATACAGATGGGGATGGTGGAGTATCATAACCCACATCATCAGAGTAAAGTTGATTATGGTGATTCTCAGAATACCACGACGCCTTAACAATGCAATAAAGAGCAGAGTGTGGCAAGCAAACTTGTGTTTCGAGCTGAATAGGTTATGGTGGATGACCAGTCAGGAGCACCCATGGTGCGAGGTATCATTATTTTAAATTCTACCTTGATGCAGGTGTTGTTTGATATTGGTTCTTCACAATCATTTATTGCTTCACGTGTGGTCGATTTGCTGGGTTTAAGGGTATAAATGATTCCCTCGGTTTTGAAACTTCAAACTCCTATGGGTCGAGGAGAGTGTCAAGCATTCTTGTGTAGAGAATTTTGTATCATTGTGGGAGAGGTTTTGATAGTGTGGAATTTCTCAATGCCTGAGATGGATGGGTATGATGTAATCATGAGAATGGTTTGGATGGGGGATTTTAAGTCCCACATAGACTGTGATGCACAAACAGTGGATTTTATGAAAAACAATGGCGTTATACATCTCTTTAGAGGAGAGAAGCATGAATGGCATGGTGCATCAGGTTTTCTGGCACCAGCAATGGGTACATTATCTTATCAGTTGGAAGTGTTGTTGGTGGAATCTCTAGAGGGTGCTGAGCAGAGTGTTCCTCTGGCAGCGGTGGATTAGTTCATAACTGATGAATTCTATGGGTTACCTATCGTAAGAGAAGTGGAGTTTACGATTGATCTCCTTCCGGGGACCAGTCATGTATCACATCCATCTTATCAGATGGCACTAGCTGAATTGTGGGAATTGAAAATATAGTTTGAAGATTTAGAGAACAAAGGGTTTATCTAGCCTAGCACGTCTCCCTGGGCAGCGCCGGTGTTCTTTGTGAAAAAGGCAGATGGAAACATGAGGTTATGTGTTGATTATTGGAGAATTAACCAATTTGAGATAAATAATAGATATCCACTTCCAGGAATTGATGATTTGTTCGACCAGATGAGTGGATCCCAATAGTTCTCCAAGATTGAACTGAGGTCGGGATATAATCAATTGTGGGTGAGGAAGGAGGATATTTCTAAAAGATCTTTCTGAAGTTGTTATGGCCATTATAAATATGTTCTTATGCCCTTTGGTCTAACGAATTCACTAGCATTGTTTATGGAATTGATGAATAGGATATTTCAGAGATATCTAGATTCATTTTTGGTGGTGTTTGTAGAAGATATTTTGGTGTATTCAAAGACAAGGGTGGAGCTTGAGCACTACATGGAGACAGTTCTTGGGATCTTGAGGGATCATCTGTTGTATTCAAAATTGTCAAAGTGTGACTTTTGGATATAGGAAGTTCATTTCTTGGCCATGTGATTTCTGAAAGGGGTGATTCAGTGGATCCAGAAAAGATAGAGACCGTTATCCTGTGCCAACAGAAAAAGAATGTGCTTGAGATACCAAATTTTCTAGCTCTAGCTGGGTATTATCAGTGTTTTGTTAGTCATTTTTCACTTTTGGCGTCACCAATGATAGCTTTGAAAAGAATGAATGTTCCATTCTAGTGGAATGAACAGTGGAAGTAGTGTTTCGAAGAGCTAAAGGGTCGTCTTTCATCAGCATCAATATTTATTTTTCTAGAATCAGGAAAAGAGTACGTGGTTTATTGTGATGCATCATGATCAAGGATGGGGTATGTTCTCATGCAATGGAATAATGTGGTTGCATATGGCTCACGTCAGTTGAGAGTGCATGATAAGAACTACCCAACTCATGATTTGGATTTGGCAGTAGTGGTCCATGCTTTGAAAGTATGGCGTCATTATCGCTTTGGTGAAAAATTCATGGTATATACATATCATATGATCTTGAAACAAATTTTCTCACAAATGGATTTGATCTTGAGGCAAAGGAGATGGATGGAATATCTCCTGATGTTTGATTTTGACTTGATGTACACACAGGGTAAGGGAATTTTGGTGGTGGATGCATTATGTAGGAAATCATATGCTCAGGTGGTGAAACAGGAATCAGACTAGTGGGAGTTGATTTTGGTTATAGCTGATATGCGGTTGGAATGTGAGGGCCATGGTGATAGAGTTGTATTATTTCCAGTTTTGTTGATTCCTGACTTGGTTGGCTTGGTTAGAGAGGCACAGATATCTGATTCTGAGTGTGTGACCATGGGGTCGAGACTCAATGGTGGGGAGACCATTGAGGGTTGGAAACTGAATGGAGATTCATTTTTGTGTTTTTATAATCGGATGGTTGTACACGTTGCTTGTTAGGAATATCTTTTCACGAAATATCATCATTACAGGTTTGATTTTCATCGTGGAATTCAGAAAATGTATACAGCGCTGAAGACACAGTTTTGGTGGGATGGTATGAAAAGAAGTGTGGCTGAGTTTGTTTCGAGATGCTTGACATGTCAGCAAGTCAAGGTAGAGCATTAGAGGACTGTAGGAATATTGTAGTATTGACCAATACCTGTTTAGAAATGGGAGAAGATAGCGATGGATTTTTTCACAGGTCTCCCGTGAATGGTCAAGAAGCATGATAACATTTGGGTGATAGTTGGTCGACTAACAAATTCAGCCCATTTCATCCCGATTCGTGAATATCATACGGTAGAGGATCTGTCCAATATCTATATTCGGGAGGTGGAAAAGAGACATGGTGTTCCAGTTTCAATTGTATCAGATATAGATCCATGGTTTACATATCGTTTCTATAAATCCTTACATCAATCCCATGGAAAAAAGTTGACGATGAGTACGACGTATCACCCTCAGACGGATGGTCAACCCGAGTGGACGATACAAACTATGGAGGATATGTTGTGGGCTTATTTAATTTATTTTGGTGGCTTATGGGAGGAGCACTTTTCATTGGTTGAGTTCCCTTACAATAACAGTTATCATTAATCCATATAGATGGATCATTTGAATCATTGTAAAGGTGGTCGTGTCATTTTCCACTATGATGGGTGGAAACAGATGAGTCTTCGTTGGTTGGACCGATCCTTTTCTAGGAGACTAGAGAGAAGATAATGTTGATCAGTAAGATAATGGAGACAGCTCAGAGTTGTCAGAAATCATATGCGGATCATCATCGACAGCCATTTTCGTTCCAGGTGAGTGATCATGTGTTCTTGAGGATCTCTTATATGTTGGGACATCGTCGGTTTGGGATGAAGGGAATGCTATATCCGAGTTATATTGGACCATTTGCGGTTCTTGAGCGGGTTGGTGAGGTGGCTTTTCATTTGGCTTTTACACCTAGGTTCAGTGCGGTGCAGAATGTGTTTCATGTCTCGCAGTTGAAAAATTATCAACCGGATCGTGACCTTGTGATTTAATGGGATCATGTTGAGCTCGAATCGGATATGCCATTGGTTCACGTTCCAGTGCGGGTTTTGATTGGAAAGAGAAATTATTTCATGGTAAACACATCAGTTTAGTTCGTGTTTTGTGGAAACATGTTCAGATTCTAGAGGAGACTTGGGATAGGGACAAAGATATTGTCGAGAAGTGTCCTGAGCTCTTTCAGCAAATGGCAGGATCACAACATTACGAGGATGGAAAGTCCAATGGTGAGGAGAATGTAGCACCCTCTGTTTGAGGTATGTGGTATTTTTTATGCATTGTTATGTGTTTAAAGTGCATGGGTTGAGTTTGGAAGTGGTTGGGAGAGTTAAGAATGGTTTTGGATGAGTTTGGAGGATATAAATGGGTGCACAGTTTGAGCACGGTTAGTGGAAACTGTGGGGATTCCATAGGAAACCCTACAGAACCTTGTTCTCGAGACAGTAGGACCCGCATGTCCTGCACATGGTTTGCCAAACCATGTGAGGAAACCTTGCAGACCCTGGCTCTCGAGGCAGTTGCGTACGCAGGGATAGCGCACTGTTTTCCAAACCGTGCTGGCTAACCATACGACAACTTAATGATAGGGTTATAAGTTCCGGGATCACTTAGGATTGCCTCATTTCACTCCAATCTTCCTCCCACCCGAGCCTCACTCCGGATTTTTGGTTCTCAGGGGTTATGGGTTCTCTCCCACCCTGTTTAGAAGCTTTTCTAAGAGGATTCAAGGTGGTTTGATGGTGATTGCTTTCGAGTAAGTCTCTCCTCCTACTTCTCTTGTGTTTTCCTCAAGATCTGCATCCCTCTATTTTGTGATTTTCTAGATCTACACTTGTTGGTTGTAGATCTAGGGTTGTGGTTTCCTTGGATGTTAATTTAACAGATTGTGATGGTTTGGGATGGTGATCTAGAGAGGTTTTGGTGGTGTGTTCGATGGATTGGAGGTGCGGTTGTTTGTGGTTCTTTTTCTCAGGAACCCTAATGGTAGGTGGATTCTCTCTCGACTCCACATGGTTATGACTAGTGGTTTGATGTTACAATTAATTTTCTATGGTTATAAATAATTGTTTGTTAATGTTCAAATTTGGATGGAAACCCATTTGTGGGTTTTTAGGAAAAAGGGGTTTTGTGGTGAAATGTTCTTGTTGTGGATTTTAAAATGGGAATTTTAAAATGGGATGCTATGATTGATTTGTGAAATGATTGATGGAAATGGTATTCAATAAAATGGTTGTTTTACTAAAATGGGGTTTGTCATGGAAGAAATGGTTTTTAATAAATGGGTGATTTATTGAAGAGAATTGACATGTAATGGAATGGGTTGATTACATGATGTTGTTGTGACATTGATGGGTTATATTCTTGGTTGTGACTAGTTGGGATGTTGTGTGGATGTGACGAGAAGTACCACTTCAAAAAGGGGATGGATAGTGGACAGAAGGGACACCATCTAAGGATTTGTGGACAGGGAGAGCTAGTAGCTATAAATTGATGAAACGGGTGGGACGGAAGCTCCATCATTATGATTGTTTGTCGAGCATTTCTTTTCACGTTGGAAATTGTGGTGTTATTGTGTAACTATGGAATGGATTGTGACTAGTTGTTTGGATTTCCTTTGGTGACTTGTGTTGAGTGTGATGTCTTAGTAAGAGCATGGTTGGCTTATAGTAATGGTTGCACTTGTGATTATTTTATATAAACTATTTTATATAAATGTGCAAACGATTTTATCCTAGTGGTGTGTATATGGAAGTCATTTGGGGAAATCCTATTGAGTTTTAGTACACACCCCCTACTTTGGCACTGTGGTGTCTTTGGAGATGTCGTGTACCGTGACGTGGGAAAAGGAAAGGCATCACCCTCCTTTAGTGGATGATTGTGATCCCTTGGTGGAGCATGGATCTTGGAGCTAGGTGTGGAGCTGTGGATGTGTCATGGCTCATGGTGCTTTGGTTTTTAAGTTTCTTATTGTATTCTGATGTTGTTGTGGGTTGTGTTGACATGTGAGAATGTTATGGATTATTGGGTTGTCTTTGGTGATGTATGAAGTTGGTTTTTTTGTGACATGCATCATATGGTTGTGGATTGTTTGGTTGGTTTTGTCTTAAGGGAAAATAGTTTCCCAACATTATATTGAAGCCCTCAGCATTTATTACCATCCTTTGGCATCTTGGGAACATCGATTAAGGCCAGGTAGCCCTCACAGCCTCCTCATGCCAATGTGGTATGGGCGGGGTGTTACAGAATGTTCATTGTTTTAATCAGTTAAAGGGTAAGAAAATACTTTCTGATGTGAAATCCTTTAACATTCATTATATGGGACACTAAACAAATCAATGTATCAGGTTTTAATGAAATATACACGAGTTGTATCTAAGTGATCAAATTATGAATTTTTTTATAACCAACAATGAAGTATATTATTAATGTTATTATGTTTGGATTTAATTATTATTTTTGATTATTTTATCAATAATAATATTGATTCAAAAATAATCAGATATTTAAGGATTATACTATAGTACTTATTTATTACAGAATTTTTAGCGCATTATCAATAACACATGTAATCAACGGATGTGAATCTATTGTATGTTTATCTTCACTAAAACACATTACAAGGTAAATATAAAAATAAATATGTGATTCATATTGAAATGAAAATAAATAGATGTTTATGGTAAAATATTGGTGACCATGAAGGTTGTTAGTGATATGAGGGTTTATGTTTTGCTGGAATTGTTAAATGTTTGGGTTTGTGGAATATATTCATCAACATGTTATTTTACCCTTGATATCATGAATGTTTCATAAAGGCTTAGAAGGATATTAATGTATTCATATAATTTGAATGTGAAAATAGAGCTACATTATTAGTGTTAATCTTATGTCAATTTGATTTTATAAATTTAGTGACCATCAATATATAAAATTTTTCACTGAACATGGGAATACATATTTTCAATGAGTCATAAGGTTAACTACATATGGAATGGATTTAGTATATTTTTTATTAAGTTTAATGTATGATTTTTTTTATTTTAAGACCTATACGAACAAATTTTCAATCATTGAACCTTAATATACTGATAGAATGACTTGTTGATCTTATGATTCATAAAAGGGAAACATTAATAAAAATTTGTCATGAATATCCATCTTTATATTTTATAAATGATGTGGAGATATATAGAATAAATCCATAAGGATGAGATTATGACATAGAATGAAATAAAGTAACTTAACATTTATCAAGTTACTTTGATTATAGTATAGAATTTCTCCCCTCTAGGAAAATGGTATTAGGAACAAAAATGATATTTAACAACATTTCTTTCTTAGAAATCAATGGCATATTAACTGTTAGGTATTTACATTCTTGTGATGATTAACAATCTGATTACCCTATTCTATACCAATCTCCATCTGAATTTGATGGTTATATCTTTTTTGTGATTACCTTTTTTAACTTTCAACTAATGTTCTCCAATAGGTACATGTGTTTTTTGTTGACCATCACATTTTTTATTAGAGATTTTTAGAGGATGTTTTATTATCAATTATTATGATGTTGGATTTCTAAAAAGGAATTATAAAATGTAAACACATTGATTACGAATAACATGTATATATCTTAAGGATTAAATTTAATTATTAAGAATAGAATTTAACGTTCCAATATTTTATAGTACGTATATTTTAAATATAACAACATTGACTACTTACGTTACACACAACATAGAGTTTGAAACAACAACATACTATATATAATGTGACCATTATAACCTAACCCTTAAATTGGCATTAATTAATATTATTATTCACATTATAAAATTTTTATTTTGAAATAAAATCAAATGCTTTTAATAGGAATAATATAATGTTAAACAAATTTTTACACATAAATGATGATATTTTTATAAATGGTGTATTAAATACATTTAAAAGTGGACTTGGTTTGAAATTTAAATTTCATAATTTATTAAATTATATTGAACAAAATAAACTTAATGTTTTAAATTTTAATTTCAAAATTATCTCATTGTTATATTTTGATAATTTTCTTATATTATTTATTTTCAACTGAATAGTGAAAAATAATGAATCATTATTACATTTTCAAAATAATTATTTTAATTGTTTAATTAATATTTTTATATATATCACCTATTAAAGTTTTAATAAAATTAGGATTCTCATGAAATATAGTTTTCTAAATTTATATCAGGGAATAAGTAAATATATGTTTTAAAATTGATAAATTGACTATTGGTATTTCAATTAAACGTAACTGTTTATTTAAAATTTTATAATTAATATCATGATTAAAAATACATTTTATTTTCAAAAAATTAATTCCAAAGTTAATATATTTTGGTCCAATGACTACATAATAATATTATTAGGCCATTATCAATTCATTAATGTATCCTAAAATCAATATTAATTTTATATCGTGTATTTTTTACCTAAATTCTGATTTTAATTGAAATTTTAATTTATCATAAGATGATAATAATTTTATTAAAATTGATTACATTTTTAAAATCATCATGTCGATAAACAATTATGGTAAATGTTTTGGATTTCTTCAATAAAAGATGAATTTTTGTAGAATATTGAAATACAGTAATTTAAAAAATTTAATATTGAAACTAAATAAATTATTTATTGAGTAATATATGATTTAGGGATTAGGCTTTTAACGAATTACTTTTAAATAAAATTTTATAGTTATTTTATTTACCAATAATTATTGATAGTTTGAAGACAAAATAATAAACTAATAAAAAAATCATTAAAATAACCCCTTTCCTCCATTATAAATACAACCCCTCACCAACCCTTCTCATCACACCTTCAAATAATTGAGAATTTTTTATATTTGTTCCAATTAGTCTCCAAATATTCCTCCATATTTTGTAGTCTTACTGGTCTCACCAAAATATAATATATAAGTCCCTCTAGGAAGATCTCAGGGAGGCAACACTAAAGAGCTAATACCATCCCTAACCCTCTATAAAATTATTTTATGTTATTTTAATCTCTTTATATCCTATATTCAAACATTTATTATAACTATAAAATCTTACACATCATGGAATTTTATTTTTTTAACGAAATATCCATCAACAAACCCCTTCTCCTCTCCATTTTATTGAATAATTTATAAATCTGTCCATGATGTATCCCTTTACCACCATCATAGATGATGTGTTTTCATTATTATTGTTAAATAAAATTGAAATTTACATGTTATAAGTGAGAAAACATTATATAACCGATATATAGAGAGAAATTTAAATAAAATGATATAAGTTCATGATGGTCGTAAAAACTGCAAAAATATATTTAATCATTTTCATTTATTGTTATCCTAATGAATCATTGTCATACCGTGTATCCAAATGATATGTAAGACAATTAATATTTATATAATTTAATTAATAATATATAAATTCAATTCTTGAGTACTATTTCCATTTTCCATGAAATTTTAAACTTGTATACAAGTGAATTGATCTTGATAACCCACAAAAATGAACACTCACAGAATGATGAAATTTAATCTTATAACCCATCATGAGGACCATAAATTAATGTAATAAAATTATAATGAAAAAAATATGTGTTGAATAGTTTATAAATTTAATTATTAATTTAACTAGTTTCATTATCTTGGACATTAATTGTATTTGAAGAACAATTTCAGACATAATATAAGGGTTTCTTCCAGAAACTCCATTTTTCTTTCATGTTATTCTTTCACTCTCCTAACACCAATTTAGTTCATAAGTATTATTATGTACTCCACATTATTTAATTCATTATTTTCCAATGATATTTACCTAGATTAATTATTATTTCATTGATTGTGAAATACATGTTTTATAATATTCTTTTTCAATTCTACTTGATAAGAAGCCCTGATTAAAGGGAACATCCAAATTTCATTAAACTTTTAGAGTAAACTCTACAATATATTTTAATATATAATTATATTTATTAACTAAATCATTTTATCATAATTAAAAATATTATTTCATTTCTTTATTTATAAAAACAAATATTACTTTTTTCGCTTTAACGATTTTTTTTATCTTC
Organism: Viscum album; assembly: GCA_963277665.1. Taxonomy (NCBI): domain Eukaryota; kingdom Viridiplantae; phylum Streptophyta; class Magnoliopsida; order Santalales; family Viscaceae; genus Viscum; species Viscum album. The sequence goes on along the minus strand of OY728121.1, from coordinate 199,076,639 downwards.
TCTTAGACCACACCGAGTGGCACATATCTATTTATTTTTAAACAAACATATGACATGTTTTCATTTTAGTGGGACATAAATTATAATGATATATGCCTATAATCCAGTTTGAATTCCCATGATGGATTTAAATCCATTATTTCTTGGACACCATTATGATATGCTTATTTTTTTCCTTATGACATGATTATTATACCCATTTTATAATATTTGTAACATTTATGTTAAATTCTAATTCTTAATTTGGGTTAATATATTATTATACCATATAACATTATTTTCTAAATAGATTATGACAATTTTTATAAGTGTTTTACTATCTGGATACCAGTCTTCATATTGTTATTGATAGTTTATAATTAAGTTTACTATTTGTGGAATTTATTTACATTTCAAATGATAGTTTCAATATGATATTATATGTTAATTAAGTTTCAACCCAATTTAAATGTGGAATTAATTTTACATATTAAGTGTTCTGTAAGGGCCAATATATCCCCATGATGCATCATTAGGTGTAATGAGAGAAAATGGGTTGTGTATTTTATTTGATGTCTTACATGATTGTGTATGGTGTCCTAACAGTTTCCTTGACACTTTGTTTGTGATATATGGAATCACGAATTAACTAATTATTATATTATTAATTTATATTCATTATAATTATTATTTATGTATAATATATATGGTTATGTATCCTTTTCATGTGATTATTTATATTTTTTTTTAATATGAAAGTATTCCATTCATATTATGTTAAAATAATCATTTTAATGGCATGTATGTTTAGTTATTGTCTGTTCCTTATTTTTATGTTTATTTGTGATATATTTCCAAATATTTCTTACCCTTAATAAGAATCTGGTTTCACCCCTTTCTTATGTTGTATTTCTACCTAGGATGCCATTATGTATATACTGATTAACATGACATGGTAATCAAGAATAAAATGGTTTTTTCAATGTGAGTTTCGATGTTGTATATAATTTTAGATTGTAATGTAACGTTTTTGTTATCTCTAGTATTCCAAACACAATAAACTATTCAGTCCCTTGGTATGTAATTTCATTTATTATTGTGATAATTTATTGAAAAATGGAACCATCTCTAGGATACTAGGGTTGGGGTTTTTACGTGATGGATGAATAAAAAGAATGTAAAAATGTAATTCCATAAAAATTATTTTTTATGTTATATATATCACATATTTTCATTATACATATCATAATTTATTTCGAAATAATTTTATGTGAAAAATGAATTGCATCGCTCCACAAGGTAGATGTCTGCCTTACTCATTGTAAATGTTATCATATTCTCACTGAATGGAATGTAATAAGGTATATGTGATATTATTTTTTATGTAAGTATAACTATTTCATAAATATAATAAAAAAATTTAATTAATTATTATATACATCTATGAGAGTGGTTAACAAAAATGATCTAAACTCATTTAAGAGGTGGGAGTCTACCGTACTCACGATCAACAGTTTCATGTTCCATTTTATGTAATTAGAGAACGTTATATGTAATTAAAGTAAAATAATATCATATAAAAATATATATAATATACTATTGTTTTTATATTATTATATTTTATGGTCATGTGAAGGAGTTTTAATAATAAATAAAACAAAAAACAAGTTTATAAATGTTCCCTCTTCTTTGGGGAGACGCTTTGGGTATATACCCAATGCCTTCATAGGAAGGATACCTTATAAAAATAAGTCATATATGATGTGGATAGTTAATTAAAGAAAATATTTTGGGTTACATTGTCTTATATATAGATTTTTTATGTTTAAAGTGGATAGTATAAGGGTGGCCTTTTAAAAGCAGGGGAGATAACAGTCATGGAATTTTCTATTTCAAAATGTGCTCCCTTGTTTTTATATAAAAAAGGAACCAAAATTAATCATTACAAAATCCAATAGGTGAAAAATAAAATATATTTTCATATTATGGTTGTTTTACACGTTCCATGGTTATTTTACCCAATTTTTTTAAGTTTGACCTCCATTAATCATATTTAAACCGTAACAATGTTAATTAATGTATACTATTTTTATATTAAATTTGACAAAAAATTTAGTATAACATATTATGTAATATTAATTAATATCATTTTTAATGGGGAATAATTTGTTATAATTTACTTCATAGAAGTGTAACATTTAATTTTCAATTTACGATCTCAAACATGATAAAAATGTATTTTTCCATTGAAAAGCTTCTCATCAGTATAAAATATTGTCACATGGATACACAATATGAAGTTGATTATAATGATCGAAATTTTATTTATAAATATATAATTGAATTAATTTTAAACTTAAAACCATATTTTTATAAAATATATATTCTTAAGTCATTAAATGAATATGAGATTTTGAAAAAAAAATTATTACTTTACTTTTAATTGAAAAATTGATCAATTCATAAAAATATAAAAAAATAATTTAAAAATAGTTTTGAGAGTATTATTTATATTATTATGTTCATTTTTTCTTTTATATGTAACAAAAGGCGTAAAAATTAATATTATTATTTTATCATAAATTGCAATAATAACATTTTTTGATAATAAAGTATTTTCAAAACAGATTAATACCAATAAAAATATAAAAAATAAAAAAAAATTATTAATGTAAATGAAAAATACTATAAATTAAAATTTGTTTATTCCTATTCATAACACCATTTTTATTATCATGGATATAATAGTGTTGTTTAAATAAAAATATTAATATAATATCACAGTATGTTAAAAACTCATTATTTAATGGATCAAAAGAAATCAATGAAATTTAATTTATTTGAAAAAATAATAAAATATCATGTTGTTACATTATAACACAAATAAATTTAATTTAAACCTTGAAATAATTTCAGGTTGGTATAAAAAGATTGAGGTTACATCATTCCAATTACATTCTCAAGTTCCCATAGAGCTTCCTCAAACAAGCAGCTTTACTTCAATACAGTGGTTAGTTGAGTGGTGTTATTTAATAGAATATTTACTTCAAGATATATTGTCTCAATTTATTATTAGTCATATGAATTATCATTCTCTATTTGTATAACATTTTAATTCATTTCATGTGATGAATCAGGTATCTAAAACCTTAGTAGAGATATATGGAAGACATCACAGAAATGAGAGAGTTTCGGAGGAAGCTCTAATAGATAATCTAGCATCCTAATATGATCAATAATTTCCATTTTAAATTATCTCATTTCATTGTATTTATACACTTCATTTTATTTAGGGATTCATAAGGAGATATATGAGATCATTATTGAATGCTATTTTAGTATGAAAACTCAATAACAAGAAGGTGTTGGTCCAAAAAACATTTTAAATATAATTAACATTATCATAAAATTTCATATAGGGTATAAATTATTCATTTATACTAACCATCTATTAGAGTATGATATGAATTTATGATACTAAACTATGTATCAAGTGTACGAAAGGGATTTCTAGAACATTAAAGAAAATATATGATCCTGATCAAATAAAATTTCATTTTGAAAATAATACGACTACACCACTTCCATAATGATTATTATAAAAATATGTTCTTGAGAGAAATAATATATGATATCAATAATTTTTACTACATTTCTATGTCTATCGACTATAATTATTATAGAATTATTCCCTATAGATATGATATGTAGTCCAACAACCAAATCCATGGTGATGCTTCGAGATTTCCATGATGGTGTGGGTAATTGTAGAAACATACCCTTACAATTATATATTTATACCTAGAATTCTAGACATACCATTCATTGAGATTACAACTCTACAATATCTCTCTCTTCATTCCATCCCACTAGAAATATTCATCATAATCTCTACATATTATTGCACTTATCGGATAAACAGAGGATGATGAACTATGAGTATTAAATAATGACCCCTTATTTAGTTGTGGTATATATGGAACACATAAATTATTTATAAACCATATCATTCCATCACAATATGGGTTTAACATTTCAACATTTTGACTACATTATGAGTGTCCCCATTATCATTATGTTCCTCTATTGTTCCCATATGGATAAATGGTTCGACACTTATTTGATAATGAAAATAGTTTCCCACATACTTCATAATTTCTAGATCCATACTTTATATATCCAGATATATTGAATCTTTTTTATCATAATCTAATAGAATCTACTATTATCCATATTACTCAACGCATCGACCACTTTGTTCTCTATAATGGGTTTGTAATGTATTGATAAATTTTAATCATTAATCATCTCCAACCAGATTCCATGGATCATGATCACACCATTATATATGAATGCACAGTTTAAATACATATGATAGTTATATATATCCCAAATTTATATATCCAGATAATTTCTCTATAGATTTATTGAAACAATTACTGTATCTATCACCTAATAATGAGTTGGGTAATTTTTCTCATGAACCTACATTTTTTATGATGCAGAAGCTATAACCGTTTCATTTTCCATGAGAATGTATCCTATTACATCCTTTTAGACATCAATGTATGCTAATAACACATCTCCAATATAAGGATATATTTTTATTGGTGAATTTACTATTATTCTCAAATATTCATTGTAATTTCCATCACATTATCCTATATAGAGGAAATTGGTTCAATTTCGTGTTATATTGGTGAGTGGATTATATAGTCATTATAAATTCTCTAAAAAATAAATTTTATAAATATAATCCAAGAAAATAATGGACCATAGTCATATTCGTCATTGTGGTCCAATGTTTATTATCATTCATCATTCATTGATCTACCAATATACCCTCTCTTGGCATTATATGGCCCAAAAATGAATCCTTTTTTAGCCAAAACACACAGTTATTGAATATTTCAAACATTTTATCCATACATTGTGTATTTTGTACATTTCTAAAGTATTCATAATTTATTTAATTATTAATGAATAACTAAAAATATTTTAAATAAACACTACAAAAAATTTATAAATGTAATCTCTAAAGAATATATTATTTAATTACATGAATAAAGTAGGGCCATTAGTACGACCAAATTAATTATTATATTCTCTTAGAATACATAACTAAAATTAAATAATTCATTCAGAATATCCTCCATCTTGGACACCAATTTCAATCATCAAGAATGAATTTAATTATTAGAATGTTAATAAGACCTATTTAGTTGACCAAATAGGTCATCATTATAGGGGTGAGGATAATTTTTAATTACTATAACTATGTTTTTCTTTTGTGAATAATTCAAAATTCCCATAAATCAATCATTATTTTTTAAAAATAGAATATTTACCCCCCAGCCATAAACACATGGATAACTAAATTCCCAATCATGGCCATCCTTATTTTATTGTCATAAATTCATAAAACGTAATGAAGATAATTCTATAAGAGTATTCGAAATAGGTGTGGCAGAATATATGAGAATGTTTGAAAAAATTACTTCACCATTCATTAAACGACTAGTAATATCTTATATTAATATGTCAAAAAAATAACATATAGTAGGAATATCCAAGATTTTTTGGTTCTCCCCAAACATTTGAGATTAAAAACTCTTCTAAATTTGATTCAAAAACCATTCATTGGTTTTGAATTATATAGTAGATATATATTTATCATTGTACTAATAGTTAATCATTTGTTCATTTTAAATATCAAACATGAGTACACATATTATTAAATATATATTGGATTTAACAATAAGAATCCAATATATGATTATCATAACATAAAATTCATCTAAAGGTGTAATAAAAATACTTTATTGAATCACATACCCACACAATTTATCTAGATGAAAATCATATAAATATGATGAAATATTTTTACCAATGATGGTTATAATTTCTAATTCAACATATAAATATTATGAAGCTGTTTTTATAACCTTATCAAATTAAATAAATATAAAATAGTTGGTATATAAATAATAAAATTAAATAATATTAGTTCTATAGTGGATGGTATGTGTCACTTTCAGGACAACAATATCGCGCCACTCATCTGATATAGTGATCAAATTTTATGATCCTTTTTCTATCATCTTTAGAGTTTATCGATTTCAAAAATCATCATTAACCAAAATATAAGGGTAACTACTATCATAAACCAATAATCCAATCATTTGAAACACTGAATTGTGGTAGATGTATTATGTGGGGCATTTTCGCTGATATCGTATTTTTCTTAATATTTCCCCTCACTTCGGTAATAAATTTCTCAATGTACTTCCATCCCACACATAAAAATTTACCAACCCACATATAAAAAATTCATCCATTTCTCCTTCAACACATTTTTCATCTAGGAAAGAGAACATTCTCTTCTCCATGGGTTCTACTATTTCCATTAAATTACATATTCCATAATTTACAAAAACCATGAGGTTTTTGGGAAATCCCAATCTCTACTTCTATATTCATATCACAAATAAAGGACTTACTCCATGATATAGAAGTACATTATGGAAAACAGACTTTTGATACTAGGTTTCAATCCGTAAAATATTCTACTAACCAAACATTCATGTGTGATTATAATAAAATAATTATAACTCGAATGTGTTTTAGAAACTTCCACATAGGTGTCAACATATTCATGATCCTCTTACTTTATCTCAAGGAATTCAGTCACCATTTTGACAGATAGAATACGAGTAAAATACATATTGAAATATATTTTCATTAAATCATCTCATTCCATATATTAAATTTAATAATTATGATTCATATTTTTTATAAGTTTCCATATTTTATCTACTTATCCTTCAAAATAATTGAAATATAAAATTATTTTGTCATCCCTAAGAGTAGGATAATTAAAAATATCTATTTAGTGGTACTATTACATTTTTCCGAAATGAATGGATATATAAAACAATTAAAATATGTTTTACATTACATCTTGAATGACTAAATAGAAAATTTTTTCAATGTTTTTTGATGATATATAAGGTATATGTATTTTGAATGTTTTATGATCATATTAATGAGATATTTCATTCTAGAACACATAAAATTTTGTGGCTAAGGATGAATCTCATTTTTTTGATGATGTAATAATCATTACAATTGGTCCTATATTATTTATACATCATCTGAAACCAAAATGCATAGTGTGGGAAACATTAATAGTTGTATACTACAACATAATATTGTGAAATCACATATTTTATGTCTACATCACAATGCCTAATTTTGAATCATTTGAACCATAAGATTATCTTTGGAAATTCATGGTAAATATTTAAATATTTAATAACTTTTAATAATTTTTGTGGCATTTAAAAAACATATTCTCAGGTAGGGTCAATCATTGGGGGTGGAATAACTCATTTATATTAACTAAGAAGTGATAAATTCATGTTAAATGCGACATTTTCAGAATTATTACCCCAATGTACTACTGTGCTAGAGCCACATTCACATTTAACATCCATAAAGGGATTTAATTTCATGGAATATACATAATCATATATTCAAAAAAAATATAGATACAGTCTTATACATAATCATATCCTTATGGTTCTCCGTATGTTTTTTATCATATGTATTTCAAATGTTTTAACAAACCCATAATTGGATACCAACTATAACAACCCTCTCATTTCGTACAGATATTATATTTTATAATATGAAAATTCATAAAAGAATATAAGTATACAATCTAAATTTCATTTTAAGTCTTGAGACATTTGAAACACAGATACAGAAACTACTTGTTTTAAGATATTTATATTATATAAAACATATTCATAATTCATTGATACCTCTATATAAATATAATATTGAAACCCTTTGTTCATATACAAGGATTTAAAACATAAAAAACGAGTGATCTGAGATTCTCATTAAGGTTAAATATGGGAGATATAAACATATCATGATAATAGGGGAATTTGATAATGAGAATAATATTTCCAAACCATACCATTAATATCATATATCATATTCATAATTCATGGAATAAATAATTGATGTTTATAAGTCAAAATTAATTATATAATCAAAGAACATATTCTATGAAAACATAACACTATAATAACAAATTGATATATATCATGCACATAATAATAAAATTCCATTTCCTTAATGGATATGGCTCATATCAAATATTATCCTAGTTGAATAGGTTCACTCCTGAAACCATCATTTCAAGTAAGGATCATACTCTGTAATATCATCTTGGAACAAATTACCAAAAATAATTGATTTCCTCCCCAATCTAGTCCAATTTTTATAATGATATTTCAATATTTACATAGTGAATTTGAGAGACATGTAATTCCACTCCATCAAATAAAAAAATCATACATACATGTTAGATAATATGGAAAAAAAATTCACAATAGAACTAATTAAAAGAAATGTGTATCATATCAATTTCATTATAGAATAATAAATTTAGAAGAAATAGGTTTCATAGTCCTTACATCATTTAATCATAGCTCATTGGAAAAATTCTGATTTTATAATCATTTTATCAGGGTTTAACATGTGGAAGAGAAATACATTTCATGAAAATTTTCTCATCATAAACATAAACCATCCAATCAAAACATATGAATAGAATACAAAGATAATGTCTCTAGTCATATAAAATTTTCATCATAGGATTACATATTAGATTAAAAATTTATTTCAACTATTACAGAAGAACACTTTTTCTGTAAAACTACATTTTTTAAATTTAAATTTATATTTTAAAACTAAAAATTCCTAAAAATAATTAAAAATAATTTTCATTGAAAATATCCCTTCATGTATATAAATTAACTGATAAAACATTTTGTTGGAGATTTATGTATTAAATTCCATTCATATCATAGATGATAAAATTTGTATTCCTTTCACATTTTCGATATAATCCAAATTTGACTTGTTTTGAAATGAATATGAAAATTCAATTTAAAAAAATTAAATTAAAAAATGTGAAATATTGTTAAGATATATTTTCATAATATTAATATTTTTATTTAAATCAATTTTATAAGTTGTGTATATGGGAAAAAAATGCAACTGAAGTGGAAGCCGGCCGTGGCTCGGCTCGGCTCTCAGCCGAGTGGGGTGTGAACGGGGGGGCCTGTTTCCGAAAAGACTGGCTTTAATGGACGGCCTTGTGCAAACCGCAGGACCTGAGGGGGTCCCACCTCCAAGTGGCGCTGTCGGCCAGCTCGACCAATATTGATGAGCTTTTTCACTTTACACCTAAGATATTAGTGAATAAGAGGACTGTGTATTGAATGTTTCAGTTGGTAATTCAATATGTTATTCATTATCAGGTTTTCTTGATATTAATTCCATCCAATATTTATGTACTAGATATATCACTGATGAACGTGATGAATCTAGTGCGTAAGTCATGGTTATCATTAGTATCCTTTCTCCACGTGGAAGCATGTGTTTGTTAAATGTATAGTGTAATCATGATGATTCTATTGGTAGTTCATGATGGTATGGTTTTTCATGACCTCTTACAGTTCGAGGAAGAATACCTTTGGTTTATTACCAGTTATGAAATCCAGGTAATTCTAATAACATTTTCACTGAGGCACTCAGGAATTCTGGATCCTTTGGGAATTCAACATCTATACAGTGGTGTTTCCATATTTATTCCACACTTTGTAGTTGTATATGACCATAAAATCCTCCTAAAAACTATGGTCTATTTTGAATCATCACATGAAAAAGGTTTCCAGCTAGAGGAATCTGGGACAAAGATTCTTCACACAACGGAAGAGTCTCTAGAGGATACAAAAAACTAGTCTAACAGCTGTGAGAGGTTACATAACTATATATTCATCATTAGTTAGTACATTATTTGATACTCGTTAATCTCATTTTATTGTTTCAACTCGTTTTATTAATCTATTAAATCATCATATGGATTTTTTATCTTGTTCAATGGATATCACTACACCCCATTATATGAAGAGAAATCAGGGACCCCGTAGTCGCGCTAGTGTATTCTCCCTATAAGTTGTTGAGTTACCTTGTACCTTTATGGTTCTTGGGACGAAATCATTTGAAATCATCTTGGGAATGAATTGGATCATGGAAAATAACTACCAGATTTATTGATATCTTTGATGGGTCTCCTTCATGACGGAAAATGGTTTGTCTCTCATGATTCAAGGTGAATGGGAACCAAGGGAGACTTGGACCATAACTTCTTATCCAATGATATGTATAGTTATATCAATGTTTTCATATGATCATTATTTTGAACCTTTTAGTTGTGATCTCCCTACTATCATCGTTGAGTTTCCCGACACGTTTCCTTCAAAATTCTCTAGCTTATAATGAGTAATAGATGTTTAGTTTTCCAATTCCATGGTACATGTTACTCACCTAATATATATTCCCACTTACTATATGGAATTAGTATAATCGAAAGATTTATGTCATTTTTTGATGGCCTTCTTGAGAAGGAATTTATATATCTTAGAATGTCCTATTAGGTGGTAATAGTTATCTTTCCAAAGAAATATGATGGTTCACTCAGCCATTGTTTTTATTACCAAAATCACAATTGTGTAACTGTAAAGGGAAAGTATCCGGTTCAATGGATTGATGATCTGTTTGATCAGTTGTAAGGGGTGAAGTGGCTTTCGATGATTGAACATTGGTGGGGTTACCATCATTTGGGGATAAAGAATCTAACATTCAGAAATCCATCATTCGGAACATTTAAGGCCATTATCATTACCATTTCTTGTACTTTGGTCTAACCGAAGCTACTATATATTCCATGGAATTAATGAGTAGGAATTTCCTTTAGTATCTCGATACCTATTTGGTTTTTTGGATGATATCCTTGTGTAATATAAACCCAAGGAGTTACATGTGAATAATTTATGAACAATACTGAGTTTGATGAGAAATCACGAACTCTATTCCATGATTCTAGAGAATTATTTCAAGATTCAGGATGTAAATTTGTTGTGACATGTGGTGATAGAACATGGTATTTTTGCTGATCATGTAATTTTGAAAGCTATTATTACATAAGAACAACCACGAAATTTCTTATTGATACATAGATTCATTGTTTTATCAAGATATTTTTTCCACTTATTGAAGGACTTTGAAATGTTGGAATCTTTGATGAATAATCTTACTTGGAAGGATGTTTTGTCTGTTTGGAATAAGAAATTTCAGATTTCCTTTGTTGAGTGGAAATATATATTGACTAATGTTCCATTGTTGACATTTCCAGAGGCTGGGAAGGGATACTTGGTGTTTTTCATTCATCAAGCTCTGGATTAGCCACATGTGAATAACTATCAAACCCATTACCATGAACTATTAGTTGTAATTCATGCTCTTTTGATTTTGTTGCATCACCATTATGGTTAATTTTTTACCAATATTTCATAAAACAAAATATTTAGTTACATATTCTATCGAAAATATTTGAATCTCCTCCAAAGATGTAAGGTGTTATACACATAGTATTTTGTTTTTGACATTTCTTATACTCTAGGTAAAGGTAATGTCATTACTAATGATTTTTACTGAATAATTCTCACCCATGAAGTGAATTAATCTTTACAGGAGTGAAACTTGATGGATCTCTATTAAAAATTGCATATTGGATTTCCATAAAAAGGGTTCTAGGATTCCTTGTCCATATTTTAGTTACCAGCATCTCTTCTTGATATTATTATTTTGTATCAAAAACATGATGATTAATTCTATAATTATATAGACACTCTTAATAGTGGGGAGATATTTTCCTAGTGGTTGTTTTCCAAATGGTTAATTCTATGAAATCAAAATCATTTTGTGGTATAATCTTCTCTAAGGAAACATATGATGGGGAATTTACATAATTCCCATTGTGTTGGGCACCCAAGAACCAAAATGATGTTCTACCACATGAGAACGAAGTTCTGGGGTCCATGAATGATGTTTGGAATTGATTAGTTTTTCTATCATTGTTATACATGCCATCATGTGATAGTTGATCACTAGAAACCATTAGGGTTGCTTCAGCCACGTCCAGTCCCTACATGGAAGTGAGATGTTGTCTCTATGGACATTGTCGTTAGGATTCCACATTACCAGGTGAATAAAACTATGATTTTTGTTGTGATAGATAGACAAATAAAATCAGCTCACATTATACCCACTCATGATAGAACCAAAGTTGAGGAGTTGAGTAGTATTAATTTGATTGAGATTTTTTTGATTCATAGAGTTCCATCTACTATTTTCACTGAGAGAAATATTATGTTTACTTATCTATTTTATAGATGCTTTGAAGAAGTGTTGGGATCTCGCGTCTGTTTGAGAATGGCATATCATCCATTTATAGATGGCCAGATAGGAGCTATAAATATTAATGAGGACATGATATATGATTGCATTATATAGTTTTGTAAAGCCTGGGAATATTATTTGGTGTTGGTTCTGTTTTATTATAACAATAGTTAACATTTTGTGATCATGATGCACCTTTTGATGACTTGTTTCATCAGGCTTATTAATATCCATTTTTTCGATGATTGGTGTGATTAACCTGGGTGGTAGAAGAATGTGACAAGAGACGACAATAAATATTTATTTGAATCATAAAATAATGTTGAGATCCCAGACCATTGGATTTCAATGTTGGTGGCCACATGTTCTTAAATATTTCACCCAGGTTGAGTCATCGATGGCTTGGGAGGAAAGGGCTGGATTGATCCTCAATTTCTGGACCTTTTGATGTTTATGAGAAGGTGGGGAATGATTCATATCGGTTAGCACAGCCATTATAAGTGATTTTGATACAAAATGTGTTTCATTTATCTTGGAATCAAAATGATTTATATGATCAATCTCATATTTTGAGTTAGTGTGAAGTTGATGTTGAACCGGATTTATCCACCACTGAACAACCAGTTAGGATAAGTGATTATGGGACCATGGTACTTCATGGTAGACTGATACCTTTAGTTCATGTGCTATGTATGAATAGTTCTAATTGTCATGAGATATAGGAGAGGGAGGAATTGATGATGGTGTAGTGGAATCGTTGTTTTTATAGGGAAGGCTTATCATATGAATTTTGGGGATAAATAGTTTCTATGGTGGAATATTGTAACATCCTGTTACCGTTTTTAGGTATTCCAAAAGCCATATTTTTTTTATACGTGGTTGGATTTCATTTGGAGTTGTTTCTACTGGTTTTATCAATATTATGGAGGTTTATGGGTTGGAAAATGGTATTCACAAAACCGTAACAAGGTTTGGAATATAGTGTGCTAGTTCCATGAATAGGATAGTGGGCTTCACATTGTTTGGGCATGGATTTCCCTAACCACACTGAGTTTCCTCGGAAACCGTGCATATTAGGTTTTCTAGATCTATTATTTTTTATCATTTCTAGAGCCCTTATTTTTGGTCCCAAACGGACCTCGTTTGAGCCAAAAGCATTTATTTCTTCCTGGGAGCTATAAAAAAATGATTCTTATCCCCTTGACCACCATCTAGAAGCAGATTTAAACATAGAAAACATCAGTTGATCAACATACAATTAGTTTAAACAACTAGTTCTCATCCTCCCACAATCACTATCATTATACTTAGGGTTCCATGGATCTTGGTATTTATTTTTGGGAAAAAATACCTTTTTGGGATCTTAGACCTAGTTTTTATTCCTTTTTGGTGATCTTCAATCGTTATGGGAAAATCCGGATTAGGGTTTGTCATTGAGAGATTCACTATTTTTAGTTTGTGGTTCTATTACGATACCCATTTTTTATTGAACCAAATTTATTTTTCAATGTTTCAATTTTTTTTATTTAAATTCAATATTATACATTTTATTCTAATGTATTTCAATCATTTATTAGGAAACAATTCAAGGAATATGGGTTTTTTATGGTAAAATTGATTCATGGTGTGTAAATAGAATTTGGTGAGGTTAAAATTGATTATTTTAATTTTAAATTATTATAGGAATTCATTCTTTTGAAAAATTAATTTTAATTGATGATATAGTTTTGGTATAATGAATTTGAAAATTCCTTATTCATGGGAGTTTTATTATTCTGATGAAAATTATGGAATTCATTGTCTTGGATTCATATCCTGGTATTGTGAAAAACTGATTACAACATTTTCATGGAATCATCCCTATCTTATCATGGTGAATAGGTGAGTTTCCTATTAAAAATACATTATGGGTTTTAAAGAGAAAATTAACATATTTGAAATTTACAATGGGATGAATCGCATTTTCTAATCTAAATTTAATTTCCCATCATTGATTTATACTTGAGATCATTTAATCCTTCAGTAGTTAGTGTGTTATTTTGGGTGTCACATTATGATTCTACAAAATTTTGAAACAATATATCATCACATCACATTCCTTAGGAGATTATGGTTATATCTTGTTACCTTAGGCCTATAAGGGATTATGAACAAAATTGTCTGTATTCATAGTGTTGGATCCCTATATCCTTGAACTATCATACCAATTCAGAAAATGGACATGTTGATTAGTTGTCTGTATTTTCGAATGTGTATATACGACATTACTATAAGCTATTTTACATGCATTGAGAATTTTTATAAACTATTAATATAATGTGTTTGTTTATTCCATTTTTGAGAATTTCTGTTTATCCAAAGTATCATTTAATAAAATAAAATTGATTTTTTAAAAAAAATTTCCATCATTTTAAATGTATAGAATGATTTTCTAATGGTATTTACCTCTTCTAAACTATAGAGAACTATTTGTTTAATGTTAATTTGTAAATTCCAAATTAATTTTTCATTTAATTTAATGATAATTTTTTTAAATTGATATTAGCATCTGTTATGGAAAATTCGGATGAAATCCTACTTGAATTTGGCTCACACCCTTCATTTTCCATCAAGTGTTCACAGATTAACTCCTTCTAGGTTTGAGAAAAGTAAAATGGTCTCTTGGAGGTGGATTATGCTATGGAACAATGGTATGGGTATGTTGTGGCCTTAGGGACATTGGGATATTATTCCCCTTTTTGAACTAGGGTTATAGTACATTATCATTTGAGCTTGTTTAACATATTTAACATTACTCATAGTGAAATTTTCATTTGATAAGCATGTTGTCATTTTTTCATTTATTTCTACTTTGTTATTGGAAAAATCATCCCCAATTTCATTTTTAAAATTATTTTGTCATACTCACTTACTATTGTAGATCACGAAGACCATTCGTGCTATGTCATGACCAACTCAATTAAATAGTTACTAGAGTACCCTGGATGGTTCAGGACAACAACCACTTTTATCATTGTTGACATCACTGTTTTGTATGATGTATTGGCTTTCAAATGATTTGAAGTTGTATAAAAAGAAACACATCAATTTTTTTATTTAAATTTTTAGTGACTTTGTTAAATATGTTTTCTCGTTATATATGAGTTCCAAATAACTCATCACAGGTAACATTTGTAACATTTCATTATTCATCAATTGAGGTTCTCCTAGACACTCAATCATTAAGCATGATGTCTAGTATATTTTCCACATGAACATCATATTCTATGTCAATTTCTCCAATGTACATTAAGCTATTTACAATAGTCATAAATATATCATGAACATTAATAATTGTTTCATCATATGGAAAATCAAAATCGTGATAGTCAGCTCTAAGAATGACTCTTCTTTTTGTCCATTACATTAGATGTACCAAAATGAGTAATATCTTCTTTCTTGTAATTGAAATTTTATACTTCACATGACGTTATTTGGAAGTATTTAATTATCATTTCTAAAAAGTGTAAAGTACTCTGTACCTTATATTTTATAAGATATTCATATTTCTATAGATTATTGAATTTTTGGACTTCATTATCAGGTATTTATTAATCTCATGTAAGCATTAAAAAATTTTCCACATAAATATTGATAAAAAACAACTTCATCGAATCACTACAGTATTCATAATCATTACCATCAATGAACAGATTTATTGTATGATTAAAATTTCAATGAATCAAACATTAAAAATTTCATCCTTAAAATGATACAAATTTTCCCCAAAAATTCACGTTATTGTAGAAAAATATTTTAAACAAAAAGTTTTAAAAATAAATATAAAAAACATGAAATAAAATTAAAAAAAAATATATGATCATTCGAAACCTTTCTTTGATACCAATTATTGGTTTGAAATATGTATGTACATGAAACAATACATGATGGTGGTGATTTGTTGGTTTAAAAACATTCAATTTAATCAATTAAAAGGAGATTTGTTTAATTGTTTTTAAACGAATTTAATTCATTAGAACACATATTTTATTCCACCCAAATGGCCCAAAACTATTCTCAAAATTTATTTTTTATAACCCGACATTCAATGGATGGTGGGGAACCCTTACAAGAACTATAGGTTTAGTGGATTACATGACCTAAAGGCCTTAGTGATATTCATCGAACACATGGCTACTTTTAAATGACACTTCCCATCATCTTGATTGTGATACCAATTACCCACTTTATCATTTCTTGTTTTGCTAGAAAAACATGTGAAGAGGTCCACATGCCTTTTCCTGATGGAAATATCCATACCATCTCCTCCATCCGTATATGTATATCGTTGTTTTTGTGAAATCTTCTACTCTGAGTCCATATCTAGAGCTGTTTCCTTTGGAAAATTGGGTTGCATCTGTACAGTATTATATGAATTATGTGGCCCAAAGCCCTTGAGGTGGAATGAATGAAAAAACTGAACTGAAGGCCATGGGTGGCCTGAAGTCCTTAGGGACTCCACGCCCATACTTGTCACCCGAATGTGAATAGTTCATGGTGCTACAGTTCCTTGTAGTACCTATTATATTTCACCTTACTGTACATGCTATAATAACCAACAAATATTCTCCATCCCAGATTAGAACATGGGTCACAATGATAATGAATATCGTAACCAGGATGGTAATGATATGTATTCCACATGTCGTAATTGAATTAGTCTTCTTTACTTAATAAAAAATATCATTATTATATGTTTATAAAATATTAAAAACATTAGAGTTGAGATAATATAAATTAAATAATACAAAAATACCATCATAATTCATATTGAATCATATTGAGTAATTAACAGAACGTAATCTCAAAATGTAGAAATCAGAGTATTACTAATGTATCATATCATATTGGTTACAATAATCAATATATATAATAGAAATATAAAAATAATAATAAAATTCGTTTTCAATTATAATGTAGTAGAAAATATAATGTATTCAATTATTTTACCCAAAAGTGATGGGCATCCTTTGACCAATGATATATTTCCCATGATTTATATGTTTATGAAAGCCTGTCATAACCCCACTATGTTAATTCCTCATTACAAGGACTGGTTTCAGTATATCTATAAATACTTGATAGCCCTCAATTAATTAGGTAATTGGCACACATATCTTCTTATCATAAGAATCCCTCTATCTATAAAAGATCTACACATATGTATTACTATCCCTGGAATCCCTTGAATGTAATCACAAATGACAAGTTTCCAATTAAAAAATCAATTCTATTGATTATTAATGTTTTTCGAACAAAATGTTCACTACCTGACTCGATCAAAACATTTACACAAATAATTTTCCAACAAAGCACTCAGAGAGTGTCTCGACATCTCGTCAGTGTTGAGATCCTTAGAATGACATGGTATTTATAGGAATTATCCCAACTATCATAGTTTTGTTCCAATGGTCTGATTTCATCCTAAAAACTACTATGTAATTGGACATATGAAACTCCAATCGTCAACTTGAAACTGAAACAACGATATAATATTATCATGCGTATTAAAATAGAATACATGAAATTCTTTTAATTAAAAGTTTTCCATTTTAATTCCACACTTTTTTTGGTTATGATAAAGTTAGTATGAGAATAATATTTATCGTTTGATAAAATTAAAACATTAATAGTAAATGAGTACGAAGATTAATGGTAAAATAGTGAATAAGATAAATCTTGTTAGAATGAAAGTGATCATTATGTATGATGTAAAACGTAATCATCATGATTGATGAAAATTGTATCTCATGAGTATGATTTAAGTAATATTAAGAATCATTACAATAAATTTGAAATAGTCGAACAATATTTCATGGTGGGTATGATGTCTATCATACAAAAAATAAAACACATAATTATGATCTTGTATAGAAAATATATTTATTTAAATATTAAAAAATCATATCATTTCATTTAAAACGAATGTTTTTATTTTAAAAAATAGCATAAATTGAAATAAAAAATGGGGTTTTTACAAAAAAAATGTTTTGAATTTATATTACTTGAATGAACAGAAACTTATTTGATTTGATAATGTCACCAATTGAAAAAAGCATCATACTCTTGATGACTTTATTGATGATCATTGTGACATTGTTCCCGAAATACACTAGTCTGAAGTCCGTGATGTCTAAGGAATAATCCCTCCTAATAATTGGATTGATAATGATTGAATTGAAACTATATTCATGTAATTATGGTTGGATAAATCTCTCGCATAATTATTCAAATTTTCAAAAATATATCACAATATATCTTAAAAGAATTGTTTGTAAACCCATTAGGCCTAATTACTATATGAATATTAATAAAGAAGAGATCTTCCTTATTTCCACCTAAGAGGAAGGAAAAATGAGTCCCTAGTTCATAACATATCATTGTATACAAGGATATTGTAATTCATTTTATGAGTGTTTTCATTCCCAAAAGCTGGATCGTAATACTAAATGTAATAAACATGTACCATAGAGATGTCATTTTTAGAATTTAGGGAAATCCCATTAAGTCATAGGGAAATATTTCATCCATTTATTATTTTCTGTTTCTGAATATGATGGATGATATTTTTGTTATTGTCAACTTTTTTTCAGAAGGTGGGCTCTTGGTGAAAGACCAAAGAAAATTATATATTAATAAAACATGGAATTTCATGAGTCTAAATGATGAATTTTTTTGAAAATATCTATCATAAAGTGCAATAAAGTCACAAGGGATGCCATACATCAATGTGGTGTCATTTTTTACTACCAAATTTTCAATACCATCTTCCACCATATTCATTTCATGAATGAAAGATGTAATGATGTAGTTGAATTCCATGAGTGAATGAATACAATCCACCAAGTGTGTTGTAAGAGGCCACACAAGGTGAATCACACCATTCCAAATTCCATGAACAATGGTAGTCGAGTCACTTTCAATCCATATGTTTCTTGAACCATTTTTCTTGGAGATGGAGATAGAATAGATCATGCTCATTATTTCAGCCTCCAATGCTAAGGAGATGCCACAAGTGCCTTAAAACATCCAAGAATCTCCCCATTGTGATTTCTAAAAATAGAACCATAGCCCGAACGACCCAGGTTTCCTTTGGAATCACCAAGGGAATTCACATTAATTCATCCATGGAGTGGAGCTTGCCAAAAAACATCAAAAGTGAATCTAGGATGCAAATAAACACCATCATCCCCCATCTGGGACATAATCCCAAAGTAATTCAATCTGTTGTTTCAAAATTCCTTTTGATTCGAAGAATCTTTCTGAATGTCTCGGGAATCCACATCTGACATTCATGTAATCTATGTTAGTAGTTTGTTATGAATAATTTCATCTTATCATACCAGAGAACATATAGATGTTCACAAAAAATAGTTAAGAAAAGGATCATGATTTTCTAACTGGCTTCTATATCCACACAAAGTTGAAGTCAAAAGCTGATTTATTCATTAAATAACCATACTCACAGAAAAAAATATTTTGCTCATAATTACACAGGGTAGTATAAGTAAAGCAAGAAATAAAAATATGGTTAATGTCTTCTAGATGTTGGTTAAAAAGATGGAATTTAGTGAAATGGTGGATCCCAAATGTCTGAAGACAAGTGTTAGTGGGAATCCTCTAAGGACCAATATGCATAATTAGAGTGAATCTCTATGTTTTCAACCATAATTTATTAAAATTATTTATCTAACTAAAATTATTTTCATAAATAAAAAAATTGTAGTTGTAAAAATATTTTGAGTCGAGAATAGACCTATGAGAAAATTCCCAAATTAAAAATTCATCAGTGCTTGAAGAAGGGTATCTATCAATTACATAATTAACATTGTCATGAAAAATTAAGGTTGTGAGTGATAATAACCACTTGGATAGTACAATTATTGTGATCAGGATGTTCATTAGAGGAAATTATAGATATGAGAGGAACACCAGCCCAATTTTTAGGCTAAAAATTCATGGTTGAGTCTCTGAGCACCAATCATATTGAGTTAGAAATAATGTAGGAAAAATAATTCATAATAAAATTCCAAATGGACGTGCTCATGTAATTAAAATTTCCCTTCTTCATCTTTCCAAGAAATATATTTTTAGGGAATGTAATGGAACTTGTGTTTTTATGAATGCAGTTCCAAGTGAGTGTGCCTTGTTGGGAACCATTAAAGAGTATTGGATTTTTTTATACTGAGACCACCCTTATCCAATGTATTACACCAAGTGGACCATAGTAAAGTCACCAATTTCCTTTCGAGCATGCTTCCAATCGAAATAATGTTTTCGATTTCTTCGTTAAATCTTTTAATAAGACCAGCAGGCCATTTATAAATCATCAAAGAGTATACCATTTTGGAAACAATTGTATATTTGACAAAAAAAATCCTTCCATCCATATAGAAGGATTTTCCATTTCAATAAGAAATTCGGTGGAGGATTTGGTAAATTGTTTTAAAAATGTAACCAGCTTTTGGTCTTCCCCTGAAATTGGGAACACCAACTTAGGTTAAGGGAAGATATCCTTATTTAATAACTAAATTATAAATAATATTGTATTTTATATTTGTGGGAAAAATTTTCCCAAATAAGGTAATGGATTTTTTTAATTTATTATTTGACCAGAAAGCACTTCAATGATCGAGAGGGAAATTTTGAGAATTTGGATATTCCATTTATCTACTTCTAAAAAATTAGCAACATCTTCTGCATATAAAACAGGTGTGGGAACATTCAAATTCCAAAAACCCTTAATTGGATTAATCAACTATCATCGACATGGAAAGTGTTCAATCTACTTATGTAATATATTGCAATAATGAAAAGAATGACAGAGAGAGGGTCACCTTGTCTGATACCTTTGGTGCATTTGAAATATCCATTTGGAGATCCATTAACAAGGATAGATATGTTAGCCGAGTAGAAATGATTTTTAATTCTACTGATTATGTAATCATTAATCCCATTTTTCCGAAAGACGTTAAAGTAAAATTTCAATCCATAGTATCCAAGTCCTTCTAGATATCGAGATTAATGAAAACAATTCCTCCCCTGTTAGTTCTATTTTATAATTTTGTACATTTAGAGGATAGAAAAAGGCAATCATGAATGAAAAATTCCTTTAAAAAAGGCAAATTGTTTCCATTATACTATTTTATGGATAAACGAAGAATGTCTATTGGCATGAAGTTAGGAGATAATTTTATAAAGGGTTTTGATTAATGTAATGGGTCTGAATTTGTGATTTTCAACAGCATTATTCGATTTGGGGACCATAGAGAGAAACTAAACATTCAACCCATGAGGGAGAATGCCACTAAAAAGAAATTCCAAAATAGAAAACACTGGTCATTTTGAATGAAATTCCAAAAATGTTTATAAAATCAATTATTAAAACTATTAGGGATTAGTGCACTATCAAGATTTAAACTGAAGACTATATCTGTGATCTCATAATGTCGTGGGATTCTAGTAAGAAAACAATAATCCTCATCACTGACCACAAAAGGGATGACATCATGTAGAAGGTCCTTATTAATGGAAGGTCCATTGAAGATATTTTCAAAAAATAGAATAAAATATTTTCAATGTTATTCTTAGTACCAAAGAGGTTTCCACCATCTCAATAGAAGGTAATAGATCTATTAACATTCCTGATTCATTTATGGGAGTTGTAAAATTTTGTGTTTCTGTCACCATCAGTGAGACATTTGGTTTTGAAAATTTGTTTTCTCATGTTATCATTAAGGGTGTACATGGATAAATGTTTCATTGTAGTATGTATTTCATGTAATCATTCAATGACAAAATGGGTCACAGTAGTGGTGTCTTGAAGATGGGTATGTTCTTCTTCCAAAGAATAATGTCATTATCATTTTTTTGGACATGGTACTACAAATCCTTTAATGATCTGTTTGAGATTTTTTAATTATGTGTTACAGGAAAATGCATAATTGATGTGATTCATGGAAGACCAAGAATGTTTAATGATGTTAACACAATCAGGGTTAAAATACCAAGAGTTGTTAAATCTGAAGGAAAAAATTAAGCTTCTGCTGTTTGATAGAGAGGTTTACCTAGATATGATGGTGGTCAGAAATATGTTTAGGAAGGTTTATCTAGGTAATGGACTTCCACTTATTCTGAGCAATATCATTTGTGAACTCTCTATACAATTTTCTAGCGACCTCCCTGTTATATTGTCCTTTGTACCACTAATTCCTGGGAGTTGTAAGATTAATTTCAAAAATGTTGTCATCTGTAATAGAAGATTTATACTCCCTTGAAGCTATAGTGGAGTGAGTTGTTTCCATTTTCTCACATATAACAAGAATAACATTATAAGTCACCAACAACAAACCAATGGTCATTAATACTATTTCCTAAGAAATACAGGTCATTCTAATGTTTTTCTTTTCTTGTTATCTATTATTTTCCTATATAAAAGAGAAATAAATATTTGACTGGTCAAAGGTAAAATCACAAGTGAACTCCTGCTCTGAATTATGGAAATTATTAACATACTGGATAGTATAGTGAGTAATGTCACAAATGGTTTTAATTCAAGAAAAGATTATACCATTACTGAAAAAGTTATAATGAGACTAACTATGATGATAAAAATCAGAGCAAAAATAGATCTTATGTCCAGGAATTGCAAAAAAATTAGGATGAAGAGTGTTAATAAATCCTTTTAAACAGTAAATATTTCTATGATCACTATTCGTTTACTATTACGAGAAAAAATATTCCTTAAAAATGTTTTTGGGTTTAGATACCCTATTCTCTTATACCATAAACCCTTTCTCCTGGAAGATCGTTTAGGGTATTTTTTCAAGATTTTATGGGAATTTTTCCGCTTCTTACTCCAAGTAACAATAGGAGAAATGTTAGTAATATCTGCATCTACCTCGGCATTTAAGGAGTCACGAAACATAGGATCTATAGTATGTATGCAATTTAAAATAGTCAAGGCATGCTCAAAATGAACTGTACGAATTTCCATGGAAGGTAGAGAAGTGGCTGACTTGGAAGTGCAGTGGGTGACTTCCATAGAATCAGTGTTATTTACTTTACTACGTAAACCAGAAACTGAAATAACGGGGTTGAACATGACCCTAGTAGTAATATGAATACTGTCATGTTTAGTAATAATAGTGTGAAGAAGACCAAAAATAGGTGCATTGAAATTTCTATCAATCATAACATGGTTTTCAAAATGGATGGTATGGACCTGAGAAATACTAAGGTCCCGAATTCCATTAGGTGTGTCAAGTTGGAGACCAAAACACTGGTCACCCAAATCACTAATAGGGAGAACAAAAGGGGTATTTTTGTCCTCATGATCATAAGGTGTGTACAAGGAGTCCAGGGACTGCTTGGTGGATGTATTATTCATGTGTGACTCAGTCAACACATGATCTGTCTCACGTTGAGAGCATTTGATGATATCTATAATAACATATTAAAATTACTCAACCAAATAATGTTCTTATGCTACAAGGACATCCTCTTAAACTAATTCTGTACCATTATTTCTGCAAATTATCCCCATTGGGATTCATTGTCATTGATTTCTTCAACCATTTATCAGTTTTCTTCTTCGAGGGTTCTGGTTTATCATGGTTAGGGCCTTTGTCCTTTTGTTTTCTAATTTCGGTTCATTCAGTATCTCTTGGTCAAGTAAATTGTTTCTTCTACACTGTACAACCTATAATATAATTCCCTATCATTATAAAAATATCAAAAAATGGAGGCTTATGTCCATATTCAAATCTAAAGTCTTTTCTAAAATTATTTGCCTTGAATGTGATAGTTTGAGGGAGGTTATATTCTAAATTATCTTCTATCAATACATTAACAATGAGTCCAAGATCACCATTAATGTTATAATATATGTCATAAGGGGTGTTAATAGGCAACAAGATATATATTTTAAAATCTTTGGGTTCCAACAGTACCAATTTAGACCATGTCATCTAACCCATATCAAGTCATTATTTTCCCTATGGGTGTGCGAATTGAAAGAAATTTCCCAATCAGAAATTCAATGTGCACTAGGTCTCCGTTTAGTTTTTCCTATCATCCATACACTCTCTAATTCATCATGGGCGGTATTTAGAATATGAAAATATCCTTTCCCTGTAGATATGAGATTCAAATTTGAAAAATCCCAACAATGAGCAATTCAATGTTTAAGAATAGAGTAAGACCAGAGTTTCTCACCTGTATTGTAAGAGACACATCCCAAAACTAAGAACGTACACATTTGGGATCCTTATTGAAGAACCTCAAGATTTTACTCAACTAAAAAGCCTACATCATCTATATTTTTGAATAATGTAGGTTTCATAGATCAAATATTGAGGAGATCTGAGGGTATGAGCACCTCGAGGAAAGAAATTACATTGGATTTGTCGATCGCTGCATTAGTTAGATTTCCTTCCTCCTGGGATTTTTTCACCTCCATTTCATGAGTTTTGGGATAAAAAAATGATCCCATTCTAGGAAAAAGGATTCCATGATTCACTCTATCTAGCGAGGATAAGGACAACCATCTCAAAAAATGTGAGATTTAGGGGTTTCATGACAATCTTTCATCGATTTTCTTGAGGGGTCTCCCTATATTTTCCTGAACATGACCTGTCACCATACATTATCCATATAATGATATTATGATTTATGTTTAGCTTGTAAATTATTTCTAGGACCTGTTCCGGATACATAGTAACTTGAAATTCTTCCTTAGATGGATATTTTTTATTTTTCTTTGATACATGAAAAGAGGTAATATGATCTTCATACAATTTAATGTAATATTCAGTTTTTGAGAATTATTGCATGATCCATTATTTTAATTGTCTATTTTTCTTATTTAATTTTTTTATAATCAATAA
Source organism: Viscum album (assembly GCA_963277665.1). NCBI lineage: Eukaryota > Viridiplantae > Streptophyta > Magnoliopsida > Santalales > Viscaceae > Viscum > Viscum album. The sequence goes on along the minus strand of OY728121.1, from coordinate 199,051,413 downwards.
AAACGAATCCCATTAGATTCCTCACCCCAATATTTTATTAAAATTTCCTAGCATCCGTGCATGACAAGATAGACATTATTGAAAATTAAGTAAACAATGTGATTAACTAGGGAGGTTAATTTTCATTTTTATCAATATAGGGATATGATCAGAGTGGAATTTTGGTAGTGTAAATTCATTTATTTCATTGGTGTAACTATTATCTTCACAAAAAATACATAACCATTTATGTTTACTTATTTTCCTAACATTAATTGTATATCTAATCTATGTAAAATAACTTCTAAATATAGGTAATTAAATAATATTTTAATTATAAATACCAAATGAAAACTCATGGAATGAAATCTTGTAGAAGTATGATCCATTTTTCTAATCTTCTATTAGCACTATGTTGAAATCACCAGTAACAATCCATTTATTCAATATAATATAAAAAATTTCCTATATACCGCTCTAGAGATCTCTCCTCTTAATTTAAGAGGTGGAGGCATATTTGAATGAAATATTTTCATTAATTCAATGCACAAAGAGGCTTACTGTGAAAATATATTCAACATTACTAAATAAAGAAATATGTAGGTTTTTATTGTTAAACCCTGTAAAGACTCTATGTCATTATTGTGTGAATTCTGAGAAATTATAATGTATCAAAGAGAGGCCCAATTTCCAGTATTCCACATATCAGTCACCATATTTATTATAGGTATATCTAATGATTGTAATGTTAGGAGACATGAAAATTTATTAGATATATAACCATAGGGTATTTACTAAACCATGGATTATTACAAAATTTTAATCTCACTGTGTAAGGTCTTTTTCTTTGATTTGATTCACACCATACTTTTTAATTTACATCCTTCCATTTTTTTGTCCATTAAATTTTTTTATTTCTCTCTGAGGATGTTTATTTCTATGACATGTCATCTTTTTTTTCAAATTACATACCTTTATTTTGGTTGAATTTGAGAGATTTCACATCTTCAAATTCATTGGCACAAATACATCCAATTTGGGGAGTAAATTCAATGAGGGATTGTATTAGATCGATGGGTTCATCGTCAAATCCACTTCTTCAAAATTCATTCTATGTGGATGCTAGTGTGAGGGGGGGTCACCCAATCCGGTTTCCTCACAAGAAGTTCATAGTGATGGAGGTTTATAAATGTGTTTTTTCTATGGAAAACATCTATAACTGTCGAGGAATGACATTTTATTGTAATATAAGAACCATCTCTATATCCATTGTCCATTATTGATTTCATTATTTTATTATATATAGGTTGTTACCATGTTTGTAAAGAGTTTCTCATGGGTGAGTCAACTCTAGATATATTTACCAGTTTTAATGGGGAATCATCCATAGTAGGCTGACTTGAAATAAATTATGATCAGTATTCCATTTTTGGGGTTCTTGATTCCTTATGTCAAATATCATTGGGTGTATTATTGAAATTTGGATTGAGAGGAGATTTATTTTATTTCACTAGATTAACAAGATAACCTTCCAGCACTAATGGGATAACATCCAAACAAGATATAGTACATTTCTTCCTAGGGTCCATGTGAACATTTATCTGCAGGCTTCATTTAAATTCATCTACATCCACAAATTCATTAAATGAGGAAAATGTTTTTCTCTGATAGTACTTTTCCTTGGATCCTTCCTCCAATTTGGAAATCCCACCTATTGAAAGGGACACATCATCCATATTTTTCATTTATTCAATAGATAGCTTAAGGAAATATTTAATCATATCAGATCCACTATCATTAATATTCACATGTCCCACAATCATTCATTCATTGGTTTAACGATGAGGTAAAAACATTGGTTTTGGGTCAGTGATAAAATCCTTCCCATTTCTCAAATGACAGATGGCCTCTTCCGGACCATTCACTTCATAGAAATTATATGTTTTATCTCTAGTACATTCGAATGATATATTCCTAAAATATTTTTAGCATATAAATAAAATTAGAATCATCTCATACACATTTTCAAAATTTATACTTTTATCATGTATAGTAATCATAACCTCATCCAAAAGGGTGGAGGAAATATCAACATCTATCATAATTCCGTATAATTTCCAAAAAAAATTATTATCTGTTGGACGATCCTTATTTATGGGATTTCCAACATAAATGTTTATTTATCATAGTATTATTAAATTATAATAGATCCAAATCATCTTTTAAATCTGAATCTATCATTTTCCATATGTTTTCATACCTTTATAATATTTAAACTATCGATTGTATTCTTGAATTCACTGAAAATATGGCATTAGGGCAATGCATCTAAAACTCCATGTCCACATGTTGTGTTATTTAAAAGGATATAAAATGTTGTAATATCCAATTCCACAAGTTTTTATCCTCCAATTTTTTAATAACAATATTTCTATAATCCTCCGACATAGATCATTTAATATCTGTTGCCACTATCCTTTTGGGGTTAGAACTCTGGATATGAGGGAATCCTTTTAAAGACAAACCCTTTCTTCAGTGAAATCTATAATGGGGGTCACATGAATAATTAAAACCGTGTTAATGAACCACCTAGGTGAAGGGATATCAAAATTATAGAAGGAGATATTGACAGACATTGTAAAAACATTGAAAAAAATTCCTCAATTCAGGTGCACAAGGACTCACACCAAGATTGTTGGGGGAACATAAGTGGAAAATCTCCCTCTAAAAAACTATATCCTTACACTCAAGATTCCATTTCCATCTAGTGATATCCCTAATATACATTATTAGGTAACAGAACTTTAAATAAATATTTTTTTTATGAAATTATATTAAAAACATTTTAAGATGATAATATATTTAAATAACTCACATATTAATTTTAATAACTATCCAAACGTTTATTTTTTTTAAAATTTATAAATTTTTTCAATAATAACATTTATTAAAATTGTAAAATTATCATATTTGTAAAATAATTTTGATAATATAAACATCAATTTTTTTCTCATCATATGAATATTATTTTAATTATTTGTAAATTTTTTAAAAGTTTATTTTTCGGTGAAAATATGTAAATGGTTGTTTTACAATGAAATTTTTTTCACAATACCATGATTATGTCCGTGTGAATAAAAATACATTAATAATTTTCATTAATAAATATTAAATTGAAAAACTATAAATATTATTTTTAAAATATTGATTTTAATTTAGAACTTCATTTTTACATCTAAGAACCAAAATAATACTTTCAAGACATTAATTATTTTTTATATTATTTATATTAATTGATATTTATTGGTGGTATTTATTGGTTTTGTAATGCCTTTAATGTCCAACAACACGTTTATTCTTGTTAATTGTTTATAAAAATTGTTAGAATTGGATTCACATGTCAAATCTATTACTCTGTTTTATGGTATTACATTGTTTATTTTTAGGTCCCTTAATTACTCTCTAGTTTCAATGGGGGTTTGGTGAGAATTGATATTTTGGTCTTGGAAGATGGTGGCACACTATCGGTTAATGGTTGTGGGAAACCATGTGCCCATTCCGAGGAAACATTGTGGCATATATCAATTTTGGTCAATGTTGACTGAATGGCTATCACCTGCTTTGGTAAACTATGTGAGATAACAATCAGTCATGTCCCTCATGGTTAGGGAGAGACACATAGTTTCTACATGGTTTTAAAAATCGTACAGGAAAACCTTGTGACATTTCCAGGTAATTAAAATTGTGAATTTTCCTTTGTACTCTCTTAGGTATTTTGACTCAAATTACCCTATTCGTCCCCTATTTAGATTGTAATACACTAAGTGGATCCTTATATCCTTCCCACACCTCTCACCACCATAAATAGTGATTATAAGGTGATTTCATATATATTTATGGCTATATCATCAAGGTATTATCCTCTCATATTCCTCCTCTTCCTCACTCCACTATTTTTCATTATTTCTTCATCTCCCTCTATTTTCTTGATCAATGTTTCATTTTTCATTGTGTTTTAAATTGTGTTCATTATTATTAACGGTTTATCATTGTTTTGATTTCTTTTACAAACCCACACAGAGTTGTTTTAGGTTGGTGTGGTTGCATTTCATGTAATTTGATGTTAGTTTCCTTTTGATCATTAACTTCAAATTTAAGAATAATTGGTTTCAGGATTATTGATCCTTCATATATGTTAAATAGTAATGTGTTATCTTTATAATAATTATTTTATATAAAATGAGGTGGTATTATTAACATTTTAATGTATGTAGCATTTATTCATTAATATATACACACCGTGTGTGTGAAGAAAAATTACTAGACTGATTTTATATGTGAGTTCTATATTTTAAATCTGGGTGTGTATTTTTAAATGTTTTTATTGATTCAGAAATGCAGGCCGAATTTATAAAATTTATTTTTAAATAGTTTTGGACATTAATATATTATTCATGGGTTCTTGAAAAATAGTTTGACCTGTAATGATGGTGTGAGGCCTATTTGGCCTTTTTATGAATTCATATTTAGTTTTAAAATGTTATATGAGTGCTGAAATAGATTTCAATAAATGACTGTGAAATGGAAAATTATGTGTTCACCCATTTTTCAAATGATTTGTTTCGATCATTGAAAAAGGGAGGGTTTTTTAAGAGTTATGGAGTCCCTTTTGGTGCTTATTTTGAAATTAAGGACTTGAATACTCTCTAGGGATAATTCTATTTTATTGGATTTTTTTGATAGTTGTGGGAGGACCATGTTGAAAGGCTCCCTTTTGATTGGATAGTTTAAATGTAACATATTAATTTTTGGGGTGACTCAGTGATCTCTTATTATGTGAATTTCTAGTGTGTGGTATATGTACCTGTTATTGGAAGTTTTGTAGGAATTGTTATATCATCCCCACTCTAGACATTACATTGGAACCTTGCATAGCTAGATTATTTTTTATGAATGGTTATTTCACTATATTATGATTTCAATATAGCTAGTGGCCCATAGTAGGGAATTTTTGGTCTTTTTTGTTATGGGATCGTACCCCTACGTCATACCAAGTACGGTGATATTGGTTGTGTGGGAGAATATTGAAGTCATCAAGTGAAGTGTGCCTTCAGGTTTAGTCAAGATTCATAGTATGTTCATTATTACTCCATATAGGTCCTCAGTTCTCCAGTGTCATTTGGAATGTTTTTGTCTTTAGATCATGATTGATATATTTTTATGGTAGGTTTCTATTATGTTATTTATTACAATTTCCATTCTTATATTATAATTATTGTTGATGTATTATGTCGTGTACATATATTGAAAAATTATGAATTGGTTTCCAATAGTTTACTATATATTTTATAAAATATTAATCACTCCCATTACACATTTGGAAATTATTTATTTATCTTGTCCCTTGTAAATTATGATGTCTTTATCTATGAAATGTATCCGAAATCTAATTGAAAAGGGGAAATTAACCATGTTTTATATTAAAGACAATGTTTCTGTAAAATCCTAGTTTTATATGTCATATTTCAAACATGATGTTTATTTTTCAGTATTTAACTAAAACGAATTTGGAATAGATTGTTTGGGCGTGCCTATTGAGTTTTAATACACATGAATATAATTATTTATTATTTTTTAATTCATATTTATGTTCTATATTGGTCTCAGTCGCTATGGGGGATATCTGGTTTTTAAATCGGAGTGTGTCCCTTAGGGTCAAAGGGAGGCATTGTGTTTGTGATGTTCAGTTTGGGTGTTTTCCTCATTTTATTGTAATTTCGAATTATTTTATAGTTTATGATAGGTTTGGATATTTAGAAATTTCAGGTGGCTATGGTTCTCTCTAGTGTTCATTTTCTTTTATTAGGATAACTTTTTCACTTTATTTCTATATTGATGTATGACATTTGTTTATAACCAAAGAGTATTGGGAACCCATCTCTAGCCTTTCCACTAGATGAGTCGGGTAACTGGAACTGGTTTGACCGTGGTTGGTTCAATAAAAATTTTTATCATATGATTTTGGGATCATTCGAGACTACGAATTTGATGTGAGATATTCTTATGGAGATTTCAGGGTATAAGGATTTTTATTTTTAGAGACTGAGTTATAGGTCTAAGGGTGTTTAGTCCAATACTTTTTGTGCGGATCACTGATTATCAAAATGAAGTGTAGTTTTTTTTGTTACTTTGGTTCTTGATTATCGTTTGGTGTTTTAGAAAACTAATGGGGGATGTGATAAAGGCCATAGTGATCATGCATACCTTGTAAATCAATGTTTATTTAGGTTATTCATCCATGAATAATCCCCATGATGGTGGTGGGATTAGAATATGGCCACCAACCTTTTGTACCAGTCATTTATTCACAATAGTTTCTCTCTTATAAGTTGTTTGGGTTAATTATTGACTCTGAAATATTATTTTGAAAATGATTTTTTTAATTTTAAAAATATGTACTTTAGTTTGTAATGTTTTTATTGTTATATTATGGAATATAAATTTTCATATTTATCATAAAAAATGATTTAGGAAAGTTGATTTTTTTTAAAATGAGTTTTTTTCAAATAATTTTTCATAAAGATAGATTTAATGGGTGGATAATAATGTTTTTAATTGGATGAGTTTTATTTTGGGATGTGATGTATGTGACTTTATAATGATCAGGCTGAAATGGATTTAAGTTTAGAGTTTGATAATTCATTTGATTCGTGTTTAAAAGTCCTTTCAAAGGTGTTTTGTGCAATAATCAATTGAAATTATATTTAAAATGAATGAGTTTCTGGAAATGTGTTTTGGGGGGTTTTTCTAAGATGATTTTTTAAAATTTTAAATCTTATATAAATTTAGTTGTCTAAAAAATGGATGAATATTTCATCTTGGATAGTGTAATTTTTATTCCTTTCGTATTATCTAGAGTTCTCAAGTGCATGGATATGTTTTTTGGGGGTGCATGGTTGACGACATGAGAGGAAGATTTTCCCATTTGGAATGAGTGAATTGGATATTTTATGGTGACTATAATGATTATGCATGAGCCTCTATGGAATACCAATGTTGTTTATTCAACATATCATGTGTGTCTTTCTTTTCTCAAAAAAAAAATTATGAGAAGAAGAAATTGTAATGTTTTGGTAATTGGTGATTGTGTACCCCATTTCAATGCCACTTGGTAATGCTGTTTACGAGGTAATTTAAATTTAATTTTTTAGTCAATTATTTTTAAGTGATGTTTAGTTGTTTTTTAGGAAAAGGATTTTGGAATAATGGTCGATTGTTTCCTTTTTCACTTGGTGTCTGTTTGAGGTATGTTGTGGACAATAGATTGGTTTTGTTTGAGTTATTTATTTTCTTATTTCATAGTGTGTTACCCATAAAATTTATATATACATTTTTGGTTCATTCATTTTTTGTTCACCATAAAAACCCTCTATTTGGTAATCCTATTGACATTCTCCTTGAGTTTTAAAAGTCAACCACTCCTCTTATTTATGGTCAAGTGGGTCATATCGAAGAAGAATAGTAGATTAAGATAATTGAAAGAATATTAAATATCCTTGTGTTTCTAGAGTTGATAAAGGTTATGTTTTCTACATTTCTACTCGATGGTCAGACCAAGATGTGGTGGATGTTGGTCTATCAAAGAAAGCCACATGATAATCATTACTGGGTGTTCATCAAGGCTTCATTCATTCACTAGTGTGTCTACGAAGATGTTTAGTTTAGTAAGGGGATGGAAATGGGATTTCTATTGTAAGGAGAGGAATTAGTGATAGAGTACATGTTTTTCATTTTATGGATATTTTTCCTTACATTGCAGATTGGTTGGCTAATGATTCGTTGAAGCTCTATGTTTTTCAAATGGGTTTCATTTCGAATTCCAATTTCTGGTGTCATAGTTTAGCATGAAAACATTTATCAATGTGGTGAGGAAGGTTGATTGGATTCAAGCTCTTTTATATAGTGTGTTTGGGGAATACAACTATCCCCCAATCTATGGGAACAATAATAGGAATCCAAATAATGAGATCTGAAAGCAGCTTGAAGTTGGTACTGTTGGGCATGGAATAAAAATACTTCTAGTCATGTCATCCTCTTCATATGTGTGCATGATCAGGGTGTTTCATCAGTACTGAAATCCATCTCATAATAAAATTTCATTTAAAAATTATCCCAATACCTTTCTTACACATGGACACCTTGGTCACTTGTAATGGTTTTGTTAGGATGTTTTCTCAAAGTGATGTATAGTATATCCAACCATTTAAAATACTCCCTATCATGTTTTTAGAATTAGGGTATTGAATCGAATTTTCGTTATTTCCCATTTCTATATAATTCTCCTTTTTTAATGTGTGTGTCTTGCGGTGTCTTGTGGTGTTTTATTTCAATGAATATAGAAAAAGTGTTTGATTTGTATCTTCATATGACTTATACATAATATAATGTTTATCCTATGGTAGTTATCAAATTATACATCCTTGAGTTTAGGAGTGCTTCTATGTGTTTGTGGTTATTTTTTTTCTCATTTGGTGGGAAAAGGGATTGATCATGAGAATCTTCAAAATCACCTTTGTAGAGAAAGTTACTTTTTTGAGTGATTTCAATTTCATGGTCATTCGTGTTCCATTGGTTTTACCTATAATGTTTTGTGTCCACTCACTAATCCAAAATAAGGATTTATTATAAGGTATTATATGAATCTAACCTACTATTAATTTGATGCTTCAAGACATCATGGATCTAGCCATACGCCGTAGTGTGAATCTTGTGTACAGTCATGAATCACAGGGGCATGAAGGATGTTGGTCTCGCTTGTTCTACTGTGATGTAATGGGGATAGTTTATGATTATGTGTTTTTATTTCAATCTCTAGTGGGGAACCAGTTTCCAATAAAATGCATATAGGTTTCATTAACCCATAATAGTCCTTATCTAGTTTTCCTTCTGAATCATTATTTATTGGGGTCAATGCTCAACTAGACATAGTGTTATCTTGTGGATATTATAAACTATGGATTGGTATATAACATGGATTGTAATTTCTCTCTTTATAATTTCCCTTCATTCTTTTTGGTGTAGTCAGAATGTATAGGGAGTTCCTAGATGGTTCCATGTTGGGTTTCTCATGTTGGTTGGTGTTTTTTTCGTTCTTAATAATTGGGAGACCCAACACGAACATTATTGAAATTTCATATGACTATGGTCGAATCGAGTTGGTTTCTAAATTTGAGGAGTTCATTCCGGCCTCCTATATTTGTAATCTTGTTCATCACTGGTGTCACATGTTAAGGGTTTTTTAGGGGGTTGTTGGATCTGATTTTTTCCATCTATGTGAATGTTGGTTGTTTAGGAATATGTGCAATTGTATTGTTTGAGGAACCCATGTAGAATTTTTTTCTCTTGATATCCACAATTTTATTAGAAATGGTTTTGGACCATTTGTATCATTTCATGTGAGATCCATAATGTTTTGTAGTGGGAGAGGATCTTTCTAGAATAGGGGAAATATGATGGGCTGAGTATTTAATCCCAATTCAATTGAATCAATCAACTGTATATGTTATTTATTTATGGGGGAAGAAAGAGTAATGGTGGGGGGAATATTCACATATGTTTCTTTTTATCAGGGTATTAAATTATTGATATTTTTGGTCAAATTTTTTATATATTGGTTCTATATGTTTTTTATTGAAATAATGATTTCGGGTTTGGAAGTTACTGCCACACGATTGGGGAATTGTTGTAGAAAATTTTGCGCCCATTCCTAGGAAACCATGTGGAAAATTAAATTTTTTGAATTTGGAGAGTATATATTTGTCACATTTTTTGGTAAAATATGCAGGATAACCCTGTGGATTTTCATTCATGGGTAGTGAAGGATTAATGGTTTCGTAATGGTTTGGACAACAGTGTGGGAAAACTGGGTGACCTATCCAGGTCATTTATATTATGAATATTCCTTTTTACCCACATTGATATTTAACTGCAAGTCTCCCTATTTCCCCACCATTCAGTTTGAAAAACTCATATTGGATCACCAAATCTTCCCTAGCCCTCCCATATCTATTATAAAGGGATAAAATAGTCAATTATTCAAGATATAAGGGATTATATTCCCGGCATTATCATCTTTTCCTCTTCTCCATCCTCCCTCCTAAATTTTCTATTGATTTATTCTTCTACTATGGTAGTATGGATGTTGGGTTCATGCTTATTTAGGGAATAATTAATATTTTTACTTGGTCAGGGTTTCTCTTGTTTCTTCCCTTTTCCTGGACCCACATCGGGTTGTCAAGGGTTGGGATTATTGAAGCACATGTGATTTAAGGTAGGATTGCCGTTGAATATTCCAATTAAATTAAGGAATCATTGGATTATTGATTTTATCACCTTCATTATATGTTAAATAGTTATTTTTACCTTCTAATAATTTTTGGATATGAAATGAAGTGGTTTTATTTATTTTTGAATCATATAAACTTTTTTCACGATGATATGCACACGATGTCTTTGAAAAAATTTGTTGTCACATTTTGTATGTAATTTATGGTTTCTAAATCACGGTGTGGAATTTTGAATATATTTTTGTAATTTTGAATTTATTACTGGAAAAATTAAAAGGAATTATAAATTTATATTTTACTTTAATTTAGTGGAAATTTGTTCGTTGAGAATGGATTGACAAGTGATGAAGGTGTGTGGCCCATTTGGTATTTTGGAGAAACAGAATTTTTCGTAAAAATGTGTTATGTTATTTCAAATGGAACATTATATATGATATATAAATGAATCCTTGCGGCTTTTCCACTTATTGGAAATACTTTTCTGGTTCTTTGAAAAAGTGTGGTTTCTTGAAGCATGCTTGAGGCTTCAATGGAACTTTTTTGAACAAGATTTTCTTGAAAAATATCATTGGATAATCATCTTTCCCTAGTTAGGTTGAATACTATTCTAGGAAAACACTAAGAGGCTCCTTTGGGAATAGATGGTTTAAAGGAATCATATTGTTCCTTGGGGTGACTCAGGGGGAGACATATTGTGTGAATTTTATGTGAGTCATATATAATCATGTGATTTTTTTCTTGGTTGGAATTGTTAGCTAACCCCTACAATTTTCATGACAAGTGATCCTGAAATAACATGTTGATTATATTTTAACAATTGATTCACTAGATTAGGATTTTTCTCTAGCTAGTGTCCCATATTAGGAAATTTTTTTTCATTGGGACAATACCCCTTAGTCAGACAAGTTTTGGTGTGATCCAGTGTCTGGGTGGGAATGTTTTTCATCAAGTGATACATTCCTTCCATACGATTCAATATGTATTTTATGTTCCACATTATTCCATTATTCTCTTAAGTTCTCACAAGTGTTCAATACATAGTTGTATTCAGTAGTTGATTGATATTCTAGTTGATGGTTACTCTCATATGATATTTTATCATTTCCAAGGTTATATGTTCGTTTTGGGTCATCTCTTATGTGGGGAACTTAATTTGAAAATTGATGAATTGGATTCCAATTAGTTGTGGGAAATGTTTTGAAAATTATTTTCTTTACATTTTCCATAATTCAAATGAAACATTTAACATGTACCATATAAATGAGATTGTCTACTTCATTGAAAACAATAATAATTTGATTAGATAAATGGAAATGTACCATGGTTTGTTTTAAGGATAAACTGAATGTGAAAACAATAGTTTAATATATTTTATTACAAATAAATTAGTTTATGTTTCATTATTTAAAGGAAATGAAATTGGATGACATCGTTCAGAATTTTAATTGATTTTTAATATTCTAGAATGTAGTTATTTTATTAGTATCTAATGTAGGTTCCAACTTCGTTTCAATTATTGTGGGTGATGTTTTTTTTGTATGAGAGAGTGAACCTCAGGGTCACAAGGTGTAGTTGTGGTTTATTGGTTCTATTTTTGATTCTTATTTGGATTATTATATATTTTTCGTATAAATGATGCATTGTCTTGATATTTATTTATTTTAGGATCCTTCGAGTCTTTTCACTATTTTTATTACTTTATTTGTTGAACACATTCCCTTTTTTTATTGATTCCTGAAACAATTTTTTAACCCTGGAGGATTAGGAATACCTCTCGGGCCTTGTCCCAGGGGTGACTCCAGGGATCGGTTCAGGGTTGGCCCAAATTGGTTTGTTACATCACCTACAAGTGTGTAACATAAATAATAATTTTCCAATATTTAATCAATTTATACCCACCCTTGATCGTGTATAATTACCACATTTTCCCAATTCCACTCCAAATTGCTAATAGATTAATTTATGACCATTTTACCACATAAACAATCCATCTATAGTTCCCGCATGGTGTCAAAGTTCTACACTAATGTTTTTTGAATAAAATAATCTAGGATTGGCAAAATTTCATTTCTCCCATTTCAATCATATAAACCCAATTTTAATTCATATTAATGTTAATACCAGTTTATTTTTAGGTAATTTTGATCTTACCATTATATATCATATGTATTTTCCCAATGGGATACATCAATTCTCGATTATTATTCATCTTCCACAATCCTTGTTTTATATATTGACAATGCCAAAATCAATTAATTGTATTTTATTAATTTCATGAAACACAATTTAATTATGATGTTACAAACATCTTTTTTCCAATGGGAAATAAGATTGATGTATATATATTATATTTATTTTGGTATTTATATGTATTTAACATAATTTTCATTTTGTGGGTTCAAATTTTTGTAATGTTCACTTCATTAAGTACGTAGGCTCTCAATGTTTTCTTATGAAACCTATTATATATTCTACAATAGTTATTAATCAGTTGATTTATTTAGATAAATGTGAAACATAAGAATTATTAATAATGAATTGTTGTCCTCTAATGTTCAAAAATGTATTATGAAAAATAATTAAACTCTATAGATGACTTCTTTCAGGATACCATGGTGAATAAAATTGATTATTACGATTTATTAAACCATTTTGATATGATTATAAATGTCTAAATTTTTTTATTTTATGTGTTTCCTAGGTATTATTAAAAATATATATATTATGATACATCTTATGTTAATATTATCATTCCTTTTTTATATTCATCTTTTAACATGACATGTATCTCCTTTTTTTATTCACTTGTGAGGATTTATGCACACCCTTATCCTTGATTCAAGTCCCCTAGATAGGATATGTCATAAAAGTATCATTGGGAGAGCATGTAAATAGTTATATCAAGTGTATTAGTAGAATTTTTGTTATTCTCATGTTTTTCATGTATTATAATCCTATTTTAATGTCAAAATAACATCATGTATATTATTAATTATTGTACCATGTAATGACTGTTTTTTGAAATAGAAAGTCAGGTCACCGTAGAAGGTGATCCAGTTTACTTTTATATGACTTCAAAAACAGAAAAAAAATCTCATCAAATAATGAAAAAAAATATATAATAATATTTTTTATGATTCTTTGATTTTCTTCAAAAAAAATTATTGGTAATAATAGTAATACTGATAATAGTAATATTATTTTTATCGAAATTAATAATAATATTATTATTCACATATGAGTGTATAGTCTCCCCGCTATCACCTTATAGAACCCCACTACTAGTCAAAAACCATTGAAATATGGGGAAGCTTACCTAACATCGCATAGTGTATCACAAGTTTAGGCACTGGTTGATTGGTAGCAAGCAAGAGGGGTATCACAAAAAGTTATGAAATATTATTTTCAGTGATACAAAAAGGGATAAATAACTAGAATATAAGATAAATTGAGAATATTTTAGATATCTAATTAAAATTAGCATGAAACCATAATACTTTTACCAAATTAACGATATTAGTAAATATAATGATAAATTGTTAAACATATATCATGGAATAAGAATGAGAAAAGATGAGAGAATATTTATTACCCATTTATCATAGTATACTGATATTTCATTGAAATTTGGAATAAGAATAATCATATGATACCATGAAATTGTTAACAAATATTTTCCTCAATTATGTCCCTGAATACTCATGTGAAAAAAGAATAACCATCATTATATCCACAAATAGTATTTTCAACATGGAATGACCATAGTTATGTCCTCCCATAGTCTTGTGAACATATATTTACCATAAATTCATCCACGATTAAATTTATTACCTTATTAGATATAAAACATTAATCATGTCATTTTGGGGTTATATAGAACCCCAATAATTACATAAAAATTATAAACATATGTGTTCCATATAAAATCAACCATTAATCATTTCATTAGAAACTGATGGAATAAAAATTTATTTATATCATTTCAAATGTAATAACGCAATGAGGAAATAAATAATTCGATCATATAAAAAGAAAATTCAATCACAAAAAATATATTATTTATTATGGGAATTCATAATGTGATTAATGAGATATAATTCAATAGGATAAAGAACCAATTGGGGTAAAAAAATGTATATGAAAGTATAAAAGGTGTTTTTTGGGAAAACATTTCATAATTTTGTTCTAAAGAGATGATTTAATTATACAAATTGAAAAATTTCCATTCATGAATAATTTATTAAACATTTGTCAAAATAAATAAAATAATTTAACCATGAAAATAATTAATCATTATGTATAAAAATGTAGAATTCATTTATAAATAATTGGTTAAGAAAATAAATTAATTTTAAATATTTTGAAATCATTTATTGGAAAAAATTGTTAAAATAGTAATAATGATTATTTTTGAAATATTTATACTTAAATATAAATGAAATAGGATATAAAAACTAATTTAACTTTATATTTGATAGTTAATCAGTAAAAAAATATAAATAAGAAGAAAAAAATAATTAAAAAGGATGTCAATTTTTATTGAAAATGTTAGAAATTTTTTAGAATGGTATTCTTCAAGGAATAATATTTGAAAAAAACTTAACTTACCTTTATAAATAATTGTATTTATTTATGAAATAATAAATGTATGAATATAGTGAAATAAGAACTTTTTTAATGTAGAAACCCAAAAACACAATATAAGGAACCAGACATAATGATTACATAATCTTGAATTAAATGAATAATTATTATTGAGGATATTTTCATGTTTAGATTTTTAGAGAATTATGTCACAACATTTACATAATAACATGAATATTACATGTAGAATATTCTACTCAGTATCTATTTTATAATAAAATAACAACTCTTGAAAAAAAGAGTCATGTCTAGTTCCATGTTTTAGATGGCATGATATTTCCTTGATCCCATCATTGACCCTTATTAATATTTTAGTCATATGGAATAAATTTTTAAAACTGGGGATGAGTATAAAAAGCTCAGTATGGGATATCAAATAAGTAGTGAATATATTATCCGCCCAAAAAATACAAAATAATGAAACCATTATTTTTAATCATAACAGAACTCATGAAATCATTAGATTAATGAACAACACAAACAAATCATAAATCATAAAGGAAACATACGACAAAAATAACATAATTACATTGTATCTATAATAGATAAAATGGGAGTCACATTTGGAATACCCATCACAGTATATTCCCTAAATCTTATAGGAGAAACATTAACATTTACCTCTGTTACGTTACCCAATGCATTTGAGAGCTATCTCGGGCTCACCGCCATAGGTTTATCTTGGAACCACCCGTATATGTAAACAATTCCCAATAGAAATAACAAATTCATAACCCATAAAACAAACATAATGGAAGGATACCATTTCCCCATTGTAATCATAAAATATCTTTTCAAAATATTGACCAAATTGATGCATTTATCAAACAATTTTAAAAAAAATTAATTATTAAATAAAGTGATTTTTTAATCAAAATGTCTCATACCACATTGAAGATTTTGAATGAAATTTCAGTTTCAAAACATTCATTTCATAATGAATAAATCCTTAAAACTATATCTACAACATGGACATTAATGTAAACGATTTATAAGAACAAACCTGTAAAACATTTAAAAAGATATTTTAGTTAAAGAGTTTTTATCAAAATGAGTGACCATTGAATACAAATAATTGATGAATATAATATAATCAAAACGTAATATTATACTGAAAATAATGTTATTCATGATATAATATGCCAAAGGACAGTATCTACACCATATAAAATTGAAGTGGTGCCTATCCACAATGAAATCTCAATGGAAATGTAAATTGAGACGCAATCCCTTATAAAGATGGTATCCTTAGATTAAAGATAAATAAATTACATAATTATGTGTGAAAATATAAATAAACCCAATATATGTGAATATTAAGTTCCTTAGAACAAAAAATGAAATTCTGTTAAGGAGTTTTCTTACAGAAATTCGACAGCCTAACGACATCATATTAAAATTCTGAAAATTAGTTGATGAGAGAGAAAAGGATATCTCATAACTTGGACATAAAATTTACATAAATATTGATATATAAGAACATATCCAAACAAAATAAGATGTAAATTAAAATACATTATAAAAATAATTCTTCTAAAAATATGAGGGTGAAAGGTTCCATTATCGATTTGGTAACTTACGAAACATGCACCCCATGAAATAAAGATCACACAATTAATGTGTAAATACACATTAATTAAATTATATTACACAATGAATAAAATCATGTGCAGTACATCCACCACACAAAAGGAAATAGTGTCTAATATAGCATTAATCTCATGGGAATAAAAAGTGAGAAGAAAAACCCACACCACGTAGTAGTCAATCGAGTCATATGAGAGAAGTTAATAACCACCAATTGAATTACAGAATACCATGAATATAAATAAATCATGATAATATATATCAAATTTCAGTACACAATACACCATATGCAAAATATAAGTGTTGAACACTGGAAATATCACCGAATTAAATGCGAGATAAGAAATCCCTTACCTCATGTCCAACATGACTCATATGTTCCTTATTATTCATGAATAAAAAACCAAATTTAATATATACATGAATTATAACCATTTAAATGTTTATTATTACTTTTATATCAATTATTACATTGAAATAATAGTTATTTAAATTTTTGAGTCCATATCGGACATTTTTTCGATGTTCAGAATTTGAGTTAAAATTGAACTTGTTATGATTACAATTTGTCCATGTGGTCAAAAATAAAAATATCTCAATAATTATATTAATGATTTAGATATCATATATATCCGGTATATATATATTTATTTATTTATAATAGTACATAACATTTGTAGACAAGAAATGAAATGCACCATTCATGGAGACGGTATTCCATATGTTCGCATGAACGCTACTTTCATTTCTATTAAATATTTAATGGAATTAAATCATAATGATACATAAGTATATTATAATTATATTATAATATAATATGATATATATTTTACATAGTTTCTATAATTCCATCTTTATATATTCCATGTATGTCATGAATGAATCATATCACCTTGAGGGGGCGGTAGTCCGTACTTGCTCAAATGAAATTTTCATTTTTACACATATTTGATGGCATAAAGGTATGTTTGTAAAAAAATTACATAATCATATAGAAATAAAAAACATAATATACATATTATATAATTACAGTTTCATCATAATAGAAACCATTAGAGGTGGTAGGTGATAATTTAACAATCATCTCTTCATGAGACGTTAGTTTGCCATCCACAGAAACAATACGTTTTTTCACCCATTAGATGGAGGTGTGTGTAAGGGTATTTTCAATCCTTCTCATAACAACATCCATTTAATTTGAGGTTATTGTTTTATTTTTAAAATAAATGTATAATAAGAGTTTATGGGGTTGGAGAACTAAAATAAAAGAAAATAACCTAATGGAAGATGTTACCTTTAAATCGGGAAACTCCCCTTGGTTTGAACCAAATGGGTTTCATGAAGTGTTTTCTCCCTAAATAAAGGTTTCTAAGATGAATAGAGTGATATTGGGAGATTATTTGAGTATAGGTTGAATGATACAAATGCTTTAGAAGTGTGAGAAATGGGTTAAAAGTGAGGGATTTTTATATGTTGGAGGAGGGGCTCTTTAGGAATGTTTGAAGCAATTTTTTTTATTATAACCTCATCATCGGTTTCAAAAGGTAATCGATTCGTTAATATCAAGGTTAATATGACTCATGGTCGAAATAAAATTATAAAATAATAATTGGACATGTTTTTTATATTGTTTTAATATTTATAATCTTATTTATTTAAATCATTTATTAATGAGGTAAATATTGCATCCTTAATGTGTCATAAATAATTTAATTTATTTGATGTCCAAAAATTATAAAAAAATACCATGATGTAGGAAATCATTTTATATTTCAAAAGAGTATTTATAGTTGAAATTATGACTTATATAACCCTATGTAAAAATTTATTTACTAAATGATATTTTTTTATGTCATTTTTGTCTTCATATAAAATTTTTTAATATAAAGTGTCATTACTTCTCCCATATGGCTCTATGAGGTCCCCAATTCAACCGATGGATGACCCAGGTCGTCTATGTATCATCCAATAGGATTATTACACATGTTATGGAAATTTAATATTATTATAGTATTATATTTTACCCTTATTTATTAATTTTAACTTTTAATCATTCTAAATAAAATATTTACTGATGTAAATATTTCAAATGTCTAAAAATAAAAGTTACCTTTTTAGAAAATTGGTACCTTCTGATTCCAAATATAGAATCCATTTTTTCATATTCATAACACCTAAATGGGAGAAATTAATTTAAAATTGTTCCACGCTATAAAAAAATCGAGTTTTTGTGAAATAATAACTATCAAAATATTGAGAGTTGTTTAGGTTCAATTTCAAAATTAAATTACATCCATTGACCAAAATTAGATTAAATTGTAAAAATATATTCTAATTACACTTTAAACCCAATTAAGAAGATAATATAAATGTAAAGACCCGGAAATTTCAAGGAAAATTTTTTCTTTATTTTCTTTGGAATTTTACAAGAACGCAGTTTCTTACGGCGCCTGATTCCGAGGCCCGGTGTGCCCAGAATTAATTTCCGAAGTTTGGCTCGGGTACGTTCAATGAACGAGCGAGCGGGAATTTCTATCTTTTGAACCGGTGCTCGGAATTGAAATCTGATTGCGCCGATAAACTCACAACGCCGATAATCGCTTATGAGAACCTTTACCGTAGTTGCGTTTGTGCGGGAGGAGAAGTTAATTTTTGGGGTTTAATTAAAAAAGTGAATAAAATTGTTAAATCAAATTTTAACAATGTTAAGTGGTTAACTTCTCCGATGGGAAGTTGGTGGTGGGCCCACATCCATCCAACTTCCCATGTGTGGATATTTGAAAGGGTGGGGCCCACACGAACCCCCCCCCCCCCACCTTTTCGAATTCCTTAAACTCCCTAACCCTCTTAACCCCTCACATTCCAACTCCCCATTAACTCACATTATTTAATATTTGGCAACTTGATTAATTAATGAGGTGAGTTATGTATGTTTTATTTGAATTTCAATCTTTTTAAATTCTTGCCAACACTTTGCAATTAATTAATTAAACCAACTTAATTAATTATTTTGAGTGCTTGAATTCTTTTGAATTCATTTTGCCAACATTTAATAGAGAGATTATATTCTTCTTTTTGGGTTGGCATAAACCTTGTGGGGAGAACTAAGGAGAGGAGAAGAACTCTTGGAAGATCACCAACCTCTCGGGGAAGAACATTCCACGTTTTCGAAGAATGTGAAGCAACACCTCCGACCATCTTCAACCGGAGTAAGGAAGGGAAGCACCACCACCTACAAAGAATATAGAGGGTGACGTCTCGGCTCGACTTCACCGAGCTCTTCTCCCACCAACCTAGACGGAACGATGCCCGACCTCCGCGACGCTTGTCTTCCGCGGGTCGTTGAAGAACTCCATTCTTGAAGCTAAGGTTGGGGAATTTATTTTGGAATTCCCTTATCTTTTGAGAAAAAATGACGAACGCGGACCAACCAATACCGGGTTGATCCGTGGATCGTCCGATCAAGCGGTTGATGATTGAGAGTTTTTATTTATTCAATTGTTCGTGAATACAAACTTGGTGATGATCGTGGATTAAAACCCTTTTTGTTATCGAATAACGCGAGGGGGTTGGACCGCACAAACACGGCTGACCCTCCTCCTTTGTTTTTCGTGATGATTTCTTGAGGATGATTCGAGAAAACGTGGTGCCGTCGCACCACGCGTTTTATTGCGGAAGATACGTGTGGCGCCGTCGCGCCACGCCGTGGAAAGAAATCCAAGAAAGCGACGCCGTCACGTCGCGTCGAAGAAAGTCAAATGTGTCGCGGCCGGAGCGGGGCCGCGGAAGAGGGAAGCGATGCCGTCGCATCGCGCCGAACGACATAGGCCGCGGCCGGTTCCAGGCCGCGGCGGAGCAAGATGACCGGCGGCCGGCACCGGGCCGCCGGTGTCGGCGAAGGAAGGACCGGTCGTCACCGGTCCTTGCTGGCGAAACTGGACGACCAGTGCGGGCCGGCCGGGGCAGTGGAGACCGGGGGAATTAATTTCCCCCGGCCGGGTCTCAAAAGCGGCCCCAATTAAGGGGTCGCGGTTCTCAATGGGGGGGCTTTGCCCCCCGCGCGCGGCACCCGAACGGCGCCCAGGTCGCGCCGCTGTGCAGGTCCGCACCGCCGCGCCGGACCACGCCGCCACGCCGCCGGCTGGGCCGGGGTTTCTGAGCCGGGCTGGGTCGTCGGGGCGGGTCGACCCGGTTCGGCCGACCCACCCGGGCCCAGACCCCCAGTTTCCGACCACTTTTGGTCAAATGCCCGTATCTTGGGCTACGGGCCTCCAAACGACTCGCCGTTAGCGGCAACACGATCTTTGGATCGAGACAGTTGTTTCGGTATACTATACTCAAGGTGCACCTTCCTTTTTTGGAGTCTACGTGGTTAAAACACCATAGTTAAGCGTGCTTGGCCTAGAGTAGTGATCAGGATGGGTGACCTCCTGGGAAGTTTCCCAGGGTGGGTATGAGACGGAAAGGCCAATAACTAACAGACCGGGCATCATATTTACGCGCCGTCTGTTTCGCTGAATTCCTCTTGATGAGACGGATCTTTTGAAATACTCCGCCCGAGGTTTGGACGCAGGTGGAGTACGGTCGGGTTGGTTTTGCCTTAAAAACCAACCGGGCCCCTAGAACGAAAAAGCCAATAACTCTCAGACCGGGCGTCCGATTGGCGCGCCGTCTGTTGCGTTGAGTTCTTGTTGACGATACGGAACTTTTGGCATTTTCCGCCTGAGATTTGGATGCAGATGGATAGTGACCGGGTTGGATCGCACAGAAATCCAACCGGGCCCCTGGAACGGAATAGCTGATACCTTTCTGAAAGAACGTCCGTTTGATGAACCGTCAGCGGCGTTGGTGATCTCGTTGAGAAACGGTCCCTATGAGTATACCCTATGAGAGTTCGGGGTACAGTTGAGATACGGCCGGGTTTGGTTCGCTCACGAAACTAACCGGGCCCCTGGTACGAAAAGGCTAATAACTCACAGACCGGGCGTCCGATTGACGCACCGTTTGTTGTGTTAAGACCCCTACGACGAGGCGGTCCTTTGAGATAATTCTTCGTGGGACTTTGAGATACTTGGAGTATCAACTTGTATCTCGTGGAGTGGACCCTCCCAGTGACGAGCATGCGGAGTACGGAGACCGTGTAACTGGCTGAGACCTGACGACTGCTTGACCAACTCGACTGGGAGTGAGTCAACTAGCCCAGTGGACAGAGCACTACTTTCTGAGGTGCAGACCCATGGCGGACGGAGCACTACCTGTGTGACAGTGCAGACCCGCGGTTATCGTCCGGAGAGTACCTCAGCAGGCTACTAGGGGGTGTGCACTACTGTGTTTGGGTGACATACCTCGGCGGGAAGCACTACTGTGTCTGGGTGGCTGACCTGCAGTACTCGACAGGAGGAGTACTTCAGCAGTCTTAGGTTAGTGAGCAGTACCTCGGAGTCGTGGCAGGACCATTGTACACTCCAGAGACGGAGCTCTTCAGCAGTTACGGTTTCGATAATGAAAATCCTGGTTTGAGCTGAGACTTTTGACCTTTGTGTTTACTGCATGATTGAGATGGGTCACTTGATAACTTAGGTATATGTATGGGAATATACCTGGGTAGTGGTTATCCGTTGATTTCATGATCCATGTGTTTCCTCATGATTGAGATGGGTTACTTGGTAACTTAGGTATATGTATGGGCATATACCTAAGGAGAGGTTATCTATTGAGATCTTCTTTGTGGTTATCCTTATTGGTTTTAGTGACACCGTGAGGGTCTCGGGGTCCCTACTGAGTAACGTTATACTCAACCCTGCACGGGCTATGCCCGCACCTCGTTGTGTTGGTTGCAGACAACGGGCAGTGCTGACGGAGGCCGAGTGTTCGAGGACTGGACGGTACCCGGAGGTGGACTACACGACGAGTCAGTACCCGGAGGTGGACTACACGACATGATGACTCACAGAGGAGGTTGACGGACGAGAGCATGGAGGAGGATATCTGTACCTACCCTTCAGGTAGGATCCATGGTGGAAGACCAGGAGCTGTGCTATCTGTACCTACCCTTCAGGTAGGATCCGAGGAGGATGACCCAGGAGCTGCTTCCTACTTCCAGCTTTTTGTCTTTTTGCTGTCGTACCTTGTTCAATTGTAGTCGTACTTTTTATTTTGGGTTTGTATTCTGGCCCATTTACTTTTCAGCATTTCTTTTATACTTAGTGTTTTGCTTCCTCTTGTACTCTGTGGTGCTTGTTTTTCTTTTATAAAGGCAATGCCCTCCCAGTTATCGAGATTTTACGCCTTTGGTGCTAGTCTCCTGCCCCTGGCCTATAGAAGGCGGGCTTGGGGTAGTCACGACATGGGCCCCGAGGACGGGTCGTGACAATAAAAATATAAATAAATTTGATTAATAGGCACTTTGGAATTAAAATATAGTATTTTTCACGATTAATTAAAAAATAAAATTAATTAGAAAAATACCAAACATTCATCCAATGTAGATTTTGGTGTCCCTATTCTAAAGAAAAATTTTATTTTGTCAAATAGAAGATATAAAAGTGAAAAAAAACAAGATATAAAGTCGGTTCTCAATTAAAAGTCGGTAAATCGACCATTTAGTGAATATTAGATTATTTATGATTAAAATAGAATTTTTTACATATTTTAATCCATTAGCATATATTGGATAAATGTAAAAATATTAAAAAAACATGTATAAAAATATTGTAGTTATTTCTATTAATTCCCACCAATAAAATGGCTGGGCATTAACTACCATTTAAAATAATAATATTATATTATTAGTGTGCAACATAATATATAAAAGAATCCCATTGTTGTGTATCGGGTACTCCACTGAACATTGTGTCCCCTTTAAATTGGAGTTAATATTTAATTCAAAAATATTAATAAATATAAAAAATATCATGTTCTTTATTTACCTAGAATGTTACAACCATCCCCCCTTTTGGGAATTGTGTCCCCGCAATTTTAAAATTGGGCTCGGAAACATCATTGAGAATCCCACATCATAAAAAGAGTCAATAAAACTATAACTTCAAAAGAAAGAAAGAAAAGTAAAAAAGGTAACCCAATATAACCCATACTCTGATTCCATGTAGGAAAACTTGGATATGGAAGAGAGAAAAAATAGGCAAGTTCTGATGGAGAGTGGTAGAAACCAGGATTAGGAGAAAGTAAACCACAAGAAAGTCACAAACTAATTATGTGTTAAACATTCATTGAATGCCCAGTTGGAAACGTAACCCAACAACGTTTTTGTTTTAAATTCATTTACATAATTTTGATGAATTCATTTACTATATATAATAAGAACAAAAGGAAATATACTTACCATCATGTAGAGTTTCATCTGTCAATAAGATTCTACCAAAGAGTAATCATTTATCCAAGGAATGCGCATTAAAAAAAACTTGGTCACATAAAAAGAACAAGAATCATCTTATAGAGAATCACATAATCCACAAAAGGTGAACTATATATTTCCCATGTCTTTAGACATCAACTAAAACAAAATTGGTTAGTACGAGATCATATAATCCCCAAAAAGAATAATCCTTTATATAAAAAATAAATCTTTTAATCTCCCAAATTCATCAAAATGTACCCAAAGTTCATGAAAGACCATTCAATACATAATTTTCCACAAAATTCATCAAAATAATCCAAAATAAGATTCAAATCCAAACTCTGAAGGATTTAATCTCATAGCCTTCCATAATAAATCTTATCATTTTACTCCAAATAGCATCGACTACTCTTAATGTTTCATACTAAATCATTTTTAACCAAATCAAATATTCTCTATGAGAGGTTAATCATTTCCACAAATAATCATTATCTCTATATGTAACAAAATTATTCTTCCAAAATAAAAATTTCAATCATTACTCTGGAAATGAAATCCCATAGTATTCTATTTTCCTTAGTAATATAGTGTTTCCTCAAAAGATAAAACGGCTTCCCAAATATCCTTTATCACTTAATCACAAAATCATTTTCTTATACTATGAATATCGATTTGATAAAACATACCATCCCAAAATAAACTTATTATTGATCCATAAATCATTTTAACATAAAAGAATAAGGAATACTAACTATGGACTTCTCTTAAGCCAATGGTAGGTGATGCACCCTTGTCACCCTCCGATTGTGGGTTCGATTCCTGCGGCCTTCCCGGACGCGATGGTTTGTCACCCATCCTATGAGTTTTCCTTTTTATAAAACTCAAAAATAACCCTTACATGTTTTAACCTCTATGGTTTTCTCTATACCTCTCAATTTCATCCAAAATCATTAAGATATCCACATTGTAATTCTTGATGTATTATATATGTTGACATTTTTTTTAATTTCACAGCCATATAATAAAATGAAATGGTCCCTATAATAAAGAACGTCCTACCTTGATCATGGTGTCCACTTGGTTTCATCGTTATCTTGTTCATATAGGTAGAAGGTCCATGCAATGCAATAATGATTCAGAGATCCTTCAAAATAATTTTCTTCCTTCATCCAAATACACCATGTAAAACATGGGTCATATGGGTGTTCATAGAAAAAATATATTTAGAAAATAATTATATATGACATATAATTTCAAAACAACTGATAATACATGATTTCTATAAAATAGTATCACCAAATTTGAGTTGAAACATTCAATTAATAGTCCTTTTAAAATACCATAGGTATCTACTATGAGAATATAATGTAAAAGAAAATATAAATAGGTTGCGCAAGGGTCTCCTTCTTCAATACCTTTTTCAAAATCATAATATGCTTCAAAATCTTGTGATAAGGTAAAATATTTGAAAATTCCTTGAAATTATTTACCTTGCGTGAAAATATGTGAATATTATGAGAATAGGATTTGATTAAATACAACCAATGATCCATGATGATATCAGGGTATAGCTGATGTTTTTGATATTTCAAAAATTTTCTTACATGTTAGTTGGTTGTTAGAAAACATTTCACAACCATCCAAACATGACATTGCAATAATTATTGCAAGAAAGTCATCAGGAAGATATATGAATGTCATTTTAAATCGTTCTCCTTCCATTTGTAACATACATTACAAGATCAGAAAAAATATATAAAACAAGGAATTAACTGAAATAATAGACATAGGGACAAACCATGGGTTTAACGAAAACTCATAATCCCTAATATTGTCTAAACCGACCTCTGATACCAAGTATAAGGACCCGAACTTAAAGATTACATAATCTTGAATAAAATGAATAATTATTATAGAGGATCTTTTTAGGTTTAGAGTTTTAGAGAATTAGGTCATAACATTTACATATTAACATGAATATTAAAGGTAGACAATTATACTCAGTATCCATTTTTTCATAAAAAAAAATCCTGCAAAAAAAGAGTTATGTCTAGGTCTATGTTTTAGACAACATGACTTTTCCTTGATCTCATCCATGAACCTTATTCATCATTATGTCCTGTGGAAAAATTTCAATAACATGGGATGAGAATAAAAATCTCAGTAAGTGATATAAAATAAGGAATGAATACATTAGACCATCAATAATTAAAAAACAGTAAAACCATACTTTTTAATAATAACATAACTCATGAAATCATAAAATTAATGAACAACACATAGAAATCATAAATCATAAAGGTAACTTACGGCATAAATAACATACTTACATTTTAGCTATCACACCTATAGAGGGAGTCACATTTGAAATGCCCATCAATGTATGATCCCTAAATCTCTTTGTAGAAACATTAACGTATACCTCTGTCACGTTGCCCAATGTGTTGGAGAGCTATCTCGTGCTCACCTGCCCTAATTTTTTAACAGAACCACCCGAATACATAATCGATTCCCAATAGCCCTAACAAATTCATAACCCATAAAACAAACATAATGGAATGAAAACATTTACACATTGAAATCACAATATATCTTTTCAATATATTTACATAATCGAAGCTTTTATTAAACCATTTTCAAACCCATTTAAATTTTTAAATAATGTGATTTTTGAATCAAAGTGTCCAATACCACCTTGAAAATATTGAAAGAAAGTTCATTTTCAAAATGTTCATATCCATATGAAAAAATCATTCAAAAAAATTTAAACATCAACATTACCGTGAAAGATTTACAAGAACAAACTTTTAAAACATTTAAAACGATAGTTTAGTTAAATAGTTCATAACAAAATGAGAGACCATAGAATACAAATAATTGAGGAATAAAATTTAATCAGAACATAATAATATCCTAATAATAATATTATGCATTATACAATATTCCAATAGACAGTATATACACCATATAAAAGGGAATTGGTTCTTATCAATAATGAATTCTCCTTGGAAATGTAAATTGAGACGAAATACCATAGAGATACAGTATCCTTAGATTAAGGGTTAATCAATTACATAATTATGTGTGAAAAATATAAATAAACCCAATATATGTGGATATTTAGTGTAAAAATATCAGGGTTTATTCACACATATTAATAGATCGACATTATCATGAAGTATATGTTTAACCGAAATATTGAAATTGGGTTAAGAAGTTTTCTTACAGAAATTCGACAGCCTCATAACATCACATTAAAATTCAAAAAATAAGTCGATGAGACAGAAAATGATAACTCATCACTTGGACCTAAAATTTACAAAAATAAGGATATATAAGAACATATTCCAACATAATAATATGTAAATTAAAATACATAACAAATAAAAGTCTTTTAAAAAGAGAAGGGTGAAAGGTTCCCTTACCGATTTGGTAACTTACGAAACATGCTCCCCATGAAAGAAAGATCACAAAATGAATATGTAAATACCCACAAATTAAAGTATATGACACAATGAATAAAATTATGGGAGGTACATACACCATAAAAAGTAAATAGTGGCTAATATAACATGAATCTCACGGGAATAAAAAGTGAGATGGAAAACCGTTACCACGTTGTAATCAATCGAGTTGTATGAGAAAAGTTAATAACAACCAAATGAATCCCATAATAACATGAATATAAATATAATAATGATTATATAAATCAAATTGAATTACAAAATATAACACATGGAATATATAAGTGTTGAACAATGGAAATCTCACAGAATTAAAAGTGAGATAAGAAATCCCTTACCTCATGTCCCACTTGACTGGTATTTTTATTGTTCATATTAAATAATAAAATAATGTTAATATATACTTGATTAATAACCGTTTTAATCTTTATTATTACTTTTATACCACTTATTACCTTGCAATAATAGTCAGTTAACAATTTGAGTTTATATCAGACATTTTGTCGATGTTCAGAATTTGAGTTAAAAATGATCTTGTTATAGTTACAATTTTTCCATTTGGGCAAAACTCCATAATATTCAGAATGATATTAAATATTTAGATATAATATATATCATATATATCCAGTTTATATATATATATATATATTTATAATAGTACATAACATTTGGAGAAGAAAATTAAATGCATTGTTCATGGAGACGGTAAGTTGTACGTATTCATGAACACAACTTTCATTTCTATTAAATATTTAATGGAATGAATATATAATGATACATAGGTATATTATAATTCTATTATAATATCATATGATATATATGTTACATAATTTCACTAACTCCATCTTTATACATTCCGTGTATGTCATGAACGAATCATATCACCTTGAGGGGGCAGTAGTCTGCATTTCTCAAATGGAATAATCGTGTTTACTCATATTGGAAGGCATAAAGTATGTTTGTAAATAAAAATTATAGAATAATATAGAAATAAAAAACATAATATATATAATATATAAATATAGTTTCATCATAATGGACACCATGAGAGGCGGAAGGAGATAATTGAACAATCATCACTTCATGAGGCGTTTGTTTTCCATCACTAGAAAGAGTGGGTTATTCACCCATTAGATGGAGGTGTGTGTAATTTTTGTTCAAATAATTCTCATAAAACATCATTGTATATTTATGATACTGGTGTGGTTATAAAATAATGGAATAAAAATCGTTTATGGGGTTGCAGATGTAAAATAAAACAAAAAAACTTAAGAGAAGACATTACATTTAAATCATGTAACTCACTTTCGTTTGAAACAATTGTGTTTTTTGATGTGTTTTCTACCTATGGTAAGGCATCTAGGATGAATATATTGATCATGGGAGTTTCTTTCAGTAGATTTATCACGAGAAAAAGGCTTGAGAATTGTGAGAAATGGGTTAGAAGTGAGGGCTTTTTATAAGGGGGAGGCGGGGATTTTTAGGAATGTTTGAATCAATTTTTTTATTATAACCTCATCTTCATTTTCAAAAGGTAAAATATTCATTAATATCAAATTTTAGATGAATCATGGTCGAAATAAAATAATCCAATAATCATTGGATATGTTTTTTATATTTTTTTAATATTCATAATCTTATTTATTTAAATCATTTATTAATGATGTAAATATTCCATAATTATTGTGTAATCAATAATTTAGTATATTTGATTTCCAAAAATTATTAATAAATACCATGATGTAGGAAATATTTTTCACTTTCAAAATAATATTAGTAGTCTAAATGATAAATTATATAATTCATGGAAAAATTTATTTACTAATAGATATTTGTTTATCTAATTTTTGTCTTTACATTTAATTAATTAATATAATGTTTTATTATTACTTCCATGTAGCTCCATGACATCGCGAATTCATCCCAAGGATTCCCATGGTCATCTATGTATCACCCAATATGATTAAGACACATGTTAGTGTAATTTAATATTACTAAAATATTATATTTTACCCCTATTTATAAATTTTAACCTTTAATCTTGGTAAATAAAATATTTAATGAAATAAAAATTTAAAATTTATAAAAATGAAAGATAACTATTTCAAAAATTTGGACATACTAATTCCAAATATGGAATCCATTTTTCAAAATTCAAAAAACAGAAGTGGCAGAAATTAATTTAAATTTAATTCTAGCTGTTAAAACAAATAGCGTGTTTCTATGAAATAATAACTATCAAAAGATTGACACTTTTTTATGTCCAATTTCAAAATGAAATTATATTTAATGACCAAAAATATATTAAATGGTAAAAATATATTCTAATTACACTTAAAAAAATTTAAAATTATAATATAACCATATAAATTAATTAGATTAATAGGCACTTTTGAATTAAAATACAATATTTTCACTATTAATTAATAAATGAACGTTATTAGAAAGATACCAAAATTTCATCCAAAGTAAATTTTGGTGTCCTGATTCTAAAGAAGAATTTTATTCTGTAAAATAGAACATATAAAAGTTACAATACTAGATTTAATGAGGGTTTTCAATTAAAAGGAGGTAAATCGATCTTTTAGTGAATAATAGAGTATTTATGCTTAAAATCAGATTCTATACATATTTTAAGCCAATAAATTTTATTTGATAAATGTAAAAATATTAAAAAAAACATTTATAATTATATTTTAGATAATTTTATTCAATCTATCAAATACAAGGGCTAGGGATTAACTACCATATAAAATAATATTATTATATTATTAGTGTGCAACATATGATTTCAAAGAAACCCATTTTTGTGTATCGGGTACACCATCGAACATAGCGTCCTCTTTAAAGGAGAATTAATATTTTATTCACAAATATTAAAAAATATGAAAATTTTCATCCTCTTTATTTTCCTAGGATGTTACACACAGTGATATGAAATTGAGTTAGAAACATATTGTATTGCTTTAGAAAAATTTGAATCGAGAGCCCAAATAAAAGGACATGTATTTGAAAATATAATGAATTACGAGAATGTTATAATAAAATTAATTTAGATAAAAATATATACACCACATAATTTAAAATATCATTTGAATAAGTTATTTGTCTCAATGAAATAAATGGTAGGTGTTAAACACATACTATTACACTCATCATATATTGAGTTGATTATATATATTGTATAATTAATATATTAATTTTGAAATCATTTTTCAGAAACATAATTAGATCATTTAATTTTTATTCAATTTATTTATTATTATTCATTGTATATTTATTAGTTGGTTATAGTTTTTTCTATCATTAGGTTCTATTAATTTTCACTATTTCGCACTATATTTATACATTCATTGGTAATCAATATAAATTGATACCAATTTAATCAACCCAAACTATTTTATATACATTAATTAATGTCTTATAAAAATTTCTACATTTCTAATTTCATTCCAATATAGTTTTAGTATTGATTCATGGAGATGAAATTGGGAAGTTTTTATTTATGAAAAATTTTATTGAACAAAAGGTAGTATGTTATTAACATGTTATATATTAATAAAATAAATAATTTATTAGAGTATAATAATAATAATTTCATAAATGAAATTTTTATTTCTTATATAAAATCATAGAACCATACAAACAAAGAAATTATGAATAATCAATTATTTTATTCATGAAGTTCGTAGTCCATTCATAACACCAGTGGTGTTTTAATTTTCATATCAATGGTAGGTAAATATATATAGAATATTCAATAAATATAATATATTATATATATATATTAATGATCATAGTTTCATTATTTTACAATTTTTATAGGTTTATTGTAAAAATATATAGAATAAATGGATAATGAGTGTTCAATACTGACGTTATAGACTTGATTCTTCCATAGGATAATGTTATGGACATATAGGACATGGTAAAAAATTACTTTCTAGGGAATTATAAATAGTTAAGAAGTATATAACTTTGGGAAAATTAATATATTTTAAATTTAATTTGTATGGATATGTGTGTTTTGAAGTGGTTGGAGGGGAACTCATTTTATATCGTTAAAAGAGGTACATTTTATTTGAAATTAAAATTTGATAATGGGTTATGATGGAATAACATATGAGTTATTTAATTTAATATTGGTGTAATTTTCTATATTTATTTAATAGATAATACTTTAATATATAAGATCTATCTATCGGTATGATTTTTTAATATTCAAGGCATAGTGTATTACCTTTATTTTACCATTTAAAATTGAATAATTATTTATTATATTGATTAAATGTTTTAATAAATATATAAGATTAAACTTTTCTTTTAAAATAAACATTTTAATTTTGATTTTTCAATCAATTTAATCTAATTAATGTTCAAATTATTAGAAATCTTTCATAAAAATTTAAATTTAAGATATATATTTTTTCATTGAAAAGTTTCTTCTTATACATTTATGTATTTCTTTATAATTCCCTAACAATTACTAATTAAATGAATGTTAATATATTTTATAATGTTTAAAATCATATTAGAGTCATGAAAAAAATATACAAATATATTAATTTTATAAAAATTACATAACATTTATAAAAATAAATCAATAAAATAATTTTTTTGGTCATTGTAACAAGTATATTCTTTGGTGACATGTTTTTATGATAATTTTTTTACCTTATTACCATTTTTTGATGATTATAAAAATGGAAAACATATTATTAGACTACATTTATACAACTTATTGAAACTTACTATAATATAAGAACACATTGTGCAAAAAAATAATTTATTGAAAAATATATCTTTTAATAATAAAATGCATTTAGTTGTACAATGTTCCAAGTAATAACTTCTAGACATAAATTGATTCATTTTAACTTTTTGGTTACTATTGTATTTCCATATAATATCCTTTAATATATAAAAATTAAAAAATAAACAAAAATTCATAAATAATACGTTAAAAAAATATCACATTTATTTTTAGTAATTTCCACCAAATAAATTAATAAATTAATAATTTTTTTAATGATTAATTCTATAAAAAAATTATATTAAAATATCATTATATGTTTTACAAATACATCATATAAAACATTAATAATAACAATTTATAATCAAAAAAATTATTTTAAATAAAAATTACAATTTAAAATTATTGTTATTTAATTATTTATTGTATTTGATTATATTATAATGGTTTTATTACTAATAGTATAAAAAATACATAATACTACAAAATAATTGTATATCCAATGTGTATAAGTCAAATTCATATATTTCAAATAGACATATTCCCATTGACTAAAATTCACTTTATAATGTCAATATTACCACCATTACTTGTATAAATTATCACCACTCTTACCTCTTAAAAAATAAATCTCCTTCAATGAATATTCAATTTATATTTCATAACATTATATTTGATATTTTTATTATGGTAATTCATATTTTGTTGTTAATTTTATTTCTATTGATCCATAATTGAGATGATAAACCATGATATTTTCTAATTAAAATGATATTATCCATTTTTAATTATTACATGATTTTTATTTTTTCACATTAAATTAGGGTAATAATATATTGTATGAAAACATCCATTAGTTGTTAAAATTGTTTTCAGGTAACCATGTTTTATTGATATTTTATGGTTGTATAAAGTGATATTAGCTGGAATCATATGTTTTATAGATTAATTTCTACTAAAATTTAATTCGATTAAAATTATACAAAAATAATTTTATGAATTTCAGACATCTAGAATAATTAGTGAAATTTTTCCTCAATCCGATGGAATAATAATGTTCATTGTTATTTTATGTGTAGATTTATATTGATCCAAATGTAAATTTTTTGTAAAATTTATCATTAATATGAATATTATCATAGATGATATGTGTCTTGTTATTCATTTTTTTCTATGATCATTTCAGATATGGTTATATAAAGTGTTCAATTGTGAAATTATGCATTATTAAATGGAATTTTTTAGAATGATTTATTTTTTATATTATTCTTTTTCCTATGTTCTATAAAATTCATAAGGATATATTTTCATCACATAATTTAATGTAAATAATAAATACATTTTATCATAAATATAATTATATCACACAATATTATCCTAGAATTTCATTCGTGTAATACAATGATATTTTAATCATCATCTTATTGTTATAATGTTTTAAATGTAGCATGATATTGAGATTATATGTTGGATTCATTTTGATCATTTAAATAATTCTATGTAGTCATTTGGAATAAGAATAACATACA
Organism: Viscum album; assembly: GCA_963277665.1. Lineage (NCBI taxonomy): Eukaryota > Viridiplantae > Streptophyta > Magnoliopsida > Santalales > Viscaceae > Viscum > Viscum album. Next base: position 199,017,754 of record OY728121.1, on the reverse strand, counting down.
CATAATAATTTAATATATGTAGTCAAAATGTTATGAAATGATGCACAAAGAGTCATGGATGTCACGCCAAGAACTAATAACACCAGAAGATTATATTATAAAAGTAGAGATGTATAACACATAGTGATATCAAAAAATATATGTGGTGATTGATTTGAATTCACCAATATGTGGTTTTCATAGGTCACACAATTTTATGTCCCATTTCATATATAGTAGCCCAAATATTTTATAGGTCATGACATTTACATTGATTAATGGAGAAACAATAATATTATAATGAATTCCAATTGATAATATTATATATGATGATATAATGAGATCATAATCCATGATATAATATAACATCTGATATGCATAGATTGCAAGAAATATTTTTTTGTATGGTATGGAACAATTCCTTTTTAGGTGTGTTATGGGATTAGACTAAATAAGTTATATGATATGAAATTTGAAATAAATTATATAATAAAATTAAAAATATATATATAATATCTATAATTGATGTTGAAATAATTTAAATGAAAATTATGTTGTCATTTTAAATGATCATGTAATTAAGATATCTGAGTTCAAATTAATGAAATTGAAGGATTATATTTGACATAACATAACCCACCAAGACTATGACTAAGATAGTAGTTAGTAATAGTTTCCCAAAAATCCCACCATTAATAGGGTAGGGGCTGGATAATAGCACTAGTAAGTCATAAAAACTATGGGGGATTATAAAATGAACATGATATAATATTAAACCTTCATACATCTTAAACTAATCATGCAGCTATAAATTTTTTATTCCAAATATAGAATAAAATTCATGTTAATTTTTTTTTCAACCCTCATATCAATATAGGGGAAAACTCTAGATTTCTAAAAATTAAATGAGTCCAATACCCCAAAGTAAGGATATAATTAATACAAATAATGGAGTAACTACTCACCACACTAAGTCTATACAAGATCACCAATTATTTCCACCACCAAAAAGAACCACTATTTCCATGATACACAAACATCGTATACAAAATGATTATCCATGAAATGTATTCCATATATATAGACTCAACACATATTGGAGGAATTACCCTATACGGATGAGTATGAATATACTCAATTGGAAGAAAAAAAACACTCTAATGCATAATATACCAATCATATCAAATCCAAAGACAAAGTCACAACATATTGATATTCTATAATGAAAAATAACATAAGGATATATGAATGTCAATATATTCATATAAGAGATCCACAAATTTCATACTAATATGAAACCATAGATATTGTATAAATTATAATACCTTCATAATATAAACCACCTAATATAACATAAACACATGAAGCATGAAAAGTGAATATTTAATATAACTATTCAATACATCTAATAAATATACACAACCCATGAAGCAATATCTTTAGTTTTATTGGAGAATAGATACATAATAATATTTTTTCAAAAAAATCTACATCGCCCATAAATATTATCCAAACATCATACAATTATAGACATATAATATTTGAAAATATTATTCATAATTTGTAGAAATGACAAAACTATGAAATGATGTGCTTCGATACTCTGTAATGGGTGAAAATAATATATATCAATAAAATATTATAAGAGAGGATAAGATAATCATATATTTATGGGAAAGTAATTATGGTACATTAACATGACAAAAAAATTGTAACTAATAAATCATAGATCATAAAACATGATTCATAACCTAAGGATCGTTACATAACTTATGTAATGAATCATATGAGTATGGAAACATGAGTCCATATCATGATTTATGACATATATTTGTTCAATAACCAAATAAAATTTATAAAAATAATTTTATAAATCATTCTTTTTTTTGGATAACCATTATTACATTTATTTAAAAAAATGCAAGTAAAACAACTTACCCATTATAATAAACATAGGATAACCACCCACACCCCAAACAATTTAAACATGGGACAAAAAACCTATATTATATCCTTATATTATTAGATATAAAAATATATCCAATACATTTTAGATCTAAAACAAAAACACCAGTCATATAAAATTAAACCATACATATGTGTTCCACATGATCCAAACATCATTCTTAATATAATAGCAACAAAATTATCCTATGAGAAATAATCATGTATCATGATTATTTACTAAAATTAAGATCATATAACACCTAAGAAAAAATGGTCGATATTTTCTGTAAATAATACACCTATTTATCAGAAGAAACATTAAAAGATATTGATATAGAAAAATAATAATTTTACGAGAATAATATCTTATCTAAAAAAACAATAAATAAATTTTAAATAACCCTTCCCTTAAAACATAATAATATATTTATCATAGGAAATATAAGTAACATCATAAAATAATTAAAACATTGAGGATGTTATTTTCAATGAAAATAGGAAAAGTATATTGGAAAATGTATTCATCTATATGAAATTAAAAAAACATTATTTCATTTTTAAATAATGTACTATATAATATTATATTAATCATAAAGTAAATGTTAAAAATTTATTCAATTAACTATGTTTTAAATAATAATCATGTAATAAAAAAAGTTATGAAATCTTTAAATAATATAAATTTTAATCCATAAAATAAATAAAAATAATATGGAAATGGATTAGAATGCTTCTAAACTGAAATAATATATATTGTTAGATAAACATTTGTGAATCCTTTTGGGTGATTTATAAACCAAATGTAACAAAACATATAAATATATATGTAAAACCATCAAATTAAGAGTTTAAATTAATATATATATTTTTAGAGATATATGTTATATAATTTTTCCAAATTATAATTTATACATAAACTATCATAATATTTAATGGATATTGGAATAAATCCCTATCATATTCTCCTAACATCATTTAAATTGGTTAATCATATTATATAATAAAAATAAAAATATCAATTACTTATTTACTAACCTATTTTATATTTAGAAATATTTATACTCTTAAATTATAGTTATTTATTTCAAATATATTATATAGTTACTTTTTATTTAAATCAATGGATGTTATTAATTTTTATTATTTCATACAAGTTTAATAATAACTCTATTAGTGCTTATTCATTGTTAATAAATTCATCAAAAAATAGTTTATTAATTTAGAGGAAAAATTATTATCCAATAACTAATTTATTCAAAATTTCATTTTAAGGAATATATGGGTACGGTTTATGATAATTGAATCTATAATGAACATGTTTCATTTAATTTTCCAATAACAAGTAACATTATCATGAATATTTTTTGATTTCACACAATAGTAACCAAATTCATGTAGTAATGTAATCCAAAATATCATATAATACCAATATTAATTTATTTATACTCGTTCATGAAGAAAATTATGAAGTCGGGATTGATTTGTTAATGCTTGTGGTTGAAGTGGCCCTAAAAATGATATAATATTGAATAAGAAAGAGTTTTAAAAAACATAATTGAAGTATAATTTTCTCAAATCACATAATGATATCAATAAAAAACATAATATTGTATAGTGATATCTATAAATATGTTGTTTGAGAAATTAATAGAATTTTTGAGAAAAACAGAGATACTTACATTGATGAATTTCTACCTTCTCAACATAAGTTCAGACAATATAAAGGAGTTAAGAACCCATAATTGGATCAAATACTACCTAATGTGTAATAGTTATTTAGGATAAGGAATATTATAATGTATTCAAGATAAAACCAATGGATGATAATGATTTTAAGGGTAGAAGAGGCTCATTTTTAATGTGAGTTTGGAGTAGTTTTTATAAAGGTATTCATTTCACATTGCATATGTTTTTTATATAATATAATAGTGGATTAATAGTGGATAAATATTGATGATTTGTTTTTTTCCTTATTAATCACATTTTCTATTTAATTTTCCATTATATTTGATCTTTTTCTCATATTTTTTTACCATCCTAACCTGATATTAAATATATGTGGTAACACAATTTTACCCTCAGTAAAAATAATTATGACTAAAAATGAAATTAAATTTCATTCAAAAAATTTATTTGATTTTTAAAATTTAGAATCCATTTTAGCTAATTCAATTAATAAATATAATAAATTTATGGAATCATAAAATTTATAGAAAAAACATTTTTAAAAAAACTAAATTTTTCAAATAAAATTGAATATTTATCTTATTATCAAATAATCGAAAAGAAATACCATTTTAGCATTAAATAAAATTATCACATCCCAATAAAATTGAATATTTATCTTATTACAATTTCATTTTTTTAAACCATTATAAATTTATAATTTTTATAAACATATCAGATATTTTTTTCTTGAAAAAATTCATAATAATAATACAAGACGACAATAATTTAATTTTAAATTAAAATATAATAAGAAATTATTATTATTTTATTCATGAAATATTTATTATTTGTGAATTATATTAATTTAAAGTTATAAAAATTTAACAAATAGTTAATTTAATTATTGGATACCACTATATACAAAGACTATATAGCAAATTCCATTATATCCAATGGTCATATGTCAACTATAACATGTCCACTACCCAAAAGTATAATGGCCATATATCTGAAATCATTATATATAATAGTGATGTTAATATATATATATATACATATATATTTTCATACATCCATATAATAATTCATCTTATTCATTTAATTCATTCAAAAAAATTATATTTTATTGATATTGTTTTTCACTTATTTCTATTTTTAAAATCAGAGGCATCATCATTAAAAAAACCATGTCGAAAAGGATTATATGATTAGGGTATTTTTATTTACATATGTTGTTATTCATATTTTATTTTTATTAAGGATATTAAATATTCAATTTCCATAATGTGTTAATATTTAACCTTCATAATAATATTTGTATCTCAAAAAATTATATCACTGTTAAATTTTGATCAGTAGTACATGTTCAATAGGCCATTCCACACAATAATTATATTATGGTAAATAATAACTACAATTGTTGGGTGTTATATTATACCATTATTATATAGATTTCATCCTCAAAATCTATTTTTCGTGATGAAAACAAATGATGGTACTTATATGACATTATAACTCTGTGTTCCCATGTAGCTTTCTCAAACATATGATTCCTTTATAGATATTTAAACAAGTGAGTGGTCTTGTTTTATATTTTATTATAGATATGATCCATGATTTATACTATTTATTCAAGATAAAATAAATCACATTCTTATTTTAGAAATATTTAGATATGTACATGTGAAGTATCATATATGTTCTTACACAATAGTCATACAAGGATCATGATGTGCACAAGGGAGTGGTATAGAGCAACTGGAATATGATAACATACCATCCACACATGATCAATGATATATAATTGGCTAGTTTATATAGGGATAGACATTTAATTCTTCTTGAATACCATGAAAATCATCTGTAGTGATATTCAAATGAATAACAAGACTCTATATTTGTTATCTAAATCTCATTGAGGATTATTTGAATACCTATTAAATCAAGGATTTTCAATTATAAGGTGTAAAAAATGGGGTCAATATTCTCTAATATTTCATTACAATGATCTAATGTTACAAACATACATTTTCAATATTCATCCCATTGTGTTGGAGTTCTTCACAACTTCTTATGTAAATATGAATATGGTTCCATTTTAATTCTATAATGAATATTTTTATATTATGAGAGTTATATAAGATAATGTAATTGATTCTAACATCCATCTAAATTTATTAGATCAGATTATACAATATTTTATAGAATTTTAATTTCCTATTTAGATTATCCATCCATCTAAGGATTGATAAATTGTTACATAAAATCTCACAACAATCAACTCTTATTGATGACTCCTACAAAGAATCAAATTAAAACAAGGATCACATTTAGATATAATTTAGAGTGGTGCTCTATGTGGCCTTAAAATGCATTATATATATCATGGAAAACATTTAATATGGAAAATATTATCTGAATGAAATGAAATGGGTTAAATTATCAAGGTAATAAAATATAACGAAAATTGGACTATGGCCTTTAGATTTCATTATAATTACTTAAATTTAATCTATGGTAATGTTCTACTATTTAAATATTGGTATGAGTAATGGTTTCTTCACCACACTGGACATATGATGCACAACATTAACATGCATGAAATCCAATTATCAATTTATATGTATTTCACTTTATCTATTTTCACGTTGAACCACCTGAAATGAATCCTGATATTTCTAAACATCAATGTGCTTCTATTATGGATAAAGACCGATTTTTTATGTGCATTATCAAGTAGATCCTTCTCGAATTCCAATATTTATGGAACACATATTAACTTCCAAAATCAGTTAATTCCAACACATTTGATGATGAATGATGCAATATTTCAAACAATCTTTTATTTTATTAGTCATCCATATAGATCTACATGATTACACTATGGATGGATGGTTGATAATTAATTTTGGTAATATAATATTTTACACTTCTTATATTTTTTCAAGGTAAATTATTTTGAATCTATTTGTATTGGGTTTCATAAAATCCTCATCACGTATAAGATAACATTATCCTTCCTACTCAAATCATCTTCTACTTTTTATCATCTTAAGGATGTAACGTATTTTTTAGTCTTAGGAAATGATCACCTCTAACTATCATAGTTAGTGTATGATTAACTACATATATGTGTACATATACTATAAGATATTCTATTAAATATATATATATCAAAACAATCATCATAGATAAACTACCACAGTACGATTTATGAAATATTATAGATTCTATCTCCAAATCATGAATCGATTAATATTTCTCATGATTCCTTATTTGATTTGTGGAGAAAACTTCCACCTTGAAATTTTTCATGAGTATGAATCCTAATCAATTCCTCACTACATTAAATTATATCAAAACCCTTTTAGACTACATTGTATTGTGAATTATGCTATTATAAAAATATTATCTTAAATACTTTAAATATAATTCACATTCGTCAATATAATTGATAATGAATCCCTTACGTAAAAACATGATTATTGGATTAGAAATTCATGAGAAATCTCTATCAAATAATCAATGATAACCATACAATTAAGAAAATTTTGGATATTGATGTTAGTTTATGGTCTAGAATGATTTTCAATCAAATCAGAATTTATAGGATTCATAAATAAATCCTCTATTATTATTTTGATACCTAACAATGATAAATTGTTTATCCAAAAATCACACATGGAAAATTTTGAATTTATTATAAATTTATCAATATCTTCATCATAACCATAAAATTATATTACTGATTTTTCATTCTCTTATAATATATTATTATACCCCCAATAAAGGTTATAACTAATTTTATTGGTAGTCTTCAAATACTATATTGAGAAATTATATATGATAGTGGGGGTCTTTTTTATTTTAATGGAATATAAATAAATTAAAATTTCCCATATCTTATATGAATGAATATCATGGGTGCATCCTATCTCTTCACAATTAATTAATTATATCAATAAAAACTTCCAATTATTGATAATTATTAATCCCATCATATGTAATTTAATAAGTAATGAATAATGGGTACAATATACATGTTCATGATTTTTTGTTTTTATGTTCAAGATAATTAATGTGAAGATGAGATGATCTATGTATATAAAAAAAAGATAATTTTTTCACCAAATATGAAATGAACATAATAATATAAAACCCTTACCTAATTTCTCTTGGAGTTTTTTCTTCAATTCATAAATTTCAATCATGGAAATTCTATAAGGGGTAATTGAAATTGTTATAACTTCACATATGTGTACAATGGAAAACTCATCATTATGTCCATGGTTTAGATAATGAAACTATTGATGGAGAACATCATCATATTAATTAAAAAATAGCATATAAAATATATTGATATTCTCCCCGATCATGTGATCTAAATATACCACATAGTTGTGTATCGTGATCCATATAATGGAAGAAATATTTTATAGGGACTTCATTTTTTATCCTTGAATTTATAAATGATCGTAGGAATATTTAATATTTAAAATTCCACATTCTAATTTAATTAATTAATATGTGATTTTTGTAGAGATATTCAATTCGTGGCCAAAATTATATTATATTCCACTAAAGGGTGAATAATGATATTTTGTGGAACTACATAGAAAAAATTTTCAGTTAGAGAAAAGATTTATTATTTTGATGAAATTAATATATAAAATGAATTTTTCATTTATTATTAAATATCTCATCATTAGAGTGGTTATTTTAATCACCAATAAAACATAACATATGGAAATTTTTGGGAAAATACTGAATGAAATATAGCATTTATATTAATAGTGTATGAAGAATTTACCTTTTATAATTTCATTTTATTGGCACACATCAGATGTTTTGATTTCTAGGGACATCCCATTAACACATGGATTAAGAGGTTTTCAGAATTGTTTTTCATCATTAACTATTATAATGGTTCAATTTTTATTATAATCTTCAAAATTTATAAAATTGAAACATTTACATGTGGGCGGTGCGTTAGTTTGATCATTCATTTCCTTTTCCTCATCCCATATACATTTATGTATTCGATGAATTACCTCCCAAATTTGAAAAATATCTTCATTACATTGAGATAATTACACCTCATTGTCCCTCCCACATCATATGTATATGTGAATACTAGTCTACATTCCTCAATTTATTTTTTTCATTTGAGTTTCCTTAAAATTATATTTTTTCTAATATAATATCCAAAATGAAATTAATAATGGAATTATACAATTTATATTTTTACCATGAGATCATGTTGAACAATTACAACAAATCTACCAAATTCCATTTTAATATATTAATTTCATAGACTAGTTTTTATGAAACTAAATATATAATAAATCATCATTTTAATGTCAATGATAAAGCTAGATGTATTTCACGAATATATAATATTGTATTTATGTTGAAATGTATTTTTCTAACTTATTATTCCCATATAAATATTCCCTATCCATTTTAGTTTGAATTGATCCTGGAAAATACTTAATAAAAAATATATTCATAAAATACACCAATTTTTGTGGACTCAATTTGTTCAAGTTACCTCATGTTCATTATGCTAGTCCACAATTTCATAGAATAATCATATAAATGAAATATTTATTAAAAATAAATTCAAGGTATAATCACTATGGATTATAAATTGTATTCTCTATAATATTGATTTATTACACCATAATTATTCGATTAGAAGACCCACTATATGAGGGTGGATGCTTCCATATAAAATATTCAATAGAAATATATTAATTCCTTTGCATGATTGGGGTTCATCATGGATATTGTGGTTGTTGTTATTTTTAGAATTTTGGGTGATAATTGCCCGGATAATTTATACACTAACAAAATTATCGTTTAGATTCTCATATGTGAAATAATTTCATTGATTGTTACATTCATGTTTTAAATAATTCCTTCTTATGACTACAAAATCCTTAACATAAAAATGTTATTGTTACTATCATGAAAGAATCAACATAGTATGAAATCAGATGATAAGTAAAATAAATCTTATGATCCATCATCCTTAGATTATAAATGGAAACATAGTGTTTAATATTATTTAAGATACACAACAACATGATTAAAAAAACAATAAAATACCACTATTTAAATATGTTCATTATAACCATGTCGTTAAAGAGAAAGAAACAAATAGTTTTAATCAAATTATGAAATATTTTTTATTTTTACTCATTACAAATTTATTATTTAATTCATTGTGAGAAGTACTTTATTTTTAGTGTTTTTTTATTCATAAAAACATATTATCATAAAATATTCTTGTAGATTAATTTTATATACAAGAAATATAATAAATTTATAGTGACACTATTTAATTTATTAGATAAAATAAATAAATTTTTTTATTTATTCTTATCAAAACATTTCTCTGTTGAAATTTTGATAATTTTTAAAAAATTATTTTTAAATGAGTAGTGAATGCTTTTTTTCTAAAAATAATTATATTTTTCAATTATTTAAAAGTTATAATTTTATTTTTTGATCATTTTAATTTTTAATAAGTTCTATATAATCAAAATATTTCCAATTATTCATTATTAAATTTATTTTATACTTGAATTTATTATAAAATCATTTTATGTTCAATAATAGTGATAAGGAAAAAACTATTCATTGTATTTTATAGTTTTAAATTTAAATAAAAATTTTCAATATATATTACATGAATTTTAAAATGATTATTCAACCTTTTATAATTGGTGTTGTACATTTAGGAAAAATACCCTCGTTTTTTAACAATATGAAAAGTATGTTATGAAAATATTTCCCAACAATGTAAAGGGTAAATCGGGTATTTATGTGTAAACATAATAATTTAAAGACTATAGAATTACCCTAAAACTTGTCCGAATGTTAGGGGATTATTTATATGAAACAATTAGAACCTTAGGATTATCCAATGTAAAATTGTCCATGAAATCGACTTTGATATTATTAGAATTTCGGAAAATAGAAAAATTTCATGTTCTTTGTCTTGAACATTATTTTAATGCCAAAATGGGGGAATATGTTGGATAAGAAGAAATCTAGGACTTAATTTTTATCATTATAAAATTTAATTCACGATTTAACTTCATTTATAACTTTTGGGTTCCTTTATATTAGATTATGATACTTATAATATTTAATTTAATGAAAAGAAAAGGGTGTTGTATTCTAATTTTTAATAAATATATAAATTTTATAGGTTTTTATTCAAAAGATAACATCAAATATAAATATTTTTCAAAAATATAAAATATTTATCTATTTCATTGTTTTTTATTATTAATTTTTATTAAATAAATAATTAACATAAATAATTAACAAGGATGATGAAATATTTATTTTAATAATGAAACAATTAAATTAATGTTAATAAAAATATTAGAATGAATATAATTTGAAATAATTATGGCATTCCATAATTTTGTTTTTGAATTATTATGACATATTCTTTATGTATTAATTCTTCTTGAAGTTGTCTTATGTCATGTTTTTTAAAGGTATATTTAATAGATTTTATCAAAATTGACACTAATTATATTTTATAAAATTAATATTTTGTTAAAATAATTTTAAATCAAAAAAACATAATGATTGATTTCTTATTGTTCTGAAAATCATTAATTGTCATCTTCTGGTCTAACTATCATTTTTAGGTAAAAATTACAATAGTTTAATGTTAAATTAATTATTACAGTAACAAAATTTAAAATAAGGTAACTAATGATAATCAAAATGATATGAATAAAAATAAAATAAAAACATGTTAAAAAATTATTGGATATAGATATTATAACCATATCATATATTATATTATAATAGTAGTTTATTTGGTTGTATTTTGATATAAAATAAATTAATTGTAATTTAATATTTCAAGTATTTCCATGGGTACCCCTCACCTCAATTATTAAAGGGAACTACATCCTTAAATTCATTTCACATCATCGAGCCTTCTATATCGATCTAAATATTTCTATTTCTCTTATGAAAATATTTATTTATGTTATTCTAGTTCTGTTACTTCCAAAATACCAACCCTAGACCAACAGAGAATATATTAATAGAAATTTGTTGAAGAAGAGCTAATCATTTTTATCAACCCCATCAAACACATTTCTTCTCACACATCCTCTTCATATGTTCATTCCAAGATAATGTAATAAATACATTATAATTTATATTTCGATATTATTTTGGGATTATTGTAAAACCATATTCCACAGCCTATATATCATATTAAAAACAAAAGTTTCACCCATGTGTACATATGAAATGCCATATCCAAGAATTGGTGTAACTTATTTTCATCAACACATTACTTTTATTTTTATAATGATTGAAATATTGAATATATATAAAAATTATGAAAAAATATAAATCCTAGATAATCAATATATCATCCAAATCCCATACCTAAATTAAAAAATGAAGTACAATAATGAAAAAAAATAGATGTGAAAAATATGGCAGTTAACCACTGAAACCAAGATAATAATGATATACTATTAACAATCGAGTGATATGATGATATAATAGGATAATATATGATATCTTAATTTGTAACAAAGGTATTGAATTAATATAAATTATTATTTATACTATTATACCTGATATTTGAACATGTTATATGTAATTAGGACCTGAGGTAAAAAACTTCATAAGTAAAAAACAATTTTTTAAATCTCTTAATGCTTTATATTCTAAAAAATTCCCATTCAAGTCTCAATTCATTAAAAAACATTTACATAAATGGGAATTGATGATTTTATAACATAATTTTCGAATTTATACACATTGTTTTAAAAAATAATATTTTTTATTATTTTATATAAGGGACATTCCATTAAAAAAACTCTATCAATGTCTCTTATTTTTAAAATTTAAGACCATTTTTTTTATAAAATATATTCTATAGAAATAATTTCCAAAATATACTATTATTTAATTTTTAAATTCTTCATTAAGAAGTCTAATCCTTTATCTTCAAAAAATGCTATTTCATTTATGAGTTCTCTTGCTTGTAAAAATGAATAATTATTTCAAAATTTTAAAATTATTTTCCTTATTAATGTTTCATTTATGAATTCATTACTTGTTTTAATTAGATTATGGTTCATGGGATTTATTTTTGTAGAAAGGTGGTTTTATAATACCCATAGGGAATATTGTACTATTATAGATCTCTAATTAATTGGATAATGGGACATAGTTAATTGGTTGGGATTCAACAATGGGATTATATGAATATTACATTGGTGAATATTCAAAATGCTACTATGATAATTACATCATGTGTAGCTGAGAGAGAAATATTTTTTTAAGAGTGATATTGAAAATCATTTCCAAATTTACATAATTGTTTTTCAAAATCTTGTATATGAGTCATCATGAAAATCAGTTGACTTACAAAATGTATGTTAATGGGTTTTTAAAAAGACAATTAATTTTTTAGGGTAAAATGTTATTATTTAGATATTTATTTATGATTTTTCACTGGACTAAGGATTTATTTTATTTTATGTAACTTTCTATAGATTTTTTATCATAATATGTTTCAAAAAAAATCATACGGTTTATGAGGGATTAAAAACAATGATGAGGTCATGATGAAAATAATGATGATTTCTAATGAAATAAAATAATGTTTTATTTTATCCAATTTTATTTTATATGGACTCTGGATACTGTATAAATATTTCCTAAAGTAATGTATGGGTTTACACTGTAAATTTTTTCCATTTATCTCCAAAACTATTAACCTAATAGATTAATGGAAAATAATGTTATTTCTAGTTTAAAAAGAACATGATTAAGTCGTGATTAAGGTCTAATCCTTTCAGTTGGAATCAGAGAAGAGTTTAAATAGCATTGGAGATTATCATTTTCATGTCTAGAGTTTTTATATGTGTTAGGGATATCATCATAGAGATATCATCATAAGTTTGATCACATGTTCAATACATTAGAAACCTTGTTTCAAAAATTATTGCATTATATTTTATGGTGAATTATGGTATTTTTGAATACATTCATTTTTAGATAATCATTGGTCCTTAGGATTTGAGAACATATATTTTATAGGAAATTGATTTTGTGTTCAATGTTATTTTTAGAAAAATCTATCTCTTTCTTCATTCCTATAAGATTATATTAAGTAGAATACTATGTGATTTTATTTTTCGAATAATGGTTTATTTATATTCTAAAACAATATATTAATTGATTAATTATTCATAACGAATAAGGATATTTAATGAAAATGATAACATATCATAATGATTAATATAATTATAAAATTAAATATAGTAATGTGACTCTTAGTGTGATTTTGATAAAGTTTAATTAGAAGCCTATGTGATCAAATAATTATTATTATTGGGTTTTTCTGTAATTTAGAATATTTTTTGAGTAAGTCTATGTATTGTAATTTGTTGAAATATCTACGTAGAACATTGGCTGTCACTATCGAATGTTGGATATTGATGTATATTTAAATCATTTAATGAATTATTATTTTTGTAAAATTATTTTATCGTATTCAAAATAATTTGGTTTTGGATAATGATTCAAGAATTTATAAATATATAGTTAATTGTTCCTTGATAATGTCACCCTCTAAAGATGATTCTAGTGCTCCATGCATGTAAATTTCATCTTCAATACTCACCATTTAAAGAAAAAGATGATTTTGGGTGGAATATTAATTAAATAATAAAACCTGAAACTTCATGTAATTATATTTATTTATATCTTAGTCTATGAAGTAAAAAAATTTCGTAACTATATTAAAATTCTCTTGAAAAAAACACTATCCCTTTTCTTTTAATAGTAAGAAAAAAATGTACTTTTTATCCATAACACCCTGAGATTTTATGAAAAATATTATTTTTAATTTCATTGATGTCTTGTGTTGTATGCTACACCAAAAGAAGATTGCACTACACACATCCCTATCATGGCTTTCTTTACACGCAATCACGACCTTCCTCGATAGTGTGTGTAGTACGCAATACCGGGTTTCATTAAACAACGATATACTATTAAAATATTATATAAACTAGCTGTTATGAATAGTAATAACAATTTTTTGAAATTTTATAAATTTTATCATTCAAAATGGACTTCATTTTTGGATTTAGAATATCGAAATTAGCCTAGGGTGAATTTTTGGTATTTTCTGAAAACATTCAAATTTTGATTAATAGTGAAAACACTAGGTTACTATTTAAAAATAGACTTCTTATTTAAATAATTCTTTATTTGGCTTAAATTTATTTTTGGTCAAAATAGATACATAATACCTATATAAGTTCAATGTAATTAATTGGAGTCATTTTATAATAATTTTAAATATATAAAAATTTTATTGAACATTTCACCGTCTTTTACCCACCTCCTTGGAGAATTTGGAAATTCACATAAAACGTAATTTTACTGCTTCTATGAGTGGAATTTTGAAAACATGAGAGAAAAAGTTAATATCAAGGACTAAAATGTGGTTCAATGAGATGAAAATAATTTTTGATGAATAGTAACTTTTTACTTCTATTTACCACGGTTAAAAGTAAATCGGGTCATTAATGGTAAAAATGATATTATTATTACCCTAACACATGTCCTAATTCTATTGGATAAATGTAATTCGACCAAAAAAATCCTTAGGAATATAATATGACCATTTATATCCACTTGGATTAGATTAGGACATTTATTATTAATATATTTAACGAAGGGTTAAAATAGTTAAAATCAATGTTTAATAACTAAACCATTTTTAATACAGGGTCATACATAAGATGAATTAGACTATAAATAATAATTAGAAAGATAAAAATATTTCCTACCTAATGGATTTTTATTTATAGTTTTTAGACTAAAATAATTTACGTTATATATGACACAATTGTGATGCTATAATTACATAAATAATGAAATATTAAAATAATTGATGTTATAAATACCCAAATAAATGTTATTTGAGAATTTTTATTAATTACACAAATTTTATAGGTTAATATTACATGTTAGTATTTAATTAATTAACTTTTTTCGAACTAATAATTCTGTTATGATTTTCACAAAAATCCATTACCAAATAGTGTCAAAATTGACATAAAATAGTTTTTAAAATAAATATTATATTATTAATTTTTATTGTATTCCTAAAATTATAAGTTTCATCCAAGATACTTATATCATAATATTTTTATCATTAATGGACCACTTGGGGGTCTCTTGGATGTATATGGTATGTTTATTAACTATATAATACAAAAATATAAAGTGACATGATAAATGTCAATCTAATTAAATAAGAGTTAAAACTAAAAGATAAGGTTAATATAATGACCCAAACCTGTCTAAAATCTATTGGATGAGAGGAATTAGACCATTCCCTTCATTATATTCTAAATAAATCAATTTGGAGCTATTAAAAACCGAATATGACTTTGTTATAAAATAATATTTTATGTTTATCCAAAGGTGCCCCTCTCCACCCTTATAAAAAGGGAACCTCTTACCTATTCTTTCCACACCCTTTTGATCCTTGAATCTCAGCCAACCCCTGCCCATTTATTTTCTCCACTTCCCTAGAATCATTCTGGAGGTTCTGTTATTCTCAAAATACCAACTCTACTTCCTTAATAGGATGCTTAAAGGAGGTGCGTCGAAGAAGAGGTAATCTCTTCTTCCAATTCTCTCAAGTATCTTTCTTCTTATACTTCTTCTTCTTTAGTTGTCTCATTATGAAGTAATAACATCAGTATTAATTATATAATGATGTGTTATTATATATATGAAACAACCTTATTTCACCTTATATCCATCCTATGGAAAACTAAATAACCACGTGTCCGTACGTACGGAATACCGTCTCCACGCCATGGTGTAATCTGTTTTTCCACCACCACCATACTTTTATGGGAATAATGATTTAAAGAATAACTATATATTATTATTATAACATCATAATTATTCTATGGTATTATATAATCCACTCCAATTCCATTCAATAAATATGGGAACAACATCATCGCTCGTGCGTACGTATGGATTACCGTCTCCATGACGTGATGAGATTCATTTTCCATGTTAAAAATTCATTAATGATTATAATGTATATATAATAAGTAATCATGAAATATATGACATAACAATGATACTGGGTATATGTATATATATATATTTATTTCATCTACATAATTCCATTCAAGTCAATAAGGAATGGAAAACAGTGTTCATGCGTACATAGGGCCTACCGTCTCCCGGAACGGAGTATTTCATTTCATTCTTCTATCCATTATATATATACATATATATACTGAATATATATGATATATAAATCATGATTACCATTATGTAAGTATGTAAATAATTATATAAGTAATAATAATGTCAAGAACAACAAGTCGAAACATGTACGATAAATGAAAAGATTTTACCCAAAATGCTGCTTTAACATGGAATTTTCAAAAGAACGTGTAATATAAAGTCATAAGTGAATCATATATGACATCATAACAAAGAATATGATTATGTAATTGTAACACCCTAGGTAAATAAAGAATATTACATTTTCACATTTATCCATATTTGTGAATAAAATATTAATATAACTTTAAATGGGACACTATGGTTGATGGCTTACCCAATACGCAACAACAAGTTTCTTGGGAATCATACGTTGCACTCTAATAATAAAATAATATTATTTTAAATTGTAGTTAACGCATAGCCGTTGTAATGGTGGTAATGAACAGAACTAAATAAAAAATGATTATATATGATTATCAAATATTTTTACTTTTTACAATAAATGTTAGAGGATTAAAAATGCGAATGAATCCAATTTTAAGCGTAAACATTCTAATATTCTTTAAAAGGTCGATTAACCGCATTTTGATTAAGAACCTCTTTTAAATAGACTTTTTGAAAATTTTATGTTTTATATTTGACAAAATAAAATTCTTCTTTAGTATCGGGACATCAAAATTTACTTTGTGTAAATTTCTGGTATTTTTCCGATAAAGTTCATTTTTTAATGAATAGTGAAAATTGTTGTATTTTAATTCAAAATAACTTTTTAATCTAATTTATTTATATGATTATATTATATTTTGAATTGGTTTTAAAGTGAAATTAAAATATATTTTTACCATTTAATCCAATAGTGGTCATTGAAATTAATTTCATCTTGAAATTAGACATAAACTACTGTCAATCTTTTGATACTTATTGTTTCATAAAAACACGATATTTGCTCTGACAGCGGGAATTAATTATTAAATTAATTAATGTAACTTATATGTTTTGAATTTTTTAAAATAGAAATAATTTTTTAATTCAGAATATCAAATATATATTATGAGTAATTTTTGGTATTTTTCTGAAAAACATCAGTTTTAGATGAATAGTGAAACCACTAAGTGGTAGTTAAAGAAACTGATTTTTCATTTAAATGAAACATTTAATCTTCTATGATTTGATTTTCAAAAATCTGACATACATGGTTGTCATTATGAAGTAAAATTTGGTTCAATGAGATTAAAATAATTTTTTGTGAATAGTAACTTTTAAGTTTTATTAATCGCGATTAAATGTAATTAGTGTAATTTAAGGTAAAAATAATGTTTTAATAATATAAAATGACCTAGAAACATATACTACCCTCATTGGATGTGTCATGGCCGACAATGAAAATCCATGGGTTAACTTGGGGACCGAATGGAGCCACTGGTGGGAAAATGACATAAATAACTTTTTATTTAATGTTAAAATAAAAATTTCACAAACATGAGTTGTTTTACTAAAACCATTTTTAAATGGGGTTATACAAGTAATATTTTTTACTATAAATATTCATTATAAATATACAAATATTTACTACATTGTGATTTTTTTTTAATTTTTATACATTAAATAAATTAATTTATTTATGACATCGTGATGATGTAGTGATTACCTAATAAATGAACGATTTAAATAAAACGAGAAGATTGGGTGAAATATAAGCCTTACACTTGTCACAAACATATTGTATGGGTGGATTTAGAAACCTTGTCACCTTATCCTAGAAATATTTCCTTTTGGGGCCTTTTAAATCCGAAAAAAAATTTATAATAAAGGAATATTTTATATCATTCCAGTAGTTCCCCTCCTCTCCTCTTATAAAAGGCCCCCAACTCTACCACCGTACACAAACCTCTAAATCCTTTGGCTCAGACAACCCCTGACCATTTCATCTCTCCACATCCCACTCTTCATCATTGAAGCCTCACTTTGGGCATAATCCTTTCCAAGGAAGCCTTTGAGCTCAAATCAAAGAGGGTTACCCAATTTAAAGTAGATGTCTTCCTTTGTGTTCTTTTGTATTATTTTTCTTCTCCAAACCCCTAAAATCATTTTATTAATTTTTCTGGTTACAAAAACCGTATCTCAAATGTACTAGGATTTATTTATAAGAAGGATTCTATCTAAACTTTCACACACCTTCGTCTTATGGTTAAAGAACATACTGTTTCTGTGGATGGCGAATTACTGCTTCCCGAAACGAGGATTGTTCAATATTCTTTTAACACCTTCAAAGGACGCCATTACGCTGTCACTATATTTATATATGATATATAATATGTTTATGTTTTCCTTAAGCTTCATTATTTGTCATTTATGGCATAACTTTATGGTTTCCATTATGGGTAAACGCGATATCTACATTTTAGGAAGTTCGGACTACCACCCCCTCAAAGTGATTTGATTCGTTAATGCCATATGTGGGACGTATAAAGGATGTAATTAATGTTATTACATATTATAACCTACTGGAATTATAATATACCTTTATATAATTATTATTTCATTCCATTTAATATCAAAAAAAAATAAGAAATGAAAGTAGCGTTCATGCATACGTACGGCTAACCGTCTCCATGAACGATATATTTCATTTCTTATCCCCAAATGTTATGTACTATTATAAGTACATATATATAATGGAAATATATGAAATTTATTACATATAAATTATAGATATAATTCTGGAATTATAATATATATATCTCTCATTTTTTTTAATTCCATTAATATGACAAAAAATGAAAGTAGCGTTCATGCGTACGTACGACCTACCGTCTACATGAACGGTGCTTTTAATTTTTTTTTTCAATTGCTATGTAATAGTATGAAATTAATATATAATGGATATATATGATATATAAAACATAAATACTATTAAGGATATGATGTACCTATAACTACATGGAAAATTCTTTTCTAACAAGTTCAATTTTTACTCATGTACCAAACATCAGAAAAAAGTACAGATATGAACTCACTTTATTAACAAATTATTATAAAATTATAATATGTGATATGAAATGAATAATAATAATTAAATGAGGTCCTCAAGAAATTATAAATTGACCAAATTTTATTATTCAGGAGATTAAATAACGATCGAGTCATGTTGGACACGAGGTAAGGGATCCAACCTCCCTATTTCTTTTCAAGTACTATATTTTATGTCATTTATTTTAAGAAAATATTTCTTATGTTTGGGGATGTTATTTTATATTCCTCATACTGTAATTTTTATGTTCATATTATGAGATACCCTATTTGATCTCATAAATCCATTTTTGGAAGTTTTATGTGGCGTCGTTAGGCTGCCGAGTTTTCGTAAGGAATTTTTCATCTCACTTTTATTCCCGTGAGATTAATGCTATGTTTTCCACTATTTCCTTTGAGTGGTGTATGTACTGGCCATTATTATACACATTTTGTAGTATAATTTTACTTATGGGTATTTACATCTTCATTGTATGACCCTTCTTCCATGGGGTGTACGTTTCGAATGTTCCCCAACTCGGTAAGGGGACCTTTCACCCTCCTCTTTTTAAATGACTTATTTTGTTATGTCTATTAATTTACATATTATTATTCTGGGATATGTTCTTCTATATCCTTATTGATGTATGATTTATGTCCAAGTGATGAGATACCATTTTTTCTCTCATCAACTCATTTTCTGAATTTTAAAGTGACGTCGTTAGACTATCGGATTAATATAAGTGAACTTCTTAACCCAGTTTCAATTTTTGGGGATAAACCTCTACTTATTGATTTTATTATTCCAAGATTATGTGTGGAATATCTATGATGTAATTTCCACAAACCTTTTTGAAGATATACTATTTCTACAAATAATCATCTCATTGATAAATTCTTACGAACTTGTATGGGAAATAATAACCCAATCTCATTTCATTGAGTTAAATACCTATGACATTGGTTTTGTTTTTCCAAGATTATGTGTGAATGACCAATGATTGTTTCAAACTTAATATCTACTTATATTGGGTGTATTTATATTTCTCACACATAATTATGTGATAGATTTACCCTTAATTTAAGGATACCATCTTTATAATGGATTTCATCTCAATTTAAATTTCCATTGAGACTTCATTGTTATTATGCACCAATTCACTCTTATATGGTGTGTATAATGTCCTTTGACATATTATATCATGAATCCATTTATTCTTGTGATATTATAAATTCGGATTAAATGTTATTCTGCAATTATTTGTATTCAAGAGTCTCTCATTTTGATAAAAACGCTTTAACAAAAATATCATTATAAATGTTTAAAAGATTCATTATTCTAAATCCTTATCATTAATGTCAATATTTTCAAAATGATTTCAGTATTTATTTATATGGACATTAATGTTTTAAAATTATAATTCCATTAAAAGCTTCAAAGTGGTATGGGTCACTTTGATTTAAAAATCTATTTTAAATTGTTTTTGAAAATGGATTGATTAATTCAATATCTTGGAATTACTTATTGTGATTTAAAATGAAATGTTGTTATTGAAATGTTTATATTTTTAATATTTTATGTGTAATGATGGTACTTGGACATTTTACGGGTGGTTACGGGATAAACCATATGACGATTGGTGTCGTGAATACCAGGACGGGTGGTTACGTTATAACCTCCAATGCATTGGGTACGGAAGTTTTCCGTATGGATATTCCATTAAGTATGTGTGGATGTCGACCGTATGGTTGTTTCATTTAATTATGTTTATGTCCCAAGTGGCCTTTATATGTTATGTGTTCTTTATATGGGTTTTATGGTAATCTTTTGGTTACAAAAGGGTATGTAATTGTCTTTTATTCCATGAATAGTTTTTACTACTTCATAATAGTGAAAAGTATTACTTTGGTAAAGTATTCATGGTTTACCTATAGTTTTGAAAAAACTAACAGTTTCCTTCTTTGTGTATCCTTACTAGGCTTTTTATGCTCATACCATGTTTTTTTGAAATGTTTTCCACATGACTTAATGATGAATAAGGTCAAGGATGGGTTCAAGGAAAGACATGCTATCTAAAACATGGAACTAGACATGTTTCTTTTTAAGAGTTTTTTTATTATTTTATGGAAACTTAGTAGAAGTGTCTACTATGTAATCTTTTGACATGTAATAGTTATCACCTAATTCTCAAAAACTCTAAACCTGAAAATATCCTCTATGTAAATTATTCATTTAATTCATGATTAAGTAAGGTTTAAGGACGGGGCCTTATAGTTGGTATCAGAGGTCGGTTTAGATAACATTAGAGGATATGGTATTCTCAAAGCATAAGTGACATTACCATAATGGTTAGGATAACATAATGGTTAGGATTTCATAAAGAGTCCTGGTTTTGATAAAGTTAATGAGTATGTATATCTTAATGTTTATCTTGCTCATTAGTACATGATGGTTTTGTTGATATACTCACACTGATATTTAGGTTTTTAGTGAATTGATGGATCTAGTAGGCACCAATGTGACAATAGGTTTGAAGGAAACTGTGGTGGTTCTCTGATTAAGAGAATGGATGGAATGGGGGATTCAATGAGGAACTCGTGGTTGTTCTAAACCAACTATTAAGGAGTCATGGTCAACCACTTGTACCTTGGTATGTTCTATAATTCATCATGTACGAGATGACCAATCGATGTGTAAGTTAAGGTAATAATTATAAAGGTAACCATTAGGGTTTATATGATCCTTACTTTTGAGGTAATTATGGGTTATTATATGTTATTTTGGAAAATGAAATGCATGAGGGAAACATGAGGTTAAAATATGTTATGATTATTTTTGAAGATTTTATCTCATTTTGGGGAATGTTTTAAGAATTATGTAGTTTTGGAAAAAGGACAACACACAGACCGTGTGACATCCCGTCACGTCGGACAAAGCTGTGGGAATCGAACCCACAACCAAAGTGCGACTGGTATTTATCACCTACCACTGGAAAATGTGAAGTCCCTGGTTAGTTTGACTAATTCTTTTTAGTTAGATGATTTTAGGAATCATGAGTAAGTTTATTTTGGGTTATCTATGGAAATTATTAATCTATCATGGAGGATGTGTTATTAGGTTAATTACTTTTCAATATGAGACTTTTAGAGAAACTGTTTTTATTTGGAGATAAATGTTAATTTGTACCTTGGAAGACTATGTCATTAAATCCTTCAAATATTTGGGTTTCAATCTTATTTTGGTTCTCTTTGAATAATTTTATTGACAAATTGTTTATCTAATGGTTTTCGTTGAACATTGGGTTTGTTGGACAAATTTTGAAGATTAAGAATAAATTTTCCTTTTAATGAAGGATTATTCATTTTTGGATCTTGTTCTAACAATTTTTTGTTTTGGATTTTGTCTAAAGACATGGGAAATATATAGTTCTCTTTTGTGGATTAGTTGATTCTAAATAAGTTGATTATATTACTCTTAATGCGAACAAGTCTTCCTAAATACTTGTCTTTTGGAGAAAATTTGAGTGTGATTATGGAATCTAGTAAAAGAAGAAAGTCTGCGTGACAAGTAAGTATGTTTCATTATGATTTAGTTAAGCTAAAAAATAAATTCCTTGAGGAAGAGTAACTTAAAACAAAAAACTTTTCTGTTAACTTTTCCTACTGGGGAATCGAATAACATTTCACCCATCACAAGTTTGTGATTTTCTTGTGGTTAACATTCTCCTAGACATGTTTATTATCACTCTCCCTCAGAAAATGACCCTTTGTTTTTTCCTCCATATCCATGTTTTCCTACATGGAATCCTAGTATGACTTAACTCGGGTGACCTTTGTACTTCTCATTCTTTATTTTAAAGTGATTGTTTTACTCACTCTTGTTCCGATGTAGGATTTTCAATTAAATTTCCAAGACCAATTTTAAAATTGCGAGGATGCAATTCCCAAAAGGGGGGATGGATGTAACACCCCAGTTCAATAAATAATATGACATTTTCACATTTATCCATATTTGAGAGTAAAATATTAATATAACTTTAAAGGGGACGCTATGCTCGATGGCGTACCCAATACGCAACAATGAGTTTCTTGGGAATCTTACGTTGCACTATAATAATAAAATAATATTATTTTAAATTTTAGTTAATGCCTAGCCATTGTAATGGTGGGAATGAACAGAACTAACTACAAAATGATTATATATGATTGTCAAATATTTTTACTTTTTACAATAAATGTTAGAGGGTTAAAATGCAAATGAATCCAATTTTAAGCGTAAACATTCTAATATTCTTTTAAAGGTCGATTAACCGCCTTTTGATTAAGAACCTCTTTTAAATCCACTTATTGAAACTTTTATGTGTTATAATTGACAAAATAAAATTCTTCTTTAGAATCGGGACATCAAAATTTACTTTGTGTAATTGTTTGGTATTTTTCCGATAAAGTTCATTTTTTAATAAATAGTGAAAAATGTTGTATTTTATTTCAAAACATCTTTTTAATCTAATTTATTTATATGATTATATTATATTTTGAATTGGTTTTAAATTTAAATTAGAATATATTTTTACAATTTAATCCAATAGTGGTCGTTGGAATTAATTTCATCTTGAAATTGGACATAAACTAGTGTCAATATTTTGATACTTATTGTTTCATAAAAACACGCTATATGCTCTGACAGTGGGAATTAATTATTAAATTAATTAATGTAACTTATATGTTTTGAACTATGTAAAATAGACATTATTTTTGAATTTGAATATCAAATATAGCTTAGGGGGAATTTTTGGAATTTTTCTGAAAAACGTAAATTTTAGATGAATAGTGAAACCACTATGTGGTAGTTAATGAAACTGATTTTTCGTTTAAATGAAACATTGCCACTTCTGTGATTTGATTTTCAAAAATCCGACATACATGGTTGTCATTAAGAAGTAAAATGTGGTTCAATGTGATTAAAATATTTTTTGGTGAATAGTAACTTTTAAGTTTTATTAATCGCGATTAAAGGTAATTAGTTTAATTTAAGGTAAAAATAAAGTTTTAATAATATAAAATGACCTATACACATGCCCTACCCTCATTGGATGTGTCATGGCCGACCAAGACAATCCATGGGTCAACATGGGGACCCCATGGAGCCACATTGGTAGGAAAATGACATAAATAACTTTTTATTTAAAGCTAAAATTAAAATGTCACAAACATGAGTTGTTTTACTAAAACAATTTTTAAATGTGGTTATACAAGTCATATTTATTACTATAAATATTAATTAGAAATATAAAAATATTTCCTACATCATGATATTTATTTTATAATTTTTAGACATTAAATAAATTAATTTATTTATGACACCGTGATGATGTAATGATTACCCCATAAATGAATGATTTAAATAAAATGAGAAGAGTGGGTGAAATATAAGTCTTAAAATTGTCAAAAAAACTATTAGATGGTTGTATTTTGAAACGGTATCACCTTATCCTCTAAATATATCCTTTTGGGACCTTTTAAATTCGAAAAACATTTTATAATATAGTAATATTTTATAACTTTCCAAGAGTGCCCCTCCTCTCCTCTTATAAAAGGCCCCCACCTCTACCACCTTACACACACCTATCAAGCCATTGGCTCGGCCAAACCCTGACCATTTCATCTCTCCAAATCCCTCTATTCGTCATTGAAGCCTTAAATTGGGCAGAATCCTTTCCAAGGAAGCCTTTGAGCTCAAATCAAAGAGAGTTACCCGATTTAAAGGTAATGTCTTCCCTTGTATTCTTTTGTCTTGTTTTGCTTCTCCAATCCCCTAAACTATTTTTATTACTTTTTTTTGTAACAAAAACAGTATATTAAATATACTAGGATTTTTTTATAAGAATGATTCGAGCTACACATTCACACACCTTCGTCTAATGGTTAATGAACATATTGTTTCTGTGGATGGCGAATTACGGCCTCCCGAAACGATGATTGTTCAATATTCTTTTAACACCTTCGAAGGTGGCCATTAAGATGCCACTACACTTATATATGATATATAATATGTTTATGTCTTCCTTAAGATTCTGTATTTTTCATTTATGTCATACCTTTATGGTTTCCATTATGGGTAAACGCGATATCTTCATTTTAGGAAGTGCGTACTACCGCCCCCTCAAAGTGACTTGTTTCGTTAATGCAATATGTGGGATGTATAAAGGATTTAATTAATGGTATTAAATATGATATCATACTGGAATTATAATATACCTTTATATCATTATTATTTCATTCCATTGAATACAAAAAAAAAGAAATGAAATTAGCATTCATGCGTACGTACGACTTACCGTCTCCATGAACGGTACATTTAATTTATTATCTCCAAATGTTATGTACTATTATAATTACATATATATAATGGATATATATTTAATTTATTAAATTTAAATGATAGATATAATTCTGTAATTATAATATATATATCTCTCATTTTGTTTTAATTCCATTAATATGACAAAAATGAACGTAGTGTTCATACATACATACGGCCTACCGTCTCCATGAACAGAGCGTTTAATTTTTTTTCAAAATGATATGGAATAGTATAAAATGAATATATACTGGATATATATGATATTTAAAACCTAAATACTATTCTGGATATGATGTACCTACAACTACATGGAAAATTCTTTTCCAACAAGTTCAATTTTTACTCATGTACCGAACATCGACAAAAACGTCTGATATGAACTCACTTTATTAACCAATTATTATAACATTATAATATGTGATATGAACTGGATAATAATCATTAAAATAGGTCCTTATGAAATTATAAATTGACCGAATTTTACTATTCAGGAGATTAATGAACCATCGAGTCATGTCGGACACGAGGTAAGGGATCCAATCTCTCTCATTCTTTTTAAGTACTCTCTTTTATTTCATTTCTTTTAAGCTCGTATTTATTTTGTTTGGCGAGGTTATTTTATATTCCTAATACTGTAATTTTTATGTTCATATTATGAGGGACCCTATTTGATCTTATAAATCCATTTTTTGAAGTTTTAAGTGGCGTCGTTAGGCTGCCGAGTTTTCGTAAGGGATTTTTCATCTCACTTTTATTCCTGTGACATTTATGCTACATTTGCCACTATTTCCTTTGAGTGGTGTATGTACTGCCCATTATTATACACTTTTTTTATTATAATTTCATTTATGGGTATTTACATCTTCATTGTATGACCCTTCTTCCATAGGGTGTACCTTTCCAAAGATACCCAACTCGGTAAGGGGACCTTTCACCCTCCTATTTTTAAAAGACTTCTTTTGTTATGTCTTTTAATTTACATATTATTATGCTGGGATATGTTCTTCTATATCCTTATTGATGTAATATTTATGTCCAAGTGATGAGAGACCATTTTCTCTCTCATCAACGCATTTTCTGAATTTTAATGTGACGTCGTTAGGCTGTCAGATTCCTATAAGTGAACTTCTTAACCCAATTTCAATTTTTTGGGTTAGACCTCTACATCATGATTTTATTATGCCAAGATTATGTGTGGAATATCATTGTTTTAATTTCCACAAACCTTTGTGTGGATATACTATTTCCACACATAATAATCTCATTGATAAATTCATACGAACATGTATGGGAAATAATAACCCAATCTCATTTCATTGAGTTAAATAATTATGTCATTGGTTTTGTTTTTCCAAGATTATGTGTGAATGATCATTGATTGTTTCACACTTAATATCCACTTATATTGGGTGTATTTATATTTCTAACACATAATTATGTGATAGATTTATCCTTAATTTAAGGATAACATCTTTATATTGGATTTCATCTCAATTTAAATTTCCATTGAGACTTCATTGTTGTTATGAACCAATTCACTCTTATATGGTGTGTATAATGTCCTTTGACATATTATCTCATGAATCCCTTTATTCTCATGATATTATTAAGTTTGGATTAAATGTTATTCCGCAATTATTTGTATTCAAGAGTCTCTTATTTTGTTAAAAACTCTATAACAAAAATGTCATTATAAATGTTTTAATGATTCATTATTCTAAATCTTTATCTTTAATGTCCATCATTTAAAAATGGTTTTTAGTATTTATTTATATGTACATTAATGTTTTAAAATTATAATTCCATTAAAAGCTTCAAAGTGGTATGGGACACTTTGATTCAAAAATCTATTTTAAATGGTTTTTGAAAATGGATTGATTAATTCAATATCTTGGAATTACTTATTGTGATTTCAAATGAAATATTATTATTGAAATGTTAATATTTTCAAAATTTTATGTGTAATGATGGTACGTGGACATTTTACGGGTGGTTACGTGATAAACCATATGACGGGTGGTGCCGTGAATACCAGGACGGGTGGTTACGTTATAACCTCCAATGCATTGGGTATGGAAGTTGGCTGTATGGCTATTCCATTAAGTATGTGTGGAAGTTGACCATATGGTAATTCCATTTAATTATGTTTATGTCCCAAGTTACCTTTATATGTTATGTGTTCTTTATATGGGTTTTATGGAAATATTTTGGTTACAAAAGGGTGAGTAATGGTCTTTTATTCCATGAATAGTTTTTACTACTTCATAAAGGTGAAAAGTATTACTTTGGTAAAGTATTCATGGTTTAACTATTGTTTTGAAAAAACTAACAGTTTTCCTTCTTTTTGTATACTTTACTAGGCATTTTATGCTCATCCCGTGTTTTTGAAATGTTTTCCACAGGAATTAAAGATGAATAGGGTCATGGATGGGTTCAAGGAAAGACATGCTATCTAAAACATGGAACTAGAAATGTTTATTTTTAAGAGATTTTATTATTATTTTATGGAAACATAGTAGAATTTTCTACTATGTAATCTTTTGAGATGTAATATTTATGACCTAATTCTCTAAAACTCTAAACCTGAAAATATCCCCTATGTGAATTATTCATTTAATTCATGATTAAGTAAGGATTAAGGTCGGGGACTAATAGTAATTAGTCGAAGACATTATTTAAATCGTTATACAGGAGGTTCAGATACATACGAAGCATATCAGATGTAAGGTAAGGGATAACTATTCCAATCTTTCTATTATCTGAGATTGTTTATTTGTAAGTATTTACTAGGGTTATTGTTATCATCCATGTCCATGTATCCTAAAAATGGTTTCATGTACATTTAAAGTTCTTTCTAACCATTTTTTACTTTTAGAACATGGTATGTAAGGAATATTTTTTTTACCATACAAGGTGATTTTTGAATTTTATGACAAAAGTATGAGGATAATGTTATTTTTAACTTATACGGTGTGAATATATTTTTACTGTTTCATAATGCCTCATTTTCATGAAGCTTCCTATTCAAGATTGCAAGATTATTTTCAACAAAACCCTTTTCTTTTAAAATCGCATAGCATTTTGGGAAATGGAAATGATTTTGAAGAAGAAAGGATATTTTCCTCAAGATTTCATTTCAAGTGTTTAATCAAAAATATTTTCCATCTAAAATGAAATTATTTAATATGTTTATGTTTCATGTATGATTTCTCCATTATTTACATGTTTTGATTATTATTACGATTAAATGATATCTATTTGTTTTAGATGGATAATGTTATGATGGGATGATGTTTATGAAACCCATTTTTATTATTTGGGGTATGATGAATGATTTATGTTTAGGTTGTGGCAAAAGTAATAATGATTTAATTATGATATGGGAGGGACCTATATCTTCCTCCAATGCATTTGGTAACGATTTATATCTCAGGAGATAGACATGGCTAGAACGGTAATTTAATCACGATCAGTGATACTAGACTGGAATGATGAGTGAACTCGATTCCGAAAGGGACTTTGTACACTAAGATGGTATTGGAAGAAATGCCTTGACTACTATGGAAATAATAACAAGTGCTAAATGGTTTCTTCAATTACATGTTTTATTCCCATTCTATTTTATCAAGATTGATGTTCCATTATGATACATGCCTTACATACTTCCAGGATTTATGTCTTTGCATAAGATTTTGATGTTTAAACATTATGTTTATGTTTTTAAGTTAAATTGTATATGGTTTGTTTTATTTTCTCCATGCTTACCCTTATAGAGAATTTGAGCTCACCCTTTATATGTTTTCTTTTCCCCAGGATTTCATGAAAGGTTTTAGTAAGAAAAAAAGGGGAAGATCTTTATGACAGTTGTTGAAGATATTTCGCCAAGATTAGAAGATTATATTCAGAGTTTACAATGATAATAAACTATTACGATCCCTGAGTTTTGGTTTTTTTTATCTATTAAGTATTCCGAAAAAGTAATGTATTGTCTATTTACGTGAAGATTCGGGTCACTACAGTTTGTATCAGAAGAAAGGATTAGTTAACCTTTGGAAACTAGGATGTGAAGACTTTAGTGAGATCCCAAGAGATATTTCTAAGCTATTTGTAGGGATGTACCTAAGGATAAGTATAATAATAGGTTATAGTCCAAGAATTACAATAATGATCATAGAAATATACCTAAGATGTTAGATATTGAAGATACTCCCCCTTTATTATGTTGTTTTCCCTACAAAGATTTTTGACTCTCACACTATTCTTTTTGGGTATTAGATTATGGCTGGAACCCAAATGAACCGTGTTGATCAATTTAATGGAAAATGTAATGATTTTACTCATGAATAATCCAATGTTATAGGATATGGAGAGAAAAATATTATTTCTATATTTACGCAAGCTATGAATCATTCTGGACATCCGAATGAGCAGAGAAGGGAACAATATTCTATTGAGTCCTTCATGGGTCAGCACCCACGTTCTTTCAATGTGTCTTCTGATCCACTCGTTGATGAAAAATGGATCAATAACATTGAAAATATATTTTCCATAATTCTCAGTACAAAACATGATAAATTCATTCTAGTTGTTTACCGTTTAGAAGGTGAAGCAAACCAGTGGTGGAATCTCACTATGAATACAAGGCCCCAAGATGAAATTGAATCCATGGAATTGGACGAGTTCAAGAACTTGTTTTTCAGTAAGTACTTCCCTCGTATTCTTCGAACAAAGATAGAAAAAGAGTTCCTTGAGCTTAAGAAAAAGGATGAAGAATATGTTGGTATATACGAAGAAAATTTTACAAGGCTTGCAAGGTATGCATCTGGTTTATCATCTAACCTGAAAGTACAGTTGATCGATTCTTCAGTGGATTAAAACAATGTCTTCGAAGGGAATTACCTATAAGAGACTTTAGTAGCTATGTAGAAATTGTGAGTTGTTCTATCAAGGTAGAAATGAAAGTCGGTGTTACATATCCATCTCATGGTTTGGACAAGAAACGAAAGATGGAGTTCGAGGAGAAATGTCAGAACAATGGAGAAAAGATGATGAATGTTTCATTATACTCAAAGTGTGGAAAGAAGCATGATGGAGATTGTCTTAAAGAGACTATAAAATGTTTTATGTTTGGAAAATAAGGTCATCGAGAAGCTGAGTGTCGAAGTAATGGAAAAAGGGTTGCCAATGATGTGAATAATGAAAAGACTGCAGAGAACGCACCACCAACACTTTAATGCTTCAAGTGCAATGAAATGGGGAATTATACTAATAAATGCCATAATCCAAGGGTTAATTATGATCGACATGAGCAAACAATTAAGGCTAAGGAAAAAGGGAAGTCACATGCGATCACTATTGGCGATGTTGAATATGACAACAATGCGGTGGAATGATTAAGTGTTTATGTAATGGGATTCCAAAATAATGTTGTAAATAGTATTGTGGAATATTGGAATATTTATGTATTGTTCTATTGTGGTTTTCAATAATTTTATGGTTCCGGCAACAATGGAAAGTGATTGAGATATTTTTGGAAAGAAGATGATATGCACATAATGAAGGGATAAGGACAAAATGAAATGTTTGACAGTAATCAGGAGCTCATGACTGATATAAGGAAAGAGTTATATCATGGTTTGAGTATATAGAATTTTTGGATTTTTGTATGTGGAAAGAGTTAACTTTTGACAACATTCATGTTTTCACTAAAATTTAATGGTTAGTAATTTTTCAAGAGAATATATGATTAAGGTATTCACTTTTTTGGAATGCGATTAACAAGATATATCTTTTGATATATGAGGGATAAATGATGGTATTCACGTTCTTGTTATATGAACTTTTTTGTGATCGTTCTATTTATACTATGAGTGTGGACAAAAGTATTTTAGATAAGCCTAAATATTGTAATGGATTATGTTGAACATAAGTTAGTATTGTTCAAGGATAGAACTTTCTTATGATATTATTGATGGGGTGTTATAATAATGCAGTTTTAGAAAAGGGACAACCTGGAGGACGGGCGAAAACCCGTCGCGTAGGACAAGGATGCGGGAATCGAACCCACAACCAAAGTGTGACAGAACTTTATCGCCTTCAACTAGCCTACAAGAAGTCCCAGGTTAGTCGAAACTAGTTTTATTTCATTAAGAGCTATGATAGCTGAAGTCTAAGTCCATTTTAGCAACCATATACGACTAATATCAGCATATATGGAATTCTGTATATTTAATAAATTGTGATAATCTTTTTGCGATACAAATAGATGGAATGACCCATCATTCTATCACATAATCTGCTAATACTTCATAGAAGACAAATTCATCTTAATTTATTTAAGAGATGAAGTGGAAATTGTTTGAGGCACGAGAAACTGTGAGATGATACAGAAATAAAGTAAGTATTTCTTCTAATTCAAATTCTTCCACTTTAGGGAAATGATCTTGAAAACAAAAAATGTTGTCCTAGAGCTCTCATATCTGATGAATCAGATGGTACTTCAGATCATCACAAATTTATGGCTATGTGATTGTTGGATTTTTTCATAGCCATGTACTCTACCACTCTTCATCAGAAGTTGATGGTTATATTTCACTTCCATATCCATATTTTCACCTATGTTCTCCTATGTGGAAACTCATAGATTAGTTAATTTGGGTAACAGTTACATTTCATACATTAGTTTTTAAAGTCAAATTTGGGTATTCCATTTTACGATGTGGGTTTCTATGAAAAAACTATCAACTAGTAAACAATTTATAACCTCGATGAATTTCGAGGGAGAAATTCATTTTAAGGGTGGTAGAATGTAACACCCTAATATTTAATGAACAATATTCTTTTTAATTTCATTGATGTATTATGTTGTATGCTACACAAAAAGGAGCTTGCACTACATGCATCCCTGTCTTGGATTTCTTTACACACAATTGTGACCTTCCTCAATAGCGTGTGTAGTACGCAATACCGAGTTTCACTAAACAACGATATATTATTAAAATATTATATAAATTAGCCATTATGAATAGTAATAACAACTTTTTGAAATTTTAGAAATTTTATCTTTCAAAATGGACTTCATTTTTGGATTCGGAATATTGATATTATCCTAGGGTGAATTTTTGGTATTTTTCTGAAAATATTCGGTTTTTTATTAATAGTGAAAACAATGGGTTACTATTTAAAAACCGACTTTTTATTTAAATAATTATTTATTTTATTAAAATTTAATTTAGGTCAAAATGATACATAATACCTATATAAGTTCAATTTAATTATTCGGAGTCATTTTATAATAATTTTAGATATATAGAAATTTTATTGATCTTTTCACCGTCTTTTACCCACCTCCTAAGAGAATTTTGAAATTCACATAAACCGTAATTCTACCGCTTCTGTGAGTGGAATTTAGAAAATCAGAAGGACGTAGTTAATATCAAGGACTAAAATGTGGTTAAATGAGATGAAAATAATTTTTAGTGAATAGTAACTTTTTACTTCTATTTTCCACGGTTAAAAGTAAATAAGGTAATTAAGTGTAAAATGATATTATTATTACCCTAAAACATGTCATAATTCTATTGGATAGGTGTTATTCAACCAAAAACAACCTTAGGAAGAAAATATGACCATTTAGGTCCACCTGGATTAGATTAGCACATTTATTATTAATTTATTTAAAGAAGGGTTAAAATAGTTAAAATCAATGTTTAATAACTAAATCATTTTTAATATAGGGTTATACAAAAGATAAATTCTACAATGAATATTTATTAGAAATCTAAAAATATTTCCTACCT
Organism: Viscum album; assembly: GCA_963277665.1. Lineage (NCBI taxonomy): Eukaryota > Viridiplantae > Streptophyta > Magnoliopsida > Santalales > Viscaceae > Viscum > Viscum album. The sequence continues at coordinate 198,983,653 of OY728121.1, read as the reverse complement.
AATGGAATATTATTTATAATATTTATACATTATATAATTTATGTTATTTATAAAAGAATGGTGATGGATTAATTACCTAAATAATGAAATATTAAAATAATTGATATTATAAATACCCAAATAAATGTAATTTGAGGCTTTTTATGAATTAAAAAAAATTTATAGGTTAAAATGTCAAGTTAGTATTTAATTAATTAACGTTTTTCGAACTAATAAAGCTTTTATGATTTTCACAAAAATCTATTACCAAATAGTGTCAAAATTGACATAAAATAGTTTTTAAAACAAATATTATATTATTAATTGTCATTATATTCCTAAAAATCTCAGGTTCGGCCAGTATACTTCTATCATAATAGGTGTATCATTAATGGACCACTTGAGGGTATCTTGGATGTATATGGTAAGTTTATTAACTATATAATATAAAAATACAAAGTGACATAGTAAATGTCAATCTAATTATCTAAAAGTTAGAACTAAAATATAAGGTTAATATAATGACCCAAACATGTCTAAAATATATTTGTTGAGATTATTTCGACCCATCCCCACCTTTACTTCTAAAAAAATCAATTTGGAGCCATTAAAAACCGAATATTACATTATAATAAAATAATATTTTACGTTTTTCCAAAGGTACCCCTCTCTTCCCTTATAAAAAGGCCACCCCTTCCCTATTTTATTCACACGCTTTTGAGCCTTGAAACTCATCAAAACCCTGCAAATTTCTCTTCTACACTTCCCTAGTAACATTCTGGAGGTTCTGGTCTTCTCAAAAGACCAACTCTACTTCCTTAAGAGGAATCTTAGAGGAGGTACGTCGATGAGAGGTAATCTCTTCTTCCAATTCTCTCATGTTTCATTCTTCTTCTAGTTATTCTTCATTAGTTTTCTAATTATGAAGTAATAACCTAAGTATTACTTATATACTGATATGTTATCATAAATATAAAACAGCCTTATTTCACCTTCTATCCATCCTACGGAAAATGAAATCACCACACGTGCGTACGTACGGAATACCATCTCCACGCCGTGGTGTAATTTGTTTTTCCACCACCACCTTTCTTGGATGGGTATAATGGTGTAAATAAAAACAATATATGATTATTATAACATCATATTTATTCTATGATATTATATAATAAACTCCAATTCAATTCAATAAATATGGGAACGATATCATCGCTCGTGCGTACGTACAGATTACCATCTCCAGGACGCGATGAGAATCATTTTCCATGTTAACAATTCAAGAATGATTAAAAGTATATATAATAACTAATCATGAAATATATGAAATATTATTTCTACTAGATTTTTTTTCACCGACGTAATTCCATTAGTGTCCATAATGAAAGGAAAACAGTGTTCAAGCATACGTACGGCCTACCATCTCCATTAACGGTGTATTTCATTTCATTCATCTATCAATTATATATATATATACTGAATATATATGATATATAAATCATGATTTACATTCTGGAAGTAAGTAAATCATTATATATGTAATAATAATATCAAGGACAAAAATTCAAAAAACGTACGATAAATGAAATGATTTTACCTAAAATGATGCTTTAACCTGGAATTTACAAGAGAACGGGTAATATAAAGCCATAAGTGAATCATATATGATATCATAACAAGTAATATGATTCTTTAATAAGTCAATGACATTATTTAAATCATTATACAGGAGGTTCAGATACATACGAAGCATATCAGATGTAAGGTAATGGATAACTATTCCAATCTCGTTCTTATCCGAGATTGTTTATTCGTAAGAATTTACTAGGGTTATTGTTATCAACCATGTCCATGTTTCCTAAAAATGGTTTCATGTACGTTTAATGTCCTTTTTAACCATTTTTTTATTTCACTACATGGTATGTAAGGAATCTTTTTTTACCATACAAGGTACTTTTTGAATTTTCCGACAACAGTACGAGGAGAATGTTATTTTTATCATATACGGCGTGAATGGATTTTTACGGTTTCATAGAGCCTCATTTTCATGAAGCATCCAATAAAATATTGCATGAATATTTTCAACAAAACCATTTTCTTTTAAAATCGCATGGCATTTTGTGAAAAGAAAATGATTCTGAAAAAGAAAGGATATTTTCCACAAGATTTCATTCCAAGTGTTTTATCAAAAATATTTTCCATCTAAAATGACATTATTTAATATGTTTTTGTTTCAAGTATAATGTCTCCATTATTTACATGTTTTGATTCTTCTTATTATTAAATGATATCCATTAGTTTTATATGCATTATGTTATGATGGAATGATGTTTATGAAACCCATTTTTATTCTTTTGGTTATGATGAATGATTTATGTTTATGTTGTGGAATAAGTAAGAATTATTTCATTATGAGATGGGTGGGACCTATATCTCCCTCCAATGCATTGGGTAATGATTTATATCTCCTGAGATAGACATGGCTGGAATGATAAGTTAATATGGTTCAGTGATACAAGACTGGAACATAGAGTGAACTCGATTCAGAAAGGGACTTTGTCCAATATGATGGTCTTGGAAGCAATGCCTTGGCTACTATGGAAATCATAACAAGTGCGGAATGTTTTCCACAATTACAAGTTTTATTCCAATGCTATTTTATCAAGATTGATGTTTCATTATGATACATGCCTTACGTACTTCCAAGATTTATGTCTTTGCACAAGATTTTGATATTTAATCATTATGTTCATGTTTTTAAGTTCAATTGTACATGGTTTGGTTTATTTTCTCCATGCTTACCCTTACTAAGAATTTGAGCTCACCCTTTATATGTGTTCTTTTCCCCGGGATTTCAAGAAAGGTTTTAGGTAAGAAACCAAAAGGGGAATATTTTTATGAGAGTTGTTGAAGATCTTTCACCAAAATTGGAAGATTATATTCAATGTTTCCAAAGACACTATACTATTACGATCCTTGAGTTATGGTTTTTGTTATGTATTAAGTATTCCACAAATGTAATGTATTTTCCATTTATGTCATGATTTGGGTATCCACATTATCCCATCAAATATGTATGGTTTTTATGGAAAATTTCATTATGATCATGTTCTCCATAACTCTTCCTCAGAACAAGATTGTTAATTTTCACTAACATGTTTATTTTACCCAACATGGTGTCCAAGTATGAGTTATATTAAGCATCCTTTAAAATATCATTACATTCTTTTAAAGGGGATGTTTCAAAAAAATCTAATATTGGGTATCAAAAACGTTATTTTGAAAAATCTATGACTTTTTATAAATGAAAAAAATAAAAATTACATTGGAAAAATTCCCAAAAATGGGAAGAATTTAACATATATTTATTTTAAAGAGAATATGATTGATTACATATGAGATACTCCACATCAAGAATAAATGCTCAAAAATTATATTTTTCTTCAAAACTGATTTTTTAATTTTTATGTAAAAAATATTATAAATAATTTTTACATATTTTAGAAACATTTTTAGATAAAATGGAAATGATTTTTTAAATAAAAAATTCAAAAATATAATATACATAAATTTTGATAATTTTCTAAACGGATGATTTTTTCAATGAATAGTAATAAATATATATTATTAGGCAAATTGATATGTTTCACGTATTTAGATGTTAAAAATATGTTTTGGATTAGTTTTTAATTATATTTTGTTTAATTTTATTGGAAATTGTAAATTAATTTTATTTTTTAATTTAATTTATATTTTAATTTATAAAAAAAATTATGTTTAAGTAGGGAATTATCTTGAAAAAATAGTATTTGTTTAAATTTATAGGTTTAATTTTAAATTAAATCAAAGAAGTTTTTAAATTTTAATTTTGAATTTTTTTTCATATTTTAAAATATGACTTACACATTTATTAAACATAACACTTTTATTTTTTACAATATGAATAGTAACTCTATTAAATAATTATTAGCACGGTATAGAGAAATAAGGCAATTTATTGTAATAATTAACATTAAAAGGACTATAAATTTACCCCAACAACCGAAAATATAAATTGATTATTTATATTTTACCCTAAGTCCTAGGGTTCTAGTTTTAGATATTTAATAGAACATTTCTAGGAGAATGGCAATGGATTTATATAAATTAATGAAAATCACAACATCTCACATAATGTTTCTTAAACATATCTTAGGTGTCCAAATTGTGAAAATGGTGGGTTATGAATGAAACTAAGAGTCCATATTGATCCTAATAAAATTATTTTCAAGAAAAAAATATTTACGACATTTGTGTCACTTTATAAGAGGTTACAATATTTACAATATTTTATTTAAATAATAAGCAGCGGTGTAAAATTCATATTTTTAATATCTCTACTTTTTTCTACGTGTAATTATTTATGAAGATATATTCCACTATATAAAATATTTTTAAATAAAAAATATTAATCTAAGTAATTGTATGTTATTATTATTTTCTACTGAATAAATAATAACCCTAATTTTTTTTCAATTATGAATAAATAGTTATTTTATTAATGAAATAATCATAGTAATGATAAATTTTTTAAAATATATATTATTTTAAATAATTAACAATCTACAAGAATTTTCAGAATAATTATAGAATATTATGGATGTATTAATTTTTTTGATTATATATTGTGTCATTATATCTTAAAATAAATGTAAACATTACCACCATTCCATATTAAATAAAGTATTACAATAATTAAAATAATAATAAGATAACTAAGGAAAATCAAAATAATAATGTTTAAAATAAAAACAAAATATTTAATCATATTATTGGTTGAATATATTAAAAAATTATAAAATTTTATATTCAAATCCAATTCCATTTGGTCGTATTTTTATAGAAACTTAATTTCATTTAATATAATAATTTTATTATTTTCAACGGTTCCCATCACCTTATTTATAAAAGGGTACTCATTACACCATTTCATTTCACTATGATTAGCATTAAATCTAGGGAAAATTATATCCATTTCTATTATTGATATCATATGATAACGTATTTACGTTCTAGTACATACAAAATATCATACTAAGATCCATCGAGAAGAGATTAATTGAATTCTTCCGATAAATAGGTAATCATTTTTATCGACTCATTCAATATGATTTCTTCTTCCACTTCATATTCAAATGTTTTTTAATGAAACATATTTTCTTAAATTATCATATATATTATGAGATGTTATTTTAATATAGAACAACCATACTACACATTATATCCATCCCACAAAAAAATCATTGCACATGAGTATGTTTGGATAACCGTCTCCCCACAATGGGGTGTATTTTTTCATCACAAATTTACATCGATGGTTATAATGATGGAAATTATGGATATATATATATTAGTTATGAAATTATATAAATTTATTATATTCATTATATCAACCACTTCCTCTTTCCTATGACCCATTAATAAAATGATATCGTCGTTTGTGCGTATGTCTGTCCTACCATCAATACGATGGGATGTGATTCATTTTCCATGATTGTCATTCAAGAATAGTTATAAAAAAATTTTAAATGATCATTAATTATTTTACAATCATTATGGATCTCATGTAACTATATCCAATGAAATAGAATGGGTACATTGATAAAAAATCATACATGTGAAAAATGACACAGTTAACACCTGAAACAAGGGTAATAAGGAAATATAAATGAATAAAGGGGGATATGATGATGTAGTAAGATAAAATGTGAAATAATAATGGTGAATATATTTATGGAATAAGTTAATAACATTGGTTAAGAAACTATACGTTATATTTGAACATGGTTGATGGAATCAGAACTCTAGGTAAGGGATTCATTGACTAAATAAAAATCATTTTAAATGTTTTAAATATTTTTTTCCAAATCATTCCCTTCCATGTCAATTTTTTTTTAAAATAATTATATATTTATAGAAATTATTGTTTCACAAATTTAATTTTCTAATTCTTCAATAATAAATAAAAAATGCATCTTTTCATGGTTTTATATAAGGAACATTTTATATGAGAAAACCTCATTAATGCATATTTTTCGATTTTTTAAAAATAAACTTTTTCATCATCTAGGACATGAAAAAATTTCATTAATTCATGATAAATTAATCAATTGAAGCTTCCATTTCATGATAGAAATTTTATTTTCAAATAAAATGATATCACTTATGAAAGAGAGGCCTTGTAAAAATAATAAATATTTTCAAAAAGTAAAATATATTTTCTTAAAGAATTTTTTTTTATGAAATTGTTATATGTACTGATTATTTTATGGTTTAAGGGAATTATTTATGTCAATTTGTGGTTCATTGTATATCATAGGGTGGGTGAGCCCATTATATCTATAAAATGATTTGGTTAATGGGATGATGCTTCTAGGTTATGATTCTTTTAAGGGATTATAAGAATAGTTATAGGGTGATTGTTAAAAATGTAACTATAATAGTTCCTCCCTATGTAGACTAGAGAGTAAATGTATTTGTAAGATTTATATTGAAAATGATGTCACATGTTACCTACAAATCAGTTATATTCATTGTTAAGAGTATTCATGAAAATTATTATATTTTTAAAAGAAAATATAATGAAATTTTTGATATTTTAATTCCATTTTAATGTCAAAGTATTTATGTTTTTTCTAAATTTAATTAAGGTTTTTTAGTAGGATAATAGTCTCGATTATATTATGTCCTTAATAGAGTTTTTTGGCCCATACACAATTTTTAATTGATTTTCACAGGGTTTGAGCTAGATTAAGTACATGAATAAGTTCATTTATCAAATGATAAAGATTTATCATGAAAATAAATCATTTTTTTTCTTTCAAAGACTATTGTCTTCTGGAGAAAATAGAAACATTATAGAGGTGACAACATCTAACTATTGGGTATAATCTGAAATTTTTTTCTGATACATAACTAAAAATACAAACATAAAAAATATTTTGGAACCTAAATGGAATTATTTTCTTAATATAACTAGAATAATTTATATTTAATGTAGGGTACTTACATAAGTTGTCTTCAATTGGGATAACTTCATTGAAATCTATGACATTTTAGATTCATCATCCACCAATATATGTTAATCATATGTTTTTAGGTTGTATCAAATTACTCTTAATAAAATAATACAAAAAATAAGAAAACATACTCTTAAATGAAATAGAACAACATAATAACATCATATGTATATAATACATCATTTTACAAAAGTATTCATTATGTATCACAATAAAACACACCTTAGAACAACTTAGTTACCTATATTTGGATATTAGATACATTTTAATTTATTTTATATACATTATTCTAAGTCACTCACAAATAGCCTTCATAAATTACACCCATATAGGTATATTTTAGATAAAAAACTTTTTCATAACCTAAGGAAATGGAAATATAAGAAATACTGAGACTGGATTCCAAATAAGGTGTCAACATCATTGATAGAAATATATATCGTAAATCATAATATGATGTATAATTATGGTATGAGAACATAATTAATTTAAATTTACATGACACAATAAATTTATATTAAATAAAATATAACTGACCTAAACCCACACTTCTGGCCTGATACTAAATAAGAAACATTAAATTTCTAACATTGATACCGATGAATGTGACAAAATTTTCAATATAAAAAACATTCAACATGAAAATAAAAAACTAGATAAGTATAAGAATATTTAGTTTTAGAGTTTTAGAGAATATTGTGAAATTCTCAACATCATGGATTAGTAATCAACAAATTCTTAATGTTGAACATTATCTCCCACATTACACCACTTTTCATATTCCTCACTAGGTCATCATCATCATACTTATAAATACATTTCTAGAAATATTTCAGTTAACATCATTCTTAATTACATGGCGAGAAACAATATAAAGGTGAAATGAAATTCTCAATAAGGTTAAACAAAAACAATTAATAATTTAATGTCTTTGGTTAGAAAAAAAAGAGAAAATTGATATAATGACATATTCAATGTGAATAATCATATGATAAGAATATTAAAACCCATAAATACATGGATATTCAAACATTAATACATGTAATAATTTTATGTCAAAGGAATAATAAATTTTAATTAGTAATCATGATCTATATTATACCAATCTTGATCAATTTATACATTTATAACTGCAAAAAAAACATTTTGGTATCTTAAAACATTGTCTCTATGTCACACATAAAAATTGAATAACTTGTACAGTCAACATCCATCTTTGGAATACCGAATTCATTGGAGTCCTATCATAGACCCACCTATAATTAGTTTATCATGAAACCACTCATCCTTGGTTTATCAAGGAACTAAACACCCATTATCTGTAATGTATCCATTTTTCCATGGTTTATAATGGAATCACCCATTATTATAAATAATTTCTAAAAAAATATCATATATAAATTACATGGAGACTTTATATCATTATAAATCAATTGAAAAAACCATTATAAAATTGAAAATATTATTTTATAATTTAAAAAATGTGTCTTCCATAAAATTTTCTTTCAAACAAGATAAATCCATTGAAAAAATCATTACAATATAATTTCATTGAAGAATCATATACCCCTAAAAACGGGTTTCATGATAATATAATTGAAATATTCTTAATCCATATAGAAAAAAAAAACTATCATTTTATATTTACAAAATAAATTAATTTCTAAATAAGTAAAAATAGGGATTATTAAAATTGGTGAATGAAAATAGAATTAATATATCATTAGAAAAATTTGTTGAAATTAACAAAATCATTTTTAAAACAAAATTTAAGAAACAAATAACATTAAAAAACATAGAAAAAATAATTTTCATTTAAAAACACCATTGAATAATATATCATAAAAATAATGGAAAATAATAGACACGATGGCAGGAAAATATGTATTTGTAATAAATGGAAAAAATAAATATTATTTCTAAAACATTTTAAAAAACTGTCTAAAATCTGACCCATTTAAACTTATTATGAAATTTTATTTTAAAATTTTTAAATGATTGTAAAATATAAGGAAGAAGTGATATATTAAATCATGTAATTTTTTAATTAACACTTTTTAAAATATAAAAAAATGACTCTTATTGATGTTAGGTATACCTAATCGAATTGAAAATGTAAGATCTTTATTAATTTTAAATGAATTTATTGATATTTCATAAATAATTAAGAGAGGAAATTGGAATTTAAACATGTTAATACAATTCATAACTATTAGGGAACAAAATATATGAGTTTTAAGAAAATATAATTACATCATTTCCTCTAAAATGATCTTGAACAAAAATAATCTCAAAACATAGGATCTTGTAACATAATGCCTTTGAAACTTATAAAATGCTTCAGTCCTAATCCCTAGGAAACAATAACATTAAATGACACATTATCTATCATGAATATAATTCATTCCATGATATATCATGTAAAATGTTTTTATATGAATCATATAAATAAACATAGTTTCATGTAAAAAAAATTCACAAAAAAAGATATTTTGGTCCTCTTGTACCGGTTGTTCTTTTTCTTTTATTAATAAATGTTCATAGGCTTTCTTATGGTTGTGTGTTTCTGGTATTTGAATAAAATATTAATCCAAATAAAATAGGTGTAAATAAAATATAATTAAATAAAAATTAACTACAAACAAAATCAAAAAATATAAAATATAATGACGATGTAAAATAACCCATAGAAAAGAAACTGAGTTATGAAATTCACTACCACTTTGTATCATTATATTTAAATAACCATGGATGAAATAACACAAATTAAGAGAAAAAATAAAATTTATTATGATTTATTAATTTTATTACATGAATAATGGTTATTACATACATTATATATAATATGTTATGTTAATAATAGTTAAACATTCCGTAATGAAAGGAAATTGGGAAAAAAATTTAACTGCAACTATAATTCCTGGATTTAAACATCAGGAATGAATGAAACTCATATGGATTAATAAATAAAAATAAACATAATTACTAAAATCATAAAACAGTTTCATTGTCATTATAGAAAACAAAATATAAACACTAGTGGTGAATATTATATTTGTCTCTCCGAAATAATAAGTTTGATGATAAACCCTTACCTCGAGTCCATAATTTCATATCTTTCCTTCCACTCCAATAAAATCATCATTTATATATTAGTCTATTTATCAATATCCAATTAATGGTTTAATGACATATATATTTATCATTTATATTTGTTTATTAAATTATTTATGTGAATAATTATTCACATAAGTCCAAGATGAGTCCTTTGAGGACGTTCGTATTATTTTTTCAAAATGGAATTGTTGGTTATAACATTTTAAAGTAGGTTGTAATTTAAACACACCGAGAATAATATATATGATATTTTTATCATATTTATAATGAAATTATAATTGTGAAATAAATTAAGAATTTGGTTATTTAAATGGAACAACATTGTGATAATGGTGATAGTATGTCGTACACATGAATGATAAATGTTAAAAATCTTTTAATGATAATTGCAAAAAAAAGATGATAAATATTAATATACCCTTCCAAATTCTTAATTATATTAAAAATAAAATATAATATAATTAAATATTCATATATATAACCTTAATGTGATTTGGTGATGAGAAAATACTGGTACCGAATTGTGGAATTTGTTGTCTACAAAAACACATGAAAGACGTTTTAATTATTCAGTGTAATAACTAAAATGATATATATTATATATTTATAATGATAAATTTGTCATTAATATAATAATTATTTAATTTATATATAATATATATGTTATCATTTTCGTTTTTACCATCAATATAAAGTGTCACGACCTATTCCCCGGGACCTGTTCCATGACTACCCCAAGCCCGCCTTCCATAGGCCATATCATTGGCACCAGATTACCATTTGACGAAAATTCAGTGGCACTGGTATTCTTGGAGCATGATAGTCCCTTAAAATATACCCCACTAGAGTTCGGGGTAATGTTAAGGTACGATCAGGTTAGATCATACATGAATCTAATCGGGCCCCTAGGACTAAAAACCTTATAACATAGAGACCAGACATCCAATTGATGCGTTTTCTACTGTGTTGAGACCCCTATGAAGAGGTGGATCGTTGAAATAGTTCTACTTGGGCCTTAATGACAGTTGGAGTATTGAACTGTAGCTCGTGTAGCGGGCCCTCCTGGAGAAGAGCGATTGAAGTACGAAGACCATGTTGCTAGGTAAGACCTCACGACTGCATGAGTGATTCCACTCGGAGTGATTTGAATAGCCTAGTGGGGACCGCCTAGTAGTTGGAGATAGACCCATGGTGGCGGGGAGCCTGGTAGTTGGTGGCAGACCTGTGGTACTCAACAGGAGGAGTACCTCTGCAGGCTATTAGGGGGAGCGCCTGGTAGTTGGAGGCAGACCCACAGTGGGGAGTGCCTTTGTGTGAGTGGGACAGACGCATGGTACTTGACAGGATGAGTACCTCAGCATTCCGAGGTTATTGGGAAGAGCATTGTTGTGGTGTTAGGCCCATAGAAATCGACATAGGAGGAGTTATCTAGTATTCTTGGTTTCAAAAATGTGAATAAAAATCCCGGTTGAGATGACTCAGTTACTGTTGAATTTACATCATGATTGAGATAGATTACATGATAACTTGGGTATATGTATGGGAATATGTCTAAGTGTTGTTATCTGTAGATTTATTACTTTGTGTTTTATACTTGTTTGATTTTGTGAGACTTTGTGGGTCTCAGGTCCCCTTCTGAGTATCGTTATACTCACCCCTGCACGGTATATGCCTGCATCTCATTATGGTGGATGCAGACAACAGACAGTGCTGACCAACACTGATTGTACGATGACTGGATGGTACCTGGAGGTGAACCTCACAGCGTGATGGTACACGAAGGAGACGAACATATGTGGAGTGTTTTGGATGCTATCTGTACCTACACATCATGTTATATTTCCCAGAGGACGATCCAACAGTTGTTTCACCATTCTACCATTGTACCTGTTTTCCATGTACTTTTAATTTTCTTTTACTTTACAGTTGGGCTTGTATTTCTGTCCCCTTTAATTTTCAGCACTTATTTTGTATAGTTTTTTACTTAGTGTAGTGGTTCCAGCTACTTTGTTTGGTGTGTTTATAATCTCTAAAGAAAATTCCTTCCATTTTTTAGGAATTTATGCCTATGGTGCTAGTCGCCTGCCCCTAGCCTATGGAAGGTGAGATTGGAGTAGTCATGGCATGGACCCCGGAGGACGGGTTGTGACAAATTGGTATCAGATGATTCGGTTCAACCACAGAACATAGGAATATAGTCTTTCTTTTCTTTTAAGAAATAGTGGTAGGGGTATTAAGTGTGGTTTTTAGTTCAGGGATTCTAGTGTTGGTGCGGCGGTTGACGTATCCATACACCAGGACCCTGACTTTTGATTTCTGACTCAGTGCACGAAGACACTGATTGCATGCCAGTTTTCAAAAGTTTTTCTTTATGTCAGCTCAACCGGGTCAGCTCACCAGGTATAAATATTTTGATCGTTTTGCATCTATTTATTTCAGGATGACTCCCCGCGGATGATTGGCTAGAGCCCCGAGTGTTGAACACACAGATAACCTACAGAGCGATGTGGCCTTAGTGCATGGGAATCTTCCAGTAGAGGCACCAGTGGTACCACTTCTCATTTTTCCACTGATTCCACCATCCACAGAAGTAGTTGATGCACACTGCTTGGGCACATTGCACGGGTTCCAACGCCTATGGCCACCTAGGATCAGGGGAGAGACAGACCCAGAGGCACTTGAGGATTTGATAGAAGCTGTAGTGAGAGTGTTCAAACTAGTAGGGACACTAGAAAACTTCATGGTGATCCTTGTGGCGAGTCTCCTTCAGGGTGTTGCAGATATATGGTGGAGCCATATTCTCCAAGTGCATGACGAGTCAACACTACTCTGGGTAGACTTCGAGATCCTGTTTCAGGTAGAGTTTTTCCGAGCCACTCTCGCTCTAGTCCATATACATGAGTTACTTCATCTACAGCAGGGAAGCGTAACTGTAGCTTAGTACACAACGAGTTTCAAATACCTCTTACACTACCCCATGGCTATGGTACGAGACCCATTCATTAGGACTCAGTCCTTCGAGCAGGGACTCAAGCAACAGATAAGGACTACAATGATCTCCCTCAACAGCCTGACGCCAGAAGGGGTGTTAGAGCGAGCCCTCCTTGTGGATAGTTTCCTTGCTGATCATTCTCCAACAGCGAGAACCACCACTAGTTGACTTCCAATGGAGTCTTCTACAGCTCGTAGTAGACATAAGTCACATAGGTCCATGAAGACCAGAGCTACTTGTGGATAACCACACAACAAAGAATCGATTGTGTGGGGAACCCATAGTGGAGATAGAGCTAGACATGCTAGGAGAGAAATGTGTTACTCATGCGGACGGCATGGTCACATGGATCATGAATGTCCAAACCGCCATTCAGATGATCAGAAGATGGTCAAAGGACCACCCAGGAAGAGACAAATATTAGATTGAGATAGTCCACAGGGAGCAGGCGGACATGCAAGAGGTGCTGCTGGACCAGTACGCGGATGTTTTCCCCAACGATGATCCAGGACTACCTCATCGTAGAGAGGTGGACATATAAATTGACCTGTTCTCCGGGACAACACTGATATCTACTCCAATATATCTGATGGATCCCGGTGATCTTTGTAAGAAGCGGGTACAGCTGGAGGACTTGCAGAGGAAATGATTCATCCGGGCAAGTGTTTCCCCCTGGGCTGCCCCGATTCTCTTTTCCAATAAGGTGGATGGGTGTTTGAGGCTTTGTGTTAACTACCGTCACCTGAACCAGGTGACTGTGAAGAACAAGTAACCACTCCAGAGGATTGAGGACCTCTTTTATTAGCTGAAAGTATCATAGTGGTTCTCGAAGATAGACCTCAGATCATGATATCAGCATATCAATTTTCGAGATGGGGGTTTGCAAAAGACAGCCTTCAGATATCGGTACGACCATTACATGTTCTTGGTTATGACTTATGGTGTAACCAACGCTCCATTTGTATTCACGGGACTCATGAATATTTTCTTCCATCCGTACCTCGATCACTTTCAGAGTTTGCCGACACTATCTTCTAGGAGAACATTTTACCGTGTACTCTCATCAGAAGTGTCTCTGGTATATATTCTCTCAGAAGGACATGAACCTAAGACATCGACAATGGCTTGAGTTCCTACAACACTATGAATTCAAGATTGTCTGTAATCCTAGGATGGGGAACTTTGAAGCTGATGCAGCCAACAAGAGATCTGGTATACATCTGCTAGGCAAGGTGACAGTGCAGCTTGCTGCCTTATAGATATCCATTGTGGATAGAAATGGAGAAACCTTTCTACAGTCTCACACAGTCACCCCCACTACTTCAGCGCATCAGGGAGGCACAACATGGACATACTGACTGCGAGACATGACTTGCCCAGATATCCACAGGGCAGGCACCTAATGGATTTTCTAATGGTGGGGAGCACCTCATCCTCTTTAGAGGACATATAATGTTACCAGTGTCACTTCAGGAAAAAGTGTTGAGGGAGTTCCACACATCCCCTATAGCGGCGCATTTAGGAGTGGAAAAGATATATCAGGACATCAGAAGACCGCACTTATAAGGCCCCAGCATTAAACCTTACTTAATGTTGAGTTATTACAAGTTTACACATTGAGTATCCATTCAGGTTTATAGTTTTAGAGAATTAGATCATAAAACATGCATTATATTCCACATTTAAACAAATTGGTTACATAAAAGATAGTACTAATTTTTCCCATCAACGGAAACATATATAAAATAAAACATGGATTATTTCTTGACACTTCCTTGACATTATCATCACATCATGTTCCTTTCCCTTGACATGTGAAAAACATTTCAACAACTTGGGATGAGAATAAAAATCTCAGTAATGGATCTAAAAATATGGAAAGGAAATATGAGTACATGATTACATAAGAATCAATTAAAGCATAATATACTCATAAAACATAATCACTTTAACATACCTCATCAAATCATGAATAAATCATAGAAATAATAAGACATAAAGGTAACTTGTGGAATTCATAACATTCTTACGTAAGGAGTAACCCTCTTGGTTACGTTTGGAATACCCATCACATTATATTCCCTAAATCCCTTCAGAGAAACCCTTAAAATTTCACTCCTTCGCGTTACCCAATTCATTGGAGAGCTATATCAGGCTCACCTTCCCTTAGTTTATCACGGAACCACCCGTCTTCATAACAATTCCCAAGAACCATAACATAATCGTATCACGTAAAACATGTATAAAGGAAATATAACATTTCCACATTTCAATCACAAGACATCAATACAACACAATGATATAATAAAAAAATATGAAAACCATTTGAAATACGAAAATAAAAGAATATTAATACATGGTATTTATTTATTGATTTTTTTTAAAAAAATAGGTTATGTCTTGTAGAGGAAGTCGAAACTCAAATAATGGTCACGGCGGCGGAGAAGTGGTTGTCGCCGCATATGTGCGACAAAAAAACATTCCTTTTGTCATTTAGTAAAGCGCTTCGTATAAAAAAAATATTCCTTTTGAATAAGAGTAATAGTCAAAGGGGTTTATACACCGTATTAATGAATGATGTGTATAAAACAAAATATGCCTCAATGAATGGAGATTGAGACGAAGTCCCATAACTCGTATCCGACTTGACTTGATCGTTCTTTAATCTCCTGAATAATAAACTTGAGTTAATTTATACTTTCTTAAGAACATTTTTCATTTTTATTATTCCTTTTATATCATTTATTTCCATGTCATGAACACTATGTTATTATTTAAGTTTATAACTGTCGTTTTAACGATCATTGGTACTTGAGTCAAAAATGAACTTATTATATTTACATGTTGTTCACGTAGTACAATATCCATTATCTCAGTAATGATATTCATGATTTAGATACCATATATATTATATATATCCAGTATATAAATGCATTTATAATTTTACATAATCATTTAGAGGTACGAAATGAAATGCACCGTTCATGGAGATGGTAAGCCGTACGTACGCATGAACGCTACTTTCATTTCTATGTCATATTAATGGAATTAAAACCAAATGTAAGATATGAATATTTTATTTCCAGAATTATATTCATCATTTAGAAGTAAAATAAATCATATATATCCATTATATATATGTACTTATAATAGTACATTACATTTGGGTATAAGAAATGAAATGCACCGTTCATGGAGACGGTAAGTCGTACGTACGCATGAACGCTACATTCATTTCTATCTCATACTTTAATGGAATTAAAACATAATAATACATAATAGTATTATAATTCCAGTATGGTATCATATATAATATCATTAAATTTATCCTTTATACTTACCAAATATGGTATTAACGAATCAAATCACTTTGAGGGGGCGGTAGTCCGCACTTCCTAAAATGAAGATATCGTGTATACCCATAATGGAAGCCATAAAGGTATGCCATAAATTAAAAATACAGAATCTTAAGGAAAACATAAACATATGATATATCATATATAAATATAGTGACATCTTAATGGACACCGTTTATAGTTTTAGACGAATATTGAACAATCATCGTTTCGTGAAGTAGAAATTCGCCATCCACAGAAACAGTATGTTCTTTAACCATTATATGTAGGTGTGTGTAAGTGTAGCTCTAATTATTTTTATAACAACATCCTAGTATATTTTAGATACTGGAGTTATTAAAAAAGAAATGAAAAAAATTGTTTATGGGGCTGGAGAAGCAAAATAAAACATAAGAAGAAAAGAGAAGCCACTACCTTTAAATCGGGTAACCCTTTTTGATTTGAGCTCAAAGGCTTCCTTGGGAATAATTCTGCCAAAAGTGAGGCTTCTAAGAGTTATATAGGGATGTGGAGAGACAAAATGGGCAGGGGTTGGCCGAGCCAAATGCTCTGGAAGTGTGGGTAAGGTGGTAGAGGTGGGGGCCTTTATTAAGAGGAGAGGATGGGCACTCTTGGAAAGTTACAAAATGTTACTTTCTTTTCAAATGCGTTTCGAATTTTAAAGGTCCCAAATTGATGTATATCAAGGATAAGATGATAAGGGTTCGAATTATACTCATAAAATAGGTTTTTGACATGTGTAGGTCTTATATTTTATATTATATTTTCATTTTATTTAAATCATTAAATAATGAGGTAATCGCTGCATCATCATGATGTCATAAATAATTTAATATTTTTAATTTCCAAAAATTATGAAAAAAATAATATGACGTAGGAAATCATTTTAGATTTGCAATGAATATTTATAGTTCAAAATATTATTTATTTAGACAATATTAAAAATGTTTTACTCAAGTGATACATTCTTTGCTATATTTATCTTTCTTTAACAATAAAAAGATAAAAAGTCACATTCACACAAAAGTGATTACATGGGGTCCAAAAGTTTGGCACAAGGCATCCTATGGTCGTCCATGAGACAACCAGTAGCATTATGACACATTTTGGTGTCATTTTTTATTATTATGATATTATTTTATTATCCTTAACTACCCGATTACTCATTAATCAAGATAATTAAAGATAATTACCGTCGTTACAATTCATAATGTCCAAAAACAATGGAGTCTTGATTACATAATTTGGACCTTCTAATTCCAAATATATAATCCATTTTAAAAAATTCCAAACACATAAATTGCAATAATTTATTTAAAAATAATTCTCGTTGTCATAACAAATAGTGGGTTTTTATGAAATAATATCTATGAAATGTTTGGCATTAGTTTATGCCCAATTTCAAAGTGAAATTAATCCTAATGACCACCATTGGATTAAATGGTATAAATATATTCATATTACATTTTAAGACCAATTAAAAATGTAATATAACCATATAATTATGTTAGATGAAAAAACGGTTTTGATGTAAAATGCAGAATTTTTAACTATTCATTAAAAAATGATCATTGTCAGAAAAATACCAAAAATTTATCCAATGTAAATTTCAATGTACCAATCATAAATAACATGTTTATTTTGATAAATAGAGATTATAATATTGTCAAAAGTTTTATTTAAAAATGGTTTTCCATCAAAAGGCAGTAAAACAATCTATTAAAAATATTAGTGTATTCCATGCTAAAGATTGGATTTATTCTCATTTTAAGCCTCTAAAACACTATCTATTTCATAAATAGACATAGATAAAAATATCTATTATTCATTACTTACTTGGGATGTTACATCCTTCCCCCTTTAGAAAATTGCCTCACCACAATTTATTTACATATTGAATAAGTGTGGGTATTTATCCCTCATTGCATTTTCAGATTCCCATGTTGCATCTTCAATCATGTGGGTTTTCCAAAAAACCATTACCTGATGAATCACCTTGTTCCGTAACACTTTATCACTATGGTCAAGATTCTGAACCGATTGTTCCTCATAATATAGATTCTCTTCCAACTTAACTACCTCTGGACTCAAAACATGAGATGGATCTGACATATACTTTCTCAACATCGAAACATGAAAAAAATTGTGTACCTGTGATAATCTCGGAGGTAAATCCACTGGGTATGAAACTGATCCAACTCTCTCCAAAATTTCATATGTTTCAATGAAACTTGGACTCAGCTTTTCGTTCTTACCAAATCGCATCAAACTTTTCAATGGTGATATTTTGAGAAAAACATGATCACCTACCTCAAAAGAGAGATCCTTCCTCCTATTATTTGCATAATTCTTCTACCTGCTCTGAGATGTTCTCATGTGTTTCTGAATCAACTGAACTTTTTTTCCATCTCTTCTACCAATTCTGGTCCCATAAACTTCCTTTCACCCACTTCATCCCAGAAAGTTGGTGTTCGACACCGCTTCCCATATAACGCCTCAAATAGTGCCATCTGTATACTGGAATGAAAACTGTTATTATATAAAAACTCAACCAAATAAAGATGTTGCTCCCAACATCCATAATAATCCATCGAACAAGCACGTAGCATATCGTCCAAAGTCTGAATTGTTAGTTCTGATTTCCCATCTGATTGAGGATGAAAATCTGAACAAAAATATAATTCAATACCCAACGACTTCTGAAGGCCTTTAAAAAGTTAGAAGTGAAACTGGGATCACGGTCAGATACAATGGAGAGAGGAACTCCATGTAACCTGACTATCTCTTTAAGATACAAACGAGAAAGTTGACCTCGGGAAAAAGTATCTCGTATAGCAAGGAAATGAGAAGATTTGGTCAAGCGATCAACAAAAACCCAGATTGCATTTTTAACTCGAGATGTCTTCGGTAATCCCACAACAAATTCCTTGGATATATTCTCTCATTTCCACTCTGGCACTGGTAAAGGCTGAAGCATCCCTTTCGGTAATTGGCGCCCTGCTTTAACCTATTGACATGTCAAACACTTCATAGTAAAATATGTAATATCTCTTTTCATTCCATCCCACCTGTAATACTCCCATAGGTATCTGTACATCTTAGTACTACAAGGATGAACTGAAAATGGAGAACTATAATCTTCACATAACAACTATCTCATAAACTGTGAATCACAAGGAACACAAAATCTCTTCCCAAATCTCAAAACACAATCATTATCAATGTTGAATTCAGGCAACTTACCTTTCTGAACCAGCTCTAACTTTTTCTGTAACTCACTGTCTTTCTTCTGTGCTTGCTTGATTCTATATGATAGAGAAGATTTCACTGATACCTGAACAAAACAGAAGAAAACCCTACACCAACAACTTCTATTCCAAAGTTCATAAAATCATTATCCAAAGGATCATGTTCAAACACAAAATTGTTAATGGAGAATTACTTTTTTGACTCAAAGAATCAGCCACTTTATTTGATTTTCCCGGATAGTAATGAATTGTACAATCATAATCCTTGATTAATTCCAGCCATCTCCTCTATCTCATGTTAAATTCTTTCTGAGTGAATATATAATTTAAACTTTTTTGATCAGCATATATTTCACACTTTACTCCATACAAATGATGCCTCCAAATTTTTAAAGAGAAAACAACATCACCTAATTCCAAATCATGTGTAGGATAATTTACCTCATGAGTTTTAAACTGATGTGAAACAAAAGCAATTACCTGATCATTCTGCATTAGGACACAACAAATTCCTTTCAATGAAGCATCACTATAGATAACAAACTCACCATTCCTATAAGGAAGTGACAAAACTGGAGAATTCACCAATCTTCATTTGAACTCCTGAAAATAATCATCACATTCTTTTGTCAAGATAAAATTAACACCCTTACGAGTTACCTTATTCATTGGACTAGATAACCATGAAAAATTTCTAAAAAACCTTCAGTAATAGCCTACCAAACCAAGGAAGATATGAATCTCAGTTACATTTGGGGGTCTTGGCCATTCTTCAACAACCGTTGTTTTTGCAGGATCAACAGTTATCCTATCTTTATAAACAATATGACCAAGGAAAGAAATTAGTTGCAAACAAAACTCACATTTGCTGAATTTCCCATACAATTTATTTTGTATTATGTTTTAAAAAATAACCCTTAACTGTCTTTCATTCTCCTCTTGTCTTTTAGAAAACACCAAAATATCATCAATAAAAACAACCAACATTTTTCCCATGAGTCAACTGAGCCATCACTGCAACAAACTGTTTAGTTCGGATTCAGGCCATCTCAGGATACTGACTTTAAAGATCATTTCCCTCTGTATGCCTTCCTAGAAAATCTGTTCTGTTTCCTCAATGAAAAAACATTCTCAACATAGAAATATCTTAGGTGAAGAAACATGGTTATCTGTAAATTCTATATCATTTCAATCTGACAATAAAAAAATATTTTTGGATTATCATTTAATAGAATTCTAACTCCTAAAGTTATCTAAACCGACCTTCGATTCCAACTATAAGGCCCCATCCTTAAACCTTACTTAATGTTGAGTTATTATAAGATTACACATTGAGGATCTTTTCAGGTTTAGAGTTTTAGATATTTAGATAATAAAACATGCATTACATTCCACATTTAAACAAAGTGGTTACATAAAATATAGTGCTCATTTTTCCTATAAACGAAAACATAATTAAAATAAAACATGGATTCTTTCTTCACACTTCCATGACATTATCATCACATCATGTACCTTTCCCTTGACCTGTGAAAAACATTTCAAAAACATGGGAAGAGCATAAAAAGCTTAGTAAGGTATCTAAAAATATGGAAACAAAACATGAGTACATGTATACATAAGAATCAATGAAATCACACTCTACTCATAAAACATAAGCACTTTAAAATACCTCATCTAATCATCAATAAAGAATAGAAATCAGAAAACATAAAGGTAACTTGAGGAATTCATAACATTCTTACGCATGGAGTAACCCTCTTGGTTACGTTTGGAATACCCATCACAGTATATTCCCTAAATCTCTTCGGAGGAACCCTTAATGTTTAACTCCTTCGCATTACCAAATGCATTGGAGAGCTATATCAGGCTAACCTTCCCTTAGTTTATCACGGAACCACCCGCCTTCATAACAATGCCCAAGAACCATAACATAATCGTATCACGTAAAACATTCATAAAGGAAACATAAAATTTCCACATTTCAATCACAAGATATCAAAACAACACATTGAAATAATAAAAACATTATGAAAACCATTTTCAATACGAAAGTAAAAGAAAAGTAATACATGGTATTTATTTTTTCATTTTAGAAAAAAGATAGGTTATGGCTTTTAGAGGAAGCCGAAACTCAAATAATGGTGACGGCGGCGGAGAAGTAATTGTCGTTGCATACGTTTGACAAAAAACATTCCTTTTTTCATTTAGTAAAAAGCTTCGTATAAAAAAATATACCTTTTGAATAAGAGTAATAGTAAAAGGGGTTTATACACCGTATAAACGAATGCTGTGTATAAAAAAAATATTCCTCAATGAATGGAGATTGAGACGAAGTCTCATACCTCGTATCCGACTTGACTTGATCATTTTTTAATCTCCTGAATAATAAACATGAGTTAATTTATACTTGCTTAAGAACCTTATTCAAGTTCATTATTACTTTTATATCATTTAATACCATGTCATGAATACTATGTTATTATTTAAGTTTATAACGTTTGTTTTATAGATCATTGGTACTTGAGTCAAAAATGTACTTCTTATATTTATAAGTTGTTCACGTAGTCAAATATCCATTATCTCAATAATGATATTCTTGATGTATATGTCATATATATTATATATATCCAGTATATACATTCATTTATAATATTACATAATCATTTAGAGGTATGAAATGAAATGCACCGTTCATGGAGACGGTAAGTCATACATACGCATGAACGCTACTTTCATTTCTATGTCATATTAATGGAATTAAAAACAAATTAGAGATATGTATATTTTATTTACAGAATTATATTAATCATTTAGATGTAACATAAATCATATATATCCATTATATATATGTACTTATAATATTACATTACATTTGGGGATAAGAAATGAAATGCACCGTTCATGGACACAGTATGTCATACGTAAGCATGAACGCTACATTCAATTCCATCTCATACTTTATGGAATTAAAACATAATGATAAATAATAGAATTATAATTCCAGTATGGTATCATATATAATATCATTAAATCTATCTGTTATATGTACCATATATGGTATTAATGAATCAAATCACTTTAAGGGGGCGGTAGTCCGCACATCCTAAAATGAAGATATCACATATACCCATAATGGAAGCCATAAAGTTTTTCCATAAATGAAAAATAAAGAAGATTAAGGAAAACATAAACATATTATATATCATATATAAATATAGTGACATCTTAATGGCCACCTTTTAAGGTGTTAGAAGAATATTGAACAATCATCGTTTCCTGAGGCAGAAATTCTCCATCCACAGAAACAGCATGTTCATTAACCATTAGATGTAGGTGTGTGTAAGTGTAGCTCGAATGATTCTTATAACAACATCCTAGTATATTGAAGATACTGTAGTTGTTACAAAAGAAATGAATAAAAAGTGTTTAGGGGTTTGGAGAAGAAAAATAAATATAAGAACACAAGAGAAGACACTACCTTTAAATCGGGTAACTCTTTTTGATTTGAGCTCAAAGGCTTCCTTGGGAAGACTTATGCCCAAAGTGAGGCTTCTATGAGTTAGAGAGGGATGTGGAGAGACGAAATGGGATGATTTTGGCCAAGCCAAAGGCTATTGATGTGTGGGTAAGGTTGTAGAGGTGGGGGCCTTTTACAAGAGGAGAGGAGAGGCACTCTTGGAAATATACAAAATGATACTTTATTTTCAAATGAGTTTCGGATTTTAAAGGTAACACATTGATGTATTTCGAGGATAAGGCGATAAGGGTTCTAAATATTCTCATACAATAGGATTATGACATTTTTAGGTCTTAGACTTTATATTATCTTTTCATTTTAGTTAAATCGTTAAATAATGAGGTAATCACTGCATCATCATGATGTCATAAATAAATTAATTTATTTAATGTCTAAAAATTATGAAAAAAATACTATGATGTAGGAAATCTTTTTAGATTTACAATTAATATTTATAGTCCAAAATATCATTTATTTAGACAAACGTAAAAATGTTTTACTCATGTGATACATTCATTGATATATTTAACTTTCTTTAACAATAAAAAGATAAAAAGTCACTTTCACACAAAAGTGATTCCCTGGGGTCCCCAAGTTTGACAAAAGGCATCCCATGGTCGTGCATGAAACAAAAAATAGCATTATGACACATTTTGGTGTCATTTTTTATTATTATGATATTATTTTATTATCCTTTACTACCCGATTACTCATTATTCATGATAATTAAAGATAATTACCATCGTTACTATTCATAATATCCAAGAACAAAAGAGTCTTGATTACATAATTTGGACCGTCTGATTCCAAATATTTAATCCATTTTACCAAATTACAAACATATAAATTTCCATAATTTATTTAAATGTAATTCCTGTTGTCAAAACAAATAGCGGGTTTTTTTGAAACAATATCTATAAAAGTTTGGCATTAGTTTATGCCCAATTCCAAAGTGAAAATAATCCTAATGACCACCATTGGATTAAATGGTAAAAATATATTCATATTACACTTTAAGACCAATTAAAAAGATAATCTATACATATAATTAAATTAGATGAAAAATCATTTATGATGTAAAATGTAATATTTTT
Organism: Viscum album; assembly: GCA_963277665.1. Taxonomy (NCBI): domain Eukaryota; kingdom Viridiplantae; phylum Streptophyta; class Magnoliopsida; order Santalales; family Viscaceae; genus Viscum; species Viscum album. The sequence goes on along the minus strand of OY728121.1, from coordinate 198,959,292 downwards.
CACTATTCATTAAAAAATGAAAATTGTCAGAAAAATACCAAAAATTTATCCAATGTAATTTTCAATGTACCAATAATAAATAATATGTTTATTTTGACAAATATAGATTATAAAATTTTCAAAAGTTTTTTTTAAATGGGTTTCCCTCAAAAGGGAGTAAAACAATCTTTTAAAAATATTAGTGTATTTTATGCTTAAGATTGGATTTATTCTCATTTTAAGCATCTAAAACACTATCTAATTCATAAATAGACATAGATTAAAATATATATTATTCATTACTTACTTGAGATGTTACAGCACTGGTGGCTAGTTATGATGAAGGGGGTAGTGGAGTTTGTCTCTTGATGCCTCACTTTTCAACAATTGAAGGTGTAGCACTATGTAACCTTTTTCATGGTACAACCATTAGAGGCCCCATAGTGGATGTTGGATGGGATATCCTTGCATATCGTGACAGGACTTCCACGTACATCCAGGGGTCATGACTCGATTTGGGTGATCGTTGACCAACTAACCAAGTCGCCCCACTTCCTACCGATAGGAGGGAAAGGTTCAATTGAGAGCATGAGACACCTCAATGTGCTATAGATTGTAAGAATAGATGGATTAACTTCATTGATTGTCTCCGATCATGATGCACGTTTTACCTCCCAGCTATGAAATGGGTTATAGAAGGATTTCAAGATACAGCTACATCTGAGCACCGCCTTCCATCCCCAGACGGATGGTCAGACTGAGCGGTCCAAATAGACCCTCAAGGACATGCTATGTTATTATGTCCTCCTCTTCGGCCGCAAATGGGAGGATCACTTCCCTTTGGAGGAGTTTTCCTACTACAACAACTATCACTCCACCATCGGGATGGCACCATTTGAGGCATTATATGGTCAACCATGCAGATTTCCATTGTGTCGGACAGACTCTGGGGAGTCAACACTAGTGGGACCAGAGATAGTACGGGCTACCACAGAGAAGGTGAAGATCATACAGGAGGAGATGAAGATAGAACATAACAAGAATAAATTGTATGCTGATAGGAGATGGAAGCCTATGGAGTTCGAGGATGGGGACGATGTCATTCTATGGGTATCACCTCGATAAGGTCTGTAGATATTTGGCCTAGGTTTCATGTTATCTATGAGATTCATCGGACCTTTCTAGGTCCCCACCAGAGTAGGCAAGGTGACCTACCACCTGGATTTTCCACCTATGTTGCACTGGATGGATTGAATGTTCCACGTATCTCAGCTGAGGAGATACATGCACGACTCTTCCCACATCATCGATAATGGAGAGCTGGACGTCGACCTGGGGGAAAATTTTACAAATATTCCAGTAGAGATTGAGGATCGACAGGAGTGGGACCTACGTGGATAGTTGATACCTTTGGTGCGTATTTGTTGGAAAAATGGGATCCTCTAGGAGAGCTCATGGGAGCGGGAGGCTTATATGCGTTCTCAGTACCCCCATTTGTTTCCATAGTTCGATTTGTAGCTTATGGAAATGTGAAGCCCTGAGGTAGGGAGAATGTAAAGACCAGAAATTTTTGTGGAAAATGTTTTTCTTAAATACATTTTAATTTTACGAGTCCACAAAAATTTACGGAGCTTCATTCCAAGGCCTGTTGTCCCCAGAATAAATTTCTGACGTTTTTGATCTCGTACGTTTAGTAATCATACGAGTGGGTTTTTATTACTTTTCAATTGTTGCTCGGAATTAAAATCTGAGATCACCGTTGAACTCGCAGCGCTGATATTTGTTTAAGGATACTTTCACTTCGATGGCAGGGTGTCGAGAATCGAAATGAATTTTTGAGTTTTCTTGAAAAAATTAATAAAATAAAGTGCAGCTACTCGTTATTTTATTTGAGCCCCCATTTAGTGTGTGGTGGTTAAAACCTCCTTATGGTGGTTGGAGGTGGAGCTAGCAGACCATAACCTCTCATGAAAGGTTATGGTGGTGGGGCCCACCCGAACAAAACCTTCTATAAGAGGTTTAATGTGGTGGGGACCACACGGGGCTTAACCCCCCTATTAATGGGAGGAGAGGAAAACCTCTCAACTCTCCCTCACTAATGAGGGAGAGCCTCTTGATTCCTAAACTCCCAATTAAATGGGGAGGAACTCCTTGACCCCCATCCCACCTTAATGGAGCCAAGTCCCCTAAATTTTAATTTGTGCCTATCTCCTCTAATAAATTCATGCCAACTCTCGTGATGTAATTTAGGGGGGCACCTAAATTAATTCTCCATTTTGAACTATTGTGCCAACTAAATAATAGACAAAATATTCTTTCTATTATTTTCATTTGGAATTTGGGTGGATGTTGGGAAGGTGGATTATTGGGAGAAGAGATATTCCTCCCAATGAAGAACGAAGAACGCTTTTTTCAAAGAAGAATTCTGGTGACGATACTTCTTTGTTTTTTTCCCGGAAACATACCAACGTGGAGCCACTTCCCCAACCGTCGAGAGAACTTTCGAGTTGGAGTGTGCGATGGATGCGACTAACGACTACTGCGTCTTCTTCCTGTGACATCAAAGATGATGCCCGACAATCCATGTAGGGGGTTATTGCATGTTGAGTATTTTTTTTTCATCTTCTCGTCATTGAATAAAAGAAATCGATGCAATCTGATTTAATTAATTATTGTTCATACTCATTTCTTGATGAACCATTTGATACCCACTTAAATTTGGAGGATTGGGCCAACCTAACATGGCCCAACATCATCTGTCGATTTTTCCTTCTTGTGGTGTTATTCAAAGAGGCAACGAGGTGATGAAGGAGGCAATGATAGAAGCCACGCTACCCATGGTCTCCACGAACCACTTCGCCCCGGTGGAACAATAGTGTTCTCAGCCAAACACCACAGGCCTGCGCCGGCCCATGCCGGTCCGAGCTGCGCTGAATCGTCTTTCCCGTCCGCCACTGCCACGCGGCCAGCCCGGCGCCATTCCAGCCTGCATGGTGCTCTGCTAGGCTGCCACCCGGCCTGCCAAATCTGTGCCCCAGTTTCTGGGCCAATTCACCTGAGCCACACCCCTTGCTGCACTGGTTGAACTGACCCCGACCTCCGAATTGAGCTACCTATGTGGCGACCTTCGGGCCGAACTGCCCCCACAGTCCGCTGGGCCGGGCCAAAGCGGGTCGGGCCGAACCTATATAGTCGACCAGCCCAACAGGCCCAGTCCAACCCAGCGGGTCTGACCGGGTCGACGTAGAATGGGTTGGCCCATCCTGGGTTGGGCAGAGTCGGTCCCACCTGATCAGATAGGGCCCAAGCCTATTACTTACTGTTACTTCCTTTGGCCATATCTTGGGCACCAGACGACCGTTTGAAAAACCGTCAGCGGCGCTATTTTTCATGGAGATGACGGTCCCTTTGAGTATACCACACTAGAGATAAGATTAATTTTTAGATACAGATAGGTTGGATGGTACATGATTCCAACCATGCCCCTAGGACTAAAATGCTTATAACTCATAGACTGAGCGTCTGTTTGACGTGTCGTCTGTTGCGTTGAGACCCCTATGAAGAGGTGGATATTTGATATACTTTTAGTTGGGTATTTGTGATAGTTGGAGTATCGAACTGTAGCTTGTGGAGAAGACCCCCCATAGATGAGTGAGCAGTATATAGAGACCTACTAATTGACTAATATCTGACGACTTCTTAACAAATTCGACTAGGAGTGATTTGACTAGCCCAGTGAAGAGTGCTTTGTAGTTGGCGGTAGACCCACAGAGGAGGAGCACCTGGTAGTTGGCGGTAGACCCACATAACTCGACAAGATGAGTACCTGTGTATCCGATTATGGGGAGTGCCTGATAGTTGGTGGTAAACCCACAGTGCGTATCACCTATGTGTGAGCTCAGAAAACTCTCAATAATCGACAAGAGGAGTATCTCTGTAGTCCAAGGATAGTGGGAAGCGCCTTTATGTGGTGACAGGCCCGCTGTACTTGACAGAGGAGGATTTCTCCAGTATCCTTGGTTTGGACAATTAGAATAAAAATCCCGGTTGAGCTGAGTCAGTAACTATTGAGCTTACCTCATGATTGAGACATATTACTTGATAACTTAGGTATATATATCGGCATATAACTAAATGTGGTTATCTGTTTATTTCATAATTTTTTGTTTATCCTTGTTTGAATTTATGTGACCTTGAGGGTCTCGGGGTCCCTACTGAGTATCGTTATGCTCACCCCTGTATGGGCTATGCTCTCACCTTGTTGTGTTAGATGTAGACGATGGACAAAGATGACCAAGGGTGAGTGTAAGAGGACCGGAAGGCAACTAGAGGTGGACCACATGGCGTGATGGTACACGGAGGAGACAAATGGATGTGGAGTGTGGTGGAGGCTATCTGTACCTGTCCATTAGGTAGGATTTCTCGGAGGATGATCTTGCAGCTGTTTCACCTCTCTTCTATTGTACTTTTTTTCATTGTACTTTTAGTTTTCATGAACATTAGATTTGGTCTTGTATTTCCATCCCCTTTACATTTCATCATTTCTTTTTATACTATTTTACTTAGTGTATTGCTTCCAACTACTCTGTTTTGTGTGTAGATAATCTATAAAGGCAATGCCTTCCCATTTATTGGGATTTACGCCTATGGTTCTAGTCACCAGCCTCTGGCCTATGGAAGGTGGGCTTGGGGGAGTCACTGCATGTGCCCCAGGGGAAGGGTCGTGACATAAAGTGTTAGGGAAAAACAAATCACATAAAATTTAAATTCGGTAATCCACTGTATACAAGAGCGATGTTTTAGTATCCCCCATAGAAATAAAGGAAATCCATAATATGTTCTATAATATAACTTGAATTATAAATATATTAATAATATATATATATATATATTTAAAATCCATAAATATAATAATAATATAGAGGCTCTGATGGAATACAAATTGCATTGGTTCATGATACAGTACTTCATCGTATAGATTATTGATGAATTCTTATCCCATTTGATGAACTAGGGGAATGATTTTTGATATTAAAATAATATAATAACATCTATTCATAAGATATATAATTTTTATTTTATGTCATAATAATTTAAGTATATTTGATTGAGGTGGAATAAGAAATAAAATAAAAACCATCAATTGGGCATGATAACTCTTTTTTAGAAAACATCTATATATTATCACATAATTTTTTATTTGGATTAATGTATTATTAAAATATGGTCTCTAGTGAATATATATAAAATTTATAAAATAATTTATTCATGTATTAGTTCATAAAGTTGGATTTTATGTTGTGAAGATGAGAGTATTGGGGAGGACTTTTATAATTTATGTGAGTGGTACACATATAATTTTTTAAATGAAAAATGTATACCCATATTATTTTGATTGAAAAATGGTTCCTAAATAAACAATTATAAAAAATTATATATTATATAGTCTATAAATTTCTATAAATATATATTTTCTAAAATTATTTACGTAATTTTAACAGTAATCATTACAGTTTATCTCTATGGTAAACCCGATTTCACCTTTAGCATAATAATTATTTTCTACTCTATTCAAAATTCATTATAGTAAAAAAAATGAAGTTTTTATACAATATAAATAATTTTTATTAAAAAATTTAAAACCATATTACCAAATATAATTCATTTAATTAGAGAAATTTAATTTAAACTATTACATGCAGACATGAGAAATGTGATTTGTCAAATTGGGTTTCAGATCACGAAAAAGATAATTTATATTATATAAAAGAGTATTAATTATAATTATATGAATTTTATTCATATTAAAAGATATATAATATATATTTTATATAAAATAAACCTCATTAATGGGTTTCAATTAAATAAAATGGAGAATAATTATGCACATTGAAATATTTTTCAGAAAAATCCCATTTATGACCAAAAAAATTAAACATGTAAAAAATTAAAAAATAATGATTATTAAAATGTAATTACATGTGATAAATATAAATTAATAATATCATGTTTATATTAACTTATATTCAAATCATTATGGTTTTTTAAATAACTTAATTAATTGACATTGAATGTTTTTTTTAATTTAATATTATCATTATTCACTAAAAAATACTTTCTAAAAAAACAAAAAAACATGACACTATCTTATGTATGATAGGATTAATTAAAATATTTATTTAATTTTACAAAATATATTTTTTAAAATTTTGAAAAATTAATATAATATTTTATCACAGTATGAAAAATAAGTAATTCAGAAAAAAAAATATTTTGGAGGTATAATGTCTCTATAATAAAAACTAATTTATTATTTACCAATAAATTATAAATATAATATATTTATTTTAAATTATTTATATATATATATATCATAATTTTTAAATTCAATTCATACCCACAATTAAAACGACATGGTAATGACTCTTATATATTTACTGATTCATATAAACTTGGTCATTTATATTGGTTAGAGTTTCATATATAATGATTTCATTTTAAAATATCTGGGGGTTACATCCTTCACAACATTAATACATTTCACCCATGAAATTGTAACTTTAACTAAGTAGTAAATGGTATGGTATTTGAAAGAAACAACTATGTTTCAAACACACATCTTAAAAAGGATTAATAAGACATCCTCTCAGTAAGAGAGAAAAGTAAGTATGATGATCATTGAGGATAAAAATATTGGTTCTTAATATAGGATAACATATATGTGATGTAAAAAGTTTGACATGGAATAAAATATCACGGTTCAATTAATTATGAAGAGTATCATAGATGTTTGATCTCATGAAAGTGAATGGCAATGATAATAACCACAAAACCATATACAAACGATGTTTGAAAAAATAGCTTATATCCTCAATAATTATGGTAATATGATGATATTATTATTGAAGAGTCATTACTATATTTTAGGAATCCCATTTCCTTGTATTCTATAATCAAATTGAAATATACTTACTTTATGAGAATAAATTATTCAGTTTTTCTATTTCCAATACATTATCATTTTGTCTCAAAAGGATTATAATTTACAGATACATCTTCATTAATCAAACACTCCTTTATACATATGAGGGATCAAATAACAACATGATTAATAAAAATATTTTCCTTATATTATTAGTCAATAACAAAAAGAAAAATAGTTAGAATTTTGTCATATAATTCACCAAATTAATAAATCAACATATGATGAAATGATAAATTAATATCCAACATTCAATAGAAACAAAAAAGTAAAAAACTAAATTAATCCATAAATAAATAACCATATATCCAAAATAATTTCAATACCCTCAACAATAAGTATTGATTTAATTTCATATCTTATATTATACATAATAGTTTATAAAACCCAAAATATATTGATATTCTTTAGAAATAACAACTATAAGTTTAATATCGCATTCATCAAAACCTCTAAATAAGTGTCTAAGACATTCATCCAATTATCAACAATAATTTCATTGGATTATGATCGTATCCATATCTCCAAATACAAACTCATAGTAAAAATAATAAAATAAATAATGTTATCTAATACATTCCTCTAAAATCAACAATAACATCCTTGAACCCACACCACTAAATCTTGTTTAAAAAAATTTAATTCATATTTATAAGTTTTAAAACAATAATGGTGACAAATATTCTTCCATTGAAAATAGAAAACATAAAATAAAAAATATGGGATGACAGACATACCCATGAATTTTTTATGAGTAATGTATTGTAGAAAGATGAATTGTTGTTAATAATATGGGTTCATAGATAACTGGTTCTTAATGATGTATGACATCCTCCATTATTCATAGAACAAAATATTTTATATCATGTCATCATTATTGATATGAAACCATTCCATTAATAATTATTTGGAAATTTTTCTTTAAAACTTTAGGAAATTGTAAAATAAGATTACTGAGATCAAATGATAATTAATGTTTTATATATGAAATCAAAAATTGAATTTCATTAATGATAATATGATAATCATTAATGTATGATGAAATAATGAATGTGAAAGAGTACTAAATAATAAATTTGATAACTATAAATATCAATATAATAAAAAATGAAATCATGGAATAAAATTTTACCATATTAAGATTCATTAGAATCAATAATCATGAGCCATGTGATATCAATCATGATCGAAGGGATCAATTATATCATTATAAAAATTAATTAAAATGTGTTGGTATCTTGAAAAACTGTCTTTATATCAGAATTACAAATTGAAAAACAATTATGGTCATCTTCCATATGTAGAGTAAACAATATATTGGCGGGTTATCGTTGACCCACAAATCCTTGATTTATCATTGAATCACACATACTAAATTTATCATGGATCTACACATCATTTGTTTATCCTAGAACAACCCACCCATTGTTATTAACATAATAACCCATCCTCGGTTTCTAATGGAAAAAACCATCCTTGGGTTATCACAGAACTATCCATCATTATAAATAAATTAAAAGAACTGTGCGATGAATAAAGTACATGGAGAATTAATTTCTTCATAAATTCATTGAAACAACCATTATTATTTTGAGAATTTTAATAAACAATGGAAAATAAAAATGTTCCATAATTATAATCTTGAAATGTTATTAACTAGTTGAAATTTAAAGGGTTCTATAATAGTCTCTTTCAAACATTATTAAACCTTGTAAAATAAATGGTTTCCCATATAATAACATGGAAACAATTATAATCAATCTAGAGAAATAATATGGATGATATATTTAAAATTTATACGCACAAGAGAATATTAAAAAAAACTAGTTTTGGATGTAGATGAATTGAAATTGAATTAATTTATCATTAATTTTTATAAGAAATCAATATTTTCATTAAATAATATTTTCTAAAATAAAAAAAATTAAAAAATATTTCAAAAATAATTTTCTTCGAAAAAATGGCGAAGTGCATAATGGGAACAATATAAGAAAATAATGGTTATAATGACATGGAAATATGTTGATGTCATATATTTTAGAAATAATCATTCTTTCAAAAAAATAAATAGGGAGTGATAAGATACCATTTTGGAAAATGTTATGAAGATTCTATTTAAAACCATTTAAAATGTGGTAAGATATCATTTAAAATAGCTTTAACAAATCATATATTTCTCAAAATGAAAATTTTGGATATCAATTTACAAAACAATGATATGGAAAATAATTATTCCCAATCTAAATGTAATTATAATATCTATATAAATTAAATAAGACATTGTGGATATATTATATTTGGTTAATATCACATTTTTTCCTCAAAAGGAACCATGAACAAAAACAATATTCAATGTATAGAGATTGTGACACAAGCCTTTTCCACTTTGATAACACTTTAATATTAATATCCATGAAATAGAAATATAATTTTTAAATTTCCATATCCTAAGAATATGTATATTGACGATACAACTTGTAAAAATTATATATATGGACCTCACCGATGAATATATGTACATATCATAAACTTATGTATCAAATAATGAAAATCTAAGATGAATAATCCTGAAAAATAATAATATTGAATTTGATAATTAATTAATTATTGTATTATGAGTACAATATTTAAGTCCACATATAATATTTTAAAACCCAACATAATAAAATAGAAATTCATTATATATATAATCATGGAATATAAAATAAAATTAAGATATATTATAACTAAATGAAAGGAAATTCAGTTATGAAATTATTTTCCACATTGTAAAATTCAATTCAAATACTCTATAATTAAATAATTAAATTTAAAATATAAAATAACATTATTTAACAAGTAATTATGTTCTGAAAAATATATTGGGTAGTATATATAAAGTATAATAAAATATGTTCAGAACAATAAAATATGCCTCAATTAAATGAAATTCATTCAAATTATTTAATTCATTGTTAATATCGCGATCAAAATCACATGAAAAAGAAAAATAGATTAGGATTCCAAAATCAAAATAATAATAGTTATAATATTCATAATATATATTCATGGGATTTATATACACCAAAATATAAAGAATGTGGTGAATATTGTATATGTTTTACCAAATTAAACACGATAGATGAGAAATCTAACCCTCTATTGTTTAGAGGCTCTATGTGTGTCCTCTTTCTCATGTACAACATTTTTATATAAATTTTTTCTTTGATAATGTTTCCCATATTAATAATATATAATTATTTTTCTCTTTTAATTACATATTTAAATATGTAGTTAGATAAATCTGCTTTTGGTGTTTGGAGGACGTACATTTCATTATTTCAAAATGGATTTGGTTTGTTGACCATAATCAAATTGTACATTATTTAAATATATCATGACTAATATTAATAAAATATTTATTATATTTGTACATAAATTATACTTCTATATCCAATCATTGTGTTTTTTTATAAAAAATGAAATACATTATGATCTCAAAGACGGTATTCCATACAAACGCAAGAGAAATGATTCCATTATTCAATGATCATTACCAAAAGAATAAAAGTGTTATTTTATCATTAAAATCATAATTATAACCTAAATATAATATTATTTTATTAAAAACACATTTCTTTATCATCAATGAGATTTGGTGATGAAAAAAATAATCCCATCTCTTCATGGATGTGGTAGTCCACACATAGACATGAATAAGTTTTTTTCTTTACAATGGAAGAAATAAAATGATTCATTGGTTATTAAAACTGATAAATCTTACCTGAATATCAAAATTATTTTATTTATATAAAATATAATATTTTTATTTATCATTATTACATTAAATGTAATGATATAGTGAAAAATGAATCACATCAGTTTGTGAGCCGGTACCCTGTCTAACACATGAGAGATGCTGTCATGTTCACTGTGGAATGGAAGGTAATATGATATATGTAGAATAATTATACCAATATTAATAATATGTTAAAATTATATAACGTAAATTTTAGAAAAATTATTATAACAATCTGTGAGGGGTGATGTTGGAAAATGAATAACATTGCTTCACGAGGTAGTAGTCCGTCTAAAAAATGAATTGCTATTTTGTATCTCAATATATAGAAGAGGAGATATATCTATTTTATTAATGTAAATAAATAAAATCAAAAAAATGATAGATATTTTTGATATTTATTACAAATAATTTCATAATATTTATAAGTGGTGGACGAAGAAAAAAAATGAAAATAATCGATTAAAAATATACCACCTTTTCAAAAATCCTCATGTGGATATAAAAAAACCTTATTATGATGAATTTTGAATCAAACCAATTACCCTAGGTGGATTAGAAATTTAAAAACAATAATTTATATGTTTATAAATATTAAAAAGGATTTAAACATTTTAACTTGAGTAGATAGGTCACAATATTTTATAATTCAAGTAAGTGGGAAACATACAATTTTCAAAAGAAAAAGGTGTATAAAAATTTGTTTTAAGAAAAATGATAGAAATTTGTCCTCTATAGATATTTATAAAGTATAATTTTTAAATATCAGCATATAAATTATTTGATTGATTTTTTTACCTTATTTTTTCCCTTATTGTTTTAGTTTAACCCCAATTAAACCATTAACACCTTAATAGCGGTAACAATTATTTATTGTATTTACCATTCATAATTTTAAAAAAAATTGAAAGTAATTTATAATATAAATTATAACGATAAAAACTATTTTATCCAAATTAATATATTTAATTCATATAATTAGAAATTTTTATCTTCAAATTAAACCAAATGACGCATTGAAAATGTGGGATTTCAAGAAGTGTAATTTTCCAGAAATTTATTTTTTTAACAACTCTATTAAAATTAATTATATTTGTAAAATTTTAAATTAATATTTATTAATATATTTTATAAATTAAATTTAAATAATTCAACATTATTCTATTTTGAATTAATTAAAATTGAGAAATATTATTCAATTTCAATTAGTGTCCATAAAAATCTAAATTTTAAATCAAAAAACAATCATATAATAAAATACAAAATAGAATTGATTGAAATATGATATTTTTTATCAAATATAAATAAAGAATAAATATTATAAATTAAATAATAATAAAAATATAATGGGAATTTTAAATTATATAATTTAATGAAATGTAATGAATTTTATAAAAAAAAATGCATCATACAATATTCCCAGAAAAACAAATATTTTACAAAACATATTCCCAAAATACCATTCCAAGATAATTTATATATGATTATTTCAAAAATTATGTATATTTTAATGAATAATATTTATAAAATTACTCAATAAATAATTACAATAATTTATCACAAAAAAATAGAAATGAATTCTGATGAAATATTTTTGGAAGAATAAAACATCATTATTAAAAATTCTTTGGTTATTTACAACAAATTTTTATATAATATATATTTATTAAGTTATATATATTACATAAATAAATTAATTCTATTCATATATTATAGATTAATAGATTGGTTATAACACTTACACATTTTATGAGTTCTTAAAGCTCAGTGTCTCATGTTGACTATTTTATTGATCAAAAGCTACTATTTTTAAAATCTCAAGGGGTTATATACTCCAATATGAATAGTTTATATACCAAAAATATTTCATGAACATGGTAATATATGGTTATGAATTTATAAAAATATACCTATATTGGAATCCCATTTTAATAAGTATTTAAATCATACTCTTTGTAAAAGAGAAATTGAAATATGAGAGTTATCTAGAATAATAGAAATTAGGTTTCAAAATTGGATAACATAGGTGGGAGGATAAAATTTTTACATTGAAGTGAATTTCATTGCCCAAATAATTTTGGATAATGGAAGGATCATCGATTAAAATAAGTGATTGATATAGAGATATTCAATAACTACAATACCATAAAAAAGAAGAGAGAAAACTATCATTGATATCCTTAAAAATGAAGGAAGTAGTTTGAAAAAATCATTCATGAAACATCAAATATGGTTTACTAATTCCTTTTAAATCTATACTTGGAATCAAATTAAATATAATTACTTGACAATTTAATTTCATCATTCACGAATTTCTTCCAAAATATCATAATTTTCTCAAATTGATGATAATTTAAGAATTATTTTTATTTATTTAATTACTGAAATCAAATCATAAAGATTCATATAACCATTATAATGTAAAATTTCTGTGCCATATATTAGTATGAATTAACCAAAACCAAAATATATACAATATTGTTATATAAATTTCTATATGATGAAATAATACATTACTCTCCATTATTCGATAATAACATCTAATGTTCCAACTAAATTGTTCCCCAAAAAATAATCTTATATCAAAAATAAACTCAATAACATATACATTAAATTGTGTTTTAAACTAATATAACTTCTCATAACATTATGTTTATATTCACATAAATATAGTGATATTATTCATGAAATAACATTACTCACATTATGATCACATATCTTATCAACTCAAAACATGAGTCTATGAAATTTTACATACGATCAAACATAATCTCATAGGATAATAATTATTCTAATATCTCTAAAAAATACCATCGTTATAATAGCTTAATATCAAAATTTATGTATACATTTTTTAGGATAAAAAATATAATAGCACCAAACCCACACTCCAAGATCTAGTGAAAAAAAATTATCATTACATTACGTGCATAAAAAAATAAAAGTGATCTAATGTTCCCCATAAAAAACATAAAACATCTAAAGGGAATATTAGACCACTTATATACCTATATATATTTAAGGATTATAGTTTTATAGAATTTGGAAAAAACCATTAATATCAGGGTTTCATAAACAATTATCCTATAATAACAATCATCATCTCCCAAAGAACATAGACTTTCATAGTCCACATTATGCCATCATCATCACCAATGTGAAACCATATGTAAAAAAATTAATTTAACATCATTATTTATAATCATTGGAAAAGAAAATGCATTAAGTTTTAGATAAAATTCATAGTGAGGGTAGACATAAGTATTAACATTTTATTATCATCATTGAGAATAAAATAATTATAATAATTCTACGATGACATAATAAAAGTGAAAGAGAATAATCTATCAATATTCATAGACATAAATTCATAGACCATTGTAAATTAAAACAAGGAATATATCAATCATAATGGAGGGAGTCTTGGGAATCAATCATCATGAGCCATGTTATTCAATATTGGTCAATAAAAATATTAAGAATCATATTATGATTAAATAATTTTATGGGTGTCCTGGGAAATTATCATAATATCACACATAAAAATTCAGTAACATGTATGGTCTACATTAATCTCCATAGTACCCAATGTAACAGAGGGCTGTCATGGACCGACAAATTTATCCAAGAACTGTATCATTAATATAGAAAACAATGCATTTATTTTAATTTAAATACAATTAAATAATAATAATTATTATTAGAATATGAATAACCCATAGATTATAAAAGGATTCCATAAAACAAACTTTTAAATATGATTAATTCGTGTAAAGGATATGTGTTTCATAATAGTCTCATAGAAACATTATTAACCCCTGTAAATGATACTTGTTTCATTCTAATATTATTGAAACAATATTCTTCAATCTATAGAAATCAATATGATTGCCTCTTTAAAAAATATCCCAATTTTAAAATAATTAATAATAATGTTTGGTGATGTAGATGAATGAAAATACAATTAAAATTTCATTAATTTTTTTAGGAAAATAACATCTTCATATAAGAAATCACTATAATGTAGCACAAAATATTGGGAAATTAATTTTCTTTGAAAATAATAATTGAATCATATGACAGAAAAGTCACGGAAAACTAGATATTATGGTGGGAAATTCGATTCATTTAAAAAAAAATTAAAATACGCATTATTTCCAAACCATTTATAAAGAGGGAGTTAAAGGTGACCCATTTTGAAAAATGAATGAAAATTAATTTTTAATCCTTTAAAAAATTTAAAAGATCATGTAAATTAGATATAGGAAGTAATTTATTAGGTAACAACATTTCTTAAAACATTTTAGAACACATGGATATAAATTAGAATGATATCTTCTCCAAAAGAAAATATAATATCAATATTAATTAAAAAATATGGACCTATTTTTTCTTGAATCAATAAAATAAAATAATTTCTGTTAAACTATGTATACCTAATTTATAAATAGATTTTAATAAAATACTTGTGGTTCATGGGACTAATATGACATTATTTTCTCTAAAATAACCTCAAACATAAAAATTCCCAAAAGAATGAATATTCTATCAAAAAGACTTTCCACCTTGGTAACTCGAACATGGTTAGCACTGTGAAATAATAACAACAATTTTTTTAATAAATATTATGAATTTAATGAGATTCTCTATATTTCATGAAAAAGGTATGTATATAAACCATAGAAATTAATATAGGATCATTTAAAAATAATGTCTTAATGAACGTGAATTTGAAATGAAGAACATTTAAAAATCATACCACTAAATTGGATAATTAATCAATGAATATATTTTGTATATATAATATAAATACCCATAAACATATTTCCATAAAACATAATATATTACAAATTAATTTCATTTATAATCATAATATATCAAATAAAATAAAAATGTAATATAATAATACAAAAAATGAGTTATTATATTGTCCAAAACAGTGTAACATTAAATTTATATCCCCATGGAGGAAATAATTCAAATTTGAACAAAAATTAAAATGATTTATAATGTATTAATTTTTTTACATTCAAAAAAATTAGTATAAACTATACAAAAGATATTTTTTGTATAAAAATAAAATATTCCTCAATGAAACTAAATTGATACCCAATCCCTTACTAATTTGGTAATATATGTATTAAAACAATAGAAAAAAGTTAATGAAATGTTATTTTGAAAAATAAAAATAATTTTAATGATAAGATTCATAAAATAATTTCATTGGAATTATATAAAACACACAGTCCAAACAATTGTAGACTCTATGTTATGAATCATAAAAAAATTTGTGAGGTGAGAAACCCCAACCTAACGTCCATACTTTCCATGTGTATCCTTCAACTCCTATATAATAAGATTACATGGTTTACATTATTTCATAATAATTATTTTTGGTTTTATACATTATACCTAAATCAATAATGTTATTTATTTTATTAAAATATTTAAAATACTTAATTAGTTATCTTAACACCAGGTGTTTTGAGGATATTTTGATCATAGTTTTAAAGTTTATTTTTTGTGTAGATCATGATTTGATAGGTAATTTTTTAAACATCCAATAAATGAAAATAATTTCACATTTTTAATATTTATTCATGAATTATTATTTTAAAATATATCATTATATGTGGTTATTAAAATGAACATGGCTATGATAATTGAGACAACATGTCGTATGTACGCATGTATAATATTTCCATTTTTCAATAATTACAATGGAATGATTTAATGTATTATTTTATTCTTATTTAATCATAATTATATCATATCTATATAATTATTTCATTAAATATACACATACTTAAAATTCATGTGATTTGGTGATGTAAGCATCATAATGATTCATAGTGGTAGTAGTCCATACATACGCATAAACGACATTTTCATTTTTTTAGTGTATTAATATATATATATATATATAATCTATTAATAATGATAAATGAATAACTCATATCATAATTATTACATTTTAGAGACATGTATTATTTGTCATTATTATTATCCTTATTACCTTCAGTGTAAAGAGTTCATGCAAAACAAATCACTTCACATATTGAGGTGGTAGTCTGTCCTAGATCCCCACAACAATATCATATTACCCACGAAAGAGAAATTAAGATGTAATTTTTGATATCCTTTTTTAATGATATTAAATATGATAAAAATATAATATATTAATTCCAAATCAATAATTATATCAATATGTGTGAGATAATTATTCAAAACAAATGACATCGATTCATGAGGTGGTAGTTTTCTGTACACATGAATGATGATTGTATATTCCATTTGATAGAAAAGAGGACATAATTAGGATATAAATTAACATTATAAAAATTATTTATATTTTAAAAAAAAATTAATATCATAAAATATTAAAAATATTCTATGTATGTTTAAGACAAAATAAAATAAGAAATATAAGTTAGGCATGACACCTATTCTTTAGAAAACATGGATAAGATAGAAAAAAAATATTTCATAAGATGAAATTCTTATCAAAACCTAGAATATATGAATCTATGTATGATGTAAGTAATTAATTTATGTGACTATTTCTTCACCCAAATATATTTTAATGTGTTGATATTGGTAGATAGTGAGTGTCCGTTATTATTTGAGAAAGTGGGACAATTGTAACATTTTGAAAAGAAAAAGTTGTACCCACAGTTTACAAATAAAAAAATGGTCTATAACATTAATTATAAATAATAAGATAAAAATATTACAATATAATATATTTTATAAAATACCATAAGTCACGTTAATACTTGTGTTTTTAATTTATGGTCTCCTGTAAATGAAATTTCCCTTTTACCATGGTAATTGTTTTTAACTATTTACTCTATTCATTATGGAAAAATCATAGAATGATATTATTGTATAATATAATTTATTTTGATTAAATATTTTGAATCCATTTTATCATATTTGGTTCACATATGTTTCAAAATTTAATTTCAATTTTATTTCTAAAATGCATTAAATAATCTAATTTTTTAGGAATATTATTTTTCCAGAAATTTTTTTTGTAAGAATAGTTTGAAGAGAGATTTTAATTTAATAAATTTTAATTAATATTTAAGATATATAGTATATATAATTTATTTAAAAAATTTATAACTATTTATTTTTTAATTAAATAAAATTGAAAAACCTTAAGCAACATAAAACTATTTAAAAAAAAACAGGTTTCAGTTTCCTTACTATTTGGTCCAAATATTGTGTGTTGTGCCTCTAGGCCTATAGGGTATGTAAGGGTTAACCATTAACCCAATTAGAATGTTTTATTATCTTATAATAAATATAAATCTAAAATAAATGATGAATTTTGGAGAAATTATTATTTTACAAAAAATATATTATTATTGATTGAAAATTATTTTTTTTGAAATGAATTTACTTAAATCTAGATAAATTTATATATGATGATTTTATAAGTTATTTTCTGTTATAAAATTATTTCTATAAATGATCTTTAAATTATTTATAATATTTTCTCTTAAATATCATCAAATTTTTTTATTAGGATAGTATATTTTATAAGAATTAAATTACAATACCATTTATTTATTTATTATTTACAAAAAATTATAAAAAATGATATTTAATATGAAATTAGTATATATATATATATTAAATTATATAATATTATTTATTCCAAACAATTTAATAGAAAGGTTATAATTGTAATATATTTCCAAGGTCCTTTAAGCTAGATGTTGAATGTTGAATACACTATCAAACAAAATTCTATTCTTTTATAATAATATGGATTTACATAAATCACATTTCCTGAAATGATCAATTTATCCTATAACAATAAATGATTTAACTGATTTTGTAAGAATGATTCCATAATAGTAACCCATCAAATAGGTCGGTTTCATACAATATGAATTTGGATTATGAAAATAAAAAGATTCATAAAATATTCCATGTTTAATAATAATTACATTCATATAATGATATGATAGGTTAAAAATTCATAAAACATAGTGTGCTTGGCCTAACCAACCATTCCTTATAACAATTTATAATTTGACAAGACACTCATGTCTCACCCTAATCTCAAGTGATGTAATACAATACTCAATGACTTCGCTGTAAATAATGGACCCACCCATCACATATTGACAAAAACATCATATATAAGCCACATGATCATGAAAACAATCACAATCCCATCATACCTTCATTAGCATAAGAGAAATAAAATGGTTTCGTGAATATTTTCATATATCAAAATCATAACCCATCCAATGAAAAATAGGGCATGGTAAAATTATAAAATATACCACGTGAATCATAAGAAACATTATTTGGTATTGATATCAATGGAAAATAACTTCAATGCAAAAATAATTACTTTGATAATTGAAATTAGATACCATATTTGTTAAATTTATTTTAATGTAAAATAATTTATTAAATAAAAAATTTGAAATTATTTATTTCACCTTGAGTATATGGAGATTAATCACTGAAAATAAAATCCATCAATAATGTGGTAAAATTTAATCTTAATGATAAAAATAAAAGAAATATTATATTCAATCAATCTTAATGAAAGTAAATTAAAATATGAAATGACACGTTTGATAAATAATTAACAAAATATATCATTTTCATTATTTTCGAAATAATATAAAGGATAATGAAAATGGATCTTTTTAAATAATAGAATTAGAGATTAGTGAATAAAAATATATATATGTATATATATTATAGATATGGAGGATATGGATTGTAAAATATGTTAATAGATAAGGTAGTTTGAATATTACTTTTAGTTAAAACTTTAAACAAATGGGTGTGAAATAGATTGAAAAAATGAAAAAGAACTAAAAAGAATAAATTGAAATATTGTAGTTTAATATTCAGATTATATACAATTTCCCCAAATTTAAATCTGGTCATAAATAATCTCGATTACAAAGTGATATTGGAATGAAACACATCATTGTTCTCTAATATTAAAAAACTACATTAAAATATATTAAAATATTCCGAACCAAATTAATAAATTATTTAAAATAATTATCCAAAAATATTATGTTTTTTTACTTATAAAATGTTATAATTAATAATCATACAACAATTCGTTATTATTTATTTTCATCCTTGGAAGTTATTATTATTTTGTTTCGAACATCATTCCTAATATTCTTATTAATTATATTTCTTTTATAAAAATTTCACTTTTCAAATTATTTTCAATATCTTATAATATTATTTTATAATCATTTACACATTATAATATTCAATTTATGGATAAAAAATTTATTGTGTGGTAGAATGGAATTCCAAAATAACAAGATTAAAGTAATTTTATAATAACAACATGTTACGTTATAATGAACTATGATTATTTATGTTACACATAAATAACCTTGTTTAGGACATAAATATCTCCATCATATCATCTATTTCTTATATTAATTTAATTATACATAATAATTATTAAAATGATGATGGTGGTACAACATTATTCATGTAAGTTATTGAATAAAATCAATTAAAAGCATGTTGTTGTAGTCAATTTGAAATTGTATCATGTTATATAATAGTAGTAAAATTTTCTATGTAAAATAATAATGTTAATAAAAATAATTACAGTAGAGAATATAATTTATAAATATTTTATTTATTATGTTAAGTGAAAATTTTATAGAAGAACATTGAAACATATATTGATGAATTTTATCCTTCTCACACAGGTTCCCTAGAACTGATCTTTTTAAGAAAACATATTTAAATAAGAAGATAACTAATTTGTAAAAAGGATTTTGGAGGAGAACTTTTTTATATTATTCCTCAGATAACCAATTGAAAATAGGATTTTCGGATGGCTAGAGGTTTGGACCTTTATAGATGATTCTTTTGTGGGATTATTATAGACATCCATTCAATAAGAGATATGTTATTCTTTTTAATATGAAGGTGAAAATATTGAAAAAATCCATATGATTAATTAATATCCCCATAATGAAAATTTATAGATAAATTTAATTGATATATTAAATGTTTATAACATAGTTTAACTATATATTTCTGATTTTAACTTTTCCCCTTTAACTCAATTTGATTCCTTTGAAACTTATTTTAATACCAATAAATGAAAATTTATTTCTCAACTATTTTCTATGTGGTGACTAAATTTTTTTTATTTTTAAAAAATAATTGTATATGTAAATAATATAAATTTAACAGTTATATGAAAATATAATATATATAGAAAATAATTTATAAATAAAGGAAATATTTAAGATTGATATATTCTTAACATTATTTAATATAAATCACAAATTAAAAGGATGTTAATATATTTTTAAATAAATTAATAATTAAATTTTATAAGATTATTACATTAAAATTTCTAAATTTAAATTGCTATGATAAAAATACAAACCAGATAAAAAACAATTTTTTGATAAAAGCATCATTTCACAACTAAATTATTTAATCAAATTCAATTAAAATTAATTATTTATCCTATATCCATTAAATATTTCTCAATCCATAATTATTATATGATTTCTATTAATTTAATAAACTCATGAAATCAATTTTTTTAAATAATAAAAACAATAATATATTATAAAATACATATTTATAATAAAAAAATTTATTTATCTATATTTTTTCCATATATAATATTTTTTATGAATTATATCAACATTTTTTTGAACCTAAAAAAATAATCAACATCAATGTAGCTATATGAAACTGGTATATAAGATGTATGTATACTGAATGATCACGAGTCTAACAAACATATTTCCAATGACTATATCTCCAAGAGACATATATATAATATTCATATTACATTCCGATATATAGTCTTAAATACTTCTCTTGATTTGTTTATCCTATAATTTAAATAATTATCACAATGTCTTTAATTTCAAATTCTTTTCCATCATTCCATTTTTATGATTATATTTTTAATATTTAATTACTACATTGAGGATCACGATTATAGTTTTATTGAATTTTAATTTTCATGTGGTTTTATTCCTCTACCAATTTCAATAATAATAGTTCATATTGAATGATAACAATTTATTAATGTCTATCCTACATTGAAATGTTTAATTCCAATTAAATTTATGATAATTTAAATTAGTGCGTTGTTTTGTGTGAATATATCAATTAAAAATGTATTTATTTAAATGTAATGACAGAATAAAATCAAGGTTAGTTACACCACCCATCATCTTAAAATCCATTCAATACTTTTAATGATTGAAAAATTGTAAAATTGATAACCGTCGTACCTCATCATTGAATGAACTGAAAAAATGAACCGAAAAATTTAATGGTATGTATTATACCTATTTTCTAACCCTAGGTAAACAGTGTATATAAAACTTCTCAATCACTCTACAAAACGAAATCCTTGATCCTATGCATCATTCCCATGTGTAGGAAATAATATTAAAAACAATACTCAGAAACTCTCAAAATCTATAAAATGATACAACCTTGATATATCCTCCTTTATCCAGACACATGGGTCATCAAGATAAATTTAAAATAAATATTTACTTCTAGAACCACATTGGAATTTATGAGAACTAAATAGTATATATCAATCGATGAAAATGACATAAAATGAATGATTATAGTGGAAAACTCATTCCTCCTTTAGGAATAATATACTTATTGGGGGGTACCATACTTATATATGGGGGACCACACACTATCTTATGGGGGACATCCCTACATCATCACAAAAATAATAAATTATTTCTTTATAGATATTTTAATAGATGAATGACTCAATTAAAGTTATGACTAATATTGATGACCCACACCCTAACTGTAAAGGGAGTACCACCACCTCCAATATATTGTAGACCGACATCGAATAAATAATTTAATGACTAATGGAGTTGCTAACATCGAAATCAATCACCCTCAGCTTTATAGTTCCCAAAATCATGGAAGTAAATGATGAATATTGTTTTGATTACTCCATTATGGTGGATATCTCTCTCTTACCCCCTCACCTCACAACATTAACTAATGTGAGGAAAATAAATTTAATTTATGATCTACAAGTCCCCATTAGTTTACTATCTTCATGCAATGAAATGAATCGATGAATACTATCATTATTCTTCAGGACAAGTAGAAAATCCTTGCTAAGGGATATTTAAATATGTAATCTCTATATCGATCCATAATTCCACATTACCATTACTATTCCATCAAGGACAACATAAAGAAAAATTTGAAAATATATGATCAAAATAGATAACATTATACCTGATCCAAAATAGATTACGAACTCTATAATATTTTTAAGGTGCCCATTATCTAATATATATATATGTCACAAAGGGAGTACCAATCCTTGAGTACTATTTATAAGTCCCTTCCAAAACAGTCATTCAACCCTATAAATCTATGGAACTCAATATTTCAGATATGACACATAAAAAACCATTGATGAGGAAAATGATCACAACATCAATATTTACATAGATAAAATGTGTAATGGTCTTGTTACTAAAAAATATATAACACCAGTGATAGAAAATGTAAAAAATGATATGTATAGTACCCAAAATGAATTATTATATCTTTTGTATTTTATTTATAAGGTGTGAACAGGTATTAACCTATGTGGTCCAATCACAAAATTTAAACTTCTGTGAATGTACTATATATTAAAAAAATGTGAAATACAATAGTTACTAGAGAATATACCTTATTGAACATGTCATGAAAAAACATTAAAAGTTTCTATAAATTATATCCCATGTGTATCTGATAGGATTTTCATGAATATACTTCTTATAATGTATCAATTAATTTATTTGACAAAAAATGTGCTAACTAGCAATATCCTATCATTATCCAAGATGAAAAAAATCATGTACATATTCTTCATAGTCATGTGGTTTCAATGTATATATCATTGTCTCTTATTTGAATCGTCTTTTGATTCATTTTGATTTGTTTCCATGAACTACCGAAAACATATTCATGTTATTTTCTCAAAAATTCTCTATGTCAATCTAGTAGATGTTATATATCCATGTTAATACTAATTTTCCAATATTCATGAAACCCTGAGACCAACTACACTAGGATAAAAATTTAATGTGTAACTATTTTTTCTTCATTTGGGTATGTCTTCCAATATCATTGAAACATCCTCTATACAGATTTAGTAGGCCACCACATAGGAAACATGCATCGAGCATCATCAACCACTTGGGAATTCACCAATAACATATCCCATCATCCAGGCTCCCATTGTTTCCCATTATCCATGCTTCATCCTTCACATTAAAATTATCATCCCTTTGAACTACTAATATTACCCACAACCACAACTCATGTGGGTCAAAAGTTTATCATATGACCATCCCAATAATTTTACAGAGATATTATTGATAGAAAATTGTGTGAGATAGGTAAAACAGTGTCTTACATCCTATCATAATATATCCACAGTTCGAGACAATATCTGCATAACACTCTAAGGAATTTTTCACAATACTGGAGGAGGTGTGAGGTGATATATAATTATATGGACACCTATTATTATTCATCAACAAAAAAAATTCTTTCCAAATTAATTTTAAAAAAAATTCAAGAATAGAAACAGAATTAGAAAAAAACTAATTCATGAAAATTTAGGTAAAAATTATCTATTGACAATAATTAGAATATAAAGTTTATTTATTAATTAGGATATTAAATATTACAAATTTTTAACTTGAATGAATATAAATAGTTTCTTTTTGATCTAAAACCACTCCACATTTATTTGGAACCTCTTTAAAAAACATGATCTTATAATCCTCTATAGGTTCTCAATGACAACAGTTGATAATCAAGATGATAGTGACTCTGGATTTATTTATAATGTCAGTATTATGACAAATCCATAGTTTATAATGATCTAAATTGAATCTAATATAGAAACCATAACATGAATGTCAATTAAACATCCCCTAGGTAAAAACTCCCTTATGGAGTCATTTTGTGATGATATATTTTTTATATAAGGATCCCTTTAGGTGATATTGATGATTTACCTCATTCATTTTAGAGTGATTAATTAATTAGCTAATTTAATTTTTAAAATTACCTTAAACCTTATGTGAATTATAATTTCACCAATATTCAACACAACATTGAACACTAAGGGCTCAAATAAATGGAATAGTCAAAAAATTGTGTTTTTACTTGGATTAATTTATAGTATTATCGTTTTACATGTTTAAAGGACAAAAACTAATGAATGATATTAGTCATACTTGTTGAATGACAAAGGATCTATATTTTTATTGAAATAAATAAATTTAATTGTAAAAAATGAATTAACGGTTGATGATAGACCAATATTATTATTAATTATCCCCTTTATAAGGGATTATATTCCTTTACATATTATTCTCCTTTATTAGAGAAAAAATTTTCTATGTGTGCATTGGAAATTTAAAGTTACACCCATTTCTCATCACATTAATTCAAAATTTTATTTTGTGGAAAATGAATTTCAATTTATGAATAAGGGACATATTATTAAATCAATTAAATTATTCATCTCAAACATAATATATTTTTAGACAATTATGGTGTCTTTAACATAACAAATTATTCATCCAAAGCCTATTCATTTTGAAAATTTTGATTTATAACAAAATTCAATCAACATTAACATTGAAATTGTTTGTTAACAATATTATCCTCTAGAAAGGGAATTTCAATCCTTACCACTATTGATTAACCCAAATGAGTCATTTTTTACTATCCATGAAAACACATTAAAAACTATTTTCAATGTATCAGTGATTGTACCACACCATACTCTGATGAAGGTAAAAATAAAATAAATTACATAAGATTATTAATACCTTTACATCACCATTTATGAAACATATATACATTATTATTATTATACCAGAACACATAATTAGATGACAACAATCACCACATTATAACTTATTTCCATCCATTGGAAAGAAAAACATTAATTTCATAGATTATGGCCAGTTTCTCATCCATGATTTTTGATAGACTACTTATGTAATTTCTAGTAACTTATAATTATAATGATGATCACATAATGTAATGAATTAACCCTCTTAAAAATCATTTATCTAGAACATAGATTATCAGTTTTCTATTTCACCAAAATCTATATTTAATGGTCCAATCTAGTTTTGATGAGCCCAATTTTGAATCTTGAGACCCAAGAATAACTCCTAACACAACATGAGTGACAATGACCACAAACCATAGATCCAAAAACACAAACACATACCCTAATAACTCACATATCACAATGATATGTTCAGTAATTTCATAATTTATAATTTTTACTAAAATTAATATTTACCATAAAATGTTGAGGTGTTGGTTTCAAACATGACATGAGAACAAAACCCATGATCTAGAACCTTAAAATAGTTTGGATTTTGTATAAACAAGTTTCGGTCGTAATCTAGTCAACCAGTTTGAAAGGAATAATATTTGAGTTGGGATTAGGTTAAACTATCATAACAATCCCAACATGTTAAATAAAATAAAAAAATGTAAATAATATAATATAATTATAATAGTCATATCTTGTAGACTTTTTAGTCCATGTGTTTTATTTGGAGTTAGAGGTAGGGTTTTTACACTACCCATGTAGTGGGATTTCCTATATTTTTTTAGGGGTTAGGAATGGTTAAATTGGTTAGATGAGATAGGTTATATAGATTTTTATTAAAAAGAGGGTTAAGGATCAATTTATTCAGATTTAAAGGGTTATACAGGTAACATTTTTATTCACCATTTAATAAATGGTTCATGTTGGGACAACTATTTTGGCGAATGGGTTGGGTTCATGTTAAATATTTTGTTGGATTAAATATGTTAATTTTAATGGTACTATGTCTTATGAACCCAAATTTATACATTTACACATCGATGGGTAAATTGCTAACATACGTATAAGATATTTCATCGAATATCCTCATCGCATAAACTCACTACAAAGCTACAATTTCATTATAAATGAGGGAAAACACTACTCAATGAGACATGTGATATTATTGATCATCAAAATAGTACGATGAATCTAGTGAAATTTATTGTAATAATAAACCCCTTATATTAATGAGATTTTATATTATTTTATAGATTCCACCGAAAATCAGCACACTCATACTAATATTACAACAAATAGTAATCGCTTCACCAATAATGTTATCTGTGTCATCCATGTTTACTATATGATGGAATTCCAAAAAAATAAAAAAATCTATAGGGAATTATAAGAATGGAAACACATCTATAGAGACGGGTTTCTAATTTTCATTGAAGAATTATTTAAACCATTATAGCGGTATATGATCATATTAAAACACCCAACAATGGAATACTCATCATTAAACCTTCTAGTAGGGTCATGATCATAAAAAAGATATCAAGATGGAC
Organism: Viscum album; assembly: GCA_963277665.1. Classification (NCBI taxonomy): domain Eukaryota; kingdom Viridiplantae; phylum Streptophyta; class Magnoliopsida; order Santalales; family Viscaceae; genus Viscum; species Viscum album. The sequence continues at coordinate 198,932,098 of OY728121.1, read as the reverse complement.
AATCAAAAAAATTCATGTAACTATAATATAAATTATATAAAAAATAATGTCTTTCAGAGTATTTTTAATCATCAATAAAACACATCTTGACTGATTTCTTCAATGTTAACGAATAAAAAATTGTGTATCAATCCCATCCTTCCAATTATCACCTACCAAGGATCATGATTAACAAACATCTACATCCTAGATTACTGAACTCTAAGGGATACAATTATTTTTAAAATCAATCCCATACAACTAAACTAGTTTTAACTAGGTAATAAAAATTTAATAGGTTATATAATATCTATTAGTAAACACTGAGTTATGGGGTAATACCTTACCTTGCTGATGAAATGGTTTGAAATCATAGATTTACTCAACACACTATTTTAGGACTAACTCCATTATCATTGTGGGAGTACATAACTCCAATCATGGAGAACCATTAACCATTTAGTTGAAGGTTTAGATACACTTATTAATGAATGATACACACTTTTCACTATTGGGTATCTATATCCACTTGTAACGTATCTTCACCCCTATCTTCGGTAGAGTATTTACTCCAACTAATAAGGGCCACATGCTTAAGTGATTTAGGGGATACAAAACTCTGATTATGGTAGACCCCCACCTATATCATAGAGGATATATATAACCCCTTATGTCATACATGGTACACATTACTTGTCAATGATATGATGAATCATGAAATACCTAAGCCAATAGAGGATATGAGGGACCAAATTTTTTAAAAAAAATCTTATAATGGTGTTCCTAATCTAATTACTATAACTAGAACCCATGAATTCTAGTAACCCCACCTTGTTATATTGATTATTCTAATAGAAGGATTGTACTGCACTTCTAATGAATAAATTTCTCGGAGGAATCATATAGCATCTTTCATAGGTGATATCACTATTATTATGATTCCACATCACGAAAATGAGAATTCCATGACCACTATTTTATAAATAAATCCATATAATCATTCCTTGTAAACAATTATCTGTATAAAGTATTTAGTAGGTAGATTATTGGATTCCATTACAATGAATAAATTTTTTATCACATCCTATATTTATTTCACATATTCTTAAAAATATAAAAAACCTCCAAATCAATTCACTAATCTAATTAAAACAATCCCAAAATGTCTCTTATAATTTAATGTTTTAATTATAAAAAAGAATTATCAAAACCCACAATAAGTGACTCATTCTAATAGGAATCATCCACGGTTGGTATGTAGTTCATTAATGCCACCCAAAACAAACCATCATTAGGATTTGGTCTAGATATAAGAAAAAAAATATAACACTCCATGGGATGTAATATCATATAATCGTATTATAAATTGATACATATGAAAATCCTTGAAAACAAAAATACTCATAAAATATATGTACAACCTATATAATAAAACATATGACAAATAATTCAGTTATCCATAAATGCATTTTAGGGGATCCTCTCAAAATAATGAATGTATAAGTTACAAACAAACTAAAGAAAATTTATATATATAATTAATTTAAAACACCATGCTATACTTTCGTTTGATATGTGTACTAAAATTAGTCACCTTTATCAAGAACCACTAATATTTATCTCCATGTACATCAAATGATTCATTATCATCCCATAACTATATTCCTTATATATACACAGTACATGTATGAAAAATCTATACAAGGTTGAGTATAACCATATTATTAAGATTCCATAAACAAAATGGATGGATCAAATGAATGGGTTGTTAGAAACTGAAGAAAAAGAATGTCATAAACATAAGATTTATAGATACAGAACCCAGTGGTTTATAAATAATTTTTTTTATAGACTTGTACCTTAGGGGTTTTAATCATATGTAACAAGGGATGCCATGAAAAAATTAATAAATTAATAAAAAAAACTACTCTTCTAATTAAAAAATTTTCAATCTATCAAAATAATGAATAAAATATAGATCTGATAAGGTAATTTCATATTCCTAGATAAAACCCTAGAGCTAAACCCTTAAATTTAGGGTAAAATAATATACATATCTGATAAAAAATGACGGTGTCATTAAAACATATTAATAACATTAAATATCATCACCCAAAACATTAGAGGATAACTAACAGAAAAAATAAGGGTTAATATTACTTTATCAATGATGTAATGATTGAGGATATATTTTATCCATTTTTCAAACAATATCAACTTTACAGTTCGTTAAATATAATATTACATGTAATGATAACATTAAGCATACTCCTTGGCTGTGGATCACTCCCTTCTATTCTCATCAATTTATTTTCTAGAGAAAGGAAACTGAAATAACTTTCTTATCGTCATGTTCCATATCCACCATTATAATTAGTGAATATATGAATCATAGAATAATATATTTATTCAAAGTAAAACATGAAAGAACTATTCCTATGTTATATATATAAATGTGATATAAATATATAGGCTCCATTATGAGGTATGATTAACCTATAAATTTATAATTCATATAGTGATATTCTGGAGAAAATTTACATACCTCATTCTGGGAATGATGAATCTATTCCAGAGGTCCATGAGAGAGTATAAAATCCAAGATATGAATATGGAAGAAGACCCTATCATCTATACATCACTAGGGGAGTACCAATCCCTAATTCCACTCTTTATGTCTCATCTAATATATTTCAATGATAATATTGATCTAAATGATTATATTAATCGAAACATTACCTTATATTACTTTTTGTGGTGAAGAGGACGACATTATTTCACCCTTATGAAAAATGATCAGATTGATAATTTTAGTGTCTGTTAATGAAACCATAGAAATATGATATGAAATTGAAAAATAGAGGGAGGGTACATGGATTTCAACTATACCATCATGGTTCATATACTCTAGGGGCAGTTTTCACGACCTATATCCTGGGGCCCGTGCAGTGACTAACCCAAGCCCGCCTTCCATTGGCCTGGAGCCGGTGACTAGCACCGAAATTTGTATTCGCTATAACCAGGAAGGCATTGCCTTTATAACCTATAAATACACGCAACCAAGCACACAAAAAGATACGTACACAATCAACTGTTTAGAAAAAAGACTGTTGAATGTAAAAAAGGGGCCGGAATACAAGCTCACCAGTAATAGTACAAGTACAACTGAAATACTATAAAACTGAAGAAAATGAAAGGCAGCTATTGGGTCATCCTTTGAGGTTCCTACCTGATGGGTAGGTACTGATCACCTGCTACGCACTCCACATCTGCATGTCTCCTATGCATATTGTCACATTGTATGGTCCACCTATAAACCTCTTTTAGCCCTGGTTCCCTCAGCATTGTTCAGAGTTGTCCGTCATCTTCACAAAAGACAACAAGGTAAGGGCATAGCCCATGCAGTGGCTAGTATAACGATACTATGCAGGGACCCTGAGACCCTCAAGGTATCACAAAATCCACCAAGGAAATACAACAAGGCTTGAAATCATCTGACAACCATACTTAGGTATAAGCCCATGCATATACCTAAGTTATCAGGTATACCCATTTCAATTATGAGGGAAACATAGAGTCCAACTAAAAACCCAAACCTAAACTATTCAACCAAGGAAGGAATACCACCAAGGTAAGTACTATACAGGTACACCACACATATGAATGCCACTGAGGAATTACCACGATGGAAAGTACCACAAGGTACGGACTTAGCTCACAGATGGTATTACTTTGGTACAGTAGTAGATATTATTAAATGTTACTACTGAATCATCTATCTCTGTTAAGAGGAAGACCCACAAAGGATCCATAATCATCATCAGTCCCATGAAGGTTCTTAGTACATCGTCAGACCCACATTGTATCCTAGTACATTTTCAGTACATCGTCAGACCCACACAGGATCCTAGTACATCACCAGTATGTCATCAGTCCATCATAGGATCTCTAGATGCTGACCCACATATGATCGCTTGGTGCTGACCCATACAGGATCACTCTGTGCTGAATCAAACATGATCTCTAGGTGCTAACCCACACATGAACGCTCAGTGCTGGCCCCAACTAGATCGCTAGCTGTTGACCCACACAGGATCGCTCGGTGCTTACCCACACAGGATCTCTTGGTGTTGAACTACATAGGATCTCTCAGTGCTGACCCACCCAGGATCTCTAGGTGCTAACCCACACATGATCGCTCGGTGAAAAACCACACAGGATTTCTAAGTGCCGACCCACACAAGATCTCTCGGTGCTAACCCACACAGGATCGCTAGGTGATAACTCACACATGATCTCATGGTGCTGACCCACACAAGATCTCTAAGGGATGAACCACACAGGATAGCTTAGTGTTGACCCATAGAGGATCACTATATATTCTTCACATCACATCCAGCTACTGGGTTCCCACACTAAGCTTTCTCATCTCTGGGAGGGTTTTCATCTCAAGACACTATTCGATACTCCTACTACCATGAAATCCCACAAAGATGTATCTCAACGGACCACCATGTCATAGGGGTCTCAATGTAACAGAAAATTCATCAATTAGATGAAGGAACAGTATGTTATTAGCCTTTTAGTCCTGAGGGTCCGGTTGGATTCGTCCTCGATCCAACCTGACCTTTTCCCAACTTTATCCAAATATCATGTGGGGAATACCAATGAGACCATCTGACACCGTGGTTTAGATTTCCATTGATGGTTTGTCAAATGGACACCTTGTGCAAAAGTTAAGGCCAATAGAGGGAAAATCTCGTAGTTGGTCCTGGTCTGTTCTAACCCGTTTGGGTCGACCCGGCCCGCTGGGCCCGGCCCGGCCCATGCTGGGCAGCACGGGGGCCGCGAGGGTGGTGCGGAGGCTGCATGGGAAGAATGGAGGTCACGAGGGAAGTGAGGTATTGGGTCGGTGAGGCCTCGGGGGCCGTGGAGGGATGTAGGGTGGTGAGGCCATGGGGTAGCAGACGGCCCCGAGAGGGCGGAGCCGGTGGGGTTGTGGGGGGCCACGGGGCGGCGATGGCCACATGGGATTTTGAGGTCCGCAGAGTCAGCGGTGCGGTAGAGGCTGTGGAGGCTACGGGGTGGCTGGGCGGCCATGGTGCAATGATCCACCGCAACTAGCCAGATGGACAACCGTCCTCTCCGCATGGTGTGGTCGCATGCCATGCCTTCACCGTTGGCCGGTTCGGCCGACCGCTTTCTGTTCGTTGCTATAGCACAAAGCTTCCTTCTTCTATTGCGAAGAACACACCATTGATGAAGAATAATTGAGGGGTCGGTCCATGTTTGTTTGCCCCGCACACTTCGCATTAGAGCGGTAGAAAGAAGCTCACGAGGGATGATTAAATGTGAGGGGGAAAATTAACATTGATAAATTTTAAACACAACACTACTTTGAATGCTCATTGACTTTGGAAGGGGTTAAGTCAGTGAAGTCGGTGTTTCCTCGATCGTCAATTCATTTTCGTCAGAGATGTCCTACGTTGGCCGCCACCTCAAGGTGATTCCAATCTTGCTGGAGGTTGGTTAACTCGTTCTTCGATCACCAGTGTTCTTTCTACATTGGGAGGTTTTCTTCATTGCAGAGGATAAAAGTTTCTCCATGTTATTTTACAACACTTATCCCAACAAAATAAAAGGCAGTATAAATATAATCAGGTTTTATTAATTGAATTTGAATTGTCAACATTAATCTAGAGTAGTTAGAAAAATTAATGTGGAGGATGTTCAAGAGACTTCTCCACATTCAAGAGGGACTTTTAGAGTTTCTCCCATTATGAAGGTTCAGGTGGCCCAACCCTTTGGAATTAAAAAATTGGGGGGCCTTAGGCTTTGGTGTTCCCCACCAACAAAAATCATGTTGAGGGGGTTTCTAAAATAAAAATGTAAGACATTTTTATTTTATTTAAATAATTCAAAAAAAAGATAAATAATTATCTTTCACTCTCAACCCACTGTGGACGAGGAGATGATCTCCTTAAGAAAAAACCGGCGCAGCGAGTTCAATGGTTCCCTCAGATTTCGATTTCAAGCAACAGTTTAAATGTTACAAAAACTCGCACGCATGTTTATTGAATGCACTTAAAAAAGTTCATAAATTCATTCTGGGCACCCCGGGCCTTGGAATCACGTTCCGTCAATTTTCACGGACTCGTAAAAATCCCATAAACTATGAAAAAAATTCATTGAATTTATGGGGCTTTACATTCTCCCCACCTCAGGGACTTGCATCCCCTTATCCATAACACAAACTAAGGAAACAAGTGTGGGTAATGAGCACGAATCATAGCCTCCTTCTCCCATGTGCTCTCCTGGAGGTTCTCACGCTACCAGTGAAAATTCACTAGAGGTATCGACCACCCATGAAGAACATGGTCTTTTCAATACTAAATCTCTACTAGAACCTCCTTAAAATTCACCCCATCGTTAACGTCCATCTCACCATTGTCGATGATGATAGAAGGGTCATGAAGATATCATCTCAGCTAAGATACGTGGAAGACCTCGTGCACCCTTTGCAACTTATTTTAAAGAGATAAGCAGTAAGCCACCCACCAACTTTGATAAGGACCTGTTAGGTTCTGATTAACCTCAGAGATAACTTGCCAACTCAGCCAAATATCTGCAAACTTCATCGGGGTGAGACCTGTAGATAGACGTGGTCAACATGGTCGAACTCCAGAGATCTTCGTCTCCTATCGACATAAGTCTTATACCTACTCTGTGTAGTCTTCATCCACTCTTGGATGATCTACAGTTTCTCTGTGGTTTCCCATACCATCTCTTGTCCCACTAGTGCTGACTCCCATGCGTCAGTCCATCACAAAGTTGATCTGCAAGGTCACTTGTACAACACCACAAAAGGTGCCATCCCAATGGTGGAGTGATAGCTTTAATTGTATGAAACTCCTCCAAAGGTATGTGATCCCCCTAGCTGTGACCTATGTCGAGGACACACATACGCATCATGTCCTCCTGGGTATGAAAGGTCAGCTCAGTCTGACCATCCACCGGCGAATGTAAGGCGGTGCATACATGAAGATGTGTCCTGAAAGCCACCTACAACCCCTTCCAAATCCAAAAGTAAAACATGTATCACGATTATAGACAATATTCAAGGGTACTCCATTTAGCTTCACAACATACTGCACGTAGAGGCATCCCAAGCTCTCTACTGAACCCTGCTCTCAGATCGGTAAAAAGTGGGATGACTTGGTGAGTCGATTGATGATCACCCACACCGAATCATGACCTCTGGACATACGTGTATGTCCTGTAATGAATTACATGGACATCCCAACCCACTTACACTCTAAGACCTAAATTGGCTAAACCAATATTTCGGGTACCTAATACTCAACCTTCACATGCTGAAAAGTGAGGTATAAAGAGACAAACTCTACTATGGCTTCTTAATTCCCGGCCACCAGCTCTGTCATTAGATATCCTTGAACATCTTCACCACCCCTAGATGTACTTCTAGATGGGATGTGTGGAACTCCCTCAACACTTTCTTCTGAAGTGACACCGCTACTATCGTACTTCTTCTGAAGAGGATGACGTGCTCCCATCCATCAGAAAATCCATCAGGTTCCTATCCTGTGGATATAAGAGCATGATGAGTCTTGTGGTCAATGTCCCCATGCTACACCTCTCTGCCTCGTTGAAAAAGTGGGGGAGTGATAGTATGAGACTGAAGGAATGATTCTCCATCACGTTCCATGAAGGATATCTGCTAAGCTGCAAACTGCTTCGTTGCCTAACCTAGAAGTTGTATACCAGATCTACGGCTGAGTGCATCTCCTACAACATTCCCCTTCCCAGGAGAATAGACTATATCGAAGTCATAGTCTTGGAAGAACTCAAGCCAACATCACTATCTCAGGTTCATGTCTTTTTGAGTGATGATATACCCAAGACTCTTGTGATCAGAGTACACTTTAAAATGCTCATCCATCAAGTAATGTTGCCACATCTTCAAGGAGAATACCACTACTGCTAACTCCATGTCATGGGTAGTGTAGTTAATCTCATGTTGTCTCAGTTTTTGAGATCCATATGTGATCACTACTCACTCCTCCATCAGGACACATCCGAGTTTAGTCCTTGATTTATCATAGTAGACTACATACCCTATGCCCTCCTCTAGAATCCTCAATATGGGGGCCCTATTCAGCCTCTGTCTGATCTCCTAAAAACTCTGTTGGCATCTCACCGACCAAAAGAATGGTTTCCCCTTCTTCTTCAACACTGATAAAGGTGCTGCCACTTTCGAGAAATCTAGCACAAACCTCTGGTTGTATCTAGCAAAACCCAGGAAACATTGTTTCTCCATCACAATCCTACGTGGATCGCAAGATAGTACAACCTCAATCATGGCTGGATCCACTGAAACTCTAACCTCTGAGATGAAGAGTCCCCAAAAGTGAATCTCTTAGATCTAAAACTGGCACATTGGGAGCTTACCATAATGTGGGTTCCCTCGATGTTTGTCCAGTACTACATGAAAATGATATGAATGCTCCTCCTCAGTTGCCGAGTAAATAAGAATGGCTTCGATGATGACTACTACAAAGCGATCAAGGTATGGTGGAAAGATTCTATTCATGTGTCACATAAACACTACTGATGTATTGGTTACATCGAATGGAATAACCAAGAACTAGTATTGGTCGTACCGACATCTAAAAGTCGTCTTCTACACATCCTCATCTGGTACTCTAAGCGGGGGATAGCCTTTTATGAGATCTATCATTCAGAACCACTATGCTACCTTCATTTGATTAAAGAGGTCACCAGTCCTCAAAAGTTGGTATTTTTTCATCATGGTCACCTAGTTCATGCACCGATTTTCAACGAATCCTCTCTAGCTCCCATGTGACTTCATGGTGAAAAAAATTTGGGGTACCCAAGGAGAAACACTAGGCCGAATAAACCTTTTCCCCTGTAAGTCCACTAGCTGTACCCACGGCTCACAAAGCTCTTTGGGAGCCATCTGATACGCTGTTGTAGATATAGGTGTTGTCCCTGGGTACAAGTAAATGTAAAAATCCACCTCTTTCAAGGAGGAAGACCTAGAACATCATTAGGGAAAATCCAGGTACTATTCAACGACTACATGATAGCTCAGACTCTCCACATAAACTACTCCGAGGGTTAGGCTATCCAACTGATGCGTGATCGGCTGCACTCTCAATCGGGTATGACCTTCCTATTCTATATAGGCTCCTTTCATAGTGGTGAAGGTAAACCTATTCCTATCCGTGAGGACACAACGAACTTTGATCCTAATACATTCTATCTGAGAATTGAGTATAGATAAATGTTCATACCCAAGATAATATCGTAAGGCCTAGACACCACTACTAGGAGATCCCAGTCGATTCTCTCTCCTCCTAACGTCAGCTCACACTACCAGCACCATTGCGTAAACATCGAATCCTCTCCCGTTGGATTCTCCGCCTCTAAGGATAGAGCCAACAGATCCATCAAAATATCCGAGCTCTGAATGAGGGATTGCCAATAAAATAATGACTGGAAGCTATGTATATACGTTATGCAGCTAATGTGGAGTAGACACAGATCATACCTTATATCATCTCTAGAGCACCATGGTTGTAGGACTCAGCTGCATGGAGCAGTGTTCGCCCCTATCCTCCTGCTCCCTATGGTCAGGGTGGACCACCTTGTGGTCGTGGTAGTAATATCTGGAAACGTCTCCCACCACCAACGGCACTGCCAACTACTCTGCCACATCTGCCTGCTCCATGAAGACCTCCTCAGTCATACCATTGTCTCTGCGTGGGCGGTCCTTTAACCATCTTCTGATCATCTGAATGGTGGGACTGACAGTCAGGAGCAATGTGACCTTTCCTACTGTATGTGTAAAATTGCATGTTCATCACATGACTTGATCAGTCTCGGGTTCCATGCCCTACAGATCCTGAATCATGCGGTCGTACACCATTAGGTGTAGTCCTCTTGGACCTCTGTGACATCTGTCTACTGCCAGCTACATAAGACTCCGCTACGTGACTTCCAATGGTGGGTCTCGCTTCTGGTGACTACTTTGCAAGGCTACTCACCACTAATAGGGCTCTCCATAACACCCTCTCATGCATCGGGATTCTATGAGAAATCATCGAAGCCCTAATCTCTCGCATGATCCCCTAATCAATGGTTCATGCCCTCAATAATGGGTCTCGCACCATATATATATGGAGTAGTGTGAGAGATTAGTGAAACTAATTGATTACTAAGCCACAATCATGTTGCCTTTCTACCGAAGAAGAATCTCATGTATGCGCACTACGCGAAGAGACTCTGGAACAAACACTACCTGAAACAGGCTCTCGAAGTCTGCCGAGAGAAGCGTCATCTTATTGTGAGCCTCAAGAATCAAGATCCATCATCTTCTTGCTGCTTCCCATAGAACATTGGTGGAATGGATTACAATGAGATCGACTCGTGTCCCTACATGTCAGAAGACTCTCCCCATGGCCTCCATCCAATCCTCATCTGCATGTGGGTCCATCTGTCCCCTGAACCTGGGTGGCCTCTGGCACTGGAACTCATGCAACGTGCTCAAGTAGCATGCACCCACTGTGTCTAGGGATGGTGGCATCAGTGGCCCAAAGGGTAATGGTACTATCGGTGCCTACAGTGTAGAATCTACTGGAAGTGGGCCCATCAATAAGGCCACTTCACTCGGTGGGCTATCAGTGCATACTATATCTGGAACCCTAGCTGGCTATCTGCATGGAAGCATCATGAAAACAAACAGGTGCGTCATGGTCTATAATTTATACCTATTGAGCTGAGTCAATGAGATCACAATGTAAACTATAGAAAAAAACACACAATCAATGTTATTGTGCACTGAATTGGAAATCAGAAGTTAGGGTCCTAGTGTATGGATACGTCGGTCGCTGCACCAAAACATGATTCCATATACTGATAATGACACTCACTAAACATAAAACTATTGCTGTTAAAAAGAAATAACAGTGTCCTATATTCAAAAGTAGAACCGACTCCATTGATACCAATTTGTCATTACTCGTCCCCCGAGGCTCGTGCTGTGACTCCCCCAACCCCGCATTCTATAGGCCAGGGGCTAGAGACTAGCACTGAAAGGAATATTCCCTATCAACCCTAAGGCATTGCCTTTATAACCTATAAACACATGCAACGAAGCACACAACAAGATATGAACAAAGGTAAACTGTTTAGTAAAAAGTGTGCTAAAAGTAAAAAAGTGGCAGGAATACAAGACGATCTGTAATAGTAAAAGGACAACTGAAATTTAATACAGCTGAAGAAAATGATAGGATGCTACTTGGTTGTCCTCTGAGATTCCGACACGAAGGTTCGGTACAGATCACCTCCTCAACACTCCATGTTTACCCTTCTACTCTGTGTATCGTCACGTTGTATGGCCCACCTCCTGGCCCTATCTTTTCCCTATACCCTCAGCCTCGATTATTAATGTTCTTCGTCAGCACCAAACACAACAATGTGCGTGCATAGACCGAGTGGGGTTGGGTATAACGATACTCAGTAGGGACCCCGAGACCCTCAATGACTCAGAAAATCCACTAAGGAAAAAACAAAATTCATGAAATCAATTGACAACACTAATTAGGTATATGCCCACACATATACATATGTTATCAAGTATTCCCATCTAATTCATGAGGAAAACATAGAGTCCAACTCAAAGCCCAATGCTGAACTATTCCAAAAAAGAATGGAATACCATGAAGGTAAGTACCACACTGGTACGCCACACAAGATATTACCACCACGGTATTACCATGAATGAAACTACCACAAGTTACAGACTAAAATGACACCAGATATTTCTTAGGTACAATATTATAGATGATTAGATATAACTAATGAATCATCTTACTCTGTTTAGAGGCAGTCCCACAAAGGGTCCCTAATCATCATCAGACCCACATAGGATCGTAGTACATCATCAGACCCACACAGTATCCTAGTACCTCATCAATACATCGTCAGACCCACACTGTATCCTACTACATCTCCATTACGTCGTTTTACCCATATAGGATCTATGGGAGCTGATTCACATAGGATCACTTGGTGTTGACTCACATAGGATAGCTCGGTACCAACCCACACAGTTTCGCACGGTGCTGACCCACAGAGGATCGGTCGGAGCTGACCCGCACATGATCGATTGGTGCTGACCCACACGGGAATTCTCATTGCTGACCTGCACATGATCGCTAGAGTCTGACACAAAAATGATTTCTAGGTGCTAACCTACACATGATCACAAGGTGTTGACCCAGACATTATATCTCAATGCTGACCTATACAGGATCACTATGTCCAGACCCACAAAGGATCGCTCGGTGTTGACCCACACAGGATCAATAGGTGCTGATCAACACATGATTTCTCGGTGCTAACCCATAGATATCTCTTGGTGTAGAAAAACATAGTATCACTTGTTGGTGACCCACACTTGGTCGCTAATCATTCTTCATGTCACAGCAAGCTACTGTGTTCCCTCACAAAGATTTCTCGTCTCTGGGAGGGTCCGCTCTTGAATACACTGGTTGATACCACAACTTCCATGAATTCCCATGAAAAAGTATCTCAATGTATTTCCATTTCATAGGGTTCTCGATGAAATAGACGGCGCAAAAATCCGATTCCAGGATTGTATGTAATTAGCAATTTAGTCTTGAGGGGAAGGTTGGATTCATGCTCGATCCATCCTGACTGTATGCCAACTTTATCTGAATCTATAGTATGGTATACTAAAGGGATTGTCTCGGTCAAAGTTTTACATCACCATTGAAGGATTTTCAAATGGACGTCTGGTCCAAATTTTATGGCCGATAGAGCAAAAAGCCCATCGCTACTCCGGGTGCGGTCCGACCTAGGCGAACCGACCTGGCCCGACCCAAGCTAGGCGGCGTGGGAGCCGTGAAGGGGCGCAACGCCGCAAGGTTGGTTTGGAGGCCTCGATGGCAGAGAGGCCGCGAGGGCGGAAAGGACGTGGGTCAGTGAGGCCACGAGGGATGTGGAGGGTAGCGAGTCCCTGTGACCGTGGGGGCCATGGAGGGCTGCGGGGCGGTGAAGGTCACAGGGTCGTGGGGTGGTGAAGGTCGCAGGGCCATGTGGCGGTGAGGCAGCATGGACCATGGGGCAACGAAGGTTGTGGGGGGACAATGTGGTGGGGGAAGTGGAGGGTTGCGGAGGTCGCGTGGTGGCGACGGGTGTGGGGGTGGCGGGGCGGCGGTGGCCATGGAGGTCGTGGGGCGGCGCGGCGGCCACGGTGATGCGGTCCGCCGTGGCGGGCCGGATGGCTAGTCGTCCTCTCCACGTGCCGAGATCACGCATCACACCTTCGTCTGCGGTCAGTTCATCTAGCTACTTTTCGTTCGTCATAATGGCACAATGCCTCCTTCTTCCATCGCGAAGTGCAGACCATTATTGAAATAAAATAGAGGGGTCATGCCATGTTTTCTTGGCTCACACCCTCCACGTTAGAGCAGTAGAAAGAATCCCACATGGTATGATTCAATGTGAAGGGAAAAATTAACATTCATCAATATTAAACCCACCCATACCATGATTTCTCGTTGACATTGGAAAAGGTGAAGTCGGTGATGTCTGTGTTTCCCCGATCGTCAGTTCCTTGTCGTCGAAGCTGTCCTACATTGGTTGCCTCCAAAAGGGAGTTCCAATCCTGCTCGGGGTTAGATTCCACATTCTTCGATCTCTGGTGGTGAATCATCGTTGGGATGTGTTCTTCATTGGAGAGGGTAAATGATTCTCCAAGTTATTTTTCAACACATCTCCCAAAAAAAGAATATCCCATATAAATTAAATTAGGTTTTATTAATTTAATTTTAATTTGAACCATTAATTAGGAGGGGTTGGCATAATTAATGTGTAATATGTTTAGGATACTTCTCCACATTAAAGAGGGAGTTTAAGAGTCCCTCGAATAATGAGGGTTCAGATGGCCCCCCCTTTATGATATTAAAAAATTGGGGTGTTTTAGGCTCGGGTGGGCCCCACAACCATAACTGTGTTGATAGGGTTTCAAAAAGAATTTTTTACATATTTTTATTAATTAATTATTTTACAAAAAGGAGAAAATTTTATCATTCAGTCATGCCCCATTGTGGTCACCGTGATGGTCTCCTTAAGAGAATACTGGCACTCCAAGTTCAACGGTGCCCTGACATTTTATTTCCGAGCACCGGTTTAAAAGATACAAAATCTCGCTCACATGTTTACTGAATATACCCAAAAAATGTTCAGAAATTCATTTCGGGCCCACTGGGCCTCTAAATCACACGCCGTCAATTTTCACGGACTGGTAAAATTCTTATATAATTAAAAAAAAAGTCATGGAATTTATAGGTCTTTACAGTAGTGATAGTGTATCACAGTGTCCCTATAGTGAAATCTAACATACATTATGTGTCCTCCAGATGGAATTTCATGTGAAATCCAAAAGTGTCATTGGAATATAATAATGAAACAATGTCATCTATCACACATGGTGTGTTCTTTTTATCTATAAAAATTATTATCTGATCGTTTATAAAACACTCTTTCATTCTAAACGATAATTCTACTTTATAGACATGACATGTTCTTATTATCATATTTTCATGGTTATCCAATTTGGAATATAGGTGTGTGTGGAATTCAGTGATTTATATCATCTCAATATACCCAGAATGTAACCAAATTTGATACAATATTTGAGTACTCATGTTTAGAATCTGTGTGTTCATAATAAATCAATAAATGTTTTTCAAAATATAATTCTTATGTTTATCAGTGAATCATATTATAATGAATCTATACATTATTTTTATTTCTTTTTGAATCCTAAGACATCATCCAAACTAGGATTCCACCCCACCATCAAACCGGTGAATTTCCATCCATAAAAACCACTAAAACCATTATGTAACACATTTTATGTTCCAAAAGGGACACATACATCTACCACTACCCATGATATTCACCCAGGCTTACATTGCGAGTTTGAAAAAATCACCAATCCACCCCTCAATGCCTATAATATTCACAACCAATGAGGATACAATATCAAATATTTATTATCATTTTCCACTTATAAATTCCACAACCACTGGCCTATATGAGGTTTTGCGGTTTTATCATCTTATGGCCATTATAAAGAGAGAGATTGAGAGATTAGGGGAAAGTGTGAAAAATAACCAGGTAGTCAAAGAGTAAAAGTGATTTGATGCCTACCTAAGATGATGATATCATTTCACATAGAGGAATGAAATTTGAGGGTGAGTGAAGGGAGGATGTGGCATGTTAATATTATTCCTTATTATCATCTTCATCCATTGATCCATT
Source organism: Viscum album (assembly GCA_963277665.1). Classification (NCBI taxonomy): domain Eukaryota; kingdom Viridiplantae; phylum Streptophyta; class Magnoliopsida; order Santalales; family Viscaceae; genus Viscum; species Viscum album. Next base: position 198,916,723 of record OY728121.1, on the reverse strand, counting down.
CATCTCAGGTTTATTTTGAAAAATCTAATTATCAAAACAATAATAAGAAAAAATAATCGCTCATTAAAATTTAGGTAAAAAAATTTATTCAAAAAAGATTAAAAATTTTAATTCTTATAATGAATAAATATACTGAACATAAATATTTCCTCCCACAATGAATTATCTAAAATTACCTCTCGATACATCAATGATATCTTATTATAATGCATATTCTCAAAGAACATGATCAGCTAATACCCTAAAGGGTTTTGTTTCCAATATTGGATCACTTTATGGGAGATACTGAGGGGATATTTAAACATATATTGTTTTTTCAATAATATATTTTTCTCAAAAATCCACAATGCCTCTGATTTGGGTCCTAAAACCTAAACACGAATTAAACATACCCTAGTTAACAACCACATATTGTTTAATAACAGGATTTTGGATTTTTCAAACAGGGTTTCATTGAAATATAATGATTATTTTTCTAGTCCACATGTGTGAGATTAATTACTTATTATTAAATCACATAATACATTAGTACAATGTAATTTTTACAAACATTTTCCCAATGTTAAACACTATGCATTGAAATTAGTGGAGCTCTATGAAAATTATTATTGTTTTTTACATTGAATAATTTACCATTTTAACATTTTATCAGTTTCATGGATTTTGATCTCATGAAAAAATTATGTAATTCTTTTAAAATAACCATGGCCTCATTTATTTGGGGAATAATAGGATAATTTTAAGCTTGGTTTAAATAATAGTGGTCATGTGGCCAATTTCTTCTGATTGTTAAAAATGAATTTACATGGATGTTTTTTTAAGATACATGATATACTAAAATGTTGATATAATTCAAAATGAATCTATAATATTCTTTTCACGAGTACTAATTTGATGGTGAATATTATGATTTTAATTAAGTAATCTAAATAATATTATTGAAAATAATAATATAGTTTCATTGTGTAAAGGTAACTTGTTCATCAGTTACAAAATGTTTGAATAAAGTGAAGTAAAAGGAAGGAGAGAGAGAGAGAGAGATTTTTAATTTAAATATGATATTAATATGAATGATGTTAACAAATAATATATATTATTAAATATTATTTTACAAGTGTAATGATGTATTTTTTTAATAAAAGTGTTAAATGATGGAGATATCATGATCTAGAACCTCATACAAATAACAATTTTAAGAGAAGTTGAATGATATTTCTATAAATGGACATGAAAATTTAATAATTTATAATAAAATGAAGGTATAATTTTTTGAAACATGAATTATATTCAAATATCAATATACATTTTTTATATTTTCCAATCCATTATTGTGTTTTCTGGAAGGAAAAACTATGTATGGGAAGTGTTCTCTCTCATTATTTGAGGGAGTGAATTTCCAAAAGTTTGTTATCCTTTAATGGGATTGGTCTTTGTAGAAATAGTATATAATACATATTTTTTATTGATATAAGAGATCATTTGTGTGGAACATCACACATTGGATATATCTCACATTTTGTGGCCCATGAAAATTTTTCTACATTCCATTTTCATCAATTTTTTTTGGAGATCTTCTGTAACACCCCGAGATTTTATGATAATTATTCATTTTATTTTATTTGATTTCATGTGTTTTATGCTACACCAAGATTATCTTGTGTTATACGCAACACCGTATTAGCATGCTGTATACACAACACTATTCATAGATTGTGTTACACACAATTTCAAGTTTGTTTGATAATAATCATTCTACGCAACATTGAGTGTATATATATATATATTCAATGTGTAAATGAAAAATGATTGGATTCTGTTATAAAGAAACAATAAATGAGTCTTTCACAACACATAACCCTGACTTGCCTTGCATTACACGCAATCACGACATTCCTCAATAGCGTGTGTAGTATGCAATACCTGGTTTCACTAAACAACGATATATTACTATAATATTATAAACTAGACTTTATGAATAGTATTAACTGAATTTTTAATTTTATAACATTATAGTTCATCTTTTACATTTTCTAGAATGAGGTATTAAAAGAAAATCAGTTTTTCAGATAAAAGAAATATATTTCAAAAAATGAAGTTTTACTGCCTTTTGATGGCGCACCCATTTTAAATCTAGTTTTAGACATGTTTATAATTTCAATTTTAAAAAATAAAATTCTTCTTTGGAATCAAGATATAAAAATTTACTTTGGATAAAATTTTCATATTATTTTGGTTACTTTCATATTTTGATGAATAGTTAAAACACGGTATATAATAATTTAAAAGAACAATTTCATCGCAATATTTTATATGGTTAAATTATAATATTTAATGGTTTAAAATTATAAATAGAATATATTTTTACCATTTAATATAATGTATGTCATTAGCATTAATTTTACATTGAATTCATATGTAAAAACATTTCAATCTTTGGCAATGTATTATCTTTTAAAACGTGTTTTCTTAACAACGGGATTAATTTTAAATTAATTACTTCAACTATTGTGTTTTGAATTTTGAAAAATGGATTTCTTATTTGAAATAAGGGGTTACATATTATGTTAATATGTTACTTTTATTTATTTTATTAATAGTAACTACGGTAATTATTATTTACTGCGGTTAAAGGTAAATATGGTAATTCAAGGTTAAAAGAATATTATAATAATTCACAATTATCTTGAAACTTTTCCTAACCTTATTGGATGAGTAATTTCAAACTATGGTCATTCTTGGGTCTATTTTGGGACCCCATGGAGCCACTTATGAAAGACAATGACACATTAGATTAATTAATTTAATGTAAAGACAAAATTGGCATTAACAAAAATCATTTAGTAATTAATTTTTATGTGGGGCTATATAAATTATATTTTAGACTATAAATATTCATTTTAAAGATAAAAAGATTTCCTAAATGTTGGTAGTTTCTTTATAATTTTTATAAATCAAATAAATTAAATTATTTATGACACAATAATGATGCAGTATTTAACTCATTAATAAATTATTTAAATAAATAAGATTATAATGATTAAAATATTATCCAAAACCTGTCCAATTCCTATTGGATGATTTTATTTCGAATAATAGACATCTTATATTCGACATTAATTCTTTTTGGACCTCTTTAAACAGAATATAAGTTTATAATAAAATAATGTTTCCACACTTTCCTAAAGAGCCCCTCCTCTCCATTATAAAAGGAGACCACTTCTATGCAATTCCACGCACATCTAAAGCCATTTGGATCGTCCAAACTCTTCCCAATTAATCTCGCTACATCCCTATACTCCCCCTTTAAGTCATAAATTAGTAATAAGGAACTTCAATAAGCCCTTTTGGTTCAATCTAATGGAAGATACCCAAATTAATGGTAACAGTTTCTCTTGAGTTGTTTTCTGTTATTCTGCTTCTCTAACCCCTAAACTCCTTTTAATCCATTCTTTTGTAACAACACCAGTATCAAAAATATACTAGGATGTTGTTATGATAAGGGTTATAACTACACTTACACGCACCTCAATCTAATGGATGAAGAACATAATGTTTTTGTTGATGGAAAACTAACGCCTCACGAAATTATGATTGTTCAATTTTATGCAACAACCACTCATAGTGGACATTATGATGGAAATGTATTTATATATGATATATATAATTTTTACGATATCCTTATTCTTATTTACTTCAAAATTATATCATGCCTTTATTGTTTCCATAGTGGGTAAATACGATGATCTCATTTGAAGAAGTACAGACTATCACCCCCTCAAAGTGATGTTATTCGTTAATGCCTTATATGGGATGTATAAAGGATGGAGTTAATGATATATATATATATATATATATATGATATTATACTCTAATTATAATATAACAATTCTATTAAAATAATAAATAGAAATGAATTTAGCGTTCATGCGTACGTACGGCTTACTGTCTCCATGAATGGTGCATTGCATTTCTTAAATCCATATGTTATTTAATATTATAAATACAAGTATATGCTGGATATATAATGAATATATATGATATATAAATCATGATTTACATTATGGAAGTATGTAAATCATGATATAAGTAATAATAACATCAATAATAACAATTCCAAACATGTACGATAAATAAGATGATTTTACCCAAAACATTGTTTTAACATTGGATTTACAAAAGAACGGGTAATATAAAGTCATAAGTAAACCATATATGAAATCATAACAATAAATATGATTTTTTAATAAGTCAATTATATTATTTAAATCATTATATAGGTGTTTCGGATACGTATGAAGCATATCAGACCTAACGTAAGGGATAACTTTTCCGAACTCGTTTTTATCCGAGATTGTTTATTTGTAAATTTTTACTGGGGTTATATTTATCATCAACATCCCTATTCTATAAAAATTATTCCATGTATTTTTAAATTCATTTTTACCCTTTTTGACTTTTACTACATGGTATGTAAATAATCTTTTTTATACAATTTACTTTTTGACTTTTTCGGCAGAAGTACGAGAAGAATTTTTTTAACTTATACGGCATGAAATGATTTTTTATGGTTTTATAAAGCCTTATTTTCATGAAGATTCCTAAAAAATATTTGATTAATTTTTTTTAAAAAAATCATTTTCTTCTAGAATTTCATGACATTTTGTGAAAATAAAATGATTTTGAAGAAGAATGGATATTTTCCTCAAGAATTCATTTCAATTGTTTTATCAAAACCATTTTCCATCTAAGATGACATTATTTCATATGTGTCTCTATAATTTAAATGTTTTCACTTTTCATATTATGAAATGATATCCATTTCTTTTATATACATTATGTAATGATGAGATGATATTTGTGACACCCATTTTATCCATTGGGTTATTATGAATGATGTATGTTTATTTTGTGGCACAAGTAAGAATGATTTAATTATGAGATTGGTGGGACTTATATCTCCCTCCAATGAATTGGGTAATGATTTATATCTCATGAGATAGACATGGCTGGAACGACAAGTAAATCCAGTTCAGTAATACATGGCTTTAACGACAAGTAAACCCGGTTTAATAAGGGACTTTCACCACTAAGATGGTCTTGGAAGAAATTCCTTGGCTACTATGGAAATAAAATCAAGTGCTTAATGTTTTTCCACAATTACAAGTTTTATTCCCATGATATTTTATCATGATTAATGTTTTTTATGATCTATGCCTTATGTATTTCCATGCTTTATGTCATTGATCAATATTTTGATATTTAAACATTATGTTCATGTTTTTAAGTTAACATGTATATCATTTGTTTTATTTTATCCATGCTTACCCTTACTGAGAATTTGAGATAACCCTTTATATGTTTTCTATTCTCCATGATATAAAGAAATGCTTTAGGTAAGAAAAAATAAGGGGAAGATCTTTATGGGAGATTTTGAAGATCTTTCACCCCGATTAGAATATTATTTTTCCATGTTTCAAAATACAATAAACTATTACGGTCCTTGTGTGTGTTTTATTTGTTATGTTTTAAGTATTCCGCAAAAGTAATGTAATGTCCATGTACGTCAAGATTTGGGCCTCTACAGTTGGTATCAGAGGAAAGGTTTAGTTAACCTTTGGAAACTAGGATGCGAAAAATTTAGTGAGATCCCTAGAGATATTTCTAAGGTATGTCTAGGGATGTACCTAAGGTTAAGTATAAGTATATGTTATAGACCTAGAATTACGGTAACGTTCTAAGAATTAAACCTAAGATGTTAAATATTGAAGTCAATACCCCTTTATTATGTTGTTTTACCTATCATGATTTTTTACTCTCACACTATTCTTTTTGGGTTTTAGATGATGGTTGGTACCTGAATGAACCATGTTGATCAATGTAATGGAAAATGAAATGATTGTCCTTCTAAACAATCCAATTTTATGGGATATGGTGTGAAAAAACTTGTTACTATACTTACTCATGCTATGAATCATTCTGTACTTCTGAATGAGAAGAGATAGGAATAGTATTCTATTGAGTCCTTCATGAGTCAACGTCCCCCCTTCTTTTAGTGGGTCTTCTAATCCACTTGTTTCTTAACAATGGATCAGTAGCATTGTAAAGATATTTTACATACTTCACGGTTTGGAACATGAAAAAGTCATTCTGGATATTTACCGATTAGAAAGAGAAGAAGATCAATGGCGGACTTTAATTAAGAATACAAGGCCCCAAGGTGAAATTGAATCCATGGAATGGGATGAGTTCAAGAACTTATTTTTCAATAAGTACTTTCCTCGTATTCTTCGAACAAAGATTTAAAAAGAGTTCCTGGATCTAGAAGCAAAAGGATGATGAATCTTTTAGTATATACGAACAGAATTTTACAAGGCATGCAAGTTATGCATCTGGATCTATCATCAAACCTGAAATTAATGTTGATCGATTATTTAGTGGCTTAATCCAAGTCTTTGAAGGGAATTAGCTATAAGAGACTTCAGTAGCTATGAAGAAATTGTGTGTTGTGCTATCAAGGTAGAAATGGAAGTTGGTGTTACATATCCATCTCATGTTTTTGACAAGAAATGAAATATGGAGTTAAAGGAGAAATCACTGAACAATGGTGAAAAGAAGATGAATGTCTCTATATTCTCAAAGTGTGGAAAGAAGTATGGTGGATATTACAAAAAATTTACTAGAAAATGTTTTATGTGTGGAAATGAAGGTCATCGAGAAGTTGATTGTCAAAGTAACGGGAAAAAGGTATCTAATAATGTGAATAGAGAAAATCCAACAGAGAACTCTCTACCAACACTTCAATTCTTCAAGTGAAAGGAAATGAGAAATTGTGCTAATAAATGCCCTAATCCACGTGTTAATGATGATCAATGTGAGCAACGTCTTAAGGCAAAGGATAATGCGAAGTCTCATGCGATCACTATTTGTGATGTTGAGTATGAAAATGATGATGTGTAATGATTAAGTGCTTATGTAATAGGATTTCAAAATAGTATCATGGAATATCATTTATGTTATTGTGGAATTTTGGAATATATATGTATTGGTCTATTGTGTTTTTCAATAATTTCATAGTACCGACAAGTATGAAAAGTGATTCAAATATTTTGGAAAGCAGATTATATGAAAAAAATGATGGGATAAGGAGAAAATAAATTGTTTGATGGTATTCATGAGCTCATGATTGATATACGGACTATGTGATATCATGGTTTGAGTATATAGAATTTTTGGGATTTTGGTATGTGGAATAAGTTAACTTTTGACCGCATTCATGTTTTCACTAAGGTTTAATGGGTATTCATTTTTCAACAGAAAATATAATTAAGGTATTCACATGATTGGAATGTGACCAACAAGATATATGCGGGATAAATGATGGTATTCACATGCTTGTTATATGACCTTTTTAGTAATCATTCTCTTTATACTATGAGTTTAGATAGAAGTATTTTGGATAATCCTAAATATTCGAATGGATTATGTTGAACATAAGTTAGTATTGTTTAAGGATAGAATTTTTTTTTGATATTATTGATTGAATGTTATAATAATGTAGTTTTAGAAAAAGTAAAACCTGCATGATGGGAGACAACTCGTCGCATCGGACAAGGTTACAGGAATCGAACCCACAACCGAAGTGTGACAGGCCTTCATCGCCTACCACTGGCCTACAAGATGTCACTGGTTAGTAGAAACTAGTTTTATTATATTAGGCGGTATGGTAGATGATGTATAAGTCCATTTTTTGGAACCATATGCGATTAATCTCACCATAGATGGACTTATATATATATATATATATATTTCTATAATTATGTCTGAGACAGATGGAATGACCTATCATTCTATCACATGATCTGCTAACACTTCACAGAAGACAAATTCAACTTCATTTCTTTATGAGATGAAGTGGAAATTTTTTAAGGCACAAACAATGGTGAGATTGTACCGAAATAAATTAAATATTCTTCTAATTCAAATTCTTCAACATTCGGGAAATTATCATGAAAGACAAAAATGTTGTCTTAGTACTCTCATATCCGATGAATCAGATGGTTCCTTAGATCATCACAAATTTATGGCTTTGTGATTGTTGACTTTTTCATAGCCATGTTCACTACCACTCTCCATCAGAATTTAATGGTTAGATTTCTCTTCTATATCCATATTTTCACCTATGGGTTTTTATGTGGAAACCCAGTGATTACTTAATTTGGGTAACCATTACATTTCATAATTTAGTATTTAATGTTTAGTTTTGGTATTCCTTTTTACGATGTGGTTTTCAATGAAAGAAACTTTCAACTAGTAAACCATTTATAACCCCGACAAATTTGGATGGAGAAATTCATTTTAAGTGGGGTAGAATGTAACACCCCATGATTTTAAGATAATTATTTTTTTTAATTTATTTGATGTCATTTTTTTTATGCTACACCATGATTATCTTGTGCTATATGCAACACCATATTAGCTTGCAGTATACGCAACACTATTCTTAGATTATGTTTCACACAATTTCATGTTTGTTTGATAATAGTGATTATAAGAAACATTGATTATATATATATATATATTCAATGTATAAATTAAAAATGGTTGTATTTTATAATAACGAAACAATAAATGAGTTTTTCACAACACGCAACCCTGGCTTGGCTTGCATTACACACAATCACGACCTTCCTCAGTAGGGTGTGTAGTACGCAATACCGTGTTTCACTAAACAATGATATATTATTATAATATTATAAACTAGCCGTTATGAATATTATTAACTGTATTTTTAATATTATAACATTATAATTCATTTTACACATTTTCTAGAATGAGGTCTGAAAACAAAATCAGTTTTTCAGATAAAAGAAGTATTTTTTAAAAAAATGCAGTTTTACCGCCTTTTGATGCTGCACTCATTTTAAATCTAGTTTTTGACATGTTTATAAGTAAAATATGAAACAATAAAATTCTTCATTGGAATCAGGTTATAAAAATTTACTTTGGATAAATTTTTCATATTATTCTGGTAACATTCATATTTTGATGAACAGTAAAAACACGGTATATTTTAATTAAAAACAACTTTTTTCATCGCAATAACTTATATGGTTTAATTATAATATTAAATGGTTTTAAATTTTAAATATAATATATTTTTACCATTTAATATAATTTATTTCATTAGCATTAATTTTACATTGAATTCATAGGTAAACAAATTTCAATCTTTGACAATGTTTTTACATTTAAAACTCATTAGCATAACAACATGATTAATTTTAAATTAATTAATGCAACTTCTGTGTTTTTAATTTTGAAAAATGGATTCCATATTTGGAATCAGTGGGTCCAAACTATGTTAATAGGTTACATTTTTTTTGATATTATGAATAGTAACTATGATAATTTTTATTTACTGCGGTTAAAGGTAAATAGGGTAATTCATGGTTAAAAGAATATTATAATAATTCAAAATTACCTTGAAACTTGTCCTATTCTTATTGGATGAGTAATGGACGAACATAGGAATCCTTGGGTCCATTTTGGGACCCCATAGAGCCACTTATGATAGACAATGACACACTAGATTAATTAATTTAATATAAAGACAAAATTGGCATTAACAAACATCTTTTTGTAATTAATTTTTATAAGGGGATATATAACTTATAATTTAAACAATAAATATTATTTGGAAAGATAAAAATATTTCCTACATGTTGGTAGTTTTTTTATAATTTTTATACATCAACTAAATTTAATTATTTATGACACAAAAATAATGCACTGTTTACCTCATTAATAAATGATTTAAATAAATAAGATTACAGTGATTAAAATATTAGACAAAACCTTTCCAATTCCTTTTGGATGATTTTATTTAAAATATGAGTCATATTATCTTCAATAGTAATGTCTTTTTGACCTCTTGAAACCGAATATATGTTTATAATAAAATAATGTTTTCACACTTTCCTAAAGAGCCCCTCCTCTCCATTATAAAAAGACACCAATTCGATGCAATTCCACACACCTCTCAAGACATTTGGCTCATCCAAACTCTGACCAATTAATCTCTATACATCCCTATCCTTCCCCCTTGAATCCTTACATTAGGAAGAAGGCACTCCAAGAAGTCATTTTGGTTCAATCCAACGAAATTTACCCAATTTAAAGGTAATGGTTTCTCTTAAGTTGTTTTCTTTTATTCTACATCTCCAACCCCTAAACACTTTTTAATCCATTATTTTGTAACAAAAACAGTATCCTAAATATACTAGGATGTTTTTATGATAAGTATTCTAACTACACATACACACACCTCCATCTAATGGATTATGAACAAAATGTTTCTGTGGATGGAAAACTAACGCCTCACGAAACTATGATTGTTCGATTTTATCCTACCACCTCTCATGGTGGCCATTACGATGGAACTGTATTTATATAGGATATATATTATGTTTATTATTTCCTTATACTTCTTTACTGTCCAATTATATCAAGCCTTTATGGTTTCCATTATTGGTAAATATGATGATCTCATTTGAGAAAGTGCGGACTACCGCCCCCTCAAAGTGATGTGACTCGATAATGCCTTATGTGGGATGTATAAAGGATGGAGTTAATTATATTATATATGATATTATACTAGAATTATAATATACTTATTCCATTAAAATAATAAATATAAATTAAAGTAGTGTTCATGCGTATGTACGGCTTACCGTCTCCATGAACGGTGCATTTCATTTCTTACCTCCATATGTAATGTACTATTATAAATACATTTATATTTTGGATATATAATGAATATATATGATTTATAAATAATTATTTGCATTATGGAAGTAATTAAATCATGATATAAGCAATAATAATCTCAAGAACAACAAGTCCAAACACGTACGATAAATAAGATGATTTTACGCAAAACGTTGCTTTAACACTAGATTTACAAAAGAACGTGTAATATAAAGTCATAAGTAAACCATATATGATATAATGACTATGAATATTATTATTTAATAAGTCAATGACATTATTTAAATCATTATACAGGAGGTTCAGACACGTACGAAGCATATCAGACCTAAGGTAAGGGATAACATTTCCAATTTCATTTTAATCCGAGATTGTTTATTCATAAGTATTTACTGGGGTTATATTTATCATCGACGTCCATGTTTTCTAAAAATTATTTCATGTTTTTTAAATTCCTTTTTACCCATTTTGACTTTTTCTACATGGTATGTAAAGAATTTGTTTTACAATGTACTTTTTTACTTTTCCGGCAAAAGTACGAAAAGAATGTTTTTTAGCTTATACAGCATGAAAAGAATTTATTTACGGTTTTATAAAGCCTTATTTTCATGAAGCTTCCTCCAAAATATTTCATTATTATTTTCAAAAAAATCCTTTTCTTTTATAATTTCATAACATTTTGGGAAAAGTAAATGATTTTGAAGAAGAAATGATATTTTCCTCAATAATTCATTTCAAGTGTTTTATCAATACCATTTTCAATCTATGATGACATTATTTCATTTGTGTCTCTATGATTTACATGTTTTAACTTTTCTTATTATGAAATGATATCCATTTCTTTGATATGGATTATGTAATGTTGGGATTATGTTTATGACACCCATTTTTTCGTTTGTTTATTATGAATGATGTATATTTATTTTGAGGTACAAATAAGAATGATTTCATTATGAGATGGTTGAGACCTATATCTCCTTCCAATGCATTGGGTAAAGATTTATATCTCATGAGATAGACATGTATGGAATGGAAAGTAAATCCGGTTCAGTAATACAGGGCTGGAATGGCAAGTAAACCAGGTTCAGTAAACGACATTGTCCACTAATGTGGTCTTTGCAACAATTCCTTTGATACTATGGAAATCATATCATGTGCATAATGTTTTACACAGTTAAAAGTTTTATTCAAATGCTATTTTATCATGATTAATGTTTCATTATGATCTATTCCTTATGTACTGCCATGTTTTCTGTCATTTCACAATACTTTGATGTTTAAACATTATGTTCAATTTTTTTAAGTTCAAATGTATATGATTTGTTTTATTTTATACATGCTTACCCTTAATGTGCATTTGAGCTCACCCTTTATATGTTTTCTTTTCCCCAGGATCTAAAGAAAGGTTTTAGGTAAGAAAACAAAAGGGAAAGATCTTTATGGGTGATGTTGATGATCTTTCACCATGATTAGAAGATTATTTTTCAGAGTTTCCAAAGACACTAAACTATTACGGTCCTTGTGTGTCTGTTTTTGTTATGTATTAAGTATTTAGAAAAAGTAATGTAATGTCCATGCACATCAAGCTTCGGGCCTCTACATCTTTTTTGAATTAAACATGTTTAGGATATAAATATAATGAATTTTATTTTCCAGAAGTTATTTTTAGAATTTATTTGTGAAAATTTTGAGACAAGGAACTAAGAAAGCCTGCGATTCTGAGGCTCAGGGTTCCTAGAATGATTGATTGTTAAATTTTGAGAATTTAATATCACACATGAGAGAAATTTATAAAAATGTGAAATAAATACTCAATGGTTTCTCAGATCCATAATCTGGGGGGGCCATTGTGTGTATAACATTGGCCTTACCCATGGTGCAACCTATCATTATTTGGTGGTGGTATTCTACAGAAAATGACTCCAGGTCCATAACATTAAATAAAATATTTAAATGAAACATATTTTATATTGAAATCCAAATAAATAATAAGTGGTAACTCGTAATGGAAATGTGAGATGTCTAATGTGTTTATAACGGGGGTGTTTTCCTTATGTGAGGCCTTACATCGAAAGGTAGATGTCAAGGATGAAAGATTATTTTTGGACATGAACTTCACAAAAATATTTTAAAAAATATTTTTTAAAATTATACATCTCAATGAATTGGTGGTTTCTAATATTTATAATCCTGGTAAAAAATATAGGGTTTTCTCTATATCCCTGGAGTTTCACTGAGGTAAGGATAAGAGGGATCTCTCAACAGTGATGAGAGATTAGAGGTCAGAACACGGATCATGCAACGAAAAATAATGACAACATAGATTTGTTCTTCCTATGTAATTGATCCAAACCCCATGTAGGGTGTGTGTACTGTTTGATGTTCATTCCTCAGTCTTTATTACCATGATGAACACAGATTAGATAATAAATGGTCTTATCCATGAATAATGAGTTTTTTCGGTGGAATACATTTTCAATTTTTCTGATTTTATATTAGGTGGAATCATGTTAAAATTATTTACTATTTTCCATGTTCATCAATTCAAACATGAACAGATGAAGGCGGATCCAAACAAGGCCAAGATCTATTCATATTGGGAATTCATGTGATTTTTCTCCTACCCCCTAATTTATTCGAATTCATCATTGGATGTATTTATACAGAAAGGGATCTGAGACCACAACAGCAGAAGGTGGATACAGTGTGAGGCGATGATCTGAGGTGGTAGTTCTTGTCATCTAGGGTGGTGCGTGGTGAGGAAATGCCACATATGGGGAAGCCAAAGATGGAGGAGGAAGAATGGCCACCAGTAGGGTAGCCGGTAGTGGTGGAAACCCACGGCCCAGTTGGGGTTGCTGCGGAAAGAGGATGTGATTCAGTGGGACACCTTAGATGAATGGGCCATGGATCTGAATTCCAAATCAGTGACAATGAAGCCACAATAGGAGTCTATGTACGAGGTGGTGACATGGATTGTGTTGCATCGGAGGATAGAACCATGGTAGAGCTATGGGATACATCAGTTCATGTGGACCATTCGTGCCTTGCGGTGAGGTCGTGTGGATTGAGCAGCACATGCGGTTAAGACACGAGTGGGATAAGGGTTTTACCTCATGCGGTGGGCCATGATGTTGAACCGTTCCAAGGTCTAGTAGGCCTAATAGGAAAGTTCAGACATTCCTAATCCTAGCATGGTTGGCCAAATAAGGTCAGATTGGACCTAGACCCATCAAGGCCCTTTTTACAGAAATTTGTAGTATCATGAAATTGAAAGGTATGTTTGAAGAGACAAATGTGGAATGAGTACCCTTTTAATGAGGAAGTCCTTTTGAGATGGTGGTGATTCTTTTTAGTATGGACCATTTAATGTTTGGATTTCCCTTTTGTTATTTCCCCAAGGGTTCATTATGGCATTGTGTAGACATCCCCGGATAGAAATCCCTTCTCTAAGCCAAGTCCTAGATAGGGTTACAGATTCCCACATTGGTATTGGAGAGATCCTATATTACATTTGATGCTGTTTTGTGGGAATCGTAGTTACCCCTATGTATATGGAATTAATTCTCCATCCAATGAGCCGTCTAGGTAGGGTTCTAAGTATTCATAGTGGAGAATACCCAATATTATGATCTGCATCGGTATGGTTGTTAGTATTTTTTGAGTAGAGTCCCCTATATTGTGGATTAATTCAGATTTGGTTTTTGGTATTATCTAGTAAGAATACCCTATTTTTACACAATTACCTTGACAAGTGTATTCATTTGGATTGGGGCAAAATTAGAGGGTCATCATTGTAAGAGTCGATGATGATATCAGGGATCGAGTAGTGGGTTCTCCCAGAATAAGCATGAATCGATTAAATTGTTTTGGCTAATGATTGGTTCTGATATCAAGACTCCATGAATTAGGTATACTAGCTATCTTAGAGAAGACATCATGATGTTTGAGACCAGTTTTTCTTTCGGTAACTTTTAGAAGAACAATTTTATGGTCTTACTATCAAATGTATCGAGGAGTGAGATCTTTCAAAATGAGTGTTCAACGAGTGGAACCATATGGCTGGTATTGTAATATACCTCATGTATTTCAATCCTTTAATATTATTCCTGGAAAATCATGTTATGTGTGTTGTATAAATATACCTACCTTGAGATGAATGTATACTCTTAGTAATGTTTCCATTTATTTCATTTACTTCATTTTTTGGGTTTCCAATTTTTTATTGTTTTAATCACCCCCACAAGGTCTTTTCCCACATGTTTCCTCTCTTGTGAAGATGATTGACAATATGATAGAGTCCTTGGTGGAAAGGGGAAAGGTTGTGGTTAGAGAGACCTATAATATGAGTAGTGTTTCTATATCTTTGGATAGTTAATCATTACCTACCCTTCATGTAGGTTTTTCTAAAGAGGAGTGAGATTGACTTGTACCTTTTTACATTTATTTCGTGTTCATCTTGTATTCTAGCCCCGTTTACTTTCAATTTTACAATTTCTTAATCCATGGTGGAATCTTAGTGGTATTCTAGTTTTTTTACGTAATTTTTTCTGTTTCAGCACTTTTTCTCGGAGATGTGTGCATGTGTATAAGTTCTTCAGAAAACTAATACCATTTTTCTGAAATTCCTGCTTGGGGATAGTCATTAACCCTTGTCTTATGAAAGACAGGCATGGGGTAGTCACGACACAGGCCCCTCTAGGACGATCCGTGTAAGAGTTTCATTCTTTTACTAGATAGACCATGTGATAATGTGTTTTAGTTTTGGTAAACAATGTTAAATGTTTTGAGTTATGATATTATGCTATGGAATGCAGTTTTGGTGTAGCATCCAACGTATCCATATACTTGGATCATAAATTCTACTTTTAGACTCATTACATGGAGACACTACTTTCAGGGAAAAAAATCATTGTTCTTGTATCATATAGCTATGGGATGTGTTTTATATGACCATCCTGACACAACTCACCGGGTATACTCTATTGATCATGTTACGCCTTTTTATCTTTTAATATGCTCCTACATAGATAGTCACATTGGATTCAACAATGTGAACATGGGGAATATTTGTGGGGTAACAATATATCAATACAAATATTTGTACTAGAGACATCACTTTTGGGTGGTTTATTATCTATACCACCACCTATAGAGTTGTACAAGTTACCTGTAAACCATAAGATGAGATGAGCATTCTGAGGGAAAATAAAAAGTTTTTGCGACCGAGACCCCTCATGTTCCTAGGAAATCCTAAATCTCAGGTGGTTGAGGAATGGATTTAGGTGGTGATAATGTTTTTCATCTAGTCAGGGAACTAGAATATCATATGGTGGTTCTTCAAGCGAGCATTATTCATGGCTCTACATAACTATGGTGGGTTTTAGATTAATGGATATTATGAAGAAGTGATTGTTCTAGGGATAGAGTTTGAGAACCTTTTTCATATAATTGGTTGTCACCTTAAATTATAAGGACTATTAATTCCCAATATATTTTATAGATTTGGCAGGACAACATGTCAGTATATGAATATTCATTCTGGTATACTTATCTTTCCATGTACTCGATGGTTATGATACATGACATGTGATTTAGGGCTTTCACCCTTGATAAAGATGTTTTTATGGACATCCAAGACTCTGTTATTCCTTTAAAAAGTCATAGTTAATCAACGGTGATAGAGAAAACGTTTTTTCTGTGAATGTACCTTATCTTAGTTGATATAGCCGATTTGTGTCAAAAGTGTTAATGAAGGGGCAGAGACCTCTAGAGCATGAAAATGATCTAATTATCAGATATTGGATGTGTGAGATATTCTGAGAGGGGTCCGATGATAGAGGATCTATAGATCAAGGATTATAAGGTGTTTACCGTTGACCTGGAGATAAGAAATTATTATCATTTTGTGGTTGTGGACATCTCCCAAGATATTGTCTAGTAAATCATACTACTTATAATGAAACGGTGGATGGGCCACTACGGAAGAGGTAGTAACATTAATAAATGGATTATAAGGGTGGACGACATCATAAAGGAGTTTGGAGATCATTAATATGTGGTACTCATTTCGACATATTACCACCACCACCCCTTGTGGTCCAGAAAAACCTCAGGGACCAGGAGGAAAATCTATGGGACAACTACATGTGGAAAGCCATATGAACAATGGACACCAAGAATTATTTGAGTTATATTATATGTTTACATTTAGATATTTTATTAATAGATAGAGGTTCTAATCATTATTACTTTTCTTGAGTCTTGTTCAATACCTAGAGTATCCATATATACCATGGACATGACCCATATTTTTTGAGATACCTATGTGAGGAGACTTTATAATCACACAAATGTAGATAGTTTTATGTGATCCTTGAGGTTATAGTTTCAGTTAGATCCTCTTGGCGGTAGCATCGAGGCCTTATGATGTCATTCCTGGTATGGATTGGTTGTCGATAGTCCATGTCATATTTACTATTTTAGGAAAAAGGTGTGGTATGTCAGCATAGATAGAACATGGGTTTCCTTGGCCCGAAAAAAGGGAACCTATGTTACATGGGATGGAATCATGCATATGAAGGTGAAACCAATAACTCATGAGTATGATAGACAGAACCTCATATCAGTAGATGTTATGTTTTTAATGATCCCATTAGTTGTGGAATAGCACAAGAACATATTTCCAGAAGATGTTCTAGGATTACCTACAAATAGATAGATATGATTATGGATTTTTATATGCCCTATGATGACATTGATATTAGTATTATCATACCAGATGTATTTCGAGGTGCTTCGCGAAATGAGGTTACAGTAAGAGGACTTACAAAGGAAGGTCTTAGTAATACCCAATGTTTGTGGTTCGTTGTATGTTTCTGGTGCATTAACCAATTGACCATGGAGATCGATTATCCACTAACATGTTCGGTGGCCTCGTTGATCAAAAAATGCATGGGATGACGAGTTATCCCTTCTCGAGACTACCATAGGAGTGTGTTAGATTTGTTGTGATATACTATTTGTTAGGTACCAGACGTGGTTGTGTCCAGATTCCGGGGAAAGTAGTGATTACCTACAGGTCACAGATGTTGAGGATGCATGCGTTGAAATATGCAACTGATGATCTTGATCTAGAAGTGGTAGTATTTGTATTTATGAAATGGTGACACTACCTGATGAGAAAGTGGTGGATAATATACAATTACAACAACAATATAAAGTATATCTTATCTCGATATATTTTGAAATTGAGACAAAGTTGATGTATAGAGATCATCTAGGACCACAACTTCATGATAGTCAATACTATTGAAAGGGGAACATGGTGGATGGTTTTCTCACCCAGATATAGGGTTCACATCAACTGAATAAGGCATCCTAGCAGTTTTCTGAGTTACATGTGTCCTTTGTGAATAGAGATGGAACATATTTTATTCATTCGATAGAAGTTATTCCTCCACTCGTATAGAGTTTCAAGAAGGAACAAATCTGTGATATTAACTGTTAGAGTAAATGGGAATATATTTTCATAGGGAATCCCCTGATGGATACTCAAATAGTGTAGAGAACATCATTCACTTCACAGGGTGCACTATAGTGCATGTGATGTAGTAAGAGGATGTCTTAAGGGAGTTCCATACTTATCCTTTGGTTGTACATATAGCAGCGTGGAATGTGTATCGAGACCTATGTCATGAATTCTAGTGGCCAGGGACGGAGAGGGTATTGGAACAGTTCCTTTCTTCATGCCTCACAAGTAAACTGGTAAAGGCTGAGCCCCAGGTTCAATCGGGTTAAACTCAACACCTTGAGGTGCCCTAGTGGAAGTGGGATGGGATATCGATGGAGTTTATATTGGTTTACCATGTACATCAAAGGGAAATGTTTCCATCTGGTTGATCATTGATAGATTCAACATGATGGCCCACATCCATGATTTTTGGGAGTAGATTTTAGTAGAGATATTGGGATGCCACTATATGAAATAGATAGTTCAACTCCCTGGAATCACTTAGACAACAGTTTTAGATTTTTATGCTTTATATACATCCATTTTGATGAAGGGATTGTTGATGGAATTTGGGACTCATATTCACTTGAGCGTAGTGTTTCACCGACATACAAATGGCCATACTGATTGGGCCCTTAAGGTTATGCAGGGAATTATATGGGCATTCATGTACGATTTTTTCCACGGTTAGGAGGATCACCTACCGCCTATAGAGTTTTCATAAAACAAAATCTAATACTCCTCCATCAGTATGGAACCATTATATCAATATTATGGGTGACCCGATAGATCACAACATGGATGAGATTACCATTGAGAGTTGACACAATTGATCATGGAGTTGGTCTAGGTGACTACCAAGAAGGTGTTGGTTATCTTGGAGTAGATGAGGACTTCCAAAAGTCATCAAAAATATTATCATGATATTGAATAGAGGCCTTTGGGGTCGGAGGAGGGAGACCATGTGTTTCATCAGGTCACACATCAATGCATGATATAGTGATTTGGCCATGATAGCAAGTTATCCCTTAGGTTCATCGACCTTTTTCTTATTCTGAGCAGAGTTGGGAAGGTGTCATTCCACTTAGATCTTCCCTCTTAGATTTATTAGATACATTAGTTCATTAATGTGTCGCATCTGAGGTGCTACATTCATGATCCATCTCACATCATCATCTTGGTCGAGCTGGACATTGAAGATGTTGTGTTTTTTTTCGAAGTACCCAGTGGAGATCAGGGATCGACATGAGTGGATACTTTATGGGAATTTGATACATCTAATATGAATTTAGTGGCAGCCAGAAAATCCATAGGGTGCACATGGGAGTGGGAGGATAAATTTGGGATCAGTACCATAATCTTTTTTATTAGACTTTTTTCTGGTATTAAGGGATATAAACCCATAAGGCGTGGATTATGTAATGACTCATATTTCCTAGATATTATTTTTATAAATTAGTTGTGGAAATTCTGAGACCATGTGCATGGATTATGTGCAATTCAGAGTGTCTCGGTTCCCATAATTATTGATTGAAAATGTTATGTTATCAATATCATGCGTGCATGACTTTTCTAAAAAATTGAAATAACTATAATACAGGTACATGGATCAGTAATATGAGTGCACCATTTTGATCAATGTAGTGTATTTTCCCAAGATTCTCCCATATAATTGTCGATAAAGGTCATTTGTATAAAAATAACCCATATGCATAAATGTAAATAAAATAACCAAATAAAAATAGTTCTCTTTTAAAATCCTTATAACTCATAAAATGTTACATTGATTTAAAATCAGATAAAATAATTTCCTTTTAAATTGGGTAATTTTCCATAGGTGAGGTCTAACTTCGACTAGATCAGGCCGAGCATGAATTTTAGTTTTTTCATGTGAATATAAAAAATATATTTAATGAGAAAAATTTATGTAATGTTATGAGACGATGAAGTAGTGGTTTCCCTTTTAAATAATCCTTGTTAGAGAACCAGGGTAATCTCTATAACCCTCAATTTTCACTATGTAATGAAAATGAGGCTCTCTAACTAGCAACGATAGATAAGAGGTCGGAACTCAGATCAATTATAAAAGAAAAAAGACAACACATATTTGTTATTTGTTATAAATGGAAGAAACCTTACGTAGACTAGGAGTTTTTATTGATGTTCCATCCCCATTTTTTATTCCCTTGATGAACATGGATTACCCAGGGAAATGGCTATTCCACTGATCATTATTTTTGCAAGTGGAGTTTCTTTTCCATTGCAGGGATGTTTTATCAGGTTGAATCATGATCAAATTGTTTATTATTTCCCCCTTTAATTAATCCTAACACCAATGGATAAAGGAAAAACTGAGTAATTCCAATATCCCTTCATCTTGGCTGTACATGTTCTTTTACTCCATCCCCCAGATTTTTCCTCATTCTTCATCGAACGCAATGATCCAGAATGGGATCCGAGACCCCAACAATGGTTGGTGGTTGCGGTTTGTGGCGGTGGTTTCAGACATATCAGATGTATCATAGTGAGGCGAGGGCCCCGGTGTGGTAGCTGGTGGAATAGGCAGCACCATACCAGAAGGATGGTCGGGCAAGGTAAACCCGGTAGGATACCTATTGGTGGGATGATCGATGAAGGAGGCAGAAGAATGGACATCGGCAAAGCGGCAGGTGTTGGTAGTAAACTGTAATCTAGGTGGTCGTAGTAGGGACATGATGTAGTCTATTATGACTGCATTGATGAAGGGAATGTTGTAGTAGATTCATGGTGGGAGATCGGTAAGTTTCTGTAGGAGGTCGTGTGCCAGTGAAAGGTCATCCAACATGCAGTTGGCCACGATATAGCATCTTGGCCATTTTCCAACACCCCAATGTCCTAGTTCGGACCAATAGAGACCGTGTCTATTCAGCCTGACTAGATCGTGTCAGAATCGGACCAAACCTGACCCTTTTTACAAAAATTGTTGTATCTTTCAAACAAAAGAATCATTTGACTTGTCTTCTACATCATTGGGACCCTCGTGACGAAGCTATATTTTGATACGACTTCATGGATTTTTAGTATGGACTACATTAGGTACAAAGATTCCCATGTTTCATTCATTGAGGGTTCAGTGTGGAAATTGTTTCTACATCACTAGACAATAGACCCCTCTAGAGGAAAAGTCCAAGATAGAGATTTGGCATCCTTCCTTGGAACTAGAGCGATCCACTATCACCGATGATGGAGTTTTGTGGTAATTAACATGACCCCCTGAGTGCAGGGAAGTAACACTCTATCTAGAGTGCCATATTGGTATGGCACTTATAATTCTCATTGGAGAATCCCCTATGTTATGAGCCACATCGGTAGGGTTATCATTATTCTATGAGATGAATCGCCTAAATTTCTAATTAATACAAATTGAATTGTTATTAATCTCTAGGAATAATCCCCTCTCATTATATCATGACCTTGAAAAGTGTTTTCTCCTTGGGAAGGTCTCAAATTAGTGGGACATTTTGTAAAAGTTTCTAATGATATCAAGGGTCTAGGATTGTGTTCTTTGTCAATGAACATGCCTTAAGAAGAATCATGTAGACATTTATGTTTTTGGATATTGAGATTTCATGTTTTATTGTGATCGAATGTCTTGGGAAAAATTTTGTGACCAATATAGACTAGGTGATCTCTCTGATACCTTTTCTAGATTTGTTATATGTCATTATTATCATATGGATCGAGGGATAAGATCTCTTAGAATTAGTGTGCTACAAGAAATACCATATGGCTTGCAGTGGAGGTTATTTTCGGTATTGAAATACATTATGAATATAACTGAATGTTCTTGTTGTATGTTTTGTAGACATATAAATCAATTAAGATAACTATATGCTATTAGGGATGATTCACTTGTTATGTTTTACTTTTTATTTCTGGGTGTCCTATATAGTATTTTTTTACTCACCCCTACTTGAGATTTTCCTACACGTTTCGTGTCTTGTGCATATGATTGATGAACGGATAGTGTCCATTGTGTACCTGGGCCATGTGGTTCTTAGAGTTACCCATCTGTGGAGTTCTTCTTCTTCAACATGAGACAGATGTTCTGTACCTACCCTTTTGGTAGTGTTTTCTATGGTGGAGTTATATGGAATTTTACTTTTTTAAATTTCATTTTTTGGGATTGTTTTTATCTATAATACATTCTATTTTCTAAAATTTTACTTTATGTTCTTATCATAGTAGTATTTCTATATTTTACATATTGCTTTCAATTTTATCAAATTTTATTGGTGACGTGTGCATGTGTACATGTATATAAAATAATGCCTCCCATTTGTTTGATATGCCCTATCGGTGATAGTGGTCATCCCCTAGCCTATGGGAGGAAGGCTTGGGGTAGTCATAGTACATGCCCCTCTAGGGTGGGTCATGGAAAAATATATAGTTCCTGGTGAATAATTATTAGTAATAATTATATGTTATTTATAAAAATATTTCATTTAAATGATAAATCATCATCATGAGTAAAAATGTTCACATGTTTGGGAAGACACTACCCACACCCCTCTCATTGTATCACACCCATGGTATTAAAATAGTAATATCCATAAACCCAACCTAGTTAGATTATTGATATACATAAGCTATAAATATCTATCAGAAGGGGAAATATATATAAAAACATTAAAACATCAAGGTGAAAGGGTTATTATAACCAATAACCACAAAAATTATTAATAATCAAAAAATAAAACCAAAGGAGGGAAATGGTAAAACTATATAAAATTTTAGGACATAACCCAACAATATGAAACCAAACTTGTAGAGGCATCTATTTACTTATAAATATAATTTCCGGTTTTGAGATGATGGTGGTGATGAGTTTTGACATAGAGGTAAATTTTAGGAGTGAATTTATTTTTCATTATAAATATATACTGATAAATAAATCACATATATTAATTGTAATTACTATAAGACATATTAATTAGAATGTATTTTTTTAGATTTTGGGGATAGTTAATAGGATTCATCATTTATACTTGTTTATCAATCATTGAATAATGTTATATGTCACTATATTTTGATTATTTTAATTACATCATAGTAGTTTTATGTGGAAGGATTTGGTGACATGGATAGATTTTATGGGTAATTAGTCAATAAGATCTATTTTTATAGGATTTTTTATAAGGCTTTTGTGTTGAATCATAGTAATTTTCATTATATCGTGTTATGTATTGGAGGTTTTGGAATTCATGGGATAAGATTTCTATTGAATTAAAATTCAATATTAGATGTTCTATAAAATGTATATTCCTAAATCATTATATTATAAGGATGATAAATATATTATAATTCTCCTAGTTATAGTAAATAGTTAATTGTTGTTGTCCATGTGAAATGGCGGAATATGATGGAGGTCACATAATTTTTTGTGTATTTCAGATTGGAAAACCCAAATTGTGTGATAATGACATGATATTATGTATGGTTTGTTCAAAGAAATTTTAATTAATACATTTACTTGGTTTCGAAATTAAATTTTATTATCTCACATCCTACATACTTTTTTTGACCCTAGGGGTTCCCATGATTTATATATATTCTATTTTCCCTCCCTATACTATCTTATTCTCATAATTTATGGTTTAACTAGATCTAGGTAATTATTTTTTAATTATTCTTCCATATACATACCATATATCTTCATGATCTTCATAGTGATATGATACATGGTTTTATGTGATGGATAATTATTTAAAGATGATTTATTTCAAAATCATTAATGTGATGTGAATATTTTATCATCATGATTCACCTTCTAATGATACAATAAATATTGCTTCAATTTTTGGTAGGTGATCTTGAATATATAATTATTATAAATTTTCAAAGTACTGATTTAGAATTATTTTGTTTTTTATTTTCACAAGGACATTGATTTGGAATAATTAATGATAATATATGTGTTTTAACTGAATGAATGTGATAATTATATGATATATATATATAATTTTATTTTGTCTTTTTTCTTCCTTGTTATGAATTATAATTCTAAATTAAATTGAAATAATTTTCCTTATAAGGATGTTCTAATTTATGTTCTAACATTTTAAATAATACATATATAAATTGAATTTTATTTTCTATATTTATTTTGCGGTTCTGTTGTTTATTCATATGTGGTGGTGGATGATGTAATGCACTGGTTTATTATTGAGATTGTATGTTGTGTCTTGTATGTGCAGTTATTTGTAATTTACTATAACATGAATTTCAAATGAAATGAATGAAATAGTTGAATTATAAGAAATTTTAATGGGATATGTTAAAAAAATTAAATTTAATAACATAAATTGATGTGTTAGAAACATTACGAGGTAAATTAAATAGAATGATGAATTTTAACGAATTAGAAGGGGTTCATGTGAACTAATATGTTGTTGTATGTAATTTTGATAATTAATTTAATATGTTCAGTAATAAATAAATTATGATTGGTGATATAATTATATATGTTAAGAGGTTATTTTGTTGTTGTTATGTTATGTTGTGGGAATGATATGTGTCTATGGGTGGTAATTAAATTTTATTTTGTGGATATGCTGACATGGAAATGGTATGTTCTAGAGGTGGTTATTAGAGGGTGATTCAAAAATTTTATATTTGGAACTATATAAAATAATATATGTTTTATTTATTATGATAAACCACCTATGTCATGTAACCTAATGCTGTGTTTATATGGGGTTTTGGGTATCATGTGAATCCCCTAAAGCTCATAGGAATGAATCAATCTAATATGAAGGAAAGAATAATTAGTGGAGGCTATTTTTTTTAAAATTATATATAATTGAATCAAACCCTAAAATGTATTATTATTTATTTAATAATGTATATGTTCACATCCAAATAAATGTATGATGAATATAAAGTGATAATTAACAATAGGATTTTTACAAGGCTCAACCCCTTCTCAGGAAACATAATCCGTGTCGTGGTTGGTTAATCTCCACACCAACATATTCTTCACTATAAGAAACATAAAATCACAATAATAATGTGTTTTATCAAAGTAAAGTCATTATATTACTCATTCAAATTGTACTACATAGTTTCATACGATCATCATACGAGATATATAGCAAGAATGAGATAGAATCTTCAAGAATGTTGGATTATTTCTGCAATATAAACAATAGATATCCCTTATTAGGGTAATATAAATATTATAGAACAATATCTCATTTCATATTGATCTGATGTACAAATACTTAATAAAATAACCCTCCTATTTTTTCATTTAATGATCAATTTGAAACTATGATATTTTAAAAGAACTGAGTTTCATCGATCAGAAACACTTCTTATCTACTCAAATCTATTCTACTCTAAGACATTTATCTCATACTTACAAATATTATTCACATATAATAATTATTAAATATTAAAAATAATAATCTCATAAAAATACATTCCATTAAATATAATTAA
Source organism: Viscum album (assembly GCA_963277665.1). NCBI lineage: Eukaryota > Viridiplantae > Streptophyta > Magnoliopsida > Santalales > Viscaceae > Viscum > Viscum album. The sequence goes on along the minus strand of OY728121.1, from coordinate 198,890,961 downwards.
AAGTATCGCATCTGGAACAACATCCATTAACGGATGAGCAAGAAAATCTTAAGGTGGATGATAAAACACTATTATGGAATTCACATTTCATGATTCCCTCAACATTATTTGTAATTTATATTAATGTAAATCATGTAATGTATAATTTCATATAGTAATAAATAAATAGAATAATATTTCCTTTCATATAGCCATCCACTGTAGATACTTATTCTTCTTACTCATGATGTAGTAGCATAAGCTAAAAAACTCATATTCATCAATTTAAACACATTGATTAAATTTAATGTCTCAGAAGTTTATTTTCAATCTAATACATTATGATCAAAAAATTATTTCATAGAGTTTGTTTTAAAACACAACTCAACAACATATATTGAATCACTAGTTAATCAGGGAGATGATTCAAGGACTTACATTTAGTATATGATCTATAAAAAAACAATATTACAGATGTAATATATTGTAATTATTCTAGAATAAGATCAAATTTTAGAAACATAGTTACTCTTTAGATATTAGATATTATATCATAAAATATATTTCAATAATAATTATCGTTTTCAATATTTCACTTGATCAGGAATGAATAAATTTTTATATGTGATGTGTTTCTCATTGATCATTTTTTCATTAATTGTAAGGTTTATTTATCTTCATAATGATCTTATTCAATAGTATCATATTTTCAACAAGATGAAAATCCGAATTTTTTTAAGTATTTATGTCTTAACCATGGGAGATCCGAATAAAACACTATAAAACGTCTTATATTTAATTTAATATGGAATTTTCTCTTAGAAAAGGATTACCCTCTCAAATACATACACTCGTATCACATGATGAATCAAATTCATTTGTGGAATTCTTATTGTTATTCTCAATGAATTATGCTATGAAATGAAGACATAAATTTTGACAAGAAGCATTTCACTAGACCTTAAGTCCATTACACATAGGGATTATTGCATTATTCTCAGACATAAAGACATACATCCTATGCTTATTAACTTATAAGTTATAGATTTTCAATTTCATAAGATGGGAAAACATTATAATATTTATAATAGCTTTAAAACATCTTAAAATTCCATCGACCATCTCTCAAGAACATTTTAAAAATCTAAAAAATATATCAACAACCTAAAAATGTTTTTTAAAATTATTTATTAATTTTTTAAACAAATGAAATCTATTAATCACATTATTAAAAAATACAAAGGTACTTAAATATACCTCTTTTTTATTTTTGTTTTAAATAAATATATTATTAAAAAAATCAGATCTATTCACTCCTATTATTGTATTATAATGAGAATAGTTATACCTCCATAAATCTATAATGATGTGTTTCCTTCGTCACAAAACTATATAAGGTATATATATAAGATTATTCTATAATGTGTTTAAATGAAAATATGTCCATGTGAAATTGATGAACACCATATAAAGATATGGATCCCTCAAATCATGTAGGAAGTATGAATATTAATTTAAAATCTCATTATGTATTACAAACTCCTTTATATAAAATAGTAGTTATCACCATTATGAAAAAGTTTTTTTCCAGTATTTATCCACTATTTTCAATGGAATCCAAATCGCAAGTAGCGAGTAATGTTAAAAAAAATGCACAAACATGTGGTAATGTCTGAATATGATGTATCAGATTTAGCTCCATAAACCATTCACTTACTATATAATTTTTAAAGGTATAAACATGATTATCTATTGGGACAATATATTGAACTCTGATCTCACATGTATCTAACTTCAGTTTAGTAAAGTGATATCAAATCCCATTGATTTTAGATAAATTTTATAGAATCATAATATTAGATACATCAATAATAATATGATTATTAATGAAATTTTATAAATGTTTTCCATATAATCTCAAAAATATTCCAGTTTTATATGACTCCATAAACCATGTGTAACTTCATGTTCATCTACCAAATATTCATATTTAAATATTCCAAATATTACTATTTTTTTAATTATTTTACCATCTCGCTTAGACGTATCCTAGTTAGAAAAAGCCTCATATCCAAGATCTCATATCATAATTTCACATGTGTAGTACACTCCAGTGTTTGTAATCTAGTATATGTCTCTAAAAATTCTATAAAGAAGTCCATAGTCAATTGTAGTTATGAAATACATCAATATCTTATTTCCTATATTAATAAGTCATTTTCATGGTTAACATTGATGTTTGTGTAACAAGGTCACTACATATTAAATATTATGATACGAATATTTCATATATAATAATAAAAAAACAACACATCTAAATTCCATCTGATCAACCACCTTCCATTGAGAATTTATGCTCAATTCTATACTAAATTAATTTTGAGTGGAATCCATCCTTTCCTGATTCATTCCAAAAATATAAAACAATTACCACAAATATTTTTGTTTTATAAATAAATATAAAATAATATTTCTTCTCAATATATAATACTAAATAATAATTCATCTCTCCCAAAAATATATATCAAATTACTCATTCACCTATATAGAAAATACCTCACACAAAGGTATGTTTTTCACCGAATAAAATTATGTAATCCACAAACACAAATACTATAATGTTACATTCGAAAATATCATTTTTATATAAATTTTAATCAAATATTCCATTATAATATCACAATTTTCCCATGAATGAATAATGTTTAGAGTGTCTATCTTTAGGTAATTGTTTCAGTCCATAATTTTTTTAGTGAACATACCATATTGCAGTCATGATCAATATAATATTAATATAATTTCACAATAAATATTTCAACAATTGGATCACCATATTTTAATTATTACTTACGTCTACCTGATCCACATCTTATCATTTATGAGTGTTTTCTAATAAAAAAATTCATCTAGTTTAATTTATGGAAATTGTATAAAGTGTTTCTTGAAAACCAATTCTTTCTATCTATGAAAAAACATTATATACGAGCGCTTCCATTTTACATTGTCACTTCATCTCTCTTATTCATTTGATATCTAAAAACTCACTATTTTATGGTATAATCTTAATTTAAATTCGAGGAGTAAGGTCCCCAGTGGATTTCGTAGGAATCGTATTGTACTATTCATAAATAGAATAAACCCACTATTCATATTCAATACCATTAGTTACTATTCTGGGATCGAAATTTAGTATGATAGATACATTATTCATGAATAATAGACTTATTAATTTCTAAAATAATTCATCTAAATTTCTTATTTTATTTTTAGTTTATATATTCTTTTTGTATTTGAAATCAAATCATGTACAATTGGTAGAATATTCATCATGAATAGATTTTTTTAGTTAAAATAAGTATTCACTAGATTTCGCCACATTAACAAAAAATAATGTATTAAAATTTCTCAATTTCATGTGCATAAATGTATAAATTACCATATATTTCAAATATATTCATCAGTTTTCACATATAAACTCTCTTATAATTTGTTACAACTTTTGTTCTAGTATCAATATCCACATCAACATGATAGATATCCTATAAATAAATATTGGTTTTCTATTTTGTAAAACATTCCCAAATTACATTCTCTAACTTTTATATAACATGGACTACCATATTATTTTATGTGGTTCACTGTAGGGTTCTTACGGTATCAAAATTAATATTATGCATCATGTTCCTCATGTCTCCAAAGGAATCTATTCTGAATTTTTACCATAGAGTCCTTCTCACGAAATTATTTTGAAATTTTAATTTAGCAAGAATAGTTATACCAATTTCCACTACATTTATATTCATTCTTAAAAAAATAGCATTATATTGAGATTTATATAGTTTGATGTATTGATTCTTGATTAAATTTTAAAAAATAAACTCCCCAAATGCAGCATGTCTGTATTCTATAAAAATAATATATCACTTTTTCATGATACATGATTCTAATTTCATTTCAAATTTGATTATATTCATTAGTAACATACCAATTTCCCCAATATTATGGCGATGAAAACTGAAAATTTTATATGACTGGAATCATATTTTACTGTGATAAAATAAACGCCATCTCAAGTAATCTTTTACAATAATATACCAAAAATGAAATTTTAAATTAAATTTTAGGTCCAAAAGGCGCCTGCATACACTGATGGGGGGGGGGGGTTGAATCATTTTATGAATATTATTTTTAAAATTATTCATTCCCCACTATATCTTTACCTATTTATCACAAGGGTAACATTGTTTGAACCTGTGTGTTTAGTATGATCACTTATTTTATTATTTATCTAATTTCGATTCTTTGGATGCAATGCTAAGAAGAAAACAAGCATACACATAGATTTTTACATTGTTCGTTGTCACTGTGCAACGTTAAAGGAGCATACAATGTTGATGTGCCATTGTAACAAATCTACTAAAGATCAATGTAAATAATGTTTCGGCTATATCACTTCTATGACTACGCTCACATCTTTACAGTGTTTATGGTCAGCTCACACCTTTCCCAAAGGTCTCTCCATTTTTCTCCCTCTCTCCCTATATCTGTCTCACTGCCAGTACAAATGATAACCTTGTTCCACTTCCTTTTCTAACTGCATTAGAAATGATCCACTCACATTTTATGGAATCGCAGGTCCTTTACATATCACTAATTAATGAATCCTCTACTTTATGTAGATGCTCCGTTGAATTCCAAATTTCATCCACTAATGAATACCCCATTTCCACTAAACATTGTGCAATGCCAATTGAAATAAATTCTCATATTACACTTCTATTGTGAATATCCAACTTTTTAAAATCTCAAAAAACCCCTTTGCAATGCTCCAACCTCTTCACGAAGCTCACATGTTTTCAATGATTACAAGATCATATATCTCTCTAGATCGCAATGCTCACTCCTCCATAGAGCTCACACTAGTCTTTCCAATTTTTTAAAATTAAACACTCCTTTATAAACCGCATGTCTTCTGCAAATCTAAAATGTCCTATTCAGCACGCCTTCATTGTCAACAAACACAACCAACCCAAAAATGCTGCAATGTTACCATGAGGTATTTTTACCCATCATTGAATCCAATTGTATTATATATGTTTTACCCATATTCTTGTGAGGATTTTGTGACAATTTTTCATTTTCAAATTTTCTACAAATATATTAATCAATTATTTTCATCCTTGTTAGATCTCTCCAAAATATATTTTATATAATAATTTGTAAATTTATTTGGGTTATATGACTATGATTTTTATTACATATAATGTTTTCATCATTATAACTCATGTATCATTTATTGGATATATCAATAATGAAAAACAATTTTTTTGTTATTTTATTGCCTTGAGTGATTGTACATGCAAATTATTCACTCCAAATAAGGCATGAGTTTTTCATAAATATCATTGAAAATGCATCAAATAAATGTTTCCTAACACAAATTAAAAATTCGTTAACACTATCTCAGAATCAATATAATTAAATTTTATGGTCTTTATTTCAATTTTATCAGATCAAATACATTTTATTTTTATGGAATGATCATTTTAAAATTTTACAACAACCCATTCATTTTAGTCATCTTTTCTAGGAGACTTCCATAAAATTTAATAATGGAGAATCCTCCAATATTATGCATGAGGTACTTTTTATTCATTATTGTTTTAGAGATAATTATTCTAAACAAGTGTTATCATAATTTGTCATTAAATAAATTATTCCCATTTTCTAAATGAGGATGTTTGCCTAAAAATATTTTCATGTATTATTAAGATCATTTAATATGTTACAACATCCTCCAAACACTAATTTAGGGAATTCAAATTTGATATTTATGTCAAGATTTTATATATTCATTATCTCAAAAGGCTTTCCTCCAATATCATTATTCTACTTAGTAGGCATCTTTCCTATAACATCATTTCTCAACTCAACCAATTAATTTTTATGCCAATTGTTTTTGTATTTTTCCCAAATAGTCCATATAACATTTAATATCAATGAAACATTAATTTAATTGATCATAAAAAAATATAACAATAGAGATTTCTTATATATTCATTTTTCTAATCATTTTTAGTTTATATTTTTTTCTTTGGAAGAAAATTAACATTTAAACTTTCATGTTTTTTCATCTAACATGAGAGAGAATTTATACAAATTGTTTTGACCCATTTTTTTACAAATTTTTGTTTTTGTAAAAATATTGTTAGTAAGAATAATATTATAAATAGATTTAATTAATTCACATGTATCAAAAATTTTATCAATTTTATCTCATATGATTTTGGAGATTCATCCTTATCATAAATAAAATATTATATTTTCTCTTTTATGATATTTATTTAACTCATAAATTCAGGAGACCAGAATCTTATCTTAGATAAATATTATTATATCATATAATATTTTCCTTCAATATCATATATCATATTCTAATGATCAACTTAATTAAACATGAATTTTTCTACATTTTAAATGAGGGATTCATTTTTATTTAATTTTTTTAATCAATCATATTTTTTTTCACTACTGAATCCTTTCATTAATTTATTTTTCAGGTTTTTCCTCTCTAGAAAATATTTTATGTCATTCTTTAAAAGGAATTCATGATTACATGGTTTTGAAACACTTTTATCACTACATGATGTGTCGGCCCGATTTTTAACATGATCCATGAATTTGATTAATTTCTCCCCAAAATCACATTCAATTTCACTGTACGATGGTTGTGTAACTTCTTCCTATTTTCCCATTATGATGATTATCTGACATCTAGAAAATATTTTCATTCTATTTCTATCTTTGGATGTCCTACTTGAATTTTAATTCAACATATTTAATAATTTTTCTCATCACATTCAGATTTAGATTATGTTTCTTTATTCTTAGGTAACTAAATGTAATTGTTCATTATTAAATCATATTGGTAACATTTATGAAGAAACAATGCATTCACAATTACACTTACATTATTCAATATCTTTGAGATAAGATAAAATATTTCTTGAATGTCATCATGGTCCTATTCATTTTTTGGGTGACATGAAACTTCATTCTCAAAATATTCATTAATTTGAATCATTCTCCTTGACTAAAATATTATTTCATAATTTCCCATTTTCATTAATGTCACAAATTTTATCATTTTATAGGATATTTTAATTTTTTTCAATTAACTATGAAAATATTCTCTCTATATTCTAGAGATTTGATCATAGGATCAAACTAGGTTTCCAATTCCCTTATATTCTTCTTAACAATTTTGTAGTCTTTCTGTTTAAAAAAAGAACCTCGATATTAATAATAACATCAATCACATTAGTAAAATAACCATAAAACTTTATACCTCAATTTCCTTCTATCTTCAAAAATTATTCCCTATATTTTAAAATTTTCTTTTTTCACATCATAATTTCCATTGTATCTACATTAAATATTATCCTAAATTTCATTCACTTTTTGAATCCCCATTACATTTGTGAAAACATTTTTGACAAGTTCCCAGTAATAGTATTCTGTGAATTTCCATAATTATATATATTTATTTTATCATCTCGTTTCATTATAACATTCACAATAAGGGATGGAAAACCACATAAATTAGTATATTTAACTTCTAGTCTAATGGATAGAGATATAAAAACATTTTATTCATCTAATTTTTCTTATTTATTCCTACAAATGTAGTAAAAACTATGAAATTAATAAAATTTAGAGTATCTATCATTATTACATGATTGAATCAAATAATTTTACCTTAGTTAGTTACCAATTTTAGAACCTATGAATAAATCACTCCACAGACAATTGGGGATGAATAATTGGAGTACAATTTTTACTTTTTCATATTAATTAAAAAAACATCAACATATTATGTTATAATTCTCTCCCCAAGATAGCCCGAAACACTATCTTTTTAGTAGGAATAAAATTTACAATTAACATGAGGATTTTAACATTGGTTTACCATTCTTAGGTAACTTATTAAACATTATGATTGAATAGTATTCCTAAACACAAATTCTACACTATAGGGAAAAAACATAGGTTGGTTTTGATGGAATAGATTGAAACCGTGATAATACAAATTTAAATTCCACAATGATGTCACACACTACCTTTATACATGATATGTAACCAAAATATGAAATATATCCTTAAAATTGTTGTTTCATTAAGAGGAATGTAGTATATCTCCCTAGCAATTTCTTTAAAAATATTTAAGAATAGTTTATCACTCCTTATACATACTATTTAGAAGTAATTAATAATATCATCCATTAGTTATTAGTCAATAAATATAAAAGCTAAAAATATTATATATTAAAAGAGCATATATTCATACCCCTGTTAATATTTTTCTCTACTCAACACTCTTCAAATCCCTCTGAGTTCCTGTAAAAATATCCTTCAACTAAATTTTCATACATCCAAATTCATATATATTCTTGAATTTGATCTTCTCAGAATTAATTCCATTTTAGAAAATTTAATTAATACCATTGAACATAATAGACAAATTATTAATCCCACGATGACATTTAGAGTTCCTATAAGATGAACCATTATAGAATTTCGATGTTTAGTTTCCCAATACTTTATTTTCCTTACCCAATAAAGATAACAACATGATATTCCTTTTCATAATGATTTAAAATAGATGAGAAACATAATATTTCATATAGATAAATATTTCATTATATTCTTCTTCTAAATCATGATGTAGAAAAACATATAGACAATATCATCGTATTTAGTTGATACATCATTACCTTATTATATCCATGTCAAAAATCCATTTTCTTCTCAACAAATCATGAAAAAACATTATTTAACACAATTTCATTAAAATAAATTCTCAACAACTCATATTTAATCAGTTCATGTGTATATTTGGATACAGAATCATAACATCGATAGATAACAAACAAAAAATGAATCAAAATGAAACATCAACATAATCTTCTCAAATATATTCATGTTAGGAAAACACATTAAATTAGCAGATGTTAACACCCAAATCAATAAACATATGATAAAAATAAACATATATTTTGATATTTAACATTAATATAATTGAATCCCAAATAATGTGTTATTTTTTTCAAATTGAATATCAGTTCTTAAATAATTATTTTTGTATTAATCAAAAAAAATTAATTCACGAATCTCGTATATTTAGACTATAGAAACTCGTAATTTCATTATGTATGTATTTCTTATTTTGGGGATATAAAATTCATATTCTAAATAATAACTTCCATTAAAAACTATAAGTATTATTCTCATCTAAAATGATTACACTATCATTGAATTATGCTCATGTATATATCTCTAATCGAAGTCTTATGATGATGGATTTTGATCATGTTTAATGAAACACACTATGATATGATGCATTACATTTAGTGAATAGATTTTATTCATATCCAAATAGTATGTATTCATATATATATAATAATCTAACTAAAACACAAATTATTATGTTTAGTTATTAATTTATTATCATTATAACAATTTTAATTTATTAGGAATGAATGAATATTATTATTTTCCAAAATAAAAATAACCATCATATTCTCTACAACCATTATCAAACATTTCAAAAATAAATCAACAGGCTCAAACAACATTACCATGTTCTTGAAACATATTTAAACTAAATTAATTCCCTTAGTCACTTCATAATCAAATATTGAATTAATTCTCCCCCAAACATCTTTGATATAGGTTATATGAATATCTAACAACTACACACATATCAGTAATCCTTATAGAAATTGTTTGGAAATTTATGAACTATATTGAATGTATCAGGTGGTGGACGTGATTTTTGTATCTGGAAGTAGTATATTGTATGTGACTGTGGATTTTAGTTTTGGTATGTGGTATATGTATTGTGGTTATATTATATGTCCTTTGGGCTATGGTTTTTCTATATGGTTATGGGATGGTATAGGTTCCCTAACACTTATATAATTAGGATGTGTTGGTAATTATATAAATGGGTATTTAAGTGTAGACTACATATGTTGACATATTTTCATTTTATTATATTCTACTAGTTCATGAATTTGTTGTGTGATATATTACCGAGATTGAAAATAGTGGAATGGTATTGGAAATTAGACAGTTATATTCATTAATCATTGGGGTTTTTGCCCGATTTTTTCACATTGTAATGATAGATTCTATTGCGGAACAATTTGTGTTTTATTTTAACATCATTCATTCTTTTATATACTATTTTATTTTTTTAGTGGGAAGTTGGTGATCATGTTAGTAAACAAAATCTTATAGTGGGGAATTATGTTGTGGTTTTTAATTTTTTTTCCTTGGGAGATATTTATTTAACATTACATATTTAATTTTTTTGTGGTGTTATATTAATTAATTATTATTTTTGCGATTATATGATTTTTTGTCTTAAGGACTCGGTATTGATTAGTGGATATTTTTATAATAATTTTTTAAAACGAGGGTATCTCCACCAATGTTTTGTATTCATACCATCAGTGATAATCCCTATTAAAATCCTTTTGTAGTTAGGAATTAAGGGTCACTCTTATATCCATTACCATCTTGGGGAGATCCTCTAATTATTTAGTTACATGAAATATAAAAATTATAGTAACTTATGCTAAAATTTGAATTATTATAAAATTTTATTTTATGTGAAAAAATGGATTGGGAAGAAAAAATATTGAATATCAGGATTAAAAATAATAAAAATAACCTCGGTATTGATCCATCGCAGACAATACCATACACAAAAAAACGTCATTTTAAAAAGGTTTTAAAAAAACATCCATATAAATAATGAATACAAGAAACTAGGATACCCCAAGAAAATCTAAAGCGGATAGATAAAAAATATATGGATCATTGATTAAAATTTATTTAAAATATCAATATTAATGATTATGTCATATAATTAATTTAAATAAATATTGAAAAGGGTAAATTTTATGATTTACACCCATAAAAACTAAATTATCTAATTAATATAGAAAATATATCATGTAGTGAAATCATTTTACGAAACCATTCATAGTTTTGATAAAATAACCAGAAATCTTCTATGCACTTCATACCCCTTTGAGATTGAGGTAAAAGGATTAGAAGGTACCAATAAATTATAATGGTTAATTGTTATAATTCTATGAGGGGATACTCTTAGTGGGTAATAACATATAAATATTTTATGTCTCTTGACAATTCTGTATATTAAAAATCTTTAATAAATTGGTTTGAACCCTAAATTAAAAAATGGAACTAAATTTAAAAATTACACACTAAAACACTTTACAAAATATATTCCACATTTTAAATAATTATTCCAGCTGTGATAAATCATAATAGTAGACATAAAAGGTAATTTAATCTCATTGATGACTTGTGTTTGGTTTTTAAAAAACACTATAAACATAATTGAGGTATTTTCATTTTAATAAAAACTAAATTTATTTTCCAGAAATTATGTATTATATACACTATTTTTGAATGATTGACATCTTCTCTTAAATAGAAAATAAATATGTATATGAATAGAGTAACAAATATCAATATACATAAATATATAAATAAATTTAATTTCAATTATACAATCATTTTCATAAAATTTATTAATTTTAATAATTTATTTCACATTTAATAAAACATTATATTATTGGAAAGACCCAAATAAAATAGTTAAATTGTTCGCTAAAAAATCATCAATGAAAAAATTATGTGATCTAAAATCATTATTTTACAAATAAAAATAATATAACTCTATGTATAACTATGAATATTTTTTTAAAGAGTGAAAATTTGATATAAGAAAACAATAATATGATAGTATGTTGTACCTTCAACATTATAAAATTAAAAAGAACAGTTTTAATGAAATCATGTGATAATTATATTTTATAAAATAAAATATGATTCTTGGACTACTTTTTCCTTCATATTATTCAATAAATACAACTATTACTCCATTAAAAAGTTAGAATGATTTTTTATATAGGGTTTAATTTTAGAATAGACCATCTAAAAATAAATAAATAAAAATCTCTCAATCGTAATTGATAAATAAATAATTATTTTATGAAAACAATGAAGGTTATTTTTACGGACCAACTAATTCAATATAATATGATTAATAGTCTTAATAACCAAAATTATAAATCCATTAGATATTACTTTCATGGACAAAATGAGGTTAAATTATTGAATAATATAGTCCTGAATAATATCCGAATCTAAAGGCATGTTAAAAAAATTATCAAAATTAATAATTATAGAACATAAATTACAAAATATAGTGGTGGAACAAAATAATGAATCAATAAATTTTTCATTTGATTTATTCCTAAAACAAAAAAATATTGGCTAAATTAAATTTACGATATGATAAATTTGAGTATAATTAATACCATTAGATACAACCTTAATTTTAAAAAAATTATTTGACAATTAGTCAATGCATAGGTAATTTATATATCTATTTCGGATTAAAAGGGAAGAGTAATCATTTATATATTAGAGAGAATGTTCATTAAAAAATAAATAATGGTCTCAAAAAATCTTTTACTTGAAATAATATAGCTAAATATATATGATTGTTTCTAAAAATAACACATATACCATCCGCCTAATACAAATTGATGTGGATTCTAGGTCCTCCAACTAAAAATATATTAATGAATAGTGGTTCATGAACATATCTAATATAAAAAATGTGTTTAATCCAATCCACACTACATATTTTATATTTAAATACCTTAATAATTTCATATTTGTATTTGAGGTTTTAATTCAAAACAAATATATGATATTATAATCCAAATTCTATATATTATTGGATCATAGATTGAATTAAATTTTTTTAATAAATGGCCATTTTTTAAAATTTGATGTGTTAATTTTGTGGGAGATTAAGATGATAGAATATATTATGACATCAATTTTTGTTTTTAGTATGATGGTAATTTTATTTACCACTCCAAAATTACAAAATCACTTTGAGATATTTATTATAAAATAATCAATCAGTATATTTATATATATATATATTAGATTAGATAAAAATATATTATATTTCTATTATAATATTTTTTATTAATAAAGTGATGAAATTTATATTATAGAAAAAATATATCATCCTATTTAATATAATCAAATAAAAAATACAAAAAGGGTGTGTCTCATTCATGTTTATAAAAATATAAAATTAAAATTTTGAACTTATTTTTGTTGAGAGTGAAATAAAAAAATTAAGTTTAGCTATGGTTTATATGGGATTACTAGTATATCTATAAAACATATAATATATAACCCTATTGAAAAATAGTATGAGTTCATGTGTGGATTAGATAAGTGAATAAAATATGTGACAACTGATGAGGGGAAATTCAAGAAATAATTAAATAATCATTTCCATGAATTCTGATTTTGATATTAAATCATTATGTTTGGGTCGTAATTTAAATGAAATACCCTACCAAAAATAGAAAATGGTAACCCATGATGGATAATATTCCAAGCATATTATATTCCATTTTTCCATCATTGAAATCATAAAAATTGTTTTTAAAAACTATTATGGAATGAAAATAAAATATAAATCGTAAGAAGTTCATATAATTTTTATAGAGAAGACTAATTCATTATCTAGGGGTTCAAAAAAACATGAAATATATTATGATTATATAGATCAAAATTATAAATAAATGAACAATATATTCAATTAATAAGTTTATAAATAATGAAAAATTAAATTGGAGTCATGGTTCCTAACATAATATGAATTTTTTACATTTAGAAAAAATTAAAATATTTAATTAAAAATTAAAAAAATCATATTATATTATTTAGAAACCTTTATTTAATATGAGTAAGACACCATACTCTAATTATAGGAATTTTTATATATGTTTTTTTATTTCAGGTATTTAATATAAAATTTGAATTTAAATGGGTGAGGGATGTTTTTATGATGAATTTGCGAGGATTGATTCTTTTTGGTGTGGCATGGCTTGGAGTTTTAGGCAAGTGTTTAGTAGTTGTAATTGGTTTTTTAGGAACACCTTGTACCAGTTGGATTTATTGTGAGTACCTAAAAGATTCACTAATATGTTTGGGTTATATCATTGTTGAAAATAATCCATGTAATCCCACATAAAATCACATGCATGAGACTTTGATGTATTGAATTTCAGGTGGAATTGACCCCATGTGTGGGATGACCTTGGTGGTTACACATCCGTAAAATAGGTGGGAATGAGGGGGGATCCAAGAAGGATGACATTATGGAATTTTTTGTAGTATATTAGTGGCGGAAGGTATGTTTTTCTCAACATAGGCATGTGATGTAGTTGGTCCATGGTAAGGGTGGTCTCGTCAGTAGGGCCATGGATGATCGGTGGAATATCTAGGAATTAGTCGGATTAAGAAGGAGATATGAGGCATCCGTGATGGTTGGTGTGATAGTGTATTGGATCTCCTTCAATTATGGAGGTGGACTCGGGTTGAATAATATGTGGTGTCTCAAATGTCTAGAGTGGGGAATGACATTGTGGGTCTATGGAAGGAGGAGAAATAAAAAAGGTGAAAAAATCAATTTTGGGTCAGATAGTTATTTGAAATTCCAAAAGAGATCAAGCGAGGTAGAAATCATAAACAATTTATATCATATTGGAATAATGATAGGATATGTATTTCCCATCATTTGAAGGCTCCATTCACTGTTTCATGGTGTTTTATTGCATTATTTCAATATTTGTTATCCACTTTTGATCAAAAACATATTTTAAATCATTATATTGTTGTAATTTATGTACTATTTATGGTCTCTATGACTTCAACGGACATGTATTGGACCTTGGGCATTGGGTGTTCGGTTCACGTATGGTTCCCCTTCAACAAAATTAAGTAAAGGTTATTATATAAAATATATAAAATAAATAAAAATCCTTCATGAATTGAGGCCTAATAGATTAATTGGAAAAATATATCAAAAAGTGAATTTTTTATATTTTAAAACAGAAAATTTAATACCATAAACAAATCTAATTGATAATTTCATTCCCATTTACTACCTAAATTTTGTCTTTTATAATCCCCATATTCATCCATACTCTGCTAGAGGATCCCTCTTCCCCCTCATTCAATGTGTCTCCAATTGGGTGAAAAATTAGTGCATGATCATCATACGGGTTATGGAATCCTCTAATCTCTCCTATATGTTTTCTATTCATGGTAGTATGTATAATAACTTATCTCATAGAACTAGAGATTATGAATTCTTATAATTTAATCCTATTAATTCTGATTAAGATGTATTGTGGTATTGGGCATGATGAATCAAATGTAAAATCATTGTTATTATTTCTGGATTCTCTTTAATTATAAAAAACAACCTAAATCACTATACCATCAATCTATGGTCATCAGTTGTATCTACAGTTTCTTTCTCTACACTTCCTAGGACCTCACATATGTTTCTATAATTAAATTTTTAGTTTTTTCGTATCTATATCTCATATTCATATTGGGAAATCATAGTAACCTTATGGGGTTGGGTAAACCCAACTATAAGAAATTTTAAAAATTAATAAGTATGTTTTATAAATCATTATTTTAATTGACATATTTAGTTATGTTACTCTTAGTTTTTTATAAATTATTATCATAATAAATTTTTAATTATAATGTTTATTTTAATTTTATATATGTTTAGCATGCCTATTGTTTCTTTATACCCAGTTTCGAATGAATGGTGGCATGTTTACATTATACAACATTATATATTATTTTTTAAATAGATTCCTTGTTTTTTCAACAATATTTATTTTCTACTATTGTTATCATTACAATTTTTTGAATTTTCCATTAAATTTGAAATTTTTTAATACATGTATTGCACTATATGTGAGCTTATGTAGGTTCCCACATGTTTAACAACTTGTGGGTGGTATTTTTCTAGCTCATGATATCCTAAATTATTATTCCCATATCCATATTCCTTGAGATATGTTACAATATTTCCTTATATATATTTTCTTTTCCTATGGTATTTATCTCTAGGATAATATCTCAATTAAACATGGAAAACGACATATAAATATATCTATAGTTTTTTTTCCCTATATATATACATGTGTACCCTCAATCCTAGGTTTTGTGGCACAGACATGTCCTCTTAGATCATGAGCTAATGTTTGAAGCAAGAAGTAATAGTAAAGAACCTACCAATATAGGGATATAATAATAAATACTTATAATTTGAATAGTTATTTTATAAATTTCATACATTATGGATGTGACACTCATGGATTTCTGAATTTTTCACTATTTTATTTATTTTGTCAAATTATAATTCTGATGTATAGATTTGGGAGGTTCCCATTCTTTATGAATATTATTTAGAAGATGTTCATTTTTATCAGGTTTTTCCCAGGAGCATTGTTTTTACAGTATCACTATTATTACTATTTCGTGGTGTTATATTCTACAGTGTAGGGTCCTTCGAGGATGAATTTTTGGATAATAACTATTTTGAAAGGACTATATAATGTATCATGGTAATAACATATGGATTTCGGGAGCATCATCTTGGAGGGTATACCTATTTCGTATTGTTTATTTGGGGGAAATTCAATGTTTCTATCAAATTTAAAACCCATGTTGTAATATAGATACATTGGGCCCTAACATTCCTCTTGTCGGAGGGGTATTGCAACATGGTGTTAATGACTTCATCAATGAAACATTCCAAAATAAGGATTTATAACAAATAATTAACCATGGTTCTTGAACAGTTTTGACATGAATAAATTCATTCTAGCCTAGGTGGGTAATACCACTCTCTTGGTGTACTATGTCATAGTTCTTTAGATGTACCATGATATGGTCATTCTTATATCACTTTTATTTTAATTATGATTAAATTCCTAAAAACCTATTTATTATAATAATATTATATGATTTAAATATAATCTCTCTCCCTATCATTGAGAGATAATTCCCATATTCCCATAAGTGACCTTTGGATTAAAAAGGTGTGTTAGAGATCCAGAATCATCTATGAGTCCTTGTTCCCACCTGTTCTTCCTCATTGTTCATAGATATTCTTTATAGTCTTGTCTTAAATAAATAGATCTATCCCATTATGGATATATCTATATTCATTGACAAGAATCTAGATGATCATTTTTTAATTTATTGAAGGGAATGTGTTGTGAACCTAGATGTCTAATATCATTTGGTTGTTATTCCTTATACTCAATCCTTGAGAGGTCGTTGTATTCTCTCTCATCACTATAGTTCAAGAACGTGAATGGATTGTGTTTTTAATGGTTTTCGTTGATTTTTATTGAGAAATGGAGTCTTAACATAGAAGATACACTTTTGGTTTCTTTCTTATAAAATGTGAATTTAATGGATATTGGGAATCCCCACAATGTTTATAAGTTTTGAGTGGTTATTTTAAATTTATTAAATAGTAACGACGCAATAGATTTTCTTGATATATTTCGTCCAAAATAATATTGTTTTTTGGAATGAATTTGGAATGGGACTCATCATTATTGGATATAAATTTTTTCAATTGATGATTGGTTTGGTTATAAGAAAAAGTATCTATGGTGCACAGGTTATGGACATGGAGTAACATTGTTAATGGAATAACTAAGATAGATATTATTATGTATCAATTTGTTGGGGTTTGTGAGTGTGTGGGGACATGGAAAAAAGTTATTCTAAAAATGATTGAATTTAAATGATATTGTTTATGGTAATTATCTAATGGTTTTACATATCTAATTGTAAAATATATTTGAACTACTTTCAAATCTTTTATATATATTATTCAACCAATCTATATCCATGTATAATGAGTTGTGAAGTATTTTGGGAAATAATATTGAGTTTGCATCCAGCCAATATTTGGTAACTATTTCATGAATGCATATCTCATCTACTAGGATACAATAAAAGAATATATTTTAAATTTCTCAGTGATGATTTTTGATATTGTTGGAATGGAAGGTGTGGTTAGAGTTTTTAGATGGATCAGTTAGTAATTTGGATCATGTCACATTGTTCATTTGAGTCTGTTGTCGTTGGTTATTCTTTTTGTTATATTGTTTTCTATTATCATTATGAAATTATTTTCTTTTGGGTTGTTTATTTTTTTGTTATAGTTGTACTCACACATCATATAGTTGGATTGTATTATGGTGTTTTATAGTCATATTTTTTTATTTTTTATGGAAATTCACACAAGAAATGCTTATTATGCTTGGGGAATCCTTTACCAACCTTCATTGTCTTGAGAATGTCACCTTATTATAGTAACATCTCTAACACCTCTCAATTGGAAGAGTTAACGTGGGTTGTTACAAATTTTATCCATCTAGTTGGTCTATATTTCAAAGGGGATGGGAATAAGGATGTATGAATAATAGATCATGTCATGTATAGTTTTAAAAAGTTCCTCTGTCATTTTTTTTGTTGAAAATCATGCCACCAAGGTGTCTACGTAAAAATGTGTTATAACACACTTATATTTATACACAACTAGAAACTAGGTTTTCATTAATGCTAAAAAATACTTTTTTATGAAAAAACTATTTCTAATAATCAAGGTTATATTAAAATTGGGGTCCCTTTTATCAGCTCCAATATATGTCAAATAAATTTACAGTAATATGTAAATTAGAGGGACCCCCATTTAACAGTGGTTGGATCCCACGTTCAACATAACATGGAATTGTTTCTCTCACACATCTCGTCTACCCCCTTAACAACGCTAATTGCACACCCCACCCATTATGAGAGCTGACCTCATGCACCCACCCTCGCTCCCCTACCACCACATAGATTCAAACTTGAAACCTCTCCCCTGCATTCATGTGCCATTTCCACTCACCCATCTTGTTTTCTTATCCATTTAATGATATATCTATATATATTTATATTTATATTTATTGTTATATTAATATATATTTATATTAATATATATATATTGTAATATTAAAATATATATTAAATTTTAAATAGTAATTGATATTTATAACTATATATATACTTATATTTTTTATTCTTATATTTATTCATATATTAATATATTTGTATCAGATTTATTTTAACTACATATAAAAAAAATATGTTTTTTGTGTGTTTATAATTAAATAAATACATATATCCTACATACATAAACATGTATATATATTATTAATATGTGAAACTATGTGTATAATTATTCATATTTATATATTTTAATACATATTTACAAATATTATATATTTAAATGTACATTTATATTTTATAATATATATTATATATATGACATGGCTAATACACACAACAATATTATATATATATATATATACATATATATATATATATATTTGTACACACGCAATCACACACATTATATAGGTATATAAATATTCACATATTTTTATTTTAAAATAAATGGATATTAGTTTCTATTTAGATAATGCTTATATATTGATAAATATATTTTATATATAAATATGGTTAATTATTTATTCATAAAATTTTATTTGTATATGTGAATATATAAAAAAAATCAGATATTGTTAACAATTTTATTATATATAATATTAAATAGTAAAAAAGATAAAATTTCAAGTCCATAACATAAAAATGAATGTAATAACATGTCTTAAATTCATTCCCCATCGAAAATAGAATAATACCCCCGTAAATGAAGATGAATACCCATTGAATGACAAAATATTGGGGTACCAACACAAAAATCTATGTATATGAGGCGATATGAAAATATTTTGGCATTGAAATTTTTTGCATAGGATTACATCATTCATCTAGTTTGAATATCTAGTCTAAGGATTTGATTTTATATATGGAAGAGCTTAAACGGACACCTATATCAAAAGTTATGGTTGTTAGAAGGTTGATTTACAATTTCAACTTATTCAAGATCATATATTAATAATTTATTTGCTGTCATAAAATATTAATTAAATAAATATTAACTGATATTAATTAGAAAATTAATAATTAATAATATTTTTAAATTATTTTATAATCCATTTTTACTAAATATATTATATATGAAGTGTAAATGAATATTAATACATATCTAAAACTTATTTCAAATATATATATTATATTAATATAAAAATATCTTTATATATAATTATTCTATTTTATATGTATTCTATTTTTGAAATTTTCCCTTTAATTTAACTAATAAAATCACTTTTAAAGAACCCCTTTATCAGAGCTACTAAAAAGAGCTTTTAAAGGGGTCCCTTCACCAAAATACAAAAATCACTGATAAAGTGGTAGAAATATCAGCGGTAAATAAAACGTTTGATAAAGGTTTCATTTTAAAAACACATTTTAGAATTATAAAAAATAACATTTATCATTGATTTTTTTCACTGATATTGGTACCCCCTTTATAATTTCTTTTTTAGTGCTGTTAAAAGGTGGAATTGGGAAGATCCATTTTTGGGGTAACGATATTTTCATCTCTGCATTTTGGGTTTATCAAATTAGTGATGCATAGAATGAATTTACATTTATAACCACTATGAAATCATTAATCACAAGTCTATTAAATATTTTAAAAGTAGTGAAAAGTGATGATTTGTGAATATGAAGGAAATAATCATTCAATTTTATGGTTACGTGGAATGTTCTAAGACATCAGTTGCTTATGGGTGATGATAAATTTTTTTTTTATTCTAGTATTATAGAATGGAAGATGTTAGATGCTAAATGATTCAGTAAGGGGAATCTATGAAAAATATTTGTTCCACCAAAAAATTATGGGATCCAAGAGTTTTTCCAATGTATAGTTCTTGAGTTTCAGTAATCAAAATATGGAAAAAAGAATGATTAAACACAATCATGTGGACCACATTGCTCATTTAAAAAGGATCATGATATCTTTTATGGAGATTATAAGCCCAAAAAAATATATAGTGTGTATGAACAAGATGAATCAAAAGATTATGTTCTTTGGTAAATAAGCTGAGTTGAAGGTTATGATGAAACATTATATGATGGATTATCTTAAGTGCCGATGGAAGGATTTAGATTATCAACCAATAGTTGACCATGGAATTCCATGGGAGGAATTTGAATAAATGTTCATCAAAAAATATTATCCTCACATGTTTTTAATTTCATTAAAATTCTATTTCATCCACTTGAATCAAGATAATTAAAACATTGGGGAATATGTGTATAAGTTCATTAATTCAGTCCTATTTTTACTAAAAGTTACTACGGGTGAGTCTTTGAAGGAACAAATCATTGAGATGAGACAAACACCTATGATTCTCTTGATGAATGATTTTATATTTTTGTTTGATTATTTAAAAAATTAAATATATAAATAGATACGTAATGTGATTTTTTATAAATCTTACTCAAGGGAGTTTGTTTATCACCATGGGAACATGTGGTATCTAAAACACTGGGAATTTGAAGATGTTGGATTCAAAAACAAATATGTGTTATATGTCCTTAAAATCAATTAATTTGATTAGTTTACATTCCTTTATAACCTAATATAAGTTTTTGTTTTTATCAATTTCAATATACATACCATATGAAGTGTTACTATATAGAACAAAATTGGTTTTTCTACACTGGATTCCAAATGGAATGACTTGAACATTATTATCCTCGCACTAAAACATCTTTTCTTGAAGATACATCTTACATTTCATAGATATAGTACACATTCAATGGAATATCTCGACAAAATAATTCTCATCCTTAGAACATAGTTAGCCATGTGGATAATAAGAACATCATGAATCCTTAGGTTTTGAAAACATAGAAAAAAATAATTGAATAGGAATGACCTACTAATAATCATTATAGTGTTTGGTGATAATCTATTAAGCCAATTTAATACATACAATGGTGTGACGTATGATTATTTTTAATTACACCCTTTTAAAATACTATTTTAATACTAGTTCATCCCACTCCATTATTACTTCATATATTGTTGACCACATGGGTTTACTTGTTGAGAAGATTCCTTTATTTAAAACGAAAAACACTACTGATATATATAGAGTTACGATCCATTAGGTTTATATTGTGGGTGACAACTATCCAATATGAATAATTAGATATATATTTTCATGTTCTATTAATGGATATTGATGACCTTATTTTGGGAATGAATTGGTTAACTTCATTTATGTACCATATCCAATGTGATTAACTACAAGTCAGTTTCACATTGTTTGATGGAGTTAGATATTTAATTAAATGATATTGGTATATAAATTCTTTCAGAGATGGACTATTGGTACAAGTGTTTAGAACTATCTCTTATTAACTGGAAATAGATACATTAGATTCTATGGATGAGATCCAACAATGATTTCTTCCAACAATAAATGACCAATTTCATTATATTTTTCATCATAATTTCATACGATTTCAACATTAATGTGAAATGGAATATATGATTTATCTTTTACTATAGATAGTTAATATTACACTTCCATCACATTAAATGGCCCAATAATATTTACTGATCTAAAATTCCCACATCATTATTTAGAATTTAATGGTTTTAGTCAACCAATCATGTCTTCATCGATAACACATTTTGTTTTTGTAAAAAAGTAAGAAGTAACAGTTAAATATTTTTTGGATTATCAAAATATAAACCAAAATATGATAAATAATCAGTATCAAATTACTTGTATTGAGTAATTTTTTATTAATAAGGGTATCCCAATGGTTCAAAAAACTAACTTATCTTCAAGATACCAAAATATGTGTGCTCATAGAGATGATATTTCGATAAAAACATTGTGAATCCCTTAAGAGAATTAATATTATGTGCTTATCAAAATATTTCTTACGAAGAAGGCATAAATATTTATGTTATTGGGGAATAAAATATTTGAAATGTATATTTATTCCATTTGTGGCATTCATTGATTATTTTCTAGTGTACACTATGACAATATAGGATCACGAGGAACATATTGATATAGTATTTTGCATCCTATGGGAACATCTTCATTTTGATATGTTTTCATAGTGTGATTTCTAGATATAGTAGGTTCCTTTACATGGTCAGGTCATTTATTAAAAATGAATATTAGTTGTTCCTAAAAAGATAGATGTTTTTGTCTGAGGGAAAACACTAGTGGACATTTTTTCGATACTACAATTCCATAGTTTTTCAGCATTCATATGATGTTTTTTTCATGAATTTTCTTGAAATTCCTCCCCAATGTATTACTTGAAAAAGAAATTAATTCCTACTTAATGGATAAATTAATGTTATAAATATTTCAATGTGATTAATGTATCATTAACATCCACACATATACTTACATTGAAGAGTTAAGATAGTGTTTTAAGGTCTATTAAAATTCATCCTAATCTGGGATTGATTGTGATTTAAAATTGATAAACCATGTTATATGTTATGCTTCATAAAAATTTTGGGATGAAAATAATAATTAACTGACATTGGATTTAGAAAAAAAATTAGTCCATAACATAAAAATATGACATCTCTATCTTTTTTGGTAGAAATTTACCATGTATATGGATCAAATGAGTTTGAAAGTAATTTTTTTGAAATAGATTTGATTATAAGAATAAATTTATTTATGTAATATTTTCAAAAATTTAGCTTCATCATCGTTTATAGAATAGGTAAATGGAATTATGAATATTGTTAATAATGTATTAATTTATATTAAGAGTTGGCTATATAGTCTGGAGATCGTTGGATTCTAATGTTGTTCATCGGTAATATGAATATGGTTTGTGTGGAGTAGGGTAGGGAAGGTTAGATATTATCACTCATACAATATTTATGGTTTAAATATGAGGGAAAAACTCAATGGTTGGGAGACCATAGTGGAATGTAAGCTTTATGGGATATCAAGGTTGTTTTTTAAAAATTATATTTTTGTAATTTCAACTTATTTGGCACAACTTTATTCTGACTACCTAAATTTGAGATAGCCTATTCATCCATAATTACAAGAGATGTTATAAGAACAAACACCCCAATTTTGCTGGGCCAGAATAATGAGGTATGTGGTATATATTTTCTTAATTTTCCATAAATTACATTTGTTTATTATATAGTGACTACATTTATCAGGTATATAAGACTCTTTACCAATTGCTATGTGTAAATAGGTGGATATAGCTATGTATTTACGTATGGAATACAAAGAATCACTCAAAATCATGTTTTCATTTGGGTGATTTTCGATTATCTCATTATATCTACTCAAATTACCCCTACTTATAAATCCAATAGGGTTTAATATTTTTCTATACACTAAATTCCAAAAAAAATTAATTAAATGTTAATTAATATTAATTTTTAATAACTAGGGCCTTATTTTTAAATCTTGTTTTTGGAAATATTTTCAGAAAACCATTGGAACACAATTTAAAATGAGAACATATTATAATACTCAAAATGATGAACAATTTAAAGGAATTTACAAAAAATGGAAGACATAAATAGATTTCCTAAAATTGATATTATTTTCTCATAGATTTTTAATACAATTACAGTATATTTATTTAATAAAAACAGTTATCTTCCCCTGATACATATGGATCCTTCAAAATAATTGTTTTTTCATCCTTGTTGTACCTCTCAATGTTGGGTTGAAATACGTGGCATGGATTATGGCATTGTTCTGGGATGAGGTTGACTTGAAAAAATGCACCGTCAACTAGATGGATAGCACTATAATCTTGAGGGATAGTGCCACATCTGTTATGTGTTGGTTCTAAATGTGATTTATATTATTCGTGTTATTAATTAACTGGAATATTCATTTGTTTTATAATATTCAATGGTGTGAATCATATTTCTCATATTGTTATTGTGAGAAAATTACATTTAGTTTAGAAGCTACATATGGCTAAATGGAAGTTAATTGGAGATCTGGATTCATCGGTGATTCCTAGTTCGGAATATTTATGACCCAATAATCTTAGAAATATACATAATTTTTAGTAAATTATCAATATCCATTATTTTTATGGATATATCTATATGATTAGTTGTCAATCATGAAGGGATTTGTTAGATTTATGGAAGGGATGTTTTTCTGAACTCAGATCATCAATATCTGATAAATTATATTTTTTTCGAAACTCGTTGAGTCTTTGGATTCATCTCTCTTATATTCACTATTCTATAACTCATTATATTAGTTTTATAATGTTTTTAGGAAATTATAATGGAAAGGTTTTTTGATTTTGTGAAGGAATGAATTTCTTATGGAAAAATGTAAATTTCACGTATTTAGGAAAACACCTCTATATTTATAATTTATAATTAATTACTTTAAATATTTTTAATTTTTTATGAAATCTAAATGCATGATTGAATGTTCCCAAAATGATGTAGTTTTGTGAAAAAAAAATGTTTTGGCATGGATCATGGAATGGTTGGAAAAGAATGTGTTCATAGAATGATGGGTTTGTTTGAAATTTCAACATTCATGTTTTGAAAGGTTATGGTTATAGAGTTCCACCATTAATGGTAACATTAATATTGGGTTTATTTTGTGTGAATGGATGGTTTAGTTTCTGTTTTGGTGATCATGGAAAAAGTGTGTCTTCGGAAAAATGATTGACAATCTGATTTTTTTGGTTATTCACACACAGTTTTATATGATTCATTTTGTAAAATATTATAAATAAATTAAATTAAATTATATGTTATATGGTAACATGTTTTTCCTTAATGAGCATTTTGAAATGTCTATTGGGAAATCCAGCTACGTTTTTACTCACCCCCTTCATTGGAACATTGGTGTTTTTTCAGAAAACTCTTATAAGGACATAGAGAATGAAAAGATTCCTTATTTACCAAGTGATAGATATAGATATTGTTGGATTGAATGGTGGGGTATGATCTTCGAGGTTGTTAAATTAGTTCATGGGATAGATTCACATTATGTCTTTAAATCATTATTTCTTTTTTATTTGGACTTTTTTTACAATGATCTATTTTAAATCTTTCATTATATCCTGTTTGATTATTTTGTGGGTTGAATCATTTTTACTAATGAATTATATAACTGTTTTAATGTTATTTTATGAGGTTAGTTTTTCATATTTTATATCTAAAATCATCCCTTATATTCATCTTAATCCCTTGGAACTCATTTCCAGATGTTAGCTTCTTTTGGATTTCACTAAAGGATAATATCACCTTTTTTTCCTCTCAAGCTAATCATTCGGGGATGGATATTAAAATTCCTAATCCTTCACCTCCAGAATATATTTTTTCTATTGTACACTATTGTTAATGATAGGATGTTTTACGGTGGGGTAGAGACATCATACAAGGTATTTTCACATTGACTCCCCTCATGTCACCCTACAAGAATCATTTAGACCCATTTTTATGTGACCATCATAATTTGGAGGCACCTAGAACATAATTTGGGCATGAATCGAGGATAGATCTTACATAGAATATTTTTTGGATTATGATGGGGGTTATGGACGATAAATGGTGGGGTTTACCATTTACATTCTATAGGGGTTTTCTATATGGTCAAACAATATTTTTTAAATAGTCAATTATTTCATTTCACTAAGTATATAATCATTTGATGTATAATGACATAAAATTTATAGATTTTCTGGAAATAATCTTTTTTATTGTATGTTCGTACATGAACATTACATATTATACATATATTAATTATTATATATTCAATATTATTCCAATAAAAATTAGAAATATCATTGGGATAAATGATTATTGTATAGATAATAAAATATATGTGTGTGTAATCAGAGAATATTTGTATATCATTTAATAGAGTAAAACCATATCGAAATTTTTTATTCCATAACCTCTATAATTTATAGCATAATTAGGCTTTCACGATGTGTGTCTTTGGTGTTATGAAAATAATATTTCTATTCTATTTGTTTATTTGAGTAATGGATGTTAAAAAAATTCCATAGTGCACAAATTATGGTCTATTGGGTGTTGTACATGAGAGCTTCCAGAACACATGACTTTTTGGACTCACGTGTCAAACCAAAAATATACTAGACTATCATAATTGTGGTAAATACCTATATTATCAATATTAATCCTTTATTTATTTTGTATCATGATTATGTCTTAAAATATTGAGTATTATCCATCTTACCTATAGTTTATAGATATTGAATAGTCAATACTCCTTCCATTTCATCTATTTGCATGTCATTGTTAATTATATTTCCGTTAGAATCAGTTTTTGATTCATTTTAATGATAACATTAACAGTAAATAAATTTATTTTTCCTATTTATTTAATACAAATGAGTAGAATAATATTCTAAAGTTGAAAAACCCCCATCTGTATATTATACTTTATCATCTCGATAGTTACTAATTTTCATCTTAAACATAAATCAGTACACAGTTTAATTTATGTGATCTCATAAACATGTGATAATATATTTAAATGTTTTTATTATTAGAGTTTCAAAAAGTTTTAACTAATAATTACTTTTGGATTGAGATAAAAGGGTATCTGGCCTATCATGTAGAGTAATTTTTTCTGGAGGTTTTTATTTATGTGAATGTATTATTGATATTTCTATATAATTTATTATAGATGATACCATCTTGATGACCACATATTTCTGTTTATGAAGTGAAATTGATCATACACTACCGGGTCAAAATATAAATGGTCATTATTTATTAAAGGAGATTTACCAATTAATATAAGAATCCTTTGAATGATATCTTTGAATGGAGATAATATTATTAAATATTGTGAAGGCTTTTTGGTCCCAACATCCTTTGACTTTCCAAGGATATTCACCTCCTATGGAGGTTGAGGAGTAGATTAATCATTATTTTTATTTTCATAAATCATTGAAACCATAATTAATAAAAAGTATGAATCACATCTCTCCATCAGTTAAATTTTACTTTTGACATGAATTTTGATATTCATACTTTTTTTATTTCTGGTTTCAATGATTTACAGAAATAAAAATAGTGATTAATCTACTCCTCAACCTCCATAGGAGGTGCATCTCCTTGGATACTAAAAGGATTTTAGAACCATAAACCGGTCCAAGGTGTCATCATCTGATGATTACCCCTTATTTGTGCCCGGAAAGCTCCACAAAAAACAAACCCAGTCCCCCTCAAAGAAGATATGCTACATAATCACCTTCCTCCTCTGTTTACAACACTGACAACATGAATCCAGGATAATACCTAGACTTTTGATGTTCACATCTGATAGAATAGCATTATACATGATCTTCCACATTAGGAAGTTCATTTTGGTAGGGAAAATTCTACTCCAGGCCGCTCTGTTTATTGACTCCTGAGGCCGTTGTGCATGGTTACTCCTATTAAAGTCTATTAATTTGAACCTACCCAACGCCGATGGCATATATACACACCTATAAATATATTTTATAACTACTTATCTTACATTGTATTATAAATCCTTGGAGATGATATTTATTTCGAATAGAAAGGGAATATTTTTACTCAATCCATTCACTTTAATTTTGAAAACATTCTCTAAAAGAGTTTTTAAATTAATCTATAATGGGACAACACCCAATGATGGATAATAAGTCGGTGGTACATAAAATTGATAGTACATGACTGATATATCTTCTAGTGATCATAATTACAATGGGAAAAGGGTAGAATATTTGTCACTCTATAGTGAAGTTAGGGTGGTAGTTTACATTTTTTACATTCCTCTTCCAGAAACTCCTTTTAGTTTCAATAGTGTGGATGAAAAAGTTTCATCAATCCTAATTGTTTATTTGTGATGAAATATTTTCACTCTTTCAGTAATCGTGACACTATTTCAGGTTTTAACAACAATGTTATTCCCAAAAGTGATGAGAAATGGACAAATAAAACCTAGAAACCCAAGAAATATTCATCCCACTTGTCTACCTGAGGAAGTTTCACTAATTATAGGATATTTTCTCGATATGGTAGATACGTAATTAAAGGATTGTTATATTCTTGGAGCCTTCTATGTAGGTTTTTTACTTCACGTTTAGTATGAGGAAGTAGGTCGTATATATGACATTAAGCATCCCATAACTAACATTTGAGTAGGCCCTTTTACTTTCAAGGTTAATGTTATGGTATGATCAACAGTATAATTTTTATTATTTTATATAAATTCATTTTATTATTTTATTATTGATCAATATGTGTTACTTATTGGACATAATGTTTAAGAATTAAATGCACACATGAGCCTTCATACCATATTAGGGAATGGTATCTAATATACATTGAATAAATTACCATTTTCAAAGGTAAGTTCATACTTTGTAAATCTATATAATTTTATTGTTCATAAAATTGTTTCCATATATATCCTACCTAAAATTTCCTAGTTGAGTTATATTTTATCATGCATTTATTTTTATCATAGGATATTATCCATATTATCTCTTGTTGGTATTAAAAACACTCCCTTTGGAGAGTGGGAATTAAGGGAGATTCCTGATGGTCTGTAATGAACCATGTTTCTAGAAAATAAATATTAGATTTGTTTGTGTACATGATCGGACACATTGAGCTTAATGGAATAACAAAATATTATCATTTAAAGGAAAGAATTTGAAACTATCTTTTAGAATGATTGGTATGAACATGATTAATTAAATTATTAAAATATTGTATACACATCAATATATAATTATTTGACAAATTAATCATAAACGATTGATAAACCCTTTTTAAAATAGGTGTATTTTTTTCTTTTATACTATTTAAACATGAACAACTATGTTTTATAACAATAAATAAACATATCACACTTGTAGGATTATGTAATATATATATATATATACATATATATAATTTAATTAATATAATTCTCAAAATTAATATTATATGTTTTCCTGATATTATATATGAATCAATTTAATTTGACACATAAAATAAGTATTTTTCTTAAAAGAATGTTTCCCTCCTTTTTGATTGAGAATTTGTTTAATATAGTGTATTTGAAACATTTATAAATTATATTTGATAGGATAAACATGAAATTGAATTTTTAATATAAAATCTTAATTTGGGATAATTAATTTTCAATTTTTTTATTAAATGTATTGATTTATAGAGAAAATTAATGAATTTAAATTGAAAATAGATTTTTCATCAAAATAATTTATACTGATGAATTATATTTTAGATTTTGTATAGTATAATTAGATTAATTATATATATATTAATCCAATTTAGATCGATGGATTAAATTTAAAATTTAATTTTGATATAAAACTATTTCAATGTTTTGATGATTGTCACCTTAAGTGCATATTTTCTCATTCTATCACCGTGATTAATATAAAATTAATTTTTCCCAAATATGTGTTTTCAATATTTAAAATAGTATTCAATATTTAGAATCAAAATTTCCTAATTTATTAAACATTTCCCCTTCATTTTTTGGATAATATAAAAAGGTACATTAGTATTTTTTTTATAAGCATGATTAAGGGTAAATCGTGTAATTAATGTTTAAAATAAAATTATAAAAAATATTAAATTAACATAAAAAGTGAGCCAATTTTTTATGAGTTATTATAGACAAAATACATTTTTTTGACGCTTTGTTATGCTCTTGTAATATCTTGGATGACTTTCAGCATTTTATATTATTTCATTTAAATGAAAAGTAAAGGCTTTAATAATCATGTTTTAATAACAATGACATTTTTAATATAAGTTTATTTAGTTTATATCTTCAGCTGTAAATAATATTTGGATATATTAAATGTTTATCTTCATCATAGTAATTTATTTTCATTTTTAGGAATGAAATATTTAAATAAAAGGCCTAGAGAATTATGATTCGATAATTGATTAAATAATCAAAATATAATGTAAATATTATTAAATACATTAAATTAAATAAATTTTGACATAAGGAATTTCATAAAAAATTTCAGATATTTCTTATATATTTTTGTGGTGTATTAATATAGATGTTTTTAATCTATACTGTTATTATAATATTTTCAAAAAGGTAAGTATTGAATGATGTCAAAAATGTCATTATTTATATTTATAAATTTATAATATTTTATTAAATTATATAAAATTATTAAAAATATTTAATTTATATATTACTGGTATATTTATGAAAATTTCATCAATGATCCATTTTGGGTTCGTTTAGAAATTTATATTAACAATATTAACACTTGAGGATTAAAAACTCATGTTGTCACTATTAGAATTAAAAAGTTTAAATAAGGGTAAAAACAAAAACATAAGGTTTAAAAAACAATGAAAAATTGTATATATTTCTATTGATGTATTTATTAATACCAAAAATATTAATTTTTTTAAAATAAATGTGTTTGGATTCATTTTTCACATTGAATTGATTTATATAATTATAATATTTTGAAAAGATCCAGTATTACCCCTCAAATTTATTATAAAAGGGCACGTCATCTTCTCTTTTATGAAAATGTAAAATTCAATATAGATACTAAAATATCATCAAAAATACTATCCTTGATTAAATCCACACATATTAGAGTTATTATTTTATTAATAATTCCACTCTTAAATTACTAATGTTGTTAAGAAAATGAGATTTTCCATTGAAATGGTTTAGTTTTTAATTAGTTGTTTCTATTTTTTGGTGTCTTCCAACACCTTAAAATAAAAATCAACCATGATGAAATAACAAATCCAGAATCACATATATAATTATAAATTTTTATGTTAATATCAACAGAAAAATTCATATCCACTTCTATCAAGTGGAAAAATAATTATCGTTCGTGTGTAGGGAGAACTACCGCCTCACGAACTGATTTAATTATTTTTCCATCACCATATCTAATGAGTATTTATAAGAATTGAATTAAATTTTATTTTTGATATTAGTAAAATAATTATAATTATATAAATATAATATATAATTAATATTTTTATCTATATATTCATGGAAAAATGATCACCTCGTTCATGGGTACGTGTGATGTTTGACCTCCATGAATCGATGTGATTCGTTTTTCATAAATAAATAAAATGGACGGTATATATAATTATATTTTAAGAAATAATATTATATTATGTATTTATTATCATAGAATTATGATTAAATGATACTAATAATCTTTCTATGATGATCATTGATAATTGAAAACATTACTGATGTGTATGTACAACTTATTTTCTTCGTGATTGTAATGTAGATAATTTATCATTTAAATATTTAATTAATGGATTGATATATATAATTGATATATAAATTTTACTATTATGTAATTATAATTATTTTATAGAGTATTTAATTATTACAACATTGTCCACTGACATCATATGAAATTCATTTTGTACTAAAGTACTAAAGATCGTCAAAACTTTTCACTGGAACAATAATAGTAACATGATAATAAGATATATCGAAGGAATAATAATCATTAAATAGGTTTTAAGGATTTCAAATAATTATCATGTTTATATATTTTTGGATGATAAATATTTTATATGATGAGTTAGACTTAAGGTAATGGATATTTTTTTAAAACCCACTATTAAAGATACTCTTACAACTATTTTTAAAAATCCAAAAAAGAATTTTTTTTAAAACATTTACATCAGAAAAATAATTTCACAATTTCATGTCTATTTAATGATTTTATTCATCAATTAAATTTTTCAAATTTTATTTTAAAAAAATATTGATTTATAAATGTGCGACATTGTAGAAATGAAATGTGATTTTTTATTGGAAAAGATATTTCTCTTTTATGACACATTTCTGTGGTATGATTATGATAAGGTAATTCAAGATTTTTTATATATATGGGCGGATCCATGATAAAATAAGGATAGGTGAGCCAATTATAGATATCTAATTAAATGGGTAATGAGATGGAGTTATCATTTTTGGTCTATCCAAAGTGAGTATGGATATATATTGAGATGGTTATTCAAAATGTAACTATTATGGTTACTCCCTATGTAGCCATGATAACTAAAGTATCTATAAGAGTGAAATGGTTATAATGACAAATAATGGCTTAATAGTTTATCTTTTCTATATATTATAACATGAAACATATGATTTCATTAGGTATTATAATGAAATTAGGATTTAAAAGTGAAAAGTATAAATATGTGGAACTCATTTCGTGGGATTATAAGTATTAATGGACTAACATTTTTCCTATATGTAAAATCTATTACCAATAAATTTTTGATATTACAAAAAATTAAAATGGTTTTCACCCACATTATATGAATTTTGGGAAAAGGATTATATCATGGAGATAACAAAAAAATATATCTCATAATGAGGAACCATGTTTTATTTTAAAGACAATTTTCTGGTGGAAGAAATTGATACTAAGTATAAGTGTAAACTTAGAATGTATAGGTTTAATTTGAAAGGTTGTTTTCCTAAATATGATAAACACTAAACTAGATAGAAAATAAAAGTTGTTAGAATCAGAATTAATGTTAAATAAAAGTAGAACATGTAATTTTTAAGGTCAGGTTCTTAATGTTGGAATAAGAGTAGTGTTTAGAAAACATTGGAGATTCAAAATTTTTCTTAAGAGATATATATATATCAACATGGTTTTTTATTTTTTTGGTTGATCATAAGATTATTTTCATAGATACCCCTCTTTAATTTTTAATTAAAGAATGTTTGAGGTGACTAATGGTATTTATGGAGGCATTAGTTTTTGAGGTAAATATGGGTTATTACTTTTTTTGATTAAAAATGATTATTAAGAGGTAACCATTGAGGTTAATACATAGAAATTTTCTGTTTTGGATGTTTATAAGATTTCTATAAATTTATATTCATTATATTAATATTGATTTAGAGAAAATACACCAAATAGGATTTGCGAAATCTCCATCTGTTGGGAAAGGCTGTTGGCATAAAACCCACAACTAAATAGTGTTAAGGATTCAAGGGCCAGAACTGGCAAACATGATGTCCTAGACAGTATAAAATTGTTTTTCCTTATATAAATACACATATTTTTTTTATATATTCATTTTGGGAAAATATTATTTAATTATAAAAAAGATATTTTAAATGATTATTGGATTAAGTTATTAATGTTATTTTGGATGACATTCCCTATTTTTGGGCTCATTTAAGATTAATGTTGAAAGAATACATTTTTTGGGTAATTTATATATAGTTGTATTTATAATTTTCTGTTTCAAAATTTGTGTATTGATTTTAAATTATTGATATTATTATTGTCCCTCATCATATAATGGTTTATACTTTTTGTGTAATTGTTATATTATTCTAACCATTTTGGTTTTGTTTAAAGATCCATGAAAGTAATAAAATTGATTGTGATTATTTTTTAAATTTCATGATTTTCTAGAATTCGATTGTAGTTCCTCAAGAATGGAAATTTCTTCATTAATACTAATTGATTAGAGAAATACATAATATTTTTGTGGAAATTGATGAATGGATGTAACAATACTATTCAAGTAAATATATTTCACTATGTTATTAGTCCTGATTGTAAAATCATTCATCAATTTTATGAAATATATATTGAAAAAAAGACATATGTTACATTTCGTACTAATAATTAAATGATATTTTTAAACCATCTCATATTTATGTTTTTTTATTATTAACATTTTCAGGACCATGTTCTCTATCACTCACCATAAGAATGGGAAATAATGTATTCTATTCCATTTTTATATTTTCATACACGGATCCCTATTATATCCCATGTGACCTTAAAACTTCCCTTTCATTATTTTGAAGTGGACGTCTCATTAATCCTTTTTCTGATGTGGTATTTTAATAAAGTTATTTTTAATAGTAAATCATAGTAATTAATTCAGAGATCAAATTGTGAGTTAGTAATTTATTATATAGTGTCAAATGTGACATACTTGTTTTTTTAACTATTATAATGTCCAATAGTGTAATTTATACGCCCCATTGAGTTTAAACGAACAAATAGTTATTATTATTTAAATGTTATCATTATAACCTATCAATTATAATGAATTGTATGAAAAAGATGAATTGAATTATGAAAATACGTTTTATTGGTGTACATATCATTCCATGACCAATTAATTATAAATTAATGGAAAAACCATTTTAAAAATAAAAGGTAATGGTTTTTATAAAATATATTTAATGTTTCATAAGTATATTTTATACCAATAAATAATGAAATCAATACTATTGTATTATTATTATTGTAATATATATTTATAATATTTAATATTGGGTTTAAAATTCATCTTTGTGTTTTATATACATGATATTAGAACAAATCCAATTTTATAAATAAATGAAGTGTTTCTCTAAAAAGTTGATTTCTCCACCTTTTGAAGGATAACATATTTTAAATCTTCTATATGATAATATTATAAATTATATTTTACATTATAAACTTATATTATGAAACATTAATATAAAAATATTTTGTTTTATGTTCTAGTATTTTCAGATAAGTTTCATATCTTGGTCACTAGTGAAAAATACAGAATTTTCATTAAAATCTATATTTCCATGTAAACAATTGATATTGTCAAATTATATTTTTTGATTCATTTGAAATTATAATTATATCAATTTTATGTCATTTTTTTAAATATATGTCATTTTAGAAAATTTAAAATTAAATATCACTATAAAATCATTTAAATAATTTGAAGGTTTTCACCATAAAAACATTTTTATCATTCCATTAATGGAATTAATTCTAAATTAGTTTTAGCTAATTATGTGTTCTGAATTTTGAAAAATGCATTCCATATATATTAAAAATATATATAAAATATTAATAAAATAACCCATTTAATTATGGGAGAATATAATTACTAAATTTATTATTTTGTGTTACCACGTCTAATGAAACACCCCTGGATTTCAGAGTATCTTTTTTCAGTAATGTAATTCAATATCTTATGTTACATGAAACACCGAGATCGAGCACACCACGACATACAAAAAGGGCTATTAAAAAAGATGTTATGAATAATATTAAACACATTCTGAATTATATATATATCCTTTATAATTTTAACATTCAACTTATGTTTTTCATAGATATAATATAAGGACAAATTAAATTTTTCAGATAAAAAAAGTATTTTTCAGATAATGTAATTTTTCCTCTATTTAATGGTGAACCCTTTTTAAATCCAATATTTTACACATTTATTTAGTCATTTTGACAAAACAAATTTCTTCTTTGAATAGGGACATGATAATTTTTTTGGATAAATTTTTTGTTGTTTTCTGATAACTTTCTTATTTTGATGAACAATGAAAAATATTGAATTATAATTGAAAACAACTTTTTCAATCAAAATAATTTATAATGTTAAATTATTTTGTTGAGTTGTTTTTAATTTATTATTTTATTTTATTTTTATCATTTAATAAAATTTTGGACATTATAAGTAATATAACATTTAAATTGGACATAAACACATGTAAATTTTTTTATAGTTTTTACTTTTAAAAACACTACTTTTTGGTTTTGACAACGGGAAATAATTTTTAATTAATTAATTCAGCATAAATGGTTTGAATTTTGTAAAATAGATTTTATTTTCGAATTTAGAATAAATAAATTAGCTTAGGGTGTTGTTTTGGTATTTTTCTGAAAACCTTCTATTTTTAATGAATTGTGAAGAAAACTGTCTAATAGTTTAAAATTGACGCGTAATTAAATAATAATATTTTTTATATAGATTTATTTTTAAAAAATAGATAGATAATACCTATATAAGTCCATTTTAATTCAATAAATCCATTTGATAATAACATTAGAAATATAAAAGTTTATTGAACATTTTAACGTCTTTTACACATCTAGGAACATTAACCAATTTGCATAAAACATAATTTTATCGCATCTATGAACTAAATTTCAAAAATCAGAGAGGCATTGTTAACATTAGTATGTAATATGTGGTTCAATAAGATGAATATATTTTTTGGGAATAATATCTTTTTAATTTTATTTACCACGGTTAAAAGTAAATAGGGTGATAAATTGTACAATTGATGTTATAATTACCATAAGACAAGTCCTAATTCTATTTTATAAGTGTATTTATACCCATAATTACCGTAGAATCAAAATTAATCCATTTGGAGCTATTAGAATCTGAAAATAATTTCATAATAAAATAATATGTCATGTTTTTTCTACAGTGCCCCTAACTTCATTTTATAAAAGGGTATTTCCCCTTATCTTAAATTCACATCTCCAAAGCCTTTTGGAATGGCCAAACCATGCCCAAATATTCTAAAAAATTCCTTAAATTCAACATATAGGCCTTATCTTGAGAAGAATACCATCCTATGGATCTCTTTTTTTCAAATCAAATTAAAACAGACAAAAAAGAGATAATTATTGTTTCACCTCTTTCAATGTTCTATTCTTCTTCCACATTCTCTTTCACTGTTATTTCCATAACAATATAATTAATCCAGTAACGTCTACATAAAGTTATGTTATTATAAATTTGGTACAACCATATTCATTTTTATATCTATCCTAGGAATGATAATTTCACCACGCGTGCATATGTAAGGCTTACCATCTCCACATTATAGTATAATTTTTTATTCAACAATATTATATTTGTATGGATATAATGATGAGTAATATGTATAAAAATAATTAAGATAACATGATAATGTTTCTGTAAAATTAATATACCATCCAATTATGTAACTTTTAATCATTAATGAAGTGATATCGTCGCTCATGTGTACGTACTGCATCTTATCTCCACGACACGACGAGATTAATTTCCACGTTCACCATTCAACATTAATTATAAAAATAAATATTATTAATAATTATATAATATATGACATAATAATTCTATTAAATATATATGTGTTTTTGTATGTGTGTGTGTTTATTTACATATATCTTATTCACATAGTCTCATTCCATACGATATGAAAACAGAAACATCGTTTATGTGTACATACGGCCAACCGTCTCCATACATGGTGTTTTCAATTTCAAATATCTATCTATTATAAATATTTTTATTCAAAATATATATGGTATAGAAATCATGTTTTATATTCTGTATGTATTTAAATCATGATCATTGTGACAAGATCAAAAATAATAAATTAAAACATGTTCGAAAAAAAGCGATTATTACCTAAAATGTTAAATTAACATGGAAATTTTTATTAAATACATAGTATAAAGTCATAAGTGAACCATTTACGATATAATAAATATTATTTTAGTTCTGGAATAATTTTATAAAATACTACAATCATTTTAAAGCAGGTTAAACATACACTCGACCAAACAGACCTACATGGTAAGTGTTAATTGCTCAATCTCATTATTATCTGAGATTGATTATGTGTATGTATTTTCTGGGACATATTAATTTTCAACTTCCTTGTTTCATAAAAGATATTTCAAAATGATTCTTTTAATGTAATATTTAACTAAAACATCATTTTAAATGTTTTAAATATTTATTTTTCTAAATCATTCTCATTGATGTCCATATTTTCAAAATGGGTTTAAGGATTTATTTATATGGAAATTAATGATTTCAAATGTTAATGATTTTAAAATGTTTCAAAGTGGTATGGGACACTTTTATTCCCAAATATATTTTAAATGACTGCGTTTATAAACTGTGATACTTTTATATGATTTTTTTTAAAAATGGCATTTCTCTAAAAGAGTTTTGTTTATTATTTTCAACTATGGAAACATCCTTTTTGGATATTATTCTCGATTGAGGATGATTTATTATAAATAATATCTTCAATATTTTATAGAATGAGTTGTGATATATTTTAAAATTATAGTTATATATTATACCATTCATATTTTATGGTGGATTAATTGAAATTTCATATGCTAGTTTTAATACTAATGATTATGTTATGTTTCATCATTTTCATATAAGGAATATAGTGGACATAGTAAGTGAAGAGTAGAGAAAACTATATCCCTTTGATTCCTTGAATGGTCTCTAGAGACAAACTATTGTCTTGGTATAAGGTCATGACAAAACTTTTACTTTTATTCGTGGTATGAGGCCTTGACTATGTGGTAATGATGTTCGACGTTAGGCATTCCCTCAATATGAATGTTGATATTACATGTCATTATTTGACTAGAATAATATCAATGTGCATGATTATATGGTGATGATTGATTTATTTTTTCCATATTATGTTCATGTTTATGTTTAAAAGAATAATGTTTTTTATTACACATCATTCATTAAAATTTTATTGCTTCTGATAAATTATTTACCCTTACTGAGCATCTAAGCTCACCCCATTATTATGTTTTATTTTCTGTGGATTCCTAGAGGAGTATTATGAATGATATGCAGGTTTATGTGAGGGGAATAATGGCATTCTTAAAGGATTATTTATGTTGTGTTGTATGTTATAATGTGTAGAAAAATATTCCGGTATATAATATATTTTTTAAGACTTTTAAACTAATCAGTATTTCGGGACATGATTTCATTAATCATGACGGTATATTAAAAAAATTCACTTTCTTCGGGATTCTGTGTTCAGTGAATTAGAGTAGGTATTAGTGAATGTTTAGAAATAACCTTATAAACTGTATTTTGAAAAAATATGATTGGGGAACATTAACCTAAGATAGACATTGTGGATTATTAAAGATAAACATACTTGAATTTGGATAATATAAATATATTATGATTTTTCCTAAAAAATACATCCATATTTTCATATGAGAAGGTAGAGGTGACTCTGGCACAAATGTACCTAGGATTGAAAACACCGACAAGGATATTCAGGCACAACCCGGGGTATCCTAGTACACCACAACAGTCCATGACAAACTCTAGTTTATGAAACTCCCAGAAGATTTGCATAAGATAATTCACATTTTCATTACAAGCCATTATTCTAGATTTATAATTAAATATGTCTTAAAGGAAATGATTTTTATGATTATCAGACTATATATGTGAAAATATTCAATTAATGTTGATAATTTATGTAGTTTTTTGTTATACATTATGATATAATCTAACATAATGTATTTCGTCATTTAGAAATGGCACTCAGTAGAAGAAATGTGAACTCCAACAATACGCATGATCCAATGAGTAAGAAGGATCATATATTTCATGGTCTTATGCCATAATTTAGAAGGGAAATAGTCTCCCACATATTCTCATCATACGATGAAATACAATCATGTGTATATAAGATAAGAACAAAATTATATGAGTCATATGTCTTTGAATGGATTATTGAGAAGATCATGATGGTAGAGATAAATATGGATAAAGGAAAGAAGGGAAAGATGGATTTTCCCATATGTGGTCACTATGGAAAGAATTACCATGGTAAAAATTTGATGGGAATGAGAGTTTGCTAAAAATTTGGAGAAAAGGAAACCATGTACGTGATTGAAATGGTATGAAAATTGTTTCAAAGGTATAATGATTCATCTGCAAGGAATTGGAACACAAAGAGAATCGATGTCTTAATCATCACAGTATAGCCCAAATGATACGATTGGATAATAATCTAGTTTTGATACTACAATGAATGAAGAGGAATTATTATTATTCTTATGTAGATATTATAGAATTGTGTCATTTGAGTATTTCATTAATGATGTAAAATTTATAATAATTATAATGAATATAATGATTGTACTAAAATATGTTTTCATGATGTATTTTACATTTTATGGTACCAAGTAAAGTGGCAATGTTTCAAGTTAATCATTTTGGAAAATATATGTTTGAGGGAAATAAAACCCTTACTATGTTTCTGAAATTGAGATAATTTTTTCAGAATAAGATATTAATGATTTGGAAAAATTTTATTTTATATTCTTGACTACCTGGAAACTAATTTATTGTTTTTTTATTTCATCATTGTTGGAGTTTGCAATTTTTTTAGATATAAGGAGTATATCTTGTATTCTATAAGGAATAAGGGAGCGTGAATGTAATCAAAAATGTTTTATGGTAATTTATGGTGTTACCATGTTTTTAGAGTATACACGATGAAGGTATTAACATGTAATTACATGGAAAAAGAGATCTTTAATATGTTTTCCTTCTTTATAAAATTTGGACTGTATGTTTAGATAGAAGTATTTTTGATAATTCTAAAAGATATAATGAATTAATATTGAAATTGGATACAATTTTTTAATCATAAAACATTTCTTATGTTATTTTTGGATTGTTATAAAAAGGACAGCCTGGAGGTTGGGTGGTAACCTGTCGTATCCGGCAAGGCTGCGAGAGACATGAACCTGCAACCAAAGGGCAAAAGTGGCGCATCACCTACCACTAACGTATGTGATGTGCTCATTTAATTAGTGTATATTTTTTTAAATGTTCTTATAGATGAATTAAAAATTCATATTTTTTTTAATCCCTATACGATTAGGATAAATAGAATAATTTTGAATTATATTATGTTTTTATGTGAATGATGAGTTTGTGGTCGAAGTTAGTTGAATGATGGAACTCTACATGTCATGTATATTTTTTTCTCTTATTTTATGATGAAATTAAATCTTAAACATTAGGGAAGGGAAAATAAAACCAAAATTGTGTTACCCTAATACATTATGTTTTGTTGAACTGATTGTATTTAAATCATCTTATTTGTATGGCATTAAGGTTCCCAATAATCCATTTATTATTTACTTGTTTGTGATTGATTACCACAATCACTACCAATAAATTCTTACATTATCCACCAATTATGTGTATCTAATTTCCACCAATATTCCTGTAACGCCCCGACCCCAGTTACCCATAGTCGGAGCATTATTACAAAACATTGGCATGATCACAAGAAATATCAAATCTCAAAATGTCGATTAGTTTAGTACCCTTGGAAACATTAGATATATTCATAATGTTTTACATTACATCATAAAAATTAAAACTACGCAAAAATAGTCTCCATAGTCCACACTCATGTGCCCACATATTATCCCTGCAGGTCATTCATAAATTATTTTTTCACGTCCTAGGAAAAATAAAACATTGAAATGGGTTAGCTCAAGTGCTCAATAAGGATAACAATATAGCAGAAACTTTTTTAAATAAACATAAACATTTAAGTCAATGTATAACTAAAACAAAATCCATTTAAACATTAACTTCAGCATAATATGGAAATGATAAAATTAAATAATGTCATTTACTTATTAACATTGATATTCTACTAGTATAATAATCACATGCAATATCAATAACCACTTTCATAATGATGGAATTCATAAGGCCATACTATCATAGCCACATAGCCAAGGCCTTGTGCTAAGACTACAAATAATATTTCATCAAAGCCTTGTGCCAAGACACTAGTTGTCTCATGACACCTACCGATGCATCAAGGAGCTATAGCGGGCTCCACCCCTCACTTATTAAGTCCATTGCATTCCTCATATGAACAAGTGTAAACATAACATAAACATTCATATTAAAACTAGAATACAAAATGTCAATACTTTCACCATAAACCATGAATGTTATAAAAATAACACATCCAAAGTCAAACATATCACAAAACCTTCAATAATATATTTATGTTTGTATCATAATAAATAAACTTCAAATAAGCATAAAATCCATCAAAGGATGTTGACATAGATGAAATCAAAACCATTTGAGAGAAATATATCATTTTTTTGAAATCATTTATAAGTCACATAATTATAAAATAAAAAATTTACTTTGAAAATATTCATATAATCTTGTTAGGGAAGCTTATATGATTTTATAATGGTGGAAAATATCCATATCCTCTGTATAAGTAAAAAAAATTCATTCTTACCTTAATTCTGTCAAAAAGGATAAAA
The DNA here is from genome assembly GCA_963277665.1 of Viscum album. NCBI lineage: Eukaryota > Viridiplantae > Streptophyta > Magnoliopsida > Santalales > Viscaceae > Viscum > Viscum album. Next base: position 198,848,082 of record OY728121.1, on the reverse strand, counting down.
AGGACCTTGTTTGGAAAACGACAGAAATATTACTTTATAAAATTATTATAAAATGTCAACAAGGGTATAAATGAAATTATACCATAGTATTTAAAATATTAAGAATGATTTCAAATACATTTTTAAGTAACATGGATGTGGATGATAAAGAGGTCCCAGTAGATAATCACTTATAAACAACCATAGATAATGAAGAGATTGGAAAATAACCCTTAACTTGTACTTTTCATTAGTCAATGGTATGTTAACCTCATGTATAATAGTTAAAACATTGTTATTAAGTAATACATGAACCATATACATAATTATGATATCATATATGATCTTCTATTAATGCTTTGTTAATAATTTTTTTTATCGTTGTTTCGGGTGTTAACTTAATCGTTTTCTTATATATATTTTGTAACATAAGGCATGATTGTTATGGATAGGTTGTAATTTATTCATATCCATAATGATATCATGTTCTTAAAAATTATTTGTAATCATAAAATGATAATTATACATGAATGGATATGATGGGGAATGAATCTCATCGCGTTCGTGGAGGCGGTAGTCCGTACGTACGCACGAGCGATATTATCATTCTTTTGATATAAATATAACATATAATTGGATGGTATATAATATAAAAAGAATCATTATCATGTTATATTTATTATTTCCATGAATTGTACATCATTATCATACCCATCTAAAAAATAATATATTGAATAACAATTACACCACGACCTGGAGACGGTAGGCCGTACGCACACATGTATAGTGACATGTCATTAATGGGATGGATAGAATAATGAAATTGGTTGTTCAATATTTATAATAACATCAAATTATATTGAATATAAAGGATTTATTATTTTATAATGGAAAAAACAAGGAGATAAGATGTTGAAGAAGAAATGAACTTGAAAAAGGGTGGTGAAAACATTACCTCTTCTTCGGGTTCTTCCTTTTGATTTGATCAAAAGGGCTCTTTAGGTTGGATTTCTGATCAAACTAAGGTCTCTAGGTTTAAGTGATTGAATTTGAGAGAGAAGTTGGGTAGGGGTTGGCCGAGCCAAAAGTCTATGAATGTGTGAATTAGTGAGAAGGTGAGTGCCCTTTTATAAGAGGGGTGATGGGCTCTTTAGGAAAAACTTATAGTATTATTTTATAATAAATTCATATTCAGTATATAATGTATCCAAATAAAATTATTCTAATTCAATGGAAGATATGGGGTGACATAATTTCAACTAATATAATTTAGATAGTTTTCGGTTATTATATTAACCATATCATTTAGTTTTAACTCTTAGTTATTTAGTTTGACATTTACCATGTCACTTTGTATTTTTATATTATATAGTTAATAAGCTTATTATATACATCCAAGACACCCCAAGTTGTCCATTAATGATACAACATCATTATATAAGTCTCTTGTCCATACCTAAGATTTTTAGGAATTGAATATCAATTAATAATATAATATATTTTTTTAAACTCTATTATGTAAATTTTAACACTATTTGGTATTTGATTTTTTTGACAATAATAACAGAATTATTACTTCGAAAAAACATAATTATATCAATAATAAAATGTCCTATTTACCTATAAAATTAGTTTAATTCATAAAAAGTATAAAATTACATTTATTTGGATATTTATAATATCAATTATTTTAATATTTCTTTAATTAGGTAATTACTGCATTATCATTGTGTCGTAAATAAATTAAATTATATAATGTCTAAAAATTATAATTATAATACCATTATGTATAAAATCTTCTTATATTCCTAATTAATATTTAAAAACGAATTTATCTTATGTATATCCCCTTATTAAAAATGTTTTAGTAATTAATATTTGATTTTAACTCCTTTAACTCTTCTTTGAATTAAATAATAATAAATGTCCTAATCTAATCCAAGTGCACCTAAATGATAATATTTTATTCTGAAGGATTTTTTTGGTCAATATACACTTGTCTAATAGAATTAGGACATTTTTAGGGTAATATAAATATTATTTTTACCATTAATTACCCTATTTAATTTTTACCGTGGTAAATAAAATTTACTATTCATCAAAAATTATTTTTATCTCATTAAATGATATTTTACCCCTCGATATTAACTGTGTGTCTCTGATTTTTAAAATTCCACTCATAGATGTGGTAAAATTATGTTTTATGCGAATTTGCAAATATTCCTAGGAGGTGGGTTAATGACGGTTAAAAGTTCAATAAACTTTTTATATATCTAAAATTATTCTAAAATAACTCCACTGAATTACATTGAACATATATAGGTATTATGTATCTATTTATTAAATAATTAAATTTAAATAAAATAAATAATTATTTAAATAAAAAGTCAGTTTTAACCAATAACTCAGTGTTTTCACTATTCATCAAAAATTGAATGTTTTCAAAAAAATACCAAAAATTCACCCTAGGCTAATTTCGATATTACGAATCCAAAAATGAAGTCCATTTTGAATGATAAAATTTATTAAAATTAAAAAAGTGGGTATTACTATTAATAATGTCTAGTTTGATTGGTTGTGGTGTGTGTTAGAACTCGAGGTTGCGTACAACAGATGCTATTTTATTATTGAAAGAGAAGCGCAATGTGGAAGCTTGGGGTGTAACATTATCCCCTCCTTCAAATAATTTCTTCCTTGAAATTTCTAGGAAATTATTGTATAAAAAGACTCGGGTGATTCTTTATCATAAGTTCCACGGGTTCCCACGTTGCCTCTTCCATCTTATGGTTTCTCCATAGATATTTTACCATATGATTCATCCGATTTCACAGCACTTGTTCTCTTGTATCAAGAATCCTGATGGGATCTTCGCAATAAGATAGATCGGGTTCTAGTTCTAATTCCTCGTAAGTGAGTACATGTGTTGGGTCAGGCACGTATTTCCTCAACAGTGATATGTGGAACACATCGTGATCTTTTTGGAGAAATGGAGGCATTTCCAAACGGTAATCTACAGCACCAATTCGTTCTAGAATTTCAAATGTTCAAATATACCAGGGACTCAATTTACCTTTCTTTCCGAAACGTATAACTCCCTTCCATGGAGATACCTTCAAGAAAACATGATCTCCTACTTGAAATTCCAAATCCTTCCTTCGGTTTTCGGCATACCTCTTCTGCCTACTTTGAGCTACTTTGATGTGGTTTTTATAACCATTACCTTTTCCATCGTTTCCTCCACCACTTCTGGACCTATGTGTTTTCTTTCACCAATGGCATCCCAACATGTTGGTGTGCGACATCTCTTTCTGTATAACGCTTCAAATGGTGCCATTCGAGTACTCGAATGGAAGCTATTGTTATAGGAAAATTCTACCAGATGTAAATATTGATCCCACATACCAAGAAAGTCAAGTGAGCAAGATCTCAACATTTCTTCTATGGTTTGAACAGTCCATTCTGATTTTCCATCTCTTTGAGGGTGGTAAGCAGTGCTCACATGAAGTTCAGTATCCAAGGCCTTCTGAAGACACTTCCAAAATATCGATGTAAAACGGGGATATTGATCCGAAACAATCGACAGGTGTACTCCATGATGTCTCTCAACTTCATTAATATATGGTCTTCCTAGACATTCAATTGGTAAATCTTCCCTTATAGCAAGAAAATGTGTTTACTTGGTAAGACGATCAACAATGACCGATATTGCATCGTTCCTTTTAGGAGTCTTTGTTAGTCCAATGATATAGTCCATCATGATATTATCCCATTTCCACTCAGGTATGGGAAGAGGTTTCGATACTCCCCCGGGTTGTTACCTTCCATCTTTCACATGTTGAAAAACCATACATCCTGACAAAAAATCAGCAATCTCCCACTTCATGTTGTCCCACCAAAAATGTTCCTTCAAATATCTATACATTTTGGTGCTCCCAGGGTGAATAGAGAAATTGGATCTATGAGCATCATCCAACAATTCTCCTTTTAGATCAGGTATATTGGGAACACAAAGTCTATTCCCATATTTTAATGTTTCTTCTTCAAACACATATTCTCTCAATCTCCCATCATTCACAACTTTAATATTCATCTGAAACTCTTCATTATCGGTCGGAGAACTCTTTATCCTTTCTAGTAATGATGGTTTGGAAACCATTTGAAAAAGAATTGATGTTTCACCTTCCATGGTGATTCCCATATCCAACTTTACTAGATCCATAAATATAGGATCCCTTTAAATTATCATCATGTTCAAAACTCCATGATCTTTTCAGCTCAAAGCATCATCAACCGTATTTTCCTTCCCCGGGTGGTAGTGTATCGTGCAATCATAATATTTAAGTAGTTCAAGCCATCGCCTTTTGTAACGCCCCGACCCCAGTTACCCAGAGTCGGTGCATTAATTACATAACATTGGCATGATCACAAGAAAGATCAAATCTCGAAAGACCGACTGGTTTAGTAGCCTTGGAAACACTAGATATATTCATAGGTTTTACATTACATCATAAAATGAAAAACTACTACAACAACATAATGTCTCCATAATCCACACTCATATCCCCACATAATATCCCTACAGGTCATTCATAATTTACTTCTTCACTTCCTGGGAAAAATAAAACATATAAAAGGGGTGAGCTCGAATGCCCAGTAAGGATAACAAAATAGCGGAAACTTTCATAAATAAGAATAAACTTTTAAGGCAATGTATAACTAAAAGAAAATCCTTTCAAACATGAACTTTCAACATGATATGGAATAAATAAAATGAAATAATGCCATTTACTTATTCACATGGATATTCTACTAATCGAATAATCACATGCAAAAATCAATAACCACTTTCATAATGTTGGAATGTATAATGCCAGACTATCATAACCACATAGCCAAGGCCTCGTGCCAAGACTACAAATAAGATTTTGTCAAGGCCTTGTGCCAAGACACTAGTTTGTCTCATGAGACATACCGATGCATCGAGGAGCTATAGCGGGCTCCACCCGTCACTTATTAAGTCCAATGCATTCCCATATGAAAAGGTTTAAACATAACATAAACATTCGTATTAAAACTAGCATACGAAATGTCAATAATTTCACCATAAACTATGAATGGTATAAAAATAGAACATCCATAGACAAACATATCACAAAACCTTCAATACAATATAGAAGTTTTGTATCATAATAAATCAACTTCAAATAATCTTAAAATCCATCAAAGGATGTTGACGTAGATGAAATCAAAATTCTTTTTAAAGAAATATCTCCTTTTATTTTGAAATCATTTAAGATCCATATAAAATAAAACATTTTCTTTGAAAATATTCTTATAAGCTTGTAAGGAAAGCTTTGAAGATTTTATAACGGCGTAAAATAACCGCACCCGCCGTATAAGTTAAAAAAAACATTCTTACCTCAATTCTGTCGAAAAGGTTAAAAATGACATTGTTTTGAAAACGACGGAAAGATTCCTTTATAAACCTCTTATAAAAAGTCAAACAAGGGTATAAATGACTTTAACCCATATTCTTGTAAATAGTAAAAATGTTTTGAAATACATTTTTAAGAAACATGGATGTGGATGATAAAGATATCCCAGTAGATTATTATGTATAAACAACCTCGGATAATGAAGAGATTGTGAAATAACCCTTTCCTTGTACTTTTCCTTTGTTGGGGTAGGTTAACCTCTTGTATAATGGTGAAATAATTGTTATTAAATTATAAACGAATCATATATATTAATATGATATCATATATGATCTTTTAACATTGATTTGTTAATAATATCTTAGAATTATCGTCGTTTCGGGTGTTAACTTACTCATTTTATTTATATGTTTTGTTACATAAGCCATGGTTGTTGTATCTTATTCATATCCAGAATGATATCTAGTCCTTAAAAATCATTTTTAAATCATCAAATGATAATTATACTTGAATGGTTACGATGGAGAATGAATCTCATCGCGTTCGTGGAGACGGTAGTCCGTACGTACGCACGAGCGACAATATCATTCTTTTGATATTAAAATAATATATAAATGAATGGTATATCATATATACAGAATCATTAACATGTTATATTTATTATTTACATGAGTTACACATCATTATTATACCCATCCAAATAATATTATATTGAATAACAATTACACCACGACGTGGAGACGGTAAGCCGTACGTACGCACGTATGGTGACATGTTATTCAAAGGGTGGATAGAATACTGAATATGGTTGTACCATACTTATAATAACATCAAAGTATATGTGAGATACTGGAGTTATTATTTTAGAATGGTAAGAACAAAGGAAGAAGAAGTGGAAGAAGAAATGAACTTAGAAAAGGGTGGTGAAATCATTACCTCTTCTTCGGGTTCTTCCTTTTGATTTGATCAAAAGGGCTACTTAGGATGGCTTTCTGATCAAAATAAGGCCTCTAGGTTGTAGTGAGGGATGTTGGGAGAGTATTTGGGCAGAGTTTTGCCGAACCAAAAGGCTTTAGAGGTGTGAAGAAATGAGAAGGAGGAGTGCCCTTTTATAAGAGGGGTGAGGGGCACCTTTGGAAAAGCTAGAAATATTAATTTATAATAAATTCATATTCGGTTTCTAATGGCTCCAAAGTTGATTATTTAAATTTTAAGGTGGGGATAGGTCGAAAACAACTCAACCAATAGAATTTAGACAGGTTTGGGTACTTATATTAACCTTATCTTTAAGTATTAACTCTAAGTTAATTAGTTTCACTTTTACAATGTCTCTTTGTAGTTTTATATAATATGGTTAATAAACTTACTATATACATCCAAGAGACCCCCAAGTGGTCCAGTAATGATTAACCTATCATGATATAAGTCTCTTGGCCGAACCTTAGATTTTTAGGAATTTAATATCAATTAATAATATAATATTTGTTTTAAGAACTCTTTTATGTCAATTTTGACACTATTCAATAGTTGATTTTTTTGAAACTCATAACAGATTGATTACTTCGAAAAAAGTCAATCCAATCAATCCTAATATATCATATTATCCTATAAAATTAGTTTAATTCATTAAAAGTTTCATATTATATTTATTTTGGTATTTATAATATCAATTATTTTAATTTTTCACTATTATAGTAATTACCGCATCATCATTGTGTCATAAATAAAATAACTTATTTAATGTCTAAAAATTATAAATAAAATATCATTATGTAGGAAATATTTTTAGATTTCTAATGAATATTTATAATAGAAAATCCAACATGTATAACCCTATGTAAAAGTTGTTCTTCTAAAAGATGTAAGCTTATGGCATTTTTACTTTTATTTTAACTTTATTAATATAAAGTGTCCCTACCACATACAAGTGGCTCCAAGGGGTCCCCAAATTGACCCAAGGATGCTCATGGTCGGGTATGTGTCCACCAATAAGGTTAGGACACGTTTTAGGGTAATTTTGTATTATTATAATATTATTTTTTAACCCTTATTTACCGGATTTACCCTTAACCATGGTAAATAAAATATTTACCACAGTAATTATTCAAAATGTATAAAAATAAAAGTTACCTATTTACACAATTTGGACATCATGATTCCAAATATGGAATCCATTTTTCTAAATTCAAAACACAGAAGTGGCAGAAATTAATTTAAAATTAATTCCCGGTGTCAAAACAAAAAGCGTGTTTTTAAGAGGTAATAACTATCAAAAGATTGACACTTGTTTATGTTCGGTTTAATTGTAAAATTATGTCCAATGACCAACATTATATTAAATGGTAAAAATATATTCTAAATATACTTTAAAACCACTCAAATTCACAATTTATCACCATTAATTATTTTGATTAAAAAAGTTGTTTTTAATTAAAATTTAGTAATTTTCACTATTCATCAAAATATTAAAGTTATCCGAAAAGTACCAAAATTTCACCCTAGGCTAATTTCAATATTCCGAATCCAAAAATGAAGTACATTTTGAAATATAAAATATATATGATTTCAAAAAGTAGGTATTACTATTCACAACGACTATTTTAATTAGTTGTGGTGTGTGTTAGAACTCGAGGTTGCGTACAACACACGCTATCACATTATTCAAAGAGAAGCGTACCGTAGAAGCTTGGGATGTTTCATTTTAAATTTTTGATGTCCCCATTTAGTCAAAAAGTTTAAAATATAGTATTTAAAAAGGGTTCACTATTAAAGTTGATAAAAGTGCAATACTGAAAATGAATTTGTTCTTGCATTATATCTAAGAAACTCATAATATGGATTCTAAAATTATAAGGATTATATAAACATTAAAATTTATCTAATACTATTCATAACCTCTTTTTAACGGCTTGTTTGGTAAGTCATGGTGTGCTTGAACTTTGTGTTGCATGTAGTGAAAGTTATTGAATTATTTTGAAGAACTAACACACTATGAAATCTTGGGGTGTTACATTCTCCCCTCCTTCAATAAATTGCGTCCTCGCAATTTGAAATTGTTCTTCGAAAATAAAAGGTTGAAAATATATAATATATTTGTGGGAAACCCCACATAGGAAATTGGGTTACTAAAATTTTGTCTTAATATGAGGAAAAGAGAAATGAAAGGGTCACCACCAAATTATGATCTCGATTAGGAGAACATTGGTGGCAATTTGAGACATATAATTGGAGGAAAAATGTAAATATTTATAGGTAGTGATTGAGGTCATCAATTACAAACATGTATAAAATTGAGGTCCTTAAATTCATCAATCTATGATGATTTGAAATACCATCGGTTCAACAAAACATAGGGTATTAGGATGACACATTTTTGACGTTTCAAAATATCTTAGTTGAAATCCCACATCGAAAAATGAATTAATGAGGCCTCTATTTAAAATAAAGAGTCGAAAGTGTGAAGATTACCGAAAATAACACATACTAGTGTTCCATGTAGTAAAATATGGATATGGAAGAAAAATCTAACCATCAATTACCTGATGTAGAGTGGTAGAGAACATGGCTATGAAAAGGCCAACAATCCCAAAGCCATAAATTAGTGATGATTTAAGGTACCATCTAGGAAAACATTTTTGTTCTAATTTTCTTTTCTTAATATTGAGGAATTCTTTATGAGATTGTCTAAGATCATATAGAGATATACTAACTTTATAATTAGAGTTTTATCCATTAATAAATTTCTACCACAAACTCATCTTTCACTCTAAAAGATAATAGAATGTAAAAAAAATTCTATTTACACTATTCGTATAGGGTTCCAAAATAAACGAATTTATAATTCATCTACATGATAAAACAACATTATTTAATCCAGGACATCTCATGGGCCAGTGGTAGGTGATACACTCTTGTCGCCCTTCGGTTGCGGGTTCAAGTCTTGCGGCCTTGCCGGACGCGACGGGTTGCCGCCCGACCTCTGGGTTGTCCTTTTATGGAAATCCAAAATAATACAAACTAGAACTATCCAAAATACTTCTATCCAAACTCACAGTCCAACATTTATAAGAAAGGTAAACATAATGTAGATCCTTTTTACCCCGTAATAGCATATGAATACCTTCATCTTGTATTCTTCTAATACACTGAAACATCCTGAATTACCATATTCCTTATTGATTACATTCATGCTCCCTTATGCCATATAGAATGCTAGATATACTTCATCAATCAAAAAAAATGTTTTAAACCCCAAAAATGATGGAATATACAAATCATTAATCAGTTCGAAGGAAGTTAAGAATATCCAATATAATTTATCCAAAACAATCATGTATTATTCCAAAATAACTACTTCAGTATCAGAACTATATTATGATTTATCATTCTATCAACCATATATTTTCCAAAAATTTATCCTGATATTGAGTCACTTTTCTTTGTTCCACACAATCTCAAGTCCTTAATGAAATAGTACTGCAGTACAATCCTTATATACTCCATAATTATTATAACAAGTGCATTGTTGATACAACACTCAATTGACATAATCAACATAAGAACTCTAATCATTCCTCTTCATCTGTGGTAGTATCATAACTTGATTATTATCCAATAGCATCATTTACGGCATAGTCTGATGACTGGGACATAGGTTCGCGTAGTGTCCAAACTCCTTGCAAATGAAGCATTGTACATTTGAAACCATTTTCTTACCCTTACAGGCATGTACTTTGTGCCCTTTTCCTCCACACTTATAACAAACTCCCATTCCTTTCAGGCAAGTTCCAGGGTGTTTCTTTCCACAGTTACCACATATGGGAAAATTCTTCTTTTCCCTCTTCCCTTTGTCCATCTTTCTCTCTTCTATCCTTTTCTTCTCTTGCTTCCCTTCAAAGCCATAGGACTCAGTAAACTCTTTACTTATCTTATCAACACATGATATTATTTCTTCATATGATGATAATACATGGTAGACTATTTCTCTTATAAATTCTAGTTTAAGACCATGAAAGATATGATCCTTCCTTCTCTTTGGATCATGTGCATTTCTGGAGTTCTCATTCCTTCTACTGGGCGCCATTTCTAAACAATGGCATAAACTAGATCAGTTTATGAATCAAAATACATAATCCCATACTTATAAAACACCTAACATAAATAGAACTATTTATGGATATAATCCATAATCATAAGAATGTTTTTTTTGAGGAATTATATACTCATAATCCCTTTAAAATGATTTGTAAAGAAAATGAGAGTTATCCTAAGCATATCCCCCGGGAGTGTCGTAACCAAGAGTGCAGCAAGGCCCGTTGTCGTGCACCAGTTCCCGTTCGAGTCTAGCTCAAAGCGGTGTTTTCGGGTTTTACCCCTAGGTACATCTGTGCCAGAGCCGCCTCTACCTACTCGTATCCAGACAGGGATGTATTGCTCGGAAAACTCACAAAATCTCTACAATACCAAAATTCTAGGAAGTTCTTCTATACTAATCCTCAAAGCTCATCTTAGGTCTACGTGCTCTAATCAGAGTTTATCTAAATCTAGCTTCCAAGGTTTGTACTAAACTTCCTCTGATGCCAACTGTAACGCCCCGACCCCAGTTACCCAGAGTCGGTGCATTAATTACATAACATTGGCATGATCACAAGAAAGATCAAATCTCAAAAGACCGATTGGTTTAGTAGCCTTGGAAACACTAGATATATTCATAGGTTTTACATTACATCATAAAATGAAAAACTACTACAACAACATAATGTCTCCATAATCCACACTCATATCCCCACATAATATCCCTGCAGGTCATTCATAATTTACTTCTTCACTTCCTGGGAAAAATAAAACATATAAAAGGGGTGAGCTCGAATGCCCAGTAAGGATAACAAAATAGCGGAAACTTTCATAAATAAGAATAAACTTTTAAGGCAATGTATAACTAAAACAAAATCCTTTCAAACATGAACTTGCAACATGGTATGGCATAAATAAAATGAAATAATGCCATTTAATTATTTACATGGATATTCTACTAATCGAATAATCACATGCAAAAATCAATAACCACTTTCATAATGTTGGAATGCATAATGCCAGACTATCATAACCACATAGCCAAGGCCTTGTGCCAAGACTACAAATAAGATTTTGTCAAGGCCTTGTGCCAAGACACTAGTTTGTCTCATGAGACCTACCGATGCATCGAGGAGCTATAGCGGGCTCCACCCGTCACTTATTAAGTCCAATGCATTCCCATATGAAAAGGTTTAAACATAACATAAACATTCGTATTAAAACTAGCATACGAAATGTCAATAATTTCACCATAAACTATGAATGGTATAAAAATAGCACATCCATAGTCAAACATATCACAAAACTTTCAATAAAATATAGAAGTTTTGTATCATAATAAATCAACTTCAAATAATCTTAAAATCCATCAAAGGATGTTGACGTAGATGAAATCAAAATTCTTTTTAAAGAAATATCTCCTTTTATTTTGAAATCATTTAAGATCCATATAAAATAAAACATTTTATTTGAAAATATTCTTATAAGCTTGTAAGGAATGCTTTGAAGATTTTATAACGGCGTAAAATAACCGCACCCGCCGTATAAGTTAAAAAAAACATTCTTACCTCAATTCTGTCGAAAAGGTTAAAAATGACCTTGTTTTGAAAACGACGGAAAGATTTCTTTATAAACCTCTTATAAAAAGTCAAACAAGGGTATAAATGACTTTAACCCATATTCTTGTAAATAGTAAAAATGTTTTGAAATACATTTTTAAGAAACATGGATGTGGATGATAAAGATATCCCAGTAGATTATTACGTATAAACAACCTCGGATAATGAAGAGATTGTGAAATAACCCTTACCTTGTACTTTTCCTTTGTTGGGGTAGGTTAACCTCATGTATAATGGTGAAATAATTGTTATTAAATTATACAAGAATCATATATATTAATATGATATCATATATGATCTTTTAACATTGATTTGTTAATAATATCATAGAATTATCGTCGTTTCGGGTGTTAACTTACTCATTTTATTTATATGTTTTGTTACATAAGCCATGGTTGTTGTATCTTATTCATATCCAGAATGATATCTAGTCCTTAAAAAGCATTTTTAAATCATCAAATGATAATTATACTTGAATGGTTACGATGGAGAATGAATCTCATCGCGTTCGTGGAGACCGTAGTCCGTACGTACGCACGAGCGACAATATCATTCTTTTGATATTAAAATAATATATAAATGAATGGTATATCATATATACAGAATCATTAACATGTTATATTTATTATTTACATGAGTTACACATCATTATTATACCCATCCAAATAATATTATATTGAATAACAATTACACCACGACGTGGAGACGGTAAGTCGTACGTACGCGCGTATGGTGACATGTTATTCAAAGGGTGGATAGAATACTGAATATGGTTGTACCATACTTACAATAACATCACAGTATATGTGAGATACTGGAGTTATTATTTTAGAATGGTAAGAACAAAGGAAGAAGAAGTGGAAGAAGAAATGAACTTAGAAAAGGGTGGTGAAATCATTACCTCTTCTTCGGGTTCTTCCTTTTGATTTGATCAAAAGGGCTCCTTAGGTTGGCTTTCTGATCAAACTAAGGCCTCTAGGTTGTAGTGAGGGATGTTGGGAGAGTATTTGGGCAGAGTTTGGCCGAACCAAAAGGCTTTAGAGGTGTGAAGAAATGAGAAGGAGGAGTGCCCTTTTATAAGAGGGGTGAGGGGCACCTTTGGAAAAGCTAGAAATATTAATTTATAATAAATTCATATTCGGTTTCTAATGGCTCCAAAGTTGATTATTTAAATTTTAAGGTGGGGATAGGTCGAAAAAGACTCAACCAATAGAATTTAGACAGGTTTGGGTACTTATATTAACCTTATCTTTAAGTATTAACTCTAAGTTAATTAGTTTCACTTTTACAATGTCTCTTTGTAGTTTTATATAATATGGTTAATAAACATAATATATACATCCAAGAGACCCCCAAGTGGTCCATTAATGATTAACCTATCATGATATAAGTCTCTTGGCCGAACCTTAGATTTTTATAAATTTAATATCAATTAATAATATAATATTTGTTTTAAGAACTCGTTTATGTCAATTTTGACACTATTCAATAGTTGATTTTTTTGAAACTCATAACAGATTGATTACTTCTAAAAAAGTCAATACAATCAATCCTAATATATCATATTATCCTATAAAATTAGTTTAATTCATTAAAAGTTTCATATTATATTTATTTTGGTATTTATAATATCAATTATTTTAATTTTTCACTATTATAGTAATTATCGCATCATCATTGTGTCATAAATAAAGTAACTTATTTAATGTCTAAAAATTATAAATAAAATATCATTATGTAGGAAATCGTTTTAGATTTCTAATTAATATTTATAATAGAAAATCCAACATGTATAACCCTGTGTAAAAGTTGTTCTTCTAAAAAATGTAAGCTTATGCCATTTTTTTAATTTTAACTTTATTAATATAAAGTGTCCCTACCACATACAAGTGGCTCCAAGGGGTCCCCAAATTGACCCAAGGATGCTCATGGTCGGGTATGTGTCCACCAATAAGGTTAGGACACGTTTTAGGGTAATTTTTTATTATTATAATATTATTTTTTAACCCTTATTTACCGGATTTACCCTTAACCATGGTAAATAAAATATTTACCACAGTAATTATTCAAAATGTATAAAAATAAAAGTTACCTATTTACACAATTTGGAAATCCTGATTCCAAATATGGAATCCATTTTTCTAAATTCAAAACATAGAAGTGGCAGAAATTAATTTAAAATTAATTCCCGCTGTCAAAACAAAAAGCGTGTTTTTAAGAGGTAATAACTATCAAAAGATTGACACTTGTTTATGTTCGGTTTAATTGTAAAATTATGTCCAATGACCAACATTATATTAAATGGTAAAAATATATTCTAAATATACTTTAAAACCACTCAAATTCACAATTTATCACTACTAATTATTTTGATTAAAAAAAGTTGTTTTTAATTAAAATTTAGTAATTTTCACTATTCATCAAAATATTAAAGTTATCCGAAAAGTACCAAAATTTCACCCTAGGCTAATTTCAATATTCCGAATCCAAAAATGAAGTCCATTTTGAAATATAAAATATATATGATTTCAAAAAGTAGTTATTACTATTCACAACGACTATTTTAATTAGTTGTGGTGTGTGTTAGAACTCGAGGTTGCGTACAACAAACGCTATCGCATTATTCAAAGAGAAGCGTACCGTAGAAGCTTGGGATGTTTCATTTTAAATTTTTGATGTCCCCATTTAGTCAAAAAGTTTAAAATATAGTATTTAAAAAGGGTTCACTATTAAAGTTGATAAAAGTGCAATACTGAAAATGAATTTGTTCTTGCATTATATCTAAGAAACTCATAATATGGATTCTAAAATTATAAGGATTATATAAACATTAAAATTTATCTAATACTATTCATAACCTCTTTTGAACGGCTTGTTTGGTAAGTCATGGTGTGCTTGAACTTTGTGTTGCATGTAGTGAAAGTTATTGAATTATTTTGAAGAACTAACACACTATGAAATCTTGGGGTGTAACACCTTTTCCCCATGTTGAGTTCTTTTTGTGAGAAGATATACTTCAAACTCTTGTGATCAGTATAAATCTCATATTTTTCACCATAGAGATAATGTCTCCATATCTTCAAAGAAAATATTACAGCCGATAACTCAAGATCATGATTAGGATAGTTTTTCTCATGAATTTTTAGCTGTCGTGATGCATTGGAAATAACCCTATTATTCTGCATAAGGACACAACCAAGTCCATTCTTCGATGCATCATAATAAATAGCGAACCCATCATTCACCGATGGTAGAGTCAATAGAGGAGCATTGACTAATCTCCTCTTGAGTTCTTCAAAAGAATTCTTCAAACTATTTTTTCCAAACAAATTTAACCCCTTTAAGTATGAGCTTCGTTAATGGGTTAGCCAATCGTGAAAAATTCTGGAAGAAACGTCGTCAATAACTTTCTAAACCAATAAAACTCTGTACCTCAGTTATACTTGTCGGTGCTGGCCATTCTTGGATTGCTCTTTTCTTAGAAGGATCAATCGAGATTCCATATTTAGAGACAATATGGCCAAGAAAAGAAATCTTCGGAAGCCAGAATCCACACTTTCTAAACATCCCATATAATTCATGTCTTCTCAGAGTCTTCAGGATAATGCCCATGTGATTTTCATGATCTTCGTAACTTTTGGAGTATACAAAGATATCATCAATAAATACCACCACATATTCATCAAGATATTCCTTGAAAACTGTATTCATTAGATCCATGGATACAGAGGGTGCATTAGTCAATCAAAAAGGCATTACCATAAACTCATAATTCCCTTACCTGGTTCGAAATGTTGTCTTCAGAATGACTTCCTTCATTACACACAACTTATTGTATCCAGAACAAAGTTCAATCATTGAAAATTATTGAGCTCCATGCAGTTGGTCAAATAAATCATCAATGCGAGGTAGGAGATACTTGTTCCTTAT
The DNA here is from genome assembly GCA_963277665.1 of Viscum album. Taxonomy (NCBI): domain Eukaryota; kingdom Viridiplantae; phylum Streptophyta; class Magnoliopsida; order Santalales; family Viscaceae; genus Viscum; species Viscum album. Next base: position 198,832,046 of record OY728121.1, on the reverse strand, counting down.
TGTTATAGCATTTATTTCCATGTAGTCGATACATAACCTCATAGATCCATCTTTCTTCTAAACAAAAAGGACAGGGGCTCCCCATGGAGAAACACTAGGTCGAATTAATCCCTTATTACTCAATTCCTCTAGTTGTTTCTTTAGTTCGAATAATTCCACAGTGGCCATTATACAAGGGGCCTTTGATATAGGCCTTGATCTAGGAATTAAATCAATGGAAAACTCATCTTCTAGTTCTGGAGGATGTCCAGGTAAATCATCCAGAAACACATCTACATATTTTTTCACAATAGGTACATCCACTATTTGAACATTCCTTTCCTCACCCACAGTCATTTCATTCTCTTCCTCCCCAATAATATAATTTAGTTGAGCTACTGGTGGTGGATCCAGATAATAATTAGGTGGTGATGATTCCACTCTAAAGATAAGGTGTTCCTTATCATCATAATAAAAAATATTAACCTCATTCTTCTTACAATAATTTTTTGCATCGTAGTCCGAAATCCAATCCATACCGAGGATTATATCAAACTCAACTATATGTATGATGATGAGATCAGTGAATAAATAACATTTATGTTCTCTAATGGGGACTAATTCACAAAACGTTTTTGGAATGATACTTTCCTTATGAGTTTTAACTGACAAATCCCATGTTAAATGAAATTGGAAATATCTTATTTTATTCCCAAACTGGGAAGATATGAAACAATGCGATGATCCTGAATAAAATAATAAATTTGATAAACTTGAGAAAACCATTTAATTACCTGCCACCATGTCTTTCGGAGCTTCTACCTCAGCAGTAGTGATAGCATAAGCTTTGCCTTGATCCCTTGGCCTTTTCTGAGGTACGTTCCCCCTGGCGCTTAGTGAATTCATTGGCATAATGTCCCATCTTTCTTTAGTTGTAGAATTGAACATCAGTAGCTTCTTTCTTCCCCTTGCAATCACAAGTTTGGTGTCCTTTTTCACCACAATTGTAATAGAATCCCATTACTTTCAAGAAAGTACCAGGGTGTTTCTTCCCACATTTAATGCATGATGGATATTCAACTTTTCCCTTCTTCCCCCTGTTTCTATTACCAGATTGATCGGAAGATCTCTTCTTATCATTCTTTTCTTTAAATACATTATACTCAGGGAATTACTTTTCTATCTTGATAGCACATGAGACAATTTCTTCATATGACGAGAAGGATTGTGACACTAATACTAGACGAAGAAATGGTTTTAAACCATCAAAGAAACGATCAATCATACTTCTTGGGTTATGTATATAATCTCCAGCATACCTTGGTAACCTTGTAAAGTTAACCTCATACTTTGTGACATTATCATCCTCCTTTTGTCTAAGACTCAGAAATTGCCTTTCCATATCTGCTCGATGGTCACGAGGAAAGTGTTTTTCTAATAACAGATCTTTGAACTCCCTCCATTACATATTTTATACTTCATCATCTTCCTTCGTGGTTTAAATTAATGACCACCATTGATCAACATCTCTATTGAGGCGTTAAACTACCATGATAACTTTTCTCTTTCACTAATCCCCAATGCCTGAAATATTTTCTCTAGAGAACTTATCGTTTTCTCAGTTACTAATGGATTTGTACTCCCATTGAATGTTTGTGGTTTTTTCCTCATGATGTGATCTAACATTGATCCTCCATGATATGGATCAGGGTGCTCCCTATGGGTAATGTTATTACTCATAACCTGAGTGAGTTGTCCCAGTATGGTGATAAGCTGACCAGCACCAGTTGTATCACCAGCTCCACAATAATTATCTTAAGCAGCCGGTAAATCCCTACACGGAGTGCGTTTATTGATACAGTTTCCATTTCATCCACTAGGTTCCATTTCTAAACAATGGCATAAACTAGATCAGATTATGAATCAAAATACAAAATACCATTCAAATAAAACACTTAACAAAAATTAAACTATTTAAGGATATAATCCATAATCACAAAAATGTTTTATTTGAGGAAGTATATACTCATAAACCCTTCATAATGGTTTGTAATGAAAATGAGATTTATCCTAAGCATATCCCCCAGGAGTGTCGTAACCAAGAGTGCATCAAGGGCCGTTGAAATGCACCAGTTACCGTTCGAGTCTAGCTCAAAGCGGTGTTCTCGGGTTTTACCCCTAGGTACATCTGTGCCAGAGCCGCCTCTACCAGCTCGTATCCAGACATGGATGTATTTCTAAGAAAACTCATAAAATCTCTACAATACCAAAATTATATGATGTTCTTCTATACTAATCCTCAAATTCCATCTTAGGTCTATGTTCTCTAATCAGAGTTTATCTAAATCTAACATCCAAGGTTTGTACTAAACATACTCTGATACCAACTGTAATGCCCCGACCCCAGTTATCCAGAGTCGGTGCATTATTACAAAACATTGGCATGATCACAGGAAAAATTAAATTTCGAAAGATCGATTAGTTTAGTATCCTCGGAAACACTATATATATTCATAATGTTTTACATTACATCATTAAAATGAAAACTATAACAACATAGTCTGCATAGTCCACACTCATGTCCCCACATACTGTCCCTAGAGGCCATACATAAATTTCTTCTTCACATCCTGGGAAAAATTAAACATTGAAAGGGGTGAGCTCAGATTCTCAGTAAGGATAACAATATAACAGAAACTTTCATAAATAAACATAAACATTTAAGAAAATGTATAACTAAAACAAAATCCTTTTATACTTTAACATCAGCATAATACAACAAAGATAAAATGAAATAATTCCATTTACATATTCTCGTGGATAATCTACTAGTCGAATAATCACATGAAATATAAATAACCACTTTCATAATGATGGAATGCATAATGCCAAACTATCAAAACCACATAGCCAAGGCCTCGTGCCAAGACTAGAAATAATATTTTTTCAAGGCCTTGTGCCAAGACACCAGTTTGTCTCATGAGTCCTACCAATGCATCGAGGAGCTATAGCGGGCTCCACCAGTCACTTAATAAGTCCAATTCATTCCTCATATGAACATGTTTAAACATAATATAAACATTCATATTAAAACTAGCATACGAAATTTCAATACTTTCACCATAAACCATGAATGGTATAAAAATAACACATACACAGTCAAACATATCACAAAAACATAAATAATATATGGATGTTTTGTATCATAATAAATAAACTTCCAATAAGTTTAAAATCCATCAAAGGATGTTGACATAGATGAAATCAAAACTATTAGAGAGAAATATCTCTTTTTTTAAATCATTTAAACTTTAAATAATTATAAAATAAAAAATTTAAATTGGAAATATTCTTATAAGCTTTTAAGGGAAGCTTCAACGATTTTATAATAGCAAAAAATAGCCGCACCCACCATATAAGTTAAAGAAAGACATTCGTACCTTAATTCTGTCGAAAAGGTTAGAAAGGACCTTATTTGGAAAACAACATAAATACTCCTTTATAAACATATTATACAAAGTCAACAAAGGTATAAATGAATTTATACCATATTCATTAAAATAGTATGAATGATTTGAAAAACATTTTTAAGAAATATGGATGTGGATGATAAAGAGGTCCCAGTAGATAATCACGTATAAACAACCTCGGATAATGAAGAGATTGTGAAATAACACATACTGTGTACTTTTCCTTAGTCAATGGTATGTTAACCTCCTGTATAATTGTTAAAACATAGTTATAATGTAATAAAATAACCATATAGATAGTTATGATATCATATATGATCTTCTATTAATGATTTGTTAATAATAATTCTGTATTATCATCGTTTCAGGTGTTAACTTAATCGTATTCTTATATATGTTTTGTTACATAAGGAATTTTTGTTATGGATAGGTTGTATTTTATTCATATCCAGAATGATATCAAGTCCATAAAAATTATTTGTAATCATAATATGAGAATTAGACTTGAATGGATACGATGGGAAATGAATCTCATCGTGTTCATGGAGATGGTAGTCTGTACGTACGCACAAGCGACAATATCATTCTATTGATATTAATAAAATATATAATTGGATGGTATATATTATAAATAGAATACTTATCATGTAATATTTATTATTTACATGAATTATGCATCATTATTATACCCATAAAAATAATAATATATTGAATAACAATTACACCACGACGTGGAGACGGTAGGCCGTACGTATGCACATATGGTGACATGTCATTCCAGGGATGCATAGAATAATGAATTTGGTTGTTCCATATTTATAATAACATCAAAGTATATAGAATAAAAAGGATTTATTATTTTATAATGGAAAAAACAAGGAAATAAGATGTTTTTGAAAAAATGAACTTGAAAAAGGTTGGTGAAAATATTACCTCTTCTTCGGGTTCTTCCTTTTGATTTTATAAAAAGGGATCCATAGGTTGGCTTTCTGATCAAACTAAGGCCACTAGGTTGAAGTGTGGAAAGATGAGAGAGTATTTGGGCAGGGTTTGGCCAAACCAAAAGGCTTTGAATTTGTGAATTAGTGAGAAGGGGGAGTTCCTTTTTCATAAGAGTGGTGAGGGGCTCTTTAGGAAAAACTTTAAAGTATAATTTTATAATAATTTCATATTCGGTTTATAATGGCTCCAAAGTGGATTATTAATAGTATAAGGTGGGTATGAGTCGAAATGATTTCCAAAAATAGAATTTAGACAGGTTTGGGTTATTATATTAACCTTATCTTTTAGTTTTAACTCTTTGTTAATTAGTTTGACATTTTCATGTCACTTTGTATTTCATTATTATATAGTTAATAAACATACTATATACATCCAAAATAACCCCAAGATGTCAATTAATTAATCACCTATCATTATATAAGTTTCTTGGATGATAATTATATTTTTAGGAATTGAATATCAATTAATAATATAATATTTGTTTTAAAAACTCTTTTATGTAAATCGTGACACTATTTGGTATTTGATTTTTGTGAAAATCATAACAGCATTATTACTTCGAACAAACATAATAAAATAAATACTAACATGTCTTATTAACCTGTAAAATTATTTTAATTCTTATAAAGTCTCAAAATAAATTTATTTGGATATTTATAATATAAATTATTTTTATATTTCATTAATTAGGTAATAACTGCAAGACCATTGTGTCATAAATAAATTAAAATATTTAATGTCTAAAAATTATAAATAAAATACCATTATGGAGGAAATATTTTTATCTTTCTAATTAATATTTACAATCGAATTTACCTTATGTATAACCAAATATTAAAAATGTTTTAGTAATTAAACATTGATTTTAACTCTTTTAACTCTTCTTTGAATTAAATAATAATAAATGTCCTAATCTAATAAAAGTAGACCTAAATGATAATATTTTATTCCTAAGGTTGATTTTGGTCGATATATACTTGTCCAGTAGAATTAGGACACATGTTTGGGTAATATTAATATCATTTTTATCCTTAATTACCCTATTTTCTTTTTACCGTGGAAAATAAAAGTTACTATTCACCAAAAATTATTTTTTCCATATTGAACCACGTTTTACTCTTTGATATTAACCATGTCTCTCAGATTTTCGAAATTCCACTCATAGAAGCGGTAAAATTATGTTTTATGGGAATTTGAAAATTCTCCTAAGAGGTGGGTAAAAGACGGTGAAAAGTTCAATAAAATTATTATATATCTAAAATTATTCAAAACTAACCCTAATGAATTACATTGAACTTATATAGGTGTTATGTGTCTATTTTGACCTTAATTAAATTTAAATAAAATAAATAGTTATCTAAATAAAAAGTCTTTTTTAACCAATAACTCAGTGCTTTTCACTATTCATAAAAAATTTAATGTTTTCAGAAAAATACCAAAAATTCACCCTAAGCTAATTTCGATATTAAGAATCCAAAATTGAAGTCCATTTTTAATGATAAAATTTATAAAATTTCAAAAAGTGGGTATTACTATAAATAATGTGTAGTTTGATTTGTTGTGGTGCATGTTATAACTCGAGGTTGCGTACAACACATGCTACTGCATTATTCAAAGAGAAGCATTCCATGGAAGCTTGGGGTGTTACAATTCGACTATTATAGATCATAATTTGGTGGTGAATTTTTTATTTCCTTTTACCACATATTAATACTAAATTTTATTAACCCTACTTCTAATGTGGGGTTAACACAATAGTATTTATATTTATACCATTTTAATTTTGAGGAAAATTATCAGAATTTTAGGACGTAATTTATGGAAGGAGGGGAGAATGTAACACCCCAGGATTTCATAGTAAGCTATCCCTTTAAAATAATTCAATATTTTGTTCAACACGCAACATCGAGTTCTAGCACACCACGACATACCAAAATAGGTGTTCAAAAATATGTTATTAATTTTATTAAACAGATTTAAATTTTTGTATATATCCTATATAATTTTATCATTAAATTTTTTTGTTTCTGAGAAATAATATAAGGACAAATTCAATTTTTTCAGATAAAATAAGTATTTTTCAAAAAATGAAATTTTACAACCTTTTAATGGAGAACCATTTTCAAATCCAATATTTGACACTTTTATATAATCTATCTAAAAAAATAAAATTCTTCTTTAGAAGATTGATATAATAAATTTATTTTGCATAAATTTTTGGTAGTTTTCTGATAACCTTCTAATTTTAATGAATAGTGAAAAATAAAAAATTTTAATTGAAAACCACTTTTTTAATCAAAATAATTTACTGTGTTAAATTATGCATTTGAGTGGTGAACACGGCTTCGACGAAATCTCAGTTTGTGGCGAATCCGGTGAGCATCGGGCAGCTGCCGGCCGAGGGATGCAGGACCTTGAAGATGGCAGGGGCCGCGGGTCTGGACGCTGGCGGAGCGAGCTCATCGCAGGCAGGGGTGAACACGGCTTCAGTGCCTGCCGTGGGATGTATTGAGAGCGGTTGCAGGTCAAAGGATTGTGTGGCTGCTGGAATGGTCCCATTTGGCGTTTCCATCCCAGTTCTGGATAGACCTGCTGTTAGAGCAGGTACAATTGAACCTGCTATGGAGAGCTCTGAGGCTGTTAGAAGGGATGGCAGTGCTCGATCTTTTGTTCATCACAAAGGTGGGAATGAATCTAACATTAGAAGAAAGGGGAATACTGCGCACATCAAGGCGGATCCTATTGCGGTCTCTGAAAGGCTCAAAATGGGTGAGTTCTCAATTATTGCTCGACTTTTCCTTCCTAAGGGTACACAACCCATAAAAATTGATGATCTTAAGGAACGTATTTCTCTAATATGGGGTTTCTCAACATGGAAGTGCGTCTCGCTTGGTCGGGGATATTTCCATATGCTTTTCCCCACTGCTGAATTAAAAGTTCGAGCATGGGGCTTTGGTTCCATTGCCCTCAAACCTGGCATTATTCATTTTCGGGAATGGGATAAAAAGTTCAACCCCTTGGAAGTTGATAACACTACGACGCAGGTTTGGGTTAAAGTTTATGGCTTAAACTGGATACTTTGGCATCCTAAAATATTATATGATATTGCTTTATCTATTGGCATACTAATCAAAATTGATAAGGAGACGGAGGTTGCTCGCTTTGGCCACTTCGCTAGGTTTATGGTTGAGATTGAACTGGGATCGACTCTTGTTGATAAAGTGATGCTTGCTACTGATGAAGATATTATTGAGTTGAAGATCGTTTATGAAAAAATGCCTAAGTTCTGCAAAGACTGCCATGTCATTGGTCATGATCTTTCTTCTTGTCGGCGTTCTTTAGTGTGTAGTTTTTGTGCATTGCATGGCCATAATGTCAATAATTGTCTCAAGAAGGGGAAATCAGTCACTGCTGGGAAATCTGATTCACAGTTGTTGCCTGCTGACGACAAAAACTTGGGTAAGCCAGAGCTGAGCACGGTTGCTAACCAGGTTGAGAAAGAGGTGCAGGGTGCCGCTCATGGGGAGGCATATAAAGTTGATGTTTTGGGAGACCGAACAGATTCGCCCAAGTTTTGTACTTTCCCTGAAAATCAGAAGAAGTCTTGGGCTGAGATTTGTATGGATGCGGATAATGTCCAACATGTTGATTCAACAAGAAAAGGAAATGAACAGGCAGGAGAAGTAGAAGCACAGATTGCGGTTGATCAGCAACTCTCTCAAAAGAAATTGATGCCCTTTTGGAATCGAAAAGGTAAACAAACTTTAGATCATGACTCTCCAGTCATCTCTAAAGATTTTCAATCTTCTGCAAAACCCCTATTGGATAATGAAGGATTTCAGATTGTTTCTTACAAGAAGACACTGTCCCCGGTTGCCTCCTCTACGGCGGTTGAGAAGCCTACTTCAGAAGAAAGGATGACGCCACTTAAAACAAATTCTTCTTCTGTCAATGGAAAGGAAGATGCAGAGGATAGCTCGGGTTCTGATAGCACTGATGCTGAGACATTGCAGGGAAGGCTGCAAGTTCTTACGAACAGGGCAATTGCTAGCAAAGGGCGATCTAGAGGTCGTGGAAGAGGACGTGAAAAAGCGGAGCTGATTGCCTTAAAAGAAGAAGAGCAAAGGCAAACTCAGTGTCTACTGAAAAAGGTAAAGAATTAGTCATTGTTTGGGTTTTTCCCTGTTTTTTCCCGTACTCTTCTCTTTTCTCTGCTTTCCTCTTTATCTTGCATTTAATAAAGGAGGCTTTGCCTTTCAAAAAAAAAATGTAGGTCATTAAATATAATTTTACCTTTAAATTAGACATAAACACATGCCAATATTTTGATAGTTTTTTCTTTTTAAAAAAACCCAATTTTTGGTATTGACAACGATACTTGATTTTAAATTAATCAATACAAAATATATTTTTTGAATTTAAAAAAAATAGACTTCATTTTTGAATTCAGATTATCAATGTTAGCATCGGGTAATTTTTTGGTATTTTTCTGGCAACATTCAATTTTTGATAAATAGTTAAAAACACTTTGTTATTGTTTAAAATCGACATTTATATTAATAATAATAATTAATTTATTAATTTATTTTAAATGAAAATAAATAGATAAAATCTATATTACTCAATTGTAATTTATTGGAGTCATTTTATAATATGATTTGATATATAATATTTTATTGAACTTTTTAACGTATTTTAACCACCTTCTAGGAACATTTACAAGTTTTCTTAAAAAATATTTTTATATCTTATGTGAATGGAATTTCAAAAATACGAGATACACGGTTGACATCAGTAACTAAAATGTGGTTCAATAATTTGAAAATATTTTTTTGGTAATAGTAACATTTGAAAATTATTTACCACACTTAAAAGTAAATAGGGTATTTAATGCTAGAAATGATATTTTAATTATAATAAAACATGTCATATTTCTATTGGATAAGTGTATATCGACCGAAATCAACCATAGGAAAAAATTAAGATCCTTTTGATCGATTTGGGTTAGATAAGGAGATATATTATATTTTATTTAATGATGTGTTAAATGTGTTAAATTCAAAATTTATTAAATAATACATTTTTAATATAGAATAATACATAAGATACATTAGACTATATAGATTAATTAGAATGATAATGTAATTGCCTAAATTGTTGATTTTTATTTATAATTTTTAGACATTGAATAATTAAATTTATATATGACACAATGATGATGTAATAATTAACTTATTAATGAATGATTAAAATAAATGATACTCTAAATATTAAAATAAATTTAAACTGAATCATTTTATTCCATACACAAATTTTATAGGTGAGTATTAAATTTTAGGGTTTATGAAACTTATTTTTTCTATGCAATAATGAGGTTTTGACTTAAAACAAATACTAAATATTGTCAAAATTGACAAAAATGATTTTTTAAAACAAATACTATATTATTAAATGATATAATATCATTAAAAATCTATAGTTATTCCAAATGACTTATATAAGGATATATGTGTAATTAATGGTCTAAATTAGGTTCTCTTGAAATTTTATATTATGTTTATTAACCATGTAATTTAAAAATACAAGATGAAAAATTAAAAGATAAACTATTTAAATAAAGGTTAAATCTAAAATATAAGGTTACTATAGTGACATAAACATTTAAAAAAGTAGTTGGATGATAGTATTTAGACCCATACCATCACTATAATCAAAATTAATCCATTTGGAATTATTATATACCGAAATTATTTTCATAATAAAATAATATTTCAAGAATTTCCAAGAGTGCCCCTCACATCTATTACAAAAGGGTATCACCCCATATCTAAAATTCACACCTCCAAAGCCATTTGTTTCGACCAAACTCTATCCAAATATCCTACCCACTTTCCTGAATTCATTATATAATCCTTTTATTTATTATAAACCCATCCTAAGGAGTCATTCTTTTAAAATAAAAAGGAAACACCTGAAGAAGACGTAATTATTTTATCACCTCATACAATGTTCTATTTTTTTTTCCACTTTCACTTTCTTTGATATTTCAATACCAATTTAAAAACTCAATTACCTTATAAAAATTGTTATATTATTATTATTATGGTACAAACACGTTCATTATTCTATCCATCCTATGAATGACAATGCCACCATGCGTGTGTACATACGACTTACCGTCCCCACACCATGGTGTAATTTTTAATTCAACACTATGTTATTTTAAGGTATATAATGATGAGTAATATTTATATAAATAATGAAAATAACATGATAATGTTTTTTAATGTTAATATAACATTGAATTCCACACATTTTAATCATTAATGAAATGATATCTTCGCTCGTGAGTATGTACGGAAAACCGTCTCCACGACGCGATGGGATTTTTTCCACGTTAACCATTCAATGATTATTATAAAAATATATATTATTAATTATTATATAATATATGACATGATAATGCTCCTGGAAATATATATATATATATATATGTATATATATTAACATATATATTGTTCACTTAGTCCCGTTCAATATGATTTGAAAACGGAAAAAGCGTTTATCCGTATGTACGGACTACCATCTTCATAAGCGGTGTTTTCTATTTCATATCTCTATCTACTATACTTATTTAAAATATAAATATATATGAAAAATATATCATGTTTTATATTCTGTATGTATTTAAATCATGATCTATGTGATACGATCAAAAATAAAAAGTAAAAACATGTATGATAGTGAAATCTATTTTTAGCCGAAATTTTAATTTATCATGGAAATTATTATAAACTGGGTCGTATAAATTCATAAATGAATCATTTATGAAATTATAAATAATAACATGGTTATGGTATTATTTAATTTCATAAAATGGTCATTATATATGAGGTTAAGTGTACCCTTGACTAAAGGGATGTACAAGGTAAGTCATAATTCCTTAATCTCGTTATTATCCTAGATTATTTATGTGTATGTATTTTCAGGGAAATATATATTATCCATGTCTGTGTTTCATAATTCATTTCAAAATGATTATTTTAAGGTATTATTTAACTAATATATCATTTAAAATGTTTTAAATATTTAGATATCTAAATAATTCTCTTTAATGTCCATGTTTTCAAATTGGTTTTAAGGATTTATTTACATGGACATGAATGTTTTAAAATGTTAATTCCTTTAAAAAGTATCAAAGTGGTATCAGAAACATTCAATAAAAAATATATTTTAATCATCTTCCAATATATATTATTATACTAATATATGATTTCATGAATAAATTATATTCCTCTAAAAGGGTTTTACTGATTATTTTCAACTATGTCAACATCCCTTTTGGATATTATTCTAGATTGAGGTTTATTTATTATATATACAATCTTCAATATTATATAGAATGAGTTATGATATGTTTGACTCTGAATGAGTAAATTTTATACCATTAATATTTAAGGATGAAGTATTTAAATTTTTTATGCTAGTTTTAATATGAATCATTATGTTATGTTTCAACATTTTCATATGAAAAAGTAGACGTAGTAAGTGATAGGTGGAGCCCTCTATAGCTCTTTAATGCATCGGTAGGTCTCATGAGACAAAATATTGTCTTGGAACAAGGCCTTGAATAAATTTTATTTTTATTCTTAGCACGAGGCCTTTACAATGAGGTAATTTTGTCCGGAGTTAGGCATTCCCTCATTATGAAATTAGTTTTTACATGTTATTATTCGACTAGTAGAATATCCATATTCATGTTTATATGGCGATGTTTGATTTATTTCTACCATTTTATGTATATTTTTATTTTTAAAACGTTGATATTATATTATTACACATCTTTCATTAATTTTTTTTATGTTTTTTATAAATTATTTACCCTTACTAATCATCTGATCTCACCCGTTTCTTATGTTTTATTTTCCAAGAATTCCAAGAAGTCCATTATGATTGATATGTCGGGTTACGATAAGGGAATAATGGTATTCTAAAATGATTATTTTGGATGTGTTTAATGTTTTAAAGTGTAATGTAACATTCATGTATTTAATCCATTTTCCAAGACTGTTAAACTGATCGGTCTTTCGGGAATTGATTCCTTGTAATCGGGGAAATGTCATAAAATAATACACAGACTATGGGCTTCTTTGGTTGGGGCGTTACAGGTAAGGGTAAATCAGCTAATTAAGGGTAAAAATAATATTACTAATTTTAAAAATTTCTGTAACACAACTCAAAATTAGATTTGATGAGTTATGGTAGACACAAATCATCACTGGGCCATTTTTTCCATCACTTGGAGCCACAAGGATTACTTTATCCATTTATAGAATTTTTTTTAATGAGAAGTCCAATACCACATAATTATGTTTTAATAACTATAAATTTTTTAATATAGTTCTATTTAGAAGATATTGTCCACTATAAATTGTATTTGGAAGTAATTTTGTTTATATTCATTAATAATTATTAACATAACGATTAGGTTAGAAATAATTAATTTAATGTCCTTAATGATCATGAGGAATTATTTTTCTAATTAATGGAATTATAAATGATTATTTTTAAATATTTAAATAAATAAAAAATTATATAAGAAATATGATATAATATTTAATTGATTACATTTACATATTATTGATTAGTTATAATAGCTGGATTGATGATATCAAGTTGTTATGAAATTTGTAAAACGTATAGTAATAAATATTCTACAAAATGACAAAATTAAAATTTTTAAATAACTAGTATATTTATATATGATATAAAATTCATAAAAATATTAAATATATCAAAATTATTTGGATAAGGATTAAAATTTAATCATCAATCCATTTTTTTGTTTTTGTTTTTGTTTTTTCATTTTATAGTATAAGTACATGGTGCTAATCATTACATAATATTTCTACTTCAACTAGATTCAACTTTATTACATTATAAAATATATTTTTAGTTTATAATTTTATAATGTCAGTCAATAACATATACATATCAACCCACACACATAAAAATTGGTTAACATTAAAATATTACCTATATCTTTTAAAACATATATTCCTAACACAAAATAGAAACATAATTTCTTTGAAAAATAATGACATAATTCATTCTCTCACACACCCTCATCACCTATGAATATTATTTAAAAACATGGGATTAGAAAAAAATTTCATTAATGGATATAAAAAGAAGTAAATAAACCAATGGCCGATGAATTCTTAAAAACATAAGAAATCATTTTGACACTGACACACTTCTCACCCTTATATACATACATTTTTGAAACATAAGATTTCCATAAAATTTTAATGAAAAAATATAAAACCAAAAATTTATCTCAGGGAATCACTTAATAATTTTATAACCCTCACAAATATCTTACAATGTAACCCACTTGGCTACCTTAGGGTGTAACTATCACTTTTACACATGGATTAACTATACGGACAAGCTCCAACATACACAAAACCTATGCAATGGGGGGAGATATAGGTACCAAAATTTATCATAAAAAATTCCCATGAACTAGAATATAATCATGTATCATTGATAATTTTATAAAAACATTTATTTTTAATTTTTTAAATTATAATTTTATAAGAAGTTTATTACTAGAATGATTCTTTAAAATAAAAAATAATGTATATGAGAATAAATAGAAAAATAGGAATATGTGTTTACACAGTAAATCAGCATAATAAAACATAATATAATTCAAAAATCATCACATAAATGATCATAAAACAACAAAATTAATTATGTAGATGTTTAACCCAATGAATGGAAATTGGGGTACAAATTCCCTTACCCTAGGTTCTTCTTACATAAAAGGGGTTTAAACCACATGTATAATGGTTAAAATATTGTTATTAATATTTTATAGATCATATTAAGGATTTTAAAATATTATATGATCATTTTTTAACATCATTCAACCGATTTGTAAATATTATTTTGTTATTTACATTATTTCATGGGTGTGTTTCACATGATTTCCATGGTTGGTTTGTAACATATTTTCATGTTGAGTGGAATGAAAACTATGAAGTGTATTTTGTAGTTAGTTTTATGTTCCCAGAATATTATGTTATTCCATAAATGATTCTAGTTATATGTTATGAGGATAAATCATTAGATTAATTATTAGTGATACTCTTTAATATCATTTTGGTGGTTCATCGATTATCTCGAACATGTTTCATTAAATATCATTAATTTTATGAATTTAAATAAATTCAATTAAACATAGTTGTTATAAAATACTATTAAAAATCCTTTTTAACCATTAAAATGTTTATACAACCATATTTGATGGATGAATTGTAAATTGAGAACACATCTTCAATGATTTTGTTAAATCATCCCATCACAAACAATGTATTTATTATTTGAATAAAATGAAGAAGAGATGAAAAATTATGAGGAATTTTTTACATAAACATGATAAAATTAAAAATATATTTGTTTCTGGAGCTTTAATGCATCTTGGATAATGGTAGGGGGTGTGAGTATAAAAAAGATATGGAATTGAAAACAAAACACATGAAAATGAACGATATTCTTACATGCTGGTCTCTTCTCCTTTAGATCCTCCTAAATGTATTTGGATTCAGATTTTTGGTGATAATAAAAGGTATTTTATGTGGGGAAGATACTTTTTATGGGGCATGGGATTAATTTAGACGATTATAAAGTCTTTATAGGTGTGACATCAAGAGGAGAAAAGGGAGGTATTTATAGTAAATGTGAGGGAGTTGTAATTAATTTCAAAAGATGACTCATTATTAGTATTTTCAAAACAATGGAATTTATAATAGTTTTTTAGATTATTATTGGCCACATGGGACACACCATATAAAATTTTAATCCTTAAAATTCATCCAGAATGATTACATCGTTATTACATCATTATTATGTCATTAAACATCTGAACAAAAAAACTGTATTTTTTTCTATTCTAAAAAAATTCAACTATCTCATAAAAATCCCATGATAACCATAATCATTTTTCATCATTTATAAGTAAAGAATAAATTCAGTTTTTTGAAATAAATTATCCATATATATTTAATATAATTTTTAATGTAAATCATAATTTATTTGAAAAATAACAATTTTAAAAATATAACTCTATTTATATCACCTTGAAAAATTAATCAAGAACTCATTATCTTATAAGAATAATTAAATAAAATAAAAATATGATTTAATATTCATGTGGGTAATATTAATATTAATTTTACTATTCATATTTGTATGTTACTATTCACCAAAAAAACAATGTTGGTTCTCTTAGACTGTAAATAATTTACTGACCAGAACCATATATTAGCGTTTTATGAAATTCAATGAATAGAAGTGTGAAAATTAAGTTTAACATCTAGTTTATAACTATATTATTAAAATAATATTCAATTATGTTGAGAATTATTGTTTTATTCATTTTAATAAATGAATTTCTAAATCATTGGGGTGTTACAAATAGTAACTGTGTGAATCCTTAAAAAGTAAAAACACATATTTTCAGGGTAAGAAATAAAAATGTGAAATAATTCTTAAAAAAATATTTTAAGGATTAAAAAATAGTCAAAAATATTATATTATTCATTTTATGAATATATTTTGACAATAATTTAACCTATCATAGAAGTAAATCATATTGGAATAATTTTTTAATATAATATTAATTTATATTAATTTAAAATTTTAAAGATTTCCAATAGTACCCCTCCCATATCATATGTACGGGAACATGTAATTCAATGATCATCAAACATAACACCTATTTTGTCTATCATTATCTAACCTAATCCTTTAAAATAATCCCTCCATCTATTCTATATCACTTATTTTATCCATAACGCTTCCCTTTATAGTGATAAGGTATTATGAAAATGAGATTGGACATTGAAAGGGTTTTATTATTAAGTGATTGAGTTTTGTCTCATCATCCTACTACAATAAATATCCATAAACCATGGTGAAATACAAATATTTTTATACTATATATACTTAGATATTATTAGGTAAATTTCACCACATTAATCCCTCTCCACTTCCATAATATGGGAAAAAAATTTGTTCGTATGTATGATGAACTACCCGTTGTGAACTGATATAATTCATTTCCTATCCCTATATCTTAGGAATATATTTAATGATGGAAAACAAATTGAATTTAATATTCATGAAAATTTATCATTATTAAATGATAATGTATTATTTATGTCTTCACCTTTCCATACACTGAAAAATGATAATGTCAAATGTGTGTATGTGTGAACTATCACTTCCTCAAAGTGAAGTGAATTGTTTTCACGTAAACGCATGATGTATAATAAATATATATATGTATATATTAGTTATTAATTTGATACTAAAGATATTTTGATATTTATTGATTGAAATAATTATACATATCTTCTTTCAATAATTATTATTGAAAAATTAAAACATTACTTCTACGTATGTACAATATATCTTCTCCATGATTATAATGTAGTTTATTTTTTATAAAAATATTTATTGAATGGATTTTAAAAAATAATTTATATTTAAATTTTATTATTATTTCATGAATATTGTTATATAGATTATGTAGTTATGGCCATTTTGACTATTGGTATCATTCCAAATTCATTTTGGACTAATGTAATTAATATTGTCAAAATTTCGAACAATAGCATGATAATTTATGTAACTGTTATAACATAATAATATGTGATATAAATGAAATATTAAACCTTCATAAGAATTTAATGAAATTATATAATTATCCTTTGTTTATTATTTAGGAAGATAATTATTTTACGAGAGGAGTAAGACTCTAGGTAAAGGACTTCGTTATAAAAACCACTTTAGAAGATACTCTCAAACCTTTTTTACAAAATATAATATTAATTTTTTATAAACATATATGGAATGAAAATATTTTATGAAATTCATTTATATTTAATTTTTTTATACTCCATATACATGTTAAAATTTTAATTTTCAAATAATTTGTTTTCATATATATGTTCACAACCGTGAAAAAATGAAAAGTGATTTCAAAGTGGAGAAGTATTTTTATTCATGGTTTATGTGTTATTCATTTGTTATGGTTATTAGTGATTTTGTTTCAGTATGGGTGGTTCCATGATAAGACAATGATGGATGATCCAATTATATCTTCCCAATTCATTGGGTAATGAAATAGAGTTAACTGGTTAGGATTATCCAAAGATATTGATCTAATTTAATTTGGATGTTATTCAAAATGATATCATAATGGTCACTACATTTTTAAATATGATAGGTAAAATAAATGTAATATAGATATTTAAATTATTATACAATTATCATTTATTTTTTTTCAATGGGTTTTTTTTAACGAAGGATTACATGAGGTATTCTAATAATATTACATTTTATTGGTTAACAATATAACATTTTGGAAATGATTTAATGGTTTATTATGTGTTCATGGACTATTGGTTTCATTTATTTATTTTACTTTTCAGATATATTTTTTCTCATCTCCTAATTGAAAATATTTTTCATATGATTTAAGGAAGAGTAGGGAGTAGGATGATATCAAAAATAATACTGTGTTGATTTATTATAATTAGAAACCATGTATTAGTTTAATAAATTTTGTTTTGTAGAAGAAATGGATCATTAGTATAATAATCCACTGGTGATGATAATGGCTCAGTTCTTTCCTGATTACTCTCCTCTCACTATTGGCTATACCTAGGGTTTCGTCCTAAAACACATCACTTCTTCGTTAGCGTCAGTGCATTCCCTCTTCCTTTTTTCCTTTCCTACCATCCTTTTGGCCATCCATGCAGATTCCCTATGTTTCAATATATTTGGTCCTTCTGTATGCTTCCTCTCTAGTGGGTGCACTTCATTATTACTCAAATTGACTACAACTTCTTTAGTCTCCATTGAATTGATGTTAAATTCTTTGATCTACCTCTAATTGACATCAACTTCTTCAGCAACCCTTGAATTGATGAAATCTTCTTCAGTCATCCTAAAATCAAAAAAAAAAATCTTCGGTTTCCCTCAAATCGATGGAATATTATTTGGTATACCTATATTTGAGAACATATTCTATGGTTATCATCATATCGACAACATCTTCAGCCTGGGATTCCATGATTTTACTTTGATGGTTCTTATTTTTTCTAACTCATTAGCGATGAATTCATTTTGAGCCCTGCATCACTTGAACTATTTCTCTAACACAACATTTCTCTTCTCCTACCATGTTCAGATCTAGATTGGGGGTTACAAAAATGTTTTGGACTGTGTACATAGGCCACCATCAATTTTATATGAAAAAGCTCTTCCACGTTGGATTTGTTTTTCAGTTTTCTTCCTCAGGATATCCTTGTATGTTTTTTTGAATCATCACTATGGTCTGTCTATTTTATTCTTGTACATTGGTATTACATTTTGTGGATTTCATTTAGTTTGTTCTATGTTTGGAAATGGTGTTATTCGTTGGTGTTTCTCACAATGGTGTCATGCAGATGATTCATGATTTTTGATTAGGTGAGTTTAATCAGTTCTAGTGGCTTGTTTGGTTATTGTTTTCTCACCGATAATGATTTCTTTTTTCAGTGTTCAACGGTGGATATTACAGACTCTAATGTCTCTGGAAACTAGTGTGCTTTCTAGAAGGAAATAATGATGTAGTTGATAGGATGAAATTGCTGGAGGTGGTGAATTAGGTTGATGACATGACCTTTTATGTTGGTGACATGATTTTGGCTGATGAGGGTGATCTTGGAAAGAAATCTCTTTAGGGGATGTGATTCATTTGAATTTCTAATTTTGATTTTTTTTACTTATTAATGGTTCCCTCCTATAGGTTACCACCCACCCTGAAATATGATTTTGAAAATCAAATAAGAAATTAATTTTCAGTCAGTATAACCATCCCCTTGTCATTTATGTGTCTAATTTGTATAATTTGTTCTTTATAATAAAAAACTAAAAACTAAAATGATCCTAAAAATTTCTAGAATCAATTATTTTATCCAAAAACACCAGAACATGTAATATATAATGTGGGATAATTACATTGTCTTTATATAATAAAATTTGTTATGAAAACTATGGATATAGATATACTTTCCTTAGGAAAAGGTTATGTTAATTATTAATAAGTATTTCCACATCAAATGAATTTATATCCTTAAATGTTCCCTGTGGATTTTTTCAGACATCGTCCTCAGTGAGAGGTATTTTATACTATTTAATTAGTTTATATAATTGAAATAATTTATAACCCTATATATATTATGGATCCAAAATTTCTATTTGAGATAATGAATCAGTTGGTGGAGCTTTAATCCATTGTGTTATTTATTCTATTATAAAACGTACATAGATCCATGGGGATATATCCATGGAAAAAATATCAATAGAAATATGTTACGTATATCCTTATACCAATGTGCATGGGGAATTAGGGTGACCCTTTTCCCCATAATGGTTGTTCTAAAAACTTATAGAAATTAGAATGTTTTCTCAGGGAAATATGTCAGCCATTGAAACTAGAGGAAATTATATTTTTGATGTTAAGGGGATGGAAAAACTATTGAAATGGAAATGTTTTTAGAGGGCTATAGATTCCTTTTAATGATTACATATAGAATTGGGGCAATGTGTATAAGGTTATAATATGTTTATAAACCCGAACATGATTTTTGATGTTTTTTGGGTCCCTCTATTTGGAATTATAAGAATTTGAAAGAAATTCCCTTGTTATAGGATATTTATAGACATGATCATGTTTTACCATGAAAAAATTTCCAATAATATCACCCTATATGCATGGGAATGAAATCACATAAATATACCTTCTTTATTTCCATGTTAATGTTGGACCACAGCTATCATTCCATGAAAAATAATCTTCCATGATAAATATTTTATTATTAATAATAAAGTATAATTAAACATTCTTAAACACATCTATAATATTTCTTACATATAAATATAATGAGACCATTATTAGAGTTGTAGGGTATGTGGGGTGCTAGTAATAAGATAGAGTTTCAAAACCCAATAATTTTCTTTCTGAACACAATAGTCATAAGCCCATGCCTTTGACTATTACTTTGTCCAAGAGTATTAATATATATCCATAGGAAAGTTACTATGGATATATATTCTCTATGTAGACTAATTTTCAGTAGATATTCCAATTTGTATGGCCTTGTTTGTTATATCCATGACACTAATATCCACATGAGACTTGATAGTGGAAATAACCTATATCTATTAGAATAGGGTCCATGTCAATAGGAATTATAGGGACATAGTATTTCATACGTGTATATTAAATCCATCTAGATTAATATTCATTAAATTAAACAAACACACACTCTATGAGAATATATTTTATTTTCTTTGGAGACTAAGTATAAAATCACCAAATTTGGTGAAATATTTTTAAAATATTCCATAAAGAATGTCTCTATAAACACTATTCCCAAACATAACCTTCATAAAACCATTCATAATTACCAAGGGAAAGGAAACATACAAAACCATGATTTAATATGATCACTAAGTGTACGAAAATGAGATACTGATGATCACATAAAAATTTCATGACCATAAGGGTTTGATAATAAGGGGTTATTATTTATAAACCATAAAATGAAAATATAACATCATAATATTGAGACATGGCATAAAGGTTTTATGTTTCTATGAAATTAAACATAAGGAAATTTAATATCATGATCTTATTGATTATAACATTTTTCTAATACATTGAATAAATCAATAAACCAACGATTATAACATTGTAAATACGAATAAATATAAGAAGTTTCACTGATTACGTTAATAAATGTTATATGTCCAATTCATAAAAATATAGACATTCAAAAAGGTCAACATATTACATTATGGACATGAAATTTAGGTCCACAGATAACATTATTGGCATCAAATAATGTTATATTCATAACACTATGAACATCTATTTAGGTTGACGAATACAATTCAAAACATGTAATCAGATTCACATATTACATTTTGAACATGTAATTGGGTTATTTTATAACCTGGTGAATATATAATAAGTTTCATTCATAACATTACGAAAACAAAATATAGGCCCATGTATGACATTATGGACATGAAATGCAGGTCCACACATAACTCTGTGAACATGTAATCAGGTTCACACAAATCATTTTTAACATTCTACTAGGTTCATGAAAAACTGTATGAACTTGTAATATGGTTCATAAATAGAATTTTTTAAAATAAATAATGGTCCAAACATAATATCATGATCATGAATGAATGTTCAGTTCATAGAATTGTGAAGTTGTAATAAGGTTCATTAATAAAATTGTGGAAATGTAATCATGTTAATGAATAACATGGTGAATATTTTATCAGGTTCATGCATAAAAATGTGATCATTTAATCGAGTTTACACATAAAACAGTTACTCATGAGTTATCTATCATTACCGAATAAATTAGAGGGAAATATTGATCCCACCCTTTACTAATTGAAAATCATACTTCTGTATGACACAAGATTATAAAGCATTCATCATATCATTACCCATTAAATGGAATGGGTTTACTAAATATTTTGTCATATCATAACCTGTAGAAAATATATAGAATTTTTAGTCATTTTATACACACATAAACAATGAAAAGAAGAATGTTTTATAGGTATTGTTTCACGGTATATCCAGTGGTGGGGAAATAGATATCATACAATTCATGTCATCATAAACAGAATCCATTTAAATTAAGAATGTGACTGTTTCCATGGATTTTATCCATAGTAAAAAAATAACTATAAACAATGGATTTAATCATACATTGAAAATATTTTGAAGGAAATATCATTTCAAATGTTTCTAAGTGTTAATTAATTCTCCCTGAAAATCTGTTTTTAAACTCAATGAAATCAAAATTGGTTACTTAAAAAATATCCTTGAAAACATATAAATGATTCTCCAAAATTCAGTCAAATTTTTTGATGAGGAAAAAATTTCTCAATTTTTTAAATAAAAATACCTCTTAATAAAATAAAATATAATAAAAATAATTTTCTAAGAATTTCACATTTAAAAAATATAAATAAAGCTTTAATGACAATCATGGTCATGAAGGTGGGAAATATCATTCATGTGATACGTTGTAAAATAATAATCCTTCAAAAAATTAAATTGTTATAAATGCGTAATAACATATTTTATAAATTATTTTTGGATTGATGATACAATTTGATATAATTTTTATAAATCATGGATTTAATTAAAATAAGGATTTTTGAACAAAGAGATAAATAAAATTTATTTTTCTTAAAACCATTATTTTGTATCATTTGTTTGTAAAAAATTTAAAATGAAAGAAAAACCATATCCTAAAATATAACAAGGTTATAAGATTTTTTATTATAGTTTAGAATAATATTTCATCATTTTAAGAATATTCATGAGCAATTCCAATAAACGATGAGACTGTGACATAAAAACCACACAAAATTGGTAACAATAAATCATATGACCCATGAAGGAATATCATTAAATGAAACCTAATGTATCAATAGAATATAAAAAATCAGGATATTACATGTCAATGGAGTAGTATATACACCTAATAAATATGACTTCTACAAAACAAACTGTATGTATCAAAGAAGGAATTTGAGACATAATCCATTACCGTTTCGATATCATTACAATCAAAAACCCCGAAAAAATGATATTCTAAAAGGGATGTGTAAATTTTCATACACTGAAGGACTATAATAATTAATTATATTCATGTTTACTGTATAACCCAAATAAAATAAACACAAGGTGAAATTGGCATGTGTCTTATAGAAACCAATTGTGAGACATAAAGCTCTCACATTAAGTCTCATCTTCCTCCTTAGAAATTAAAAACCTATGAATAATAAATAATATTTTATTATATTCTATTACATAACCATAATTATATTTATAATTAATAAAATTAATTACATAATAACAATTATTAACTGCCTATTTGATTTTAATTTTTTATTTATTTTTGTAATATAAAAATAATAGCGTCCAAAATAGTGTACCGATTGGAGATGATTTCCCTGTTTATGCGCTATTTTACCACAAATCTTACTGCATTATGGTGCTGAATTATAAACTATTTAATAAAAATTCCTTTTTGAACTGTTGTTTTAGATAATAAATGCACAGTTTCTTTTATATATTTTTATTTATTATTTTCCTTATTAAAAATTTGTTCATTGTACCATCAAACCCATAATATTTTTCATGAAATAATTATCATTTTAATTAATTAATTATATTTTTAATACCAATCATGAAGTATTTTTTATAAATGAAGTACATTATAATCATTTTGATAGTTGGTCGAACATACGCATCAGTAACATTCCAAATTTTCAATGATAATTATAGAAAGGTGGTAATAAATGTTTTATCATTAAATAATGAAGATATTATAAAAAATACCATATTTTATTTTTATATATATTTATACATGTCAACTATTTTTCTTATTGTTGAAAATATAGAGTCACATCACATTGTGAAGATTATTTTCCACACATATATGAATGAGGTAATCATCATTTTATGATTCAATAGGTAAGGAAAAATATATATTATATTTTATGAATGATATAAATGTAATTACTATCATGATTATTTCTTTTGTATCACATATACTCATTACAATTATCCTTATTATCATCCATGTTATCTGTTAATTAAAATGAATTAGTCCACTACGAGTTGTGGTAGTCTGTTGTACATACGAGGGATGTAATCGTATCCCCTATGGATGTAATGTAAAAAAGGTAAATATGATATAACTAATACTAGATATAATTTTGTTCTAAGCACCCAAAATATATTTCATATCTATCAACATACACAACCGTGTTATGTGGTAATGGGAAAATAAATGACATTAGTTTACGAGGGGGTAGCCACCGTGAAGATGAAAAATGAGCTTTTAACGCATTTAATGAAATTGTATAGGTTTCCGTAAATTAAAATAAAATTAAAAAAAATTTATGGATGAAATTTTGTTAATTATATTATCACATTTTAATAATAATTTATTGATGTTGAGGTAATGAAAAAAAATAGGATCATTGAAGAATTGTGCCTCTTCTCAAGGAACCATATATAAATTTTTAGAAAGATTCATAATAAGATGAATTTATTACCAAAATAATTCTTCTATGGTGATAATAATGATTTTGGAAATGAATTTGGATAGTTATTTTCTGATCCTAATAATTTTATGGTGCAAACAGAAAAAGAGATATGGTAGCATTTTATACGATCAGTGAGTGACACACTTCTAATATTGAGAAAAGGAAATTTTTGTCCATACATTTCATATAAATAATGTTCCAAAATTGATTATTATCACGATTTTGATATTATTTTTTCGAAATATGTCTATAAATTAGATTGTTCAAATGATTTTAGGACATTTTACCCATTATATTTTTAGTTTAACCCTTTAGTAATCTCATTATTACCTTAACCATGTTAAATAATTTTTGGTGATTAAACAATTCATTTTGGAAAAACTAGAAAAAGAATTTGTTAATATGAATTATTATGAATCAATATATTAATCAATTTCTAAGAATTCCAATCCCAAAGTGGAATATTTTAATTTATAATTAATAATGTTAATGTGAATAGAAAGATTTTTTTTAAAAAAAATTGTTCAAATGTTTATATTGTTTTTATGACATAATTAAGTATAAAAATTATTGAACTTACATACATATAATTTAAATATATTTTATTAAATAATTTTTCTTTTAAAATATAATATAACTTTAAAATTATTTTAAATTAATTATATTTTTCATTGATAATTCATGTATTTTCTACTATCATAAAAATTTATTTATTTCAGAATATTCCCAAAAATATAAACATAATATATCTATGAAATTTTATTCTGAAATATGTGAATTATATTTTCATAAAAGTTGTTTAAATATTTTAAAAATTAAATTTTTTATATCTGATGTAAATGAGACAATATTTATTTTTAGAAAGATATAGATTTTATGCATAAAATTGGATTTATTCTTATCACATCCCTAAAAAACTCATAATATTAATGATAAATTGTTAATCAAATATATTTTATTTAAATATATTTCATTTAAATCCGTCAAAAAAATTAATATTTAAATATCATTTTTTAAAAAGTGTATTTAGAAAAACATTCCCATTTTTTTATATTTATTTTTATTTCCATTTTTTATTAATAGGTCACCAAATAAATCATATTTTATACTTTCATAAACTATATATTTTTATAATTTTTTTAGTCTAATTCATTCCATTCCTTCCTATGGCATGGAAATTACTATTATATTTAATAATAGTGTTTAAATAGTAAGTAAAGTTTCATTTAAAAATTTCCTTGTCTATAGATCTCGATGAAATCAATGTAATGTGTAACACAATATAAAATCTATTTTTGGTATGACACAATTTAAAATCATTTATATATATAATGAAAATATATATAATGATTTAAAATTATATAAAAAACATTTCACAATATCAAAGGGTGCTAGATTATACCTCTCTCCCCTAATAGAATTTAACCTTAAAAAGTCATCTCATTTGTATAAACAGTTGAGGAATGTTTTTTCCATATTCCTTCCATAGGTTCCTACATAGCTTCCTCAAGATTTCATTTCTACAAAAAAAACAATAACCACGTTAGTGGTCTTATTTATATTCGATCCAAAATATATATTTGTAATTACTCATAATTAATATAATGATATAGTGGCATGACCAATAAGTTTATTAAGATAATATTTCAATACTATCAAGAATTTAAAAAGAATGATATATACATATGTATACACATTACATCATATCATAATAAAAATTTCATCTTTTGTTTGGGATTTGATCAATTTCTACTTCATCTCTTACTTCTAGAAATGTTTGTGAATTTTTTTTGAATCACTGACAAATTATAAGATCCATAAAACAATGATATGTCACCCCTTATTTCTCAGGTTAAACAAAAGTTTAAATTTTGATCCAATTTATATAAATCATTATATGGTAAATTCATATTTTCATATACTAGAACAATTCAAATGTTCAATAGAATAAATTCAATAAATGGTTAACTGAATAACCATTCAAAAATTAAACTTTTTAAAGAAGGTTGCTCAAATTTTCAAAATAATATTAACATTAATCTTCTAAATATCATCTAGTATTTCATATAGGTGAAATAAAAATATTTTAATACCTTAGTCATATATTTTCCAGAATCATTATAATAATGATAATTATAATATAACCACAATGTAAACAAGAAATCATCATCATTCCCAAAATCAAAACTCATATAAAAAATTCATAGAAACAATGTCGTTGTAAACTCCACCAATGACAACATAAATCACATTCTATATAAATCATTTATTAGTTATAAGTTCATCGTTATTATCCATATAAAATTAACTATATATCTGATATCTTTATAAAAAATAAACAAAAATTTATCAATATGAAGAACACGTTTAGGATTATATTCCATTAATCAAAATATCACTTTTTCTATTTTATAAAATATAGAGTATTTTAGTACCATATATCACCCCTTTTAAAATCCCTAATGAAAACAAAAACTTAAGAATCATGATATATTTCCTATTTTATATAAAATAAAATTTTATTTCCAATACATTAATACTTCAATCATCCATCTTCTTTCTCAAAACCTTAAATATGATTCATCAAATTATTTTTCTAAAACCCCATTCCTTTCAAATTTAATTTTTAGTCTATTCATCTTAAATGAACAAAAAATTAATCATTCAATCATGTTTTATCTCATTATGTGATTTCCCCTTACGGAATCAATTATCAAAATTACCAAACATTGTTAATCATAATCTTTTATAACTGGTCATTCACACTCACAATAACCATCATTTCATTCATCTTTCAATTTGGATTCTTATTGGATTATTTTAGTCACATTCATTTATATCCCAAACTCATCTAGGTCGTTCCATTTTCCTAAACCAAAAAGAATAGAATGAGCAATAATAATTCCCATGGGGAACAACATAATCATTAAAAATCACATATAGGTTGTCTAATTCATGGAACTGTATTTACTGTACATTCCATATTAGTTCAATCAAATGTCATTTATAGTCATCGAATATTTAAATTCATCATGATGTTTTTAAAAATGTCTTTGAGTTTCCTAATAATATACCTGGTGTGTAAAACTTATTGTGTTGAAATTCCTAATGTCCTGAAGTGGGTGATGATTGAGTCTATCTATGTTCACTCTTTTCAGATTTATTACCCATAGGAACCACCATTTTAGAGTTGCATCAACATTTAGTACCCTGAATAGTATTCAATTGATTGGAAACCACTTTCACTCTCTGTTTAAAATATTCCATGAAATATTACATTGAATTATATTTAGAATTATCCTTATATGTATCTCTATATATATCATAAAAATATCAAATTTGGTATCATTAATCGTTTCTCATCCTTTATTAAAAATTCTAACCAATCCATTCCTATAATATAGACTATAGATAACCAGACATTTCATACAAAGATATTACATATTTTTATATGAATTTTCAATAAATTACACAAACACATGATTAAGGACCATAAGAGTTTAGTGAATTTATAGACCAGGTACATAATATACTTATTTTTAGAATGATATTAAATATCAACCATAAATATATTTTCATTTTTTACTCATCCAAATAATATCATACATTAAAAAATTCATCATAACCTGGTGAAATAGAACATAAGAAAGGGTGATCTCTGAGGATCTATAAGGGTAACATTTTGATATATAAACTATCATATAATAATTACATGAGAATAAGCGTATGAGGTCAATCACATATTATTTTTTAATGATACCTTTCAAATCAAATAGCATAATATTGATACATAGAATAATTATGTGATGTTTATAAAACATGAATCATAATGAAATCAAATAACACAATCTATGAGAGTATAAAATTGGCATAAAACATGTTATTATGGATTAAATATAAGTTTATGTCATTTTTAAGAAGTGTAAATAGAGATAGGATCACTATATTGGATTCGGATATTATATTATTCCTTTTCCAAAACATATAAGCATGAAACATGGTCAATGCATAACATTATGGACATAAAAGAAAATTGCATGCGTTACATAATGGAAATGAATTATATGTCCTGACATAAGACTAGGAACATATAATCATGTTCATTAATAACATTGCAATCATGTTTTATGGTTTTGGAATTTCTTTTTGATCGTGAAAACAGGTTCACGAATAATATTTTGAACATGTAATTAGGTTCATGTGAAAATGTTATGGAATAAAAACTCGGTCCATTCATAACATTATGAACATGAAATAAAGGTCCAGTCATAACACTGTGAACATTTAATCATGTCTATTCATAACATTTGGATCACGTAATCTCGTTTCCACATAATGATTTCAACATGTAATTTGATACACGCATTACATTTTGGACATAAGATAATGTACCATGAATAAATTTTTGAATATGAAATATAAGTCATTACATAACATTATGAACATATAATCAAGATCAAGTATAACATTGTGATCAACTAATCGGTTTCTTGCATTTTATTTTGAACTTATAATCAAGTTCATGCATAACATTTTGAATATGTAATCGGGTTCAAGCATAACATATTTACTCATGTGTTATCCATTATTTCACAATTAATTTGATGTAGAAATATTTCTAACCATCACATAATCAAAATCATAATTATTTATTAAAAATTATAAAATATTAATCTTATCAAAAATTGTGAATGGAAATGGGTTTAATAAACATTTATTCATATAATTATCTATGTAAATTTTGTATGTTTCAGAATCATTTCATCAATTGTACACACCATAAACAAAGAAAAAAATTTAGTTTCATAATAATTTTATCAATGTATATCTCATGGACGAGAATGGGTTACATAAACATCATGTTATTATAAAAATAAATCAATAATATAAATATTTATAACAAGATCATTTCATCATAACCATATCAAATCATAATAAATCTCAATATATTTTAAAATAGAATGAAAATTATTTAGAAAAAAATATACCAGAATGTTTTTTGAGGAAAATAAATTCTCTTTGATGTACACATGTTAATACAATAATCACATAAAGTATTTTGGAAACTTTTTTCAATTAAAATATCCTTGAAAAAATATAATGGAATATATAAAATTTAATTAAAACATATATTTATTTAAATATAATATTGTTCTAAATGAATTACACTATTTTAAAAAAAAAAAATTTTGAAAGCCCTATTATTTTGAAAATAACATTGAAATTTTTAAAATAGATCCTCAATGAATATTATTATTCTGAAAGATGTATATTTCATTATGGGCATACATGTTAAACAAAATATTAGTTTCAAAAAAATAAAAATAGACAAACATTTTTAAAAATTACACTAATAATTCATTTTAAAAATACAAAAAATGTTTTTGAAATAATTTTTATAAAACGTTGTTTTTGAATAATAGGACATTTTCGATCGGAATGAAAAATAATGTTGATTTTTCAAAAGAAATTATAATATGTTTATGAAATCATAAAGACTGTAAAATGAAGGGAAAACGTGTATTTTCATAATAAAACCCAATGTATATATAAACACATGAGTTTCTTGATATTTAGATCATAATATTTCGTCATTATAATCATATCCCAAGAAATACTTGTAGAATATGAGATTGTGACATAGTAACCTTACTAAATTGGTATTATAGAATCACAATGCCCATGAATGTATGTTTTTAAATTAGAAATTGATTATCATTTGAATAAATAATTTCACGATATTTATTTTCATTTTTGATATGTATAAACCACATAAAGACGTTACATGTATAAAAACATATGTCTCAAACATTGAAAATTGGGTCAGAATTCCAAGACTGCTTCAGTATGTTTTGAATAATAATACCCTTGAAAAGAAGATACAAAAATGGATATTTACATCCCAATAAAATTAAGGATATGAAATGTGACACCCCTTTAGGATTTTTAGGTACACAATTATTTTTCCTTTGTTTATAGTCCTTATTCGGGTTCTTTGATGGTTTTCTCGAGGATAAAGAGCCATTACTGGGGGATATGAACTAAAATATAGTGATGTATTTTAATTTCAATTAATGGAGTTTGGGTATAAATGTATTAATGGATTATATGGGTTCTTTTTATGTTAAGATACCATAATGGTTTCGTTATTTTTTTAAAAACATTCAGTTTATATAGTCCTCTATGGAATTTCATGGCATGTAAAGGGGTTAGACGATGTGTAATCATTGCCTGATAGATGTCATTAATAGATACGGGGTGTGAAATGATTACACACTCTGTAATATGATAACAATGTACAATGTTTGAATATTAAATTTTAATAAATAGTGGAATGGTTTTTTTTGTATTGTTTACCATTACAGAATACATGAAATATAATGGGATTAGATGTTGTGAAATTCTCATGATTTTAATATTTTAGTGTTTCATATGATTTATTTTCATTTCATTCATCTGTAAAACATCCATAAATTTACTAAAAGATCACTTATTCCTACAGATATCGATAATTAGGGTTCTTTCAGCACACCTATATCAGTATCATTTCCATATGGTTCTTCTTTACTTTTGTCATGGTTGTTTTGATTGATGAGGTTATCATTCAAATTCATGATTTATAGTGTTTTTATCAATCCTATGCTTTTAATTTTCTCACATTTTCATTTAATATATCATCTCATGGTTTCCAAAAACATTATCAAAGGAAGATATTTTTATACCATTATGAGGTTGGTGTTTTTATTGTATGGAAAAATTCAATTATTTTTTATCATTATATTAATTCACATTATGATTTCAATTTCTTTTAATTGAAATTTGGTTTCAAATTTTTTTCTTGGAAATAATATTTTTTTTTCTAAAAGGGGTATTTCATTTAAAAAATCCTTGATTTGGATAGGGAATTTAAAAAATAAATATTGGTTTACATGGATTTTAAAATGTTTTATAAAATTGTGATCATGGATTTGAATTGTATTTTGATAACTATCTAATTAGATATCCTAGATGTGTTAGAACACAAATAAGGCTGTCCTGAGTGTGTGTGGCACCACTATGAGGTAACCTTTGGGAAACATATAGACATTTGAAGGACAAGAAATTTGTTTTTTCCAATGTTAATCTTGTTTAGTGTCTTTAGGGTATAGTAAAAATTGTCCAATTATATTGGTCCTAATACTATGGTATTTCCATTTAAAGTTATTTTTCTCCTTAAAGTTTTATCATAGACAGTTTTTTCTACCTTTTTTGTGGTTATATCATGTAACATTGAATTTGTGTTCATTCATGGGTATGTGTCTAGTATCTTTTATATTTATGCATTGATATTCTATCCTTTTTATCACTACTACATTTCTTATTTATTTTTTGATAATAGAAAATTATTATATTAATAATAATGTTAATATGAATAAATAATTATTTTGATTTATAAAAATTATTTTTAAAACTATTTTTTTTTCAAAATGTTGATTTTTTGCATTCGTGATATTAAGCATTTTATTGAATCTATGGTGGTTTCATACAAGGATTTGGTATCACTCCCATATTTATGTCAAGGGTAGTTATATATGTTATATTGTAGAAAACAGAAAATGGAAATGGAATAATATAGCATTTGGGCTTCTCTTTTGGCCTTTTCCATCATCGAGGGGATGTTTGATGGATACTAATGGTCAAATAGAAACTTTTGGCCTTTATTTATTCATAAATTGTATTTTATCATGTTTTCTTGGAATTTATAAGTCTTATAGTGTCTTTTTCGTCATCATAGTACACATTTTGGATGACTTATTTTGTTATATTCTGGACATGTTTTGATTACATTTATTAACTCAGAATGTGACTGTAGGATCAAGTGTATGGTTTGTTTTCACATTTTGGACTGTTAAACATTTATTTTGGAGGGATGTTTGATCCATAAGCATGTCAAAACTTCCTGATTTAACTTCAATATCTTGGGTAAATAGGAGTTAGGATTGTTGGAATTTAGATATTTTGTATAGAATATAGGCCTGGACAGCTCACACCTATGAATGAGCCCAAGATACAATGGGTGGACAGAGACATAATGCATGTTTGATACATGTGGGTTTTTATTATTAAAATTTAATTTAAGAAATTTTTATTTTAATGGAATTATTTTTTTAAATTCCTTTCATTGATAAAATTATTAATTTATTTAAATTATATGTTTTTTAAAAGCATTGATCTGAATTTAGGAAGTTGACCAAAGTTTTTCAAAACATTCATATGATATAATTGGTTATTTTATTGTATTTAATAGGAAATGAATATATGAATTGCTCTTATTAATCCTTGAGAGGATTCAATGTGATAGGTTTTAGAGGATAATCCCCAACTGGAACCTTATTTGGTAATATTTATAATTTGAACTACTTATAATTTTTTTATGTGGGTGTCTGGAACCCTAGATGTTAGGTGGATCATGGAAATGATTTTCTAATAAATATATACCTTCCATTCATAGTTAAAAAGGAAATTATGAATATGGAATGTGGCATTACTTGATTTTTTGGTTCATCAATTTCATGGAGACTCATGAAAATCAGTTGTGAGTTATTTCATTTATGTGGTTGAGGAAATCATAAAATAATGGTGGGACTATATTTTTCAAGATATTTTTCACAAGAATATTAACATGGATTATTTTATAAAAATATCTAGTCTTCATTTTTACCCATATAAATTACATGTTATAAATAAATTGTAATTTCCAACCTAGGAGTAGGTTAAGAATACTATTATAGTGTATTATACCCTTTTTTGGAGCTGTTGAATCGGAAACCAAGGAAATGTCACAAATAGGTGCTCAAATTCATATAGGTTTGAGTTATTAATGAGGACTAGTATTATGTTGACATTGATTCTAATGATCCTTTAAACCATTTTGTTGTAGTGGGAAAAAAAACTTTTTCTATGGATTCCATAACTTGGATTATAGGTTTTGGTGGTTCTATAGTTATGGAAGTTATTATATAGAGTTTAACTTCCTAGTAAAAATTGACTCATAAGGGTGATAAGTTACATTGAAGAATAGTTTCCGAGGATTTTTTAGGACTACAAAATATTTTTTTCTACCACTATGCGTTTTTTGTTCAAACCATGCATAATTGTATAGAGGATTTTAATTCCTTTCATCGTTATTGATTATAGAGCAATAAAAAGTGTTCCCATGAAAATATAGATCAATCCAATAATTATGGTTCCACTCTGTCCAAGGGTTCATAGTTTTGTATTGACTCTTACATGGGTTATGGGTGAAATACTCAGGCTGATGGGGATAGTCATGTGGAAAAGAGCGGAATTATTTATGCGACTGCATATGTGGAGGAGGAGTTTGAATTATGGCTATCTATTATTATATATATAGTGTTTATTTCATTTTTGTTGTGTTATCTTTTTTTGATACAGGTTATACTCATTATTTTATGTAGTTTATGTTATTTGACATGTTTCTCATACATTTGGAACATATTCTGTACTTTTTCTATTGTTCCATGCCATTGGCATGGAGTTCTAAATAAGGCTTAAATTCTCTAGTGTGTCGAGTGATGCTAGAAAACATTTAGTAGAAGGGGACTTCCTGAGGATTGATCATAACATCGTGGACTATAATATAAGAATTGATTGGATGATCTATATTATACACCAGATATATTTTTTCAATGATGATTACAGTTGTTATGTATTGATGGGGTCAGTGATATCACTCTTGGACAATGGGACTCTATATTGGGAAGGACATATCCTATGGTTCTTAATGTTTGTGTAATCTATAATCATTTTTTATTGATATTTTTATGATGTATTTTACAATTTTTTATTTGGTTGAATACCTCTAGTGGTGAGTTCATACCCCTATGACTTTTGGGATAAATTTTCTATTTTACAGAAATATGGAGATTACATTTTTCATATTGACCAAAATCCTGGTATGGTGATCATTTATATTACATATTATTTAATGATACTTATAGAGTTGGTAGAATTTATGTTCCAACTTTAGGACCTAGATGGTGATGGATTAGTTATTCCTAGATTATCACAATGATATTTTCTAATCATCTATTATTCGAAAAAATAATGGACCCTTATTCTTTTAATTGGATAAATGAAGATAAATTAACAACCAATAGAAACAAATAATAATTTCCTGAGATTGATAATATTTTTGACCATATTCGAGTGGCATGTTGCTTTTAAAGGATTTAAATTCAATTAAGATACCTCCAGTTGAGTGTTTAAGAATATGATATACTTACTAAAATGTTTTAGTTAAGGTTTTGGAATTTGGAGTTTGTTTTCATTCAGTTCATTATTATAAATTACAAATAATTATTTTTTATTTGATTAACAAGTTCATCCTTCTATTCATGGAATATGTTTTTTTGTTCACTGATGATATCTTGATTTTCACAGTGATAAAGGTGGAGCATATGGACTAATTCGGTATCATTATAAAAATCATTCAACTAACAATTTATATACCTAAAGAATTATAAATTATAGTTTTGGATCGATGAAG
This sequence comes from Viscum album, assembly GCA_963277665.1. Classification (NCBI taxonomy): domain Eukaryota; kingdom Viridiplantae; phylum Streptophyta; class Magnoliopsida; order Santalales; family Viscaceae; genus Viscum; species Viscum album. The sequence continues at coordinate 198,796,829 of OY728121.1, read as the reverse complement.
TGATATTTATGGTGGATGTGATATCTCAGAAGTGTATCTAATAAAATCCTAAAAACATAATAGTTTTTATGTCCACAGAGTATCCTACAAATGTGTTTGAGATCTATATCATCTTGGGTTTGGCGAGTTACTCTAGAATGTATGTCTATGATTTATACAAGATAAAATCATTGATGACTTATTAAACTCATAAAAGATGAATTTTAATTGGAACGATAAATATCAAAAATATTTTTAGGAGATGATTATGAGGATTACTTCTGAAGAAGTTCTGAATCATCTGGAATAGGGTTCAAGATGTTATGTTTTCATCAATGCTTTTGGTATTGCTTTGGGATGCGTCTTGATATGGTGTAAATATGTTGTGGAAAATGTTTCATGCGAGTTATTACCTTATTAGAAAAACGAATTGGTAAATGATCTTGAGTTGGAAGAAGTTATTCATCCTCTAAATATATTGTCACAATACCTATTAGAAGATTATTTTATTGTGTATTCTGATAAAAAAATGTTGAAATATACTTTTACCCAGAGAGATATGAAATTTTGAAAAATAATATGGGTATATTATATTAAAACTATTGAATCTGATAATTCATTCACTCGTGGGAATGGTAACTTTTTTATTTATTCATTTATTATAATATTGTTGAAATAAGATTTTATAAAATCAGTTGAGGTGTGGTCTCTGATTAGTTTTTTTATGTTACGTTGTGTATAAGAGGTAATGATGTTGGTGGATATTTTTTCGAGAAATCATTGAAAGTCGACAATAATTTTTTAGAATGAGGTTGGCTCAATAATGTTATATATAATCAGCTCTAACACTTAGGTAAAATAATTTTTTGTGGGGATACCTAGGTTGACATTTATCAGTCTCATAGATGATATCTGGGCTTTTGTAGTAGTTTGGATGTATCCTTTTCCCTGAAGGAGTTGTTGGATAATTGGAAATAGTTTTTTTAATCTGTGTACCTTTGGGATAAAAATATCCACTAATAATTGAAAAATAAAATATTAATGGAGGGGGTTGATGAGGATGATTTAATATTTGGTATCGTGGAATCCTAATTATCGAGAATTAGGACAGAACTCCAAAGTCGTACTAATTTGTTTTAGCTCTTTCTCTATATTCTATGGAAGTGGGATGATATTTAAATGGTTTTCATATTTACCATTCCATGAAATCATGGATAGAAGTATTTTTTATGGTGATCATTGATAAAAAATAAAATATAATCATTTCTTCCGTACCAGGGAGATGAAAATGGTTGAAAAGCTAACTGACTTCTTTATCTTAGAGATTGTGAGACTTCATGGGGTTCTATGTCTAGATGTTTATAAGAGGGACCTGAGGTTTAAACCCTGATTATATAATGTCATCCAGGATGTGATGAGTTCAATTTTTATACAGAGTCTGACTTATCATCTATAGACAAATGGAAAAAATATGTAGTACTATTATCGTTATTTAAGATATTCTTGAGGATTGTTTTCTTGATTTGGAGGATAATTGGTAATTAAAATTCCTTGGGTCAATTTGACCTGTAACAATTATTGTTAGTCCTAGATTAATGTGGTTCCAGTTGATTCGTTGTGTGGTTGGACATGTATATCCCTCCTAGTCTAGTCATAGATGGGAGAGCATCCCACGGTTGGGTCAAGTGTTGTTCAGTATACAAAAAATATGGTGCAGTTGATCCAGAGAATATTTCTCATATCCTAAAGTATTCTGAATTTTTAGGTATACCATAATTTTTGGGCTATATTTATTTTTTATGGTTATTAAGTTTTCTATAGAGTTTAATAACTCGTGGAAATTTATCAGTTGGGTATGAAGGGTATGTTGACAATAGAGGTTCGTGTCCACCATTGAGATCAGTGGAAAATAGGGAAAGGTGATTGATGAGTTGGAATTTCCATCTGGTTTGGCATATATAATTTTTTTATTAATTTTTATTTGATAATAATGTATATAATAGATCATTCCTATTTTATGTGGGAGTATATTGGTCTTCTAACTGAACCCACATTGGTTGTGAATCTAGTTTAGTTTATGCATTGTGTAGTAAAAAATATTATTATGGTTCGGTTGTGGTGGAAATATAGATTTTTTATACAAGGGATATGGGTGAAGGAATTTTTTATGTGAAATCAAAGCCCTTAAATTTATTAATTTCTAGGAATATGAGAAATTTATATCGGAAGATATCATTTATGGTGGGGAAGTTGTAACACACTATTATAGTCTATATATACTCCCATTATCATGCATCCTACTAGGGTATTACAAGCTATTTCAAGGGGTCACTGAATTTCAATTCCTTACATCAATGATTCTATTAAATTTTATAGTGCATGAATAATTTACAACATGTTCAATATGTTCATCAAGTCGAATTAATGAAAAACATAAATTATAATGGTGGAAAATATGTCATTTTTTGAGGCACTATAGATTACACGACAAAAAATGAGATTACATGTTGAGTAATTATTATGAGTTTCAAGGTTTAGGGTGTCATATGAGTGATTTATATATCATTTATCTGTGAATACTCCCACTCTCAACCCAAATAACACCAAATTTCTTTTTATATTTCTACTACTTATAGAAAATTTATTTTGGGATTTATCATTAGTGTTTCCATTGTCCACCTATCCATGTCCTTATTTCTTCATATTATACATTACATTGGGAACAAATGTTATGTTGGGAGCAGTAAGGTTTCATAATAATTAGTTGATATTGATTTCTATTGATGGTTTATAGTTTATTAGGGTTCCTTATCTTTCTATTCCTGATCTCATTGTTTCCAAACACCATTATCAATAGATGAATTCTTTATACAATTTCATGGATGGTGTTTCTATACAATTTATTAATTAAATGATGTTATTATCATTTTTTATTTTTCATTCAGTTTCTTCATTAATTTGATGTTATATGTTTTTTCAATGGGTTTCATGATTAGAATTGTTTTTTAAACTGTATTTTTTTCTTTGGAAAAATGATTATCTTTTTTTGGAAAATAGATTTTTAACACCAAAGTTTGTTGGATTTAACGATTAATGAAATCCTAGGTAGGGTTCTGATATTTATTTTGATAATTTGATCATTGATAACATTGGATTCATCATGAATTTCACATGGGTAGACTTAGTGTGTGTGTAACCATTTGGAGTAATCCTTTTTTATATCGATGGAATATTGTAGGAATCATTATTTGTTAGATCCAATGATATTCATGTTTAGTATATTTTGTATCTAGTTTTATTTTCCCATAGCCTAGAGTCCTGTTAGAGTTGTTTTTTTATTTATGGTTATATATCGCATGATCAACATTATCATAGATTCTTACCCATATGATTTTTTGTGTGGTTATAACACATAACTTTACATGGTTGATTGTTTCATGGTTATCTGATTACATTAATACCCCTTGAGTAATGGATATTATTTCTTATATTGTCACTTCTACTTTGAATAATTTGGGATTGATAATTTGATGGGATTTTAGGAAATATAGATGGAAAATTATTTACAAATAAATTGGATTTATGAAAATACAAAGTAAAGTATTTTAGATCTAAATGATGGAAATGATGTATTATAGACATTATAACATTAATATATCCTATTTAATATTCTACTGGGAGATTTTCTCAAATCCTTATTTTAATCATTGGTGGTTGAAGATTTTATATTATAGGATAAAAGTAAGTGGAAGCATTTCTTTTTACATGATGTCTTTTCCATTGAACATTGCCTTCAATCATGGTATTTTGGAGGTAAATGAAGTACATAAAGAGACATTTTGGTTTAATTTATTCCTACTTTGTGGTTTATCATGTTTGTATTGGATTTTATGGATTTTATTGTGTCTCTTTCTCCAGCATAGTACTCTAGCTACATTTTATGTTTCATTATATTCATGAGTTGTTCTGTTTTCTTTCCTCACCTCAATATGTGACAGCCGAATAGGGTGTATGGTTTGGTTGAACATGGTAGTTCTTTTATAAGATTAATAAAATAAATTCATGGGTAGTATATACACTACATGAAAGAAGAAAATAAGGATTATGGATTATGTCTCAGTGAATATTAATTTGATAATGAAATCCCTTACCATAGGTCACATCATTTTTTATACACATTTGAAGCTCATTTGTAATAAATAAATTTTACTGATACATCTATGACATAACCATATGTTATTATTTGTGAAAATTTATTTCATGTTTGTTAAAAATTCCATGTTAAAATCATGTTTTGGGTAATTACCACTTAGTTTTTCGAATATGTTTTTATTGTTTATTCATAGTCCTATTATTTTGAAAATGGTTAAATAATCTTAATAATATTAATTATCAAATAAATACAAAATTTATACATTAAATAAAATTTTAAAACCATCCATGAATGATTTTTTATTGCAATGATGTACATTACAATCATAGAGACTATTGTTCGTACATATGCATGATTAACGTTCACGTTTTTCAAGCATAATTATAGAACTGGGGTATGTAGTATTTTCTCCTAAAATAATAACATTATATCTCAAATATCATATTATTTCCTTACATATATGTACAATGGTTACCCATATAGGGTGTTGATGAAAATAGAGAGTCAAATGTTTTTGTGAATGTGGTAGTCCACTTTAACAGGATTGACATTATCACTTTTCATCGAGTGAAAGGATAAGGAAGAAAATGATAAATTATATTTTAATAGTGATATATAGTTAAATTAAATAATTATTATTTCATTTGTATAACATATATTTGTTAAATTTTTACACATTATCTTCCATTTAATGTATTAGTGAAAAGGAAGAACATCACTTCATTAGGTTGTTGTCCGCTATACACATAAGAGTCCTTATCGTATCCCATAAAAAATATATAGAAACATTTTATATATGATATATTGAATAAATAAATACAATTATGTTATAAATATAATATATAAACTTTATATCCATGATTGTACAAAATATTTATAGGTGACAAAGGAATACTACATGGAATCGTTTTGGGAGGCGGTAGTCTTCTATGCACGCAAATGATGATTTTGTAACTCATTTGATTAAATTTTAGATGATTTTGACCATAAAATTAAAATTAAAAAATATATATATTTTTTATATACCAAATATTATACAATAATATTTAAATATGATTTTAAATAGAATGATGAAGAGATAAATTAAAAATACTCATTGAATAACATTACCTCTTGTATATGTGTCCTCATTAGGTTGACCTAAAAATCCATCCTAGTTTTTATTAATGAATGAAATAATTTTTATATTATGATAGAAGGGAACTTGTTTTTTGATTTCAGTAGTTATTGGCTCATCAATTTTTTTTTGAAGGTATGAGGAGGGTAGGTTTGGGGTGTCCTTTTATTGGTGAGGTGAGTGGCATACTTGTAATTATTGGAAAATAATAATGTGTAACCATGTTTTACTAATTCCAAAAGGATAAAAAAGGTTTTTATTGAAATTTTTTAAATGTGGGATTGAAATATCACCAAAAATTAAATTTTATATAGGTTTTACGGTCATTTAAAACCTTATCTTTTACGTTTATCCCGCTGCAAATCCATTTCCACATTGACATTACACATTAATTTTTACAACATTCACTATTTATTTTGGTAAAATGTTAAGTTTAAATAATAAGATAATAAAATGTGTTATTATTAAAATTATAGAATAAAATTTTCCAAATTACATTCACATAAGTAGATTTTTTAAAAAAAACAATCGTATGGACATGATGAGAAAACATGTTTTCAATGATAAAATGTTCAAATGTTTACAAAGAATTTATATATAAACTAAATAATAAATTTAATTTGATGACATAATATTGTTTATATATATATTTAATTGATCAAATTTTAATTTAAAACATTTTTAAATTATATAATAATTTATTAAAAATTCTAACGATAATGCAACATTAAATTAAAATTAGTTATTTTTCCACTATTAATCAAAAAATTTATCATTTCATAAAATAAAACAAGTCAACCTTATATAAGTTATAAGTCATGATATAAAAAGTAATCTATAATTTTTAAAAATAAATATTCAAAAAATTTGAATCATTTATTTTTTATAAATGTGATAATTTAAGAAAATTCGTTATAGGAGGATGCATATTTAAGCATAAAATGTGATTTATTCTGATCCCTTTTATAAAAAACAAAAAATATTATTTCTAAATTGTATATTGAGTATATAATATATAAATTTCATTTAAATCTTTTAACAATTTATTTTTTAATAATATTTTCAATAACATAGTTTTTTAGAAAATGATTTAATCTATTTTAAAATTATTTTTTATTTTGAATTTTAATTAAATTGTCCAAAATTATTTCATATTATATACATTTAAAGACCACATATTTTCCTAGTTCAGTAAATACTTTTTATATCCTCTATTAAAAATCCTATACAACAACTATAGTTATAAATAATAATATTTTGAGAGTATATCAGTTTTTGTTTAAACTCAGTGTTGTGTATTGTACAAAATAAAATTAGTGTTTCATGTAAGAAAAGAAAAAATTTGTTTTATAACCATAAATAATAATCTCAATGTTTTATGTTATAAAAATATGTTTCAAATAATAAATTTATTTGAAAAATAGATTTTCCAAAAACATAGGGTGTTATAATTATTATCCATGGAAATAAAATATTTACGAGTGATATTCAAAACACTTCTACATTGAATGAATCTGTCATATTCATAATGAATGTTAATGAAAGTCTATATTTATTTGTGGAATATTGAAAAATAATACATTTTTTAATCAAACAATGTTATACCTTATTGAAAATTGATGATTTTTTAATTAAAAGTGTTGAATGGGTTCTCTAATATTATGTTGTGTTCAGGATACCATCTATTTCAACTCAGGCTATAAGAAATTATAAGGAATAATTTATATAGTTTTTAGAGTGACTCGAAGTGTCTATTAATGTTCATAATATTGACTAATTCTAATATTTTATTATTTTAATTAATGAATTGGATCATTCATCCAATTTATGATTCTTTCATTACAGTTGTAGTGGATAATTTCCTTACCTACTAGAGGTCATGGTATAAGCATAACTCACTGCATTGCAAGAATATAGACTACGTATTGGGAAATTAATTATATTCCATATTTTATATATTCTCTTTCTATCTATGAGAAGTTAAATTCCAATCCTATGTAATATCTAATGTTGACATCTCATTGGATCAAAAATGGTGTATTTTGTATTATCATGGAGATTCACGATGATAATCTGTATGATATGTACTTTTACATTCATTATTGTTTACTATTTGATCATTGTATATAAATTATCATGTATTAAAAAAAATGAGTGATTTGAATAATAAGTTAGTTAAAACAATATATTTAGGAAAAAATTAATTATATAAGATGAATAACTGGTTTACTATAGTTTTTATTATTGTTAATCATCATCTAGGTGAGGGATTAATGGTGTATTATGATGAAAAAATATTTCACCCTGATTTTTTCAATACATTGAATCAATAGGTTCTGTGATATGGATATCTATTCATATATGTAGTCTCATGAATTTAAATACCCTATCCATGATTTATAATTTGTTATTTCGTTTATTCCTTGATTTGTTTTAAGAGAAACCCATACATTGAACATTTGGGTGTGTTCATGGAAAAAATAGCATGAAATAAATATTTTATCAATGAGATTTTCATATCAATAAAATTATCTCAATGTAATATCATCATTATTATGATTTTGATATCCAATAAAGTGTTCATAAACAAATAATTGTTATCAATGATATTATTAGGAAATTTCTTTCTCACGTGGTCTAAGAAGCAAGGTATTAAAGGTGATTGATTTCATTATTGGTTTAACTCCACCTGGATGAGACTAAACATTGTTGTGGAAGACATTTATACCACAATAATATTATTTATTATCTTATTGAATAGTTAATGTGAATAAATATTTTTGAACATGATTATAATGTTCTTTGAGAGAAAACAATGGTGGGGTTATCCTCGATAGCTAGTGAAATGATTTATTTATTTTTTAATGTTTATAGTATGTTACCCATTGGAAAGAGTATAATAGAAATAGTATTAAAATAATATAATTATTTTTGATAGGCCATATAACCAATAATAATGAATATTAATATGAAAATACATAAAACATTCTGGTGGCTATGAATAAAGATGTAGATCTTATGGTCTGCTACAAGATGCCACACATATTAAGAGGAAAAGAAGAATCACAAAAGGTCATTAGGTACTCTTCATCGACTTCTATTAAAAATGATTAAATTATATGATATCATAGTGGATTTTGTGATCAATCTAAAAGGATATTATAGAATATGACATACGAATTTGGTGATCATGGATTTCCTGACCAATTCAACTGAATTTAAATATTTCTCCTGTAAAAATTTAAAATAAACTATCATGTTGAAGATAAAATTATTAGCTTTCAAATTAATATTTATAGATACATATATCTTTGATAGAACCACAAATAAAAAATGTAATCATTTTTAAAAACATGATTATGACATGATTGAAATTCTTTATTATATCATACTAAAAACGACATATAGCCATCCATGTGGATCCAATAGGCAATAAAATCGTACCAAGATTTCTTTTGGTCAAAAATATGTCATCCCAATATTCTTTTACAATTTTTAGGGTAATTTATAACACAAGTAATATTATTTTTACACTTCGTTTCCAGATTTACTCTAAAGTGTGGTAATTAATAAAATATTCTCAGGTTTCTATTCAAAAATTGCAAAACTAAAACGGTCCTAATTAATAAATTTGGCCCTTATGATTCAAAATATTCAATCCATTTTTAAAAATCCGAAACACTAAATATGGTAAATTCAATTTAAAATTCATATCGTTGGTGAAACGTGGAAATTGGTTTTTAAAGTGAAAATGATTAAAAGATAGAAATATTTTTATATCCAAATTCAATATGAAGTTGATAAAAATGGGAATTATTATATTAACTAATTAAATATATAATTATAGATTAAATCGAAAAAATATATAATTTAATAATATTAATTACTTATAAGAAAATATTATTTTCACATAAAATGCTATATTTTTCCCAATTCATCAAAATGTAAAACTTATCAAAAAATCACACAAAGAATTTTTTTTTACTCTTAATATAAAGTAAAGTTTTCATTTTTACAAATAAAATTTATAAAATTTTCAATCATTGGATTCAATATTGGTTATCCTTCAAATTTAATAATTCCACTATTATAAATATATTCCTTTTATACGTATAAATTACTTTTTTCATATCTTATGAATATTAAATCAATTGGATTAATGTAAAATATATTTTATTTATTATATATTTCATTATTATCATTCTCAAATTTTAATTAAGTTAATTAATTAGGATAAAATGAATTTTTTAGCAACAAAATAGTTCTTCATAAAAACATTTCCAATATATTCAGTTGGTTCCTATGTTCACTTATAATGATTTTGTTACAAATGAATTAAAAAAATTGTTTTCTTGTGTTATTTAATATTATTCATGACATCCATTATAATGGAACGATTATATCTTATTATAGTGGATATTGATAGTTTTTTTGTTTTGAAAAACATGACCTTCAATGTAACGCAAGCTAACTCAATTTTGTATATATAGTAGTCTTATTATTGTGTTTCATATAAATAATGGTAGAATAAAAAGTAAAAATATTCAAGAATGAATATATTATATTTTATTATGGTGTTACATTCTCCCCACAGTAATTAAATGTTCCATTACAATTAAAATTTGATTTCGGTAACATAGGGTTTAAAATTTAAAACTAAAAAATTGATGAAAACCCCATATAAAAAAAGGACAATAACAGAAGATTATAATAAGAGGGAAATAGAAATTCTAAGGTAAACTAAAATATAGGGTTTTAAATTGGAAATGGTTAGTGAAAATATGGATATTGAAGAGAAATCTAACCAGCATGTTCTCATAGAGAGTGATGGAGTAAATGATTATGATTACGTTGATAAATTAAAAACTATAACCAGTGGTTTCAATATAGCTCATTGATACAATAAAAATGTGGATAATAGGATAACATTTTTTTTTAAATCCCCTTTTCCATAGTTATAATTTCTAACACTCCATAAGGATATGATTATATATACAAACATGAAACATTTTTATATTCACAATCTTATCCTAGTGCCTCGAAATATTTATAATTCATTTAATAGCATAGGTTTCATCACATGATGATGTAATACAAAAATCTATAAAACCATATCCAATGTTCAATTTAAAAAATTTCATAAATGTTATCATTATGAAGCATCCATGTATTATGATGGAAAACATTAGAATCATTTCGAAAGAAATTAGCATTACCCCATATAAATTATCCATATCAATCACCATTATATCCAAAGTCAATATATCAACATCAAAAACATTGTAATGATTATATTTCCTCCATCTATGTGTCTTCCAAAAAAAATTAACCTTTCATTGATTCACTTTTCTTTATTATCGGTACCAATGAAAAAACACATTCAAATCACTCATGAAAAGTTACTATAGTACAATTTTTACACATTACATATTACATATAACCTGGATAACATCAATAACATATTATTTCAAATTTATCCAAGGATTTAGATACAAGATAAAATGTATCGTTACACTATATATGTTTCGATAAAATATACTTGACATTGATCCCTTATGGTTTTCTATGTTATATTCCTGTGAATCATGGGTAATTATCTTACATAGTTCCCCATATCCATATTGTTGTAACACTAAACTGTAGCTTTTTTCCTTCTTCCCATTTCATATTTTTTCCTGGTGACCCATTTCTCCACAATTATAAAAACCTCCCAAATCATTCAATAATTTACGAGGGTGATTATTTTCATAGTTATCTCATTTTGGAAAATCCATTCTTCCTCTGTTCAATTTATCATTTATATTCTATTCTTTTATCTTATTCCCATTAAAATATTTGAATCTATAAGACTTATTGAATTAATTCTTATTATTTACATCACACTAAATTATTTCATCTTATGAAGATTAATTTTTAGTGATCTGGGGCCTTTTGATAAATTTCATAACTCTTTTAAAGAAAAGATCAATTTTATATTCTGTTTTTCATTAAAAAATATGAGAATATATTTCTAACCTATTAAAATAAACTTCATAATTCACCTAAATTTCAACAAAATATTTATTTAAAAAATGTTAATTTGTCTTTATCTCAGTCTTTCAATAATGGGGGATGTATTTATTAAGTCATTTTTCATTAAAATCTATCCATTCCAATATTTCTATTTTTTCATTATACCTTGTATTATGTATCAATAAACAACATTGATCCTCATCACCATTGAGAGAATACAATTTCAATGTAAAATTTTACGTTTCACCACATCCAAATGAAAAAAATATCTTCTCCTTGTATATAATTCATTACGCAGCCTCTATTGGGTCTGTAATCTCACAAAACGTTGGGGGCCTCTATCACATAAATCAATCCTTCATCAGATAATCTCATTTTGGAATTGGATTCTTCATCTATGAAAGGTTATTTTACATTAAATAATTAATAAAATAACGAATGATGATAATTTTCCTTATTCTAATACAATCTATATTTGTTTCCTTATTATATAAATCCCTACATATTCCACTATTAATGAAAAAATTCATCCTTCTAAGAACAATTTCAAAATAATTGAATATGTTGGATGAGCTCATAAACACATTAATTTTAAATCATAATTTATAATTTCAAATATGGTATGAAACTAATAATAAATTATATGTTTATGAATATTAAACCATAGAATCATAATCTATGGTATTTTTGGGACTTATTTACTTTTAAATATCTCATGTGTTTTTGTAATGAAAATTATAATTATCTAAACTGTATACCACAATAGTTTCAACCCATGTGTTTAGTAAGATCCATTATTTTGTACAATGTTTTTTCTAAATTCCATACCACCTCAACATTTTGAAGGTATTACCTCTAGGTATATTAGGGACAAAGCCACATCCATTCATATTATCATGATAGAGCTATATTTCTACTAATACCTACATAATCTCCACCTCACCAAAATTCAAGGATGTTACTATATAATTGTCTCCAATACATTTCCTAGTGTTATGTTTCATATTCTGTGATTTCTATATTTATTTTAATGGTTTTTACTAAACTTCCTTTGATACCAAAGGTTATTATGCAACTCGAAGCCCAAAACCCATTCATTATTTAATTAAATTTTCAAGGTTAAAAGGAATAAATTCCCTTGGGACCAAATACTTTAGATATTTATGATAATGAGAGTACATACATGATACCAATAATGCATTGGTAAATAAATAATAACATAAGTAAAAGATTTACATCCTTGAAACACATTCAATGAATACATCTACATTACATGGGTAAAGAAAATATAATATGGCAGAGCTCAACATCTTAGTAAGGGTAAGTATAGTGGAATAAATAATGAATTAATGGGAATAAATCTATATGTCCTTGTAAATAACTGGGAACAACTTCCATATAAATATATTTATAATCCATAATCGATATTGAAATATAAATAACGAAAAATATTCTATTTAATGATTAAAAATGAATTTATAGATTTAATCGCATATAAGCCTCATGGATAATGATATTAGTAACTGAAAAATTTATGAAACAAATGCATAATTTTTGGACATCATGTTTGATTAACATGACCCATACTATAAATACCATTGCCATGAAAATTTTAAACCACATGTAGAAACCCATTCAATTTCGATAAATTTTTGTCTCCTGAGAACCTCTTGATGCCTCGTGTGTCAATATAATGCCTCACCCTGAGCTATCATTTATAGTTCAAAACATTCCTCATATCAAGTAACTAATTTAAATAATTATTAGTATGCCTTAAGAAATTTTGGAATTGAATAAACAATATGGATTTATCATTAATTACCTAGTGTTTGATAATTAATAACTATGTTTTTTATATTGACGAATCTAAATACTATTGAAATATCATTTAATTTTTTTAAGAAAAAAAAGTTTAAACATTCCAAAGTGTCCCTTTTAGCATTATAATATTTGAAAAATAATTCCCATGATTAATTAAAAATAAATTATACTAATAATATAATGAAAATAGGGATATTTAGGATATAAATGTTGAAATAGTAGTATATAGATGTTATTAATAAAAATAGGTTCATAAAATTAAAATATTCCTTAATGAAATGATATTTAGATGAAATCAACTACCATTTGTATTATTTTGGTTAAATATACATAAAATTAATTTATAATGGATTTAATTAGTTTTTTAACTTTTACCAAATCCATAATCATATTTATAATATCACCTATCAACTTCTTAAAATATCCCATTACGTGTTAGTTAAAAATCATCCTTTTCTCACTGTTTTCAGTGATAATTGCCTGGTTTTTTTATTATTAGTTGACTTATTACTTATTGTTCATATAATTAGATAATGATTTAATAGTATTTATAATTTAGTCAAATATATAAATATATTACATATTCATTATATATGTATTTATGACAGTCCATAAAATTTGGATATATGGAATGAAATTCACCATTCATTAAGACATTAGGTCGTACGTATGGTTGAACGCTACATCCATTCCGTTATAATATTAAAATAATGAAAATTTAATTAAATATATATATACCATATCATATATATCTCTTATGTTTATTAAAATCACCCATACTATATTTCATTTATATTGTGAACAAATCAAATTTGTTTGAGGAGGTGGTAGTCACCATGTCCACAGACAATGATATCGTATTCCCACAAATGGTGTTCATAAAGGTATTTGTTATATATAAATTTATAGACACATAAATAAATTATAAAATTTATATATATCATATATATAATACAAATACATCATTATTAGATCTATTAAAGGAGGTAAATGGTTGAACATACAATATATGTTTCATAGGCAGTAGTCTATCATACACACGAACGATGATTGTGAATCCCATTTGAGGGATGTGTTTGAATATTTAGGTATAACTCATAGAATGATAAAATTCATTATATTTAATATCCTGAGGATATTATATAAGTATTTAATAATAATAATTGAATGTTTTTAGAAATAATTAGAACAAAAGTGATCATTGACGAATGTTAACTCATTTTCGGGCAACTCATTTTGGTTTATACAGAAATAACTCTTTAGAGGGATTTAATCCCAAACGAGGGTTACAGGATAATATTAAGGACTTTTTAATCTTATCAGAGTAGGTTTTGGTTGAGATGTAGGGCTCAAGGTGGTGTGAGTTGGAGAGGGAGGATGTGACCTTTTATAATTGAGGTAAGGGACACTTTTGGAAACTCCAAAAATATTAAATTAATGTAAAATAATTTTCAATTCCAAATGGCTCTAAAGTTAGTTATTAGAATGATAAGATGTATATGGGGCTAAATACTCCCAATAAATGAATTTTAGGTTGGTTTAGGTCAGATTTTACACTTATCGGTTTGATTTAACCCTTAGTTTAGCTTTTTATCTTTTATCATGAAAACAAGGAATATTACACTGTATGGGTTAATGTATAAACTATAAAATGATAAATTACCATCAATTAATCATGGATTAATTATAAATACATATCCCAGAAATTATTTATAATTTTATGTTTTGATGAATTTTATCCCATTTAATAAAATTTTATTTATTTTAAAATATCATTAAGGATAATTTTCGCAATGTTAATTTTCATGGATATATAAAAACAATAATATACAAGATAACTTCCAAAAAAATAAAAATATACATAATATGTACTATTAATGTATAAAATTATTTTATGAAGTTATTTATATCAAACTATAATTTTTTTATATTTTTTATAACACTTATTTCATTTGTCTGTTAATTAAACAATTTCTTCTTTATCATTGTGAAATCCTTTAATTTAATAATTTTGTTTCAAAATATTAGATATAAATTATCATGATGGATATAAACTTTTTATCGTTTAAATTTCTATTTATTGTCGAATATATCATCTATAGAACCACATATAAAAAATGTAATAATTATTAAAAATAAGATTATGACATGATGGACTTCCCTTATACTAAAATACTTAAACAAGCATAAAGTATCCCATGTTACTCCAAAAGGTAATAAAATATGACCATTGATGCTTTGGGTAGAAAATACCTCAAACTATATAATTATTCATATTTTATTGTAATTTTATAATATTTTTAATATTATTTGTACCTTTATTTATCGGATTTACCCTAAATCATGGAAATTTAATAAATGTACAAAAATAATATTCATATTTTTCAAAAAAAGGTGCATAATATAGGAATTATTCAAATATTATTAAATAAATTTTTTCAATTTTTCAATAATCAAAACATTTAACCAGTTAAAATTAATTTAAAATTAATCCCATATGTGGAACGGGAAAATATTCCTTTAAAGTGAAAACATTCAAAAGAATGAAATATTTTTTTGTATCCAAATTCAAAGTGAAATTGATTCAAATAACCCAAATTAGATAAAATGGTAACGAATTTAACGAATTATACTTTAATTCCGAATGAAAATATAATTTTACACTATTAACATATCGTGCTAAAATGATGTTCTCAATTAAAATGTAATATTTCTTCATTTTTCATCAAAAAATTAAACATATCAGATTAATATCAAAAATTAAACAAATATAAATTTATATAATACAATTTAAAATATTAAGTTTATTTTTTCAAATAACAAATATAAAAAATAAAATATTGGATTTAATGTAGGTTCTCTATTAAAAATAGGTAAAAATCATTATGAAAAATATTGTGTTTTGTAAATCAAATTGGGGGTTTTCATCTCGTATGAATATAAAATATATTGGATGAATGTAGAAATATTGGATTAAAAATATATTACATTAATATCATTCACTTATTGTAATTAATTTAATTTATTAGGATAAAATGACTTTATGAGCATAAAACATTTTCTTTTAAAGAACATTTTGTATATATTTAGTTGATTCCAACATTAATTTGTAATAAGTTTTTAACCAATGTATTAATATATAAAATTTTATAAATTTTTTAATATGAATTTTAACATCCAACTTAATGGAATGGTTTTTTATTATATTAAATAATAATATTTAAATATTAAATTGGTCTTCGGTAAAAACTCACTCATGTGGTTAATTAATTAAAACTCATTGTTCTATGTAGTGTAATATTAACACATTGTTACATGTAAAAAATGATATCAAAAAAGTAAATATATTCAAAAATAAAAATATGGTAATGTCATGATGTTTTACATTTTTATAATGTACGGTAAACCTGTAGTTTTGACTTCCAAACACTCTCTCTTTGGAAGAAAGTGACTTATACCCATATATCAATTATCTATAGTATTATTTTTTTACTATATAATGAATCACATTTATCATATTAGCTTCTAGGGAAGATGTGAAGTCGCAGGGTCTATACAAACAGCCTAGAACTTGGCCCAGATGGTTTCTAATGATGGAACCACATCCCGCGGAACTCGGGTTGCCTTTAGAAGCCCCATCAATATTGATTTTAATACAACCTAAGGGTGGATATTTCCAAAATGCATCCATGATGTATTTAGGTCAAGGGTACCTCCAATCTACACCGATGTTTATGAGAATCCAAAGATCTCTAACCGAAATGTTTCAATGATCCTTCTTATGCAGAGCGACCTCCCGAATAGCAATAACAATTCTCATTTTACCTGCATTAACCTTAAAAGTTTTATTGGCGTAAATAAAATCATTTCTGTCATCCATATCATATGTAGTAGCTATGCTGTGGCTTAAAGAAAGAGATTCCAAATTTGCAGGGAGTCAGGTAAGTCTACAAATCTCTCCAAATGATATGTTATAGAGCTATAAGGCAGCCATCTGCACTCAAAAATAACAAAATTGTAATTCCAAAGGGCAGTTTCTATATCACAAGAAATGAATAGGTGAATAATATCCTCACAATGATGATTACACATGAGAAATTTTGAACAAAGATTAATCCCAAAATATTGTAAACAGTTATCAGTGGGAATCCTTTCATGAGCAATACGCCAAATGATAGTGAATCTCGAGGGATATAACCAAGCATTATTAAAATAAATTACCATCTTAAATTATTGTCATCATTGTTGAATAAATTTTTTTAGTATCTTTTTGATTATTTCATAACATTATAAGTAGGCTCCCAGATTAGAAGATACTCGGTAATAGTGAAGGTACAATTTTCAACAATATGAATAATATTGTTAGGTAAAAAAGGGTTTTGCATTTGTAAAATCTATTTAATGGTTTAATTAGTATGATCTCGAAGTTGAGTAATAAGTGCCAAAGATATGATAGGAGTACCAGTCCAGTTATCAATCAAAAAATTTAAGCTATAATCTTTACTAGCAATCCATCTGGAGTTTGACAAAATAGAAGTTGAAGTATTCCATATGGAGGTCCAAATAGAAGAGGTCAAATAATTGAAATTTTTATTTCTTAATTTATCAAGGAAACGAGACCTAAGAAAATAAATGGAAGGAGAATTGTTGTGTATTAGGTTCCAAGTGAACTTATCATGAAGGGCCTCATTAAAATAATTGAGGTTTTTTAGGCCAATGCCACCTTTTGTAATTGGTCCATCACAAGGGGACCAAGGAACCGTAACAAATTTCCTCTTAATAGTGCTCCCTGTTTAGAAAAATTTCTTAATGGCCACTTTAATGTTTTTTAAAATACCATATTACCATTTATTGGTCATTATAGAGTATACTAGTTTCGAGACAATGGTAGATTTTCCAAGGAAAATTCAACCTTCCATGGAGAGGTTTTTACCATTCCAAGATGAGAGTTGTCGAAGGTTCTGGTCAATGATGGGGGAAAATTAGATATCCTTAGGCCTACACCAAAAAATAGGGACTCCAAGACAAGTGAAGGGTAGATTACCCTCCTTGATCACAAATTTATTGATAATGTCACATTTTCTCATAGGGGGATATCCCTTTCCAAAAAAAATAAATGATTTATGCCAACTGACTAGGTGACCAGATACCTCGTCATTGTGATTGAGAATTATTTTATGGTTATTAAGGTTTCTTTAGTCCCCATGAAGAAACAAAATAATTTCATCAGCATATTGAAGATGTGAGGGGGCTTTTAGGTTTCTGGAGGCATTGATCGGAATGGTCATGCCTTGCTCCACAGACTGAGTGAGTAACCTACACAAATGGTCTTCAGTGATTGAGATGAGAATATCAGAGATAGGGTCTCCTTCCTGGACACCCATAGTACATTTTAAGTATCCTCTAGGGGAACCAATTATATGAATTGAAATATGATCAGAGTTATTTTTTTTCATTCTGTTCACAAAGGTATCATTAAAACCAAAAAGTTTAAGGACCTTAAAAATAAAGTTCCAATCAATGGTGTCAAAATCCTTTGTAATGTCATGATTAATGGAAAAATTCCCACCATGATTTTTTCTGATTATAAGGTTTTTGGATTCAAAGGCAAGGAAAATGCAGTCCTAAATTTATTTTCCTTGAATAAACCCAAATTGGATCCTAGATACAATTCTATTGCTGATGGATGATATTCTATTAGTAAGTATTTTAGTGATAATTTCAAAAAGTGAATTTATGAGAGAAATGGTTCTAAAGAGATAAATTTCATCAGTATTATCTGATTTAGGAATAAGGTTAAGAAATTGGGAATTTAAATCATGATGTAGAATGCCTCTAGAAAAGAAGGTTTTAACCAAGTGGAAGACATCATCATGAAAAATTTCCCAAAGCTTCTGATGAAACCCATTATTAAAACCATCAGGTCCAGGAGCACGGTCATGGTTGAGTCTAAACACACTGTCAATGATTTCGTGATCCAAAGGGATGCTATTAAGTAAAGAGTTGTCATCTCTAAACACCATAGTTGCAATGACATCTTGAAAAATATCCCTATCAATGCTAGGACCATTGATGATACCAGAGAAGTGGGAGACCAAAAAGTTGGAAATACCTTCATCAGCTTCAATAAGATTCCCCTCATTTCAATGATAGGCCGGAGGCATAAATGAATTTTTAATTTTATGATGAGATTTATAGAACATAGTGTTTCTATATCCATCATTGATATATCTAGTTTTAAAGAATTGTTTTTTGAGTTTATCATTACTATTAAGTAATGTGACCAGCTTAGAAGAAATTATGATTTCATGCAGGGAAATGGTTGTTATGTTTAAGGAGGAATTAGTATTTTGAAATTGAGTGAGATCATTCTCCAGGAGGGTAATGTCATTTTATATTTCTTTTGATTTATTTTTACACCAATTCTTTAATACTTTCTTGATCGTTTTCAATTTCATAGGAAAAACAATAGGGTCTTTATGAACATACATATTAGTCCAGTAGTTTTTGATAGTGTTCAAAAAGTCAGGGTCGGAGGGAATGGAATTGTTATATTTGAATGGGAGCCTAGTTTTGATTCATTTATGTAAAAATTAATCAAAATTGGGTGTTGATCAGAGGAATCTTTAGGTAGGGTGATTCATTAAATGTTTTCCCATTTGTCCAGGTATTGATTATTAGTAAAAGCCTTATCGAGATTACTGGCCACGACTCTATTATAATAGTGTATATAACAGTTAAATTTGGTACCAGTTAAATTTACCTCAATGATATTATTAGTTTCAATGAAAATTTTAAATTCTCTAGAGGAAATAGTGGAGTGAGAAGGGAAAATTTTCTCACTAGGGACTACAATGGAATTGAAGTCCCCAACTATGAACCAAGGATATTGAATAGTGCTACTATGTTGAGTGAGCTCATTCCAGAGGGGCCTCCTATATTGATATCTATTATCATCATAGATGAAAGTACTAAAAATAGGAGAATGTTCAAATATGATATCACATGTAAAGCATTGATCCGTAATAGTATGGATGTTCACATTTTTCATGGAAGAATGAGAAAGCATCCAGAGGGTTTCAACAACTGTACCATTCTTACAAGATACTAGAAATGAGTATCATGAAGGACATATATGATTGAATTTAGAAGCATAGTTAATATTTGGTTCAACAATAACATAAAAATAAGGACGATGAGTGCAACGAAATATTTTTAAGACCTTAAAGGTGTTCGGGTTCGCAAAGCCCTGACAATTCCATAAAAATAGAATCATTTGGACCGGATTTTAGTGGAGTTTTCCCCATTATATTTGAAGAACGTTTCCATTTCTCTTGTTCTAATTCGAGAAGGCTGATTTTTTAGTGCTTCCTTGGTTCACTAGTACATAGGAGTCCAAAAAAGGTGTTAGTAGCACCAGCATCTATACTGACAATTAAAGGAGAATCAACATCACCGGGAGGGTAAGGAGCCAAGCCCGACAGCTTTTCTAGATTTAAACTTGGATCAGTTTGGAGAGATGCATCGGAGACCTGCTTGATAGCAGAGTCATTTCCCAGAACTGTATGACACGTAGGAGATGAAAGGTGGACACATGTACTGCATATCTCCCTAGGCTGCAAAGTACCTTCAAGATGGATAAGAGAACTTTCTTGTTGATTACCCATGATTTCTTAGTACATATATCATATTGAGGGGGACTAATTAAAACCAATTTTCAAAAATAATTAATATTTTTCCCAAACCATAAATTTTAATAAGACACTTATTCATGCTACTCTAGTTTATGTTAAATATTATTATCCTCCAAAAATATCTTAATTTAAATATGTTCTACTTATTTCATACTATCTCACCATGCCTATGTTTTTTGTTTATTCATATTTGAATATGAAAGTGTGAACATCTTTTATGTGGACTATTATCTAATATTTTTTTATTTATATTACAATTTAATTTTTCATGTTTCACATTATTTTCATGGTATATAGATTTTATTATATTTTCCACTACATTAGAAATGTTGAAATATATGTATATCATGGTATCTAAACTTCATAATGAGCCCACATATTATAAAATAGGTTGATTCTATGGGGTGGGCTCCAAAATTTCGGACATGTTATAACCATTCACATATTCCTAGGGATGAGTTGAAATATTTCTAAAAAAATGGTATATATAAAGCTCATATCCCTGTAAACATATTATAACATAATTTTAAACAAAATATATACCAAATATAATCCATTCATAACAATATTTTTTTTTATTTTTAATATTAGTAACATAAAATTGAATACATGGATCAAATATAAAAAACATTTTTTGAATATTCATAAATACTTTCTAACATTATTTTTGCTCTTAAATCTAAATAAGATAACCAGTTGAATACATGAAATAATTTATGAGATAAAACTCAACGTAAGGTAATAATAATTTGATTAAAGCATAGTACATACTTGGGAAGTAATAACATGATGACCTACAAATGGCTGATAACATGAAATAACATGTAAAATAATTACATATTGAACATGTGGTCCAGTTGTGAGGGAATCAATGAAATTTGGAAGAAATATTTAACATGAAATAATAATGTGTAATGTCTAAACTTCCATACCATTGAACAGGGATAAAATGAGTCATGTATAACAATCGTGACCATTTCAAATGGAGTATCATGAGTTAGGGAAAATAACCAAGACCGTTAAACAAAAAGGACAATGAGTCATTGCTAACCACCAAGACCATTCCATATGAATTATAACTGGACTAAAAATTTCCCAATTCATTGAAACATTATTTTGGATAACCAAACATGATAATTTCATGAATACATGTTCCATAAGATTAATCATACATGATGTATCAAACATAAACAAAAGGGTTAGTGATGGAAACAATTGCGAATTATAATCATGTCAAAATATATAAAATGGAAAATCATAACTGTGACCATGAATGAAAGTATTTAATAAATAATATGTGGATATTCATAAGGGAATATAGAAATAGATCATGAAAAATGACATCAAACAGATGTGAAAATGTGTAAATAACTCTTTTTATGATTTTTTTGAAAAAAATAATTTTATTACGGTTTGAGGAAATTATTATGAATTATTTAAAATGGTAATAGAATTATTTTTTTGTAAAAATAGAAATGAAAAATGAATTTATTTCATGAAATTACTATTAATTTTAGAAAAAAATGTGTGTAATAATAGATTATGGATAGAACATGAAAATCGGAAACAAATCATGAAGTTCCCTTAAATCTGGACATCTTACCGAATGGAATTTGGAAGAAATCTTTTTTAAAACATGCATATCACAAAAATATATGTATAAACTGATCTATTTATAAGATATTGGAACATATAAATATAATTTATAATAATTTAAAAATTAAAATAAAATATAAGTTGGGGTAAACCGAGAGAATGTGGTTCCTAAAGGAAAAATACATGTTCGGAAGTAATCTCTTGCCTTATGTGAAAATGTGTTCTGTAAATAATCTAAATATAATGGATAATAACATTTTACATTTTGATTAACTAATTAATAATCAATTATAATTTTATATTACTTATTATAAATTTTATAATGATCATTTATTACATACTTGATGGATTATAAGATATAATATTATCATTGGAGCTTTTTCGTTTCCATGGCTTTCATGTTTGTTTTACATTTATAAATGAATATATATCATGTAAAATATAAATAGTTATCTTCAATTGAATATATATGTTATTAATTAATTTCTATATTTTTAAATGGTATTATATATTTTTTATTAATGTTGGGATGATTCTTAGATACAATGTTATCGATAACCGTTTAGATTATTTTTGTGGGTTTTCTATCATAATCAAATTATTTATAATTAATAATTAATATTATGTATATGAAAATGTTATAGAACCTTAAATAATATTAAAATGTTATATTTAAATCTATATTCTTCATAAAAAATGTTCTATAACCATCATTGAATGCAGTAATCGAACTTCAAATCTTGTCATCCTTGAATGTGAAAAATTAACAAATGAGGGACGTTGTTTTAATTGTTTTAACAAATAGGGGAGGGGAAGATAATTGATAATCGATATACCACTAACATAATAAAATCACACAATATAATAGGTAATATATTTTTCATGAAACATTGAAATAGAGAGTTGAGTAGAGGATACGAATAGAAAATAAATTGAACAGAAATTAAAATAATAAGGTACATGTTTTTACATTATGAATTATTATACATGATAAATTGCATGAGGAACATGAGTTTGGATTTTTTATTGTTACCAATGTCTCAAAGACGTAGAAGGGAGACATGGGAAGAGTCTTGTGCAATATTTTTACAAGAATAAATTCATTATATTTGTGAGGATAATAGGTGTTGAGTAGTGGTACTTATATTGGAGGAGAGGGATGTTTTTTGATTATTTTATTCATTAGTTTATTATTCTGGATCAAGACTAAAAATAGGGGGATTCATGGGAATATATACATTAATGAATTCATTTGAGTTCTTTCTAATGGGTTCCTATATATTTCACATCCCAAAAGATTGTGTATTTTAATAGAAATGATAAATACCATAAATTACTGTATTTCACTATTATAAAAAAGTATAAATTTTTGAAAAATATAAAAAATTATCCAAAACCATTTTTATGTGAATAGTTCCAAAAAGAACTCCCTTATATGAAAATATTTCTCTAAATATGAGAATTTTAATTTTTAGATATATTCTTCATTTAATCACAAATATAAAAAATTTATATTTGTAACGGATTTTATAACACATTGAAAATTTAATTACGAACTCATAAAATTATCATATATTAATAAGACAAAAAAATATTAATTAAGGAATAAATTTTCGAGAAAAAAATATTATGAATCATTATATTCGTTATAAAATTTAAAATGATCTTTTATATTTTACAAAAATAAACAAGTAAATAATTTATCATTTTAAATCATTTATTTACCTGTTACTAGATAGAAATATATCATATTTTCATTTATATGTTTCAAAAATTTTACATACAATTTATTTGTTGTGTTTACTATTCTATTGGCTAGTTTGACATTCATAAGGGTCATATTACTAATCCAATGGTCAAATGACTATATCCGTGATATAGGTTCCTTAATTTATAGAAATTCCTTTGATTTAAATCATTCATCATTTGTAAAGTTTGTACTATTTTATATAACTGAATTTATGTGATTTTTATTATATAAAATAATTATATGAAGGTAAATTTAATTGATAAAATTCTGGGTCCCTACTTTCTTCCCCATTCTGGTATTTTTCCCTAGAAATATAATTTTAAAAACTACGTGGAAAAAATGTAAGAATACCTCTCTTTATATACTTCCTACAGATCCCATGTTGTCTCTTCGGGCATATGGATCCTCCCTAATACAATGAACATATGAGTGGTCTTGTTTCGTACAACATTATCTCTTTGGTCCATGATATTCACAAGATACTCCACAAAAGAGATACCATTTTCAAGTTGTATAATATATGAATTTAGAACATGTTATGGATTCATTATGTATTTCCTCAAGAGGGATACATTGAATACATCAAGAACATAAGACATCGTAGGCAGTAGTGATTTTCTTTATTCCATAGCTTTGATAGGATCATGGATATCGAAGGGGATGATGTACCTAGGAAACATGTTTCCTTTTTTCACAAATCCCCTGATCCTATTCCCTTGAGATATAATGAGGAATAACTTGTCTCTATATTCAATCTTTTGGTACAATTGATGATGGTTTCATAGCTATTCTATTGACTTTTGATTGCCTTGATGTGTTGGAAAATGGTTTTAAATTTTTACATCGTTTCATAGATCATTTTATGTCTTAGAAGCTTACATTCATTGAATTTATTCAAGTATGTCGGTACTCTACATCATTTTCAATAAATGGATTCATATATAGTCATTTGGATAATGAAGTGGAAATTATTATTGTATGAAAACATGAGCAGTGAAAATGATGGTTCCACCCTCCCTTGAAATCCATAGAATATTTTGTCAACAATTATTCTATTGTTTTAATACTCCCCTTATATTTCCCTTCAGTTTGAAGATGATTGGATTTACAAAATATCAACTATGTGTTTTGATCATGTTCTCCATCTTTCCAGAACATGGAGGTAAATCTTCGATCTCTATCTAGAAAACTCAATAGTGGTACTCCAAGTAGCCTTACCACTTCTCTAACTTATATATGTAAAATTTGATCCAAAGAGAAGTTGTCTGGAATTGTGATAAATTGAATTTTCGTTTTAATAAAAAACACACCAACCCATAGAGAATTGTTTCCTTAGGATTTCATTGGAATTCTAGTGACAATTTTTATTGTGATTTTTCAATTTCAATGTTAGAATAGGCAATGGTTGTTAAATCATCTTAGAAATTTTCCATTCTAACATTACATTCTGTCACGACCCCCTCCCACACAAGATTCCCCTCCTGAGATGGCCATGGTGAATAGAAGATAATAACCCCCCAAGTCCCGCCTCCAGTAGGCCCCAGAGTGTCGACTAGCACCAAAGGTATGAGTTTTCACAAATAGGGGAGGCGTTACCCTTTTTTATTATTTATGATCGGGAAATAGGATGAGTCAAACACCAAAATAAAAAAGAACAACTAAATGAAAATAAACCCAGACCAATCCCACATGCATGTTTAAACAATTTTGAAACAAGGTACAAGTACAAGAAAACTCATATGTACAATATCAAAAGAAACAGGAGTCCAAAAACTGCATCAACTCCAGCTGTCCCGACTAGTAGGGTCCCACACGGCCATAGTAGTCCCTCTGGAAACCTAATATTAAACATAGTGTTAGAATACAAGTATACTCTGTAGGGGAACCTAAAGCCCTCGTGCACATGTGGGGAGACATCCTAATGTCCCGTGAGAACAACAAAAGAAAACAAAACCTATCAAGGAATTCTATCCACCAAACCTCACCAGCCATGCTCACCAAAAACACAAAACAATAGGTTGTAGTATATAAGAACAAGAGTATTGGGTACCCCACACCATTCCACCCCCCCCCCCCCCCCCCCCCCGCCACTAGCTAGCTTCTCTTCCTAATGGCGAAGATCCGGACGGTACCACACTCTTCCTACCTACACACACCTGAGCCTCAAAAAGTCACACATCCTGCCCACACACACCTGGGCCTCACAAACCACATATCCCGCCCACACCCACCTGGGCCTTACAAACCACAATAACATCTATAGCATCCTGCCTTTTTATAACATAAACTTTCATTACATTACACAACACTGAGGATTTTTAAGGTTTAGTGTCTTGGAAACCAGGAACATAATACATGAAAACAACAAAAAAAATCTTCTTAAACACTTGAAAGACTTCTCCTTAAGTTCATCCTAGGTTCATTACTGCATCTCATAACCTGGGGACATACATCAATAGAAGGGGTGAGTAGAAGGACCAGTAAGGGAAACAAGAGAAACATTTTACATGTGAACTTGAGATACATCAATAAGGTCAAAAAAAACTTCAAGGTAGGAGAAAGGAATCATGAGTAATTTCATAATAAAAATAACATTTTTCATAACATGAAGATGTGGCTACATAATTTAACTTAGACAATCATGAAAATATCACCAAGGTCCATCCCCAAGGTGTCATTTGAAAATTACCATGGTTATTCACCAAGGTATCGTGAAAATTTTAATCTCTAGTGGTTACATCATTACCCAATGCTTTGGAGCGCTATCAGGGCGCACCCTTAAATTTTCCTATATTATCATGTGAGCCACATATATCAGCATCAAAAATATCATAAATAACCCATCAAGCATAAAATAAATGTGTTTCATTTCATAATCAAAACGTTTTAAAAACTGCTTTAAAGACATGATCTTAATGTCACTTTAAACCCACAGAAAGGGAAAGCGGGTCTCATGTATGTAAATCCCAGATTTTAAAATAGAACATTTTGATATATATGTGAATAACCATGTATAAATAAGAGCTTTGAGTATTCACTTTATAACATAAAATAACTTTGAGAAAAGAGAGAGGCATTTTGAGACGAAAATTCTATAGCATAACGGCTATGTTACAAGGTTTTAGAAAACATTGAAAAGAGAGGGGGCATGGGTCACCCACTCATAAATGATCCATAAAAAAGTAGGGGGACAGAATATAATGGATTTAAGAACATGGTAATGAAATTGGAAAGATATTCCATATGAAATGAAAAACGTGGAAGTGAGACAAAAATAAGATTTCTCTTATGAAAATTCGACAGCCTAACGACGTCACTTAACTTCAATAAAAAATGATTTGACAAGATCAAATAGGGTCTCTCATCATATGATAACAAGAGATCAGTATGATATATATATAGATCATACCCCAACATAATAAAAAGTAACTTTAAAGACTTGACATGAAAATCGAACTTGAAAAATGAGAAGGGTAAAAGAATCACCTAAAAATTCGGCAGCCTAACGGCGTCACTTAAACTTTCATAAAACGAAATGGTAAGAGTAAGAGGGGATCTCTCATCAGATAAAAATTAAAAGGGCAGTATGAGGAATATTATAGAACATACTTTCACATAAGAACATGGAGCATAAAAGAAATGACATAAAAGAAATTACATGAAAAGAAAGAGAGAGGTCGGATCCCTTACCTTAAAATGTAACTCTTAAAACTCAATGGTTTGGACCTTGAGGGCTTGGGGGAACCTTGGGAGGACTCCTGGGGAGGTAAGGAGAACAGAACTTCGTTGGGGGAGAGTTGGGAGTGAAAACTAAAGTAGTAAAGGGTGGGTATTTATAGGGAAAGTGAGGGGACAAGACATTAATGGCCAAGGGACACCTCATTAGTGGTTTTGGAAAAACCATGGGATTGCCCATGGTATTTTCCCATGGTATTGGCTACTTGGGACACATAATACCTTATATTACTATTCATAAGTCGACCATATTTATTACATACTTAATACATCATTTAATGATGTCACTAAACACCCGTAACTTAACAACTGTATTTTCACTATTCATCGAAAATTCAACTTTCTCAGAATAATCCCAAAATATCACATTAACCAAATATCAATGCTCTGATTTCAAAAATTAAATCCATTTGATAAAAATAAATTTCTAAATATTTTTTATTAAATTTTTAATTAAAAAACACTATTGACCAAAAATTCCTTTTTTCAGAAAAATCCCCAATAATAACCTTAACATAATATCGATGCTCTGAGTTCAAAAATAAAGTCCATTTTATAAAAATAATTTTCTAATTAGTTTTAATTAAAGTTTTAATTAAAAAACACTATTCATCTGAAAACACTAATACTTGACTAATAATTTATGAAACCGTTATTTACCCATTTTATTGAATCACATTACTTAATCTAGGTGTCTAAATTATATTAAAACTTTCTTTGAGTGAAATTACAAATCCATTTGGTCACATTACTAATCCTAAGCGTAAAATCACTATACATAATTTACTATTCATCAAAAATTACGTTGATCTTATTAGACTCCAAATTCCTTACTGAACACTTTTGTAGAAGACCATTTTTGGTAAATCATTACACATCATTAATTATTTAGGGTTTACATAAATATTTTAAAATATCCTTTTTTCAAAATTCTTCAGTAAAATACATCCTAAAATTTTCCAGACTTTTGAAGTTTCAAAAACATCACTAAAGGAAGAAATCTTAATTTATTAATACCAAAGGATTACACAAAGAAGCTAGGGTCTCATCACATAGCCCCTTATAAAACTGGCATATGACCTAAGTGTAAGGTGTGCTATGGTGAGAGAATCTGAGGGAGGCTTAGATAACATTTCCCTAGTAGTAATCTCTACTAACTTTAACTTCTCCCGTAGGTGTTTCCGTTCAAGCTTGACACGCTGGATTTCGGCTTGGGCTTGGTCCAAAGCGAAGCCCAAAGATGCCACCTCCTTCCCAAGCTCTGATAAGTGGGCTTCATAAAGTTCTAGTCTACTGGATGAAGCCATCGACTCCTCTTTCTGAATTAACCATTAACATCTTATTAAATCATTAAGAGTAAGTTAATATACTACTCAAAAAGATTGTGTCGTTACATTCTTCCCCCTTAAGAAATTTCTTCCCCGAAATTTATACTTGAGGCCTAGTCGAAAAGGTGAGGGTACTTTTTCTTCATTGTTTCCTCAGGCTCCCAAGTTGCTTCATCATATTTATGATTCCTCCACAACACTTTTATAAGGTGGGTAGTCTTGTTTCGTAGAACTTTGTCTCTACGGTCTAAGATATCCACTGGCTGCTCCTCATAAGAGAGGTCATGCCCCAGTTGTACCACCTCTGGGTTCAGTACATGCGAAGGGTCGGGTATGTACTTCCTCAAGAGAGATACATGGAAGACATCATGAACTTGAGCTAGGTTCGGTGGAAGTGCTAGACGATAGGCCACAGCTCCTATGCGATCAAGAATTTCATAGTGGCCAATGTACCTATGGCTGATCTTCCCTTTCTTCCCAAACCGCATGACTCTCTTCCAGGGAGAAATTTGAAGGAAGACTTTGTCACCAACACCAAACTCCAAGTCCCTTCGACGATTGTCAGCATAGCTCTTCTGCCGACTCTGAGAAGACTTTATGTGTTGTTGGATGGCATGAACCTGTTCTATCATCTCTTACACAAGATCAGGCCCAAGAAGCTTTCTCTCACCAATTTCATCCCAACAAGTAGGAGTTCTACATCGCTTTCCATATAGAGCTTCATAGGGTGCCATCTGAATACTCGAATGGAAGCTGTTGTTATAGGAGAACTCAACTAATGGGAGGTGTTGATCCCATCCACCTTTAAATTCCATTGAGCATAATATCAGCATGTCTTCGAGTGTTTGAATAGTCCTTTCAGATTGTCCATCAGTTTGAGGATGATAGGCCGTACTAAAATTTAATTCAGTATTTAGAGCATGCTGGAGACTTCTCCAGAATTTTGATGTGAATCTTGGATCACGATCAGACCCGATGGATAGTGGTACCCCATGCATCCTTACCACTTCCTTCACGTATATCTTGGAAATCTGATCAAGAGAGAAATCTTCTCGAATAGATATTAAATGGGTTGTCTTGGTGAGACGGTCCATAATAACCCATATCGCATTGTTTCCTTTGGATGTTTTCCGGAGACCAGTTACAAAGTCCATAGTGATATTATCCCACTTCCATACTGGTATGGGTAGCGGTTGTAATACTCCTTTAGGAAGTTGTCATTCTGCCTTTACTTTCTGACACACTAGGCACCTTGTAGTGTAATCAGCAATCTCCCTCTTCATGTTATCCCACCAATAATGATCACAAAGGTCTCTTTACATCTTAGTGCTTCCCGGATGTATAGAGAAAGTAAAACTATGAGCTTCATCCATCAGTTCTTTCTTTATCTCTGGAATAGATGGAACACATAGTCCTGTATGAAGTTTCAATAAACCTTCTTGATCAATATTGAAATCAGGGAACTTCCCATCATTTATAGCCTCCGACTTCTCCTACAGCAAAGGATCTTCTTTTTGAGCTTTCTTGATCTTCTCTAGTAATGAAGGTTGAGAAATCATTTGGGATAGGGTTGATGATGTCCCTTTCCTTATAATTCCCATGTCAAATTTTACTAGATCTATAATCAAGGGATCTCCTAGGATCCTCATTGTTTCCATAACAACAGGGTCATTCCTGCTTAACGCATCCGTGACATTATTTTCTCTTCCAGGGTGATAATGAATTGAACAATCATAGTCTTTAATAAGCTCCAACAATCTCCTTTGTCTCATGTTCAATTCATTCTGTGTGATAATATACTTTAGACTTTGGTGGTAAGGGTATATATCACATTTCTCCCCATAAAGATAGTGCCTCCATATTTTTAGAGCAAAAACAACTGCCGCCAGCTCTAGATCATGCGTAGGATAATTCTGCTCATTAATCCTCAACTGTCGAGATGCATAAGCAATTACCTTGTCATTTTTCGTGAGGACGCACCCAAGCCCTTTCAGAGATGCATCGCTAAAAATAATGAATCCTTCTCCGATAGAGGGTAGTGATAACACAGGTGCAGTAACCAATCTCTTCTTCAGCTCTTGGAAACATTCCTCACATTCCTTTGTCCAGATGAACTTAACCCCTTTTCGAGTCAACTTGGTTAGTGGATTAGAAAGCCATGAAATGTTTTTCACAAACCTCCTATAATATCCCACTAAACCAAGGAAACTACGAATCTCAATTAATGTTGTGGGTTGAGGCCACTCCTCCACAACCATTGTCTTTGCAGGGTCAACCGAGATTCCTTCATTGGTTACGATGTGCCCCATGAAAGCCACTTGTTGTAACCAAAACTCACACTTGCTGAACATTCCAAAGAGCCTCTCCTTCCGCAGAGTTTTCAAAATAACCCTCGGATGATCTTCATGCTCCTCACGACTTTTTGAATATATCAAAATGTCATCAATAAAAACTACCACAATGTTATCATGGTATTCCTTAAAGACTCTATTCATCAAATCCATGAAAATAGCAGGAGCATTAGTCAAGACGAAGGTCATAACAGTAAACTCATAATGCTCATATCTTGATCAGAAGGCAGTCTTTGGAATATCTTCCTTCTTCACTGTCATTTGATGATAACCAGATCGAAGGTCAATCTTGGAGAAGAATTGAGCCCCACGAAGTTGGTCAAATAAATCATCAATTCTTGGAAGAGGATATTTGTTCTTCACTGTGATCCCATTCAGTTCTCTGTAATCAATGCATAGCCGCATTGATCCATCCTTCTTCTTCACAAAGAGAACTGGTGCTCCCCAAGGAGACACACTTGGTCGGATAAACCCCTTCTCCAACATGTCTTGGAGTTGTTTCTTTAACTCTTATAGCTCCACATTTTCCATTCTATACAGAGTCTTTGATATCGGTTGAGACCCAGGTACGAGTTCAATGGAGAACTCTACCTCTCTTTCTGGGGAAGATCCAGGTAACTCCTCAGGAAATACATCCATGTATTTCGGAATAATCGGAACATATTCTATTTGTATGCTCCCTTTTCCTCCTTCCTCATCACTGATTAACTCCATAAAGAAAGCTATAGGAGGTGCTTCTAGATAGGGATCAGTTCGGGATATCTCTCCTTGGAAGATAACTGTAGGCCGTTCATTCAAGACTACTGAGATTTCCTTACTTCTGCATTTTATCTTAGCATTATACATTGAGAGCCAGTCCATCCCTAGTATAATGTCGAATTCAATCATGGGAATGACTACTAGATTTGCGATAAATTGTGCTCACCAAAGTAAACACTAGAGTCTCTAAATACTGTTGATTCAAGGATAATCCCACTTGGAGTCTTGACTGACAACTCTACCTCTAGCAATTCGGGGATTGATTCAATATTCCTAGAAAACTTGGAGGAAATAAAGGAATGCGTAGAACCAGAATCAAATAAAGTACTTGCTAGTTTTGAGACGATGACAAGAGTACCTGCTACCACTTCATTCGTAACTTCAACTTCAGTTGTTGTGATAGCGAAAGCACGACCTTTCTCCCTTGGCCTCTGCTGAGGTTGATGGTGATTCCCCTCCACCACCCTCGGATTTGGACATTGATTAGAAAAGTGCCCAAACTATCCACACATGAAGAATGTGAATTCGGGTAGGGCCAGAACCATCTTTCCTCTGTCGTTAGTGTTGGGAAGTTGAGGCTTCACATCACTACGAAAATTCCGAGAAATATGGCCTTCTTTTCCACACCTATAGCACTTACCACTTCCGATCAAGCAGTTCCACGAATGCTTCTTCCCACATTTATTTCATGTGGCATGTTGCATATGATTTCCACCTCTTTCCTGATCAAAACATCTTCCCAGGCTTGGTTCTAGAGTTTTCTTCTTCTCATTAGATTTGTGAGACCATTGTGTCTCCCCAATCTCTAGTTCAACTTTCATAGCACTTCGAACTATTTCTTCATAGCTATCGTAGTCCCTGCTGGCTAGATTCTTCCGCAGATGAGGTCATAGTCCACCAAAGAATCTATCAACCTTCCCATTAGGGTCCATGAAGAAGCTTGAGGTATAATCAGAAAGCTTGTGAAGTTCATCCCGTAGGTTCCAACTGATTCATTCTCCTTCTGCTTCAGCTCGAGAAATTCTTTCTCCATTCACGTTCTCATCGAACGAGGGAAATACTAATTAAAGAATATTCCCCGGAACTCTTACCACTCCATAGATTCCATCTATCCTCGTGGCTTTGTGTTTTTGATCAGTGACCACCACTGATCAACTTCTCCCTCTAGGCGGTAAACAGCAAGGGTGACTTTTTCTTGTTCCGAACAATGAAGTACTGAAAAGATCTTTTCAATGGAGCTTATCCATTGTTCTACAACCAATGGGTCAGTAGATCCTCTAAATGTTGGTGGTCATTGATTCATAAAGGACTCAAAAGAAATTTGTTCCCTTCGTGGTGAGATCGGCCTCTCATCTTGATTCAAGTTATTAATCATAACTTGAGTCAGTTGGTTCATCATTCGCATTAATGTTTCCATTCCGGATTCCATCAGAGGGCCGTTAGCACATGGTGCATTGCGGTCACCATTGACACGGTTCCTCCTATTTCCCGCCATTTTATAAAAGA
Source organism: Viscum album (assembly GCA_963277665.1). NCBI lineage: Eukaryota > Viridiplantae > Streptophyta > Magnoliopsida > Santalales > Viscaceae > Viscum > Viscum album. Next base: position 198,763,028 of record OY728121.1, on the reverse strand, counting down.
ATTAAACCTTAGTGAGAAACGCATTTCATTTATGAATCATTTAACTAAGAATTCATGCATAGACAATTACACTTCTCTATAATTCCTTCATAATGATTCATAAAAATCTTGTGATTAACCAAACATATCCCCCGGGAGTGTCGTAACCAAGAGTGTAGCAAGGCCCGTTATCGTGCACCAGTTCCCGTTCGAGTCTAGATCAAAGCGGTGTTTTTGGGTTTTACCCCTATTTACATCTCTGCCAGAGCCGCCTCTACCTGCTCGTATCCAGACAGGGATGTATTTGTTTGATAAACCATTTACTCAATACTTACCAAAATACCAGGAAGTTTTCCTATACCTAAAATTTTATATAGGGTTCTTCCTAAAGTTATTATATCCTATTTTCCACAAATAACTAAACCATACTTTGATTCCAACTATAGAATCCCGCCTTTTTATAACATAAGCATTCATTACATTACACAACACTGAGGATCTTTAAGGTTTAGTGTCTTGGAAACCTTGAACATAATACATGAAAACAACAACAAATTTTTTTTCTTAAACACTTGAAAGGCTTCTCCTTAAGTTCATCCTAGGTTCATTACTACATCCCATAACCTGGGGACATACATCAAAAGAAGGGGTGAGCAGAAGGCCCAGTAATGGAAACAAGAGAACACTAGTGCAGAAAACGTTTTTTACGTCACCATTTTTTACGTCGGTTATATAAAACCTACGTCATAATATGTAAAACGAGGTTTGTTATGTCGGTTATTAAATAACCGACGTAAAAACCTGTGTTTAGTACACCTTTAACGTCGGTTATTTTTATAACCGACGTAAAAAAAGAATCGGAGGAAGGTTTTTACATCGGTTATCGAATAACCGACGTTATAAATGTTTTTAAAAAGATTATAACATCGGTTATTGAATAACCGACGTGATAACTCATTTAAAAATTTACCCAGACCCGTGGATTCTCATTCGCGAGTTTACCTTCGACAGTCGCGACTCGTCTCTCTCGCGCGTAAACCTGAATCGGCTCGTCCATTTCGTGGGTTTAGATTCGTTTTGCGATCATCTTTTCTCATATTTAATCTCCTCGGATCAATCATCTAAACTCGCAGCACTCAGGTAATCCTCCCACTCGTTCGTTTTTTTCGCGGATAGTATATATATATGTGTTGTGATTTTTTTGTTGAAACTAGCTAAGATTCTTCGATTGCGAACCCTTTTAACTCGTTTTGGCACCATAATCTTATTTATCATCCCTAGATCTATTAGTTCGACTTGAAATATTGACTAATTTTATGATTTCACTAATTTTTCATCGTTTTCTATAAATCCCCGAGAGGGTTGGGGCGTGTCCAGGGGGGTTTACAAGGGGGTGGGTGGGTGTGGGGGGCTGTCCAAGGGTGTGGGTGGGTGTTGGGGGGTGTCCAGGGGGGGTGTCCAAGGGGGGTAGGGGGTGGGGGTGGTGTTTAGGAGGGGTGGGGGGGGGGGGCTGTCCAGAGGGTTGGGGTGTCCAGGGGGGTGTCCAAGCAGGTCGGCGGTGGGGGGTTGTGTCCAGGAGGGGTGGGGGTGCTTTCTAGAGGGGTCGGGGGCTGTCCAGAGGGGTCGGGGGGTGTCCAGGATGGTGTCCAAGGGGATGGGTGGGTGTGGGGGTTGTCCAAGGCGGTGGCGGCCTGTCCAGAGGGGTCGGTGGGGTGTCCAGGGGGGTGTCCAAGGGGTTGGATGGGTGTGGGGGGCTGTCCAAGTGGGTGGCGGCCTCTCCAGAGGGTATTTGGGGTTGTCCGGGTGGGTGGGGGGGCTGTCCAGAGGGTTGGGGGATGTCCAGGGGGGTGTCCAAGGGGGTAGGGGGTGGGGGGTGGTGTCCAGGAGGGGCGGGGGGCTGTCCAGAGGGGTCGGGGGGTGTCCAGGGGGGTTTACAAGGGGGTGGGTGGGTGTGGGGGCTGTCCAAGGGTGTGGGTGGGTGTTGGGGGGTGTCCAGGGGGGTGTCCAAGGGGGGTAGGGGGTGGGGGTGGTGTTTAGGAGGGGTGGGGGGGCTGTCCAGAGGGTTGGGGGTGTCCAGGGGGTGTCCAAGCAGGTCGGGGGTGGGGGGTTGTGTCCACGAGGGGTGGGGGTGCTTTCTAGAGGGGTCGGGGGCTGTCCAGAGGGGTCGGGGGGTGCCCAGGGTGGTGTCCAAGGGGATGAGTGGGTGTGGGGGGCTGTCCAAGGGGGTGGCGGCCTGTCCAGAGGGGTCGGTGGGGTGTCCAGAGGGGTGTCCAAGGGTGTGGGTGGGTGTGGGGGGCTGTCCAAGTGGGTGGAGGCCTCTCCAGAGGGTATTTGGGGTTGTCCGGGTGGGTGGGGGGCTGTCTAAAGGGTTGGGGGACGTCCAGGGGGGTGTCCAAGGGGGTAGGGGGTGGGGGGTGGTGTCCAGGAGGGGTGGGGTGCTGTCCAGAGGGGTCGGGGGGTGTCCAGGGGGGTTTACAAGGGGGTGGGTGGGTGTGGGGGGCTGTCCAAGGGTGTGGGTGGGTGTTGGGGGGTGTCCAGGGGGGTTTCCAAGGGGGTTAGGGGGTGGGGGTGGTGTTTAGGAGGGGTGGGGGGGCTGTCCAGAGGGTTGGGGGGTGTCCAGGGGGGTATCCAAGCAGGTCGAGGGTGGGGGGTTGTGTCCAGGAGGGGTGGGGGTGCTTTCTAGAGGGGTCGGGGCTGTCCAGAGGGGTCGGGGGGTGTCCAGGGTGGTGTCCAAGGGGATGGGTGGGTGTGGGGGGCTGTCCAAGGGGGTGGCGGCCTGTCCAGAGGGGTCGGTGGGGTGTCCAGGGGGGTGTCCAAGGGGTTGGATGGGTGTGGGGGGCTGTACAAGTTGGTGGCGGCCTCTCCAGAGGGTATTTGGGGTTGTCCGGGTGGGTGGGGGCTGTCCAGAGGGTTGGGGATGTCCAGGGGTGTCAAAGGGGGTAGGGGTGGGGGTGGTGTCCAGGAGGGGCGGGGGGCTGTCCAGAGGGGTCGGGGGGTGTCCAGGGGGGTTTACAAGGGGGTGGGTGGGTGTGGGGGGCTGTCCAAGGGTGTGGGTGGGTGTTGGGGGTGTCCAGGGGGTGTCCAAGGGGGTAGGGGGTGGGGGGTGGTGTTTAGGAGGGGTGGGGGGGCTGTCCAGAGGGTTGGGGGGTGTCCAGGGGGGTGTCCAAGCAGGTCGGGGGTGGGGGGTTGTGTCCAGGAGGGGTGGGGGTGCTTTCTAGAGGGGTCGGGGGCTGTCCAGAGGGGTCGGGGGGTGTCCAGGGTGGTGTCCAAGGGGATGGGTGGGTGTGGGGGGCTGTCCAAGGGGGTGGCGGCCTGTCCAGAGGGGTCGGTGGGGTGTCCAGGGGGGGTGTCCAAGGGGTTGGATGGGTGTGGGGGGCTGTCCAAGTGGGTGGCGGCCTCTTCAGAGGGTATTTGGGGTTCTCCGGGTGGGTGGGGGGGCTGTCCAGAGGGTTGGGGGATGTCCAGGGGGGTGTCCAAGGGGGTAGGGGGTGGGGGTGGTGTCCAGGAGGGGCGGGGGGCTGTCCAGAGGGGTCGGGGGGTGTCCAGGGGGGTTTACAAGGGGGTGGGTGGGTGTGGGGGGCTGTCCAAGGGTGTGGGTGGGTGTTGGGTGGTGTCCAGGGGGGTGTCCATGGGGGTAGGGGGTGGGGGTGGTGTCCAGGGGGGGTGTTATATCTTACGATATTTTGTTTAAAAAATAATATTCAAGCATATTTTTTTAAATACACTTCGATTTGTTTTATATTTCAAAATTGTTTACATTCAAATTATGATTTTTTTCATATAAACATATATTTGTCTTATCTAAAAAATATATATATTTTTGCTAATTGTTATAGGTAATAATGAGTCGAAGTTGGATTACGGCACATCGAATGAGCAATGAATATGAGGAAGGTGTTGATGCCTTTTTGGAATTTGCTAAACGAAATGTTCCAAGTAGTGACATTTTTTTCTGTCCATGCCTGAAATGTCCGAATATGAAGAAGTTGATAAGTAGAGAGATAAAAGCTCATCTGATTTGTCATGGTTTCAATCCGAGTTACAACCCTTGGATTTGGCCTGGCGAAACTGGACAGAATGTCACTGATGATAATGAATCGCAAGATGGTAACTCCGATGGAATTGGAGAAATGATTCGCGATATTGTAGCAGAACAAATTGAGATAGAACCGACAGTTGCACGTCTATATGGTGATGCCGAAAAACCATTATATCCTGGTTGTACAGATTTTACGGTTTTGTCGGCGGTGTTAAGATTGATTAACCTGAAGGCGAAACATGGATGGAGTGACAGAAGTTTTACAGAGCTGCTACAATTGATGAAAGACATTCTTCCAAAAGATAACGATCTTCCAGATTCACATTATAAGGCCAAAAAAATATTATGCCCGATGGGATTGGGATACAGGAAAATACATGCATGTCCGAATGACTGCATTATATATAGGAAGGAATATGAATTTCTGAAAGAGTGTCCTAAATGTGGGACATCACGGTATAAGGTGAAAGAAAAATCACAAGCTGATGTAGAGATTACAAAGCTCCCTTCAAAGGTATTTTGGTATCTTTCTATAATTCCTCGTTTCAAACGTTTATTTGCTAATTCACATGATGCAAAAAGGTTAAGATGGGATGATGATGAGCGGGTATGTGATGGAAAAATACGTCATCCAGCTGATTGTCCACAATGGAAGAAAATTGATGCCCAGTACCCTACATTTGGAAATGAAATTAGAAATATGAGACTAGGCTTGTGCACAGATGGAATGAATCCATACCGAACCCTCAGTAGCACACATAGTTCATGGCCTGTTTTATTGGTAATTTACAACCTATCTCCTGATGTTTGTATGAAGCGCAAATATGTCATGTTGAGTATCATGATCTCTGGTCCAAAGCAACCCGGCAATGATATTGATGTATACTTGTCACCGCTGATTGATGATTTGAAACTGTTATGGGCTGATGGTATTAGGGTGTATGATTCTTATAAAATGGAATATTTTCAACTGCATGCAGTGCTTCTATTCACTATAAATGACTTCCCAGCATATGGAAATTTGTCTGGATACAGTGTTAAAGGGCATAAAGCATGTCCAATTTGCGAACAACAGACGTCATATTGTCAATTGCATCATGGGAGGAAAACAGTGTACATGGGTCATCGAAAGATTTTGCCTATGGATCACCCATATAGAAGACTAAAAAAGGCATTCAATGGCTCACAAGAATTTGATACTGCTCCAAAACCTTTATCCCCAGATTTTTATTTTGAGAGGGTGAAAAACCTTGATGTGACATTGGGAAAGATACAAAAATCTGGTAATGATAGACATATTTGGAAGAAAAGGTCAATATTTTTTGATCTACCATATTGGAGGTATCATGAAGTGAAACATAATATTGATGTCATGCACGTGGAGAAGAATATCTATGATTATTTGATCGGAACATTTCTAGATATTAAAGGAAAGACAAAAGATGGGTTGAATGCAAGGTTAGACCTACTATCAATGGGAATAAGTTTGGATTTAGCTCCCACTCCTAAAGGAAGACGAACATTTCTTCCCCCGGCTTGTCATACATTATCGAAGAGGGAGAAAAGTAGCTTCTGTCAGTGTCTTCATGATATCAAAGTGCCTCAAGGTTATTCTTCAAATGTAAAAAATTTTTCCTCATTGAAAGACTTGAAGTTGATAGGTATGAAATCACATGATTGTCACGTCATGATGCAACAAATTCTACCAGTTGCACTGGGTGGAATATTGCCCATCCGTGTCAGAAAGACTATAATGAGGTTGTGTTATTTTTTCAATTCAATTTGTAACAAGGTGATTGATGTGAATGCTTTGAAAATTTTGGAAAAGAATGCAATTTTTATACTTTGTCATTTGGAAATGTATTTTCCTCCAACTTTTTTTGATATGATGGTGCATTTAATGATTCATCTGGTTCGAGAAATAAAGCTTTGTGGACCTGTATATCTTCGTTGGATGTATCCTTTTGAAAGGTATATGAAAATATTAAAGGGATATGTTAAAAATCCATATCGACCTGAAGCCTCCATTATTGAAAAGTATATTTCTGAAGAGGTAGCAGAGTTTTGTACGAGCTACTTGGCTACGACACAACACATAGGTTTGCCTCCATCTCGCCATGAACGGGTTAATAATGAGGGAAAGGGGATTCGTGGCTTGAAAGTCAAATCACTGTCAGCTGAACATATGAAGAAGTTAGAATCATACATCTTGAATAACATAGCTGATGTTCAACCGTATATCACATTGCATATTAATGAGTTGAAACAATGTCATCCAAAGAAGAAAGATGTAACACCCCGACCCTAGTTACCTAGAGTCGGTGCATTATTACATTACATTGGCATGATCACGAGAAAGATCAAGTCTTGAAAGATCGATTAGTTTAGTAGCCTTGGAATAACTAGATACATCCATAATTTTTTTACATTACATCATAAAAAAACATCTTGTCTTCATATCCCCTCATACTATCCCTGCAGGTCATTCATAAATTACTTCTTCATAATCCTGGGAAAAATAAAACATTGAAAGGGGTGAGCTCAGATGCTCAGTAAGGATAACATTATAGCATAAGATTTCATAAATAAGCATAAACTCTTAAGGCAATTTATAACTAAAACAAAAGCCTTTTAAACTTGAACTTCAGCATAAAATGGCAAAGGTAAAATGAAATAATGTCATTTACATACTCACATGGATATTCTACTAGTCGAATGATCACATGCAATAACAATATCCACTTTCATAATGTTGGAATGCATAATGCCAGACTATCATAACCACTTAGCCAAGGCCTCGTGCCAAGACTACAAATAAGATTTTGTCAAGGCCTTGTGCCAAGACACTAGTTTGTCTCATGAGACCTACCGATGCATCGAGGAGCTATAGCGGGCTCCACCCGTCACTTATTAAGTCCAATGAATTCCTCATATGAATAGGTTTAAGCATAAAATAAACATTCGTATTAAAACTAGCATACGAAATGTCAATACTTTAACCACAAACCATGAATGGTATAAAAATAGAACATCCACAGTCAAATATAATTCATTTGATACAATATGGAAGATTGTATTGTATCACATTAACCTCAATCATGAATAATGAAGAATGTTGACATAGATGAAAATAATCATCAAAACTATTTGAGAGAAATATCCCCCTTTTCTTGAAAACATTTAAAAGTCACACTATTTGTCAAGAAGCCATTTAAAAATAGATTTTTGAATAAAAGTGTCCCATACCACTTTGAAACTTTTTAAAAGGAGTTTTAATTTCTAAAACTTTAATGTCCATATAAATAAATACTTAAAACCATTTTTAAAACATGGACATTAATGAGCAAGATTTAGAAGAATAAGTCTTTAAAACATTTAAAAATGGTATTTTAGTTAGAGATTCTAACCAAAAGAGACACTTGAATACAAATAATTGAGGTAATCAAAACTTTGTAATATCATGAGAATAAAGGGATTCATGATATACTATGTCAAAGTACATTATATACACCACATAAAAGTGATTTGGTGTATATCAACAAAGAAGTCTCAATGGAATGTAAATTGAGATGAAATCTCTCATAAAGGCCGTATCCTTAGGTTAAGGATAAATCAACGACATAATTAAGTGTGAAAAATATAAATACACTAAATATGATTGGATATTCAGTGTAAAACAATCAAAGGATATTCACACATATTCTTGTAAAAACAACACCAACGAATTGGATGTTTAACTCAACAAATGGTGAATGAGTTAAAATTACTCTTATCAAATTCATATCAATGACTTGAGAATTACCAATGAGTGATTATGTGTATCAAACTTATATCCACAGGAAGGGGAGTGGAAATTATGACATAATCAAATGAATAGTGATTCCACACATAATCATGGAGTAATATAATCAATGAAATATGCGTAAAGCCAAATGAGTGGGAATTGAAATCTCAAATTCCCTTACCGATTAGGTAACATATGAAACATACACCCATGAAAGAAGTATCATACCATGATGATGTAAATACCCATAAATTAAAGTATATTACACAATGAATACAATCATGGGCAGTACACATACACCACATGCAATAATTAAGTGGTGATCAATGGAAATCTCACAAAATTAAAAGTGAGATAAGAAACCCCTTACCACGTCAATCAACTGAGTCGTATGGACAAAAGTTAATAACCACCAAATTATTTACAGAATAACATGAATATAAATATAATCATGAATATATATCAAATGGCAGTACAAAATACACCACTTTCAATAATTTAGTGGTGAAAAATGGAAATCTCACGGAATTGAAAGTGAGATAAGAAAATCCCTTACCACGTCAATCAACTGAGTCGTATGGACAAAAGTTAATAACCACCAAATGATTTACAGAATAACATGAATATAAAGATAATCATGATAATATATATCAAATGGAAGTACACAATACACCACTTTCAATAATTTATTGGCGAACAATGGAAATCTCACAGAAATGAATGTCAGATAAGAAAATCCCTTACTTTGTAATTTTTCCTTGGTCGATGGTAGGTTTACCTCCTGTATAATGGTGAAATAATTGTTATTGAATAATAAAAGAATCATTTACTTTAATATGATATCATATATGATCTTTTAACATTGATTTGTTAATAATATCTTAGAATTATCGTCATTTCGGGTGTTAACGGGTTCATTTTACTTTATATTCTTTGTTATGTGAGCCATATTCGTTATTAATGGGATGTATATTATTCATATCCAGAATGATATAAAGACCTTAGATACTATTTTTAAATCATAAAATTATAATTATACTTGAATGGATATGATGGACAATGAATCTCATTGCGTTCGTGGAGACGGTAGTCCGCACGTACGCACGAACGCTACTTCCATTTAATTTTTCATTTTAAAAGAATTGAATCCAAATGATACATAGGTATATTATTATTCCAGTATAATATAATATTTTATATATTTTACTTAAGTTCATTAACACCATCCTTTATACGTTCCATGTGTGGTATGAACGAGTCATATCATTTTAAGGGGGCGGTAGTCCGCACTTCCTCAAATGAAATTATCGTATGTATATACAACATGAAACGAATAAGGATATGAAATAAAATGGAATTACAGAAGCTTATATATAAAATATATATCATTAATATCATATTTAATTACAGTTCCATCATAATGGCCACCATGAGAGGCGGTAAGATGTATTTGAACAATCATCGTTTCGTGAGGCGTTAGTTTCCCATCCACGGAAACATTATGTTCATCATCAATTAGATGGATTTGTGTGTATGTGTAGTTTTAATCCTTCTTATAACAACATACTAGTATATTGGGGATACTGGTGTTGTTACAAAAGAAAGGAAATAAAAAGAGTTTGGGGGTTGGAGAAGCAAAATAAATGAAAATAATTTAAGAGAAATCGTTACCTTTAATTTAGGTAACTCACTTTGGTTGGAACCAAAGGACTTCTTGAAATGATTTCTGCCTAAGGGGAAGCTTCAAGGATGAGGATAGGGATGTGGGGAGCTTAGTTTGGCAGAGTTTGGACGATCCAAGTTGCTTGAGAGGTGTGAGGAATGAGTAGAAGTGGTCTCCTTTTATAAGGGAGAAGAGGGGCTCTTTAGGAAAGAGTGAAAGTATTACTTTATAATATAGTTATATTCGGTTTATAATGGTCCAAAAATCATTGAGGTCGAAGATAAGATGACTCATATTCTAAATAACATCAACCAATAAGAATTGGACAGGTTTTAGATAATATTTTAATCATTATAATCTTATTTATTTAAATGATTTATTAATGAGGTAAACATTGAATCATTATTGTGTCATTAATAATTTAAATTATTTGATGTCTAAAAATTATAAATAAAATATCATTATGTAGGAAATCGTTTTATCTTTCTATTGAATATTTATAATCGAAAATCCAACATGTATAACACTATGTAATAATTGTTTTTCTAAAAGATGTAAGCTTATGCCATTTTTATTTTTATTTTAACTTTATTAATATAAAGTGTCCCTACCACATACAAGTGGCTCCAAAGGGTCCCCAAATTGACCCAAGGATGATCATGGTCGGGTATGTGTCCACCAATAAGTTTAGGACACGTTTTAGGGTAATTTTGTATTATTATAATATTATTTTTTAACCCTTATTTACCGGATTTACCCTTAACCATGGTAAATAAAATATTTACCACAGTAATTATTCAAAATGTCTAAAAATAAAAGTTACCTATTTACACAATTTGGACATCCTGATTCCAAATATGGAATCCATTTTTCTAAATTCAAAACACAGAAGTGGCAGAAATTAATTTAAAATTAATTCCCGCTGTCAAAACAAAAAACGTGTTTTTAAGAGATAATAACTATCAAGAGATTGACACTTGTTTATGTTCGGTTTAATTGTAAAATTATGCCCAATGATCAACATTATATTAAATGGTAAAAATATATTCTAAATATACTTTAAAACCACTCAAATTCACAATTTATCACTATTAATTATTTTGATTAAAAAAGTTGTTTTTAATTAAAATTTAGTAATTTTCACTATTCATGAAAATATAAAAGTTATCCGAAAAGTACCAAAATTTCAGCCTAGGATAATTTCAATATTCCGAATCCAAAAATGAAGTCCATTTTGAAATATAAAATATATATGATTTCAAAAAGTAGGTATTACTATCCACAACGGCTAGTTTAATTAGTTGTGGTGTGTGTTAGAACTCGAGGTTGCGTACAACACACGCTATCGCATTATTCGAAGGGAAACGTACCGTGGAAGCTTGGGGTGTTACATTCTCCCCTCCTTCAATAAATTGCGTCCTCACAATTTTTAAAATTTTGCTTGGGAATATAATGGAATGTCCCACATCGGAAAAAGAGTCAATAAAACTATCACTTTAGAAGAAAGAAAGAGAGGTATAAGGGTCATCCAAGATAACCCATACTAGGATTCCATGTAAGAAAACATGGATATGGATGATAAACTAAGTGTCAAGTTCTGAAGGAGAGGGATAGAAATCATGATCAGGAGAAAGTTAACAATGATAAAACTACAAACTTGTGTTGGGACAAACGACCATTAGTCTCCTAGTAGGAAAGTAAACGGACACCATTTTTTTTAAAGTTACATTACATAAGGAAGAGGAATTCATTTATGATATTGACTAAGAACATTATGAGATATACTTACATTTTAAGTAAATTTTCACTCTTTAATAAATTTCCACCACTAACTCAATTTTTTTTTAAACGATGAGTATTCAAGAAGACTTGGTCACACTGGAAGAGCTATAATAAACTTCTATAGAATCACATGATCCATGCAGGATAAACCATATATTTACATTGTCTTTGAAGATTAATCAAAACCAAAATGGTAAGTGAATGATATAATGATCCCCCAAAAGGATATTCATTGAGATAAATATGCACTAATCTTAATTTCTAAAATTAAACCAACAATACCCCAAAGTTAAATAGATACCATTCAATAACCAATTGTCCTTAAAATCCTTTAATATAATCCAAACTAATATTGAAACCCAAATCATAGAAGAATTTGATTATGTAGTCTCCCATGTTACATTGTATCTACAAATGACATCAAATACTCTTAATGTCACATACTTAAAAGTAATTAACATCATCACATATTCTCTGTTATAGGTTAATCATTTCCATAAATAACCCAAATCACTATAAATCAACAATAAAAACGTAGATAAAAATCCACCATTACTCTACAAATGAAACCCCATTGTATTCTATTTTCCTTGGGCATATAGTGTTCCCAGCAAAGCGAACATCTTCCAAAATAACATTTATCACTTAATCACCAAATCATTTTCCTATACCAAGGGTATTCATTTGATAAGACATAAGAACCCAAATCATCTTATTATTGATCAATAAAATCATTTTAAAAAAAATAGTCACACTAACCAGGGACTTCACGTAGTCCAGTGGTAGGCGATAAATCCCAATCGCACTTTGGTTGTGGGTTCGATTCCCACAACTTTGTCCGATGCGACGGGTTGTCACACGGTCTACGTGTTGTCCTTTTTCAAAAAATATATTTTATAATATTACCAAAATGAGATAAATTCCTCAAAATAACATAATTTAACCACAAATATTATATCATACCTTGCATTTTCATCCCAAATTATAATAACTTATAATTTCCTCAAACCCAATGATCATATAAGACCAAATGGTTATTTATAACTATATCCACAACAGAAAAGATAATTATTCCTCAGATATCATTTTCACATGATAAATTGCAGGTTTACACATACAAGAGAAAATTATTCCAAAGTAATCCCATCAATAAAGAGCACTAACACTTTTAAACATTTCACCATCCATTTATTTCCACATAGGTTCTTCATCATATGTTCCTCGGGTTCCCACATTGCCTCTTTCATCTTATGATTTCTCCATAGATCTTTTACCAGACAAGTCATCCGGTTTCTCAACACTTGATCTTTGGTATGAAGAATTCTGATAGGCTCTTCACAATAAGATAGATCGAGTTCCAGTTATAATTCTTCATAGGTGAGTACATGCATTGGGTCAGGCATGTATTTTGTCACTAGAGGTATGTGGATCACAACATGAACTCTGGAGAGACTAGGTGGATTTGACTTTTGGTAGAATGCGTTCATGTGTCACAATGGTACCTCAGGAATTTTTCAAAATCATCTACTTCCTTTACCCAAAAACTCATCATCCATTTTTGATTATATCGATGGAAGCATCGATGAATCATAAAAAAATAGGTATTTCTTATATATAATTTTGAGACATCGTCTTTAACATGTTTTTTTAGAAAAATTCTCACTGATTCATCTTCAAATATTTCAAAATAAGGTTTTGGTAAATCAGTTTTCGTATATCCCAAAAGACATAAATATATAATTTGATACATATAGGCTGCTCGAAGGTCTCCTTCTTCTGCAGCATCTAGAAAATCATTTAGTGCATCGTAATTTTGAGATAAAGTGAATAATTTGAAAAGACCCTGATGGTACTTCCCACGCTTAGCGTGGTAAGAAAGTTGAGAGCGCAACATTATACCATAGTCGGTACTTGATCCTTGAAAGAATCGTGCAATGCTAGAGGTATTGGATGTCTCATAAAGTTGTTTGCATGTAACTTGGACATTTGAAAAAGTTTCAACATCGTCTGCGCATGACTTCTGGATAATAATTGTAAGTAGTTCTTCAGGAAGAGAGAGAAGAGTTGTTCGTGATCTTGCTCCCTCCATGTTTCAACTAACAAAAGAAAATACAATTAGGGTTTTTTGAATACTTATCTAATAACAATGTAAAAAAAATAGACATAATAGGATAATCTTGTAATTGAACAATATATCCTAACTTGGGTTACCCTATGTTAAAATCTAGGTTATCCATTATCTATTTGCCTACATATATTCTTAGGGGAATTTTTTTTGTATTCCCTTAATAAATTGTTTATACTAATCTTGTGAATTTACCAAAGCATATCTCCCGGGAGTGTCGTAACCATGAGTGCAGCAAGGCCCGTTGTCGTGCACCAGTTCCCGTTCGAGTCTAGCTCAAAGTGGTGTTTTCGGGTTTTACCCCTAGGTACATCTGTGCCAGAGCCGCCTCTACCTGCTCGTATCGAGACAGGGATGTATTTCTCGGAAAACTCACAAAATATCTACAATACCAAAATTCTAGAAAGTTCTTCTATACTAATCCTCAAAGTTCATCTTAGGTTTACGTGCTCTAATCAGAGTTTATCTAAATCTAGCTTCCAAGGTTTGTACTAAACTTCCTCTGATACCAACTGTAACGCCCCGACCCTTGTTACCTAGAGTCGGTGCATTATTACATTACATTGGCATGATCACGAGAAAGATCAAGTCTCGAAAGATCGATTAGTTTAGTAGCCTTGTAATAACTAGATACATCCATAATTTTTTTACATTACATCATAAAAAAAACATCTTGTCTTCATATCCCCTCATACTATCCCTGCAGGTCATTCACAAATTACTTCTTCATAATCCTGGGAAAAATAAAACATTGAAAGGGGTGAGCTCAGATGCTCAGTAAGGATAACATTATAGCATAAGATTTCATAAATAAGCATAAACACTTAAGGCAATTTATAACTAAAACAAAAGCCTTTTAAACTTGAACTTCAGCATAAAATGGCAAAGGTAAAATGAAATAATGCCATTTACATACTCACATGGATATTCTACTAGTCGAATGATCACATGAAATATCAATATCCACTTTCATAATGTTGGAATGCATAATGCCAGACTATCATAACCACTTAGCCAAGGCCTCGTGCCAAGACTACAAATAAGATTTTGTCAAGGCCTTGTGCCAAGACACTAGTTTGTCTCATGAGACCTACCGATGCATCGAGGAGCTATAGCGGGCTCCACCCGTCACTTATTATGTCCAATGCATTCCTCATATGAATAGGTTTAAGCATAAAATAAACATTCGTATTAAAACTAGCATACGAAATGTCAATACTTTAACCACAAACCATGAATGGTATAAAAATAGAACATCCACAGTCAAATATAATTCATTTGATACAATATGGAAGATTGTATTGTATCACATTAACCTCAATCATGAATAATGAAGAATGTTGACATAGATGAAAATAATCATCAAAACTATTTGAGAGAAATATCCCCCTTTTCTTGAAAACATTTAAAAGTCACACTATTTGTCAAGAAGCCATTTAAAAATAGATTTTTGAATCAAAGTGTCCCATACCACTTTGAAACTTTTTAAAAGGAGTTTTAATTTCTAAAACATTAATGTCCATATAAATAAATCCTTAAAACCATTTTTAAAACATGGACATTAATGAGCACGATTTAGAAGAATAAGTCTTTAAAACATTTAAAAATGGTATTTTAGTTAGAGATTCTAACAAAAAGAGACACTTGAATACAAATAATTGAGGTAATCAAAACTTTGTAATATCATGAGAATAAAGGGATTCATGATATACTATGTCAAAGTACATTATATACACCACATAAAAGTGATTTGGTGTATATCAACAAAGAAGTCTCAATGGAATGTAAATTGAGATGAAATCTCTCATAAAGGCCGTATCCTTAGGTTAAGGATAAATCAACGACATAATTAAGTGTGAAAAATATAAATACACTAAATATGATTGGATATTCAGTGTGAAACAATCAAAGGATATTCACACATATTATTGTAAAAACAACACCAACGAATTGGATGTTTAACTCAACAAATGGTGAATGAGTTAAAATTACTCTTATCAAATTCATATAAATGACTTGAGAATTACCAATGAGTGATTATGTGTATCAAACTTATATCCACAGGAAGGGGAGTGGAAATTATGACATAATCAAATGAATAGTGATTCCACACATAATCATGGAGTAATATAATCAATGAAATATGCGTAAAGCCAAATGAGTGGGAATTGAAATCTCAAATTCCCTTACCCATTAGGTAACATATGAAACATACACCCATGAAAGAAGTATAATACCATGATGATGTAAATACCCATAAATTAAAGTATATTACACAATGAATACAATCATGGGCAGTACACATACACCACATGCAATAATTAAGTGGTGATCAATGGAAATATCACGAAATTAAAAGTGAGATAAGAAACCCCTTACCACGTCAATCAACTGAGTCGTATGGACAAAAGATAATAACCACCAAATGATTTACAGAATAACATGAATATAAATATAATCATGAATATATATCAAATGGCAGTACACAATACACCACTTTCAATAATTTAGTGGCGAAAAATGGAAATCTCACGGAATTGAAAGTGAGATAAGAAAATCCCTTACCACGTCAATCAACTGAGTCGTATGGACAAAAGTTAATAACCACCAAATGATTTACAGAATAACATGAATTTAAAGAGAATCATGATAATATATATCAAATGGAAGTACACAATACACCACTTTCAATAATTTAGTGGCGAACAATGGAAATCTCACAGAATTGAATGTGAGATAAGAAAATCCCTTACTTTGTAATTTTTCCTTGGTCGATGGTAGGTTTACCTCCTGTATAATGGTGAAATAATTGTTATTTAATAATACAAGAATCATTTACTTTAATATGATATCATATATGATCTTTTAACATTGATTTGTTAATAATATCTTAGAATTATCGTCATTTCGGGTGTTAACGGGTTCATTTTACTTTATATTCTTTGTTATGTGAGCCATATTCGTTATTAATGGGATGTATATTATTCATATCCAGAATGATATAAAGACCTTAGATACTATTTTTAAATCATAAAATTATAATTATAATTGAATGGATATGATGGACAATGAATCTCATCGCGTTCGTGGAGACGGTAGTCCGCACGTACGCACGAACGCTACTTCCATTTAATTTTTCATTTTAAAAGAATTGAATCCAAATGATACATAGGTATATTATTATTCCAGTATAATATAATATTTTATATATGTTACTTAAGTTCATTAACACCATCCTTTATACGTTCCATGTGTGGTATGAACGAGTCATATCATTTTAAGGAGGCGGTAGTCCGCACTTCCTCAAATTAAATTATCGTATGTATATACAACATGAAACGAATAAGGATATGAAATAAAATGGAATTACAGAAGCTTATATATAAAATATATATCATTAATATCATATTTAATTACAGTGCCATCATAATGGCCACCATGAGAGGCGGTAAGATGTATTTGAACAATCATCGTTTCGTGAGGCGTTAGTTTGCCATCCACAGAAACATTATGTTCATCATCCATTAGATGGAGTTGTGTGTATGTGTAGTTTTAATACTTCTTATAACAACATCCTAGTATATTGGGGATACTGGTGTTGTTACAAAAGAAAGGAAATAAAAAGAGTTTGGGGGTTGGAGAAGCAAAATAAATGAAAATAATATAAGAGAAATCGTTACCTTTAATTTAGGTAACTAACTTTGGTTTGAACCAAAGGACTTCTTGAAATGATTTCTGCCTAAGGGGAAGCTTCAAAGATGAGGATAGGGATGTGGGGAGCTTATTTTGGCAGAGTTTGGACGAGACAAGTGGCTTGAGAGGTGTGAGGAATGAGTAGAAGTGGTCTCCATTTATAAGGGAGAGGAGGGGCTCTTTAGGAAAGAGTGAAAGTATTACTTTATAATATAGTTATATTCGGTTTATAATGGTCCAAAAATCATTGAGGTCGAAGATACGATGACTCATATTCTAAATAACATCAACCAATAAGAATTGGACAGGTTTTAGATAATATTTTAATCATTATAATCTTATTTATTTAAATTATTTATTAATGAGGTAAACATTGCATCATTATTGTGTCATTAATAATTTAAATTATTTGATGTCTAAAAATTATAAATAAAATATTATTATGTAGGAAATCTTTTTATCTTTATATTTAATATTTATAATAGAAAATCCAACATGTATAACCCTATGTAAAAATTGTTCTTCTAAAAGATGTAAGCTTAGGCCATTTTTATTTTTATTTTAACTTTATTAATATAAAGTGTCCCTACCACATACAAGTGGCTCCAAAGGGTCCCCAAATTGACCCAAGGATGCTCATGGTCGGGTATGTGTCCACAAATAAGTTTAGTACACGTTTTAGGGTAATTTTGTATTATTATAATATTATTTTTTAACCCTTATTTACCGGATTAACCCTTAACCATGGTAAATAAAATATTTACCACAGTAATTATTCAAAATGTCTAAAAATAAAAGTTACCTATTTACACAATTTGGACATCCTGATTCCAAATATGGAATCCATTTTTCTAAATTCAAAACATAGAAGTGGCAGAAATTAATTTAAAATTAATTCCCACTGTCAAAACAAAAAGCGTGTTTTTAAGAGGTAATAACTATTAAAAGATTGACACTTGTTTTTGTTCGGTTTAATTGTGAAATTATGCCCAATGATCAACATTATATTAAATGGTAAAAATATATTCTAAATATACTTTAAAACCACTCAAATTCACAATTTATCACTATTAATTATTTTGATTAAAAAAGTTGTTTTTAATTAAAATTTAGTAATTTTCACTATTCATCAAAATATAAAAGTTATCCGAAACGTACCAAAATTTCAGCCTAGGCTAATTTCAATATTCCGAATCCAAAAATGAAGTCCATTTTGAAATATAAAATATATATGATTTCAAAAAGTAGGTATTACTATCCACAACGGCTAGTTTAATTAGTTGTGGTGTGTGTTAGAACTCGAGGTTGCGTACAACACACGCTATCGCATTATTCGAAGAGAAACGTACCGTGGAAGCATGGGGTGTTACATTCTCCCCTCCTTCAATAAATTGCGTCCTCGCAATTTTTAAAATTTTTCTTGGGAATATAATGGAAATTCCCACATCGGAAAAAGAGTCAATAAAACTATCACTTTAGAAGAAAGAAAGAGAGGTATAAGGGTCATCCAAGATAACCCATACTAGGATTCCATGTAAGAAAACATGGATATGGATGATAAACTAAGTGTCAAGTTCTGAAGGAGAGGGATAGAAATCATGATCAGGAGAATGTTAACAATGAGAAAACTACAAACTTGTGTTGGGACAAACGACCATTAGTCTCCTAGTAGGAAAGTAAACAGACACCATTTTTTTTTAAAGTTACATTACATAAGGAAGAGGAATTAATTTATGATATTGACTAAGAACATTATGAGATATACTTACATTTTAAGTAAATTTTCACCCTTTAATAAATTTCCACCACTAACTCAATTTTTTTTAAACGATGAGTATTCAAGAAGACTTGGTCACACTGGAAGAGCTATAATAAACTTCTATAGAATCACATGATCCATGCAGGATAAACCAT
Source organism: Viscum album (assembly GCA_963277665.1). Taxonomy (NCBI): domain Eukaryota; kingdom Viridiplantae; phylum Streptophyta; class Magnoliopsida; order Santalales; family Viscaceae; genus Viscum; species Viscum album. Next base: position 198,744,049 of record OY728121.1, on the reverse strand, counting down.
ATATTTACATTGTCTTTGAAGATTAATCAAAACCAAAATGGTAAGTGAATGATCTAATGATCCCCCAAAAGGATATTCATTGAGATAAATATGCACTAATCTTAATTTCTAAAATTAAACCAACAATACCCCAAAGTTAAATAGATACCATTCAATAACCAATTGTCCTTAAAATCCTTTTATATAATCCAAACTAATATTGAAACCCAAATCATAGAAGAATTTGATTATGTAGTCTCCCATGTTACATTGTATCTCCAAATGACATCAAATACTCTTAAAGTCACATACTTAAAAGTAATTAACATCATCACATATTCTCTGTTATAGGTTAATCATTTCCATAAATAACCCAAATCACTATAAATCAACAATAAAAACGTAGATAAAAATCCACCATTACTCTACAAATGAAACCCCATTGTATTCTATTTTCCTTGGGCATATAGTGTTCCCAACAAAGCGAACATCTTCCAAAATAACATTTATCACTTAATCACCAAATCATTTTCCTATACCAAGGGTATTCATTTGATAAGACATAAGAACCCAAATCATCTTATTATTGATCAATAAAATCATTTTAAAAAAAATAGTCACACTAACCAGGGACTTCACGTAGTCCAGTGGTAGGCGATAAATCCCAATCGCACTTTGGTTGTGGGTTCGATTCCCACAACTTTGTCCGACGCGACGGGTTGTCACACGGTCTACGTGTTGTCCTTTTTCAAAAAATATATTTTATAATATTACCAAAATGAGATAAATTCCTCAAAATAACATAATTTAACCACAAATATTATATCATACCTTGCATTTTCATCCCAAATTATAATAACTTATAATTTCCTCAAACCCAATGATCATATAAGACCAAATGGTTATTTATAACTATATCCGCAACAGAAAAGATAATTATTCCTCAGATATCATTTTCACATGATAAATTGCAGGTTTACACATACAAGAGAAAATTATTCCAAAGTAATCCCATCAATAAAGAGCACTAACACTTTTAAACATTTCACCATCCATTTATTTCCACATAGGTTCTTCATCATATGTTCCTCGGGTTCCCACATTGCCTCTTTCATCTTATGATTTCTCCATAGATCTTTTACCAGACTAGTCATCCGGTTTCTCAACACTTGATCTTTGGTATGAAGAATTCTGATAGGCTCTTCACAATAAGATAGATCGAGTTCCAGTTATAATTCTTCATAGGTGAGTACATGCATTGGGTCAGGCATGTATTTTGTCACTAGAGGTATGTGGATCACAACATGAACTCTGGAGAGACTAGGTGGATTTGACTTTTGGTAGAATGCGTTCATGTGTCACAATGGTACCTCAGGAATTTTTCAAAATCATCTACTTCCTTTACCCAAGAACTCCTCATCCATTTTTGATTATATCGATGGAAGCATCGATGCATCATAAAAAAATAGGTATTTCTTATATATAATTTTGAGACATCGTCTTTAACATGTTTTTTTAGAAAAATTCTCACTGATTCATCTTCAAATATTTCAAAATAAGGTTTTGGTAAATCAGTTTTCGTATATCCCAAAAGACATAAATATATAATTTGATACATATAGGCTGCTCGAAGGTCTCCTTCTTCTGCAGCATCTAGAAAATCATTTAGTGCATCGTAATTTTGAGATAAAGTGAATAATTTGAAAAGACCCTGATGGTACTTCCCACGCTTAGCGTGGTAAGAAAGTTGAGAGCGCAACATTATCCCATAGTCGGTACTTGATCCTTGAAAGAATCGTGCAATGCTAGAGGTATTGGATGTCTCATAAAGTTGTTTGCATGTAACTTGGACATTTGAAAAAGTTTCAAAGTCGTCTGCACATGACTTCTGGATAATAATTGTAAGTAGTTCTTCAGGAAGAGAGAGAAGAGTTGTTCGTGATCTTGCTCCCTCCATGTTTCAACTAACAAAAGAAAATACAATTAGGGTTTTTTGAATACTTATCTAATAACAATGTAAAAAAAAATAGACATAATAGGATAATCTTGTAATTGAACAATATATCCTAACTTGGGGTACCCTATGTTAAAATCTAGGTTATCCATTATCTATTTGCCGACATATATTCTTAGGGGAATTTTTTTTTGTATTCCATTAATAATGGTTTATACTAATCTTTTGAATTTACCAAAGCATATCTCCCGGGAGTGTCGTAACCAAGAGTGCAGCAAGGCCCGTTGTCGTGCACCAGTTCCCGTTCGAGTCTAGCTCAAAGCGGTGTTTTCGGGTTTTACCCCTAGGTACATCTGTGCCAGAGCCGCCTCTACCTGCTCGTATCCAGACAGGGATTTATTGCTCGGAAAACTCACAAAATATCTACAATACCAAAATTCTAGGAAGTTCTTCTATACTAATCCTCAAAGTTCATCTTAGGTTTACGTGCTCTAATCAGAGTTTATCTAAATCTAGCTTCCAAGGTTTGTACTAAACTTCCTCTGATACCAACTGTAACGCCCCGACCCTTGTTACCTAGAGTCAGTGCATTATTACATTACATTGGCATGATCACGAGAAAGATCAAGTCTCGAAAGATCGATTAGTTTAGTAGCCTTAGAATAACTAGATACATCCATAATTTTTTTACATTACATCATAAAAAAACATCTTGTCTTCATATCCCCTCATACTATCCCTGCAGGTCATTCATAAATTACTTCTTCATAATCCTGGGAAAAATAAAACATTGAAAGGGGTGAGATCAGATGCTCAGTAAGGATAACATTATAGCATAAGATTTCATAAATAAACATAAACACTTAAGGAAATTTATAACTAAAACAAAATCCTTTTAAACTTGAACTTCAGCATAAAATGGAAAAGGTAAAATGAAATAATGCCATTTACATACTCACATGGATATTCTACTAGTCGAATGATCACATGCAATATCAATATTCACTTTCATAATGTTGGAATGCATAATGCCAGACTATCATAACCACTTAGCCAAGGCCTCGTGCCAAGACTACAAATAAGATTTTGTCAAGGCCTTGTGCCAAGACACTAGTTTGTCTCATGAGACCTACCGATGCATCGAGGAGCTATAGCGGGCTCCACCCGTCACTTATTAAGTCCAATGCATTCCTCATATGAATAGGTTTAAACATAAAATAAACATTCGTATTAAAACTAGCATACGAAATGTCAATACTTTAACCACAAACCATGAATGGTATAAAAATTGAAAATCCACAGTCAAATATAATTCATTTGATACAATATGGAAGATTGTATTGTATCACATTAACCTCAATCATGAATAATGAAGAATGTTGACATAGATGAAAATAATCATCAAAACTATTTGAGAGAAATATCCCCCTTTTCTTGAAAACATTTAAAAGTCACACTATTTGTCAAGAAGCCATTTAAAAATAGATTTTTGAATCAAAGTGTCCCATACCACTTTGAAACTTTTTAAAAGGAGTTTTAATTTCTAAAACATTCATGTCCATATAAATAAATCCTTAAAACCATTTTTAAAACATGGACATTAATGAGCAAGATTTAGAAGAATAAGTCTTTAAAACATTTAAAAATGGTATTTTAGTTAGAGATTCTAACCAAAAGAGACACTTGAATACAAATAATTGAGGTAATCAAAACTTTGTAATATCATGAGAATAAATGGATTCATGATATACTATGTCAAAGTACATTATATACACCACATAAATGTGATTTGGTGTATATCAACAAAGAAGTCTCAATGGAATGTAAATTGAGATGAAATCTCTCATAAAGGCCGTATCCTTAAGTTAAGGATAAATCAACGACATAATTAAGTGTGAAAAATATAAATACACTAAATATGATTGGATATTCAGTGTAAAACAATCAAAGGATATTCACACATATTCTTGTAAAAACAACACCAACGAATTGGATGTTTAACTCAACAAATGGTGAATGAGTTAAAATTACTCTTATCAAATTCATATCAATGACTTGAGAATTACCAATGAGTGATTTTGTGTATCAAACTTATATCCACAGGAAGGGGAGTGGAAATTATGACATAATCAAATGAATAGTGATTCCACACATAATCATGGAGTAATATAATCAATGAAATATGCGTAAAGCCAAATGAGTGGGAATTGAAATCTCAAATTCCCTTACCGATTAGGTAACATATGAAACATACACCCATGAAAGAAGTATCATACCATGATGATGTAAATACCCATAAATTAAAGTATATTACACAATGAATACAATCATGGGCAGTACACATACACCACATGCAATAATTTAGTGGTGATCAATGGAAATCTCACGAAATTAAAAGTGAGATAAGAAACCCCTTACCACGTCAATCAACTGAGTCGTATGGAAAAAAGTTAATAACCACCAAATGATTTACAGAATAACATGAATATAAATATTATCATGAATATATATCAAATGGCAGTACACAATACACCACTTTCAATAATTTAGTGGTGAAAAATGGAAATCTCACGGAATTGAAAGTGAGATAAGAAAATCCCTTACCACGTCAATCAACTGAGTCGTATGGACAAAAGTTAATAACCACCAAATTATTTACAGAATAACATGAATATAAAGAGAATCATGATAATATATATCAAATGGAAGTACACAATACACCACTTTCAATAATTTAGTGGCGAACAATGGAAATCTCACAGAATTGAATGTGAGATAAGAAAATCCCTTACTTTGTAATTTTTCCTTGGTCGATGGTAGGTTTACCTCCTGTATACTGGTGAAATAATTGTTATTGAATAATACAAGAATCATTTACTTTAATATGATATCATATATGATCTTTTAACATTGATTTGTTAATAATATCTTAGAATTATCGTCATTTCGGGTGTTAACGGGTTCATTTTACTTTATATTCTTTGTTTTGTGAGCCATATTCGTTATTAATGGGATGTATATTATTCATATCCAGAATGATATAAAGACCTTAGATACTATTTTTAAATCATCAAATTATAATTATACTTGAATGGATATGATGGACAATGAATCTCATCGCGTTCGTGGAGACGGTAGTCCGCACGTACGCATGAACGCTACTTCCATTTAATTTTTCATTTTAAAAGAATTGAATCCAAATGATACATAGGTATATTATTATTCCAGTATAATATAATATTTTATATATGTTACTTAAGTTCATTAACACCATCCTTTATACGTTCCATGTGTGGTATGAACGAGTCATATCATTTTAAGGGGGCGGTAGTCCGCACTTCCTCAAATGAAATTATCGTATGTATATACAACATGAAACGAATAAGGATATGAAATAAAATGGAATTACAGAAGCTTATATATAAAATATATATCATTAATATCATATTTAATTACAGTGCCATCATAATGGCCACCATGAGAGGCGGTAAGATGTATTTGAACAATCATCGTTTCGTGAGGCGTTAGTTTGCCATCCACAGAAACATTATGTTCATCATCCATTAGATGGAGTTTTGTGTATGTGTAGTTTTAATCCTTCTTATAACAACATCCTAGTATATTGGGGATACTGGTGTTGTTACAAAAGAAAGGAAATAAAAAGAGTTTGGGGGTTGGAGAAGCAAAATAAATGAAAATAATATAAGAGAAATCGTTACATTTAATTTAGGTAACTCACTTTGGTTGGAACCAAAGGACTTCTTGAAATGATTTCTGCCTAAGGGGAAGCTTCAAGGATGAGGATAGGGATGTGGGGAGCTTAGTTAGGCAGAGTTTGGACGAGCCAAGTGGCTTGAGAGGTGTGAGGAATGAGTAGAAGTGGTCTCCTTTTATAAGGGAGAAGAGGGGCTCTTTAGGAAAGAGTGAATGTATTACTTTATAATATAGTTATATACGGTTTATAATGGTCCAAAAATCATTGAGGTCGAAGATAAGATGACTCATATTCTAAATAACATCAACCAATAAGAATTGGACAGGTTTTAGATAATATTTTAATCATTATAATCTTATTTATTTAAATGATTTATTAATGAGGTAAACATTGCATCATTATTGTGACATTAATAATTTAAATTATTTGATGTCTAAAAATTATAAATAAAATATCATTATTTAGGAAATATTTTTATCTTTCTATTGAATATTTATAATCGAAAATCCAACATGTATAACCCTATGTAAAAATTGTTCTTCTAAAAGATGTAAGCTTATGCCATTTTTATTTTTATTTTAACTTTATTAATATAAAGTGTCCCTACCACATACAAGTGGCTCCAAAGGGTCCCCAAATTGACCCAAGGATTCTCATGGTCGGTTATGTGTCCACCAATAAGTTTAGGACACGTTTTAGGGTAATTTTGTATTATTATAATATTATTTTTTAACCTTTATTTACCGGATTTACCCTTAACCATGGTAAATAAAATATTTACCACAGTAATTATTCAAAATGTCTAAAAATAAAAGTTACCTATTTACACAATTTGGACATCCTGATTCCAAATATGGAATCCATTTTTCTAAATTCAAAACACAGAAGTGGCAGAAATTAATTTAAAATTAATTCCCGCTGTCAAAACAAAAAGCGTGTTTTTAAGAGGTAATAACTATCAAAAGATTGACACTTGTTTATGTTCGGTTTAATTGTAAAATTATGCCCAATGATCAACATTATATTAAATGGTAAAAATATATTCTAAATATACTTTAAAACCACTCAAATTCACAATTTATCACTATTAATTATTTTGATTAAAAAAGTTGTTTTTAATTAAAATTTAGTAATTTTCACTATTCATCAAAATATAAAAGTTATCCGAAAAGTACCAAAATTTCAGCCTAGGCTAATTTCAATATTCCGAATCCAAAAATGAAGGCCATTTTGAAATATAAAATATATATGATTTCAAAAAGTAGGTATTACTATCCACAACGGCTAGTTTAATTTGTTGTGGTGTGTGTTAGAACTCGAGGTTGCGTACAACACATGCTATCGCATTATTAGAAGGGAAACGTACCGTGGAAGCTTGGGGTGATACAAAAGAAATGTGGATTTTGAATGATCACAACAAAACTTTTTTGCCATGGTTTAAAAAGACCTTTCTTGGTAGATCAGATGTATCAGAGACATTAAAATGGATAGTGGGTGGTCCATCTTTAAATGTGATAACATGGTCCGCTTATGACATTAATGGCTATACATTTCATACGAAAGCTCAGGACAACAGAAGTGCAGTTCAGAATAGTGGTGTATTGGTGTTTGCATAAGCAATGCATTTTTCGAGTGCTAAGGACAGAAACCCAATTTCGGCATCAAGTGCATATTATGGAGTGATTGAAGACATATGGGAGGCTGATTACTTTAAAATTAAAGTTCTTGTTTTTAACTGTAAATTGTTTATTGGTAACAACAGTGTCAGACACGATGAATTTGGAATGACACTTGTTAATCTGAATAGATTGGAAGACACAGCCGATTCTTTTATAATGGCAACACATGCCAAACAAATTTTCTATGTAGTAGATCAATCAGATATGCAGTGGGCTGTTGTTTTACAAGGGAAAAAAAATATGTTGGTGAGGATGAATTTGATGAAGATTCTGATTTATGTGATATCCCTACTTCCATGGAAATATTAACAGAACATAATGATGAGTATGTTGAAGACATGGTTTGTGCCATAAGGAACGATCACGACGAAGGAATTTGAGAAAAAAATCCAACTGTACATTCCTAAAATTACAGGTAACACATGTTTATTTCTTGTTTACATTTAGTTTTTTCATATAATGTTAGATATTGTAAATTTTTTACTTATTAAAACATGTATCAAACCAAAACGATAAAACAATAAAAACCATAAAGAGGAGAAGTCCTGGGCGCACCGGCCGGCCGGTGGTGGATCACCGGAGGGCCGGTGGTCCAGACAGAGAGGAAGGCTCTCTGTCTGGACCACCGGCCGGCAGGTGGTGATCCAGCGGCCGGCCGGTGGTGAGCCAGCGGCCGGCCGGTGGCACCAGGCAGTGGGCAAGTCTACTGCCTGGGTCCTCCGGCGGGCCGGTGAGCTCACACCGGCGGACCGGTGGACTTTGTGAGTCCACTTTTCAGCTTTCTTGGGCCAACTCCTTGGCAACCTTTTGCCTGTTTTTACCATGTTTATCATTGTTTAACATGCTTACCATATTACCAATGTTTACTATTATGTAATTTAGTACACTTTTCTATTTTCTGATTAAGTAGTATTACAATATTTGAATTTGTATATTTGTGAATTAATGTTTGTTTTTTTGATTGGAAGGAAAATGACAGATCAATCAGTTGATCAGCCACATGATTCTGGAGATGAGCATATTGGTCATACATCTGGGGAGGAACATTCACATGCTCCTATTACGAAAAAGAGTTCAAAGGTTGGTAAGCGTGGGTGCACACGTTAACCAAAATTATCACTTTCCCGTACGAAGGAGGAGAGGATAGTCGTGGAGTTTGATGATGATGATCTTCCTAGAGGTCCAAATGCTAAAGATTTTAAGGGTATTGTAGCAACTCAGGCTAAGAGCAAAGTAAGCATTCTCTATGATGATTGGAGAAGTGTGGATAAGGCGATAATTTCTCACCTGTGGGAGACCATTTTGGTATGATCTTTTGCTATTGTTTGACTGTTCTTTAAATGTTTCTAGTATATATAATATTTTTAACCTCTTTTTTATCAGATGACATTTGATATTCCTGACACTGGAGGAGTCAGGAAGAAATGCTTATCGTTGGCTGCTAGGAGATGGAGGGATTTCAAATCAACCCTCTCATCTGATTTCATTTATGGTCATAGGAGTCGTGAGAATCCATGTCGTATATATCCTTTTATAGATGAAGACACATGGAGACAATTTTTTGAAAGTAGAAGAAAAGAATCATTTTTGGTAAGGGCAATGTAAACTTTTATAAGCTTTCTTATATAAATGATCTTATTATTGTTTTTTTAATGATTACTTATTCTTAATTTACAGAAAACAAGGAAAGCTCATCAAGAGATGAAATCTAAAAATGTATACCCTCATAGTTTATCTCGGGGAGGGTATGCATTATTGGAAGAACAAATGATGGAAGAAAAATTTCAACCACTAAGAGCTGAGTCTTAAAGCTCTGGAGACGTGGCCCCTCCATCCCCTCCATCTAGACATAAGAAATGGAAAAGAGCTCGGAAGGGCAAAAAAGGACAATATCTTTCGGAAGAATCGAGACTCGTAGTTGAGAGGATTGTAAGATATCTATTTTATTTATTTAAGTTTACTATTTTCGTCATATATTTCCAATCATTATAGAAATGTTCAATTAATTATTACAGGACTCTCTTGAGGAGCAGAGTTCACAGGGGACATTTACACCATCTGGGAGGGAAGATATTTTATCTGTGGCATTGGGAAAGCCCGAACATCCTGGCCGTGTAAGGGGATATCGGGCAGGTGTATCGGTAAGAAAAGTGTTGCCACGTTCCTCAACTTCTAACGTTGAGGGAGTTTATTAAAAAAAATAGAATCCTTGGAGTCTGAAGTCCATAATATTAATGCGACAATGGAGGAAAAGATTAGATCATCGGTGCAGATTATGTTTGCAGACTTGCAAAGACAATTTCAGGGTCCAGCTCCCACTCCACCTCTCCCAGTAGCTCCCACTCCCCCACCTCAGCCTGCGGACCCCATTTTTGATCCTCCTCCTCCGCCGCAGCTACCTACTTATTGTGAGTTGTATGTTGATGATCCTCAACATCATATAGTTGCATATGGGATGGTATATTCTATAGGAGATACAGTTCATCATCAACAGTTAGAGGTAGAGAATCAGAGGGTCACTGTACAAGATATTATAGATAGATCAGCTCGGATACCATTACCTACAGATGAGGTGACGACAGTTGGACATAGTATCGGCCATTTTTTACTTTGTCCATCCAGACTTCTTCGAATCATTACCATAGAGGTATGGATGGTATATCTTTTATTTTATATTTTTATTAATGTTTTATCATTTGAAAACTAATATATTTTTCAATTTATTTTTACAGGAATACTTCAAAGGTAAAGAAATACTGTATAGACAACAACAAAGACAAATAGCTATGACATCAGATGCAGATACTAGCAGTCTTGACAAATTGTCAAGATATTCAAATTTGTTGGCGGATCATTATGACTTTACAATGGAAGCTCATGTCTGTGGACGTGAACTAAGTGTGGGGATTATGAAAACTGATATCATGGAGTTTGTCACTGGAGATAAATTGGGCATCAACGTGGTGCAAATTTTTATCATGTAAGTCTTAACACCTTTTCCTTGCGTTATATTTATTAAAAATGTATACTTTTGTCTGCTTTTTATTAGGTATCTGTATAAAATTTTTGAGAGGAATGAGCTGACAGATGTATATGGATTCGTGGACCCACAATTGATTTCCCCTGAAGCATGTGCATTGGATGAGGAACAAATAATGCTTTATATTTCTGATAGATTTGAAAAGAATGTAATCACACAGTGTTAGATGATGCCTTTTTGTGAGAGGTATGAAACACATCCCTCTCAAAGAGTTAATTATCTTATAACATAAAAAACCACTAACGTTAAATTTCCTTTTATCAGGGATCATTGGATGTTAGGGGTTTTTTTCCCTAGGGAGAAAACACTTTATTGGATATGCTCTCTCCATGATGATGTGCGATAAAGTTTTAAGAATATATTGGAAACGTAAGTTTCAATTTCACAATAGTTTTATATATTATAATGAATTTTAAATTTACCCCATTCGTGTTATTTTCTAACAGGGCATGGGTCCACTTTCGAAAAAGCGCAAAGAAAAAGAATTTCAAGATCAAATATGTACATGCGAAGGTAAATATCCATTTATAATTTGTACATTTTGATTTATTACATAAAAATAATATATTGAATTTACACTCATTCAAACAGAAATTTCATGAGCAACAAGGCATCATCGAATGCGGATATTACATGTTAAGATTTATGTATGAAATAATAACAACTGGGACAGTTTTGAGTTTTGACCTGGTAAGATTTCCTCTTTCTCATAATATTTCAATTTGATTTATTCATTATAAATGTTGACTACTATCCTTTTCCTTTGTAGCTTTTTGATGACCCTCAACCCTTTACTTCTGAAGATATCAAACACTTACAAGTGGAGTGGTCAAATTATTTTACAGGTTTGATTGACTTTTAGTTGTTTGTAATGTAAAATGTAATTTTGAATATTGTCAATGTAATTGTGTATTTCGTAGTCGTTTAGGTTGGATTTAGTTTTTTTTGAAGTTGACAGTGTAAGTTTTGAATGTTATAGAAGTGAATGTTTAATTTTTCTCTACTTCTTGTTTTGGTCTACTGTTGATGGTTTTTCTGGTCTGGATTTTGGTATGGGGGGAGAGGTTCCAAGGGGGTGGGTGAGTGTTTGGGGGGTGGCCAAGGGATATGGGAGGGGTGTCCAAGGTGTGTTTGGGGCTGTCCAAGGAGTTGGTTGGGTGTAAATGAGGGTGGGGGGGCTGTCCAAGGGGTGGGGGGTGTCCAAGTGGTGGGTGGTGTCCAAGGGATATAGGAGGAGTGTCCAAGGGGTGTTTGGGGCTGTCCAAGGGGATGGGGAGGTTTTCAAGGAGTAGGGGGGGTTTCCAAGGGGTCGGGGGGGTGTCCAGGGGGTGGGGGGCTGTCCAAGGGGTGGGGGGTGTCCAAGGGGTGGGGGGTGTCCAAGGGATATGGGAGGGGTGTCCAAGGGGTGTTTGGGGCTGTCCTAGTGTTCGGGGGGTGTAAATGAGGGTGGGGGCTGTCGAAGGGGTGGGGGGTGTCCAAGGGGTGGGGGGTGTCCAAGGGATATGGGAGTGGTGTCCAAGGTGTCTGGGAGTTCTTTCCAAGGGGCCGGTTGGGTGTAAATGAGGGTGGGGGGCTGTCCAAGGGGTGGGGGGTGTCCAAGGGGTGGGGGAGTCCAAGGGATATGGGAGGGGTGTCCAAGGGGTGTTTGGGGCTGTCCAAGGGCTCGGGGGGTGTCCAGGGGTCGGGGGGTGTCCAAGGGGTCTGGGAGGGCTGTCAAGGTGTGGGGGGTGTCCAATGGGTGTTTGAGGCTGTACTAGGGGTTTTGGGGGTGTAAAGGAGGGTGGGGGGGGGGGGCTGTCCAAGGGGTGGGGGGTGTCCAAGGGGTGGGGGTGTCCAAGGGATATGGGAGGGGTGTCCAATGGGTGTTTGAGGCTGTACTAGGGGTCGTGGGGGTGTAAATGAGGGTGGGGGGGGGGGCTTTCCAAGGGGTGGGGGGTGTCCAAGGGTTTTGGTGGGCACCAATGTGGTGGGGGAGGGCTGGCCAGGTTGTTAGGTGGGTATAGATGAGGGTGGGGTTCAGTTGGGGCTTGGGGGAGGGCTGGCATGGTTATTTTTGTTTGGTTTCCGGTTGCTTTTTGGTGAGAGCAGTGCAATTATTTAAAAAAAATATCGCTTTCACGTCGGTTATTTTATAACCGACGTGGTAAATAAATCGGTAGGGGTTTATCACGTCGGTTTTTTCGAGAACTGACGTGATAAACCGTTCCCGGGCCTTTTATCACATCAGTTCTTAATATAACCGACGTGATAAAAGGCCTGGGAATCGATTTACCACTTCGGTTATTGGATAACCGACGTGCTAAAACGTTTCCCAGGCCTTTTTATCAAGTCGGTTATTAAAGAAACCGACGTGATAATAGGCCCGGGGAAGGGTTAATCACGTCGGTTATGTCATAACTGACGTGATAAACGATATCCCAGGCGTTTTATGATGTCGGTTTAGAAAATAACCGACTTGATAAACCCCCCCCCCCCCCACGCATATTTATCACGTCGGTTATTAATGAACCGACGTGATAAACACCGTGATGTTAGGGATGTTACGTCGGGTTTTAAATAACCGACGTAAAAAAAGTTATTTATAATGTCGTTCGTATTAACGTCGCCTAAAAACCGACGTAAATAATGAAAAATAACCGACGTAAAAAATGTTTTCTTCACTAGTGGAAACATTTTACATTTGAACTTGAGATACTTCAATAAGGTCAAAAAAGATCATCAAGGCATGAGAAAGGAATCCTGAGGAATTCCATAATAAAATTAACATTTTTCATAACTTGAAGATGTGGCTACATAATTTAACATAGAAAATCATGAACATATCACCAAGGTCCATCCCCAAGGTGTCATTTGAAAATTACCAAGCTTATTCACCATGGTATCATGAAAATTGTAATCTCTAGTGGTTAAATCATTACCCAATGCATTGGAGCGCTATCAGGTTGCACCCTTAAATTTGATTTTATTATCATGTGACCCACATATATCATCATCAAACATTTCAAAAATAACCCATATAGCATAAAATAAATGTGTTTAATTTCATAATCATAACATTTTAAAAAACTGCTTTAAAGACACGATCTTAATGTCACTTTAAACCCACAGAAAGGGAAAGCGGGTCTCATGTATGTAAATCCCAGAATTTAAAATAAAAAATTTTGATATATATGTGAATACCCTTGTAGAAATAATATCTTTGAGTATTCACTTTATAACATAAAATAATTTTGAGAAAAGAGAGAGGCATTTTGAGACGAAAATTCTGCAGCATAACGACTATGTTACGAGGTTTTAGAAAACATTGAAAAGAGAGGAGACATGGGTCACCCACTCATAAATGAACCATAAACAGTAGGGTGACAGAATATAAGGGATTTAAGAACATGGAAATGAAATTGGAAAGATATACCATATGAAATGAAAAACATGGAAGTGAGACAAAAATAAGATTTCTCTTATGAAAATTCGGCAGCCTAATGACGTCACTTAACTTCAATAAAAAAAATGATTTGACAAGATAAAATAGGGTATCTCATCATATGATCATAAGAGATCAGAATGATAGATATAGAGATCATACCCAAACATAATAAAAAGGAACTTTAAATACTTGACATGAAAATCGAACATGAAAATTGAGAAGGGTGAAAGAATCACTGAAACATTCTGCAGCCTAACGGCGTCACATAAACTTTCATAAAACGAAATGATGAGAGTAAGAGGGGATATCTCATCATATAAACATTAAAAGGGCACTAATAGGAATAAAAAATAACATACTCTCACATAAGAACATGGAGCATAAAAAGCATGACATGAAAGAGATTACATGAAAAGAAAGAGAGAGGTCAGATCCCTTATCTTAAAACGTAACTCCTAAAACTCAATTATTTGGACCTTGAGAGCATGGGGGAACCTTGGGAGGAATCCTTGGGAGGTAAGGAGACCAGAAAATCGTTGGGGGAGATTTGGGAGTGAAAACAAAAGGAGGAAAGGGTGGGTATTTATAGGGAAAGTGAGGGGACAAGACATTAATGGCCAAGGGACACCTCATAAGTGGTTTTGGCAAAACCATGGGCTTGCCCATGGTATTTTCTCATGGTATTGGCCACATGGGACACATCATACCTTATCTTACTATTCATAAGTCGACCATATTGATTACATACTTAATACATCATTTAATGATGTCATTAAACACACGTCACTTAAAAACTGTATTTTCACTATTCATCGAAAATTCAACTTTCTCAGAATAATCCCAAAATTTCACCTTAACCAAATATCATTGCTATGATTTCAAAAATGAAATCCATTTTATAAAAATAATTTCATAAATATTTTTAATTTAATTTTTAATTAAAAAAACACTATTCACCAAAAATTCATTTTTTTCATAAAAATCCCCAAAAATTACCTTAACATAATATCGATGCTCTGACTTCAAAAATAAAGTCCTTTTTATAAAAATAATCCTATAATTATTTTTAAGTAAATTTTTAATTAAAAAAACACTATTCATCCGAACAAACTAATACTTGACTAATAATTTATGAAACCGTTATTTACCCATTTTATTGAATCACATTACTTAATCTAGGTGTCTAAATTATATTAAATATTTCTTTGAGTGAAATTACTAATCCATTTGGTCACATTACTAATCCTAAGCATAAAATCACTATTCATAATTTACAATTCATCAAAAATTAAGTTGATCTTATTAGACTCCAAATTCCTTACTGAACAATTTTGTAGAAGACCATTTTTTGAAAATCATTACACATCATTAATTATTTAGGGTTTACATAAATATTTTAAAATATCATTTTTTCAAAATTCATCAGTAAAATACATCCTAAAATTATCCGTACTTTTGAAGTTTCACAAACATCACTAAATGATGAAATCTTAATTTATTCATACCAAAGGATTACACAAAGAAGCTAGGGTCTCATCACATAGCCCCTTATAACATCGGCATATGACCTAAGTGTAAGGTGTGATATGGTGATAGAATATGAGGTAGTCTCAGATAACATTTCCCTAGTAGTAATCTCTACTAACTTGAACTTCTCCCATAGGCGTTTCTGTTCAAGCTTGACACGCTGGAGTTCGGCTTGGGCTTGGTCCAAAGCGAAGCCCAAAGATGCCACATCCTTCCCAAGCTCTGATAACTGGGCTTCATAAGGTTCGAGTCTACTAGATGAAGCCATAAAATCCTCTTTCTGCATTAACCATTAACATCTTATTAAATCATTAAGAGTAATTTAATATACTACTCAAAAAGATTGGGTCGTTACAACATCCATGCCCGAACACACCTGGGCCTCATCCTGATGATATTTGGGAAAACAAAGAATGCGAAGAGTCTTGGGCTAAAATCACACCAATCTAAACCTACCCGAAGAGTCTTACGTTTATGTTCACCTCAAGACATCATAGCCCATGGAAGAAGGAGCGAGAAGGAGCTAGTAACTAAGGGGAAAACACCCTCTCCCATGAAATGGGAGTGTTCGTCACTCAGTGCTCAACATGGGTGGGCTGTGAAAAAACATAAAGACACAAATACATATATGTATAACAAACACACATCCCAACTTATGGCTATTAAACAGAGAAACTAAGCACGTGCCTCGACACTGCTACTACGAAGCATTCATACAACAAACAATCCCTACCGCATTTAAGTATTCATGTTTCAAATGTATTTGTGTATTAGTTCCTTAACTACTGGGAAAATATCAAACCAGATCAAGCGTTTCGTAGAACAAAACCCCGCCAACAACAAATAATGTTTGATAGAACAAAAGCAACACAAAACCATCCTTTTAATCATCAAACAATCCCCATTGACTGTTCCTGTGTTTAATTCATTATCGTTCCCCACAGTTCATTTATCAATTTTTCACATTCATTTAATGACACAACCCATTACTGTATCCCTGCTGCCACTATAACCACATCTCCACAACTGTATCACAAAACAAGGCTCGTGCCACATCATTTCGCATTTAATATCATGTATTGAAGCCCCGCTTCCCATCCTATTCATAATAACCCATGATTCACCCCATTTATCTCACACACCATGTAACCAAACCAACAACCACATGTTCATTATTCCATTTTGTTCAACCGCAGTGATCACACAAGGGTTCCGAATATTCATTTAATTAGCCAAGTTTATGTGATTAAAAAATTTCCATATTCCACAATGTTTCCATCCACCGATCGGTCTAGAAAGATAGGGTAATATTTAATTGAGCAAGAAAAGGCCCCCAACGGCCGCGATCATCAATAGGCATAAGCCTATTCAAATCACAACATTACAATAGGATAAACAACGATAAACATAGAAACTTCTCCATCCTCGTTTTTTAAGCCAGTTATTAACTTCATTAAACGGGTTCAACTATGTCTCGTGAAAGCAAGAGGACACCCATCTCGCATGATGCACAAATTATAGAGACAAAGTTAAGATCCCTACCTCAACAGGTTCTGATCACAATGCTCCCCTAGATCAACTTTAGAAGACGTCTGTCAACGTCCTTCACTTATGTCAAAACCTAGAAAAAACCCCCTCGGGTGGAAGCGGTGAAAGAAAGGCCAATGGGAAGACAACAGATCCAAGCTCATAATTTCCGCCTCGTCGTCACAAACTTGTGGCCACTGACGGATCGTAAATCAGAGCTTGGACAAAGATGTTTTGGATGAAAGGAGCTTTGGAGTCTCTCGGGAGGGCTCTGCTCAAAGGAATGGGGAGGAGAGGAATGATTTGAAAATGAGGAGAGGCCCCCTCATTTTATAGGTGAGAAAAACTAAATTACACTATGTGTACTTCCTAGTACACGGCGTGTACAAGGCCATTACACATGGTCGCCAAACGGCTTCCAACACGGCATTCAACGCTGCACACGATCATTGACGTGTCAACACACGGTTTGAGGGTAACACGTATGCAGGGAGAAACTACACGGCGTATAGGTTGGGCTACATGGAGGGTATATATTTATTTCACGCGGCAAGGACACAGCTTTAACATGGAACATGTTCGTTGACAGTCAACACACGGTTTGTGGGTAACGCGTACGCAGGGAGAAACTACATGGCGTGTAGGATGGGCTACACAGCATGTACATATTTATTTCAAGTGGCAAGGACACTGCTTCAACAAGGCGTATACTCGTAAAGGTGTTACATGGCATGTACTCACACCACACGGCGTCCGGTCACAAAATTATGACATGTGTGGGAAAAGTCCATTCTTCCCTCCAGAACACTTCATGACCATCTTTTCGACAAAGGAAAGGGCCGGAGAGGTCCGGGCCATTACACCAGATACCTCTTAAAACATTATCGTCCCCTAGAATTCAAAAACCAACACAGAGGAACCCAACAAGATACCTATTAGGGTTGTCGTTATAATAGGAACCCAACCAACAACCCCAATCATATGTGTTGTGAATTCCTTCACCTATGTCGAGATATTATCCGCTTTAGGCGGCACTGACTCTCCTGCAGAGGTTTAATCACTTCCGCATTAATGCATCTCGATTAAGAATTGCATCTTCCCACTTCCAAATATTAGGATTTTTTTCAACTTACACTACCACCAACACCATAAAACCAACACACTGCCCGGCCACATGGCTTGGGGAATTCCTTCTCCTATGTCGAGATATTATCCGCTTTAGGCGGAACTGACACTCTCGCATGGGATCAATCACATATTCATTAATGAGTCTCAATTAAGGATAATGTTTTTCCCATTCCCCACACATGAGAACATGTTACACACTTTCAGAGAAAAAGGAAACAAAATGTCACACAATTGACAAGCCAAGCATTCTATATATCAAAGGTACTGTTTATAACCTCAAAACAAAGCTCATAAGAACAAGGAAAAACACAAGTCAAAACAACTTCGGGTACTGAGCATGCATCTGAGCCTCCCACTCCCAAGTGCTCTCCTCGAGGCCTCCAAGCCACCACAACACGCGAACCAAGGCGATGGTTCGTCCACAGAGCACCTTCTCATCACGATCCTCGATTCTGACTGGTCATTCCTCGAAGGTCGCGTCGTCTCCCATATCTAACTCTCCCCAGTCGATAACTTGACAGTCGTCGTGTAAGTACCGACGAAGCTAGGAGATGTGGAAGACGTCATGAACCTTCACTAACATAGGTGGTGGGTCCAGCTGCTATGCCACCTCGCCGACTCGCCTCAACACCTCGAATGGTCCGATAAACCTAGGGGAGAGCTTACTCCCCTTCCCAAACCTCCGCTACCCCTGTCAAGGGGATGCCTTCTAGAACCCATGATATCCCACCTCGAACACCAAGGGCCTCCTACGACGATCAGCATAAGACTTATGTCGGTCCTGAGCAGCTTTCATCCTCTCACGCACAAGCTGAAATTTCTATGTGGTGCTCTGTACTACCTCTGGCCCTAGAGCACCTATCTCACCAACCTCTTCCCTGCAAATGGATGAACGACATGGTCTTCCATACAAAGACTTAAACGGTTCCATGAGAATGGTAGAGTGAATGTTGTTGTTGTAGAAGAACTGTAATAAAGGAAAGTGTCGCACCCATGATCCTCTGAAATCCAAAACGCATGCTCGCAACATTTCCTCTAACTTTTGGATAGTCCGCTCTGTCTTCCCATCGGTCTGGGGGTGGAAAAGAGTACTAAGGGGTAGATGGGTTCTAAAAGCAAGTTGTAACCCCCTCCATACTCATGAGGTAAACTGAGTATCCTGATCTGAGATGATAGTCTTCATAACTCCATGTAAAAACACCACCTCATCTATGTTCCTCTATTCTATGGTACTCACCGGGCCCGACTCCTTAATTTCTACGAAGTGAGCTGATTTCGTCAGTCGATCAATCACAACCCAGATAGCAACATATCCACCCTGAGCTCTAGGTAGTCCTGTGACGAAGTCCATTTAGATGTCATCCCATTTCCACTTGGGGAAATATAAAGGATGCAACAAACCACTGGAAACACAGTGCTCAGACTTTACTTGCTGGCACACTAGACACATAGCCACAAACTCTGCCACTCCCCATTTCACCCTTGTCCACCAAAACTATTCCCTCAGGCCTCGGTACATTTTTGAAACTCCTGGATGTACCGCCAAGGCTGAGCTCTGGAACTCATAGTGAACTCCCTCACACATAGCCTCTGGAACAAAAAACCTTCCATGAAAAAGAATCTGATGTCGGTTGTCCTCTGACGATCCTTCTGGAGCGTTTCCTTGATCAATATGATCCCACATTACTTCCGCCTCGGAGTCTCCCCACTGAGACTCTTTCACCTTCTGCAACAAGGAGGACTGCACCGTCATCTAAAACAAACAGCCTATAACAACCTATACACTTTCATCCAAGTGCAAGGCAGGCGACTCTCCTATCACATTCCAAGCATCAGCAGATATCCTCAAACCAATTCCTTATGTAATTTCCTGCTCAGGGCTGTAGCCACGATGTTTCCCTTACCTTTAGTGTAAGAGATCTCTCAGTCGTAGTCTTGGAGAAACTCAACCCATCTCCACTGCCGTATGTTCAGGTCATTCTTGGAGAAGATATAACGTAATATCTTGTGCTCTGAGAAGACCAAAAATTGCTCCCCAAGGAGTTAATGTCGCCAAAACATCAGTGCGAACAATACTGCTGCAAGCTCTAGGTCATGGGTGGCATAGTTATGCTCATTAGTGTGAAATTTCCTAGACCCATAACAGATCATACCCCTCTTCTGCATCAGTACGCACCCCAAAACAAAGCTAGAAGCATCACAAAACACCTCATACAACAACACTTCCTCTGGAAACCTGAGTACTGGAGCACTAACCCGCATCTCCATTAGGTAGCCGAAAGCTCTTTGGCAGTGCTCGCTCCAGAGCAATACCTGGTCCTTCCTAGTCAATGCTTTCAATGGAGTAGCAACTTGAGAGAAGTATGAAACAAACCTTCGATAATAGTCTGCCAACCCCAGGAAACTACGAACTTCTTCCACGTTCTTGGGTGATTCCCAAGAAACAACTGCCTCCACCTTCGACGGGTCCACTGACACTCTATGTTGAGACACCACATTCCCAAGGATGTGTACTTCTTGTGTCAGGAACATACATTTCAACAATTTACCATAAAGCTGGTGGTGTCGAAGGAATTCCAAGACTGCCTTGAGATGCTCAACGTGCTCCTCCTATGATCTTGAGTAGATTAGGATGTCATCAATAAATACAATGATGAACCGGTCTAGAAACTCTCGGAAGACAAATGTCATAAGTCCCATGAACACAGCTGGTGCATTCATAACTCGAAACGGAATCACTACAAACTCGAAGTGCCCATACCTGCACCTGAAAAACATCCTAGAGATGTCACTGTCCTTTACCCTCAAATGATGATATCCCGATTTTAGATCAATCATAGAAAACCAACCTTCTCCCCTTAGCTGGTCGAAGAAATCATCTATCCTTGTAAGGGGGTTACAATTCTTGACCGTTACCTGATTCAACCTTCAATAGTCTAAGCATAGCCTGAGACCACCATCTTCCTTCTTCCCAAACAAAACTGGTGTTCCCCATGGTGATACGATGGGTCGAACAAAACCCTTCTCCAATTGATCGTCTATCTGAATCTGAAACACCCGCAACTCTGAAGGTTCCATCCGATAAGGGTGCATCAAAAATGAATGGGCAGCTGGCTGTAAGTCTATCATGAACTCAACATCACATCGGGGGTGGGGGTGTAGAGTCACAAACTCCTCGGGAAAAACATCAAGGAACACCCCAACAACCTCTGTAACATCCATCGTCTTTGTATCATCTGAAACCACTGATAACACGCCTAATAAGGAAATGAGAGGCTTCACATGTCGGTTTCCCACCTGATATCTCCCCTCACCAAAAAAAGCTAAAAGCTTCCCATCCACGTCAGAGAACAGGACTCTTATTCGGAAGCAGTACATAACAACACTAACATAAAACAGCCAGTTGATGCCTAGGATGACATCGTATGGCTCCATCTGTAGCAAAAGAATATCCCCACTATATCGATGTGGTCCCAACGTCAGCCCACATCCCCGACAAACACAAGATACACTGGTCTGATCTTCAACTAGTGTAATATTCACCAGGGGTATTTAAAGTCTCTCTACATCTAGTCCCAAATCATGGGCTAGACCGTGTGCAACAAATGAGTGCAAAGCTCCCAAATCGAACAAATCACAAACGAGAGTGCTGAACAATCAAATCGTACCTCACACCACCTATGGTCCAACCGGAGATGCCAATTCTACTGCGTGCAAATGTCCACACCCAGATCATATGGCTCTCTGATGTCGTCCACCCCCCCTACCACACCGTGGTCGGTGTCCCTGAGGAGCACCCTGAGTTCAGCCTCCTCCTGCAAGGTCTGCCCTCTGAGGAGTAGGGTCATGCTGCTGCTGGATGGGCCTCGGTGGAAACTAGTGCTACTGAGGTCGGTGTTGAACCTACACACCCCCACTGTTCTGAGATCAGGTCGGGCACCGACTCTGAATATGCGTGAAAACTCCGCAAGATAAATAGATCAGTCATGGGATCATGGAAAAGGGATGAGGACCTGAAGATATGAACTCGAACTGCTGGGGACTGCTCTCTACTGGCCTAAATCTGGATGGTCATGTCGCAGGAGACCTGCTGCTGACTTCCTTCCCCTTCAAAGAACCTGGCTGGATCACCTCTCATGGTCCACCTCCCAGGTGAGTGCATCCTATCTATAACCTTTAACTTCTTCTATCTTCCAAGTATGTCGGAAGGGTGAATTGGGTGACAACATACTGGAGTGAAGGACGAAGCGCCTCCTCCAAACGTCTCTCCCAAGACTCTTCATCCGGAAAGAGATCCGTAGAAAATTGTAGGAGACCCATGAACTTGATCCCCAATTCTCATACTGACATACTCCCCTGCTGGAGGGAGAGTAACTCATGCCACTTCTCTGCCTTGATAATTGGAGAAAGGAATTCTTCTTGGAACTCCTTCTCAATGTCAGGCCATGGAACCTCTTCCTCTGACCTCTCCCCGAGGTAGAGTGTCCACCACTGGCATGTCGCGCCTCTTAGCTAACTGAATCGTAGGGTAACCAAATACTCCCTCGGAGAAAGGATCAAATAAAATTGATCCCTAGCTCCTCAAGACACCACCCCGTCTCTATATCCGAAGTATTACCCTCGTACTTCTTGAGCGTTTTTCGCTGGAAAGAATGGAGAGTCTTATGCCATTGATCATCTTCCTCCTCTCGGTCAATCCTCAACTGATAGACTGCCTGAATCTGCTGGGGCTCGACTGTTAGCGTCTCCAGGGGATGATGTCGAGGTGATATTGTTGTAATGTAAACAAATAACGCCTAAGCCCTAGTAGCCAGGAAATTTCTCAAGGTTTCATTTTAACACTATATTTCAATTTCTTTCCCAGAACACACAATTCAAGTAAAACACAATCTTGATGATGCATGTACTATCCCTAGAGTCTCTGCCCTGCAATCAATGTAGTATCACTTGGTCGATCGGTAGGCTCAGAGTCCTTGCATCGGATCACGGGGGAACCTGAAATCTCGTGTCATAGCCAGTATTCCCTAGCCTATGTCACCCACCAAGATAAGACAACATTATTTCCCTACCATCCCAGGCAATCCTCATCATTCCAAACTCCAGACTCCATCCTATCCCTCAACCATCCCTTTTATACCATTATATCACTACCCCTCCCACCAAAGATGACCCTCCTGAGCTGACTATCGTGAAAGGGAGATAATGACCCCCGAGTCCCGCCTCCAGTAGGCCCTGGAGTGGTGACTAGCACCAAGGGTATGATATTTCACAAATATGGGAGGCATTAGACTTGTTAATTATTTAATATCAGGAAATAGGATGAGTCAAACACCAAATGAAAAAGGAAAAAGTAAATGAAAATAAACCCAAAACAATCCCACATGCATGTTTAAAGAATTCTGAAACAAGGTTCAATTACAAGAAAACTCAAAAGTTCAATACCAAAAGAAACAAGAGTACAACAACTGCAACAACTCCAACTTTCCCGACTAGTAGGGTCTCACACGGCCCTGGTAGTCCTCCTGGAAACAATAAAGTAATCCTAGGGTGAGCATACAAGTATACTCAGTAGGGAAACCTAAATCTCTCATTCACATGCGAGAGACATCCTAATGTCCCGTGAGAACAATAGGAGAATCCAAAACCTATCAAGGAATTATATCCACTAAACCTCACCATCCACGCTCCCCAAAAACACAAAACAAAAGTTTGTAGTATATAAGAATAAGAGTATTGGGTACCCCACACCATTCCCCCCCCCCCACCACGAGCTAGCTGCTCTTCTTAACAGTGAATGTCCTGCCACTACCACACTCTTCCTG
Organism: Viscum album; assembly: GCA_963277665.1. Lineage (NCBI taxonomy): Eukaryota > Viridiplantae > Streptophyta > Magnoliopsida > Santalales > Viscaceae > Viscum > Viscum album. The sequence continues at coordinate 198,720,254 of OY728121.1, read as the reverse complement.
TCCGCACACACCTAGGCCTCAAAAAGTCACACATCCCTCCCGAACACACTTGGGCCTCACAAACCACATATCCTGCTCGCACACACCTGGTCCTTACAAACCATAATCACATCCCCGTCCGAACAGACCTGGGCCTCATCCTGAAGAATCTGGGGAAAACAAAGCCTTCCCGACGAGTCTTTGGATAAAATCACACCAATCGAAACCTACCCGATGAGTCTTAGGTGTAAGGTCGCCTCAAGCCATCACAACCTATGGAAGAAGGAGCAGGAAAGAGAATGTTACTAAGGGTAAAACACCCTCTCCCATGAAATGGGAGTGTTCAGCACTAAGTTCTCAACATAGGTGGGGTGCGAAAAAACACAAAGATACAGATAGATATATGTATACGAAACACACAGCCCAACCTATGGCTTCTAAACAGAGAAACATAGAACGTGCCTCGGTACTGCTACTACGAAGCATGCATTCAAAGAAACAATCCCAACCTCATTTAGGTTTTCATGTTTCAATAGTATTAGTTTATTAGTTCCTTAACTACTGGGCCACTATCAAACCATATCAAGCATTTCGTAGAACAAAACCCTTCCAACCACAAATCAAGTTAGATAGAACAGAAGAAACAAAAAACCATCCTTTTTATCATCATACAATCCCCATTGATTGTTCCTGCATTTAATTAATTATAATTCCCCACAGTTTATTTATCAACATTCCACTTTCATTTAATAACACAACCCATTACTGCATCCATGTGGCCACTATAACCACATCTACACAACCGTATCACAAAACAAAGCTCGTGCCACATCATTTCCCCTTTAATATCATTTACCGTAGCCCCTCTTCCCATCCTATTCTTAATAACCTAGGATTCACCCACTTTCTCTCACACACCACGTAACCAAACCAACACCCACATGTTCATTTTTCCATTTTGTTCAACTGGGGAGATCACACAAGAGTTCTAGATATTCATTTAATCAGCCAACATTACGTGATTAACCAATTTTCATATTCCACAATGTTTCTATCCACAAAACGGTCTATAAAGATAGGGAAACATTTAATTTCACAAGAAAAGGCCCCAAAATACCATCATTTTTTGTAGTCATAAGCTTATTAAATTCACTACATGAAAATTGGATAAACAAAGATAAACATAAAAACTTCCCCATCCCAGTTCTTTAAGCCAGTTATTATCTTCATTAAACAGGTTCAACTATGTCTCGTGAAAGAAAGAGGACACCCATCCAACATGATGAAAAACTTATAGAGATGATGGTAAGATCCCTACCTCAGCAGGTTCTGATCACAACGCACCCTCATATCAACTTTAGACGACGTCCGTCAGCGTCTGTCGTTTCTGTCCAAACCAGGAAAAAACCTCCTTGGGTGGAAGCTTGGAAGGAAAGGAAAAATGGAAGACAATGGATACATTCTCAGAAGTTCCCCCTCATCATTAATATCTCATGGCCACTGATGGATCATAAATTGAAGATCAGACAAAGAAGTTATGGAAGAAATGATCTTTGGAGTCTCTCAGGAGTTCTCTGCTCGAAGGAATGGGGAGGAGAGGAATGATCTAAGGCGGAGAGGCCCCCTCCTTTTATAGGAGATAAAAACTAAAGTATATTTGCATGTACTTCCTAGTACACTGTGTTTACTAGGCCATTCCACATGCTCGCCACACAGCTTCCAACACAGCACACAACCGTTGACTAGTCAACACACAGTTTTAGGGTAACACGTACGCGGGGAGAAACTACCCGGAATGTATGATGGGCTATATGGTGTGTACTTATTTATTTCATGCAGCAAGGAAACAGATTCAACATGGCACACATTATTTGATTGGTCAACACACGGTTGGAGGGTAACACGTACGTGGGGTGAAACTACACGGCGTGTAGGATGGGTACACTGCATGTACTTATTTATTTAACGCGGAAAGGAGATGGCTTCAACATAGGGTATACTCGGCAAGGTGGTACAAGGAGTGTACTCACACTACACGACATGTAGTCACAAAATTCTGAAAATTGTGGGGAAATTCCATTCGACCCTCCAGAACACTTCATGACCTTCTTTTCGACAAAGGAAAGGAACAAAGCAGTTCGGGCCATTAGACATTCTTACATTGAAGGAACATTGATGTATACTTAGATATATCATTCTTCATATTTCTCCACTAATAGTGCTCCCAATGATCTCAATATATAATTTTCCTCCCATGGTGAATCAGTATGAACATTGAATATCGATACCTAGTTCGAAAGTATGTAATGGGAATATTTTTCTTCCCCGCCTTTAATTAGTGATATCATGTATGAAAGTACACCTTCGAGAAATAATTACCCAATGTAGTTAATCAAAGTAGTCATATATCATTGTTAGGGGATACATATTCTTAATCATGAATTTATTGAGCACATGATAATTAATGAAGAGTGGAATTAATATATCATTATTTTTATTAAAAAGGACTAGTTCTCCCCATGGTGATGGACTATGACATATAAAACCCTTCAATATATATTTCCTATAATTCCTTTATAATTCATCCAACTCAATACTGGACATTCTATAACATATCTATAATATAGACAAGTATCCTAGAATAAGTTCAATTGGGAAGTAAACTACTCATATATGAATTCCAAAAAACACTTCTGAGAACACATCATTATTGTCCCTCGTAATGGGAATGTGTTAGATAATGATACTATCCTTTGTATAAATTACTTATGGTAAATATTATTTCACCTCAGAAAATAATATCCATAATTGAGATAATTCTACTGGTAGATATTCATCATACTCCATGCACTTTTACAGAATTAGAGGATACCATAGGATGTGAAGGGCGACCTCCCTTTTCCAAATGTCAATGTTTCCTTTGTATAAAGATATCAAATAAGTACCAAATATATAATCAAAAACCACTAAATGAATTATGAAAATATTCTATAGGAGTTTCGTTCACGAAAATTTACCCGAGTAGGAATTACATACATTATATGAAATAATTTCCAAAATTTCTATTTCCCTAGGTAACACAGCATCCAAATTTCAAACTGTTGTTTGAATAGTTCTAATAGACAAACATTATATAAATGAATTTGTAGAATAAGAATAAAATAGTATGTTCCCTATTCATGGATGAATAACCAACATATATGTAACCGCATAAATTTTGTGATCCAACTCAATAGTAGTCATATTATATGAAATACCATACTTCTATGGATGTTATGGTTGTTTATTTCCCCCAAAAACACATTTTTTATGAAATGGTTTTAATAATTCTAATGTTCCATTTAGCAAAAACATTTCACACTATGAGGATTGTTGATCTGAACCTTCCATTCATCTTCCTCATTAGTGGGATTCTTCAAATCTCTTCATCGATTATTTCCATTATTCCCTATTAGTCAACATTTGAATAATTTCCTGGTTCCCATCTAATTTATCCAAAGATGCATCTTCTGACAAATTTTGACATGTTTGATGTTGGGTTTTCATTCCATCATTGGATTTTTATTTCAATCTTGAAATATTAAGGTCCACATTCCTATTTTAATCTTCTGGACCATGATATCAATGAGATTCTCTTATCACCATTTCATCCATTAGTGTACAATGGACAATATCCTCCTGGATATTAATGTCTCAAATCACTAATGGTTTCTATATATTCATCATTAGTCAACTAAATATGTAAAACCCCCAATCATTCGGTGTTCAAAAAAGGTAGATGTGTATCAGGAAATCCTTATTATGTTTCAGTGGTATTCCCCAGTAGATTTTTCATCCTTTTTCTTCAGTCAAAGGAACTCACATTTCTCCTTGAGGAAGAGGGTTCAGGTAAATAATTATTCAAAAATATTTTCTAGAATTTTTCCAAATCCATGAAATCAATTTCATCCTTGGTGGTTGTTATCTTGGTAATTTTCCACCACTGATCAGTTTCCCCATCCAAATGATATACATTCATCACCACTCTCTATAGTTCTAATTACTGTAGGATATATCATATCATATCAATTGAGTTAGTCGATTTTTATATTTTGGGAGGTTTAAAAGATCTACTAAATATAAGAGTATTTTGACACAACAATGATTTGAAAGTATAATTCCATCTCTTATGAGAAGGAGGGTGTTCCACATGATTTATGTTATTATTCATAACATGAATTAGTTGAGAAAGTAATTTTAGGAATTTTTGATCACCTATTCCTATCATTTTGAGAATTGCGTTATGGAAATCGTCATATTAACTATCACATAGATTATTTCAATGGGTTCTCCTATTTCAATTAATTAATAGAGAAACGTGTAATTAAAATTAATAGAGATCTGATACACATCAAACAATAATTAAAAAACTAAATTGCTGATCATGGAATGATAAAATTGATGTTGGAAATGATATCCTAACTATTGATTCCCTATTTTTCATTCTAGGATAACAGCGGGGAGAGAACAATACTTAAGGATCATAGTATATGTTTATTCTCATAATATCAAAAATTACAATACCATGCTCTAGAAACAAATAAATGGCCCAATTCTTTTACACATAGTATTAGATATTTTTATTCATTAATAAACTTGAAATATAAGACAAAGATAATAAATTCTAGTGTATTTTTAGAATTATGTACATAAAATTGAAAATATGTAACCAAAATAAATACATCATGTATTTAATCTTGATAAAGGGATAATAAATTCATTTTGGATATTACCTATTCATAAAATATCATCAGGAATTCATGAACAAAGGGATGATCTAAAATCCCACAAAGGACATAATAATGTGAATAAAACAAGTCACATTGGTTTGAGTGCATAACATGGAGACATAAAAATTCATGTAACATGAATACACATATAGAAGGATAACATATAGAACATGGGATAATGTAATTATGGAATGAGAGAAATGTTGAAAAAACATACCACATGACATAAGAATTAGTCAAGGGTAACTGCCAATACCATTTCAAATAGAGGAAGATGAGTCCTGGCTAACCACCATGACCATCACACGTGGTGTAGCATGGGTAAAGGATAACCACTAAGACAATTTTAGATAAGGTATAATGTTACAAGGAAAACCACAATGACCATTAGACAAGTTGTATCATGAGACAAAAAACTACCCTATGAAATGGAGAACTATCTCGTCATATCCTTCCTAACATGTTCAAGAATGTGTGTACCAAATGAAGAGTCATAATAAGGAATCAAAAGTAATAATAAGGGTTTCCCATTGAAATAATTGGGTTTCCTAATCATGTCTATAGTCCCAAAAAAGGGAATATCATTACGGTGTCCATGAAATAAATGGTATAAATCATGAATCAAAATTTATATGGAAAAAATATCATATATCATGATAGGTGATTCCAAACTCATTTTAAGACATGTAAAATGAATATTTTTTAATAAAATATTAGAAATAAAATATTTTATTGTAGTTTAATTAAAATATTAAGGATTATAAAAAATCAAAAAGACATAATTGTTTGTATAAAATCATAAATGAACAATGATATTTTTTCATTATAAAATTATCAATTTTGAAATAATAATGGTGGATTCAAAGTTATTGTATAGGGCACATGAAAATTCATAAAAAATTTGATGTTTCCATCGATCATGTTTTCTTATCAGGAAGAATTGAGATAGAAATATTTTCAAAACAATTATAAACCAAAAAATATGATTTAAATGATTTTGATACGTGAGTTTTAGTCATTAAAATATAATTTATAATAATAATTTTATAATAAGTATTAATTAAATTGGGGTAAATAGAGAGAAATTGTATCCTGAATGAAAAAATGGAGGTTTGAAATGAATCCTTTACCATATGTCTGAATGTGTTTTTCAATTGATGTTATGTTCCTGTATAATCATGTCAAGTAAAATAATTAATTAATTCATATTATTTGATAACTATATTTTATTTCTTATAATATAATTATGTTCATTTATGGAATTCTTGAATGGATTTAATATATAATTTTATTGTTCGGGAGCTTTTATTTTCATGGATTTCATTATTAGTTAACAAGTATACATGTTTTGGAAATAATAAAAAATGAGAATAGTTGTCCATAATTTTAATTATATGTTATTACTTATCATACATATTGTTAATTGGACTTATATATTAAATTTTTTATACATGAGGTTGATTCATTTGAATAGAAATTTAAGGGTATCTGTTTAGATTATTATGGTGTTTTTCAGTCATCAAAAACTAGTTTTTCATTATTAATTGATTTTTTATACACTAGTTCCCAAGAATTAATTAATTTATAATAATTATATAATAATATTGTTTGAAAATAATTTTTTTTATTCCCATATTTGAATGTGATAGAGTATATTGAAATCTCACTATCCTGGAATACGATAAATTAAAAAATCACGGATGATGTTTTCAATATTAGAACAAAAAATGGAGGGGAAAAGAATTTATTATAGTTATAAAAATAAAATAATAAAACTATTTTATATTATAAATTCTGGAGTTATCATTTCACCTATATATATGGAGGATATTAGAGGATTAAAATTGAAAACAAATTAAAAATTAATTAAATCGAAAAGAAATAGGGTTCTTCCTATTGAATTATTCTCCCTAAGAACCTCTTTGTGCCACTTGAATTTGGTCTTTTATTGAGTCCAATAGATTATGGAAATGGGGGAGGGTCTTGGGATTCTTTTAGGGCATAAATTGGATTTGATTTAAGGCTATTGATATGTGATGATAAGATTTGGTGAGGGGTTGTATTTATAGTCGAGGTTATGAATGCCATTTTTATTATTTTATTCATATGATAACTATTTTGGCTCAAGAATACATAGAGAATGTATTATTGTGACTAAAAACTATAAATTGTTCTTTTGAGATCGAACCAATTGATTTACATCATTCATGACCCTAAATTTCATATATTTGGATTAAAATTTCAAACACCAAAAGTTACCAAATGTCACTATTCACCAAAAATTAAACAATATTAGAAAAATCAAAAAAATAGAAGAAAATATTTCATGATGTTTATAATTAAATAATGAACTCCATTCCAAGAAAAAAAATTCTATATTTTACATATTTATTTTGAAATTTAATTCTTCATTCACAGACTACATAAAAAATTTAAATTCATAACTAATTTTATTACACATTTAAATATTAACTATGTTCTAAAAAATATCTTATAATTATAAGATAATAAAATTTTAATTTCGGATTTTATTTTATGAAAATAAATTATATTTTAGATAATCATAATAATTATTTAATTTTAAATAAACATATATGTTTCAGAAAAATATTAACACTTAATTTACCATTTTTAAATCTTTTAGTTACATTTTCCATGATATAAATATATATTTTTATTTATAAGATCACCAAACATTATATATACTTTAATTGGTGTGTTTAATATTCTATTGATAAATTTACTATTCATAAGGGTCATATTACTATTCTAATTGTCAAGATGTTATTAAATTGTTATATGTTCCTTAATTTCAATAAAATACATATTATTCCAATCATTCATCATTTATAATGATTATTTTGATTTATATAAGTTATTTTCTGTGATTTATACTATATAACATAATTATAAGAAGGGAAATTTAATTGATATAATATTAGGAAGTTATTTTATATGATATTCTCTTCCTTGGGATGGGAATCTTTAACCCTTAATTGGTGAAGCTGGTATCTATAAATCCATTCTCATGAAAATATAAACATGTGTTCCCTATATCCCACGCATGATTACACTAACATATCATCTAATATCCTAAGATATCCCTTGATTCTTGTTGTACTAGTATTAACCCTCAATATGCCGAGAGTTAATTCTAAATTTTCATTCTATGTTTGATTTTGGGATAAAACATATTCATTTTCAAACTACCTTTTGATCTAGATTTATATTTTTGTGGAAATTAAATCAAGATTATAACATGTTTTTATTTATGGGGTAGTGATAACCTAATAGGAATTATTATAATCTCTCCCAATAGATTCCACTATGGGGTATATTTATGGTAATTTGTATATTTCTAATGAAATATAATAGAAACTAATCATGGGATCTAGTCACATAAGGAGTGTAGTTCATGGGGATTTTGTTTTTATGATTTTGTTTATTGGTCTAATGGATGACACATGGTCTGTCATTATTAACATTATGGAGAATATTCAAATGTGAAATCATTACATTAGGGAACTTTTTCCCTGATATTCATTAATGAACAATTTATATAGATTTATAGTATAATCACACACACATTATTGAATTTTTATATTTCATTATAACATTATAGTATGTTAACACATGTTCATTTCATCTAATGAATTACTATGTTTTGACGTGTCTCTCCCACTTCTACTTTAAATATGATAATCCTTTGGTTTGAATGACGATTGGATAGGTTATTCAATATAATGTTTTGTAACTTGATTTTTTGGTTACATAATATAAAGAGTAAAAACTGTCTAGCATATTTGTATAAATAACCGCTAATGTTTATGCCACCCTCTAGTAATTAGTAAGTTCTCTTGAGGTGTTGTGACAATCTAATTCAACCATTTATCATGTATTCACGTAATAATTTTTTTAATTAGATTGTAAAACTATTTTGCTCTTAAAAATTCAATATGACTCATATTAATGGTGTACATATTATATTATAAATATAATGTCCTATATTGTTTTTCATGGAACATATTTTATACTTTCAAAAACGTTTTGAGTTATTATTCATTGAGAATGTTCTATGTTCAGATATTTTCTATGATTAATTATTCTTTGAGTTGGTTTTCATAAGAGATTATTAATTTTAAATTATTTTTTCCACCAAATGAAATTTTTGAAGTAACCCATGAAAATAATCTTCGGGATTAAATTATTTTTGATAAAAAATATTTTCATTATGAAAATATTTATTATATGTTTATTAATAATGTGTTTTTTATATAAATTTTTCCATTTGGTTTTTCAATAAATTAAAAGAACAAAACAATTATGAAACCCATGACGTTTCTCTATATTTCTATGGTAAATATTTATGTATCCCATTTAGAACATAAAAAAATATTATGGGAAATTTATTTTATTAATTTTTTTTAATTATTCTTTTTATATTTTTTGAAGGATTTTAAAAAAAGGAAAAGATCTATGATTTTTGCTAATAAGATGATTTGAGATGCATAAATAATTGATGAGGATGTATGATCCAAAATGATTTTTCTGAAATAATAAATTTCAAATATCTGGAGGTTTAGTGTTCCGATGATGGAGTAAAGAATAATACAAGATAATAGAGAGATTTTAGATCCTTCAAAAATAAATGTCGATGTATGAAAATATAATAAGTCAGTTTTCAAATGATAAATATTGTTATCTAATTGACGATACTATTAATGATCAATGAGGAAAAAAGAGTCATGATGTCATATCATGAATAATATTCCCATTTTTTCAATATTTATTTTGGTTCACTTGTATAAATTAATAAATAATAGATATTTTGTTATCAATTATTGGGATACATTTTAACCATTTCCCTTTTTGCCTTTGAGGAAAATAGGTCTTATCATATTTAATAGAATTTAATAGGAGTAAACATACTATGGAGTAGGATTATAAGAGATATAACTTTTTATCAAATATCATTTCCATGATGATTGATCATCATTTCTCATTTAATTTGTTTTATTTTTGAAATAATATGTAATTATATTTAAGAATTCTACATTATCAAAAATCATAATAACAAATATTATTTGAAATAAAAAATCCTAGATGTTGTTACATTAATGAATGTTTGATAATAAAAGTGGTTGGGCCATTGTTGATCTCATATATTATCCCCAATTTTATAGGAATTTTTTATAATTTTAGTTATTTTATGAACCATTATCCATATTTTATCCTCTGGTGAAATGACTCTACATCATTAACATCCCCATTATAGATCATCAATAACAAAAAATTTGTACAATACATGATAATACTTGATTACAAAAAAACCCAAATTAGATATTTCTTATACGAAAATCTTATCATTCATCATATTTTTAATCAAAAATTGGTCGATATTGTCCCATGGAAACTGTATTTCACTAACTCACTTTCTCCAAATAATCGTGTCATGACAATGATTTCTACCACATATGATTGTTCCTAACTTTGTTTCACATCATTAAATTTATCAACCAATTGTGCTATTAACCCACCCCATGACATGTATAATGTTTATTCACAGTTATGTTGTAATGTTATTCCTAATACTAGGATTTTATGTAATAATATTTTATAAATAACACACTTTAAAATAAGAAAATATTTTCATTAAATAATGAATTTATAATGTAAATAAATTTGATATTTGAAATATTATCATGATTATATTCTGAAATTTTATATCAAACACTATATTCAATGATATATTCCTCTATCAATGAGAATGATAATTTCAATCTGAATATTTACTTTCACATATGATAAATACAAAATTTGTTTATTCCTTTTTAATTATGATATAAATTTACCCTTTGTGGATCCATGAACTAGTTCGTGGTTCATTAGGGATCCACTATTCATTGGATGTACTAATAGTATGGATAAAAACGGAAATTATGTAGTCATCTTTTCTCTAGGGAATATTTCCTGGAGTGAAAGAACTATTGAACCCTTTGCTATTGTAATTTGGTTAATATAGGTCTCATTATTGATAACTAAATCCATTTTTAACAATTTTAATGATAAGAAATTAATACACATTAAATATGATGTTTTGAAACTATATATGGATTCATTTACATGAATGCAATAAAATAAAAACAATTCATGAAAAACAGCATGTATATTAATAAAAAAAATATAATTATTTAACATTAATTTATAATTTAGTCATCTATTTGCTTAAAAAACTGTGATTTATGAGAATTATCAATAAAATGTTGATGAGGTACAATAAAATTATCATTCTATAATTTTAAAATCATATAAAATAGATTTTAGTGTAATGTCGTGATGAAAATAGAAAGACTAGAACAATAGATGAATGAAAATAAATATTCAAGATAACATCTATGTAGTAGTCCAAATATTCTGGTAGATCATTTAAGTATTAAATATTAATAAAATTTAAAAATTCCATAAAATGTTCAAAAAAAGAAAAATATTTTATCATAAAAAAAATTAAAAAATTATGATTTCCCATTAATATTAAAGATATAAAAACTGATGGTGATATAGTTTTGAATGAAGGTAATTTTATTGATTAGAATGAATGGATAATTAACGTATGTTCATCTATTCATACAATCCATATGAAAAATGATTTATAAATATTAATTTAATGGGTGAGGGAAGTATAGTGTTAGAAAATATTGTAGCTTTTAGGTTCATTGGAAAATCGTATTTTTCGTTTTAGATACATGTAATACTGATAAAAGAAAAAAATGGATATTAGTACATAAGATAATGTTAAATATATAATATTTCAGAATGAATGAAGTTTAAATATTATATGTAAGTTTATAATTATATTCTATAAAATATTCTAATTTATAAAGACTTATATATATATAGTTTTAAATTAGGATTTGTTTCTAGAATTGAATGAAATATTTTCAATGATTTTAGATAAGTTCATGAAATATTTGTGCCTAATGGCAGTTTGGAGGTCAAAAATGGGTTCATTATTTTGAAATAAGGAATTAGAATCTAGAAGATAATTGGTGGTAAATCATGTGATTGTGTCCCTCAGATTCCCACCGGTCAGTTGATGGGCCTTATATTGGGTTGCTACTAAGGAATTTGGGTACCAGATATAGGTAGAATGGGAAAATAATTGCATTCCTTAAGTTATTGATAAATGTAATTTTGTAAATTCCTTCTACATTCAATTTTACTCCCTCATATAATCTATTGTATCTCTCAAAAACTGGTATCCATCCTAAAATATCTTCAATATTACCAAAATACCATAATGATTTTCTGAATTCCAATTTGAACAAAATTTGGTTTGTTCTTACTCACTATGTAGGATTAAAAACATTCTTGTTTATTATGTTTATATATCTCATATTATCTATATCCTCTACATCAAATATATAATATATATGTTTATTTTTACGTTTTTTTATTTTATTCAATTGATATTGCATAAAAAATACCCTACGATAATATTTCACATATAGATCAAATATTAGTGCTCTTTAACATTCATTAATGGTTTTGACATTCTTCACGATCATCCATCCAATTTTGATTTTTCAACATTTTTATGACACTACTTATAAATCTATGAAAGTTATATAGTCTTATTAGGATAAAGATAATGTTTTGAAGTATTCATGGATATATCCCACTAGATTAGGTTTATAGTTCAACTAAATTTTGACATCTGTATGTATGGTAATCCTAATTTGTAAATTTAGTTTGTATGGATGTCTTATATTGGGATGTTTTGTATGGGTGATTTAATATTCCTTAAACATGGGGTAGTGTATTCTTTCATGTGTGAATAGGAATGATGTTGATAACCCTCTATTCTGATATATATTAGTTTGTGTTTGGTCTGGTGAGTCAAAAGAATGATGAAATTTTAAATACAAGGTGTTAGTATATGTATTTTGAAATTAAATAGGGTGTTAAAAAGCAAGGGAGAGATAGTTGGTTTGTGTTATAGGACCCATCTATGCTCATGATTGGTTTCTTATATCATCTGAGATATGGTAGGGAATTTTTTATGATATCTAATGAGGGATAAATTTTGTACTTGGCTTGTGTATTATATATTTCCAATAATAAAGATAGGATTCAGACATATTTTTTTTAATATACACTTCTCATCTATGTATAATATAAGGGGTTTGGTACTGAGTCATAGACCCTCATTGTAGTTCTTTCTTATTAAGTTAGACATAATTAGAAATGCACCACTCTTTGTAAGCACATGCCTACTATCTTCAAATGAAGGGGTTGGTAGTGAGTGATGGTACACCCTTATAGTTCTTTCCCATGGTTTTGGGAATCATTTTCCCTTCTTTATTATTATAATTCACATCCCAAATATGATCAGTTGTAATAGGTTTTTTAGTGAGTATTGGAACATCATTGTCAATACTTTCAGAGGGATTTGACATTATTTTTTATTTTCCACTATTCACAACGTCATTTTTGAGTGATAATGGATTCTATTTTCTATTCATATGTTAGTGTGTGTAATATTACATATTTATAGGTATACACCTTGTAATAGAATAGGTTTAAGAAGGTATGGTTAGCATTCAAAGTGTCTTGGTTAGCACATTATTACCCAACATTAGTGCATGCTAGTTGACTATTTATTTACTATTCATTACATTCACACACTTATATTATAGAATTTAAGTTAATGGGTCATTGATTGTGTCAAATTGGTTTTATACTAAAACTAATAATGTTAACTTTAGTGGGTGTCTATAATTAACTATTTGGGATCCATGGAAGGGGAATCCCCTATATTAGGTTTCTAAAAACGTGAATTTGTTATATATATAGGGGTTTAATTATGACTTTATATAGGAACATTTAATAATAGATCCCCAATATTCTTTTATTTATTGTTTATTTTTTTGTATATGATATATGAAATGAAAATCAGGAATACGACATTGAATATTTCTATCCAAAATCAAGGATACACTATTTCTCAATGAATAAATATTTCACAATTTTATATCCATCCATATATCAGTATTCATGATGATTCAACTCATCCATCTTGCTTATTCCATGATTAATCGTGGTCCATCATTTTTATTTACTTATTCCTTGTATGTAATTAAAATTTTCAATTTAATTGTTTTTCACTGTAGGGTTTTCATTTCCATCAACATATTTCAATGTAATTCTATTTTTCACTATTGAATCTAACCCCCTTCAAATGATTTAGGCCCCAAATTATTTTTTTGTGGTGGGGTTTCCCTCTATTTTCATAATATCTCTATTGAGGTATCAGTAGAGGTGTTACCACTAGTCTAGTAATTCCATAGGTATGTTTTTGTTATGGTTGGTTAGGTAGTCAGTGATGAAGATACTATTATCCCTCCCTTAAATGTTTTTTTGTCATTTTTATGATTTTTTTATGATCTATAGGGTTATTTTGATATTTTGATTTTTTAATCTATTTTTTTTATCTCTTTCCAGTGTGGAATTCTGTTATTATTAATCTCATTAGGGAAATGTATCTTATCCTACATAAAATATTTTATATCCTTATTCATTTAAAATCAACATAAATGTCACTTTCTTGACATGTACCTCTATCTTTTCTAGCAGGAGGTTCGAATATCTTCTTCTGAAGAACAGCCGATGCACATCAATAATGGGGGTACAACTGTTTTTTTCTCATTTTGTGGCTTGGATAATGAGTTTTTGGTATAGGACAGGGTATATATATTAGATAATGTCTCATGTCCTCAGTGTATGACTTAGTTTGACCGTGATCCCCTTGTATGCTATAAATTGTTGCTATATTTTATTTCTTCTACATGTTCATGTTCAAATCCAGATTTCATCTGAATATATGTTGTTGATACCATTACATCTTTCCTCACATTCTAATTTCTTTCTATATTTATTTCCTGGTAATCATTTATGGTTTCTATTTAACATGGATATTCCACATTGTTCGTCTCGGGTGGAAAATGCACATTTTCTTATGGTGGCTTATGTATGTGTTGATGATGGTTGATGGATGTGTTGGGAAGCGTCATGATGAAAATGCTATGTCATTAAGAAATTAATGGTTTTGATAGAATCAGAAAGAAAATATGTGGTGGATGGTGTTCATTGATACTCTCATTGTGTTAGTTTTTTTGGGACTTCCGTATAATGATTTCCAAAAATAATGATTGGTAGAATTATTATATGGATGTCTAAAGTGACCCAAGTTTTAGGATGGTTAATATATATTGATTTCGTAGTCTATCATGTCAGTATGACTTGCAATGCATTGGTTCTAATAGATTACCCACTATATGATCATTCTCCCATTTTTCAAGGTGGGGTCTTTGTTGAGGATTTCACACATGAGGCACCTTTTACTATGTGGTTGATCATTTATTTATGGTGTCTGGGGTTTTTATGAGGATTTATTTTTTTGGGATCTATGTGGATGTGTTTTTTTGTGCATTGGTGTAGGTTTTCATATGGGATTTTCCCTTAGGGTTGGTCTTGATATTGCGTCCATTCAATTATTTAGTATTTCATTAATTTTTAATGGTTCCCAGGCCCTCATGTAAAAAAAGAAAATAAAAAAAGATTTTTTTGAATTTATGTTATCAACCACCATAGATGATCTCACTTTTGACTAATGATGAAGAATTAAAATGGGAATATTATATTATTACATGTTTTATCATTCCCATGGTTATTATATAACATTGATTATATATTATGTTTTAATTTTATTTTACTTTAGTTTATTTATTTATTTATTTTTATGATAATATGTTTATAATCTCCCCATCATCTAAAGGTGGCCGACAATAATAGTGAGAATCCCATTACAGATAATAAGATGTACTTGAGTCCATGTATAACTATCATTTTGACACAAAACCACATGATAATGAATTAAAAATGTGTATCAGATCTACTTGGTTTTTTATATATGATTTTAGGGCATGGGATATTGGATGTAGGGTGGTGGGGACTTGGGTTTGGGGATTTTCTTATATCTAGAAATCCAATTTATAGTCGAAACCCTTGATACTAGGTTTATGGTATCAATGTGATTAGTTATGAATATTGTGTTTATTGATTTTCTCCATGTGATGCCTTTTATATTTGATTATTTATTTTAAACATAGGTTGGGGTGGTTAGAAAGTGTGAGAATAAGAATAATTATGGGTATATCACATGGAATTAATTTTCTTATGTGTGACTACGAAGGGATTTTTAAAATATATTATAATTAATTTATATATAATAGTGACTAATCTAATTTTTTATTATATATGTACATAGTGTGATAATAATTTATTAAATTCAATTGTTATGGTTTTTATATGATTAATAATTTTATATAACTGTCAAATGTTTAGAGGTACATATAATTTGAGCTAAGGAACTGTAAGTATTATGGGTATTGGTTATGTGGTTCTAATAAAGTGAGCTTTAATCATATTTTATAGAGTTATATTAACTATTTAATGATATTGTGTTATCTTTTGAGTATATTTGTGACATGATTTTCCCTACCTACCATATATATTCATAGTTTTCAAGCTATATTGAAAAACTTTTTAACCGTTTATTTTGGAATTTCAGAATATTCCACAACAAAAATGTTTCTTTGGGAAGATGTTGGAAAAATATAAGGATTCTCTTTTATTACTATATCTAATTAAAAGGGGGATAATATCATGATAATAAGTAAATACATATATCATAAGTTATCATGAAAATTAATTCTATGGAATTTCATTTATTATTAGTTAGAGGATGATGTATACATTGGTGTTACTCTACTATGTGAGACTTCACCCCAGAAATTCATATCTAGCATCCTCCATCCATTCAATCCATGGTATTACCCCATGATGAAGAAGATATTATTTATATGACAAATTTTATATTAAATTAAGTTTATATGTCCATGTAAAATATGTTAATGTTATTTATTTTCATGATTTAGGGTCCTCATAAAAGAATATGAAGTGTAGAGGTTCAGGATAGGTCAAATAAAGTCCTGACATGGGAGGCCTTCAAGGAAATCTTCTTCAAGGTTTTCTTCAAAATGACATTTAAGTTGGAAAACAAAGAAGAGTGTACATAACTCCAAATGGGATTGAGTTCAGTGATATATCATCCTACTCATATTTTTCTATTTCATTCATTTATTTATTTTTTTTGTTTGTAATATTGCTCAAAAGGACAACATATATTAGATTGCAACTCATCTAGACATTAGGAAGTGGGTGAAGACGATCAACACGTCATCTAATTTAGTGTTTCTACACATGATTCTCAATAATTTTATGGGTATTATAGAGAGTGGTGTATAGTGTTCATTTAGTCTCATAAGTGAAAAAAATGGTGGGATTTCAAATGTCGTTGGGGGTTGATTTTATTGTTGAAAATGGGATATTTGGTTATATATATTAAAAAGGTGAATGATTGGATATTCAAGTATGGGGATTTTTACATCATATCTTTACAGGACCTCCCATTATTCGTTTATTGTGTTTGAGTATATGAATTTATTGTATTAGTGACTAGAATGTGAGTGATTTATTTTTTGATGGATGGGAGACATATAGTGTTATAATATGAGGACATCCTTGTAGGGTTCAGGGTGAGGCAGAAATTAATCATGCTCTTCATGAGATTAACAAAGGGTTATATATTTAACAGATAAATGGTATTTTTTTAATTAATGAATACATGGAATTGTCCAGAACTGTACGATTAGTTTCATTATGTATCACATTTTTAGGTAACATTGGGTAGTCAATGTTCTCAAGTGTGAGTTCATTGTTCTAATATATGTCTCTTTTTTGAAATGTATATGATTCATGAGTTTGAAGGAAATTATGATTCAATAGTTAGTAGTGTGGTTATATATGCCCTTAAATTAGTATATGAGTTTTTATATAGGGTTGAATAATTATTCTTTATATTTATTTTTCACTCATATGGGGATTTTTTAACATTCATCTTGGATTTTTAAATTGGTTACTATTTTATGTAACTGTTTGGATTGATTGAGAAAGTTCTTTAGGTGTTCCATTATTATTGGTGGTTATGGGATATTATGATATTTCCTTATTTGGGATATGTCTATATTTGACCGGATTTTTTATATAGATAGGAGGACAATACTTTTGGATAAAATTGATTAATATTGAATGTTTTTTCGATTCCCATGTAATGTAAGTAATGGTCATATTTTTATAGAATAATGAGACATCCTAGTAGGAAAAATATACCTATCCTTCAATTACCTCAAGTGAAAACTACAAAAATATTCATGATGGTATTAACAACACATAATGAGATAATTCTATTTTGTTTTCCACTGGCAGTGGATCATTTACTACATTAATTGTCTAATTAATTCCCATTTGATCCACCAAAGTGGGAAATTAAGTACACCACTAACCACATTTTAGTTTCCCCATATTTATACATTATTATCATTTGGAATTAGTCTATTTGAGAGATATATAGATTAATATTGATGAAATTTATGGAATATTATTTATTTGGATGATTTTTCCCCTTTGGGTGGTTGAATACTACTTTTCCAAAAAAAAGATAGTGGATTTAGGTTTCTCATAGATAAAAGATGATAAATTCAGCTACCATATAGAATATGTATTTAAATTTAGGGATAAATTATTTCTTTAACTATATGAGGACATCCAGATGGTTCTTCAATATTTATCTATTATTGGGTTATGGTTAGTTGTTGTTCAAAATTGAATATATACCTGTAAATGTTTTCAGAATATTTGGGAAATACGAGTTCATAGTGAATCCATTCATCTTGATGAATTCATCTTGGTGTCTATATCACTTAAAAACAAGATGTTATATACTTACCAAGGCTCCTCCATCATCACATACTTAATTGAAATTATGATGGATTCAAAGAATTCAGTGTTTCATAGAGAGAACCTCAGGATTCTATGGGTGACAAATCAAGAATATTGACTTTATTACATATGATTTTGTTCTAATTTTACATGTCATGTGATATAGGGACATTATTAAATAATTAAGAAATTGTTATTGTAGGTTTTACATTGATACATATGGGTATGGTGGTCACTTATGTGTCTCAATATTTATGTTCATATTAGATGAAATTCAAGGAAAATTACTTAAAGCTATCCATGTTGGTCTGTGATCTATAGTTTTTTTTCACTATCTATTTTTAATGATAAATATTTCCTATATAGACCATAAAAAATTCTTATACATCAATTCATAAATGTAAATTAAACTAGTGATAGAGTTTTTGGGTTTATAACCTACCTATATTTGATTTTGAGATGGAATATGACCAAGGGAAAGTGAACATGATTGAGTATTCTTTTAGTATAAAAACAAAGAAAGATGTATTATGGGATTGTGGTGATGAATTTCATCAGGGGAGACATCTCATGGAGTTTCACCTAGACATGATTCTGTATTAAGGGATAATGGTTTTGTAATATCTCATTATCACTTCTAGATTAATGAATAACATATATTATTTTTAGTAGTACTGCTCAAATTGTTTTGTAATAAATGTTTTTCTCTTTATTTAAAAAACCCTTCATGTATGTGACTAGAATTTTCTCAATGTAATAAATGTGCATCTAAAATATTGAAATCCTATATATATGAGGGAGGATTTAATAAGGTAATATCATACCTATCAACAGGAAATGCATCTTGGAATATTTGTGATGTACCATGATATCGTGCACTAATTGTATATTCCTGACATGAGGAAGGACAACTCAGTGTATGATGATTAATGCCTCACCTATTAAATGGAGAAGGTGCACCACATAATATCAGGGAGATTTTATAGTTTTATTCCAATTATCACATCTAAGTGGGTTGAGTAAACTATGAACATCATCACTTGAATTATGAGATCCATGAATGCTCTTGAGATTTTGTGGGTTTTAGTTGGTTCATTAATAAATGTTTCCCACTTCATTCATATTTTGGAGACCTATTCAGTAGATAAAATAGAATGGATATACATATGATATATAGTATGTTAAGATCATATCCATTTCAATATTTAATTTTTTCAAGTCATTTGTTACATTTCCATATTCATGTACGAGTTTCAAAAGATCATGATAAATCAACAGAATTTCAATATGACATTTCATCCAAAATGACACAAAAATTGACTCCCACAAATATGAATTTTTTCTAATGGGAAACCCACACATTCTATAAAAGGATTCATTAATGGAGTTTCCTTTAGATAAATATGTTATACATGTAATTAATCTTCCTCATATTGGAACTTTGGATGGGTCTCCCGATAAATTGGTCTAATTCAGGATTACTTGGAGTGCATGGAAGTAAAAATAGTTTGTTTAGCACCTTCATTTATCAGATGGATAACTAGACTACTATGACTTGAACAATATCTCCCCCGAGTGTTATCTAGGTGATTTTAATCTACCCATGTGCTCTGATACAATGTAAAAAACCTACCCAACCCTCTAATCCTGGTAATGTTTGTTGGGACCATGTAGGATAGAGAAGGAATTAATAAAAGAATGATTTTTTAGAGTATTTTATTATATTTTCAAAATAGTATAAATCAATTCCCAATGTAAAATATTTGGAAACTATGAAAATGATTTGCAGATTTGTATTTGACAAAATATCGTATGTTTGGAAAACTTGTGATTCGAGCATTATGATGGAAAGGGGGAGTAATGAAGTGTTTTTGGAAAAGGAAATAATGTGCTGTGTATGTCAATATATGGTGTGCATGTTTATGTGGCATGCAAGTGTGGAACGTATGTATATGTGGCATGAAATTGTATGTTTTGGGCAAGTCATATTTCAAGATCGTCACATCAAATTATGACAAAGGTAAGAATGTGGCACACAAGTTAAGGATTAGAGTGCATGTCAAAAAGGGAGAGCTAGTGTATGTTATGTGAAAGTCATATATCAATGTCATCATATCAAAATATGAAAAAGGAAAGAATGTGTCACTATAGTGATGGAAAGGCTTGCAATTGATGTAGCGACACACTAGTGATGGAGTGGAGCACAAGTAGGAACGATGCACAAGTTTTGTGGTTCAGAAGTCACCAAAATTCCTATAAATAGATGAATAGAGTCCTTATTTTTCTATGCTCAATACTTAAGTGAAAATTTGTGCTCTGAGAAACCCAGTTCTAGAAAGTGTCGCTCAGGCTGATGTGTCGTGCATGGAAGGAGTTATTTATAATGCATGCCAGTTGGGTGGCACACTATCCGAGTAGCACGCAAGTAAAAGAGGTGCAAATGCATGGAGGTGTGTTTAAGAAGTGTGTTGTGTAAAAGAAAATGGTAGAATGGAAGTTGGTAGATGTGTAGAATAGTGGTGAAAAAGTAATTAGTGGTGTTTTAGTAGATAGGTGTGCATGATGAGTGGCGCACAAGATGGTGGCTTCCACGAAAGGAGGTGCACAAATATGGTGTGGCGGGGAATCTAATTAAACCATGATCTTCTTACCAGCTTCTGGGTAGGATAGTGAAGAAAATTTTGGAATAATTTGATTTTTTAATGTTCATTTAGATGAACGTAATCATTATAATAAACTATTTTTCTTAGAGGGGGCACACGTACTATTGGATTGTTTTCGAAGAGCTACATGAGTTTAAAGGAATATCCTACTCATTGTATTCAACATAAAAGGATTGTTTTCAAGTGGATTTTGAGGTATTGGATTGTTTCTGTTCCATACCAAGGGCGTATCAACACCCGTTGAGTAGTGAACCATGTGAATCTTATGTTACTGAGGTGTTATGAGTTCATCAAAGAAGAAACACAGTAACATAGTCGAAGGCAGTATCAAAAAGAAGGAAACATTAAATGAATATAGATTTCACAGATTCACCCCTCTCCCCTCTTAGTGATACATGGATCCTAATTGGAAACTACAATTGGTATCGAATGAAAGGATACCTTAATTTGTTCTTTGCTTATGTTTTGAAGAGAAGTTATGATGGAAATTCTAAATTGCGTCAATAGTAAGGGGATTTTGATATTTGAAGGAATGAATTATCATATCTAGAAAGATAGAATGATGCCTTATCTTATGTCGCTTGGGTTTGATGTCCATAATACTAAAACTTATGGATTTCCTCCTGTTGATTAATAGTTTCCTATTACATCTACCGATTAGAAGAATCTTGAGAATAATGGAAGAGATAAAAATGCATTACTCTCATATATTACTAAGAGTGACTTCTTATGAGTGTGTTTAGTAAGCTACAGCTAATGGAATATAGGATAAGTTGATGAAATATATAAAGGAAATTCAATATATAAGAAGGGAAAACTACAAATCTATAGGCTTAAGTATGAAGACATGAAAATGGGATAATCTAAATCTATTAGGGACTTTTTTACCATGGTAAATGACATTGTCAGTACAATCAGATGTCTTGGTGAAATGATGTAAGATTCTACAGTTGTTGAACAGTACATTAGAATTCTACCCAATAACACTTTTACTAATGATTCATCATTTGATGTCAGTGAACCAAAAACATTATCTCTATATGATTTGTATAACACTCTCATTACATATTAATTGAGAATGAAGAAGACTATAAAGAGAAAAAGAAATGCTGATAGATGAATGACATTCAAGGCTGCTAAGGGAGATAAGTCAAAAAAGGCTCTTATTATAGATGATGGTGGTGAATCCGATTTTGAAGATGAGGTATGTAAAACATTTGACTAAATTTTATCCATGTTTTCTACGAATGTGAAATGAGGTGGAGGTAAATACAAGTGGAAACTTCCCTTGAAATGTTTTGAGTGTGGTGTCGCTTGTCACATTTTGGATAACATTCCACAAGATAATGAAGTAGATGATAGTGATGATGATGACATAAGGCCAAGAAGGACATGAATGAAACAGGCTGACAAGGATAAATATTTATCAAAGGGGAAGGATAAAAAGATCTTCAAATCAGAAAGAAGAATATTTTTATCTAAAGATGATGAGGAAGAAGATAGTGAACCTGAATCTGGGAAATCATTTTCTGAGAAAGATAGAGAGATTATTTTTATTGCAGAAGTGAATAATGAATATTACAGGAGATATAGATCTAAAGAAGAAGAAACACAACATGAATATCATCTGAAAGAAGAGTTGAATGAATGTCTGAGTAGGATCAGAAGTCTTGAGAATGTAAACACGAAGTTGATAAATGAAAATTTCACATTAAACATTTAAGGATGTTTTCCTAATGATAAAATCAGTATGGTAAAAGATATTAATGATATGAAGATTTCTCTTGAGAATGTAACGAATCGTACTGATCATCTTGAAGTAATATTGAGGGAAAAAGAAGAAGAGTTGTACATGTCCAACAGAAACATTCTAAATATAATGTATTGAATATCAGTTTCAAACAAACTATCATAATATTTTGTGGAAGATATAGTAAGAATGAACGAATAAAGGATCAATAAATGATACCTTCAGAGGTTGAGAAGAATGACAGAACTGGTTCTGATAAGAAAAAGCAGGAAAAGCTATGTATGTGGCCAAAGTCATCAAGGATGAAAAATTAGACGTGCATAAAAATCATAGTTCTATAAATATTTCTAATACATCTCATACCGATTTGTCTAAAAAAATCTATGCTGTAGAAGAATGTTATGATTAAAAACAAGAAGTTTGATGGTAAGAAGAGTTATATTAAGAAGGCTTTTTAGAAGCATGTTCACAACTCCAGTCAGTATAGATGTTTCAGAATAAAATATTCATTCTATGGTTATTACTGTTATTGTGGTGGATTAAGAAACACTATAAACATGTGTCGGTTCAATCAACAATATTACTGTTACTCCACAAGTTATGGATGACATGTTTTGTGGGGGAATCATTCCTCTCAAAAAAGGGATGTACAAGAAGGATTTTCAGAAGAAATATAAGAAGGATAGTGTGAAAGTTGATAATAAGTTCATCCATTGGAATATAATTGTGAATGATATGAATAACCTGAACCTCTTTCTAAAGGCTGTCTCGTTTTGTTTTCAGCAGAACAAATGGATTATCACAAATCTCCGAAGGTGGAGGTGAAGAAAGGAAAGGAAGAACAAAATTCCCTTGTTGTTGAAACCACCTTGAAAGCTAAAAAAGGATAATATTCATGGACTCCTGGAAGTGGGTGTTATTCTCATATGACAGGATACAAAAATTTGTTGAAGAATGTGACAAAAATCAAAGAATGAACAATTACTTTTTGAAATGATGAGTCTCTGAAGATCATAGGTGTTGCATTAGACATCATCATGAATGGAAAAATGAAGTCTATGAAAACATTAAATGTTAATGGTTTGAAACATAATCTGATGAGTTTTCCACAACACTTTAATGAGGGAACCAAAGTTATCTTCTGAAAATATGCGTATGTTATGAAATTTGAAAATGATCGAAAGTTAGTTACAAGAGGCCAACGCAGAAAAGGTAATGTCTTCCATGATGGTGAAGTAAAGAACTATTTTTACATGGGCATGGTGGATGAAATTAAGTTATGGTATAAAAGGATGGGACATATATTTTAGAGAAACATGAGAAAGTAATCAACGTGATATAGTGTCCGATATAGTCCTGATTTATCTAGAATATGAGATTGGTGTTTCATTATTTATGAAAAATGGAAGATTAGAAATTCTATTCATAAGTGAGATGACATTCCTTCAAAATAAACCTTGGAACTTATACATTCTGATATTTGAGGACCAATGAGAATGAAATAAAAAATTCGAGTTAAGTATTTAATTACATTCATTGATGACATCAATTGCATTACTTTTGTTATGTAATGAGACATAAGATAGATGTTCTGAAAATGATTAAGTATTTCAGGAGGAAAGGCAAGAAGGAATATCATTATTCAGTGAAGAATTTGATAATTGATAATGGGGGAGAGTATAAGAATGAAGAGTTTGAATGTTACCTAGAGAATCATGTAATTCATCATGAGTTCAGTTCACTATACAATACTCAAAAAATGGGGTTATTAAAGGGAAGAATAGAAGTTTGGATGAAATGGGGAGAACTATGTTACTAAAACATGATCTATCTCATTATTATTGGAGGAAAACCATGAGTACTACAGTTTATATTCAGAACTAATTCTTCTAGGGACCACATTCCGATATGACTCCATGTGAAATGTTTTATAAAAAAACACCATTTTTGAAACAATTATATGGTGGGATTCCATTCATCATAATGAAAAAGGTTATAAACAATGGATTGTTGGAAAAATGAAGATATTGTGGACTGTTTCTTAGATATTTTCCAAAAGGTTTAGGATATAGATGTTTCAAAAAAGAAACATGAATAATCGTTGATTCTTCTGATGTGAATGTTTTTGAAAATGATGAGATAGAAAAGTAGACTTCTTTCTGATATAGAAGTTAAGTAGGATAGGGAAAGTCTTTAACGATTCTGATAATGATATCAAAAGTGGTAATCCTACTCAAAAATACTAACCAAACACATCAATTTCATGTGATGATGACGAAATTCAAACATCTCATCATAGGATGAAGAAGCATGTAGAGGCTCATAACATTATTGGACATCAACATCAGAGGGTTCAAAGAAGAAGAAATACATATTTTGTTACACATACATCGTTATTTTCGAAATTGGAGCCAAATAATTTGAATCGAGATTTTGAGCTTCTCGAA
Source organism: Viscum album (assembly GCA_963277665.1). Classification (NCBI taxonomy): domain Eukaryota; kingdom Viridiplantae; phylum Streptophyta; class Magnoliopsida; order Santalales; family Viscaceae; genus Viscum; species Viscum album. The sequence continues at coordinate 198,694,747 of OY728121.1, read as the reverse complement.
ATGATGAATTATTTTAATGATGTTATTGGTCAGATATAAAAGAATGATACTAGGGAACTCGTACCCAATCTGGATGACAAACATGTTATTAGTAAAAAATGGGTTTTGGGAACAATAAGAATGGATAAGGCGAAGTGATATAGAACAAGGACAAATTATTGTGCAAATTTTACTCTCAAATTGAAGGTTTTGATTTTGATAAGAACATTTCTCCAATTTATAGATTGAAGACATTTAGAATATTTCTTTCAATTGCTGCACAATAAGGTTACACATTTTTTTAAATGGATGAAAAGTCTGCATTTTAGAATGGAAATCTTGATGAAGAAGATTACATTGAACAACCTGGGGGCTTTATTGTTTAGAAAGATTAATTATATGTGTATAAGGGGAAGAATTCCTTGTATGGGTTAAAAATGGTTCCAAAGGAATGGTATTCAAAACTAGACACTTTCTTAATGAATATGAGTTTCATGAAATGAAGAGATTCTAGTAATCATTACATCATGGAATGTCATGTGTATTCTGTCATTGTAATTGACTATATTGATGACATTATATTTGATAGAAATGGTGAATGATATTCTGAATGATTGCCTAAAGTGAAGAATAAGTTCTTTGAGATGTCCATGATGGGAGAAATGAAATAATTTCTTGGGATATAAATCTAATTAAAGAGGAACCACATTTTTCTCCCTCAATAGAAGTATGCTAATGAATGTGTGAAGAAGTCTGGAATTATAATTTCGAAACCAGTTTCCAATACAATTTTAGTGGGAACAATGATTCCTAAAGATGGATAAGGAATGTAATTTGATCGTGACGAGTTTAGAAAGATGATTGGATGTTTATTATATTTGACTGCCTCAAGACTATACTATGTCTACGTTGTTACCTTATGTGAAAGGTTTCAATGTGGTTCTAAAAAATCACATTTAATTACTGGGAATTGGATTCTCAGATATATCAGAGGAACAAAAAATTATGGAATAATGTATGATGGCACAAAAAATATAGATTTTTTTGGGTATTCTGATGTGGATGGGGCATGAAATGTTGATGATAGAAGATCCACATCTGGTAATGTGTTTTTATGGGGAAAATTATTGTTAGTTGGTATACAAAGAATAAAAATTCAGCGACTCGTAGCATGGATAAAGCTGAGTATGTTGCTACCACTCAAGCTAATACCAAAATTCTGTGGATGAAGACTCAGTTGGAAGATCTCCTAGTTGAAGTGAAGATTCCCTTACTCTTGGATTGTGATAATTAGAGATAAATCAATCTTATAAAGAACCTGGTACAACAATCTCATTAAAACCCATTGACATGAACTACCACTTCATAATAGAGTTGGGGGAGAAGAATGAATTGATGTTGGAGTATGTTCCTACATCGAAACAAGTTTCTTAGATTTTTACAAAACCAGTATTGAATGATCCATTTTCTAAATTGAGGATGAACATGGGTGTCCAACGTCCTTCTCATCATGGTTAATATACGTGTTTTTGTCCCCTCTCTCATCATATGGTTGGATAGTGTTATCAAGTGTAATAATTGTTTCATAAATTTTTCTTTATTGAAGAATGCATAAATAGGGAGTTGTGGGTATGCTGTGAGTCCAGCTTGTCTGTGTTTGAAATATTCTAACTATTTGTTGGATTGGTTGTAGGGACCAATGTTTTTGTTTTCCAGGAAAATTGAAGATGTGAAGAATGTTGAGGTAGAATCTTGGAATATGTTCATAAGAAGGCGTAGGAGATATGATCTTGAGATTTCACAGTCACAGCTTTCAGACAACATGGTTTTGTTTGTCAGTAAGTTTTGTTTCCTACAATGAGTTTTCTCAAGTAGGCCTAGAATTATTGATAAGTAATTCATTACTTCATGTTACAAAGTTCAGTGATTTATAAATATGGTTTGAAAAAAAAATACAAAGGGGTGAGTGTTGGGACCATGTTGGACAGAGAAGAATGTTTAAAGAGTATGCTTTTTGCAAAGGGTTTTCTTTTGTTTTCAAAAGAGTAAAAATCAATTAACATGGTAAATGCCTTGAAAACTATGACGATGTTATTCTGATTTGTATTTCAAAAATGTTATAGGATTGGAAAACATGTGATGAAATCCTTATGAAGGAAAATGGGAGTAAAGAAGTGTTTTTTGAAATTTAAAGAATATGGTTCACAAGTCAAAAAGTGTAGTGCAAGAATAAGTGGCGCGCATGTGTGGCACACATGTATAGGTGTCATGAAAGTGTATGCTGAGCACAAGTCATATTTCAAGAATATCACATCAATATATGACACAGGAAAGAATGTGGTGCAAAAGTTAAGTATTGGTGTGCATGTCTAATAGGGTGTGCACGTGTATGTTCCGCACAAGTCATATTTCAACGTGATCATATCAAAATATGAAAATGGAACGAAAGTGTCATGCTTGTGGAGGAATGGCGCGCAAGTGATATAGTTGAGTGAATGTGATGTAGAAACAATAAAGTAAGAATGGAGCACAAGTGTATGTGGCACGCAAGTCACCAAAATTCCTATAAATAGACCACTAGACTCCTCATTTTTCTATGCTCAACACTTAAGAGAAAATTTGAGCTCTGATCACACAAGTAGTAGAAATTGGTGTGCAAGGTGATGTTTTGTAAAAGTAAGGAGTTATTTATAAGCATCCCTAGTATGGTGGTGCGCATGAAGAGTGTAATGCAAGAAGAAGAGGGCGTAAGTGTAAGGGTTGGTGTCCTCAGAACCAACTGTTTTGTATGTTGATTACATGAATTTTAACTTATTATATATTCTTCATTGTTCTGCATGAATATAATATAATAATGTCCTGGAATATTTGTTGCATTAATAAGGTCGTAGCAGATCCTCGCTATGATGTGAACCTTGAAATTATATAACAATATTCTTAAATAATGTTCCGCGGTTGGATGAAATACTACGATAGGACACATAGTATACAGACCTCCATGTGCGAGTACTCGTAAGAAGACAAGTCTCTCATGAAGTTCGCACTTTGTAATCTCCAAGATGGGAGATTATGAGAACAGACCCGCCAGTAGTGATTCTGCATGTCATGGTGTCATCAGATATTGCTATCTTTGATCGTGTGTAATGTTCCTTATACTGGAAGATTATCATTAAATCATGTCAAGGCTAGTGCACTTAGATTTACTGATGAAAACCGTCACACAGACAGTTAGCGGAAAGTAGGGTACATTGGGTGTGTCACGGGTGACATGTTGTTAATGGATAAGTCGATGAAGGATATGTACCTTATATTTATGGAAGTTGATAACTTGACCCTTTGATTGTAATAGAACTGTCACATTAAATTCCATGGCCATGGTTTAAACGACGAGTTTATTTCAGGTAGTCAAAGAATGACAGATCAAGCATATAGGTTTATGACACTTCCATGAAACCTTCTTGATGATATTTTGAGACAAAGGGATTATATTACACAGTAAGCATTCGTATGAGGTTATACGTCAATTCGGCATCAACTTCTTTCTCTAGGGTTCCTTGACCTGTTGCTAGATAGTAATCTTGGACTTTAGGCAACCCCGCCTAATGCCAACGAGAAATAGTCCTAGAGGGTCACACACTATGTGTATCCAAGTATCTCAAATTGAATAAACATTATTCCTGTACGTGGTTTAATAATTATTCAAGGAATCCTAAGATGATTTAAATGATGGAGGAAAAATAAAATAAAAAAAGTACACGTCGTGTATTATTAAATGTACACGCCGTTTAGTTTTATTTTGGAAAGGAAATGTATAAATGAAAACAATATATACACGTCGTGTACATTTAATGTACACTCCGTGTAGTTTTCAATGAAAAAAAGTACACGCCGTGTAGTTTTTCCGGTCAGGATTTTGAGGATATAATATCGTTTTATTAAATGATATTTATTATAATCAGCGTGAGTGCATGTCATGGAATTAATTATTCGACACGGGGGTTCTCAATAAGAGTAAATGAAATAAATGAAACGCGTAACGTGTTTATTTATTTTCATAACTCTACAACCACAAACTCGATTATAAATATCCTCAAAACCCCAACTCTTTTCCAATACACAAGAGAATTGTTGTGCACAACATCTCTGGAGATTTATTTCAAGGCCGAAAGAAACTCATCCTCCAATAATTCTCTCAAGACCGAGAGATATCCTCTTCCATCAGATCAAGATGATCTAAGGCAGACAACGCAACCAATGGATTCCCCATGCTAGCACCCGGAGAATCCATTGGAGATGTCCAGAGATACGAGGTACATATGTGGATCACCGATAGAGGGATTCTACACATGGCTTCTGCGACGCAACGACGGATCATATCGACAACATGATCAAGAACATCAACGAAGAAAGAACACCCAAAATGTATTTCATTATAATTAATTAAATTAATTATAATCAACCTGTAATGATCCTTGTTTGTGATTCTGGGACAAACCATCTTCTTTGTCTCTTTCTGTGATTCAATCCGTGGAGACTGGCATTTATCGTCATATTAATCCCAGATTGATCATTACTGATGACAAAAAGCCAAGTGGGCACATCCACCAACGCGCTTCCGATGCGTCCGGAACCTTCAAATGGTATCAGAGCGAGGTTACAACATTGATTATAGTTATTTAATTTTCGTTGATAATTTACGCATTTATATTTGATTCAATTCGAAATATATCATTATATTAATCTGAATAAACGAGATCTATTCTTCCTCCTTCGTTTCTCGATTCATATCATAGAAATGACCTTTTAATTTTAATTTTGATTAAAATAAAAATGATGAATTCCTCTGGAGGAGTCGCTCTTTCTGTCTATACAACACGGGATTACATGACGTGTAATTAAAACTAAACGTCATGTACTTAGGTTCAATGAACCGACACTGGTCTGCCAAACCACTCTGTGTAAATTGATTATGCCTAAGTATTAATCACGCTGTGTTGATCAGAATTTAACGACGCGTGGGAACCGGAATGTAGGGCATGTAAGTTGGAACAAAAACCCGTGTAGTCTGATCCGGTCTAGGTGAAACCGTGTACAAGGAGAAGCTATGTTCCGCGTACACAAGATTGCCAAGCTGGTTACCGCGTGACAAGGAAGTACATTCCATGTATGATTCATCTACACGCCGTATACTCCAAAATTTCCAAAGTAGAGAAAACACTCCAAATCCCTAGCGAGTACTTTGGAAACAAGGTGAAAAGAAATACATGCCATGGAAATATAAACTAAACGTCGTGTACTTTCCAGAAATGTAATTTCACAAGGTTTCCTCCAATGTACAAAGACCCGTACACGGAATATGGAAGAGTTGAATCTCAAGGAAATTCAGAAAGGAATTTAAGATAAAGAATTGATTAATTATAAGATCAAAATTAATTGAATTCGAGTGTGACTTATCTTAAATGAATGGGAGGTTAAAAGAATTTGAATTCTAAATATTCTTAAATTTCGTTGCATGCTGTGGATGATCATGATCTAGATCAAAGACCCTTTGTATTTGTATAGTTTCATTTAAATTTATTTAATTTAAATTTGTTGGCCTGCGAGCCTTCTTCCAATAAAATGTAGGGCCTGCATGCCCATGGTTTCTTTAATGTAAACCCATGTAATGGAGGGTCTCCCAAGCCAGAGGAGATGGTTCAAATCCCGAAGCCGAGGCAAAACTGACACAAGAAGATACAATGGTGGATAGGTGGGAGCTGAAAAACACCAACCAACAGGTTCAAGGTGTTTTACCTAGGTCAGGGTTAGCTTATCAAAACCTCTAGATATTCTAACCAATAGAAGCTCATGATCGTGCCATATTATTTTATTTATGTCTGATTTCATGGTTTATTTATTATATATGTGTTGTCGCAATCACATAATTAATAAAATGAACAAGCATGCAAAGATGGAATAAAATAAAAACCGGACTAAGAGTAAACATTATCAGAACATGGTTAATCACTTATGCAAGTATCACTTAATATTAACAAACATGTGATAATGTGAAACTACGCATAAAAGCATAAAATCCCTCAATACCATATTAGGTCAGACCAATCCTTCTGTTACCTGATTAAGGGAAAGACTCAATAAAACTATGTGTTTGACCAACCCTTGTTGGGACACTTACTTTTATAAAGGAAGCCCTTATGAAAGGTTCTGGGTTGAATATTACATCAAGTGATGTAGCCCTTCCTAGACTTGGTGTAATATTGGAGGCAATTGTTTAGGAAATCCAAGTCAGGATTTCAGGATTGGGGAGTCCACTCAATAGATCAAGGAACTTTATGCTCATAGTTGGCAAAGACCTTCCTACCTAAATACCTTCAAATACCGTGACCAACCCTTGTTGGGGTTATGCAGGGGAAATATAGATCCTTGTCACTAGAATGTCAAAGCAACTGGACATTCTGAGTTCAATGGTGAGGGCCATTGGGACTTGATAAAATAGTGGTAGAATAAAATTTTCTATTAGTTCTTATAAAAATGTCATCAAGAAAGTACTAATAAATATTCTCTTTTAAATTGTAGAATCAAGATGACAAACTTGTCAACCACTTTTTCTCTGCGATCAATTCTGGATAAATACAACATCCTCACCGGCAATAACTTTCAGCAATGGTTTAGGCGCCTTCGGGTTATCCTATGCCATGAACGAAATTTTTACGTGCTGGAGTCCTCACTTTCTGATTCCCCTGTCCCAGGGGAGAGTGATGAAGATTTCCTATTCTATGATCAACATTTCAATGATGCACTCTATGTTCAATGTTTGATGTTATCATCAATGTCTAGTGAGCTCATGAAGTCTCACGAAGACATGGATGCCTATAGCATGCTCAAGAATCTCTGTGGTCTATACCAGGAGAGAGAAAGACAGGAAAGTTTTGAGATCCCCAAGGCTCTATTTCCGAGCATTCTTGGAGAGGGTTCCCCAGCCGAGCCTCATGTAGTCAAGCTCATTGGCTATATTGAGCGCTTGGAGGTTCTAGTGTTTAAACTCCCCGAAGAACTGGGTACCGACCTCATTCTTGAATCAATCCCCCATAGCTTCTCAAACATTGTTGTGAACTTCAATATGAACAACATTGAGAAATCTCTGTCAGATCTTCTCATCTTCATTTTCCAAGTTGACACTAACATGAACTGTGAAAAGACTTCTATCCTCATGGTGAATAAAAGGAAAGGGATGGAGAAGATCTTTAAGCCCAAAGCATCTTCAAGGACTTCCAATAAAAGGAAGATCAAAGGGGAGGCAAAGGAACATGATGTTTTTTGTTTTGCATGTGGCAAGAAGGGCCACTGGACGAAAAACTGCACCCATCCAAGGAAGCAAGGGGAAGCATCACGTGCATTTGTTATCAAATGCAATCTATCTGTTTCTACTAATTGGGTATTAGATACTGATTATGGAGCACAAATATTTATCCAAATATTGGAACCAAGTAGATTCTGGAAGATTGATCGAGGGGAGGTAGATCTACGAGCAGCCAACGGAGCCAGACTCACTTCTGTAGCCGTCGGAGACTACCACCTCACATTACCTTCTGGGATGGTCTTGGTTTTGAAAGGTTGTTATTGTGTTCCTTCTGTTACTAAAAACATTATTTCAGTATCCAGATTATATACTGATGGATTCATCTACATGTTTAGAAGTGGATGATACTATTTTTATAAAGATAGCATTTGTTTTGGTAGGGAACATTTATATAACTTCCTTTATGTGTTAGACTACACAAACCAAGTAATGGAAATTGATGACAAAGTTAATTCACATGACTCATACCACACCCAACATTGGAACCACCGGCTAGGTCATTTCAATGAGAAACTTTTGACCAAATTACATCAAGATGTGTATTTAGATTATTTCAAACTAAAACCACTTGTTGTATGTCATGCATGTCTACAAGGCAAATTGACCAAAGCCCCATTTATTGGGAAAGGTGAAAGAGCTAAATAGATTCTAGAATTAGTTCAAAAAGATGTGTGTGGGCCATTTCCAGTTGAGGCAAGGGTTGGGTTCTCATACTTCTTAACTTTTACTGATGATTTTAGTAGATATGGATATATCTACTTAATGAGTTATAAGTAAGATTCATTTGATCGGTTCAAAGAATACAAGAATGGAGTTGAGAACTAGCTTGGTAAGAAGATTAAGAAACTCTGCTCAGATAGAGGAGGAAAATATCTAAATCAGGACTTCATTGATTTCTTACGGGAGTTTGGGATTCTATATCAACTCACTCCTCCTTACACGCCACAATGGAATGGTGTATGTGAAAGGAGGAAGCACATCCTGTTGGACATGGTGAGATCAATGATTATCCATGCGAGCCTTCCATTATCCTTTTGAGGATGTGCATTACAAACAGCAGTGCACATACTAAACCAAGTACCAACAAAATCGATAAATGGTATTACATATGAGTTATGGAGTGGACGCAAAGTCATGTTATCAAATTTACATGTGTGGGGTAGCAAAGCATTTGTTAAGGCCTCTATAGGTAACAAACCTGCGCCCCCAGGAACAAAGTGTATCTTTATAGGATATCACAAGGAAACATGGGGATATTACCTATATAACCTGTCATACAAAAATGTTACAGTGGAAAGACACGCCATATTCCTTGAGAGGGAGAAAATCTCCAAAAGAGATAGTTGGAGCGAGATAGAATTCGATGAAGTCGAGGCTCAAGATACACATGAGTTGGTACAAGAATAGATTCCACAATGCCCCGTGGAAGAACAATCTGTACCAATACACAAGAACTGCATAGGAGCACGAGAGATGTGAGAGAACCCGAAAGATATGGTTTTCTTATCACTAAGGATGGTGTCTCATTATTGGTTTGCAATGATGATCCTCTTACCTACAAGGAAGAAGTTGATGGCACAGAAATTGCCAAGTGGAAAGAAGCCATGAATTATGAAAAGGATTCCATGTACCAAAACCAAGTCTTGATTTTGGTAGATCATCTTGTTGATGTAAATCCTATTGGTAATAAATGGGTATTCAAGAAGAAATTGGACATGCAGGGGAAAGTCAGCACCTATAAGGCATGACTGGTTCCAAAAGGTTTTAGACAACGTCAAGGAATTGACTATGATGAAACCTTTTCACCAGTTGCGATGTTGAAATCCATCAGAATACTATTGGCCATTGCTTCTTACCATGACTATGAAATTTGGAAAATGGATGTCAAAACAGCTTTCCTTGAAGGGAACCTCCAGGAAGATGTCTACATGACACAAACTGAACAGTTTGTGACTACAAAGGATGTCAACAAAGTATGAATGTTTTAGAAATCCATTTATGGATTAAAGCAAGAATCAAGGTCATGGAACATTCATTTTGATAAAGCTGTTATGGAATTTCTCTTTTTTAAGAATGAATGTGAGCCTTGTGTCTACAAAAGGTTTAGTGGAAGTGAAGTCATTTTCCTAATAGTATATGTTGATGACATACAGCTAATTGGAAATGAAGTACCTGTCTTACAGTCAGTTAAGGCATGGTTTCATAAATGCTTCTCTAAGAAAGACTTGGGTGAGGCGACATATATTCTTGGGATCATGATCCATCGTGATAGATCCAAGAGAATGTTGGGTCTGAGTCAAAGTATATACATGGACATGATACTGAATAGATTCATTATGGAACTTTCCAAGTGGGGATTGTTTCCAGTGTCACATGGCATTCATCTTTCCAAGAAAATGTGTCCTCAGACACATGAGGAAAGAAAGAGGATGGCAAGGATCCCATACGCATCCGCGATTGGGTTAGTCATGTATGTTATGCTTTGTACGAGGATAGACTTTTCTTACGCATTAAGTGAGGTAGGAAGATATCAATATGATCCAGGAGACCGCCATTGGATGGCAGTCAAGACTATCATTAAGTATCTTAGGAGTACTAAGGATATGTTCCTGGATTATGGAGGAGAGGAGGAACTAGTCATCAGAGGTCATATAGATGCTAGTTTCCAGACTGATTGGGATGACATGAAGTCATAGACTGGATATATCTTCAGTTTGAATGGAGGTGCAGTGAGCTGGAAGAGCTAAAAACAAAGTGTGCTGGCAGATTCTATAGCGGAGTCCGAGTATATCGCAGCTTCTGAGTAAGCTAAAGAAGTAATATGGATGTGAAGCTTCATCCAAGAGCTGGATGCTATACCGAGCAGTAAAGATCCTATCACACTCTATTGTGATAATACTGCAGCGGTGGCACTTGAAATAGAGACAAGGTCACATCAGAGGACAAAGCGCATACCTAGGAAGTATCATCTCTTGAAGGATTTTTCTCATACAGGTGAAGTTGCAGTGAGCAGTATTTGCACAGAAGACAACGTGGTGGACCCATTGACTAAATCCTTGACTCAGCAGAAACATTATCCTCATGTGAGGACTGGCGGACTAAAAATCATATGTAGTTGGCTATAGTCCAAGTGGTAGTTTGTAAGGGTTGGTGTTCTCAGAACCAACTGTTTGTACTTTGATTACATGAATGTTCACTTATTATATATTTTTCATTGTTCTGCAAGACTATAATATAATAATGTCCTAGAATATTTGTTGCATTAATAAGGTCATAGTAGATCCCCTCTATGATGAGAACTGTGAAATAATATAACAATATTCGTAAATAATGCTCTGTAGTTGGATGACATACTATGATAGGAATCATAGTATACCGACCATCATGTGCGAGTACATGTAAGAAGTTGAGACTCTCTCTCATGGAGTTCGCACTTGGTAATCTCCAAGATGGGAGATTATGAGAACAGAGACGCCAGTAGTAATTCCGGATGTCTTGGTGTCATCGGATATTGCTATCTGTGAGTGTGTTTAACGGTCCTTAGACTAGAATATTATCATTAACTCATGTCATGACTCACGCACATAGATTTACTAATGAAAAATGTCACACAGACAGTTTCCCGAAAGTAGGGTACGTTGGGTGTATCACGAGTGACATGTTGTTAATGTATAATTTGATGATGGATTTGAACCTTCTATTTATGGAAGTTGATATATCGACCCTTTGATTGAAATAAAACTATCGCATTAAATTCCATGGCCATGGTGTAAACGACGAGTTTATTTCAGGTAGTCAAAGAACGACGGATCAAGCATATAGGTTTATGACACTTCCATGAAACCTTCTTGATTAGATATTGAGACAAAGGTATTAAATTACACAGTAAGCGTTCATGTGAGGTGATATGTCAATTCGGCGTCAACTTCTTTCTCTTGGGTGCCTTGACCCATTGCTAGACAGTAATCTTGGACTTTAGGAAAGCCTGCCTAATGCCAACGAGAAAGAGGCGTAGAGGGTCACACACTAAGTGTATCCAAGTATCACAGATTGAATAAAGATTATTCCCGTACGAGGTTTAATAATTATTGAAGGATTCCTAATTTATTTTAAATGATGGAGGGAAAATAAAATAAAACAAGTACACGCCTTGTATTATTAAATGTACACACCGTGTAGTTTTATTTTGGAAAGGAAATGAATAAATGAATACAAGATATACACACCGTGTAAATTTAATGTACACACCGTGTAGTTTTCAATGAAAAACAATTACACGCCGTGTATTTATTATTACACGCCGTGTAGTTTTTATAGTCGGGATGTTGAGGATATAATATCATTTTATTAAATTATATTTATTATAATCAGCGTGAGCGCATGTCATGGAATTAATGATTCTACATGGGGGTTTTCAATAAGAGTTAATGAAATAAATGAAACATGTAACACGTTTATTTATTGTCATAAATCTACAACCACAAACTCTATTATAAATATCCTCACAACCCCAACTCTTTTCCAACACAAAAGAGAATCGTTGTGCACAACATCTCTGGAGAATTCATTCAAGGATGAAAGAACCTCTTCCTCCAAGAACACTCTCAAGACCGAGAGAGATCCTCTTCCATCGGATCAAGACGATCTAAGGCGGACAAAGCATGCAAAGGCTTCTCTATGCTTGCACCCAGAGAATACTTTGGCAACTTCTAGAGATACGAGGTACACGTGTGGATCACTGCTAGAGGGAGTCTACACTTGGCTTCTGCGACGTAATGACAGATCACATCGACTACGTGATCAAGAACATCAACGAAGAAAGAACACCCAATCTGTATTTCATTATAATTAATTAAATTAAGTATAATCAACCTGTAATGATCCTTGTTTGTGGTTCCGGGACAAACCATCTTCTTTGTCTCTTTCTGTGATTTTATCCATTGAGACATGCGTTTATCGTCGTATTGATCCTAGATTTATCATTTCTAATGACAAAAAGCAAAGTGGGCACATCCACCCACGTGCTTCCGCTGCGTCCGGAACCTTCAGAATGTTTTAAGGGGCGCACAAGCATGGAGGTGTGTTCATGATGTGTTATTTGTTAAAACCAAAGGCGGTGCGCAAGTAGTGAGCTATGAAAAATTGTAGAGCACATGTAGATATTTTCACAAAAGAAGGTAGGAACGCAAGCTGAGTGGCACGCAAGTAGGTGGAACGCAAGCAGGGAGGCGTGCAAGCATGGTGTGGCGCTCAAGCTGTTTTCACCCAAAGGATCATTCCAGCTTATGTGTAGGAAAGTGAATATTTTTTTTAAATACTTTATTTCCCAAAGTTCATTAGGAATTATATAATCCTTTCATTGAACTATTTGTGCTAAGAGTGTGGACACACAGTATTGGATTGTTTTCAATGTGCTACACGAGTGAAAGGGCATATCCAACTCATTGAATTACACATCGAAGGATTGTATTCTAGTGGATTGTGTGGTACTAGATTGTTCCCATACCATATCAAGGACATTGATAATCTTTTTGAGTAGTGAACCTTGTAAATATTGTGTTCCTATGGTTGTGTGAGTTTAGTAGGAAAGAAACTCTTTAACAGTAGGAGGAGGCTGTTTCAAAATGAACGAAACATAAAATAAAAATAGGTGACACTGATACACCTCTCCCCCTATCAGTGAAATGTGAATCTTGACTGGGAACTACAATGTCTACATTGGGAGTCCCAATCGCATGTAGTTTATTCTCTATGGAATTATCCCTTATCTAAAAAAGGAATTATCAATAAAATGATTACATATATAAATATTACAAGTGGAACTCCCCCTCACCACTAGCATGACTCAATATTTTATGTTATATAGCTTTGATTTATTTTGTATTACAGAAAACACTATCTATAGTCTCAGGATGGTTAGTACCCTATCAAAAATCATGGTGGGTTCTGGAAAATCAATGGTCTATCATATAAAAATAAAAGATGATACAGATATTATAGGTTATAATTTCTTCTTGTTGGATGTACATTAATAAAGATTTATGGTAATATTAATCCTTTATTTATTTAATTTACAAAAAAACAATTTGGAATTGATAAAGACAGATACTTAAAATGATTTTTATGGTTGATTTTGCCTCTCACCAATATATAAGAAAGGGGTGTTAGTGTCCAAAATTATAAATTGAATACAGGGGTCAGAGAATACCAATATGGTTTAGTTTACTGAGATGTTCTTTTTCATAGATATTAATTTTTAGTTCTCCATGGGTGAAAAAACAATTATAGGTATCACCTATTTTGGTTCATCTCTAATTATCATTGTAGGGGAATATCAGTCCATTATTTATCAGTTTATTCAAGATAATAATTCTACTAAGAATAGTATCATTCCCATTTGATCATCCTATGAGTAATCTAGTAATAGAAGATGTATTCCACATATCTTATGTCCATTGTTATAAATAAAAACCCTTGAATGCGATTAACCATGGAGTTATTGAACATGAAGAAAGTCATTTATCTCTGTAGTGATCGATACTCATATTATACCAGAGTGAGAAGGATCTTATTGGGAAGAAAACTACACTAGTGAGTATATTATTGTTGTGGAGACACATTCAAGATGATACATGGGTGGGAGAGTTAGACATGTGATCCCCGTGGAATTGTATTTGCTGATGATTCATATATATGTTCCATAGGGATGAAAATTCATAGGGGGATTTTGTTATAACCATTGGATTTATGGGTTATATTCAATGTTCTTTTATCATTAAATTGAATTTTTTCACTTATATTAAATTATTTTAATTATATATTGGTATTAATTTTACATTAGAATTTGATAATTAAGGATATACTATTGATATATAGTAGTATGAGAATCTATGTACCTTGTTCATAGTGTTTGAGTACCTAGTGAAAAATTCATGGGGCCAATGGCCCCTGGTAGTCCAACATCAATCTAGTCGTCCATATACTAGGTGGAATGTGAGTAACCACGTATCAAATATATAATGAAAAGTAACATAGATGTCGTCCTATTGGTTTTATATTAGGTGTTTTTCTAATTTTCCATCTAAAATACATTTTAGCACACTGATAATTATATTAGAGATATTATGAACATGAATCCCCCTTGAGATTCCTAATATCACCATTATATCTCTAATTTATTTCTAGCATATGGTTTGGATTTCATTAATTGTTATGTTCTTATATAGTTAATACTAATCCCATGTTTGGTTTTAATATGGATTACATTCATTGTCTATTCATTCTAAATATAAAATTCATAATAAAGAGGGTTATTGTTAGGTTTAAATAGTTTTGTTTGTTGGTATTAAATATAAAAACACCCTCCCCTGATAATTCTCTTAATGATCAATGGTACGTGGTCCATAGAATTCACCAATGTGCTTATAGTCATATATGGACTGTCATTTCACAGGGGTTGGGAGGTTGTGTGTTGTAACTAATTCTATAATTTTAGGATGATCTGGTGGTATTAGTGATATAATAAAATATTGTATGAATTGGCTTGATAATTTCAAACAATTCCTGGACCCCAATTTTGACAAAAAAAAATTAAAAGTATAGAGAAATCTACATTAGGAAATTGATCATCGGGTGGATTTTTTATGCTTGAGATGGGTATGATGTGTGTATTGATTAATTTTTACCTGTGGAAGAATCATTCTTCATGAATAATGAAAAAATATTGATTAAACACTTATTTGGAATCTATTGTGTTGCGTTCTATTCTGTGAGTTAATAGTTGTCATAAAATCATGATGAGAATAAACTGGATATGTTTTGAGTCATTATAAAGGGTATTTGACCATGGAAAATGCTAATAGGATGGTGTTATAGAACCTAAGGATGTTCATGATATAATAGTTTTTTGTTTTGGTCATTTTTAAGCACGGAGATACATATACTATAATGGATAGAAATTTGGATTTCCTAGTGTATTGTATGTTCCTAATAGGTTTTTATTGATCATTAAATCTTCTTTATTTGAATAAATACCAAAAATATGTTTAGATAGAGAGGTATAACAATAATACATGGATCCAATTCAAGGTTCCTTCATGAAAGGTTGGACATGATTAAGTCTGACACACTATTTTGATGCACTTTATAACTAGAATAATATTTAGGGGAACAATAGTGAGTAATAGAACCTTTTTTGGTTAATTCCCAATTTTTTTAAATGATTTTGTTTTCATTAATAATCAGATTCACTTCTGGACTATATTTTCATATAGGGGGACTAGAAGTGAGTTCTAGCACCTCAATGTGGTTCTTTTCCTTGTACGTTGACATTATTGGTCATTTTTAATTATTTCGGATGTCCAAATTATTTTTGTATTAAGGATTATATGTGATAATCCAATATCAATGATTTCTATATTCCATAAATATTAACCAAACATATTCAATGGTATTAGATGAAATTAGTTTGTTTTTGTTTTATAGTGTCAGGTTAGCAAACGAAAGCATGTCCATGTAAAATCCATATTTTTTTATTACATAGTAGCAATAAACAATAAAATTTGTTTTATGATAAGCTATATTTGATAGTTTCATTGTGTGTTTCAATGTAACACCCTACACATAATCATTAGTGGGAATAAAAATTTAATTGTCAGGGATTTATGGAATGGGAAAGAACATATCGCAGTTGGATACGAAAAAGATTATAACATGGAGGTTTAGTGGTCCTAGATATTTATGTTGGAAACTTTTTATAGAATATATTGATGTATCATTTTATTATATTTTATTTCAATATATATAATTTAACAATTATAGACATTACAAATTTTACTGGTGATGTTAAATTAATTGGAGACTATTATGTTATTTCATGTGTTATGATTTCCATGGTCCCCCTGATACTATGGATACATAATATATAGTGTTTGTTTTGTTACTATTTTTTAATTTATTTATTTTTTGGAGTGATACCAGTGGAACAGTCTCCTGACTATATTTAAATTTCCCTCACTCTTAGTAGGAACCATCTGTCATATATGGAGATGTGAAAGAATCCCTATGAAAATCATGATTTATCATTGATCCAAGTGTCATGATTTTATATGATAGCTTCCTTACTAGGATAAAATGATACAAAATAATATATTTCATACACTTTTTCTTGTTATTATCCTCTACTATCAACTTAACATGAATATAATACATGATAATCCAAAAGTGTAATTGGTGTCTATTTCATTATGAATAAAAAATTCCTTCTTGTCGGATGTTTTTAATCATGATATGGAACCTATTATCATACATTACATTACATTATTTTTAAATCCATCCAGTTAATATTCAGTCAAAAATGTTCTATCTATAATAAACATATAATATTGGATTTTTTATCTATGTACATGATAGAGAGTAACATTTAATTATTTTTTATTCTTAATTTAGTAATCATTTCTTATGAATTTAATAATTTTTAGGAAATTACCAAAAGATTTGTTTATATGATTATGCTGAGATATGTTCTAGAAATGGACTAAATTCATGGTTTTAATTAATTTTTTTATTATATATTTTATTAAAGTAAATTCAATAATGTGGGGCTGTTTTGATGTTTATGATGGTTTTATAAAGTAACAAAGTATATAAGAAGAATATTTTACAATCATAGTAATAAATGATCTATAGAAGTAGTTGTATAAAAATGGAAAAAATTACCTCGGGTTAGAGAGAAACATAAAATTATCCCCAAAAAATACATACATAAGGTATTAAGAAGGAAATATGTAATGTTTACCCTATATACCAAGTGAAACATGAGGTTTTTTACATTATAAAATTAAAATAAAATATTCATTATTGGATTTTATACTTTTTTAGGAAGAAGGATATGAATTAAAGCTTCATGAAATTACTTCTAATATCTTCATTAATTAATATATTTAAAATTACACTATTTACCACATTACTTATATAAAAAAGTAGTTTAAATAATTTAATTTTGGAAGGTTTTGGAGAATAATGGAAACTATGAAAATACCAAAAGATCACTTTTGTAATGGGGAAATAAAATTAAATCTATGAAGTATATTTTATGTGATTATGAATTCAATGAGTAGATATATAATATTTCACATGTTGAAACACATTGTTTCCTACAAGAATTCAGGTAATCCATTCCCCTACACATGTTGAACCCTATTTAATTCACTTCATTCTTAAATAATTGATCACATACCTTTTGTAGATGTTCATCCCCCAACCATTTTTCGAATTTGGATTTTTTTTCTACAAATTTAATTGTTTCCCAGATTATTTAATAAATAGTTTTGTATTATGTTTTTTAATTTTCTAACTCTATTACATTCTTTGAAACTATTGATAGCGAGTGGGTAACCAATTGAGTGAACTAGTTGTAAGATTCAATGGTGTTCCTTGATCTATTTTCTTCAATTTGTGATTTTTTATTTCATTTTTAATATGTATTGTATATGTAAATGTTTGATGTCGTGATTTTACGTATTCTCAAGATAATATCATTTATTGTTTTTATTATATTCCTAATGGTCATTTACATAATTCTATTATGATTCTATTCATATGATATAGTTCAGTTGATTTAGTGTTTAAATTTAACACCACATCTCAATATTTATGTTGATGAGGCATAATCGATCGAGATTTCATAATCAACATTTACTGTTGGAGGACGTGTGACCTAGTGAGATAAATAGACACACATATATCATACGGAATCAAATAGTAATTTAAGGGTGGATACTTAGGTACGATGGAATAATCTATCAAATGAATCAAAAGATACAAAAATGATAAATAATGAACCCATTTAACCAAACTTTTCATTCACTTTTTATCATATTAGTTTTTTTTTGTGTCTTCATTTGGTATATGGTTAATATTATTATAGAATTCACACAGCTACAATTAACAACATAATTTTTTTATTTTATTCAAATATAAAAAGTAGACAAAATATTATTATTAGAAAGAATAATTTATGACAAAAAATCTACCATGAATGATAACCTTGGCCATTAAGCGGCTAAATGGGATCCTTCATTATTCATTTTAATAGATTATGGTTAATTTAATTTCTCATACCATCATATATGAGATACATACCTATATTTATGTGTTGAGGCCTAGTGCTAATATGATAACACCATGATATACTATGTCCCACATTCTATATTAGTATAAAATTATAACTACGTATTGATCGAGTTTGTGTGACAAAAAAACATATCCCTTTTATATTTTTAAATCCCACTACCAACATAACCAATTTGTATAATGTTTTAAAGAGATACTGATGGGAATGATGTTTTGATATAGAATGGAAAAAACAGTGTATAATATCGTTTGTAGATAGAAAATCATAGAATATAAAATCGACACACCCATTTCATTATTTCTAAATATTTAAAACAGTATAAATGAAACAACATGGAATCAATAATAAAATAAATTACTCCCTGGGGATATTCCTCAGTTGAGCTACTCGCCATAATGAGTATTGGAGATTGGGATGGTGGAAGAACACCAAATTAATTACAATTTAAAATTTAAATAAAAATTAATTAAAATTAATTATAATAGAAACTATGTAAAAACCTATTCTAATATTGGATATGGGTAAAAAAATATCTATAAATGAGGGAATGATTTATTTATATAGGAAATAATTTTATTAGTCTTTAATATTTGGATTTGGATGGATTTACTGAATGAATTTTAGTAAATATGATGTTTCAATGTGGAATGTCTTCATTATCATGTATTTGAATTCTCAATCCCTTCCAATATTCCCCATGTTTTTCATTTCATTTATTTAATGTGGTACTGATATTTTAGGATATTAATGGTTTACATTATTGTTTTAATTAATCATAATTGATTATGTATATTTTTTATTTAAAAGAAATGGATAATTTTCATAGAATATTTGAACAAAATATTAATGTTCTATGATATCAGAATGATTGACATGATGCTTTGATGTGTCTTCTTCTAAAAAAAGTAAAAAATCATACCAAGAAGTTTTGGATGAAATATCACTAAATAAAAAACCTCATATATCACTTGGTTTGTAGGGTAAAGATTATATATTATCCTTATATATCCGATAAATATCACATGGTTGTATGAAAATATAATGTTTTGTTGTATCCATAAGTAATGTCTTCCAAAATTTTTGGACTTTTATGCTTCTTAAACAACATTTATTAACATTATTCTAAACTTTTACACATCTGAATCCTTGATTAAACGTAATGAAAAATAAGAATTACTTTTTTACGTGGAAAAAGAAAAATTATGAACAAATTCAGTTAAAATTATGAATTTATTTAATTTTAACATTAAATTCAAAAATAATCCTAGAAGATAAAAATCTGAAAATTTCCATTGAATTAAAAGATTCATGGTGAATCATTCATCATATTAAAAATTATAAATAATGAATTACTATTCTACTTCAATTCCACTACACATAAATATATTACTCCAATTTAATCATCATATATCGACATAAAATCAAAAGAAAAATAAATAATGAGTGGATTTTAAATGATTTTTTACAATATTTAATTTCATTTTATTTCATTTATGAAAAAAAAATTCCATTCATTGTCTCCTCCATGATATAAAAATTTTCATCCTAAATAATATATCCATGACCCAATATTTTCCACCATCACATATTAATACATGTCACTCTATATTCAATAAGAATGTAATCTAGATTTATGATCATATGTGGAAAATTTAATGCTTCCCCCCCTGACTATTAAATTTTCTAATTTATCCACATCATTATACATGAAAATATAATCAACTATGATGTCTTTTTATAATGATTTCTCATCGTTAAGGCTTTTTGGGTAAAATAAATTTGAATGTAATGATAAAAATATAACAAGTATACACTAAAATTCCTTTCATGAGTGTATAAGTAGATTTATAGAAAATGAAATCACACCTTTCCCAAAAATGATTGTGCACCACACCCTATTTTCATTATTTGTGTCATAAGTCAAAAAATAAATGAAATGAATATATTCATCTTTATTCTACTTTTTTTCATTTATCTTTTCCTTCTATTTTAAATTTTTTCCATATTTTTTGAAAGATGAGATTTATATTAAATATAATGACAAAAGGAAAATGAACACACTTTTTGATATGTTCATGGGTTATAAAATTTTTATAATGAAAAAATAAATATCACACCATTTTTTAATTTATTTAATATGATAATATTAGAATAAATACTGTCTAAATGGAAAAACATACTCAAACACATTCACCTCTCATATCCCTAGAAAGGTAAAATGTTCCTCACACACAAAACTATGAGCCACATCAACAAATAAACACAAGAAATTCTATCCCCCATACAAAAATATGAAATAATAATTCAATTATAATAAGAGTAAATATAGGCAGGGGTAAATTTTCTTATAATGTGGCATAATATTATATGTAAATTATTGGGAACAATGGGATATGTTAGGATTGATGTAAATTGAAACCCTCAATTAACAAATTTTGATAACCATGGAAAAGCTCAAATAATATTATCCACATTTTCAAATCATCAATTAATTAAATTATAAATAATTACATGTTATAATTATCACACAAAACAAATTTTTCTCTCAAGAAAGTGAGTGTATAATGATGAATATATCAAAATGGTTTAGCATACCATTGCAGACTTTAAAACTAATCTTGAACATGTTTTAGAGAAATATATTTTAAAAATTAGTAAAAATAATAGAAATATTTTAGAAATAAAATTCAATGAGAATAATTCATATCAAAAATCACATTATATTAAATTTTTAAACATGGATGTTCTCTCAAGATCGACTGTCGAGTGAAAAATGATAATGAATAATATTTTTAAATAAAAAACTATAAAAATGAAAAATAAATAGGGAAATGAGGAAAACTCATAATAAAGTTTGACACTCTCTATGTGAGAAATTTTATCTCTGTATCTAGAAAACCAACTCAACATGAATCGAATGCCTTTTCTTCTTGACCTAACTCAAACACACTAATTAGAACATCCATGGATATGCATAGACTGTCTTATCTAGGAATTAAACCATACATTATATTTATATATGTACCATAATATATTTAAATATAATTATTAAAAAATCTAATAAAAACAGAATGATGTGTATATCCCACCCCTCAGGTCAGAAAATAAAAAAACTCCCTCCAATAGCTAGTTGGGAACCCCAAGAGAGAAAAACATGATATGGGGTTCCGTTATTGTTTGGGAGGGAAAGGTTCCCCAAAAAAATGAAAAAATGCCACCCAATGTTAGTGGTGTTCTACATGAAATTTGAAAAAATAATGTAATAAATTTCAACCCCAATGAGTTAACAAAATGGCCATATTCCATTTTGATCATAGCACATACGTCAGACAATCATTTTCAATAAAAATAACCAAAAATGGTCATCTGACTACTATATATATATATAATAGGTTAATTAATTTTATCATAAAAAACCTTCCTCCTAATCCTATATTGTTCCTTTATTCATTGGAATATTTATTCTAAATTAACTATGTTTTCTATCGTCTATTGAAATAATTCTAATAAAAACCCATTACTTTTATTCATTTATCTGTTCAAGTCCTGCAGAGCAATTTAATGTTTTTGTTTTCAAACCACTCAATTATTTATTATAAAAAAAATAAGTGTACATATGTTTTTTAATTTATTTACTAAAATTAAACCTCAATAATTTTTTAATCCTAAATAATTAACTCTAATTAGTGTCGATATTCTATGTCCACCTATAGTTTCATATCATATTCATCAAGTTGTATTTCTGTATAGGTCTCAATGTAATTTTTGGGTTGACTTCCAAAATATTTATTTTCACAAACATGTTGGAACAAAATAATTTGTAACACCCCTTGATTTCATTGTCATTTTTCACATTAACATAAATTAATTGATTATATTCCATGAAAAACCTACTTTTCATGTGTTATATGCAAGATCAAGTTTCAGCGAATCAACAAAATAGTGTTATAATTATTTAGACGATATATTTATTTATCAATAAAATATTTAAATATCAATAAAAACAAATAAATTTTTAATTTTATTTATAATTTTTTCACGTAAATAAAACTTATTTATATTGAAATATATTGTTTTTTTAAAATAGTAACATATTTAGAAAAAATATTTTCGTAAAATAACCAATATTTGTGACATTTTGTGAAAAATATTAAAATTAATTTTCTACACTTCAAAATATTAAATTTGTTAAAATATAATTCCTTTTTTTAATTTGGATTATCAAAATTATATTAGGGTAATTTTTTGGTATATTTATGAAAACACTCAATTTTTTATGAATAGTTAAAAATACTACAATGTACTTATAATCTGTCCTTTTCATTTAAATAATTATTTTTAATTAAAATTTATCATAATGTCAAAATAGACATATAGTACATATATTTGACCAATTTAATTCATTGGTGTCATTTTATAATAATATTTTACATATAAAATTTTATTGAACATTTTAATTTCTTTTACCAACCTTATAGGAACATTTTCAATTTTGCATAAGACATAATTTTATCGCTTTTGTGAATGAAATTTAAAAAATCTGACAGACAGAACTGTAATTAGTAAGTAATATTTTGTTCAATAGGATGAAAATATTATTGTTTTAATAGTATCTTATAAATTATATTTACAATGTTTAAAAGTAAATAAGGTAATTAAAGTTAAAAATACTATTATAATAATATCCAATTACCCCAAAAAAGTCCTCCATTTGTTGGATAAGATTATTTTTAACAAAATCAACCATAGGGAAAAATATGATCACTTTTTTGCCACATGGATTAGATTAGCACATTTATTCTATGTTATTTAATTATGTGTTAAATGAATTAAATTAAAATTTTATTAACAAATCATTTTTTCATATAATGTTATTCATAAGAAAAATTTTAATGATATTTTAAAAAATACTATTTTTGTCACACCCAAGACTTCCACGGTATGCATCCCTTTGAATAATACAATCTCTTGCATTGTACGCAACTTCGAGTTCTAACACACCACGACCAACAAAACATGCCTTATTGAATAGTAAAACCCACTTTTTGAACTTTTATAAATTGGACTTCATTTTTGGATTCTTAATATAAAAATTAGATTAGGATGAATTTTAGATATTTTTCTGAAAACATTCAATTTATTATGAATTGTGAAAAACACTACGTTATTGATTAAAATCAAAAATTTTATTTGATAATTTTTAATTTTATTTAATTTTATATTAGGTAAAAATATATACATAATACCTATAAATGATTAATGTAATTTATTGGAGTCATTTTATAATAATATTAGATATATAATATTTTATTGATCTTTTTACTGTCTTTTACCCACCTTCTAGGTGTATTTACAAATTTGTATAAATTGTAATTTCACCTCTTCCATGAATTGAATTCCAAAAAACCCATAGATATGGCTGACATCATTAAGTAAAATTTGGTTAAATAAGATGAAAATAATTTTTGTTGAATAGTTACTTTTGACTTTTATTTACCATGGTTAAAAGTAAATATTGTAATTAAAGGTAAAAATTAATATTATACTTAAACTAACATGTGTGATAATAATATTGGATAACATTATTTCTACGAAAAACAACCTTAGGAATAAAATATGATGCTTTGGGTACACTTGGATTAGATTAGTACATTTATTATTATTCCATTTAATGAAGAGTTAAATGTTTTAAATTCATATTTTCATTGGTAAACGAGTTCAATACATAGTTGTATTTTAGTTATAATTTTAAGACAATTAATAAATAAATTTATTAATGTCACAATGATGATGGAGTAATTATCTTGTTAATGAATGCTTACAATAATTGATATTATAAATATCCAAATAAATATAAATTGATAATTCTATTGAATTACACGAATTTTATATGTTAATGTGACATTTTAGGGTTGATTAAATAATTTTTTTTCTATGTTATACAGTTTTTATGACTTTCACCAAAACAAAATACCAAATTGTATTAAAATTGACATAAATGAGTTTATAAAACAAATACTATATTATTTATTGATATAATATTCCTAAAATATGAGGTTAGGCCAAAGGACATGTATATGGTTAAATATATTAATAATGAACCTCTTGGGGTCCGCTTGGGTTTTTACTGTTTTTTATTAACAATTTATTATAATAATAAAAGAATACATGGTTAAAGTTAAACCATTTAACTAAGAGTAAAATCTAAAAGATAAGGTTAATATGGCAACATAAACCTATATGAAACCTATTGGTTGAGTTTTTCTCTACCCATACCCACCTTATCCTAGAAATTAATCATTTTGGATCCATTATAAATCTAATATGATTGTATAGTAATATAATATTTCAAGCTTTTCCAAAAGTGACTCTAACCTCTCTTATAAAAGGGTACTTCACCTTCTCTCAAAAACACACCTAAAAATCCATTTCTCTTGGACAAAACATATTCAAATATCCTAAAAACAACCCCCACATAGACCTAGAGGTATTACATTGATCATAAATCCATCCTAATGAGCCCTTTTGATCAACTCAAAAGAAAACACGTGAAGAAGAGGTAATAATTTCACCATATCATTCAAAGTTATATTATTTTTCCATTTCCTCTTTCTTTGCTGTTTCCATAAAAAAAATAACTCCATTACTTTATAAATACTGTTATGTTATTCTGAATTTGGTACAAACATATTCATTATTCTATCCATCCTATGAGTGACATGTCACCATACGTCTGTACGTAAGGATTACCATCTCCACGTCGTGGTGTAGTTTGTTATACAAACAGTTCATTATTTGGATGGTTAAAATAATGTGTATAATTGATGTAATAAATAAATATAACATGTTATGGATTCTTGATATATAATATATCATCCAATTACATTTTATTTCACCATCAACAGTATTATATTGTCAGTCATGCATATGCACAGATTACCATCTCCACGAACACGACCAAATTCATTCCCCGTCATAACCATTCGAGAATAATTTTCATTTTTTGATTAAATGTAATGTTTATGAACATAATATAATTCGTTATATTAATCAAATAAATCCTTTTCAAAACACAACATGGTTTACGTAACTAATCATATAATTCAAAATGAATCAGTAAGAACCCCAAATAATGATACTACTAAAATATTATTAACAATGCAATATTAGAAGATTGTATATTAAATCATATATATGTATGTGGTTTTGTTATAATTTAATAAAAATAATTGAACTATGATATATTATTTTAAAATACCTTCGATCAATGAAATGTATAAGGTATGGGTTAATTCTACAATCTATTCATTATCTGAGATGTTTATACATGATTATCTATTGGGACCTCTTTATCATCCACATCCGTGTCTCTTTAAAATTTATTTCAAAACATTTTTACTATTTTCTATAATATGGATTAAAATCATTTATACGAT
Source organism: Viscum album (assembly GCA_963277665.1). Classification (NCBI taxonomy): domain Eukaryota; kingdom Viridiplantae; phylum Streptophyta; class Magnoliopsida; order Santalales; family Viscaceae; genus Viscum; species Viscum album. Next base: position 198,668,838 of record OY728121.1, on the reverse strand, counting down.
TGATTAAATTTACATAAAATGTATATAAAGGAATCATTCCTTCATTTTCCAAAATAGGTACATTACAGCCTTTTTGACAAAATTAAGGAATGAATGTTATTTTTGACTTATACGTCGGGTGCCGCTATTTTCAAACATTATAACAACTCCTAGACATCCTTTAACACATTATATAAATATTTACAATATAAATAATTACTTTTATAGTTATTTTACTTTCAAATTATTTCAAAATAGGAAGAGATATTTCTCTCAAATAGTTTTATTTGATCTCTGTCAACATTTCAAGATTGATTTTACACTTGTTTGAAGTTGTATTATTATGATAAAATCTTCCAAATTGCAATAAGTGCTTTGTGAAATGTTTGACTATGGATGTGTTATTTTTATACCATTCATGGTTTATTGTTAAGGTTTTAACATTTCGTATGCAAGTTTTAATTTTAATGTTTATGTTATGTTTTAAACATTTCATATGAGGAATGTATTGGACATAGTAAGTGATGGGTGGTGCCCACTATAGCTGCACGATACATCAATAGGTCTCATGAGACAAACTAGTGTCTTGGGACAAGTCCTCGAGAAAAAATTAAATTTGTAGTCTTTGCACGAGGCCTTACTATGTGATTATGAAGTTTGGTATTATGCATTCCATCATTATGAAATTTTCTATTGATATTGCCTTTTATTATTATACTAGTAAAATCTCCATGTGAATATGTAAATGCCATTATTTGATTTATATTTTCCATATTATTCTGAATTTTATGTTTAAAAGTATTAGGTTTTATTAGAATATCCATGTGAATAAGAAAATGATGTTTTTTTATTTATATTTTCCATATTATTCGACATGTAGAATATCGATGTGAATAAGTAAATTTGCTATTTTTTCTATGTTTCTACATTATATTCAATAGTTGTTGGGAAATGAGAATATCAAGGTATATATGTATAATAAACCTATACGATCAGTGAAAATGTTTATGATTACATTTAAAAGAAATTTAATTATATTAGGGTTATTACTATGAATGGATTAGTGGAGGAAGCCATTTTTTACATATAAATGTTTTGAAATTTTCTTATTACGCTAGATAAAGGTATAAAATATATTATTATCCAAAAATTTAATTTGATGTATTTATGAGTATATAATTTATAGTTTTTTTCATTATTCAAAAGAGAAAATATTTGCAGCATGTTTGTAATTTAGTGGATTTTGACAGCTTGAATAATTGTCTTTTCTTCCAAAAAACCTTTGTTTGTTCTGTATTATGTTGGTATATCTAAAAAAGTTTAAAAATTATTTATCATTGGAAAAAAGTCATGAATAATCCAACTAAGTAAAAATATTGAGAATATAGATAGATATATTAAATTTTTTTCTCCTCTTGATTTATCTTATTATTTCAGAAAATTTAATACAAAAATATGCTTCTTAGGCATTGATATGAATTGATTACCTCATCAAATGAACATTAATTTATTCCCATTAAAAAACCATAATACATAGAGTGATATGTATATATATGAGTTGAAATTAATTTCACCTTATACATTGGGTTTACATTGATATATCATTCTCTTTATTAAACCATGAATGTTCAATGAATCCTCTATTTATTATTTAATATGAAATAGTTTTCCTATTATATCTAAAATAATTATAGATTAATTTCACCCAAAATCATATTATATCAAATATTTTAGAATATTATTTCTATTTCATTGAATATTTTATGAAATCTAGATAACATGGGTGATTATAAATACAATATATAAATAATGTACTGATTCTTGTTTAAGTTTTATAAATTGTGGAATTTATTATTTATATATATATGATCATTATTAATTTTAATAGAAATTATCTTTCATTAATTTTATTAACTAAATTTTAGTTGATTTTATATAATCTAGTTATTCATGATTAAACAACCATCGTATTAGGAAATGTACATAATGATGTATATCGAAGAGATTATACATGCTTCACCTGACTTTACATTATCTAATTTACCTGAAAATGGTTAGTTCAATTACAAATGTTTTTATTGAACATTTTATAACATTTCTTATAAATATTTTATATGACTATTAACAATATTTTAACCAAATTGTTGGATAAATTTTTTTTAATTGCAATGAATGTTGTGGTGATGTAATATTACATAGTAAAATATCATTTATACATAAAAAATAAATTTCTTATATAGATTTGTAAATATTTTATAAATTTAAATTTAAATTTATAAACATAAAAATTCTTATATTGTACATTTTTGAACTTATTTTTTCATAAATTTTCTAAATCAAATTTTTTGTTTTTGTATTAGGTAAATGTATTAAAATTCAACATCTCAATAAATTAATTAGGTATTTATTTTTATTATTTAACTGAGTTGAATTTTTTATAGAATATAATGTCCATTGACATCCTTTGTGATTTTATTATAGAGTAATATTTTTGTATTTTTTATAGTTCATATTTTATTTTTTAACAGCAATTGATAAAAAAATATCACCAAGATAATTCACACATTTTTCTGTGTTGCATCGTATATGTAAAAAATTAATGCTGGTAAAACTAGATGGAAGGTGATATAAATTTTAAAACCAATTTTCAAATAAGTTTTACGATGCATAATAATATTTTTCCAAACCATTATAAAAAATAATATATTCATACCATCCTAGTAAATGACAAAAATTATCTTCAATTTGTTCTTGCATGTGTGTCTTTGTGATGATAAATTTCCACATTCCAGTCATAAACTCTGCCATTTTGATGTCATCATATTGATTAATGTTAAATAACAACACCTTTATGGTAATTTAAATTTCCATGTCAATGTTTTATTAAATTTTTACATATTTATATTATAACATCCACTTTCCTATTTTCCTAACCATAATTTGGAATAACAATATTTTGTAATTACCACTTCCATATTAACATCAATAATCTTCTATAATCTATATTTTTGTCATATTTTGTAAGATATTCATTATTTATATCAGTTTTTATAATAATATATCTATGTGTCTACATATTTATCTATATAAAATTGGGATTCTTAATTTCTGAACATTGACAACATGTATGTGAGTTATAATGAATTCATAAAAAATTTATGAATTATTTATTAAAATATGTAGTAACAAAACATCTGATTTGTATTATAAATTTTATATTATTTAATAAGACACACAACACATTTTTTTTAAATTCTTGAATCTCTTTATTATAATATAGAATAATAATACTAATTGATTTTTTATTTTTTTTATATATCTAGTTTTTTATACTATAATCTGCGTGTGAAATTATATTATTTTATTTACTTTTATTATGTTGAAAATATACAAAATTATTTATATTTTATCTAATTTTATTATTTAATCTATTTGGGATTTAAAATATAAAATGTGTATGACTCATGTTATTATTTTATTGACCTATTTATAATATAATGTATATATTTTTAGTAATATCTCTTAGAACTACTTCAAAAATATGTATAATGTGTACTCAATATGGAATATTATGTAACATAACCTATGCATGGTATCGAATATAAATTTTAATTAACCTATTTTTAATTTAGTGTACAGAAAATAAAATATTTTTATAACAATTATGTTATAATTTTCCATCCATATATGTAATAAGAACTATATATAACCAAAATTTTATTATATATAATCGTCTTTTTTTAAATATTTTATTTTATTTTCAATCTATGTATAAACATTGTTTTTTAATGTTTTTTGATCTTCAATCAATATATAATCTTAGAAAAGGATTCAAAAAAATTCATAACACATCAGTGCATTTTGTTTATTACTAATATGAGAATATATTTATAAAACCATCATTTAATTTAACGTATAAATGGTATAAAATATTTATTTTGGCTTCTCTAATTATAATCCTTATCAATATAGGACATATTTTGTGTAAAATAATCTAAATACATTATAATATGTAGTCTAGGTATTATAATATAATTATTATAATTTCCAATTATTACCCAATTTCAATGTAAATTCCACAATCTATGTATAGTAACACACATCAATGAAATTGGGAATATGTATTTTAGTCTCTGAGTCAATTTTAATTCCAATTAGTTTATCATTATATTTTTTTGTAATAAAATATTAAAATTATTAAATATATGTTAGAAGTCTATAATATCTATAACATAATATGGGATATTGAATATCAATGACATGATAAATTTTTTATTATAAACTATAATGATAATTTTGGAATGTATGTGAGGTCATTAAATAAAAACATCATTTCATATTTTTATATTATAATATATATTCGATTTTTAACTAGTTTTTTATAATCATCCACATATCATAACATATATGGGATTATATTAATTTAATATTCATTAATTTTTGTATCATAACTTATTATTTTATTTCAGATATTTGTCTAATAAAAACTATAAAATCTTTATTAAATTTGAAATTTATATCACATGGTACAACATTGGATAATTATATGAATTTTTAAAAATTTGATTGTCCTAATAATATAATTCTAGGTTAAAATTAATATATAAATTTTTTTTATGAAATCATATAATAATTGAATTGATATTTCATATCATCTTGATATCATATGGAATGTGTTTAATAATATATGTTTTACCAAACTATAATGAAATAATACATATCTAATATATAATGATACATACAATTATCAATTTCAATTTTTTTTATTAAATTTATCATGAAAATATATCTAAAAATTGTTTTATAATCAACAGTAAGAATGTTTAATCTCCACGTTTGCAATATATATGTTTCCATGCATAGTTTTTATTTCTATTGTTTCTCAAAACATAATTTTGTAGATTGTAGTATACACAAATGTTATATCATAGGAAATTTGAAATATATTTATAATTAAATGTTATGTAATATATAATAAATTTTTATAATGGGTATATAATATGAAATCATTATAATTTCAAGCATATTTTTGTTATCTATGTGACATCTATAATTTTGTATATTTCTGTAATCCATATAGTCTATGTAAAAATCTATGTACAGTACATGTCAGTTGGAATCTACTTAAAATCTCAATCCTGTGTCATTAAAAATTGGTATGTGTTATTTGTGTAATAGAATTCCCATATTGTTATTTGTTATATGAAATGGGTCCATATCAAAAATATTTTTTTTGTATAAATCATTAAAATGAATTAAATATTTTTTTGGTATTATTCATTATAAATATAAAATGTTTCCCTGCGATTTTATTAACTTATAATCATATTGTTTCTTAGTTTGATGCACTTTAAGTCCATTTAGCCACTTTTATTATTTATAGAAGTTTCATGTTAAAAAAAATAATTTTTTTATATATGGTTTAGATACTATTTGTAATATTCATATAAAAATATTGAACTTCACTATAACATTATTTAAATTTAAAAGGAATTACTCAATATATGTTATAATTATAATTTTTATTATTTTAATACATCCTTTTATTTGATCTTTAATACCTCAAGTGGTTGTATAAATAATGGATTGATGTATATCGAGTCAATAATCTATTAATGAGGATGAAAATAATGTAACTGTTCATGATACTGATAAAAATGGAGCCGCTGATTGTGATAGAGAGGATACCGATGGTGGTCCCACATAAGTCATCGATGTTGATATCATTATAGAAAATGAAGAGGATTCAGATGAAATTTTTATGTGAAATTTATTTTGTTTTCTGTATTAATAAATTTTCTATTTTTTTATGATTTTTTATTATTTAGTTTTTTTAACAATTGTGTTTGGATTTTTGGTGGAAATTGGATATTTCACTTTGGTGGATATTTGTGTATTAAGAATGTTGTAGGGTGTGTGCTTAGTTTATTTTGAGAGTACATCCATGGTCTAAACAGTGGAAATAGAGTTCATATCACCATAGTTAAAACAATGGAAGTAGGATTTCATATCCAAGGTCAAACAATGGGAATATATTTCCTTTTACCATGGATTAAACCATGGTTGTAGGCATTAATATGATTAGTTGAAATATGCCTATATCAGTGTATCACCATTATTTATGAAGTATAAATGTATGAAATTCCACCAAGGATTAGACAATGATCATATGATTTGATAGTTATTGTTTATCCATGTTAATATATATCTTGTTCCTTGGTTTAAATTGTGTTAATAACTAGAATATATTGCAAAATAAACTGGGCATATAGTTTATCTGAACAATGTTTGTATGCAATGAACAAGATTCATGGATTAATTACAATGTTCTTTAACCAGGAAATACACTAATTTTTTATTGTTGAAACATATAATAATATTATTGATCTCGAAACATTGTTTTATTCATGGAAACGATGTTATACATTTTTGGAATCCACAATTATAGTTAATCCATTAGTGGCGGAGAGTTATAAAGTGTTATGTGTCTATGATAAACACCTAGATGTTATTTTAGAATTATAGTTTATAATGATGTCATCCATCTCAAGTGTGATGGAATAACACATCAGGCTATGAATTAATGTGTAATAATCATAAATCTCTGATAACCTTATACAAAAAGATATTGATAAGATTAGTTTGAGATTATTCAAGAACTCTTCATTTCTTATGGTAATGAAGGCATACAATCAGAACCTCACATACTCAAAATAATTATCTACATTCATTACATGGAAATTACAGGGTTTGGAGTAAATTTATTTTTTTCAATGATATCACTATCACAAAACAACATGATATTTTCTATAACATTATTTATAATATCAACATAAAAAATATAGATATGTCACTCCAAGATCACATCACCATAATTCACTAAAAAATTAAATAGTATAGATTGAAATGAATTTTATGCTCACTATAAAAAAGGGTAATGGTAAGGAAAATATAATCAAGACTATTTCTAAATCTAACAGTTTTACAAATTTCCATTCAAATAATAGGAACATCATATGCGATGTAATCAATCATTATGCTATCATTTTTTGGTGTTTCCTGAAGGTTCACTGGAATAATAACCTGACAAGTGGAAAAATGTAATGTGATGCTTTAGGTATGTTTTTATTGATTATTCCATTTAAATTTATATAAAATTTGTATTGGATACCATATATAGTTCTCACATTTTTTAAAAAATATAGGATCCTATTATTATATCAAAAATATTTCTTGGTTGACATGGATTTTCAGGCTCCAAATGGAGCTATATAGGAAAACTAGCCATTACATAATAAAAGTATAAATTAGTTGTGGTAATGTTCTTGGATCTTCATTATTGATAATATATGTAGGGAATTACGAAAAAAAAATTACATAAATTAGTCAAGGAAGGATTTATTTTCCTGGTTACAAATAAATGCATCTTATGTTATAAAGAAATCATGTGTTATGGGAAATAATATTTATATAATGGACATTATGTATTAGAATATGATAAATAAATGATTGAAATAAAAAATTAATATATTTTTTTAAAATTACAACACATTCAAATATGGTTTCACTATTTATGTCTTTAAAAAGATAAATTATTCTCTATATTACATAAATATGGTTATTTTGACTCATTAAAACTAGAACCACTTCATATGTTTCATGTGTGTTTAAAAGGTAAAATTAATAGAGATATAATTTTAGAAAAATGTTGAATAGGTATAATGCCCTTATATTTAGTTAATGCAGATGTGTGTGGACTATTCCTAGTCAGAGAAAGTTGTGGATTCTTAATATTTATAAATTTTAATATTGATTTCTATTGGTTTAGATATATCTACATAATTTGGATATATTTTAATCATTTGAGAAATTCAAAGACTTCATGAATAATGCTAACAAAAAATCTGGTTAGAAGAAAAAAATAAATTTCTCATAGCAGGGTGTATAATATCTTATTTAAGAATTCATTTACTATTTATGGGTTTATGATAATTTACCTAACACTCCATTCACTATTGACCAAATCGGAATGGTTTATGGGAAAAGAGGAACCACACCTTTTTTGAAATGGTGAGTTCATTGATGAGTTGTGAAAATATTCCACTATAATTTTAAAGATATGCATTACAGAAAGTAGAAAACTCATTAAACCAAGTACAAACTATTGTGGTAGATGTAATAACACACAGATTATTGATTTTAATGATACATGTATATTGGAACATACATGTGTGGGATGTTGATGTATTTTTGAGGAATTTATCTGGAAATAAATATACACCATGAGGCATAATGGGTGTCTATATACTATAACCCCAAGGAAAAAGTGTGATATTACGTATAACACCCCTCCAAAAAAATTACAATAGTTTTTAGACAATACATGTTCCATAATTGTGAGAATATCTCTAAAATATATATGGGTTCACTAGAAAACAAATAGATTTTAAAAATAGTTATTTTTTAGTTATGAAGTTGTTTTTTATCCAATGTAAATCCCCCTAATGTTGTATGTTTTATTTTTAACAGCAATTTATTTAAATAGATTTTTAAAAAGTATTCATACTTTTTTAATTATTGAAACATGAATTAAAAGTTCAATAATCACCAATCTCATTATTTAATGTTGTCCACTATCATTTAATATTCTCGGGGGATGGGGTGCATGGGAAATTTTCCTTCATTACTATTAAGTCCAAAAAAAAATTCTTTTTTGTTGTTCATTTTAAAACCCAAATAGGATGTGGATAGAATTTTAATGATTACCATGATTATGGGTTTTGATTATCACATGCATTCCAAACCTTGTGTCAAGAACATATATATTTACTAGAAATATTTATGTTGAATTGATGAATGTCACAACGCAGTGTATTAGTGAAAAAATTATATCTATATGAATTGATATAAGATTTCCTTTTACTATGAATGTTATGTCCATAGTAAGATAATTGAACTCATGATTAACATGGAATCATTTCATCCTGACAGAAGTCCTTGGTTCATTCAGGTTATTTGAACGTAGTTTCGGAAGTATCAAAGATGAGAGGAGGGATTGGAGGCTTTACCACTGCCATTCAGGATTTGCAAAACAACATGGAATCTAAAGTCCTAGCGTATATGTGATTTATAAGAAATATGTATACATGGTTGAATAAACCTAAATGGACCATCCACATATGGAATCTTCTAGATCAATGTCACTACAATTTATAGGCAATGGATTTCTTCTCCTAGACCATGGTTTCTCACCAAAATATATCTCCATTTATCCTTGATTTGTTGTTTGTGGTGAGGATGAATGGTAAAAAGAGGTATCAATGAAAATAATTTTCTATAAGATGGAACCAAAGGGCAGGATTTATGCCTATGATGAAGGCCTCGTTCAAGTGGCTGTACTATAGCAGCAATAGGTCACTATAGCGGCAGTAGGGTAATATAGCAGTAGCAGATACTCTGCAGTACTATAGCAGGCATAGTATTGTAGTAGTAATATTCATAGAATGGGCCTTGGGCCAAAAATTTGTTCCTACTGGCCATGCAATGGGCTAAATTCCCACTAGGCCCTCGGGCTATGTAATGGGTCTCCTTCTACATGGTTAATAGAGGTCTTTCCTTTTCTTTAAATAATAAATGATGCTTCGGCCCCAACCTTTAAAAAGAGGGACATTTAGTTATGGTTGTTAGAAAATTCATACAACGATGTTAGTACGTATTGGAATATAGTAGATGATTAATCTATGGTGTCACAAGATCCATCAATAATGAATTTCTTTATCTGGTGAGTAAGAAAGCAGGTGGTTTCGATAGACAAGAACATGCAACGAAAGCTTGTGAATGTAGCATTGTGATCCCATTACTATGTTTGGTCTCAACCTCAATATACTGTGAAACTATTTTTCTTTGTCTAATGGGTGAAATCTATTTGGGATTCCTTGGTAAAATAAAAGGTTGTCAAAATCATCAGGAACACCATGCTCGAGATTCTGGATTTCTTGTTCAAGGGAATGGGATTCAATGAGGTGAAAGGGAAATTAGTGGACAAATTTTTTCTATCGTATTTTGTAATCTTAGTGAAATATGAAATAAATATCATGGGGGTACAACTAACTCCTTTGACATCTAGGGTTTAATGAAGACATTGGTCGTAGAACTTGGTTTGATTATCTTTGATTGGTGGAAATATCCTTTGCTATATAGGTTTTTTCTAAGGACCTGTGTTATCATGGGATTTCACTAAAGGAAGGAGAGTCAAGGAATTAGTTGAATCCCATAGGAAATGGGATAGAATAATATAGTGGATGGATCATTGATGGATGGGGATATGAGGTGTGTAGGTTTGTGAGAGATAGTAGAGGTTTAGTGGTCATCATTTTGTTTTATTTCTACGGAGTGAGTAACTCCATTGGTGTGGAGACCAGATATATGCACATAGGTATTTCCCTGTATGAGAGGTAACTATTTTGATCAATGAAATTGAATATTAATTAGAGGTATTGGTTCAGACTCATAATGGAAAAAAGTGCCCCACATTGGATTTGGCCTACTATATTAGGAACTTAAATCAAGAAGAAACCAAGGAGGGCTTGGTGGCCACATGTTGATAGAGGAGAACAATTTATAAGATGTTATAGCCTGTTGAAAAAGAGAATAATAAAAACTAGTTGTTTTCAATATATTTGGGTCTCTGCCAAATAATTCAAGTTAATTATCCAAGGATATTCCCTTAGCCAACTTCATTTATTGGTACTTTGATCTCTTATTTTTCCTCTCTTTATTTCATTGTATTTTAGTCCTACTTATTCTCAATAAAAAGGTATATTTAAATCAAGGTTTAAATGTATTCGTTATAGGAACTTGTTCCAAAAATCCATAAGGAATAAATTCTTTCAATGATAAAAGTACTACATATGATTACAAAGGAGGTAAAGGAAACTGAATTAAATTGTATTCTAGCCTATAAGGATGGTGACATTTTATTTTTTGAAAATAATGACCATGTAACCTACCTATATGTTGTAAGAGGTAAATATTTTGATAAATGAAATCCTAAATGAATTTTCAAATAAATTACACGTACCAAAATCCATGCCCTGATATAGGTGGATCCCCAAATTGATGTAAAAGATATTGGTTGTAATATGGTATTAATGAAGAATCTAGACCTGAATGGTCATGTTAGTACCTATAATTCATGATTTTTGGAAATTTGAGTAAAATTAAATCTGGTTGTATACTATTAAGAAACCACATCGCCATTTATCTTTCACAAATCCCTCAGAATTATATATTTAATAGTGGCATAGCATGACTATGAAATTTATAAGACGGATATGAAAAAAATTCCCTAAAATGAAAAAATAGGAGGATCTATTCATGACCCAAATAGAAGGGCATCAGCTGATAGGTAAATCAAATAAAGTAATAATGTTTTAGAGATAAATTTATGGATTAAATAAATCATATTGACCGTATATCATTAATTTTGATGAATATATAAATAAATTTTCTCGTGGAATAAATCACTGTAATTTTTGTTTCTATAAACAATTTAGTAGGATTATAGTCACTTTCCAAATAGTATATATTGAGGAAATATCTCTTTTTGGAAATGAGATACTAGTCTTAAAAATCATTAACATGTTTTATAATACATGACTATCCATTAAACACTTTGAAATTGTATAATATATACACATGACCCAGATATATCGTGTTAGATCTAAGAGGTTTCATGGCCTAACTCAGGATAAATATATTGACTAGACACTGAGTATATTCGTATGGAAAATTCCAATGGATGATTGTTAATGATGTCACATATAATTCATTTTTATATTAAAATAAGTCCTCAAACACAAAATGAGATAAACTACTGACAAGAAAACCATATTTATCAGCAATTGGTAGAATCATGTCTATCATATTCAATACCAACATATATGTCACCAACACCTTCATTACAGTAGGAAGATATATGGAGAATCTAGGACACTTCCATTGGATGGCTAACAAAACCATCCTTATCTGTATGAGGTAATCTAAAGGTATGTTTTTTTTATATAGATTGGTCATGACCCACCTTCACCATGATGTGTTATGGGAAATCAAACTGTAAGTCCCTTCCTTCTTCATTTTGATGGTGATATAATGACCCCTTGAGTCCTACATTCAATAGGCCACAGAGTGGTGACTACCCGCAAAGGTATAAAATCTCACATAATATGTAAGTAATTATCCTTGTAGTGAACAAGATTGAGATATAAGATGGTAAATCCAAGGAACACCCTGGACTAATGATAAAAGTGAAGTCCAATATCTATTTACATGTGCACGTCTAAATTTAATTGGCACTAATTACCTAAAAAACTCTAAAGGAATGTTCCCAAAGAATATATAAGTAGCAACGAAAACTATCTCGATGTCCGAGATAGTACGGTACAACATGGTCCTAAATGTCATCATAGAAACCAAAAATGAGTTATATATGTGTAGGGTGAGGATACTGGTATACTCAGTAGGGAAACCAAAATCTCTGGTGCACATGTGGGGTGGAATTCTAAAGCCCCGTGAGAATATATAGGTATCCAAAACACCTATCTAGAAAAACTATCCACCCAGCCTCCCTAAGGCAAACTCCCAAAATAATGCATGTTAGGTACAATAATAGTCATTACATATCGATATATAGGTACCCTGCACCACATTCCCACTAGTTATCAAGAACATCTTATGAATTAGACCTCCCCAAAAATCCCATTGCAGTCCCATTACCGCCCCAAAAATAACCATATGGGCCATAAAATTCACAAATTCATCCATACCAAAAACACATGGGCCACAACAACCACCTCCACGACTGAAGACACATAGTCCACAACAACCAATACTATGGCCAAATACACCTAGAAATCAACAACCACTGCCACAACTAAATACACATGATCCAGAAAAACCACTAATACTTTTGAAGACTCATGGGCCTCATCCTGACAACACTTGGGAAATGAACAACCCTACACGCACCTAGGAAAACCCACGACAACACACCGGGCCCAAATAGTCATGGGCTATAATGAACCTCAGGAAATTACAACCCATCCAAAAATTCGTGGTCATTATGGGTGAGGGAGAATAATGGATCTAATAAAAATACACTCATAGAAATTTTGGGGGAAATACCCTCCCCACGAAATGAGGGTGTTGGGCATGATGTTCTCAACATTGGTAGGGAGCGTATAAGAATCACAAGAACTAAAATTTACACATATAGGCAACCAATCACTCATCCCAACATAAGGATCCGGAAACTAACAAATATCCCACACAAAACCACTCTTGTTGCTACACCAACTGGCACATGTACACCACATCCCCAAAGAGAGTACAACCCACATATGGAAAACAAATCCCCAATTTTTCCATTCTCGTTCTCATTTTCATGTTATTCCATTTAAATATTTCTCCACTACTAAGAAATTTACATGCATAACCACATTACAAGACCATAAATGAAAGAAAAAAACCAAACAGACATTAAAAATCCTCATCTGGTTCCCATGGAAATGAAAACATCAAAATGGGATTAGTGAGATCCCTCTAAATACTATAACCAAATGAAGACCAAACAGACCAGGTCACGAACATTTACCTCTGACTCCATGTGGCTGTTGATTAAAAAACTAACTGCCTCTCAACCAATGGTTCCATTCACACCCACGTCACCCTAAAAAACATTAACCAGAACTACAATGTGTATCACTGGAACATAGCAATTGAGTTTTTCATATTTATCACATACTGTTCATTACTCTTCTTCATTCCATTTTGTTCACTAGGGTGATCAAAAAAGTGTTATTATTCATCGAGATTCCATTTAATCAACCATGTTTTTGTGACCAATCACTTTATGTGATTATTTAATTCATTTATATGATCATCCAGTAAATAGTGCTTCATTTGTGTGTAATAAAGGACCACCAACGTCCATGATTTTCAGTGGACATGGGCCCATAGAACTCACAACATAAAAATAGAGGTAAAATACTATATCCTCATTATCTATCCACCCCTTATTTTTTAAAATTATATTTATTATCTTCATTAATATTGATTTAATCTATGTCTCGAGGGATGATAATCATACAAACCAGGAATGATGAATAATAGTTAGAGTTGAAGAAAGAACCAATACAAGGATGATCAAGGATTAATGTTTTCTCATTGCACCAAGAATTAGGGATGAAGATGCATGAAACAATATAAAACACCAAGGAAGAGTGGGAAGGGCTCCGTCACAGGCACATGCTTCACCTCCCGAGGATGTCTCGAGGCATACAAGGAGAAACCAAATGTAAGAAGGAAGAGATGATCTCGGCATAAGAAGAGGCCAGATCCTAAAATTAGGGAGACCATTTCGAAGTATATAAATGTCAGATCTTTGATTGACCATGTGTCTTAGTAGTTTCACACATTGAGAATAATTGATATTTAATAATTCTAATTAGAAATTTCATAGAAACACAACGAGATGGATGTGAGTTGATATATTTCTTTTAATTGGAGAAAAAATGAAACAATGGAAAAACTGGGAAACACTAGAGAATGGAAATCACAAAAAATTGGTGTGACGCCAAAAAATGGTCCTCACATTTAGTAATTCATGGATCTCATGAATCTTGGGGGTTTAAAACATCATTTACAGGCCATAAATCACATTGAAATTGGTATTTAAAAACTATTCCATCAAATGAGTCAGAACACTAGAAAAATGAATGATCCTTGAGAAGTATGAAATGACTCATTAATGGGTGAGTCACTGACACCCTACACTATCTCTCTAGCACCGATGCACCGATCGCCCATTTTTGCAACCAATAAACATTGATGCCATCGATTCCCAATGATGCCACTGATGGCCAATCGGTTCCACTGATGGATGATCCATTCCACCGATTCCCTTCAGTTCCACTGACGCCTAATCGATTCATACAATATTGATCGATGCCACATTTGTCGATTGGTGGAAACATTCTTCTGACATGAAATTTTCAAAACAATTTAATGTGACACCAATAGTCTATAGGTTACCAAAAACATCATGATTTAGTAACATAATATACCAAGAGTTTTCTAGCCATTACATCAGATACCACTCAATATATTCTCTCCCTTGAGAATTCAAGAGTAAACCCATCCAAATGAGAGGGGTCCAAAAAACCACTTCTTAAGATACCTATCATGGAATAACCAACCTAGAGTAATTGGAATGTCGGAATAAATCCTAGATATCTAGGGATATATCTCTCACATATATTTCCTGAAATACTATGGAAACAGTAACACTACTCTCACCCAAGTAACCACACAAATATATAATGGTCACACCATCTAGACTCATGAATTAAAGATCTCCTTCATCATTTTCAATATACTATCCTCTTTGGGAAGCCCTGACTCACACATATGGCTTTCATCACTTACTCATTACTGCAACTTTCTTTGGAATTATGTCCTACCCTCCCAATAGTCACTATTATTAACACAAAACGGGGAATATGGAAACAACTTATCATACCACAAGCATGGTAAAACATTACATCATAAGCAATTCACAAAGTAAACACCAAATCAATACTCAGAACTGCTCTGAGTACTAGTCTCCCATCAATGTCTCATGTTCCAGAGTCTCTCCCCATGAACACTATGCCTCCAAAAAACACAACACAAGGGAATGGTCTGTCAAAAAATAACCTTCTCATCACAATCCTAGATTCTCACTGGTCACTCCACGAACATCTCATCATCCTCGATAACCAACTCTCTTATTTCAGGTATGTGGGGGTCATTGGGTAGATATATATAGAGCTAATATGAAAGGATTACATTGTGTATCTTCTTAAAACACAGCGATAATCCCACCTAAATGACACCTCACAGACTTGTCCCATAACCTCAAAGGGTATGATGAACCTGGGAGAAATCTTACTACCCCTACAAAACATCAGATGTACACATTAATGGGAGACCTGTAATAATAAATGTTCTCTAACCATGTACTCCATGGGTCTCATACTATGATCAACATAAAAATTTGGCTGATCATGTGCTACCTTTATCCGTTGATGCACATAATGAACTTTCTCTCTTGTTCTCTACACCACCTCAGGGCCAACCACACCCGCATCCCCATCCCCATTAAAGCATAGGAGTGAACAACATGTTCTTCAGTATAGGGCCTAAAATGATTCAATGACACATATAGATTTATATCTATTGATGTAGGAAAATTATACCAGAAGAAAGTGTCATACCCATGATCCTCCAATGACTAGAACACATGCTTGCAGCATATCCTCCAATTTGTGGATGGTTCGATCCATCTGCTGATCTGTCTGAGGGTGGAAAGAAGTTCGAAGGAATATATGGGTGACAAAATCATGATGCAATCCATTAAAAAATCTTGAATTAAAGCATGTATATTGATCCAAAATGATGGTTCTGGGAACCCCGATCAGGAGCACAACTACACCCTCTTACTTATGTGCTAAGGCGTCCACTATAATCTACTCCTTTACCACTACGAAGTGTGCTGATTTTTTCCATCAGTACACCACTACATAGAATTCATCATATACTCCCTTATTACTTTGCAATACTATGAAAAATATCCTTTGGGAGGTCTTCCCACATATACTTGAGAACGTCTATGGATTGCTACAGACCGCTGTGAACATGTCGTTCAGCCTTCACCTACTAACTCATGATGAAATTTTCAACAATTTCAACCACTAGATGCTTTACTCAGGGACTCAAAAACTATCCTCTAAATCACTGGTACAACATGGAGAATCCTTTATTTATATCCATGTTTGAGGTATAGAACTAATCTAGAACTACCCTGTGCATCGCCACTGGGTAAAAATGCTTCCCATAGAACAACATCTGATTCTGACTTTCCCCAGAGCACCCCTTTGGTGCATCACCCTGGATAACAGAATCACATATCCCATCATCCTCTGATTCACCCTTCTAAAATCCTCAACCCGTCGTAATATTGTAGACCTCACAGTCATATGAAACCGAAATCCTCTACCATCCTCCACTCTCATATCTAGATGTAAAGCACCCAACTCCTCAATTTCATCCTATGCATCTGCAAATTCCCGAACCACATCCTTCAATGAATTCCGACTCTAGGAATCTTCCACCATGTTCCCCTTTCCTGAGGTGTAGGAGATACCATTTTTTTAGTTGTGAAGAAACTACATCCACCTTTGCTATTGCACGTTTAGGTTTCCCAGGGAGAAGACATAACTCAATATCATATGATTTGTGAAGACCACAAAGCATTCCCTAATGTGGTAATGCCTACACAACATCAGTTTGAACACCACAGCTATGATATAATGTTTGTGGGTGGCATAATAACGTTTTTTATGGAATAACATAATACACCCATAAGAGATTCCCCCATATTGCTGCTTCAGCACACACCCCAAGCCTAGACCAGAAGAATCACATAACACTTCAAAGGATACCCCTTCCTCTAGAAACCTCCACATTGAGGCACTGACCAGAAATCCATTCAGATATCTAAAAACATCATGGAACTACTCACTCCTTGAGAAATCCTTGTATTTTCTAGTCAAATCCTTCAAAGGTTCTACAACCAGAGAGAAGATGGGTACGAACCCTCATTATTAACCTGCCAGTACGAAGAATCTATGAGACACTTCAACAATCATTGGTGCTTCCCTAGAATCAACAGCTTTGTTCTTCGCAGGACCACTATTATTCCCTGATGGGAAACCATTTGTTCAAGGAGATCCACCTCTCTTGTCTAAAACATTCACTTAGATAACATCCCATAGAGATAGTGGTGTTATAGTAATTCAAAAACTGCCCTTGGATGATCGGTGTGATCCAACTCTAATATTGAGTAAAATAGGATGTCATCAATGAACACGACCACGAATCGGTCCAAATATTCCTGGAAAATAGAGTTCATGAGCCCCATGAACATAGCTGGGGAATTCATAATGGTGAATTGCGTGACCAAAAAATTAAATTTCCAATACCAAGATATGAAACCAGTCTTCTAGATGAAACCCTTCTTAAAACCCAACTGGTAATATCCATACCACACGTTGACCATATAAAACCAACCTACCCCATTAATTTAGACAAAAAGGTTTTCGATCATCGAGAAGGGGTAACGGTTCTTGACAATCAACAGATTCAGTCTTCCATAGTCTATGCACATCCTCATACCACCATCTGCCTTATTTGAGAACAAGATTGGGGCATGATATGATGAAACGCTTGGTCGGATAAATCCCTTTTTCATTCATACATCAACAAGAATATGTAACTCCATCAACTCAAAAGGCTCCATCTGATAGGGATCGATTGAAATTGGATGGGCATCGGGTTGTAAGTCTATCCCAAACTCAACATCACGTCATGGGGTTAAGTCACAACCTATTTGGGGAAGAAGTATAGGAACTCAATGAAAGACCCTTTAACATCCACTATCTCCGAGTCTTTTGATTCCACTGATATCTCTTCTTACATAGAACAAAGTGGCTCTACATGATAGATTCCCTCTTGGAAACCCCACTCATGAATGAGGGCTAAAGACTAGTTGCTGATACTTGAGAACATAGGAATTCTCTAGAAGTAGTCAATAATAGTGTGCACTGACAACAGCCATTCGATGACCAAGATTACATCGTATGGCTACATTTGTAGAAAAAAGATGTCCCCACTGGACTGATGTAGCCCCAACATTAGTCTTCATCATCGGCAAAAATCAAATAGGATAGTCAGAACACTAACTAGCATACTCAACACTATGGCCATGGAAAGACTCTCTATATCTAGACCCAAGTCATGGTCTTGACGTGGTGAACCAAAGGAGTGTGGTGCTATTGAATAAAAAAGGAACTGGAAAGAGTATTGCACATACTGATTATACATCAAATGACCTTTGTCACTACTGAAACTGCTACCTATCTGGCATGAAACTATTCATGACTAGATCCAATACCCCTCATCTATCGAACACCTCCTATAACATACCCTAGTCAATGTCCCTGAGCACCCAAAGGACTGCATCCACCTACAATGTCTCCTCTTAGAGGCATCTATTGTAAATGGAAAGGTTTGGTTTCAAACTAATGCTGTTAAGGTGGGATTTGATCATGTCAATCCACAACGTACTTCACTCAGACATGGCACATATTTTGAAGGTTCACACTACTACCTCAGGTAACAAACATAGGTTATAGGAATGTAGAGAAAGGGGGATGAATTGAAGATAGGAACTGAAACTATTGAGGCCAACTCCCCATCGATCGAATCCTGGAAGGCCCTGATGTGTGGGGCCTACTACTGACCGCCTTTCCTATTTACTATACCAAATAGATTCCCTTTCACAAAACACCCACCATCATTTTCATACTCTCTAGTACCTCGTCTTTCTTATGATCCTCCATATATTTTAATAAAGTGATGTTAGTTTCAACATAAAAAATACAAGGTCAAAGATCCTCCTATTAGCATCTTTCCTTCAACTCATCATCCAAAAAGAGGTCTAGAAAAAAAAAACATATCCATGAACATGATCCCCAGTTCCCCCACCATCATACCACCATTGTAGGAGGGAGATCCTATCATTCCTATTCTCATCCTTCCTTGTGGATGAATGGAATAAAAAACTGATCTCCTTCTCAAAGTTAGTCCAATAATCCTCAACATCCTTCTTCTCCATGAGATAATGAGTCCACCACTAACGTTCCGCTCCCCAAATCTATCATGCTGCTAGAAGAACACAATACTCTGTCAGATCCCAGATGAAACTATAAGTGATTAAAAGATCCTCGATCCATCTCTCCATCCTCATGTATGAGATGATTCCTCGGTACTTTCCATGTGTTTGTCACAAGAAGGAAAAAAGCCTCTTTTTCCACTGGTCATCCTCCTCCCCACGACCATCCATCTAATAATTGACGAGAAAACCTACGTGGAATTGATTTTACATACTACATGTAGAAGATTTTTTGGTTTCATACCTAAAACGATAATCATATAATTCCTAATCCCATGTTGAGTAGAAAATACCTTTTAAACATTTTTTATCTTTTTATTTATTTTAAATTACCAAGACACCAAATACACACGAACTAAAGACATTATGATGCATATAAATCTCTTATGTTATCTACCATGAAGTCTGTATAGCCTCGCTTGGTTGTTTAGTAGGTCTAGAGTCCCGACTTCATTTAATAGGGGACCTAAAATCTCAAGTCCTATATGATTTTCCCTGGTCTATATCACACCCCATGATTTCCCAACACTGTTTCCCTACCATCCCATGCAATCATCACTGTACCTAACCACGAACTCCATAATTTATCTCAACCATCCCCATTGATACTATTCATTCATGAACCAAATTCTATATGATGAGGGAAGGGATAGAGAATGACCATCCATTTCCATCTTCAAGATTAATGATAGATAATGACCCCTCGAGTCCCACCGTTAATAGGCCCTAGAGTGGTGACTAGCACCAGGGGTATAGGATCTCATGTAAAATGGAAAGCATTACCCTTTTAATAGAACATGATCATGATATAAGATGGTAAAACCAACAAACACCAAGGACTAATGATAATGGTAATTCCCAAAATAAATTTCTATATGAAATTAAAAAATAAATCGGTACAAACTACAGTAGAAATTTAGAAAGAATGTACCAATTAAAAAGAATATAATAAATGACAACTTTCTTGATGCATGTGCTAATTAGGTCTAGAACCGTCCCCAAAGTCATCCGGGAAACCCGAAAGATATTATATATTTGTTGGGTGAGTATACATGTATACTTACTAGGGAAACCAAATGATATCATGCACAATTGTGGATGAATTCTAATGCCCCTTGTGAAAAAAGAGGTAACCAAGACACTTTTGAAGGAAAACTATCCACCCATCCTCACCAATGCACACTCCCAAAATAACGCCATTTGGGAGCTATAATTGTAAAAGTACATTGATATTTGGATACCCCACACCACATCCTCACTAACTATTTAGAAAATCCTATGCATCAGACCTCCAAACAAAATCACAATGTAGTCCCAGTTTCTCCTCCATTAACAACCATATGGGCCATCCCAACTGCATGATTATCTTGCCCGCCAACACATTGGCCAGAACAAAGACAACCACACCCAATGAAACCAATGCGAGAACGACCACTTCCCTAAACAAAGACAACTGGGGCTCATCTCGAAGACACATTGGAAACAAACATTCCAGCACACACCTAGGTAAACCCAACACCACACAGCTTGGATAAAGAGTCTTGGATTATGATGAACCTTGGGCTATCAAAACCAACTAGAATAGTCTTGGGATACTTGAAAGAAGGATATGAAATGAGAAAATATCCATCCACTCATAGGAATTTTGGGAGAACACCATCCCCAATTAAATGGGGGTGTTTTGAATGATGATTTAATCATGGGTGGGGTGAGTATAAGAAAAAAAATTAATAAAATTTATACACATAGGTAGAATAGAACTTGTACCAACCTAATGTGTCCCGGAAACCACAAGCATCGCACACACAACCACTCTCGATGATATCCATACATGCACAAGTAAAAAACACCCTCAACAAGGGCACAACCCACTTCGGGAAAATATTTCCTCATTGTATATGTTCCCGTTATCATGTTCATGTGATTGCATTTAATTATTTATTCACTACTAGGAAACAAAAAGAAATAACAAAGTTCCAAAAAAACTGAAATAAAACATCCAAGAAGATGATTAATTATTAAGTCCCAATTCACTTGTAAATAAAGACATCAAAATGGGATATGTGACATTCCTCGATGTTCTAGAATTAAATGAACCCCCAACATAAAGGGTCAAAAACATTTACCACCAACTCCACATGGCCCCGGATTCACAAAACAATAACCTATCAACCATTGGTACCATTCCCATACACATCACCCCATAAAGGATCTATTAGAACAACCATGTATATAACCATAACAGAGGAAGAGAGTTTTTCAGGTTTAGAAAACACCATTCATTATGTTTCTTCCTTCTGTTTGGTTAACCAAGGTGATCACAAAGGGTTCCATTTATTCATCCACGTTTACGTGATTAATCAATTTGGATTGTACTGTGATTCAATCACAAAATCATCCAGAACACAAAGCATAATTAGTTCAAATGAAAGGACAACCAACATCCTTGATTTTCTATGGACATGAGCCCATAAAATTTTTAACATAAAAACAAATGTAAAATACAAAACATAATCATATTATCACACCAAAATTAATTAAAAGAGTGTTTATAATATTCGTTAATGTTTATTTCATCTACGTCATGAGAGAACATCATCATACTCACCCAGCATAATGCACAGTAAAGAGAGATGAAGGAATATCCCTTATTTAGATAATTGTGGTCAATGTTTACTATATTTTCCATGAAAAGTGTATGGCTCAACGTGCAGGAAAAGAAAACTCAAAGGCTGAGCGGGAAGGGCTCTAGCATGGGTGCACGATTCGTTTCTAGAGGAACACTCTAGGCACACTAGAGGAACAAAATTTCATAAGGAATAGTGGATCTCATCTTAATAAAGGACTAGATCCTGATATTAAGGAGGCCAATTCGGTGTACATAAATATTGGATCATGGCTTGACCACGTGGCATAGTGGTTTCACCCATTGGGATTAATTGAGATTTAATAATTTTCCTATGAAATGTTAGATATAGAATACAGGATGTCAATGAGTTGATAGATTTACTTAATCTAGATAAATACTAATAACATGGGTGAAATTGCAAAAACAAGGGAGGCTATAAAACATGGAAAAGGGTGTGACACCATTAAAAGGGCCACATGTTTTGAATATTCAAGGGTTAACCAACTATTAGAGGGTTTAAAACATCTTTTAATGGCCATAAATCACTTTGAAATAGTATTTAAACACTTTTACTTCAAATGTGGCATTATTGTTTAGAAACTAAAATGTGACAGAGAAGCTGGAAATGAATTAATTATAGGTGAGTTACTAACACCCTAACACCATTTCCTAGGCACCGAATCCCTAAAACTGATGTCGATTAGTGATTTAGATGGCCCATCAATGCCACTAATTCCCATCGGTTCCATGAACACACATAGGTGCCATCGATGGATGATCATTTCCAATGAAAGCAGATCAGGGCCATAGATGCTGATAGGTGCCACAGATATCATATGGCTCCACCGTTCGTTTGAACTAAATATTATAAAACTCCATAATGAGTCATTGATGATCCCCATGATAACTCTAAAATTAGGATTCAGTAATGTAAGGGACCATGAGAGCTAGCAGAATAAAAGTTCTCAATCAAATCAATAGTAACTAATTCTATAGTAATGTCGAATTGTATTTTGGTTTCTATTAAAGATAATGAATTGGCATAGCGAAGAAATTTATTCCAAGAACATTATTTTATACTGAGTAGTAAAGACACAATCATATTTTACTATGATAATACTGCATTATTGGCTCCGAACAATGAACTATGGTCACATAAAAATATAATGAAAAAACAATAAATGTTTCATATCCTTTGGTATTTTTCCGAAATTGGTCTATTTTCACTATGAAAAACAGAAATGTCTGAAAATGAGGAAAATACCTTAAAAATATATCTTTTTATAAAAATTATAATCATATCCGAGCTAGAATTCTAAATTATATTTGTTGTTGGCCCCAGGAAATGTAGAATTTTTTTGATTTTCTATACTAGAACCAACAGGTTTTTAATTAAGATAATTTGCAATATGAAAAGAATGTATGATTTATTATATCATACAATATTTTTCTACATTTAGCATGACATTTTCATGAATATATCTTTGAATATTTGTCTCTTAAAAATAGGTCATAGTAGTTCCTCACCATGATGAGAACCTTGGGAAGGTATGATGATATATATTAAATATTTTTTATTTGCTAAATATGTATAAATATAATGGGGAACATGTATTTTCTACTTTACTATGTGACTACTCATATTAGTATCAGGCTTCATCCCAAAAATTTTTCACTGGGTAATCTCAATGATGGGAGATTATAAGGTTATATATTCAAATAAATATTCTGTAAGTTTGGGTGTCATCTGATATTCATATTTGTGAGTGTGTGTATTGGTCTATAGAAATTAATAATATTTTAAATATCTATAATAACTCACATACATTTATATATTTATAAAACCAATAACATATTATTTTATTATATTTAGGATACTTTGCGTAAATTTTGATTAGTATGTTATTAATAAATAAGACGAAGAAGGATTTTCCCCATCCATTTCTGGAAATTAGTATTTTAACATATTGATTGGAATGAAAGTGTTGAAATAAATTACATTACCATGATGATGTACATATGATCATTATAGAAATTCATACAATGACATATCATGCTTTATATTTCATGATAGAAGTATGCAACCATATTGAAAATATATTGAGTCAAATGGATTTTATTACACAGTTCATTATCATGTTTTTTTATTGAGTATGTTACAATAATTTCTTTCTCTCAGGTTCCATGAAATATTTTTAGAATGTAATATTATTGTAACACCACTAATTTTTATGAAATAATTTTTCCAAAAAAAATTAGTTTCAATGAAAGCTAATGCTACACTGAACACGAGGTTTCATTGATCCACAATATAGTATTAATATTATTTAATTTACCATGACCTTTAAAACCTTTACATTAATCATTCCATTATGTGAATGAATAAAATAAGTAAATATTTATTATTTTATTTATATATAAATAAAACTTATTGATAAAAATATGTATAATTTTAGTTAATGTGTTTATAAGTTAAAAAAATTCCTTTCACAAATAATTTCTATTTTCTAATTATGTGAAAAAATAATAAAATTATTTTTTGTCACCTTCAGCAAAATTATTTTCTAAATAAAAAATGATTTTGTAAATTTACATGTAAATATTATCTGTGAGTTAATTTTTCATAATTTTATGTACTAAATATTTTTTGATGAATATAAAAAAATATTTATATCAAAAATAGCCTTTTATTTTAATGAACTTATAGTATTTATTTTATATAAATAATATTTTAAAATTTGTATTATTTCAACAATATATTTTCTAATGTAATTATGGTAATTGGAATAAATTTAATATTTAATCTTGATGCTAAAACATTCTAAACTTTTGGAGACATTCTCTTTAGAAAACATCATTTACATTACTTTAACAAGATTAATCTTCAATTGAATTATTCAAATTATTAAATTTTAATTTAATCAAATTTATTCCATATTTTTAGTGTTATTAATTTATATTTTGTAATAAAGATTAAATATATAGTAAAAATTAATTATCTAAATTATGTTTAAATCCATGTTTTGGGCATTAAATTTTCTTGTGTTAAAATTAACATTCCTCACACCTAGGATTTTAGTATCATTTATTGGATTTCATATTAATAATTAGTGGGTCCAATTTATCTAATATTTCAAATTATAATTTAATTCTCAACGTTTTCATTACCCAGGAAAATAAACAAATAAAAGATATGATTGTTAAAATTAAAATTTGAAAATTATGTAAACCAACATGATAATGAATATAATGTTTTAATCATGTAACAATATTTGAAATTTTGTATCAAACATATCATCCCTAGGTCCATTATTTATCAATATTTGAGGATATTTAGTTGATGGTGACATTTGTTTATAATATATTTGGTTATTTACAAAAATATCAATACTCATTGATTATAAAAGGGAAATTTTTCACCTCACATGTTCTATCCTCTAAATAAATGTGTATTAAAAAAACCCCTAAAAAATAAAATAAAACTATTTATCCATATTATAGAACTATGTCATAATATCCAATTATATATTCCTCAATATGATATCTGAAGATAGTTTTCTATGCCAAGGTAAGTGTCTTCAAAAAGAACTTTCATTTGTAATCGTCTCTTAGAACCATCATTAATGTATTATTAAGTCAAATAAAAAAATCCATCATATACTGATATTTTATTATGTTTATGGATTAATCTATATCCATATCAATATCAACACAATTGGAAATTAAACTGTTGATCTTGTGTACAGAAAACTACTACCTCTCGAAGCGATGTTATTTATTATTCCATCAAAACCACTCAAGGATGGATATAATGATGGATTTTATATTAATATATGTTAATTTTGATATTATTATACTTTTGGAATTATAATATAACATATACCATATTAAATTACATTCTAGGGAATATAATAATGTTTCTCGTGTGTATGGGTGACTACCGCCTTTGTAAGCGATGGGATTCATTTTTCACTTACGCTTTACTATAAAGGTAGTTAGGGGTCATTTAATAAATTTTTTTGATATATATAACACAAAAAATTATATTATAATATTGCATTATTATTTAAATTCTTTTAATTTAATCGGTTGTGAAAATAGAAAAATATTTCATTTACACATATGGCATATTATCTCCAACAATGTTGTATTTCATTTTCTGTCTATAAATTTTTTTTATTAATATAAATATATATAATGAATATATATGATATTAATATAATTCATCACATTTTAGATATGTTGAAACTATGGTTCCATCATAACTTTCAAGATTACCAAACCAAAACATATATGAAAAATTATGTAATTTTGACCCAAAATATGTTTTTTAAAATATAATTTTTATTAAATTGGTAATAAATATTATATGGAAATCATATAACATATCATAAAAATTTATTAAATTCATTAAGGTGTTTATAATAAACTATTACTTATTATATACGATATTTGAATTTTTATGAGGGATATTGAGACTTAAAATAAGGGATATTTGTCTCAATATATATTATATGGGACATACATTATGTTGCGTGTTGATCTTATTTTAGGAGTTGTAAATAAAACTCATTTAACATGCAATACCATGAATTTATTTACTCTAAATATAATTTATGTTCATTTTATATTATTATTACTTTAGAATTGTGATTAAAAGAAAAAAAAAATGTTTTAAGTGATTCAGGATACTATATCATCTTTTATCAAGATTTTATATGTTAATGAATTTCATGAAAAAATTTTATTACCTATCTTGGTATAAACTCATGAAATTTTTTATCCTGTAATTAATTATGAACAAATTTTATCCTTAATTTACCTCACTGTTTAACCATGAATCTGGATGATGTTTTTTAAAATAAAAAACATATTTATTTATCACTTTATTTGAAAAACCCTTATCTTATATATCCTTTTATATCTAAATATGATTTTTTATAAAATTAACACTTTCAAATGATTTTTTGAATTCATTTTCACTGTATTTTTACTTTTTAGAACAATAAAATAAATGGAATCATCTTTTCATTTTCATAATGGTGTTTTGTCTACCTTGAAAACAAATGTGAAAGAATCTAAATTTTTAATATGAATTCCATGAAGAAAATTTTACATCATCATTACAAATCAATGATTTAAGGATTCTGTTATATTTATCAATTTTTATTTTAAATGTGAAAATTGTTTGAAATTTTTTTATGATTTTTTATATTTGAAAAGATATTTTTAAGATGGAAAGGCTAATTTCATCATGAAATAGTCAATGAGATAATTTAAAATCCTTCACCATCTATGATAACATACTTTTATGATACATATGATTTAAAAGGGATATGATCCACAGATGCCATTTTTAATCATTTTATGATTTTTTATGTTAATTATGAAATGATTTTAATGATACCATTTCTATTCCATATGTTATTATATGATAATATTCATTTATAGACCAATTTTGTTCCTTGGGATATTCTTTCATGAAATTATGAAATTATGAAATGATTATGAAACCAGTTTCATATCCATTTTTATGATATAATAAAATTTTATGAAACCCATTTCTTTTCATGGGTTCTTATATGATGATTTTTTTATGATATTATGGAACATGTATGTAGGATTATCATTATGTGATGGGTGGAACCTATATCTACATCCTATTAATTTGGTATATATTAAAATATAATGAGAGAAACATGATTGTAATGGGGATTACCAAAAATTTAGTAAGGGTGTTTGTCCAAAATAGATATCATGTGAGTAAATTGTAATGGAATGGACCTCTCTGGTGCATTCCTTTGTGAAAATCAAGTGTATGAGGTGTTTCGGGAGGTTAAGGTGACTTATTCTGAACAATTTTCCAAATTTCCTTTTCTGTGAACAATTCCATCGGTAAACAGTTCCAATGGTAGACCCATGTGAACAGTGCATCAGTACCCATCTGTGAACAGTATCATTAGGGAACATCTAGGAATAGTGTCAATGGTAAACTTATGTGAACAGTGCAATGGTGACCTTATATGAATAGTGACGTCGGTGACCTTATGTGAATAGTGTGATCAGTGACCTTCAGTGAACAATGTTGTCAGTTACTTTATGTGGAAAGTGCAACGGTGACCATATGTGAATAGTGACATTGGTGACCTTATGGGAACAATGTCATCAGTGAAATTCTGTGAATAGTGTCATCAGTAACCTTATGTGAACACTGCAACGGTGAGGTTCCAACAATGACCTTTTTTCGATTTCCAAATTTTGAGTTCATGAACAGTGTTTCCAAAACGGCGAGGTTCCAATAGTGACCATTTTCCTAGTCTAAATTTTGAGTTCATGAACAGTTTTTCTAGAATGGTGAGGTTCCAATGGTGACCTTTTTCCTTTTCCAAATTTTGAGTTCGTGAATAGTGATTCCAGCATCTTAAAGTTACTCCCCATTAACATTACCTTGTAAATAAAATGCATTTAATGCCTTGTTTTAAGGACTCTAAGGCTGATTCAAAGGTCATAACTCCTATATTAATTTCTCCTAAGGCTCAGTATGATTTTATATTGTCAAACCGTGTGGTTTCATGTGATCTTCTTTTAATGAAAAATCTAGTGTATCTTAAACAACTTCTTCGTTAAGTATTCTAATGGGATGAGATATCTTCCTCTGTAGTTCTTCCACCATGTTCATGGGTGTGAGATGCATGAAAATCCAATTATTTCCCATAGGATTTGTACAATTAAACATTCCTCCAAGGATTTTATCTGCTTGGTTTTGATACAACCAAGAAATATCGAACAATCTATGATAAAATAATGGTTTATCATTATTATTCCGGGTAATATCCATCATTATTCTTGATCATTATATGGAATTTTACCCCAGTGTTCCTAATGGTCTTTCCTGTGTGTTGGAGGATGTGGTGGCGCCACTGCATCCTTGGGGTGATACAATTGTCTCAAGGGAGGAGATCGTAAGTCGTTGGATGGATCATTCTCATATAAAGAACGTCATGAACTGCATGAGGTAGGGGTTTCATTGCCTCTCTATTCTTTTGTGTGAAACTGTAATGTTATCATGTTTTATCAGACTAGATCACAATGGAATTGACATCATAAATATTCGAACTGGATAAATCAATTGATATCGATCATATGTTATTGCCTCTTGTATTTCATGATACTATAATATCAAATAATGCATTATTATCTTCTCATTCTTGATGGAAATTTTTAATTAATGTAATTTCGTAATTAATTGATAATGGATTTGCAAAAAATAAAGAGGCATGCGAATTAATCTGAATGATGTTGTTGTAATTTAATGTTAAAAAAATGGTGCAGTAAGCTTGTTTAATTATTTTTGATAGCTTACTTGTTAGGATTCCCGTATTTGGATCCTACAAATAAAAAATTGGTTAATCCAATATGGATTAATGAACTAGTTGTTTGATAAATGATAATTCCTTGTAGGGTCTCGAGTTACCATTTTTTCTTGTTTAAGGGCTCAGAGCTCAGTTGATGTGTTGATTGCTTTCTTGCATCTTGTGTTGTGATGTAGGCGTGGATGGATGTTGTGATATGTGGGGGAAGGGAGGCCAATTAGTTTTGGAATAAGATGACGCCAAGAGTGGCGAGATTCATTAGTTTATGCATGTGGGTGTGAGGGTGGACACCAGGGAAGTTGGGGCTGTTTGGATGTGAATGTTTGGATGCTTTCTATTTCATCATTTCCTTTTCCGATTTACAGTCCCCACTAATCAAGGAATCTATTCTTGCTTACCCATCTTCTGAAAGCGGTGAAGGCACAAGGGTATGCCACATTCATTCCATGTATAGCTACTGAAGGGAGGATGTGTCTACTCTCTTCCCATTGGTGGCAAAGACTCAATGGGTATTTATCTAGTCACCGTGTTGATCCCCATTTTGAATAGTACCATAGATGTTTTATCAAAATTTCCTGGAAATATGGGAATGTAATGTTGTAATTAAATTATAGAATAAATAATGATAACCCATGGGGTTGGAGATCGCAGTAATGAAATGATGTGGTTACAATTTGAAAGGGACAGTGGGCTTTGGGTTTGATGCTAATGAAATATAATGTAGAATTGAAAATGGTTAATTAATGTTTTAAAAAATAATTAACGTAAAGTGGAACTGGTAAAAATTCAATCAAGTAAGCAAATAAATCTATTTAAATGGTTGTGTGATTATAGTAAACCTAGTCTTAGAAGTGGCAGCCAGGGGTCCGAGAGACGTTAGATGTAGTTGAGTCTAAGACTAGGTTATGCCAATAGTGGGGTTGTGAGATATAGTATATTGTATAATTTTTGTGTTTCTATATGCTACTCAACCCTGTCAGTTATGGAAACTGACACCCCATGGATTCTGAGCCCTGGGGGTGTTTTCCCCAACATTCTTGTGGGAGGATGGATGGAAAACTACCCCCTTTGGCCCTGCTCTTTTCTCTTCATAGTTACTTGTGCTGATAGGCAGAATGGTTACATTTCCTCATATATGTGTGTATAGGTCTGTAATGGCTTGTAGATATTCACACACACATATTCTGGATATTGTATCCTATGGACTACTATAGGTGCAACGTGTATAGGTTGTGATGGATTGAGGATCCTTACTCAGTGTATGGTTTTTAATGTCTTGATAAATAATACCCGATGTAAGATTCACGTCAAACGATCTGTGGTGGATCTCAGAAACTTCTTAGTTACTTTTTTGTGTGAATGTGGTGGTTTGGATGAACGAGGTGCATATTGTGGTGCATCACCTAAGTGTATGCAGGCAAGTATTTTTGGAGAGAGATGCTTATGATGTGCGATGTTCGAGAAAAGCGGAAAACTAGTGGGGAAATAATAGTGGGGTATCCATGATATTCTTTATTATATTATATACTCTTATATTCATTACATGGTGAGAGTAGACATGGTGAGGATGGAAAATTAGTATACCTATTTAGGTGATGAGTAATTGTCACTTGTAATTCACTGTGCTTTAGAATGATTTATTTAAATTCACACAAGAGGCTCAGGGGGGATCCTACTTAGTGTACTATTATACTAACCCTATGTATATATAAATTGTTTTTTAGGTCACTTACAACAGGTTGGAGATCAAGCTGGTTTCTATTAGCTTGGGGTCATAGGAGTTGTTTGGGCTTGTGGTTGAAGTTGTTTTTACTTTCTTTTGGGTACTTGTAGTTTTCCACTTTAGTTGAAGTAGTTTTTCATGGCATTACATATGTCCACATGGATTTTCATTAATATTTGGGTCTGAGTTGGATTCAGTTGTTATATATCTTATCTCTCCCTTTCTCATGTGCTCACATAGAGGGTAATGACTCCAATATGTGTGTTTAGAATACCCTTAGGGCTAGTCACAAACCAAGGGGCCTACTAGAGGCTGGCCTCGGGGTGCATTACCTCCCTTCTCACATTGCCAGCCCGGGAGGGGTACACCTTGTGGGGAGGGGTGTCATGAAAGAGTGGTATCAGAGGAAGGTTGAGAGATAAGATGGAGTATGGTGTTAGACACAAGTGAGGTTAAATGGGTTGTTTTGTTAAAAGTGTCGGTCATGTTTTTAAAGTGATGTAATAACTTGTGAATGGCTAATACATAGGTGTTTAGGGCCCCCTAAGATCTGATGTACAAACATTTGAGTTTATAATTGCTACAAAATAAGGTGATACTAGTTGCAGTGTAGAGACCTAGGAAAGGATCATGAATAATTCATATTGGGGGCTGTGTGTAAATGGGTAGACCCTGGGATAAAATAACCTAAAATGAATAAAAGAAAACAGTTAATTAATTAATTAAGGTCAAGTATTCTATATTTTAGTATTAGGATCTCTACCTGTTTGTTATTTTATAGGTATTGCTCTTGGTCGACGTCCTTGTCAGGATCACATAGAAGATGTCCACCAAGATGTTCCTGCAGATCGCCATAAGGTCGACGTTGATGATGACGACACTTAGAGGAGGACACTATGAGAGTTTCAGTGCCATATTCTATAGAAGTACGAGGGATCTTTTTCAGATGCAGTCATGGAAGACTGGTTGGATGAGGTCGAGATAGGTTTCAGTTTGATATGGGCATGGAAATATCATTGGGTGTCCTTGGTTGTGACAATGCTGGGTGGGGCAGTGAGGTAGTGGTGGTTCTTGTTCCGTGGGGATCATGAGGAGTCAGTAATCTCATGGGAGGAGTTCTGAGACATGTTTAGATTCGAGTTTCTATCAACGACCGTAAGGTCATCCATTCTACCGGAGCTTCTTAGAATTCGACCGGGGACCTCAATTGATATAGATTTTGGAATCCATTTCAAGAACCTTTAATGAATTGATTTACAACTATTTCTAGATGTGGAGGCCAGGAAAATGCATTTGGAGGAGGATTTGCGTCCAGAGATCCAGCACCATGTCACCCCATTTATTCTGTAGACATATCATTAGGTGCTAGCCAGAGAATAAGACATTAAGAGGTCTTTTTCCTGAACAGGATCATCATGAGAGGCGAGTCGTCATGATTCCTCATGAGGCGGAGCTTTGGTTCGAGGTTACTGGTTTTCAGGGTAGATGATTTTCTGTTCGGCTGAGGGTAGGTCCCAGCACTTAGCATCTCACTTCTCTTGGGGAAGAATCTCTTAGGAATATGCCATGGCATCGAGTTCTTGTTATTCTTTTGGTGGTTGAGGTAATCAGCAGCGGAGTGCCCAAACATTCAGAGCAGTCATCATGCACCAAGTGTAACGCTCCAGGTTCCTCCATTGAGGTAGTTCCAGCAATGGATGGAGCGGCAGGTTTCACAATCATTAGATCATCATAGGGTAGATGGGGTAGGCAAAGGAAATCCCCGGGACACTCCTTGTCCTCATAGAGCTGAGTACATCCATGGTGCTGGTCATCGTTAGGGTCAGAGAGGTCATATAGGAGGTCATAGTCAGCTTCATGCTTAATTTTTTCCAGCTCCTTGTGATCCACACTTTGTTTGAGGTACCCTTTGCTTCTTTCATACATTTGGGTAAGCCTTGTTTAATTCCATAGAGATAGATTAATTCATATCACCAACCCTTGTCCATGCTTTGGTTCTTGAGTTATTGAAGCTTCTAGTTCCCTTGGCAATGACTATGCCAGTTTGAGTTCGAGCTAACCAGTTTGTAGTATGTAGAGACTGTGAGCTAGAGTTGGGGAAGCACCAATCTTAGGGAGATTTCCTATGTTTACGAATACAAAAAAAATGATTTCATCCTTGGTCTAGATTGGTGGTATTTGTTGAAGTCTATCAGAGATTTCATCAGGATGAATGTTCTATTTTTTTATGCAGATGGAGAGTCGGTGGTGTTCGTTGGTGAGTAAGACCCTCAGATGGGTCATAGGTCTGTTCCTTCCTTATCATCCATGATGGCTCAGCTGGTGTTGAGTTCATTATAGGTTCTGTAGTTCTCATTTTATAGGGTTGTAGAAGAGTACAAATATGTCTTTCCAGAAGTGGATGAAGCATTACCCCCTAGACGAGAGATTGAATTTGGGATCGAGCTACAACCAAGAGAATATCATATCTCTATGTCTCCATATTGGATGGTCACATCAAAGTTATGAGTGATAAATATACATATTGATGGACTATTATAGTGCAGTTTTGTTTTGTCGAGTGTGTCACCTTGGGGTGCACCAGTTTTGTTCATAAAGAAGGTTGACAACTGTTTGCGGTTGTGTGTCGATTATCGTCGCATAAACAAAGTGATAGTGAAGAATTGCTATCCTATTTCACGTATTGATGATTTATTCGATCAAATGAAGGGTGAAATTCAGTTATCAATGATTGAACTGGAGTCAGTATATCATCCGATGTGTGTGAAGTTTATAGATATCCCAAAGACTGCTTTCTGGTGTCATCATGGGCATTATTAGTTCGTTGTAATTAAAATCAGCATGAAAATTTTTCCTGTTCTGTTCATTGGATTGAACAACGCTATGTTCTGTGAGTTCCTAGACATGTTTTTGGTGGTTTTCATAAAAGACATTCTTTTGTACTCCATGGGTGAAGAGGAGCTTGTAGAGCATCTACACGCAGTTTTGGGAGTTCTTCGTCAACATCATTTGTTTGGGAAGTTGTCGAAGTGTGAGTTTTGGGATTGAGAATTCTGTGTCATGAGGCATGTTGTATCCAAGAATGGATTAGTTTTGGATCCAATGAAGAGAGTGTTGATTCAATAAGGTTTTCCTTATGACTTTTCCATTCCTACTTGTTTTGAAAATCACAAACACCTTATCTTAGAACAAATATGTTTTTATCCCTTTTTTACTTCTCTATGGAAAATTTCCTTCGTTAAAGAAATTTACCTCTATCTTGTTTTCATTTTTCAAATCAATATTTTTCTTATGTATAAAAATCAGATTCATATATGTATTCTCGGAATCATACAATACATTGATATAAAATATTCTGTTTCAGGATCTGAATTCTCATTCCGAATTCTGTGATGAATTCTCATTACAAATTCCGAGATGAATTCTCATTACGAATTCTGTGATGAATTCTCATTACAAATTATGATGATGAATTATCATTACGAATTCTGATGATGAATTATAATTTTCAATTCTATGATGAATTCTCATTATGAATTCTATGGGGAATTGTCATTATGAATTCTGATGACGAATTATCATTACGAATTCTAATGACGAATTCTCATTACAAATTCTGACGACAAATTCTCATTACGAATTCTGATGGTGAATTCTCATTACAAATTCCAGTGCATAATTCTCATTATGAATTCTGGATGTGAATTCTAATTACTAATAATGGATACACACTTTTATGATGTTCCACTCCGAATTCTTCTGATAAAAAGAATCTAAATATACTTGTAATATAGACTCTGAATATAATTATTGGTTAGACTCTGAAATTTTTACTCACACTCTGATTTGTTAAGATTGTTATAAAACTATGGCATGATTTCAGTTACACATGTTTTGTTATAAAACGATGTCTTCCATCCTATTTTTAAATAATCATTGGTTGAGTGACACGTGTACATGTCCCTCCGAAATTTACGGAAAATATGATCTTTGGAGGAGGGAGGTGACCATTGCTACCGAGCCTATAAATTGGAGCTCATTTGAAAGAGCTCAATAATAAGTTGATCACTCTAGAGACCACACGTTGTTAAGGTGATTTCTAGAGATATAATATTTTCATGCCTTGTGTGTACTGAACTGATTATTCAGATTGCATCGTGCAAATCTGGATGTTAGTGATTATATTCGAGGGCTTCTGGGGATAGGAAGACAGAGGTGCTGACTACCTTGAAGTTTGAGGGCCTCTTTGCCGAGGAAGACAGAGGTTCCAACTACCTTGATGTTGAGGGATTGCGGGGAAAGAAAGACAAATACTCTGATCTTTATATCAAGGGATTACCCCGGTGTGGGTATGGCAGTCTTACTTGAAAGTATTAATCAAGGGACCATTATCCAAGGTTGTTGGATACCCTACTCTATGGGTTAAAATATTTATATCCTATTACTTTTTTTATTACATCTTTTTCAACTTCATTTTTTATTGTAAGGAATGTATAACATTATTATATTTATATACACTTGTACTCTAACTTAGTATGATTATATATGCTTTAAGATAGAATCTCATATTATAAACATTGGTTGAGATTCATTTTCCAGATCCATATTTCTGGAACCGGTTTTTTGGAATCACTTTCCAGATTTAAGAAACTGTATAGAACTAGAAGTTTGTAACTTCATACATTGTCCCAATCATTCAATTGGTGTTATAGGTGTTTTCAATTTTCTTAGTTTAAAATTTTTAAACGTAGATATTTCATTGTTTAAGGAAATTTTTAAAGTGTACAGTTCGCCCCCCTCTTGTATATTGAGCATCTACATAATTATTTTGATCCTAAAATTGGTATCAAAGGAGGTATCTGAAATAATTATATTCACATATAAGTTTTTCTTGATCAGTTTTTCATTGTTCTATATTTTCCTTGCATAGGAATATTCTAATTGAATCAGAATTTTTTTTATTAAAATGATTTTTTGTAGAATGATTTTTAATATGGAATGAAGTAATGTGGGTTCCATCGACAACCTAAATCCTACAAGACCACTAATTTTGGATGGTAATGATTATGAGTATTGGAGAGATCGAATGAAGACATTCATTATTAATATTGGAGTAGAAAATTCTGTTATGCTTAATGGAGGTTATCAAATTTCTAATAAGGAAGTTAGTAGTTTCACAAACCAATAGGAGCATGATTATCAACTCAACTATAAGGTACACAACGGTTTACATTGTTCAATGACTGGGAACATATATAGCCAAATTTCATCTTATGATACAGCTAATTGTATATGGACAAAACTTGATGTTACTCATTTTGGTACATCCAAAGTGATTGAGACTATAAGAGCCATTCTTAGAGCTGAGAATCATGGTTTTAAATTTCCTTATGGAGAACCCATTTGTAAGGCACAACAATGATATAAGACTATCGTGAATATCTTACAATCTATGGGAGAGAATGGTCTGGATTATGAAGATCATGTAGACAAGATCATTGATATTATTCCCAATGAGTGAGAATCAAAGAGAACTACTATTGATGAGAACAGGAAGGTTAATCAAATTTCCATAGATGAACTTTTTGGAACTCTTCTCCAACAAGAATCAAGGATGAAGAGAGATGCTGACAAAATCAAAAAGAAAAATGGGAGAGGTACTGTTGCTTTTCCACAACATCAAATCACATGAAAGCTAAGTCTCCTGAGAGAGTTACTAAATCCAATTCGAAGAATTTTGTTATCCAATCTGAATCTAGTGAGAGTGAAGTCTCAAGGAATGAGTTACAAAATCTTGCTAGAAGGATAAAAAAGGTAGCTGGATAATGAAATTTCCAATCCAAGTATAAGAATAAGGAGAGGAAAGATAAGAAAGATTCAGAAGTCAATGCTATGAATACATGATATATGTACACATAAGACCTGATTATCCTTTTCTCAAGAAGAAAGAATGAAAATATAGGCATTATGAAAGAAATATGAAGAAGTATTATAAATCTAATGCCAAGAAAGTTCTGAAAGCTAATTATAATTGGAGTGCCTGTGGTGGTGAATCTTTAGATGAATCTTCAGATTATGAATCTTCTGGACAGAAGAATATTCATCTTATAGCAAGATTAGCTATTGAAAATCATTGATTTATGGCTAAGGTACACAATGCTGAATCATTGACCAATGTTTCTTTAAATTATAATGATAGTAAATATTATAACTCCTTGGATGAAGAATCCTCTTCTGATGAAGAAAATACTTTACCTAGTTATGAAGAAGATTCTAGGTTTGCTGAACTTCTTGAGATTTAGAATTAAAAACTCAATAAAAACATGATAAGGAAAATTCTAGGAATACTATTCTTACTCTGGAAATATCAGATCTTTCTAAATATCTTGATAAGAAAAATGCTGATTTTATAAGTATTTCAAAATGTCTTTAGGAAGTAAATTCTGAGAAAAATACATATTCTAAATATCTAGAAAAACTAATTTATAAGAAAAATGTATTAAAACGTAGCTCTAGTTCCAAATCTAATGATTTTGAATTTAAAAACATGGTTATAAAACTGATGTCCGAAATATTTTCCATAAGGAAGTGTCTGTAGAGCATAACCTTAGGTAAAGAATGATTTGATAAAATCTATTCACAAATACGACCTTTAAGAAAAAAATCGGATTTGGTTATACCCATGCAAAACAAAGTTTTAGTAACAATTATTTTGTTTATCAAAGTGCCCCATTTTGTAACAAGTGTCAGTGTGGTGGTCACTGGGTAATGAATTGTTCTTTAAAAAAACCCCAATCTTTGGGTTTCCATAAGGCTTACTTTTATAAGAAGATGTGGGTGCACAAAATTTTGTTATCTGAAAATCTCAGATCCAAACAAGTTTGGATTCCAAATGTCTAATTCTTTTCTTATTTTCAAGAAGATAATAGAGGTACCAATAGCAATACATGGTACATGGATAATGGATGTTCTCGAAATATTACTGGTAACAAAAACTATTTTGAAAATATTATCAAGACGAAATGAGGAAAAGTAACATTCAAATATAATGCTCAGGGAGAAATTATTGGTATTGGTAACATTGTTCTTCTTGGAAAAACATTGATTTCAAATGTTTGGTTTGTTAATGGTTTTAAGCACAACCTCATTAGCATAAGTCAGTTATGTGATGAAGGCTACCTTGTGAATTTTAGGAATGATAATTGCTATGTACACAATTCAATGAAGAATTTATTCTTTCTGCCAATAGGCAAGAGAATGATTACACACTAAAAATAGAAGACCTCAGGAGCCAATACCTTCCTTGCCTTAGTGTGATGGAAGGTCATTGATGGTTATGGCATTAAAGGTTAGGACACTGTAACATTAGGAACTCATATAAACTCTCAAAGAAAGGATTAGTTAAGGATCTACCAGAGCATAGATTTGAATCTTCTAAAGTTTCTGATCCTTCTTAATATGGAAGGAAACATAAATCTAGTTTTAAATCAATCAATAAAGTCTCAACAACTTATGTGTTACACTTGGTGCACATGAATCTTTTTTTTCCAACACAAACTGGATGCATTGGAGGCAAATACTATGTGTTTGTTCTATTTGATGATTACACTAGATTTACATGGGTCTATTTTCTAGAAATGAATTATAGAGCATTTTCTTATTTCAAAAGTTTTAGATCCCAAGATAAAAACGAGGAAAACCTTCCATTGAAAACTATTCATAGTTATCATGGAGGAGAATTTTAAAACTCTTATTTTGAATAATTTTGTAGTAGACAAGGTATTACTCACAAATTTTCAGCACCTAGAACTCCTCTACAAAATGGTGTAGTTGAAAGAAGAAATAGAATTCTTCAACAGATAACTAGAACCATGTTGGGTGAATATTCTAATGCAAGAAATTTCTGGGCTGAATATGTAAGTACTTCTTGTTATACAATAAATAGAGTTCTGATTATACATTTTCATAATAAAACTTCTTATAAGTTATGGAATGGTAGAAATCCTAGACTTTCCTACTTCAAGGATTTTGGTTGCAAGGTATTCATCCTGAATACAAAATATAACTTCCAAAAATTTGCACCATAATCTGATGAAGGAATTTTCTTAGGCTACTCCGCAACTTCAAAGGCTTATAGAGTTTTCAACAAAAACACGCGTATTGTTGATGAAACAGTGCATGTAAAATTTGATGAATATGATCCTTTTGTTTTTAAATCATCCGAACCTCCATCCTCAGTTGTGTTTTCAAAAATTGATTATCATCCTTTGTTAGAATATCCATCTGATAAGGAAAATGTTGAAGAGAATATTTCTGAAACATTTACCCCAGAAGACTTTCTACCCTATATTGACGAACATGTTTTACAAAACCCAAATCAGGTGTTTCTAAAGAATCATCCCAGTGATAGTATCATTAGTGATGTGAATACAACTGTAAGGACTAGAAGTTCCTTAAGGAATGAAGTAGAACATCTAGCATTTCTTTCCCAATTAGAACAAAGAATAACTGATGAAGTTTTAGGTGATGATGATTGGATCAATGCCATGCAAGATGAACTAAATGAATTCGAAAGGAATAATGTCTAGACCATGGTTGAATGTCCTAAGGAATCTTCTGTTTTTTGAGTAAAATGAGACTTCAAAAATAAGTGTGATGAAAATGGATTCCAAGTTAGACATAAATCTAGACCAGTTGCTAAAGGCTCTAATCAGCAATAGGGAATAGAATATGAAGAAACCTATGCTCCAGTAGCTGGACTTGAATCTATTTGTATCTTAGTTGCCTTTGCATCATTCATCAATTATAAACTTTTTTCAAATGGATTTGAAATATGATTTTCTTAATAGTTATGTCCAAGATGAAGTTTTTGTTTAACAACCTCTTGGCATTTAAGACACCAAACATCCTGATCATGTTTTTAGAATTACCAAAGCTTTGTATGGACTTAAACAAGCCCCTCGAGCCAAGTATGATAGACTAATAGGATTTTTTCTTCAAAATAAGTATCTTAAGGGAAATGAAGATCGAACACTTTT
Source organism: Viscum album (assembly GCA_963277665.1). NCBI lineage: Eukaryota > Viridiplantae > Streptophyta > Magnoliopsida > Santalales > Viscaceae > Viscum > Viscum album. The sequence goes on along the minus strand of OY728121.1, from coordinate 198,628,265 downwards.
TATAAAGAAAGACCATAAAAATGTTTTGATTGTTCAAATATATGTTGATGACATCATATTTGGTTCAACTCAGGAATCATTAACTTATTCCATAGAAAATATAAAGAAATCTGAGTTTTAAATGAGTATGATGGGTGTGTTAACATTTTTCCTTGGTTTTCAAATTTCTCAAAACCAGAAGGAACCTATATATCTCAACATAAGTATTTTATTGATCATCATTAAAAGTATGGATATGAAAACACTAAATGTATTATTATTCCCATTGGTACCTCAAACACACTTGATATTGATGAAGTCGGGAAACCAGTGGATCAAACATCTTTTAGAGGTATGATAGGAAGCCTAGTATAATTGACATCTAGTCGTCCAGACATAATGTTTTTAGTATGCTTATGTGCCAGATATCAATCCAATCCTAAGGAATCTCATTTTATGGCAGCAAAAAAAATCGCTACTTAATGGGAACAATGGATCTAGGATTATTTTATACTTCTAGAAATTATTTTATCTTAAAGAGTTTTTCAGATGATGACTTTGGTGGGTGTAGAATGGATAGAAAAACTACATTCAGAACTTTTCATTTCTTAGGAGATTCGTTAGTTTCTTGGTCAGGCATGAAGAAACACTTAGTAGCACAATCCACTGCTGAAGTTGAATATGTAGCAGCTGGAAGTGGTTGTTCTCAAGTGTTGTGGATGCAACACAGACTCACATACTACGGCTTCGGCTTCACAAAGAGTCATATTTTATGTGATAACACAAGTGCCATTTCCCTTATCCAAAATCGCGTACATCACTCCTGTGAAAATAACATAGATATTAGACATCACATTCTTAGTTATCACACAAAAAAAGGATATATCATTCTTCATTTTATCGGAATGCAAGATCAACTTGCTGATTTTTCACAAAATCATTACCTTTCGATTGATTGGAATACATTAAAAAGAAGGTTGGAATGATAACCGAATGGTAATATTTCATCATTAACTTCTGTTGAAATAATATATTTTCAGAAATAAACTCCTTTTCATAGGGGGAGTACATTTTTTTGTTATCCTTTTGAAAAAAAATGTAATGAGCTATTGAAATTTTTTCGTAAGGAGCCCTTTGAAAATTTTTCATAGTGAGATATTTGAAAATTTTTCACAGTAATCTTTTGAAATTTTCGTACTGAAACTTTCATAATGAAATATTTGTACTGAAAATTTCATAATGAAATTTTTATACTGAAACATTCTTAATGAAATTGTTGAACTGAAATTTTCGTAAAGAAATTTTCTTACTGAAACTTTCGTAACGAAATTTTCGTACTGAAAATTTTGTAATGAAATTTTTATACTTAATCTCTCGTAAAGAAATTTTTGTACTAGAATTTTTTTAATGAAATATTTGTACTGGAACATTCATAATGAAATTTTCATTCTAGAACTTTTGTAATGAAATTTTCATACTGACACTTTCGTAATGAAGTTTTCGTACTGGAATATTTTTAATAAAATTTTCATACTGAGAATTATTGTAATGAAATGTTCATAATGATTTCATTTACAATAAAAGTTTTTGTACTATTTTTTTTTGAGTTTTTTGTAGTAAGTTTTGGGAAGTCAAATTTTCATTAAGAAAAAAATCACCTATTGCGAACAATCATCTTAGCTAATCTGAAAGGTATTATTTCCTTACTTAAGTTTTTTTAGTCATGTTTTATTTTCTGGTATATTATTTTCTGTTTTAAAATTCTTGGATTCAGGTTTTCTTAAATCCTATTGTTTCTCTTAAAACCTCAAATGATCGGAGTCATGTTTTCCTTGCGGCTAGTTTCTCAACCGTCAACTCAATCGTTCGATCTACAATGGAAGTTGAACCATCATCTCAACTCCTATATAAAGTGGAAACCCTGAGGGTTGTCCCACATCGGATATCAAACTTCTGTGTCTCGAAGTTATGTCTCACCTCTTAAGGTCATTCCAATATTTCTCAAGTATACTCTGAATCCTTCAGAAGCATTCAGTTCCAAATGTCTGTAGAAGCCACTTCATAAGATATGTTAACTGTAAAGCCCATCTCTAAGTGGTTAGTTTACAGGGAGAGATTAGTGCATCCAAATTTCTACAAGTATGATTCTCTAATATCTAAGAATGTCAGATTGAATGGATGGGAGGATGGTTCCTTATCAAAGCCAGCAAATCAATATCTGGTTTATACATATTTTCTTGTATACTTTTACGAGTCTGTTTCCTTCCTTGAGGAAGATTGGAGGGAGTTTTTTTCTTTCAAGTGCTATCAGAAGACTTAAAATATTTCTTACACCAAGGTTTCATGCTTGGTGGGTCTATCATATGAAGGAGAAGTTGAATTTAGCTCACACAAGCTATGGGATGAGCAAGGAAGATTCAATAATGTCATGGCTAAGGAATTCCTTTGACTTAAAGATGTTAAGACCGCTAAGATTTCTCATATCTCTTCGAATAATCAGATTCTACAACTATGGGTAGAAGGTTTTTTCATTCTAAGAAGGGGTGATAAGGATAATATCAATAAGAGTGATATATACATCGTAGATTTTTTTGGTAAATCTAAGGAAGTAAAATTTGATGAGTAATGTTCTGATTACTGTTAAGAATATTAAAGAAGGGAATCTGAAAGCTCAGATAATAATGTATCAGGCCATGCTTTATAAGCTTAATATCAGGTGTGTTGATCCATTTAAAATTTCCTTCACTTACAAACCAAGAAATTTCAAGGCAATGTTGGTTAGTGATGATACGTTGAAGAGGATGAAAATGGGTTTTCCTGTTGAATCCAGAGAATTCTACTCTTTAACAGAGGAAGAGGCTGAGGCAGTTCAGAAAGATCAACAAACTCTGGAATCGTCAACGAAAGCTGGGAAGAAAAGGAAATTGAAGGTAGTTGATGTTTCTGAGAAAACCCCCATGTCTAAGGAAAGTCAATCTACACAGCCTAAACCCAAGAAACAAAAGGCATATACATATGAGGTGGTTTCCATTTGGAGGCAATATAAAGAAAAAAGTAAAGAAGGCATGCCAAAATTAGGATTGGACCGTGCTGAGGCTAAGGCCTTGAAAGAGAAAGCGGCTGATGAATTACAAAAGCAAGCCAATGAGTATATGATGAAGAAAAAGATGTCAGAGGTAGAGATTGTTCAATCTCTTCTGAAAGCCACTGAAGTAGCATCAGAAAATTTTCCCATTACGAAATCCTTTTTGGTTGATGGTTTTCCTGAAACTCCGGGTGAGAAGACTCTGTAAAATTCTAAAAAGACGAATGCTGAGAAGGATTTGATGTAGAGAGTTCATCATGGTGTGGTAGAAATCCATCAAGCAGAGATTAGTGGTGGCTCTAGTGGTGTAATAAAACAAGTTGAAGACTATCATGAGAAGGACAGTGCTTCCGAAAAATTTTCACTCCAGAATTTCCAAGACGAATCTTCAAAAAATGATAAATCTATAGTTGATGAGAAAGGTGAAGTAGAAGTGAAAACCCCTTCTGAGGAAGAAATTCACAATCATGACTTTATACAACCTGGGGATGTTGATGCTCGAGCAGATAAGAAAAAAGTTGATGAAGATGAAATTGTTCAACTATCTGAGAGTGAGAAAGAATCTCCTGATGAACAAACCATTCCGAAAGTTGATAAGGGTAAGGATGTGGTTGTTGACACTCCAACAAAATATAATATAAGAAAGAAAGAAGATGGATGATCATCCAAAAGGATGCTGATACAGTGAGAGGAAGAACCATATCCAACCAGAATATCAGATTCGGAGTCATCTGTCTTTGGACATGACTTTGTTGAATAGTCCCTGAAAAAGCTGGTGGACATCATTCTGATTTTTCAAGTAATAGAATCCATATTCCAGATGCTTCAACATTTCATAAATAAAAAATAGGACTCTATATCCACGATGATTTATTGGTGTGATAAGCTTGAGGCTGATCATAAAAACGTTCTAATCAATTATGATGCTCATATATTTTCTTACAAGAAGATAATCAAGTGGTCTATGAAAGTTGTTAAAGACATGGTAGAGTTTGATCAATTCCATGTAGATGTTAATGATTATTTTGATACTGAAGACTGTAAATTCCAGGATCTTACAAATTATTTTGAGAAGAAGTTAACTCTTGAGGAGGATGTTCAGAATGCAGGAGGTCAATGATCTGAATGGGAAACTATGTTCTATTGTCCAATACTACAGGGATGAAAAAGATCTTCTGATTCAGTTGGAAGAAATGGTTGTAATGCAAGATGAAACTCTTAAAGCTCAGGCAGTGGAAATGGAGGCTCAAGATGCAATAATCGTTTCTTTAAAAAATAAAGTGAAGGTGGACCACAATGAAATAAAGAAGATGAAGAAAATTGTCAAAATGCTTATGCCCATGGAAAAAGAAACTATATAGACCACTCTGATCTTTTTTTGTAGAGTTTTCCTTGTACTTGTTCTTTCTAATAGTAATGAAATTTTGGTTACTTTCCTTTTGGTTGGATTCATGTACAAACATTTAAGGTACTTTATTATCTTTTCCGTTCCCTCAATTCATTTTGAAAATCATAAAGGGGGAGAATGAAAAATAATTACTCAAAAGGTGAAGAAGGAAGAATCAAAAAGGGAGAAGAAAAATTTCTATGTAAAGAAGAACAATCCCTAAGTAAGAGGGAGATTATATAAGGGGGATTTTCTCATTAAGAAGTTTTTCATTCTTATGATAATGAAAATTCCATTCCAGGAATCTAGAATATGTTCCGTAGACTTCCAAAGCCTATGGGGGAGTTAGTCGTATTCACCATCATTCATAAAAATGGGAGAAAAGCATTAATTTCCAAATTCTAGAAATTTATCCTATGTCCTTATATTCTTTTTCGTAAGGTTGTTTGTGCTTTCAAAAAAGGGGAGATTGTTGAGTCAATAAGGTTTTCCTTATGACTTTTCCATTCCTTCTTTTTTTGAAAATCGCAAACACCTTATCTTTAAGCAAATATGTTTTTACCCTTGTTTTACGTCTATAAGGAAAATTCCCTTCCTTAAGGAAATTTACCTCTATCTTGTTTTCATTGTTCATATCAATATTTTTCTTAAGTATAAAAATCGGATTCATATATATATTCATGCAATCGTACAATACATAGATATGAAGAATTCTATTTTAGGATCCTAATTCTCATTCTGAATTCTTTAATAAATTATCATTACAAATTTTGTGATGAATTCTCATTACGAATTCTATGATGAATTCTCATTATGAATTCTGTGATGAATCCTCATTATGAATTCTGATGACGAATTATCATTACCAATTCTGATGACGAATTATCATTATGAATTCTGATGACGAATTTTCATTACGAATTCTGTGATGAATTCACATTACGAATTCTGTGATGAATTCTCATTATGAATTCTGATGATGAATTCTCATTACGAATTCATATGAAGAATTCTCTTTACGAATTCTAATGACGAATTCTCATTATGAATTCTGATGATGAATTCTCATTATGAATTCCAGTGCAGAATTCTCAATACGAATTTTGGTTGTGAATTCTGATTATGAATTATGGATATGAACTTTTATGATGTTCGACTCAGAATTTATATGGTAAACAGAATCCGAATATCCATGTAATATGGACTTCGAATATAATTTTTGGTTATACTCTAAACTTTTTACTAACTCTCTGATTTGTTATGTTTGTTATAAAATGATATCGTGCTTTCAGTTATATATGTTTTGTTATAAAATGATGGCATCCATTCTATTTTTAAATAACCGTTGGTTGAGTTACAAGTGTACAGGTCCCTCGGAAATTTAAGTAAAATTTAACAGTTGGAGGAGGGATCTGATCGTTGCTAACGAGCCTATAAATAGGATCTCATTAGAATGATCTCAATAAGAAGTTGATAACTCTAGAGAGCACATGCTATTAAGGTTATTTCTAAAGAGATAAGATTTTCATGACTTGGGCGTACTGAAATTCTTGTTCAGATTACTTCATGTGACTCTTAATTTTGGTGATTATATTAGAGGGCTTCTGGGGATAGGAACACAGAAGTGCCAACTACCTTTATGTTAGAGGGCTTCCATGCTGAGGAAGAAAGAAGTTCCAACTACCTTGAAGTGGAGGGCTTGCAGGGATAGCAATACAGAGACTCCGATCATCATATCGAGGTCTTAAGACGGTGTTGGTAAGACAGAATTTTTTTAATGTATAAATCAAGTGACCTTTATTCATGGTTGTTTGATACCCTACTATTTGGGTTAAAAGATTTATATCTTGTTACATGTTTCTGTTACAAGTTTTTCTGCTGCATTTTTGTATTGTAAGGAAAGTATAACCTTCTTATATATCCTTAAAATTCAACTCTGACATAGTTAGATTCTATGCGCTTTAAGGTAGAATATCATTTTTTAAACATTGGTTATGTTTCATTTTCCAGATCCATATTTCCGGAACTTATTTTTCAGAATCACATTCCAGATATAAGAAAGTGTATAGAACTAGAATTTTTTAACTTCATACATTTTCCCAATCATTAAATTGGTGATAGAGGTATTGTGAATTTGCTTAGTTTAAATTTTTTAAACCTAGATCATTCCTTGTTTAAGTGAAATTTTAAAGTGTACAATTAAACCCCCCCCCCCCTCTTGTATATTGAGCATCTACATCAATATTTCGATACTATACATAGAAGAATTTGTGTCCTGGGCATCCCCCCAGATAGTGTCAGACATGTGTTGTTTCCTTGGTCTTATAGTCTTCTACAAGAGGGTCATAAACGATTTCTCTTGAGTTGAAACTCTTCTGACTATTTTTACTAGGATAAATCAGGTTTTCATATGGACCAATCAATGTCATTCATCTTTCGACTATATAAAGGGTAAGTTAGTAATTGATCCGGTTCATTGTCTTCCTGTTAAGAGAGTACATTTTTATGTTTTCTGTGATGCCTCAGATATGGGGATATGTTGTGTTTTGATGCAAAAGAAGTCAGTTTGTTTCTTATGTGTCTCGGCAGTTACATACCCATGAACGTAACTATTACATCCATGATCTTGAGATTGCATCCATAGTGTTTTCTCTAATGTTTTGGAGATATTACCTCATGAGTGAGGACTTTGTGGTTTTCACCGATCATAAGATCATGAGGTATGTTTTCTCCCACTGTCACTTGAACTTACGACATCATCAGTGGATGGAGTTATTATAGGAATACATATTCAAAATATCATATACAACTGGTAGGGGAATGTCTTAGAAGATACACTGAGTCAGAAGTCGGGTAGTGATGCAGCGTTTGAATCTGGAGAAACATGGAGAGTTATGGAAGAACTATGAGAATAAAATCCTAATTTGGGAGAAGTTGGGGGAAGAGAATATCATTTTCAGATGATGGTGTAGTCATCTCTGGTGCAGAATTTGGAAGATTCCCAGTTGGTGGATCTAGAGGTGGAGGTCTGGAGAGAACAAATTTTTTATGGAGAGGCCCCTGATGGTTGGTATGAGGATGAACAACACTGATTGTCATATCATGGAATGAGTTTTATGCATTTGATGATTCATGAGATGGTTCTCGTAAAGTTCCATAGTTCTCCTTTAGTGGTGCATCCTGGCATGATAATGATTTACCGAACCTTGAAAGGCCAGTTTTTTTGGCCGGGGCTGAAGCATGAGGTTGCGGAGTTTGTGTCTTGATGTTTTATCTACCAAAATGTGATGGCCGAAGACCATATTCTTGGTGGTCTTCTCTAGCCATTATATGTTCCTTAGTCGAAGTGGGAGGACATCTCAATGGAAATTGTTACTGGTTTACCTCAATCTCAGGGAGGACATGATGCTTTTTGTGTGATAGTGGACCGTTTACTGATATCATCCCACATTATAGAAATCAAGTAGTCGATCTCATTGGATTATTTGAGGAGGTAATATCTGGAGGTCGTGGTGAGACTTCAGGGATTCTCAAGGATGATAATTCCTACTCTAGATCCTCTTCTTACCTCTAGGGTGTGGAAGGGTCTCCATCATGCTTTTGGTTCTTAGATATGCCTTATAACTGCTTTTCATCCTTAAACTGACGGTCAGACAGAGCGAACCATCCAAACCGTTGAAGACATGTTACACTCTTGTGTCCTCGATTTTGGAGGTTCATAGATCAGGCACATTCCCTTGGGGAATTTTTCATACGACAATATTTTCCCTCCACCATCATTACGGAACCATATAGAACATTATATTGATGACCTTGATGTTCTTCGTTGTGCATGACTAAGGACAGAGTTTCACCAATACTCAGACTGGATCTAGTTCACAATACAACTGAAATGGTTTAGGTTATTCATGAGAGGATTAATAAAGCACAAGATCATCATAAATCATATGTCGATCAAAGTAAGAGACCCTTAGAGTTTAATGATGGGGATCACATGTTCTTGAAGGTGACTCCCCATCATTGGCAGTGATGGCTTGGTTGTGGGAGTATTCATTATCCCTATTTTGTTATGCCTTTCTAGGTGATAGTTCATGTTGGAGCTATGGGTATCGTGTAGGACATCCCCCGTAGATTAGTCAGATACCTGATGTTTTCCATGAATCACATATCCTTAATTTTCTTCATGATGACTCTAATGTCATGGATTGGGGAGAGATCGATGTTGATGATGATGTGACCATTGAGGAGCGATACGTGGAGATGCAATACTGAAATGAGAAGGTGTTGTGTGGGCAATCTCTCCCCTTGGTTTGTGTCTGCTGGTGCAACGGTGGCATGGAGGAGAGTACCTGGGAATGTGAGTAACCTATACATGGTCAGAACCCAGAGTTGTTGGACATTTAATAATTTCATGTATCTATGTAGTCTTTGTGGTTATAAACCATTCATTTTTATAATATCATTTTATTTTGTAACATATTGTGCCAGGCTCTCTTTTGAGAGGTATCTCGTTGTGGGGTTGTTCGGACCCCGTTTCATTTTCCCATTAGGTGGGTATTGAATTCTCTAGGATGAGAATGTTTTGAGTGGTATATAATGTAATGGCCCTATCCTCTCTGGTCCATTCCTTTTTGAAAATCATGTCTATGAGGTTCTTTGAGAGGTCAATGTGACATATCCCCATCACTTTTCTAAATTCCCATTTTTTTGAATAGTTCCATTGGTGAACAGTTACAACGGTAGAGCGTTGTGAACTGTGCATTGATAACCTTATTTGTACATTGTCATCGGTGATCTTCTATAAATAGTGTCATCGGTATCCTTATGTGAACAGTGAAACAATGACCATATATGAACAGTGAAATCGATGACCTTATGTGAACATTGTCCTTAGTGTCCTTCTGTGAATAATGTCATTGGTAACCTTATGTGAACGTGCAACGGTGACCTTATGTGAACAGTGACATCGGTAAACTTATGTGAATAGTGTCATCAGTGACCTTCTGTGAATTCAATCATTGGTAGCCTTAGGTGAATAGTGCAACGATGGCCTTATGTGAATAGTGACATCGGTGACCTTATGTGAACAGTGTCATCAGTGACTTTCTTTGAACAGTGTCATTGGTAACATTATGTGAATAGTGCAACGGTGTGGTTCCAATGATGACCTTTTTTTCCATTTCCAAATTTTGAGTTCATGAACAGTGTTTTCAAGAATGGTGAGATTCCAATAGTGGCCTTTTTCCATTCCCCAATTTTGATCTCATGAACAATGTTTACAGAATGGTGAGGTTCCAATGGTGGAATTTTTCCTTTGCAAATTTTGAGTTCGTTAACAATTCTTCCAGCTTCCTACAGTTCCCCCCCTGTAAATTTCCTTTGATGTAAAATGAATTTAAATCCCTGTTTTAAGGACTCTAATGATGATTCAAAGTACATAACTCCTATATTAATTTCTACTAAGGCTTAGGTTGTTTTTACATGATCAACCCGTGTGGTTTAATGTGATCATTTTTTAATGGAAAATTTATCATATCTTAAACCACTGATCTATTAAATCTTCTAAAGGGACGTGATATCTTCCTCCCTAGTTCTTCCTCCTTGTCCTCCGGTGTGAGACGCTCGAAAATTCCATTCCTTCCTGTAGGATTTGTGCAATAAAAAATTCATCTTTGGATTTGTTTGGCTCTTTTTTTATGAAACCAAGTAATATCAATCAGTCTTTGATATAAGTTATGATCTAGATTCATTATTTCGAGTTCATCTCCTTATTTCTCCATTGCTTTTTTATGGAATTTTTTCCAAATGTTCATGATGGGATTTTAATGGGTGTTGGCTGATATAGTGGTGTCTCTTCATCCTCGGGTTGATATAGTTTTCATATGGGAGGATATCATAACCCTTTTTGTGGATCATTATCTTATAAAGAACTTCATGAACTGTTTGAGGTAGGGGGTTCGTTGCTTTACTCTTATTTTGTGTGCAGCTGTATTGTTAGCATGTTTTACCCCATTGTATCACAATAGAATTGACATAATAAATATTTTAACAGGTTAAATAAATTTATATCGATCGTATGTTATTGCCTCTTGTTTTTCTAGATAGTGCGATATCGAATCTTTCTTCTTTAACCATTCATTGTCGATGGAAATTATTTAAGAACATAAATCTACAATTAATTGATAATCACTTGGATAATGATAAAGAGGCATGTGAACGAATCTGGTTGATGTTGTTTTTAATTTTATGTGAATAAAATTGGTTTAGTAAGTAGGTTTAATTATATGTGATAGCTTACTTGTTAGGTTTCCCAAATTTGGAACCAACGAATAATGAATAGGTTAATCCCAGATAGATTAACAAACAAGTTGTTTGATAAAAGGTAATTATTTATAGGGTTCTGTGTTACCCCTTTTGCTTCTATAAGGGCTAAGAGTCCAATTGAGATGATGTTTGTTTTCTTTCTACTTGTGTTGTGATGTGAGCCTAGATGGCTGTTGTGATATGTAGGGGCAGGGAGCCCAATTGGTTGTGGCAGAAGATGACCCCTAGAGTGGCGAGATGCATCGATTTATGCATGTGGGTGTTAGAGGGGACAACATGGATAATGGAATGGGATGGATGTGAATGTTTGGATGCTTGTAGTTTCCTTGTTTGGTTGTCTACATTACATTCCCAACTTCTCGAGGTAGTTGATCTGGCATACCCTTCTTCCAAAATGTGTGAAGACATGGGGGGTTTGAAATGCACATCCCGTGTCTAACTTCTCAAGGGAGGATGAGTCTATTCTCATTCTATAGGTGGAAAAGACTCGATGGGTAGTTATATACTCACCATGTTGATCCCCCTTGTGGTTAGTAGAATGGAATGTTTTTATTGAATTCCTAGGAATATGGTAAAGTAATTCTATAAATATATAATTGAATAAATGATGTTAACCCATGGGGTTGAAGATTGCTGGAATGAAATGTTGTGGTGAAAATTTTAATGGGAGAGTGGACTTTGGGTTTGTTGCTAATGAAATTTAATGTGGAATTGTTAATGGATATTTAATGTTTAAAAAATTAATTAATGTAAATTGGAACTGATAAAAAGGTATTTAAGTAAGGAAATAATGCAATTTAAACGTCTTAGTGCTTATAGGATACCATGTGTTATAAGTAGAAACCAGGGGTCCAAGAGACGATAGCTGCAGTAGATTATAAGACTAGGTTATGCCCACAGTGTGGTTGTGAGATATATTATATTCTGTAATTTTTGTCTTTCTATACACTACTACACACCTTCAGTAATGGGAACAGACACCAAGGGGATTCTGATCCCTAGGGGTGTTTTCCCCAACATTCTGGTGGGAGGATGGATGGATGACTACCCCCTTTGGCCCTGCTCTCTTCTCTTGGTAGTTACTTCGGCTTCTAGGCACACTGGTTAGTTTTCTTTATATATGTTTGAAGAGGTCTGTAATGGATTTTGGTTATTCACAGACATATAATCTGGATATAGTATCCTATGGACTACTATAGGTGTAACGTGTATAGGCTATGATGGCTTGAGGATCCTTACTCAGCGTATGGGATGTAATGGATTGATGTATAATATGTGACATATGATACACGTTATATGTGCTATAATGGATCCCATAAACTACCTGATTACTTTCTTATGTGGACGTGGTGGTTTTGTGGCACGAGGTACATTTTGTGGTGGTTCGCCTAGGAGTCTGTGGGAAAGCCTTTTGGGAGTGAGATGCAAAGGACATGTGATGATGGGGAAAAACAGAAAACCAATGGGAAAGTAGTAGCTGGGTAACCTTGATATTTATTATTGTAAAATATACTCTTGTATGAATTACTTGGTGAGAGTATCCATGGGGAGTCTAGGAACATATTATTCCTATTTAGGTGCTGTGTTAGTCTCACTTGTTGTTCACTATGAATTAGTATTCTTTATTTACTTTTTCACTAGGGGATTTGGGGAGAATCCTATTGAGTATACTATTATTGTCACCCTATGTTTATATAAACTATTTTGCAGGTCAATTGGTGTAGGTTGGAGATCAAACTGGTTTCTACTAGCTTGGGGTTGATGGAGCAGTTTGGGCTTGTGGCTGCAGCTGTTTTTACTTTCTTTTGGGTACTTGGAGTTTTACCTTTCAAGCTGTAGTAGTTTTTCATGAAATTAAAAATGTGCACTTGTGTTTTCATTTAAATTGCAGTCTTAGATGAAGTTGGTTGGTGTCTATCAAATCTATCTCTCTCACATGGTTTCTCTTAGAGGGTAAGGCATAGCATCGGTGTGTTTACATCACCCTCGGTGCTAGTCGCCAACACGGGGCCTACCGGAGGCGGGACCCGGGGGTCGTTACCTCTCTTCCCACATTGTTAGGCCAGGAGCGGTACACCTTATGTGGAGGGGGTCGTGACATAAATGATGTATACTATGATGGATTTTATAAATAACCCAATACACTATGATATAATTTGGAGAGAAACATTATTACGAAGATGGTTTATGGAGTGAACATAATACACTATGATAGTCTGGGAATTGATCAGGACTACTATGTAAATGATTTTCTATTATTATTTATATTACCCATATCTATAACTAATGTATGTGGAATGTTATCTTGTATCTTTTTTGTAACACCCCATTCCTACCTCATTGGCTTAAGGATGCGGCGAGGGTTACTTGGCCTTAAGCGACATTCCCAAGGCGCCAAAGGTTGGCAATAAATGACATGGGCTTCAAGAACAAATTGGTGAACGATTTTCCCTTAAGATAAAACCAACCAAACCATCCACTAACAAACACTATATGATGCATGTCAATCCAACCTTCAAGAAAGTATTCCCAAAAGACGACCATGTTTTCCAAAAATACAACCCAAAACCTATATAATCCAACACGATATTAGAGTACTATGTGAAAAACTAAAAAAGAGACCCAAAATAAACCATCACACACCCCAAGGCTCCACACCTAACTCCGTGCACTGAGAACCACCGCATCTTCCATCATTCACCATGATCCACTAGCAACGAGATTCGTTACCTTTACCTATGTCTCGAAGAACGATATATACAAAAGCACCAAAGATCCAATGCATGGGGTGAGTTGTAATACTCAGTAGGTTTTCCCAAAATTACTTCCCTACACACGCCACTCGAAAAAAGCATTAAAAAATTTATATAAAATAGTTTATATAAAATAATCACAAGTGCAACCATTACCATAATCAAAACACACCCTTACCAAGCCATCTCACCCAAACCAAGCACCCAAGGGAAATCCAAACAAACCTACCACAATCCATTTCATCGTTCACACATTAGCACAACAATTAACATCTTGCAAAGAAATGAACAATAAGACAACCAAATTAGTGGGACATCCACCTATCCTGTTCACCCCATTCTCAACTAGCAGTACCTCCCGGCCACTACCCATAATAGTGGTTCTTCTTACAACTATACATCACCTTTTAAAGTGACACTTCCTGCCCACTTCAACACAACCAACACAATCAAAAACACTCAATCAACCAACATGCTCAAATAACCAAGGCTGCAACAATATGCAATTTCCCATTTCCAACACATGTTAATCCACTTCAACAAATCACCCATTTATTGAAATCACTCAGTTATCATTTTCCATGCTAAAACCCAGATTCAATAAAACAACATATTTATTTAAATCCATTTTAATAAACAATTTACTTAACCCAAGCCATGAAAAAAACATTAAAATATACATTTTTAAATTTAACAACAAGAACATTCAACCATAAGACCCATTTTCCCCAAAAATCACCAAAGCATGACCAAAGGGGTTTCTAACCAATTCCACACATCAAAATCACAATTACATTCAAGAAAAAAAATTGTAATCAAAACCACTAGTTCTAACCATGTAGAGTCGAGTGAGATGCCACCTTCCTTTAGGGTTCTGAAAAAATCAACCCACAATCAATCGCACCCCAATCCGGGAAAACAATTCCTGAAAATCGCTCTATATCTCCTTCCCGATCATCCACAAGCCTTAATATCAACATCCAACGAAAACCCAACACTAGATATACATGAAACAGATATATATATAGGCAAATGAGTGGGATGAAAGAGAATACCTAAAGAAAACCAAATATAAACTAAGAGGTGAGACTTACCCATGAAGAAGTGACTTAAATCCAACAAGAAACCCCTTTGATTTTCTTTCAAAACTAGTGGGAGAGCACCTTAAACATTTTTGAACCCAAAATATATTGCGAGGCTCCAGTGGGAGAGAGTTTGGAGTGAAATGAGGCATCCTCAAGGGGGACTAGATTTAAAAACCGTTTTTAGGTGCCATCACGGTTATTACGCACGGTTTGGAAAACCGTGCGCTAACTTTGCTCACACCACTACCTCGAGAGGAGGGGTCTGCATGGTTTCCTCGCAAGGTTTGGAAAACCATGTGCATGCCTTGTGAAGCCTATCGTCTCCTGTTACACTTTTTCTAGTAGAACCCAAACTGTTTCCCATAAATGTGCTCAAACCTTTCTCCCTAAGAAAAGCCACCAAAATTATTCAAAACCATTCCAAACTCTCCCAACCTCTTCCCAAATAATTCCATGAACTTTGAAGACATAAAGAGTTATAAATAAAGATTTCATGCCTCAAACTGGGAGGATACATTCTCCACACTATGGGACTTTCTTTCCTCTGAAAGTATTGAACCCAAACTTTACCGAAAGAGCATGATCCATTACGTGACCATCTCTTTCTCCCACTCCCTAGTATCCTCTTGGATCTGGCCATGCAGCCCCAAAACCCGAACCGAAAATATGCTATTACCTCGAAAGACTTTCTCTTTCCTATCCACAACCCACAATGGCATGTGAACTAATGAAGCATCCAACTCTAGTTCAACATGATCGCATGGAATAACAAGGCCCGGATCCAGCTGATATTTTTTCCACTGTGACACATGAAACACATTTTGCACTGTACAGAATCGAGATGGAAATGCCAAACGATAAGCCACCTCACCTACCCACTAATGAATCTCAAAAGGTCCAATATAACTCAGAGATAACTTTCCCTACTACCCAAAACGATGATGTCTCATCCTAAGAGAGATTTTCACGAAAACATGATCCCTCAACTCGAACGACAATGGTTGTCGACGATGATCTGCATACAATTTCTGATGACTCTGAGCCATCTCCATTTCTTCCGGATTAACATGATCGTTTCCGTAGTCTCCTATACAAGGCTTTGTCCAACCATCGAGGACTCACCTATTTCCACCCAGTATAGTGGAGAATGACACAGCCTCCATGAAACGCATCAAATGGAGCCATATGTATGGATGCCAGATAACTGTTATTGTACGAGAACTCAACCATTAACAAGTGATCCTCCCTTGAGCCACCAAAATCCATGACACAATCCCGTAAGATATCCTCCAATGTTTGTATCGTTCTATCGTATTGTTCATCCGTCTGAGGGTGATACCCCATAATCATGGTCAACATAGTTCCAAGGGCTTCCTGTAATGATTTCCCGAAACGAGATATAAATATCAGATCTATTTTGAATACTATCGAAACTTGAACACCATTCCTCTTTACCACCTCATAGATATAGATTTTGGACACATTCTCCACTATATGAGATTCACGAATTGAAATGATATGGGCCTACTTCGTTAGCTGGTCCACAATCACCCAAACGAAATAGTGATTTCTGACTTTTCTTGGGAGAACTATGACAAAATCCATCATAATTTCCTCCCACTTCTAAATAGGGATTGATAAAGAATGCAACATTCACGCTGGCCTTAGATGCTCTGCCTTGACCTGCTGGCATGTGAAGCATCTAAAAACAAACACAGCCATTCTTCCCTTCATACCAGCCCACTAGTGCTGCGTTTTCAACAATTTATACATTTTCTGAATTCCAGGATGAACATCCCACCTGGAATGATGATACGCCCTGAGAAGGTCCTCCTGACAAGAAATTGGTACAACTATCTGATTCTGAAAACACAAAACTAAATCTCCATTCACATTCCAACCCTCAATGGTCTCCCTACAATTATGTTTAGCCCACATGGACACACACTCAGAATAAGATATATGTGCCTCTTTAGCCAGTCCATCCAAGTCATGAATCAACAAAACCAGAAAGAAGACCTCTCTCTAACCCTAGTCTTCGCATTCCAACCGCATGTCAGCTATAACCGACATCCACTACCATTGATCTGATGCATGTTTCAACACCTGATCATATGATATTCTACTTAGTACATCTACTAACAAATTTCCCTTACCAAGTGTGTACATCAAGTCAAAATCATGAATTTGGAGATATTGTATCCATCTCCTTTACCTCAGGTGAAAATCCCTTTCTGAGAAAATGTGCTTCAAGTACATATGATCTGTATATACCATGAATTTCTCACCGAAATGATAATGACACCACACCTTCAAAGCATGGACCACAGCTGCCAATTCAAAATCATGAATTGTGTACTTCTTCTTAGGAACCCTCAACTACTTTGAGCCATACACCACCGCATGATTCCATTTCATGAGAACACACCCCAACGCTGACACTGATGCATCACAATACACCACAAACCCTTTTCCTGATTATGGAAAAACCATGATTGGTGCTGATTTAAGGAAACCCTTAAGCTTTACAAAACATTTTTGACACTACCCATCCCATTGAAATGGGACATTCTTCCTTGTCAAAGCTGTCATCCGTAAATCCAATGTTGAAAAAAAACGAAAATCCTCAATAATACCCAACAAGACCAAGGAATCTCTATATCTCGAAGACATTATTTGGTGGTTTCCATGAGATAACATCCTCTATCATTTCCAAATCAACTGAAACACCATTCTCTGAAATAACCTTTCAATGGAAACAAACCTCCTGTATCCAAAAGTCACATTTTGAAAATTTGGCATATAACCGATGATCCCTCAATATCCCCAACACGATCACCATGTGTTGATCATGTTATACCAATTTCCTCGAATACACCAATATATCATCAACAAATACCACTACAATTGAATCCAAAAGTCTCTGAAATATTTGATTCATCTATGTCATGAACACACCTTGTGCCTTTGTTAGATCAAAGGGCATAACCACATACTCGTAATGGCCATATCTACTTCTGAAAGCAGTTTTTGAAATATCCTCCTTCCGCACCTGAAATTGATGATATCCCGACCTCAGGTCGATCATGGAGAACCACTTGGATCCCCTAAACAAGTCAAAAAATTAATCAATTAGTGTAAGTGGATATATTTTATTTATCGTAAATTGGATAAGTCTACGATAATCAACAGAGAGCCTCAAAGTTCCATTCTCCTTTTTTAGAATCATCACCGGCGCTTCCCTTAGAGACGTGTTAGGATGGATAAACCCTTTGATTTCTAACTCTTGAAACTGGAATTTCATTTCCTGCAATTCAGTAGGTGCCATTAGGTAAGATGGAAGTGATATAGGACAGGTCCTCGGAAGGAGATCAATCATAACTCCACTGCTCTAAAGGGAGGTAACCGAGAGAATTTTTCTGAAAAGACATCAATAAACTGATCCACCACTACCATAAGAATACTATACTCAACACCTTCCACTACTGCCAATGACATTATTTCTAACTAGTATGATATCGTGCCAACCACTGGGGCCAACAATCCTATTGCACCCTGCTTCTCATTCTTCTCTCCTCTAATGAGATTTCTCACGCCGTCCTCTATCACCAAACAAACCATTCATGCATAACAGTCAATGTGGAACATAAATATTATAAACCAATCCATTATGAGGACATTATCATACACATCCATCACAAGAACTGAGAATCCCAACATCAACTCAACCTCATCTAGCAGTACACAAAATGCTCTACACAACAATGCTCAACACTATTTTTGATCCAGATGAGTAAGAATTTTGAGAACCATAGTCATCATTTGTACTGTTAAACCCAACAAATAAATTATCTGAGAAGAAATAAATGAATGTAAAGCACCCGTATCCAACAACACTTGCATCAACATGGAATTTAAAAGAACCATACCTCACATCGTGGATGGTCTCGACTGATCACCCACCACAACCTGCTCAGCTCCAAACAGCTGTTTGCTTGACAGACTATGCTCTTTATTACCCTGATAAGGAGTCGTGGTATTCTGAGAATCACCATGACCCACATTATTCTGATGTCGATTGGTATGCTACTGCCCACGTCGTTTCGAGGCATAAGACCAATGCAACCCCTGAGGAGTGTCACATACACCCGACCTTGGAGCATTCTTACAATAACGTTGTAGTTAACCTATATGCTTACAATTCTGACAAGCTCGAGGTTGTTCCATAAAACCCCACTTGATGTGGCACATAGAACCACACTAAAAACATCCTTGTTTTCTCTGGGGCTTCGGATGAATATTTACCAATCCAGCCATCAGATTAAGTTCCATACTCCCACCCTGGGAAAAAGTGTACCTCTTCAACATTAACCTAGTGTTAGAGTTCCCACTATTCCCCATGGGTACCACAATGCTTCCTCCTCCTGGAGCTCCCAACAGATCTTGCTCACCCACTAATGTTAAATTCACCATCTCTCTAATCACTGACACACAACACTACTATTTTTGAACGATTCTCTTTCCATATCCTCGCATTGAAGATCATTTCGTTCAATGACATGCTACCCACCACCTCAGGTGCAAACCACAGTAAGCTCGTAATCATAGCTGCATAATCTGTCACAAACACATGCACTTGATTCAGACTGATGAAATTCATTGTGCGCTAAAATCTGAATTTATGTTGGTAGAATTTTTTATTAAACAATTTCTAAAAGCCGTTCCACATCCTTCAATGGTTTGTGCATTATAGGACTCTAATATCCCACCACAATGAGTAAGATCCTATAGCTTATACATTTCTAGCATTACTTTCAGCTATACTAGCGTCCCCAATAAATCGAAAATATTGTTCATTCTATTCAACCATGCTTCATCCCTTTCTGGCTCTAAATCAACCCCGAAGATGGGTGGATTATACTTTGGAAACTGAACCACATGATCCACATGCCTTGGTTAATCCACTTTATTTCCACTTTCCACAACATTGGATGCATGCACTATACTCTGAACTAGCTGTTGGTTCACCTGGGGCTTAGGTGCAACCACATTTTAAGCAGCCTCCTCCGGTTGGTCACTACGACGCATACCTGGTTCCATTTATGAAAACAAAAGACCAACAACAATAAGTCTCACTTCTGTAGAAATCAATAATTCCCGTTTCAAATCTCATAATACCACACCATCACAATGGGGCTTTCCCCCATTCCGCATTTTCCATGTTTCACCATTTTTCAAAACCAAACCATTTTCAAAATACCAAATTTATTCACATTAAAATTTCAAACATTTGAAAAAACATTTATCAATTCATCCCATGAATCATTATTCCAAGTGAAATATTCATTCTAGAGGGATTTAATTTCTACCATATATGTGATGCACATCTCAATGGCTACACCCACGATAATGAGATCGTCAATCCCTATAAGTGTTTACAATTACTTATGTACCCAACTCCCTGAAAACATAAATTTATGTATAAAAGGGTTAGCTATGTTTTCTATTCTATACATTCCATGTTTCGACATTCTTAAGCCTTGTTACAATCAGGACTCAAGGAATATACCACAATGAATGTCAACTCCAAAACTGACAATCAACTCCAAACGACCTAACAAGCTGGTACCCCTTGTAACACCCCATACCTACCTCATTGGAATGAGGATGCAGTGACGGTTTCATGGCCTTAAGAATTGTTCCCAAGGATACAAATACTAGAAATAAATGTCGAGGGCTTCGAGACCCAATTGGGGAATAATTTTCACTTATGACTAAACCAAC
The DNA here is from genome assembly GCA_963277665.1 of Viscum album. Lineage (NCBI taxonomy): Eukaryota > Viridiplantae > Streptophyta > Magnoliopsida > Santalales > Viscaceae > Viscum > Viscum album. Next base: position 198,607,868 of record OY728121.1, on the reverse strand, counting down.
CAAACCATCCAATCACAACCACTATATGATGCATATCAACAAAATATTCAAGCATTTATTCCAAAAATTCAACCAAGTTGTTCCCCAATACAATCAAAAACCAATGCAATCCAACCCAATATCAAATTACTATGCGGAAGACTAAAAAAGAGACCCAAAATAAACCAACACACATGCCACTACTCCACACCAAGCTCCATACACTATGAACCCCCACATCTCCCATGAATCACCACAAAACACATGCAATGTGATGCCTTACCTTTAATTGTGTCTCAAAAAACGACATCTACAGAAGCACCAAAGTGCCAAAGTAGGGGATGAGTAATAATAATCAATAGGATTTCCCCAAATGACATCCCAACTCATGCCACTAGGCAGAACTGTTAGCACATTTATATAGAGCAGTTTTTATAAAATAATCACATGTGAATCCATTACCATAAGCCAAACACACCCTTACCAACCAATCTCACCCAAACCAAGAAACCAAGGGAATTCCAAAAAAACATTCCACAGTACATTTCATCATTTACACATTAGCACAACAATTTCCATCCTTCAAAGCAATTTACAACAAGACAACCAAAATGGTGGGACTTTCTACCATCTCGTTCATGCCATTCTCATCTAGAAGTAATTCCCGACCACTAACCATAATGGTTTTTCATCCCACCACTATCAATCACCTTTTATACTGAGACTTCCTGCCCACTTCCACACAACCAACACAAGCCATAACACTCAATCAACCAACAAGAACAAAGAACTAATTCATCAAAAATATTCAATTGCCCATTTCAAACACATGTTAATCCACTTCAATAAATCACCAATTTATTGAAATCACTCATTTTAGATTTTCCCTTCCAAAACCATGATTCAATAAAACAACCACTTTATTTAATTCCATTTCCATAAACCATTGACTTTACCCAAGCGAAGGAACAAACATTAAAATCTAGATCTAACCAAATGGATTTGTAACCAATTTTTCACATCAAAATAACAATTAATTTCAACCCAAACAAATTAATTTTAACCAAAACCACTAGATCTAACCAAGTGGAGTCGAGGGAGAAGCCACCTACCTTTAGGGTTCCGTCAAAATCAACCCAGAAACAACTGCTCCCCAATCTGGGCCAACGCTTCATGAAAACCGCTCTATATCTCCTCACCTATCATCCAAAATCCTTAAATTAAACATCCAAGGAAACCCCAACACTAGATCTACAAGAAAATAATATGTAGATCTAGAAAACCAAGGGAGAGGGAAGAGAAGTCCTAGAGAAAACCAAAGGGAAACCGTGAGGAGAGACTTACCCAATAATAATCGAATTCAATCCAACATAAAACCCCTTAGATTTAATTTCAAAACATGTGGTGGAGAACCTTCAACCTTTGAGAACCCAAAATCCCATGTGAGGCTCGAGTGGGATAGATTTTGGATTGAAATGAGTCCCCCTCGAGGCGCCCATATTTAAAAACCCTATTTATAAGTTGTCGCACTGTTTTTACTCACGGTTTGGAAAACCGTGTGCTAACCATGTGCACACCACTACCTCGAGATGAGGGGTCGACACAGTTTCCTCACATGGTTTGGAAAACCATGCGCATGCCATGTAAAGCCTAATGTCTCCTCCTACACGGTTTCATGGATAACCCGCATGGTTTCCCCTAACCATGATCAAACTGTTCTCCCTAAGAAAATCCTCCAAAATTATTCAAAACCCTTAAAAACTCTCCCAACCTCCTCCCATCTCATTCCATGAATTTTATACACATAAAAAGGAATATATGAAGGATGAATACCTCAAACCAGGGGTTCTAAAATTTAATTGACTACTATATGATTCATGTCTTAAGAACATACATGATTTATTCCAGGACTCATGTTTATGATTTATGATATGAATTGAATATTTTTCAAATATTATTATCGTATTTTAATAACCTTATTCTATTATCATTTTGATATCTCCAAATGAAGCTCTTAATAGTTATCTTATCTAAACCATTATTATTTCTTCCATTGTTTTTGAAGAAATATATTATGTGTGGAATGTCTATAAAGTGTTCTAGTTGTGATGAATGTTGGGGGAGATGTTATTATTCACCTATGAACTAGTTATTTATGTATCCAGGTTTTTTAAGGCCATTGAACAAAATGATTCTATAATGGAAAATTATTCAAAAATTAATATATAATATATATGTATAATAAGTTTGGGTTTTTACAATTTTATATATAAAATGGTGTTTATAACATTTTGATACTTGAATGATAAAGGATTAGTGAGATCCTTAAGGATATCATTATGAATAATTATAAGAATAATTCAATGTAAATGAAAATATCCTTGAATTGTTGTGAGGATAGTGAAAGTTTATTACATGAAATTACACCCCACATTATATAAAATAGTTGTATTTGGATCTACAATATTTGTACCTTGGTGTAATAACCCCATAAGGGATAATTGATATGGACATGATCATCTCATAGAGAATGAAAATAGGCCATTATACAAACATTAATTGTCACTCTATCAGGTTATTATTTGGGAATTCAGAAACTCATTATGAATCATCATGAAAGAGATGAATAATGACAATTAATGGCTTTGAATTGGCCTAAGGTGTCATATGTTGAAAGAATGTATCATGAATTAAACATCCTACATATGATATTCCTGATTATGTGGTTCCCCGCTATAATTATTTTTACAAATGATATTATTTTTTGTTTTATCCTATTAAGGAACATAAAAATTTATGGTAATTATGAGTGGGATGGATAATGAAATTATTTTCTTCCTAAAAATGATAATTTATGGGATATGGAATGAAATATCTAATTTTTATGCTCATAAAAATTCCTCATGTTGTAAATCATGTTGATATTCTAAATGATATAATAAGGGGACTACGTTTTACTGAGTAAATATGGAGGAAACATCCACCTTATATTAGTGAATCTATTAATCAAATAGTAGTTTAATGGAGTAGTACAACTAAAAATATGTTTTCCGATTTCTGAAATACAGATCATGAAGAATGTATATTGTCTGTCTATCGTTTATAATGAATAGAAGATCAATGATGTCCTCTAATAAAAAATATTATTCATCAAAGTTATTATGAATATATTTAGAGGTATTTTTTTAATATATTTTTCTTAATTGGTACTTTCCATGTATTACTTATAGGAAAACTGAGAAGAAACCCCCTTGAAAAAAGGATAATGAATATATTGGAACCTATGAGGAAATAATTACATGACTTCTAATGTATGCCTCTGGAATTATCATTCAACCTGATGTATAGTTCATTGATTCATCAATGTCATAAAATTAATTCTATAGAGGTATTTACCAATAAGGGACTTTAGTAGCTATTAATAAATCATTGAATTTTCATCATGGTGGAAAAAGAGTTTGGAGTTACCCAAAAATATCATTGACATAATATGAAAAGAATTGTAGATTTCAAAGGAAACATTAAAATCCATGTAGAGATGAATATTATGATTTTTATGTGATTTGTGGAGGTATTCCCATAGAAAATATTCATCACTGGACTACTAAATGTTTTATGTTTCTAATGTATGGTTATCATGTTTTTTATTTTTTATGTAATGGGAAAAAGCGTTTAATGAAGACAATAGTGGTAAATCCCAATAGAATAAACCTCCCATTCTATAATTAATAACGTGAATGGAATATACAAATTATGAAAATTTATTCCCCAATCTATGTGCAAAAGGGGATATGCTTCCATAATAAATTCTAATGAAAAATACAAAAGGGAAATATTATTCATTCATAACAGCTGATTTGAATCATGATAATTTTGTAAAAAATATTCACCACTCTAGATTTGGGTATTTTAGTTTGGAGATTGTTTGAATGAGCCCTATGGAAATATTTTTTTCATCCATTAGTTAAATATTATGTGATTATAATGATTTATTATATGATGGTACATTATCTTGATTAAAGGTATTTTGAAATACATTTAAGCCAATACAAACCTTTTGGTTATTACATGTTTTAGTTAAATTGATATTTTTGGGGGAATGTCATAATATTGTATAGGTATGTGAGTAATGGTTTTATTAAGAATAATGTATAATATTATAATTTATGTTGATGAAATTGTGGTTTATTTTAATTTTGAAAATATTTAAGTAGTTTTTTATATAGTATTGGATGAAAGAGAACATATTGTTTAAGCAAAAACCACTTGCCTCTGATGAGGTTGTGGGTTTGGAAATCACAACCAAAAGTGGATATGGGTAAATCCACTACCATTTGGAAGCCCGAAATTAAAAATTTTGTGTGAAAATGTACAAATAAATATTTATGATTATGTATCTATGTTCATAGAATGTAATGATTTTATCAAAAAGAGGTACATTTCTAATGGGTTGTTACAACCATTATCCATTCATAAATTGAAATAGAAAACATTGTTATTTATTTTTCTTTTGAACTCCCGAAAATATATAGATGCCTTTTTTCAATTTCGTATGTAGTTAACCACCTAAAAAATTATCCACAGATCATTGTTATCGGAGAATATTTCTCTCTATATCAAATTTTCTTTAATATACAACAAGTAACTGGTGTGGTATCATTTATAGTAGTAGTCTAATGAGAAAGGGAATAGAAAATTTTCAAATAATTGATATAGAATCTCCATGAATCTTTATAATTTTCATCTCATGGATTTTTTGTTATATCCTGGGAGCACACCATTAATATTGGAATTCATTAAACAAATTTTGATGATAAATAATCATAAGTATCGAATCAACTAAATTTTAAATTATAAAATATATCCCTCCTATAATTTCATGTTTTCATTATGAATATATTCAATGTGGATCTGTCGAAATACAATATATTCTCCCTATTTTAGGAAATTGGATTCTCAGTGGTTGTGCATATGGAGGACATATATTAAAGGGATCCATAATGAATGTTTTATCATCATAGCCAAATTACTTACATTAATGTTCAAAAACCTCGGTCCTTGTTAGATATTAAATCTACAATTGATCATTGTTAGAGAGTCTGCAACTGGAGGCTGATTCCAATATGAAAATGAAATTTTCAATTTCTATATATAAATAAAGGAGATCTATATGTGGCATGAAATGCTAGAAATTTTCATATGAAAACATGTATACTCAGAATATCTAATTTGGACTATAATTTTAATCATTTGACTTAAATACATTCTATATCTAAAATGTAGATAAAGATCCATGGATTCAATTGGCCATATTGGAACCCATGAATTCTTAATAACCTTGCTCCCTGTATTAGCATTCATATAATGTGGGACCAAAAGACACTTGATATAATGATTGGCCTCTATTCCTGAATCCTAGTTGATGTGAACATTGAATCCTAAAGGATGGATGTTTTTACATAATAAAAAAATGAAAAGAAAACAGAATTTAAGGTAGAATATGATCATGTTCCCCATTCAACTATATATGAAAAATAGTGTGACACTCATTCACCTTATTTAATAGACATACGAACATATGTCACAATTTTTCCGAATAACAAACAATGAAGAGAGATGAGTAGAATCCACAAACTAAAAATATAAATCCCCAACAAGGTGGAATCTTCTCAAACAATACCTAACCTTACATCTAACTATAATGTAATAATTAATCTAAAAACATTCCATGTGAAAGCTTGGGAAAAATAATGGAAAAAAGATGATAATTATAATATTTATTTTCATGTGACATCTAATGGTGTTAGTATTGAGAACGTTATACATGAAAAGTATGATTACACTATATCTTGTGATATTTCTAATGATATTTATCTGATGGTCCTATGGTTTTAGGATGATGCATGTAATGTTTCAAGTTCTTTTCTGACAAATATGTCTCTACTAAAACATGGTAAATTAAATTCCTATATTAATGGTTCATTCATAGAGCCTCATCACTATGCATCTGTCACTTCCCCTACTAAAAAATTTGTCCCTCTAATCCCTTATAAAATTATTACATTCCACATTCCCAGTCCCTGTGAAAGACAATGTTATATGAGTTATCAAAATATCCATGAAATCATTCCCACATGTTCTATAATTATAATTTTGGAACAATTATTATATCCCAAACTATGATGATATACTCCATATAGGATGCCGATACGATTCTAAAAATTACAAATCCTAAAACTCATCTAGTTCAAATTAACTCTCTATCAGAGAGAGAAGGATGACTAGTTCATGATTCCAATCCATCAAAACCAAAAAACATGGAAATTGTTTTATATATAATAATGATGGAGGATGATGGTTCCAACTCAAGATCTAATTCAAATATAATGAAATATAGAAACACTTATATCAATGATATTGAAGTGGAATTGGGGGTTTAAAATCATACATCATTCCAAAAAGAATCTTAAGTAATTAAACAATTGGATTTTAAACCCAAACATAAATAATTATTAAAATAATATATTTCAAATGTTAGTTCCTAGAAAACCATGAAATATTTGACACATGGAGTCTCTTGAATCAGCACTATAATCCATATTTTTTAGGATTTTCTAAACAAAAAAATGATTTAATGGTCTCCTCTCGTGAAATCATATGATACTGTCTTCATCGTATAAAGAAATCATCAATAATGATCAAGATACAATGGGTTCAAGTACAAAAAAAATTACATGATGTTTTCCTTGTCAGTTCATGTGTTAAAATGGACAAATAAATCATGAAAATTGGAGAAATTCATCTCTACCACTCATTCATTTATTCTTATAACTAATAAAAAAACTATAGGGAATTATGGAAGGAAATTTATTATTTGTATGGAGAAATTGAATATCCATGAGTTCATCATAGATATTAAATTATAATACTCTAAACTTAGTAATAATTGATGGTATTATTGCACACATAATCATCCACATAGTTCAAATTTTATATATAACTAAATAATATTCTTGAAGATAATTTTGTGGATTTTATGTACACATGGTACATGAAACACCTCAATTAAATGGTTTGTAGTAAAATTGATAGATAATTTATTAATTATGTATCCTATGACTCATGGGACTTTATATATTTCTCTATCGTTGACATAACCAATTAGGATCAGTACCAAATTTTGATGGTCCTTCTTTATTAAGATATATTGACACCCTTCAATTTCATATTTAACAATTCATGTTCTTCATATACTGAATATAACAAGATTATTCATGATAAATGTCCATATGTTAATTTTAAAAATGATTCCATGGATGTTAATCGTAAGGATAAATTAATAATAAGAAAAATTAAGGATTGGAATAATATTCATCGTATCTCCATTGACAGTGATATTTTATGTCTTGAATCATCCATCCATATAATGTATTAAAATAATGTAGGTCTGATTTCTATTGGGATCATGATCATAATGTGAAAATATCCCTTGATATCTCTCACCTAATATCTATTAATGAGAACATTCCAAGGAAAACCATCAGAACCAGTTATCTCGTGGATGGTGATAGAAATTATAAATTTTTATCTCTCTTTAAAGAGAATGATTTTCCATCAGAACCATGTCTATCCTCAGAAATGGTGAGCATATTTTTGATAATTTGTAGGATATTTCATATTATATTTTCTCTTATTAAATAAATATATTAAATCATTTTTTGACTTCCTCTAATCCATGTGACATTGTTATTTCATTTTTAGTGAATCCTGATGATTATATGATGTCATTTATAATACCTTTCAAATTTTACGTAAAATATATTGTATTGGGATTAAATGTTAGAAGATCTTTGGCTATAGAGGGATTAATTACTTATTTCTTTTTACACTATTGGTACATTTTTAAAAATGATGTTTTTATGGTTTTCCACATTTTCATAAGAGGTGGCCCTATCACTCAATGATTCAATTCTCAACATATAGGTCTTATTTTAAGGCTCAAAAGTACTTATGAAATACTTAAATTTAATCATAATATCCTAACCAATAATATTTATAATGATATTTGAAAAATTCATATGGATAGGATTTATAGGATCCCATACAAATTTATATCCTCTAACCAACATGGATATAACAAAGGGAGGACCAATTATATATTTCTATATGACTTATTGAAAAAAATAATTATTCTCATAAAATATCTTAGGGTTGGAATATTTCTCTTAATCTTGACATAAAAAATGCATTTGACCTTATGCATTGACATTTCATTTTAATGATTCTATCCAAAATTGTACATTTATAAATTCACTGAGAATATTTTTAAGCTATCAATGAATCCTTGTTCTAGTAAATAAATTGTAGTAATATTATTTTACGTGGTAAATATAATTAATAATAATTTATCCCCTCTCATCCATTATCTTTTCCATTTCAAAATATTACATGAGAATTCATCTTCATAACATGGTTGAAATATGAATGATGAAATCCATAAGATATTCAAGAGGTAGGTTTTCTTCCTCTCAACATTATTATGAAGATGACATATTTCATTTTAACCATGGTAGAAATTAAAATTTCAAAATAATAAAATATTATATTGTTCATTATGATTGAGTTCATGATCAATAGGTCAGTTGGGAAAAAGAATTTGTCTTATATGGAATGAAAATTCATTTTATGAGAATTAATTATAAAACCAAGGTGTTAGGAATAATAAATGGGATATTTCCCATTACTCATCCTATATTTACCATATTTTGAGGAAGGACTAAAACATCATACATCATACACATCATGATCGAATTTCAAAATTCGTTGGCTTCATTAAAAGGAAAATATCTTCTTTACTGATGGTAGGTCCTTCATTGTAAAGAATCTCATTATTTCAAATATTTTTTACACAATTGTGTCCTATAAATAGCATGTTTTTACATTAATGAATATGAAGACCTATATCAAAAACAACATCTATAACTGAATATTTCTTGTGATAATATCCATAAAATTTACCACAAAATAAATTTGCAAACCTATCTCTCACATATTCCTTTGGATAAATAATCTATTTAATTTCATCCTTTGATAAAATGAAAATTTTACATCGTGAATCCTATATAAAAAATTATGGTGTCTTAATTTTGTGCATTCCATGTTTTTGTATAACATAAAGGATTGAAAATTGAACTAAGTGGACTCCTCTATTTTTCCAAATCTCAAAAAAAATATGCATCAACTCTCAATAACAATATAGAGTTAGAAAAAATTAGTACCCAAATTTCCAAATTGGAAACTACACTAGTGATAATCATTAGTCAATATCAATCCCATGATTGATGACATATTGGAATGTTCCTTCAATAATAATAATTTAGTAGTGAAAATTGTGGAAAATCATTAGGATTTTAATGAATACGATGTTCTCCTTCTCTAGGAACTAGTTTTCAGTGGTATACATACACAAAAAAAAATCAGGGTAATGATCATGAATGGAAACAATCGTGTATGGATTGATAAAATTAATAGGATTTGGATTCCTCCATCTATATTTATGCTTTTACAAAGAAATTCTCACTTAAAGCCTAAAGATGGATAGTGCCTCGGGTATTTTGTATCTTATTATTATCCAGATTTAAGTTATGTATCCAAAATTTATAGGGTTTTCATCATATTTTCCTAACATTTTAAACTTCTTCTAACATTTGGAATGATTATTTTGATATGTTTCATATACATCCCCCACAAAATGATGATTTTCATGATCACCTAGTTACCTTCACATAAGTGAACCTCTTGGAAAAAACCCAAATTTATTATACATGGATTGTGCATAAATTATTCATATCATCTAATTTAGTCATAATAATTTCATACATGATCCTGACTCATTTAATCATCCTAAATAACATTGAACAATATAGTGGTTTTGAGGAATTCTAAAATGCTATATCATGGCTACTTCAATAACCTGGAACATGAACTCTTTATTATCAGGCAGATTAGTGTAGCAGATAACATTCCTCAACCCTATGAATCCTTGGAAATAATTTTTTCTTCCACTCATATGGAGGATTAAATTAAATTTTGGTGGGGCCCCTAGTGGTAACCTAGTATATTTAGGTTTTGGTGTTGTCATTATAAATCAAAAAATTGATATAATGGGTTTTCTTTATGGTCCATGTAGACATGATTCATTTTTAAGACATAAATTCTTGGAATCATTAATTCTATTGACATTGGTTGTGAAAACCTATATAATAATCCTTTGGATTTAGTTTTACAGCACCACCATTATGCATGTAGTGATAGCTAGACAAATAATTTCCACAAGGAAAATTTCAGCAATGTGGATCAAATGCTTAAATTTTTTCACAAATAATAATTATTTTATCACACAATATATCAATATCCCAATTTTGTTACTGATCATATTTCAAACAATGTTAAAATCTATGATCATCTCATATATATCAATGACTTATTGTGTGAGTTAATTCCATTATTTCTACAGGACAATTCAAAATATCCATACATTAGAAATATGCAATCATGTTTTTTACCTAATAAAACATAATTATTCCCTTAGACAAAATATCACCATTGACCCAAATAGGTATGGTTTAGTGGATAATAACATTAAATTATATTGGGTCTAGATATGAGGTTTACCTTAATGTTTAAAATATGTATTTAATAATACATTGAAATAAAATTAAGTTTGACGAAATTGTATCATCCTCAAATAGATGCCAATTCAATGAGAATAATTCAAACCCTAATGGATATGATAAGATCTAACTAATTGTATTTAAAAGGTGGATTTTGAACAAAAACCTGTACTATTAGAGTTTTCATAAAATAAAATCACCCACTTAACATTTTATATTGATCCTTGTGAATCTCTGTGTTTATAGAAGTGTAGAAATCCAAAGTACTAGAATAATGTTGAAAAAATTAATCTAATGGGTCTTAAGATAGCTGATTAAATTGATGACATGGTTAGAGGCATTCCAAAAAAAATAAGGTTAGAATACGTATCTATTAAATTTTATGAAGACAATCATCAACACGATATTTAATTTGAAGTTGGTGTGAAGGTGTTTCTGTGATTTTCAAATTTAGAGAATGAAATGACATTCCAAATGAAGGGAAAACTATGTATTAGGTTTATCATAAATTTTCAAATTCATGATCGTATCAGGATAGAAATATGTAATTTACAACTTCAAAAAAACCTATTTATATTTCATAAAGTGTTCCTTGTATCCCCCTTGAGGAATTGCATACATGATCAATCACATGAACTGAACCTGGGGTTCATACCATTATATTGTCATCTTTCTTATGATTATCATCTAGTAGATATTATCGATCATTTAAATAATGTTCTATAAAATGAAACTGCTCACCATGTGAATGTATTTTGGTGTAACAACTAACATGAGGATTCCATGTGGCAACCTATATATCTAATGAGGAAGATGTATTATAGCCACTATAATTTTTTCTGAATTCATATTACATATCTATTGTCGAATACATAAAACATTAAGCAAAAAAATTCCCAAATACCATATTGTTCTAGAGGTTTTGGAAACTTGTAAACATAAACATTGGATCATAAATGAGTTAAATCATAACCCACTAGTCTCTTCATGACTATAACCCTTCTTAGACACGTCCAAAATAATATATATCATCATTAAATTGGGTAAGGATACATAAAAATGGTTGACCTTAGATGCTTATTTAGGGTAAAAAGAGAGATAATTAGCATAATTATGATCATAAGTGTACGATACCATGAACCTGAAAAAAATACAATACCCTACATATTAATGATCATAAATATAAATCATGTCATAAATCATGGAAATTAAAAATACATGAATCAAAAAAAAAATATGATATGAGAAAATAACAAAGTATTAAAACATGGAATTATGGAATACATATGATCATATATAATAATTTCCATATTAGTCAAGGCATTGCTACCAATGACATTAGGGTTATAAAATCCCTTTACTGAATTGGGTTCACACCCGATTCTGGCCATGTATTACATAACTAAATTCATTGAATATTCTAGCCCTATATTACTGAACCATTTTCAATTCACATTCCATAACTACAATATTGAATTGAGTTCATTTCTCATTCTATCTATGTCTTTCTCATGATATATTAATCATTACCCAATTCATTATAGGGATATATATGTCCCACAAATCTCATAATTAAATCATACATACATGTGCCATAAGATCAAAAATAATGATATCACTACCCACAACAGGAAAATGATATTATAGACATGTAATAATATCATAAATAGCTGATAGGTGACTATTTTATTAATAATATCATCATAAACATAACAGATGAAATGAAGAGGTTTCCAAAAAATATTACCCACTAAACTAAAAAGAGTGTCATGATAATCATTCCATAAAAACATAAACCATTACTGTTAAAAATCATTAATGAAACATTTATATCATTTCCTATAAGGGAATGAGTTACATCCACATATGTCATCTTTGATGGAAAATAAATGGGAAAGTCATTTTGAAAACATTTCTTTAGGATGATATCCTTTCATCATGAAAGATGATTTCATAGATAAGAAAAATACTTTTTACAAAAAAATTCTATGACACCATATAAAATAAACCTGAATTTTTTTAAACCCATTTCCATGAAAATACAATGAAAACATATAATCAATTCATTAAAACCTTTTGAATTTTTTTTCACTATAAATATATTCAAACATTTCAATGAAATCTTAAAAAAAATTAGACTATATTTTACATGAAAACATATGAAAGAAGTTTGAAAATATTTTTACAAGCTTTTTCTCTAAAAAAATTGAATACTTCTAAAAAATCTTAAATATTTAAAAAAAATTTAAACATAAAATTTTTTAAACATTATTCTTAAAAAATATATTTGAAAACATTTAAAAGAAGCATTAATAACCAGAAAACAATTTTAAAATTCGATTTTAATTGAAATCCAAATTAAAAATATTCAATACGTAAAATATTAGGAAAAAATATTCAATTTAAAAAATAATAACTTTTTAATCATTTAGAGTAATCTTAAATGTAATTTTGATCATGATAATGGGTAAATCTAAACATATCATACCATGTCTGAAGAAGCAACATTTTTCCATAGTAAAATGATATAATAATGCCTTGTTCAAAAAGTGACAAGAATATTCCATTGAAAAAATTGGTACAAAACAAAATGGGAAAGAAATCATCAAAATATTATTATATAATATTAGAAACTTCTTGGAGACCCTTGTTTTAGAATATAGATATAATAAAACCCAAACATCCGACTGAACATATTCTAAAGTTAGGATTTCTTAGAAAAAATTTCTTAAAAGTATTATGATCCAAAGAGTATAAAAATTGTACCATTGGATGAATATATTTTGAATAACTATAGGATAAGAAAACATAATAATTTTCTTTAGAAATGGATCATAATATTTCAACAAATGAAACATTATCATAAAAAATCTAAAAAAAGTAATGAGATTGTTTCAAAAAACTCTTCTCACTTTGTAACATTGAACCATAGTCCCCATGTAAGAAAAATTAATTTAAATAAAGGATAAAATATCATAAAAAAAGTATATTCATCATAATACATTCCAATGATATAATATACACCAAATTGGAAAATATTGGGGAATTAAAGAAATGTTTCTTAAAAAAGGAATATTTAGGTAAAATTACATTAATGAGTTGGTATTTTTTGAAACATAAAATACATGAATTAAATTTCATATAATGGATATTTAAATAAATAAAATTATATAATACTATTCACATAATACATCAAAGGATAGTGTGAATGCCGCACAAAATAAATGCATTTCCAATAAATCATCTATCTCTTGAAAAAAGGTGAGATGAAATCCTCTAACCTTGTCTCTTGAATCTCTTCGTACTTGTACATATATTTTTTATATTAAATGTAGGAATATTAAAATAATTATGTAATAATATTCTTATATCTAACACCATTTATGGTTTTTATAGGTCCTTTTCTTAACCTCTTGTTATAATCTTATGTTATGGTTTAACCTCAGGTAATATTCTCTTTGTTCTTCGCATGTGTCCATATTTGTTATATATTTATTCTATATACTTATATAATGATTTGAAAAATATAAAATATGATAAAAATATAACTAATATTTAATACATTTATATTATAATAATCTATATATTATCAAATATTGAAATGGAATACACCGTTTATGGAGACGGTAGCTCATACATAAGCTTGAACGTTGTTTCGGATTAGTAGACGTATTCAAAGAAAGTATGTAAATGACACACACACACATATATATATATATATGAATATATATAATTATTTATGTATAATTATTAAATCATATAGGTTGACTAAAACAATCCTTAATACATTCCTTGTTATGTTTGAAAGAATTATATCGCATTGAGGGGGCGGTAGTCCACACTTCCTCAAATGAAATTATCCTATTTACACAAAATGGAAAGTATAATGTTATGTGTGATAAAAGAATTAATTAATATTAAAGAATTAATAAATATATTATATATCAAATATAAATATATATTTTATCATAATTTCCAAATGATATGTGGTAATGTAAAAAATGAAAAGTGATCGGTTCGTGATGCGGTAGTCTGTTGTACACGTAAACAGTATTTTTGTTACCCATTAGATGAAATTCTATGTAAGTGTAGGTCTAACCCATAGAATAACAAAATACTACTATATTTCAGCTATTGTATTTTTTATACATTTATGTAATAAAAAAGGGATTAGGTGGTGGAGTATTTAAATAAAATTAATGAACATGCGGACAAATGATACTTCTTATTCGGGTAAATCCTTTTAGTTTTGACCAAATGATTACTTTGATTGATTTATAACAATATAGAGGATTATAAGATGAGGTTAAGTATTATTAGAAGCTATTTGGTTAGATCTGGATCATGATATTTGGATTCATAGCTCTGAGTATGTGGGAGGAGAGGCTTCCATTTTATAGTGGAGGTGGAGTGATACTCATGTGTATATTTGGAAGAGGTATTACACCCATGATTTTTGCAATTCAATTTGATCCAATAGTGGACAAAATTCTATAAAAGGGAGTATAGTGACTAAATAATTCAATAAATTGGACACTGGACAAGTATCTAGGTCATTTGGCCCATTAATATTAATGTTTAGTCACTTATTATACATAATTTTACCATTATAATTGTAATATATATTTATTTCATTGACTAATATTTTTGAAAAAAAAAATTGTTGAAAAAATTATAAATCATGAAATATTCAGATTCCAAATATGTAATCAATTTTCAAAATTAAATTACCTGAATTAGCAGAAATAAAATTAAATTTAATCTTTTAGTTGGGTCGACTATTCATGTTTTAATGTAAGAACTTCTAAAAAATTGATTTTCATTTATATAGAACTTCAAAGAGAAATTTATTCCAATGGCTCAAATTGTTTTTATTGAGAAAAATATTATGAAATTAAACATTGAAACTGATTTCAAATAAAATTTAATCTTATATGAATATTATAGGAATAAGTAGTTTTGAATTAAAAACAAGTATTTTTCACTATAAATCAAAAAATGAAGTTTCTCATGAAATTCACATAAATTCACCATATTCTAATTTCATTGTTGTAAATTAAGAATAGATGATTATTTTAACTATTTCATATTCTAAAACTTTATAAAAATAATTTATATATTATTTATTAAAAAATTAAATGAAATTTATTTGAGAAAATAATATTCTTAAACATATAAGGACATTACTGAAAATTATATCCTTCACTATTAATAAATTGTATTTATATAAAACCATTATTAATATTTGAAAATCATAAATTTATAGTCAAACTAATATGTCTAATTTATAGTATATAATTATCTCATTAAATTAATTATAATGATAAAATGATGTTTCATATAAACTCAGCGTTGAGTGTATCATATTCCATGATGGTGTTGCATGTAATGTACACTAAGTCATTGTTCCTGGTAAAACAAGATAAAATTTATTTTTTTTGAAGTGCATCATTAACTAGGATTATTTATAAGTCAATTAAAACATATTTATTTTAAAAAATAAAATATTTATAGTGTTTCATGAAATGAAAACGATAAAAAAGATAAAATTAATGTGAAAAAAAAAGAATTCAAAAAATCATTGGGTGTTACATTATATGCCCTTAAAATCAATTCCGTCATAAAAAAATCTAGGTTATCAAAAGTATAACATTTCAATGATTTATTCATAAATCCCACATTGTAATAATGATTACTAAAAAATCACTTTAAATTGAAATGTTGGGACCATAATGTATACCCAAAGTAAAGAATAACGATGCTTCCAAATAGATGAACATAGGTTGGGAGTAAAGATTTTACATGGAGGAAATTATTAAATATATATAGGGAGATGTTTAGGTCATCAATCACAAACAAGTGACTGATTTAAGAAATGATAAGGACATCAAATTAATAAATATGTGTTGATTTATTAGGCCATCGATTCAACAAAAATTTAAGGTATTAAGACAATATCTTTTCATAATTATCCTATAATTGATTATTTTCTATCAACAAAGAATATATAGATATGCACATACATAATATATTTCAATAAATAATATTTAATTCATTTTTTTTTTCAAAATATTTCTATATAATACATTACATTATAAAATGGATGTCCAAAAATTCACAATGATTCTCTAAGAACTAAAATAACATTTTACAAGATCTTAAGCCACATAAAAGAATGGAAAATATAACTATGTATCAATTACCCTTCAAAAACATCAGTATGGATAATAAAATAATATATAAATTTTTAAAATAAAAC
Source organism: Viscum album (assembly GCA_963277665.1). Lineage (NCBI taxonomy): Eukaryota > Viridiplantae > Streptophyta > Magnoliopsida > Santalales > Viscaceae > Viscum > Viscum album. Next base: position 198,590,957 of record OY728121.1, on the reverse strand, counting down.
ATTTATTTCATTATAAATAATTATTCATCAAAAATAATTATACATTAACCCGGACAATGCGTATTCTAGAGGTATGCATAAAACCCTTATCGTCATTTAGACATGGGATATAGACTAGTTGTCTTGCTGAACATAATTGGATTTCAATCAACATACATTATGTCCATTCATGAGACCACAACAATATAATTTCCATAAATAAATATGATAGATATACTTGAAATATTTTTAATCACTAAATATCCTTTTAAAAAATGTTTTGAATACAACTTCAATAAATAAATACTTTTTCCAAATATTAACTTATTATTTTCATGAATGTTTTACCTTATAACCTTATAAAATATGGAAATACAAAACATTATAAATAATGTCACAAATTATGTTTATCACAGATCTAAAATATATCACAATGTATCTCATTGTTGTCACATTCTAATGATGTCAATACCCACATAGTAAATTCTCTTGGAACATGGTAACTACCTGAATAATAATAAATAATTTTGGAAAACATTTATGGTTCATTATTATATATATTACTTGATATATTCCCTAAATCCAATAACTTTAAATCCTCATCCATGAATACATGAACTACGTGTCAGCAAGTCCTTAATTATTTCTATGTTAATCAATACCATCCTATTTACTAAGTAACATCCCGCAAATCTTATTACAAATAAAATAACATAACATACGTTACATATTAGGGGTTATCTTACCTTATTCAAAATATACTCTTTCCGTTAAATATCTTTTCCAAACCATCAGAATCATTCCTCAAAATATTTTCAATCCTTATATCAAAATAAAATGGACAATACTTATTTATTTCATCAATCATATAACATACTTATTGAATCCCATATACATAAATAATTTTATTATTCCACTTTATTCATAATCTATATTAATCATACCTCATTAAATTTCTTAATACCTCCTTCCTTTAACATTTAGTCTTTAGTATCATTATCATCAACAATATAAATATTACTCAAACCACCATGTTAAATATATTTTGGGTATTTCCTCTTTGGAAATTGAGTTTTGTAATGGATATTAATTAAGCACATAAAAAATGAAACCTTAAATTATTCCTTAAGGAGGAAAATATTCTCACACTTTTTGTAAACAAAACACTTCATTTTTACCTTGTATTCACTTGATTTTTGTCCTTGTTTCCCACAGTCAAAATATTTTCTTCTTCCACTAAGACATTCACTTAGGTGACTCTTCCCACATTATTGAAACAAATAAAACCAAATATTATTTCTTCCATGGACACCATTACCAGAACACTTAGAAAACTCTTTCATTCTATTCATTAGTGAGTCCAAGTGTTTGTTATGGTACACATTGTTAATCATGTTCTGATAAAACTAATTACACATTAACACAAAATTCACCACACCAGTGATCTTCCAACATCACTTCTAATCTGAAAACTTCCAATCACATTATATTTCAATCCAGTTCCTTCGGGTACCATCCATAGAGTGAAACAAAAAGCAGAGTGTGAGAATTACATAACCGTGAATAAAACCACATAGTAATGCACATTATTACTTATAAGATGTCTAAATCCTGACACCTCCATTATTATAAGACACCCTAGGTTAACACTAGGTTAATAATTGTAAACATATATTTAAATATGTCATTATGTTTTTTGAAGAGTTTGTGAATATCCAAATCATACCTACTGAGAGTGTGAAACTAGGTGTGAAGAAATGATCATTGTCATGTTGCAGGTTATCCTGAGTATAAACTGATATATCTTGTAAGGGTTGTTACCCTTATATAAATTTGTGCCATATTTATATCCATTTGTACATTCCCGGGCTAGATGTATTTCTAGTAAACAAATCACACTATCATTTACCAAAACTCTAGGGTATTTTCATATAATTTTCCTTATCATTGGAATTATCCTTAGTCTTTTCCTTATAGTTCCACTATATTTTTATCATCATGGATTCCAAATATTAACTATAACATTACTCAGATATAAACTATAGATATCATATCTCTTTATACACTAAAAATACATCTCTTTTGTGGAATAATTAAAACATTAAACAAATAGATTCCCAAATACCATATTATTATAGTTCCATTAGAAACATGGAAACATGAAAATTGGTATATAAATTAAGTACAACATCTCAAAATATGTTCTTATTAACTATCACCCTTTGTAGAAAAATCAATAAAATACATATCTTCATGACATGTTGGAAGGAAACATAAAAAGTGGTGTGATAAGATGATCTATAAGGGTAAAACACAACATATGTAATTATATTCATGATAATATGGGTATATTAATATGATCATGATAATAAGATATATTACCCCTTATATTATTGATCATAAACTAGAATCACAGAATAAATCATGGTAGTTCATAAGACACGAGTCATATGAAAATATTTATCATATGTAGTGAAAGAATAAAATATGAATAAATCAAGGAATTGTGGAAAACACATTATCAAATATTTTGATTCATATAATTGTCAACGCATTTCTTCAATGTCCATCTTTGGGTACCAAGACCTTTACTAAACCGGGTTCGCACACTGATCCAGTACAGTATTACTAGACTAATTTCACTCATCATTGAAGCCCTTTATTAATGAATGGAGTTCATTTCTCATTCCATCCCTGTAATACCGACCAAGATTCATTTATTGTTCCATCTATCTATATATAATTAGATATAAATATTAACCCAACAAATTTGGGTGAGATATAGGTCTCACACATCACATAATGAAATAATATGCACAAGTTCCACATGATCATAAATAATCTTATCATAAACCACAAAATGGAATGGGTATTATAAAACTGGAATCATATCATAACATACAAAAAAGTGATGGGATATATAATAATTTCATCATAAATAGAGCCAATGAAATGAATTGGGCTTCTGATGCTTATAACCCGAGTAAGAGAAACAAGTTTAATAAGAATCATTACATCAAAACATAATCCATTAATGAAAAAAATTATTAAAGGTACCATTGGATTATTTCCTATAAGGATGTGAGTAAAATCAATGTCTGTCTTCTTATATAGAAAATATATTGGAAAGTATTTTTGCAAACAACTCTTGAGTAAATAATTTTTTTCATGAAACATTATTTTCAAAAAATATAAATCCTTTTGAGATAAATTTTCATTGAAACATGTAAAATATCCTTGAAAACATTGTGAAAATTATTTCATTGACAATACGTTTAAAAAAAATAATGAAATATTTTAAATTTTTTTGAATATTAATTCAATGAAAATAAATTTTAATAACTTAATTAAAGATTCAAAACACTTTGAATTAATTGAATTGTTTTGAAAGAATCATGAAAAAAATAAAAAAACATTTCTTTGAATATTTAATTAAAACGTATACTTAATTATTTAAAAATATTATAATACTTATAACAAACATAAAACATTTTTAAAAAAATATTCATTAAGAAATAATTGAAATATTTTAAAGGGAGCACTGACAACCATATAGTATTTTTAAAAACCCTATTTCATTTAAACAAAACATTACAAATACATAATATTTAGAATATTAGGATAAGATTTTATTTTAAAAAATTAAAAACTTTTTAATATAGTAAAGAAGAATTAATGTAATTTTGTTCATGACAGTGGTAAATCTATACATGTCATATATAGTAAGAGGAACATTCCCTTTTTCATGGTAAATGGTTTGAAAAAACGCTTGTTCATAAAGTTAAATAAAAAATGTGTTGAGAAAATTGGTAAAATTCATAAAGGAAAACATTAAATTTATGGATTATATGAGAATAGTACATTATATTTTGAAACCCTTATTAAAAAGGGATTTCAATAAATAGATAATTCCTTCCAAAATTTGGTTAATTTTGGTATTTAATAGAAATAACTTTGTTGACTATCTTTTTAACTAATAACATTAAAAACGATACCATTGCATTAATATATTATGAATAACCATTATAGAAAAAATTTCATTAATTTTCTTGAAATAAGGATCATAATAGTTCATCCAAGGAAGTGTAAATATAAAAAATCTCGAAAAGCGTTGACATTGTTTTAATAAAATCGTACCACATGTTAACATTGATCCATAATAGCCATGTACGAAAATGGAATTTACATAAATCTTAAAATATCATTAAAATAAGGTTATTAATTACATTACCATTAAAAGGTATTATACACACCAAGTGGAAAAATAGAAGTGCATACAATAGCATGTGTCTGAATGAAGGAAAATTGAGATAAAATTAAATTAACGAGTTGGTAACATTTGAAATATAAACCCCATGAAATAAAAATCAATGATTTTATATATTAATACCCATAATTATAATTATATTACTCAATTAATACAATCATGGGATGTATATAAACCACATAAAAGGAATGGGTGGGTAACAAATTATGTATCACATGAAAAGAAAAAGGGAGATGAATCCAATTAAATTGTGTCTTTAATATCATCATAATTGTATATAATTCCTATATAAAAAATGTATGTTCATTAAAAATAATTTTTAGAATAATATTATTACATTTAATTCCATATATTGTATTATTATGACCTTATTTTCCCCTATTTATAACAATACTATGTTAGGGTGTCACATTGGATAATTTTCAATTTGTTCTATTCATGTGTCTTAATTTGTCATATCATTTTTCATTATACATATATTATAATTTAAAAAAATTATAACATTATATAAATATCATTTATATTCATAATATTTATATTATAATAACTTATAAAATATATACGTATGAAATGGAATACATCGTTTGTGGAGATAATATGTTGTACGTACACATGAATGTTGTTTTGATTTAATAGTTTCACTAAAATAAAGAATGTAAATAATATATGTGTTTATATATATTTGTATACCTATCCCAATTAATGTATAAATATTATAACATATAATTTCACATGACACAACTTTGTTATATTCCATGTAGTGTTTGGACGAATCACATTGCTTTAAAGGGGTAGTAGTCCATGCATCCTCAAACGAAATTATCATATTTAAACCAAGTGAAATATTTAAATATATATATTATAAAATAATTATATATGATTTAGGAAAAAATAAATATAATATATATCAAATATAAACATATTTTCAATTATATTGTCTATCATGAGAGGATGTAAAGGTAAAATGAACAATCATGGTTTCATGAGGCATTAATTCACAGTACAAATATATAATATGTTCATTACCACTTAGATGGAAGTGTATGTAAGTGTAAGTTTAAAATATATCATAAAATCATCACAATATATTTAAGATGCATGTGTTGTTATAAATTCATGGAATATTATGTTTTTTTGGCGGGATAATTCAAATAAAATAAAATAACTTGAGGAAGAATGTCAACCCTTAATCGGGTAGCTCCCTTTGGTTTGCACCAAAGGGAATCCTTGGATTTATTAGTAACAAAGGGGAGAATTATAATATTAGGATATGTATTTTTAGTATATATTTTGGAAAATATTTGTATATTAAAAGGGTCTTCATAGGTTTGAGGAAGTTGGAGGAGAAGAGGCCATTTATTGTGGGGAATGACTGGCACTTCGGAAAATATTGGGATACAGAATTCTACCCACATTTATTATGTGTCATTTGGAACCAATAAAGAAAAAAATTATGGATATTGGATCATATTCTCTATATATTGACATACAATGTCTCATGGGAAGTTTTATAGTTCATTTGGGCCCTTAATATTAATATTTAGTCCCTTATTATGCTTAATTATACCTTAATTGTTGTATTTAATTTTAATAACATTCACTAATACATTTTTTGAAAATATAATATTACATAATTACACAATATAAAATATTATTATTAAAAATATTTAATCCATTTCTATAAATTACAATCAAAGAAGTGTTAGAAATTATTTTAAATTTAATCATGCAGTCGGGTCGACAATGGGGGTTTTTAATGTGAAAACGTTCAATTGTTTACAATATTTTTATATTCAATATCAAAGGGAAATTCTTTCCAATGAACGAAATTCAATTTATTTATATTATTATGATATAAATATACATTTATGTAAACTAAAAATATAATTTATCATTATAAATAAATTTGATGAAATAGACGGACTGAAATAAAATTCAGTATTTTTCACCATTCATACAAAAATGTTGTTTCTTAAAAAAATCTCTTAAAATATCCTTAATATAATTTTGAAATTATAAATTCATAAATTATGTATATTTTGTTAAATTAAATTTCTAAATATGTCTCAAATTTATATTATTGTTTTTCACTATAGGGTATTAAAAGCAATTAATTTATGAAAATAGTATTTTAAACGATTTGAGTAATTTGACAAAAAATTATATATGTTTGTCATGAATACTTTTAATTTATATAATAAAATTATAAATAATATTTTAAATTTATTTATATTTATTATAATTTCTAAACTACTATTTTATAATTATATTTTTAAAATAATTATAATAATAAATGATGTTTCGTAGAAACATAGTGATTCATGTAATATACTCCTTGTCAGTGTTGCATGTAATGTACACAATGTTGTTGTTATGGGTAATATAACATAATTATTTTTTGGGTAGTGCATGATTAACTTGGTTTATTGTATAATTCAATCCAAACATTATGGTTTTATAAAATATACTATTTTTAGGGTTGCATGGAATGAAAAATATCTAAACGATTGAATTAATAGAGAAAAAATATTTCTCAAAATCATAGAGTGTTACAAGTATCATCATATTTTTTACTAGTGTGGATATTTTTAGTAAAAAATAATTTTAAAGTGGTATAATTCAACACCCCATATTTTTGGGAAATATGGTTTTGAATAAATTTATTTTCATTGATATATTGCATTACATGTAACACCGTGTTTTAATAAAACATGATATTCAAAAAATATAAATATTTTCAACATTCCCTTTAAAACATAACAGTTAAACCAGATAGTATGAATAAAAATAACCACATGATTAATATTATTTCAAATTATTTTATAAAAATAAATAATATTTAAAAAAAAAATTAAGCCTTTTTATTTTCCAAAATAACGCTCTTGGAAAAAATGTTTTATTTAATTTTGTAAACAATTAAATAATATTATTTGTAAATACTTATGGGGAAAAATTAAAATGTTACTAAAATGTTTTATTATATTATTCAAAATTATTTTGGAGTTAATCTTTATCATGAATCTGAATAGATTAATTTTTCAATTCGTCGTAATAAAACATATTTTTATTAAAACGAAATTTCATTAAATTAATTTAATATATAGATTCTATTTTATGATGGTTTTAAAAGTAATATTAGTTAAATAATATATTTATTAATAACATTTTTCTCATTCTAATCATCTTATTTTCTTAAATATTTATTGTAAAACAATCCAAATATTTGAATGTTTTCTATTTGGAAAACCACATTTTCATCAAATATATGAAATTAAATATAAAACATATGTGATTTTAAATTGAGAAAATGGATTCCATATTGGCATGAAGAAAAATTTAAATTATGTTATATGGGAAAGATATTTTTTTTGTAAATGTTAAAATATAAAATAAAAAATAATTTTCATGATTAAGGTTTAAACTGGGTTTTGGGTGTTTTAAAATAAGTCACATTTTAAATTTATTATCAAACGATTAATTACTTAGGTAAATAAAAAGATAAATCTTATCATGGTGAAAAAAGTGTTATAATTAACTAGACGTAACTACTGAAGAGTAAAATTATTAAAAAAAATATTTTGGTGTACTATCATGATCATATACTCAATATTCTAAATAAATTATACATTTTTTACACATTAAGGTTTATATTTAATTCACATTATGGAGTAGAATTTTTATGTAAAAAAATTTCACGAATCCTCAATAATAAAATGCCACATTCTACGCCCACTTAGTCACTTCTTTCAAGTTATTTGGATCGACCAAATCTTGATAAAACATATCATCAGTTTCCATATACATTTTATAAAACATCTTTTTGTTGAAAATAATGATATTATGGTCCTTAATAAGATATCAAATGGTGGTTGTTCTATGAGATGGAAATTTCCTTAAATAAACTCATTCTTCCACTTTTCTCTCTCCAAAATCATTCATGTATTAATAATTTCCATATAATAATCTAGTTATATACCATTTGGTAATATTTTATTTTTTACAGTATTAAGTATATACATATCTTATTTATTGAAATGGGAAAAGAATCAATCAATCGTGTATTTGCGGGACTACCATAAAACGAAAGTATGTTATTCATTTTTCAATCACCACCAATCGAAACTAGATAAAATGATGAATTTAATGCTCATATATAAAATTTATAATATTATTATACATATTTAATTATAATATGACAAATAAAATCATTATTTTAATTTTTTAGGAATATGATGTTGTCGCATGTGTGTATTATGGGATACCAGCATGCGATGCAATGTAATTTTTTCACTTATGTTTTACATAATTGGTTAAAAGGGAATATTTTATTAATATATTTGACATATAATATATTAATATTACTATGAAAATTCAATTTATTATTCACCTTCCATTTGTTTCACTCTTCCTGAAAATGGAATAATTATTCATTTTCATGTATTCCCTACTTATTATGTGAACACCATATTTAATTTTATATCTGTAACTACTATGGAATACAGTAAATATAAATATATTGAATATATAAGATATTTATATAATATTTAATATATTTTTTATGTCTTATACCTGACCAATATGTAAAGATTTTGAATACCAAACCAAAACCTATAAGAAAATGAAAGTTGTTATTACATAAAACATGATTTTTACATGTAATTGATAATAAGTATTTAATAAATGTAATGGATAAGTCATATATTGAATTATAAATATTAATATTATTCTAAAATAAATTTATATTAATCCAATATTTATTTTACAATATGTTTTAACATTTATGTACGATGTTGATACTTATGCCTAGGGGTTTTTTAAATTTGCCTTCATTGTTACATTAATTATGTTTTTTACCTATAATATTTTATGAGGTGTATATAAAACCCATTTTGATATTTAAAAACATAAATTTATTTATTCTCATGATATTTTATGTTGATTTTGTGTAATTATTTCATGTTGATTACGATTCAAATGTTTCCAAAGTGGTATGGGTCTTATGATACAACCACATGATTTATCAAGATGGTTTATGTTTATTCCTATGATGACGAAATATTATAAAATATTTATTAATAAAAATCTATTTATTCTTATCCTTTATTTATTTTAGGAGAAAATATATTTCCACTTAATTTTACTCTCTTTATGATCATAAAAAACAATAAATATTTTTAATAAAAAACCCAAATTTTATTCTCTATTTGGTCGAAAATTATTTTTTCTTCCACATACATGTTTTAAAAAAAAAGTATTTATTTTAAATAATATTAAATTATTAGTTAACATCAGGTTTACTGTTTTTTTATTTTATAGAAAAATATTTAAAAGTAAACATTTTTTCATTTTCCTAATGAGTTGTTTTAAAATTTTGTTGAAAATATTAATGGAGCTATTTTTTTTCAAAAACATGTATGATATGAACCGAATTCTACATTGTCCTAACCAAAAAATTATTAAAAGAATACTATATATTAATACAAGGTTATATCAATGAATCATATTTTTTTTATTAAAATTGGAGTTTTTTTTAGGAAATGTAATTTTAATGTAGAAATTATATTTTCCTCTCTCAATGTTCCATATTATATTTTAAAAAAATTATCCATCTAAGATAACAGAATTTAATGTCATATATTATTTCATGATGATATAATCCAAGGATTCCATTATTATTCTTTCACTAAATGGATTATATTTATAATTACTTTATTTTTAAAAAACCTTCTTCTCTTCCATGGATTTTACTATGAAAAAATGAATATTAAATGTTATTCATTTCCTAAGGCATATTATATCATGAAATAATTTATTGGCCACAAAAACAATTTATTTTATACAAGTTATTCTATTACGATATGTTTAGGAACCCCAGTTATTTGTATTGATTTTGGTATGATTAGTTTTAAATTATTTGGGAACATATATTTATGATTTTCAATATTTGATAGGTGGGGCCTATATCTCCCCCAATGAATTGGATATTGAATGAAATCTCATGAGATAAATAGGACTATAATGGTGAATGAACCCTTCTTAAGGAAGTAATTTTCCTAAATGATAATCATATGAGGGAAAAATGACTACTAATATAGATTGTTGTGTGAATCAAATCCATTATTATAGTATTTGGGGTGATGCTTTATTAATGTGATGGAGAGGGGAGTGATACAAATCCACTATGATATTCATGGAAATGATTCTTGAATGCAATGTAAATTATTTTCAATCCTTATGTCTACACAAAAAATATATGTCTTGTTATAATTTAATTTTCACATGGATCGTGATCTTGGATTCAATTTTGATTCATGTATTATGTTCAACCAAAATTCATTCAATGACTCACATTTATGTTCTTTCGTATATACGGTGTGGTTTTCAAATATTATTATCGTTTTCCTAAACCCTCATTCTCAAGATATTATAAAATCTTCATTTTTTAAACATTTTGAGCATCATAAATCACCCTTTATTATGTTTACTTTACCGAGGTTATGAAAAATTTATTATGTAAGATATTTTAAAGAAGGTTTATTGTTCCAATGATCCTTGTAATGGATGATATAGTTACACTATGAAATATTTTTTTATGAATCCATTCTTCCAAAGGCACTCGACCAAAACTATTTTGGCATGGGTTATTATTCATCTGTTAAGAGGTAATATTTATGAATTAATTTCATAGTTCAATACTCTTGGACATTATTTAATCCTATCTAATGTCAATTTTTAAGAATCCTAGATTGTGAAAAAATATATGTATCAATTAATCTCAATTAAAAATTTATTCAATTAAATTATTTGAGTAAATATTATTCACATGTCTGATGAATGACATTATTTTGGATTTATTGTTCATTTATATTAAATAAATATTTATTTACAATGTAGTTTTTAAATACTATATTATATTTCATTACTTATTTATTAGACTAATATACAATAATAATGTTTCTACAACAGGTAATGGTTCCATTAATGGATTTAATATTTTATTAATGGAATATGTTGAATCAAATAATATTTAACCATATCCTGTTAATATTTAAATATATTATTGGGGCTATAGGTCATTATTTGACCTATTATTTGATAATTATTCCTTATAATAAAATCCTGGGATATCTTTGAATACTAAATAATTCTTTTGTTTTATTTCTCTCAAGCTCGTGAAATTATATTCCCTCCTCCATCATCTCATGAAATACTGTATAAGGATGTTTATACATGAATAAAATAATAATAATAGTGTTCAGGGAAAACACCACAAGTTTATCAAATAGTTGTGCAAGAACTCAAAAATCCAATTTCATTGTGCGAAGATCAATCAAGTATGTATAGATCACTGTTATAGGAATTATACACATAGACACTATAAGAATAGTGATGGTATATTAAATTATATTTTTCTGACAAAAATATTCGTCCGAGAATGATATCTAGAAAAAATAATTCCTTCTTCCTATGTATTTAAATTAATTATAAATTTAAAATGAAACATACTACTTGTTATTGTTTTTTTATAAGTTTCACGAAAAAATAGAACTATTAATTAATCATACGTCAGGTACATTATGGAATATCCACTAAATCTATTAGTTGATGAGTTGATCCTGACCCATATAAGTGATTTTTCTATCATGAGACATATATTTTAGAATAATATTTTCCTTTCATAGATCCTCATTAAATTCATGGAATACATGATGAATGATTTTATGTAGATCCACTTACCCAAAATGTGATTCGATCATATATCAGTAACTATATTAACATTTAGATGAGTAAACATTTGATTAATTTTCAATTGTATCCACATTATCTCCAACTACAAACAAGGAATATAATATTTTTTTAATTTCATGTAATTTTCCAAAATATTGTTAGAAGTAAATTTATTCATAATTATAAATTTTTTTATCTCAATTAATGTGCTCATAGTCTGAATAACATTCACATTATTTTTACTTATTTCTTAATGAATAAAGGCTTTCTGCATCGTTTTATAATTTTTAAACAAATTCATTTCTTTCATAAAATTATTTACCAAAAATAATGTCCAATGTTTTTCAAATAATAATATCTCTAACACAACTTATAATCTTCATTATAGTCCACATTAGAAAATAATATTGTTAATAATTTTTATGTCTCTTTAATTACAATACATTGATTTTACGCAGTAAAATCAATATCATGATGAATGTATTCCATATCCTCCATTATAAAGTCCATTAATAACATAATCATCTTATTTTCCCTTCCAAAAATAATCATTCCATTGAAACCATAAGGCTTCATTATTTAACTCATTCTAATAAAAATCCCAAAATAAATTCTATGGTTTAACAATATGTCAAAATATGTAGGCTCTCATACAACTTTTTTTCCCTGGGACACACTTAGAGGGGGTATATTAATAGTGTATACCAATTAAAATTTTCATTTTTTTAAATCATTGATTTCTTCGATCATTTTTGTTAAAAACAATGTTCATCCTATCACTTATAATGAAACAATCATAAAAATAGACACAAATATGATGTAAAGTAAATAAATATTTGATCAAATGGCTTTTATATGGTTAACAACTATTGGATAATATAATGAGAATACAGACAATACTTTTTTTATATACCAGAATCAACTAATATTCACTAGTTATTTAGATAAAATATCTTATCTATGGTAATTATCTTCAAAGCTAACATTATTTAAAATTTTCAATAAATAAAACTCTTTACACATTGCACACTTCATATACTACTCATAAACACATTGATTTATTGGAGGTTAAACTATAGTTTATAGACATTTTGGTCTCTTCAATAGATAACATAAATGATTTTATGTCTGTACACAACATGAGACATCAAATGATTCATAGTTCAAAATTTGATGCTCGATGGAACTCTAATTTTATAAATAATATTTATTAAATTCTAGATGTGTTAAAATCGAAAATAAGATAGTTAATTCATTATAATTTTTTATAACTCATTATAAAAGAAATACTCTCACAGGATGAGGATGATTTTACACTAAGATTTTCATAGTTATCTCCTCCTATTCAACTAGAAGATATGGAACTTTAGTTATACTAGTGAAAATCCATCTTTTTTAATTAAAAAATTTTTTTTACATGATTTCCCAATTTATTCCATGATCTCTAAAATAACCACATGAGATATTTTGTTTAAAAAATACATTCATTATTAAAACATATGTGAATTATACATTTAGAACACTATTCACTATGAGATAACCATAAGAACTTCATACTACATTTCATATACTTTGTATTATATAGCATCTATCTCCCTGATGAGTTTTCATACTTCATGAATAGGAACCATGGGTTCCATCTCAATAAATTACATTCAAGAAATCAACCTCACAAACTACCTTCATGGACTCCTCTTCTCATACAGACTTTATGAATGCCTCAATCATGAACTAACCTCGCTGACATCAAATCTATGTACAAGAATTCATGGAAGTGACATGTTGGAATCATCATCATGGAATCAACCACAAATAATAGAATCCATAGAAATAATTTCATATTAATGGTCAATGAGTAATAATTTTACATATCCTACATTGTAGAGGATTTATCCTTCATTGATATCTAAATCGTTATTTATTTTTGATCTATTCATAATTTAATGATTGTTGTGTAATTTATAGGAAACTCCATATGATAAATTTGTTAACCACATAAATAATTATTCACTATATTTCAAATTATTCTTCATGAACCCCATTCTTTTCATCCCACAATGTACTAACCTTCATGAAAAAATTCTACATGAATAGAATATTTCCATCACAGTCATTCTGAAAATCTCTTACTTCTAACCACATAGTGTGTTTGGGATCATAGAATATTCTAGATACTGACTACTCACTTATCTGTACTCCTTTAATAGGTAACATGCTTCTTGATGATCATTTTACATCCATTACAAATTGAACAATGTGGAAGACCAAATATCTCTACCTTACAACCATATTCTCCATCCTCGTCCAGGAGATGTACCTGTGAAAATCTACAATTATGGATTTCTTATGTGGGTAATTTATCTAATATTGTGAAATGTGTAGTTGACTATGTGAGAGATGTACACACTATCATGGACTATGGGATTATATATCAAAAACCTTCCTTCACCAGAGATACCTCTCAAAACATCACCAAACTCATCTAGCTATTAAGTAAAATGTTTCCTTTTATCATACATGTAATGAAAAATTTGTCTTAATTTTGGAACCCAAAAAATTTAATATATGATTAATTAATTAAATATTTCATATTAATGATTTCATATTAAAATATCTCTTGTTTACCATTCCATCATTCATTAGTTCATCATTATGACATTAAAAGTAACTAACAACTAGTGTTCATTTCAAAACCACTTCTGTGATATATCTTGCGAGCAGAGCATAAAATTTCCCTACAAATTTCATTTTGAATTTACCAGTAAATAAAAAATCTACCAAAATCTCAAAATAATCAATTCTACTTCTTGTTCTATGATTTCATTAATTCAAATGTCATAGTCATTCAAAAACATATGGACATGAAATCAACTAACAATGTCACCATTCATTGCATCCTCTTCTGGTTCCCATTGTATTGTCTCCAATAAAAACCCAATGTTCAGCATATAACCTCCTAAAATAATATCGATGTGATAATCAAATATTTTCATCAAATATATTATAAAATCTTTTTGGTTTCAATGATGAAATTATCAATGAGTTTAATTATGATAATGATCTCAATTTGTTGTTAATCCCCACCTAAGAAACAAAAACACTATATTAATCATCTTTTTTACGTTTACTATAATGTTATTTATTATTCAAATGGTTATATAATTAAGTTTATTATTATATATATTTTCAATATAGTGATTATTTTTTTTTATTTGTAACATCCTGGTCCCGGGTGCCACTCAACGGGTGCCCCAAAGCTGGTTCGCCAGAAGACCTCAAGCACATTTCCCCAAACGCCCGAGGCTGCGGACTAGCAGCGAGGGCCCAAGTCTGATAGTGGGGAAACAATGCCCTCATTTTTCAAAGTGTAGCGCATCAGAATTTAAATAAAACATACAATGACAGCGGAAGTATTAAACCATACACAACTGAAATAAACTACAGCAGTGGATATAACCAACAATATATAAATGATGATTCTACATGTTTCATGTTCAATGAAAACAGTTAGAACATGTTATGCATCAATACAATACAATAAAATACATAGTACAGCAAAATAAGAAAAACACCTGGCAGCGGCATCACGAGCCTAGGCTCGGTCCCATGCCCCTACTTCTCAGAAATAGTCAAGTACCTGTATAAGGACTCTTTCCCCTATCTACACCTGCAGCAACGTAATCTTTTTGGGCTGAAAAGCGTGACCCAAATAGGGTGTGAGGAATATATCTCAGTAGGTACCCACCAAAGGCACGTGCCCAAATGCGTGATAACATGCAAAAATAGTGTGCAGTGGTAAAATGCAGTAATGTAAGAAGTACTCAAAAGTAACTAACTACCAGTTATATTTCCATTTTTAATATTCATTTAATCCATTTAATATAAGAAATCACCATAGTGCATATCTAGTAAAAAAACTAGTGTCCTCATACACGTAAACATCTACCCTCGGGTAACGAGTATCCAACATAATAATAATCCCTCAAGCATAATAGAGTTTTCCCTCAAGTGTAGGTAGTGTCTCCCACAAGCACAGAATCAGCCGCCCATAGGCACAGAAGAAATTTCCCTCAGGCTGAAATAACTAATGCCCATTGGCTAAATTGTGCAGTTCCCACTAGCTAATCACAAAAACGCCCTTAGGCTAAACAAGTAATCGGGCCATGACCAACATATCACAATGTAGTAAACAAGCAATTCCTCTCAAGGCAATTCTACAATTACTATGTTAAAGGCATACCCTCGGGTATCCTAGCCAAATGACTAAACAGTGAAACACATCCCCGGGGTGGTTCTGGATCCAAGCAATGATCCCAACAAGATATTTAATATCACAATATAATCACTTATGCAACTATAGGTATTAAATATAGAAACGACCTCAGCCACAAAACACCCCAACATGGGTTTGTGGCACGAAAACGAACCAAAAAAGCACGACAGTTGGAAAAATTAACAGCAAGCCACCTTCCTTATATGCCAACGAATGTTATACCCGAACACCGACTCCAGAAACGCCCATGAACAGCGTAGATATGACGAAGAAAAAATTTCCAAACAAACATAAATAACTCATGTTAGGAGAAGAACTGGTAAGAACCAGCTAAAGAGGTTGAAGCCCTTACCCGTTCGGTTCCAACGAGATCGTCTGAGGCGGAAACCGATTCCAGACGAACACCTGGTGGATCTCAAAGGTCCGACCTCCTCCTTTGGCTCGAAATCAGATCAAGTGTATCATCTACCAAATTGAGAGTCCACTGCCTGTTTTAATCTGAAAAAACAAAGTACATGGTGTGAAATTCTGAGTACAAAACTTGTACTTATTTAATTTAGCTGTTCCTTTGGCAACACTGCCACACTATTCATCCGTCGACATGAGTACACGGCATGTACTACCGAGTACATGGCGTGTACTGCCGCCCAGCTGGAGGCGACTCCATGCCTTACTATTTAAGCCTGCTGACTGACTACATGGCGTGTAAGGTACCACTACAAGGCGTGTAGTCGGTTCCTACACCCCTCGTCGCCGACATGGCTACACGCCCCGTGTACCCATCCCACACAGCCAAAAGTACACGACATGTGGAAAAGTACACGACGCGTAGTTCCTAAATTTAGGATTTCCCCCATTTTCTGTATTTTCTCTAAAAAACATAGGGAAAAGGGAAAAGAATAAACATGTTCCTCAAAAATAAGAACTGTGTTCTTACAAACATCCCCCCTTATAGCAATTCATCCCTGAATTTCCCTTCCAAGGGTGGCGAAGATAAAGCTCAGAACAGCTCTGGCCACTGAGCATGTACGTCAACCTCCCGCTCCTAGGTCTCATCCTGCACTCGGCCATGCTGCCATAGCACCCGTACAAGAGGAAATTACTGGCCTCGAAGAACCTACGTGCTCCTGTCAACGATATAAATCAGATTATCCTCAAAGGACACATAGACTTCCAGCTCAACCTCCTCGGGCTGAAAGGCATGAGACAGGTCTGAATGATATCGACACAACTGAGGCACATGGAAGATGTTGTGCACGGCTCGGTATCATTGCGGTAACTGCAACCGATAGTCAACCAGCGCGACTCTCTCCAGAATCCCGAATGGCCCCACATACCTCGGTGAAAGCTTACCCTGTCTCTTGATCCACTTGTTTCCCAGCCTCGGCAAAACACGTAGAAAAACCAGATCCCTGACCACGAACTCCAAAGGCCTTCTACGACGATCAACATAAGACTTCTGATGAGACAGTGCGGTAGCCATCCGCTTCCGAATCAACTGGACCTGCTCAGATGTCTCCTGCACGAGTTGTGGCCCCTGTAAAGCTGCCTCACCTGCCTCTAATCAGCACAAAGGTGATCGGCATGGCCTACCATATAAATCCTCGTAAGGTGACATCTCAATATTCGCCTGAAAACTATTGTTATAGGCGAACTCGTCTAAGGCTATATGATTCTCCCAAGAGCCCCCGAAGTCTAGGATGCATGCACGTAGAATATACTCTAGCACCTGTATCATATGCTCTGACTGGCCATCGGTCTAAGGGTGGTATGATGTGCTCAGAAGAACCTGTGTACCCAGCTCCCTCTGAAAACTCTGCCAGAAACGAGACATATAGTGGGTGTCCCTATCAGAAATGATAGAACATGGGACCCCATGAAGGCGTACGATCTCTTAGATATACATCCTTCTGATCACGTCCACACTGAAGGTATCATTGATCGGAAAAAAGTGATCTACCTTCATGAGTCTGTCCACAACAACCCACATGGAATCATTGCCTCGAGGTGACCTTGGAAACCCTATCACGAATTCAATCGCAACATTATCCCATTTCAACTCTAGAATGGGTAACTGTTGTAACAGCCCAGCTGGCCTCTGGTGCTCTTCCTTCACCTGCTGATAGGTGGAACACCTCGTAACAAAACAAGTTATCTCTCTCTTCATACCCAGCCACCACTACTGATGTCTCAAGTCTCGGTACATCTTGGTAACCCCGGGATGAACTACCCAAGCTGAAGCATGAAACTCCCTCATCATCTCCTCCCGTATATCCCCTGTAACCCATACAAGTCCACGGAAATGAAAAAAATCATCATCGCCTATCATCCAACCAGGAGGAGGGTCCTCACTTTCCACCGACCCCCGTAGAACTAGGCCTTCTGAATCAGATAGCTGCCTCATCCTCACTCTGTCACGGAGGGTAGAAGTCAGAGCTAATGGGGAACGATAAGTCTATCCCTAACTGTCATGCACCTCCAGATGCATCTCAGAGAACATGGCCATGAGATTCCAATCACCACTGGCCTCCTGCACTGAATGTATCTGAGTCTTCCTTCTCAGTGAATCAGCTACTACATTACCCTTACCAGGTGTATAGGCAAGCTCAAAATCGAAGGACTGTAGGTACTCAACCCACATTCTCTGCCTCAGATTCAGGTCACGCTGAGTAATGATATACTTGAGGCTTTTTTGGTCGGTGAAAACCACAAAATACTCTCCCAATAGATAATGTCTCCAACTGCGCGACGCATGCACAACTGCAGCCAACTCGAGATCATGCGTCGGGTAATTCCGATCATGTGGGCTCAACTGTAGAGACCCGTATGCAACAACTTGGTCACCCTACATCAAAACTGCTCCCATCACAATACCTGATGCATCACAGTAAACTGTATAGCTCTTCCCCTACTCTGGGTGTATTAGGATCGGTGCTAATGTCAATCTTCCCTTCAGGTCATGAAAAGCTTCCCCGTAAGCTTCAGACGAAAAGAACGTCACACCCTTCTTAGTCAGTCCCGACAACGGTGCTGCTAAGCGGGAGAAGTCATGTATGAAGCGTCTGTAGTAACCATCCATCCCTAAGAAACTCTGTATCTCAAACACGTTCTTAGGATGCTCCCAGGTAACTACAGCTCTAACCTTCTCTTGGTCTACTGCAACTCATGCCTCTGAGATAATTTTACCCATGAAGTGAATATGGTCCATCCAAAAGTGGCACTTTGAGAGATTAGCATATATCCTATTCTCTCTCAATGTACTCAATACGATATCAAGATGGGTGGCATGGTCTTGTTGAGTGTGAGAGTACACTAATATGTCTTCCATGAATACTACCACAAAAGAATCAAGATACGGATGGAACACATGATTCATCAGAGCCATGAAAACTGATGGCGTGTTCGTCAGTGCAAACGGCCTAACCGTATACTCATATAGACCATACCTACTCCTAAAAGCTGTGAGGGGTATATCAGATGGTCTAATGTGCAGCTGATGATATCAAGTTCTCAAGTCAATCTTTGAGAACACTCATGCTCCACGAAGCTGATCAAACATATCATCTATCCTCGACAAGGGATATCAGATCTTAACCGTCAACTGGTTCAGTTTCCGATAATCCATGGAAAGACTGAGGGAACCATCCGCCTTATTCACAAAAAGGACCGGAGAAAGACAAGGAGAAGTACAAGGTCATATAAAACCCTTTGCCTGTAGATCTTCTAATTACCTCTTCAGATCCTGCAACTCAGGCGTGGCCATCCTATAAGGAGGAATGGACACCGGTGCTGCTCCTAGCACAAGCTTGATAGAGAAATCCACCTCACGCACCGGAGGTAGACCTGAAACGTTTTCCGGGAATACACACCTAAAATGATCAAAAAATGGAGGGAAATCTGTCTGAAAAGTCCCCTGATCATCCAGATACAAACTCACAATCTGGGTTGTGACTCCACCTCTCCCATGATGCTCTGGTCTATCTTGACACTCCTAAACAACCCACTCGCCCTTGTATAGAAACTCTCTGCCCTCTGGTGATGTGAAATGCACGCTGCGATGATAAAAGTCTACAAAGGCTCGATAGGGAACCAACCCATCCATCCTGAGAATGGAATCATAGCTTGTCATCTCAACTATATAGAGGTCCCGAAGGAAGTGACAACCTCCAACCTCAAGGGGGCACTCCTTACACTGACGCACACCTGTCGTCCTAGTCCCCAATGGAGTGTCTAGCATCATGATATCCGAAGAAGTAGAAACACAGAGCCCAAGGCTCTCCATAATGGGTACAGATATGAAGCTATGTGTAGCAGGCATATCGAAAAGAACTGAAGATAAGATAGAATCTACATGAATAGTACCTCTGACTGTAGAAGGTCTGGGATCCTACTCCTGCTGGGTCTGTTGCACTGCATATGCCTGCCCAGTGCCGCGACACTGCGACATAGCCTAGCTACCCTGAGCTGTCCCGCCCTACTGCCTCTGCGATCCTGGTGTCTGGATACCACGACCACAACCACCATCTCTGCCTGCACGCCCTGATGCATTCCAGTTCCCTAACTGGTAAGAAGCCATTGGTCCTGCTCCTGCACGCGGAGTCTACATAGAACCCCTTTCACAAGCCACTGGTGGAAACTCCCTACAAAAGCGCTTAAGATGACCCATCTTGCCGCAAGCTCGGCACTCCACTGGTTATTGTGGACACTACTGTATCTTGTTCCCCTCTCTACCACACTGGTAGCACATAACCATGCCACATGAAGTATTCTTATGACTGGTACTACCTCCTTGAGAGAAGTCCATCTGTCTCTTCCTCTTGCCAGAAAAAATAACATGAGTATCTAGTGCTGAACCGCCCTGGCCCACACCAATCGATTCTCACAGGTTCCTCTCTGTAATCAGTGCCTGGTTCACAATAGCGTGTACTAAAGGCAACTTGAAAACATTCACCAGTGCTCGGATGTCATACCAAAGACCATCCTCAAAACGGATGGCTGTCAACATCTCATCACCCACCAAAACGGGTGAAAAATGAAGAAACTCTATAAAACGATCAGAATAGTCCATCATCGACATAACACTCTGCTGCAGATTCATGAACGCTCGAGCTCTATCTTCCCTCAGCGTCTTGGGAAAGATGAAGTCATTGAATACTTTCTGAAAATATTCCCACGACATTTCCCTGTGATGCTCTTTCTGGGTGGTAACATCCCACAACCTTTTGGCTGAATCACGCAGCATGTAAGTCACGAGCTTGACCCTCCGCCCTGGATAGCTCTCAATATGCTCGAAAATAGTCTACATCGATCCTAGCCAAGACTCCACAGCCTATGGTCCACCATCCCCTAAAAACGTAGGCGAATGTTGCTGCTGGAATATACGAGTCAGCTCAGCCATAGATGTAGCAGCCTGCAGTGCTCCCTGAATGGTCTGCATGAACCGCATAAAGCCTTCACAGAACTACGCCTCCTCTCCTGTGTCCAGTATAGCAGCTGGCTCCGCATCTGGCTCTGCTGGAGGATCAACTAGTATCCCACGACCCACCATCTCCGGAGTATAATCTTCGCCACTCTCTTGGATAACAACTCATGGTTTTCTAGGCGGAATGAAACTACAGGGTCAAAATCATGCCTCAGATTCAAGATTATTATGACCGAAAAGCGAAGGAACCACAAAGGAAACAAGAGGAAAAAGGAATTCAACATTTTCCAAACAAGACTACACGGCGTGTACACTGACTACACAACGTGTACTTGACTTCCGTTCCCATGCCCGGGTCCTTCTACACAGCTATGCCACATGAATTACGTTCAAAAAAAATTGCACGGCGTTTAAATAATCTACACGGGGTGTATGGTGTTATTTCCCAACTTCCCGTGTCGTCTGTGACACGGCCAACTACTCGGCTTGACCCTACATGGAATGTTACACCCGCACACGGCATGTACACCATCCTTTTTCCAAGACACATGGCTAACACCACATGGTTTGTCCTCGGACAAGACTACACGACGTTTCCCAACGGTACACGGTGTGTTCAGGGAGAGGTGACACCGGCCCGTGTTGTTAGTTACATGGCCGAGTCCCCAGGTCACACTACACGGCGTGTTCATCATTGACACAGCATGTTCTGTAAAGGATTTCTCCAAACCATGTTTTTAGTTACACGGCTAGACTCCGGGTCTACACAACACGGCTTGTTCATTATTGACACGGCCTGCTCTGTACAAGAGTTCACCGACCCGTGTTGTTAGTTACATGGCCAGACTCCAGGTCTACACTTCATGGTGTGTACATTCGGTACACGATGTGTTTTACCCAAGCCCTTCCCTACCATGTGTCACCGCCCACTCAGTTTGTGACATGGGAAGAGACTACACGGCGTGTACTTCGGGTACACTGCGTGTACTAAAAAAGTTATGTTTTCTTCCCGAACAGAAGAACATACACGACGTGTATAACATAATACATGGAGTGTATATTGGTTTTCTGGATAGTATGCCTCAGAATCTTCTCTGGAACCCAGAAAATACCATAAAAGAACATCTAACTGTCAAATTCTGATCCGTGAGGGCCCATACTCCCCACGAATCAATGTTTGACATCTCATATGTGTTTTAACCAATAAACAGTCTATGGGGGCCCATACTCTCCAAAAACCATAGTTTTGCGTCCATTCTATAAACAATCTCACACAAAGAAATAACCTATCACAAAGCAGGTATTTGTCAAGCTGCTATCACAACAACATGCTTTATTAGCACAATAACTATCACAACAACATGCAAATTATAATTCACCTACATGGAATGGAAACTATTAATAGCTTTTGATATCTAGCATGTTTCTATATGATGCATGAGAAGTCATACCCTAATCTAATTAGGTTGCAACTAAATAAAACCCATAGATAAATTATAAACAGCACAATCTCAAGTGCTTCACCCAATGGTGAAAACATAGAAAGTGTAAAATTTTCCAAATCCAATGAATTGAAAAAAAATATTAGGTAGACTGGCTTTTCCCTGTAAACAGGTTATCTATGCCCAAGCACATCTTATTACCAACTACCATTCATCCTATCCCCGACTATGGATCCAAATAGTATGTCAAAGAAAAGAACCTCTTTAACACCAATTTGTTACTTCCCGGTCCCGGGTGCCACTCAACGGGTTCCCCGAAGCCGGTTCGCCACAAGACCTCAAGCGCATTTCCCCAAACGCTAGAGGCTACCGACTAGCAGCGAGGGCCCAGGCCTGATGGTGGGGAAACTATGCCATCATTTGTCATAGTGTAGCACAGTGGAATTTAAATAAAATATACAATGATAGAGGAAGCAGTAAACCATACACAATTGAAATGAACTACAACATCTAATATAACCAACATTATATAAATGATGATTCTACATGTTTCAAGTTCTAAGAAAACAGTCAGAACATGTTATACATCAATACAGTACAAAAAATACATAGTACAACAAAATAAGAAAAATAGATGGCAGCGGCATCGCGAGCCTAGGCTCGGTCCCATGCCCTCCTACTCCTCAGCAACAGTCAAGTACCTGTGTAAGGACTCTTTCCCTTATCTACACCTGCAGCAATGTAATCTGTTTGGGCCGAAAAGCATGACCCAAACAGGGTGTGAGAAATATATCTCAGTAGGCACCCACTAAAGGCTCGTGCCCAACTGTGTTCTAACATGCATCAATAGTGTGCAGTGGTAAAATGCAATAAAGTAAGCAGTGCTCAAAAGTAACTAACTACCAGTTAGATTGCCATTTTTAATATTCATTTAATCGATTTAATATAAAAAATCACCACTATGCATTTCTAGTAAACAACTAGTGTCCTCACACATGTAAACTCATGCTCTCGGGTAACGAGTATCCAACATAAGAATGTTCCCTCAGGAATAACAGAGTTTTCCCTCAGGCATAGGTAGTGTCGCCCACATGCACAGAATTAGCTGCCCATAGGAACAGAACATGCTGCACTCAGGCCGAAATAACTTCTACCCACATGCTAAATAGTGCAGTGTGCACAGGCTAATCACAACAACTCCCTCGAGATAAACAGGTAACCGGGCCATGCCAACATATCAAAATGAAGAAAACAAGAAATTCCTCTCAAGGAAATTCTACAATTACTACATTAAAGGCATACCCTCGGGTATCCTGGCCAAATGGCTAAACCGTGAAACACACACCCAGGGTGGTTCCAGATCCAAGAAACTATCCCAACCAGCAATTTAATATCACAATATAATCACCTATTCAATTATTGGTATTAAATATAGCAACGGCCTCAGCCACATGACACCCCAACATGGGTTCGTGGCACAAAAACGCACAAAAAACGCACGACAGTCGGAAAAATTAACACCAAGACACCTACCGTATATGCCAAAGATCGTTATACCCGAACCCCGACTCCAGAAACGCCCAAGAATGGCATAGATCTGACGAAGATCAAAATACAAACAAACATAAATAACTCCTATTAGGAGAATAATTGGTAAGAACCAGCCAAGGAGGTGGAAGCCCTTACCCTTGCGGTTCCAACGGGATCTTCCGAGGAGGAAACCGATCCCAGACGAACACCCAGTGGATCTTCAAAGTTATGGCCTCCTTCTTTGGCTCCTAATTGGCTCAAGTGTCTCCTCTGCCAAATGAGGAGGCTACTGCCTATTTTAAGCCAAAAAAACAAATTAGATGACCTGTACATCTGAGTACACAGCGTGTAATTCTTGAGTACACGGCGTGTACTTCTTTTATTTAACTATTCCTTTGGAGGCACCGCCACACTGTTCATCCATCGACATCAATACACAGCATGTACTCCCGCCCAGCTGGCGGAAACTCCATCGTCTTACTGTTTAAGCATGCTGACTGACTACATGACGTGTAAGGTACCACTACACGGCGTGTAGTCAGTTCATACACCATTGGTCGCCGACATGGTTACACGCCCCGTGTACCCATCCCACACGGCCAAAAGTACATGGCGTGTAGTTCGAAAATTTATTATTTTCCCCCATTTTCCATATTTTCTCAAAATCACTTACGAAAAAAGAAAATAAAGAAACCCATACCTCAAAAATAAGAACTGTTTTCTTACATCTGTAAATAAATATTGTAATTTATTAACAATTTATGTTTTTACTCATGAATAATATATTTTTTATGGTCATTTAATTTGATTTTCTATATATAAAATAAATTTATTATAATACACACACATATAAATATTCATATATATATATTTAATAAGTAATTGTATATATTATTTTATAAATAATTAATGAATGAATCGGGTCAACACGGGTGAATTCCTTTCATAAATTATAGTGGTTTGCTGGTCATCCATGCCTGACCCAAATAATAGACTATGGTTTGGTTGATGGGACTTAAATCCCATCACATACCCCCACACCTAAAATTCAACTACCCATAAATTCATATAACAGATAAATTCAAGAATAAGACAACTAAACTAATGAGAATGAGATATTAAACATAACATGTTTTGTAGGGGATTCTTGTGTTAATGAAGTAATAAATGACTAATTATAAACTATAAGAAAATTTAATATTCCATTTATTAAAATAAAACCAAAATTATTAAAGAAATAGAAATAATATTTTGGTATATACCCCTATATGGGTAGTAGGTTTTTATTACACATTATCATGGTGTTCCAATTGTTGTCCTAAATCTGACAGGGAATTTGGTTTATTTTTTGTGAACCACCACATCTTTATTAATATTGTTCATCTCCACATGCACTATGTGTAAAGAACCCCTTATAAATTGTAGTGTAGATGTACCCCTTTAACAATGAGTCATACCATTCATGTTGGGGTGGAATAATGTAAGATGTATCTTCATAAGTTTCTTCTTTTGCTTCTTTTGTGGCTTCCACCTCCACCTCCAACTTTATTATTGTTATATCTAATGAAAAATTAATGTTGAATTAAATGAGAAATTTAATTTGAATTGAATCAAATTAGGAAGAATTCAAATCTAAATTTCCCATATATCAATTCATCTTGGTATACTATCTCCTCGTGAATGACCATTAAATATTCTTATACTTGTTATCCTCGTTCCCTGAAATGTTTAATGTGTTTAGTGATTTTACGATTTTCCTCTTACGTTTTATCTTCTTCTCTATTGTCACACTATTGTGATATTCTTGGGATTATTGTATCTAAATATTCAAAATAGTGGGAGTTAGTGATAAATTAATTATTAATGAAATTAGATCGATTTGAGTTCCCGTATAGAATATCATGGAAGAAGGTAGTATGTGGTTTCAATTACATATTTAGTTCTAGCATCTTATATTTAGTTTTTTACAAAAATGTATTACATTCATCACACAGTCGTTAATTAATCACGTATGAGAAATTATTTGATGCATTATAATAATATGAATTTTCATAAAACATATACTAAATAAATATTTTTTTTAAAAACAACAATGAAAATTATATATTTTGAAATAAAAAAATGTATAGATTAGAACCAAAAAATAAGGTCAGATATTTACACAACATTTGTCGGTTGGTCTAAATATTATTTATATTAATATTAGTCCTTAATAGGTTCAATAAAGGTTCGTTTATCTAAGGTTACTATTCATGATCCCTGTTTATTATTTTCAATTATTATGTATTATTTTTTATTGATATTTTAAAATAATGAAAAATTGATGTGTGTACTTTAATAAATTTGAGACAAATATAAAACCATTTTAGAAATGAGAATTTATAAATAGATAATAGGAAAGAAAGTGATTCCATGGTTTATCTCGATGGGTTCTTTCATTATAAAGTTTAATTGTTGAGAATATTAATGATATCTAATGCCATCATTTATGGGATACCACCCCATAAATACCTTATTATTCAAAATGTACATAGGAGATCTCTTGGACACAACTTGTCTCACCTCCTCAAGTAGTAGAGAATAATAATTACATATTGATCAAGTACACGAATCCATGCTAAACATGGATCTGACATATTACATTTCATCCCTAGAAAAACCCAACTCTATTATATAAAGAGATAACCAAAAAGTGGATGGAATCGTTTTTAGGGAGAGAATGAAAAAAATAGTGGATAATATCTTAAGGGTATTTCAAATCACCACATACAATCTCAAAAAAACCAATTCATTATTATAAATTAATATGAACATTTTTTATTAAAAAATTCATGGAAATAATTAAAACGTTTCACGAGATCACTCCCCTTGGTAGATACATATGTTCATGTCTATTGGGGAGTTGAAATATGGGATAAAAAATATTGTGTATTAAAATTACATAAAAATTAATCATAGAAGAAAATTGTAATCCCCAATTATAAAATTAGTTGGTATTAAAACATCTTATATTTGAAATATATTTTATTAGGTTTCAATATTTTCAAGGGGGAAGATTCCATGAATCCAGTACAAGAAACATGATGTATCCATGTAGAATGTGTTCTATATCATCCCCTTGAATTCATAATCACACTAAATATTCATCTTCATTTTCGTTTTATTATTAGTATGGTGAAGTGGTTGAATGAAAGATTGTGTCATCAAAATTAAACAAAGTAATACAAGGAAAGAATATCATACTCCATCCCACCCCAACCATTGACCATAAGTGGTTGGGATTTTAATATCATTTTGATTCTTTTTATGTATCGAATTGTATGGTGATGATATTTTAAATATAAAGACATTTTGTAAGATTCCATTTAAGAAAAATTTACGTTTTACGACCCAATCATTATATAACTATTGATGTGAGTATTTATTTGATGTATTGAGAAGCCTTGTTGTGACTAAGTACTATATATATTGTGTTTTTTGAGTCATTTAATAATTATCCCATTGATCATTAAGCCATGTGACCATGTCAATAATATTTATGCATCCTTTTTTTAAACCTCGTTATTAATTTATTTTATTTATTAGTTCTTTTAACATAAAATAAAATCAGCATTAATTAGTCCATATAGTTATATGTATGGATCATGTTTGGGATTAACTAGTGATTTTCCTATATTTTATATCAATTTGGTAAAAATAGTCATGTATGTGTTGTATTGGGATAATTATATAATGAAATCTAATTTTTTTAAAAATGATGAAGAGAAATAAATTTTATTATGGAATCTAGAGAGAAAATTGGGATTAATCCATTTTGGTATGTATACATAAATAATTTCTTCAATGCTGTAGAGTTTATCAAAAGTGGTTAACATTAAAATAAAAATTTGAAATATATTGTAATGAATGGGAATCGCATTAAATATATTTGGATAAATAGGGGGTGTTTCGATAATATGTTTCTTAAACTTATATGGGGTTGTGTTTGTTTTAATATTTTACACAGGATGGGTGATTAAATGATGTATTAGTTTGAAATTTTTTAAATGGGGGTGAAATGTGTGGGATGTAAAATGTGTTTAGATGATTTTTTTTAAAAATTCAGTAAACTAGTTTTTTAAATTTTAAATGGTTTTTTAAACATAATTTGATATAGTTTCTTAATTAATTTGGAAAATTTTAATGTACTTGTTCATTTTTGGAAATTAATTTATTTTTCGGGAAGTATAATGAGATCATTTCCAAGGGTTTCTGGATTTAAATCTTGCTTTTAAAGGGGATTCTTTATTATTTTGGTAAATTTAGATATGTTATTTCCCCTTATTTAATATGATACATTTCAATTTCATTTATGAAATATTTATTGGTTGGATTATTGTTTCATGTTATTTTGGGCCTTCCATAAACTTATTATGTAAAAGTGGGGTATTCATCACTAGGTGTGGTTAATTTTTTCATGGACCGTGATCAAACTTAAACTCGATTGGTTTGGGGTTTCCATTATTTTTTACGGTTTTCTGATGTGTTATGAATATGTTTTTCTTGAAAGACGTGTTCATGGGCCCTTAGGAGAGAATTTTCCCATTTCTGGTTTGTCATTTGGAATATTATATTTCATTTGTGAATATCTGATTTTGGTTGATTATTTTTTGGGATTCTTGGTCGATATTTGAGGGAATCTTAGTGTTTGGGGAGGATCTAGATTTTTGTCTGTCTAAAGGTGATATTTTGGTTTCTCTTATGTGATAAGTGTTTCATTTGGTTTTTCATGCCACATTTTTTTATTTTTTGTGGTTGTAATGAGATTCTTGACATGTGGTGAAGATGATCCATGAGGTTGGGTTGATTCATTTAAATAGGGGGAAGCCTGATGTAAACACATGGGTAACATAGAGGTTTGGTTTATCTTCAGTTAAACATTGAGTACCACCAGGTACAGGATCTCTATTATGTGAATATGGAAATGTGCTTCATATGATTTGACCCAAGATTTCTTCTTATATAGATTCATATCCTTATATTATAACCCTGATGTTTTTCTATTGATGAATGTCTCTAATTAATTAGTTCCTCATCTATAGTGATTATTAGAATTTTTTTAGGTTATTCTTCCATTATGAAATGTGATCTTGTTTCTTTATGATTTATTATTTTCATTAAAATATTGTATGTACCATTTTTTATTTTCAGAATAATTAGTGTATTTGTAATTCAACTTCTATTGACGAGTTTTATTTTTTATCTACCATATTAGATAAATTATAATTAGTGGGTTAACATTTGGTGGACCTCAATTTCATTAAATAAATAATATGGAATAGTTTTGGATGAGATATTTCAGTATGTTGTTTTATTTTTATACAAAACTGATTGTATATATTTGAGAAATTATAAATGTCGGGTGTTATCTCTTTTTTAACATCTCCTAAATTATTCATGAACCCCTCTTTCATCGGTTAAAATGAATAATATTGATATACTAGTTTGTGAATTTTATTTTATAGAAGGCATACTACCATTTAATGTAGAATTTTGGGGTGAATTGTGACACCCACATGTCATTATTGTTTTATTTTTTATATGATTTTGTGATAATTTAAATTTTCAATGGTTTTGATTTTGATTATTGATTATGAAGGATGTTAATACAATATTCAATGTATTTTATGCATAGTTATGGGGAAACCATGAATATTTTATCATGATGGTGTTTATCATTTCAATTTATTTAGTGCATGATTCGTCTGCATTGGTGACATATGGTTTTTCCAAAACCACATTCCTTCTAGAAGATATTTTTGGAGCCTCTTGGTTAATGAATTTCTAGTGTATTAATTGCGCATGGTTATGAGAAATATATTGAAGATGTTGCGGTTTTATATAGTTAAATTTTCCATTTTTAGTGAATGTTTTGGTAAGAAATGTGATGAAATTATACAGATGTGTTGGTATTTTATATTCGTGGATGCATGATTTGAATATGATTTGGTAAATTGTGTAGTCAAATAATGAATGCTTCCTAGATTCATAAAATGAAGAAAATACCACATTCAATTAATTAATTATAAGTTCCATGGAACTCTAGTTCCCAATCTTATTTTTTATTATCCATTGTCCACATAAATGGATATCTCATCCTCCATTTACTTTTATTTTAGTCATTTTATATAATATATTCATGTGGAACTCTATGTTGTTTCCCTCTCTTTTTCATAAATCTCTTCTTACTTATTGTATTTTTTTCTCCAAAAACCATAGGGGTTTTATGATTCAGATTTTGGTATTGGGGTGATCCAATGATGGGGATTTGGTTATGTTGGATTTATAGTGTGTGTATCCTAATTTTTTTATTCATTTATAATTTAATGGTACTTGTTCTGAGGTGATTCTACATTAATTTTGAAGGTGTTTTTATTAAATATAACTTATAATTCAAGTCATGAAATTTTTCGATGCATATAATTTCTTTATTGTGAAATAAAAAATGTATATATGGTCTTTAATTTTGTATTATTGGATTTTAATATATCTATACATTTGGTATAAAAGGATAATTTTTAGCATCATGTTTTAATTTCTACATAAAATGTTATATCCCACCATGTATCTGATAAAATGATTTATTAGTCATTTCATATGTATTTAATTAGTTTTAATGATATTCTAGGAACCAGTTTATTTCTAATGAAATAGATTTTAAGACCTGGTTGACATTAAATTTTATAATGTGTTTTATAATAATAAGTTGGATTTAAATTATAACAAACTTGAATTTCACTATAGGATCTTATGTTGAAATGATAATAATTAAGATTTTGTTTTTGATCCTGATAAAAGAGACCCAATTTTCACTATCCAAAACAATCAACATAAAAATGAAATATGGGATCACATACAAACCCATTGACCATTGTGTCAATATTTTTAGAGAATTTCTAAAAACACTTACATAAAAAATACACATTCCTTTATATAATAATTTCACCCACTAAATTCATCTTTTATTATTTCACATTAAGTCATAATTATCATCCATATGAAAACCATAAATCTCTAATTCATTCGAACATATTATTGATTAAACTGGTAAAATGAAATTTAATAAGGGTGAGTTAAATTTTTATTTACGGGAATATATATTCATTAACAACTGAATGCCTCCAATGAGAATATGGTGAGGGTATGTTTATGGTAAAATATTTATTGTGGATGAAAATAAGATATGATAAATCATACCAATCAATAAAAAGATAATAAAATATAAAAACATTGAAATTGTCATTGAAAATAGAGAGGTTCATAAAAATCAATACCCATGAGATGTGTGATATCAATTTTTCTAAAAGGAATCATGTATAACAATGAGAAAGAATAAAAAAATGTATCTGTATCTTTGGAAATTATCATGATATTAGTTTTGAAAATGGAATAACCATCATGGTGGAATTCCATCTATGGAGTACCCAACACATTATATAACTACCACTGTCCCACTTGTCCTTGGTTTATCAAAGATCAACATTACTTGGTTTATTATAGATCCATTGGCCTTGGTTTATCATGAAACCACTCATCCTTGTTTGGTAAAATTATTACCCATCTTTCATTTTTAATTAAACCAACAATCATCTTTGATAATACACATTAACCGAATCATGAATAAAATAAATATACCATTAAATTCGTCATAGAATCATAGAAACAACATTTATTCTTTTCAAAACATGATTAGATCATAGAAAATTAATATTTTCCATGATAATCATAGTGAAACATGATTAAAAAATCGAAAATAAAAATGATCAATAATAATCAAATTTAAATATGATTATCCAATGGAAAATAATTGGGTTCCATAAATATCTCATTGATGCAAGATATAATTTATGTAAAATAAATTATTTCAATTACAATATCTTTAGAAAAATAATAATTCGTCCAAATAAAGATGATGATGGTATCAATACACATATCCAAATTGGACATAAGTTACAGCAATGGTTTTAAAATTAATGAATGGAAATACTATTAGATGATATTTAAAAACATATTTTCCAAAAAAACATTTTTATTTTGATTAACTCCCAAGAATTTCATTTTAGATTGAAAATGATTTTTAAATTTCACATAGAACATTCCTTTGGAAAATATCTTATCCATTTTGAAAACCCATATTTAAAATACATAATAGTAATGAAATAAATTTCCATTAAAATAACCTTTGAAATAGAAAAATTACTATATAAAAATTTAATGGATAATGATAGTAGAATTTTTTGTTCATGGATAAAATGATAAAAATAAATATTCCTTTATCATTTTTTGTATGAATAGTCAACAAGTAGATTCTACATAAAAAGACAGGATGATTCCATTTAAAATTATTTTTATATATCCAATTATATGTAAAAATGACATTAATCTATTATAATAAAACATTTTTGTAATGAAATTTAAAAAAATTGAGATGGAAGAGATAAATTTCTCATATAGATGAATTTAATATATCAGTACAACATTAAAATTACATTATTGTGGTTTATTTCTTCATTACGGTAGGAAATTTTAATCATACATGTTATAAAAATTTATTTATAGTGTATAAGAATGTGTTATTTTCCATGAAATGATATCATAATATTTACTCCCAATGTGCCTTCAAAAAAAATTATTTCCACCCAAAAAACCTCAAATATAAACAATCTCAAATGAAATGAAATTGTATCATAAAACCTCTCCCACATTCATAACACTTCAATCATATTCTACCACGAAAGTAAAAATATAAATGAAACATTAAATATCATTAAAATAATGATATTTTAGATATAAAATTTCAAAATGGTAGTATATAAAACATCTAAATGAATATAGTTTCTTAAAATAAATGTATCTCTAAAATAAAGAGACTTTAAAATGGATAACATAATAAAAGATCACACCATGAACTGAGAGTTAATTTTTTTATTTAGATAGACCCCCAATTAAGGGATAATGGGGAACCCATAAAGACACCATGATATAATCAAAAACCAATCCTGAATGGTCAAAAAAAATACAAGTCCATAAACAACCAACACTATAGGAGAAAATCCCCTCCCAACGTTATCAAAAAATTCATCCATGAATCAACCTTCTCATCCATGCTCGGCATGATATCCTGTGAAAAAGATCATGTCCCCCATACCGGTGAAAATTCCCATACCATCTAAAACCTCCAATTCTGAATAAAAATTGTATAGTGAAAACTCATTTCCTAGTCCTTGTCTGGAGTAGGCTTGTTTAGACGTTCTAGGTACATAACTTAGACCTCTAACCACATAGTCCGAAACCAAAATCACAATTCCATGAATCTCAATCAACAAAGAACCACCATACCATCACAAAAAATCCTTATAATATCATATAAAAATAGGCATAGACTTCTAGGATGCCATACATAGCTAGTGAAATCCATATAGCACTGACCCCACAAGCCACCCTTCGATAGGGGAACTATCGATAACTAGGGTTGGTCCACCTATCGATTTCGACACCGCGATACATTCAGGTCTTTGGAATTCAATCCACCATAAATAAAAAACCCATTAACACATTAAAAAGAAGAAAACTAAGAAACCATCACTTAAATATACCTAAAAAACTCTAGAACTCCCCAGAAGAAGCCATACCGCAGGCCTAATCTGCACATCATATCGTCGCCTACATGACAACAAATAGAGAAATGATCCTTCCAACAGACCCACAAATAATGAAACATCATAGATGAAACCTTCAACACAGTATCTGGAACCCATACATTAGACCATCACCGCAACAAAATTTAAAATCTTAGCCACCTCAATGGGTAGGTTATGAAGAAAGGCCATCGAACAATGAGATTCACTATGATGGTGGATCCCATGAAGTCGCATAATGCCATCACAGTGAGATTAACAACCTGCAACAAGCTCTCCAACCAGAAGCATTGTGGATATGAACAACATCTATTTTCTGGGGGTGGATAAGAAGACAGAGGTAAGGGAAATCCTAATGCAGAACCCCGTTAGGGATCATCATTGCTTCTTCTCCACTAATTCACTTCAAATAACAAATGATGGAACTCAAATATGGTTGGATGAAATAGATTATTTTGAAACATAAAATTTAATGATTTTTATGGATTAATCATTTTACATGAAAATGAGGCATTATATATACCATATAATTTAAATAATTAATGAATAAATAATATGTCCCATTGAAATAAAAAGTTAGACAAGAAACCCATACTGATTGGGTGACTATTGAATCATAACCCCATGAATGAAATAAATTTAAATTAATCATTAAATAAAATTAAGATAAATATATTAATGATATTACATATTATATTCATTTATATTCACCACACAATAAAAATTATTTTTGTAAATGATATTCTATCTCAAAGAATGAAAATTTTGAGAAGAAACCATTACCTCCCATGTGACTTCCTTCATACATGTTGAAACCATCATTATGTAGAAAATAATAATAATTATTTTGATTACTAATATTATTTTTTAGGATTAATAATTTATACTTATATAATTTATATAATTTTATTTTAATGAAATGCTTAATATTCTAACCAGTGATGTGTAAGCATGGAATATTGAGGATGTTTAGTTCACTGACTCAAAATAGCATCAATGTGTTGACCGGTGAAAACGAAAGCCTTATTTCATCATAAATAGAATAATAATAATTATATTTTTATAATATTTATAACTAAATATTCCTTTATAACCAATAGTGAAGAATGTTTATAAAAAAGTTACTTTTTTAGTCTCATGGAGATAGTAGGTCATACGTTAGGATGAGCAACATTCCCATTTTTTAAATATAATGATTTAAAGATGTTATGCATTGTTTTGACATTAAATAAACATAATAAAAAAATAAATATCATATTAAATCATTAAATTTATATAAATATATATAAATCATCTTTTTCTTGTTTTTATGAATGAATAATCACATCACATCTTGGGGGAGGTAGTCCACACATAATAATGAATGACATTATCATTTTTTAGTGAGTGTAAAGATAACAAAAATACCATATATTATAATTTTAATGTAACACCCCAAGCTTCTACGGTACACTTCTCTTTGAATAATGTGATAGCGTGTGTTGTACGCAACATCGAGTTCTAACACACAACAACCAATCAAACTAGCCGTTATGAATAGTAATACCTACCTTTTGAAATTATATATATTTAATATTTCAAAACGGACTTCATTTTTGGTTTCAGAATATCGAAATTATCCTAAGATGAATTTTTTGTATTTTTCTGAGAACTTCCAATTTTACGAATAGTGAAAAATACTTAAAAACAACTTTTTTAATCAAAATAATTTATAGTGATAAATTATATTATTGAGTGGTTTAAAATTATAATTAGAATATTTTTTTACCATTTTATCCAATGGTGTTTATTAGAATTAATTTCACTTTGAAATTGGACCTAAACAATTGTCAATCTTTTGGTATATATTGTTTCTTAAAAACACGCTATTTGTTGTGACAGTGGGAATTAATTATAAAATTAATTAATGCAACTTATATGTTTTTAATTTTGTAAAATAGACATCATTTTTGAATTCGGAATATCAATTATATCTTAGGGTGAAATTTTTGCATTGTTTTGAAAAACATTAATTTTTGATGAATAGTGAAACTACTAAGTGGTAGTTAAAAAATTGAAATTTTTCCTAAAACATAATTTTACTGCTTTTTTGAATGGAATTTCGGAAATCCGAGAGACACGGTTAATATCAAGAAGTAAAATGTGGTTCAATGAGATGAAAATACTTTTTGGTGAATAGTAACTTTTTACTTTTATTTACCACGACTAAAAGTAAATAGGGAAATTAAAGGTAAAAATGCTATTAATATTACCCTAACACATGTACTAATTCTATTGGACAAGTGTATCTCGACCAAAAACAACTTTAGGAATAAAATATTATATTTTAGGTCCACTTGGATTAGATTAGGACATTTATTATTATTTAATTCAAAGAAGAGTTAAAAGAGTTAAAATCAATGTTTATTTACTAAAACTTTATTAATATAGGGTTATACATAAGATAAATTCTATTGTAAATATTAATTATAAAGATAATGGTATTTCCAACATAATGATATTTTATTTATAATTTTTAGACTTTAAATAATTTAATTTATTTATGACACAATGATGATGCAGTAATTACCATAATAGTGAAAAATTAATATAATTCATATTATAAATACCCAAATAAATATAAATTGAGACATTTAATGAATTACACTTATTTTCTAGGATAATATGACATATCATGATTGATTTAATTGACTTTTTTCGAAGTAATATTCTGTTATAAGTTTCACAAAATTCAACTACTGAATAGTGTCAAAATTGACATAAAAGTGTTTTTAAAACAAATATTATATTATTAATTGATATTAAATTCCTAAAAATCTAATGTTCGTCCAAAGGACTTATATCATTATAGGTGTATCATTAATGGACCACTTGGGGTTCTCCTGGATGTATATTGTATGTTTATAAACTATATAATATAAAAATACAAAGTGACATGGTAAATGTCAAACTAATTAACTAAGAGTTAAAACTAAAAGATAAAGTTAATATAGTAACCCAAACCTGTCTAAATTATATTGGTTGAGTGTTTTTCGACCTATCACCACCTTAGCCTATGAATAATCAACCTTTGATCCATTATAAGTCGAATATGATTTTAATATAAATTAATATTTCTAGCTTTTCCAAAGGTGCCCCTCACCCCTCTTATAAAAGGGAACTCCCCCTTCTCATTATATCACACCTTAAAAGCCTTTTGGTTCGGCCAAACTCTTCCCAAATACTCTCTAAACTTCCCTCATTTCATCCTAGAGGCCTTCCTTTAGTCAGAAATCCAACTTAAGGAGCCCTTTTGATCAAATCAAAAGGAAGAACCCAAAGAAAAGGTAATGATTTCACCACCCTTTTCCAAGTTCCTTTCTTCTTCCACTTCTTCCTTCTTTGTTATTAACATTATAATATAATTAATCCAGAATATTATATATACTGTGATGTTATTATAAATATGGTACAACCATATTCAGTATTCTATCCATCCTTTGAATAACATGTCACCATACGTGCGTACGTACGACTTACCATCTCCACGTCGTGGTGTAATTGTTATTCAATAAATTATTATTTGGATGGATATAATAATGATGTGTAACTCATTTAAATAATAAATTTAACATTATAATGTTCTGTATATATGTTATACCATCCATTTATATGTTATTTTCAAATCAAAAGAATGATATTGTCGCTCGTGCGTACGTACGGACTACCGTCTCCACGAACATGATGAGATTCATTCTCCATCGTATCCATTCAAGTATAATTCTCATTTGATGATTAATAATAGTATCTAAGGACTTGATATCATTCTGGTTATGATTAAGATACAACCTATCCATTACAAACATGTCTTATGTAACAAAACATATAAAAGAAAACGAGTAAGTTAACACCCAAAACAACGATAATACTAAGATATTATTAACAAATCAATGTTAAAAGATCATATATGATATAATATTAATGTATATGATTATTGTATAATTTAACAACAATTATTTCACCAATATACAGGATGTTACCCTACCCCAACCAGGGAAAAGTACAAGGTAGGGGTTTACTTCACAATCTCTTCATTATCCGAGGTTGTTTATTCATAATAATAAACTGGGATATCTTTATCATCCACATCCATGTTTCATAAAAATGTATTTCAAAACTTTTTTACTATTTAAAAGAATATGGGTTAAATTCATTTATACCCTTGTTTTACTTTTTATAAGAGTTTTATAAAGGAATCTTTCCGTCGTTTTCCAAACAAGGTACTTTTTAACATTTTCGACAGAATTAAGGTACGAATGTTTTTTTAACTTATACGGCGGGTGCAGTTATTTTCCACCGTTATAAAATCGTTGAAGCTTCCCTTACAAGATTATAAGAATATTTTCAAAGAAAATGTTTTATTTTATAAATATATGACTCCTAAATTATTTCAAAATAGAAAGAGATATTTCTCTAAAAAGAGTTTTGATTTCATCTATGTCAATATCCTTTGATGGATTTTATGCTTATTTGAAGTTGATTTATTATGATACAAAACCTCTATATTGTATTGAATATTTTGTGATATGTTTGACTGTGGATGTGCTATTTTTATACCATTCATGGTTTATGGTGAATGTACTGACATTTCCTATTATAGATTCTGTATGAATGTGTATGTTATGTTTAAACCTTTTCATATGGGAATGAATTGGACTTAATATGTGACAGGTGGAACCCACTATAGCTCCTCAATTCATCGGTAGGTCTCATGAGACAAACTAGTGTGTTGGCAGAAGGCCTTGGAAAAATCTTATTTGTAGTCGTGGCACGAGGCCTTGGCTATGTGGTTATGATAGTCTGGCATTATGCATTCCATCATTATTAAAGTGGTAATTGATATTTCTTATGATTATTCGAGTAGTAGAATATCCATGTTAATAAGTAAATGGAATTATTTTGTTTTATTTTTTCCATAATATGTTGATGTTCAAGTTAAAAAGGATTTTGTTTTAAGTTATACATTGCCTTAAATGTTTATTCTTATTTATGAAAGTTTCTGTTATATTGTTATCCTTACTGGGCATTTGAGCTCACCCCTTTTCTATGTTTTATTTTTCCCAGGACGTGAAGAAGTAATTTATGAATGACCTGCAGGGATAGTATGTGGGGATATGAGTGTGGGAAATTGATACTATGTTGTTGTAGTATATTTTCACTTTAGGATGTAATGTAAAACTTTATGAATATATCTAGTGTTTCCTAGTCTATTAAACCAATCGGTCTTTCGAGATTTGATCTTCCTTGTGATCATGCCAATGTTATGTAATAATGCACCAACTCTGGGTAACTGGGTTGGGGCGTTACAGTTGGTATCAGAGAAAGTTTAATACAAACCTTGGAAAAAAGATTTAGATAAACACTAATTAGAGCACGTAGACCTAAACTGAACTTTGAGGATTATTATAGAAGAACTTCCTAGAATTTTGGTATTGTAGAGATTTTGTGTGTTTTCCGAGAAATACATCCCTGTCTGGATACGAGCAGGTAGAGGCGGCTCGGGCACAGAAGTACCTAGGGGTAAAACCCGAAAACATCGCTTTGAGCTAGATTCGAACGGAAACTAGTGCACGACAACAGGCCTTGTTGCACTCTTGGTTACGACACTCCCAGGGGATATGCTTAGAATATCTCTCATTTTATTTACAAATCATTATGAAGGGTTTATGAGTATATACTTTTTCAACAAAAATATTTTTATTATTATGGTTTATGTCCATAAATAGTTCAATTTATGTTATGTGTTTTATAAGTATGGGATTATGTATTTTGATTCATAAACTGATCTAGTTTATGTCATTGTATAGAAATGGAACCTAGTGGATGAAATGGAATCCGTATCAATGCACGAACTCCATGTAGGGATTGTCCTCCTGCTCAAGATAATTATAGTGGAGCTGGTGATGCAACTGGTGCCGATCAGCTAATCATCATACTGGGACAACTCACTCAGGTTAGGAATAATAACCTTACCCGTATGGAGCACCCTGATCTGCAGCGTGGAGGATCAATGTTTGGTAGATTCATAAGGCAAAAAGCACCAACGTTCAATGGGAGTACAAATAACTTATTAGCTGAGAAATGGATAAATTCCATAGAGAAAATATTTCAGGCTTTGAGGAGTTGCGAAAGGGAAAAAGTTATCATGGCAGTTTACCGACTCACTGGAGATGCTGATCAATGGTGGGCATTGATTCAAAATACAAAGGAAGATGATGAAGTATCAAATATGGAATGGAGGGAGTTCAAAGATTTGTTTTTAGAAAAATACTTACCTCACGACCATCGAGCTGATATGGAAAGGCAGTTTCTGAGTCTGAGACAAAAGGATGATGAGAATGTCACAAAGTATGAGGCTAACTTTACAAGGTTAGCAAGGTATACTGGATATTATATACGTAACCCAAGAAGTAAGATTGATCGTTTCTTTGATGGGTTAAAACCGTTTCTCCATCGAGCATTAGTATCACAATCCTTCTCGTCGTACGAAGACATTGTCTCATTTGCTATCAAGGCCAAAAAGGAATTCTC
Organism: Viscum album; assembly: GCA_963277665.1. Lineage (NCBI taxonomy): Eukaryota > Viridiplantae > Streptophyta > Magnoliopsida > Santalales > Viscaceae > Viscum > Viscum album. Next base: position 198,550,069 of record OY728121.1, on the reverse strand, counting down.
TGAGTCTTATAACTTTAAATGAAAGCAAGGGAAGAAGAGATCTTCTAATCAATCTGGGAATGTAAATAAGCGAATGAAGGGAAATGTTGAATATCCATCCTGTGGTAAATGTGGGAAGAAACACCCCGTTACTTTCTTGAAGGGAACGGGAGTCTGTTACAAGTGTAGTGAATAAGGCCACCAAGCTCGTGATTGCAAGGGGAAGAATGAAGCTGCCAATGTTCAGTGCTACAATTGCAGGAAAATGGGGCATTATGCAAATGAATGTCCTAAGAGTCAGGAGAACATACCTCAGAAAAGGAAAAGGGATCAAGGCCAAGCTTATTGTATCACTACTGCTGAGGTAGAAGCTCTAAAAGATGTGGTGGCAGGTAATTTAATTGTTTCCTCAAGTTTAGCAAATGCATTATTTGATTCTGGATCATCACATTGTTTCATATCTCCCCAGTTTTCTAAGAAAATTATATATTTCCAATTTCATTTACCAAGGGAGTTGTCAGTTAAAACTCCTAAGGGAAGTATCATTACAACAAAGTTTTGTGAATCAGTCCCCATTAGAGCACATAAATGTTATTTATCTGCTGATCTCATCGTCATACCTATGATTGAGTTTGATATAATCCTCGGTATGGATTGGATTTTTGACTATGATGTGAATATTTATTATAAGAAGAAGGAGGTTATGATTTTTGATGATAATAATAAGGAACACCTTATCTTTAGAGAAGAATCATCACCACCTAATTATTATCTAGATCCACACCCAGTAGCTCAACGAAATTCAATTATTGGGGAGGAAGAGAATGAAATGACTATGGGTGAGGAAAGGAATGTTCAAATAGTGGATGTAACCATTATTAAAGAATATGTAGATGTGTTTCCGGACGATTTACCTGGACATCCTCTAGAACGAGAAGTGGAGTTTTCCATTGATTTAATTCCTGGATCAAGGCCTATATCGAAGACCCCTTTTATAATGGACACTGTAGAATTAGTTGAACTAAAGAAAAAACTAGAGGAACTGAGTAATAAGGGATTTATTCTCCCTAGTGTTTCTCCATTGGGAGCCCCTGTTCTTTTTGTTAAAAATAAAGATGGATCTATGAGGTTATGTATCAACTACAGGGAGATCAATTCTATAACAATAAAGAACAAGTATCCCCTACCTCGCATTGATGATTTATTTGACCAACTGCATGGAGCTCAATACTTTTCAAAGATTGACCTTTGATCTGGATACCATCAGTAGTTTGTGAAGATGGAAGACATTCCGAAGACATCATTTCGAACCAGGTATGGGCATTACAAGTTTACAGTAATGCCTTTTGTATTGACTAATGCACCCTCTGTATTCATGGATCAGATTAATAGATTTTTCAAGGAGTATCTCGATGAATTTGTGGTGGTATTTATTGATGATATCTTGGTATACTCCAAAAGCTACGAAGATCATGAAAATCACTTGTACATTATCCTAAAAACTCTGAAGAAGACATGAATTATATGGGAAGTTTAGCAAGTTTGAATTCTGGCTTCAGAAGATTTCTTTCCTTGGCCATATTGTCTCTAATGATGGAATCTCTGTTGATCCTTACAAGACCATGGCAATCCAAGAATGGAATGCACCGACGAGTATTACTGAGGTACGTAGTTTTATTGGTTTAGTAGGTTATTATCGACGTTTCATATAGAATTTTTCCCGGTTGGCTAACCCATTAATAAAGCTCACATGTAAAGGGGTTAAATTTGTTTGGACAAAAGAGTGTGAAGAAAGTTTCGATGAACTGAAGTAAAGATTAGTCAATTCTCATCTATTGACTCTACCATCGGGGAATGATGGGTTTGTTATTTATAGTGATACATCGAAGAAAGGACTTGGTTGTTTCCTTATGCAGAATGATAGAGTTATGCCTATGAATCACGACAGTTGAAAATTCATGAACAAAACTATCCTACTCATGATCTCGAGTTAGCCGCTATGATCATTGCTTTGAATAAATGGAGGTAATACCTCTATGGTGAAAAATGTGAGATTTATACTGATCAGAAGAGTTTGAAGTATATTTTCTCACAAAAAGAACTCAACATGAGGTAAAGGAGATGGCTTGAATTACTCAAGGATTATGATTATACGATACACTACCACCTGGGGAAAGCAAACAAGGTGGTAGATGCTTTGAGAAGAAAAGAACATGGAGTTTTTAACGTGATGAGAATTGAAAGGGATCCAATTTTGATGGATCTAGTGAAGATGGGCCTGAGAATAAACATGGAAGGTGAAACAACAATGATTTTTCAAATGGTTGACAAACCATCTTTAATATAAGTGATTAAGATTTCTCGGACCGATGATGAAGAATTTCAAAAGAAGATTAAAGCTGTGAATGATTGGAGATCGAGAGAATTTGTGTATTAAGATGGAATTTTGAAATTCGGGAAGAGACTTTGTGTTCCCGATATTCCTGATCTAAAAATGGAATTGCTGGATTATTCTCATAGTTCCAATTTTTCTATACACCATGGGATCACCAAAATGTATAGTTATTTGAAGGAACATTTTTGGTGGGACAATATGAAGAGGGAGATTTCTTATTTTGTGTCAAGATGTATGGTTTGTCAACAAATGAATGCTAGAAGGCAACAGCCTGGAGGAGTCATGAAACCTCTTCCCATACCGGAGTGGAAAGGAGACAATATTATGATGGACTTTGTCATGGGGCTAACAAATAATCCTAGAAGGAATGATGCAATATGGGTTATTGTTGATCTTCATACCAAGTCAGCACATTTTCATTCTATAAGATAAGTTCTACCACTAGAACGTCTAGAAAGACTATATATTAACGAAGATATGAGACTTCATGGAGTACCCCTATTGATTGTTTCTGATCGTGATCCCTGTTTTACATCAAGATTCTGGATGAGTCTTCAGAAATCCCTGGATACTGAACTTCATTTGAGCACTGCCTACCACCCTCAGACATACAGACAATCAGAACGGACTATTCAAACCTTAGAAGACATGTTGAGATCTTGCTCACTTGACTTTCTGGGTATGTGGGATCAATATTTACCTCTGGTAGAATTTTCCTATAACAATAGCTTCCATTCGAGTATTCAGATGGCACCATATGAAACTTTATATAGAAAGAGATGTTGCACACCAACCTGTTGGGATGACGTTGGTGAAAGAAAACTTGTAGGTCCAGAACTGGTGGAGGAAACGATAGAAAAGGTGAAGGTAATCCATAATCACATCATTGCAGATCAAAGTAGGCAGAAGATCTATGCCGATAATCGAAGGAAGGATTTGGAATTTCAAGTCGGTGATCATGTTTTCCTAAAGGTGTCTCCATGAAAATGAGTCATGTGTTTTGGTAAGAAAGGTAAATTGAGTCCCATGTACATCAGACCTTTCGAAATTATAGAACGAATTGGGGTTGTAGCTTACCGATTGGCAATGCCGCCAAGTCTCTACAAAGTTCACGATGTGTTCCACTTATCTCTATTGAGGAAATACATGCCTGACCCAACGCATGTACTCACCTATGAGGAATTAGAACTGGAACCCGATCTGTCTTATTGCGAAGAGCCCGTCAGGATTCTTGATATGAGAGAAGAAGTACTGAGAAACCGGACGACGCGTCTGGTAAATGTTTTGTGGAGAAACCATATGATGGAAGAGGCAACATGGGAACCTGAGGAACTTATGATGAAGAACCCCCTCGAGTCATTTCATGCTGTAGTATTCTAAAAATTTTTAGGATGAAATTATTTGAAGGAGGGGAGAATGTAACACCCCAAGCTTCTACGGTACGCTTCGCTTTGAATAATGTGATAGCGTGTGTTGTACGCAACATCGAGTTCGAACACACCACAGCCAATCAAACTAGCTGTTATGAATAGTAATACCTGCCTTTTGAAATTATATATATTTTATATTTCAAAATGGACTTCAATTTTGGTTTCGGAATATCGAAATTATCCTAAGATGAATTTTAGGTATTTTTCTGAGAACTTCAAATTTTTATGAATAGTGAAAAATAATTAAATACAAATTTGTTAATAAAAATAATTTATAGTGATAAATTATATTATTGAGTGGTTTTAAAGTATAATTAGAATATATTTTTACCATTTTATCCAATGGTGTTAATTAGAATTAACTTCACATTGAAATTGGACCTAAACAATTGTCAATCGTTTGGTATATATTGTTTCTTAAAAACATGCTATTTGTTGTGACTGCGGAAATTAATTATAAAATTAATTAATTCAAATTATATGATTGGAATTTTGTAAAATTGACATCATTTTTGAATTCGGAATATCAATTATAGATTAGGGTGAAATTTTGGCATTGTTCTGAAAAACTTCAATTTTTGATGAATAGTTAAACTACTAAGTGGTAGTTAAAAACTGAATTTTTCATAAAACATAATTTTACCGCTTCTGTGAATGGAATTTCGAAAATCCTAGAGACACAGTTAATATCAGGAAGAAAAATGTGGTTCAGTAATATGAAAATAATTTTTTGTGAATTGTAACTTTTTACTTTTATTTATCACGGTTAAAAGTAAATAGGGTAATTAAGGGTAAAAATGATATTAATATTACCATAAAACATTTTCTAATTCTATTGGACAAGTGTATCTCGACCAAAAAAAACCTTAGGAATAAAATATTATCATTTAGGTCCACTTGGATTAGATTAGGACATTTATTATTATTTAATTCGAAGAAGAGTTAAAAGAGTTAAAATCAAAGTTTATTTACTAAAACATTTTTAATATAGGGTAATACATAAGATAAATTCGACTGTAAGTATTCATTATAAATATAAAAACATTTCCTACATAATGATATTTTATTTATAATTTTTATATATTATATAATTTAATTCATTTATGACACAATGATGATGCAGTAATTACCATAATAGTGAAAAATTAAAATAATTGATATTATAATTACCCAAATAAATATAATTTGAGACTTTTATTGATTTACACTAATTTTCTAGGATAATATGACATATTAGTATTGATTTAATTGACTTTTTCAGAAGTAATAATTCTGTTATAAGTTTCAAAAAAATAAACTATTGAATAGTGTCAAAATTGACATAAAAGAGTTTTTAAAACAAATATTATATTATTAATTGATATTAAATTACTAAAAATCTATGGTTTGGCCAAGAGACTTATATCATGATATTTGTATCATTAATGGACCACTTTGGGGACTCTTGTATGTATATATTATGTTTATTAACTATATAATTTAAAAATACAAAGTGACATGGTAAATGTCAAACTAATTAACTAAGAGTTAAAACTAAATGAAATGGTTAATATAGTAACCCAAACCTGTCTAAATTCTATTGGTTGAACGGTTTTAGACATATCCCCACCTTAACCTTTGAATAATCAACTTTGGAGCCATTATAAACCAAATATGAATTTATTATAAATTAATATTTCTTGCTTTTCCAAAGGTACCCCTCACCTCTCTGTTAAAAGGGCACTCCCCCTTCTCATTACTTCACACCTTCAAAGCCATTTGGTTCGGAAAAAATCTGCTAAAATACTCTCTCAACTTACCTAACTTAATCTTAGAGGCATTCCTTTAGTCAGAAATCCAACTTAAGGATCCCTTTTGATCAAATCAAATGGAAGAACTCAAAGAAGAGGTAATGATTTCACCACCTTTTTCCAAGTTCCTTTCTTCTTCCACTTCTTCCTTATTTGTTATTACCATTATAATATAATAACTCTAGTATATTATATATAATGTGATGTTATTATAAATATGGTACAACCATATTCAGTGTTCTATCCATCCTTTGAATAACATGTCATCATACGTGCGTACGTACGGCTTACCGTCTCCACGTCGTGGTGTAATTGTTATTCAATAAATAATTATTTGGATGGGTATAATAATGAAGTGTAACTCATGTAAATAATAAATATAACATGATAATGATTCTTTATATATGTTATACCATCCATTTATATATTATTTTAATATCAAAATAATGATATTGTCTCTCGTGCGTACGTACGGACTACCGTCTCCACGAACATGATGAGATTCATTCTTCATCGTATCCATTCAAGTATAATTCTCATTTGATGATTAATACTAGTATCTAAGTACTTGATATCATTCTGGATATGATTTAGATAAAACCTATCCATTACAAACATGGCTTACGTAACAAAACATATAAAAGAAAACGAGTACGTTAACACCCACAACAATGATTATACGGCGGGTGTAGTTATTTTCCGCCCTTATAAAATCGTCGATGCTTCCCTTACAAGCATATAAGAATATTTTCAAAGAAAATGTTTTAGTTTATAAATATATGAATCCTAAATGATTTCAAAATATAAATATATATTTCTCTACAAATAGTTTTGATTTCATCTATGTCAACATCCTTTGATAGATTTTATGCTTATTTGAAGTTGATTTATTATGATACAAAACATCTATATCGTATTGAATGTTTTGTGATGTGTTCGACTGTGGATGTGCTATTTTTATATCATTCATGGATTATGGTAAAAGTATTGACATTTCGTCTGCTAGTTTTAATACTAATGTGTATGTTATGTTTAAACCTTTTCATATGGGAATGCATTGGACTTAATATGTGATGGGTGGAGCCCGCTATAGCTCCCCGATGCATCGGTAGGTCTAATGAGACAAACTAGTGTCTTGGCACAAGGCCTTGGCAAAATCTTATTTGTACTCTTGGCACGAGGCCTTGGCTATGTGGTTATGATAGTCTGGCGTTATGAATTCCATCATTATGAAAGTGGTAATTGATATTGCATGTGATTATTTGATTAGTAGAATATCCATGTGAATATGTAAATGGCATTATTTCATTTTGTTATTGCCATTCTATGTTGAAGTTCAAGTTTAAAAGACTCTTGTTTTATGTTATACATTGCCTTAAATTTTATTCTTTTTTTATGAATGTTTCTGCTATATTGTTATCTTTACTGGGCATTTGAGCTCACCCCTTTTCTATGTTTTATTTTTCCGAGGATGTGACGAAGTAGTTTATGAATGACCTGTAGGGATAGTATGTGGGGATATGAGTGTGGGATATGGAGATTATGTTGTTGTAGTAGTTTTTCACTTTATGATGTAATATAAAACTTTATGAATATATCTAGTGTTTCCAAGGCTACTAAACCAATCGGTCATTCGAGATTTGATCTTTCTTGTGATCAAGCCAATGTTAAGTAATAATGCACCGAATCTGGGTAACTGGGGTCAGAGCGTTACATTTAAAATGAAACATATATCACTAATATAATTATTCTTTAATTTATATCACATATATTCATTAAGATTTTCCTTAAAATATTTTATTTATACCATTATTAAAGAAAGCATCACATCTCTTCATGAGGTTTAACGCTCCATCCACATGAGCATCATTATCATGTGCACCACAAAATGGAATATAAGAAAGAATTTGTGTTATTAACATTCAATAAGAATAATTATTGTATAAATATAATATATACAGTTTAATTCCCTTATTATAATAATCCATGATAGTTGTTGATGTAAAATGAATTATATTAATTCATGAGGTGTTGTCCAACGTACACACCAATACTGATTTCATTTCGAATTTGATTGGCGAGGAGATGGAATTAAGTCATTAAGTTATTTTAATAAAATAATATTATTTTTAGGTACTATATTAGTTATACAATCATAATATACGAATATTTTAATAAGGTGTCAGAAAAAAATAAGGGATAATCTATATACCTCCTCTTCGGTTATCCTCCTTTGATAAGAACCAAAATCCATCATAGGACAGATTTATAATAAAAATTGTGGATCCATGACTTTTTAATTTAATTAAATAATTCGTTTGGGCTTTTATTTTTGGATAAAAATTGATTTTATGTTGATAATATTAGATGATAGGGGGTGGAATCTTATTAGTATAGTGACATGTGCTCTTGTGATTTAAAAAAAAAAGGTGTTAAAACTTTTCTCACACTATAAAAGGATAAAAAATAAAAATAAATATAAAATTAGAAATTATTATCTATACAGCCTTATAAAAAGTTATTTTATACATGTTTTATTTCTTTTTAACATTTATCTTTTTAGTTTTTCATCAATTAAATATATTATTAGTTTAACCATAGTAATTACTTTTTATGTTTTAAATATTAATTTTGGTCAATAATAAATTTATATATCATATTATATAAAGTATTTATATTAAATGTATTTAATAAATTTATCCAAATTCAATTAATTGAAGTGAAAAAAATGTAATTTAATTTAAACATTTATACGCAATGACAAATCGTGTTTCCAAGAAGTGTATTTTTATTAAAAAAATATAATATTATATTATGTTAATAGAAAATAAGAATCAATATATGAATGTAAATTAACAATAATTGATATATTATATATATATATTTATTTAATAATTACTATAGATGTATTAGTATCATTAATAAAAATGGAGAATCATTATCCACTTTAAATAAATTTTCAGATAAGCTCGTTTTTATCCAAAAAATTAACATATACAAAAATTAAAAATAAACTTTATTAATATATAATTTTTTTCTAAAATATAACTAAATAATAAATATTTTTATTTTATTAATATTCAGAATATAATGTCTCTTTTAAATAACATAATTTATGGAAATAAAATTATAGTTTTTTATGAATATGTATTTTTTCAAAACTCACTAAACTATATTTATTTTCATAAAAAGCACAAATTTTCACCCTATGTTAATTTTGATATCATTTATTCAACAATTTTTTTATTTTTCTCCGATAAATTCCCTAAAATAACAATAAATTAAAAAATTCCAAAATTAATAAAACTCATTTTTAAAGAAAATATATTTTTATACAAAAAAATTACTTCAATAATAATTAATCCATTATTTATAAATAATTTAAGAATAATTTTTATTTAATAAGATATGTATATTTATATATATATATATATCATAATGTAGTTAATTCTATTTATAGCCACCAATTTAACGGCTATGTTATAATGGTAATATATTTTTGTAGTCGTTTAAACATGTTGTAGTAAGTCAAATACAGTATCAAACATAATGTTCTTATTTTAAAATATCAATATTATATATCAAATCACATAAAAAAATTTATTCCAATATATTTGATCATTATCTTCGTAACAATGTGTTAGACTTTTGAAAATAATTGTTTTAAATTCCATGACATCAAAAGGTTAAATAAAACATCCTCTTAATATTAGAGAAATTGATGTATGATGGTCATCTCAAATAACACATACTAGGTTTCAAAATAAAAGAACATGGTTGGGATGTTATGATGGAATTGACGTATAAATTCAAAATACTTATGGATCATTGTAGATATCATAGATCAACGGAAAATAAATGATCATGGGAATGTCAAAAACTACATACACATTTACAAAAATTGTCATTGATTTCATCCAAAATTATCATAATGGGATTATATCTGATTTCAATATTTTGTTACTAGGTATGGAGAAATAACATACTATCTAGAATAGAAACATAAAAAATTATTCTTACTTGACATGTCGAATTTTGTTTCGTTAATCCATTTCAAACTAAATCCCATATTTTAAAAAAAATGACGGGTATTCAAGATAAATATATCATTCCTAATGAACTAAAATCAACATCTAAAGAACCATTTAATTGAAAAATGGATAATCAAACATCTCCAAAAAAAGTTAGACATTAAAAAAACAATCATTTACATAACCTTATAAGAGAATTCATAAATTGAATAAACCATCAAATGAAAAAATAATATATTAATCTTCAAAACTAAACATTAATACACAATAAAAAAATAATTTTATAAGTGTTCATATATCCTAAATATAATCAATAGATTCAATATTACATTGTTTTCAACAAAAAAAATGATATCATACATTTTTATCATACAATCCCAACAATATTGATAACTAATTCTGAACTATCATTGACCACATATTCACCAAATAACATTTTAATCACATGGTTACATATAGGATTAAAATTTTGTTCCCATAATTACCTCAATGAAAAAGATCATATAAACCATAAATTTATTCAATAGTTAAAAACTTATGTAAAAAAATATAAGCGGATACTTCACATCAAAATGAATCTTTACATATACATCAACCTAATAAAATGTCTCTTATAGTGCCATTATTCACATTATGATCCCTTCACTCATAACCTCAAAAGGGGTGTATAAGAAATTTAAACATATTTTCAACATTAATATATTATATATATGATGGAATCAATAAATTTTATGATATCCTCATCTGAAAACATCATAATATCTATATTTATCTAACCCTCCACTGATAAAAACACTAATAGCCTCGAATCCGTGCTCCCGAATTTGGTGTTAAAATCATAAACATTACATTCCCAGCCTTGATAAAGATAATGATGACCATATTTTTTATATCCAAAACATAAAAAATAAAAAGGAAATTTTTGATCACTCATATACCCAATTTACATTTAGATTTTTCTATTAGATTATAAGGAAAAAAATATTACATAATCAATACCCATGTCATTAAAAGATAATTTCTCCCACATAACCCAACTGTGTATATTTCAATTTGTGTCATCATCACTATAACTATGAAACAATAATAGATATTATTAATTCAACATCTTTATTGATAAATTGGAAAAAAGGAAAAATTAAAGGGTGAGCCAAAATTCTCTTTAAGGGAAAACATAAGCTTTAACAATTTAATTTGACCGGGGAAATAATATTAGAATAACGGTATGATGGCATAATAAATGTTCATGAGCATAATATAAGAGTAATCACAACCATAAAAAATATTTATAATAAATCTTGATAACCAGGAATAATTTTTTAATAATGGATAAAGTAATCAAAATAAATAATAATGAGACATTTCATATCTATCATTATCAAAAGAAACATTTATTACCCATTTAATTCCTAACGGTAGTGTATTATACTCATCTGGACTACTCTTTATATCACTTCTATAAATAGAATAACTAGTTTTGTTTATATCCATCTACAGAGTTATCAATGAATAAGAGGGCTATCACAGAACCCCTCATCCCTTTTTTTCCATTAAACCACCCGTACTTTGTTTATCACATACCACCCATCCTTGGTAAAAAATGTATCATATCTCCTTTTTTATGACAGAATGAACCATAATAATAAAAAATGTCCATGTACAATATCATGAATAAATTTTATATGGACTAAAATTTTCACAATCCATTGAAAAAATATATTTATTCTTTTCAGAAAAATATTAACTAGTGGAAAAAATGGGTTCCATGACAATATATTTTAAATATTATAAACCCATGGAAAATAGACATGTTCTACTAAAATATCATTGATATAAGTTTCACCCATGGAAAAGAAATGAGATTTATAAAAATATATTTTCAATATGATTAATACATTCAAAATAAAAAGTTTCTATAAAAATATTTTTGAAACAGTCATTACCTATCCTAAAAAATAATGAAGATTTTATAATTATAATATATCCTAAGTGGAGCATAAGTAAAATAATTTTATTATGATTTTTATGAATTGAAATATAATTAAATATAATTGAAAATAAATTTGGGTCATATAACCTTATAATTTTGAGTAAAATCAATTGATCTCATCTTATAAGGGTAAATGAATTTCAAATGCAACTTAGAACAATTCTTGAGGAAAATATACTTTACATTTTTCAATAAAATAATTAAAATATACAAAAATAATGAAATAATTGTCTTGGAAAATAACATTTGAATGATTGAAATTAATCTTCCAAATATTGATTTTTCCTAATGAAAAAAAATTCCAATCACGGAAAATATTTAAAATACAAATATTACATTCAATTTTTTATAAAAAACATAAAAAAGCGCCTTATTGAAAAATAACATGAACATTGATATTAAAAAAATTAGTAAAAACACATATTATGGGTAAAAATGTCTTTTATAATTCATAATAATAACTTTTATGAACATATTTTTGAACAGATTTGAGAAAACATGGATATGAAAAATAAATGATTCCAATATAAAAGAAAATAAAAATCAATATCACTTACAAATAAAGTTCTCTATGTTTAATTAATGAAAAATGACGAAATTTGAATCAAAAATGAAAAAAAAATTATAAATATTGGATATGAAATTCACTAATTTGATGAGAATAATTTCATATTATTTTCTTACTATACTCATACAACATAAATAATACTAAATGAATGTAAATGGTAATATCAATACTTTTCCACATTTGTGACCCATCAATCATAATCGCCACGAAATTATAACTTCAATTAAAACATGACATGTCATAATCATAATGTTATTAATGATATATATTGTCTAAGGGGATGTATATACACCTCAATAAAGAATATATCTTAAAATAATTTATGTATATCACAAATAATGAAATGTTCAGATGAATAACCCTTACAATTGTTATAATATTGAATTAGAAATTTTAGAAACTAATTAATTATGTGTATCAAATGTAGATACAAAAAAATTAATACAACCCCTGACATTAAAAATTAATTAAACACATAAACATAATATATAAAAGGAATGGAATATATAATATGTCCAAATAAAATGAAATTGATTTATAAATTTCGTTAATTCTTGGATATATTAATAAAATGTCCCCTTACAGGAAATAAATTAAATTTATTCTTATAATAATATTAATTAATAATTTTTAATTATATTACACGTAAATGGGAAGTATATACAGGAAAAAAATATATATTAGTGGTGAATATAACATTTGTATACTACAAATAAATATTGAGATGAGAAATCATTTCTGATTTGGTAGCTTTTGGATCATAACTCCATGACAGAAATAACATAAAACAAAACATTAAATATCTTGAATATTAATATATACATGAAAAAATATATTAAGTTGTAGTTTATAAATCACAAAAATAATTGGTTCTTAAAAAATCTCTATCTCATAGAAGAAAATATTGAGATGAAACCCTTATATTTAGTCCAACATTATTGGAAAGTTTTCATACATCATGTATCTATAAAATTACATTGATTAATTTATTTCATAATAATAATTTATTGTTTTAAAAATAAAATTACATTATTTATTTATGTTATATTTAATTATACAATTTAAAATTTGATTAGTTAATTCGAAATCAGGTGTTTGGAGGACAGTTAGTTCATTGTTTCAAAAGAGCTTCAGTCTATTAGTCAATGTTCAAGTAGTCATTATTTAAAATTCTGGAGAATAGTTACCATAAAATTAATTTATACATAAATTATACTTGTAGATCCAATAATTAATCATTTTTTGAAAATTAAATATATTAGAATCTATGAGATGGTTGGTCATCTGTACACACGGGTAATGTTTCCTTTTCTTCGACTATCTTTATGGAATGATGATATGTAATTATTTTTCTTCCATTAGAGATATTAATATCATAAATATAATATAATTTATTAAAATATAGATTAATATATATATATATATCATACATTTTATGAGGTGATGATTTAAGAATCACATCACATAGTGGAGGTGATAATCGAGATGTATGCACAAACATTGTTGTAATTTTTCAGTGAGTATAAAAGTAAGAATGTAAATTATTTATTATATTTTAAACAAGATAAATATTTCATTAATATCAAAATTATTTCATTTATATCACATATATTCATTAATATTATCCTTATTATCTTCTATGTAGAGAGTGATTGGAAAACATATCCCATTACCTAATGAGTTGGTAGTCCACTTTAGAGAAGAACGACACTATCATATCAACCATATAATGGAATATAATAAGTAATATATGATATCATAATTATATATGTATAATTATGTTACAATTTATTTATATATATATAATTTAATCGAATCATTAAATCAATCTGTGAGAGATGATGATCAAAATTGAATGACATCGTTATATGAGGTGGTTATCCGCCGCACACAAAAATGATGATTCCATATCCCATTTGATGGGAGATTATATTTATTTAGATAATTAAATTAACATAATGACATATAATTATACGGGATATTCATTTTAAATTATTTAAATATAATTAATTATTATTTTAAGGAGATATAATAATAAATAAAAAAATACTCTCTTAGGCACAATACTTATTCCATTGACTGCCAATGTAGTTAATTCAAAAACCATTGTAGCCTAAATTTATGATATAATAAATGGATATATTATTTTTTAGGTAAATAGGGAATTATTTTGGGTAGGTATTCGGTGATACAAATGGATTTTAATTTGGGAATAAGAGAAGAGAGGGGGTGCCCTTTCATATGTAAGTTTAGTAGAAGACCTGTAATTTTTTAATGGAAAAATGTGACCCCTCATTTTCACATGCCACATGGATCCAAAAAGAACTATTATCAATCCATATACTTTATTTGGTATAAATAGGGACAAAACATAATTTTATACATGATTTTATGTCATTTTAATGCTTATATGGTTAGTTTAACCACCCGATAAAGTTGTTTTCACCTTATTCACCTTATTCATGTTTTCAATCTCTTCAGTATTCATGCTGGAAAAATGAAGATAGCGTCATTAGATTATAAAAATTATTATTATTTCAAATATATAATATAATTTAAAATATGGAATTCATATAAGTGTGAAATGTTAATTCAAAAATAATTTTGCAAATGAAATGAAAAAAGGGTTTCAAAGAAGTATATTTTTCCAAAAGGAAGATATTTTATTAACTAAATGTATAATAATAATCATTTTATAAATATATATTATTATAAATTGTTGTATAATTTATAAATTTAACATAATAGATTCCTCATTAGTAATTAATATCGTTAATTAAAATGAAAAAACTATATTCACTATAAAATAGTTATAAAATTTCATGTTTACTAACAAAAAAAATTAATACTAAAATGCAAAATAATGTCGATTAAAAGTAATTAAAAGGATAAAATTTAAATTAATAATAATTTTTTTACTTTAAATAATATTCAAAACATTATTTTTTTAATGTTAATTTAATTATTTAAGGAACTTCTAAATTTACAAAAACCATATTATTCGCTATTCACAAAAAAGGAATATTTTTCAAAAAAATACCCCAATTTCCCCCAAAATTCTTATTTATATAATGAGTTCAAATATATAGTTAATATTATTAAATAAATTTAATGTATTCATTATAAAATACATATAATATTTTTTACATGGAATGAAATTTTGATCATTTTTGAAGAAAAAATATTGTTAAAGAATAAAAGTACATTACTAGAAATTGATTAATTATTTACTATAAATTAATCAATAAATTATACATTATGTAAATATATATATATATATATATATATCATTATTTAAGTAATTATATTAAAACATTCCAATTTAATGGAATGGTTATAATGTTTATTATTTTTAATGGTCATTTATGCTCGGTGTTACATGATGAATATGAAATCAAACATAATATTATAATTTTAAAATATATGGGTTCTACCTCAAGGGGATTTGTAAGTGTGATAATTTATGAAAATGTTTTGGGTGCTATTTTAAAATGATGTTTCATTTGTTTTTAAATTGGTTGGAATTCCAATATTTTTGTAAAGTCATGTTTGCCACTTGATCTGGAATGGAATGAAATGGGTTGTTTCTTATGAGGTAGAAAGTGAAACCATGAGTTTTTATGAAATTTTCTTCAAATAAATTCAATAGTATCTATATTTTTAAATACAAAAAAAATTATAGATCATGTAACATGAAATTCTGATTTTATCTACCATTACATGAATCAAAAAGTTAAAATGATACTTAAAAAATTATTAATATATTATTATTAAATATTATAGACATTAACTTACTGTTGCAATGGCGGTATGAATATTATTAACATAATTATGAAAATAAATGGTTGATATATGTATATAGAAAGAAATATTTTGTTAGCAATTAATAAAAATTTAAAATAAAATACATTTCAAAATAAAGGAAATATTTTTCAAAAAAACTAATTCTATACAAACAAACAGGTATTACCTAAATAAATTAATAAACCCATATTTTGTTAATTATTTAAAGGAAATTTATACATTATATTATTAATCAATGGATTATCATTCATCATATTTTTTTTCTTGTCAATAAATAAGTATAAATTGATTTTTACACTTTAAAACACTATTTTTCTATATATTTTTTTGCCTCGTTTTTTCATTCTTATTTTAAAAATAATTATTGAAATGATATAACAATTAAGTGGAAATTTAAAATGATATTGTGGAATTAATTATATCCAAATTTACTTTTTCTTAATGTTATAATTTTTTTTAAAATATAAATACTTTGTTGAATATTGAAAGATACAAAATTATAAATAAAAATAGTATTTTCAGAATAATTTATAAAGTCAATTTATATTTTATATTGTAATTATTATAATTTTTTCCAATTATATATATTAATTAAATTTATTTATAGGAATTAAATTTCTCAAGGAAATTTTATATAAAAACTTTTCAATCATTTTTACACTGTCTCTTTGAAAACATACATTCTCATATTGTTTGTATGATTATTTTTGGATTAAAATTTCAGTTTATTTGAATGGAATTTAGAAAAATCGATTAAATATTATGAATGAAAATAATTTCAATAATCTTATAATTGTATATTATTTATCTACTAGTATTAATTTGGTAAATAATTAAACATAATTTTCATGGTTGAGGGTAAAATGGTTTTAACTAGGGTTAATCATAAAATACATTAGTTATAATTACATAAATACTCAGTTAAAGAACCTGAATTATGTGGATTTCTAGTCACAATGTATGGTGACTAATTATTTTTTGAAACTAATGACCCTCTAACATACTATGATTTAGTAAGGGGTGGATATGTCGCTAAATGGAAAGCAGGAATGAATTGTCAAATATATTCCATGTACCGAATCGCATGCCAAGATTTAGATGGATCCTCTAATTGATGTAAATCCTATTTGTTATAAAATTGTATTAATACAGAACCTAGACATCAATGGTCAATTTAATACGTATAATTCATTATTTTTTAAAAATTGATCCAAATAAAATATGGTGGTATACTATTAATAAAATACATCACCATTCATCTTGCATAAATACCTCAGAATTAATCATTTAATAGTATCATACCATGAATATGAGATTTTGAATATGGATATCAAAACAAATTCCCATAATAAGAACAATTAGGTGGATCGATTCATGAAAAAACTCAATGGGGTTCTACCTATAGGTAAATCAAATAATTTATGAATGTTATAAAGATAAATTTTGGGATTAATGAAATCTTATTGGTCATGCAACATTAATTTTGATGAATCTATAAAAAAAATTCTATTGCAATAAATCAATGTGATTTTTGTGTCTATAAATAGTTTAGTGGGATTATAGTCACTTTACAAATATTATATATTTTGGTAAATGTTCTTCATCAAAATTAGATTCCAATATTACAGATTATTATCATGTGGTGAAATATGTGATTCTCCATTAAAGACTTTGAAAATGTATGATATATATTCTTTTGATCAAGATATATCACGATAGATCATAGAGGTCGTGTGGCCTAAGACATGGTAAAAGTATTTACATGACACTGTTTATATTTAGTATGGAAAAATACAATAGGTGATTTTTTATAAGGTCACATAGAATTGATTTTTCTAATAAAAATTTTCCTAAAAAAATGTGATATATATGCTGTTAAGGATACTATATTTATCAAAAATTCGTTCAATCATGTATAACATGTTCTATACCAAGATAAATGTCTCCTACACCTTTAGTGATGTAGGGAGATATATGGGAAATCTAGGACACTTCCACTGAATGGATAAAAAATTATCCTTATCTATTTGAGGTAAACTAAGGGTGAGTTTTTGTTATATAGAGTTGTCATGACCCACATTCTCAAAGATGATGGTTGATATAGTAAAATTCCAGACCCTTACTTCCTTATGTTGAAAGATATATAATTTCCTTTGGTCCCACCTTCATTAGTCCCCAGATCGGTGACTAGAACCATGGGTATAGAATCTAATGTAAAATAAAAGTTATTACCCATTTATAGAAGTAGATCAGGAGATAAGATGGTAAATCCCTGCAACACCAAATACTAAATATAAAAGTGATTCCCAAAATCCAATTCAATAAGATTGTACAAAATAAAATCATACAAATTACAAGAAAATCTATAAAGGAATGTACCAGAAGGAAAGAAATATAGAAATGACAACCATCCTGACGCCTAAGCCTGTAATGTCTGGTACAATCCTCGAAGTCCTCCTGGAAACCTGAAATGAGTTATATATGTGAAAGGAGAGTATATAGGTATAATCTGTAGGGAAATAAAAATATCTTGTGCACATGGGTGGAGGCATTCTAATTCCCTATGAGAAAATATAGTTAACCAAAACACCTAGCAAGGAAAACTATCCACCCTGCCTCACCAAGGAATACTCCCAAAATAACATTAGATAGGTAAAATAATCGTATTATCACATCAATATTTGGGTACCCCACACCACTTTCCCACTGGTTATTTAAGACATCCTATGAATTAGAACTTCCCCAAAAATTGCATTGTTTTAGAACTACCACCCCAACAATAACAATATAGGCCATCCCAACGACACGTTTATCCCTCCCGAAAACACCTGGGCCACAACAACCACCACCACGCCCGAAGGCACCTTGTCCAGAATAGCCCCTTCCATTCTTGAAGACACCTTGACCTCATCAACCACCACCAATACTAATGAATATTGAGCATGAACAACCCCTAGAACATTTGAAGACACATGGGCCACATACAAAGAATCATGGAAAATGAACCCTCAAGCTCACACCTCGACCAACACACCACCACACACCCTTCCCAATGGGTCATGGGCTATAATGACCCCCAAGTCATTAAAACCCACCCAAGGAGTCTTGGTCTACATGGGAGAGGAGGAAGAAAGGATCTAATTAGAATCAAGTCATATGAATATTAGAAAAATACACTCCCCATGAAATGGGGGAGTTCGACAAGAAGTGCCCAACATGGGTGGGGTGGATATAAGAAACACAAGAACTAAACTTTATACATATAGATAACCAAGAATTAATTCCAATATATTGGTTCTAATACCATCAACCAACCCGAATGCAACAAAACATGCTGCTACCCCTACATGATCATGTACACAACACCACCAACTCGAGAACAACCCACTTTTGGGAAACAGTTCCCCATTATATCCTTTCTCATTGTCATGTTCAAGTAATTTTAATTAAAAATTTCTTCACTAATAGGCATCTAACATGTATTAACAAAACAGAAAAAATCAAATGAAAAAAAATCTACACATAAATTTTTGAATTTACTCCCAGTTCCCCTAGAAATAACAACATCAAAATGGGATCTGTGAGAACCCTCAAAGTAGTAGCTCCACATGGACTCATATTTTGAAAACAACAACCTCTCAATGGTATCTTCCATTCCCATCCATGCCACCCCTAAAATTATCAACCAGAACAACCATATCTATCACACAAATAAAGAAAGAGAGTTTTTTCAGATTTTTCCAACATTGTTCATTATGTACCTTATTTCCATTTGGTTAACCAGGGTGATCACACTTGTTTTATTATTTATCAGGAATCCATTTTATCAACCATGTTTTCAAGATCAATTAGTTTCCAGAATATATTCAGTCAGTCACAGGATCATCAAGAAAAAAGAGCTTCATTAATGTTCAATAATGGACCACCAATTACAATTATTTTTGATGGACATGAATGCATAAAATTAAAAAGCATAATAACAAAGGTTAAAAACAAAAAAAATCATCATTTTCCCACCCCATAATTCTTCAAATATCGATTTATTATCTTAATTAATGGTGATTTCACAATTGTATCATGGGAGAATCATTATACCCACACCTCATGATGCACAATAATGAGAGGCAAAGGATGAACCCATACTTGGATGATCATGTTTTAATTGTTTCCTCTTTACACCATGAACTGGGGATGGCGTGAATTATAGGATATGAAAACACCAAGGTGGAGTGGTAAGGGCTCCATCAAGGGTGAAATATTAATCTATGGATGATGTCTTAAGGAATAATAAATGAAGCCAAAAGGAATAAGTAATATAGGATAACATCATAAGAAGATTCCATATAATAAAATTAGGGATACCATTTCTAAGTGCTTTATAGTCAGATCGTGTCATAACCACATAGCTCCATGGTTTCACAAATTGGGATTAATTGATTTTTAATAATACACATTTGAAATGGTGGAGATTAACCACCAGATGGAGGTGAGTTAATAGATTTCCTCTAATAGGAGAAAAACATGTAACAAGGGAGACATTGGAAAAACATAGGAAACTGAAAACATGGAAAAGGGTTTCCCACTGATTAAGGTACAAAACTTTTGGTATTTCATTGATTTTTGGACCGTAAGAGGGTTTATAACATCCTTTAAGGGTCTTAAATCTCTATGAAATGGGTGTTAAAAAAACTTTTACGTCAAAAGAGGTGTTATTGGAGAAAAACTGAAAAGGCATAGAGAAGTTAGAAATGGCCCACTGATGGGTGGGTCACTGACACCCTGGCACGGTCTCCCTAACATTGATTCCCTAGAAATGATGGAACATCGGTTCCACTAATGCCCAATGGTGAAACCGATGGACAATAATTGCCTCCGATGGTCGATCAGTGCCACAAATGGTCGATCTATGGTAATAATGCCCATTGATGCCACCATTTCCGATTAGTTTCATAGATGACCGATAGATTCCACCTACGCCTATTGGTTTCACTGATGTCGATTAATGCCAATATTCATTCGACCTGAAATATGGGAATGTTTTTAATAATTCACCAATGGTCCACATTATACCTCAAACATTCGGACATGTCAATGTAAAAAACATGTAGGTTTCATGCCATTACATTATATACCTATCAAGAAATTATTTAACTCGAAAATTCATGAGTAAACACAATAAATTGAGAGGGGTATGACCAAAAACCTCTTAAGATACCTCTCAGGGAAAAACTACCCTTCAGGTTTTTGAATTTAGGAATAAAACCTCGACAACTAGGGATATCACTCTCAGATATAACTCTTAAAAAACATATCAAACACTAATTCCATTATCCCCATGTAACGACACAAACATAGAAAGGTCACACAATCTAGACACATGGATTAGGTATCTCATTCCTCTTTGTCAAGATACTATCCACATTGGGTGGCACAAAATCGCCCATACGTTTTTAATCACATCAAAATTAAATCATCTTGATTAGGGATCAGGTCTTACCCTTCCCATAGTCATAAATTTTCAACCAAAATGGACAACATGGAAACAACATATCATTAAACATGCATGGTCACACATTACATCATAAGAAAGGAAAAAATAAAACACAATACCAAAACGTATAATATCTCTGGGTAGTGGGCTCGCTTGTATGCATACAATTCTCATGCACCCTTTTTAAGTCCACCCTGACTCCACAACACAAAAACAATGGATATGGTATGTCCTAATGGATCCTTCTCATGGCGATCCTCGATTCTCACCGGCCGCTCTATGAACGTCACATCATCGTGGATATAAAAAACGTCCCAATCAGGGATGTGGGAGTCATCCTGTAGATATTGATGGAGTTAAGATGCATGGAAAACATTGTGGATCCTCTATAATAGTGGTCGTAATTCTATCTGATATTCCCCCACGTCGACTCGTCCCAACACCTAAAATGGTCCGACGAACCTAGGATAAATCTTACTCAGCTGCAAAACCACCACTACCCATGCCAAGGGGATACCTTCAAGAACATGTGGTCCCCAAACCCGAACTCCAAGTGTCTCCTCCTATGAACAGAATATGACTTTTTCCAGTCCTGAGCTACCTTCAAACATTCACTCACAATATGATCTTTCATTGTTGTGCTCTACACCACCTATGGGCCATGAACACCTACCTCCCAATCTTATGTCCAGCACATAGGTGAACAACATTGTCTCCCATATAGGGATTCAAACGGTGCCATTACAAATGTAGAGTGATAGATATGGTTGAATGAAAACTCTACTAAAGGAATGTGTCGTACACATGATCCTCCAGGTCTAGAACACACACACGCAGCATATCCTACAACGTCTGGATGGTCTGATCCACCTACCCATATGTCTCAGGGTGGAAAGAAGTGAAAAGGCGTAGCTTGGTTCCAAAAGCATGATGTAATCCCTTCCATACTCATGATGTAAAACGTTTATCATGATCCATAATTACGGTTCTGGGAACATTGGTCAATCTCACAACTTCATTCATGTACTTCTGTGCTATGTCATACACTGTGCTCAACTCCTTAACAGCCAAGAAGAGAGAAGATTTCATCAATCGTTCCAACACTACCCAGATGGAATAACATACTCCATCATCCATGGGTTTTCATTTGACAAAATTGATTTAGAGTTCATCTGACTTCCACCCATGAACGTCTATGGGATATAATAGACCACCGAGATAACAGTTTTTAGCCTTCACCTGTTGACACGAGATGTAGTTTTCCATAATCATCGCCCCTCGCAGCTTCAGTATACAATACCAAAACAGGCCTCTCAAGCCTTGATACAACTTGGATTCACCCTGATGTTTCCCTAGGGGAGAGTCATGGAACTCACATATAACTCCCTCGTGCATCCCCACTTAGACAAACAGCTTCCCACAAATAGAATCAGATTCTAACTATTCTATGGCCATACTTACAGAGCATCACACTTTCTAAAATGATTATACATCACTTTGTCCCCATATTCTACCCACTAAGACTACTCCACCTATCCGAACAAGGTAGACTACACTGTCATATAAAACATAAAACACCTATCATCCTCCAATCTCTTGCCCATATTTAAAGAAGCAAAATTATTCATTCAATTCCAAGCATCTGTCGACTCCCATAATACATCCTTATGTGACTTCCTACTCAATTAATCAACCACATGCTCCCCTTTCCTGAGGTGGAGGATATATTTAATTCATATTCTTAATGAAACTCTATCTACCTTCAATATCTCAATTAAAGGTATCTCTCAGAGAAGACATACCTCAATCAATTATGATCATTGAATACCACTAAGAATTACCTAAAGGGGTAATGAAACCACAATATCAGTGTGAACTCCACTGCTGCAATATCCAGGTCATGGGTGGCATTTTTATGTTCATGAGGGTGTTACTGCCCATACCCATAAGTGATCACCCATGATACTGCATTATCAAACACCCCAAGCCCATATAACATACATTACAGAACACTTCAAATGTTACCCCATCGTATGGGAACCTCAACATTGGTGTAATGAATATATTCCATTTCCAATAACTAAATGTTGTCTGGAAATACTCGCTACATAAAAAATCATCATATTATCTGTACAAGGATTTCAAAGGTGATGCAACATGAGAAAATTCAAGTACAAACCGTTAGTAGTAACCTGAATGTACCATGAAACTAAGGTCTTATGCCATGTTCTAGGGTTCTTCAAATGAATGAACCACTTAAACTTTCAATGGGTCCACTTCTATTTACTGTTCGGACACCACATGTCTAAGGAACTGAACCTATCTTGTTTGGATATTTCAATTTGACAACATCCTATAGAGCCAGTACTGTTGGAGGACATCCGAATCTATCCTTATATGATTGGTTTAGTCCTCCTCTAAAATTTATTAGATCAAGATGACTTCAGAGAACAAAACCATGGACCGGTCCATTAAATCACATAAAATAGAATTAATGTGCCCCGTGAACACAGTTGGTGCATTCATAACACCGAACGACATAACCAAAAACAAAATGTTGTCATACATGAACCTAAAAGTAATCTTCTAGATGTCACCATTCATCACCCTCAATTGGTGATATTTAGACTAGAAGATGATATTATAAAATCAAACATCTCCCTTCAACTGGTAAAAAAGTATTTCGATCCTCGGGAGGGGGTAATGGTTCATGATTGTCACCTAATTCTGTATTCTGTACTCTATGCATAGTTTGAGACCACTGTCTGACTTTATTGCGAACAATATTGTTTCACCCCATGGCAACAGACTTGGTCGGATAAGACACTTTTTCATCGGGACATCAACCATAATCTGCAACTCTAGCAACTCAAAAGGATTTATCTAATTGGGAGGTATTAAAATGGCTAGGAACCAGGTAGTATGTCTAACCCAATGTCCACATCACGTCGATGTGGTAGACTCACAACCACTTTGGAGAAGATACCATAAAACTCACTACCATCCCCATGAACATCCACTATCTATGAGTATAATGATTCCAATGAAAGCTCGGCTAACAAAGAAAAAAGGGGGTCTACAAGCTGGATTCCCTCCTAGAATCCCCACTCACCAATGAAGCCTATATGATGGCTTACCATATCTGAGAACCTAGAATTTCTCCAGAAGTAGTCGATAATAGAATACAAGGAAAACATTTATTTGATGCCCAATATGACATCGTATGGCTACATTTACAGTAGGAAGTGGTCCCCACTAGACTAATGTTGCCACAACATCACTCTTCATCCTCCAAAAAAATCAACTTGGATAGTCTAACATAAAATTGGCATACTCAAAACTCTGGTAATGTATTGTATCTCTATATCTAGAACCAAATCATGGGCTAGACTACGTGCAATAAAGGGGTGTAAATCTCCTGAATCAAACATATCACTAGAATGTGTTCTAAATAAACTGATTTTCCCTAGAATGGGCTCTAGCCATGTTTGAACTGCTCCCTATATGGAATGATACATCCCAAACAAAAATCATGTTCCCCTCAGTTTTTAGCCATCTATTTTCCCACACCTTGGTCATGTTCCATGAGCAACCTGAAGTTAGTCACCCACTCCAACATATGATGTTGGAGATTTCTAATGCAACTGTAATGGTTAGGTTGGAAACTACTGCTACTAAAGCATGAAATGAACCTTCCAACCACCACCTTACATTACTCAGACGGGGAACTGATTCCAATTTTCCCCAGAGCTGCAACAAGAAAATCACATCGGTTCTATGAAAGTGGAAAAAGGGGGAGCACTCGAAGATTACACCTCGAACTGCTGAGGCACGCTCCCCGTCATCCGAAACCTAGAAGGCCCTGATTTTGGGGGCCTACAGTTGATGGCATTCTCCAATGATGAGCCGAAATGGCTCCCCTCTAATTGAACACGTCCCATAGTGTGAATCCTCTCTATCACCTCATCATTCTTCTGAACTTCCATGTATGTCTTTAGAGTGAAGGTAGTTACAACTTACTAATGATAAGGTCATAGATCCTACTCTAAGAATCATTCTTGCGAATCTTAATCCAAACAGAGGTTCTGAGAAAAAATAAGGAGATCCATGAACTTGATCCCTTGATCCCTTATCGTCATACTCCCTTTGATGGAGGGAGAGTAGCTACCTCATCTTCTATTCCTTCTTCGTGGATGAATGGAATTCCACCTGGAACTCCTTCTCAATGTCATTCCATGAAACCTTATCTTCCCTCTACTCCCTAAGATAATGTTTCCACCAGTTAAATCCCGCTCCCCACATCTGGCTCGCTACCAGAGGAACCCAGTACTCTGTTAGAGCCAAGATAAAACTGAAAGTGTTAACTTGCCCTTCTATCCATCTATCTCACTCCATGTATTAGATTACGCCCTTGTATATTCCAAGAGACTATCATTGTAAGCCACAAATATATTTTTTCACTGGTAATCCACCTCCTTTTGATTATTCCTCCACTGATCAACCAAATCAACCTACTATGCATCTATTGCACATACTAATCGCGGACGACATTTGGGTGGAATACCATAAAAGTGAAACAAAGAACTCGAAAGCCTTAGTAATATATAAAATAAATTTAATACATTTCTTGTCATTGTATTTATTTAAAATTACCAAAACACCCAAGACATAAGGAAACATTTCCTTATGATGCAGGTTCCTTTACTATGGTCTCTACCCTACTATCAGTGTAGCCTTGCTTAATCGTTCAGTAGGTCCACAGTCCTTGAATCAGATCACATTGGCCCTAAAATCCCATGTCCCAGATAGACTTATGTTTCCTATTTCACACACCATGATTCCCTAACAGTGTTTCCCTACCATCCCATGTAATCCTTTCTCTACCTAACCCATAACTCCATCCAATTTCTCAACCATCTACTTTTATATTATTCATTCATGACCAGTATTCTCCAAAATTAGAGAGGGGATAGAAAACTATCAGAACCTTCCATCATTAAGTTGAATAATATATTATGACCCCCGAGTCCCACCATCAATATGCCCTAGAGTGGTGACTTGAACCAATGGTATAAAATCTCACATAAGATAGAAGGAATTATCCTTTTTATAGAACATGATCCAGATATATTATGGTAAATCACAATAACACCAAGGTCTAAAGATAAAATTAAATACTAAAATCAATTTCCATATGCAATTCCAGAATAAACAGTTCCAAAGTACCGGAAAAAACTCTAAAGGAATGTATCAAAAGGACTTAAAAGCATCAATGACAACTGACTCGATACCTGACGTAGTAATCTCTGGCATTGTCCACAAAGTCCTCCTACAAACCTGAAAGCAGTTATATATACGTTGGGTGAGTATACATGTATACTCGATAGGGAATCCTAATGATCGCATGCCCATGTGGGGATGCATTCTAATGACCCATGTGAAAATATAGTTAACCAAAATACTAAGCAAAGAAAAGTTTCCAAACATCATCATCATGGCACACACCCCAAATAACAAAAGTAAAGTAAAATAAATTTAATAGAAAATTGATAGATTCCTATCCTGTACCACTTTCCCACTGATTATTTTGAACATCCTACAAATCAGACCTCCAACAAAAATCCTACTACAGTCTAACTAGCCCCCCTTCAAAAACCATATGGGACTGACTATCCCACCTGTAAACACATGGGCCACAACAACCACTTCCACGCCCGATGATTCCTTTTAAAAAACAACCACTTCCATGCCTAAAGCCACACGGGACTTAGAAACTACTACCATGCCCGAAGCACTTGTTCAGAACAACCACTTCCACACCTAATGACACCTAGGGCTCCGGTTGAAGACACTTGGGAAATGAACCTTGCAGCACACAATGGGGCTAACCCACCACAACACACCCTGTACAAAGCTTCATCAGCTATAATGAACCTCAGGATATCATAACCTACTGAAAGAGTCCTGGGATACCTAGGAGAGGGATCGGAAAAGAGTTAGTAACCATCCACTCATAGGAATGATGGATGAAACACCCTACTCCATTACATGGGGGTGTTCGGCACAAAGTGGTCAACATGGGTGGGGTGCGTATAGGAAGAAAAATAACAAAAAATTATAAATATAGATAACTGATCACTCAAAGAAACATAAGGGTTCCAAAACCTACAACCAACCCACACACAACCACTCTTGATGCTACCTCTATATGCAAAATCACACGACACCCACAACCATACCACAACCCACTTCTAGAAAATAGTTCCCCATTGTATTTGTTCTTGTTATCATGTTCATGTGATTCCATTTAATTATTTCTTCACTACTGTGAAACTAACAGGAATAACCCTAATAATGATCAATGACTAAATGAAAACATCCAAACATATGATTAAGCATTCACTCATAGTTCCCTTTGAAATAACATCATAAAAATGGGATCTGTGAGATCCCTTAATGTACTAGAACCAAACAAACCTCAACATACCAAGTCCAGAATAGTAACAACCATATCTACATATCCTAAGATTCACAAGCCAATAACCTCTCAACCATAGGTTCCATTCCCATCCACATCACCCCACAAAGCATTAACTAGAACAAACATGTATATCACCAAAACATAGCAAGGGATTTTTTTTAGTTTTAACCAACCCCGTTCATTATGTTACTTCATTCCACTTGGTTAACTAGGGTGATCAAATAAGGGATCTTATTAATTTGGAATATGTATAATCATCCAAGTCTACGTGATTAAACAGTTTTGAGGATACAGTCATTCAATCACAAAATCATCCAAGACAAAAAGCTTTATTAATGCACAAGAAGGGACCACCAATAGCCACTCTTTTCAATGGACATGATCCCATACAATTCAAAACATAAAAAAGAAAGGTAAAATAACACAACATCATCATCATTCCTTCCCCTCATTCTTTAAATGTCAACTTATTATCATTGTTATAGTTGATTTCATCTATGTCTCAAGGGAACATCATAATACCCACGCCACATGATTTACAGTAAATTCAGGCAATGGAATATGCCCTATATGAATGATCAAGGATCGAAGATTTCTTATTGCCTTAAGAACTGGGTATGGCATGACTTGAATGAAAAGAAAACTATACTGCTAAGAAGGAAGGGTTCCAGCATGGAAGCATGATTCATCTCTAAAGGATGACTCGAGACGCACTAGAGAATCAAAAATGAAGAAGGAAGAGTGGATCTCATCTTATAAATATGATTGATCCTAAAATCAGGGAGACTATTTCGATGTACATAAAAGTCAGATCATATCTTCACCACATGGCTCGGATGTTTGACACATTGGGACTAAATTATATTTAATAATTACCCTAAAAAACAGTGGAGGTAGGCCACATAATGACATTGAGTTGATAAATTTCTATTAACAAGAGAAAAATATGTAACAGGGTAGAAACGGTGAAAACATGGGAGACTCGAATATACGGAGAAGGGTGTGACCCCGGTAAAGAGGCCACAAATTTTTTAAATTCAAGGATAACCTGACCCTTTGACGATTTAAAACATCTCTTACTAGCCATAAATTTCATTTAAAGGGGTATTAAAACAGTTTCACACAAAATAATCATTCTTTTAAAAAAACAAAAAACACCTGGAAAAGCTAGAAATGACTCACTAATGGGTGAGTCACACAAACCCTGACCCTGTCACCCTGGAACCGATGACCTGACACTAATGTTGACTGGTTCGATTGATGGCCCTTCGGTTCCACTAATGCCCATCACTACCACCGACGGCTGATCGGTGCCAACGATGCACATCAGTGCAACAAACGGCCGATCGGTGCTACTGCTGCCCATCAATGCCACCGTTTGTTCAGCCAAAAATTTGGAAAACTCTTCAATGAGTCACCAATAGACCCCATGATACCTCAATCAATAGGAATTTGAAATGTAATGGACCAGAAGAGATACCAGACTAAAGTAGCTCAATCCAAGATGTGGTAACTGATTCTATAGTAATGTCGAAGTGTATTATGGATTATATTGAAGATAATGAATCAGTTTTGATAAGAAATTTATTCCAAGATCGTTATTTTTTACTGATTAGTAATGACCCCATCATAGATTTTTGGGATAATACTACATGAGTTTCTCTCACCAAATAACTATCGTGACGTAAATCGATGAGGAACATATAGTTAACGTATCATATTCTTTGGTATTTTTCTCAGATAGGCCAATTTTGACTAAGAAACCTTTCGATGTATGAAAATGTTGTCAATACCCTAAAAACTCTATCATAATATAAAAATTATTATCATGTGTCTTTGAGAAAACTTAATGTTATTAATAGTTTCCTCCATGAAATGATGATGTTTTTCGAGTTTCTATAATAGACACAATAAATTTTTTATTTAGATTATTTCCTATATAAATCGAATTTATGATTTAATATATAATAAAATTTTTCGCAATATTCTTCATGTAATTTACTGAAAATAACCTAGATTATATGTTTCTTCAAAATAGTTTAGTGTAGTTCCTCACTATGATGAGAACCTTGGGAAGCTATGGTGAAATATCGTAATTATTTTTTCGTTTGGTAAATATATATAACTATGATGGGGATCATATATCTTCTACAATAATGTTTCACTACTCATAAGAGTATTTTGTTTCATTATATGAAATTTTCACAGGTTATTCTCAATGATGGGAGATTTTAAGGATAAATATTCTAATAAAATTTCTATACATTTCGGTGTCATCTGATATTCCAATATGTGAGTGTGTGTATTAGTATATAGACATTAATAATACTGTTAATATCTATCCTGAATCACTTATATTAATATATTAATAAAACCAGTTAAATTTTATGTTATTAAAAATAGGATACGTTGGTTATATGATGATTAGAAAGTTATTAATAAATTAGATGAAGAAGGATTTGGACCATCCATTTTTTAAAATTTGTATCATAACCAATTTATTGGAATGAAAGTGTTGAAATAAATTACATTTCCATTATGATGTAGACATGTTTATTTTGGAAAATCATATAAATACATATCAAGATGTATATTTTATGACACACGTCTGTAACCAGTTTGAGGAGATATGGTGTCAATTGGATTATATTACATAGTTCATTATAATATGTTGTTGTTGATATTGTTACATTATTTTCAATATCTAATGTTACATGAAACCTTTCTAGATAGTAATATTAGTGTAACCCCTCTAATTTTTATGAATTACATATTCCTAATAAATTTAATTCCATTGATATCTCGTTTGACACAGAGCATCCAGTTTTAATGAACCATGATATAGTATTTATATTATTTTATTTATCATGAACTTTATAACATATCCATTTAACATGACAGTATGAGTAGGAATAAAAACAATAAAATTTTAATTATAATTGTTTTATATAAGTAAATATTATTGATAAAAATTATTATAATTTTTAGTAAAGTCTTTATATGAAAAAAAATATTTGATTCACAAAAGACATTGTTTTTTTGAGAAAAAGTAATTACATTAACTTTTACCACATTCAGAAAATGTATTTTATAAAACAAAAAAATTAAATTTCAAATTTACATGTTAGAATTATCTATGAGTAATTTTTCTGTATTTTATGAAATCATTTTTTATGAAAATTAAAAAATTATCTTTTATATTAATAATAACCTTTTATTTTAAAGAAGATATAAGATATATTTATTTAATATTATTTTAAAATTTGAATTAGTTCAAAAATATATTTAAAAATATAATTCTAGTTATTGGTATCAATTTCATATTTAATTTTGATGAAAAAACATTCTAATCTTTGGGAAACATTCCCATTAGAAAACAAATATTTCATTACATCAGTATCATTAAACATAAATTAAATTCAGCAATTTATTGAAAAATAATTTTTAAAATTTGATTCCATAATTTTAGTATTATTCATTTATATTAGGTAATAATATTAAATATAAAGAAAATATATATTACCCAAATTAAGTTTAACTCCATGTTTTGTGTATTACATATTTTTTTGTTAAAATTAATTTTCCACACAACTATGATTTTAATATAAATAATTGGATTTAATTTTAATAATCAAGTGGAAAAAATTATCAAATAATTTTCATTTTCGTTTTAATTATTAATATTTTCATTTCTTACGTAAATAAAAAGATAAATGTTACCATGGATAATATTAAAATTGGAAAATTACGTAAACTAAATGAGTTATGAATATTATGTTTAAAACATGTGATGGTTTTGTGAGTTTTATATAATACATATCATCATTGGGATCTATTATTTATACTTATTTGAAGAAATTTGGGTGATAGTAACTTATTTTTATAATAGTTTTTTATTTACAAAAATATAACTCCTCAACGATTATAAACGAGAACTTTTTCACCTCACATATTCTCACCACTCAAGCCATTTGTATTAACAAACCCCAAAATATTCCACAAAAGGTCCTTATAATTTTTCTAGAACTAATTTTCATCCCAAAAATACAATCATATTGTCTTTAATATGATATCCAAAGGTGGTTTTAAAGCCAATGTAATTGTCTTTACTAAGCACTTTCATTTGAAATTTTTTTTTGGAACCATCATTAATGTCTTATTAAGTCCAATATAAGAACAAAAATATCTATAATATAGTTATATTTTATTATTATTATGGATTAATCGATATCCATCTCATCTTCAATAAAATTGGAAATGAAATTGTTGGTCAAGTGTACGATGGACTACTGTCTCACATTGCGATGTTATTCATTTTTCCATCACAACCACTCCAGGATGGATATAATGATTGATTTGATATTTTATGTAATAATTTTAATATTATTATACCTATGTAATTATAATGAACCATAAACCATATTAAATTCCATACATTTTAAGTATAATAATGTGTCTTGTGTGTACGGGTGACTGCCTCCTTGCGAAGCGATGTGAATCATTTTTCACATACTCATTACTCTAAAGGTTGTAGGTGTACATTTAATTTATTTTTCAGATATATATTACATAATATTATTTTTATAATGTTAAAATAATATTTACATTCATATAATTTCTTCACTTATGAAAATAGAAACACCTTTCATGAACACATGCGGCCTACAATCTCCATGAATGGTGTGTTGGATTTTCTATCTCTAACTTGTATGAATTATTGTATATATATATATAATGAATATATATTATATAAATATAATTTATCATATTCTTGATATGATGAACCCATGATTCAAGTTGGATTTTAAATATTACCAAACCATATGATATATGAAAAATTATGTAGTTTTTTTCGAAAATATTATTTATAAAATATAATTGTTAATTGACATTTAATAAACATTATATTTAAATTATATATTATAGGATACAAACTAATATATTTCATTAATATATTTATAAAATAATAATATTTTTTATATCATATGTTTGAATTTTTATGAGGGATATCGAGAAATAAGATAAGGGATTTTTATTTCAATTTTTCTTCTTTGGGGCATACAATATGTTGTGCTTCTATATTCTTTATGAATATTATATACATATTATTTTACATTTAATACAATGAATTTATTTATTCTAATGATATTTTTTGATCATTTATTATTATTCATTCTTTGGGATTATGATTCAAAATATAAAAAAAATTAGTAATTTTTTATACTAAATTATATTTTATCGGTATTTTTTTATGTTAAATAATCTATTGATAAAATTTTATGAACTATATTGGAATAAAATAATAAATTTTATTTTTACATAGTAATAAATTATGAACCCATTTTCTAGTTAATTTCCACCACTTTATACACATAATACTGAATGATGTTTTTTAAAATAGAAAACATCTGTAATTCTCACATTGGTTTCAATTCCCTTTTTCTTCTATAAAAATTTTGTGTAATTATTTTTTTAAAAATTACCACTCACCAATGAATTTTTGAATTCATTTTAAATAAATTTTCACTTTTTATAAAAAAATTAAAAAGTATTCATCTTGTTAATTATAAAATGAGGTTCCTTTGGCTTTAACAAAAATGTGAAAGGAATCTCAATTTTTAATATGTATGACATGAATTTAATTGTACTTTATCCTTACTAATCAATGATTTAAGGATTTCATAATTTTTTCCAATGCATTTTTAAAATAAAATATTATATTAAATGATTTGTGAGTTTTTAGATTTGAAAATATATTTGTAATGTAGAAAGGCTATTTTCCTCATGAAATGATCCGAGCGATCATTTAAAATCATTTACCTTCTAGGATAACATACATTGATGTTAAATATGATTTAATAAGGATATCACCCAATGATATCATTATTAATCATTCACATAATTTTTTATGTTAATGATTAAAGGATTTTTATGAAACCATTTCTATTTCATAGGTTATACCATGATAAAATTCATATAAAGACCTATTTTTTCTATGGGGTTTTCTATGATGAAATAATGAAATTTTTATGATATTAGTTACTTATCCATTGTTAATGATATTATATAATAATTATGAATCCCTTTAATTTTCATGGGTTTTTATAGGATGATTTTTTATGATATTATGGCACATGTATGTATGATTTAAATTATGTGATGTGTAGGACATGTATCTCTATCCAATGCCTTCTATGTATATTGAAATATCAAGAGATAAGAATGAATGGAAAGGGGAGTAACCCAAATTTAGTATGGGAGTTTGTCCAAAATAATAGTCATGGGAGTAAATCATGTATTATATGATGGATTTTAGAGTGAGACCAATACACTATGTGTAACACCCCAGGTAAATAAAGAATATGACATTTTTATATTTATCCCTATTTTTGAATATTATTTTAATATTTATTTAAAGGGAAAGCTATGCTCGATAGCTTACCCAATACGCAACAACGAGTTCCTTTGGAGTCTTACGTTGCACTCTAATAATAAAATAATTTTTTTTAAATGGTAGTTAACACATAGCCGTTTTAATGACGGGAATGAACAGAACTAACTAAAAAATGATTAAATATGTTTGTCAAATATTTTTAGTTTTTAAAATAAATGTTAGAGGATTAAAAATGAGAATGAATCCAATTTTATGCGTAAACATTCTAATATTCTTTAATGGTCGAGTAAACGCCTTTTGATAGAGAACCTCTTTTAAATCCACTTTATGGCAATTTTATGTGTTATATTTGAGAAAATAAAATTCTTCTTTAGAATCGGCACATCAAAATTTACTTTGTGTAAATTTTTGGTATTTTTTCGATAAAGTTTATTTTTTAATGAATTGTGAAAACTCTTGTATTTTAATTCAAAATCTCTTATTAATCTAATTTATTTATATGATTAGATTATATTTTGAATTGGTTTTAAAGTGAAATTAGAATATATTTTTACCATTTAATCTAACAATGGTCATTTGAATTAATTTCACTTTGAAATTGGACTTAAACTAGTTTCAATCTTTTAATAGACATTGTTTCTTAAAAACACGCTATTTGTTTTGACAGCAGGAATTAATTATTAAATTAATTAATTCAACTTATATGTTTTGAATTTTTTAAAATAGACATCATTTTTGAATTCGGAATATCAAAAATAGCTTTGGGTGAATTTTTGGTATTTTTCTGAAAAACATTAATTTTTGAAGAATAATGAAACCACTAAGTGGTAGTTTAAAAACTGATTTTTCATTTAATTGAAACTTTACCACTTCTGTGATTTTAATGTCAAAAATATGACATACATGGTTGTCATTGGGATGTAAAATGTCGTTCAATGGGATTAAAATAATTTTTTGGTGAATAGTAACTTTTAAGTTTTAATCGCGATTAGAGGTAATTAGTGTAATTTAAGGTAAAAATAATGTTTTAATAATATGAAATGACCATGAAAAATGTCCTACCCTTATTTCAAGAGTCATTTCCGACCAAGACAATCCATGGGTCAACTTGGGGACCCCTTGGAGACACATGATAGGAAAATTACATTAATACCTTTGTATTTAAAGTTAAAATTAAAATGTCACAAACATGTGTTGTTTTACTAATTCAATTTTTCCATGTGGTAATAAAAGTCATATTTTTTACTATAAATATTCATTAGAAAGATAAAAAGATTTCATAGATCATGATATTTTTTTATAATTTTTAGACATTAAATAAATTTAATTATTTATGACACCATGATGATGCAGTGATTACCTCATTGTTTAACGATTCAAATAAAATGAAAAGATAATGTAAAATATAAGACCTAAACATTTCAAAAATCTATTGGATGTGTGGTGTTAAAAATTTTATCTCCTTATACTAGAAATATATAATTATAGGTCCTTTTAAATCAGAAAAAACATTTTATAAAAATGATACTTTTCAAGACTTTCCAAGAGTCCCCCTCCTCTCCTCTTATAAAAGGCCCCCACCTCTACCACCTTACCCACACCTCTCAAGACATTGTATCGGCCAAACCCTGCCCATGTTGTCTCTCCACATCACTCTCTTACTCCGAGAAGCCTCAATTTGGGCATATGTCTTTCCAAGTAAGCCTTTGAGCTCAAATTAAAAAGAGTTACCCAATTTAAAGGTAAAGTCTTTCCTAGTGTTCTTTTGTTTTATTTTGCTTCTCCAACCCCCTAAACTTTTTTTATTAATTTATTTTGTAACAAAACCAATATCATAAATATACTTGGATCTTGTTATAATAACTATTTGACGTACACATACACACACATCCGTTTAATGGATAATGAACATACTGTTTCTGTGGATGGTGAATTACTGTCTCACGGAATAATGATTGTTCAATATTCTTTTAACAACATTAAAAGTGGCCATTATGATGTCACTGTATTTTATATATGATATATATTGTATTTATGTTTTCTATATGCTTCTGTATTTTATATTTAAAACATACCTTTATTTTTTGCATGTTCTGCAAATGTGATAATTTTATATGAGGAAGTGTGGACTACCGCCCCCTCAAGTGATGTGACTCGTTCATGCAATACATGGAATTTATAAAGAATTAAATTAATGAACATATGTGACCTATATAACATATATATTATAATACAATTATAATATATATATATATATATGTAATTTTTTTAATTCCATTAATATGACAATAAAAATGAAAGTAGCGTTCATGCGTACGTACGGCCTACCGTCTCCATGAACGGTGCTTTTCACTTTTAATCTCCAAATGTTATGGAATATTATAAAATGAATATTTATTGGATATATATGATATTTTAATAATTAATACTATTCTGGAAATGATTTACTTATAACTACATGGACAATCATTTTCAAACAAGTTCAATTTTGACTCATGCACCAAACATCGGCAAAAACGTCTGATATGAACAAACATAATTAAACAATTATTATAACATTAAAATATGTGATATGAACTGAATAATAATATTTAAAGGAGGTTTTAGGCAATTATAAATTGACCAAAGTTTATTATTCAGGAATATAATGAAACCAAGAAGACAAGTCGGACTTGAGGTAAGGGATCCTACCCCTCTCTTTCTTTTTAAGTACACTCTTTTATGTCATTACTTTTAAGTTAATATTTCTTAGTATTGGGATGTTCTTTTATATTAATATTACTGTAAAGTTTATGTTCATATGATGAGAGACCCTATTTTCTCTCATCAATCCATTTTGGAAGTTTTGAGTGGTGCCGTTTGGGTGCCGAATTTTCGTAAGAGATCCAATCTCTCTCTTTTTAAGTACTCCCCTTTATGGAACTTCTTTTAAGCTCCTCTTTGTTATGTTGGGGGATGTTATTGTATATTCATCTTGATGTAAATTTTATGTTAATATGATGAGATACACTATTATATCTCATAAATCCATTTTTAGATGATTTAAGTGGCGTCGTTAGGCTGCCGAGTTTTCGTAAGTTATTTTTCATCTCACTTTTATTCTGGGGAGATTTATGCCACATTTGCCACCATTACCTTTGAGTGGTATATGTACTTCCCATTATTCCACTCTTTGTGTAATATAATTTCGTTTATTAGTATTTACATCAATTTTTTATTTTCCTTTATTCATGGGGTGTATGTTTCCAAAGATACCCAAGACGGTAAGGGTACCTTTCACCCGCCTCTTTTTAAAACACTTCTTTTGTTGGGTATTCTAATTTACATATTTTAATGTTGGGATATGTTCTTATATATCCTTATTGGTGTAAATGTTATTTTCATGTGATGATATAACTTTTTATCACTCATCAACTCGTTTTCTGAATTTTTAAGTGACGATGTTAGGCTGTCAAATTTTTGCAAGGGAACTTCTTAACCCAATTTTGATTCTTTGGGATAAATATGTACACCTTGAATATGACGTTCTATTAATATGTGTGGATGAAATCTGATTTTTATACACATTATATCAACTTATATTTCGTGTATTCATTTGTCACACATAATTATGAAATGGATTTATCCTTAATTCCAAGGATATTGTCTTTGTATGGGACTTCGTCTCAATATCCTTCCATTGAGGCATATTTTGTTTTATACACAACTTTCTTTTATAAGGTGTATAATCCCCTTTGACTTTTAATTTTATTCAAAATGAATCTTTTTCTATGAAGCGTTTTACAAAACGGAAAAAAGGAATGTTTCTTTTCACGTAGGTGGTGACAACGACTTTTTCTGCCGCCGCGAGTATTATTTGGTCTTTAGATTCCTGAACAAGTCGTGACTTTTTTTTAAAATGAAATAAATACCATATATTCTTTTTTGTATTTTGTTATTGAAAATGGATTTTATAATGGATTTTTTATGTCATTATATTTATGTGATATATTGTGTGTGAAATATGGAAATGTTTTCATTCCATTATTTTTATTATGACTTTATAATGGTACTTGGACATTTGACAGGTGGTTACGTGATTAACCATATGACGCGTGGTACCGTGAATACCAGGATGGGTGGTTATGATATATCCTCCAATGCATTGGGTATGGAAGTCGGATGTATGGCTATTCCCTTAAGTGATATGTGTTGAAGTCGACCGTATGATTATTTCATTTAAGTATGTTTATGTCCCAAGTTACCTTTATATGTTATGTGTTCTTTATATGGGTTTTATGGTAATCTTGTGGTTACAAAAGTGAATGTAATGATCTTTTATTCAGTGAAGAGTTTTTACTACATCATAAAGGTGAAAAGTATTACTTTGATAAAGTATACATGGTTTACTTATTGTTTTGAAAAACTAACAGTTTTCATTCTTTGTGTATCCCTTACTGATCAGTTTATGCTCATCCCATGATTTTTTTTGAAATGTTTTTCATAGTACATAAAGTTGACTAGGGTCAAGGATGGGATCAAAGAAATGTCAGGCTGTCTAAAACATGGAACTAGACATGTTTCTTTTTAAGAGAATTTATTTTATGGAAACTTGATTTTATGATAACTACTTCTCAAGCCATATTTCATATTTTAACTTGCACGAAGACCTACTATGATGTAACCCTATGATATAACACATCACAAGGGTTCCAATGAAAAAGAAGGCACGTCAACAGGACTCCCAGTCTGTATGTTATTGGAATTTTAGTGTTAAGGGCCCAATTCGATTTAGAGTCGATCTAACCCGACCATAGACCAACATTATCCAAAACTCTAATGGAGATTCTGATAAGGACCCTTTCGCTCCAAGGATTTAGTGGCACAGATAGATCATCAAATGGATATATAGTTTGCATGATATGGGTACATATGCATAACTAGGCCCGATAGGGATCCGGGTCTGGTCCAACCAGGTCGGACCGACCTGGTCCGGGTGGGACCCAGCCTGACCCGGTTGGATGGGGTCGTGGGGGGCTTGGCCCACCGAGATGTGGAATGGACCGGTCCGCTCGCTTGGTGTGGCCTAACAGGCAGTCCGGCCTGCTGGCTGGCATGACCCGCAGGGGTCGCATAGTCCACTCCTCCCGAATGGCTCAAAGGAGCCATTCAGCTCCATTAAGCATAGTGCCAGGTGGCCCCACCATTTCAGCCGTGGGACCATCGTGGATCTGGTACCTTCCTTTTCCATCATCACAGCTTCACATATGTTACCATTCAACGTGGCGCACGATGGCGCACCCACTTCACCAGTGCAGTCGGCCGAGGGACAAAAGTCGCATCATCATGTCGCGGCTCCCCTCCGCGGCATGCAACAGCGCTCTAACGGATCAACTGTGAATCTCCATCGATGCTCTAGATATCTATTTCCATCCCATTCAGTGCTTACGAGTCATCCAGACTACCAAAATCAAAGCATGACCCTCTGTGTCATGTTGCCTTTAAATTGAAAAAATCTCTCCTGAAGAACACAATGATAAACAAAGAATTGGAGATTATGGGACATATTCATTTGGAATATTCCCTCCACATTAACAAGATAGAAACTGTGAAAACAATTCCTCAAAGATAAGATTTATTAAAATAATCCCCCTACCTCGATATCTGTGGAGGTGTCACAGTTGCGGCAGGAGGAGTATCCACGTTTGATGGAGTCGTCGACATTCATCAAACCGAGACCATTTCCGCCTGATCTTCTATCATTCATTGGTGGATGCATCCATAGGACATTCCATAGTTTCCTATCTTATATAATTCAATCCAAAACCCACCCCGACCTCCGTTTAAATAGAAGGGTAAAGGTGGTTAACACATTGGGGAATTAATGAAGGTCATTAATTGAATTAACGAACCATTTTTAATTCACATTTTTTGGAGTAACATAGTTTATGAGACAAGATATTGAATTTTTTGACAAGTCACCAGTCCCTCCACCATCTATCATCCGTTGGAGTAAAATAAATAAAATAACAATTACATGTTATTTTACATTTCATTAAAAAGTACAAAAACTAACTTTTTCTAACAGCTTCCTATGGTCAAAGTGAAGCTTCCCCTAAGAAACTCTTGTCACTATGGATTCAATGGTGCGGTCATATTTTTAATCCAAGAACTAGTTCAAAAGTTAAAAAATTCTTCCCATGTGTTTACTTAACATACCATTAAAAAAAATCATAAATCTGTTCTGGGCACACTGGGACTCTGAATCATATGGCGTCAATTTTCATAGACTTTTAATAATCCCAAATAATTTTAAAAAATTTTTATGGAATTTCTAGGTCTTTACATTCTCCCCACCTTATGGATTTTCATACTCGAAATCTCAACAAAACTAGGGGAACAAATGGGTATACTGAGCACATATCTGAGTCCCCAACTCCCATGTTCTCTTCTGAAGGTTCCCATATAGACAATGAACTAACACGAGAGTAATCAACCTCCCATTATTGAACATCTCATTTTTATCATCTATCTCCATTGGGAACACCACAAATCTCTCCCCATCATCAATTTCCAGCTCACCCCAGTCGACTACCGGTGATGGATCATGCATGTATCTCCTCAAATGTGAAACATGAAAAACATTATGAACCTGAAGCATCTATTGGGGAAGATCTATATGGTACGTCAGGTGCATACTCTACTAAGGATCTAGAATGTACTAATGCACATCGTAGATATCTTTCCGCCCTAACCAATCAATTTGATCCTCATCGCGGAGAGACCTGTAGAAAGACATGGTCTCCCTCCTCAAACTCCAAGGATATCTGTCTCCTTTCAGCATAACCCTTCTTCCAGCTCTATGTAGTATTCATCCACTCCTATTTTATCTATACCTTCTCTATGGTATCATATAACAACTTTGGACCCGTAAGTGCTTACTCCACTGGGTATGTCCAGCAAAGATGTGATCGGCAGTGTCGCTCCTAAAAATCCTCATTCTGAGCAATGAAGATAGTGGAGTGGTGAATATTATTTTAATAAAACTCCACTACAGTTATGTTGTCCTCCCAACTACGGCCAGAATCGAGGACACAAGAACAAAGCATTTCTTTGAGGGTTAGTATGGTTTTCTCTTTATGACCATATATCTGAGGATGAACGGCCCTGCTCAAGAGTAGTTGAGTTCTGAATTCCAAATAAAATCCCATTCACAATTGGGATTTTAAATGTGCATCATTATATGGGAATACCATAATTGGAATCCCTTGAATTCATAGAATCTCTTTAATTTATATAGGTCTCATGCTCTCTACTAATCCATGCCCATAAAAGGGTAGGAAGTGGGACGAAATTGTGAGTCGGTCAATGATAACTAAAATAGAATCATGGCACTTGACGAAAGTGGTAGAACTGTCACAAAGTCCATGGATATACCATCCCACTTCTTCTATGGTACCTCATGTGTCTGTGCAAAGTCCACTGGTACAGAATGTTCTTCCTACACTTGCTGACATGTAAGGCATCGGGATACAAACTAAGCCACTTCATTCTTCATCCCTATCCACCAGTACTGATGCTAGATGTCCTGTTACATCTTCTCCACTCAAGAATGTACTACCAAATGGGATGTGTGTAACTCCCTCAACATCTCATCTCAGAGCATCGTTGGTACTATATTGCATCCTCTGAAAAGAATGACGTTCTCCCCAACTTCTTAAAATCCATCAGGATCCTATCCAAAGGATATCTAAGCACATCGAGTCTCATACTCTACATCCACAAGCTGTTCCTCCAAAACTCACTGATGTAGTGGGGGAGTGAAAATCATAGACGAGAGGAAAGCTACTTCATCTCTATCCACAAAGGATATCATCAACACGACTAGCTATTTTTTCACCTCACTCAGCAGTTGTAGACTAGACCTCCTACTAACTA
The DNA here is from genome assembly GCA_963277665.1 of Viscum album. Classification (NCBI taxonomy): domain Eukaryota; kingdom Viridiplantae; phylum Streptophyta; class Magnoliopsida; order Santalales; family Viscaceae; genus Viscum; species Viscum album. The sequence goes on along the minus strand of OY728121.1, from coordinate 198,507,799 downwards.
TGTCTACTAATATGTTCCCCTTTCATGGATAATATACTATATTGAAGTCATTGTATTAGAGGAAATCTAAAAATCCTCTCTATATTAGGTTCATTTCCTTTTGAGAGAAGACATACCTGAGACTTTTGTGATCAGAGTAAATAGTAAACTATTCACCCATCAAGTAGTATTACCACATCTTCAGCACAATGACCTCTACTGATGACTCCAATTCATGGGTAGAATAGTTATTCTCTTGTTGTCTCAACTGAATTGAGACATAGGTGATCAATGATCGCTCCGGTAATAGTACAAAACCCAATAAGGTCTGTGATGTGTCGCAGAAAACTACGTACCCATCGCCCTCTTCTGGTAGAATCATGATTGGATCACTCTTCAGTCTCTACCTCAGCTTATAGAAACTCTACTATAACTTAACTATCCACAAGAAAGGATTCCCCTTCTTCATCAAAGCTGAATGTGGTTCCCCAGCACTGCAGAAGTCAGGTAAAAATCTCTGGTAGTACCCATCCAATCCTAGGAAACACCGCACCTAAGTCACAATCCTGGGTGGATCCTAAGTAAGAACTACCTCTATCATTTCCAGATCCACTATGACTCTAGCCTCCACGATAACATTCACCAGGAAGTTGATTTCCTGTATCCAGAACAAGCACATCATGAGCTTCTCCTATGGTTGTTTCTCTCATAGTGTATCAAGGATTATCCTTAGGTGTATGGAGTGCTCCTCCTCTGACGCAATGTATATCAATATTTCTTCGAAGAAGACCACAACAAAGTGATCAAGGTATATATGAAAGATCCTCTTCATGATCTCCATAAACACTTTAGGAGTGTTGGTCATTCCAAAATGCATCACTAAGAACTCGTAATCGCCATACCGACATATTAAGGCCTTCATCAATACGTCCTCTTCCTATACTCTGAGTTGATGATTTCCTTGTTTGAGGTCTATCATTGAAAACAAACGAGCTCCCTACAGCCAGTTGAAGTGATTATGGATCCTTGGGAGATGATAAATTTTATTAATAATCACCTGGTTCAGGCACCGATAGTTTACACAATGTCTCAAGCTCCTATCCTCTTATGTGGAGAACATGCTGGGCCTAATGAACCCCTATCCCTATAAGTCCTCCAACTATACCTACAACCCCCAATGCTCCATGGGAGCCATCCGATATACTGGTGTAGATATCGGTGTCGTCCCAGGGTATAGGTTGATGTAAAATTCTACCTTTATCCGTGGAGGCATACTCAGAAATTCATCATGAAATAAATCAGCATACTGGTCCACCACTACAGGATAAATCTTACTCCTCATATAAACTACTCTGAGGGTGAGGCTATACTACTGATGAGTAATTTGATACACCCTCCTATGATATATAATATCCTATTCTTAAATGGTTTTCTTCTCATCGGTGAAGGTAATACTGATCCAATCCACATGTACTCACCGAAAGTTACACCAAAAATAGTTGATTTTAGCCAGGACTGTGAATAGAGAGTTCATACCAAAGATGATATTGTAAGGCCTCGACAGTACTACTAGAAGATCCCAGTCGAGTCTCTCACCTCTTAGAGTGAGCTCACACTACCTAAACTAATGTGTAATTGTCGGATCTTTTCCTATAGGAGTCTCTAATAGCAAGGATCATGCCAATGGTCCATATCAATCTATGAGCTCCGAATGAGTGTCGTGGCAATGAAAGAGTGACTGGAACCTTTGTCTTCAAGTATTGAAACTTGGGTGCAATTGATATAGTTCGTATCTATAATAATTTTTGGAGTTTTTTTGTTATAGGACTCAGCTTCGAGAAGCTGTACTCACCCCTGTCCACCTGCTACCTATGGTTATGGTGGATCTCCTAGTGGTGGTGGAGCTAGAACTTCAAATCACCACCCACCACCTACAGCACGACCTACTTTCTTGACTCATCAACCACCCTATGGACCTACTCGAATTAATCTCTACCTCTGAATCGGTGGTCCCTCGACCGTATGATGATGGTTGGTATGGTGGGTTGGGTAGTTATGAGCCATGTGGCCCATCCTGTTGCATGTGAAGAACAGTCTGCCCCCAATGGACATTCACTTCCTCGAGAGTTCCGCACCTCTGACCCTGTATCTCAGGATCATCCACCGATGGGACTGACCCAATTATACCTCTGTGTCATCTTTCTACTATGCCCTTTAGATGACTCGACTACCTGTCATCTAGTTGTGGCTCCCATTGTCGGTGCTTTCTCAACTATGAAACTCTCCACCAACAGTGCTTGCTTGAGCCCTCCACCCTGCGTTAGGATATTCAGTGATATCATCGATGCTCCAATCACTCGCCCAAGACCCTGCTAAAAGGTCATGGCCCTAATAAATGGGTCCCATACAATGCTAGTTGATTTGTGAAAGAGGTATTTGAATCTAGATGAGAACTCTTCCAATGAAAAGCTTCCCCAAAGAAAGTTCAACAGCTCCTAGATACGGACTGAGCATAGTGTCATTGGAAGAAACTCCGCCCTGAAGAGCCTCTCAAAGTCCATCCAGGTGAGTGTCTCCTGGTCATGTTTCAGGAGCATCAATATCTGCAACCTCCATATTGTTCCATTGAAATGTATAGCAGCAAGGATAACCATATGCTCTAATTGGGGCTGAACCAAGTGAAAAACTCTAGCTACAACCTCCATAGAGTCTGTATTTTCCTTGGAATATGTCTCCCCATGAAACCTCAAAGGCGCCTTTCTCTAGATCTCATGAAACACACTCAGTCAGAGTGCATGGTCTCCAGGTGGGGCTTGAGGCAATTGCTTCCCCCTAGTAGTGGTGCTGCTGGTACACCACCCTAAGGTGGGAACACTGTTAGATGGCCCTGCACCGAAGCCTCATCGATCGGTGCGCCGTCAATGTTTACTCTCTTGAGAATCCTGGCCAGTTTTCTATGCGGTGGCATCCTGAAAAAAAACAAGTGCACCGCGATCAATAAGTTATACCTTGTGTGTAGACTAAAAAGAGAAAAATGTAAAAACGTTTTCAAAACACACACAATCAGTTTTTTCATGCACCAAGATTGAAATTATAAATCAGGGTCCTGGTGTATGGATACATCGGTAGCCGCACCAAAACTGGACTCCAAAAACTGAAAAACATACTCAAAAAACATAACACTATTACTCCAATAAAAATATTATAGTCAAATATTTTGGTAGGACCGACTCCTTTGATACCACTTTTTCATGACCCTTCCCTTAGGTCTCGGACGATGACTACCCAATGCCCAACTTCCATAGGCCAGGGGTTGGTAACTCTTACCGGAAGGGCATATCCCTAAAATGGGAAGGCATTGCCTCCAAACCTGTACAAACACAGAGCCAATGAACACAACATGATTCAACCATGATGTAAACTGAAGTAGTAAATGTGTTTACTAAAAGTAATGGGGGATGGAATACAATCCCATCAAAAAATATACAACTACAACTGAAAACAGAAAATAGCTGTTGTGATTTTCCACCAACGGTCCTACCTGAATGGTACGCACAACACATCCCACTGCTTTCCATGTCACCCAATCTCTATTGTGTTTCACCTGGTCCTAGCTCCCTCAAGTCTCAGCCAAACTGTTCATTGTCTGCATAAGAGAAAATTAGTTTCTATTGAATAACATGTAGGGGTGAGTATATAAATACCTATTAGGGACCCTAATACCCTCGACAGTCTCTCAGAATTCCAAAAAGTAAAAACCACAAAGCCTGATCTCAATCAGAAACCAAAAAGAAATAGACATAACTAAAACCTTGATAAATAGATTTATAGAAGTAAAGATTATTATTCGCAAATCTATATCATATTATTTTATCAATAGGAAATTCTACTAACCATATGGTTTATAACCCACATATGGTCGATAGGTACTATCCTCCGTTGACCCGTACGTGATCTGACCTGCCCAAGATCGATAGGTAACTACCCCTCGCAAGACCCACACATGATATGACCCACACAGTATCACTGAGCAATGACCCGTATAGGATATTACCCACACAGGATCAGTAAGTTCGGAGCCACACAAGATCTTTCAGTACTAAACTCTGTATGATCTGTCTCAAAATTCCACCTTGCTACCAACCATGAGATTCCTACCCACAGTACGCTGGATTCATGGAGAACCACTCCTCAAGCCATTAGTTGTAATTCAACAAGCATGAAGTCCCACAAATAATTAACTTGATGATCAGCCATGTCATAAGGATTTCAATGCAATAGAGGGTGCATCAACCAAACATCTGGTGAGTAAATTATTTTCATTTTACTGGTGATGGCCTAGTTGGATTCAGAGTTGACCCAAACCATTTGTACTCCAACATTCTTCAAAACTATCATTCAGTGTATCAAAAGTACAATCATTCTCCAATTATCCCAGTGCTACATATGGTTCATAAAATGGAAATCCGGTTCTCAATATACAGTTAAATAAGCATAACTAGGCATGAGAGGGGTCTGGGTTTGGTCCGACCCAGTCAGACCGATCGGTCCCGACCATGTTGGGCATGACCCGATCTTGTATGGGTTAACCCAACCTGACCTAGCACACTGGCTAGAATGAATTGTGGGGGTCACATTCACCAATGCTCCGAAATGTCGTAAAGGAGACTTTCATCTCCATTAAGGGCGATGCTAGATGGCGTCGCCCTGTAACCTGTAGGACCCACAGGGATCGGGTCCCGGACATCACCACCACTCTGTCTTCAATGTTGTGGCCCTTCAACATAGTGTGTGATGGTGTGCCATACCCACCTCCACAGGTGACTGACGCCGGACTGCCTTTTTCTGCCACCATGACCTGATGGCGCGAAACCCCTCTGCGGCGCACGACTGGGCACCGCCTGTTGTCGGCAGCATCGCTCACCAACGCCGACAGATCTCTCGCGGGGCTCCGGACATGCTCTGGAGCTCCATTTTCATTCTCGTCTAATCCTACGAGCCTTTTGGACTACCTCTTCCACAATGTGACCATCTGTATCGCATTTCCATCAAATTGGGAAAACTGCCCCCCGAAGAATGCAATGATAAAATAAGAGGAGGGGTGCCTGGGCCTTGTTCGTTTGGTTCGTGCACTCCATGTTAGCATGATAAGTGGTTGGAGAATAATTAATTAAAGATAACCTTTTTAAAATAACCCCCCTACCTCAAGATCCACATGAGGTGTCACAGTTGTGGTGGTAGGAGCATCCACGTTGGATGGATTCGTCAAATTTCATCGACCCTGGATAGTTGATGCCCGAGCATCCGTCTTCTATCAGTACATGTTTCCATCAGACATCTCCAGAGTATCCTCACTTGATGAAGTTGTGCTGAAACCCCACACCGAGATCCATTTAAATATGAGGGGTAAAGGATGGTAACATATTGAGTAATTGATGTGGTTCATTCATTGAATTAATGAACATCATTTAATTCACAATTGTATAGTTATGCAGTTTATGATACAAGTCATTAAATTACCTAACAAGTCCTCGGTCCCGCTACCGCTTCTCATCCAATGGAGAAAAATAAAATAAAATAAAACATACAAATGTCATTACTATTCTTTAAAAATTCTAAAAATTATATTTTTCTCCCAAAACACTGCGGTTGAAGTTAGGCTTCTCTTAAGCGAATCCTGGCACTAAGGATTCAACACTGCCCTCAGATTTTTAATCCAAGAACCGGTTCAATTGTTCGGAAATGCCACCCGCGGGTTTACTGAACGTACCTTTAACAATGTTCAAAAATCAGTTCTGGGCACACTGGGCCTCAGAATCATGCACCGTAAATTTTGCAGATTCAAAATAATTCCAAATAATTTAAATAAAATAATATGGAATTTCATGCCCTTTAAAAAACCAACAGTACATGAGAAAATCCACTCTCGACATCAAAAATAATTCATCCCATCTTCCACTGCCTCATCACTTCTCGGCATGATATCCTATTAAAAAGTGCATGGTCCTCGTACAAGTGTAAATATAGACACCCCCTCAATCATCCTATTCCTAATAAAAATGGTACAATGAAAACATATTTCCATATACTCATCTGGAGTAGGCGCTAGTAGACCATCTGGTTTCATACCTTAATCTATGAACCACATAGGCCAAAAAAAATCACAGGGTCATGAAACTGAAACAAAAAATACCCTCCAAACCATCACAAAAAAATAATCCACAGAATATAAGAGAAACAATAGACATATGATTATTGGTTGCCTTAAATTTATGGAGAAATCCTCATCGCACTGAACCCACAAGTCACCCTTTGATAGGGGAACTCGAAAAACTATGGCAGGGCCACCCAGTGATGACGACACTGAAATCCCTTCGAGCCATCTTAAATCAAGACACTGTAAATCAAAAAACAATTAAAACATTAAAGAGAGGAAATATCAAAAATAACATCGCAAAAATAGACCTCCAAAACATAAGAACTCTCTGAATGATGACCTTCAGTAAGCCTGATCATCAAATCATGTCGACGCCTTCATGACCGCTAATGGTGACCAGATTATTCCAATTCACTCACAACTAATGCATAAAACAAAGAGTCAACCTTCACCCCATTAGTTGGGAAACCGAAAATTAGACCATCACCACACCGCATTGAGATATCATATAATCTATATGGGTAGATCATGAAGAAAGGTCATAAAATAGTGACATTAGATGAGATAGTTGAGCCCACAGAGTTGCATGCTGCCATCACCTTGAGAGAAAATAAATGACATGAGCTCTCCAACTAGAAGCATCGTGGATTGGAACAAAATAATATGTATGGCACAAGAGAAGAAGGAAGTAGGGGGAAACCTAAGGTGGAGCCCCTTTAGGGCTCATTAGCACTTCTGCCCCACCAATTTAATTCAAATATCACACTATGGAAATAAAGAATTAATCAATGAATAGATTGTGAATATAAAACATATATCCATATAAATTTTTTATATAATCTAGAACATTGTAAAAATTAATTTTACACATAATAATAATATAAAAAATTACATGTATAAGTGATATAACTAATTAAAAATAAATTGTGTAATTAAAATATTTATCACATGGAAACATTTATGTCAAATATAATTGGATTAAATAATTAAAATTTAAACATAAAATATAATGATGTATTATGGATTCATTATATTACATGAAAATGGAGCATTATATATAACACATAATTTAAATAATTAGTTAAAAGATCTTATTTCTCATTGAAATAAATGGTGAGACAAGAAACACCTACTGGATAGGTAACATTTGAATCAAACCCCATGAAAGAAATAAATTCAAATTAGTCATTAAATAACATTAAAATATATAGAGTAATGATGTTATTTATTATGTTCATTTAAATAGAGCACACAATAAAAATTATATTAAAAAATGATATTTTGTCTCAATGAATGAAAATTTTGAGACGAAACCATCACCCCCATGTGAATTCCTTTATACATGTTTGATCCTCCATTATAAAGAAAATAATATCAGGTATTTTATTTGATAATATGAATTTTTATGATTAATAATTTAGTCATAAATAATTTATTTTATGTTAATTTAATGAAATTTTTAAATATTTAACCAGTTATGTGTACTCTTGGTGTTTTGAGGATGTTCGGTTTATTATTTCAAAATAGAATCAATGTGTGGAAGGGGTCAATGATGACATTATTTCATCATCAACAGAATAATAATAATGGATTTTTTATAATATTTATACAAAAATTATATCATTATATCCAATAATGAATAATCTTTTTGAAAAATTAACGGTGTTTCCATCATGAAGATGGTAGGTCATATGCACACACGAGAAAGGTTTCCATTTTTCAAATTTATTGATATAAAGAATTTATGTATTGTTTTATCTTTAAATATACATAATTACAAAAAACAATTCATATTATTACATTAAATTTACTTTTTTATATCATATATTTGATGTTTTGATGAAAGAATAATCACATTGCTTCATGGAGGTGGTACTCCACACATAATCATTAATGAAGTTATCATTTTTAGTGAGTGGAAAGATAAGAAAGAACACGATATATTATAATTTTAAAATGTTAAATATTTCAGTAATATAAATATTATTTCATATATATCCAATATATTGATTAAAATTTTCCTTAATATTATTTATTTATATCATTACTGAAAAAAGAATCACATCATTTTGTGAGGTGATAGTCCTTCATCCACGTGAGAATCAATATCATATCCACCAATGAATGGAATGTAAGAATGTATATTTGATATTAAAAATATATATGTATAACTATTGTATAAATATAAAATATATATACTTTAGTTCCATCATTACAATAATCCTTGAGAGTTTCTCATGGAAAAGGAATTACATCAGTTCATGAGGAAATTGTCCACCATACCAAACAATGATGATTTCATTTCAAATTTGATTGACGAGAAGATGGATTTAAGTCATTAAAGTAATACAAAATGTCATAATATATTTTTGGTACTAGATTAATTATATTATCATAATATAATAATATTTTAATAAGGTGTATGAAAAAATAAAATAAAATTTCTTCACTAAGCCTATTACATCCTCTTCGGATAACCACCATAGATAAGCACTAATAGCCATCATATGATGGATTTGTTATCAAAATTGATGATATATGACATGTTTATGAAAATAAATAACTAATTTGGGCTGGTATTGTTTGAAAAAATTGATATTGAGTTTTCAATATTATAGGAGAGGTGGGGGGCTCTTATATGTGTGGTGACATGCGCACTTGTGATTTTGGAAAAAAAAGGTTTAACAACTTTTCACACATGATAAAAGGATTAAAATGGTATTAAATAAAAAATAAAAAATTATTTGTATAAATACATATAAAAATCTATTTTATACTTGTCCTATTTCATTTTAACCTTTATCTTTTTTTAACATCCATTAAATCTGTTATCATATTAACCACAATAATTAGTTTTTGTTGATTTCACTATTAATTATGGTAAAAAAATTAATTTATAAATAATATTATATAAATTGTTGATAATAAAAATATTTAGTACATTTTAAAAAAATTAATTCAATGAAGTGAGAAAATGTAATTTTAAATTAAATATTCTGACGTGATGAAATAGAGCTTTTTCAGGAAGGGTATTTTTCAAATGAAATATGATTTCATATTAACTCAATGGAAAATAAAAATAAATATATGAATATAAATTAATAATTATTGATAAAATATATTTACATATATTTAATTTTATAATTACAAATGACAGATTATTGTCATTAATGATCATATAAAATCATTATCCACTATAAAATAGTTTTTAGAAAATCCTATTTTCTATCAAAAAATTAAACATATACTAAAATTATAAATAAATTTATTAACTAATAATAATTAAAAATAAATATAACTAAATAATTTATTTTATTTTTTTAATATTCAGAATATAATGTTACCCTTAAATTACATAATTTATTGAAATAATATTATTGTTTTTAAACACTCTGTATTTTTCACTACTCAGTAAAGAAAAATTATTTTATAATAAGTCACAAAATTTCACCCAATGTTAATTCTGATATCATTAATTCAAAAATTATTTTATTTTTCTGAAATAATTTTTTTAAAATTACAATAAATTAATAATATGATTATTTCTTGAAATTAATAAAACTGGTTTTTTAAGAATACAATTTTTAAAAAACTAAATTACATCCCAAAGAATCATTCAATTATTTTATAAAAATTTATCAATACATTCATTTTAATAATATATTTGTTTTTATATATATCATAATGTATTTAATAATATTCATACATGAAAATTTAATGGTTATGTTATGATAGCTATATATTTTTTCAGTCGCTTAAACTCATTGTTCCAAGATGAATACATTATCTAAAATAATGTTATTATTTTCAAATTTCAATGTGCTATATCAAAAGGCATTATTAAATTTTTTCCTAGAAATATTAACATTATATTTTTAATAAATAATTGGACTTTTGAAAATATTTTTTTTACATACATATCATAAAAAGGTAAATTAAATAATCTTCTTGATATGAGAGAAAAGGATGCATGATAGTAATCTAAAATGACAGATACTAGGTTTCCAAAAATGAGAAAATGGTTGGGAATTGAATATGGAATAGAATATTTAATTCTAAATAATTATGGATTGTGGTAAATATCATAGATCAAGGAAAATAAATAATCATCAGAATTTCAAAAACCACATACCCATAAATAAAAAATTTCATTGATTTAATCTAAAATTATCATAATGGGATAATATTTGGTTTCAATATTATTTTACCAGGGATAAGTAATTACCAACAATCGATAAAAAAATCATAAACAATTATACTCACATGATATGTATAATTTTTTTCCATTAATCAATTTCAACCTCAATATAACATTTTTTACAAAATGATGATTATTCAAGATAAATTTTTCTTACACGATGAACTAAAATAAACATTTAGGGAACCACGTAATAGAAAAATGATAATCAAAATACTACACAAATTATTGGAAATTAAAATACCAAAATGTATATAACATTGTATGAGAATTCCCAAAATGAAAAAAATCATCTGATTAACCAATATAATAATATCTAAAATTAAACTGTAATAAACTACATAAAAACGAAATATTTCAGTATATAAATGATCATATATCCCAAATAACATCTTTAAAATCATTATTTAATTTTTTTATTACCAAAAACATTATATTATTTTTTTATCTTACAATCCATATAATATAGTAGTCTTATTAGAAAATTTCATTGAACACATTGTCTCCAAATAAATTTTCAATCCCATGGTTATATAAAGGATAAAACCTGGGTTATCAGAATTACCTCAATGTACTTGAACATATAGCCACTAAATATTGTAAATAGTTGAAAACTTGTGTAAAAATTGTAATATGATACTTCACATAAAAATGAATCTTCACATATACATCAACCTAGTTAAATGTCTCTTATAGTTTCATTATTCACTTTATGATTTTTACACTCATAACCTCAAAATGGGTGTATAAGACTCTTCAACTTCTTTTAAACATTAATATTTTGAAACTATGATGGTATCCATAAATTTTATCATAACATCTTATAAAAACATAATATTCTCCAAATTTATCTAATCCTCATCTGATAAAAACAATAACAACCTTGAACTTGTTCTCGCGAATCGGGTGTTAAAAATATACACATTACATTCCCTGCCTTGACAAAGATGAAGGTGACTGAATTTTAACTATAAGAAACCTATAACAAAAAATGCAATTCTTTTTTCACTTATATACCCAATGAACCTTCAGATAAAATGTTTTAGATAATTAGGAAATAACATTACATAATCTGTACCCATGTAATTAAAAGATTATTTCTCCCACATAACACAACTTTTCTTATTTAAATTTACGTCATCGTAACTATAAATATGAAACCCTAATGGAAATAATTATTTCAACATCATTATTGATAAATAATGAAAACGTAAAAATAAGATGTGTGAGTGAAAATTATCTATATGGGAAACCTAAAGAATTAATAATTTAATTAGACTTGTGATATAAGATTATAATAAGGGTATCATGACATAATCAATGTTCATGAGAATAATATAAGAGGACTGACACCCATTAAAACCATTATAATAAATAAAAGCATACCTAGAATAATTTTTTAGTAATGGAAAAAATCATCAAAATAAATAAATATGATCCATGAGGTATCAATCATGATTAAATGATACATTTATTACACCATGAAACCATAAATTAAATGTATTATTATCATTGGGAATTATCGTTATATCACTCATAAAAATGTAATAACAAGTATGCTTTATATCCATGTACATAGTACTTAATTCATTCCATGGCTATCACAAACCCACACATCCCGTGTTTATCATTAAACCACTCATCCATGGTTTATCATGTACCAACCATCCTTGGTTAATAATGTATTATATCAATTTTTTTATAGAATGAAACATAATAATAATAAAACCCCTTGAACTATATTATGAATAAATCTAATAGGGAATTAATTTATCTCAATCCCATAAAATCAACAATTATTCATTTTAGAAAATGATTAACAAGTGGAATCAAAATGGGTTCTATGATAAAATATTTTAAATTTTATTTACCAATGGAAAGGAAACTAGTTTGATGAAATTATTATTAAAATAAGTTTTACCCTTGTAAATGAAATGGGTTCTATAAAAATATCTTTTAAATATGAATAATACATGTAAAACAAAAATGTTCCATAAAAACATTTTTGAAACAATCATAATCTATCTATATAAAGAATAATTATGTTATCATTATATTATAATCCTATTTAATAACAAGTAAAAAAGGTTTGTTGATGTTTAAAAATACAATTTTAATTAAAAAATCAGTAAAAACATTTTTGAGGAATATAAACATTTAATTTTGAGTTACATCAATTGATTTCATATTATACAGAAATTTTTTTAATGTTAACTTAGAACTCTTCATGAAATAATATATCCTTTACAATTTTAAAAAACATTATCCAAATATAAAAAATTATTGAAATATTTTTCTGGGAAAAAACATTTGAAACCTAGAAATTATTATTCAATATATTGATTTTTCCTAATCGAGAAAAGTTCCTATCATGGAAAATATTTTAAATAAAAATATTACATTCTATTCTTTTTAAAAAAACATTAAAAGTTCATTGTTTTAAAATAACATGAAAATTCCTTATATAAAATTAGTTAAAAACCGAATTATGGGTAAAAATGAATTTCACAATTTCTAGTAATAATTTTTTGAACACATTTATTAAAACTTTTTCGAAAAAAAGGATATGAAAGATAATGTTTTCCAATATAAATGAAAATACAAATCACTATGACATAAAAATGACGTTCTCTATGTTTCATTAATGAATAAGTGAGGAAATTGGTGTAAAACATATAAACCATATTTATAAATATTTGAGATGAAATTGTTTAATTTCATGAAAATAATTGCATATTATTTCCTTAATAATTTCATTCATCATAAAAAATACTTAATGAGTAGTGATTGTAACAAAAAGAATTATCCACATTGGTGACACTTCAATAATAAACCAAATGAAATTAAAACATCAAATAAAACATGAAATATCATAAAAATAATTTTATGTAAATTATTACATTTTCAATGGGCAGTATATTCTCCTGAAAAATGAATATAGGTTCATATCATTAATTAATGTATCAAAGAATGAATATTTTAGTTGAATAACCCTTACAAATATCCTAACATTGAATTTGAATGTTAATAAATTAATTAACTATGTTTATAAAATGTAAATACAAATAAAAATGATTAAAAACAACCCATGATATTCAATATTATGAACAAACATAATCAAAATATATAAAATGAATGGAACAATTAATATAACACAATAAAATGACATTGAGTTTCAATATTATTTAATACTCGGTAAAATTAAATTCAAGGCCCCTTACATTATACAATTAAAATTTATTGTTAGAATACCATTAAGTCATAGGTTATAAATCACAAATCAATAATTTGTTGCATAAAAGAAGGTATATCTCAAAGATGTAAAATTAGAAATGAAACCCTTACCATTGGTCCAACATCTGTTGTGAATGTTCAAAAATCCTGTATATATGAAATTATATTAATTATTTAATTTCATAATAATCATTTCTAGGATTAAAAATTGTCCTTAAATCATTTATATTTTTTTATTTAATTAAATATTTTTATATTTTATTTGTTAATTAAACTTGTAGTGTTTTGAGGACGGTCGGTAAATTGTTTCAAGACCTCTTTTATCTTTTGAAAAAGAACTAAGTGGTCATTATATCAAAATATGCCGAATAAAAATCATTAAATTAATTTATAAATCAATTATACTTGTTAAACTAATAATTGATCATGTTAATAAAAATTATGTATTTTATAATCATTTAGATGGTTGGTCATCCATACGCATGATTAATTTTTATATTTCTTCATTGATAATTATAGATAAAAGAAAGGTAATTATTTAACTTTCACTTGTGATATTAATATTATAAATGTAATATGATTTAATTAAATTTTAAATTACATATATATATTCCATTAATTTTATGTGGTGATGAAATTATAATCACATCACATAGTGCTGGCGATAGTCCACGTGTATGCACGAACGATGTTGTTAATTTATTGTGATTGAAAAGGATAGAAAGAAACTGATAAATTATATTTTAAACGTGATAAATTATTCATTAATATAATAATTATTTCATTTATAAAACATATATTCATTAATATTATCCTAATTATCATCTATGTAAAAAGTTAGTTGAAAATGAGTCACATTACATTTTGAGGTGGTGGTCCGCTTTACACACGAATGACATTATCATATCCACCACATAATGGAATTAAATAAGTAATATATTATATCATAATTATATAATTGTAATTTTTTTACAAGTAATATATATTAATATATATTAATTTAATAATTTCATAAATCTGTGAGAGTTGATGATGGAAAATGAATGAAATCTGTTTATGAGGTGGTTGTCAGCCAAACACTCAAATGGTGATTTCATATCCTATTTGATGGGAGAGGATATTTATATTTATTATTATATTAACATAATGAAATATAAGTATATATGATACACTTTATAAATTATATTAATAAAATTAATTGTGATTTTTAAGGATATAAAACAGTAATGAAAAAAAAAATCTCTTATGAAGAATATTTATTTTTTTGACAATGTACTTAGTTAATCCCCAAAATCCATTGTAGAATGAATTTATGATAAAATTAAGGGATCTAGATTTTTTTTGGTAAATCAAGAATTAATTTGGGTATGTATTGTTTTATCAAAAGGACATTGAATGTGAGAATATGATAACAGATAGGGTGGCCTTTTACAAGTAAGGTGAGTTGAAGACCTATAATTTTTTTATGTAAAAAATATGACCCATAATTTTTTGATTCCACTAGGATCCAAAAAGAACTATTATCGATCCATAGATATTATATGGTATTAATAAGGAAAAATATAATTTTATACATGATTTTAGGTCATTTTAATGCATATGTGGTTTCTTTAACCACCAGGTAAACCCACTTAAACCTTAATCATAATATTTAATTCTTAATGTCTACACTTTTCATTATAGAAAACAATCATGTTAACATTTTTATATAATATAAATTTTACTAATTCCAAATATTGAATAAAATGTAAAAAATGAAATCCATATAAATGGAAATTTTTAATTCAAAATTTAACTCGCAAATGCGATGAAATAAAGGGTTTCCAAGAAGTATATTTTTTCCAAAAAATATGATATTTTATTAACTAAATTTATAATAATAATAATAATAATATAAATATATGTTAATTTAAATTGTTATATATTTAATAAATTTATAATAAAACATTCCTCATTAGAATTTATAATCATTACTTTAAATTGAAAACATTATACACTAAAAAATATTTTTAAAAAAATCATGAGTATAAACAAAAAAATTAATACAAAAATAAACTATGAAGTTATTTTAAAGTAATTCAGTGGATTAATTTAAATTAATAATTATTTATTACTTAAAAATATATTGAAGTCAATTTTTTTATTTAAAAAATATATAATTATTTAAAGAAAATTATAATTTTACAAAAAAAATGTTATTTTTCACTATTCACAAAAAATCAATATTTTTCAAACTATTCCCAAATTTCACCCTTTATTATTATTTATATATTTATTTAAAATATCAAATTATTATTTGCAAATAAATTTTATATATTATTTATAAACTACCTATAAAATTATTTACATGTAATGAAAGAAAATTTATTTTTGAATAAAATATATAATTGGTTAAGAAAATTACATTACTAAAAATTGATTGATTATTCACTAAGAATTAAAAAAAAAATTATATTTGTGAGAAATATATATATATATATATATATATATATATATATATCATTATTTAGATAATAATATTCATAAATACCAATTTAATGAAATGAAATATCAGGGTTATATTTTTCAAGGGTCATTTTGGATCAGTGTTACATTTCGATTACGGTATCAAAAATAATGTTATAATTTAAAAATATTTCGGTTCTACATACAATGTATTTTTATGTGTGAATAGTTATAAAAAAATTGGTGGATGTTTTAAAATGATGTTTCATTTGGTGTAAAATTCATCATCATCCCAATACTATTGCAATAGCATGTTTGAAACATTATAGACGAGTTGTACTATTATTGTGAGACCATCATTGTGCCCCCATGTTTTTAAATTTTTTTAAAAAATTATGTTTTCAATGAGGGTTATGTTTTTTATTTTTCTTATAATATATGATTCATAAAATTGAATGGAATTTAATGGGTTGTTTCTTATGAAGTTGTATGTGACACCATGAGTTTTTATGAATTTTTTTTCAAAAAACATTAATCGTTTGTATATATTTAATTACACAAAACACATATTTCATCTCATGTAACATGCAATATTGATCTTATCTTTCATTACACACAACAATGAGTTTAAATAAGACATCAAATATTATTATAATATTATTATTTAATATTATACACATTACGTAACTGTAAGAATGGGGGGTATAAATAGGATTAACAAAATTATGAAAATCAATGGATTAAATATGTATATAAAATGAAATATTTTGTTTCCAATGAATAAAAAATTAAGAAAAATATTTGAATATCAAGAAAATATTTTCCTAAAAAGTAATTTTATTCAAACAAATTGGTTTTACATAAATAAATTAAACAACCAACATTTGGTTAATTATTTAAAATAAATTTATACCTTATATTTTCAATCAATGGATTATAATTCAAAGTATTTGTTTTCTGGTAAATAAGTAAAAATAAATTCAATTTTAATCATAGAAACTATATTTTTCTAAATAGCTATTTTTCCTCCTTTATTTGTACTTATTTAAAAACTGAATATAAAAACTGTAATACAAATTATCTAAAAAATAATATTAATTTTTGAAATAATTATAGAAGAATTATCTTTCTATTAATGTTATTAAGATTATTTTTTTAAATATTAATTTCTTTTTGAATATTGAATGATACAAAAATTAAATTAAAAATTGTGTTTTTAAAATAATTTATAAAGTCAAATTATATTTTATATTGTAATTGATGAAAACAATTTCAATTATATATAATAATCCATTTTATTTCTGTGGAATCAATTTCATATTGATATTTTAGGTAAAAACACTTCATACATTTGAACACTATATTTTTGAAAACTTGTATTCTCATCTTGTCTATACGATTATTTCAGAATTCAAATTGACAATTTAAGTGAATGGAATTTGGAAAAATTGATTTCATATTTGGAATAAAAACAATTAAAATTATCTAATATTTCAAATTATTTTTCAACCATAATTAATTGGAAATATAATAAAACATAATTATCGTGGGCTGGATAAAATGGTTTTAACTAGGGATAACCATTAAATAAAAGAGTTATAATGATATAAATACTATTATTAAATCAATTTTATTAAAATATTTTGATCCTAAAATTCATTAATATAAACAATAAATCATTATGGATCCTTTTGTAATTGGATAAACATGGGTACACCTTTTTATTTTCAAAAACATTCAAGTGTTCCACAAACTTCACTTAGAGAAGGCCACCCCCTATCCTCTCTTATTCACAACATAAAACCCTTTTCGATAATAAAATACCTTCACAAGTAACATAAAAAAACTCTAATATAACCCATGAATACATATATTGCGATAAAATCTATACTAGGAAGGATTTTGGTGAAAAAATGGTGTTTCCTATAGAAGAGTTCATATTCATCAACAAGCGTTTTTATTTTATTTCATCCACCATCTCCTTAAATTATTATTAAAAAATGATGATATAATAGAATCAGTCTCTGATGTATATTATGATTATTTTATATTGTTTTAATAACCTACAACCATATCTATTTCCATTAATTTAGATTTAAATTCATCATTCATGTGTATTGTAGACTACAACCACACAAACTGATGTCATTCATTTTTCTATTACCACCTCACGGGGATTTATATAATGAAAGATACAAATTAAATATATGATATTTATTACATAATTGTACATTTTAGTCATTATATCCTATATTCCTTTATTACTTTAAATTTTATGGGGGACATGCTAACATCCCTATAATGTATGACACACTACCGCACTATAATGTAATTTGATTTGTTTTCACTAACTCATTACACAGAAGATCATACGGTTAATATTAATTAATGTTTTTGACAAAAATAACATAATTGTTAAATTAATAACATATTTATCATTCTAAAAATATTATATTTCATCTTCTATCTAACATTTTCCCTCAATGAAAGTTGATATCTTCATTCATGTAATAGTAAACTACCACCTAAACGAAGCAATGTGATTCTATTCATCACTGTTAAACATGGATGATATATATTTATATTTAATGAATAAATATTTTATTTATGTTATTATGATTTTTAATTAATGATACTATATTAATTATCGCCATCCCACAATTATATTTGATTAATGGAAACATTACTCATGTGTACATAAGGTATATCATCTTCATGATTGTAACGTAATTCATTTCTAAAAACTAACATTATTGATATCCATTAAAAGTGTAATTTATATAAAAAACTATAATTATTGAATTATTATTATTTTGGAAATAGTGTAATCATGATCATATTATATGGACCAAAAAATAAAAATGAAAACATATAGTACAACAAAAGCTGTTATTATACAAAATGTGACTTAATCATGGAGTTGGTCATAAATGGTTAATAAAATTAAATATGTAAATCATATATAGTATGATATATGAAATTTTTGTTTTATAATATATGAATAAAATCCTATATTTGTTATATATTATTTTTGAATTACTATAAAGGATGTTAAGAATTATCGTAAGGAATTTTTGATTAACTTTTTTAGACACATTACATTTTTATCCTCTATTTCTTTTATGTGTTTTTCATACTGTTTAAGACTGTATTTAGTGATGATTTTATTTAAAATTAATTTTATTTACATATAAATTTTATTATATATATTTCTTAGGGAATATGGTTCAATATTTACTGGATTGTTGTTGTATTTTTATCACAATTTTCCATTTTTGATGCATATAGTAATGTAGTAAACATATCATCTTGTAAAGGTGTATGTAAATCAAATTTGTGATGTAATATTGCGAATTATGTTATTTAAATTATATTATAAGTTTCATATAATGATATTATTTCATGGTTGTTACATTTCAATGTTACCAATGTTTTAATTATATTATGATAAAATGTAACCCTTTATCGTGATTGATTATAAATACGTATCTGATGACGGAATCTTTGGATCCATATATACGAATTTCATGAAATATTTATCTCCTGGTTAGGTCATTAAGATATATTTTCCCCTTCATTTTCCTATCATTATTAACATAAAAGATCAAAGATAATTGTTTTAAGAAGAATTTTCATTATTTTTTTCATCAGTTAAAAACCCTTTTCCATACAAAACTGTATTTTCAAATAATTTTTTAAAAAATATTGAATGAATTCATAAAATGTTTTTTATATAATTTTTCAACAATATTAATATTTTAAAAAAAATATAAATCTATCTTCAAATGATTTTCAGAAAAATTATAGTTTAACAATTACTGAAAATGTGAAGGGAAAACATGATTTCATTGCTATGGCATGAAAATAATTTTCTACAATCATGAAAACTATATTCTTTGAATATTACATTTCATGATTTCAATGTTATTTAAAAAAAATTTCAAAAAAATTATGCAATTTATTTTTAAAAGATATATTCAAATAATTATTTTTTTCTTGAAGAAATGTCCAAAGTGGTTTTTCAAAATCATTCTCCCTGTCATATTATATACTTTGATATAACATATGAATTGATGGATATATAAAGAAAAGATAGAATTATTATTATTTATGTTAATTTTTTTATCATGTTAATATATTTGTGAAACCAATTTATCTTCCACAGTTTATACCAAACAATTTATTTAAATCCCTCTTTTTTCTACATGTTATGTTAAGTACAAATTATGATATAATGCTGAAACTCGTTTCATTTCCATTAAATATGATATGAGGAAAAAATTTATGAAACCACATTATTTTTATGGGATATGATATGATTATTTTTTCATTATCTTGTGGCATATATATGTATGTATTTTCTGTTGGAAGGGACATATAACCCCCACTGATGCATTTGGAAATCATTAATGTTATTTGAGATCCAAGGTACATTACAGGATAACCGATCCTAGAAAGAGGCTACACCTGAGGTTATCCCAATACCAATAGTTGGTACATGGGAGGTCATCCCAAGAATAATGTATTTGAATTTGTGGATATCTCAATCCTAAATCTTCAAGAATGTTTTGATTGATACCATTAATATTATATTTTCGATGATTACATGTACACAAATAAATACATTCGTATATCAATGTTATGCTCTCATGGGGAATGTTCTTTGATTTCCTTATGATTCATGTCTTAAAAACACCTAATGTGTATTCCATGACATAATATTGTGATCAATAGTATGAAGGGTATGATTTCTAAATATTATTCTCATTCCCTCATACCATTGCACTCATTTTATGTATACATATTTCCATTATTTACCGTTACTGGGAATCCAAGATCATACATTATTATTTTTTCCTTTCCTACGTAATGAAGACTAATTATAGTTGGGTATTCATTTTAGTATCTCTAAAGGGGGATATATTGATGTGATATGTAAATTTTCATTCATGAAATTTTTTACATACACTCCAAAGACAATAAATTATTAGAGTCATCGGGCATGTGTTATGTAATGTTTTGAATATTCATTTAAAAATATCTAATATCTATATATGATAATCTTCGGTTTATATAGTTTTTATGAGATTAATGGTTTACATAGTCATTGGTAACTATGATGAAAAATCATTTTTTAGATTTCAAGGGATATTTCGATTTATATGTCTATAGATGTCTCTGAGGATATTTATATAGATGATAAAAAGTATTGGAAAGTTTCGTGTAATTTTATTAAATGACATGGACAATGGTTTCCAATAAATTAAATCGATTTTTAGACACTATATGAGGATGTGACTGTAACACAATGGTACCTAAGAGTTATAACCTTCAAATTGGTTAATTTACTAGGACTTGATTATCATCTGGTGCACAATAATGAACATTAATACACACCTTTTTTACAATCATGGGGGATGTTCTTAGGGAATTCATAAACACTCTATGAATTTTCATGAATTTTTTAAATAGACGATGAATATGAATGGACAAGGATAAACTTATGGTTTAATAGATTAAAAATGGTGTCATAATTTAAACATCCTATAAATGATCGTTCATTATTATTTGATTCCCCACTATGATTACAATTGTTAACACTATCATATTGGTTTAATAGATTTATGGAAGTAGAAGGAACTATAGAAATGTTCAATGTTTTGTAAAATTTAATTATTTTCCTCTTAACCATCCAAATATTATGGCAGATATAGTGAAAAACCAAATTTATATACTCACAGAATATTCTCACCCTATGAATCATATTGGACATGAAAAGAAAAAAATGAGGGAACATAATACAATTGATTCCATTATGGGGAAATGTTTAGAATATTTCTACGGTTGCACTAAAACATTATTGATTGAATAATAGATCAAATCCACATAAATTATATTTTATATTCATTAGTATTTAGAACATGAAAATGTCGACTTAATTGTCTAACTTTAGATGATGAAGTAAATAAATAGTGTAATCTTAATAAGAATATGAGACAACACTAATAAATTGAATTCCTAGATTGGGATGAGTTGAATAACATATATTTTAAAATGTACTTTCAATTTCTTTCTTCTTGTGAGGATAGAGGATTTACTTGAGGTAATGTAAAAGGATGATGATTATGTATGAACCTATGAGGAAAATTTTAGAATACTTGTGTGGTTCTATTATGGTAATGTCATCTAACCTCAATGTAATATTGATTGATTCATCAGCGGGTTAAATCTAAACAGTATTATCATAAATATAATTAATTATTAATGAAGATATTGTTGTATGTGAAATAATTATAGTGGTCTAGGTTTCAGTTATGTATCAATATCATTTTTGTGATAATAAGTGAAAAATATAATTCAATAGAAAATATAAAAAACATGGAGTGAATCACATGATATTTTTTTTTCTCATTGTATAGGATGAAACATGGAGGAAATATTAATAAGGGAACTATTAAAATTTTTATTTATTGAAGGGAACATCATTAGGAAATTGAATGTGTAATTAATGGGAGGAAATTAGCTAATTATTCAAATAGAGAGAAATCTGTATAGAATACACCACTATAAGAACCTTGATATTCATTTGAGGTATGGATCTTATTTTTTTGTTTATTATTATAATAAATAAATTGGGGTTTTTAGGTACACACTATGTACATTTTATTTCATGTCATGTACCTAGCATGGCGCGTACAGTAGCCTACTAGCCATGTAACTGCTGAGTACATGGCCTAGTGGTGACCTAGAAGATGGATTAAGAAGGGGGTGGTTGAGGCTAATACATGCGGTGTAGTTTTAATGTGCCCCCATGTAATTTTATTTTTATTTGATTTATCGGAGTGGGGTCACGTCTTATATCCTTAAATGACATCTTCTCTCTGTTGTTTATACATGAGAGCAACAAGAAGACCAATGAACTTCGAACCCCTACAGATTCTCCGTTTGAAATCTGATTGAGACACTGTCAGGTGAGTTGTAATTCCATCAGTGAGTTTTGAAAACTCCCAAAGAATTTATTGAAAATTTATTCTCTTGTTTTAGTTATTCATGGATGGTAATTACTTTTCTTTTTGTTGATATACACTGTTCTATGCCGATTCAAGGGCCGACATTTCAGTATATCGGTCATACGACATCATGGTAGCTGGTCTGTTCCTTTCGATGTCATATCATGGATTATCTATACTCACTATGCCACATACCCACGTTTGGGGTATTGATTTATTTGGAATTTAACCATTTTTATCACCTCCAATTATTTATTTATTTGATAAACGATGGTTGCTTATGAGTAAGGTTATATTCCATGTTTATGGGACACGACATGGGAGTATTTCTCATTTTGGAATATTGATGAACATTTTCTCTGAGAGGCCTACTATGATTTCTGTATTTCATAATGATAGGGTATGATTGACTGTATAAAATTCATGTGATACGCTTGTTATTTATTATCCTTTTCGAAGATTTAGAATACATGAGCTGCTTTGATATTATATGCACACTATTTTTCCAATGGACCATCAAATCCTTGGGGTAGGTAATTGACCCAAGTGTATTGACCTTGATATCTACCTATGAGGAAATGTTAAATTAACTTATGATATGTTTATCCAAGGTTATTGACCATCTAAGATACCCAAGATGCCGTTAAAAAATTATTGATGCTAGCTTGACACATGGATGTTGACTAGGAACTTTTCCCAGGTGGTCATTTGTAAATGATTTTTGCTATGTTAGACCAAAGTGGTTATACAATGAGATATTCTCATAGGTTAATTAATTAATTAATTGGTTTTATGTTAAACCAAAGGGGTTAGATTGTGATATCATTCCCAAATGGGTTTTTATGAATGATTGAGTGATTCTGACGAGTCTTCCCAGAAAAATCAAAAGCATAGACTCAGTCTTACATGATATTTTAGATGGTCATCTGATACATCTATTTTGTTACATATAAAGGCTATATAGATCATAGTCTATATTAAAAGGGATAAATGATTCAATGAATAATGATTATATGTACAATATATTCATTAAAAAATGTATGATTGTTTACATTTGAGTACTTCCTAGTTTATTTCTTCATTTATGCATTTTACCTACTATATATATATATACTCACTGATAGATACACACAATTCCTCTAGATATTTCCAATGGTTATTCGTCTCAAACAATTTTTGGGTTAGGATTTTGTACCCAAAATGATTATATGGTAACATCTATATATTTGGGAAAACACCTTTCTTCATCAGGTACTCTATTTCAATAGGTGATGGAGAGTTTGTAACAATGACGAGGCTTGTGATGCTATTCATGTTTAATTGATTTTCCATACATTTAATTCTATACCGCATTTCCAGCATTTTGACTTGTTTGGATGCTTTCGTAGACACATATGTCATGTATCATTTATATATGTGCTCTAGTGATTTAACTACTATTAGTCTTATGAGGTTTACATCTATTGTATGGTATTACTACTTCTTCTAATGTGAACTATTTATTCTCTGAAGTTTATACTCTACCAGTGAGGGAATAATTCACCCATTATCACACCTTCACCCTCACTGCTAGTTGACAGCCTCTAGCATTTGGGAAAATGCACTTGATTTTTTGTGACAAACCAGTTTTTGGGACCCTTTGGGTCACACAAGGATGCATGGAATTAAAAAGTTGAATCATAAGAGTTTCCTTTTCTTCTTTCCATTACTATTTGGGCCCAATAGACTAGGTTAAGAGGGAATATGTTGTTTTAATAAGTTATGATTGGGAGTAGCTAACCTTTGTGTAGGAAAAATCCAAGTTACCTCAAATATTTCAATTTTTATTGTTTTTCAATTATTACAGCTGATATTATTTCACCGATGGGTGATTCACTTGTTTTGTGTTGTTATTATTAACATTGTTATGGTTCTATTTTAATTGCAACCCGATGATATGAGGGTATGACATCTTTTGCATCATATAAGCACTTTCTAAAGATCACATGCCATACATTCTCATCATGCCATATAGGGTGTATTACCGATTTCATATTGTTGTGATGGATTTTGTGCTTGATATGTATACTATTGTGTTAGATTACATGGCATAAATACTGACTATTTTGATATGGTATTATTATATGTAATGTTTCATTTTGGAGGAAGCCCAGATTTTGTCTTTTACTTATTATGGGACCTCTTTAATTAGAATTTGGTGGATCATGTTTGATCTATAAATGAATTTTAATAAGATATGATATAAATAAGGATGTCAAAAATTGATATTCATGGATTATGGGCTCTCACAAAACAAAACATCTCATCCCATTGGGATATTATATGATGTCTCTGGTTCAGGAGGAGTTTTGGAGGCTTACTATCTATAAAACATAGAAAACACAGTACCCCATGTTATGAACGCAAACCTTATATTCTTATGTTCTAGAATAACTGACATTTCTTAAGTACAATCCTTGTAGTTGTTGACCGTGTGACTAGTTATGTTAGAATAGACTTGTGTTTGGTAAACATTTGGTATATGATGTTGATTACAGAGAGTACAGGGTGTACTTTAGTTGACTGTGTATCTTGTCATACGACTAAAGGAACTGATGGATAAAACTTTTGAGTGCACCTCGTGTCTAGGGTGTACACACCATGTAGTGTCACACCGGAAAGACTGTGCAGTTATTTCCCTGTAGAATTTATTTGGCAGGAGAGAATATTAAAGTACACATCATGTCTCATGAGGATCACTCCTGTGTATGGGGTGTTACACGACCAGGTTGGCAGAGGTCAACGCCCATTTTAAGTCTTAAATAGAACACAATGTGTTGTGGTTCTACCCACCGTGTAACACTCATTTTTAAGACATGTATGCTTTACTTCCCGTGTTCTATTTTTTTATTCACTTTTTTGTTGGGGTATATTATAATTTTTTATAGAGGAGTGTGCTTGAACTTTTAGAGTCATTCCAATGTGATGTACTATTGTTCTATGTCGGGTAAATAGTGGTGATCAGACACCAGAAATGTTAGATTATGGACTACCAGAAGATCCTCCCATCACTCCCAACTGGGCAGTAGCTCTAATAATAGACGAAGGTGATGATTTACTTTTCTATGTAAGATTAATAAGGATGATTCAAACTTTTTTGGGATCATCAGATCCTTTCCCAAATATGCAAGATTTTATGTGGGTGTTCCATAGGAAACATCCTCCATCTTTTTCTAGTGATGGTCAACCACATGCTACATATTCGTGGTTGGAGTCCATGATTTATATCTTTGAGATTCTAGAGATTCCTCATGATATTTGGGCATATCTTGTGACTTACATGCTACCTGATTCTTCCATGAGATAGTGGAATGTTTCCTCCTAGGTGGGACGTCATCAGGATATGTCTTGGGAAGTGTTATGAAGACCTTATATGATTACCTATACCCCGACACATTGAGGGCCGACTGAGCCTGGGATTTCATGCATTTGTAGTATAGTGCTCTTTTAGTGATGGATTAACCAACTCACTTTACAGGGCTTTAGCGCTTCGCACCTCTTTTGGGGGTGATGAATTATCACTAGCTAGGTAATTTGTGGATCATCCCATATATGACATATGATCGCTGGTGAATGTTATTAGGTAAAAATCGGTGATCGTTATAGTAAACTAGGTGCTAATTACTGAGCATAATTTGAGGGAGTCTAGAGCTGCAAAATAGGATGGTTCACCATCCATGGCTGGTACTCAATCGATAGATTGCTGGAAGCAACACAGATATGTATTTCTGGTAGAAATGTGGTGTTCTACTAGTGTGGAAAGAGTGATAATATGATACCATATTTCCCAAAGGACCTAGTAGAGTACCAATATTGTAGAAATTTGGGCCATCATCAGCATTTTTGCAGGATGTACTCACTAGAAGAGAGTGAGAGGGGATTATTCCTGACCTAACATTGTGGAGAATGGCTAATAGTTTTTCATCATTATGGGAACTAGAGTTCTGTAGGGCATTCAACCAAAGGAGGTGGTCATGGTCATGGTATCCAGATGATATGTTTTCATTGACAGTAGGGTGGATCAACTCTGGGTATCCAATCATGCTTGTAGGTTTGTGGTATAGGTCATTGTTTTTCAATGTAACATACTGAGCAGGAGTAGGATCTCAAACCCTTTATGGATAGAGGTGTGATTTTTGCTACCTTGCTTTTATCTTCTATGGTCTTTGATACCAGGGATTCAAATAGTTTAATATATTTTGACGTTGTGGAGAATTATTGTCTTTCAATCTTCACTTCTGATGATTTTATAATTCTAAACACATTGTTGGGGACTATGACGACTAGTGTACATAAGTTCATAGAGTGCCCTATTTAGTTTTTTGGGTGTTACTTCATGTGGTACATATATGTCATAGAGATTAAAGGCATTGATACATTCTAGGACTGTAATGGATGGACACTTTTATTTATTTTATTGACTGATATCACCATAGGGTGAGTTTCACATCACTGGAGGGTAAATCATTTCTACACGAGGGTGAATTGGATGCCTAGGTAAGTAGAGAAGGAACCGAGAATCATGGGTTGGGAATAATTATACCACTGATTCCATGATTATATTTGGATGACTAGGGGAATTTACAAACAGTATTTCTTCCAACGATGGATCATTTCTTGGATTCCTTTCTCACCAACTTATTAGGTTTACTTACATTTTGTGTGGTGGATTTCTATGTTGACCTGGTTCTAGGAGTGGAACCCATGTCTATTCCTCCATATAAGATGGCTACACTATTGTTGAATATGATCAAGATGTAGTTGGAGGAGTTTTAGGAAAATGGTTTCATCTATCCCAGAACGTCTCCTTGGGGTTTACATATCCTTTGTGAAAAAATGTCTGATGATATCCTTAGAGATTGTTTTGATTATCAGAAGTTGAACCAGATTTTTTTCAATAATTGATATCTATTACCGAGTATTCATGATCTCAATGATTATCTTAGAGTATACTAGGTTTTCTCGATGATTGGATTGGGATCATGTTATCATTAGTTGGGAGAAAGACCATTAAATGTATATATTACATACCTTCAGAGTATCTATGGTCTATACATGTATTTGATTAACCAATTTAGTTTGACAAATGCACTAACATCTTTCATGGATATAATGAACTGATTGATCCATTCTTACGTGGATTCATTTATGGTAGTATTTAGGGATGATATCATGGTGTAATCATAGATTTGACACGAACATGTGATACATTTTGATATTGTATTGAGTATATAGAGAGAGAATCAATTATATGTTAATACCTTAAAATGTCACATTTGTGTAGACTATATTCCCTTCAAGGTTCATTTAATCTCATAGATAAGGATGGCAAGATATCGAGAGATGGTGAGAGAAGTAGTTTCCTTGGAGTAACTGAAGAATTCCATTGAGGTATTTAGTTATTTTGGAAGGACTTGTTACTACAGATGATTTAGTCAATTATTTTCATGATTAATAGTTCCACTCACATTCCTAACTAACAATGTTTTGAAGTACATGCGGATAGATTCCTGCAATTCATCCTTTCAGAATCTAAAAGGGTGACTGACATCAGCACAAATACAGATTTGGTGGAACTAGGAAAGAGAAAACTATTTATTATGTTTCATTAGGTATTAGGCAGGGAGCAGTTCTTATGTAAGGAGAAGTAGTCATTGTGTATTGGTCTCAGTATTTGATGACACATTAGAGGAATTACCCAATTCACAATCTCATGTTTTCTAAATTTGTGCATTCATTGCACTTTTGGGAATATTAACTGTTCTGAGAGAATTTTGTGGTATAAATTGACCAAAAAATCCTTAAGTATATATTTACATAGCATGATATGAATTTGATATAGTTAATGTGGGTTAATTATCTTTAGTCTTTTGACATTGACCTTTCCAACACACCTGGGAATAAAAATTTAGTGACTGACTTGTTGAGTAGGAAGACACAAATATACGTTGTTCTGGAGGCTAGCTGTGAGTGGAAACATTTGGATCTGAATTTCATGTTTGTTTCCTTGAATAGTACATAGGAAAATATTATTGTTCATACATTAGTGAAATTTCATTTGAATTTGAGCATTGTTTGTATCACATTACAAGTATTTTTGAATTTTGAAATCACATCTTAAATTCTATCGGTACACGAATGAACGCAAGCTTCCCAAATATATGTTTTAATAAGATAAAATATTATTTAAGTAATATGGGGTAAATGATCATTTCGATGGATATATGTCTTTAGGTAATACTAACATAAAAGTTATGGATACCATTAATGGTTTATGAGTTTGATTTTTTATCATATTTTCATTGTAATGGTCAATCATTTTGAGGTTTTATGTGATGGGAGTTTGTTAAAATTAATGAAATAGTAAGAGATATTTATAGAAATACAACCCTATGGTTTTTTATGCGTTTTAGGGAATATCTTATTTAATGAAAAATCATTTAAAATATTTGTAAAAAATTGACATATAAGGGAAACCTTTACGGTTTATCATACCATTGATTCTCAAGTAATTATGGGTTATAGTTGATCACCATAAAAAGATAACCCACTTGATTTCAATTAGAGAAAAATTCTATCTTGACCAGCTTTCTAGTATATAAATTAAGGATGTGTTAAGGTTATATGGATTAAAACTCTCAGTTGTATCTAATCGGGATCCATGTTTTACTTTGATGTTATATAAAATTATTTAGAAATAAATTGATCTGGTGTTTAGTTTCAATAGTGAAATCCAAATTCAATCCATAGTGGATATGTTGATATCCTTTTCAGTGTATTTAAAAGGTAGTTGCGATAAAACCTTATCCTAGTTAATTTTACATTAAATAATTTCTTTAACTAGATGAATAAAATAGTTCCTTTGAAACCCATTTATTTATATTAGAATGATGTCATGACCCGTCCTCATACCCTATGTCGTGACTAACACCAAGCCTGCCTTCCATAGGCCAGCGGATGGTGACTAGCACCGAAGGTGCAATCCCAATAAAATGGGAAGCAATTGCCTTTAAACCTATAACATACACTGTCTAAACACATGATGTAGAAACAACAATTACTATAATAGGAATGAAAAGTGTGTTGAAGGTAAGTGGGATAGTATACAAACCCAACTAAACAACAATTACATGTAAAAAGTGAAAGCAGCTCTTGGATCGTCCACTTGGGAATCCAACTAGAAGGCTAGGTACAGAACTCGAACAACTCGTCCATGTGGTACGTCTCATCATGTCCAGCTCTGAGAAGCCTCCCGTCCTTCACCCATAGCCTCGATCACTGTTGATTGTCGTCTGCACAGAACACTACAAGGTACGGGTGAAGCCCGTGCATGGGTGATTATAACTATACTCAGTAGGGGACCTCGAGAACCCCGAAGGACTCCCAGAATCTAGAAATGAGAAACTTCTTAGAATGATACAATCACGAAGTATCAACCAACCCTACATAGGTATATACTCACACATATACCTAATTTATCAATCACAGTCCTGCCCCAACTCTTGATCCCAAGCTCAAACCATTCCACAAAATAAGTATAGTCAATCACCACGATGATAATAGTTTAATTACATGACTCAACTCGCATATGACTACATATTTTGTAGAGTGATAGAGAAGATACGATGTAGTCACTGATTCATCTTAGATGTCGGACCCACAAAAGATATAGGACTAGATAAGCTGTCGGACCGACCCAGGATACAGGACCAGCTAAGCTGTCGGACCCAGACATCATAACTAGTCCGGTATCCTCTATGGGTCCGACAGCTTAGCTGGTCGTGTATCATGTGTGGGTCCGACAGCTCAGATGAATCATAGTTGTTCTTGTATCCTGTGTGGGTTTGAGAGCGTAGTTTGTCCTGTATCATGTGTGGGTCTGATAACTTAGATGAATCAGTGACAAAATCTGATCAACTCTATCAATCAACAAAATATGTATACATGTGTGAGCTGATTCATGTCTTTCAACCATTGTCATCGTGGTGATTGACTATACTTCCATTCTAGAATGGTTTTTTCTTGGGCTCAGGAGTTGGAGTTGGACTATGATTGATAACATAGGTATATGTATGGTAATATACATAATTAGGGTTGGTTGATACTTTGTAATTGTATCTTTCTACTGTGGTTTATCCTTTTTGGATTCTAGGAGAACTTCAAGGGTCTCGCGGTCCCCTACTGAGTATTGTTATACTCACCCCTGCACATGCATCGCCTGCATCTTATTGTGCTCTATGTAGACGATGGTCAGTAGTGATCGAGGCTGAGGGTTACAAACAAGAGGCTTCCCGGAGCTGGACAAGATGGGACATATAGCATGGATGTGTTTTTCGAGATCTGTAGCTACCTTTCAGGTAGGATTCCTCAGTGGACGATCCAGGAGATATCTTCCCTTTTTACTTGTACTTGTTGTTTAGTTGGGTTTGTATACTGGCCTACTTACATTCCACACACTTTTCATTCCTATTAAATTACTTGTTACCTCTAAAGCTTGTTTTTAGACAGTTTATGTTACAGTTTTAAAGGAAATACCTTCCCTTTTTATCGGGATTACAGTTTTGGTGCTAGTCGCCAGCCCCAGGCCTATGGAAGGCGGGCTTGGGGTAGTCACGAGATGGGCCCCAAGGACGGTTCTTGACAAATGATTTCATAGAAAGAATGCTATTTTTACATGATTTAGACGAAAACATGAATGATAGTTTCATAGACAGTAAAAAACACATATGGGGTGTACAAACACGAAACAAAGATAATGCTGATAATCATCAATGTGATCTATAATATGAAGTTATTAAGATGGTATTTCAGAAAATTTACCAATTTATTAATGAAGGGAAAACTAATCCTAAGATATATCAATCCCATTAAAATAATTGATCATATAGAGATAGTATCATGTCATTCAGAGCTTCCATGGATCCTCTCTCAGTTTGAAGACGTGTTCCATGATCCACACTTGATGATGTGCATATATGATCCATCACAGGAACTAAACTCATAGATTATACTACTAGAGAATGATATTTCATATGAAACACAACTATTAGAGATTCTAGATAATATAAAGAATCATCAATTAACTAATAGAACCCACCTTGTTAATATTTTTTGGTGACACCGCCACCTTGAGGAAGATAAGTGGTCTCGTAAATATGTAATTTCATAGAAGTATCCTCAATTGATGGTACCAAATTGTACAATTTCATTAGAAAATTCTTTAAACAAGTATCGAATGCGACCCCCTGATATTATTATAAAAAATTTAAAATTAAGTGTAACATCCCAGGTAAAAAAAGAGTAATACCTTTTCATAATTATTAATATTTGTGAATTAAATATTAAATTTACATTATTGTTGATTCTATGTTCAATGGAGTAATCGACACTCAACAATGAGTTTCTTTGAAATCGTATGTTTCACACAATGCTAATTCATACTGAAAATTAATGATATAATATTATTTAAAATTGTAGATATCTCCAAGATTTTGTAATTGAATGAATGAAAATTACTAACAGAAAAATTATAATACATGTTTGTTAAATGGTTTTACTGTTATACAATAAATATTAGAGGCATAAATTGTGAATGAATCTAATTTTACTGACAAATAGTATAATATTCATAAAAAGGTCAATTTACCACCTTTTGATGGAAAACCCAATTTTAAATATAGTTATATTTACTTTTATATGTTCTAATAGACAAAATAAAATTCTACTTTATAATCAGGACATCAAAATTTACTCAGGGTAATTTTTTGGTATTTATCTGATAAAATTATTTTTTAATGAATAGTGAATAATAATGTATTTTAATTCAAAAAATCCTTATAATCTAATTAATTTATATGGATATATTACTTTTTAATTGTTTTTATAGTTTAATTAGATTATATTTTTACCATTTAATCCAATTTTTTTCATTGGATGCAATTGAATGTTGAAATTGGACATAAACAAGTCTCAATATGTTGATAGTTATTGTTTCTTAAAAACACTCTCTTATTTGAAAATGGGAGTAAATTTTAAATTAAATATTCTATCTTCTATGGTTTGAATTGGATAAAATAGACATCATTTTTGAATTTTGAATATAAAATATATCATATGTGGAATTTTTGGTCTTTTTCAAAAAACCTTCAAATTTTTATTAATAGTTCAAACACTGAGTAGTAGTTAAAAAGCTGACTTTTTCATTTATTTGAAATTTTATTGATTCAATGAATTGAATTTCAAAAATATAACATACATGTTTATTATTATTATGTAAAATTTTCTTCAAAATATTAATATAATTTTTGTTGAATAGTAACTTTTGACTTTTATTTACCGCGGTTAAAGGAAAATAGGGTAATTCCTGATAAAAAGATTATTATAATAATAAAAATTACCTTAAAACTTGTCTTAACCTTATATGATGACTCATTTCCGACCATGGGCATCATTGGGTCGATTTTGGAACCCCATGGAGACACTTATGAGTGATAATGACACATAATATTAATTAATTTAAATTAATGAAAAAATGACACAAAAATATATCTTTTATTAAATCAATTTTTACGTTGGGTTATATATGATATTATCTCGACTATATATATTCATTACAAATAAAAAATTATTTCATACATCATGGTATTTTTTGATAATATTTAGACATAAAATAAATAAAATTATTTATGACACAAAAATAATGTAGTGTTTACCTCATTAATGAATGAGTTAAATAAATATAATTATAATGATTAAAACAGTATCCAAAACTAGTCCAATTCTTATTTGATGATATTATTTGGAACATGAGTCATGTTATATTTGACTTAAATGAGTTCTTGACCTTTGGAAATAGAAAATCATTCTATAATAACATAATATTTTCAAACATTCCTAAAGAGACCCTCCTCCCGCTTATAAAAGGCCCTCACCTCTAACTCATTACTAACACCTCTAAAACCAATTGGCTCATCCAAACTCATCCCAATTAAGCTACCTACATCCCAATCTTCCACATATAACACATACCCTAGGCATAATGATCTTTAGGAAATCCTTTTGGTTCAAACCCAATGGAGTTACCCGATTTGATGGAAATGTCTTCTCTTAAATCCTTTTTTTTATTTTCCTTCTACAACCCCTAAAAAAATTTCATTCCTTTATTTTATAGAATAAATAATATCCTCAATATACTAGGTTGTTGTTATGATAATTATTCTAAAAACTCTTACACACACCTCCGTCTAAAGGGTAATGAACATACTGTGTCTGTGGACGGAAAACTAACGCCTCACGAAACAATTATTGTTCAAATGTCTCTTACCACCTCTCATGCTGGTCATAATGATGGAACAATATTTATATTTGATATATATTATATTTATATTTTCTCTAGGAATCTTTAGTTTTCATTTACATCATACCTTTATGTTTTCCATTATGGGTCAAAACGATAATTTCATTTGATGATGTGTTAACTACCATCCACACAATGTGATATGACTCGATCATGCCATACATGGGACACATTAAATATGGAGTTAATGAAACTATATATATGATATTAAACTATAATTATAATATACCTATTCATCATTAATTTTTCATTCCATTAAATATGAAATAGAAATAAAAGTAGCGTTTATTTGTACGTAAGGCTTACAGTCTCCCTGAAGGGTGCATTTCATTTCTTACCTCCAAATGATATGTACATTTAAAAATTCATATATATATACATGATATATATTATATATATGAAAAATATATCTTGATTATAATTCTAGATATAGTGTACTTTTGATCACATGGAAATTTTATAAAAATAACAAGTTTATTTTTTTTACTCACAATCTAAAATTTGAACCAATGTATAATATGAACTCAAATAATTAACAATTTGTTATAGAAATATAATAAGTTATATAAAAGGAATAATAAAAATAAAAAATAATCATACGAATATATAAATTATCTTAATTTTAGTATTCAAGAAATCAATGAATGAATGGGTGATGTCGGACCCGAGGTAAGGGAATTCTTCTCAATCTCCTTTAATTGATGTATATTTTGCATTTTACAAGACTTTATTTTATACCATGTATAAAGACCGTTGACATTTCATTCCATTCATAGGGAATATTTTTTTAACGAAGCATTTTTGTAAACCAAAAAAGTAATGTTTTTAACGTTAGCGGTGACAATGACCTCTCTGCCACTGTAATCATTATTTGGAACCCTCTATATGCCTTAATGTTTCTAAAATGAAAACGAAACCCCTTATTTGGGTTTTTAGGTGTTTTGGTATTGAAAATGATTTTTTAAAATCGATTTATTATTTCAATATCTAGAAATAATTTATGTTGATTGCAAATAAAATGTAATTAGTGAATGATTTATATTTACAATATTTTATGTGTTATGATATTATAATGGTACTTGGACATTTGATGGGTGGTTTTGTGATAACCCAAATAAAGGGTGGTGCCTTGATAAACCCATATAGGTTGTTATTTATATCATTCAATACATTGGTTACGAAATTCCACCGTATGGCTGTTCAATTTAGTGATACATGTGGAAGTAAACCATATTGTTATTCCATTTAAGTATGTTTATGTCCCAAGATACCTTTATAAGTTATGTGTTCATTATTTTGGATTTAGTCTAATATTTTTGTTTCAAAATGGTATTAAATGATCTTTTATTCGGTGAATATTATTTTCTACATCATAAATTTGAAAATTATTACTTATAGTAATGTATTCATGGTTTACTAATTGTTTTGAAAAACTAATAGTTTTCCTTATTTGTGTATCTCTTACGGAGCTTTTTATGCTTATCACAATTTTTGAAATGTTTTTCACATGACTTAAAAATGAATAGGGTCATGGATGGGATCTTGGAAAATTAATACTGTCAATAATTTGGATCTAGACATGACTTGTTTTTTACGAGATTTAATTTTATAAAAAATGATACTTAGTAGAAGTGTCTATATTGTAATATTCGAGATGTAATGTAATATTTTATGGCCTAATATTCTAAAACTCTTAACCTGAAAAGATCCTCAATGTGAATTATTAACATAATTCAAGAGTACGTACTATTTAATGCTGGGTCCTTACAGTTGGTAGAATATGTCGGTTTAGACAACTTTAGAAGTTATAATATTGTTAAATTAATGTCCATATATTAATTTATGGTTTGAATAAAATGATATATCATTTAAATATTACCATGTTGCTTCACCTAAGATATTTCCATGTACTGAATGATTTTCTGTAGAGGAAATAGGGTAGCTTTGTTGGGAAGGTATACATAGGGAAATGAACTTCCAAATAATCATCCGGAGATGGTTGGAATCAGAAGTAAATTTTTGTTGTAATGATGTCTACGTTGATTTAGGAGATAAATGGTGATTCTGTTTACTGATGATTTTTTGTATATTAAAAAAGTAAATAGGAACATGAATGTCATTTATGGGTTGTCTGGAAAAAGATAAATTAATATAAATTGTGTGGGAAATTCAAAAAATGTGAGTTTTGGTTACAAAATATTTCATTCATTGGTCACATTGTTTCAAAAAATGGCATAACTATTGATCGGGATAAAACTATTTTTTTTTTGAAGAATGATCAAGACCAACAAATATAACCTAGATATATAGTTTTCTTGGTTTGGTACATTTTTATCAGAGGATTGTTGAAAAAAATTCATTGTTATCTATCCCAATGACGAATTTAACTCATAATGGTGTTAAGTTTATTTGGATAATAGAATGTGATGATTTTTTTCAGGAATTGAATAGTATATTTGTGAATAATTTTGTTTTAGCTTTTCCTTCTTGAAATATGGAGTTAGTTATCTATAAGGATGGTTCGTTGAAAAGACATGGATGGGTCCTTAGGTATAATGATCTGGTAATTTCTTATGCTTCATGTTAGTTGAATCCTCATGAGTTAAATTACCCAACACTTGATTTGAAATTAGCTAATGTGGGTTTTCATTAAAAATTTGGTGGCATCATCTATATGGAGTAAAATATGAAATATATACTGATCACATAATTTTGAAGTATATATTCACTAGGAATGAATTAATCATGAGATAGAGGAGATGTCTGGAATTAATGATGGATTGTTATTTCACAATCCATTATCATCTGGGAAAAGAAAACAAATTGGTCAATGCATTGAGTCGAAAATGTAATGCTTCATAAACCTTATTACGTTTGGAACAAGATCCATTGATAAATGACTTGGTGAATTTTTCATAGAAGTTGTTGGGGCAGAAAATTCCCCTCTTTTGTTTCATGTGTCATTGAAATCATCTCTATCAGACAGAATTAAATGAGTGAAAAAGGAAGACAATTAGTTGCAAAGACAGGTTGAGTTGGTTCATAATGGTAAGTTTCCAGAATTTAACATTGATAAAGATTGTGTTTTACGGTTTGTAAAGATATTATGTGTGCCCTGTGATTCACAGTTGTGGAATGAAATATTATACAAAGCTCGTAGTTTTCTATTTTAAATTCATCCTGGTAGTATTATGATGTATAGAGTTATTCGGGTGTTTTAGTAGTGGGATGGAATAAAAATATATATTGATGACTTTAGTGTTAAGTGTTTGACATTTCAATAGGTTACAATAGAGTGGTAGTTACAGAATGGGATGCTTTAGTATTTATCGGTGCCAGAGTGGAAATAGGAATATATATATTTGGACTTCATTGTGGAGTTACCAAATACATCTCCAGGTAACAAATACAATTTGGGTTATTTTTGATCGATTGACTAAATCAACTCATTTCCTTCATATTCTAGATATGTTTTCTCTAGATCATCTTTCTTTGTTATATGTTAAAGAGATATTCAATTTTCATGGAGTTCCCCTCTAAATTGTATCTAATCGTGATCCTAGATTTACTTCTATATTTTGGAAAGGCATTTAGAATTCGTTTGGTTCTGAATTAAAGTTTATTACATCATTTCATCATCAATCAGATGGGTAGTCATAAAAAAAATTCAGAACATAGATGATGTGGTACATGCTTATTCACTCGATTACCATGGATGTTGGGACCAACATATTTCATTGGTTAAATTTTCTTATAATAATTTTTTTCATTCAAATTTGCATATGGCTCCATTTGAGGAGTTATATGGGATGCAGTGTTAAACTCCAGCTTTTTGGGATGATATAGTTAAATGGAAGCTTATGGGACTAGAATTGGTAGAAGAGATGGAAAAAACGGTTTAGTTGATTCAGAAGAATGTGAGAACATCTCAGAGCAGGAAGAAAATTTATATAGAAAACTGGTGGAATGATCATTCATTTGAGGTGGGTGATCATGTCATTCTCAATGTTTCTCCTTGGAATAGTGTGATGTGATTTGGTAGGAAGGAAATGTGGAGTCCCAAGGATCATTGGACCTTATTATATTCTAGAGAATGTAGGATCAATTGCATACAAAGTGGATTTATCTCCATGTTTATCCCAGGTACACAACGATTTTCATGTTTAAATGTTGAGAATGTATATTCTGAATCCATCTCTTGTTTTGAGTCCAGAGGATGTTCCATTGGAAGATAATATCACTTATGTGGAACAAACAATCTAGATTATTGACCAAAGAGAGATAGTGTTTCTGAATAAGTTAATTCATCATATAAATATTTTTGGAAAAACCATATGTTTGTAAAGTCAATGCGGGAAATCATAAAATGCATTGGTTGATTAATACCCCCACCTATTTGATAAGTGAATAAAATTACGAGGATGAAATTTCCAAAAGGGGGGAAGGACTTAACATCCTAGTTAAATAAAGAGTAATAATTTTTCATAATTATTAATATTTTTGAATTAAATATTAATTTTACATTAAATGGGATTCTACATTCGATGGTGTACCTGACATGCAACAACCAGTTTCATTGAAATCTTATGTTGCAAAAAATGAAAAGTCATACTGAAAAATAATAATATAATATTCTTTAAATTGGTAGTTAATGCATATCTATTGTATTGGGGAGAATGAATAAAACTAACTAAAAAATTATTATACATGTTTGATAAATTGTTTTACTTTTATCCAGCAAATGTAAGATGATTAAAATGTCAATGAATCTAATTTTAATCTTAAATAGTCTAATATTATTTAATAGGTCAATTTATCACATTTTTTTGGGAATTTTGGTCACTTTAATATGTTATATTTGTTAAAATAAAATTCTTCTTTTGAATCGGTACATAAAAATTTATTTTGGATAGATATTCTGTATTTTTCTGATAAAATTTATTTTTTTAATGAATAGTGAAAAATACAGTATTTTAATACAATACATCCATTTAATATAATTAATTTATACGGATATATTATATTTTTAATTGATTTTAATGTTTAATGAGATTATATTTTTACCCTTTAATCAACTGTTGGTCATTGTAAATAATTTCACTTTGAAATTGGACATAAACAAGTCTCAATATTTTGATTGTTATGGTTTCTTAAAAACACTCTTTTGTTTTGAGAACTAGAAATAATTTTAAATTAATTAATCTAACTTATATGTTTTCAATCTAGTAAAATGGATATGATATTTGAATTCAAAAAATCAAATATAGCATAGGCTGAATTTTTGGTATTTTACTGAGATCCTTTAATTTTTGATGAATATTTAAAACACAGAGTGGTAGTTAAAAAGTTTACATTTTCATTTAAATAAAAATTTAAAAATTTTGTGAATTTAAATTATAAAATATGACATTAATTTTTTTCATTGGTATTTAAAATGTGTTTGAATAAGATGGAAATATTTTTTGGTCAATAGTATCTTTGGAATTTTATTTACCGCAGTTCAAGGTAAATAAAGAAATTCAAGGTAAATAGAATATTACAATAATACAAAATTAGGATAACACTTGTCCCATCCTTATTGAATGAGTCATGACTCACTATGGGAATCCTTAGGTCGATTTTCAGACCCCAGGGAGCCACTTAAGAGTGATAATGACGTTTAATATTGATTAATTTAAAGTAATGACAAAAATGACATAAACATATATCTTTTAGTAAATCAATTTTTACATGGGGTTTTATAAGTTATCTCCTCGACTATAAATATTAATTATAAATATAAGATGGTTTCTTACATCATGGGAATTTTTTTAATTTTTTTCATCAAATATATAAAATTATATATGACACAGTAATGAAGCAGCGTGTACCTCATCAATGAATAATTTAAAAAATAAGATTATAATAATTTAAAAATATACATAACATGTCCATTTCATATTGGATGATTTTATTTCGAAGATTAGGCACATTATTTGCGACTTTAATGAGTTTTTTACCTTTAGAAACCAAAGATCATTATATAATAAAATAATATATTCAGATGTTCCTGAAGAGCCCCTACTTCCCCTTATAAAAGGCCCTCACCTCGAACTCATTACTCACATATATAAAGCCCATTGGCTCATCCAAAATATTCCCAATTAAGTAACTTAAATTCCTCTCTTCCACCATGATTCCTTACATTAGGCATAAGACACTTAAAGATATAATTTTGGTTCAAACCAAAGGGAGTTACCCGATTTAAAGGTAATGTCTTCAATTAAGTTCTTTTGTTTTATTTTCCTTCTCCAACCCCCTATACTCTTTTTATTATATTATTTTATAGATACCACGGTATCATAAATATATTATGTTTTTTATGAGAATGATTAGAACTACCCTTACACACACCTTGGGTCTAATGGGTAAAGAACATAATTTTTTTATAGACGACAAACTAACGCCTCACGAAATGATGATTGTTCAATTATCTCCTATTTCCTCTCATGGTGGCCATTATTATGGATCTATATTTATATGTGATATATATAGTATTTATATTGACTTTTTTCTTTTTTATTTTTTATTTATATCATACCGTTATGGTCTCCATTATGGCTAAACGTGATAAATTCATTTGAGGATGTGCGTACTGTCACCCCCTCAAAGTGATATGACTCATTAATTCCATACATGGGACCTATACATGATGGAGTTAATGAAAATATATATACCATATTATAATATATTTATAATATACCTTTGTATCATTAATTTTTCACTCCATTAAATATGAAATATAAATGAAAGTAGAATTCATGCGTACGTACGACTTACCATCTCCATGAACGGTGCATTTCATTTCTTATATCTAAATTTTATGTACTATTATAAATACCTATGTATACATGATATAGATGATATATATGATATCTAAATCAAGAATATAATTCTGGATATAATGGTATTTTGACCACATGTAAATTTTATAATTATAACAATTTCGTTTTTTTAACTCAAGTTCTGAACATCGA
The DNA here is from genome assembly GCA_963277665.1 of Viscum album. Lineage (NCBI taxonomy): Eukaryota > Viridiplantae > Streptophyta > Magnoliopsida > Santalales > Viscaceae > Viscum > Viscum album. The sequence continues at coordinate 198,466,365 of OY728121.1, read as the reverse complement.
CAAAATGTCCAATATAAACTCAAATAATTAACCAATTGTCATAGAAAGGTAATAAGTAATATAAAATAAATATTACAATGAAAAATGTTCTTATTAAATTACCCATTAACTTATGTTTATTATTCATGAAATTAAAGATGTGACGGGTCATGTCCGACACAATGTAAGGGATATCTTCTCAATCTCCTTTCATTGAGGCATATTTTTCATTATACACACCTTTATTTTATGCGGTGTATAAACATATTTCAAATTTAATTTCATTAAAAGGGAATGTGTTTTTTGAATAATTATACTAAATAAAAAAAGGAATGTTATTAACATTTATGATGACAATGACCTCTCTGTTGCTGTAATCATCATTTTGATTCCTCTATAAGCCTTATTGTTTTCAAAATGAAAACGAAACCCCATATTCTGTCTTTTGAGTGTAATTTTATTGAAAATAGTTTTTCATAATTGATTTATTATTTCAATATATTGAAATAATTTATTTTGATTACAAATAAAATTTTATTAATGAAATATTTATTTTTGCAATATTTTAGGTGTTATAATTTTATAACGGTACATAGAAATTTTATGGGTGGTTACATTATAAACCAAATGACGACTGGTGTTGTGATAAACAAGAATGGGTTGTTACATTAAAACCTCTAGTGCATTGTGTATGGATGTCATCCATTTGGTTATTCCATTAAATGATATGTGTGCAAGTCGACATTATGGTTTTTCGATTTAAGTATGTTAATATCCCAAGTTAACTTTATATGTTATGTGTTCTTTCTATGGATTTTATGGTAATCATTTTGTTATAAAATTTTATTAAATTATCATTTATTCAGTGAAGATCATTTACTACATTATAAAATTGAAAAGTATTAATTACGATAAAGTATTCTTGGTCGACTTTTCATTTTGAAAAACAAATAGTTTTCCTTCATTGTGTATCCATTACTGTGATTTTTATGCTCTTCCCAAGTTTTTTAATGTTTTTCACAATACATAATAATGAATAGGGTCAAGGATGTGATCAGGAAAAATTAAGGTTATCTTAAATATGGAATTAGACATGACACTTTTTTAAGAGATTTTATTTTATGGAAAAAAATGGATACTGAGTAGAAGTGTCTACATTGTAATATTCAAGATGTAAAGTAATATGTTCTGTTCTAATTATCTAAAACTCTAAACCGGAAAATATCCCCAATGTGAATTATTTACTTGTGTGACATGTATAATAGGTTTTATCTTTCATTACATGCTATCCTGAGTTTAAATTAAAGATGGCTTATTATTAAAATATTATAATTTAGTATGATTGTTTCCACATAGCCATTAGAATTCTAGGAATGAATAGAATAGGATAAAATATGAAATTATATGGTTTATAAATTTATATATAATTCATTTTTTATCTGAGAAATTAATAAAAAAAGAAAATCAAAACTATACAAAAACAAATTTAATCAATTTGCAGAAAAAACATCATTATGAAAAGAAACATTTTTTACAATTCTAAATTAAATAAACATTTTTTGATTATTAATTTTGTTAAAATTCAAATATTATACATATTATCAACCTATTAACTATCATTTATAGTGTTATCTAGATATGTTATAATAATTAATATCATTTTGACCTTAAAAATTTTATTTATCTACAAAGTGATTATTCATCGTTCTTATTCACTTATTTGAAAAATAATATTGGGAACTGAAATAAAATTTACTTAATATAATAATATTAATATTAAAATTTATTATATTAAAAATATCTAAGGTTTAATATTTTAATTTTTTTTTAAAAATATTAAATTTTTTATTAGTAGAGAAAATTAAGGAATTTTATTTGAAAAATGAATTTCCATTTAAATAATTTATAAATTTAAATTTTATTTTATACTAGATTCAATGTCAAATTAGTTTTGTTAAATATATTTTAATCTAATTTTGATTTTTGGATTCATATTCATGTTAAGATTTAATATAAATACATTATAAGCTTTGGATAATTTTCCCATTGAATGATAGTTTTATCCTCATATCTTCTAGATTAATTTTAAATTAAAATTTTCCTAAAATTTTAATGTAATTTGTAAAAAATTGATTCTGTATTTGGAATAGGAATAATTTATATAATCTAAAAAGGCCAATATAATTTTTTACCAACATGAATAGTGACACTTGAAAAGCAATACTACAGTTAAGGTAAAATGGCTTTATATGGGGATAACTGAAAAATTATGTTTTAAAATTATATATATCTTAACATTATTATATTATATAACCATTTTCAACCCTATAATGTCTATGTCTCATGAAAACTCAATTTTTTAGTCTTTTTCAATGAGAAATATGTGGGTGAAACTTTTTATTTTCATAACATTATAAGTGTATGAATCCCCTCACAAATAAAACATCACACATATCCTCTCTTATTATCTCAATAAAAATATACTTATTACACAAATACTAGAAAATAGAAATTCCCAAAATCCCTACTCTCATCAAATAATCATTATTTTGGGATGAAATCAAATCTATGAAGGCTTTTGGTGAAATACTATAGAGGGTACCTGAATAAGAGGAAATGTTCATCATGCTGCATTTCTATTTTATTTATTCCTCAAAATAAATCTATTATTTATAAAGTATGATGATATAATATCCTGAATATCTTCCATATACATAGATTTTTTTATGTTATGTTCATGACCTATAACCATCTATAATTCAATCAAATGGGTTGAGTAATCATTATAACTATGTAGGGTGGACTAACTCCACTTGAACCAATGTCATTGATTTTTCCATTACCACTTCTTACAATTGGTTATGATTATGGATATAATGTAAATATGTTATATTCATAACATCCTATATTTGTACAGTATACTATCACATCACAAAGTGATGTCATTCATTTTCACTAATGATTTACATAGAATATTATAAGGATAATGTTAATGAATATATATGGAATACATTAATTAATTATGATATTCATTAGAAAATAATCATATTAAAATATTAAATATAATTTTATCTTTTACATATATACTTAATGAAATATGAAAACAACATTCATGTAAGTGTTGACTAATACCTACCTGAAGCAATATGATTCTATTTTCATCACCAAAATACAAGGATGATTTGTATATGTCTATATAATTGAATAAGAAGTTTTTTATAATACTGTTATCATCATTTATATAATATATTACATACCTTTTTTTTAAATAACTACCTTAGGAAAATGGAAATGTCGGTATTTCATATGTATGGCCTACAGTCTTCGTGATTTTAACATATTTAATTTTTTAAAAACATTATTCATGATTTGTATACAAAGTATAATTGTTTTAGAAATATTATAATTATATGATTTATTTATTCTTTTTATTATTGTACCATTCTCTATGTATGAGGAATGTAAATATAAAATCAAAGCATATACAAAAAACAATGTTGAAATTACTTGAAATAGGACATTAAAATGAAATTTTCAATGAATGGGTAATAATAAAAAATTAAGTAAAATATATATGGTATGATATATGTGATTATATTTATTTAAATTATGTAAAATAACCTAATATTAATTATATATGTGGTTCAAATGACTATGAGGTTCATTGAGACATACTGTAAGGGATTTCTGTCTACCCTTTATTTATTTTTTTGAGAGAAATTCGAAATTCACCATGTGTTTCTTTTATGTGGGGTACATAAATGAAATGAATGTATTTTATAATTATTATAACTAATATTATTTCTATTCAAATATTCATTTGTGTGTCACCCTTTAATGGGGTATACTATTCAAATGATACTAAATTGGAATGTCATTTTTTTCCAAGTATTCTTTCACTAAGAAATATGACTATATTATACACATATGTTCATGTATATTGTGAATATATAGTATATTGGACATGTAATATCATGAATCTAGTACCCTCATTATATTTTATGTTTCCCTTAATGATATTACACCACGAGTCATAAGTTTCAACGATACTGATGTGGTAATGATTTAATATTACAATATCTTCATTTATTAGGATTGTTTTTTATGTTTATGATAATTGAATATTATGATATATATATATATATATATATAAATTCATTCAATTTACTTTCTCATGGTCATGTCAAAATAATTCACGTTTTACTTTCATTATTCTCTTCGTTACCTAATCATGTGTTTATAATGTATGTTTTTAGGAAAAAACATATTTATTTCCATTTAAATATAAAATATTTTTTTTCAAAAACTAAATTTTATAGAAATGAATTCAAAAATATTTTTAAAATTCTTAATCTAATTTACAAAATGTGTTTTTACCCAATTTCCCATTCAAAAAAATTAAAAATAAAATTCTTGTATTTTTCAAAAAAAAATCTTCTTTGCATTATATGAAAAATATCTATGGAATCATTGATTTAATATGTATGAAATGAAATAAATTTTCTCCCACCATTAAAATTATTTTCTTTGAAGCTTCCTTAAAAAATTATCCAGAATAATTTCAAAGAATATTTTTGTCAGAATTTTTTATAAATTATTAGTTTTAAAATGTTATTTTAAAAGAAAATGTATATTCTTCATGAAATGTTCCACGTGATATTTTAAAATCATTCTCCATATAAGATTATATCCTTGGATATATTAATGCTATTTGGGGGATATGAACTAAGGATACCATTATTATTCTTTCTATGTATACTTTTTCAAGGATAGATTTTTATGTTACCCATTTATCTTCCTCGTGTTATTTGATGAAAGAATTCTGGTGAAACCCATTTATTTTTTCAATGGTAATGTTAGGATGAAATTATAAATTTATTATGATAATTTTTTTATTTACCATGGGCTATGAATGGATTAAATATTTTATGAAACCCATTTTGTTTCATGGTTATTGATATATTAAATTTTCTATGATCATGTAGGAACATAAATTATTTTTTTAAGTGATGAGTGTGATCTATATCTCCCTATCTTGACTTGGCTAATGATTAATGTTATATGATCTCATTAGGTATAGTGGATATCAGAGTATTGAAATAGGGTATAAAATATTTCATCCAAATCCCAAATAAGGAAAATGGATGGTTTTCCCAATCCAAGGATGTAATTAATATCTTGTTTCGTATCCCTTATATAATATTGTTTATGCCAACCTATACACGATAAATTTCAATATTATAACAATGTTATGATCTCATTGGTAATGATAATTTATTTTCATATGATTCATGTCAAGTGAAATACCAAAATTTGTTCCATGACTCATGGTTATGATCATTGATATATATGGTATGGTATTCAGTATTTATTTGCAGGCTCTCATCCCATTATGTTCACATTATGTTTATGTAATTCCTTTTTTTACCCACACTAAGAATCTTAGATCACAAATTATTATGTTTCTTTTAAATATTTTATGATTATTGGTTTTAGGTAGGGTATGTTTGTGAAGAATACTAAATAGGGAGATCGTTAGGGGAGATATTTAATATCATTCACCAAATTAGACAATTGTGCTCCTAGTCTTAAAAAATTGTAAACTCTTATAGTCCATATGAATGTGTTTTGTAATGTATTTATCATTCATCTAAAGACATGTAATATCTATGTATGAAAATAATAAGTCCCTATATTTTATGAAGTGATGTCTTGATTATTTTAAAGTATTTAATTAATTTTTATTCTTTAATTTGGTCATATACGTTGTTTCCTTCCCAACATTCTTTTGACATAATGTGAGATCTGTTATAGCTACATAATGGTTTCGATGTGTATTATTCTAGCTTCGCGTGAGCACAGTAAGGGTTGGTGTCCTTAGAACCAACTTTTTTGTACTTTGATTACATGAAAGTACACTTATTATATATTTTTCATTGTTTTTCATGGCTATAATATAATAATGTTGTGGAATATTTGTTGCATTGATAAGTTCATGGAAGATCCCCGATATTATGAGAACCCTGAAATGATATAACAATATTCGTAAAAAATGTTCTACAGTTTTATGACATACTATGATAGGACACATAGTATATAGATCTTCATGTGCGAGTACTCATAAGAAGATGAGACACTCTCATGGAGTTCACACCTGGTAATCTATAAGATGGGATATTATGAGAACATACATGCCACTAGTAATTCTATATGTTTTTGTGTCATCAGATATCTCTATCTACGAGCGTGTGTAATGGCCCTTAGACAAGAATATTATCATTAACCCATGTCATGACTCGCGCACTTAGACTTGCAGACGAAAACTGTCATGAAGATAGTTGGCGGGGAGTAGGATACATTGGGTATGTAATGAATGACATGTTGTTAATGAATAAGTCGAGAAATGATTTTTCCCTTCTATATTTATGGAAGTAAATATATCGGGCCCTTTGATTGATATATAACTGTCGAAAAACTTCCATGGCCATAGTGTCATCATGAGTTTATATTTGGAAGTCAAAGAATGATAGATCAAGCGTATAGGTTTATGACACTTCCATGCAACCTTCTTGATGAGATATTTAGGAAATGGGATTAAATTACAATGTAAGTGTTTGTATGAGGTGACATGTCAATGTGGCGTCAACATCTTTCTCTTGGGTTCCTTGACCCGTTGCTAGACAGTAATCATGGACTTTAGAGAAGCCCACCTAATGACATTGAGAATGATGCCTAGAGGGTCGCACATTAAGTGTATACAAGTTTCTCAAGTAGAATAAAGATTATTCTCGTACATTGATTAATAATTATCCATGGAAGCCTAAATATTTGTAATGAGGGAGGAAGATAGAAATTAAAAAACAAGATATACATGCCATGTGTTAATGATTACACGCCGTGTAGTTTTCCAGTCGAGATTTTGAGGATATAATATTGTTCTATTAAATGATATTTATTATAATCATCATGGGCGCATGTCATGTAATTAATAATTTATCATGGGCGTTTCAATAAGAGTTAATGAAATAAATAAAATGTGTAATGCGTATTTTTATTGTCATAACTCTATAACCTCCAACCCAATTATAAATATCCTCATAACCCCAACTCATTTCCTAAGAAAATTGTTGTGCACAACAATTCTGGAGAATTCTCTCAAGAAAGAAAGAACTCCGTCCTCCAAGAACACTCGCAAGACCGAGAGAGATCCACCTACATCGGATCAACGTGATCTAAGGGGGAAAACGCAAGAAAATTCTTATCCACATTAGCACTTGGAAATTTTTTTGGCAAAGTCCAGAGATATGTGGGGCATGTGTGGATCACCGCTAGAGGATGACAATCCTTGGATTCTGTGACACAACGATGAATCATATAGGAATGTGATCAAGAATATCAATAAATAATGAACATCCAAAGGGTACCTATTGTTGATTATAATTAAATTAATTATAATCAACCTATGACGGTCCTCATTTGGGGTTCCAGGATCATCCTTCTTCTTTGTCTATTTTTGAGATTCGATCATTGGAGACTAGCATTTATCGTCATATTGATACCAGATTGATCATTTCCAATGACAAAAAGCCAAGGGGGAACATCCTCCCATGATCTTCCGCTACGTCCGGGACCTTCAATTGGTATCAGAGTGAGGTTACACCATTGATTATAGTTATTTAATTTTCATTGATAATTTTTTCATTTATATTTGATTCAATTCATGACAAGTCGTTTAATAAAACTGAAAGAATGAGATTTTTTCTTCCTACATCGTTTCTTGATTCACATCACAGAAACAACCTTTTAAATTTAATTTTGATTAAATTAAAAACTAGGGTCTCATCAGGAGGATCTTCTCTATCGATCCGTATAACATGATAATACACTCCGTGTAGTAAAAACTACACATTGTGTACTAAGGTTCAATGAACTAGTACTGGTCCACCAAACCACATAGTGTTAATTGAGTATACTAGAGTTTTATTACACCATGTTGAACATAATTGAATGGCACATGGAAACCTGAATACAAAATGTGTATGTTAAATCAACACGCTGTGTAGTCTAATCCTGTCCAGGTGAAATTGTGTACACGGAGAAGTCGTGTTCTGCGTACATAGAATTTCCAGGCCAATAAACGCGTAACAAGGAAGTACACACTATGTTATATTAATCTAAAGGTTGTGCACTCCAAAATTTCCAATGTACAGAAAACTCGTCAAATCCCCCGGTATTTACTTTCAAAAAAGGGTGAAATATACACAGCGTGTAGGCTATATTACACGCCGTGTACATTCTAAAAATGGAATTTAACCAGGTTTCCTAAAAAGGTACCAAGACCTATACAAGGAATATGGATGTGAAGAATCTCAATGAAATTAAGAAAGGAATTTAAGATAAATAATTGATTAATTATAATATCATAATTCATTGAATTCAAGCGCGACATATCTTTAATGAAAGAACAATTAAAATAATTTGAATTCTAAATATGTGTAAATGTCGCTGCATGCTTTGGATGATCATGGGCTAGACCAAAGAACCTTTTTTTGTGTGGTTTCATTTAAATTTGTTTAATTTAAATTTGTTGGCATGGGAGGCTTCTTCCAATAAAATGTAGGGCATGTGTGCCCATGGTTTCTTTAATGTAAACCCCATGTAATGGAGGATATCCCAAGATAGTGGAGATAGTTCAAAAATCTGAAACCAAGGAGAAAACAACCCAAGAAGATGCAATGATTGACATATGGGAGCTTCAAAACATGAACCATCAGGTTCAAGGTGTTTTCCCAAGGACAGGTTTAGCTTATCAAATTGCTAAATAAGCTAACCAATAGAAGCTCGTGATCTTGTCAACTTATTTTATTTCAGTCTGATTTCATGGTTTATTTATTATGTATGTGTTGTCGCGGTCAAATAATTAATTAAATAAACAACCATGAAAATATTGAATAAAATAAAAACTAGAGTATGCATAAACATTATCAGAACATGGTTAATCACTTAAGCAAGAATCACTTAATAATAACAAACATGTGATAATGAAAAAATATTCATGATGAATAAAATCCCTCAAATACATTATTAATTCATACCAAGCCTTCCATTGCTTGATTAAGGGAATGAATCAATAAAACTATGTGTTTGAACAACCCTTGTTTGGACACATACTTTTATAAAGGAAGGTCTTATGAAAGTTTCGGGTTGACTTAAACATTTTACATCAAGTGGAGTAGCCCATGAAAGACTTTTTGTAAAATGGAGGCAAGTGTCGAAGAAATCCATGTCAGGATTTCATGATTGGGGAGTCCACTCAACAGATCCAGGAACTGTAATCTCACATTTGGGAAATACCTGCCTACCTAAATACCTTCAAATAGCCTGACCAACCCTTTTAGGGTTATGCGAAGGGGAATATGGATCCTTTCCACTAGAATGTCAAACTAACTGGACATTCTGAGTTCAATGGTGAGGGCCATAGGGACTTGATTAAATAGTGGTATAATTAATAAATTCACTTTTTTAATAAAATGTAATCATGAAAGTACTGATAAATCTTCTATTTTAATTTGTAGAATCCATATGAAAATCTCATCAACCAAATTTTCTCTGCAATCAATTCTGGATAAAGACATCATCCTCACCAGTAGTAACTTTCAAGAATGGTTTAATCACCTTTGGGTTATCCTATACCATGAACGAATGTTTTACATTCTGGATTCCCCACTTCTTGATTCTCTTGCCCCAGGGGCGAGTGATGAAGATATCCTGGCCTATGATCAACATTTGTGTGATGCACTCGATGTTCAATGATTGATGACGTCCTCAATGTCTAGTGAGCTCATGATGTCTCATTAAGACATGGAAGCTTGCAGCCTACTCGAGAACCTCCATGTTCTATACGAGTAGAGCACAAGGTAGGAAAGGATTGAGATCTCCATGGCTCTATTTCAAGGCAAGCTTGGAGAGGGTTCCCCAGCTGGTCCTCGTGTAGTCAAGCACATTGGCTATATTGAGCTCTTGGAGGATCTAGGGATTAAACTCCAAGAAGATTTGTGCATCGATCCCATTCATGCATAACTCTACTAAACTGTCTCCAACATTTTATTAAATTTCATCATGAAGAACATTGATAATTCCCTAAATGATCTTCTTATCCTCATTCTCCAAGTGGACAATGATATGAAGTGTGGAAATCCTTCTATCCTCATGGTGAATAAATGGAAAGGGAGGGATAAGTGATTTAATCCCAAAGCTTCATCAAGGCCTTCCATGAAAAGTAATATCAAAGGGGATGCAATAAAACAGGAATCTATTTGTTTCCCATGTGGAATGAATGGCCACTCGAAGAACTACAGCACCCAACCAAGGATGAAAGTGTAAGATTCAGGTGCGTTTATTATCAAATGAAATCTATTAGTTTCTAAAAATTGGGTATTAGATACATCTTGTGGTGCTCAAATATTTATCCAAATACATGAACCAAGTAGATTCGGGATGATTGATCGAGGAGAGGTAGATCTACAAGAAACTAATGGATCCAGACTTATTGTTGTAGCTATCGGGTACTACCACCTCACATTTCCAACTCGAATAATCTTGGTTTAAAAAATATGTTTTTATGTACCCTCTGTAACCAAAAATATTAAATCAGTATCTAGATTACAGACCGACGGATTCATCTTCAAATTTGGAAATGAATATTGCTACTTTTAAAAAGATAGCATTTTTTTCGTAGGGCATATTTATATAGTGCCATTTATGTGTCAGACTACAAAAACTATGTAATGGAAATGGATGACAAAGTTAATTCAGATGACTCATACCACACCTTACTATGGCATCACCGGATTTGTCATTCCAATGAGAAACATCTGACAAAATTACATCAAGATGGGTGTTAAGATTCAGTCGAACTAAAACCACTTGGTGTATTCCATGCTTGTCTACAAGGAAAAATGACCAAAGCCCCACATAGTGGGAATCGTGAATAGGAGCTTCTGGATTTAGTTCACACAGATGTATGTGGACCATTTCTAGTTGAATCAGGGGGTGGGTTCGTGTACTTCTTACCATTTACTAATGATTTTCATAGATATGGATATATTTACTTAATGAGGTATAAGTAAGATTCTTTTGATCGGTTCAAAGAATACAAGAATGAAGTTGAGAACCATCTTGGTAAGAAGATTAAGAAACATCCCTCAGACAGAAAATGAGAATATCTTAATCAGGACTTCATTGATTTCTTTGGGGAGTTTGGGATTATAACTCTACTCACTCCTCCATACACGCCTCAGTGGAATGGTGTAAGTGAAAGGAGGAACTGCACCCTGTTTGACATGGTAAGATCAATGATTATTCATGCAATTCCTCCATTATCCTTTTGGTGATATGCATTACAAATAAAATCACACATACTAAACCAAGTACCAACTAAATCGATAAATGTTATTCTATATGAATTATTTAGTGGATGCAAATTCATGTTATCAAATATCCATGTGTGGGGTTGTGAAGAATTTTTTAAGGCCTATTCAATTAACAAACTTGCACCGTGAGGCACAACGTGTATCTTTACTGGATATCCCAATGAATCAAGGGGATATTACCGATTCAACCACTCATATAAAAAGGTTACAGTGGAAAGATACACCATATTCCGTGAGAGGGAGGACATCTCCAAAAGAGATAGTGGGCACAAGATAGACTTCCATGAAGTCGAGGCTCAAGATACATAGGAGTTAGTACAAGAACAGATTTCACAAAGCCCCCTGGGAGAACAATATATTCCAGAGACACAAGAACTACATTGGAGAATAAGAGAGGTGAGAGGACCAGAACGATATGGTTTTTTCATCACTGAGGATGGTGACTCATTATTGGTTGACAGTGATGATCCTCTTACTAACAAGGAAGAAGTTGATGGCAAAGACGATGCCATGTGGCATGAAGCCATGAATTCTGAAATGGATTTCATGTACCAAAACCAAGTCATGATTTTGTTAGATCCTCCCATTGATGTAAATATTATTGGTAATAAATGGGTATTCAAGATGAAACTGAACATGGAGAGGAATGTCAGCAACTATAAGGCATGACTATTAGCAAAAGGTTTTAGACAGTGTCCCGTAATTGACTATGATAAAACCTTTTCACTGGTTGTGATGCTGAAATCAATCATAATCCTATTGAACATTTCCACTTACCATGACTATGAAATTTGTAAAATGGATATAAAAATATCATTCCTTGACATAATCCTCCAGGAAGATGTCTACATGACACAACTTGAAGGGTTTATGACTCCAAATAATTCTAACAAGGTATAAAAGTTGTTGAAATCCATTTATGGATTAAAGCAACCATCAAGTTCATAGAACATTCGTTTTGAGGAAGCTATAATGAAATTTGGATTAAATTAGAACGAATGTCAGCCTTGTGTGTACAAAAGGTTTAGTGGATGTGAAATTGTTTTCCTAATACAATATGTTGTTGACATAATACTAATTGGAAATTAAGTACCTGTCGTAATGTTAGTTAAGGCATGGTTGGATAAATGCTTCTCTATGAAAGACATGGGAGATGAATTATATATTTTTGGGATCAAGATCCATCATGATAGATCAAATAGAATGTTGTGCCTGAGTCAAAGTATATACATTCAGAAGATACTGAAGAGATTCAGTGTGGAACAATCTAAGAGGGATTGTTGCCAGTGTCAAATGGGATTCTTCTTTCAAAAAAAATGTGTCCACAGACACTTGAGGAAAGAAAGAAAATGGCATGTTCCCTTACACATCCATGATTGGGTCAGTCATGTATGATATTCTATGTACAAGGCTAGATTTTTCTTACACATTGAGTGTTGTGGGAATATATTTAGCTAATCCAGGAGACCGCCATTGGATGGTAATCAAGACTATACTTAAGTATCTGAGGTATAATAAGGATGTGTTCCTGGTTTACGGAGGTGAAGAGGAACTAGTCATCATAGGACAAGTAGATGCTACATTCCAGACTGATCAAGATGACATCAAGTCTCAGACATGATACATCATCAGTTTGAATGGAGGTGCATTGAGCTAGAAGAGCTCAATGCAAGGTGTGGTCGTAGATTCTACAGCAGAGTTTGAGTATATCTTAGCTTCTAAGGTAGCTAAAAAAGCAGTATGGATGCGAAGATTCATCCAAGAGCTGGAAGTAGTACCATGCATTAAATATCCTATCACACTCTATATAGATAATACTGCAGTGGTGGAACTTCCAAAACAACCAAGGTCACATCAGCGGACAAAGCACATATATCTGATGTATCATCTCTTGAGGGATTTCTCTCAGAGAGGTGAATTTGTAGTGGGAAGTATTTCCACAGAAGACAATGTGGCATACCCCTTGAATAAAGCCTTGACTCAGCAGAAACATGATCATCATGTGAGGTATAGCGGGATAAAAGTCATAGGCAGTTGGCTCTAGTCCAAGTGGGAGTTTGTAAGTGTTGGTGTCCTGAGAACCAACTATTTTTTACTTTGATTAAATGAATGTGCACTTATTATATATTGTTCATTGTTCTGAATGACTATAATATAATAATGTCGAAGAATATGTGTTGCATTGATAAGGTCATGGAAGATCCCCTCTATGATGTGGAACTTGAAATTCTATAACAATATTCTTGATTAAGTTTCTACGGTTGTATGACATACTATGATAGGACACAAAGTATACATAATGTCACGTGCGAGTACTCGTAAGAAGACGAGACTCTCACTCATGGAGATCAAACTTGGTAATCTCCAAGATGGTATATTTTGAGAACAGACCCACCAGTAGTAATTTCGCGTGTTTTGGTGTCATCAGATATTGCTATATACGATTGTTTCTAATGGTCCTTAGACTGGAAGATTGTCATTAACTCAAGTCATGACTCACACACTTAGATTTTCTGATGAAAACCGTCACGAAGACAGTTGGCAGGAAGTAGGGTATGTTGGGTACGTTATTAATTAAATATTGTTAATGAATAAGTCTATGAAGTATTTTATCCTTCCATATTTAGGGAAGTAAATATCTCAGACCCTTATATTGAAATAGAAATATCGAACAAATTCCATGGCCATGGTGTCATGATGAGTTTATTTTGGGAAGTCAATGAATGATTGATCAAGCATATAGGTATATGGCACTACCATGGAACCTGCTTGATAAGATATTGAGATAAAGGGATTAAATTATACAGTAAGCATTTCTATGAGGTGACACGTCAATGCAGAATCAACTTCTTTCTTTTGGGTACCTTGACCCATTGCTGGATAGTAATCTTGGACTTTAGGCAAACCCACCTAATTCCAATGAGAAAGAGGCCTTGAGGGTCAGACACTAAGTGTATCAATGTATCTCAATTAGAATAAAGATTATTCATGTATGTAGTTTAATAATTATTCACGGTAGCCTAAATCATTTTAATGATGGGTGAAAAATGAAATAAAAAAACAAGATATACACGCCATGTATTAATGATTACACACAGTGTAGTTTTTCATTATAGAAAAGTACATGCCATGAATTAATGATTAGACGACATGTAGTTTTCATTTTGGAATGGAAATGAAAAACAAGTACACTCCGTGTATTAATGATTATACGCGGTGTAGTTTTCCAATTGGTATTTTTGTGATATAATATTATTTTATTAAATGATATATATTATAATCATCATGGGCGCATGTCAAGGAATGAATTATTCGACATGGGGGTTTTCAATAAGATTTAATGAAATATATTAAATGCATAACATGCATATTTATTGTCATAACTCTATATCCTCAAACCCGATTACAAATATCCTCACAACCCCAACTCTTTTCCTAAGATAATCATTGTTCACAACAATTATGTAGAATACTCTCAAGCCCGAAAGAACTTCTTCCTCCAAGAACACTCTCGTGATTGATAGATATCCACCTATACCAGATCAAGGAGATCTATGGCAGACAACACAGGCAAATGATTCTCCACTCTAGCACCTAGAGATTTCTTTGGGGACGTCCAGAGATATGTGGTGCACCTATGGATCACTACTAGAGGAAGTATAAAATTGTCTTCTACAACAAAATGACGAATCACATCAAAATGTGATCAAGAATATCAGCGAAGAAAGAATATCAAAATGGTACTTTTTTCGATTAAATTTAATTAATAATAATCAACCTGTGACGGTCCTCATTTGTGGTTTTAGGACCATCCTTCTTCTTTGTCCATTTCTATGATTTAATCCATGGATAATGGAATTTATCATCGTATTGATCCCAGATTGATCATTTCTAATGACAAAAAGGTATGTGGGAACATCCACCCATGAGCTTCTGCTATGCCCAGGACCATCAAGCACACTGTATTGATTCCATGGAATGTTATAACCTCCTACGGTTATGTTTATATTGTTTTTGGAGAGACTGTAATTCATGTCTAGAGGAAAGATCATGTTTAACCTATGGTCCTATTGAGTAATTTGATAATACATTTAATATATCATTCATCGTAGAATTCATGATAGTTTTCATAATGACTCGTATTTTCGATGTATTATATTTAGATATCATATGAGTTAATTTTTTCATGAGGTGTTGAGACGGCATGTTTTTCTGATGTCTGGTGTTCCTAGAATAAATGATTGATATATATTAAATATATTAAATAGTACATGCATGATGTCTTTCTATAAGGTGTAATAACATCTAAATGGGTTCCCAAAATAGAAATATATGAGGACCATTATCTTTAGAACATTTATTTTAGCCTATCTGTGATTTAAACATGTTTAGTGTGGGTTATATGTGGAAAAGTAATTTCAAGCGTGGAAATGAATAAAATAATTAAATACATTTTTTAAATTATTTTGGTTGGAGTATTAATTATAGAGTCTTTAAATAGTGTATTATTTTATAATATAGGTGTTATCAAAATAACCATGGATGTTTTGGAGGTCCTATAGTGACAGTGTTGTAGGATTTCTCTTAGATGAATGGTGACCATATATTGGATCAATGATCAATGCGCAAAAAAATTCAATGGATCTCGTCGGTGATCACAGATCACAAATGTTCTTCATTAGAAATCAATCCATGTCGATGTAGGGAATTTTTTAGTTGTATTTATTCTCAGTTCATGATTTATTTGATGAACATGAACAAATCAACTAACAGATTGATTCATGGGTCATGCATATTACAGGATGAATTTTATATTAAGGATTTTATAGGGAAAATTATTTGTGATTGATGATTATCAAATTTTTGTTCTAATGTAAATGAATATATATCTAAATGAACAATTAATGAGTTCCATTCCTCTTAATTCATCATATGTTTTTATTCCTTGATTCTATATTCATAATGGGTGTTCATACTGAGGACTATAGTTTGATATATCCCAATGAATCGATCGTTGCACTAATGATTCTTGCTGAAAAGATGAATACTCAAACATCTAGGATTATAATAAACAAAGGAGGTGTGATGGTGGTATCTGCATTGGATCGGAAGACATAGATACCTGATTTTAATTTCTTCAATGTGTAATAAAGAACAACATATAAAAATGTTTTTCATGTGTGTCTAAGGGTAGAATATTATTTTTTGGTGATGGAATAGTTCATTAGGATATGATTTACTATTTTCTATAAATTTTGTCAATGTATCGATCATAGGAAAAATCACAAGAACCATGGATTCTAGATCTGTTATTTTGTAACATCATATGTTGCACAACTTGGATATAGGATCCACACATTATGTGGTCCCCCTATTCAGCAGATAGGGTTTAGAGAGATACATAAGTATCACTCTATTTGTGACCCTATCACTTTTTGTGTGGAATCTCCCAAAACACAAGACATGTACCTCATAGGGTAAATGATTTGCACTACACAAAAGAGGCACGTAAGTGGTAGGGGAGTCAAATCGGTTGACAGAAATACCTTCTTTCTCGTTCCTCATCACAGAACAAATTATTTTGTATAAATCATTTTATCATGTGGATTGAAGGGTAGAATATGGGTTTATAGTTATTGAATGGTTCATTATGGTTTGATTGTCTATTTTCTGGAAAAGAAGTTATCAAATAAAACATCAAACAAAGGAGAATATGTTTGGATTCTAGATTAGGGATTATGGAAAACATGATAACACATGGACTATAAACAAGATCTACATGCTTTGTAGGACCCTTGTATGATGTATTGTGTTTTATAATATCCTATTCTATCACATAGAATTTGAAATTGTCATAAGGTGTGTGGTCTCTCCATGGATACTTGGTGTATACATCGGAGGGTACACAGATATTTGTTGGAGTGCACTGTTTGGAGAACACCATATACTCCCCTACATGGACACGCCCTAGAATAGTACACTATAAAAGTCATGTAATGGTACACATGTAGAGTACATTGGCGGATGAAACAACATGTACATCTAAATGGGCACAGATACATATTATGAAATGGGGGTAAAATTAATTTTTTCCTCGATATGTAATGTACAAGGAGTCCACCATGTGTAGGGAAATTATTTTTAGTTAAAATTTGGTTGGGTTACTTGAATTTTTCAAATCATATTCTCATTATTAACCATATAGTTTAGTAATAAGAAATGCTAAAATAGAAGGTTATACCCTTTTATAAAAAATTTTACCAGGAACCTATACGTAAGGAACAACCAATGCATGAGTATGGGGTCATTTTGTCTAAATATGTTTCCAAAAACCTATTTTTGAAAAATCATTATTTCTAAGGGGAAGGGGAGGTTATGAATTTATAGGGTAGAAAATATGATATTAGTCTCACTACAAGTAGGTTCTTTCAAAATTTATATAAAAAAGGATAAACAATTCCCCCCCCTAATTACACAAACCTGAACATACAAATGATTGGTACATCCAACAATTAAAAAGTCAATACATACTAATTCAATCAATTATTTCTCATTATAATGTAATCCTATGATATTTAATTATTATATACCTTATTATTTAAGGATTGAACTCAATCCAAAATATACTATGCTTTCAATTAGTTAGTGATTTTTGAGCTTATATATTTTTTATTTGAAATCAATGAAATAACTGACGCCAATCTTAGGTGATGAAAAACTATAACTATTAACGGGGAAATGTTTCTTAATAAATTCAAAAGTACAAAATTATTTTATCATTATATTTCATCTTTTTATTTTTTAGAGTATGTACTTTATCTTTAAATTTTTTTATGCACATGGTGTTTTTTGTCTGATCTGATGAATAAGAAATATGAACGCAAACATCTGTTTGAATATTCATCTTTTAATCCTATCAGAATGAACCGAGGATTTAATGAGAAAAATTCTAGGCTATGTATGGGATTAGTCAGGAAACCCTTGGGAATCCTAATATTTCCCATATCAAGAAAATCCACACATCATCATGTGTTTTAAGTTCAAGGAGGGATCCCTGATCTTGGAAATCATTACCATAATATCTGAGGATTATGATTAGGGAAATTAAAAATACCTAAAAGAAGAAGATGATAAGGAGGTATGATCTACATAACTAAGTCATAAAATTCATGACATGATGGATGAAGAAAATTTGTAGCATTATAAACCAAAATACCCTCCAACATCAACTATAATGCATCAAATATAATAGTAAATAGAAGAATATGAAGTTTTCCAGGATTTGATAGACTTTAGATTATTTCTTTTGTGCTCACACTACTCTATATTTTTTTAACACATAATTTTATGAAGTGAAAGAAGATGTAACCACTAGTACTAAATAATAAAACAATATGGGGGAATTAGAAAGAATTTTAAACATTTAGAATGACTTTTCAACACTCATAGAAGAACTTCTTAATGAAGAATAAGAAGTGGATAAATAATTTTTAATGTTATGTGTTGAATTATATGCACATAAATACCCAAAATAATAAATAGTAGAGTGGTACCCATTATAGACAACCCAAGAGATTATTTTCTAAACAATGTTGTTGTGAACGGATTGGTAAATTACTCATCAACTATAAGAATAACATTCAATATGAAAGTACAATATAAGTTCTACACCAGATTATGCACAATGAAACAATTTGTTCAATATTAGATGGTTGGATACCCTAATACTATTACATATATGAAATGTTAATTTAAATCATTATGAGATTAAAAAATGTTCTTTCTACGTGGAAATGTGATACTTATTTAACTTGATTTATTACTTTATGATTTATTTTTAGAAGTATTGCATCACATCTCACCATTATAGAATTTTAAATGCATTGTCCAAGTTATTTCAAAAAATTTATGGCATTTTTTAGTTACAAAAGACTACTAGTAAAAATACCTAATGTGATATGAATAAAATAAGAAATTCAAACTAAAAATGGAGTTTACATTAATAATTTAGTATGATTACTTCCCTTTTTATTTTTATTATAATTCGTTTATTTTGATTAAATGATAAAAATATGCATGCCAACATATATATTATCTCATTATTTTTTTCAAAATTACATTTAATTTTTAAGAACCCATGAATACATGTTCTAATATTCATGTTGAAATAATTGAATAAATATGATGGGAAATTTGATGATTATAGAAAATAATGAGAACAGAAATTCAATGAATTGATAATTTGAATTTATATACATCTTTTTTTATACATTTATCTAATTCTTAATCAAGATTTATTTGACAATTAAATTTAATTTGGTGTGTTTTTGCTAGAATTTTGAAATCACTAATCCAAGGATTACACACAATAATAAAGGAAAATTCATTATTACATATTGTGTCTCTAAAATAAATGAAATGTAATCATCGAACAGAAAGCCTACTAATTGAAGGAAAAGCTATGAATCCCAAATAAATCGTATGAATAAATAATATGACATTACTACTGATTAATATTCATGAAAGACTCAAATTACAATCCTGATGAAAATACACATCATGGAAAAAATACTCGACCTATAATTTTAAAAACCAAATTTCTGAAGAATGTTAATGTTTTGAAATCCACAGGATCCAAAATGTCCATATATTAATGAGGTACTCAACTACATATCATCAATTTCATGTGCAGTTCCTGAAAGTCACAATGAATAATTGACATAAATTAGTTACACAGTGTGAACCATTTACATGCCATGTAACATTTGAGGTCTATATAATTCAAGTGTACCCAACACATAAAACTACCCCCTACATACAACCTATTTTCTTATTTTATTCCATGTTTATATCCAATCTTCCTCCAAATGTATTTTAATTTCCTACTTTTCTTATTCATAGCATTCCGTTGTAGATAATTTTGATTCAAAGACGCATTCATTGCAAGTTGTTGCATAGTGCATGGATCAAATTTCATTTTTCCTTTAATAAAAATATTTGTTGGGGATTATTTTTTTCTCTTCACTCATGTTAGTAATTAATTGATTTTTCATGAATTTAATTATTCATTTCCTTTAATTGATATGTCAATTTTTTTTTCAATAATGTTTCCAAATGTATCCCCTCTTTCAATTCATTCCTTTGAGTGTGGATAATCTACTTAGGTTTAAGAGTCAAGAGTAGGGGTATATTGAACCTAATTAATATCAAAATGAAAACATCAAAACCCTAAGACTAGTAATTTGGTGGAACATAAATTTTAATGAAATTAATTTTGAAACCTCCCTCTCCATGGGAGTTTCATTTCAATATATAAATGACCTAATTGAATATTACATAGATAGGTCCAGTAGCTAGCGATTTGTTCTTCCTAGAATGAACGATTATAGAATTTAGTTTTTCAACTCTCTATAGACGTTAGAGAAGTTTCTAGGTTAGGTAGATCCAATTGGTTGGATCAAGATCAATTGGCTAATTTTTCAACCCTTTGGAACCAATCCCATCGGTATATCCCAATATATGTTTTACATTTTATCTTCTATCTGTGCCATAAAATTGACCCTCTATTGTTCCATAATTTTAAATAATCCATAACTACATATATTTAGAAACCCCCAAAAAAATATTGATTTCTATTATTTCTACACAAAAGGGTTTTAATACTTGTTTCTTTTCCTATGGGTTTCCTCAATGGGTTGAACCACATAATAAAGAATTAGTACACCTTAGTGGATGAGTGTAGTTTGAGATATATAAATATAATTTGATCAATTCTCAAGAATAGTCAAATGTGTATTGCGATCTAGTCAAATTTTACCATCATTTTCAGGGATATCAGTTCTAAGAAACATCATCCTTCGGTAAAAGAATTAAATTACCTCTCCACCCCACTTTCTGGTTTTTTTCCATAACCTTTTTATTTTAGCAATTTTTTCTCCCATGTACTAGAACATGTGTCTAATTTTCATCAGCATAGTGCATGAACCAGATTCCATTGACTTGTTTGAGGATTCTAGATGCACAATAAAAATGTAATTGGAATACTAAAATTGATAGTTATATATATAAACATCGACTCCCCACAAAAAATGACCATAATAATCATTCACCACAGTACTCATTGACTGACCAATATGCACCAATTGAACTTCAGGCAGAGCACCCATTGCTACTGGAGATCACTATTGTGGATTACAAATTTTTATCCATTAGTGTTGTGGTTTCTAGCCTTGTGTGCCCTCCTATTAGTGAATACACTTTCGAAATAAAACATGGACTCATTCATATGATCCCGAACATGGGGAAATTTTGTCAGCTGAATATCGAATACCCCCATGATAACATTTCAAATTTCATAGAGGTATTCAATACCATTAGAAACAAATGTGTATAATTAGATTATAGTAGAAAAGGAATAATGAGACTGCTTCAAGGGGTATACATATAAGTGACCCCATCACACATTCAATGTGTGTCTACAATTACAAAATTTATACCCAGGAATCCAACAAGATGTCTTCTTGATTATGGAGGCCTCCGATAAAAATGGTATCATTAAAAAGGAACCTAATGTCTGTAATGCATTGGTAAATATGATTTAAAATATTTCCATGTTATATTAGATAGAGATAGTACCACCCATATTTTTATTTTATCATGTGCATTAGAATACAAATCATGCATCCTAGGTTTAATCCCTAATAATGATGCATGATCCATTATATTTAACTACATCACGATCACCCATCCTACTCCTATTATAGAGATAATATTTTATTTTATGTGCGTAGGCCTTCACCCATACCACAAATATAGGGTACGATTAGAGGATCCCTAAATCCAAGATTATAATTATGTAAATTTCAATTAACCAAATTATCATTTTCTACAACACCAAGAGTACCAGTAATAGTAATAATTTATAAGGATGTCTAATTATATATAGAAAAAAACCAAGGATATTATCATAAAATGAGGTGGAATGTACCAAAAATTAAATAGCGGACACTAGGGTACCAACCACATGATCTAACTCATCAATGGAATTATCATTTTTAACAACCTTTTCCCACTAGAACATTAATATTTCAACTTGATTAATAGCATAAATTATAGAAATATTCACAAATACCACCATAACAATCCCATCCTCTTCAAAAATATATTTAAAACCTAATAACTTATTTTATAAAGAAAATATATTCAAGGACGATTACCGATGATACTAAAATGAAAATACAATGGGATACCCTTTGAGATTTTAAACATCAAGTTGTCACATAAAAAATTGCATGTTTGATTGATTACCAGTTATGTTTACCAGTAATACCAGACTCATCCTAGAGAGAAGACTAAGTCTGTAGTTCATAGGAGTGGAAATGTATTTTAATTTTAGTAACCATTCATAGTTTTGAAAATGGAAATAAACAATTCTTATAATTATTCTCAAGAGAAAACACATGTGGTTGATTTAGATGAAAAAATTATCATAAAATATAAACCTGAAATGGATTATGTCTTTATTGAACCCCAAACATAAAATCCCCCAACCCATTTCATAGAGGATAAGAGATTATAAAAGATATTATAATTTAAAAATATTCTTGGGATCTTAAAAAACTGCATATCAAAAGTCCCATTGCAGACACAATTTCTCAATTCCTTATACATGAAAAATTATTTCAATACATTCATTCTAGTTAAAATAAAATTGAAGCCTTATAAATCAACTCCAAAAAATGAACAATATTCTAAAATTGTTCTTCATAATGTCCCACCCAAAATGGGAGTCCTTGGAATTCTGTCAATAAATATTTACTTTAGGAACATTCAATTGTAAACGAGCCTTGTGTGATCTTAGAATTAGCATAAATCTAATGACTATGTGTTTCATAAAAAATATGGGTCTCAAATAATTAAAACAAAAAAAATATTGGGAATCCAACTTGTTGAAGACTAAATAATCACCTTCAAGGATTACTTGTGGATGTCTTATTTATGGTTGGAAAATTCCTTTTTCCCTTGATTTCCTTATCATGGACATGGAGAAGGATGAAAATGTCCCCATAATTATAGGGAGACCATTTCTCAACAAAAATAAGGACATGATCAATGAAAACCATTGGAGGAAGATATTTAGAGTATGCAAGGAACATGTTGATTTCAAAAGATTGTAAACTGCAAAGATAAGTGGATAGTTATTGGATTGTTAGGTCATATATCTTAATGATAAGAAAAAGGAACATATAAGCAGTAAAGGATGTAGATAGAAACTACCTATTTACGAAAATTTATACATTTCTCATAAAAATGTAAATAACAACTGCACCTATAAGGATGAATGTCATCACATAATTTATACCATGTTTTTTCAAGAACCATTCAACAAGGGGTGTGTCCTAACATTTGAAATCATCTTAGTGGATGTTTTTCTAGCTGTAGATAATAAAAACATTGAATTCAAGAAATAAAATTATAGGATAAATAGTTTAAATTAATTTTTCTAGAATTTATTAGGGTTAAATATCATTGTAGTATGGTTTAAAATATGTATGTTTTAGAAAATCCAAATTCACATAATGTAAATACAATACATAAGGTGAAAGTTTCAATCATAGAAAAATTAAAACCGCAATAATTAAATGTCTTATATTGAATTCACGATGTGAAATACTGAAGGATGATTCAAAAATATTGAATCTAGGGTTGAAGAACCCCCCCCCCCCACATGTCTCCCCTCTCGAATGACTCCAAAAACATCCATTGAATCTCTCTATTATGATTCTCATTCGACCTCTATCCACACCATCCCTTCCAATCATATGTTCCCCAAAAATTCTGTCTTTTCATTTCTCTTTACCTCCCTTCCCAAAGGACCTCACCAAATTGAAATAATGTGGATATAATCCCCAACCACCTGAGTTGGAGTTGATTTTACTACTACACCAACCATTCAATGATAGGACCACATTACTATCTCCATCCACTCATTCATCCTTATCAGATTAAATGGAGTCTTAGTCCTCATCCAACTAGTCCCATGGTGATTCATTGTTCCCAAACCTACTTCCCTACCTCTAATTTTATGCACATGAGAATTAGTTGTAGTTGGTCCACTTACAAGAATAGATAATGAGGTCCAATAATACACTTGACCAAACCGCTCTTGAGTACATTCACATCCACTATGAGGTCCTCGATATGATGGGATGGATACACCTCTCATCCATCACATAGGTATGTGTGGATATATACAAGGATCTATTTCTTTATTTTATCTACATTTTTTCATGATGTGGCATATGTCACCCTTATACTCTGTAGAATTCCCTTGGAAAACACCATATGATATTTCAAAATCTATCTCAATATCTAAAATGATGAGTTCTTCGCATACCCTACCAAATCATCCATTCGGATGGAACAGGACAATAATTATTTTTCTAGGAGTTGTTAACCAATATTTATGGAACCACAAAGCTTCCATGATCCACACACACCCTGTTGTGGGGTTCTGCCTTACAGATCCACAAACAGGCTATAGAACATGCATGGTTTACCAGAGGAGATGAAAAAATCATCATTATCTCGATTTATGTAGTTATCCTTACCCCATCCAGGGGTGGAATGTCCATCAACATTACCATATTTTTCAAATTATGTTATGAGACCTATGTATAAAGGGATCATTTTATAATACTGGGGGGAATTTTAATAACCAACATTCCTTCCTTATCGGTGCATTTGACATAGCTCAACCACATTCCTCGCAAGGGAAGATGGATCCCATTGACCTCCTCATGCTCCTAAAGAGTGGTAAATTTATAAAGATCAATCTAGGATACTATTGGACTTCAATGAAAAACGATGATCCTATTTTAGTGTCATCCCCTTCCACTTGTCTTGATCAATTGGACCTTACTGATCCAATATACTCTACTTCCACATGATCACATACTCCCACGTCCACTCTAGCTTCACCATCCTCTACAAGAATTGCTTCACTAAATACGACCACTGAACCTTAATAATCCATTCCCTATGAAATTTGGTTATTTCTCCAGTGCAGTTTGGAGAAATAGAAACTGATTTTTAATTACCTTTACATCCCCTTCACTAATAAAAGGTAATTAACAACCCACACCACACCACAAACCCATTAATCACCACACACACCACCATCTACATAACCCATCACTACCTCTATACCCACCCCTATATACGTCCCGCATCTACTCATAGACCATACAACCCATCATGAGTATTTTACATATTAGACTGACATAAAATATTTTCCTCCCTCCGAAATTCTATTGAGGTGCCTCTAATTTATCTACATTCCATATGTACGACCCAGGTATGGATAAAAAAAATCAGTCCATATATACTCGTCCAATCTTATATCCATCACCATGAAACATATTATATTGGTCAATAATCATGTTCATGCCTCCTTTAATGAGATAGATTATTAATATCTCATCTATTACCCATCTATTTGGGAGGGGATATCTAATATATATATTGGAGATCAGGCCCCTAATGTTTATTCTTAAACACTTACCCCTCTCATAATGTACACTAGATTTGGGTGTCTATTTCTTGTATTCTCATCAAATTCCATAAATATTTATTTAAAATTTTTCATATATATGTATAAGACAAGAATTTGACTATACTACATGTCTTTCCTTTATTCATTTTACTTCTACATTTATTTATCCATTTCTAGCATTGTTGTGTATTATATCATTATTGATGAGACTATTAGGACACCCTCTATCATTATTTATCACAAATAACAGTATCTGAATTATATACAAAGACAACTTAGGGATCTGTAGCTCCATATACATACTCAGTATAGGACTTATCAATGATTAATATTCAATTCAAAAATTCCACAAGATCATTTTGGGTGACCGATTTCTAAGGTGGAAATCCCACCAACCACAACCATAATCTCCATGATTTATCCCCCAGTTCATGTAAGTGGAATAATTGATATTTTTTAATGGACATAACATATTAATAATTTTATTCTTCTGTCAATCATATGAAATAATAGTTAGTTCATTATGATATTTTGCTCACATTTATTATTTTCATTATTAATGATGTGTTTATAGAACCGTTTTTTTATTTTGGTATTTTATTTTCATCACTTATTCAAAGCTTCATTGTATTAAATTTTCTCATTCATATATGGAGTTTTCTTTAGTTATTGACTATGTGCACCTAAAAATACTTCAACTTAAATATTGGTTAACCCCTATGGACTAACAGATTATCTAGTGCAGCTATTTTGATTCAATTTTTTTTCTGAATAACACATTTTCCAATCACAATAGAAAAATTTCCTTATAGAGAGACTTTCATTAAAATGATCTCTCTATTTATTGTTTATAATTTCCACAATTTCCATTCATTTTTAATCTATGTTATACTTTTTATATCTCCCATGACGCTTTCCAGGATACAATGGACAATATATCATTAGAAGTGTGGGGGAGTTGTTACTAGTATTTACTATCAACACACATAGATTATTGAATTTTTTACTTGTCTAGTTTACATTTTTCATTGAAATCATACTTCAAAACATGAAATCTCTATAAACCAATTTAAATAAAATGAATATTTATTTTTTAATATTGTTGAAATGTAATTTTATTCTCATTTATATTTTTAGAATGATTATTGATTTTGGTAATTTAGTATTGATTCTATATTATTTCATATTATTTTGATTGAAAATTTTTGAAATATATAGCCCATAGTTATTCAACATATTTTTTATACTCTAATTAAAAATAGAAATCTAGAACATTATTTTTGAATTTTTTTCGGACCATATTTCATATGATATAATTGGGATATGTAAGCCTCTCAGAACTTGAATTAATATCTAATTAGGTCTATGACTAAAGAAATACACTACTATATGATTTAGGACATAATTATTGAGAGATATTTCTTGATTACCGCACATATATATATATATATATCTACAATTAATTAGCATTTAGTATCCATGAATATCCTTTTTAGGATGAAGCTATTTCCATACTTTTATCCACACAAACACTACTCTTTGTATTTTTCATGATTCAAATTTGAATTAGTGGGGGATTTTTCATATCAACCCTTCATGGAGTGTTGATTCATTGTATATTTATAGTGGAAATATCCACAAACTTATATGATATCATTCATGATTAAATTAGACATTTTCTACCATAAACCTATTCCATTGAAAAAAAGAAAATAACAAATAAAAAATTTGTTTGTTTATTATAAGGGCATAAATAACCACTACCATATTAGGGAATCTTACGATTGATCATACGAGGTAATGTGATATATGTGAGAATTGTACTCTACCATATTTCAAAAAAAGAAATAAAATTAACATATAATGCGACATGGTACATTTATTATTCATTCCTGGCATATTTAGGTATCCTCCATGATCTGTTGAAAGAATAGTGACAATATTATTCTATAGGAGAAGTAATGTTATAGCACTTTTCATGATTTTCATGTATTATACTATAGATCTATACATCCATTTTAGCCTCATTCTGACAATTTACCAACATATCTTCATTCATATAGTCAATGGAACATTATTGTTGAATCACTCATGAATAATTATATATTTTTTTTAAGAACATTAGATGATAAAACTAATGAATAATTATGATTTGGAACATGTATTCAGGGTATAAGAATTAATGAACATTCATTTTAACCTTAGTGGTGAGAGAAAAATGATTTTCAAGGTAAATTGAAAAATTTGAAAAATTTATTAGGAATATTTATGAAATCTAAATTAAATGTATAAGGAATATGAATAAATAACATACATATAAGGCATGATCAATTTTCACTACAATGTTGATTCTAGAAGGCCTATATTTTCTTCCTAACAAAAGTTTTATTCAATTGGTTTTGATAAATATTTCCTATTTAAATTTTTTATTTAAGACTTGTTTTGACTTAATTATTGATTTAGGGAAAAAAAATTTCATGATTGTGGGAATTGGATAACCTGAATTCATATACAACTTTTTAGATATTTTTTACTGTCTTATAATTGTTTATTTTCTATTACACTTTCCTTTGGATTTTTTTTATAGTGTTTAGGAACTGAAAACATAAAAGAGGCAAGAATTTAAAAATATAAATTTCTTCATTAAAATTAATGAATCTAAAAATCATGATGTATACTCAAAAAACATAAAACCCCCCAACCGAATAACAAACAATGAATCCCAAATTAACATAATTAATAAATTAATTTATGTCAGTCCTGATTAATGATTATGAAAGAGTCGAATTCCAAACCTGGTGAAGAAACAAA
Organism: Viscum album; assembly: GCA_963277665.1. Classification (NCBI taxonomy): domain Eukaryota; kingdom Viridiplantae; phylum Streptophyta; class Magnoliopsida; order Santalales; family Viscaceae; genus Viscum; species Viscum album. The sequence continues at coordinate 198,437,589 of OY728121.1, read as the reverse complement.
GTGTGAACACAATACACCAATTGAAAAGATTAAAACATAATTTCTGCAGAATATTAAAATCTTCGAATCTATAAGATCCAATATTTTGGGTGATTAATGTGAAGCTAAATTAAAACTGTGTGAATTTAAATTACATTACATGAATTTCTTGTTATATTGGCTAGTTAAATTAGTTACATGAAGTGAACCATTTACACATAATATACCATTCGAGGTCTGTATATTATGAGCAACCCAGACATTACAAATAGCCTCATAAATATAGAACAGTTTATTTTATCCTTACATATTTATTTCATATTTTCCTTCCCTTCTATTTCTATATAATTATTTTAATATTTTAATCATATCATTATTTGCAATTTCGATTCAAAGACTATTATTTCCATGTTCTTATCCAACTGTTGAATAAAACTCCAATAATATTTCCATAAAAAATCAATGTTTTATTTCAATATTGATTATTCATTAAAGTTAGTAAATAATTTATTTTTCATTATTTCAATTAGAGATTATTTTAATTAAATCGATCTATTTTTCATGTCATGTATGTCGGGATTTTCTTCCCTAGGTTCAATTAAGTCTATAATGTATAGTTAATCCCCTTAGTGTTAGTGGTCAACATGTTGGGTTGCATGAACATAATGAATATTTGAATCAAAACATTGTAATCCCACGGATAATTATTACAATAAAAATAGTTATTTATCTATTTTTGGTACAACTACTCAAACAATCAATGGTGAATTTGAATGGATCATTGACCTAATAGATGTTGTGCCAGCTAGGACCAATATAATATTATTCTTCATTCTTAGGATCCAATATTCTAGCACATATATTTTCAACTTTATTTTGACTAAGTAGTATCTTCCTGGTTAGATAGATCCAAATGGTTAGAAGTCGAGCAATTGTTGACTTTTTCACCTCTTTATATCCAATTATTTAGTTTTATCCCAGTATATATTTAGAACTATCTTCTAATAATTCTCAAAAAATGATGTTGAACCATTCAATTAATTTGAATTATGTTCAAGATATATTGTTTTTGAATACACTAACTAAATAGTGATCAGTAGGAATCCATCCCAAAAGGTTCTTACATCTAGTTTTCATTCCAACAAGGTATCGTAATGGGTTTTACATTGGACTTCCACTTTACTACACATTAGTATCAAAGTTTAGTTTGACAAATATTCAATTAAATTGATCAAACCTTGTGTGTAATCAATGAAATCATGTCAGCTAGTCATGAATAATATTTTATCATTATGGTCACATATTTCTTGAAATTTAATTCTATCTTTCATGAAATAATTTTCTGATGTTCATAATGACTAATTTTCTGTTAGAAAACCACCCATGAGTGATTGTGATTAATTTATGCTATTATTCGTCAGAATGGTCTATGCCAAATTTTTCCAATCATACATTATTAATTTTGTGAGATAACATCAAATGTTTTACCAAATCAGATATAATTTTAATCTTTTCAAGCGATTATTATTGTAATTTATAGAAAAATTATTGATGAATTATTGATTGATTTATCCACATCCTTATGACCCAATATACATATATCCTCATTTTACCCCGTAGGGTCAATGAATGTACATTAATAGGAATAACCAAATTTCTTGTTGATTTATCTATTCCTACCCTTTAATTATTTATGATGTTAATCTTTTAAATGTGATTGGAGAATGATTTTATGGAAATAGGGATGTAATTATTTGAGAGATATTTTCTGGGTTATTTTATTTGATTTTGGTAATAATAATTATGTATTCATTCATTTTTTCATTCCTATTGAATAAAAAAATAACAAAAATATGAAAAAATGAAAAAATATGTGTTGAGTTTTTGTGGGTCGAAAATAACAATTATATGACCAATGATGTTTTTAAATTGGGGTAAGGTGTTATACGTGAGAATTTCCATAGATCAGTTTTTGAAAATTTTAAATTTAAAAAAATGAAAAAAATATCAGGTAACTCATTCAAGGGTATTCATTGATCATGATCAAAATTTTCTATATGGGAAGTTAGAAATGATATAATTTTCAAGGTGGGAATGCCATTGGATTACTTTTTTATCTTTTTAAAGACCAAGATATTATCATCCTTTTGGGATTAATGATTTATTGATCAATTTACTACGATCCTATACCCTCAGAGTCATTTAATCCCTATTTCAATGTACTCTTTATTTTTTTTTTTGAAATATGACTCCACAAATGGATACAGTATATAATTTTGAAATTGAAATGATGGGGAAATGATCTCAAGATATGAAGGAACCATAATTTTAATTTTTTCCTTTAGGGATAGGGGATGAAATATATAGTGTGGTATATCAAAAATCCACATGTTAACTATGATGAACTAAAATAATTGAATGGAATATATGATAAGTACCATTACATCCCTATGTGAATTTCAAAATCGTTCTGCCTAGTGATTTAATGATATCATTTTTAATATGTGACATCTGAAATTCATTTCCCCCATTTATAGTCATTTTATTTAATTTATTGTCAATTTCTAATATTGGTAGAATGGTGGGTTCCTTTTTAATTATTAGTTGAGATTTATTATTGAGGATAAGAATGGTTTAAGTATGGGGGATTTGAGGAGCACTTATTTTTCCAAAAAAAATTAAAATCTCATTGTCAAATACCATTTTTTTATTTTCAAAACCAACATATTAATTTATAATAATAGTCTTTAGATATTTACATTTTGGATAAAATTTAAAAAAACGTAATTAAAATATTTTAAATACTATTTTTTACTATTTTGGTAATATTATTGTCTTTGTGTTTTGGGATAGGAAATGGAAGTAGAAGGGGGAGGTTATACAAAAACCATTAGACCAATGGGATTACCCTCAACCCATAAAGAATATGGCTATTTAGTGCTCCCAAGAATTTACTATCATCTGAGACAACCTACAATGAGAGCCTACCCACAACATAAAGGATAAATTCTAGTACATTGGAGGAGAGTAGAATCAGTATGTTGGGTCATGTCCACACATTTATAGGAGGATAATATTAACTGGATTGGGTGGTCCACCATAGAACATGGGAGCCTTTTACCCCCATAAAGCTTACAAGACAATAGATTCTTGTAAGTCGCTTATTAATAAGGATCCTATAACTAGTATTTTGATGTGGGATATATGAAATATGTTAATTTATCATCATTAGGGAAAATAACACAATTTAATTCCATCATGTTTGTCACAAAACACAAACACATCCCTTCTATGACTAACATTTTCTGCCACCATCAAAACTATTGTAATTTAATTATAACTCACAGGTATTTTCTTTATGAGACATAGGGGAGATATTGGGTTTCAAGAAATAGCCACTGCAGATGACTAAAAAACCAAAAATCACTACCTAAGTTGATGGATACCATCAAAAATACATAAACAGATAAATATGATCCATACCTGATTGGTGAATTAGTTCTTGATACCCTCTATAATTTTGAGACTGCTACACCGAAGTGTTCTTCAATGTGGTTTGGACCATAGAACATCCAAAAATAAAAATGATTACTACACTAGGGTTCTGTAAATTTCACTACGGATGACAATAATAAAATTTATAATAAAAATATTTTGATTTGGGTCTCTGAAGCACCACTAGGATGGCTAAAATGACCATAGTTTTATTTTTCAAAAATAAAAATGTTCTGTTCATGAAAAAAATTTAACAAAAAATAAAATATTAAGATTTCAAAAAAAAATCATGAAATTATAAGTCAAAGGGTCTATATATACATGACCTAAAAAGGTTGTTGTATAACATATAACAATGTAATAATTAAATGAGATTGAAACAAATTCCCTTACCTTGGATTTTCTTTTGTTCCAACATAATTTAATATATTATATACTAGATTTATGAATTTTAATAACTTATTAAAGAACCACATTAATATTTATTATATCATTTATGATCCTATTAAAATATTTTTTTTACCTTTTGTTAGTAATATTTCATTTTTTTCACTATTTCAAGTGTTAGTTGCCTAGTTTCTAAACCTATGTTTTGACTTGTAACATGTTATTACAAATAATTAGATCATGATTTCATAAACTCCAGAATGAAAAACAATATTTAAATGTCATATATATTCTATATATATATATATCCATAATATTTGGACATAGTAATTGAAATGCACTCATCATTGAGATGGTAGGTCGTATGGATGCATGAACACTGCATTCATTTCTTTTCCATATTAAAAGAATGAAATGTAAATGTTTTATAGGTTTTGTATAATTATATTATCATATATATGTAATATATATATCATATTTTTATTAAAACCATCCTTTATATGTAAAACATATAGTCTGAATTAATCACATCACTTTAAGAAGGTGGTAATCCACACTTCATCAAACTATGTTATCGTATTCACACAAAATGAAAATCATGAAGGAATATATTATAAAAAAATAATGTCGTATTATGTTAATGTTAATATCATATATATTATATAAAAATTTGATTTCATCATAATTACCAACCGTGAGAGGTGGTAATGGAAAAACAAATGACATCATTTCGTGAGGTGGTAGTTCATCCTATACGAATGGTAAATTTGTTTCCTATTTGTTAGAGGTGTGTGTACGTGTATGTAAAAACAATAAAAAACTAATCATTATGTCTTTGATAATGATGTTATTATATAATAATATAATAATAATAAATGAAGATGTGGGGAAATAAAAAAATTTAAAGTGATTGTTGGAGAATGTTACCTTTTATTTCGGTAACCCTTTTGGATTATACAAATACCGTACTTGTTTTTCTTTATTCCCTAAATTATGCTTTTATAATGAGGGTAAGGAATTTGACAGAATATTTTCTTAGGTTTTGTTAAAGATATATGGCTCAATTTGGTGTGAGGAAGTGAGGTCGGTGGTTTTCTTTTATAATTGATGCATGGGGTACATTTTTGGGAACTCTCCAAATATTAAATTAATATAAATTAATTTTCAAGTCAAATAGACTAAAAACTGAGTTATCTTAAAAAAAATATAATTATGGATCTAAATAATCTCATACAACAATTTTTATATAAGTTGATGTCAAATTTTTACCGTTATCGTTTTCCTTTATCCATTAGTTATACCCTTTAACTCTTACCATGCCAACTTAGTTTTTTACCTTTTAAGGTTAAATATACTTACTATATGAAGCTAAAATAACCATAAATAAGTCATGTATGAAACATCAAATCAGTTCCCAGAAATTTTGATGAATTTTAATTTTTTATTTGTATTTTTATCATTTAATAAAATATTATTTATTTTAAATATCATTAATTTCAATTTGACCAATAATCATTATTTGAATTTTTACAAATATCTTAAAAACATGATATCTTAAAAAACATTAATAAATCCCTAATATGTCTAAATAATTTAATTTTTTTTTAATTTTCTCAAAAATATATTAATTTTAGAGTTTTTAATTTCATTTTTATGTTATGTCCATTAATTGAACATTTATTACATCATCATTCTCTAATCCACTGTGGTATTTATTTAAATCAAAAAAATTAATAATTAATTACCATGTTAAAGATAATTATTTTATATTTCTGAAGACTATTTATCATCCATTATATTACCTATTTACGAACATATTATGTTATTTAACTTGTTCAAAATAGAAGTATGACAACCTTGACTTTTCACTGAATATAGTATTATAAAGGTATAATATCTTCTGAAATGCCAAAAATGGTATAATGACCAATCATTTAATTATTAGGGTCGAATTTTATTCATAAAATAAAATTAGTAAAAGTGTTATGGTAACATATTTATAATATTATATTTACTATTAATTACCCGATTTACCCATAACCACGGTAAATAATTTTTTATTCTAATGTTAATATGAATAATATCAAAAAATTAAGTAGGTCCTATTAGCATATAAATATCATACATATTTACGTTTTTTATGTCCATTTTTCAAAATTAAATTCACATATGTGGCTAATTTATGTTTAACATTAATCCAACTCACAAGATGAAAGAGAAAGTTAAAGTAAAAATGTTTTAATGTTCAATAAGTTCCCATATCCAATTTCAATATAAAATTATTCAAATTACCAAAATTGGATTAATATAAATATAATTTTTCTATTCATTCATTAAAACTAAATTTAAAATAAAACATAACAGTAATATTTTTTTAAACAAAAATTCATTTTTTATATAAATAAATTATTTTGTAATATTTATCAAAAAATAAATCTTCTAAAAGATTACAAAAGATTAAAATATTATAAATTTAAATATTATGTTTTAAAATAAGATGTTTATTTTTTCAAATATAATATATAAAAAATTTAAAAATTTGAATTAAAATATGTTTTCCATTAAAAGAAGGTAAAACTAATTTTATAAAAATATAGCTTTTATGTGTAATATTGGTTTTGTTCTTACAATATACCTAAAAATATATATTTTATTAATGTAAAATTATTTTATTGGATATATAACTTATAAATTAAATATATAAATTCTATTTATTTATTTTTTCTCGGTGTTGTTTGCATTATAGGCTATCAACAATATTAAATTTAATCTAAAAGAAAAAATATGGTATAGTCATGGGATGATACACCTACATTTAAAAAAGGTCCATGGATACACTAGCTAGCCAATATTCTACCACTAGTTATTTGGTGTGTCCAACAGTACTTATTGGGTCACTGAACAGTCTAACGACTTGCAGGTGGAATTATAATAGTTTTTCTACAAACCTTGGCTTCATTTGAACCCTCATAATGCTTCTATGACCATCATGAACACCTATTCCATGTTCAAAACACCGATTTAAAGTTTTAAAATCCATATTATCTTTTTCAAAACTATTGTTCAAAATCTGACCCATACACTAATTGAAATGATCACAATCCTCTATAATTTAAACCATGTCTATAGACATGGGGTTTTACATGGGGTTATGTTTTGATTCTAATAGGTAGAGTATGACTATTGGTCTGGAAAGATCCGCATGAGATATGGTTGCAACATGGAGAGAGATAGAGACAGAGAGGTGGGTGGGATTTTATTAGTACTGGGGGAGGCCATAGGTTTGGTGTGAAACACAAGATAGAGGAAGGAGTTGGGAACAATAATTTGGTAAGTGTGTTGTGTTATGACACTATATATTGGAAATGAGTCTTGCAGTGGTCATCCTGAAAATTAGGGGGAGGTTAGTTGTTTCATAGGATTGGGAGGACCACCACCATAAATATGTGGACACCAATGTGCCCCTTCTAAATATAAGTTTGAATCTCTACATAGAGATCTCGACCAGCATGATAGAAAAGGTCGGTGGCTTAGCTAGTGATCTATGTCTTTGACATGTCAATGGAAAAAAGAAAATTTCAAATTTCAAATGTAGTTTTCAATTCATAATAAAATTTAATATTATAATAATAATACTAATTTTGTGAAAAAAATGAGATGATTAAAATCACAAAAAATAACACACACACACCTAATTAGATATACTAGGAAAATATATAATATTAAATAAATTTCAGTGAAATTAATATGATTCAGAAAAAATTAATAATATTATAAAAAAAATTTGGAATTGAACAATAATAATAAACTAATAGTAACACTAATAATAATAAAATAACTATAAATAAAAAAATATAATGTCAAAGAATATTTGATAAAGTTAATATAAACCTAAAATAATATTTAAAAATATTTTTATATTATAATTTAAATAATATTTATAAAAGAGAATTAAATACCAAAAAATGAAACTACTCTAAAACCTCTAAATTGATTTATCTTATTAAATAAAACTATGTTAGAATTTTAAAAAATTCTCATGGAATCATGGTGAATCAAAGACCATATTAATTATTGGGAAAAAAGGTTAAATATCATGTATAAAATAAACCTACAATCATTGTATTATATAATAACTTTTTATTAGAAATATTATTCAAATTTATGAGTGTTAAAATTCATTGAGTTTGTAAGGGATTTGGAAATTAAATTTCTTTAATCAGTGCTAAAAGGGGGTTGATATAGGGGAATTTTCATTGACATGTTTTTTCTCTAATAAAATTGAAATTTATTAGTTTCTTCAACATATATAAAACTAAATATATTTTGTTTTAAATTAAACCAATACACCCCTTCTCAGTCCTTTATTTATCAGCGCTAGTTTCTAGAACAGGTAAAACTAACAAATATTTTAATTAATTATGGATGTTTGTCATGAACACCCAGACCCCCCAACATCCCTTCCCTTTATTTTCAACTCAATTGAATTTATCAGTACCCCATTTAATTACCTAATTTTAATTAGCTACACTCCCACTATGTTTTGAACCAGTTACCTCTTTCCTGCATGAGGAATGCCCTTACCACTATTGCGCCTTGTTTTTTCTAAAATTTTATGATATATCATAATATATATATATATATATATATGTTTCTTATTATTATATTAATTATATAATATTTTCTAATTATTTCTAAATATGATTATGAAATAGGTTAATAAATATTTACATCTTTATGTATATATTTATATATTAATGTATTAATGTTTTATATTGCATTTATAAAATACATATTAATTATAATTACTTGTATATGTGTGATTGTGCATGTGTATATTATAATATGTGTCAATGTGTGATATATATATATATATATATATCTAAGTGTGTTTGTGTGTGTTTGTGTGTGTGTGTGTAATATAATGTTATATTTAAATTTGGTATAAGGATAAAATGCATATTTATTGTAAATACCTTTTGTGTGTAAAAATATTTTCATATATGCTTGTGTGTGTGTATTTGAATATGTGTATATATATATTGAATATATATTTCATATAATGTATATATATGCATACACATATATATATATATACACAAAACAAGAACAGTTTCCACTACCACAACTGATTTTATTTGTAATATATTGACTTATTAATATATCTGTATATATGTTTTCAATATATAATTTATTATATAAATATATTGGAATATATATATATAATATCTATTTATTTATTAATACAAACTCTTACATGTATATATATATATAACCATTATATAGTATATATATATATTGGTAAATTTTTATAAGGTAGATAAAATAGAGACACAATTATTTTAATAAAATGGATACTAAATGATAATTACCATATAATTTATATATTTAAAAATATATCTTACATGTAACTGTGATTAAATATATTATTATATAAAAATATAAATATATGTTTTTATATATATTTGTGTTTGTGTATATATATATATATTTGTAATTAACATTTCAATATGAAAAATATTAAAATTCCAACACCATAAAATCAGTATGCATATAGCCAGGGGGGGCTAAATTTAGTCCCCACAAAAATAAGACAAAAAATCCCTCTTAAATGAAGCTTAATGTTCCTAAAATGTTAAAAAATTATGGTATCCCAAAGAAAAACATAGGTTTAGAGTTCTTTTATGCCTTTTTAGTCTAAGAATGAATATGGACTAGAGATCCCCCTAGTTCTGATAGTGTAGATCTCTTCATAAGATTAGATTGGATATATCCTAAATCCAAAACAGACACATAGATCAATATTTATGATTATTTGAAATTAAAGCCCAGTGTTCAACTCATCTGAATATATTAATTAATTAATTAATCCTTTATATCTCCAAACATAAATAAATTTATTTTACACAATACTAAATAGTTTATTTTTAATTAACATCAATTTTTAATTATTTTTTAAACTGCTTTCCCAAAAATTATTACATATAAAGGGTAAATAAATATAAAGTATTAAATTAATCAAATTTAACCAAATATATTTTATCTATATCAATATAAATATATTTAGATACAAAAATATATTTTTATAATATATACATTTTATATAAAAGGAATCTTTTATCCGCACAAAAAAAAACATCTTTATAACTTATAAATGGAATTAATTTATCATTTCTAATAAAAGAACTGATATAGGGGTACCTTTATCAATAATAAAAAAGCACTAAAAAAGATTAACATTTTTCCAACACTTTTTTGTGCTGATAAAAATCAACTATATCACAGTTTTTTAAAACTAATACCGTTTTTTCATTAGATGTCCCCAATTATATAGCAGTGTCATCTATCAATGGAAGGGTGACCCTAAAGTTCCAATAGATATTAAATCATTTATATGGGTATTAATAATAAGTAATTATAGCTAATTAGATAAAACGATTGTGGAAAACTATATTAAAATATATTCCAATTTTGAATTAATACATTAATTATTTTAAAGAATATTTTCTTGTCCTTCCACTAAATTGTGAGGTTAATTTTTTCATAGAACACACACCTAGTGGAATGAATATAAAAAATTATCTTTATAGAATTTCCTTGGTTTAATTTGAGATATTGAATAAAAAACAAAAATAGAATATAAAAGTGTATTATAAGCCTATGTGATTCACCATGGGGTGTGCTAGTCCACATTGATAAGAAGAAATATGGATCAATTCATTTTTTCATTTAGTGTTGTGAACTCAAAAAAATTATGATAGACAAAAAGTATCATCTACTCCATATTGATGAAATATTTAATCATATGTTAGGGTATTAATACTTCCGAAATATTGAACTTGGACATGGATATCATCCGTTAAAGATGAAAAAAGAGCATGTACGCATGAAAACCTTTTTTACAAGATATCATAACATTGAAATGTGATTCTATTTAAACTAATAAATTACCATTCGATTTAATATATCTTGTGAATATATTTAATAAAAATTACCTTAATTAATATAAGGTAGTCTCTATGGATAACATTATCATATATTTTCAGAGTAAGCTATTTTATGATGATCATTTGAGGATTGTGATAAAGACATTTTTAATGGATAAATTGTTTTAAAAAATTTCAAAATATGAATTTATGATACAGAAAGTATCATTTTTGGTCCACATAATCACACGGAAGGTTATATTTTTGGATACCATAATGAAATAGTTGATTAAATAATGATCCATACCAACCACTTTAATAGATATATGTTGTTTCCAAATACTGTATTGATTCCATAATCAAATTATGAGAAATTTCTCATGATTATCAAATCCACTAACCCAGTTAACAAGGGAGTTATGATCCTATAGAGAGATGAATAAAAATATAATTTATAGAATCTCAAGATATGGTCGGTCACTGTAACTATAGTCACTCTACCCCATAATGGAGAAGTGTTTTTAATATACAGTAATACATCCAACAATATATTGGGATGTATCCTCATGTTAAATGAGAAGGTGATATCTTATTCCACATCTCAATGAATGATTCATGAGTAATATTACTCAGCATATGATTTAGAGAAAGAGATGGTAATATTATCATTGAATTTATGGGGGAATTGACTCCATTGGGAGAAGTGTAAAAATATATATTTCTCACAATATCTTAATGTATGATTTCACATAGAAGGGTTTGAACATTCACTAAAGCATATGTTTGGGCATAATCATGGACTATTACCAGAGATTCTTTACCACCCATGAAAAGAAAAATGGTGGTTTATTATTTGATCAAGAAGGATCATGCTACCTTATCCATGAATAGAATTTAATGTTACACAATAGTCATGTATTTAAAATTTATATACCTTGAAATCATGATAGAAGAGGATAAATTCTATCTTTCCCTAATAATTTTCAATAATCCATCTATGTAAATTTCATAGAGGAAAAAAAGAGGATATGGAGCTATGAATGTGGGTACCGAATATTCAAGAGTTTAACTATGTTAATGATGGAATTATAATATTTAAGAAATGAATATGTGTTCCATAAATACCTGAATTGAAGAAATATATATTGGCTGATTCACATTGATCATTATTATATATTAATATAAGAAGAATAAATATGTATACATATATCAATAATCATTTCTAGTAGTGTATTATTAATATACAGATTCTAGAGTATGTAACCTGATTCTAGGAATAACACCAAGATAAGGTGGAATGAAATTATATCTAAATGGATGATGCAACTATTACCTATACCTATAGAGATATTGGATAATATCACCATGGATTTCATTATAGGTATTCATAAAACATAAAAAATTTACATTTAATTTTTTTAGTATATCACCATATAATGTAATCATATTTCATTTCTATCAGAGAAAAATACTAATTATATTAACATTCCAATATTAATATAATGGATGTGTAAAAAATTAATAGTTTACCAATATTAATTATATTAGATTAAGATATGTGGTTCACCTCAATGTTCTGTAGAATTATTCCGCACTAATTAAATTAAAAGTTGATCTTCAATATTTCTTATCATCCTTAATCTATTAGTCAATAGGAAAGGACTATTCAAACATTGGAAGAATTGATGAGAGTATATTAAATGTATTTAAAAGGTGGATGGGATCAATATCTTCCCCTAAAAGTGTTATCTTATAAAGAAAATACTTTCTAGTATTCAAATGACACAATATGAGTGTCTATATGTGATAAATTATATAACTAAAACATGTTTGGATGAATATAGGGAGTGTTAGATAATGGAAAAGATCATTCTCATGAAATGTTGGAGAAGAATAAAACCATTCAGATACACGGGAGCACAACACAAGGTCAACTGAAAAGTTTTGATGATTATCATTTTTGATATTTGTAGTTTGATTATGTAGCAACGGAATTCATTATAATAGCACCATGGAAGAGGATTATGATATTTAGGGAGAATAGAATGTTGAGAACAATATACATTCCCAACTTTGAAATGAAAATTAATATTGTGATGGTATCTTATCATTGTTCACTTACATTGAAAATCTCCCAAGTGAAGTATGTATTCCCTATATCAATTTAGAGGATGTGAATACATTACCCAATATATATACATAAATTATTTGTAGAAAAACAGGAACATGACCTCTATTATGATGAATAACTGATAGAAATCAGAGATCATAGAGATAAATTACTATAAAAAAGACCACTGAACCTATTATAATTCAATACAATAATCATAATTTTAAGGAAGTGACATGAGATCCTATAGTTGTATTGATTTACAATAACCATCATTTTTTCATAGGAATAACTAAATTTTAAGAGTGTAATTATTTTATGGTGTGGCTAAATATAACACCACACAATTTTATAATGTATATTTTCTTATATGACTATTTTTTGAATATATTTTTTCTCATACAAAACTAAACTCAAACCATATACAATACAATATATTGTGAAAAAATGATACAATGTATGATTAAATTTGAAACATTATGATAATTTAATGTAAAACATCCTTAAAAATATATGAGGAATGAAACCACAAGTAAATAAAAATAAACAGAATTTAAAAACATTATTCTCATGGTTTTATATGAATATCATAACCCTAATTTTATGTATGGAAATAAGTAAAAGAATTATAAATATAACAGACATTTTGGGTATAAAGTAAATGGATAGGATGAATTATACTATGAATATACAAAATGCAATATATAGGAATGAAATATGACCATTATAAATATGGATGATCAGTATGCATGTATGATATTGATATATTTATGTTTTTTAATTTTTAGTAACAAATTGAAACTAATAAAACTCAAAACTCAAAAAATATTTTTGAAAAAAATAATTATATAATATTTTATTTAAATATTTTATTTTATAATATATTTTGTATATATTACATATAATTATAATTATTATTAATAAACGATATTATGTATTTATTAATATTATATAATAATTATATTACCTATTAATTTTTAAAACTTAAGGATTATAATATAAATATTTACATTAAGTGGATCATATTAAATTCATTTAATGATAAATAGTGTATATTTTTTTAAGAAATGTTTTAAAGTGTTACCATTAAAATATTAATTTGTCACATTTTAATGATGAATTTAATATATTGTTTCAATGAATAAAAATTAAATCAACACAAAATTAATTAATAATTTTTTTGAAATAAGATTAATATTGGAATCAAAATTCATCACCTAGGATAATTTGAAGAATAACATGACCATTTGAGATGGAATCCAATATCAAATTGACCAAAATCACCCAAACGGTCTGCCTCACAAAGCACCATAACGGAGATCCATTTACACCATGATCGCAATATTCCAAGATGAAACTCCCATGAGTTTGACACCCTTTCTGACCATGCTAAATAGTTTCACAGATCACATCATGAGTTTGATAGAGCGACCCAATTTAGGGGAGCACACAGTTTCTTCTTGGCACCCCTCCGAACATCGTGACTCCCTAATCAAATAAATATCTAGCTCCCTCCACACCAATGTCACAACTACCCTAGCCATTCAAATTATGATCTCGCATTTTTTGAAGCTCATAAACCCCCTAAACCTGACCACATAATGGATCAACCAAGATAATGGAGCAACATGAGGTCCTGTTCTCCATGTTCCCATGTACCACTACCTAAGGAAAATATTCATTTCGTAAAGTCCTAGAACATTCTAGAGGAATAATTTCCTCCTCAGTACATTAGGATTCACATAAAATCTAACATACACATAACACCTTTTTTCTAGATCTTGACTTTATTCCAGGGAAGGGCCACCATGTCTCAAAAAGATCCTTCATTCATGGGTCCCATGTTCTCCAAGAAGCATCCAGGTATTGTAAGGCTTCCCTCACTGAGGCCCCATACTTCAAAAGACCCTCATTCGTGAAGCCCTTCATGATGGTGAATAGTGATTTGCTGGTCCATTGTTTGGTTTCCCCTATTGCAATTCACTACCTCCTTCTTTTGTGCATAGTTATTCTAATATATTTTTCTCTTCATAACTGTTATAACTACATCAAACCCAAAACTGACCATTCATCCACACTATTTCACCTCAACATTGATAATGCCTTCCTTTATCTATGGGTCGATGAGAGAAAGTTTATCTAGTCCATGTGGTGAGGTGTGAGTTCCCTATGTCTGGTATTAAGGATGCTAAACTACCTAGAACCAGTGTCCTGGACACATGATGTTATACTTTGATCTCCCCATCAGTGGAAATCCCAAGATCTCACTGTGTGTCAGCGAAAGGGAATGAAATTCTCCACACAAGATCAAAGAGGGGATGGTCATCAGGATCCTTCTTCTTATCACATATTTTTGTCTCCATCCCACTCCATTTGTGCTTTATTGTCATGTACACATCAGGTAGTCTTCAATGTAAGCCCTCAGACATCCTTGATTGGGTGCTCTTGGTATGACTAAAGAGGAACATGCTCTTCCTTGCATGTAATTAGATCCTCTTCACAGAGAATGAAATCCTCCTAGGGTGTCTTCAATTTATAAGAACCACCCCCATCCCTCAATGAAACATATTTTGTGAATCATTCATCAGGTATACTACTACCTCTTTTTTCTCCCACAAGGCATGAATCGTGTGGTCTTAGTAGTTAGAAATGACTATGACATCCCCCTAATTTGGGCTTCATCCATGCGTAAGCCCTACCTTGACCAACAGGAAGCCATACTAGTGTATGTCCCAACCATCATGACCCTTAATCTGGGCTGCTTCTAAACCTATGCCCAAACGACATGCCCCATTTCAAATGTCCCTCCACATTATTTATAAGACCTAATTCCCAAACCACAACTATGTGGACTTTGATTCCAAACTATCTACGATACGTAGGAAACCTCCATGGTGTTAAATCCGAACATCAACCCCATGAAACTTCATCCCTTCCATTAATATCACCCATTTCACCCAAATCCAACATAATTTTACATCGGCCGCTACCTATTAGTGTGATCATGCAATCTATTTTGGTTGTTCGTACACATAATCCACATCCATCATCGCTACAACATGTGGCGCTCATGCAGCTCCAATGTGTAATCCCCCTGGACAATCCACATCATCTACAATGGGAAAACTTGTTGTGAAGGGCAGTTCCAATGTGTAATCTCCACACCATCCATTTTGAATAACGTGGTTATTGATCCCTATCTCATATACGTGGTTCGTAGGATGCCTTTATGAGGTTCAATCCCACCAAATGGTCAACATTGGTGTCCCCATATTTGGGTCACACCTCTCTAATCCATCCTTAGTGGAATCCAAATCAACTTTCCAAGTGAAAAAACTTCTCTTAATGAGATAGACCACCTATGGTCTGCCTCGATGGGTGTTTTCATCCATCCATCTGGTAAACCTTTCAGGTGTTCCCTCCTAAGGATATACTTCTATGATCTTCCATAATCATGAATTTGGATCTTCCTCTATCATATTCAAAATATGTTAAACATTTGGTCATCATTTTGCTAAAAATGGGATGTCTATGGAAACACATGGAATACATGCCATTGGAATAAGATACCTCATAATCAACATGGGATGCCTCAGGTTTTTGGCCCTTAATAGACCCTCTTATCGGGAAGAATGTTGTTTTCCAATGTTACATCCTCCATAAATGCTATTGATATGAAATGTGTCAACTCCCATAATAGAATGTTTCTACCCTATAGAACCCCAAGGAATGTCCCAATAGAAGTAGATTGATTAATTGGGATCCACTAAGAGATGGAACCATTAATAAGCTTCACAAACCACATCTTAATCTATGAGGGACACCCAGACTATGTGATGGATTATAAGAAGGAACTTATGGAAGAGGGAACTGGCATACCACCATATATTTTAAATTAAAGGGAATAAATATATTATAATTTGATTAATGATGATTGGTTTTTGAAAATTGTGATGTGGGGTACAATGCATCCATCAATGAGAAACAATGAATTATGGAAATTGCCTCAGAAAAAGGGTCAGCAACAGAAATGGTGAACCTGACAAGAATTATTTATCCTATAACCCTGGGAAATGACTATTTGGATACTTAGTTCAGAATATTATCCTTCCACTAGATCTATATATCCAACACCAGGGCTCGCTAAGAAATAGTGGCTCTGGCAAGGAACTCACCAGTAGTCTGGGAATTTGAACAATGGGTATCTCGGTCTATGACATAGTCAGCATGGATATATCTCTCTATTAATGTAATATTTGATGTCTCTAGGGATTTGGGCATTAATTTCCTTGTAATAATACTTAGTGTTGAATATTCCTTCATTGAAGTACCGAAGCTGGACGAAACCACTCACCCAATGACCATTGATGTAAGGGAAGGAGGCATGTCAATGTGGAAATCCCCGGTGACCCCACACTCACTAGGATGTCTGTGACTTCATCAGCTACAAGGAAACCATGCCTCACATTTTCTAGATATCGTATGGAAGGCTTCAAGGTCATATCATACAATATAGTATGAAGGATTATTAGGATCATGCATCAGATAGTTCAATAGTTTTACTCATTTTCAAAACTCACCCAGCCTGTCGGATGTTATGTTGATAGAATTTTAGCCCCCATGTACATCAACTATCATTAAACATTTGATTTAGTAAAATGTGATCTACATTGTTGAAAAATTTTATTAATTTAATAGTTGAGATTCATGGATCAGGTAGTGTCCTCATAGCCTATACAAAGGTGGCCAATCCCTAGGGAATTCTTTTCAACCCCCCTTTAGACCCTCTGGGAAGAAAATATCCCCTCCCAAAATCTCGCTATTTCATCCAAATTTTTCACTTAGTTACTAAAATAACATATAGGAATTAGAATACCCCACACATTATTATATTGGTGATTTATTAATTCATATGGATACACCCCCATGGTAAGAGCCTTTTTTATTCCTTTGGTGATCTTTATCCACTGTAGATGTGACATATGCATACAAATAAAAAATGAACACATGTTCAATATTTTAATTTTTCATGACTTATGTTTCATAGAAATTGAGTTATTAGGATTTAAGGTTTCATTGGTCTTCCACTATTCAGATAAAATATTAATTTCTAATTATAACTCTATAGGTTGTATAAAATGTATTCTATGCTATTTGGTTTGTGAAATCCTTTTTGAAAAGACGATTGATCACATAGTAATTGTTTTCATATATCTAGTCATGAAATAATTTATGGATTTTGTTCCACCCAATAAAAATTTTGTTTTTTATATAGTGATATCATAATTTGATATTCACTCGAATGATTTTATTTTTTATAGAACACAATATACTAAATTGACATGTCTTATCCTATGATTTTATTATCATGTGTTTCAAAAATAAAATGTGGTATCGTTTATAGGACATCTCTATTTTTCACGAAATCATACAATATATCACATTTAACAAGTATTAATTATATTATAAAACATGATAGATAGTTTGTAAAAGCATTATGAATTGAGAGGTATCAATTGTCCCCTACAATTGAGTCACAATCAATAAATATTATATACTAAAGATAAATTATTTTCTTTATTTTCAATTATGATTATTTTTATTAATTATGATTTATTTATGAAAAATATAGAAAGTCATTTTGGAATATTTACTAAATTATTAAATTATTTTATAAACTAATTGATTATAGAATGATTATAATTGATTAATTAAAATTATTTAGTAATTTATAAATAACTTTTCAGTTAATATTAAGTGTTATTAATAATAAAATTATTGTTTGAAATTTGTATATTATATATTTTAATTTAAATATAAAGGAATTATATTTTAAAATTATTATTAATTGATAAATAGTTTATAAATCAAAATATATTTAAATTTATTAATTTTTTATTTATAGAAAATTAACTATTCTTCATAATGATAAATTAAAATTTTTCAAATATAAAGGATCCTTTTTTGGAAATTATGTGAGCATTATAGAAATAGTATTGACAAATTATATGATTATGGTTTCAAATCATAGTTAATGAAATACAAAATCATTATATTTATGAATTTATGAATTGTCCATAAACATTGTCCCTCATTAAATTATTAAATTTTTCATGTATTTAATCATCCCATTTAATTTATAAGTATTATTTTTATATATTGAATAATTATGTTTTATTTAGTTATCATGATAAATTATCCCCATATATATTATCATACCATGTTATTCATGATAATATAATATTTATTTTTCATCTACCATGTAATAGGTTTTTTATTAAGGTTATGAACATATATTTGGTCATTTAATTTAGTTTATTCATATAATCTTTTTGAATTATCCATAATTGGATTCTCCCATGAGTAAGGTATCCCATGGTAGAGGGAAAATGGGCTAAATTCCCATTTGTACTAGAGGATTCTTCCTTAATCTAAAATTGTTGGGGTTAGCTATCTATGGAATTGAGCTAGCACATGTCGATATTTTAAATATCATAAAATTCTAATACTTTACATGGAATTATTATACATATTCTGTATTATATGAATTTCTATATGTTTGAATAGGTTTTCATTTTATTTTTGGATGAATAACATAAACATGTTGGTATATTAATGTGTTATAAATTAATATTATGTGAACATATTAATTTGGTTTTTGGAAATAACAATACAGAACTAAATCATTAGAAACATGCATACCTAAAGTGAATAACATGAGATAATATGGCCAGATCATAACACCTTAAAAATATTATGTATGAGATTATTTCTAAAGAGACACTTTTTGAAACAATGAATATTAATTAAGGGTGACACTATCTATTAAGTTCCCATGAATTATATTATGTTAGAAAATTATGTAAAAAATGTAGCCCTAACCATTTAGGACCATATTCATGATGTTAATTATGTTTTTCAATTACCTAAAAACCCTAAACATTAAGATAACTATGAAATAGAGTTTAGCGAATCAATATTATGGTTTTGGATAATTTATTATCAATTCAGTTATCCAAGAATCATATATGATATGATTAGAAATAGTTTTATAATGGATATATTAATGGATTTTATATGTGATACATGATGTACGTCTTGATGAAATATTGATCTTGGATCACTAATAAGATATGATATACGGGATCATAATTTTATTTTTAGTACTTTTTATAAAATTCCTTATTAAATTAATCTAAAACATGATTCGCATCTATAAAAAATAATCTGTTATTTATAATGGAATCATCATTATAAAGAGGGACATTGAGATAAATTTTTTATAAAGAAATACTAAATGGTAGTAATTTTGTGGATTGGTACCCAAACATGAGAATAGTTATCAAGAAAGAGGGGAAATTATATGTTTTAGAGGAACCCCTTCCTTAGGAATTGACTTCTAAATTAATTCAAAAATTGTCATTACATACAAATAATTAGAATATAAAACATTCACTTGAAGTATTTAACCACATGGTTTTGATAATAGATACTATGTTTCATAATATTGATGATACCATGAATTATTACATGATATAAAACATGAAATGTATTTATCAAGAAGACTCAAGTAATGAGTGCTATAAAGATATATAGGCTTTACATTAGGGTAAAATGGTAGAAATAACCATAGTCTCAACTAATTTATTCAGTATGATTGGGTAAGTAAATGACATGGAGAAGTTGAATTCACATATTAGGTTCAACCTAGCCATCGAATTTGTTGTAAAATTATAAAACCCTAGGACCCTCACTACCAGGTTTTATGACTAAATCATAAATTTTTTATTTCTTTAATTTATTTTGAAATTGTGACCTAAACATTTCATTTAAACCTTACTACATAAAACAGATAACATGAATCTCAAACAAACATAAGAACCTATTAGTTTTATAGTTTTAGATAATTAACACCAACACATATCAATATAGTCTCATAAACAACGGGTTCTTAAATATGAACATCATCTATCATTATACCCAAAAACTCATATTTCACAATAGGTAATTCAAACCATCCTTGTGATATACATTATAGACAAACATTTTCAAACCACATTATTTATAAACAAGTGAACAATTAAACATATAAACAATGAGATCAATTACTCATTAAATGTAAAAATTAGCATTAGAAATTTAATTTCATCAGTGATCATAATAGTGCATAAGGATATTATAACATTATCAATGATTAAGACAGAATCATAAAAAAAACTCATATCGATCAATACAAGCACCATAAAAAATGAAAACAAGGAATAAGCATTTATCAAAGGAAATAGTCATAATAATCACCACCATTGAGCCATGAAATATTGATATTGATCAAATGAAACAACACCAATCCATATAATGTAATTAAAACCCTTATCATTAACTTGGATCATAACTTTCATAAAACCATTTAAAAACCTTTTTAATTGGAATAACCATAAGTAATAATTCATTTAT
The DNA here is from genome assembly GCA_963277665.1 of Viscum album. NCBI lineage: Eukaryota > Viridiplantae > Streptophyta > Magnoliopsida > Santalales > Viscaceae > Viscum > Viscum album. Next base: position 198,416,238 of record OY728121.1, on the reverse strand, counting down.
AATCGTTAACCAATGCATTGGAAAACTATATGGGCACATACATCATTATTCTATATTGGGATTACCCTATTCTATTTATGACACCTCAAGTTAAGTAGTAACGGGACTACTCATAGTTATCTGGGCGACCCGAAGTTAAGATGCAATAGGCTTATGCAATGATATCTAGGCCACCCAATGTTATCTTGTAATGGGATTACTCCGTGCAATCTGGTCCACCAAAAGTTAATTTTTATCATTCTTACCCAATGGTTTCTGGGCCACCCTATTTTTAAGATATAAAGTCAAATAACCACAATATAAAACAAATTCATAAAGATTTCATCGAAAAACTCATAGAAACAGTCACGATTATTTTATATCCTAATAAAACCATGGGAATAAAAGGATTATCATGTCAATCCCTTTGAAATATAATTAAATCGTGGAAAATAAATGGTTTCCCAAACAATCTCTATGAAACATGGTTAACCTAGCGAATAAAAACGGGTTTCATAAAAATCTATTTTCAATAATGATTATACATCCAAAAGAATATCATGGATGCTATAATTACTAAATATCCACATGTTAGGATATATAAAAAACAAATTTTAATGATGTTTATGAATATATAGACATTTATAATATCATTAGTGCATTATTGTGGAATATATTCATTTCATTTTGAACATTAATTTTTAAAACATAAATCATTTGGAAAAACATTCTTATAAAAATCATTGAAAGTATATAGTGTATTTTTAAAAATAATTTTAAATAATATATTGATGAAATTAATATTTTTACCATTAATAAAAATTTACTACATTTTTAGATAACATAGTTTCCGATGAAAAATATTTTTCGTTTGAAAAGATTATTTTTCATTAAAACATTGTTTTAAGATGTTGACTACATAAAGAGAAGAAAATGAAGGTTAAACATGTATTATCATGAAATAAATAGCAGAAAATACATTTCTTGTCATTTATTTAGAATTAGATAATAATATTTCAAAATTAGATATGTAATCACTAATAATCCCAAATAAATGATGAGATTATAACATAAGAATCTAACCAGTTTGGTAATATTTAATCACAATCCCCTTGTAAGAATTATATTAAATGAATCATAAAATACAATGCGAATAAATAAGTTGATAATATTAAATGTCAATGGGGAAGTTTATACACCACATAAATGAATATATGTGTATAACATAACAAACATATCAATGAAAGAAAATTGAGAAAAATATCCCTTACTACATAAGTAACTTTGAAATTGTAATCCTCATGAAGGATATATCCAAAAATGTATATTGAAATCAACATTAATTTAAGTTTAAAAATCATAAAATACCATAATAGGTATTATATGCACTACAAAAATTGTGGTGAAATGGCATGTATCTCTAAGAAATAAAAGTTTAATAAGAATAACCCTTACTTTGAGATTGATTTATAACACATGTTCATTATCTTCCAAAATAATAAAATTTTATAATTATATAATTTATTTAGAACATATTTAAATTTTATTATTAATTTTAATTCCCTATTACCAGGTAATAAATAATATCATAATCAATTAATTTTATATCAGATGTTTTGACAATGTTTGTCTTATGTGTCCAAAACAACTTTGGTTGGTCGACTATAGTCAAAGGGGTAATTATTTAAAAATAAAAATATTAATAATCATTAAATAATAATAATTTTTATACATCATATATTCTTTTAAAAAATAATGTAATATCATTATGAAAAATGAACCAATGATACAATCATGGAGATGATAGGTCATACGAACACATTGGTAACGTCGCATTTTTAAAAGATTGTTATAGAAAGAAGGAAAGAGACATTTATGATGAAATAGTAATAATCATATCATAACATACCGTGTTATTTAATTATATATACTTATATATGTCATTATTTTTATATTTTGATGAAAAAAATAATAACCACATTGCTTCGAGGAGGAGGTAGTCCACATGTCGATGAATAATGTTATCATTTTATCATTGTCCAAAAAGGTATGCCGAAAATTTTATATTGTACTTATAGAAATGTATTTATTTAATTATTATCCTAATTATTTCATTTATATCATATTTATTCATTACATATTACCTTCCATGTTACATGTTAGTGTAAAATATTTCAAATCACTTTGAGAAGTAGTTGTATGTCGTACACACAAGTGATGTTATCGTTTCTCTTATGGATTGAATTTTAAAAAGGATGTATATGATAAAATGGAAATATTGGTTTAATTAGTTTATAAATTTCGTAAATATCATATATAAATTTTATTTACCCAATTATTCCTATCCATGATATGCGATAATGGAAAAACAAGAAACATCGTTTCACGACACGGTAGTACGTTGTACACAAAAATGGTGATCTTGTAACCCTTTTTATTGAAGTCTGGGTCAGTTTAGGCAATAAAATTAATATAAATACATATCATTATATTTATTATACCCATGATATTATATTATCATGATATAATAATAATATATGTGGTGGTTAGGGGTATAAAACGAAAACATTCATGGATAAATGTAACCTCTTCTTCAAGCATCTCTATTGGGTTTAAATCAATGGCCTTACATGGTTAGTTTTATTCACAATGTTATAGTTCTATGATTATGATATTGAATTATTTAAGTGATTTTGGAATATATTGGTTTATCCAAATGGCTTTGGAGGCCTAAAGAAGTTAGGAGAGTGAACTAACCTTTATAGTTGATGTGGAGTGGAATTCTTGTAAATACTAAAAAGTAAACAATATCGGGAGGTCTCCCTTACCTAATGTGCCAAAAAGAAATATCCATTTTTTATAAAATATGGAATATGGTTAAAATTAGTCCATCCAATGGGTTTCAGATAATTTTTGAGTAATTTCTTCACATTGTCTTTTAATATTAACCACTATGTAAACTCATTTTAACCATAATAAATGGAATTAATTCTATTTGTTTTCACTAATCACATGGGTAAAAAATTAAAATTACCTTAATATTAATTATAATTTATTTTGATTAAAAATAATATATCCATTTTTTCCAAATTATATTAGTTGAATTGGAAAATTTTAATTTAATTGTAATCATGCAGTCGTGGCGAGACAATGAGTTTTTAAAAAGTGTGTCTCTTAGAAACAATTATTATATATTAACTATATGACTACTAATTAAGAAAGTATGAAAATAAAAAATTAGATACTCCTATTTATAATATACATTTAATATAATCAATTCCCCATTGGAGATTATTTTAATAATTTAGAAAGGTGAAACATTATTCATTTCCAAATAGTTTTTTGAAAAACACGTTCTTAAACCCCAAAAATAAAATTATACTAAAAATAAATATAACTCTGGTTGAAAATTAATTAATTTTATTAAATAAATAAAATATATATAGATCTATTTAAAATATATTTGTACCCATAAATTATATAATTTATTAAAAGAAATTATTTTTTAAAAAATATTGATATTTTTCATTATTCATAGAAAAATCAATATTTTCCAAAAATCTATAAATTTAATCCAAAGTAGATTTTGATATTATAAATAAAATAAATATTTCTATCAAACAAAATTTTTAAATGTTTAAAATTTTACATTTAAAATATTTGAATCATTACAATTCGAAAAAATGACCTTTTAGAAAAATACATCCCTATATGCCTAAAATTGAATAAGTTATTTTCTAATTACAATAAAATATATTGGATGAATGACAAAATATTTTATTGAATATTATATATATATAATTAATATAATTCATTCTGGTAAATTGAGGATACTTCTTTCCATCAAAGAGGCTTCCATTATCCAAAAAGACCATTGTGACAATTCTGTCATTGATCTTGAAACCCTCTTCCAGATTGGAGTAACTGGTATATATATAAAACCAAATAACACTATTGAAGTCTTCTATAAGGATCCTCCTCCTGGATTGATTAAAATCAACAATTATGGAGCATAAAAAGGAAAACTCGGACCTTCGGGATGTAGAGGGGGTTTTAGAGACCATCTTGAATAGATTCTCGGATGTTTCTATTGATGTTGTGGCATTGCTTATGCTTTGGAGGCCGAAATTTTGGGTATCATTCATTCCATCAATTTTTTAAAGAGTTTCAATTGGAGAAACATCTAGATCGAGAGCGACTCTACTACCATTGTGCAACCCATCTGGAGGGGTGTGACTCACATTGCATGGACACTCACCCCTCGATGTATTAACTTCCTCAACTCACTCAACAGTCTTAACATCATTTCTACACACCCCTTCCGTGAAGCCAAAAAGATCTCTGACAGTCTCGCCAACATTGGATTCTCACATGAGATCACATGGAGGAATGATCTCCCACTGGATTTGATTCCTTTTTTATTAGTGATTCTATAAAATTTCCCTCAATTTGACTCATGTTGCTTGTATGATCCTTTTGTTTGAATAAATTGCATGGTTCTGGGATTTTGTCCAGAACTCACCCCCCAACAAATAAAATATAATTAATATAATTCATTATCATTCATTAATTTAATTTATAAATATAAAGAACCATTGGTCACATAAGTATAATTTTTTTTGAAAAACAATTTCTCTGTATTCAATTTGTTTTTTAGATTTAAATTTATTGTTAATTGGTAACTAAATGAATTAATTTTAAAAACATATGGAAAAAAATATTTTTTTCAATAATATTATTTCCTGCAATTATAATTTCTAGGTGATAACAATCATGTTAAATAATAATAATAATAATGTATTGTTTTCTAGTGTGAATTGGCCTTGCGTGTAACAAAAGTTATTGAAAAAACATGATGTTACATGATATGATAGAAAAATTTTTTTTATAAAAATATTTAAACTGTAAATTATGTGTAAATCAAGAAATCTAATATGTTAAATTATTCTTAACAGAGTTATTTTCTAAAATATTTGGATGTTACATCCTACCCCCTTTAAAAATATTTCACCGTCCTAATTTGTCTTTGTATTCAAATGATTAAGATTTTTAGAAATAATTTATTGAAACAAAAATCAAAAAATTAAATAAATAGAAAAAATATAAAAAAGATAAACTTGTAGAAATAATTGTCACCTAATATTATGCCTAACTAAGATTCCACATATGTAAAAAATTACTGGGAAATTATAATTTGATTTATAAGGGATAACTTATTCCAATGGTCTAAAAGAGAGTGATATCAAATGTTGTCAAGAAAAAGAAAAAGAAAATAGAACCACAATCCAAAAATGTTTGAAAAAGTTAATTTATATCCTTATAAAAGATGGTAATAGGAAAATATTCTATTTCAAGATCCTTTTCCTAAAGTTGATGTATTTTGTCACCATCCAGACTGAAAAAATAATGATATATACTTACTTGATATGTAAAATTTCATCCATTAACCAATTCCCTAGACAATCAGATCTTTTTCCCTATACAATGACTGTGAAATATTAATTTGTCACTCCTAATGCACTAAAATCAAAATGTAACTACCTAATAATCATAAAAGGGATAACATGTGATACCCTCAATCACTAAACATAAACCAAAACAATGATGATTATCACAAAATATGATAATTTCAAAAATTAAAAAACCATGACATGAAATAATTATAATAAAAAGATAAAAATTAATTCCCAAAGTCAATACTAAATTATTACATAAATCACTTTCATAAAATAATTCAATCATTTCCTAACTAAGTTTGAAACCCAACAATTTGAATGATTTGATCATATATTTTTCTAAGATAAATCAATCATTATTCATGAAATAAAACTCTTATGTTTTTTAAATAAGTATAATCTTATCCTCTAAGAATGTTTTGCTGACCAGGACATAAAGTAGTGTAGTGGAAGGAACCAAACTCTTATGAACCTACAATTGTGGGTTCAGGACCTGTGGCCTTACAGGATACAATGGGGTATCACCCATAATTCATGTTGTCTTTTTTTCCTTATTCATTAAACATGAAACCCGCCCCCCCCCCCCTAAATTACAATTCATGAATACAATAGGGGTTACTAATACATAGACCAATTAAAACATCTCCCAAATGTCTTTAATCACATTAAGATTTCATAACATAAAAACATAATGGGGTTTCTAATACATTTAATTTGTAATAATACTTAATATTATAGACCAATTATTATATCTATAACAATAAATATATCATCACATGGAAGTAATATAATATAAAAATCTATCTAAACAGACCTTTCGTATCATATATAAAAACCCAAGACATGAACTCTTATACCCTATGATGAAAACATTAACATTACATTTGAAAATTTGATACTGATAATTGTAACCAAATATTTATTCTATACTATAAAATATAAAATGAAATATCTAGATAACTTGAATCATATAAGAAATTATATGTTTAGAGTTTTATAAAATTGTGATCAACTTGAATCAACATGGGCTCATAAAAAATGGTATCATAAATATGTACATCATCTCTCGTTATACCCAACATCACATATTTTACATTAACTCATCAACATCATCCTTTTTAAATACTCCATAGATATATATCATTCAAAATATTTCATTATAACCCAATGAAGACGAAATATAAGATGGATGAGCTAAAATTCTTATTAAGGTAAAACAGTAGAATTTATAATTGAAGTAAATCATAAATGAACTCATATCCATCAAAACCATGATAATAAAACATGAAATTAGGGAATAAGTATTTAATAAAAATAATATTCAAAAGAATTAATAATCATGAGCCATGTGATTTCAATATTGATCAACTTAATCATCATAAGCCCATATAAGGTAATTAAATCCCTTTTCTTTCATGGGGAGTCACTTTTATAAAACCCTTTTAATTGGAATAACCAAACAGATGACTTCCAATATAATCATTATATATTGATTTAGTTCTCAATCTGGGTTTACCCCACATTTAAACTATAATGAGATTACCATATATTATTTGGGCCACTCTAAGTTAAGATGTAACATGATTACCTGGAACTATCTGGGCCACACCACGTTAAGTAGAAACATGCAAACCTAACAATATCTAGGACACCCGAAGTTATGTTGTAATAGTCTAACCTTGTGATATCTAGACCATAAAATGTGTTAGGCCCACTTTTTGTATGGATTTTATTTTTTTTCAACTGATTTTCATTGGTTTCCAATTTTTTCAATTTGATAAAAATACCATATTATTTTAAATATTCTGATGTTCTTCCCAAGTTAATAGAGATTAAATGAAGATTTCAAGACTTGATATTCCAAAAAAACAGGTGAATTTCTCTAATGAAATTGATATATAATGTGATTCCTGGATAATTTTAATGGATTCATTTGATGAGATTGGATGTCATGGATGAATAATTTTCCAAGATAAAATTATGATGATTTTCTTATTTATATTTATAAAATATCAGAAGTTGTTTGGAAAAATTATGATGCATTCCTTATGAACAAATGGTGGACTATAGGTGGTGCCAAACATATTCAGGTTGGAATGGAATGAATGAAGTTGCAGGTAGATTTGGAAGTAACAATTAATTTCATTAAATAGATGACAATTCCAAATATAATTGATCAATGGATATATATCACAATAGTTTTGTCTTTTTATTTGATTGAATATCAGTTTGAGTGGTGTTTCAAAAGTTGATTTTAAGGTGGCTATGTTTTCCAATGCTTTTAAAATTTTTTGTTCCAATAAATAAGGAATGGAAATATTTGTTTTTGGTAATGGAAGTTCTTCACAAGTGTTATGGAGGTTTGTCAATTGGAACACAAGTCATATTTTATGCTCAAAACATCAAAATATGACAATTTAAAGAAGTGAACTCATGTTAAGATAGTGGCCCATATGTAGTGGCACACAAGAAAGAAGTGGCACATAAGTATTAAGTGGTTTCAAGCCATATGTTCTCTGCATGGAGAAATTCCAATAAATAGGTATCTACCGTCCCCATTTGTTAAGAATAAACACTTGTGATAAATTCCATTCACTGAATCATGCATGGTTTAGGGAGTGGCATGAAAATAGGTGTGGCAAGCATGTTTGGGGTTTCACAAACGATTCGCACAAAACCAGTTAGTGGCACAAAAGAAGTGAGTGGTGTGAAATGAGTGGGTGACATGAATGAATTGAGTTCTATTCTAGAAGATAGTTGTGTTAAATTAGGAAGTTTCAATCAGTGAGTTGTTCTCAAGCCAGAAGTGGTGAAAAATATTGACTGGTGTGCATGCTGGGAGTGGTGTGCAATTTTTGAGTAGTTCTATATGTTACTAAGAGCTTCTTGGTAGGTAAGTGGAGAAGAAAGGAAGATCACGACACTACTTCACTTTTCCACATTATTCTATGTCAATGAATATGAAAGAGTGTGACCAGTATTTATTCAATTATTCAAGCCATATCAATTTTTATGATGATAAGTATATATTATATTCATTAATTAATAATCATAAATGATTTTTGTGTTTCAATATAGAAGAAGAATAAGATATCTCATTGTAGTTGTTCTTGCACTGAAGAAGAATGGGGAAATAAGAGCATAATATTTGGTGAACAAATTGATATTGGTTTATTATAATTTGGGTTAGATAAAATCCAGTGTTCATTATTACACATTACATTCATAATATTATTACTGGTAGAATAAAAAAGTTGTCTAGCTATCATTTTTTCTATCGGGAAGAGGTAAGAAGAGTTTCTTTCATTATTTTGTGAATGTAACAAAGTAATGAAGAAGGTAGTTTAAGAATAAATCATTACTGTGACATCGAACATGACTCAACTAGTGGTTCACATTCATTGTGTTAAAAACCCTCATTAACAATGAAAAGGCTATTTTGGGAGGTAGAATAATGATCTATCCAATAGATGAAAAACCTACACTATTGGGTTGTTTTCAAAGTGCATCATGAGTGTAAGGATGTATCATACTCATTGTAACCAAAAAAGATTTATTTTCTAGTATTTGTGTGGTTAGGATTATTTTTGATCGTGCTAAGGATTATGCTACCATGGTTTAGTAGTGAAGCTTATTAAAATATCATGTTATATCATTAGTGTCTTCGTATACTTGAAAGATACATAGAAAAAAGAATAAAAAAATCAAGAACCAAACAGGTATAAGAGGTCCGAGTATAAAAAGAATAAATTAGATTAAAAATACAAATAAACTGATTCACCCCCCTCCCCCTCTTAGAGTAAGATGTATCCCAAACTAGTCGCCTCACAATGTTATGTTGTAATTGTTTTACTGAATGCTATTGGGGACACCCCATGTTTAATATTTAATGTCCACGAACAACAACATGTATAAACTAAATGGAGCATTCAATATAAAACCAATATAAACAATCATTAATAATTTATATCCTAATCAACCCATTGGAAAGAAATGGGTTTTCATTACAATATAATTGATATTTGATTAATCTGTGGATTATAAATGGGTTTTATAACAATCTCCTTGAAATGTGCTTAACCCTTGGAAATGAAACAGGATCCATAGAAATCAATTTAAAACAGTAATTTCCTATAAAAGGAACAAATAATTATTGTATCAATATAAAACATCCATAGTGTATGAAAAGTAAAAAATAAGGTATTTTGGTGTTGAAAATTTTAAATAACATTAAAATATCATTATCTATATTCTTGAGGAAAATATCCTCTTCATTTTGAAAATAACTTTTTAAAATAGAAGCTTGTAGTAAATAGTTTTCTTTGAAAAAACCATCTAATCATATAATTACATTTTAAAATTAATTTAAAACATTAATTAAGAAAAATGTCATTTTTTATATGAAAAAAAATTTTAAAACGTTTTCAAAAAACATTAATTTTTTATAAATAGAGTTTTCAATCGAAAATAATACTTTTCATAAAAACATTTTTTGGACTAATGAGTATATCAAGAGGGTAAAAAGAAGTGAAAACATTTGTAATCTTGAAATAACTATAGAAAAACAATATTCATTAGAATTATTTATAGGCTAATAATAATTTTTAATCATTGGAGACTTAATCACAAATAATACTAATAAACATGGAGATTGTAACATAAGACTCATATGAATTTGGTAAATTTGAATCGTAATCCTCATGGATAAATTATATTAAATGAAACAAAAAATAACATAAAAATTAATATATTGATTATATTACATGTAAAATTGTTATTATATACAAATCATAAAAGAATATATGTGTATAACATAACAAACCTCACAAAGAAGAGAAATTGAGAAAAAAATCCATTTCTGCTTATATAACATTGTAACCTTAAACACCATAAATGATAGACCCACAAATGAATATTTGAACACCCATAATTTTTTTTATAATAATCATGAATTACATTAATGGGAAATATATACACCACAAAATAAAAATTTGTACTGAATATGTAATTAATCTTACATAAATAATAGTGGGACGAGAAAAACTCTTACATTGAGTATGAATCATCACACTTGTTCTTTATATTCATGAATAATAAACTAATGTAAACTATTAACTTTCTTGAAAAAAATATTCATTTTTATTGTTACTTTTATTGCACTTATTACCGCGTTTTATAAAATTACATAATATATTATGTTTACATTGGATGTTTTTTCCATATTTGGATTATGTGTCAAAAATGAATTCGGTATGTCAACTATGGTTAAATGTATCATAATTTTAACACGTCTATCATAATAATACTAAAATCATCATAATATTTTTTAAAAGTTTAATCTTTTAAATGAATTCATGTTTCAATCTTACAAAAATAATCTAATCATACAATCATGGAGACGGTAGTTCATACGTACGCATGTGTAATGTTACAATATTTCAATGATCATTATGGATAGAAGGAAAAAAAGTATCCTTATATAATTGATATTATTTAAAAAATATAGTATAATTAATTTTAATATACTTATATATAACATTTTTTTGATACGGTGATGAAAAATGAAGGATCACATCGCTTCGAGGAGGAGATAGTCCACACATACATGAATGACATTATTACTTTTTTAGTGTGTACAAAGTAGGAATAAAAAAATATATTATATTACTAGAAATATAATTGTAATGTCCCAAGACATTTTTCCCATAACTGTGCTCAAAATTTGATGATTGAGGTTCCCATGGGAAGTTTGAGGAGTTTTTTAGACATGTCAAAAATTCCTAGAGGTGGGTCATTTCAAGGTGTGATTTATTCTGGTGTTAGGTGATTCTGGTGGTGATTCGTTTCTATTAGTGATTGATTATGGAGTTATCTCATCTAGGTGGTGGTTAATTTTAATTGAATATTATTCAGGTATGGAGTAATCAATGGGGGTGATTCATTTTGGTTGAGGTTATTTTAGCTGTGAGTAACCATTTCGTTGGGTCATTTCTGGAATTTATTCATTCTGGTGTTTGGTTATTTTAGTGGGGATTCATTTATAGTGGTGATTAATTTTAGAGTTAGTCCATTTTTAATGTGATTCATTGTAGTTGTAGATAATTTTGGTGGTGAGTCATTTCTGGTGGGGGTCATTCTAGAGGTATTTCATTCTGGTGGTGATCCATTTCTAGTGGTGAGTCATTTTTGGTAGTTGGTATTTCTAAAAATGAATCATTTTGGGTGGTGATTCTTTTTGGAAGAAGTTCATTATGGGGCGACTCATTGTGGGTAGTGATTCATTCTGGAAACATGTCTTTCTAGCATTTGATCAATCTTATAGTGATTCATTTCTGGTGATGGTTGATTATGGTGGTAAGTAATTCTATTGGTGATCCATTTGTGGAAATGATTCATTTTGGTGGTAATTTATTCAATTAGGTATTCATTCTGGGAAAGTTTCATTCTAGTTATATGTCATTATTGATTGTGAGTCATTTGCTATATTGAGTCATTTCTATCAGTGAGTAATTTTACTGGCGAGTCATTAATAGTGGTAAGGAATTTATAGTAGTGAATAATTTTAGTTGTCAGTAATTATGGTGGTGAGTCATTTCTTGTGGTGAGTCACTCTAGCAGTAAGTGATTTTTATAGTGGAATATTTCTGGGAGTTATTAATTTTTTCGGTAGGTAAATTCTGACAGTGAGCCATTTTGGATGTAGGAAATTTCTAACGGTGGTATAGTCTGGCAGCATGTTAGGAACAATTTCTCAATTATTTCCTAATAAAATATTGAATTTCCTTTTTTAATAAATTAATGATGAAAATGGGGTTTATTTCAATAATTTAGTTGTTTTAAATCCATTTCATTATAGATTAATTATATATTAAATTTCAAAAAAGACTAGTGAAATTTTTAATGTTTAAAATGTGTGGTTTTTATTATAACCACCTTCAATTGAAAATTTATGCTATATCTAATCCCTTGGTAATTACATCTAATCATTCAAAAGTGTAGGGATCTCATTCATTCTTTCAGTATGGATTTCTATTAAGATGGTGGGTACTAAATCCTTCTTAAATTAGATTCATTTAACCTTGTTTTTTCAGTTTTATTGAGTTCCACAAGAGATGTTTCATCCAATACATGCACCCCTATTTTGGTGCAGCATGTTTGGGAAAAAATTCTTCTTCCAAGTAAAAATTATTTCGTCTCTCTTTTTTGTATCATGCTGGATGAGATTATTATTATTATCTCTTGGGAATATACTTTCATTTTACTTAACAAATATAATTAACTAGTTTAAAAAATGTATAGAGGCATGAGAATGATTCACAATATTTTATATATTTTTTCTATATCTTATAATTTTGAGGTTATATATGGTTTTTGTATTGATAAAAGTCATGTATTTTGGTATCTTAGGTTTTTTGGCTTTTTATATATGTTGTGATTACCCTATTTGTGGGAATTTGTTGACACCACCACAAATAAATGGTAAACCAGTTCTACTCAAGTAAATAAATATATGCCATGGGATATTATGGATTATGTAATGATACCAATAAATAATTATGTGATATTTAATAAGATTCCGTATTTATAAATATGAGGATGTGTTGTATTGTGGTATATGACACAATGTGTGGAATGGTTATGGTTTTTTTGTCTGGGACTCATGTAATGTGTACGGGATATATTGACATTTTTGTGAGGGAAGTGGGTGATTAGTGTTTTTGTAGTGATTTCATGATGGTTTTTATAGTGTAGTCGTGCTTCGGGGTAGCGATGGTGGTTTTGTTGTTGTTGTGTAGTGGGAAGAAAAAGTGGATGTTGACATAAAATGGTGTGGATGTGGAATTTGGGTAATAGTGTTGTTATTGTGTTGTGTGGTCGGATTAGTTTTATTTACCCAAATATTAATAGAATTATATTCATGATAATTATTTCAAATGGTCTTTTTTTATGAGTTAATTGATTATGGTTTATGTAGTCAAAACAAGTAATGTTTATATACAAACAAATCGGATGGAAATATGAAACATGGTATCTTCCTAAATTATATGGGAAGATAATAAATGTTAAATAAAAAATTTAAATGTTGTTCTAATTTAGAATTTATTTATTAATAGAGACTGAAGAAAATATCATAAATATAAAAATATGAAATATGTGTTATGTTATGTTTTTTTTATTTTATGCATTTAGAGGTGGCAGTGATTATGTGGATTTTCTCTGAGACTGTTTGTTCATGTTTAAAACCTATTGGACAGTCTTTTCGACAGTATCTCTAGATATATAAACCCATTATATTCATGTAATTTATATATGCGCCTCACCCTCATAGTGAACTATATGCCAACATCCACATGTTCATGTGGGGTTTTTTACCAACATCATGATGGGAGGATGGATGGATAGAAACCATCTCTTCCCTACTCCCTCTTCCAGGGTATAATAATTCCATTCACCGGTTTTGATTGAAAAATTTCAAGTGTTTCACTGTCGAGTTTTGATGTCGTGATATGTTATGGCCATGGTCTTTTCGGACGGGATGTCATGAGAAAGCGTAAAGTGGGGTTTGTGCGTGGGTGGGGGATGGCTCGAGGTTTATTTCCTTCAAGTTCTAAATACCCAACTACCCTAGTTATGATATTTTATAATATTTTATGGCCCATGTGACTGTGGGTGAGATGTTATTTGATGTTCCTTGATGTTATTTAGGAGTGGTGGGAGAGTTAAGACACAAGATGTTGGGCTATGAGAGCAGAAATTCTATGGGAAATTGGTGTCGGTTACCTTATCATCAATATGATTTATATTATATTTTTATACAAAGATGCATTACCTGGTATGTCATCCATGGTGAGTATGGTTTTGGTTAGTGTACCAATTTTGGTTCTATTTTGTTCTACTTTTTTCTTATATGTGCATAATTATACTTTTTTCACTTTTGCAAGAGTGATTTTTATTTTTCTACGCAGTATACATGTATGATAACCCTATAAAAATAATAATATTATTAGTTTTCCATTATAAAATATTGAATCCCTTTATGTAATAATATATTGGACTTTTTATATTTTCTTTCTCTTGTTTCCATTACTTTTATTTGGGGTATCCTTTTAGGGTCTTTTATCTTTTTTTTCTACATTTAAACATGGATTATGGGATGGATTTTTAGTTTATTTTTTTATGTCCATACTTTATTTAGTGTTGACTCATTCTATCTCATGATATTTTCTTCATATATATGGTAATACCTCCCATATTGTAATATTTTTATACCCTCAGTGGTAGTCTCTAACTTGGGGCCTACTGAAGGTCGGACTCAGGGGTTCATTATTTCCCTTTCTTGATTATTGGCCTAGGAGAGGTTTGTGATAATAATGATTTCATGAATATCATTATAATTTCATGTAAATAATATATATTCATTATATTTATCCTCATTACCATCCATGTAACATGTTAGTGAAAAATCTTTACATCGCTTTGTGAGGTTGTAGTCCTTCCTACACACGAGTGATGTTTTGGAATCTCTTATGATATAAAATAAAAAAAGGGTGTATATGATATAATTAATCAAGATGTATAATTATTTAGTTAAATAAATTAAATATATTACATAAATATTATGTCAATCATTATTCCCAATAATGAGTTGGGGTAATGGAAAAATTAACTATATCATTTCGTGATGCAGTAGACATCCATATTGAAGAATAATGATTTCATAACCCATTTGGTAGAAGTGTGTGTGGGTGGAGGTTTTACTCTTAACATAAAAACATTTTAGTATATTGAGTACACATAGGTAATTATATAGTCATGGGATAATAATAATTTAATGGGGTGGTGATGGAAATAAAATAAATACATTTGTTGATTAATGATACCTCTTCTTCAGGTATCTCCATTTGTTTTTTCACCAAAGGCGTTACTTGGTTGGATTTATGAAAAATTTAATGATTATAAGATGGATTTATTTGATATAGTATGTTATTTTTAAGGTTTTTGTATGATAAAAATTGATTGGTAAGAGTGAATATGTGGGGAGAGTGAAATCTCTTTATATTGGTGGTGGAGCGTCATTCTTATAAATACAAAACATTAAACACAATTGGGAGGTCTCCTTTAACTTTTTTACCTCTAATAATGAACCATTTTAGATGAATGTGGTTATATTTAATTAATATTTCTATCCAATGGAGTTTTAATATTATTTGGTTCATTAACTATCCTAATATTTTTTTGATTTACCTCTCAGTAAACTCATTTTCACATTAATCATTGTGATTAATTTAAATTGGCCTCACAAATCACATTGGTAAAAAATTAAGTTGAAAATATTAGAAATTTTAAATTATTATTATTAAAAATATGGAATACATTATTTTAGATTCAATTTATAGAAGTGGACAATTTTTATTTAATATTAATCCTACAATCATATCGAGACAATTGGCTTTTAAGAAGAGTGTATTTTAGAAAATGAAGATTCTAAATTCACTCAGTGAAAAATACTTATAAGACTATAAAAAAAAATAATCTATAATGACATATATAATCTAAATTTCTTTTTAAAACATTCAAACTAGAGATTATTGTAATTAATTTAAAAGAAGAAACACTATGCATTCCAAAAGTATTTTTAAAAAAACTCTTCATTAAACACAAAAATAAACCTATATTATATAACAATATTAATTTTATTCAAAAATAATTAAATGAATAAAAAATAAATAATTAATTATTAATTTCCTTGAAATCATATTAAAATAATACCCGGTCTCTTAAAATAAATAATTCATTAAAATAAATTCCTTTTGGATAAAAATCAATAGTTTTTCACTATTCACTCGAAAATCAATATTTAAAAAAAATTTAAAAAACATTCACGTGAAATAAATATTCATATTAAAATTCAGAAAAAATTAAATAAAATTAAATTCATTTACGTGTCAAAATTTTGTTTTAAAACAAGTTCACCATTAAAAGGCGGCAACACAACCATTTTGAAAAATAAATATTTTATGCATAATATATTATTTGTTTTTATCTTATGACTATCAAATCAATTGTATAAATATAAAATTATTTCATTTAATATATTATACATATATACTTATTTAATTAATATTAATTATTTTTATTTTTTATGCTTAAATTCCCTTAGGTACAACAAAATTGTTTTTTATTGAATCATTTCATTTATATTCAATCATATTTTTTATTTTAATTTATAATTACTGAATAACAAAAAAAATCATTTAATAAAAGTAAATATGAAATATTTTGTTCAATATTATTCATTAACTCTATTAAAATGGTTAGGTAATAACTATCAGGTCCAATAATAATACTAATAGTATATTATTGTCTTGTAAGACTCGACCTTTCACGTAAAATGAGTTATTGAAGAAACTAGATGTTATGTGAAACACCAGATATACTAGGTGTCGCGTATTACACAATAAAATATACATATTTCATGAAAATCTATCTAAATTTAAATTAATTTGGAAGAATATATTTCATAAAATCTGAAAATGTTACAATAAGAACTTATGAAATGTTTTTGAATGTTAATTTTGAATTTTACGAAGAATGAGTTTTATAAATGATTGCTCGATATCCTAAATATATTGATGATAACTAAACAGAACATGTGAACTCAAGAATCAAGTGCTATCATGATTTTATAAAATCATAAAAATAATAATTTTGGAAATAGAGAGAAGAAAGGAGGTCGTAGAGAGATATTATTTCCACCTAAACTAAATAAGAGAAAGAAAATGCTATTTATTATATTTTAGAAGGCAATAAAGTTATATATGGAACTTCCTAATTTATATTAGGGTTTATAAGAGACCCCATAAAGATACAAATTTATGAATTAATGCTATAAAATTATATTCTATGATTATGAAGGTTGTGTGATACTAATATTATTTTTATAATTGATGTGGATATACATTGGTTCAGAAGCAGAGAAATAGTTGAAGATAAGATTTTGGATTTTACTCTCAATTAATGGATTAATGGGTGGATACATTGAAAACTATGAGGCAAGGAGAAATTAGAGCATGGATAATTTTTAAATGGATTTTTATTATGTGTATCATTTTCCCCCTGTGTAGTATTTGTAAAAAATTGTTGTTTAAAAATCTGATGATTGTTTTTACAAACATTGTTTATGATTCATCTAAATTTTATAAAATGCATTGAAAATATAAAATTGTAAAAATAGTTATTTCTAGAATAAATTTTTGATCCAAGAATATGAGACAATATGATCCCACGACAAATGGTGGAATATTCTATAATATATTCATTATAAAATTATTTAAAAAAATATAGAATACCATATATAATATTGAACTAATGGTGAATTTTGATGAATATTCCAAAAAAAGGAAAATATATTTTTCTCCTAAACCCAAAATAGTTGCTATATCTAAAAGGAAAAAATAGTTATCTCAACGACCCAATTAGTTAGTTTGTATTAGAATGATATTGATAAGGGAATATAGTCTCTATGTTTCTAGTGGGAGTATGTTCGGAATTGAAATTCAAATTAAAAAAATACTATATTATAGAGGTCTAAACTAAATTTATTTTTTCAACATAATAACCATGAAATTGTTGGATTTTTTATAGTAAATAAAAATTTAAAAGTTACATTTATTTACTAGAATAATGGGAATATCACAATTTTATAAATATCATGTTGGATAAGTAATAAATTTAATTTCATTTGAAATCATAAATGGTTTAGGATATAATAGTCTATAAAATTTAAAAGGTAAAATACTTTTGAAAAAACGTGGACTTAATTTGATGTCCTAAAGTGTTTAAGATATTCGTTGATTTGATGTAAAATGTTAAATCAATAACTAATAGATTTCCAGTAAATTATTTAAATATAAATAAAATGATAAAATATTAAGAGTTTCAAGGATGATGGTGATGAAATTAAAATGGTTTTAAGTAGCTAACAATAGTTATTAACTGTATAATATTCATTTTTATAGGGTTAATGAGTTTTAATATGTCAACATGAATAAAGAATTTGGAATATTATTTTCAAACTATCACAATTATCTGAAGTGGGGTACACAATAGAAGTTACTCAATATAGAGTTTGTTTAGAATGATTTATTAGATATATATATAAATATGTCAGTGTGATTACATATAAATGTTAGGAGTTACAAAATAAAAAATGTGAATAAAAATAAGGCTTATCTAGAAGTCTATCATATATGATATGTTAAATAGGTTGTTATAAAGAGTTTTGTTAGGTATTATTAAAATAATTTTAATAATATTAAATGTATCATAAAAAATCCAATCTCCAATTTATCATTTCTTTATGTTGGATGTATATATGTATATATAGATATAGATTTCTAGAAGTGTAATGATAATTAATGTCATGTCCTAAAATGATTTTCTTCAATATTTATATTATTTTTAATTTTTAATGTAGGCCATTCTTAGCATTGGTATCTATGAGTCATAGAGGTATAAGAGAGGTTAAAGTACGAGAAGTTATAAATTATTGTAGACCATGTTGTGATGGATATTTCCATACAACCAAATAATATTAAATTGATATCATAAATAGAAAAACTGAATTATTTACCATGTTGTATGGAATCTATTGAAGATGAAAATATTAATTGCATAGTTTTATTATTTGGGGTATGGTACATTGACACCATGAACCGTGATTAATGTCATGAATACAATCGAACCTATTTTATATTATGTTTTTACCACTTTTTCCAAATTGAAATTTAACCATTTTATTGGTCCCTCTCCCTCCCATTCGATCCACATGACTCCTAGAAACATGTCCTTGGTTTCTTTATTCCTCTATACGGGGTCCATGGAGTTTAATTAAGTCCTGAAGTTGGTTATTTAATTTAATATATTCCATTGTATTTTCTCTTATGAATCTATCCTCATTTTCCATATAATCCACATCAATTAAATATAAGATCTATGGTTGTTCTTAATATAATAATTCTGATATTTTTTAGTCTTCTTGGATCTTTCGTGGTTTCATAATTCTACCTGGGCAGTATCACAGTGGATTACCTCCAAAGCCTTCAAAAGAGACGATATTTAAGTTACGTGTCACATAAATCTCCCATTAAAATTAAAATGATGACTAATTGTTCCTTAATCATTTGATTTTAATTTATTTAATAGTAATACTAATATTCAGGTAGATACACCAAAGCTTTTTTATTTTCCTGAGTCTTCAACAAATAAGAAAAAATATTTTTTCATATGAATTGATCCTTATGTTTTGTTAAATGATAAATCCAAATTTTAGAAATTATATTAACATATTAGATATTTCATATTTGTATCCTTAATCTCTATGAAATTTTGACTTCCAAATACAATTGGAAAATTATTGTTTTCTAATATCAAGTGTGTTTGTCTGTTTTTTTTTGAATTTATTTAAAAAAAACTTTATTTATGTATTCAAATTAAGATTTGTATTTTTTCCAAGGGGGTGTTCATTAATTACAATTTAAATAATTATTAAAGGGTCTGTTTAAAACTTTTAATGATTTATAATATATGAAAACCAATAGTAAATGCCCAATTTTATGTTATAATAATTATAGATGTTTTAATGATTGTAATAAGTTTTCCTGATGAGGGAGAATAAATTGTATTTTGTGATTAGATAAAGGGGATGATCCTATATTGGTGTTTTAAGGTGTAAATGAGATAAATGGTTATTTTTTTATGATTAAATTGTATGATTAATAATTTTAAATGATAAACATATTTTTATATATTATTGAAATATATGGTTGGATAAGTGATATTTATAAGTACAAGCATGATCTTATTTAGAATTATGATCTGACTAGTGGACCTAGGTGGGGAATTTGGCTGGAAAATGGGATATTGTCCCTCAATTAGACCTATTAGTGTATGAATAGGTGTTTGGGAGGGTTAATTAATGTTTCATCATATATATTGATGGAATAATATCATTAATGAATTTGTTACCTCTGTTCTATTTTATTCTAATTGAGCACCTTGTTTTCCATGATGGAGATGTCATATTTTCCAATGTATGGTTTCTTCCAGCTTTTTAAAAATTTGTACTATAATATTTAGGGGAATTCCGTATATGTTCTTTAAATTAGTTCATGAATTATTGTGTTAAAGAAAAATAAATTGTTTTTTTATTTAGAAATAATATTAGAATTGTGAATATGGATTGTTTTCTAAAGGAAAATACTGTATTCATTTTGTATGTGAACAAATATATGAAACTTATTTTGTTTATATATATTCAAGATATAATTAAATGAAATTACTATTTAAGATAATTTTTTGGGTTAGAAAATAGTAATGTAATGGGGTTTTTATCCCATTACTATGTATTACTTCTTAAACTATCTATTTTTTTGTAGATGATCCTATATATATTGGTTTTGGTTAGATGAATTTTTATGTGGGGATTCCATGCTTTCACATGGAGACTTGATTCTAATTTATATTTTGAATTAGATTTTATTATTATCAATTTTATTACCCATCAAAATTTTCATTGAATATCATTTATCATTTTGGTTTGGATAATCTAGGGAATTTCATTGTTTATTCCCAATTTATTGTTTTTATTATGTTTTAATGTTAATGATATAACTTTATTATCAGACTAAATTGTTTTTTATGAATTATATTTTTATCCATATACACCAATTTATATTTCACAGTTGTTGAAAAATAACTTAAAGAATTAAGGTGGTCTAGATCAGGTGCTCAGTTTAGGGGCGACTCGGGTTTGTACATGATTAATTGGTATCAAATGTGGTTTCTCCAAAAACATGGGGAAGTTTGGTAGATAGGGGAACAGATTGTATGAAATAAGTACATTAAAAACAGATAGTTCTTTGATCACCACCTTTCATGGTGACACATGAGTTTATATGGTTTAATAGGATGGCATTCTCTTCTGATCCTGCTCGTATATCAGTTGTTTTAGAATTTTGGTCTTTAATATAGGTTGATATATCCATTTTAAAAGAATTGGGGTGGAAATAAAGGGTATGAAATACCTATAAAGTTATTGTAAAATTAAGTGTGGACTATGTGATGATAGTTAATTTCAACAGGATTCATTTGGTTATTGTGTAGTTAATAATTTCATTGTTACGAGTTTACATGATCTTGAAATTTTTCATACATTGTGTATTGTGTGTTGTTTCAATTTTCATTAAGTTTTATGTAGGTTGAAATGTGGAATTTTATTAATGTTAATGTCATTAAGGGTAAAATTTAAATGTAAATTCTAAATCATAATGTTTGAAAATTGTTTCCTAAAAATGCATTGATTTTTTAGAAAAAATTGAAAATACAGTGAAGACAATATTTTCCATTGAAAATGTGTTTATAATGTTGTGGATTTAAAATTATGACTAGTTATTGGAATGTTTATTAATACCATAGTAAAAAGAATTGTGTTAATTATTCTATAAAAATTTTGGCGTTAAAAAAATATAATTGGTATCTTTTAATGGGTTTAATTTGAAATAAATTTTAAAATTGGTTTATTATGTAAATATTTATTTGTTAATACTTTTCAAACAAAAGCTAAAAATGTTTTTGAAATTGTTTCTCAAAGAAAAAATCATATTTTTTCGGAATAATTTTTTCAAAAAATATTTTGCTTAAAAAATAATTTGATGTTTATTTAAATGTTTCGGTGAGGCACTTATGTTTTATGTTCTATTTTAAAAAAAATTAGATATGTATTTTTTTTGGAGGTCATTTTTTATGTTTTCAATTTTTATATTAAGATACATTCATATTTAATGGAAAATTGTGTGTAATGTTTTATAAGTTCCCTCTCAAATTCCTCTTAGTTAGATAATGGTATTCTTCTGTTATTTTTTTAAATATACTCTAATATCAATGCATTGTGTTCTTCCCCTATTTCCTAGAACAAATATTTCCTTTGAAAGTTTTGGAACATAAATCCTCCTCATTTCATTGAGATATGGGATTCTCATTAAATATTAGTATGGCTCTAGAGGGTTTGGGAAATTTTATTATGGATTATATTTCATGAATATCATATGGATATGATTGAATCATTAATGGTAGAGGGTTCTATTTGGATGTGGGGGGAGTCGATTATTGAATCAAATATAAAAAATGACAATTTTTGGGAAGTTATTAAGTCATGGATCATTCATAAATTGCATTTGGATATGGAAAATCTAATGATGATGACGTAATTTTAATTTAAACGTAGGATATTAAACAATATTGTAGTAAACACATCATTTTATCAATATTGTTCCTTACCTTCCACATATGTAAGGAATGATCCATTGGAATATAAGAAATTGTTGTTTCTTGGAATATATTTTACCAGATATGTAACGAGAAATGAAATCCATTGGCCTCGACTCTAATAGAGTGGGGGTGAATTAAGTTGTAATGAACTGACCAGAGTCACACTAAAACTGGGCACCCAACCTATTCTGTTACATACCTGAAGGGAGTTCCCGATACACATGGGCTGGGGACAAGCACTCAGTCATTGAATGAATAAGATAAGGAAATGATTTTTCCCCAATTAAAGAATGACATTGCATATTTATATATATGGTATGAATGAAATAATGGAAGTATAATGAATATATATTCAATAAAAGTGAGAAATAAAAAAGAAGAAACAACTATAAAGTAGTCAAACTCAAATGGAAATTTCCAACTACAATTGACTAAAACCAACAGCTAATCTAAGTGATTGTTTGGATGAACAGTAACCATCTCACAACCATCAACCCAATTTAGCTAAAACAAAACCTTACCGCCTCACTGTGGCACATATCTATTCCTTGTACTAGAAGAAATACAATGGTCTAAGCATTCACCAATGAAATGGAGTGATGGTTGTGTGATAATAGGCTTAGTAGTATCCCACTATGGTGTTCTATAACAAGTATCTGAATAATAATTCATGTATTCTTGTATAAAATAAAAAAAAAATTGATAAGAAGTAAAGAATTTTTTATAGAAAACATGGTATACTTTTCTTTTATCTACAGTTATAAAAAATGTATGTGTAACATGAAAGTCAATGCTAACTCAGAAATCGATGAAGTGAAAAATAGAAAGAGTAGCACATGGTCAGTACCATGGAACACTATAGGTTAGACAAGAAACCCACTCTTACCCCAAAAAATCATGTTCCTAATACAATTCCTATAATACGGTCATAGGAAGCAGAGAAATACTCCATTAGTAACCCCTCCCCCAATAATGCCAAATATTCACCACCTAGAACAATGGTCCCGGGGAATAGAGGAAAGCCCCATGATTAAACCACGTGATAATCCCAAAACTAGGATGATGGAATCAATATAATCATTCCACCTATGTTCCCAATGTAACCGTTGTACTCATATTTACAAATCAATTCCAATGATTTCAGTTTACCCATCTCCTTTTTAGTTGTCAAAAACTAGAGAAACCACATTTCACATTAATAACCCTTTTTTCAACAGACATGAATATTCATTCCATTTCGATAAAATAATTTAAAGGTAACAAGAAATCAGGCTTATTATCATGGGCTAGAGATGGAACCACCCAGCTCAAAACATAGTTCCCACATGCCCCTAATGGGATCTTCCAACATGAAAACTCAACAATGATAATGAAGGCCCTATAATCAAATCCACATCACATGATTGATCCAAATATGAACACAAGGAGTCGGATGAATGGAAGAAACCTACATACATCAAGAATGATGTCCCATTGCACCACGAATAAAAATTAACGACCTCCAGAGCAAGATTTCATAATGGGTTATGAAGAATCCAAGAAGAATCAACATCTTTATAGTAAAGAACCAGAAATGCCATTTAATCTTTTTAATACATGGGAATTTTACGAGTCCGGGGTTTCTGACGGTGCCTGAATCCAAAGCCCAGTGTTCCCGGAATCAATTTCTGATGTTTTGTTCTGGTACGTTCAGTAGACATACGTGCGGGATTTTGTATCCCTTGAACCAGTGCTCTGAATTGAAATATGAGGGCATCATTGAACTCACAACGCTGGTATTCGCTTAAGGAGATCATTACCACAGTTGCATTCTGACATGAGTGGAAGTTAATTTTTGGGGGATTCTAAATAAAAATTAAATAAAAATATGTAGAATATTTTTATTTTACTGGTGGTTTAATCCTCCAAGGGTAGGTTGGAGGTGGGTCTCACCCACGCATTACCTCCCATGGGAGGATATTATGTGGCAGGGCACACACGAGCTCAAACCCCCTTAAACCCCCTTTAACAAATTGAGTACCCCATTAATGGGGGGAAACCCTTGAACTACCCCTTAATGGTACCAAACCCCTCTTCATTAATTGAAACTTTCCACCACCCTTGTTTTGAATTTAGAATCCATTCCTACGCATTTAATTAATTGATTTTTCCCATTTAATTAAGGACAACTCTTTTGCTATTGTGCCATAAAAATAATAGAGAACTATATCTATTATTTTTTCTTAGCTTACATTGGTAGAGCCTTTGAGAAATAGAGGGATCATTTTCTCCCATGAAGAATGATATCCTCTTCAACAAAGAACGCTCGTCTCCACCGAGGAGCTATGAAGTCGTCTTCTCCCTTTTAAACCGAGGAATGAAATGGAAGACGACGCCCACGAGGAACGTCGCCAACGATGACGTCATCTCCTTCTCGTGTTAATGGAATGACTCTACCTTCCCGCGACTGTACCGAGAAAACACCGTTTACATGGTAGGGGGATTGGATTATTTTTTGTATGCATATACCATCGATCCTCGTCGTTTATTTTCGTTCTACAGTGGCCTTCGGTTATCACCTAATGTGGAGGGTGTGGGATGAAAAAATACGACTTGAAAACCCTCGATTGGATTTTGGTTTGGTTGATGATGGAGGTGGGTCCAGAAGGGTGCAGTGTCATCGCACCGCGCTAGAGGAAGGAGGCCACGACCATGCGGAATGTGGAAGATGGAAGAGGTGTGGCGATGTCGCACCATGCTGGAGGAAGGGGGTCTTGGTGAACGAAAACGGCGCGGCGCCTTCGTGTCGCGCCAAGGAAGCCCATCCGCTGGGCCGCCACGGCCGATCATCCCCTCAGTTGGGTTGCCACGACCCTGTCGCCCCACGGCCGGGCCGCCCCTCGGCCGGGCCGCCCTACGGCCAGGCCGCCATGGCCTGACCGCCAAGGCCGGGCCGCCCTTCGGCTAGGACGCCACGGTCGGGTCGCCCCTCGGCTGTCCCACCACGAATGGTCCTCCCCTCAGCTGGGACCTCCCATGGTCGGGCCGCCACGGCCGGGAAGCCCCATGATCGAGCCTCCATTCAACTGGGCCTCCACGGTCGGGCCACCCCTCGGCCAGGATGCCATGGCCGGACGACCCCTTGGTCAGGCCGCCACGGCCGGGCTGCCATGGCCCGGGCCGCCCTCAGGCTGGGTCGCGCCTTCGGGACGGGCTGACCACATAGGTCGGTTCGCACCCACGGAACGAGTCAGACCCAGGTTCAGACCGGGTTGGGCCTGGTCGATCCTACTGGGTCGGACCGGACTCGTCCCCACTATGGTCATTTACCCCTTTTAGCCAGCATCTTGGGCTATGGGTTTCCGAACGACGAACCGTCTTGGTCAATTGATTTCATGGAGCGAGACGACTCTTTTTCCATACTCCACATGAGGTTCAAATGCAGTTTGGGTATGGTAGGGTTGGTTTGAGCCTAAAAACCAACCGGGCCCCTAGGATGAAAATACAAATTACTCACAAACCGGGCGTCTGATTGACGCACCATCTGTCATGTTGGGTTCCTTATGATGAATTGGAATAACAAGATACATCAACTCAGGACTTTGTGATGGTTGATGTATCGACACTTGGCTTTAGGAGCGGACCCTCCTGGAATTGAGCGTGTTGTATGCGGGAACCCTAGGGTTGGCTGCGATGATAGTGTACTGGAATCCTCCGTGGGTTCGAAAGCGATGAATACTGTACAGAAATCCTCCGTGGGATCGACAACTATGACTACATTAACAGGATCCTTTGTGGTTTCGACAGTTATGACTTCTGTTCTTGTATACTGTGTGGGTCCGACAGAATAGCTGGTCTTTAATCTTGTGTGGGTCCGACAACTTAGCTTGTCCTGTATCATGTGTGGGACCAACACCTTAGATGAATCAGTTACTACATCTGGTCATCTCTATCACTATATAAATGATGTATACATGTGTGATTTGAGTCATGTCCTTTAGGCATTTTCATCATGGTGATTTACTTTAAGCCTTTGTGGAATGGTTTGGGATTGTGCTTGAGAGTTGGATTCGGACTATGATCGATAAAATAAGTATATGTGTGCCTATATACCTACGTAGGGTTGGTTTATACTTCATGATTGTATCTTTATACTCATTTTTATCCATTCTGGATTCTGGGAGACCATCAGGGGTCTCGGGGTCCCCTGCTAAGTATTGTTATACTCACCCCTGTACGGGCTTCACCCACACCTTGTTGTGTTCTGTGCGGACGAGAGTCAGTAGTGATCGAGGCTGAGGGTGACAGATGTGAGGATACTTGGGGCTGGACTAGATGAGACATACCGTAGGGACGAGTTGTTTGTGTTCTGTAGCTACCCTTCAGGTAGGATTCCCTGGTGGATGATCCAATTGTTGTTTTCCATTTTAACTTGTACTTGTTGTTCAGTTTGGTTTGTATACTGGCTCACTTACTTTCAGCACAATTTTCCTTTCTATTTCAGTACTTTTTTCTTCTATAGGTTCTATTTAGACTGTGTGTGTTACAAGTTTAAAGGCAATTGCTTCCCTTTTTATCGGGATTATGCCTTTGGTGCAAGTCGCCAGCCCCTGGCCTATGGAAGGTGGTCTTGGGATAGTCACGGAACGGGCCCTGGGGATGGGTCGTGACAAATTGGTATCAGAGGAGTCAGTTATATCGCAGAACATGGACTCTGATTCTTCTAATATAAATATTGTTATGTGTATTGGGTGTGTTTAGCAGTTTAGGGAAACCGGTGTTGGTGTGGTGGACGATGTATCCTTACACTAGCACTCAGACTTCTGATCTCTGACTCGGTGCACGAAAACACTAATTGTGTGTGTGTTTAGATTGAAAAAAATTTCATCGTGATGACTTTGTGTCAGCTCACCAGGTATACTGTTTTAACCATGGCGCACCTGTTTCTTTTCAAGATGGTCCCACGAAGACATCCATCTAGGGTTCCGAGTTGCGTACGAGATGGTAGCCTACCGAGCGACGAGGCCTCGGTGTAGGTCCCAATCACAGTGGAGGTACAAGTGGTACCACTACCCGCTGAGACATCGATACAACCAGATCCAGCAGTAGAGAGTACACGCCGTCTGAGTGCGTCGCATGAATTCCAGTGCTAGAGGCCGCCCATGTTCCAGATAGAGATGGACCCACAGGCTGTTGAGGATTGTCTTGAGGTTTTCATGAGAGTTTTCAGTTTGGTAGGGACACCAGCCAACCTCATGTTGATCCTTACTGGGAGTATCCTACATGCAGCAGCAGGTAGATGGTGGAGCCTAATTCTCCATGTGCATGATGAGGAATCATTACTCTGGATAGACTTTTAGAGTCTCTTCCGCTCAAAGTTTGTTCCAGCCACCCTTCGTGTGGTGTGGATTTAGGAGTTACATCATATGAAGCATGGCGGCATGACAGTAGCACAGTACTCAGTGAGGTTCACTGACCTCTCGCACTACTCCACATATATGGTACGGGACCTGTTCTTCTAGGCCCAAACCCTCAAGTGGGGACTTAGGCATGAGATCAGGGCTTTGATGATCCCCCTCAGCATCCTCATGAAGGTGGGGGTGATAGAGCGAGCCCTTCTAGTGGAAAGTTTTCTCGCTGAGCAGTCACCAGTAGCGAGACCAACCACAAGACGACATGTAGCAGATTCTTCAGCAGCCGGTAGTAGACAGATGTTTCTGAGGTACAAGCGGACCAGGAAATCAGGTGGGTGACCCCTAGGATACAGGTTCGGTTGTGTGGGGCACACAAGACAGAGCCATCTATACGAGGAGTAGGCAGTGCAATGCATGCGGTAGGCAGGGTCACGTGGCTCATGACTGCCCTATCCGCCATGCAGTTGAGCTGTATGCAGTTGGGGTAAATCCCAGGAAAAGGCAGAGGTTCGACCGTGGTGGTCTGTCGGGAGTAGGCAAATGTGGTAGAGGAGCTATCCGATCAGTGGGTGGTGGAAGTCGTTTCGAGGTCCTACCACCACCACGACCACATAGAGCTGGCGGACAGAGGCGGGTTCAACTCCAGGCAGTCGAGGCCTACGACCACGGTGCACCTGAGATGATTCGAGGTACTATTTGTGTCTACTACATGCTTTCTATAGTACTCATATACAAAGGTGTGAGTCATTCATTTATTTCCATTGCCCTCGTTCAGAGCTTGGAGATTCTGATAGAGTCGTTGGCTCGATCGTTATGACTAGAGACTCATAAGGGAGCAGACTCGATGATTACGCACACGTTCCGACTGTGTGAGCTTACTCTAGGAAGAGATGGCTTCGATTGGATCATTATGCGAATGTTTTCCCTGAGGATGTTCCAGGACTACCTCCTCACAGAGAGGTGCACTTCTACATTGACTTGTACCCCTGGGATGGCATAGATATCTACTCCATCATATCGGATGGCTCCCATCGAGCTTCGTGAGATGCGGGTACAGTTGAAGGACTTGTAGGGGAATTGATATTTCCGACCCAGTGTTTCACCCTGGGCATCTCCAATTTTTTTCTCCAAGAAGGCATATGGGAGCTTGTGACTGTGTGTTGACTACCGTCACCTAAATCAGGTGATAGTGAAGAACAAGTACCCACTCTTGAGTATTGATGGCCTCTTTGATCAGCTCAAGGGTGAACAATGGTTCTTGATGATATACCGTAGGACAGGCTATCATCAGCTTAGAGTTTCAGATGAGGATGTGCAGATGACGGCCTCCAGGTGTCGGTATCGACACTATGAGTTCTTGGGAAAGCCCTTCAGTGTAACCAATGCTATAGCAGTGTTCATGAGTCTCATGAACATGATCTTCTAGCCTTACATTGATCGCATTGTCGTAGTCTTCCTCGAAGACATCCTGATCTACTCGACTACTGAGGAGGAGCATGAATACCATTTACAGGTAGTACTAGACACACTTCGAGAGAACCATCTTTAGGGTATGCTCTCGAAGTGCCAGTTCTGGATCTGAGAGGTACACTTTCTGGGACATGTCATCTCGGAGGCTGGAGCTACATTGGATCCAGCGAAAACTGAGGCAATACTTGCTTGGGAGACACCCAGTAGTGTGACAGAGGTACATAGTTTTCTAGGACTGTATGGGTACTATCAGAGATTTGTGCCAGAATTCTAAAGCGTAGTAGCACCATTTTTAGCATTAATGAAAAAGGGGAAACCCTTTGTGTTTTAAGAGACATGCCAACAGATCTTTTAGGAGCTGAGGAAGAGGTTCACTAGTTCCCCCCATCTTGAGGCTTCCAGATGAGGGCATAGGGTAGGCAGTTTACTGCAACGCATCAGGGGCTGTACATGTGTGTTTCCTGATGCAGGAGCGAGCAGTGATCACGTATGGTTCTCAGAAGTTGAGAAAACATGTGTAGAACTATGCTACTCATGACCTAGAGTTTGGAGCATTGGACTTCTCCTTGAAGATGTGGTAGCACTATCTAATGGGTGGGAGTTTTACCGTCTACTCTAACCACCAAAGTCTCAGGTATATCTTCTCGCAGAAGGACCTAAACCTGAGACAGCGGTGATGGCTCGAGTTTCTCCGGGACTATGACTTTGAGATAGTATATAATTCTAGGGAAGGGGAACATTGTAGTAGATCCTCTTAGAAAAAGATCATGCATTCAGCTACTAGGAGAGGCAACAAAGTAGCTGGCCGCGTTGCAGATATCCTTTGTGGATAGAGATGGAGCATCCTTTCTACAGTCTCTCATAGTCACTCCTCCACATCTTCAGTGAGTCAGGGAGGCATAATGTGGGGAAGTTGATTATGAGAAATAGAGTGCTCAGATATCCATAGGGTAGTCACCTGATGGATTTTAGGAAGGTGGGGTGCACACCATTTTCTTCTGAGAACGTACCATAGTACCAGTTGCACTTCAGGAGGAAGTGTTGCGGGACTTCCACACATCTCCTCTAGTGGTACATCCAGGAGTAGTGAAGATGAATTAGGACCTCCGACGACAGTACTGGTGGCCTGGTATAATTAAGGCTGTATCAGAGTTTGTCTCATGATGCCTCACTTGTCACCAAGTGAAGGCGGAGCACTAGGTTCTAGAAGGCTTTGTTCAGCCCTTAGAGGTCCCAGAGTGGAAGTGGGATGTGATATACATGGATTTTGTGATAGGACATCAATGTACATCTAGGGGACATGAATCTGTCTGGGTGATTTTCAACCAACTCACCAAGTCATCCCACTTCCTACTGATCAGAGAGATGAGCTCAACAGAGAGCTTGGGACGCCTCTACATACAACTGATCATACGACTTCAGGGTGTGACATCAGCAATTTTCTCTGAACGAGTTGCTCGTTTCACTTCCCGGTTATGGAAGGGGTTGCAAGAGGCTTTCGAGATACATCTTTTCTTGGGAACCACCTTCCATCCTCAGACAGATGGTCAGACTGAGAGGATCATTCAGACTCTCGAGGACATGCTCCGTGCATGCGTCCTCATCTTCAGTCGCATCTGGTGTAACATCCCAAGTAAATGAGGAATATCATATTTTCATACATATTATTTTTTTTGAATTAAATATTAATTTTACTTTAAATGGGTTGCTATGTTCGATAGCGTACCTGATACGCAACAACGGGTTTCTTTGAAATCATACATTGCACACTAATAATATAATATTATTATTTTAAATGGTAGTTAAATCCCAGCTGTTGTATTGGCTGGAATGAACCAAAATAATTAAAATATGATTTTAAATATTTTTTAAATGTATTTACATTTATCCAATAAAAATTTAGAGGCTTAAAATATGAATGAATCTAAATTTAAGCATAACTTACAATAAAAGGCCAATTTAACGCCTTTTAATGGTGAACCCTCATTAAATCTATTTTTGGAAAATTTAATAATTATATATGACCAAAGAAAATTCCTTCTTTGGAATGGGGACATCAAAATTTACTTTTTGTAAAATTTTTGGAAATTTTCAGATAATGATCATTTTTTAATGAATAGTGAAAATATTGTATTTTAATTCAAAAATATATTTTAATCTAATTTATTTATATGGTTATATTATCTTTTTAATTGATTTTAATGTGTAAATAGAATATATTTTTACTATTTAATCAAATTTTTTTCAATGGAAACAATTTCACAATGAAATTGGACACAAACAAGTGTAAATCTTTTGATAGTTATTATTTCTTAAAACACGCTATTTGTTTTAAAAACGGGAATTAAATTTTAAATTTATTAATGACACATTTATTTTTTGAATTTGGAAAAATAAACATAATTTTGGAATTCATAATATCTAATATAGATTTAGCTGAATTTTTAGTATTTTTCTGAAAAACATCAATTTTTGATGAATAGTGAAACCACTTAGTAATAGTTAAAAAAACTAAAATTTTCATTTAACTGAAATTTTATCACATATGTGAATTTAATTTTGAAAATTCGACATACATGGTTTTTATTATTTAGTAAAATCTAGTTCAATAAGTGGAAAATAATATTTGGTGAATAGTCACTTTTGACGTTTATTTACAGCGGTTAAAGGTAAATAGGGAAATTCATGGTAAATAGAATATTATAATAATTAGAAATTACATTAACACTTGTCCAAAACTTATTGGATGAGTCATGGACGACCAAGGGTATCCTTGGGTCTATTTTGGGACACCATGGAGGCACGTGGGAGTAATAATAACACCTTAGATTAATTAATTCAATGTAAAGACAAAAATCATATAAACAAATATATTTTAGTAAATTAATTTTTACATAAGGTTATATATGTTATATTTTAGACTATAAATATTAATTGGAAAGATAAAAAAAATTATTACATCATGGTATTTTTGATATAATTTTTAGACATCAGATAAATTAAATTATTTATGACACAATAACGATGAAGTGTTTACCTCATTAATAAATGATTTTAAAAAATAAGATTATGATTATTAAACTATTATCCAAAACACGTCCAATTATGATTGGATGATTTTATTTTGAATATGAGTAATCTTATATTATACATTAATGATTTTTTGTCCTTTTGAAACCGAATATATGTTTATAATAAAATAATGTTTTCACACATTCCTAAAGAGCCCCTCCTCTCCCTTATAAAAGGAGGCCACTTCTAACCAACTCCTCACACCTATCAAGAACTTTGTTTCAACCAAACTCTACCCAATTAAGCTCTATAAATCCCTATCCTCATCCTAGAAGCCTTACCTTAGGCATAAGGCACTTCAGGAAGTCCTTTGGTTGAATCCAAAGGGAGTTACCCAAATTAATGGTAAATGTTTCCCTTAAATTGCTTTCTTTTATTTTACTTCTCCAACCCCTAAACTCTTTTTATTAATAAATTTTATAACAAAACAATTATCCTGAATATACTATGATGTTTTTAGTAGAATTATTTTAACTAAACTTACACACCCTACTATGTAATGGATGTGGAACATATTGTTTCTGTGGATGGAAAACTAACGCCTCAAGAAACGATGATTGTTCAATTATCTCCTACCGCCTGTCATGGTGGCCATTATGATGGAACTGTATTCATATATGATATATATTATTTTTATGTTTTTATTATGCTTCTCTATTTTCCATTTATATCATTTCGTTATGGTTTCCATAGTGGGTAAATACAATAATCTCATATGAGGAAGTGCAGACTACCGCCCCCTCAAAGTAATGTGACTCTTTAATGCCTTATGTGGGATGTATAAAGGTTGGATTTAATTATAATATATATGATATTAAACTTTAATTATGATATACCTTTGTATCTTTATATTTTAATTTCATTAAAATAAGAAATAGGAAGGACAGTAGCGTTCATGTGTACGTACGGTTTACCATCTCCATGAACGGTGCATTTCATTTCCTACCACCAAATGTTATTTACTAATATAAATACATATATATAATGGATATATATGATATATATGATATCTAAATAATGAATAACATTCTGGATATAATGGAATATTTACCACATGATCAACTTGTAAATATAAGCTGTTCATTTTTGACTCAAGTACAAAATATTGACAAAACGACCATTATTAACATGAAATGATTACATAATGTTTATAACATGGTAATAAGTGATATAAAAGTAATAATAAAATTGAAAATGGTTCTTAATCAAATATAAATTATCTTTAGTTTATTATTTAGTAGTTTAAATAATGATCGATTCAAGTCAGACAAGAGGTAAGGGACTTCGTCTCAATCTCCATTCATTGAGACATATTTTGTTTTAATACACGATTTTTTATAAGGAGTATAAACCCCTTTGACTTTTTATTTCATTCAAAGGGAATATTTTTATACGAATTGTTTTACTAAATGAAAAAAAGGAATGTTTCTTTTAACGTAAGCGGTGACAACGACCTTTCCGCTGCCGTGAGTTTTATTTGATCTTTGGCTTCCTTAACAAGCCTAAATGTTTTTTAAAAAGGAAAAATAAATACCATATACACATTTTACGTATTTTGGTTTTGAAAATGATTTGGGGAATTGATTTATTATTTCAATATCTTGAAATGATATTTTATTATTGTAATGTAGAAATGTTATTTTTCCTTTATGATTTTGTAATGTATTATGATCATGTTATGGATCATGGGAATTATTTATTTATATGGGTAGTTTCATGATAAACCTACAGCGGGTGATCCCGAGATAGCTCTCCAATTCATTGGGTAACATGACGGAGGTAAATGTGAATGTTTCCCCTATGAGATTTAGGTAATATACTATGATGGGTATTCCGATGTAACTCCATATGTAGCTATGATATCAATAATGTACGTATGGTATGGATTCCACAAGTCACCTTTATGATTTATGATTTCTATGTGTTATTCATAAATTCTTATGATTTCAGGAGGTAAGTAAAAGAGTTCATGTTGTGTATGTATTTATGAACACTTGTTATCTTTATTTGTTTTATAACCCTTACTGAGATTTTTATGCTCATCCCATGTTTTGAAATTTTTTCACAGAACATAAAGATTAATAGGTTCAAGGATGGGATCAAGGAAATTCATGCTCTAAAAAACATGGAACTAGACATGACTCTTTTTTTCAAGAGTTTTTATTTCATGAAACAATGGAAACAGAATAGAAGTGTCTACATTGTAGTATTTTGAGATGTAATAGTTATGTTCTAATTACCTAAAACTCTAAACATTAAAATATCCTCAATGTGAATTATTCATTTAATTCAATATTATGTAATGTTTAAGGTCGGGTCCTTGCAGCTGGGAGGATCACTTTCCTTTGGTAGAGTTTTCATATAACAACAGCTACCACTACCATCGGGATGACACCTTTTAAGGCACTATACGGCCGACCTTGCAGATCGCCTCTATGCTGGACTGACCCATGGGAGTCAGCAAATGTAGGACCAGAGATGGTGCAGGCTATGACAGAGAAGATGCAGATCATCTAGTAGCAGATGATGACTGCACAGAGCAGGCAGAAGTCAAATGCTGATAGGAGACGAAGACCACTAGAGTTCGAGGATGGTGACCACATCTTTCTACGGGTCTCACCTCGATGAGGTCTATTAAGAGTTTTCTGAGGTGGAAAGTTATCTCCACAATTCATCGGACCTTTTTGGGTCCTCAGCAAGATAGGCGAGGTGGTTTAACATTTGGCTCTTCCTCCTCAGTTGCACTGGGTGCACGACGCCTTCCATGTATCTCAGCAGAGGAGATACGTGCACAACCCGTCCCACATAATCAACCATGGGGAGATGGACATCGACGATGGTGTGACATTCACGGAGGTCCCAGTAGAGATTGAGGATCAATTGGAGCAGGTCTTGCATGGAAGGTCGATTCCACTAGTCCGCATTCTCTAGCAGCACGGGAATCTCCAAGAAAGCACATGGGAGCAGGAGGCTTATATGTGTGCTTAGTACCACTTTTTGTTCCCTTAGTGTGTTTTGTAGCTTATGAGGACGTAAATTCATGAGGTGAGGAGAATGTAAAGACCTAGAAATTCCATAGAATTTTTTTTAATACTTGGAAATTTTACGAGTATGCAGTTTCTAACGGTGCTTGATTCTGAGGACCGGTGTGCCCGGAATCAATTTCTGAAGTTCTGTTCAGGTACGTTCAGTAAACTTACATGCATGATTTTGTATCTTTAGAATCGGTGAGTGGAATAGAAATCTGAGGGCACCGTTGAACTCACAACTCTGGTATTCTCTTAAGCAGAACTTTACCGCAGTTGCATTCTGACGTGAGTGGAAGTTAATTTTTTGGGGTTTCTAAATAAAAATTATCTAAAAATATGTAGCATATTTTAATTTGAGTGGTGGTTTTATCCTCCAAGGGGAGGTTGGATGTGGGGCCCACCCTCACATAACCTCCCATGGGAGGATATTTTTGGTGGGGCCCACACGATCTCAAACCCCATTAAACCCCCTTTAACCCATTGAGTTCCCCATTAATGGGGGAAAACCCTTGATCTACCCAATAATGGTTCCAAACCCCTCTTCATTAGTTGAAACTTTCCACCTCCATTATTTTGAATTTTGAATCCATTCTTCCCCATTTAATTAATTGAGTTTTCACATTTAATTAGGGAAAAATCTTGTGTCATTGTGCCATAATAATAATAGAGAACTATCTCTATTATTTTGTCTTTGCATACTTTTGAGGAGCCATGGAGAAACAGTGAGAGCATCCTCTCCAACGAAGAACGATATCCTCTCTAACAAATAATTCATGTCTCCACTGAGGAACGTCGACGCCATCATCTCCCTTTTCAATAGGGGAAATAAAGGAAAGACGTTTCCCACGAAGAATGTCGCCAACGACAACCTTATTTCCTCCCAACATCAACGGAACAAAGCTGCCTTCCCGTGACTCTACCAAGAGAACGCTGATTACAAGGTAGGGGGATTGATTATTTTAATGTATGTATATACCCTCGTTCCTCATTTTTTATTTTGGTTCGATGGTGGACTTTTGTTATCACCTAATGTAGAGGGCGCTGGCTGAACAAACACGGCCTGACAACCCTCTGTTGGATTATTGTTTGGTTGAAAATGGAGGCGGAGCCGGAAGGGCGCTTTGTCATCTCATCGTGCTGGAGGAAGGGGGCCACGACCATGCGGGCCGCGGCAGACGGAAGAGGTGCGGCGCTGTCGCGCCATGTCAGAGGAAGGGGGCCGTAGTGAAAGAAGATGATGTGGAGCCCTCACACAGTGCCAAGGAGGCCCCTCAGCCGTGCCTCCACGGCCGGGCTGCCCCTCGGCCGGGCCGCCATATCAAGGCAGCCCCACGGCCGGGCAGCCCCTCGGCCGGGCGGTTTCACGATCGGGCCCCCACGGCCGGGCAGTCCCACGGACGGGCTGCCACGGCCGGGCTGCCCCACGGCTGGGCCGCAACGGGCCAGGCCATGCCATGGGGTCGTGCCGCACCTTTGGGCCAGGCTGACCACTTTGTTTGGGCTTCACCCATGGACAGGGTCAGACCCCAGTCCGGTCTTGGTCGGGTCGGGTCAATCCGACTATGTCGGACCGGACCCGGATCTGCTGCGACCATTTACACATTTTTTCCCGCGTCATGGGTTACAGGTGCCCAAATGATGAACTGCCTGTGTCAATTAATTTTTAGGAGAGAGATACAATTCTTTTGGCATTCTCCTCTTGAGGTTCGAATGCAGTTTGGGTATGGTCGGGTTGCTTTGAGCCTAAAACCCAACAGGGCCCCTGGAACAAAAATGCCAATAAATCACAGACCATGCTATTGATTGACGCACCGTTAGTCGCATTGGGTTCCATATGATGAGAAGGAACTACGGGATACATAAACTCAGGATATTGTCATATTTAATGTATCAACACTTGGCTCGAGGAGAGGACCCTCCCGGAATCGTGCGTGTTGTATGTGGGAACCCTAGGGCTGGCTACAACGATACTATACTGGAATCCTCCATGGGTTCGACAGCTATTACTACTGTACTAGAATCCTTCATGGGATTGACATTGATGACTACTATACCGGTATCCTCCGTGGTTCTGATAGTTCTGCCATCTGTTCCTGTATCCTGTGTGGGTCGGACAGAATACCTGGTCCGGTATCCTGTGTGGGGCTGATAGCTTAACTGGTCTGGTATCCTATGTGGTTCCGACATCATTGATTAATTATTGACTACATCTGATCATCTCTATCACTTTAAAAAATATTTTTACCTGTGTCATCTAAGTCATGTCTTTCAACCATTATCATCGTTGTGATTTACTTTACATCCTTTGTGGAATGGTTTGTGCTAGGGCTCGAGATTTAGAGTCGGATTGTGATTGATTACTTAGGTATATGTCTGGGAATATACCTAAATAGGGTTGGTTGATACTTCTTGAATGTATCTTTCTATTTTGGATTATCCTTTGTGGATTTTGGGATACCTTCGAGGGTCTCGGGTTCCCCTATTGAGTATTGTTATACTCACCCCTACATGGGCTTCAGCCGTGCATTATTGTGTTCTATGCAAAAAAATGTTAGTTGTGATCGAGGATAAGGGTGATGGACGGGAGGCTTCTCAGAGATGGACTAGAAGGGACGTACCGTAGGGATGAGTTGTTCGAGTTCTGTACCTACCCTTCAGGTAGGATTCACCGGGGGATGATCCAAGATATGTTTTCCCTTTTTACTTGGACTTGTTATTTAGTTGGGTTTGTGTACTGGCCCACTTACATTCAACACAGTTTTCTTTTCTATTTTAGTAATTTTTTCTTCTACAGCTTGTGATCAGACAGGGTGTGTTACAGGTTTAGAGGCAATGTATTCCCTTTTTATCGGGTTTATGTCTTTGGTGATAGTCTCCATCCCATGGACTATGGAAGGCGAGCTTGGGGTAGTCATGGCACGGGCCCCGAGGACGGGTCGTGACATTAACCCAATGAATCTGAACATCCAGACAATGGAGATACCACGATCAATGGAAACCAAGAAGAAGAAAGGATACTAACTGAATGAGATTCACCAAAATCCCAATAAATATCATGTGTCTGTCAAATTAATCTTTAAAGAGTGAATTCCCCCAAAAATATATGGGATCAACCTTCTGTAGAGATCAAGGAAGTTCCAAAAAAACTGAACCAATACAAACTCACATATTTTTTTAATGTAGTATTTGGTGTATTTCATGGTGTCTAATATAGATACACACTATGATTTAAAGGGTCTACAAGTACTCTGAAAAATATATCACCTCTGATTAAAAATAACTAATACAAATGATTCACAATTTGAAACCACTCTTCATGGTATGTAAATTTTTACAGCATGAATCCCCATTCATGGAAAGTACACAGAAACCATTACATGACATGTATCCCAGTTACATGATTTTAAATAATTCTATATCCTATAGAAAAGGATTTTTAAATATGATAGTACAAAAAATATCTGACTTCACCATTTTAGGTATTCTCTTAATCTCGAAGATGCGGAAAATACCATCAATTTTATGTCTGTACCCGATAAAATGGTAACAGAATGTTACAATATCTCCACCATAATGAATTTTTGTCCATAGGAAGTGTTGTGGAAGATTTAATCACAAGAAAATTTTGATTTCATTTCTCCCTTATCTAATAATCATGTTCCCATGTATCATAAGGATCAAATCCCTGTTTATGTTACTCTCTGACAAGAAAAATTGACTTCCCATGTGATAATTTCTCATGAGAGTCAACGATCTAAATCGGTTTCTCCATAACAGAGACATCCAGCTCTAACACAATTTATTCCTAACCCAAAATGTGAGCGAGATCAGGGAGATACTTCATGAGCTGAGATATATGGGAAACATTAGGAATTTATGTAGACCGAATAAAAAATGCTAACTGATAAGAAACCTATTTGAGATGATTAGTGACCTCTAACAATTCAATATATCTTGGAGCCATCTTTACCTATTTTTCAATTCAACATTGACCCAAATGTGTAGAAGCATTCAAGAAAACCTTTTCACCTACAGAAAACTCCAACGGTTGACACCTCTAATCCACATTTGACTTCTATCAACTCGATGTTGTTGTAAGATGTTGATGTGCATCCTAAATCATCATTGACATTTCCTAAAGAAATCATTGACCAATAAATGATACATTTCCCACATCAACCCAAAAATGGGGTGATTCGCATGGGGGACCAAACAATGTCTCAAATAAGGCCATTATGTTTAATGATTGATAACAATTGTTATAAAAAAATTCAACCAGTCCAATATGGTTGTCCCGTAATAAAATGAAATTGAAGTGACAGGCTCAGCACATATCTTCTAGTATCTGAGTCACACACTCAATATAAAATTCTTTCAATAGATTTTATGTTGTGATAAACATGACCTGAGATCTCATTCACTCAAGAGGCTCCTCCATAACCTTGAGGAAAACCTATGATACCTATACAAAATAATGACAAAAGTACTTTCATGTACCCTCAAATTCTCATTCATATACTAATTACCCAGATTTTCAAATTTATGGGTTTCATTGATCGGAATGAAATGATAAGACTTTGTCAAATGATCAACAACCACCCAGATAGAATTCTTACATTAGGGAGTCTAAGGAAATCCCAATAAAATATCCCTGGAAGTCTGATCTCATTTCTAATCCATCAGTGGAAGAGGACGACACAAACTAGAGGGTTTCACGTGCCCTTACTTTATCTGTTGGTACGTGTAACAGCGGGACACATAATCTGCAATGTAAGACTTCATAACCTATAACCATAATCTTCATATCAGGTCATAATTCATATACATAGAACTTGTATGAGTAAAAAACGATGTTTTGTGGAAATAAATAATGTCTAAACATCTTTCACATGTTGGGATGAAAACCTTCTCCCATAATTGGCGTATACCATCTAAAGAAAGAGACAAACCAGAAATAGTCTCCCCATCATAATGGATTTCACAAAATTTACTAAACTCATCATCCTAATGCGGAATCTACAAAATACACTCCGTGAGAGATAGGGAAAATTGGACACTAGTAAAAATTGTACCAGAAACATCCTCCTAAGAATCCAAGTGAAACTAACTAAAAATAACCAAAAGGTTCCACTCCTCCTTTGATTCCAGAATATCATGTAATGGTACATTCTTTCTAATAGTGTGTGAACCAACGTTTCCCTTTCCTTAGGTGTAAAAGATATCAATGAAAAACGTCTGAATGTATTCTACCCATAATCACTATCTCATATTCATGTCAATTTGAGAAAAGATAGATCACACTTTTATGATCAGAATAGACCATGAACTTCTCACCAAAAAGATAGATCCTCCAACAATACAGTGCATACAGGACTGTGAAAATCTCTAAATTGTGAGTGGGGTAATTCTTATATTGTGTTGGATCTGACAAGAGCATTAAGCCTTCACATTATCATCCTACATAATAATTCATCCCAGACTACTACATGAACCATCACCAAACACCATGTATCCCATACCAAGCATAGTTAATATAAGAATAGTAGCCAATGCTATAATTCATTTTAGTTCATCAAAACATGACTTACACTTTGAATCACATTTTAATTTATCTAATTTCCTGGTAAAAGCTGAAAAAGATGATGATATATTAGATAAATCCTTGAAAACTCGTCATGTGTATCCGATAAGATCAAGGAAACATCATATCTCAATGAAATTTCGGGTTTCCATCCATTAAATAAAGAGCCATACAATTCTATGGATCAATAGAGAATCCATGATTATAAATTATGTTCCCTGATAATATCTCTTATTGAATACAAAAATTACATTTTCTATTATTTCAATACATACAATGATTTCTCAAAATTTCCTGAAACTAACACAGATAATGCTATTGATCATGCTTAGACATTGAAAAAACAGTAATATCATTCAAAAACACTACTAAAAAATTTTCAAGATATTTATGTAATATCTAATTCATCAGGGCCATAAAAAATAGGACCTTTAGTCAAACCCAGCGACATCACATGATATTCATAGTGGTCATACAAGTTCCTAAAATCATTTTATGGTATTTCAGACTCCCGAACCCAGAGATGATTATACTCGATTGA
Organism: Viscum album; assembly: GCA_963277665.1. Classification (NCBI taxonomy): domain Eukaryota; kingdom Viridiplantae; phylum Streptophyta; class Magnoliopsida; order Santalales; family Viscaceae; genus Viscum; species Viscum album. Next base: position 198,374,389 of record OY728121.1, on the reverse strand, counting down.
AGAACATGTTTTGAAAACCACATTTTCCAATTAATCTGATAAAAAAAATCCACATAAGGAAAAAGATATTTGTTCTTAACCATTACCCGGTTCAACATCTTATAGTCGACACCAAACCAAAGAGAACTGTCAACTTTCCTAGAAAAGTGCATAGGGTCTACCTAAGGTGAAACAGTTGGTTGAATGAAACCCATTCCCTACAAATCATCCAACATAATCGTGAAATCCTTTATGTACACAATTTCCATAAGATAATAAGGTTTTAATCTTGGCTATGTAACTGGAACTAGATAAAAAATAAACACTACCACTCTCTCTAAAGGAAGATTGGATATATTGTCTGGGAAAATGTTATGAAATTATTGAACAACAAACGGAAGATCATCAATTAATGAAAAATAATCATAATAAATTGAAACAGAACCCAAAAATAACCTGAGATCTGGGTGAGGATGTCCTTAATTATATGACGTTGAGTAACAGTCCCCTTAAAACACTTGATATATCCCATTAGTAGCAAGAAAAAAGACATGATTATGATAAAAAACCAACATCATCTTGATGATAATGAAACCAATCCATAATTATTGAGAGGTCAAATAGATCCAGATAATGAATGATAAAATCCAAGACCAACTCTATATCGGATATTGTTAACGAACAAGAAGGAAACTAAAACCCCTTCACGTTACGCATTCTAAGAGGTGTCACTAACTCAATTGTAAAGTAAAAATGTTCTATATAAAGTTTAATTATATTAAAAAACATGAAGATATGAATGTTTGGGAGTCATCAATATCAAACAAGGAAATTTCTACTAAAGATTATATATGAAGATTACCTCTCACTATAAGCGAACCTAAAATGACTTCAATTGGGAAGACATCTACTCCATGTAAGTGAATCACTCATAATGTTTGTGGTTGTAGCCGAATTATATTTGAATATTTGGACTACACCGTAGTAGCCTTTGTATTCACAAACCATGACTATGACAAGGTGTAGTCATTTCCTAAAATAAGCAATGTAACAGACCTATGCGTCCACAATTATTGCACATATTATCTGGCATAGAAAAATTATATATGTTTTTTCCTCCCTTCCCACACTAATATAATGTTAATGGGAAATTTATAGCTACAATAGATGGTGCAGAGGAGGCACACTACTAGATCCCACCTCCACCACTTCTATGATGATCGCACCACTTCTATTTCATTTCATGCACACCCATGAGGTCATCATTGGATGGAAGAGAATACATGCTAAAGAAAAACATCCCTACCATATTCATCTCTTCCATCATATCTTTTTCACTATCTACAAATAGGTATAAAGATTCAGTATAAACACTTGTGATCTATTATTCATTTGAAAACCCTCCATGTACATTTGAGCCTTCAGCTGGTCATTTCTCAACACATTCAGTCCTAAATAGAAGAGATCAAAAAAATAGTTAGTGAATACTGACATTGAACACACTAACTACAGAAAAGATAGTAAATCCATATAATTTTATAGAACCATGGAGTATGGGAAAAAAATATTGGATGAATTTTTTTTCTAACCCTCCCAATCCATGTCCATGTGTCTATCTACCTAGGCCATAAAATTCCACCATCCCATGTCGGACCACTTGAGTCTGAATTCTGCACACCTGACACTAATTTTCTCATGTGTCTTCATAAAGTATAATATTTGATAGATCTGATCCAAATAGTCGCACACCTCTTTTGGATCATTTTTTCCATTAAACGATGGTGGTTTCTCAGGCATGAACTCCCGCAATTGATCTATCTCTCCTCCAATTTCTATTTGTACCTGAACAGTGGCATTATGGACCTATGGTACATCCTGATCCAAAGCAAAAAATTCATGTAATATAGTCTCTTTGAGATTTTGATCCATATGTAGATTCCCTTTAATAGAATCATCTCCACCTTCCTAAGGAACGCATGGAAGACATCTCTAAGGAATTGTGATGCACAACTAAACAGTGTAATAGTTATCCGATAGAAAAAAAATCTCCATTCAAACTATAAAACCCATAAGTAGAAACATATATTTTAAAACAAAAACCCAACACATGTGACACACATTCCAATATCCAATGGATCCTTGAGATGCTCCACGATAAGAGATGGAATGAAACTTATTTCAACATTCCTCTCAAGTCTCAATAATCGTATCTCCAGTATAATTGTCATCTGAAGACAAGTAATCTTGAGGAAAGAAAATTTCCCTTTGATACCATATGGTAATGAACTATCCTAGGTTACCCACAACATGGGAACATGATCTATTCTGTAAAAAACCTCAAGGGTTTTCCTGGTCCCCACAGGTGGGCGACAAGCACTCATTCATCAAATGACTAAGAAAAGGGAATGATTTTTTCCTACCTGAAGAACCACATTTACTATATATATATATATATAATGAAATAAATATAGAGTGGAGCAGTAATGAATATATATTGCATAATAGTTAAAAAGATAGTGGAAAAAATAAATTGAAAGTAGTAAAAGCTATAAAGGACAAATCCAACTACAAAAGACTAAAGCCAATATCTACTCCAAGTTTCGGAAAGAAAGACCTCCCACCCTACCCCCACCAACAACACAACTCAACAGAAATGAAACATTATCACCTCACTACGATGCCTTTCATTTCTATACACTGGAAAACATACAAAGGTATATTCACCACTGAAGCGGTGTGTAGGGTGTTTCCTAATATACTCAGTTAGAACCCTGGAAAGTGCTCGAAATCAAGTCTCTATATAAAAATTCAATTTTATTTATTTTAATTAAAACATGGCATGAATTGAATTGATTCATTATTTATAAGAAAAAACATGGTAAACATTACATGTGTCCTGAGTTTCAAAAAAATAGGTGTAACATGCATATCAAGGCTAACTCAAAAAGATAGGAAGTAAAAAATAAAAACAGCAGCATGTGAATTGGTACCAATGAAGACTGTAGGTTAGAAATTCCGATTACTTATTCCTTAATAAATCAAGTGCACAATCTGTTTCCTAAACAGAGACTTAGAAGGCAATGAAATACCCCACATGTAAACCCCCCCCCCCAACAATGTCAATATCCATCCCCTAGAACAACAATATGAGGAAACAGAGGAAATCCTCAAGATAAAACCTCTTTATAATAACAAAACATCTATGATGGCCTTAAGCTAATCCTTCCACCTAAATACCCATTTTATCCCATGTGTTAATTTTCACAAATCAATTTCAGTATTTTGAAAGTACCCATTTTCTTTTCATTAATCAAATTCTAGGTAAAACCATTTCTCACTAAAACAACTTTTTCTCAACAGACACAAATAGTAATTCCATTATGATACATCAATTTATAATGTAAGAGAAATCATGATTATTATCATTTTCTTGTGACGGAACCACCCACAACAAAACATGGGTCACACATGCCCGCAATGAGATCCAACAACAATGAAAACCCAATGACGACAAAAAAGGCCCTAGAATCCAATAAAAACACATGAATCATAAAAAATATGAACACAAGGGGTAATCAGAAAGGATGATACCAACATACCACAAGAATGAAAGCCTGATGAACCCAGAACAAAAATGAATGGCCCCCAAAGAGAGATTGAAAAATTTCTAGACGGAACCAAGAAAAAACACCATCTTATACCATCAGATCTGAACACACCACCAAATGGTCAAATCAAGATCAAAGGAAATGAATAAGCAGAAAGGTTACTCACATGGAGAGAGGAACCACAATCGCAATGGAGAACTACTATAGCCCAAATCAACATATAATGATAGAATTATATCTAAAATTCCTATGAATATCCTTACAATGAGAGAAATTAGGATCCAGAAAATGAACCGAACCAACACAGTTTCACGTCTATTTTAAAAACTATAGGCGGGATGTTTTAAGACGTGTAACACAATTAAACACTGTGAAATCCATAGTGTACATGTATTCCCAAAAATCCATCAACGTGGATTAGAAATCCCTGATTTAAATGATTTATGTTGTGAATACACACTTAAAAACTTATAAAATTTCAAGACGCGAATCCCCTTTCATGGCTTGTACCAAAAATGAAGGACCCTAGACCACCCTAATAGGGAGTGAATCAATGTGTCAACTTTTTTTCTTCATTACTATATCTGTTTCCCATATTATTAGGAACACTTTTTAAAACCTATATGATTGATATGTGAAGTAATTAAAACATTAACATGTATAAGGACATCAGAACACATTTTTACTTGGTTCACCAATGAGGGCCACATCCATGGAGCATACACCAACAGGTTTTGGTCAAACAAAATTCCACTAAGCATCATTGGAATTGGATTAAAAATGTCGGGGAACAATCACTCTGTCTCCAACACACTTCGTTTAAAAATGATTAGGGATAACCCACTACTTCCCTTAGATCACTTCTATTGACTCCCCTAGGCTCAGTACCTTGGGAGAGGTCTCACTGAGTTTATCAACCTGAAGGTCACTTCAACTGATTAACATGAAAATCCATTTTCAATGTTCATCATGAGAAACCACTTGCATTAATGTATTGAATTTAAGCTCTTTAATATTTAGTTTTCCCCTTTAGTGAAATTATTGACTGCAATATAACTTCTTCCATTTTTTATCTAGAATCACAAACACTTTTTATGATGTTTTTTGTTTCCACAAACTGTCCTGGATTCTGTGGGTTGTCTCTAATCTGCATACCACACATGTTCTACATACCACTCCTGGTCCCTGTACCACCCCTTCTCCACCTACCACGCTAGCTCCATGTACCAGGCCTTCTATGAATACCGCCTCTGCTCCGCTTACCACCTCTGCTCCAAGTACCTCCCCTGATCTGTGTATTATGCCCACTCCAAACATAACACCTGCTCCACATACAGTCTCCTTGTACCAACTCTTCATTCCGCCTTCACGTACCACCATACAATACCATCTTCACGTACCTCCTTCATGTACCAGCACTATATAATTTCTTGGAGTACCATTTCTTCATTCAGCGGAATTCTACTTCTAATTATGTGGATTATTTCAACTCTCACATTCCACTTTTTCTTATAAAATTCACTTCGGTGGAGTAATCCTTCCAATTTCGTGAGCTGTTTTGTTTTTCGGGTATTACTTCATCCTACGCAGCATCTCTCTTGTGTACCACATTATGACTTAGTTTATTTATTTCACAATGAAGATATTTTCTTATTGAATTCACACTGAAGTAATGATGGGATTAGCACTCATTATGTCAGAAAATAACTCATCAAATTTTTATAATCCATTTTACCAAAATTTTCAATTTGTGAAAAACGTCACTAAAAACATAACTCCATCTACATATATTAAGCCTATACCACATAATGAGACTCTCCTATGAACTACGAACCTTCACTGGGTACCATGTGTCTCTTAGTCCATGAACTACATCTCTTCCACCAGGGATGAGCCAATATGCATACCACAACACATTCCACGACAAACAATTTTTGGTATCGTGACACATTCCATGAATTTTTTAATGTACCTTTCCCACTACATGGTGTATGTCCATAAACTGTTCCCGAATATGGTAGGCGGTCCAGGCTCTGAGCTATGCAGTTTTCTTCCTTTGGTGATTTCCTTCAACGTTAGGCATCATGTTCACTCTTATGCAGAAATCCTTAAATATCTATGTCAAAAAAACACATATTCTATTTCATTGTCACGTTTTTTTTAAATAGTCATATAAATTCATCACAAACCTTATCTATCATGATATATAGTCTTTGATCGATCTCTTTTAGCATCATCAGATTATTTAAGAGAATGTAATCCAACTTCTCTATCATCCAGCAACATCAGTCATTCCAAAAAACACGGAATATGGCTAGAATCATCTTCTCAACATTGTATGATCATTCTTAAATCATTAAATCTCAATATGATCCCTCATTAAATTATTCATGTATCTATATTTTGGATATTGCATGGACTCTTTGAATGGTGTGATGTTGAATGATCAATCTATAATTTGAATCCATTCAACACTCTCTGAGGTACTTTCATTGTTGTGGATAATACATCACCTATGATACATGTACATTGAACTTAATATCGGTTCATCAATCATCTTAATTTATAACTCTCAATAACTTGGGAGTTCTTATTTGTCTCCTTATTCATTTTTATCTTCAATTACAATTATTGAGAACAAATGCAATGTTATACACTTAGTGGTTACAACTATCTTCCAGTAATTATTTTTTTTTAAATAACATAAAGTCTTCCTCAATTGAATGTGTCTATATCAAAATTAGAATATTCTCTCAACCCTCTTTCATTTTCATTATATCTCAATTTTCAAACTTTCATTTCGCTTTCTCTGCCCAATATTAACTAGAAATACAAATTTCTTTGGAGAAGGGCACCATTCCATTAATATGAAATGTTCCATAAATCATTTCACTCTATGACTACATGAGAAATGCTCGATGTAGAAAACAAGAGTACTTGATTTACAAAAAAAAGGATGTCCATTATTCACTGATCATGGTACCTCATTAGATGAGAACTCATATAATTTTTCTTCAAGGGTTTTTCAATTTCATTACAAGATGAATAAATTGAATGGTATAGGGAATAATCATCATGAAACTCATGCACTCACTTCATTGAATATATCAAAAACATTCAAGTGCAATTAGCATGATAAGTGTTCTTAGAGAATATTCACTCTTCCTTTATCACTGATTAATTAAGTAACTCCCGCTTTGTAAAATGAACTTCATTTTGTGTAACCAAGGAATATAGATTGAGAAATGGAATACCTTTTTCAATGACATGTTCTTTAAGAAATTTCTAGAGTAATTGAATTTAATACCAATAGAAGTTGATAATGACTAGAAAAAAATTCTGGGTGCTTCTTTATTTGCATCCTCCTCAAGGGAAACACTCCTCATCATCTACATCAAAGATAAACCATCATCATCATAATCATTAAATTACAATTGAATAATCTTCCATGGATGGAAAATTATTCATCTTAACTATCCCGAGAGGACAACATTTTCTAGATATCAGGTTCTCCCCCTAAGAGTATGCTTCACCTTCATTTCCCTATTTATAAGAAAAAATTCAATACCCAAATGATTAAGGGTATAATTAGGTTCTTCATTGATTATTCAATGTGAGAAAAAATATTGATATGGTTTTCCCAACCAATATGCTCCATATTATCCAGTCTTCATGCTCTCGTATCTGAACATCTTTTATGGTCTATGCTATTGTGACATGGATCTATTCACATTACCTTCTACATTTCATGGAGATTTATTCTTCTTAACATCCATCATGATTGATAAATTTTTACACCATTTATAAATTTATTCATGATCGGGTATTAAGGTTTGAAAAACGTTTCCAATTGGTCCAAATTTCATACATCTCTCACACAGAACTTCTTTAACACATTTGTTTCCTTTTTTTCATGCTCTAATACACTTTATCATCATCATGTGAATGTTTTTCATTTCCTTTACGACCCAACATGTATTTTTCATCTTCATGTTTCATCATTCATTCCAAATCTTTTATCGAGATGAGAAACATGAAATTTGGAACTATTTAAACATGTCAGGCTCTTCCACAAGGGTTCATCTGAGTGATATCTCAATAATTTTCTCTTCATGATGAATATCTCTTCCGTTTCGTGGATCTAAAAACATGGTTCCTCTCATTTTCCCAACTGGAGATCTGATTTGGAGAATTTTTGTTCACAATATTCTTTGGATTTCATCCCATGGTTACTTTTTCATTCCTAGTCTGCTTATGTGGTCTTCTATTTTATCCTCTTTTGATCCTCTTTTAGATTGGAACGTATAGACCTTGTAGCCACTTCCATTGAATAAAACACAGATGTTGTCAAGTATTCCAAATCTATTTATAGTATACATATTCTTTTGAATCTCTGGTTGTGGCTTCTTATGATCTGGCTAGATCCCGCTTTTGATGTGCTTCCATTGTGATTTTTCATTCTAAGGATCGTACCAACAATCTAATGCATGATTCCCAATCATCATGGAGCACCCAAATTGGCCCAAAATTATGGTCTTCTTAATATCTTATAGAGAAGGTTTTTTGGTCTACAGATGGCTTTTTTGTGCTCTATCTTGGTATCCTTCTTCCATCTTTTTGTTATTACTATCCACCGTTTCCATGGTGGAAGGTAAATCCTCAATTTTCATTATCTATTGTTATTTTAAATTTATCTTCTTTCTTTACTGCTTGTAAAAAATATTAAGAAACATTAGTACAAGATGTTTTGTATGGTACCTTATTCCATTCAGTTGTTTTGGTTATTTCACCGAAAGATGTCAGGATATTCTTTTCAAATGATAAAGTTCTTTCAACTTTTGAATCCTTCAGTGGATACTGAGTTCCAGTAATTACTGTTTTTTTCTTTTATAAAGGCTCAATTTGTGTCTTCTCATGATTTTTCAACTGGGATTACAATTTTAGACTTTTCATATTGAGGATGATCTTCTAATCTTCAATCAGGATCTTCTTATCTTCACAAGTCTACATCCATCATTTATCATCATCATCATGCATCATAACATTTTTTTCCAAGAATATTTGATTTCTTTGATCTTCATGGATGTTTCCTTCAAATATCAACCTTTTTCTTCATTTCTATTCTTTAGTTTATCTTCAAGGGCATGTATACATTCTTAGAGTGTCTTGTTGACTCCTTCTATCTTTTCAAAGGCTTAAATATATCTGTAGAACTTATAAAATTCTGAACTTTTTTCTACTAAGACCTTTTCAATATTTTTAGATTCTGTTTCTAGTTCGGTGATCTAAAGATGCATGCATTGAAATATTCTAGAAACAAATACAAATCATTCATTACGAATATCTTTCATATAGGTTCTCAATTTCTCTTCATTACATTGATGCTTATGTGAGGTAAAAATTTGATCAACATTGCAACTTGTGTTGGAATCCAGATGTTTGGTGGAATCCTGAGCCACCTGATAATTCTTCATTATTGGAAAGGCATGGAGAACCATTAAAATTATATTATTTATATAAGAGGGGCCTATTCAAATATCCCTTCTTTTTCAATATCTTTTTTGTCATGGTCTTTCCATGTATAGACATCTACTCAAAGATAACTGAGCTTTCATCTAGTCTACTCTTCATTATTGACTCAAGAAAGAAAACTCAAATCCTCTTCTAAATAAAATTTTAAAATATTATCCATCATATTTAAACGTCTCTCTAATACCAATTGAAGGACCCTAGACCACCATAAGTGGGGGTGAATCAGGGTGTACAACATTTCTCTTCATTTCTGGATGATGTTCCCATGATTCAAGGAACCCATTTCGAAACATCTACTATGGATATGTTTAGTAATTAAAAAATTCACATACAGAAGGATAGACCATCACCTTTTACTAGGGTCACCCCTATGGGCTACGTCTAAAGAGCATACGCTGAAAGGTTTCCATTCATACCGAGTTCCACTAATCTTCGCTGCAATGGAATAAAAAGGTTTGGGCACTGTCACTATATCCCATGAACACATCCTTTACAATGGTTCAGGGATATCCCACTATTCTCTCACATCACTTCCATTGACAACCCATGGCTCACTTTCTTTGGATGGGTCATACTCAGTTTATCGACTTAAAGGTCACTTTTTTTGATTTGCATGAGAATTCATTATCTCTTTTAAGAATGAGACATAACATTCATCGATGTCCAGAATTGTTCACTTTTATATTCATCATTCTCCTTTAGTGTAATTACTGAATGCATTATATCTTCTTCCCCTTTTTTCACTAAAATCAAAAACTCCTTTTATGATGTTTTTTGTTACCGCATAATGTCCCTGATTATGCGGATTGTCTTTGATATGCATACCACACCTACTCTACATTCTGTTCCTGGTCTGCATACCACTCCTGCTCCCCCTACAATTCACACTTCATGTATCACACCTTCTTCATGTACCACTTTTGATCTTCGTACTGCCTCTACTCCACGTACCACTCCTTCTGCACGTACTGGCCAAATCAAGGCATTGTGCATTCTCCACGTACTACATTTGTTTACCACCTCTACAAACCACCTTCGAATATTACCTTATTGTACCATCATCGCATATTTCCTTCATGTACCACCTATTTTTACCATTTCTTCCGTCAACTGAATTCTTCTTCGAATTCTACGAATTATTTAATCTTGTGAATACAACTTTTTTTACACAAAATATCTTCTGCGGACCACTCCTTCCAATTTTGTGAACTGTTTTGTATTTCACATACCACTTCATCTAACATAGAATCTCCTATTTCTACCACTTTTAGACATAGTCAATTTCTTCCATAGTGATTATATTTTCTTATAGAATTCACATTGACTTAATGAAAGGATTAACACTCCTTATATATTAAAATAACTCCAAAATTTTTTCTAATTCGATATCAAGATTTTTTTTCTAGGAAAAACATCACAACACACCGAACTCCATCCCCATACGGTAATCCTCCATTACATACTGCAAACCACCTGTAAAAATTGAACATTCACTGCGTACCATGTGTTTATCAGTCTGTGTACTTCGTCTCATCCACCAATGATGATCCATCCTGCATACTACAACTCCTAACACAGTGAACCATTTTCAAAACCACGACCCATTTTGTGAACTATTTCATGCACCTTTCCCGATACATGTTATGTTGCTGTGAACTGTTCCAAAACATGGTACATGGTCTATGGTCTGAGGTACTTGATTTTCTTATTTTTCTGATTTCCTTCACCATTCCGCATCTCGTTCACTCATATCTAGAAATCCATAAATATATTCTTCGGCATGAAAACCCATAAAAAACATTATAATATTTCAACATTTACAATCATATTATTTCATCATGAACTATATATATACTGATATATAGTCTCTGATCATTCACCTTTATCATCTTCATATATGGCCAAAGAAAGTACTATAAATTCTTTGTCTTCCAGCAGCATCAGTCATTCCAGTCCACATTTAATATAACTGGCATCATATTCTTATCTTTGTATGATCATTCTTAAATCTTCAAATCTCCACTTGATCCCACATGAAATTCTACATGTCACTTCATCTCGGTTGTCACATGGTCTCTTTGAATGGTGAGACAATTCATTATCACATTATAAATTGAGCCCTTAAACACTCTCCTACTTAGTTGTATTGTTCTAGATAATATATCACCATTGATACATGTACTACGAACATAATTTTTGTTTAAAAATTGTCTGAATTTATCACTAGAAATAACTTGGTAGTCCTTCTTTGTCTCCTTCTTCATTTTTATCATCATTGACAACTATTTACATCAAAAAAAACTTTATGCACATGGTGGTCCAAACACAACAAACATTACATGGAATGCAACCTGGTTACACATCATGTAATAAATCTGTATCCTGTAGAAAAATATGGTTAAATATGAAAGTCTAATGAATCTACAACTTCCCCATTATTAGTTTCCACCCAATTTCAAAGGAGGAAAAACCCCCTGTGAGGTTAAAGGAATTCCTGATAAAACGGAAAAAAGATGTTACACAAGGTCTCAAAGTTGATGTTGGATCAGAAGTAATGATTGATGTGCTATAGGTTTCTCTTATTTAGGATTCTGGTAAGGAAATCTCTAGTAAAAGAATAAATTACCCATCTATGTGAGACTTAGTAGGTACTGATATTTAAATGAAATCCTATTTCATTGCAGTTTTTTCTTATTTATGTATGCACTTGGAATGCTATTAGTTTAGAAAGATGAGACATAAGAATAATAGATATTAAGAACCTATAAAACCAATCATTATTATTTTAATTTGGGGAATACACAATTGTTCTTCCAATAATTTTCTCATAAAAAACATAGAGATAATTTTATCCTTTTTGATGGTCCTCTATTTCAACCAAATTAAGCTGATTTATATGTGATGGACATTATAGTTTCTTTGTATGTAATTAATTTCATTCCATTAGGCTTGTAGAATTAGGATTTGTGTTTTTGTTTCTTTATAATTTCAGTTATGACATTTTTAAATGTTCAATATTATTTATAGATTTTATCTAAGGGTTGCAAGAGTGTGCTTAAATGGATTATTATGTGATTTTTTTCCAAATTCCAATAATTTTATTATTTAAGTTGAAATAGTTTGAATATGAGTAATATTCTAATATGGTAGAGAGACTATCATTGGTGATTTTTTTAAGTCAAAAGTGTATATCTTTTTTTTTCTCATTGGTCATATAGTGCATCCTTGTGGGCGCTGAATAGGATTATGGTTCCCTATAACATGAACTTTATTTCTTGTTGGTAGTCTTGTATAGATGTTCTTATCTAAATAATATATTCATTTTTCATTAACCCTACACTCATTTGATCTAGTGGTGGCACTATTTTTAGACGAAACATCCACAATTGAGATGGTCAGAAAGTTTTTGTTTGTTTCTCTGTAGTTCAAGATATACTTTAGTTAGTTGAGGCTGGTTTTAAGAATTTATCCTTATTCATTTCATTTCCAATTATCATAATATGCTAGTGTATTTTTCTAATTTGTTTAGTTTGGAACTACATTACATTCTTGTTTTGGATATTTTAATTATTTGTGTTTTTATTGTGATTTTCATCAATGTGTTGTTTATTTATTTGTTTTTGGAATCAATGAAATGAGTCATTTGGATTTTTAAACCATATAGGTGATCTGTATGAGATTTGATTTATTCTGCGTTCATTTGGATATCTATCCTAGGGTATTGGATGTATTAGAATTCCTATGGCCTATGTACTGATTTATTCTTCTCCATTGATGTGTTGTTGGATTGTGGAAGGCTATTATTTATGAATGGTTTCCCATATGAAATCTTTAGAAGGTGATGGGGTGACCAAGATCTCATTTTGGTTATGCTTCGGTTTTTTATTCAATGGAATTCAGTTTTGTGGAATCATGTTCTTGAGTTACACTCACTTGACCTATGGTTAGACAACGTTGTTCCCATTGAGTAATTCAAAACTTGTTTTTTATTTATCTCTTATTTTAGTTCAATCCTAGTTGTTTTCCAAGATTGTTTTTTATTCTGGGATTACATTCAAATGTGATGTCTATTTTCATTAGATATAGTTTCTTGATCAGTCACAGAGCCCTCAACCATTGTGATTATTATCGATTGTGTAATTGGGGAATAATTATCTATATCCAGAAGAAAAAATAATTAGTGAATTATTTCTATGGCTTTTATTTCTGTGAAGTGTTTTGAGTTTCCTCGGTTTTGGACAGGTGTTTGAGTTTTGGAAGGGTGGTATTGGTATAATTTTTTCCTCTTGATTTATAGGTTTGTGATTTAAATTGATCAACCATGGATAATGAAATATTTTGGGGACATAATGATCTTTGGTGGGGAGAATTCTCACATTCTAACATCTATATCATTTTAATTTAATTTATTTTGGATTTCAATCATTTTCTTATCGTGTGATTTCGTTTATGGTTGATTTAGAGGGTCCAAGATATGATGCTGTTCTAGAAATGGTAGAATTTAGAAGTTCACACAATAAAATGTGGTTCAAACCTTGAACTACTTTTATATTTCTCTCATAAATACTATTTGGTGTTATTCACTATTATAGTTAGAATCCCTTCATCTTGTGGAGGACAATTTCATAACATAGTTATTCATGGTGAACATCTATTCATGTTGTGAATAAAGATTCATCATATAAATGTGGTCAACGTAGTTTTAATAGAATTTCTTTTCAATTATCCCCCTATTTGAGTTTAACACAATTGGTGGTCCTTTTCAATATAACTAAACTCCCACTGCATTCATTAGTGAATCCTTTTTCATATATTATTTAATAGTATATCCATTTAGTTTATTCAAGTCTTGAGTTTGGGACTTCATGATAAGATCTTGTCTTGTATCCTTTCTTGTGATTCTATCCACACACACCCTAGAATCCATGAAAGCTATATTTGAAATCTATGGTTCTTATTAATTGGGGTATTTTGAATATTTAGTTTTCATTTGGATCTCTCATGGGTTCATAATGTTGCTTGGGCTATGTCATGGTGGATTACCTATAAAATCATTGAAAGGTACCTGATTTGATGTAGGTGTCGTATTACCTATATTTAAAATTTGAAATATGATTTCTTGTTGTTTTATCATGGGATTTAAATTTCATCAAAATTACATTTTATATTCTGGTATCTACATTAACGAATTTTTATTTTCTTGTGTTTTTAAAAAAATTATAAAAAGTGAGTTTTTCATATGAATTGATCCTTAAATATACATTAAAAATTTATTCATTATTTTGAAAATTGAAACCCCGTTATTAATGTTTTTTTTTGAATCATTGAATTATATAATATTTTGATTTTTAAAATAATGGGAAAAGTTTTCTTTTTAAAAATAGGTGTGCTTGGTCATTATTTTTGAAATTATTTTAAGACATGTTTTATTAGAGTAGGGTAATGATTAATTATTAATTTTGTTTCAAAATAGATTTTCATTTATTTTATATCTAATGAATAACTCCAAGGAATAATTATAAATTTTAATTATTTCTTGGAAATGAAAACCCATCTCACATTCCCCTTTCTATGTGATGAAAATGATGGATGTTAAAATTCTTGTAATAAGTACCGCTATAGAGGAAAGTTGAAATTATTAGTTATTCTTTAATAAACACACTATTTCTTTGTGGGTATTTCAATATGTAAGTGACATAAATGACTTTTGTGTGATTTTATTATATGGTATGATTATTACATTGAAATATTATACTACTTTTTATATATCATAGTATTACTTAGTTGTATATGTGGGATGTCTAGGTACACATCCATACTAGTTTAGAAATATTATTTGACTAGTGACATTATATAAGGACATAGGTTATCCTATAAGATGTTTCAGCTCAGTTAGTCTGGACATGGTAGGGCCAACTGCGGGGGGGGGATTGATGTGTTAATTGTTTACATCATATGAAATTTTTTCAATTGATGAATATGTAACATATATTTATGATTTTTCCCCTTTATCACCTAGGATTCCATAATAATGACATATTTTCCAAAGTATGGGTACTTGTAGGTTTTGAAAATGTATTACTATTTCTATCATGGATTTCCTTGAAACTACTTCAACATCAATTTATGTATGACATTTTAAAAAAACATTGCTTTTATTTTGATAGAATATTATAAATTTTAAAGTGGGTTTCTTTTAAAGTAAAATACATTTTTATAGTTTTAAAAGAAAAATATGTGAAACATTTTCTATATTTATTATTTTAAACTACAATGAAATTGAATAAATTTTAAACGATAGTTTTTGTGTTGGTGGGTGGAGATCTATAGGGATATTTTTCTCATGCATGTACATTTTATTTTAGTAGGATTCATGGATATATCAAATGTCTTTGGTTATCTTGGTTACAGTTTAATAGATATGTAACTGGTATTTCAATACATACACATGGATACTTGTTTTTGGTATATTTTTAATATTTTATTTATTTTTTTCAATTATATCGACCATCAACCTTGTATTTCAGGATCCTATATTGTGTTGGTTTATTTTTTATATGGGATTTCATGGTTTAATCATCTTTTATTATTATACATCTGATATTTATTTATTTATATATCTCCATCAATAGAAATAATTCTCAATGGGTTCTTTTTCATACTAAGGAACTTTTCATCATCCTATGGGGATAGACAATTTCTTATAGGCCTTTCCACTGGATGAATCAGGTGATTGGTTAAGGGGTCCCTATGATTTTTTTGAAACATAATCTATCAATGATTGAATATGAGTTACCCCTTGAAAATTTTCATCATGGGGTATTATATGTTATAATGAAAAATCATGGTTAGATTGATTATAATTATTTTGTAGAGATTTGAAATATGATCATGAGTTACAAAAGTGTTTTGTGTGTTGGATGGCCCATGAAGTATACCACAGAGAGTGTAATAATCAATATATTTGGAACACTATGGATGTATTAAGAATATTTAGAGTCATCGTCACCCAAGGTTTGATAGATACTAAACATGAGAACCTATATACTCTGATACCCTTGTTATACATTCATTGAGGCATAACTAATAAGGGTGTGGTTGGGTATGTGGATAATCATGTCATTGGTTGGAGATCATCCATGTCAAAGTTTTTTTTCTCATATGGTGAGTAAAAAATATGGGACCTCAATTGAGATTGAATTAAGAATTTTATATCCATACATAGATGTTATATATTATATTATTTTATACAAGGATGAGTGGAATGTGAGATTCACATCTACTAGTGAATGAAATGTGATGTATCCATTAATCATTTTAGTATATACTCTTAAAAGTAATAATTTCGGAGGAGGCTATATAAAATTGACATATACCCTGTCCCATGGTCACTCGATATCATCGATAAAGGTAATATATATAATTTCTTATTAACATGTGATTTGGATGGTGGACACAAGTACCAAAATACATATGTTTTGTGGGGATCATTCCAAAACCCTTTATAGTTTAACCATAATTAATTCATTTCCAGAGGCCACTCATTGAATACATAAATGGATCTAATGATTTATATTTGATTTAAACAATACAAAGTCCAATAGGATCATAATTTTTGTTGGATTGAATGGGAATTGATTTTAACTCATAGATCTATTCTAAAAGTGTTTTATGTTATTTTCTAAAAGTGTTATGGATGATGTTTTCATGTAGTGATTCATATGAAGTAATACATAGTGGAATTAATGATAGATTTTAAAATGATTTTTGGAATACTTAAAAATTAATTTTAGATATGGTTTCATAAGTTATTATAGATGATATGTTATATATTTACATTGAATAATATTATCTATGCTTTAGTGCAAGTTGCTTATTGTAAGAAATATTCCCTTAAGACAGAATTTTTTATTTTAAAACTGGATGGATCATAGATTATTATAAAAGTGTGGACAGTGTCTATTATATTTATTATTGTGGATACATTTTATTAAACAACATAAAGATATCACATGAAATTATATAAGGGGATATCATATTAAATGATATAAATAATTTGTTGTGACAGTTATTAAATGGTTTGATACTTTTGGAATTATCATGGCTCACGCATCCTAAAAAATGTTAATTTATTAACGTCCAAATCCTATTAAACATTAAACATTATTAAGCACTGAATGTGTAGAGATTAGCTACATGCAATGTAACAAAATCATTTATTCATAAATTTATGAATTGATTGATTAATGGAATGATGTGGATGAATGGATCAGGGTGTGTCCCTAAAGACTGTATAATGGAGTCCATCACATAGAGATTTTTTTTCTAACCCTCATTATCATATTTGATGATGTTCTCTCATCCCAAAAACTCTCCAATCCTTCCAACATTGTCACTGATTTACTATCATAAAATCATAATATGATAGATCCCTTATAATGTTATTTATGATATTTAGTGATTCCCATAGATACACATTAGTGGTAAAAAAAATTTGGTTATTACATTGGTGTATTTATCGAATACATAAGAAACAAAAAATCATACAATGTAGAATGGTAATTGTAATGCTTGGTCAATTTTTACATGCTTTTTTCTTAAAATGATTGGAGTTATTGATATTAAGAGTATCATTATTATTATAAACTTTATCGTAGACATTAATCTATTATTAGAAATATATCAATTATTTATGTGGTTTTATTCTATTATAAATGGACACATGAAAGTGTTCATGTAACACCCAGAGATTTTATGAGAATTAATCTTTTTAATTTCTTTGATGTATTTTATTGTACGATTCACCAATATTAGATTGAGATATACACAACACCATATTAGCTTTTAGTATACGCAACACTATTCTTGGCTTGTGATGCACACAATTTCAAGTTTTTTTGAATAAAATTCATTTTACACAACACCATGTATAGATTTTGATCAATGTATAATTGAACAATATTTTGAGTATGTTATACGCAACACCAAAGGAATCTTTCCCTACACGCAGCACTGACTTGTCTTGCATTACATGCAAGAGTGACCTTCCTTAATAGAATGTGTTGTACGCAATACCATGTTTCACTAAACAATTATATGTTATTAAAAAATTATATAAACTAGCCATTATGAATAGTAATACCCACTTTTTGAAATTTTATAAATTTTATCTTTCAAAATGGACATCATTTTTGGATTCAGAATATCGAAATTATCCTAGGGTGAATTTTTAGTATTTTTTTTAAAACATTAAATTTTTCGATGAATAGTGAAAACACTGAGTTATTGGATAAAACTGAGTTTTTATTTAAATAATCATATATTTTATTTAAATTTATTTTAGTTCAGAATAGATATATACTACCTATATAAGTTCAATTTAATTTATTTCTATCATTTTATAATAATTTTAGATATCTCAAAATTTTATTTAACTTTTTATCATTTATTACCCACCTCCTAGGAGCATTTTCAAATTTAAATAAAAAATAATTTTACCACTTCGGTGAGTTTAATTTCAAAATTCTGAGAGACATAGTTGATGCCACAAAGTAAAACGTGGTTCAACGAGATGATATTTTTTTGGGTGAATAGTAACTTTTAACTTTTATTTACCATGGTTAAAAGTAAATAGGGTAATTAAGGGTAAAAATGATATTATTATTACCCTAACACATGTCTTAATTCTATTGGATAAGTTTAATTCTACCAAAAAAACCTTAGGAATAAATTATGACCCTTCAGGTCCACTTGGATTTGATTAGGACATTTATTATTATTTTATTTAAAGATGAGTTAAAATAGTTAAAATCTAAGTTTAATAAGTAATGTGTTTTTAATAAAGGATTATACATAAGATAAATTCGACTATAAATATTCATTAGAAATATAAAAATATTTCTTAAATAATGGTATTTTATTTATTATTTTTAGACGTTAAATAATTTAATTTATTTATGACACAATGATGATGCAGTAATTACTTTATTAATGAAATATTAACATAATTGATATTATAAATACTCAAATTATTGTAATTTGAAAATTTTTATAAATTAAAATAATTTTCATGGTTAATATAACATATTGGTTTTTGTTAGATGAGATTTTTTTGAAGTAATAATGCTTTTATAAATTTTGAAAAAATAAAATACCAAATAGTGTCAAAACTGACATAAAAGAGTTTTTAAAACAAATATTATATTATTAATTGATATAATGGTCCTAAAAATATGTGGTTCGGCCAAAAGACATATATAATAATATATATGACATTAGTGATCAAATTGGAGTTCTTTTGGCAGTTTATAGTATGTTTATTAACAATATAGTGTAAGAGTACAAGATGACAAGGTAGAAGCTCAATTTTTTAACATAGATTTAAATCTAAATGATAAAGATAAAATGGTAACCTAAACTTGTCTGAAACCTATTGGTTGAGAGGATTTCGACCCATCCCCACCCTAGCCTCGAAATAAGTCACTTTGGATCCATTATAAACCCAATATAAATTTATTATAAAATAATATTTTTAGTTTTCTCAATGGTGACCCTCTCCTCCCTTATAAAAGGGAACCTCCTACCTCCCATATTCACACAAATGTGAGCCTTAAATCTCGGACATACCCTTCCCATTACTCTTATCAACTTCCCTAGTAACATTCTAGATGTTCTGGTGTTCTCAAAGGAGAAACTGTAGTCCCTTAAGAGGAGGTTAAAGGAGGTGTGTCGAGGAAGTGGTAATCTCTTCTACCGATTCCTTCATGTTTATTTTTTCTTCAACTTCCTATTATTTTGTTATTTCATAATAAATTAATAACATCAGTATAACTCATATAATGATGTTTCATTATAAATATGAACAAACCCTATTTCACCTTTTATACATTCTATGAAAAACGAAATCATCGCGTGTGCGTACGTACGGAATACCGTCTCCACACCGTGGTGTAATCTGTTATTCCACCACCACCTTACTAGGATGGGTATAATGGTAGAAATAATAAATATATATGATTATTAAAACATTATACCAATTCTGATTAATTATATCATCCACTTCAATTCCATTTAATAATTATGGGAATGATATCATCGCTCGTGCGTATGTACGGATTACCGCCTCCATGACGGGATGAGATTCATTTTCCATGATTAACCATTCAAGTATGATTCTAAAGTATATATAATAAATAATAATGAAAGGTATGAAATAATAAGGATACTGTATTTATTTACATATATGTTTCATTTACTTAATTCCATTCAATTTAATAAGGAAACAAAAACAATAGTCATGCGTACGTACGGCCTATCATCCGCATGAACGGTGTATTTCTTTCCATTTAACAATATTTTATATATATATGTATATTCTGAATATATATTATATATAAATCATGATTTTATATTCTGTTTGTAATTATTTGTGATCTAAGTAAACATATGAATGATTACAATTCAAAAAACTGATGATAAATGAAACGATTTTACCCAAAACACTTATTTAACAAAGAATTGAAAAATGAACGGGTAATATAATGTCTTAAGTGAATCATATATGATATCATAAATATTATTATGGTTTTGTTAAAAGTTAATAATATTTTTAAACCCACTATTCAAGAGTATCGAACACATACAAAAAAAATTGGACATAAGGTAAGGGATAATTTTTCAATCTCATTTTTATCCGAGATGGCTTATACGTAAGTATTTACTGGGGTAATATTTTTCATCCATGACCATAAAAAGTTGTTCATAAAGTGTTAAATATTCTTCCATGTATGTTTAATGTCATTTTTCCCGCTCCTTGACTTTTACATTTTGTTGTGGATGGAATCATTCTTTTTTTTACCACACGTGGTACTTTTTGTCTTTTCCCTTAAAAGTATGAGGAGAATGTTTTTTTAACATATATGGAATGAATGGATTTCTATGGTTTCATAACACCATATATTCATGAAACTTACACTACAAGATTTCATGATTATTATCAAAAAAATCCTTTTCTTTTAAAATTGCATTGATTTTTTTGAAACAAAATATATTTTGAAGTAGAAAGGATATTTTCCTCAAGAATTCATTTCAAGTGTTTATTCAAAACTATTTTCTATCTAAGAATACATTATTTAATATGGTTATGTTTCAAGTATAATGATATGATTATTTATATCATTTGATTTTGTTTGTGATGAAATGATATCCATTATTTTATATGGATTATGATATGATGGGATGATATTTGTGAAACCCATTTTATTCATTGGGTTATGAAGAATGATTTATGTTTATTTTGTGGAACACGAAAGAATGGTTTCATTATGAGATTGGTGAGACCTATATCTCCCACTAATTCATTGGTAAAAGATTTATATCTCATGGTATGGAAATGTATGGAAAATAATGTGAATCACGTTCAGTAATACAGGGCTAGAATGACATGTAAACCCGATTTAGTAATGGACATTGTCCATTATGATGGTATTTTGTAACGCCCCGACCCCAGTTACCCAGAGTCGGTGCATTATTACATAACATTGGCATGATCACAAGAAAGATCAAATCTCGAAAGACCGATTGGTTTAGTAGCCTTGGAAACACTAGATATATTCATAAGTTTTACATTACATCATAAAATGAAAAACTACTACAACAACATAATGTTTCCACAATCCACACTATTAACCCCTCATAAAATCCCTGCAGGTCATTCATAACTTACTTCTTCACATCCTGGGAAAAATAAAACATAGAAAAGGGGTGAGCTCAAATGCCCAGTAAGGATAACAATATAGCGGAAACTTTCATAAATAAGAATAAACATTTAAGGCAATGTATAACTAAAACAAAAGCCTTTTAAATATGAACATTCAACATGGTATGGCATAAATAAAATGAAATAATGCCATTTACTTATTCACATGGATATTCTACTAATCGAATAATCACATGAAAAAATCAATAACCACTTTCATAATGTTGGAATGCATAATGCCAGACTATCATAACCACATAGTCAAGGCCTCGTGCCAAGACTACAAATAAGATTTTGTCAAGGCCTTGTTCCAAGACACTAGTTTGTCTCATGAGACCTACCGATGCATCGAGGAGCTATAGAGGGCTCCACCCGTCACATATTAAGTCCAATGCATTCCCATATGAAAAAGGTTTAAACATAACATAAACATTCATATTAAAACTAGCATACAAAATGTCAATACTTTCACCATAAGCTATGAATGGTATAAAAATAGCACATCCACAGTCAAACATATCACAAAACCTTCAATACAATATAGAAGTTTTGTATCATAATAAATCAACTTCAAATAATCTTAAAATCCATCAAAGGATGTTGACATAGATGAAATCAAAATTCTTTTTAAAGAAATATCTCCTTTTATTTTGAAATAATTTAAGATCCATATAAAATAAAACGTTTTCTTTGAAAATATTCTTATAAGCTTGTAAGGGAAGCTTTGAATATTTTATAACGGTGGAAAATAGCCGCACCCGCCGTATAAGTTAAAAAAACATTCTTACCTTAATACTGTCGAAAAGGTTAAAAAGGACCTTGTTTTGAAAACGACCGAAAGATTCCTTTATAAACCACTCATAAAAGTCAAAAAGGGTATAAATGACTTTAACTCATATTCTATTAAATAGTAAAAATGTTTTGAAATGCATTTTTAAGAAACATGGATGTGGATGATAAAGAGATCCCAGTAGATTATTACGTATAAACAACCTTGGATAATGAAGGGGTTGTAAAGTAAACCCTTACCTTGTACTTTTCCTTGGTTGGGGTAGGTTAACCTCCTGTATAATGGTGAAATAGTTGTTATTAAATTATACAAGAATCATATATAATAATATGATATCATATATGATCTTTTAACATTGATTTGTTAATAATATCTTAGAATTATCGTCGTTTCGGGAGTTAACTTACTCATTTTCTTTTATATGTTTTGTTACATAAGCCATGGTTGTTGTATCTTATTCATATCCATAATGATATCTATTCCTTAAACATCATTTTTAAATCATCAAATGATAATTATACTTGAATGGATACGATGGAGAATGAATCTCATCGCGTTCGTGGAGACGGTAGTCCGTACGTACCCACGAGCGACAATATCATTCTTTTGATATTAAAATAATATATAAATGGATGGAATATCATATATACAGAATCATTAACATGTTATATTTATTATTTACATGAGTTACACATCATTATTATACCCATCCAAATAATATTATATTGAATAACAATTACACCACGACGTGGAGACGGTAGTCCGTACGTACGCACGTATGGTGACATGTTATTCAAAGGGTGGATAGAATACTGAATATGGTTGTACCATATTTATAATAACATCACAGTATATGTGAGATACTGGAGTTATTATTTTATAATGGTAAGAACAAAGGAAGAAGAAGTGGAAGAAGAAATGAACTTGGAGAAGGGTGGTGAAATCATTACCTCTTCTTCGGGTTCTTCCTTTTGATTTGATCAAAAGGGCTCCGTAGGTTGGCTTTCTGATCAATATAAGGCCTCTAGGTTGTATTGAGGGATGTTGGGAGAGTATTTGGGCAGATTTTGGCCGATCCAAAAGGCTTTGAAGGTGTGAAGAAATGAGAAGGAGGAGTGCCATTTTATAAGAGGGGTGAGGGGCACCTTTGGAAAAGCTAGACATATTAATTTTTAATAAATTCATATTCGGTTTCTAATGGCTCCAAATCTTATTATTCAAAGGTTAAGGTGGGGATAGGTCGAAAACCACTCAACCAATAGAATTTAGACAGGTTTGGGTACTTATATTAACCTTATCTTTAAGTATTAACTCTAAGTTAATTAGTTTCACTTTTACAATGTATCTTTGTATTTTTATATAATATGGTTAATAAACATACTATATACATCCATGCGACCCCCAAGTGGTACATTAATGATGAACCTATCATTATATAAGTTTCTTGGCCGAACCTTAGATTTTTAGGAATTTAATATCAATTAATAATATAATATTTGTTTTAAGAACTCTTTTATGTCAATTTTGACACTATTCAATAGTTGATTTTTGTGAAACTCATAACAGATTGATTACTTCGAAAAAAGTCAATTAAATAAATCCTAATATATCATATTATCCTAGAAAATTAGTTTAATTCATTAAAAGTTTCATATTATATTTATTTGGGTATTTATAATATCAATTATTTTAATTTGTCACTATTATAGTAATTACTGCATCATCATTGTGTCATAAATAAAATAAATTATTTAATGTCTAAAAATTATAAATAAAATATCATTATGTAGGAAATCGTTTTATCTTTCTAATGAATATTTATAATCTAAAATCCAACATATATAACCCTATGTAACAATTGTTTTTCTAAAATATATATGCTTGTGTCATTTTTGTATTCATTTTAACTTAATTAAAATAAAGTGTCATTATCACTTACAAGTGGATCCATGGGGTCCCAAAATAGACCCAAAGATTCCCATGGTCGACCATGTATCAACCAATAGAGTTAAGACACGTTTTAGGGTAATTTAGTATTATTATAATATTATTTGTTAACCCTTATTTACCGGATTTACCCTTAACCATGGTAAATAAAATATTTTCCGCAGTAATTATTCAAAATGTCTAAAAATAAAAGTTACCTATTTACACAATTTGAACATCCTGATTCCAAATATGGAATCCATTTTCCTAAATTCAAAACACAGAAGTGGCAGAAATTAATTTAAAATTAATTCCCGCTGTCAAAACAAAAAGCGTGTTTTTAAGAGATAATAACTATCAAAAGATTGACACTCGTTTATGTTCGGTTTAATTGTAAAATTATGTCCAATGACCAACATTATATTAAATGGTAAAAATATATTCTAAATATACTTTAAAACCACTCAAATTCATAATTTATCACTATTAATTATTTTGATTAAAAAAGTTGTTTTTAATTAAAACTTAGTAATTTTCACTATTCATCAAAATATGAAAGTTATCCGAAATGTACCAAAATTTCACCTTAGGCTAAATTCGATATTCCAAGTCCAAAAATGAAGTCCATTTTCAAATATAAAATATATATAATTTCAAAAAGTAGGTATTACTATTCATAACGGCTAGTTTGATTAGTTATGGTGTGTTAGAACTCGGTGTTGCGTACAACACACGCTATCACATTATTCAAAGAGAAGCGTACCGTAGAAGCTTGGGGTGTTACATTCTCCCCTCCTTCAAATAATTGCGTCCTCGCAATTTCTAGGGTATTACTGCATAAAAAGACTCGGGTGGTTCTTCATCATAAGTTCCTCGGGTTCCCACGTTGCCTCTTCCATCTTATGGTTTCTCCACAAAACTTTTACCAGACACGTCGTCCGGTTTCTCAGCACTTGTTCTCTCGTATCAAGAATCTTGACGGGCTCTTCGCAATAAGACAGATCGGGTTCCAGTTCTAATTCCTCATAGGTGAGTACATGCGTCAGATCAGGCATGTATTTCCTCAATAGAGATACGTGGAACACATCGTGAACTTTGGAGAGACTTGGCGGCATTGCCAATCGGTAAGCTACAACCCCAATTCGTTCTAGAATTTCAAAAGGTCCGATGTACCTGGGACTCAATTTACCTTTCTTACCAAAACGTATGACTCCCTTCCACGGAGATACCTTCAGAAAAACATGATCACCGACTTGAAATTCCAAATCCTTCCTTCGATTATCGGCATAGCTCTTCTGCCTACTTTGAGCTGCTTTGCTGTGATTTTGGATTACTTTCACCTTTTCCACCGTTTCCTCCACCAGTTCTGGGCCTACAAGTTTTCTTTCACCAACGTCATCCCAACAGGTTGGTGTACGACATCTCTTTCCGTATAACGCTTCATATGGTGCCATCTGAATACTCGAATGGAAGCTATTGTTATAGGAAAATTCTACCAAAGGTAAATATTGATCCCACATACCCTGGAAGTCAAGTGAGCAAGATCTCAACATGTCTTCTAAGGTTTGAATAGTCCGTTCTGATTGTCCGTCTGTCTGAGGGTGGTAAGCAGTGCTCAAATGAAGTTCAGTATCCAGGGATTTCTGAAGACTTTTCCAGAATCTTGAAGTAAAACGGGGATCACGATCAGAAACAATCGATAGGGGTACTCCATGAAGTCTCACAACTTCATTAATATATAGTCTTGCTAGACGTTCCAGGGGTAGATCTTCTCTTATAGCAAGAAAATGTGTTGTCTTGGTAATACGATCAACAATAACCCATATTTCATCGTTCCTTCTAGGAGTCTTTGGTAGCCCCATGACAAAGTCCATCGTAACATTGTCCCATTTCCACTCCGGTATGGGAAGAGGTTGCATGACTCCTCCAGGCTGTTGCCTTCCAGCTTTCACTTGTTGACAAACCATACATCTTGACACAAAATCAGCAATCTCCCTCTTCATGTTGTCCCACCAAAAATGTTCCTTCAAATCTCTATACATTTTGGTGCTCCCAGGGTGTATAGAGAAATTGGAACTATGAGCATCATCCAGCAATTCCCTTTTTAGATCAGGTATATTGGGAACACAATGTCTCTTCCTGAATTTCAAAATTCCATCTTCATACAAAAAGTCTCTCAATCTCCCATCATTCACAGCTTTAATCTTCTTTTGGAATTTTTCATCATCGGTCTGAGAACTCTTAATCCTTTCTAGTAAAGATGGTTTGGAAACCATTTGAAAAAGCATTGATGTTTCACCTTCCCTGGTTATTCCCATGTCCATCTTCACTAGATCCATGAAAATTGGATCCCTTTCAATTCTCTTATTGTTCAAAACTCCATGGTCTTTTCTACTCAAAGCATCTGCCACCTTGTTTGCCTTCCCTGGGTGGTAGTGTATCGTACAATCATAATCCTTGAGTAATTCAAGCCATCTCCTTTGCCTCATGTTGAGTTCTTTTTGTGAGAAAATATACTTCAAACTCTTGTGATCAGTATAAATCTCACATTTTTCACCATAGAGGTAGTGCCTCCATATCCTCAAAGCAAAGATCACTGCTGCTAACTCAAGATCATGAGTAGGATAGTTTTGTTCATGAATTTTCAACTGTCGTGATGCATAGGCAATAACTCTATCATTCTGCATAAGGACACAGCCAAGTCCTTTCTTCGATGCATCACTATAAATAACGAACCCATCATTCCCCGATGGTAGAGTCAATATAGGAGCATTGACTAATATTCTCTTCAGTTCTTCGAAACATTCTTCACACTCTTTTGTCCAAACAAATTTAACCCCT
The DNA here is from genome assembly GCA_963277665.1 of Viscum album. Lineage (NCBI taxonomy): Eukaryota > Viridiplantae > Streptophyta > Magnoliopsida > Santalales > Viscaceae > Viscum > Viscum album. The sequence goes on along the minus strand of OY728121.1, from coordinate 198,346,956 downwards.
TTACGTGTGAGCTTCGTTAATGGGTTAGCCAATCGGGCAAAATTCTGGACGAAACGTCGATAATAACCTGCCAAACCAATAAAACTACGTACCTCAGTTATACTCGTAGGTGCTGGCCATTCTTGGATTGCCTTGGTCTTAGAAGGATCAACAGAGATTCCATCTTTAGAGACAATATGGCCAAGAAAAGAAATCTCCTGAAGCCAGAATTCACACTTGCTAAACTTCCCATATAATTCATGCCTCCTCAGAGTCTTCAAGATAATGCGCAACTGATTTTCATGATCTTCGTAGGTTTTGGAGTATACCAAGATATCATCAATAAATACCACCACAAATTCATCGAGATACTCCTTGAAAACTCTATTCATTAGATCCATGAATACAGAGGGTGCATTAGTCAATCCAAACGGCATTACAGTAAACTCGTAATGCCCGTACCTGGTTCGAAATGCTGTTTTCGGAATGTCTTCCTTCTTCACACACAACTGATGGTATCCAGATCGAAGGTAAATCTTTGAAAAGTATTGAGCTCCATGCAGTTGTTCAAATAAATCATCAATACGAGGTAGGGGATACTTGTTCATTATCGTTATAGCATTGATCTCCCTGTAGTCGATACATAACCTCATAGATCCATCTTTATTTTTAACAAAAAGAACAGGGGCTCCCCATGGAGAAACACTAGGGCGAATAAATCCCTTATTACTCAATTCCTCTAGTTGTTTCTTTAGTTCGACTAACTCTACAGTGGCCATTCTATAAGGGGTCTTCGATATAGGCCATGATCCAGGAATCAAATCAATAGAAAACTCAACTTCTCGTTCTGGAGGATGTCCAGGTAAATCTTCCGGAAATATATCTACAAATTCTTTCACAACAGTTACATCCTCTATTTGAACATTCCTTTCCTCACCGACAGTTATTTCATTCTCTTCCTCCCCAATAATTGAATTAAGTTGAGCTACTGGGGGTGGATCTAAATAAGAATTAGGTGGTGATGATTCTGCTCTAAAAATAAGGTGCTCCTTATCATTATCATCAAGAATCGTAACATCTTTCTTCTTACAATAAATCTTCGCATCATAGTCCGAAAGCCAGTCCATACCGAGGATTATATCAAACTCAATCATAGGTATGACGATGAAATCAGAAGATAAAGAAAATTTATGTGCTCTAATGGGGACCGATTCACAAAACTTTGTTGCAACGATACTTCCCTTATGAGTTTTAACTGAAAACTCCCTTATTAAATCAAATTGGAAATATCTAATTTTCTTAGTAAACTGGGAAGATATGAAACAATGCGATGATCCAGAATCAAATAATGCATTTGCTAAACTTGAGGAAACCATTAAATTACCTGCCACCATGTCTTTCGGAGCTTCTACCTCAGCAGTAGTGATAGCATAAGCCTGGCCTTGATCCCTTGGCCTTTTCTGAGGTAAGTTCTCCTGACGCTTAGGACATGCATTTGCATAATGCCCCATCTCCCTGCAATTGTAGCACTGAACGTTGGTAGCTTCCTTCTTCCCCTTGCAATCATGAGCTTGGTGGCCTTTTTCACCACACTTGTAACAGACTCTCATTCCCTTCAAGCAAGTACCAGGATGTTTCTTCCCGCATTTACCACAAGATGGATATTCAAACTTTCCCTTCTTCCCCTTATTTCCATTCCCAGATTGATCAGCAGGTCTCTTCTTCTCTTGCTTTGCTTTAAAGTCATAAGACTTAGAGAATTCCTTTTCGGTCTTGATAGCACATGAGACAATGTCTTCGTACGATGAAAAGGATTGTGAGACTAACGCTCGACGGAGAAATGGTTTTAACCCATCAAAGAAACGATCAATCTTACTTCTTGGGTTACCAATATAATCACCAGCGTACCTCGCTAACCTTGTAAAGTTAGCCTCATACTTTGTGACATTCTCATCCTCCTTTTGTCTCAGACTCAGAAATTGCCTTTCCATATCTGCTCGATGGTCTCGAGGGAAGTATTTTTCTAAAAACAGATATTTGAACTCCCTCCATTCCATATATGATACTTCATCATCTTCCTTCGTATTTTGAATCAATGACCACCATTGATCAGCATCTCCAGTGAGGCGGTAAACTGCCATGATAACTTTTTCCCTTTCACTGCTCCCCAAAGCCTGAAATATTTCCTCTAGGGAAAATATCCATTGCTCAGCTACTAAGGGATTTGTATTCCCATTGAACGTTGGTGGTTGTTGCCTCATGAATCGATCTAACATTGATCCTCTACGCTGCGGATCAGGGTGCTCCATACGGGTAAGGTTATTATTCATAACCTGAGTAAGTTGTCCCAGTATGGTGATTAGCTGATCAGCACCAGTTGCATCACCAGCCCCACTATAATTATCTTGAGCAGGAGGGAAATCCCTACATGGAGTGCATGCATTGATACGGTTTCCATTTCTTCCACTAGGTGCCATTTCTAAACAATGGCATAAACTAGATCAGTTTATGAATCAAAACACATAATCCCATACTTATAAGACACTTAACATAAATTGAACTATTTATGGATATAATCCATAATCATAAGAATGTTTTCTTTGAGGAAGTATATACTCATAATCCCTTCAAAATGATTTGTAAAGAAAATGAGAGTTATCCTAAGCATATCCTCCGGGAGTGTCGTAACCAAGAGTGCAGCAAGGCCCGTTGTCATGCACCAGTTCCCGTTCGAGTCTAGCTCAAAGCGGTGTTTTCGGGTTTTACCCCTAGGTACATCTGTGCCAGAGCCGCCTCTACCTGCTCGTATCCAGACAGGGATGTATTGCTCGGAAAACTCATAAAATCTCTACAATACCAAAATTCTAGGATGTTCTTCTATACTAATCCTCAAAGTTCATCTTAGGTCTACGTGCTCTAATCAGAGTTTATCTAAATCTAGCTTCCAAGGTTTGTACTAAACTTCCTCTGATACCAACTGTAACGCCCCGACCCCAGTTACCCAGAGTCGGTGCATTATTACATAACATTGGCATGATCATAAGAAAGATCAAATCTCGAAAGACCGATTGGTTTAGTAGCCTTGGAAACACTAGATATATTCATAAGTTTTACATTACATCATAAAATGAAAAACTACTACAACAACATAATGATTCCACAATCCACACTATTAACCCCTCATAAAATCCCTGCAGGTCATTCATAACTTACTTCTTCACATCCTGGGAAAAATAAAATATAGAAAAGGGGTGAGCTCAAATGCCCAGTAAGGATAACAATATAGCAGAAACTTTCATAAATAAGAATAAACATTTAAGGTAATGTATAACTAAAACAAAAGCCTTTTAAATATGAACATTCAACATGGTATGTAATAAATAAAATGAAATAATGCCATTTACTTATTCACATGGATATTCTACTAATCGAATAATCACATGCAAAAATCAATAACCACTTTCATAATGTTGGAATGCATAATGCCAGACTATCATAACCACATAGTCAAGGCCTCGTGCCAAGACTACAAATAAGATTTTGTCAAGGCCTTGTTCCAAGACACTAGTTTGTCTCATGAGACCTACCGATGCATCGAGGAGCTATAGCGGGCTCAACCCGTCACATATTAAGTCCAATGCATTCCAATATGAAAAAGGTTTAAACATAACATAAACATTCGTATTAAAACTAGCATACAAAATGTCAATACTTTCACCATAAGCTATGAATGGTATAAAAATAGCACATCCACAGTCAAACATATCACAAAACCTTCAATACAATATAGAAGTTTTGTATCATAATAAATCAACTTCAAATAATCTTAAAATCCATCAAAGGATGTTGACATAGATGAAATCAAAATTCTTTTTAAAGAAATATCTCCTTTTATTTTGAAATAATTTAAGATCCATATAAAATAAAACATTTTCTTTGAAAATATTCTTATAAGCTTGTAAGGGAAGCTTTGAAGATTTTATAACGGCGGAAAATAGCCGCACCCGCCGTATAAGTTAAAAAAAGCATTCTTACCTTAATTCTGTCGAAAAGGTTAAAAAGGACCTTGTTTTGAAAACGACCGAAAGATTCCTTTATAAACCACATATAAAAGTCAAAAAGGGTATAAATGACTTTAACTCATATTCTAGTAAATAGTAAAAATGTTTTGAAATGCATTTTTAAGAAACATGGATGTGGATGATAAAGAGATTCTAGTAGATTATTACGTATAAACAACCTTGGATAATGAAGAGGTTGTAAAGTAAACCATTACCATTTACTTTTCCTTGGTTGGGGTATGTTAACCTCCTGTATAATGGTGAAATAGTTGTTATTAAATTATACAAGAATCATATATAATAATATGATATCATATATGATCTTTTAACATTGATTTGTTAATAATATCTTATAATTATCGTCGTTTCGGGAGTTAACTTACTCATTTTCTTTTATATGTTTTGTTACATAAGCCATGGTTGTTGTATCTTATTCATATCCAGAATGATATCTATTCCTTAAACATCATTTTTAAATCATCAAATGATAATTATACTTGAATGGATACGATGGAGAATGAATCTCATCGCGTTCGTGGAGACGGTAGTCCGTACGTACGCACGAGCGACAATATCATTCTTTTGATATTAAAATAATATATAAATGGATGGTATATAATATATACAGAATCATTACCATGTCATATTTATTATTTACATGAGTTACACATCATTATTATACCCATCCAAATAATATTATATTGAATAACAATTACACCACGACGTGGAGACGGTAGTCCGTACGTACGCACGTATGGTGACATGTTATTCAAAGGGTGGATAGAATACTGAATATGGTTGTACCATATTTATAATAACATCACAGTATATGTGAGATACTGGAGTTATTATTTTAGAATGGTAAGAACAAAGGAAGAATAAGTGGAAGAAGAAATGAACTTGGAGAAGGGTGGTGAAATCATTACCTCTTCTTCGGGCTCTTCCTTTTGATTTGATCAAAAGGGCTCCTTAAGTTGGCTTTCTGATCAAACTAAGGCCTCTAGGTTGTAGTGATGGATGTTGGGAGAGTATTTGGGCAGAGTTTTGCCGAACCAAAAGGCTTTGAAGGTGTGACGAAATGAGAAGGAGGAGTGCCCTTTTATAAGAGGGGTGAGGGGCACCTTTAGAAAAGCTAGAAATATTAATTTATAATAAATTCATATTCGGTTTCTAATGGCTCAAAAGCTTATTATTCAAAGGTTAAGGTGGGGATAGGTCTAAAAACACTCAACGAATATAATTTAGACAGGTTTGGGTACTTATATTAACCTTATCTTTAAGTATTAACTCTAAGTTAATTAGTCTCACTTTTACAATGTCTCTTTGTATTTTTATATAATATGGTTAATAAACTTACTATATACATCCAAGCGACCCCCAAGTGGTAAATTAATGATGAAACTATCATGATATAAGTCTCTTGGCCGAACCTTAGATTTTTAGGAATTTAATATCAATTAATAATATAATATTTGTTTTAAGAACTCTTTTATGTCAATTTTGACACTATTCAATAGTTGATTTTTGTGAAACTCATAAAAGATTGATTACTTCTAAAAAAGTCAATTAAATCAATCCTAATATATCATATTATCCTAGAAAATTAGTTTAATTCATTAAAAGTTTCATATTATATTTATTTGGATATTTATAATATCAATTATTTTAATTTTTCACTATTATAGTAATTACTGCATCATCATTGTGTCATAAATAAAATAAATTATTTAATGTCTAAAATTTATAAATAAAATATCATTATGTAGGAAATCTTTTTATATTTCTAATGAATATTTATAATCTAAAATCCAACTTATATAACCCTATGTAACAATTGTTTTTCTAAAAGATATATGCTTGTGTCATTTTTGTATTCATTTTAACTTAATTAAAATAAAGTGTCATTATCACTTACAAGTGGATCCATGGGGTCCCAAAATAGACCCAAAGATTCCCATGGTCGACCATGTATCAAACAATAGGGTTAATACACGTTTTAGGATAATTTATTATTATTATAATATTATTTTTTAACCCTTATTTACCGGATTTACCCTTAACCATGGTAAATAAAATATTTACCGCAGTAATTATTCAAAATGTATAAAAATAAAAGTTACCTATTTACACAATTTGAACATCCTGATTCCAAATATGGAATCCATTTTCCTAAATTCAAAACACAGAAGTGGCAGAAATTAATTTAAAATTAATTCTCGCTGTCAAAACAAAAAGCGTGTTTTTAAGAGATAATAACTATCAAAAGATTGACACTCGTTTATGTTCGGTTTAATTGTAAAATTATGTCCAATGACCAACATTATATTAAATGGTAAAAATATATTCTAAATAATATTTAAAACCACTCAAATTCATAATTTATCACTATTAATTATTTTGATTAAAAAAGTTGTTTTTAATTAAAACTTAGTAATTTTCACTATTCATCAAAATATGAAAGTTATCCGAAATGTACCAAAATTTCACCTTAGGCTAAATTCGATATTCCGAGTCCAAAAATGAAGTCCATTTTCAAATATAAAATATATATAATTTCAAAAAGTTGGTATTACTATTCATAACGGCTAGTTTGATTAGTTATGGTGTGTTAGAACTCGGTGTTGCGTACAACACACGCTATCACATTATTTAAAGAGAAGCGTACCGTAGAAGCTTGGGGTGTTACATATTTGTAGCAATGAATTGGCTAATATGGAAAAAGTTACATGTGCTTAATGTTTTCCACAATTACATGTTTTATTCCAATACTATTTTATCATGGATAATGTTTCTTTTATGATCTATGCCTTACGAACTGCAATGATTTATGTTATTACTCATGATTTTGATGTTTTATGTTCATTTTCTTACATTCAAATGTTTAGGGATTGTTTTATGTTATCCATGTTTACCTTTACTGATAATTTGATATCACCCTTTTAATTATTTATTTTCTCCTAGATATGAAGAATGATTTAAGGTAAGAAAACCAAATGGAAAGATCTTTATGGGAGATTTTGAAGATCTTTCACCGTGATTAGAAGATTATGTTCTAAGTTTACAAAGACACTAAACTAATATGGTATTTGGGCGTCTATTTTTGTCATGTATTAAGTATTCTGCAAAAGTAATGTAATGTCTATGTAAGTCAAGATTTGGGACTCTACAGTTCCCATGGTAGAAATGACATATTTTAATGCACATGGTCTGTTGCCATTGCTTGTGTGGCATTATCCCATGCGATATGGTCGGATACCGGTGTTGTAATTCCATGGTATATACTCATGTAACTATATATGTACCTCTGTAGGAGGAGGCACATATCTAAATACTTATATGTTGATAATGGATAGTGACACTATTGCAACAGACTTCTTCTTATATAAATATGGAAATTTTAATTAATACGCATTTTTTGTTTAAACTATATACGTCGAGGGGAACTGAAAATGACGTTAATAGACTAATACACTTTTTTTGTTATAAATAATATATATATATATAATAATAATAATTAAAAAATATTTATGATTAGAATTATATTAATAAAAATGGGAATATATAGACACACAGAACATGTTATGGCTATATAGAGGGTCTCTGTGCGACATTACGAACAAGGGAAAAATTCCCATGGTATTCATGATATATTTTCATTGGATTGAATTCACTTTTATGTATATTTCAATCTCATTACCAAGAATAAAAATTATTTTTGTAGTGGATTAGGGCCACCTGGGATTCTACGACCACGGGAAAAAGACCTATGATAGTTGGGGGACCTTGTTATGGGAAAAACATAACATACCAGTATCTTACTCCTCCAAGGACTGCCTACATGGGTGTTGTTTCCAATGGTATTAATCTCATGACATAATTCCTATACTATAATAGGTATAGTTTATTATGGTGGTAGAGTCTTCCTACCACACCATAACTATATGTAACTATAACTATATTCCACTACTCATGTGAATGTATGATCTTCTTACTATGTTTTTATCCCCACGAAGTTGTTCACACGTGAAGCTACAATAATGGTCACACTATCCATGACCATAGGTAAACTACATCCTTGGTTACCCTATACCCTTGGAGTTTGGAAAACCTATGCACACAACCCATAAAAAATGGATATAGGTCCAAGCCCATAATAAATTTTATAATTTTAATAAAAATGGTCATAGTAGAGAGAACCAAAGACAATGATATTGGAGATTTCAATATTCCTTCAAGAACAAAAATCTTCCAAAACAATATTCTCCCAATAGTGATTAAATACTCATATTCATTTAGTAGGAAATTTAATTCATCCCTTCTACCCAAAAATCCACTCGAGATCTCACATGAATTTTCATATTCCTTTCCTTCTCAACTAACTACATATTCATCCTCTTAATGGATCTATTTTTTTCAATGTACATCGTAAAATATTCCCAATTCATATTATCTAATGATAAAAGAATCATCATAACTCCCTACTTCCATAAAACCCATTATTTTTAGACCTCAATCACATTAGATTGCATCAATTTTCTTTTCCACCATGTATCACAATAGGACTAAGGTTATTAATAGCATGGGATTGAACATGATAAAGAACACCCATAGATTACATATCCTATAATCGATGAAGAGAATATAGTAAATCAATCATCGGTGTGAATAAAATAGTTCTCACCCTCATACATACTTATAAATAAATTCTCCATTTTGTTTCTCCATTGTCTTATAATTGGTTTTAAGGAAACCATCAACTACTTCCACATATATTAAATTCACATGTTCTATACTCAATGATTCTAATAATCTAGTCTGGTACAAAGTTTCATCATTCTCCCCTTTATCTTCCACCATGTAACTACATATTATTATCAACTCTACACTTCTGAATATTGTATATAAATACACTTCACATAATCATATAATGAAAATTATGTTCTCACAATAATTTGGTAAGTTCCTATCTACATGGAACTCTATAAAACTTTTTCTTATTATTCAAAAGTAAAGTTATTAAAAATAAGTACAATTAAAAGGACAATATTGAAGAATATTTGGATTAATTAATAATAGATATATCATTGAACTAATGAAAAATAATTTAGAATAAAGATGTTTGAGAACTTAATTTTGTCCATAGATGTTCCAATCAAACCAGTTATATGGAATGTAGAAAATTCAGAATTTACATAGGTTGGTAGAATTTTTAAATATTATTAGAATTCAGAAATATTTGGTATAGATGATAAAAAATTTTATGCTTGAAAATTAAAATGATCTTCTATCACATTTTTTACATCAATTAGTATCATATTAAATTAACCACAACTACTAGGTAAATTTGATGAATAAATAGACTAATTAGATTGATAAAAATGTCACATAGGATATTTTATCTTGACCAGAAGGAACAAATGTCATAGAAAAAAAGTGGGTCTTCCAAAATAAACAAATTAAAAAGTGTGTGATTTTAAGTAACAATTAATGATTAGTTTTCAAAAGGTGTTCATATGTGGAAGTCGGGGATTTTTTACGAAAAAATTTCACAGGTTTCAATACATGAAATTATCAGGATGTATTTGGTTATTGCCACACTTTGGAGTGATAAGGTTTATCATATCCATATAAAAATTTCTCTCCTAAATAGAGTTCATGGGGATAATTTTTTTATATATTAATATTGTGCTTTAATCCTTGATATTGATATGATTCTAGTTAAAAATTTGAATAAATTCATGTATGGATTAAAGAAGGCACCTTGGTCTTCCCACTCTAATATTTATTGTTGCCTAAAATAGTTGAACATTTCTAAAGTGAATTCTAAAAAAACATTGCATATGAAGGATATGAGAATAGGTACCCAACATGTAATTTTATATATTATTTGTATAATTTTTATAGTTTAAATGGAATGTTATTGCGAAGAATTTATCAAACAAATAATGAAACAATTTTAGATGTCAATTCTCATAGAGTTGATTTTTTTCAAAGGTTACAAGTTCTAACAAAAGGAAGTTACAGATTCCTATAATGTGGGATATATTCCATGGAATTAATGAATATTATTATTATAAAATACTCAAAGTAAGTATCAACAATAAATATAGTTTCTGTGAATTTGAGAAAAGATGAAAATGGAAGTGGGAATTAGAAAGTTTTCAAGTATTTAATAAGAAGTGTTCCTTATCATAACATATAAATACTAGATATTTTGTATGTACTATCTTTGTGTTATATGTTACATTTGGATCTAAAATATTCATACATTATGGATGCTAAAATAATTAGTATGTATATCAATGGAAAACAAAGTTATGTTATGATTTATATTATATGTGAAGTTTTGAACTAGATAGTTTTCAATAATGAAAATTTGGTTGGAGATTAGAAAGGTTGAAAATTAATATTAAGAGGAACATTATTTTTTGGGAGAAAATTTACTTAGTTGGTATAGTATGAAATATGAATCATTCAATTTGAGTAAAACTAATTCAAATACATTGTTTCAACTCATTCTTTCACATAGATATTGTGGAATAAATTTGATAACGAATATTTGAAGGTGAATTTTGAGAAACAAACCGAAATTTACTTCCTATAGTTAGAGTGTAATATATTCATCTATAAATGTGATGAGAAACTTCCAATTCAAGATTTTTCAAAAAAAATTATCCTTTCATGAGGGATAATGTTGTGAATAAGGATATGAAAGTTGAGTGTATCTGAGTATCATATCATATTTATAATATATTTAATAAATAAATTAACAGGTAAAGATTTTAATAATTAAGGATAAATCATCATGTTCATCATTCCCCCTCATTTAAGGGTGTTATAGGTATTAACCAACATATATTTGATTCTACTATTAAAGGTGTAGATAAGTACACAAAATTTAACTTAATATTTTTTTAATATAGATTTTTTTATCATTTTGAAATGATGGAAGAATGTCAGGGTTTATTGATTGAGGGAGAACATCAAAATCATGGACACAAAATTTCTCTTCATCATGGGATGAATGGGCTTCAAAATCATTGATTTTTCTTATAGTGTTGTGTCAAGAAACATCTCTTGGAGAATGAATTTTATTTGATGGAAATTTTGAAATTTTTTGACTTGAATATTTTTTATGTTGAAAACAAATTCCATGGGGAATGTTGAAGAATCAAATTTAATTTTCAACAGTTTTGTATTTTTTGTTCAATGTATGTATGATAATGTTTTTGAGAAATAGATAAAGTTGAATTTGAAATTTTCATAGGCATGGATTCATATGATAAAAATTGATGTGGACTAGTTTTATACTTGAATAATATATTCTATGAATCAGAAATTCATTCCAAAGAATATAGTTTTATCTTTTTCTACATAGCTTCACATATAGTAGGATTTTTGGATTTAGTATTGTGTTGTTAAGATCTTCGGATGTTTTTTTGAATAAATTTTATGTGATAAACTAAGGATATTAGTATAGAATATAGGTGGTTTTGAAGAAATTAATGTTAACATAATTCTAAAGATCATATGAGTCACTAAGAAGTGTGTTCTAAAAAGCTACAAATGAATGAAATTATAATGATGTATTAAATACAAAAGGAATTATTTGAATAAAAAACAGTGAATATCAACAACGGAAAAAATCATTCTATAGTACATTTAATGATGGAATTTATATAGTAGATATTTTCTAGATAAAATTAATGATTTGACAATGTCATGGGTGAATTCAGTATATATGTAATAATAAATATTTCTTATATAAAAATCACATGCATTGAAAATTATAAATGTAATAAGACTCATAAGAATAAATAATAGCAAATTCATCTTTTGTAAAATTCAATAAGATGAAATGTAATGGTCTATTAATTATCAGACATTGTGATGCTTAAAAAATAAAAAATAGTTTCTATAAACCATGTTAAATGATTTTCTATTGATCCATAAATGAAATCAATATCATATTTTATTGATAATAAACTTTTATTCCAAATGATTAGAACTGATAAAAGTTTAACAGTTGGAAGATAAATATTAAAAATGATTAAATGATATTTAAAAAACATTGAAATAAAAGAATTTTATAATGATGGTGCTAATAATAGTAACTTATAAATTATAAATGATTCTATCATAATTTGAGGCAATCATATGTTATAGAAATTGGTATATGAAGACGTTTAGAGGTCGAGTGGATCATAAGATTTGCTAACTAAAAACTATTAGGATCATTTATGAGGATGATGAAATACCAGAAGATAGTGTTTGAGTGACTCATTGGAGTAATGTAATATCTAAACTATAATATCAATAAATATATCATGTTATGTTCCAATAATTCAAATGTAGCGTGATCCATATGTCATAAGGAAATCATAAAACTATATATGGATTTTTCTTAATTTAATTTTACAATTTCCTAAAACAAAGTAATTATAAGTTGAATAATCTTCAAGATACATCTCTTAATAATTTTTGAATTTAAATTCATAATGATGGTCATATAATTTCCGTCAATTATACAAAATTCATGAAGTTTATGTAATAAATATTTCTAATGTTTTTGGTTTCCATGAAAGTAGTTGATGTTCATATTTGTGGGTGATGTTGAAAAAGATATATACCATTGTATTCAGAGGAATTCTATTATATTGAATGATAATTGAAGAAGTTAGATGATATAGATCTTAAAGATTATTTTTATCACAGAAAGGTTTTTTATATAATGGGAGAGTTTATTCAGATCCCATTTATTTTGAGAATTTTATAGAAGTAATTATGAGATCCTGGCTGATATGCCTTGGATAATTTGTTTTCTAGTAGAATAATATTAGTTTTTGTGGTGGATTTTAGAGAAAAAATATATTTCCCAAATTCTTGAATATTTTTCAGTAGAGAATATCATAATCTTATGTAATTTCAGTTAGAGATATGGACATCTAAGTCCTATAAATTGATGTTCTGACTAAAATTTGAGTTTATTAATTTAGATGGCTCAAAGGAATAACATATTTGTTGTAGAATAAGTGTACAAACAAATGATATTACTCAATTAATTTGGTAGTAATATTTTAAATTGGCAGTAACAAAAAAATCCCTTATAAGGAGAAATTAGTATTGGGAACACAATTGTAAAATAGATGGTGTCTTCCAATACAAATTGTAATCATGGATTTATTTTAGTGGAAAATATATTTCTCAAAATGGAAACGAATATAGAAATTATGCAATCACCTAGACTGGGGTAAAAACATGTAAAAATCACATGTCTCATTTGTTTTTTAATAACACTATTTCATATGATAAAGGGTGAATTGTTATGTTTTGGAGGATCAAAAATGTAAATAGTTACAAAGGATAATTTTTTGAAAATGGGAATCATAAAAGTGTGCCACATATTCATCCACACATCTGGGGTACATCATATTCATGGGGACTTCAAATTTTTTAATTATAATATAGTTGCAGCATGTAATCATTTAAAATAATAAAATCAGTTATTTACATTGTCAATTTAATATGCATCACTATAATAAATAGATGGAAAAATATTTATACAATAAATTTAAATTTTATGAGACATTTATAACTACATGTAATATTTTATTTAATTTTAAATTATATTTATTATATTTAAAAACTATTATATCATTCTATATTCATGTTTTCATACACTAAAATTTTTATTTTGAAAGACTTGTATCATAATTTACACCAAACCAATTTTATAATGTATTTTATTTTCTTCTTTTAAACTAAATTTATGATATTTGGATGACTATTGTTTTATAATGGGTATAATATTTGGTTAGTAAAGTCTCAAAAAATAATAATGTTGTCAATAGAATTATAGTGTCGTCGCTTTAAGAAATTTCCATCACACAGAAACTATTTTCAATGATATTTATATAAATGATTCAATAAATTGATTTTGAATATGAATATAATAAAATTAATAAAATATTGGGAATTAAGACATATTTTTTATGTTTGTGGTGAGATTTGGTATTTTTTGGTAAAAATAGGAAAAAAAAATTAAAAATGGTGAAATACTATAAAATACAGTAAATATAGCATCATATAAATGTATGATTGAACAAGATCAACCAATTTTGTGAACAATGACTAATTTTTGTACTCTCTATTATAATGGAGTGTTAAAATATTTAATGTGAAACTATGTGTCTAGTGGAGTACTTAAGATAATGGGAGAAAATATAATAATCAATAATTTATTGCAAGGAATTCCACTCACCATGCCTATAAATACCCACCACATTTCCTCATTTATCCTCACACTAAAGTTGAATTCTCTTTTCATATCCCTATCAATGAGTCTATCATTAATATATATTTTTAATTTTAATTTTTTTAGTTGTTAAGAGTTTTAGTTTAATGCAAATAAGCATATATAAGGAAAGGGTTTGTATTTATCTCATTTCAATTTCCGATTTAAATAATTTTACTAAAAAATACTTTAAAAATACTTTTCATTTTCATAAATTATAACATCATAGTTTAATCTTTTTTTATGAGATATTATAAATCCTTCTGACATTTATCTTTTTATAAGTTGCTGCTATATCGATGTAAGGGATTATTTTTTTCTGTCTTTATTTCCAATTAGAATTATATTATTTCAATCTCTTTGAAATTATATTTAATAAGATAATGTAATATTATATAATATATATTATCAACCATTTTATGTATTTTAAATTTTATATTATTCATTAGATATCATTTATCCAAATTTTTTATGTTTTTACCATACCGAAGAAATAGTATTCCCTCCCCCTCTCTCTACAATTCATTTCTTATTATCAATTATAGTATCTTTTTAAATTTCAATTTTTCATCTCTGATTTTTTAATATACTTATATGTATTGAACATATGATATCATATTTTTATGAGACTACATTTCACTCACATTTTATTTATTTCATAAGCCATTATAATATATGGATTTCTCCAAGATCATTGATATAATATATTGTCCCATGATAAAAAACGCCTATATATAAAATATATTTGTGATATCATGAATAAATTATTTCTCATATGGGTAAATTTTAGATGTAAGGATAATGATTGTATAGTTGGTGGAGTATCTATTGGGTATTAAGTGGATTAATCATGATTTCAATATAGGGTTATCTTTTTTATGAATGCACAAAGACCTAGGGGATTCTCTTTAAGGAAAATTAATAACCATAATCCTTATAAAATCTATATGTATAAAATATACCTAATTTTGTGTGGGTATTTATCCATATTTACTTTGGTCTCATACCAATACAAAGAAATGTATTCAATGATATTAACTAATTGATAATTTTAATAACTGTTTGTTCCTAGTATGTATATTTCAATATTTTTCACTTAATAAGGTTAAAAATTTTAACATTTTGAATCCTTCATTATTCTTAATATGTTTCAAAAAAACTAACCTATATTGAAAAAAATTTCATTGTCTAATAGAATCTATTATCTTAACCATGTAATCATTTTCCAAATATTGTTAGAGTTAAATATATACAGTTATTCTGCATAAAAGGTATTAACCTATATATACACATATTTCAACTAACTAAGAGAATATATTTACATAACCATACATCCCTTTATATTATATGGTTAAAATACTATATACATATTTTTTAATTGAATATTATTTATATAGAGAGACTTACTGTTTGATGGACTAGGGGAATCTGGATAATCCATATTCCCACGATTTAAATATAAATAATTATTAATTATTTAATCCTAAATATATAAGAGGTTTTCATTATAGACATTATATATTTTATTATATAGATTTAATGTTTATATAATTAATCCATTTTAATTGTAATGTAATTGATGGGGCCCAAAATTAAATATCCCTTCAAAGCATTGGTAGGTATCATGAGACAAAATAGTTTGGGTATTTGGTGTATTCCTACCCTTTAATATATGATATTGTGGGAGAAGGACTTTAAAATATATTTATGATGTCTGGGATTGTGAATTAAATAATTTTTAAATAATGTATTATTATCCATGTGATTATTTATTTCCATTATCATTATATCCATAGATTATGTTATTTATATAAATCCCCTTTCATTGTATTATTTGATTATATATTCCACCATCATTAGTTTTCCAATTATTATGTCATGTTTTCATTGTATATATTCTATCATTTAATAAGGATCTTATCCCACTATATTCTTATGTTTCCACATTTCCATAGGAAATGAAGTGGTTTATTATGATCAAAATTATACATTTTTCATTGATAATGGAATAACAACACATTTTAATATTTTTTTTAAGTTCCATTAATCTTTGGAAATATAAATGAAATATAATTTTCATGTATGTATTTAGTCTCTCGTGTAATTATAATCTTTGTATCGTTATTATGAGATCTCTTATAATTTGATTTATATATCATAGATAACCCACATTCATTCTTTCATCATGTTTGGTGGTGTTACATTTGATCCCCTTTTATATCAATCCAAGGAAACTCCATGGATCTCAAAACATTACTCAAATGTTTCGTTTTATATGTAACATTATAAACATTATTCAAAGTATTAAACCTTTTATAACATGGCTTTCAATTACATTGTCTATTGTTTAATATTAAAAAAATATTTGGATATTTAAAATCTTATGGATATAAAAGTATGATATTTTAAATTGAATATCATATCATTAGTGAAAAATTAAATAAAACAACATGTGTTTTCATATAGCACATACACCATCATGTCCAATACTATCATAGAGTCACCTTTAATACGTCTTGGTTTATACTAGAAAAAAAACATGACGTGGTTTATTATCCACCCAATAGATTAAATTTTGAGTATATTTTTCTAAAATTTCTTATTTTAAATAAATCATTATATGATTAACATAATTGTATCTTATGATCAACATATATATAATCCTTTGGAACCATATACCATAATTGTTTTGTATATTTCCAAAATTTATTTTGAAAAAAACTATCATTCATTTCCACCACAGGTTACATAATATGTAACAACATGTCATGAAATAACAAAAATTCGTTTTGATAATCTCAGAAAAAACATTTTTTCATAAAAAGTAAATTATTATATAAAAACACTATATAAATCATTATCCACATTCACAAAACTGATATGTGTTTCCCTATAAGCATTTTTAGCATTGAATAAAATTATTATTGAACTAATCGATAATTTTTTGAAAAAATTAACCTCATGTAAAGAATTTGTGAAACTAAAACAATATAGGGATATGATATATTTACTATCAAACATATTTATCTTTTTAATTCCCATTCCTGAATGACTACTGAACTGGTAGTTGTAAGTGGACACATGGCCACAATCACACCTCCCCATTCACTAGAGGCTTTTGACTAGCAGTGAGGGTATAATTGTGGTATTATGGGGAGATTATTCCCTCAGGATTAGAATATTCAAAATAGTATAAGAGATTATTAATCAACATAAAACAGTGAAAGAATTAATAATAAATGAAAAAGGATAAGAAGAATGTAATAGATTAAATAAACATAAATTTTCATTCATGTTCATATATTTCTACACCATACAAGTAAGAAAATACAATTGTCATACATGTCAAAATACATATATAAATAAAAAAGGAATTCACTGAGGGAGATCTCCATGTTAATCGTAATTATATGCTCATTCCAATTATCCTAATATCCCATGTACAAATAACTACAAAACCAATGCTAAATTTAGTAGTGAACAAGAAGAACTTTCTGGGAACAAAAGTTGGCCCAATAAGGGTCTGAGAAAAATTTTCAATAGGACACCACCAATTGTGTCTAGATCAAACCATATCATTGAATATATAATGAAAATTTCTCTAATATTAGTAAACTCCTGAAATTAATTAAATTAATAATAATTTACATTTTTTCCATGTTCCTCATTGGATACCCCATCAATTCAACATACTCTATCTTATGTTACATTCCTAATCCAATAGAACCATTAAAATTAATGAGGTATGATCATGGAACATCATAATAAGTAATCATGTGTGGACCGACCCTAATCTTATGCTTTCTCTGGGAGAACATTTCCATATATCAATAATGAAACATGATAATCATTTAAATTAAAATCATTCATACATAATCCTAGAAAAAAATCATTCAAATCCAGTAAGATAATCATAATAACATCCAAGGTGACATCTAAAGAATATCATGTGTATTTATAGGATACTATGATGTAACCGATAACACATAGTCCATCTAAGGCGACCCATAATTGCCTCTCACATATCACTCATGGAATCGTTACCTCTAAGCCCGTACTAGATATCTCATATAGGGGATCAAGTATCACCTGAGTCATGGTACAAACATATATCCAATGGGCTCATCAATGGATCCTCCCCTAAAGAACATATTTCACTCCAGAGTACAAGATAATATTCCTAGAGTGTCTATAAAAGGAAGGACAAGACATACTCTCGGTGTGTCAAGTAGTCCCAAATCCAAGCCTGGTGATTCCATCCATGGTGTCCTTATGTCAAGACCCATGTTCTCTCTCAAAATGAAGGAAGATAAGGAATATATTTCATAATCACATATCATCAATGTGGAAAGGAAATTATACAATCTAAACATGCTATCCCATGAATTTCCTTCAAGCTATGAAATCATGGAATAAGGAAATAGGAACAAGGGAAAAATGTAATCAAGGAACAAGTATAAACATGGGGATATGAGACAAACACACTTGGAAATTAGAATATGTCACTAGGAATAAGTATAAGAATATGTGACATGGTTTAAGGAACAATAATAATGCATATAAAATAAGGCATATCAAATAAGTAGCATGGAATAAGGTGCAAGGCATTCAAAAAAATGCAATAATCCTAAGAATAAGCAGTAGGCTACTGTGACTAATCCAAAGGAAACATGATTCAAGAATAAAAACATATAAATAGAAAAGATAATATATCATTATGTGTGAGAAATGATGTTTAAATCATAAGGCATGAAGATTATAGTCTAAATTCAAGGCCAAAAATTCATCTTAATTCAATTCATGAAATTGAGGCATTTATTACAGATGAATCACACCACAATGGATGTTTAAAATGAAATTTTAATTGAATTGGGACTTTAATAGAAAATACCACCCATTTGGGCTATAATGTGAAGGTAGATAACCAATAGGTTTATTAAATGCTTAGTAGGGACATAACAGACATGGTAAGGCATTCAATTTAGTTTATTCATCATGTTAGCAGCATCATCGGATGGTTGCAGTGCCCAAAATAATAGTGAAACATATAGAATAAAAATAATCATTATGGAATAAGATACAGAAAAAAATAATGTTTATTATGACACCCACATCCACTAGTGTGTCTAGATTTAGTCTGGTTCGAGCAAAATAATAAAATCATACAAATGACTTCAAAGTAGTGTTTATTAGCTCGCATGAAAATAAAGAAATATTGGAGAAGAAAAATTAAGAATGAATATATGGGAATTAATGGATTACCAAGAGGAATCCATAGATGTTGAGGGAACTCCAATATGAAATCATGCGAGGGATATCCTTCCATACTAATAAGGGGAGTGGAGATGATCTCATGTGAGAAAAATATAAGCTCCACCTGGTTCAAAAAGATAAGAGGAATGAAAGGGGTTTATAATTTTTTTCCATTGTGGGAGAAATCAAAAATTAACCCAAAAGAATTTTGGGCATGGTCAAGACACATAATTTCCCAAACCCTGAACTAATAGTGCAATATTGAATTTCCAAAGAACCCCCTCACATTGGCGGGCTTCATGGTTTGGCTAACCGTGCATAACCTATGAAAAATATCACTGCCAAGAACATGTAGCAAGGTTAATGGCCATTTAGATCCACTAAAATTTTAAAATAATACCATGTGTGACCTATAACCCCAATAAAAGAGTAACAATATTTATTCTGGTGGGTTTTATGTTTTCCGAAAAACCGAGGTCTCTGACCGAACATTTCTGTTTTTGTGTTTTTGGATCCCAATGCCCCCAAAAATCGATGGAACACCCAAATAACATATCAGGACTTAAAATATGCCAACAAAATCACATTTATGTGATCCAACCCATTGAATTTTTATTTAAGGTAAGGTCTATAAATAAGACTATCCACCAATTGATAAATTTGAAAAAAGGTAGCATTTTATCTAGTCCAAATGTATTGGATGCTACAATATCCCCAGCATTAGTATTCTCATCCCAAAAAAGCCTCATTGAAACAAAAAAAATGTCACACATTCAATAATGCTTAGGATGTTTCATCCAAATGTATTTTCTTCCTTTAGATACACCCAATGCACCCTCAAAATTCACCTTAATCTTATGGTACTAATGCCACTAAATCTTGGGACAACACTCCCAACGTCCCATAAAACATAAAGACAATGGTTATTAGAGACATTCAACCCTACGACATATTCACAACATTACCTTTTTAAACATTTTTCCTATGAATATTTCCACTAATGGTTTTGAAATTTAATGGAGAACTTCGAGTCATGGATTCCACACCATCGTAACTGTCTCTTTAGAAATTATATTAGCATTCTAATGACACCCCTGATTTTTTACCAGATCGAAAAACACTTCCTAAATTGATCTCAATTATCCCAGTCAAGCCAAATTTTCCATAAAAGTCCTTTTCCAAAACTTACAGATCACCCATCTTAATCTGATGGGGTTCCATTAATGGTTCATCACCGACCATACTTATTAATATAAGAATATGATATGTCAGAGAACTTGTGGATGATTAAATCCAAGACCCATAGCTTAATTGGTCCGCTCATCACAACCCAATTCCTTAAATTAAGGTATCTTGAAATTTTCCGAGATAACTCCAACTAAATATTAAAAAACATTTTTAAGTGATGTATCTATACAAAATACTCCCTTTAATCTATCAGGTGAGGGAATGAATTAGAGTGTATACATGATCCAGTGCACTTCTATTGTTCCCATTTAAACAACTCATCCTAGACTAACTGAATCTTGGGGAAACCTCATTATCACTAACTAGAGTCAATTTAGAACATCTAGTGAAAATAATACACCTATTTTCACAAGTGATATTTTGATACATGTTCAAACATACCCATATCAAGAAACACTGATTAATAAAAAAATAACATCTTTTGGATAGTCAGGACAATAGAAATATGAATTATTCCAAAGAAAGGACATGATGCACTTCTGCTAATATATAGATGAATTTCATGGTAATTCTCTAAACATTTCCTAACAAAAATTGAATGGGGGAAGGTAGTTGATCCACCTCAGGTAGACATCATTTGGAGAGATCATCTACTTCTGCAGAAGCATCAGCACAGTTGAACATGATTCACATACCTCCTATTGCATCATAATCATGTTTAAGCACAACCACGGAAGTTCCACCCAGTCTAATAGTGTTTAAAAAGGTTGCTTACATAGCCAACCACTAATTTTTGTGCTTCCTTTTAATAACTGACATACATTGAAACATAACATCCCCACGAGCTTTGAAAAACATAATTGGCGATTCAAAGAGGTCCATCTTGGTTGTGTTTCTTTTACATGTAAGGAAACCCTAAACTAGAACAAACATGATGCTCCACACCTTAAGAGTGGCCTTTTCATTAGATTACATATAAGGGAAGGCATCCCACTATACACACGACATGGACCATTGACTTTAGGTCATAGATGTGGCCAACACGCTTTATCCAAGAATTATCCCAAAAAGGAAATGAAATCATCCTCTTAATAGCAATCTTGAAAATGTGTGTGCCTTGTTTATGTGTAATTATCCTCTTAGACAGACTCCCATATGTCCTGGTATTTGGAATGAAAATCAATTAGTTGATCAGTGTACTAAAACAAATAATAAAATTTAAAACATAAACCCAGACACTGAGATAAGTTGATTCTCATCGAAACCTTGATAACCCTACTCTGGAGGTGACCCAATATTCAGGTTCAATGTATCAAGATTAAACGGATGAAATAAAATATAATTGGTTCATTTTTGATTTTGAAAACTCAATAGGCACCTCATGGACCAATATACTGCCCGAGAAAAATGACACATCCTTGAAACTATCCATAGGCTTATCATCCCTATGCATTCACTTATCAATGACCCATAATGAAATTAACCCAAGGTAATATATTTCCATATGGATATTAACTCGGCTGGTGATGTACCAAGTTTACCATCCCTAAGGAAGAGGTAAATATGGTCAAAAACCCCACTATGCAGTCAATCATCCCCAAGGAAGGTCTTAATGGATGTTACTACACATTGCATGATCCTCAAGCCTGAAATGTGGGTCAAAATATCACATGATCACTGTTGTTAAAAATGATTTATTTTTAGATACTAAGATTAATACTGGGGACTATAGAACTCAAACAATATCACACACTAGAAATGATTCACAATATATTTTAGAGGTATTTGGAAATATGAGGGAGCTACCTAGAAAAGGTCATCCCCTTACTGAAGTGTAAATAAATTACCTAAAATGAGGCCATGCCAATGACAGTTCACTTGGATAATGGGAATATAATCTAGGTTCAAGCTATAAGTAATGGGACAATGGGTAATTCACATGTTCTGATTTCTATGAATGTGTCTCGAATGATTAAAAGTACCCTTACTCAAGAGTTGGAGCTATGTACCCCACTAAGGGTTTCATTTTGTGGCATTAAATCATAACACATAAAATTATTTAAACATATTTCATTCTAGTTTTTAAAAAAACCAAACCAATAATAATGAAACAATATGGAACTTTATTTAACTTTGGATGAATGTAAAAATAGAATAGTTATATTAAATATCAATTTAAAAATTAATTATTAAATTTACATCTAATCATAATTTGGTCATTGCTTTCACAAACCCCCATTTTTTAAACATTGTTCATTTATTCATACGGGATAACATTTGGATTAGTTAAAGAAAATTTCAATTCCAATCTATAGTGCAAAGCACCGTTTATGTTGAAATTGAAATTTTAAATATCTATCACCCCATATAAATACAACTCTTAAGAAATTTAAGGTCTTTTAATAATTAACAGGGAACTAGTAAAGTATTATGACTACATATACATGTGTCCAACACCATATAATATCTACAAACACCTTAAATAGACATCATCACATAGCATAAGTATACACCCAGGTGGATAATCTTTAGTCAAATCAAAAAAAGGAGACCAACTAGAGTCTTGCCTGGCCATTTTTGGTTCCAGTAGAAGAAACATGAAAAAATATAGACATTAAATATTTAAAAAACCTTATAGGTTAATTTATTATCAAACATTCTCCAAAAAGTCTACTTGGGTCTAGAAGGGAGTTTATAAATTCATACACATGTGTTATTAAGCCTATGAAATAGAGGTTAAAGACTTAATAAGTCAACTAATTCAATTAAAAAGAAATATATTTTAAAATTACTTGGTAGTTTATATGTATAAAAGGATCATATAGATGGTTTCGTTAAATGGTTCACCACTTATCAATTTATAAATTGGTCATACCCATTTCAAAATGAAGGAAGGATCTCGTGTTATAGAAGAATATTTATTTAGGATAAATGAAATAATTTTACACTTTTAATATTTTATGTTGAGTTCCTTAATTATATAAAGTGAATCTACAATGGTTTGATTATAGGGGTTACCATTTTCCAATTAATAAATCACCCATTCATTGTTAATTTAAAATTGGATCCCATTTAACCGCAACCATTATGTCTCTACCCACACAACCAATGGTTAATGGCTTAAACATATGATGATTGGTTTTTAAAATAGAATATCACTGTTTATCTATGCAGGAAAACAAAACATAGATTGATGCTTGAATTTATTCGACCATCCTTTATATAAATATTTTAACGGAATTAATTATAAGTAACGCTTATATGTAAACATGATGAGCATGCACTAATGCTTTTCTAGCCTATGTATAAGCTAGAGAAAACACCCAAGCATTGAATTAAAAGAAAAAATATTTATTAATTACAAAACATGGTAATCATATAAACATGCTAAAAATTTCACAATGCATGACAAATAAGCATGGCTAGATATTATATAATAAGGAAGCACTAAACCATGGAATATGAGAAAAGTAAGATAATTAAAACACAGAAGCATGCTATAATGTTAGACAAGCAAAATTAAGAAATAATCATTTTTTATAAAAAAAATTAGGATAATAAATACCTAGATACTCATAAATCTAAACATGTTACTATAAATACCTAACATGGTATATAACAGGAATAAAAATAACACACAAGTCACCTCAAAAACTTCAAAAAACCAAATAATGTAATATACATGTCCTAGAATAGGTATGGTATCTGAATCACTATATGCATATAAGGATTGTTGTAATGTTACCTCATTGTTATACCATGCCTAAGAAAAAAATATCATAATTTCATAATTTAGTAAGTACTGAAAAGTTAACCATTCACTCAAGGTGAAATTTTAATCAACGGTAATATAAAATAGCATGAAATACAATCCCATTCATGGAAATTTGGAATTTTCACATATGTGGGTTGATCACTTCCAAGAATGGTTATTTTCCAAGCATATATAGATTCTTATTCTCCTATGTTCCAATCCCAAAACTTTACGTCAAAAGAAATGCCTCTCTAATAAAATTTTTAACATCTCGACCAAATGACTTCAAATCCATTAGCCGGACTAGTTGTGCATGTCCTCAATCTTGTCTCTTCATATGAAAGATGCTTCCTTCTATGAGGGAGGGTCTAATTATGGTATGGTGGAGAGACTATACCCTCATGATAAAATAATAAAAATAGTACAATAGATGATAAATCAATAGAAATTATGGAGGTAGTAATAATAAATGAAAATGAAGTGGATGATTATAATAGACTGTATAACCATAACTATTCATGAATTTCTAGATGATGCTAAAACATACAAGAAACATAATAAAATATGTAGAAAAGTCATAATAAATAAATAATGAAAATAATGGAATTCCCCATGTGTGATCTCCATGAGAATCTTGAGTAAAACCTCGTGCATTTCCTTTAATGATCCCCTGTACAGAGTACATCACATGAAATAATCCATAGACTTCTGAAAAATATATCTTCATGGGTACCAAAAGAGGACCTAGAAGGGTTTGAGATAAAATACCAGTAGTCTACCACCAAAGGTTTCTAGATAAAACTAGATCAATTAATATATAATAAACAATGTTACGATATCTGTAATTATTGGAAAATAAATAAAGAAATAATATGTTACAGCCGTTCTAGGATCCTCAATGGATACCCTAATGATTTTACATTCTTCGACCTAATATGGATTCCTAACCCAAGAAAACATTTACAAGTAATGGGGTATGATCATGTACCATAATAAAAAGGCATCAAGTGTTTTTACTCACCAAGATTGTGCTTTATCTTGGAGAACGTGTACCTGGAACAACAATTATGCATTTTCATCATTAAAAAAAAGAAACATATATAATATAAGAAAATAATCTATTCAATCTAGAAACAAAATCCTGATCCAATCCATGTTGATCTCTAATTTATCCAAAGGGTCACTAAAGGAGGCTCTAATATAACAATGAACATTGAGTCGATCCATGGAAATCCATAATGGTGTCCCTCCTTTCACTCATTCCTTGGAAAGCTCTGAGCCCATACCATGTATCTCACATTAGGGGCTAAGAGTCACATGAGCCCTGTAGTAACCATGATTCTAGTGAGCACATCCATGGTTTCTCCTCTAGGGAACCATTTTTACTCAAGATCTTAATATATTATTCCTTGAGAATACATAAATAGAAAGCAATGTGTCACTCATGGAACATCATGTAGTCCCAAAGCCAAGGATGGTGATTCCATCCATGATGTCCTCAAGTCAAGATTCATGTACTCTCTTTTCACACAAGTAGAGAACACATTGATTTCAGAATCACAACTCATCAAAATAGAAAATCAATTATACATTCTTAAAAATCTATCCAAAACAATTTATACATTCTATGGAATCAAGGTAAATGGAAATAGACACAACGAACCAAAATGATAGCTAGGAACAAGTATAAGTGAAATGATATAAAATGATCACGTATGAAAATGAGAAAATAGAAAAATATATAAGCATAAGAATAGGGAAAATGGTATAATAAAGAACCAAAATACTTAACAATTTTAGAATATGACATAAGGAACATGGCATAATGTATAAGGCATTAATCCAAGGGCACAACACAGAAGCATAAGCATAATTATACCAAGAATGATCATTAGAAAACATTATTCAATCATAAAATCACGAAAATGTCCTAGGGAATTTATAATTAAGCATGGTGAATTAAGTATAAATCTTAAGGAATCATTATATAGGATGAATTCATGGTAAAAAATTCATCGTAATTCAATTAATGAATTTGAGGAATTTATTATAGGTGAATCACACCCCAAAGGGTGTTTGAAGAATAAAAATTTACTGTAATTAATCCTTAAATGTAAAAATCACATCCATTGGTGTGGATAAGTTAAAGGAAATAAACCAAAATGTTGATTTTCTGCTCAATTGTGTCATAACATACATGATAAGGAATTCATTTTAATTTATTCAACAAGGTGTAGGTGTCTCTTTTAGGTTGTTGTGAACGACACAATGATTCGCCATATAGAACACAAAAAAACATTACTAATGTTCTTGGACCACCAAACTCCTGATTTGGAATACCCACACATCCAATATGAATCCTTGATTCGATCTAGATTGAGATAAACTAATGAAACTGATGAATTCCCTAAAAATAGGGAAAATTATACTGTACAAAGATAGAACATAAGAGGAGAAGAGAAACCATGAAATTAGATAGGCTAATGAATAGATTTCTGAGTTGAATCCATAGATACTAATTGAGCATCAATTCAACATCGGATGGGGGATACCATTCCATACCTATAAGAGGAGTAGAGAGGTTCTCAATGGATAAAACAATGATCCTCGTAGTATTGGAAAAGGTATAAGGAAATAAATTGGTTTTTAATTTATGTTTATTAAGGGATAAATCCTAAATTCACCCAACATATAGGGGTTCATGGTTTGGTTTCACGGTTGGCCAAGCTGCCCACCAACAATGTGTTACGGTTCAAACCTGAACCCCCTAACATGGGATAGCTACACAGTTTGGCTAACTGTGCATAGCCCATAAAAAAGATCACTACCGAGAACCTGAAGCAAGGATCCCAGTTATGTAGATACAATTAAACGATTAGATCAAATCTGGTGAGTCCCATAGCACTAATGAAATTGTCACAGAGTTTCCCCTGTTGGGACTCGTTATTTCATACAAACCATACACCCTAAACGAACATTCCCATTTTATGTGTTTCAAGAGTTGGATCCACAGAAACTCGGCAGAACACTCATGGAACCTATCGGGGCTCAAAACATGCCTAAAAGTATCAAATTTAAGTTATTATAGCCTCATGATTATGATTCAAGATTAATTTTAGAAAATAGACCATCCAACAATCAATAAAATTCAAAACCCGTATGAATTTAATTTGGTTCAAAAGCATGAGATGCTACAATATTCACACCCATTTCCAGAAACTATATCACATAAAATAATTCATGATCATATTATAAATTTTCCAATACATCACGTAACCATTATAATATTTTTATATCAATATCATATAGCACAATCATAGGTTTTAAATTATCCTAGTATGGGAAGACAAAAAAAATGGACACATTTCATGTCAATCACACAGACCGATGAACACATCACACACTACCCATACAAATAGATAGGCATGTTGAATTTCCCCTATCTAGATATGTTAATTCATATCCTCATTCAAACTTAATTGAGAGACAATATTTCATATCCATTGTATGATAGGAAAAATCCCATCTTGGTTCAACCTCAATAGATAACATGATCAATAACATACTCAACTACTCTATGAATCGTTCAACCTACAGGCTAGCATAAAGAACGTATCAAAGTATGAAGATTAGCATTCTAGGTATGTTTTAAAATATAGGTAATGGGGATTCAATATAAAATAGAATCCCCTAGTAGACTAAAAATATATAATATAACACTCCTGGTGGTAAACTAAGTGGGTCACTAAGAACAAAAAACTCCTCTTCCCCTTATATGGAAATTCTATATCTCTATAAAAAACCATCCCATTATAATATCATATATCATCACTATTTCTAATAATCGATGATGAACATCAATTAGGGATAAATCAAATCCATTCTTTTAGAGGTTAGTTATTATTTCACTTCATGTAATTTACAACCAATATAAAATAATGATAAAGTGGATATTTTATTTTATATGACATGATATTCCTATATATATTAAAATACATTAGTAATATTAAAACAACTATAACTAAGAACTATTTTAATCATATCCCATATGGTAGAACACTAAATTGGACTTCTGTTATATTGAATTTTTTGTTTTTTAACTCATTATATTATGATGTAACTCTTAAAACCTATCTATATGATCATTTGATAAATCCACCCAATAAACGATGTTAATGTTTAAAAATATATAAGGAAATATTTATAGAATAATGTTGAGATTATGATTCATAATCATCATGTTCTAGTTTTTAAACATAATAATCAAACTTCATTATGTTATGTAATCCAATTTTATGATGTTAATAACATCAATTATCTCAATACATGGAACTCTTTTCAAGGTTATCATCTTCATAATCTAGTAATATTTACACTCATACATTTACTTTGACATAATTTCATATAAATTTTTAAATTTAACTCTTTACAGTGGGATTATTCATTACAAAAATATCCTAAATGATTTTATGAATAACTATTTATTTTTTATATTTTGATATTCTCTATCATTAATCATTAATTTATTATCAACTAATAAATAGTATTTTACGTAAAATATATTTCTAAATCAACTAAATTGTGTTAGGATATGTCTCTTATTTCCATTATGGGAATATTTAATAAATAATCGATTTACAACCATAACTTATATGGTATTCTATTAAATTATAGAGTTATTCAAAAAATATATATTCTATTTGTTAAATATTCCACTTTTGATTGGTGGGAACGATTTCCTTTATATTTAAACAAATAAATTGAATTTATCTTAGATAAAACTCCATTTATGATTTCATTTCAAACAATTTTATAGAACTTGGTGAATCATAAACCATGTATAATAAACTATCCCATTTAATACCAAAATATTTTTTTAAAGTCAATTTATAATCATTCATGAAAAATAAAATGAGATAATGTAAATATATTTTATTATTTGTGCATTTATTTAATCCATTTCATCCACTTACTCAATGGAGAGACCCTCGGGATGATAAATAGAATGTAAAATTCATTCTCCATCCTTAAATTCCCATTAAATTTTATATATCCTCTGGGATTTTTTTATTTATATTTGGTATTATATATACTTAAAAGATGAATAGTTTAATTCTATAACATAAATATATTAAAACATGATCTATATAATTTCTTATACTACATTAGGAATAATAGAAAATTTAATCTTGAATATATTCTACTGCCACAATGGAAACATTGTCCCTCCCACTTAACATCTCTCTTAGATTTTAGTGACCTAGACTAAATATTAGACCCTCCAATATTTTACTTCATTTTTAAATTTATTCTCTTTGATACTATAACAAAAAACTAAATCCTTGACCTTATATGTCGTACAATGTTTCCTTAACAAATTGAGGTGATTTAGTGATATTTTATTGAACTAATTTGTTTCTATCAACAAAAAAGTGGTCTTTAACAGTGCTAGAAAATACCTTTATTAGAGTAGACAATGTGTTGACTACCATGGTTCAATTAAAAGTTCATGCATTTTATTAGTTCTAGAGAACCAGAGATGAATGTGATAATTATCCTTGAAAAAATACATTGATAAGTCAAACTTTCTATTGAACATTTAAAAGAACTAATAAAGAAAACCATTTAATAGTGCATCTAATTAACACTGATAATTGAAATCATTATCAAGAAAAGTAATGGCAATGATAAAGGAGGGCATTATGAGTGCTTCTAAAATCACTGATAATGGACACTTTATAAGAACTTATGAACTCATTGATAATGGGATCCTTAATAATTTTTTTACCAATACTGATAAAAGAGTCATTTATCAGTTAATTTCTAGCATTGAATAAGGGAAATACTACAATGTGATGTTACATAACACTACAACACCTAAAACAGGGCATGTAGGGTGTGGTAACAACACACCCTATCCCCAAAAATAGGACTAGAAACAAAATCAAAAATTATAAAAATATGATACAAATACATAATATAATGATATGAAATTTCCATGAAAATTATTAGAAAAACAATGTTATAGAGTACGTCAAATTTTTTATAACTAAAATTAATGTAAATTTGAATAAAAAGGTGACCATGGAGTAAAAATTAGTTATATTTGGGTAAAAATTATTACTACATGTCACAAATGACTTCTGGGCCATTTCTTATGGTACCAAATCATTCTGAATGTGTTTTCTCAGTTTTGAGTATGTTAGTTAATTTTTTCCCAAAAATTTAACGTCAGATTTTAATAAAAAGATTCAGTGGTAGTCATACCAGTCACAATGTGTGACATATTGAAGTGAAACTAATTTTGACATTTCTCAAATGAATTTTGGATCATTTTCTTGAAGTATCAAAATAATTCATATGTGTTTCATTTGTATTGAGTACACCACATTTGTTTCATAATAAGATGTCTTCTCAAACACGAAGCATGATCATTTAGTCAAATAAGTTGGATCATTTTTCAGTTTCCAATGAGACAAATTTCAACATGTTACAAATAAGTTATTATTCAGTTTTAAAAATTATCAATACAATGCAAATTCATTTTTTTTATTTTGCAGTGAGTGCCATTTTTGGCATTGAAATGTAAATTTTAAGCTGATGACAGACACTATGAATCATATTGGTCACACTATGTGTCAGAATGAGGTTAGGTGTAAAGACCCGTAAATTTCAAGGAAATTTTGTTTCTTAATTTTCCTTGGAATTTTACAAGAACGCAGTTTCTGAAGGCACCTGATTCTGAAGCCCGGTGTGCCTGGAATCATTTTTCGAAGTTTGGCTTGGGTACGTTCAGTGAACGGATGAGCGGGTTTTTCTAACTTTTGAGCCGATGCCCGGAATCGAATTCTGAGGGCACCGATGAAATCGCAGCACCGGTATTTTTTTAGAAACGCCTCTTCCGGAGTTGCGTTTTCTCGGGTGTGGTTTTTAATTTTTCAGCCTTAAAGTTAAGAAATAAAATAATTGTATGAAAAACTTTATTTTATTTCACTTAATCAACATGGAAGTCACTTGAAGCCACTTAAAGGCGGCTTAAGCTGAGTTGATCCAGATAGGATGCTATCCATAAATATCCTACCCCCTTGGTAGGCTATTTGTGAGGTGGGGCCCGCACGAGCCCCGCCGTTTCTTTTCCGCTAAGTAATCCTCCTGCAAAAACCCGTCATTATGAAAGTCAATTGATGCGTTTTCTTAAATTCTTAATTCACCATTTAATTGGGCGGTTTATTTCGGGAATTAAATGGGCAGTTTCTTTCGTTGAATTAATTCTACGAATTAATGGGTCGTTACTTACCTCTTATTCATTTGTTGGCGTAATAATAAAATAAGACCAACACGACATTTGGAGGATTACACGTTGAGTGGTTTTGACAGATTTCTTGAGCCTTCGTCCTCCTTCGCGAAGAACGCAAAAAACGCAAAGAATGCGAAGAACGCGAAGAACGCCGTCACCCTCGGAGTTTGACGACGCTTCATCTGAGACGTTCTTCCCCGCCCCGATCTCCGATCTCCAACTGCTTGAGGTATGAGATCTCAGGTTTCTTTTTAAACTTCCTTGTGGTTTATAACAACACATGGATTTAATTATTTACAATTAAATCTGTTGTCTCTTGGTCCGTTGAGTTCGTCGACTCAACGCCGGATTCCGCGACGATGTGACGCCTTCCGCGACACGATGAACCCCTCCTTCCGCGACGAGCAATTCAGCGAAGAACGCTCACGCGCAACGACTTGTTGATGTAGGGATTTTTGTTTTGCAATTCCATTTTTCCGTGAACGTTGCTTTAAAATTAAAGAACCGGTTGCAAATGAAAAAATTTAATTTATTAAAATTGTTGATTCATGTGTTGAATTATTTTTTTTCTCCCGTTGTTTATCTCTAACGCGGAGTGTGTGGGCCAAACAAACACGGCCCGACAACCCTTCGTCGTTCTTCGTGGTTGTGCGGATTTGGCGGGCGATGGAAAATCGTGAAGCAAGGGCAGTTTGTTGATTCCGCAGTGAAGAACGAAACCCAGGGGGAGCACCGACGCAGACGAGGAGGAAAACGGACCACCGGAGCAACTCCGGTGGCCCGCGGAAGATTCTGGCAGCGCGGGTCGCCGACGCGGTGGCGCTGGCAGCCGGAGGAGGCGGCGCCCCGGCGCGCCGCCGGACGAGGCCGCCGTGGCTGAAGCCGCTGCGGCGGCAGCCAATGGACCCGCGGCCGCGTGGGTCTGGTTCGCCCGCATGGGACGCGGCAGAAGCCGCGTGCGCGGTTCTCCAGCACGGCCCACGCGGGGCCGCGACAACTCCAGACCGCGGGGGCAGCGCCCCGCGGCGCCCTGGCGCTCGGCCGCTCAGCCGAGCCGAGCCCGGCCGGTCCGACCGGCTGGACCGCGCCCTGGCCGGACCGGACCGGGTTCGTCTGGGTTGGACCGGGTCGGGTCGACCCGGTTCGGCCGACCCCGGGGGGGGGGGGGGGGGGTTGGCCCAGGCCCGAACCCCCCGTCCTCGGACCGTTTTCGGTCAAATGCCCGTAACATGAGCTACGAGCCTCCAAACGACTCGCCGTCAGCGGCAACGCAATCCTTGGATCGAGACGGCGTTTCGGTATATCACACTCAAGGATTAAGAATACTTTGAGTTCATCCGGGTTGGTTCGTACACGAAACCAACCGGGCCCTCGGAGCGGAAACGCTCATATCTTGAGCTACGGACGTCCGAATGACGTGCCGTCAGCTTTGTTTAATTCCTCTATGTGAGACAGATCTTTTGGCTCACTCCTCCCGATGATTCAACGCAGGTGGATTACGGTCAGGTTGGTTTTACCTTAAAACCCAACCGGGCCCCTGGGACGAAAAAACCAATAACTCTCAGACCAGACATCTGATTGACGCACCGTCTGCGACGTTGAGTTCCTTTTGACGATACAGAACTTTTGGAAACATCAACATCGGACTTTGTGACAGTTGATGTATCGGCCTCTTGGCTCGTGGAGCGGACCCTCCCGAACGAGTTTGCTCTGTGTGGGAACCCTAGAGCTGGCTGTGACTGCTACTTCGACAGCGACGACCGTGCAGAGATCCTCAGTGGACTGCGGCGACAACTGTGCAGAGATCCTCAGTGGACTGCGGCGACGACTGTGCAGGGATCCTCAGTGGACTGCGGTGACGAGTGTGCAGAGATCCTCAGTGGACTGCGACGACTAGAAAACTCAGCAATCCTACGTGGATCAGTGCTACAAGTGTTGTGTGGCCCGATCCTATGTGGGTCTGATCCTGTGTGGGTCAGCGCTCAGCGGTTCTGTGTGAGCCAGCGCCTACAGGTCCTGTGTGGGCCCGATCCTGTGTGGGTCTTGCGGGGGTTAGATACCTATCGATCCATTGTGGGTCCGACGACTTAGATGGAACAGTGATCATCTTTATATTCATCCGAAAAAGTATACCTGTGTGAGCTGAATCCTGTGTTACTCTCCTTTGTGGATTGTGTTGAGCTATCCTGTGTGGATTTACTATTTACTATCCTTTGTGGATTGTGTTGAGCTATCCTATGTGGATTACTGTTTACTCTCCTTTGTGGATTTTGTTGTGCTATCCTATGTGGGTATACGTTTTTGCTTTCCGGTGTGGACTGGGTTGTGCTTGGGCTCAGACGTTGCAGTCGAACATGAATTGATGACTTAGGTATATGTATGGGAATATACCTAAGAAGTGTAGGTTGTTACTTCGTGATTGAATCTTCCCTTTGTGGATTATCCTTTTTGGATTTCGGGAGACCATCGGGGGTCTCGTGGTCCCTACTGAGTAGCTTATACTCACCCCTGCACTGGCTATGCCCGCACTTTGTTGTGTTGGTTGCAGACGACGGACAGCGCTGATCGTGGTGGGGGCGTGCTGAGCAGGACGGTACCTGGAGGTGGACCACTGGACGGGACGTACTCGGAGCGGACAGCTGGACCGAGGAGCTGTGGAGGCTATCTGTACCCACCCATCAGGTGGGACTTCCAGAGGATGGCTCGATGATGCGGATTTTCTTTTCAGTTGATGTTTTCCCCTTTCAGTTGTACTTACAGTTGAGCTTGTATTTCCGGCCCCTTTTACTTTCAGCACAGCTTATTACAGTTTTTACTTAGTGTTTACTTTTCCGCTTTCTTACTCTGTGGCGCTTGTTTACTTTTCAAAGGCAATGCCTTCCCTTTTGTTGGGATTTGCGCCTTGGTGCTAGTCGCCAGCCCCTGGCCTATGGAAGGCGGGCTTGGGGTTAGTCACGGCACGGGCCCCGAGGACGGGTCGTGACAAATTGGTATCAGAGGTGGTCAGTTCTACCGCAGACTCTAATCTTTATTCTATGCGAAGAAATAGTGTTTAGCGTATTGAGTGTGGTTATCAGTCCAAGGAGTCCAGTGTTTGTGCGGCGGCCGACGTATCCGTACACCAGGACCCTAACTTCTGATTTCCGACTTCATGCACGAATACATTGATTGAATGTGTGTTTCAAGTTTTCTTTGTGATTACTTGTGTCAGCTCACCAGGTATATTGTTCTGATCATGGCACACTTGTTTCCTTTTCAAGATGGCCCCATGACGGCAGCCAGCTAGGGTTCCGAGAGTAGAGCGCGACGACAGCCCGCCGAGCGACGATGCCTCAGTACGGGGCCCGTTGACAGCAGAGGCACCGGCGGTACCTTTATCTGCCAATCCCGCGATGCTTCCGGCACCGACTGCTGACGATGCACGTCGCCTCGGAGCTCTGCACGAGTTCCAGCGCTAGCGAACACCCAGGTTTCGTGGGGAGACGGACCCCCAGGCAGCCAAGGACTGGCTACAGGCGGTCGTTCGAGTTTTCAGGCTAGTGAGGACACCAGCAGACCTCATGGTGATCCTCGCGGCGAGCCTACTGCACGCAGCAGCAGGACGATGGTGGAGCTTGATGCTCCAGGTGCACGATGAGGCCTCTCTTCCTTGGACGGACTTCGAGGGCCTCTTCCGCTTAGAGTTCATCCCGGCCACCCTCCGTGCGGTGCACATTCAGGATCTTCTTCAGTTGCGGCAGGGCATCTTGACGGTCGCCCAGTACGCGGTGAGGTTCACCGATCTTTCTCGATACTCGACCGACATGTACGGGACCCCTTCTTCTGGGCCCGGACCTTAGATAAGTGTTTGATATATGAGATCAGGGTATCGCTGATCTCCCTCAACATCCCGACCCATGCAGGGGTGCTAGAGCGAGCCCTTCTGATCGAGAGCTTTCTGGCTGAGTCCACAGCGAGACCTACCGCAGGGCGGCAGGTAGCAGAGTCTTCGGAAGCAGGTACCCGACAGATGACTTAGGGTTCCACGCAGACCAGACCTTCCGACAGACGACCTCGGGACACTGGCTCAGTAGTGCGGGGCACACAGCGCGGAGCCAGTCTTCCGAGAGGCAGGAAGTGGTACGCGTGCTGCGGGCAGGGCCACATGGCTTGTGACTGCCCGACCCGCCGTACCGAGGAGCAGCAGACGGTGGAGGGGCCACCCAGGCAGAGGCAGAGGGTCGACTGTGGCGGTCTACAGGGAGGAGGTGGATGAGGCAGAGGAGCTGGCTGAGCAGCAGGTGGTGGTCGACGCTTTGAGGCTCTGCCACCACCACCACCTGGAGGTCCGCCCCAACCACAGGGAGCTGGCGGGCAGAGACAGGCACAGATCCAGGTAGCAGAGGCCTACGACCACGGCGCGCCAGAGATGATTCGAGGTACAATCTGTGTCTATTCCACCCTTGCTGCAGTTCTTATAGACATAGAAGCGAGTCACTCTTTCATAGTCGCTGCTCTTGTTCGGAGCTCAGAGATTCTGACAGAGCCGTTGGCTCGATCCTTACAGCTAGATACCCCTACGGGAGCAGACTCGATGATTACACACTGGTGCCAGCAGTGTGAGCTTACTCTAGGAGGTGAGAGCTTCGGCTAGGATCTTCTTGTAGCAGCGTCGAGGCCTTATGACGTCATCTTGGGCATGGATTGGTTATCTACAGTCCATGCTCAGATTGACTGTTTTAGGCGCAAGGTGCGATGTGTGCGCACCGACGGGAGCAGGTTCACCTTCACCGACGAGAAGGGAGCCTTTGCAGCACAGGATGGACTCTCGCAGAGGAGGGGACAACCCATCACTCATCAGTTGGCTAGCCTCATCTTAGGAGCAGTGGACGTGCGAAGTCCTAGTTTTCCTGCAGTGGTGGATCAGTATGTGGACGTCTTCCCTGACGACGTCCCAGGACTACCTCCTCGCAGATAGGTAGACTTTTACATTGACCTGTACCCCGGGATAGCCCCGATATCCACTCCAGCATATCGGATGGCCCCCACTGAGCTTCGAGAGCTGCGGGTACAGTTGGAGGACTTGCAGGGAAAGGGGTTCATCCGACCCAGCGTTTCACCATGGCCTTCCCCGATATTGTTCACCAAGAAGGCGGACGGGAGGTTGCGACTGTGTGTATATTATCGTCGCCTGAACCAGGTGACAGTGAGGAACAAGTATCTGCTACCGAGGATTTATGACCTCTTCGATCAGCTCAAGGGAGCACAGTGGTTCTCGAAGATAGACCTCAGATCAGGCTATCATCAGCTCAGAGTTCGAGACGAGGACGTGCAGAAGACGACCTTCAGGTGACGGTATGGTCACTATGAGTTCTTGGTTATTCCCTTCGGCGTAACCAACACTCCAGCAGTGTTCATGAGCCTCATGAACAGGATCTTCCAGCCATACCTCGATCGATTTGTCGTGGTCTTCATCGATGACATTTTGGTGTACTCGACCACGGAGGAGGAGCACGCCTACCACTTGAGGGTTGTACTAGAAACACTCCGAGAGAACCAGCTTTATGGAAAGATCTCGAAGTGCTAGTTCTGGTTACGTGAGGTCCAATTCTTGGGGCACATCATTTCTGAGGTGGGAGTTGCAGTGGATCCCGCGATGATCGAGGCAGTGCTAGCTTAGGAGCCACCTAGGAGCGTGACGGAGGTGCGGAGTTTCTTGGGTCTAGCCGGATACTATAGAAGATTTTTGCCGGACTTCTCCAGAGTGGCGGCGCCACTCTCAGCTTTGACGAAGAAGGGGAAACCCTTCGTGTGGTCAGATAGATGTCAGCAGAGCTTTCAAGAGCTGAGACAGAGATTGACCAGCGCACCTATCTTGAGGTTGCCTGAGGAGGGAGTTAGATACGTAGTCTACTGCGATGCATCAGGGACCGGACTCGGGTGTGTCCTGATGCAGGAGAGGGCCGTGATTTCTTATGGATAACGTTAGTTGAGGCCGCATGAGCAGAACTACGCTAGCCATGACCTGGATTTAGCATCAGTGGTCTTCACTCTGAAGACATGGCGGCACTATCTGATGGGCGAGCGCTTTACAGTCTTTTCTGACCACCAGAGTCTCAGGTACATCTTCTCTCAGAAGGACCTGAACCTGAGACAGCGGCGATGGCTCGAGTTCCTCTAGGATTATGACATTGAGATAGTCTATACTCCTGGGAAGTGGAACGTGGTAGCCGATTCCCTCAGCAGGAGGACGGACATCCAGCTACTTGAGGAGGTGACAAAGCATCTAGCCACTTTGCAGATATCCTTCATGGATAGAGAAGGAGCAGCCTTCCTTCAGTCTCTCATAGTCTCTCCTCCACATCTACAGTGGGTCAGAGAGGCACAGCGTGGGGATGCTGACTGTGAGACACGGAGTGCACAGATATCCTCGGGACAGGCACCTGTTGATTTCTCCCTTGGAGCAGAGAACGACGTCCTTTTCAGAGGACGTACCTTGGTACCAGTCACTTTACGAGAGGAGGTGCTGAGAGAGTTTCACACTTCTCCTCTGGCGGTACATCCTGGAGTGGCGAAGATGTATCAGGACCTCAAACGACAGCACTGGGGGCCGGGCATGAAGAAGGCTGTCGTAGAGTTTGTTTCATGGTGCCTCACCTGCCAGCAGGTGAAGGCAGAGCATCAGGTACCAGTAGTCTTGGTACAGCCCTTGGAGGTCCAGGAGTGGAAGTGGGACAGGATAACTATGGACTTCGTGACAGGACTTCCATGCACATCCTGAGGTCACGACTCCATCTGGGTGATTGTTGACCGACTCACCAAGTCGGCACACTTCTTACCCATCCGAGAGCAGGGCTCAGTGGAGAGCTTGGGGCGTCTCTACGTTCAAGAGATTGTACGGCTTCACGGTGTGCCATCGACTATCGTCTCCGATCGGGACGCTTATTTTACTTCCCGGCTTTGGAAGGGATTGCAGGAGGCATTCGGGACGCGACTACGTCTAAGCACCGCCTTTCACCCTCAGACGGATGGTCAGATGGAGAGGACCATTCAGACTCTCGAGGACATGCTCCGCACATGTGTCCTCTACTTTGGTCACACCTGGGAGGACCACCTACCCTTGGTGGAGTTCGCGTACAACAATAGCTACCACTCCACCAACAGGATGGCACCATACGAGGCGTTGTACGGCAGACCTTGCAGATCAGCTTTGTGTTGGACAGACCCTGGGGAGTCAGCACTTGTGGGACCAGAGATGGTCCGGGCCACGACAGAGAAGGTCCAGGTCATCCAGGAGCAGATGAGAACAGTTCAGAGCTGGCAGAAGTCATATGCTGACAGGAGGCCGAGGCCACTAGAGTTCGAGGATTTCGACCACATCTTCCTGCGTGTCTCACCTCGATGTGGATTGCGGGGATTTGGCCGAGGCGGAAACTTGTCTCCATGATTCATTAGACCATTCCAGGTCCTCAGCAGGATTGGCGAGATGGCTTATTGCCTGGCTCTACCACCTCAGTTGCACCGGGTGCACGACGTCTTCCACGTATCTCGGCTGAGGAGATACGTGCACGACCCGACGCACATCATTGACCATGGGGAGCTAGACGTGGATGATGGGGCGTCTTTTACGGAGGTCCCGGTGGAGATAGAGTATAGATAAGAGCGGGTCCTACGTGGATGATCGATTCCTCTTGTGCACATCCGATGGCAGCACGGGAACCTCCAGGAGAGCACTTGGGAGCGGGAGGCTCAGATGCGTGCTCAGTACCCACATTTGTTTCCCTAGGTTATGATGTATCTTTACGGGGACGTAA
Organism: Viscum album; assembly: GCA_963277665.1. Lineage (NCBI taxonomy): Eukaryota > Viridiplantae > Streptophyta > Magnoliopsida > Santalales > Viscaceae > Viscum > Viscum album. The sequence goes on along the minus strand of OY728121.1, from coordinate 198,307,337 downwards.
TGTCCTGAGGTGGGAGTAATGTAAAGACCCGTAAATTTCAAGGAAATTTTTTTTCTTAATTTTCTTTGGAATTTTACAAGAACGTAGTTTCTGATGGAACCTGATTCCGAGACCCGGTGTGCCCGGAATCATTTTTCGAAGTTTTGCTCGGGTACGTTCAGTGAATGGACGATCGGGTTTTTCTAACTTTTGAGTTGGTTCCCGGAATCGAATTCTGAGGGCACCAATGAAATCACAGTGCCGATATTTTCTTAGAAGCGCCTCTTCCGGAGTTGTGTTTGCTCGGGTGTGGTTTTTAATTTTATGGGCTTAAAGTTAAGAAATAAAATAATTGTATGACAAACTTTATTTTATTTCACTTAAGCCACTTGGAAACCACTTGAAGAAACGTAAAGGCGGCTTAAGCTGAGTTGATCCATATAGGATGCTATCCAGAAATATCCTACCCCCTTGGTAGGATATTTGTGAGGTGGGGCCCGCATGAGCCCCGCCGCTTCTTTTCCGCTAAGTAACGCACCCGCGAAAACCCATCATTATGAAAGTCAACTGACGCATTTTCTTAAATTATTAACGCACCATTTAATTGGGTGGTTTATTTCGTGAATTAAATGGGCAGTTTCTTTCGTTGAATTAATTCTACGAATTAATGGGTCGTTACTTACCTCTTATTTGTTTGCTGGCGTAATAATAAAATAAGACCAACACGACATTTGGAGGATTACACGTTGAGAGGTTTTGACAGAGTTCTTGAGCCTTCGTCCTCCTTCGCGAAGAACGCGAAGAACGTGATGAACGTCGTCACCCTCGGAGTTTGATGACGCTTCATCCGAGACGTTCTTCCCCGCCCCGATCTCCGATCACCAACTGCTTGAGGTAAGAGATCTCGGGTTTCTTTTTAAACTTCCTTGTGGTTTACAACAACACATGGATTTAATTATTTACAATTAAATCTATTGTCTCTTGGTCCGTTGAGTTCGTCGACGCAACGCCGGATTCCGCGACGACGCGATGCCTTCCACGACACGACGAACCCCTCCTTCGGCGACAAGAAATTCTGCGAAGAACGCTCACGCGCGACGACTTGTCCAGGTAGGGATTTTTGTTTTGGAATGCCCTGTTTCCATGAACGTTCCATTAAAATTAAAGATCCGGTTGCAAATGAACCATTTTAATTTATTAAAATTTTTGATTCATGTGTTGAATTATTATTTTTTTCTCTCGTTGTTTATCTCTAACGCGGAGGCTACGGGCCAAACGAACATGGCCCGACAACCCTCCGTCGTTCTTCGTGGTTGTGCGGATTTGGCGGGCGATGGAAAATCCTAACGCAAGGGCAGTTTGTTGATTCCGCAGTGAAAAACGGAACCCAGGAGGAGCACCGGCACAGACGGGAAGGAAAACGGACCACCGGAGCAACTCCGGTGGCCCGCAGAAGATTTCGGCGGGGCGGGTCGCCGGCGCGGCGGCGCCGGCAGCCAGAGGCGGCAGCGCCCCGGCGCACCGCCGGATGAGGCCGCCGTGGCTGAAGCCGCGGCGGCGGAGGCCAACATATCCGCGGCCGCGCGGGTCCGGTTCGCCCGCATGGGACGCGGCAGAAGCCGCGTCCGCGGTTCTCCAGCGCGGCCCACGTGGGGCTGCGACAACTCCAGAACGCGGGGGCAGCGCCCCGCGGCGCCCAGGCGCTCGGCCGCTCATCCGAGCCGAGCCAGGCCGGCCCGACCGGCCAGGCCGCACCCTGGCCGGACCAGGCCGGGTTTGGCCAGGTGGGACCGGGTCGGGTCGACCCGGTTCGGCCGATCTCGGGGGGGGGGGGGGGGGGGGGGGTCGGGCTGGGTCGGCCCGGGCCCGGACCCCCCGTCCTCGGACCGTTTTCGGTCAAATGCATGTAACATGATCTATGGGCCTCCAAACAACTCACCATCAGTGGCAACGCGATCCTTGGATCGAGGCGGTCGTTTCGTTATATCGCACTCAAGGTTTCGGAATACTTTGAGTTCGGTTTGGTTGGTTCGTACACGAAACCAACTGGGCCCTCGGAGCGGAAACGCTCATATCTTGAGCTACGGACGTCTGATTGACGTGCTGTCAGCTTTGTTGAATTCCTCTATGTGAGACAGATCTTTTGGCTCACTCCGCCCGAGGTTTGGACACAGGTGGAGTACGGTCGGGTTGGTTTTTCCTTAAAAACCAACCGGACCCCTGGGACGAAAAAGCCAATAACTCTCAGACCAGGCATCCGATTGACGCGCCGTCTGCGACGTTGAGTTCTTGTTGACGATACGGAACATTTCGATACATCAACATCGGACTTTGTGACAGTTGATGTATCGGCCTCTCGGCTCGTGGAGCGGACCCTCCCGAACGAGCTTGCTATGTGTGGGAACCCTAGAGCTGGCTGCGACTGCTACTTCGACAGCGACGACCGTGCAGAGATCCTCAGTGGACTGCGACGACGACTGTGCAGAGATCCTCAGTGGACTGCGGCGACGACTGTGCTGAGATCCTCAGTGGACTGCGGCGACAACTGTGCAGAGATCCTCAGTGGACTGCCGTGACGACTGTGCAGAGATCCTCAGTGGACTGCGACGACTACAGCACTCAGCGATCCTACGTGGATCAGTGCTACAGGTCCTGTGTGGGCCCGATCCTTTGTGGGTCCGATCCTGTGTGGGTCAGCGCTTAGTGGTTCTGTGTGAGCCAGCGCCTACAGGTCCTGTGTGGGCCTGATCCTGTGTGGGTCTTGTAGGGGTTAGTTACCTATCGATCCTTTGTGGGTCCGACGACTTAGATGGATCATTGATCATCTTTATCGTCATCCGAAGAAGTATACCTGTGTGAGCTGAATCATGTGTTACTCTCCTTTGTGGATTGTGTTGAGCTATCCTGTCTGGATTTACTGTTTACTATTCTTTGTGGATTGTGTTGAGCTATCCTATGTGGATTACTGTTTACTCTCCTTTGTGGATTATGTTGTGCTATCCTGTGTGGGTATACATTTTTGCTTTCCTGTGTGGACTGGGTTGTGCTTGGGCTCGGACGTTGGAGCCTAACGGGAATTGATGACTTAGGTATATGTATGGGAATATACCAAAGTAGTGTCGGTTGTTACTTTGTGATTGTATATTTCTTTTGTGGATTATCCATTGTGGATTTCGGGAGACCTTCGGGGGTCTCGGGGTCCCTACTTAGTAGCTTATACTCACCCCTTCACGGGCTATGCACGCACTTCGTTGTGTTGGTTGCAGATGACGGATAGCGCTGATCGTGGTGGGGGCATGCGGAGCAGGACGGTACATGGTGGTGGACCACTGGGCGGGACGTACTCCGAGTGGACAGCTGGACCGAGGAGCTGTGGAGGCTATCTGTACCCACGCATCAGGTGGGGCTTCCAGAGGACGGCTCGACGCTGCGGCTTTTCTTTTAAGATGTTGTTTTCCCCTTTCAGTTGTACGTACAGTTGGGCTTGTATTTCCGGCCCCTTTTACTTTTAGCACAGATTATTACCGTTTTTACTTAGTGTTTACTTTTCCGCATTCTTACTCTGTGGCGCTTGTTTACTTTTAAAGGCAATGCCTTCCCTTTTTTGGGATTTACGCCTTGGTGTTAGTCGCCAGCCCCTGGCCTCTGGAAGGTGGGATTGGGGTTAGTCACGGCATGGGCCCCGAGGATGGGTCGTGACATTAGTCCAGTTCCTACACATCATAAATTAATTCTGGATCATTTAACTAATGTATAAAAACAATGTGAATTCATTTTCTTGGTTTTATCTTTGTCAGTTTCTATTTTCTCCTAAATTAATATCAGTTTTGAATAAAAATACACCGTTCAGAGTCATATCGGTCATAGTGTACGTCAGATTGGGGTGGCCCTAATTCCTATGTGTCTCAAAAAATGTAGGTATCATTTTAATAATGTATCAAAACAATCTGAATGTGTTTACATGGTTTTGATTTTTCCACTTATGTTTTTTACTAAAATTTTATTTCAAACAAGGAAAATTTTCTTTTAGTCATACAAGTAGCATCATGTGTGGGTTTGACATGAGAATGATCCTTACTTGTAGAAAAATGAATTAAGAGTTATTTTCCTAAATTATCATGACATTAAGAGTTTTTTTTCTTAGTTTTCAGTGGGGGACACTTTTTGTATTAAAATGAAAATTTTAAATACATAACAGAAATATTGAGTCGTACCGGCCACACTCAAAGTTGGATTTAGGTTTGGATGATTCATACACATCCAAAATGACTTTTGGATCATTTTACAATAGTAAAAAAATAATCTAAATGAGTTTCCTATCTTTGGAATATTATAGTTTTTTTTCACTAAAATTAATGTCAATTATGTATAAAAAGATGCACATAGATTCAAATTAGTCACACTGTGTGTCATATTAATGTGTGGATGCTTCCAAAATGTCTCTAATGACTTATGGATTGTTTTCCTAAAGTATTAAATAAATACTAATGTGTTTCCTATATTTTGATTATGAAAAATATTTTTTTTCTAAAACGGCATTTTAAGCAAGAAATATACACTTTTACTCACACGGGTTGCATCTAGTGTGGGTTTGACATGAGACTAATTCATAGACATAAAAATTGAATTATTAATTATTTTCAAAAATTATAAACGAAATATTAGTTTGTTTTCTTCGTTTAAGTTGAGTGACTCTTTTTTATATTATAATGTCAATTTTAAACTGATAATAGACACTTTGAGTCATAATGGTAACACAGCGAGTCTGATTGAGGTAAAGATAATTCCAACATGTAAAAAATTACTTATTGATCAATTTCATAAAGTAAAAAATCTATATATATATATATATATATATTATTTTTCTTCATTTTGAGATTTTCAGTTGTTTTTTCCACTAAATTTAATGACAATATTGAATACAATGGTGATTTATGAGTGATACAAGTCACACCATGCAACAAATTGGCAAGAAGGTGATTCTAAAATATCCTTATCGACATTTGTGTCATTTTTAAAAATTATAATAATAATATGAATGTGTTTCCTCAGTTCTGAGTAATCCACATTTGATTTTACTAAAATGTCTTTTTAAATATGAAAAACGTATTTCTAGTCATAAATGTTTCATCAAGAGTGGGTTTGAAATAAGACTGATTCATATACATCAAAATTAATTATGAATTATTTTCCTAAATTATCAAGACAATAAGTGTGTTTTTCTCATTTTTTAGTTATTGACACTTTTTTATTAAAATTAAATTTCTAACTATTACTAAACACATTGAGTTTAAATGTTGTCATTGTAATTCAAATAATGGTGTGTCTGATTCATACACGTAAAAATGAATTATAATTTTTTTTCCTAAAGTACCAGAACAATAGTAATGTATTTTCCCAGTTTTTTTTATGTTAGTTGTTTTTTATTAAAATTGTTTTCAATTTTGAATTAAAAGTCTCACTAGGAGTCATACTGATCACACCATGCATCAGATTGAAGTTTTTTTAATTCTAACATTGTATGATGTAATATGTATATTATTCCAAATGTATAAAAAAATATGAATGCGCTTCCTCATTTTTTGAGTATTCCACTTTTAATTTTTTTTTAATTCCATTTTAAACACAAAAAATGCACTTTCAGTCATATATGTTTCATCAGGAGTGGGATCGACATGATACTGTTTCTTACACATTAAAAATTAATTATTAATCATTTTTATAAAATATCAATACAATAATAGAATATTTTATTTGATTTTGATGAGTTACACATTTTATGAAAATTTCAGTTTTAAATTTATAAGACACATTGAGTCATACAGCTCAAAACATGAGTCTAATTGAGGTGTGTCTAATTCAAAAATGTAAAAAATGAAATACGTGTCATTTTCATAATGTTCCAAAACAATACGAATTTTTTTTCTTGGTTTTGAGTTTGTCAGTTATTTTTTAGAGTAAATTAATGTAAATTCTGAATAAAAAGACACTCTTGGAGTCATATCGTTCACACTGGTCATCATATTGAGGTATAGATGATTCAACACATCTAAAATGACATAATGATCATTCTCATAAATTATAATACCAATTTGTATTCATATCCCCAGTTTTGAGTGTGCCACTTTGTTTTACTAAAATTTAATTTTAAACTTGAAACATGAATTTTTAGTCAAATAGGTTGCATCACATGTGGGTATGAATTGAGACTGATTTATAAACATCAAAAATGCATTATGAATCAGTTTCCAAATTTATCAATACAATATAATCACATTTTATTATTTTTCAATGATTCAAAAAATTTTCTATTAAAATGTATATTCTAAACTGGTAACAAAAAATTTGAAACAAGTCCTACTCGATGACCGTTGTATATCAATGTTGGTTTTCCTCATATAGTTCTCTCATAAAAATAAATACATTGGTTTTTTATTACACAAATATTTATTCAAATATTAATGTAATATTATAAACTTGTTTGATGATTCTGTGTTGAACAAATGTTTCTTCAATAACAAAAGTATAAAAATTGAATATTCCAACATAGATTGATCTTATTGGTTCATTAATACCTTGTATAAAATAACATAAATAGGTGGTGAAAAAATTATTTCAATAATCCCCCTAAATTAATTTCAAAATGTATCTTATCTTATGTGAACTTTTTTAATGCACTTTTCGATAATTGTCCTCAATCATAATCTTGTTATGATCCCCATTTTACATCACTATTGAAAAATACTACATCTTTCTAGCCAATACATTGCCTCCTCCTCAACCTCAATCTATATTTGACTATATACCTCTTCCATTTCCTCCACTTTGATCTCTAATTGTTACCGTGCCTCCACCTCCACCTTTAACAATGCCATTTCCAAACAATTTTATTCCTTCCAGGCCAGTGCTTCTAAACAAATTGATTTCTTCTATTATACTTCTAATTATAAATAGATAAGAAATTAATATATAATCATTCTGACACTAATGTTTCAAACCCAAACTATATTTGAAAATTCATAAATTATACAATATAACATACATATGAGGTAATCACCAAAAAAATTTCTCATCATACTATCTGACAAAAAATACACTACCCACTCATATCTAAATGAATTATTTCGTCATTTAATTATATAGTTTGTCAAAAATCATGAATGTACTAAGAAAATAAAAATAAAAAAAATTATTATGAAAAAAAATTAATGAAATTTTATTTACATTCAAAAAATAATTGAAGGGGGGTGCTGAACATTTCTTGATTTATGATCTCTCTCATAATGTTGAAAACAAAATACCCAAAATCATTACCATTTTCTTGTTTCCGACAATATAGAAACATATTACTAAATATGTATATTGTTTTGAAATTTTTTTATACTTAAATATTTCTATATATGTTGCAATTTATTTCATTTTTTGTAATTCATAGGCTTTATCCCTTTTGACACCAACATAATACAATAATATTGACTACATTTAGTGATTTCCTTATTATTAAAATTTTATTGTTAAAACATAGATTGACAAATATGATTCAAATATATATATATATATTATTGATTTTTATGTATTATAAATTCCCAATACACATCATGTGTGGTATGTTGGGTGGATATCCATTCATTGGATCCAAAAAATAAATATTCAGGGTGTTTACGTTGACAACAATCATTATTCAGGGAACCATAAAAAACAAAAACCATTATGTAATTCCAAAATTAAAAAATATTTTATGTAACAAGATTGTAGAGATTGAATTTTACATTTTATGAATCAAAAAGTGTATGCCAATTCAATTCTGTGACTAAATTCTTCGAGTAACTCATTTTTTATTCTTAATTTGATTATATTCCAAAGTTAGTTCTATTATAGAAATGATCGAGGGAATAATTAATCCAAATTGTTCATTTCAACATATTCTATTTAAATAATTTTAATAAATGTTCCTATAGAAAATATAAATAGTTATTAACAAAAATAAACATAATATCTCACTATTTGGACATGATTATTATGAAAATGTACCATATTTGTCTATTTACAACTATTATGTCCAACCCTTCATGTTTGAGAATCTCATTTTGAGTATAGAGACCAATTTTTTCAATGAACTAACATCCAGTTATTTTTTTTCATATTCACTGTAACAAATAGATTTATCTTTAAGTGTGTTCTCTACATGATGTTATAAAGATAATTAATATTTATTTTTAACTAGAAGAGAAAATATACTATCAGAAAGATATTTTTTGGGTCTATCCAGTATATTTTTTCATTCGACCATCTGTTTCTTCACACCTTTTCCATATGTAATATCAAACCTCACTTCATACCTTCCGTCACCATATGATACAGGTTTTTCAAATGAAAAAATTTTGTCAAATACATACCACATGTATCTTTATAAAACTATATGACCATGCAATGGAAGATCCATAATCTTCTTTTACCATTGTAATATCTGAACCATTAATCGGAATAGGTAACTCAGTATTTAGCTAATGAGATAACTCAATCACCAATCTCATGTGATATTTCGGGATGTCTTGATGGAGTATCTAATATTCTATGACATTATACACTATACCTATCACAACATGGTGGTCCATGGGTGTTGATAGATATAAATTGAATACAAATATACCCTATGTATTTTTAGTAATATAAAGTTATTTAAAGTCATTTGATTAAAATTTCGGAGGAATTGAAATGAAAAAATGTATTACCGTGGGTAAGATATATTGTTGGAGGGTATGACAAGCCGCAGTGCTAGTGGGATCACATGGTTCATGTGTGTATATTTTCCCCATCATCGGTTCCCTTTAATACATTATCTAACATTGGTCTACCAAAATTAGATCGAACATTAATATCATTCAGGGTGTCTTTTTTTCTATTATCATCTCAAAATATTATTTGTTTCTTCACGTTGTTGTATCTTCTTGTAATATGTTTGAGGAGGGACTCCAATTCTAAATCCTTTTGCACGACCATATTGTTCAGGATACTTCAAAGCTACTAAAATTAGCTTCTCTTCTTGTATGGTTGTTACCGATTCTTATGTATAAATCATATAATATAAACATAAACATAAATATATACTATTATATAATATTTTTATAAAGAATAATTAATTAAAATTATTTAATACTTAATCATGTTCCCCATACTTTTTTTTGTGTTGTCATCAACTAATTTACCCTTCTTATTTAAACGATACTAATTTAATAGCACATGATATGGGATGGTAGTGGATTCAGATTTTGATTCATCAACATTCATATAAAAAAGTAACATATTTTGTTTCATATCACATAATTAAACATTTATTGTTGATTAAAAATTCATTCCATTTTCTTCTCTAATGAAGTGTATGGCATCCTCAGTTTGTGATATGGGTACATTAGTTTTTATGAACATTCATTATTTTCTTCTATTTCAATATCATGATTTAACAATTTTCAATGAATATAGACAATAAAAGTAATTCCAAATAATATTATAATGGCTACAATTCACTTGAAACGAATTCACATAGAAATGGTTGGTGAATGTAGTCCATGTTAACATCTTTTTAATGTGATCATAGCAAATGGTTGCGTGGGGATTTACTTTCTTGTTAGCATCCCTAATATGCTACTTAATAAGAAAAGTGAAGAAGTCACTATTGGATTTTTTAGTGGACTTTAAGACTAATATATAATAGAAATCAACTAAAATAAAGAGACTCTATAGGTAATAATGACAATTAAATCAACAATTTATTATATACTTTTTTAGTGAAAAAGATAAAGTATATCAAAAAATTATAGTTATATATTTTTAAAGGATATCATTTGTTATAGGATAGATTTGGAACCATGAATCAATATTAATCATCACATTCATCCTCTTTGTAAAACCAATAAACTAATTAAAATTAACTTATTAGGGTTAATATTTTTGTTTTTTTGATTCCAACCAACCTAAAATGTTATTCCCTAAATTTGTTCCTTCATAATTTTCTTCAAAAATATCTTGTTGCATAATTTTTTTCATCAATAAGTTTTTGATCCCCTAATAAGTCCACAGTTTCATCATGAATAGAATTTTCTTCCTAGAGATTTGTAACATAATCATGTGAAGAAAAAATTGTCACCATAAGTAGTCCAAAATTTAATTTTTCATGAATAACAACAATACAATAAACTCCATTCATAAAATTCCACATTATCTTGTATATTGCATGAACATTGTTTTTGTCTTGAACATAGATATAAAACATCAATACTATAGTAAAACTAAGCTCCATTTCCTATATTTAATCCATCCTCTGATGCTTGATTTTCTTCAATATATTGGTGATGGATTACTCTCCCTATTTCAAACTATCCATACTCCCACCATTCTGTTTCCATAGATCCTTGATAAAATAAATCTTGAACAATTATTTATTAATTTTCCCCTAATATTCACCCCCCTATTTTTGGAAATCGACCATTGTTGCTTGAACTACTCTAAAAAAATTCATCTCTAACTGGGTACTTCTGATCATTTTTTATTTCTACCTTTCAGAGTAGTTCAAAAAAAATAGAAGAGACAAGGGAGGAGTATAAAGGAACAAAATTAAATAATTAATTTTTAGTAGATTAAAGGGCCTTGATACAACCCTAAGAACATCCACTCATCCACACTGAGATTCAATGACTCCAACCTATTTTACGAGTCATTTTTCCTCAAATGTATCAAAAATATAAGAGCATTATCTCCACTATGTGTCCAGAATAACGTAAATGAAATTTTAATCAAGCATTCTAAAATATAAAATTTAAAAAATTATATAATTATCATTTAAATCCAAATGACATCCACTCCCATACATTTACTTCCACTCATAAACATTTTCAATTTTATACATTCTCTATAATTATTCATTTTTTGTAAGGTCTTGGAGGAGATACAGAGTTGTGGTGGTATTGGTGTGAGGTTGATTGTCGATCTTGACAATCATCCATTTTTCCAAGATCCAATGACAATTTATCTTGAAGATGAAGTCAAAATCACATCTAGAGACCTCTTCTAAATGTGTGAGGATACATTTGAGATTCATATTGTTGACCTTCTAAATTTATCAAGGATAAATGGTAAGATAATAAAAAGGTGTCTTTGGTTGTTTCATTCACAAAAAAATGTGCAACATGATAATTTTTTGGAGGTCACCCATTATAGTGGAATCCCCATTCAAGTATGATCAACTACAATGTTTTACTAAGATCTAAAGTGACAACAACCAAATTAAAGTTAATTTTTTTGATGTATTTTCAAAATTAACAGAGTGATTCCGATAATAAAATACATTTCATGAAACAAAAAAATACATTTATTTTGTTTTTGTTCATTTTTATGTGACATTTTATGTGTTTTTAGGAAGTTGTAAATGTGGAGGATGAATGGATAAAATAGTTTAAGAATTATTTGGGAGATACAAATTTTAAAGTCATGGAAGTGGCTTTTATGGAGAATAATGAATATAATTCCAGTGGGAGGTATGTCATAGAAGAACATTGGAACCACTTTGATGGGAGAAAGTCAACTTGGAAAGTGGGAGTTCAATCCTTCATCAAGAGATGGAAGAAAATATATCGTATGAGGGTAGGTTAAATAATGTTAGTTATAGTTTTTTGTAAAAGAGTTTTGAATTATATTAACTTTTTTTAAGAGAGTAGAACTTTTCATGCAAGATTTGGGAAAACAATTATTTTATGAGGGAATTTTATTTTATTGTATATCCATATTACTAAAATGATTCCTTATTTACACAACTGTATTTGTGAAACTCATGGTCCTTTTATGAAATGTTATTTCTATAGCTTATGACTATTATGTATTGTATGATTCATTAAATTATCATATATTAGATATATTTTCCAAAAATAAAACTGAGATAAATGGTTTTCTTGTGGATTAGAGGCATGGAAAATGATCAGAAAAACCAACCTAGTTACATTACATAGCCGCTTTATATTCATCTTGGTGCATATTTAGTTGACATTTCCTAGGTTAGGTGATTATAAGGATTGATTATTTATTGGAATGGCTAATATCAAATGATAGCAAGTGGTGACTTGTGGAGTTTGTGTCATAAATGGTTTTTTGGTTATTCATATAGGGATTTATTTTTTACCTAGAATTTAAAAAATTGTTATTATTTATATGCATGTAGACATTTATATTCATGGGATTCTATTATATACGATTTTACATGGATTCACTTTTCATGTGAGATAGTTTTTAAACCATTTCTCATGGATCATATTCAATGCTAAATACTTATTATCAATCGTTTTGATGTTGGTTGCTGGTATTAATGGTGGAGTAAAATTTTGATTCATCTTAATTTAGGTTTTCAATAGTTTGACTATATTGTGATGTTATAATTTTTTAAAAGAGATATGTATTGATAAGTTAACATACAAAAACACAAATAATGAAAAATAAATTCTTAAATTAGGTCACATTATAAGTAATCACATTTTTATTTGATATTTATTTATTTAAAAAATTAATTTACAAAAAAAAGATAAACTCATATATAACCTCCTCTATAGATGACGCCGCATAAGGAAACACTTATACTATAATACGATCTTTTGTGTTTTGAAATGATACGTTTTAATTTATAAATTTAAAATAACGTAAATTAATAAAATATATAATCTATTGTTATATAAAAAATTAAACATTATTTTGACTAATTAAAATTGCAAAGGACAAGGGAAATTATTGGAAACTGTTCGTTCATAATTCAAATAAATGGTTTCTCCAATAATGATCTACCTAACCTATTGATTATCATCTTCTCTCTTATAAATTTAATGTTTAATTATATATATTTTTCATTAAAGGTATTAGTAAGAATAACATATCAATAAATTATAAACATCCCTCTTCTTGACTATGCATTGCAACTTATCGGTATCAAATAAAATACAGAAACAATATGCTTATTTTGATTTACATGAAAACTTTAATAGTATCTATATTATTTAAATATTAATATATAACATATTGATAATTCTAACCAATATAAACAAGGAAATTTAAAAATTATTTCCTTGAAATAGATTAACCCATTCACAATAAAACCATATGTATATGAACCCACATTATATTATTCAGATCAAATTATATTCCCTCAAAACATAGTCCAATAAAATGTCAAACTATTTTTATTTTCACATATTGTGGAAACAAGATTCAAATAAATAAAAACCACACTATCTAAAATAAAATAATAAATAAAATAGTGGAATCATCAAAAAATTAACCATTGGTTACAACAACATATAGAGATGTAGTTAGTAGTGGTCTCTTATGTTGATAGAATGAGTTTAAGGAGTAGGGGTGGAATGGTGTATGTATAGGGTAGTGTGTGAGAGAGATATGATATTTAGGATTCCTTGTGGTTAAAAAAAATGAGAAAAATAAAACCACAAGTCCTCGAAAAAAAACAATGATGGAGGAAAATGAGAAAATGACATATATTGGATTCTATCATTAATTAGTCTAAGAGATGGTATAAGAGGAGCACCGACTGCCAGGGAGTTTTGTGAGATCTTGAGAATCACCACTGAATGATTCACAGTTATAGTTATTTTAAATATACCGGGGATGCTTTAATCATCACTTTAAAAAAACAATGATAAAACGTCATTTTACCTGTGGTAAATTAAGAAGCACTAATTAATGTAATCATTCTTAGTGTGTTTTTAGCGTCGAAAAAGCTCGATCGTTATGTGCACTATAGAAGAACTGATAAAATTAGCTATTAATAGTGATGATAATTTATTGGTAATGACGATTATAAATAGAAAATTTGTAAAAATAGTTTTTATAATTACATATTTGTTTATTACATTTTTACAACTATATAATTATATAATTATTTTTTTATAATTATGTTAAAACGACAAAAATAGTCAAATTATTTTATTTGTAATTATAAATATGTTTTTTTATTAATATAATAAATATAAATTTATAAATATATTTATAATTATGTATTTATAATTATAAATATATTTATATCATTATATATATTTATATAATTATCTATATTTAATAATTTTTTATTTATATAAACACTGTAAATATATTTATTATAATTTTACAAATATTTAAATATTTATTATAATTTTATATATATTTAAATATATATATATATATATATATCCCTCAAGGTGCAACTCAATGGTAGTTTCCCTTATGGGTTTTAGCAAGGTCTTGTGTTCATGTCTCACCAAATAAATTACATAAATACATTTATTAATATTTTATAATTATTTAAATATTTATACTTATTTATTCATAATTATGTAAATAATAATTTAAAAAAATATTTATTTTTTATTATAATTATATATAATTATATAAATTTACCATTATTTTAAATATACATTTATAAATTTATTTATAAGTAATTATTTTCAATATATATATTTAACTTTATTAATGGATAATGTTCTATAAATGCCTTTTAAATATCAAAGTAATTTCATAATTCAGAATGGGTACACTTAAATTTTGTTTTGAAAAAATGGTTTACTTGTATTAATTAAATATAAATTATTTGAAAATTATGGATATATATATACTTAAGTATACATGAATATATATTGAAAATACTAAAACATATTTAATATATATATATAATAAAAAATAATCAATTTCAGAAAAATAAAATATTAGAAATTAATACATGTTACCTAACTATAATAATATTAAAAATAAATAATTAAAATTGACAGGTTAATGACATAATATATTAAATGTATCGTGTTATAATGAGATTCTAAAATATAAATTAAACAATGTATAAATTACATAAATATTAACTGTATGTGTTGCTATATAAGATTTCACTAATTTCGTAAATATTTGTGTGCATGCGTTGTATTTAAAAATGTATTAATTACAACTATGTAGGTGAAAACAATGTAACACACAATGTATGATATATTTTAAAATGAAATATCAAACAACATAAAAAATCAATAATCGGGTAATGTGTTTATATTTTATTAACATTCTATATATTTATATTTAATAAATATTTTAATTGTTCATACTTTTTTTAATTCACTCATTAATTAATTTTGAAATATTTTTTTAATTTATTACTTTATTTAATTTTGTGGTTGAATTATTATAATTTACTCATTTTATATCTCAATATTTAATGTAAAATATTTATTAATATTTATAATCTATATATAAATATCAATTAAATTTATTCATTTTTATCAATAATTACATTATTAATAAAATGATTAATATTTTTCAAAATTTACTCAATTATAATTTTTTTAAAAATATTTTCATTTTTTAAATTTTTTAATTTTAAAAATCTATACATTTAAAATATGTTATTGATTAATTTCTAAAATTTATATTCATTTAATTAATTTTAAAAAATAATTATTTAATTAATAAAACTGTTAATAATTTTTTTGTTTAATTATTTAACATTATTCCGGACCTTTATCATTGCTAAAATAGCTCTGATAAATGATACCCTTTATTAGTGAAAAAAGTAAAGCATTCATCAAAGGAATCTTCTATTAGAACTGAAAGAAAAATATTGTTAAAGGATAACCTTTATCAATGCACATAATAAAGCCCTGATAAATGATACCTTTTATCAATGCTAAATGAAAGCACTGATAAATGCTACCCTTTATCTACAATTGTATTTGAACTGATGACAGTTGAATTTTTTAGTTCTCTTTTCTTGAACTGATAAATGATAGTGATATTAAACCCACTTTTATAGAAATGTATTCCAATAATATTTTAAAAATTATGTTCATTAATAGATTTATCCATAAAGGATACCTTAATCTCTCAAAGTCATTGATGTACTCATTCATATCAATTAAATGATATTAGTATGAATTTTTCTCAATCATTTTTAAATAATCAATGAAATATTTATTTTGTTACCAATAATACAATAGAAGTAATTATCAAACAATTTCACTCATTTCTAACGTTTGATGGTCTTTCTCTATTAGATAAAAATTTTCATTCATAATCACCATAACAATGATTCAATATGAGTCTCAAAATTTTCCATCATCAAATGTATTATTTATTATAATAGAACTCAAAACCTACATGGATGATTATGGTGTTATGTTATCTATAATAGATGTTTTTATAACATTTGTATCATGTGTTATAGTGATTTAACAGGAAAATTTATTAAATTTTCACCTAATATAATGATATAACCATTTAATTTATATCATATCCATTAGTGTCCCAAAATCTCAATTTTATTAATATTTTATTACACTTTATCATTCCTCTCTAAAAATTGTTATTTAGGTATACCATTATGGAAATTATATCAAATATAACTCTTGGATGGATTAGCGAACATATCCTTTCATAAATATATCCAATGGATTTTTCTGAAACTTTTCCCTTAAAAATCCGATCATTTTGGGTTTCCAATTTATTTGTAACCTAATTCATACAACATTACAAAGTTAACTAAATTTTAATTATATATATTTCTACCAGACCATTTATAATAAAATCTATTGTCACTCATATTAATCATGAAACCACCCTTTTAGTGGTTGAGTTATTTATATGTGATTACATTTAAAGGAATGAAATAGTTTTTATTGTTATGGGATTTAAAAATCCTAACATGTTATCTCATGTATTCCCTTCATGTATGTATGCTTCTAATTATTAAGTTTTTATTTCCAAAACCTTAATAAAAATTAATATTTTGAAAGCATATTTATGTATAACACATCATATGACTTGTGATATTTATTACTTACCCAAAAATAAAATTCAATTATATTCACACGTATCCAAATTCATCCCATGAACACAGTACATGAAACTCTTCCACATAGATTATTAGAATCCTAAACAACAAATATCTATATAATAGAAGTAATATTATATCTTGTTTCCAACCCAAACATTTTTAGATAGAACCTTGACCCCAAGTCTATTGAGTAGGTAATCCCAAAGACCCACTATCTATTGATGAATACTCAAGATAATCCTCAGTTTTAAAAAATATCCTAGCACCTAATATGAATAAATCCTAATTAACATTTACTCTCAAGTATATAACCCATAAATAAATCATAATGATGTTTTTCTGTAACTAAATATTATTTTTTACATACCACGTAACTCCTTATATTCAGGGATAACATTTTTAAGACGTGGTTTGAGACTTTAAACTGAACTACATATCAATTCTTAATATAAAAATTTAAATTTATTAAAAACAATGTTGGGAATAACGTAAATAAATTAAATTTTATAAATTTTGATATATGATAAATATATTTGTAAATTTCAAAAATTAATCATTTTTAAACATATTTATAATTAAACATGACTTATGAAAATTATATTTATAAATATAAAAAATTAATATTTATTTTATTATGAACACATTCATAAAAAAATTTCACATGGTATCTAATATTAGACCCTTCATATTCAAAATATATCATATTTATGAAAAAATTTCTATTGATATCAACATTTCATATTTTATATAAAAAATTCATATTTTAAATTAAAAATTCATATTTTATGTAAATATTTTACAACAAAATATCAAATATTACATTTTAATTAAAATTTTATCAAAACCACTAAAAAACTCTTTATGGTTTAAAAAAATTCTATATAAGACCTTTAATATAAATATCTCATATTATTAATTATAAATATTTCATAATTGATTTTTAAATTCTATATTTTTTACCTTATATTGAAATTTATAAATACCTTATATATTGATCGACTATGTAAATCCATGTTAAATGTTGATCACACTTATAATATAGTTTTAAAACAGTTTAATTCCTCTTTTGAGTCCTAAATGGTATTTCTCCTCCATCACCAATGATGTTTTATTTGTTTTTTTATGAGAAATATATATTAAAACATAAATAACATGACCTAGTTTTTCCACATTATAATTATTTCTTGGGGAACCCTGCCAATAGTTATTTCATTTATTATTTATCAAGAAGGTCCCCAAAACATTTTTTTATTGTTTCTTCATCTATTTAATTCTTCAATAAAAACATAATTAATGTGGATTTGATATAATTGATTGGTTTTGGAAGAGATAAAACATCCCTAAATAGATCATAAATAAATAACCCAGATCAATGATCATTTTCCTAAAACAAATCATGGTTTTAAAAAACATTATTTTTAATGTTTCATCGTATATTTATTTCATCCAAAAAAACATAATTAATGTGGATTTGATAAAATTGAATGGTTTCAGAAGGGATAAAACTTCCCTAAATAGGGCATAAATAAATAACAAAATTCCATTTTTGAGAAATAACATTACATAATTTTAAACTTGGGAAAATAAATAAAGAACACAAATCATTATTTTTTGATATAATCATTCCATGTTCATCTATATGAGATTTAAAATGATTCTTGAAAAGTGTCCATTATATTTCTTCCTTTTTTGGTTATCCATATTTTGTATAAATATCCTAGAACTTGGGAGGGATTTACTTCAATCAACATCATACTAGAACCTTTAGTTAAAGGATTTAATAAAATAATAACTCCATTTTTTCTGTTTTTAGTAGTTTTCAGTGCATGAATCTCAAATTAATATATAGCTTTTTCATTTGTATTTTAAAACCATTTATCGCGAAGTAATAACACATCAAGGTACCAAAAACATTTCTCAAAGCTATAACTGTTTTTGAAAATTTTTACAAGTATTCCAAATAATTTGAACCATTTGTATTTTGAGGATGAATTAAATTATTTATTATTTAAATTTTAAATTTTAAGGAAATGTGCTTTCATTGAATCTTAATTTTAGCCAAAATTTGATTTTTTGTATCGGGTGCTTCCTAGGGGTAAATTAACAATTATTCTCTAGAAGATGTTCTTTAATATTGCATGTACTAATATGTTTATCCCAAAATAGCACATATACCCTATTACATTATTTTTTTTGTAATTATGAGTCATTTGAGTTTTTGTGTATTATTTGATTTTTAGTTTTTTTTTTTAATTTCAAATCATTCATGCATGTTCTGGTGGTCTTATATTTCGAATAGATGGTCTAATTGAGATCCAAAATTTTCATTTGTTTCCATAATGGGGGGTTTTCTTAGTCAAGGTATAAACAAACATTGGGTTTTGGGTCTGATATAGAGTACTAAAAGTATAATTAATTAGTTAATTAACTAACTAACTAAAATACCCCACTCTCCCCACCATTTTGGATTTCCATGAATGAAAGGGTGAGGGGAAGGGATTATCCCTTTCATTAGATGATTGACTGAGAGGGAAGGTGGAAGTGGATTCCACCATAATTTTTCTATGGAAGATATCGAGAAATGATCATGGAGCATTAGCTTCCAGGAGTACATTCAAACATAATGATTCTATGTAAACTCTATGAGGTTGGTCAGTATTGATTTTCATTCCACAATCCCCATAGTTTAGATATTCTTTGTTTTCAATACATTTTTTAATTCTAAGAGCTCCTAGGGGTGATATATGCTTTATTGGATAAAAATATAGGTTTCAAAATGACCTTAATGTTTTCTCATTCAGAAATCCTGATCACATGACAAGTGGTTTAGGAACACAGGGGGCATGTTCATCCTATTCAGGGATGTGTAACTATTTGGATGTACATGTAGTTCACATAGAGTACACTCTATGTAGTATTATATTTCCATGTGGACTTACATGTCCATTGGGTCATGTATAAGGTAAAATAAAATTTCATAACTACACACTATTTACATGGAGTTCATTCCATGTAATGGTACATAGACATCTAGCTGAGTACGTGCCAATACATCCCATGTATGGGGGACATGGATTCAGTGAAGTAAAAATCCAGACCTCATGTATTAGCTAGATGTGTAGTAGTAGATGTCTATATGTCCAATTAACCGAACTTTGTAAAAGTATAATGCCAGAAAATAGGTTTTTGAGTACACACCATGTACATGGAGCACACAATGTGTACAACCCTTCAGTTACCCTTTTAATGGTGTTAGATTATTTATCACATCATAGTCATAATAATACAAAAGATGATTCCATTTTGGGTGTTTTTTTATATAACATGATGGTGGATACCTTGGGGTTCTTTATAGACTTATAAGAAGAATATTCAGTTGAGTAATATATGAAAGACATGTGACCCCCAAAAAGTGATTTTTGCAGCCTCCTAAGAGGGATAAATGGGATGAGATATTGGCTGGATCTTGAGAATGTTTTAGAATATAGAATGACTTCATCAGATACATATTTTATTTAAAAGGTAGTGTTCTGGTCAAAGACCAAAACACAAAATTTTTTATTTAACAGAATGTGGTTAAACGAGTCGAATGGAAGGCATTCTTTTTTACTTCCCGAACATAAAGGGAAAGAATCCAAGGGGTAAGATCATATCTCTAGGTTGTGTCCTTATAAACGCCCATGTTGGAAAGGGAATCAGAAATTCTGCTATCTTCCTGGTAAGCGTGCTGAGTAATGAAGCTGAGGGGGGAGTGTGAGTGCAGAAAGTCATTCCAACGGGAAGTGAACATCCAAGAAAGGCGGATGGTACCCTACCAGATTTCCTGGATGATAGTAGAGGAGTTTCTTTCAATCCATATGTTGTTCCAGTTGTACATCTTGGAAAACAAGATTTCATGAATGACTCTGAGCATCTGAACTTCTAGGGAGGAAGCAATACCACATGATCCATAGAAGCAACCGAGAACTTGATCCAGATGATTTCTGATGATGGTTGCACAACCCGCTGGGCTCAGGATTCCGTTATAGGTGGCATCTACATTTATTTTGATCCAACTTGTAGGGTGGGGGGGGTTTCCAAAAAAAATCAACATGAATTTAGGGTGATGGTATTTACCTACTATCCCAAGACGTTGCAGAATCACCAAATCTATGACCTAGTTGTTACACGGATCCTTTTGTATCGATTTCGCATCCTAGGTAGCGATAAGAATTCTCATTTTAACTGTGTTAATATTGAAATATCTGTTTCTAAATTTATTTTCATTCCTACCTTACTAGATCAAATGCTTAAGCTCTGCAATTGCTGCAACAAAGAGGTTGTTGATTTGTTGAGAGTCAGATGTCTCCCAACATCTTTGAACCTAAGAGATTAGATAACTAAAAAACAACCAATTGCATTCAAAGATGTGAAAGAAATAATGCCAAAGAGCATTATCTGAATCACAACAAAGGAAAAAAAAGGTTATTATCTTAACGATGTTTTTTACACATATGGAATTTGGAGCAAAGTTTGATTCCAAAAGATTATAAACAATAGTTTGTGGGAATACTACCATGAGAAATATGCCAAAATATAGAAAATCATGAAGGATTAATCCAAGCATTATTGAAGTTATTAAGCCAGCTAAAGTTTTTCACATCATTGATGTATAATTGCTTGTAGAAACTCTTCGAGTCATGAATCCCATTATGTGAAGGTTCCAAGGTCAGAAAATCATCATTAATAGAGAAATAGTAATTTTCAACAATACATTAAATCTCCTTAGGAAAAGGGGTATTTTTCATGTTCATCATGTTTTTATGCTTTTACTTGTATGCATGGGGAGTTGAGTGGATGAAATCAAGGAGATCAAAGGCGATCTGGTCCAGTTATCTAGCCAAAAATTCATATTCGAGTGTCTGTTGGCCATCCTTCTAGCATTAGCCATAATGGAGTTGAAGGTACATTTAATGGATGGCCATATAGAGGACGTGAAATAATTGTGCCTATTTCTTCAATGTTTTTCTAGAAAATGAGCTCGAATGAAGTCTGTGGAAGGTGATTTGTTACAAATGAGATTAAACGTAAGATTAGCCTGAAGGGCCTTGTTAAAGTTAACGAGGTTTTTTATTCCAATACCTCATTTTTCAATAGGATTACAACAAGTGGACCATGGTATAGTAACTAATATCATTTCTAGAGTTATTCCCAACCAGACAATGTTTTTAATGGAAACATTGATGTGTTTTAATAGACTAGCCAGCCATTTATATATCATCATGGAATATACCAGTTTAGAAACAATAGTAAATATAACAACAAAAATTCTCCCTTCCATTGAGAGATTTTTTCCTTTCTAAGAGGAGGGATGTCGAAGAGTTTGATCAATGATGGCAGGGAAATGAATAGCTTTGTGTCTTCCGCAAAATGGGAACACCAATATAATTAAAGGGGAGAGTTCCCTCCTTAATACCAAGCATATTCATATTTCTAGTTTTCCTACCATGGGGAGATTTTTTTCCAAAATAAATAAAGGATTTCAGGTAGTTGATATGTTTTCCATACACTTCTTCACAGTGAGAGATGATGGATTTAAGGTTACTTATGTTTATTTAGTCCCCCTTTAAAAAAATATTATATCCTCAGCATATAGAAAATGGTAGGGGAAATTAACATTTCTAGAAGCAGGGGTTGCCTTAATATTACCATTTTCAATAGCTTGGGATATGAGTCTACTAAGGTAGTCTTCAACAATAGGTAATAGGATAGCCGAAAGGGGGTATCCTTGTCTGACCCCTTTAGAACAAATAAAGTAACCTCTAGGCGTACCATTTAGAAGAATAGAGATATGAGCCATATTAAAAAGTGTTCTATTTTTGTGATAAAAGTATCATTGAATCCAAAATTTATAAGCACTTTAAAAATAATGTTACAATCAATGGTATGAAAATACTTAGTAATATCAAGTTTTATGGCAACATTTATGCCTCGGGTATTCATATTCAATAGGTTTGTGGATTAAGAGGATAAACATAAATGATCATGTATAGATCGACCTTTAATGAAACCAATTTTATATAAGAAATAATCCTATTGCTGATAGAAAAAATACAGTTGGCAATCAATTTGGTGGTAATTTTAAACAGCAAACTTAATTGGGTGATGGGTCTGAAATGAATTATTTCATCATCATTTTCCAACTTGGTAATAAGGACAAGGAATTGAGAGTCTATTCCATTGGGAAGAATGACACTAGAGAATAAAGTTTAACCATTTTGTAAACATCATCCTGAATAATATCCCAATGTTGCTCGTAGAACCAATTATTAAACCATCCGGATCTGGAGCACCATCCGTGTTAAGACTAAAGAAGACATCCTTATTCTCTTGATCCAGTGGTACATTATTAAGTAAAATATTATCCTCATATGTAACTATAATATGTATACCTTCAGGCCGAATATATTTGTCAATATTAGATCCATTGATGATATTGGGAATGTGAGTGACCACATGGTTTTCAATGCTTTCATTAGTGTCAAAAAATTTACCCCATTCCCTAATATAGGAGAGAGGTTTACAAGTTTTTTTTAACATTTTGATGATCATTATAGAATTTTTTGTTTCTATCCCCATTGTTTAGCCATTTGGTTTTGAGGATTTTCTTCTTCAGGTAATCTTTAAAGTGAAGGAGAGTAATCAATTTTTAAGATATATTAATATCATGTTGGGAGTTTTGAGAAAAAATAGATGAGGTTTTATGATTTTGAAGTGGATTAAGATATTTTTCTAATGTGGAAATATTATTATCTATTTCATCTTATTTTGATTTCCACCAGTTTTTGAAGATTTGTTTTAGCATTTTTAGTTTCATAGGACAGGAAAAATAATCATTCTTTATGTTCTTATTAGTCAAAGTGCATTTAATAATGCTCACACAGTCTACGTCAAAATACAAGACAATGTTATATTTAAAAGGATAGTCTGGTTATAAGTATTTGTAGAAGAAACTAAACAGAATTGGGTGGTGATCAGAAGCAATCTTGTTATGGGTGGTACATGAAATGTTGTCCCATTTATCAAGTGCAAAAATTTTAGTGAAGGATTGGTCCAATTTTCAAGCCACAGACTTATTATAATGATGTCTTTACCATGTAAAATTAGCATATATTAGGTTAACCTCTATAAGGTTATTATGTTCAATGCACTCTTTGAATTCCCTAGAAGATATGTAAGCATTCAGCGGGCCCAATTTTTTACTAGCATCAATAATGGAAATGATGTCCCAAACAAAAAATCAGGGTTATTGAATCAAGATACTATAATGGGTAATTTCAGTCCAAAGAGATCTACTATCCTGATATCTATTATAAGCATAGAAAAAAGTAGTGAAAATTTGTGTTTGTTCAAACTTGTAATCACAAGTAAAATATTGATTTTATGTGCTAAAAACATTTACATTTTGATGGGAAGAGTGAGAAAAAACCCATGAGGATTCAATTGAGAGGTGATTAATGCAAGCCCCTACTAATGAGTAACCAGGGGGAAAAGTGTGATAAAATATTTAAGTAAAATTAATTTTGAGCTCAGAAATAGAAAACAGTTTTTGAATGTGATTAAAAATAAGTCTTTTTAGTACATTAACAGTGTCATAGTTCGCTATCCCATTGCAGTTCCAGAAAATAAGATTCATTTATACCTCATTTTTTTGTAGTTGTCCCCATTGTATTTAGAGGCCAAGGACTTGGTTCTATTTGATACTCCTGTAGTGTTGAAATTGTGCTTATTACCATGTTCTACATGTATTTACAAGGGGGATCCAATGAGGTATTAGTAGAAACCGAATCATTTTTAGTCCCAGTCTCACCTTTCTTGTTAGCATCCAGCTCAATCTGTTTGAATGGAGATGTATAAGATGCATATGTTTTGTTCTCAGCCTCTTTTAGAGA
This sequence comes from Viscum album, assembly GCA_963277665.1. Lineage (NCBI taxonomy): Eukaryota > Viridiplantae > Streptophyta > Magnoliopsida > Santalales > Viscaceae > Viscum > Viscum album. The sequence continues at coordinate 198,282,590 of OY728121.1, read as the reverse complement.
ATATTTTTCATAAAGAGGAGGGGATCTATCCATCCAAGTTTTCTCAGTCTTGTTTTCATTGTCCCAGGTATTGATAGGAGAGGACAACAAATCCATTTTATATCCCTACATCAACATGTCATACTTGCAGTCCTTTTTAACTGGTGAGGATTTACCTATTTTAGGAATACTACTTTGAGTGTCTGGTGTGGTAGAAAAAGAGGGCGATGAAGTGTCATAAGCATGAGAGTGAACCATTTCCAAAGTAGAATGCATTAAATTCTTATTCGGAGAGGTCTGTTCAATGGGGTCCAAGCCTGTTTCTTTAATAGGTGTGCCTAAAATAAGGATAGTATCTTCTAAAGGGGTTTCAGATTATTTAGGGGCTGCTGGGGGATGTGATAGAATTCAAAATATATCAACCTCATGGTCATTTCAAAGGATATGTTCAATGTTTTCAGACTCTTGTTCATCAACCATATTAGCCCAAGATTTACCTTTTTTAGGAATCTGTTTCTCAAATGGGTTGTTTTTTACCACCCATTTCTCCTCTTTTCTTTTGGAAAATTTGGGGTTTTCAGTTACATTTTTCATTTCTCCTACTATATCCCCTAAACTATATCCATTCACTGTGGTACTGAGGAGGAGGAGGTTTTTGTACAAACCTACAGTTATGACCAATATGACCAACCAGTTTACAGAACTCATAGTAGGGTGGATGCCTCTTATACACAACCTTAACATAGATTTTAGGATCCTAATATGGAATACTTTTTGTATGTGTTTACATAGAGGTATGTGTGGGAGGATGATTGATAGAATTGTCCTGTGAAGGTGTGTTTTTTTGTGTAGTGATGGTTGCAGGTGTTCTCTTATGACCTAAGTTGATTTATAATCAAATTTTGTTGAGATTTTGATGATGTAAATGGTAGTTTGAAAACCACTTGATATGTTTTCTTTGGTTTATTATGAATCATGCTCTATGCATGTGGGGATGTTGGGATATGGTCAGGATACCGTATTTTGAAAAATAGTTTACATGATGTGGACTACAATGCTTGAGAGATAGGTGGACATGATGGTCTATATGTATGGCTATAGATGACATACATGATGTTCCACATCCATGATTGAGAATAATGATCCAGTTTATCCCTTTGGAACTAATAGTTTTTTATGGTTATGTGTTGGATTACGGTTCTAGGAATGTATTGTAATATGATATGGTTTTGTTTTTCTTAAATAGTGTTCCAAATATGTTGTTGATATGTCAGACTAACACTAAAGGCATGGTTATTATAATATATGGATTAGTGTGTGACTGGGGATCTAGACACTAATAGTATACTATACAGTTTATGTTTCAGACGGACTCACTAAGAACTATGTATTATATGGTTTCTGGATGGTGTAATAATTCTTTTAATCTGAGTATAAACTTCTTGAATACTGATCTAGGACATGATATTATACTGTCTAGAATGGATGTTGGATAGATTCTATATATTCATGGGTTCAGTTTTAGTCTTATTCTCTAGGTACTAATGATTTGATGTATGGTTTAGAAGTCAGACTGATTCTCCAATCACTATTGTTTAAATTTATGGTTAGGTTTCTGAATCAATTATGTAGGAACTATTTTTTAATATGAATGAGTTATATGTTACACTAATTTTCTTGGTTTTAGTGTTAATTTAGTGTGGTATGAGTACCTCAAAATAAATTGTCTATGTAATGAGTAATAGACAATGGGTAACATCGTGAGGTTTGGTTTGGTCTACCATAAAGGTTGAGTTTTCATGTCACATGGGATACACGGTCAACGAGATGTTCTCAAAGTCCCTTGAACATTGTCCAAATTAGAAATGGTTGTTTAGGGTCTCATACCTATGTATTTATGGTGGATTTTATTGAATTTATTTTAGTTATGTTTTGGATAAGATGTGCATATTTCATGAGATTTCTATTATGGCGGTAGTTATTGGTCCGCCATTGGGGGTGTCCTACTGGGATTTTTTTATCACCCCATGTATGTGAATAACGGTGTTAATGTAGACCATATTTCTACTTTTAGGAAGAGAATTGATACATGATAGATATTTAAAAGGCCCAATATTTCATAATTTTCAAGATTCTCATGTGGATTCTGATGATTGGGTGGGAGAATCACTATAAGGTATTGGACACAGAGTATGTGTCAAATATAATATTTGGTAATATAATACAATGAATTAATTTTTCATCTATTTATTTGTTATAAGTGACTGGCCCATCGGTTTGTTGATATTGTATATATGGGATGGTTGTGTGGAAGTTTTCTTAATTTTATTTTATTACATTATTCTTTTATTTTTGATTATTTATTCTGTCCAAGTACTCTAATTATTATTAGGTATGGTGATTAACTTATTATTATGAACTCTAATATGGGGGTATAGTCTCCTAAATATTCCACCTTTGACCCCTACTACTAGTTTGAATCCTCTATTTTTCAAGGAGGCATGCTTGTGGTCATGTTGTTAATCTGATTGGGAAACTAGATTAGTGACAACCAGGTTAGGATGTTACTATGTGGTATCATAAGGATTACATTCCTACTACATTACCATTTTTTTGGAATAAAGGATACATAATAATTTTTTTGAACCTATGATAAATATGATCTTATGCATTGGGAACACGTAGTCTAGTAGGAAATCTCTTTTTATACATTCTAGGATTTATGTTTCACGTATATTATGTTTTAGTTAAATATTAATTTCACCTTGGGGCGAACACTTTTGGTTTAGATGTTTTAGTTTATGATGGAATTATTTCTATTTTCCTACTATAAAATTGTATGTGATTTGTTTTTAACTCTTCACCAGTAGAGGTAAGAGGCTTCCCCTTCATCATGGTAATCATATTAGATCTAAAAGCTATATGCATACTTGTGTGTGATTTTTGGATTCCCTTCTAATTATAGGTTCTATGGATCCTCAATGATACCCTCTATAATGAGGATGATATTATGGTCTTCCTTCACAGTTGGGGTGGGGACCAGGTGGGCTGTTGTCCCGCATGGTCCTCCTAGGAGTGGTTTGATGTGTAAATACACAAAGAGTACTTGTTCCTTGGTTATGGGTTCTATGTTTTGAAGGTAATGTATCTCTGTACGTGAGACCCTAGAGATAGATGTATTGACCATTTTATGCCAATATTCATCAGACAAGTTTTTTGAATGCACTATGAGTTTCATTTTCAATGAGTTTTCCCATACTCTAGGTGGAGAGCCTAGTGTCTTTCGTGACATGAATCAATTTTATTGAGTCAGTGCCTTTTGGTTTTTGAGGGAGAAATAGTGGAGAGGTAAACCATGTTTTTTGTGCCATTAGATGTTCGATTTGTAAGAGTATGTTTTGTGAACTTATGACAGTGGTTCATAAAGTGTGAAGACAACATAATGTTTTTACAAGTTTGATTCCTTTTATTTTAATGAAGTTTCACTTATGTACAAGTACTTCATCCTTGTAGTTGGTTTTAATAGAGGACTGTTCTTTTAGGTTCTTAACCATGGGAATTGTTACACGTATAGTATTCTCCTAGTGGTAATGAGTTTGATCAAAATCATAGTTGGTTCACTAGGTTATGTGTTTAGGGATTGTGACATGACTTCTAAGGTGGAAGGACTGACTAGAGTTATAGTGGGTTTTTGTTACACAGTAGAATGTAATGATTAAGTGTTAATCTAATATTAGAGACATGGGCACTGGTGATGTCAATATAATTTTCTATTTGGATTTAGATCTATGAAATCATATGACAATTATGTTTTAATTGAGTATCTAGCTATGATTAGGTTGGGAATCACTGCGGGTGTGATGAGAGGCCTGTCGATATGGTTCCTCAAGGCCCTTATAATAGATCTGTGATGTTCTAGGAGTGGGTGTGTTTGTGGTGGCATCCACCATTATCATCTTAGTGAGTTCCCTATTTAGAGATGATAATTTCTAATATCTTGACATTATCCTATGTACATTGAGAGAGTATTGGAAAACTTCCATGTTATATAGATCTTACTTAGGTTGGATAAAGTGCATCTTGGTATGTTGTAATCATAGTGCATTGAATTTGATGATGTATGGGTGGAGTGAACCATCGGTCATTTTTAGGTGTGGTCCTCGTGATGGATCTTATTAAAGAGAATACCTTGGTAAAAATTCACAATTCTTGGTAATAGGTGATAGTTTATGTTTTGTTTTATTTCTTGAGGGACTGTGAGATTGACACATCTAGTTTTAAAGTTTGGTAGTCATTACAACATGGGCTATAGAGTTGGTGTTCAGTTGTGAGGTGATCATAATGATAATCCAATGGTGAGGAGTATTATATAAGTAATAGTGATGTGACCCATGTGTCGGAATGATCAAGGATATTGTGACAACCACATCGATATGGTTAGTGAACTTCTCTAGATGTATTATATGTTTTCAAATCTGAGGGTGTGAACTGATTGGGATAAAAATCGACCACTATAGGTTGAGTTCTATAGAGGGGATCACTATTAGCCAAATAAAGAGTTTTTAATGATTATATGAATTCTAAATTTTGATGATAGTAGTTAGGCACTACCATGATTAATTATTGATGGTGGAAATAATTTTCTTATTGATCAATGTTTTATATGCCTTATCATTCCAGTTATAAGAATGAACTTAGTTGTCATCATAAGTAGACCACAATGAGTTGAGAATGATTATACAAACAAGGTGGGTTTGTATTTTTTGTTAGATGATTTCTAAGGATTCTACTGAATGGGAAGTTCTACACTGGAGTGTTTGTAATTACTCTTGTTTCCTCAGATTTTGAATTTGAGTAGAAATCTTCGTTTCTTCATAGAGATTATCCTGAGGGATAAAATTGACATTTTAAAATAATTTTATCTTAGATAATTTAATTGACTACTCCTTTAGACATAAAATTTGGTTTCTACTATAGTATAGGAGTATTTTTTAATTATATGTTTTCTATGTTTTTGTGAATTATTTAATATCTAATTTATTAAATATAAAGTAATATGTGTGTGTTTGGGTGGAAATATATTTTTAACAAAACATCAAACTGAGAATAAGAATTTTTGTTTGAGTCTATAATATGGGTTTTTACATAGTAAAATTATAAACCCACTTCAGGTTCTGAGAATCAGGATGAGTATTAAAAGGAAGATTATCTAATTAATAAGGTAACTAACTAAATAAATTCCCCCCATTATAAATTCCAATGATGGAAGGGAGGAGTAGGAGGTCCTCTACCTTGTGTGTAATGAATATACCAAGTGGTAATGGATGAATAGGTCCCTCCATACTTCTTCCATGGTGAGGACTGATAAAATATTGAGGTGTTGTATCTTGTCGGAGTAGATTCGGGCCCTATGATTTAGTGTTTACCACATGTGGTTGGATAATTTTTATTTTTATGTCGTGATACCAACATATTAGTTTTTTTAAAAAAACTAAATCTCATTAATGAGTACTAAGGGAACCTCGAGGGTTTATCTATGCTTAATTGAATATTAAAATATTGTTTTAGAGGTTTTTAGGGGTTCCCTTCTCATAAAACCCAATCACATGATGTGTGGTTCATGAAAACACATTTTTTGTTCTTATCATTTGGGGAAGATCGAGATTATGGAAGTATAAACTTTACACGTAGAGTAAATTTCTATTAGTTGTAGATTTCCATTTCGCATCACATGTGCATATAGATGTGTACCTGGGAATATTGAATTGTGTATCTTCATGCCATGTACTTGGAGAACATGTCATGTAGTGGTACATTTACTTTTGGCTGAGTACATGGACATACACCCTCTATAAGGGGGATATAGGAATGTAGATGTACGTTACAAGACCTCATGAATTATGTGATCATGTAGCCTTACATGGGTAGACCACTTGTGTGCTAGGCCGTGTAGAAATTCATGGACTGGTAAAATGATTTGGAGTGCACACCGAGTACTCAGGGTACACAGCTTGTACTATCCCTTTGATACCCTATTATGGGTTTTAAGTTATTTTGATTCCGTGAGTCATAATCAGACACATGTGTATTCATTTTTTTGTATTTTTCACATAAAACATTATGGTGGATACCTTGGAGCATTTTGAGGACTTCTAGGAGGTATTTGGAGTGAGTATGTGATGATAGGGTGGTTTTTCTAAAAAGTGAGTTCGTATTTCAATGAGTGTGAGGCATGGGATGAGACCAAAGTGACGGTCATGAGAATTTTTAGAGTACATAAAATGAGTTCATTAGAGACATCTATTGTAACACCCCGAAATTTTATGAAAAATATTCGTTTTAATTTCATTAATGTCTTGTGTTGTATGCTACACCAAAAGGTTCTTGCTCAACACGAATCCTTGACTTGCCTTGCATTACACACAATCGCGACCTTCCTCGATAGCGTGTGTAGTACGCAATACTGAGTTTCACTAAACAATGATATGCTATTAAAATATTATTAAAAGTAGCCGTTATGAATAGTAATAACCACCTTTTAAAATTTTAGAAATTTTATCTCTCAAAATGGACTTCTTTTTTGGATTCGGAGTATCGAATTTAGCCTAAGGTGAAATTTTGGTACTTTTCGGATAACTTTCATTTTCTGATGAATAGTGAAAATTACTAAATTTTAATTAAAAACAACCTTTTTAATCGAAATAATTAATAGTGATAAATTATTAATTTGAGTGTTTTTAAATTATATTTATAATATATTTTAACAATTTAATACAATGTTGGTCATTGGATGTAATTCTACATTTAAACCAGACATAAACAAGTGTCAATATTTTGATAGTTATTATCTCTTAAGAACACGCTATTTGTTTTGACGACGGGAATTAGTTTTTAAATTAATTAATGAAACTAATATGTTTTTAATTTGGTAAAATAGACATCATTTTTGAGTTCATAATATCAAATATAGCTTAGGCCTAATTTTTGGTATTTTTTTGGAAACTTTCGTTTTTTGATGAATAGTGAAACCACTAAGTGGTAGTAAAAAAAATGAATTTTTCATAAAACATAATTTTACCGCTGTTCTGAGTGGAATTTCAAAAATCCGAGAGACATCGTTGATGTCAGTAAGTAAAATGTGGTTCAATGAGATTAAAATAATTTTTGGTGAATAGGAACTTTTTACTTTTTTTTTCCACGGTTAAAAGTAAATACGGTAATTAAGGGTAAAAATGATATTATTATTACCCTAAAACATGTCCTAATTCTATTGGATAAGTTTAATTCGACTAAAAACAACCTTAGGAATAAAATATGACCATTTAGGGCCACTTGGATTAGATTAGGACATTTATTATTATTTAATTCAAAGAAGAGTTAAAAGAGTTAAAATCAAAGTTTAATACGTAAATCATTTTTAATATAGGGTTATACATAAGATAAATTAGACTATAAATACTCATTATAAATCTAAAAAGAGTTCCTACATAATGGTATTTTATTTGTAATTTTTAGACATTAAATAATTTAATTTATTTATGACACAATGATGATGATGTAATTATCTTATTAATGAAACATTGACATAATTGATGTTATAAATACCCAAATAAATGTAATTTGAGACTTTTTATGAATTAAACTGATTTTCAATGTTAATATGAAATGTTAGTATTAATTTAAGTAACTTTTTGCGAACTAATCATTCTGTTATGATTTTTACAAAAATCAGTTACTAAATAGTGTCAGAATTGACATAAAATAGTTTTTAAAACAAATATTATATTATTAATTGTTATGTTATTCCTAAAAATCTAATTATTGGCCAAATGACTTAGATAATGATATATATATTAATAATAAACAATTTGGGGTTCGTTTGGCTTTTTATCGTACGTTTATTAACCTTATAGTATAAGAACACAAGAAGACACGGTAAAAGTAAACTTATTTAACTTAATGTTAATTCTAAATGATAAGGATAAAATAGGAACCTAAACTTGTATAAATTCTATTGGATGAGATTATTTCGACCCATCCCCACCTTATCTTTGAAATAAATCAATTTGGAGCTATTTAAATCCGATTTTGGCTTTATAATAAAATAATATTTTTTGATATTCCAAAGGTGCCCCTCTCCTCCCTTATAAAAGGGAACCCCCTACCTCTCTTCCTCACACCACTTTGAGACTTCAAGCTCGGCCAAACTATGCCAAATTCTCTTCTACACTTCCCTAGAAACATCCTAGAGGTTCTGGTCTTCCTCAAAGACCAATTGTAGTTCCCTAAGAGGAGGTCTCAAAGAGGCGCTTCAAAGAAGAGGTAATTTCCGTTACCGATTCTTTCACCTTTATTTCTTCTTCCACTTATTCTTCTAAGGTTGTTTCATTATGAAGTAATAACATCAGTATCACTCATATACTGATATGTTATTATAAGTATGAAGCAACCCTATTTCACCATCTATCCATCCTACGGAATACGAAATCACCACACGTGCGTACGTACGGAATACCGTCTCCACGCCGTGGTGTAATCTATTTTCCACCACCACCTTACTTGGATGGGTATAATGTTGTAAATAATAACTATATATGATTATTGTAAAGTTATATTGATTCTATAATATTATACATACACTCAAATAAAATTCCATGATCTTGGGAACGATATCATCGCTCGTGCGTACGTACGGAATACCGTCTCCACGATGCGATGAGATTCATTCTCAATGATTAACCATTCATGAATGATTATAAACTATATATAATATGTAATAATGAAATATATGACATAATAATGATACTGGATTTATTTGTATATATATGTATGTCATCTACTTAATTCCATTCAACTCAATAAGGAAACGAAAACAGCGTTCATGCGTACGTACGGCCTACTGTCTCCATGAACGGTGTATTTCATTCCATTTAATGATTTATTATATATATATGTATATTATGAATATATATTATATATAAATCATGTTTTATATTCTAGAATTATGTAATAATGATCTAATTAATCATATGAATAATTACAAGTCAAAACACGGATGACAAATGAAACGATTTTACCCAAAATGCTCTTTAACATGGAATTTACAAAATAATGTGTAATATAAAGTCATAAGTGAACCATATATGATATCATAACAATGAGTATGATTCTGTAATAATTCAATGACATTATTTAAATCATTATACAGGAGGTTCGGACACTTACGAAGCAAATCGGTCCTAAGGTAAGGGAAATATCACAATCTCATTTCTATCCGAGAATGTTTATACTTTGGTATTTACTAGGGTGTATTTTATCATCCACATCCATGTTTCCTCAATATTTAATATTATTTCCATCCACCTACAATTTTTTAAATCCAATTTTACCCTTCGGTGAGTTTTTAGTAAAAGATATGAAAGGAATCTTTTGTCGTTTTTCGTACGAGGTACTTTTTGACTTTTCCGACAAAAGAATGAGAAGAATGTTTTTTTAACTTATACGGCATGAATGGATTTTTAAAACATTATTTCCAAGAATCTTACTTTAAAATTTTTCATGTTTATTTTTAATTAACTTCTTTTAGTTTAGAATTTTATGACATGTTAAGAAAGGAAAAGTGTTTTTGAAGTAGAAAGGATATTTTCCTCAGGAATGGAGTTCAAGTGTTTTATCAAAATTATTTTCCATCTAAGATAATAAAGGGTTCTGTTTATATCCCTATTATTACATTTATTAGATTATGTTGTGATGGAATTATTTTTATGAATTCCTTTCTCTTATATGAATTGTTTTATGATGTCATGATGTTTAAGATTCCCATTTTTATTTCATGGGTTATGCTATGATGTATGGTTTATGATTTTGTGGCACACATAAGAATGGTATCATTATGAGATGGGTGGGACCTATATATCCCTCCAATTCATTAGGTAAAGATTTTATATCTCATGAGATAGACATGGCTGGAACGGTAGGTTATACCGGTTCAGTGAAACCCGACTGAAACGAGGAGTGAACTCGGTTCAGAAATGGACTTTGTCCACTAAGATAGTCTTGGAAATTATTCTTCACTAACAAGAAATGATTCTATATGATTATCTGTGTATTCCACAAAGTTTCATGTTTTATGTTATGATTATTGGGATTACATTTCACTACTATGATTTATCCCATGTTATGATATTATGACCACTTCTGCAGGTTAGGATTTCCAAAATGTTATGTTCTTATGAATATGATGTGATTGATATTTCTTTTGTTTACCCTTACTGAGCATTTGAGATCACCCTTTTATGTTTTCTTTTTCCTAGGATATAAAGAAATGTTTTTAGGTAAAAAAAGGGGAAGATCTTTATAGGAGATGTTGATGATCTTTCACCACGATTAAAAGATTATATTCCGAGTTTCCAAAGACACTAAACTATTACGGTCCTTGTGTGTCTTTTTTTTGTTATGTATTAAGTATTCCGAAAAAGTAATGTAATGTCCATGTACGTTAAGAATCGGGTCTCTACAGTTGGTATCAGAGGAAAGGTTTAGTGAACCTTTGGAAACTAGGATGCGAAAACGTTAGTGAGATCCCTAGAGATATTTCTAAGTTATGTATAGGGATGTCCCTAAGGATAATTATACTTATAGGATATAGTCCTAGAACTATGGTAACGATCTTAAAATTTAACCTAAGATGTTAGATATTGAAGTTACTCCCCCTTTATTATGATTTTATCTTCTAACACTATTTTTTTGGGTTTTAGAAAATGGCTGGAAATAAGAGGATTCACGATAATGGAGGATATTATGGACAATGGAATGATATTCTTCAAGATAAACCAAATGAAATGTGCTTTGGAAGTCCAACCATCATTATTATGATGAATCAGAAATCTCATAATATGATCAATAAACTCAAATTTGGTAAGTTTCCTAACTCGGCTAATAAGAGAAAGATGGAGTTTCATGATGATCATAGAGGAAAGAAAGTTCAATTTCCCCTTTGTAAATCATGAGGGAAGAGGCATCGAGGAGAATGTTTCAAGGGAAATGGAAGATGCTTTGGGTGAGGAAAAGAAGGACACAAATCTAGTAAGTGCAGAGGAAAAGGTTCAGTTCACACCATAGATGAGGATAATGGTATTGCTACTACATAAACAATGGTTAAATGTTTTAAATGTGGAATGTATGGGCATTATGAAAAGCAATGCCCTAAGGGAAAGTCTAATGAAGAGAATCAGTACGGCCGTATGAGTAGTATTTATGTTGATGATGATGAAGAGACTACAAATGATATGTGAGTTGAAAGAATTATTTAAGCTCAGTCAATGGATTAAGAAGGTAGTGGAATGATTACATGTTTATCAAGTGTAATGTTGTATAAGTAATCTCATGGTACTTTGGAATAAAGAGACATATAATGATTGTTACACTGTTGTCTTTCCTTGAGTTTTGAAAGTGTGTGATTAATGGTACCAGTATCCATTAAAGGATATTCAGAAATTTTTGGAATATAGATGATATGCGCATAATGAAGGGAAAAGAGAAAATTAAATGTTTGATAGTATTCATGAGCTCATGACTGATATAAGGAGAAGGTTATGTAATGGATTGAGTATATAGAATTTTTGGATTTTGGTATGTGGAAAGTGTTAACTTTTGACAGAATTCATGTTTTCGCTAAGGTTTAATGGGTATTCATATTTCAAGAGAATACATGATTAAGGTATTCACATGATTGGAATGTGACCAACAAGATATATGGGGGATAAATGATGGTATTCACATGCTTGGTTGATGACATTTCAAGTAATCATTTTCTTTATATTATGAGCATGGACCGAAGTATTTAAGGTCAAACTAAAGATTGGAATGGATTATGTTGGACATAATTTTGTATTGTTTAAAGATAGAACTTTTGATATTATGTAGTTTTAGAAAAAGGACAAACAGTAGGACGGGCGACAGCCCATCGCGTCGGACAAGGCTGTGGGAATCGAACCCACAACCGAAGTGCGACTGGCATTTATCGCCTACCACTGGCCTACAGGAAGTCCCTGTTTAGTAGATATTAGTTTTATTATATTAAGTAGTATGATATATGGAGTATAAGTCCATTTTAGTAACCATATATGATTAATCTCACTATAGATGGACTTATGTATTTTTTGATAACTTTTCTAACCTTTTATTTGAGACAGATGGAATGACCCATCATTATATCACATGATCTGCTAACACATCAAGAATGAAAAATTCAACTTCATTTATTTAATAGATGAACTGGAAATTGTCCAAAGAACGACCAATGGTGAGACTATACAAAAATCATGAAAGTATTTCTTCTCATTCCAATTTCATCAACATTAGGGAAATGATCTTGAAAACCAAAAATGTTGTCTTAGTGATCATATATCTGATGAATCAAATAGTACGTTAGATCATCACAAAATTTTTGGCTTTGTGATTGCTGGCTATCCATAGCCATCTTCTCTACCACTCTCCATTAGAACATGATGGTTAGATTTCTCTTCCATATCCACATTTTCACCTATGTGGAATCGCAGTGATTAGTTTATTTGGGTAACCGTTACGTTTCATACTTTTGTTTTTAAAGATTGGATTTGGTATTCTTTTTACGATGCAGGTTTCTATTAATGAAACTTTTTAATAGTAAACCATTTATAACCCCGATGAATTTCGAGGGCGAAATTCATTTTAAGGGGGGTAGAATGTAAAACCCCGAGATTTTCTGAAAAATATTCTTTTTAATTTCATTAATTTCTTGTGTTGTGCGCTACACCAAAAGTATCTTTCTTAACACGCATCCTTGACTTTCCTTGCATTACACGCAATCGCGACCTTCCTCGATAGCGTGTGTAGTACGCAATACCGAGTTTCACTAAACAACGATATGCTATTAAAATATTATTAAAACTAGCCGTTATGAATAGTAATAACCACCTTTTAAAATTTTAGAAATTTTATCTCTCATAATGGACTTCATTTTTGGATTTGTAGTATCGAATTTGGCCTAAGGTGAAATTTTGGTACTTTTCGGATAACTTTCATTTTCTGATGAATAGTGAAAATTACTAAATTTTAATTAAAAACAACCTTTTTAATCGAAATAATTAATAGTGATAAATTATTAATTTGTGTGGTTTTAAAGTATATTTAGAATATATTCTATCAATTTAATACAATGTTGGTCATTGGATGTAATTCTACATTTAAACCAGACATAAACAAGTGTCAATCTTTTGATAGTTATTATCTCTTAAGAACACGCTATTTGTTTTGAAGACGGGAATTAGTTTTTAAATTAATTAATGAAACTGATATGTTTTGAATTTGGTAAAATAGACATCATTTTTGAGTTCATAATATCAAATATAGCTTAGGCCTAATTTTTGGTATTTTTCTGGAAACTTTTATTTTTTGATGAATAGTGAAACCACTAAGTGGTAGTAAAAAAATGAATTTTTCATAAAACTAAATTTTACTGCTTTTGTGAGTGGAATTTCAAAAATCCAAGAGACACAGTTGATGTCAGTAAGTAAAATGTGGATCAATGAGATGAAAATAATTTTTGGTGAATAGTAACTTTTTACTTTTTTTTCGACGGTTAAAAGTAAATAGGGTAATTAAGGGTAAAAATGATATTATTATTACCCTAACACATGTCCTAATTCTATTGGATAAGTGTAATTCTACTAAAAACAACCTTAGGAATAATATATGACCATGTAGGCCCACTTGGATTAGATTAGGACATTTATTATTATTTAATTCAAAGATGAGTTAAAAGAGTTAAAATCAAAGTTTAATAAGTAAATAATTTTTAATATTCGATTATACATAAGATAAATTCTAATATAAATACTCATTAGAAATCAAAAAATATTTCCTACATAATGGTATTTTATTTGTAATTTTTAGACCTTAGATAGATTAATTTATTTATGACACAATGATGATGCAGTAATTATCTTATTAATGAAATATTGACATAATTGATGTTAAAAATACCAAAATAAATGTAATATGAGACTTTTTATGAATTCAAATAATTTTATAGCTTAATATGACATGTTAGTATTGATTTAATTCACTTTTTGCGAACTAATCATTCTGTTATGATTTTTACAAAAATAAATTACTAAATAGTGTCAATAATTGACATAAAATAGTTTTTAAATCAAATATTATATTATTAATTGTTATTTTATTCCAAAAAATATAAAGTTCTTCCCAATGACTTAGATAATGTTATATATATTAATAATAAACAATTTGGGGTTTTTTTGGCTTGTTATAGTAAGTTTATTAACCTTATAATATAAGAACACAAGAAGACACGGTAAAAGTAAAATTATTTAAGTTAATATTAATTCTAAATGTTAAGGTTAAAATTGGAACCTAAACATGTCTAAATTTTATTGGATGAGAGTATTTCGACCCATACCCACCTTAGCTTCGAAATAAATCAATTTGGAGCTATTTAAAACCGAATTTGGCTTTATAATAAAATAATATTTTTTGTTATTCCAAAGGTGCCCCTCTCCTCCCTTTTAAAAGGGCACCCCCTCCCTCTCTTCCTCACACCACATTGAGCCTTCAAGCTCGTCCAAACTCTGCCCAATTCTCTTCTCCACTTCCCTGGAAAAATCCTAGAGGTTCTGGTCTTCCTCAAAGACCAATTTTAGTTCCCTAAGAGGAGGTATCAAAGAGGCGCTTCAAAGAAGAGGTAATTTCCGTTACCGATTCTTTCACCATTATTTCTTCTTCCACTTCTTCTTATAAGGTTGTTTCATTATGAAGTAATAACATCAGTATCACTAATATACTGATATGTTATTATCAGTATGAAAAAACCTTATTTCACCATCTATCCATCCTACGGAAAACGAAATCACCACGCGTGTGTACGTACAGAATACCGTCTCCACACCGTGGTGTAATCTATTTTCCACCACCACATTACTTGGATGGGTATAATGGTGTAAATAATAACTATATATGATTATTGTAAAGTGATATTGATTCTGTAATATTATACATACACTCCAATAAAATTCCATGATCATGGGAACAATATCATCGCTCGTGCGTACATACGGAATACCGTCTCCACAATGCGATGAGATTCATTCTCAATGATTGACCATTCATTAATGATTATAAAGTATATAAAATACGTAATCATGAAATATATGACATAATAATGATACTGGATTTATGTGTATATATATTTATGTCATCTTCTTAATTCCATTCAACTCAATAAGGAAACAAAAACAGCGTTCATGCGTATGTACGGCCTACCGTCTCCATGAACGGTGTATTTCTTTACATTTACTGATTTATTATATATATATGTATATTATGAATATATATTATATATAACTCATTTTTTATATTCTTTAATTAAGTAATAATGTTCTAAGTAATCATATGAATAATTACAAGTCAAAACATGGATGAAAAATGAAACGATTTTACCCAAAACGCTCTTTAACATGGAATTTACAAAAGAATGGGTAATATAAAGTCATAAGTGAACCATATATGATATCATAACAATGAGTATGATTCTGGAATAATTCAATGACATTATTTAAATCATTATACAGGAGGTTCGGACACTTACGAAGCCAATTGGACCTAAGATAAGGGAAATATCACAATCTCATTTTTATCCAAGATTGTTTACACTTTGGTATTTACTGGGGTTCATTTTATCATCCACATCCATGTTTCCTCAATATGTAATATTATTTCCATCCACCTACAATATTTTAAATCCAATTTTACCCTTAGATGAGTTTTTAGTAAATGATATGAATGGAATCTTTTGTCGTTTTTCGTACGAGGTACTTTTTGACTTTTCTGACAAAAGTATGAGAAGAATGTTTTTTTAACTTATACGGAATGAATGGATTTTTAAAACATTATTTCCAAGAATCTTCCTTTAAAAATTTTCAAGTTTATTTTTAATCAACTTCTTTTAGTTTAGAATTTTATGACATGTTATGAAAGGAAAAGTGTTTTTGAAGTAGAAAGGATATTTTCCTCATGAATGGAGTTCAAGTGTTTTATCAAAATTATTTTCCATCTAAGATAATAAAGGGTTCTGTTTCTATCCCTATTATTACATTGATTTGATTATGTTGTGATGGAATTATTTTTATGAATTCCTTTATCTTATATGAATTGTTTTATGATGTCACGATGATTATGATTCCCATTTTTATTTCATGGGTTATGCTATAATGTATAGTTTATGATTTTGTGGCACACATAAGAATGGTATCATTATGAGATGGGTGGGACCTATATCTCCCTCCAATGCATTGGGTAAAGATTTTATATCTCATGAGATAGACATGGATGGAACGGTAGATTATACCGGTTCAGTGAAACAGGACTGAAATGAGGAGTGAACTCGGTTCAGAAATGGACTTTGTCCACTATGATATTCTTGGCAGTGAGTCTTGACTAACAAGAAATGATTCTCTATGATTATGTTTGTATGCCACAAAGTTTCATGTTTTATGTTATGATTATTGGGATTACATTTTACTACTATGATTTATCCCATGTTATGATATTATGACCTCTTTTGCAGGTTAGGATTTCCAAAATGTTATGTTCTTATGAATATGATGTGATTGATATTTCTTTTGTTTACCCTTACTGAGCATTTGAGCTCACCCTTTTATTTTTTCGTTTTCCAAGGATATAAAGAAAGGTTTTAGGTAAAAAAAGGGGAAGATATTTATGGGAGATGTTGAAGATCTTTCACCACGATTAGAAGATTATATTCCGAGTTTCCAAAGACACTAAACTATTACGGTCCTTGTGTGTCTGTTTTTGTTATGTATTAAGTATTCCGAAAAAGTAATGTAATGTCCATGTACGTTAAGCTTCGGGTCTCTACAGTTGGTATCAGAGGAAAGGTTTAGTCAACCTTTGGAAACTAGGATGCGAAAACGTTAGTGAGATCCCTAGAGATATTTCTAAGGTGTGTCTAGGGATGTCCCTAAGGATAAGTATACGTATAGGATATAGTCCTAGAACTATGGTAAAGATCATAGAATTTAACCTAAGATGTTAGATATTGAAGTTACTCCCCCTTTATTATGGTTTTTTCTTCTAACACTATTTTTTTGAATTTTAGAAGATGGCTGGAAATAAGATGATTCACGATAATGGAGGATATTATGGACAATGGAATGATATTCTTCAAGAGAAACCAAATGAAATGGGATTCGGAAGTCCAACCATCATTATTATGCCGAATAAGAAATCTCATAATATGATCAATAAACTCATGGTTGGTATGTTTCCTGACTCGGCTAATAAGAGAAAGATGTAGTTCATGATGATCATAGAGGAAAGAAAGTTCAATTTCCCCAATGTAAATCATGTGGGAAGAGGCATCGAGGAGAATGTTTCAAGGGAAATGGAAGATGCTTTGGATGAGGAAAAGAAGGACACAAAGCCAGTAAGTGCAAAGGAAAAGGTTCAATTAACACCATAGATGAGGATAATGGTATTGCTACTACATCAAGAATGGTTAAATGTTTTAAATGTGGAATGTACGGGCATTATGCAAACCAATTCCCTAAGGGAAAGTCTCATGAAGAGAATCAGTACGGCCGTATGAGTAGTATTTATATTGATGATGATGAAGAGACTACAAATGATATGTGAGTTGAAAGAATTGTTGAAGCTCAGTCAATGGTTTAAGAAGGTAGTGGAATGATTACATGTTTATCAAGTGTAATGTTGTATAAGTAATCTCATGGTACTATGGAATAAAGAGACATCTAAGGATTGTTACACTGTTGTCTTTCCTTGAGTTTTGAAAGTGTATGATAAATGGTACCAGTATCCATTAAAGGATATTCAGATATTTTTTTGAATATAGATGATATGGGCATAATGAAGTGAAAAGAGAAAATTAAATGTTTGATAGTATTCATGAGCTCATGACTGATATAAGGAGAAGGTTATGTAATGGATTGAGTATATAGAATTTTTGGATTTTGGTATGTGGAAAGAGTTAACTTTTGATAGAATTCATGTTTTCACTAAGGTTTAATGGGTATTCATTTTTCAAGAGAATACATGATTAAGGTATTCACTTTATTGGAATGTGACCAACAAGATATATGGGGGATAAATGATGGTATTCACATGCTTGGTTGATGACATTTCATGTAATCATTTTCTTTATATTATGATCTTGGACCGAAGTATTTAATTTAAAACTAAAGATTGGAATGGATTATGTTGGACATAAGTTTGTATTGTTTAAGGATAGAACTTTTGATATTATGTAGTTTTAGAAAAAGGACAACATGCAGGATGGGCGACAACCCATCGCGTCGGACAAGGCTGTGGGAATCGAACCCACAACCGAAGTGCGACTGGCCTTTATAGCCTACCACTGGCCTACAGGAAGTCCCTGTTTAGTAGATATTAGTTTAATTATTTTAAGTAGTATGATATATGGAGTATAAGTCCATTTTAGGAACCATATATGATTAATCTCACTATAGATGGACTTATGTATTTTTTGATAACTTTTCTAACCTTTTATTTGAGACAGATGGAATGACCCATCATTCTATCACATGATCTGCTAACACATCATGAATGTCAAATTCAACTTCATTTCTTTAATATACGAAGTGGAAATTGTTCAAATAACGACCAATGGTGAGACTATACAAAAATCACGAAAGTATTTCTTCTAATTCCAATTTCATCTACTTTAGGGAAATGATCTTGAAAACAAAAAATGTTGTCCAAGTGATCTTATATCTGATGAATCAAATTTTACGTTAGATCATCACAAATTTATGGCTTTTTGATTGCTGTATTTTCCATATCCATGTTCTCTACCACTCTCCATCAGAACATGATGGTTAGATTTCTCTTCCATATCCATATTTTCACCTATGTGGAAACCCAGTGATTAGTTTATTTGGGTAACCATTACGTTTCATACTTTTGTGTTTAAAGATTGGTTTTGGTATTCCTTTTTACGATGTGGGTTTCTATTAAAGAAACTTTTGAATAGTAAACCATTTATAACCCCAATGAATTTCGAGGGAGAAATTCATTTTAAGGGGGGTAGAATGTAACACCCCGAGATTTTATGAAAAATATAATTTTTAATTTCATTAATGTCATGTATTGTACACTACACCAAAAGGAGCTTTCTCAACATGCATCCTTGACTTGCCTTTCATTACACGCAATCGCGACCTTCCTCGATAGCGTGTCTAGTACGCAATTCCGAGTTTCACTAAACAACGATATGCTATTAAAATATTATTAAAACTAGCCGTTACGAATAGTAATAACCACCTTTTAAAATTTTAGAAATTTTATCTCTCAAAATGGAGTTCATTTTTGGATTCGGAGTATTGAATTTAGCCTAAGGTGAAATTTTGGTACTTTTCGGATAACTTTAATTTTCTGATGAATAGTGACAATTACTAAATTTTAATTAAAAACAACCTTTTTAATCGAAATAATTAATAGTGATAAATTATTAATTTGAGTGGTTTTAAAGTATATTTAGAATATATTTTTAGATTTTAATAAAATGTTGGTCATTGGATGTAATTCTACATTTAAACAAGACATAAACAAGTGTCAATCTTTTGATAGTTATTATCTCTTAAGAACACGCTATTTGTTTTGACGATGGGAATTAATTTTTAAATTAATTAATTCAACTGATATGTTTTGAATTTGGTAAAATATACATCATTTTTGAGTTCATAATATCAAATATAGTTGAGGCCTATTTTTTGGTATTTTTCTGGAAACTTTCATTTTTTGATGAATAGTGAAACCACTAAGTGGTAGTAAAAAAATGAATTTTTCATAAAACTTAATTTTACCACTTTTGTGAGTGGAATTTCAAAAACCCGAGAGACACGGTTGATGTCAGTAAGTAAAATGTGGTTCAATGAGATGAAAATAATTTTTGGTGAATAGTAACTTTTTACTTTTTTTACCACGGTTAAAAGTAAATAGGGTAATTAAGGGTAAAAATGATATTATTATTACCCTAACACATGTCCTAATTCAATTGTATAAGTGTAATTCGACTAAAAACAACCTTATGAATAAAATATGACCATTTAGGCCCACTTGGATTAGATTAGGACATTTTTTATTATTTAATTCAAAGAAGAGTTAAAAGAGTTAAAATCAAAGTTTAATAAGTAAATCATTTTTAATATAGGGTTATACATAAGATCAATTAGACAATAAATACTCATTATAAATATAAAAATATTTCCTACATTATGGTAGTTTATTTGTAATTTTTAGACATTAAATAATTTAATTTATATATGACACAATGATGATGTAGTAATTATCTTATTAATGAAATATTGACATAATTGATGTTATAAATACCCAAATAAATATAATTTTAGACTTTTTTATGCATTACACTAATTTTCTAGGTTAATATGACATGTTAGTATTAATTTATCTAACTTTTTTCGAACTAATCATTCTGTTATGATTTTCAAAAAAATCAATTACTAAATAGTGTCAAAATTGACATAAAATAGTTTTTAAAACAAATATTATATTATTAATTGTTATTTTATTCCTAAAAATCTATGGTTCGGCCAAATGGCTTAGATAATGTTATATATATTAATAATAAACAATTTGGGGTTCGTTTGTCTTGTTATAGTAATTTTATTATCCTTATAGTATAAGAACACAAGAAGACACGGTAAAAGTAAAATTATTTAACTTAATGTTAAATCTAAATGATAAGGATAAAATAGGAACATAAACTTGTCTAAATTCTATTTGATGAGAGGATTTCGACCCATCCCCACCTGAGCTTCTAAATAAATCAATTTGGATCTATTTAAAACCGAATTTGTCTTTATAATAAAATAATATTTTTATTTATTCCAAAGGTGCCCCTCTCCTCCCTTATAAAAGGGAACCACCTCCCTCTCTTCCTCACAGCACTCTGAGCCTTCAATCTCGGCCAAACTCTGCCAAATTATCTTCTCCACTTCCCTAGAAACATCCTAGAGGTTCTGGTCATCCTCAAAGACCAATTTTAGTGCCCTAAGTGGATGTCTCAAAGAGGCGCTTCAAAGAAGAGGTAATTTCCGTTAACAATTCATTCACCTTTATTTCTTCTTACACTTCTTCTTCTAAGGTTGTTTAATTATGATGTAATAACATCAGTATCACTCATATACTGATATATTATTATAATTATGAAACAACCCTATTTCACCATCTATCCATCATACGGAAAACGAAATCACCGCGCGTGCGTACGTACGGAATACCGTCTACACGCCGCGGTGTAATCTATTTTCCACCACCACCTTACTTGGATGGGTATAATGGTGTAAATAATAACTATATATGATTATTTTAAAGTGATATTTATTTTTTAATAGTATACATACACTCCAATAAAATTCTATGATCTTGGGAACGATATCATCGCTCGTGCGTACGTATGGAATACCGTCTCCACGACGCGATGAGATTCATTATCAATGATTAACCATTAATAAATGATTATAAAGTATATATAATATGTAATAATGAAATATATGACATAATAATGATACTGGATTTATGTGTGTATATATGTATGTCATCTACTTAATTCCATTCAACTCAATATGGAAACGAAAACAGCGTTCATGCGTACGTACGGCCTACCGTCTCCATGAACAGTGTATTTCTTTCCATTTACTGATTTATTATATATATGTATATTATGAATATATATTATATATAAGTCATGTTTTATATTATAGAATTAAGTAATAATTATCTAAGTAATCATATGAATAATTACAAGTCAAAACACGGATGACAAATTAAACCATTTTACCCAAAACGCTCTTTAACATGGAATTTACAAAAGAATGGGTAATATAAAGTCATAAGTGAACCATATATGATATCATAACAATGAGTATGATTCTGGAATAATTCAATGACATTATATAAATCATTATACATGAGGTTCAGACACTTACGAAGGAAATCAGACTTAAGGTAAGGGAAATATCACAATCTCATTTTGATCTGAGATTGTTTATACTTTGGTATTTATTAGGGTGTATTTTATCATCCACATCCATGTTTCCTCAATATGTAATATTATTTCCATCCACCTACAATTTTTTAAATCCAATTTTACCCTTCGGTGAGTTTTTAGTAAAAGATATGAAAGGAATCCTTTGTCGTTTTTCGTACGAGGTACTTTTTGACTTTTCAGTCAAAAGTTTGAGAAGAATGTTTTTATTAACTTATATGACATGAATGGATTTTTAAAACATTATTTCCAAGAAGATTCCTTTAAATTTTTTCATGTTTATTTTTAATCAACTTCTTTTAGTTTAGAATTTTATGACATGTTAAGAAAGGAAAAGTGTTTTTGAAGTAGAAAGGATATTTTCCTCAAGAATGGAGTTCAAGTGTTTTATCAAAATTATTTTCCATCTAAGATAATAAAGGGTACTGTTTCTATCCCTATTATTACATTGATTTGATTGTGTTGTGATGAAATTATTTTTATGAATTCCTTTATCTTATATGAATTGTTTTATGATGTCACGATCTTTAAGATTCCCAATTTTATTTCATGGGTTATGCTATGATGTATGGTTTATGATTTTGTGGAACACATAAGAATGGTATAATTATGAGATGGGTGGTACCTATATCTCCCTCCAATGCTTTGGGTAAATATTTTATATCTCATGAGATAGACATGGCTGGAACGGTAGGTTATACCGATTCAGTGAAACGAGACTGAAACGAGGAGTGAACTCGGTTCAGAAATGGACTTTGTCCACTAAGATAGTCTTGGCAATTAGTCATGACTAACAAGAAATGATTCTCTTTGATTATGTGTGTATTCCACAAAGTTTCATGTTTTATGTTATGATTATTGGGATTACATTTCACTACTATGATTTATCCCATGTTATGATATTATGACCTCTTTTGCAGGTTATGATTTCCAAAATGTTATGTTCTTATGAATATGATGTGATTGATATTTATTTTGTTTACCCTTACTGAGCATTTGAGCTCACCCTTTTATGTTTTTTTTCCAGGATATAAAGAAAGGTTTTAGGTAAAAAAAAGGGGGAAGATCTTTATGGGAGATGTTGAAGATTTTTCACCACGATTAGAAGATTATATTCCTAGTTTCCAAAGACACTAAACAATTACGGTCCATGTGTGTCTATTTTTTTTGTATTAAGTATTCTGAAAAAGTAATTTAATGTCCATGTATGTTAAGCTTCATGTCTATACATTTATTGGTGTTGAAATGGGATTATCATTAGAACACATATCAGATTTTTGTCTTAAGGTATTGGATAGGTTGGGTGAACGTCCCAACATAAGGTGACATGGAATGGGGTAGGTTTTAAGTCCATCTTCCTTATGAAGATTTAAACTATTGAGACCAATGAGATCCTTATATGAAAGATACATGGTTGTGGGATGTGTGATCCATGATAGATGAGTCTTGGCTCGAGATATTGTTTGTTACCAAGGATTGGGAGAGGGAAGTATCCTCTTATGTTCTCACCCTGAGGATCCAAAGAGGGATGCCTCTAAAAGTGTTCTAGTTCCCATGATCCAAATATGGATTTGTATATTCATATGTTTACCTAGATGGACAATTTGGTTCTTTATTTCTAGTCTAACCCTAATTGTGTGTGTGTGTGTGTGTGTTTGGATAATAATGGTTTGGGGTGTTCTATTGGGACCTTAATTGATGTATGAGTCAATGGGGATGAGATATTGAAGACATAAATAAGATTTTATCTATACCATGAAGTGTTTTGTTGTTTTTTATGAGGCTTGGATCAGGCCCATAGGTCTATTGTAATATGGATGGGATAAAAAAATATTGAAGCTTGTTTAGATGATATGGGCTTCCATGTTTTAGAGAGACTTGGACATGATGATCCACAGGTATTGTCCTGGATGTTAGAAATGATTTCCCACATCTTTTATTGTGAATGATTTATTGGATTTTTACTATCAATTCCAATATTGTTGTTTGTGGTTTGGTATTGTAATGAGGTACGAGGAACATTTTTTCCTTACATATGGTTGACATTACCAGATATGGAATTCCATAAAAGAGGTTTATATGTCGTATTGATGTTTCATGCATGGGTATTATAATCAATTCATTTGTGTCATACTGGGGAACTTAGCATTGATAGTGTACTTTATGGTTTAATTTCAAGAATAACACTCTATGAAATATGTATTATATTTTTTTGGTATGGAATAATGATACTCTTCATACATGGTTTAGGTGACAGACTAATTCTCAAGGATATGATCATATACTAGTTAGAGTGGATGGTGGAATGACACTCTACAAACACGGAATAAGTACTAGACTAATGTTGTGGTTACTTGTAATTTTATGAATGGTTTAGGTATTGAAATGATAGTCTAGGAACTTTTATTTTATTTTATCGTATTGGCCCCAATTGGATTTTTTCTAACAATTATTTTTGAGTAATGAGTTAGATGTGAGATAGATTCTCTTGGTTTTGGTATTTTTTCATAGGATTTTTTATGAATGAAATTTCAAGGTACGGAGTAAGAGGAAATGGTTAATGTCATAAGGTTTGGTTGGGGCATCCGTATTGGTGGATTCTACATGTTACTTGGAATGCACTACCATCAATATTTCCGCAGGACACTCCGACAATAGATTAAGTAGGTTTGTTTGATTGAGCTCTCAAACATAGGGATATATAGTGGTTTGTTTGTATTTATTTTAGTTATGTTTTGTATTGGATAATAATATTGTATGGGAATTCAATTATATAAGTAGTTTAAAAATTTCCCATTGGGGGTGGGATATTGAAATTTAATTCTCACACACAATACTGTAACCTCAGGGTTCATGAAAACCATATGTCTACTTTAAGGATAAGAATATATTCACAATGGATAGAGTGAAGTCCATGGATTTCATTATTAATCAGGTTGCTCATGTGGAGTCTCATGATTGGGTTGGAGTAGCAAAATATTGTAATAGAGACTATGAATGTTACATGGATTTGAGTTACTATTAAATCATGATGTATTTATTATTTTATTATTTTATTTTTTTATGTGATACCCCATGATATTGATAAATGTTGTTTGTATGGAATGGATTTTCAATATTTTATTGTATTTTATTCTATTAAATTATTCTTATATTTTATTTTATTTTCTATTTCTTTTTACTCGTATGTGTGTGATGTTTGGTTATTTACTTCTAGAATAGAACTCTGATATAGGGGTATAGTCTCCTCATAGATCAAACATAGGCCCCAATACTAGTCAACAGTCTCTATCAAATAAGGTGGAATGATTAAGGTCTTGTGGTGAATCTGATCAGGGCACTAGTCGATTGGAATCATGGTTTGAATGTTATAAAAATAATCATTTAGATTTATAAACATTTTTTAAATATAGTTATTTTATATTCTAAATTGATTATGATAGTTGAATGAAATAATAATCAAACAAAACTCATTATCATATTGCCTATTCACTTTAATGTACTCAATGATAATATAGTAACTTTCACTAATAAATGGTTTCGACCAGATACTACCATGAAAAGTTTTATTCCACCATACCATGTTTTTAATTTAGTTAATTTAGTTACCTACATGTGGTTGGGACATAACTGATATGATTGAAATATGGTAATAATTATAATATTAATATTGTTATATTTTAATATTATGAAAATAATGATATTATAAACATAATGAAATTGAAATCATTATTATTTATAGTATATAGATTTATAATTAATTTTCATTAAAAATAGAATATAATATGGATTTATATATAATATTAGGGAAACACATTGATTAGGATGAGGGAATGGAATATTCATTATAATTTAGAAGTATTTTAACTGAAATACATTTTTCAAATTGTAAAATATATCCTTTTTACAAAAATATCTTTTTATCCCATAAAAAATCCACGGCTTATTGGATGATAAAAAAATTAATCTTCAGTCAATAAGAGACAAAATATAAACCATCCAGGAAATTTAGGAAACAATAACATTGAATAATCAAATAATAATAATAATTAATTAATTGTGACGTAGGAAATTTAGGAAATTTTAGGATGTATTTTTAATGTTAGAGAAAAATTAATCCCTAATTTGGTGTTATTCAAATACAATATCACCAAGATTTATGTACTTGAAAAGGAGTAATTTTTAAAATATTTTTAGGTAATTATTATTTATATTTATAGTTATTATATTTATATGGGAAAATGGTTTTTCCTATGAAATATGATTTTTACCACAAGAAAATAGTCCATAAATATTATTCAAATTGTATGAGATGTTTAGTTCCTTTACATGTGTTGTGATTGTATATCGTATTGTATATGGGGGAAAATTATATTTTTGATAGGGTTCACAAATCAAATAAGGGGTCTTTATTACTAGTCCTTGAATCTCTTATAGATCAAATACATGTACATTTATCCATCCTAGGGATTATACTAGTCACCCTAAAACAATTCCTTGAATACAAAAATGTGTTTAAATGGACACTATATATGGGGAATATACATTCTCTCAATTGACCCAAATTTTAATTTAATACATTTTTTAAACTATTTTTAGGGATATATAGAATTTATCACCATCCTTGAAGTGTTGAGTTCCTGTGAAATAAGGAATGAGGTGTTATGGAGTAGTGTTCAAGATTGTGAGGGGAGCATTCAGTATATCCCAATATAAGGAATCATAGTCCATGTAATTTAATAAAATATAATAAGACTTCATACCTTTTAAGATCATGTTATAAGGAATATATTGTGCCTTTTAAGATCACGAATCTATAATACCTTATCAAGTGTTAAAACTCATCCATAATGAACTACTAGGTACAAGGTCTCTAGAAATGGTTTGCGTGGGAATTATTCACAATTGGACCTTTTTTGTCAATTTTTATTATTGTTAACAATAATTGAAAGGTTGTGGTGAGGGTATATACTTGGTAGGAGTATATTGTTTCTCCCACTTTCCTAGACATGAGGGAATCTTATACTCATACCATATATAAGGGATATAGGGATCATCTTATTCTTGTAATATAAGTAATTTTGCTTCATCCTATGCTCATCGGAAAGGGTATATCATTCTTTTCACATTGAAAAATTGATTTCTTATGCCCATCACATAAGAACTTTGGTGATATTTGTGAGATAAAGCTTCTATAGGGGGTGTTGAGATTCTAATGGTGTTAGAATTGATCCTTGGGAGGGTACCTATGTATCCATTTAGAACTACAATTAAACCCATCATTATTAAATCTACAAAGTTTATGGTCATTTTATAGGATTGGTCCATGTATTTTAATTTAATTTGGTAAGGACTATATATTTTGTTGTTTGATGGCCTGAATCTCGGACTACTAGGTTAATTCAACATAAAAATATTTTGGAGTGGGACTTAAATAAGAATAAGACATTTTGGTTTATAATAGTTAGTGGAACAGGTGAAATTATTTTTGGGAAACCCTGAGGGGGATAAAAAATTGGATAATTTAAGGAAACTAATAAGAGAAACTAAACTAAAGGAAACATGGGGAGTAAATTGAATCAAGTCATATTTGTTATGTTTGTGTGAGAAGACTTGGTGGCCGAGGTGATTTGGTAGCTTGGTAAGTGGCTTTGTTGAAGTGTAACCTAGGTAAGAGTTGTGGGTGAAGGGATGACATAATATAAGTGTAAGGAAAAATGGGTACCAAAGTAGGAGACCTAAAAAAATTATAGCCTTATTAGGATGCAAGGGAGAAGTGGAACCTAGTATGGGTTTTTGGGTGAATTGGAACCAACTAATAGAGGCATGGGATATGTGGCATCGAGGTATGACACCTAAAAGATTTTTATCCCTATTTTGGGAGCTTAGAAAAATTTTCATCCAAATATTGAATCATGGTTAATGTGGTTTCTTATTTTGGGGAGCTAGGAAAAGTTTCTCCATAGTTTGGAGGTCAGTGTGAATTATCTCCCTAATATGGGGGTGTCAGTGAAGTTTATCCAAATTATATAGGCTTAGGAGAAAAGTAACATTGGTAGGGGTTATGAGAGGAGTCACTCATCTATCCCAACACTGAAGGGTAGTAGTGCACTTGTATTAACACTCAGATATCAGTGCTAAAGTGGGTTGGTTCATAAGTTGTAGCTCCATCTTGTAGGGATTTGGAACAAACATTGTATACCATATCCTTAGGGTTTTTATTTATGAATCGCATTTTGGATTCTATCCATTTCATTGGAACATATATAGAAGATCTATTCACTCAAGTGCTCTTGGATAGAATTTTTTATTGATAATGTGGGTCTGAGGGGTCCCTTTATATGTAATTCAAATCATGGGAGCATATTGCAGGGAACCAGTAATGGATCAGGATTAGTTTCATGAAATCCTAAGCATATAGATCTCTGGTGTGTTTTGTTGGGAACATTATAAGTAGCACCCAATGTTGTCTTTGTATAACTAATATGTATGAGGCGAGGAATGTGAGTAGCTATAAAAAAAGTTGAGTGCCAAAATATAGTGTGAATAAGGTAAAGAAAAAAAGTAGTTTAATTCGAGAAAATGTGTATAGAGCCAGGGCATGTGATTTAGGGGGAATGAGTGGTGTTTATCATATTATAAGACTATAATTCAGAAAATCCTCTTCCCACATCAAATGACAAAAATTCTTATATTCATGGCTCTTTTAGTTTCACACGTAGTAAAATAAAATCCAAAAAAATAAAATACAACTACATATACTAGGTTCCCCCATAAAAGGTTTTATATATGAGATAAAAGAAACTACAAGAACCTAAAAATGGGTTTTATGGTTTTGAAAACCCATTTTATATACATTGGAAGACATTAAAAGCCCAGTCCTAGTGGGAGGTTTCTCACCACCACATCACTAGATTGGGGATCATTTCTGGAGAAACTTCATACCTTGGTATGTATTTAATCAATTGACACATGGAAAACCTTTTTATTACTTCTTTATCAAGTGTAACACTCCATCATCTTCAATTTAAATCATTTCATCTAATTATGTCTCATATTAAAATCATCAGGAAGAAGTCCTTGGAACAAAATTTCTAGGTGCCCAAAATTCCAATAACATAATTTTTATTTAAAGGTAATCTATTCGTAATTATATTTCATTCTGTATTTATAGAACATGTTTTGTTAAGTGAATTAATTTTATTTATCATAATATCTATATTTCATTTTTTATAACTTTTTTCTATGTAACATATTTTATATCATGAAAAAATATTGTAATAAGAAAATTTTGAAAAAAAATCCATTTTTTCTACCACTAATTCTAACTATCACATTGAACAAGCCTCTTGGTATTTAGTGACATTCTTTTAGGATAATAATTAAATTAAATAGTAATATTTTATTTTTATATGATTATAATTAAATTTTATCCATTTTTTTATCATGGAATTCAATTTCAAGAAATGGATGATTAAAATATCTCAAATTAATTATTCATAGTATTTTTTTAAAAAATAGGAATTCATAACACCTATATGATTTTTGTATTAGTGATGGAGAAAGAAACATAGATAAGAAAAAATGGGTGATATAAAGGCCAATGAATAATAAATATGACTAAATGTAATGGAATAATACATTCATGACTAGGGATATCCATGCATAATGATGATAAAATAGTATATTATTATCATGGAAGGTGATGTATTGGTGAGCTCACTACATACCAATATCCATTTTTGTCATCCAATATTTATTTTGATGCACAAATTTGATACAAAAAAATTATGGTATTTTTTTCTGTATGATTGTGATAATATATGAAAATTTTCCCAAATATATTTTTTATAAGTATCCATTCCTATTTTCCCTTATAGAAAGTCATTATTTCATGGATAGAGGGATGTAGTTTGAAAATATCAAAACATAATCATTAAATTTCATCTCACTGGTATTTGTTCATATCTTATTATTATTATATTTACATATTTGATACAAGGTTATTCTTATTTTCAAAATGAAGATAGCTAAATATTATGTTTAATCTTGGAAAAATATTGTAAATTAGCACCAGATACATATTTTTCCCTTTTTTTAATTTTGATATAATTAATGGATTTGAGATTCAATATTTTAGTATGATCTGAAGCATATTTTATTTTACAGTCCAATTATTCTCTCATATCATCAAATTATTTATCAAAATGAGTACAGTAATACCTTAACAATGGTTATATCACTCAATGAAACCTTAGTATTTTCTAACATTCAATATTATTCGACAAAAATTATTTATTAACGATAAATAATATAGATCAATTCACAAATAATTCTGGAGAAAGAATGTGCTAAATAGAATAGAATGATTCAATGCTTCAAGATAAAACCCTTATAGGGGTTCCTTACTAAACAACTGACCTTTAATTTTTTTAATTTTTCATATGTCTTTCAACTTGAAATAAAACATTTAGATAAATACATGATCTATCCTAAGATACAAAAATATCAATAAAATCATCAATAAAGGAAATTCATTTATATCTACTTTTTAACAAACTACAAATTAATATAAAATAATATATACATCCATTGATGAATTAAATTAATAGTAATATACTAATACTATTTTTATGGATATCACTCATGTGGGACATATATTAATTATACAACACATATCTATTTCACTGTAACTTTTTACCCAATATCTCTCTAATGGAATTGTATTTACCATTATAATTCTTTGGAGACTGTTAAAAATAGGAACACCTAGGTTTCTGGATCAACGAACACTCATTATTTTTTCAAGTAATTAAGAATCATATTACACCATTCAATTTAATTCTATTGGGACTTCATAATTTCTTAATGCAATCATAAAAACATCAAATAATTAAAAAACCTCTAGTATATATGTGAATCAAAAGGTTCATATATTTTTGTGAAAAATCTATCAATTTTTATGAATAATATATGTTAATGTGCTCTTCTGAAGGAAAAAATTAAAATGGTTATTTTTTTAAAAAAATCATAATTCATAAAATACAACTAAATGTTTATTTAATTCTACATAAATCATTATAAAAATAAAATACTATTATTTAAAACACTCATAAAAATTGAATCAATATTATCACATTCCATCCTCTATAATAATTCCATTGTAGACTAAAAAAGTACACATGTGTTAACTTTTTTCATTGTTTACTAATTCAATTTTTTATCTACAATAAATTTCCCAAGTTAAAATTTAAAACCTAAAATCCTGAATTAAATTTAACATATCTCACTAATGATAATGTATGTCATCAATAAAATCTACTATAAATATATAATAATTAAATAATAAATTCTATAAAAATATATTCTCATTTATGGGGTCATTGGAATAAAATAAAAACACTCAATAAATTATCTTTGTCAATTAAATGATCTCAAATATGGACGTTATCATTCACTGCATAATAATATGATTTTTCCTTAATGAAGTAAGGGATATCACAAGTATAGAAGAATTTTAGAGAACTGTTTCAATATATGGCCTTATCTATACCATATTTCGGCTTGAAGCATTCTATTTTAAATAACACTCTTATTAAAGGAAAAACAATTTCTCTATGAATCATCTCTGTACATTTCATAATCTAAAATATTTTTTTTCATATATGACACATTGTATTCTAATAATCATCCCCAATTTTAAAAAATGATATTCTTCTAGAAGAAATTTTTTACAATTAATAAACATAGAAAACATTTTCAATTGATATATAACAACGATGAAATTCCAATTTGTAGTCCAACTAACAAATATTTTACATGAATGAAAAAGGTACACATACCGGGGAATTAATTTTCCATATTTTAAAATACTATTGTGTCTTTTATTAGTATACACTTTTAGAAAAACAAAATACTCAACATAAAATATCAAGGCCAACATTGAATGTTAACCAAATACATCTACAAAAATTATATTGAAAAAATATGATTATGAATTTATTTAACATGATTCAATATATCGTTCAATAAACATTTTCCCACAAGAGTTATATCACATATTTCCATTCAATATAATGATCAAAAAAATTGTTAACTATATAATTCATCAACTGGTTACATACAAATATCTTATAGATAACTATATAGACTCTATTAATAAGAGATGATTTTCATAATACATTCTAATGTTGATGGATCTTTATTGGGGTATAACACAATTTATTTAAATTAATCATTTCTTCTATAAATATATTTGTTGTTGATAAGTCACATTCATCTTCATATGTATTCTCATATTAATATAGAATTCCATATAATATATAAATTTAAATTAGAGATCTGTATCCATGATAATGGACTTTTGAACTCTGCAATGTCCCTAATGATCAATATCATAATGATTAGCCAATGGATCAATAAAATATGTTCCTTAAATAGTTAATAAATACATTAATTTCATAATATTATCCAAAAAAGGGAAAATACTCTCATGATTCTATTTGGATCGTGATATCCCACTCATTAATCCATAGAAATTATTTTTTATATTCACATTATAGTAGGTTATGGACACAAAAATCCCATCATTCATCAATGCCTTTCATTTACCTGTTGACAATTCAAGGAATAAGAATCAAATTTAATAACATCATTTTTCATTCCTTTATAATTGATCTAGAATTTGATTGCATGATAAATCTTTATAATTAAAAGATTTTCTTCACAAACTGAATGATGTGTTTTAAAAAAAATTATCATTAAAAGGAACCACCATCTAAACTCCAAAATAATGGATTAAATATAGTGCAGGAATCTATCCACCAATGGTATACCCATTATTTGGGAATCTAAAATCCTCTGGTATATATCGTTATGTAATAATTTTAATATTTAATTTTTCTTCAATACATTCACTAATATTGAATCGCTTATAATAATTATTTTGATTGAGGTTGATATGAAATATTCGAGGATTAGTGATGGGAATTTTATAATTCAAATACCACTCCATATTTTCTTAATGTTCCATCTCTCTGTGATTCATCGTTGGTTTCTTGATTTTTACTCTTAGACTTTTATTGGATATTTTCAACATAAAAATCCATGAATATTGGGCTGATCGAACCATGTAGTGGTTGTACTGTTGGATAATGCTAATCTTGTAATCCACTTTACCGAAGAAGAAACTTTATCAATGGTCTAACCAAAATAGTTTCCCCAAATTAAATCATTTTATGTTTCATTACTATATTGTTGCATTAAATTCCACATGGTCTAGGATATTTTATCCTCATACCATTCGACAACCTGTAACTTTAAAGGCATTGTGGAACACTATTCCTATTTATATGTACATATTATAAGACACTAACCCTAAAACACCCCAACGTAACATGAATTTGACTATATATGAACATGTCAAATCAACCTCTATATTTGTTGGTATGGAATATATGGTTTATATGGTTATAAATAAAATATCATTTATATATTCAAGATTGATTTTTTTTACAAGTGACATAATCTTATTCATTTTTATGGGATATTATTTAATATGGTAATAAATTGAAATCATGAATTAATGGTGGGATTTATTAACTTACTATAGATAGATTATTTGATATTTTGATGGTAAGGTCCATGAATTTTTATCATTCAACATATCTTTTAGAAATTTTATCAGAAAATTTTCTATAGGTTTGATGTGATATACCCATATTTAGTGGAGGATGATGTTTTCATAATCAATCATGTTGATGTGTTAGGATTTATTATTAGGGTTAAATAAATGTATTGAACATTTAAGGGTCAAGGCGTAATGGAAGATTATATTTGGTAAAATAATAATGTTTATAAAATTTGTGGGATATTGAAGGGGGTGATAGTGGGTAGCTTTTATCCCTTGTAATAGGTGAGGATCAACTCATGTGGCACCAAAACGTTTTCCAATGTAGAATATAATAAGGAAATAATAATTTAAATGATAAATGTATCATGTATATAAGAAAAATACCCCTTTATAGATAAAATTATTATTTTTTATGATATGTTATTGTGGGTAGTTTTAGTGATGGGTAAAGGGATTTTGAACCATATAATAGTTCTTCAGAATGGATGTAGTTGGATTCTTCTACATTAGATAAGGAAATGGATAGAGTGGTTAATGATCATACTATGAAAGATAATCCTAAGAATAAATGACTCTCATGTCCAATTAAGAAAAATAGTGAATGGAGAACTATAGACTGGGTGAAGATCGTGGCATTGGGGATGAGTTGATTAGGTATATTGCTCAGTATTCCATGTGAAATAATGATTCTTCTGTTTTCAGTCCATTAGGATCTATCTATAGAATATTTGATTTTCTGGGTTTTTTTCTTCTATAGATGTAGTGATAATTATATCATAATATGGGATCGGTACTTATACTGATATTTCTAGGGGATAAATACTCAGGGTATCAATATAAAGACATCAACACCCTTGAAAATGATGTTCTACATGAAATATTCAATATAATTATAATCCATAGAAATGTAAATGAAATACATATACTGATACCAATATTATTTATCGAGTCACTAACAAGGAGGAGGACAATGAGAATGATGTTTTCTAATTGAAAAGTATATCAGTCTAAAAAGATAAAAATAATAATGGGAAATTATTATTTTTGAACCACTCTTACATGTGCACAAACATGATATATTACATTATACGATGATATGTCATAGAAGTTAATGCCGTGAAAGTTATCAGTGTAGAAATTAAGAAATATTATTTATCTATCTAATATTTTTTTGTTTGATCGTAATGAAAGTTTTTATTAGGTCACCACTCCCTCTTCAATTTGATTTTTATTTTTATAAAAAACTTACTTTAGGAGATCCACAGTTATTAAATTTTGTGTAGAAAGAAAAAACTATCATTATTTCCTTTTTCTCTGTGTAATATTCTACTAATAATCCCGCTAATTTTTATTACTCCCTAACTTGATATATTGATTAAGTGATAAAGTTTATACATAACATTCCAACAACCACATTTCCATTTATTGGTGAATATGTAAAATAAAATCAAAAGTATGAAGATACTCCCTCACCTCTGTTATCTCCGGATGATATCTATCTATATGAGAATAAACATTAAATTTTTATTATATAAATGAACTATAAATCACATTCAAAAAATATAATATCTCAAACCAAACAAAACATGAAAATAATAGCTAATTCATTGTCATGTATAAGGTAGTTATTCTCATATGATCTTAGATCCATAAACTCGTATACTAAAATCTTATTCCCTTATATTAAAATAGATCCTCAACATAATATATATTCTTCAAAATTATAATTATTTATATACCCTAGTATATAGAGAATCAACAGTGGTTTAATAGAAACACTCTTACTAATTCAATTAATACGTCTTGAAATTCTATGCTCCCATTAATTTTTGTCTCATTTTAGAGTCATGTTGTCATTGATTTTTAAAATTTGTTGAAATACTAAATGAATCTATGATAATATATATCCAATCCTACAGTAATTAATGTTCTATATATATCATTGATATTTTATCAATAAATTTGTCTTCCATCAAATGAAATTACCTAGAAACAATACATATTAAATAGATATGTTAAATTTAAGGAAATTTTCGTACAACTTTCTATCTTGTGGTGTCACAACACCCTATCTCAAATGGTATCCCACATGGGGAAATAATGATTAAAGGGATATAATGTCCTCAAATCCCACATCCAATAGTATATGTGTTGGATACTAGCACCAATGGTATATAAACCACACATATGGGGGGAATTACTCTCAATATATGTTTATGGATAAGTGATAAGATGTGAAAAAACCACAAATTAACTCACAAAAACTTTACACAAAAATAATATATCACAAAAAACCAACTATTTATTTAATCTCCCACATGAAATATTAATTATATACACATGTGATAATTATCCCATTTCAATTATTTAACAATATAATTGTATAATAATTAACATCATAAAATAAAAAAAGATACACTAAAGTATGAAATATCATTTTTTTCATTCATATTTCTTAGGTAACGTCCAAAATGACAATAAAAAATCATTTATCAGTATGAAATAATTTATAGTAATTAAAATAGTTAGAATTTATTCACCATATGCATTTATTTCCAAAGGAAGAGTAATATTTATGGCATATAAGATACTACTATTTTAACTCATTAAATAATAATAATAATATATGAAGAAAGTATTACAACACGTTAATATATAATTTTTCACTAATCAATAATCACTATATTTGGAATTAAAAACTTCAATTACAACATGTGATTTCTAGTTTATTAATCAAAGTAATAATCAACTATATTTGAAATATCTTATATTACATTTCTTTTTTCTCATTAATGAGATAATAAACTCAAATATTATAATGTGAAATTACTTATATATCATTTTAAATTAATTCTATTTCATGTCTTCAAATACTAGTAATAATTTATTAACAATATTCCACTAAATTTTTTATTTTAATCTTTCATCAAATAGTAATAGTATTCATTATAATTTTATTTCTAGATTATAATTAAAATAATTACATGATATTTTACATTATGAAAATTTCTTATGTTTTCTTGAAAATAATGAAAAAATCTTCATCATATACAATGTGAAATTTTAATCATTATTATTATTCCTTTACAAATTTCAATATTATAAAAAACTATTTTTTTATTCTTTCATAGATTATTATATGATTAAGGTTAATCACACATGTTAAAACAAATTATCTAAACAAATTAATTCACACCTACACTAATAAAAATAGAATTTTAGGATTTCATACCTAAATAAAGATTCTCCAATCATTTTAGTAAATTTGTTAGAACAATTATAATAGCATATCGTACATCGATAGACATGCAAAGGGAGAATCCAAGATGATCACATATGACATAAATATCTTGAATAAATGAGTTTGGATCCCAATAGTACTAGATTAATTAAATAAAATTTTATGAAAAAAATAAACTCCATGGTTTTAGAAAAAGGATAGCAGATACACACTCTCCTAGATATTTCTAAATGACTATGAAAATATCCTATTTATTTAATATTTATTTTAGTTTCCATTTAATTCATTTTCAGGAAATTTTTAAATCTTTCTAAAAACAAGGAAGCTGAATATATATTGATAACATTTTTTATAATTTAGAAACATGATTTTAGATAGATATTTAATTTTAAATAATGAAAATGTGTTGTAAAAAATTAAGAAAGAAAAAAATATAATTTCAGTCTATAAGATACTACCTTTACATTATGTGAAGTGTGGAATAGGGGTAAGTTGAAATTAAACTAACTCTATATTTAAATTTTGTCCCATATTTGAAGACCATCATGCAATAACCAAAAAAACATTCATGTTAGAATTCAAATGATGTGGTACCATGATACGAGAATTATATGAATTACAAATAAGAATGAGGATTCACATTTAACAAATATATGTGGTTAATACTACCCATACATGATCCCAACCTAATTTACTTCACATAGTCAAGGGTTTTAAACATATACAATACAAAAAAATCCAATGATGTGAGGAAGGGCCTTTACATAATAGAGAATTATTACAATAATATGACTCAAGAACACTACCCCTACCCTTAAACAAGAAAAATAAAAACCTAGATAACCATAAACTCTTACGGGTTGTTGTGTATGGGTAATGAAAAGCATTATTGAAATAAAATTTTCAAAAAATCTGACTTATAAATAATTAAGAATGTATTTATTATTACTTATAAAAATAATAGTCACACTAAATCTCCCATATTAATTCTACCACTTCATAAATAAATTTTAAATACATAAAAAATTAAATGTATAATTTTCACATCCATTTAAAAAAAATATTTTTATGAATCAATTTTCAAAATAATTAAACATCCTAAAAAGGAAAAGGGAGGTATTTAAAAAAAATTCTAGAGCTTTAAATAAGTTGCCTCTCAAATTATTCCCTTCATTGAGAATTAAAAAAATGGAAGGTGACAGAATGGGAGGGAATAATTCAACCACCCCATGAGATATATCGCAAGGATATTACTACTTCAGGAATATATCAAAAACACTAGGGGAAATAAGTGTTCAACCATTAAAAATTATCAATGAACTCTCTAGGGAGAAATACCTCTCAGAAATGATCAAGTACATTAATTAATTTGTTTATAAAGGAGGATTATCGATCTAATATATTTCTATGTTGTTAAATACCCCATCCCAATTCAATGACCGTTAAAAATTTTGGGATAATGAGTTTGTACCAATGACCCTCATTTCCAATTCAGGCCACAAAAATCCAAAAATGGTCCACATAAAAGCTATATGAAACCCAAAAAATAGTTTCGTTCAATCAAAAAATAATTACAACAATACAAACACTGTAGTAGAAAATTCCTTTTAAAAATAATCAATTCACATTGGCTTAACCAAAATCCATAGAAATTCATTTAACAAAAGTCATAATCTATGGAACAACAACAAAATTTACTTAGTCATGCTCTAAAATTAAATATTCTCAGGTTTTATCCCCATGAATCATAATTTTAAATTATCAACTACTCAAAACATGGAATAATAAATGATGAATAAATAAAAATTCAAATTTTTTAGAATATATAATTCATTATAGGTCTTAAAAAATATATTTTAGTATGATTGAATAAAAATTAAACTTATTATATATACATGATTTAGAAGATAAATAGTGTGTCATATATTTTAGCACGTTCACTGAATATGAAACTAATTATCATTGTCATGCTACTCACAAAAAAATTACATTTATCAAGGTAGGATTAGTAATTCAAAACATGAAGTACTTTTCTAATGATTTCTTACATTAATTAAAAATTAAAAATATGGGAAAATATTTAAATGATCACATTTTAAGCTAATTTAATTAAAAAGGTATCTTCAATGCCCTTTTGGTCAAAACTCAACCAATTCATTTTAAAAACACTATTTTTCAAATAAATTAATTTTTCGGGAAATAACCATCATTGTTTATTTAATTAAACTGGTTGATAAATAATATTTTTTTTCACGTAAGTATTACGGAATAATACAACACATATTTTCTGATATAATGGCGAAAATTATGAAATATAGCATACTGAAGAAAAATTTTCCCAAAACATATAATTATCAATTTATTCATAATGAACCATTAGTATAATAACCAACATAATTTTTCTTTCTGAAAATATATTAAATTATCTCCCAAATAATATAATTAAAAACTATAATATTTTTCATGATAAATAAATTAATAGTTGTAATAAATTTAAAAGAATTAAATAAAGATTTAAAATTTTCCATATTAAACATGATTCCTATAATAACTGGCATGTCATGGATAATAATTTACTTTCACCATATTCATTTTTTAATTCAACTAACATGCAACATGAATCATAATACATGAGGTTGAAAAAATATATTTAATCTAGCATAAAATCCTATATGATTGTTAACCAATATTTGTTAAATATGACCACTTAATATTATACCACAAATGCCTAATTTTTCAATTTATAATTTACTATATTCTGATGTCATTATTTTAAATTGTTTTAAAAAAGCCATGAAAACACATTAAATAAATAGATTTGAAACAAGAATAAAAATTATGAGAACCTATCCACCAAACCATGATATTATCTTCTTTGCGAAACAATGACTCACAAACAAAAATTAAAAAGCATTATGAAAGTAACGTGTCATGATTGGTAATGTGTTTTCTACCTTCATATTCTCAAATATATTACATAAACTAAAAGTAAAATAGAAATACATCGAAGAATATTGGATCATAAATTCATAGTCACATCACAAATAGAGTCACATTTAAGAGACACAACATACAAGATTTTAACTCATAACATAGTTAAAAATAATCTCATATAAGGTAGTAAACATAATAAATAAGAAAAAATTAAAAAATTCCCTTTCGTTGTACTGTGTCCCATATCACCGAGCCTAGGTGATGAGTATATGGATAAAAATAAAGGATGTTTCTCATGAAATCCCTTCCCCCAAAACAAATTTATACTCCTTTGTTCGTGAGAAAAGATTCATAGAATGTTTATGATAAAGGAACCCACTCTAACATAAAATATCCTCTAAAAACCAAGACCATGGAAAGTGTTATAGAATTAAACAAATAGGGTAAAATAAATACATTCCCCATACTTTGAAATAATTGAATATACAAGATAATAATCCTTAACATTGACCCCAAAGCTATAATAGTAAATGAATAACTCCTCAAAGTATTAATACACATCTCATTCACCAACTATATCCTACGGAACGAAAAAATAGTATATATATATGTATATGGTGGGAAAAAATTTATACTAAGTATGATCTTCTGCAATAACATTCATGAAAATGTGATAGAATCCTACTAAATCCTAGTGAATAAAAAATAAAATTAATAAATCGTTTAAATATGTAATAAAATATTTTCTATCCACATCATAAAGCATCACTAAATAATTCATATAAGTAATAAATTATTTATAAAAAAGCATATTTATATTTTAATTTTCCCTTCTTCATCATCCCCACTATTTTTCTTATCTTCTGACCAAATACCTCAAGATCATGTGCTCATCCCTTCCATTTATAAAGTTAGCATCAATGTTAGTTGGTTATCATTTTACCTACATCATTCCTACCGTGGAAAAAATATATATCATTTTCATTAATCCATATATCCATAAAATCATCATAATCCCCAATAGTAACCAGGTATATGTAAAAGGGAAAATATAGCTCGTGTAGGATAATTATACCCCAATCCATTGTATATCATGTAGATGCACCCATGGGATGTAATAACCACTACATCTAAATACAAGTATGTGTTATAACTCAGGTAATTATAGAAAACATATATGTTTATAGTATAACTAAGTGAAATCATATCCTTATAAGTAAGCCACCCTATACCATAATCAATTATAGCCTAGGATATCCCTACCACAACTAAAAATAAAGGGAGAGTATAGGATATGGGGAATTCAGTAATCAATTCCTTCACCATATTGAATATCACAGAAAACATCCCCTAAAAAATTTGGGTGTTGGTTCCCCTACTGATATTGGTGGTGTATCATATTATATCATAAAATTTAATAAATATTATGCACAACCACACTAAGAGAAAATACTTATCCTTATACTCATTTTCCACTATCATCACAAAATACCCCCATGTTCCATAACAGTGTTCCAAGTCTCAATAATCATACAAGAGTCAAGATTCATATTAAATAATTAATTATCCATTAATTATTAATATTCTATATTCACTTCGAAGATTAACTCATTAATATTTTAAATCTCTTCCATTTCCATTATAAATTCTTTTCATATATGTTCAAGTATTTAATCATCAACAAAAATCCTAGAACCAACCCTATCCTTCTATTAATTTATTTTATTATTTTATAAATTATTTTGGAACTCTAGAACTCATTATATTCTATGAAATCAATGAATCATTGGTAGTAGATAGTCTCAATCCACATCAAGTAGCTGGAAACTAAATATATAAGTAATGTTTGTCCATCATTCCATTAAGAATGAATCAATAACAATAATATATTGATGAGAAATACCCACTATAAGTTTCTCTCTACCACCTGGTTTCAATCCCACACAACTATATATATTATAATCTATCTCCCTACCACCAAAATAGATCATCACTATATACCTAGACTCCCAACCCATTGCTCAACATAAAACCAAACATCAATATAGACCTGGTCCTTCATCCCATTTTCCATAAAATCATTACAATTTTACTCGGTTAACAATCAATCACATCAAGGCTATAATTAACCTAGATAATTTTTAAATTTTTAACTGAATGTGTTCGGCACAAATGAAAAGTCAAAAAGGTCATGGAATAAAGGCTATCAATCCTCACATAATCCAGAATAGCCTTATTCATCCCAAGATATATTTTTAATAAATAACTATTTTAATTCCATATTGAATTACCTTGTATATTATGAATATGTTTTCCACATCAAGAAACCTATATACATTTGTACATATTAGCTAAAATCAACATAACACGCTTCAAGAATTAATTTGGTATTCATTAAATTACAAGAAGAGAAGTAGTTATTATGGTTATCCCTCTATTATTTGTATACTAAAATGATCGAATTTATGTAGTTTATCTAATTTAATCTATTAAAACACATTAATCTACAACAAAATAACACAACCATGCATATAAAATAGTATCAATAAAATATCAAGACGAAACTTAAACATACTAAAAACAGAAGTTCTGACACAAAACCCAACAATTCATTATTTAAGCATATGGTAATTATCCAATTTTAATTCACAAATAATAGTATAATATAATAATTATCATTTAAAAAAATATCTAGATGCATTGTAGAATGTGATACCAATATTATTTTATCATTCTTAGATAATTTTTAAATGATAATAAACTATCATTGACCATAATGGAATAATTTCAAAATCATTAAAATTATATGATTTATTCACAACATGAATTTATTCATAAAATTAGAATAATATTTATGATATTAGAACAATATAATTTTAATACATGATGTAATGGTACCAATATATTAATAATATCTAAGAACATGTGATTATAACATTCTCTCTCTATGATAATATTCCTATGTGAATCAGCAATATCAAATGGAACTTGAAATTTCTAGTTTATTTATACCAGTATTAACATACTATATATGATATATCTTATATTTCATTTGATTATTCCCATTCCTAAAATAATAACCTCTAATTTCATCACATCATAATACTTATTTTTCATGTCTTGAAATACTAAAAGCAGTATATCAAAAATATTCTGTTATTTAGATTTTCATTTTCTTCATACGTAAAATAATAAAAATATCAACAAAAATGTATTTTGAGATTCAATTTAATAATATTTTTCTGCTTTTTATTTTACATTCTTCTTATTTCATCAATTTTATATAGTCTCATGAAATAACATTCATTATAAAGAACATTAAAGTTTAGTAATTAATCATCTTTATTTTCATTTTTATATTATTGAATGACCATTATCAAAGTGATTATTTCCATGATTCTTATTTGATTTATGTTAATCACACTCATTTAATAAATTATCTAAAACATGATATTTGAAAACAATAATAATTATAATAGAAGTAACCAATTCCCTAGATGGAATAATATTCTCAAATTACTATACAAAACATAGGAGGGGGAAATAATAATTGTAAATTGCACGGCCCTAGAGACCTAAGGGAAGAATTAAATCTCATCAGAGAGGTATTATAGATCATGAATGAAAGTTCATGGTTGGAAATTATTCGATATTAAATGAGGGAAAACATAAGGGAAAACAAACTCTTG
The DNA here is from genome assembly GCA_963277665.1 of Viscum album. Lineage (NCBI taxonomy): Eukaryota > Viridiplantae > Streptophyta > Magnoliopsida > Santalales > Viscaceae > Viscum > Viscum album. The sequence continues at coordinate 198,238,992 of OY728121.1, read as the reverse complement.
GGTTTTAGAATATGGATAACAGACTAACTGACAAAAACTCTCTCTCTCTCTCTCTCATATATTTCGAAAAGACTCTCCAGAAATCCAATATAATTAATATTTAACATTATTTCCACTTACTTACATCCCAAAATTCATTTTAATCTTCAAAAATATAATGAATTAAATTATATATTCATCACATTAATTTTATATTTTCAAACCATTATTTTATACATATATTTCATTTAAAGACATGAAAAATATATTTTATAGTGAACATCAAATTAGAAAAAAATGAATTTAAAAATATAATATACAACCTTTTTGTGAAGGATTGATTTTAATAGGCGTATATTGAAATTATGCTAATGTAGATTCAAAAAACATTCACATACGTGGAGTTCCTTATGTAATAACCAAAAACACAACATCATACGATACATCAAAGATTGTGATACCATTACATGAGTATAATATGATCTATATGTGATCCTTATGATTTATGTTTCACCTATAAGTGATCTTAGTACTACCCATACTAGATACCTACCAAATTATTATTATGCATTGACGGTATTTACCGATACACAAGACATAGAATACACTTACATGATGAAACACCTTTACACATGTGAGAATTCATACATTTACATGCTTAATAACTATATCCATAAAATTAAAAAACAAAAATAAAAAACTAGGCTACCTTTATGAATGGGAGGGGTTTGTATAAGCGTAATTAAAACATTCTAAAATTAATTATTTCCACAAAATACACTCATAAAAAATTAGGAATATAATATATTATTAATTCTTAAATAAATAAGTGATATTTAATATTTTCCAAACAAAATCCCCTCTTATATAATCTCTATAATAATCTTCAGATGTAACACATGATCCTTATTTTACCATGAGTATTTAAGGATTTTATCTATGGTTTAAAACATAAAGGTATAAAATTACTTATATAAGATTCAATATATTAATTCAATGAACACAATTGGAAAATTTATGAATACAAAAGTAAATAAATAATAACAAATATGTTAACATAAAAAAATATTTTTCAAAAAATATCCATTCCTTTTCACTTATTAATTACTCATATATTGAGGGTATATCTTTTGAATCCAGAATTCATCTTTTGAATGGTCAGTTAATTCATCAAATTTTCGATAAAGGTTACTTTTTTACCATAAGCTACAGTAATTTTTCATTGTTGATGAATAAATTACATTAACCATTTTTAGAAGTTAAAATTAGTGCTACTTAAGGTGATTTTTAATAAATTAATCTATTATGATCAATATTATCATTATACACCTTAATCTATTATAATTTTGTTACATCTATGTAATAATATGGAATAGATATAGTCAAATTCTTTGGAACATGATTTCAAACAAACCAAACTAAGTTAACAAATAAACTAACACCTTACCCAACCCTCTACTAAAACAAGGGGAAATTATAATCTCTATGGGAAAACAATATGCACTAGTACATCAAAATATAAAAAATGGGAACAAATTTCCCCATATAAACCTCATTCAGTAGGCATAGAAAATTTACCAAAATTGTTGTATTGCAATTCTATAAGTGGGAAGTATGGAAATAATCAAATAAGTAGTATAAAACAAAATTATACTATTATAAACAAACAACATGTCAAATAGATGAAAAATGAATCCCTCGTATCACCCTTTAACCACCACTCTAGATATATCCCCTAATCAATAATCAATCCCCATGAATATTCTAATATTCCAAAAACTATAATAGAAATATAGAAATATCTATTTGGATGAAAATAAAAAAATAACTAAAAACACAAACTATCATAATAAATAAAACAATCCTAAGTTATCATCATTCATGCGCTATCCAAACATGGATCCAATTCAAATAATTTAATGAAGAATAAGAAAATTCATTAATTCTATAAACACCATGTGGTGTGAGAATGGTGTGTGTTCAATTACATAGTATCCCCATATTCTATGATTTTATTTTCCAAAATATACTATAATTTTAGTTTGAAATACATTTATTATAAAATTTTGTAAAATAACATAAGAAGAACCAAATATCATGATCAACAAATTTATAAAACTCTAATTTCTTTATCATTAAATGAAATAAATTACTTGAAAACTATTTAATAGATCCTAATAATTATTTGATAAAAATCAATTAGAAATCCATATTTTACTATATTTTAAAAGAAATTTCACTATGAATGAAAACCCAACATAATAAAATACAAAAAATTGATATCAATAAATAAAAAATATAAATATTATACTAATTTATATGATTAATAAATGAAAATAATTTGGGATAATAACAATAATTATAATGACATAGGATTTTATAAATGGAATTTCCCTATTTATAATTATCCCCAGTCATATAAAATACATACCTAAAATAGAGAGTCCAATAATAATAGTATTATCTTGCCTGAATAATGATACATTAATCATCATATAAAACAATTATAATGAAGAATATCATAGCACAAAAATAAATGAAAAATAATATAATCATGATCAGAAAATTTGGATATGCTCGAACCACCAGAATGACAGCACTCAAGAACAAATCTATATAAATAAAACATAACGTTATTAATGAAATATTAATTTTGATTAATAAAAATAAATAACTATTGGATAAAATTTATGTGAATAATGAATTAATTAAATAATTGGTATTTATATAAATTAAGGAAACATTATAACCATTATATAATTGACTATTTAAATAGTAATCCGAATGTTGAAATAATAACTTGAACATTGGTGTTGTAATCTGACCATTGTAAATAATAATGACTATTAAGAATAGTAATTTTTTCGTTATAATAATAACCTCACATATATAAGTGTTAACTAATATTTTCATATATTATAAATGAAAATATGATATATTTATTTCATGGTAAAAGTAAATAAATGTTTCAAAAATGATAAATTATGTTTTGGTACATTTTGTAAAATTTAAATATTTTATTTACAATTTTATAATGAATATAACAATTTAGGGAAAAATTTATTTTCTTAAAATGAGTTAGACATTTAATATTATGTCATGTTATAATTTTGAGATAATTTTAGGTGACCACAATTAAATTTTGAATGAGTTATAAAATCAATTATAATATTAAAATTGGTATTTATTAAAAGAAATGAGGATTTTCATTAAAAATTAAAATTTTCATATTTAGAAAGTTATTGTTATAAAATGGATTCCTTTTTTGAAATATTCATGTCAAAAAATAGTGAGGATGAATTTTTTGGAATTTTTCTAAACTATTAGAATTTTCTGAATAGTAAAATCTGGAAATTTATGAGTTTTAGCAATATAATCCAAATACAATATTTTTGGGTGATAAATGATTTAATCTCAAATTAGTTTGAACATACATTCAATTTTTACTGAATATAGTCATAATAATCAAAATTATTGATAATATTGTGCCAAAATAATACTTTATTTAACATGATGATCAAAACCCCCCTCTCCTACCCTTATAAATACCACCTCTCACTACCCATTCTACTCACATATTATAACCTTTAGAAATTTATAATATCCTAAACAACTTCTATCACATGAATCTACCAAATTTGTTTATGTTTATTGTCTAAAAATTGGCAATACCCATGTGTCATAAGTAGATTCTCGTAGAGACAACATTCCAGACATAAAATCCACCATCTTTACATTTAAAAACATTTCATTCATATACCTTATCCTCATACACCTATAAATAGTGACATGATATCTCTTGTATCATATATATACTAGAATTTTATTTTTTATGTTAATATCGATCATCAAAACCATTTTCTTCTCCATTAAAAAAAATGAAAACATCATTCGTAATATGTCGGTTCTCCACTTTTGTGAATGATGAGTTTTCATTTTCCATAATCACTATCATGTATGGTCATAAAAAAATTATTACGTTTATATAAGATTATAATATTATATTATATCTTATCAGATATTATATAACTAATATATAGACAGAATATTAAATAATATTATACTAGTTCGTGAGGGGTTTATAAATAAAAGAAATAAACTAAATATTTGTCATTAATTTTTTATCAAATGAATCATCCTATTTTTAGAAAATAAAATGATTTATGGTACCAGTTAATATTATTTAAGGGAATTAATACAATATAATTTAATTTCTAGAGAATTATTCCAATTTTAAAAGAACTTCCAAAATAATATACATGTGAACCGATAATGAAACCATGAAATCAATGCTCCCAGAATGACAAAATTAAAATTTATAACTCATCAAAATGGCCAGAAATAAAATTAATAAAATCATATTAAATAATTTAATGTTATATATTTTATGATTAAATGTATTAATGAATCAAATTTTATTATCTAGGACATTAAGTGCAAGTGGAAAATACATTCAGACAAAAGGTAGGGACCTCTCAGAATATCCACATTTCATTTGGCTAACACTTTAAATCTCTTTTCCATAATTTATCCCTTCATTATTATTAGATACATATTATATTTTCTTTATCAATTTTCCAAACATATATTTGTATCTCACTTCATGTTTTTTTGATGGGGAAATATATATTATAAAATCTTTACATCACAATTCCTCTCGATAAGAAAACACGATTAAAGGGAAAATTTCTATTTCGTACACATTGTCAAGTAAAATACATAAAAATAATTAAGAAACCATTATTTATATAAAATAATTCATTTTATAATGGAAAAATATTTTAGTTAATTTTTTTTTGGAAATAATTATTCCTTAAAGACTCATTAATCTTTTCCCAAAAACCGAGCTAAAGTGGAAAATTTCTAATGTAACTCAACCTCTTTTTTCAGGTTTCCAATTTAGTTGATCATCATTATTCATGATATATTCTTATATTTAATTTATAAAATTACAATATTGATTTAAATTATTTATTTTTTGTAAACCATTAAGAAACTTCCTTTGGTTATTCCATATGACACGATTAGGGAACCCATTTCCTTCCATTGGTAACCCATAGGATTATTCATTACATATGAATCTTCATGTGGAATTCATATGAATGAAAATGTTTTTATGGGTTTTCATAGATAGTTGTCTAATCCATTAGTAATTTTTTAGTCTCATGAGTCATTATTAATGGGATTATAGAGTAGTCATAATTCATTATCACAGACTATCCACCATGTGATATAGTCTTAGCACATAGCCTTGACTCATGTTTGTGACATTCTATATACTTATACCACATTACTATGTTTCCATGTACAAATTATTTCATGTTATATATATTATGATTCCATATGTTTATTCAGGATCCATGACTTTTTTGTAATCATTTTATTCCTTCTAACTCATGATGTATGCTCCATTCCCATGTCTATCACCTTACTGGTCTTCTTAGATCATCTCTTTTTGTCTATTTATTTTCATAGATTATCCTATGCAATTTTAGTAACACTAAGGTATTAAGGATCACATTTTGGCGATTAATAAAAATATATTCTAGTTCCACATTTTCAATTTTATGTATCTAGTTTTCCAAATACATTGTACTTTTAAATCCTTCATTTTTATTTAAATGGTTTTTATGTTTAAAATCATGTAATAATATGAATAATATGGAAAGGTTTATATAAAAACCGTCCAAAAAAGTGATAGTGGTAACTACATAATATATAATAGTAAAAATTTAATCCATGAAACATGGGAAGGGTCTCTGACCTATAGGTTCCAATAGTAACTATCTAGAACACAAAATACTAGCAAGGTATGTGGGATAAAAATAATATAAAGTAGTCCTCTTGAGGACACAATAATGACCCCTATCTCACAACTTATTCCTAACTAGAGTATCACCTGACTGGTGACTCTATAAACTAAAGACTCTTAGGTTCCAACCAAAAACCATAAAACATAAAAACTATCTCATGTTTTATCAATAAAATCCCAAAATTAATAACCCTCATTGAAAAGCATTCCTCATTTTGAAATGTCATTTGAAAGATTACATAAAAATGAAACAATTTTCTTGATTCCATTTCACTAATACATTATAATATTAGTCTAATTTTATATGAAAACAAAACCATTTAAAAGTATTCCTTTTAGAAAATATTTAAAAAACAAATTTCAACACCATGTTGAAATTTGAAACTTATCTTTTTAAAACATTCTATATACACACTCACACACACACATTTCCATTTATTAATAAATATGTCAAAATATTCTCATGTATATATATATATATACAGATATATATACCCAAATATAAGTTTATAATCTATAAAACATATATAAAAACATATACAATGAAAAAAATAGGTGTATCAAAAAATGATGAAATAAGAAAACATAATAAAATTCCTAATGTAGAGTAATCCAAAATATATCACCTCATTAACTCACACATCATAAAATATAATTTTATAAAAAATCTTAAATAATGTTTAGAATAATAATTTTCTTATGGAAACCATAATTAATATTTTATAATTCAAAATTAGGATTTATTATTTTTGAATATACTAAAACATGAAAACGTCCCTAAAACCATTTGGAAATTGAGAATAGTCACATAAATGCTTATAAAACGTGCATATTTATATACAATTGAAAAAAAATTGTATTTATAGTTTTAAATAAATTAATTTAAAATGGTCAATCACATCCAGAATATTGGGGAAAATTCTAATCACAAAAACACATACCTAGAGCACACACAGACAATTTGAAGTCTTCCGCAATGAATGGAGGGAGGTCCTAAGAGAATATCACATACCTTAAAATCATAATCCACATTTATTTAGGAGTAATTATCTAGATAGGGTTTTTTTCAAAATTGCATGTAGTATAGTGGGGGAATAAAATCTATTAGGTAAGTATAGGAATAATATATAAAAGTGGAAAGAGGCATACCTATGCCGATTTCCCTTCAAAACCCAAAGTGAGACTGTAAATAATAATAGGGGAAATCAATAGGGGTGGTTCTTGGAGGATTCCTTTAACAGACTCCAAAAATAAGGGGTTATGGGTGTATGTTTAGGGTAAAATGTTTAAGAGGGTATTTTTGTAAATTTAATCTTTTAGAACCAATTTAAAACACAAGGATTTCATATTTTTTTACCAAAACTATACATTTTATATATACCCTTAACTTGGAATACAGCACACTGACATGACTGGATCACATTGTTAATAAAATCATACACCAAACACGAAAAACACCTATATAAACGGAAGACCTTTTTTAATGGTTTCCACGTAATTTTAACAAACCAAGCACTAAACATACACTAACCCTATGATTGTAAAAATTTATTTAGAATTTAAAAATTGTAAAAGTTTTAGGCAAGGAACTGTAATGAAAAATTGTTATTTATAAGTAAATAAATAAATTAAGGAGTTAAAAATTGGGTTGTATGGATACTCCCCACCATAACTCTTCCTTCCCAATGAAAGTCCATGAACATGAGGAGGGGACTCAGAGATGAATCTCAATTGGAAATAAAGAAAATCCCTAAAATTATACATGAGGTAACCCAAACCAAATTTAACACATTAAAATATAAGATTTTATAAAAGAAAAAATAATTTATAAATTTAAAATGAATAAATCACACCAAATATATAATGAAAAAAATTATGAAATGCAAATCCATAGAGTGGATCTTTTCTATTTATGAACCTAATAGCATAGGGGATGAATAGAATAAAATAATTCCCTACAAATTCCTAGGATCAAAAACTTGAATTCTTAACCAAATAGACTATAAGAACCACCCAATCATGGGACATCCTTAGAAACAATGAAAAACTCTCTATGTTGGAAAAAATATATATAAACCAAAAATAAGAATATAATAAATAGTAAGAAAAGGAAATAAGGAAGGGATGACTCATTATTCAAACTAAACTATTTAAAAAGGAATCTACAACCTTATGAATCAGTTAAATTATTCCATAATGATGTCTATAAATCCAGCCTAAATCATTATAAAATTATGAAAAAAGGGACGATGACATAACCCTTGAACATTTCTCTTCAACAACATGGATTTCATCCATGTGTCAAAATAAAAAAAAGTGATAACCTATGACCTTATATCTGGGAGACAAATCATGGTGATTATATCAAACCAAATAGATACCAGTGGAGTTTTAATATCACATATTTCAGCATCCATCCTAATTACCCAAAGTGTAATGAAATGGAATTTTAATATAATTTGTTTTAAATTATTTGGGATTATTACGAGTATGTGAAAATTTACAGCGGTTGATTTTTAGGCTCAGGGTACCCAGAATGGAATTTTGAACATCTTTTAAGATAAATTTAGTAAACGTGTGGGCGGATATTTCTATCATTAGAACTGGTGCTCGGAGTTGTAATAGGATGGCACCATTGAATCTACAGTGCCGAGATTCTCCTACGGGAGGCTTAACTTCAACCGCAGTAGGATGGATGAAAATTATAGTTTCAAGGGTTTTTGAAAAATAATAAGATAACATAAAAATGTTATTTTATTTCTATACCACCTCTTTAGGGATGGTGGAAAAGACCATAGAGGAGGTCAGACTTTTATTAGGCTGAATTAAATGTCGGTTACACATCAATTATGTAACTGCTCCTTGTTTAAATAATATGGTTCTTTAATTACACCAATTAATGATCCATTATTTTATTACGAGGATTAATATCATAATATGACCATTGGGATAATAAATCACTATTTTAAAAGGAGGATTAGTGAATAATGGGAGAATATTTGTGGATGACCAAAGAACAATATTCTCTCCAACAATGAACGAAGGCTTGAACGATGTCATTGAAGAATTGAGCTGGAATCGATGAATTTCGTTGACATCGAAAAACATAGATTCTCTTTACAAAACTCAAAATCTTAACTGAATATATGGTAGGGTTTGTTGTTACATTCAATCAAAATCTCAATTCTTTTCCTCATCATTAATAAGCATGACGAACTTGGATCAACCAAAATGAGTTGATCTGTGATTCATATGAAATTGTGGGTGGTTGTTGTAGGATATTTGAACAGAGTTTAATAACTATCTATGTGATGTGGATACTTAATACCCACTTGTAATGATGCTAACAAAGGTAACATGTCAACCAAACAAGGCCCAGACACTCTTCCCCTTCGTTTTTGTCACTTTTTTTGGGGGACAGATTTACAACACACTGGAATCCAGAATCTGAGAGCCATGCAGTGATGACAGCATCCCTAGATGCCCTTAGGTGTATTAATAAGGGAAAACAGACCACTGAAGCTCGCCCTGTGGTCTGCAGATGTTACGATGGTGTTGCACCAGTGACCAGATCTAGCGACGACAATCGTGGATGGAGACGACACCCGTAGGCACCGCAACGGATGGCAGGGGCAGTCGACCTTCAGGTGGCCGCGTCGATGGAAGGTGGTGTGTCGTTTCATGTCGTGGTGATGATCTACAGATTCGAAGTGGTAGTGGAGGGGAACCACGCCCCTCAAGTCCAAATGACAAGAGGGCAGTGCAATGTGGTGCCACTATTTTTTTATCCCGAATGGCTTTGCCGTTCAAGAAGGGGGGAGGCCTCCCAGCTGGCGGACCGTGCCAGCTGTAACACCCCAGGTAAATAAAGAATATGAAATTTTTATATTTATCCCTATTTGTGAATAAATTGTTAATATTAATTTAAAGGGAACGTTATGCTTGATGTCTTACCGAATACGCAACAACGAGTTCCTTTGAAATCTTACGTTGCACTCTAATAATAAAATAATTTTATTTTAAATGGTAGTAAACACCTAGTCGTTGTAATGACGGGAATGAACAGAACTAACTACAAAATTATTATATATGTTTTTTCAAATATTTTTACTTTTCACAATAAATGTTAGAGGATTAAAAATGTGAATGAATCCAATTTTAAGCGTAAACATTCTAATATTCTTTAAAAGGTCGATTAACAACCTTTTGATGGAGAACCTCTTTTAAAACCACTTTTTGACAATTTTATGTGTTATATTTAACAAAATAAAATTATACTTTAGAATCAGGACATCAAAATTTAGTTTCTGTAAATTTTTGATATTTTTCCGATAAAGTTCATTATTTAATGAATAGTGAAAATGTTGTATTTTAATTCAAAACCACTTTTTAATCTAACTTATTTTTATGATTAGATTATATTTTTAATTGGTTTTAAAGTTATATTAGAATATATTTTTACCATTTAATCCAATGGTGGTCATTGGAATTAATATCACTTTGAGATTGGACATAAACTAGTGTTAATCTTTTGATAGATATTGTTTCTTAAAAACACGCTATTTGATTTGACAGCGGGATTTAATTATAAAATTAATTAATGCAACTTATATGTTATGAATTTGTTAAAATAGAAATCATTTTTTAATTCAGAATATCAAATATATCTTAGGGTGAATTTTTGGTATTTTTCTGAAAAACCTTAATTTTTTATGAATAGTGAAACCACAAAGTGGTAGTAACAAAAACTAATTTTTCGTTTAAATGGATCTATACCACTTATGTGATTTGAATTTAAAAAATACTATATAAATTATTTTCATTATTATGTAAAATTTGGTTCAATGGGATGAAAATATTTTTTGATGAAAACTAACTTTTATGTTTTATTAATCGTGATTAAAGGTAATTAGTGTGATTTAAGGTAAAAATGATATTATAATAAAATGAAAATAACATGACACTTGTCATAACCTTATTTTATGAGTAATGTCCGACCAAGACAACCCATGGGTCGGTTTTTGGGACCCCATGGAGCCACTTGGGTAAGATAATGACATTAATGCCTTTTATTTAAGATAAAAGTAAAAATGACACAAACATGTATGTTTTTACTAAAACAATTCTTACATGGGGTTATACAATTCATATTTTTGACTATAAATAATCATTAGAAATAAAACGATTTCCTACATCATAAAATTTTTTTATAATTTTTAGACATTAAATAAATTAAATTATTTATGACATCATGATGATGTAACGATTACCTCATTATTTAACAATTTAAATAAAATGAAAAGATAATGTAAAATCTAAGACCTACACATGTCAAAACCCTATTGGATGTGTGGATTTAGAACTCTTATCACCTTATCCTCGAAATAAATTAATGTGTGACCTTTAAAATCTGAAACTAGTTTGAAAATAAAGTAACATTTTATACTTTTCCAAGAGTTCCCCTCCTCTCCTCTTATAAAAGGCCCCCACCTCTACCTCCTTACCCACACATCTCAAGCCTTTGGCTCAGCCAAGATCTGATCATTTTGTGTCTCCACATCCCTCCCATCATCCTATAAGCCTTACCTTAGGCAGGAATCTCTTCAAGAATCCCTTTTGGTTCAATCCAAAGGGAGTTACCCGATTTTAAGGTAATGTCTTCACTTGTGTTCTTTTGATTTATTTTTCTTCTCCAACCCCCTAAAATCATTTTATTCATTTATTTTATAACAAAAATAGTATCTTAAATATACAAGTATGTTTTTATATGATGTATTCGAGCTACACTTACACACACCTACATTTAATGGTTAAACAACATACTGTTTCTGTGGATGGTGAATTCATGCCTCACGAAACGATGATTGTTCAATATTCATTTAACTCCTTCAAAGGTGGCCATTAAAATTTCACTATATTTATATATGATATATAATATGTTTATGTTTTATATAATATTCTGTATTTTTCATTTATGGCATACCTTTATAGTTTCCATTATGGGTAAACGTGATATCTTCATTTTAGGAAATACGGACTACCGCCCCCTCAAAGTGATTTGATTCATTAATACCATTTGTGGTACGTATAATGGATAGAATTAATGATATTATATATGATAACATACTGGAATTATAATAATATTATGTATCATTATGTATTAATTCCATTAAATATGAAATAGAAATGGAAGTAGTGTTCATGTGTACGTACGGCTTACCGTCTCCATGAACGGTGCATTTCATTTCATACCTCTAAATGTTATGTAATATTAAAAACAAATGTATATAATGGATATATATGATATATATGATATCTAAATAATTAATATAATTATGGATATAATGGATATTTTTCCCCATGAACAAACTTGTTATTATAAAGAGTTTATTTTTGACTCAAGTCGCAATGATCGACAAAACGACCATTATTAACATAAATAATTACATAGTGTTCATAACATGGTAATAAGTGATATAAAAGGAATAATGAACTTTAGAAATGTTCTTAGGCATTTAGAAATTAACTCAAGTTTATTATTAAGGAGGTTAACGAACAATCGAGTCAAGTCGGACCTGAGGTAAGGGATCCTACCCCTCTCTTTCTTTTTAAGTACACTCTTTTATGTCATTCCGTTTAATCTCATATTTCTTATGAATGGGTTGTTATTTTATATTAATATTACGATACATTTTATGTTCATATGATTAGAGACCCTATTTTCTTTCATCAATCCATTTTGGATGTTTTGATTGGTGCCATTACGATGCCGAATTTTCCTAAGAGATCAACCTCTCTCCTTCTTTTTAAGTACTCTCCTTTATGTAACTTCTTTTAAGCTCCTATTTGTTATGTTGGGGGATGTTATTTTATTTTCTTCTTGATGTAAATTTTATGTTAATATGATGATATACCCTATTTGATCTCATCAATCAATTTTTGAACGTTTTAAGTGGTGCCGTTAGGCTGCTGAGTTTTCTTAAGGGATTTTTCATCTCACTTTTATTCCCGTGAGATTTATTTTACATTTTCCACCATTTCAATTTAGAGTTATATGTACTTCCAATTATTATACACTTTTTTTAATATACTTTCATTTATTATTATTTACAACAATTTTGTAATGTCCTTCTTTCATGGGGTGTATGTTTAGAAAGATACCCAAGTAACTAAGGGAACCTTTCACCCTCATATTTTTAAAAGAATTCTTTTTTGGGTCTTTTAATTTACATATTGTAATGTTGTGATGTGTTCTTATATATCCTTATTGATTTAAATTTTATGTCCAATTTATGAGATACCCTTTTTATCTCTCATCAACTCATTTTCTGAATTTTGAAGTGACGTCGTTAGGCTGTCGAATTTTTGCAAGGGAACTTCTTAACCCAATTTTGATTCTTTGGGATAAACTTGAACTCCATGAATATGTCGTTCTATGAATATGTATGAATAACCTCTGATATTTTTACACTTAATATCCACTTATTTTTTGTGTATTCGTTTGTCACACATAATTATGTAATTGATTTATCCTTAATCCCAGGATATCGTCTTTGTATGGGACTTCATCTCAATCTCATTTCATTGAGGAATATTTTGTTTTATACACAACTTTCTTTTATACGGTGTATAATCCCCTTTGATTTTTAATTTTATTCAACAAGAATGTTTTTATACGAAGCATTTTTCTAACCGACAAAAAGGAATGTTTCTTTAACATACGCGGTGACAACGACCATTTCCACCACCGCGAGTATTATTTGGTCTTTGGCTTCCTCAACAATCCATAATGTTTTTAAAATTAAATAAATACCATATACTCCTTTATGTATTTTGGTATTGAAAATGGTTTTTATAATGGGTTTTTTATGTCAATATATTTAAGTGTTATATTGTGATCAAAGTGTGGAAATGTTTTCTTTCCATTATATTTGTTTTATGTCTAATGATTTTATAATGGTACTTGGACATTTGACGGGTGGTTACGTGATAAACCATATGACGGGTGGTGGTGTGAATACAAGGATGGGTGGTTACGTTATAAACTCCAATGCATTGGGTATGGAAGTTGGCCATATGGCTATTCCATTAAGTATGTGTGGATGTCGACCATATGGTTCTTCCATTTAAGTATGTTTGTGTCCCAAGTTACCATTATATGTTATGTGTTCTTTATATGTGTTTTATGGTAATCTTTTGGTTAAAAAGGGGTAAGTAATGATCTTTTATGAAATGAAGAGTTTTTTTTACTACTTCATTATGGTGAAAATTATTACTTTGATAAAGTATTCTTGGTTTACTTGTTGTTTTGAAAAACTAACAGTTTTCCTTCTTTGTGTATCCTTTACTGGGATTTTTATACTCATCCCAAGTTTTTGAAATGTTTTCCACAGGACTTAAAGATGAATAGGGTCAAGGATGGGATCAAGGAAAGGCATGTTATCTAAAACATGGAACTAGATATATTTCTTTTTAAGAGTTTTTATTTTATGGAAACATAGTAGAAGTGTATACTTTGTAATCTTTGAGATGTAATAGTTATGCCCTAATTCTATAAAACTCTAAACCTGAAAATATAATCAATGTGAATTATTCATTTAATTCAATAATAAGTAATGTTTAGGGTCGGGGAGTTATAGTTGGTATCAAAGGTCAGTTTAGATAACTTTAGAGGATAGGATATTCTATAAGCATAAGTGACATTACCATAATGGCTAGGATTTAAGAAAGATTCATAGTTTTTAGATAAATTGAAAGAGTAAGTATATCTTAGTGATTATATTTTTCATTAGGACATGATGATTTTGTTGATATACTCACACTGACATTTTTTGATTTAGTAAATGGATGGATCTAGCAGGCACCAAAGTGAAAATGGGTTTGATGGAAACTGTGGTGGTTCTCTGATCCAGAGACTGGATGAAATGGGGGATTCAATGAGAAATCTCATGGTTATTCTAAACCAACTATCATGAGTCATGATCAACCACTTGAAACTTGGTGAGTTCTCTAATGCCTCATGTACGAGAGAAGCAACTCAACATGGATGTTCGGGTAATAATTATAAAGATAACCATTAGGGTTTATATGATCCTTACTTTTTAGGTAATTATGGGTTACTCTAGGATATGTTGGAAAATGAAAGGCATGAGATAAACGTGAGGTTAAAATATGTTATGATCATTTTTTAGGATTTAACTCGTTTTGGGGAATGATTTAAGATTTATGTAGTTTTGGAAAAAGGACAACACACCGACCGTGTGACAAACCATCGCGTCAGAAAAAGCTGCGTGAATCGAACCCACAACCAATGTGCAATTTGTATTTATCACCTACCACTGTACTACGTGAAGTCCATGGTTAGTTTGACTAATTCTTTTTAGTTAGATGATTTTAGGAATCAGGAGTAAATTTATTTTGGTTTATCTATGAAATTATTAACCTATCCTGGAGGATATGTGATTAGGTTAATTACTTTTCAGTTTGAGACATTAAGAGTAACTGATGTTATTTGGAGATAAATGGGAAGGTTTATCTTGGAAGACTATGTGATTAAATGCTTCAGAGATTTGGGTTTCAGTCTTAGTTTTTATTACTTTGAAGAATTTTATGGATAGATGTTTATTGAATGGTCATTGTTGAACTTTGGGTATTGTTTGACATATTTTGGAGATTAAGAATAGATTTTTTTTATAAAGGATTATTCTTTTTGGGTATTATCTGATCTCATACTAACCTTTTTTGTTTTAGTTTTGGTTACGGTCTAAATACATGGGAAGTATATAGTTCTCTTTTGTGGATTAGGTGGTTCTCTAGAAGTTGATTATATCTCTCTTAATGTGAACAAGTCATCCTAAATACTTGTCTTTTGGAGAAAATATGAGTTCATGTAAGAAATATAGTAAAAGTTGAAAGTCAACATGACAAGTAAGTATGTTTCCTTATGTTTTAGTTAAGCTCATAAATAAATTCCTCAATGAAAAGTAACTTAAAAAATTGTTTTCTGATAATTTTTCGTACTAGGGAATCAAATACAGTTTAACCCATCACGAGTTTTTGATTTTCTAGTGGTTAACATTCTCCTAAACATGTTTACTACCACTCTCCATCAGAACATGACCCTTTGTTTTTTCCTCCATATCCATATTTTCATACATGGAATCCTATTATGGGTTAACTCAGGTGACCTTTTTACTTCTCTCCCTTCCTTTTAAAGTGATAGTTTTACTGACTCTTGTTCCGATGTGGGACTTTCAATGATGTTTCCGAGCCCAATTTTAAAATTGTGAGGACACAATTCCCAAAATAGGGGAAGGATGTAACACCACAGGTAAATAAAGAATATTACATTTTTATATTTTTCCCTATTTGTGAATAAAATGTTAATATTAATTTAAAGGGAATGCTATGCTCGATGGCTTACCCAATACGTAAAACTGAGTTCCTTTGAAATCTTACGTTGCACTCTAACCATAAAATAATTTTATTTTAAATGGTAGTTAACACCTAACCGTTCTAATGAAAAGAATGAATAGAACTAACTACAAAATTATTATATATGTTTTTTCAAATATTTTTACTTTTTACAATAAATGTTAGAGGATTAAAAATGTTAATGAATCCAATTTTAAGCGTAAACATTCTAATATTCTTTAAAAGGACAATTAACTGCATTTTGATGGTGAACCTATTTTAAATCCACTTTTTGACAATTTTATGTCTTATATTTAACAAAATAAAATTCTTCTTTAGAATCGGTACATCAAAATTTACTTTCTATAAATTTTTTGTATTTTTCCGAAAAAGGTCATTTTTTAATGAATAGTGAAAAATGTTGCATTTTAATTCAAAACCTCTTTTTAATATAATTTATTTGTATGATTAGATTATCTTTTTAATTGGTTTTAAAGTGAAATTAGAATATATTTTTACCATTTAATCCAATAGTGGCAATTGTAATTAATATCACATTGAGATTTGGCATAAACGAGTGTCAATCTTTTGATAGATATTGTTTCATAAAAACATGATATTTGATTTGAAAGTGGGATTTAATTATAAAATTAATTGATTCAACTTCTATGTTATTAATTTGGTAAAATAGACTTCATTTTTGAATTCAGAATATCAAATATAGCTTAGGGTGAATTATTGGCATTTTTCTGAAATACCTTAATTTTTGATGAATAGTGAAACCACAAAGTGGTAGTTACAAAAACTGATTTTTCGTTTAAATGGAAGATTACCACTTCTGTGATTTTAGTTTAAAAAATCCAATATAAATTATTTTCATTATTAAGTAAAATGTGGTTCAATGGGTTGAAAAGTAACTTTTATATTTTATTAATCGCGATTAAAGGTAATTAGTGTGATTTAAGGTAAAAATGATATTATAAAAAAATGAAAATATATTGACACTTGTCCTAACCCTATTGTATGAGTCATGGCCGACCAAGAGAACCCATGGGTCGATTTTTGGGACCCCATGGAGCCACTTGCGTAAGATAATGACATTAATGCCTTTTATTTAAAGTAAAATAAAAAATGACACAAACATGTATTGTTTTACTATAATAATTTTTACATGGGGTTATACAATTCATATTTTTGACTATAAATAGTAATTGGAAAGATAAACATATTTCCTACATCTTAGTATTTTTTTATACATTAAATAAATTAGATTATTTATGACATCATGATGATGTAGCGATTACCTCATTATTTGACGATTTAAATAAAATGAAAAGATATTGTAAAATCTAAGACCTACAATGTCAAAAACCTATTAGATGGGTGGATTTCGAACTATTATCACCTTATCATATAAATAAATCAATGTGGGACCTTTAAAATCCGAAAATCATTTGAAAATAAAGTAACATTTTATACTTTTCCAAGAGTTCCCCTCCTCTCCTCTTATAAAAGGCCCCCACCACTACCTCCTTACCCACACCTCTCAAGCCTTTGTATCAGCCAATATCTTATCTTTTTGGTTCTCCACATCCCTTTATTCATCCTAGAAGCCTTACATTAGGCAGGAATCTCATCAAGAAACCCTTTTGGTTCAAACCAAAGGGAGTTACCCGATTTTAAGGTAATGTCTTCACTTGTGTTCTTTTGATTTATTTTGCTTCTCCAACCACCTAAACTCTTTTTATTAATTTCTTTTGTAACCACACAAATATATTAAATATACTAAGATGTTTTTATAATATTTATTCTAGCTACACTTACACACACCTACATCTAATGGTTAAAGAACATATTGTTTCTGTGGATGGTGAATTTTAGCCTCACGAAATGACGATTGTTCAATATTCTTTTGACACCTTCAAAGGTGGCCATTAAGATGTCACTATATTTATATTTGATATATTATATGTTTATATTTTACTTAATATACTCTATTTTTCATTTATGGCATACCTTTATGGGTTCCATTATGGGTAAATGTGATATCTTAATTTTACGAAGTGCGGACTACCACCCCCTCAAAGTTATTTTATTCGTTAATACCATATGTGGTACGCATAAATGATAGATTTAATGATATTTTATATGATACCATACTATAATTATGATAATATTATGTATCATTATGTATTTATTCCATTAAATATGAAATATAAATGGAAGTAGCGTTCATGCGTACGTATGGCTTACCGTCTCCATGAATGGTGCATTTCATTTCTTACCTCTAAATGTTATAAAATATTATAAATGAATTTATATATTGGATATATATGATATATATGATATCTAAATAATAAATATAATTCTTGATATAATGGATATTTTACCCCATGAACAAACTTGTAATTATAAAGAGTTTATTTTTGACTCAAGTAGCAATAATTGACAAAACGACCATTATTAACATAAATAATTACATAGTGTTCATAACATGGTAATAAATGATATAAAAGGAATAATTAAATTTAAAAAGGTTATTAAGAAAGTATAAATTAACTCAATTTTATTATTCATGAGGTTAATGAACGATCGAGTCAAGTCGGACCCGAGGTAAGGGATCCTACCCCTCTCTTTCTTTTTAAGTACACTCTTTTATGTCATTCCTTTTAAGCTCATATTTATTATGAATGGTATTTTTTTATATATTACTCTTACTTTACTTATTATGTTCATATTATGATAGAACCTATTTTCTCTCATCAATCCATTTTGGATGTTTTTATTGGAGCCGTTAGGCTGCCGAATTTTCGTAAGAGATCCAACCTTTCTCCTTCTTTTTAAGTACTCTCATTTATGTCACTTCTATTAAGCTCCTCTTTGTTATGTTGGGGGATGTTCTTTTATATTCCTCTTGATTTAAGTTTTATGTTAATATGATGAGAGACCCTATTTGATCTCATCAATCCATTTTTTGGATGTTTTAAGTGGTGTCGTTAGGCTTCCGTGTTTTCGTAAGGGATTTTTCATCTCACTTTTATTCCCTTGAGATTTATGCTAAATTTTCCACCATTTCCTTATAGTGGTATATGTAATTCCCATTATTATAATCTTTTTTTAATATACTTTCGTTTATGAGTATTTACATTAATTTTGTATTGTCCTTCTTTCATGGGGTGTATGTTTCGAAAGATACCCAAGTCGGTAAGGGGACCTTTCACCATCCTCTTTTTAAAAGAAATATTTTGTTGGGTCTTTTAATTTACCTATTGTAATGTTGGGATGTGTTATTATATATCCATATTGATTTAAATTTTATGTACAAGTGATGAGATACCCTTTTTATCTCTCATCAACTCATTTTCTGAATTTTGAAGTGACGCCATTAGGCTGTCGAATTTTTGCAAAGGAACTTCTTAAACCAATTTTGATTATTTGGGATAAACTTGTACTCCTTTAATATGTCATTCTATGAATATGCGTGAATAACCTCTTAATGTTTAACACTTAATATCCACTTATATTTGGTGTATTCATTTGTCACACAAATATTATGTAATTGATTTATCCTTAATCCAAAGATTCCGTCTTCGTATGGGACTTCATCTCAATCTCCTTTCATTGAGGCATATTTTGTTTTATACACAACTTTCTTTTATACGGTGATTAATCCCCTTTGACTTTTAATTTTATTCAAAAAGAAACTTTTTATACGAAGCATTTTACTAAACGAAAAAAAGGAATGTTTCTTTAACGTACATGGTGACAACGACCTTTTCTGCCACCGTGAGTATTATTTTGTCCTTGGCTTTCTCAACAAGATGTAATGTTTTTAAAATGAAATAAATACCATATAATCCTTTATGTATTTTGGTATTGAAAATTGTTTTTATAATGAACTTGTTATGTCAAAATATTTAAGTGATATATTTTGATCAAAGTGTGGAAATGTTTTCTTTCCATTATATTTGTTTTATGTAAAATGATTTTATAATGGTACATGGACAATTGACGGGTGGTTACGTGATAAACCATATGACGGGTGGTGCTGTGAATACCAGGACGGTTGGTTATGTTATAACCTCCAATGCATTGGGGATTGATGTTGTCCGTATGGATATTCCATTAAGTATGTGTGGAAGTCGACCGTATGGTTTTTCGATTTAAGTATGTTTATGTCCCAAGTTGCCTTTATATGCTATGTGTTCTTTATATGGGTTTTATGGTAATATTTTGGTCACAAAAGGGGTAAGTAATGATCTTTTATGCGGTGAAGAGTTTTTTTACTACTTCATTTTGGTGAAAAGTTTTACTTTGATAAAGTATTCTTGGTTTACTTGTTGTTTTGAAAAACAAACAGTTTTCCTTCTTTGTGTATCCTTTACTGGGATTTTTATGCTCATCCCATGTTTTTTGAAATGTTTTCCACAGAACATAAAGATTAATAGGGTCAATGATGGGATCAAGGAAAGACAATCTATCTAAAACATGGATCTAGACATGATTCTGTTTAAGAGTTTTTATTTTATGGAATCTTATTAGATGTGTATACTTTGTAATCATTGAGATGTAATAGTTATGTATTAATCCTCAAAAACTCGAAACCTGAAAAGATCCTCAATGTGAATTATTCATTTAATACAAAAATAAGTAATGTTTAAGGTTAGGTCCTTATACCATCCACTAGGTCGGGTCGCCCGATGGGCCGAGCCAGTCCGAGGCTCAGCGGGTCGAGACTGCAGCCTAGCCAACTCGGGCCGACCCAGCCAATTTGGGTCGGCCTAGGTCAGGGAAGGTCGAGTCGGACCTGACCCGGACCCTTTCCATCCCAGATATGTTTAGAAATGTCGTATCTCACAATACAGGTGTTCATTTGAAAAACCGTCTGTGGTGCTAGAATCCTTGGAAAAATATGGTCCCATTGAGATAATCCACCTATGTTTGGAGAAAGTTGTTTTATGGTTTAGTTGGATCGATCATGAATCCAACGGGGACCTCAGGACTAAAAATTCTATAACTCACAGACCGAGTGTGCGATTGATGCGTCGTCTGTCGCATTGGGACCCTTATGAAATGAAGGTCCCTTGGGTTACTCCTTGTTCGAACATCATGGAAGTTAAGGCACCAACGATATCTTGAGGGGAAGATTCCTCAGATCAGAAGTGCACCTTGTGCGGGAATTCCTATTTCTAGCTGTCAATTGAATAGTGACCTTGTGCGGATCAGCATCATAGAGACCAAGTGTATATCATCATCATAGTGACCATTTATGGAGCATAATCATAGAGATCCTCTGTAGATCAAAATCATAGAGACCCACTTTGGATCAGCGTCTTAGTGCCCCTAGGTCAATCAGCATCATAGTTACCCTATGGGGATCATCATCAATGTGACCCTGTGTGGATCAGCAATCTTGCAACCCTATGGGGATCAGCAGTGCACAACCTAATAAGGTCCAGCCTTAGATCAGCCTGTCAGGGATCAATTTCATACAACCCTATGTTGATTGAATATGGAACAACTCTTTACTGGTTCAGTTGGGGAATCTTCCAAATGGAATAAAATCATATAGCATAAGACTAATCTTCTGTATTCATGATCACTGAGTTGTATACCTAGTTTTATCTGAGTCTTTTTTTTGTTAATTGTGATTGAAATCATGAATTTTTTTCCTTATTGAAATTATAAGATACCTTTAGGGGTCTCGTGGTCCCTACTAGGTATTTTTATACTCACCCTTTCATGGAATTCACTCACACCATGTTTTTTCTGGTACAGACGATGAGAAGCATGGCTGAGACTTTGAGAGAATAGACCTGGCCATAAACAGAGGTGATAGGTAGACATGGAGAGTTGCCTATAAGAGTTGTACATACCCTACAGGTAGGATCCTTGGTGGTTGATATTAATATATGTTCTGTGTTGTAGTTGTATCTTTCCAGTTGGGCTTGTTTTATGTCCCCTTTACTTTCATTACACACTTTAATACAACAGTATTACTATGTGGTTTGCATCTAGTCATTTTCTTCATCTATGTATTTGTAGGTTTAAAAGAAATTCCTTCCCACTATTAGGGATATTCCTTGGTAATTATAGTTTCTATCCCCTGGCCTATGGAATGCGTGCATGGTGTAGTCACGACACATGCCCCGGGGCATGGGTCTTGACATAAAGAACTCCCAAGGTCTTCCCCTATAATCTAGGGATCTAAATCAAACATCACGCACCATAATTTTACATGATACATGAGAGGAACCATCGACTCTAATGATACATGATAAAACTAAAAAGTGGCACATTAACCAAAAAAAATTCAGAATGAACCCAAGGATCTACCCCTAAAATTAATTACATAAAAAACCAATTTACTATAATCCTAAAATAAATGATCACCCAAACCAGATGATGATAAAAACTATCTTGATATTAATACTTGATGTAATGAGGTGAACAGAAGACCAAATACATCACTTATCCAAAACAACAACCATCACCATCCAAAATCATATCTCAATTCATGATAACAATTTCATGGAAATTAAAGAAGAAAACTACTATAATAGAGATATATTATACGATTCATTATTCTCCTTTTAACCATTTGAATAAAATATAACTTCATATTTTGAAATATTAAAATGCCATTTTAAAAACCCGTTCTAAACTCCATAATTAAAATCATTGAAAACATTTCAAATTTATCCAAATCCAATTTCATTATGAAATCATTTTGAATAATCCTTAACATATTTAAAAACCATGGTCTTTTATTATGAACCAATTTTTTGAGGAAAAGAGACAAAAATACACCATTAATATGTTATTTTTTATAAAAAAAACTTTATTTATAAAATCTATGATTAAACCTCACCTTTAAAAGAAATAATCTCACATTAAATCCATTTTTAATCCTTAAATTTATGTTTCAGAATCTATAATCATTTCTTGAAACCCATTTTAATCTCAAAAAATAATCATGATGAAATTAAAAAAATATTCAATTTATCAACATCGTATAATATAGTAAAACATAAATGGATTTAGTGAACTTGTTGAATTGGTCAAATGAATTGATGGACAATTATCCAATAATATATTTATCACTAGAAGTAACATAGAACCGTGAATGTTGGATCCACATTGGTTATTAGGATGTGTGAGCTCATTGTGTGCCATTGTATCAAGTCTCATTTCATACCAAAAAATAATAAGTCCATCAATCTCCCAATATTATATCATTAAAATATAGAACCCAATCAATATTAAATATAAATTTATGAATACCCTAAACTATGAAATGAAAACAAAACATCTTATGGAAACTCAAGGTTCAGAAAAAGTAAGATCTCATGACACTCTACCTTCATCTACCTCTGAAATCCAAAAAATACCATGACTAAATACAAGAAATTAAAAATTAAAAGGAAATACGGAAACCTATAACCCCATAGGAATATGGACTCTAATACTATTGATAATGAATTTTCATGAGATTCAAATAGAATCAATACCTAACCTAACCCATTATGTACTTGAGGGGTGTTCCTGTTCCCCAGAACTGGTGATAAGACCAAGGAATCGAATTACCCCAATAGCGAAAAAAATCAAAAAAATAAACATGATTTAATAAGATACATAATTTAAAAAAAAATCCATTATAACCCACACATAATTTTAACATCCCTACAAAATTGTGTACAAAATTTAATATAATCATTAAAAAAATTAAACAAATAGTTGATCAATAGTTTATAAAATAAATACATTAGTTGGCCCTATAATTATTCCCCTAGCGACAAAACCTAATTATCTCCCAGATTCCACATATATAGTGCACCACCAATAACCATAATTGAAATAATGAATGGACTATTTGGAAGAAACTAATAAAGCACAAAAAATTAAAACTGACATACGAGATCAGTCTATATAAAGTGACATATGGTCACACTCTATCCGATCATAGATCAAATTCCAAGAATCAACACCAAAACTGACAAAGCCACTCTGTATACCAACAATTAGTGGTGTGAGTATGGTGTGAACTCTATAACAATGTATAAAAGTTCCAAAAACTCTATTCTTTACCTTTCCAAAAGAAACAAAAAATCATAGTTTCAAATACAGTTAGAAAAAAAATTGTAATAGTTCATAAGATAAACTAAACATCATGATCAAAAATTTTATAAGACACTCATTTTTTTTAAAATGAAAACAATCACATAGAACCTTTTAAATCATCATAAAACTTATTTTTTTTAAACCACATTTTGAAATCCCTTTTTGGATTTTTTTTAAGAAATATCATAGAGTTGGAAAACCCAGCATAATGAAATGCAATGAAAATAGAAGAAATAAATAAAACAAATCCAAATAAGAATCTAAATTATAGAATAAGAAAACTTTAAAAAAATGGGAGATAACAAGAAACAGACAAAAAAGATGAAGTGGGAACTAAATAATATATAATAGTAGAATAATAATATAAATATGAAGAAGATATATGACATATATGTTCTAATGGTAACTTACTCACTCGTGGAACACAAGCTAGCTATGTGACCAGAGATATAATAAAACTCGAACCCCTAAAAGTTACAAGAATGACCCTATCTAACACATCATTCTTAACTACAGTATAACATATTCAGTTTCCCTCATACCTCTAGTCTCCAATATTCCAAACACTAATAATACAACATAAAAATCATACAATCCATCATCAATAATATCCAATAATAAATAACAAACTTTTAAAACCACAACTCCATTTTAAATCACTTTTTAAATTTTAATTATAAATAAAAAATCCTTGTGGACATTTCCAAAATACGTGATATGATTAAACTATTATTATATGAATACAAAGCCAAATAAAACACCCCTTTGAAAACATATTTTTAAAACAAATTAGAACATAATGGTTATTTTTAAATCATATATTTTTCAAATATTGTGCACATATGAACATATATAAATATATATTCATTTCTCAATGTACATATATGTATATTCTGTTGTTGATATATACATATTTAGATATAAATACAAACACACATATGTGTATAATCATGAAACATAATGTGAAACATTTCCAACATCTACTATAATTGAATCACACAGCAATGAAATAGATATAAATAAAATAAAATATAGACAATTTGAGAATAAAAAAAAATATCCTCTTTAACTCAAATATTGACTAAAAAAATTTCATAAATTTTCTAAAATAAATTTAAATGTCTAAAAACATATGAAAACCATCATATATATTTTATTAGCCAATATCATGATTTATCCTTTGATTACAGAGTGAAAACATGGAATAGTACCTAAGAACCAAATTGGAAACCAATTGTAATCACTTAAAACCTTTAGAATAAAGTATATCAAAATATTATTGAAAATATTATTAAATGTTTTAAAATATATAATTTAAAATTATAAAGAACATGCATAATATTTGGTAAATATTGAATCAAGGAAACACCTACCTAGGGCATGAATAGATGATGTGAATCCTTATATAATGGAAATGATAATGTTTTGATATTAGATATCAAAATCTAAAAAAACAATGGTTTTTTAAACAAAAAAAACCTACCTAATGTTCAAAAAACCACACAAAAAAAGTGGGAGAAGAAAAACAATTTTGGTAGGTGGGTAATAAGAAAGAAAAAAAAGTGATGAGGCTTTCCCAAACTGATTTCCATTTGAAATTATAAAGGAATATTTTTGAAACATGAGAGGAAATAAAAAGAGGAGGTTAATATGGTGATATATTTTTATGGAGATAGAAATATGTGGACAGGGTTGTGATTTAGTGATAAATGAGTTGAGGTGTATTTGATAATTTTAGTTTTTTTGGAATCTCAGAAAAATATATTACTTTCAAATGGTTTACCCAAACAATACAACAATCATGAACCCTACTCTAGGAAAATTGGGAACCTGAATAGTTGTATTGATCATTTAGTTAAACTATTTTTCCACCATTTAAAATAATCCTTTAAACTACCGAACAAATTTTCATGGTCACCAAATTGTTTTTTCTAACCATATGGAAACTATGTGGAAGGCCAAATTTAATAAATATTTTGAAATGTTGACAAATTTTGGTATGAAAAATTAGATAAATAAAAAAATTAAATATATAAATAAATTAATTAAATAAATAAAAAAAATTGTTTCGAAATTAGGTTAATATAAAATTTCATGCTTCCCTTTGGTGCTTTTAGAAAAATCTCGTTGAAAAAAAATTGGATATAAATCCACCACCTATAGAAGTATAGTTTGATCCATTACTTCTATTAATCTAATTATTATGGCTCCCAACTAAAAAGATATAGATATAACATCACTTTCCACTAATATATCCCTTCATGCATGAATATAAAACACTCACTTGAATTTGTGTATAATCCCATCTTTGTCCATTAATAGAGACATTCAATTATAATAGTTTATTTGAGCCTTGAACTTTTTCATTTAATCAATCCTAATAAACAGTTATCAAATAATTATTTCAATTAATATTATGTTCTTTGAAATTTCTATGTCCCGAATAATAATTGATCAACATGGATACATAAAATCATTCTCACTCATTTTACTCATTAGATTTTCCATTTACATATAATATGGAATAAACTCTACCCACTGACATAACAGACCAATTATTATTTTAGATATGGAAAATAGTAAATATATAATTATAAATAATACTTATTATTATTATAGAATCTATATGAATTATACATTACACATTATAAATTTCTCTAAGAGTATATACCTCCTATAATTATTTCTTATATCCAAATAGATTCCCCTAAATATTTTGAGGTATGATCATCTTATCATAACAAGGCCTTCCAATTATTCAATTATTGTTTGAATTACTCCACATGGGCGACCAACAAGAATATTGAATCCCTAAATATTATTGAATACACTACTACTAATCATGCATGAAA
This sequence comes from Viscum album, assembly GCA_963277665.1. NCBI lineage: Eukaryota > Viridiplantae > Streptophyta > Magnoliopsida > Santalales > Viscaceae > Viscum > Viscum album. Next base: position 198,211,815 of record OY728121.1, on the reverse strand, counting down.
ATATATCAAAAATATTATTCATAATACCATCATTCTTATACAAGAATTTTGAATTAGGTGGAACCCAAAAAATTGATTTCTAATTTCCAAATAAATTATCGTTAGAGATGCTAGAATAAAATTTATTTATTTTCCCATTTATGGCATTTAATTTCCTCTACAAAACCACAAAATTAATTCATCCCTTGACCTGAACAATAATTTATATTTCTAAAAATGTGTTTTGTTTCTATATCAACATATATAATATCTACCATATTAATATCAACAAGTCTTTTTATATAAATGTATCAATATATTCTTGGAAGTTATATGTGGTTGAATCCACATATTAAGCCTTTATTCCTTGAAATTTTCCCCACTATCCAAATCCAAATTATACAATGAAATATCATAAAGAATAAATATATACTATATAAAAACATATTTCCATACTTTTAATTAAAAAAATCATGAATATTCAGAAACTCGTCCAAAAAAATGTTGATATTTAAATATTTTCTAGAACCCCATCTTGTTAGAATCCTTATGGAGTCTTAATTCTATCATAAACAGACCCATTTGAAAGAATATATATGTGGATAATATGATTGAAAATCAGTTATTGATGTTATGGTAATTTCCATCGGGACCAGCTTGTGTATGGATGAGAAGCCTAGAAAAACATCCATGTAAAGGTGGAGAGCTAACATCATGATGTCAACTCTATTGAGGGTTAGTTTCAAGTAGTTATAGTCTCGATAAATTCCACTAATTCATTCAGATCATGTAATGTCACAAAGACTATGGGCCATGTAAGGGTTCCAATTATACCCTTAAAAGGTGATTATCATAAAAATAATAATAAAGAAGGCCTTAAGCCCATTCGAGAGGATCATCATCTCAAAATGATAATAAATTATATTTTTGAAACTATGTGGCCAAATTAAACTCCCTTAACCTATTATGGTTAGATATTATATTAATTACATTGAGAGCGTACATGGTCATGCTCAAAATTTGTGAATCCCTAGTGTAAATCCTTACATCTTCTCGTACTAATATATAATGAATCCTTATATATGAAATAATTAAATATATATAATAAAATTCATTTAAATTCAATCAATATTTCAACATAAAAAAATTAAACATTTCACTACTTATAGGTGTAATCCAATACATTTTTTCTGGATAATAAAATTTATATAACTTATTGTCACTAATATTAATAAAAAATACTAAATTAATTTAAAATTAACTTTTGAAAAAAGATAAATAACTGATTCATTGGAAATTAATTTTCATGCATGAAAATGTATTCTTTAAAACCATTTTCTTGTGATGTAATTCTTACTATTCTTAATAAATTTCATTAAATATTTCATTTTTTGACCGATCATTTGTTAAATTGGAATATAATAAATCATTTCAAGAGGTCATCATCAACCACTCATTAAACAAAAAATTACCTAAAAACTAATGTGGACTATTTAATATCTATCTATGTATCTTTATAGTTATATTTGGAGTTCCAAACAATATCTCTTCTATTCATACCATAACATCCCATTAATAAAATGAAAAAAAAACAGTATTTAGATCTTATACCATTTTATATCATCTATTATGGTAACTATATAACAAGACATGAGTTAACCTACAAAAAGGCCTCTATAACAATACTTGATTACTAGAAGTAGGAAACTAGTGCGAGGGAAAAAATAAATCATTTTGAGGAATGATTTAAATTTTAAATATATAAATGAATGATGAATATAAATTCATGTGTATGTAAAACAAAATTTACTAAAAATTTCTATAAAAAACTAAAAATATGGGTAAAAATATTTTTTTTTTATAAAAATTCAACATAAAATAAAATAAATAAGCCTATATGGTGACTAGAATTAAAAAAATTAAATAAATTTTATTTCTATCATCTCATTTTCAATATATTCATCATGGATATGTAGATCACTAATGATAATGAACAATGTATTACCGTTCCATATATTATGACCAATAACATTATCATTTATAGAAAAAAGTCAATTTAGTGGGTGTGTATATGCTAAATAGTATTTAACCAATGACTCTTAAATAATTCCATGAATGAAAATACAACATCTAAAATGTTTATCAATAATGATATATTAAAAACATTTTAATCAAAAAATATATAAACAAAAAATATTTCCAATATAAGGATATCAAATCCACTATATCCATTCATTTGAAAAACCAAATTTTCTGGAAAATTGAAAATAAAACTCTTTCTTTGTAAATAAAATTATCACTCAACAGACTATTTTTTAAACATCTCATAATATCTTTCGTGACTCACTAGAAACATCCCATTTCATAAAATCAACATCGGGGAATACTCGTTCATTCAAAATAAAATTACATTAATTATAATATCATGTTTACCTAAATAAAAACAATTCTAGGTATCGGTCCAATATTAATAATTACGTTTATATCTAAATTAAGGTTTTCAATTACATTTTTTAGTGTATATATGGTTTCATCGCTCATTTTTAAAATAATTATAATATATAATATTTATTATTGCAAGGATTTGGGTGGAAATACAATATTTCAAATCCAAATCATTACTTCCATTAGTTGACGTATTTCAGGCCTCCACGTTACCGAAGATAAAATAATAGATGTTATAATACTATTTTGACTAGAAATTTATTATTTCATTTATTCATAAAAACATTGTGTAAGAATTACAAAGAATCTTTAAAACCATTTATAAAATTCAGGGCATTATTAATGGCGCCTTAACAAATATAAGTTTTTTTATAAATTCCATATTGTAAGAAAAATAAAAACATTTACGAAAACTCTAAAATTAAGTCATTTTTAGATCATAATTGATGAATATAGTATAAATATATTATCTAATTTCATTGAATGTGAAAAATAATCCACCAAACTAGACTTTATTCCTTGTAATCCCCAGAAGTTATCAAATTTATGATCTTTATATAATTAACAAAAAACCCATATCCTTAATTAAATGGGACTATTTGAAAAATAAAAACACAGTTTTTAAAAAATACATAATAAATTACAATAGATAAAATAAATGAAAAAATCATTAAAAGGGTGTTGATAAGGAATGTGAATATTTATAATAACCCTGGTCATGTTTGGTTTGGATCATTCCATTTTGGCATTACCCACTATATAATTGTTTTGATTATATTAAATGAACTCAAGTCGGTGGAATGTCCCCTTTTCAACATTATGTAGTTCCCATGAATCATATTACAATGAAATTTATATGAATAAATATTTATCGATAAAAATCTATTGGGAAAAATGGATTTCAATTTATTTGGCTCAACCTCACTCAAAACATCAAAAAATGATAACTAATTCATCTAAAATGAGATCCTTAATAATTGAGGGCAATTTAATATAGAAATGTTATTTAGTACTATAAATGGATAAAATTAAATATATCAGGTAAATTATTTCATGTACCCATATAGTCATTCCAAATCTCTAACCATCGATCATTTTTTAATTAAAACATTAATTCCTTTGTTAAATTTATATTTTGTCACTATCTAAAAAGGTTGGATTTTTAATGAACAATCACCACCAGAAAATTCACTACCTTGGATGGATGAAGACATCCCAGGTTGGCTCACACAAGGGGCTATAAAATTGAATATTAAAAATCATTTGAAGAAAAAACATAGGGATATCAACCAGAGGCCACACAATGGTGATCTGTAATACTCAATAATATAATAATCCCACTATCATTCAATATAAAAGGTGTCTAAAAAAACCTTCAGTAAAATCCTAGAAGAATGGTGGAAACATTTTGAGTACATAATAATTGATTTAGGTGGAAATATTAATTTCATGCCAGTAAACCAATTCACCCAACAATAGGGGATGACTTCCATAAACAAATACAAGATCATGTAAATATCATTAGTGTTCCATTATCATCATATAATACTCAAATGACAGATTTAAAATCTTACCTTAGGAAGAATGATATAAAAAAAATTCCATATAAGGAATAATCAAATAGAAAAGTAAGTTATCACTAGAGGGAATTACACAACCTCTCATATAGGTAACCCTCAATCCACAAATTCTTTTGAGAGGAGGATCCTGAGTTCCATGCATCATTCTCACAATCTGTATAATGTTCTATGGTATCCATCTCTTTAATATATATATCAATATCATACATTTTAAATTCTTTCTTATTCTTGTACCAATTTCTATGTAGTACATAAACCTTTTATAAATTTAATGTCACTACCTATCCAACGGGGCCCGTGCCGTGACTACCGCAAGCCTGCCTTCCATAGGCCAAGGGTTATCAACATGCACCAGGATGGAATATCCCTATAATGGGAAGGCCTTTCCTTTAAACCGTCACAAAAATGAAAGATGAGAACACAAAAGAAGAAGCCACAAAGTATACTCTTGAAGTAGAAAGTGTTCATAAAGTAAAGGGGTCTGAATATAAGCCCAGTTGGAAAGTACAAGTATAATAGAAAAGAGGAAAAAAACAACTCCTGCATCATCCATCGAGGATCCTACCTAAAGGGTAGGTACAACTCACGATCAGTAGTCCTGGGTCACATCACGTCAAATGGTCCACCATTAAGCACCGTCCATTCATGGCACCCTCATATTTTATCAACACTACTCATCGTCTGTACAAGACACAACTAGGTGTAGGTGAAGACCATGCAGAGGAGAGTATAAAAAACTCAATAGGTACCCTATGACCTTGAAAGGTTTCCCAAAGTTCTACATTAGAAAAACCACAAATCAAGAACTCAACAGCAAACCACGAAGTATTCAACCACTCTACTTAGGCTTATGCCAATACATATACCTAAGTCATCAAGATATACTCAACTCATATATGAGGGATGAATACCACAAAGGTAACACCACAAAGGTAAAAATACCAAATAGGTAACACCTCGAAGATAACGACACGAAGGTGAAGGTACCACATAGTTAACAACAAGAAGGTAAAACAAAAAAGGTGAAGGTACCACAGATGTAACACAACAATGGTGACACCACAAAGGTAAAGGTATCACAATGGTAACACCATAATGGTAAAAGTGTCAGCACACACATGTAATAGTGATATATATTATTGCAGATGATCATTCGCAAAGCTAGATCATCTTATTCTGTCTGTCGAACTACGGCTACCCATACAGAGTCTGACCCACATAACATCGATAGGTACTAATGCCAACAATGATCCACACATGATCCAGCTCACCCAGATTCGATAGGTACTAACCCCCGCAATGTCTCGCACAGGATATGACAAACATAGGATCGGTAAGTGCCGACCCAAACAAGATCGTTGAGCACCACCCCACACAGGATCTGACCCACACAGGATCTGCGCTGACCCACACTAGATCGTTTGATACCAACCTCTATAAGATCTATCTTCAACCTCTACCTCACAGCCAGCAACTGTATTCTCGCTCATTATCATGTTTAGTTTAACCAATCCTCAAGCCATATGTTTTAATTAATCCTCCATGAAGTTCCACGAAGAGGTAACATGATGATCTGTTACTCCATAAGGGTTCCAACAGAACAGATGGCGCGGTAACAGGATACCCGGTCTGTAAGTTATTGGTAATTTAGTGTTGAGGGCCTGGTTGGATTTTGGTTCAATCCAACCTAGAAATACTCAAAAAATCTCCAAATCACATGTTTAGTATGATAAAATGACCATCTTGCTTATAGGGTCCCAACTCCGTAGATTGTTTGTCAAATGGATGCATGTTTACAATTTTATGATCTTTTTAGTGAAACTGGCCCATTGATGGGTCTAGGTTCGGTCTGACCCTATCCCACCCGGTCTGGGCCGACCCGACCCTATTCGGGTAGACTCATCCCAGTCTGGGTCTGACCCGGCTGGGTTGGGCTGCGGTGGGTTCGACCCGAAGGTCCTCGGCTGGCCCAGACCATCGGGGGCGTGGCCCAGCCCGAAAGGGCGTGGCCCGCTGGGCTTGCGTAGCCCAGCTCATAGAGGTGCGACCTACTAGGCTCGAGAATCCAACTGGTCTCGTACGACCCAACGCGTGGTGGGGTGTATCCCAATGGATGTGTGCAGCTCAACACATGGCGGGTTCTTCCCTAAGTGGCTTGGCGGGGTGCACCCCCCCCCCCACCCCCTGGTATTCCCGAACGATCGTTCGGTTTCTGAAGCAGCGGTCACACGTGGCACTCCCTGGTCTCCCAGTGAGACCCGCAGGGTGAGGGTACCTACATTTGTGGTGTCAGAGCCCCATCTTTCTCCATCTCCAGCACTCGATGATGCACTGCATCCCCTCCGCATCATGCTGTCGGCTGGGGTCGGCCACCCTGCTGGACCGTCGTGGTTGAAAATCCACAGCCCTTCTCCTCCAGCGGTGCACGACAGAACGATGTCACGCCGCTACACCTCTACGACCGGCCAGTTCTAGCCGCTCTTCTAACCACTGCAGCATGTTGTCGCAGCCTCCACCTACAGCGCGCCTCCTCCATCAAGGCTGGATGGTGTCGCGCTGACACTCTTCTGCGGAGAACGCAAAGGCATGATATGTGGTGGATGGACTGGGTCATGTTCTTTTGTCCCGCTCCCTCCGTGTCATCTTGATAGCAAGAGGATGCAATAATAATACATCAACTCCTGAATTTAAACAAGAAATAAACACTTCCTAATGATTGATGGATAGCCCCCATGATTGGGGAAGAGTTGGTGTTCGTCATCCCCGCAACAAGCCACAATCAATGTCGCTCAATGTTGTTCATCAGTTCGGGATTCGTTGTCTCTCATCACCACTCACCATAACTGGTCACATCCTCCAAGGGGTTGGCATCACGGAACATTATCAGAACTTTTTCACTTGGTGAAGTCTTGCTAATACACCTCCCCAGGCTCTATATAATTAGGATATGGGGTGAGTAAAAACCATGGAATTAATAGTGGTTCATTTAATAGGAACCATCCAAATTCTAACAGCACTGTTACAAAGAATTCGAGGAGTCAATCCATTTAATGGCTTGACGCATCGTTGTTCTCGCCATTTCTACTTGTCCATTGGTTGAAAATAATTAAATAATTAAAATAACAAATTGATCTTATTGTTCTTTTAAAAATTCCAAAATCTAACTATCTCTCCAGACCTATTGTGGTCGAAGTGAAGCCTCCTATGTTCTCTTCTTCTTGTTCCCATTATTCAAACGAGTGCGCACCATTGGTATCGATTGTCCACAAAGGACCTGCTCTGGTCGATCCTCAATCTCCATTGGAACCTCTGTAAACTTCTCCCCATCGTCAAAGTCTAGCTCTCCATGGTCGATGATATGAGAAGGATCGTGCACGTATCTCCTCAACAAGGATACGTGGAAGACGACATGAACCCTCTCCAACTGTGGTGGTAGTGCAAAATGGTATGATGCCTCCCCAATTCTCTGAAGAATCAGAAATGCATGATAAACCTCGGTGAGTGTTTTTCCCTTCAGCCAAATCTATGCAACCCTCTTCGAGATGAGACCCATAAGAAGATGTGGTCTCCCTCTTCAAAATCCAAGGTTCTACATATCCTGTCAGTGTAAGTCTTATGTATCCTCTATGCATTCTTCATCTACTCCTGGATGATCTGCTCCTTATTAGTGGTAGCTAGTACCAACTCTGGACCCATAAGTGCTGACTCCCCTAGGCCTGTCCAGTATAAAGGTGATCTGCATTGTCGATAGTACAAGGCCATTATTGGTGTCATACTGATGGTGGTGTGATAGATTTTTTTGTATGCGAACTCCACCAAGGGCAAGTGATACTCCCATCTACGGCCAAAATATTGGATGTAAGCACGTAGCTTGTCCTCCAGTGTCTAAATGGCCGGTTCCGTCTGACCCACCATCTTTGGATGAATGGATATGCTCAAACGTCGATGAGTCATGAACACCTCATGTAATCCCTTCCTCAATTGGGATGTAAAACATGCATCACAGTCAAAGATGATCCTCGATGGCACCTCATTAAGTCATAAAATCTTTTGTACATAGATGTCTCCCAATCCCTCTACGGATCCCTGTTCACAGATAGGTAGGATGTGGACCACCTTGGTGAGTCAGTCAATGATCACACATATATAATCATATCCCCTGGACTTATGTGGATGTCTTGTCACAAAGTCCATGGAGATAACATCCCACTTCCACTCCGGCACATCTACTGGTTGTGCTAAGCGAGTTGGAACCTGATGCATGACCTTCACTTGTTGACACGTGAGGCATTGTGAAACAACCTCTTCCACTGCCGTGTCAATCCATGGCCACCAGTGCTAATGTCGGAGGTACTAGTACATCTTCGCCACACCATGATGTACTACCAGAGGGGATGTATTTAACTCCCTCAACAACACCTCTGGTAGCACCACAAGTACCATGGTGTGTTCTCAAAATAGGATAATGTTCTCTCCACCTTCATAAAATACATCAGGTGCATATCTTATTGATATCTGATCACATCGTGACTGGAAGTCAATGTCCCCATGTTGTGCCTCCTGCACTCGATGTAGAAGTGGTGGACTGACAGTCATAGACTAGAGGTAAGATTCTTCATCTGTATCCATAGAGGATATCTACAATGCGGCTAGATGCTCTATCGCCCCACTCAGCAATTGTAGACCAGACCCGCTGATTAATGTGTTTGTCACTATATTCCCCTTTCCAACAGTATAAACTATCTCAAAGTAAAATTATTGGAGGATCTCAATCCATCATCATTGTCTCAAGTTTTGGTCCTTCTATGAGAACATATACTTGAGACTCTTGTGATCAGAGTAGACTGTAAAACATTCGCACATCATGTATTGTCGCTACATCTTCAATGATAAGACCACTACTACTAACTATAGGTCATGAGTAGCATATTTTTTATCATGTTTTCTTAGGTGCTGAGAGACATTGGCGATTACTAGTCGCTCCTGCATTAGGACACATCCATGTCCTATCCCAGATGTGTTGCATTATACTACAAACCCAATGTCGACTTCTAGTAGTTTCAATATGGGGGCACTTGTCAGTCTCGGCCTAAACTCTTGAAAACTCTACTGGCATCTCTCCATCCACATGAAGGTCTATCCATTCTTTATCAATTCTTTCAAGGGTCCCACAACTCTAGAAATGTCGGGTATGAATCTTACGTAGTACCCAGATAACCCCAATAAACACCGCACCCCAGTCACGCTCCGGTGTGGCTCCCAAGCTAGCACATCCCCTATTTTTTTCTGATCTACTGCAAATCCAACCTCCAAGATAACATGTCCTTGAAAGTGAATGAATAATATCCAGAACTGGAACATCGATATCTTACAATAAAGATGGTGATCACAAATTGTATCCATAACTATCTACAGATGAGATGCATGATCATCATCTGTCTCTGAGTACACCAAGATGTTGTCGATGAAGACCACAACGAATCGATCAATGTATGGCTGGAAGATCCTATTCATGAGTTCCATTAACTCTGCAAGGGAATTGTTCATGGTGAAAGGAAAAACCCAGAACTCATATTTTCCATTTCGATATCTGAAGGACATCTTCTACACATCCTCATCTCATACCCATAGCTAATGATAGCTTGGTCTGAGGTCTATCATCGAAAACTAATGCGCTCCCTTCAGCTGATCAAAAATATAATCCATCCTTGGAATTGGATACTTTTTCTTCACGGTCACCTGGTTAAGTCACTGATAGTCCACATAGAGTCTCAAACTCCCATATTTCTTCTTGGGGAACCAAAATTGGGGCTTCCCATTGAGACAAACTAGGCCTTATGAACCCCATTATCTGTATGTCCTCTAGCTATACCCAAAACTCACGAATCTCCAAGGGAGCCATCCGATATGTTTGTGCAGATATCGGTGCCATCCCGAGGTATAGGTTGATGTAAAATACTCCTCTCTACATGTAGGTATTCTTAGAACATCATCTGAAAAAACATCGGCATACTGGTCCACCACTACAGGATAGCTCAAACTCTAAACATCAATTGATCTGAGGGTATGGTTATCCTTCTGTTGTTTGATCGGTTTCACCCACCTCTAGGAATCTCCATCCTATACTTCAAAGGTTCCCTTATCACTAGTGAAGGAAAACCTAGTCCCATCCGTGAAGACACACATCACATTGCGCCTAATATAGTCAATCTGATCATGGACTAGAGATAACCCATCCATACCCAAGATGGCATCGTAAGGCCTCGATGCAACTACTAAAAGAGCTCTTCCAAAGCTCTTTCCTCCTAAAGTAACCTCGCACTGTCGGAACCATCATGTAATTGTCGTATCTTCTCCCATAAGAGTCTCTAGCTATAAGGATCGATCCAACAGCTCCATCAAAATCTCTGAGCTCTGAACGAGGGACATGGGAATATAAGAACGTCTGTAACCTATGTCTATATGTACTACAGCTAGGGTGTAATAGACACAGATCTTACCTCTAATCATCTCCAGAGTGTCGTGGTCATAGCTATCATCTACCTAGAGCTGGGCTCATCCCTGTCATACTCTACCCTATGGTCGGAGTGGGCCACCTAGAGGGGCTGGCAGCAGAACCTTGAATCAATTCCCACTGCATGTTGTATGGCTAGCTCCTCTGCCACGTTTGTCACCCTGTGGACCTCCTCACTCAAACCTAAGCCTCTCCCTCAGTAGTCCCTTGATCATCTACCAGTTTTCAATATAGTGGGATGGGCAGTCATGAGTGATGTGACCCTGCCCGCCCCATGAGTAGCACTACATGATCCTCAACTGTCCTCCTCTGTCAAGTGAGTCCCTCACCTTCGACCCTGTATCCTTAGTTTTTTCACCAGAAGGTATTTCAAATGTGGGAACCTACTTCATCCATTTAATACCTTCTATGGGTGACTCCATTACCTGGAAACCGATGGTTGCTCTCAGTTTCGGTGATTTCTCCGCTATGAATCTCTTCAACAAAAGCGCTCTCTCCAGCACCCCATCCTGCGTCAGAATGTTGAACGATAACATTGATACTCTAATATCCTATCGAAGACCATGTTCAATGGGCTGAGACCTCCAGAATGTGTTCATTACCATGTCAGTGGAGTTGCAGGAGAGATCAGCGAACCTCGAATAGTACTGGGACACGGTCATGATGCCCTGCTATAACTGCCGCCGCTCTTGTATACGCACTGACCATAGTGTCTCTAGGAATAACTTTTCCATGAAAATTCCCTATAATCCCACCCTATTGAGGGTCACCTCATCGTGTAACTATAGTTTCAGACTCCACCATCTCCAAACTACTTCATGGAAGAGACTAGAATCTAGGATCATCATCAGATCAGTTGGATTCCCTACTAAGAGAAAAACTCTGGCCACATATTCCATCCAGTCCTCAGCCGCATACTGATCCATCTCACCACAGAACATTGGATCTCTCTACCACTGAAACTCATGCAATGATATTAGTTGGGGTGAACCCTCTACTAGTGTAAATGGTGGCATCTACTTCCCAACGGGTGGTTGTTTTACTGGTGCACCACCTGATGGTCCTGTCACCGTAAGAGGGCCCAGCATTGAAGCCCCATCAGTCAGTGGGTATTCAACGTGAACTCTCTCGAGAATCCTGGTTGGCTGTCTACGTGGTGGAATCCTGAGAGAAAACAGTTTTTCCACCGTCAATAAATAATACCTAGTGAGATGAATCAATGAAATCATAAGAAAAACTTTTCAAGAAAAACATAGTCAGTGTATTCGTGCACTAAGCCGGAAATCATAATTCATGGTCCTGGTGTATGGATACGCCAACTGCCACACCCACACTGGATTTCCAAAACTGAAAACCACCCTCAAAACACATAACACTATTTCCACACTGAAAAGATCAGAGTCCTTGTTCTATGGTAGAACCGAATCCCCTGATACCTCTTTGTCACAACCCGTCCGTCAGGGCCCGTGCTCTAACTACCCCAAGCCCACCTTCTATAGGCCGGGGGCTGGCGACTAGCGCCGCAAAGGTGTATCACTTTAATGGGAAGGAATTTCCTTCATAACTGTATAAAAACTCAAGCCAATAACACAAAAGTAGAAACCAAAAAGTAATCTGTTGTAGTAAAAAGTGTGTTGAAAGTAAAGGGTCTAGAATACAAGCCCAACTGGAAAGTACATGTACAACATAAAAGTAAAAAAAAAAGCTCCTGGATCATCGATTGAGGATCCTACCAGAAGGGTAGGTACAAGTCCCGATCAATAGTCATGTGTAACGTCACGTCAAATGGTCCAACTCTATGAACATTCCAGTCCTGGATCCCTTATCCTGGATCAACAATTCCCATCATCTGCACAAGACAAAACCACTTGCGGGTGGAGCCCGTGAAGGGGTGAGTATAACAATACTCAGTAGGGACCCCAAGACCCCCAATGGTCTCCTAGAGTTACATAGAGTAAACCGCACAAAGAAAGACCTCCACCACAATGCATGATGCAATCAACATCTCTTCTTAGGTATATTCTCTTACATATACCTAAGATATCATGATATACTCATCTCATACATGAGGGAACAATACCACAAATGTAACACCATGAAGGTAAAATAACTAAAGAGGTAACACCACAAGGATAACACCACGAAGGTGAAGGTACCACCAAGGTAACACCACAAATATGAAGGTACCACAAAGGTAACAGCACTATGGTAACACCAAAAAGTAAATGGTACCACAATGGTTACACCAAGAAGGAAAAACACTCAACTCACAAAGGTATTAGTGAAGTATAGAAGTATAAATAATTAGTCGCGAATATAGATCATCTTATTATGTCAATATGAATAGATGCTAACTATACAGAGTCTGACCCACACACGATCGATTGGTACTAACTCCCACAATGATCCACAACAGATCTGACCCACCCCGAGTTGATAGGTACTAAACCCCACAAAGACCCACATTGGATCGGTATGTGCTTACCCACATAGGATCACAGAGCACTGACTCATATAATATTGGTATGCATTGACCTACATAGGATATCTAAGAGCTAACCTCAACATGATCTAATATACACAGAATCAGTGTTGTTCTACACCGGATTGTTCGGTACGAACCTCTGTATGATCTGCCCCCAACATATGCCTCACTTCCAACAACTGGATTCCCCCTCATTAGCACATTAGGGAGAACCACTCCTCAATTCCTCAGTCATACCTAAAACCCCCTGAAGTCACGTGAAGAATTAACCCTATGATTTTTCATGTTATAAGGGTTCTAATGAAATAAACGACGCATCAACTGGATGCTTTGTCTGTATGTTATAGGCATTTCAGGATGATGACCCAGTTGGATTTGTGTTCGATCCAACCTAGCCTAACACCAACTTTCTCTAAAACACAATTGGAGTATACAAAAATGACAACATCACTCCTAGGGTCTCAGTTTCAAAGACGGTTCATCAAATAGAGGCCTAGTTTCCATGTTAGGGTCTTTTTAGTGAAACTACACCAGGAAGGGTCTGGGTCTGGTCTGACTCGGTCGAACCGAGATGGACGGGGCCACAGTGGGCTCAGCCATATGGGCTGTCATCCGACCCGGCCCATGGTAGTGTGTGGCCCGCTGGGCACGCAAGCCCTAGCCCGCGGTGGGGTGTGGCCCGCTGGGCACACGCGGTCGGGCCCGAAGTGGGGTCCGCCCTAGCAGGCATGGGGGTTACAGCTCCCCCCACCCCGGTTTTGACGAACAGTCGAACAACAGTTCTGTTTGTGAAGCATCGGCAAAACTTGGCACCAACTAGTCTCCCGATGAGACCAGCAAGTTGCGGGTCCCTGCTACCGCGGTGTGCGATGGTGACCAAACTCCATGAATGACCGCCAGTGCTGGTGGTAGCCATAATCTGCCGGCACGGGTCACCGGTGTCTCCTCACTGGTGCCGTGTAGGCAGTATGTGCATAGAACTCAAAGGTAAGACAAGTGGATGAGGGACTGGTCTTTGTTCGTTTGGCTCGCACCCTCCACCATAGCTTGATAGCAAGAGGATGGAATAAAGATACATCGACTCTTGAATTTAAACAAGATATAAACCCTGCCTCACGATTTATGCAGAGCGCCCGTGATTGAGGATGAGTCGGTGTTCTTCGTCCCTAGAATAATCTGCCAATGATACCGCTCAAAGACATTCCATGGTTCAGGATTCAGTTTCACTCGTCACTGCTCACCAGAACCGGTCACATCCCCAAAGGGGTTTCCATTGTTTAGCTTTATCAGATCTTCATCTCTTGGGGAAGTGGTGCCAATACTCCACCTCATGCTCCTTATAAATAGTAGAGTAGGGAGGGAGAGAAACCCCCCATGTAATTAAAGGGGGTTCTTTTAATAGGAACCTTCTCAATTACAACGACACAATAACAAAGGATTTGAGGATTCGATCTAGTTAATGTCACGACACATCACTATTCCCACCACTACCTCTTGTTCGTTGGAAGAAAAAGAATGAAATAAATAAAATAACAAAGTTATTTTATTATTCTTTTAAAAATAACAAAATCTATCTTTTCGCTAGACTTACTGTGGTCAATGTGAAGCCTCACATAATCAAATATCGGTACTGTAGATTCAACAGTTCCCTCGGATTTTTAATCTTAGAACCAGTTCAAATTATCGAAAACGATGCCTGCGCATTTTCTGAACGTACCTTTAAAAAATATCAGAAATTTATTCTGGGCTCACCACACCTCGGAATCACGCACTACCAATTTATGTAGACTCATAATAATTCTATATAATTTTAAAAATATTACATGTAAAATCCGACAATTTATAATTAAATAATCATAAATATATTTCTATAATTTTTTATTAATAATGATATATTGAGGGATTTATAATCATTATTTCTTAGTAACACATTCATTTTTATGTCGGTTCAACCTCCCACATGAATTATGCAATTTGATTTTCATAATTACAATTATATTGGTTTTAAAAAACATGAAAAATAATTATTTAAGAAATTAAATATGAATTTAACATATTTTTTCTATAATTGTAATATGTGAAGGGATATCAGATATAATATTACTCTTCACGATTCATAATGGTTTCCAAAATTAGTGAGTTATGGATTTAATTTCGCGAACAATTCACATTACTTTTATGAAGTAAACCGAGAACATTAATAAATAAATTCAGCACTATCATTTTAGCACCTTTACTATTCTAGATGTTATGGAAACATGAATAAGGACCTATGAACAAGACCAACATATCTGAACATGTATGGATTGATTTGAATTACTAACACATGATGGAAGATAATAACCATAATGAATTAAAAAATTAATAATTGTTTGATTCATGATTATTATTAAAGTAAATAAATATAAATATGATTATTATATATATTATACATAATTTTATGTTAATTATATAGGGTCAAAAAGTATATTTGAGAAAATATAGAGTTTATGTGAAGGGTTTTCTTTCGATATTCAATATTATTTTAGATCCACTATATAAAATACTCAATTAATGGTTATATGTATATTTAATCTAAAACGACATAATCATTAACATTATTTAATATATATATATATATATATATATTTATAGAATTATATTTCTCTAAAAAATAATTGATAATCAATTTATATCATATGATGTTCATAGGTGATTATCATCGAAATCCCCTTTCATTGAGATATATTCCAAAATGGAAAGATATTTTTATTTATATGGTGTATATTCTTCCCATTGAAACCTTTTATCTCAATTAATATTTGATTCATTTTATATATAATTCAATTTCATGTTCTCATATTTGTTATCTTTTAATTCAAATATTAACAACTTCATAAGGGTTTTTCATTACTCTATCTCATTTAATTGAGTTGTAATATTTTTTATTTGACATTATTCATATAACGTTGGTATATAACACACCTTTCAAATCTTATATTATATTCTTTATCTCATTCCATGGAAATTACATTTCCAAAAAAAATATTATTTCTAATTGACTCATAATTTATAAAATAAATGGATTAATGTTAAACATCCACCCTATAATTTTGGTATTTCTATTCTATATTCATGTTCATACTTTCCATAGAAAATCATCATTAATATTTTTAAAGTTAAATATTTATTCTCTCTAGTGACATTCATATTTCTCTTTATATCTACTCTATATGAAATATTTATATTTCTTTTATTGATGTTGGTTATTGTACAACCATATAAACTTGACTACAATGTGTTTCTTTAAATTTCTATAGCATTTATTATATTTTAATCTATGTCTATTATACTTTAACAGTATTTATTTTTCAGGTTACAATACTAGGGATTTTATTATTTTTATTTTTTTATTTTTTCCACCTTTTTAAAATGGATTTAATATGACTTTTATAATTTATTTAATGAAAAATAAATAAAGACCTTGGAAAACACTTTTCATGACTGTCTTATATTTCATTTTATTTCACTATAATATCCATCATACGTGTTTATTATGATTCATGTACCACCCCAAAAAATCTCACATGAAATATTTCTGTTAGTTCATTGAATTTTGGGTGTTTTTATCTTTTTTTATTACTTTTTATTAAGAAATAGCCTATAAAAATGTTATGAAAAACATTTTACATCCATGGGTTCATCAATATAATCAATTTAATGGATTTTTTAGTACAAATATATATAGTTATATCATTATGTGATGGGTAAGATTGAAATTATTCACTGTAATGCATATTTTAAATATTTTAACGCATGAGATTTTATGTTATAGGGGTTTGTGGGTTATCTTAGTATATTATTTTATAAGACATAGAAGTCTATCCTATTTAACTATATAATGAATGGAAATGAAAAAACTATCATGGTATATTTTTTTATTTTCTTGGTAGTGATCCTCAAAATATATAATAAATTCTTATGCTTATACATATTCCATATTCCTAAGTTATGAAATCATTGTTCAAGATTATTTACTACACATTATTATTAAATGGTATATGTTATTCATTTATAGCCATCAATTTAGATTTCAACATTTCTAATCTACGATCTATGACTATACAATCGTTATTTATGAAAACATCCATATATTTTATAATCTTATTCAATTAGATATCTCAATTTTTTTAAATATTTTCTCACATGTTTATCATCTATTCCAATATGACCCATTGATAGGTTTTTACCCAATATAGTGTTTTATATCACACATTCCTTATGATTCCCTATTTCCCTATAAATATTTATAGAAAAATTCTAGGAGATATTTATTTGTAATGTCCCGACCCTAGTTACAGAGTGCCAGTGCATTATTAAATAACATTGGCATGATCACAAGGGATCAAACCCTGAAACACCGATCGATTTAGTATCCTTTAAAGTATAGATAAAATTCTACTTTTTACATTACATTATGAAATTGGATGGTATACAATATATACTGAATTTTTAACAAGTTATATTTATTATTTACATCATTTAAACTCATTATTATTCCCATCCATATAATGAAGTGTTTGAATAACAAACTACCCCACGACGTGGACACGGTAGGTCGTACGTATGCACGTATGGTGACTTTTCATTAAAATGATTGAAAGAATAATGAATATGGATGTACCATATTTATAATAAAATCACATTATGTATTAGGTACTTGTTATGGAATCAAAAAAAATAAGAGGAAGTGGAAAAAGAAAAGAACTTTGATATCGATGGTGAAATTATTACCTCTTTCGGGAGTTTCCTTTTAATTTGATAAAATGGGCTCTTTAGGATGGATTTTTGAACAATGTTCAGCCTCTGGATAGAATTTAGGTTAGTTGGGAGGATATTTTAGAAGGTTTTGTCAGATCCAAATGGATTAGAAGGTTTGATTTTGAAGGAATGGAAAATACCCTTTTATAAAATATGCGGGGGTCACTTTAGGAAAATATTGAAATATTATTTTATTATATCATTTTATATGGGTTATAATGGCTCCAAATTGTTTTATTTCAAGGATAATGTGGGGATGGATAGAATTCCACTCAACCAATAGGTTATATATCAGCTTACTTCACCATATTAACCTTATCTTTTAGATTTAACTCTTAGTAAAATAGTTTATCTTTTACCATGTATTATTGTATTATTAAAATAAATGGTTAATAAACATACTATAAAAATAAAAAAGGACCCCAAGTGGTTCATTTTAGATATATATAACATATTCTATGTCCTTTTTCAAACCGTATATTTTTACGAATATTATATCAATTAATAATATTGTATTTGTTCTAAAAACTCATTAAGGTCAATTTTGACACTATTTGTTATTTTGTTTTTGTGAAAGTCAAAAAAACATTATCTATTAAAAAAATTATTTAATCCACCCTAACATGTCATTTTAACCTCTAAAATTAGTGGAATTAATCATAATTCTCCATTTTCATTTATTTGGATATTTATAATATCAATTATTTTAATCCTTCATTAATAAGGTAATTACTGCATCATCATTGTGTAATAAATAAATTTACATATTTAATGTCTAAAATTTAAAAATAAAATACCATTATGTAGGAAATTTTTTTATCTTCATAATGAATATTTATAGTCAAATTTATCTTAACTATATCTCTATATTATAAATTTTTTAGTTATTAAAAATTTAATATAACACTTTTAACTCTTATTTAAATAAAATAATAATAAATGTCCTAATCTAATCCAAGTGGATAATAAGTATCATATTTTTTCCCTAACGTTTATTTTGGTCAAAATGAACTTATCTAATTGAATTAGAAAATGTGTTAGGATAATTATAATACCATTTTTTACCTTTGATTCCATATTTACTTTTAATTGTGGTAAATAAAAGTCAAAAGTTATTGTTCATCTAAAATTTTATTTCTCTTATTGAACCATATTTTACGTATTGATTTCAGCCGTGTCTTTTGGATTTTTGAATTTCAATCCACAAAAGCGGTAAAATAGTGTTTTATGAAAATTCTCAACTACACCGAGAAGGTGGGAAGAAGACAGTAAAAAGTTTAATACAATTTTATATATCTAATATTTTTATAAAATAACTCCAATGAAAGACTTTGAACATATATATGTATTATTAATCTACTTTTACCTAATATAAATTTAAATAAAATAACTATATATTTAAATAAAAAGTATCTTTTAAACAATTATGCAGTGTTTTAAACTATTCATCAAAAATTGATAGTTTTTAGAAAAATACCAAAAATTAACCCTAAGCTAATTATGATATTATGAATCCAAAAATGAAGTGAAATTTGAAAAATAAAACATATAAATTATCAAAAAGATAGTAGTAATATTCATAACATCTAGTTTTATTGGTCGTGTTGTGTTATAAATTGAATTTTTGTACAACAAAAGCTATTATATTTATTCAAAGAGAAGCATCTCGTGGAAGCATGGGGGGTTATGTTCTTACCTCCTTCAAATAATTTCATCCTAAAAATTTCTAGAATATTACAGTGTAAATAACCAGAAATTATGTGGACTTTTTTTAAATACATGGGATTTTTACGAGTCCGCGAAAATTTAAGGCGCTTGATTCCGAGGCCCGGTGTGCCCGGAATCAATTTCAGAAGTTTTGTTCGGGTACATTCAGTAAACGTACAAGCAGGATTTTATAAATTTTGAACTAGTGATTGGAATTGAAATCAGAGGGCACCTTTGAACTCACAGCGCCAGTATTCACTAAAGAAGACTTTCACCTCGACGACAGATGGTCGAAAATAAATGTTAGTTTTTGGATTTTTATAAAAATATTAAATTAAAGTGTTCAACACTTTAATTTATTCTAGGATGTCTTGTGTGTGTTGGCTGGTAGTTAGAACCTCTCCATGGGAGTTGGTGGTGGGGCCGCCAAACCCTAACCTCCATTGAGAGGTTATGGTGGTGGGGCCCACCCAATCATAACCTCCCGCGGGAGGATTAAAAGTTTTTGGGAGCACCAGAGGATAAAACCTCTCAACTCTCCCTCATTAATGAGGGACATCCTCTTGACTCCTCTAGTTTTTATTATGCCAACGCGTGTGTATTAATTTGGTGGAGCCGGGTTATTAATGAGTCCAATTCAAATTTTGTGCCAACAAAATTTATAGGATTCTCACTCAATTATTTTGTAAGAATATCCTTTTGTTGGATCTTTGGGAGAGGAATAACACTTGGAGAACTTCGTCTTCCAACAGTGAATTCGCCTCTCCACCGAAGAATGAAGAACACCTTCTTCCTTATTTTACTGCAAAAAAAGAGGGAGCACCATCCGTGAAGAACGCCGACGACGTGATACTCAGATTTTTCATTTTCAATTTCCATGAATTGGCGTCTGCCCTTTCCTCAACATCGTAAACAAATAACGAAATTGAGGTATGGGATTTGAGTTGATATTTGTTCCCGTTCTACATCATTCAATTTATGGATTGTGAATTTCCGATTGATATCACCATAATATGGAGGGCTCAGACCACATGATCATAGCTCCAACCTACCCCTTCGTTCTACCTAACGTTTTGATGGTGGCGGCGGTGCAACGGCGTCCTCGGAAGAGTGGATTGCGGCAGAGAAATGTCGGCCAGGGATTGGATGGTCACGAAGTAAAGGGTGGCGCAAGGCCGCCTGGTTGCCCGAAGGGTGCGTCACCATTGTCCCACATGGATGAAAGTGGTGCTGCAACTAGGTTGGGCTACAGTTGAAGGGTGTGGCGCTGGCGCGCCGCAAGAACGAGGTGAGTCGCAGCCAAGATGGGCTACGATGGAGGAGCAGGGGCGACCAGCGTCGGGCCAGTCGCCGGTGGAGGAGAACCAAATGGCCGCTCAGCCAACTAGACAAGGTGGGACCCTCCTAGGTCCCGCGGTCTTCCAAAATGGTTCTTAGCGATGGTTCCATTCAGAAGGTAGGGGATGCGGCACCCCCCCCCCCCCCCCACGTGGCCAGCCGGGCCACGAGGGACACCTACCAGCCGGGCCATGCCGGCCACCAGCCGGTTCACACGGGCTGCGAGGCGGGACATGTGGGACACCATCCCGGCCACGAGGGCAATGAGGCCGGGATACCGTTGGGTCGGCCCGCCCCCTTGGGCCGGGTTGGACCCACTGTCCAGGTCGGACCCCAGTCCAGACCCATTTGTCCCAAATTTACTGTTTCTCCCATAACATGTTCTATGTGTTTCTGGTTGACGAACCTTCTACGGAGATGGAAAGCTTAGAGTTAGGCGGATCTATTTGCATAAACCACTTGAGGTTTTGACACAATTGGGTTATGGTCGGATTAGATTAAACATAAAATTCAATCAGGACCCTGGGATAGAAATGCCAATAACTCACAGATCGGAAGTCTGATTGATGCACCATCTGTAGCGATGAGACCCCTATGACGAGGCAGAACATTGAGATACTTCTCCATTGGAATTCATGAAAGTTGGAGTATCAAGTAGTAGGTAATGGAGCAGATCCTACTAGAGGCGAGAAGACGGAGTACGGAAACCTAGTAGCAGGCTGAGACCGGATGACTGCTTGACCAATTCGACTCAGAGTGACTCGACTAGTCCAGTGGGAAGCTCCTCTGTGTGACGCAGCAGAACCATAGTGGGGTGCGCCTATGTCAGAGTTTGGCAGACCCACGGTACTCGACAAGAGAATTACCTCAATAGGTTATGAGGGGGAGTGCCTCTATAGAGCGCGAAAGACCCGTGGTTGGGAGCAAATCTTTGTGACCTAGAAAACCCACAGTACTCGACAGGAGGAGTACCAGAGTAGTCCAAGGATAGTGGGAAGATCTTTTGTGTGATGCGGCAGGCCCACTGTACTCGATAGATGAGGAGTACCCCATCAGTCGAGGTTCCGACCTTGTGACTGGGGTTGTTACTTGATACTACCCCCTAGAATGAAATCCTGGTTCAAGCTGAGTAAATGACTTTTGTGCTTTTCTCATGATTGATATGGGTTACTAGATAACATAGGTATATGTATGGGCATATACCTAAGTAATGGTTATCTGTTTATTTCATACATTTGTTGTATACATGTTGGATTTAGTGAGACATTGAGGCTCTCAAGGTCCCTACTGAGTATCGTTATACTCAGCCCTTCACGGGTTATGCCCGCACTTCATTTTGTTGGTTGCAAATGACAGACAGCACTAACTATGGTAGAGAGTAGTTGGACTGGATGGTACCCTGAGGTGGACCACTCGGTGTGACGGTACATGGAGGAGACGAAAGGATGTGGAGTGCTAAGGAGGCCATCTGTACCTACAGTTCAGGTAGGAACCCTGGAGGACGACCCATTAGCTGGATTACATTTCTTCAGTTGTACTTTTCTTCATTTGTACATGAATTTCAGTTGTACTTGTACTCTCCAGATGGGCTTGTATTTCTGGCCCCTTTTACTATCCAGCACTTCTTTTATATACAGTTTTACTTAGTGTTTTACATCCAACTTGTACTTTGTTGTGTGTGTTCCAGTTTATAATGGAAATACCTTCCCACTTAAGGGATTTACGCCTTTGGTACAAGTCTCCAGCCCCTGGCCTATAGAAGGTGGGCTTGGGGTAGTCACAATACAGGCCCCAGGAAACAAGACGTGACAAATTACTATCAAAGGATTCGGTTCTACTGCAGAAATTAGGACTCTGATCTTTCTATTCATTGAAGCAATATTGTTAAGGGTAGAAAGTGTGGTTCTCAGTTCAGGGAGTCCAGTGTTGTTGCGGGCGGATAATGTTTCCATACACCAGGACCCTAACTTTTGACTTCTGACTTAGTTCATGAAAGCACTTATTGCGTGTGAGTCTTTAAATGTTTTGTTATGTCATCTCAACAAGGTCAGCTCATTAGGTATAATATTTTGACTGTGTCACATCTGTTTCTTTCTAGATGCCTCCCCACAGAGCCCCGACAGTCGTACGCTCTGACAGTCCACCGAGCGACGAGGCCTCGGTGCATGGCCCTTTTCCAGTTGAGGCACCAACAGAGGCACCAGCGGTACTACTTCTTGTTGGTCCACTGATGCCACCATCCCCAGTAGCATACGATGCACGCAGCTTTAGCACGTCGCATGAGTTCCAGCGCCAGAGGCCATCTAGGTTCCGGGGAGAGATATACACACAGGAGGCTGAGGATTGGCTGGAGGCTGTGGTGAGAGTCTTCAGGATAGTAGGTACACTAGCAGACTTCATGGTGATCCTTCCTGCCAGCCTCTTTCAGGCGGTAGAAGGCAGATGGTGGGACCTGATGCTCTAATTCCACGACGTGGCGACACTTATTTGGGTATAATTTTAGAGCATGTTTTGTGAGGATTTTGTTCTAGAGACCCTATGAGTGGTATGGATATAGGAGCTACTTAATCTGCTGTAGGGAAGAATGATGGTGGCGCAGTACTCAGCAAGGTTCACCGACCTCTCGCACTACTCCCCAGATATGGTACGAGACCCATTCTTCAGGTCCCTAGCCTTCGAGCAGGAGCTCGGGTGAGAGATAAGGTCTTCGATGATCTCCTTCAACATCCAGACGTATGAGGGGGTGTTAGACAGATCCCTCATAGTGGAGAGTTTTGTTGCATAGCAATCACCAGAAGCGAGACCCACTCCTAGTCGACATGCAGCAGAGTCATCTGTAGTAGGAAGTAGAAAGAAGATGCAGATGTCCAGGAGGACTAGGCCCACAGGTGGATGACTTCAGGACTGATGATATGTTGTGCGGGGAAACCGGGGTAGTGACATACCTTCCTGGGGCAGGCAATGTTACTCATGTGGCGGGTAGGGTCACATGGCTCATGACTATCCGAATCGCCATTCAAATGATCAGCAGATAGTTGGGGGACCTCCTATGAAAGGGACGAGGTTCAATAGAGGAGGTCCGCAGGGCGCAGTCAGACGTGGCAGAGGAGAGGGTCGAGTAGCAGGCGGTGGACGGCGTTACGAGGTTTTACCGCCACCACCACTATGAGGACCACCCCGACCATAGGGAGTGGGTGGATAAGGGATAGCTCATCCTCAATCAGATGAGGTTTACGACCATGGTGCTCCAGATATGATTCCAGTAATGATCTATGCCTACTCTACCTAAGCATCAGTTCTTATAGACACAGGTGCCAATAATTATTTCATTTCCACTTCCCTTGTTTGGGGCTCGGAGATTCCTATGCAGCCGTTGGCTCGATCCTTCCTTCCAGAGACTCCTATGGGAGAAGACTCGACGTTTACGCACTGGTTCCGATGGTTTGAGCTTACTCTAGGAGGTGAGAGCTTTAGCTGGGATCTTCTCACAGTGGTGTCAAGGTCTTAGGACATTATCATGGGAATGGAATGGTTATCTACAGTCCATGCTCAGATTGACTATATTAGGCGAAAAGTGTGGTGCATCCGCATGGATTGGACCAGTTTTACCTTCACCAGTGATAAGGGAACCTTTGCAGCATTGGACAAACTTACTCGGTGGAGGAGGGGCATCAGATCACTCACCAGTTAGCTTGCCTTAGCCTAAGAGCAGTTGATGTGGAGAGTTCAATTTATCCTGTAGTGGTGGACCAGTACATAGATATTTTCAATGATGATGTTCTAGGACAACCTCCTAGTAGAGAGGTGGACTTCTACATTGACATGTATCCCAAGACGACACTGATATCTACTCAAGTATATCGGATGGCTCCCATTGATCTTCGTGAGCTGCGGGTACAGCTAGAGGACTTTCATGTAAAGGGATTCATTTGGCCCAGTGTTTCTCCCTGGGTAGCTCCGATTCAGTTTTCCAAGAAGGCAGATGGGAGCTTGTGGATTTTTTTTGACTACCGTCGACTGAACCAAGTGACTGTGAAGAACAAGTATGCACTCCTGAGTATTGAAGACCTCTTTGATTAGAAAAAGGAAGTATGATGGTTCAAGAAAATAGACCTCAGATCAGGCTACCACCAGATCATAGTTCGAGACAATGATGTGCTGAAAATGACCATCAGATGACGTTATGGCCACCATGAGTTCTTGGTTATGCCACTCGGCGTAACCAATGCACCAAAAGTGTTCATGGAACTCATGAACCAGATCTTCTAACCATCCCTCAATCGCTTTAACTTACTCTTCATTGACGACATTCTGATCTACTCCACTACTGAGGTGGAGCATGCCTACCATTTGCAGGTAGTACTCGACACACTCCGAGAGCTCCAACTTCATGGTATGCTCTCGAAGTGCCAGTTTTTGATTCGAGAGGTTCACTTATTGGGACACGTCATCTCGGAGGCTAGAGTTGTAGTAAGTCCAGAGATGTTTGAGGCGGTACTTGTTTGGGAGCCACCTAGGATTGTGACAGAGGTACAAAGTTTCCTAGGATTGGTTGGATACTACCAGAGATTCATTCCAGACTTCTTCAGAGTGGAAGCACCACTATCATCCTTGATGAAGAATGGGAAACCCTTCGTGTGGTCAGAGAGGTTCTAGCATAGCTTTTAGGAGCTGAGGCAGAGGATGACTAGTGCCCCCATATTGAGACTTCTAGTGGAGGGCATAGGGTACGTAGTTTACTGGGATGCATCAGAAACCAGACTTGGGTGTGTCCGGATGTAGGATCGATCAGTGATCGCTTATGGTTCTTGGCAGATGAAACAACATGAGAAGAACTACGCTACCCATGACTGGCTGTTAGAAGTAGTGGTCTTCGCCTTAAAGATGTGGAAAAACTGTCTTATGGGATAATTTTTTACCATCTAATCTGATCACAATAGTCTCAGGTATATCTTCTCTTAAAAGGACCTGAACCTGATATTGTGATGTTGGATTGATTTCCTCCTGCAATATGAATTTGATATAGTCTATACTCCTGGGAAGGGTAACGTTTTTACGGATGCTCTCAGTAGGAGATCTTGCATACATCTGTAAGGAGAGGCGACAGAGCAGTTATATGCCTTATAGAAATACTTTGTGGAATGGGATGGAGAAGCCTATCTATAGTCTCTTATAGTCACTCCTCCACTTATTCAGCGAGTTAGGGAGGTGCAGCATGGGAACACTGATTGTGAGACATGACGTGTTTAGTTATCCACAAGGCAGGCACCTGATGGATTTTCTGATGGTGGGGAGCATGTAATCCTCTACAGAGGACATACTATGGTTCCAGTAGAACTTCAATAGGAAGTGTTGTGGGAGTTCCACACTTCCCCTCTAGTGGTGCATCCAGGTGTGGCGAACATGTATCAGGACCTCAGACGACAGCCCTAGTGGCCAGGTATAAAGAAGGCAGTTGTAGGGTTTTTCTCACAGTGCCTCACTTTTTAGCAAGTGAAGGTATTGAACCAGGTACCAAAAGACTTGGTTCATCCCTTAGAGGTACCAGAGTGGAGGTGGGATGGGATATCTAGGGACATTGTGACGGGTCTTCCATGTACATCTAGGATTCGTGATTCGATATGGGTGATCGTTGACCGACTCACCAAATCGGCCCACTTCCTACCTATCTTAGAGCAGGGCTCAGTATAGAGAATAGGACGCCTATATGTGTAGGAGAATGTGAAATTACACGGATTACCTTCTTCTATTGTCTCTGACCATGACGCATGGTTTACTTCTCGGTTATGGAAGGGGTTGCATGAGGGTTTTGAGACACAGCTTCGCTTTAGCACCACTTTACATCCTTGGACAGATGTCCAGACCGAGCGGACCATCCAGACCATTGAGGAAATGATCCATGCTTAAATCATCGACTATGGTCATAGCTAGGAGGATCACTTACAGTTGGTAGTGTTTGACTACAACAATAGCTATCACTCCACCATCAGTATGGCATCTTTTGAGGCCTTGTATGATCAACATTGCAGATCACCATTGTGTTGGACAGACCCAGGTGGGTTCGCACTAGTGGGACTAGAGATGGTACGGGCTACCACATAGAAGGTGCATATCATCCAGGAGCAGATGAAGACTGCATAGAACCGATTGAAGTCGTATGATGATAGGAGGCAGAGACCTCTGATGTTCAAGTATGGCACCCACGTCATCCTATGGGTCTCACCTCGATGAGGTCTACAGGGATTTGGCTGAGGTGGCAAGTTATCTCCGTGATTCATCAGAACTTTTCAGGTTCTCATTAGAGTAGGCGAGGTGTCTTACCGCTTAACTCATTCACCTCAGTTGCATCAGGTGAAAGACGTCTTCCACGTATCCCAACTGAGGAGATATGTGCATGTCCCTTCCCACGTCATCGAACAGGGATAGTTGGACATCGATGACAAGGTGACTATCACGGAGGTCCTATTGGATATTGAGGATCGATAGGAGTGGGTCCTCTGTGGATGGTTAATACCTATGGTGTGCATTCTATAGTAGCACTGGAACCTCCAAGAGAGCCCCTAGGAGCGGGAGGCTCAGATGCATGCTCAGTACCCCCATTGGTTCCCATAGATTGAGTTATATCTTACGGGGACATAAATACCCGGGGTGGGGAGAATGTAAAGACCTGAAAATTCTGTGGATGTTTCTTTTTTTAATACATGAGATTTTTACATTTCCGCAAAAATTTACGGAGCTTGAATCTGAGGCCCAGTGTGCTCGGAATCAATTTCTGAAGGTTTGTTCGGGTACGTTTAGTTAACGTACGAGCATGATTTTATATCTTTGGAACCGGTGCTCAGAATTGAAATTCAAGGGTACCGTTCAACTCACATAGCTGGTATTCGCTTAAGAATACATGCACCTCGACAATAGAAGGTCGAAAATGAAAGTTAGTTTTTAGTTTTTATAAAAATAATAAATTAAAGTGTTCAACACTTTAATTTATTCTAGTCTCTCTTGTGTGTGTTGGCTGGTAGATGGAACCTCCGCATAAGAGTTGGTGGTTCGACTACCACACCCTAACTTCCCATGAGAGGTTATGGTGGTGGGCCCCTCCCGAGCATAACCTCCCGCGAGAGGATTAAAAGTGGTGGGGACCACCCGAGGATGAAACCTCTCAAATCTCCCTCATTAATGAGGGAGAGACTCTTGACTCCTCTAGTTTTAATTATGTTAACTCTCTTGTATTAATTTGGCAGAGCCAGGTTATTAATGAGTCCAATTAAAATTTTTTTCCAACAAAATTAATTGGATTCTCACTCTATTATTTTTTGGCATTTCCTATTGTTGGAACTTTGGGAGAGGAAGAACACTTACAGAACTTCATCTTCCAACAAATAATGCCCCTCTCCACCGAAGAATGATGAACACCTTCTTCTTTCTTCAACCATAAAAAAGGAGGGAACATCGTCCTTGAAGAACGCCGATGACTCCATACTCGGATTCATTATTTCCAACGTCAACGAATCGATATCCGCCCTTTCCTTAACATTGTCAATGAATAATGAACCTGAGGAAGGGGATTTGAGATGATTTATGTTCTCGTTCTATGTCGTTCAATTTATGGATTGTGAAATGCCGATATATATCACCATACCAAGGAGGACTTGGACTGCATGAACACGGCCCGACCCTCCCCCTTCATTCTACCTTGTTTGTTGGCGATGGTGGGGGCGCAACAACACCGCTGGAAGAGTGGACCGCGGAGGAGCAACGACTGCCGGTGAGGGGCCAGCCGTGAAGAAATCGGCAGCACAAGGACGCCGGGTCGCCGGAAGCACGTGGCACCATCGTTCCTCACGGATGAAAGGGGGGATGCAGCCAGGCCAGGCTGTGGTGGAAGGATGTGGCACTGTCGCGCTGCATGGGAGGAGATGGGGTCGTGACCAGGCCGCGCCGCGGTGGAAGGGAACGGCACCGTCGCGCTACGCGGAGGATGTGAGGCGCGGCCAGGGCGGGTTTCGGGGGAGGAGAAAGGTAGGACGGCGTCGGGCTGGCCACCGGTGGTGCGGAACCTGCTAGCTACTCCGCCAGCCGGACAAGGCAGGCTCCTCCTGGGTCTTGCGGCTACCGAACTGGCGATTAGTTCATGTTACGTTCGAAAGGCAGGGTCATGCCACCCGACCCCCCCCACCCCCCGCCACACGTGGTCAGCTGGGCCACGCGGACCGCTAGCCAGCCAGGTCACTCGGGTGGCCAGCCGGGCTACGAGGGCGGCCTTTCGTGTCACGCGGGTTGCTCGCCGGGCTGTGCGGGCCGCCAGTTCGGCCAGGGGGGCCGCCAGTCGGGCCACGTGGGCCTCCAGCCGGGCCAAGCCAGCCACCAGCCACAAGTCGGGCCATGTGGTCTGTCCGCATGGCCACGCGGGCCGCCGGGCCGGGCCACCCCCTCGATCCGGGCCACCCCCTGGGACCGGGTCAGACCCTAGTCCAGACCTCTTTGACCCGAATTCTCCTTTTCGCCAAAAAAATATGCTATGGGTGTCTGATCGATGAACTATCTATGGAAATGGAAAGATTAGAGCAGGAAATATCATTTGGAATATCCCACATGAGGTTTGGACACCATTGGGGTAATGTCAGGTCGGTTTAAACATAAAATCCAACCGGGGCCCTGGGATGAAAATGCCAATAACTCACAGACCGAGCATCTGATTGACGAACTGTCTGTTGCGTTGAGACCCCGATGATGATGTAGACCTTTTAGATACTTCTACATGGGACTTAGTGACAGGTTGTGTATCGACCAGTAGCTCGTGGAGCGGATCCTTCCAGAGGCGAGCAGACGGAGTACATAGACCTAGTTGCTGGCAGAGACTTGACGATTTCATGACCGATGCGACTCGGAGTGACTCGACTGGCCTAGTGGGGAGTGCCTCTGTATGATGCGGCAGACCCATGGTGGGTAGCGCCTCTGTGTGAGCGCGGTAGGCCCACGGTACTCGACAGGAGGAGTACCTCAGCAGGCTATGAGGGGGAGCGCCTCTGTGTGAGCGCGGAAGACCCGTGGTGGGGAGCCCCACTGTGTGACGTAGCAGATCCATGGTACTCGATAGGAGGAGTACCCCAGCTATCCAAGGATATTGGTAAGCACCACTATGTGATGCGGCAGGTCCACTGTACTCGATAGAGGAGGAGTACACCATCAACCGAGCTTCTGAAAGTGTTACTGGGGTTGTTACTTGATACTACCCCATAGAATAAAATCCTAGTTTGAGTTGTGTCATTGACTTTTGTTTTTTCATCATGATTGAGATGGGTTACTAGATTACTTATGTATATGTATGGTCATATACCTAAGTAATGGTTATCCATTGATTTCATACTTTTCGTTTATCCTTGTTGGATTTAGTGAGACCTTGAGGGTATCGGGGTCCCTACTGAGTGTCGTTATACTCACCCATGCATGGGTTATGCCAACACTTTGTTGTGTTGGTTGCAGAAGACGGACAACAGTGATTGAGGCAGAGTGTAGCTGGACTGGACGGTACCCAGAGGTGGACCACTCGATGTGACGGTACATGGAGAAGACGAACGAACATGGAGTGCTGAGGAGGATAACTATACCTACCCTTCAGGTTGGAACCCCGGAGGATGGCCCAGTACCAACTTTAATTTTTTTAGGTTTTACTTTAATTCAGTTGAACTTTCATTTCAGTTGTACTTGTACTCTCCTGATGGGTTTGTATTTCCAGCCCCTTTTACTATCCAGCACTTCTATTGTATAAATCTTTACATAGTGTTTTACATCCATCTCGTACTATGTTGTGTGTGTTTCAGTTTATAATGGAAATTCCTTCCCAGTTTATGGATTTATGCCTTTATTACTAGTTGCCATCCTCTGGCCTATGGAAAGAGGGATTGGGGTAGTCACAATATGGGCCCCAGGGGATGGGTCTTGACATATAGCATAAAATGATTTGGGTGATTCTTCATCATAAGTTTCTCAAGTTCTCAGTTTTCCTCTTCCATCTTATGGTTTCTCCATAGAACATTCACCCAAAGTTTCATCCGGTTTCACAGCACTTCTTCACTGGTATCAAGAATTTTGACAGCCTCTTCACAATAAGACAGATCTGGTTCCAGTTCTATTTCATCGTAGGTTAGTACTTGCATTGGTTAAGGAATGTATTTACATAACAGTGATATGTGGATCATATCATGAACATTGGAGAGACATGGTAAAATTTCCAAATGATAAGCTTCAACCCCAATTCGTTCTAGAATTTCAATTGGTCTGATGTACATGGGACTTAATTTACCCTTCTTAACGAATTTTATAACACCCTTCCATATAGATACAATCAAGAAAACAAGATCTCCTACTTGAAATTACAGATCAGTTCTTCGGATATCGGTATACCAGTTTTTCCTACGTTCAGCTGCTTTAATGTCGTTTTTGAAAACCTTCACCTTTTCAATTGATTCATTAATATTTTAGGGGCCTACAAGTTTTCTTTCACCAACATCATCCCAATAGTTTTTTTGCCACATCTCTTTCCAAATAACTCTTCATATGGTGCAATCTAAACACTTGAATGGAAGCTATTGTTATGGGAAAATTCTACAATACATAAATACTGATCCAGAACATCTTGAAAGTCATGTGAGAATGATCTCAACCTGAATTTTAATGATTTGATAGTCTGTTATGATTTTCCATCAGTTTGAGGGTGGTAGGTAGTGCTCAAACAAATTTTAGTATCCAAGGACTTATGAATACTTTTCTAGAATCTTTATGTAAAATGGGGGGTCACAATCAGAAATAACTGATAGGGTACTATGTGATGTTTTACAAATTCCTTGATATATTTTATCGCTAAACATTCAAGTGGTAAATCTTCTCTTATAGCAGGAAACTGTGATGACTTGGTAAGAATATCAATAATGACCCATATTGCATCATTCCTTAGAGGATTATTTGGTACCCCATGACAATGTCGATCATAATATCATCCCACTTCCACTCTTGTATGGGAAGAGGTTTCATGACTCCTCCAGGATGTTTTCTTCCAACCTTAACCTATTGAAAAACCATACATCTTGACACATAATCAGAAATCTCCCTCTTCATGATGCCCACCAAAAATGTTCCTTCAAATATCTATACATATTAGTGAAGCATGGTGTATTGTGAAATTGGATCTATCAACATCACCCATCAGTTCTCTTTTTAGATCATGTATGTTAGGAACACAAAGTCTATTCTCAAATTTTATAATTCCATCTTCATATACGAATTCAATCAATCTCCCCTCACTCACATCTTTAATTTTCTTGGGAAACTCATCATCATTTGCCTGAGATCTTTCTATCCATTCTAATAAAGATGGATTGGAATCCATTTGAAAAATTATTGATGTTTCACCTTCCATTGTTATTCCCATATCCATCTTTACTAGATCCATAAACATAGGAACCCTTTCAAATCTCATCTTGTTCAAAACTCCAAGATCATTTTTTCTCAAAGCATGTACCACCTTATTTTCCTTCGCGGTGGTTGTGTATAGTGAAATCATAATCTTTGAGTAGTTCGAGCCATCATCTTTTCCTCATGTCGATTTCTTTCTGTGATAAAATATACTTCAAACTCTTGTGATTGGAATAAATCTCAAATTTTTTACCATATAGATTGTGTCTCCATATCATCCAAGAATCTATTACAGCTAAAAACTCCAGATCTTCATTGGGATATTTTTTTTCATGAATTTTTAACTATTGTGATATATAGGAAATAACCCTATCATTCTGCATAAGGACACAACCAAGTCCTTTCTTGGATGCATCCCTATAAATAAAGAACACATCATTCCCCGATGGTAGATTCAAGAGAGGAGCATTGGCTAATCTTCTATTCAGTTCTCCAAAACATTCTTCACACTCTTTTATCCCAACAATTTCAACCCATTTATGTGAGAGCTTGGTTAATGAGGGTTCCAATCAAGAAATATTCTGGAAGAAAAACCAATAATAACCGTAAAAACAAATAAAACTATGTATCTTAGTTATAATCATCCATAACGGACATTATAGAGTTTCTATTGTCACAGAAGGATCAACAGAGATTCCATCCTTAGATATAATATTTTCAAGAAAAGAAATTTCCTAAAACCAGAATTTACACTTGCGGAAATTCCCATATAATTCATTTCTTCTGAGGGATTTCAGAATAGTGGGAAAGTGATTTTCATGATCTTTGTAGATTTTTTAGTATACCATGATATCATCCATAAATACCACTACAATTTAATTAAGATATTCCTTGAAATCTCTATTCATTATATCCTTGAAAATAGAGGGTGCATTAGTCTGTCCAGAAGGCATCACTGTAAACTCATAATGCTCGTACCTGGTAAGAAATGTTGTTTTCTAAATGTCTTCCTTCTTCACACATAACTGATGATATCCATATTGAAGGTCAATCTTTGAAAATTATTGAGCTCCATGATTTTTTTCTAATAAATCATCAATTCGAGGTCGGGCATTCATGTTCTATATTTTTTTAGCATTGATATCCCTGTAGTCAATGCACAACCTCATAGATAGATCATTAATCGTTACAAAAAGAACATGGGATCCCCATAGAGAAACACTACAGAGAATAAATCCTTTATTACTCAATTCTTCTAGTTGTTTCTTTAGTTCCACTAATTTTTCAGTGGCCATCCTATAAGGGGTCTCTGATATGGACCTTGAACCAGGAATTAAATCAATGAAAAATCAATTTCACGCTATGGAGGATGTCCACGTAAATCCTATAGAAACAAAAAAACATATTCTTGAAAAGTAGGCTCACCCTCAATTTTAACATTATTTTCCTCACGAATAGTTATTTCATTTTCTTCCTCTCTAATAATTTAATTTAGTAGGGCTGCTAGAGGTGGATCTAGATAAAAATTAGGTGGTGACGTTTCTACTCTAATGATAAGGTACTCCTTAACCTCAACAAAAATTGTATCCCCCTTTTTCTTACTACATCATGGATTTAAATTCAGTCCATACCGATGATTATATCAAATTCAATCATGGTTATAATGATGAGATCAGCATATAAAGAACATTTATATTCCCTAATGGGGACAGATTCACAAAACATTGTTGCAATGATACTTCGCTAAATAGTTTTTCCAGACAACTTCCTTATTAAATCAAATTGGAAATATCTATTTTTTTTAGAAAATTAGGAAGATATTAAATAATGTGATGATCCTGAATCAAAAAATCATTGGAAAAACATGAGGAAACCATTAAATTACCTACCACAATGTCTTTCAGATCTTTAACCTTAGTAGTAGTGATTTCATAAGCCTAGATTTGTTCCCTTGGACTTTTCGAAGGTATGTATCCTTGGAGCTTAGAAAATTCATTTTCATAATTCCTTATTTCCCTATAATTGTAGCATTAGTCATTGATAGCCTCTTTCAATCCATAGAAATCATGAACATGGTGGCATTTTTCAACACACTTATAACAAGATCTGATTCCCATCAGGTATGTACCGTGGTGTTTCGTCCCACATTTACTACAAGTTGCAACGTAAAATTTTCCCATATTCCCCTTATTTCCATTTCAAGAGTGTTCAGTAGATCTATTTTTCACTTTCATTGCTTTAAAGCCTTAAGAATTAGATAATTCCTTTTCTGTCTAGATAGCACATGAGAAAATATCTGTGTACAATGGGAAGGATTGTGAGACAAATGATCAATGGAGAAATGGTTTTAACCCATCAAAGAATCGATTAATCTTACTCCATGGGTAACGTATATTATATGTTGCATGCCTTTCTATCCTTGTAAAGTTAGCCTCACACTTTGTGACATTCTCATCCTCATTTTTCCTCAGACTCAAAAATTTTCTTTCCATATATGCTCTATTGTCACGAGGAATGTATTTTTCTATGAAATGATATTTAGACTCCCTCAATTCCTTATTTGATACTTCTTCATCTTATTTTGTGTTTTAACTTAATGAGCACCATTTATCTGCATCTCCCTTGAAGTGATAATCTACCATGACAACTTTTTCCCTTTTTCTAATCCATAAAGTATGAAATATTTTCTCTAAGAAGATTATACATTTCTCAAATACAAATGGATTTTTAGTCCCATTGAATATTGGTGGTCGTTTCCTCATGAAGCACTCTAACATTGATCATCTGTGTTGTGGAACAGGGTGATCCATATGAGTATGGTTATTAATCATAACCTGAGTGAGTTATCCCTGTATGGTGATAAGATGATGAGCACCAGTTGCATCACCAGCTCCACTATAATTATCTTGAGTATGAGGGAAATTTCAACATTGATTACGTGTGTTTGTACAGTTTCCATTCCTTCCACTAGGTTCCATTTCTAAACAATTTCATACACTAGATTAGTTTATGAATCACAATACAAAATTCCAAATTGTGAAACACTTAACATAAAGTGAACAGTTTATGAATATAACCCATAATCATAAAAATGTTTTCTTTGAGGAGGAATATACTCATAAATCATTCATAATGGTTAAAAATAATATTAATTATCTTAATTATATCCATCATGAGTGTCGTAACTAAGAGTGCATCAAGGCATGTTGTCATATACTAGGATACCTTAGGTCATGCCTAAAACTCCATGTAATATTTTTCCCTCCTTGGTACATCAATGCTAGAGCCACCTCTACATACTCATATCCAATAAAATATGTATTTCCGGGAAAACTCACAAAATTTATAAATTACCAATATTTATGGAAGTTCTTCTATACTAATCCATAATGTCTATCTAAGGGTAAATTTCTCTAATCATAGTTTTTCTAAATCTAGTTACCAAGGTTTTTACTGAACAGCCACTGATACTAACTACAACGCCTTGACCCTAGTTACCCTGAGTCGGTGCATTATTACGTAACATTGTTATGATCACAAGTTATTAAATCTCAAAAGACCGGTTAGTTTAGTTGCCTTGGAAGTACTACATACAAACATAAGTTTTACATTATGTTATGAAATGAAAAACAACAACATTGTGGCTCATTTTAAGAGAATTATCTCCCTTAGACTATCCCCACAGTTCAATCATAATATAATTCATAACATACTTGTAAAAATGAAACATAATAAAGGGGTGATCTCAGATACTCAATAAGGATAACTATATAGTAGAAACCATCATCAATAATCATAAACATTTAAGGAAACATATAAGGCTAAAACACAATCCATTTAAACATTATAATATGAATAATATGGAAAAGATAAATCAATAAATTCAATTTACTTATTAACATGGATATTCTACTTGTCGAATAATCACATGTAATATTAGTAGAAAATTTCAGAATGATGGACTGCATAATGTCGGACACCTAAAACACATTTTCAAGGCCTCGTGCCGAGACAACATTTAAGATTTTTTCAAGGACTAATGCCAAGACACTAGTTTGTATCATTAGACCTACTGATGCATCGAAGAGATATAGCGGGATCAACTCGTCACTTAATATGTCCTTTGAATTCCTCATATTAAAATGTTGAAACATAATATAAAAATTTCTTTTAAAACTAGCATAAGAAATGTCAATACTTCATCCATAAACCATGAATGGTATAAAAATATAATATCCACATTCAAACATATCCCAAAACCTTCAATACATTAATGATGATTTTATCATAATAAAACAACCTCAAGAAAGCGTAAAATCCGACAAAGGATGTTTACATAGATGAAATTAAAACTATTTGATAGAAATATATCTTTCTATTTTGAATTCATTTAAATATAATTTAATTTTAAAAGAAAACATTTATTTTGAAATTATTATTATGATCTTGTAAGGGAATCTTCAAAAGTGTTATAATGGGGGGGTAAATAGCCACACCAGTCGTATAAGCTAAAAACAAAACATTATTTCCTTAATTTTTTCAAAAAGGACATAAAGGACCTTGTTTGGAAAATGACAGAAAGATTCCGTTATAAAAATCTTATAAAAATTAAAACAAGGGTATAAGTTACTTTAACCCATATTCTAGGAAATAGTAAAAAAAAATTTGAACAACATTTATAAGAAACACGAATATGGTTGATATAAAGGTCTCAGTAGATACTCACGTATAAACAACCTCGAATCATAAAGATATTATATAATTATCCCTTAACTTGTACTTTTCATTGATCAAGGGAGCATTAAACTCCAGTGTAGTCTTTAAATAATTTTAATTAAATTATACAAGAACCACATACATAAATATGATATCATATATTATCCTCATCTAATTCTATGTTAATAATATTTTAGTAGTATCATCGTTTCTGGTGTTAAAAAAAATTTCCCTTTATATGCGTGGTTATGAAAGCCATGTTTTTTATAGATAGGATCTATTTGTTTCATATTTATATTGATATTATGTTCTTAAACATTTTTTAATCATAAAATGACAATTATTCTCAAATGGTTATGATGGGGAATGAATTTCATCGTGTTAGTGGAGACGGTAATCCATACATATGCATGAGTGACAATATCATTCTATTGATGATGAAATTATATGTAATTGGAAGGTATATAATATATAAATAGACCTTAACATGTTATATTTTTTATTTACAATTGTTATACTCATTATTATACCCATCCAAATAATGAAGTGTTTGAATAAGAAACTACAACACGACGTGGAGACGGTAAGCCGTACGTACAAATGTTTGGTGAATTTTCATTCATAGGATGGATAGAATAATGAATATGGTTGTACCATATTTATAATAACATCACATTATTTATAAGGTATTGTATTTATTATTTTGGTATGGAAACAATAAAAAAAGAGGAAGTGGAAGAAAAAAGAACATTAAAAGTGATGGTGAAATTATTACCTCTTCTTCAGGTGTTTCCTTTTGAGTTGATCAAAAGGGCTCTAAATATGGATTTCTGATCATATTATGGCCTCTAGGTAGAAGTGAGGGTAGTTGAGAATATATTTGAGCATGGTTTGGCTGAGAAAAATGGATTTGGAGGTGTGATTTTGAGAGAAGGGGAAGTACCCTTTTATAAGAATGGTGAGGGCCACTCTTGGAAAAGTTTGAAGCATTATTTTATTATACAGTCAAATACGGTTTATAATGGCTAAAAAATGATTTATTTCAAGGATACAGTGGGGATGGGTTGATAAACTCTCAACCAATAGGTTTTAGACTTATTTAGGTCACCATATTAACCTTATCTTTTAGATTTAACTCTTAGTTAAATAGTTTATCTTTAACAATGTATTCATGTATTATTATAATAAATGGTTTATAAAATTACAATAAAAAGAAAATAAAACCCCAAGTGGTTCCTAATGGATAAATCTAACCTAATATAAGTTCTTTGGATGATACATTTATTTTTAGGATTATTATATCAATTAATAATATAATATTTGTTTTAAAAACACATTTATGTCAATTTTGACACTATTTGGTATTTTTACTCCGTGTAAGTCATAACATCTTTATCAATTCGAAAATAAATTATTTAATCAACCATAACATGTCATATTAACCTTTAATTTTTTTAAATTTATCATAAGTCTCAATTTACATTTATTTTGATATTTATAATATCAATTATTTTAATCTTTCATTAATTATGTAATTACTGCACCATCATTGTGTCATAAATAAATTTAATTATTTAATGCCTAAAAATTATAAATAAAATAAAATTATGTATGAAATATATTTATATTTCTAATTATTATTTATTGTCGAATTTATTGTATGCATAACA
Organism: Viscum album; assembly: GCA_963277665.1. NCBI lineage: Eukaryota > Viridiplantae > Streptophyta > Magnoliopsida > Santalales > Viscaceae > Viscum > Viscum album. The sequence goes on along the minus strand of OY728121.1, from coordinate 198,173,169 downwards.
AAATATTAAAAATGGGTTAGTTATTAAACATTGAATTTTACACTTTTAACTCTTCTTTAAATAAAATAATAATAAATGTCCTAATCAAATCTAAGTGGACCAAAAGGATAATATTTTATTCCTAATGTTGATTTCGGTATAAATAATCCTATCCAATAGAATTGTGACATGTTTTTGGATAATTATAAAATCATTCTTTACCTTTAATTACCCTATTTACCTTTAACAGTGGTAAATAAAAGTCAAAAGTTACTATTCAACAAAAAATATTTCTATTTTATTGATCCAAATTTTACATACTTATGTAAACCATGTCTATAGGATTTTTATAGTTCAATTCACAAAATCGGTAAAATTAATTCATATACAAATTTGAAAATTTGCCTAGAAGGTGGGTAAAAGATGGTAAAAAGTTCAATAAAATTTTATATATCTAATATTATTATAAAATGACTCCAACAAATTACATTGAACGTATATACGTATTATGTATCTATTTTTACCTAATATATATTTAAATAAAATAACTAATTATTTAAATAAATAGTTAATTTTAAACAAAAACATAGTTTTTTTTACCATCCCTCGAAAATTGAATGTTTTCAAAAAAAAACAAAAAAATTCCCCCCAAGCTAATTTTTATATTCCGATTCCAAAAATGAAGTCCATTTTAAAAAATATAATTTATAAATTGTAAAAAAGTGTGTATTACTATTCATAACGGCTTGTTTGATTGGTCGTGGAGTGTATGAACTCAATGTTGCGTACAAGACAAGCTATTGTATTTATTCAAAGAGAAGTGTACCATAGAAGCTTGGGCTGTTACATTATATTGGGATATTTTTTAATGAATTTGAATTTGTATCTATAAATAAAAAAAATTATGTTGGAAACCTTTAAAAAACCTAAAACATTGGGTATGGGCACTCTGTTTTAATTGTAATATGATATGTATGAGTTTTTGTATCTCATTTTGGGTCATCTTATTTGGTGTTAAGTCATATGTGTAAATACTATATTTATAACACCAGACATGGGAGTGTGGGTCTAAGGTGCTTTATAATTCATCCCTTCCAATAGAATACCCCGCCCCAATAACTCTATAGTTTCAAACTAATTGTCTCTCTTAGTGACTTCACCCACCCTTGGTCATCTGAGCTTCTACATGGTTTAGTGACACCACATCCAGACCCACACCAACGTTCCCTTATTATCTAACTCTGATAAGTCACCCATTATTATTTCCCACCATAATATTTGTTATTTTTCAATTTATTTCTTATACATTATTTCAATAAATCTAATAATGGAACCTTATGGTCCATTATTTAATATATCATTTTTTGTGTCAAAACTGTGTACATGGATATTTTTTCACCTAAGATATTAGGGGAATTTTTACCATATATGTGGTTTTAAAAAAATATAAAAAAATGTGTCACCAATTAAAAGAGTAAATTTTATTTATTTGAGAAAAATAAATAATATAGAGTATGATTTTATAACAATTACACATTTAAATGCATTTCATATTGAAATAGTATATTTGTTAGCCTAAAAAGGAATTATAAAAAAACTAATAAGTCTAGTGGGAATAATTAATCTCATTTGTTGTTAAAGGGACATTGAGGTTATTTGAAATCATCAATATTTTTTGAATTCAATTATATTATACCATTGCTAATTTGTACTATTATTAATTTACTAATTTATTATTTCAAGTGAAATTTGTCAAACAATAGATGGAGAGAACTACAAATATAATATTATTATTGTTTTCAAAAGTACTCAATGTTTGGATGTTGATTCTGGTATTATACTATCATTATCATAAATTAATAGAGGATATATTTTTCAAATTTTAGATAATGATAGTTCGCCTAAGAAATTCAATACTGTATAAGGTAAGGAAAACTCACAATTGTATTTTTTGTAATGTGTAACACTTTCTATTGAAACAAATATTGTTTTTTCTAGAACTATTAATGTCATGGAATAATGGTTTACAACCATATAATTTGGATCAACTCAAATAAATATTATTATATACAATTTAAACTAAGGTTTAAGTTATAATTTATATTATATGAACTTTTCAAATTTATGAGATGAAATACTGAATATATCATAAAATATAGAAAGATAACCTACCATATAAAATATCTACCATTATGGGATTTTTATTAGAGATAATTAAATTTTACCAAGACAATTGTAGTTTCCAAATATTCTTTGAAAATATTATTTTAATCTATTGAGGTCCATATTTTATGTAATTCATAAAATATGGGTGGTATTGTTTGTTTCTTATAACCTTCCTCTGTATCTATTTATAGAAAACTCATTAATGAAACATTACCCTCTTATTGATGGACCTATAGGATTTAGGTATTAAATTAATCATTATATACATCATTAGATTAATGAGATGAGTGAATATTGGTTTGAGAAACTGTTGAATTGTTAATATGAATCTAATGAAATGTTTAGATTTTGGTCTAATTTTTTTTTGTAAAATTAACTTCTATTTTATATGAAAATTTATCAGGGATGAGTATAAAAAGGAATTTTTAATATATATATTTTAATAAATTTAAAAAATTAAATATGGATTAAATAAAAAAATATGCAATCATTTTCTATAATTTTTTTATTCCATTAATGAATTGGTTCATATGTAATAGTGTATGATTTTATAGTTTTTGGAAACACAGCCCATCAATGTTAATCGTGGGAGTAGATAAAATTTCATTGTCAGTTGAGAAAGAGAACAATCATAGGAAATATTATATTTCAAATATTAATATATTTTATTACTGTATGTTCCTATTTTTAATATATAGAATATTACTAATTGAAAATGGAAAAGTATTATTATTTAATTGACCATAATAGAATGATAAAAAATTATGGAACAGTATTGAAGGAATTATTTTTGAGAAAAATGTGTGTGATAATATATTATTAACTATTTTGGATATAAATGTTTAATCAAAACATAGTGAAAATTGACTAAAAATAATTTTTTATTATATTATCAAATCACTTTTAAGGAGAAAGTGAGAAACCACCAGATCTAGCAAAACAAACAAAATAAACAGCATAGAAAAACATAATCAAAATATAGGTTCCACCTCTCCCCAGCAGTATTATCATGTTAAGGCCCTCCACCAATGCATGAGAACTCGACAAATAGTCCCATGCAAATATGAATGGGTGTGGAACCAATGGAAAAGCCATAGCCTCTTAGTTTTCCACTCCAAGTGTCATCCAGATGTGGTTGCCTCATACTTTGAACCCCATATGATGTAGAACCAGGTAACAAGAAAGAAATAGGACACAAAAATTCTCCTTGAAACTCATAAACAGATAACAAAGTACCCCATTTCAAATGGTTTATGTAATGGTGAGAAACCAAAAATTATATAGAAATGTATCAAGTAGAATCATTGAAGTCGAAATTAATTTTTCAAGAAACCATATCTCTAAACAACATTCTGGATATGCAGTTACCTGGGTGTGTGGATCTCCACTTAAGAGGTATTAAAATTCAAAGAACTGTTTATCTCAGACTTATATATACTCTTCTATACTGATCAACCCCTTATTAAAAATCCCAAACCAGAATTGTGTCCTAATTTTAATCCCATGAATACTGCTCCACATTTAGATTCACTTCAATGAATCAACCATTATGTTGGTTGGTTCCTCTTCAGAGGCATTGGGAAGTTGATATAACGCTATCACACCACCATCCGAACTCAGAATCAAATCCATGGAAAAATCAAGTAGACCAGGTTGTTTTTGTTGAACCATAGCATCTATGCACATCTTCTCATCCATTTTCATTCTTGCTCACCGAGTCTTCAATGGATGAGGAAAAGAGGAGTATTCATTTCTGTCCTTTTACCTCTTGTCACTCTTATTTGTCCCCAGAGTGATTTCCCCTGAAGAAAGACTCTTACTGGTTTCAACGGTTTCCTCCACCCTGACCCATTGGAGCATTCTGGGTCTTCTTGGTCATTCTTCAAGCCTTATATAATAATGCCTTAAAAACAATTTCTTACCGATATGAAGTACTAGTTCCTTGAGGGAAGCTACCCACTCCTGAAAATTGATGTATTGTCAACCTCATACATTGAAGACTCTTGATTTCCCTGTTTCCGGACCCCACTGTCCCTGAACACCTCCCCCCAAGGAGCACCACCAAGATCATCTTCCACACCTGGCACTTGAGTCGCAGCGACATGGCCAAAATCTTGTCTTCCATCACATTGATCAACCTCAACCTGAACATACCTCCCATCATGATAGTGGAAATCCTCACTAGTATATCTTATTCCCTTCTTCAAGCCCTCACAACCCCCACCAAGTACCTCGGAAAGGAATTCATCGTCATCGTTCGCCTAATGTGCCATATTACCTCTACAAACCGCAACCTATAAGATCAAATATTCCACCGCTCTAAATAATTTAGCCACATATGTTCCAAAGACATCTCTCTACCCCCCATAATCTATTTCCAAACCATATTACCCTCATTCAAAGTAATTTCCATGCTACAATGTATCTGTTGGACCATACAAACACCTTTATAATGATCCTCCTCCACCAGTGGTGACCGAAAATCCAGACCTCTACCTTCAACGACAGCCATTTTTTCGGTCCAGGTTCCATAGATACCTCTGGATCTTTACCTTTCTTTCCGAACTCCTTCCTTTCTGATAACTCAGCTCCTTAATGCCAAACATCTATCGAATGGGGATGGAGACCCTTACGGAAAACCTTTGTAGCATGACCCTACAGATGGCATAAAGAGCAGAAATCGGTCCAGTTCTCGTAGATCACCCTTATATTGAAACTATATTCATCTCCAATCATAATCTATGCATACTCGAAAGGTGGACGGGATGCATCCAATTCCACACAAACATGTGGATTAACTGGATGACAAACAACCTCAGTGCGGCTATCCAATCATCAAAATCTACCAACTATATTACCAAGCATGGTAATAACTACAGGAATCTGAAATGGTAAAGGAAGGTTGGGGAAACATACCCAAACCATAGTTGATGGGATATCAATTTTAATATGATATTTTATGGACCAGCAGAAGTGGAATAATCGGAACCCATTGAAGCAACACGAAATACTTGACTAGGCCCTGATGAGGTCTGCTTCCGATTCAAATCGAATCATGAGGTGGTTTCTATCAAGCAAGCCAACAATCTCCCTTTCACTGGGATCGCTAGAGCCAAAGATAAACCAATCGAACTTGTCAACTAAAGGCCACCTCATTTTAAGGAAAGTTAACCAGGTGATATTCTAGAGGGCGGAGGATTAGGTGAACATAGCGGTCGAGATCTGAAGATCTGGAATTCTATCGAACCTACCATTCCTCCTTCTATGTTGAAACCAATATATTTAGTCCCCCCAGAGCCTACCACCCTTATTATATAGGGTTATGAATAATAACAAGGGTATAAAAATCACATTATGTGTGGAATTAATTTTATTGGAAAATACATCACTAATAACCATAAATAATTATCAAAATACATAACATAACTATATAAAAACATCACTGGCTACATAAATTTTGGATATAAAAAAAATAACTCAATGTTATGTACTATATGAAACTAGATAATAAATGAAAAAAAAATTACATTAAAAAATGTCTAACTACAACATACTCCAAACAATTATGTCCCACTGCCTCCTGTATTATGGGTTTTAAAATACAACAAAATCTTTATAAAATTAATGATTACTATAAATTATAAATTTTAATCCCCCATTAATAAACCTCATTTTTTGGTAGAAAAATTATATGAAAGTAATTTTTAATGAAATAAAATAATAATAATATGGACTATCACAATGAAAATTTCATATCCAACTATGTCTCATTATAACTACACTCCCTAGATAAATATTATATATGTAAAGGATTTGTAAAAACTATATCATAAAAGGCATCTGCAGCTCACTCTTAATCAACATCATTACGGTTTTTCCACTACATATCAAACTAATGGAATGTTGAATCCCTATGAAAATTTAATTTCACGTGAATTTGAATAAAAAATAATATATAGGGAAAGAGGTTAGATATTAAATTTTACAAAGATGATGAGTTATACCTGTAATTCAATAAAATAAGGATATTGTAAAATACTAGATCAAACTAGGGAGTTTCTAACATAGCTAGTGGTGACTACTATTTTATTAGTTACCCAAAGAACAAAATATAAAATGATACACTAAAAATAACCAAAAACACATGTCTAACATCTCAACATCATTGAAAATCATAATCCATTTCAATTAATATTTTTCCATTCATCACATTTCATTGATGATTTAATTTCAAAGGATTTAAAAGAGTTGACTATTAATTTCCCTCTTCTTGTACATGTTATTAACATAATTATATCATAAATCTCATTCTCAATATTCACTTTTTATAAAATAATATCCTTGTTTGAAATATCATAATCATATACTACCATCATTATTGTAATTATCTTCTTTCTATAATACTTCATCTATTTATCATCTTCAAAATACAAAATCTCTTCATTATATCCTTGTGATACAATATCATTTCATTCATTTAATATTTCGATTTTTAAATTATCACATTTCACTTTATATCCATAATAATTATCGATAGAATATCACATCGTCACCTCAAAATATTCACCCATAAAGTCTCTTCAAAATATCATATTCAATTAATTTTATTATAATACAACATCTAATACTACACTTCAATATTTTTTCACATTTTTCTAACCAAATAATTCAAAATATTTATTTAAAAATAAAATAAACATATAATTAATATAATTCATTGTCATATCCCTCATAAATAATTGATTCCAGCAACCTAAAATAGACAAAATATTCAATCAATCCATCCATGTGTATTAAAATATTATATTTCCTTAGAAAAATTATAATATGACTAGAGTTTCAAGTCGTGGATATTAATCCTCGCTATGGGATTAGTTTCATAAAAATTATGATTTTTCACCTTATATTTCCATGACCACATAATTAAATATGATAAATATTCCTATTGGATATATTATCAAATAATCCCAATAAATTTCTAATATCACATAGTTATATATCTAATCAATCATATATAATATTTCAAGACTTTATAGAGGCAGGGGAACATGGAGAAATGGAACTAGGAATCTTATATTAAAGATACTGATGACCTAACCATCCAACATCAATTATATTTTAATCCACCGTATCGAAACAAATCCACAAGGAATCCTAGAATTTTTTATTAGGAGTTTATGGTATTTTAAAATTATATCAGAGCGGGTATATTTTTATAAGATAAAAAATTTATTAAAAAATTGAGTTCACGATTTCGTTAAACCATGTATTCTTATGTATTCAATTTTTTTTAAAAAATATGTAGTTTTGTCTAATTGTATACCTATAAAATCATTCCTCCTAGAATAATTTTTATTAAATATATGGTTTTCCAAATCACACACCTTACTATATAGAAAACAATTTAATCTTTTATAACCTCTTTCAAATTCAACCAACTATCCAAATTTTCCAAAAAAAATCATCCCAGACATCAAATACCCATTACGAGTCGAATAGTGTAATGAAATTACACTTCATAGATTATATCACTTTATATTTTGGACATAAAATTTAATTATTAAAAAACAACTTTTTATTTACAAGGCTTCTCAACACTATTTCAAAATATTTTTATTTAATACCCGCTAATATTTTTCACCCATTATAAAACTAAATAAAATACATTAATATATATTTTCATCCACTAAATTTCTAGTAACGCATTAAAAACCTCTAAAATCATTCTTGTTCCCATAAAACATAACCATTCGATTTCAATCCAAGATACAAAAATTCCTATATTTTATGTCAAAATTCAATATATGTATATATGAAAAGGTAATTAGAATAACTAAGGACATGGAACATTAATCTATGATTATAGTCTAATTGTAAACTCCATTAAAACACCATGAATTTTATTTTTCATTCTCATTGTATTAGAAATCAACCTAACACTTTATCTAGATGATTTTGTTTCCCAATTTGATGTACGAAGAATTCCATATACTTCTCTATATCAATCTCAACCTAATAAACCAAATTATAATCATCATTAAAAAACTTTTGAATCTTTGAATGATGTAAAATAAAAAATTAATCAATAAAACTAATGTATAAGTGTTAATTAATAAAACACTTCACCCACAAAACCCATCACCATAAAATGCATGATTAGCTGTAGTGAAATATTATCACAAACAAAAAGATATTTATTTTATATATCTTATTGGAACCATAATGAATTAAATATCTGTAAAATATATCTCTAATGATTCAATATCCACATATTGGATATATATTAATATAATAGGATGGGGAATCTCAGATAATTTGTTGGATCAGTAGATGGTATTAACCAACCAACCCTAAAGAAAATGACATGCTATTTTGAAAAAAAATGAATATAATCGAATCCAATCCATGAAATGATTCACCTAGGTCAAGGAATGACTTTATGATCATATATTAAAAATATTAAAAATATTTTTATGAAGAAAAAATACCCATTATAAGTGGAGAGATAAGCTTGAGTGTTAAAATATAGATAACTTACTCAGAGTTTCTTCTAAATAAAAATTCCAGTTCTAATTGAAGTTCTATATAAAGGGTTATTCATATCCAATGATCATTATAATGTTAAATTTCTAAATCCAACAAAATTTATGGTGATTTCTCAATTGGAAAAAAATGACTTACCTATAAATGCTTTTCAATTTTATAAAGATAATTTCCCATTAAAGACAGCTCTGGATCAAAAGAATCATTCCTAGAAAATTTTGGTCAAAACCAAAAAGAGTCTTTCTGGGAAATTTATCGTAACTAATTTTACTTCTGACATTTTATATTTAACATTTACTAATTAACTTATTAATTTTGATCCACATTTTAATTTGAATTTCAATCTCCTTGGACAATGACCATAACTTTGACTTTGACTTTGACATTTATTTTCCTACCTCCAATCACATGATTGAGGATTCTTCAGGTGGGATGGGATTGTAAAATCATGAAATCAACTATCTTATACTTGATATATAATATTTGGTCTAGAATAAGTGATATTTTGGGCCTATTTGATCCATCCATGAAATTATTAATTATGTTGACCTTTGATGCAGTGAGATACATGCCCATTTTGTATAAAAAGGAATATATTATTCTATGAATCATTGGTACATAAAAACCCCCATCACATTATTTTGTGGATTAATTTCAGTGCCTTTGACTTGATCCACGTCATCCACACCCTCTTTTAAAATTAATTATCCATGATCTCTGTAGTTAGTGATATAGAAATATTATAAACATTTGATGTATCACTAACACCATACTAACCTAAAACGGAAATATTTTATGCATCATCATTAATTTATCCCATATAAATCCTCATATCCTTAAATTATATCGATTAGAATTATTCGATCAAGAATTATTCCTTTTTTGTTTTTAAAGATATATAAAACCACCTAAATAGAACATAACATATTTACAACCCATTCTTACATGATTTTTGTAAATTGGGGTTGTACCAAATAGACCTTAACCCACGGGATTAAACTACATTGTAATTATAATAGATCTAGGTGTATCCCTAGATGCCATTGTTTAGTAATAATATAAAAAGGTTTAATATAATATTTGGGGATTATTTTACCTTATATATGATACATCATTCGAAAGAATAAATCCATTGGTATAATATAAATATATTAAACGATAAAAACAAGAACAAACCAAGATCACATTACTTTTCAATATTAAAAGTCACAAAAACCATAATAATAAAAAATTTGTCTACAAGATCAATAAACATAGAAGATAAACAATAGTGTGAAATATATAACTATACTAACATCCATACCACACCCACCCTTGACCTCCCACTGTCATCACCCACTACCAATGAATCAAGATGATGCACTACAAAAGTAATAAGTCTTCCCTTTACAAAAATCATGTCAAAAACATTTTCATACACACCAAGATTCATATGTAGTGGGATTGAGTATATAACTCAATAAGATAACCCAAAATGTCTTCCCACAAAATATAATATATCATAAATTTGTTACCACATATTTTATATAAAAAATGAGACAATTAAAAGGAGAGTAAATGTGATAAATATAAGTAGTCTAAAGAATTGAACCACAACACAGACCCACACCATAAAATCAAGCATTGATGTGATATACCATACCCCCCCAACAAGGATTCATATAATCCACAAAAATTCACTACTTATCTAACAAGTCCATCGAATATCCCAAAATCATGAGTAACCGCCCATCCTAAGGCATCAATTGATGGTAAAATCAATATTCCAAAATCACATCCCTAGAATCCAATTCTGAATCAAGCATTCCCCATCAATATACATCGTGAAATCAGAAGAACCCATTCATATTCCCTATTTACGCACACAAAAATTGATTATTTTATAATAAAAAACACCACATATTAGTTTTATCAATAATTTTATTGTCATCACTCACAAAAATTATTTTTAAAAATAAACAATATTAATATTTTAAAATAAAGAATATTTACAAAGTATTTTCCACCAAAAAAACACAAGCATTTAATTTTAAAAACCCCAAGACATAAATTTATTGAAAAAAGTAATGTGAAAGAAGATCTAATTACCTCAGAAAAGATCAACTTAAATAACTGTACCATAAATATGAAAATTTATGATCTATTATATATCCTTGGATACATTGAAACAAATACACCTAAAAATGAAAAATAAATATAATATCCTGCTTTAGAAACCCCCAACATAGGTTAGTCCCAAGAGGAAATTCGAAGATATAGGGGGAGGATAGATGACTGTCTTACATTTGATACAAATGAAAATGGCTCCAACAATACAATATATAGAGATATAGAAACATTAGGATCACTAAAATTTCTGAAGCGAATAGTTGAGGTTAGTATCCATAAACAAGATAGGATAAATAAACTGTTGTGGGAATGTTTTGAGAAAAAATAGAATTTTTATGAATTTTTTGGTTGAAAATCCATGAATACAGACTTAATTTAACTAGGGATCTCAAACATGAGGGTTACCTTATGTTATTTTAGTATTACTATTTATTCTAGAGCTCCATGTCGAGGATATTTAAAGGGTTTTTCCTAGATATCAATGGTATGAATTCCAACTCACCTTCTCCATATATATCATTTAAATAACTCTTATCAAAAGACCTGTCTTAGATTGAAAACCCCAAAATAATTTATTTTGGGTGTTTTTTAATGTGAATTTGTTTCAAATCCAAAATAGGATGGTTTGGATATCCTGAATCTACATGTTTTTTGTATAGTTTTTAGTTATTATCTAGTCTGTAGTGAGTGAATTCTCCCTCACTATACTATTCAAATAAACAAGATGGATTCTGGTTTTAATAATTAAATGATTATGTTTATATTGAAACACCTTAGGAAATATTTATTGTATTATTATATCATTGTTCTTTATTTTTTTAAAACATGGGTTTTTTGTGATTCAAATAATGTGTTTAATAAAATACATAGGTGGGGTTGTGACTCTAAAAATGATTTAATTTTTTTTGTGTGTAAACATTGGATTTTCAAGTTTCGGTGTTCATTGGGGATGAATATGAAGGACTACATGTTGAATTGGAATTTTCCACAAGTTCTGAGATTGTTTCTTTTGTATTGTACAACTATGTGAAGACTTCGGTCAAGGGGATGGGTTTATTCTTTTTATTTTTCATCCATTCACAGGACCTATTTTAAAAGTTATGTATTTGGGTGGGTTACATTGATCTTATAGGGGATGAGTTTGGTTCATTACATAGGTATGGGAGTTGGTACGATTGGGTTGTGTAGTGTCATTTATTTACACTACTAATATTTATCAAATTTACCATCATTTTTATTCTCTCATGTTTTATATAAATTTTGAGAAAACTTGTTTTTTCTTATAAATTGTTTGGGAAGTATTTAGGGGTTTATTAATGAGTTATATTCTAACCCCTACATATATATCATTGTGAGTATGAACCTGATCTGCAAGAAGGTATATGTAATGGGAATACCTCTAACATTTCTATTGAATCATATTTAATTGCTTATCAATGATGATTGAGGTTGGAACTTGGAGGTTATCGTGGTGTGGATGTTGTTTTATTTCCATGTTTGATACATTAATTTTTATTTTTAGTTTGTTTTGATCTTGTCAAAATATTTGGTAATCTTTTTTATATTTGGGATATGATTATTGTTATGTAATGGTATTGATGATTTATCCGGTTTTATCAAGTGTCATGTTTATACTTTTATCAGTAAAGTTATTCTTATATAGATTGTGTCATCTTCAAGGTAAAATCAACCTCCAAATTATTGGTGAATCCATATGAATTTTTTTCACCCTATGGTTTCTAAGGGATTCATATAAGTCTACTGTAATTCTGATCTTCTCCATGCAAATGGGTTAGGATAAGTATTTTACAGGGTTTATCCACTCAAAATTTTTCTTGGTCATTGTGTGATGTTTCTTGATTAATTTTATATTTTTTACCTTGTATGTATTGATTATTTGTTGAAAAATAAAAGGAATAATATATATATGAAGAAATATGATGAAATAAAAAAACGGCTAATTATCATAACCTAAAACAAATTTGAAGGGAGGAAATTTAGTAACATGTTGTTTTTTCTTATTGCAAGAAAACTCAAAATGTGGTACAAGACACGCACAATCTTTTTGATTGAAGACATTATTGATAACACTTTGAATTTAGTAAATGGATATATAACATTGGAGAACCTATTTTGGACTGAAACCATAATTCTTATTAAATAAATACTCTGTAGAATTTAGCAAAGGAGACATTAGGTCATTATTGTTCAAAATCACCTCGTTATATATAATTTATAGGATATTTTGATATAGAATCAAACATTCATAACATACAAATTTTTTATATCATCACATTTTTTACTCATACACTTCCTTTATACATCAAGATTTTTCATTAATCATGCATTCTATTCATTTCTCATTGCCTATTGTTTATTTATCCTCTCCTTTTTATTTCATTGCCCAATTTTCTTGCTCATACATTATGTTATTTTCAAACGGGGTTTTATCTTCTAGGATTTTGTTGGGGGAGATAGGGATGATGGTTATGGGTTCCCCTTGGAATATTAAATTGTGATATTTCTAGACACCGTTATGAAAAAACCATTAACCATACTATAATAGTCAAACTAGTAGTAAATGACATTACATAATTGGAAAAAAATATTTAAAAAAATCATCTATATTTTTTCTGATGGTTAATAATTCCATCATGTTTTTTTGTCCATAATTTCTAAAATATTATATAACCATTAAATATTGTATGGATTTTGTTTTATCAAATTAATTAGTTTTAAATTTTACACCAATTCTGTTCTTTCTACATTTCTACAACATCCTTCGTCTATAATAATATTATATACTTATAAATTTATCTAGAAGTATGTATATAAAATCTTCTCCCTTTTCTTATTTTCTGTGAAAATGATTTAGGACAAATGACCTTTATTTTAAAAATTATCTCACCTTCTTTAGAAAATTTATCATTATAAATGTTTTTGTAATATTCTGATTCATTCACAGAGGTCTCACCATGGGTTCCCCATTATCTAAATATTTAATGGTCTTGGTTCATTGGTTTCGACATTAACATTAAAGCATGACCATTACATAGTATTTGTGACATTTAATATCCATATTTCTTAATGTGATGGCCATAGCATTAACATTATTATGTGGATAGTTAACTTTTCATTAATAAAATCGACCACCTCTATTGAATTTAATGTTTTTTATTCTCCCAATTAATATTTATGCATAGAGAGGAAGGGGTATTGGGTTTTATCTAGTTTACCTATAATTTTATTTTATACACTATTAGAAGTTCTATTTAAAGGGCTATTCATATCCAAGGATTCTTATAATGGTAAATGGTTAAATCCCATTAATTATTTGGTCATTTATCATTTGGAAAAAAGTGACTTCCCTATAATTTTTTTTTCAAATTTATAAAGATAATTTCCCATTGAAGACAGCTTTGGATCAAAGGAATCATCCTAGAAAATTTTGGTCAAAACAAAAAATATTCATTCCGAGAAATTTATCGCAACTTATTTTACTTAAGACTTTTTTATATTTAACATTTACTAATTAATTATGACTTTTGATCCACATTGGATTGTGACTTTCAGTCTCCTTGGACAATTACCATAACTTTGATTTTTTCTTTTGACATTTATTTTTCGTCCTCCAGTCACATGATTGAAGATTATTTAGGTGGGATAGGATTAAAATATCCTGAAATCTACTATATTAGACATGGTATATAATATTTTTTATAGAATAAGTGATATTTTGGGAATATTTGATCCATCCATGATATTTTTAATGATGTTGACCTTTGATGAAATGAGATACACACCCATTATGTCTAAAAAGAAAATTATTCTTCTATGAATCATTGGGACATAAAGAACCCCATCTCGTTATTTTAGGGAATAATTGCAGTGCCTTTGACTCGATATTTATCATCCACACCCTCTTTTAAAATTATTTTTCCTAGATCTCTTTAGTTAACGATATAGAAATATTATAAACATTTTTTTTATCACTAACACCATACTCACCTGAAATAGAAATTGATTAAGAATTATTGTTAATTTTTTCATAAAGAAATCACTATATCCTTAAATTATGTGGATAAAAATTATTCGATCAAGAATGATTCCATTTTTGTTTTTAAAGATATATAAACACACCTAAATAGAAAATAACATATTTACAACCCTGTCTTACTTTATTCATGTATATTGGGGTTGTAACATATAGACCTTAACCCATGGGATTAAACTCTATTGTAATTATAATAGAACTGGGTCAATCCCTAGACACCATTTTTTGTAATAATATCCAAAGGATTTATATAATATTTGGGGATTATTTTCCCTTATATATGACACATCTTTTGAAAGAATAAATACATTTGAAAAATATAAATATAATCCATGATAAAAACATTAACTAACCAAGATCACATTACATTTCAATATTCAAAGTCTCAAAAACCCATAATAATAACAAAATTTTCTAAAATATCCATAAACGTAGAAGATAAAAAATGGTGTGAAACATATAACTATAGTAAGATCCACACCACACCCACCTCCAAGCTCCAACCATCATCACCCACTACCACTACATCAAGAAGATGCACTACAAAAGTAATAAGTCTTCCCCTTACCAAAATCATATCAATAACATTTTCATACACACCATGATTCATATGTAGTGGGATTGAATACATAACTAAATAAGATAACCCCTAATGACATCCCACACTCTCTAATATAACAAAAATGTGTTACAAAATATTTTATATAAAACGTGAGACAATTAAAAGTTGAGTAAATGTGATAAATATAAGTAGTCTAAAAAATTGAACCACAACACAGACCCACACCATTAAATCATGCACCGATGTGATGTACCAAAGCCATCCCTACAAGGATCCATAAAATCCACACAAATGAATTACTCATCCGAAAATTCCATCGAATATCCCAAAATCATGAGTAACCCCCCATCCTAAGGCATCAATTGATGATAAAATCCATATTCCCAAATCTCATCCCTATAATCAAAGACTGAATAAAACATTCCTCACCAATATTCATCATGAACACACAAAAACCCATGCATATTATCTGTTTACACACACAAAAATTCATTATTTTATAATAAAAACAGCACATATTAATTTTATCAATAATTTTATGGTCATCACTCACAAAAATTATTTTTTAAAATAAACATGTATAATATGGTAATATAAAGAATATTTAAAAAGTTTTTTTCACCAAAAAACACAAGAATATTATTTTAAAATCCCCAAGACATAAATTCATTGAAAAATGTAATGTGAAAGAAGATATAATTACCTCAAACAACATTGACTTAAAGAACTATACCATAATGATAAAAATTTAAGATCTAATGACTATCCTAATATACATTGAAACTAAATACACACAAAAATTCACAATAAATATAATATCCTTGTTTAGAAACCTCCAACATAGGTTGGTCCGAAGAATAAATCAGAAAATATGGGGGAGGATAGATGACCATATTACGTTTGATACAAAGGAAAATGGCTCCAAGAATACAATATATGGAGATATAGAAACATTAGGATCACTGAAATTTCCCAGGAGAATAGTTGAGGTTAGTATCCCTAACAATGATAGGATAAATAAACATTTGTGGGAAACTATTGAGTAAAAATATATTTTTTATAAATTTTTATTATTAAAAATCCATGAATATAGGCTTAATTTGACTAGGGATCTCAAAATGAGGGTTACCTTATGTTATTTTAGTATTACTATTTATTCTTGAGTTCCACGCCCATGTTTTTTAGAGGGTTTTTCCTAGATATCAATGGTATGAATTTCAACTCATCTTCTCCACATATATCATCTAAATAACTCATCACCAAACCCTTGTCCTAGATTGAAAAAACCAAAATAATTTATTTATGGTGTTTTTATAATGTTAATTTGTTTGAAATCCAAAATAGGATGTTTTTCAGATCCTGAATCTACATGATTTTTGTATAGTCTTTAGTTATTATCAAGTATGTAGTAGGTGAATTCCCCCTCAATATACTGTTTACATAAACAAGATGGATTCTAATTTTTTAAATTAAATTATTATGTTTATATATAGAAACACCTTAGGAAATATTCATTGTATTATTACCTCATTATTCATTAATTTTTTATAATAAGGGTATTGGGTGATTCCGACAACGTGTTTGATAAAATGCATAGGTGAGGTTTTGTCTCGAAAAATGATTTAATTTTTTTGCGTGTAAACATAGGATTTTCAGGACTCAGTGTGCATTGGTTATGAATATGAATGAGTATATATTGATTTGGAATTTTCCACAAGTTATGAGACTGTTTATTTTGTATTGTACAACTATTTGAAGACTTGGGTCAAGGGGATGGGTTTATGCTTTTGATTTTTCATCCATTCACAAGACCTATTGTAAAAGTTCTGTATTTGGGTGGGTTAAATTGATCTTATAGGGGATGATTTTGGTTCATTACATTGGTATGGGAGTTGGTATGAGTGGGTTGTGTGGTTTCATTTATTTACACTATTAATATTTATCAAATTTACCTTCATTTTTTATTCCCTCGTGTTTTATAAAAAATTTAAGCAAACTTGTTTTTTATTATAAAATGTTTGGGAAGTATTCGGGGGTTTTCTTATTGAGTTATCTTCCCACCCCTACATATATAACTTGGTGAGTATGAACATGATCTACAATAAGATATTTGTAATGGTAATAACTCTATCATTTCTAGTGAATAATATTTAATTTCTTATCAAGGATGTTTGAGGTTGGAAGTGGGAGGTTATCGTGGTGATGATGTTTTTATATTTTCATGTTTGAAACATTAGTTTTTATTTTCAGTTTTATTTGGTCCTGTAGACATATTTGGTATTCTATTTTATATTTTGGATATGATTATTGTTATGTAATTGTATTGATGTTTTATCTGGTTTTATCAAGTGTCATGTTTATACTTTTATCATTAATGTTATGCTTATATATATTGTGTATTCCTCAAGGTAAAATCATCCTCCAAATAATTGGTGAATCCATATGCATTTTTTTCACCCTTTGGTTACTAAGGAATTTACATAAGGCCACAGTAATTCTGTACTTCTCCAAGCCAATGTGTTAAGATAAATATTTTACATGTTTTATCCACTCAAAAAATTTCTTGGTTTTTGTGTGGTGTTTCTTCTTTAATTCTATATTTTTGATCTAGTACGTATTGATTATTTGTTGAAAAATAAAAAAAATTATAAATAGGAGAAAATATGATGAAATAAAAAAAAGTGTAATGATCATAACCAAAAACAAATTTTAATAGAGGAAATTTAGTAACAAGTTGTTTTTCCTAATTGCAAGCTAACTTAAAATGTGGTACATGCCACTCACACTTTTTTTTTTGATTTAATACATTATAAATGACACTTTGAATTTATTAAATGGTTATATAACATTGGAGAACCTTTTATGGGCCGAAACCATCATTCTTATTAAATAAATACTCTGTAAAATGTAGCAATGGAGACATTAAGTCATTATTATTCAAAATCACCTCTTTATATATAATTTATATGATATTTTGATATAGAATCAAACATTCATAACCAAAAGATTTTTTATATCATCAAATTTATTACTCATCCACTTCCTTTATACCTCATTATTATTCATTAAACTCGCATTCATTTCATTTTTCATTCCCTATTATTTCTTTATCCTTTTTTAATTTATTTCCCAAATTTTCATGCTCATACATTATTTTATTTTCAAACAAAATATTATCTTCCATGTTTTATTTTGGGGAGATATGGATGATGGTTTTGGGTTCCCCATGGAGTATAAAATTGTGATATTTACATACACCATTATGAAAAACACATTCACCATACTACAATAGTTGAACTAATAGTAAATGACATTCCTTTATTGGAAAAAAATATTAAAAAACCTCATCTCTATTTTTTTTGATGGTTAATAATTCCATCACATTTTTGTTGTCCTTCATATCTACACAGTTATATAAAAATTAAATATTGTATGGATTTTGTTTTATCAAATTTAGTAGTTTTATCATTTACACCAATTCTGTTCTTTCTACTTTACTACAACATCCCCCGTCTATAATAATAATATATACTTATAAATTTTTCTAGAAATATATATATATAATATTCTCCCTTATCAAATTTTCTCTAAAAATGATTTTTGGACAAATAAGATTTATTTTAATAATGATCTCACCTTCTTTATAAAATTCACCATTATAAATGTTTATGGAATTCTCTTATTCTATCACAGAGGTCTCACCATGGGTTCCCAATTATCTAAATATTTGATGGTCTTGGTTCATTGGTTTCGACATTAACCTTAATTCATAACCATTCCATATTATTTGAGTCATTAAATATCCATATTTATTAATGTGATGGCTTTTTCATTGACATTATTCTGTGCAGATTTGCCTTTTCATTTATAAAATTGACTACCGCTATTGAATTTAATGTTTTTTATTCTCACAATTCATATTTATGCAATGAGAGGAAGGGGTATTGGGTTTTATCTAGTTTCACTATAATTCTAATTTATAGACTATATTCATAGATTTTTGGATCATGAATTGTACTCAAACATAGTAGCAAATCTCCAATTTACTGACTATCTCATGATTGAGGCTACGGAAAACCCATTCAATGGTTACTTCCTGGTTCTCTGAAATTTTTTTCTAACCATAAATATTTAAATCTATTTATAGTAATATTTAACTCTCTTAAACCATTTGGTATGACATTAATGTATTTTATGATGATATTTATGGTTTTATAATGAGGAAAAATAATTTCATCTTTTCCAACATCCTTTCACTCCATGTATGGATGGATAATCCACTATATTAATCCCTCTTTTTATTTCATTTTATCCCATGTAATAGAGAATAATTGAAGAATTCAAGAGACTCATGTTTATTAAATTTCTCCCCAAAATATGCATGACATGAGAACACATTCTCTTTCCACATACCCAACTCTATGTATTCTTCCATATCACATTTTTCTCTTTAAAATAGAGAATTTTTACTCTGATACCTAAAAGGATCTTATAGTCATGGGGTATTATTTTACCCTAACTAGCATATTAAATAATATTATATATTGCATTACTTGATCAATTTTAAAATCCATTTCCTCCACCTTGATGTGATGAAGGTGTGGTGTCATAAAATTCCATGTGCTTTCATTCATAACTATTGTAATTCATTAATTTTATTATTTTCCAATCCTCTCATGTATCCTATACAACTTTAAATCCAAAATTTTTGTATAATTTATCTGTAAGGATTTCATTTAATGGGGTACAGCCTCTATTGTTGGGTATATAATTTGTATTTTTCTATCACTAGCATGATAAATTCCAATCCCAGATACATATACCATGATAATTACAGAAAAAAATGTTCATGTACAAACAAAAAACAATGATACACGAATAAAATAATACTAGTGAAGATATATGCATACACAACGACACACACACACACTCACTCACTCAAACACACATGATGATGCACTCACACTTTCACATAAATAGACACACATGCACTCACAAAATAGCTCACACTCAAATTCAAAATTACAAAGTAAAACATGTTTTTATTGTTTCTATATACACTCACTTTCAAGATCAATTTATAATCTCTTATGATATCTTATAACGTTTTTGTGGAGATCATGTGTCAAAATTTCTCACCCAAACAATATTTTATTGTGTAATGGATTAACATTGCTTATTTATGGTGAAAATGATTAAAAAATAGGTAAATGAAATGGGAAGAGATGATGGGGGTGATGATGAGGATTTTCTCAATAGTTATGTATGATAATATTTTTATGAGTATATGAGCCACGTATAAAAGTTATGTGGACACATAATGAAGGTGAAAGAGTAAAATGATGAGAAATTAAATTTTTTTATTGATGTAAAGTAAAAATTAAATGATGGTGAAAATATATCCTATTTTTTAAATATATCCTAATTAAATGAAGGTGATTAATATTATAATGAAAAGTATAATGAATTGAGAGAAAAACATATATATTTTATTTTGTTTCTTATTGGTTAAAATTACGTTATACTGAATCAATACTCTAATAAATAAAGATGAAAATAATTGGATCTTTATAAAATATTTACGTATTAAACAATAAGATCCAATTCATGAGTGCTTAAAAATAAATAGTTCCTTTAATATTAGTTTAATGTGAGGACAATATGGGAAAAGGAAGGAAGAAAAAGTTAAGGAGCTAAAAGGAATTATCACCTATCTTCTCAACTAATTATCTCATTCCAATTTATACGATAACCAAAGGGTGGCCCAAAATTCAAGAAATTAGATGGAATATGATGGATAAGGTATTAGATCAATGTATAAAGATATCTAAAAAATGGTAAGAAGTGTGATTGGATGTTTTGGGAAATATAAAAAGTGGATAAGTAAATCCAATTTAGATAATTATACATCACTATCAAAGAATTAATTAGGGGAAATATGATATTAAATCTCAAATTTAATTTCAATATTGAAAATTTAATAATACACAAGTGAAAGGGATAAATATATAAAATCCAAAAAATAAATATAGAAAACTCTAAGAGTATTTTAAATTTAATCATTAATTAGAATACAAATTTTATTGAAATGGATATTTATATCCAATGTGTGATACAATTTTTAGTTGGCTAATCCTAAATATTCAACATTAAATATTATATTGTTAAAAATATATTTTCTTAAAAAAATTTAGTTTATGTAAAGAATATACATTCCCATAAATGATGGTCCAATTATATAAACATATTTTCCTTAAAAAGTATTAAATTTAAAAAAGATATTTTCCAAGAAAATATGATATAAATAAATGATGGAATTTTTTATAATGGTTTTACACCCCCATTTGAACATGAAATTTTTCTTTGACTTCACATTAGAATTCCACTTTGAAATTTCTTGTGAAAGTTCCTTTAAATGTGATTGTAAATATGATTTTTAATACAACTATGACTTTTAAATTGAATTTTATACATTTAATAACATGTTTGAAGACTCTTTAATAAGTTTTGTCTCTGACATTTGAAAAACTACATATCATGGACTTGATATAACATATTTATAATGGAATAATATATATTATTATCTCTTTTGACCCATCCAAACTATAACAAATTGATTTTTATTTCTTATATATATTTATTGGTCTTTATTTCACTCTTGTGTTTCTGAGATGTTACATTTTAATTTTTAAATTTTTAATAGAACTTAGCATGTCACGTGATTATCTAATGATTATGGCTAACTATGTATAGTCCATGAAAATTTCTTTTATAATGTGATATATCCATTTTAAATTCATCGATAATGTTTTCCCCTACCATGTGATTCAACCATGAAAATTCCTAGGTGTCTGCAATTAGGGGTTCATAACCGGTTCATGGTTTGGTAAATCATGACATATAAGTGTAAAGCATGCCTATATTATTAAAATTAATACAATTATTAGAAAACCCCTCCCAAATTAACATAATTCATGAAATCCCCCTCCTAAATCTTATATATCACATGAACAATTTCAAAATTCACTCCCCCAGGTGTTCTCCCTCCTTTGGCATCCTCACTCATGAATTTTTCATTATGATTTTGAGCAGAGTCTGATCTGGTTAAGAATCCTCTCTTCCTTATTCTCCCTCTCCCACACCCTCAATATTTTTCTCTCCCACTTATCCACACACAACATGAATAAAACCTACGGTAGGTTTTTATTTTGATTTTATCATGGAACATTATTCTTGGGTGTACAATGGGTTCTTCAATCCTTCCTATTTCCATCATTGGAGGATTTTCATTGTATACAGATTCCTCGGGTGGGTATTTCAATGAATATGAATTTCCTTATTTTTATATATATTCTTGGGGGGTTTCAAATTGTTTTTTCTAAACTATAATTTTTTTTCTATTCAATTAGATTAAAATATAAATTTTTCACCTAGTTGTTAAAGGATTGAAATTTATTTCCAATTAGGTTCTTATGTGAGTTGATATTCAATTAATTTACATTTATTGGATACATTATATTTTTAATGAAAAAATATTTTTCATGGTTTTAATACATGAATTTGGTTTTTATGTATTATTTTTTATGATATTTTATTATTTTTATGCCTAAAAATGATTATGAAATATCCTCAAGACAAATTTTTTACTTCAATTGAGATTTAAAAAAAATTGAGTTGGGAATGATTTCATTTGAAATTCATGATGTTGGGTTGTAATTTTTTATGGATATGATTATTTCTATGTTGTATTTTTTTGGAACATGGGGGATAATATTTATGGGGGTAAAAATATGGCAGATACTCTAGTTATCCTATATACAAGATGGGGTCTATTTCTGGGGTCCTCTAGAGACCTATATTATATTATTTTTTTAGGTCACTTAGTCAACTAAGGTTCTTTGAGTAAGGAATTTTAAATTGGAATGAATAGCTATGATCATTTCCAATGTGTTTTTAATTTTTCATGTAGTCTTTAATATTATATATTTCATACTCTCAATTTGATGGGTGATGTTGTGATTATGGTTTACTTCCCATATTTTTCAATATTTGTTTGAAATTTTTAAATTTAGACTTTTTTGTTGATTTTATTTTTTTTCAATGATGTTTTATTTATTATTATAGGTTTTACTTTTTATTCCATTTTTAATATTAATATTAAAAAGTTATTAGAAAATTTTATTCATTCAAACTGGTCAGCTTATTGAAAAAATGATTTTTCAATTCTTCTTTAAAACTATTATGGGTTTTAAAGAATGGATTTGGGAAAATATCATTTTGGAATAAAAAAAATATTTTCCAAAATATCTTTCAAACTATAATTTAAGATATGATTTTTAATATTAAATAATAGAATATATAGTGAATACCATCTGAACTCTTGAGCCCACATCTTACTCACACCAATCAATTAGGTATACCGAGTTTTCTTTTATAGGTTCTCACTTTGTCTCTCTAAATGGTATCCATGTTTAGCTGGAGAGTGACCTCGGGTCACATAGTATTGTTTGATTAGTAAAATCCATTATTATTTTTATATTTTAATTAGCTTAATCAAAAAAGAAATTCTTTTCTTTCAGTTATGGATATTTGTGGACGAACTACATCTATGGAGGTCACTATGGATCAAGGGGTTGTTTCTATAGTGGGATTTAGAGGGTTATATGGGGATTTATATTACACATTTGTGCATCTAAATTATAGATTTATCAGCATATAATTCCGATAGAATTCAATAGTTGTTCAAAAATTATTTATCTATGAAAAATCATTCCGAAATATTGATTTCATTGCCTATGATGCATAACACATCCTTGGAGGATCGTGGATAAGCATTTTGACATTGGAAAGTCAGGGTGGATTCCATTTTATGTGGAATCATAGGCTAAATCATTACAAATTGTTTTAGAGCAAATATTTTCTAAGTGTTTCTATTATTCAATATCATACATTATTATATGGGGTTTCTGGAAGATGAAGATAGGACTATCAGAACTCATGAATTAGGAGTAGGAATATTATCAAAATACCATAGTAATTTTGAACCTTCAGTATCCATGGGAAGTTAGGTTTTAATTCTTGGTTTTTTTCTATTTTATGATGTAAAGATTTATCATTTTTGGGGATGAAATGAGAGTGGATTTGGTGGTAAATGGTCAGCTCAAATTACTAGGTTGCTCATTTATAGCCAAAATACAGAGCTATCTATTACTCATAATGAATTTACTGTGATATTAACATGGTATTGTAAGTAATGCATAAAATTCATGAATAATTACTATTCCCAAATGGCTTGTCCCTATGTTGTGTGATTCTGATCTATTTCTTTTTTATTAATGTTTTAAAAAAGGTTTTTTTTTAATTAATGTTTTTTGTGCAGATTAAAGATTTTAATATGGGAATTTTAATTTTGAAGTGGTATTCATAGGGTTTTTTGATATAATGTTTTATTTTAAAACTTTTTTAAAAAGGTGAAAAGATTTTGAATAAAATGTAATGATTTAAAAAGTATGTGAATGGGGAATGTGAGTATTAAAACTAGGGGTTGAGCTTAAATTTATTGAAATTGTTTTGTACTGGGAAAAAGTTTTATATAAGTTTTGTGTTGGAATGTATACATTTATAAGTGTTTTTAATAAGGGATTTTGGTTTTGAAATTTACTAAGGATTTTTTCCAAATAAATTAAAAATTAAATAAGTGTTTGGGGGATATAAAAACATTTCTATTATAGGATGTGTGGATATTAAAATGGGTTTTCAAATGGGGCTGTGGATATTAAATTTTTATTTTATTTTTTTCAAATTTTTAAAAGGGGGACATCATTATTTTTTTAATGGTGTGGCCCAATTCATTGGTATTTGTGGTGGGTATTCATGGGTTCTTATATTGAAAAGTGATATGATTTTGTATCAGGATGACTATTTTTTTATATGATTGATTTTTCATGGTATTATACTCACTAATTAATGTATTATTCCCACATATAATGTTTTTATACATTTTTTGTTGAAATGATCATCTATTTTTGGTATTTTTAATTTTAATGTTTCTAGGATAATTTCATTTTGTAGCGTAACTTCAGTGTATCTTTCTCATTTATCTCTTGTGGAAGTGTGTATTTTTTGTTTTCTATTGTCTCATTTGAGTGGATGACTCTTATTGATTTTTTTAGTTTATGCTCATGGTTAGTGATGCTTATTTCAATTAAATGATTATGAGGGAAAATCATGGGTGTGATTTACATACCTATGAAGAATTATGAACCAGTTGAGGTTGTGTTTCATCTAGTGTTAATTGTACTTGGTGGGAGAACTATGAGTTATTTCCCAAGTATTAGTTTCTAGGTTACTTGTTCTTTATTCTTGACACCATGTCCAAACACATGTTTTCTAATGAAGTATATTTGTAGATTATTCCTTATTATTTTTTATTCTATTTTTTGGGTTTTGAGAGAATCAATGTTTTAAATTTTTTGAAGTGTTCATATAGTTATACAATCCTTTGAGAGTGGTTCATTTGAACTTTTAGTATTTCTTCACTTCATCTAATTTTCACATGGGTGATTGGATTCATTTATTTGGTTCTTCTTGGACAGGCTAACTTGTAGGGGAACATTTAATTTTTTGGAAACTATGGATGGATTTTTTATAAAGTGATTTTATTGTGTTTTTCATGTCAGGGGTTTAACTCACTTTTCAATTTTACTGATTACCTTTATTTTGTTTATTTTTAATACTTTTGAGTGTTAAATTGGTTGTAATATTACTAGAGGTCTCTAATTTTCATTTTCTGTATTAGAGGTTAGGTGTGAGATGGTCGTCGGTGATTTATATATTCTTGGATCTCTTAAAGGAGTTTTAATTTGTTTTGGGCTAAATTTTACATTGGATGTTCAGAGGTCATGTTATATCTTGTCCCTTATTTTAAATTTAGGTTCCTCTTTAAGTCTCCTCCTTGTGAATATCTGGTTTCTTAGGGAATATTTTATTATGTTTTGATATATTACAACCCCTTTATTTTTAATTCCTTTATTTATTTATTTTTATTTATTTTGATCTTGATTTTGAAGGAGGATTCTTTTTATTTTTTGATTTTTTATGAAAAGTAGGCAGAATATATGGTTTGAATATGGTTTCCCTAATAGAATGATCATACCATGTGAGTTCCCCAGTGATTCCAATGAGGGGAATATGGTTGACACAGAATTTGATAAAACATGATTCCAAACCATGTGTCTTAAAAAAATTATTAAAAATAACAAAATTTAGAGCCCCATTATAATTTACAAAACGTCATCAACTCCCCCTCCCTTACCTCTAATCTCTTATGACCCATAGATGAAGGCCTTCCCCCATATGATAACCCTCGTCTGGCCTCCAACCTTTGGAATTTATCTTTTAAATTTCATGTGGATTGCATTCATGGTAAGAATAATAATTCTCTTCCTTTCTTGTTTCTATCCCCCCTCAATAGTTTTCTCTACAACATTGTTTCAGGATCCCCTAATTATCCATTGGGTGGGTTTTAACATTGATTTCATTATGGATCTTTCTTATATGGTGTGTGATGGGATCTTAATTAATTTAGCATGCTATTGTTGGAGGATATGAACCTTTTTAATATTCTCTATGTAGTTGTTTTAGTACTTTTGATTTTCCTTAATTTAAAAAATATAATTGGGTGTTTTCAATTTGTTTCCCTAAAATTTTAAAAGTAATTTGGGTTTATGTTGATTTAAATATACATGTATCTCATTATTTTTTAACTATGAAAATTGATTTCCAATTGGGATCATATATATGTATCCTTCTTGCATCTCCCTTCAAGGAAGAAACTATATTTTTGGTTGTTAAATTATTATTTATTCTTTTCATAAAGGAATTGGGTGATGAAAAAATAGTTGAGGTTTTTTGAGACATTTTATTATGATTGATTTTACTAAATGTTTGTAAAATTTCATCAAATAATATATTTCATTTTCAAGGGACATTTGAAAATTGTTTTTAAAAATTATAAATGATATTAAATTGTATTCTTGATGGTGTGGTAATAAAAATTTATGGATGTTATTATTTATAAGTTTTTGGTTGTGTGTTTGGAACATGGGATATCTTATATAGGTGGGTAATAAGATGCTTGTTTCTCTAGTTATTTGAAATAGATGATATGGTGTATTTTTTATATCCTAGAGAGGCTGGAGTTATTTAATTTTTTAGGTCACTTATCAGACTACTGTTCCCAAAGTGAGTGTGATGTATTTGGAACCTATAGGTATGATCTCTTCTCATGTATATTGGCTTGTAATTTTAGTGTTTCATATTATCTAGTGTCTACTATAAATTTTATTGATGATATTGTTATTATGGTTAACCATAGTTTTTTATCATTATTTGTTTATCCCTTATACTCTTTCAAATTTTACATAGCCTTGTTTATTTATTACTTCCATTTACATTTTATTTATTATTCTGTATTTTTCAATTTGATAGCTTTTTGAGAAGAAACTTATAAAGGGGATTTGAATAGAGAATGATTTCACAAGGATTGGATTATTGAGAAAGGATTTATAAATTCTTATTGAAAATAGTTTTGGGGTTTAATGGTTCGTATCAAGAAATTCACATGCTCGGTTTTTAATAAATGAAAAAAAAATTATTTTTTAAACATTATTTCAAAAAATATTTTTTTTGTTTCTTTGGAAAATAAAACCATAGAATTTGTGGATGTTACCTTCTAGCCTATTGATATGACACCCTATCACACCACTTTGTGTTTTTAGATCGATTGGAATTTTGTAGGTTCTCTCTATGAATCAGGAAATGAGATTGAGGATTGCATGTAGGGCGATCATTGGTCTCATGGGATTGTTTTATTGGATATGCCATTATTTGTTTTATTTTTTTAGTAGCTTCATCCATGTCGTTTATTTCAGGATTTTAGTTAATCTTAGTGGTGGAAATCCTATATATATGGAGGTTGTATTGGAATAAGGGTTTTATCTATGGAGGGAGTTGGAATGTGATCCAATAGATTTATTTTTCATATATTCTATTTTCCATATGATTAAATTGTTTATGTTTAATTTCAATATGCTGAGATGTTTTTGTCATGGATGTGAAACATGGTGATGGGTAAGCTAAAAATATACTAGAATGTTTCACATGATTTAAATAATTTTTTTTTGGAATATAATTCCAAATTAAAAATTATGAGGCATTTGATGCCTTTTATATCTTGGGTTCCTGGATTCCCCTATTTTCAATGGGAATCATGGTCAGGTGGAAGTTAAAGAGGTAGCTCGTCCAACTTCATTAAGCATAAAAGGTGGATTCATTGAGCCTTTAATAAGGACATATTTTCACTCGATGTGTCTCAGAACCAATATATTCTTCCATTCAGCATTAGGCCTCAAAAATATAAATTATTCTTTTTAGTAAATTGGTTTCAAACCTTTTTCTTTGTTCTCACCATCCAATGACCACCATTGTTGATCGACATGCTTCTTCTTTCAACAATATTTCCTCTTCATCCTCTCATGAGTCATTTATACATTATATACCTTATTCTACAATAGGTACATTCCAATTATAATTAATTCAAGAAAAGATACCCATAATAAGGGTTATAATTATGAGATCCATGAAATACCAAAAATGGTGTCATTCCAATTTATGAGTGATAACTGTTATTATACGATAACCCAACAAGTGGTAAATAATAAACATAAAATCCAGAAAAAAATATGATGAAGGCTCTTAATTTTTCTTAAATATTAATTGTTCACCATGTTTTTCTTTTAGTTTTTTGAGAAATCTAATGAACCAGAAAGGTTATACTTATCCTGTCACAAGAGCTATCCAGACAAGAATTCAAAAGGGTTTCCCTGATCACTATGGGTTAGAATATTTTTTTGGGAATCAAGGACACACTCTTGATAATAGTTTTTCATAGAAAACAATAATAAAAATGAAATAAAAACATAACAAGATTCCAACATGGTGGGACCATACCTTGGTCATACATGAAAATGGAATAACTAGATTAAAATAAATGGATTGGGAAATCATGATATAAATAAGATGATAATATAAATGATACATAATAAATAAGATCATTATAATATAGTAAGATACAAAATAATACATAATCAGAATAGTTATAATATATAGTGAATGAAAAATAAAATTATGGTCAATTTTCTTGATACATAATCATTAATAAAAATAAAACAGTAGTCCCAAATGATAACTAAGGGACACCATCTAGGTCATGACATACCAGTATGAAATAAAATATATCTCTCACATAGGTACCCCATGTTCTCTTGTCGTTCCGAATTATAGGAAAGTAATTTACAAATAATAAAATAAATGATTTCCAAATATAAAATTAATTCATAATAAACAAACCTAATCTCACCTATAATAAAACCCCAAAACCATCCCCACTCACATCCATTTTTTCATAATATTAATAATAATAAAATCAAAATATTAGAAAGGATTCAAAAGATTATGTAGTACATACAACCAGGGTTCCTATGATAATTAAGTAAAATAATCAACAAATAATTTTAAAACATTAAAATTGAGAATTTAAATGAGATTAGATAGTAATCCTATAATACAAACATACATTTTACACACACTACAAATATAACAACCTTGCTCTTTATTACACACTTAAACGTGATTTATTACATAAACATGCACTTAAGACAACTCTGAGGTTCGAGAGGTCTATTATCATGGGAAATTCGGAACATTACAAAACAACATAGAACATAAAACAAAACATCATTATTTAAAAATTATATAACATGATGACAACCTTACTTCATACTTATAATGTCATGGGATAACCTGAGGACATGCATATGAAAAGGGTGATCTATAAAGCTTGTAAGTGAGTAAACAAGGAATATCATTTAGAATGTAGTACATGTTAGCAAATAGGAATATAAATGGATAACAAGAGAAATGTGAACAAAAAGGAATTATATAGCATGATTATCATAACATGAAAATGTGGAAATAACATTTAATATGATATTAGCATGATCCATGACTCATTGCACATGGAGCATGAGTAAACCCTCATTACACATGAATTAGCATGAGTGAAACCTCATTTCATGTGAATTATCATGGTTAGTCAATAATTTAACTTCAATTATCTTGAGTAAATCCTCATTTCACATGATGTATCATGATACAAATCATTACCCAGTGCACTGGAGCGCTATCAGGGCGCACCCTTTATAAACATTTCATTTCATGCATAAGTGTGCCACATGGATTATAGAACATGGATTCACTAAAAATCATAATGTATTCCACTAATAAGATATTTGGAATACCTAAATGTAAATCATAAATAAAAAATTATAGGTGCATAATTTTTAATACCCTTGATAGATAAATGGGCATGTTATTCACATACACGATGCTTTTGAAATTGGAAATATTGGGTAACATTGGTAGCATAAGGATGTCAAATAGAAATCGTAAAATGGTTTGATGAGAGAGAATGGGGTGTATGACCATGTATACATGAAATGGGCATTAATGGGGTAATGGAACATAATATCCCAATATAGTTAATTGAATTTAGATGAATAATAAAAAAGAACTCCTTGAATGTAAATGAGGAGAGGGAAATTTCTTATGGAATTTTGGCATGGTAATATGTGTATATGGGAGGCATTAATGAGAGAGAAATTGGACAATAATCATTAAAACATAAGAAGGGTTGTACGATGTAGGTGATAAAACATACCCTATCATTTTTAATTGAAAATAAATGTGTATAAAAACATAAATAATTTTCGACAAAAATGAAAAAGGAAGAAATCCCTTACATGGAAGTGTGATCCCAAAGGCTTTAAAGAGGCCTGAGATAGGATTATAGGGGGATTGGTGAAACATTGGTAGAATATATAAATAGGATATAAGAGTTCGGTAGATCTCCAAAGTTTTTGAGTGAATAGTAATGGGATATTAATTGGGTTTATCTAGGAAAGGAGAGAAAATTATTTATTATTTTGGTTTTGGACACCACACATTAAACAAATCAAAACCACAAACCATACCATGGGTTTTCCCATATTTAATGCCAATTTGGGGTGGAAAGAATTATTTTGTTAATCCAATGGCCTAATTTATTAAAATATTTGTCTTGATTATGTTGAGGTGAGTCACACTCTCAAGGAAATCATTTTAAAAAGTTTAAAAAAATTATAATTCTTTAGGGGTCCACTAAGGCACCATAAAATTAATAAAAAATAAAAATATATATATATATTCAATATAATGCACATATTGTCCGAATATCCCTTTTATTTTATTTTATTTCATCATTATTAGGTCATTTTGATGTCATAAAACATATTATATATTGAAACGGTATTTAATTTTTACCCAAAAAATCGACTGTCTCTAGAAATTATGAATGATTCACCATTAGAAAATTTAGACATCCTGAATCCATAAATGATATTCATTTTATCTAAATAATTTTCTAAATATCATAATTTTTTAAAAAATAAAAAACGACATTTATCTAAAATTCATATGTTTTGAAAAAAAACCTTAAAACCTTTATAAAAATTACAATTGCATTCATTAAAAAATTATATGACCATTTATATTTAATAAAAAGTAATTTAGTAATTATTTTTTTAAAATGTTATTTAATTCAAAAAATCCATTATTTCACCAAAATAGTTTTCTTAATTTTAATATTAACTAAATTTTTTAATTTTACATTCTAACCATTTAAATTGTAATAGTAATAAAATGAATGTATATTATTTATACAAAAAAATTGACCATAATAATAATTCTATGGTTTTTTTACATGACCCCTTATAACACCTCATAAGACATAAGGGTAAGGTGTCTGATGGTGACAAACTCTTGGTGTACCTAGGATAACATCACTCTGGTGTTAATATCTATTAACATCCACATCTCCCTTAAGAAATTCCTTTAAAGTTTAATGTGTTGAAGCTCATCTTGGGATTGGTAAACATAGAAGCCCAGTGATGCTACCTCCTCTTCAAGAACAGACAAATGGTCTTCGTATGGAGAAATTCTACTGGATGAGGCCATCACATCCTTTGTCTGAGTAAATTGAATTTGTTAATGCCTTATATTCATACTATTCATGTGATCTCTCTTAAACAGATATATTAGTAATGGTAAAAATTCATTACTATTTTTTAAAATCCATAAACATAAAACAAAGGATGTGAGTGTATTTTATATAACAATTTTACATAATAAGTCGTTTAATTAAATCAAGGGGATTTTTCATTAATAAATGTTTGGGTTGTTACGATCTTCCCCCTTAAGAAATTCTTCCCTCAAACTTTTTTCCCACACTAAAAAAGATGAGGGTAAGTCTTTTTCATAACTTCCTCTGATTCTAATATTGGTTCGTCAAACTTTTCATTTTTCCACAACACCTTGATGAGGGGCATTGTCTTATTTTGGAGGACATTTTCTCTACAATCTATGATCTTCAACGGCATTTCTTCATATGAGAGGTCATTATCTAGTGGTACCACATCTGGATTGAGTACATGTGAAGGGTCGGGTATTTATATCCTCAAGAGTGATACATGGAATACATCATGTACTTGAGATAGGTTCGATGGGAGTTCTAATTGGGAGGCCAATGATCCAATGCGATCTAGGATATCAAAATGGATGATATAACTTGGACTAAGCATTCCCATCTTCCCAAATCTCATAAATCTCATCAAAGGTGATATGCAGAGGAATACCATGCCCTAACATCAAACTCCAGGTCTTGCCCACTATTATCAGCATAACGCTTTGGTCGACTCTGAGCAGCTTTAATGGGTTGTCAGATGGTCTTAACCTTCATCCCCATTTCATCAACCATTTTGGACCATGGAGTTTTCACTACCGTACATCATCACATCATGTTGATGGTCTGTACCTCTTCCCATAAAGGGCTTCATAAGCATCCATTTGGATGCTTGAGTGAAAAATTTTATTGTAAGAGAACTCAACCAGGGGAAGATGCGGATCCCATCTTTCTTTTAATTCCATTGAGCCTACTCACAACATGTCATCATGTTTTTAGATAGTCCCCTCTGATTACCAATTAGGTTGAGGATGATAAGTTGTACTAAAGTTCAGACCAGTATTCAGAGCATGTTGGAGGCCCTTCCATAATATAGAGAGGAATCTTGGGTCTTGATAATATACAATCGATAGTGGTACTCCATACTACCTTACCACATATATAATGTATATATGTTCCAGTTGATCCAATGGTAAATCCTCTAAAATAGAATTTAATTGTTCAGTCTTTGTATGATGATCCACAATCACCTAGATAGCATTGTTTTCCTTTGGATTTCATTGGATGTCTGGTGACAATGTCCATGGTGATGTTCACCCATTTCCATGATTGTATTGGTAACAGTTTCATAATCCTCATAGACTTCTTCCTCCCCTCTTTCACTTGATAACAAACCATTTTATTTATCTATATTCAATGACCTCTTTCATCATGTTATTCCACCAAAAGTGATCTTGGAGATCTCGATACATCTTTTTGTTTCATGGGTTAATAGACTAATTCAAACTATGTGCATCATCAAATAGTTCTTTATTTAACTCTGGATTTTATGGAACATATAATATTGACCCAAATATCACAATTCCTTCTTAATTAACATTGAACTCTACGGATTTACCTTTTATGATAATATCCAATTTCCTCTGAATTCACACATCCACCTTTTAAGAACCAATTATCTTTTCAAAATAGACTGTTGAGTAATAATTTGTGAATGGATTGATGATGTTCCCTTCTTTTTGATTCCCATGTCCACATTCTTAAAATATTATAATATTAGATCCTTTTCAATTCACATTAATGATATAATTTAAATTTCCTTTCTACTTAGATCTTTCACCACCTTGTTCTCTTTCCCAGTGTGGTAATGGATTGAGAAGTCATAGTCTTTGATCATCTCTAAGCATCTTCATTGGTGCATGTTCAACTCATTCAGGGTAAATACATACTTGATGCTTTTGTGATCTGTTTATATTTTATAATTCTCCCCAAATAGGTAATGCCCCAAAATTTTTAAAGGCAAGATTACTACAACCAACTCCAGATCTAGTGTTGGATCATCTTTCTCATGAAAATTAAGTTACCTTGAGTCGAAGTCAATGACATTGTCATTTTTATTCAACACACGACCCCATCCCTTTTTTATAGCATCAATGAATAGCACCAAGAGTTCTCCATTTGTGGGTAGTGTGAGCACGTGCGTAGTCATAAGGCAATTTGATAACTCCTTGAAGCTATCTTCACATTCATCACTCCTATAAAACTTGATTTCATCTGAGATAGCATAGTAAGGGGGTTTGATAACCATGGTAAATTTCTCAAAATCGTTGCTAATATCCAACTATCCCCTAGAAGCTACGAATTTCGATCACTTATGTTGGACTCTTCAATCCCTCAATTTCATGTATCATGTAGGGATCTATAGATATCTCATTGATTGTGATTATATGACCCACAAATGAGACTTCCTTTCACCATAACTCAACCTTGTGGTACTTATAATAGAGCGTCTCCTTTGGAAAGGTCTCTAGTATAGTGCTAAGATTCACCTCATGATCCTCCATTATTTTGGATCATATTATAATATCATCTATAAAGACCACCAAACATTTGTCGAGTTAATTTCTAAAGGATCTATTCATCAAGTCCATGAAAATTTCTAGAGAATTATTGAGTCCAAAAGGAATTACTATGAATTCATTGGGATGATACCTTGTACGAGAAGTAGTCTTGGGGATATCCATCTTCTTCACACATACATGGTGATATCCCGACTGCAGATCCACCTTGGAGATGTACTGTTCTCCGTGTAGCAGATCGAAGAAGTAATCAATTCAGGGTATAGGATAATTGTTTGTTGTCATGATTTTGTTGAGCTCATTATAATCAATGAAAAGGCGCATTGACTAATCCTTATTAATAGAGATGACTGGTGCAGCACATGGTGAAGCATTTGGAAATATAATCACTTTATACAAATTCTCTTCTAGTTGTTTCTTTATCTCCTCATGCTCTATAACAATTATTTTATATGGATTATTGGATATTGGTAATGCCTCAGGTATGAGATCAATCTAGAATTCAACAACTCTTCTAGGAGGAAGGTTAGAAAATTCCACCTGAAGCACTTTCGTGAATTCCCTTCCAATAGGCATGTGTTCAAGGATTGTTTCTTCTTTAGACTCAATCTTCTGAGCAAGGTACGCATTCTTTAAGTGAGGTAATATCTACACTAGAGATGATGGTTCTAAAAAAGATTCATCCTCCTCATTTAACTTATAAAGAATTTGGGGTTGATTCATGATATGGAGGGTGATTTCCCTCTCACAACAATTAATATTGGATCCATATAGGGAATTCCAATCCATGCCAAGAATTGCATCAAATTCCACCAGTTGGAGTATGATGAGTTTCTCTAGGAAGTTTAATTCACAAATTGTGCTAGGGGAGGATTTATATTCTTGGGATGCAATGATTGTCCCATTTTCTGTTCTCACTAACATATCTACTTCTATGATTTGTGGTGGTGTTGCGATTGCTCAAATAAACATTCAAAATTATCTCCCATATAAATGTGTGAAATATGTTAACCATGTTTAAGAAGAACCATAGGCTTAATATATATCAAGATCATTTAATGATAAAACTCTTCTGGTATTCGTGTAACTCGCTAACTTATCCAAAAATTCACAAATTCAAAACCTAAATACCATGGTGTGACACCCCTATAATTACAATATCATATATATTCTAGAACAGTAGATAATAAAACAAACCCATCGAAACATGACCGATCCATGTCATGATGTGACCTCTTCCTGGAATACCCATGGTATTCATTCACAAGTCCCACATAGCATGACTATAATTTTATGTTGTGCAACACACTATATATTGAACTTAAAAAAATAGAATGAAATCATCCTTGTAGGGCATACCTATTGGAGTTGGTGTTCTAGAAGAAATTATTTTTATTTTTATTACATATATATTATATTATTTGAATATTTATAAAATAACTTATTACATATTGTTTATCATTCTATCTGAATATTTTTTTTTAATTTCCTAGGGTATGTCTGACATTGTTTAAGATCCCAACATATTATAAAGATCTATTGGGGTTGTTTATAAGTACTATTTTTTCAGTTTTTGGGGGATATTATTTTTGGGATAAACCTTGGGGTGAGATTTGGTGAACATTCAATATTTTGGAAGGGTGAGTGAAAATGCATGGTTAGTGCACGATTTGTCAGAGTCATGCACCATTTCCCAGGAATCCATGAAACCCTGGGTAGAGAGGATTTTCATTGCAGGATCATGTTTTTCAAAACGATGTTCCCTAAAAAGAGATAACATTCACCCCCTAGAAGAGAAGTATGGTTAAGGTGAATTGTTTGTAAAATCTCGCACCCTTCACAGCAAACCGTGTACACTATTTTAATTAATCCAAAAATTATATTGAAAAATAATATACCCCAATATTAACCCAAAATTGGCGCCCATCTGACCATAAAATTTCCTTCAGGATATTGGAGGCCCCCAGACAGATTCCTTTCCCTTCCGACCTCTATTCTTCAAGATCCAATGTATGTATTGAGGATATACACTTGTCCCAATAAAAGGATCCTATCACGTGTGGTTTCCATCATCTCTCTCATTCCTCCCTATACATTCATAGGAATGATATCCTCGTTATTATTGGATCTATATATAAAATTTTATGGATATGGAACTGGAATTTATGGATATTTATTGTTCAATATTCAAGTAAGATTTCAAATCCAAATCTCATTCTATGTCACTGTTCATCTAAAATTGGGGATATCCATTGGTGAGTGTACTTCATCAATTTTTTTAGGTGGTCTATAATTAAAATTCCAAACTCTTGATAACAATTATGTGTATGTAATTTTATAATTTAAATTAGATTATTTGCTATTATATTTTTGAATGAAAGAATTAATTTAGAGAATTAATTAAATGAGGGAATTCAGAAATTGGGAATATTGGGAATATTGTGATTGAGAATTGGAATAAATAATTATCTAATTAATTATGATGTTATTGATATTTTTTAACACGAATAATAAATTTTTGAATTAATTAATGGGAATGATTTGGATTATGAAACTGATTGGTTTGTAACAATTAATTTTTTAATAAATTATTGGTATATTTAAGTGTTTGATTTGGAATAATTAATTGAATAATTAATTATTAGTTATTTTTATGATAATTATATATATTGAGATGACTATTTAATTTTTGAAATAACTAATAGGGTTGAAGAGAATAATTAATTGTTTAATTTATTAAGCTTTTGGATGTGATTAATTAAATGTTGAGTTGATTACTGGAATGATGTGAAAATGAAATTGTTGTATTGGATTAATAAGTTATTGAATAAATTAATATGATAATCATGTTTTGTACTAGGTCTACTACATCAAAACCTGGTAGTGAGAATAGAAATGATAAATGGAAATAGTGGAATTAACATGTTTTAATCAAGGATTGGAAATGGTCTACTGCATCAAAATCTTATAGTGTGAATTGAAACGATAAATGGAAACCATAAAATTACTATTTGAAAAGATGTTATGAATGGTAACAATATAATTCATCAGTGATACTCGTGTGTGGGATATGTTATGTTGAATTTAAAGCCCATAGTTCGATTCGAAATGATGAATGGTAAAAATAGTATACATATGTGAGTTGATATTATGAATAGTATCAATGGTATTCTGAGATATGATATCCCTTGGGGATAGTTCAGACACTCGTGTGGGATGAAGAAAGGTATTGAGAGTTTGCGTGTCCTCGGGAACCTAGGTGATAAGTTTTTAAATAAAGAGTAAATGAATATATGTAAACTATTTACTTTATTGATTTAATGTATTCTTAATACAACTGAATACACATTGTATTGAATGAATGTTTTTTTAGATGAGGTTAGTGGTGGCTTATTGAGTTGTACTCACCCCCTACTCGGGCTACCTATTCGATACATGAAGAAAATTGATGTTTGTAGGAAAGGATAAGGGATAAGGACATATGTTGGGTGGCTGATTTGGGATAGAGCATGAATGATTGAACCAGATGAGGTTTGTGACCCTCTTGGAAGTAGTTAGTGTCTTATTATTTGGATTTTCATTTTGACACTTATCTTGTATTATTGTATTGCATATCAAATATTCCGATTTCATAATATATTTCTAGGTTTGGAAAACTTGTGATACTGGTATTGTTCAGGTTATGGTTATATGTCATTTGGTTATTTATTATTTATTTTTTTGCACAATTATTCTGATAATGAATGAATAGTCTCCCCATGATTGATATTTGACCCTTGCTTCTAGTCTCAATCCTTTAGAATACGGGGAGGTGCACATGTGGCCATGTAGAAAACTCGCTCCAGGCACCAGTGTGTGGCACCCGGGTCAGGATGTTACAATGAGTCATCAGAGCAGTTTTCATTTGTTTTCATTTTTCATACTATTAGGTAAAGGTAGATAGTATATGTGGAAGAGTTAGGCCTTGTTTATAAGATCATTCATGGGATTAGTTATCCTACGTATGGGTAGAACCCAAGTACCCTATGTGGGATTGTTTTTATTGGTATTTTCTATTATAGTTAGATGTTATTTCCCATTGGGTGACACAATTGCTATGTGATGTGATATTTCTTTCTAATTTTTTATGATATTTTACTCGTGGACTTTAATTTCTTGATACTTCAGTATGCTTGCATCATTATTTGAACTTGTGATTATTTTTGTGACATTGATCATTTTTTATGCATGGGAAACCGGTTTTGGGAAATTTGTGGAGCATGAACTACTTTTCCTTGTATAATAGAATATAAAATGGTGCATAATATTATATTGAAACTCATGTATGATGAAAATTTTTGATAATTTTTTTTCTAATGAGAAAGGTGAATAATGAAAATATGATTACTCTTTTTAACCATGAACTAGATGTAACATGGTTAAGGTTAGTGATAACGACTCTTTTTTTCATGTGGATGGGTTTGGGAAAAGACTTCTGATGCCTTATTGTGTTTTCCTCTTACGTAAACATATTAAATTGGTATTTTGTGTATTGATACATGGTTTCATAATTGTATAGATACTACTCCAAGAAAAGGATTGTTGAGAGGATAAAAAGAGTACATGTTTGGAGATTCTCCTATAATAGTGGAACCTGAGGCACTGGTAGTGTTGGATAACGTAGTCTGAGAGAAATTATGAGAGAAATTTTCTCAGTTTATTAAACACATGGACAGAGGCCCAGGATGGGTTGTGAAAAGCATGTCTGATTTGATGAGGGAGTTCTAATTGAAGAACCCTTTGACTTTCACTAAAGAGGGTGGACCTGACGTGATTGTGTTTTGTATTTAGTCCATCCAAACTATAGAAGACCACAAGGAGACTGTTACTAATAATAAGGTGATATTTTTATACTACATTCTTTGAGGATTAGTGATGTTCTGGTGGGACATCTAGGATCAAACAAGATAGGCTGATTGTATGTTATAGAAGGAATTATTTGAGAATTTCTTGGAAGACTTCTATCCATAGATGGTGATACAAGATATATCAAATTATTGGATGTAGTTTACATAAGGTTTCGTGTCTATAATGTTCTATGCTACTTTCTTTATAGACATTCGTTGTTTTTCTCCATCGCTGGTAGAGGATGAGATAGAAATGATGTGATGTTTCTTGGATAGACTTAAATGTTAGATTAAGTCCCCCACAAATTTATTTTGGTAAAATAACATTTTTAGGTACAAAAATAGAATATCATAGTGGAGGTGAACTTATGGGAGGATTCCAGTGCATGATATGAGGTTCTATTTGGATGGTAATGAGGTCTGACTTCCAAGAGCTGGAAGCATTACTATGAAAACCTTATCCATGGTAGTTGGAAGGAGAGTACCTAGACAAAGGGAACAGTTACTCCTGATCTTAGTCAAGTGATCTATCACTCGTCTTGTAGGTTAGGAAACATCTAGAAAAACTGTCCCCAATCACTTGTATAGTGTTGAGGCTACGAAATTATGGGACATCTATATGGGTTCTACAGACACCCATGATAGATGAGTACCGATCGAGTAGCTAGATAGAGAAAGACTGCAGTAAAGTGATATTCTACACCATATTAGATTGTTAGTCAGAGTTATATTGGGCATGAAATTAGATGTATTTTATGTGTAGATTCTATGAAAGAGTACATGTATCAGTAGGGTGGTGCAATTTATGGGACATAGATAGTATCATGAGGAAGAGAAGCAGGAATATTACATATCGTTCAGCCTACACTTGAGTATAGCAAGGATGGGTTGTTGAAAATGAGAGGTACAATTAATGTAGATTATATATGATCAAGTAGATTATTTGATATTGGTGCATCTCATTCCATTATTTTAGAATAACATGTAAATGTTTGGAGCCTGGAGGTAGAGTTCATGAGTGGGGTATTGATGATAGAAACATCATTGGGAGTACGGTCTAGAGACATCAGTTTGTGCAATGGGGTGTTCTCTCATGGTAGGATATTATTTTTTGTGGGATAATTAAGTCCATAACATGTCTTGTATTGACCAAATTATATGTATGGACTAGCTAGTAGTATATTGAGCCAACATAGATTGTAATCATAGGAGATTTAATTATACATATCCTAAGGGTGAAAAGTATATTTACCAAAGAGATTGGGATAATAAGGTGGGATGTACTGGTAAATTTAACTAGAAACTAGTCTAGATTATCATCTATGTTTCCAGTTTGTTGGTTTCTGATGGAG
The DNA here is from genome assembly GCA_963277665.1 of Viscum album. Classification (NCBI taxonomy): domain Eukaryota; kingdom Viridiplantae; phylum Streptophyta; class Magnoliopsida; order Santalales; family Viscaceae; genus Viscum; species Viscum album. Next base: position 198,131,823 of record OY728121.1, on the reverse strand, counting down.
GAGTGTTGGATGGTTTCTTTCCACCATTAGTGGAGTGGTTTTAGGATGTTTGTATTAAAGAATTTGTAGGGCTTCCTCTTAATATAGATGTGGAATTTACAAATGATCCAATGTCGAGGGTTGGGACCGTTTCTATTCCACTATACAGAATGACACTGAAAGAGATTAAAGAGTTAAAGACTCTTCTAGAAGAGTTTTAGGATAAGGATTTTATCTGACTAAGTATGTCACCTTGGGGTACTCATCTTTTTTTTGCAATTAAGACTGATGGCACTCTACCCTTTTGTATCGATTTTCGGAAGTTGAAGCAGATGACAGTGAAAAATTAATATCCAAATTCATGCATGTATTATCTATTTTACTAATTTTAGGGATCATGTGTTTTCTCCAATATTGAATTGAGATCAGGGTATCATCATTTTTGAGTAATAACATCTGATATACCTCAGATAGTAAACTGGAGATGTTTTTGGGCTCTGTGAGTTCATCATAATTCCATTTTTGTTAACTAATGCACCAGAGGATTTTTTGGAATTGATCAAAAGAATCTTCAACGCATACCTAGATCAGTTCATGGTTGTGTGTGTTGATGAGATCATCATGTAATCCAAGACTCATGAAGATCATTACCAATAACTTTACATCATCTTGAGTATACTGACATGGCATCATTTATACCCCAATCTTTATAAGTGTAAATTTTGGATTGATTAGGTAAACTTTTTAGGTCACATGATTTCAAAGGAAGGGGCATATATTGACTATGAGAAGGTTTACAAAGATGAATAGTTGGAGCATCTGGATAATGTTTTGGATATCTATAAGTTATTGGGGTTAGCTAGATAATATGGGATATTTATTCAAGACTTTTAATTTTTTATAGCACCACATTTGGGCTTGAACAAAAAAAGGTAAAGATTTATTATTCTCAAGAATGTGAGAATTCATTCCAAGTGATGAATATGTTCCTGACATTATCACCAATCTTGATCCTGTCAGATTCAATGGAGAGGTATATAGTGTTTTCTTGTGCTTATGGGATCAGACTTTGAGCAATGTTCGTACAGTGTGATCAAGGTTTTTTGTATGGGTCTCATCAGTTGAGGATACATGAATAGAACTACCCTACAAATTACTTTGAGTTTTCTATAGTGTTCTATGATTTAATTTTTTTTCATAATTATCTATTGGGTTGGATGTTTACAATGTATAGATATCACAAGATCATAAAATATATTTTTTGGAATCGATCATTGAATCTTCAGCAGTGAATATGGGTTGAGTATATGCATTCATTTGATTAGGTTATAACATATAAGCCCATTAAGGTAATTATTGTGGTTGATGATTTGAGAATGAAGACTCTAATTTAGGTAGTTAAAGATTTTATTTTTTAGTGTAAGATGTTGACCTTTTTGGATAAGATGCATGTAGTGGTTCAGGAGAGTCGAGATTAGATGACTACTGTATCAGTTTCAGTGGAGTCTAAACATTTTAAATGGATTAGGGATAAATAAAATGAGGATATGGATTGAGTTACTTTGAGATAATTCCTTAAATGTAGGGAGTAACCATCTTATTGGACCATATATGAGATTAATATAATCTATGTTATCAATCAAGTTGTTGTTCCTACAAGTATTTCGAAGGAGATGATGTGTGATTTCCATGCATCAATGTGGGTGGTACATCCAATGGTGATCAAAATGTAATATGACCTACATTTGTAGTTTTGGGGTCCTGTAATGAAAAGGTAGATATTATGGTTTGTGACATGATTCTACACATGTCAACAACTGATGGTCAATCATTAAATGCCGGGTGTTTTCTATGGTCATTTCCTATTCCTAAATGAAATTGGGAAAATGTCACCCTTGAATTTGTGGTGGGACTCTTGGAGACACCTTGGAATAATGATTCTATTTGGGTGAATTTGGACCATTTGAAAAGGGTATCACATTACTTACCAGTGTTGGAGGCTTTCTTAGTGGATCGGTTTTGTGGATTTAAATGTTTTGGAGATAGACCATTTTTACGGGTGTGTTATAGACTGTTGTTTCCAACTGTGCCTAATGTTTTAATTTAGGCTTCAACAAGGGATTACATATGGAACATTGTATGAATGTTTTATTGATTATGAATTTCCAACCATAGATAGATGGGATGCTTGAGCATACTATAGAGGTTCTCGAGGATATGCTTCAATTGTGTATTCTAAACATGGGCTGGTATTTGAAAAATCACTTGCATTTAGTGGAGTTTAACCATAATAATATATATCTACCAAGTATACATATGTTACTATACAAGGATCTTTATGGTAGTTTAGACAGATCACATCTATTTTGAATGGAGGTAGACGAGTCAGGGTTATTTGTATTGAGTCTCATGTTTGATACGTTGGAGTAGGTAAAGCTATTTAAAAAATGTATGGATACATTTCAGAGTATATTGAAGTCATATGTTGATAGAATTAAATGACTCAAAGATGTTACAGAGTGTGATCCAGTATTCTTTCGGGTGTCGCCATGATTGGTTCAATGAAGGATATAGAGGTAGAGTAGGTTGGAACCTAGGTTTGTTGGACAGTTTGACATTATTGAGTGAATCGAGACATTGGATTACCAATTGAATCTTCAATAGGTATAGAGTGCCAAGCATGATGTTTTATATTATTTCACAACATCAATAGTATTTCAATGACCCTACTCATGTGATCTATATATATGATATTGAGATTCATACAAATTCATCCTTTTAAGAGTATTTGATACATGCGTAGGATCGTAGTCAGAAAGTGTCGTGGTGAATGACCGTGATGCTAGTTTATAAAATTTGGTAACATGGAAGTGTTCTGTAGGAAACATGGGAGAGAGAAGAATATATGAGGGATCAGTGGACTGATCTTTTTTAATCGGGATCTTAGTGGAGCATGGGAGTACGTCTCATTGTTGAGTTTTCATAAGGAGGGAATATTGTAACATCCTGACATTTTTTGGAGATGTAATGGGCTAATTAATAGGTAAAAATTTTCCTTATATTGTGTAATTTTTGTTTGGGTTTTCCCTTGGGGAGCTTTTCGGTGAAAGTTGAAATTTTTTTAATCAGGAGTAAATGTTCACAGTTGGCACATGGTTTTCCCAAACAATGTTCCTTTTCTAGAAAATCAACCAACCTTATACATAGAGAGTTTTCATGGTTGGCACAAAATATTCGAAACAGTGATCCAAAAAAGGACAAATGGTGCACCCCCCCAGATGAGGCCCACAGTTTGGAAAATCGTGCTCCCCCGCCTAGCATACCATGCATGCAGTTTTAATCAATGTAAAAAATTATATTTTAAAGTAACTGAACCCCCATGTTAACACGAAATCAACCCCTATTCGACCTTAAATATTCATTCACAATTTTTCAGGCACCTGGAAACAATCCAAGACCATCTAGCCTCCATTATTCAAAATTAAAAGTCCATATTAAAGATCTCCACCCCTCTAAGTAAGAGAATCTTATCATGTATGGTTTCATTATTCTCTCTCTCCTCTCCACCACCTTTTAGTTGGAAGAGATCATCGATCTTGTTGGATCTAGAACTATGATTTTTTGGATCTAGATATAGATTATATGAATAATTATTTTCATTATCTTGAAAAATCATTTCAAATCTAGATCTCATTGTATGTTGTTGTTCCACTCAAATAGGAGATTTTTTTTAACAATCGTTCTTTATCAATATTGAGGTAGGTGGTATATAATTCAAATCATAATGTCCTCAATTAAATTACACGTACTTAATTGAAAAAATTATATTAGACAATTAGTGATTTACTTTGTGAATGTTTTAATTAATTTGTTGAATTAATTGATGGAAGTGTAATATTTTGATTATTAGGATTGAGAATTTTAATGTTTTATTATTGAATTAATAATGGAATTACTGGTATTTTTCACTTGATTAATTAATTATTAAATTAATTAATTGTAATTGTTGGGATTATAATGTTGATTGGTCTAGATTAAGTAATTGGATAATTAATTATTATTATATTGATGTTGATGAATTGGAATAATTAATTGAATTTTTTTATTATTGGAGACTGTAGTGGTTATGAAATTGATTGAGATGATTTATTATTTATTAAATTAATTTATAGTGTTTCAGTGATTAATTAGTTGTTGAATTAATTAATGGAATAGAAGTGATGAATTAATTTTTGAATTATTTAATGGAATGATGTGAAAATGGAATTGTTTAATTTTATTAATTAATTGGTGAATTAATTAATGTGATAATAGTGTGTGGGATGTAGTCAACTGCATCAAAAGGCCATAGTGTGAATAGAAATTATGAATGTTAAAAATGGAATTCCAATTTGATAATTGTGTGTGTGACAAGATTTACTACATCAAAATACATTAGTGTGAATTGAAATGATGAATGGTAACAATTAATTCATATGTGAAAAGAAATTATGAATGATAAATATGGAATTCATATGTAATAATCGTGTATGGGGCATGGTCTACTACATCGAAATATCATATGTGAATTGAAAAGATGAATGGTAATAATAGAATTTCTATGTGAACTAAGATGAAGAATGGTAATAATAGAATTAGAAGATATGATATCCCTTGGGGATAGTTTAGATTCAACCATGGGATGAAGTAGGTATTGAGAGTTTGGTAGTCCTCAAGAACCTAGGTGTTACGTGTTTAAATAAAGAGTAATTGAATAAATGTAAACTATTTACTTTATTGCTTTTATGTATTCTTTATATAAATTCATAAATAAATTATTTACTGGATTTTGTTTTGTATGCAATTAGTGGTGGCCTACTGAGTCGTAATTACACCCTACTTAGGCTTCTTGATCAGTGCCAGAATATACATCGTGTTTGGTGGGTAGGGTAAGGTAAAATTCCTTGTATTAGAATTTTGATTTGAGATGGAGAATGGATGGGGGACCCGACATGGTTCATGAACCATAGGGTAATTTTCAATTTCTTTACATTGGGGTTTTCATTTTGAATCATGACAGGTATTCTATATTGGAATATCATCAAATTATTTTTGATATTTTATTTCTTATTTTTGTCATCTATTCATACTTGAATTGTATTGGTAATGGTTATATGTCATTTGTTTGTTGCTTATTTATGACCAATATAGTATTAATTTAATAAAGAGCGTATATTCTCTCCCTATTCAATATTAGACACTTGATGATAGTCAGGAGCCTCTATCATAATGGTATTCATGTCGGAGTTCATATAGCAAACTAGATTGGGGCTCAGCATGTAGAACCCATGATGGGATGTTAAACATTGATAGGGTTATTGTAGTTCCCTTCTATAATGAAAACCTATAAATTCAAAGAAAATTTTCCTAAATTTATTTCTATAGTTAGAAAAAAAATACTATGATGGGATTTATAATGTGTTTCTTGTTGGGTGTTAGTACTCATCAGTATATGTTACTTCATATCATGAAGTTTACACTTTTTTAACCCCAAGATAAAAGATTATGAGAATATTCGTTCCCAGAGGAATTTAGAAAAGTTAATTTTCATTTGATAATAATATATCTAAGATAGTGTATTGTCCTTAGACTTTATGATTATTGTTAAGTAATGTCATGAATCTTGTAATTTGATGTATTTCATAAATGATGATAATATGGTTCAACAAGAAGTCATATTTTTATGGTGTGTCGTGATGGATATATTATTAATATATACATAAAGGATGGTTTTTTAACTTATATTTTTATATAATTTGATATCTCGGATCATTCATTAAAATAGAACCATTGTATTGAATTCCAGGGTCTTGGTGTAAGGATGAGTTTACTTCAAATAGTGAATGAAATCCATATCAATGACTTAGGTTAATGAAACATGTGTGAAACCTAACTGATGAGATATCTTCATAAAATGATTATGTTACATATTAATAATTCATAAGTGGTTTTCAAAATTGCGATATTATCTTGTTTCTCTTGGCTACATTAACAGGTTGCTAAATATTAATCTTGGACTTTTGGCTAGACAACCTAACTCCAATTTGAAATAGTCCTAGGGGTCACCCAGTAAGTTTTTTCATTGATCTCAATTAAATTCTATTTGTATTTAATTAATAAAATAAATTTTATTACCAAGACTCAGGAATAATTTTATTTTGTATCTATTGATCACAAATATTCACAAGTTAATAAATATTTATTTATTAATTAATAAAAATTATTAATTTATATGATTATTTGATAAATATTTATTCTCTAGATTTTGAATACAATATTTATTTTATTTATTGAATATTTAATAGAAATTTATTCACGAGAATATAAATATATTATTTATTTATGAATAAATAGTTAGTTTTTTATTTGATAAATGTTTAGGTCGACAAGTGGACAAATATCATATCTTGATATAAATATTAATTTTCAAGCTGGTAAAATATTTATATCATTATTCTAGTTAGTTCCCACTATAAAATATTATTATTATATAGAATGTGATTATATAATATTTATTATATTAATTAATGGTCATTTTACAATTAAAATAAATTTTAACTAAAACCCGAACTCTATTAATAGTTTTTTACCTAAAATTTGTAGGGTTAATTGAGAATTGAGAAATTTTGCGTAAAATAGATTTCTCTCATGATTCCTCCTCTCATCATCTTCAGAAAAAGGGAATCCTTCCAGCCTGATGAAATTTGAAGCAATTAAGACAAAAGAAATTACAGGATGATTGATCAACTTTTCTAGAACTCAACATTACATTAGTGTTGTTCGAAGATCAGAGGTACACATGTGGTTCACCACTAGAGGGTCTATTCTTTTGGTACTCCTTACACTATGATGGTAATATGAAAAGGACTTCAAATGGTTGACAATGTCATCGATGAAAATTCCTCAGAAAATGTAATATTTCACTAGATCTTATTAAACAAGGTATAAATTTAACATGGAAAAAAATCCTGTCGAGGTTTTGGTATTTCTATTTCTATATTATCTAGAGAAATTTTATTGGTCATGAGGTTAACATCATGAAAAATTGGTGAATGATCCAATGAATCTGAAAATAATCTTAATGGTCATTCTCCAAATAGGTTCTTCTCTTACATCAATAACCTTCAAGTAACATCAAAGCGACCACATTTAAATTTATAAAAAAAATGAACAATTATGCACAATAGTGGTTAGATATTTTATTTCCTGATTATTCATTATTAAATTTGATGTTTAATTAACATTACTTCTAAATTTTAATATATTTAATTCATGATTCATGATTTCTTAATGCCTATAAACAAATAAATAACTATATCGGATGCCATTTCAAGGTGCCAAAATATTTTGGCATGTTGATTGGTTTGAGCAACATGTATCGAAAATATACGTCAGGTATGCAAGTTCAATAAACATATATATGTCATGGGAACACAGAATATCAAGAATTTATTAATCATAGTGCATTTGTTTCACACTACATGTATAATGGTATAACTTTGCATGTTGTTTATCAGATTACACAGAATGTAGATGGTGTACATATCATGTAGTCTACATGGTTTTTCTTCAAAATTAAAGATAATCATGAGGTCAAATACATAGTTTATAACCACATGATACTGAAACCTTTTGAATTAATGAAACACGTAGCTTCGAGCTAGAATAAATGAATTGTAACTCATTAATTACTAATTCCTATGAAAATATTATGTCATTTGGAACATTTCTTGAACTCTATGTGTTTAGAAAACAGGGTGTGTAGGTAAATTACATGTCATGAGATTTATTTTTTGAAGAACATATCTAGTCATTGAAGGGTTTCACTGACACATAGAAATCATAACACGCGAAGTGGAGCTTGTTATTATAGAATGCGTGTACTACTGCTAGATAGGCCTTTAATAGTGCTAAAATATATCATTATCAGAAAAAATAAATTTATTACTACCAAATAATGGATAAAATTTCTTTCCTTTCAGTAGTTCTAGAAAATCATTGATAAAGGGGATCTTTATCAGTGCCAATAAAAGAATTGATAAAATACACCATTTATCAGTATAAGGCCCCAGCCTTAAACCTTACTTAATCTTGAGTTATTACAAGATTACACATTGAGGATCTTTTCGGGTTTAGAGTTTTAGAGAATTAGATCATAAAACATGCATTACATTCCACATATAAACAATGTGGTTACATAAATATAGTATTCTTAATTCCCATTAATGGAAACATATTTAAAATAAACATGGATTCTTTATTGACACTTCCTTGACACTATCATCATATCATGTACCTTTCCCTTGACCTATGAAAAACATTTCAAAAAAACATGGGATGAGCATAAAAAGCTCAGTAAGGGATATAAAAATATGGAAAGGAAACATGGGTACATATATACATAAGGATGAGATCATACTTTACCCATAAAACATAAGCACTTTAACATACCTCATCAAATCATGAATAAATCATAGAAATCATAAGACATAAAGGTAACTTGAGGCATTCATAACATTCTTACGTAGGGAGTAACCCTCTTGGTTACGTTTAGAATACCCATCATAGTATATTCCCTAAATCTCTTCGGAGAAACCTTAATGTTTCACTCCTATGCGTTACCCAATGCATTGGAGAGCTATATCGGGCTCACCCGCCCTTAGTTTATCACGGAACCACCCGTTTTCATAATAATGCCCAAGAACCTCAACATAATCATATCACATAAAACATGCATAAAGGAAACATAACATTCCCACATTTCAATCACAAGTTATAAATACAACACATTGATATATAAAACATTATGAAAACCATTTTCGATACCAAAATAAAAGAAAAGTAAAACATGGTATTTATTTTTCTTTTAAAAAGAAGGTATGGCTTGTAGAGGAAGCCGAAACTCAAATAAAGGTCATGACGGCGGAGAAGTCGTTGTCACCGCATACGTACGAAAAAAATATCCCCTTTTGTCGTTTATTAAACTATTTGTATAAAAAATATTTCTTTTGAATAAACGTAAAAGTAAAATGGGTTTATACACCGTATAAAAGAAGGTTGTGTATTAAACAAAATATGCCTCAATGAAAGGAGATTGAGATGAAGTCCCATACCTCGTATCCGACTTGACCCGACCGTTCTTTAATCTCTTGAATAATAAACTTGAGTTAATATCTACTTGCTTAAGAACCTTTTTCATTTTCATTATTCCTTTTATACCATGTTATTAACATCATGTAATCATTTAAGTTAATAATGTTCATTTTGTCGGTATTTGGTTCTTAAGTCAAAAATAGACTTCTTACACTTACATGTTGTTAATTTGGTCAAAGGTTCGTTATATCCAGAATGATATTAATGATTTGGATAACATATATATCATATATATTCAGCATATACATGTATTTATAATATTACATCACATTTAGAGGTAAGAAATGAAATGCACCGTTCATGGAGACGGTAAGCCGTAAGTACGCATGAACGCTACTTCCATTTCTATTTTGTATTTTCTGGAATGGAATCATAATTATATAAGAGTATATTATAATTCTAGTATAATAACATATATAATATCATTAACTTTATCCTTTACACTTCCCACGTACGGTATTAACGAATCAAATCACTTTCAGGGGGCGGTAGTCCGCACTTCCTAAAATGAAGATATCGTGTTTACCCATAATGGAAACAATAATGGTATGCCATAAATGAAAAATACAGAAGCTTAAGGAAAGAATAAACATATTATATATCATATATAAAAATAGTGACATCATAATGGCCACCTTTGAAGGTTTTAAATGAGTATTGAACAATCATCGTTTCGGGAGGCAGAATTTCGCCATCCACGGAAACCGTATGTTCTTTAACCATTTGATGTAGTTTTGTGAGAGTGTAGCTCGAATAAATCTTATAACAACATCCTAGTATATTGAAGATACTGTATTTTTTACAAAATAAGTAAATAAAAAGAGTTTAGGGGGTTGGAGAAGCAAAATAAAACAAATGAACATGAGAGAATGAATTACCTTTAAAAGTGTAACTCTTTTTGATTTGAGCCTAAAGGATTCCTTTGAAAGGATTATTCCCAAAGGGAATCCTATAGGATGGGGAAAGGGATGTGGAGAGAGTAAATGGGCTGGGGATGGCCGAGACAAAGGCTTGAGGAGTGTGTGAAATGAGGTAGAGATGAGGGCCTTTTATAAGAGGAGAGGAGGGGCACTTTTGGAAATCATGAAACTATTATTTTATTTTCACAAGTGTTTCGAATTTCTAAGGTCCCACATTGATATATTTCGAAGATAAGATGATAAGGATTCTAAATATTCCCATCCAATAGTTTTTGGACAAGTTTAGGTCTTAGATTTTATATTATCATTTCATTTTATTTAAATTGTTCATTAATGAGGTCATCGTTGCATCATCATGATGTCATAATTAAATTAATTTAATTAATGTCTAAAAATTATAACAAAAATATCCTGATGTAGGAAAGCTTTTTATCTTTCCAAAGAGTATTTATAGAGAAAGATATTATTAGTATAACCCCTTCTAAAAATTGTTTTAGTAAAACAATTTATGTTAGTGTCATTTTCACCTTTATTTAAAAAAAGGCATTAAAGTCATTATCTTACCCAAGAGGCTCCATAGGGTCCCCTAAATAGACCCATGGGTTGTCTTGGTCGGACATGACTCATCCAATAGGGGTAGGACAAGTTTCATGGTGTTTTCATATTTTTATAATATCATTTTTACCTTAAATTACACTAATTACCTCTAATCACGATTAATGAAAAAAAGTTACTATTCACCAAAAAAATTATTTTCATCCCATTGAACCACATTTTATATACTAATGACAAAAATGTATGTCGGATTTTCAAAATTCAATAATCATTAGTGGTAAACTTTCATTTAACTGAAAAATCAGTTTGCTTGATTACCACCTAGTGGTTTCACTATTCATCAAAAATTGGAGTATTTCAGAAAATTACCAAAAATTCACTCTAAGATATATTTGATATTTCGAATTCAAAAATGATGTCTAATTTAGAAAATTCAAAACATATAATTCGTATTAATTAATTTAATAATTAATTCCCGTTGTCATAGCAAAAAGCGTGTTTTTATGAAATAATAAGTATCAAAAGATTGACACTAGTTTAAGTATGATTTCAAAGTGAAATTGATTCCAATGACCACCATTGGATTAAATGGTAAAAATATATTCAAATTACACATTAAGACCAATTCAAAAGATAATCTAATCATATATATAAATTAGATTAAGAAGCAGGTTTGATGTAAAATGCAGTATTTTTCACTATTCCTTCAAAAAATGAACATTGTCAGAAAAATCCCAAAAATTCACACAATGTAAATTTTGATGTCCCAATCATAAAGAATAAGTTTATTTTGAAAAACATAGCTTATAAAATTGTCAAAATATAGATTCAAAAATGGTTTGCCATCAAAAGACAGTAAAACAATCTTTTAAAAATATTAGTGTATTCCATGCTTAAGATTGGATTTATTTTCATTTTAAGCCTCTAAAACACTATGTAATTCATTAATAGACATAGATAAAAATATCTATTATTCATTACTTACTTGGGATGTTACAATCATTTCTGCTAAAAGTGCATTTAAAGGGCCCACTTATCAGTGCTACTAAAACAACTAATAAACGGACCCTTTATGAGAACATTTATATGTGCTCATAAAAGAATCTTATATCAATGCATTTATTAGTTCTGGTAAAGGGAAATACTGTAGTGTGATGTTATAGAAAACTATAGCACTAGAAATAGGGCATGAAGTGTGTCGTAAAAACACACTACATCACTAGAAATACCAAAAAATTAAAAAAATTATATACAAATACAAAATTTGAATGATATAAAATTTCCAACACAAGTATAAGAAAAAAACTATTATAGAGTATGTTAATTTTTTTACTAATATAAAAAACAATTTTTAAATAAAAAAAGGTGCACATGGAGTCATCATTAGTCAGATTGAGGTGAAGTTAATTTTTATACATCAAAAATGACTTATAGATTATTTTCTATAATTTCCATTACAATTTGACTATATTTTCTCAGTTTGAGGATGTTAGTTATTGTTTTCACTAAAATTCATCATAGTTTTGAATAAAAAGACGCATTTCTAATCATAATGGTCACCCAATGCATCATATTGAGGTGCATCTTACTTCACCACATCTTAAATGACATGAGTAACTTCCCCGTAAAGTATCAAAACAATTTGATGGGTTTCCTTGGTTTTGAGTAAGCCACTTTTTTTTACTAAAAAGTCATTTTAATATGGAAACATGAACTTTTTGTCATACAGGTTTCATCATGAGTGGGTTTGAAAAGAGTCTAATTCCTACATGTCATAAATAAATTATGAATCATTATCCAAAATTATCAAGACAATCCGAGTGCATTTTCATGGATTTTAGTGACTTGTTATTTTTTATTAAAATGTCAAATTTAAACCGATAATGAACTCTTTGAGTCATATCGGTCATAATGTGTGTTATATTGAGGTGTGTATATTTCTTCCAAATAAATGACTTATGGGTCATTTTCCTAAAGTAAAAAATCAATCGAAATATTCTTTCTCTATTTTGAATATGTCACTTTCTTTTTCCCATTAAAATTAATGTCAGTTTTCAATAAAATGATGCACTTTGAGTCATAATAGTCACACCATGCATCAGATTTGGGTGTGGGTGATTTTGACATGTCTCAAAGGACTTATGGATTATATTATAAAAGTATCAAAAAAATATGAATTTGTTTCATAAATTTAGAGTACACCACTTTAGTTTTTTATAAAAATTTCATTTTAAACTGGAAAAATGCACTTTTAGTCATAATGTTTTCATTGTGTGTGGATTTGACAAGAGACTGATTGATATACAATTAAAATGAATTTTTATTTTTTTCCCTTAATTACCAATATAATATAATCATGTTTTCTAAATTTTAATTGAGTGACACTTTTATGCATTAAAATGGCAATTTCAATCAAATAACATGAACTTTGATTCATATTGGTCACACTGTGAGGCATATTGTGGTGAGGATGGTTCATACAGATCAAAAATGACTTATAAATATTTTTACATAATTACCAAATTATTCTGATTATGTGTTCTTGGTTTTGTGTATCATAGTTATTTTTTCACTAAAATTAATATCAATTTTCAATAAAAAGACACACTTGGAGGCATACTAATCAGACCGTGCATCAGATTTTGGTGTCGATGATTAATAAAAATATTATAAGACTTATGGATCATTTTCATAATAGATCAGATCGATTTTAATGCATTTTTGTATTTTTGAGTATTCCACTTTTTTTTACTAACATTTCATTTTTAATTGGAAACATGAACTTTTAGTCATAAAGGTTGCATCGTGTGTGGATTAGAAATATAATTATTCCAACATATCAAAAAATAATTATTAATCATTTTCCTAAATTATCAATACAATGCGATTGGGTTTACTTGGTTTTTAGTGAAAGTCAATTTATTTTATTAAAATGTCAATTTTAAACTGATAACTAACACATTCAGTAATACAGGTCATACCATTAGTTAGATTTAGGTGCAGATAATTCCTACAAATTGGAAATGATTTTTGGATCGTTTTCCAAAATTATCAAAGAAATATGAATGTGATTTATCAATTTTGAATAGGAAAATTGTTTTTTCTCTAAAATTTATATCAATTTTGAATAAAAAGATACCCTTAGAGGCATACCAGTCACACAGTGCATTAGATTGAGGTTAATCTAATTTAGACATGTCTCAAATGGATCATTATCCTAATGTATCAAACTATTTGAATTCATTTGGATGATTTTAGTATGCTACTTTTTTTCTAAAAAAATGTAATTTTAAACTAGAAACATCCACTTTTAGTCAAACAGGATACATCACATGTGTGTTTGAAAAAATAATAATTCACACACATCATAAAATAATTTTGAATCATTTTCCGAAATTATCAATACAATACAAGCATGTTTGATCCATTTTTATAGAGTGAAACTTTTTTGTATTAAAATTTCATTTTCAAACTAATATCGGACACATTGAGTCATATCGGTAACACTGTGAGTTAGATTGATGTGAGGTAGAATCCTACACATCCAAAATGACTTTTGGATTTTTTTCTAATGTAATAAAAAATATTAACGTGTATTGAATGTTTTTAATTTTTTAGTTTCATTTTTCCACAAAAATTACTGTCAATTTTGAATAAAAATATTCCTTGGAGTCATACTGCTCACACCATGTGTTGGATTGAGGTGAAGCTGATTCTTAAACCTCTATAATAAATTATGGATCATTTTTCTAATGTATCAAAATATTAGTATTGTTTTTCGTTATTATTGAGTATGCCAATTTATTTAACTAAAATTCACTTTTAAATTGGAAGCTTGCAATTTTAGTCATGTAAGTTGCATCTTGTGTGTGTTTAACAAGAGATTGGTTCTTACATTTAAATAATGAATTATGATTTTTTTCCCTAAATTATGAAGCCAATATGCAAGTGTTTTCCTAGTTTTCATTGAGTCACACGTCTTTACTAAAACGACAACTTTAACATAATATAGGAAACATTGAGTCGTATAGAATACACCATGAGTTTGATTGAGGTGTGTCTGATTCCTACACATCATAAATTACGTAGGTATCATTTTACAAATGACATAAAAAATAAAAATTATTTTTATCATTTTATTAGTATGTTAGTTGTTTTCTTCACTAAAATTATTATCAATTTTGAATAAAAAGACAAAAATGGGGTCATATTGGTCACGCCATGTTGCATAATGGGGTGAAGATGATTCTAAAATGTCTCAAATGACTTATGGTTCGTTTTTCTAAAGTATCAATACAATATAAATTTTAATATTTAGATTTGAGTATGCCACAGTTGTTTTTTACTAAAATTTCACTTCAAACTGGAAACATTCACTTATAGTTATACAGGTTTTATCAACTATTGGATTAGAAATAGTCTGATTCCTACACATCAAAAATGAATTATGAATCATTTTCCAAATGTATCTATAAAACTAGAGTGTGTTTTTTCAATTTTCAGTGAGTGACATATTTTGTATTGAAATGTCAGTTTTAAATTGATAATAGACCCTTTGATTGATACAAGTCACAATGTCAGTTAGAATCAAATGAAGATGATTTCCGTATGTAAAAAATGAATACTGGATCATTTTCATAATTTATCAAAATAATCCAAATTCATTTTTTTTTGATTTTGAGTTTTTTAGTTTTTTCACCACATTATTTAATGTCAATTTTAAATAAAAGACGCACTTGATGTTATACCAGTCACACTGTGTGTTGAATTTGTGGTGTAACTGATTCTGACACATATAAAATGACTTTTGGATCTTTTTCCTAAATTATTGAAAAATATGAATGTGTTTAATCTATTTTGAGTAAGACACTTTTTTACTAAAATGTAATTTTAAACTATAAGTGTGAACTTTTAGTCACATGGGCTACATCATGTGTGGGATTTACATTTCAGTGATTCCTACCTGTAACAAATAAATTATTATTATTTTATTAAATTATCACGATAATCCAGGCTCCATTTATCATTTTTATATTAGTGACACTTTTTTATTTTAAAATATCAATTTTAAATGATAATGTACAATTTGACACCATCCCTCTTCAATGACCATGATATATTAATTCTTTTTCTTCCAATAGTTCTCTCATACACAGGATGATTTTGGTGGTTTATTACACAATTTTGTTTTCAAACATTTATGTTTTATTATATACATGTTTGGTGATTGGGTGGTGTATAAATATTGAATTAATTAAACTATTGTAGAAATTGAACCTTCCAAACCAGAATGATATTACTGGTGGATTACTACAAAATATAAAATCACTTAATGAACTGGTGGAAACATTATCCAATAATACACCTAATACTATTTCAAAATAGATATTATCTTAAGTGAAATTTTTTTGTATAATTTTCATCAATTTTGTACAAGCACAATCTTGGTATGATCTTCATTCATCATCACATCCTAATAATATTATTTTTTGAAAGATGTTGATTCATATCCTCCTCTTCCTTAGTCTCTTATTCAGTCTCTTCCTCTTACTCTTCCTCTATGTCAACCTAAAAATCCACAACTTTATCCTCCACTACCTCTGCCTCCACCTCTACCTGTAGAATTTCCCTATAGTTGTATTTTTTGCAGGTTAGCACTTCTAAAAAACCATTTCTTTATTATAATTCTTATTAAAAAATACATAAAAAAATTTATATACGAATTATTACACTAATCTTTCATACTTGAAATTTATTTCAATGGTCAAAAATCTTATTATATAACTAACATAGTAGGTAATCACCTAAATATGTTGTCGGCGTACATTTAAAAAAATATGCTTATCACACATCTCTAAATAAATTTATTTCATCTTTTCATTATTTAGGATGTCAGAAAAATGATAGTACTAAGAAAATATTGAGAAACAAATTATTTTGAAATATATTTAATTAAATTTTATTTAAAATTTTAAATTACTTGTTGGGGGATGTTGTTCCTTCCATGCATTATGATCTCTCTCAAAAAATTTCTAACAAATTTTCTAAAATAGATTCTATTTTCTTGTTTCGGACACTACAGATAAAAAGAACAGAATATGTAAATTGTTTTTAAATGTTTTAATAGTCAAATATTTCTACATGTACCATAATTTTTTCAATTTTTATTATTTCCTAGGCCTTATCCCATAATACACTAACTCATGCCATGATCTAGCCTATATTATTGATTTTACAATCTTAGCAAAATTCTTGTTATTACACATACTAAAAAATATAAATTGATGTTATCTCAAAAATTTAATTTTAGTGTATTAAAAATTCATAAAAAAAATAATGTGCGGTCGTTTGGTTGGATTCCCATTCCATGGATCCAAAAAAATAAATATTCGGGGTGTCTAGATTGAATGTGATCAACATCTAGTTCTCTCTAAAAAGTATTATGTAATGAAAAAATTAAAAGTATATTTTATTTGACTAGATTAAAGAGTTTTTGTTTTTAATTTTAGTAATTAAAAAGAGTGTTTCTTATACTAATTTTTTATTAAATGCTTCATGTAACTCATTTTACTCATTTTAATTTTTTCATCATACAAAATATGATCTATCGTAGATATGATGAATAGAATAATGAATCCAAATCGTACTTCACACAAAATTATATTTATATAGTTTTAATAAAAATTCTTGTCGGAAATATGATTTTTTATTAAATTTATTAAACATATTGGATCAGTATTTTGATATATGCTTTACTAAAATTTAGCTTATGGGTTAATTCACAACTGAGATGAATTCATTCGTGCTTGATAATATCATTTTGAGTCTCAAGACCAATTTTGTCTAGGATGTAACTTCTATATTTTTTTTTTCACTATATTACATAGCTTTATTGTTAAATTTTGTCTCCTCATGAATCTCTAATGGTAATAAATATTTCTCTATAACTGCTGGGGAGAAGCTACTCTCAAATGGTATTTTTGTATTAATGGATGATTCTCTATATTTTCTTATTCAACCATTCATTTTCTACTACTTTATCCATCTGTAATATCATTACTCAATTCATACCTTTTATTGTTAACCATTACATGTTTTTCATATGAATATTTTTAAATACATACCTCATGTATCTTTATAATATTACATGACCATGCAATGAAATCTCTAATAGCATCTTCGAACATTATAATATTCATTCCATAAAGTGGAACAGGCAACTCATTAGTCAGATTATGAGCTACCTCAGTCCCCACTCCGATGTGATATTTTGGGAGGTCCTGAACACGTATCATGTTTCTTAGGATATTATACATTTTACCCATTTCAACATGGAGATACGTGAGTGTTGAAAGATACAAATCACATATAATTGTACCCACCAGAATTTTAGTAATATAATGTTCTTGGAAAATGTTTTATTCACATTTAGAATACATAGAAATGAATTTTTTTCACTATGGGTAAGATACGCAGTTGGGGTGACTAGACTAAAACATAGTGGGATAATTTGTTTTATGTGTGGATATTTTCTCTACCACTGATTCTCTTTGATCGTTTCTCATACACTAGTCTTCCAAAATAGACCAAACATTAATATCTGGTAGTGATTTTATTTATGTCTATAATCATCTCACCATATTATATGTATCTTCAGGTAGTTTTATATTCTAAAAATTTGTTCAAGGATACACTCGAATAACAAATTCTCTAATGTGAGGATATTGTTTAGGCATCTTCATGTCTACTGCATGTAGCATGTCTTTTAGTACAACCATTACTGATTCTTGAATATAAATAATATATAATATATATATAATTAAATATATATATTTTTTTAATTTTGTTATAAAGCATAATAAATTACAATTATATCATATATACACGTGTTTCCCATACTGTTTTTTTGTTATCATCAACTAACAAACACATCTTATTTACAGGAGCCTCCCTCTATGGCACATGATATTGGATGGATGTTTCTTAGAATTTTGATTCATCAAAATGCATATAAAGAAAGGAACTTATGTTGTTTAATATCACATAATTAAAATTTTATTATTGATTTAAGATACATACCAATTTCTTCTCAAATTAAGCATACCCCATCCTTCCTTTTTTATAGGGGTGCACGGGTTTTGATCCATGTCATTTGTTTTCAACACTCTTTTACTATCTCATAAATTAACAATTCTGAATGAAATTGGGTAAAATAAATAATTTAAAATAATATATTATTCACTGAAATTCACCTAAAATGATCCATCAATGAAAAAATTGTTTAAATAAGAGCATGTTTCCTTCATTATAATGTCTTCATAATAAACTTGTGGGTGGGGAATTACATTCCCCTAATGATCAGTAAGATGTGACATCATAATATGTATTTGGAAACCTCTATGGGATTTTCTAGTGGATATTAAAACAAATCTGTTATAGAATTACTCTAAAATAAGTGTACATTTCCAGGAAAAATAAAATTTAAATCAATATTTCATTATATAATTTTTAAATAAAATTGATAATGTATATTATAACATTACCATTATATCTACCCACAAAATTTACTTGGTTACAGGTTAGATATTGAACCATGAATCAATATCAATTGGAACATTCATCCTCATCGTGACCCCAAGATAACTTATGAACATTCACTTGTTGGGTTCAATAGGATTGGTGCATTCATTACAAACAAACTCAATTTTAATACATGGACTTCTTGCCTTGATAATTTTATTCACCACTGTGATATTACATCTTTGTTGTTGTTTTTTCAAAAATATGTTGTTGATCTCCTAATAATTCTAAAATTTAATAATCAATGGCCTATTCATCCTCCTAATTGGTAACTTTATCTTGTTAAGAAGACATTTTATGTATTATTATTCAAACATATAATTTTTCCTGAATAATAACATTATAATACACTCAATGCATAAAATTCCTCATTTTCATGAATCATGCATGAAAATTGTTACCATATTGAATATAGATATAATACAATAATACTACATTAAAAATAACCTCATATAATCTTATATAATCCATCCTCAAACGTATGATTGTCTTCCAGGTCATGATGATGCATTGGACTCCACTTTCAAACGATCCTTGCCCCCATCTTTGTGGTTATGAATTTCCTTGATGTCATTCCTTTAAAACAGTAATTATTTGATTTTGTTGCTTGATACCCATCCCATATATTTTTTCAAACTTCAATCTATTTTGATTTAAAAAATCTTACCAAATTTCATTCCATACTAGGCACTAGTGATAATTTTGGTTGAATACTATTCAGAGTAGTTCAAATCGCATAGTAGAGATGGGGTATCAGTCTCAAGAAAAAAAAATTTCATACCAACTTTTAGGGAGATGAAAGGTCCATGACCCTACCATAATAACATAAACACCTCCCCATTGATCTAGACCGACTCTAATTTATGTTACTATTCCTTTTACCTCACATGTATCTCAATATAATATATCTATATCCAGTGAAGTTAAAAAATAGCCGAAATGAAATTTTAATTATGGTTTATAACATATTACATTTCTAAAATAAAAGAATGAACATCCCTATAAACATGAATTCCACTCATAGTCATTTAAATCAACTCAAAAATATTTATCAATTTTAACTTCCTAAAAAAGGATTCTTTTTTTTGGAAGTTCTTAGAGGAGATATAAACCTGCAGTGGTATTGGTGTCAGGTGTTTGGGAGATCTTGTAAATGATCCATTTCTCTAAGATTCCTAGATAACGTATCATGAAGATGAATCTAAAAGTATTAAGGTGAGCAGTGCTCATTGTTGGAGGAATGTCATTGGGATTCAGATTGGAACCATCATAAATTTATCAAGGTTGAGGGGGAAGAGACTCAAAATGTGAGTTTGGCATGTTTTTTTCAACAAAAAAAATGTGAAGTGTGATTATTTCCATTTGGCCACCAATTGTAGAAGTATTCTCATCCATGTATTCAAAAAATGGAGATCTCATAGGATCAAATGTGACTTCACCCAAAAAAAGTAATTTTTTATGAGGTGTTGTCAAAACTAACTGAATGATTTGTATATGAAAATGCATATCATGAAATTAAACAAATTCATTCATTATGTTTTGATTCATTTTTAGGTGTCATTTTTTGTGTTCATGGGAAGCCGTAAATGAGGAGGGTGAAAGGTTGAAAGAATTGATGAATGAGATCGCATATCCAATATCCAAAGTCCTAGAAGTAGATATTATGGAGATAAATGAATACAATTAGAGTATGAGGTATGTCATTAAAGAACTTTGGAACCCCAATGATGGGAGGAAGCCTAGTATGAAACATGGAGTTCAATCCATAATAATGAGATGGAAGGAAATTAAGTGTCTAAGGACAGATTATATGATGTTATTGAATGTTAGTTGTACTATATTATTGATGTTTTATATCTCTAATCAATATTTTAACAATTTTCTTGCAATATGGATGCAAATGAATACTTTTATGCATGAAGTGTAATGTATTTTATATCCATCTTACCAAAAAGAGTCCTTATATATATAACCTTATCTAGGAAACATGTGCTCTTTTTTTATGAAAAGATATTTATGTTTCCTATGACTATTAAGTTTATTATGATTCTTTCAATTATCTTATATTAGGAATATTTTTAGAAAATAAAAATAAGATAAATGGTTTTCATATAGATCTGGGTCATGTAAAATCATCAAAGGAAACATACCTAGTTACATTGCATAACCACTTTATGTGAATCTTGGTTCTCATGTAGATTATGTGTCCATAGTATGAAGGTTTCAAAGTTTTATTATTTATTGGGAGGTATATATTATCAAAAAATATTTGGTAGATACTATTAATGTTTCTGTCGTTAGTGGTAGGTTGATTATTTGTATAGGGTTTTATTTTTACCTAGGATTTATCAAATTGTAATACTCCTCATCCAAGTAGGAATATATATTCATTGGATTATATTGTTTACTATTTTACATAGTTTTACATGTCATGTGAGAATGTTTTTTAAACTAATCCTCATGGATGATGTTGAATTATATATATTTATTATAAATCCTTTGTAAGTTAGTGATGGTTCCAAGGGTTAAGTAAAATTTTGATTCATCTCGGGTCAGGATATTTATAGTTGGACTATATTGAGATGTTAACGTTTTATGAAAGATATATTTATCGATATGATAACACACACAAACAAATAAATATAATAAATTTTTGTAATTTAGGTCACCTAATCAAAAATTACTTCATTAATGGAGAGGAATTTATTTATAAAAAAATTTGATTGAAAACTAATGAATATATAACATCTTCTATAGATAATGTATTGTATGGAAACTCATCTACTAGAATATAATATTTTATGTTTTTATATGACTGGATTTTATTTATAAATGTAAAATAAATTAAATTCATAAAATATATTTACTATTAGTCTATAAAAAATAAAATATTATTTTAATTAATTATAAATTTAAAGGAAAAGTGAAAGTATTGGAAATATTGATAATCAAAATAAATAGTATCTCCTTCTATGATCTCCCTAGTCCACTGAATATCATATTATATCATAATGATAATGTATTAGTGAATATATATTTTAGAGAATTTTTTACTAATTGAAACCTTTCAATCAATTATAAATACACCCCTTATTGAAAATACATCACTACTTATTTGAATCTAATTTAAAACTAAAGAAGTGTCATATTTTGATTTCAATGAAAATTTAAATAGGTTGTTCCTTTTTAAATTATATATACATGAAATATTTATAATGATACCCAATATGTCACGACCCGTCCTCAGGGCCCGTGCCATGACTACCCCAAGCCCGCCTTCCATAGGCTAGGGGATGACGACTAGAACCAAAGGCGTAAATCCCGATAAATGGGAAGGCATTACCTTTATAAAAGTAAACAAAACACCACAGAGTACAAGTGGAAGTAAAACACTAAGTACAAAGAGAAGTGTTGAAAGGTAAATGGTCCAGAATACAAACCCAAATGAAAGTACAACTAAAACTAAACAAAGTACAACAGAAAAAGACAACAGCTGGAAGGACGGAAGCGGCTCTTGGGTCGTCCACCACGGATCCTACCTGAAGGGTAGGTACATATAGCCTCCACAACCCTCTCGCCCGTCAACCTCCTCCGAGTGTCTTCTCACCGTGAAGTCCACCTCCGGATACTGACTCTTCGTGTAGTCCACCTCCGGGTACCGTCCAGTCCTCGAAGACTCAGCCTCCATCAGCACTGCCCGTCGTCTGCAACCAACACAACGAGGTGCGGGCATAGCCGGTGCAGGGGTGAGTATAACGATACTCAGTAGGGACCCCGAGACCCTCAAGGTCTCACTAAAACCAATAAGGATACCACAAATAAGATCTCAATAGATAACCTCTACTTAGGTATATGGCCATACATATACCTAAGTTATCAAGTAACCCATCTCAATCATGAGGAAACACAAGGATTATGAAATCAATTGATAACCACTACCCAGGTATAATCCCATACATATACCTAAGTTATCAAGAAACCCATTTCAATCATGAGAAAACACAAAGGACATAGACTCAGCTCAAACCAAGAGTTTCATTATCAAAACCATAACTACTGAAGAGCCCCGTATCAGGAGTGTATAGTGGTCATGTCATGACTCCGAGGTACTGATCACTAACCTAAGACTGCTGAGGTACTCCTCCTGTCGAGTACCGCGGGTATACGGCCAACTACCGGGTGCTCCGTCCGCTGTGGGTCTGTCGCCAAATACAGGGCGCTCCGCCTAATAGCCTACAGAGGTACTCCTCCTGTCGAGTACCGCGGGTCTGCGGCCAACTACCGGGTGCTCTTTCCGGCGTGGGTCAGTCGCCAAATTCCGGGCGCTCCGTCCACTGGGCTAGTCAACTCACTCCAAGTCGAGTCGGTCAAGCAGTCGTAAGGTCTCAGCCGGCTACATGGTCTCCGTACTCCGTACGATCGTCTCCGGGAGGGTCCACTCCACGAGCTACAGGTCAATACTCCATGTATCAAAAATTCCTACGAATAAGTATCACAAAGGGCCACTTCATCACAGAGGTCTCAATGCAGCAGACGACACGTCAATCGGATGCCCGGTCTGTGAGTTATTAGCCTTTTCATCACAGGGGCCCGGTTAGTTTAATGAGCGAACCAACCTGGCCGTAGTCAACTATACCCCAAACTCTCATAGGGTATACTCATAGGGACCGTTTCTCAACGTGATCACCAACGCCGCTGACAGTTCGTCAAACGGACGTCCGGTCTGAAAGATATCAGTTTTTCCGTTCTAGGGGCCCGGTTGGATTTCAGGTATGATCCAACCCGACCACTATCCAACAGTAACCAAAACTCAGGAGAATTATGCAAAAAGTAATGTATCACTTAGAGAAATCCATCAAAGTCAATGGCACATCAATCGGACGTCCTGAGCTCAAGATATGAGCGTTTCCGCTCTGAGGGCCCGGTACGTTTCGTGTACGAACCAACCCGGCCTAACTCAACGTATTCCGAAACCTTGAGTTAAATATACAGAAACGACCGTCTCTATCCAAGGATCACATCTCAATTGACGGTGGGTCGATCGGAGACCCGTAGCACAAGTTATGGGCGTCCGACTGAAAAAAGGTCGGTATTAAGGGGTTCGGGCCCAGTCCGACCCGGCCCGATACCCCCGGGGTCGACCTGAACCGGGTCCGGGTCCGGCCCGCTTGGGCGCGGCCCGGCCCGGTCGGCGCAACCCGGCCCAGCCGGCACGGCCTGGGCACAGCACGCACAGCGCGCTGGCCAGGCGCTCGGCCACCCGGTCGAGCCGTTTGGCAGGGGGGCGCATGCCCCCCTGGTGTAACCGCGGCGCCCATTAAATGGGGGCCGTTTTGTGCTGACCGGCCAGGGGAATTAATTCCCCCAGTTTCCCTTTTTTCTAGTCGGCCCGCACCGGCTGGCCGGTTCTGCCAACAAGGACCGGTGACGGCGGGTCCTTCCTCCTTCGCCGACACCGGCGGCCCGGAACCGGCCGCCGGTCACCCTGCTCCGCCGCGGCCCGGAACCGACCGCGGCCAGGTTCGTCCAGCACGGTTCAACGGCACCGCGACCCTTCGCCGCAGCCCCGCTACGATCGAGGTGTCTTAGGTTTACTTCAACGCGGTGCGACGGTGTCGCGTCCTTGTTCAACTTCACGGCGCAGCGTGACGGCGTCGCGCATTACTTGTCGTTCGATCACGCGTGGTGCGACGGCACCACGCCATTCCATCCCTACCATATTAGAAACAATATTCAAAATGGAGGAGGGTCGGCCGTGTTTGTGCGGTCCGGCCCCCTCTCATTAATTGATAGCAACTGGTCGTAAATTCACGAAGGACGACAAAGTAGAATTCACGAACAAAGATAATTAAATAAACCCCTACCTTGAGCATAGATAGAACGGGGGTTCGCCGTGGAAAACGACGTCGCGAGGTGAAGCTCCGTATATTGACGGTGAACGTCCGAGGAGGAAGTGGCGTCTCCTTTTCTTTGACACGGGAATAAGATCAAGAGGGTGCTTCATCGATCCTCGGAAAAAGGGGGTCACACACCGGCTGCGGGGAGAAGAAGAGACGGCACGTTAATCTCTTCTTACGGTGATAGCGTTCTTCATCGAAGTCTTGATGTTCTTCGTGATGAAGATGAAAACACCCAAGAGTTCTCTCCTCCAATGTCCACACACAACAACCAACCAAAATAAAATAAGGCTCATCATTATTTTATTAACTCAAGCCACAATTCAAAATTCAAAACTTAATTTAATTAACTGAATTGGGGGTTGGCATACATAAAAAGAGGAGAGGAAAAGTCAAAAGAGTTACACAACATAAGTGGGGGGGTTATGTGGAGTTAGGGATTTATGGAAATTGAAAAGGTGGGGGCTCGTGTGGGACCCACCTCACCATTAATCCACACAAGAGAAACTAACAAACAGTGGGTCCCAACCTAACTCCTACACTTAGCTTCAAACTCATGGAGAAGAGAAATAAAATTCATAACGAAAATTTTATTTCACTAACACTTAATCCATAAATTTAAACAACTCATAACGAGCAAACACAACTCTAGGAAAGGAGTTACTAAGCAATTACCGGCGCTACGGTTCTATCGGCGCCCTCGGAATTCGATTTCGAGCAACGGTTCAAAAGATAGGAATTCTCGCTCGTTCGTTCACTGAACGTACCCGAGCTATACTTCGGATAGAAATTCTGGGCACACCAGGACTCAGAATCAAGTGCCGTCCGAAACTGCGTTCTTGTATAATCCCAAAGAAAATTAAGAAAAAAAAATTCCCTTGAATTTTACGGGTCTTTACATTACTCCCACCTCGGGGATTTACATCCCCGTAAAGCTACAACACAAACTAGGGATACAAAAACGGTACTGAGCACGCATCTGAGCCTCCTGCTCTCATGTGCTCACCTGGAGGTTCCCATACTGCCAGTGAAAGCGCACCCGAGGAATCATCCATCCTCATAGGATCTGCTCCTATCGATCATCCATTCCCACTGGAACCTCCGTGAAAGACACCCCACCACCATCGTCCAGTTTCCCATGGTCGATGATGTGTGAAGGATCACACACGTATCTCCTCAGTTATGATACGCAGAAGTTGTCGTGCACCTGGTGCAACTGAGGTGGATGTGTCAAGTAGTAAACCACCTCTCCTACCCAGTTGAGGACCTATAAATGGTCCACTGAACCTCTGGGATAACTTGCCGCCTTGGCCACATCTCCATAAACCTCATCAAGGTAAACCCCATATAAGGACATGATATAAGGCCCCGACCTTAAACCTTACTTAATATTCAATTAAATGAATAATTCACATTGAGGATCTTTTCAGGTTTAGAGTTTTAGAGAATTAGGACATAACTATTACATCTCAAAAGATTAAAAAGTTGAAACTTTTACTAAGTTTCCATAAAATAAAAAATCTTAAAAAGAAACATGTCCAGTTCCATGTTTTAGGTTGCATGACTTTCCCTTGATCCCATCCTTGACTATATTCCACGTCGAGTCCTGTGAAAAACATTTCAAAAACTTGGGATGAGCATAAAAATCTCAGTAAGGGATACAAAAAGAATGAAAACTGTTAGTTTTTCAAAACAACAAGTAAACCATGTATACTTTATCAAAGTAATACATTTCACCATTTCGATGTAGTGAAAACTCATCACTGAATAAAAGTTCATTACATACCCTTCTGTAACCAAAATATTACCATAAAACCCATATAAATATCACATAACATATAAAGGTAACTTGGGACATAAACATACTTAAGTGGAATAACCATAAGGTCGACTTCCACACATATCACTTAATGGAATAGCCATTCAGCCAACTTCCATACATACTTAATGGAATAGCCTTACGGCTGACTTCCATACCCAATGCAGTGGAGGTTATAACGTAACCACCCATCCTGGTATTCACGGCACCACCCGTCATATGGTTTATCACGTAACCACCCGTAAAATGTCCAAGTACCATTATAAAATTATAACACATAAAACCAATATAAAGGAATGATAAAATTTCCACATTTCAATCACAATATATCATTTAAATATATTGACAAAATATAATCCTTTATCAAAAACATTTTCAATACCAAAATACATAAAAGAGTATATGGTATTTATTTTATTTTAAAAACATTACGGCTTGTTGAGGATGCCAAAGATCAAATAATACTCGCGGCGGTGGAAAAGGTCATTTTCACCGCATACGTTAAAAGAAACATTCCTTTTTGTCGTTTAGTAAAACACTTCGTAGAAAAAGATTCATTTTGTATAAAATTTAAAGTAAAATGGGTTTATACACCTTATAAAAGAAAGTTGTGTATAAAACGAAATATGCCTCAATGAAAAGAGATTGAGACGAAGTCCCTTACAAAGATGGTATCCTTGGTTTAAGGATAAATCAATTACATAATTATGTGTGACAAACGAATACACAAAATATAAGGGGATATTAAGTGTAAAACAATCAGAGGTTATTCACACATATTCATCGAACGACATATTCATGGAGTATAAGTTTATCCCAAAGAATCAAATTTGGGTTAAGAAGTTCCCTTGCAAAAATGTGACAGCCTAATGGCGTCACTAGAAAATTCAGAAAATGAGTTGATGAGAGATAAAAGGGTATCTCATCACATGGAAATAAAATTTAAATCAATAAGGATATAGAAGAACATATCCCAACATAATAGTATGTGAATTAAAATACATAACAAAAGAAGTCTTTTAAAAAGAGGAGGGTGAATGGTTCCCTTACCGACATGGGTATCTTTCGAAACATACACCCCATGAAAGAAGGACAATACAAAATTTATGTAAATACTCATAAATGAAAATATATTACACAACGAGTAAAATAATGGGCAGTACATACACCACTCAAAGGAAATTGTGGAAAATGTAGCATAAATCTCATGGGAATAAAAGTGAGATGAAAAATCCCTTACGAAAACTCGGCAGCCTAACGACGCCACATAAAACTTACAAAAATGGATTGATGAGATCAACTAGAGTATCTTGTCATATTAAAATAATGATTATAGAAATAGGAATATAAAAGAACATCCCCCAACATAACAAATAGGAGCTTCAAATAAGTGATATAAAGGAGAGTACTTAAAAAGAAAGAGAGAGGTTAGATCTCTTACGAAAATTCGGCAGCCTAACGGCGCCACTCAAAACATTCAAAATGGATTGATGAGAGAGAATATGGTCTCTCATCATATGAACATTAAAATTAAAGTAAGAGTAATATATAATAACATCCCAATAACAAGAAAGATGATCTTTAAAATTAATTACATAAAAGAGCGTACTTAAAAAGAAAGAGAGGAGTAGGATCCCTTACCTAGGGTCCGACTTGACTCGA
Organism: Viscum album; assembly: GCA_963277665.1. NCBI lineage: Eukaryota > Viridiplantae > Streptophyta > Magnoliopsida > Santalales > Viscaceae > Viscum > Viscum album. The sequence goes on along the minus strand of OY728121.1, from coordinate 198,103,219 downwards.
TCGTTCTTTAACGTCCTGAATAATAAACTTGAGTTAATTTCTACTTGCTTAAGAATTTTTTTCAAGTTCATTATTCCTTTTATATCAATTAATGAGATGTTATAAACATTATGTAATCATTTAAGTTAATAATGTTTTTTTTTGTCGATATATGGTTCTTAAGTCAAAAGTGGACTTCTTACAATTACATGTTGTTCGTGTGGTCAAAGGTTCTTTATATCCAGAATGAAATTCCTGATTTGGATATCATATCTATCATATATATCCATCATATACATGTATTTATAATATTACATAATCATTTAGAGGTTAGAAATGAAATGCACCGTTCATGGAGGCGGTAAGCCGTACGTACGCATGAACGCCACTTTCATTTCTATGTCATATTAATGGAATTAAAAATAAATGAGAGATGTGTATATTTTTAATTCCAGAATTATATTCATCCTTTAGATGTATCATACATCATATATATCCATTATATGTACTTATAATAGTACATTACATTTGAAGATAAGAAATGAAATGCACCATTCATGGAGACGGTAAGCCGTACGTACGCATGAACGCTACATTCATTTATATCTCATACTTTAATGGAAAGAAAACAAAAATGATATAAAGGTATATTATAATTCCAGTATAACATCATTTATAATAACTTTAAATCCCTCCTTTATACATCCCACATATGGCATTAACGAATCCATTCACTTTGAGGGGGCGGTAGTCCACACTTCCTAAAACGAAGATATCGCATATACCCATAATGGAAGCCATAAAGGTATGCCACAAATGAAAAATACAGAATATTAAGTAAAACATAAAAATACTATATATCATATATAGAGATAGTGACATCTTAATGGCCACATTTGAAGGTGTTATATGAGTGTTGAACAATCATCGTTTCATGAGGCAGAAATTCGCCATCCACAGAAACAGTATGTTATTTAACCATTAGATGATGGTGTGTATAAGTGTAGCTCGAATCCTTATTATAAGAACATCCTAGTATATTGAATATACTGGAGTTGTTACAAAAGAAATGAATAAAAAGAGTTTAGGGGGTTGGAGAAGAAAAATTAAACAAAAGAGCACAAGTGAAGACGTTACCTTAAAATAGGTAACTCCATTTGGTTTGAACCAAAAAGGGTTTCTTGAAGAGATTCCTGCCTAAGTTAAGGCTTCTAGAATGATGAGAGGGATGTGGAGAGACAAAATTATCAGAGCTTGGCCGAACCAAAGGCTTGAGACGTGTGAGTAAGATGGTAGAGTTGGGGGCCTTTTATAAGAGAAGAGGAGGGGCACTCTTGGAAAAGTATAAAATGTTACTTTATTTTCAAATGGTTTTCGGATTTTAATTGTCCCACATTGATTTTTTTCAAGGATAAGGTGATAAGGTTTTGAAATCTACCCATCCAATAGGTTTTTTACATGTGTAGGTCCTATATTTTGCATTATCTTTCCATTTTATTTAAATTGTTAAATAATTAGTTCATCTCTACATCATCATGATGCATAATGAATTTAATTTATTTAATGTATAAAAATTATAAAAAATATACTATGTTGTAGGAAATCTTTTTATCTTTCCAATTACTATTTATAGTCAAAATTCTGACTTTTATAACCACATGTAAAAATTGTTTTAGTAAAACAAATCATGTTTGTGACATTTTTATTTTAACTTCAAATAAAAGGCATAAATGTCATTATCAAACCCAAGTGGCTCCATGGGGTACCAAAAATCGACCCATGCATTGTCTTGTTCTGACATAAATCATCCAATAGGGTTAGGACAAGTTTCTAGATATTTTCAGTTTATTATAATATCATTTTTACCTTAAATCACACTAATTACCTTTAATCGCGATTAATAAATCTTAAAAGTTACTTTTCAACAAAAATTATTTTCATCCCATTGAACCACATTTTACATAACAATTAAAATCATTTAAATTGGATTTTTGAAATTTAAATCACAGAAGTGGTAAAGTCCCATTTAAACGAAAAATCAAATTTTGTAACCACTACTTTGTGGTTTCACTATTCATCAAAAATTGATGTTTTTCAGAAAACTACCAAAAACTCACCCAAAGCTATATTTGATATTCCGAATTCAAAAATGATTTCTATTTCAACAAATTCATAACATAGAAGTTGAATTAATTAATTTTATAATTAAATCCCGCTGTTAAAACAAATAGAGTGTTTTTATGAAACAATATCTTTCAAAATATTGACACTCATTTATGTCCAATCATAAAGTGATATTAATTACAATGACCACCATTGGATTAAATGGTAAAAATATATTATATTTACACTTTAAAACCAATTAAAAAGATAATCTAATCATACAAATAAATTAGATTAAAAAGAGGTTTTGAATTAAAATACAACATTTTTCACTATTCATTAAAATTGTACTTTTTCGGAAAAATATCAAAAATTTACACAGAGTAAATTTTGATGTCCCGATTAAAAAGAAGAATTTTATTTTGTCAAATATAACATATAAATTTGTCAAAAAGTTTATTTAAAAGAGGTTCTCCATCAAAAGGCGGTTAATCGACCTTTTAAAAAATATTAGACTGTCTACGCTTAAAATTGGATTCATTCGCATTTTTAATCCTCTATCATTTATTATAAAGAGTAAAAATATTTGACAAACATATATAATAATTTTGTAGTTAGTTCTTTTCATTCCCTCCATTACAACTTCTAGGAATTAACTATCATTTAAAATAATATTATTTTATTATTAGAGTGCAACGTAAGATTCCCAAGAAACTCGTTGTTGCATATTGGACACGCCATCGAGAATAGCATCCCCTTTAAAGTAATATTAATATTTTATTCACAAATATGGATAAATATAACAATGTCATATTCTCTATTTACCTGGGGTGTTACATCCTTCCCCCCTTTTGGGAATTTCATCCTCGCAATTTTAAAATTGAACTTGGAAACATTCTTGAAAGTCCCGCATCGGAACAAGAGTCGGTAAAACAATCACTTTAAGATAAAGAAAGATAAGTACAAAGGTCACCCGAGTTAACCCATACTAGGATTCCAAGTATGAAAATATGGACATGGAGGAAAAAACAAAGGGTCGTGTTCTGATGGAGAGTGATAGTAAACATTTCTAGGAGAAAGTTAACCATAAGAAAATCACAAACATGTGATGGGTTAAACGGTATTCGATTCCCCAGTAGGAAATGTTAACAGACAACATTTTTGTTTTAAGTTAATTTTCATTAAGGAATTTTTTTTTTAGCTTAAATAAATCCTTATGAAACATATTTACTTGTCATGTAGACTTTCAACTTTTACTAGATTCCTTAATCAAACTCATATTTTCTCCAAAAGATGAGTTTTTAGGAAGACTTGTTTTCATTAAGAGTATTATAATCAATTTCTAGAGAATCACCTAATCCACAAAAGAGAACTATATACTTCCAATTTCTTTAGACTCTAACAAAAACCAAAACCAAAAAGGTTAGTACAAGATCAGATAACCCTGAAAAGGAAAACCCTTTATAAAAAGAAAATCTATTCTTAATCTCCAAAATTTTCCCAACAACACCCAAAGTCCAATGAGGACCATTCGATAAACAATTTGTCCATATAATTCTTCAAAGTAAACCAAACTAAGATTGAATCCCAAATATTTGAAGGATTTAGTCACATAGTCTTCCAAGTTATGTCGTAACAATTATCTCCACAAAAAAACATCAGTTGCTCCTAAAGTCTCGCATTGAAAAGTAATTAACCTAATCACATATCCTCTATGATAAGTTAATCATTTTAATAAAAACCAAAAATCAACTTACTCTTAATTCATAAAGTCACCTAACTAAAACGAATAAGTCATACTAACAAGGGAATTCACGTAGTCCAGTGGTAGGCGATAAATACCCATTTCACTTTGGTTGTGGGTTCGATTCCCGCAGCTTTGTCCGACGCGACGGGTTGTCACACAGTCTGCGTGTTATCCTTTTTCCAGAACTACATAATTCTTAAAACATTCCCCAAAAACGAGATAAAATCATCAAAAATAACCATAATGTAATTTAACCTCAATTTTATCTCATTACTTTCACTTTCCATTATTACATATAGTAACCCATAATTACCTCAAAAGTAAGGATCATATAAACCCAAATGGTTCTTTATAACTATGTCCACAAAAGAACAGATTACTATTCATTGAATAAAATTTTCATATATCAAACATCAGTGTTACACATACTTTAAAAAGTCTCCTAATGTACCCCATCATCAAAAGAGACTTAATACTCTTAAGAATTTCACCATAACTCTTGAATCCCTTATATGTTAACTTCATACTCATTCAATATTCTTCATGATCTATTAACCATTACTTTCCAACTTATTCTGAAATACTTATTTCCTACAAAAAAAAAATCATGAATCATATCCTAAGATTCCAAAATAGGAAAACAAAAGTTAAGAAATAATCCATACCTTTGAATGGTCATTTTTAGTTTCTTCATCCTCAATCGGAATGGAATTAGGTATTGGTAAACGAATATTTGTACGATCTTGGTGATCCCATTCCCGAAACTTCTTCATAGGACATGTGTTTGCATAATGACCATGCACACTACATTTAAATCATTCAATTGATCCCTCAGAAAGAACTTCTTTCCCTTTCCTAGAGACAACTGATGCTTCCTTTTTCCATGGAAGGTTCTTCCTTTATGACCTTCATTTCCACATACATATCATATTTATGTCCCTTTGAAACATTTTCCTAGGTGTTTCGTTCCACATCTTTGACACATAGGTTTTTTAACACACTTTCCTTTATGATTATTACCTGCAGTTCCGTAAGGATTTGTTTCTCGCATATATGATGCCTTATAGAAATTAACATGGTTTAGGTGGTCAATCATGACTCCAGATAGTTGGTTGAGGATATACACAAGTGTTCTCATTGCAACTCCCATATCATTCAGTTGCTCACTTAGAAAACTGTCACAGTTTCCTTCACATCTATTGTTACTTTGGTGCCTACTAGATCCAGCCATTTACTAAAACCAAAAAGGTCAGTGTGAGTATATCAAAAAAACCATCATGTACTATTGAGGAAGATAAACACTAAGATATACTTACTCATTCACTTAATCTAAAACTAGGACTCTTTCTAAAATCCTAACCATTATGGTAATGCCACTTATGCTTAAAGAATACCCTAACCTCTAAAGTTATCTAAACTGACCTTTGATACCAACTATAAGGCCCCGTCCTTAAACCTTACTTTATATTGAATTAAATGAATAATTCACATTGAGGATCTTTTTAGGTTTAGAGTTTTAGATAATTAGGACATAACTATTACATCTCAAATGATTACAAAGTAGAAACTTTTACTAAGATTCCATAAAATAAAAACTCTTAAAAAGAAACATGTCTAATTCCATGTTTTAGGTTTCATGACTTTCCCTTGATCCTATCCTTGACCCTATTCCATGTTAAGTCCTGTGAAAAACATTTTAAAAACATGGGATTAGAATAAAAAGCTCAGTAAGGGATACACAAAGAATGGAAACTGTTAGTTTTTCAAAACAACAAGTAAACCATGTATCCTTTATCAAAGTAATACTTTTCACCTTTTCGAAGTAGTAAAAACTCTTCACTGAATAAAAGTTCATTACTTACCCTTCTGTAACCAAAATATTACCATAAAACCCATATAAATATCACATAACATATAAAGGTAACATGGGACATAAACATACTTAAGTGGAATAACTATAAGGTCAACTTCCACACATATCACTTAATGGAATAGCCATTCGGCCAACTTCCATACATACGTAATGGAATAGCCATACGGCCGACTTCCATACCCAATGCATTGGAGGTTATAATGTAACCACCCATCCTGGTATTCACGGCACCACCCGTCATATGGTTTATCACATAACCACCCGTAAAATGTCCAAGTACCATTATAAAATTATAACACATAAAACCAATATAAAGGAATGATAACATTTCCACATTTCAATCACAATATATCATTTAAATATATTGAAAAAATAGAATCCTTTATCAAAACCATTTTCAATACCAAATACATAAAACAGTATATGGTATTTAATTTATTTTAAAAACATTACGGCTTGTTGAGGAAGCCAAAGATCAAATAATACTCGTGGTGGCAGAAAAGGTCATTGTCACCGCGTACGTTAAAAGAAACATTCCTTTTTGTCATTTAGTAAAACGCTTAGTAGAAAAATATTCCTTTTGTATAAAAGTAAAAGTCAAAGGGGTTTATACACCGTATAAAAGAAAGTTGTGTATAAAATGAAATATGCCTCAATGAAAGGAGATTGAGACGAATTCCCTTACAAAGACAGTATCCTTGGTTTAAGGATAAATCAATTACATAATTATGTGTGACAAACGAATACACCAAATATAAGGGGATATTAAGTGTAAAAAAATCAGAGGTTATTCACACATAATAATAGAACGACATATTCAAGGAGTATAATTTTATCCCAAAGAATAAAATTTGGGTTAAGAAGTTCCCTTGCAAAAATTTGACAGCCTAATGGCGTCAGTACAAAATTTTGAAAATGAGTTGATGAGAGATAAAAAGGGTATCTCATCACATGGAAATAAAATTTAAATAATAAGGATATAGAAGAACGTATCCCAACATAATAGTATGTGAATTAAAAGATATAACAAAATAAGTCTTTTAAAAAGAGGAGGGTGAAAGGATCCCTTACCGACATGGGTATCTTTCGAAACATACACCCCGTGAAAGAAGGACAATAAAACATTGATGTAAATACTCATAAATGAAATTATATTACACAACAAGTAAAATAATGGGCAGTACATACACCACTCAAAGTAAATTTTGGAAAATGTAGCATAAATCTCACGGGAATAAAAGTGAGATGAAAAATCCCCTAAGAAAATTCGGCAGCCTAACGGCGCCACATAAAACATACAAAAATGGATTGATGAGATCAAATAGGGTATCTCATCATATTAACATAATTTTTATAGAAAGAAAAATATAAAAAACATCCCCCAACATAACAAAGAGGATCTTAAAAGAAGTGATATAATAAAGAGTACTTAAAAATAAGGAGAGAGGTTAGATCTCTTACGAAAATTCGGCAGCCTAACGGTGCCACTCAAAACATCCAAAATGGATTAATGAGAGAGAATAGGGTCTCTCATCATATGAACATAAAAATTACAGTAAGAGTAATATAAACTAACATCCCAATAACAAGAAAGATGATCTTTAAAAGTAATTACATAAAAGAGCGTACTTAAAAAGAAAGAGAGGAGTAGGATCCCTTACCTCGGGTCCGACTTGACTCGATCGTTCTTTAACGACCTGAATAATAAACTTGAGTTAATTTCTACTTGAATAAGAACCTTTTTCAAGTTCATTATTCCTTTTATATCAATTATTGACATTTTATAAACATTGTTTAATCATTTTAGTTAATAATGTTTGTTTTTTCGATATTTGGTTCTTAAGTCAAAAGTGGACTTCTTACAATTACATGTTGTTCGTGTGGTCAAAGGTTATTTATATCCAGAATGAAATTCCTGATTTGGATATCATATATATCATATATATCCAGAATATACATGTATTTATAATATTACATAATCATTTAGAGGTAAGAAATGAAATGCACCATTCATGGAGACGGTAAGCAGTACGTACGCATGAACGATACTTTCATTTCTATGTCATATTAATGGAATTAAGACTAAATGAGAGATGTGTCTATTTTTAATTCAAGAATTATATTCATCTTTTAGATGTATCATACATCATATATATCCATTATATGTACTTATAATAGTACATTACATTTGAGGATAAGAAATGAAATGCACCGTTAATGGAGACGGTAAGCCGTACGTACGCATGAACGCTACTTTCATTTCTATCTCATAATTTAATAGAATGAAAACAATAATGATATAAAGGTATATTATAATTAAATTATAACATCATATATAAGAACTTTAAATCCATCCTTTATACATCCCACATATGGCATTAACGAATCAAATCACTTTGAGGGGCGGTAGTCCGTACTTCCTAAAATAAAGATATTGCGTTTACCCATAATGGAAGCCATAAAGGTATGCCACAAATGAAAAATACATAATCTTAAGTAAAACATAAAAATATTATATATCATATATAAACATAGTGACATCTTAATTTCCACCATTTAAGGTGTTATATGAGTGTTGAACAATCATCGTTTCCTGAGACAGAAATTCGCCATCCACAGAAACAGTATGTTCTTTAACCATTAGTTAAAGGTGTGTGTAATTGTATCTCGAATCCTTGTTATAACAACATCCTAGTATATTGAAGATACTGTATTTTTTACAAAAGAAATTAATAAAAAGATTTTAGGGGGTTGGAGAAGAAAAATAAAACAAAAGAGCACAAGTGGAGACGTTACCTTAAAATAGGGTAACTCCCTTTGGTTTGAACCAAAAGGCTTTCTTGAAGAGCTTCCTGCCTAAGTTAAGGATTCTAGGATGAGGATTGGGATGTGGAGAGACAAAATGTTCAGAGATTGGACGATCCAAAGGCTTGAGAGGTGTGGGTAAGGTGCTAGAGGTGGAGGCCTTTTATAAGAGGAGAGGAGGGCACTCTTGGAAAAGTATAAAATGTTACTTTATTTTCAAATATTTTCGGATTTTAATGGTCCCACATTGATGTGTTTCGAGGATAAGGTTATAAGGGTTAGAAATCCACCCATACAATAGGTTTTTGACATGTTTAGGTCCTAGAGTTTTCATTATCTTTCCATTTTATTTAAATCGTTAAATAATGGGGTCATCGCTGCATCATTATGATGTCATAAACACTTTAATTTATTTAATGTCTAAAAATTATAAAAAAAATACTATGATGTAAGAAATATTTTTATCTTTCCAAGGACTATGTATAGTCAAAATTCTGACTTGTATAACCATATGTAAAAAATTTTTTAGTAAAACAAATCATGTTTGTGACATTTTTATTTTAACTTTAAATAAAAGGCATAAATGTCATTATCATACCCAAGTGGCTCCATGGGGTACCAAAAATCTACCCATGGGTTTTCTTGGTAAGCCATAACTCATACAATAGGGTTAGGACAAGTGTCAAGATATTTTTATTTTATTATAATACCATTTTTACCTTAAATCACACTAATTAACTTTAATCGCGATTAATAAAACTTAAAAGTTACTTTTCATCAAAAAATATTTTCATCCCATTGAACCAAATTTTACTTAACAATTAAAATAATTTAAATTGGATATTTGAAATTCAAATCCCAGAAGTGGTAAAGTCCCATTTAAATGAAAAATCAAATTTTGTAACCACTACTATGTGGTTTCACTATTCATCAAAAATCAATGTTTTTCAGAAAAATACCAAAAATTCACCATAAGCTATATTTGATATTCCAAATTTAAAATGATGTCTATTTTACCAAATTCATAACATAGAAGTTGCATTAATTAATTTTATAATTAAATCCCGTTGTTAAAACAAATAGCGTGTTTTTATGAAACAATATCTTTTAAAAGATTGACACTCATTTATGTCCAATCTTAAAGTGATATTAATTAAAATGACCACCATTGGATTAAATGGTAAAAATATATTCTATTTACTCTTTAAAACCAATTAAAAAGATAATCTAATCATATAAATATATTATATTAAAAAGAGGTTTTGAATTAAAATACAACATTTTTCACTATTCATTAAAAATTGAACTTTTTCGGAAAAATACAAAAATTTTACACAAAGTAAATTTTGATGTCCCGATTATAAAGAATAATTTTATGTTGTCAAATATAACAAATAAAATTGTCAAAAAGTGGATTTAAAAGAGGTTCTCCATCAAAAGGCGGTTAATAGACCTTTTAAATAATATTAGACTATCTACGCTTAAAATTGGATTCATTCGCATTTTTAATCCTCTATCATTTATTTTAATGGGTAAAAATATTTGAAAAACATATATAATCATTTTTTAGTGAGTTCTGTTCATTCCCGCCATTACAACGACTATGCATTAACTACCATTTAAAATAATATTATTTATTATTAGAGTGCAACGTAAGATTCCCAAGAAACTCGTTGTTGCGTATTGGGTACGCCATCGAGCATAGAATCCCCTTTAAAGTAATATTAATATTTTATTCACAAATATGGATAAATATAAAAATTTCATATTCTTTATTTACCTAGGGTGTTACACGTGATCATCAACCTCGAACTCTTGAGGCTTCCAAATCCTGTCAGCGTAAGGCTTCTGTCGGCCCTGTGTTGTCCTCATCCTCTCTTGGATGACCTGGACCTTCTCTAGTCTCACAAGAGCTGCTATGATTTCTTCTCTGCTGATAAGGGAAATCTGGTCTAATCCCCTGGATGAACCACAATTATTTCCTAATACAGTCAATCCTGACATGAATGATGCATTCATGCCATGGATGACGTCGTAAGGCCTCGACATAACTACCAAGAGATCCAACTGTCACTCTCGCCTCCAAGGGTCGAGTCACACTGTCGGCATCAGTGTGAGGTTACTAGGTCTCCTCCAGTTGAAATCTCGAAAGTGAGGGTCAAGTCAACAGTCTTAATCAGGATCATTCAGTATCAACCAAACAAAAGTACAGGAAAGAAAACTTCACAAAGATAAGTGTCTTTTCATTATTGAAGCTCATGGTACAAATACACAAATGTAACAACAACAAAACTAGAAGAAACATGATCAATAGCCTCCAGGTCTGGAGCTAGTCCCGCTCCTATCCATCTGCTTCTAGAGCTCCATTACCATAGGCCTCAGCTGCCTGAAGCTGATCTCTCCCATGTCCTCATGTCCCCTGCGGTCGGGGTGGGCCTCCTGGTGGTGGTGGTGGAAACACCCCGATGCGTCATCCACCTCCAGCTGCACGACCTGCTCCTCTTCCATGGCCACCTGCTCCTTGCGGTCTGCCCTGATCAAACCTCTTCCTCTGCCTGGGAGGTTCTTCATTTAACTGCTGGTCATCTTCATGGAGGGTCGGACAGTCACGTGCCATGTGACCAATCCCGCCGCAGGAGTAACATTGTCCACTCTCGGCACGACTGGCTCTGACTGCACCCCTGTTCCCCTGCACAACTGAACCTGAGTCGTGTAGTCGGCCACCGGTAGGTCTGGTCCTCTTGGACCTATGCGTCATCTGTCTACTGTCTGCTACAGAAGACTCTACCACAAGCCGGCTAGTGGTGGGTCGTGCTGCTGGAGACTGCTCATCAAGGAAACTCTCCACTAAGAGGGCACTCTCCAACACCCCTGTCTGGGTCGGAATGCTGTGAGAAACAACAGAAGCTCTAATCTCCCGCCTGAGCCCATGCTCGAAGGTTCGGGCCCTGAAGAACGAGTCACGTACCATATCTGTGGAGTAGCGCGAGAGGTCTGTGAACCTCGCTGAATACTGTGCCACTGTCATGCTTCCCTTCTGCAGCTGACGTAGATCTTGTATACGCACCGCTCGAAGGGTGGCTGGTACAAACTCTGCCCGGAATAGGCTCTCGAAGTCTTCCCAAAGAAGTGTCGCCTCGTCATGCATCTGGAGCATCAGGATCCACCATCTCCCTTCTGCTGCCTGAAGAAGGCTAGCAGCAAGGATCACCATGAAGTCTGCCAGTGTCCACACTAGCCTGAAGTCTCTCACCACAGCCTCCAGCCAATCCTCAGCCGCCTGCGGGTCCATCTCTCCCCGGAACCTGGGTGGCCTCTGGCGCTGGAACTCGTGCAGTGCGCTCAAGCGACGTACACCCTCTGCTGATGGGGCTAGAGGCATCGGTGGACCAATGGGTAATAGTACCGCTGGTGCGCCTGCTAGTACCTCAACTGGGATAGGGCCCTGTACTGAGGCCACGTCGCTCGGCGGGCTGTCAGTACAAACAACTCTCGAGGCTCTAGCTGGTCATCCGCGGGGAGGCATCCTGAAAGAAACAAACATGACACGGTCAAAAGATTTATACATGGTGAGCTGACCTGGTTTGAGCTGATATTTAAAGACATCTGGAAACACACACGCAATCAGTGTTTTCGTGCACAAAGTCGGAAATCAGTTGTCAGGGTCCTTGTGTATGGATATTTCGGCAGCCCGCACCAACACTGGACTCCCTAAACTGAAGACCACACTCGATACCCTTAACATTATTGCTTCACAGAAAGAATATATTAGAGTTATAAGTTCTGCGGTAGAACAGAATCCTTTGATACCAATTTTTCACGACCCGTCCTCGGGGCCCATGTTGTGACTACCCCATGCCCACCATCCATAGGCCAGGGGCTGGCGACTAGCACCAAAGTCGTAAATCCTAATAAATGGGAAGGAATTTCCTTTATAAAAGTAAACAAAACACCACAGAGTACAAGAAGAAGTAAAAAACTAAGTATAAAGAGAAGTGATGAAAGGTAAATGGGCCAGAATACAAACCCAAATGAAAGTACAACTACAAATAAAGAATGTACAGCAGAAAAAGACAACTGCTAGAAGGACGGAAGCGGCTCCTGGGTCTTCCACCACGGATCCTACTTGAAGAGTAGGTACAGATAGCCTCCACAACGCTCTCTCCCGTCAACCTCCTCTGAGAGTCGTCTCACCGTGAAGTCCACCTCTGGATACTGACTAGTCGTGTAGTCCACCTCCGGGTACCATCCAGTCCTCGAACACTCGACCTCCATTAGCACTACCCATCGTCTGTAACTAACACAACGAGGTGTGGGCATAGCCAGTGCAGTGGTGAGTATAATGATACTCAGTAGCGACCCCGAGAACCTCAAGGTCTCACTAAAACCAACAAGGATAACCACAAAAAAGATCTCAACAGATAACCTCTACTTAGTAATATGCCCATACATATACCTAAGTTATCAAGTAACCCATCTCAATCATGAGGAAACACATGGATTATGAAATCAACGGATAACCACTACCCAGGTATATTCCAATACATATACCTAAGTTATCAAGTAACCCATCTCAATCATGAGGAAACACAAAGGTCATAGACTCAGCTCAAACCAGGATTTTCATTATTGAAACCGTAACTGCTGAAGAGACCCGTCTCAGGAGTGTACAATGGTCATGTAACGACTCCGAGGTACTGCTTACTAACCTAAGACTGCTGAGGTACTCCTCCTGTCGAGTATCGCGGGTCTGCGGCCAATTATCTTGCACTCCGTCCGCTATGAGTATGTCGCCAAATACCGGGCACTCCCCCTAGTAGCCTACAGAGGTACTCCTCCTGTCGAGTATCGCGGGTCTGTGGCCAACTACCGGGCGCTCTGTCTGCCGTGGGCCAGTCTCCAAATTTCAGGCGCTCCGTTCGCTGGGCTAGTCGACTCACTCCAAGTCGAGTCAGTCAAGCAGTCGTCAGGTCTCAGCCGGCTACACAGTCTCCGTACTCCGTACGCTCGTCTCCGGGAGGGTACGCTCCACGAGCTACAGGTCGATACTCCAAGTATCAAAAAGTCCCTGAAAGAAGTATCACAAAGGACCACCTCGTAATAGAGGTCTCAACGCAACAGACGGCGCGTCAATCGGATGCCCGGTCTGTGAGTTATTAGCCTTTTCGTCCCAGGGGCCCAGTTGGTTTCGTGAGCGAACGAACCCGGTCGTATCAAAACTGTACCTCGAACTCTCATAGGGTATACCCATAGGGATCGTTTCTCAACGTGATCACCTTCACCGCTGACGGTTCGTCAAACGGACGTCTGGTCTGAAAGATATCAGCTTTTCCGTTCCAGGGGCCCGGTTGGATTTAGGGTACGATCCAACCCGGCCACTATCCAATAGCAACCAAAACTTATGCTAAGTATTCCAAAAGTTCCGTCTCACTTAGAGGAATCCATCAAAGTCGACGACACGTCAATTGGACGTCCGGAACTCAGGATATGAGCGTTTCCACTCCGAGGGCCCGGTAGGTTTCATGTACGAACCAACATGGCTTAACTCAAAGTATTCCGAAACCTTGAGTGTAATATACCAAAACGATCGTCTCGATCCAAGGATCGCATCGCAATTGACGGTGCATCAATCGGAGACCCGTATCACATGTTATGGGCGTCCGACCGAAAAAATTTCGGTATTAAGGGGTTCGGGCCCGGTTCGACCCGGCCCGATACCCCCAGGGTCGACCCGAACTGGGTCTGGGTTCGGCCCGCATGGGCACGCCCCGGACAAGTCGGTGCAACCTGGCCTGGCCGGCACGGCCCGGCCCGACCTGGGCGGCCGGCCCGGCCTCGGCACAGCGCGCTGGCCAGGCGCTCGGCCAACCCGCCGCGCCGTTTGGCAAAGGGGGGGGGGGCTGCCCCTGGTGTAACCGCGTCCCCCCATTAAATGGGAGTTGTTTTGTTCTGGCCGGCCGGGGGAATTAATTCCCCCGGTTTCCCTTTTGTCTGGCCGGTTCTGCCAACAAGGACCGGCGACGGCCGTTCCTTCCTCCTTCGCCGACACCAGCGGCCCGGAACCGGCCGCCGGTCACCCTGCTCCGCCGCGGCCCGGAACCGGCCGCGGCCTCGTTCGTCCGGTGCGGTGCGACAGCACCGCGCCCCTCCGCCGCGGCCCCGCTCCGGTCGCGGTGTCTTCGGTTTTCTTCGACGCGGCGCGATGGCGTCGCGTCCTTGTTCAACTTCACAGCGCGGCGCGAAGGCGCCACGCATTACTTGTCGTGCGATCCCGCGTGGTGCGATGGAACCACGCCATTCCGTCCCAACCATATTAGAAACAATATTAAAAATGGAGGAGGGACGGCCGTGTTTGTGCGGTTCGGCCCCCTCTCGTTAATTGATAGCAACTGGTCGTAAATTCACGAAGGACAACAGAGTAGAATTCACGAACAAAGATAATTAAATAAACCCCTACCTTGAGCGTAGGAAAATGACGTCGCGAGGTGATGCTCCGTATGTTGACGGTGAACGTCCGAGGAGGAAGTGGTGTCTCCTTTTCTTTGACATGGGAAGAAGATCAAGAGGGTGCGTCATCGATCCTCGGAAAAAGGTGGTCACACACCGGCTGCGGGGAGAAGAATAGACGGCACGTCAATCTCTTCTTACTGTGGCGACATTCTTCGTCGAAGTCTTGATGTTCTTCGTGATGAAGATGAAAACACCCAAGAGTTCTCTCCTCCAATGTCCACACACAACAACCAACCAAAATAAAATAAGGCTCATCCTTATTTTATTAACTCAAGCCATAATTCAAAATTCAAAACTTAATTTAATTAGTAGAATTGGGGGTTGGCATACATAAAGAGGGGAGAGGAAAAGTCAAAAGAGTTACACAAATTAAGGGGGGGGTTATGTGGAGTTAGGGAGGTAAGGAAATTGAAAAGGTGGGAGCTCGTGTGGGCCCCACCTCACCTTTAATCCACACAAGAGAAACTAACAAACAGTGGGTCCCACCCTAACTCCTGCACTTAGGTTCTAACTCATGGAGAAGAGAAATAAAATTCTTAACGAAAATTTTATTTCACTAACACTTAATCCATAAATTTAAACAACTCATAACGAGCAAACGCAACTCCAAGAAAGGCGTTCCTAAGCAATTACCAGCGCCAAGGTTCCATCGGTGCCCTCAGAATTCAATTCCGAGCACCGGTTCAAAAGATAGGATTTCCCGCTCGTTCGTTCACTGAACGTACCCGAGATAAACTTCAGATAGAAATTCCAGGCACACCGGGACTCAGAATCAAGTTCCGTCAGAAACTGCGTTCTTGTAAAATCCCAAATAAAATTAAGAAAAACAATTTCCCTTGAATTTTATGGGTCTTTACTCAATATAAACTTGAATATTTAAATTTAGATTCCTGAAATAGATTAATCCATTCAGATTTCAACTATATGTATATGAAATCACATTATATTATTCATATAAAATATCATTCCCACTTAAATTAGTCAAGTTAAATGTTGAAATTTTTTTGATCTTAATGTTCATTTCATAATGTGGAAACATGATTAAAATAATGAAATAACCCACAATATAAATGGCTACAAGAAATAATAGAAACAAAACATCAAAAATCATCACTATTAGTTGCAATAACAGATAGAGATGTAGGTCAAAGTGGTCTCATATGAAGTTAGAAATAGATTATAGAGTAGGGTTGGCATTGAGTAGGTGTAGTTAAGTGAGGGAGAGAGACAGAAAGAAAGATGTTATGTAGGGTTCTTCAGGGATAATAACATCTCAAAAAGGAAAAACATAGAAAAAAAATAATGAGAGATGAAGTGGGTAAAAGAACATACATATGATTCTAGCCTATATTCTTCTGAGCGAACGTAGGGGAATAGTGCTATTTATAAGGGAGTTCAATGAGATCTCGAGAATCGAAACTAAGTGAATCTCGGTTAGGGTTCTTCTAAATAGATCGGTGACACTTTTATCAATGCATTCAAAAAAGTTCTCATAAAAGAAATCCTTATCTGTGATTTTTTAGAACTAATAAAACTCAATCTTTATCAGCACTACCGAAGTGTTGATAATATTGTCCTAGTCAGCCTTAAAACATTAGTTCTACCAAAAGATTTATAATTATACTTATGAATAAAAAATTTGTCAAAATATTTATATAATTAGATATTTGTTTAGTATAATTGTAAAATTATTTAGATCTATAACTATTTATTTATAAATACATTTATACTTTTAAAAAAATTAGAAAATATTATTCATAGTTATAAATTTATAATTTTATAAATATAGTAAATATTCATTTTAAAATATATTTATAATTATTTATTTATAATTAATACTATATTTATATCACTATAAATATATTTAAAATTATATATATAGTAAAAAATAAAAAAATAAAACCATTCGCTGTTTAAATATATTTATTATAATTTTATAATTATTTAATCATATAAATATTTATTTATAAATATATGAAAAATACTTTAAAAAATTAATATTTTTATATTTTTATATTTATATGTCTATATATTTCTATATTTATATATTTATCCTACTATATATATATATCCCGAAGGGTGCAGATCAATGGTAGTTTCCCTGGTCCGTCTCAGTGAGGACTCGTGTTCAAGTCTCACCAACTAAATTATTTAATTATATTTATTATATTATTATATTTATTTAAATAAAAATAATTATTTATTTATTGTATTATAGAATCATTTTCAAAAAATAATACTACTTTTTTTACAATAACTATAAATATGTATATTTATTAATTTATAAGTATATTAAATATACTTTTAAATTTTTATTAACAGATATTTATTTATAAATATATTTTTAGCATTGTTAATTGATAATCATAAATACATTCATTATTAAAATGAGAGAAATTGAATAATTCAAAATGAGTACAGTATAATAATATATTAAATAAATAGATTTGATTTATTAATTAAATATATATTATTAAAAAAATATGGATATATACATATATATCGATGTAAAGATGAATACGTACTGAAAATACTAAAACATAGAATATATAGATATATATATTATAAAATGATTGAATTCAAAGACTAAAAAGATTAAAAATGAATAAATAATACATAACAATAATAATATTAAAATTAAATAAATAAATATTTCTGATTAAAAACATGATATATTTAATGTATCAGGTTATAATGAAATTAAATAATATACTAAAATTTGAATAAATTACTAAAATATTACGTGTATGTGTTTCTATATAAAATTTTGGTAATTGTGTAAATATTTTTTGGGAGTGCATTGTATATAAAATTGAATTAATTACATATATGTTTGTGAAATCTATGAAACACATGGTAATTTATATGTATTAAATTGAAAAATAAAATAACATTAGAAATGAAAAAGATTTTAATATGGTTGCATTATATTTATTTTTTAAACAATTATATTTATTACATATATTATTTATTACTATTTATATTAAATATATGTATATATATATATATTATAAATATTAATTTTTATTAACAATTGTTTCATTAATGAAATTTTAAAATATTTTTTCAGTTATTCGTTTTTATTTTTTTATTTAATTATTACTATTTACTCTTTTTATGTATCTATATTTAATATATATTATTTGTTAATATTTATAATCTATATATATGTATATTAAATTTATTAATTTTTTTAATGATTTTTTATTTAATAATATATTTATTTTTCTTAATTTACTCATTTTTTAAATTTATTTTTTTTAAATGTCTCATTTTATTCATTTTATTCATTTTACATATCTATATATTTAATATATACTATTTATTAATTTTTATATTTTAAATATATGTATATTAAATTAATTAATTTAAACAATTATAATTTAATTAATGAAATTGTAAATATTTTTTTGTTTAATGATTTTATATTATTAAGGCACATTATCATCAATAAAATTAAAGCGCTGATAAAAGATATCCTTTATGAGTGCTAAAAAACCACTGATAAAGGATAACATTTATTATTTCTAAAAATAAAGCAATGATAAAAGGTACCTTTTATCATTGCTAATAAGAGCAGATAAAGGATACCCTTTATCATCTATTTTTTAGTGCTAATAATGGTTGACTTTATCAATGCTTTTTCTATCGCTGATAAATCCCAACGTAGTTTAAAGTGTCTTTGGTCGTAGTGGTTGTTTTTCCAAGATACATTCCGAATCCCCAAGTATTTTTTTTTCGGTACATGGCTATCACGAAATACGACGTGTATCTAGTATGTATATGCCTTGTTGTATCCAAATATAGGAAAAATTAAATTACATTAAAATAATTAATTATTGCATTAAAATGAAATTACACTATTGGTGAAAAAATTGTTTAGCTATGTAACAATGGTTTGACTTCTTAATAAAGGTTCAATTAATTTTTTGTGATTGTCTGTAATTATTGATTGTGTCATTTATTTTCTATAGATACATATATGATGGGTATCTAAAATAGATTTATAATGTCCATTAATATGAATGTTATTAATTAATTAATTTATTTATTGATCAATACAACCATGTTTATATTAATAATAAGGAATGAAAAAAGTGAATGATGACCAATGTAATTTTTTATATTATTTGGATGCGTATGAAAATTCTTGAACCTTGAATAGACCTATGCATGAGTTGGTTTTATTTAATTTTATCAATTACATTTGTCTGCATATATTTATTATGAAATTAAATATATTGTCCTGCAATTCATCCCAACCTCTTTTATTATACGTACCTATGTGTTCAAGGTTGTATATATAATTTCCCTTGACCTATTCTTTGGTTCCCCTCACCTGTGTGTGAGTTATAAGCATATGTAAAAAAATGAGTATCCCAGGGCACGTGGAAGAGGTTATAGAAATAACTAAGTCAATCTCAGCCAAGGTTATGCGTAGATCAAAAGGTGGAATTGTAAAGACCCTGAAATTTCTAAGAATTCTTTTTCCTTAAATTCTTTAGAATTTTATGTGTCTGCAGTTTCTGACGGTGCCTGATTCTGAAAACTGGTGTGCCCGGAATCAATTTCTGAAATTTTGTATAGGTACATTCAGTAAACATACGTGCGGGTTTTTGTATCTTTTGAATCGGTGTTCGAAATTGAAATTCGAGGACACCGATGAACTCACAGAGCCAGTATTCTCTTAATAGGACCTCTACCGCAGTTGCGTTTGTTCATGAGGGGATGTTAATTTTGGGGATTCTTTTGAATTAAATAAAATTTATGTGTTACATAATTTTATTTTAGGTGGAGGTTATTTTCTCCAAAGGGAAGTTGGAGGTGGGGCCCACCCCCACATAACCTCCCAAGGGAGGATATTTTGTGTTGGGGCCGACACGAGCACCTAACCCCTCAACTCCCCTTGAACCCCTTTAACCCCCCTTGAATTTATTGAGCCAACCCATTCTTAATTTATATTGCATGAACTATCCACCTTCCCTCCCCCTCAATTGTGCCAACAAAATTAATTAATGTCATAATTAATTAATTTGTGGTGTGATGACTACTTTTGAATTCATTTGAATTGCATGGCATCTTTAAAATATGAGGGATCCTATTATTTTATTTTATTGGGAAATATTTTGTTGGGAGGTTTTGGAGAATTAGAAGGAAAGTGTTCTTCCCACGAAGAATGCGAAGAACTTATTCCCCTCGATGAAAAACGCTTCACGTCTCCGAAGGACGTGAAGTAACATATCCTCCACTTCTTCAGCTAGATCATGGAAAGGAGGCTCCCTCGCCCACGATGTACACCGAACGCGTCGTCTCGACACGACGTTCTGAACTCTACTCGCTCCGGCATTGACGGAATGACGACCGTATTCCACGATGACCGATGTCCATGATGCCCATCTTCCATGGCTTGCCAACATGAAATGTCAATTAAAAGGTTGGGGGAAATTGGTTTATTTATTTGAAAAAGTGAATTATACCCTCGTACTTTGATGTTTATATTTGTATTGACGGTGGAAATTATTTTTGTTATTACTTAACACGGAGGGAGAGGGCCGAACAAACATAGCCCGATGACCCTCTATTGATTCTTGAATAAGTCAAAAATAGAGGCAGAGCCAAAATGGTGTGGTGCCATCGTACCACGCCAAAGGAAGAAGACCATGGCCATGAGGGGGCGGCGACCGAAGGCGGTGGAAACCAAAGGCCACGGCCAGGCCGGACCGACGTAGTGGTAGACCGGCGCCGTCGCGTCGGCCACATGGAGGAAAACTGCGGCCCGCATACATGGGCCCCTTAGGCCAGAGAATAACCGGCCAGCCTCATGCTGGCAGTGATAGAGGTTCGTGGAGTCCGCAGGCGCCATGCGGTGAGGGAACCGCGGCCCGTAACCACGGGCTGCTCGCCGGGCGAACCAGCCGGCTGCCTGTCGGCCAGGATGAAGACCGCAACGCCGCTTAGCTCTACATGGGAGGAAAAGTGGGCTTATGTGCAGGCCGCTCATGCCTGATAGAACCGGCCCTCTTCGGCTGGCCATGTAGGGAGAGGCGGCGCTGCCCGGCGCCGCCGGGCGAACCAGAACGACTAGCTCCGCGGGCCGGGTCCGCAGGTTGGGCCACGCCCCACCGGGCTAGGCTGACCCCCCAGTTGGGTCAGACCCGCCAAACCGGTTCGGGCCGACCCCTAGCTGGGTTGGACCCACCTATTCGTCTCGGGCCGACCCGCCAGCCCACTGGGCTTGACGGGCCGGGCCCGTCATCACCTAAATGCGAATATCACCAAGACCGCGTGTCCGAACCACACGCTGTCTGCGGCACTGGGAACCTCGTGACGAGATGGTCCTTTTTTGGTACTCTAAGTGAGATTTGAAAAAATTTGGAAAATGGCCGGGTTTGGATGGAGCGTAAATCCAACTGGGCCCTTGGAAGAGAAAAGCTGATAAATCTCAGATCGGGCGTCTGATTCTGTCACGTTGGGTTATTTTTTATGAGACAGAACTACGGGATACATCAACTCAGTACTTCATTGATGTATCTATATTGACTATAGGAGAGGACCCTCCTGGAATCAAATGTGTTGTGGGCGGGAACCTTGGTGCTGGCTGCGACAACTTCTGTATCGGAATCCTATGAGGGTTCGACAGCAACGACTACTATACTGTAATCCTACGTGTGTTCGACACCGATGACTACTGTACCGGAATCTTATGAGGGTTAGATAGTTCTGACTTCTGTTCCTGTATCCTGTGTGGGTCTGACAGAATTGCTAGTCTTGTATCCTGTGTGGGTTTGACAGCTCTGATGAATCATTGTTGGTCCTATATTTTGTGTGGGTCGGACAACTTAGACGAGATAGCAGGTCATGTATCCTGTGTGTGTCTGATAGCTTAGCTGGTCCTGTATCCTGTGTGGGTCTGATAGCATAGATGATCCAATGGATATATCTGATCATCTATATCTCTCTACTATTGTGGCATATCTCTGTGAGATGAGTCATGTCATTCAACCATTATCATCGTGGTGATTGACTTAACTTCCTTTGTGGAATAGGTTTGTGCTTGGGCTCGAGAGTTGGAGTCGAACTGAGATTGGTAACATAGGTATATGTATCGGCATATACCAAAGTCAGGGTGGTTGAATCTTAGTGATTGTATCTTTCATCTCTTTTTATCCTTAGTGTATATTGTGAGACCATGTGGGTCTCGGGGTCACTACTAAGTATCGTTATACTCACCCCTGCACGGGCCACGCCCACACCTCATTGTGTTAGATGCATATGACAGACAGTGCTGAAGGAGGCTGAGAGTGCCACGACTGGATGGTACCCGGAGGTGGACCTTGCGACGAGTTGGCAAACGGAGGAGACTGACAGGCGTGATTCCTGAGGTGGCCATATGTACCTACCCTTCATGTAGGAACCCCCGTAGGATGATCCAGGAGTTGCTATTTACTTTCAACTATTTTTCCCTTTTTACTTGTACTTGTTGTTCAGTTGGGTTTCTATATTGGACCATTTACTTTCCAACACACTCTTTTGTATTCAGTTTTACTTAGTGTTTACTCCATGTTGCGTACTCTGTTGTGTTTATTTAATTTTATAAAGGCAATTCCTTCCCAGCATAGGGATTTACGCCTTTGGTTCTAGTCGCCAGCCCCTGGCCTATGGAAGGCGGGCTTGGGGTAGTCACGGAACGGGCCCCGAGGACGGGTTGTGAAAAATTGGTATCATAGGTGGTCGTTTCTACCATAGAACATAGACTCTGATTCTTTTAAAGGTAATAGTGTTAACTATTTTGGGTGTGGTTATCTATTTAGGGAAACTAGTGATGGTGTGGTGGCCAACGTATCCATACACAAGGACTCTGACATCTAATTACCGACTCAGTGCATGAAAATACTGATTTTGTGTGTGTTTAATTTGAATATCTTTTCTTTGTGATTACTTTGTGTCAACTCACTAGGTATACTATTTTGTCCATGGAACACTTGTTTATTTTCAGGATTCCCCTACAAAGGCAGCCATCTAGGGTTTTGTGTTACGTACAAGATGGTTGCCCACCGAGCGACGAGGCCTCGGTAAAGGGCCCCATCACAGCGGAGGCACCAAAAGTACCACAACCCTCAGGGCCACTGATACCGCAAGCTCCAGCTTCAGAGTGTGCACGCCGCCTGAGTGCGCTACACGAGTTCCAGCACTAGAGGCCACCATGTTCTTGGGGAGATACGGACCCACTGGCAGTTGAGGATTGGCTGGAGGCTATCGTGAGAGTTTTCAGATAGGTAGGGACACTAGCCGACCTTATGGTGATCTTTGACACGAGTCTTTTGCATGTAGTAGTAGGTAGATAGTGGAGTCTGATGATCTTGGTGCATGACGAGGCATCACTACTCTGGGCAGACTTCGAGATCCTGTTCTTGGTTGTGTTTTTTCCAGCCACCCTTCATGCGGTGCAGATTCAGGAGTTACTACATCTGCAGCAGGGCAGCATGATAGTAGCTCAGTAATCAGTGAGGTTCACCGACTAGTCACACTACTCCATGGAGTTGGAGTGGGACCCGTTCTTCATGTCCCGGGCCTTCGAGCAGGTACTCAGGCATGAGATCAGGGCTTCAACGATTCGCCTCAGCATTCCAACGCAGGCGGGGGTACTGGATTGAACCCTTCTAGTGGAGTGCTTTCTCGCTGAGCAGTTACCAGTAGCGAGACCCACAACAGGGCGACACGTAGAGGAGTCTTCTGCAGCCGGAAGTAGATAGATGTCATAGAGGTCCAAGCAGACCAGGCCATCTGGTGGGTGATCCCAAGATACAGGTTTGGTTATGCGGGGCATATGAGACATAGTCAGTTATACGAGGAGTATGTAGTGCTATGCATGCGGTGGGCAGGGCCACATGGCTCGTGATTGCTTGAACCGCCATGAAGATGAGCAGTAGATAGTAGATGGACCACTAAGAAAAAGGAAGAGGTTCAACCGTGGTGGTCCGCTATGAGCAGGCGAACGTGGAAGAGGACCTAGCCAAGCTGCGGGTGGTGGACGACGTTTCGAGGCTCTACCCCCACCACCACCAGTAGGTCCACCCCGACCCCAGGGAGCTGGCAGAAAAAGGTGGGCTTAGCTCCAGGCAGTCAAGGCCTATGACCACGGTGCACCTAAGATGATTCAAGGTACTATCTATGTATACTCCACCCTTTCTGTAGTACTTATAGACACAGGTGTGAGTCATTCTTCTATTTTATGTTGCCCTTGTTCGGAGCTCGGAGATTCTGATGGAGCCATTGGCTCGATCCTTACCTCTAGACACTCCTATGGGAGCGGACTCGACGATTATGTACTGGTGCTGGCAGTGTGAGCTTACTCTAGGAGACGAGAGCTTCTGCTGGGATCATATTGTAGCGGTGTCGAGGTCTTACGACGTCATCATGGGTATGGACTGGTTATCTACATTTCATGATCAGATCGACTGTATTAGGCCCAAAGTGTGGTGTGTCTTCACGGATGGGACCAGGTTCACCTTCACTAGTGAGAATGGAGCCTTAGTAGTGTAGGATAGACTTACGCAGAGGAGGGGATATCCGATCACTAATCAGTTGTCTAGCCTCATACTCAGAGTTGTTGATGTGAGAAGTCCAATTTTTCCTATTGTGGTGGATCAGTACGTGGGTGTTTTTCTTAACGAAGTTCTGGGACTACCTCCTCGCAGAGAGGTAGACTTTTACAATGACATGTACCCTAGGACATCACCAATATATTCTCCATCATATCATATGGCTCCCGCTGAGCTTCGTGAGCGACGGGTACACCTGGAGGACTTTTAGGGGAAGAGATTTATCCAACCCAGTGTTTCACCATGGGAATCATCGATTTTGTTTGCCAAGAACCCGGATGGGAGCTTTCGATTGTATGTCGACTATCGTCGCCTGAATCAGGTGAACGTGAAGAACATATACCCACTCCCAAGGATTGACGACCTCTTTGATCACCTCAAGAGATCACGACGGTTCTCGAAGATAGACCTCAGGTCAGGCTATCACCAGCTCAGAGTTCGAGAAGAGGATGTGCAGAAGATAGACATCTGATGTCGGTATGGCCACTACGAGTTCTTGGTTATGCCCTTTGGTGTAACCAACGCACTAGCAGTTTTCATGAGTCTCATGAACAAGATATTACATCCTAACCTCGATCTATTTGTCATAGTCTTTATCAAAAACATTCTGATTTACTCGACTACTAGGGAGTTGCACACCTACCATTTGCGGGTGGTACTAGATAAACTCCGAGAGAACCACCTTTATGGTAAACTCTCTAAGTTCCATTTCGGGATTCGAGAGGTTAACTTCATGGGACACATCATCTCGGAGGCTAGCATTGCAGTGGATCCAGTGATGATCGAGGCAGTACTTTCTTGGTATCCACCCACAAGTGTGATGGAGGTGCAGATTTTCCTGGGACTAGCTGGGTACTATCAGAGATTACTGCTAGACTTTTCTAGAGTTTCAGCACCACTTTCAGTGTTGATGGATAAGGGGAAACCCTTAATGTGGTCTGGGAGATGACAGCAGATATTTTAGGATCTGAGGTAGAGGTTGACTAGTGCGCCCATCTTGAGGGTACCAGAGGAGGGCGTAGGGTATGTAGTTTACTGTGACGCATCAGGGACCAGACTCGGGTGTGTCCTGATGCAGGAGATATCGGTGATCACGTATGGTTCATGGTCGTTGAGACAGCATGAGAAAAATTACACTACCCATGACCAGGATTTAGCAGCAGTGTTCTTCGCCTTGAAGATGTGGCAGCACTATCTGGTGGATGAGCATTTTTTATCCTACTCTGACCACTAGAGTCTCAGGTATATCTTCTCGTAGAAGGACCTGAACCCGAGATAGTGGTGATGGCTTGAGTTCCTTCTGGATAATGACTTAGAGATAGTCTATACTCATAGGAAGGGGAACTTCATAGCAGATTCTCTCAGCAAGAGATCTGTCATTCAACTGCTATGAGAGGCAACAGAGCAGTTGGCCGCATTGCAGATATCTTTTGTGGATAGAGATGGAGCATCCTTTCTCCAGTCTGTCACAGTCACTCCTCCACTTCATCAGCGAGTTAGAGAGGCGCAACATGGGGAGAATGTCTGTGAGGTGTGACGTGCGTAGATATCCTTAGGGTAGGCACCTGATGTGTTTTCTGACGGTGGGGAGCACGTCATCCTCTTCAGAGGACGTACCATGGTACCAGTTGCACTACCGGAAGAGTTGTTGAGGGAGTTCCACACTTCCCCTCTAGCGGATCATCCTGGAGTGGCGAAGATGTATCAAGACCTCATACGACAGCACTGGTTTCCAGATATGAAGAATGCAGCAGCATATATTGTCTCTCGATTCCTCATTTTTCAGCAAGTGAAGGCGGACCACTGGTTTCTATAAGTCTTGGTTCAGCGCTTAGAGGATCCAGAGTGGATGTGGGACGAGAAATCCATGGATTTCGTGATGGGACATCCATGTACATATAGAGGACACGACTCTATCTGGGTGATCATAGACCGACTCACCAAGTCATCCTACTTCCTACCGATCAGATAGCAGGGTTCAGTAAAGAGCTTGGGACACCTCTAAATTTAGGAGATCGTACGGCTTCATGGTGTGCCATCGACTATCGTCTCCGATCGAGATGCATGTTTCACTTCCCAGCTATGGAAGGGGTTAAAGGAGGCTTTTGGGACACAACTTCACTTGAGCACCGCCTTCCATACTCAAACGGATGGTCATAATGAGAGGACCATTCAGACTCTCGACGACATTATCCATGGATGTGTCCTCGACTTTGGTCGTAGCTTGGAGGATCACTTAACCTTGGTGGATTTTGCAGAAAAAAACATATACCACTCCACCATCGGGATGACCACTTACATGGTGATGTATGGGGGACCTTACAAATCACCTCTGTACTGGACTGACCCCAGGGAATCAGCACTTGTAATACCAAAGATGGTGCAGGCTACGACGGAGATGGTATAGATCATCCCGGAGCGGATGAAGACTACACAGAGCAGACATAAGTCCTATTCTGATAGGAGACGAAGACCACTGGAGTTCAAGGATGGCGACCACGTCTTCCTATGAGTCTCGTCTTGACGAGGCCTACATAGATTTGGACGAGGTGGCAAGTTATCACTGCATTTTATTGGGTCGTTCCAGGTCCACAGAAATGTAGGCGAGGTGGATTACTACCTGGCCCTTCCACCTCAGTTGCATCGGGTACATGACATCTTCCTCGTAACTCAGCTAAGGAGATACATGCATGACCTGTCCCACAACATCGACCATGGGGAGCTAGACGTCGAGGATGGGGTGACTTTCATGGATGTCCCAGTAGAGATCGAGGATCGAACAGAGTGGGTCCTACAAGGATGTTCAATTCCTCTGGTGCACATTTTCTGGAATCATGGGAACCTCCAGGAGGGCACATGGGAGCGGGAGGCTCAGATGCGTGCTCAGTACCCCCCATTTGTTTCCCTAATGTGTGTTGTATCTTTACGGGGATGTAAATACCAGAGGTGGGGGTATTGTAAAGACCTGTAAATTTCAAGGAAAATATTTTTTTATAAATTATTTAGAATATTACAAGCCCATAGTTTCTAACGATGCCTGATTCTGAGGCCCGGTGTGCCTGAAATAAATTTCTGAAGATTTCTTCGGGTACGTTCAGAAAACGTACATGCGAGGTTTTCTATCTTTTGAATCGGTGCTCAGAATTGAAATCAGAGGACACCGATGAACTCACATCACTAGTATTCTCTTATGGACACCTCTACCGCAGTTGTGTTTGGTTGACAGTAGAAGTTAATTTTTGGGAATTTTTTAAATTAAATAAAATTTATGTGTTACATAATTTTATTTTAGGTTGTGGTTAGTATCTTCAAAAGGAAGTTGGAGGTGGGTCCCACCCCCACATAACCTCCCATTGGAGGATATTATTTTGTGGGGCCCACACGAGCACCTAACCCCTCAACTCCCCTTGATCCCCTTTAACCCCCCTTGAATTTAGTGAGCCAACCCATTCTTCATTTATTTTGGCTGAACTCTCCACCTTCCCTACCCCTTAATTGTGCCAACACAATTTATTAATTCCATAATTAATTAATTTTTTGTGTGATGAATTCTTTTGAATTCATTTGAATTGCATGGCTTTTATAAAATATGATGGACCCTATTATTTTATTTTCATGGAAAATATTATTTTGGGAGGCTTTGGAGATTTTGAAGGAAAGTGTTCTTCCCATGAAGAACGCGAAAAACATCTTCCTATCAATGACGAACATTTCATTTCTCCAAAGTATGTGAAGCAACATATCCTTCACTTCTTCTACCGGAGTAAGGAAAAGAGGCACCCTCACCCATGAAGTACATCGAAGGCGTCGTCTCGACATGACGATCCGAACTCTACTCCCTCCGGTGTTGATGGAACGGTGACCGTATTCCGCAACGCCCGACATCTGTGACTCCCGTCTTCCATGGCTCGTCAACGTGAAAAATTAGTTATGAGGTAGGGGGAATTTAAATCATTTATTTGAACATTTTAATTATACCCTCATACTTTGGCGATTATATTTAGATTGACGGTGGCCAATTATTTTTGTTATCACTTGACGTGGAGGGCGCGGGACGAACAAACATGGCCTGATGACCCTCTGTTGATTCTAGATTTTGTTAACAAAGGAGAAGGAGATGGAAGGGAGTGGTGTCGTCACAATGCGCTGGAGGAATAAGTCCATGGCCCTGAGGCAGCGGCGACCGAAGGCCGCTGCAACCGAAGGCCACAGCCAAGCCGGGCCGAGACGGTGGGGGACAGGCGCTGTCGCGCCGGCCGCGTGGAGAAAAAATGTGGACCACACCTGTGGGCCTAATAAGTTGAAGAAGAACCAGTCGGGATAGAGGTTCGTGGTGCCCACAGGCACGGCGCGGCAGGGAAACCGCGGCCCGCAACCACGGGCTGCTCGTCGGGCGAACCGGACGGCCGCCTGCCGGATGGGCTGAAGAACTGCGGCGCCGCTTGGTACCTCGTGGGAGTAACAATAGTCCAATGTGTGGGCTGCTCATGCTGAATAGGACAGACCGGCTTCGGCTGGGCGAGCAGGGAGAGGTGACGCCGCTCTGCACCGCCGGGCGAACTGGACCGGCCCGCTCCGCGGGCCGGGTCCGCGGGTGGGCCGCACCCCACTGGGTCAGGCCAACCCCCCAGCCAGGTCGGACTCTCCAAACTGGGCTAGGCTGACCCCCAGCTAGTTTGGACCCGCCGAGTCAGGTCAGGCCGACCCGCCAGCCCACTAGGCTTAACGGACCGGGCCCGACATCGCCGAAATGCGAATATCTCCAAGACCGCGTGTCCGAACGACTCTCCGTCTGTGGCACTGGGACACCCGTGACGAGGTCATCCTTTTCCGATAATATATGTGAGTTTTGGAAAACATTTGAAAATGGCCAGTTTTGGAATGAGCATAAATCCAACCTGGTCCCTAGATCGGAAAAGCTAATAACTCTCAGACCAGGTGTCTGATTTACGCTCCGTCTGTCGCGTTGGGTTCATTTTGATGAGACAGAACTATGGGATACATCAACTCAGGACTTATTTGATGTATCGATACATGAATCGAGGAGTGTACCCTCCCAGAATCGAGTGTGCTTGTGTAGGAACCATAGAGCTGGCTACGATGACTTATTTACCAGAATCCTATCTGGGTTCGACAGCGATGACTACTATACTGGAGTCCTCCGTGGGTTCGACGAAGATGACTACTTTATCAGAATCTTGTGTGGGTTTGACAGTTCTGACTTATGTTCCTGTATCCTATGTGGGTCCGACAGAATTGCTAGTCCTGTATCATGTGTGGGTCCAATAGCTCAGATGAATTATAGTCGGCCATGTATCCTATGTGGGTCTATCAGCTTAGACGAGATAGTTGGTCATGTATCCTGTGTGGGCCAGACATCTTAGCTGGCCATGTATCCTGTGTGGGTCCGACAGCTTAGATGATCTAGTGGCTATATCTTATCATTTATATCTCCCTACTATTTTGGCATACCTTTTTCAGCTGAGTCATGTCTTTCAACCGTTATCCTTGTGGTGATTGACTTTACTTTGGGGAATTCGTTTGTTCTTGGGCTCAAGAGTTGGAGCAGGACTGAGATTGGTAAATTTGGTATATGTACGGGCATATACCTAAGTAGGGTTGGTTGATTCTTCTTTATTGTATCATTCATCTTTTTTTTATCCTTAGTGTATTTTGTGAGACCATGCGGGTCTCGGGGTCCCTAATGAGTATCGTTATACTCACCTCTACGCGGGTTATGTCCGCACCTCATTGTGTTGGATGCAGATGATGGTCAGCGCTGACAGAGGACAAGAGCGTCATGATTGGATGGTACCCAGAGGTGGGCCTTGCGCCGAGTCAGCACACGGAGGAGACTGACGGACGTGAGTGCTGAGGTGGCCATCTGTACCTACCCTTTAGGTAGAATCCCCGGAGGAGGATCTAGGAGCTACTCTTTACTTTCAGTGGTTTTTCCCTTTTTACTGGTACTTATTGTTCAGATCGGTTTTTATTCTGGCTCATTTACTTTCCAGCACACTCTTTTGTATTCATTTTTTATTATTTTTTACTCCATGTTGTGTACTCTGTTGTGTTTTTTTTCATTTATAAAGGCAATGCCTTCCTAGATTAGGTATTTACACCTTTGGTTCTAGTCGCCAACCCCTGGAATATGGAAGGAAGGCTTGGGGTAGTCACGGCACGGGCCCCGAGGATGGTTCATGACAGGAATACTATAACTCAAGCTAAGACTCTCACAAGGATTTTTTATATAGGTTCATAGGTTGATTTATTATCCATTTAATAAATCAACCATAAGAATATCCCAAAAGTAGATCATTTATTTATTTCTGTCACATGAATTATTTATTTTATGTATAAAAGACCCAATCTCCTAAATAAATAGACTTATATATAAATATAAAATTTAAATAAATGCATTATGCATAAATATTTAATCAAAAAATACTTATTCTATTAAGTAAGAAATAAAATTAATATTAACAACACTTGAAATAGATAAAACAAGAAAACAATTACATGTAAAAAAATCCTTTAACATAATATTAAGTCTTTATTCCTTCCATTTTCCAGAATAAGATTAAATCATAGTGATTTTGGTTCATGCAATAATTCGTGGAAGATTGATTTTTTGGAAAATACTCAAGTAAGATGATGGGTAGTATTAACAAAACATGTATTTAATTTAATGGCCATAGTTGTTTCAATAAAATTTAGAGGCAAGTGTTGAGAAAATCAATGTTAGGACTTATGCTTTAAGAAGTCAACTCAACCATTCAATGGAGTTTACAATTTGATGTCGGAAAGAAAACCTACCTAAATATCCTCTTATGGTTTTCATATCCATATTCTAGATCATAAAGAAGGTAAATATGGATCCTTGACATGTTAATGAATTGAGTGATGGAACATTTTGAGTTCAATGGTGAGGGCTGTTGAGGCTTGATAAAATAGTTGGAGATTTAATAAATTTTAAATTAGTATTGTTTCAAAAATGATATTTAATCAAGAAATGTACTAATAAGATTATATTATAATATTGTAAAATAATTTAATGTTCATCAACCACATTATCCATGTGATCAATTTTTGATAAACACCATTTTTTTACAGAAAATTACTACTAGGAATGGTACATATCCATATAGGTTGAGTTGTGCCCGGAATGGAAATATTATATGCTATAATTTTCACTACTAGATTCTAATAAAAATGGGTAAAGTTATGACTACATTAAAATCTATGAAAAAAATACTGGTGCAATATAAGATATGTTTTTAATGATTTCATCAATGTCTAATGAAGTCACATAGTACCGTAAAGCCATAGAAACATATTGAATATTCCAATATCTCCATGGGATTTGTGAGGAGGGAGAAATATATGAATGGTTTAAGATATAAAAGGTGATATGTTTTTTAGAAAACATAGATATGGTGTTCCATTTGGGCCACACATAGTCAAAATCACTAGTTACATTGAGCACCTAGATGTTCTAGGGATTTAATTTCCTAAATAACTACACACCAATATAATTCTTGAATCACGTTATCAAATATTCTCTGATTTTCTGAATTTCAATATCGACAAAATATAGAAGTCTCTTCAAAATAATTTTACAATAATTCACCATATTGATAAAGAGATGAAGAAGAAAAATACATCTATAATTTTGGGGAATAAAAGGGATGTACATGAGAAGATATCAATGTCCAAAGCTTCCTCACAATTCCCTTACAAGAAGAGAAGGATAATGGGACAAGAAAGGGAATAAGATGATTCCTATTTCTCAATTAGAAATAAGAACCACTGGAAGAAAAACTAAACCCATTAAAAAAATAATGGGAACCATATAGTGAATTTTTTATCAGGGGAAATTTATTCATTTCTATAAATTGTGTATTAGATTCATCACATGACTCTCATGTATGTTTTCAAATAAATAAAACAAATAGATTCTAAATTATTTTGTGGGGGTCATAGAATTACAATCATCAATGGGATATAGGATTACTTCTATGGCTCTAGGTAACTACAACCTCACATTACCAATGTGAATGATATTAGTTTTAAAATATTATTATGATGTTCCATTTGATACCAAAAAACATTATTTTTTATTTCTATACTTCATACCAATGGATTTATTTTCAAATTTGGGAATAAATGTTCCATATTTTATAAGGATAAAATTTTTTATGGTAAAAAAGATTTAAATAATGGACTTTATGTGTTTGATTGCAAGAACCCTATAATGGAAATCGATAACAAAAAACATGAAATGACTAATACCACACCCAACTATGGAATCATTGACTTTGTCATGTAAGTGAAAATTGATATAAAAAATTACACCTAGATGGATATTTAAATTACATTAAAATAAAACCACTTTGTGTATGTAGTACATGTTTATAAGGTAAAATGTCCAAATCCCTATTTATAGGAAAAGGTGAACGGTCCTAGTAGCTTCTTGAATTATTTCATACAGATGTTTGTGGACTATTTATAGTTGAAAAATTTTGTGGGTACACATACTTCTTATGTTATATATATGATTTATGTAGATGTACATATTTCAAAATTATCTAGTATAAATTATATTCCTTTGATAGATTCAATGGATTTAATAATGACGTTGAGAACCAACATGGTTAGGAAATTATGAAACTCAACTCAAACCATGGTAGAGAATATCTTAATGAAATATTCATTGATTATATTTAGGAATTTGGGATTTTTTTCCAACCCACTGTCCATAATACCCCATAAAGGAATTGTATAATCGAATGGGGGAACCACACCTTGATATACATAGTGTGATCCATGAAGTGTCACACGAGTATTATATTATCCTTTTAGGGATAATTGTTATAAACAACAACATAATTATTAATCCATGTTCCTACTATACCAGTAACTGAAAATATATAAGAGTTTTGGTTTCGAAATAAACTAATTTCATTTCATATATGAGTGTGGGATTTCAAAGTGTTTGTTAATTCCATTTCTAGAAAAAAAGCAAACTAATTCACTTGGTTCATTTAAATTGGCTATCCTAAAGATTCTAAATAATATTGCATATGTAACCCTAAAAAAATAAAGTTTTTCCGAATTACATCCCATATTTCAGGAGGGGTATCACATATCTAAAACAGATAATTAGAGAGATATATAATTCAATGAATTCTACAATAAGGATACATAAGACATGGGAATAAAATTCCAAAATTCCCTTATGGAATAAGAATTTATAAAGACCCAAGTACTGCATAAGAGTATTAGATAGGATACAGATACATAACTGTATGGATTTATAGTAAATAAGGAATGTTACTCATTTTTAGTTAATAATAATGATCCTGTAACCAAAAAAGAAAAATGAAGTGGCACAAATGATTCCAAATGAAAAGAAGAAATGAATTCTGAAAATGATTATATGTACAAATAATATGTCTGTATTTTAGTAGATTATCTAGTGGATGTAAAGTCATTGGCTATAAATGGGTATTTAAAAAAAGACACTAGTCATGAATGGACAAGTAAGTACTTGTAAAGAATGTAAGGTTGGGAAATTGTTCAAATAATTTCAATTCATATTTTAAAAGGATACCTTTTCACTAATTTCTTTACTAAAATCCCTTCGAATTTTATGTTCCATTATTGATTTCTCATACTGTGAGATTTGTAAACTTGATTTCAAAACATCCTAAATTAATGGGAGTCTATAGGAATATGTATATATAAAACAACATGAAGGAATTGTGACTCCAAAGATTGCTAGAATTTTATTCAAATTGAAAGGATCCATTTATGTATTAATGTAAGCATCTTAGTTAAGGAAAAATTGATTTTATGAAGCCAAAATGGAATTTTTTCTCATAAATAAAGAATGTGAGCCTATAGTCTATAAATGGTTTTCCTGGAGTGCAGTTGTTTTATGAATAGTTTTTTTGATGATATAAAAATTTGTTGAAATGAAATACCAACCTTACAGTATGTTAAATCCTGGTCGAATAAATGTTTCTCCATGATGGACTTAAGTGAAGTAGCATATATTCATGGGATCAAGATCCATCATGATAGATTCAAGAGGTATCTTAGTCTATGTGAAGATACATATACTAAAAATTTACTAAAGATATTCAATATAAAACAATCCAAGAGGGTATTATTTCCAATGTCACATGTTATTAATCTTTCCATGATAATGAGCCCTCAAACACATGACTAATGTAAAAGGGTGACAATTTTTAAATATGCATCGGTGATTCGGTAAGTCATGTATCCTATGCTATATACTATGATTGTTGTTTCCAATACTTTAACTATTGTAGAAAGATATCATGATTTCCTAGGTGATAACCATTGAATGATAGTTAAGATTATACTTATGTATCTAAGGTGTATGAAGAATATGTTTTAGGTATATAAAGTAGATATGGAAATAGTCATCTGATGGTATGCATATTCTAATTTTCAAATAGATCAATATGATCTGATGAACATTTTTTTAGATACATCTTCACTCTTAGTTGAGGTGATGTGAGATAGAAGAACTCAAATCAAGTAATTTTGGTAGATTCTATTGTAGAGTCTGATTATATTATGGATTATGAGGATGCTAAAGAAGATGGTTGGATACAATATTTTATCCATGTTATTTAAGTGGTTTTTATTATTAATGATCTTATCACACTTTATTGGGATAACACTATAGAGGCCACATTCATGGATGAATAACATACATAATAAGTATCATATTTTGAGGAATTTTTCTCATATGGGTGATGTAACAATGAGAAGAATATCCATAGATGAAAATTTGGTACATAATTTGACTAAAGACTCAACTTAGAAGAAACATGATCATCATGTGAGGTCTAATAAACTGAATGTCGTAGATAGCTAGCTCTAGTCGAATTGTGAGTCTATTAGAGTTTTTGTTCTACAACTGATTGTTTATACATTGAATTAAATGTATATTAAATTTTTTTTATATTTATAAAATAACATATAACATATTGTTAATTATTTTACTTGAAATTAATGTAATAATGTATTATAGTATCTATAACATTGATAAGAAAATAAAAATTCCCCTAAATATTGATATCCTTGAAATACAATGATTATATTGTCCAATATAGTCTTATGGTTAGAAAACAACCAATGATGGGACATATAGAATGTTGACTGTCATGGGAAAGTACATTTATTTATATGAGAATTATCTTCATGAATTTCAGTCCTGGTAATCTCTAAGATAAGAGATTATGAGAATATACCCATCGGTAGGAATTATTAATGTTTATGTGTCGCCAAATATTCATATCCACAAGTGGATGTTGGGATGAGTATACATTAAAATAATTATTAATTCATGGCATGTCTCATGCACTTTTATGTATTTTATGATACATGATGATATATAGAATGATTAATGTAGACACATTAGATGTGTGGAATTTTATTACTAGAAAATTTAGGGAAGGATTTTTCCCATCTATAATTATGGATGTTGATATCTCAACACAATGATTGGAACAGAAAAATCGTATAAAATTTCCAAATTTTTGGTTTAACGATGAGTATTTTATATTATAAAAGAATGATATATCAAGAACATAGATTAATGAAACATTTGTGAAACTTTATTATATAGATATTCTAACAAAGGGATTATTTACATAATAATCATTCATGACTTGTTTTCATCATTGTGACGTTAAATTTTTTACCTTGGGTGCCTGGACCCATTTTAGGATTGTAATCATATATTTTAGGTAATCTCAACTAATTCCAGACAAAATGATTTCCATAGGGTCACATAATACGTGTTTCTGTTTCTCTCAATTATATCCTATTTGAATTTAGTTGTTGGAATAATTAATACCCAAAAGACTGAGGAATAATGTTTTTAGCATTTATTAATTGAAAATATTCAAAATGACGTAAATAATTATATATTCATTAATAAATAGGTTAATTAATTATGTGTATATTTAACAAATAACTATTCACAAAATTATGAAAAGAGTATTTATTTTATATACTGAATATTTAATAAATATTTATTGACAAGACTATGAATATAATACTTATTTGGGAATAAATATTTAATAAGTATTTTTTGGGTATTTGATAATTACCAACAAGGATGATAGGATTAAGATCACATCCAGTGATAAATATTTATTTTCTAGTTAGTAAAATATTATTATCATTTCACCAGTTATTACATGATATAAAATAATAATATAATTATTATATGTCATGGGGTTGATATGATTTATTATATTATTTAAGGGACATTATGAAGTTAAATAATAATTTAACTTAAACCCTAACTCTATAGATATTATTCTCTATTCATTATGTATTGTTAATCAAAAATTTATAATCATTATGCACAATGGATTTCTCTCTTGATTCATCACCCTCTCATCTTCTCAAGAATGGGATATTCCATACTACCTAAAGGAACATAAAGTGATCATGACGAATAACATGAGTCATTCATTCTATCACACTAGAACCCAACTTTCCATCAATTTTATTTGTAGATCAAAGGGACACATGTGGATCATCGACAGAGGGTCACTAATTTGGTTCCTCCCTATGCAAATACTGTAATCAGAAAAGGGTTTCATATGATCAAAAACATCATTGAAAAAACATTCTAACATAATTAAATAATTCTTATTATATAATTCAATTAATTATAACTTTAATGTGAAAAAAAATATTATCTATAGCTTAAGTGATTTCTATGTCAATATACAATGGAAATATTTCATAAATAATAACATTCACATCATTTATAATTAGAGAATTATCCATATAATCCAACCAAAGTACATAATGTTTATTCTCTCAATTGTATATTTGACTACATTTGGAACCTTCAATACCTCGGTCGTAGTATGACACAATATAGTCCAAAATTATAGAACATCAAAAACACATTAAAAATTTCAATTATATAGAGACTCATAAATTCTTTAAAAATATCCCAAAATAATGCTATATTCAATAAAACAGTGACATCATAGTGTCAAAATTCTCCCCACCATACCACTTTATAAAATTATAAAGTCTCAAGGAAAATTAAAAGCAATGGGTACATACAATCAACATACTCTAAGTATAAGTGGTGGTAGTATAGCAAGTAATGAATATCATACGTATATATTACATATTTTTATGAACAATTATAAAATTACACAAATTCACACCTAAGGACCATAATAGCTTTGTGCCTTTGAAAACATGGAAACACAAACATCTGATTCATATTTGAGCAGCATAATCTCCCACTAATATCTTCATATCTAGGTCTGTTATTATATAAATAATATATAATACATATCTTCATAACCTGGAGAAATGATTCATAATAAAGGGTGAGATAATATGCTCTATAAGGGTTAACAAAGGATATAAATAAGTATAACATGGGAATGAGGGTATAAGAACTTGAGCATAACATTTGAAAAGAACACCCTCCATTTAAAATATTATAATCTTGATTCGTATCCTTAATGTTTGCAGTTCATAGGATATGAATCACAAGTAAACCAAATATCATGACCCATAAACGAATAATATTGGTATAAGAAATATATTTTTGGAATATACAATAGTTTATAACATTGTGAACATGTTTAAATAGAAATAGGTCCACTCATTAAGTTAAGGACATGAAATCCGGCCCTCACATAAACTTACGACATGTAACAGGCTCCACACATATAATGATGGACATGAAGGATATTCCCTCACACAAAACTATGAACATTTTATTGAGTTTACACGTAACATTTTAACATTTAATTTTGTTCACACATAACATTGTGAACATGTAATCAGGTTCCGGCATAACATTTTTATCATGTAGTCAAGTCCCCAAATAACTTTGTAAACATTGAATCAGGTTTATACATAATATTGTGAACATGTAATCATGTTCATGTTTAATATATTTACTCCTGATTTATCTTTCATTTCCCATAAAATTGGAGGGATTAATAGGGATCTCTCGTATCATAATAAAAACATATGTATTCCTCAAGATCATAAGAAATTCATTATATGATAACCAATGACATAAAATGGGTTTCATAAACATATCATCAAATCATGAGATATGGAAAAATGATTGGTGTTATGATTATTTCATCATTTCATCATACTATAATATATGGAAAAAATAATTGGGTTTCATAAGAACTCTATCATTGTATAACACGTGGAAGATAAATTTGTCTCATAAACATCATGTAATTATGAATTTAAACCATTTAGAGAAAGTATAATAATGGTATCCTCAGATAATATCCCCAATAATTCTTATATAGCATCAATAGATGTCTTCTTAAAAGGAAAATGATTTGGATCAATCATTTAAAACATTTATTTTGGAAATTATCCATTCCAATTAAAAAAATACTTTTTTAATCATAAAACATTTTCAAAACATTTTCATTTTAAAATAACCTCTACATTTATAATCGAATCTTTAAATAAAAAAAATTCCCGGATTATTTGAAGTTGTATTGATGTCATACATATTAAAAGAATGATTCCTTTCACATTTTTGGTAAAATCCATATTGGAATTGTTGGGAAAAAGTGGTGAAGACTAACTTTAAAAAAAATTTAAAAATTAAAATATGGTTAAAAATATACCTTAAAAATAATATGATAATAAAAAAATATTTTTTAAAATATTTTTTAGAAATTATTGTATTGGATGAAAAATAATTTTTGAATGAAAAGTGAAATGAAGTATCATTTTCCAAAAAACACTTTAACAATAATTTTAAGTACCCAATTATGGAAAAATGGAACTATAACTTTAAAATATAATGAATGAACAGAGTGTAATAAAGTTCATTAGTTTCTTGATAGATTTATTATAATATTTTATCATTAGAAACATAATAAAACACAATCTCAATAAACAATGAGATTGTAACATAAAATCATTACCACTTTTTTAACTTTAAATCACAATCCCTGTGATGCAGTAAAAATAGATGGAACTTAAAATTTCATGATTGTAAATAAATTCATGATATTACATGTAAAAGGGGATTTATATATGCCTTCTGAAAAAATATATGTGCATAACATAACGTACGTCTCAAAGAAGTAAAATTGAGAAAATAATACCTTACTACTTTGGTAAATTTTGAAACATCAATACCATGGAAGGTATAACCTAAACTGGAAATTAAAATCAATATAATTTTAGTTATAAAAATAATAAAATAAATAGATGTTCATTATATATAATACATAAAATAAATATGTGGTATATATAGCATGTGCCTCACTAAAATAAAAATGTGAGAAGGAAATCCTTTACTCTATGTCTAGACATATTTTATACTCATTAGAAAAATCTATATAATAATTATATGATTTTTATATATAAATTAAATAACCAAAATTACATATTTCATACCATATATGATTTACTTATGTCCTTTTATTGAAAATTTATGAAAAATTCCATGTTAATGTCACATTTTGAGTAATAATCGCTTTGTTTTTCATAGAAGTTTTGATTTTTTATTTTTAGTCCTTTTACATTCATCACGGTTCCATAATATCCATAAAAATAATCATGAAATTAATATAATATTTATATATAAATTATAATATTATAATAAATCATGAATGATGGTTTTTGAGAAATGACATACATTGCAATCATAAAAATGGTATACCGTATGTACACATTAGTAACATTTCCCTTTTTCAAGGATACTATGTAAAGGATTAATGTAATATATTATATTTATTTAATTATAATATTATCATAAATACCATATTATTTATTTAAATACACTTTTATATATCATCCATGTTTTGTGGTGACAAAAATAGTGTCACATCACTTCGTGAATGCAGTTGTCCATGTGTACACGAACGATGTCGTA
Source organism: Viscum album (assembly GCA_963277665.1). Classification (NCBI taxonomy): domain Eukaryota; kingdom Viridiplantae; phylum Streptophyta; class Magnoliopsida; order Santalales; family Viscaceae; genus Viscum; species Viscum album. Next base: position 198,062,651 of record OY728121.1, on the reverse strand, counting down.
ATCTTTCAATGAGTGAGAATGTAACAAATAAATTGTTATATTATATTTTAAGAATTATATTTATTTCATGAATATCATAATAATTTCATTTATATCACATATTTTTATCCTTATTATCTTTAATGTAAATGGTTAGTGAAAATAAATAACATCTCTCAGTGAGGCGGTACTTTTTCGTACACAAGAGCGACATTGTCATACCCCATTAAGAATGGAATGAAAAAGGTACATATTACATAATTAATTAATAAATATAATTATGTTAAAAATATCATATACATATTTTATATAGATCATATTTTCCATCTATGAGAGGAGGTGATGCAAAAATGAATGACATCGGTTCGAGTAGTAGTAGTATGTCACACACATGAACTATGATTTCATAACCCATTTTATGGAAGTAGAGGTAGATTTAAATCAAGAAAAAAACATGAAAACATATAATTATATATCATTTACTGATTTTATTATATCATAATTGTATAATTATAATTTATGTGTGTGGTTAAAGAAATAAAACAAAATATTCATTGATGAATGTATCATATTCTTCGAGTATCCTCTTTAGTTTTTCACCAAAATCATTAATAGGATGGATTTATCTCCAAAATAATTGTTATAGGATTATATAATGTAATTTTTTATGTTATTTGTAAAATTATTTTCCGTAACACTTGATTTTTTATTTGTGAGGAAGAGAGGATATGGTGCACTGTTTATCGGTGAAGCTAGTGGCACACTTGTACTTTTTTGAAATGAAATAATTCCACTGATATAATTTTCATTAAAAAGGGATAAAAAATGAATTTTTATAAAGAATAAATTTTATAAGGTCTAAATATATATATATATTTTGTTCTGAAAAAATTTTAGGTCATTTTGAAACTTATCATTTAAGTTTATCCTCTGGTAAATCATTTTTACCTTAATCAAAATAATTAATTTTTATTGTTTTTACAATTAATTTTGAATAAAAATTAATTTGATAATATTATATGGTAAAAATTATTTTTATTCCAAATATTTAATAAATATTTAAAAAATCATTTCACTTAGTTGGAAATTTTTTATTTAAATTTAATTCCACAGACACAATGAAATTGCGGGTTTTTAATGACAAAATGTTTAAATGTTTACAAATATTTTATATCAAAATTTAATATAAAATAGAATATAATGAGCTAAATTGGATTAATGGATTTATAATTTAACTAATTATAATTTAAAAACAATATATAAAATAATTTAACTTTTTCAATAATTTAAAATAAAATGAATTTTTCAATTAAAAATGAGTATTTGTGAACTATTAATCAGAAAATGAATATTTTCATAAAAATACCAAAATATCACCCTAAGATATTTTTTACATTATATTTTAAGTAAATAAGTATATTTTTTAAATTTATTTTTCTAAAACTGTACAAAATTTATATTTATAATAAGCTCAGGAAAAAGTCAATATAACTGGTTTTTTAGAAAAAAAATATTTTAAAATGTAAAATTGGATTTATTCCTATATATTTTCAATAAAATACATAATATGAATGTTAAATTGAGGATTGAATATATATATATATATATATATAATGTAAGTTTTATTAAAATAATTCACCTGAATTGATTTGTTTAATTTATTTATCTGAAATGTGGTTGTTTTGATAAAAATAGTTTCTCAGAAAAAGATTTCCTTTATTTTCATATTTAAATAAATGGAAAAAAAATAATTAATCTTGTATACTTGTTTTAAACATATTTTTATAAATTAGTTATTTCTATTCATACCCTCCATCCCAACATTAGTATATAAATATCATAATAAATAATAATATTTTAATAATATGTCACATTTCATTTAAACTCTACATTGCATGTAATGTAGGCGTAGAAAAATGTTATATGTAACAAATTCTTAATTCCGGGTTACGTGTAATGAAAATATTAGAAAATATTAAATTAATTTTAAATATAAAATTCAAAAACTCTATGGGTATTAAATTCTACCCCAATTAAAATTAATTTCTCCCTCAAAATTCATCTCAATCATTAATTGTTTGAAATTTGAAAATTCCTTCTATAGAAGCACCTGAGATAAAAATTAATAATAAAAAATACAATAATGTAGAAATTTGGAAACATAAAGGTTGCCTAAAGCAATTCATAATTGGTTTTCCATATATTATAAATAGGATAGATGTGGCTATTTGGATATGGAAGAAAAACACAAATAATTATACAGTTTGATAAAGGTAATTGATCACAAGAAAGTGGGTGATCTAGATATGGTTAATTATTATAATTCCATGCTCCAAATAGGTTTAATAAAGGTCAATGATATCATCAAAAAATGCATATAACATGGGAAAACATTTATTTACTTTTCCAAAATTATATAAATATTCATGAGAAGATATACTTAATTTATTTCATTCAATTTTATACTCATAATATCAATCTTTGGTTGTGCCTTGACAATGTACACATCATATCTAGCTCTATGAAATGAAGTTGAATTTATTATTATTGAAGTACTGATAGATCATAATATCCATAAATAAAAATAAACGTTATTATGTCTACATTTATATATCATCACAACAAAATTTCTAGCAAAGAATATCCAATAGGAATAAGTTTTGATATGGTGAAGTAATATATTAATCTCTAAAACCATATACAATGTTCAAATTAAACCATTCCATAAATAATTAACCTTATAACACTTCCAAAATAAAAAATTTATAAATAATTTTACTAAATTTCTCAGGATCAATATCAAATTAATCCCCCATATTTCATAACATATCTCTTTATTATCACATACCAAACATGTGAATACCATAATTATAAATTCTCTTGAAAAATTTTAATGAACTAAATTAGTATAAAACCATATTTAAAAAAATAATAATTGTACCTTCCTTAAAAAATGTATATTATTGGATATATTACGTAAATAAAAAATGTTATAAAATCCATAAATGATAGAATATACTACCTTTTCAACAATTCAATTATCAGTTCTGAGGTCATCAATACTATCTTATTTACTTTATACATACCAGTCATCACTTTATATATACTAAACACCATTTTCCCATGATCATAAACATATTAAGGGTTTATTTCCCTTAATAAAATATCACATTTCTTTTAAATCCCTTTTCTAGTTGATTATGACAATTCAACAAATTTTTTATAATCCCTAATGAAAATTTATAGTGAAAAAATTCATGATTCATATAACATAATTCTTTAATTCAAATATATAAACATATCAATCATAAAACTTCCATCTAAAACCATTATCTCAGAATCTCTTTCTTATTCCATAGTACCCCATTCCTAAAATATTAAATATGAATCATGTATTGAAATTGATAAATCTCAATTTTATCATTCATAAAAATAATACTATTATAATAACCCATAAATTTAATATGTCGGTCATCGTCTCTTCATCATAAAAAGAAAAATCATTACTCATACATCCTTCCTAATTTCCTTCCTGAAATTTCTACCTGGGACATTGATTTTTAGAATGAACATACATTACACAATTAAAACCTTCATTGATAATAATTTAGAGAGACCAATGGTCTTATCTATTGTGTTAACTAAAAATTTCCTTTTTCCCTAGACATTATATGCTTTGTGTCCTTTTGAAAACTCAAAACATATTTCCATTCCTATGAGACATTCACCTGGGTAATTCTACCAAAATTTTCCTTATATATAAAACCATGTAATATTTCATTTATGGTATCCACACCCCATACTCTCAAAAAACATTATCCACATTTTACAAGGTGTGTCTCAGAGTTGGTATAGGTGAACTTTGAGAATCACATTCCGTGATGAAAAATTAGAAATAATCAAAATATCATTCAATTAATTCATCATCCCACATTATTTCTCGTCAGAAAAATTTCCATCACATTCAATGTTAACCAAATTCCATCTTGTTCATGCCATCATCTAAAAACAATATCATAGAGTGATAAACACTAATCAAAATTTGGAATCACATAATACTAAAAAATCACTTATAATATGTCTAAATAATTACACCGTTTTAATATATGACACCTTATGTGCATCTAATTTCATTAATAGTCATCTTATGTTTAAAACCATTATTGTGGTTCATAAATAGGTTGTGAATTTCCAAATTATACCCCATGGGAGGGTCAAAACAGGTGTGTATCAAAGCCCATTTTCATGCACCAGGTGATGATTGAGTCCAACTCAAAATTCCATTTTTAGGTTTATTACCACTAGGAACCACTGTGAAAGATCTAAATCCACATGTAGTATATAGAAATCAATGTAATTTCTTATAAATTACTTTCTTTATCATTTACCAAAATTCTTGTAAATTTTCCAATACTTTAACTAATTCATAGACTTATCAGTTAATACATCCCTAGATATATCCTTATAAATATATATTGGTATCTAACTATTGTTTTCTCATCCTAGTTTCTAATGGATAAAAAACCATTCATATGATAACAACTACAATCACCATGGACTATCATACAATGATAATACATAATTGTTTATGAATATTCATAGCATTACACAAATATGTTCCTAATGACCATAATATTTTATAGCCTTTGGAAACTTATAAACATAAACAGCTGGTTCATAGGTAATATACATCATCTCCCACAAAAATTTCATATCTAACACCATTCATGGAAAAATAATACATAATAAATATCTTCATAACATGGTCAAAGGAAACATAAGAAAATGTGATCTAAAATTCACAATAAGGGTAATAATGGATATACATAAGAATAAGTTAATAATGATGGTATGAGAACATGAGAATTATATTTTAAAATTTTACCTCATATATAAAACATCATAATCCTATGTCATGACATTAACACTGGATGTTTATGATATATTAATCAAAATAAAATTAAATAACATTGTCTATGAGGGAATAACATTAAAATAAAACATATATTTGTGGAATAAACATCTTCTTATAACATTGTGAACATGTGTGAATAGAAGTAGGTTCACTCATTAAGTTAAGGACTTGAAATTTGGCCATTGAATAAACATATAAATGATAAACTAGGTCCATGAATAACATTATGGACATGAAAGATAGGTCCATGAATAACATTTTGAACATGTAATAAGGATTAGAAATAACATTGTGAACACGTAATCAGGTTCATATATAACATAGTGAAAATTTAATCTGATTAACACACAGAATTGTGAACATGTAATCATGTTTATGCATAATATTTTGAACATGTAAAGAGGTTCAGACATAACATTATGACCTTGTAATCAAGTCCACCCATAAAATATTTACACATGAGATATCCATATTTACCCAACATGTTGGAGGGATATTTATCTCCCACCTGTATCATAACTAAAACCATATTTATACATGCCACAAGATCCTAAAAAATACATCATATCATAACCCATGAAATGAAATGGGTTTCATAAACATTTTATTATATCATAACATGGGGAAAAAATATAGGTTTCATAATCATTTCATCATTTCATCATAGCATATCCTCTGGGAACAAGAAGTGGGTTCCATAAGAATTTTGTAATTGTATAACCACTACAATAGAAAAGGGTCTCATGAACATAATTATATAATAAACTGAAACTATTCAATGAAAGAATAATAATCTTATCCTAGGATCATAACCCCCTCAAAGGAAAGTATATATCAAATGAATTCATCTTAGATATAATTTTTCTAATCGATCTTTGAAAAAACTTCGTCAAAATAATATCCCTTATTCTTTAAAAAAATTTAAAATATATAAAACATTGAAAATATTTTTATTATAATTTTTACTATATAAAATATAACGGATGACTTATATAAAATATTTTTCTTGATGATGGGATGTTTTTTTCCTACTTTATATATTAAAAAACATATTCCTTTCACATTTATGGTAAAATCCAAACCTGAATTTTTTGGTAAACAACATAAAGATTAATATCAAATTATTTTCTTAATATGTAAAACATGGGTAAAATTTCATTTAAAACCCATAGAATAATAATAATAATAACATTTTTAGAAAACATTTTTTTTAGAAGAAAATGGGTTTCTGGCGAAAGATATTTAAAAATTAGATTTTGTTAAAAACATTTTCTCAATTATTTTATGTACCAATGAGTAAGAAAATTGTAATATCACATGAATATATCATGAATTACTATATGATCTGAAAATTAATGGGTCCATTAGATATTAATCCTAATATTTTATCTTTAGAACCATAATATAAACAATCCAAATAAACTATGATATTGTAACATAAAATCATTACATATTTGGAGGCCTTGAATCATAAGCCCCTTGAAGGAATAACATAATATGGAACCTGAAATATAATGAGGCTAAATAAATTAATGATATTACATTTTAAATGATTTTTATACACACCTATTGAAATAATATAGGTGTATAACATAATGTACATCCCAGAGAAAGAAAATTGAGACAAAAATCCATTACCACCTAAGTTTTGAACTGTAAAATTTATGAAAGTGATATCCTCAAATGGATATTTAAGTCCCTAAAATTTTAAATATAAATATCATAAAAACATTCATCAGAATTATATACACATCATAGAAGAAATAAGTGGTGAATATGGCATGTCTCTCATAGAAGTAAAAATGAGATGAAAATCTCTTATCAGAAGTCTTGACATCCTTAGTACACATTAAAACAACATGTATAATAAATATAAGTTTATTATAAATGTATTACATAACCTAAATTACATATATCAAACCATATATGATTTATTTATTCCCTTTTATTATCTATTTATTAACAATTCCATGTTAAAGTCGCATTTTGGGTGCTAACCACTATGTTTTTCATATATATTTTGATTTGTTATTTTTGATCATATTACTTTAATAATGTTTCCAAAATCTAAATAATTATAATAATGAAATAATTATAATAATTATAAATCAATTATAACATTGTAAAAAATCATGATATTTTTTTTATGAGAAATGAATTATATTACAATCATAGAGTCTGTAGGCCATAGGAATGCATGCGTAACATTTCCATTTTTTATGATCGCTATGGAAAGGTGGAAAGAAATATATAATAATTAGTTAAATATTCTAATAACTTAAATATCAAATTATTTATTTTAATATACATGTAAATATCATCCATTAAGTGTGGTGATTAAAAAAGAGTCACATAGCTTCATGGTGGCATGAGTCAACACATACATGAACGACGTTATCATCTTTAAATGAGTGAAAATGTAAATAATAAAATGACCTATTATATATTAAGAAATATTAATATGTCCTTAATATCATAATTATATCATTTATATCACATACATTTACACTTATTATATTCCAAGTGATGATTTTGTGAAAACAAATCACATCGCATCAATGAGGCGGAAGTCCGATGTACATACGAGCGATGTTATCATATCCTCTATGAAACAAAAATAAAAAAATTATATATGATATATTTTTTTAGATGTATAATTATGTTAAAAATATCATATATATACTTTATATACATCATCATACCCAACCGTGAAATGTGGTAATGGAAAAATGAATGACATCGGTTCTTGAGGTGGTAGTCCAACATACACATGAATGATGATTTCAAAAACCATTTGATAGAAGTGGAGATGGTTTTAGGTAAAACCAATTAAAAAATCATATTAGTATATAGAATATAATATGGTTATTAAATAATCCTGATATAATATGAATTTAAGGAGGTGGAGGAAGAAATACCACAATATCGCTCATTGATGAACGTTACCTACCCATCGGGTATCCTCCTTTGGTTTTCCCAAAAATCCTACCTATGTTGGATGTTCAAAAGTTATTTGGGAAGATATTGGCATAAAATAAAGTGTTTTATGTTGTTATTGATAGAGTATGAGGGGTGTTATTTTATAAGTGATGTGAGAGGAAAACTTGTAATTTTTTAAAAATAAAGAATTCCATCTACTTTTTTCATTATCAAAAGAATCCAAATTAAACTGTTCTAAATTATATAAAGAATTATGTAAAAAAATGGACATAAAATGGATGTTGCACATGTTTTGGTTCATTTTTTACCCTAACTTTTTTACTTTAACCCCTTGGTATATCCATTTCTACCTTAATTGTGGTAAATAGTTTTTACTATTTTACTATTAATTTTGGTAAAATATTAAGTTGAACTTATTAAATAATATAAATTATGATTTTAATAAATATTTAATCTATCTATTAAAATTCCAATTACATAATTGTAAAATTAAATTTAAAACTAACCCCATAGATGTGACGGGAAATTAGGTTTCTATAATAAAAATGTTCTAAAGTTTTAATGTTTTTATATCAAAATTAAATATTAAGTTGATTACAATGACTTAAATTAGAATAATGGGTGTATGGTTGATTTAATTTTACTTTAAAATAAATATTAAATATAAATTTATTTTCTAAATAATTTATATTGAACGATTCATTACAATTAAGTTTTAGTTCTATTCACTATTCAATAATAAATAAACCTTTTAAAATGAATCACAAAAATTCACCCTAATATAATTTTGAAATTTTTGATTTTAAAAATGATTATTATTTTATATATTTATTTTCCTATAAGTTTTAAAAAAATTAAAATATGTGGGCCAAAAAATCTACAAAACAACAATTCAAAAAAAACAAAATTTTAAAGCATAATATTTTATTTATTCTCATATATTATCAACAAAACACATAAGATGGATGCTAAATTATTTATTTAATAATATATATATCATTAAAATCAATCAAACAATTGTTATTATTATTTTATTTGAAACACGTTTTTTAATATAAATAGTAACTCAGAAAAAGATTTCATTTCATTTTTAAAAAAATGGTCACTAAATAATTAATTTTATATACATGTGTAAAATGTATTTTAATAATTTAGTAAATCGTATGCAGACCCACCATTCCAATAGCTGGGATATAACTATCATATTAAATAAGAAAATTTTATTTATAACTCATGTTTCATTTAAAACCATCATAGCATATAACTTAAGATAAACTCAATATTACATTTAACACGAGCTAAATTTAGTCATATAGGTAATGCATAATAACAATAAGATTAAATTCATTTGGAAAACAATATTTCACAAAATCTCAGGGTGTTTCATGGAGTTTTGGTTTAACACCCCGAGACAATTAAATGTTTTCCTTTAAAATTAAATATAATTTCTTTGTCATGCTCATTTGAAAAACCTAGATAAACTTACTCTACCAACACTACGTTAGTTGTGTCACACAAAAAACTGAGTTTTTCCTCCACTTAATGGAAAGCCTGTTTTAAAACTATAGTTTTTTATATTTATAAATTTTATATTTCCAATAAACTATCATTATTGGAATCAGAACGTAGAAATTATTTTAGGGTGTAATTTTTTGTATTTTTCTGAGAAGTTTCATTTTTTGATGTATAGAAAAATATTATGGTTTAATTAAAAAGTTTATTTTTTTAATAATTATTAGGATTACATTATAAATTTAATTGGTTCTAAAAGTCATAATAGATCCGTTATACATTTATTAATCCAATTTATTTCATTTTAATAATTTTTATATTCAAATTATATTTAACAACATATTGATATTTTGAACATTTTTACTTCAAAAACTCACTTTCTTTCCATATCTATGGGATTAGCGTTAATCGTAATATTTCTACTTCTATGAGTTGAATTTTGAAAATTTAAATAAAAGTTTTTAATAGGTATAATATTTTTGATCAAATAAAATAAACCTTTTTTTTAAAGGCTAGTAAAAGTGATTAAAATTAATTATGGTGATTACTATAAAATTAATCTTAATAAGTGATTAAACCTTAATCTTAGGGACCAAAATGACATATAAACTTGTAAAAAAGCCCTTTTATTACAATAATTATTCCATATCTTCTCTTTTTAAAATTTTATGTCTTATTAAGATAATATTAAATTGATTTTCCCTATATAAAAGTTTATATAAGGAAAAAGACAAAAATGAATGGTTCCTTATCATTAACATTAATAATACTTTTAGATATATAAAAAAATTATAATTTTTATATAAATAACATGTGTAAATATATGTGGATTATTTTTAAAATAATAATTTATCAATAATTTTTAGAAATGATTTGGTAACATAAAATGCTTAAGAAATTCTAACGTATTGATTATTTAGTTAATAATTAACTAAAATAAATGATACTATAAATATTTAATGAGTAGTATATTGATTTTTTCCTTAGTAATATTTTCATATGAATATATCATTTTAAATAGTTTTAAACATAATATATTTTAATTCCAATATGGTTTTCATATTTTAATATTAAAATTAAATAAATAATATCAAATTTTACACAATTTTATATCAAAGAATAATATATTTTATTAAATTATTTATAATTAACAAAAATAAAATATTCAGAAATGTGATTTTAAATAGTCACTAAAACCTAAATATTTCCAATTAATAGATCAATTCACCTTTTATCACTAAAATATAGGCCAACATATTGTAAAAACATTTTTAATTGTGTTTGGGTTCAAGTACTGTTTTAGCACGTCACATGAGCTTGTTTTAAAATTAATTTCCAAAACAGAGGGGGATTTTATTTTATAAATTATATATCATATTACTAATTAATTGGGCCTGTATTTTCTACTAAATATAAATTTTTTATCCTTAATGGTTAGATTACTTCGGTTAGAGAACTATATGATTTAATAAAAACCAAAATAATAAAATTGGAGAATCATAGAAGATAAAAACCACAATTATTAAAATATAGATATTTTTGGGTTGTGGAGGCTTTAATAAACTATTAATACCCTTTAATACATTATTTTTTCATTTTTAGTCACATTAATAACGTTATAACTACCATTAATGAATAAATTTTAGTATTTACAATAGTGTCACCCCCCCACTATAAAAAGAAAAGCACTCTTCCCCTTACTAAATCCTCCCAAGACACTTTGGATCAACCAAACTCCTCCCAAATATCTCCTAATCATCCCTACACTAATCATAGTATCCTTACCATGTGCAGGAACTAACCCATGTAAGGATTTTGGTACAAAACAAAACTAGTTACCCGATTATGATGTAAGAATCTTCCTTAACCTCTTTAGTTTTATTTCCACTCTCCAACCCCTCAATTATTCTTATTATATTCTAGTATATAATCACCATAATCCCTAATATACTAGTATATTATTATGGTAATGATTCTAACTACACTTACACAAAATTATATAAAATTGGTAAATAAAATACTATTTCTGTGTCCGACGAACTACTGCCACACAAAATGATGATTGTTCATTTTCACATTTCCACCAATCATGGTGTCCATTTGAAGGAAATATTTTTTATATATGATATAAAATATATTTTTTTATTTATTATACAATATTATTTATTTATATCAAACAAATATTCTTTCTATCTTATTAAATAAAATAATTTCTTTTGAGCATGTGTGGACTACCACCCCCTCCAAAAGATACTACTTGTTCATTCCATATATGGAATGTTAAAAGGATGGATTTAATAAAAATATATAAAATATATGAATAGATATTATATTTTAAATATAATATAAATAAGTATAAATTACATTTCATTCATTTAATATGACAATGAAATGGAAGTAGTGTCCATGTGTACATACGACCTACCATCTCCATAAATGGTGCACTTCATTTCTTATCCCCGTATAATATGGATTATTATAAAAAATGTGTACTGAATATATAAGATAATTATTTCATGGTTATAATACTATAGATTATTAAATCATTGTCTAATTAATTGTAACAACAAATGAAATGTTAAAAAATACATTATAATACTATGAAATTAACACCCTAAATAGTTAATATAATGAATGAGTGTGGACAAACGTTTAATAAAATCTTATAAGTAATTAATATATTTTATTATAAACATCTTTATGGTTATGATATTACTATATAAAATATCATAAAACACTATACATGAGGCCAATGACCACCTAACAGAAAGGAAGGATAAGGTTAGGTTATTTCGTCTCAATTTACGTTCCAAAGAGAGTAATCTATTATTATGAACCAATTTAATTTTATTTGGTAGATATACTAACTTTTTCATGTTATATCATGAATCCTATTTTTATAATGATATTATATGTTTCATGTAATTTTATACCATTCTGGAGATTATGATTCAAATTTTTCAATGTTTCATGAGATGCTTTTGAATGATTAAATATTATTCTCCAAAAGAATGTTCTTAATTATTTTCTTTTCAATATTACTTCCATCTGAAAATTTAAAATTTATCATAAAATAATCACCCTGTTTTAATAATTTTTCATTTTCGATTTACTTGAATATCCATATTCCCATATAATGGATATTAGTATTTCGTAAACCACATATCATTTTATATATGGTGTTCACTTTTACGGTTATTTGATTAACTAGGGAATTAATGATAAAAACATATTATTTATTCAATAAGGAAGTTTAATAAGGAATATAATTTTTATGATTATTTGATATAAGGAATGATTTGGAATGGTAATGAATGGTGCGGCCCGGACCTTACACAACCCCTCGATGCATTGATAGGTTCTCATGATATAAATCATTTGGCCAAATTAAATGGGTTTTTATCCGTATTTTTAAACTATCATGAGAAAGGTATTAATTTTATATATTTTCATGTAAATTATACATGATTTCTATTAAGAATTAATTTCCATCATTTAATTCTAGTTATTAATTATCAATTATATTTTATATTAATATATATATGGATACATTTCATTTGTGTTCATTCATTAAAAGGTATGTCTTTCAGTTACATGCCTTTCCATTTAGATTTTTCCTTATCTATTTTTTTGAATGTCATGTGTTATCTGATATTTATATTTATATGTTAATCTATTCTCATTGATTCTCTATTTCTTCCAGTTTACTTACCCTTAATGATCAATCAATCTCGCCCATATTATGTTTCATTTCTCAAGGATATGAAGATGAAATCTTTGAATAAGTTTTCAGAGAAATTTTTCATTTCCTTTTATTATGTATCATGTTTTTAATTTCAACTACTCAATGTATTATGAGAATCATGTATGTAATATTGATTTCCAAGACTACTAAATAGATCTTTTCTTTAGGATTTTATTCCTTGTAATCATGTAAATATAAAAATATAATGAACTGGATTTGGGTTTCTGGCATTGGGGAATTATAGTTGATATCAGTGGTTGTTTAGTAGAAACCTTGGAAAATATAATTAGAAAAAAAAATTAAGGATCATAATCCAAAGATATAGTTTGAAATTATTATAGGGTAACATCTGATAATTTTGATAAGGTAGAGATTATGTTTGTATTCCTAGAAATACATCCCAATCTGGATACTATAAGTGGATGTGGATCTGGAATAGATGTACCAGGGAGTAACAACTACAACAAGGTGTGTCATATGTAACTCACTATAACCTATTACATGACAATGGGACATACTATTAACCTAGTTTTACACTCTCTGGGGATACTCTTAGGATAGTTCACATTTTTCGCTACAATTATGAAGGATTTGAATATAATAACTTCCCCAATGTAACAAAATTCTTGGATTCTAGAATTCATGATTCATAAATTTATGTTATGTGTTATAACATATTTTTAATTATATATTATTTTATGATTTAATCAATTATATTATATTTTTTATAAATGGCTCATTGTACAAGGAATGATAACTCCAACAATTCATGAGATCCAAATAAAAGAGGGATCATATCATTTATTGTCTTAAGACGACATTTCCAAGAGATGTATTGTCTCAATTATTCTCTTCAAATGATGAAATATAATTACATGATAATGTGATAGGTTACAAATTATCCAAGTCTTATTTCTTTTTAGGGATGCAAGAGGAAAATAGGATAGCTGATAAAAAGATGGATAAAGTGATCAAGAGAAAGAAGGATTTTCCCACATGTGATAAATATGGAATGAAACACCGTGGTACATTCTTAAAAGGAATGGGATTTCTCCACAAGTGTGGAAATAAAGGCCACCACTTTTTTATTTCTTGGGTAGGAAATAGGATTCCAATGTACAATGATCCGACTACAAGGAGATGGGACACTATGGATGTCAATGTCTCAAGCGTCAAAAGAATATGTCCCAAATGATGCAATTTGATAATGGTCATGTTATTCTGTTGCCGCATATCAACAGGAATGATTAATATTCATATTCAAGAATTATTTCATTTGAAAATTTTATCATAAATGTACTAGTTATATGAATTAAGGAATATATTATATTTTACAAGAATACTTTTTCAATAAATATTTGAGATCATATGTTGAACGGTACAATTAAAAGTTATTCAATAGAGATTAAAAATATTCATAAAACACATGACTATGAGAAATAAGACCCTTAATATGTTCTTAATGTCTTGATAATGATGAATAAATGATTTATTAGGATATGGGTTGACTAATTTTTTTTAATTATTGACTTTTTTATAAGTGGTCTATGCCATCATTGATTGAGTTTACAATAGTTTTTGATTTAAGGAATATATAAAATAACATTTTTCTTAGTTAAGGAATAAGGAATAATGTTTGTTACAAATACGGTTTTATGGTAATAAATATTTTTACCATATTTAAAAAATAAATTATTAAGGTGTTCACACGTTAAAAATGTGATGATTTAATATTTACATCATATTAATCAATGGATAAGGATTTGTTAATTTTGAATTTCCTTATAAATTGTTATATCAAAATATTTTTCCATCTTTGACCATTTATGAAATGGTTTATGTTGATATTTGAATAAGGTTTTAGATATTAATATATTACTTCACTGTATGAGGCATCTTATGCTTGTAAATGAATTATAAATATTCCAAGACATAATCAATGGAAAATATTATGTTTATGAAAATGTATATTTACATATATTATTAGAGTGAAAAATAATTTATCAAATATATGAAACGGGTATTGAAAATAAATCCATATTATCATACTTTATAATGATATCAATGACCTTATTCACACCTCTGTTCGAAGGTTTTTTGGTCTACAAATTACATATGAACATGTTCAATATCACACTCCATCAGAACATTACAGTTAGATTTATATTCCGTATCAATATTTTAACTAATATTATATTATTAGAAATCATAGTTTTGAGTTTGAAATTGTTTTCAATTTTCCCTCCTACTAATAAGTTGACTTATTAACTATATTTATGATGTGGGTTTTTCACCAAAATTATTTCCAACTATTAATCACTTGAATTCTAAGATCACGTTTAAATTGCAACGATGGAATTTAATTCATGTGAGAACAATGTAACACCCCTATACATTAATATATTTTTTCGTTTAAAACATATTAATTTTTTATCATGATTATATACGGGATCCAGATAATATTACACTACCAACAACACCATATTAGTTGTGTTACACGCAAAACTGGGTTTTCAACCTTTTAATGGAATAAATATTTTTAGAAAAACAATTATAAAATTTTATAAATTTTATAAGCTTAAATAAAAAAAATTGTTTATTTTTAATGTCTAAATTATATTATGTTGAATTTTTGATATTCTTCTATGAAGTTTCATTTTTGATGAATAGTAAAAATACTGCATTTTATTAAAAATACGATTTTCATTTAATTAATTCTTATTGTTAAATTATTTTTTAAATTGGTTGTTATATCACAATAGATGAATAAAACACATATTAATCCAATTTAAGTCATTGTAATAATGTTTTTAATGAAATTACATAGAAACACTTATTTAAGTTTTGAATGTTTTTACATTAAAACCCCTCTTTCCTCCCACATCTGTAGGATTAGTGTTAATCTTAATTTTCACACTTCTATGATTTTAATTTTGAAAAAAGAACAAAAATTGATTTAATAATTATAATATTTTGGGTCATATAATATCAACTTAATTTTTCACCAAAAACATTAGTGAAAGTGATTAAAATTCATTACGGAGACAATGGTAAAATTAAGCTTAATAAGGGACTAAACCTTAATTTTAAAGACCAAAATGACATGAAATGTTTCCCATAATCAATTGTATGGAAATAATTAGACCATATCCCAAATTCGTTCAAAGATTATAGGTTATTGGGATATTATTAAACTAGTTTTCCCTTTATAAAATAATTAGTAAGGAAAAAGACAAAAAAAGTTCTTTGCTTACCTTTAGGATTTTAAAAAACATAAGATATATAAAGAGATAATATAAAATTATATACATACCCTTTTTAAATATAAATGGGATAGTTTTATCATAATTATTTATAAATATTTTTTAGAGATTATTTGGTTATTTAAAATCCTTATGAAATGTCAATGTAGTTAATATTTAGTAAATAATTATGTAAAATAAATGATTTTATAAATATTAAAAGTGATGTTTAATTATTGAATTGTTGTAATTAATTATTTTTTTAGATTAATATATAATTTTTAAAATATTTAGTCTTAAAATATTGGAATTATAATGTTTTTTTATATTTGAAAATTAAAATTAATTAAATAATTTCTAAATTGACATTATTGTTATTTTACAATAAATGATATTTTATTAAATAGTTTTAAATTAATAAAAAAATAAAAAATAAAATTTATTTTTTAGATTTAATAAATTTTATATATGGTATATTAATGGACAAATTTATCTTTTATAATAAAAATATTAACCCATATATTGTAAAAATGACATTAACATGGTCTAGGTTCATGCATTCTTTCATCCAGTCACATGAGCATGTTTTAAAATTAATTTCCAAAACACATGAGATTTTTATTTATAAAAAAAATATATTAATAATAATTTTGTGGCTCTATATTTTATAATAAATATCACATTATTTTATTCTTTAGGGTAAAATTACATAGGTTAGAAAACTAGATTCTTTAATGAAAACTTATATGATAAAATTGGGGAATCATAAAAGTTAAGGAACCCAATTCTAAAAATGCCCATATTATTTTGTTTTTAAGATTTTCATAGAAAATTAACCCTATTTAATCCATTTTTTTCCAATTTTTGGTGATCTTATTTATGTTATACCTCACATTATTGAATACCATTTGGAATTTACAGGAGTTCAACTCCTCCTCAACTATAAAATGTAAAGCACTCTACCCCTTACTCATACCTATAAATCCACATTATCTCAACAAATATATTACCACATATATCCTAAAAATACTTTCCCCTATCCTATAATCCTTCCCTTGGGCATGAATAAATATTTGTAAGCCTTTTGGTACAAACCAAATGTTGTTACCCATTTAAGAGGTAACAAACTTCCTCAAGCTCTTTAGTTTTACTTCCATTCTCCAACCCATTAACAATTATTATAATATGATTGTATAAAATTATACTAATATATATACTATGATTTTTAAATGATATTGTTTCTAAATAAACTTACCTACACTCCCAAATAATGGGTAACAAACATATTGTTTCTATGTACGATGAACTACAGCCACACAGAACAATGATTATTCATTTTTATTTTACCTCCTCTAATGATGGACATTATGAAGGAAACCCTATTTATATATGATATATATCATATTTATAATGTATTTATTCTTATGTTATTTTTATTTAGAACATACCTTTATGCTTTACATATTCATTAAATAGGATAATTTGGTTTTTTGGAGTTGTGGGCTACCGCCCCTTTAAAACGATATTACGCATTCATGCCATAAATGGAATGTATAAAGGATGGTTTTTATAAAAAATTGAAGATTAAAGGACATATAATTGATACGTAAATTATAATATAAATATTTATAAATTAAATTTCATTCATTTAATATGAAAAATAAATCAAAGTAGTGTTCATGCGCGCATACAGCCCAGTGTCTCCCTGAACAGTGCACTTTATTTATTATCTCCAAATTACATTGATTGTTATAAAAACATACGTAATGAATATATATGATAATTAAGTAATATTTTAAACTCTTTATATTATTAAATCATGATCTGTATATTATTAACAACAAATGAAAAGTCAAAACATACTTGACAAAACATGGTCATTAACAACCGAAATAGCTAAAATAATGAAAGAGTGTTAAAAAATGGGTAATAAAATATTATATGGAATTAATATACAATATTATAAACATGAGTATGGTTACAATATTAGTTATTAACATATTTATAAACACTATACATTAGGATAAAGACCAAAAAAATGAAAGATAATGTATGGGAATTCCGTCTCAATTTACATTCCATTGAGAATTATCTATTATTATGTGCAAATTCAATTTTATTTGGTATATATAATACCTATTTTTATGTTATATAATTAATAAAATTCTTATAATTATAGTATATGTTTCATTTAATTTCATAACATTCTGTATAATATGATTAAAATTTTCTAGTCTAGTATGGGATGATTTGTAATGTTTAAATATTAGAATCCTAATGAATGTTCATAATTATTATCTATGACATCTCAATCCCTTTTGTGATTGTTAACATACTCATAATACAATTACATACTCATAATCATTTTTAGTGGATTTTTACTTGAATATTCATATTCTCATACAATGAATATTAGTATTTCTTAAACCATATATAATTTTACATATGGGGTTCCCTTGGATAGTTATTTGATTAAAAAGGGAAATATTGATAAAACTGTATTATTTATTCAATACATATATTTGATATGGAATTCTATTTATTGGATTGCTATATATGAGTACTGACTTGTACTTCTAATTTTTGGCAGGATCCATACATTATATATTCCCTTGATGCATCGATAAGGTATCATGAGACAAATAATTTGTCCAAATTAAATGGGTTCTTATGTGTAGTTTAAAACAATCTAGTGAAATGTCTTGAGAGTATAGGTTTTCATGTTCCATATACATTAATTCCATTAGGAAATAACATCCTTCATATTTTTATGTTATTATTCATCCATGATATTTTTCGCCTCCATATCTATGGATATATTTCATTTTAGTTCATTGATTAAATGGAATGTGTTTTAATTTGTTTCCATGACATATTGATTATTCGTTATCTAGTTATCTGAATGTAACATGTTATTAGTGATTTAAATTTCAATGTTAATTTCTTCTCATTGACTCTTTATTTTTTCACCTTTACATACACTTACTATCATTTGATCTCACCCTTAATATTTTTCAATTTTCTATGTTATGAAGAAGAAACTGTTGAATGAGATTTCAAGGATACAGTTTATTTAATTTTTTATTTATCATGTTTATAATTTCTATTTACCAATGTATTATGGATATCATTTTTGTTTTATAGATTTACAATACTGGTAAACATATCATAAATTTTGTATTTTATTCCTTTTAATCATGCAAATGTAATAAAATAATGCAATGGCAATGGGATTCTCAGGTCAGGGCACTGTAGTTGGGAAACAATTTAATAAATACCAGTGAAAATAGAATTAAATTAAATTATGAAACTCCTCAATTTCATTAAACCAAATCATAAACATCATTAAGAACCTCAAAGAATAATCCAAACCACTACAATAATAAACAATCCCCAAATATCATATAGACATATTATAGATCCCCCCACTATTTAAATTTCATCTAATGTGGTGAGATGATATATAAACATACCTATTAAATGTAAATCCAAAAAACAGACATATTTATTCAAAAATTATATATATAATCAATAATCCTATATCAACCACAAATTATTATCCAATAAATGAAACACAACCCAATGAAATGACCAAAATAACTGAAACTAAAGTCAGTAATCCTTCAATATCTCAAAAAAATTGGAATGAAAGAAATCCATAAATACATGAAAAATTCTCAAAAAAATAAAAATATGGGATCTAAAATTTTATAAAAATTTAAAAAGTGACAATAAAAAAGAATTTGAGTCACCAAATAACCTCTCATGGTGAACCAAATAGAAAACCCCCAACCAAGAAAATTCTCATACACGGTATGAGCAAGAGAAAATTCTAGTATTTTATAGAACTCATATTATTCAACAAATTATATAACCTTTCATTATTATATGATATTTTAAAATTAAAAATCTCATCACAGGACCAAAATAAATTAAAAATATCAAAACCCCAAAGTAAATAATGAGGTATCTTCACATGAATAAATAATTAGCGCGTATCAATATAAGAATAGATAGAAAACTCAAAGAACAAATAAATATATGATCACCTCAAAGATCAAGATGATCCAAACTCATCTAGAGTAATTCCAAAAAATGATGATTACCATAGTCTCAACACATTTGAAACTCCCTCTCAATATTCTCATAATATGATACTATTCCAAATTCAAATACAAGAGATTCATGTTATGGATGAAGACCTCTCCCAAAGAAATGATTTTTCTCAGTCATAAATGACTAAATTAAAACTAAAATACTATAAAATATAGATGGGTGATTGATTAAAAAGTATAAGAACCTATATGGTTATGACTCTAAGAATTTATTTAATGTTTGGGAATAGTGAACAACCTGAAGAGTCACACCTAAAAGTCAAAAGGAACCACCCTAATCATTATCCTTTGAAAAAAAATTATTTGTTTCCTAAATATTTATTGGTATAACGTTCTATATAACATGGAACATGAATCTAAAAAATTCATTCTTTACAGATCAATCCAAACAGTCCCATATAACCAAGGGATTAATCATAATGGAAAAAATTCACTAAATAAGACAACACTAAAAAATTCCTTTATCTAAAATCAAAATCATTGTATGAAGTGTAAAACTCATTTTATAATATTAATAACATGATGAAAAAATCTCATTTGTATAAAAAACTATATAAAACCTCTGTTCAAAATTTAAAATCCCAACTTCCCTACAATGTAATTTTCAAATTATTTACACCAGTTTCAAAACAAAAAATTTGTTTTGAAACACGAAACCCATCAAAATTGTAACGACCCATTGTTTTTTCAAATGGAAGTCCATTATAATAAATATGTCATAAAATCCCCTGAGAGCACAACATAATGAACTACTATGTTCTATGTGACCATTAAATATAAGTTTGTCACATCTGTGATTTGAATTTCAAAAATCGAACATACATGGTTGTGATCAGTAAGTTATTTGGAGTCCAATAACAAAAACATAATTTTTGGTGAATAGTTATCTACCCTTGTGAATAGTAACATACCACTATGAATAGGGATATACCCTAATTAATAGTAACCATAACTATGATAGTATAAAGATAATATTTAAGTTAAAGTATGATGGACCTATATTTTAGAATAAGTAAATAGATGTTTTAAATATGGGGTTTTAATAATAAAATATGAGTTTAATTAAATGGTAAATTAATAATATTTATAAATTTTTTTTTGAAAAGTGGAAATTATTTTTTTATTCTACATATCAAAAAAATGGTTAAGGTTAATTTTTTAAATTTTTCTAAAAAACATGAATTTTTTATGAATAGTAAAATACGCCAATTTACGATAAATGCTAAATAATGGATTTAATGAGTCATTGATGATGATCTTCTAATGTAAGACAAATTGGATTGAAGTCACATGCATTTATTACTATTATTGGTCTTGGAATCATCACTATTTCTTGTCTTGAAGTAAATTATTAAACTAATGATTATAATTTTATGAAAATCCTCCTCTCAACCACTATAAAAGCCACACATCACCCCCTCTTCTATCCACTCCAATAAACCCTTGTGCCTTGCCAATATTCTGCCCAATATTCTGTCCAAATATCTCCCCAAGATCCTCCCACACGTCCAACAGCCCCTATCCTCCTCAGAATACAAAAAACCTCTCCCTTTAAGAGGTTCTTAAGGGAGATAAACTCAGGAGGTAAATTCCACTTTCAAATTCTTTTATTTCATTTATGTTCTTTTTTTGTTGTTTCTTTCCTCACCTCACCTCACCCAAATAGTTTGATAACTCTAATATAATTCATGTACAAGAATTGTTTTATTCTAATGTGATATTTCATTATCATCTCTCCTTTATCTACCTTTAATTTCAATAAAATGAAATTACCGTCTTGGATGTGTTAATTTAGCACATTCAAGGAAAATGGTTTATCAATTTCTGTTATCTATGTTATTTTGCATCATGAAACCATTTCGAATATGGATGAACCAGATTATTATATATTAAATATATCCTTGTTGTGGTTCTATAATCCTATTGTACTAATTTTATTAAATTATAAATCAAAACATGTTCTTTGTAATAAACCCACCGTTTAACCCAAAACGGTTGTCCCTAATGTTATATATAATGGTTCAACATCACTCTAAGTAACCAAATTATGTTTTTAACCATTTAATCTCCTAGATTTTTAATAATAACATAAAACTCCAATTTTGGACAAACACCTTCATCTTATATGATTATATAATCATGAATAAAAGAATAATGGTCATTAAAACCAGGTAAGCGAACGAGCCCGAACAATGAAATAGAACCTTATAGCCAATAAAAATGGTCATGAATGAACCAAAGGGGTAAAAATAAATCAATTAAATATATAATAGTTTCTAGAATATTTAATTTATTAACCTAGTTTTTTTATTTAGTTCATTAATAACAAGTGGAGAACACCATCAGATTTAAGGTAAAGGATCCTTTCAATTTCCCTCTTAATAAAGGTTTTCCTCTATGCTATGCCTTTTTATTTGTTAACCCAAATGATGGGGTATGTTTTTTCACCTCCCTGATACTTCCCTCATGTTTATAAGTGGGGAGAACCCCCTTATATCTCTCATAAATCCCTCTTTGGTACACCCGACATCGTGCCGATAAACAGTAATGGATTCCACCCAAACCTCCTTTGTTCATTCGAGTTTCCATATCATTATTTTTTTCAATATGGATATATTTTATATGTTTATCTAAAAATTCTAAATTCTATTTAGTTTTACAAATTTCATTTATGAAACACTTTAATCACACTCTCTCTGGGAAATTCATGTTTTTAAAAGATTCCCTCCTTTGAACTTTCTGATAGGAAAACCTATTTAAAGGGAACATCCCAAATTTTTACCGAATTTCAAGTGAACTATATCCCTTATTTAAAGACACCATTATCTTTATAAAATCATTATTTTTATTATGAAAACCTTCTTGGTTCATCTTTTGTTTAATATAGGATATTTTCCTCTTTTCTATTTTAAAATCTCTATTTTATTTCCCTTAAAACCACAGAAAAATGCTTTAATGATAATGTTTCTCAAATACATTTCTTATATGTTGTCACTTATTTTTGAAATATCATACCATGTTATATGCCCATTTTACCTTAGGAACGTCCATGTATGTTCTAAATCCCTTCTTTCATGGACATATTCTTGATTCTCCCATTGGTTATGCTTTATGTCATGATTATGGTACCCAATTATTTCCTTCAGTGCCCTTATGTTTATGTAAGGTTGATTATGTACGATTATATATGTGGCAAGAATATTCATGAAAATGTTGAGATGGGTGTGCCCAGATAGTGCTCCATTGCATTGGAAAAAGTTAACTCTCATAAGATGCGATCTTAAATGGGATTGGTAGTTAGCCTTGACTTGTACTAAAATGGGAATCATGACTGTCAGTTATCCTTGAACCATACTAAAATTGGAAACATGATTGGTGGCTTTCCATGAACTATACTAAATAAATGTTTTATGATTCTTCCCCATTTATATGATTCTATCTTTATATGATCCCATGCTTATATTATATGATTTCATATGTTCCATACTTTGGATATCACTATGGCATACCACCAAACTGATGGGCTTAAGATTTATCCTTATGTTAGTTCCCTTACTGAGCTTTTTAGCTCATCCCATTGTTCACATATTCCCCAGGGTACCCTATGCAGATGTAAGGTCTCAAAGGAAGTATTTATATCTTTATGGAGATTAAATAAACACGTGTTTCTTTCTATCCCCATGATTTATGTTCTATATACCTAGTCTTTCAAGACACCATACTTAACAATTTTGGATTGTACTCTATTGTATAATTATGCTTAAAATCATGTAATGTTATGTGTAAAAGGATTGGGTCACTATAGTTTGTATCATAGGATGGTCTAGTAATTTTTGTTGATTTGGAATAAAGAACCTTTGTGAGAACCTTAAGTATGAGACTAATTACATGAAAACATCCCTAAAGTTTGGTGAGTATTGAGTAAGTGGTTTACCAAGAAAATAAATCCTTGTCTGGATACAAGCAGGTAGAGGAAACTCTGGAACAGATGTGTCTTGGGTAAAACCCTAAAACACCACTTTTATCTATAGTCAAATAATAACTGGTGCAAAACAAAAGGCCTTGATGCACTCTTGGTTACGAAACTCCCATGAGCTACGCTTTGGATGATTCAAGAGCTTAGTAAAAACCATTATTAAAGAAAAAACACCAATAAGAATATATGTTAATAAATAGATCATGGTTAACCTAGATTTAAACCTAAAGAATCACAATTAAGGATATACTTCTTCTTTATAAGCTTATCCTTTTATGTTCAATATTTAATTTTTATGCTCAATAGATATGTATTCAATCCATTTAATTATATTTTATTTTCATTTGTAAATGGTGGGAAATAGAAGAAATCATTCCAACAATCAATGTGTTAGTCAACGTGAAGACTTTCCTAATGATATTCCTAATATGATGGGAGCGGGTGATCAAAACATCATGAATGTACTTGCTCAGCTGGCTCGAGTTATGAATGATAACATGAATCATGTGGAACTCCCTCCTTCTCCAAGGAAAGATCGCGTTTCCATAGAATAATACATGTGTCAAAGGCTTCCCATGTTTAGTGGATATTCTGATCCCCTACATTCAGAAAAGTGGATTAACTCTATTGAAAAGATATTCTACATCCTCTAGTTCTTATAATAAGAGAATGTTGTACTGTCTGTCTATAGTTTTGATAGGGAAGCTGATTAGTGGTGGACACTGATCAAGAATACGATGCCCCAAGAGGAAATTGAATCCATTGATTGGGAGGAATTCAAGAGGATAATTTTCAACAACTATTTTCCTAGAACCCTCAATATTAAGATCGAAAGACATTTCCTCATACTCAAGTAGAAGGAAGATGATTTCATCATGGTGTATGGAGAAAACATTACAATGATTGCAAGTTATGCCTCTAAATTTGTCATGAACACCAAAATCAATGTTGATCACTTATTTAGAAGACTAAAGCCAAGTTTATGAAAAGATTTTAGGATTCGAGACTCGAACAATTATGAGGATATTTTCGGTTGTGCCCTCAAGTTTGAAATAGAGATTGCAGACTCTCAGTGGTCACATGGGCCTAGTGACGAGAACTATAAAATGGAGAACAACATGGGTGGTTCATTGAACAAATCCCATGATATAAAGAATCCTAACATTACCCATCGTAAAAGTTGTGGTAATATTCATCCTAGTAACTGAATGAAGGGAACAAGTAATTGCTTCAAATGTGGATGTTTTTCTCTTCTTTCCATGAAATGCTGAAGGGATATGAAAAATCCTACTAATGTTGAAGAAGAAAGGAAGGTTCAGATCAACACTAAGCCTGCAGTTCAGTGTTAAAACTATGAGGAGCATGGGAATTATGCAAGCAATTTCCCTAAGACGAGGGTTGTAGGTGTCCATCAACAAAAACCTCCAAGCTAACAAAAAAAGGGAGTATTCTATCACTACTTTTGTGGTGGAGCCGGACAATGATTTTCTGTTAGGTACACCTATTATTAATCCATGAATAGTGAATGTACTATTTTATTTTTGTTCTAGGAATTCTATCATATCTTGCATGTTTAGTATAACTATTCAAACACAACCTCAAAATTTGAAGGAAATTTTATCTGTGAAAACAAAGAATGGGGAAATTATTGTGTCCATGGTTTCAAACTCCTCCCTAGATAACGTGTGTGGACTTAACCTCCCAACAAATCTTATCATACTTCTTTCAGTGTGGTTCGACGATATCTTGGTCACATATTGACTATCAATATACAAACACAACATCAAATTTCGGGAAGGTCATGTCACTCTTCATATCTCAAAGCATCCTTTGATTCATTAAAAGTGTACGGAGGAAGTTGAATCTCATTTATAATCATCATCTCAAGTGTGGCTATTGATGCCTTGTGAGCAGGCATATCAATCTCAAATGATTGAGGAAAAGGGGAGAATCATGCCTGAAGACATTCCCATTGTGAGGGAATACACATATATAAGGCCCTGGCCTTTAACTTTTCTTAATCACGATTTAAATGAATAATTCACATAGAGGATCTTTTCAAGTTTAGAGTTTTAGAGAATTAGTTCACAACTATTACATCTCAATAGATTACAAAGTATACACTTCTACTGAGTTTCCATAAAATAATAAATCTTAAAAATAAACATGTCTAGTGCCATGTTTTAGATTGCATGTCTTTCCTTGATCCCATACTTGACCCTATTAATCTTTTACTCATGTGGAAAACATTTCAAAAAAACATGGGATGAGCATAAAAATCCCAGTAAAGGATACACAAAGAAGGAAAACTGTTAGTTTTTCAAAACAACAAGTAAACCAAGAATACTTTATCAAAGTAATACATTTCACCTTTATAAAGTAGTAAAAAAACTCTTCACTGAATAAAAGACCATTACTTTCCCTTTTGTAACCAAAAGATTACCATAAAACCCATATAAAGAACACATAAAATATAGAGGTAACTTGGGACATAATCATACTTAAACGGAATAACCAAATAGTCGACTTCCACACATATCACTTAATGGAATAGCCATACGGCTGACTTCCATACACAATGCATTAGAGGTTATAACGTAACCACCCGTCCTGGTATTCACGGCACCACCTATCATATGGTTTATCACGTAACCACCCGTAAAATGTCCAAGTACCATCATTACACATAAAATATTGAAAATATAAACATTTTAATAACAATATTTCATTTTAAATCAAAATAAGTAATTCCAAGATATTGAATTAATCAATCCATTTTCAAAAAACATTTAAAAGATATTTTTTAACCAAAGTGTCCCGTATAACATTGAAGATTTTAATGGAATTATAATTTTAAAACATTAATTTCCATATAAATAAATACTGAAAACCATTTTGAAAACATGGAAATTAAAGATAAAGATTTAGAATAATGAATCTTTAAAACACTTAAAACGATATTTTTGTTAAAGAGTTTATAACAAAATGAGAGACTCTTGGATACAAATAATTTCAAAATAACATTTAATCTGAGATTTATAATATCATGAGAATAAAGGGATTCATGATATAATATGTCAAAGGACAGTATACACACCATATAAGAGTGAATTGGTGCAAAACAACAATGTAGTCTCAAAGGAAATGTAAATTGAGATGAAATCCATTATAAAGATGGTATCCTTAAATTAAGGCTAAATCTATCACATAATTATGTGTGAGAAATATAAATACACCCAATATATAAGGATATTAAGTGTGAAACAAACAGAGGTCATTCACACATAATCTTGGAAAAACAAAACCATTGACATAGATATTTAACTCAATGAAATGAGATTGAATTATTATCTCACATAAATGTTCGTAAGAATTTATCAATGAGATGATTATGTGTAGAAATAGTATTTCTACACAAAGGTTTGTGGAAATTACATCATAGAGATTCCACACATAATATTGGAATAATAAAATCAAGAAGTAGAGGTTTAACCCAAATAATTTAAAGTGGGTTAAGAAGTTCCCTTACAGAAATCTGACAGCCTAACGACGTCACTTTAAAATTCAGAAAATGAGTTGATGAGAGAGAAAATGGTATCTCGTCACTTGGACATAAAATTTACGTAAATAAGGATATAGAAGAACATATCCCAACATAATAGTATGTGAATTAAAAGACATAATAGAAGAAGTCTTTTAAAAAGAGGAGGATGAAAGGTTCCCTTACCGACTTGGGTAACTTTCGAAACGTACACCCCATTGAAGAAGAGTCATACAATGAATATGTAAATACCCATAAATGAAATTATATTACACAAGGAGTATAATAATGGGAAGTAAATACACCACTCAAAGGAAATGGTGCCAAATGTAGCATAAATCTCACGGGAATAAAGTTGAGATGAAAAATCCCTTATGAAAACTTGGCAGCCTAACGGCGCCACTTAAAACATCAAAATATGGATTTATGAGATCAAATAGGGTCTATCATAATATTAAAATAAAATTTACAGAAAAAGGAATATAAAAAAACACCCCCCAACATAACAAATAGGATCTTAAAAGAAGTGACACAAAGGAGAGTACTTAAAAAGGAAGAGAGAGGTTGGATCTCTTACGAAAATTTGGCAGCCTAACGACGCCACTCAAAACCTGAAAAATGGATTGATGAGAGAAAATAGGGTCTCTCATCATATGAACATAAAAATTACAGTAATTTTAATATAAAAGAACATCCCAATCATAATAAAGATGTGATTAAAAGGAATGACATAAAAGAGTGTACTTAAAAAGAAAGATAGGGGTAGGATCCCTTACCTCGTGTCCGACATGACTCGATCGTTCTTTAATCTCCTGAATAATAAAATTTGGTCAATTTATAATTGATTATGGAACTCCTTTAAATATTAATATTCAGTTCATATCACATATTAATATGTTATAATAATGGGTTAATAATGTGAGTTCATATCAAACGTTTTTGTCGATGTTCGGTACATGAGTCAAAATTGAGCTTGTTGGAGAAGAATTCTCCATGAAGTTTTAGGTACATCATCTCCAGAATATTATAAATGATTTAAATATCATATATATCCAATATATATTCATTTTATATTATTCCATAACATTTGGAGATAAAAAATGAAATGCACCGTTCATGGAGACAGTAGGTCATTCGTACGCAAGAACGCTACTTTCATTTCTTTGCCATATTAATGAAATTAAAATTAAATGAGATATATATATATTATGATTCCAGAATTATATCCATCATTTAGATGTAATATATTACATATATATCGATTATATATATGTACTTATAATAGTACATAACATTTGGAGATAAAAAATGAAATGTACTGTTCATGGAGACGGTAAGCTGTACGTACGCATGAACGCTACTTTAATTTCTTTTTTTTTTATTCAATGGAATGAAATATAAATGATATAAAGGTATATTATAATTCCAGTAGGATATAATATGTAATACCATTAATTCCATCCTTTATACGTCCAACATATGGAATTAACGAATCAATTCACTTTGAGGGGGCGGTTGTCCGCACTTCCTAATACGAAGATATCGCGTTTACCCATAATGGAAACCATAAAGGTATGACATAAATTAAAAATACATAAGCTTAATGAAAACATAAACATATTATATATCATATATAAATATAGTGACATCTTAATGGCCACCTTTGAAGGTGTTAAAAGAATATTGAACAATCATCGTTTCATAAGGCAGTAATTCACCATCCACAGAAACAGTATGTTCTTTCACCATTAGACAGAGGTGTGTGAAAGTGTAGCTCGAATCCTTAGTATAACAACATCCTAGTATAATGAAGATACTTTTTTGTTACAATAAAATGTAATGAAAAGAGTTTAGTGGGTTGGAGAAGTAAAATAAATCAAAAGAACACAAGTGAAGACATTACCTTAAAATCAGGTAACTCCTCTTGGTTTAAACCAAAAGTGTTTCTTGAAGAGAATTATTCCAAGGGTGAGGTTTCAATGATTAAGAGAGGGATTTGGAGAGATTAAATGGGCAGGTTTTTTCCGATCCAAAGGCTTGAGAGGTGTGGGTAAGGTGGTAGGGGTGGAGGCCTTTTATAAGAGGAGAGGAGAGCACTCTTGAAATGTTATACACTTTTACTTTATTATAAAATGATTTTCGGATTTTAATGGTCCCAAAATTATATATTTCTAGGATAAGGTGATCAGAGTTCTAAATCCACCAATACAATAGGTTTTTGACAAGTTTAGGTCATAGATTTTACATTATCTGTTCATTTTATTTAAATCATAAAATAATGAGGTAATCGCTCCATCATCATGGTGTCATAAATAATTTAATTTATTTAAGGTCCAAAAATTATAAAACAAATATCATGATGTAGGAAATATTTTTAGCTCTCTAATGAATATTTATAGTAAAAAATATGACTTTTATAACCCCATGTAAAAATTATTTTAGTAAAACAATACATGTTTGTGACATTTTAATTTTACCTTTAAATAAAAAGTTATTAATGAAATTTTCCAACCAAAGTGGTTCCATGGGGTCCCCAAGTTAACCCATGGAATTTCTTGGTCGTCCATGACTCATCCAACAAAGGTAGGACTCTGTAAAGGTCATTTCATATTGTTAAAACATTATTTTTACCCTAAATTACACTATTTACCTTTAATCGCGATTAATAAAACTTAAAAGTTACTATTCACCAAAAATTATTTTAATCTCATTGAACCACATTTTACTTCCTAATGACAACCATGTATGTCGGATTTTTGAAAATCAAATCACAGAAGTGGTAAAGTTTAATTTAAATGAAAAATCAATTTCTTTAACTACCACTTAGTGGTTTCACTATTCATCAAAAATTGATGTTTTTCAGAAAAATACCAAAAATTCACCCTAAGCTATTTTTGATATTCTGAATTCAAAAATGATGTCTATTTTAAAAAATTCAAAACATATAAGTTGCATTAATTAATTTAATATTTTATTCCCGTTGTCAAAAACAAATAGCGTGTTTTTAAGAAACAATATCTATTAAAAGATTGACACTAGTTTAAGTCCATTTTCAAAGTGAAATTAATTCCAATGACCAACATTGGATTAAATGGTAAAAATATATTCAAAATAAACTTTAATATCAATTTAAAATATAATCTATCCATATAAATAAATCAGATTAAAAGGAGTTTTTGAATTAAAATGCAACATTTTCACTAAAAATGATCTTTATCGGAAAAATAACAAAAATTTACACAAAGTAAATTTTGATGTCCAGATTCTAAAGAAGGATTTTATTTTGTCAAATACAACATATAAAATTGTCAAAAGTATATTTTAAAAGGGTTCTCCATCAAAAGGCGGTTAATCGACCTTTTAATGAATATTAGAAGATTTATGCTTAAAATTGGATTCATTTGCATTTTACGCCTCTAAAATTTATTGGATAAAAGTAAAACTATTTGACAAACATAGATAATAATTTTTTAGTTAGTTCTATTCCTTCCCACCATTACAATGGCTAGGCGTTATCTACCATTTAAAATAATATTAATTTATTATTAGAGTGCAATGTAAGATTTCAAAAGAACTCGTTGTCGCGTATTGGGTACGCCATCGAGCATAGAATTCCCAATAAATTAATATTAATATTTTATTCACAAATATGGATAAATATAAAAATGTCATATTATTTATTTACCTGGGGTGTTACATCCTTCCCCCCTTTTGGGAATTGTGTCCTCACAATTTTAAAATTGGTCTCGGAAACTTCATTTAAAGCCCTACATCAGAAAAGGAGTAAATTAAACTATCACTTTGAAAGAAAGAAATAGAAGTAAAAAGGTCACCCAAGTTAACCCATAATAGGATTCCATGTACAAAAAAATGGGTATGGATGAAAAAACAAAGGTTCATGTTCTGAGGAAGAGTGATAGAAAACATGTTTAGGAGAAAGTTAACCATAAGAAAATCACAAACTGGTGATCGGTTAAATGGTATTTGATTCCCCAGTAGGAAAATTTAAAAAGACAACATTTTTCTTTTTAAGTTACTTTTCATTGAGGAATTTATTTATGAGCTTAACTAAAACATAATGAAACATACTTACTTGTATTGTTGAATTTCAACTTTTACTAGATTTCTTACACAAACTCATATTTCTCCAAAAGACGAGTATTTAGGATGACTTGTTCACATTAAGAGTGCTATAATCAACTTCTACAGAATCACCTAATACACAAAAGAGAATTATATATTTCCCATGTAGTTAGACAAAAACAAAATCCAAAATTGTTAGTACGAGATCAGATAATCCACAAAAGGATAATCCTTTATAAAATGAAAATCTATTCTTAATCTCCAAAATTTGTCCAATAAAACCCAATGTTCAACGAAGGCCATTCGATAAACAATTGTCCATAAAATTCTTCAATGTAAACCAAACTAAGATTGAAACCCAAATATTTGAAGGATTTAATCACATAGTCTTCCAAGATAAACCTTAACATTTATTTCCAAATAACATCTTTTACTCTTAAAGTCTAATTCTGAAAAGTAATTAACCTAATCACATATCCTCCATGATAGGTTAATCATTTCCATAGATAACCCAAAATAAACTTTCTCTTGATTCCTAAAATCATCTAACTAAAAATAATTAGTCAAACTAACCAGGGACTTTACGTAGTCCAGTGGTAGGCGAAAAATAATAGTCACACTTCGGTTGTGGGTTCGATTCCCATAGCTTTGTCCGACGTGACGGGTTGTCACACGGTCTGCGTGTTGTCCTTTTTCCAAAACTATATAATTCTTAAAACATTACACAAAATGGGATAAAATCTTCAAAAATAATCATAACATATTTTAACCTCATTTTTATCTCATGCCTTTCATTTTCCATCATAACATATAGTAACCCATAATTACATCAGAAGTAAGGATCATATAAACCCTAATGGTTGCCTTTATAATTATTACCTGAACTTCCACATCGATTGGTCTTCTCGTACATGATGCATTAGAGAACTTACCAAGGTTCAAGTGTTTGATCATGACTCCTTAATAGTTGGTTTAGAAGAACCACGAGTTTCCTCATTGAATCCCCCATTTCATCCAGTCTCTTAATCAGCGAACCACCATAGTTTCCGTTAAACCCATTGTCACTTTGGTCCCTGCTAGAACCATCCATTTACTAAAACTAGAAACGTCAGTGTGAGTATATCAACAAAATTATCATGTAATAATGAGGAAGATAAACACTAATATATACTTACCCGTTCACTTTATCTAAAAACTATGACTCTTTCTGAAATCCTCCCCATTATGGTAATGTCACTTATGCTTAGAAAATACCCTAACCTCTAAAGTTATCTAAACCGACCATTGATACCAACTATAAGGCCCCGGCCTTAAACATTACTTAATCATTAATTAAATGAATAATTCGCATAGAGGATCTTTTCAGGTTTAGAGTTTTAGATAATTAGTTCATAACAATTACATTTCAAAAGATTACAAAGTATACAATTCTAATATGTTTCCATAAAATAAAAACACATAAATAGAAACATGTCTAGTTCCATGTTTTAGATATCATGTCTTTCCTCGATCCCATCCTTGACCCTATTCATCTTTAAGTCCTGTGGAAAACATTTCAAAAAAACATGGGATGAGCATAAAAAGCCTAGTAAAGGATACACAAAGAAGGAAAACTGTTAGTTTACCAAAACAACAAGTAAACCAAGAATACTTTGTCAAAGTAATACTTTTCACCTTTATGAAGTAGTAAAAAAACTCTTCACTAAAAAAAATAACATTACTTACCCTTTTGTAACCAAAAGATTACCATAAAACCCATATAAAGAACACATAACATATAAAGGTAACTGGGGACATAAACATACTTAAATGGAATAACCATACGGTCGACTTACACACATATCACTTAATGGAATAGCCATACGATCGACTTCCATACCCAATGCATTGGAGGATATAACGTAACAACCCATCCTGGTATTCACGGCACCACCCATCATATGGTTTATCACGTAACCACCCGTAAAATGTCCAAGTACCATAATTACACATAAAATATTGAAAATATAAACATTTTAATAACAAAATTTCATTTGCAATCAAAATAAGTAATTACAAGATATTGAATTGATCAATCCATTTTCAAAAACCATTTAAAAGAGATTTTTGAATCAAAGTGTCCCATACGACTTTGAGGATTTTAAGGGAATTATAATTTTAAAACATTAATGTCCATATAAATAAATACTAAAAACCATTTTGAAAACATGGACATTAAAGACAAAGATTTATAATAATGAATCTTTAAAAAATTTAAAAGGATATTTTTGTAAAATATTTTTTTAACAAAATGAGAGACTCTTGAATACAAATAATTGCGGAATAACGTTTAATCCGAGTTTTATAATATCATGAGAATAAAGGGATTCATGATATAATATGTCAAAGGACAGTATACACAACATATAAGAGTGAATTGGTTCATAACAACAATGAAGTCTCAAAGGAAATGTAAATTGAGTTGATATCCATTATAAAGATTGTATCCTTAAATTTAGGATAAATCTATCACATAATTATATGTGAGAAATATAAATACACCCAATATAAGTGGATATTAAGTGTGAAACAATCATAGGTCATCCACGCATAATCTTGGGAAAACAAAACCAATGACATATATATTTAACTCAATGAAATGAGATTGAGTTATTATTTCCCATACAAGTTCGTAAGAATTTATCAATGAGATGATTATGTGTAGAAATAGTATATCTACACAAAGGTGTGTGGAAATTACAACATATAGATTCCACACATAATCTTGTCATAATAAAATCAAGAATTAGAGGTTTAACCCAAAGAATTGAAAGTGGGTTAAGAAGTTCCCTTACAGAAATCCGACAGCCTAACAGCGTCACTTTAAAATTAAGAAAATGAGTTGATGAGAGGGAAAATGGTATCTCATAACTTGGACATAAAATTTACATAAATAAAGATATATAATAACATATCCCAACATAATAGTATGTGAATTAATAGACATAAAAAAAGATGTCTTTTAAAAAGATGAGGGTGAAATGTTCCCTTACCGACTTGGGTAACTTTCGAAACGTACACCCCATTGAAGAAGGGTCATACAATGAATATTTAAATACCCATAAATGAAATTATATTACAGAAGTAGTATAATAATGTGCATTAAATACACCACTAAATGGAAAGTGTGGAAAATGTAGCATAAATCTCACGGAAATAAAAGTGAGATGAAAAACCCCTTACGAAAACTCGGCAGCCTAATGATGCCACATAAAACATCCAAAAATGGATTGATGAGATCAAATAGGGTCTCTCAACATATTAAAATAAAAGATACAGAAAGATTAATATAAAATAACATCCCCTAACATAACAAAGAGGAGCTTAAAAGAAGTGAGATAAAGGAGAGTACTTAAAAAGAAAGAGAGAGGTTGGATCTCTTACGAAAATTTGGCAGCCTAACGGCACCACTAAAAACTTCCAAAATGGATTGATTCGAGAAAATATGATCTATAATCATATGAAGATAAAATTACAGTAATATTAATATAAAATAACATCCCAATCATAAGAAATATGAACTTAAAAGGAATGACATAAAAGAGTGTACTTAAAAAGAAAGAGAGGGGTAGGATCCCTTACCTCGTGTCCGACATGACTCGATCCATCTTTAATCTCATGAATAATAAAAGTTGGTCAATTTATAATTTCTTAATGACCTCGTTTAAATATAATTATTCATTTCATATCGCATATTAAAATTTTATAATAATGGGTTAATAATGTGATTACATATCAAACGTTTTTGTCGATGTTCGGTACATGAGTCAAAATTGAGCTTGTTGGAAAAGAATTTTCCATGAAGTTATAGGTACATCATCTCCAGAATATTATCAATGATTTAAATATAATATATATACAATATATATTTATTTTATACTATTCCATAACATTTGGATATAAAAAATGAAATGCACCGTTCATGGAGATGGTAGGCCGTACGTACGCATGAACGCTACTTTCATTTTTTTTTCCATATTAATGAAATTAAAACTAAATGAGAGATATATATATTATGATTCAAGAATGATATACATAATTTAGAAGTAATATATTACATATATATCCATTATATATATGTACTTATAATAGTACATAACATTTGGAGATAAGAAATGAAATGTACCGTTCATGGAGACGGTAAGCCGTACGTACGCATGAACGCTACTTTCATTTTTTTTATTGTATTCAATGGAATTAAATATTAATTATATAAAGGTATATTATAATTCCAATAGGATATCATATGTAATAACATTAATTCCATCCTTTATACGTCCCACATATGGCATTAATGAATAAAATCACTTTGAGGGGGTAGTAGTCCGCACTTCCTAAAATGAAGATATCGCGTTTACCCATAATGGAAACCATAAAGGTATGACATAAATGAAAAATAAAGAAGCATAAGGAAAACATAAACATATTATATATCATATATAAATATAGTGACATCTTAATGGACACCTTTGAAGGTGTTAACAGAATATTGAACAATCATCGTTTCTTGAGGCAGTAATTCGCCATCCACAAGAACAGTATGTTCTTTAACCATTAGACAGAGGTGTGTGAAAGTGTAGATAGAATACTTCTTATAAAAACATCCTAGTATATTTAAGATACCTTTTTTGTTACAAAATAAGTAATAAAAATAGTTTAGGGGTTTGGAGAAACAAAATAAATCAAAATAACACAAGTGAAGACATTACCTTAAAATCGGGTAAATCCTCTTGGTTTGAACCAAAAGGGTTTCTTGAAGAGCATTATGCCAAGGGTGATGCTTCAATGATGAATAGAGGGATGTTTACAGATTAAATGGGTAGGGTTTTGCCGATCCAATGGCTTGAGAGGTGTCGGTAAGGTGGTATTGGTGGGGGCCTTTTATAAGAAGAGAGGAATGGCACTCTTTGAAAGTTATAAACTTTTTCTTTATTATAAAATGATTTTCGTATTTTAATGGTCCCAAAATTATATATATCTAGGATATGGTGATAAGAGTTCGAAATCCACACATCCAATAGATTTTTGATAAGTGTATCTCTTAGAGTTTATAGTATCTTTTCATTTTATTTAAATCGTTAAATAATGAGGTAATCACTATATCGTCATGGTGTCATAAATAAATTAATTTATTTAATGTCCCAAAATTATAAAAAAGCTATCATGATGTAGGAAATATTATTATCTTTCTAATTAATATTTATAGTCAAAAATATGACTTGTATAACCCCATGTAAAAATTATTTTAGTAAAACAATACATGTTTGTGACATTTTAATTTTAACTTTAAATAAAAAGTTATTAATGTCATTTTCCAACCAATGTGGCTCCATGGGGTCCCCAAGTTGACCCATGGATTTTCTTGGTCGGACATGACTCATCCAATAATGGTCGGACATGTGTAAAGGTCATTTCATATTATTAAAACAATATTTTTACCTTAAATTACACTAATTACCTTTAATCGCGATTAATAAAACTTAAAAGTTACTATTCACCAATAATTATTTTAATCTCATTGAACCAAATTTTGCTTTATAATGAAAACCATGTATGTTGTATTTTTGAAAATCAAATCATAGAAGTGGTAATGTTTTATTTAAACAAAAAATCGGTTTCTTTAACTACCACTTAGTGGTTTCACTATTCATCAAAAATTGATGTTTTTCAGAAAAATACCAAACAAATCACCCCAAGATATTTTTGATATTATGAATTCAAAAATGATGTCTATTTTAAAAAATTAAAAACATATATGTTGCATTAATTAATTTAATATTTGATTCCCGCAGTCAAAACAAATAGCATGTTTTTAAGAAACAATATCTATTAAAAGATTGATACTAGTTTAAGTCCAATTTCAAAGTGAAATTAATTCCAATGACCACCATTGGATTAAATGGTAAAAACATATTCTAAATAAACATTAATATAAATTAAAAATATAATCTATCCATATAAATAAATCTTATTAAAATGAGGTTTTGAATTAAAATGCAACATTTTCACTAAAAATGATCTTTATCGGAAAAATAACAAAAATTTACACAAAGTAAATTTTGATGTCCAGATTCTAAAGAAGGATTTTCTTTTTTCAAATACCACATATAAAATTTTCAAAATTATATTTAAAAAGGTTTCTCCATTAAAAGGCGGATAATCAACCTTTTATGGAATATTAGAAGATTTCTGCTTAAAATTGGATTCATTTTCATTTTACGCCTCTAACATTTATTGGATATAAAGTAAAAATATTTGACAAACATATATAATCATTTGTTAGTTAGTTCTGTTCTTTCCTACCATTACAATGGCTAGGAATTAACTACCATTTAAAATAATATTATTTTATTATTAGAGTGCAATGTAAGATTTCAATGGAACTCGTTGTGGCGTATTGGGTACGCCATCGAGCATATCGTTCCCTTTAAAGTAATATTAATATTTTATTCACAAATATGGATAAATATAAAAATATCATATTCTTTATTTACCTGGGGTGTTACACTTATGTATTCCCTAAAGAGTTTCATGGTCTTCCTCCTGACCAAGAGTTTGAGTTCTAAATCGAACTTATCCCTGGATCTATGCCTATCTCAAAGACACCTTACATAATGGCCACTGTAGAGCTGGAAGAGCTGAAGAAGAAATTAAAGGAGAATATAGAGAAAGGGTTTATATGCCCGAGTGCTTCACCATGGGGTGCGCTAGTCCTATTCTTCTAGAAGAAGGAGGGATCAATATTCCACAACCATGATTATAGTTATATCAATAAAATCACTATAAAGAACAAGTATCCCCTTACACTGATAGATGACTTTTTCGATAATCCTCGTGTGGACACTTATTTCTCTAAGGTGGACCTTCAATCGGCATATCACCAATTAAAGGTGAGGAAGGAAGATATTCCCAATACTACCTTTAGAATGAGTTATGGACACTGTGAGTTCATAGTGATTCCATTTAGACTCACAAACGCTATTGAAATGTTCATGGATTTAATGAATAGACTCTATAGAGGTTACCTAGAAAAAATTGTGGTAGTCTTTATTGATGATTTTATGATATACTCCAAGATCAAGGAGGAACATGAGGATCATTTCAATACTGTGTTAAAGACATTTCGAAGGGAGAAGTTGTATGCAAAGTATAGTAAATGTGAGTTCTGGATGGAGGAAGTATCATTCTAGGGGAACCTTATCACCAGCAAAGGGATATCTGTAGACCCTTCAAATACAAAGGCAATTGAAGAGTGGCCCAGACCAAATTTTTTAACCGAGAATTGCATATTTTTGGGTCTAGCTGGGTACTATAGATGACTTTTGAAGAAATTTTAATGATTGTAAAACCTAAAAACCAAGATGACACTGAAGGGAGTATTGTTTGTCTGGACTCAAGAATGTAAAGACTGTTTCAAGGAGTTGAAAATTAGGCTTATCACTATACCAGTACTCTCACTCCCAAAAAGTGGAGAACTATTTGGGTTGTATAGTGATGCTTCATTGAAGGGATTAGGATGTTTGCTGATGTAAAATGATAATTTTATAGCCTATGACTCAAGGAAATAGAAAATTCGTGAGAAAAACTAACCTAAGAATTATCTGGAGTTGGCGGTTGTGATCTTTTAGATGAAAATCTGGTGCCATTATCTTTATGGGAAGAAGTGTCAAATATATACTAACCACAAGAGTATAAAAAATATATTCACATAGAAAGAGATTAATATGCCCCAGAAAATATGGATAGAGCTCATCAAAGATTATGGCTGCTCAGTCCACTACCATCCCGATAAGGAAAACAAAGTGGCAGATGCTCTAAGTAGAAAGGATCGTGCATCTTTATCATTGATGAGAATTAAAAATGATTCTATCTTCGAATATTTACAAAGGACGGACATTGGAAACATTATGGGAGGTACATCATCAATAATTTCTCAAATGATTGCAATAACATCTTTTATAGAGAAAATAAGGATTCTAAAAGAAAAGATGTGGATATTCAGAAAACGGTGGAAGCTATTCGAAATGGGAGATCCTCCAATTTCAAAATTGACGTGGAAGGAGTTGTAAGATTTATTTCACGATTATGTGAATCATCATATCTAGATTTAAATGAGGAGATTCGGAATGATGCACATTACTCAACCTTCTCTATCCACCCAAGGAGCATTTGTATGTTTCGAGACCTCTGAGAAAACCTTGTCCGGGACAATATGAAAAGGGAGATTACTGAATATACATTCAAGTTCCTGAAATGTTAGCGAGTGAAGGATGAGAGGAAAAAAACTAAGGTGATGATGCAACCACTACCCATCCCAACATGGAGGTGGGAGAACATTACCATGGACTTTTTCACTAGACTTCTAAGGCCATCCAGAGGAAACAATGATATATGGGACATTGTGGATCATCTTACAAAGACAGCTCACCTTATAGCGATTCGAGTTGGCTTCTCAGTGGATCAACTTTCACAGATTTACATCAAAGAAGTAGTAAGGATGAATGGAGTACCACAATCTATTTTATCTGATCATGATCTGAGATTCACATCGAACTTCTAGAAAAGTATCCAACATGCTCTAAGTACTGAACTGAACTTCATTACTGGCTATCATCCTGAAATTGACGGTCAATCGGAGCGAACTATTCAGACACTGGAAGACATTTTGAGAGCGTTCTATATATAATTCAAAGGAGGATGTGAACAACAACTTCCACTGGTTGAATTCTCCGACCACAACAGTTTCCACTTGAGCTTCTGAATGGTACCATATGAACACCTTTACGGGAAAAGGAGCAGAACACTGGCATGTTATGATGAAGTTAGTGATCCGAATCTATTATGTCCTAAAATGATCGAAGAAAAGGTGGAGAAGGTGAAAACCATTCCGTAGCATATCAAGGTAGCCCAAATTCAATAGAAGTGTTACGTAGATAACCGTTGATGAGACCTTGAGTTCAAATTTGGAGACATGTTATTTCTGTGCGTATCTCTATATAATATGGTCATGAGATTTGGGAAGAAAGGAAAGCTATGTCCCAAGTATATTGGCCCCTTTGAGATCCTTGATCGAGTCAGAGATGTGGCCTATCGAATGGCACATCCACCTACCATGTCAAAAGTACACAATGTATTTCACGTATCCCTATGAAAGAAGTACATACTAGACCCTTCACATGTACTCTCTTTATAGATGTTACATTAGGAGGATGATCATTCCTATTAGGAACAACCAGTAAATATCTTGGACTGTAGAAAAAATATTTTACGCAATAAGACAACTAATGTGGTCTGGGTACTATGGTGAAACCATAAGTATGAAAAGGAAACATGAGAACTGGGGGAAGTATTGAAGGAAATGTATCCCCTCATATTTATGGATTAGAATGTAAAACGAAATTTCGAGGGAAAATATCACAAGGGGAAGAATGTAATGACCCAATGTTTTTTCAAATGGAAATTACCTTCTTATAAAAATGTTATAAAATCACTTGAAAGAAAAACATAATGAAATACTAAGAGCAATGTGACCTTTAGACATATATTTATCACTTTTGTGAATTGAATTTCAAAAATCTAAAATACACAGTTACGATCAGTAAGTTATTTGGTGTCCGATAAGAAAAAAATAATTTCTGGGGAATAGTAACCTACCTTAATGAGTAGTAAGATACCCTTCAGAATAGTGATATACCATATTGAATCGTAACCTTACCTATGATACTATATATATATTATTCTTGTGAAAGTATGATATACCTATATTTTAGAATAAGTAAATGAATGTTTTAAAACTTGTTTTTTAATAATAAATTATGTGTTTAATTTAATATTAAAATAATCATATTTAGAAAATTAATTCTGAAAAAATTTCATCATTTTTGGATTCTCCACATTAATAAATGGTTAGGGTGAATTTATTTGATTTTTCTATAATATTGGGATTTTTTATGAATAGTAAAATATGAAAATTTATGATAAATGAAAAATAATGGAATTATTGAGTCATTGATGATGATATATTGATGTAAGACCAATTGTTTCGTATTCACATGCATTTATTACTATTTGTGGTCCTGGAATCATCGCTATTGGTGGTCGTGAGGTAAATTAACAAACTAATGATTATATAATTAGGAAAACCCTCCTCTCCTCCACTATAACCCCCTCCCCCCACTCCCACTGCTCTTCAATCCTCTCAAGCCTTTTTGTTAGCCAACATTCTGCCCAAATCTCTCCCCATGTTCTTCCCCCACGTCCAACAGCCCCGATCCTCTTCAAAATACCCAATCGTCTCCTATTAATAGGTTCTCAAGGGAGGTAAACTAAAGAGGTAAATTCCTATTTCAAATTATTTTATTTCATTTATGTTCATTTCTTTTCTTGTTTCTTTCCTCACCTCCCTTCTCCCAAATAGTATGATAACACTAGTAGCATACTTGTAATGTATTTTTTTATGCTAATGGGATATTTCCTTAACGTCTCTCCTTTCCCAACCTTTTATTTTAATGAATTGAAAGCACCATTTGAGATGTGTTAATTTAGCACAATCAACGAAAATAGTTTTTAAATTTATATTATCAACTTTAATTATTGTCATGAAACCATTTGTGCTATGGTGGAACCAAATTATTATATATGAAATATATAGCTATTGTGGTTATATAATCCTTTTGTACAAATGGTATAAATTTATAAATCAAAACATGATCTTTGTAATCAAACCCACCGTTTTACCCAAAACGGTTGTCACTAAAGTTATATATAATAGTTCCACTTCACTCCAAGTAAAAAAAAATTGTTTTTTAACATGTAATCTATTAGACGTTCATTAATAACATACAACTTCAATTCTGGACAACCACTTTCATCTTACATGTTTATCCAAACATGAATATAAGTAAACCAATCATTAAAACCATGTTTGCAAATGAGCACGAACAATGAAATTGAACATTATAACCAATGAAAAAGATCTTTAATAAACAAAAAAGCATTATAATAAATCAATTACATATAGAAGATTTTCTATAATTGTTGATTTATAAACCTAATTTTTTTATTCAGGTCATTAATAACAAGTGGATAACACCACCAGATTTAAGGTAAGGGATCCACTCCATTTCCCTCTTAATCTAGGATTTCCTCTACACTATGCATTTTTATGTGTAAACTGAAATGATGGGTTAT
This sequence comes from Viscum album, assembly GCA_963277665.1. Lineage (NCBI taxonomy): Eukaryota > Viridiplantae > Streptophyta > Magnoliopsida > Santalales > Viscaceae > Viscum > Viscum album. Next base: position 198,019,374 of record OY728121.1, on the reverse strand, counting down.
CTTTTCCAACCTCCCCATACTGACCTCAGGTTTTATATTGGATGATGAACCCCTTATATCACTCATAAATCTCTTTGAGGTACACCCGACCCAATGCCGATAAACCGTAATGAATTCCCCATGAACCTCCTATGTTCTTTCGGGTTTCCATATATTTTTTTCAATGAAATTTTATTATCTTTTTATGTACCTATTCTAAATTCAGTTTAGTTTTAAAAAATTCATTTAGGATGACCCTTTCATCCCTCTATCTCTATGATATACATGTTATTAAAATGAATCCCTCCTTAGAGCTATCTGATAAGCAAACCTGCTTTAAGGGAACTTCTAGGATTTTAAAAAAATTTCATGTAAACTCTATCCTCTATTTTAACCCGCCATTGTCTTTATAAAATCATAATTTTTATTATGAAATCATTGTTGGTTAAACCCTGGTTTTATATATGATATTTCTCTCTTTTCTATTTTAAAATATCTACTGTTTTTTCCTTAAAACCACGCAAAAATATTTTAATTCTCATGTTTCTCAAATAAATTTCTTATATGTTGTCACTTATGTTTGACATAAAATACCATTTTATATGCCTATTTTACCTTATGAACGTCCATGTATGTTCTAAATCCTTTCATTCATGGCCACTTTCATGATATTCCCATGGGTTATGCTTTATGTCATGATTATGGTACCAAATTTGTTCCTTCAATACCATAATGTTTATGTATGGTTGATTATTTATGATTATTTGTATGGAAAGAATATTCATGATGATGTCGAGATGGGTGCACCTAGATAGTGCTCCAATTCATTGGGTAAAATTAAGTCTCATGAGATGTGATGTGAAACGGGATTGGCGGTTAGCCTTGACCCGTACTAAAATGGGAATCGGGATTGGTGGATAACCATGACCCGTACTACAATGGGAAATGGGATTAGAATTTATGCTTGAACTGTACTAAATACATGTTTTATGATTCTTCGGCATTTATATGATTCCATGTTTATATGATAAAATACTTATATGATATGATTTCATATGTTTCGTGCTTTGGATATCACTTGGACATTCCACCGAAATCATGTGCTTAAGAAGTATCCTTATGTTCATTACCATAATTGGATTTTTAGCTCATCCATTTTTTCATGGGTTCCCTTGGGTACCCAATCCATATGTAAGGGCTCAAAATATGTTAAGACCTCTTTTTGGAGATTAAATAAATAAGTGTTTCTTTGTGGAGCCTTGTTTTATGTTCTCTGTACCTAGTCTTCCAAGACAGTAGACATAATTATCCTAGGCATGTACTCTGATGTATATTTTGGCTTAAAATATTGTAATCTTTTATGTAAAAGAATTGGGTCGCTAATAAAATAACATGAAATGATGAATTATTTATATAATTTCCCATTAATTACACTATAAAATCAAAAAACAATAATTATATTCATGTTTTCCAAAAAAATATATTAAACTCCAATTTCATTTAAAAAAAATCCCAAATAGAATAATGAAATCAACCACTTTCAAAACATATCATTTAAATCAAAAATACTTCACAAATAAAGTATATCACCTGGTTTCAAAAACCAAAAACATTCCATGAAATTATATTTTTGTAAAAACCGCTAACAATGGTTAGAAATATTAAAATATTCATTACATTCCTTTTATACAAAAAAATAGCTTTCCAAACAAAAATCCAAAAAACATCCACACTTAATAAAACCATTTTTGATAAATATTTAATATATGAAAACCATTTTAGAAGTAATTAAATATTATAATGGGTCTAGAAAGGATAATACGAGGAATGTAGATGTCTGTATTGCTTGAATGCACTGTTTGGATGACCACGTATTGATCAGGTAGTAGCCTTTGAGATGTCTCTAAAACTATTTTCATGGGTGCCAAATGATTTTACAGACCATATGATCTAACCATGAAACTCTAGAACCCAAATAATTTCACTAAAAACTCAATGAAACCCCAATAATATCTAATATAACTCAATGAAGATCAAAACCCACCCAAGAAATCAATAACAAACTCCAATGTAAAGACTCAAATCTTCAACACCCATAGCAACTCATGTTTCATCAAGAATGATAATGATCGAGAATCCACCCATGACCTTACTCTATTTTTCTAAAAATAAAACCTATATAATACCAAACACCTCAAATAAAAAAAATGATCTTCAAGAACCATTGAATTTTGAAAAACCAATGCTTTGATAACATTTAATAACAAACTATCCTGGGTCAACCCAACATGTCAGCCATGTTGACCTTCCACAAGGATCTAAGGGAGATTGTAATTTATATAAGTATTAAAAACATTCTTTGGAATCATACACTATGGGGAATGGTTTTCAATATAAATTAAAAATCAATGTGATAGAAACTAACTAGCAATATAACATGGGGTGTTCATACATTGGATGTCCTTGGGAAAAAAATAATTATTTTTAATGAAATTAACCAAACAAACATGGAATAAACAAGATTAACAGTCAAAAGATACACAATCAATAAAATTGATCATTCTAATTCAATGAAACACAAAATAATAATTAACCAGTATTATTATAATATAAAATAGAAGATAATTGCAAAAAAAATTATATTTCTCTAAATTGGATTATACATATATGTTCCAAAAAAAACAACATACCCAAATGAAAAAAATATCTCCATGTGAAATGTATTTAATAACAATATAAACTAAATACATCAAATTAAAACTTTAATAGTATACAATATGGTGTCACATCTTAGGAACTTGTTTGAAAACATTGTTTTTGTACACACACACACAAGTATGCATGTAGGTTGTGTGATAAGAATTCTTATTTGGATTTCACCAATGATCCTATAAAATTAATTTCACAATAACATTTCATAAATTCTTGTCTGAAAATAATTTATAAAATAGGTTTTATAAACATAATCATAAGTAAAAAAAGATTCATTAAATTAAATTGTTTCTAAATAAAAAGTGGAAAAAAGATTGTAAAAACACCTTTTGGCATGAAAACCACTTTTCAAACACAAAAATATAATCTAAAATTTCACTTGAAATGCTTTTCTTCAAAATATCCTTTTTCAAACAAGGTCTGAATAAACAATTAAAATGTAATAAACGTTGAAAAAGAAAATTGGTGGACATCCAAGTTTATAGAATGAAACCAACTCACTTTACTTTTTGTAAATCATTTCACCAAATTTTGCTTATTCAAAATGAGTTTAAAAAGAAAAAAAAATAATGAAATGTGAAATATATACAATTATTTTTTTCATATTACAGAATTATAGTACAAATAAATAGTAAAAATGACTGGTTTTTCTAAACCAAAAAAAAATATGGGGAATTCACAAAAAGTACACAATATGAATTTTCAAGGTAATACCATCATCAATTGAATATGTCTTACATAAAAATCCCTAGTGTTATATGTTATATGATCTTAGATATATACCATGGAATTAGCTTATTCTATTAAAATATCTACCTAGTGATATCTACACACAAATCACTCTCATTGAGGAAGTCCCATAGTTATACTTGATCAGAATTATGGGGATTTAATCAAGTTAGCATCTTACTAGAATAGAAAAAACTATATCTACAACTTAGAAACCCTTGGATCCCAAGACATGCCAAAATTGTGGTGAAAAATAAATAAAAAATAAACAAAATAATTATCACATACATCAAAAAGGTATAAATAATAAAACTCATATATCCTCAAAACCCCCCTCAGGAAACAACATCATTCGCATCCATGAATAAGAATCATAATAACAATCAAATTCGAATAATAAAACGGAAAAAATTATACCCATGAAAAACAACCAAGGGTCCCACAATAAGGGGGTACAATTATAAATAAGTCATTTTATAAAATTTCAATCAGGCCTTAAAACAATCTGGGATGATCAAGAAATATAACAAACATCAATATCACATACACACCATAAAATCCTTTTTAATTACGTTTCATGTGGACCAATTTTTACATCACACAACACCTTTTAAAAAAGTATCATTCAAAAATACAAAAGGGTTCATTAGTTTAAAAAATAGGTTTATAGCCTTAAAACCAAATCTGTCCTCCCTTAAGAGGAACTTGTAAACCAAACACATATTTAATAAAATCCATCCCATGAAACATGGGTTGTGTTCTTTGGAAATCAAAATAGGTCCAAGATACCTCCTTTTACATGAAAATTATTTAAAAAGATCCTCATATGTATTTTCACAAACACTTTGACTATATCACATATTTATTCAATAGTTTATTAAAAATAAACAAATAATATTTTATTATATATATAAAAAACAATTATAATATTTCATAAACACCACATGGGAATCACACAATAGTATAATTTAATAGTAAAAACATACAGAAGGGTCATGTATTTCATGACTTGTTAAATAAAATAACTACTTAAAATCGCACCTAATAAAGCAAAATCCATTCACTTTTGGTGATGAAAGCCAACCCGAGCATAAAAATGAACATTAGAATAACTACAACACGAAATCCATGTGATTAGACTCACCATGAACCCTTAATGTGGCACATATAGTGAAAAGTTCTCGTGAAATAAAGGAAACCTAAGGGGAAGAGAGGAAGAGAGAAGAGGGGACGAAGAAATAATGGATTTACCTTAAAAACATGATTTCATGGTGGAGAATCTCAAAATAAATGTGGATAAAAGGGGAGGATGAGTGATGATATCCTCTATTTCATACTCTTGATATAGGGATTAAAGGAGATCTAAACCAACTAAAAGTTAATGAGGGTTAGAACTGAAAAAAGACAAAATTTAATCTAGCAATAAGAAAATCACAACATGACCTCCTCCATCAAGGTGTGATATAACCTATAGGGGAAAATAAGAACCACGACCACACTATCAATGTCACATTGGGTTGTGAATTCTCTGATCATTATGTGGAATTCTAACTAACATTAATATTAAAAATGGAGAAACCCACATGTTGTATTGTGACACCCATGCCATGATGCATCCATCTATATTCTAAAACTGTAGATAATCCTATAGACCCAGCATGTTGTGACCCATAAATGACATGAAAAATCCTATTCTAGAAAAACTAAAGGTATTTATACCCCAATCCACTACAATGTGACCTCCCATGGTCATTTTGTAACCCACTGAATACATTAATTAAAAAAATCCAAAAACACTCATTGTGTTATAACATTCCTTGTTCATAGCATGACCCACTAGAACCTAGTACTATAGAATTGGAAAAACACCTAAAATATTCTTAATACCCAAAAACTCCTAAAATAATCAAAATACCCCAATATTATACTATATTTAATGAAATAGTCACCCAAGGGTTCCCTAAGGAATTAAGTATAAAGGTAAAACATAGTACCATATCGAAATTGAAATTACATCTGTATTTGAGATATAAAAAGAGGAGCATAGTTTCAAATAATCATCCAAGGGACTTCGTGAAGCTTCACAACCTACACTATAAAATTCCATTCCAATGAACTCATTGATATTGATTCCATTGTTAGTAACAAAATGATTTAATTTATTAATCCATAAATAATAACTCATATAGTATCTTATCCTCTCAACGAATAATGTAATCTTATCATAAAAAACATGGATGTATCCTCTCACATCCACTCTGGAGAATTAAAATTCAACCAAAAAACTAAAGAAAATATAATTTCTAGATTTCATGTATTGACACATAAGTAACATTGAAACAAAATGAACTACTTATTTCCTCATCCAATACCACTAAAACTACAGTTTAAGTAAAAGATAAATATTTACAGTACCTAGATTCATTCCTATAAGTGAGTATTGTATCTTAATCTGAGTTCATTTACTCATGATCTGAGGAACATCTATATATTTTTGGAATAAATCCAAATATTACTAGTTATTTATCATATCATCAAGACCCATTATATTGTCTATCTAGTCTCTCCACACCACCACTTTAGGGTCTAAAAGCTAATACTCTTCCACTAGTTAAAACAATAGGTAATATAATGTCTTTTAATTTAATAAATATTCTCCACTAAAATCATCTATGTTAAATTTCAATGTTGTATGATTCTCTATTATCTGTAATTAATCACATACATCCCACAAAACATTACCATAAGAATTTCTGGTAAACATATCATAAAAAAATACATTTACTTACAATATATAGAGTTTTTAAATCATACTACTAGAAAATTTTTATATATATTTCCTATAATATGTTCAAATATCTCTATAAAAATATATAGTGAAAAATAATATTATACAAAAGGTTTTAAAATTTTATTTGTTATTATAATGTCTCTATAATATTTAAAGGAATATTGAAACAACAAGATCAATTTCATGAGTAGAATAGTTATCCTTAACTTTATATAAATACATAACCCTATAAATTCCCTAACTTGTATAAATACATAAGATGCACTTGATATGAATCATTCCATCAAGACTAAAAAATATCTATATACCTAGGTAAGTATATAATATTGTTATTATCTATTGGTATTAGGACACACAATAGAAGTAGATGGCATGGGGAATGGAAATTTTCATCATCAGAGCGATTTACCTTCTTCATCTTAGGGAATCTAAGCCCTGATAAAGGTCGAGGATCTCACATGAATATATTTAAGCACATATATTAAAATGAACATTTAACATGTTACAAATGATGTGTGCTTGAAAAAATTATAATATTCAATGATCATTTATCTAATGATATTAATTTTAATCCCATTATATAATCCACACATGCATCCAGAATCTACTAAAATTTCCATTGTTAAAATCATGGTGCTAGTACAGAGGTGTGATGAAGCATTGGAAGTCCCAATGTTCACCACAAATTTGTAGCATTAATCCAAAAAGTATATCATAGATTGAACCCTTGGAATGGGGATTTATCTCTCTATGCTGTTGGAAGGATGAGATAGAATCTCTCAAATTTTACTGAATGAATATTTCCTCATAAAAGATAATTATTTGGCTTATAAAGTTGTGGTTAAACACCTGAAATCATCTTCTCGGCCCCAATATAAATAAAACCCACTAAATAATCCATAAATTATGTGTTATGAATAATAAACCATGTTATAAATTTCATTTATATTTTATCACCTACATTTAGTAAATAATAAATATATTATGTGATACGAATGACTCATTAACTTGACATCAAATTCCGAAAAATATTATATGAACCTTGAATATTAAAATTGCATTTTTTATATAATATTTTTCAATATATTTACTTCATAAATTTTGAATAATTTTTATAAATAAACTTCAATCCAATTATTTTGGTAATGCCCCTATCTATTTAAAATGAAAATACATTTTTAAATGAGTGAATTCCTTATTAATAAATAGAATTATAGAAAACACATGCACTTATTTGGTTATTTTGGATTCTTATATGGGTACATAGATTTAAAATACCATTATTAATCATAACTGATGATAATATATTTCTTGTAAAACTACCATTAGGATTAGTATATTAATGTATATGATAAATTCTTTTTAACATAAACCAAGGAAGTGACGCCCTCGACCAATAGATTGAACCTTATGAATCCCATTTATCAAAACATCCATGTGAGAAAAAATCATTGGGATTTTACCATGACCAATACTAATCCAAGATTAAACAACTAAACATGATTGAAACTGTTTGATGGAGAAGATCATGCTTGTTGATATCATGACCCAATCCATGTTCGTTGAACCACAACATGAATATATCACCATCGCACACCTTACCATTAAGAAATTTCCTAGTGTAATAAACTGTAATATATCTAGACCTCAATAGTAGGAATTTTTATATTTTATATTTATTTATACAATGATTATATGTATGACTTTTTAATATTTATTTTTCTATGATAACATGATTTGTTTGATAAAAATTATATTTTTAGAGGATGAAACACAAAGTGTATTTTTTAGGATATATATAGTATTAATCAAGACTCTATTTTGGTTGAATATAATATTTTTTTTATATCAATAATGTTTCATGAGAATTTTATGATTCAATTTTATTTAACAAATATATATGATATTATAATTTTATGAAGCCAAATGTAATTTTTATAACAGTCAAAAAACCAGAATTTATCAATAAATGTTGATTTTTTATATAAATGGGTAAATTATCAGATTTATATAAATGTTTTGTAAAAAATAAGAATTATTTTTTGAAAAATTATATAAAAATTATAAATTTGTGAATTTTTCTCAATTATCGGATACAACCAAATTTTTTGGGTTAAAATTAAATACACTATAATTATATGGTGTATATTATGACATCATAATGAACAAAACGTGATGTAATATTTTCTATAAAATGTTTACATGACCAAATATATATTTCCCATTAAAAATAATTCGTTTTAAAGTTATTTGATTAATTTTATAAACCCTTAATGAATCCCCAAAAATCTATATTATATTTTAATGTATTAAAATCAATTATTTATAAACATGACTAACTTTCACATCCCCAAGGTAATTATTTTAATGTTATCTGTTAATATACATATAACACAATGAAAACTAGTCATATTTAGAAGAATGCCTTTGAGAAAAAAATGGTAATGTCTGTGATTTTGATTACTATATCAGATAGGGGTCAAAAAGAACGTTTTCAAATTAACAAAGAATTCTCATCTATCTTGCTCTATAAAACAGACCAAAATCTAATTACTCTTCAATAAAAATCCTTGGATCATTAAATTACTCTACCATTACCTCTCTTGAGTCCCCCCAGAGTTCTCCAAATATCTTATTTAGATCCTTCTAATCATTTCAATGAACCCTATCTATGTAATATATCTTCTTCTACTACACTTTATTCAAGCACATTCATTGTATTATTCCCATTAATTTACAATTTTTCTTGTTTTTTTATTAAAATCGCATATTACTATCATTATTATTTATATGCTATGATATTACTCATTATCTCTCATTCTTCTCTACTATGAGTCTTTACGTACCATCATTATGTTGCCAAAATTATCCTTTGATTTTCATTCCAAATAATTATATAGTGAATACCCATCCCCATTTCCATTAAAGTGTATTAACTAGATGCACCTATCCTTTTTTATTTTTGAAATTCTTGTATATATCTTAAACTCCGTAATCATGTGATTAAAAGTGATGAAATAATTCCTTATGTTTTATGATCTATGTGGCTCACTTATGCATGTACATTATATGAATGTGATGGATGGGCCTGAAATTATATATCCCAAACATGCGTTGGATAATATTGAATTCTCATGATATTCCAGTTATTTTTCATGGGAGGTTATTCTAAGAACACTATTTAATGTTTTAGTGGTGGTTTCCTTGAATTATGTTTATGATTTCATGTCTTAAGTTATAGCCACATTTTTATGATTCCTTTATTCTATCATGATACATCACACCTCATTATTCAATATTATGAGTCTCAACACTATTTAGGTGACCATGATATGCCTTTTGGATAACATGTAATACTTTAACTTATTTTATTCTTTTCATATTACCCTAATTAGATTTTTATCTCAATTTTTTTTTGTATTTCCCAAGGTTATCCTATGCAGTTTTAGAACAATAAAATAATAATTGAATCACATTGAAGAAGTTTTCAATAATTTCATATTACATTTGTTTCAAGTAGTTATTCTATGTACCTAATTTCCAAAATACACTAGGACCCAAATAGTTTTGGTTGTACTAAGTTTGATTTCTTGTAATGAATCATCAAATTAAGTGTATTAAATTCATTTTATTATTTGGAATCATAGGAAAGTTTGGTAAATTTTTGGATTTGGAATAAGAAACTCTAGATAAATCTTTATGGATAAGAATAAACATAGGAAAAATCACAAAAAATTGGTAAAATATAGATTATCTGATTTTCAAGAAAATAAATATATTTACATAGACTATATGAGGATGGGATTTGGTATAGAGGTACCTAGGGTTAATAAAAATAAAACGGTAACATTGAAAAAGACTTTATTTCCACCATATGCATGAAAACATTCCATATTGCACACCTGTTTTGACACTCTTTTGGGATATTTTTGGTAAATGCATAAGATACATATGAACCATTATTAAGGGAATGAAGAATACCCATAAAATTTTATATTAGGGAAAATACCAAGGATAACATAGAATGAAACCTACAAATTAATAAGTGAATTAATATATGTAATTTATGTGTTGTCCCCTCAATTTTCATAGTTTCCCTTTTATGAGTTTAATATTTTGGAAATTATCATCCCAATTTTTTTTTGTTTGACGTAAAATATTAGAACCATAACAAAATAGTGAAATGTAGTTTTATATTCCATTCAATAACATAAAAACTTATATCATATAATGGTTCTACACATTATTTCATATCATGCACGTTTAGTTGAACTATTAAGACACCATAATAAAACATGGTTGTTGATTTATTAACGAAGAATAATGGATCAATTTTTGCCTCCCAATCCTATAACTCATCTGGTATCCATATTTAGAAGTTGATGTTACCTTTAAACATTTTCTTTATCCCTTTAGATGAATTTAATTAAATTATGAGAATGGATTACATTTTCTAATATCAAGACAGAATAAATTACCTAGAAAAGAAAATCACCCACAATAAAGAAAATTAACCTATGATTTTATACAATTTCAAGGAGGGGGATGAATCACCTTTGGTATCATCATCTCAATAGTGGATATTATTTCCCTATGAGTATGTTTATATTTCTCAAATGATTTATACTAAGGAAAAGTCCATTGTTGAAAACATTCCCACTGTGGGGGAATTTGTTGATGTATTTCTCAAATAATTTCTGGGTCATCATCCTGTGAGAGATTTTTAGATTCCAATCAAGATCATACACATACCTTTTGAAATATTTGAGACCCCATATAGAATGTTCATTGTTAAAATTGATGAGATGAATAAATAATTACAAGATAATATTGAAAAATGGTATAGAAACCCATGTTCTTTACCATGGGGTGAATCAGTCCTCTTAATCAAGAATAAGTATTAGTCAACGTACCTATGCATTGATTTTCGTGAGATCAAAATGATCATAATAAATAAAAAGTATAATTTTTCATGGATTAATGAAATTTTCATTCAACTAATTGTATTTCAGTACATATTTAAGGTGGATCATCAATTGGGATATTATAATGTAACTGTGAATAAGGATGATATACCCAAGACAGAATTTTTTACAAGGTAAAAGCACTACGATGTCATAGTGATTCCATTTGGACTCACTATTTCTTCATTTATCATTATGTACTTAATGAATTTAATCTATAAGGATTACCCCAAGAATTTTGTGGTGGTCTTTATAAATGATATTATTTTTTAGTCTAAAAGTATGGTGGAATATGATGGTCATTTATATATTGTACTAATGACCTTGTAGAAGGAAAAATTATATGAAAATTTTAGTAAAAGTGAATTTTGGTTAGATCATGTCACTTTATTGGTGTATGTTATCACTAACTTGGAGATATGTAGGGACATGTTAAAAACCAAGGTAATCGAAGGTGGTCTAGATCAATATATGGGATGTAGATCTATTGTTACCTTTGATTAGCTAGGCACTATATTCGATTATTGAGAAAATTATCAGTATTTAAAATCCCACTAACTGAGATTACTCAAAATGGAGGCCAGATTGTCTAAAATTATGAATGTTAGGAATTTCATTGATGAGATAAATAAGAGGCCAATCAATGCACTAGTGCTCATATTACAAAACAGTGGGGATGGATTTTTGATATAAAACAATTCATAAAAATGGATTGGGATGTGTACTGATTCAAAAACACAATTCATAAAAATGGATTGGGAGTTTGCAGAGTTTGTTTCTTGATTTTTGGTATCCTAATAATTCATGTAAAAATGTAATAATTATAAGGGTATGATACAATAACTTCCCATAATAATTTGGAAATGGGAAATCATAACCATTTATTTCACAATTGGACTCTTCATGACACCTAATGGACATAACACCATTAGGGAGGTTGTTGATTTCCTTATAAAGTTAACACATTTCAAATTATGTTCAGTAATATTTCTCCCTCAACTAAATCACAAATATATAAATATTTATATTCAATGTGATAATTCTTTATGGATACCCACTATATACTATATATAATTGAGATTTTTTGTTTACCTTAGTTTTTGGAGAAACCTTTAGAAAGTATTGGATATATAACAAAACTTCATCACTACTTATCACACTTAGATGTATGGAAAGTATAAAGGGACCATTAAAACTCAATATGATATGTTTAGATCATGTTAAATAGATTTCCAAAGATGATGGGATGAGAACCTTCCCCAAGTGGAGTTCTTATATAAAAATATATTATATTATATAATCCAAATGGAACCTTATGTGTCTTTGTATGGGAAGTTTTTTCAAAATTCAACATGTTGGGATGAAGTTGGAGACTGGAAGATAATGGGACCTAACCTTATACAATATATGATGGGGAATGTCAAAACCATTCAGTATCATATGTAATCCACATAAAGTAAATAGAAAATCTATAAAAACAATCATTAATAAGTCCGAGAGTTTGAGGTCAATGATAAAGTGTTCCATTGTATAACGTTTTGGATGAAATTCATATGGTCTAGGAAGAATGGAAAGCTTAGTCCTAGATACATAGTTCCTTTTGAAATTCTTGATCACGTCGAAGCAGTGGCCTAGTGACTAGTAGTTCCACCTAACCTATCACATGTAGAGGATGGATTCCTTGTATCTCTCTAGAGTATGTACATACCAGAACACTCACATGTACTGATTCTTGTGGTGGTTTCATTAGAGAATGATATTTAAAGCATGTATAATTCAATTAAAATATTATATCCTAGAGAAAATGTTCTATAAAATAAGACAGCTCACTTGGTTAAAGTGTTATGGGGGAGCCATAATTCTGAGAAATTGATATTAGAACAGGAATAAGCGATGAAATAGAAGTAGCACCATCTGTTTTATTGTATGAAATAAAAATATCAATCTTTTAATTTTAGAAGGAGGGAATAATATAAAGACCCAAACTTTTATAAATTAAATTCTATTATTAAATGAGTGAATTTTTTATTAAGAAATTAAATAATCGAAAACCCATGTACAAATATAGTTTTTTTCTTTCATATTATTGTTCGAATTTAGAAGAATGTTAATCATTATAATATTAATAATATAGTCATTTTAAATTGACAATTAATATTATTATATTTAAGGTTTAGGATAATGTCATTTTCATAAAGACAATGGAATATATGGACTCGCCCTGTAGGAACGTACCATATAAATCCCATTTATCAAATTGTCCAAAGGATTTATAATCATTGGGATTTTACATTAACCAAGACCAATATGAGATTAAAAAATTAAAAAATGAGTGGAAACATTTATGAGACAATTTAAATCTCACTTAGAACACGATGAAAGTAATGATCGTCGAACAACCCCAATCAAAATATCACCATTGCAAAACATGACTTTATGAAATTCCATGGTGTAATAAAGGGATAAGTATCCATAACCTAAGAGTATGGATTTTTTCATTATATTTTTTTATAAAATAATGATTTTATTTTTTCCATTTAATATTTCTTTTTAAATGATAAAATAATGAGTTTGATAAAAATTACATTGTGATATAATGAAAAAAAAGTGTATTTTTTAGGTAAATATATATTTTTAATCAACACAATATTTTTTTATGAATTTATCATTTTTTAAATAAATTATATATTAATAAAATAGTAGTATTAAATTATATTTATTAAATAAAATTTTAAACATAATTTTAAATATAATTTTAAATATAATTTTAAAAGTTAAAATAAAATTATTATAAGGCACATGAAATTTTTGTTGTCAAAAAACCAGTTTTTTCAATAAATGGGTATTTTTTAGATTAAGGTATCAGTTATAAATGTTATATAATTGTTTTAAAAAAATATAAATTTCTATTAAAATCAACATGTTTATATTATAAAATGGTGTAGATTCTATAATTTTCTGAGATAGTTGAATTTTTGAGTAAAATTTATATAGCGTTTAATTATACAATGTGTAATATGACATCATAATGAACAAAATTTCATGTAATATATTCTATAAAATATATCCAAGAAAAAATATACATTTACCCTTTAAAATAATGTTTCTTCTTGGAGTTATTTTGTTTAATTTTTTAAAACCTTAATGAATCCAACAAAACATATATTATATTTTAAGGATTTAAAATCAATTCATTAAAAACATGACTCATTTCCACATCATCAATGGAATTTTTATAATTTTTTAGGCTCATATAATTTTTAAAATATTCAAAAAAACTCTTCTTTGGTAGAAAACACAGTAAAAAACATTGAAACATCTGTGGTTTTGATTACATCACCATATAGAGTCCAAAACTAATGTTTGGAAATTAATAAATAATTATGCTCACTTTTTCTATATAAACCCAATGAAAATATCATTCCTCATCACAAAAAACCTTATATCATCACATTAATCTGACCATCCCTCTCTATAGTACTCCCAAGGTTCCCTCAATCTCTTGAGAATCTCTCGCAATGGTTTTTGAAGTTCCTTATCAATGTAAGGGTCCCCTCCCTCTCCTCATTATTCAATCAAATTCTTTATATTAAGACATATAATTTCAAATTTTTCTTATAGGGTTGTCTTATTAAATACCTCTCTAAATATCCTTATTATTTAAAATTTATGAGATAATCATTTAACTATCATTAATCCTTCAATTAAGGTTTATATATCGTTGTTATGCTGCAAATATTATCCTATGATTTTTCATGTCAAACAATTGTGTAGTGAATACCCATCCCCATTTTCACTCAAGGGTTTCAAACTAGATGTGTATATCATTATTTTATTTTGGAAATCCATGAATATATATCACACTAATTATTATTGGGATTAAAATTGATAAAATACATCTTTATGTTGTATGATCTATGTGGCATATTTATAGATGTACATGACATGAATGTGACAGATTAGCTCAATAATATATAGACTTTCAATGCATTGGGTAATGACTAAATCTCATGATAATCTATTTATAGAATTAGGGAGGTCATCCAAACAACACAATGTTTTTTTGTGGGTAGTTATGCATGAATTATTTTTATGACTCCATGGTTTATGTTGTTTCCGCATTCTTATGTCGCCTTTATGATATCATGTTATATCATGTCTCATTGTTCAAGATTATTATTCTAACCACTTTTATGTTACATTTTTCTTCCCCTTGTCCCACATTAACTACTTTACCTTATTATATGTAACGTTTATTCTCTTATTGGACTTTATATCTCACATATTTTTTATTTACATCCCCAAGTTATCCCATGCAGTTTTAGAAGAACAATGCAATTTTAGGAGCATGTAGATGAAGTTTTATAAAATGTATTTGTAATTATGTGCAATTTTGTATTATATGTACAAAATTTCCTAAATTAAATATGACTAAAAATCTTCTTGGGTTGTACTATGTGTGATTTGCTGATATAAATCATGGAATTAAGTGCATTAAAATAGGGGTTGTCAAAATTTTATACTCAAATAATGATGAGATTATTTCTTAATTGGTGATATTTAATTCTTCGACATATGTCGGTCCCCATAGTGGGTCCCACCATTTCTGTACTCTTATTCATCAGAATATAGTTAAATTTTTAATAAGTTAATTGTGTGACCCTCTAAGCCATTATCTTGAGAGAAATGTATGGTACCCACTGGCAAGAAGTAGAATCTAGAAAACCAAAAAATCCTCTTAGGATATAAGGAAAAGTCATAATAATGACAAACATTACAACAAACATGCATAATGTAATATTATATCATTTTCATAAAATATCTCATAAAACAGGTTGCACACTTTCTATCATCATCAACTCTTTCTTTATAATTTTTTGACCTCACTAGACAGACTTACCTTATTTTAACATTAACATTGATTTATTAATGGTACTACCATTATGATAAAATGGGCTCAATATTAAATTCCATTAGGATGAAAATATTATATATTGATTATTCAATCAATATGATAACACCAAATATGCACCCAAGACAAGCTACCTCAGTATGAAATCAATTCCATAGTTTTTTCCTACATCAAAAAATGCAATCAGATAGTATACATTGATAATATTCTCTATTTAGGAGACCATTACCAATTATCATAGATAGAAACAAGTAATGAAACCAAAAACATGTGGTGTCCTTATTTTTGGGTCAATCCACGTGATCTCATCTAATCAAGATCACCAATTTATACCTTCGTGAGAATAAATATAAATGCTTATGAGAACCCATCACCTGATAGTAAATCATCACATGTGCATTTTCACCATGATGTATCTACACCATAGGACATGAATTCAATATTATTTTCATGGTATCTATACGATCTAATTATATCTTGAGAACAAATTTAACCTTTTGATCAAACATGTTATATAGTGACATTACCATAAATTTAGTACACACATCTTTATAAAAACTATTATAATTCGGTAGACACACACACACACATATATATATATATGACTATATATATTTAATTATAATCAATGTGAATTCATGAGTTTGGTCTAGGGAACCCACTTACAACACTCCCACTTTCACAATAGCCGACTTCTAAAAAGTCTCAACCCTCAAACTCTCACATGAGAATCACTCATCGACTGAGATGTGGATTCAGTTTGGGGTATTATATATCATCCTTTGTGAAAACTCTAGAGACTATGAATTAAAATATCTATGTAATATACCTCTAGAGATGAAACATAAAATGTATATGATTTTTCATCCAGTATGATCTGGGATCCTTTATAAGAACCACAATTGCAGAATTATCAAAATAATCTAGAATAGTGTTTGAAATTATAGTGAAAAAAAATGTGTCTGGAAAATATTTTTTATCCAAATTTCAACCTTATAATCATTAAAAATACATGTTATACTAAGATTCATCTATAGAGATAGTGACCATAGGTTTCTTTGAGCTGCTCTAACTCACTACCCCACTATTTAAGAAAATATAGCGCCTGACTATGATTTTAGATCAACATGATCTGTTTCGAAACTTGTGTCAGTGTATCCCCTTACTAATAGTTCCTCATATCCTCCATACACCAAGAATATATCCTTTTTATGCCTCAAGTACATCATTATAGTTTTTATAGTATAAAAATATAGATATCCTGAGTTATCTTGATATCTTTCCATTATTCTTAATGCAATGGAAATATCAAACATTGTACATAGTATGGAATGAAAGATAGATCCCAATAATGAATCATAACGGATTCCACTCATTATTTCAATATCCTAATGTGTTTCTAAATGCATTTTACTGGAGATATTGATACCATGTGATGTTGGAAACAACCCGGTCATGGTTGGTTACATTTTATACCTTTTAAGAACCCTATCAATATATGTACTTTGTTTTATCACAACAATTCTCTAAGATATATCTCAATATATATTGATCCCTAGGATGTAGGATACTTCACATACATCATTCATGAAGATGAATTAATTTAACAATTTTTTTATAGATTTAAAACATTAACATCATTTCATATAATAAATATGTCATCAAAATATAGCAAAAGAAAATGACGGAATTCCCACTAACCATATTATAAACACATGGATCTCTTCCATTCTTGATAAAATAGAATTATTTTATAACCAAATAAAAATTAACATTCTATTATAATGATGCTAGCATCAACCCATAAATGGATCTCAATAGCTTGCTTACTTTATTAGATATCTTTTTGTTAATGAACCCTCCAAGTTGAGTCATATATACATATTCATCAAACTTCACATTTAAAAAGTAGGTTTGACATAAATTTTAAAAATTTCATTATATTTGATGGATACTATTGCATTAAATATTTTGATGTATTTAAATATTTATATTTGGGAGAAACTGTTTTCATATTATGTGCCATAAAATTTCTAAAAACCCTTCGAAATTATTCATTATTTATAAGTATTTACTTTATCATCAATTTAATTTTTTTTTCAATAACTATTTTCACCAAGAGGGTTTTACATCAGATGGTGGGTCTTCCAAAATCAAAAATTCATTTTGATACATAGACTCCATTTTAGACTGTGTGGAATCATTTCATTTAGAGGAATCATTTCCATATACTACTTATATATAGGTTAGAGGTTCATAATTATATAGGGGTAATGTTTAACTAGACTTGGTGATAGGAAAACCATATTTCATGTGTTCATTAACCTCTCGACAAGACATACACAGTACTTGTGTCCTAGGAACATCTTCATATATCACTGACTCTTATAAATATTGTTTCAGTACCAACTCTCATGCATATAAAGCATAAACTTCATCAATTTTAATCTTTATCCCACTACATCAATTACAAATATGTTCCCTTTTTAAATTTGGAATGTCTTCCACAATAAAATTTTTATCATAAGGTTTATATTGGTAATATCCTTTGTTTTCTTTACGATAACCTATAAATTTGCACTTTTTGGTTCAAGATTCTAATTTATCCCTAGGTATAGTCTTGAAAAAAACATCACATACCCATACTAATAATTATGATAGAATAGATATATTTAAATACCAAAAAACAAATGCAATCCCATCTATTACATTAGTTGCTACTCAGTTAAGGGTATATGTCACTCTATGGAACTCTTATCCCCAAAAGGATAATAAAAAAATATCCAAGATCATCATTGATCTGGCCATGTATAGAAATTTAACATTCCTCATTTCACTAACACCATTCCACTTAGGTGTATAAGGAGGAGTGATTTGGGATACTATCCCACACTCCTCCAAGTAATCAATGAAATCTTGGTGAAGATACTATCATCCTAGTTCTATGAAAAGTTCCCTAATATTATTAATAAGATAGTTTTCTACATCCTGATGGTATTACTTAAACATTAAAAAGGAATATAACTTATAACTAAATATGAATATAATACCATACATACTATAGTAACCGGTAAAATAAATGAAGTGTAAAATCTCACCCCTTGACATTACATGAAACATACATCATACATCTGTATGTATCAATTTTATTAGCTCAGAATCAATGAATCCTACCCCAAAAGGGGTGTTTTGGTCATTTTACCTTGTAAACAGGCATGAAATACCACCAAGTGTATTAACTCAGCTGAGTCTAAAATATAATATGAATGTTATTTTTTTAAATTCTCCTTTTTTACATAAACATGCGTGAAGGTTCATATGCGTGTTCTATATGAGTCATTTATGGTGGTTTTTTTATTTATTTACATTACGGGGTTTTCATGTTAAAGTATATACAATCCATTATTAAAATAATCCACACCATAACATATGTTATCCTTAAAAAAGTGAAAACATTTATTTTAAAACATGAAACAAAATATCTTGGGGGGCAAACACGACACTGATATTATATTTCTGATAAAAAAATTATTTAATACAAGAACCAAACCACAAGGAAAAATCAAATGAGAATCTCCCACTACTAAGAGTAGTAGTATGTTGCCATTTTTCATCATGTAGATCCACCTCAGCCGTCAATTTGTTTTAAAATATACATGGTTCTTGTATATGAATAAAAATGTGGGAGCCATATGTTTTATCCCATACCTAACATATATAAATACAGATTTCATTAAATGAATAAAATACCCAAGTTAGAAGTTTTTCCATTATTTTTTTATACCCTCCCAATTCATTTTTCCAGGGGCCTCTCTTAACACATGTAAAGAAGAAGGGATATTTATTATTTCCCTCCCCTGGTATCTTTATCCTTTAGGAAGAATGGTGCATCAGTGTATCCATATTGGTTTTTTCCATATAACCCTTATCCATCACCTTCATCCACTTTCTCACCATAAGTACTGAAGAATTGGAGTTATTCAAATCCATATTACCTTTGTTGAGTCAATAAGTTTTCCATAATAATTTTCCATTCCATCATGTTATGAAAATAACAAATACTCTATCTTAAGGAAAATTTATTTTTCCATAAGTTTCATCTTGATAAAGAAAATTTTCCTTCCCCAAGAAAATTTATACTTAACCTTTTTTCATTATTCATATTTTTAGTCTCTCTAAATCTACCTCTTTTTATTTCTTACTTTAAAATTATTTTTCACATCTAAAACCTCATAATTCTATAAAAACATAGATACAGTGTATTCTGTTTTCAGGATCCGAATTCAGAATCTAGATTCTCTGAAATTCAGACATCGAATTATCTGAAATTTAGAATCAGAATTCTGTTAAATTCAGACTCCTCATTCTCTGAAATTTAGACTCTGAATTCACTCAAATTTAGACTCCAAAATCTCTAAAATTCAGAATTTGAATTCTCTTAAATTCAGAATCCTAATTCATGGAAATTCAGAGTCCAAATTATCTACAATTTAAACTCTCAATTCCTTAGAATTCGGGGTCAGAATTCCTTAGAATTCAGACTTTGAATTCCTTATAATTCTTGTTCTGAATTCCTCATAATTTAGTCTCCAAATTCCTCATAATTCAGAGTCTGAATTCCTCAGAATTCAGACTCCCAATTCTATAGAAGTCTGATACCGAGTTCCTTGAAAAAAAAATCTCCATATCATTGTAAACATTGATTCTGAAGGCTTACTTGCTTAGACTCTGAATTCTTTTTTTTCCTTGGACTCAGAAAAATTGAGTTTGGTTGAGAAAAAATATTTTTCTTACTCGAGATTATGTTATAATACTATGTCATGCATTTAGTTTCTAACCAACCATTGTTTGAGTTACACGTGTACAAGTCCCTCTAAAATTCAAGGAAGAATATGATCGTTGGAGGAGGGAGTCAACCGTAGAAATGTGCCTACAAATAGGAGCTCTTTTGAACGAGCTCATAAGAACTGAAAAATGTTGATCAATGTAGAGATTACATGATGCTGAAGTGATTTCTAGAGAGAGATACATTATTTTTTTTCCTGTACTGAAAAGCTTGTTCAGAACTGCTTCGTACAACTCCAAATGTCGCTGAGTACATTCGAGGGTTTCCGAGGATAGTAAGACAGAGGTGCTGACTACCTTGAAGTTTGAGGACTTGTGGGGATTTCAAGACAAACTCCTATATTCTTATCGAGGGATTACATTAGTGTGGTTAAGAGATAATTTCTTGAATGTATAAATCAAGGTACCTTTATCCAAGTTTGTTGGATACCCTACTCTTTGGGTTAAAATATTTACTACATGTTACATTCATTGTTTCAAGTTTCCCACTGCATTTTTATTGATAAGGAAAGTAAAACTATCTTATACATTCTTATACTTGTATTATAATTAGTATTATTCTATAAGCATTATGGTAGAATCTTTGACTTTGCAAACATTTCTTAAGCTTCTCATCTGGAACCAGATTTCCGAAATCTAGCAATTCGTGTATAACTAAGAGGAATTGTGAATTTACCTTATTTAACTTTGTTAAACATTACCATATTTAAAAGTTCCAAAGGAATTTTTTAAAGTATACAATTCACCCCCATCTTGTATATTGAGCATCTACATTCATCTTTTTGATCCTACAATTGGTATCAGGGGAGGTCTATGATATACATATATTCACCTATAAGTTTTCTTGCTCAAGGTTTTCATTGTTCTATATTTTCCTTGCTTAGGATATTTTTATCCTTGATTTCAAACTTTTACTACTAACAGGTTTGTGTGGAACGTTATTCTTTTCATTGAGATGGCAAGATTGAATGTTGGTTTGATTGAAAATATAAATCCTACTAGACCACCTATATTTTATTGGAATGATTAGGAATATTAGAGAGATCGTATGAAGACTTTTATCATTAATACTGGAGAGGACAACTTTGTTATACTAATTATAGATTACAGGATTCCTAATAAAAAATACAGAACTTTTACTAATCAAGAAAAGTCTGAATATCAACAAAAATATATAGTAACAAATACTTAGATGTATTCCAAGACCAATAATATATATAGCTATATTTCATCTTGTGAAGCTGCAAATTGTATTTGGATGATGCTTGAAGTTGCTCATTTCGGTACTTCCAAAGATATTGAAACTAGAAGTGCTATGATTAGAGTTGAGTATCATTGTTTTTTCTTTTCTTATGGAGAACCTATATGTAAGTTACAATTTAGATTCATTACTATTTCCAACAGCTTACAATCAATGGGTGAAAATGGTTTGGATGATGAGGCACTTGTAGACAAGATTATAGACACAATGCCTAATGAGTGGGAATCAAAGAGAACAGTTATAGATGGGAATAGGAAAGTCTCATAGATTACTCTTGATGAGCTATTTGGAACTCTTCTTCAACATGAGACTATAATGAAGGGAGATTCTGAAAATTTTAGGAAAAATAATGGGAATGGAAGTGTTTCTTTTACAACCAATTCGAATCATATTAAAGCCAAGAATCCTGAGAGTGTTACAAGATCAAAATATATGAAGGTCACGATTTTATCCAAATCATGTGAAATTGAACATTCTGAGAATGAACCAGATAATAATTCTCAAAGGATGAACAAGATAGTTGGGAATAAAGACTTTCAGTGTAGATACAAGAAGAAAAAATAAAAGACAAGAAAGACTCTGAAGTTACTCATTATGAATGAAAAAGGGCAGAGCATATAAGGCCAGATTGTCCTATGCTTAAGAGAATTGTTAGAAAGGAAAATAATTCTTATAGGAATATAAATAAGTACTACAAGGATAATGCAAAGTAATTTTTGAAATCTAACGACACCTGGAGTACTAGTGGTGGAGACTCTTCTGATGAATCCTCAGATTATGAATATTCTTGATAGAAGAATCGTGGTTTACTTTCCAAGTTACATATTGAATATCATTGATTAATGTCTAAGGTACACAATTATTAATTGATAAACAATGTATCCTTAAATGCTAATTATAGTGATTGTAAATAATATGAATCCTCAGATGAAGAATATTATTCTGATGAAGATAATTCTTTACCTACCTATGAAGAAGTTTCTAGGTTTTCTAAGCTCCTCGAGAATGAAAATTATAAAGTCAATAAAAATTTGGATAAGGAAAATTATAGGATTTATATTATTACAAAGGAAGTATCAAATCTTTCTAAATAACTTGATAAGAATACTCTGGATTTTGAAATTATTTCAAAAAATCTTGTGGAATTTAGTTTTGAGAATGATAATGCTTCTATGTATCTATAAAATGTAATTTCTATGAAAAATGTTTTCGAGCCTAACTCTAGTGCTGAAACTAATGTCTTTGAGGATAAGAACTTAGTAATTAAGCTAATGTCATGATTATATTCCTTGAGGAAGTGTTTTTGAAACTTCACCTTAGGTAAGGAAAACTTTGATATAATGTATTCTCAAATTAAACCTCTAAGGAATAATTCTAGATTTTTTATGCTAGTTCAAATACATTTTTTAGAAACAATTATTTTGTTCATCAAAGGGCTCCTTTCTGCACCAACTGTCAGTGTGGTGTGAATTGGGTAAAAAATTGATCCTTAAACAAAACTCAGTCTTTAGGATTTCATAAATATTATTTTTCTACAAAAATGTGGATTCTAAAAATTCTTCTTTCTAAAGTTTCAAGATCCAAGAAATTTTGGGTTCTGAAAGTCTAACTTTTTTAATTTTAGAAAAATAAAGATGGTACCAATAACAATACATGGTACATGGATAGTGTATGTTCTAGTTATTTGACTCGTCACAAAAACTTCATTGAAAAGATTATCAAGACGAAAGGAGGAAAAGTATCTTTCAGAGATAATGCTATGGGGGAAATTATTGGTATAGGTGACATTGTTCTTCGTGGAAAAACATTAATTTAAAATGTTTTATTTGTTAATGGTCTTAAGAAAAACCTCATTAGCATAATTTAATTATGTGATGAAGGTTACCTTTTGAATTTTAGGAATGACAATTTCTTAGTACACAATTCCATGGAAGAGTTTATTCTTTCTCCCAATAGGCAATAGAATGTATACACTCTAAAAATAGAAGATATTAGGAGCCAATACCTACCTTGTCTCAGTGCAATGAAAGATCATTCTTGGTTGTGGAATTGATAGTTAGGACACTGTAATCTTAGGAACTTAAACAAACTCTATACGAAAAGACTATTCAAGGATCTACTGGAGCATAGATTTGATTCATAAAATGTTTTTTTCCCTTTTCAATATGTAAAGAAACATAAATCATTTTTTAAATCACTCGGTGAAGTCTGAACTACTGATGCATTACAGTTGGTGAATATGGATCTTTTGGTCCAACACAAACTGGAGGCAATGGAGGGAAATATTATGTAATTGTTTTAGTTGATGATTACAATAGATCTATCTTTCTATATTTTCTAACAAATAAATCTGAAGCTTTTTCTTATTTCAAGAATTTTATTTCCCAAGATAAAAATGGTAGAAAACTTCCTTTGATAAATACTCATAGTTATCATGGAGATGAATTTCAAAATTATGATTTGGAAACTTTTTGTAGTAGAAAAGGCATTACTCATAACATCAAAGTACCAAGAACACCTCAAAAAAATTTGTTGTTAAAACAAGAAATAGAATACTTCAAGAGATAACAAGAACCGTTTTGAGTAAATATTTTGTAGCCAAACATTTTTGGGCTGAAGTAATAAGCACTTCTTTCTATAGTATAAATCGTGTTTCCATTAGACCTTTAATTAATATAACTCTTTATGAGTTATGAAATGGTAGAAAACCTAGACTTTCATACATCATGGTTTTTGGTTGGTATGTATTCATTCTTAATTCTAAAGATAATATAAACAAGTTCTCACCATAATCCGATGAAGGAATTTTCTTAAGCCACTCCACAGCTTCTAAGGCTTATAGAGTTTTGCAATAAAAATACTTGTACTGTTGAAGAAATAGTACATGTCAAATTTTATGAAACTGATCCTTTTGTTTTTAAACAACCTCAACCTACATCTTCATAAGTGTTTTTAAGAAATTATTATCAACCCATGTTAGAAGATCCTTCTGATAAGGAAAATTTTCAAGAAGGTCTTTCTAAATTATTTACCCCAGAAGATTTCCTACCCTACGATGATGAATAGGTTTTACAGAACACAAATCAGTTGTTTCTTAAGAATTATCCTAGGTATTGTATCATTGGTGATTCAAATCAACCTTTAAGGACTACAAGTTCCTTAAAAATGAAGTAGAACATCTACCATTACATTCCAAATTAGAACCAAAAAGCACTGATGAAGCTTTAGGTGATGATGATTGGATAAAATCTATGCAAGATTAGCTAAATGATTTCAAAAGGAATAAAGTTTGGACCTTTGTTGAATGGCCTAAGGAAACATCTATTATTGGAGTAAAATGGGTCTTCAGAAATAAATGTGATGAGAATGGATTCATAGTATGAAATAAATCTGGATTGGTTGCTAAAGGCTATAATAAACAAGAAGGAATATACTACGACGAACCCTATGTTCCAGTAGCTATACTTGAATCTCTTCATATTCTACTTTACTTTATACCATTATTCAATTTAAACTTTTTTAAATGGATTTTAAATGTGCTTTCCTTAATGGTTTTGTTCAAGAGAAAGTTTATGTTGAACAACCTCCTGGTATTGAAGATACAAAACATCTTGAACATGTTCTCAAACTTTCCAAAGCTTTGTATGGACTCAAACAAGCACCTAGGGCATGGTAGGATTGGATTACAGGATTTCTGCTTCAAAAAAATTTTGTTAATGGAAATGCTGATCCAACCCCTTTTTATAAAGAAAAATAAGAAAAATGTTTTGATTGTTCAAATTTATGTTGATGACATTATATTTGGTTCAACTCAGCAATATTAAACTAATTACTTTGTGAATCTAATGAAATATGAGTTTGAAATGACTATGATGGGTGAGGTAACATTTTTCCATGGTTTTCAAATTTCTCAAAAACCAGAAGAAATATATTTATACCAATATATGTATATTAAAGATAATCATAAAAAGTATGGATTTGACAAAACTAAGAGTATAAGTACTCCCATTTGTACCTCAAATTCAATTGATCATGATGTTGCTGGAAAACCAGTAGATCAAACATCTTTTGGAGGTATGATAGGAAGACTACTTTACTTGACATCTAGTCTTCTAGACTTAATTCTTCTAGTATGCTTATGTTCAATATATAAATCCAATCCTAAGGAATCTCATTTAAAGGTAGTGAAAATAATTTTTCACTACTTAAATGGAACCATGGATCTAGGACACTTTTATACTTCTAGAAATGATTTTAAAAAAACAAATTTCAGATGCTGACTTTGATGGATGTAGAATGGATTGAAAAATTACATCCGGAACTTGTCATTTCTTATGAGATTCATTAAATTCTTGTTCATGAAAAAAAACACTCAGTAGCACATTCCACTGCTAAAGCTGAATATGTACCAGTTGGATGTATTTGTGCTCTACTGTTTTGGATACAACCCAAACTCAAAGATTATGGTATGAGTTTTACTGAAACACAAATATTGTGTGAAAATACTAGTGTCATTGCCTTAAGTAAAAAACATTCACATCACTCTCGTGTAAAAAACATAGATATTAGGCATCACTTTATTAGAGATCACACATAAAAAAGGAGATATCAATCTTCAATTTATCGGAACGCAAGATCAACATGCTGATATTTTCACTAAATATTTTCCATCTGATAGATTAGAATACAAATAATCTAAGTTAGGAATGATAACCACAAGGTAATCTTCCATATTAACATCTTGTTGAAATTTATCTCCTTATAGTAAAAAACTTATTTTAATAGGGGTTGTACATCTCCTTGTTTATTAGAATGAAAATTTTTATTAAAGAAAATTTTCATCAATGAATTGTTTTGTAATATAAATTTTTCAAAATTAAATTTTTTCATTACATAAATCTTTCGTATTTTTTTTTAAAAAAAATCATATTTTTTTTGAAAAAATTTGAAGGGAACATTTTTGTAATCAAAATTTCCGTAGTCAAAATTTCCGTAATCAAAATTTTCGTAGACAATATATTCTTAATCAAAATTTTCATAGTTAAAATTTTTGTAGTTAAAATTTTCGTAGTCTATTGATCTTTATAATCTAATTTTTTTGAAACTAATGTTATTCAAGAATAATGTTTCCGTATTACGAATAATTTCCCTAAGAAATCAGAAAGGTATGATTTATTTCCCTATGTTTTTGTAATCAACATTTATACTTGTTTGCATTTTATTATTTTTAAAGAAAATATTTTTGTATTCATTTTATTTTATTTTTAAATCTGATTGTTTTTCCTAAAAACCCTCAAATGATCGGATTGGACCAAATTTCCTTCTGTGGATATCTTTTCAACCGTCAGATCTGATCAAAAAATGTTCCACCATTGGATAAATCCGGAAACTGAACTATCACTTAGATTGCCTATATAAGGGACCCAGATATCTTGTCCTATATCGAACTCATGCCTTCACATGCCGAAGCAATGCCCCTCCTAAATAAGCCCATTCCGGATCTTCAAGGTTTCCACAGTTCTGAATGCCTGCTGAAGCTTCATCTCAAAAAGAAATGTCATCTATAAAAGAAATATCTGAATGGAAGATTTACAAGGATAGGTTGGTTCAACTTAATTTCTTTTCTATGTATGATTCCATTATCACGATGAATTTAAAGATGATTGGGTGGGAGAGTGTTTTCATGTTGAAACAGAAAGCACAGGATCTAGTGTATCAGGAGTTTCTGGTCTAAATCTATGATACAATATTCTTTTTCAATGATGGAGGAAGAAATAAGTTTTCATTCCAAAGATATGGAAACATGTATTCGATTTCTTATAACATGGAATCAAATCTGATATAAATTCCTTATGAGGGAGAATATTAGTTTTTCTCTCACGGGCTACATGATGAAATATGATCCTTTGATAAGAAATAATATTTTTCTTTTCTTGGTCTTAAGGATGTGAAGACTCTGAAAATTATTCATCTCTCTATAAATCGTCGGATTCATCAGCTATGGGTTCAAGGTTTTCTAATTCCGAGAAAAGGGGACAAGGATACCCTGAAGAAAAGATATATGTATTTTCTAGATTTCCTAGTGAATCGAAGAAAGATAAACCTTGTTATACATATCATCGATACGATTATGAATATAATGGATGGAAATCTAAAGGCTCTGATTATTATGTATCCGGCCATTCTTTAAAAAATCATTGTTCTTTGTCTATAGTCTTTCAAGATCCCTTGAAGTTCAAAGTCGATGTTTTGTAAGGTGATTCTTCTGAGTGATGATACACTGATGAGGACGAAGATTGGATTTAATATTCAATTCGGATAATTTCATGATTTTTCAGAAACAGAAATTGATGCTCTTTAAAAGAAGTCAGAAGTTTCTGAATCTTCTAAGAAGGGAGGAAGAAAGATGAAGGTGACAGAACCATAATAGAAGAAAAACTCCCTAGAGGCTAAGGAAAATCAATCCGCTACTCCAAAGCCAACGAAGTAAAAAACATATCCTGATGATTTTGTGGATAAGTGGAGATATGATAAGAAAAACAGCAAGGACGGGGAACCTAAGTATGGCCTCGTCCCTGCTGAGGCAAAATCATTTAAGGAAAAGACTACAGAGAATCTAGAAATGGTAGAAAAATACAAGAATATATGGAAGAAGTTGTTTTAAGATGATATAGTACAATCCCTTCTGAAGGCTACTAAGAAATCATCAGAGAATATTTATGTACCAAAGTTGTTTCATCCAGAACCACTTCATGAAGCACCGGGAAAGAAATTTTTAATTCTAGAAAACATCATGAAGATGAATTTGAAGAAGAAGTAGTAGAAGAAGATGAAGAGGAAGGTAGTGGTGACTCCAAAGATGTTTCAAAGTAGGTAGATGAATATCATGATAAGGAAAGACCTTTTGAGAAATTATCATTCTGAACCTCTCAAGTAGAATCGTCAAATATTGTTACTCCTGGGAAGGATGAAGAGAAAGGTTAACATAAAGTGAATAAACTATTAGGAGAATAAAGCATCAATAAATATTTCATTCATCTAGAGGATGTTGAGGCAGGAGCTGAGAAGGAATAAATTGATGAAGACAAAAATGTTCATCTATCTGATAGTGAACATGAATATCCTGATCTAGAAGAAGTCATTCTGAAAGCTGCTAAGGGAAAATTGGTGGTAGTTGATACACCTATAAAATCAGTAGTGAAGAAGAAAGAATTTGGTACTTCATCAAAGTGGAAAGCTGCAGAGTTATAAAAAGAAACATCACCAACCAAACTCTAAGATTCTGAATCGTCCTCTCTTGGACATGACTTTGTATTTATGTATTTCAAAATTCTTGTTGAGCCTTTTCCAATTTTTCCAGTATAGACTCGAGATTCTAGATGCTTCAATATTAATTAAATCAAAAATTGGATCCAGTATCCATGGTGATGGATAAGTGTGTCAAACTCGAGGAAGACTCCAACACTTTTCTCATAAAATATGGGGCTCATAAAATATCATGTAAGAATATAAAAAGGTGGTCAAGGAAGATAGTATAATACATGAGAGTCTTTGATGAATTTCACGATAGTTTCAAGTCTTCTATTAACACCGAAGATGTGGAGAACAAGGATCTCACTAATAGTTTTGAGGAAAAGCTAACACTGGAACAGACTTCTCGAATGCAAGAAGTGAAAGATAGGAATGGGAAATTGAATTCAGTTTCTTAGATATAGAAGATAGAAAGGGATCTCAGAATTGAGATAGAAGAAAAGCTAGTTAAGAAATAAGAAGTTATGAAGGGTCTGGCAGAATTTCTTAAGGCTCAAGAAGAAAAAATCAAAACCTTAGTGAAGAAAACAGAAGATCAGGATCAACGTCTCAAACGTGTAGAGGAGGATCACACAGAACTAAAGAAACTAAAAAATATAGTGAAGAAGCTAATTCCAAAGGATAAGGAAATATAATTTCATTATAAATTAAATATTTTTTTGTATTTCCTTTTTGTACAAAATATTTCAATCCTAATAAAATTCTTATTTCTCTTAATATTTTTTGGATGTTTATTACTAATCATTCTGGTACCAAAATTTCAGTTATATTCCCTGTATATCATTTTGAAAATCAAAAAGGGGGAGAAAGGAATGTCAAATAAAAGAATACTTAGTAAAGAATAAATTTCCATAAGTAAGGGAGAGTTCATCAAAGGGGATGCTTTCATCATTAAGATTTTTGTGTGCATGAAAATGAAAAATCTCATTCTGGAAATTTAGAATATGATACATAGGTTTTCTAAGGCCTAAGGGGGAGTTAGTCGTATTCACTTTGATACATAAGTAATGGGAGATATGTTTTATTTACAAGTCCATAAAATTTCTAAGTCCTTATATTCTTTTTCATACGGATGTTTGTGCTTTCCTAAAAGGGGGAGAGTGTTCAGTCAATGCTGTTTCCTTTTGACTTTTCCATTCCTTTATGTTTTGAAAATCACAAATACTCTATCTTAAAGAAAATTTAATTTTCCATAAGTATCATCTTGATAAAGAAAATTTTCCTTCCCCAAAAAAATTTAACCATACTTTGTTTTCATTGTTTTTATATTTAGTCTCTCTAAATTTATCTATTATTATTTCTAAGTGTAAAATTTAGTTTCACATATAAAACCACTTAATTATATAAATACTTAGATATAGATTATTCTGTCTTCAGGATCCGAATTCACTGAAATTCGGAATCCGAATTCCATAGAATTTCGGTTCTGAATTCCTTAGAATTCGGACTCCGAATTCCTTAGAATTTAGGTTCTGAATTCCACAGAATTCAGACACCAAATTCATTAGAATTCCGATTCTGAATTTATCCGAATTCAAACTCTAAATTCCTAAAAATTAAAACTCCAATTTCCTCAGAATTTAGTCTCTGAATTATATAGATGTCTGATTCTGAATTCCTTGAAAAACAGAATCCTTATATCGTTGTAATCATAGACTCTGAAGGCTTAGTCGCATAGACTCTGAATTCTGTTTTTTTCTTAGACTCCAAAAAATTGAATTGGGTTGGGCAACCAATTTTTTTCTTAATCTTGGTTGAGTTATAAAATTATATCGTGAATTGTGTTTATAAACAACTATTGTTTGAGTGAAACATGTATGGATCCCTCTAAAATTAAATGAAAAATATACCCATTGGAGGAGGGATCCGACCATTGAAGATGTGCCTATAAATAGGATCTATTTTCAACAATCTCAGAAGAACTGAAAAATATTTATCAATCTAGAGATTAAATGCTGGTGAATTGAATTCTAGAGAGAGATGCTATATTTATCTATGCGTACTAAAAATCTTGTTCAGATTTTCTTCATGCGACTCCGACTGTTTTTGAGTACATTCGAGGGCTTCCGAGGATACGAAGATAGTGGTGCTGACTACCTTAATGATTGGGGACTTACGGAGATAGCAAGATAGACTCTTATATTATAATTGAGTTGTTACCCTTGTGTGGTAAGATAGACTTTCTGGAAATTATAAATCAAGGTACCTTTATCCAAGGTTTTTGGATACCCTACTCTTTGGGTTTAAATATTTACCACTTGTTAGTTGTATTGCTTCAAGTTTTGCGCTGCATTTTGATTGATAATGAATGTAAAACTATCTTATATTTTCTAATACTTATACTATGATTAGTATGATTCTATATTCTTCATGGAAGAATATTTGAATCTATATACTTTTCATAAGATTCTCTTCCAGAACCACATTTCCGGAATCTAGACAGTCTGTAGAACTAAGTGGCCTTGTGAATTTACCTTGTTTAACATTGTTAAACATTACCATATTCAAAATATTTGAAGAAATTTTTTAAAGTATAAAATTTACCCCCCCCCCCCAATTGTATATTGAGCATATAAATTCATCTTTTAGATCCTAAAACCTTCGATAACGTAATCCAACAATTATAGTGATGAATTTTTCATATTTTTTATGTTGTAATTATTAATTAATTTCAAGAATCATGGTGGTAAGGATGCAAGAATGAGATCAGTCACTCTTTATTGGTTTAGTTTGAACCAAATGGATTTAATATGTTGATGTACCCAATCATCTTGAGCTCATGTGGCCATAATCTAAACCCTAATACTAGCTTAAACCTATATCATGAACTTGATATATGATACCTTCATTTCCTTACTTTCTCTTGATAAAAAAATTGACATGTGTTACAATATATTAGCAATCATCTTCCAAATGATTTTTTTCAGTTCATAGGATATTGATGATAACATGATACACTATACATATATTGAATCATCTAAATGATTTTTATATTTTTATTTATCCAAAGTTCTTCCTGTCTGAGGGGGATCATCATTAAGTGAGAACTCCATCACATAATCCTTCCACTCTTAGCATAATACTATTCAAAATCACCTATAGAACTCCAATAAGTTATGGAATTTTATGATGTTTTCTTTATCCATAATTGATAATAATCATAATGTACTGGTAGTGGTGATAGGAATTTTATCTGCATCAAATAGACTTAGCAGTTTTTACATTATCTTGATTACATTTTAGTCATTATTGATCAAATTAATAAATAATATCCCTTAATGATTAATCGAACCCTATTGTGCCTCATTAAAACATTCATAATACCCAATCACTTGATTTTTCTAGTATCATGAATCCTTGAAACCTCTCCATATACTCCATGCTATGGATATTCCACTACTTGGAGATTATCAAGATAGGCACTAGATTGGCCAACTGCATAGACTCGCAGCTCCTTGAGCTATTGAGTGAAGTCCCAGATTCTTAGAATATTATCCTAGATTCCATAAATACTTCACTTATAGAGTGAAAAAATATATATTTGGATACTTCATTACAATCATAATTATTAAAGTCAACTCATCACTTATAACAAGTCTCACATAATAGTATGCACCCACAAATATGGATGTTGAGCAACATAGACACACATTTTTGTTCAAAAATAATAAATGAATGGAATTATGACTTAATATTACTTTTATTGTTTTTATTATTTCTTAATTAATTTAATCATTTTCTACTAAATATTTTTTTCTTATGTGATCATGTTAATGACTCAATAATGTGTTAATATAAAATATTCAACACATCTATAACTATGCAATTTTGTTTATTATTTTATGTCTTTATGTAAATAGGAATATTCAAAAAATTATAAACACTTTATAAATTAAATAAACTCCCTTTCTAATCTTTAGAATTTGGTGTTGGTTGATCTAGTGGATCAACCATGGCCCTAGGGGTGAAATACATGAGACATGTCTAACTCATATCATAGATCATGCCCTAATCCAATGTTTCCATATCTCTCTTGGAATGGAACATCATCTCATCATGTTCCACATCATAAAAAATAATCATCTTCATACATAAATACTCACAAGCATGTGAGATGTTATTTCTAAGTTAAAAATAAATACAAAATTATACTGATGGATGTCCATTCCATTATACATATTTATAAAAATAGACTATACAAAGCCCATCAAAAATAAATTCCCTATTTTAATCATCACATCATAATGTAATAATTAATTAAATAAACATAAAATCAGACAAACATTGGTCTATAAATGTTCAAGACTACACAATTGAGAAATTAATTGCTTAATAAAAATTAGAATGTGATAAGTTCAAGTAGAATTTAATTAAATTAATTAAATGAATATTTTTTATTCAAGTAATATATTTGGTTAATCCCCACAATTAATTTATCTTTGTTCCAAAAGTAAATTTATTTTTTAATATAAAATTTATTTTTGAAAAAAATAATCTTGTACGGTCCCATGTTAGGATAAGTGAGTCTGGTAGGACCCATCCCATACAATTACCGGTTGGAAAAGGCATGTGTAGTCCTACTTCATGTTGGTTAGAAGCTGTTCAGGACCATTCTTTGTTGGGAATACCTGCATAGGTCCATCAGTTGACTGGTTATAGCAGGATGTCGAACGACAGGGGGAGATCATGGATGGGTAGTGGGTGGTTGGAAAAGGAAGGAAGCATTGGTGCTTGACTGTTTGACCACAACGGTGGTAGAGGTGGTGACTTCATGTGCTCAAGAAATGTGATGGATGATTACATCAGTTGGAAATGGCAAGGTGGGGTGATAATGGTTCCAAGAAGAGGGGGAGGTACCAGTGGTGGTAATGGAGGGTAAATGAGTTAGTGGGTGACTGGAGGAGGTGTGGATAGTGGGAAACAATAGTAGGCGGCCAGATAGCCAAGGAGGAGGAATTCATGGGGGTGACTGAAGGAGATAGCTATTGGTTTTTGTGACTAATACCTCATTTCTCAATTAAAAATAGTTTTTTAAACATGGATTCTACCAAAATTCACCCCACCAATTTCAACAATTTTTATTGTTTTCATATAAAACCTACACTAGACATTCAATTATTTTTTATTTCTAAAGGTTTTTTTCTCCATTGACTTAACAACGCACCCTTTCCTATTATAATTACCTTTTTAATATCTATATTGTTTAAAATAACTAGTAAAGATACATTTTTATTTTTAAAAAAAATTGATCAATTCAACTATCAATTGAAATATAAACTACTTCCATAATGGTGTAAGACACTAGAATCTGGTTGGGACTAGATAGAAAATTTGGGGTTACTATAATTACAAACATATAAGAAACCCCCGACTTTAATTATCATTTATATAAATAGATGTTCTTCAATTTTTATAACCATGTTTGATTCTAAATTAAATTTTATAATGGATGTTCCATGGCCATTTGAGGCCAGATCAATTTTTCAACATTGATGTTGAGATCAAAATTATTCCCTCTACTTAAATTTATGATAAACTAAATTTTTGTTAGCCTAGAAAATTCAGGTGATCCATTTGATACCAATTATTTCTATTAGGGAATGCATCGGAAGATGTCGAGGTGGGGATTTAGAATTTTCATTACTGGATAAATATTGCTTTTTCACATCTAGTGATCTGAGCTCTGGTAAAGGATTATGATCTCATGTGAATTTATATAAGTAAAAAATTAGAACAATAATATTATTCATTAGAAAAAAAGGTGTGATAAAAAATTATCATCATCGAAAACCATTTCTTGAAGGATGTAAATTCAAAACCCTCTAGATCATCAACATATGAATCAAGAGTTGGTCGAAACACCAGTCATCAAAATTACGGTGAATGTGAAGTGGTATGTGGCATCCTTCAACATCCAAACAATAATCAAGACACTATTCCATCAAAACCAGAATAAGATCTTGGATCGATCTATTGAAATAAGGATTTATCTCTTTAGGATTCTAGATGGAGGAGAAAGGATATCTAAAATTTTACTGGATAAATAATACCTGAAAAAATAGCTCCCTCTTTCTTATATTGCGGGGGTAAAACATCTATAATGACATCCCCAACCCCTATATAAATAACTCCCACTAAATAATCAATAAATGAAAATTTATGGGTAATTAACTGTGTCATAAACATAATTTATATTTTATCAACTACTTGTAATATATAATAAATATATTACATGATAAAATTGAGATATATAATTAGATCATAATTCAAACAAATTTTAAATAATCCTTGAATATAAAAATAATATTTCTTCATATAATATTTTTTCCAACTATTTTCTTAATACCTTGTGAACAGTTTAATAAATAAATTCAACTCCACATATTCTACACTTGAATTATAATGATTTTATTTATTCACTGGTGATTGTTAATAATTTGACATATCTTTGTCCCCATGGTGATTCCTACCATATCCTATGCTATTATTCATTAGAATAGGTTAGAATTGTGAATATGTTAGGGGTGTTACCTTGTACTCCATATCATGATAATAGTGAATATTAATGGAAGACTAGGAGTAGAGTATGGAAACACATATAGGACCCTAAAGTAGTAAAAAAAGTCATAGAAATGATAAACTTTCCTACAATCACACACCATGTAATATAATATCTTTTTCATACAATATCTCATAAATAAGGATGTACAAGTTGTGTCATAATTCACTCTTGATATTTTTTTTTGACCCCACTAGATGGACTTACCATAATTTATCAAGGCCATGGGTTTTGTAATGGTACTACCATCCAAATCAACTACGCCTGAGAATAGTATAAACTGATAATAATTTTATTTCAAGAGTACATTACACATTTTCATAAACAGGAATGACCAATGAAAAATAAAACATGTGGGGTTCCTGTTAGAGGTTCAAGCCTCATGATCTCAAATTCTCAAGATCACCAAGTGGGATCTTTATGAGAAGAAGTATCAATTCTTATGATCTCCCATCACCTGATAGTCAACCATCATCTACATCCTTTCAAGAAAATGTATTGAGACTATTGGACAAAATTTAAGGATTGCTATCATGGTATCCCCGAGTTCTATTATAGTTGGGGAACTATTATAACCATTTGATGTGATATGTAATATATGGATATTACCATAAATATTGTGGATGCAAAAATATCAACACTATTATGGAAAGGTAAACACACACACACACACACATAGATATATATATATATATATATATATATATCAAACTATATATATGTAATCATAGTCAAAGTACAATCATGAGCCAGGTCATGGGAACCCACCAAAAATGTTACGTATTTTAATCAAACACTGGAAAAATGGTATAGAACATCTAGATTCATACCATTGTAAGATCATATATTTTAGGTGTTCTTAATGGAGTTTTAATCATAGAAAATATGAACACAACCTCCCTATAATAATTCCCTAAATTCAAAACAATCCTCTAACACATTAGCATATACATACCAAAAATAAACCCTTTTATTAAATAACAAATTTTAATATAAAACTGCTAAATCTATAAATTTTTATTTGAAATGTTTTTACATATATTATATAAACATCATGATGAAATTTTATCTCAAATTTGATTTGAGGAAATGGAAGTGAAGCATTAACCTCTTTTAGGAAAACATCAACACGGATGTCAAAAACACTTGAAAAATATCCCCTTAGCATCCACTATAAATAATATCAAAACAAATATCTATAATGTGGTGGGTTTTAGATATATATTATCCATACAATAATCCTTCTCATTGAAAAACTCACACAGATGTCTTTCATTCTGGTGGAAATAACCAAACATATACAGCTGTTTATATATAATTGTATGGATTACAATTAATATATTATATAAATGAAATTGTATGTTTATATATTTAGTAATATAAAATTATAATTGAATTAACATTTACCTATTTATAGTTCCCACATTTTACAAACATTCACGGACATAGATTATCCTTTTATGAGATTAGATAAAACTAATAACCTTTACAACCACTCATCTTTGAGTCCCCGTCCTTGAAATAATGAATGAATGATAAATGAATGGAAAGATTTAATATACTAAAATATATAATCCAATGTATAATAAATAAAAATATTATCTCATATGACCTTTGGACCCACAAATTTAGGTAACCCCATCACAAAAATATCCACATGTCATGGTCCTACTTATCTTTCTAATGACTACCACAACTTTATACCCACTCTCTTAAAGGTAATAAAGGGAGAGAAATATATTTTGACTAATCTCCTCTTTAAAACCCAATTTAAATAGTTATATTTATTAATAATCTGTATAATAATTGTTTATTTGAGGATGTAAATATCACTATGTTGGTATCTGAAACTGATATGGACCCTCCATAGTTACACTATCATGTCCTCGATGACCGTGTTAATATGATCTACATAAAATTATTAAATGTTTTTTTTCAATAAAAAATATATGATAATATATTGAAATTTTTAATAGACATTTAAAGATTTAATATTCTAGATAAATGTGTTATGTATGGATGTAGGAAACTATGCATATATTGAAAACTCATTTTCCAAAAAAAGTGAGAGATTCTTTCCACATTCTTACTATATAGAAAACTATATTTAATTCCCTATTGAGTTTAATATATCCATTATAAATTATTATGTATCACTTTATCCTCTTTTATCTTCTTTAAAAAAAATTGTATGTAATCATGTAAATTGGCACTATATCTCTATTTGGGAGATTATGTCAAAAAAATGCACCCTCAGGTCCCTATTTTCAAGATGTGATAACAAGAAACATTACATACTCGTAGAAAATATTTTAAATTTAAATATATTTGAACTTTACTATGTAGTACACAAAAACTCTTACCGTAGTGCATCCTTGAATGTTTATTTTATAAATTTTTTCCATGACAGGCATAAAACTCTATTCCATAATTATTATTTAAAATCCTGACCATAATTTTAATGAATCCACCATGGATTATATTATCTTCACAAAAATCTAACAACCAACAATATAAAATTATCAAAATTCACTTGAATCAAATGAAAACTCATTTCTACCTACTCCAACTATTAAAATATTCCTTAATCATAGACCCTTTATAGTTTATTATTTTTTCCACTAAAACTCATATGATTTTTCCCTTAAAATATAAATTCCCTATAGATCAATACGCTAATTAATTAGATCAAAAGGCAATAAATAATATTAAAAATGAACCACACATGGATGTTTTATAATTTAAATAACTAAAATAAGGATGAATAAAAAAACTTAGAAAAATAATATGTAAATGTATTAACCATACTACTAAATAATCAAATTATAAAAATCAAACATAAATTCAATATACAAAATAACAATGAATAAAAAATACATTATTCAGGTAACATAATCCTTAAAAGATACAAATAAAATTAATTCAATTTTTCCCAAATAAGTATTTGTATCCTTTTAAATCCTTAGAATAAAACCATTGGTTCCCTTTATCTCTATGAATACTTACTCTAGAATATAAAACCAAATAATTAAAATGGATAATTTTTATAACTAAACCACTAAAATTGTGAAACATTATTACTAAAAATATATTATAATCATATATTAGATATCATGATGCAAACCTACCATTTCTCATATTGAATAAATGATAATATTGATAGTGTCCCTCAAATCCCACCTAAAATAGGTCGTGGGATGGAGATTAGAACGATCAATAAAAAATCAATTTATAGGAACAGGTTTACTTTTTTTTTGAAAAAACACACACCAATGACAAATAATAATTCCAAAAAACATAAAATTACTCTATGAAGACGTCCTTGAAAAATACATGCCTTATATGTGACACAACAAAACCCAGGAAACAAAAACAACACCATACTGTAAATTACAATATACTTGATATTAAAATAAAATGGATATGAAATATCCCCGAAAAAACAAATAACATGCATGTAAAAAAAATATTACGTCCAAATAAGACCTCTAAAATGATCATATAAATAAGAAAAAACAAATATCAGATAAAAATTAATGCTGACTATATCCTATATTTTTTAGATTCCATCTCAATAATTCTCATGATTCATTTTTTTTATGTATACAATTTCCTTGTATAATGAGATAAAAAGATATAGTGTATCCCCATCCAAAATTTAATTCAACATCCCTTCATGGATCACTACAACTATATTCAACTGAGGAACAACATTTGTATGAATATAATATATCATCAGTGAAATAATATTTCATAATGAGCCCTTGATTTATGGACCTGTCCTTAAAATATACATAATCATGAATAAAGTTCATAATTTACATTGAGGATCTTTTCATGTTTAGAGTTTTAGAGAATTAGGACATAACTATTACAACTCAATAGATTACAAAGTAAACACTTCTACCCAATATACATTTTTTCATAAAATAAAAATTCTTTAAAAAAAGATACATGTCTACTTCCATGTTTAAGAAAGCATGAATTTTCCTTAATCCCATCAATGACCCAATTCCACATTATATCCTGTGAAAAACATTTAAAAAACTTGGGATGAGCATAAAAATCTTAGTAAGGGATACACAAAGAAGGAAATTTTTTGGATTTTCAAAACAAAAAGTAAACCATAAATACTTTAACATAAGTAATACATTTCACCTTTATGAATTATTAAATACTCTTCACTTAATAAAAGATCACTACATACCCTTTTTTAACCAAATGGTTACCATAAAACCCATATGTATAACACATAACATATAAAGGTAACTTGGGACATAAGAATACTTAAATGGATTAACCATACTCTCTACTTCCACACATATCACTAAATGGAATAGCCATACAGCCTACTTCCATAACCAATTCATTGGAGGTTATAACATAACCAATCTTCCTTCTATTCATGGCACCACCCGTCATTTGGTTTATCACATAACCACCCGTCAAATTTCCAAGTACCATTATAGAATTATAACACATAAAACAAGTATAATGAAAAGAAAACATTTCCACATTCCAATCACAAAATATCACTTAAATATATTGACATAACAAATAAATTATCAAAACCATTTTCAATACCAAAATCCATAAAAGAATATATTGTATTTATTTTCCTTAAAAAAATTACGATTTGTTAAGGAATCCAAAGAACAAATAATACTTGCAACGGAGGAAAGGTCATTGTCGCTGCTTAAATTAAAATAATTATTACTTTTTGTCATTTAGTAAAACGCTTCATAGAAGAATATTCCCTTTGAAAAGCCAAGGGTGTTTATACAGTGTATAAAAGAAATTCATGTATTAAAACAAAATATGCCTCAATGAAAGGATATTGAGATGATGTCCCTTACCTCGTGTCTGACTTGAATCGATCGTTCTTTAATCTCCTGAATAATAAACAAATGTTAATTTCTACTTCCTTAAGACCCATTTTCAAGTTTATTATTCATTTTATATCACTTCTTACCATGTTATAAATATTATGTAATCATTTAAGTTAATAACGTTCGTTTTGTCGATATTTGGTACTTGGGTCTAAAATGGACTTCTTATAATTACATGTTGTTCATGTGGTAAAAGGTTCATTATATACAGAATGATATTCAGGATTTGGATATCATAAATATCATAGATATTCATTATATATATTTATTTATAATAGTACATAACATTTGTAGGTAAGAAATGAAATGCACCGTTCATGTTGAAGGTAAGTCGTACGTACGCATG
Organism: Viscum album; assembly: GCA_963277665.1. NCBI lineage: Eukaryota > Viridiplantae > Streptophyta > Magnoliopsida > Santalales > Viscaceae > Viscum > Viscum album. The sequence goes on along the minus strand of OY728121.1, from coordinate 197,978,076 downwards.
AACGCTACATTCTTTTATATTTCACATTCTAATAGAATTAAAACATAATGATACATAGTTATTTTATAATTATAGTTTAATATCATATATAATATCATTAACTCCATCCTTTATACATCCAACAGAAGGTACTAACGAGTCAAATCACTTTGAGTGGGCGGTAGTCCGCACTTCTGAAAAATGAAATTATCGGTTTACCCATAATGGAAACCATAAAGGTATAATATAAATGAAAAATACATAAGCATAAAGAAAACATAAACATAACATATATCATATATAAATACATTTTCATCATAATGTCCACCATGAGTGGCGGTAGGAGGTAATTGAACAATCATCATTTCGTGAGGCGTTAGTTTTCCATCCACATAAACATTAGGTTCTTCACCCATTAGATGGAGGTGTGGGTAAGTGTAGATAAAATACTTCTAATAACAAAATCCTAGTGTATTGATGATACTTTTTTTGTTATAAAATAATTGAATAAAAAGATTTTAAGGGTTGGAGAAGTAAAATAAAAGAAAAGAAGTTAAGAGAAATAGTTACCTTTAATTTGGGAACTTCCTTGGGTTTGAACCAAAAGGACTTCTTGAAGTTCCTTCTACCTAAGGTAAGGATTCTATGAGGAGGAGAGGGATGTAGGGAGATTAATTGGGCAGAGTTTGGTCAAACCTAAAGGATTGAGTTGTGTGAGGAATTGGTTAAAAATGGTCTCCTTTTATAAGTGAGAGGAGGGGCTCTTTAGGAATGTGTGAAAATATTATTTTTATTATATTATGATATTTTGTTTCTAAAGGTCCAAAAATTATTAAAGTTAAAGATAAGATGACTCATAGTCAAAATAATATCATACAATAGGAATTGGACAGGTTTTGGATAATATATGAATATTTATAATCCTATTTATTTAAATCATTTATTAATGAGGTATATACTGCATCATTATTGTGTCATAAATAATATAATTTATTTTTTTTCCTAAAAAATATAAAAAAAATACGATGATTTAGGAACTATTTGGATTTTTACGATGAATATTTATTGTCAAATGGATAACTTATATAACACCATATAGAAATTAATTTATAAAAAGATTTGTGTTTTTGTCTTTTTTTCCTTTTCATTAAATTAATTAATCTAAAGAGTCATTATCTTTCATAAGTGGCTCCAGGGGGTCCCAAAATAGACCCAAAGATTCCCATGGTCGGCCATTACTCATCCAATAAGGTTAAGTCAATTGTTAAGGTAATTTTGAATTATTCCAATATTCTTTTTTCCTTGAAGTTCCCTTTTTACCTTTAACTACGGTAAATAAAAATCAAAAGATACTATTCACCAAAAATTATTTTCATCTTATTGAACCACATTATACATACTAATAACAACCATGTATTTTGGATTTTCTAAATTCAATTCACATAAGTGGTAAAATTTCATTTGAATGAAAAAGTCTGTTTTTTTAACTACTACTAAGTGGTTTCACTATTCATCAAAAAATGATGTTTTTCAGAAAGATACCAAAAATTCATCCTAATATATAATTGATATTCCGAATTAAAAAATTATGTCTATTTGGCTAAATTCAAAAAATAGATGTGGCATTAATTAATTTAAAATTAATTTCTGTTGTTAAAACAAATAGCGTGTTTTTAATAAAACAATAACTATCAAAAGATTGACACTTGTTTATGTCAACTTTTAAAGTGAAATTAATTAAAATGACCAACATTGGATTAAATGGTAAAAATATATTCTAATTAAAATTTAAAACAAATTAAAAATATAATTTAACCATATAAATAAATTAGATTAAAACGTAGTTTTGAATTAAAATACAATATTTTTTAATATTCACTAAAAATATGATCTTTATCAGCAAAATTCCGAACAATTACACAAAGTTAATTTTTCTATCCCCATTATAAAGAAGGATTTTATCTTGTCAAATATAATGTATTAAAGTGAACAAAAATAGATTTAAATGGGGTTCACTAATAAAAGGTGGTAAATCAACCATTTAATGTAAATTATGCTTAAAATTAAATTCATTCACATTTTAAGCATCTAACTTTTATAGGATAAATGTAAATACATTTAACAAAATTTATAATCATATTGTAGTTAGTTTCTTTCATTCCTTCCAATACAATGGCTAGGAGTTAACTACCATTTAAAATAATTATATTATATTATTAGTGTGCAATGTAATATTTCAAAGAAACCCATTGTTGCGTATTACGTACGAAATCGAACATAGAATCCCTTTTAATGTAAAATTAGTATTTAATTCAAAAATATTAAGAAATATGAAATATGTCATATTATTTATTTACCTAGGATGTTACACATTAAATCCTAACCCAATTGAATTTTTCATATCATATTTATTTAAAATCATAAAAAGGTAATACTACATCCATGAGGTAGTATAATATCACATGTATGGGAATATTAAAACCAAAATAGTGGAAATTATTGGCCGTACTATAAAATACGGATATTTGGTTGCTCATGAAATTTACTAAAACATTGAAATCAGAAACTGGTTGACCCAAATTTAGCTGTAGTTACATAGATAACCATTAATATTTCTTATTATATCACACAAATAATAAAATATAAAATTATACACACATAGTAACCAAAAACATATATTCTTATTTTTCCACATTCATTAAAAATATATCTTATTTCTATTAATATACACTTATTTATCACATTATTTTCAATATAGAATTTCAAAGGGATTTATTAATCACATAAAAATGATTCACTATCCATGAAATAAAATTAATCGACTACTATCATGAATTTCTATCCAAAAAATTTCTCCCTACACAGTCATTAATTTCTTCAAAATATAACAACTATATCATTTCATCATAACATAAATTCTCTGATTCCAACAATAATACATACAATCTTAGTATTTGGAGTAAAACAATTCAAAATTTTATCATTAAGATATCATATTAGCTAATCACCCTATCATAAAACATCTGAATAATATCTTTTAATTTATTTCCATAAAAATATAATATGGAATACTATATTATTTCCATTAACCTAAAAAATATTATAAACATAGTCTCATTTGAATAAGTAATGTAACTAATTTCATTATAATAGAAAATCCAAACAACTACTTCCACTCATTTATATAAATATTTTTAAATAAATATTTCATAATATTTATTTAAAAATGATATCAATATAAAATATTTATAATTAAAAAGAAAACCACCTCAAATAATTGATTTCATGTTCATTACTCTATGGAAAATTTAATTTATACATAAATTAGAACAAACATATGAAAAAAACATGGATTCAAAATAATGTGAAATATTTTTTTGTCACCTTACTTAGTGTTTTTCTTTATTTGTTTCTTAAAAATTAAGATCTAATAACCCATATTTCTATATCTAATTAATCCAAATTAATTGAAAAATAACTTATAAATTTATAATTATATAAACAAAATCAATTCCCAATATCACATTTTCATATATCTAATCCACTATATATGATATTTCTAGGTTTGGAAAAGGATAGAGGTCAAGGAGGACAGTATATAAGAATTTTACTATCAAAATTTATCATAATTCAATCATATAACAACAATGAATTGTTAAACATTTTAAAAATCACATAAAAACACCCTATGGAATCCCTAAATGTTATATGAGACATTTAGGGTTAATTAGGGGTGTTACAAGTCATAGAAAATAAATTATTGTTACTTGTATGGTTATTAGGAATGGATTCATTAAAACATTCATTAAATAGTGAAATCTATTATGTAAAAAATTTCCAAAAATTACAATTTTATAAAATAATGTAGTTAACTATATGGTGATATAAGCATTTATCATTGCCTATGAATTTTCAAATTTCTTGGTTTTATTTATCGTGTATGGAACGATTTAGTTAATATTTTATATTTCCTAAACCTCTCCCAGCATTCATTAGTGACTTAAATTTCCAAAAAAATTACCCTAATGTAAACACCCCATTCTAAACATAGTATTCCACCCAAAATTCACATTTAAAATCATATAACTCAGTATTTCATACGTCTAATCTAAATCATAAAAATACTCCTTAAATTTCACAATGTTAATGTATAGAATTTCAAGATATCCAAAATTTATAGATTTAATATTAGATGTAATGGTAGACTATACCATATAAAAAAATTATGAATTCATGGAATGATACCACTTATAAATTTTATGGGAATATTCCATTTATAATTACCATAATAAATTGAATAAATATTGGAGTAACCGGGCTTATCTATAAGTTATAATAATTATGTGTTACATAGTGAAAGAGTTTCTTAATTTTTTATTTTCATATATTAATGAAATTAAAATGAGATCTAATAATATATTTTACAAAAATTATGGCCCATTTGGGGAAGGAACTTAATTTTATATTATGAATATTTTTGTATTTCAAGTTTATTAACAATTTTTTTAATATACAATCTATTATATAATTAATTTAGTAAGTTCCTTATCACTCAAATATTTAAAATTTTATGTGTTTCATTTTGATGCTCAATTTTCCCATAAAAATATATTATTTTTCACTGTAGAACACAAATCAAATAGTTTAAATGAGGCACGTCGCATTTAATGAAATATCATATTCATCAAACCCATTTTCTTATTTCATGAGTGTTTTATTCCATGTAGATATAAATATGAAATATCTTTTTTATTTACATCTATTGGTGTTTTTTTATGAATAACATTGTTCTATTTTTTATTTAAAATAAACATGTCTTAAACTTGTAGGAATTGGTTTTACTAGCATCTATTGATTAATTTTAAAATATAGATGATAATTCATTTATAAATACAAAATTTTATATATATTAATATGTCAATGGAATCCATTTTAGAATAAAAATATTATATTGAAATAAGAAACACAAAATAATGGTGTTTATTAACACTCATGGATGCGAGTTATTATAATTGTGAATTAAAAAAATTGTCAAATTTATTATCAACATTATATTTTATCTTATATTAAAATTTATATTGAAAATATGTGAGTATTTCAATATAGTCTTTGGAAAATTGATAATGGTTTTCTGTTTACATTTATGTACATTAAAAATATGTTATAAATATATTATTAAATATTTAAAAACTCTTATATAATCAAAAGTAGAAAGAAATTACTTTTTTATATTTTCAACTAATATAAATTATCATGTTACTATTGAAATATTCCTAATGAGCCTAATTTTAATTAACTAATAAATCCATATTTCAGTGCATTTTTTAGTCATGATATTGAAAAACAAATTAATATCTCAATGACAATAAGTTATTTAATGGGTTAAAGATATATTTGAAGGGGAAAATATATTTTATCATGTCCAACGTAACGATTCCCATTTTTTCCTTTTAATTTTATATTTAGGATTGAATTACATTTTTTATATGTATATAAATTATTTTGAAAATAAATTCATGAATTTATTTTATTTTACATATATGAATTAAAATATTGATGGGTATGATACAATATATATAGACCCATCAAGAACGATTACACTTTCCTATACTTATAATACTAAATAAATTTATTTATTAATTCTACTATCTTATTATTCTAAAAATTTATTTATATGTTTTTTAACAAAACAAGTATTTATACAGTTAATTATAAAAATAGTTGTATACATAAAAATATATGTGTTTGTGTTTTTTGTGTGTGTGATCATGTATCTGTTGTGTGTATATGTCTATTTTGTATATATATATATATATTGTAATAAAATTATATGTTTAACGAGTCCAATTTACTAATATTTACTAAAAAAATCACGTTGATATTTTTTATAGTAGAAATACAATGTTTTTGTTACACAAGTGTACTAATCATTGAAAATATTTTCTTTTGTTAATAAATTAAATTTCATGTATATGAATAAACAGACAATGATTAATTTTTTATGATTTTGAAATATTTTTTATGTCTTCTCTAAGGATTTGATAATTTATATTTGTTTCAAGATTGATATTTAAATTTTAAATCATTTTTTACAAATATATTATTTTTAAGAAAATTTAGAGGATAGAACAAAACATATTTAGTGATTTTAAATTGTGATGGGTGTGAGTGTGTGTGTTTACCAATGATTTTTTATTATTTGAAATAATTCATATATTTTGAAATCATGATTCCATTTTGTTAAATATGATCTTATTCTCACTATTATTATTCTACCATGTTAGTCCAAAGTAAAGATAATTTTTTCATAATTTTAGTGTTATTTATTATATAATATTTTCCAAAATTTATTATCATTTGTTACATTGGTTGATTTTACATTTTATCTAATTTAAAAATATTATATGAGAGATATATATATTTATCCATTTAATGTAAAAATTGGTTTACATCATCCAAGAGTTGGAATATAACCTTTTTATGAAGGATCAGGTAAAATAGAAATTTAAAATTTTATTTTATTTAAAATTTATAGAAACATAAAACATTTTTTTGTTGAGTTGGACAATTATCAAAATGATCCCCGATGAATTTTTATTAATGGGAATTGGTAATATTTGAAAAATATGTGAAAATATTATTACATATAGGTCAATAGAGAATAATTGAAACTAAATGAAAGTTCCTTCAATATTCTATAGGTATATCCCTTGGTCCACTTTCCCTTAATGTTCCTTGAGTTATTTCCATACTAATTGAATATGGTAACACTAGTGATTTTGTTAAGTGTTTCATTGAGTTTATAATTATTCTAATAATAGTATATAAAATGTAATAGATTATTTTATTCCATAAATAAAAATTACAAGTAATAAATATTAATTATAAATTCATTTTCATGTAATAGAAATTAAAAATATAGAAACATAGAACAATTATGTATATAGATATAAAAATTCAACAACAATAATCCATGTGGACAAACAAATACATAATGAGAACATATAAATAAAGTTTGTACCACAATTTATATACTTAGGTATTAGTTAAACCTATATACGTGACACATATACCATATAAAAACATTACTATAAAAAATATTTAGACACAGACTCTCATAAAAATTAATATGAAATAATTATTCATTCAATTATCTGAAAAGGAGCCCTTGGACAAAAAAGATATGATTATCTATCCCTGTCAAAAGAATTGAAATTCACTCCCAATTATATAAACCCCATTCTATTCCCAATAAATATAAAGATCACATGAATTAATATATGAAATTTTTTAAAATAAATAATAAATATTACAGAGAAAGTAGACCTTTTTGGATCTGGTTATATTATTTTGAAAGAAGATCAATATTTTCTTCCTCTATGGTGATCATGAAAAAGATAAAACACTGTCTATGACATGTTCAAAACAAAATTAATATTTTAAATTCCCCAAAATACTCATGAAATGACACTATAATGAATTACTAGTACAATATAATGAAATATAGAGAGAAGTCTCTAACACTTTTTTTGTAAAGGATTACACAAAAGGCTCGTAGTTCGACTCTCTCTCTCTCCCCTTTATCTCACTAAATAAAATATTTATTGAATTAATGGGGGAAAGAGAAATCATGAAGAAGTAATTGAATATAAATAAAACTTGGATAGGTATAAGGATCTACTAAAGATAAAATCATTATGTGATTGAATGAACATAGTGAATCTAGGCATTCATGAAGATTACATTAGCATAAATAATGTGTAACACACAAAATATGATTATTGAGATAAAAAATGTTCATGTTTATTATGCCAAAATCGATGGTGCGAAATAACACAGAGCAAACACACTTGTAAGACAATGAAAAGTTTTATATAGGTTATGAATAGTTTAGTTCGATTGTATAATTATTGTACCTTCTTGAAAAATATTTAAGGTAAAATGTAGTGGAACCAAAAACTAATAAAATATCCTATGTGAAGCTAAATACTATCAATAAATCACTCATGAAATTAAATTAAATCACATAGTAAAAAAAATTAAAGCTAGGTAGAGTAAAGATGGAAATAAAAGTAATAATATTTCTACATGACTATTATTCATGTAATCAAAATGAAATATGATTTTTGTTTTGTTTATATTTCTATAAATTAAATTTAAAATTGGAAATTTAAATTTTATAAGTCTATCTCCGGAAATTTAAAAAAAATTATATATTTTGAAAAATTATTTTATTACACTTATGTCAGGAATTGGATTAATGTTTAATAATTCTAATCAATTTAAAAACATTTAAACCAACATATATTTCATAAAAACATCACCTAAGCTTCCATCACTATAATTATTGTTGAAAATAAATTCATCAACATGTATAAAAAATTTAAATAAATATCTATATTCTCTAATGTACCATGAAAATTGTTCTTTTGTTAAATTGATGTATGTTAACTATTATAATATATAAATATATTATGATTTGATAAATAAATTTCATTTAAAAAATATAATATAGCTCCTCAAAATTTAATCTGTTTAGTGATATATTTTCACCATAAATAGTAAAAATTATTCCACTGATATCATATTTTATTTCCATGAAATAGATCACAAATATATAGTAAATACATACCCAGTAATAAAATTTTTACATGTATTGTGTTTTTTTCAAAAATAATTATATATTGGGATTTATAAGGTTTAATAAACCTCATAACATTTTAAATAGTTATCATCACCTCAATATATATAAAAAATAAAGTAATATCCTGTTAATTACATTTAAAATAAACATAAACATTATATTTTTTGTGAAGACATTATTTAACATCAAGGAATAATTTTTTTGACACATCTACCTTAAATATTATTTTAGTCTATACAAAAAAATATATATATAATTTTCACATCTAGTTATTTTAAATGGAAATAATAATCAAGAGTAAATAAAAGTAATAATATGGTGAATGAATTCTTGAATAAATAAGAAAATATTTTATTATAAACAATGTATTCAAATTATAAGAATACCTTAGAAACTAACCAATCCTTGAATAGAATTTTAAAGGCATATATAATATTGAGATTTTTAGATATGGGGTTGATTGGGGTTATGGTTTGACAAAGTCAATATTCAATGGGTTGGCTTGTATTTATGATTTCATCTTGGTTTTATTCATTGTTAAATAAAAACAACTCAACCTAACATAATGGTATGGATTTTAGGACTTCTTTATCTACCTGATTTTAATGTATATTCCTAACTATGGAACCATCTCTTTCCTAACTGAGTAGTACCTGATAGCTCCCAAGAATAACTTTATTTGATTTCCCAATTAATATTGAAGGAACCTCTAAAAACATATTTTGATAGTGACTCTCTTGATTTTCTCATTAATCCATGACATATCAGTTAGCCCTAACACTTCATATCAATATTCACATATTTCCTAAATGAAAATACACTAGGTCATGAACACCACATCCTTATATAAATCCTTTTAGAAAAATCATTGATTTTAGGAGATCACTATTAGGATACTCAGACCACTATCGATCTTCTTCATCCCGATAATGCTACCCCATCCAAAATTTTCCACCTTCGATTGTGCAGCTTCCTTACTCGGATCTCTATTGGGAACTCCACTACTTCATGGTGTAATTACCTAACCCATTCATCCAGAATGATGACCAATTTGGAGGCCCGAACACAACATGGGAATTTATCAATGTACAACCTAGGATTTTGAAAAGTGGAAAAGGGGTAAAATAGTCATTGGGAGACTTTTCTCTAGAAAACAAGCTTGAGGGTCACTTCGAGATCTACAAAAAAACATCACCATCCCATATAAGAGATATCTCAAAATCATTTTCATATAAATTGGAATATAAGAGGGGCCATTTCGTCTATAATATAAATATATTAATAATATATATGATGCAACAAAATAAAATAGATTAGCAGTCTCATACACATATAATAATCTCTATAAATATAATAAATTTATCTACACATTAGATAATAAAAATATAATAAAGATAATGAATAATTAAATATAGTGTCCTCTATCCTTATTACATGATCATCCATGTTGAATCCTTAGCCTTCATAACGTACTATAACAAAACCACATTCCCATCTCTAAGAGATGATTTCACATCAAAGGAAACCTGAAGGTCCACCCATATACATTGAAACATATGTGTTGTACACTGGTGGGTCTAATAACTCTATAGTATTTCCCTAATCATATCTACACATTGAGTGCTCATGTGATTAAGTGGATTTCCATGAAAGTTTATGGAAAGAGATAGTCAATCCCAGTGTCACTCACTCACCAAGAAACATAAAATAGAATGCACCTGGAAGAAAACATTTCAGGTCATAATGTGTTAACGAAACCAACTCATTAACTGACCTCACCTTCCTCTGCCAAATATGATAAAGGATTTATCTCAAAAAAATTATATAGCTTATACCTCATGGCTCCGGGAAATAACCTACAACTACGTATCAACCACTTCCATATCACATTGGTAAGGGTCTCATATTGAGGTCTGGTCGCATGTCCTCTCTGGTATCATCACCCTCTCACTCCGGGTTAGGTCTCTTGCCATGTCACAAACCTCCACCGTCTCACTTAGGGTAAGGTATCATACCACATCACATTTAATTTCACATAAATTCAAACTCTGGCTTAGGTCGATTTCTCTTACCACTTCACATAAATCATCTTTCTCACTAAAAGTGAAGCCTCATATCACATCATATAACTTTTAATGAACCTAAACTCTCACTCTAATTGTGGTTCTACATATAAAATACTATATCATATCACATACCACTACCATCTTATTCCAAATAATTCCACATAATTATTTTCATAGTATTGATAGTCATAAATACAAAATAAAGAAATGATATCATATGTCTAGAACCCACAAAACACTACTCTCAACATAGCACTCTCCTAGAGAAGAATTCACTAGTAGATCAATGTAACTAACCAAAACCAAATCCACCATACTTACACTTACCAATAAATACAATTTTATTCTATGAAAATCGATTCAAAAGATTATAGTATATTTCACCTCACACAGGTATCAAAAAACAATTAATGGTTTGTCAAATAATGCAACTTTTATTTAGTTACATTCTCTATCAAAATATCACACAACGGTAATACATCACAAAAACTAAGAGTTATTATCAATTTAATTATATAATAAAAAATGAGGAATCAACTATATCCAATCCCAAATCAGAATCCATTTTGAGATTCATTATTACATAAAGGCCACATCTCAAGAATTAACAAAACAGAATTAATCATAAATGATAAAACTAACTCCCATTCCAACCATTGAAGACGATCTTGATGCTCTACTATATAAAACCATGAAAACAATACAATTATTTAAGAACATAATTAATATATAAAATTCCACGGATGAACACCTCACCAACCACTTGGTCCATAATGGTAACCCAATCTCACCACAAGGGTGTCCGTAGGTTTCCAGGTAACTGCACCAAAATAAAACTCCTAAACAATAAAAAACCAATCTAAACTACAATTCACCAATGATATGGCATCTCATGTTGTTTTAATAATATCACACACCATCATGATAATGCAACTACATATCAAGAAACCATATGTAAGGAATCTAAATGTAGTATTAGAATATTTAGAAAACAATGTGTCATTGATAAGGGATCATTTGTATAAAAATAAATTTAAAATTAATCCCTTACAATTTATTTTAAAACATAAGTTAAAATATTAATAAAAATTATATAAAAAATTTATCACAATTCTTCATTATTCATCCTTGGACCTTAGAAATAATTAATGTAAATATTATAGGGAGTATGACACAATTATTATGATATTTAATTTTAAAATCATTACTTTAAAATTTAATTTCAAACTATTATCACATCAATTTTATATCCATACACAATTTTTAAATCAAAATATTAAAATTAGGACCCATTTACATTGAAAATACACCTCATAATGGAAATTAATTCATAAAGACGGGACGAAAACCCATTCAGCCATGTTGTTACAAATTATCAATTTTTTCAAGTTATGTGTCCCTTTTTGACTATGTGGTCGATGAAATCCCATACCAAATTATTGGAGAATATCACACATCTAATTTAAATATTATTTCAATAATCCCAATGATGATCAATTGAAATTGATGAAATCAAAATATCCAAGAGACTCTATAATATAAAGTCCACCTACCTCAATTGGTGATCCACAATAAATCGCAAGATCGTGGAATCCACCATGAGTCGATGAGAAACTATATCAACCACAACCACCATTAAAATAATAATAAAACATTTAAAAAAATATTGTAGGTTGTTATCACAAATTTAAAACATATCAAGTGGCCCTACTATATCAAAACCACAAGCCAATGTTTGTATTACACTCCCCAAACACACCTGGCCCAAGGCCACACAAAATCTATAATTTACAAAACTAATCCAATGACTAAATTCATCAAATTTTCAAAAATGGATAAATTAATATCATTGGGAAGAATACATTAAATTTAAAAATTAGAGTACTCATAAACAACTCTTTATGGGACCTCAATTACACATCATATATGAAATCTTTTGCAATGTGATTTGATTCCACCATACTCTAGTAGAATCGCATATGAAAACCTGATGAGGCCACACCACCATTAAATGAATCAAATATGTAGATCAAAGGATTTTTTTCAGGTATACATTAAATATTAACAGGTAATATCTCTTGAACCACAATCGATTAATGGATAACCAAAGGGTTATGAAGTGGGGGAGGAATAGTGGAGATTCTAGCATAGAGGGTCTATCTTATGTAGCTCAACCTCTATAATTAAAAAGGATTGTAACTTAAATTTTTTTGTTATTTATCAACTAAGGAAATATTGAAACCCCCCATTGGGTTCCTGATATTTCCTCACCAAGTACCTAGTGGCTTCACTGGGTACCCGACAGAGGGAACTAACCAATTTTTGTCCTAAACTAAGGGAGACCCCAATTCCCATGACACTTAGTACCGAATTCAATTAAACAGGGTGCTCAGTGGATAAAACTAGAGAAACACCTCATTTTTTTCCTTCACTAACAAATTTTATCTTTCATTTGGTTTTTTCCATCAAAATATCTACCTAAAAAACATATCATAATTCACCTATAATACTATAAAAACTCCCATTCATTGATCTATGTTCGAAAACTCAAATTCACACATTTAAATAATGATGAGACAATAGACCCACCACCAGATATACTAACACTAAAATTATCATTTTTTTATAATATCCCTATCATAATACTTATTATCCTTGACAATACAGGATGGTTCCCAGACTATACATCTTGACATACATTGGTTAAAAATTAAACCCCAACACCATGTGTTTTATCTTCATGATCCTAATGGTCTTCTACTATGTAACTCTAAGAACCCACATTATTCACAAAAACACTATAATAACCCTATCCTTTTACACATATTATTACATTATTTTAAGAAACATTAATCATTAGATACAAACCAAGGATCATATAGTCAAGTGTTTTTAGTAGAGTAGATACATAAGTAGGAAGCATGAAACCAAAATAAAAATATCTTTTATTTAATCTTAGTAATGAACTCATAACACCATTTGAGCCCATACATCTTAATAGGATGACTTTTGGAATAAATGAACAAAGGATTGATCTAAAAATCATAATATGGTAATAAACATAAGAATAAAGCATGGAATATTTTTAAGAAGGAATAACATGATGAAATAATGAGGCATGGAACATGAATAAACATATGGACACATAACATATAGAACATGGTATCATAAAATCAAGGAATCATATTTATTTGTATGAAACATAAAACATGACATAAACATGATCCAAGTCTCATTTCACATGGAGGATCATGAGTATAGGCTAACCACCAAGACCATTGTACAAGGAGAACGAGTCAAGGATTTCCACCAAGATCATTCCACGTGTAGTATCATGAGACAAAACATTAAGCACTGAATTGGATCATTATATGGTCACAAAAAATGACATGTTCATTATTATGTGTCCCACATTTTTAATCATAAATAACGAATCAAACATAAACATTAGGGTAACCCTTGGAAAGAGTTGAGTATCATAATCATGATAAAACCCATAATAAAAGGGAATATCATAATGGTTTCCATGAAATAATGGATTTAAATCACACATGGATAATAATATGGCATAATGGTCATATATCATGACATGTTATGTCATATTTAAGTGAAAAAATTGAAAATGAGTGTTTATAAATCATTATAAAAATACATTTTTGTTTGGTTTAAAGAAAGAATTAAAGATTCATTAAAATTGATAACACATAAATTTTGTATAAAACAAAAAAAATAACAAAGATAGTTTCTCATGATAAAATTATTTATTTTTGAAAAATTATTGTTTCTTAGAAGAGATTGTGGGATGTTCTTGAAAATGAGTAATAAATTTGGATGTCATCTTTGATCGGGATTTCTTATCGGGAAGAATTGAGAAGGGGTCCTTATAAAAACATTTATATCCCTAAAAAATAAGGATGAAATGATCTAGAAATAAGATTTTGGATCAAATGATATAAATTTGTGTTATCTAAATAAAAATAAGAACTAAATAAATTGGGTTAAAGAGAAAGAACACATGACTTGAATGAAAAATGATGGTTCGAATATAATCCCTTACCTTAACTGTGAAAGTGTTCTACACTTGATCTTAATACCACCGAAAATAAAATTAAATACATTAATTTATTAATTTATTACCTTTTCTATATTTATTTGATTTATGATAATTTTATTATGTTATTTTATGTTATTTTTTATGATTTATATGATTGACTTTCATTATTTGGGGGTGTTCATTTTCTTTGGTTTTCACAATTGGTTCACTTGAATAAATTTATGAAAGATCATGTTAAATAGGAGAAGATATACATAATTAAAGTTATATGTTATTAAGGAAATTAAATAATATTATATGTTTATATAAGTCATTTGGTTATTTTTGGTGAGGGATAATCATCAGATAAAATGTACATGATAATCATTTATATTAATTTGTCAGTTTCCCAATCATCATGAACTAGTTCTATTATATTATTTAATATTATGCATATATCCTAGTTCAAGAACATTAAATAAGTTTTAATAAATATATTATGACCTTTTTTAACAAATTAAATTTTTTTTATTACCAGACTTTAAGGAGATAATGCAAATTGAAAACTCTTTGTCCTCCATTTGATAAATCAACACATCCGGAACGATGTTTTCATTTTTAGTAAAAAAAATAGAGGGGAAGGAAATGAAGATGGATTATTAAATTAACATAAAAAATTAAAATATATGTTAGATAATGGATATTCCGTGATACTTTAATAAGGATTTATGATGAGATAATAAGAAAAGAAACAAAATTGGAATGAAATTAAAAGAAATGGAATGAGGTTTTTGCAACTTGAATTCCTCTCCTTGAAAACCTCCTTGAGGAACTTTTTTGTTATTTTATTGATACCAAGGGATCTTGGAAATTAGGGATATTCTTTTTTAGTGGATTTGAAATAATTTATAAAAGTATCAAAGGTTTAATGGTGTAAGGAGAAGTGGTAGTGAGGGTGGTATATATAGGGGAGGATAGAGGTGTTTTCTCATTATTTTATTCATTATTTCATTATTCTTCCTCAATGACATGAATAGTATGAAAATTATAAATAAATATATTTAAATAATGAAGTGGATTTCAATATTATGGTCATTACATAAGAAATTACACAAGTAATAGTTTATTTGACTAATGATGTATATATACTATAAAATACGGTATTTTATTATTCAACAATAATTCAAGTATTTTAGAAAAATACAAAAAATAAACCCTATCCATATTTTGACATTTAGAAATATAAAATGAATTCCATTTTATAAAAATAATTTTATAAATATGATTAATATAATTTTTAATTAAAATTAGTGTTTACTTTGAAAATGCTAATTTTAAAATTATAACAGATTTTATAACACTTTGAAAATTTAATTATGGAGTCATAAAATTTTGTTATAATAATAAGATAACAACTTATAGATTTATGAATATATAATCTAAAAATAACTTTTCATTTCAATTATTATATAAATTAAAAAATTATAAAAAATTATTTATGTTTTATAAATATACCAACCCATAATTAATCATTTTCTAAACATTTTTTAAAATATTTCAAGATATAAATCTATCATATTTTAATTTATAAGGTCCGTAAATTTTATTTAAAATTCCATAAGTGAGTTCACTATTCTATTTCCTGGTTTACTATTTATAAGGGTCATATTACTATCCCAAAGGTTAATTTACTATTCAATTGGTATATGTTCCTAAACATCTAGATATACATATTATTCCATTAGTTGTTCATTTATAATGTATTTATTGTTTTATTTTTATAATTTTATTCGATTTATACTATATAAAATAATTATAGAAAGTGATTTTACCTATATAAAATTTTGGTTTTTCAAATTTTTCCCCCCTTATGAAATTTCTCTCTCAAAATTTCATTTTACATAATATAGTGAAAAAATGTTAGGGTGCTTATCATTTATCGCTTCTTCGAGTGTCAGTGTTTCCTCTTCATACATATGGTTCCCCCATAGTGTTTTTACTATGTTAATAGTCTTGTTGCATAGAACTTTATCTCTATGTTCATGATATTTATGGGTTACTCCTCATAGGAGGGATCATTTTTCAATTGTACCACCTATGGATTCAGTACATGTGAGGTATCTGGTATGTACTTCCTCAATAAATATACATGGAATACAACATGTACTTTATACATGGTTTGGGAATGTTCTAGTTGATAGACCACATCTCCAATGCAATCAATAACTTCAAAGGATTCAATGTACCTTGGAATCAACATTCCTTTCATCCCAAATCTCATGATCCTATTCCATGGAAATATATAGATGAATACCATATCTCAAACCATAAACTCTATGTCCCTTAAAGGATATTCTCCATAGATCATTGGAGACTTTGGGATCACTTGATGGGTTTCGGAATGGTTTTTACCTTTTCAACCATTTCTTTGACCGTTTTACATCCTAGAATCTTATGTTCACTAAATTCATCACATCATGTCGATGTTATTCATATTTTTCCATAAAGGGATTCATAGTGATCCATTTGGATGCTCGAGTGGAAACACTTATTGTAGGGGAACTCGACCAAAGGTAGATGATGGTCTCATCCACTATTTAAGTCCACAGAACATGCTCTCCACATAACTTCTATGGTCCAAATATTTCACTATTATTGTCTATTATTTTGTGGATGATAAGATATAATGATGTTCATCTCAGTTTTTAGAACATGTTGGAGACTTTTCCCAAGCATAAAACAAAATCTCTGATCTCAATCAGATATAACCGATAGTGGTACATCATGAAACATTACCACATCATTGATATGTATCTATGAATGTTGATCGAGTGAAAGTCCACTCAAATTTCAATAAAGTGGTATTTATTTTTGCGATGATCCACAACAACCCATATAGAATTATTTCATTTGTATGTCTCTAGAATTCCAATGAACAAATCCATGGTGGTGTTTTCCCACTCCCATGTTGGTATGGGTAATGGTTTCATTGTCCCCTTAGATGTTTTCTATTAATCCTTAACTTGATAAAATACAAGGCACTTAGATGTATACTCAGTGATCACATTCTTCATATTTCCCAAATAAAGGAACTATAGTGGGATATCTCAAATGAAGTGTAATTTTTGGGTACTTAGGTGTAATAGAGTGGATAACCAAGGTCATCCCTCAATGGAAGAAGTAATTTAAAAACATATTAAAGGTATTATGAATATAAAATTAAAGGCTAGAAAAACATAGAATTATGGGGAGTTTCATTTTTATAAAATAAGATGAATAATTTTTATGGAAGAAGAATTTATTTTTTTGTTCATATATTTTAAATGAAATTTCATTAGTAATTAACAACAAGAATTTTTGTTTAAAACAATTTTAAAAAGTGTAACTGATATGAATCTACATATTCACATACTAAATAATCATTATAATTTAAATTAAAATCCACTTATTTATGAGCGCTTGAATGTCTAACCCTCAAACCCTATAAGAGATAAATTAACCACAATGATTAAATGAATTTAACCGTAGGATAGCTTCCAAACATTCAATTGTAGCACCCTGCATTGATTTTCGTTCCAATACTAGATTATAGTAATTTTTAAATTAGGTAATATATCCATTCTATAAATGGGGATGAATTGTGTTTTGTGATTATATTTGAACACTACAAATTAATGTAGTGTGGTTTTGTATTACTGATTAAGGTCGTGATCTCACATTTCACACAATTATTGACCTCACGTGTTTTTTCATGAATTGTTCAATTTCCTGTTTCGTTTATTTTCATTTTAAAAAATAATAAATCATAATTTTCGAAATAAATTAGGTCATATATTCAAAATAATTAAGTTAATATGGTTAGATTTAAATCGATTACTAAGAATAATTACTCTTCCATGGGCGGCATAGCCATTGTAAAATAATTTCGCATTTGAAAAATATAATTGAAAGGGTATAATCCAGTCACTTTTTTTATCATGATATCCAAAAAAGTTGTAAATATTAATATAAGAATAAAATGGTAAATGACATATTAAATGGATGAGAAAATAAGAGTTTGTGGAAATAATAACAACATCAAAACAAAGAAGAGGAAAAGAAAATCATTTTGGAGGTGATCCTAGCTTGGTAGCTTACCTCCACCAATTGTGAATTTAAATGGTATGGATCCAATTTATCTCTACTAAAAATACTATGTGTCATGTCCAACCCTCTAAAAATTATAAAATAATGGATTTATTGAATGTATGGGAGGATAGGATGCAAGTGGATTCAAGTGTGGATGTGGAAATTAGGACAAATATTTTATTCCAAGATTCACCTCTAGTTTTACCTTTAAAATGAGTGATCCAATTTTCTTTAGGAAAGGATGATTTTTGGACTTAAAATTATAGTGATCCTCTCCAAATTTGTAAAAAATATAAGCAAAGATGAAGAATTTATATCCCAAATACAAAATTGATGTCCAATCTAGTGAGTCGAGACCATCTTTGATGGCATGTCCATTTTACTCTAATCAAATGCAAAATTTAGCTCTCTTGTCCTGAATGAAAGTTGTATCCCATTATGTTAGAAAAACCT
Source organism: Viscum album (assembly GCA_963277665.1). Taxonomy (NCBI): domain Eukaryota; kingdom Viridiplantae; phylum Streptophyta; class Magnoliopsida; order Santalales; family Viscaceae; genus Viscum; species Viscum album. The sequence continues at coordinate 197,958,773 of OY728121.1, read as the reverse complement.
TTACAAAATTTTAAGTTAAAATAAAACATATAAAAATATTAATGTGTGAATTACTATAGTTCACTTTAATGTGTAAAACTAGAAATTTCATCAAATTTTCAAATAATGAATCTAATCCCAAATATTTTATAAATAAACATATTTAACACAATATGAGGAAATTATGTAATTTATTACCACTAAAATACTCGATAATTTTTTTTATAAACTCCCCCACACATACCCTTTTGAACTCCTGGGAAAGGTCACATATCATGTATTCCAAAAACAATTGACAATATATGCAGTTTTGTCTTCCTCGATCCATAGTGAAAGCATAGGCAAAGTAATATTCCTATCAGGAGTCAATATCAATTAATTTGAATAACAATATATCATATTTTTTATCAAAATAAATCCAATGAGATTACTGAAAATAATCATAGAATAAAATGTTATGGGCCCACCACGCCATTAATTACCACTTGTGTGTTTTCCAACCATTTTAAGCTCATATCTCCACCCTCTATTCAGTAGATTCAGGTAAATTAAGTAATTATTCTTACATAGTTTAATTAACTGAACCTATTCTACATTCCTTTATAATCAAATTTCATGAACCACTAACTTAAGCATTACTGAAAGTCAAACTTTCAACTCCCGACCTCGATAACCCCAGGTTTTTACATTTTATAACTCCTGAAATTATTAATGAATATTTTTTAATTTTTTTTAATTTTATTTTTGTTTTTTGTTTTTTGTTTTTATAGGGCATACAACTGCCTGATATCAGTTACACACAAATTGGTCAATTTGGTATAATAATGAAATTAATTGTAAAATAAAGTAATGTATGAACCAACCATTGATATAAGATGAACTTTCATACCTAACATGGATATACCATAAAATGAGTAGGAGAAATGTCAAAATTCATGGTTGCCTAAAAATTTGTGTGGAGAAATCAATGACACAGTTTACCATGAAAAAATATCACAAATAATGGTGTCATAATCTAAAAGGTTTTATAATGACACAACCAATCATATCATCGACGACATAAATTTTTATAAAAAAATTAACCATTAATAATGAAATCTTTCTCATTCTTATCATTCCACCAAATGGAAATTCTTTTTATATTTTTTTCTTGTTTTTTTGAATATTTTTACTCCAAAAATCACAAACCACACATAAAACACACAAATAAAAATACTAACTATCTACCGAAAAATGTTGTCCCCTCTCCCACACATAAAATATTTTCTATTCCACAATGAAGACCAATGAGATGATATGTGAACATGAAATGATTAATTTTAAATATGACAAATTATATAAATGTGAAAGGGTTAGGAACAACCTGATATTTTCAAGTAATGATCGTGTCGTGTAGTGTGATGAAATAAACTGCATCGGTAGGAAGTCCCTCAATGTATTTCATCAAATGTTTTCCATTACCTATAAAGATACTTCATTTTTCCTCTTTTTTGATCTCTGCTAAACCAAATGAAAAAAAAATAGCCACAACATAATGACCAAACCATTTGGAATGAAACTTACCGGGCATCAGCTTATGTCATGAACTGTAGAGTATAACTTTTTCTCCTATATTAAACTCCCTTTGATGGATCATTATGTAATGAGCATATTTTGATCATTCCTTGTAGATCCTATAGTTCTCATATAATGACAATAAAATCTCCTTAAGCTATTGAATTTGAAGATTCTATTGAATTTCAACATGGTCCAAATCCATGTTTCATTTTTTATAACCCAATATTCCTGATGCTCAACATACACAGGAAGATGGAAATCTTTCCCAAACAAATCCAAAATGGGGATATACTAATGGGGGTCGTGTATGTTTTCTAATAATCCCACAACTCATCATCCAAGAACTTCCTCTAATCCTTCCTATTTGGCTACATGGTTTTCTCAAAAATTTGTTCCAAATTCCATTTTAAAACCTCTGCCTAGCTATTTTGGGGGGGGTGGTATGGTGTTGATGTTTTATTTATCACCCCATACTTCTGAAGGAGGGAAGCCAAATTATTATTACAAAAGTTTGTGCCTTGATCACTTCTGATGGCCTTTGGAACTCCAAACCTACAAAAGAAATATGTGTATTGAAAAAATATAATACAACATGAGAATAATAAGCCCTTATGGCCTTAGTCTCCACCCATTTACACACATAATAATTAAAAACAAAAATGTAGAAAACCCCAATGGTACATGGAAATGTTCCAATAAAATCAATTCCTCATACATCAAAAATCTTACAAGATTGTATGGGTTATTAGGGAATCTTATGCCTACTATAAATGGTTCCAATGTGTTAAAAATGAGTGCAAGACCTAGAAAATAGATGGGAATCATGGACTAAGCTAGGAAAATATAATTCAGAGTCTAAAAAATTACTAGTAGTTATTTGTTGTCGCATGTGTCTTCCAAATGAATGTGTATGAAAAAAATGCAGAACAGACTCAAACTCATTCTCAATAACACACATCCTAATAACATCATCACTACACTTGTTACTGATGTTGGGATCATAACACACATAAAATCTAGACACACTCTTTAATTTTTGTACTTGATGTTTATTTAAATATGTAGAAATTTCAAAGGAAACAAGGTATTTAACTAAATTAACATGCCAATGATGCGTACCTAATATGGACTAAATATGCTCATTGGGTAAAGTTTCTTGAAGTGGTACCTGTTCGTAGGTGTCATTCCCTAATGTGTGATTAATCATACTCATGTAGTCCTCCATGAGGCTTTCTAACCCCCTCTTGTCCTTCATATCAATATCGAATTCATAAAGAAGCAGCATCTATGGAATAATCATATGCTTCTCATTTGGCTTCTTCAATAAGTTCCTTAGAGTCCTTTTGTGGTTTTGTAGTTTGATTGGGATGAATCCAATGTCCTTGATGAAAAGGAAGTAAAATTTAAATGTAACTCCATCCATTATGATAAGACTGCTCCAACTACAATGTTTGAAACATCACACATCATATCAAATGGAATGTCCCACCATGGGGGATGTAAGATCAGTGGAGTGGTCAGAAACTATTTTATCTCATCAATGGAAGTCCTTCAAGAATTTTCAAATAGAAAATCATTTTCCTTTTAACATAATTGTGACATAGGAAGAGTAATCTAATTGAAATCAATTATAAATCCATGATAAAATCCAACATGTCCTAGGAAAGATCTACCATCGCACACACATGGTGCATGGGGTAAGGATGAAATAATATCTATATAATATTTATTAACCTCTATCCAATGTTTTGAAATTTAATTCCCTAAGAAAATGACATGGTCTAAAAGGAAATGACACTTTTTGAAGTTCAATACTAGATTCTTAATGAAAAAATTCAATTCCATTCCCAAACAAGAGATACATTCATCAAATGAATACCCTTACACTGTAAAATCATCCATAAATACCTCTATGAAGGTTTCAGGAAAATAAAAATAATACTCACCATGAAACTCTTGAAGGTACAGAGGAATTTCATAGTCCAAATGGAATCCTTTGGTAAGAAAACATATGTATGAAAAATTTAATGTCATGTTATCTTGATCCTTCAGATATATATAAACCTACAAATATCCCAAAAAAACCATCCAATAAACAATAATTTGTCTTCCAAGCTAGTCTCTCGTGTATTTGATCAATAAATGGGTGTGGGAAATGGTCTTTGTGAGTAGACTAATTTAGTTACCTAAAATCAATAACCACACGCCAACTATTTTGAACCCTCATAAGAAATAACTCTTTTTTATCGTTTTTAAAAATAGTATCCACACTTTTTGTAGGAACAACTAGAATAGGACTCACCCGCTGAGAATCTGAAATGGCATGAATTATACCTACCTCAAACAATTTCTCAACAACCTTTTTTACAACTTCCTAGAATAGTTTGATTCAGTATCCTATGTGGCTACCTCACTGGTTTATCCCCATCGTCCAAAATTATTCTATGCATGAAAATAGAGGGGCTAATATGTGATATTTTATATAAGGCCCACATGATTTCCCTAATGTTCTCCCTAAAAAGATTCAAAAGTTTACCTTAATGTTCAAAAGGAAGATTATTACCAATTATAACTGATAATATCTCACCACTCAATAAGTATGTGTATTTTTGATTTGGTGGACATGGATTTTGTTCTAGTGTAGAGTGGTCATATTTGGATGCAGACATTGATGGAGCTAAAATATGTGCACAATAAACATCAGTATCAGAATATAAATCATCAAAATATGAGAAAAATCATCAAATCTGTCATCATAGTCAAGAACCATGTAATAATCAGAGTTAGAGTGATCAAAATCAGAATATAAATCCATTTCAAAATCAACTCATAGAGAGGTTTTTATATTTGAAACAAGTGTGGAAGTGCTCTTAGACATCACACTATAAACTATACTCATAATATTTATAACCATATGAAAATAAAATTCCATGGGGTTTTTATTTGGTGGATCATAATCGGAGAAAACAAATGAATAATGGTCCTATGATGGGTACTTCAAGGATTCACTAACAGTAAATATCATAACATCATCTCCATAATCCATTGAAATTGTACCCTCATGAACATTTGTGAAGGTTTTTGCAGTTTTTTGGAAGGGATTGCCTAAGATAATGGGATCATGATAACTTACCTGGACATCCTCTATGTTAAACATGCAAAAATTTATTTGAAAGATCGTGTCTCTTACATGAACAAGTACATCCTCAAGGCCTCCCATGGAATATTTCATAGCTCTATTCACCACGACACCATTACTCCCATTGGATTCAACTATCCACCCTCTAAAGAAGAGAATACAGAGTGAGGCATCACTTTTATGGAATCTCCAATATCATTTGAAGCATTTGAGAAGTGTAACTCCCCTGTGGTAAATGGGATGGTTAATGTACCTGGATCCTTTCACATTGCAGCATATATAGATTTAGTGTAATGATTTTTAACACATTCCTTCCAAAATTGATCATCTCATTTCCCTTGATCCCTCTTCTGGTGGTACAATGTTCTATTAAGAATTTGTCAAACCTTGGTATTTGTTTAATGTCATTATGTAGAGGGATGTTGATCTCAAAATGCTTGAATATATCCAAAACCTCTTTTTTACAATGCCTATTCAGCCATATTATTGGTCTGAACAACTATATTTTTAAATTTAATGGGTTTATGAGGAACATCATCAACCATTTCCATACCGTTTTCTTTCTCCTTGGTCTACTCAGCAATAGGTGATGATGGAGGAATCTCTTCAGGTTGGGTGAATCCTGGAGGAAGGGTGGGTATAAATTTATCATTTTTTATCTTCCCGATTCTCAATGTGATGGAACTAAAATTTCCATTGTAGTTTCGAGTAGGATAGGAAGGTATATTTCCTGATTCCTTACTTACCAGTTCAAGTAGGACAGTGGAAATCTGGCTCATTTGGTTCTTTAACTCCTTCAACTCAAAACCATGACTCTTTAAATCATTCTGATGATTAAGAACAATTTGTTTCCTAATATCATTAGTTTTAGAATCTACCTTTGGTTGATAATTCCCAGTTTGTTGAATTTTGGATTCTTGGGATTCAAATCTCCATTGGGGTTGTTGGAAACAATATTCGTAAGGAGGAGGCTACTTGAAACTATGTTGAAAAGGGGGGCTCTGTTGTGGTCCAGATCCATACCTCATGACTGATTGATCCTTCCACCCTTGGTTTTATTTTGGGGAAATGAAATCATACTATTTGGGGGGATGTGGTTTTTGTGGCTATTGATAGGGTCTCCTAGGGAAGAGTACTGTGTAATCTCGTTTCTCTTGTAGCTGGGGGAAACAATAGGTGTGGTGGTCTATTTCAGTGAAAATGTCACAAATCCGAATAGGAGTGTGTTGGTATGTCTTTTGATCCAACAGAATATACCATTCCATATTAGTCAACTCATCAAGCTTAGTATCAATCACATGATTTTCAAGATAAGAAGGACATATCCGATGTACTTCTCTAACATGTGGTGTTGCTCAATCACTGTATTTTCGGGTGTTTTTTTCCATCTTATTGATCAACATGCATGCATTTTTTGGTGTTTTTTCATCCCATGCCACTCCAACTAGGGAATATATAATGCTTTTAAATACCCATAAATTTCAAAAAAAAAATTCTTAATTTTCTTTCGTATTTTATGAGTACGTAGTTTCTGACGGTACCTGATTCCGAGGCCCGGTGTGCCCGGAATCATTTTCCGAAGTTTTGCTCAGGTACGTTCAATGAACGAATGAGCAGGTTTTTCTTACTTTTGATCCGGTGCTCGGAATCGATATCTGAAGGCCCCGATGAAACCGCAGCGCCGATAATTTCTTAGGAACACCTTTTCTATAGTTGCGTTTACTCGGGTGAGGTTATTAAAAAAAATGGGTTAACTAAGGAATGAAATAAAAATTTGTGCTACATTTTTTATTTTCTATTCTAAGTAGTTTTAACCTATGCATGGATGTTGGAGTGGGGCCCACAACATCCTAACTCCATTTGGTAGGATAATTGTGAGGTGGGTCCCACACGATCCCACCCCCTTCAAATTCCATAAAACCTCCCTCATGCATTTAATTGTGTAACACACCCGCACCCCCCTTTTTTAATTGACAAGTCAACTCTCCCAATTTAATGGGCTGTTAAAGGCTCATCAATTAATTTAATTAGTTGAATGAGATCTTTTTAAATTTAAAATTTTAATAATGGCATGCGTGTGTGTGAATAAAATAAGACAATGTCTTATTTTATTGGGGGTTGATTCGTTGTACGAAATCAAGGAGAGAACCCTTGAGCTCGGAAGAACATCTTCTTCCTCGTCGAAGAACGCGATGAACGCCGCGTTTACGATGAAGAACTCCGACATCGCAGGGGAATCGTCGTGTCGTCTACTCTCCTCTTCACAGCTGGTGAGAGACGCCTTCTTCGAAGAATGATGATGCACCATATCCTTCATCGAACGTGCACCGACAACGTATACGACACCATCTTCCGCGACGCTATCTTCCGAGATGTCGTCTTCCACGATGCCGCCTTACACGACGCCGTCTTCTGTGACGTTTTTTTCCGGCGACGATCCTCGCTCAATGACTTCATCGAGGTAGGGGTTTGATTTTTTATGTTCATGAATATTTGGTTGTTCAACATTAATGCTTTAGTTTCCTATTATCATTTAACGGGAGGAGGTCGGACCGCCCGATCAAGGGTGATCCTCCTCCCCCCTTTGTTGTTGTATTCGTTGTGGCTCAAACGAAGGCAGCGCGGTGCAACAGCACCGTGCGGAAACAAAGAGGAATGCGGCGAAAAAGCGCAGCGCCGTCGCACCGCGCCGTTGAGGCTGAAAGAAGCTGAGGCCAGAGTCGGGCCGCGGCAAAGGGGCGCGGCGCCATTTCCCCCCGCCGAAGAACCACGAGGAGGCCGCGGCTGGAGCGGGGCCGCGGTAGAGGCGCGCGGCGCCGTCGGCCGCCGGTGTTGGAGGGTGGGACCAACAGGTCCTGCATGGTGCGCTGGCCGGCCGTTACGGCCGGCCATATCCTGAAAGACCGTCGGGTTTGACCCCCGGTCAGCGCAGCTGGGCGGACCCCCCAGTGGGTCTGCCATTTGGTTCAAAGGGGGTGGTGGTTCCCCCTCTTCCGCGATCACAAAGAGTGCGGCGCCCGTGCCGGCATGGACAAGCCACGCCGGCTGGACCTGCCACGCCGGGTCGAGCCGCCCGCGCTCGCTGGGACGTGTCACGCTAGCCGGCCCGGGCCGCGGCCTAGTGGGCCGCACCCGGACCCGGTTCGGGCAGGCCCAGGGGGTCTTGGGCTGGGTCGGTCTGGGCCCAAAATCCCCTAAAACCGAACAGGTTCGTTTAAATGCCTGTAACTTGGGCTACGGACCTCCGCTCGACCCACCATCAGTTGCGATTCGATCCTTGGATCAAGACGCCCGTTTCATTATATTAAACTCATGGTTTTAGAGATCTTTGGGTATGGCCGGGTTGGTTCGAACACGTAACCAACCGGGCCCTCGAAGCGGAAATGCGTATAACTTGAGCTCCGGACGTCCGATTGATGTGCCATCAACTTTGTTGAATTCCTATTAGGGACACGTTCTTTTGGATTACTCCGCTCGAGGTTTGGATTCATTTGGAGTATGGTCGGTTTGGTTGTAGCTTAAAAACCAGTAGGGCCCCTCGGACGAAAAAGCCAATAACTCTCAGAACGGGCGTCTGAATGACGCGCCATCTATCGCGTTTTGTTCTTATTGATGTGAAGGAAATTTTTGATACATAAAATATGTTCTACGTGATAGTTGATGTAACAAACTCTTGGATCGTGGAGCGGACCCTCCCGGAATGAGCATGCTGTATGCGGAAACCCTAGAGCTGGCTGAGACTTGACGACTGCTAATCGATCTTCTAAAAGTGTTTCGATAGCCCAGTGGGGAGTGCTTGGTTGTAGCTGCAGACCCATGGAGGAGAAGCGTTTTGTTATAGAGGAAGACCCACGGTACTCAACAGAAGGAGTACCTCTACAGGCTATGAGGGGGAGCTCTTCGTTGTAGTGGAAGACCCATGGTGGGAAGCGCATGGTTGTATCAGCAGACCCACAGTACTCGACAGGTGGAGTACAACAGGAGTCCAAGGATTGTGGGAAGCGCTTGGTTGTAGCAGCAGGCCCACTGTACTCGATAGAGTAGGAGTTCCCCAACATCTATGGTTTCGACATCTTGAATAAAATCTTGCTTTGAGCTGAGTGTTAACTTTTAATCATTATCATTGATGTGATTGACTTGATATCCTGTGTGGACTGGATTATGCCTTCCTCTGTGGATTGGGTCAGACTTTCTTGTGTGGATTATGTTTTACGTTCCTGAGTGGGCTGGATTGTACTTGAGCTTGTGAGTTAGAACTGAATTGGATTTGATGACTTAGGTATATGTATGGGCATATACCTATGTAGTGTTGGATGATACTAAGTGATTGTATCTATTCATTGTGGTTTATCCTTTGTGGATTCAGGGAGACCTTCGGGGGTCTCGGGGTCCCTAATGGGTATCGTATACTCACCCCTGCACGGGATTCTCCCGCACTACGTTGTGTTTGTTGCAGAAAACGGACATCATTGATCGAGGTTGAGGCTTGTAGAGCTGGACGGTAACCAGAGGAGGATTTCACGATGAGTCGGTACACCGAGGAGATGGATAGACATGGAGTGCTGAGAAGGAGATCTGTACCTACCCTTCAGGTAGGAAACCGGAGGACGATCGAGGAGCAGCATGTCACCTTTCAGCTGTTGTTCTTTGAGTTGTACTTTACTTTCAGTTGTAGCTGTACTTTTCAGTTGGGTTTGTATTCTAGCTCATTTACCTTTCAACGCTTTCTTTTGTACTTAGTGTTTCTTCCACATATACTTTGTAGTGTTTGTTACTTTTATAAAGGAAAATACTTCCTTTTTATCGGGATTTTACTCCTCAGTTCTAGTCGCCAGCCCCTGGCCTGTGGAAGGCGGGCTTGGGGTAGTCACGGCATTGTCCCCGAGGATGAGTCGTGAAAAATTTGTATCAAAGGAGTTAGGTTCTACCGCATAACTCAGGACTCTGATCTTTCTTCTATGTGAAGCAATAGTGTTAAGGGTATTGAGTGTGGTTATCAGTCCAGGGACTCCAGTCTTGGTGCGGCGGTCGATGTATCCATACACTAGGACCCTGAATTTTAATTTCTGACTCAATACATGAAAACATTGATTGCATGTGTGTTTCAAAGTTTTCTTTGTGATTTCTTGTGTAAGCTCACCAGGTATTGTTTCGACAGTGGTGCACCTGTCTCTTTTCCGGATGGCCCCATGATGGCAGCCAACTAGGGTTCAGAGCTTTGTGAGAGACGACAGCCCACAGAGTAATGAGGCCTCAGTGCAGGGCCCCATTACAGCGGAGGCACCAGTGATACCTCTACCCACAGAGCCATTGGTGCCACCAGCCACAGCCGCTGAGAGTGCAGGTTGCCATAGTGCACTGCATCAGTTTCTACGTTAGAGACTGCCCAGGTTCCATAGGGAGATGGACCATCAGGCATCTAAGGATTGGCTGGAGGCTGTTGTTCGAGTTTTTAGATTGGTAGGGATGCCAGAAGACTTCATGGTGATCCTTGCTTCTAGCCTCCTTCCGGCAGTAGCAGGTAGATGGTGGAGCCTGATGCTCTAGGTGCACGATGAGGCATCTCTTCTGTGGTCAGACTTTGAGAGCCTATTCCGGGCAGAGTTTGTACCAGCCATCCTTCGAGCGGTGCGCATACAAGAGCTACTTCATCTTCAGTAGGGTAGAATGATGGTTGTGTAGTATTCAGCGAGGTTCACTGATCGCTTGCGTTACTCCACAGATATGGTACGGGACCTGTTCTTCAGGGCCTGAACCTTCGAGCAGGGGCTCAGGCGAGAGAGTAGAGCTTTAGTTGTTTCACACAGCATCCCGACGCAGACAGGGGTGTTGGAGCGAGCCCTTTTAGTGGAGAGTTTCCTTGTTGAGCAGTCTCCAGCAACAGGACCCCCCACTAGTCGGCATGCGGCCGAGTCTTCTACAGCGGGCAGTAGACAGATGACGCAGAGGTCCAAGAGGACCAGACCTATAGGTGATCGACCGCATGACACAGGATCGTGTGTGCAAGGCACCCGAGGTGGAGAACGACATACGAGGATCGGACAGTGTTACTCTTGGGACGTGGCTGCTCACATGGCTCGTGACTGTCCGACCCGCCATACAGATGACCAGCAGATAAACAAAGGGCATCCCAGGAAGAGGTAGAGGTTCGATCGGGGCGGATCGCAAGGAGTAGGAGACCGAGGTAGGGGAGTTGGTAGTGCAGCTGGAGGTGGACGACGCTTCAAGGTGTTGCCACCACAACCACCAGAAGGTCCACCCCGACCGCAGGGAACAGGTGGACATGGGAGAGCTCAGCTTCAGACAGCTGAGGCTTTTGACTATGGATCTCCAGAAGCTGGTGGACAGGAGTGAAACTAGTTCCAGGCATGGAGGCCTTTGTTTTTGGTGCTTCTAGCATTCTTTTTGTTGATGTTGTGGTTGTATGTGTCTTTGTACTTTGAGCTGTAGTAATAAAAGACACCTTTCTAGTGGAGTTTACTTTCATGTCCTCTATTTTTGTTGTTACTAAGAGGATCCGGCTCAAAAACTATTGACTTGACCCTCACTTTTGAGAAACCTACTAGATGATACCTAGTGACCACACACTGATTCCAATAGTGTGATTCAACCCTTGGAGATGAGAGTAACGGTTGGATCTTTTGGTAGTAGCATTGAGGCCTTATTACATCATCCTTGGTATGGATTGGTATCATCCATGTTGGGATTGACTGTTTTAGGTGAAGAACGTGGCTCATCCTTGGGATGAGACCAGATTTCTCTTATCGGTAAAGATGAAATCTTAGCATCTCTTGTAGGACTAGAGAAGGTCCAGGTCATCCAAGAGCGGATGAGGACAGCTCAAAGCTGACAAAAGTCTTATGCTGACACGAGGCGGAGACCATTAGAGTTCGAGGATGGCGACCACGTTTTTGTACAGGTCTCACCTCAACATGGTTTACAGAATTTTGGTCGGGGCGGCGAGTTATCTCTGTTCTTCATCGGTTCATTACAGGTTCTCAGCAGGATAGACGAGGTGGCTTATCGCCTGTCTCTCCCACCTCAGTTGCACCGTGTGCACGATGTCTTCCACGTATCTCATCTGAGGAGGTATTTGCACGACCCAACGCATATCATCGACCATGGGGAGTTGGACATTGACGATGGGGTGACTTTTTCGGAGGTCCAGGTGGTGATCGAGGATCGACAAGAGTGGGTCCTACGTGGGTGGTCAATTCCTCTAGTGCGCATCAGATGGAAGCACAAGAACCTCTAGGAGAGAACTTGGGAGCGGGAGGCTCAGATGCATGCTCAGTACCCTCATTTGTTTCCCTTGTTTGTGATTTATCTTTACGGGGATGTAAAGCCCTGTGGTGGGAGTAAGGTAAAGACCTGTAAATTTCAATGGAAGTTTTTTCTTAATTTTCATTGGTATTTTACGAGTACACAGTTTCTGACGGTACCTGGTTCTGAGGCCCGGTGTGCCCGAAATCATTTTCCGAAGTTTTTCTCGAGTATGTTCAGTGAACGAATGAGCGGGTTTTTCAAACTTTTGAACCGATGCTCAGAATCGAAATTCGATGGCACCGATGAAACTGTAGCGCCGGTAGTTGATTATAAACACCTTTTCTAGAGTTTCGTTTACTCGGTTGAGGTTATTAAAAAAATAGGTTAACTAAGGTATGAAATAAAAATTTGTTCTACACTTTTTATTTTCTATTCTAAGTAGTTTTAACCTATGAATGGTTGTTGGCGTGGGTCCCACTAAATCCTAACTCCATTTGGTAGGATAATAGTTATTCGGGGCCCACACGAGCCCCACCGCTTAAAATTACTTAAAACCTCCCTCATGCATTTAATTTTTTAACACACCTGCACCCCCCTTTTTAATTAACAAATCAACTCTCCCAATTTAATGGACTGTTAAAGGCTCTTCAATTAATTTAATTAATTGAATGTGACCTTTTTAAATTTCAAATTTTAATAATGGCATGTGTGTTTTTGAATAAAATAAAACAATATGTTTTTTTATTGGGGGTTGATTCGTTGTGCGGAAGCAAGGAGAGAACCCTTGCGCTCTGAAGAACATCTTCTTCCTCGTCAAAGAACGCGAAGAACGCCAAGTTTACGATGAAGAACTCTGACACCGCCAGGGAATCGTCGTGTCGTATCCTCTCCTCTCCGCAGCCGGTGAGAGACTCCTTCTTCTAAGAATGACGACACACTGTATCCACATCGGGCGTGCACCGACGACGTATACGACGCCGTCTTCCGCGACTCTGTCTTCCACGACGTTGTCTTCCGTGACACCGTCTTATGCGACATCGTCTTACGTGACGCCGTCTTCCGTGACGTCCTTTCCCACGATGATCTTCGTTCGACAACATCATCGAGGTAGGGGTTTGATTTTTATGTTCGTGAATATTTGGGCATTCATCGTTAATGCTTTAGCTGCCTGTTATCAATTTAATGGGAGGAGGTCAGACCACCCGAACACAGTCAAACCTCCTCGCCCATTTGTTGTTGAATTCATTGCGGCTCGAATGAAGGTGGCGCAGTGCAACGGCACCGCACGGAAACAAAGAGGAATGCGGCGAAGAAGCGTGGTGCTGTTGCGCCGCGTCGTTGTTGCCGAAAAAAGCTGCGGCCGGAGTCGGGTTGCGTCAAAGGGGCGCGACGCCGTCTCACCGCGCCAGAGAACCACGAGGAGGCCATGGTCAGAGTGGGGCCATGGCGGAGGGGTGTGACGTCATCGCACCATGCCGTACAAACCAAGGTCGTGGCCTCCGGCCGCAGTGGAGCAAGGGAGGGCGGCCGGAGCCGCCGGACGCTAGTGCTGGAGGGCGGTACCAACAGTTCCTGTGTGGTGCGCTGGCCGGCCGTTACGGCCGGCCAGATCCAGAAAGACCGGGGGGTTTGACCCCAAGTCATGGAAGCTGGGAGGACCCCCCAGTTGGTCCGCCGTTTCGTTCGAAGGGGGTGGCGGTTCCCCCCCTTTCGCACTCACATGGTGCGTGGCGCCTGTGCCGGCCTAGACCGGCCACACCGGCTGGACTGGCCGCACCAAGCCGCCCGCGCTGGTGGGGCCTGGTTGCGCCAGCCGGGCTAGGCCGCGCCCTAGGGGGCCGGACCCGGACCCGGTTCGGGTCGACCCAATTCGGGCTGACCCATGGGGTCTTGGGTCGGGTCGTTCTGGGCACAAAACCCCCTAAAACCGGACAGATTCATATAAATGCATGTAACATGGGCTATGGACCTCCGATCGACGCACCGTCAGTTGCGATGCGATCCTTGGATCGATTCGGTCGTTTAGGTATATGACACTCAAGGTTTTGGAGAACTTTGGGTATGGTCGGGTTGGTTCGATCACAAAACCGACCGGGCCGTCGGAGTAGAAACACTTATAACTTGATCTCCAGACGTCCGATGGACGTGCCGTCAACTTTGTTGAATTTCTCTTTCTGAGACAGTTCTTTTGTCTTACTCCAATTGACGTTTGGAGGAAGCTGGAGTATGGTTGGGTTGGTTCAAGCATAAAATCCAACTGGGCCCCTTGGAATAAAAAGCCAATAACTCTCAGACCGGGTGTCCGATTGACGCGTTGTCTGTCGCGTTGTGTTCCTATTGACGTGATGGATCTTTTTGATGCATCAACTATGGTCTACATGACAGTTGATGTAACGACCTCTTGGCTCATGGAGCGGACCCTCCCGGAACGAGTGTGTAGTGTGCGGAAACCCTATAACTGGCTGAGACTTGATGACTGTTGATCGATCGACTCGGAGTGTTTCGATAGCCCAGTGTGGAGCGCATGGTTGTAGCAGCAGACCCATGGTGGAGGAGCGCTTGGTTGTAGCGGCAGACCCATGGTGGGAAGCGCTTGGTTATAGCAGCGGGCCCACAGTACTCGAGAAGTGGAGTACTACAGCAGTCCAAGGTTAGTGGGATGTACTTGGTTGTAGCGGCAGGCCCACTGTACTCGATAAAGAAGGAGTTCCCTAGCAGCTATGGTTTCGACATCTTGAAAAAATCATGGTTTGAGCTGAGTCTTGACTTTCAATCATTATCATCGATGTGATTGACATGATATCTTGTATGGATTGGATTTTGCCTTCCTATGTGGATTGGGTCATACTTTCCTGTGTGGATTATTTTTTACTTTCCTGAGTGGGTTGGATTGTACATGAGCTCGTGAGTTGGAGATGAATTGGATTTTATGACATAGGTATATTTATGGATATATACATAAGTAGTGTTGGATGCTACTACGTGATTGTATCTTTTCTTTGTGGTTTATCCTTTGGGGATTCAGGGAGACCTTCGGGGGTCTTGGGGTACCTACTGAGTATCGTATACTCACCCTTGCATGGGAATCTCCCGTACTACATTGTGTTGGTTGCAGAAGACAGACATCACTGATCGAGGTTGAGGCTTGTAGAGCGGGACGGTACCCGGAGGAGGATTTCACGACGAGTAGGTACCCGGAGCAGACGGATGGACGTGGAGTGCTAAGAAGGAGATATGTACCTACCCTTCAGGAAGGAAACCGGAGGACGATCCAGGAGTGGCTTGTCACCTTTCAGCTATTGTTTGTTGATTTGTACTTTACTTTCAGTTGTAGCTATACTTTTTAGTTGGGTTTTTATTCTGGCCCATTTACCTTTCAGCACTTTCTTTTGTACTTAGTTTTTCTTCCGCGTATACTCTATAGTGTTTGTTACTTTTATAAAAGAAATTCCTTCCCTTTTATTGGGATTTTACACCTTGGTTCTAGTCGCTAGCCCCTGGCCTATGGAAGGCGGGCTTGGGGTAGTCACGGCACGGGTCCCGAGGACGGGTCGTGACAATGCTTCTCTTTATAGTTGTAAGTCCTTTATAGAAGTACTGGATAAAGAGATGCTCACTGAGTTGGTGATACGGGTAGATGGAACATGACTTCATGAATTACTCCCAGTTCTCATAAATTTACTCACCTATGGCTTTCCTCATCCATGGGATATATTTTTGAATGTATGTCGTCCTCTATGTTGGATAAATATCTTAAAGAAAAGTTGATTCAAATCATTCCAACATGTTACATATTTAGGTATTAAATGATACATCCAATCCTTTGTAGTTCCATCTAGTGAGAATGGGAATTCCCTTAGTTTTATTAGATCCTAAAAGTCATTTTCTGGTTTACGGGTTTGTTTCGGTGCGGATGCGCCTCGGGTTTCTGTTCCGAACCGGTTCCTCCATGACGTGTTCGCGCGTGCGCCCGTCGACCCGAGGGGATGGGCACGCGGCTTGTGGCCCCGCAGTCCCGCTTTCCAAAGGCGGGCGGCATCCGTCCCTTATTCAGGGGCGTCTGCTCCTTGATCGAAACCGGGATGATGGGATGTCGGCTCCTCCTTCCGTGGACGTCTCCTCGGAACTCGTTGCCTAATCCAGGTCTCCCTCATAGATTTAAGACGTGCTCGTGAATCTTGTTCCCAGCGCCATGTCTCCATGGACACCGGTTAATTACGCTGCTTCCGCCCGGACGCTCCAAGGAGTCTGGTCAGGGCAGCAACCTGCGGTGAGGAGACCGGGTAGCTCTGGGTGTTGGGGGCGTGTCTTAACACTGCGGCTCTGCATGTCTTCCTTCCGTCCCTAATAGGGCTTCTCGAAGGCGTGATGGCCTGAGGCATCCCGCGCTGGGTGCGGGGAACTGCGTTACCTGAGGTTTTCCTCAGCTTCCCATGTTTAACACGGGGTATGCCACGAGTTTAACGTCCAGCGGGGATGGTGTCGGACTGATCATCACGAGAAGTGGATCAGACGACAGAACCCCTTGCGGGGAACCTCCGACGCTGGGGCCAGCACATGGGCGGCTTCTCGAGTGAAGTGGAGTGGGATGAAGTGGCATGACCCCACCGGGATGTGGCGGCCCGGGTAAGGATCAGGATGGATGATGGAGTGAAGAGCATGGACCCCGTAGGGGCTTCCTACGTACCGCGCATTAGCACGGATCAAAGTCAGCGTAGTTCGGATATACAGTTTAACATCATGCTGGACGTCAGCAAGCCGACTCACGAAGAGGTCGAGGCCGCCGGGTGGAGGATTGAACCGAACCACCTCGCACAGAGGGGGATGGAACGGCCGGGTGGATCAACGCGAATGTGAACCCGGGAGGGGTCCACTGATGGACGAACCGACGTGAATACGACCGGGACGACCAGGTGGTGGGCTTGAACCTCGGAGAGGCTTCCTACGTACCCTGTTTAGGGGACAGGGATCAAAGTCCACGTAGTTCGTTCTGTCAGGACTTACACACTGAGGCAGCCCGGATGCGGCAAAGCTCAGTTGGAGAGGGACTTGGGCCGAAGGTAAGAGACCTCGATCCCTGTCACACCCTCTACTGGCTTCGGCAGTGGGGAATCACAATGGAGATACACACGTGCAGTCTCCCACAAGGGCGGATTCATAGGTGAATCGACGCAAGTGTGAACCCGGGAGGGGTCCACTGATGGACGAACCGACGTGAATACGACTGGGATGACTAGGTGGTGGGCTTGAACCACGGAGAGGCTTCCTACGTACCCTGTTTAGGGGACAGGGATCAAAGTCCACGTAGTTCGTTCTGTCTGTAATACTCTACCCCTGTGGGCGAAGGCCACTCCAATCCCGACATCCCTGCAGAGACGAGCGGGTGGGGGCCACATCCAAACCGGGAGGGGGACCCTGCGTGCGAGGCACGGGATCGGGCGATGCGGACGGTTTAACGTCTTGCCGGACGAAGTACAGTTTAACGTCGTGTGTTGAGGACGAAGATGCCTGGTTGTTTAACGTCTTGCGGCGCGGACGTGGTGCAGTTTAGCGTCATGCAGGACAAATGTGCAGTTTAACGTCATGCGGGACGAATGCTGTACAGTTTAACGTCTTGTAGTTTGGAAGATATGCTAGGCAGTTTAACGTCGTGCAGCTTGGACGCGGTACAGTTTAACGCCATGTTGGACGAAACACTTGGCAGTTTAACGTCTTGCAGCGCGGACGAGGTACTGTTTAACGTCATGTTGGACGAAACACTTGGCAGTTTAACGTCTTGCAGCGCGGACGAGGTACAGTTTAACATCATGTTGGACGAAACACTTGGCAGTTTAACGTCTTGCAGCGCGGACGAGGTATAGTTTAACGTCATGTTGGACGAAACACATGGCAGTTTAACGTCTTGCAGCGCAGACGAAGTGGTGCCGCCAATGGGTCCGTGTCACATCGCGCGAACCTGGAGGGTCGCACGGGAAGACAACGCACGGTGCGGGCACCCGGGATGAAGATCATCGGGCGCCACGCAGGCGGGTACCCTCAGGGGGTCAAAGGGGGCGACCCTGGCGGTTTGCGCACAAAAGAGGGACTTGGCGCGCAATACCGCGGGTCGGCGCACAAATGGGCGGGCTGGCGCGTAATTGGGCCAGTACTTTGCGCGCAGATGATTGAGATTGCGCACACCAGGCTTCGGATAGCGCGCGGGGGCAACAGCTCATTCTTTAACGAATGGCCACTTTGAAAATGGGGGGTGTGCACAATCGGGCTGGATTGCGGGCACCCGGGGGGGCCAATTGCGCGCAAGAGGCTTCTTTTGCGCGCGAATGCCTATGGGTGAAGGGTTATTCAAAGGAAAGGAGCCAAAGGGATTGCGCGCGAAGGAGAACCCCGAGGATTTCTTGCGCGAAAGAAAGGAGGTTACCTGAAGATCGGCATTGCGCGCGGAGGGGGTTGGATTGCGCGAACGAGCGACTCTTCGAATTCCGGCAACCTTCAAAATGTCGAGGGTCGCCTTATATTTATAGGCAACCCCGGGCGCGGAATCTGGTTTGCGGGCGCGGAATTTCCTTCGCGGGCGCGGAATCGGGCCCGGCGCGCAAAGGAGTCGCGCGGGCCACGGGCGCGCAAAATTGCGCGCCGGCCCAGCGCATTGCGCGCATCCCAGGAGGTTTGCGCGCCTGACTTCAACTTTGCGTGCGGGTCTCCAAAATTCCGCGCAAGGCCTCCGGGCCCTCCGAAACATGCTTCTGACTCCAAATATGACCTCGCTTTCCGCATCTGGAGCTTCGTTTGGGAACAACGGACTTTTCCGGCGTCTAAAAAAGCCCCCCCTCGGAATCTGATCGGCGAGAGGTCGCAACGATCGGGTTCCGAGGGAGACGCCGGAATGCCGAAGTCCTGGGTGGCGTGGGACTGTGGCGCGCAAAAAGGGCGTCGGGCGCGAAATTCGCTGTCGCGGTCGCACGCAAAGCGCTTTCCGCGTGGCGCGGAAACCCGGCCTCGCCTATAAATAGGGGCCCTGGGTCCCCCCGTACCGTACACTGGCTTTCCGCGCGACAAGCTTCCAAGCTCTCGTTCGCGAAATTGCCGTTGCCGGCGCGGAATTCACCCGGTCGTCGCGCAAACCTTTCCGGATTTCGGCCTGTTTTTGCGCGAACACCCAGGGTTTTACGCGATAGACATCCCAATTGCGCGCCGTCCACTAGGATTGCGCGCCAACTCTCAAACTTCTCTACCATCCTCTTCCGATTCCGCACACCTCATCCCTTAACCCACACGACTCCCGGAGCTTCTGAGATGGCCGCGAATCAAGGGAATGAGGGGGATGCCGCCATTCGCAGAGCTGAGATGGCGGCGAACGAGGAGGTCTACGGAGCCAAGGAGATTGTTTCCAACAATCAATCCTTGTTCGACTTGCTAACGCCGGCCCAGAAGACATATCCGCTGTCGGAAAACCTGCCGCTCTGGAACATTGGCATCCTAGATGAGGTTCCGGTGCCAGGGTTCGAGGTTGATGCGCCACGGACCTGGGTGACTCGGGAGGACGAGCTTCCCCTCCATAACATCACCAACAATGGGCATCCTTCCAGGGAGGCCAGGCACTTAGATGTCTATGTCCTAAACCCGAGGACGTGAACCATTGCCGGGAGTGAGCCTACTGCGGAGAACTCTCCAGCCCTCTACTCGAGCACATACCGCCAGAGTGTCACTGACGACACCAAGGGCTGGCTGAAGGACTGGGACTTGCGGTCTGGGGGCAATTTCACTAGTGAGTGGGCCTGGGCGTTCTGGGTACGCCATACCTGCGATCACTTCGCGGAAGAGCTGCGGTACATCGGCCTGTTTGAGGCGGTGTGGACGTCGCAGTTCCACTTCTACCAGCAGTCCGAGCTCGGGCCGGAGCTATTCACCCGCTGGTCCCCGGATACCAACACCTTCCATCTTCACCATGGGGAGGTTAGCATCGGTCTCTGGGACATCCACTCCATCGGAGGTATCCCGCTGGAGGGTTACCAATACGATGAGTTCCTGCCTCCGAAGAACACCTGGGACGACAGGTCACAGACTCCCATTCTGACATGGCATCTACTGGACCTGGCTACGCAGCGGCTCGGGATCAAGGACTTCCACAAGGACATAGCCTACAAGGAGTGGTTCGGCCAGTTCTTGGAGCATGACCCGTGGTCAAGATGCCAGGCAGGGGGAAGCAGTGCCCGACCGCGGCTCAGAGGAGCCGGAACGGGTCGTACTGGCGGGTCCTGGAGACGGGCGACTACCGCTCATGGGGGTACCGCGTCATCGAGGCCCGGGACCCAAATGTCCGGTACGCGGCGTTCCTGGCCGCCTTTCTGAGTGGGTGGCTCCTGCCAGTGCGGGACGCGAGAATGGGCGTCCGCCCGGTGACACTGGCGATGGCGGGCGCCATGGCCGCCAACAAAAGATACAACCTCGGGGTCCCAGTGCTGGCGAAGCTCTATGCCATCCTGGGACGCATCTCGCGAGGGGGGTCGCCACGAAGGGTCTGTGGGCCCTTTCAATTCTTCCACGGCTGGGTGGCTGCTCACCTTCGTGGGTACACGTTTCCAAACGCCGTCATTCCTCCAGGCAACGGCCTGCGACCCTCCCTACTGAACATCGCGGGGGTCACTCCGATGACCCTAAATGAGGAGGGCGTGAGGATTCGGATTGGCAATCAAGCCAATTTCAACTTCAGCCCGTTCCCCACTCCCGTCGTCCAGATGATCGACAATGGACAGGGTCCGCTGGAGCAGCACGAATACTTTTTGAGCATGCGGGGCGGGGTGCTCGTGGCTCGGATCGACGGGAAGGTGATCTGCGAGCCTTACGTGCCAACCCGGTTCGCCAGGCAGTTCGGGTGCCTTCAACGGATGCCGAAGAGGGTATTCACTGCTGTTCGGGAGGAGACGAACCCTTGCGTCCTTCGCCAGATGTGGCAGATGTTCGCCGCTTTCGGCTCTGGCGACGTCATCACTCTCCCTCCTACCGGGGCCGACGCAGGCTTGGCAACTGAGTAAGCCGAACACTAGGCCATCGCGTACCCCGAGGGGCTTCTACGGAAGCCAGTTCGGCGGCTCGAGGTCACCCGTGCGGAGACCGGGCGTCAAGGAAGGAGGCGAGGCGCCGTCACGCGGGGGAGAACGGAGGCGCGCCAAGCAGCGGAGCTGGCGCAGGCAGGGACTTCGGCGGCGGGCACATCGCAGGATGCCGCCACGACTTCAGCGCCCAGAGAGGGGGCACATGCGGTGGTCGGGGAGCGGCCCGGGAAGCAGGTAAGGCGTCTGCTCGAACCCTCCCACGATGCAGTCTTCCCGGCACTGTGGTCGGCCTGGATGACCCTGCGGCAGTCGCTGGGGACCGAAATCATCTGGCAGAAGATAACTAGCGAAGGAATCCATCTGCCAGAGGTCGGGCGCCTTCAGGTCGCCGACAGGGTGAACTTCCACCGGCGGTATGCATATCTGACGGCCATGGACGAGTACGCGCGCCAACGTGGTCATCGTGCGGAGCCGTCCCTTCTGGTGAAGGTGATGCTCGGTCTAGAGCCTGCTCCAGAACGGATGCCGCCGGAGGAAGATGATAGTAACGATGACTCCGAGGAAGAGGAGGAGATGAGGGAGGATGAAGGCTCAGAGGGAAGGTCCCATCCGAGGAGCCCGCGGGAGAGTGGCGAGGTGGCTGGCTCTGACAATGTCGATATCACCGAGCTCCTCGAGGTCCGCTTCTATACCTACTCAACCTGCTTCGTCCATTCTCTTATGCAGCTTCTAACCCATTTCTCCACCTTTCTCAGGAGTGCACGGATGTTGGTCAGGCGTCCTCAGTAGGAGTAGGAGAGGCGCCAGCAGGACAAGGCGGGGGCCAGACACCCATAATTGAATTGACAAGCGATGAGGGGTCCCCTGCCACAATTGCTCCTGCGGCGGCCGGGATAGCGGATGATGACGCTTTGGATTCCCGTAAGTCTCCTTACCTTACTGTCGGTGCTTGCCGTTGACGATCCGTGACTAACCACGGCATGCCTTGCGCAGTGATCTCAATACTGGAGGCTCGTCGGGCTGCCGAACCCGGGCCATCCACGAGTGAACCAGTGGCAGACATGCCGCCTGCTCTGGAACATACTTCTCACACCGAGCCGGCCCCACCAACTGCTGATCAAGGGGCTGCGGACGCCGGCGGTGCTGCCATCGGAGAGAGGTCGGGGGCTGAAGAGGGTGTCAACGCCGCTGGGGCGGGAGAAGAAGGTCGCCCAGATGTTTGGGAACCTATCCCTCGTGAGGACACCCCAGGGGCGGACCCTGCAGCAGACCTGCTGGCTGCCTTTCCTGCCTACCGGCCTGCCGACCCCGAGGATATGGACGACTCGGATGCGGAGGCGGTCGAGGAGAGCCGGATAACGCGACGCAGGGGTGGAAGTGCATCCAGCGCTTCCTCAAGCGAGACCCATCGGAGTGGCTGGGGCGCATGGGATCACTTCAAACCTGGCTGTGCTTCCTGTGTGCCGGAGGAGCTGATGCTCAACACCTCCATTTGACGGTCCTTGATTTCATGGATGAAAAGATGCGCGAGAGCCGCCGGCGTGCCGACGTCGCACAACGTCGGGACGTGTCGGAGAACACGCGGGCGCTCCTCGTGGCGGAGCAGGATGTCTGGCGCCTCGAAGGGCAGGCGGCAGAGAAGGAGGCCTTCGTCGCAACGTACACTGAGCTTGTGGAGCAACTAACGGCCCAGCTGGTTGACGCCCAGGTACAGCTGACGGAGGCGGGCCAACAGATGGTCACACTTCAAGTCGAGCGGGATCGTGCACAGGCCAGGATCGGCGAGCTGCGTGCTGCGACCGCCGACGAGGAGAGGGAACGCAGAGAGCGAGAAGCAGCTCTGGAGGCTGCCAGCCAAAGGGTAGCGGCGTTGGAAAGATTCATTCAGCACGCTAATCCCTAGGGGCTTTGTTTTGCCATTCCCAGAACATTTTGCTTCCGCTACTCAATACTTCGATCCATTTGTATGAACCAATATATTTATCTGCATCTTTTGGCTTAACATGCTCAACCACAATTCATTGTCTCGCGGGAGTGTTAACCAAGCTTCAGGCATCCACAATTGGGCCTGGATTTCTAAAGAAAAGAGGGAGATCATTCCTAGGAAAGGAGACCTCAGACCTAATCAATGTATCATCCCCCCAACATGTTCCGACACATGAGCGGGACAACGCTAGGGGCGTTAATATTTTATCCGAACATATGGAAATGAGAAGGGGTGAATCGCGTGTCCCGAATTCAGAAATCCACGACGGTCGGCCTTCCGGGAAATGCCCAAGACGGTAAGCGGACAATGGATCAATCGACCATACTACTGCAATAGACGGACCGAAGGTCATCATTCATATTGCAGGAGGCGGATCACATGTCATCATCAATGCCGCTTTGGGGATTCCTTCAGGCACAAGGGTGGAAATCCGGATCAACAGGGCATGCGAAGCGTGGGGTGAAGTGATGATTTGTTCGGACAGAATCTAACACACTCAAAATTGCGCCACCGTGGGGAAAGCGTATTAGGCGGATGCACTAATCTGGCCGTGAATCACCCCAATTCTCAGACAGAACCTCTTTGACGAGGAAACTGTCACTTCCCATCATTGAAATGGGGAATCCCGAGCTGAATCGGGGAGAATATCACAACTGCACCACTCTACCAGAAGCCAGGCCAGACAGTCAGCGACGAGGAGGGGCGGGACTTAGCGATCCCTGAGGCTGGACCCGAGTCGAGATGCCTGGGCGTTCCTACGTACTTCATCGGGCTGGAGATCAAGCCACACGTAGTTCTGAAAGTGCAGTTTTAATGTCATGCGGGATGTAGAACCCCATTTGGGGAGATCTTAGTTTAAGGTCGTAGAGCTTGGACCAAAGGGGCAGATCTTAGATTAAGGTCTTAGAGCTCAGACCATAAGAACCTCAAAGCACGCCACATCGTGGTCCTATCCCCTGGATATGCAAAGATGCACTGAGGGATAGTGTCAAGAGTGTCGAGGTTTCGCCTGGCCAGAATGGGAGGTGGAAAATGTAATGTGAATCATGCGGCCATTCACTCAAGGACTGGGGGCACCGGCGTAACAATATGGGAGTACTGCCGACCGTGGCAGAAAAGAAGCATCAATATCGCACTGACCGTTGATGGAATGAGGCAGCAAACGAGCATCAACCGCTCAAGCGCAGGATTCATATCGATTTGCTGCCCGAGGCCCTTGGGGGCACCAGCCCGAGTCAGTGGGAGAGCACTGAGGCATTATGTCCAGACCGCTCACGGGGGCTCCACCCAGGGCGTAGGCGATGGGTCCGAATGAAAGGGAGCACGAAGCCTGAAAATGGAAGGAACCTGACCAAGCTGAACCTGACCCTCCTGGAAATAAACCAGAGTAATCTTGACACCGGTGGACCACTGCAAGGGGTCAAGGGACACGCCTTGAGGGTGACCCGAAGGCGGCGGATTCCCCAGAGAAGGGGGAATCTCTAAGAGGTGGGGGGCTGGACCCGAAGTTTCAAACATCCGGGCGTTCCTACGTATCCCATAAGGATGGGAATCAAGCCACACGTAGTTCCAGAAGCGCGGCGCAACACAATCGGGCACCAGCGCGGGGAAGGGTGCGGGTCTGACCCTCGCACACAAAAGAAGCGGTATTTGATATTTCTTGTTTGTCCTTAAAGGTGGATAGTTTTTCTTTGTGCAGCGACATGCCTGTGATTAAGAAATCCCTGGTGTCGCCACAATAATCAAGCCATGAAAGGAATTGATAAATGGCGTGGTTATTAACCAGCGCCCAACGTGAGTGTCCCCTGAGGAGAACATCACGATGCAGTGTCGTTTCTCGTCGGGCGGCCAAGACGATCACAGTTTACGGTCATGTGGTTGGACCAGACAACACAGTTTAAGGTCGTGTGGTTCGGACCATGGAGGAATCCGCTTATTGCGATATGGCGGACCCAGAGGAGAGGGGAACAAACCCAGCCCTGCGGTCACGCACGATTCCTGGAGAAGGATCCTGGGATAGGGGCCTGCGTATGTCCATCACCCGAGGGGCAGAGATGCTAGCCTCCAGCTATTCTGGGCCCAGAATGCGATTGTTCGGGCGACTCCTTCCTCCTTATGGGGATGAGGGTCTAGATACACATGGCCCTTAGGGAGGACATCAGCATATATCCTTGGTGCTCAGATCGTGGGAGCCTCGAAAGACACCATTACCCTGGTTGGCCTGCCTAACGTGTAGAGGTGTACTGAAGGTCAGTATGAAGAGAGTGTCGAGATTCCACTACAACGCACAAAGGCGGAGTGTGATGAGGACTTCGCAACCAATGTTCAGAGCCTGAAAGAGCCGACATGGCGATCAAGGATGTCGCTGACCATATTCGCAACACAACATCCGATCGCGTCAGCGTAGGATGGGGCAAGCAAACGAGCATCAACCGCTCAAGCGCAGGATTCATATCGATTTGCGGCCCAGGACCCGCCGGTAAATCGACCCGGAGCGGTAGGAGAGCACTGAGGCATCGTACCAAAACCGCTAACAAGGATCCCTTTGAGTGAAGGCTCGAACAAGAGGAAGCGCGAGGCCCGAAAAGCAACACAGGACTTGTCGGGATCGGATCCAACACTACGGGTCATAGACCTGAGTACCCAAAACATGTTAACAGATCACCGGAAAGGGTCGGAGGACTCACCCTGAGAGCAACCAAAAGACGGCAGATCCCCGTGATCAACCAAGAGACGGGGCTGGACCTGAAACACAAGCGTCCAGGCGGTCCTACGTATCCCATAAGGATGGGAATCAAGCTGCACGTAGTTCTTGAGAGGCATTTTAACGTCATGCATGACGATGAGGGGTGTGAGGTAGTCCCACGCACGGGGGAGGCGTACGGCGCAGCCAGTAAACCGGCGTGAATGAGGGCATAGCCCCGCGTTCACGCCATACGCCTCACACAAAATGGAGGGGAACTGGGGCCAGAGGCCCAACGCGGGATAGAGATTCCCAAGAAGTGGGGCTGGGCCTGAAACATGAATGTCCAGGCGGTCCTACATATCCCATAAGGATGGGAATCAAGCCGCACGTAGTTCTTGAGGGGCAGTTTAACGTCATGCAGGACGAAGACGCTTGGCAGTTTAACGTCTTGCAGCGCGGACGTGGTACAGTTTAACGTCATGTTGGACGAATGCTGAACAGTTTAATGTCTTGTAGCTTGGACGATATGCTAGGCAGTTTAACGTCGAGCAGCTTGGACGTGGTACAGTTTAACGTCATGTTGGACGAAACACTTGGCAGTTTAACGTCTTGCAGCGCGGACGATATGCTAGGCAGTTTAACGTCGTGCAACTTGGACGTGGTACAGTTTAACGTCATGTTGGACGAAACACTTGGCAGTTTAACGTCTTGCAGTGCGGACGATATGCACTCAGGCAAAGTACTTCTTGAGGAACCTAGCGTTGGTGGGAGGAGTGACATGCTCACCATCCATAGTCACTAGGGAGTACGCGCCATTGGGATAGACCTTGTGGATGACAAAAGGCCCCTCCCACATGGGCTCCAACTTGGGCGGCTTCCTGCCGGGGATCATTGGTGCTCTTAGGGCCAGTACTAGGTCACCCTGCAGGAAGAAGCGGAGGAGAACCTTCTTATTGAAAGATCGAGCCATTCTGCTTTGATGCCTCTCCAAGTTGTGCAAAGCGCGAAGCCTATTCTCATCCAGTGCTTCCAACTCGACTAGACGGGCTTCAGCAGCTCTGTCCGGCGCTTGCTGGTCGTAGACCGCAGTGCGTAAGGACGGTAACTGGATCTCGATGGGCAGGACGGCCTCAGCTCCATACACCAGGGAATAAGGGGTCATCTGGGTGGAATTGCGAGTCGTCGTCCAATAAGCCCAGAGGGCATTGGGGATCTTGTCCGGCCAACTCTTCTTGTTCTGACCAACCATCTTTTGCAGAATGTTAGAGAGGGTCTTGTTAAACGCCTCAATCTGTCCATTCGCCTGCGCATGATAGCGAGATGTATGGTTCAAGCGAATGTTGTACTTGGCGTACAACTTCTTCAACTCGGCTGCTCGGAAATTGGCTCCGTTATCCGTGAGGACAGCGTGAGGCACTCCAAATCGATAAATGATGTTGGAGGTCACGAAGTCAGTGATCGAACAGGATTTGACATCTCTGAGCGGAATCGCCTCTACCCATTTGGAGAAGAAGTCTGTGGCGGTCAGAATGAACCGGCACTGGCGAGCCGTCGCCGGCAGGTAAGGTCCCACAACGTCCAGACCCCAGACTGCAAAGGGCCAGGAATACCTAGTGGTATGGAGAGGCTCTGGCGGCCGATGCACAAAGTTCGCATGAACCTGGAACGCATGGCACTTCCTAGCATACTCGATGCAGTCATGGATCATGGAGGGCCATAAGTATCCCAACCTCCGAATCTGGTGGGACAGCTTCGGTCCAGTCTTGTGGGCACCACATGAACCAGCATGAACCTCTTGCATGACTCGTGGGATCTCAACTCCTTGAAGGAAACGGAGGAGAACACCATCAAATCCGCGCCTATAGAGGATCTGCTCCAGGCCGGGACTGCTCTGGAGGACAAACTGCGATGCGCGGCGTCGAACTCGCTCGCGCTCGGCCCGATCTGACGGGAGAATGCCATGTTGGAGGTACTCAACTAAAGGCGCCCTCCAATCAGGGGCTGATTCGACTGCCATATCTGGGGTACTCGGGGCTCCGGGCACAGGGGCAACCGTGGTGATATTACTTATAGACGGGCCGCGATCTCCCTCCGGGGTAACGGGAGCGATGAGCCTGCGGTGCGTCACGCGGATGATCAGGTTGTCCTGTTCAGGCTCTGCGAGTGACGCAGCAAGGCTGGCCAAAGAATCTGCTCGACCGTTCTGTGACCGGGGAATATGGACAATTTCTGACTGAGAAGGGAACTGGGCCATCAGAAGGAGGGTGCACTCCAGCAATGGCACAAGTTCCGGCTTCCTGACAACATAGTCGCCATTGATCTGCTTAACAACCATCTCGAAGTCCCCTTTCACACATAGATGGGGCACGTCGATCTCGAGAGCCAACTCGAGGCCAGTGATGAGGGAATGGTATTCCGCCTCATTGTTGGTACAGCCCTCTAACAACAGGAAAGAGTATGGCAGCACGGCTTGCTCCGGGGTAATGAAGACGATACCCAAGCCCACTCTGTTGAGCTTTGGATTATCGAGCCTTCTACTGGTGGGGCTCTGGGAGGCACCGTCAAAGTGCATCTGCCAGCATGGATGGGGATGATCGACCGAGAGAATGGCCTCATCAGGAAAGCCTAGATCCAACGGCTGATCCGCGGAGGTCGGGTGAGCAGCCAGAAAGTCTGCCAATGCTTTCCCTTTGATGGCCTTCTGAGACACATACCTGATGTTGAACTGCTGGAGAATCACAGCCCACCGCGCTAGACGGCCAGTCAACATAGGCCGGCTCAGGATATACTTCAACGGGTCTACTCGAGAAACCAACTGTACCTCATGGTGATGCAAGTAGTGCCGTAATTTCTGTACGGCAAATACGAGCGCCAGGAAGCTCTTCTCGATGGGGGAATACCTAACTTCCGCATCGAGGAGCATGCGACTGAGGTAATAGAGGCTATTCTCTGTTCCCTCGTTGTTCTTCTGGGCGAGAAGGGCACCAAGGGACCGTTCCAGGGTGGTCACATAAAGGACCAGCGGCTTCCCGGATACAGGCGGCATCAGAACCGGAGGTTGAAGCAGGTACTGCTTGATTTCCTCGAAAGCGGTCTGACACTCTTTATCCCATACATAGGTGGCACCTTTCTTCATGAGCCGAGAAAAGGGATTACACTTCCCGGCCAGATTCGCGATGAATCGGCGTATATAGGCTAAGTGGCCTTGGAACCCTTGCAGTTCCCGGATGTTACCTGGGGGAGGCATCTGGCTAATCGCCCTGATCTTCTCTGGGTCGATCTCAATACCCCGGTACCTTACCACAAAGCCAAGAAACTTCCCGGAGGTGACCCCGAAGGCACACTTCAACGGGTTCATCTTCAGGCAGCGAGACCGGAGGAAGCCGAACACTTTCTCAAGATCTTTGAGATGGTCCTGACGCTGGCACGATTTGACCACCAAGTTGTCGACGTAGCATTCCACCAGTGTGCCGAGTATTGGCTTGAATATGCGGTGCATCGCCCGTTGATAGGTGGCACCTGCATTCTTCAGGCCGAAGGGCATGACCTGGTAACAAAAGATACCTTGGGGGGCCCTGAAGGTAGTGAACTCCTCATCCTCAGGGGCCATCCGGATTTGGTTGTATCCGGAGTATCCATCCATAAAGGAGAGGGCTTGGGACCCTGCCGTGGGGTCAATCAACAGATCTGTCACCGGAAGGGGAAAATCATCCTTCGGACAGTGGCGGTTGAGATCGCGGAAGTCGATGCAGACTCTGATCTGCTCGTTCTTCTTCCTAACCGGCACAATGTTGGCCAGCCATTTGGGGTACTGAACTTCCCTCACGAAGTTGTCTTTGATAAGCTTGTCAACTTCGGCCTCAACCATGGCACCGTGGAATGGGTGCATCTTCCTGGGAGGCTGCTTGAACCCGTGATGGTTCGCCGGGAGACCAAGGCGGTGGACGGCTACCTGAGGATCTAGCCCCGGCATCTCGTCATAGCCCCAAGCGAACACATCACGGTGCTGCCTGAGGAAGTCGACGTACTGATGCTGCTCTTCAGGGGGCATGGCGGCACTGACCAATGTGGGTCTTGGATCTGCCTCGGTTCCAAGGTTCACCTGTACTAACTCATCGACCGTGGCGGAGACGCCCTCCTCAAAAGCTGGGGGTGCATCTTCCACGTCCTCTCCACTCGGGGAGGGATCGTCCACGGGAGAGACTGCGCTGGGAACTGCATTGGGGCTACCAGATCCTGCTGGGCCGCTGGTGCTGGTACGGGCGGTCGCGGTCATCTCATCAGGAGACTCACAGGCCGTCGAGACCATGGCTACGTCCAACCGATGGATCGGGAGGACGTAAGCGTCATCCAAACTTGCCCAGGGATCACCTGCAACAGCGACAGGCTCAACCTCACCTGCCAGGATCTGCTTATCCTTTCTCTTTTAATAGTCCGCGTCCAGATAGTGGGCTTCACATGAGGCAAAGGGAGAGGCATCCCCCTGAAGCACGCCTACTCGACCGTTAAGGGAGTATTTAAGGCATTGGTGGTATGATGAGTAAACCGCCGCATGAAGGTGGAGCCATGGCCTGCCCATCAATGCGTTATACGCAGTGTCTTGAGAGACTACCATGAATTCGGTGTTGGCAACCAGGTCACCGAACTGGGTCTTAAAACGTATCTTGCCGACCGGAGTTTGCTCGGTGCGGTCGTACCCCTGGATCCTGAGGTCGGAGGGAATCAAGTCATCCTCAGACAACCCCAATCTCCGGAGCGTCCGAGTGGGAATCAAGTTAATCCCGGACCCCTTGTCGACAAGACAGCGCCGGACTTCAAGACCATTGAACTGGCCAGTGACATACAGCGGACGAATGTGCCCCTGTATAGGAGGGTCTTCATCCTTACAAGAGAACGAGATAACTGCCTGACATTCGGCGTCCTCAATTGTTTCGGCGTGAAAGGCCTCTGCAGCCGCAACCTCTGTCTCAAACTGGAGGGGGCTCTTCAGGGCTTCAGCGAGCGCCTCGCGCATCTCAGGTGACATGCGCAGATCCTCAAGGATGGAGAGTCTCACTGGGATGTCGGCCAAGTGCTTCAGGACATCATACTTTTTTGCCAAGCGCGAGCCCCTGGTTGCAGGAGGTTGCTCTGCGGTTGGAGGCATGACGGGCCTTGCCGGTTGGACCGGCGGCCGACTGGTGCTTGGCGCATCTCGCTGTTCATCGGTTGAAGCCCAGGATGTAGTCACCGTACTGGGGTCAGGAGGCCGGGATGGACTCGTGGCCGGACGGAGCTGATCGCGACGCGGCTGAGGTGGTTCTGCCTGTTCCCACACCACAAACAGTGGCGGAGGCGAATCCGTCATCCCCGGATGGGGGGGCTGCGCACGTTGAGCTCGGTTTTGAGCCTGCTGCCTAGTCTCAGTGGCGTGCACGGCCTGGCTGGAGGTACCAACTGTCGTGCCCCAGCGACTCCTGTTGTTGAGGTTCCTCCGACGGTGGCGACGACCGGGGACACTAGGGAGGTCCACCTGGTGTTCTTCAACGTCGGGAACTGAAAAGAGATTTACCAGCTCGACGGTATTAACCGAAGCGTACCCAACACTGTCATCGGACGAATCATACATCACCGGGCGGATCCGAGGAGGGATCCCCATCTCCGGGGGAATGAAATCGCCGAGAGTGTGGGATAGTGGTGGAACTGGCGGGGCGCGCTCTTCCTTCTTGCGCCGCCGCCGTTTGCTCTTCTCGGAAGAGGCAGGCTGGGATGACGATGCCGAAGCAGCACCCGCAGATTCTGGGGGCTCAGGCTGATTCA
The DNA here is from genome assembly GCA_963277665.1 of Viscum album. Classification (NCBI taxonomy): domain Eukaryota; kingdom Viridiplantae; phylum Streptophyta; class Magnoliopsida; order Santalales; family Viscaceae; genus Viscum; species Viscum album. The sequence goes on along the minus strand of OY728121.1, from coordinate 197,927,307 downwards.
AGCGCGCACGGATGATTCCATGGGCGCGAATGATCGTCTTGAGGGCCATCCAGTTATTATACTTCTGGGATCCACGGTCGGAGACCAGCTTCCATTCGTCCTCATTGCCGCTATCGTCATCTGATCCCACGAACACGCCCGCCACTTGTGTTGGAGCTGGGCCCAACCTGATTACATTGTTGTTAATCTGGTCTTGGAGCCAGTCCTTAAACACGTAGCACCGCCGGATGGTGTGCACCAGGGCCCGATGGTAAGGGCAGTAGAGGGGGTTATCCGTGAGATGTGCCTCCTCTGGCCTCCAACACTCAGGCAGTCACACAATCCTCTACTCCAGGGCGCTCTGGAAATAACCGGGGACCTGATCCTCGTGAAATGAGTAAGTCAGGTATCGCGGGCCCCTGGGAGCGTGGTCTTGACGATGGGCTAGAGGGGCCTGCCGAGGAGGTGGAACCTGATTATATCGCCTGGGTTGTGGCGGTACATTACACGGAGGGGCCGGCCGGTTCTGGGGCTGCCGCTGCTGGGCCGGGTACTGAGCCCGTGGAGGCGGATTCCTGTGAGGCTGTGGAGCTGGCCTCACCGGCAGCAACTCCAACGGCCTGGGGGCCTCTATCTGGGCAACAGCAGCGGGCTCAGCCCTGCTGGCTCTCCTTGCAGGGATCATAGGAGGCAGCGGGTGTGCCTGACTGGCCTGTTGCAGGGCTTCCTCAAGACGTTGAGCTTTGTCTGAGAAGTCCCTGAACCCTCCGGGGTAATTCTGAGTGATCAAGGAAGGGACCAGCTCGGTCTTGACGTTCCCGACGCACATTGTCAGCAACTTCTCCTGAGTCAATGGCATGTCAAGGGAATACGTGAGACCCTTCCATCGGGCGACGAAATCCGCGACTCGCTCATCAGGCCTTTGCTTGCACTTGAAGAGGTCTGCGATACTCGTCTTCCGGGTCGTGGAACTGAACTGGTAGAGGAACTGTCTATGAAGGTCCTCCCAGCTAGTTATCGACCCGACGGGGAGCTGGCTGTACCAGACAAATGCTGGCCCTTCCAGTGTCTGGACGAAGCAGCGAAGCTTAGCGGCCTCCTGCTGTGTCGGAGTTCCCATCATAGGCCCGCACCTCGAGTTAAAATGGGCCAAATGCTGTGGCGGATCTCCAGTCCCGTTGAAGGGGGCGAAAGTGGGGTTCCCAAATCCCGTAGGTGCCTGCATGTCATCCACCCATGCTGGGTATGGCTTGCCGTCCAGTGGGATTGCCACTTGCCGAGTCTCCAAGGCTTCCAAGCGGGAGATGAGTGCCGCCATCGGGTCGTCCGGACATGGGTTCCAGTCCTGGCGAGGATCTCTAACAACGAGCGCATTGCATGGCCCTTCAATCGGGTCGTCGACCGGGTCGTCGTACTCGGCAGCTCGTGGGATGGCGGGCAGAGCGGCCCTTGGGGCAGCGGGAGGAATCCGAGCGGGGTCTCTTAGGTAGTCACGCCGCTCGGGAGGGTGCGGTGAAACATACCGCGCCCTCTTGCCATAGGAAATGGCCTCTCCCCTGTCGGAAAACACGGCATAATCACGGTTGCCCGGGAGAGCCTCATCAAGGGGTGGTTGTTCCTGTCCCTGCTGTCCTGGCCTAGGATCACCGTAGTCAGGCCGCCGCTCTGCAGCGCGCTCGGCGAGGAGCTTGTCAACCAGCTTCTTCTGCTCGGTGAGCTTTTGACGTAGCGTGGCCTTCTCGGGATCCTCCTCTGCCCTCTGCATGGAGGCAGATGGGTCGGCGGGCTTTATAGCCCCGCCATGCTCTTTACCTTTGCTGACGTTTCGGCTCAACGTCAGTGCTTCAGTGGGTGTTGGGAGACCCAGGAGGTTCCTCTGCTGACGAGTAACTCTCACCGTTGGATCCAACGACGGCTTTTCTTCGGGGGGAGAGCCCCCGTCGAGAAGTTCCATGTCGTTCCCCTCTCCCGACAGGTCAGCCATATTGACCGTTTTCGTCCCTGGGGATGTACCCTCAGGGCCACCCAGTGAATCGGACTGTCGGTGAATCGCACTGAAGCGTAGGGCAGCATAATTCCCCCACCCACGGATATACACGTGGGGGGTGGCTTCCTCGATAACCTTGCGGAGTACTTGAAAACACTCAACGCATCGTTGTTGGAGGGCCTCGTGGTGACCAAATGACCCGAGGTGCCGAACCACGGGGAGCGTGGCCAGGTCAATTTGACGGCACTGCTCACCAATATCCTCCAGGTGTGCTTGACTCCCGAGATATGGCATTTGTAGGTGGTGAAGACGGGAGTGAGTCTCCCGGTGTGTTCGGCGGAAGCATTCGAACTCATCCGGGGTGAGTGATTCGGGTGCATCAATGTCCGGTCCTGCGACTGGCCAAAACTTCTCAGGGAAGTGGTCCTCTGCAAGGATGGTCCAGAAGCTCCACGACTCAAACTCGGGACCCAGGTCTCCTTGGTCCTCTTCAACGACTGGGAATGGACGGGGAACCGGCAGTGGTGCTGAGGTGGGCCGCCGGGCCGACGGGCTGGCCGGCGGTGAATACGGTGAGCAGGCCGATTGGCCTCCATATCCCGGGCCACCCTCTGAGGGTGGCGGTGCCCCAGCTACCACATAACGATAGGACGGGCCGGCGAGCGAACATCCTGTCGTAGCGTCGGTGCTCGCCGAAGGTGCACTAGATCGTGGTTCGACCGTCGGTCCCCAGAAAAAGTCTCCGGCTTCTCCGATCGATGCAGAAGGCGCTTCCAGAGGGGCCGGTACCAACCGCAAGCTTGATTCTTGGGGGTCTACCATGCCCTCACTACTCCGGATATACCTTCGGAGAGAAGCGGGGATCGTATCGATCTCGCTCTCGGGAAGTACGAGGCTGACGTGCCGCATTCCTACCCCTGCCCCTAACTGGCGGGATCGGGGGGAGGGCTCCGTCGCCGAATCATACTCCGCCTCTGTATCAGAGAAACGAACCGGTCGGATATCTGTCCGGAATTCCCTAACATTCTTCCCTCGACGTCGACGCCTCGCCTTCCTGCCCCTGGGTGGTTCTTCGAGGCATGGCTGATCTCTGTCCTGGCGTCCTCCAGCCACACTGGTGCTGGGGCCAAGAGGACTGGAAACCAAGGTGTGAGGAGCACCGGGACAGATATCAAAGGGGACGCGGGGAGAGATGATTCCGGGTAGGCCTCCGGGCCGGGATCGGAAGGTGGGGTGACCCATGCCTCTTGGATCGGCCACACGGAGTAGACCCTGTTGGCGAATAGCGCTACCACGAGGTGGTCCGCGGTGGCTATTTCATGTACCAACAACCGGGAGAGTCAACCCAACCTGCCTTTGGGGTGGTCGGGGCCTCAATCCATGTCGGGCATAGAAGGGTCCCAGCTCAGGATGCGCAGGGGCCTGGTGGCTGGAGCCAGCAGTGGCTCGAGCCAACGTGGCCGCTGTTGTTAGGGCCCCAAGGTGGGCATCCTCTTCCGCTCGTGCCCGACGTTGGCGTCGGGACAAACGAGTCGGGATGAGCGGCGCAGGCAGGTGGAGAGCCTGTTCTTCGACTTGAGAGGCCTGGCGGCGGTGCCGACGTGGCCTGACAGGAGCCCTTATCGCGGATCCCTGGAGCGAATCTCGGATAGGGTGGTCCCGGGCATCTTCCACCTCATCCGCATAGGGGAAGGAGCTGTCGGAGAGTTTCGGGGATAAACTCCCGAAGCGGTTGGACGTCAAGGTAGGCAGCGGTGCCTCCCTGCGCGGCCCTCGGGGGTGGCGTTGGTGGCGAGGTGCAGCTTCCTCGAGGTATAGTCGAGCCATGTCCCTGGTGGGGATGACTCCCTTTTCCTCATATCTCCGCACCAAGTTGTTAATCACCCTTCTCTGGATGACCTCCGAGGGGGAGAGAGGGCGTGGTTGCCCCGCAGCTGCGGCTGCTGGGACGGCTGTGGAACGGGCTGGACCGCGCGGAGTAGCCGCGTCGGTGTTTCCCCTACCCCTGCGCCAGTGGGCGGGTGGCGATCGGGCACTGGATTGGGCGGCTTGATTCCTGAAAGTAGGGAGAAAAACCCATTAACACAGACAGGAAAAGGAATCGACAACCAACCATTAGTGCCACGACGCCTTCCGTTGGGGGAACCCAGGCCATCGACGTCGTGAGACGGAGGGCCCGATTTCCCTTCCCCAGCCCCTGGCGGGTTCTGTGCCCCAATGTTGAATGCTCGGCTAGGCAACATGCTGGTCTTCCAACACCTCTGAAAGCAATCGGTCTTCACATTGAGGAGAAGAGATTCACGTCGGGTTCACCATTTTTCTGTTTCGGTGCGGATGGGCATCGGGTTTCTATTTCGACGTTGTTCCGCCAGGATGCGTTCGCGCGTGCGCCCGTCGACCCGAGGGGTTGGGCGCGCGGCTTGTGGCCCCGCAGTCCCTCTTTCCAAAGGCGGGCGGCATCCGTCCCTTATTCAGGGGCGTCTGCTCCTTGATCGAAACCGGGATGATTTGATGTCGGCTCCTCCTTCTGTGGACGTCTCCTCGGAACTCGTTGCCTAATCCGGGTCTCCCTCATAGATTTAAGACGTGCTCGTGAATCTCGTTCCCGGCGCCATGTCTCCATGGACACCGGTTAATTACGCTACTTCCGCCCGGACGCTCTAAGGAGTCTGGTCGGGGCAGCAACCTGCGGTGAGGAGATCGGGTAGCTCTGGGTGTTGGGGGCCTGTCTTAACAATGCGGCTCTGCATGTCTGCCTTCCGTCCCTAATAGGGCTTCTCGAAGGCGTGATGGCCTGAGGCATCCCGCGCTGGGTGCGGGGAACTGCGTTACCTGAGGTTTTCCTCAGCTTCCCATGTTTAACACGGGGTATGCCACGAGTTTAACGTCCAGCGGGGACGGCGTCGGACTGATCAACACGAGAAGTGGATCAGACGATAGAACCCCTTGCGGGGAACCTCCGACGCTGGGGCTAGCACATGGGTGGATTCCCAAGTGAAGTGGAGTGGGATGAAGTGGCATGACCCCACCGGGATGTGGCGGCCCGGGTAAGGATCAGGATGGATGATGGAGTGAAGAGCTTGGACCACGTAGGGGCTTCCTACGTACCGCGCGTTAGCGCGGATCAAAGTCAGCGTAGTTCGGATATACAGATTAACGTCATGATGGACGTCGGCAAGCCGACTCACGAAGAGGTCGAGGCCGCCGGGCGGAGGATTGAACGGAACCACCTCGCACAGAGGGGGATGGAACGGCCGGGTGGATCAACGCGAATGTGAACTCGGGAGGGGTCCACTGATGGAAGAACCGACGTGAATACGACCGGGATGACCAGGTGGTGGGCTTGAACCTCGGAGAGGCTTCCTACGTACCCTGTTTAGGGGACAGGGATCAAAGTCCACGTAGTTCGTTCTGTCAGGACTTACACACTGAGGCAGCCCGGATGCGGCAAAGCTCAGTTGGAGAGGGACTTGGGCCGAAGGTAAGAGACCTCGATCCCTGTCACACCCTCTACTGGCTTCGGCAGTGGGGAAGCACAATGGAGATACACACGTGCAGTCTCCCACAAGGGCGGATTAATAGGTGAATCGACGCAAGTGTGAACCCGGGAGGGGTCCACTGATGGACGAACCGACGTGAATACGACCGGGATGACCAGGTGGTGGGCTTGAACCTCGGAGAGGCTTCCTACGTACCCTGTTTAGGGGACAGGGATCAAAGTTCACGTAGTTCGTTCTGTCTGTAATACTCTACCCCCGTGGGCGAAGGCCACTCCAATCCTGACATCCCTGCAGAGACGAGCGGGTGGGGGCCACATCCAAACCGGTAGGGGGACCCTGCGTGCGAGGCACGAGATCGGGAGATGCGGACGGTTTAACGTCTTGCCGGATGAAGTACAGTTTAACGTCGTGTGTTGAGGACGAAGATGCCTGGCAGTTTAACGTCTTGCAGCGCGGACGTGGTGCAGTTTAGCGTCATGCAGGACGAAAGTGCAGTTTAACGTCATGCGGGACGAATGCTGTACAGTTTAACGTCTTGTAGCTTGGACGATATGCTAGGCAGTTTAACGTCGTGCAGCTTGGACGTGATACAGTTTAACGTCATGTTGGACGAAACACTTGGCAGTTTAACGTCTTGCAGCGCGGACGAGGTACAGTTTAACGTCATGTTGGACGAAACACTTGGCAGTTTAACGTCTTGCAGCGCGGACGAGGTACAGTTTAACGTCATGTTGGACGAAACACTTGGCAGTTTAACGTCTTGCAGCGCGGACGAAGTGGTGCCGCCAATGGGTCCGAGTCACTTCGCGCGAACCTGGAGGGTCGCATGGGAAGACAACGCACGGTGCGGGCACCCGGGATGAAGATCATCGGGCGCCACGTAGGCGGGTACCCTCAGGGGGTCAAAGGGGGCGACCCTGGCGGTTTGCGCGCAAAAGAGGGACTTGACGCGCAATACCGCGGGTCGGCGCGCAAATGGGCGGGCTGGCGCGTAATTGGGCCAGCACTTTGCGCGCAGATGATTGAGATTGCGCACACCGGGCTTCGGATAGCGCGCGGGGGCAACAGCTCATTCTTTAACGAATGGCCACTTTGAAAATGGGGGGTGCGCGCAATCGGGCTGGATTGCGCGCACCCGGGGGGGCAATTGCGCACAAGAGGCTTCTTTTGCGCGCGAATGCCTATGGGTGAAGGGTTATTAAAAGGAAAGGAGCCAAAGGGATTGCGCGCGAAGGCGAACCCCGAGGCTTTCTTGCGCAAAAGAAAGGAGGTTACCTAAAGATCGACATTGCGCGCGGAGGGGGTTGGATTGCGCGAACGAGCGACTCTTCGAATTCCGGCAACCTTCAAAATGTCGACGGTCGCCTTATATTTATAGGAAACCCCGGGCGCGGAATCCGGTTCGCGGGCACGGAATTTCCTTCGCGGGCGCGGAATCGGGCCCGGCGCGCAAGGGAGTCGCGCGGGCCACGGGCGCGCAAAATTGCGCGCCGGCCCAACGCATTGCGCGCATCCCGGGAGGTTTGCGCGCCTGACTTCAACTTTGTGCGCGGGTCTCCAAAATTCCACGCAAGGCCTCCGGGCCCTCCGAAACATGCTTCTGACTCCAAATATGACCTCGCTTTCCGCATCCAGAGCTTCGTTTGGGAACAACGGACTTTTCCGGTTTCTACAGGGTTGAGAAACCCACATAAAATTCATTTAAATTTTTGTTTGGATCCTCACTAGATGATCCATGACTCTTCAGAAGAAGGTGAATTATCCCAGATTTCAATTCAAGGTTTGGGTATGAAACTCAATATGGTTGATAGTTAATTTCAAGTGCAGCCAATTATAAAATAGTTCTATTATGTTCATTATTTTTTCATCCATTGGATAATGTTTTATTTTTGATTCATAAGTGTCTCCAATTACAATGTATAAATAATGGAGGAATTATCTAACTCATTGAAAGATTAAACTTCATGTAAACTGAAATTTTTGGATTCAAGCTCAAAGGCAATGTTCAATATTAGGTTCCGGATCATAGAGATCCCTATGATTAGTTCATTTCATAAATCAAATAAAAAAAATTATTCAATGAAAATTGGACCATAATAAATAGAAATGAATTTGGAGATGGTCTGATAAAAATAAAATACTAGTGAAAAAATGAGAAAGGGGTAAGAAGAAAGAAAGTGGAAAAGAAAATACTAAAATGTAAAATAAAATAAATGCTTCTAATTGGTGGAAAAAATTACTTGCCTTTTTAGAAAAGGTAATAATTTGAAATCCATTACCATTTGAAATCTCAAAGGAAGTGTTATTTTTGGGTACTTGGGTGAAATAGAGTGGATGACCTAGGTCGTCTATCAAAGGGGGATGTAATTTAAAAACATATTAAAGGTATTTTGGAAATTAAATAAAATATAAGAAGAAAATGTAGAAGTACCTGGGGTTTTATGTTTATAAAATAAAAAGAATAATTTTTTTGGAATAAGATTCAATTTTTTTGTTCTTGTTTTTGAAATGAAATTTGATTAATAAATTACAATGAGAAGATTTTTTTGGAAAAGTATTTTTAAAAGTGTAACTGATCTGACTCTAACTCTTAACAGAATTATTAATCATTATAATTTAAATTAAAATCCACTTAAATTTTTTTCCCTAATTTTCTAACCCTCAAACCCTATCGTAGTTAACATAACCACAATGATGAAATGAATTGAACCCTAGGATAGCTTCAGAATATGCAATCATAGCACCCTACATTGATTGTCATTCCAATACTCACTTATAGACAGTAGTAAATTTGGGAACATATAATTTTTTTTAAATGAGGATTATTTAATTTTATATATTATACAAGAACTCTAGAAATTAATCTTGTGTGGTTTGGTATTATCGAATAAGGTCTCTCTCTCAAAATTCACACAATTTTCAACATCATTTGTTTTTGTGTAAATTGTTAAATTACTTTTATAGAAATTTTAATTTAAATAATCAATCCATAAATCATAATATTTTATTTATATTATTTCATTTATTAAAAATAATTAAGTGAATATGGTTAGAGTTATATCAATTACTAAGAAGAATTTCTCTTATATGGGTGGTGAAGTCATCGTAGAAATTTTTTCATTTATAAATTGTTGATGAAAAGGTACAACCCAATAAAATTCATACTATTAATTTTTTGTAAAAAAGATGAAGTTTAAGAGAAGACTAAAATTTAAAATAATATACGAAATGGAAGAGAAACTATAATTTTATTTAAATTACAACAATATTACAACAATGAGGAAAAGTAGAGAATTTTTCAGGAAATCCTATCTTGGTTGACTCCCTCCTCTAATATAGATTTTAAATGGTATGGAACCAATTATTCATTTCTCCCAATCAACTATTCCATGTCCAACCCTCTGCAAATGACAAAAACACACATTTATAGGGTGGAGTGGAGGTTATTTTTCATGTGTTTTCGAGTTTGAATGGGTAAATTAGGCATAATAATTTATTCCAAGTTGTACAACCAATTTTACATTTAAAACATGTGAACCAGTTGTCCTTCCAAAAGTGTTATTCTTCAAAAACAATTCTTGATCTTCTCTCAAAATTTGGGCTCAATAAAATTATTGATGAAAATGCTATGTCCAACAGACAGTACTAATGTCTAATCTAGCGAGTCCAACCCATCGTTGACTTCACGTAAAATTTACTCTAATCAAATTCATGTTTAGCTTCTATGTCCTAAATGATATTTGTATCCCATTATGTGAGTAACACCTTCAAAAACATTTAAATTAAAATAGAAAATCTAAAAATATTTATGTCTGAATTGCTACAGTGGACATTAAAGGGTAAAACAAGAATTTTCATTAAATTTTCAAATGAATGGTCTAATCAAAATATTTTATAAAAAAAATATTTAACACAACGTAAGGAAATTATATCATTTATAATCACGAAATTAATCAATAAATTTTTTTTTTATCATCCAACCAATAGTTCTCTCAGAGATCTCGATTTATCTTTGGGCTCCCTGGGTTAATAGAGACGGTTGGACTATGTGAATTGTTCAGAAGATTTTTATTTATTTCTAAATTGGATGGTACACATAGTAAGACCCAAATCTCATGACCCATTCTTCATCCATTTTTAACATTGAGTATTTCAAATTTCTGATAGCTTCCACATTTTTCAAAATTTCTAAATCATTTATTTGACCATCCTATATTTTCTCCATAAGGGGTGGTTGAGCACTCATTTGAGAATGGATTGATGATGTTCTGTCCTTGATGATTTACATGTCCATCCTATACATTTATAATAATATTGTATCCTTCACAATTCAAATCATTGAAAATGTTGTAGGACCATTTCTTCTTCTAGAATCCTCTAACTTATTTTCCTTTCTAGGATGGTAGTGGATTGAGCAGTCCTAATCCTTGATGTTCTCTCACCATATTTGATGGTGCATACTATTCTCCTTCTATGTGAATATGTACTTGAGGTTTTTTTGATATATATATATATTTCACACATCTCTCCATGGTGGTAATGCCTCCATATTTTTAACTCAAATATCACAGCTTCCTACTCCATATCATATGTGGGATAGTTTTCTCATTAATTTTATATTTCCTTTAGGACTAGACTGTCACGTTATCACTTTACAGTAGTAAACAGCATAATCCCCTTTTTAAGTATCGACGTAAAAGATAAAGAGTTCCCACATTTCGGTAGTTTGAGTATTAGTGGAGTGTAAAACCACTTTTTAAACTCTTTAAATTGTTCTTCATATTCACTAGTCTAGAAAATCATTACTCTCATCCAAGTAAGCTTGGTTTTTGGGTTTGACAGTCGTGATAAGGTCTTCAAAAATCATCATGAAAACCCAAATAGAGCAAAGGAAATATTGATCTCCATTATAGATGTTATCATGTTAAACTCCTTAATTTCATTTTTCATTTAAGGTTCCATATATATCCATTTATTGGTAATTAAATTCCACAGTAATTATATTCCCTCCATCCAGACTCACATTTACTGTACTTAACATAAACTTCTCGCTTCGAAAAGTCTTCAAATAAATTTTCAAATACTTCTCATCTTCCTCATAGATCTTAGATTATATCATAATTTCCTCAATAATGACTACCACAAATTGGTCAAGGTAATATCTATAAAATCTATTAATTTAATTCATGAAAATTGTTGGGGCTTTAGATAGTCTGAAGGGTACCACTATGAACTTCTGGTGTATGTATCTCATTTTAAAGGCAGTCTTGGGAATATCTTACTTCATCACCTTTAATTGGTTATATCCTGAAGAAAGTTGAACATTAGAGAAATACTTGGTACCACATATTTGATCAAACAAGTCATCTTTCCATGGAAGAAAATACTTGTTCTTTATCCTGATTTTGTTATGATCATGATAATCAATGTTGATGAGGATTGATCCATCCTTCTTTTGAACAAAGAGGAATGGTGCACCCAATGGTGAAGCACTCAAGCATATAAAACCCATTTCAATACTCTTGTAACGGTTACTTTATTTCTTCTAACTAAATGGTCACCATTTAATTAGGTTTATTGGATATAGGAAGAGATCTGGGAAGAAGTGTAATTGAGAAATGAAACTCTCGGTTAGGAGAAAGACCAGGTAATTCTTTAGGGAACACATTAGTATAGTCCATCACAATAGGAATTTCTCTGAGCATGATCATATCCTTTCTCTAAATGAATTTAGAAATATATTCTTACTCATAAGTAAATAAAATCCACAATTAGGACAATAATTCTGATGGATATTCATCTTCATCAATACATAAGTATAGAATTAGAGCATTATTTAGTATGCGAAGAGTGATCTACCTTTCCCAGTAGTCTATGTTGTCTTTGTATAAAGATAAGAAATCCGTGGCCAATATTGTATCAAACTCTAATAAAGGATGTAAGACAAGATTTTCTAGGAGGTTTAGTCCAAAAATGTTAATCGAGGAGGAGTTATATACTTTGGATACAATTATTTCCCCCATTTTTTGTTCTCATAGGCAACTCAACCTTCATATTTTGAGGTGGTGTTTCAATAGTTCAATTAATCTCCAAAGATAGGAAATAATTCCTAGAACCGACATAATTTTAACCTCATAATTCATATTCTCTACCTCATAAATAGTGATAGCATATAATAATCCTTCATTCCATGTAGTTTGTTTTTGATTTCCCCCAAAAACCCTTTGACTAGGGAAATGGATTTAAAATGCTTATGTCGCTTGTAGTTGAAGTATTGTACTTCAAGATGAGTGTTGATTTGAACCTTCCTTTCTTCTTCCACATTAGTGGGATTATTCAAATACATTTAGTAATTATTATCTAGATGCCTCATTCTTTCAAATTTGAATCATTTCCTAGATCCCTTTAGACATTTCCTAGGATATTTCTTCCCATAATTTTGACATTTGGGGTTTTGGTTTTTCTTTCCACCATTGGATTTATCTATTGATCCACCCATATTGAACTCAATTTGCCTATTTTCATCTCTAGGACCATGAGACCACTGAGAAGCTCTGATATCCATTTTATCTTGGATAGGACAACGGAAAATCTCCTCATAGATATCAAAGTAAAAAAATAAACCATTATTTTTGTAGAATCGTCATCAGTTTTCTAAATAAGAGAACCACCTTGCCTTCAGTGTTTAGGACAATTTCAAAGGTGTATCGTTCATATTTTATGAATTTTACTTCATACACAACAATATATTAATCTTCTTAATACTTTATTCTGAAGAACTCGCTTCCCATCATTAGATAGATGGTTCGAGGAAAATATTTACTGAAAAATATTATCTTGAAATCTTCCTATTCCATGGAACTTATTTCCTCCATATAATTTGTGTTCTTGATTAGGTTCCAGCATTGGTTAGATTCTACATCCAAATAGTTAGCTTCCAGTATAACTTTCTCATATTCTCAGCATTGGAGTATAATAATATCCTCTTAATGGAGTTAATCCATTATTATGTGAGGAGGGGATCATGAGAACCACTAAACATGGGAGGACTTTTTTTCAAGAAGGATTTGACCAAAAATTTATATTTCACAGGTAGAGTATTTTCCACACGATTAATGATATTATTAATATCATGATCCATTTGATCAATTTATGTCATGATTTGTTGAGCACATGTTCCCATTATATTTTCCATATCATTTAGGAAATCGTCAAATTACCTTTCACGTTCATTGTTGGAACAGGTTCTTCAATTTCTTGCTATTAACTGAGAAAAATAAATTACAATTATGGTTAATGAATAATTATCTTATAATTATATAATATTAAAATATTTAAAAAATAAGTATAAACATATAAATAAAGATTATATCCTATCTTTTGGTACCCTATGTTTTAATCTGGGTTATCCATGGTGATAGTATTATCCGTAGGGTTCTTACTAAAGTGTTTTAGTCCTAATTTCCAAAAATTACTAGTCCTTTATTTCATACTAAATAAAAATGTTCTATCATTTTATATATATTATTGAATGACTTTAAGAGTAATTAATCATTAAATACAAACCATGGATCATAAATTCTAGTTTCTTTGGAAGATTAGATACATAATTATAAGGCATGAAACCCAAAAAACACTTTTTATTTAATCGTGATAATATCATACTAAGACCACTTGATCCCTTAAATCTCCATAGTATAACCTATGGAATACATGAAAAATGGGATGAAATAAAAATTCCGATATGGAAATAAACATAAGAATAAATCATAGAACATTGGTTAGAAGGAATAACATATTTACATAAAGAGGAATGAAACAAGAAAAAACATATGAAGAATAAAAGATAAAAAAAATTGGATCATTTAACAATGGAATCATAGTAATGTGTAATAAACATGAAACATGAAATAAGCATGAGTTGATAATGATTTCACATTTAAGAGCACGAGTCAAGGCTGACCCCCAAGACTATTGCATATGGAGCATGAGTGAAGGCTAATCATCAAGACCATTGCACATAACATCTCGTGCTAAAAAACATTACCAATGAATTTGAGTGTTGTCATGGTGAAACAATCATAATATTTTAATGAATATTTGGTCCACTTATATAATCACACATAATAAATCAAACATAAAGATAAGGGTTACCCATGGAAGGAGTTGGGTATCATAATCATTTCAAAAGGCATAACAAAAGGTAATATACTAATAGTGTACATGAAAGAATGGATTTAAATAATAAATGGAAATTAATAATTGAAAATATTCATATCTCCTTATATGTGATGTAAAAATTAATTGACATCAAGTAAAAAGAGTTTTTATGAAACATTAGAAATAAAACATTTACTGTTGTTTAAGTAAAATATTAAAGATCCATTAAAATGGAAAAGTAATAATTAGTATTATAAAACCATAAAAGAACCAAGATATTTATTAATGATAAAATTTATTATTTTATAAAAAAATGGTTTCTTAAAATAGATTATGGGGTGGACATGAAAATGGGTATTAAATTAGGATGTTCCCTTTGAACGGTCTTGTTTATTGTGAAGAATTGAGAAGGAAACCTTATAAAAGCATGTATATACAACAAAATAAGGATGAAATGTTCTAGAAAAATGATTTTGGATCATATACAAATAATTTACATACACTATAAAAAAATAAAAAATAATTACATTGGGGTAATAAGGGAAAAAACGCGACTCGAAGGAAAAATGAAGGTTCAAAAAGAATCATGTACCTTATGTCCGAAAGTGTCCTGCAATTGATCTCAATATCATGTATAATAAAATTAAATTAATTAATTATTTAATTGAGAACCGTTTATATATTTATTTTATTTATTATAATATTAATAAGTTCATGTATGGCCTTTTTGATGCATTATTATATACAATTACGTCATTTGGGACCGTTTGTTTCCTAGGATTTGTGGTTGATTCACTTGAATTAATGTATGAATGATCATGTAAAAAGTTAATAGATATCCAAAAAAGAAGTTATATGTTATTAATGAAAATCCATACCATTAAATGGTTATATAAGTCGTTTTTTAATTTTATTTGTGTTTGAATCATTAGAAAAAATGTTAATGATAATTTTTAGATTAATATGGTGATTTCTCGATCATCACGAACTAGTTATTTTCTATTACATAATATTATGGATTTATATTGGTTCAAGAACATTAAATAAGTTGTTCCAAATATATTAGATATTTTTTACCAATAAATATGATTTTATGACCAGACTAAAAGGTATTAATGTTAATTGAAAACTCGTCATCTTTGACTGGGATAAACCAACATGTCACGGATGATGTTTTCATTTTTAGTACAAAAGGAGAGGGGAAAGAAATGATGTTGAATTATTCCATGAACATAATAATATTCTAATATATGTGAGAAGCTTGAGATTACATGCCACTTGGATAAGGTTATTTTAGGATAGAATATTAAATTAATAGAAATTGGAATGAAATTAAAAAGCCAGGGAAAGAGCTTTTTACCTCTTGATTTATTCTCCTTGAAACCCTCCTTCAGACACTTGATATTTGACTTTTATTGAGACCAGTGGCTCTTGTACATGGGTAAGATACTAAAAAAAAATTGGATAGGATTTAGAAATGTATTAATGCTTCAAAGGTATGAGGATAGTCGGTGTCCTTTATAGGGGATGAGAAGGGTTTTTTCTCATTATTTTATTCATTAGTTTATTATTTTTCCTCAAGACTATGAATTGATAGAGAATTATCACTAAATATATTAAAATAATTAATCAGCGATTGATATTACGGTTATTACATCCAAAATGACTCATGTAATAGTGTATTTAACATATAATGTATTTATAACGTTAATTGTCGTATTTTAGTATTCACCAAAAATTAAAGTGTTTTACAAATATCCCCAAAATTCCCCCTAACCATTTTTCTATGTGCCAAATTAAAAAATGAATTACATTTTATAAAAATAATAATAAAAATATGGGAAATATATTTTTTAGTTAAAATTAGCATTTACTTAGACAATACCAATTTTAATATTATCAATAAATGCACAACACATTGAAAAATTATTTAACATCTCATAAAATTAACTTATAATAAAAAAATAAAAAAATATATATTTATGAATATATATTATGAGAAGAAATTTTCTTTTAAATCATTATATTAATTATTAAATTATAAATAAACATTTTAGTTCTATAAAAATACCAACACATAATTAACCATTTTTAAAATATTTATTTGCTTATTCCATGACATAAATATTTCATATTTTCATTTTAAGATGAATAAATTTCATTTGTACTTTTATTGGTGATTTTTATATTCTATTATCCATTTTTCTATTCATAAGGATCATATTAACATTCTAAATGTCAAGAAACCATTCCATTGGTATAGGATCCCTAACATCTAAAAATAAATCTTATTCCATTCATTTGTTCATTTATGTTGTTTTCATTATATTATATATGTGATTATATGTGATTTATACAAGATGATATAATAATTTGAAGATAATATTCATTGATAAAATTTTGATCCATTTCAAAGATGATCTACCCACTCATTAATCTTTCCACAACTCTATCTGTGTCCAACATCACATCCATGGAATCATACATTCAGATGAATATATAGACTCTTAGATTAAAAAAATGATCCTTAGAGCATCCTGATCATAACAAAAACCCCAACACGGTGATATTTCATGAACTCACTCATTTATTCAAAAACATAGAAACACAAAAAAAAAATCTTAAGGTTTATATAACTATGCTCTAAATACATCAAACACTAAAAACACTAAACATGGAGAAAGATATTTGGTCTCCATTCCATTTCCTAAATATCCTTTAATAGCTTATTCTCCCACTAGATATTTATTAGGAAGTGAAAAGGTGGTAGATAATATTTCTCATGTTAATTGGAATTCGAGTTAAATATATTAACCTAATTTGAACATCAATAACTAAAAATTTAAATTAAATGATCTATATGATTTTAATCATAAAACTAAAATGATAGTAATTTTTCCTAAATCTCAAAAATTATTTGGTGAAGACCCCAAATGACCTTTGAGATAATTTAATTAAGTGTTTTATGGATTCAAAACCATAGCAGCCACTGAGGATCCAATTACGTTGAAGGCTTTCCCTTTATCTCTTCAAAGGGTATCCAAGGAGTTTCCCTACATTCTAAAACCTGGATAAGTAGCCTTATGAGACAATTTATAGAGGTCCTTATTCTTATTTTTTATTTCATTATGAAGTGATCAACAAAGGAAGGATATATGTGGAATCAGACAAGAAATTGGAGAAATTGCCTATGTGTTTTGGGAATGTTTCAAGAAATTAACCGTGTCCTATCCACACTGACCCAATAAAAAAATATCATTTCATAGATTTATTTAACCGAGTAATAATATAAATCAACTAGAACCTACTAAACATTTCTTCTAGTGGGGAACTGATTGAATATACACAATCTAATGTTAAATAACTGATTGAGTGGATCTATCAAAATTAAAAAATATCCTATAATGTGGCGTAAAATGTTCAAACTCACCTTCCACAGAATATAAAATTTAATAAATAACCACTTTTGTGTGGCATCTAGCTGTGAAAAGTTTATAAGAGAAAGTCCCCACCACTCCCCTAGAGTCTATTAACTCTTCTATTCATAAGATCACTACACTGATGGATGTCCCCAATTTTAAGGGACTAAAATTTCTAATTCAATGATCTAGAGCAAGTTCCAAAATCCATAATATTGAATCCCAAGATTTCGATATTTTCTTACCAATCAATTTGGATTTGGGATTTAACAGCATGAATGGAAACAATTCCAGTTAGCATCCCAATAGGATTATCAAAAGCCTTTTTGACCCCCCAACATTCCAGAGATGTTGTTTCCAAACATTCACATGCTAACAATAATGAAAATATCAAGATAATTCCATGAAGGACATGCTGAGATAAGTAATATAATCTCAAAATAGTAAAGAAACCACTCTCACCCCTCATAGATCGTAGTTGATGGAATTAAAAGGATATATCATCCAACTCATGGCCACAGTCAATAAATTGGTAAATCAATGCTAAGGTAAGCATCATACTCAATAAATTCATAACACCAAAGGAAATCATTATTATATTACATTATGGAGTGGAAAGGATCTGGAAAGTAGTGAAAGATTACCCCTATATATAAAATCTGGATGTGGATAGTAATATACACCTAAAGAATCTACCCCTAAGAAAGAACATTATGAAGAACCTAGGAAGAAATCCACATAAAAAAGGATATGGGATGGAAAATATGTAAGACCTGTATAAACATTGGCCACCCTTCGATGAAAGGATGTAAACACTCAAGAAAACCAATGAAAAATCATTGAAATAGGATATCCTTGAAATCCTCAAAAAAGTAGAGATCAATTTCCCTATATTATAGGCCATAATCCAAATTTAATGGTTTTAATAATTAAACAATGAACTACGCACTTTGGGAAATAGATTGTTATTAAATTAAGATTTTAGATTTGTTAATAATTTTTATTCCCTTTTTACCAAAATAATTCTTATGAAGAGTTAAGATATGTGTACTTTCACTATCCCCAACATCGTAGGAGAGATTACATTTTAAAATAAAATATGTGATTTAGGAGCATAAATTAATCTAATTACATATTCAATTTATTATTCTCTATGTATGGGATAACTAAAAAAACCTATGTGGTTGTGTGACTCTCCAATCGAGCCACCCAAAACCTAGTGGGTGTTCTTGAAGATGTCTCGGCAAGAGTACAAGGATATCAATTCGCTGTCAACTTCTATATTCACAACATGGAAGAAGTAAAATGTTAAGATAAATCTCCAAAAAAATCTTGGTAATCCATTCTTCATGAACACTAAATTCATAATAAATTTCTATGAAGGAACTCCACTAGTGGCTTTTAGGGGGAAAATAGTGTATTTCAACATCCTTGACGTAATAGAATACACACATGAAGAGAAAAAGGATTACAATAAAATCATTTAAATTTCATTATTATTATAGAACGAAAAATGATTTTTTTTGGCATAATAAAATTAAAATAATATTTATAAAAACCTACATTTTTTAACAAATTTGTTTTTGAAAATTAGTTTAATATAGATACTTATTGCGTGTTAATAAATGTGAAGAAATCTATGAATTTTTTTTAAAAGAGTTATTCAACATTGCTACTGATATTTCTAACTTACATATGAAGGCTAATAACATGGATTACTCTAAGAAAAAATAATCTATAGAACCCCCCTATGAACATGGAAAATATTAAAGTTTCAGTTATAATTTCAAATAATTTCGAGACTATACAAGAACATTGACTTATAGAAATTATGAAACATAATTTTGGTATTATAGTCTAGACATTCAAGGAAATCCAATAAATTAGGGATACTAACTATATGCATAATATTTTTCATTTAAATGAATCCAATATATCAAACAACCCAAAAAAGTATCAATACGACCCTTTAAGAAGTAGTAAGAAAAGTAGACATATTACAATATCACATGTGTTGTAAAATTCACATAAGAAGTGATCAAATTATTAATTTATAGTCCCAAAATATTATTACTAAAAAGGGAGTAGTATAGTAGAACTGTGGGTTCTAACCCATAAAGTCTACTGGTATGTTAGAAACTATTTGATGAAATCCCCTGGAAAGGATTCCTCACATTTAGTATTTAGATATGGTTTTAAATAAAGAATTGTAGTCTGGATTTAAGAAAGATAATAAAGGAATGGATTGGGGTCAATTTTATGGATCTTAATAGAAAATAATCCAATATTTAGCATGGGATAGTCCTATCTCTTAAGTTAAGATGTGGTGAAAGATTCAACAAATGGTTTTGGCCAAACCATTTGGATCTACCCATGTTACACCTATCCCATGGTTTGGGTATACCTGAAAACATCGGTGAATAACTCTTGGATTTTTTCCATTAATAATCATAGGATACTAGTCATAGTTCCTCTCAACTCCAATTAGATTAGGTTCATTCAATTTCACTTCCCCTGGTCAACGTTGTGCACAGGAATGTGGTGAAAAATTATTATTAAACTAATTACTATACATAACATTTACAAGGTTCAATCTATAGAATTATTAGTTTCAAAAACACCGAGGGTATGAACACCCAACTTGAGATGTATTAGCCACACATAGTATCTATGATCAAGGAAATATTAATAATTCTATGTATAATCGATTAATGGTAGAGAAAGAAGAAACCAAGTATTAAAAAAACTACATATCACAATAAAAAACAAACATAAATAAAAATCTAGTAAAAAACTTACATTTAATGAAGAAACAATAAAGAAATATCATGATGGAATAAAATAACTTATTAAACAATTAAAGTCTCTCTATGAATGAAGAAACATTGAAGAAATATTCAAGCGTTGATGTAGAATGAAGTGCGATGTCGAGACCGATGGTAGGATTGGAAACATTGTTACAATGGATGAATAATTGGTGAATAATTATTAACAACTCAAAATGATTAAATAATAAAACGAAATTAATTAATGAAATATTGTATATAATGAAAAAGGATTAAAAAGATATAAAATACAGAAATTAAAGGAGAGAAAATAAATGATTGTTGGATGAAATATGTGTGGAGGATCACTCAAAATATTAATAGAATTGATACGTTCATGACATTTAAGTCATGCATGTCATGTAATATATTATGATACCTTGGTCATAAAATTTTGATGTCATTTATGTTGGTTTCATGATTTGTAATTAAGATCCACATTTCCTCATTAATAATCAGCTTGTATCTTTGACCTAGTGAGCCTTCGAATAATGCACATCATGAAATTGTTTCACATTATGTATGAATTTCACTTTCTTGGGATTCTGATCATTGAATTTTTAATGTTTTGTAATGTATTCATACACTGTGTATTATCATCACATCATTTAATGAATTACTGGGCTGGTTTGTGGCATTGCAGGTATATTTGGAATGGCGTCTACACATCTTATTGGATGTACATAGGGTGTAATCCTGCTTTGGTGCATTTCCAACATTTCTCCCTTTAAGTCCAAAATTACTAATTCATATGGCCAAAAACCAATACATAGTGCATTATCAAATAAATAAATAATAAACCTAAAAAATTATCCAATATTTATATATAATATAAGCTTCTCAAATTCCCCCACATATGAACAATAACTTTTCCTGAAGAAAAAAATAATTTTTAAAAAGGATTAAAAAAAATTCAAATAGGAAACAAATTACATCCAAGAAAACAAAACTAATTGTAAGAATAATATTTCATTCCTATAGAATCAATAATATAGATAAAATAAGTTATTCCTCATAGTTCAAACCTTTATCTATATTATTTATTCTTTTAATTACAATTTCATAATTTTAACTTAAATTCTATAACCATTTTTTAAATTTACCTCAGAATAAATATTCTCTCACCACTCATGGTATAATATTACTATAGTTATTCTATAACCTAAATACTTGTTTCTAACCATATTATTTCATTGGTAATATTATCTTCACTTCGTAAAGACAAATTCAAAATCAATCACGAGGGCTTCTTAAAAAGGGTTCAAATGAATCTGAGGCTAAGGGAAGGAGGGTGGTATGTAAAAATCATGATCCAAAAAAGGGTAATATCTATAGTATAATGCATGATAAAATTGAACATTGAAATTAATTTGATCCTCTTATATCAAAAGGTTCCCATTCTTTAAACATCTCCAGGTGGATCAAGGTATATATTAAATATGTATCAAAAAGTAACTTTTCCTTCATTTTTAAAATATTTTTTTTAAATTCATGTTCCATCCAGATCTCACATCCATCCCCTAACTACATATTATTCATCATAGGATTCATCAATATGGTAATAGTGATTTCTTACCTTCCTAATACAATCCCCAATATCTTTTTCCTTATTATTGTTTTTCTTTTTATTTATTTATATTTTTTAAAAGGAACTGGGTATGCATAGAAAATTAAAAAATTAATCATAGACCACATCATATGGTTCTAATGAAAATATCACAGTATATATTCTCAATAAAAAAATCATGTGTCCGTTATTATTGAAAATTCCCACAATAATGTTCAATGAATAATCATATATTATACCAAGAGAATGGTAGGAAGGGATAATTTTCTTGAAATGGATCCATCCTAAAAATGTTATTCCTGGATACAACAAGATAATGAGGGAAATATGTACAGGTTGGTATCAGGAATAATTATCTCAACAATGGTTTCCTAAATCATCTTAATGATATTTTTGTTCGACAATAACCTCAATAATATTTCAATGCATGTTCTAATGGGTTTACATTCCCCAGGTGTCTCTCAAGAAATATGCTCAAAAAAGAATATGAAATCGTGGGTCTATAATACTCTTAGGAATGTGTGTATATAGAAATAACTAGAAATCACTAAGGGTATAGAATCTAGTAATGATTAAATTGAAATTAATTGAGAAAATTTTGATTTTGAATTAAATTACTAAACACACCAATCATGATAAAAATATAAACATGATTAAAACATGGATTTCAAAAATTTCCAATATAGATATTTATTTTATTTAATTGTATGTAATGATTTTCAAAGTTTAAAGAATGATTTTATTAAAAAATGTATCCAAGATAATTAAAAATAAGTAATAATATAGTGGTATAGATAATAAATCTCAAGAAATAATCCCCCAAACATAAAATGAGATAGTTTCTTAAAAATTCTGGAAATTATCAAGGGAGATATATCAAAAATATTTCATAGAAAATTTGAAATGGATACTTGAAATTGAATTCTGGGAATCAATAGGTCCCTATAATGAGTTTCATGAAATGGGAAAACATGGTGGATTATGAATTCCAATTGGGATACCTCTGTTATTTTTTGGAATGAAAAAACCAAAACAAGATAAAACATTAGTCCAATGGGTTTAAATAGGATTAAAGTAATGAAATGTGAAGGCTCATACAATGAATAGTAAATAAAGGAATATCATATAAATGTAGATATTTGAGTTCAATGAAGTTCAGGAATGTCCTACTAACAATAATCCTACTAAAATGAAAAACAAATCTGAAGCAATAAACTAAAAAAAACAAAAATATCACTTGCCTCCAATAAAGACATAACCACGATTCAATTATCTAGACAGTTGAACAAAAGGATCATCTATTATCTTCTATCTTCTATGAATTTTGTCTCCTCCTATAATAATTGGGGTTTGTGTCCTCATGATCATGTGGATTCTTAGTGGATCTTACTAGCTCAGGAGCATAACGAACATGAATCTCATTTGTCAAGAATATCATTTATTCCCACTGTGGTGGAGATCTATTTTGATAACGGATCTCTAGTGATGGATCCTCATTATAATACTCAAATTCATCAAGATGTTTATTCATCTGAAGTAGGGGAAGATGGTAGTGAAGCAAGCGCATCATGACCATGGATGAGACATAATATCTTGTCATGAATAATGTAATCGAGTAATAAAATGAAAATAATCTAACTATAAATGAAGAAAAAATTTGTATCCCATCAATATATAGAGAAATGATATGTTAGTAATAACTGGATTACAAGTAGTTAAATTTTTTTAACCAAAACAGAATACAAAAAAGTGGGATCAGGGTATAACTAAGTAGTAAAATTAAAATCATCAAGTTATAAATCAAGATTATCATCCTGAATAGTGGTTTCCTATAGCTATTCATCCCTATAGATATTAGTAGTAGAGGAAGGGTCTAGAGGATCACCTACTATAGAGGGTTTTTTGATGCTGGAAGGGACCTTAGTGGAAGGTGAGGGGAGGTGTTGATACTTTGGGTGGTTGTTCGTATAGTATCATGGTCAATGGAAGAAACTTTAGTAGACGGTGATATGGTTGGGGCCATACACCCCCCAGATGAATATCGGTCCCCATAAGTAGAAATGGATGCAATGGTGGTAGCCGAGGATGAGGTGGAGGGATCAGTGGATGGTGGGACTGGGTAGCCGTCCGCAGTTTGAGTGGCAGAGGAGTGTCATCACACTCAGGTGTGCGATCAATGGGATTGGAATAAACCATATTAGTTTGGTATATTTTAGATGGAGGGGAAGTAAAAGTGGTTGGTGGAGATGATGCAGGGTGAGGGATGCGAGGAGGGGCGATTTTGGGTGGCAATGATGGGAGGAAGAAGTGAGGAATTGGGAGTGATCGGTGGTTCATCATGAACCCTAAGTTCACAATATTTAAAATGGATCCCCAATATTTACATGTCAGTTATTCCATACATGGTTGAAAATATTGAATTTAGTAATTCCTTATTCACTCAAAACTTACATGCCATGTACATGTTAAACAGTGTGTATTTTTCTTTTGTAACCCTTTTTTGGGCTAGGTCCTCTAGATGATCTTCTAGAGAACCTTGTTCTTCGTAAAGACTATATTAACATATCCTAGCCTTCTAGAACTACCACAGGTTTCCTCCTAGCTATAAAATTATTTATTGTTTAGTGATATACATTTTTAGAATAAGAAGTCATTAGCTTGGAGTTGATACCCCCTGTAGAAAGATTCTTGAAAATGGAGGGGATGGAAGGAGAGATGACCTTCCATGTCTGAGGTGAAATGAAATATTAATTATTATGAAAATTGTATCCCTTGTAAATATGAAATAGTTTACTTTTTCTATATTCACTAGTTTCCTGATCATATATCTTATCAGTAAGAGAGATGGTTTGATAATTCAATGACTCATTTATTTTATTAGATGCCTCCAACACAGAGAACACAACTTGTTTTTCACCTTCTCTAAAAATAAATATCCCAAGGAAAATATCAATCAATGAGTATCCAGTGGTGGTAAATTTTCTTCCTTGAATGAGGGGAATATCACCTTTTTCTTCCACATCCATAATGAGGAAACCATCTGGGAAAATTATGTTGTCAACTATTACTAAGGCATCCTTGAACTATCCTAGTGGATGCTTGACTGATCGATCAAAAAGTTATAGTTCCAACCTTATTAGATTTAGATATCCCTATCCCATATTTTTTTAAACACTAATTGGAATTTGATTGATACTTATTCCCGTTATCATAAAATTATATTTCAAAATTACATGTCCATATAGTGAAATGGATTGAAATGCTTTAGGGGTCTCACATTTTTTGTGGTAGTTTCATTTGGAAAACTACGGATCAGTCTTCGCATAGGAAAAATAATCATACTCCTTACATTTTTTTCTCCTGAGAAAGTATTTGAAAAATAATTCCTAAGTTGTCAATTTAGTGATGGACATAGAAAAAAGAATATTGGCATGAAATTGCCTAAAACAATACGGGAATTTTTAATATTTTCCTCCTTTTTTCCCTTGATTCATCTGTTCAGGAAAAAGAAGATGTGGTTTATATTGTGGCGATGTCACATATTCATCATCCTTTTAAATATGTTCCTCAATTGTATATTTCTTAGATTGTTTTATATCTCCGGTTTTCCCTTGACCAGCATCATTCGATTCTTTCAGTAGATTTTTCTCAACTCTACATGGTTTCTGAATATCCAGAATATTTTCACTTCTCACAATGATATATTTAGTATCTCCCCTTAAATTAGATACTATATTATCAATAAAATTACCTTGTATTTGATTATATAAGGTTTTAGATAACTTCCCCATTTTCTGTTCCAGGTTTCATTATGCAACATTGTGGTTTTCCATCTCAGTTTCTTGTTTCTTCATACTTTGGTAAAGTTTCTAAAAGAAGGTAGTATGTCAGTTTTAAAGATTAGTTTGGAGAGTTCGGGATGGTTTATGTGGTCTCGGTGGAGAATGTTGAAATTTATATTATTTTGTGGTTTGGAACTATTGGGATCTATAAAGAGGTATTTTGAAATATTATTTTTGTTTCAAAGATGGACCTTGTGGTGGGTACCCAGGTAGTCCCTAATTCCATTATGATACATCTCCAATCCTATACTAAAAATTAAAGTGGTTTTGTTGTGAATGCTTTTGATTCAGCCTTATCTAGTAGGTTTTTTTCAATTGATCTTATCGGGGATGCAGGATATTCTAGCCCTGTTGATTATAATTGACATGGTTAAAATAATGGAATTATGGTTCCTTTATGAATTCCATACTATCATGATATGAATGTGGGCCTTTAAAAATGTCACATGAATGAATTTCCATAACTAGAGAAGGAGGGGGTTTTTGTGAAGTAGGTAAGTGAAATGATTCCCTCCTCTTGGTAAGAGCCTCAATATGAGCTACCAAGCGGGTAATTTATTTCACATGATGTATTATACACTAGGGTGGTCCTCTTTCACTTTTCTATAGACTGGGATTGTGATACACTTCATCAAATATTTTCGGGTCATCATTTTTCATATTGAGTATAAGTTCTCATTCAACAGTGAAAACTACTGTAGTACGGGTTGTAGGCTAGACTCCCTAGTATAAATTATGATGTTCAAGACACAAATCTATTTTTTGTTGTGGGAATTATTGGGTTAGCTCCATAAATCAAGTCCATGATTCCCATAAAGATCGTATATCCTCTTGGGTGATGTTTTAATTTTTTTTAGCTTCCACTCTAGGATTGGTGGAAAGTATTTTTCTTGAAATATCTCTTTATATTCATCTCTGGTTATGATTGAGTCAGGATCTTCACATTTTAGCTAATCCTTGGCTCAATCAGACAAGGATAATGGGAAATTTTTTAATAAAATGGAATCTGAGGATACCCTATTGTTTCAAAAGGTATGTCAAACCTCAAGAATTTTTTAAATGTTCTCGTAGGGGTCTTCACATAGAAACACACTAAGCATCCCCATGTTCTGGATCATATTAATGAGTCCATGATTAATTTCAAAAGTGTGCACCTAAATAAGGGGGCACACAATATTGGTCCCATCACCGCTAATGGATGGAAAGTTGTAATCCATATTGTCATTCTCCTTCCCCACTGGTCACTCACACTAATTTCAATGTGGTGCATATTGGGGGTCTTCAAGTTGTGGTGGAAAATGATTTTTAATCTTAGCCATTAAAGAAGAGTGACGTGAAGTGATTTTCCTATCGATATTAGGATCGAAGAGAATTTTTTCTTATGTTTTTTCATATTCTTGAGAGAGTCAATGGTTCTTGAAAAATTCACTATCTTCTATAATAGAAAGATATATAGGTAGACAGAGATATAGGGGACATCGGTTTTCTTGAAGGCGAAATAATTAAAACAAAAAATCGCAAAGAAAAAATAATAAACGCTAAGGGTTTGATTATTTGTGGTCAAACTGAAGGTTGTTGTTCTTGAGAAATAATAATACATATTAACAGGACCAAACTTTGACTCACCTGCATGTTTCACTAAATTCACACATCAAGAGGCCATATTACAAAGTTATATTTTCAAACTACACCTACTAAAAGGGCGTAGTAAAGTGGTATTATGGTGTCAAACCGATAAGGACTACTATAAGGTCAAAACCCAATTCAAAAAACCAATGAAAATTATTCCTTACATTAACTCTTCTGGTTTGGTTTAAACTAAATCTAGGTATATTGGAATTAAGGAAGACAATAAATAAAGTGATCAAGGTGAATTTCAGAGATCTTGACATAAGATAATCCTAGATTTGTCTTGGTAAAATTTCTACGGCTTAGGCTATGAAGTGGTGAAATATACACAAATTGCTATTGGTAAAACCAATTGGATATACACATGTTGTCACTATATCACGGTCAGGGTATAGCTGGAAACCTAGGTTCATTATTCTCGGATTATATGCAGAAAGATACCCAGGCTAATGGTCATAGTCCTTCTCAAATCCAATTATGTTAATTGCATTAAATTAAAAATACCATGTTCAAAGTGGTAAAAAAGAATATGATGAAAAAATATTATTAAACTAATTACTATCCAGATGGTTACCAAGGTTCAATAAATAGATTTATTTGGTTCTAAAACACCACTAATCATAACCAATAACCCTGATTGGATTATCTATGCATGGAGGTGAATATAAAAAGAGAAAAATATTAAACCTTCTATGCATAATCAGGAAAAAATTGAAAAAGAAGAAATCCATAATTAAATCAACTAGAAATCAAAATCAAAAAATTGAAATAAATTTACTTCTGATGAAAAAATGAATTCTCATGATGAAAAAATTGAGAACAAAAATTCTAGAATCAAAATATGTAAGAAAAAAATCAAAAACTCAATTTGAATGAAAAAAGGTTGAAGAACTATGCCGTCAATGATTATGAATGGATAGTACTATCAAAGTAGACATCGAGATTAAAAACGGTATTTAAATGGATGAAGAATGGATGGAGAATGTTTAAAAATTCAATGGATTCAATAAAAGAATGAAATGAAAGAATGAAATCTAATTGAGAATGAAAACATATAAAAACAAGTTAAAATAGTGGAAGAAAATAAGGGAAATAAAAGTATGTTGAACGTCTTGTATAAGGTTGAGTGCTCAAAATATCAATTAACCCAGAAAGTTCACAATGTGTAAGTCATGCAAGTCATCTACTGGTTTAAGTAAATTTAGTCCTACAATCTTCATTCAATGTAAATTTGTTTCATGTTGTTTAATTGAGATCCGCATTTATCACCAAATAGTCGGCTCATATATTTGATTAGTTGAGCCTTCGAACATTTCACGTTGAGTAATACTCTATTGTCATGTATCCATTTCAAATTATCATGTATTATGATCTTTCAAATATGCATGTTTTTTAATGGATTCACACGTAGGGTATTTTATTCATTCCATTTATGGGATTAATGTATTGTTATATGGGTTTTGATCCATCTTGTTAATGAGGTCTACAT
Source organism: Viscum album (assembly GCA_963277665.1). Lineage (NCBI taxonomy): Eukaryota > Viridiplantae > Streptophyta > Magnoliopsida > Santalales > Viscaceae > Viscum > Viscum album. The sequence continues at coordinate 197,898,910 of OY728121.1, read as the reverse complement.
GTCGTGTATGATATAAACAGTCTGTAAATCTTATTTTTGGAAACTTTTCATAATTTCTTCCATTAATTACATGATTCATAATTCATGTAAAAAAATTAAAACCCAATAAATTATCATATAATTCAATAATAAACCTTAATAAATGTATCCAATATGTATATATAATTATTTCTTATTAAAAGAATTTTTTGTGCTAGAATAATCTACCAAATCTCAAACTCCCAATAGATGAGTCCCATTAAAATTGTCCCAAATAATATAAGATAAAAAAATTATGAAAATGATAATAATGATTTAAATCGCACAAAAATTCAGAATAGCTGGAGAATTTGCATAGATTAGAGGAGATTAAATCTAATGACCCAAAGTTTTTGAGGAAAATTGTTTCAACAAAATGTGTGTTATATTATCTTCTACTCAATAAACCATTTCCCCATTATTAATGAAGTAAGTATAAATTAAAATGTGACCATAAAGTTTCGACTATTATATGAAAATTGGTTAATATAATTGTTGTTTAATGTGATTGTTGGAAACAATACACCTTTTAATAATTTTATCATTATAACCAGTGATTATAAATAGAAATTACAGACAAAAATAATGGAAAAAGAGGATTTTATGGCCTCATATATTAGATTTTTTCTATACGAAGATGATTTTTCAAAGCTCTGGAGGGAGGTAGAATCACCAGTATTATCTGTAGACCAATCCATAGCTATGTTTCAAAATTTGAATCTTGAAAAAAATCACCTACGGGAGAAGTTCAAGTTACTGGAAATTACCAATCAGGTGATGTTATCCGAGCCACCGAATGATTCTATCACCATTTCACACCATACCCTTATGTTGTACATGGGTTTTATAAGGGGTTATGTATCAATTACTTAGATACATAATGTGAAACCATTTGTATTGATAAAAGTTTTGTTCCATATTTTCTATTTTAAGAACTATTTTTCTTAAAAAAATGATGGGTTTTGATAAATTTATTTTTCAGACATAAATTTTACTTTTCAAAGAACATATAACAATTATAATAAAATATAATATCATTAATATAATTTATTTTAATTATATAGTTTTATAAAAACCCTCCTTTTTATTTATAAATTATAATATAATTTTAGTTTTTCAAGTATTAGAAATTTCACTATGTTGTTTTACTATACATTTTATGTCCTCTATTAGTTGTAATAAATAATTATTTTTATAGTTAAAAGATGAATTCATAATATTTGGATATTTATTATGAAAAAATAAATTTATTTTTTGAATCCAATGTATCGATATTATGTTAGGGTGAATTTATGAGAGTTTTATAAAATACTTAAGATTATCATGAATAATAAAAATCTCGTTTGAGTTTTTTGGAAAGATTAATGACGTCATATCTTTTCCATAATTATGTAATAGTTAATTTAATATTATGGCTGACTATTATGTGATAACGTAACATAATATGTGTCCCAAGTGTCTAATTTCATGGGAAAAATACCAGGGGGAAGCCCATGGTTTTTCAAATACCACCAATGTGGTATCCGACGAAATTAGTAAAAAAACACCCTCAATTTTACTATTAATACTGATGAATTCCTTCATTTTAATTAACATAAAAATAATCATTACAAAATCACTAATAGTTTTACCTTCAATGGAGTCCTTAAAAGGAGTCCTACCAAAGTGTCCTCAATCCCCCAAGGTTCTGATCTTCGTGTCTTAGGAGTCAATCTTCAAGGTAAGGGAAATCTCCACTTCTCTTTTCCTTTAATGTTCTCTAATTTTGTGGTGTGTCTTTAAAATTTCCATACTATATTATTCTTCCAAATTTATTCTATACCATTATACTAAAAAAATATTAGTGTTAAACCAATTTCCCCTATATTTTTAATGTTCTCTAAAATCATATTTTATATCCATTTTGTTGCCGATTTTACATCTCCAAATTTCTCTCTTTTCATAAGAAAATATTTTATTTTATTAATGGAATTCCAAATCCTCTTTCTCACGTATGGGTATTCAAATATATATCAAAATTATCTTTTTAATTCTAGTACTGACATACATAAAATCCACCTTCAGTTTCCATGGGTTTAAAATGGGAAAAAGATCTTATTTTTAAGCACGTTCTTAAACACAATTATTTTGATATCAAATCCATTTCATTTTTATCCATGGATTATTTATGAAATTATTTATTATGATATATGTGGATAAGATTAAATAATACATATTTAGGTTTCATGATGATATCACTCCAATGAATTGGTTAATGAATTTTATCTCTAGATAGAGCATGTTATATGATACCTTGTTAAATAACCACGGTAATCTTTATAACACCTTGGTGATTAACATTTGTAATATGCTTATGAATAACTCAATTAAATGTTTTTCCAACATTTAAAATTTATCTTTCATGGTCATATAATTATTTTATTCCCCATTTCTTATTTCTCATTAATTTATTTATTTCCTCAACTTCTAGTTGATATTCCTCAATATAAAAAGAAAATTATTTCCCTTTTTTTCCCTTACTGGGACATCTACTCACCCTTTCCATTAATGTATATCCCTAGGTTATTAGATGCAATAAATGTACTCTGTATGATCCTTGAGTATAACTTTCAATTGTAATAGAATAATTTTTTTTGTTTTCATGTATTATGTACCTTATTTTCAAGACACTCACCTTTTAAGGACCCTCTTTTTATAAAATGTCATGAAATGTTATATAATTAATAGGTTGGATGTAATATATTGTATAAGATATGGTTTGTATATTTGTGGAAATGAGTATTTTAAAACATTAGGAAGAACCATAGAGACCTGTTTATATATAGAAAGAACGTCCTAGTATTTTGGTGAAATATTAAGTTAGTGGTTTCCAAACAAATAAACAAATCTGTTGATACCATCAAGTTGATATAGATCTAACATTGAAGTATCTTGGGGTAAAACATGAAAACATTACTTTTGAACTGTACTTGAATGGGAACTATTTAATGACAACGCTCTTTCTTTACTCATATTTTGACACTCTCTCGGGATATCTTTGATTAATCAAAAGATTTTTATGAACTACTATGAAAGATTTAAAGAAAATGTAACTATTGTTAATGAATAAAAAGTTTAAGAAGGATGTTTGAGGGAATAAAATCCTTTTAGAGATATAATATTATTAAATTTAACATATTTCACACTAAAGTTTTAGTCATTATTAAAATGGAATGAAATAGGAGAAACCATGTAAATGGTGAGAAAAATGGACCATGCAATGAAGACCCTCCGATGGAAGTCATAATGGAAACCATCATGAGAATGATGAATCAACTAACTAATGTTTTGGGAAAAAACTTGAATCAAGCTGAGAGACTCATTTCACCATTAGGGTAAAAACATTTCATTCAATCCTTTATGTATCAAACACCACCAATGTTCAGCGGATCTACTAACCCATTTATTGTGGAATAATTGATAAGCTCTATAGAGAATCTATTTTCTAAACATTATTATTTAGAATAAGTGAAATTCACTATGGTTTTTTAAGATTTATTGGGAGAATCTAATTAGTGGTGGGAACTGATTAAAACACATGAGGCCTGGATGGGATATTGGAGCTATTAATTGGGAAGAGTTCAGGGGAATCTTCTATAATTAGTATTTCCCTCATTCGATGAGAATGAAAATGGTGAAAGAATTTTTTTGACCTAAATAGAAGGATAATGAATATATTTTTAATCAATGAGATAAACATAAAAAGACATTCTCCTAGTGAATCTAGATTTATCCTGGATCTTAATGGGAAGGATGATATAATATTTAGTGGAATAAGACCTCTTATACTAAAGAATTTATCCAACTGAGATTATGAAAACTATAGGAAAATCATACGATGTTCTATGAAGGTCAAACTGGTGTTTGGGGAGACATCATGGTCTCACAAATCGAATTTGAATAAGAGATATCTAGTGATAAACCTGGGGTGGAGCTTTGTTCAAGGAAGATGAGGAAAGCAAGTTCAATTTTCCACATGAATTAAATGTGGGAAGAATCATTTGGGGAAATTTCTTCTCGAGAGAGTGAAGTCTTTCAAATGTGAAAGAGGTGTCCATATTGCTCAAAACTATCATAGTGAATAGAATCCTCAACATATCATCACAAATGATAAAGGGATGATGGTACAATACCTACAAGAATTCTAATGCTTCATGTGTGGACAACTCAAGAACTTTTCCAGTCACATTCCAAATCAGAAGGCGGTGGACACGAATCACCCTCATCCTCGGTATATGAAAAATGAGTAAGGTTGTGATTTTTCAATCATGACCATTGGATTTGAAGCTCTAAATGATGTGGTATAAAGTAATCTTTTTGTTCTATCAAAGACAGAAAGTGCTTTGTTTGATTCTAGTTCTTCACATTCCATTGTTTCCTACAAGTTTTCAAAGAATAGGGAATCATTTACTAAAATGATAGAAGTAGTGTAATCAATCAAGACTCCTAGTGGGATTATTCAAGAATAATATATGTATAGAACCTCTAGTATTTACTTTGGTGTGAACAATTTTATAAAAAATCTAGTGGTCATTCCCATTATAGAAATCAACATTATACCAGGGATGGATTGGATCACAAAGTATAATGATATGATAAAATGAAGAATAAATGAAATATTAGTAGTCTTTAGGGGAAAACCTTGAGTTATCTTCAATAGAGAGATATCCTATCTTAATCTTTGACTAGAAGAACAATTCATAGATTTCTTTATGGAGTCGATTAGTGAAGATGAATAAGGGGATGAACGTAAAAGAATATAAAACGTTCCCATTATTCAAAAATACATTTATGTGTTTTCTGAGGATATACCAAGACCTCCTCCATAAAGGGAGGTATAATTATTTATTAAAATTATTCATGGTTCTAAGATTATATCAAAAACTTTGTATAAATTGAAAAATGTGGAGCATGAGTAATTAAAGAAATAAATCCAAGATCATTTCGAGAAAGGGTTTATCTAACCAAGTGTGTCTCCTTCGGGAGAATATTTTATCATTGTGAAGAAGAAGGATGGATCAATGTAGTTATGCATTGATTATAGATAACTTTATTAGATCAAAGTGTAGAACAAGTACCCTCATCCATGAATTGATTATTTATTTTACCAGCTTTATAAGGCTTAATTCTTATCTAATAATGATATTTAATTTTCTTATCATCAATTACATGGTACGAAATAAGATATTCTAAACACCTCCTTCTGATCAAGATATATGAATTATGATTTATTTTTTATTCCCTTCAAAATGATTATTTCACCTTCTATTTTTATGTATTTGATGAATAAATACTTTAAGAAATTACATTAACAACTTTGTTACAGTTTTTATTGATGATATTATAGCATATTCAAAGTAGTTATAAGGACCATGAGGATCATTTATGACTGATACAAAAAACATTAAAGAATTATAGGTTATTTGTAATGTTCAGAGAGTGTGATTTTTTGTTACAACATGTTTCCCTCTTGGGGAACATTTTCACATGTTAAGGAATCTCATTTGACCCTACAAAGACAAAGGTTGTGGAGGAGTGGCCTCATTCTAGAATAGTAACTGAGATTCATAGTATCCTTGTTTTAGTAGTATATTATAGTGGGTTTTGAAAAATGTTTTTAGAATTTGTAATCCTCTAACTTAGTTAACTTGAAAAGGGGTACAGTTCATCTGAATAAATGAGAGTGAGGAAAGATTCCAAGAGATGGATAAGAGATTGGTTAATGAACCTGTGTTAACCCAACCCTCTATTGGAGAAGGATTTTTTGTTTTTAGCAATTTAGATCTGAAAGGTATTTGGTGAATCCTCAAGAATAATGACATGGTGATTACTTATGCATTTGAATAGATGAAGCCGCTTGACCAGAAATATCCTAAGAATTATCTGGATCTAGTTGTATTTTTTTTCTATGAAGATATGGTGGAACTATCATTATGGGGATACATGTGAAATTTTTACAGAAAACCAATGTTTGAAGTATATTTTAAAGAAAAAATATTTCAACATGAGACAGAGGTGATGCTTGGAAATTCTTAACGACTATGACTGTTCAATACAATATCAACCCGGAAGAGAAAACAACGTTGCAGATTCATTAAGTAGGAAAGACCATGTTGCTCTATCAATGATGAAAATTCAAGGAGATCCTTTGATCAAAGACCTAATTAAATTATACATAGGAATTGTAAGGGAAGAATCATCATCAACGTTATTCCAAATGATTTCCAATCCATCATTACTAGATAAGATCAAGAAATATCAAAGATGTGATTTTTTTGTAGAATAATTTTGAGTTTTTAATGGATGGGAAGTTTCCTAAGTTCAATATTGATCAATAAGGTGTACTATAATTTCCTACAAGGATATGTGTTCTATATATTCTAGAAATAATGAAGGAAATGATGGAAGGATCTCATAGCACTACATTCTCTCTACATTATGGAAACACTAAAATTTATAGGGAACTTCTCTACCATTATTTGGGGGATAACATGAAAAGGGTGATTTTTGACTACCTAACAAGGTACCTGGTGTGTCAACAAGTGAGGGCAGAGCAACAACATCCTAAATTGGTATTACAACAACTATTTATTCTAGAATTGATGTGGGACAATATCACTACATATGTTTTCGTTGGTCTCCCAAAAACATCCAAAGGGAAAAATTCCATATGGTTTATAATGGATCATCTCACCAAGAATTATCTTTTTACCTCTATTTGATATGATTTATCACTTGATCTACTCTCTAATATATACATGAAGTGTTAAGGATTAAGGGTTTTAATATTTCTATCATATTTGATCATGATTCAAGTTTCAAATCAAAATTTTGGAGAAGTCTTCAACATGATCAAGGTACCAAATTGAATTTCAGTATGGATTATCACCCTCAAACTGATGGCCAATCATAAACGACTATTCAAACATATGAGTACATGATAAGAACATGCTCAATGGAATTTAAAGATGGATGGTATAAATATATCACATTATTTGGTTTCTCATACAACAATATCTTCCATTTTAGTATTTTAATGTCTCCATATGAAGCTCTATATGGTAGGCGATGTAGAACTCCATCTTGTTGGAATGAAGCTGGTGAGAGAAACATGTTGGGCCTGATATCATACAAGAGATAAACTAAAAGGATAATGTATTCCAAAGACACAATAATGGAACCTAGATTCATCAAGAGTTCTTGGATGACAACCGTTGAAGAGAGTCCTGTGATTTTGGAAGAAAGGGAAGCTTGGAACCAGTTACATTGGCCCTTTATTAAATCGTTGATTGCATAGAAGTAGTGGCCTTTCGGATTGAACTTCCAGAAAATACATCTCAAGATCAAGATGTTTTTTATTTATCTCTATTGAGTAAGTACATACCTAATCCTTCACATGTACTGAATCTAGAGTTGGTACAATTATAACATGATCTCTCTTATGAGGAGTAGTCGGTGGTGATCTTGGCCCACATGGACAAGGATCTACACAACATGACTAACCACCTCATAAAAGAGTTATGGAGGTACTATATGTATGAAGAAGCCATGTGGGAACCAGGATAATCAACGAGGAAAAAGTACCCACACATTTTCTCTTCTAATTGTAAAAGGTTAAATTTCGGGGAAAAAAATTCTTAAAAGGGGATAATATAACCATGTGAACCTTTTGAATGATAATTCCTTCCACAAAATGTGATCTATATTATTTGGTACTCAACAAATCATTTTCCCTTTATTAGTGAAGTGAGTATAAATCAAAATGTGACCATCAGGTATCAACCATTATATGACTATTGGTCAACATGACTATTATTAATATTACTATTTGAAACTATACTCCTTTTAATAGTTTTAACGTTATAACTATTGTTTATAAATTGAAATGACAAAATAAAATTGTTGTCGAAAAAAGATTCGATGGCCTCATCTAGTGTAGTTATTCCATAAAATTCTCATTTGGTGGAGCTTGGGTGGGAGGTAGCATCACTCGGATTATCTCTATTCAAAGAAAAAAAAATTCTTTACCATGTGATTCTTGACAGAAATTTCATATAGGAGAAGTTTAAGTTAGTGGAAATTACCACTCGGGTGATGTTATCTGAGTTTCCCAATGATTCCATCACAATCGCACACCAAACCCTTAGGTCATATGTGGTAGTTATAAGAATATATATTTCAATGATTTACTTATATAATGTTTTAGCCATCTGTATTAATAAAATGTTTTTTGAATCTTTTTTTCTTTATAATTGTTTTTCTTAAAAAAAATTTGAGATGGATTTTGATAAATTTATTTTTCGGATAGAAGATGTACTTTTCTGGAAACATATAATTATTATAATAAAATATGGTATTATTAATAATTATTATGGTAATTATATAGTGTTCTAAAAATACTCATTTTTATTTACAAATGATAAAATAATTCTAGTCTTTCAAGTATCACATATTTCACTATGCAATTTTACTATGCATTCTCTATCCGATATTATTTTTAATAAATAGGTATTTTTGTAGCTTAAAAAAAATTCATAATATTAAGATATTTCTTATAATAAAAAATTTCATTTTTGATTTCATAATAATGATATTAAGTTAGGGTGAATTTATTATAATTTTATAAAATACATAGTTTTTTGAGAATAGTAAAAATACAGTTTCTATTTTCTGAAAGGATAATAACATCATAGATATATTATAACGATGTAATATTTAATTTAAAATTATTTTCGAGTATTATGTGTTAAATTACCTCAATAGGTGTCCCAAGTGGAAAATAACATGGAGAAATACCATGGGAAATCCCATGGTTTTTCAAATACCACCGACGTGGTGTCCAAGGAAATTAAAAAAAACTCCCCCACATTTACAAAAGATACCCGACAATTCCTTTGTTTCATTTCATTCCAATGTTATAATAAAATACTTTCTAATAGTTTTACCTTTCATGTAGTCCTCACAAGGTTTCCTAAATCCCCCAAGGTCCCAATCTTTGAGTTATAGGAGTCTCTCTTCAAGGTAAGAAACTATCAACTTATTTTTTCATTTCTAGTACACTTATTATGTGGTATGACTTTCAAATTTATATTCTATGTTATTATATAGATTGTATTAAATACCTTTACTATATTTAAAGTTTTATATTAGTGGTATATCCTTGTACCCTCTCTATTTAATGTTTTCTAAAAACATTTTTAACAGTCATTTTGCAGTCGATTTTACATCTGAACATTTCACTCTTTTCTCAAGAAATTGTTTAATTTCCTTTTATGAATACCCAAACCTATTTATTATTTAGGGGTATTCAAATATTTGTTAAAATTATATATTTAATTTTGTTATTGACTTAAATTAATCGCTACTTCCTTTTTTGTGGGTTTAAATTGATAAAGTATCTTATTTTTACGCACTTTCATAAACACCATGACTTTGATGTGAAACTCATTTATTTTATTCTAGACTAGATATATATGAAATGTTTTATTATGATATATTTTGATAAAATTAGTTATGATATATTAAGGTTATTCCCTTATATCACTCCAATACATTGTTTATAGAATATAATCTCTATAGATGACTTGTTTTTTCATTCCTTGGTGAATAACCCTGGTAAATATTTAGACACCTCAGTGATAATACTTGGTGATATTTTTATGAATGACTCAATTAAATTGTATAGTCACTTTTACAAATTATTATTAATGTTACTATTATTATGATATGCATATTTCCCATTGCTTGTTCCATTAGGTATTTCCTCACGTTCTTATTTATACTCTTCATGATCATATGTAAATAGTTTGGGTAGGTTTCCCTTACTAGGCCTACTACTCATCCTTTCCATTGATGTATGTCACTGAGTTATGAGATGAAATAAATTTACTTAGGATGAACCTTTAATAATACTTTCGTGTATAATTGAAAAATTCATTAACTTTCCATGTATTATGTACCTTATTTCTATGAAACTAAACTTGTAAACATTCTCTATTTGTAAAATGTAATGAAAAGTTATGTAATAAAAACATGGGATGCAATAGTTATTATCAAAAAAAAGTTTAGTTATTTGTGTAAATTATTTTAAATCATTAAGAATAACCTTAAATAATATTTTAAATATATTAAAACATCCGGGTATTTTAGAGAAGTATTATTTAAGTGGTTTTAGATCAATGAAATCTTTGTATGGATACAAACATGTGGACGTGGCTTGGGAACAGATGTATCAAAGGGTACAACCTGAAAAATTCACTTTGAGAAAGAATTGAATGCGAATTGGTACATTAAAATAGGTCATGTTTCACTCCTGGTTTGAAACTCCTAGTGGATATGTTTGGTTCATCATAATATTTTTATGAACTATTATGAATGATTTATGGAAATTTTAATTATTGTTAGTGAATAAGAAATTTAACCACTGTGTTTTGAGACATAAAAACCTTTTAGAGTTATATTATTATTAAATATAACATTTATCTCACTATGTTTTTCTTATTTTAGAAAATGGTGGGAAATATGAGAAACTGTGTAAATTGTGAGCGCAATGGACCATGCACAGATGGACCTCTAATGGAAGCCAGGATAGAACCCTTCATGAGAATGATAAATCATCTAACTTGAGTTATGAGAAATAACATGAATCCTATTTAGAGACTAGTCTCACCATGAAGGGAACGACATTTCATTGAGCCCTTTATGAATCAACGACCAACAATTTTTAGTGGATCTACCAACACATTGATTGAAGAATATTGGACAAGCTCTATAGGAAAGATCTTTTCTATAATTTTATGTTAATAATAAGAGAATGTATCTCTTGTTATATACTTTTTAGATTTAGAAACTGATCAGTTGATGAAACTGATTAAAAATATGATGCCAAGAAGGGAGATTTAAGCTATGAAGTGGACACTGTTTAGGGGAATCATCTTTAATAAGTATTTCCCTCATTCTATGAGAACAAAAATGGGGTTGAAATTTATCCAAATGAAGTAGAATTAGAATTAATCTATTGACACTTGTGAGATGAAATTCACAAGAAGTTCCCATTATACCTTTAGATTTATCATGAATCATAATGGAGAGGTTAATAAATTCTTCGGTGGAATATGACCTTATCTATGGATGAATTTATCCAACTAAGACTATAAAAGCTACAAGGAAATATGATGGATTGATATTAAGATACAACTATAGTTTGGTGATATGGAGTGGTCTCACAAATGGATTGAGAATAATAGATCTCTAAATCCAAATCATGGGAGTATCTTTTTTCAAGGAAGGGGAGAAAAGAAATTGTAACATTACACATGCAATAAATTTGGGAAAAAGAATTTGGGAAAATACCTTTTCGTAAGATGGAAGTGTTACAAGTGTGGAAGAGGATTCCATATCACTTAGAACTGTAATAGTGTAGTGAATACTCAACTTTTAAAAGCAAATAGTAAAGGGAATATGGTGCATGACTGACTTTAAGTCCAATTATTGAAGTGTGTATAGCTCAGGAAATTTTATAATCATTGTCCAAATCCAAGGGAAGTGGTGGGGAATCACTATCAATGTCATTATTGGACACGGGATCAAGGTTGTACTTTTTCTATCTAGGTGGATAATGTTTAAGCTCCAAATGATGTGGTGTCATGTAATCTCGTTATTCTCTCAAATCTAGAAACTACTTTGTTTTAGTCTCATTCAACACATTCCATTGTTTCCTCCATGTTTGAAAATAATATTGAATCAATTCCCGAACATCTAAAAGTATATTCACCAATCAAAACTCTTAATGGGATTATCCAAGCATCTTTAGTGTAGAGAAATTCTAGTATTTACTTTTTCAGGAAAAATCTTATTGCAAATTTAGTACTCATTCCCATGCGGAAATTATACCCTATACTAGTGATGGAATGGTTCTAAAAGACTAATTATAAGATCAACATCAAAAGAAATGAAATAAAAGTATTCCAATCTTGAAAACGTATAGTTGCCTTCAGAGGAGAGATATCTCGACCTGAGCTTTGTCTAGCAGAACCACCTGTAGCATTATTTATGTTGTTGATCAGTGAGGATAAAGAAGGGAATGAAATTATAAGAATATAAAATGTTACCATTATTTAAGAATCAATTGATGTATTTACTAAAGAGTTACATATACCCCCCCCCCTATAAAGAGAGGTAGAGTTCTCTATTAAACTCATGTCAGGTTCAAAACCAACAACAAAAACTCTGTATAAAATGAAAAATGTAGAGCTAGTGAAATTAAAGTAACAACTCCAAGATATTTTAGAGAAGGGTTTTATCCAACCATGTGTGTATCCTTGGGGAGAACATATTCTATTTGTGAATAATGATTGATCAATGTGGCTATTCATTGATTATATAGAACTTAATGAGATCACAGTGAAGAAAAAGTAATATCTTCCAACAATTGATGATATATTTGACCAGCTTCTTGGGGATCAAATATTCTCAAAGACTGATCTTTTATCTGGTTATCATCAGTAGAGGTAGATGAAAGAATATATTCTAAATACTTCCTTTCAATCAAGAAACGATCATTATGGTTTTTTAATAATTCCCTTTGAATTGACTAATAAACCTGCTATTTTTATGGATATGATGAATATAGTCTTTATGGACTACCTTGATAACATTGTGGTAGTTTTTATTATCGATATTATGATATATTCCAAATTTATTTAGGTGGGTGAGGATAATATAAGGGCGATACTAAAAAATATTCGGAAGGATAGTTTATTTGTAAATTATATAATGTGTGAGTTTTGGTTACAATAAGTTTCATTCTGGGGGCACATTGTAACCAATGAAGGAATCTATGTTTATCTGAGAAAGACAAATATTGATGAGGAGTGAAATCATACTACAACAGTAACTCGGTTTCATAATTTCCTTGGTTTAGCAAGATATTATAGTAGTTCTTACAAAAATCAGGAATATCTAATCCACTTAACTGGTTATCTGTAAAAGGGGTTATGTTCATTTGGAAAAAGGAGTGTGAGGGAAGTTTCCAACACCTAAATAAGAGATTGTTTACTACACATGTGTAAACATTACCCTCTATCAGATTAGGATTCGTTATTTTTATTTATTCCACTCTGAATGGTATTTAGTGCATCCTCATTCAAAATGATAAGGTGATTGCTTATGCATCTTGAAAGATTAAGCCTCATGAGATGTACTATCCAACCAATTAACTGGAGATGGATGTAGTTGTTTTTCTCTGAATATATGGAGGAACTGTATTTGTGAGGATAAATTTGATATATACACAGACCACCAAAGTTTGAAGTATAACTTCATGCAAAAAAAATTGATCATGGGATATAAAAGATGGTTGAAACTTCTTAAAGACTATGGTTGTTCAATTCATTATCAACTCGGAAGAGCAAACAAAGTTGTTAATGAATTCATTATGTAGGACCCTATTGTTTTTTCAATAATTATGATTCACGGAGATCCTTTGACCAAAGACCTAGTAAAAAAACTAGACATTGGAATTTTAAGGGAAGTGACATCATCGACCTTATCCCGAATGAATTTTCAACCATCATTACTAAATATAATCAAGAAAACTCAAAGGGATGATCATTTGTTGCAGAGTAAGTTTTTGATTTGGATGGATGGGAAATTTTCTGAGTTAAATATTGATCAATAAGGTGTTCTAAAATTTCTTTCAATTCTATATGTTACATATATTCAAAAATTAAAGAAGTAGTATATAGATGAAGCTCTTACCTCCAAATTCACTATACATCATGGAAGCACTAAAATGTATTGGGAAATTTGTGATCATTATTGGTTAGATAACATGAAAAGTGAGATTTTCAACAAAAATACACGGTGCATGGTTTGTTATCAAGTGAATGTAGTTAGAAAACTTCCTAAATGGGTACTACAAGCACTACCCAAACCAGTATGGAATTGGGATAATATCACTATTGATATTTTCATAGGTCTCCAGAAAACATCCAAAGGAAACAATGTAATATGGGTTATAGTAGACCATCTCACCTAGACTGGTCATTTTATCTCTATTCGGTAAGATTTATCCCTTAACCAACTCACCATGATATATGAGAAGGAAGTGGTAAGGCTGAATCGAGTTCCAATTTCTATCATAACTGATTATGATCCAAAGATGAAATCTAAATTCTTGATAATTTTTTAACATGATTTGGGTTTCGAATTGAATTTTATTATGGCCTATCACCCACAATGTAATGGCCAATCTGAAAGGACTATTTAGATAGTCAAGGAAATTTTGAGAACATTCTCAATGAAATTTAAAGGTGTGTGGGAACATCATCTCTTATTAGTTTTGTTCTCATACAACAATTGACTTCACTAAAATATGTAAATGGATATATATGAAGATCTATATGGGATGTGATGTAGAAATCCTACTTGTTGAAATGAATTCGGTGAGAGAAACCTTCTTGGACCTGACTTGTGTAAAAGATGACAGAATTGGTTCATGGGATCTAATAGGACATTAAGGATGCATAGAGTCAGAAAAAGAGCAATGATAAAAAGTATTGAAGGGACTTTGTGTATGATGTTAGATACAAATTCTTCCATTCAATTTCACCATAGAAGAGATTCATGTTATTTGGGAATAAATGGAATCATATCTATAGGAACATTTTCCCCTATAATATCCTGTGTCTCATAGGATTAGTGGCCTATCGGCTGGAACATCCACCAAATATATCTCAATTTAATGATATTTTTCATTTATCTATCTTGCGAAAGTACATACCTAACACTTCAGAAGTACTGAATCTGGAGGTGGTATAACAAGAACATGATCTCTCTTATGAGGACCACCATGAGGATATCTTTGATTTTAGGGATAAGGTTATACACAACAATACTACCCACCTCGTCAAATTTTTATAGTGGAACCACATATATGAATAATCCACATGGAAACTATAGGAAATAATGAGGAGAAGTGTCAGCACCTTTTTTCGTCTGTGTTCCCAAGATGAAATGTCAGGGACAAAATAACTTGAGGGGGGAAGAATATTACGACTCAAACCTTTTGAATGATAATTTTTTCATCACAATGTATTATAAATTCTTTTCTAATCAACAATACTTTTTTACTTTATTAATTAAGTGAGTATAAATTAAAATGCGACCATTAGGTTTCAACTGTTATATGACTATTCATCAATTATGATCATTGGTCAATATGTCGATCGGTTAATTTGTCTGTTTGAAACTATACTCCTTTTAATAATTTTAATTTTAAACCTATAGTTTATAAATAGAAATGACAATGGAAAATTAATGAAGAAAGAGTAGTAGATGGCCTAATAAGGTTGAGTTGTGCCATAAGAATCCGATTTTTCATAGATTTGGAATGAGGTTGAGTCACTAGGATTATCTCTAGACCAATCCGAATCTAAACATCAACATGTGTAGCTTTATAGAAATCACCTAAGGGAGAAGTTCAAGTTAGTGTAAATTTCCAATTAGGCAATGTTATCTGAGCCACCCAATGATTTTATCACCATCTCACACCATACCCATAGGTCATATACAATTGTATAAGGGGTTATGATTCACGGATTTAGTAACAGAAAGTTTAAACCCTTTGTTTTAATAAAATTTGTGTTCTATCTTTTCTCTTTTATGAATATATTTACAAAAAAAATTGAGATGGATTTTGATAAATTTATTTTTCAGACATAAATTTTACTTTTTAGGAAAAATATAATTATTATAATAAACTAGGTTATTAAAAGATTATTTTAATAATATAGTTTTATATAAATTCCCATTTTTATTATAAATGTTAAAATAATTTTAATTTTTCAAGTATCATAAATTTCGCTGCAATTTTTTATTGATTTTTCTTCCACTATTATTATTAATAAATAAGTATTTTTATTGTTAAAAGTTATATTTATCATATTTAATATTAAATCTGATAATATAAATTTCATTTTTGAATTCTTAATAAGGATATTAGTTTAGGATGAATTAATGATAGTTTTACCAAATACTCTAGTTTTTCATGAATAGTAAAAATGCAGCTTGAGTTTTCTGATAAATTAAATCACATCATAGCTATGTCATAATGATGTAATGGTTAATTTAATATTATGGATAAATTTTATGTGTTAAATTAACTCAATATGTGTCCTAAGTATCCAATATCATGGGAAAATACCATGTGCAATCTCATGGTTTTGCAAATACCACCAACGAGGTGTCCTAAGAAATTAATAAACAACTCCAACACTTTTTCTTTAAATATCAACCCATTAATTCTTTTAAATTAATTATAAAATCATCCTAATTTAATATATGATAGTTTTACCTTCCACGTAGTCCTCCCAAGGTGTCCTCAATGCCCCAAATTCCTGATCTTCATTTTTTAGAAGTCACTCTTCAAGGTAAGGGAAATCTCAAATTCTCATTTCCTTTCAGGTTCTATTTTTATCTGGTATGTCTTTAAATTTTCCATACTATGTTCATATATTAATTTTTTAATATCTATTAACTATATTAATATTATTTTATTAGTTTTATACCCTTTTCTCATCTCTTTTTATTTTTTCTAAAACCATGTTTTTTATTCATTTTAATAAAAATTTTACGTCTTGAAATTTCTCTCTTATCTCATGAAATTATTTAATTTATTTTGTGAATTCCCAGAACACTTTCTTATATTGGGTATTCAAATTTATTCCAAAATGATATATATAATTATGGTATTAGAATACATGAAACCATACTTCCTTTACTGTGGGTTTAAAATGTTAAAAGTATCTTGTTTTTATGCACTTTCTAAAACACCATGGTTTTGATATGAAACCCACTTCTTTTATTATCCATGGGATATTTATGAAATGTTTTATTATGATATATGTGAATTAAATTAATTAATAAATAAGAATGATGTGACCTGATATTTCCTTAATTCATTGGCTAATGAATTTAATCTCTAGAGATGACATGTTTTACAATACCTTGTTGAATACCCTTCCTAATTTTTATGACACCTCGGTGATAAATAGTGGTGATATGATTTTGAATGACTCAATTAAATGTTTTAGCCACATTATTATGTTATGATTTATGGTATTATTATTAATATATACATATTTCCCTGTTTTTCATGCCTTTATTTATTTCCTCACGCTCTTATAGATATTCCTCAAGATCACAAGTATATTGTTTCCCTTATTTACCCTTAATGGACCTTTTGCTCACACTTTCTGTTGATGTATGTCACAAAGTTATGAGATAAAATAAATGTAAATAGGATGAAACATGAAGAATACTTTCATGATTAATATAAAAATGTTTTATGTATTCATTTATTATGTACATTATTTCCAACACACATAACTTTTGAAGATCATCAGTTTGTAAAATGTAATGAAAGGATATGTAATGGAAAGGTAGGATGCCATAGTTGGTATCAAAGGAAATTTTAGTTATCTGTGGAAATTAATAATTGAAAAATTTAGGATGAACCTTTCAAACAAGTTTAAATATAGGAAAACATCCTGGTATTTTGGCGAAATATTGAGTAAGTTGTTTTTGAACAACAAAACCACTCCCTGGATACAACCAAGTTGGCGTGGAACTAGTACATATCTTTCTAGAGGTAAGATCTCAAACCATATATTTGATCTACACTCAAATAGGATCTTGTGAATGATAAATGTGCTTTATAAACTCTTATTTTGACCCTCCCAGGGGATATGTTTGGTTAATCAAAATATTTTTGTGAACTATTGTGAACTATTTATAGAATATTTATTAATTGTTAATGAATAACCATTTTAATCATGGAGTTTTAATATATAAAATACTTTTAGAGTTATAATATTATTAATTGTATAAATTTTGTCAGAAATGTTTTCTTATTTTATAAAATGATGAGAAATAGAAGATATTGTGTAAATGGTGAGTGTAAAAGACCTTGCACTAACATATATAGGTTCCGGGCACAGCGGAAGCACGTTGGTGGGTTTTCCCAACTTTAATTTTAACGTTAAACAACGTTCAATCCAAGATCCGTCACGATATAAAACACCGAATCTTCGGAATAGAACGAAGAACGAAAAGAAAAGAAGAGTCCCGGAACCCTTGAGGAGGATCATCATATGTTGATTATAATTAATTCAATTAATACATAAGAATTGCCTTGTTGTAATTCTTTCTTCGTTGATGTGTCCAGTCACGATTCAGTGATCCGGCGTTGCGTCATACAATCCAAGTGTAGGATTCCTCTAGCGGTGATCCACACGTGTGTAACGTATCTCCGGACATCACTGAAGTGATCTCTGGGTGCTAGCGCGGAAGAACCTTCGCTTGCGATGTCCGCCTTCGACCGCCTTGATCCGGTGGAGGATATTGCTCTCGTAACTTGAGGGCGTTCTTGGTGGAAATGGAATTCTCTCTTGGCTTGAGAGTATTTCCAAATCCGTTGTGCACAACAATGGCTCTAAAAAACTGTTGGGGTTTCAAGGATATTTATAATCAGGTTTGAGGTTAATAGAGTTATGATAATAAATAAACGCATTATGCATTTTATTTATTTCATTAACTCTTATTGAAAACCCCCATGTCGAATTATTAATTCCTTGACATACGCCCACGCTGATTATAATAAATATCATTTAATAAAACAATATTTAATCCTCAAAATTCCAATTGGAAAAACTACACGGCTTGTAATAATTAATACATGGCGTGTACTTGTTTTCCATAAAACTACACAGCGTGTATATTTAATATACACGGTGTGTACTTTTATTTTCCATTTTTCTCCACCACAATTATTAGACCTTGAGTAATGACAATTTATTTCTTAAATAAATGTAACTGCATTACACGCTAATAAATATATTATTTTATCCACAGTAAATTCTCTCGAATAACTAGTGTCAAAATAAATGCGATCAGACATCCTTAAGTAATTATTAAACCACAGTCGGGAATAATATTTATTTAACTTTTTATATTAATATTTAACTGAGATACATGGACACACTTAATGTGTGACCCTCTAGGCCTCTTTCTCAGTGGCATTAGGCTGAGCCTGCCTAAAGTCCAAGGTTAGCGTCTAGCAACACGCCAAGGGACCCATAGAGAAAGAAGTTAACGCCACAATGACGTGTCACCTCCTATGAACGCTTACCGTGTAATATAATCCCTTTGTCTCAATATCTCCAATCAAGCGGGTTGCATGCTAGTGCCATCAACCCATGTGTTTGATTATTCTTTGTTTGACTTCCCGGAATTGAACTTGCCCATACCTTACCATGGCCATGGATTTATTTAGGCTATATCAATTCCATCAAAGGGCCTGAGGCATCTACTTCCGTTATGGAATGGAAGGGACAAATCCTTTCCCGTATTATCTATTAATGCGGTATTACTCGTGACACACCCAACGTATCCTACCTCGCTGCGAACAGTGTGTCGTCACAGTTTTCTTCAATACATCTAAGTGCGTGAGTTGTAATACCCATTAATAATAATCTTAAATTCTAAGGATCAATACACACGTCCGTAGATAGGAACATCCAATGACACTATGAAATGTGGATTTCCTACTGGTGGGTCTCGTTCTCATAATATCCTCCTGGATATTACCAAGGGCGCACACCATGAGAAGGTGCCTCAATGTTTTATGAGTCCTCACCCCTAATGACCTGTATTATTTGTGTCCCTCAAATAATATCATCCGGCCAGAGAACATTAATTCAAGAACAGTGTTATGGAACTTTCGGGTTCTCATCATAGCAGGGATCCTCTACGACCCTTTAATGCAACAGCTGTCCTTAGGAAATTATCACATGACATGTCACGCAGAAGAACAATCAAGATGTGATAAGGCTTTTATTTAATGAATAAAGTACAAAGTAGTTGGTTATAGACCACCAACTCCAACAGACTCCCACTTGGACTAGAGCCAACTGCTAACAACCTTTAACCCGCTAGCTCTCACATGATATTCATGCTTCTGCTGAGATAGGCCTTTAGTCATGGGGTCTGCCACGTTCTCTTCCATGGACACTCTTCTCACTGCAACTTCACCCCTTTGATAGGAATCCCTCAAGAGGTGATACTTCCGGAGTATGTGATTTGTCTGTTGATGTGTCCTTGGTTCTTTTGCAAGAGCCACCGCTGCAGTATTATCACAATACAATGTAATGGGATCTTTACATCTAGGCACCACATCAAGCTCCTGGACAAAGTTCCGAATCCAAACGGCTTCTTTCGCTGCATCAAAAGCCACTATATACTCGGACTCCACTGTAGAATCGGTGACAACTGGCTGCTTTGAACTCTTCCAGCTCACAGCTCCTCCATTGAGACAGAAAACATATCCAGATTGTGACTTCATATCATTCTGATCTATTTGAAAACCAGCATCAGCATACCCTCTGATGACAAGCTCTTTGTCTCCTCCATACACCAGGAACAGATCCTTAGTTCTTCTCATATACTTAAGGATAGTCTTAACAGTAGTCCAATGCTGTTCTCCTAGATCTGCTTGATATCTGCCTACCATGCTCAGTGCATAGGCAACATCAAGCCTGGTACATAACATGGCATACATGATGGATCCTATAGCCGAAGCGTATGGGATCTTGCTCATCCTATCTTTCTCCTGTTGTGTTTGGGGACACATTTTCTTAGAAAGATGTAAGCCATGTGACACTGGAACCAATCCCCTATTGGATTTTTCCTTACTAAATCTCTTTAGTATCTGGTCAATGTATGTACCCTGACTTAGTCCAAGCAGCCTCTTGGGTCTATCACGAATGATCTTGATCCCTAGAATGTAGGCTGCTTCTCCTAAGTCCTTAATGGAGAAACACTTGTTCAACCAGTCCTTAACTGACTATAAGGATGGTATGTCGTTTCCAATAAGTAATATGTCATCAACATATACCACTAGGATGATGACTGTATTCCCATTAAACCGCTTATAAACACATGGCTCACATTCGTTCTTAAGGAAACCAAATTCTTTTATGGCTTCATCATATCGAATTATCCATGACCTGGATGCTTGATTTAATCCATAAATGGATTTCTGCAACTTGCAAACCTGTTTGGATTCACCTGGTGTCACAAACCCTTCTGTTTGTGCCATATAGACATCTTCCTGAAGGTTACCGTTAAGGAATGCTGTTTTGACATCCATCTTCCAAATCTCGTAGTCATGGTAAGCTGCTATGGCAAGTATGATTTTTATGGATTTAAACATGGCAACTGGCGAGAAGGTTTCATCATAGTCAATTCCTTGAAGCTGTCTGAATCCTTTAGCCACTATCCTTTCTTTAAAGGTGCTAAATTGACCTTCCATGTCTAGGTTTCTTTTGAATACCCACTTGCATCCAACAGGTTTTACATCAACTGGCTCATCGACCAGAACCCAAACTTGGTTCTGATACATGGAATCCATCTCAGAATTCATAGCTTCTAGCCATCTTGTAGCTTCGGAGCTTTCTACTGCTTCCTTATATGAGATAGGTTCATCATTGTCCAACAATAATGATTCACCATCCTCGGTGACTAAGAAACCAAATCTCTCTGGTTCCCTTACCTCTCTTGAGCTCCTACGCAGTACTTGTGTTTTTGGAACCTCTTCCACGGGGACCTATGGAACTTGTTCCTCTACCAACTCCTGTATATCTTGAGCATCAACTTCATCTAAGTCAATCTTTCCCCCACTATCCTTCTTGAGGATGTACTCCCTCCCAAGAAAGACGGCTTGTCTGGCGACAATCACTTTCTTGTCTTGGGGGTTATATAGGTAATATCCTTTTGTTTCCTTGGGATATCCTATAAAGATACACTTCATGCCCCGGGGTGATAGTTTCTTTCCTGAGAAGGCCTTAAAAACGTCTCGCATCCCCATACACGTGTGTGCGACAAAGTGGGTTTCCTTCCATTCCATAACTCGGATGGAATTCCATTTGCCGCCTTAGTTGGTACTTGGTTTAATGTGTATGCTGCAGTTTGTAATGCATATCCCCAAAAGGATAATGGAAGATCTGCATGACTCATCATCGACCTCACCATGTCCAACAAGGTGCGGTTCCTCCTTTCACTAACACCATTCCACTATGGTGTATAAGGAGGAGTGAGCTGAGATAGAATCCCAGACTCCCATAGAAGATCTATGAACTCTTGGTTCAGATATTCTCCACCTCGATCCGATCGAAGCTTCTTTATCTTCTTACCAAGTTGATTCTCTACTTCATTTTTGAATTCCTTAAATTTCTCTAAGGACTCTGACTTATACCTCATTAAGTAGACATATCCATATCTACTCAAATCATCAGTAAAAGTAATAAAGTAAGAATATCCACCTCTAGCTTCTACTGGAAATGGTCCACACACATCTGTGTGTACCAATCCTAGAAGCTCTGTGGCCCTTTCACCTTGTCCACCAAAAGGGGGCTTGGTCATTTTTCCTTGTAAACAAGCATGACATCTATCAAGTGGTTTTAGCTCAGTAGAGTCTAAATAGCCATCTTGGCAGAGCGTTGTCAAGCGCTTCTCGTTCACATGACCAAGGCGGTGATGCTATAACTGGGTGAAGTATGTGTCATGTGAGTTTGTTTCATTATCGATTGCCAACACTTGGTTTTCATAATTTAATACATACAAACCATTATTCAAATGTTCCATACCATAACATATGTTTTTCTTATAAAAGAGACAACCCTTATTTCAAAACTTGAAAATAAATCCATCCATATCCAAACAAGATACATAAATTATGTTCTTGGTAACACTAGGCACAAAATAACAGTTTTGTAAAACCAAAATCATGCCAGTTGGCAATGAGAGGTGATAGTCTCAAATAGCCAACGCAGCCAGCCTTGCGCCATTGGCAGCTCGAAGATCCACCTCTCCTCTGGTGATCTTTCTAAATCTACTTGTTTCCTGCATTTGAATACAGATGTGATCCCCACAAGCTGTATCTAATACCCTATGTGTAGAAATAGAAAGATTTCACTCGATAACGAACGCACCTTTAGCGTCCCCACGCTTCTGGGTGTAGTTCCTCTTCCAGTGGCCCTTCTTTCCACATGCAAAACACACTGCTTCCCGTTCCTTGCCCTGCCTCTGGATCTTCCCCTTCTTGGAGGGATGGTGCTCAGGGGCTTCAGACCGTTTATAAGTCTTTGGCCCCTTTGCCTTGTCCTTCCTTTTCTTGTTCACCATAAGGACCGCGGGTTTGTCACGCCCCATGTCTTTATCTACCTGGGGAATCAAGGTTAGAAGCTTCGATAGACTCTTTTCATTGCAACTCATGTTATAGTTGACAATGAACCTAGAGAAGGTCTTGGGCAATGATGATAGGATGAGATCTGTACGCAACTCATCTGGGAATTTAATCCCTGAGATGTCCAAGCGTTCAATGTAGCCAATAAGCTTGACCACATGAGGCCCAGCTGGCGCAGACTCTCCAAGCTTCGTGGTAAACAAAGCATTGGAGATCACATAACTCTCCTATCTCGCCTTCTCTTGGTAGAGATCTTTAATGTGAGACATCATGCTATACGTATCCATGTTTTCATGTTGCTTCAAGAGCTCATTAGACATGGACGATAGCATGAAACACTGGACATCTGTGGCATCATCCATGTGTTTCATGTAGAGAGATAATTCCTCATCACTAGCCTCTTTCCCAGGAACAACTGGAATAGGCTCTTCCAGCACATATAATTTCTTTTCGTGGCGAAGGATGATGCATAAACGCCACTGCCACTCATGGAAATTGGTGCCGGTGGGAAGGTTTTCTTTTTCGAGTATGGTGCACAATGATAAGTTTGAAGTCATTTTCTTGTCGTTTCTATAATTTAAGATGAGAAAAGGTTTAGTACTTTATTATAAAAATTGAGACAAATAAATAAATTAATACTTATTAGTCTCCCACTATTTTATCGAAATCCAATAGCCCTCACCATTGACTTCAGAATATTCTATTGCGTGAATATTCTAGTGGCAAGGATCCATATTTCCCTTCGCATTACCCCAACTAGGGTTGGTCAAGAAACTTGAAGGGTTTTAGGTAGTCATTCCAAATGCCAACTGCATTAACACACAGTTCCTTGATCCGCTGAGTGGACTCCCCAATCCTAAAATCCTTTTTGGATTTCCTCAACCTTTGCCTCTTGGTGACACCAAGTCCTGCTGTGGCAGTCAACCCTTGATGCGAACCAGTTCAAGTCAACCCAAATCCTTGAATTAGAATTCCCCGATAATTGAAAGCACCACAACTAGGGTTGGTCAAGAACTTTGAACTATGGTTCGATTCTAACCAAGATTATGGAAGGCTATGCCGACTTAAAATTTATTTTGAGGGATTTTATCCTTATACGTAAATTTCCATTTTATTATCTTTGATTACATGCTTCTTAATATTAAGTGGGATATAATTAAGTGATTAACCATGTCTAAGATAATATTTACGTATAAGCCAATTTTATTTTAGTTCCATCTTTCATTCTCGTTTAATTCATTAATTGTGTGATCATGAAAACATACCCACAATAAATAAACCATGCAACTGATAGAAATAAAATAAATGGTATGATCATGAGCTTTTCTATTGGTTAGTTTATATAGCGGTTGATAAACTAACCCAAGACCTAGGGGAGAAACACCTTGAACCTTTCGGGTTCGTGTTTACAGCTTTCCTCCTGTCCACCTTTGTATCTCCTTGGATTGATTTCATCTGGGCTCCTGACTTGAGCCGCCTCCACTAGCTTGGGAGCTCCATCAATTACATATGCATTTATCTCACACGCATGTGAGGGGGAAAAAGGGGGTTTTACATAAAAGAATCATTGGGCGCGCAGGCCCTACATATTAATGAGGAGATGGCTCGCAGGACAAAAAGTTTAATTTAAATAAATAAATTAAAAGAAACCATTCACATACAAAGGTCTTGGTCTAGATCATGATCATCCATACATGCAACGATATTTACCCATAAATAAAACTATCATTCAATTCTTTAATCGTTCTAGTTTAAGATAAATCACGCTCGAATCAATTAATTATCTTTAATTAATCAATCCTTTTATCTTAAATCCCTTTTCTGAATTTCCTTGAGATTCTCATCCATCGTAATTTTAAACAAAAAAATTCATTTAAAATTATCCTTGTACACAACTTGTACCTTGGAGGCAACCCGGTGAATTCCCATTTATTACGCAGATGTTAAATTAAACACATATATATAAAACACCTATCACGTGTTGTGCCTCAGCTTTACGCCTGCACCATGGTACACGTCTCAAGGGTTTGTATAATATAATAATAAATTTTAATAAATCTGAATAATTTGGGTGAGTACATGGCGTGTAGTTCCGACTACACGGCGTGTAATTTTTCTTCACCATCCATCCGAAGTACAGGCCCGGGGATAGGGCGTGTTAATGTACTTAGGAAATTTTTGGAGTACACGGCATGTACAGTGGGACACACGCCGTGTAGTTTCGGCGTTACATGGTTTCCAGTCGGGCAGGCTATGTACGGAGTACACGAGCCAACCCTAACCCGAAGGGACTACACGCCGTGTTCATTGGACCACACAGCATGTATTCCGGAAACCGTGTGCCACCTGTTTCTGGTCAACACACTATGTCTTAAATTCTTAGAAAGAATCCAATACACGGCCTGATTTGGCGGATCAGTCAATGCATTGAACCTAGACTACACGGTGTGTACTTCCGAATACACGCTGTGTATTCTTGTTTTATACATCCAGAAACATTTGGCTCCTCCGGATGAGTTCCTCTATTTTATTTTAATCAAAATTAAAAGAAAAATCTGTTTCTGTGAGGTGAACGAGAAACGAGAGAGGAGGAACAGATCTAGATATTCAGATTTCGAGAACGATTAAACATGAATTGAAATAACCAAATTATTAAATGCGTAAATCACCAACAAAAAACTAAATAATTATAACCAACGATATGACCCCCCTGATACCACTTGTAGGTTTCGGGCGCCGCAGAAGCGCGTTGGTGGGTTTTCCCAACTTTAATTTTAACGTTAAACAACGTTCAATCCGAGATCCGTCACGATATAAAACACTGAATCTTCGGAATAGAACAATGAACGAAAAGAAAAGAAGAGTCCCGGAACCCTTGAGGAGGATCATCATATGTTGATTATAATTAATTCAATTAATGCATAAGAATTACCTTGTTGGAATTCTTTCTTCATTGATGTGTCCGGTCACGATTCGGTGATCCATCGTTGCGTCGTAGAATCCAAGTGTAGGATTCCTCTAGCGGTGATCCACACGTGTGCCACATATCTCCGGACATCACAGAAGAGATCTCCGGGTGCTAGCGCGGAAGAACCTTTTCTTGCGATGTCCGCCTTCGACCGCCTTGATCCGGTGGAGGATCTTGCTCTCGTAACTTGAGGGCGTTCTTGGTGGAAAGGGAATTCTCTCTTGGCTTTAGAGTATTTCCAAATCCATTGTGTACAACAATGGCTCTAAAAAAAAGTTGGGGTTGCGAGGATATTTATAATCATGTTTGAGGTTAATAGAGTTATGACAATAAATAAACGTGTTACGCGTTTTATTTATTTCATTAACTCTTATTGAAAACCCCCATGTCGAATTATTAATTCCTTGACATGCGCCCACACTGATTATAATAAATATCATTTAATAAAACAATATTAAATCCTCAAAATCCCAATTGGAAAAACAACACGGCGTGTAATAATTAATACATGGCGTGTACTTGTTTTCCATAAAACTACACAACGTGTATATTTAATATACACGGCATGTACTTTTATTTTCCATTTTTCTCCACCACATTTATTAGACCTTGATTAATGACTATTTATTTCTTAAATAAATGTAACTGCATTACTTGCTAATAAATATATTATTTTATCCAAAGTATATTCTCTCGAATAACTAGTGTCAAAATAAATGCGATCAGACATCCTTAAATAATTATTAAACCACAGTCGGGAATAATATTTATTTAACTTGTTAAATTAATATTTAACTGAGATACATGAACACACTTAGTGTGTGACCCTCTAGGCCTCTTTCTCAGTGGCATTAGGCTGAGCCTGCCTAAAGTCCAAGGTTAGCGTCTAGCAACACGCCAAGGCACCCATAGAGAAAGAAGTTAACGCCGCAATGACGTGTCACCTCCTACGAACGCTTACCGTGTAATATAATCCCTTTGTCTCGATATCTCCAATAAAGCAGGTTGCATGCTAGTGCCATCAACCCATGTGTTTGATTATTCTTTCTTTGACTTCCCGGAATTGAACTTGCCCATACCTTACCATGGCCATGGATTTATTTAGGCTATATCAATTCCATCAAAGGGCCTGAGATATCTACTTCCTTTATGGAACGGATGGGACAAATCCTTTCTCACATTATCTATTAATGTGGTATTACTCGTGACGCACCCAACGTATCCTACCTCGCTGCGAATAGTGTGTCGTCATAGTTTTCGTCAATACATCAAAGGGCGCGAGTTGTAATACCCATTAATAATAATCATAAAGTCTAAGGATCAATACACACGTCCGTAGATAGGAACATCCAATGACACTATGAAATGTGGATTTCCTACTGGCGGGTATCGTTCTCATAATATCCTCCTGCATATTACCAAGGGCGCACACCATGAGAAGGTGCCTCAAAGTTTTATGAGTCCTCACCCCTAATGACCTGTATTATTTGTGTCCCTCAAATAATATCATCCGGCCATAGAACATACATTCAAGAATAGTGTTATGGAACTTTCGGGTTCTCATCATAGTAGGGATCCGCTATGACCCTTTAATGCAACAGCTGTCCTTAGGACATTATCACATGACATGTCACGTAGAAGAATAATCAAGATGTGATAAGGATTTTATTTAATGAATAAAGTACAAAGTAGTTGGTTCTAGACCACCAACTCCAACAACATCCCTCTGATAGAAGCCTAAATTGAAACCTTCATGAGATTTTTGAATCAACTAAATCAAGTTATAGGAAATAACATGAATCAAAATTATAGACTAGTTTTAAAATAAAGGGAAAAAATTTACATTGAGTCCTTTAAGAATCAACAACCACTAATGTCTTGTGGATATACCGACCCATTGATTTTAAAATAGTGGATAAGCTCTCTAAAAAAGAACTTTTCTATTCTTCATTGTTCAGAACAAGAGATTGTAAATTTGGTTGTGTACTGCTTAGAGGGAGAATATGTCTCATGGTGGGAAGTGATTAAAAACATTATTCCATGAGGGTTGATTGGTTCAATTGAGTCAGAAGATTTTAGGTTATCCTTATTTAATAAGTATTTCCAATATTCGGTGAGAATGAAAATGGGGAAGTAATTTCTCGAAAAGAAGTATAAGGAGAATGAATCTATTGGTAGTTATGAGATGAACTACACAAGACAACTCTATTATACCTCTAGATTTATCATGGATCCCAATGAGAAGTAATTGCTAATAAATTAAAGCCTCAAATTCTCAACACAAAAGAAATGGGGAAGATGGTGCATGCCCTACCTGAAGTCCAATGCTTCAATTGTGGACAGTTCGGGCAATTTTCCAATCATTATCCAAATATGAGGACAATGGAGGGGAATCACCATCAACCTTAGTATAGGCTGATTGATATAATATTTTCATTATTTTTTATTTTTATTTCAAATATTTACACCACCTAAGTTCATCAAGTTATGTTTAATGACATCATTTTTGGATTTATGGTATGTTTTATGTTAAAATTGGAAAGTTTCCTAATTTTTGAGAATTTAATAGATTTTATATGGTTTGGTATTTCGACCATATCTTTAATAATATAATCCCAATTTATGTGATTCGTTATTTGGAGGAAATCTGGATTCTCACTCTACAACTTTTTCTTTTGGGGTCTAATATAATTCAGCCATCAAAGGACCCTCAAAATTCAATTAATGTGGAGAAAGATTCTAGACAACCATGTGGACCACAGATCAGTTAATCCATAATAAATCGGCCATAATAGCTCCAATTAAGGTTCTTCAAATTGGAATAGGTATTTAATTCCGATATTAATATCCCTGTTTCATATCATAGAGATTGAGATTCATTAAGTCAGATATTGGATGGGAAACATTGAAGGATGATTTTTTGAAATCTCACTGAGAAAAAGTCAAACTTAATATATGTTACCTATCTTTCTCTATAGCCGTCCAATTAATTTGATAGTTGGATGAACAAAAGGAAATTTTATTTGGAAAATTATATGATAGAGGACCTTTTGGTTATTCGAGAAGAAGTGTTCCAACCAAAAGCAAACTTTCAAAGGACAGAATCTGCTGGACAATTTTTCTTCTTTTATCTTTCTTTCTTTTCTTTATCAATGTTTTGTAATGTCTTCTCCTTCCCCATAAATCTCTATTACCTTTACCATGGTGGGGTAAACATTTGAGTTATTGGGGAAGGGTATGTTTTCTATTTTTTAATGCTTTAGTTCAAGCACATTATTGAATAAACATTCTATCTCTTTTCTGTAATGTTTTTTTTCAATGTCATATAGAGGGTTTTATTTTAAAGTGTGATCATATTTTCTTATTGATTCCATTATTGATTTTTGATTTGATCAATGATCATTATCTCCCACAACTATATTTTGGTTTATATACGATTGAATAGACCAATTCTTAGTGGTGACGTACTCAACGATTGTCAGTATGTGTGAAAGTAGTGGTGAATGTTTTTGATTTCTTGGGATAAACAAGACCTGATCGGGTATTGCCTATGTCAATAGAGGTTATTTACTATAACTATAATGAACATGGAAGAAGATTAGACCATACTGAGATCATGGTAAGGAATTCTCATAGAATCACCAATCGACCAAATGAGTGAGAGGAAACGATTGCGGAATCTCACTTTAAGAAACATAGCAGAAGAGGATAGAATAAAATAAAACAAGGATAGCATTACAATTAGAAAACTAACCCCGACCTAATCACCCTTCTCATATCATAGTTTTCAATTTTTCTTTTGTTAATTTGTTTCTTTCCGTTTTTAATTTTCCTTCCAAAACCAATTAAATCTCATAATCCACCGATTTTTTCCTCTAATTAAGTGACAAACATAATTGTTGTGCAATCCTCTCGGGAGACAACATAGGTTAACAAATTTAATATATTTTAACTTAGGTAATATTTGTTTTTGTCACACCCCACGACAGGTACGTGTCTAAAATTGGCACTGTTTCTGGGGAGGTTGTTCCAACAATCCATTTGTATATATTTAACTCTTAAAAACATAAAAAATAAATATTTTTCCATGATTTTCTCAAAAGACTCTTTCTTTATTTCATGGAACAATTATCCACGAGTAAAAGAAACAATTATTGAATCATCTTGGTCTATAGAGGATAGTGTTTATCTCCTTACTAAAATGATCTAGGGAGATCAAATCCAAATCACCCAGGAGGATGAATTCAAGTATCTCATTCAAGACCTTAAAGCACACATTGATTACTCAGTATTGGAGGGATTGACCATAGAATTAGTTAAACTCCAAGATTACATCTCATAATGTTATCAAGAAATGGTCAACGTGCAACAGGAAGAGGAAGTTCAATCAAAAGATAAATTGCATGGACTTTGGGACGAAATACAGGACCTGGACAGAAAAATGGAATGGCTAATTGAATATATTCACACATCCCAAGAGAAACCCGGAGCTGAATTTGAGCCATTAGTGGAAGTGGATTTCCTGCTAGTCCTTGATGTTTAAGAACCTAGGGAGACCATGATTAAATTAAATTAAGATCCATTTGTCCCTTCTCAACCATTTCTGAAGAAGATTGATGAAGAAGTTGTGCCTTATGAAGTAAGTATGGGAGATCAACAAGATCTGGATGAGTTCTGTAAGGAGTGTGAGGAACAACCTGATTCCCATGTTCATTATAATGCAGAAGATCTAACATAATTAAAGTAAGACACCACCAACAAGGTAGAATTTTAATTGTATATTGAGGTGTTTGACTACCTACCTCAAGCTGGTGAAATTCAACTCCAAGAGGAACTTCCCATTGAAGAAACAAATGAGGATGAGAAAACTGAAGGAGATGATCTTTTCACGAACTCATTGTATTCTACTTTTATTTAAACTAAATTAATTATCACCTCCCCTTGCTTTAAATTTTCAGATTCAGAAAAATCATGTATTTTCTTGGCGGATGAGGAAGAAAGGGAAGATGCGCTTAAAGAGGAACAGTTGAAGCTCCTCGAACATCATGATTGTTTATTAGAGGGAGTTCAAGGGGAGATACACATGGATTTTCCTGAGGCAAAAGAGACACATGATGCTTACATTGAAAGGGAGTAATATTAATTTGACACTTCATGCTTTATCTTTGTTCAAATATAATTATACTCTAACATTCCCATTTATTTTTTCAATGATACATCATACCTTCATCAACCACTGGAGAATGAAGGGGAGGCTATGAAAGTGGAAACCAAGAAAGTTGAGGACTCATTCATTGTCCTACCCCCACCAATAATGTTGTATTTTATTTTTCTAGTGGTGGATTTGGTGTAATATACTAATGGATTCCTCAACAAAAATAATAAAGAGCATGATGTAAAGAAGACGTTTTATTAGTTCGTCATAAAGAAACTCCACCCACCATCAGATTGGGGATAACCAACTAAAACTGCCCATCTGGAGGCAGTCAAAACACACGGCCCACTTGGGGGATTAAAACAAGATCTATCCTTTTCTCATCCTATTTATATTTTCATTTCTTTCAATAAATTTCTTATGTTTTTTTTCATCCAGGTTTTTAGTGTGCAACACTTAGGAGCTTAACTCAATGTTTTATTACTAATAAGTCAGGTTTTACCTCTCCTTTACACTTTCTTGCTTTTGTGTTTCATTTTAATATCTACTTACATGTTAAATAAACATTAATACATTGAGGAAATTGCACAAATTTATTGTGGGGGAGGGAACCTTTTTAGTTTAGGATTCTCGTTTGTTGTTTATTTCATTAAAAAAAATTGCATGTTTTCAAATTTTTGTGTGTTTATTTTTAATTTTTTTTTGTCTGTTTTTGAAATGGTTGAGCTGAAATGATTATCATGGAAATTTTTGAGACCCTTGACATTTAGTGAACCAATTTATTCTATGAAACTGAGCTTAAATAAATGATGAGAATGATTTTGTTTCAAGTTCAATTATTTTGGAATTTCAGGAAAAGTACTCATATTTTTGAATCCCATGTTACATCTCACTGTCTATATCTTTGAAATTACTTTCTCGTGAGGCTTCTGAACCATTTTTGTCGTATTATATTCATTCACCTCACTTCTTGAGTGAACCAGACCATGCTTGTCTTAAGAAGAATATTATTTATTTCATTCAAAACATGAAAGTTTGGGGTATATGTGTTTGAAATTATTAAGGAATTTATTTGGTTTTAAGACCCTTTTTAATATACTCCCTTTCATTCTAGCCCAACTTGTACATTTAATCCTTGTATCCCTTAGAATCCATGAACAACCTATTTGGTTAGCCACTTTACTGGACAATTTTCCCTATCCAACCTGCTCTTGAAGTGAAATTGCATGATCTAGTTGAACTTAAGTGTGGGAGAAGCTGTCTTGTGTTGTGATAACTCATTTGGTGAAACATTGGGTGAAAATTATAGTGCTGAAGAGATGTGTGTGCTGATGAAAAATCATTATGTTGAATGTTGTGCCTTTTCTAGAGCATTCATGATAAGAGAAGCTGTGACTTTCTGGAGCTTCTAATGGAGGAAGAATGTTGTGCCTTTTCTGGAGCATTCGAGGGAAATCATGTTGGGTATGATTGAAATTATTTATGAAATGCTGAGATGTTTGAACATTTCTTTAGAATTTATGATGATGGAGCTGAATGTATACTAAGTGGAGTGATGAGGATTCCATACTTGAGTGAAAATTAGAATTGTGCAATTTTCCTTAAAAAAGAGCCAAGCCCTCCTCATTCAGCCTCAGAATTTTTTTTACATGAAAATCCCACCAACCAAAAGCCATAGAACAACCTTGAAAAGTCCTCATGATAAACACATGTCCTTGACTCACATCAGGAGGATAAGTAGTAGTTTTTCGTACCTATGATGACTGTTTCATTGGCTTGTATGAGAACAACTTTGTTGAAAATTGATATTTGGGAGATGAGAGAAAACTCATGTGAGGTTGGTGCCTTGTTTGAATTGGAGGAGAAATGAAGAGGAAAAATATTTAATGGTCTGATTTGAGAACTTGGAATAATGGTTATGGGTGATGCATAATAGCTTTTATTTCATTGTGTGGAATTGGTGGATCTCAATGGAATGTGTTTCTAATTTTCTTTAATTTGATTTGTATTTTGACATGTCTGGGATTCCAATTGCTAAGTGTGGGGGAAATGATAGAGATAATATTTTAATTATTTTTAATATATATTTCAAATATTTACACCCTCCAAATTCATCAATTTATGTTTAATGGAATAATTTTTGGATTTGTGGTATGTATTGTGTTAAAATTGGAAAGTTTCCTTCTTTTAGGAAATATTTATTTTCTTAAAACAATTTTTTCTTCTGGGGTATGATATAATTTGGTCATGGAAGGACCCTAAAAATTCAATTAATGTGGAGAAAGATTCTGGATGACCATGTGGACCCCAAATAAGTTAATCCATAATAAATCAGTTATAATAGCTCCAATTAAGGGGATTCAAATTCGAATAGGCATCCAAGTCATATATTAGTATCTCGGTTTAACATCATGGAGATTGAGATTCATTAAGTCAGATATTGGATGGGAAACATTGAAGGATGATTTTTGGAAATTTCACTGAGAAAAAGTAAACCTCAATATAAAAATCATATCTTTCTCTCTAACAATCCAATTAATTTGATAATAGGAGGAACGAAAGAAAATTTGATTTGAAGAATTCTATATGAAGGTACCTTTGGGTTATTCGAGATGGGGAGTGCCAACCAGGAGCAAACTTTTGGAGGACAGAATCGGCTGGACAGTTTTTCTTCTTTTCTCTTTCTTTCAATTATTTTTCATAATTTTGTAATGTCTTCTCCTTCCCCATAAATCTCTATTACCTTTACCCTAGTGGGGTAAACATTTGAGTTATTAGGGAAGAATTGGTTTTCTATTTTCTAATGCTTGAGTTCATGCATTTTATTGAATAAAAATTCTCTCTCTTTTCTGTAATGTTGTTTTCAATTTCATATAGCGGGTTTTATTATCAAGTGTGATCATATTTTTTTTGATTCCGTTACTAATGTTTTCCTTGGAAAATGATAATTATCTCCCTACACTAGGTTTTGGTTTATATATGATAGAATAGACGAATTCTTAGTGGTGAACTACTCGGCAATCGTCAGTACGTGTGAAAGTGGTGTTGAATGTTTTTGATTGCTTGGGATAAACAAGACCTGATTAGGTATTTCCTGATCCAATTGATGTTATTTACTACATATATCATTCACATAGAAAGAGAGTATACCAAAATGAGATCTTGGTAATGAATTCTCTCACAATCACCATTTGACCAAAGGGGTGAGAGGAAACGATCTCAGAATCTCACTTTAAAGAACATAGCAGAAGAGGTTAGAATAAAAAAAATAAAGATATAATTACAATTAGAAAACTGACCCTGACCTAATCACCCATCTCATATCATAGTTTTCAATATTTTCTTATGTTAATTTGTTTCATTCCATTTTTAATTTTCCTTCCAAAAACTAATTAAATCTCATAAACCTCCCATTTTTTCCGCTAATTAAGTGACAAACGTAATTGTTGTGCACTCCTCTCTGGACAGAACATAGGTTAACCACTTTACTACATTTTAACTTAGGTATTATTGGTTTTTGTCACACCCCATGATAGGCACGTGTCAAAACTTGGCTCCGTTGCCGGGGAGGCTGTGCCAATAATCCAATTGTATATATTTAACTCTTTAAAAAAACATAAGAAAAATCTTTTTCCTTGATGATCTCAAATTATTTTTTCTTTAATTCGTGGAACAATTATCCACGAGTAAAAGAACCAATTATTGACTCATCTTGGTCTACAGAGGATAGTGTTTCTCTCTTTTCTAAACAGATCAGGGGATCTCGAATCCAAATCACCAAGGGGGATGAATTCAAGGATCACATTCAAGACCTTAAAGCACACCTTGAATACTTAGTATTGGAGGGATTGACCAGAGAATTAGTTGAACTCCAGGAGTACTTCCCAGAATTTTATCATGAAATGGTTGAGGTGCAACAAGAAGAGGAAGTTCAAAAAAAAGATCAATTTCATGGACATTGAGAAGAAATAAAAGACCTAGAGAGAAAAATGGAATGGCTAGTATAATATGTTCACACAAACCAAGAGAAACCTGAACCTAAACATGGGCCATTAGTGGAAGTGGATTCCCCGCTAATCCATGATGTTTAAGAACCTGGGGAGACCCTGATGGAACTAAAGGAAGATCCATTTTTCCCATATCAACCATTTCTAAATAATATTAATGAAGAAGATGTTCCTTATGAAGTAAGTATGGGAAATCAACAAGATCTGGATGAGTTCTAGAAGAAGTGTAAGGAACTACTTGATCC
This sequence comes from Viscum album, assembly GCA_963277665.1. Taxonomy (NCBI): domain Eukaryota; kingdom Viridiplantae; phylum Streptophyta; class Magnoliopsida; order Santalales; family Viscaceae; genus Viscum; species Viscum album. Next base: position 197,863,176 of record OY728121.1, on the reverse strand, counting down.
CCTTGTTCATTATAATATAGAAATTCTACCATCATTGAATGAAGACACTACCAACAAGGTATAATTTGAAGAGTATATTGATTTGTTTGACTACCTACCTCAATATAGTGATGTTCAACTCCAAGAGGAACCTCCCATTGAAGTACCAATTGAATCCGACAAAACTCAGGGAGATGATCTTTTCATGAACTCATTGTATTCTAATTTAATTGAAACTGAATTGAGTATAACCTCCCCTTGCTTGAAATTATTAGATTCGGACAACTCATGTATTGTGTTGGCAGATGAGGAAGAAATGGAAGAAGAACTTAAGAGGAACAGTTGGAGCTCCTCGAACATGTTGATTGTTTATTGGAGGGAGTTCAAGGGGAGATCCACATGGATTTTCTTGAGGAAAAAGAGACAGAAGATTCTTAATTTCAAAGGGAGTAATTTTATATTGACACTTCATCCTTTAACTTTGTTCAAATATAATTATACTCTAACATTCCCTTTGATTTCTTCAATGACACATCTTACCTTCAGCAACTATTGGATAATGAAGGGGAGGCTGTTAAATTGGAAGCCAAGAAATATGAGGACTCATTCGTGTCCTACCCCCACCAAGTAAGTTGTATTTTATTTTCCTAGGGGTGGATTTGGTTTACTATACTCATGGGGTCACCAAAAAAATAATAAAGCACATGATGTAAAGAATAAGTTTTATTGGTTCATCACAAATAAACTCCACCCGCCATCAAATTGGGGATAACCAACTGAAACTGCCCATCTGGAGGAATTCAAAACCCAGGGACCACATGGGGTATTAAACCAATATCTGTACTTCTTTTCTCATCCTATTTATATTTTCATTTCGTTCAATAAATTTCCTATGTTTTCTTATGTTTTCTTCTTCCAGGTATTCAGTGTGAAACATTTAGTAGCATAAATCAATGTTGCATTACCAATAAGTTAGGTTGCACCTCTCCTTTACACTTTCTTACTACAGTTTTTCATATTAAAATCTTATTACATGTTAAATAAACATGAATTCATTGAGGAAATTTCACCAATTAAGTGTAGGGAGGGAAACTTTTTTGTTTAGGATTCTCATTTTGTTTGTGTTTCTTTAAAAAAATTGCATGTTTTCAAATTTTTGTGTGTTTATTTTTCAGTTGATTGTGTGTTTTTGAAAAATTTGAGTTGAAATTATTAATATTTCAATTTTTGAGACCCATGTCATTGAGTGAACAAATTTATTCCATGAAACTAAGATTAAATTATTGCTGAAAATTATTTTGATTCATGTTCAATTCTTTGGGAATTTCATACTCAGATTTTTTAATCACATGCTACATATCACTGTCCATATCATTGAAATTGCTTTCACGTGAGGCTTCTGAACCATTGTTGTCATATTATTTTCATTCACCTCACATCTTGACATAACCATTCCATGATTGTCTTCACCATAATTTGAATTATTCCATTCAAAACATGACGGTTTAGGGTACATGTGTTTTAAATGATTGAGGCATTTATTTGGTTTTATGCCCTTTTTCTAGATAATTCCTTTCATTCTGGACCACCTTGTACATTTAATCAAAGTATCCCTTAGAATCCATTAACATCCTGTTAGGTTAGCCACATTACAAGTCAATTTTCCCTATCAAACATACTCTTTAATTGAAATTGCACGATCTAGTTGAACTTCAGTGTGGAGGAAGCTTTCTTGTGGTGTGATAACTCATTTTGTGAAACATTGGGTGGAAATTAAAATGCTAAAGAGATGTGTGTGCTGATGAAAAATCATTCTGTTGAAAGCTATGACTTTTCTGAAGCTTTCATGATAAGAGAAGCGGTTCCTTTCTAGATATTCTAATTGAGGAAGAAAGATGTCCCTTTTCTGGAGCATTCAAGTGAAATCAGGTTCGATAATATTGAAATTTTTGCTGAAATGCTACGATTTTTGAACATTTCGTGAGATTTTATGATTATGGAGATGAATTTCTACAAAGGGGAGTGATGAGGATACCATACTTGAGTGAAAATTAAAATTGTGCAATTTTGCTTAAAAAAGAGCCAAGCCCTCTTCATTCGGCCTCAGAATTTTTTTTCACATGAAAATCACACCAAACAAAATCCACAGAACAACCTTGCAAAGTAATCATGATAAACACATGTCCTTGACTCACATAAGTAGGAGAAGTAGGTGTTTTTCAAACCTATTGTGACCCTTGCATTGGTTTGGATGAGAACAACATTGTTGAAAATTGATATTTGTGAGATGAGAGAAAACTCATGTGAGGTAGATGCCTTGTGTGCCTGGGAAGAGAAATGGAGAGGAAAAATATTTAATGTTATTATTTGAGAACTTGGAATAATGGTTTTGGATGAGGCATGATATCTTTTATTTCTTGGTGTGGAATTGGTGGATCTCAATGGCATGTGTTTAGAATTTGCTTTAATTTGATTTTGATTTTGAATTGTCCGGGAGTCCAAGTACTAAGTGTGGGTGATTTGAAAGAGATAATATTTTCATTTTTTTTATATGTATTTCAAATATTTACACCCCACAAATTCATCAATTTATGTTTAATGACAAAATTTTTGGATTTATGGTATGTTTTGTGTTAAAATTTGAAAGTTTCCTAATTTTGGGAATCTAAAGGATTTTATATGTTTTTATTATTCGACCATATCTATTATAATATAATCCCAATTTATATGATTTGTTTTTTAGGAAAGCTAGATTTCCGGGATACAACTTTTTTTCTGGGTTATGAAATAATTCGGCCATAAAAGGACCCTAAAAATTCAATTGATGTGGAGAATGTTTCTGGAAAACCATGTGGACCCCACGTCAGTTAATCCATCATAAATCGGTCATAATATCTCTAATTAAGGTGATTAAAATTGGAATGGTCCTATAATTCAGATATTCATATCTCTGTTGAATATCATGGAGATTGAGATTCATTAAGTTGGATATTGGATGGAAAATATTGAAGGAAGATTTCTGGAAATCTCGCAAAGAAAAAGTCAACCGCAATAAATATTACATATCATTCTCTATACACTCCCAATTAATTTGATATTTGGAGGAATGAAAGGAAATTTGATTTGTAGAATTATATAATTAGGTACCTTGGGGTGATTCGAGAAGGAAGGGTTCCAACCATGAGCAAAATTTTGGGGGATATAATCTGCTGGACAATTTTTACTCATTTCTCTTTGTTTCTTTTCTTTTTCACAGTTTTGTAACACCTTATCCTTCACCATAAATCTATATTACCTATACCATGGTGGGGAAAAATATATTTATTGGATAAGGTATGGTTTTCTATTTTTTAATTCTTGAGTTCATGCACTTTATTGAATAAAAATTCTACCTATTTTCTGTAATGTTGTTTTTAATTTCAAATAGCGGGTTTTATTATCATGTGTGATCGTATTTGATTTTTGCTTTCGTTATTTATTTTTTTTCTTTATTCAATGATCATTATATCCCTCCACTAGGTTTAGGTTTATATACAATGTAATCGACCAATTCATAGTGGGGAAATACTCGGCAATCGTCAGTACGTGAGAAAGTGGTGGTAAATGTTTTTGATTGCTTGGTATAAACAAAACCTGATTAGGTATTGCCTATGTCAATTGAGGATATTTACTACAACTGTCATGCACATGTAATGAGTGTTTACCAAACTGAGATCTTGGTAAGGAATTCTCTCACCATCACCATTCGACCGAAGGAGTGAGAGCAAATGATTGCAAAATCACACTTTAAACAACATAGTAGCAGAGGTTAGAATAAAAGAAAACAACGATATCATTACAACTAGAAAACTGATCCCGACCTAATAACCTTTCTCATATCATAGTTTTCAATATTTTCTTATGTTAATTTGTTTCATTCCATTTTTAATTTTTTTCCAAAACAAATTAAATCTCATAAACCACCCATTTTTTCCTCTAATTAATTGACAAATGTAATTGTTGTGTACTCCTCTCTGGAGAAAACTTAGGTTAACCACTTTATTACATTTTAACTTAGGTAATATTTGTTTTTGTCACACCACAAGACATGCACATTTCATAGGCCAAGGGAGAAATTTCATTCTTTTTCTATCATAAAGGATGTTGTTGTAGTTCCAAATGTTGTTTGGATTGTACTCCCATTGATATCTAAAAGCTAGAAAGCACTTTTTTTATTCTAGTTCTATATATTATTTGGTTTCATCGAAGTTTTTAGGGATATTGAATCAATTAAAGAACTTCTAGATGTAATGTTATTAATCAATACTCTTAGTCGTATTATCCTAGAATTGTCATTGAATAAAAAACAATAGAATTTACTTTGGCAACCACAATATTTTGACAAATATAGTTGTCAATCCCACGCTAGAATTCAACACTATTCTTGGGATGGACATTCTCTAAAAGTATAATTCTCATATAAAATGTTGAAGCAAGGAAATATCAGTATTCATGAGTGTAAAGCCTATATTTATCTTCAAAGGAGGGATATATCTACTAGAACATTGTCTAGAAGCACCACCCATAGCATTCTTTATGGAGTTTATCGGTGAAGATCAACAATTTGATGAATGTATAAGAATAGAAAATTATCCCATCATTCAAGAATACATTGATATATTTAATTTGGATTTACCTGACCCACCCCTATAAAGAGAGGTAGAGTTATCCCTTGAACTCATTCCTGGTTCCAAGCCGATATCAAAAACTCTGTATAAAATGGAAAATGTGGAGCTGGATTCAAGATATTTGGGAGAAAGGGTTTATCTAACCAAGTGTGTCTCCCTAGGGAGTTCATGTTATCTTTGTAAATAATATGGATGGATAAATGCATCTGTGCTTTGATAACCAAGAACATAATGGGATCACATTGAAGTACAAGTACTTTCTTCCAAGAATTTATGGTTTATTTGACTAGCTTCATGGGTATCAGTTATTCTTTAAGATTGATCATTGTTATGATTATCAGAATTTGGGGGTGAAGAAAGAATATATTAAAAAGACTACCTTCTGATCAATATATGGTCATTATGATTTTGTTCTTATGCCCTTTGGATTTCTAATTCACCTAGTATTTTTATGGATTTTATTAATAGAGTCTTTAAGGACTACCTTGATAACATTTTGGTAGTTTTTATTTAAAATATTATGATATATTCCAAAATTCATGAGAAAATTGAGTAACATCTAATGGTGATACTAAACACTCTATGGAAGGATATATTATTTTAAAATTTCAGTAGGTGTATGTTTTTGTAACAACAAGTTTCTTTCTTGGTGTACATTGTAACCAGTAAAGGAATCTCTATAGACGCTGCAATGAAAAAGGATGTTGAGGAGTGGCCTCATCCTAAAATAGTAAATAAGATACATAGTTTCCTTGGTTTAACAAGATATTATATGAGGTTTTTGAATAACATTTCATGAATTTCTAATCCACTAACCAAGTTAACTTGAAAAGTGGTTTGGTCTATTTGGAAAATGGAGTGCGAATAATTTTTTTGAGAGATGAATAAGATATTGGTTACTTCGCCTTTGTAAACTCTACCCTCTATCAAAGAAGGATTCATTGTTTTTAGTGATGCATCTCTGAAAGAACTTGGGTGATTTCTCTTGGAAAATGACAAGGTGATTGATTATGCATCTCGATAGTAGAAACATCCTTATCAGAACTATCAGATCCATGACATGGAGTTAGTTGTAGTTGTTTATACTCTAAAGATATAGAGGCACTATCTTTATAGGGTGAAATGTGATATATACACAGAACACCAAAGATTGTATTATATTTTCATGAAATGATAATTGAACATGAAATATTGGATATGGTTGGAACTTTTTAACGACTATGACTAGTCAATTCATTATCACCCCGAAAGAGAAATAAAATTAATTGATTCATTAAGTAGGAAGGGACATGTTTTTATACTAATGATGAGGATTCTAAGAGATCCATTAATCAAAGACCTAGTAAAACTGGACAAAAATTATAAGGGGAGTTACATCATCAACCCTATAATAAATGATTTCTAAATAGTCAATACTATAGAAGACAGAAAAATATCAAAGAGATAACCCTTTATTCTAAAAGAAAATTGAGTTTGTGAGGTATGGGAAGTTTCGTGAGGTCAGTATTTATTAATAAGGTGTAAAAAAACTGTACAAGGCTATGTTTTCCATCTAATCCAGAAATAAAGAAGGATATGATGGATGAAGCTCAAACCTCTATATCTTCATACATCCTAAAATCACTAAAATGTATAGGGACCTTCGTGATCATTATTGGTGGGATGACATGAAAAAAAAAATTCGACAACACTACAAGGAATGTGGCGTGTCAGCAAGTGAAGGCAAAACGACAACTTTATAAATGGGTATTATATCCCCTAACCATACTGGCATATAAGTATGACAATTTCACTATGGGTTTTTCACTGGTCTCCTGAAAAAATCCCAAGAAAACAATGTGTTATGGGTTTTAGTGGACCATCTCACCAAGACTTCCCATTTTGTCTCTATTCAAGAAGAGTCCTCTCTTGACCAACTCACCATGATATATGTGAAGGAAGTGGTCAGGCTACATGGACTTCCAGATTCTATCATATGTAATAGTGATCTGAGGTTCACATCTAAATTTTGGAGAAGTGTTCAACATGATATTGGTACAGAATTGATTTTTTGTATGTCCAATCACCCTCAAACTAATGGACAATGGAAAAGGACTATTCAGACCCTCATGTACATGCTGAGAACATGTTCAATGGATTATAATGGTGGATGGGATCGACATCTGTCATTAGATGAGTTCTCATACCACATCAGCTTCAATTCAAGTATTCAAATGGAACCCTATGATGATATATATAGAAAGTGATGTAGAAATCCTACATGTCACGATGCAAATGGGGATAGAATGTTTCCTAGGCCTGATCTTGATCAAGAGATGATGGAAAGGTACATTCTATCTGACAAAACATTAAGGATGCTCAGAGACAGAAAAAGAGTTATGTTGAAGGCCATTAAAGGGACTTGTAATTTAATGTTGGTGACATATTATTCCACCAAATTTCATCAAGTAATAGATTCACGTGATTTGGGAACAAATCGAAGTTGAACCCTAAGTAAATTATCCCTTATGAAATCCTTGGTCGCATGGGAGTAGTGACCTATCAGCTAGAACATCGACTAAATCTATCTCATGTTCATGATGTTTTCCACATATCACCCTTTTTGAAGTACATATCTGACCCTTCACTTGTACTAAATCTAGAGGTGGTGGAATTGTAAAATGATCTATCTTTTGAGGAGTAGCTGGTGGATATATCAAACCTTGTGGACAAGGTTTAATGCAATAAGACTACCCACCTCACCAATGTGTTAATGAGAAACCACGTGTATGAAGAATCCACATAAGAACTAGAGGAAACAATGAGGAAGATGTAACCACAAATTTTCTCTTCTGATTGCACAAGTTGAAATATAAAGGAGAAAATTTCTTAAGGGGGGAAGAATTTAATGACCCAACATTTTGAATGATTATTGTTTCCTCAAAATGGGTGTTATATTATTTTGTAATCAAAAAAATCTTTTACCTTTATTAATGTAGTGGGTATAAATTAAAATGTGACCATTAGGATTCAACCATTGTATAATCATTGTTCAGTATAATTTTTGGTTAATATGACTATTTTAAACAATACTCCTTTAAATAATTTGAACGTTACAACTAGTTTTTATAAATGTAAATGAAAACCGAAAATTAATGCAGAAAGAAGATTTGATGGCCTCATCTTGTAGAGTTTATCCATACAAAGTCCATTTTTTAGATCATGGGCGGGAGGTAGTGTCATTCGGATTCTCTCTAGACCAAGCCCGAGCCGTGCTTCAACATGTGAATCTTGAAAGAAATCGCCTATGGAAAAAGTTAAAGTTAGTGAAAATTATCACTCGGGCAATGTTATCTGAGCCGCCTAATGATTTTATCACCATTGCACACCATACCCTTAGTTCATAAAATGGTGTTATAAGGGGCTATGTTTTAAGTCGTTAGTTACATAACGTGTAAACCATTTGTATTTATAAAATTTTTTATCCATCTTTTCAATATTAAAAGTAATTTTTCTTAAACAATTGAGTTGGATTTTGATAAATTTATTTTTCGAACAGAAATTTTACGTTTTAATAAAGATATCATTATTATAATAAAGTGGGGTAAAATTAATTATGTTTATTGTAACTATATATAATTTTATAAAAACACTCATTTTTAATCATAAATGATAAAATAATTTTAGTTTTTCATGTATTAGAAATTTCACTATAGAATTTTACTACGTGTTTTCTGTCCACTATTATTTTTAATAAATAATTATTATTATAGTCAAATGTTAAATTTATCATATTTAGATATATATTATGATAAAATAAATTCAATTTTTGAATTCATAATATCGATATTAGTTTAGGCTGAATTTATGAGAAGTTTATAAAATAATTTTGTTTTTTGTGGTAAAAATATAGTTTGTGTTCTTTGGTGCGTTTAATGACATCATTCCTATGTCATAATGATTTAATGGTAAATTTAATGTTATGGTTGACGAAAATATGTTTAATTTACTCACTAGGTTTACCAAGTGGTTGATACCGTGGGAAAATACCACCAACGGGGTGTCCAATGAAACTAATAAAAAACTCCTTCACTTTTTCTATAAATACCTACCCTTTACATAATTTAAGTTCATTAAAAAATAATCCTCAACGATGATATGATAGTTTTATAACTATTTTTCTTCTGATTTCACATCTCAAAATTTCTCACTTTACTCAAGAAATTCATTTATTTTCTTCTATGAATAGTAAAACCTCTTTATTCTATAGGGGAATTCACATTGAGGTCAAAAATTATCTACTTAATTTGGGGATTGACATAAATGAAACCCTCCTTCCTTTTTCATGGGTTTAAAATGATAAATTGATCTTGTTTTTAAGAACTTTATAAAACACTATGATTTGGATATTAAACCCATTTTTTATAGAATATTTATGAAATGTTATATTATGATAAATTTGTATCACATTAATTAATACATATGAAGGTTACACCCTGATAGTGCTCCAATGCATTGGGTAATGAATTTAATCTCTAGATATGACATGTTATATGATACCTTGGTGAATAAACTGGGTAATATTTATGGCACCTATGTGATAAAACTTTAGAGATATGTTGAATAATGACACAATTAAATGTTTTAGACACATTTCCATGCTATTATTCATGTTGTTATTATTATGATATGCCTCTCTTCCAATTTTTAAATCCTTTATGTTTTTCCTCATGTTCTTATATATATTCCTCAAGATAATATGTAAACTCCTTGTTTTCCCTTACTAGGCCTTCTTCTCACCCTTTCCATTTATGTATGTCTTCTGGTTATGGGAGGAAATAAATGTAATTTAGATGAAACTTTAATAAGTCTTTCAAGTTTAATATAAGAATTTTTTATGTTTTCATTTATTATGTACCTCATTTCTAAGACACTAAACATTTAAAGATACTATGTTTGTAAGATGTAATGAAAATTTAGGTATTAAAGAGGTGGGATTATATATTTAACTATGTGAATATAAAAGACCATTTCTCCATACTCATTGTGGTCCAATTGTTGGAAATATTTTATGGGAAGGGTTATTATTACTTCTATGATTTATTTCCACGGTATTTTCAGGTTCTAATAACTTCATATGACCATGAAGAGACCACTTTCACATGTACCACAGGTGTATTTGTCTCTCAAAGGATGCCTTTCGGTCAATACAATTATTTAGGTACCTTTCATAATTGTATGGAAATAATTTTCATAGTATTTATTGGATGATTTGTAAAGTTATTTATCAATGAATTAATTGTGTATGAGAATATTTTTTTGAGTTTCCATCAAATTTTAGAAAAAAACATTAAATTATTTATTTTGAAAACATCGGTTTTAAATTTTGAAAAGAGTCATTAGATGATCAAAAAATGGAATTATTTTGGGCACATAATTTATTAGGATGAAATTAAAGTGGATAATTCCAAGCTTGATGTCATCTATACATCTCCTCATAATACCATTTTGAGACACATTTGATCATTTATAAGCCATGTTTTATTTTATAGAAGGATTGTTCATTAATTTAAAAGAAATTTGATTTCAACAAACTATCTTACTCAAGAAGGAAGCCAAATTCAAATTTGATGAATCATATAGGGAATATTTTGAAGGATTTAAATTATTTTTTATCATTGTTCCCATAATATATCCAACAAAATGGAATTACCACTTAAAGATCTTGTGTGATGTTTCCAATATAGCTATAGAGGTTTTGGTTTCCTAAAAAACTGATGGACTCTCACATTTGATATCCTTCACATAATAGATCCTAGAAACTACCCAGATTAACTATGAAAAACATATAATGATTTTGTGTCTCTTGTTTCAGCTATAGAAAAATTCAATTCTTTTCATTTTGGAAGTAAATTAATTGTTTATTTTGATCATGCAACATTGAGATATTTGGTCCATAATGCTGATGCAAAGCCCATACTATTGATATGGTAGATAATACTACAAGATTTTAACCTAGATATCAAGGTCAAGATAGGATATAAAAATATAGTAGTGGAACACATGATCCAACTTCCTCACACTAAAATGGTAGAACCAATCCCTATAACAAATCTAGATGGTCCATTCCCTAGTGAGAAACTGTATAACCTCATAGAAGTTCCCTAGTATGCTGAAATAGTGAATTTTCTGGTCACACCAACTCTATCTTCCTTATTTTATAAAAATTAATCCATGAAATTAAAATATGAATTAATATATTATTTCTTATTGAATTTATGGAAAATTTAAAATGAACAACTAATTAGGAGGTGAATCTCTAAAGAAGAAATGAAATTTATTCTCTCTTTTTCTCATGAACTTACATGTGGTGGCCAATTTGGACCTCAAAGAATAGTAAGAAAATTTTTAGAAGATGGATTATTTTGACCTTTGATTATCAAAAACTCCCATGATATTTATAAAAAAATTCCCTTCTACCAATTTACTAGTGGAATTTTTAAAATACATCAGAATCCTCATGAAACATTGATTTTCTATGATATATTCAATGTATGGTGAATATATTTAATGGGACCTTTTTCGATATCATTTGGATTTTTGTACATAATATTAGGAGTTTTGTAACAACCTGGTATTTTATGAAATATTTGTTTGAATTAAATTAATTATCATTTATAGCTTTTGTCACATGCAATAATGGGTTTAAATGAAGAATGATGTATAATTAAAATATTATTATTTAATGTGATAGTTATACACAAGTTGTTAAATTGGATGGTATGAATATGATTAAATAATTTAAATAAAATATATAAATTTCTCACTAAATATATAAAAAATGTTAAAGTATTATTATGTTATCATCTAATATTTAGTAAAGCCATTTTATTATTTAAAAATACTTTTACATTAAATTTTATTTTTGTTACTTTTTTCGTAAAAACTCTAATAAATTTATATAAAATTTAAAAAAATTATTCTGTTAAATGAACATAATTTTTTAAATCATCATATTATAATAATATTAAGATACGTTTTTTCTAATTTTCTAAAGATTAATTATCTTGTTAATAGTGAAGAATACTGATTTTCATCGAAAACTATATTTTTATTTCATGAATTAAAGAAGTTCCACTTTTTAAAAATGGTTTCAAAGTAAAATTATTTCTATTATATTTTAAATTATCTAATTATGTTCATTATAATCAATATTATTTTTAAATTTAATATATAAACATTTTTATACTTAAAAATCTATTTTTCTAGAAACTGTTTTTATGCACTTAATGAATTTTTGTCTTGATAAATTAAATTTTTAAATTTTGATGAATTATTTTAAGGAAATTTATTGATTATATATTCAATAAAAAAATTAACATTCATCTAATATTCATCTATCAAAGGTCTAATAAAAAATTTGGATTTATGCTGAAAAACTGTATATTTCTGAGAACTGATTTTCGTCATGTTTTCCATGATTATTTTAAAATATATTTCTATCAATTATAATTATTTATTTATTATAATATGAATTCCATATTTCATATTAGGTGTTTTAAATTTGGAAAATAATTTCATTTTATTTTTGGTCAGTATGAATAGAAACCGTGATAAAAAAATCACTATATTAAATGGTAAATTGGGTTACTCTAGGTTAAAACTAAGTGATAAAGAAATAATTTTTTGTCCTAATTATACTTTTATGAAGATAATTGGACCATTATCACCTTAGTATCTAAATTAATATATCTAATGGAAACCTTTCCTTGAAAATTACCTATATAATATTAATATCAAAGAATGTTAAAATATGTCACCCTCTTATTTTTAAATAAATATTATGTGTGAACATAGAGAAAAATGAAATTTGTGAACAAATTGAAAATTCTACTTTGAAGTTAATAAAATTATTTTCATGTTTTAAATTTATTTATAATTTTAATGAATTTTTTAGTATCCATGAATGCATATGAAATGCTGACATAGTATTTCCCCAATTAATAAAAAATGTATTAAATGATTTTAAAAATAATAAAAGTTAATATAATTTGAGTGATTTAATGTGTCACATGAATTTTTTTGACTAATATTAAATATTAGTGTTATCTAAAATAATTATATTCTAATTAATAATTTTTTTGTATATCTTTTAAATAAAATTAAATGAATATTATCAAAAATGTAAATAATGATATTTTTTAAAAAGAGTGTATAATTAAATAACATAAAAATCATAAAAATATTAAAATATTAAAATAGGGATAATATATGGTCTAAAATTTCATATCATGTACATATATAGGCCATTTTTAACCATTTTTATTGAAAATGATATTGATATATTGTAATCATTTATGAAATTAAAAGAGTTACCCTCCCATCAATTATAAATGTGAACCCCTAATTTCTATTTTTCACACCAAATTGAGCATTTTATATAGACTAAAATATGATAATTTTTCTTATAATTTTTTTTATTCATATTCTAGATCTTTTTTTATTCCTAAAGTACCAACCCTAGATCCCTAAAGTGGATATATAGAAGTGTCACTCCGAAGTATAGGTAATATCCTTAACCGATCACTTTCTTTTTTATTATTATTTTGGCTCATATATAACATTTATATTATGAATAAAATAATAATTTTAGTATACACAATATACTTATGTTATATTTTGACTGTTAAACCACCTTTATTCACCCTCTTTCCATCAAATTAGAAGTGAAAGTATTGCTTGTTTATACATATGGCTTACCATCTGCACATAGTAATACAATTCATTTCTCCTCCCCATATTTTTTGAATTGGTATTTTTTTGGTTTTAATTTATATATATAGTTCCTGTTGCAAGAATATACTTCTTATGTTATGATATCGTATCTGCCATCCAACATTCCAAACAGTTGGAAAATGATAATGTCGCACGTGTGTACGTCTGGACAGCCACATCCATGAAGCGATGTGATTCGATTTTCATTTTTGTTTTAATTGGATGGTAATAAGGATTTATTTAATTAATATATATTGTCTAATTATGATTCTTTAAAGTTAATTAATTATTTACCTTACTTTCATTCTATCTGTCGAAAAATGATACTATGTGCATGACTACATAGAGACTACCATCTCTATGAATGGTGTAATTAATTTTTCCATATATAATTTTATGGATAGCTATAAACATGTAAATAATGAATATAAATTATATTTATATCATTATTAAAATTCAGTATATTATGTATCCGTGATCCAATTATAAGGCCAAACCTAACTAACAAAAACCAACGTAAGAACGAAGCAGATATCAACTAGAGAAGATATTGTAATAAAGAATTGTTAATAAATGGATAATAAATGTGTATAAATAAATAATATATAGTATTATATATATGTGAGTGTTTGTGTGTGTTTGTGTGTATATTTATTTAGTATATTTATAACAAATATATATTTATTATACATGATGTACCAATGCATACGAAGGAATTTTTTGGTGAGGGAAGGGATTTTCATCTTACTTTTTTTTATGTGCGACACATGTCATATTCACCACTAGTTTATTTTATGTACTATATATACTACACAATAATATGTTTTGTGATATATATTATGAAATTTATTGTGATTAACATATCCATATAAGGTTATTAATTTGATTATTCTTATGATTCAAATGTTACTAAAGAGGAAAAGGTTTTATGAAATAATATCATTGATTATTAGGATTATAACTAAGATTACAATGATGGAGTCTTATGATATACCTATCAATAAAATCAAAAAATTTATTATCATTTTGTAATTTTTTCACAATACATATTTTAATTTTATTTTCCTCACCAAAAGCACTTAAGTTTCTAAAAATGTTTTTTTTAGGATAACTGATATTATTTCTCTCCTTGATTGGATATACTTTCTAATAAATGTCCATGTTTTATAAAAATGGTTTCCATAATATTCATACTATTATCCTATCATTTTTTTAATTATTTTTTACCCATGTTTTAATTTTAAAAAAAATATTTTTAATGGAATCTTATTTTCATTTTCCAAATGAGGTACTATTGACTTTTTATAAAAGTATAAAAGGAATATTTTTCAAAATATATGGAACGAATGAGATTTCCCATAGTTATGACCACTCAATGATTTTAACATCATTTGCATGTTCTCGTGGTTATTTTTAAAAATATTTTTGTTCTATAAAATTTTATGAAAATAGATTTTAAAGAAATTATTTCAAAATTGAAAGGATATTTTACTCAATAATGTTTTAATGATCTTTTAATGGTATTTCTAATCATTAAAGATTACAACATTCATATAGATTATAACATTCTACTAATATTATCCAAGGATAATATCCTTATTCTCTATCTGGAAGGATTATTTTTATGATGAAACGATTTTTAGGACATATTTTTATTTTCCATTGGTTATTCTATTATAAAATGATGAAATTTTTTCCAAACATATTTCTTTTCAACAGGTTATGATTTAATGTAATTTTTAGGAAACATATTTATTTCTATTGGTTCTAATGTGATGAATATTTTATAATCGTTTGGAACACATATGTATCATTTAAATTATGTTATTGGTGATACTTATATATCTGTCCAATTTTTTGGGTGAATATTGATAACTCATGAGATAAATATGATATGAATCAACCACATTTCAATTTCATAATTTCATGCATGGACCTAGTTTCCATGTCTATAATATTTAGAATGGACCTAGTCATCATGTCCATAATATTAATAATGGACCTAGTTTTCTGGTCTATAAGACTAATCATGGACTTGGTTTTTATATCCATAAGATTAAGAATAGTCCCGACATTCATATTTATAAGATTATGCAAGGACCAGGATTTCATGTCTATAATAATAAGCATTGAATTGGATTTAATGTCCATAATTGTTAGTGGGGACCTAGATTCCATGTCTATGATATTTTTCATGTACCATGTTTTATGTCCATAACTTTATACGAGGGACTTATTTCATTTCCATAAAATAATGAGTGAACCTAATTCTATTTATGCATTTTTGAATAGTTATAAACTTAAATGTATGCCAAAAACTTGTGTCTTATTCCAATGTTATGCTCTCATAGATTATGTACTTTTATTCCTTCATGATTCATGTTTTATAAGCTATTACAATTTATACCATGACTCAAGATTATGATATTTGATATGAATGATATGGTTTTCAAATGTTAACATTGTGTTCTCATAACCTTATACTCATGTTATGTATATGGGGTCACTGACCTCTCCCTTGTTTACCCTTACTAAGCATCTGAGATCACCTTTTTTTTCTTTTCCCCAATTTAGGAAGAAATTTATTAAGTATGATATTTCTAATAAGGGTTCTATTTATGAAAAACATAGTGGCAGATGATATAGATCATTATGTAATTGGTTGTTTATTTTTTCAAGTTTATAATAGCATTGAACCCATACAATTCAGGCAAGGATAGTTATGTTATGTTGAGAATATTTTTCTAAAAAGATGATATATCAATGTATATAAATTATGGGTTCCTATAAGTGGACTATTTTACTATGTGTATTGATGAAAATGATACTCTGAATAATGATTCAAAAACCAAGATTGAGTTTGTGAAAGAAAATATTTTAGTATGATAATAGTAACTTGATCAATAATTATAGACCAAGGAACCCACATCAATAATAAGAATATGAAATCCCTCATGATGAAATTTGGAGAGAACCATAAGACCACAACAACCTACCTCCCATAGGAAAATGTATTGCCTAATGTTTACAATTGAGAAGAAAAGGTAAATGGTGTATCCCAAGTACAAATATTAGTGTAATATATTAGATAATGATATGTGGGCATAAAAATTACATAAAACCCCATTAGGTATGTCTCATTAAAAAATTGTTTATGGTAAACACTTTCACTTTCTAGTTGAGCTACAATACCGAGCTAACTAGGGTATAAAAAGAGTGAGAGTGGAGTTTAAAATGTCCAAAGAGTAGGGGAAGCTACAGATGATGGATCTTGAGAAGTTGTGAATGGAATCATATGAGAAATCATTTCTATAAAAGTAGAAATAATCATGACAAATTGATTCCAAAATTGTAATTACATGTTAGACACAATGTGTTTTTATTTTCCTTAAGGATAAATCTCTTCCCTTGTATGTTTTATTCTATTTGGACTGTCTTATATGACTAGAAAATATTTTTCTTTTTGGTATAGGTTAGATCAAAAGAGAACATTAACAGCACACATTCACGGTGAATGGTCAACAATTGAATATGATTCATGTGAATTTCTATAAATAAGCCTTGGCGTATTCCAAACTACTACCTACTATTTCTAAATATATTA
The DNA here is from genome assembly GCA_963277665.1 of Viscum album. Taxonomy (NCBI): domain Eukaryota; kingdom Viridiplantae; phylum Streptophyta; class Magnoliopsida; order Santalales; family Viscaceae; genus Viscum; species Viscum album. The sequence continues at coordinate 197,846,172 of OY728121.1, read as the reverse complement.
CATTCAATTTGTTTCTTTCCCCATAATGGTACTGCTACTTACATTATTTTGAACAATTTTTCTCTAATAAATGTTATTTTTATTTTTATTGTATGTTTTTCTAAGATATTTTTTGGGGATAGGGACAGGGTATTTTAGGATGTAAATACTTTTTTGTTTTAAATTTAGTCACTATCATAAAAAAACAAAATAAATCCAAATATGTTTTTAGGAATTTATCCATTGTTTTGGTTTTTAAATTTTGAGATTGTATATAATTAAAAACACACACACACACATTGAACTTAAATTTTTTCCTACATAATTAAAGGACCATTCTAAATTTTAGTATTACATATATTTATAATTACTAAATTTGAATGATTTTTTAGTGGAATTTACCTGTTTTTTTTTGGAAAACAATTTGGGGATAAGGGAAATGGAGTAGCAAATGAAAATATCCTTATAGAACTAGAATTATGACATACGGTCAATTGAATTTAAAACCTAATATCTAGTAACATTACCTCAGTTATTTAATAACAACTCATAGATATTACCTAAAAGTCATTCATATAATTTCTTTAAACATTAATAAAATGGGTAATTGAGATCCCATAATGAATCTCAATGACATCATATCTTGGTGTGACACTTTAATACCATTGTGCATATTAAATAATAAATATTCACAATGACTTGAACATTCATGGATGGAAAAAATAAAAATTATATAACAATAATAAACTATCAAATTTTTATTAATTAATTCATTACGGGAAGAGGATATTGAATCCTTATGAAGAATTTGGAGATTGACATACAAAAAATACATTTAGGAAGTATCAAAAAAGTTTTAAAATGAAATTTGGTTTATAAATATATGGATCAAGTTAAATATATAATTTCTACTTGTTAAAATTTTTATTCCACATAGATATATTTAATTATTTCAAGGAACTAGAATTTTTATATGAATTTCAGTAAAATAAACTTTTATATCCAAATAGGATACATGACCACTCGGTGGATAAATTTGTTAGTCGTTTTCAATTCTGATTTTTCTATTTGAAGTTTGGTATGGAAATCATTTTATTTATAATTCAATGATAATATATCATGAAAGTGAAATAGAGTGAGTGTTGAGAACTGTTACCAATGCATTTATCTTTATTAAGGGGTTTGAATTGAGGAAATAAAAGAGTGGTATTTTATTGATTTTAATATCATTTTATTAGATAGTGGTCCAAAATTGGATTAATCTCCTAACATTCCCACGAATCATATTTCAATTTCACTCCCCTATAATTAACTAATCAATGGAAATATGACAAAATATATCATCCTAAACATTAATATTTGGAACAAAATCACACAAAAATCACTATGTTACATGTCCTAACTAGGATTAGTGATTGGAAAATTCCAATAACTATTGAGTAATCCCATTGATAACTATCATAAAAAGTGAAAGAATTTTCAAGAATCCAGTTTTTTAATCAAGTGAAAGTGGCCATAATAATTCAAAAGTAAGGGAAAATGGAAATATACTATAAGATAAACATACAAAAAAATATCTAGAGAATTAAATAGAAAAAAATTATCACTAAAAACTAGAATTCATCACATGTTTTAGAGAGCAATCCATGACTCGAAAACTACTGGATTGGTGTTCCATCCTTGGAGAGTAAATAGAAAAAATAAATAAAGGAAAAAAGTAATCAAAAACAACTCTTGTAGATCAAGTGATGTAGTTGCCTCTTGGAAGGGGACAGAGTGCCCCCCTACATAATTGAATAATTATTTATTTATATAATAACACTATGGGTTGTTTAGTTAAATTTAAAATTATCCATGTGAATATAGAATATCTCTTTAATATCATTGGGTTACATTGAGAATTTATCTCATTTTATATATTGAGTAGTGTAATCTTCTTCATTGGATGATCTATATGTTTTATGCATTCAAGGCATGGATTTATTCAATTGAGGGTATATTCATAAATTATCCGAGATTGGATATTTATTCAATCATTAATCTTGAACTCATTTTAGAAAAGTTCTAATATGAAATACATCACTGCCTCATTGTGAGGTGAAATTCATGCTCTATTTTGTGTGGTCACGTTACAAGGTTTGTTCTTTTTTAAGCTCATGGGCTTAATTTCATAGGCATGAACTATTAGTATTCAATTGGTTAGGTAATGGATGTTATGCCTAAACTAGTCACAATTCTTTTGGGCCTTCATTTTCAATTGTTCATGGTGGTGTTACCTAAATTATTAGAGTCTTTATCCCTCAATGAGATCAAGTATGTCATGCGACTACTCTGACGATGGATTCTGGATATGAAAGGAATTATGGATAGATGTTTCTGGTGGGGTGCACAAAATTATATGGTGTAATGAGGCATATAGATACATTTTGTGGATTTCTTATAGGTCATATCATGGAAAACATTGGACGGAGAATTCTTCAAACTTGATTTGTGAAAACTTCTTCATAGCTACGGTTCAATCACTGTAGAGCAATGAGACCTTTCATTGGTCTTGGATATATACAGTAAAAAACATATAGTAGAAAATATATTTATTCAATAATCCTCCTATGTTTTAATAATTACTATTCAAGGATTACTCAATTATAATAGTCATGAAATTGGTATTATTAAAGATCAAAATTTGGTTGACTTGTGCTTTAAGTCTTCAGCAACAAGAACTCAATACTGAAATCTTGGGGAATATCTTCTTTGATCAAAATTGTAGTGGGAAGAATCTGAATCCATTGGGAATTGTGGATAATATTTTATTTTATATCAATAATTTTTTATTTTCAGGGCTAGAATATGGTGGCTAAAATTTATATCTTCTTTAAGCCTGGTCGGGACATTGTCAGGTTCATCTTATACTCAGTGATAAGTGCGAAAAGCATCAGAATCCCTAGTTATTTATTTGAGATCACTAAATTTTGTTCATCTATCTCACCAACTTCTTAGGTTCATCTTATTTGGATAGAACATAGTGGTTTTTATTATTTTCATTCAATTAATATTTGATAGTGAGCTTCCATAAATCATGCCAGTGAGTATCGATATAATAGTGTGACATGACCTTGTCTTCTACTCTGATCAAAATAGGTGGTGACACTAAAATGATTCTCAATTATCCACTGGTTCTTCAAAATATTTGGCCTTCATTATTCCTTGTAAATCACTTATTCGATCTTCAATGGGGGATTTATCTAGCTTCAATGGATCTCAGGTATTTTATACCTTTCATCAAGAGTGGTAGAAAGACAATGTTGTAATAACCCAAACTCTATTATCCTTGACCTAATGGTTACATAATTAAATTGGCACTAGATACAAGTTATCCCATAACGAAGTACCAAATATCTATATAGTCTTATTTAACTGATACATAATTGAAATTCACATTAAATTTTAAATACATAAAATAAACAACATTTTTTCTCAATAAAACTATTATTCCCCTTAGAAAATCCCTATATATCCAACAAAAAACACTTCTTGGTTTCCTATGAGAAATAAAACATAAGAAATCAGTGACCTTATATACTTAGTAAGGGTATAAATATAATAAAATATATAATGAATAAATTCAAATAATCAATATGTTAAGGTAAATAACTAAAACATATTCCATTAAAATGATTACTTTTGAATAAGAAGGTAGGAATAAATGATGATAAAACAAAGTCATATAAATAATTATATAAGATTGAAAATTTTCCATGGATATTCTAAATATTCAAATAATTACATGGAAATAAAAAATTGTTCTCATAATGGGGAAATTCATTATTTTGCGCATCATAACCATACTATTGAGGTATCATTAGAAGACATCTTATATAAATGGGTAAGGCCTAAACCAAAAAACCAAGATCTTTTGTATCATGAGACCAAATGATGAATCTTGTGGCTATAATAGGCTTCAATTATCACTTAATTACTACAATTAATTCCACATATGAATGTGATAAAGCATAATATTCAAAAAAATAAAAATTGTAGAAACTAACATTTAAAATCCTAATACATTACCTAATCAACAAACAAAATAAAAAATCATACAGATTAATATTGAAAAAGGTATAAAAATACTACATCCAAGTCAAATGATAATAAACCATCTAGAGAAATAGTAAGGATTGTATCATTAGATAATATTACAAATTGAGAAAATGTTAAGATTTGGTTTTTTGTCATCGATGAATAGAAATGCCATAATAATTACATTAAAAATATTCTTTTGGAAAATTTCCTTTTCTTTTATAATGTCACCTTTTAAAACTAAAATTTAATAAATCATTGAAAATAATTTTATTTTTGAAAATAACATTGGAAAATTTTAAAATAATATTTAAAACAATGATTATTCATGCTTCCATGAAATTCCACACATGAAGTATTAGTTAAAATGATTAATTTAACATTTTCGGTAAAACTCTAATGTACCTTGTTTGGAAAATGGATTGAATATTCTGTTCAAATAATTTTTAAAAAAATAAAATAGGGGTAAAAAATATTTATTAAATCATTTAGAAAATGTTTGAAACCATTTTGAAATCATTTTTCAGAAAAATGGATTTGAATGAAATGTGATTTCTAACCAAAGAGAGAAATAATGTCAAATTTTATAAAAAAACATTTTCTCAATCTAACTAACTACCAAAGAGAGGAAAAAAATTAGAATTACATGAAATTTTAATTAAAAACTAGATAAGATAATATTTTAGTTTTAAGCTATAAATATCACATAATTTCCCCAAGGGATAATTAAACATAAAAAATGCCTAATAATGATGATATTATGAAATACTCCCTTACCACTTTGGTAATGTATAAAACATAATGAAAAAGAAAGAAACAAATTTAAATGAAACTTTTAATACAAAGAAGAGGAAGAAATTAACTATATAACATATTAAAATGGGTAGTATATACAGCACACAAAAGAATAAGTGGTGAATATGGAATATATTTCACGAAAGATAGTGAGACCTGAAATTCTTACCTTGGGTTCAACTTCCTTCATATGTTAATGAAACTCATATATAATAATCATAGGTTTATTATAAATAAATTAATTATCCATAATAATATATTTCATACCATATAATATTTATTTATAGTTTTTGATGACCAGTTTATTAGAAATTATTTGGTAAAATCTTCTTTTAGGGTGATAATTGCTTCATTTATCTTGTATGTTTTTTCCCGTAAAATCATTCCCTGTACATTGATCAGGGTTACATTATCTATGGAATTTAAAGCATGATATAAATATCATATATATTATTTAAATATGTGTTTATATTCATTTATAAAATATAAAGATAGAAATATCATTATATTGTTCATGGATACGGTAAACCGTACCTACGCATGAATATTATTTCTATTTTTCTCAATAGAACGAATAAAAGGAAAATAAATATTTGTTAAAATTTAAAAAATAATTATAAGGATATATATATCATGTGTATTAAATAAATCTAACTTTATTACCTTTTAGTAATGTTCTGTACATGAACGAGCTCGGTCCAAAAAATTTATTTAAGATAATAGGAATACAATGAAACACAAAATCATCTGGAACAAAGAAGCACCTCCACACTATAAAATTGGCAAACGTAATTCCAATAAAATACAAATACGGATTAGTTGCCCAAAAAATAACCCCACACATTCCAAAAATATGCACATGTCACCAGCCATCTCACTCGACCTGGAGATCACACCTATGTGCCACGGAAGTCATTGCAACCCCCAAGGTCGTCCTCCAGTCTCCATCCTTGCCATCTTTCACACATCTTATTCCAAGGTCAGACACCCACATGTATCCCAAGGTCACTGCAACCCACCCACATTCATCCCACATCCCACATCCCACAATGATGTCAAAACTCACCAGAATGACCATCCATGCTCAGTCAGGAACCCACACTATCTTTAACTAAGTCGAAATGCCATCAACGTGTTCAATAGGCACAAAAATTCATTAAACATTCACCTCCCATTCAAGTTATTCACCTTGATAGATAGATCTACAATAATCTTAACATTTGGCATGATCTTCGACCTACCCCACTATCAAGTCTCCCACACCACCACAAGGAAGAACACCGCTACCAGGGTCCTAAAAATGTGGCTCTGATCGTCACCCACTTGCACCCATCCACCATAGAAACACATGATCAACAATATCATCATCGATCATCATTGATCCAAAGTCTCCTACTTCTAATCACAGTCACCTTCCCTAGATCATAGTCATGCCTGCATCCCTACACTGTCGGGCAATGCAAGGCTTCTCAACCCTTGCTATCCTTTATCGCCAGTTCAGATCTGGCCAAAAAACCACCCACATCTTGCTCTGTTTTCACTACCAAGAGGCTACACTAAACTGTAAACTCTATCCTATGACAATCCCTTCAGATCAGACATGTCCACCCCCCCCCCCATTTCTCACTCCATGATCACTTTTTTTTTGATTCATCCATCCATCTGTGAGACTTCCTGAATCTCAACCAAATCACCGCTAGGGAATCCATCCTTTATATATTTTTTAGAGTCCAAAAAAGTCAATAGAGTGGTTTATTTCATCACATTTATGACCATGGTCACCCTATACTTAAATCAAAAGTAAAAAATGAGTCACGTCATTTTTGTGTGGCGGTAGTCTGCCATACACACAGGCAACGTAATAATATCCCCCATTGAATGGATAGGGATAAGGTATTTGTGATATAATAATTCCAAATGTATAATAATATCATAAATTTATTAATATGTTAAATCCCTCATTATATAAATCCTTTAAATTTGTTGATGGAAACAAAATTACAACAGTTCATGAGGCAGTAGTCTATCATACACGTGATCGATTGTTTTTTCCCATTTGATGGCAGAGGAGGTGGATATATTTTAATAAATTAATATAATAAAATCTCATTATATGTGATAAATGAGTGTATTTTTATTATAACAGATGAATTATATTATAAGATCCTTGTATATCCTCATTTTTTTAGGACTTCATAATATTTATGATTCCCATATCTATATATATTAAGTACATTTACATTATATCATTGTATATCCTCATTTTTTTAGTACTTCATAATATTTTTGACATAAGTAATATTCTACCTTATTTTATATCCCTTATTAGTACTGTATTGATCAATAAGAGTCCATAATAAGCATGAGCAATCTCCTTTTTCTCTTGTTGAGCTCTTTATATGAAAAAATATATTTCAAACTATTATGATCATCTTATATATCACCTATATCCACATATAGATATTGTATCCATATCATTAAATCAAATATTTTTTATTCCAACTCGAGATCTGGGTTTGTATTGTTTTTTTCATGGATGTTTAACTTCCTTAATGCATAGGTGATAACATTATCTTTCTATATTATAGTATAACCAAGTCCCTTCTACAATAAATTGCTATACATTAACAACCAATAATTTCTTAGTAGTGGATTCAAAATAAGATAATTAATTAATATCCACTTAAATAATTCAAAAAACTCTTCATATTTCTTTATGCATATGAACATGACATATTTATGAGTAGTATTGGTTAACAGTTTCACTGGTCTGGAAAAATTTTGAACAAATCACTAATAGTAACCTTCAAAAATAACGAACCATCATACCACAGTTATGTTTTTGTTAGGTTACATTCAAAGACATCGTTTTTCTTCACTAGATCAATTGAGACTCAATTCTTGGAAACAAAGTGACTAGAAAAGAAATATATTAACTCAATCATTTCCACTATATAAATATCCAATATAATGCTTTTATTAGAAGATTTTCAAGAATGAACGTCAATTTATTCTCATGATCCTCAAATTTTTCTTATTATAACAATATATCATCAATAAATACCCCAAAAAAGTTATCAATATATTCCATAAATTCCATGTTAATTAGATCTATTAAGATATATGGAGGATTATTCAAAAATAATGGAATTACTACAAACTTGTGTTGTCTATACCTTTTAAAAGATTTTTTCTTCTTCATTATAAACATTTAATAGATGAAAAAAATGAAGGTAAACAATTGAAAAATATTAGGCTCTATGAAGTTGATTTAATAATTCATCAATACAAGGTAGAGAATAATTTTTTTATCATAATCACATGTATTTCCACATAATCAATGAAATACCACATTGATACATCTTTATTATTAATGAAAATAATTTGGGCTCCCCATGGTGAAACCCTAGGCTTTATAAATCCCTTATAAAACAACTCCTATACATGTTTATTCAGATCCTGTAATTCTATATTGGACATTATTGAGGGATTCTTTTATTTTGATCTAGCATTAGGTATTAAATAAAATGAAAACTCAAATCCATGCTCGAGTTAATGTCAAGGTAATTCAATAGGAAATTCATAAAGGCATTCATGCACAAAAGTAATATCCTCAATTGGAAGATTAACTTTTATATTCATAGATTTTGTCTTCTCTTCTTCTCCAATAGTCTCATTTAAAAGTGCTACAGGGGTGAATCTACGTAATGAATTAGATAATGAGTTTTCCCCTCTAAATATTAGGAATTCCACCTATTTATTTCAAACCATATCTTTCTTTTAATTAGAATAAATTTTCCCACTATATTTTGAAAGCCATATTTTTCGAAGGATTATATGAAAATCAGTCAAAGGTATAATAATTAAGTCATAAAATGGGGTTCATTTATGGGTCATAATGTGGATTGGCTGACATATCTTTATTGTGCTGATACTTCTACTATGATTCATGAATGGTAACTCTATTGTTAAGGTAATAGGAAAATAACTATTTTTATTAGAAAACATATAAGATATAAAGAACAGTAAAGATTCAGAATCAAATAAATAATTTGCTATGTTTGAGGATAGGATTAGAGTACCTATCACCAAATAAATAATAAATTCAATCTCATATGTTGTGATCACATAAGCATTGCCTTAATCTCTTGTCCTTTTCTAGGGAACATTCCATTTCTATCTGGGGCATTCATTTCCCATATCATTATAAATGAATAATCTCACATTGGTATATTTTTTATAATCATTAAATCATAATCATGGTTGAATTTCTTTCCACAGTTGTAGAAAAATACCATTCCCAACAATCATATTCCCCAGTGTTTCTTTAATTATTTATTAGAAGATGGAAATTCCAACCTCCCCCTCTTCCCTTTTTCCATATGTCATTTTCTAGATTTCTTGGTAGACCTATTATTATTTTTCATTAATTAAAATCCATTATTGTTTAAGATTTAATTATCTATCTTGATATCAAATGAAATGATGTCCTCTTATAATGAGAAACTTTGGTTAACTATCACCCTTCAAAGGATTGGATTATACCCATAAAAGGAATAGTCAATATTTCTATTTGGATTGTGTATGTATTCTGTATCATTACATGAAATACTTTTAGTGTTTTATTCATACTTATCAAAATTTCTATCTTCCTTTTATTTAAGACCAATAAATTGTCTCTCCATATCCACTCATTTCTCTTCAGGGAAATATTTTTCAAAGAATATTACCTTTAAATCCTTCCATTCTTTGTTTCTTTTTTCTTCTCCATCCATATTTCTTTGAATAAATTAGCATCATTGATCTGTGTCTATTGATAGACTGTAAACATCCATGATAACCTTCTCCATTTCATTACTTCTTGGAGTGATAAATATATTCTGTAAGGACCTAATCCACTACTCATGTACAAATGGATTTTATATCCCATTGAATGATGGAGGTTTTGGGTGAATGAAGTATTCTAATATTGTTTTATCAAATGGTGGATTTGTAGGTTGTTCCATATAGGAAATTTTATTACTCAGAACGTGAGTCAGCATCTGCAATATGGTTATAATTTGATCAGTTCTGTGTTTAATTCAAACTCTATATTCATTATCTTTACCAGTAGTGAAATACCTATATGGGGTACCTAGTTTGATATTGTCTTAGTTTCATCCAATGGGAACCATTTCTAAATAATGGAATACATACTATTATATCATAACAATATCAACCTTAATTTATAATCCAAAAATTAGTGCAATACTTTACCTAAATTGAAAATTTATGCATGGACAATCTAATAGTCATAAACATGGTTTCTTTGTGAAATGTTTCATATAATAGAAATATTTTCAAACCATTCATAATGGTTTGAGAAAAGTATGTGAAGTAACCCAAACATATCCCTTGAGAGTGTCAAAACATGTTTTTTGTAAGGCTCATTGTCAGGTACTGAGTAATTCTTAATTCAACCTTGATGTTACTTTTTTTGGGTGATTACCCCTATATACATATTTTATATAACCATATATGGTTATAGTATCCAGAAAAGGGATTTATTTATAAGAAAACCCATATAATCTATTTGTTTTACTAGAGAATAGACGATCGAGAACTCTTATTGAGGTGGATTCAGTTTGGCCTGATGGTTGATTTTGGGGGGATCATTCCTTGAACAAACATTAATATAGGGTCACCACTTTCATTCTTAACAAAAACATCCAATATTTCCCTCATCCATAACTACATATAGATGAACATTCCAATGGTAGCTGTTCAATTGGAGACACCACCCAATGACACTTAGGTAATCACCTTGGTCGAGAGGATGGGAGCTTGGGCTCATCACACCCTTTTGGGTTGAAGATTTTCTTACTTCTAGACATTATTATAAATTTTAGATATGTTTGAACAATATCTCCCTAATCCCGATATAGGACTGGTTACCCTCTAAAAACAATAATAGTTTAAGGATTTTATTGAAGGGAAAGGGTGATCTTGTTTTTGAATCAATATATAAGTATATGTGGATCTTTATTCATTAACCAGTAAGGAATAGTTGCTTATATTTTGAATCCATATAACAAGAAACATCTAAATTTGTCACCATGAAAGTATATGGTTAATATTATGAGGAGGGGATTGATCCATTATGAGGAATCATACATATCCTGTTTATTGCTGGAATCAATGCCCATGTAGTTCATTAAACCCATGCAGTTTAATTTCATATGGAAAGGATGTATGTAAAGGCACTTAGGAATGGAATATTTGAGATTGATTCTCAAGGAGACATCCTACGTATGATGGTAATTATAGGAATCAATTTACTATATTTTTTCAGGCCCATAGGACTAGCCCAAATGTATATTTCCTTATATGGATGTAATTATATCATTCCACTTGTCATGGATTACACACTGAGGTTACATAGGATAGTGTAAATTTATTATTTCGATGATGTGTTCATTGTGACTCCCTAATTACACATGAGATATTCTTGGTGGGAGAAACATGGGACAGTAATTGATCAGCCACATCGAATAAGGATATAGGACTTATGTACTGGGGTAACCCTTGGGGTGTTTAATATATAGCTTGATACTCAGGGTTGTCCAACGTATCCTGGTTATAGCATAAATAAGAGTTATCATAGTTCGTTTAGCTTCTTAGTCTGTTGATGGATGGGGTAGGATGAAAATACCTTGGGAATGATTGGGTCTCGATGATTAAATTGTCTGATACATGATAGGACTTATATTTATTTGGATTCCCATTTGAGTTTGGTCTCGGGGCTTATGAAGTTTTCCTATTTATCTTGGTTATGGTAATAATCAGTGTCCTCATAGTTCCACTAGTTAGTGCTTACACACTATTTTTTCCCTTATTTTTGGGGAATATCGTATTATACCACTGATTGGGGATTACAAATTGAGGTTTCCATTATCCTGATAGGGTCTTGTCATTTGAATGATATGGTCATTGGGACTCTATAGTCCCACATGATCTATTTTCAATGTGATAAAAAAATTGATGGAAAATAATCAGTCTCATTGCTTATGAATGTGGGACATCGGTACTGGGTCTTCCTTAGGATGATAAATATAGAGATAGGGCCTTAAGAAGGTGTCCTACATATCAAAGTTATAGCATGAATCTGAGTCATTGCAGTTCACTTGATAGGGGCTTACACACTGATATTTCCATTCTGATCGGGTCCTACACACTGGGGGTGGACATAATTATCATGCCTGAGGACACCCATTTGACCTATCCTGCTTTCATGTTTGACATTCTTGACTGCCTTCTCGAAATGCCTTTACTATTTGTTTTACATTTTAGAGGATGTTTGTACATTTCTAGTTATATTTCATACATGTCCATATACAATCACATGATTTGGTTTTCTTTTCCAAGAGACGTCACATATCCTAGATGGCATTTTGAGGGTCATAAAATGATCAAGGATGTATTTTATGGATGACATTGTGAGACTAGGAGTGATGATCCTTGAATCCATCACATGACCCTAACTAACATGATTTGAGGTCTTCACGTGATCTAGATGACTTGTCTGGGTTTCATCACGAATGTTGTATGACATGATTTAAGGGAATTTTGAGAGTTAAGGTTGCATTTCTGGAGGTTGACACATGATCCAGGATGGAATGTCTCAAGGTCATTATGAGATCTATTTGGCGTTCTCAGAGGTCATCTCGAGATTTAGTTGATAATGTTGGGTTTTCTCAGGAGACTCAGCTCACATGTTCTTATACCATCTTATGAGTTAGGAAACATGTCAGAAAGACATGTTATGGTTTTGATGGTGATCCCAGAGGGGTTCATGAGACTAGGGTTTCATGCCCAAGGGGTTCCATGTGACTTGATATGACATGTCCAAGGGAAATCACATCATCCAAAAAGTATAACGATGGAATTTTGTGATCTATGGGTGTCATGTCCCAGTGTTTTTTAAATCCTTGGTGGTTCACATGTATTGTTGAGGATCATCGTATATGTTTCTAATATGTGTATCCTTCCATTTAATCATTTTTATAGAATTTTGACTCAAATTCCATATATCTATTTAGTGTAAGATTTTTCCAAGTCCCCGTGTTTTAGAAGATATGCCAAATGTTCTTTTCGTGACCTGGTAGAAGTCCTTTTTTTGATCTATGAATGACACTACGATGTGATTTATGCATGTTTCATGATCCTTCTTGTTGTTCCTCGGATCATACTTGATTGGATACATTTTTCAGTCAAGATAGAAGCCCCTCCAAGAAATTTTCTCTGGTGTATCAGTACATATATGAAATGTTCCAAGGAAATGTCTGTATGCACACAAATTGTGATACGTTTTTCATGCTACAATGGGGGATTTATAGTAATTTTGACCCCAATTATTTTTCTCTTTTTCTCATGTATATCATGCATATATTTACTATAATTGTTTTCAAGCACTCTGTGAGTTCCCAGTGTAAATCATTTTAAAATAATCAGATGATTTTCAGAAACTATGGATCATCATGCCAACACATCCTCTATTTGATTATGTCCATATAATGGGGTCATGATGAATAATGTTCACATTCCAATGGAATTTCATATTATAATATTTAATTGTCCAAGGTCTATCTCGAGATCAAGCTTCTTGTTGAAAGGTCATCATGTGATCTCACGTGACTTGTCTAGAAACTTTATTGAGATATGGATAGAATGCCCAGGGGCCTTCATGAAATTAAACTGGCTCATCAGGGGGTCTTGTGAGACCATTTCATGGATAACCTAAGAACATCATGTGAGTTTTCTGACTATGAGATGCTCCAACCTTCTCCCTCTTTTGTTTCTGTTGTTTATTTTTTTAATGTTTAAGGATCTTATGAGTTTTAATGAATATTTTTGAAGACAATAACTCTACTTATTGTAGATTCATCACATGAACAATTGAATTTCTTGTGGATAAATTCATTAATTTCAATTAAAATTCCATTTTCCCATATAAATCTAAAGAGGGGTGTGAGGTATCCCAGACAAGTTTAAGTCCCTTTGTGTGACATGGATGACAAGATAATGCGATTTCTCGGGATGAGGTGGACATATGTTTGGGTGCATGAAGCGTCTTTTGGGTTTTTTCGTTCATGGAATGTGATGTTTAAGACCACAAGAGCCTCCTGCTTTTTGGATATTTCCATCTTATTTTCAAAGTATTTTTGGAGGGTTTTTTGAGAATCTATCGATTGAAATGTTTTGTGGCCTAGGGGAGCTTATTTGTTTTTCGTTGTATGTTTAGTGGTTATCTACATTACCTTTTAAAGATAAAAAACACTTTTTTATAGTAATCCATGAGGCCTTTTGTAAGTTATGTAATGAACATGACCGTATACATGACCTTCTTGAGTTAATTTGAGTGCATTTCTTCTAGTGGATCACGCGATCTGCAAAGTCATAGACATCTCCCTCTACCTTTTCATTATAAGGAAAATAATACCTATATTAAGGTAGTAATTCTTTTTTTATTTCAATGATTCTCATTTTATGGGTGTCAAAAATTACCCCCTCATGAGTGATTTCTGTGAGGAAAATGGTTTTGTTATGAGGAAAGTAAATGTATTCATGAGTCTTTAGAATTATTTCTAATCAGTGTCTTGGGGGACGCTTGGTCTATCGAGTAAAGTTTAGTATTCCATGATATTCCCTATAAAATGTTAAGTGGAGAGGGACTCATTCACCATCCACTTATTTTTCAAGATCTCTCTCACTATTCTTCTGACTCATAACCTCATTATGAGACCCTCAAGCAAGAATCCATCTCGAGTCTTCTTTATCAGACCATTTCGTGAGAAATCCTCCACAAGACTCCTTTTTCCCAGGTTCCCACTTGAATCAACCACAAACTAAACTTTGAAAAATTATTTAACTTTTTTCAAGTGGATGTCATCTTATTGAGGGTTTCTCTAGTATAATAGATTAGTTGCATGATCATTAAACTGTTATGTGTCTCGTGTGACCAAGTCAAGGTCACAAGATCACAAGTCTTCAGAGGGGTCATGTGGTTGCATGATGCCATGTGGTTTTATATGACCCACAATATCTTTAGAAGTCCGAGGTTCAAAAATACTTTTTGCAATTTATGAATGAATTTTTGGATTCATGTGATGTGCATGATGTTTTTGGAACATTATGTATTTCCTTTTATATGACTTTGTTTTTTATGTTTTACATACACCACATACTTTTGTTTAGATTCATTCCATCTCTCATCATAGTTTATAATTTTTGGATAATCAAAGGGCCATGATTAGTAAAAACCATAATACTAAACCTTGATTCCATCTGGATTCTGAAAATGATGATTTGAATAGTTTCCTTCCATTCAAGATTCAAAGTAATCATTGATTGCATTGGAAAACTCTATATGTGTTTTAATTACAGGATGATGTTTTCATTCAACCTTCAGACATCAGTCTACCATATTGTTGGGTATCAACCCCTCTTGACTGTATCGAGATGAAATTTTTTTGAGTATTTTCATCTAGACACAGATCGATCCTAGGGGTTGCCTTATATGTTGTAAAACTATCCTTTGGGTTTGGATGGCTGTGATTTCAATATCATCCTATTTTATAGAGTTACATGAGTATATTTTTCTCTTCTATAAACAAATGAACCAGAGGATTGAAGTTGAATGAAATCTCCTTCCTAGTGGTAATTTTTTTGATGAATGGGAATGTTCATTCTCGGTCAAGAAAAATTCATAGAGTTCACTAACTTGTTATAAAGGGTCCACGTTTATGAAGTAGTATGGATTTCCCAATTTATTTTCTATCTACTTCCCAATCTTCTTCAAGAAATGATTTGTCGTTGGTTCCATTACACCAACCCATTTCATTTGACCCACTACGAGGTGGGAATCATCCAATGGGATATCAACCAACTAGGTGGGATCCCCCTCTAAAGTATATGTACGATGAGTTCCTCCTTTTAATAGACGGGATTAGCCTTTTCATATACCATTAATGGAAAGGGACATTCTCTAAATTGTGAAGGATAAGCTGAAGAATGAGCTGACTATGTGCTCACTTATCTCATCCAAAGCCTGGATCAACATTTTCCTTTATCATAGTGGGATCCGTCCAATTAATATATACCCCCACTAGTGTCCTTCCTATATATTTTTTGATAGTGTTGGATTATATTGGCCCATTTTAGAAGTCTGTATCATATTTATTAGTAATATAAAGTTATATCAGATATCTCCTTGAGACTTAGGATGGAGGGATTTACAGATATATTTCTAGATTGATGGATATTCCTAGCCAGGTAAGCACATTCATTAATCAAGGTCAGAATGTTGGTAATAGAAGCACAACTAGTGTAGGGATGACACCATAATCTGGTAGTTTTGACACTCGTAAACCATTACCTACTCTTGATCCACATTCAACATGGCATAATCCCCTCTTTGATCAGGGGCCCTTTACAGTTTTTATTTCACTAGATAGGGGAGAATGTTCCACTTCTACATATACTATAATTCTTCATGGATCCCCAATGCATCATCACATCCTAGGTTGTTAAACATATCTGGGGTTGGGGCTATGTCACTAAGCTCTAATGAGGTTAAATATTTTTTAATCATATCTGATACCATTGATTTCACCCCTTATCATGCACTGATTGGGTCGATCATTGACAAAGTCTATAGTTCTCTTAAAGAAAGGTCATATATTATCTCCCTTCAAGATGGGGTTCTTGTATCTTGGACCAATGACCTTATAATCTACAAACCTTATACACCTTATCTATTTTCCTATCGGTTTTTCTACACCTTCAGGGTCTCTCCATTCCATTGGTTGGTGTGTGAGGAGAGAGAAGCCATAGAATCATCCACCAATTTTGGATGATGTTGGAATTTTAAGACACTAATGCAGAGATCATTCTTTAGTCTGCTAATTCTCGTATCTTTCTTACTCAGGATTATTCACAATATTGTGTATCATCTTATCCAGGTGGTGTGATAACTAATTTTTTCATTATTTAGACAATTCCTTTTGCTCACCAACCACTCTATCCATGGAAATGATTTAGTTTATTAGATACATGGGGTAGACTTTGAAGAAGTTCCCTCATCGTGGAGATATCTATCACGATAGTGGGAGCAGAACTTTTGATGAAAACATTCCTTTGACATAACAAATGGGTGATGCCTCTATTTAGGGTAGGACATATTGATCCATCTCTCTTATTTCTTTTCAATATCTTCCAGCTACACATCCTTTTGGAATTACCATACTGTCTGTCACAATATCTTATACACTACATAGGATAATCTAGTAGGAGATTCATCCCATGATTCTTGATACTCCTTTCGAAACATGTTGTGGGAAAGAAAAATTTCTTCAATATCTATTTCATGACTTGGGGTTGGTGTTTCTTATCAAAACACACTATTCAAAATCATTAAAAATATTATTCTGACTCAGAAATATTTTGCCCCCAATGAGAGTGGATTGTATGATCTTGAAAATAAGGCTCCCCTTATTAAATAGATAAAGGAGGTGTTGGATGTACTAGAGTAGAGTCACCAATTCATATCAAGATTGATTTACCAGAGAGATGCATAGACCTCAAAAATATGAAGATATGAGTAAATCTTGGTTCTTATGAGTTATGACCTTTCTACATCATTGGAAACTTCTCAAAAGATATTTGAGGACCTAGATACTTTAGTGGAAACTATCCATCCATGGGAAAAAAAGGCAAGGCAAGAAACACTTCGGTGTTCAATTGAATATTCTCACTAGTCTCTTGTCGACATTCCTATCTTAGTGGATTACAAATTATTGAAGTTGGATCATTGATATTCACTCATCTTTTGATGTTATTCTTAAAAAGACTACAAAATGTGGAGATTCATTCTATTTAATGCTAATAATGAATGAATTTTTTTAACCTTCCATGTTGTTTTTGAGATTTTTTATTCATGATATGCATGAATATGTGTTGATCTGATGTTATATAAATCACCAATGATAACAATACTTTTAAAAATATTATGTAAACCTGAATATTGGGGTATGATTATTTAAATCATAATAGATTATTCTCAAGGAGTCCTCATAAATTCCCCCCAACATGAGATTCTTTACTGATATATCTGCTACAGTTATCTTGATATCATATAATTTATAGAAGGGCAATTTGGGTAGAATACATGTACTTAAGGGGGATTACATTAACTTTTTTTATGTTGATAGACTTGGAGAGCGTAGCTTGATTTTTTCCACGTCCATATGATAGTCCTTACAATATTTTTCATTACTATAAACTAAATCACTAATTTTCTTGTAGTTTATATTCTTCTAGATAGGACCTTACATCACTTTAGTTTGGGTTCTTTTATCTCATACCTTCTATTACTATAGTTTAGGGTCTTTTAGCTCAGACCTTCTATTGTTGTAGTTTTGTATATTTTAGATCGTTCCTTTTTCACTTTATATTAGGATCATTTAGCTTCGAATTTTCATCACTGTAGTTTAGGGTATTTAATTATGGACCCCTATCATTGTATTTTTTTATCTTTAATATCAGACCATCAATCATTGTAGTTTATGGAAATTTAGCTTGGCCCATCTATTGATTTATTCTAGGGTTTTTAGCTTGGACATTCTATCACCTTAGTTTAGGGTCTTTTTGCTAGGGCCTTATTAAAGATCATGTAATATTGTAAATACATTCCAAGAATGACCCAAAACGCCCTAGGGTGTTATTTTTTTATCATAGTGCTTTTTGAGGCTCACGAGGATCAGAGATCCTTTCTTCTAAGGAGGAGATGCCTCTGGTTGGTAGGTCAAATCCCTTATTTATCGGTTGACATACCAAAAAAAGGTTTATCCACCCTTTTCAACGGGACATTTAAGGTTTATGGAGGGTAATATTAGTTGAGGGTAAAATAATAGGGATACTAGTTTTTCCTAGATAGTCAGAATATGTGTGATATTAGCTATAAACCATAATTTTCAGTCTATAAATATGGGATGGGGAAGACATGTCGGGGAGGAACCGTAACACTTTGAGGTGTAAGGTTCCATCACGATGTTTCCATGGATCACAAGTATTCAATCCCCTTTCTTGCAATGATGAGATTCCTTTAGTTGGTATGTCAAATCCCTTATGTGTCGATATCAAAACAAAGAAAATATGATCTCCACTTATTTTTTGAGGTCCATGAGAGATTTGTGAAGACTGAAACATCTATTTTATGAGGGTGGGCATAGAGGAAGGTTATCCAAGAAGGGTTCTGGAACACTAAGGTGGTTCATCTCTTAATTGTGAAGCTAGATCCCTACACTCTATGGTTTTGAATAACGAGGTGTGGTCCATCCATGGTTCAGTAATGGAGTATCACATTCTATCCTTGATAAATGGTATAGTACACAGTGACATAACATCGATGAGATCAAATCCACTCAGATAGTTTTGTGTCGATATTGTAAATCATGGTGCAATGTTCTCAGTTATGGAGCAGGATAGGGGATAATTATACTGGTAATAAACAAAAACCCACTGATATGTTGTGTTCTATCACAGTTTTTTAGGTATCACAAGGATCAAAAATACCTTTCTATAGAGTGACACATTTGTTAGAAAACCGTTGGAACATATGTATGACTCATAGGCCTACATGAATTTCCAAACAATGGGTCCCTTGAAACTAGGTATATTTATCCAAGGGGAATTGAAGGATTATATTGATCTGATGAACTAAAATCATGAAGGGTGATTTTTGTAAAGTGTAATATCTTGGAAGGGTTCAAGCTTTCTAAAATTTTATCACATCCTATAGAATATATTATCCTAGATAGGGGATGTGAAAATAATTACTCTATTGTTTTCCTAAACTATAGGGTTCAATGAGCACTGCTTGGATTTTACTAGGGCTACAGATTAGTTCCTATGATCTTTATGCTTTATTTTTTTATGATCTATTTTTTCCTAAAATCTACAGGTGAAGAGTTTAGTGAGGGTCGACTTGAATTTTTCTTATGCCAAACTTTGTGGTTTTTTACCTTGACAAGATTTGTGTATCTTTTTGCAAGTAGTTTGTGTCCTTGTGATTTGGGAAATTATGGTCTCGAGTTTATGGTTGTACAGAGTTGACCAAATTGATGGTAGTTTAAGGTCATGAAGCACAAGGACCTATTTTGGGGAATGATACACAAGAGCCTTATTAGGTTACCCAGTGTCTAGAAAATCCCATCATCCTTCTGTCTTGTATGCAAATTTTTTAAATCAGGGTTCATGGTTCTCAGGCCATGAGTAATGATACGAGACAATCATACCAGGGATAGACCAGAACACACTGAGGCACTGGGATCTACCATAGTGATGTCAGGGCTCACAAGGAACATATATCCTTTTTCTCATAGTGACACATTTGGTTGTTGACTATAGGTTCATATGAAGGAAACATATTCATGCATGCATAGTCAAACAAATTTCCACTTGAAGTTAGGTATCTTTTTCCAAGGTCTATTAGGAATTTATGAAAACTTAAGTGGGTTGAGATAGAGTGTGTGATTTATGGATTTCGGTCTTTAAAATATAATGAAATCATCCCATATATTGGTTGACCGGGTTAAGGCTCTTGTGGTTATATGATATGGAATAAAAAATGGGTGATGGTCTTTATAGTTTAATGTCATGTATTGTGGAATTTTTTTCCTTCCCGCATTTTAACATCATGTGGTAAGGACTTTTTCCATGTAGGTTATTGGCATGTGAAAATGATTTTTTTTTGTTAATTTTTAATGTCAGGTGACTGGTATGTTTTCCTTGAATTTTAATGCCATGGGGTAAGGAAGTAGTAATCAATGTGACAAATTGTGCATGATATATTGTGTACACAATAAATCTATATGTAGATCAGGATCATATGTTGGAAAAACAAGATTGTAAGACACAGACCCGATGTAGTTGGCATGCATTTGTTTCTTTATCAATTATTGTAGTTGGACAACATATTTGGGATCCAGGATTCACTGTGTATATTTTGATGACAGGAATCATGCCTTGAATAGTTCTTAAATTGGAAACACTCTACACAGGTCTGGACCATATGTAGAGGTGGGAATTTCCTTAATTGATTCTTGTAGCTAGACCCAGGATTGGAGATTTGGGTGTCACTACATATCCTAGGATGATTGGAATCAATCCACAAGTAGTTATTGAAGGTTTGTGTATCTTAACTCCATGGGTAAAGGATGATGGCTTACTAATGAGAAAAAGGGTATGGGGGATGGACCCAAAGATAGAAATATGGTCTTCACTATGTATTATCCGATAATAAGAATCAATCCAAATATAGTCCTAAAATAGGAAACAAACTATGTAGGTCTAAACCGTATTTATATTAGGGAATTTCTTCCATGGATCTTTAATGTTGCGCCCCAGATTGGAGATCTCGGCATCACTACAAATCCTGTGATGGAATGAATCAAGACATGCATAGTTTTTGGGGGACCATGTAGTTTAATTTCATGGGGAAAAGCAGTTGGCTTCTTGACATGAAAATGGGTATGTGGGATGGACCCAAGTATAGAAATTAAGGCTTCACTACATATCCTATTCTAATAAGAATGAATCCACATGTAGTTCTCAAGGAAGGAACTTCTTGTGCATGTTTGGCATATACGCAGAGATGGGGGATTTTTATTTTTGATGTGAATGGATAATGGATTGAATATGCAAGGATAACTATGTATCATGTGATATCAAGAATCAATTCAAGCACATTTCATGAAAATATATGTTTGGTAGGAGACCAGAACTAACAAAAGTGGTACTCTTGAGCATTGTCTACAAGAATGTGCAGTTTTATGCAATGTAAGGGAAATAAAACACGAAGTTTAATGTCCTATGTAAGGGATTCATGGTATACCTTTTATGTCATGAAATCAAAACCATAATGATCATATCAAGAACTATTATTCCTTGTTTGTGTGTGTAATCCATTACCAAAATTTTTAATCTCATGTAATATATTATTATTCT
This sequence comes from Viscum album, assembly GCA_963277665.1. NCBI lineage: Eukaryota > Viridiplantae > Streptophyta > Magnoliopsida > Santalales > Viscaceae > Viscum > Viscum album. The sequence continues at coordinate 197,824,278 of OY728121.1, read as the reverse complement.
AAGAAATAAAGAATGACATGGGTTCCTCTCACCATAAAGAAGTAATTATTCATAGGAAAGGGGAATTTTTCAGCATATGGTTTTTGGACTTAGATATAGGATCAATTCATCCCTACATATCTCATTGAAAATGATAATGAAACCATACATAGTTATAGAAACTCGTTCAGTTGAATGTTGTGTTGTAAAGGCATTTGTCATGCAATTTGACATCATGTTGTAAGTATTTGGGTCACCCAATGTGAAATGGATGTAACACCATGGATCCATACAGTTTTACTTCATATAGTAAGGATGGGGATCACAGGATCTGAAGGAGAATAAATATTGTGTTTGGGCCCAAAACTAGAGGTCTAGGCATCACTACTCATCCTATGATGGTAGGAATCAAGAAACACATAGTTCATATATGAAGATATTCCCTATAAAGAGCTAACTCTAACATGGTGGCATGGGAATCTCACCCTTCCTTCACACAGATCTGGCTCATGTGTAGTGAGTTGTTAGGAAGATGGTGCTTCTTATGTATTTTAACTTCATACAGTGAGTAATATCTTGTGATGTTTAACATCATAGCATCAGGACAAGAGACACAATGTAGATTGACATCCTTTTACCAGGATGAAAGGCATTGTGATGTTTAAAATTTTTTTAGGATGAACTTATGTATTTTAACTTCATAAAACTAGGATATCTCTATACTACTTATCGTCATGTCATCGGGACATGGGATATTATGTATTTTAATGTCTTTATGCTCGTACATGGAACTTGATGGCAAATGTGCAAAGTATTTCTCGAGAAATATCCCATTAGTGGGGGGTGTTACACATTCCCCATCCATTGTGGCCAATGATAATGATTTGTTTTGATAGATATTATATATAATGTATGGTCCTTACCATTTTGGTTTCATATTTGGAGGCTTATTGCCTGGTATCGTTCGGGTCCCTTGGGAAAATACCGGTTATACTTGGAGGAATTAATGGAGGGAAACTTTCTTATGAAAGGATCATGTGATCCGATTCTGATTGAACTCAAGGATGTACAATATATGAAATATGTTCTCATTGATATGCTCTAATTCATCCAACCAATTTTGTGATTTCTCTTCATCTGATAGTTGTGTAAAAATGGATATTTATAGTGAAGGAAAATAGAATATTATGGGTAAAAAAAATTGGTCCCATACACCAATGAATATGGTATTTCTATGGTAGCAGTATGCGGGGTGGTACGGTAGGCCCATAAAGAATGAAGGTGTTTTCCTTGAAATGACTTCTTATCATTGTTCACCATATTCTGGAGTATATATGATAGGGTCTTATTTAATCCCAATATCTATCCATTTTCCACGTCAAGATAGACAAAGGATTGATTGGATTCAATGTCATACTCTTCATATAATTTATTCACATCTATAATATAGAAGTTGGTGTCATTTTCCATAAATATTGTGAGAGGGAATCTGAACTTATTGAAGATATGGGACATTATGAAGTAGATTTTATTCTTCATCCTAACTTATTTGATGGGTATTACCTCGTCCAATTTGAAAAAATGCTAGTATCAGTGAGGATTTACTAGAGCTTCTTTTTCATGGATGGGGGATATGGCCCCAAAGCATTCATTCCCCAAATAGAAAATGAACAGGAATATTTAGCCACATATCAAAAATTTGGGAACTGATGGATAAAGATTTCATGTATATAAAATGCATGATATTTTTTGGTGAATTCCAAAAATTATTCTATCATGGTTTTCCAGTAATAACCTAGCCTTTAGGTTTTGTGGGAGAGTTGTTTCACAGAATGATGAGCATTGTAGTAACCTGCGTGGATGTAATACTCAGATGTTTTTATAAAATATCATCTTTAAATAAATTTTATTCTTTAGAACCTTTATTTGAAAAAAATTATGAGTTTAAACAAACAATGAGATGCACTTAGTATAAAATTACCATTATATACTATACTTTAGGTTAGCGTTAATAAGTATAACTAACTAATGAAAATGCATTGTGAATTCATTGGCTGTCAATTATTTATGAAAAATATAAAAACAATAAGATATTTTTATTTTCTAGTGAATTCCTTATGGTAATAAAATTAATGACATATATATCTATTATATACTTAATATAATATTTTTTATATTAATCCAATGAATATATTAGTTATAGGGTATGAATAAACCCTATTAGTTGTATAAAAACCCTTTTAGGGTAATTTTACACCACTGAATTGGCTTCCCATTTTCAATTAATTTTTTTACACAATAATAATTTTTATATTAAAAAATTAATAGGTTATTTTGAATTACGATAAAAACTCATACTCTGGATTAATTTCTAATATTGTTCTGAAAAATTTCATGTTTTTATGTATAGAAAAAATACACTTAACTTTATGTGAAAACAGATTTTTTCATCAAAATAATTTATATGGTTAAAATATGATATTGAATGGTTTTAAAGTATAAATATAATATATTTTTATCATTAAATTTATTTTATTTCATTAAAATTTTTTACATTGAATCCAGATATAAAAACATTTCAACCTTTTGCAATTTTTTAACTTTTAAAACTCGTTCTCCCTTTCTGACTACGTGATTAATTTTAATTTAATTACTGCAATGTATGTGTTTCAACTTTTTTAAAATGGATTACATAATAGTAATATGTGGATCTTAATTATGTTAATATGTTACTTTATTTTTTTGGACATTATTGTTAATAACTTTAGTAATTTTTTTATTACAGCTGTTAAAGATAAATCAGGTAATTAAAGGTAAAAATAATATTATTAAATTTACATAAAACCTATAAAAATACTTTTAGAGGAATAAATTAAACCCTTATAATCAATTATTCTAAATGGAATCACTTAATAGCCACTTTCCCATGAAAATTACATTAGTTGTTTTGAAATCAATGAATGTTTCCAAATGTCAAACTCTTCTTTTAAATGAGCATATTAATTCTAATATACGGATAAATAGAATATAACATCGACTATAGGTAGTATATGGAAATAAAAATGAATTAAATACATCATATATATTTATATATAATTTTTATAAATTAAATAATTATCAATAAGGTGAGACATTAGTGACGTAGACATTATTTCATTAATAGAAATATCAAATAAAGGATTTTAAAAATAATCAATGAAATATAATTTGAATTAATTAAAGTTATCCATGAATTTTATATTTTATTATGAAATATTTTTATTATATTCAATTTTTGGGTTTGAAGTTATTCTCTGCATGGACTCTATTTAAAAAAAAGAAATTAATAGTGTAAAAATGACACTATTGATATATTATAAAAATAACATTTTATTAAATAATTTTAAAATAAAAAAATTATAATTAATAATTGATAATTATAATGGTCTAAAATGTCATAAAATATCTATTTATTTTAAATTATCACAATATATGTAAATATTTATAACCATTAAATATTTATAATGTTATTATCACAATTAAAATTAAATATATTAAATATGGATATATCAAAATTATAAAGCTTAAAATATGACAAAAACAACTCTAATGTTTTTTATTAGAGAGGATTTCTACCCACCATTATCTTATTTTCTTAATAATTCACTTTCGATCCATTTTAATTCAAAAATTAATTTATATTATTTTAATAGTTCTGGTTTTTCCAAAGGTTCCACTCCGCTCATTTATAAAAGGGATCATCTTGTTATCTTTTAATCACACATATAAATCCATTTTTCTCATACAAAACCTTCTCATTTCCTCTCCAAAATTCCTTCACATCTTCCTCAATGCTACACTTTGGGCAGAAAGAAATCCATCCCAAGGAGGTGTTTTATGCAAATCAAAAGAAGATACTCGAAGAAGAGGTAAGTGGTTTATCACCTATTTCAAAATTATTTTTTTATTATAATTCCTATTCTTATGTTTATTCTATAATAATGTAATAAAAATAGTATTTTCCACATTCTGAGAGGTTATTATAATTTTTCGACAACCTAAAACCTTCTTTTATCCATCCTATTAATAATAATATCACTAAGTGTGAGTACATTTGGCTTACTGTCTCCACGCCAGAGTGTAATTTTTTATTCAAAAATACATTATTTTTATGGGTATAATGATGATTATAATGGATATAAATAATTAATATAACATGATAATTATTCTATATAATTAATATACCATCCAATTTCATATCATTTAACCATTAAGCGAATGATATTGTCTCCCGTGTGTACGTACAGTCTACCATCCTTGTGATGGGATGCAATTCATTCTACATAATTATATAAATTAATGGAATGAATAAATATGATATACATTATACTAATATCATTCTTTAAATTATATTACTATAACCTAAAAAGTGTAACATGAACTTATCTGAAAAATGTTCTTAAGAACATAAATAAGTTAATATCTGAATAGTCAGTGATGATGAAACGTTACTAACAATCATATGATAATATAATCATATAAGATATCATAAAAAATATTATTATTATGTAAAAATTCAATAAATTTATTTAAATCCTTATAAATGAGGTTCAGATACATAAAAGGATATCAAACCTAAGGTAAGGGATAATTTTTCAATCTCATTATTATCAGAGATTTTTTATAACTAATTATTTACTGGGATATATTTATCATCCACATACTCGTTACATAATTATGTAATAATATTTCTATTCTTATGCAATTTTTAAAATTAAATTTTATCCATTTCTAAATTTTTACTAAATGGTATGAAAGGAATATTTTGTCGTTATGTGATACAAGGTACTTTTTTATATTTTCCATTAAAAGTACAAGGATAATTTTTGTTTAACATATACAGTATGAATGGATTTTTATGCCTTCATAATAACTTATTTCCATGAATATTGCAATACATTATTTCATGTTTATTTATAACAAAATTCTTTTCTTTTAAAATTTCATAGCATTTTGAGATAAGAAAATGTTTTTGTAGAAGAACTGATGTTTTCCTCAATAATTAAGATTAAGAGTTTTATCAAAACTATTTCATATCTCTAATGAAACTCTTTAAATATGGTTATGTTTCTATCCCTATTATTACTCTTATTTCATTGTTTTAATAATGGATTGATATTTTTTATGTATTATGTTATGATGGAATGATGTTTAAGAAGCCCATTTTATCTCTTGGGCAATGCTATGATGAATGATTTATGTTTTGTGGGAAATGTAAGAATTATTTCATTTTTATATGGGTGGGACGTATATCTCCCTCCAATGAATTGGGTAAGGATTTATATCTCATGATATAGACATGAATGTAATGGAAATTAAAAATGGTTCAGTAATACAGGGCTAGAACGGCAAGTAAACCCAGTTAATTAATGGACTTTCTCTGCTATGATGCTCTTGTAAATAATCCTTGACTAGTATTAAATGATTTTATATTCTTAGTTGTATTCCAAAAAACATTATGTCTTCTGTTTTTACTTTTGGGATTATTTCCATTAATTATTATGAACTTTTATCCCATGACATGATATCACATTCATTTATATGCCTACAAGTTTTCCAAATGTTATGTTCCTATGTCTTATGATTGTGATATGATTGATATTTCACTTGTTTACCCTTACTAAGAATTTGAGCTCACACTTTCATATGTTTCTTTTCCCTAGGTCATGATGAATTGTATTAAGTAAGATGAGTAAAAAAGGATTCTAGTTATGAAGAAATAAGCAGGAGACAATGTAGATTTTTTATGAACCAGTTTTTTATGTATCCTAGTTTCTAAATATAGTATACATATCTGGTCCATTTATAGAGTTATTATATTTTTTAATGAATATACTTCAATTTTTATGTAATATCAATGTATTTAAAGAATTGGTCATTATAGTGGACCACTTCAATGGTGACATGAATCTCTCTATTTTTTATGAATCTGAGGAGGATTCGTTCAAAGCCTCATTTGTAGAGGGATTCCTTCTAATTTAGGTCATCCCGTATGGTATATTTCACTACAAAACATCTAACATGTTCTCTTATGGACAATTATATTGAGAGTTTCTCATTCTAGAGATTACTGGTTATGGTCCCCATCCATTCAGAGGTGGATGCTCGTTTGTCATGCTCTGTGGTGGAAATGAATAGATTTATTTCTTTCATATCGAATATGATTATCAATGAGACCATTAATCAATGAGTGATATGGTATATTTCTTCCTCCTTCTCAAGCTTGGCAAATATTGTGGAAACATTAACCAATGTATCGGTGTGATAATTCTATGATCAGGGAATATGATGCAACATGGAATCAAAAAGGAACCATAACATCAGTCCCCTAACATATCCAGGGATAGGGTGTAGTTCTACTACTACAAAAAATAGTAGATTATCATCGGTTTTTAGATAGGGTTTTTCACAGCCCCTCTAAATTCATTTTTGAAAGGGGTTTTCAAAACCCCTTATAATCATCAATGTTTGAGGGGTTTCACAACCCCCTCCACTTTTTTTGACATTATTTTCTTATTATATGGTTGAATTTTAGAGGTGGTTATAACAAAATTGCCACTAATTTAATAATTATTTGTGGTTTATTTTCGGTTGGATTTTAGAGGTGTTATAAATATATGTTTGCATGTGTGTGTGTGTGTTTGGATATTAGATGTTAAATATATAATGGATTTTTTTAGTGAAAATAGTGGCGGCTCACAACCCCCTATAATCTATTAAATTAGATGGGGTTGTGATCCCCTTTTAATTTATGAAATTGGGGGGGGGGGTTGTGAACCCCCTTAAATATATTACATTAGAGGGGGTTGTGAATCCCCTCTAATATATGAAAATAGAGGGGGTTGTGAACCCCATCTAATTGATTAGATTATAGGGGGGTTTTATCCCCCTCTATTTCGAAAAAATAGTGGGGGTTCATGAATCACCTCTAATCAATTTGATTAGATAGATTTTTAACCCCCTTTAAATATTTATTTATTTTTTAAAATAAATTTCATATAAATTCAAAAAATTTAATACATATGTGTGTGTGCGCATGTCTATATTTATATGTATATATATATATGTTACATAAACACATTATATAAATGTTTTAAAATTCATTATAAACATATATATAAATAAAATATATAAATACTTTAAATAAGTACTTATATATACAAACAAAAATGTATACATATATAAATACTTGAATACCTGTTAAAATGTAATTATAAATATATTTATTTGAATATATAAAATTCATATATGTTTTTATTAATACTATACCTTTATATTATGATTTATATAATACATATATTATATTAAATATATTTTTATTGTATATTTATGTCTCAATAAATTTATATTATTTTATGTATAAAAATATGTATAATATAGACAAAATTAAATATAAATATAAACATAAATATATATATATTACATAATTATATTACATATATTTTATTAAAAAAATCATTATATATAAATTTAAATATATTATATAATTATTTATATATATTATATTATACCATATTAATTATAAATTAATTTAGTATATATATTTATCATTTATTTATATTATATATATTTCCAATTATATGAATGTATTTAATTTTGTGTGTATATATATGTGTATACAAGATAATATATAAATGTATATAATTACATACATAAATGTATAATATAAATGTATTTAAAATAATATACGTATAATCTAAATCATAAAATATATAATTTTACTATATTTATAAAACCAACATATAATTTTTATAATTTAAACAATAGTTGTAATGATAATAATAATTAATAATATTATTGTTCCACAAAAACATGCATATATATAAGTATATAAAAAAATTAAATAAATATATATATGTGTGTGTATTATAATTATATTATATCTATAAATATTTTATAAATACATAAATACATAAATAGACACACAAAAATATAAATGTATTTATAATTATATGTATAAATATATATTTATATTTGTAAATATAATTATCTATATATTTTTTATATACAATGATATACTATATATATATTATGAATAATTATATATTATACATAAATATTATAAACAAATATATTATATATTACATACTAATATATTATATATACAGAAATATATTATATATACACAAATATATTATATTATTTATATTTCTATACACTAATATATATATATACATAATCAAAAATTCATGTATCTAAATAAAAAAAGCTATTGTATATATAAAATTTATCCGGAACATCTTGAGTGGTTTTTTCGCACTAATCCTACCTGTAGGTTTATGTTATGATTCCGGATGGTGGAGCCTTTTTACTTCATTTTTCTGTTAGGTTGTGCGAGCACTTGGGGTGGGCCTTCGCCTAGGCCTTTTCCTATGTGTGGGGTTGGGTGTTCGATGGGATTAGGTTTGTCAGGACACATGGGCACACGAGGCATCATGGGGTGTGTCTTGGGGGTGTGGGTGGTGTCCAGGGGTGTTTTGTGGGATTATTGGTGTCCATGGGCTTCTAGGGGTGTGTCGTGGGGGTGTTTGGGTGGTATTTCTTGGGGTCATGTGGGAGCTTATGGGTGGGGTTCCACCCCGTGATTGGAAAATTTAAAAAAAAAATAAACGGTTTTAGGGGTGGTATTAATATAATATCTCCTAAATTTGGATAGTTGGAATCATTTAGGGGGGGTTCCAACTGCCCCTAAACTGAAAATAACGTTTGGTGCAGTTAACACCACCCCTAAATTCGTCGTCTATGGTGTTTTGAGGGTGAAATTAGAAGGGGTTAACACCCATTCCAATCCAACTGCCCCTTATTACAATGTCATTTTACCATGGATTATCCAAACCCACACCTAATCATAGTAGGTGTCCACCTTAGTAGTGGTAACCCATTACCGCTTCTATGGTGTTTAGAATGGGTTATTACCCCTTCTAAATGAAAAAAAACCTTCGTAAAACCCTTTTTTTTTAATTTTCCTTTTTTATGGAATATATTTTATTGATCTACTTTATCACTAGTTTCGAGTACCCTGTGAAATTCAGGTAGGTTATGTGCATCTTTAGGGATAGATCCCACCCAACGATGAGGAATTTTTCATATGCCTTGTCATTCAAGCAGCCTTTTGATAGTGAAAAAAGTGTCTGTCATAGCATCTTTTCCTAGATAGAAAAATAAAATCCCTAATCCAACCTGAATGATGTTTGTTTTTTCCATCCTTTTGTCGATAAGACTCTAGGGCTGTAACACCCCAAGCTTCGACGGTACGTTTCCCTTCGAATAATGCGATAACGTGTGTTGTACGCAACCTCGAGTTCTAACACACACCACAACTAATTAAACTAGCCGTTGTGGATAGTAATAACTACTTTTTGAAATCATATATATTTTATATTTCAAAATGGACTTCATTTTTAGATTCGGAATATTGAAATTAGCCTAGGCTGAAATTTTGGTACTTTTCGGATAACTTTTATATTTTGATGAATAGTGAAAATTACTAAATTTTAATTAAAAACAACTTTTTTAATCAAAATAATTAATAGTGATAAATTGTGAATTTGAGTGGTTTTAAAGTATATTTAGAATATATTTTTACCATTTAATATAATGTTGATCATTGGGCATAATTTTACAATTAAACTGAACATAAGCAAGTGTCAATCTTTTGATAGTTATTACCTCTTAAAAACACGCTTTTTGTTTTGACAGCGGGAATTAATTTTAAATTAATTTCTGCCACTTATGTGTTTTGAATTTAGAAAAATGGATTCCATATTTGGAATCAGGATGTCCAAATTGTGTAAATAGGTAACTTTTATTTTTAGACATTTTGAATAATTACTGTGGTAAATATTTTATTTACCATGGTTAAGGGTAAATCCGGTAAATAAGGGTTAAAAAATAATATTATAATAATACAAAATTACCCTAAAACGTGTCCTAAACTTATTGGTGGACACATACCCGACCATGAGCATACTTGGGTCAATTTGGGGACCCTTTGGAGCCACTTGTATGTGGTAGGGACACCTTATATTAATAAAGTTAAAATAAAAATAAAAATGGCATAAGCTTACATCTTTTAGAAGAACAATTTTTACATAGGGTTATACATGTTGGATTTTCGATTATAAATATTCAATAGAAAGATACAAAGATTTCTTACATAATTATATTTTATTTATAATTTTTAGACATCAAATAATTTAAATTATTAATGACACAATAATGATGCAATGTTTACCTCATTAATAAATCATTTAAATAAATAAGATTATAATGATTAAAATATTATCTAAAACCTGTCCAATTTTTATTGGTTGATGTTATTTAGAATATACGTCATCTTATCTTATACCTCAATGATTTTTGGACCATTATAAACCGAATATAACTATATTATAAAGTAATACTTTCACTCTTTCCTAAAGAGCCCCTCTTCTCCCTTATAAAAGGAGACCACTTCTACTCATTCCTCACACCTCTCAAGCCACTTGGCTCGTCCAAAATCTGCCAAACTAAGCTCCCCACATCCCTATCCTCATCCTTGAAGCTTCCCCTTAGGCAGAAATCATTTCAAGAAGTCCTTTGGTTCCAACCAAAGTGAGTTACCTAAATTAAAGGTAACGATTTCTCTTAAATTATTTTCATTTATTTTGCTTCTCCAACCCCCAAACTCTTTTTATTTCCTTTCTTTTGTAACAACACCAGTATCCCCAATATACTAGGATGTTGTTATAAGAAGGATTAAAACTACACATACACACAACTCCATCTAATGGATGATGAACATAATGTTTCTGTGGATGGCAAACTAACGCCTCACGAAACGATGATTGTTCAAATACATCTTACCGCCTCTCATGGTGGCCATTATGATGGCACTGTAATTAAATATGATATTAATGATATATATTTTATATATAAGCTTCTGTAATTCCATTTTATTTCATATCCTTATTCGTTTCATGTTGTATATACATACGATAATTTTATTTGAGGAAGTGCGGACTACCGCCCCCTTAAAATGATATGACTCGTTCATACCACACATGGAACGTATAAAGGATGGTGTGAATGAACTTAAGTAACATATATAAAATATTATATTATACTGGAATAATAATATACCTATGTATCATTTGGATTCAATTCTTTTAAAATGAAAGATTAAATGGAAGTAGCGTTCGTGCGTACGTGCGGACTACCGTCTCCACGAACGCGATGAGATTCATTGTCCATCATATCCATTCAAGTATAATTATAATTTGATGATTTAAAAATAGTATCTAAGGACTTTATATCATTCTGGATATGAATAATATACATCCCATTAATAACGAATATGGCTCACATAACAAAGAATATAAAGTAAAATGAACCCGTTAACACCCGAAATGACGATAATTCTAAGATATTATTAACAAATAAATGTTAAAAGATCATATATGATATCATATTAAAGTAAATGATTCTTGTATTATTCAATAACAATTATTTCACCATTATAAAGGAGGTAAACCTACCATCGACCAAGGAAAAATTACAAAGTAAGGGATTTTCTTATCTCACATTCAATTCTGTGAGATTTCCATTGTTCGCCACTAAATTATTGAAAGTGGTGTATTGTGTACTTCCATTTGATATATATTATCATGATTCTCTTTATATTCATGTTATTCTATAAATCATTTGGTGGTTATTAACTTTTGTCCATACGACTCAGTTGATTGACGTGGTAAGGGATTTTCTTATCTCACTTTCAATTCCGTGAGATTTCCATTTTTCGCCACTAAATTATTGAAAGTGGTGTATTGTGTACTGCCATTTGATATATATTCATGATTATATTTATATTCATGTTATTCTTTAAATAATTTGGTGGTTATTAACTTTTGTCCATACGACTCAGATGATTGACGTGGTAAGGGGTTTCTTATCTCACTTTTAATTTCGTGAGATTTCCATTGATCACCACTTAATTATTGCATGTGGTGTATGTGTACTGCCCATGATTGTATTCATTGTGTAATATACTTTAATTTATGGGTATTTACATCATCATTGTATGATACTTCTTTCATGGGTGTATGTTTCATATGTTACCTAATCGGTAAGGGAATTTGAGATTTCAATTCCCACTCATTTGGCTTTACGCATATTTCATTGATTATATTACTCCATGATTATGTGTGGAATCACTATTCATTTGATTATGTCATAATTTCCACTCCCCTTCCTGTGGATATAAGTTTGATACACATAATCACTCATTGGTAATTCTCAAGTCATTGATATGAATTTGATAAGAGTAATTTTAACTCATTCACCATTTGTTGAGTTAAACATCCAATTCGTTGGTGTTGTTTTTACAAGAATATGTGTGAATATCCTTTGATTGTTTTACACTGAATATCCAATCATATTTAGTGTATTTATATTTTTCACACTTAATTATGTCGTTGATTTATCCTTAACCTAAGGATACGGCCTTTATGAGAGATTTCATCTCAATTTACATTCCATTGAGACTTCTTTGTTGATATACACCAAATCACTTTTATGTGGTGTATATAATGTACTTTGACATAGTATATCATGAATCCCTTTATTCTCATGATATTACAAAGTTTTGATTACCTCAATTATTTGTATTCAAGTGTCTCTTTTGGTTAGAATCTCTAACTAAAATACCATTTTTAAATGTTTTAAAGACTTATCCTTCTAAATCTTGCTCATTAATGTCCATGTTTTAAAAATGGTTTTAAGGATTTATTTATATGGACATTAAAGTTTTAGAAATTAAAACTCCTTTTAAAAAGTTTCAAAGTGGTATGGGACACTTTGATTCAAAAATCTATTTTTAAATGGCTTCTTGACAAATAGTGTGACTTTTAAATGTTTTCAAGAAAAGGGGGATATTTTTCTCAAATAGTTTTGATGATTATTTTCATCTATGTCAACATTCTTCATTATTCATGATTGGGGTTAATGTGATACAATACAATCTTCCATATTGTATCAAATGAATTATATTTGACTGTGGATGTTCTATTTTTATACCATTCATGGTTTGTGGTTAAAGTATTGACATTTCGTATGCTAGTTTTAATACGAATGTTTATTTTATGCTTAAACCTATTCATATGAGGAATGAATTGGACTTAATAAGTGACGGGTGGAGCCCGCTATAGCTCCTCGATGCATCGGTAGGTCTCATGAGACAAACTAGTGTCTTGGCACAAGGCCTTGACAAAATCTTATTTGTAGTCTTGGCACGAGGCCTTGGCTAAGTGGTTATGAAAGTCTGGCATTATGCATTCCAACATTATGAAAGTGGATATTGATATTGCATGTGATCATTCGACTAGTAGAATATCCATGTGAGTATGTAAATGGAATTATTTCATTTTACCTTTTCCATTTTATGCTGAAGTTCAAGTTTAAAAGGCTTTTGTTTTAGTTATAAATTGCCTTAAGTGTTTATGCTTATTTATGAAATCTTATGCTATAATGTTATCCTTACTGAGCATCTGAGCTAACCCCTTTCAATGTTTTATTTTTCCCAGGATTATGAAGAAGTAATTTATGAATGACCTGCAGGGATAATATGAGGGGATATGAAGACAAGATGTTTTTTTTTATGATGTAATGTAAAAAAATTATGGATGTATCTAGTTATTCCAAGGCTACTAAACTAATCGATCTTTCGAGACTTGTTCTTTCTCGTGATCATGCCAATGTAATGTAATAATGCACCGACTCTAGGTTACTAGGGTCGGGGCATTACAGTTGGTATCAGAGAAAGTTTAGTACAAACCTTGGAAGCTATATTTAGATAAACTCTGATTAGAGCACGTAAACCTAAGATGAACTTTGAGGATTAGTATAGAAGAACTTCCTAGAATTTTGGTATTGTAGATATTTTGTGAGTTTTCCGAGCAATACATCCCTGTCTGGATACGAGCAGGTAGAGGCGGCTCTGGCACAGATGTACCTAGGGGTAAAACCCGAAAACACCGCTTTGAGCTAGACTCGAACGGGAACTGGTGCACGACAACGGGCCTTGCTGCACTCTTGGTTACGACACTCCCGGGGGATATGCTTTGGTAAATTCACAAGATTAGTATAAACCATTATTAAGGGAATACAAAAAAAAATTCCCCTAAGAATATATGTCGGCAAATAGATAATGGATATCCTAGATTTTAACATAGGGTACCCCAAGTTAGGATATATTGTTCAATTACAAGATTATCCTATTATGTCTATTTTTTTACATTGTTATTAGATAAGTATTCAAAAAACCCTAATTGTATTTTCTTTTGTTAGTTGAAACATGGAGGGAGCAAGATCACGAACAACTCTTCTCTCTCTTCCTGAAGAACTACTTACAATTATTATCCAGAAGTCATGCGCAGACGATGTTGAAACTTTTTCAAATGTCCAAGTTACATGAAAACAACTTTATGAGACATCCAATACCTCTAGCATTGCACGATTCTTTCAAGGATCAAGTACCGACTATGGGATAATGTTGTGCTCTCAACTTTCTTACCACGCTAAGCGTGGGAAGTACCATCAGGGTATTTTCAAATTATTCACTTTATCTCAAAATTACGATGCACTAAATGATTTTCTAGATGCTGCAGAAGAAGGAGACCTTAGAGCAGCCTATATGTATCAAATTATATATTTATGTCTTTTGGGATATACGAAAACTGATTTACCAAAACCTTATTTTGAAATATTTGAAGATGAATCAGTGATAATTTTTCTAAAAAAACATGTTAAAGATGATGTCTCAAAATTATATATAAGAAATAGCTTTTTTTTATGATGCATCGATGCTTCCATCGATATAATCAAAAATGGATGAGGAGTTTTTGGGTAAAGGAAGTAGATGATTTTGAAAAATTCCTGAGGTACCATTGTGACACATGAACGCATTCTACTAAAAGTCAAATCCGCCTAGTCTCTCCAGAGTTCATGTTGTGATCCACATACCTCTAGTGACAAAATACATGCCTGACCCAATGCATGTACTCACCTATGAAGAATTATAACTGGAACTCGATCTATCTTATTGTGAAGAGCCTATCAGAATTCTTCATACCAAAGATCATGTGTTGAGAAACCGGATGACTTGTCTGGTAAAAGATCTATGGAGAAATCATAAGATGAAAGAGGCAATGTGGGAACCCAAGGAACATATGATGAAGAACCTATGTGGAAATAAATGGATGGTGAAATGTTTAAAAGTGTTAGTTCTCTTTATTGATGGGATTACTTTGGAATAATTTTCTCTTGTATGTGTAAACCTGCAATTTATCATGTGAAAATGATATCTGAGGAATAATTATCTTTTCTGTTGCGGATATAGTTATAAATAACCATTTGGTCTTATATGATCATTGGGTTTGAGGAAATTATAAGTTATTATAATTTGGGATGAAAATGCAAGGTATGATATAATATTTGTGGTTAAATTATGTTATTTTGAGGAATTTATCTCATTTTGGTAATATTATAAAATATATTTTTTGAAAAAGGACAACACGTAGACCGTGTGACAACCCGTCGCGTTGGACAAAGTTGTGGGAATCGAACCCACAACCAAAGTGCGATTGGGATTTATCGCCTACCACTGGACTACGTGAAGTCCCTGGTTAGTGTGACTATTTTTTTTTAAAATGATTTTATAGATCAATAATAAGATGATTTGGGTTCTTATGTCTTATCAAATGAATACCCTTGGTATAGGAAAATGATTTGGTGATTAAGTGATAAATGTTATTTTGGAAGATGTTCGCTTTGTTGGGAACACTATATGCCCAAGGAAAATAGAATACAATGGTGTTTCATTTGTAGAGTAATGGTGGATTTTTATCTACGTTTTTATTGTTGATTTATAGTGATTTGGGTTATTTATGGAAATGATTAACCTATAACAGAGAATATGTGATGATGTTAATTACTTTTAAGTATGTGACTTTAAGAGTATTTGATGTCATTTGGAGATACAATGTAACATGGGAGACTACATAATCAAATTCTTCTATGATTTGGGTTTCAATATTAGTTTGGATTATATTAAATGATTTTAAGGACAATTGGTTATTGAATGGTATCTATTTAACTTTGGGGTATTGTTGGTTTAATTTTAGAAATTAAGATTAGTGCATATTTATCTCAATGAATATCCTTTTTGGGGATCATTAGATCATTCACTTACCATTTTGGTTTTGATTAATCTTCAAAGACAATGTAAATATATGGTTTATCCTGCATGGATCATGTGATTCTATAGAAGTTTATTATAGCTCTTCCAGTGTGACCAAGTCTTCTTGAATACTCATCGTTTAAAAAAAAATTGAGTTAGTGGTGGAAATTTATTAAAGAGTGAAAATTTACTTAAAATGTAAGTATATCTCATAATGTTCTTAGTCAATATCATAAATGAATTCCTCTTCCTTATGTAATGTAACTTTAAAAAAAATGGTGTCCGTTTACTTTCCTACTAGGAGACTAATGGTCGTTTGTCCCAACACAAGTTTGTAGTTTTCTCATTGTTAACTTTCTCCTGATCATGATTTCTATCCCTCTCCTTCAGAACTTGACACTTAGTTTATCATCCATATCCATGTTTTCTTACATGGAATCCTAGTATGGGTTATCTTGGATGACCCTTATACCTCTCTTTCTTTCTTCTAAAGTGATAGTTTTATTGACTCTTTTTCCAATGTGGGACTTTCCATTATATTCCCAAGCAAAATTTTAAAAATAGCGAGGACGCAATTTATTGAAGGAGGGGAGAATGTAACACCCCAAGCTTCCACGGTACGTTTCCCTTCGAATAATGCGATAGCGTGTGTTGTACGCAACCTCGAGTTCTAACACACACCACAACTAATTAAACTAGCCGTTGTGGATAGTAATACCTACTTTTTGAAATCATATATATTTTATATTTCAAAATGGACTTCATTTTTGGATTCGGAATATTGAAATTAGCCTAGGCTGAAATTTTGGTACTTTTCGGATAACTTTTATATTTTGATGAATAGTGAAAATTACTAAATTTTAATTAAAAACTTTTTTAATCAAAATAATTAATAGTGATAAATTGTGAATTTGAGTGGTTTTAAAGTATATTTAGAATATATTTTTACCATTTAATATAATGTTGATCATTGGGCATAATTTTACAATTAAACCGAACATAAACAAGTGTCAATCTTTTGATAGTTATTACCTCTTAAAAACACGCTTTTTGTTTTGACAGCGGGAATTAATTTTAAATTAATTTATGCCACTTCTGTGTTTTGAATTTAGAAAAATGGATTCCATATTTGGAATCAGGATTTCCAAATTGTGTAAATAGGTAACTTTTATTTTTAGACATTTTGAATAATTACTGTGGTAAATATTTTATTTACCATGGTTAAGGGTAAATCCGGTAAATAAGGGTTAAAAAATAATATTATAATAATACAAAATTACCCTAAAACGTGTCCTAAACTTATTGGTGGACACATACCCGACCATGAGCATCCTTGGGTCAATTTGGGGACACTTTGGAGCCACTTGTATGTGGTAGGGACACTTTATATTAATAAAGTTAAAATAAAAATAAAAATGGCATAAGCTTACATCTTTTAGAAGAACAATTTTTACATAGGGTTATACATGTTGGATTTTCGATTATAAATATTCAATAGAAAGATAAAAAGATTTCCTACATAAGGATATTTTATTTATAATTTTTAGACATCAAATAATTTAAATTATTAATGACACAATAATGATGCAATGTTTACCTCATTAATAAATCATTTAAATAAATAAGATTATAATGATTAAAATATTATCTAAAACCTGTCCAATTCTTATTGGTTGATGTTATTTAGAATATGAGTCATCTTATCTTCGACCTCAATGATTTTTGGACCATTATAAACCGAATATAACTATATTATAAAGTAATACTTTCACTCTTTCCTAAAGAGCCCCTCTTCTCCCTTATAAAAGGAGACCACTTCTACTCATTCCTCACACCTCTCAAGCCACTTGGCTCGTCCAAACTCTGCCAAACTAAGCTCCCCACATCCCTATACTCATCCTTGAAGCTTCCCCTTAGGCAGAAATCATTTCAAGAAGTCCTTTGGTTCCAACCAAAGTGAGTTACCTAAATTAAAGGTAACGATTTCTCTTAAATTATTTTCATTTATTTTGCTTCTCCAACCCCCAAAATCTTTTTATTTCCTTTCTTTTGTAACAACACCAGTATCCCCAATATACTAGGATGTTGTTATAAGAAGGATTAAAACTACACATACACACAACTCCATCTAATGGATGATGAACA
This sequence comes from Viscum album, assembly GCA_963277665.1. Classification (NCBI taxonomy): domain Eukaryota; kingdom Viridiplantae; phylum Streptophyta; class Magnoliopsida; order Santalales; family Viscaceae; genus Viscum; species Viscum album. Next base: position 197,805,902 of record OY728121.1, on the reverse strand, counting down.
TAATGTTTCTGTGGATGGAAAACTAACGCCTCACGAAACGATGATTGTTCAAATACATCTTACCGCCTCTCATGGTGGCCATTATGATGGAACTGTAATTAAATATGATATTAATGATATATATTTTATATATAAGCTTCTGTAATTCCATTTTATTTCATATCCTTATTCGTTTCATGTTGTATATACATACGATAATTTCATTTGAGGAAGTGCGGACTACCGCCCCCTTAAAATGATATGACTCGTTCATACCACACATGGAACGTATAAAGGATGGTGTTAATGAACTTAAGTAACATATATAAAATATTATATTATACTGGAATAATAATATACCTATGTATCATTTGGATTCAATTCTTTTAAAATGAAAAATTAAATGGAAGTAGCGTTCGTGCGTACGTGCGGACTACCGTCTCCACGAACGCGATGAGATTCATTGTCCATCATATCCATTCAAGTATAATTATAATTTGATGATTTAAAAATAGTATCTAAGGACTTTATATCATTCTGGATATGAATAATATACATCCCATTAATAACGAATATGCCTCACATAACAAAGAATATAAAGTAAAATGAACCCGTTAACACCCGAAATGACGATAATTCTAAGATATTATTAACAAATCAATGTTAAAAGATCATATATGATATCATATTAAAGTAAATGATTCTTGTATTATTCGATAACAATTATTTCACCATTATACAGGAGGTAAACCTACCATCGACCAAGGAAAAATTACAAAGTAAGGGATTTTCTTATCTCACATTCAATTCTGTGAGATTTCCATTGTTCGCCACTAAATTATTGAAAGTGGTGTATTGTGTACTTCCATTTGATATATATTATCATGATTCTCTTTATATTCATGTTATTCTGTAAATCATTTGGTGGTTATTAACTTTTGTCCATACGACTCAGTTGATTGACGTGGTAAGGGATTTTCTTATCTCACTTTCAATTCCGTGAGATTTCCATTTTTCGCCACTAAATTATTGAAAGTGGTGTATTGTGTACTGCCATTTGATATATATTCATGATTATATTTATATTCATGTTATTCTGTAAATCATTTTGTGGTTATTAACTTTTGTCCATACGACTCAGTTGATTGACGTGGTAAGGGGTTTCTTATCTCACTTTTAATTTCGTGAGATTTCCATTGATCACCACTTAATTATTGCATGTGGTGTATGTGTACTGCCCATGATTGTATTCATTGTGTAATATACTTTAATTTTTGGGTATTTACATCATCATGGTATGATACTTCTTTCATGGGTGTATGTTTCATATGTTACCTAATCGGTAAGGGAATTTGAGATTTCAATTCCCACTCATTTGGCATTACGCATATTTCATTGATTATATTACTCCATGATTATGTGTGGAATCACTATTCATTTGATTATGTCATAATTTCCACTCCCCTTCCTGTGGATATAAGTTTGATACACATAATCACTCATTGTTAATTCTCAAGTCATTGATATGAATTTGATAAGAGTAATTTTAACTCATTCACCATTTGTTGAGTTAAACATCCAATTCGTTGGTGTTGTTTTTACAAGAATATGTGTGAATATCCTTTGTTTGTTTTACACTGAATATCCAATCATATTTAGTGTATTTATATTTTTCACACTTAATTATGTCGTTGATTTATCCTTAACCTAAGGATACGGCCTTTATGAGAGATTTCATCTCAATTTACATTCCATTGAGACTTCTTTGTTGATATACACCAAATCACTTTTATGTGGTGTATATAATGTACTTTGACATAGTATATCATGAATCCCTTTATTCTCATGATATTACAAAGTTTTGATTACCTCAATTATTTGTATTCAAGTGTCTCTTTTGGTTAGAATCTCTAACTAAAATACCATTTTTAAATGTTTTAAAGACTTATTCTTCTAAATCTTGCTCATTAATGTCCATGTTTTAAATATGGTTTTAAGGATTTATTTATATGGACATTAATGTTTTAGAAATTAAAACTCCTTCTAAAAAGTTTCAAAGTGGTATGGGACACTTTGATTCAAAAATCTATTTTTAAATGGCTTCTTGACAAATAGTGTGACTTTTAAATGTTTTCAAGAAAAGGGGGATATTTCTCTCAAATAGTTTTGATGATTATTTTCATCTATGTCAACATTCTTCATTATTCATGATTGAGGTTAATGTGATACAATAAAATATTCCATATTGTATCAAATGAATTATATTTGACTGTGGATGTTCTATTTTTATACCATTCATGGTTTGTGGTTAAAGTATTGACATTTCGTATGCTAGTTTTAATACGAATGTTTATTTTATGCTTAAACCTATTCATATGAGGAATGCATTGGACTTAATAAGTGACGGGTGGAGCCCGCTATAGCTCCTCGATGCATCGGTAGGTCTCATGAGACAAACTAGTGTCTTGGCACAAGGCCTTGACAAAATCTTATTTGTAGTCTTGGCACGAGGCCTTGGCTAAGTGGTTATGATAGTCTGGCATTATGCATTCCAACATTATGAAAGTGGATATTGATATTGCATGTGATCATTCGACTAGTAGAATATCCATGTGAGTATGTAAATGGCATTATTTCATTTTACCTTTTCCATTTTATGCTGAAGTTCAAGTTTAAAAGGCTTTTGTTTTAGTTATAAATTGCCTTAAGTGTTTATGCTTATTTATGAAATCTTATGCTATAATGTTATCCTTACTGAGCATCTGAGCTCACCCCTTTCAATGTTTTATTTTTCCCAGGATTATGAAGAAGTAATTTATGAATGACCTGTAGGGATAGTATGAGGGGATATGAAGACAAGATGTTTTTTTTTATGATGTAATGTAAAAAAATTTTGGATGTATCTAGTTATTCCAAGCCTACTAAACTAATCGATCTTTCAGGACTTGATCTTTCTCGTGATCATGCCAATGTAATGTAATAATGCACCGACTCTAGGTAACTAGGGTCGGGGAGTTACAAGGGGGAACTATAAAAATACATATCCCATGTCTGGGGAGGGTCGTGGGCACAAAAGACCTCCTCAAACGGACGTTTGGCATCTACCAGTGTATTCTTCAGGGCAGGATGTGTTGTGAGGAAATCATACATTAATTTCCATTTCATTGATGTCTATTATATGAACTGAATTTTTATTACTATAGAATGATCTCTCATCAAGCCAATTTTTGTATTAATATAGCAAGTACAAGGATGTACTTTACTAGGTCACTATGATATACTATATGGACTTTGTGGTGCTGTAAGTAATTACATTGTTTTTCACTATAAAGATGAGTGAAAGGCAGTTCTTCTTGACATTAGATTATCATGTCTGGGTACCTATTATTGTTCATTTGAGGTATTATAGAATGTTCTTACTCCCAACATCATGATTTTTTTATGAGGAGGGTTCCCAATGAGCATTCCATGGATGCCACGTATAAGATGAGTGTCCCACCTTACACTGGAGGCAACAGAACTGTTTAGGGTAGTAAATACTTCTTAATACTTTTGAAGGCTTCATAGCTATCATCATCCCATTGATAAGTGAGTCCCTTCTTTATTATCCTGGTGAAGGGGGGATCCTTTCTGGCTAAGTTGGCTATGAAATAAAAAATGTATGTGAGGTTCCCTTATATCCCCCTTGATTATTTGAGAATTATGGGGGTGGCATTTCCGAAATAGCACTAGTCTTATCTGGGTCAACCTTGATGTCATTTTGGTATACCAAAAATCCAAGAAACTTCCCAGATGTTTCCTTGAATGTTAATTTCAATATATTCTTCTTCGTAATGTGTTGTCACAAACTATTGAAGACTATTTGGAGATCCATGAAGTTCTCACATCACCATCAGGATTTGAAAACCATGTCACTAACATAAAATTTTTCTATTCTACACAAAATAGATTAAAGATATGTTTCATGGCATGTTTATATATAGTGACAACATTCTTTAACCCAAAGTGCATGATCTGGTATAAAAATATCTGGTGAGGTGCTCTGAAGGAAGTGGATTATCCATCTTTAGGGGGCATATTTATTTGATTGTACATTGAATACTCATCCAATAAGAAAATGTATTATAATTCATGTGTTGCATGGATCAAGATTTATATAATAGGAAATTAGAAATCATCCTTTGGACAGTGTTGATTAACGTCTCATAATTCAATACAAAGTCTAATCTTCCAATTATTTTTCTTGATAGGGATGATGTTGGTGAGCCACATTAGGTATTTCACTCCTCATAAAAAGTGTTATGTGATCAATTTGTCAACATCCACCTCTAAATTGGTGGAATGAGAGGGGTGTATCCTCTTAACTTCTTTCTTTATGTATTTATTCTCTTTAGGTAATTTGATATGGTGCATACTCACATCTGGATTTAGTCTGGACATTTCTGTATAGTTCCAAGTGGACACATATAGTTACTAATTTATAAAGGTTATGTACATCTTTTTCTCTTCTAGGAGAATGGTGGTGCTAATTAGTGTAGGTCGTCAGTCAACTTCTATTCCAAAAATTACCTATTCAAGTTCATCATTATTGGGGGAGAGGCCTTCCTTAAATCTTGGAGGACATTTCTGGCGGTCAACCTTGTTTTTCTCCACTTATGAGTTTGTGGAGACACTTTCAGGTGAAGTTGGAAGTCTAGGGGTTTCTCTATTAATATGAAGGTGAGAGATTCCATGAGAATAGACATTATCATCCCTTACTGCCTAAGTAATTGTAGAGAGATGTTAGAGCTAATTTTCTATTACACATTCCCTTGGGATGGGAGGATCTTAGGCCTCTGGGACCAGGTCTATCACCTTAACTAGATTTATGGGCAGTACATAGTCATTTTTTATCATACTATAGGGATTTTTAGTGGTGTTCCACATGACATTGGTAGCATCAACCTATATATCATCATTCATCATTGTTTTTTTATCTTCCCTTCTATAGAAACTTGCCTCAGCATAGGTGTCATTGCAGGTATCAAAGGGGAAACTATCACCATGTAGTATGTCGAAATTCCCATTAATGGGTTATTTCAGACATTGATGTAATTTTTAAGGTACTACCATGTCTATTGGGAGATAGAGACTTCTGAGTAATACATTTTATTCATTTACTTACTATATAACCATAAACACAACATTAGATGTGATATCCCTAGAATTATCTTTGAGTATGATCTTCTTGAGAGGTATTTTGTCCCACTTATCATACCCTTGAATGGTCAACTTTGTGGGACACATATCCCCTTATCTATATCCCAAATATTGGAGGGTTCAAGTAAATATAATTTTAATCCCATATCCATTTTTAATCATATCCTTTATGATATCAACATTATTCAGTCTACCCAAAATATATAGGGGTCTGATGTTATCTTTGATGATAGCTTCGTGATCATTATATTTGAACAAGATAGGGATATGTAATTTTGCTGAAATGGCCTCCATTTGATAGACCATGGATATAGTGACTTTTTTCTTTAATTCCTTTTGGATTTAGAGTCCTTTAATGAGTTCTTCTAAGATTTCATCAGAAATATAGAGCACATACCGGATTGAGAGATTGGATGGTACAACAACCAGTTGTTTTAGAATGTCTTAATTTTGTGTAAATGGCCGACACTTCCCAGTGTGGGTCTGCTCATTGACATGTGGCTTAGGTGCTGATACATTTGTGGTGGATGGGAATGGTTCTTGTTCAGGCATTATGAGGGAATCTTCTTCTATTGTCCCATGTTGGGCTGACCTTCCCCATTTCCTACGATTATCAAATAATCAAACCCCCACAGGACATCCATCCACAACCATGTGTCGGTGACTGTTGGAGGGTTCAATATGACATCATGCCTATTTTGAGTCTACTGAAATAATTGACCACCATTATCATCTATATATAGGTCCTTTATAGGGATGTTTCTTAAATATTGGGTCGAATCATGCCCACGATGTCCCTTATATCCTCGTTTTATGTGCATGCAACCTCTTATTCACATGCTATGTGCGGGAAACTCATATTCTGAGGCATATTCATCATTAGAGAAGGGTCCATCCAAGTGTATCACATTGATAGAGAAAAATATGATCTCTTCATCCAATTAGGGTTGTGTTTTTTGGGCTGCTCCCCATGTTTTTTATGTTTCTAGGATGAGATCTGTATGAGTTATAGCTTGTGTTGGCACATAATATGACTTCTCCTCTTTTGTATCTTTATTATTTTTTTAGTCACACCCATATTTAAGAGACATATCTGATGTCACCATCTTAGTTGGTGGATCTATTTTGGGTATGTGAATCTATGTTCAAAGGGTTTCATGAGCTTAGTCAAATATTTTTTTATTCATCCAGCTGTCAAAATTCCACACATTCCTGGTTAGAAATTTTTTCCAATCATCCTCTTCTTTTGACTAGGAAATGGTTATGCAGACCACTTGATCTGAGGATTAATCTGACACCAAATTTCTAGAATTGAACATGCCCTGAATGACATATTTGAATATGAATAAGTATTGTATATTATGAACCAACCTTCTATGGAAAGGGAAGTAGTTAAGATGTTCATCATTGATGGCCTCATTTGGATTTCTAGGCTATGGTAGCATAATCAAATTATTATCCATGGATGTCAAGAAATAACAAGGGATTTTTTCATTTTTCAAATAAATTTTTTATTCATATGTAACACAAATCCAAGGTGACCCTAATTTCTACGTGATTCTAGCCGAGGTCAATTTGGTGGTTTTCATCACATAATAGGAGGTGATGGGAAGATCAAAACCTACATAGGTTCTTGGATGGGCATTATTGTGGGCTATAGATTTTGATTTTCCATAAATTTCCCCTATGTTGAGGGAAGCAGTTATGGTTTGGATCAGGTTCCCTGAATAGAATCTTCAATACATTGTTCCATTTCTTCCAAATCATGAAACCAACCTGGATACTTCATTTGGATCAGAGGAGTATGCAACTCATCCAATAGAATATAATCATAGATTTCTAGTAGTTTCTCTTGTGATAGAGGTAAGCTGAGTGAATTAGTTAAACCTTTCCATCTAGAAATGAAGTCATTCAACCACTCATTTTCTCCTTTTTTTAGTTCTTCAGGTCAATTAATGTAATTTTCCTTAGTTTGGATCTGAACTGCTAAAGGAATTAACGAATATGGTATTCATATCCTTCAATGGATCTTTTGGGAGGATTATGGTACCAAATAAAGGTTTTCTGTTTCAAGAGTCTGTACAAAACACCTCATCTTTGTTGAATCTTGTTGATCTTGATGTCCCGTCATTAGTCCACATTAGGATATGAAGTGTATGAGATTTTTTTAGGGTCTCCAATAACATCAAAGGTAGAGAATATAGGATTTCCAAAATTGGGTGGTGGAAAAGTGTCTCACTCCCATTTGGGATATGGATTCTTCCCAGGCTATATAGGTGTAGGTCGCCCTTCCAAGCCTTCCATTAAAGTAACTATAGACTCAATGTTGTTAAGAATCTCTAGGGTTACTATTGTATGAGCTTCCTCCCATCTATAAGGATCAAGTGCAGTTGATTAAGTGGTCCCACCTTTGTCTCCTGCTAATTCTCGATTCAGTCTATGATTGATTGATTACCATAGAGGGGGAGAAGATTTCACCGCATTGGAGGTAATTCATGATCATTATATACATCCTAATTTATGTAGATTAGTTTCCTAGATCCATATCCAATATGAAACTCAGTTACCACTCTTACTTGAGGATCTTCTATGGGAGGGAGAATATTCTTCTTCATCTAAAGATAATACTCAGTGGAAATTTTTCCCCGGAGTATCCCCTCATTGAGTTATTTGATATTTTGAATTTCACACTCATATTATGACAACTTTTCCTCTATGGGAGAATCCTTGACTCTTCTGGGTGGATATAAAGATGTATCCACACCATTCCCTTTTTCATTGGTAGTGTTCTATATGAGAAGTGGGAACATAATATTTAGTGGTTCTAGCTTTTGGAACCTTCTTTGGTTCCAGGTGCATGCATCCTCAATAGGTATATCCAAATCCTCCTCCTCTTGTGGTATACAATCTATGTTTTGTCCCAATGCATTTTCACCTTGATCCACCATATCTATTGTGTTGATAGTGATGACATTCATAGAGTCATATCAGTCAATGGTTGTTGTCCCATTACTTGTGACACAACGGGGTGACTCTGCACTGCCTTCATCAGGGTCATTATTTGAAAAATGGCTATATTAGGATATTTTTTCATGAAACTCTAGTGAGTTCCAATTGTCTTCATCATATGTTCCTCTCATTCTGTTCCGTGAAAAGTGACATTGAGGGATTTTTTGGTCGTGGCTGTCAAATGGTCCCCAAATAAAAGAGGTTCGTCTTAAGGTGGGAAGAAATGGTGGGATTCAGAACATTGATTTATACCACCCAACCTAGCGAAGAGTTATTCTATATATTGTTTTGATGATGATATAAAATCCCCATCCTGATGGGTTAGGGGCTATTTGTGGTTTCAAGTAATTGATTGGTCCTGATGTTGAGTATCCATTGATTCTAATCGAGTATTTGATGATTCCTCAGATGGATACAAAGATATAAATTCCCCTAACCCACTGGGGTGGGATTGATCTAGAATCCCCATTGATATCACTAAAAACCTATTTGGGTATGATGAACTCGGTGATGATGATTGAGATATAAATGTCCCCAGACTAGTGGACAGTGGTTATTCATCTTACAAGGATATGTCATGAACCCACTCAGGAAATGATGATCCAAGAGGTGGAGGCAATGGTAGTTATTCCCCCAACCCGATGGGTTGAGTTCTCTCCCATACGGATGTGATGGAATCTACTATTGAGGCCTATATGATGTATCTTAGCTATGCTCACGTAGGATATTGGTGCACTGTAATCCCATGAAGGGAATCATTCCTAACTGGAATTTTTTTGGTTGACCACAAATTGGGATTTTATATTTGAAACACATTTTAATTACTTTTGGTGGATTAGTTAAATGGTCAAATAGTTATCCTATCCCTCCATTTATGATGTATGGGAATCATTAAAATGGGGGAATTCAATTATAGTTACCAAATATATCATGTGTTACCCATCCCTCTTCTTTTTCTGGAGGTTATAACATTATAGGACACCATATCTGAAGGTGTCTACTGTTCTGGGGACATAGTGAAGTGAAATGCTCTATATTTTACCCATCCTAAAATACGTACATCGGGTGAGGCTCAAGAATTAATTTGGGGGAGGGTTTTCATGATGTGGTGAAAAATATTGTATAGATGTTTTTCATGCTCTTCCACTCCTAGATTACATGCCATGGAATGCAGACACATCGAGCTGACAACATAGTGTATTGATGAGCTAAAGGTGATACTCATATCTTGGATAGAGGATATGTTTATCCTTATTTCATCGATGAGTTTCCCATAAATTTTAGTGTATATAAGGAATTAACTCATTTTCAAGATCATTTGGTACCTCATAGTTAGAAGTAGCGAGGGGTGATCAGACCACAAAATATGCTTCTTAGGGTCTCCTTCTGACTAGAGTGGAGTGTCTCTAGAAGATGATCGAGGTCAATATGTTTTTAACCCTAATGTTTTGATAACCTCTCTATATGATGTAATATGAGTTCTAGAAACCTCTCAATATGGAGGTTTCTGGGAAAATGGTGGATTTCCTTGTATGTGGAAGATATCATCATGGAGAGGTTAACCATGATGGATATCAGGAGTAGATTCCCAGTGATCCATCTCCATACTACCATGAGGAGGACTGTCATTGTAATGATTATCTTCTAATATGGTTGATATTTTAATAGACACATATTGTGTTTATAATTTGTCTCGAACGACCTCATGGAAACGGGATTTTATTAGATTAGTTATATGGGTCTCATTTGGAATCATGGATGGAATATTCCATACTACCTTTGGGAAATTTTCCGGGATATGATCCTATTGTATTATGATTTCTAAAACTAATTGAAAACCATCTGGTTTTGCGGTAGTATGAGTCTACTACTGAGAATCTACGTGAATATGACAACTAGATTCCTCATTCCATATAGGAATATAAGCCTATCCTGAGGCATGTTCCATTCTCACATGGTGATCCTCAATCAGGATGGTAGTACGAGCCTGATCATGAGCATTTAGAAAATTTTTCCGGTCCTTTGTGGAATGAATATGAGCCTTCCCCAAAGGATGTGTCACTCTAACCTGGTGATCCCTGATGGTAATAAGAATATTATCCTAGTCGAAATTTTTATTCCCCTCAGGAATATGCTGACTGACCTCCGGAATGGGAGAAGGTATTTGATCCTCCTCATGTATTGCCTTGTAATGATTCTAGTGCAATCATTTGTTAAAGAATGTAGGGATATATTCTTGTATTCCTATATCTATTGGAATATTCTAGGTACATTCACTAAAAGGAATATGAGACTGCCTTGACACATGTGCCACTCTCACTAGCTTATCCCCAACCATAATGTGGATATGATCCTGATCATGAGAATTTTGAGTATATCACTAATCTTCTTCGATAGTAATATGATATTTCCCTATGACATGTGCTCCTCTCACATGGTGAGCCCCAGACCTAATGGGGAAAAGGGCATGGTCCTGGGACATTGGAAGATTCCACTAATCTTTTGTGACAGTGATGTGAGCCTATATTGGGGCACGCACCGCTATCACTAGGTGATCCTTGGTTAAGGTATGGATATGGTCCAAATACGACCACTCTTCCTTTACTATAATACTCAAATAATCCTCCTAAATGGGAGAGATACAATTCACATTCACTAGAAAAACCACTTGTTTGTAATGATCAAGGTGTTAAGCTTCTATTACTATTAGGATAGGAATATGTACTTATCCATGTATATTTACCTATGTCAAAATATGTTGGAAGATTTCTTCAGTTGCTTCTAATATGTAATAGAATTTTGGAAATGCTTGCATGGGGATATAAGCCTAAAAAAATTCCATATCCACTATATAATGGTAGATATATTTGATTGAACTATGGATAGGATCCCACTTCTATCCTCCATCTGCCAATAAAATATACTTATGGAATTCTTGCTCGGGGTAGGTGTATGTGCCTCCCCCAGGCTTGTTGGAAGGATAAGCTCACAGACTTGTTCGGAGTGAGTATGGATGCCATCATACATTCTATTTACTACCGAAATATACCTGCAGACATAATTAGTGGGAGTACAGATATGATCCCACTCATTGTAATCCAGCACCTTCCCCACCTGATTTGTCTTCCCTATTTCCATGGCATATGCATTAAAGGTGTCAATGTGTCGGTTGGTTACCTCGGCAGGAGACTAATGGGCACCAGTTGGATAGTGTTGTAAATGGAGATTGATAGGATCCCTCCTCAACATCACCTGAATTGGAATGGATCCATATTTGAATCTCTGGTCGACATTTTTTTGATATTGAACGTGGTGATTTTCACGATCTATTGATAAGCTCTCAAAGCGGTTGGTTGTGGTGATAAGGGAACCTATCTTAGCTACAGCTTTCCCTAGATGATGCAGACTCATCAGCTTCATTATATAGAGTCCCTCATGGGGTGATTCAATGTTCGGGATTATACCGCATTGATGGTACTCTAGGACCATTATTTTCTCCACATAACGTTGAATTTGTTATTTAGGTGAGATCATTTTTCAACCTGTGGGGGTTGCATCCAAAGCTGACTATCCATAACGGTCACTCAATGATTACAATATCTCAGATAGAGCTTCTTTTGATGAGATTAGTATCTGTAGTTATGCATAAAACAGTTAACAATGTCTCCAATTAGTGTAATCTCATAGGCATGATATGTTCTCAATCAGATATTCATGGTTAAGAAAATTTTAGTTTTTTCTTAATCTATCCATTCAACACATGTGGACTCATCAATGTGAGGATTGGCTTATTACAAGGGAACCCTAGTTACAAAGGATTGGTAATTTGTTTTATATCATGATTATCATCTTTTTTTATATGCCAACATGCCGCATGAAACATGTTTAAATGGTCATTCTTTTATTTGAGATATTCATAACATGGTCACCATTATTTTTATGTATAGTGTGCTTAAAAAATGTCCCATTTGATGATAACCAAATAATTTTTTTATTTGATAGATTCATATCAGTTTCACAATTTCTATTTTCATATAGTGTGCAAAAAAAATGGATAAATAGATGATAACCCAATCATTTTTTAATTTTAGAGATTCACGTCAAGTTTACCATTTTTTTCAATAGAGATGTGATGATCAAGAATCCTCATTAAGGTGGATTTGGTTTGGCCTGACCACTTATTTTGTGGAGGGATCTTTTCTTGCATGACCATTAACATTGCTTCACCACTGTTGTTCTTTATCGAAACTATGAATGGTTCCATCATTCAAAACTGTGTAAATTCCTACTTTCCAAATGTATGTGGTCAATTGGGGCTTCAGTACCAATGATTATTAGGGATTCGCATTGGTCAATAATATGGGATATCGTACTCATATCACCCTTTTGTGATGATTTTTTTCCTACTCTAGGACTCTCTTATAGATTTAATATATTATTGAGAATCTCTCCTAAATCCTAATATGGGACCAGTTACCCTAAAAATTGATTATACATTAAGTCTATTTTTATAAAAAAAAAAGAAATGTGGGATCTTGTATGTTAATACATCTATATGTATCTGAGGTTCCTCATCCATTTCCCAGTATTGAATAGATGTTTATATGTTGTAGTCGTATAACTGGTCACTTTGTAATTCATTTCCATGCATGGAGAAAATTAATATTCTGAGGATAGGATTGATCCATTATGAGGAATCCTGTGTATCTTATTTATTTCATTAATCAAAACCCATGTAGTTTTTTAAACCCTTTTAATTTAACTTCATTTAGAAATAAAAAACTTGTGGGAACTTAGGCACTGAATATTTCAGCTTCAGTCTTAGGAATATATCCAATGTATCCTTTTTATATAATGAATCGGAGTTACCATAGTTCATTTACACCTTAGGGACTACAAACATAGTATATTCCCTTATATACAGGTAATTATACAATGCCACTCATCAGAGATTACATGCTAGGCTTCCCCTAGATGGTGGAGATTCCTGATTCCAATTTTGTGTTCATTATGACGCCATATGCCCATGTAAATTATGATCATTAATAGAAACCATGGATAGAAATAGATCAGCCTCCTTTCAAATAGATTCAGTATTTATGTACTAGGAAAACATTTGGGATGTTTAATATGGAAATTGTTCCTCTAGAAGCCATCCTACATATCCTAATTGTGGTATGAATTGGATTCATCATAGTTTAGTTGGATTATCACTCCGCTAAAGCATGAGGCGGGATGATTAGTGCATGGGAATGATTGGGTCCTGATAGATGAAATGTCAGACACACATGAGGAATTATACTAAGGTGGATGACCATTTGAGTTCAATACCAAACCTCAGGAAGGATTCTAATGTATCCTAGTTAAGGAAGGAATCAGATTCTTAATAGATCCACTGGTCAGGGATTACACATTGATATTTCCCTTATATTCCTGTAATAACATATTATTCCACTAATTAGGGATTACACAATGAGGTTTCCCTTATCCTAATGGAGGTTTTTCGTGTGAATGAATTGATAATTGTGACTCTCTGGTACCATGTAAACTATGCTTGGTGTGAGAAACAATGGATGGAAAATAATCAATCTCATTTCCTGTGAATGTATCACTTCTGTACTGGGATGACCCTTTAGATAATTAATATAGATACCATGCCTTAAGAAATTTTCCTATGTATCTTGGTTATAGAACAAATCAGATTCATCATAGTTTACTCTATAAGGGATTACACAATGAGGTTTCCCTTCTGATCAGGGTTTACACACTAAGGGTGGATAAAATTACCCATCCCTAGGATGCCCATTTGACCTATCCTACTTTCCTACCTGACTTACATTACATCCTACTTGACATGAATTTATTTATTTTTGTTTAACAGATAGAATAATGTCTGGAAATGTCTGGTTATACTGCAATCATTTCAAAAGACAATCGCATTATTCAGTTGTCTTGTCTGAGGTACATTTAATATCTTGGATGGAATGTTTGGGGTTCATCTAGAGTGTAATTAAGGACCTAGCTAGATGGTCCCAGAATTCATCACATGACCATGATTTACATTCTAATAGTGTGTCGCATGATTCAGCTAGCATCCATTGGTTTCATCGCAAAATATAGTTAATATGACTAAAGGGTTTCATGAGTGTCAAGTCAAAATGTTTGGAGGGTGACACATGATTTCGGTTGACATGTCTGGAGGTCATCGCAGTATCTAGATGGCATGCTTGGAGGGCGTCATGAGAGTTGGTTGACATGCCCAGGTTCTATAATGAGACTCAGTTAACATGTGATTGTATCATCATATGAGTCCGTAAACATATATAAAGAACGCCATAAGGATTGGATGGATTTCCCAAAGGGATTCATGAGAATAGGGTGGAATGCCCAACGGTGCCTTGTGACTGGTTATAACATTTCTAGGGGACTTAACATTATCGAAATAATATACCAAAGGAGCGTCGTGATGTTTAGGAAACATGCCCGGATGATGCCGCATGTCCTATGTTTTTGACGCGAAGTGCATGAGGATTTGTGTATATGTTCCTAACATAACTCTACCAGCTTTTATTATATTTACTAGGCTTTTATTGAAAATTCCTTAGACTTATTCAGTGTGTTATTTGTTTAATTCTCACATGTTTTAGCATATATACAGGATATTCTTCACCTGACCCACTAGAAGTCCATTTTATGATCAATGAATGTTCACATGAAGTGTTTTATGAATTCCATATAATCATTTTGGTTATTCCAATGATATTATCTAATAGTAATATTTTCTAGTCATGAGATTGGCTACTCTAGGAAATTTTCTTTGGTGCTTGGGTGCACCGGTGCGAGGTAGCAATTAAATGTCTATCTATTCTCAGCTCATAGGTTTTTTTTAAGGCTGGGTGGTCTATTTATAGGCCTAACCCTAATAGTTATTCTTTGATTTTCATGGAACATATCATGACAATCCCATCTAGAATTTTTGTCATGCATTTTGTGATTTCCCACCATAAATCATCTAGCGGGAATCGCTTGATTTTCAATGATCAAATGATCATCATTCCAATGCCTCGTCTATTGGATTATTACCAATTAGAGGGGTATTTATGAATCCTGAGTGCATGCTATGGGAATTTCATATTTTCATATCGATATGTCCAAGGTCCTTCGCGAGATCCAGGTACCTGTTGAAAGGTCTTCACGTGATATCTAGAGACTTGTCTTCAACCTCTCACGAGATAAGGATGGATTTCCCAGGGGCCTTCACAAAATCAAAAAATATTCTCTTGGAGTCTTGATATAAAATGCTTCAGACATCCTAGTCATGTCAAATGTGTTTTAAAACTATGATATGATCCCTCCTCTCCCTATTTAATTTCCATTGTTTATTTTACAACTTTTGTGGATCTTGTGAGGTTCTATGAGTGTTAAGGCAATCACTCTACCTCTTGGTGATTCATCATGTGACCAATAGAAGGTACTGTGGAGAAACATCATCATTTCGTGGAAAATTCCATTTTTTTGTCCTGGTAGAGACAAATGGGGAGCTTGAGGTCACACAAACATGTCTAAGTCCCTTAGTTTAATAAGTATGAAAAACCAGTAGGCTTTTGCGAGATCTAGCAGACATGTCGCTAGGGGCTTGTGGTGTCTTTCAGATTTCTATGGAATTTTCACGTGTAGTTTACAACCAAAAGAGGCTCCCACCTTTTTTATACTTTCATCATATTTTCAATGGATTTTTATAGGGTTTGTAGTACATCTTCCATTTGACAAGATACATGACTAGGGAGAGCTTATCTGGCTACGTCCATGTGATCAGCGATTGTATGAGGTTCCTTTTTAAGAGAAGGACTTTTTGAATGGACATCTTGGGGGCTTCCATAGATTATTCAACATTCATAACCATCTACATTTCCTTCTAAAGGTCATGTGATCACGTGTCTTTTGGTGTTTTGCACTATCCTCATGATTAGGGCAACCTTCCTCTCTCTTGGCATTATAGGAAAAATAATACACATATTTAGGTATTTCTTCCTTTGTGATTTTTCAAATACTAATTTTTAGGGAATCAACAATTTTACTCAAAAAAACTTATGGATGTTATTCTATACATAACCTCTATGAAAATCTTAGTATTACATTATCTAATCTATATTTTCCTAAATCTAGTTCCAAATGTTTCTATTAAACATCCAATGATTCCATCTATAAATACCCCAAACCTAGTAGCCTAGATTAAATGGTTACATTATTACATTTTCACTAGATATAAGTTATCACATCTCGAAGGA
Organism: Viscum album; assembly: GCA_963277665.1. NCBI lineage: Eukaryota > Viridiplantae > Streptophyta > Magnoliopsida > Santalales > Viscaceae > Viscum > Viscum album. The sequence goes on along the minus strand of OY728121.1, from coordinate 197,789,427 downwards.
ATAAATAGTTTAGTGTCATTGTAAATTAGATACATACATGAAATTCACATTACATTTTAAAAACATAAAATATATATTGTTTTCGCAGAACACCATTATTTTACATAGAATAACCCTTCATATCAATCAAAATATAATTCATAGAATCCTATGAAAAATAAAACATAAGAAAGGTGTGAGCTTAGATATTCCGTATGGGTGTGTGTATAGTGGAATCTATCAGGAATAAATAAGCATAATCAATATTGAAATTTAAATAAATAAAACACTCTCCATTTAAAAATTAATTTATGAATATTAATTATTATTATTACAAATATAGGTCCATTATTACAAATTCAATTCAATGAAGTGGTTTAATTTAATATAAAATTAAAACACAAATTCATTGAAAAGCGGTTTTCAAATGAAAAAGTTATCATAAGTATGGAATGTTTTAATATTGAAATTGAACAAAAAATGATCCCAATAATCTAAATTTGTAAAATTGTAATATAATTGATATAATTTTAATTTTTATCCAATTTAAAATATAATTTATCTTTTTATATAATTTAAATGAAACTGAATTTGTCAATAAAACCCATTATTTTTAACTACTAATCGAGAAATTAATATTTTTAGAAAATTCTAAAAATTTCACCCTAAATTAATTTTTATATTTTGATTTTAAAAATTAAGATAACTTTTTCAAATAAAATTTTTAATAGTTTAAAATTAATTTTAAAATATGTTCTCAAAGAACAAAGTAACGGCTCTTTAAAAAATTCATTTTTTCATAAATATATTGTTTTATTTCAAATGTATTTTATTTTTATTTTTAATATATAAATTACCCTGAAATTTATTTTATAATGTTTTAAAACATATAATTTTACATAAAATCATGAAGGGATTATATTTTTATTTATTTTTAGATAATCTACCATTTCAGGGATGAGGGGGAACACCTACATGACTCGTAGGCCCAAGGCACAAGGCCCATACATGACCCAAAGGTAGAGAGCTACAAGTCCCAATACCTGAACATTGAATATCTAAGACCTGACCCAATTGAAACATCCCCTCCCCAACATCTGCCTCTTGGAGGAACCTAACTCCTCACCTCGTATGGTTGATCATCTTGCATTGCCTCATACAAAGCTGCATATTTCCTGGTACCGACGGTAGTTATCACACCCTATCACTCTTCCAATCCATTTGGCTCTGATTTGGTGGTTTTTACTTTTTCTCTTTATCCTCTTTTGGTCCTGCTCATGTGTGGTCTGTCTATGATACTCCTGGGTCTCTGTGGCCTGAAATCCCTATGGAATGAATGCCATTTGTGGCCAGAAGGACCTATGGCCCGAAGGCCCTTGGTTGCCTGAATGACCGGTGGCCTGAAGCCCTTTAGTGGCCCAAATTCCATGAGACCCGTAAGCCTAAACCGGTGGCCCGAATTCCGAAATCGGGTGAATATTTTTGGCTACAACTATCTCGTACATTAAATAATATTGTAACTACTAAAAACTGCTATAGTATACTAAAAATACTCCCCCACCCATATTTTATCCTGGTTCATTTAGATGCCAAGAAAGATCCTCTACCACTCAGGTACATGCTCGTTGGAATAAAAAATAAAATTTTATAATCTTGTTTGTCTTTTTCAAAACGTCCAATATAAGAGCTTGGTTTTAACAATATTTGTATTATAGTTCATTTATACTCGCGATTTCATGTTCTTCAAGATATCAAAGAAAATAAATTTATTTAAAAATAAATATATCATACAGTCTTGGGGTGTTAAATTCTTCACCCTATAAAACTTCATCCTTGAAATTTATAGAATGTCACCTCATGAATATATATGGATATTTATTTATCCTAACATCTTGGGGCTCCAATGTTTCCTCTTTTATTCTATGATTTCTCCAAAATATTTTTACCAGACAAGTCATTTGATTCCTAAATACTTGTTCTCTACTGTCCAGAATCTAGATAGGTTCTCAACAGTAATATAGATCGTGTTCTAATTCTATTTCTTCATAAGTTGTAACATGAATTGGGTCAGGCATGTACTTCCATAATAAATAGATATGTTCCACATCATGTACTTTAGAGAGACTTTGTATAATATCTAAATTATAATCCACAGACCTAATCCTTTCTAAAATTTCAAAGGGTTCGATGTATATGGGGTTAAAATTTCCCATCTTACAAAACCTTATAAAACCCTTCAATGTTGATAATTTTATGAAAATTTGATCTCCCACATGAAATTAAAAACATTTCCTCTTATTATCATTGCCATTATATCCCCAATAGTTTCTAGGACAACAAGTTTCCTTTCACCAAATTCCTCCCGACAAGTTGAAGTATGAAACATCTTTTTATATAATTCTTTATATGACTCCATTTGAATATATTAATGGAATTTATTATAATACTAGCACTCAAAAAAAGTTAAATATTGATCCCAAATTCCTTCAGAGTCAAAATATCATAACCAAAGCTTTTCTTTTAATGTTTTAATAGTTATTTTGGACATTCAATCAGTTTGAGGGTGATAAACATTGCCTAAGAAGATCTCAGAATCAATGACCTTCTAAATATTTTTCTTCAATTTTGATGTCAATTATAGATTTTAATTGGGAACAATTGAAATATTTTCACCATAAATCCTTAAAACTTCATTAATTAAGAGTCATGTAAGGAACACAAGAGATAAATCTCCCCATATGAAGTGAAAATGCACAGATTTTATAAGTCAACCATACATAACCCATGTTGCATTATTTTTCCCAGGATTTTTTGGATATGTAGTGACAAAGTCCATAGTAATGTCATATCATTTCCACATTGGAATAGGTATATTATACAAGAATCCTCTAGGATTATTTCTATCAACATTCACTTATTATCAAACCAAATATCTTGACATTGAATTAGCAATTTCCCACTTCATGTCATCCCATCAATATTGTTCATTCAAATATATATATATCATGGTGATACAAAGGTTTATAAATAAATTCAATATATGAGACTCATAAAAATATTCTATTATTAGCTCTGGTATATATGGAACACATAGTATCTTTCAATATTTCATAATGTCATCTTCACAAAAGATGTCTGTCCATTTTCCCTTATTCAAAACTATAATCTTCTTTTGAAACTTATCATCATGAGTTTGAGAAATTTTTACCTTTTCAAACAATGATGGATTAGAATTCAATTTAAAAGGATTGATGTTTCCACTTCCTTAATGATAACCAAATCCATATTTAGTACATCCATAAATGTAGGACCTCTATCAGTCCTCATTTTGGCCAGGAATCCATGATCTTTCTAACTCAATGAACATGCTACTATATTTTCCTTCCCAAAGTGGTAATGTATTGAGAACTCATATTCCTTGAGTATCTCAAGCCTTATCCTTTGCCTCATGTTTAAATAATTCTATGAAAAGATGTATTTCAAACTCTTTTGATGCCTGCATATCTCATATCTTTCTCCATAGAGAGAGTGTCATTGTATCATTAAAGAAAATATTATAGATTCCAACTTAAGATAATGGATTGGATAGCTTTTTCATTATTATTTAAAAACTTTTATTTGTAGGTGGTAAATTTTTCATTTTTCATTAGGACACAACCCAGTCCCTCCTTCAATGAATCAATATATACTATAAAACCATCATTTTTTATAGTAGATTCAAAATCAGATCATTCACCAATATCCATTTCAATTATTCATAAAAGTATTAATATTATTTTTTCCATGTGTTCTTAACCCCTTTATGAGTAATCTTTGTTAATGGGTTAGCTAATTGTGATTTGTTTTGAAAAAAAACATCAATAATAACCTTCGAAAACAATGAAACTATGTTCCTTGATTATATTTTTTGGTAGGGAGAGCTCTCACAGCTGCGATTTCCAGCGAAACCCTTGATGGCATAGCATGACCTCACGGCGGCGCGCCCCCTCTGTGCCTCGGCCAGATGGGGGCAACGACTCTCCTCTGTCACAGCGTGTGGATCCCTCCTCCTTCCCTGACATCCCGGAGATTGATGTTTTCCCTAAGGTGCCGAATCAGGTGAATGGTGAGATATCAGTTCCGATTTCCTCTTTGGAGTTTGCGAAGGCGGTGTCACGGTTGGACCTCATCCTTGTCGCAAGGTTTGGCAAGTCTCGACCTTCAGTGGACAGCTTTCACAGGTTTGTCTCCTCTACCCGGTTGCTTCAAGAACAGGAGGTTGTAGGGATTTTAGACACGAGGCATTTCCAAATCCGTTTCTCCTGTGAAGATGACTTAATTTATGCCTGGTCTTCTGCATCGAGGGTGGTTAATGGTTCCAGATTCTCTCTTTTTCGCTGGTCCTTTGATTTCCATCTCCACCGTGATCCTCCTACCACTGCGTTATGGGTCACGCTCCCTGGTCTTGCTTTACCATTTCAGAATCCTGTTATCCTTCGTGTCATTGGCAATCTGATCGGGCGTTTCCTGTGTATGGACATGGGAACCCATGTTTCCTGCCATCCTGTTGCTCCGCGCATCTGTGTCGAAGTGGATGTCTCGAAGGAACCAGTTGAATCGGTCTGCGTTGAAGTGGAGGGTGAGATCAGATGGCATCAGTCTGTCTTCTTTGAGTCATGGACTCTTTATTGTGAAAATTGTCATTGCCTTGGACACTCGGACCTTAATTGTCGCTGGAATGCCTTCTATAGAAAGGATGCTACTATGATAATGGAGGAGGTTCCTGGTCGACGTATGCCACTGGAGATAGGTGGGTCAGCGGAGCTTGCTGTTACTACAACTGCGAAGGATGCAAGAACAGGGTCCCCGAGTGCCAATGCTACTGATTCTGTTTAGAAGGAGGAAACCAATGAGGGTGTCAATCCCTCGGTTGGGGATGTTTTTAAAAGGCTGAAACATGATCTCAATTATAGTGCTGGTGTTGATTTAGGAAGGACAAAGGGTTGTTTAGATGCTGATTGTGGAAACTGGATGCTGGTTAAGGGAGGCTGTGAGAATCTTCTGAAGCAAGGCAGTGATGTACCCCTGGATAACAGATTTGCAGGCTTGACTGAGCTAGACTCCAATGACCAGGAAGTACCCTACACACATCAGGATAGGGCTACTGTTGGGGTTGTTATATCTGATAATATTGGGAATGGGGAAATAGGAGGGGCTGCTGGAGCTCCTGTCGTCATGCTTCAGGTGGAACTGGATAAGGGATGTGGTGAGTCACAAGGGAGTGATTTGTTGAACATGGTGCAGGAAAGTCCTGAGGAGGATGCTGAAAAAATCTCAGAGGGGGTGTTGAATGACAATAATAATTCAGAGAAGCAGAATTTCAGGGAGAGATCTTTGAACAGACAGGAATTTGTAGCGGCAAGCTGCAAAAATCAGAACAGCAGGGACCATTATCCTTGTCTGACACCAGTAGACGTTAACAAGAAAAATTCCAAGTTTTCACCCTCCTTGGTGCATGAAGGCACTCTAGGGATGGACGAGGGGAAAGAAAATCAAGGAGGCAGATTAACGAGTTCTATGAAGGAAACATATAGTGACATTCTTAGGAAAGGGGAGAAGAGGGATGCGAGTATTGGGGCTTCCACTGCTCCACCAAAGAGGAAACCCAGGAAAGACTACTCCAACACGATGAGAACCATATCCACAAGATCATCTACCAAAAATGGAAAGGTGGAAGATTTGGATCAGAAGAAGGGACGACAGAACAAAGAGACAATGTCCCCAGCAAAGTTACGTCTGCGGGAGCAGTATATCCACATGTTAAATCAATACGCTCCACAATCTGAATGGGAGTCGGCAGATCCAGATGAGTTCTCAGAAGGTGGTGGTGATGATGTGTTTGATTCTTTCTAATGTATGAGGCTGTAAGGTTTTGTGGTACGCTTTATTTTTATTTTTTCTCTCCTCTGCTCTTTGCACTTTCTTTTTATTAATAAATTTCTACGGGACTGGGCATTCTGCCTAGTCCTGCACCTTCCTTGCTATATTTGTTGTTATATTCAAATCTTATAATTCCTTTATAATCCTACGATCAACTAAGATTCAATTCATGGGGAAAATATGTCCAAGGAAAGAAATATTATGAATCTATAATTTACACTTACTCAATTTACCATATAAATATCTTCCTCTACGAGTATCAACAATGATCATCAAGTGATTCCCATGGTCATCTTAGCCCTTATAGTATACTAATATATAGTTAATAAATACCCCTGAAAAGTCATCAAGAAATTCATTGTATACTCTATTCATTGTATTCATGAATAAAAAGGAATCATTAGTCAAAACGATTGGAATAACTACGTACTCAAAATTTTCATACCTCATATGAAATTGTGTATTCATAATATATTCCTTTTATAAACACGATTGATGATGCCCATAATGAAGTTCAATCTTTAAAAAATGTTGACCTCCTTGAATTTGATTGAATTAGTAATCTATGATAAGTATATGATACTTTTTATTTATAATAATTGAATTGATTTATCTATAATCAATGCATTGCCACATATATCCATCTTTCTTCCAAATGAAGAGAACTGGGGCTACCCAATTTGAAACACTAGGGTATATAATTCCTTTATCAAAAAACTCCTCTAGTTATTTCTTTAACTTCACTAATTCAATAGTTTCCATTCTGTAGTGATTATTTTATATTGGCATTTCACCAGGGATTAAATCAATGAAAAAAATTAACATTATGCTCTAGTGGATGTCGAGGAACTTATTTTTGAAATACATCAATTTATTCCAACATAAAAAGTAAATTCTCAATTTTAAGATTAGTTATTCTATTTTTATGTTGTGCATTCTATTCTTTCCCGGAATCTCATTTACAAGAGATAATATGGGTGGATCTAGACATGAATCAAATAATGAATTCTCCCCTATAAAGATCAATAATTCCCCATATTAATTATGAATCTGAAATTCAATCTATTTTTAATATTTTTTATCACAATATTTTGAAATTAATTATATAACAAGGAATATATAAAACTCAACCATAGGTATAAAAATTAATTTAGATAATATGGAACATTTATGTGTCATAAAGGTGACTGACTGGCATACCTTATTACGGTGAGACTTTGACTAGGGGTCTTGACAGAAAACATCTTTCTTACAGTTTAGGGAATTATCAAATTTTCAGTGAAAACATGAATGATATAAAGGAGTGTGAAGATCTGGAATGAAATAAATAATTATTTAAATTGTAATATATTATTAATATACTTGTGACCATGTCATTAGGGACTTCATCCTCAGCTATTGTAATCCCACTAGTTTTTCATTTCCCCCTTTTCCATTTCTTAGAAAATTTCCATTAATGCCTGGGATAATCATTCTCATAGTGCCCCATCTCCTTATATTTTAAGAAATTCACGTTGGAAACTTATCTCTTACCGTTGAAATCATGAGAATGGTGTCTTTTCTCTCCACACATACATAAAACTTTCATTCTTGGCAAGCATGACCCATGGTGTTTCTTCCACATTTATTATAAGATAGAAACTATGCCCTTACCTTATTCATTTTCTTATTTTCTTTTCCAATATTCCCAGTATCCCTCTTATTATATTTCATTCCTCGACATTTATATTACTGGGATAATTCATTATCAATCTTCATAGAAAATGATAATATGAACTTGTGTGATGAGAAAGTTTGTTAGACTGGTGCCCATTTAAGGATTGGATCAATACCATTAAATAATATTCATTCTTGCCATTTGGATTATATTTGTAGTTTTAGAATGACTTTTTAACCTTGTACTTTTTTCATACATAGAAACATTTTCATTTTCTTTTTAAATAATACTTAGTAATTGTATCTCTATATATTCCCATTTCTCGCGAAGGAAAATATTTTTTCCTAAAAGAGTACCAAGAAATCCTTCTATTCTATATTTGATATTTCTTCTTCATTTTTAGTGTTTTAAACCAATGGCCACCATAATCCACATATCCTAAGAGATGATAAACTACCATTAAATCATAAACCCTTTCAATACATAACAAATTGAGAAATATCTTATATAAGGAACTTATCCATTGCTCAACTTGAAATGGATTTGTAGTCCCATTAAATAAATGAGGTTTCTTCCAAATGAAGTGGTCAAACATTGTTACACAAAAAGCTTGATCAGAAGGATTTTCCATATAGGGAAGGTTATTACACATAACCTGATTCATTTTCCCCAATATGGTTAAAATTTGATCTGTTTTAACTCCAACTTCATAATATTTACTCTGTTAGAAATCCATACATTGGTTATATGCATTGATATGGTTCTAAATCATTATTATATGATCCATTTTTAAAAAATTGAATACAATATATTATATAATAACATTATAAAACATAATGTATAATCACAAAACTATTTAAACACTTAAAATAAATTGAAAATTTAATCATGGAAAATATGATGGTCATAAACATAGTTTCTTTGGGAATCTTATCAAATAATAAAAATATTTTTAGACCCTTGATAAAGATTTACAAATAAAATTTGAATTAACCCAAACATATTCCCAAGGAGAGTCAAACTAGGTGTGTTGTAAGTTCTATTTTCATGTTCCATGTAACTCTTGATTCAACCCCAACAATCCTTTTTTGGTGTATTACCCCAAGGTATATCTGTTCCCAAATGACATTCAATTATAGTATCCATACATGGATGTATTGTTTTGTAAAAATACATAATATCTTCCTTACTAAAACATTTGGATGATATTCCATACTTATCCTTAGATTCAATCTTAGGCCCATGTTCTATAATCTATTATTTTCTTAAATCTAGTTCCCAATGTTTCTATTAAACTTCATATAATACCAACTATAAAAAACCAACCCAAGTAGATAAGATCTAGTAGTTACTGGATTACATTGGCACCTGATACGAGGAATCAAATCTTGAAGGACTGAATAGCTTAGTAGTCTGGGTAAACAAGATATATACTTGAAATTCACAATAATTTTTAAAAACATAAAATACACAGTGTCTTCTTGGTAATAATATTATTCCACCATATAATATCCCATCATATCAATCACAAAAAAATATATTGAATCCTGGGGAAAATAAAACATAACAAAGGGGTGAGATCAAAAGCTCATTAAGGGTATAAGAACAATAGAAGCTATCATGATAAAATAATAATAATCAATATAAAATGGTAAATAACTAAAACAACATCCATTTAATTAATAAAATTATAATAATATTGAAGGAATAATGTTTGATCAAATAAAGACATACAAAAAATCACATGAGCATGAAATATGTCGATGGATATTCTATCTAATATAACTATCACATGGACAACAATAACTGATATGATAATGAGGGAATTCATAATTTTATATACCATAACCATTCCATCAAGGCTTTATTCCAAAACCTCATACATTAATGGGTAAGGCCTCAGCCAAAAACCCAAGAACGATTGTCTCCGGGTACCCATAGATGCATCGAGGGGTTATACTGGGACCCATCCACCACATACTGAGTCCAATGAAATCCACATATAAAAGGGGTAAAACACAATCAACCTATATATTCATATTGGGAAAACTATAATACAAAATGTTAATAATCTCTCTATTCGATAAACATAATCATAAACCATTCAGAGTAATATAGAGAATGGTATCAAAATAGTGCACCACAATCAATTAATCATAAAACATATAGATAAATAATATGTATTGTATCAACACTTCATATTCCCAATGTTTTATTAGTTAAAATGTGTGTTGTGGTCCCTAATCAATAGAAATACAAAAAAAATACCTTAAAAACATTCTGAAGAAAAATATGCTTTTCTTTTGGAAATAATATTTTAAAACTAAAATATCACAACATATATTGAAAATAATTTTCTTTTAAAATAAAATTTTAAACTTTTAAAATATTATTTTAAAAAATTTGTGTTCATGAAGGAGGATAATTTTGTGCATTCCATTTAATTTAAAAATGATTCCTTTCATATTTTTGGAAAAATCCAAATGGGCTTTTTTATGAAAGTGATATAAATATTCCTTTCAAAATATTTTTTAAAAAATTAATACATAGTTAAAAATTATTTTAATAAATCAATTTTATAATTTTTAAAAAATAAAATATTTTTCTAAAATGTGGATTTGGATGAAAAGTGATTTCCAATCGAAGAGATATATAATGGGGTATTTTCATAAAAACATTTCCTCAATTACATTAAGATTCAAATAGGGGAAAATTATCACTATTAATTCAAATTTTCATGAATAAATAGATAATATAATAGAATATTTTTATGATATATATATATCAAATAATTCTTCCAAGGGAGGCTTAAACATAAACAATGATGAATAATAATATGAATATGAAATACACTGTTATAAATATGGTGACATTTGAATCATAATCCCCATAAAATAAATAAATAAAATGAAATATTAAATACCATTAAATGGAATATATTTAGGACAAATATTATCTAAAGGGGTAGTATATATTCAACACAATTGAATTAGTTGTGAATATGGAATATGTCTCATGAAATAAAAAGTGAGACAAGAAACCCTTATCTTAGGTTTGAATTCCTTCATATGTTTTTTACCTAATAGATAATAAATATAGGTTTATTATAATTAAATTAATGAACCAAAATCATATATTTATTAAAATATATTATTTACTTATATTCTTTTGTGACACGTTTGTTAACAATTCTTTCATAAAATCATTGTTTTGGGTGATAATTGCTTCATTTTTCATGTATGTTTTTTCCATTAATTTATGTACTTTTACTTTTTTCATTGTTAATTAATATAAATAATTTAAAACATGATATAAATATCATATATAATTAATATATATTTATTTATAGTAATCCATAATATTTAAAGATATAAAATGTGTTACACTGTTCATGGGGACAGTAGGTCGTATATACACATGAATGTGGTATCCATTTTCATAGATGGATTGAAATAAATGGAATTAGTTATAAATTTACATTTAAAGAATCATTATTATTTTATATAATAAATTTATATTAATTAAATACAATCGTGTTACCATCCATGTAAAAATAAAAATAAAAAACATTTAACATTGCTACGTGGAGGCAGTAGTCCGTACAAATACAGGATCCATGTTATTATTTTCCAAAAGATTGCAAGGTAAGAAGTTCAATGTGATATTATATTTATATAATTATGGTTATTTCATATATATCACATATATTAATTAATTTCAACCTCACTGGCTTCCATGTGAAATGTAAGTGAAAAATGGTTTACATCGCTTCGTAAAGTGATGGTCCACCGTACACATGCCTAACATGATCATATCCCTCGCGGAATCGAATGTGAGAAGGTATGTGTTATATAATAATTATATAAGTTTAATTATTTCATAAATATAATATAAATATGTTAAATCCTTCATTATATCATAAATTTAAAGATGGTGATGGAAAAATAATTAGATCGGTTCATAAGGTGGTAGCTAGTCGTACACACGACCGATGGTTTCATTAACCATTTGTTGGACTAGGAGATGGATATACGTCATTAATTTTAAATAATAAATTATTATGGTATTTTAGATATTGTGGATATTATATGATAATATATTAAAAATATTAGAAGGAGTTAAAAGAATATGTAAATGAAAATTCTTGGTTAAAAACTTTACCTCTTCTTTGGGTGATCATTTTAGGTTTAACCTAAAGCCTTCATAAATTGGAATTGTGATATAAAAAATCAATATAGGATGGGATTAGGGAAGTTAGTAATATATATGGTATCTTTTTTCTAGACCAATGGTCATTGGGATTTGTGAATAAGAGGGGAGAGTGGGTAGCCTTTTATAAGTTGGGGAGAGAACACACTTGGAATATCTGAAAAGAATAAATTATGTCCACATTTGTGTCATGAAGAAACCATAACAATGTGCTATTATTGAACTATAGAGTTTATGAGGTCAAAATGTAATTATAAAATTATTTTTTAAAAGTTTTTAGTTCATTTTAACCCTTATATTTTTAGTTTAGGTAATAATTCTGTTTTTACCTTTACCATGGTAATTAATGGTTAATGTTTTCACAATTCATTTTTTTCTAAGATTAATTTAAAATTATTAGATTAAATTAATTAAATAATAATAAATATGGAATTAATTTTTTTGTATTTTATTCATATAAGTGGCATAATTTAATTTTGAATAAATCCAAGAGACATGACGAAAAAGAGGTTTTCTAAAAAAAGTTCTCATAAGTATGGAAGGTTTTTATATTAACATTGACCATATAATTTATCCCAATAATATATATTATTTAGATTTTAATATAATTTATCTAATTTTATTTTATAACCAATTTAAAATATAATTTATATATTTCAATACTTTAATCTAAAAATAATTTTCAAATATAACCCAGAACTTTTCACTATTCATAAAAGAATCTATTTTTCATAAAATTATAAAAAATTCACTATTATTTTATTTTTATGTGATGATTTTGAAAATTAATTTTATTTTTTAAAATAAATTTTATAAAATAATTAAAATTTAAATTTAAATTAAGTTCTCAAAACATGACGAAACTACTCTTTAAAAAAATATTGTTTTTCAGAAATATTTCTTTTTATTTCAAATGATTTCTGTTTTGATTTCTAATAAATATAACCATGAAATTTTTATATAAGTTTATAAAACATATAATTTTATTAATATATTTTTTCAAATTCATATCTACTACTTTAACAGGTAGGTTTTAGTGATATAATATATTACGATTCTTTTATAATCGAGGTTTCATAAGTTGTAAGCTATCAGAGAGAATATATTTATTTAAAATGAAATATATTTTAATGTCGTATGGTGTTACAAGTGCATAGGTAACAATGAAAGATAACTAATGTTAGTATTATTTGGGGTAGAAGATGATCAGTAATGGATGGAGTACTGATAGCAGATCAGTGAGAGCACAGTAGAATAATTTTCCATCTAGTGATTGAATGGTTTTTTATTCGTACAAAAGCACTTCAGGGAACCGATAGTAGTGGGTTATGGTAGTAAATTTATGCCTTCTAATTTTAGAAATATTTTTAAATCATGGAATAATGCATGATGATATAAATATATAGAAATGGTTTCCAATGAATTATAGCATAACAGAGGTAATGTGGGTGGTAGTAGACAGGTGGTTGTATGTTCTAATAGTAGTAAAAAAATAATAGTAGCAAGACCACTTCCTTCTGATGATAGTAACCTGATGGTCGTATGGTATTTTTCATATTTCTAACCTTCAGTTCAATTTACAAAAAAAAACATTTTTTTATTGTTATTTTCTAATCAATTTCATGTTGAATAAAAATTCAAAATCCAATTCCCTCAGTTAAATTCCAAGATGAGTTCGGAAATTTTAAAAATAGTCAAATATTATATTTTTATTAACCAATTTTTCATTTTAAAAACACATTAAATATTTGGTAAATTATTTGAAAAAATACATTTATAAATCCTATGTTATATTTACCTATTTTAAATTCACAATTCTTTATTAAAAACAACCTCAATTATTCAAAAAAATTGTATTTTCATTTAATTCAAAAGTGAACGAAACAATTGTATCACATATATAAGTCCATTAACAATTTAATTCTATTTTTAATCAGAATTTAAATTTAAAATTTCAAAATCCATGGGTGTCTTTATAATGACTTAAAAAAATGAATAAATCAATAAGCATGAAATTTTAATAAAATTTCCAAATAAATCGTAAATTATCAAAAATAAAAGAATGAATTATTACCTAGGATTTTAATTAATTTAGTGTTTTAGTTATCATTGGAATTTTATTGAAAATTTAGAAAATTTGGGCACACATTTACAATCCCCATAAATCCATATTAGTCAAATTCCCCCATATAATGTATTTAAAAAACCATCACATATATTATATGTTTCTTCAATTAATAGTATATCCTGATAAAGAAATATGTCAAATAACACTTTTAAATAGTAATAATATCATTCCCTAAGCATGCCACTACTAGGATGTATCAGCAAAAAACTAGATGATAACTAGGCTTTATGAAACATAACAAGTCTCATCCACCTAATATTTGGAATATCAGTCCAACACCTCACTCATACGTATAGTTCCTAGTCCAGACATTGGACATCCAATGAAAACATGGGTTTCAATTGAATCCATGATGTCTAGGCATGATCTAGATCTACCTACCTAGCCCAAACATTCTATACCTACCTCTAACTAAAATTTTCCTTGATTAAATGCATGATCTGATACCAATTGGTTAAAATTTGGACTAACTATCCCAAACTAAGGTCCAGTAAAGGACAATACCACATCTTAGGTGAAACTCTCAGTGCACTAGAGGATGCCAATGAGAAGTAAGGGCATATAAAATTCTTGTGGAGACAATGCCTTCAAAATAAGTCATGAGGGTTATTCCTCAATATACTAAAAAAATTTCATGACCCATACATATAATGTAATTTTAAAAAAACTATAGACCATAATAGGGATTCAATAGGGCCCCATAGTCTAGAATATAAAAGTATTAAATAGTTTATATACTATTTGAAGACCCAATAAAGTACCGGTAAAATCTACACAAAATAAAAACCATCAATATAATAGAAAATTTTGAAGTCTATTTGATATATATTTCATAAAATAAATAAAAAGTAAAAAAAATTCCATTGAACTAACTCACAGGATCATCCATGTTGAATACTCAACCTCCATAAACTACTAGACCTGAACCCAGTGTCCAGTTCTAAGAGATAGATGTTCTTGAATGGTAATATGAATACCTGTACACATATATCAAAACAAAAGTCATGTGCATGAGTAGGTTGAAATTACAAAAACATTGTAGTATTTCCCCATGATCCTCAACACTATTATTGTTTCTATGTTCAATTGAATGTGAATAAAATTTTGAAGAGAGTTCAAGTTATTCTTAGTGAAAATTACCTACCGAGAAAGATAACACTGAATGTGAAAGAAATAAAATGAATAAGGTTATCATGTGATAACTAGGCAACTATGGCACCTCAACTCACCTGTATTAGCCAAATATGGTGGAAAGAGTGGGCTCGCAAACTCAACATGGATTATACCCAATCATTTAGGGAAAGTACCTATAATGGAATCTCAGCCACTACCCTATCACCCAAATTTCATTCTTATATTGATCCCCAGTATCATCTATCATCTTGTATCACTACCCTCTCACATAGGGTGAGGACCCATTCCATGTCTCATAACACATATCTTACCACCCTACATACCTACACACTCTCAATCATGTTCAAATCTCATACCAGATCATATATAAATAACATTCCATCCCTTGATCTCTAAGGGTGTAGTATCATTACACAACACATAACATATCACTATCCTCCACCCTCTCACTATGGGTTAGGTCTCGTACCGCATTATATAGAATGTCACATACCTCAACCTTATCACTCAATGGGGATCCTCATATCACATCACAAAACAGATCACATATCTCCACCCTCTCACTCTGGATGAGACCTCATATCATATAACACACCACAACAATCTCATTGAAGATGATTCATCATCAGTATCTATATATTTTGGGAGACATAACTATAAAACCAAGCTAACATATCCACTACCTATCTCATAGGTAGCATAGGTCCTCACCCAGTGCTCCTCTAGAGGATAATGGTCTATATACTAAAGATAATCCACCCTAAAAAATTTCATCATACGCTTTCTTCCCAATAAAAAAAATTCAAAGATATGAAAATTGATTACAATGTTCATCCTTGATGACTCCTCTCATTAGTTTCAACATAAAATCTAAAGGTTGTCACTTGATCACAATACCTATTAGTATACATTCTATGTCACACCATCTCAAAAAAGGTATTCATTATATAAACTAAGATGTAACTTCATCATAGTCTTATGAAAAACATAAGGAGGTGTTAATATTATACTATATAATCTCCAAACCCACATTAAGGACCATTATTCCATAAATCACACGTCACTTAAACCTAGCCTACATCATCAATAAAGAATATTAGAACTCACTATCACCCTAATCACTGATGTTAATCCTGAGGTTATCCTCCAAAGAGAAGGAGAGACAATACAACTCCTCAATAATATCAAGAAAATTCCAAAGGATAATGGTTATCATCTTAACCATTACCCATTCCATCACTATATCGCACACCCACCCCAAGGGCGTTATAAAGCTCCAAGGGACCTACACTAGAAGTAAACACTTCAAAAATCACAACCCAATATAACCAAACATTCACCCAGGGGATTTTCACACATATGGTTCATATGATATTACGATTACTAATTTTATCATAGTAATATGTTAGGAAACCATAAAAAATGAACATAAATGTAACCCCACTATAATTATAAAATATAATCTCATTCACAAGGGGTGGATTATACAAAAATAAATATAAAACAAATCCCATTTGGATTAATTCAAAAAAAATAAAAACCACCTTTACAAATCATTTAGAAAATAAATTTCATTCCCTATTTACTCATGTTAGTCCCTTGGAAAAACTCTTGAGGAAATTATCTTAGGAATTCCCCTTTTTTGAGATTTCATTTAAATACCATCATTTTGAATCACCATTATTAGCTTGAAAATCCATTTTAAACCACTTCCTTTAGAAATAAATTTAATCACAAAACCCACTTTTTAAAATCCAATTTTAAAAATGAAACCTCATTTACCTTTAAAATCAATCTCATTCCAACAAAAAATCCATAAAGAGGTTCACCAACATTATTTCTACTGAGGCACCACAAACTAACCATTTAGTACACTATGTGTTCTTTTTTAACTATTAAGATGATGTGAACCCATATCAATTTATGTGGTGATATCACACAATCCATGAAAACATTCCCAAAATAATCATAATGATGATCTAAAAAAATGAAATGTAAATTAATTAGAGACTATTTGAGGTAAAGGCTACATACCTCAATCAATAAACAATAATCGACCCCAATTCCATACCATCCAAAATAATCCCATGAGAACCTACTAAATTAAAATCATTATTAAATTAATAATCATAAAAATTAAATATAAATTTAATGTTGTAATAACTTATAATAATCCCACCAAGATACCCTATTGTAATAAAATGGTTGTACAATGGGTGTGGTCTACTCCCAAAACAATCTTGATCCTAAGATATACAGAATCCATAATTTAACATTCCAATCCAATAAAAATCATTTAATTTTATAAAATCCCTAATTAATTTCTTTGGTAAACATAACTCAAAATAAATGACGAGTAGTGTCCCAAACAACTCTTTGTGAGGCCTCCTCTATAAACTACATATGAAAACCCATTCTATATGAAGTGATACCACCATGATTCAATATAATCACACATGAAAACCCAAGGAGTCCACAAAAAAATTGTATAAAATAGAATAATAACATCAATGAAGTAGGAGGAGGGTTTATCCCAAATACAGAGATAGAATTTATCCCATACCACCATCTATTGTAGGATCACTAAAGATTAACAAAAAGGGAAAATTATAGGTAGATAGTCTGACTAAAAGGGCATCACCTAAGTGGATCATAACCTAACATTTAAGTGGTTGATGACCAACAAAATATAGTTCTTCCCCCACTAATTTTTTTGTATAACCCCATTAGGTACCATGTCTTACATTATTGGGTACCAAGTGTATGGAACCAACTACCTAGTATCTAGTTAGAGGGACACCTCATCTACCGACTACACTAGTTACCCCATTTCCTTAAACAGAGTACCCAAAGGCTACATCAATCCACCATTCTTCATTTTCACCTCCAAAAAACACTTTCGATCTCACTCTAAGAGTTTTTTGATTGAACTCCATCTCCCAAGACATCCCATAATTCAATTAAAGAATTAAAAAAATTCAATTTCCTTGATTTAAATGAAAAAAAATCAAATTTAATCCTTCACCAAATGATTGAAAAATTCAACTACCTACTAAACCACTAACTCAAAAATCTATTTTTTATTACCCCAGGATCTCCATTAGTCCTTTTTGTTGTTGAACCACTACTAGTGATGATCTAAACTACATATTTTGGTGTTTTCATTTAGGTTATTTTTCACAATCCTTTTTGAGTGTGTATTCTCGATTCCACTTCCCTCATCCATTCATATCTACATGTAGAGAACTATTTCATTGAATCTTTTGGGATTAGGAATTGGTAACTATTTTATTCAACCTTTTGGGTCCATATTTCATGTTCCTTTTTACCTAGATTTTTTAGGCTTCTAGTTCCTTGTTACTTCATCCAACATATATAGGCATTGATCCTCATCAACATGTGATATCATTAGTGTGATAGATCAATTTTTAGTTCAGTTTGATAATTTTCATCATGAGGGCGAGTTAAGATAAAAAAATATGGAAAGAGTCACATAATTAGATTAGATCCATAGAGTTATATGCATTATATTTTCTTATTTATCATTTTCAAGTTTTATTTATATCAAAATATTAGTATATCAATCTTTAGGGGGGTTATTTTAAGTACTTAAATTTTTTTTTCATGCGTCCAAGCTATTTAAACCTAGTTTTAGTGGTTCTGTTATATTGATTTGAATATTTAGATATTTAGATATTGGTATGTCTGGGTTAATAGTTTTATTGAGATGATAGTTAATGATTTGTCTTCTATTTGTAATTTTATATTTTTTATTCATCTATAAATAAGAATAACCTAACCTCACTTCAAAGTATAGATTTTTTTTTCTTTTTATTTTTACAATAATCATAGCATCTATTATATTTCCATTTATATTTTTAGAAATCAACTTACACAATATGATTTTCGAATCAAAATATTCATTCAAAACCTTCCAATTTTTTTTTTAAGAAAATATCACATTTAATTATACCTTTAAAATTACTAACTATTGGATTCCAAAATATTAACTACATTAATTATTTTCATTGAAAATATATATGATATTGAGATATATTTGAAGTGAAAATATCCACATTGATGTGGGTGAATCTAGAATATGGTAATGAAACCCACCTACCATTATCATCAGTAAGAATATCATCAGATACATCACATGAATATTCCATATTTTATTCATTCTCGAGAAATTATCCAAGAGGAGTTTAAAATTTTATTGTGAAAAATTAAATCAATATTATTTTAAAGCTTAAAACCCTAACATTATGGGTTTTCTTTATAACTCAAGGAAAATGTTTTTTAAGACATTTTATGACATGTATGAATGAACCATTCATGAATATAACATATAAGATATTTATAATGGGTGAATGTGCCTTTTTATAATTAATATTCTTTTTTATTTATTAAAAAAAATAAAATTATCAATAATAACCAAAATAGGTTGGTTTATTATGAAAATTAAGAACAATGGACCCCAAGTCAATTTTTCTAAAGGATTCAATTGCACCTTAATTAGACATTTTAGGTGCCTAGTATGACAAAATGTTCCATTTAAAAATATATATTCAATTTTAACTAAAAAATAGAAAAATGTATACAAAAATTAGAAGAATATTTATTTATCATATAAATTGTAAAAATTAGTTCTTGGGTTATTTATTTCATATAAAAATATATGGATTGTGAATATGGAACCTAGGTTCATAATATGATAGAAAATATCTTTAAAAAATCACAATTTTGTAAAACATTTAAATGAATGTAGAAATAAAAAAAATAAGATATTGATACCCAATGACAATGATGCATGGTCTGTTGCATGGTTGTCGGCTAATGAATTTGGAACAAGTGTTTTAAATGTAGTTACAGTTGGACTTAGGTTGTCTTCAAAGAGGAGTGTGTTAGGGGAAATTTTTACCTCATTCATTGAGTTTTGTGTGTG
Source organism: Viscum album (assembly GCA_963277665.1). NCBI lineage: Eukaryota > Viridiplantae > Streptophyta > Magnoliopsida > Santalales > Viscaceae > Viscum > Viscum album. The sequence goes on along the minus strand of OY728121.1, from coordinate 197,769,456 downwards.
ATAAACAATAGTGGTTGTGTAGTGACAAGATATTTGACTTGTAAGATTTTAGAATATTTGTAAAAATATTTCCAAATCTTGGTGTCGAGTCGACGTGGGATTCCAGGTCCCTGAGAGCCTCGATATAGTGATATTAAAAATATTAAAAATATTATATCATATGTATGCAGTTTTCTCGAAATGTGTAATAACTCTTATGAGGTGTCTCAGATTGAAATTTTAAAACTATGGTTGAGTTTTAAATGTTTTTTTACCCAAGGCGCAACATAAAATTAGTTGTTGTTGGGTTCCAGGTTGGAGGTGTGTTGATGGGGTGTGTGTTAGAGGGGAGTTAAGTGGGTGTTATTGATTTAATTAAAATAAATAAATATTCCTTATCCCTCTCTCCCTTGGTGCACATAGTATATGAGAGGCGACACACCCTCCACCTTTGAATTGATGGATGAACCGAGGTGAATCCAAGGAGAAGAGGCGACACTAATAACCGATCATGATGGAAATTGTCCTCGAATCATGATACAGTGGCTTCAAAGCATATATGTACACCCAAAGCACTGGAGTTTCAACATGAGGTAGGAAGATTTGAGTTTTATGTCTCGGTACCCTTTTTATACATCATTTTAATGTTGTAGAGACCTTATATTCTTGCAAGTGACCCCGTGAGGTTTGATCTTGAGGATTTAGGGGAAACTGGGGTGATTCAGGCAGTTCGGAATAGAATTCCTATCAAAATTCATGTTGACATGGTGTGTGGATTAGTGGAACATGTTTTCCATTATTCCAAGTTTTTGAAGATGAATTTTTAGGACTACAAGCCATGTACCATTATTACATGTCGTGTTATTACCCCATATCGGGTGGTCATGGGACATTAACAGAGAAGCCATGTGATGGAATATGGTCGTGTGGAAGTACACAGCCAAAGTACATGTACAAGGGGTTTCATACATTGGCATGGGTTGATTAAAAGGAAAACTGGTTGATTAGTAAGGACACACTATGTACCAAGTGCTACATGCCATGTGGGAGACACGGCCGGTTGGGCCATGTGGGGGAAAGACACAGTCAGGGGCTCGGGTGAGGTGAGACCCACCTTGTATCATAATTGTACTCCATGTATGCTCACCTGAATAGCCAAAACTTTTATTAGAGGATAGTTCTGGGTATTCAAGAGGGGTCACATGTCGAGTAGTTCTCTTTTAAGGAGACTTACATATTTTGTATCTCCTTCTTCAGGGCTTGGATTTTAGCCGATGAGTATACTATCATGAGCAGTTTTTTGTGTAGAATGTGAGTGTTGACACAGTTTGGACCATAGATATGTGTTGAGAGGAAATTTTTTGGTTTACTACGGATAGAAACATTTGTAAAAGTAGTGGTTGAGCGATCTACTTGGTCAATCCCAATGAGGGACACTGTGTTATTATGTCCTTGTTATAGGTTTTTGATCCCCTTGATAGGATGATCTTGGATAGAGTTATAGTTTCCCTCTAGAGAGGGTGAGGTGGGATCCTCTATCATATTGTTAGAGTTCTTTTATCCATCAACAAATTTAAATGTGGGATTCTATAGCATATCATTTCCATATATTGGGTTCCTAGAATCTCCATGACCTATATTACACAAGCGGTGATCCCCTATCTAGCAGGATAGGCCTTGTGGGGTTTATGTAATCATTTGATATATAATATCCTATGTAGTGGGAAAATCAGTAGGATTTATGGCATCTTCCTGTATACAATCCCCTACTGAATAGTCATTTTTTAGGATTTTTTCATCATCATATATATGATCCATTACTTCATGAGTTTTACTTAGTGTGGTTTGTGGAATCATCGTGAAAAACACTACATGGGCAGTGATCCCTTATCTGAGCGATCTGATATCTAGGGTGTCATATTGGGTTTTTGGTTTCCCCTTACAAATCTTAGGTTTTATTCCCATTCTAATATATATTTTAGTTACTGGATTGGGTTGTGGTGTCCTCCATTGGATCCATAGAATGATACCCAATCCGTAGATGTGTAGTCTTCAGTTTTCTGGATTTTGTTTGTAGTATCCCCCATCGGATCCTGGGAGTGATCCCCATTCTAAGGAATGAGGTTTTTTGTGGTTCTACTAGGGTTGGTAGCATCCCCCATCTAGGATAGGTGATATTGGACAAGCATGTTCTCTCAAATGTACACTTCGGGTTCCAAAGGGATTTTCCATCATATTTTTTATACCGAATAGATTTATATCACTCAGATGATCCATCAAGTATGGTAGATCTATTCTTGATAGCGTGTCTTTTGGACATACCATAAAGTATGTAGGAGTTGTTTCTGATGGAGTGTATCTCTTAGAAGAGTTCCATTTGGGATGGTTGAGCTCATTGAGTGTGTTCTCCTAGGTTTTGGGTTACATTTAGAGCATCTAATAGAGTCCATTACCTATCTATGATATCAGATCATTAGGATACTTGGAGTCTGATATGAGTATATATGGGTTTGTTTGTGGGGTTTCCTTGTTGTGTTGTCATGTCCTTTATATAAACACACCATGTGGCATGATCTGACTGGTCATGGATAGTCGACTATGTACAATATGGATTTTCTCTCTTGTTTGGTTTCCCTCTTGATGGGTCAAGAGGACTGTTGCCATTTAGTTTCTCCCTTTTCTACAAGGTTTTTGGGGTTCTAACTAAGTATTGTTATACTCACCCCAACTTGGGATGTTCATACATGTGTTTTTTCTTTCATAGACCATAGGCCTTTTTATAAAGTCCTAGTAGGACCTCCAGTAGGGAGAGACTATTTTTATAGACCGAAAAATGTGTTTGAAATAGTTGGGAAGATGAGATCATCGGTTGGTTCTTTTTAAAATGGTCCCCTACATCAGAGCAGGTTGGACACTTTTTCATTTTTCTTAGGGTGGGTGTGTATTTTTTCCCTTTTTGTGCTTCTTTTTTACTCTATTTTGGGATAAATGTATGCATTCATTTTTAATTTCATATTATTATCTAATCATTGTTTCATAGAGATGTATGCTATTTTTTTTTGGTGTATAAGATTCATAGGCTAAGGCATCCCAAGAATTTGATATTCCTACTTAGTGCTAGATTCCAGCCCTTAGCCACTATAGGAGGTCTTGAGGAGTCACAGTTTGAGCCTCATTAGGTCAGGTCGTCAGAGAGTTTTATCAAATAAGGTTTCCACTTTGGCCCCACAATGTTGTGAGCTTGGTTTGGGTTTCATAACAGTAGTGTTAGGGAGTTTTGAGATTGGATTTTAGGACAGATAATATATTGTTGGTGTACTGGTCGAAAAAACCATTCACTTGGACACTGATAACCTTCTCTTTAGTACATTACGATACTAGTCACAGGGAAATAATGGTACTTGAATCATATAGGAATGGGTTTTATTTTTTAATATCCTTCTTTAGTCATATCCCTATATATAATCTTCAATTGTGGCGCGTCTTGAATTTGTTTTAGGATACCACCATGATGATAGCTAGATAGGGTTACATAGAGGGACTATGATGTTGATCTATCCAGAGTTTATGCTTTAGTGTTGAGTGCTATTCTAGAGGCTAGATCATTATGTGGTATTCTAGTTAATCCACCACCCATCAAGCAGCGGGTGGTGCCAACAGTTATGGACAAAAATGTGTGTTGGATGAGTGTGATACACAAGTTCTAGAGTTAGTGACCTTTCTGGTATTAGGTCAATATAAACCCCCACAAATATAATTACTGGCTTGAGGCAGCCATGCATTTTTCAATCTTATGTGAGAACCTCTTAATCATATGGTGGTCCTAGTAGTGAGCCTTCTATATGGTTCAGTTGGGCGATGGTGGATTCTGGTGAAACAAAACCATGATGAGGATATTCTCTCTTAGGAAGAGTTTGAGTATCTCTTCAAAGAGTATTTACATATAGAAATGTTGAGGTCGATGCATATCAAGAAGATTCTATAGCTTCAGTAGGATAGCATGACCATGGAGTAGTACATGGCGATGTTTATAGATCGGTCGCGTTTCTTCGTGGATATGCCTAGAGATCCATTATTTAGAGCATAGTCCTTAGAGCAGGGATGGTGCAGGGATATCAACGAGTTACTTTACTGTTGTTCATTCCCATCTATTATAGAGTTCTTGAGTGGGACTTAGTGGTGGAGATATTTTTGGATTAGAAGACTATGAGCATTAGTGTTGGAAACAAGGGAGCTGAGATGTCAGTAGCTTGTAATTGACAGAAGACTCAGGAATCTAGGAGTTTGAGATTCTTTAGGAGGTAATCTCAGGATTGAGGTTCTGAGGTTCTGATTTTCCAGGCCAGTTTTGGATGGACATAGGATAGGTGGTTTTGCGCTTGTGATGGTCATGGACATCTTTCTAGAGATTTTCCAACTCTCTATTCTTCTGAGAGGGAGATGATCAGTGGAACCCCCTGTTAGAGGAAGCTTTTGGAGTAGGGATTTTTCCATGATTGTAGATAGGACAAGGGAGAAGGGGTGGAAGTAAGAGTTGGAATATGGTACGAGTTACCACCATCACCCCTAAGTGGTCCAATCTAGGCTCAAGGAGATGGATGATGGGCGTGAGGACAGTTGTAGCCCACATAGGTCTTTGACATAGAGAATCCATAGATCAATAGAGGTATGCTCAATGTACTTTCTAATTTATATATTATTATTAATATACAATATTATGATATACTCTTTTCTTTTTACTTATTTCTCAAGGATTTTTCGAGGTTATTTGGGGCATTAGTAGAACCCTGTGTTGGGGCTGTTTGACATAGCTTTAGATGAACGAGGAAGAGAGGAACTCCCCCCACTAAGACATGTTTTTATATCATAATTAAAACTGTTTGGTCAAATCAGTGATGGCCAAATAGGATATTGTTGTGGTTTGGTGGATGTGTTTCATTGACTAGTGTGTTCGGGGTGGGGTTGTGAGTTTTTGGTGTATACAGAGGTCCATTAAGACCCAGTTTTTACACTTATTAAGTCTTAGTTTTTTTCTACACTCATGTTCTCAATTTCATCTTTATAAGTGATATTCTGGAGGAGGATGTAGTGCGTTTTTTTGGATTCATATATTGAATACATAGGGATGCTTCCCCTGCAAGGATTAATTCTAGAGATGCACAAAAAAACAATGTGGGAAAGTTTGTACCCCTCAAAGAAAAGAGTATTCAGGTATGGTGGATGGGTTCTTCGTCTTGTGTGTGGGTTACTAAGGTTTCATGCTGCTAAACCCATTTTTGTGGCCACTGGTTGAGGGCTTGTTGTTTTCCCATCCGTCACAGCTCAGAAGTCATATGCTTGTTGGTTTCACAATGTCAACATTTTTTGAACTTCACACAAGTGTGGTTGTACATTTTTAGTCCCCCTAATTGCATGATTTAGGACAATATGTGAACCCCTGGTAACATTTGTGGTCATCTTAGTGGTATCTCTAGCATGGTATACTCAGTGGAGAGATTAGTTTCATTTCTTCTACCTAGGATTTCACTTTTTGGGAAAATAATCCTTAATGTGGGGAGGATGTAGTTACTTCTTTATACACCTACAATACTTTAGAATATTTCTAAAAAAATTCTGAGTCAATCCCTAAGACATCGTGGGACTCTGGGGGCCTAAGAGACTCGGTGTGGTGATATTAAATATATTAAATATATTTTATCATGCATGCATATTTTCATTCAGAACATTTATAAAATCCTCTTTAGAGTTTTGGATCTGAATTCTGAGACTATCTTTGATTTCAAAATGTTGTGTTTACCCTAGGTGTGTCATAATCATTGTTGGTACTAGGTTTCGGGTTGAAGGTGTGTTTGCGGAGTGTGTGTTAGTATGGGGTCAAATGGGAGTTATTGATTTAATAAAATTAAATCAATAAAACTTACCCCCATCACCCATTGGTGCATACAGCATAAGAGAGGATATGCAACCCTCCTACTTTGGACCGAAAGATGAACTGAGGAAAATCCAAGAACAATAGGTGTTGTTGATCTCCGGTCTTGATGGTGATCATTCCCGAATCACGGTTTAGTGGATCCGAAGCATGGATCTACACTTGAAGCTTCTGTGTTTCTCCAAAAGTTAATTTTTTTAAGTCATGATCCCCTTTATAGGCATATTTTTAAGTTTGTAGTTCCCTTTGACACGTTTTAGTAGTCCTATGTCGGTCCATCTGAAGGTGTCAGTGGAAACCGGGGTGATTCGGGTTGTTCATAAGGGAATTCCCATTAGAGATCCTATTTAGATAGCATGTAATTTAGTATAACATTTCATGTGTTATTCCCATTAGGGGAATAGTACTTTTGGGGATAGGACACCAGGTATCTAGGTTACACATCATGTAGTGACCCCATGTCATGGGGTCGTGGGACATGGTCAGGGAAGTCGTGTGATGGGATATGGAATGTGGAAGTACATGACCAGAGTACACGGAAACAGGGTGTTGGACCTGGGTATGAGTTGAAGAAACAACGAAGTTGAGGGTTATTCAGGACATGCCATCTACCATGGGTTACACATTGTGTGGGAGACACAGTTGGCCAAGACATGTGGGGGAAAGGCATGGTCTAGGGATCAGGAGAGGGGAGACACATCGTGTACTGCAGGTGCAAGCCATGTATGCTCACAATTCCAGAAAAAAAATTCTTTCATAGGATAGAACCATGTGTTCAGGATGGGTCAAATTCCATTTTGACCCCCTTAAATGTTGTGTAGTAATTTTTTTAGAATACTTCTACCTTGCATATATCCTTCCTTATGGTTTAAATTTAGGTCTGTAACTAGCATATCCTTGGCAGTTTTTATGTATAACGTGATGGTGGCCACATCATGGGCCTTTGGGATGCATTTAGTGGAGAATTTTTCCGTCGATCAAATTATGGATGTTTGGACTAGTATTGGTTGAGAGATTCCCTTACTCTATCTATATGAGGGTCTGTGTGGCATTACGTTCATGGTACAAGATTGAGATCCCTCGATAGGATGGTATTTCATTGAGTTGTAGTATCACTATGAAGAGTTAGGGGTAGGATATTCTATCATATTGTTAGAGTTGATGTATCCATCTAGAGAGGCCAGGGAGGGATCCTTAATTGTATGGTTTCTCTAGATCAAGTTCCTAGTGTCATCATGACCAACACTACATGGGTGGTGATCACCAATCTATCATGGTAGCCTTGGTGGGGTTTGTGGAACTATTCAATATAAGATCCACTATGTAACAGATAGAATATGTAAGGTTTGTGTAATCATTAGGTATATGATCCACTATATTGTAGAGAGTTTATGTAGTTTTGTGGCATCATCGGATATTTTATTCCCTACTTCATGAGTTAAACATGGTGGGGTTTTTGGAATCGTCGTGACCAATACTACATGAGCAGCGATCAACTATCTATGCAATGTGATCTATGGGAAGTTATATTTTGTTTTTGGTGTCCCCCCAGTGGATCTTGGGTTTGATCCCATTTCAAATAGATCATTGAGTATCCATATTCGGTTGTGGTGTCCCCTAGTAGATCCTATGAGTGATTTACAATACTATGATGTGTGGTCTTCAGTGTTCTAGACTATGTTCATAGAATCCCCCAAATGGATCCTATGAGTGATCCCCTTTATAAGTGATGGGGATTTTCATAGTTCTAATAGGGTTGGTAGTGTCCCACATCTGAGATGGGTGAGATCCCCTATCTGACTATCGGGGTTTTATAGGTTCTAGCGTGAATTTAATCATAGAGATATAAATAGCATGTTCACTCATATGTACACACATGGGATGGCACGGATGTTCCATCAGCTTGGTGATACCCAATGGTGTGATATCTATTGAATTATTATCAGGTATGGAAGATCTATTCCCAATATGCTTCCTTTTAGACGTACCATCAGTGATGGGATAATTGTTCTCGATGGAGTTTATCTCTCATACTAGTGTCATCTAGGATAGGTGAGCTTGTTGAGTGTTTTCTCTTGGGAATTGTGTTATTTTTATAGCCTCATGTAGAGTCTTGTCACATGATATGAGGTCAGACCCTCATTAGACATTGAGTCTGATACAATTATATATGGGTTTGTTTTTGGGGTTTCCTTATGTCATTGTCACATATTTTGGATTGAAACACCAAGTGGAAAGTGTTCAATGGTCATTGATAGATGAGGATATATGATATGGAGTTTCTCTCTCGTTTGGGTTCCCTCTGGATGGGACCAATGGACTGTTCCATTCATTTTATAATTTTTCTAGGTTTTTGGGTAACCAATTGAGTATTTTTATACATTCTTTTACACTATCGTTTCCCATACATGTTGTGTCTTATGTGAACCACATGACTTTCGATGGAGTCCTAGGAGAATCTAGAGTTGGAGGAGACGAGTGAGATAGACCGATAGAGGTGTTTTCAGGATCTCGGAGGAGAAGACAATCGGTGGGTGTGTTTTATAGTAATCCCTTCCATATGATCAGGTTATACTTTATTATAGTTTTCTTTTGGTGGATGTGTATTTTTTACATTTCTTTATATCTGTTGTAATCTGGTTTTAGATTTATGTATTCATGCATTTTTTTTATTTTAGTTTATTATCTCGATACTATTTCAAGGAGATGTATGTGGGTTTTTGTGTATATGTTTCATAGGCTAAGGCCTTCCATGTGAGTGATATGCCCACTCTGGGCTAGATGCAAGCCCCTAGCCTATAGAGGTAGTTTTGGAGAGATGTGGCTTGATAGACATTGGTTTGGGTCATGATAGGTTGAATAGATTTGGTTTTTAATTAAATCTTAAAAATGGTGGTCTATCCATAGATCATTCTATCATCCTCATATTGAATCGTTATTCAATTAGTTCCCCAATTCATTCTGTAAAAAAATCTGATCTCATTTATTAATTTCACCTATATTTTTTGGATTGAATAAAAGAGCACAATTATCTTATATCCCTTAATATTTCCTAAAATAGTGATTAATTATTATCATTTACTCTCCACAAATCTACCGAAATTGATCATTCCCAATGGAGTGAATCCAAGTGTCCTGTTTGTGCAATTCTGAGAATGAGAGAAGAATTAATTAAAATAAAAAGTTATGTGAAATCTCTTACTTATTATGAAATTAAATAAAAATAGAATTAATTTGGATACCTAATCATTAATGAGTAGAATATAAACTTTTGTGATTGGTGTAATTCTCCTTATCATGACTATATATGGACTAGTTTGTCATCATCGAATTATTACAGTAGAATGAAATAAAGTAAAGTAGAGGAGAAGCATTGGTATCTTGATTGATCCAATCATCAAATCCCCCTCCTCTACTGAACAGTAATTCAAAAATAGAAATTTTTATGGATTTATAATCATACCCTCCCAAGAAAATGATTACAATAAAATTCAACTCTAATGAACCTGATAAGGACATGCTGAATCAACTTGTGGAATATCAAACAACTCTAAAACCTACCATAAACACAAAAAGATTAGCACAGAATGAGATACAAGGACAGTAAAACTATATTATAACAAACATTAATGAATTAAATAATTATCGATCAAGTAATATTTTTGATTCATAAATTCATAAAACCAATGGAAATGTGAGTTCTATTTCATTAAGGAGTGGAAATTAGATAGTAATCTATGTAGAATCTCCATATTGTGAAGGATTTGAATTTGAACTACCACATGAACCTAAAGAATCTTCTGAGGAAATTGAATCTGGTGAAATTTTGGAGACATTCCAAGTGAATAAATTCAAAGGGAAGTCCATTTTAGAAGACCAGGATTAACCCCAGAATCCATTATCTATATGGACTAAAGCACCCAGTAAAACCAGTAAAGAGTCATGATAACATGATATTCTTGAGATATTCAAAAAGGAGGATATTTTCATCCATTTGATAGAAGTAATCCACCCATTTACAAGGTATATAAAATTTATCATGGAAATATGAAATAGGTATAAAATATTTCAAGGTAATTAAAAAGAAATTTTATGTATACAAATCAGTAAAAATCCTAAAATACCCCAAAATTCAAATATATAGTTACCTTCATTATCCCTTTCACTACTGTGAGGCTTAATTTTTCAAATTAATTAAGTTATTTAAGAGAATAAATTAATTTAATTCCTTACTCATCTTATTATTCCCTAAAAATTATAGAGCTCAAACCCACTTGATATTTATGAAACATACCAACTGATCTATTGCCTACCCATAGGCATTATTGAAGATGTTTTGGTATGTGTACAATAATATTTGTTCCCTACTAACTTCAATATTATGAACATAGAGGAAGGGAAAGGTAAATATCAATCCCCCATAATCTTAGGTGGGACATTACTAAATACTTCCAATAAATTAGAAAATATTAATTAAGTAACTCTTTCAATGAATTTATATTAATAAACTTTGAATTTTAACATTTGAATTTAAATTAAATACCCCTAATAAGCGATATGTTTTTACATTGAATCATTTAAAATTTCCTTATTTCCCTAAGTAAGAAATTGAAATATTTCGTTGCATAATTTCATTAGGATAAGAAATAGAAATACTTGATCTTATTGATGAATTTATTTTTGAGAATGATCATCACATAGAAACATTATCATCATCAAAACAGTTTAATGAAATTAATGAAAGTTACTTTGATGATTTATTCAAAACTATCACCAATACGTCTTCCAAAAATGTATAGGTTTATAACATACAGAAAACAAATCTAAAATCATCATTGAAACACCCCCTAAACTAGAACTAGAATTGATCCATTCAAGCATGAAATATTATTTTCTTAAGGAAAATGAAAAACTACTGGTCATAATTGTTTATAATTTTAATCCAAAAAAAGAGTATCAACTGTTATAAACTCTTAAAAATAAAATAACTCCCTAGGTTGGACACTGTGAGACATTATAGGGATTATCCATAAATATTTTATGGATTAAATATTACATGAAAATGATTCCAAACTAGTGATTCAACCCTAAGGAAGTATAAATCCAACCCTTCTAGAAGTTGTAAAAAATAAAGTAAAAATACTATTGGGTGTTAGAATAATTTAACCCATATTAGACTCTCAAAGGATGAGTCTCATTCAAATCATTACTAAGAAAATTTGATTCACTATAATAAAAAAAATAGAATAATGAATTAGTGCTTGTAAGATTTAAAAATAGTTGGAGAGTTTGAATTGATTGTAGGAAATTGAATCATGTGATATGAAAATACCATTTAAACATTCAATTTGTAGACAAAATGCTATAGAGGCTAGATTTTAAGGGTAAATATTGTTTCTTTGATGGGTTTTCTAGGTACTTTCCTTTTTAAATTTCTTTGGAGTACCAAGACAATACAACCATTATATGTCCCTTTGGTACATTTTCCAACCAAAGTATGTCTTTTGTTCTTTGTAATTCCCCCATTACCTTTCAATTTTCCAAAGTAAGTATATTCTTAGAAATTATAAATATATTGTTAGAGGTATTCCATGCCTATTTTATTGTCTATGGAACATATTTTTAGATTTTCATTGAATGTCTAGAAAATGATTTAATGAGATATATTGAGAAAAAAATTGTGCTAAATGTTGAAAATTTCTATTTCATAGTAGAAAACGGAAAAGTTTTAGAACACATAATTTATAAATTTCAGATTGATGTGGATAAGGAAAATAATGGAGTTGTTTCTAAATGTTTGTAACCCACTACTGTGAGACATATTAGATCATTTTTTAGCCCATGTTGGATTTTAAAAAAGGTTTATTAGGAACATTTAAAAAATTACTTTCCCCCTAAATAAACTACTAATGAAGGAAAATAATTTTTTATTTGATGATTCATAACATTTATATATTAATAAGCTAATGGAAGTCATAGAAACCTCTCCCATAATATTTCCAATGGATCAGTATATCCGATTTGAGATTCTGTGTGATGCATCAAACAAAACTATCAGAATTATGTTGTCCTATAATTTTGATGGACAGGCACAAGTGATAGCTTACACTTATCAAATCTTGGATATAGACTAAATAAAATATAAAACAATAGAGGAAGGGTGTTCTATAATTTTTTATTTAGATAAATTTTGATCTTAAATATTTTGAAGTAGTTTAACTATCTATTCTGATCATACATCCCTCATGTATTTAATCAATAAAGCAAAAGAAAATCCAAGTATATTGAGATGGATATTACTGTTAGAGAAATTCAACATGGATATAAAAAAAATGAGGGTAATGAAAATATGGTTTTGGACCACATGATAATATTTCCTCAAACTACCATGGTCGACCCACCTATTAAATAAAATTTAGATAACACATTCCCTAGGGAGAAGTTGTACAAAAATACTCAAGCATCCAAATATGTGAATTTAGTAAATTTTCTTATCACATAGAAGGTACCTACCTTCTTTACCAAGCATAAAACTCGGAAACTAAAATATAAGTCAAAATATTATGTTTGGGAAGATCCATATTTATTGAACATCTATAGAGATCAAGTAATAAGGAGGTGTATCCTTAAATAATAGGATTAGTTTGTACTTATATTTTTTATGATCTTTTATGTTGAGGATATTTTGAAACATAAACAATGGTTAGGAAATACATAGTAGGTAGTTTATTTTGGATATTAATTTTCAATGATTCTCATGAATTTCTCAAAAAAAATCAAATTTCTAGTTCATTGGTGAAATTTAAAAAAGATATAAAATTCTCACAAATAAATTGTTTTTTTATGAAATATTTTTTGTCTAATGATTAGATTCTATAGGCCCATTTTCTTTTTTATTTTTATTTTTTAATATTTTTTAAGTAGTGTTCTATGTTTTCAAGTGGATTGAGTAAAAATATATTTTATCTAATGATTAAAAATTTAAATTGAATTTCTAAAATCAAATATTTTTTATGTTTATAATTTCTCAAGAAATAATAAGTTAATATGGTACACACAAATATAAAAATAAAATAGAAGCATTAATGAGGAAATATGGACTGTGCCATAAGACTTACACCACATACTAACCTGAAACAAATGGGTTGGATGAGGTTTCCAATAAAGAAATAAAATGATTCTAGAGAAGAAGGTGCAACCCTACTGTAAAGATTATAGTAAGAATCTGGAATATGAACTACGGACTTACAAAAAGTTCTACAAAACTCCTTTAGTTGGTGAGCATAGGAAGTTGTAAATGATGGTGTTTGAGGAACTAAGAACAGAATATTATGATAATTCCCTCATTTACAAGGATAATGTCAAATCATCCCATGAAAGACTCATACGGAGAAGGGACTTTAAAATTGAAGATTAAGTGTTGTTGTTATCCTCATGAATCAAAACTCTTTCCAGGTAAAAATTATTCAAAATGGAATGAACCATACATATTGACTAACACTTTTCCATTTAGTGCATTTGAGATCAATGAAGAAAATTCAAATAACATATTCAAGGTAAATTAATAACATGTGAAGCATTGCAAATAGGAATTTTTTAAAGAACCCATGAAGGGGTCCAAACTCCTCCTTGATACTATTTCCTAAAGAACCCCATGTTTTCTATTTTAATCACACTATTTAAGATGGTTTTTATCATTAATTTTTATTTATTGATAAATTAAAACTAAAATTTAATAGAAATGATTCTAATGTAAATTTAAGGGATAGATACCAAATAATGTAAATACTTTTTCTATTTTATTCTTTTTTCTTTTATGTTTTTTTAGCCTTAACAAAAATAAATAACAAAAGAGACCCAATTTTTTAGGGTATGTACATAGATTCTGAAGGATATTGATTTTATATTTTTAGAGTGTTAAAAAAGTCATTTACTTTCATATTGTCCTTCATTGTTTAAATACCATTCCAGAGTTTATGGATTTTATTAGTTCTGAAATTTTGAGACTTAAATTATTTCTATGGGATAATCCCACTAATTTCATGGAAATTTGGTCCGTGAACATGGAAAAGGAGTTTGAATGAAAATATTTTTATGGAATAAGAATCATAACATCAGGTCACTAGATTATTTAACATAATATGAGGTTAATTAGACACCATCGAAAATAACAACTCAGGGAAAAAAATCAAAATAAATCTGATATAATTCATTTGATACTAGAGGAAAATGGGAAATTGGCATTTCAAAATGAATATCTATGACATTAGACAATAGGAATTTGATTAATATAAAATATTAGTGAATATTCAATAAGTACCTTTATACTTCTCTTTTCCCAAATAGGGAAGGGTAAATCCTCCAAGGGTCCTGATCTCCCTTATGATAAAGTAGATGGTTGTGACTCTATTGGTACTACACTGTCCAATGTGAGGGGCTGACTTGAGGTCTTGGTAAACAAGATGGAAGCTTCCCAGTCCTCCATGGATTCTTTAGGTATGGTTCAGCCAAATGCTACTACAGGTGTGTCTTCACAATCTAATGTTTTTGTCACCATGGAAATCACTGAGGTAGTGGGATCACACCACACTAACCCTGTTATTGACTCTACTTATTTACCTATCACTCAATATGAACAACATGTTATTCCTGCATGGTATAGACCAATAGCCATATCTGTGAACACTAAAACATCTGAAATAAATTACATTGTTGATAATAATTGTACTTCTAACAAATATTTTGTTTCCTCTATGTGTAAACATGGAAACAAACATAGTAAATCCTCTCCTTAAAATATAAGAAGATCAAATAGGGGGATGGGCTCAGGTAGTTCCAAAAAAGAAGGTTCTAACCCCAAACATAGGTTCCAATGAAGTTCTTTTTTGGGAATTGTCTAGGTATTTCTAACCCTGAAAAATTTATTATTCTTAAAAAATTTATTATGACTCACAAACCTGAAATTTTTTATATTATTGATCCTAAAATCAAATTATATTCATAAATGTTTCTTCTTTTCAATTAGGGTTATAATATTATAGGTTCATGTAAAGATGGTCATGCTATTGAATCGCTTTGGGTTTTTTATCATTACTCCTTGTAGGACATCAATTAACCCTGGTTTGTGATCTAGGACATTAATTTGATTATTACCTCTTGTTAAAGAATTGGCTCATCCCGCTCTTGTATCTCATCAAGAGAATTTAGAACTTATATTGATGATAGTAATCTTATTGAAATTATTCTCATTGGCGCTACGTTCACATGGTATATAAGGCACTACAATAAGGTAGTTTCTAGAAAAATGGATATGGATTTCACAAACATCTCTGCTCTGGAAAAATGGGATACCATCTCTAGTATTACCTTACCTAATTTTAAATCGGACCATAATCCCATTCTTTTCAGTCTTGTAACCAAAATTCTTAACACCATTCTTCCTTTTAGATTTAATAACTTATGTTCCGCTAATCCCGGCTATATTAACATCATAATTTTTTTTGGAAATCATGATGCATCACAGTGATGCTTTTGCTTGTATAACCAAATTAAAACACCTTAAGAAGTGTCTTAAAGGTTGGTTCTATTCCAAATCTAAGCAAATTGGCAAGTACATCTATTCTATGTAGTGTGATCATAGCCAAATGTAAAACTCCACTGATAGATCTAACTTTTATTTTGATCCTAAACTAGAAATAAAAACCTCTATGAAACTCAACACTATACTCATCCTTAAAGATGACATGCTTAATAAAATCTTCAAAACTAAATGGATTTCGGATGGGGATAGAAACACTATGTTTTACAACTCTCTCAAAATAATTAGGAAAGTCTGTATACCTATTGCATTTCTTAGAGATGATGACTCCATCATTAACACTAAGGAGACTATTTCTAATCATGTTGTATCTTAATTTCATAATATTTTCAATGGCCAGAATGTCAACAAAGACCTCCTCCTTGATGAAATTCTGTCTATACTGACTGGGAAAGATAATTCATATCATTTAAGCACCCCTCTTGATCATGAAATCAAAGACTCTATTTTTAGCCTTAATCCTGATAGTTTCATGGACCCTGACTGTTTTGACAATGGATTCTTCCAACACTACTGTGAGGTTATTGATATGGATGTTTGAAAACATGTCAAATGTTTTTTTTCTAATGGTTTCATCCCTCATGGTTTAAATTCTCTATTACTTACTTTAATTCCTAAAGTGGAAAATGCCTTTGAGATTTAACTCTTTTGTCCTATTTATCTTATTAAAAACATTTATACAATTATTTAAAAACTTTTTGCTAATAGAAATACTTCCATATATAATAAAATTGTCCCTTCAAATCAATTTTTTTATCAAGGGTAGGTTTATAAAAGATTGCATCTTCCTTGACTCAGAAAGAACCAATATCTTATATAAATCCACCAAAAGAGGTAATATTTCTAGTAAACAAGATATTAGGAAATCCTTTGATACCAATGATTGGATTATCGTTTTCAAATTTCTCCATTTCTTTGGTTTTATTGATACTTTCATCATTAGGATAAACTATTTATTAAAATCATCCTCCATCTCCATCATGGACTATGGTTCATTGAAGGGCTTATTTAAATGTACCAATGGAGTTAGACTAGGAGATCCCATTTCTGCCATTATTTTTTCTATTGTGGAAGATTACTTATGTAGATTGATCACTCACCTTGTTGAACAAAACAATAATAAACCTATTTAGGATTCTAGGTAATTAAATGTCCCAACGCATCTTTTATATGCTAATGACATAATACTGTTCTTGAAAGGCGATAAAAGGAATATTCAAAATCTTAGAAATGCCATGTCTCATTATGAAGAAATCTCTAGCCACAATATAAGATGGAAAAACTCCTTTGTTTTCATGGGGTAAAAATTCTCTTCTAATAGAAAAGGTAATATAATTAATAATTTAGGCATCAAGGAAGGTTCCTTCCCTTTCACTTATTTTGGTGTACCCATATTTTGGGGAATACCTAAACCTAGTTGCTTTTCCACCATTGTTGACCACCTAAACAATCAAATTTCCTCTTAGAAGGGTAAATCCCTCTCTAGGGCTGGTAGAATATATCTTCTGAAATGTACAATTTCCTCAAAATGGTCTACTCACTGATGGTTTACAAATGAATTTCTGGTCTTATTGAGAAAATTAATGCTTACATAAAAAAAATTTTGGATCAGAAGCACACTTGAAATGAAGCTTCTGACCATTCCCTGGGCTTCTTGTTGTGAATCTGTAGAGAAGGGTGGTCTTGGTATCAAAAAACTTACACTCTTTAATGATTCTCTTAAAGCTAGGATCACTTGGAGGTTTCTTCACAACAACTATTATTCTATTTTTTTCTCTAAACAAGATTCCTTACTAAGATAAAAAAGGTAATTTGAATTTTATCACATCTTCCATCCGGTCATCCATTAGAAAATATTTTACAAGCAACATGAACATCACTAGATGTATGGTTAGTACTGATTCCTCCATTATGTTTTCTATGGAAAACTGGACTGGTCCTCTTTTAATCTCTATGTTTCCTCCCAATTCTCTTCTAGATAACACCTACTACACTATCAGGGATGTTATCCATTCTCGTAAAATCAAAATTATGGATAATATAATAAATTTTATTGAAAATTATCCCTAATTCATTTCTAAATATTTCCTTATTTGGGAACCTTCTTATAATGGCATACTTGATTCCAAAAGTTTATACATTCACTATTTCATAAAAACGTATTCTAAATTTTTTTGGTTGAACTCCTTTGACAAACCTTGGATTTAACCCTCGAGGATTATTCTTGTTTGGCGTATTTCTTATAACTGAGTCCCCATTGATGTTTGTCTTCAATATTTTGGGATTCAACTTTTATGTAAGTGTCACATCTGTAGCCAATAAGGAGAATATACCAACCATGTGTTTTTGTCATGTGCTATGGATTTAACTCTTTGTAATTATATTTTGGAAATTTTTTATTCCATATGGTTACTCCTAGATTCAATAAACTCCCAACTGAAGCATTGTGTAGATTTTGAATCTTCTCAACAAATCAATAATATTTTCTTGATTTTTGCTGCTGAGATCCTCCATGTGATCTGATATGATAGATATGATATTCTTTATAATAATTTCACATTAATGATTATTGCAGGTCGGACACAGATTCTTATTTCCATTTGATATTCACCCTCAACTCATAAAGCATATTTTGAAAACACTACTGGAGACTTTGAGATCCTCCATCGAATTTGGATTGATGGTTTATACAGACAACATAGACACACTCTTGAAGTATTCTGGAAATCTTTTCTTCTATGGTGGATCAAAGTGAAGGTCGGTGGTGCTTCCAAAGGCAACCCAGGACCTGCTGGTTGTGGTGTTATTTTGAGAGACTATATTGGTCAGTGTCGTGGTTTCTTCTTTGGAAGTTGTGTTATGACATCATCTCTGGAAACAGAAATGATGGGGGTGATCCGTGTCATTGACTTTTACAACAAAAAGTTTTGGAACAACATTTGTATTGAATGTGATTCGACCACTATTGTCCAGGCTATTTGTAATGGTGTGGTGCATCATGCCTTTTCCCTTACTACCTATTGGGTGAATTGTTTTGATTTTCATAGGTAAATTAGCCACATTTTTACTCATTCCTTTCGGGATGTGAACGAGGTTCCAAACGGTCTTGCTAACAAGGGAGTCAACAAGAACAGAACTTGGTAGGATGACTTTCCTGGTGATTTGATCCCTTTTTGTTAAAGATTATAATAAGAATCTATACTTGAAACTCATGTAAATTTTTTTCTATATTCAATAAATTTTTCATTGCTCTTTCACAGAGGAACCAACTTCTTAAAAAAGTGTAAGGGTGAAAAAAATGACTTCTTATCATAAATGATTTCACTTAGGTGATGGGAATATTGAACCTATATTAAGGAGGAGTAAATTAAATTATTAAAATTTCATCTTATCTGTAACAAGGAAGTATAAATTGGAATATTTTTTTAAGAAACATATGAGAGAGGGATAAATATAAGTTCCACTTGTTAAAATTTTGATTCCACTTAAATCTAATTTGTTTTCACTCCTTGAACTAGAACATTTATTGAGGGTAAAAGAGATAGTAAATAGAATTATTATAAGAGGTATAATAATTCAAAAAACATAGGTATCTGTAAATTTATTCTTCTTTTTATTTAGTATTTATGTCCTGAAATGAATATATGTTCAAATAAATGTAATTCACTAAATTTCTAGGTAGTGTAATAGTTTAAATTTGGGGGTGATGAATTAGAATGGTTTTATGCATTTTCAAATTACATGGAATCCAAACATTAATTTGAAGTTTTTTACTTAAAATTAATTTAATTAATATTTTTTAAAATTATTAATCAAATTTAAATTTTGAAAAAAAAATAACTATATAGATATATATTTATATATATATTTGAAATGCATGTCTAATGATTAAATTTGGAAATGGACTCAAACTTCCATAAGAATCTTGTGTGTGCCCATGGCCATGATCCTTTTGTAACCCTGCTTCCTGACAATTACTTCTATAATACCATGCCACCTTTTTTCCACGGCCACCATTCCCTGAAACCTATTTTTGTTTCTCACTCAACTTCAAACAAGGTATCCCCACTCATATTTTAATTATTTTTTGTGATCATCTCTATATCCATGTAAAATCTTCCATGATGTTAATTGCTTCTGTACCCTTCTTTTTCTTTGAATTTCCCACCATCAACCATTCAGTTATGAAAGGGGTTTTAATGATTATGTCAATCAAGTTAATATTGCTTCTTCTCTACTTTCTTATATTTCAATATACTGAAATACTACAATGATTAAACACTAGGACATTTGTGGTCATTCCAAGGAGAATTACACCATTCTCCTTTTTTTTAATTCTACTTATTAATGCTCAAATACCCTCAATACTTCTCTAGTAATTTTAAGTTTCATAATCATTCGTAGGTTTCTACTCACTTTTTCTTTTAATTACTTCCACTCTCATTCTCAAAATTGCAAACACATGACACTTGGATTCACACAATTCCTCACAATCATGAGATGTGGGTCATCCTGAGAGTGATTAGAAATATCCAGTCATATTACTAGATTATTGGAGGGGATACAGGATCATATTAATCTTTTATTAAGGATTAAACACCAAAGTGAGAGTAATAAGTGATATTTCATTTTATTAATGTAACAATATTTGAATAACATGAATAATTATTAAATAATAGGATGAGGTAATGATATATGGATAGAAAAAAGTTTTAAATATTGAACTTAATTCCAAATCAATTCATCCATTATTTTTAATCACACCAAAAATCCCAAAAATAAGAGAAAAACACACCCATAACAATCTCTTATATGGAGAAAACCCAATTCCTTCTATAAATTCATTTCAAATGGTTCTTAAAAATTCAATTTTTAGTTGTTGTGTGATAGGTCATGCAACATCCTATCTTTGCTATATCCTCTCCAGTAGATCACCTACTTGGTTTAAGTTAAAACCAAGATTTCTAGCTAGGCCCGCCAATATTAAAGTTGAATTAGAGGGAAATCTAGGCCCAAAGTTCAAATTGTGCCCAAATGCATCAAAATATGATCCCTTTTTTATAATAATCTCATACCATAGGCATGTGTATTATTATTCTCATGAGAGAATCTCCACCACATTTAGTTTCCATTATGTCCATGACCCACCAAAGCATTTCACCCACTAATAATTCTCAATGGATTATAGATCACGATCATTGGAAGTGAATAATTTTATGAGAAAAAATTTGAATAGCACTCATGTAAAGAAATCTTGAAAATCAAACTGTTCAAGTGAAATAAATATAAAGGAATGTAATTTGGATCAGAATACGAGAAACAATATAGAATTACAAGCTTAGTTAAACTTAAATCTGGTGATAATCATGTGGTCATGAATGGAGAATTGGAAATCCTCTAGAATTTCTATAATTGGATTGATTATTCAATAGGGGAGTTGGATTTAACAATTGAATTGATCAACTTACAACAGATTATTCTATAATTTATTTTATTTCATGGCATTTTAATACTCTAATGATGGGATATTGATCCATTTTTTGACATACCAAGTAGAATTCTCCAATTCCCATGGGGTTGAATTATACTCATTAATGATTAAACAAAAGAATGAGGGAATGATCTAAGTTGAGACTGTTCTTTTTAATATTTAATTTAAAACCAAATAAATTCAAACACTGTTTTAACTCACACCTAGAAACCATAAAACAATAGAAAAACACACCCATGACATTCTCCTCCCATATACAACCTGATTCCAAAAAATTAAAAGGTCTTTGAAATATTTCCTTGAAATATTTATATCATTAAAATTTAATATTTTCTTGGAAGTCTTGAGAAATTATAATACTAATATGATACGGTTTATATTTACCTTTCCCTTCCTCCATATTTAGACTACAAAAGTTGATATGATATAAAAAAACCTTCTACACATCATAAAATAATTTCCTAAACACATATTGGATAGGGAGTTTCTGGGTTGGATAGTTACACAACTACTCAAGTGGATTTGAGCTCTATAATTTGTATGGAAGAATAAACATTAAATGTTATTACATTAATTTATGCTCTTAAATCATATAATTCCTTTGGAAAATTAATCTCCCTAACATTGCAAGGGATAGGGATGGTTCTAGGATAATGGAATTTCTAGGGTATTTGTGGAGTTACAAGCAAGGAAACATGTTTACCTAAACTTACCATTTTATTACCTTGTCATATTCTATTATCAGTACACATTTCATTGATAAATTTTCATATCATGGGATTTTTTTGGATGGTTTCTATTATGGTTTGTACCCACCTGTTTTATTAATTTACTACTTTTGGTTATCGGAGGTGTTTTTGGCATGTTCTAGGAGTTTTCAGTGAAATATTTAGGTGCAATAGAATAATTGCATGAAATACATGTCGTGTAAGTATATTTGATGATTTTTTATGGTGGTTGACGACAATTTTGAGTCTTTTTCACAACATATAGAATCTTAATGTTAATAAAAAAAATTAAATGAATTTTCTAGTGAAATAGAACCCTGGAGATTACAAAACGTGAAAGGGGATTACATTTCATGTAAATCCCCAATACAATGTGGTTTTAAGAGTTATTTCTTAATTAATTTTCATTCATTCTACTATGGATATCTATCCATATAATTATGGTATAACCCTAGGCACATTGAAAAGTTTTTCATGCCCTCTTCCTCCCTCTTTGATCTTTTGGTCCCAGTGGTTGTTCGTTGGAAATCTGTGGTAATCCCTTTCTTTATTCATGGTAGGTTTCTTCTATTGTACTCTTGGGGGTTTTCTAAGGTGATGTACTCGTGGTTTTTTGTGTGTAATGAGTTTAATTTTGATGGTATTTTTCTCTGGTGTAGGTTGATCTATGTTTTCTCTTGGTGTGTTTGTGTTTTAGGCGTGTTCATATTCACCATGCGATGCACAACGAGTCAGAAAATATTCATTGAGGTCAGGAATCCCTCATTTAACTTCATTGTGTATCATTATAGAGGGGTTTTCTTTTTTTATCTGTGGTTTAGGGTTGTTCTAGATTAATCAAAAATAAGTATTTCGTGAAATTGAAATTGAAATGGGTAAATGGGGTTTTATTTTATGTTTTTATATCTTTATTATTATTGTGATTTTCTAAATGCTATGCGCCTGATACCCCCACTTATAATTGTGGTCATTGGGGATATTTTGGCACGAGATATATGTTCCATAATTCTATCTTTGTTAGTGATTACTGTTAAATCAACCTAAAATGGAAATTTAAGAACCACTTATATTTGTATAATGAAATGGCTTCCATAGGATTATGACTCGTGTCATAACACCCCTAAAATAAAGTGAATGTAATAAAAAACCCTTTCTATAAATTTTTAAATTGATATTGAGGTGTTTTGAGGTTTGGTCATGATTTTAGTATGGAAATGTTTGTTTGGGGCATGTGGGGAAGGTGTTTTGTTCTATGTACTTTTTTGGCGGTGAGGTGGTTTGTGTTCTGCGGTTTTAGGGCAGCAAGGTGGTCTGTTGGATGTGATTTTAAGTCAGAGAGGTAGTTTTTTTCAATCTCCTAGGATGGTGGGGTGGTGGTTGTTTGTGCTAGATGACTGAGTATTGATGGAATAAATTTTTTATAAGTATTGAAATGACATGGGTTGGTTTAGTTAATGGGATGAAAATGGTTAATGAATAATTAAATAGTGGGTTGTGTGGTTAAATGTGGGTGATGCTAAATAATGAAAATAATTAAATGATTAAATGAAATTCTTTGGAAATTTGAAATGGGGATTGTGGATTGATGTGTGGGGTAATGCATTTTGATGTGGAGGGAAAAACTGATGCTATGGTGAGTTGATTGGTTTGTTTGTGAACACATATGTTGGGATTGAGTGTTTGATACTACATATATAAACTTATATATTCTTATGATTTCTATATGTGAACCACCCATGTCATGCACTTTTTGTCTACACCCACATAGTCATGTGATGGTGTTTTTTCCGATATTCGTTGAGGAGTACCAATTGTTTGGTATTATCTCTTTCCATAACTCTCTTCTCGGCGATGTTGTTATTGAATAGGTTGGGATGGTATGAGTTCTATTATTGAATTAGATGGTGGTTTTTATAGAAAAAGGTCTTTTCTGGTGAGATTTGTTGTGGCCATGCTTGTGGGGAGGGGGGAAATCTAGGTGTTTTTAGGCAGGGTGTGACTTGACCATTATTGTAGGGTGGTGTGCCCGGGTTTCTTTGGGCATGGTGTGTTTTTACCATGCTTATTGGGTGGTGTGGTATACATAAGAGATAGGAGCATCGGGACGTATGATGTTAGGTGTGAGAATGGAATATCAGTGGGAAAGTGGTGTGGGTACCCTTATCGATTTGATCGTGTTATATTATATTACTTTACTTGAGGTATTTGGTGGGTGGCCCTTGGTGGGGTTGGGTTTGGTTAGTATAATTGTATAGATGTTGGGTGTGAGAATGGCATATCAGTGGGAAAGTGGTGTGGCTACCCTTACTGATTTGATCATGTTATATTATATTACAAGACTTGAGGTATTTGGTGTGTTTCCCTTGGTGAGGTTGGGTTTGGTTAGTATACCTATATAGATGTTTTGGGTTCTATTGTTTTCTCTTAAGTGGATTAGTATAATTCTTTCACATGTGCATGAGAGACTTTGGTTTTCATCTTGAGTATAATTGCATGCTCACCTTGTGTATATAAAACTATTTTCAAGATTCTAAGAGGATTACATGGATGGTGATGGACACATCTTACTCAAATATCAGATAGTTATTGGGTAGATGAATTAGATTTACTTTTGGGTATTTACATTGGAGACTTTTATTATCTCAGCTCATTTTATACATGCATTATCAGATGGGTTGGGTTCCATTTTATATTATGTCATAGAGTTTATTTTAGATGATTCATATTATCTCGTGATCCTATTTATATTATAAAGGGTAATGCCTCCCACATATGAGATTTTTATACCCTCAGTTGTAGTCGCCAACTCATGGCCTATTGGAGGAGGGACTCAGGGGGGGTCATTACCTATCTCCCCCCATTACAGTATCTTTATAGGGAGAGTTCATGATAGAGTGGTATCAGAGGACTGTCTGAGTTATAGGATGGAGTTTGGAGTTCGGTATAGTGAAGATTGTATGGTGTGGTATGGAAACAGTGCTAGTTGACCTTGGTTCATGATATAGGATAGGTAGACTAGCTAGGACATAGGATTTTAGGGTCCCCCATGATCCAGTGCATGGACTCTGAGCTTATTGGATGGCTAAGTGAGGTGGACTTATTTTTAGGGTAGAGACCTAAGAGAGGTACATACATCATGATGACTTGTTTTATTGTTTTAATTGGGTTGTTTTGGGATGTATGAAATCGATAACAAAACTAATCAAATGATTTAAAATGAATATAAATAAAATTTCACACAATCAGGATTAGGAAGTTCTTTGATTTCCTTTCATCTATGGATCATGTTCGTCATCTGCATGTGGCTCAAGCAGTTGAGGTTTAACAAGATTGTCTATTTTATCTCTTCATGGTTGATCCAATTGAGGATGACAATTAGTGGCAGAGGACATTGAGTTCTTTCTAGTGGAATTATTTGGGTATATATGAGTGTAGTGTCTTATATATTGAGATTGAGAGCTAGCTGGAGGAGCTCAAGATGACATTCAATTTGATCAGGACCCCAATGGAGTATTGGGTCCCTTTAGCAGTCAACCAGATGTGGGGCGTTGTGCATCTGTGGTGGACATTGTATCTGGTAGAGCGGAATGAGCCAGATGTATTGTGAGTCAACTTCTAGAAGGAGTTATTAATGAGTTCCATTCATCATCCATGAAGTATAATAATAAGTGGGGAGATTATTTCTCTTCATCATGTGAGTATGTCAGTATAGGAGATGGTAATAAAGTGCAAGGACCTTCTACATTTTTTCATAGATCTTTTTCTAGATGATACATTTCTTGCAAGATGTCTTGAAGAGGAACTTTTTCCTTCTATGTTGTATACATTTACTCATGTAATATTATCGACATATATAAAGTTTTAGAAGAAGGTAGAGGTGATCGTGTGGATGCAATTCTAGGAGTTTTTCCATGGGATGGGAATCATTAGGGTTCACTGGGGAGAAGAGTTATCAGTGGAAGGTCTCAGGCACTAGGACTTTCAATATTTTGACTGGAATAGAGCCGGCCTTAGAAGCTTCCTTTGCAGCCTTTTGGGGTAAGTGGTTTCCATTCTATTCCCGGGATATTTGTACCAGTGTATTTTTGTTGTGGGGTACATGGCCATCACCAAAACCAATGATCAGTGGTTCCCCAAGATCAGTTTTATGGAGGTGGACAGGTTCAGTTCCAGTCTCAAAATTTGTTTCCAGTGAGGTTGTTTCAGTAGTTGGGGTAGTATATTTTTACTCCAGCAAGGGGAGATGGAGCATGTAGAGTTTGACCCTAGGATGTTCCTCATGTTCAAGGAATGCGACCTGAGCATGGATATGGATTCGGTCGTCTGTACAAAGGTTGAGGACATGGGAATGGTCAGTTTCATGCAGCGGAGGTTGTAGTTCCAAAACGGTCCAGAGATCATCAGAGGTTCGATAAGTTTTTTTAGTTCCCTTGATTTTTCCTTGTATGATTTAAGATCTTCTCACTCCTTTTTTTAACCCACTCTATCTCATGATCTTGGAATATTTATGAAATTCTTATCATCCCTTGGTGTTGACTATTCCAATAAAAGGTCATACCATCTTCTTTTATGTGTTCTATGTGTGTAGATTGATAATGGGGCCACAATATTCTCATGAGGATATTTTCATTCTAAAGATGTAGTCATGCGATGTCATCTGCATCATTGATTAATTTTATTCAATACATTCTACTATCGACTTCTTCTGGGGGAGAGTTAATTTTTTAGATATAGATGTCCAAAACGAGGTTTTCATTGGAAAGTGGGATTGTCATGTGGATAATCATCATGTGGAGCCACTAATTTTCTTTTTGGTTGAATTGTTAGTAGAATTAGTGGAATCTAATATGTTAGCGGTTCCTAGATTTGTTTATGAATTTCTAAATGTTTTTACTGAGGAGTTTTTTTTGTTACCCTCTCATCATGATGTTGAGTTCAGGATAGACTTACAGCCTGGTTCTTCTTAGATTTTGATGGATCTTTATCAAATTCCACCTTCTGAGTTGCAGGAGTTGAGGATTCAAATAGATTATTAGATGCTTAAGGGTTTTATCTACCCAGTTTTTCATCATGGTGTTCTCTAGGGTTGTTCTTCATGAATTTGGATGGTAGTCTGTGGTTCTGTATAGACTAATGGAGGTTTAATTAAGTGATGACAAAAAACGGTAACACTATTTTGAGGATAGACTTTATTTTTTACAATATGACTGGGGATTTTTGTTTTTCTACAATCGATCAACATTCTTGATATCACCTGTTGAGGGTGAAGGAGGTAGATATCATGAAGACTACCATAAAATGAAGGTATGGTCACTTTGAGTTTGTATTCTTTTCATTCAATGTTATTAATGATCCATCTATACTCATGGGGATTATGAACTTTCAATTCCATGAGTACTTAGATCGGTTTGTCATTATATTCATCGATGATATCTTAATCTACACAAATTCGCAGGAGGAGCTTGTCGAGCATCTTATTACTGTCTTTCATGTTCTTCAATGCCACCAGCTTAATGGAATGTTTTCCATGTGTAACTTCTGGTCACAACAGGTTCATTTCCTCAAGCATGAGGTGTTATATCAGGGTGTGGTAGTAGACTCGTAAATGGTTGAAGCATTTTGTTTCTTGGGTAGCACCAAAGAATGTGGTAGAGGTTCATATTTTTCATGGGTTTTCATGCTATTAACATAGGTTTGTACCCAAATTATCTCAAGTTGCAACCTCATGGAATTCCTTGACCTAGAAAGACCAATCCTTTGTATGGAGTAATCAGTGTCAGACAGTGCTCGGTTAACGTATGGGGAATTTTGTTAGTGCTCTAATTACCTGAGGAAGGGGTGATGTTTGAAATGTTTTTGGAAGACTCTCTTCTGGTCTTGGGATGTGTGCTAATGAACATGTGGGTAGTGATATCTGATTGGTCTATGAAGTTACCTATCCATGACTGTAACTATGCCACCCAGGATCGGGAGCTAGCAATGATTGTGTTGGTACTAAATTTGTGGTGGAATTACCTCATTGGGGATCACTTTTTGGTTTTTATTGATCACAATATTTTGGGATATATCTTTTCCCAGTGTGGTTTAAACTTGCGTCATTGGAGGTAGGTTGAGTTTTTTCAGGATTATGATTTTGAGGTCTCCTACACCTCAGGAAATGGGAATGTTGTGGCCGACACTTTGAGAAGGAAGTTTTGGAAGGGTGTGGTTTATGAATTTTGGGATGCTTAAAGAGAAATGGATGAGTTGTAAGCCATTAACATAGATGAAGGAGTGGATGGTGTTATAGTATTTTTTCAGATAATGGCATAGTCATCTCTGATGTAATAGGTGGAGGAGTATTTGTGGGGAGACTCAAAGGAAAGGGTGATGAACAGTCATTTTGGCCATGGTGATCCTCCAGAGGGATAGTTGAAATATGGTTGGAACCATATGTTGTTTCATATGATGTTGTTTTTTTCAGTAGTAAATCATGATGGATTCCTTCGTGGGTTTCATAACTCACCTTTGGTGGTACACCAAGGAGTTTCCAAGATGTAAAGTCATTTAGAGATACATTTTTGGTGGCATGGGATAAAATGAATACTTGTAGAGTCCGTGGAAATGTGCTTCGGTTTCAATAGTTAATGGTCGAGTATCATGTTCCTGATGGTTCTTGGTATCCATTGGCTATTCTTGACTTGAAATTGTATTTTTTTAATAGGGTTACTTAATGATCAGGGAGGTGGTGATGCTATCAGGGTGGTTGTGGATCAGTTGAAAAAATCAGCCAACTTCTTTGTGATCATGGAGTTAAATAAAGTGGATGTTTTTGAAAAGTGGTATGTGGATGAGGTGGTGAGGTTTCATGAAGTTTTGAGGTCCATTTTCTTGTATAGAGCTTCATATTTTACCTCACATGTATGTAGGGGATTTCATCATGATTTTGTAACTCAGTTACACATCAGCACTGCTTTCCTCCCTAGAACAAATGGGAAGACAAAGCGGACTATCCAAATTTTGGAGAAAATTTTGTGGGTTTGCATCTTAGACATTAGTGGACCTTGTTAATGACACATTACTTTGTAGAGTTTTCTTATAATAACATCTATCACACTTCCATTTTAATTTCTCTATTTGAGGATTTTTTTTAGACGATTATTTCATTCACAATTTTACAAGATGGAGGTTGGGGACATAGTCATTCATGGTCTAGATGTGTTGTATAGAATGATAGAGAAAGTTCAACTTTTTCCTGAGGTTATGGAAGCAACGTATGACCGACATAAGTCTTATTCTGATAGAAGAAGTATTCCCTTGGAGATCGAGTGTGGGGACCACAGGTTCTTGAAGGTTTCTCCTCAATGTGGGAAATGATGTTTTGGTAGAGGGAGTAAGATTTCCCCAACATTTGTTAGGCCCTTTTAGGTGTTGGGGTGAGTTGGTGAATTTTTTTATTGGTTTTTATTTACACCATGGTGGGATAGGATCCATGATGTCTTCTAAGTCTCTTATATTCGTCGGTATCTTCACAATTACTATCATTTCATTAACTATGGAGATTTGGATATTGAGTATGATGTGACATTTGTGGAATGGCTGGTTGTGATCTGTGATCTCCAAGAGAAGGTGATCCATGGACGGACCATTTATTTGGTTCATGTGCTTTTGAGGCATGGTGTCTTGGAGGAGTGTACCTGGGAGTGAGAGATGCAAATGTGTGTCAAATACCAAGAGTTATAATGATTTTTTATTTAGTTTTTTTTTCATTGTGATGTGGTGTTTGGATCATTTTTGTTTTATGAGATGAGTCATTTTCCTTGGTTTGTGATGTGTGTGGTGTGATGTGTGATAAAGTACTGAGATATGAAAAGCAGAGGACTTTGCTCCTAATAGAGGCACATTAACAAGGATGTAGTTAAACCAATTTTGGAAATTCAATACTTCCCAAAGTGGATAGTATACTAACATGGATGATGAAATTCCCTAATTCATTTGTTCTAGACTGTGCAATTTGTTGGTTTTAGCTATTCTTGGTTTGGCCTGTGTGAAGGTTGAGATGGTTAGGAATTGGTTGGGTGGTAGAGTGGTTATTTAAGAGGAAGGGTCAGGTGGTTGTGCTGATGTGGTTGTGCAATTTTTTCTTTGGTCGTTTGGGTTGGCGTTTTTGGATGGTGGTAGCATCTAAGGTATGATGAGACCCTTGAGAGGTATCTTGTGGGGTGGTTGTTTAGAAACTTTTTCTTCTGATTTTGTTTTTGAATTCTTGAGTGTGATAATGATTTTATAGTTATATTATGTAACATTTTTCACTCATGATCCAATACTTTACCAATTTTGTTTGTTGGAGGTGTTTGGGGGAGGTTCCGTGATTTTTCAGTGGATGATAAAGGTGAAACAAAACTACTATATGAAGTACACACCTTGTGAGTGTATTAAATGATGTGTAATAGTGTTTCATGGATTGTGAGATGTTGATACATGATGTATAAATTTTCTAGGTTAAATAATAAAAACATGATGCTTTTTCCAGAAAAATAGAACTCAGAGTATAACATGATGTGAAAGGGGTTTACACATCTTGTAAATCAACATTGCCGCGAAATTTTAAAATACATTTCCAGTAAAATATTTAATCATTAGGTCATTTATTCTTCTTCAAATCTTTTTGAGTGAAACCTAAGTTCCTTGAGGAGTTCATCAAGCAATATTCTGGCCTCTTGGATCCATTGTTCTTGGTAGTTTTCATTATAAATCAGTGGTAATTCCTTCTTTCTTTTTGGTAGATTTTCATTAATTTTTCTCCAGGGGTTCTCTTAGAAAATGTTTTTTTGATTTTTTTGTGTTTTTTATTTAATTTATATGGTCATTGGTAACAGTGTTGGTTGATCTGTATTTTCTAGTGGTGCAGTTTTTGTTAGGAAGCGTTCTTATTCGCCCTGCAATGCGGAGTAAATCAAAAAAGATTCACTAAAGTAGGGAATCCATCAGTACCCTTTATTTTTTATCATAATGGAGGGTTTTCTTTAGTTTATATATATATTTCGGTTGTGTTGGCTTAATAAAATAGAAATAAATGGTTAAATTGGAATTGAAATGGATGAATGGGGTTTCATTGGCATGATTTTACAACTTTATTTTTATTATGATATTGTAAATGCTAAAGGATTGATTCCCTACTGAAAATTGTGGTCGTCAGGGGATTTTTTTTGTTGGATATATGTGCTCTGATTTATTCTTTGATTTTGATTCTTGTGTATCACCCTAAAACAGGAAATTATTAACAACTTCAATTAGGCCATTGAAACGGTTGTCCTGGGATTATGGCTTCTGTGATAACACCCCTAAAATAAAGTGGAATGTGATAAAATCCACATTTTATAAATTATTATGGTGATCTTGATGTGTTGTGATGTTTATTAATGATTTTGGGATGGCGATGTGTGGTTGGGGAATGTATGGTAGGTGGTTTATGGGTCATTTTTTTGGGGTAGTGGGGTAGTTTTTGGGTCGTTCTTTTGGGGAGGTGAGGTGGTTTGTTGGACATGATTTTGGGGCAGTGAGGTGGTTTGTTAGCCAGGTTTTTAGGGCAGTGAGGTGGGTTAGTATCTATTCTTTTTGGGGGTGGGGTGGTGTTTCTTTGTGCAAGATTCCCGAGTAGTGATGGAATAGATGTTTAATAATGACAGAAATTACATGGGTTTGTTTGGTTAATAGGATGAATTTTTTTTATGAATAATTAAATTGTGGGTTGTGTAATTAATGATGTCTCATGATAAATAAGGAAAAGAATGTGATGATTAAATAAAATTGGTTGGAAATGTGAAATTTAGTTTGTGGCGTGATGTGTGGTGTTATGAATTTAGAGGTGGTAACAAAAGTGATGGTGTTGTGAGTTGGTTTATTTGTTTGTGAACCCATATGTTGGGATTGATTGTTTGATACTTAATATATATAATTTTATATTCTTGTTATTTCTATACGCACCCCCACCCACATCGATCACTATGTTGACACCCTCATAGTCATCTTAGGGGCGGTTTTCCTAGCATCCAGGGAGGAGTAGGGATGGTCGGGTACCCACTCTTTTAGACTCTCTCATTTAGGAGATGTATATATTTCATATTATGTAATGGTAGAAGTTATGTTAGTGTATTGGATGGTAGTTTTGATATTCCAGGTGTTTTCAAGTGAGATTTGTAGTGGTCGTCTTTTGGGGGTGGTGATCCCAGTTGATTTTTGGAGGGGTGTGACATGGTCCTGTTTGTAGGGTGATGAGCCCATGTATCTTCGAGCATGGTGTGTTGTGACCATGATTTTGGGGCGGTGTAATATATGGAAGAGATGGGTGTGAGAGTGGCATACCCATGGTAACTGGGTGTGGGGTACCCTTATAAATGTTATCATGTTATATTAAATTACAAGACTTGAATTATTTGGTGAACGTGCCTTGGTGATGTTGGGTTTGGTTAGTTTACTTATATAGGTGTGGTTTGGTTCTTCTATTTTCTCGCAGGTGCCTTAGTATCCTTATTCACATGTGCACGAGAGACTTGTTTTCCTATTGATTATTCTTGTATTCGCACCAAGTGTCTATAAAACTATTTTTAGGTTTCCTGGTGGATTATTTTGACTATGTATGAAACTTCTAGCTTGGATCTTGGATAGTTATTGTGTCACTGATTTAGCTTTACATTTGGGTATTTATGTTGGATAATTTTATTGTATCAATTATATGTTGCATTCATTATGTGATTATTTGGGTTTCCTTTTATATTATTTAATGAATTATATTGTGCATGATTCATCGTATCTTCAAGTCATATTTATATTATAGAGGGTAATCCCTCACATGGATGGGATTTCTATACCCTTAGTGTTAGTCTCCAACCCAATCCAACTGTAGGTGTGACTCAGGGTTCATTATCTCTCTCCCCTCATTATGGTATATTTGGCAGGAGGGGATTGCAGTAGCTTCTATCCCTGGGATGATAATCCCCACATTGTTGAATATATCCATCATCTTCTATTGCAATGAATCTTAAATTGTTTTCTTAGATGGTTTAATCTTTATTGGGATGGGAGTTTGGGTTGTGGAGGAATTACAAATTGGCCTTCTAGTTTTCTTTTTTCAAAAATGAATGTGGCCAAAAGTTCTTCAAATTCTATTTCCTCAGTAGATTCTTCAAGTGTGTGTGGGTGTTCATTTATAACTCCTTCTTGATATGGTGACTCATAACTACATCCCAACTTCTTTCCACTCCTTAATGAAATACAAATATAATTTCCATTACGGGAATGAATTGACTGAGTAGAAAGATTACCAAATCCTTGATTCTTCATGTCATTATTGAAAGTCATAATATGGATTTACAATCCTTACAACTCCTTCATTGTTAATCCATGAGTGTTGAGGGTAGTATTCTGAGTGGTGTGAGTTTCCACGAGGTATTTCTACAAGCCCATCATGGTTGATTCTTGATTATACCCTTGCTGGTAGCTTATGGAGGGTTTAGAAATAGTATTTTCTAAGTGTGTGGGCTAAAAAGGTTTCTAGAATATCCATTGGAAGTGTTACATTTACTATCATGGGTTCCCAACTCCAAACTAATTATTAAAATACTCCTTGTATCATTGGATTCTTGTTTTTTACTGCTGGTATGAACTAAAAAATATAGATTCATAAAATTCTTTCACCTGAGGCATTTATTGTTGTAGTGGTCCAAAGAGTATTATATTTGAAATAATCTGGGAGGTGTGGGTGGTGATGTTTCCACTTATACCTAATTCAAAGATAAATTTATCACAAGAGATTTCGGTTATTCAATTTCATTTTCATGTAAAGGATAGTTCGAACTTTTTATATTTTTTACACTTATAATTGTAGATCTTTTACTAGATTGAAAAGAATTTAATGAGTTCAAATAGATTAACTCTCTGACTTTAGTGTGTGACATATCTATTAGCATGGATGATCAAATAGAGATACAAATAATCCCAAATCTCATATCTTTCCCAAATTATTCAAAATAGACCACTATTGTTCAATTTAGACTACATAGAGGAGTACAAATTATCTTCCTTATGATAGTATCTCCATTATATTTTGTTTCCCCTACCACTATGAAAAACCAAATAATTTCACACTCTAATACTTCTCGAAGGAGTAAAAAGGTCAATTGTGGGAGGTAAATGGTTTAATGAGAAAAAAAACTAATGATACTGACATGAAAAAATGTTGACCAGAAAGCTATGTATGTGTCCATAATCCTAAGAAAAAGAATTGTAATAGAATTTGATGAATAATTTATAATTTTTGAGGTTATAAGAGTTGAAGCTCATGAAAATCACATGGTGGGGAAGGTGGTGGAAAATCCTTATTTCTATAATGGAAATTATTGTTCAATAGAGGATGGGAATCAATGATTACATTGATCAAGATTTTTATTCTTCTTCACTAATTTATTTAATTTTATTCTGCTGTAATACTCTAATAATGGAACACTAGTCCATTTTTTTCATGCTAATTATAATTCCTCCAATCCCCTATCATTGAATTTTACTTGTTATTTCTTAACTCTCATGCCTAATTATTTAGTTTTTTTTAATTTCATATTCAGTATGAGGTTATTTATTTATTTTTCATTTAATTACCTAAATTATGATTCTCATAATTACACCCATGACCACTTGGATTCACTCCATTGCTTATGATCATGTGTAATGGGTTGGTTTGAGAGTAAATGGAAAAATATGATCTCTAGGATTGAAAATATTAGGGTAAGAATAGACATTGTACTCCCTTATTCAATCTAAAACCGCCATGTGAGAGTAATCAATGGGAATTCATTTGATTAATGAATGAATAGGGGAAACATGTATAATGATTCAACTAGAGGATGAGGTAATGACCTATGGTTGGACCACTTTTTTATATTGAATTTAAAACAAAATATATTCATCCATTGTTATCACACCCAAAACCCACAAAACAAGAGAAAAATGCACTCATAAAACTTTCTTATTCGATGAAAAGACAATACTCACTATAACTATATTTAAAACAAGGTTTAAAAATTTATTTTTAAAATGAATGTTTAATATGGAAATTTTGAAAATAAATCGTGCTTCTATAAGAAGACAATGTGCTTTAATAACCATGCTCCTTCCATGCCCCTAATTTTATGATGGATCCTTTTGTGATAAAACACCGCGATTCTTCCATGATCACCCATCTATGAAGCATTGTTACATGTATCACATATCATTACACATGGAATCACCACTGATATGATAATTCTTCTATGTGATTATCCCAACTTCTATGGATAATCATCTATTATCCACCATATTTAGGTGAAATTCTTCTTCTGTGAAGCCTTCACTATTAACAACATCCTAATAAATCTTCTGCAGATCCATTCATCCATACCCAATAATTATTCTGCAGCTACCTTCACACCAACCACACTTTCATCTCATTGGAGCTACCTGTCCTTGCATTCGACTATAAGAATTTCATCCCAAACAGTTGTGTTTAGAGTTAGCTTAAAAAGGAATGATAACCTATTGAATCTAAAATAACATTAAACCAATATCGAATAAAGAGTTTATTTTAAGGATAATTGATCTCTATCTAATAGGAAATAAGGGACATGATATTACTAAACTGAGTATTGTTGAATCTTGGATCTGAAGTTAAATATTCATTTAATCAATGTGTTTATGAATAATAAAATCATATTCAATAATTCCATGATTATAAATTATGGATGAAACAATGTTAAATGACACAAATGAAAAATAAGGGATTAATATTTGAGGATTGTCGATATATTTTTCACCATCAATGTTTTGACCATTTTGATGAGAATATTTTGGAAAGTTTGAATGGATTCGTTTGTTGAGAATGATCGGCCAAGGATGGAAGAAATTTGTTGATTC
The DNA here is from genome assembly GCA_963277665.1 of Viscum album. Classification (NCBI taxonomy): domain Eukaryota; kingdom Viridiplantae; phylum Streptophyta; class Magnoliopsida; order Santalales; family Viscaceae; genus Viscum; species Viscum album. The sequence goes on along the minus strand of OY728121.1, from coordinate 197,733,808 downwards.
TGAAGATATGTTATTTCTTGTATGAATGAGCCTAATATAAATAATTTTTCTTATTTTCCTCAAAATTTAAGACTTAATTAATGAGGACTGAAAAAATTTTATGATTTTAAACAATGTTTGAATGTGAAATAGATTCAATAACTGGCTTTCATTTCTTTTTATAAGATTGAAATTGAGATGGTGTAGGGATCCTTTATCTACCCAATGGTGTGGAAAAAATGTAAAGAAAATATAAACTCTAGGTGTATGAATTTATTATTATTTAAAATCAAGGACATTACAAGTGGTGAAAATGTTGGGTAGTGGCCAGTCAATACCATTGTAGTTGGCCAATATGCATGTGTTGATGGAAGTTGACTTGTTTGGAGCACAAATATTTTGTAGTGGTCAATGAAGTAGACTATTTTTTAAGTTTTAACTACTAGATTTAATGTTTTCATATTATTTTAAGTCCACTTTAGTTAAGATAAAGATGAATTTAGGGACATCATTAGAGACATACACAATCCCATTCAATTTTATCCTAGACCAAGCTTCCTACACCAACATTCAATGAATTGGTAAATGATATAAGATGAATTTTAACCTCCCAATCCTAGATGAGGTATTTAAGGAATGTTTTATTTATAGTGGAAATAAATTAGTCTGATTTCAAAGAACAATCTAGAGTAAACACTCGTGTTAGTGCTCAAAATCCAAGTCTTAATATGCTCCAAGCCCTACATATATCCTTTATAGTCGATCACATCAAAGTTCCAATCACGATTTTGGGCTATGATTTCCATTATTAATCAAAAAATGGAATGACATCTAGGCCCAAATTCATATTTATCCTAAACACCTCAAAACAGTCCCTCGTCATTCAAATAATCCTACACCAGAGTCACGTGTATCATCTTCCTCATGAGAGAATCTTCATCACGTCATGTTTCAATGGTGACCAAATCACACTAATTAATTTCATCCTCTGATAGTGATCAATGGAGTATAGATCTAGATCATTGGAGGTGAATGATTCTATGATAAAAAAAACTCTATGACACTCACATGATGAAATATGGACCATAAAATTTTGCATGGGAAGAAAATATGAAGACATTGAAATGGGATCAAAATAAGGAATAATTAATAATTTCTATGTTAATTGGTGTTGATGATCATGTTAATAATCTGGAGGGGAAGGGAAGATTGGAAATACCTTAAATCTCAATAAGAGGAATGATTATTCAATATAGTAAGGGACTGTGAGGATTGGATTGATCAGGTATCATATATTTATTCTTTAATTTATTTTATTTTATTTTATATTTTTGTGATACTATAATTATGTAACATTATTAAATTTGTTCTCACCCAATTATAATAGAATCATTCACTTTTTGTTGAATTCTATTTATTAATTCTCAACTCTCAGTCTTACATAACTGGTTTTTTTTATTTTCGTAATTAATATGATGTTTTTATCTGTTTTTCTTTTAATTATTTCTTCTATCATTTTCATAATTTCACACATAGGTCACTTGGATTCACTCAATATCTTACGATCATGAGGAGTGGGTTTTTCTGAGAGTGATTAATAATATCCAATTACTTTTCTAGGGAATATTAGATGATATAGGATCATTTTACTCTCTTATTTAAGATGAAAATTATAGGTGATAGTAATCAATGAGATTTAAATTGATTATAGAAAGAATAATGGAAAACAAAAATAATGATTTAATATGAGGATAAAGGAATGGTCTAAAGCTAGATCACAATTTTTAACGCTAAATTTAAAATTAAATCAATTCAATAATAGTTTTCACTCACACAAAAAACCCCTTAAATAAGAGAAAGACACACCTATAACACTCTTCTCTTTGGTGAAAACCCAAGTCCCACTATAGAAATATTTAAAAATTGGGTTTATAATTCATTTTTTATGGTCATGTGATAGGCTATGAAATAACCTTAATATAACTCATGGTAGGTAAAACATATTCAAATGGACCATACCATGTATAATGAATAACACTTTTTTATTTGGTGTAGTTGAGATCAAAGGATAAGATTCAAAGCCGTCATTCAAGGTGAATGTCCAACAATTAAAGAATTGTCATAAAGAATTTTGGAAAGAACACAGCAGCAGCATAATGTTTTATTATTCTTGATAAATTTATAGATAATATTATAAATCAATTAGACAATGAAATTTAAAATTAATTCTTGCATCGTATGGAATTTGTTCAGTAAATCTATGCCTGGAATCTCTTATTCAAAAAAAGTCATCAATCTCGGATTAGTCGTTGACTCCCTTTAGTGATGAATCTTGGGTCTAGTCAATCAATTCTTTATTAGATTAATCAAAACCACAAATCCTCTTTATCTTGTTTCAGTCAAAATATCTCAAGTATCTGAACTCCACTCGGCACTCCCTTGTGAACCGGTGATCTAAATCGGTTCACTCCTTCAGTTGGATGGATTTCTTCCCTATTGAGTCGGAGTGGAGATTCAAATTTTTAGTTGGATCATTTAAATTTCATTAATTTTTAAGAGGGGTTGTTAGTTATTACCATGAACAAAAGATGTTCTAATTTTAACAACCGATCTTGAGCGGATGTACATTTTAAAGATTGGTAAGTTCTTCTTCAGTTGAGTAAAGGTGAGGCTCAACTAATTTTAATATATTTTGTTGAACTATTTAATAAGTTCTTAAATATCAACCATCATCCTCTTCTATGATCAATGTAATCCTTGTGCGTTCACTTGAATTTCTTACAGTTGATTTTTTGTGCTGCATGGATGAATTCCCTTCTAGTGAAAGGACATAGAAGTATGGGATTTTAATTGAAGGGTGTTCATGGAAGAATGGATTGTTCTGTGATGAACAATGGAATATATGTCAGATTATCATGGAAGATTCTTTATGGAAGGAGGGAGAGTAAATATAGGAATTATTATTTGTCAAATTTTGGGTATGCATGTATGGTCCTTCCAACTTATAGATCTCTTCAAAAAATAATGAAAATTTATTACTGTAGAAGTATTACATGGAGGATCCTTCACTCCCAGACATGAAATCATTCCTTTTTTAACATCCATTCATCACAAAAGAAAACTTCTCATAAAATATTATCCCTTATTATATTTCCATTACATATGAAATTAAAAATCATGACTCAAGATAGGCTTCTTACAAATTAAAATCCAATTTTATAAAAATATTATAAAAACCCATTGAATACCTTTGAAGAATTAATTCCAAAATAAATTCCAAATAAATTTTTAATCAACCAATTCATATAAGATTTCACAAAACACAATTAATTAAAAATTCTTCATTTAAAATAACATTAAAATTCTCAATTTCTATGTTTGTATTAAAATTTAAAATTTAAAATGATTGATTATTCTGACAAAAATGAAATATCACATTAAAAATCTGTTAAATAGTTAAAAACATTAATGCATGGATTCTAGGTTTAATCCAAAAATTGGATAAATCATTAAATGAATGATTGTTCAGTATAGGTGATGGATTCAAAGATAGGATCAATCCTGTTGTTATTGTTTCTTCTCTATATTCTATTATTTCATTCTGTTATAGTACTCTGATAATAGAACAACAGTCCATTTGTGGTCATGCCAAGGATAATTCCCCACTTTTTTATTTTTGAATTATTCTCATTAATGTTTAAGACACATGATTAATTATCATATTGTTTTCAAAAACATAATTAGTAAGAATAATTTTTATTTCTATTACACATTTCTCATTATCATAAATATACACATGGGCCACTTGGATTCACTGAATTGCTTAAGATTGTGAGTCATGAGTTGTTCTAAAAGTGATTAGAAATATTCAATTACTATGATAGGAAAAATTATGGGGGTATAAGATCATTTCACTCCCATAATAAACTCGAAGCATCCAACTAAGAGTAATTAATAATATTTCATTTGGTTAGGAAAAGAATAGGGGAACAAATTGAATAATGATTAAATAGGATGTTGAGGTAATGATCTAAGGATATGACATAAATTTCAAAATTGAATTTAAAAAAAATAAATTAAACCAAGATTTTTTCCCTCGTCTAGAACCCATAAAACATGGAAAAAACAAACTCATAACACTCAACATTCCATAGATAACTTGAGTCACACAATAACAGAACATAATAATTTTGGTTCAATATTCAATCGTTGGAGACCCCATAATAGGACATTCATTAACCAAGTTTAAATTTTTTAAATATATTATCTATCTATTTTTAGTATATGTACAAAATTTCTACAGGTTTTTGTTTTTAGATTTTTAGAGTGTAATTAAAATTAAATAAACATGACTTTTCATTATGTCTTACCTAGTCTAAATACAATTCAAGATTGGAGGAATTTCAATCATTCTGAAATTGTTTAAATGATTTCCAGGTCAATTTTCCACTGATTTCATTGAATTTAGGTCTTAGTTTTATGAATGAGAGTGTGAGTGAAAATATCATTATGGAATCAGAATTATAACAATAGGTTACTGGATTTTTTAACTTAAACTGAGGAAACATAGATTATATAAAAAATAGCACCTCATGGATCCAATCCAAAATAAATTTTATATAAGTCCTTCAAAACTAGTGTAAAATGGGAAATTTGAATCCCATAATGAATCTCTAATACATTAGGAAATATGTGTGTGAGTAATAAAATCCATTTGTGAATATTAAATATGTGTCATTACACAGTTTTTTTCATACATAAGGTTGGAAAAAATTCAAAAAATAGTTGCAACGTCTTCAATCCTAAAGGATTCAGTAAAAATATCATTAGTGAGAAATCATTCCAATTCTTCTTAAAAGGGTTGTCCAGGGGATTTTTATATGACTTAAAAACTAGAGAGATTACCACATGGTAATAACTTCAAAAAACTTTAGGAACAAAATTCATCCCTACTTCAAGGAGTACCCAACTTTGGAGGAGACTTATGGAATCAAAAAAGCTAATGGAGAAACATTGTATGTGTTTTGGGAGAGATTCGGGTGGTTGAAAACTTATTTCCCACTCCAACACCATAAAAATCACTATTTACAAATTTTCACTTACTATGTATTGATGAAAATTGACTGAAAATTTTTAGATGCTTCCTCTAGTATATCACTAATTCAAAATTCTCATACTAAAGCTATATAGTTATTCAAGAGGAGCTCAGAAAATTATCAACAAGTCAGTACATGATCACACACTATAATTGTATGTAAAATAAAAAGATCTAACTTCTATTAATTTTAAAATTAAATTAATAAACTAATGAAATGTTTGATAAATTTATCATTGAACAAGGTACATAAAGAAAAACCTCCTCCTACACAACCAAGAGTCTTCTAAAATTGGAAATATCTGGGCCACAACTTTTATGGATAGTTATAGGTGAAGGAAAACTATGAATACATATTCTAGGTTACATACTAGAAGAAATAAACAAGAATCCATGTATATAAGGAGTATTTCAATAATTAGTTTGGAGTTAGGAACCAACAAAAACAAAGACCTCCCTTCCAATAGACTTCCAAGTTACATTTCCATCCTTCACCCTTTCAAAAAATTGTTTCATAACCCTCTATAATCTACAAACAAGGGACGAATAAAGAATCCATCATTAATTAATTTCTTAAAAAACTTCTGAAATCCCACAACAATAAGAAAACTATCCTCAACACTCAAAAATCTGGACCTAAGGAGCTATAAGTAAAGTACAAACAAATTATGACTTCCATCAATGACATAAAGAACCAATCCTCGAGTAAGATTACTACTCAATCAATTCATAATCTCAAGGTAAATGCCAGTTTTATTTACATGAGGAGTGGTAAGCAGCATGAAATTAGTGAAGAATAAATATCTTGAGAAGGATAAGCAAGTAAAAAACCACATCCACTTAAAGAATATACTCAGAAAAAGGAATCTGAAGAACATGTGGAGCCATTCCCAAAGAATAAAAACAATGGGAAGGATAAGTTGGAATACCATCAACATCCCCAACCTCCATTCCCTGAAAGGTTTAAATTACCCAAGAAAACAAGTAAATAGTCATTGAAATATAATATTATAGAGATATTCAAAAAGTTATATATTAAGATTCATTTTCTAGAATCCGTAAACTGAATCCCAAGGTATGAATAGTTTATCAAATAAATGTTCCCTAGGAAGAGAAAATGTAAAGGTAATTAAAAGTTATGTATTGGTAAAAATGTTTATGCACTAATAAATACTTCAATATACTTAAAATTATGAGATATAGGTGCCGTCATTATACCTTAAACTATTATAGAGCCTAATTTTTTCAAATCATATGTGATTTCGGTGCATCAATTAATGTATTTTCTAACACAATTTACTCTTACCTATAAATTGGAGTGCTCAAACCCATTGGTGTAGTTGTAAAACATGACAACAAAGAAACTTCCTACCCAATAGGTGTCCTATAAGATGTTCTGGTAAGGATGGGATTATTTTCATTGTAAGATAGAAATAGTGATATAGTTTCTCAATTACAAGACGATGTTGAATTATATGTTTAAAAACATTCATTTTTAACCTTAAGGAAAAATATATTTCACAAAGTTAAACATGGTTAATTCACAATACCTCTTTTAACTCTATTAAATAATATTTCTAGGATCCAGAAATGTGGTTCTTTAAATGAAACATAAGGAAAGTTTACAAGGAAAATATTCTACCTTAAAGTATATAGAATCTTACTTATTATAGTACATAATAGAATATGAAAGTATAAGAATTTTAAAATTTCTTCCTTTGTCAAAATACATCAGAAATAAACATGAAACAAAACATGTAAAAATTGTGAAATAGTTTAACACAAAGAGTAGGGTATCCAATACCCTTGGATAAAGGTTCCTTGATTTACACATTCATGAAAGTATATATTACCCACACCAGGGTAATCCCTTGATTGGAATATCAGAATCTATCTTGTTATCCTCACAATCCCTCTATCATTAAGGTAGTCAGAACCTCTGTCTTCCTATCCCCAGAAGCCTTGGAACATTAATGTATTTTGAACCTCTATCTTCCTATCCCTAGAATACCTCAATTGTACTCATCAACAATCAGAGTTTCATGAAGAATTCTAAACAATATGTTCAGTATGCACAAAGCATGAGAGTCTCTCTCTCTAGAAATCACTTCAGCAGCATGCCATCTTTAGATTAATAGATCCGTTGATTCTTGATTCTTGATAATGATCTCATTAAAATGAGTTCCTATTTATAGGTTCTTCTCTAATGGTCAGCTCCCTCCTCCAATGGTCATATTTTTTGTTGAATCTCGGAGGGACCTATACATGTGTCACTCAATAAACAGTTAGTTAGAAACAGATTGTATAAAGTTGTTACCTAAAATGTTTAGGAAAATGATGTTACATAAAAAATTATATTTTTTGGAGTCTAAGAAAAAATAGATTTCATATTCTTAACCAAATAATCATTCGAAGTCTGTAAGACATGGATATTAGGATTACTGTTTTCAAGGAATTCAGAATCTGAAATCTAAAGATTCCATAATCTAAATTAAAATGAATTTGGAATATGACTTCTGAGGAATTAAGAGTCTGAATTCTGAGGAATTGAGAGTCTTAATTTTGAGTAATTAGGAGTCTAAATTATAAGGAATTTGGAGTCTTAATTTTATGGAATTCAGTGTCTGAATTCTGAGAAATTGGGAGTCTGTAATCTGATGAATTCAGAGTCTGAATTCTAAGGAATTTGGAGTCAGAATTATGAGTAATTCTAAGTCTGAATTCTGAGGAATATAGAATCTAAATTCTGGAGAATTTGGAGTATGAATTTCAGAGAATTTAGAGTCATAATTTCTGAGAATTCGGAACCTGGATTTCAGAGAATTCAGAGTCTGAATTTCATAGAATTTGGAACCTGAAAATAGAACATTGTATATCCAAGGATCTATAGGATTCTAGAAATTTAGATATGAATCCAAATTTAACCTTAGTAATAAAATGAGTTGGATTTAGAGAGACTATAAAATGAACAATGAAAACATAGGTAAGGATAAAAATTTCCTTTGAATAAGGAAATTTTCTTTATGAAAATAATTCTTAGGGAAAATATAATTTTCCTTCTGATAAAGTGTTTGTGATTTTAAAAACATATAGAAATGGAAATGTCATATGGAAACCTTGTTGACTCAATAATCTCCCCATTTTTTTAATGCACAAACATCCTTAAAAAAATAATATAAGGACATAGAATTTGGATTTTTGAACATAAAAAACATATCCCCCATTAATTATAAATCATGAAGAATATGACTAACTCCCCCTTAGGTTTTTAAATCCCTAATGATCATATTCATAAATTCTTATATAGATTTTTCATTTTCTTGCATAAGTAAAATTTATTTGACAAAACGCAACCTTAGATGGACTCCCCCTTACTTATGGAATACACTTCATTACTTAGTATTTTTTATGATTATTTTATCCCCCTTTGTGATTTTCAAAAATTAATTGAGAGAATGTAAAGAAAATATTGTACCTAAAATATTAGTACTATAAAACAAAATACAGGAAGAACAACCAAAATTTTCTTCATGATTGGAAAAGTTTTTACAAGAAAAGTAATACAAAAAATGACCGAAGTTAAAGGAAAAATCAACCTTCTTTTTCCTTCAAAATAAGATTCTGGAAAATAGTCTTTATCTTTTTAATCTCCTTAAGATCCACTTTAAAACATTTGACAATCTGATTCTAGTCTTCATTTTTCTTTTCCAGAGCTTTGATTTTTTCCTCTTGAGCTTTAAAAATTTCTGCCTAAGTCTTCAATAGTTCTTCTTACTTACTGGGTTTTTCTTCAATCTAAATTATGATATCTCTTTCCCTCTTTAGATTCAAAGCAAATAAATTATTTTTTCTATTCAAATCCTTGACTTCCTGCTTCTGAACTATTTGTTCAAGATTGATTATCTCATTGAAACTTGAAGTAAGTTCTTTGATCACGACACTTTTGTATCAAAATCATCCTTCAAATTATGTTGAAAGTAATGAAAAATTATCATCTCTTCAATTTTATTCTTAGACCACTTTGTGATTTCCTTTCAACACCTCTTGTGTGCATCATACCCAATAAAGAATGATTTAAAATCAGCTTCAAGCCTTACGAATTTTCCAATAAGCATGGAAATAGAATCTAATTTCTGAATAAACGAATGTTGAAGCATCTGAAACCTCGACTCAATACATGGAAATAGGGGAATTGTATCAACTAATTTATTTAGGTATTGAACCCAAAAATCATGTCCAATAGAAGATGATTCCGAATCAGATTCTCTTGTTGGTGAGGATTCTCTCTCTACCTCAACTTCCTTTCATATAGATGATCCTCCAACATCTTTCTTATCCACTATTGCCTTTTTTGGTGTATCAATGACCACTTTCTTTCCTTTATCATCTATCAGAATGATTTCAGCAGCCTTTTCTCATTCAAGTTCACTATCTGATACATCGCTTATCTTATCTTCCTCAGCCTTTTCCTTTTCAGCATCTGACACCAGGTCCTTGAGTTGAAAAAAATCATGGTTGTTTCTCACTCCTTTTGATGGTTTGTTTACTTCTTCCTAACCTTTATCACCTTTTCCTAGAGTATCAAGTTTATAAGATTCATCATGGGATGTCCATATTGATAATTTCGTAGAAGGACTCTCATTCTCTTGATATTCTACAACATGCCTTATCATATCATCTGTATCATCACTTTCTTCCTCTTCTTCTCCTTTTACTTCCTTTTTTGGAACAAAATCTTCCTATTCATCCAGTTTTGGAATGACCATCTTCTTTCCTGGAGTCTCTAATGGTACTGGTTCAATGAGAAAATTTTCCAGTACCTAAATGTGCTCAAAAGATTTCTCAGTAGCCTTGAGAAGCGATTGAACAATCTCAGCTTCATAAATTTTCTTATTTTTCTTCTTCTCTTTTCCCTTCTTTTCAAATTATATAGAAGCCTTAATATTTAATGATTTTTCCTTAGTAGGATCCAAGCCAAATCTAGGCTCTCCTTCCTTATTGTTCTATTTATCTTCTCTCCACTTAGAAACAACGTCATCCGGATAGGTATTTTTTTCTTTGATATTGGAGGTGATGATTGGGTTTCCTTAACTGTAGGATTTTTTTCCTTGGATTTTGGATCCATTAGATTTGTCTTCTTGAAAACCTTCTTGTAAGTCTCATCTACATTTATTTGTTTGGATAATGCTTTGATCTCACTTTAATACAAGTCATAAAATTCACCATATTTGTCATTAAAACTGACATTCATCCTCCTCAAAGTATCATCACTGAGCAACATGACGTTGAAAGTTATGGGCTTTGAACTAAAAGGGATTTTGAATGATTCTAGGAATAAAACAATGATCTTGGATAGGATTTTTGGATACATAATGATTTTCTATTTGAGAGTGACATTTTAGATATTTTCAATTTTCAGTAACATATACTCCACTATGTTTATCTTTATCTGGTTAATCAGAAAATACAAAACATAGATTTCACTTTTTTCTAAGGATTCTTTGTCTACTTTTCTTGGAATGTTATGTCTTTGAACCTATAAATCTAACATTTTGATTTTATAAGAGAGATTTTTGATCTTTGGATTTTTCACTCGTTTGAGTCTTATGAACCCTATAGCTTTTTCTTAATCAAAACATCATGCCTAGTCAGGTAGTGTGTGGGAGTAGAAATTGGCATCTCCTTTGAAATGTTATCCAATGATACTAGCTTTCTTAATGTAGGAAATAGAATAAGGTTTTCCATATAATTTGAACAAGAACTTATCTCTCCCACCTTCATTAAAAAAACATAAGTATTCATAGAACCCAGTAATCAACTCTAGATAAACTGTATCCTATCCATTCTGTTTTTATACGCAAAGGCTTTCCCAACCATTCAACATGATATACTTTGAAATGATAGAATCATACTTTGAAAAAAACTTCTAATCAACTAACGTATCTCTATAGATTTTCCATTCATAAATATCCTTGGTTGATGGCATTTGCTTACACGGGGATGCTTCCAATGACATTTGGAGTTGATCAGATCATAAAAACGGAATAGTGATTAAGTAGAGAGGTAGAACATCGGCACTCAGCCCATGAAAACCGATGTGGGACAACCATTAGGGGGCCTTTATATAGACATTGAGGTGATGGATCAAATTCACTAATTGATCTGATGGTGGAAAGTGGCTTGATAAGATCTGACAGTTGAGATTAAAGATCAATAAGGATTTGAGAAGATTCTATTGTTTTGAGGTTTTTAATAAAAAACATCGGATTAATGAAAATCAAATCTGAAAAAATTTATTAAAACAAGAGTAAAATACCAACAAGTAAAATTTCATTGCGAAAAATTAAGTATGGAAACATACCTTCAGGATTTCTTTAAAAATAATTAGTAATGAGGAAAATTATTCTTGAGGAACTTTATACTCTGAAAAATTTTATTAAAGAAATAAAATTGAGAAATTTTAGACTATGAAAATTTTCATTAAGAAAAATTTTAAGTACAACAAAAATTAAACAACGCAAAATTTTAAACAACAAAGATTAAAAAAAAAAACAACGCAAAATTAAACAACGCAAAATTAAAAAAAAAAATTAAACAACGCAAAATTTTAACTAGGAAAAATTCAAACTACAAAGATTTTAAACAACAAAAAGAATTTAAACTATGAAAAATTTAAACTACGAAATATTTTAAATTAAAAAAATTTTAAACTATAATGAATTTAAACAACAAAAAATTTTAACTACAAAAAATTTTAAACTATGAAAAATTTTAAACTACAAAAAATTTTAAACTAAGTAAACATTTAAACTAAAAAGAAAATGTACTCCCCTTTTGAAAATGAGTATCTTAATATAAGGATATAGGTTTCAAAAAAAAGTTAATATGGAATATTAATTTCAGGTTATCATTCTTAAATTTTGTATAATTTATTCAAATCTATCCAATGTTAATGTTTTTGTGAATATATAAGCAAGTTATTCTTGCATTCCAATAAATTATTGAATGATATCTTCTTTTTGTGTTTTATACCCCATAAAGTGATGCATAATATCAATGTGTTTTTCATGAGATTGATGTCAACAGTTTTTTCTTAGGTTAATGGAACTAGTGTTATCACACAATATCTGTGTTTTGGTAAAAACTCATTCTATAATCTATGAGTGTGTATTGCAACCACAATTCTTGAGAATAACAACTTCCAGCTTCTAAATATTGAGCTTTATCAGTGGAAAGTGCTATTGAGTTTTGAATTTTTCAAGACCAAGAAACTACTGAATCTCTTATGAAATGAAAAGTTCTGAATTTACTTTTCCTTTCAATTCAACACCGACGAAAATCAGCATCTGAAAAACATTTTAAAACAAAATCATTTCCAGAAGTATAAAAGATTCCTAAATCCATGGTTCCCTTTAAATATAAAAAATTTACTTTCAGTGCTTTTAAATTTGACTCCTTTGGATTTGATTGATATTTTTCACATAAGCATACAGGAAATATTAAATTTGGATGACTAGCATTCTAGTATAGTAAACATCCTATCATACCTCTAAATGTTGTTTGATATACTAATTTCCTAGCTTCATCAAGATCAAGAGAATTTGAGGTACTTATTGGAATACATATACATTTAGTTTTTTCATATCCATACTTTTTAAGAAGATATTTAATATACTTATTTTTGTAAATAAATTATCCTTCTAGTTTTTGAAAAAAAATTAAAACCTATGAAAAATGTTCACTCAATCATCATACTCATTTAAAACTCAGATTTCCTTGTATTTTCAAACGAATCAGTTAAATATTGCTGAGATGAACCAAATATAATTTCATCAACATAAATTTGAACAATCAAAACATTTTTCTTATCTTTCTTTATAAAAATGGTTGGATCAACTGTTCCCATAATATAATTTTTTTGAATAAAAATCTTTTAAGTCAATCATAGCCGGCTCTAGGAGATTGTTTAAGTACATATAAGTATTTGGTATGTGTAAAAACATGTTCCGGATGTTTTGTGTCTTCAAAACTAGGAGGTTATTCAACTAAAATTTCCTCTTGAACATATCTATTATGGAAATAACATTTTACATCCATTTGAAAATGTTTGAAATTAAAGAATGCAGCAATGGAAAGTAAAATACGAATATATTCAAGTCGAGGTACACATGAACAAGTTTCTTCAAATTCTACTCCTTCTTGTTTATTATAGCATTTAGAAACTAATCTAGCTTTATATCTTAGAATGATTCCATTTTAATCACACATATTTCTCAAGACCCATTTTACTTCAATAATAGAAATTTCCATTGGTCTTTCAACCAAGGTCCTGACTTTGTTCCTTTTCAATTCATTTAGCTCATCTTGCATGGCCTTTATTCAATCATCATCACCTAAAGATTCATCAGTGATTTTTTTTTCTAGTTGGGAAAGTAATTATAGATGATCTACATCATTTCATATAGAACTTCTAGTCCTTATAGGTTGATTTACATCATCAAAAATACTATGACTTGGATGATTCTTATGAAATAGCTGATTTTGGTTTTGTAAAACCTGCTCATCAACATATAGTAGGAAATCTTCAGGTTTAAATGCTTCAGAAATGTTTTCTTGAACATTTTCCTTATTAAAAGGGTCTTCTATCAATGGATAATAATCATTTTTTGAGAAAACATCTGAGGATGTAGGTCGGGGTAGTTTAAAAATAAAAGGATCAGTTTTATCAAATTTAACATACACTATTTCTTCTACAACACAAGTACTTTTATTAAAAACTCTATAAGCATTAGAAGTTGTGGAGTAGCCTAAGAAAATTACATCATCAAATTTGGGTGTGAATTTATATACATTATCTTTAGTATTCATAATTAATACTTTGCAACCAAATACCTTAAAGTTTGAAAGTCTGGGTTTTCTACCATTCTATAATTAGTAAGGGGTTTTGTGGAGAAAAGGTCTAATCAAAACTCGATTTATAGTATAACATGAAATACATACAGATTCATCCAAAAAGTGTTTATCTATAGAATATTCTCTCAACATGGTTCTAGTTATCTCAAGAAGAATCTGATTTCATCTTTCAACAACACCATTCAATTGAGGAGTTCTTGGAGCTGAGATGTTTTGAGTAATGCCTTTTTTACTACAGAATGTTTTAAAATCTGAATTTTGAAATTTTCCTCCATGATCACTATGAATTCTTATCAATAGAATTTTTTTCTCATTTTTTACTTGGGATATAATAATTTTGAAATAAAAAAAATATTCAGAATTCTTTGCTAGAAAATAGACCCATGTAAATCCAGTGTAATCATCAACTAGGAAAATACCTAATACTTTCCTCTAATACATCTAGTTTGTGTTGGACCTAAAAGATCCATATGCACTAACTATAATATACTCTAAGTTTAGAATTCACATATTTAGTTAAAACTTGATTTATGTTGCTTTCAAAATTGATAGATATCACAAACTTTTAAAGAATGAAATCTATGATCTGGTAAATCCTTAACTAGACTTTTCGTTGGGAGTTTTCATAGGTTCCTATTGTTACAGTGTCATATCCTTCAATTCCAAAACCAAGATTGATCTTCCATTACACTAAGGCAAGGAAGAACTTGGCTTCTATGGTCTTCTACGTTTAGTGTGTATATATTTGCTTGCTTGTGGAAGGAAACCATAAACTCTTCCTTGGAATTGTGTGCTATGCATTTATCTTCCATGAAATCCATAAGGTAACCATCATTACATAATTTACTTATTATAATGAGGATGTTCTTAATACCCTAAAAAAATAAAAAATTTGAAATTAAAGTTTTTCAAATAAGAACAATATTACCTATACCAATAATATCTCCCTAGGCATTATCTTCGAAAGTTACTTTTTCCTCCTTTAGTATTGATAATCATTTCAAAGAAATTTTTATTACCAATCATATGTTGGGATATTCCACTATACATGTACCATTTATTTTTGTTGGTACTTTCTTTTCATTCCTGAAAATAAAGGAGTTAGACTTTTGGAATCCTAACTTTCTTGGATCAGGAAATTTCAGAAAGAAAAATTGTAGTTATCCATATTATCAAAGAAAAATAAGCATTATGAAATCCTAAAGATTGAGTTTTGTTTAGAACAATTTATCGCCCAATTTCAACCACACGGATATTTAGTGAAAAATATAGCACTTTTGGGAACAAAATAGTTATTACTAAAAAGTGTTTTAGAATGTGTATAACCAAATCCATCACTATTTCATATAGGTTAAATTTGCGAATACATTTTCTCAAAATTTTCCTTACCTAGGGTAAAATTTGACAGACATTTCCTTAAGGAAAATATTTCTGACATTAGTTTAAAAACCAGAATTTTTCCCTTAAAACATTACTTTTGGCATCAGAGTTAGCCTCTAAAATATTTTTCTTAGAAATTAAATTTTCAAGATCCATATAAACTTTATCCTTCTCATAATTAACTTCCTCTATATTTTTGGAAATACTACCAAAATAAAAATTCTTCCTATCATGATATTTATAAATATCTTATACTTCTTTGGTTAAAATAAATAATCTAGAATTTTCCTTATCATGTTTTTTCTTTAGTTTTGAATTTTCAATCTCAAGAAGTTAAGCAAAGGTATAAACTTCTTCATAAGAATGTAATGTATTATCTTCTGATGAGGAGGGCTCATCATCTGAAGCTTCATATTATTTATCATTAGTATAATTTCCCTTAAAATAAAAATTAGTAATAGATTTGGAATTGTGAACCTTCCCCATTAAACAATGATTTTTAGTGGGTAGTTTCTCTCGTAAACCAAGATTCTTCTGTTCATAAGATTCATACTCTAAGGATTCAATAGATGATTCATTACGACTGGAACTCCAGGTTTCATTAGATTTCAAAACATTCTTTACATTATCCTTGTAGTACTTATTTTTATTCCTCTCAAAATGTTTTTCTTTTTTATCCTTTTTCTTAATTATAGGATAATCTTGCCTTATATTCTCTGATCTTTTACATTCATAGAAATTGAATTACGAGTCTCTCTTGTATTTTCATTCTTTCTTCGTATATCAATATTGAAAGTATTTCTTTCCAGCTATCTTGTTCATACTTCGAGCAAGATTAGCTAGCTCATTCTCAGAATGTTCACTTTCACTAGATTTAGATAAAATAGTGACTTTATTATACTTGGATCTTATAACCCTTTCCAGAGTCTTGGATTTAGTAATAGTAAAGGCTACACATCCATTATCGTTCTTCTTCTTATTCATGTCATCTTCTCTTTTCATTCTTGTCTCATGTTGAAGAATAGCATAAAAAATATCATCAAGAGTAATTCGAGATACTTTCCTATTCTTATCAATAGTTGTTCTCTTTTATTCCCACTCATTAGGAAAAATAACAATATTTTTTTTAAAAGAGCTTCATAATCAAGACCTTTCACTCCCATATATTTTAAATTTTTTACAATAGTCATAAATCATTGTTGAACATTGAAAAATGGTTCTCCATAAGGAAATAAAAATCCATGATATTCTGCTATAAACATAGCTCTTCTAGTTTCTATAACATTGGATGTACCAAAATGTGTAACTTATAATTTCTTCTAGATGTAGTTATCAGCTTCACCTGAATAAATAGGACTATATATATATTCCTAGTCATGGAACACAACAAATTAGTGTGTACCTTTTAATTTAGTTAATATTCTGACTTTTTTGGTTAGTGAAGGTTTTGACTTTCTTGTCCAGATTTTTGTAATCTCCAGTAAGCATGGAAAAGTTGTCCACTCTAGTATTAATAAAAAAAAGTCTATATTAGATCTCACTAGTATTCATAATCATTACCATCAAATATATGTGGTCTGGTAGGATTTAGATTGTCAATCAAACCGACATTCATTCTTACCATCCTCTAAGAAAATATCTTTCCAAAAAAACATGTTAAAAAAAGGTTCGTTAACAAAGATAAAAATCTATTAAGAAAGAAAACTCAAGAAAGAAAATTTATAATATGGAAAACATGAGCAAGAAAACATATATGTGAATATTAGTATTTCAGATACCTCCTCTGATACAAATTTTAGGATCGAAATAATGATGTAGATGCTCAATTACAAGAAGGGGTGGTGTGAATTGTATGTCTAAAAACATTTATTTTTAACCTTAAGGAAAACTATGTTTAACAAAATTAAACAAGGTAAATTCACTAGACCTACTTTAGTTATATTAAACAAACATTCTAGGTTCTAGAAATATGGTTCCAAAAATGAAACTTAAGGAAATTTTACATGGAAAATATTCTACCATTAAGAATATAGAATCTTACTTATCATAGTATATAAAAGAATATTAATGTATGATAAGGTTATAATTTCTTCCATTATCAAAATACAACATAAATAATCATGAAACAAAACATGTAATTGGTAAGAAATCTTTTACCACAATAGTAGGGTATCCTACAACCTTGGATAAAGGTCCCTTGATTTATAATTTCAAGAATATCTATATTACCCACACCTGGGTAAGCCCTCAATAGGAATATATGAATCTATCTTGTTATCCCCACAAGCCTTCAATCTTTATTGCAGTCGGAACCTCCATCTTCCAATCCATATAAGCCCTTAAACATTAAGGTATTCGACACCTATATCTTCCAATCCCTAGAAGCCCTGGATTTTACTCATCAACAATCGGAGTTTCATGAAGCAATCTAAATAATATGTTCAGTATGCACAAATCATGAGAGTCTCTCTCTCTATAAATCACATCATAAGCATGAAATCTATAGAGTAGTAGATCAGTTGATTCTCAATACTCAATAATGATCTCATTCAAATGTACTCTTATTGATAGGTACTTCACCAACAGTTAGATCCCACCACTAATGGTCATATTTTTCCTTGAATCATAGAGGTACCTATACACAATTCACTCAAGAAATGGTTAGTTAGAAACGGTATGTACGACATCATTTCATAACAAGTGTATAGAAAATTAAGTTACTTAAACCAATATATTTTTCGAATTCTACAGAAAAAAAGAATTCAGAGTCTTAACAAAATAATCATTATGAGCCTATAAGACATGGATATTTCAACTCTATTTTCCAAAGAATATGGAGTCATAAATCTAATGATTCTTGATTCTGAATTCCAATGAATTTGGATTCTGAATTCTGAGGAATTCAGAGTCTGAATTCTGGGGAATTTAGGTTATAAATTCTGAGGAAATCGGCGTTTGAATTCTGAGTAATTCAAAGTCTAAATTATATGAAATTTAGAGTCTGAATTCTAAGGAATTTGGAGTCTCAATTCTTCTGAATTCGGTGTCTTAATTCTGAGGAATTCATAGTCATAATTCTGAGAAATTCAGAGTCTGAATTTTTGAGAATTCGGAGTCTGAATTTCAGAGAATTTTGAACTAAAATTTTATAGAATTCGAGTCTGAATTTTAGTAAATATGGAACCTGAAAATAGAATACTCTATATCCAAGGATTTATCAGATTCTAATATTTTATATATGAAACTAAATTTTTCCTTTGTAATAAAATGAGTTGGATATAGAGATACAATAAAATGAAAAATTAAAATATAGGTAAGGATAATAATTTCCTTCGAGAATGAAAATTTTCCTTATGAAAATAATCCTTAGGGAAGATATATTTTTTCTTATGATAATGTATTGGTGATTTTCAAAACACAAAAAAATAAAATTTTCATAAGGAATCCTTATTGGCTCAACATTCAGTCCATGCTGACTTTTACCTTCTGAACATGGAGGAAGAGAAATTTAAAGATCAGTCCCCAATCATGTCTGGTATGATATTTCTTCATGACAACCAAGATAATAATAAATTTTGATGATGGAACTCTTTTAAAGACCCTTGATTTTTTGGGACTCAGTTTGTCTCTAGAGAGGACAGTGATATGGATGCGTTTTTTTCTTGTTTTATGGGTTCTAGGTTCGAGTGAAAATACTGGTTGAATTATTCTGTTTTTGAATTCTATATTAAAAATAGTGGTCAGTCTTTAGATCATTCCCTCATCTTCTAGTATAATCATTATTCAATTTTATTCACTATTCATTATTATATCAATTGAAATCTCATTGATTACTCTCACTTGCATGTTTTGGATAAAATAACGGAGTATAGAGATCATGTATCCCCTAATATTTCTTGGCCAAATGATAAAATATTTCCAATCACTCATAGAATAACCCACTGCTCATGATTATACTCAACAGAGTGAATATGAAGTGAATAAAAGGGCCTTGTGTGTGAAATTCCAAGAATAACAGAATAATTATTTAAAAGAAAAAGTGAGAAAAACCTCCAACTTATTATAAAATTAAAAAAATTCAAGTTGTAAGTATGACAATTTAGAATTAATGAGTAGAGTTCTATACTAAGGGAATTAGTTAATTCTCCTTAGTTTTACCATAAATGGCATAGTGTGTTAACATCAGAATATTATAGAAGAATGAAATAAGTGAAAGTATATAAGATTAATTATAAAATTTATTGTTACAAATATTGAATCTACCATATATATTGAATATTCGTTCCTTTTATAGAAATGATCATGGATTTTCAATCCTCTCTTCCCCACCATGTGGTTGGAACAACATTCAACTCCAAAAAACCCAAAAATTATGAATTATTCCTCAGATTGTGATCTCATATCTCTTTAATTTGATTACATCCAAAATAAGAGTTTGATGTTAAATATTTATTCATGTGAGTTTCATTCTAATTGTTTCTCACAAAATGTTTCATCTCCCATAATTTATTTTTTTTTCTTCATTAATCAGTGTTGTTGTGGAAACCAGGTGTGCTGGAGATTCTATCATGAGAAAGATGAAGCAGGATCCTCTAGTGTGGGATCATATTTGTAATATGAGAACCTTTTTTGATGGATTTTGGATTAATATAGACTTTGGGTATATATTTCACTCTATCTGGGTTTCAATAATGATAGTAGTAGCTTGAAATTTGGTTTCGAACTTTGATCAATCATGTTATTTGTTTCAGTGGAGCTAGGTAGTGTGTGGAGCTTTCTAAGACTCTAACATTGATAACCTAAAGGAGTTTAAAATATATATAAAGCATAAAAATTAGACTCTATTGATTTTTTAAAACACACACTTGTCCTTTAATAGCTCATTCAGGATTGGTTGGTTAAAATTCAACTTGTCATCTTCAATCACTTCACTGAATATAGAGAGTTACGGGGAGCTTGGTCTAGGATTAAATGAAGTGGGATCTTGCAGGTCTCTCATAGTGTCCCTTGATTCATCTTCAATCCAACTATAGGGGAATTCAACCTGCATGAAAACATACATTCAGGATATCAAAACTTCAAAAATAGTGTACTTCATCGAGCACTAGTATCCATTAAAGATCTAAACCAATCAACTTTTATCGATAAACCCAGCTCAAACAAATACAATGGTGTCAATAGAACACTACCCATTGTTGGAACCATTCAACTCATGCTTGGATCCACTGAAGCATAACATCAAGTAACTAGTGTTCATATATTCTTACCGTTGTGGCTTAACCATTGGGGAGATATGAGGTCTATCTCTATATTGATATCAATCCTATAAAAAGAAATGAAAACCAGTGATAAAATCTCCAGTACCTACAAGAATGTTTCTTATTCATAAAATAAACTCAGTATCCATTAATTAATTCTTCATCCCTGGATCAGTAGGACAATAGTGAATCTCCCTTTGAACTCAAAACATTTCTTTCAATGTTGATCATTCATTCTCAACGAATGAATTATCTCCAACAATGGACTCCCAGTCAAACATTGCTAAATCTTCTCACATAAATAGTTGAAGCCCTGATGATGAAAACCAGTTCAAAAATCATCAAATTTAAATCCTTGAATATTTAGTCGCATCATCATCCTTTTCTTGATCCATCATTCATGATATCGACATCATCTACTAAGATTTTTTTATCACATCAAACTTGGCAAGGATGAATCTTCAATTCTAGATATATTAATTGATGTTCGCACTGAAGAATTATCACAGGATTGTTACTTAGTCTATGAAGCTGATTAAGGCATGAAATTAGTATTCATGAAAGGGTTGAAATGGAAGAATGGTGGTGCGGTCTCAAGGAATCAGTTGGCACCGGAGTAGAAGCACTGGAGGAGTAGAGCCACGAAAGCACAATGGCTTCTTGCAGAAGCCTAACTCTGTTTCCAAATTTATATCTTCAACATTATTTTCACAAATATATATATATTTATAGTGCACTCTTGTCATGTTTTATCATCTCCTATCCCAAAATATAATGGATCATCCTGTAACGCGTTAAGATGATGCCATGTGGTATTTTTTTCACATGGTGCAATCAGGTAAGGGGATGAAATAAAGGGTATATTGGTCTTTCGGAAAAAAACATTCCACCAGATGATCTCCCTCTCTCACATCAATGGAATTTCATATTTTCAATTTATAATATTATATTATATATTAAAATAATAATAATAATTGTGATACATTTTAAACTAAAGATATTTATAATGAAATTATATTTGTCCTCTATAAGAAAATATTACACGCTACTTAAAATTGACTAAATAATATTTGTTTTCAGATTTTTTTTATTATTTGAATAAACTCAATATATTTTAGATAATATTTTTAAGTGTTTTTATTGTTTAAAAACATGATAAATATTAATGAGATTATTATATTTTAAAACCAATAATATTTGTAATTGAAATAAGTTTTTTAATAAAAAATGTCTTGTGTTTTTTAAAAAGAACTGAAAAAAATGGGATAAAAATATAGTTTTAATCATTTTGGAGGAAATTAATAGATTTTATTCGATATCATTAAAGTCATAATTTCTTTTAAATGCATAAAAGAATATTGAGTTTATTTTATTTTAAATAGAGTTGTTATTTTAAATGAAATAAAATATTTTTGTAATAAAGTTTTTATGACATTTAAAAAAGGAAATAATTTATCTTTAAAAAACATTGATTTTAATTATTTGATTAAAACTAATAAATTTTTTTTATTATTTTTAAATTCATGAAATTTTTTAAAATTTATAAAAAATATATTTTTCAGACAAATTAAAATATTAAAATTATATTAATCATATTTAAAAGATATTTCTTTTAAGAGAAATGTGTTTCTATGAAAGGTTAAAAAAAGTAGTTTAAGAAAAAAAAATCCATTGAAAATTTTAACTAACAATGTTTCTGACAATTATATAAAGATGTTTCTGCAAAATTACTCTAGATATTTTCATTGAATAACTTCTATGAAAATTACTATAAAAATTTTCAATGAAAAATTCATTCATTGAGTAATTTAGTAAGAGAATTTTCATTGAAGATTATTATAAATTTCTAGAATAAGCATTCTTAAATGGAAAAATAAATAATATTTATAAAAATTATATAACAAAGATGATAAATATTTCATATCATTGAATTTATTATATATTTATTTATTTAAATTGAACATTTATTAATATATTTTCTGGTTTTATAAATATATATTTTTATTGTATTGTGAAATTTCTACTCGAACTTCCATTGGAACTTCCACTAGAAATTCCACTGACACTTCCACTAGAACATCCACTGAAACTTCTAATTAATGGATTTTTAATTGTTATTAATACAAATTTCTTAAAAAAATATTAAATATAATTTATAAGTTCATTTAGTATAAAATTAGTTTTAGTAATAATTTTATATTTTATTTACATTTTTATTCAGATAGAATGTTCATTATTAAATGGTAAATTATATAGTATTTGTAAAAATTTAGAAACAAATATAATACATATTTTATATCATTAAATTTATTATTAATATATTTATTAAAATTTAATATTTATTAATATTTTTTTTGTTTTATAAATTTATACTTTAATTGTATTGTGAAACTTCTACTGGAACATGCATTGTCACTTCCACTAGAACTTCATCTTAAAATATTTATAATTATTTTTAGTATAAATGTTGAATAAAATATATTACATATATTATATGTAATTGAATTCATTAAAAATATATTTACTAAAATGAATTTTTTTATTAATATATTCTATAGTTTTATAAATATATACTTTCGTTATAATAGGAAACATCCTTTGGAACTTCAATTAAAAATTCTACTAGAACTTCCACTCGAACATCCACTAAAACTTCCACTAGAACTTCCTCTTAATAGATATATAATTTTATTAGTATATATGATGAAAAAAAATTAATATAATTACGTTTAATATAAATATATTTTTTATGTTTTACTTTTTACTAATTTATTCTATAGTTTGGTAAATATATACTTTTCTTGTATTTTAGAACATCCATTTAATATTCAATTTGAAATTCCACTAGAACCTCGAGTAGAACATCCATTGGAACTTCCACTGGAACATCCACTCGAAATTCCACTAGAACATCCTCTTAATAAATTTGTAATTTTTATTATTATAGATTTTGAATAAAATATATTACATCTATTATATATAATTTCAATTAAGATAAATATATTTATTAAAATGTAATATTTAGTTATATAATATATAGTTTAATAAATATATACATTTGTTGTATTGTGGAACATCCATTGGAGGTTCAATTGAAAATTCCACTAGAACATCTACTAAAACTACCACTTAAAAGATTTAAAATTAATATAAGTATATATGTTGAATAAAATATATTACATATAATATATATAATTCAATTTAATATAAATTTATTTATTAAAATTTCCTTTTTATTACTATATTCTATAGTTTTATAAATATATACTTTTGTTGTATTGTGGAAGATCCACTAGAACTTCTATTCAAAATTCCACTGGAAGTTCCAATAGAACTTCAACTAGAACATCCACTGTAACTTCCAATTAATAGATTTATAATTTTTATTACTATATATGTTTTATAAAATATATTGCATGTATTATATATAATTTCATTTAATGTAAATATATTTTTTAAAATTTAATTTTAAATAATATATTCTATAGTTTTATAAATATATACTTTGTTGTATTGTGGAACATCCATTGAAACATCAATTGAAAATTCCACAGGAACATCCACTGGAACGTCCTCTTAAAAGATTTATAGTTTTTATTAGGACAAATTTTGTATGAAATAAATAACATATATTATATATAATTACATTTAAATTAAATATATTTATTAAAATTTTATTTTTCTTAATATATTCTATAGTTTTATAAATATATACTTTTATTGTATTGCGGAACATCCATTGGAACATCAATTGAAATTTCCACTGGAAATTACACTAGAACTTCCTCTTAATAGATTTATCATTTATATTAATATAGATGTTGGATGAAATATATTACATATATTATATGTAAGAACTCATATCATCATTTTAGGTATAGATCTTTATTTTGGGATTTTTTATGAAAAATGAAGAATGGGGAATTTTCTATGTACATGTCATTTACTTTTGAGTAAACTTCATGTACACAGTTTCCATGAATAACTGTGTACTGTCTATGTAACATCCGAGTAAATGACCATGTAGGTGACCTGGAAGACAACCTAAAGTTGTGTCCATTTGAGGCTAGTACATTGAGTGTACATTAAATGAACACAAGGTGTAATTTTCTTTTTATTTGATAAATAGGTGCGGTATCACATATCATCTACGAAAATATCTTCTTCTCCCATCAGTTCGTAAAAGAGAGTGATGAACGGCTAAAGAACTTTGAGCTCCTCCTGGTTCTCCATCTGAGCTCTGATTGAGATGTCTCTAGGTGCATTGGATTCCCACTAGTGAGTTTTCTCTTTACCTAGAGCCTCTCTTCATGATTCCTCCTCTCTCATGAGTATTTAAAGGTTGATCATTTTTTCACCTTTTTGTAGATCTTTGTCGTTTATGTATGATTCAAGGGCCAATGTTCAAGAGTGTTGATCGGAGGATATCAAGGAAGGTGTTTTGTGCCTTTATATGATTTTATTTTCATTATATATGCTTAAAGTGTCGAATACCCATGCTTGGGGTAGTGCGTGTTTTGGGAATTAACCATAATTAATACCTAATATGGTTTGTTTGATTGAGAATCGGGTATTTATTATTCGTAAGGTTTTATACCTTGATTATGGGTGCATTTACCTTGTTTTAGTTTATTATGGATGTTTGTTCTATAATTCTTGGTAGTCTTGATTTGTTTTTCCTACCTCACATCATTAGGATGGAGTTACAGATTAAATAAGATGCATGTAATTCACATCGTGAAAGTATGGATAAGGGGAATTAGACTATGAGGGCTTCCCAAGGTAGGGTCATTTATGTATAATTTGTTGTTATGTTGACCCAGAGGTATTAACTATAGGAGCTATCATGTGTTCATAGACCATAGGGGTGAGACCGTGATTGCTACCCAGAGGGTCATTACTCAATGAATGTCGGACCCTAGGGAATTGACTATGATATCTTCTAGGTGATTGTTATATTTTATTGTTCATATTCATAATAATTTGGTATTTATTGTGAGTGCTACCCAGATGGTCATTTTTAAATGATTAGTGCTATGTAGTACCAAAGGGGTTAGACTGTGTGAGCTTTCCCATAAGTTAATTATTTATTAAATTGATGATGTCTTAAAACTAGAGGGGTTTGACTGTGAAAACTTTCCTAGTGGGTTTCTTTGGAATGATTGAATGATCGCGATGATTCTTCCAAGACAATGAAAAATCTTGGAATCAATATTTCTTGTTTGTTAGATGGTGTTCTAAGACATCTGTTATGCTTTTACACATGGGATATAATTCTTAGGCTAGATCCTATGATTTAATTATCCAATAGTTTGAAAAATTCATTAACATAAATGAATGTAATTGAAAACTGTAGGATTGTTTACTTTTTAGTACTTATCGGTTTAGTAGTACATTTCTACATACTATCTTCTATATATATTCACTGGCAGTTAGGCATAGATCTTTTGGTGGTTGCCTACTGGGATTCTTATCACACCATATTTGGGTCGTTCTTTTGGACCCAAACAAATTATATGGTTTTAGTTATATATAATGGAAAGCACCCTTCTTTATCATGTACATGATTATTGTCGGAGCTGGAGAACATTGGACCAAGATGAGTCTTGCAATGCTGTTGGAGTTTAATGATTTTCTATACATTGGTTTAGTATTTTATTTCCATAATCTTAACTTTTTTGGAAGAAATCATTGACACATGTGACATGAATCATTTAAATTTATGCTCCAACTGTTTTATTACTATTATTATTTGGTTTTTTGCGTTTGTTGTATGTTATTACTACTTTTACTATTTTTTCCATTGTATATACTTTTCCAATGAGGGAATAGTTTCCCCATTATCAAACCTTGGCCCTCACTACAAGTAGGCATCCTCTGGAATTTGGGAAAATGTGCTTGCGGTCTTTTGACCTACCGGGTTCGTGGCACTTTGGGGTGGAACTCAGGTCTGGGACATTACAAAGTGGGGTCAAATGCATAATTTTCTAATTTTTCTTATTATTTAGAGCCTATAGAGAGGGATAGTAAGGAATATGTAGTTGGTAATAAGTTTTTTCTAGCAGTAGCTAACCTATTTATAGGGAAAAGCTAAGTTATTGTAAATATTGAAATTTTATGGTTTTCCATTTATTATAGTTGATTTGATTTTACCATTGGGTGACACAGTTGTTTTATGCTATTATTCGTGATATAATTGTGATACTATTTCTTTTTCAACCTGATGAGATGAGGGTATGCCATCTCATGCATTATATAGGAACTTTCATGAGATCACATGTCATGCATTATTATCAAGCCATTTAGGATTCATTACTAATTGCATGTTGTTGTGATAGGTGTTGAGCTAGATATGCATGTTGTTATGATAGATATTGTGATAAAATACTGCTATTTTGATAGGGTATTGAAATATGTATTGTTTCATTTGGATTGACTCCAATATTTGGTCCCTTAGGTGTTATGGGCCCTCTTGGATCGTAATTTGGTGGATCATGTTTGAAATTTAATTGAATTTTGACAATTTTTTATATTAATAAGGATGAAAAGCTTTGATTCGCGGAAGTATGGGATCTCATGGGATTGAATTATTTCAAGACTTGGAAAAATATTTAGGTTTTTAAGGTTCCCAAAGAAGTTTTAGAGGTTTACTATCTGGAAACCAATACAACATGACATTTGGTGTAATGAACACATGACATGTGTTCTTCTACTCTCGAAGAACATAATTTTCTTAATTACACTCTGTCTACCTTATGTACACGTTGGGTAGTTTTTGACCATGGGACTTGACTATGTGAGCAAGGACATGGGGTTGGGAAATATTCAGTGGAACACGCCATGTATCAACAGTAGACGTTGTGTTGTAGAGAACCGTGTATCCAGCTGTGTGACCAACAAAATGGTAGGATGAAACATTGGTTGTACATGTTGTGTCTCATTTATGAACTCTGTGTAGTTATCAATCGTTTATCCATCTTTGTATCCAATTACATGGTTGGATGGGACATAAGTGGTGAACATTTTTTCTATGGTGAACACACCGTGTAGTGTTACGCCGACAGACCCCATGTGCATTAGCCATGTAGAAGTACTTGGGCAGGAGGGAAAATTAAATTATTCACCATGTCTTAGGAGGAACATGTTGTGTGTAAGAGGTGTTACATGACCAGGATTTCAACAGGTACATGCCATGTTAAGAGATTAAGGGAACACACCGTGTAGAGTTATTATATGATGTGTAACCCTATTTTGAAAAAAACATGAATTCTATTCTTTTCATGTTCCATTCTTGAACATCACAATCGCATTCCTTGATAATATTGAACTGAGGTGTGTGCTTGACCTTTTAGAGTCATGCTGCCAAGACTTCCTCCGGTTGGATTCCAGGTATAGGGCAATGATCAAACACCAGAAATGGTTGATCAGGGACTAACAGTAGATCCTCCCATTGTGCCCATCTTGGCACCAGCTATTATACCAGACTCAGGTGATGATGTGCAGTTCTGTGAAGGCTTTATGAGGATTATGCACACTTTTCAGGGATCCCCACATCATGTCCCAACTATGGCGGAGTTGACGAGAGTGTTCCAGTAGCATCATCCTCACACATTTTCAAGGGATGGTGGAGATTCCTCTGGAGAGGATGGTGAAGCTCATGACATACATGCTATGTGATTCCTCCAAGAGATGGTGGGCTATTATCTCAACGTCAGGATGTCATCGGGATATGGTTTGGGAAGAGTTTCATAGGACCTTCTATGTTTACTTCTACCCTGAGGCGTTAAGGGCAGATCAAGCCTGAGAGTTCATTCATTTAGAGAAGGGATCTCTTGGAGTGATGGATTTATCTTCTCATTTTATAGATAATGAGAACATCACACATTTTTTGGGTGGTGATGAGTTATATTTGGATAGGAAATTTGAGGATGGTATCAGATATGAGAACTGATCACAGGTGAATGTTTTTTGGAAAACATCGGTGACAACTATAGTGAGCTTGTCGCTGATTACTGAGTGAAATCTAAGGGAGTTAGTATATGTGAGCCATGGAGATTTAGCATTCAGGTCTGGTACTCCTTCAACCAATAGCAGGAAGCACTGTAGGGAGCTTTCACACAATGTTTCTTCAGGTATCCAGGTGGTATACTACCAGCGTAGGAAAAGCGGGCATATGAGACCACATTGTCTGAAGGACCTAGTCGAGTGCCAATAATTAGGAAAGATAGTCTATATTAAGTAGTATTATAGGAGGTTCTCACAAGAAGTGAGTGATAGGGGTTTTGTTATGACTCCATGATCCATAGAAAGACCACAGATTTCTCCTCAGTTAGGGAACTAGAGTTTGTCTGGAAATTTAAGCCAAGGAGGTGGCCGTGGCGACAGTATCCAACTGAATAGTTTTTATATACAACATGGTAGATCACCTCAGGGTAGTTATTTTGGGTCAAAGGGCCATGGTACATGTTATAATTTTGGGATTGAGTTGACTCAGCATGTGGAGGATCCCAGACCCTCAACAATTAGTGGTACGAGTCTAGTTTCCTTATTTTTAGCTTCTGCTCTTTTCGATACGGGGGATTCCCATAGTTTTATATATATTGTTGTGGTATAGACCATTGGTCTTTGTATATTTACTTTTGAGGATATTATGATGTTATAAACTCTGTTGGGGATTATGATGGATAGTGAAATGAGTTCCCTCTCGTGGTTGGTGGGTGTCACTTATTATGAAACCTCTAATTCTTTAAGATGGAAGGCTTCGATGTCATTCTCAAAATGGATTAGTTGGTCTCCTTACAGGCCTTTACTGATTGTTATCACCATAGGGTGAGTTTCACATCACCATAGGGTGGATATTTTCTACACAATGGTAAATGGGATGTCCAGGCGAGCAGAGCGAGACCCTAGAATCATGGGTTGGGAGGAATTACATCCTAGATTGCTAGTTTATATCTGAATGACTAGGAGATTTCTCATATGGAATTTTCCCCGGTGGTGTATTGTTTCAAGGATGTTTTTCATGATGAATTTTCATGTTTACCTCTAGATAGAGTGGTATATTTCTCTATTGAGATTATTCCAAGAGTGGCACTGGTGTCCATTCCTCCTTATAAAATGGCTACACTAGAGTAACTGGGGCTCAAGAGGTAGTTACAGAAGTTGCAGGAAAAGGGTTTCATATGACCCAATACTCCTCCTTATGGTTTTCCTATCCTTTTTGTGAACAAGGTAGATGGTACCCTCAGAATGTCTGGGGATTATTAGAAGATAAACTAGTTGATGATTAAAAACTGATATCCCTTGCTAAAGATCGATGATCTCTTTGATTCGCTTTGAGGATTTGGGTATTCTCGAAGATGTATTTGAGATCTATTAATAATTATTTGCACGTTTGACCATCAGATATACCTCTTATAGTCATTCGCAGTAGGTATGGTCTATACAAATATTTGGTTATATCGTTTGGTCTCACAAAATAACCAATAGTTTTTATGGAACTGATGAACTGAGTGTCCCATCCTTACTTGGATTCTTCTATGGTAGTCTTCATGGACGATATCTTTGTGTAATCTCACACACAACAAGACCATGAAACCCACATTGAGATCTTATTGATTACACTGAGAGAGCATCGTTTATTTGTTAGGCTCTCAAAATGCCACTTTTGGATGGACCATATTCTTTTCCTGCGCCATGTTATCTCAGAGAATGGAGTATCAGTTGACCCATAGAATTTGAGATTAGTTGTTTCTTGGGAGTATCCAAAGAACCTATTTGAGGTGTGGAGTTTTCTGGGGCGGGATGGTTACTATAATTTCTTTATACAGGACTTTCCATGCTTAGTAGTGCCACAAACAGGACTGACTACGAAGGTTGTGAAGTACTTGTGGACAGATTCCTGTGATTCAGCCTTTTAGGATCTGAAAGGGAGATTGGCATTATCACCAATACTAATTTTTTCAAAGATGGACAAGAGTTAAACCATTTACTTTGATGAATCAGGTTTCAAGTTAAGAGTAGTGCATATTCAAGGGTAAGGAGTTGTTGTGTACGGTTCGTGGCAGTTGAGGCCATATGAGAGGAATTACCCAACACACAATCTCGAGTTGGCTACAGTTGTGCGTTCTTTGCACTATTAGAGACATTATCTTTTGGGAGAGCACTTTGTGGTATACACTGACCAAAAAAGTCTCAAGTATGTCTTTACTCAGCATGATCTAAATTTGAGATAGTGAATTTGGGTTGAGTAACATTAGTATTTTGACTTTGAGCATGCCTACACGCCTAAGAAAGGCAACACATTGGCGGATGCATTGAGCAGGAGGACTCAGATACAAGCGGTTCAGGAGGCCAGCAATGAGTGGAAGCTTATGGATCTATTCTCTAAGATGAATTTGGAGGTGCACAACAGATAGGGGTAGACATTTCTTTCATCTAATGTTGTTACCTCTACTCTTCTATATCGGGTGTGAATGGGGCAGCTATCAGATTCCAAAGTCCTTGTCCAACAGGAGAGTGTATCATATGAGGACCCCACTCCTTGGTGGACCATAGTCGATGATGAGATCTTTCATTTTCATTGACATGTATGTGTGTCAGAAGACATATGTGATGTGTAGACGCGAAATTTTCATTCCTCTGTTTGGACCGTTCATCCTGGTGTCACCAAGATGTACCAAGATCTATACCATCTGTAGTGGTCACTAGGTATAAAGAGGGATGTAGCTAGTTTTTCCATTAGATGTTCCACCAGTCAGTAGGTTAGGGTGGAGCATCAGCGACTATCATGGATTTTACATATGCTACCCATTCCTATGTTGAAGTGGAATGATGTCATGATAGACTTCATTATGTGTTTACTAAGGTCACCATGAGGATATGATTCAGTTTGGGTTGTTATTGACAAACTCTTGAGGGTTTCACATTTCTTTTCGATTAAAAAATCAGTTTTGATAAGCATGGATGGATGTATCTAAGATATTTTACCTTTTCATGGGGTTCTGCACCCAATAATTATAGACAGGGATGCCCAGTTTACTTCTCATATCTGGAAGGGACTATAGAGGGATTTGGATACACAGGAACTTCTAAGTACAGCATACCATCCCCAGACATATGGCATGTCCAAATGGACGGTTTAGGTTTTGAAGGACATGCATCGAGCATGCGTCCTGAGTATTGGGGGCTCTTGGGAGATACACATAACCCTAGTGGAGTTTTACTACAATAACAGTTTTCAGGTCACGATTCAGATGGAACCTTATGAGTCTTTGTACAGTTGGCCATGCCGATCACCCCTAAGTTGGCTGGAGGTAGTAGAGGCAGTTATTTTGGGCCCATGTCTTTTCTAGGAGACCACTAAGAATGTGGATTTGACTCAGAAGAGGGTGGATACGGCACCGTTTTGGCAGAAATCCTATGTTGATCGATGGAGATGAACATTGCAGTTCGAGGTCAGAGATTAAGTTTTATTACATGTCACGCTGAGGTTTGTAAATAGTAGGATTAGGAGATATGGGGAGATTTCTCTGGGATACGTTGGGTTGTTTGAGGTTTTAGAGGGAGTCGGGTCAGTTTCCTATTAGTTGTAGTTACCTTAGATGTACCGTTCTATGCATGACATATTCCATGATTCTCATCTAAGAAGTTACTTTTCTGACCAGTATCATGTTTTCAAACCTGAGGAGGTTGAGTAGGAGGTGGACGAATCCTTCTAGGAGCACCCATTTTGCATTTTGGATCGTAGAATGAAGGTACTCCCTGGACGATCTGTTCCTCTGGTATGCATTCTATGGAAGCACTGTAAACTATAGGACGAGACTTCCGAGAGGGAGGTCGACATACAATAACAGTGGGTAAAGTTGTTTGATGTTTCATATTCACCACCCTTGGAAAGGAAATTTAGGGATGAATTGATTGTAAGGAGGATGTTTTTCAGAACCCAGATCTTCATTTTAGGTATGGATATTTATTTTATGTTTTTTTGAGGAAACAAGAGAATTGGTAATTTTCTAAGTACACACCGTGTCCTTTTGAGTTCACATTGTGTACCAGGTTGCCACTTATAGTTGTGTACTCGCCT
Source organism: Viscum album (assembly GCA_963277665.1). Taxonomy (NCBI): domain Eukaryota; kingdom Viridiplantae; phylum Streptophyta; class Magnoliopsida; order Santalales; family Viscaceae; genus Viscum; species Viscum album. The sequence continues at coordinate 197,701,098 of OY728121.1, read as the reverse complement.
TGTAACGGCTGAGTTCAAGGCCATGTATGAGACATGGCAGAATGCCTAAAATGGAGGTCGGTTGAGGCTAGTACATGGTGTTTACATTAAATGAACACACCATGGACTTTCTTTTTATGAAACAAATTATTGTGGGGTCACATCTCATCTCCGGAAATATCTTCTTCTCCCCTCTTTTCATATAGGAGAGTGATGAACAGCTGAAGAACATCGAGCTCTTCCTAGTTCTCCATCGGAGCTCTGATTGAGATGTCACCAGGTGAGTTGGATTCCCACCGGTTGAGTTTTCTCTTCCCCTAGAGCATATCTTCCTGATGCCTCCTCTCTCAGGATTATTTCAAGGTTGATAGTTTTTCACCTTTTTTTTAGATATACGTCGTTCTAGGCCAATTCAATGACCGAAATTCAATATTTTTGATCATACAACATCATGGTAGGTAGTTTTTGCCTTTATTTGATTGTATTTGGATTATATATGCTTAAATCGCTAAATCCCAATGTTTGGGGTACTACGTGTTTTGGGATTTATCCCTGATCAATACCTTCTATGGTTTTTTGATTGAGAAACAGTTATTGATTATGCATAAGGTTTTATACCTTGATTATGGGTGTGTTTCCCTTACTTGATTTGTTTAGGTTAATTTGGTCTAGAATGTCTGTTAGGCATGATTGGATTTCTCTGCCTCATGTTTTTAGGATAGAGTTACTGATTAAATGAGATGCATGTGATTCACATTGTGAATGTATGACCAATAGGAATTTGACTATGAGAGATTCCCAAGGTAGGGTCATTTATGTATAATTTGTTGTTATATTGTCCCATAGGTAGTGAGTGTGAGAGCTACCAGGTGGTCATAGACCAGAGGGGTTAGACTATGGGATCTACCTAGAGGGTCATTATTAAATGAATGTGGGACCCATGGGAATTGAATATGAGAGCTGCCATGTGGTTATTATATTGTATTGTCGCTATGTAGTCAAAGAGGGTATTGACTGTGAGAACTACCAAGGTTTTCGTTTGTAAATGATTAGTGCTATGTGGGACCAAAGCGGTTAGATTGTGTGAGCTTCCCCAGAGGGTCATTATCTATTAAAAGGATGACGTTTTAAAACCAAATCAGTTAGACTTTGGGAATATTCCCATAGTGTTTCTTTTGAATGATTAAATGGTTGTGACGAGTCTTCCAAGACAAAGTACATGCTTGGACTTGGACTTACTTTTTGTTAGATGGTCAAATAAGACATCTATTTTTCTTTTAAACATTGGATATAGAGATTAGGCTAGATCTCGGGAATTCATTATTCAAAAGTTTCAATAATTAATAAATGTAAATGAATATAATTGAAACTGTATAACTGTTTACTTTTGAGTACTTCCTAGTTTATTACTTCATTTTTGTATATTACCTGCTATATATATTCAAATACAGTGAGGCATAGATCTTTTGGTGATTTCCTATAGGGATTCATCTCACACCCTATTTAGGTCATGCTTTTGGACCCAAACTGATTATATGGTTGCAGATATAGATAAGGGAAAGATCCCTTCTTCATCAGGTATATGATTGTTGTTAGATCTGGAGAGAATGGGAGCATGACGAGGCTTGAAATGCTATTGCAGTTTACAAATTTTCTATAATTTTGTTTAGTATTCAATTTCAAGCATTGAGACTTTTTTTTAAGCTTTCCAAGACACGTGTGACAGGAATCATTTATATATATGCTTTGGTTATTTTATTACTATCATTCTTCAACTATTTACTTTTTTTGTATGGTATTACTACTTCTTCTACTATTAACTAGTTTTTGTTCATAGTGTATACTTTTCCAATGAGGACATAGTTTCCCCATTATCATACCTTTATCCTCATTGCTAGTTGGTAGCATCTGGTGTTTCGGGAAATGTTCTTGAGGTCATGTGACCAACCTGGTTCAGGGAACTTTGGGGTGGTGACTGGGTTCGTGATGTTACATTATATATAATTTCACTGAATATAAATATATTTACTAAAATTTAATTATTATTAATCTATTTTATAGTTTTATGAATATATACTTTATTTATATTTTGGAACATCCATTATAACTTCAATTAGAAATTCCACTGGAACTTCCACCGAAAATCTTAATGGATTTATAGTTTTTATTTATAGATATTTTGTATAAACTACATCTTCAATATATCTTATAAGGTAATTTATTATAAAGTTTTCTAAATATCTATATATATTCTTTTCACTTTTATTCAGGTATTATATACATTTTTAAATGGTAAATTATATTTTTCTATAAAATTTATTTAAAAAATGCAATAAATATTTTATATAATTGGATTTAATATAAATAAATTTATTACAATTTATTTTTTATTAATTTATTTTTTATTTTTACAAATATATATATTTTTTATTTTGCAACTTCCCCTTGAACTTCCACTGAATATTTCATTGGAACTTTCACTGGAACTTCAACTAGAACTCATAATGGATTTATAATTGTTATTTATATAGATTTTGTAATACAATATATATAATATAACTTCTAAGTGCATTTATTATGTATTTTATAAAATATATACATTTATTTTCATTTTTATTCATTTATTATATATATTTTTCAATGGTTAATTTTATTATTTATATAAATTTTATTTTTTCAAAATTTATTTTAAAAGTAAAACATGTATTCTATATAATTTCATTTAATATAAGTACATTTATAAAATTTTAGTTAACATTTTCCCATTTATTTATTTTTTTATTCCTAATAATGTAAATTCCTCATTGACATTTTACAATTTAAATAAAAATGTGATTTTTTCTTCAAATTGGAATTTTTTATTTTTACTTCCATTATAAAGTATATTATTTTTATTCCATTAAAAATTATATAATTAAAATGATAATAAATTTATAAAATAATGAGTTTCTCTGTCACGACCCGCCTTCACCAAAAGGAGGTAAGGGTTAGCAGATTGTCAGGCCATTCCTTCTTTATGTTGATGGAGAGATAATGACCCCAATACCCACCTTCAATAGGTCCCGAAGTGGCGACCAGCACCAAGGGTATAAAATCACACACTAAATAGAAGAATTACCCTTTTTCTTTTAATAGGATCGGGAGATAAGATAGTAAATCCAACAACACCAAAACTAAAAGTGAAAATACAACTAAAAATAAACAATTCCCATATGCATGTTAAAAGGTAAAAGATACAAGTCACAAAACTCCAAAGGTAAAAAGATACCAAGAAAAAAAAGGAAAACACCAATAGCAACTGCCCCAAAGGTCCAAGATGGTACGGTCCTACACGATCCCTTAAGTCCTCCTGGAAACCTGAAAGAAGTTTTATATACGTAGGGTGAGAATAAAAGTATACTCAGTAGGGAAAAACAAAGACTCCCGTGCATAAGTGGGGAGGCATACTAATGCCCTGTGAGAAAAGAGATAACCAAGAACCTAGCAAGGAAACTAACCACCCAAGCCAAGCCAAGGCACACTCCCCAAATAACGCAAGTCAAGTAATGTATAGTACTAGCACATCAATGTTTGGGTACCCCGCACCACTTTCCCACTGGTTATTGAAGACATCCTACGCATCAGACCAATCTCGCCATTCTCACTGCAGTCCCACTACAATACCCCGCCCGCACACACATGGGCCACAACCAGACATCCCGCCCGCAAACTCCTGGGTCACAACCACTAACCCACCCATAGGCACCTGGGCCACAACTGTCACACGTAACCACGCTTGCAAACACCTAGCCAAGAACAACCACCGCCACGCCCGAAGACACCTGGGCTAGAAGAACTACCGCCATGCCCGAAGACACCTGGGCCTCATCCTGAAGATACTTGGGAAACCACCTGCCCGCACACACCTAGAAAAAACACCACACTACCCTTCCTGAATATTCTTGGGCTAATATAGGACTTCAGGCCAACACAGCCTGCCCGTAGAGTCTTGGGATATTCGGGAAAGGGATCAGAAAAGGAGCTAATAACTACCCACTCCAAGGAGTGTTGGGAAAAACACCCTCCCCCATGAAATGGGGTGTTCGGCACTATGTTCTCAACATGGGTGGGGCGTGAATAAGAAACACAAAAACTACAATTATATGTATAGGTAACAAGCACTCACCCAATCTAGGTTTTTCTTCAGCCAGCCTAAATAACATTGTCTTTACTATTCATTCTGAAGAGAAGAGAACAGAACCCATGCCCAAGTCAAAAATCACACAAAACCAAATCCTCATTTGTCCCATCCTTGTTTTCATGTTCAGCAATAATGTTTAAATAAGTTTCTACAACCACTTGGGAAACTAGTAAGCGCAATCACAAGCCAAGTAAAAAAGTACACCCAAAAGCAATTTATACATTCACAGCCAGTTCTCTTATAAAAATACATCAAGTGAGACCCTTCCAATTACTGGAACCAAAGCAGTCCCAATTTCCCAGAACTATGAATATGAAGGTTTCACAATAGAAGAGGATCCCACCCTAATACGTGATACAAATAGAGGATCCCATCCTCACATCCACATCACCCTATCATTCTAAGACCCATCCAAAAAAAACCATCAGTCCACCCATACTCGTCTTGTGGAGGAAACAACCAAACCAATACTACAAATACAAGGTACAATCAACAGGTATTTTTAGTTTTAAAATATTTAACACACTCCCTGATTTCGATTCCACTAGGTTGAAACTGGGGTTATCATAGAAAAGGAGTTGATCCTGGTGCTCCCAATTTATTTAGCCTAATATATGTAATTAACCAATTTCCTTTACACAGCAAAAGGTTCACAACAAAAATACATGCCATTTAAAAATTACAAGAGGTAAGGGATTATTAGTGCACAGATAAAGACCACCAACGGCCATGATTTTCAGTAGGCGTATGCCCACACAATTCAAAAATCATTAATCATGAAAGAGGAGAAAAACAGAGTAGCATCATCGATCACACCCCTCCCCTTCATTCACTGGAATACATTTATTATCTTCATTAAATTTTGTTTCATCCAATTCTACGGAAGTAGTACCTTACCCACCCCGCAAGATACATAGAATGGAGAGACAAAGGTGAAACCCCTACCTAATTGATCACAGATCAACATTAAGTCCCTGCGTGAGTAGTAGGATCTCCATGGAACACGATCAAGGAAAACTTCGTCGGGTTACAACTCGTTGGGAGGAAGGGTACTCTGACTGCATGGTGATCGGGAAAAGAAAACGCAGGGAGATTTAGGTTATAAGGGCTGATAAGGGCTGATAAGGGCTGAGATACAACACACCCAGGACGCTTAAGATACAGAGAGAAAAACTCAAAACCGCATAAGGAGTGGGATCGTGGGTTTACCACACGGCTGGGACACCCCACACGTCAATAAAGTTTCCCCACCTTTTGGGGCACTTTAAACCGACCCACGCCTGGGTACCTCACTAATAATTTAATTAAACGACATTAATGGGCATTAATTGGCTTTAAAATAGGCTTAAAGAAGTCCAAACAAGGTTTAAAACCCTATTCACACAAAAAGGAAGAGCTATTGAAAAACATGTGGTCACCAGTAGGCCAGGTCTACCGGTAGGCGGACCCACCGGTAATTTGAGGCTACCAGTTGGCCAAGATACCGGTTTTCCAAAGCTACATGTAGGCCGAGCCACCGGTAAGCTGCAGCTACCTGTAGGACGAGCTACCGGTTGGTCGCGGCTTCTGGTAGGTCGAGCTACCGGTACGACGAGCTACCGATAGACCGAGCTACCGGTAGACCGAGATACCAGTAGACCGAGCTATCGGGAGGCCTACTACTGGTAGGCCTACTATTGGTAGACAAGGCTTCCGGTAAACGGAGCTACCGGTAGGCCGAGCTACTGGAAGGCCAAGGCTACCGTTAGGAGCCTTTTCACCGAGATGCTGTGATAGCTTCCCAGACTACCCCAAACACCTAACCATCAGATTTTTACCAAGTAATGGACCACAAAAACCTGATCCATTACATCAGATAGTTATCAAACTATTCTCGTCCTTGATAATATAATAACAACCCAGAAAGGAGAAAAATGGGGTCCAAACAACCACCCTCTAAAGATACTTCTCAGGGGAAAACCCATGAGTTATTCGGAAGCTGTGATAGAACCCTCCCCCTACATCCAGGAATACTCCCCCAAGAGTTATCAACCTCAAACATTCACAACAAGCACAAGAATCACACTATCCAACACATGAGTTAGAGAGTCCCTTCCTACATGTCAAGATATTATCCGCTTTGGGCGGCACTGACTCGCCCGCACGGGTTTATTCGCATCCACATTAATGCATCCTGATTAGTAGCCAAGTTTTCTCATCATCGCAAATTTGGACACACACAAAGAGAACAGGGAACAGATCATCTAATAGCTAAGAAAAAAAAGCATTTCATATATTAAAGTACAAGGTACAATATCTCAACAAGGATGAGAACAAGAATAACATGGAGTCAAAACAGCTCTGGGTACTGAATGCGTAACTGGGCCTCCCGCTCCCAAGTACTCTCTTCCAGGCCACCATGCCTCCACAACACACGAACCAAGGGGATGGTTCATCCCTGAAGCACTTTCTCTTTACGTTCCTCGATCCTGATTGGTCGTTCTATGAAGTTCATGTCATCTTCGACATCTAAATCTCCCCAATCAATGATGTGGGATTCATCATGTAGATATGGAAAAATCCGGGAGATATGGAAGACGTCATGTATCCTCAGTCGCAGCAGTGGCAATGCTAGATGATAAGCCACTTTTCCGACCCGCCATAACACTTCGAAGGGTCCGATGAACCTGGGGGAAAGCTTTCTTCCCTTGCTGATCCTCTATTGTCCACGCCGAGGGGAGACCTTCAAGAACACGTGGTCTCCTACCTCAAAATCCAAGGTCCTTCTCCTGCTATCTTCATATGAATTTTGTCGGTCCTGGGCCTCCTTCATCCTTTCCCGTATAATTTGAACCTTCTCTGTCGTTCCCTGCACCACCTTCGGCGAAAAGATGCATGCCTCTCCGACTTCGGTCCAGCACACGGGTGAGCGGCATGGCCTCCCGTACAAGGCATCGAACGGAGCCATACCAATGGTAGAGTGATAGCTATTATGGTAGGAAAACTCTATCAGAGGCAAGTGTCGCACCCACGATCCTCCTGAGTCCAGAACACATTCCTGCAGTATATCCTCCAAGGTTTGGATGGTGCACTTTGTCTGTCCATCTGTATAGGGGTGGAAGGCAGTACTAAGGCGTATCTGGGTGACAAAAGCATGTTTCAAACCCCTCTAGACTCGTGAGGTAAGTCATGCGTCCCTATCTGAGACTATGGAACTCGGAACTCTATGCAACCTCAGTACCTCATCCATATATCTCTATGATAGAGCATCCAATGCACCCGACTCCTTGATAGCCAGAAAGTGATCCAATTTTGTCAACTGATACACTACTACCCAAATGGAATCGTATCCCCCTTTCACCATGGGTAGTCTTGTGACTAAATACATCGATATGTCATCCCACTTCCACTCGAGGACACCTAGAGACTATAGCAGTCCGCCTGGAACATGGTGTTCAGCCTTCACCTACGGACACACTAGGCACTTGGCCAAAAACTCGGCCACTGCTCGCTTTACTCCGGGCCACCAATACTGTCTCCTCAGGCCCTGATACATCTTGGAAACTCCATGGTGCACTGCTAGGGGTGAGTTTTGGAACTCACTAAGAACCTGGTCGTGCATCACCTCTGGAACAAACAACTTCCCTCGGAAAAGCATTTGGTTCTGACCATCCTCCGTCCACCCTTCCAGAGCATTGCCCTGGTCAACTCAGTCACGCGTCACTTCGCATTCTAGGTCTCCCCACTGAGACTATTCCACTTTCCACAAAAGAAAATATTGCTCTGTCATCTGATACATGAAACCTCCACCGCTATCCATCCTTCCATCCAGGTGCAAGGCAGCCAACTCCTCCATTGCCTTCCAGGCATCTGCCGACTCTCAGACTGCATCCTTCTGCGACCTCCTTCTCAAGGCATCATCCACTACATTCCCTTTTCCCGAAGGGTAGGAAATATCGAAGTCGTAATCCTGGAGGAACTCCATACACCTTCGCTTCCATAAGTTTAGGTCCCACTGGGAGAATACATACCTCAAGCTTTTGTGATCCGTGGAGACCACAAAGCATTACCTGATGAGGTAATGCCGCCATAACTTCAGTGCAAAAATGACTACTCCAAGTTCCTAATCATGGGTGTAATAATTACGCTCATGAGGGCATAGCTGCCTAGACCCATAAGAGATCACCCCTTGTTTCTGCATCAACACACATCTGAGACCTTGCTCCGAAGCATCACAGAACACCTTATATGCCGCCCCTTCATCTGGAAGTCTCAGCACTGGGGCACTAACCAATATCTTTTTAAGATAGCTGAAGGATACCTCACACTGCTCACTCCACACGAAAACCCGGTCCTTCTTGGTCAAGGCTATCAAAGGGGATGCAACTCGGGAGAAGTTGGGTACGAACCTCCGGTAATAACCAGCAAGCCCGAGGAAACTACGAACCTCTTCCACGTTCATGGGTGCTGCCCAAGACACAACCGCCTCAAACTTTGATGGGTCCACCACTACCCCATTCTCGGACACTACGTGCCCAAGGAAATGCACTTATTGCATCTAGAACTTTCATTTCGACAACTATCCATAGAGCTGGTGTTGTCGGAGGACCTCTAAAATCATCCTTAAATGCTCCACGTGGTCCTCCCTTGATCTTAAATAGATCAGGATGTCGTTGATGAACACAACTACGAATAGATCCAGGTACTCCTGGAAGATGGAGTTCATGAGCCCCATGAACATAGCCGGGGCATTCGTAACACCAAAAGGCATGACTACAAACTCAAAGTGCCTATATCTGCACCTAAAGGCCGTCTTCGAGATGTCTTCCTCCTTTACCCACAACTGGTGATACCCAGACCGTAGGTCGATCTTCGAGAACCATCCTACACCCTTCAGCTAGTCGAAAAGATCGTCTATCCTCAGAAGAGGGTAGTGATTCATGATTGTTACCTGATTCGGCCTCCAGTAGTCTGTACACAACCTGAGACCACCGTTCTCCTTCTTTGCGAACAAAACTGGAGCACCCCACGGGGACGCACTCGGTCGAACATAACCCCTCTTCATCAGATCTTCAATCGGAATCCGCAGCTCTCGTAGTTCCAAAGCTACCATCCGGTAAGGAGCCATGGAAATCCGACGTGCACCGGGCTGCAAGTCTATCCCAAACTCGATATCACGTCGAGGGGGTAGAGTTGTTACCTCCTCAGGAAATACGTCCATAAACACACTGACGATCACTAGTACCTCCACCATCTCAACATCTACTGACTCTACTGATATCTCAGTTAACAAGGAGAGGAGGGGTTCTTCTCGCCTCCTGCCCTTCTGACCGCTTCTCTCACTGGTGAAAGTAACACATCGGCCGCCCATGTCTGAAAACACGACCCTTCCTCGGAATAAGTCGATGACGGCACACACAGAGAACAGCCAGTCAATGCCTAGGATGACATTATATGGTTGTATCTGCAATAGTAGGAGGTCCCTGACTGACTGATGTGGCCCTATCATCAGTCTGTATCCTCGACAAAGATATAACAATTCGGTCTGACCTCCGATTGGTGTCCTCAGCACTAGGGGCACTGGAAGTCTCTCAGCATCTATATCCAAAGCATGGGCTATATTGGGTGCAATTAAGGAGTGAGAATCTCTGGTATTGAACAAGGCATAAGCAAGGGTTCTAAACAAACTGATTGTTCCTCGAACGACCTCTGGTCCTGCTGGAACTGCTGCCTCTACGGCATGCAATCTCCCACGCCTAGCTCCTCTACCTCTCGGCTTTCGGCCGCCTCCCCGACCATGCCATGGTCGAGTTCCCTAAGGAGTGCCCTGAGGTTGGCCTCGACCTACAACGCCTTCCCTCGGATGAGCGGGAGCTCGCTTCCCCTATTGCTGCTGCTGGAAGGGCCTATCTGGAAGTAATTGCTGGGGTGGGTGCTGGGCCTATCTGCCACCACCGTACTGTACTCGGTATGGGCACTGATTCTGGAGATTTCCATGGCTCCTACATACGAAGAACCTTGGTCCTGGGCCCAAAGGAAAAGGGCGAGGACCGGCGAACCAAAACTGGAACTATTGTGTCCTGCTCCGTGCTGGTCGGAACCTAGAGGGTCCTGATGCTGGAGGCCTGGTGCTGAAGACATTCCCCTTCGATGATCCCAGCTGGATCCCGTCTGGTGACACACCTCCTAGCGTGTGCATCCTCTCCACCACTTCGGCCTTCTTTTGGACATTTAAGTATGTCAGCAAGGTGAAGGGGGTAACAGCGTACTGGAGGGAGGGTCGAAGCGCCACCTCTAAACGTCTCTCCGGAGACTCCTCATCCAGAAAGAGGTCTGTAGAAAAGTGGAGGAGATCCTTGAACTTGATTCCCAGCTCCCGTACTGACATACTCCCCTTATATAGGGAGAGTATCTCCTGCCTCTTCTTATCTATCATTGTAGAAAAGAGGAATTCCGCCCGGAACTGCTTCTCAAAATCTTCCCATGCCACCTCAGCCTCTCTCTTCTCCCCCGGGTAGAGCATCCACCACTGACGCACTACTCCCTGCATCTGGCTCACGGACATAGGAACCTAGTACACTGTTGGATCCTGAATCATGCCGAAATATATCACCAACTCCTCTAGCTAGCTCTTCATCTTCATGTCAGAGGTGTTTCCCTCGTACTTCTCAAGGGTTTTTCGCTGGAAGGCTCGAAGCGTCTTCTGCCACTGGTCTTCCTCCTCCTCTCGATCAGCCCTCTGCTGATCAGCCATGTCAACCTCCTAGGCCTCGATCACCCGTACAACTCATGGTCCTCTTCCGAGGGCCATATTTGTAAGGTAAACAAAGAATCCCTAAGCCGAAGTAGTGCAGAATATTGTTCTTAAAACTCCTTAAACTTATTAATCATTTTAATTTCCCAAAACACCCCATAAACATGAGAAAACAAGTCATTATGATGAATGTACCTTTACTAGGGTCTCTACCATGAAATCAGCATAGCCTCACTTGGTCGTTCGGTAGGTCTTGAGTCCTTGCATCAGATCACGGGGGGCCCTAAAATCCCGTGTTCTAGCCGGTCTTCCCTGGACTAATTCACACACCAAGGTCACCCAAAACTGTTGCCCTATCATCCCATGTAATCCTCACTGTGCCTAACTCCAGACTCCATACAATCTCTCAACCACCTCTGATACCATTCTGTCACGACCTGCCATCACCAAAAGGAGGGAAGGGTCAGCAGATTGTCAGGCCCTTCCTTATTTATCTTGAAGGAGAGATAATGACCCCCAAAACTCACCTTCAATAGGTCCTGGAGTGGAGACCAGCACCAATGGTATAGAATCATGCACTAAATGGAAGGCATTTCCCTTTTTCTTTTAATAGGAACGAGAGATAAGATAATAAATCCCACAACACCAAAACTGAAAGTGCAAATATGGCTGAAAATAAACCATTCCCATATGCATGTTCAATGGTAAAAGATACAAGTCACAAAACTCCAAAGGTAAAAAGATACCAAGAAAAAAAGTAAAACCACAAAAGCAACTACCCCAAAGGTCCAAGCTAGTAAGGTCCCGCCTGATCCCTGAAGTCCTCCTGGAAACATGAAAGCAGTTTTATATACGTAGGGTGAGCATACAAGTATACTCAGTAGGGAAAAAACAAATACTCTCATGCACAAGTGGGGAGGCATACTAATTCCCTGTGAGAAAAGAGATAAACAAGCACCTAGCAAGGAAACTAACCACCCAAGCCTCACCAATGCACACTCCCCAAATAACGCAAGTCAAGTAATGTATAGTACTAGAACATCTATTTTTGGGTACCCCGCTCCACTTTCCCACTAGTTATTGAAGACATCCTACGCATTGGACCAATCCCACCATTCTCACCGCAGTCCCACTTCCATACCCCACCCCCACAAACCTAGTCCATAACCACACATCCCGCCCACAAACACCTCGGCCACAACCACTAACCTTCCCACGGACACCTGGACCACAACTGTCAAACGTAACCATGCCTGCAAACACCTAGGCCAGAACAACCACTGCCATGCATGAAGACACCTGGGCAAGAAGAACTATTGCCATGCCTGAAGACACCAGGGCCTCATCTCGAAGATACTTTGGAAACCACCTACCCGCACACACCTGGGACAACCACCACACTAACCTACCTAATGATTATTGGGATATTAATGGACTTCAGGCCATCACAACCTGCCCTTAGAGTCTTGGGATATTCGGGAAAGGGAGAAGAGGAGCTAATAACCAGCCACTCATAGGAGTGTTTGAAAAAACACCCTCCCCCATGAAATGGGGTGTTCGGCACTAAGTGCTCAACTTGGGTGGGGCGCGAATAAGAAACACAAAAACTACAAGTATATTTATAGGTAACTATAAATCACCCAATCTAGGTTTTTCTTCAGCCAACCTAAAGAACACTATCATAACTATTCATTCATAAGAGAAGCGAACAACACCCATGCCCATGTTAAAACTCACACCAAACCAAATCCCCATTTGTCCAATCCTTGTTATCATTTTCAGTAATAATGTTTAAATAGGTTTATTCACCCACTTGGGAAACTAGTAAGCATAATCACAAGACAAGTAAAAAACTACACCCAATGGCAATTTAAGCATTCAAACCTGGTTCTCTTGTAAAAACACATCAAGTGAGACCCCTCCATGTATTGGAACCAAAGCAGTCCCAAGTTCCCATAACTATGAATAAGAAGGTTTCACAACAGAAGAGGATCCCACCCCAATTCGTGATACCAATAGAGGATCCCATCCTCACATCCACATCACCCCAGAACTCTAAGCCCCTATCGAAGAAAACCATAAGGCCACCCGTACTCAGCCCATGGAGGAAACAACCAAACCAATACTACAAACACAAGGCAGACTCAACAGGCATTTTCAGATTTAAAAGACTTAACACACTCCATAATTTTGATTCCACTGGGCTTAAACCGAGGTTATCATAGAAAAGGAGTTGATCCTAGTGCTCCCAATTTATTTTGCCGAATATACGTCATTAACCAATTTCCTTTACAAATAAAAAGATTCACCACCAAAATACAAGCCATTTAAACATCACAAGAGGTAAGGTTTTATTAGTGCACAAAGAAAGACCACCAACGGCCATGATTTTCAGTAGGCGTATTCCCACACAACTCAGAAATCATTAATCATGAAAGAGGATAAAAACAGAGCAGCATCATTGATCACACCCCTCCCCTTCATTCATTAGAATCAGTTTATTATCTTCATTAATGTTTGGTTCATCCAATTATATAGAATCAGTAGCTTACCCACCCCGCAAGACACACAGAAAGGAGAGACGAAGGTGAAACCCCTACCTAACTGATCAAGGATCGATGTTAAGTCCTCGTGTGAGTAGTAGGAGCTTCACAGAACACGATCAAGGAAAAACTTGCTGGGTTACAACTAGTCGGGAGGAAGGGTACTCTGACTGCAGGGTGATCAAGAAAAGAAAACGTTGGGAGATTTAGGTTATAAGGGCTGATAAGGCCTGATATACATCACACCTAGGACAGTTAATATATGGAGAGAAAAACTCACAACCACGTAAGGAGCGGGATCATGGGTTGACCACGCGGTTGGGACACCCCCCACGTCATTAAAGGGTCCCCACATTTCGGGGCAGTTTAAACTGACCCACACTAGGGTACCTCACCAATCATTTATTTAAATAACATTAATGGGAATTAATGGGCTTTAAAATAGGCTTAAAGGGGTCAAAACAAGGTTTAAAACCCAATTCGCGCATAAAGGAAGCGCTACTAAAAAACTCGTGGTCACCAGTAGGCCAGGTCTACCGGTATGCCAAGCCACTGGTAAGCCGAGGATACTGGTAGGCCAACCTACCAGTAGGACAAACCTACTGGTAGGCCGAGCCACTGGTAAGCAGCGACGACCGATAGGCCAATCGACTGGTAGGTCACGGCTACCGGTAGGTCATGCTACCCGTATGCTGAGCTACCAGTAGACCGAGCTACCGGTAGACCGAGCTACCAGTAGTCCGAGCAACGGGAAGACCGAGCTACTCGTAGACCGAGATACCGGTAGGCCGAGCTACCGGTAGGCCTGCTACCAGTAGCCCGAGGTACCGGTAGACCTGCTACAAGTAGGCCGAGCTACCGGTAGGCCAAGGCTACCATTAGGAGCCTTTTCACCGAGAAGCTGTGATAGCTTCCCAGACTACCCCAAACACATAATCATCATATTTTTACCAAGTAATGCACCCCAAAAACCCGGGCCATTACATTCTCTTTATTTGAGAAAATTTTATTATTTTCAAACAAAATTTTTAGAAAACTTTTCAGTGTAATAATTATTTGTTATATTTTTCTATGTACTTATTTTTAATTTCATTCATTAAATTCTTCTATAAACATGAAATGATTTTTAGTTGTTTACAAAATTATTTTAGAAATAAAAAATTATATTTAAAAAAAATAGTAATTTATAGGGAATTTATATTTTCAATGTTATTTTTTTATAAATTGATATGTTTAAAATAGAAATTTATATCACCATTTTTAGTATCTATTTTTTTATATTTTTATGTTTTGTACAAATTTTTTTATGTTTTTTTATATCAACTTTATATATATTATTTTTTATATGTTTTTATTTTTTAGTAATTTATAGCATTTTTGAATAATTTTAAATAGAATTTAAATTTCCAACATTTTAATTTTTTGATATGTTTTTTTATATGTTTTGGATATGTTTTATAATGGGTTATATTTTTTGTAATATATTACAAATGTATGTAAGTGATAAAATCATAGGGTAAAATGGGTCTTTGTAAAAATTGTGACAATATTCTTCTTTTTATTTTACAATTGGACATCTATCATTTTTTTGAACATGAGTCAACATATTTAGTGTACTGAATTTTCATGTAAACCCCCATAATTGGATACTATGTTAGTCCTAACTCGTGTTCCGATGTTAAAATTAAATTAATCATTTAAAAAAATCAGAACTAAATTTTCTTTAAGTAATTAAATTTAAAATTAATGTATGGATTTCTGGTAATTCATAAATGCATATAGCCATAAAAATCATGATTAAGTCCATTTAGAATATTAATTCTAGATTATGCAAATCATATTCATTTCTAATTAAATATCTAAATCATATATAAATTCCCAATTAATGTGTCATTATTTTGAACCCACATTTTAAAATGGAGGGTTATTCTAATTAAATTTAATGATCAGGTTACAAATGGAATTAAGCACTGAAATTAAAAACTAATTCATAGTTTATAGTTTAAATCAAAAAAATGAATAAATAATTAAAAATAAAAATTATATTCATCTTTCAATAAATTCTATAATTATCCAATGTAAAAAAATCAATGAATTAACTCAGTTTTAACTAAATTAGGGGTCATAGAAAATGAAAATCAGTTTAATTTTTTTTTAAATTTTAAGCTCTCATTATACCTTTATAAATAAACCGCATTTGAATGCATGATTTTTTGTGCATATGAAATATAATATTTTATTTAAAATTTGAATTCAATTTTAATCGTGAAACATGTGATTTTTTTAAAAATGAGATATATTTTTAAGGAAATTGAGGAAAATGACAACCATATTCTTTTCGACAAGTGGGAACAAATAAAAATGGAATCTAACATCCAAGCTATAAAGTATGGCCAAAATTTGATTCTAAGAACTAATAGTTTCTTTCAAATATAAAAAAAAATTAATAATTAAATTATAGCCAAAAAATATTGTTTTTTCATGGAAATCTATAAAACTAATTCTCTATTCATTTATGACATGTAGAAATAAACTGTGAATAAATTCAACATTTTTTATGCTATATATGAAAAAAGGTATCTTTCAACAAATAAAATTTTTTTTATAATTTTTTAATGAGCATAAAATTATAACAAAAATGAGCTAATATAGTAAGTTTATCAATGAAATCTCAAAAATAATTATCGAGTAATTTTTAATTTTATGGCATGAAACTTGAATGAACTTGAAAATATAGGTTCTCAATATATTTCAACGTTTTTTAAATTTAATTACTTTTTTAAATATGAATTGAGAATAAAATGTTCAAAACGATCAAATGGAATAAGTTTATTAGGTAAATTTAGAACAAAAATTCTAAAGATATCTATGAAATGTGTGAATGAACCATAATTTGACATTTAATGTATTCAAAATGATCAACTGTATCATTTTCATTAAAAATATGTTATTTATTTAAAGAATGTTTCTATTATATTGTTTTAAAATCCCCCCCCCTGTGGGCGTGTGGGTGGTTTGAATGGGAGGAGTTTGGGGCGTGCATCGATGAGTTGAGTCCTTGGGCATGTTTTCAGTTCCTACATGTGTTTTACAACAGTACTATACTATTTTTTTAAATGATATAATATTTGGAAAATAAATGATTTAATCCTTTCAGGTTTTATTTTTTATGTTTTGTAACTCCTATCTTTTAAATGCAATCATTACCATAGAAACAACTTTATCTAGTGCTAGTGCTAAAATAAGTATAGATAAAGGGAGTACCTTTATCAGTACTAACAAAAAGACCTGATAAAAGGTGATTTTAATAGTGATAAAAAGTGAAGTTAAAAGTACCCCTTTATAAGTATATTTTTTGCATTGATTAAGGTACCCTTTTATCAGCATTTTTTTAGTTAAGTTAAATTAACTCCATTAATCAGTTCATTTTTTGTAGTGTTGTTAAATGAAGTATTTATCAGTGCTTTTTTTAGTAGCACTGATAAAGGAGTTATTTATCAGTGCTTTTTTATTGGTGGTGATAAAAAATATATTTTAAAATATATATATATTTCATTAAAAATATATTTACATAACAACATATAAATATTGTTATATTGATATAAATATAATATTTTTATAAAATATGATTTATATAAGGCTAGAAATGCATTTAAACTTAATATATAAGATATTTAGGGTAAATTTATTATAAACTAATTAAAAATTAATATTAATTAAAAATTGCTAAATACTATCATGTAATAGTCATTTAATAACAACTTGACGATACAAAAAATGAAGAAATTAATAGAAAATCTAAAATAAGATCAAAATGTGACACGAACATCAAACAACCATAGATTTTGATTCTGGTGTTTGTTTGGGTTATACCATACATCAAATCGATGGTTGTGATAAGCTCTATGCATTGGAGACATGAGGGAACTCCTTGTCACAATTTACGAGGTAATAAAAAGGACCAAAATTTCTCTAAAACAACATTTTTTCTCGGGGTATCCCAATTTTTCAACATTCAATGGACTTACTGCATCATTTAAGGGCGTCTTTTGCCCGTTTTTAGAAAAGATTGAATTTATTCCGAAGTCTTATATTTATATTGATATTATGGTTTTGAAATATTTTCTTTTTTTATAATATAGTTTTATTAATAATCAAATATATAAAAATATAGACATATTTTTTATATATCAACACAGAAAAAGTTAATTATATAAATATATATGTAAACATATTTACATGTAAAGTATCATTTTAAATATATAAACCTTGTCTAAATAAAAAATAATATCCATTTTATTTAAAATAAAAAATTATGAATATTTTTATACATATACAATTAATGTATATTTAATTTATATATATATATATATATTTGTGTGTGTGTTGACAAACAGGTATGTATTAATCTAAATATTATAATATATGTATATAAATATTAATATATAATATATGAAAATAAATATAAATATGTATAACTGAATTTCTCAATTTCACAATTCTGGGCTTGCCTGAGTGGTAATGGCTTCTGGTAATCTTGTATCAGACCGTGGTTCAAATCTGGGTGGTGGAGAATTTCCACAGGTAGGCGGTGACGTAGGCAGATGGTGATGAAATCAAGCCACAGATAGATGATGACTCATGCAAGATACTACAATGGGCCTTCCTACCAGTTTTTGGGTCTTTGGGCCCTGTAATGGGTTCCATTCCCAGTGGGCCTTTGGTCCATATACTGAATAAATATGGCTTGATAGGTGGGCTATCTCTTGGGGTTATGGTCTACCTTTCCGGCCTGTGTGTGTGGTGGGTGTGTGATTAATGTAATTATACCCCCCGATCACCTATTAAATATAATTATATTTATAAATTCACTCATATATTTAAATATATGTATGTTTGTATGTATTTAAAAGACCACACACACAAAACATATTTTATATATGTATTTAAATATATATATATATATATATAGATAAAAAAATTAACAGAATATATATAAATATATAGATATATTATAAAATAAAAAAGAAAAATAGTCTACGTGAGTGGAAGAGGCTCGAGTTTATGAGGGGGAGAACTCAGTTTCAAATATCACCAAAGGCGGGTGAATGCGTGTAGCTGATCAGAAACCTAGTGTTGTTAAAGGAGGTAGTGTGTCTAGAAGAGTTAATGTTCTTATAAGGGGGTTCCGTCCAAGATTTGTAGATTTTAAATAAAACTAACCTTTATCGGAGTTTTTTAGCATTGATAATAGGGTTCTTTATCAACTCTTTCTTAGTTCTGATAAAAAGGATCTTCTTTTAACAGCACTGAGGATAAAAATTCATTTTTTCGCACTGTTAAAACCATTTCTGGGCACTATTAAACATCTAATCTGTAGTACTAAATTGTATTTAACAATACATAGTTAGATTAATATGTGGTCCACACTATTTTATGATTATATAATTATATATTATAAAATTGATTCTATGCTACTTGAGATTATAAAATATAGTTTATATTCTCAAATTACAAGAATATGAAACACAAAAATTATGTTTCTAATATTTTTTGGAGAAAGGAAAAAAATTGGGTAAATAAAATAAATATTTGGTAGTGATTGTGACAAGTGGTATATATGGAATTTTTGTTGTTTTTAAGAATATTGATTTCCATGAATATAACTATATTACATTTTAGATATTTTTATATTCATTAGTGACCATGAATGAAAGTTTATATATATCATTGAATTCATACCCATATATTATACAAAAATCCCACCCAACCCATTACAAAGAATACTCTTCATAATGTATCCCTTTCAGACCCCAAGCCTCAAATGCTCTTCAATGGAACAACTGAGTAAAATTGGTCTCTCAAACCCTCTTTAGATTTCCAAGACATCAAATCACTAGATATGTAATTACAGGTTTGAAGCACCAGTAGTGGTAGTTGAACCCTTATCATCAATGACCAAATCCTCGATCATTTCCATTAAGCCACCTCAAAAGTTTTATAGTTACCAATGGTATTTTTAGGTATCATCACTAGTTCATGGTGATATCACTTATCACAAATATAGATAAAACTATAAAAGCGCTAGAAATATCATTTATTAGTGAAAAAATAAAAAAAAATCGGAGACCTGATAAAAGCCAGATATTTTTATCTGTGCTATGAAAAAAACTGATAAATTTCTTTTTCATTAGAATTAAAAGAAACAATAGTAAATGGGGAAATTACTAATTCTATCTTTATCACTAATCAATGATCACTTTATAATCTCTAACTTTAGCACTGATAAAAGGACTCTTTCTTAGTGTTACACCTAACACTGATAAAATCCATTACTAGATTTTAAATAATACTAGTAGTTGTATCTATTACACTCGTTAGCGTCTAATAAAAAAATAAAAAAACAATTTAAATTTACACTACACCATTATTTAAATATATATATTACATTAAAGAATTTAATTACAATACCATTAAATTGATATAAATTTCACTTACAAAAAAATAACTACAACCAACCCGAAAAAAGACTCTTGTAGAAGGCCTTCTCCAATTATTAATCCATCCACATAAAAATTAAGTCATCCCCTATAATAAAAAATATTCATATTTTATAAATAGTAGATAAAAAATAAAAAACCAATTGAAATTTAAATATTATGTAATCCATGATAAATTTCATTTGGATTGATAAGAAGTTAATTCATACAAGTCTCAAATAAATAATATTTTGTTGTTATAAAGTATCCTAAAAATATGATTACATTTACTCATTTTTTTAGAATGTGATGCACATTTTAAACTAAATCGACACTTTTAAATTAAAACACACACTTTCAATCAAACCATCCAAACTATGTTCCATAATGACATGGGGTTAATCTCTACACATCAAAAATAAATTATTGATCTTTTTCAAAAAAGTATCAATTTATAATATAAGGATATTTTCATAGATTTAAGCATGTGATGAAAATTTTGAACTGAAATGTCACTTTTAAATGAAAACACACACTTTCAGTCATACCAGGTGCACCGTGTGTCAAATTTAAGGGAGAATAATTCCTAAATTTTACAAATGAATTATAGATTTTTCTTAAACTATCTAAACAATACGAGTTTAAATTCTAAATTTTGAGAATGTGATGCATGCTTTGAACTAAAATTTTACTTTTAAAGTGAAAACATGCTTTTTTTGTCATACTGGTCACATTGTATGCCAAATTGATGTTAGATTAATTAATATTCAACAAAAATTAAATATGGATCATTTTCCTAACGTATAAATATAATCTAAGTTCTCTTTATTAGTTTTGAGTATGTGAAATTCATTTTGAACTAAACTATCACTTTTAAATGAAAACTTTCACTTTGAGTCATTCTGGACACATTGTGTGTCAAATTTATGTGTTGTCAATTCCAACATTGAACAAAACAATTCACAATATTTTCCCTAAAATATCTAGGTAATATAAGTGATTTTCCATGTTTTTTATTATGTGACATGTTTTTTTGAATTAAAATGTCCCTTTTAAACTAAAAACATACATATTTATTTATACTATCCACACCGTGTGTCTAATTGTTTTTGAGATTGATTCAAAAAATTTAAAAGTTAATCATGAATCATTTTTATGAATTATAACATAAATAATACTTTATTTTCTTAGTTTTGATCATGTGACACATGTTTGAACTAAAATGTCACTTTCAAATGAAAATAACACTTTCAGTCAACTCGACCAAACTTTGCATCAGATTGATGTGCGGTTAGTTATTAAATTCCACAAAAGAATTATCAATATTTTTCCTAAAATATCAGGACAATATTAATATGTTTTCTCAGTTTTTATTATGTGATGTGTGTTTATAACTAGAATTCCACTTCTAAACTTAAAACATACACTATAAATCATTCCAGACACACCACAAGTCCAAATGATGTGGGAATAATTCAAATATGTAAAAATGAATGATGTATAATTTTGATAAGCTATCAAGACAATAAGAGTTCATTTTCTCAATTTTGAGTATGAGAAATGTGTTTTGAACTAAAATTTAACTTTTAAAAGAAATCACACACATTTAGTTATACTGGTCACACTGTGTGTCAAATTGATGTTAGGTTAATTCCTATAAATAATAAATTAATTAAATATATTTCACCTAAATTATCAATACAATATGTGTTCATTTTATCCGTTTTGAATATTTGAAACGTGTTTTTAACTAAAATTCCACTTTTTAAAAAGAAAACATGCACTTTTAGTCATGCTGGCGACATCATGTCTAGGATTGATATGAGATTATGTTATATATATAAAAATTAGTTTTGGGTAATTTTTATAAATTATAAATTCAATCTAGTCACATTTTCATGGATTTGATCATGTGAAAATTATTTTTAAATAAAATATCACTTTTAAAAGAAAACATGCACTTTCTTTCATACTGACCACACTATATGTTATATTGATATGAGTTCAATTATTACATGTCACAAATGAATTATTTATATTTTTCCATAAAATATAAATATAATATGAGTGTTTTTTCCTATTTTTGAGTGTGTGATTCGTGTTTTAAAAGAAAATATCACTTTGAAACAAAAAACATGTACATTATGTCACACTAGTCACACCATTTTTTGGATTGATATGAGATTAGTTATTACATGTAAAAAATAAATTATGGATCATATTTACAAAATCATATGAAAATACATGTTTTTTTCTTGGTTTTGGGTATGTGATACTTTTTTCGAAATAAAATGTCACTTTTAAATGAAAAATCACAGTTTATGTCACCTCAACCACACTGTGTGCTGGATTTCTATGAGATTCATTCTCAATCATCATAAATTATTAAAAAATATTTTATCAAAGTATAAATTGATAATCCGATCATGTTTTCTCAGTTTTGGTTATGTGACATGCATTTTGAACTAAAATGCCACTTTTAAACTAAAAACATGCATTTCAATCATACTTGAAACATCTGGTGTTAGATTGATGTCAAATTAATTCTTAAACATAAAAAATTAATTATGGGTCCTTCATATATTGTATCTAGTAAATATGAGTACATTATATCTATTTGGAGTATGTGACACCTGTTTTGAACTAAAATGTCCCTTTTAAATGAAAACTCGCAGTTTCAGTTATACTGTCAACACCATGTCTCAAATTGATGTTAAGATAATTCATAAACATGAAATTATTTACATATATTTTTACTAAAATATCAATAAAATCAAAGAACATTTTCATGGTTTTGAGTATTTGATGCATGTTTTGAACTAAAATGCCACTTTTAAACTGAAAACACGCAAATTCAATCATACTAGCCTCACATTGTGGTAAAAGGAGGATAGATTAATTCCTCCACATAAAAAATGAATTATGGATTATTTTTAAAATTTATAATGAAAATATAATATATTTTTCTTTCTTTTTTGGGTATGTGACGCGTGTTTAAATCTTAAATATCAATTTTTAATGAAAATGCACACTTTCTATCATATCTGGTCCACCATGCTCTATATTGATGTGATGTTAATTATTATATGTTTAATAAAAATTATTTATCATTTAAATAAAATATTAAGTAAGTCTAAGTATTTCTTCTTAGTTTTGATTTTGTAAAGTGCATTTAGAAAAAAAAAATATCATTTTTAACATGAAAACACACACTTCAAGTCATACCGAACACACTGAGTGTAAAATTGATTTGAGATTAATTATTATACATAAAAATTAATTTTGGATAATTTTAATAAATTATAATCATTTTCTAAGCATGTTTTTAATTTTGATTATGTGATATGCATTAAGATCTAAAATGTCACATTAAATGAAAACACACTCTTTAAGTCATATTGACCACACTGTGTGTCATATTGATGAGAGTCTAGTTCATAAATAAAAAAAATGTATAACCAATAGTTTCCTAATGTATTATTTGATAATAAGAGAAATTTTATCATTTTTAGATTGTGGTGCATGGTTTGAGGTAAAAGGTCACTTTTAAACTAAAAACATGCAGTTTTAGTCAAACGGGTCACACCATTTTCTAGATTGATATGAGACTAATTCCATCACATAAAAATTAATTATGGATAATTTTTATAATATATAAAAAAATACGATTATATTTTCTAATTTTTGAGTATGTGATAAATATTTTGAAAAAATATTTTAATTTAAAAAAACATATTCTTTTAGTTATACTATCCAAAGAGTGTGTAGGATTGATGTGGACTTAATTCCTAAAGATCAGAAATTAATTGGTGATAATTTTCCCAAAATATCAAGATAATAAAAATAAATTTTCTTAGATTTTAGTATGTGATGCATTATCTGAACTAAAATTTCATTTTAAACTGAAAACTCATAGTTTTAGCCATACCAACTACATCATCTGTCAGATTGACATGATCCTAATTCATAAACATAAAAAATAAATTATGAAAAATCTTCATAAACTATTAATACTATTTAGTCTTGTTTTATTGTTTTTGAGTATGTGGCATGTTCTTTGAACAAAAATGTCATTCTTAAAGGAATACACACACTTTCATTCATTCTAGATGCCCTATTTATTGAATAAAAATTTATTTAATTCCTACATTCCAAAAAGAAAATACTGATATTTTTTAAAAACATCATTAAATTTCAAGTGAATGTTCTTAGTTTTGAGTATGTGACATGAAATTTGGACTAAAATAAAACTTTTAAACTAAAAATTTAAACTTTTAGTCATACCATTCACATTGTGAGTCAAATTTATTTGAGACTAATTCCTATATCAAAAACATTAATTATGGATCATTTTTATAAATTATAAAGACAATTCAAGTATATTTTCCCAATTTAGGGTTTGTGTCATGTGTTTTGAACAAAAATGTCACTTTTAAATGAAAAAACACACTTTTAGTCATAAAGGTTCTCACTATGTGTCATATTTATGTGAGGTTAATTCCTATACATAAGAAATGAATCACCAATAATTTTCACAAAGTATCAATTTAAAATTTGAGCACAATTTCTTGGTATTGAGTAGGTGATGTACATTTTGAACAAAAATATCAATATAAAATGAATACATGCACTTTCATTCATACCAAACACATTATGTATTATATTTATATGAAGTTAATTCATATATGTACTAAATTAATTATTAATATTTTTCATGAAATATCAATACAATATGAGTGTGTTTTATTGGTTTTGATCATGTGATGTATATTCTGAACAAAAATATCACCTATAAAATAAAAACATACACTTTCAGCAATACCGACCACACTGTGTGTGAGATTGATATGAGATTAATTTATACAAGTAAAAACTGATTTTTTTATCAATTTTATGAATTATCAAGACCATTTAATCACATTTTCTCGTTTTTTAGTTTTTGACATATGTTTAGAACTAAAATGCCAATATAAATTTTCCATCTTATTCCTAATATGTTAGGGACCTTTCAATTATAAAGTCTCACTCCATAACTATAACATAGAATGATAATAAAACTGACTAATTATGCAATATAAAAACCAAATCATCATGTAATCCCCAAAAAAACATTACAATAAATCACCTATTCATAATGAATGTAAACATTATAACACTATTTAAGAGTCTCACTATTTAAAAGAAAAATATAATACCTATTTTAAATATGTTAACTTCTGACAGTTAATATTGTACTAAAAATATATAGATAAATAAATTTTTAATAAATATTCTAAATAAAATTTTAATTACCCTTGTAAATACCTTTTTGAGGATTCTAGTTTCCAAATGAAATATGATATCTTTCATAAATTTATAGATATTATAAACACAATATTTATACTTACATTACTTCAAATATAGAAAAAAAATTGATAAAAATAATTAATTAATTTTGATATATATTTTGATATTGAAATATAATTCTATATACCCTAAAATTTATCCTATTATCGAAATCCATTGGGTTCTTATACACATTTTCCATCATCATACCATATTTTTGATGATAAATAGACACTGCCCTATCAAAAAAACAATGATTTTTTAAATATAATATAAATCGTATAACATGGGTTTTATTTGTAAAATATGGAATGTAGTGTATTACAAATTAACAACGGACACCACGTGTTGTTAATTTGTTGGATAAATATGTTATATATCAAATATATATATCTTTAGAGTATCCAAATTGATCATAATAAGCATCCAGTGATTCCAAAAAAATGAATATGTAATGTAAAAAAATAAATATATATATTTATATGATTAGAATATAAATTTTTACCCCTACATTATAGGTATTAATAATATTATGATGTCCATTATTTTATTTTCAAATGATACTACTAATTGATGTGATCTAAATAAAAACATTTTCTTCATACATTGATGTTTCTTTTATAAAGGCAACATGAGGAATAATGAATCAAAAAATTTCATCATAGGGTTTTCCCTTTACATTATAGTGATATATATGCCTATAGAAAATATTAATAGTATTAAAATGAAATTTATATATTATTTTAATCATTGGATAAAAAAATAATGAATATTACCTCATTTATACATTCACAATAGAGGATCCCATCCATTCATTCTTGATAATTTCATTGAAATTGTCATGACCAATCATGTCAGTAATAGCCTATCCTTAAATTTTCTCTCAAAATTCAATTTAGGCTATATTTTTATCTTCTAAGTTTGTGTCGTCATGAATTTTTAATGTTAATAAATGTGGAAGAAGAATATGTGAGGTAATGGTACTCTCATAAGGTCTTTCTTATTAGTTAGTTGATCTTCTTGATTGTCTTGATTCAAAATTTGGTTTCCCCTTCTATTTCTCATTTTATAATAACATACAATAGTTCAAACCATTTTCATTAATTGTTAATTGTTTTTAATAAGAAATAAATTTAAAAATTACATACTTTTCCATCATCATGTATCTCTATAATATTAAATTTCCATGATGTGAAAGTTAAAATAGCAAGTTAGACCATGTGGATATCAAGATCCTCAAGATGAAAAAGTAGCTCAGGGGTCGACTCATGAGCTATGAGAAACCCTACTCTCACATTACAGTTTGGAAGTTGTCAATTGTATATAATATCTCCTTGGATATTTTAAATCATACCTCTCACAACAAGATGATGAGTGGGTACTTATAAATATAAATCATAATAAATTTCACCATACAAGAAAGGTATCAATAGTTATTTGATTCAAATTTATTAGAAACTATTATGATAAAATCAATTACCTCATGTAATTTAGGCCTTTGAGGGGAATTTATATTCTCAAATATTAGGAGTTTTGGCACTTTTTATTGTGTTTGGTGATTTGTTTTTATTCTCCTTGAACCCATTGATTAATTGGGTTCATCAAATCATCCAACCAACTAACTTTTTTATTTAGGGAATCTATCCATGTGTTAATGTTTTTCATTATCACATTATTACCCCCCCCCCTCTATTTCTTTTATTTCTCAATGTATGTTTGAGGTGACATGACAACACTTATACCTCTAACACTTACATACTATTATAGATTCTTCGAAACTGTTGATAATAGTTGTTCATAGGGTAAAACATATGGAAATTATTGTGAATAAATTCATTAAAAATATAGTAAAATAATTATTTAATATTTTTTAATATTATTTTAAATCATAAAAAAATTGTATTACATCATAAACAAAAAATATTTCCTTACTTTTTTTGTATTTTCTACTACTATTTTTTTCCTTTTTGTTTAATTTATCTTCCTTCCATAACACATGACGTGTGGTGGAAGTGGATTGAGATTTTGATTCATTAATTTTTATATAAGAAAAGGAAAATAATTATTATTTTTTGTTTCACATGACATAAAATAATTTTTTTATATTTCAAATACATACCATTTTTTTAAATGAAGCATACGATATCTTAAATTTAAGGTAGGGTTACAATGGTTTCAATGCACAATCCTTATTTCATACATTTATTTTTTGATTCGTTAATTAAAATTTATCAATCAATGTGATTAATAAAAGTAATGTAAAATAAAATATTAACTATTTTATTATACCATAAATAATTCCTACTCATGATGGAAAACTAATGAATCTCATGATTCATAGTTTATTATGTGTGCTTATATAGTTAGTGGTTGGGGTTTTACATTCAACTCAAAATCACAAAGTTAATTTTTCATAAGAAGTTTCTGAAATGATCTATGAGCCTTTCTGTAAACCATCAATATGAATTTAATATGTAAATTATCTAATATAAATGTTCTCTATAATGGTTAATAAAGAGTAAATCAATATTTCTATATTTTATTTTTTTAGTGATGAAACACCCACAATTATTTTAGTTAGTTATTTAGTATTATTTTATATTATTCCAGGTTTCCTTGAGTTTTGGTGATTTTTGGGCATGAAATTTTTTTGTTTTGAATTTTTTAAATTTGTTACACAGTTATCCTTCATGGCTAGGTGTATCCATTTAATAGCCATGTCAGGGGTGTTTCATAGTGAAAGAGGATTTTTACATGGTCTTCTCACTATTTTTCTAGTCCTCTGAGGCTTTCTATGAACTATATAACCTCTTATAGTGTCTAAGTGTAATATCACATAGTTGGAACATAGTTACCCATAATTGTGTGGTGAAACCATTCAGTTTACATAGTAATTTTTTTTAAAATTGGTACAGCCCCACCTCAAATTTAAGGGGCTTTCTCCACTATCCTCTCACACTCTGTTTATCCAATTTCCATGATCCAAAGGGAGATTTCTTATTTTCCACCTAATATGATATTAGCCTCCATTCCCTAGATTTCATGAGTTTTCAAGGTAAATGTCTCTTCTTATTCATCTATTATCTTATCCATTCCTTTTCCTTTCATTTCTCTTAGGATTCTCATTTCCCCTAAATTAAAATTATTCTATATTCTATTTTTTAATATAACTATGGTTCTAACATAGGATTTTGTTCACTTATAGATTATATAAGAGTTTTAATTTAACATTGAGATGTTTTTGGTAAAAGGAGACACATAGGATGAAAGGAATTTTGGTTCTAACATTAAAAATATCAAAGAAATTTTGTTTTTCAATAATAAAAAAACCAAAATTCAATTCCCCATTTAATTTTTCATTTAATGAAATAATAAAATAAGTGCATCTAAATACATTAATCATATGAGAAATGATTTTTAAATAATCTAAATAATTGATTCCAAATGATTTTAGTCTTCTAAAATTATGAATACACATCATGTAGTCGATCTAGATGAAGAAAATGTAACAGAATCATTTAAAAAAAATATCTAAAAAGGGTGATGCATATGGGTAACTAAATTTTAACCTTTAGTTTCTCATATTAATTACATGAGTGTACTATGTTACACCTACATAACCCTTGGAAATATGTAGTTACCCTAACACAGCTCAACCCTATCCTTACAAACCCTATAGAAATTGGGAGTTACCTTTACATAGTGTTTGAGGTACCCATACACATACTTTGAAGATAAGGGAATAACCCAACACAACATATTGGAACCAAGATCAACCCATATACAACTAAGGGTTACCCTTAATAATTCCATAGGAATTTTGGAGTTACCCTTATGTGAAGCTGGGAATTCCCTTATGTAGTTTATAAATAATCACTTACCTTTATACAACTAATGGACAACTCCTATTACCCTTACATAACCACTTTATATCATGATTTAACCTTACCCAAAGGATAGTTCCTATGTAAGGGTAAATATTACATTTAAAAGTAATTAAATTTTCACAGAATGAAATTATAAATTAAAATAAAAGTGTGGGTTTTTCATGAACTTTTAAAAAATAAGTATGTTACAATGCATCTCTAACACCTCCAAAACCAAAAGAAATCAACAAGAACAAAATAACATACCTAAAAGAAAAGGTCGAGATATTATAATTTTCCCCACTATAAGGATTTATCCCCCCTGAAATCTTCAAGTACATTGGTATATAAAGATTATCGGGATAATATAACCAAAGATGAAAAAATTTTCAATGAGAAAAATATAGTCTAGCCTTATGTCAGGTGAGGGTAACCCAGGACCGCATTCATGAAACACCTATTTCAAGTATTTATGATTGAAAACTCATATCATAATCATCGCTACCACCCTTTCTACCCAAAAATTACCAAATATCTACTATGTTCATAATGAAAAAACCTCTTGGCATAACTTAGAGACCATATCAACATTAGCAAACAAAAGAACCAAAATACCATGAGGCATATAAATTTTTGAAACAACTGTCATAGGAGTACAAAAGAACATGAATAGATACAAATCCTATCTAGTGAAACTAATCCAAACTAATGAATAAATCACACTAGGATTACAAAAAGATATAAAAGTACATCCATATTTTGTTGTGGCCCCTAGAGGAATGTTCAGGATCGAGGAAACCCTAAAACCCAAATCAGTGTTTTCTAGATCATAAAAAAATATTCTAATGAAAAAGAAAGGACAATATTTTAACATGATAAATTAATTATTGGTGATATCCCTACCATATTGAATATCCCTCAGATTTGAACTTCTCAACCCAACTCCTCTAACAGAAAAATGTAGACAAGAAAGATTAAACGTGGAAGTCTATCAAACCTCATACATACATCATCGTGTTAGAATCCAATAAAGAAACTAATAAACAAAAAACATCACCATCAAGAATTCATGGAAAACCATAAAGGAAACTCTCGATTTCCTAATGTTCACAAGAATAAAATAATTACATCAAGGAAAACTCAAACTATCTTCACATTGACATTGATATCATCACAATCTAAAACACATTAAATTCCACTAGATGCTACTTTAATATGTGATAATTCTTCACTATGATACCTATGGATGGATCCATATTATTTCGACTCTTTTTTTGTCATAATTTCCCTATGAGATCATGATCATTGACCATGTCAAGGTGAGAAGAAACCTTTTATGAACCTCTACAAATGACCCAGAAAACTACAAGTGATATAAGATTTAGTTGACTCCTTAAAAGCACGCTTCATGTGACCCACCATATCACAATCCAACTAGGTTAAACCCTAAACCAGTCACCCAAGATGATCTGTGGTAAGTCCCAAAGGGCATTCCCAATCCCCACGGGCTGGAAACTAGTTATGGGCATCAATAGAGTACACAAATGGAACAATTTCACCTAATAAATAAACAAGAAACCAAACAAAAGAAGCACACATATTAATAAAAATATAGAAATGAAGTTAAACTGGTCATCATTTATACAATAATCCAACAATACAACAAAACTCCACCATACAACCAACCGGATAAGAAGACTACACCATCTCCAAGTGACCCCATGGGTCACTCTCCAACACAATGATCACACATCTCCCTAGGTGAATGAACTCATATTGAGACCTATATAAGATCTAAAAACAAAAAAAGAAATTATAGGTGTGGGTATTAAAACTCAGTAGGCTAGCTCAATAATCTATTTCCCAAGGCAATTTCATTAAAATAAAAGAAACATCAATTTTCATGTTTGAACTAAAATATAAAAAAAGTATATTTTTATATAAGTTTTTACTTAAAAACAAAGAACAAATCATTTCCCACAATCATTTCAAAACCTATAGGACCCTGGGATACCCTGAGAGGGGAGGGGTGAA
Source organism: Viscum album (assembly GCA_963277665.1). NCBI lineage: Eukaryota > Viridiplantae > Streptophyta > Magnoliopsida > Santalales > Viscaceae > Viscum > Viscum album. The sequence continues at coordinate 197,669,959 of OY728121.1, read as the reverse complement.
TCTGGGTGTCAACATTTTCTTTTAAAACAAGGATGTTGTTCCCACGTTGATAGGAACTCATTAAACCTGTATGACTGAAGGGGCTCAGAAAGAAAACAATCGCATGAAAAGAGACCACACAACACTTTTACTTGGTTCACCACTAAGTTATACGTCCAAGGAGAATACTTCGACAGGTTTCCAGTCCTACCTAATTCCACTAAACTTCACTAGTTATGGATTACAAGGTTTGGGTATAGTCACTCTATCCCAAGCACACTGCATTTACAATGGTTCAGGTATTTCTCACTTCATCCCTCAGATCACTTCCATCAACTCCCCCTAGCATACATCCCAAGGTGAATTCATAGTTAGTTTAAAGATCTGAAGGTCCCTTCAATAGATTTTCAGTAATTTATTTATCTCTGTTCAGCATGACACAATGTTTGCATCGAAGTCCTGAATTGATGAAGTTGAAAGCACTAAACCACTAAACTGAATATTCAAAATCATATAAGTATCTTAACATAATTCTTGCATGCAATACCTGAACTTGCACGCAAGATTTGGGATTTTTCATTCAATTTGACTTTCATGCAACCCCTACATTTCGCGGAGCCCTTATCTTTCGAACAACTGCACCAAAGGGTTCACTTGGTCATTCCAGAATAAAGGAACACCTTGCTCGCAAAATTAACTCTCTATAATTACTTCGTGTGCAAATCATTCAGGCATCATAGAAACTGGATTTTCATTGGAAAATTCACAAGACCTCTTTGGGGGTAGATGAATATTTATAGCCTTTTGAAGACCCTGTGTGCATGATCTTGACGCATCTTCTTCGGTGTGGGTAAGTTTCTTTCTGAGTGCACAAAATCCCTTTTGACGTCACATTGGGCGCATAAGATTATTTCTTACAACGCCATCTTTCACACACATTCATGTCTTGTGTGCACTTTTCCCTTTTCTATATTTGGATGCACTGATCCCAAATCAAGACATGTGTGTGATTTTCTAAACACCCTTCAATCCTGCACACAACTCCCTTTTCCAACATACAATTCAACACTTCCAGATTTTCAGGCCCATAAAATTGGCAAACACTCGGAAATGGTGCCACCTTTGATACTGATGCATGATAGAATAGTATGATCTCTTTCCTGGAAAACATTATGAACATCCAATAAGTATTGACAACATACACAAACTGAACTCCATTTCCTACATAGAATGGTCATGGCTCCAAAAATCTACCCCTTTGGGTTTTTTTGGAAATCACCAGAACAATTCAAAAGAGCACCATCCACAAGCATACCTAAAATGCAAGAATCAACTTAGTCAAAACTCTAAGTCTACGTGAGCAATGCTCTATATAGAAAACAAGTGGGGAAGCATGAATTGGTATACCGTGTTTTGGAATTCTGAAAGATGACCAAGTTATTCTCTTACTGTGACATAAAATAATTACATGCCTTGATTGTATTCCTTCTCCTCCTAACACCATATTCTCATCGTGTCATAGAATCATTACATGTCTAATGTATTACTTCTCCACCTAACTCCAAATAATAATTGTGTCATAGAATTATTGCATGTCCATTACATTTCCTAAATTTATTCGTTCTCCCCCGTTGATAATAAACTCGAAGACCAGTTTTTTTTCATTGTACAGCTCAAAACACCCCCTGGATAGTATCTCCCCCATAAACATGCATCACATCCACAAAAAGTTTAAAAATAGTTAACATAAATGGGGATAAGGTAATTTTGTAATTTTCTTGTGCACCGAGAGGTGGATGAACACCGAGGTTCAACAGATGTTTCTCAAACACAGTTGTTGATAGTGGCTTGGTCAGGATATCAGCCACTTGCTTATTAGTTCCCACATGTTCTTTTTTAATCACACCTTGTTCAAATTTTTCCTTGATAATGTGATATATGATTTCAATATGTTTTGTAAGAGAATGATGAATAGGATTCTTAGGGTGATCAATTGTGCTCTTGTCATCCTATTAAATCACCATTGGTTGTTTCACCTCATTACCAATATCTGTCAGTTATTGCTTCATCCAGAGTAGTTGAGTGCAAGCATTTGTAGCGGAGTTATACTCAGCTCTAGTAGTACAAAGATAAGTACATCCATGTTTATTCCTCAACCAGCCAACAAATATTTGCCTAATATATAATTCTCTACCACTGGTGGACTTTCTTTACACTACATCTCTAGCCCAGTCAGCATCAAAAAATGCTGATAATTCAATATCCCTTCCTGAAGTAAAGTATAACCAATAATTATGAGTACCTTGAATGTACCTCATGTTTATTTTTACTTTTTTCATATGTTCTTCCTTTGGATTACCCAAAAAGAAGTCCCTTAAGAATATTACAAAGACAATGTCTGGTCGTGTTGCTATCAAGTATAATAAGCTCCCAATGATCCTTTTGTAAATTGTGGGATCTACAGATGTCCCATCCTCATGCTTTCCATGTTTGGTTCCAACTTCAATTGGAGTTGACATTGGTTTGGAGTCATCCATATTAAATTTCTTCAGCAGCTCTCTTGAATAATTTTCTTGTGAAATGAATGTGTAATCATTATTTTGAATCACTTACAGCCCTATGAAATATGTGATATCCCCAATAATAGACATTTCAAATTCTGATTTCATGTGATTGGAAAATTCATCCACTGATCTCAACCTGCTACCACCAAATATAATGTCATCAATGTAAACTAGTACCATGAACTAATCTTTTGGAGAATTATTCACAAGAGATTCTGAACTACTCCTCCTATTTTGAATTCTAGCTTCTTGGGATATGAATCAAGCTATGAATACTTTTCTCATGGTTCCTTCTTCAAAACATAAAGGGTCTTATTTAATTTTCAGACCTTCTTTTCATTATTAACAAGAATAAATACCATTGGTTGTTCAATGTATAAAAATTCTTTGAAAACACCATTCAAGAATGCTCTCTTGACATCCATTTGATATACTTTATATCCTATTTGGATTTATATGGAAAGAAAAACCATAATTGACTCCAGTCTATCCACTGGACCAAATAATTCTTCAACATTGAGACATTAAATCTATGAATATCCTTTACGTACCAGTCGTGCCTTGTTTCTGATAACACTTCCATGCTCATCAAACTTGTTCTTAAAAACCCACTTGGTACAAATCACATTGTGACATTTGGGTCTTTTGACTAGATCCCATGTCTGATTCTTTACATTTTGATCTAAATCTTCCTTCATGGCCTTTACCCATGATTCATCATTTGCAACTTCTTTAAACGAGGATGGTTTCACAACTGATAGAAATGAAAATTGTGCATTACTAATCGTTCTCCTTATTTGTGTGGTTTAATTCCAATCCCCAATGATGTTGGATTGATAATTTTCCTATCTATAATTCCTCTGTTGAGGTTCATCTGAACTCCCTTCAGTTATGGTTTCAACTTCAGATTATTCTTCTTATTCAACATCATGATGTGAATCCTTAGAGTTTTGTACACCTTCTTATATTTCTGTATTTTCATTTTATCCATGTTCACATTCTTCCCCATCTTCTATATCATTATTATAGGAATTCCTTGAAGCATTCTGGGTTTTTTCTTCAATGATCTTAACATCACTACTTTCCATAATCATTCCCAATAAATTATTGAATCACTTATAAGCATTGATGTTCATTTGATATCCAAGGAATATTTCTTCATTTTTATTCTCACCATACATCCCTTTATTCCATTACTTGTTTCGAATGAAACATTTACACCCAAAAACATGAAATTATTTCAATAAGGGATTACTTTCATGCCACAGTTCATATGGTGACTTTGTTTATCCCATATAAAAAACTGCTTGGTTTTAAATGTGCACTGCTACTTCAAAAGCTTCATTCTAGTAATGGCGAGAGATACAACTCTCAATCAGCATAGTCCTAGACATATTTTCGACTTTTTTATTCTGGAACTCAACAACTCAATTTTTCTTTGTAGTTCTCACAATAGCTACCTCATGTCATATTCTCGGGTTTTTTAGGTAATTCTCAAACTCAATGGATGTTTATTCTCCTCCATTGTTAGATCACGGGACATTGATTGTCCGTACTGTATCATTCTCGGCAATTAGGCAATAAGTTTTCATGAAATCAATACTTGTCACTCCTTGTGAATAACTATTACACAATCCATTCTACTGTAATCATCAATGAATTGGATGATGTACCTCTCTCCAGGAGTTCCGGAAACATTTATCGGGCCACATACGTCTGTATAGATGAGATGAAGAAAGCGTGATTCCCTTTTCTTTGTTGTCTGATATGAACTACATACTAGATTTCCCCATATGTTGGCATCACAAGCCTTTTCCTGTTCATGTTTCAAAATGGGGATGTCCAGGACTATCTTTATCTTAGATATCCTTTCAATGTATTATTGGTATACGTGCCCCATATTTTGTTGACATGGGTCATTTTCTTCTTCAACAGACAAATAGAAGGAGTTATCTTTACTGTTTACCTAATATAAGTCTCCTTCTGTTCTGCAGCCTTTAATTAGAGAATTCCCAATTTTTTTCTTTATAGTGAAACCTTTTTGATTGAAAGTAAATATGATCCCAGAGTCACAGATTTTACTCACACAGAGGAGATTATGACATTGACCGTCCAGATAAAAAACTTTAGTCTTATTCATATCTCTATTGGCTAGAGAAGTATTTCCACTGCCTTTAATCTTAAAAGCCCCATCATTACCAAACCTCATTGTTCTATAAATATTTTTTTAATGTTCTTTAAAAGGTCATAATTTCATTTAATATGGAACGTCCATCCACAATCAAGAAGCTAGGTTCTTTTTCTTTGTGTATCTTCGAGGGATACTTCTGCAAGATTAGATTTCTCAATATTCTTCTTATCTTTCCATGAGATATTGGATTGAGTGTAGGACAATGATGGCCTTCCAATTCTTTCTTCTTCATAATAATATTCTTCATACACATACTCTTCATTCATAGGAGAAAACATGTTTGTGAGAACAACACCATTGGGAGGGTGAGTATTGAGACGTCTCTGAGAGATGTATGAAGTTCTCTTGTCATACCTTAGCCTGCAATACATAGATTTATGACCAAAGCTAGAACAGTTAAAATAGTATCTATATAAACTATTTTTTCTATAAGATGTAGGATTTGAAATTAGTCTCCTTTATTGAATTTCCAAATATTCCCCATTCAAATAGATCCTTTCCTCTTCTCAATAAGACATGGTATGGCCCATATAGCCATATAATCAACACATCATGAGAGGAAATGTCTTCTCACTTATATTTATCCCCATGCATTATTCCTTGTGAAAATATTTGTACTTCCTGTCATTTCTAAATGTTTGAGGATAATATTCAGTTCTTCTTTTAGTTTGGATTGAGGGTTCCTTTTTCATCACATTAGGATACTTTACAACATTTCCATATTTCATCTTGTCATTCTTTTGGATCTCTTTACTTCCAATTGTTGATGTCTCATCTTCACAACTGATTCCATTGATTCCCATGCAAGTGGTTCTTTGATCACTTAATATTTTTTCAACCCCATATGAACCCTGCTTGGTGCTTACCCATAATTATGCATCTGAGAATCTTCCAAAATTAATTTTCTTCTTTTCTTCTTTTGTGGTTGATTGACAATAATGTTTACTCCTAAGACTAAAAACTTATTCCTCAAGACCCTCAACAGTATTGGACTCCTCTTCCAGTTAAAAATAAGGTCATTTATCACCTTTACTTGTTATTAAAATATAATATTAAGTTCCACAATGTTTTTTATGCTTTAAAGGATTGAAGACTATACTCTCCCTATTTCTTCTAGTCATTCAATTTCAGCTTCAAGATCATCAACATATTCTGATGATTCGTCCACCATTTCATTCCACTTATTTCAACTCAAAAATTTATTCACAAGTTTGGAAAATGAATTCTTAATTTGAAACATGGGATCACCATTAGGATTCACTTGATTATCTTTATCATTATCGATTGAAGGTTCTATCTTTTCAATGGTATCCATCATGGAAGCATGGTTTCTAGTTTTAAATCATGGTTCTTCTTCTTTATAGAATTCAATATCATCATATTCCTCTTCATAGAAAATACTATTCTTTTATACTTTCTTTCCAGATTTGAAGTCTCGATTTTTGAAAAACCTTTTTTGAGGCCTCTCAATGTCTTCCTCTTCTCCCTCTTCATCACCGATTTTTCTTTGGCACTCTGAGGAAATGTTCCCAACTCTTCCAAAATGAAAACATGCCAGAGGTAACATACATTTAAATTTACCTTTTCTCATCTTAAGCTTCTTGGAAATGAGAGAAATAATTTTTCCCTCATAATATTCACCACCACCATCTCATGAAATTTTCAGTTTTCCATGGCTTTGAATTCCATTTCCTTTCTAACACGCGTGGTCACATCTTCTGGGTTAACTCTCATCTCATATTCTACCAGAATACTTAGCAGATCATCCATAGATAGTTTAGATAGATCTCCCTCTTAAATGGATTACACCTTTTCATTGTACATAGGTGGAAGTTTTCTAAATATTATTTTTACGATACCAATATCTTGGATTTCATCTCCAAGACCTCCAAATTATCCCACTACTTCAGTAATTTGATTGCAGAAGGAATCTACATTCTCATCAGGATGCATTTTTAGATCATCAAACATGTTGTGTAGGACTTGAATTTCAGCCTCCACCACTTAGTTGTCTCCATCATAAATATTTTCAAGTTTATCCCACATAAACATTGTTGCGGTGCAACTCATTACCTTTAGATTTATCTGATCTAAAAGAGCCGCAATGATAGAATTATGAGCTTTAGAATCTGCATCAAGAACATTACATTCTTTATCAGTCAAAGAAATTCATGTTGGATGAGTAACTTCTCTTCCTTGAAAAGTAGTAATGAAGACTTCTGTTCTATGGGATCATAGATGAGATCTCATTTTGTTCTTCTAAATATGAAAATTACTTCCATCTAAGAGAGGGATTCCCCTAGAATTGGAAGCATTCTCTATGATTTCCAAGGACTTATTTAACACCAGAAACCTTTACCCTTTGATACCACATGTAGGACCCAAAGACACCCTAAGAGGGGAGGTGTGAATTGGGGTGTCAACTTAATCTTTAAAAACAATGATCTTATTCCCAAGGTGATAGGAAATTGTTAAACCTTTAATACTGGAGGGAATTAGAAATCAAACAATCACATGCAAAGAGACCACACTGCACTTTTACGTAGTTCTCCAATAAGGGATACATCCTATGAGAATACTCGGACAGGTTTCTGGTCATACCTAATTCCAATAAACATCACTAGTTGTGGATTATAATATTCAGGTATAGTCACTATGTCCGAGGAACACTACCTTTACAATGGTTTCAGGATAGCTCACTGCGTCCCTCAGATCACTTCCATCGACTCCCCCTGGATTACTACCCTAGCTGAATTCACACTAATTTAAGTGATTTGAAGGTCCCTTAAATAGATTTGCATTGAATTCTACATCTCTATTCAGCACGAGAAACGGCCTGTATCGATGTCTGGAATTGATTCTCTTGAAAGCACTGAACCATTGAACTGGATATTCAAAATCCTTTCACTATCTTAACACAATTCTTGGGTGCAATAACTGTACATGCATGCAAGATTTGGGATTTTTTGTACTGGTTGACTTTCATGTAACCCCTGCATTTCTTGCATCCCTTATCTTTCATGATACTAAGCTGAAGGGTTCACTTGTTCTTTTCATACTAAAGGAACACCTTGCGCCCAAGATTAACCCTCAATAATTATTTCACGCACAAATATTTTGCGCATCAGAGTAAATGGATTTTCGTTGGAATATTCTTAAGACATCCTTGAGGGTAGCCACATATTTATAGGTTTTTGATGAACTTATGGGTAAGATCTCAGTGCATCTTCTTCGGTGCGCATAAGTTTCTTTCTAATCATGCAAAACCCATTTTCACATCACATTGGGCACGTAAGATTCTTTCACGGTACACCATTTTTCACGCACATTCATGTCTTGAGAGAACTTTTTTCCATTTCAATATTTTGATTCATTGATCCCAAAACAATCCTTATGTGCATGTTTCTAAACACCCTTCAATCTTTCACGCAACTCCCTTTTCCAAACACACAATTCTCCTTTTCCCGATTTTCAGGCCCAAAAAATTTGCAAACACTGGGAAACGACACCACCTTCGATATTGATGTTCACTTTAACTATATGATCCCCTCCCTGGAAAACATTATAAACTTCCAATAAGGATTTAAAACCGACACAAACCAAACTCCATTTCATGCATAGAATGGTCTTGGTTCCAGCAAAAACCACATTTATTCCATTAGTGATGTCAAAACCTTTTCAAAGGGAAAGTAATGGTTATATTTTCAACTTTCACAAAAGAGAATAAAACACCATCTTATTTTAAAACAATTTTCATATACCGTTTGGAAACCAACACATCACTTTCCAAGAAAACACTACACAAGAAGGAACTAATACAATCAAACAACAAGTGCAATGGAAGTAATAATACATGTCTCACAAACATTATTGCAAGCAGTTGACAGCTAATAGACATAGGTGAACCCAGTAGATCAAGAATAATCCATTAGACACCAATACCTAAGAACGTATCTATGGTATCATGTCACACTAGATGAAATCAAAATGCCCAATATTCTCATCCACCCTTTCTCAGTATAGACCAAGGGAAACTCCAATAGTAATTATCCCAATATATGCACCTATTATGGGCCACTAGTTAGTACCGGGACCAATCAGTGCAGAAATCATTATTAGAAAATTCTCAGTATATTTCAAGTTTCCATATCTCAAGTATTTAATTGGTAGATCCAATTTATGCTATTCGAGCAACCAGTCACAACATATATATAATAATAATCCACATTTGGCCTCACCTCAAGTCTCCATAGTTACCAATATCATGCCTTACAATAAATAGATCAAAAAGGGTTCCCATCAAGGAACCCTGATAGTAGAACCTAAACATTCTACAATGAGGAAATCCTATCCATTATACATATAAAAGTCATGATAAACACCCAAGGGTGGTTTTTATAATAAACACCTTTTATGGTTTTCACAATGTGGCCAAATGGGCCCTTAAACATTCCACAAAAACCAACCATTATCAACAAATTGAAATCCATCTTTCAAAAGAGGTATCAAACACACCATTAACTTATAAATAAATTTATAAAACTCCTTAAAAACTTTTCCATCTCACTTTCGAACCAAAACCATTTTCTATGAAAATGCCAATCGGGCCACAATTCATCATCACCTAACAAATGGGTTTCAAAATAAAAATACGCACTTCATTTAACATAAACCCATTGAAAACCATTTCAAGAATCCCAAATCCATCATTCAACATGCCACATATTTGTTAAAAATGTTAAACCATCCTTTATATGCCACAATTTACCCGTAATATCCAACCGGGAATTTAACCAAACACTTGGTGGGCGCTATTTACCCAAATAGTTCTAGTAATATAAAAACAATGCTTAAACGCCATTTTCACACCCAAAAATTGAACCAAATATCCTACATCAGTATTTATAAATCATAAAAGGTGAAAAGATTATGAAACTAATGATTCTTAAATTAAAAATGGTAAGTACTTGGGAAACCTACCTCAGATCCATGGGGCAATGGCAACGCACCACAGAAAATTATCCATAAGGGTTCCACAACCATAGATCTACCAAGACGAAACCAAAAAGAACAAAACCACCAACACAAAAAAATTTAATATCAAACACTAGGTCTACATGACCTTGGTGAAGAAGTAACTAAATGAAAAAATGAGAAAAAAAAAGGATAGGGAGATGAGGATAGGTGGTTACCTTAAGATATCAAGCCAAAAACATGAAGAATTTACTTAGATCCACACCCAAGGAGGGAAGATATGGATTGGGTAGCAAAGGTATATCCCCTAAAGGTTTCACAAAATAGGAGACGAGGGTTTGGGGTGGATTTTGAGTAATATTCTTGAGGGATAAAACTTATAAAGCCACAAAATTAAATTCTGGGAAAGTCGCATAGTTAGGCTGCATGGTCTAACAGAACGTGCTGTAAACAAGAAATAGCCACTTTACATGGATGAAAAATCCAAACTATTACTTATGAATCGATAGAAAGGATTTCTAAACCATGTGGTATCCATCTGGTAGGTTCTGTAACCTGTCACACAGTTTCCTGGACTGGCCTCGCTATTAACACCAATCGTGTGGTAATCATGTGTCAGGGTCTTCCAATGATAAACATCTATGTTTTCTCTGAAAAACCCTAACCAAACCAAGGATACACCATGGGAAAGGATTAAATAATGATAAATTAATAACCTAACACCCATCACACATGGAACTCGAGAAAAAAGACTATAAATTCAGCCATACTATAGCATATGTCATAACTAGAAAAACTGGGTCTGACAATTCTCCCCACTATTAACGCTTCCCACCCCCAAAAATCCAAAAAAAATCCATCCAATTGATCATAAACTAAGGATTCCATATCAACATAATCCAACCTCTGAATCTACGAAACATTCACTCAACACAAATAGAACTTAAGCCTCTTGCACGAAACAAAAGAGAAACCCACAACTACATCCCAAGAATCAATGGAAGAATCAATCCATTACATCCGCAACCAAGACTAGGACCCAACTGTTTGGACATCTCCCCATAATCCAAAAAAGCACCCCAACCGAAGAAGGCTTGTAAATTCCAATGATTTCTGGGGAGTCTCAAATGGACTCCCCACCATTAGAAAACAACTAAAAACTGAACATTTTTTAGAAGAAAACCCAATGATACATTTGGTGGGTCTCCCCACCATTTAGAACAAACTATCAACAACCAAATGATAATTACACACAAGCCAAAAACCAGGCCTTTTATACATCGGAAAACCCAAAATTCTTCCACATAGTCTAATAAACCAATGCCTATTAAAACACAACAAGAACAATAAAACTACCCGCTTCTGAATGGAGGGGAAAAGAAGAGGTTCATATCTTTCTACATGAACTAAAGACCCCCACCACAAAGGGTGGGGTCTAATTATTTGACCACTATGACCATAATAGAAACATAAAAAAATGCCTCAACAAATGGTATATTTATTGTCTTAGAAAAACATCCCACACTCCTAGGACTCTTAACTATCCACCAGATTCACATTGAGACCTATAGCTAGAGATCTGGTGGTTGAAGAATCTTCCTGTATTGCAGTCATGATTTAATAACCCTAATAGGGAGAATGCCTTAATGGGTTATAAATAAGAGAAAACAGATTTCCTATAATGGAAATCACACTTTCACATAAAATAGGAGTTACTCAAAATACCCACATCATCCTTTACATTTTAAAAACCAAGACGACATTGGAAAAACTACCACAACAAAAGAACTCATACACCAGAAGGACACTTACAAAAGGGAACATGGAACAATCCCCCAACAACACATCACTTCAAAGGATTGTTTCCCCAACGCTTTATAGAAACACCCTGACAGAATCACTACAACTGACCCAAGACTCCACAAGAATGGCATGGCTTTGGAGAACTTGTACATGGTGACCTCTAGTAACCCAGCGGGCCACACTAATAGCAAATAAAGACCACTTTCCCAAAATGGGTTGATGAAACTTCTCAAGGCCTTTTGATTCCAAAACTCGCTCCAATAACTTCCAACCACATTCTCATCTCCTTACTAGAACCTTCCTCACTTCCTCGAGGGATTAAATGAGGGCGCACTATCTCATGCTTCACCGCTTCCATAGATTCAGTATAAACTTCTTGCCTCACCACATCAGCAAACCAAGTTAGGTTGAACTCTAAAACATTGGACTTCAAATCGGAATGATTCCCAATCTTGAAACTTCAATCCCTCGTAGAATCACCCATAACATATTCTAGAAGTTATGGAACTAGATCCATAAACTGATCGAAATACTCTTCCACTAATCTATTACCCAGTTGCAAGAAACCCATCTCCATTTCCTTTTTCACCCTTTATTTATTAGATAAATATTGACGAATTAATGAAGAATTGATGAATCCCTAAGTAATATCTTGATGATGCTTGTTTTGAGATAACAACTTTTACCACTTCCACGGTGAACCTTCATGAATGAAGGTTGCAAACTTTACCTTCAACAACATTGGAAACTCGAGGAGGCTAAAGTTCCTTTAAATCTTTCTCATCCCTTATTCCTCTGCGAGAGGATCTTCCTGAACATAAAAGAGAGGTGGATCTAGTTTCCGAAACTGAAACACAAAATCCTAAGTTTGATCAACTGAAAATTCCACCAATGGGTAATCACCCATAACTTCACTACGATCACCCCTTTAAGATCCATTGAAACAACTATTGAACAAAGAAAATTCATGAACCACATCAAGTCAAAATCATAAAAAAAATCCTCAAGAAAGAATACCACATAAGCGACCAATAAAAAACATAAGAAAACAATCCATTGTTATCATAAAACATCTCATTTTTTAAAACACATTAGATTTCAAAAACAAACCTGGTGGATTTTCACACTAACCAAATGTGTTTCATCATGCCTCACTCAAATGCATATTATCGAAACCCAGGCACCCATCCTTTGTTTCATACTAGGAACAAATACACACAACCACCTACCACCATGCAAGTGATAACCCTTGAACACACCAAAGGCTAAAACAAAGAAACATCCTTTTCAAAAACAACCCATTTACCCCATTTCAAAATCAAGGGCCTTCCAAAGGCACCCATCCCACCAAGTCAAAAATCATTTCCATAATTTCAAATATCAGACCACCTCACCATGATTTAAAATAAAACCCTTTTTATTCCCATAAAAATCCTCTTTATTTCATTCAGGAAATTTTGAAGAGATTCAAAAAATCAAATTTCATCAAATCCAGTTGATTAAAAACTCACTCTTTTCTATTTAAAATAACTTCCAAAAAATATTCTTTCGGTAAACCCCATGTTTGGATTAATAAATCCCAATTCCATTAAACCATTTCAATTTTACCCCCAAAACACCATTTTATAAAAACTAATTTTTCTTAGGTCTTCCACAAGGCTATTTATGAAAATCCAATTTTCACAATTCCGGCATAATAGTTTTTCAAAACAATTTTTCATTTTTCAAAGAAGATTCAAAGAGACTCATAAGGGGTAATAGTGTTGGTGGATGATTTGATCATATGGTCAGTGTCCATATTCTAAACACATAACCAACATGGAGAACCTTTTATGACCATGCCCCCAACTCCACATGACTTTCCAATCTCTGAGAGCTCATGGGGACCAATGGTCCAACTCCCCTTGTTATATCCCAATCACCAAAGAATCCCTAATGACCAATTATGTTAATGAAGCCGGAATTCCCATGGGAACCTAAGGATCATAATGAGGAAGAGATTGTGATGCTCTTCCCGTACCAAACTCTCGAGTCTCGATAATCCTACTCCATCTACCTAGACATTCCCCAAATAATAATGGGTACTTTTAAAAGTAAGGTGTTATAGGAGAAAACATCCCATTTGATGCCATTTTATCACGAATCACCCCAGGTCAACTCTGAACTGGTCACCTAAGCCGATCCATGGTAAGGCCCCAAGGGTTTTCCTGATCCCCAAAGGATGACAACTAGTGCTGGGAATCAACATAGTATACAAAGGGAATGATTTCGCCCAATAAATAAACAATAAACCCAATAGAAGAAGCACACACAAGCACACTAATATAGAAATGAAGTTAAATTGATCATCATTTATAAAAGAATCTATAAATACAATCAAACTCCACCGTACTACCAATCGGACAAGAATTCTACATCATCTCCATGTGACCACGTGGGTCACTCTCCAACATAATGATCATTCATCGCCCGAGGCAAACAAAATCATGTTGAGATCTGCATAAGAGCTAAAAATAGAAAATAAATTATATTTGTGAGTATTAAAACTCAGTAAGATATCCCAATAAAATCATTCCCTAAGAAATTCTATTAAAATAAAAGAAACATCAATTTTCATGTTTGAAATACAATATATAAACGTGTACTTGTATATAATTTTTTACTTAAAAATAAAGTACAACTCATTTCCCTTAATCTTTGCTAAAACCAGTTTTATTCCATTAGTGATGCCAAAACATTTTAAAAGGTAATGTGATTATTATATTTTCAACTTGTACAAAAGAGGATAAAACACCATCTTCTTCTAAAAAAATTCATAAACCATTTGGAAACCAACACATCAATTTCTATGAAAACACTACATATAATGGAACTATTAAAATCACACAACATGGGTAATGAAAATAATCATACAAGTATCCCAATCATTATTTCAATAAGTTGAAAGCTAATATAAATTGGTGAACACTGGAGATCAAGAATAATCCATAAGACTTCAATACATGAGACCCCTTCATAAAAAAGGGGAAAATGAAACCATATTTCTAAATGATCATGTGAAAGAAGTAACTCAAGAGATAAATGAGAAAAAAGAGGGATATGGGGATGAGGAGAGGAGGTTACCTTAAGTGATATAGACAAAAACTTGAATAAAACCCTTAGATCCACACCCAAGGAAGGATGAGATGGCTTGGGAAGCATAGAGAGATCCCCATAGGGTAACAAAAACTAGGAGGGTAGGTTTTAAGGTGGATTTGGTGTAAAAATACGAAGGGGAAAACTTCAAAATCCCAATAGTAAAAATATGGGCAACTCACATAGTTAAGCCAAATAGTCTAACAGACCATGCAGTAGCCATACGATAGCCAATTTCTGTAGATTAAATAGGTGCATGGTTTATTGGGGATCAATTGAATGGTTTTTTAGACCATATGGTATCCATGTGGTAGGTTCCTTAACCTATTATAAGGTTTCCTAGATTGGCCGCATGGTTAGGATTAAGCGTGCAGTGACCATGCACCAGGGTCTTCCAAGAACAAACTTCTATGCTTTCTCTCGAAACCTCTAATGAAACCAACGATAAACCATGGATAAAGTCATAAACAAGGATACAATCAATGGTAACAAGAAAAGGACCAAAAATTCCACTGGACCAGAGCATAAACCATAACTAGAAAAACCAGGTGTGACACACCTTTCTACAATGGTAGTAAATCGAGTGCTTCTTTCCATCATAATATATAGAGAATAAAAAAAATTATTTTTCATGACACTACCTAAGGGGTTTTACCTGGAACACTTCCTTTTCCCATTTCTAAAGCTTCCTCATGCACACCTTAGAATAAGAGAAATTCCCAATTCCTCTGGTTCTCCTGTAAAGTCTTATTTATCCTTGAAAGAATGCATGGAGTCAAGGAAAATAGGCAACACAACTAGTGATGGATATGTAAAAAAGTAATTTCTAGATAACCACACCTTTATAGTGTCATATGTAGTCAAATGATGATGATATGGTTCTATCCCCATAAAATGGTGAGTACACTCCAAAAATCATCTCATTACTATAAATAAATAAACTCCCTAGATTATAGTACCTTCACTAAAATTGGATGGAATTCCTAACAAATCACTATTTGAAAATTACCCAAGAATGGTCCTTCTATAGGTTATCCATGGTGACATACTTACACCACTTCAAACCCAGAATCTCATGTAATATGGTCACAAACATAACCTTGAGAGTTTGTAGATTCTCACGATGGGAGAAGATTTCCCCAATCTTCTTTAGCCTCATCACTGGTTCCTAATAATCCCATTATTTAAATAATTGAGGAAGATTCAATCTTTGAAACCCCAGAAGGTAATCCAAATGTTGGGGTATGAGAGGAAGAATATAGGGTACAAAGGATAGATCTGATAAAGAAACCATTATAAGTGAATCTTGATCAACCAAATTACCCTTTAAATCTTAATGGGTGGGGAGTACATGAAACAAAACAAGAAAAAACATAAAAAAGCATCAAAATTTATGTCTCACAAGATTGAACAAAAACAACAAACAATCTTAACACGCTGTATAAAATAAGTCAAAATCCAAAAAAACCCAAGTGTCAACTTCCATACAATATAAATTTTCCACTTAAACCCAATAGTGTTTAAAAAAATTGAAAATAATTCCCATTATTTAGTCAAAAAATTTCACACCTATCAAAACATGTAAAGGAAAAGTATCCCTTATCATTTAAATATTTTAAGAATAATGCTTTCAAACATATAAAATGTAACCCTTTATAAATTTGAATCAAAAAATTTAACACCACATGAAAATGTTTGAAATAGATATAAGTCTAATCCTTTTCCAAAAGAAACAACCAGATTTTACCAAAATCATTCATTTTTTTAAATTAATAAAATTTTAGAAACATCAAAAACTAGACTCTATTTTGAATTAAAAACATTTCCAAAACTCTATGAAATTTCCAACTCATTTATAAACAATTAATGGTTTGATTTTGAAAATATCACGTAAATAAACCAAAACATGAGAAGAAGCTGGACATAAAAACCTCCAAGAAAAAATCACTATGTGCATCATGGCCACATAGTTTTTCATTCCATTTGACAATCATGAAAAGTCTATTGAGATTCAACTAGGGCTAGTTGAATGGTCTACACATGGTTTTCCAAACTATACATTGTAGTGTGCTCCCATATGATTTCCCTCTAAATCCCAAGCTTCTCAAAAAAATCAAAAACTCAAAATACCACAAAGAATAACTCAAAAAAATTATAAAACGTCTCAAAAATGTTTGAGTATTAGGCTCAAATTGGAGATATACTCATCCAAAACAACCTTGGATACCAAAGAATCATATCAGGTGGGTGGTTGACAATCCCTCTACCATTGCCAGCTACTTGAATACCAAAACTCCTACTTAAAAACTACTCTAAATCATAGAACAAAAAGGTATAACCATCCTTTGATACAATTTGTAATGAACTAACCCAAGAAACCATCTAAACTAGCATGAAAATCGATCTATCAACAGCCTGAAGGGAGTTCCTTATCCCCGTAGGTTAATTAAAAGCATATGGGAATTAGAAAGAATGAGATGGGAACCATTTCTTCCAACAACCACAAACATAGAATTATAATCAACAGAAATAAAATACAAAAAATTGAGATATACCAAAGTAATAGATATAACTAACTAGATAACAAGGTCGATGACCGATATGAATGAAAACAAAGGAAAAGATACTAGTGCACCAACATCTCCATGTGTAAGTTAGTCAATTCCACTTTCACCTATATCAAATCTTGAACCATAATATATAGGAATATCCACTAAATCGAGCAACCTACTAAACCTATAATATATAGGTGTGAGATAAAATCCCAGTAGCCTCTACCCATCGATCCAGATCATAAATCATTAAATGAGATCATATATAATGAATATTTGAAAATAAGTAAACAAAATAGGTTTCCAAAATTTTCATTCAATAAAACAACTATCATTCAGTTTCCTTGAAAACAACTTTATTCACAAAACCAAGCCTTTTCTAAAAAAGACACCAATGTATTTTCCACATATAAAAACAATCAAAAATGGATGTTTAAAATAAATTTTAATGGAATGATAGAATAATAGGATATCAATTCATTATTTTCCTTACAGTCAGTCCTTGTAAAATATTCCTAAATTTTAATCATGGAAACCAAAGGTGTTAAAAGGAAATAATCTAGAACAAAGCCAACATGGTCATTAAAAAATAAAAGTTTTTTTGTTGGTATTCAGTCAATGAATTAATTAACATCATCTTAAATTCCATATCTTACCATATCCTTTCCTAACATGGGGAGAAATCCCTTACGTTGACCTAAGTTCCACATAATTCCAATAGCCATAGCATAATACTAGAATAGTGCACATGTGTGCCTAAACATCCAGCTTAGAAATCCATGTCCCCCCATGACAGTCAAATGGAGGTGATAATTTAAAAGGTAATATCATACCATAAATCATATCATATCCTAACATTTGAGGAATGAATCAAATTTCATTCTCACACCAATGAATGACTTATAGAAACATCCTTATTTATTGAGGATATCAATTCAATTCAATTCAATTCAATTCATCACCATAGAAAGGGATATCTTATTTCATCCTTTCAAATCATCAATCATTTCTATTTCCAATAAAGTAGAATTCTCTATGGGTTTCTTATTTTACAATAACCCAATTAAAGTCCCAAAAAGGGATTTCTCCATTCCCCATGGAATAATGAGACTTTCATATCATTTTAAGTCCTTTTATGAAACAATTTATAAATATTATAACTTCAAAAAATTATAGTTTTAAATTAAAAATTTCCAAAAAAAGGTCAAAGCATCCGATATTTATAAAACTGCACTTTTCTCTTCATTTTAGAAATCATCTTTATAAAAAACTCTAGGAGTATATTAAAATCAAACTCATCATATCAATTTCCTAAAACATTATTATATTTATTTAAAATATTTTTTATATAAATTCATATTAAATTCCATTTTTTTCCACTTTATCAAAGAAAAATAAATAATAAAACATTGATGTAGCTACAAGATATAACTAAAAACAAATGAAGAGATCAAAAACTAAAAATTAAAGAACAAGAAATAAATGATTCAATTATAAAGTGACATAACTGTGATTTGTACCTCATAATTAAGATCAACAACACCCGTATTGGATATATCAACTAGTGAGGAAGAGGAACCTATAGTACCAAGATAAGGTCCACACACAATAAATAAAAAGAAAAACCTCTAACACTCATTTTTGGATCTCCCGATAGTAAGATTCCAAATAATCCCCTCAATAGATATCACAAATTAGGGGAAACAAAGGTTTTGGTATTTTTAAAAATAACAAAGGCGTTCTGGCTTACAACATTAAAAAAACCGAAACATAAATTCACCATTTAATTTTTATTTTAATAAAATATTAAAGGTGGAGTGTTTAAATTAATCAATCATATGATTTATGAATCTAAAATAAGTCAAATAATATATTACTCAATATTTTTGTCTTTTAAAATCATTAATATTCATTGTAAGGTCGATCTAGAAGAAGAAAACACAAAAAATGGGTTTTAGAAAAAACAATTATCCAAAAGTGCATTGCATAATGGAAACATGGTTTTAACCTTGTTCATGTCATAGGTGTAACATTAGGGTACTAGGTTACCCATATGTTACACTTGGAAAGAACAATATACCCTTATGTATATCATCCCTACCCTTACACACTCTTTAGATTTTAGGAGTTACCATTATGCAGCATCGGAGGTACCCGTATGCATCCTTTGAAAATTGGGGCTTACCCTTATGAAGCATATCAGAACTAAGATCTATCCTTACACAAATAAGGGTTACCATTATGCATACTTTGTGAATTTTTGGAGTTACCCTTTCATGAATCTATGAATACTCTTATGTAGTGCATGAATATAGAACTTACCTTTATTCAACTAAGGGAAAAATCCTCTTACCCATACACTACCTTTTTATATCATCAGTTAGCCTTACACAAATCATTGGTCCTATTTAAGGGTAATTATTACATTAAAAATAATTAATTTTTTTCCATAATAACATATAAATTAAAACCAAAAGAGTATTGGGGGATATAAAGAAAATTTAAAAACAGAGTATGTTAAAATGATCCTCAAGCACTTCTGCAACCAAAAGAAAACAGCAAGAACCAAAAAAACACACATGAAAATAATGGTCTGGATTTCACTCAAAATCAATAGATAACAAGGGACATCAATAAAGAGATATAGTAATATCAACTCTATCAAAAAAATCTCTATATGGAAATAGAAAACTCAAATTAAAGTTTGGGAAATTTCAATATTTAGAATAAACAACTCCTTAAGGACACTTTTTCCCAACAACCCAAGGAAATTTAAGACTTATGATGATGAGATTTGGTCAAGCACTCACTTGTAACATAAACCATAAGCCCTGAAAATTATATCTCCAATCTACTATGAAATCCCAAACTATATACCAAAATCCAAGAATATACATGACCTTAATTGATATAATTTTTTCTTGAACCACACTAGATAACCCACTAAATCGGAACCTGAGTAGACTCTAATTTGACTTGAAGGGAATTCATGATCCTCATTGGTTAGAGAATAGTTCCCATACATCAAGCAACAAAAAGTGAGAATTATTTCACCACAATATCAACTTGATAAAACAAAATAGTGGAATGAATCCATAAATAGTCAGTATTCCAGAACACTCATCAAGAAAATGGTACCTCAAGTAGAAATGAACCAAACCTAAAGAAAACATCAAAATAATATCTACTCGTAATAAGTGGATCACATACTCTTTTATCAATACAAACTCTGAGGGTTCTATTATCAAGAATTCGTACCACCTCGGAGTGGTGCTTTCCCTTTTTCTAGACCTAGTATAAGAAATCCTACAAATACCCAATGAAAAAAGTAGGTTACGAGCCACACATATCAGTAGTATAAAACGTATAATTCTATAGTTATTCCATAGAAAATAAATCGTTTATGATCACTTTGTAATAAAACATGGGATGGTAATATTATCAAAATCTAATATAAAACATGATTTTCAAATCAATTTAATGGAAAGTATAAAACATGTGAACATGTTATTTTTTATCAAATTAGGAAAGTATAGGAATTTAGATCAAAATTGACATGAATAAATCAATTCATAAACATTAGAATGCATAAATAATTTTTACTCATAACACCATGGTTATAATACCTTGGGATTATAGGATAATGGATCATGGTTCCACACTATTTCAATGAGTTACAACTCCTAGTGTGCACTAATCCATAGATCCTAATTCTAGGGGTAATTATACTCTGTCCTTAAGAATAAAACCCCTACTCTTATCACGTATAATAATAATTTTCATAAAATACCATTAGTATGAAGAGATAATACCTTCCTAGCATGAATATCCTAGTCCACCCAAATTACCTCAAACACCCGAGAATGATAAAGGGATAAATTACTGAATGACATGACTCGTGTCAACAAGGTGCACCTTCATTTTTAGGAGCCTACCTAATTATAACTCCACAGTTAATAATCCTTGGCCTGGCATAGTGATCAGGATAGGTGACCTTCTGAGAAGTTTCTTAGGGTGTGTCTGGCTAAGGACAAAGCACACTGAAAAAAAACATGTGTTGGCTTGTGGGGACGTTCATTAGACAGATAACTCATCTGGGCACATGAGAGGGCCCCAGGGTGGGGACCATGTATCCAAGGTAAAACTGGTGGTACCTGGAGATCCAGGACCCGATCTCCATGTTAAGGAGGTGTGTCTGTGATGTCACTAGGACCTAGTTGTTACATTTGGTATCAGAGGTGGTTCTCATCCTTATGTGTGGTGCACTATCTGGGTTAAGATGTAGGGCCCACAATAAGGATGATGTGATCTAAAGGGGGTGAATGTAACAACCCCGAATGATATTGGGTTAAAGGACTAAATCATATGACTCAAGTCAACAAGGTGCACCTTCCTTTTCAGAAGCCTTCCTGATTAGAACTCCACAATTAATCGTGCTCGGCTTGGAGTAGTGAACAGCCTGGGTGACCTTCTAGGAAGTATCACTAGGTGTGTGTGAGTTAGGACAAAGTAGACTGTAAAGGACATGTGTTGGCATGTGGGGACTGTCATTAGTCAGATAACCCATTTAGTAATGTGGGCGGGCCCCAAGGTGAGGAGCATGTGTCCATGGGTAAACCGGTGCTACCTGGCGGGCTAGGACCTGATGGCCATATTAAGGTCGGGTCTATTTTCTATCAACAGGACCTAGTGGTAACATTACCACCCAAGTTCCGAAGTTCATAAAATAAATTATTTAAGGGAAAATCATTTATCTCAAATCAGATTCATTAAGAAATAATTCAAGGGTAAATCATTTATCTCAAATCCGATCCATTATTCATCATTAAAGTAACCCTAAATCAAGTTTTAAAACATTCCATTTAATTTTAAAAACCAACATCACATTGTTTCATCAAAAATAATACACATCAAACCAATTTATTTCATTTTAAATCCATAAATCATTTCATTCTTTTTTTCTCAATAATAGACATCAAATATGTTCTTTTAATCACTCATTTCAATTTAAAATAATTTTCAAAAAATCAAAAATTTATTTCAAAATCCATTATCAAAGATATTTAATCATAGAAACTATGAAATTCTAAAAATATTTATAAAAAAACTAAAATCATTATTTCAGAATCAATTTTAAATCCATTTCAAATGAAAAAAGAAACAACTGTTTAAATTAATATGAATTACCATACAAAACCACCAACCTAAATCGTGGTAACATCAACCACAAAAGATAGGATATACACTTGGAGAGAGATGGGAAACTAGAACCGATCAAGGAGGATTCCTAGAACCACATTTCCAAAATTCAATAACCTAATCCTTCAACCACACAAGGATCCACCACACTCAAAATAGAGAGATAAAGAAAGACGAATTCACAATTAGAACTAGGTTATACAAACTAAAATGTATTCAAACATTAATAGACACTTTGATCCTTGAATATTTGAGGTTGTATGGGCCAAAATTTACTTAAAATAACCTCTAAAGTTGAATTGATAAAGTGATATTTTATGGGGAATACTTTGGAGTAAAAAAAGGGGTTTTGAGATATAAAATATGAAAATTATAAAAATTAATTCTCAGTTCATGGTTTTACTGCACTGTTTGTCAAACCATGTGCCAAACATGATCCCCTTTATTGGATACTAGAGTAGCTACATAGTTTTTATACATGGTTTAAAAAATTGTGTAACAACCATAAAAACACATTTATCCTGAGTCACAAAATGTGAAGGATAGGATACATGGTGTAGAATAACTATTCACCTAATAGGGAGAGTAATTAATGAGAATTCATTTGATTAATGACTGACTTAAAATTATTATTTTATTAAGATATGCTCCATTTTAAGGGTAAAGGGGGAAACCATCATGACATCAATGACATAAACAATCAAAAAATACATGGTGACCCAACAAATCAGAGCCAAAAAACCCACGCTACTTGTGAAAATCCCCTCCCAGCATCAAAATACATAAAATCCAGCTTTCACCTTGCATTGCAGATCGGCTAGCTATCTCGTGCCAAAATGCACGGGCCCGGTACCGATGGTCATAGCCATACCCTCTCAAACATCCAATTAAGGAAATCGATGGTACAATGGTAACTCTTTTCCATAAACATCATCCGGAGCATCCTCATGTAGATGATCTGATTGCTGAGACCCCTGAACTGCCAATCACTGAAGCCAAAGAAAAAGACATCACTGAGAAACCAATCATAATGATAAACCAACCACTGAAAACCTCCACTAATTCAAAACATCAACGTCATTGACTTTTCAATCTTAAAATAAATTCAAAACCAATTCAAACCACACCAGAATCCATTGTGGGCATCAAACTAAAAACCAAAATGCAGATCCCATTCAAAATTAAGGAACACCCAAACACCAGGAACCCCCGTGAGCAGCAGTTCTAAAATGACAACCTGGGACCATGACAACCACCACCTCATATCACCTCGAATCACCACAAATCACATCATACATCTCAAAAGCTCATGAACAGCATAAATAACAACAAATCACCAAGGAAATAATCCCCAAATGACAAAAAATCATCAACCAAAACTCAGAACCAACAAAACAAACTTAACCATACCATCACCTTAGGCCATCAAGAACTTAGCAGAAGAAACCAAAAAACTGCATCCAAAATAAACAATGATAGGAATAGAAAACAGGGTCAGAAAACCATCACCAATCATGTCAGAAGGAAGTCCCTCCACAAATCCAAACTCATCACCACCAACCAGAACGCCCGTAGAAACCACTACGAAAATCCAATACACACACCAGAGACAAGGCTGCAACCCCCAAGCCATAGGAGCTGGATCTCGGCCGTGTACAGTCACCGCGCTGCCGTGGGGAAACTAATCCAGAAAATAAGGGAATGGGTGAATAATCCGGCCAGAAACTGTACAAGATTTTGAGACATATGAGTCCACAGAGAATGCCACCACAATAGAGATCCACCACCATGAGCTCCCAAGAACGGGGATAGACATTGCACCAACCCAAGACGAAGGAAGGAGGTGGTGATGAAGTGAAACCCTATATTTCAGAGCCCCTTACGGGCGCATCCTCTGTGATATCATTTATTTTATTAATGAATTAATAGTGTAAAAACATGAATAATGATTTGACAAGATGATGATGTAATGATCTATGATGGTAAAATTATTTTTAATATGGAATTTAAAACCAAATCAATTGAACCATTATTTAAAATTACACCCAGAACCCAAAAAACTAGATAAAAACACACCCATAAAACTCTCATATTCAGAGATAACCCATGTCCTAATATAACATCATTTAAAACATTGGTTAAAAATTCATTAGTGACTTATATTTTTGAAGATTTAAATTTGGAAAAAGTTATCATACTTCTATAAGAAGATAACATGCTTCCATAGATTTGCTCCTTTCATGCCCCTAATTTCAATCCAAATACTTCCATTAGACAACGCTACCATTCTTCCATTATCACCATTATATGAATCCTTTTCCCCTGATTCACTTGGTTTTAGACATGGATGAACCACTACTATGATAATTATTCCATACAAGTATCTCCACTTCCATGGATAATCCTATAGGAGCCCCCTACTTATGTTACATTCTTCTTTTGGGAATCCTTCACCATATACAACATCTCAAGAAATATTTGGTGAATCCATTCATCCATTCCCAATCATTATTATATGGATACCCACACAATAATCACACTTTCATCCCTTTTACACTGCCTCTCCTCATGGTTGACTACAAGAAGTACATCCCAACCGACCGTGTTTTGAGTTAAATAAACTGGGAAGTCTAACCGATTGATGCTAAAATATTATAGAACCAAACTCGAATGAAGAGTCTATTTTAAAGATATTTGATCTACTTTTGATGGGAAATAAGGAACTCTATATTACTAAACATAGAATCAATAAATCTTGGATATGAAGTTGAATATTCATCTGACCAATGATTGATGAGTTGATAAAATCATATTAGATAATGTCAAGCTCTTAAGTAATGGATCAAATAATGTAAAATGAAACAACTAAAAATAAAGAATTGAAATTTGAGGCTTTTCAACCCAATTTTGTATCCACATATATTTGAATATTTTAATGAGAATATTTTTGAATGTTCGATTGGGAGTCTAATTTTGGAGATTATTCATTTGTTGATAATGATCAACCAAGGATTGAAGAAATGCATTGATTCTGGATATCAGTTCTATGTAGTTCAATTGATCCTTAAATAAAGAATTTGGCATGATGAAAATCACATTAAATACTTAATTAAGGAAGACTGTGAATTAGTGATGATTTTGAACAAATGTTTTTGGTTATAGAGATTAAATCATTGATTTTAAATCTTTTTATAGGATTGAAATTGAGATGGTGTAGGGGTATCATATATCCCTAATGGTGTGAAAAAAATTAAATGAGCATATGAACTATAATTGTTTGATGTTATTATTAATTGAATCCAAGGACAATCCAAGTGGTGAAAACATTGGGTAGTTTTCAGTTGATACCACTGCAATTGTACAAGAAGTATTCATCGATGGAAGCTGAATGGTTCAGAGTAAAAAATAGTTTGTACTAGTCAATGAAGTATATTATTTTTTATTTTTTGATAGATCTATTTAATGATTTCATGATATTTAATGGCCCCTAATGTTAGAAGGAAGATTAATTGTGGGATTTAATTAGATACTTGGACAATACCGGTCCATTTCAACCCAAACCAAGATTCTTGCAGCTGTACATATTTATTGAAGTGATTGGAGTTGATAAGATGAATTTTAACCAGCTTAGTTAGTATGAGCTATTTAAGGAAGAGTTTGAGTATATATGAATCAATTTGGTCTAATTTCAATGCATGATATGGAGTAAACACTCATTTTAGGGCTCAATGTCCTATTCTTAGTATGCTCTATGTCCTGTGAATCTCATCTAAAGCGTATCACATGATTGATCATAGTTCCAAACAACATTTCAAGATAGGATTTCAATTATTGATTCCCAAATGGAGTTATGTATAGGCACAAAGTTCATATCAAGGCCAAATACATCAAAACATTCCCTTTAATTCAAATAAACCAGCACCAAAGACACATGAATTATCTTACTCATGAGAGAATCTCTAGCATAACGAGTTTCAACTATGACCACAACACACCAAATAATTTTACACTCTGATACTTCTCAATGTAGTATGGATATAGATCATGGGAATTGAATGATTTTATAAGATAAATTTTAATGAAGATCACATGAAGAAATCTACACCATCAAACCGTTCATGTAGACTAAATACGAACAAAGTGAAATGGGATTAGAATTTAAGGAATAATTAAGAATTTATAGGTTTTTTGGAGTTTAAGATCACATTAATCACATGACTGTGAAGGGATGAATGGAAATATCAGAGAATTTCTATAATTGGAACCACTATTCAATAAATGTAGTGGATTCGATGATTGTATAGATCAAGATGTAACTACTTCTACTCTACTTTATTTTATTTCTGTACATTTTAATACTCTAATGATGGCACATTAGGCCATTTGTGATCATGGTAAGGAGAATTCCAAAATTTCATTTTTTTTAATTCTAGTCTATAATTATCAAATCTTCACCTAACATACTAGGTTTCTTTTCATTTCATAATCAGTATGATTTTTTTGATATTTTTTTCATCTAATTATTTCTTCTATCATTCTCATAATTTCACACATAAGAAATGAGGATTAACTCCATAGTTTATGATCATGAGAAGTTGGTTTTTCATAGAGTTATTAAAAATATCTATTCACTAGGATAGGGAATATTAGCTCATATAGGATCATTGTACTCTCTTATTCAAGTTGAAATATCTAGGTGAGAGTAATTAATGATATTTCAATTTATTAGAGAAAGAATGGTGCAATAAATTTAATAATGATTCAATAGAAGGATAAAGGAATGATATAAATCTATAAGTCTATTTTTAATATTGAATTTCAAACCATTTCAAACCATTTCATTTAGTGTAGTTTAGATCAAAGGAGATGATTCAAAGTAGTCATTTAAGGTGAATGTCCTATAAGTGAAGAATTTTTATAAGGGATTTTTTAAAGAACCCAGAACTATCATAATTTTATCTTATTCTAGAAAAATTGGAAGATCAAATTACAAATAAATTAAATAAAGGAATTAAAAATTAATTCATGGCTTCTATGACAGTTTTTATTTCGAACTATTAATTTGATCAATGATTTGAATAAAAATCATCAATATTTGATTGAGAATTGTATCCTTTATGAGATTAAGCTCAATTCCAATCGATCAATTAATTTTTATACTAATCAAAACCACTCAATCTTCTTCATCCAGTCTTAGTTGAATGATATTGGACCTCTGATCTACTCTCAGCACTCCCTTTTCCAATAGTGACCTAACCAGATACTATCCTTCAGTCTAATGGATTTCATCCCTACTAAGCATGATTCGTGATTTAAATATTTAGTTAGATCATTTCTATTTCATTAATTTTCAAGAGAGGTTTTTTGATATCACCATGATAAAAAGGTATGTTATCTTTAATAAATGAGATTGAGCAGATGCTCATTTTCAAGAATGGCTAGTTCTTCGGCTGAGTCATGGTTGGGCTCAACAAATGTTAGTATCTTTAGTGAAAATAATTCCTAAATTATTAAATATTAGACTTTATCCTCTTCTATGGTTAATGAAATCATTTTATAGTCTCTTTAATTTATTACAATCATCCATGTGTCTTACATGGAATAATTCCCTCTTAATGAAAGGGCATGAAAGCAGGGAATTTCAATAGTAGGGTGTTCGTGGAATAATTGATTGTTCACTGATGAAGAATGGCACAAAAGTATGATTCTCATGGAATATGATTTATGGAATGAGGGAGATTAAATGGAATAATTACTCTTTGCCAAATTTTGGGTGGTCATGGATAATCCTGGTAGTTTGTAGACCTCTTCTAAAAAATTAAAATTTCAACTTATAGAACCATGGCATGGAGGATCCTCCACCCATAGGCACAAAAGCATTCCTTTCTCAGCTTCCACTCTTCACTGAAGCAGAACTGTCTTATAATATGTCCCCGTATTCTATTTCCCCATCCCATATAATTAGAAACCTAGAATCAATATAGGATTATTCCAAATTAAAATCCAATAGAATAAAAATGTTAAAAAATTATATTGAATGACATTGAACAATTAATTCCAAAACAAATTACAAATTAATCCTCAATCAAACATTTCAAATATTTTATCATGAAACATAATTAATTTCAAATTCATCATTTAATGTCAAATTTAAATGCCGAATATAAATTTTAATATTAAAATTTATAATTTATTATCTAGGATCATTCTTGAAAAAATGAAATATCATATTAAAAATAAATTATATAC
Source organism: Viscum album (assembly GCA_963277665.1). Lineage (NCBI taxonomy): Eukaryota > Viridiplantae > Streptophyta > Magnoliopsida > Santalales > Viscaceae > Viscum > Viscum album. The sequence goes on along the minus strand of OY728121.1, from coordinate 197,641,313 downwards.
TGAAATTAAAAATTAATACATGGATTCCCAGTTTAATCCAAAAAAAAATAAATCATTAAATGAATGGTTGTTCTATATAATTGATGGATTAAATGATTGGATCTATCAAGAAATTGTTGCCTCTCCTCTAATTTCTATTATTTCATTCTGTTATAGTACTCTGAGAATGGAAGACTATGCCATTTTTTTCATGCTAAGGAGAATTCCCCTATTGCCCTATTTTTGAACCCTTCTTATTAATGTTTAACTCTCATGTTTACATTTATGTTCATTTTAAAATATATAATCAGTAGGAGGAATTTTTTGTTTTATTATATCTTATATCATTCTTAGATTTATAAACATAGTACACTTGGATTCACTCCATTTCTTATGATTATAATCATTGGGTTGGTCTAAGAGTGATTAGAAATATCTAATCACTAGGCTTGGAAAGATTAGAGGGAAAAAGATCCTTGTACACCCTTTTTCAAGTCGAATCATCCAGCTAGCAGTACTCAATAATATTTCATTTCATTAGATAAAGAATATGGGAACAAGATGAATAATGATTCAATTGGAATATGAGGGAATGATCTAAGCCTCAGCCACTATTTTCAATATTTAATTTAAAACTAAATCAATTCAACCACTATTTTAACTCACACCCATAACCTATAAAACCAAAAAAACACACCGATAACACCACTCTTTCCAGAGACATCCCAAGTCCAACTATAAAAAAATTCAAATCTTGGGTTAAATATTCATTTCTTGGAGGCCCCATAAGAGGAAATTCATTAACACAATTTGAATTTTTAAACAATATTCTCCGTCTATTTTTATTATATGTCATTATATTTTTCAGGTTTTTGTTTTTATTTTTTTAGAGTGTAAATAAAATTAAAAAGTTATTAAATTTTATGATGTCCTGCCTAGTTTTAATTCCATGATAGAGTGAAGGGAGGTCATTGGTTATGAAATTGTGAGAGTTAAATGATTACTAAGTGAATTTTCCACAAGTTTAATGGAAATTATGTCATATTTTTAGGAAAGGGAGTGTGAGTGAAAATATATTTGTGGAAACAAAATTATAACATGGGGTTACTAGATTTTTTAAATTAATATGAGGAAACATGGCCTATATAAAAAAGAAAACCTCATGGATCCAACTCAAAATAAATTTTATATAAGTTCTTTGAAACTAGGAAGAAATGGAAAATTAGGATCCCATAATGAATCTCTGAGACATTAGGAACTAGGTGTGTGGGTAATAAATGGAATTTGTAAATATTTAATAACTAGATTTACATATATATGGCGGGAAAAAATTTAAAAAATAATTACAATGTCTTTAATACTAGAGTATTTTCCAAACATATCATTAGCTATAATTTCTTCCCATTATTCTTAGTGGGATTGTCCAAGGAATGGTTATATTAATTCAAATTGGAGAGATTACCACATTGGAAGAATATTATATAGCTTTCTAAACAAAACTATGACCAATTTCAAGGAGTACCCATCTTAGGAAGGATATTTATTGGATCAAAAATATAATTTAAAAATATTTAATGTGTTTGGGGAGAGATTCAAAAAGCTAATAAATTATTTCCTACAAAAACCCCCATGAAAATCGCCATTTTCAAGAACTATAGTACAAAAAATTGATGGAAATGAACAAAACATGTTAGATGCTTACTCTAATAGAGAACTAATTTATAAGTCACCTACTGAATCTTGAGAGTTAATCGAGGGGATGTCACAAAATTATAAAATATTCAGTACATGATCCACAACTAGAATTGTACACAAAATAAAAAGGTTTATCTCTAAATCACTTGAAAATAAAATTAACAAACCAATACAAATTTTTATAAATATGTCATTGAACATGGTACATGAAGAAACATCACCTCCCATGCCTCCAAGATTCTTCCAAATTTTCTACTATCTGGGCCACAACATCGATGGATACCCGTGGGTGAAAAAATTAATGAATAAATATTCTAGATTACATAATATCAGAAATAAAAAGGAATCCAAGGATATTATGAGTATTTCAATAATTAGTTTGGAGTTAGGAACCATCAGAAAAGGAGACCCTTCCAAAGTATCTTCTAGTAACCTTTCCACCCTTCACCCATTGGAAAAAAAATATTTCTCAACCCTCTACCATCTACAAACAATGGAAGAATCATGAATCCACCCTGAACAACTTTTCGAATATCACAATACTCATAAAAATATCCTTAACAATCGAAATTCCTCACTGAAAGAGCTACAAGGATAGTACACCCATATTATGACTACCACCAATGAATTAAATAACCAAGCCTCATGTAAGATTACTACTCATTCAATTCATAATTTCAAGAGAGATTTTAGTTTTATTTTTTGAGTTGTGGTAAAGAGATTGGAATCAGGGGAGAATCAATATATTGATAAGGGGAAGCAAGTGAACAGTTACATCCACCTAAAGAATCTACCATGTAAAAAGATTATGAAGAACTTTTGCAGAAATTCCCAGTGAATAAAAACAAAGGGAAGGACAAGTTGGAATACTTACATCAGCCCCAACCTCCCTTACCTTTAAATATTAAATCACCTAAGAAAACTAGTAATGAGTCATTGCAATAGAGGATTCTAGAGATATTCAAAAAGTTATAGGTTAACATACCTTTGCTAGAATTTATCCACCAAATCCCAAGGTAAGAAAAAATTATCATAGAAATGTTCACTGCGAAGAGAATATTTCAAGGTAATTAAAAGGTAAGTATAGGTAAAAGAAATTCTAAAATTATAACTCCATAAATACCCTAATATTTCTAAGATATAGATACCTTCATTGTCCCTTAAACTATTAGGGTGCTTAATTTGTCAAATACATATGCGATTTAGGTGCGTCGATGAATGTATTGTCTAACTCAGTTTATTCTTACCTATAGATTAGAGTGCTCAAACCCACTTGAGTAGATCTATGACAAGACAACTGAGTTGCTTCCTACCTAGTAGGTGGCCTGTAATATGATCTAGTATGTGTGGTACGATTTTTCCTCTTCACTGAATTTTACATTCTAAACTTGGAGGAAGGGGAATTTAAAGACCACTACCTAAAAATATTTGGTAGGATATTTCCAAAATACTACCAAGAAAATAATAAATATTGATAAAGGAACTCTTTCAAACACCTTTTATATTTTGTGACTCGGGTTTTCCCTAAATAAGAGAGTCTTATGGGTGTGTTTCTATCTTGTTTTAATTGTTCTAGGTGTGAGTGAAAATAGTGATTGAATTCATCTGTTTTTAAATTAAATATTAAAAATACCAGTCAATAATTATATTATTCCCACATATTCCCATTGAATCATTATTCAATTTTATCCACTATTCATTATTAAATCAAATGAAATCTCATTGATTACTCCCTATAAGATGTTTAGTCTATAATAATGGATTATAATTATCATGTATCCCCTAGTTTTTCTTGGCCAAATGATCAAATATTTCCAATAATTCTTAAACTACCCTAATTCTCAAAAATCAAACTCAATGGAGTAAATCCTTGTGTTCTATGTGTGAAATTTCTAGAATGTGATAATAAATAATTAAAATAAAAAGCGATAAAAACCTCTAAATAACTATAAAATTAAAAAAATAAGTAATCTGGAGAATTATTCATTATTGAGTATAATTCAACAATAAGGGTATGAGTAAATTCTACTTAACATGACCATAAATGGCCTAGTGTGTTATAATGAGAGTATTATAGAAGAATAAAATGAAAGAAAATTTAGAAGAATAAGTAGAAACTTGATCATTCCAATTGTTTAATCTCCCACCTATATTGAACAGTCATTCCTTTTATAGAAATGATCATGAATTGGAAATCCTACCTTCCTGACCAAGTGGTTATAACAACATTCAACTCTAAAAAACCCAACAATTCTGAATTATTCCTCAAATTATGAGACAATTTCCCATCCTTTAGATTACCTATATATATGTGGTTTGATGTTTTAGATTTATTCATGTGGGAATCATTCAAAATTTTTTCCATAAAATCATTCACCTACCATAAATGATATTTTTACTCCCTTGATAAGTATCATAGGGTGGAATTCTTCAGTGAACACCATCCATAGTGGAATCCAGGCATACTAGAGATACTCTAATGGGGAAGATGAATCATGTTACATTGGTGCAATCTTATTTGTATGATTATAACCTATTTTTATGTATTTTGGATTAATATAGACATTGGGTCTAGATTTCACTCTATTTGGGTTTCAATAATGATAGATGTAGCTTGAACTCTAGTTTGTAACACCGATCGGACATTTTATCTACAATAGAGGAGCTACATAGTGCTTGGATCTTTCTAAGACTCTATAATTGAGCACTTAATGAGTGTAAAATCCAAGATAAAGACATAAAATCATACTAAATTGTTTTCTGGATACAAACATGTGTCCTTCAATAGATCATCAATGTTTGGTTGGTTAAAATTGAACTTGTCATCTTCAATCACATTGATTAATATGGATAGGCATGGAAAGCATGGTCTAGGGTGGAATGAAGAGGGATGTTTTAGGTCTACCATGGCATCCCTCAATTCATTTTTAACCCAACTTTAGGGGCATTCAACCAAAAAGAAAACATGCATTCAATCTATCCAAACATCATTAATAGTGTACTTCATCGAGCACTAGTAACCATTTAATCTCTGAACTATAAACTCTAATTGATGAACACAGCTCAAAAAACTATAATAGTATCAATTTACCAATACCCAATGTTGGAACCATTAAAAATGGCCAAATCCCTGATGATGAAAACTAGTCTGAAAATCATTAAAATACACTCTTCATCTGAGCTTGTTTCTTTGGTACTTTGGATTTAGTAAGTCATCCTTCCATAATGAGTTAACTCCACACATGGTTAGGATGGACTTTATCTAGTTTTAATGATTTATTGGGATGTTTTTAAGGGTTAAGTCTTCACAAAAGAAGAAGGAAATATTGGTTTCCTTCACTAATCATGAAGAGAGATGAATGGAGGAAAAACATACTTTATTTCACCAACAATAAAAGTTACAATATAACCCTCTCATACACCTCCCATTCTTTCTTATTCATAGATCTCTCATAGATCTCTTTTGATATTGGAGATCTCTTGTCTTGATTCCATTCTAATGGAAGCACCCATATCCCTCCTTAAATAAACTTGGTGGGAGGTGTCAAGTTTGAAACAACTCCCACCTACGATGTAATTATCCCATGTTTTATACATACCATGGTGGGTGGAGTTGGTGCACTATCCACCTTTAACAAAAATGATGGGAAGCAGTTAGATATCTCCATAAATTCTCCCCCTCTTGATGCATTCCCCTGGATCATCTACAAGGGTCGAGCTTCTCCTGAGAAACCACCTTTGTTAACAAATCCTATGTGTTTTTCTTTGTGTGGATCTTCAAAAGTAACAAGTGTCGCCGATCATTCACTTCTCATATCCAATGATAGCGAGTGTTGATTTTCTTCATCTGGGAATGGTACACGGAGTTTTTAATCAAGTCTAATGCACTTTGACTATCACAATGAACATTGTACTCCTTATGGATGAATCCAACCTCCTAGAGAAAATGCTTTAGCCATAACATATCCTTTCTCGATTTTGAAGTAGCAATGTACTCTATTTCCATTATGGATAAATCAATGAACTTCTGTAACCTTGAAATCCATGATAAATATCCTCTTAAAAAGTATAGATGTATCCTAATGTATACATCTTAATATTTGGATCTCCAACCATATTGGAATCTATATATCTCTCCAAGATATGTTTAACTCCCCCATAGAACAAATATAGCTTGGATTTACCTTTAAGATACCTCATAATCGACTTGAATGTATCTCAGTGATGCATCACGATATTGGAGAGAAATTGACTCACAATTGCCATTACATTGGAAATTTGTGGTCTCATACTCACCATAGAGTACATCAAGCTTCTAACTACTCAGGAGTATCATATCCTCTCCATCACCTCGATTTATGCCCTAAATAAATGGAGAGAATTATTGCTCAACATAAAATGATCAAGAAGATGAGTTCTCAATGGTTAGGATTTTTTCATGTTGAAACGTTTCAGAACACGTTCAACATACTTCTCCTAAGATACCCATAACAAAATCCTCTTTCCGTCACGAATGATCTGCATCCCCAAAATATATTGAGCCACTCTCAATTCCTTCATATCAAAAGACTTAGATAACTCCTTCTTCAACTCGATTATCTTCACTACATCATTCCCAATGATCAACATTCCATAAACATAAAATAAAAGAGCATCAAATTTAACATCCTAAAATATTTGGATGTAAACACACAGGTCCACCTGAGTTCGCATGTAGCCATGACACACCATGAATGAGTCAAACTTCTTGTACCACTTCTTTGGGTCTTTTTTTCAATTCGTACAATATTTTATTAAATTTATAGATAAGGTTTTATTTCGTTGAAACCTCAAAACCAATATTTTTTTATATATATCTCCTCGGATAGGTCACCATGGAGAAAATATTTCTTCACATCCATCTATTCCTACTCCTAGTCCAAGATAGCCCCAAATATGAAAATTAATCATATTGAATCCATTTTCACCATGGGTGAAAAGATATAATTAAATTAAACTTCTATATTATGAAGGAATCCCTTGAAAACTAACCAAGAATTATGTATGACCTCATTTTTTCTTCCATAATTATTCAGCTTTAACACCCATTTTTTCATTAGTGTCTTCTTACCTTGGGTCAGTTCCACTAAATCATATGTCTAGTTATTCATCAAAGACTACATATCAACCTCCATTACATATAACCACATGAGTTTATTTGGATGAGAAACAACTTCCTTATATCTTTCTGGCTCCCCCTCATCAGTCAACAATAGGTACTCTGACTTTGAATATTTTTTTGATGGAATCTTTCCTCATGAAAATATTCAAACCTATAAAATATTTTGTTTGGTAGGCACATAATCACCTTGTTAATTTGATGGTTCTTCAACTTATTAGGGAGAGGAATGAGTATCCACTGCTCAATATCCTCCTCAACTCCTCCTGGTCCACTGTTGATGTGTCTCCTTGGACCTCCTCTTATTCATTGATAGGTGGTGTTGGTACAGGTGTTGGATCATGAGTTGACTCCTCAACACTTTTCCTTTGAGTCATTATAGTATTTTGAATGTTCTCAATCATTTAGTTCTCATGGAATATAACATCTCTACATCAGATCACCTTTTTCTCCTTCGGGTCCCAAAGCCTCTATTTGAACTCCTCATCTGCACAGCCAGTGAAGATGCATGGAGTTGATCTCCCTTATAGCTTCTTCCTGAGCTACTTCACTATAACATATCCATTGTTTAGAGGTGGTTTAATAAACCACAAAAAAAAGAATTAAATTATTTCATGGTTGTTTTTTATAAACACTCATTAAAATTTATTTTTTTATTAAAAAACACTTTCTCCTCCCTTAACCCTTCTCCCTACCCCTATCTCTCCTTCACCCCCAACCCCAAACCCTAGAACACTGGTGATCATAATCCCTCCATCTCACTCCACCTTATCCCATAAGATCTCAAACCCCCTTGACCCCAAATTCTATCCCCCCCACACACACATCAGTGCTCTCAAGGCCTCTGTTTCACCCCCCCCCCCTCACCATCCCTTTTGATCCCTCTATCTCACCCTACTCTTCTCCCACAAGCCCCCCTTTCCCACTAAACCTGAACCCTATAACCACCATCCTTATCCCCTCATTAGTGCTTAAGAATCCACAAATACCTCTAATCTTATGCCCCTATTCCTTTTTCAGTGTTGTAGTCACAGACCTATGCCCCTGAGCACTTACCGGTGCTGCGGTCACATCCCCCATCCCTTTTTGTCACCCGATTCGTTGTCCTCTCTTGAGTGCCCTGCCTACCATTTTCCTTCACTCGAGACCATGCCAATGGTGAGGCTATATATGATTTATTTATCTCTATATCTATAATTTGAAATCATGTCATTATATTTTTAGACTTATATAGTATATTGTTGACTACTATGACACTAATTGTGGTATTATTATTTTCTGTTCAATTTTTTGATTTTCTATCAAGAATTATATTTATTTATTGTATTATTTTATGTTTTCTAGTTCATGTGGGTTAATACATGAGCTTAAATAATATTATAATGATATTGTAAACCCTTGGAATTTATTTTCGAATTTTGGTGTTTGGGGGATGCACCTATGGTTAGTGTCATTTAGGTCCATCCCAAAAAATGCGTCAGGGTCGAGATGATGTTCATGAAGATAAGATGTTTCAGCATTGGAAATGCATAGTATAAAAATATTTTTTTAACTTCCTTATACTAAACATAAATTTACAAGGGTGTGTTTTGTATGAAATGTTTTCATAATGATATATCCATGTCATCATTGTGGGTTCAACTGATGAGATTTGGGTATTATTCATTATTAAAGAGAATTCCCACTAGGATTATAATATTCATGTGGTGTTATATTTCATATGCATTGGTAAATGATGAAATTATTTTTTCCTAAAAATTTATGGGACTACTAGTGGATGAAACCAATAGTTTATAATGAATAGTTTCATGAACATGGTAAGTAATATTTTTGATGTGTACTAAATCATGATTGAATTGTGTTTTGTTTATCCCTTACATATAATTTATATATTACTGGAACATGAATATGGTATGGAACTGGATGATAAACTTATAATGTTTTTAATTGTAAATAACAAACTAACTATTAATTATAATCCAATCTATTTTAAAAAAATGGTAAGAATTTTAGATTGGTACCCAAAATCATAAGTACATGTTTACTTTCTATCATTTTTAATGTTAGTTATCATATATATACTATAATGGACCCATTAAAATGATAGAATTTGTTTTTTCATCATCTCATTAATAGTTTTGATGACATCTCATGCCTTCACTTAAATTAAATGATTTAGAATTATAGTTCATAATTAGTATTATTAGAAAAAAAACATTCTAGAAGATGAACTATTTTTGTTTTGGTTAATTTTAAAACATAATAAATAATTGTGGTTTTAATTCTAGTTTATGTACATTGTTAGAATATTAATTCTATTATAATGAGTATAATAGTAAATAAAATAGAATAATGTTAGAATGGAGAGTTGTCTTTAATTTTTATGCTATTTGATATTCTCCCAATTATTATATTATTGGGAATGAGAGAATATTGAGATATATAATACCATTTTTTTTAATCCATGAATTAATTGATAATTATGGTATGAAACAAAAATATTTTTGGGAATATGTTTAAGCCCTGAGAATATTGACATGGAATATTCCTGTAAATGATAAGTCATAAATATTTTTTTTCTCCCAAATTGAAAATAATTGAAAATGTTTCATATTTAATTAGAAAATGATTATTTTTTTATTAAACTATTTTGTTGACATAAGTTGTTGATAAATTTAATAACATTACATGTAAATGAAATGATCAATGAAAATTTTAAATTACTTATTATTTATAGTTAATGTTTTTTTACTAATGTTTATGTGATCAACTATGATGAGCCATATTTTTGGATAATGAGGTATTTAAATTAAAGAATATAATTAAATTTTTTTAAAAATTTTATCTTGATTTATGAAAAGTTTTACAAAATCTATTATCATGGATTTTCTATAATATATTTCTGGTATTTATAAATGATTAAATATTTAATGACTTATCTTGTAATGGTATATGGGAGAAAACATTTCTAAAAGGAAATCTCTGATTGATTTGAAATATAAAATTTTATAGTTTTTAGTACGTTTTTTTTATAATGGTGGCATTTTTTCATTCCAGTTTTAACTGGATGTTATAAAATCATATTATTCTAAATTGTTTACCTATGTTACCTCTGATTTATTTGAAATATTCTTTTTATTATGTTTTTTTATTAAGATTTTGTGGTTATGAATATTTGGATCAAGGTGAGATCTAATCCATATATTCTTTTTCGGAAGTATGTTTTACCAAAAACCAAACCCAATAAAAAAATTAAAATTTTGATTACTGTTTTTTTAGAACCACTTGCAATATTTCTCAATATTATGAAATTACTCACTAGCCAACACCCCATTATATTCCCATTAATTATAAATTAATTCAAACAATTTACATTTTAATTTAATTTTGGATATATTTAATTCCAACTAATGACACTTTACCATATTTTACCATTATATCTATTCACAATTAGTAATACTTATGTGTTTTAATTTTTTAATAATGTGTAGGCACATTGTGATATATATGGATAAAATCTGGTTTACATTATTGCGGAACACACACCAGTATGATAAGGGTTTAGAGGATTTTTTAGATTTTTCAATTTCTAATCGATCTGTTGATGGGATAATAAGATGTCCATGTCCAAAATATAAATTTAGAATATGGTTGAAGAGAGATTGATTTTATGAACACTTTATATTAAAGAAATTATTTTCTTAATATTTGTGTTAGATTTGGAATGGAGAATCGAACATTACAGAAAGTTTTAAAATTGATGTCAATCGACAAAATGAGCTCCCAACATCATTGACAATGGAAAATGAAATGAAAAATCTTATAAGTGATGCATTTGACATTGAATGAAACCAACATAAAAATAAAAACAAATCAAAACAAACATTTTAGGGTTCTACAAATACCAACTTCTCAAGTGATGTTTTTGAGATTATATAAGTTCCTGACCTTAAACATTACATATTCTAGTCATTTCAACTACATTTAAATTATTTTAATTCCAAAAGATCTTTTTGGTTTAGAGTTCTAGAAATTTTTTACATAACTCATACAAATCAACCCACAAGAATACAATGTGGGTACCATTAAAATAGTATCCATTTCTTTCAAAACATAAAATTTTAAACATAAATCAACAACAACATTTCTTTGAAAAATCATCATAACATTTAACATGACTTCATTATTTCTCTTACACATCCTTATCACATGTGAAAAAAATTTAAAATCATGGGATGAGTATAAAAATCTCAGTAATTGATATAAAAATAAGTAAATAAACCAATATACCATGAATACTTATAAACATATGAAATCATTTTCACAAACACATAATTCTCACCCATAAAGAATCATATACTTAATTTGTGAAACATGAGATTTCCATAAATCATAGAAAACATAAATAGAGAATAAGGGTATCTTAGGAAATTAATTACTTAATTTTGTAACCCACATAGCTACATTATGATATGTAATCCTCCTGGCTACCTTACAATATAACCCTCTTAGCTACCTTATGGTGTAACCATCGGAGTTATACTTTGAGTAACCCTATGGTCGACCTAAAAAATACATGTACCCAATGAATTGGAGGGAGATATAGTTACCTCCCTTCATAATAAACAATTTATGATATCCATAACATAATCCAATACATGAATAGTTTTTTAAAAACTTTTCTTTTGAATTTTGTTTAAAAAAATTAAAGAGTATTTTTAAAGGAAAGCCCCCGAAAAATATAATATAATTGAAGTCATAATTAATAGAATGAATGTATTATGTGTATACACTATAAATCCATATAATAAAATATATTATATAAAAAATTCATAACACAAAAATTATTATTACCATATAATCAATGAAGTCGAAGGATAACCCAAATAATGGAAATTGGGTTAAGAATCCCCTTACCTTGGGTTTTTCATAATTAAAACTTGTTTAAACATTATATATAATGGTTATATGATTGTAATTTATATTTTATAGAGACATATTGATGTTTATAACACCTTATATGATCATTTTATAACATCATTCCTCTCATAAATTAATAATATTGTGTACTTTCCATTGCTTCGGGTGCATTCTTTACATGATTTCCAAGGTTCGTTCGTAAATAATTTCCTTTTAGAATGGAAGTGAAACTCCATTAGTCAAATGAAATGGTATTGATATGTTTCCAAAATATTAAATGTTTCCATAAATAATTTTTTTTATATGGTATGAGGATGAATCATTATATAAATCAATAGTGATATCTGTTTAGATCATTTTGGTAGTTCATTGATAATCACAAACTAGTTTCATTATATGACATAATATTATGTATATATGTCAAATCTAGAACATGAAATTGGATATATCATACAGTTAACAATATTTTTAAACCATTAAAATTTTTTTATATTAGTTTTTTAAGAATGTAATTGAAATTGAAAACCCATCGTCCATGATTTTGGAAAATCGGCACATCACGAACGATGTTTTTATTTTTAGAATAAGAGGAAGAGGAGAAGAATAATGATGATGAACTTCTTCCATAATCATTATAACATCATGAATATATAAGATTTTGGTGCTTTAATTCCTCTTTGATAAGAGGAGGGTAAGGGATTATATGAAAATAAAATGAATTTAAAAGAAAAGACAACAAAATGAAATAGGGTTCTTACCTCTTGATCTCTTCGCCTTGAGATCTTCCTAAAGGCCTTTTTCTTTAGCCATTTGCTGATACCCATAGTTCTTGGATGTTTTAAGGGACTTAGGAAGGGTATTTGGAATAATTTAGATAATTCTCTAAGCTTGAGAGGTGTGATAGGAAGAGGGGGTGAGGGTGGTATTTATAGTGGAGGAGATGAGGGGATTTCCATTATTTTAATCATTAGTTTAATGTTTTTTCTCAAGAATATGTATAGTATTGATTCATGTGACCCAAAATAGTAAAGAGAACATGTGAGAGCAAACCAAGGGTTATTCCCTTATCCATGATACTAGTAATATTGTATGTAGAGACCCGAAGCCTGACGTACATGAACATTACATTACTTTTACGGAATAATTAATACATAACAAAAACACACACACAAGGACCAAAATAGTTTAGTGTCTTTGGAAACTCAGAATATAGTCTTCTAATCGTGGTGAAAGATCTTCAACATCTCCCATAAAGATCTTATTTTTTTAACCTAAATCATTTCTTTATATCCTGGGGAAAATAAAACATAGAAGGGTGAGATCAAATGCTCAGTAAGGGTAAACAAAAGAAATATCAATCACATCATAATCATAAGAACATATCTTTTGGAAATCTTAACCTGTAAAAGAGATCATAATTTCATAACATGGGATAAATCATAGCAGTGAAATGTAATCCCAATAATCATAACTTAAAACATGAAACATTGTGTCATACACACATAATCATAGAGAATCATTTCTTATTAGTCAATACTCATTGCCAAGACTATCTTAGTGGACAAAGTCCATTTCTGAACCGAGTTCACTCCCCGTTTCAATCCTGTTTCACTGAACCGGTATAACCTACCATTCCAGCCATGTCTATCTCATGAGATATAAAATCTTTACCCAATGCATTGGAGGGAGATATTGGTCCCACCCATCTCATAATTATACCATTCTTATGTGTGCCACAAAATCATAAACCATACATCATAGCATAACCAATGAAATAAAAATGGGAATCTTAAACATTGTGACATCATAAAACAATTCATATAAGATAAAAGAATTAATAAAAATAATTCCATCACAACATAATCAAATCAATGTAATAATAGTGATAGAAACAGAACCATTTATTATCGTAGATGGAAAATAATTTTGATAAAACACTTGAACTCCATTCTTGAGGAAAATATCCTTTCTACTTCAAAAACACTTTTCCTTTCTTAACATGTCATAAAATTCTAAACTAAAAGAAGTTGATTAAAAATAAACTTGAAAACTTTTAAAGGAAGCTTCTTGGAAATAATTTTTTAAAAATCCATTCATGCCGTATAAGTTAAAAAAACATTCTTCTCGTACTTTTGTCGGAAAAGTCAAAAAGTACCTCGTACGAAAAACGATAAAAGATTCCTTTCATATCTTTTACTAAAAACTCACCGAAGGGTAAAATTTAATATATACTATTGTAGAAGGATATAAATATTACATATTGAGGAAACATTGATGTTGATGACAAAATAGACCCCAATAAATACCAAAGTATAAACAATCTCGGATAAAAATGAGATTGAGATATTTCCCTTACCTTAGGTCTGATTTGCTTCGTAAGTTTCCAAACCTCCTGTATAATGATTTAAATAATGTCATTGACTTATTCCAGAATCATATTCATTTTTATTATATCATATATGGTTCACTTATGACATTATATTACCCGTTCTTTTGTAAATTCATGTTAAAGTAGCGTTTTGGGTAAAATCGTCTCATGTGTTGTTCGTGTTTTAACTTGTAATTATTCATATGATTACTTAGATCATGATTACTTAATTCCAGACTATAAAACATGATTTATATATAATATATATTCATAATATACATATATATAATGGATCGATAAATGGAAAGAAATACATCGTTCATGAAGACGGTAGGTCGTACGTACGCATGAACGCTGTTTTCGTTTCATTATTAAATTGAATGGAATTAAGTAGATGACATACATATATATACACATAAATCCAGAATAATTATTATGTCATATATTTCATTATTATTTATTATATATACTTTATATTCATTCATGAATGGTTAACGTGGAGAATGAATATCATCGCGTCGTGGAGATGGTAGTCCGTACGTACGCACGAGCGATGATATCGTTCTCATGATCTTGGAATTGTATTGGAGTGTATGTATACTATTTCATAATCAATATAAATTTACAATAATCATATGTAGTTATTTTTTACTCCATTATACCCATCCAAGTAAGCTGGTGGTGGAAAATAGATTTTACCACGGCGTGGAGACGGTATTCCGTACGTACGCACGCGCGGTGATTTCGTTTTCCGTAGGATGGATAGATAGTGAAATAGGGTTGTTTCATACTTATAATAACATATCAGTATATTAGTGATTCTGATGTTATTACTTCATAATGAAACATCCTAATAAGAAGAAGTGGAAGAAGAAATAAATTTGAAAGAATCGGTAACGGAAATTACCTCTTCTTTGAAGCGCCTCTTTGAGATATCCTTTTAGGGCACTAAAATTGATCTTTTAGGAATACCATAACCTCTAGGATGTTTCTAGGGAAGTGGAGAAGATAATTTTTCAGGGTTTGGCCGAGCTTGAAGGCTCAAAGTTGTGTGAGGAAGAGAGGGAGGAGGTGCCCTTTTATAAGGGAGGAGAGGGGCTCCTTTGGAAAACTAAAAATATTATTTTATTATAAAGTCATATTCGGTTTTAAATAGCTACAAATTGATTTATTTAGAAGTTAAGGTGGGGAGGGATCGCAATCCTCTCATCCATTATAATTTATACAAGTTTGGGTATCAATTTTAACCTTATCATTTAGATTTAACTTTAAGTTAGATAATTTAACTTTTACCGTGTCTTCTTGTTTTCTTACACTATAAGGTTAATAAACTTACCATAACAAGCCAAACGAATCCAAAGTTGTTTATTATTAATATATATATCCTTATCTAAGTCATTTGGCCGAACCTTAGATTTTTAGGAATTAAATAACAATTAATAATATAATATTTGTTTTAAAAACTAATTTATGTCAATTTTGACACTATTTGGTACATGATTTTTATGAAATTCATAACAGAATGATAAGTTCGAACCAAGTTACTTATATCAACAATAACATGTCCTATTAACCTAGAAAATTAATTTAAGTCATAAAAAGTCTAAAATTACATTTATTTGAGCATTTATAACATCAATTATGTCAATATTTTATTAATAAGAGAATTATTGCATCATCGTTGTGTCATAATAAATGATAATTATTTAATCCCTAAAAATTTTAAATAAATTCCTATGATGTAGATAATTTTATTAGATTTCTGTATACTATTCATGTTCGAAGTTTCATGAATTTTATCACTAAAGTAAAATTATTATACTTATAATATTTAAGAAAGTGACATGTTGTCACATTCTTTGGTTTAATAATAATTAAATTATTTTCATGGAAAAAAGTCCATAAAATGAATCTAATCCGGACCTTATGTTATATGGGTCTACTTTTAGCCATCCAATAGGATTTTTCCATGTGTTAGGGTAATTTTATAATCTTATATTTACCCTTAATTACCCGATTTACCTTTAACTATAGTAAATAAAATTTGTCGTAGTTACTATTCACAATGCCCAAAAATAAAAAGTAGCTTATTAACATAATTTGGACCCACTGATTCCAAATATGGAATCCATTTTCCCAAATTCAATACACAAAAGTTGCAGAAATTAAATTAAAATTAATCCCGTTGTTGAAAGAAAACAGGTTTTTCTTTAAAACATTGCAAAAGATTGAGTTGATTTATCCTACGAATTCATGGTAGAATCAATGCTAATGACATACATTATATTAAATGGTAAAACTATATTCTATTTATACTTTAAAACCATTCAATATTATAATTTAACCACATAATATATTACGATGAAAAAAGATGTTTTTAATTAAAATATAGCGTGTTTTTACTATTCATTAAAATATGAAAGTTATCGGAAAAATATCAAAACTTTATCTAATGTAAATTTTTATATCTTGATTCAAAAGAAGAATTTTATTTTGTCAAATTGAACTTATAAACATGTCAAAAACTAGATTTAATGTGGGTGTGCCATCAAAAGGCGTCAAAACTGCATTTTTTGAAAAATACTTATTTTACCCAAAAAATTTATTTTGTTCTTATACCATGTTCTAGAAATGTTTAAGATGAATAATAATGTTATAAAATTCAAAATTTAGTTAACACTATTCATAATGGCTAGTTCATAACAATATTATAATAATATATCGTTGTTTAGTAAAACCTGGTATTGCGTACAACACACGCTATCGAGGAAGGTCGCGATTGCGTGTAATGCAAGCGAAGTCAGGGTTTCATTTCGTGCTCAACTCCTTTGTTGTTGCGTATAACAGAATCCAACCATATTTTATTTATACATTGAATATATATATATATATACACTCAATGTTGCGTAGAATAACTTCTATCAAACGAACTTGAAATTGTGTGCAACAAGAGCCAAGAAAAGTGTTGTGTATACTGCAAGCTAATACAGTGTGGCGTATAGCACAAGATAATCTTGGTGTAGCATACAACATAAGACATTAATGAAATTAAAGAAATATTTTTCATAAAATCTCGGGGTGTTACATTCTACCACCCTTAAAATGAATTTCTCCCTCGAAATTCGTCGGGGTTATAAATGGTTTACTATTCGAAATTTTCTTTAATAGAAACCTACATCGTAAAAAGGAATAACAAAACCAATCTTTAAGAACAAAAGTATGAAACGTAACGGTTACCCAAATAAACTAATCACTGGGTTTCCACATAGGTGAAAACATAGATATAGAAGAGAAATCTAACCATCATGTTCTGATGGAGAGTGGTAGAGAACATTGCTATGCAAAATCCAGTAATCACAAAGCCATAAATTTGTGACGATCTAAGGTACCATCTGATTCATCAGATATAAGAGCACTAGGACAACATTTTTGGTATTCAAGATCATTTCCCCAAAGTTGATGAAATTGGAATTAGAAGAAATACTTTCGTGATTTTTGTATAGTCTCACCGTTGGTCATTCCTTGGACAATTTACATTTCATCTCCTAAATAAATGAAGTTGAATTTTTCATTCGTGATGTGTTAGCAGATCATGTGTTAGAATGATGGGTCATTCCATCTGTTTCAAATAAAAGGTTAGGAAAAATTATCAAATATACATAAGTCCATCTATGGTGAGATTAATCATATATGGTTCCTAAAATGGAATTATACTTCTTATATTATACTGCTTAATATAATAAAACTTGTTTCTACTAAATAGGGACTTCATATAGGCCAGTGGTAGGCGATAAAGGCCAGTCGCACTTCGGTTGTGGGTTCGATTCCCACAGCCTTGTCCGACGCGAAGGGTTGTCGCCCGTCCTGCAGGTTATACTTTTCTAAAGCTATATTACTATAACATCCCATCAATAATATCGAAAAAAGTTCTATCCTAACTTATGTCCAACATAATCCATTCCAATCTTCAGGCTTATCTAAAATACTTCAGTCCAAGCTCATAGTATAAAGAAAATGATTACTTGAAATGTCACATAACAATCACGTGAATGCCATCATTTATCCCCCATATATCATAAGATATATCTTGTTGGTAAAATTACAATCATGTGAATACCTTAATCATGTATTCTCTTGAAGATTTAATACCCATTGAAACTTAGTGAAAACATGAATGCAGTCAAAAGTTAACTCTTTCCACATACCCAAATCCAAAAATTATATATACTCAAACCATGATATAACCTACTCCTTATATCAGTCATGAGCTCATGAATACTATCAAACATTTAATTTTCTCCTTATCCCTTCATTATGTGCATATCATCTACATTCCAAAAATATCTGAATAACCTTTCATAGATACTGGGACCATTAATCATACACTTTCAAAACTCAAGGAAAGACAACAGTGTAATAATCCTTAGATGTGTCTTTATTCCATAGTACCATGAGATTACTTATACAACATTACACATGATAAACATGTAATCATTCCACTACATTCTTAAACCATTGACCGAGCTTCAACAATTATTTCATCTGACATATCATTTTTAGTTTCTTCATCATCATCAACATAAATACTACCCATACAACCATACAGATTCTCTTCATGAGAGTTTCCCTTAGGGTATTGGTTTGCATAATGCCCGCACATTCCACATTTAAAACATTTAACCATTGTTGATGTCGTAGCAATACCATTATCCTCATCCCTGGTGTTAACAGAACCTTTTCCTTTGCACTTACTGGCTTTGTGTCCTTCTTTTCCACACCCAAAGCATCTTCCAGTTCCTTTGAAACATTCTCCATGATTCCTCTTCCCACATGATTTACATAGGGGAAATTGAACTTTCTTTCCTCTATGATCATCTTGAAACTCCATCTTTCTCTTATTAGCCGAGTCGGGAAACTTACCAAATTTTACTTTATTGATCATATTATGAGATTGCAGATTCGGAATAATAATGATGTTTGGACTTCCAAATCCCATTTCATTTGGTTTCTCATGAATAATATCATTCCATTGTCCATCATATCCTCCATTATCGTGAATCATCTTGTTTCCAGCCATTTTCTAAAACCCAAAAAGTATAGTGTGAGAGGCAAAAATCATAATAAAGGGGGAGTAACTTCAATATCTAACATCTTAGGTTAAATTATAATATCGTTACCATAGTTCTAGGACTATATCATATACGTATACTTATCCTTAGGGACATACCTAGACATACCTTAGAAATATCTCTAGGGATCTCACTAATGTTTTCGCATCCTAGTTTCCAAAGGGTGACTAAACCTTTCCTCTGATACCAACTGTAGAGACCCGAATCCTGACGTACATGAACATTACATTACTTTTTCGGAATACTTAATACATAACAAAAACACACACACAAGGACCGTAATAGTTTTGTGTCTTTGGAAACTCGGAATATAATCTTCTAATCGTGGTGAAAGATCTTCAACATCTCCCATAAAGATATTCTTTTTTTAACCTAAATCCTTTCTTTATATCCTGGGGAAAAGAAACATAAAAGGGTGAGCTCAAATGCTCAGTAAGGGTAAACAAAATAAATATCAATCACATCATATTCATAAGAACATATCTTTTGGAAATCCTAACCTGTAAAAGAGATCATAATATCATAACATGGGATAAATCATAGTAGTGAAATGTAATCTCAATAATCATAACATAAAACATGAAACTTTTTGGCATACACACATAATCATAGAGAATCATTTCTTATTAGTCAAGACTCATTTCCAAGACTATCTTAGTGGACAAAGTCCATTTCTGAACCGAGTTCACTCCCCGTTTCAATCTTGTTTCACTGAACCGGTATAACCTACCGTTCCATCCATGTCTATCTCATGAGATATAAAATCATTACCCAATGCATTGGAGGGAGATATTGGTCCCACCCATCTCATAATGATACCATTCTTATGTGTGCCACAAAATCATAAACCATACATCATAGCATAACCCATGAAATAAAAATGGGAATCTTAAACATCGTGACATCATAAAACAATTCATATAAGATAAAGGAATTCATAAAAATAATTCCATCACAACATAATCAAATCAATGTAATAATAGGGATAGAAACGGAACCCTTTATTATCTTAGATGGAAAGTAATTTTGATAAAACACTTGAACTCCATTCTTGAGGAAAATATCATTTCTACTTCAAAAACACTTTTCCTTTCTTAACATGACATAAAATTCCAAACTAAAAGAAGTTGATTAAAAATAAACTTGAAAACTTTTGAAAGAAGATTCTTGGATATAATTTTTTAAAAATCCATTCATGTCGTATAAGTTAAAAAAACATTCCTCTCGTACTTTTGTCGGAAAAGTCAAAAAGTACCTCGTACGAAAAACGATAAAGGATTCCTTTCATATCTTTTACTAAAAACTCACTGAAGGGTCAAATTGAATATAAACTATTGTATAAGGATATAAATATTACATATTGAGGAAACATTGATGTGGATGAGAAAATACACCCCAGTAAATACCAAAGTATAAACAATCTCGGATAAAAATGAGATTGTGATATTTCCCTTACCTTAGGTCTGATTTTCTTTGTAAGTGTCTGAACCTACTGTATAATGATTTAAATAATTTCATTGACTTATTCCAGAATCATATTCATTTTAATTATATCATATATGGTTCACTTATGACTTTATATTACCCGTTCTTTTGTAAATTCATGTTAAAGTAGCATTTTGGGTAAAATCTTCTCATTTGTCGTTCGTGTTTTAACTTGTAATTATTCATATGATTACTTAGATCATGATTACTTAATTAAAGAATATAAAACATGATTTATATATAATATATATTCAGAATATACATATATATAATGGATCGATAAATGGAAATAAATACACCGTTCATGGAGACGGTAGGTCGTACGTACGGATGAACGCTGTTTTCGTTTCCTTATTGGATTGAATGGAATTAAGTAGATGACATAAATATATATAAACATAAATCCAGAATCATTATTATGTCATATATTTCATTATTAATTATTATATATACTGTATAATCATTCATGAATGGTAAACGTGGAGAATGAATCTCATCGCGTCATGGAGACGGTAGTCCGTACGTACGCACGAGCGATTATATCATTCTCATGATCGTGGAATTGTATTGGAGTGTATGTATACTATTTAAGAATCAATATCTCTTTAAAATAATCAAATATAGTTATTATTTACACCATTATACCCATCCATGTAAGGTGGTGTTGGAAAATAGATTTTACCACGGCGTGGAGACGGTATTCTGTACGTACGCACGCGCGGTGATTTCGTTCTCCGTAGGATAGATAGATGGTGAAATAGGGTTGTTTCATACTTATAATAACATATCATTATATTAGTGATACTTATTTTATTACTTTATAATGAAACAACCTAAGTAGAATAAGTGGAAGAAGAAATAAAGTTGAAAGAATCGGTAACGAATATTACCTCTTCTTTGAAGCGCCTCTTTGAGATCTCCTTTTAGGGCACTAAAATTGGTCTTTGAGGAAGACCATAACCTCTAGGATGTTTCTAGGGAAGTGGAGAAGATAATTTGGCAGGGTTTGGCAGATATTGAAGGCTCAAAGTTGTGTGAGGAAGAGAGGGAGGAGGTGCCCTTTTATAAGGGAGGAGAGGGGCTCCTTTGGAAAACTAAGAATATTATTTTATTATAAAGTCATATTCGGTTTTAAATAGCTCCAAATTGATTTATTTAGAAGATAAGGTGTAGATGGATCTAAAAACTCTCATACAATAGAATTTAGACAAGTTTAGGTATCAATTTTAACCATATCATTTAGATTTAACTTTAAGTTAGATAATTTACCTTTTACCGTGTCTTCTTGTTTTCTTACACTATAAGGTTAATAAACTTACCATAACAAGCCAAAATAACCCCAAGTTGTATATTATTAATATACCTATCCTTATATAATTCATTTGGCCGAACCTTAGATTTTTAGGAATTAAATAACAATTAATAATATAATATTTGTTTTAAAAACTAATTTATGTCAATTTTGACACTATTTGGTACATGATTTTTATGAAATTCATAACAGAATGATAAGTTCTAACCAAGTTACTTATATCAACAATAACATTTCATATTAACCTATAAAATTAATGTAAGTCATAAAAAGTCTAAAATTACCTTTATTTGGGCATTTATAACATCAATTATGTCAATATTTCATTAATAACAAAATTACTACATCATCTTTGTGTCATAATAAATGATAATTATTTAATCCCTAAAAATTATAAATAAATTTATATGATGTATATAATTTTATTAGATTTCAGTAGACTATTCATGTTCGAAGTTTCATTAAGTTTATCACTAAATTAAAATTATTATACTTATAAGATTTAAGAAAGTGACATGTTGTCACATTCTTTGGTTTTAATAATAATTAAATTATTTTCATGGAAAAAAGTCCATAAAATGAATCTAATCCGACCCTTAGGTTATATGGGTCTACTTTTAGCCATCCAATAGGATTTTTACAAGTGTTTGTGTAATTTTACAATCTTATATTTACCCTTAATTACCCGATTTACCTTTAACTATAGTAAATAAAATTTACCATAGTAACTATTCACAATGCCCAAAAATAAAAAGTAGCTTATTAACATAATTTGGACCCAATGATTCCAAATATGGAATCCATTTTTCCAAATTCAATACAGAAAAGTTTCAGAATGTAAATTAAAATTAATCCCGTTGTCGAAAGAAAACGGGTTTTTCTTTAAAACATTGCAAAAGATTGAATTGATTAATCCTACGAATTCAAGGTAGAATCAATGCCAATGACATACATTATATTAAATGGTAAAAATATATTCTATTTATACTTTAAAACCATTCAATATTATAATTTAACCACATAAGATATTACGATGAAAAAAGTTGTTTTTAATTAAAATATAGCGTGTTTTTACTATTCATTAAAATATGAAAGTTATCACAAAAATATCAAAACTTTATCTAATGTAAATTTTTATATCCTGATTCAAAAGAAGAACTTTATTTTGTAAAATTGAACTTATAAACATGTCAAAAACTAGATTTAAAGTCGGTGCGCCATCAAAAGGCGGAAAAACTGCATTTTTTAAAAAATACTTATTTTACCCGAAAAATTTATTTTGTTCTTATACCATGTTCTAGAAATGTGTAAGATGAATAATAATGTTATAAAATTCAAATTTTAGTTTACACTATTCATAACGGCTAGTTCATAACAATATTATAATAATATATCGTTGTTTAGTAAAACCCGGTATTGCGTACAACACATGCTATCGAGGAAGGTCTCGATTGTGTGTAATGCAAGCCAAGTGAGGGTTGCGTTTAGTGCACAACTCCTTTGTTGTTGTGTATAATAGAATACAACCATATTTTATTTATACATTGAATATATATATATATATACACTCAATGTTGTGTAGAATAACTTCTATCAAATGAACCTAAAATTGTGTGTAACAAGAGCCAAGAAAAGTGTTGCGTATACTGCAAGCTAATACAGTGTTGCGTATAGCGCAAGATAATCTTAGTGTAGCATACAACACAAGACATTAATGAAATTAAAAGAATATTTTTCATAAAATCTCGGGGTTTTAAATTGTATTTATCTGATAATGTATATATATGGTGTATTACCATATTTTACTATTCCTCAAAAATTCATGAATTTTAGAAAAATCCCAAAAATTAAAAATAACTAGTTTTATGTGCATAGAATTAAAAAATGAACTCCATTTTTTATAAATAAATTTCTAAATATTATTACTTTAATTTTCAAATAAAATCATATTGCATTCCAAAAATAAAAATTTTATAACTATAACTGATTACGTATCACATTGAAAAATTAATCAAGATATCAATTTCCTAAAACCCTAAGAAATTATAATATGATTTACTATTCATAAGGGTTATATTACTATTCATAAGGGTATGTTACTATTCACCAAAAAATCATGTTTTTTATATCAGACTCCAAATAACTTACAAATCGTAATCGTAGATGTCTATTTTTTGAAATTAAAATCATTGAAGAAAAACAAATTATGTTTAATGGCATGTTTATAACTATATCCTTAAAATAAAGTTTCATTACGTAGAGATTCAGTGTTTCATGAATTTCAATTTATTTTCAAACCTTAGGGTGCTACATTCTTCCCACACTCTAGAAATTGTGTCCTCATAATAATTATTTTTATTTACTTATTAAACGAGTGAGGGTACCTTTCCCTCAAATCATTTTCATATTCCCATGTTTCTTCTTCAACCATGTGATTTCTCTACAAAACATTTACTTGGTGGATTACATTATTCTCCAATACATGATCTCTTTGGTCAATAATCTGAACATCTTTCTCCTCATAAGAAATGATTTCCTCCAACAGAACTACTTCTGGGCCCAAAACATGAGATGAATCTGGCACATAATTTCTCATCATAAAAACATGAAAAACAATGTTTAATAGAGATAAAACCTAAGGAAAAGCTACTCAAGAGGTGAATAGTCCGACTTTATCTATGATTTCATAAGGTCCAATGAACTATGGACTGAGCTTTCAATTATTACCAAAACACATAACACTTTTCCATGGTAATATTCTATGAAAAACATGATCACCAACCTCAAAAGAAAATTTATTCCTCCTATTATCTGTATAACTTTTATGTCTGCTCTGAGCTAACCTAATGTGTTGTTAGATCATCTTCACTTTCTCATCCATTTCATTTACTAATTCGAGTCCCATCAACTAACTTTCCTAGACTTCATCCCAAAATGATAGAGTTTGACATCGCTTCAAATATAATGCCTCAAAAGCTTCCCTTTGTATACTAGAATGAAAAATATTATTATAAGAAAATTCAACTAATGAAATATGTTGATTCCAACATCCCTGGTAATCCATTTAACAAGCTCAAAGCATATCCTCCAATGTCTAAATCATCCATTCTAATTACCCATCTGATTGAGGATAAAAATAATAATAATAATTTAATTCTATTACCAAAGACTTATAAAGTTTTTCCCAAAATTTATAAGTGAACATGGGATCATGATCATATACAATGGAAAGAGGAACTCCATTTAACTTGAAAATCTTATTGGGGTAAAATCGAGAAAGATATTCAAAATTCATAGTATCTCTAATAGGAATGAAATGAGAATATTTGGTTAGTAAATAAACAATAACCCAGGTTTCATTATTACCCCAAGATGTCTTTGGTATCCCAATAATGAATTCCATGGATATATTTTCCCATTTCCACTCTGGAACTCGTAAATGATAGAAGATTCCCTTTGGTAACTATTACACTGCTTTAACCTGTTGACTTTTCAAACATTTCATGGTAAAATCTGTAATATCTCTGTAAAGATCCGGAAATTTCAAGGAAAAATTTTTTTCTTAATTTTCTTTGGAATTTTACAAGAACGCAGTTTCTGACGGCGCCTGATTCTGAGGCCCGGTGTGCCCGGAATTAATTTCCGAAGTTTGGCTCGGGTACGTTCAGTGAACGAGCGAGCAGGAATTTCTATCTTTTGAACCGGTGCCCGGAATCGAATTCCAAGGGCACCGATGGAACCGCAGCGCCGGTAATTTCTTAAGAACGCCATTTCCGGAGTTGTGTTTATCCGAGAGAAGATGATAAAAATTGTGGAAGTTTAATTTATAACTTATCTACAATTTTTATTTTCTTTTTAAGTAGATTAAGTGTTATGTTACAACACTTGACCCTCTCTTAAGTGGTTTTAACCTATGTAAGGGAGTTAGGGGTGGGACCCACTTGGAGTTAACCACCCATGGAAGGATTTAAGGTGAGGTGGGGCCCACACGAACCCCACCCCTTCACTTTTCCCATAACCCCCTAACTTCCTCTTTATTTTGAAACTCCACACCTCCCTCTTTATTTTGAATCTCCTCAACTCCCTCTTTATTTTGAAACTCCTTCTCTCCCTCTCTCCCTCATAACTCATGCCAACTAGCACTTAAATTAAGTTATTGAAACTCTTAATCAATTAAGTGTTTGAATTTTGAACTTACAATGCATGGCATGATTAAAATAAAATAAGGGGAAACCTTCTTTTATTTGGAGGTTGAATTGTGGTGGGAGGATTTTTGAGAAAGAGCCTTTGTGTGATAGAAGAAGGAAGCTCCTTGTTCGTTGAAGAACGTCATCCTCTCCGTGAAGAACGGTTCTTCTCCGATGAAGAACATCGATCCCTCAACTTAGAACGACTCGGTGATCACGGTTCTTCATCCTCTTTTTCCTCCACGGCAAGGGAGAAGACACCGACGTAGGGAACTCTCCAACGACAACGCGCCTTCCTTCTTCATCTCCGCAACAAGTGAGGAGACGTCGTTTCCTCCTTGGACGGACCCCAACATCCATGGAATCGACGTCCGATCTCCGCGACGTCGTTCTCCGCGACGCCGTTCTCCGCGACTCCCGACATGCGACGTCAAATATCCAAGTAGGGGTTTGTTGTTGCTTTATTTAATTATTTTCCGTTCTTGGTTCTAGCATGACAAACTTGAGGATGAACGATTAAGTGTTATCGTCTAACGAGAGGGGGACCGGACCACACAAACACGGCCGAACCCCCCCTCCTTTTTTCTTGAATGTTTCTTGCGGATGAAACGAGATAGCGTGGTGTCGTCGCACCACGCGGGAATCACACGGAAATTATTACGCGGAGCCGTGGAAAGAATTATCATGAACGCGACGCCGTCGCGCCGCGTCGAAGGAAACTGAAGACGCCACGGCCGGAGCGGGGCTGCGGCGGAGGGGCGCGTTGCCGTCGCACCGCGCCGGATGACGAAGGCCACGGCCGGTTCCGGGCCGCGGCGGATCGTGATGACCGGCGGCCAGCCGGGCCGCCGGTGCCGGAAGACGGAAGAAGACCGGCCCTTGCCGGTCCTGTTGACAAGAAGCCGGCCGGCCTGGTCGGGCCGGCCGGGTTGGTGGAAACCGGGGGTATTTAATTCCCCCGGGCAGTTATTTGGCCCCCCATTATGAGGGGGGCCGGTTTCACAAAGGGGGGGGGGGGGCAGGCGGCCCCCCGTTTCCAGCAAGCTCGGCCTTCGGCGGAGCTGGCAGCGCGCCTAGCGCTCTGCCTTGCGCCGAACCGGCGCGTCGGGCCGCGCCGGGCCGGGCCTCGCCGGGCCGGGTCGGGCTGTGTCGGGCCGGGTCGACCCCGTCTGGGGCGGGTCGACCCGGTTCGGGCCATCCGGGAGGTCTCGGGCTGGGACGACCCGGGCCCGAAACCCCCGTTACCGAGCGGTTTGGTCAAATGCCCGTATCTTGGGCTACGGGCCTCCAAACGACTCGCCGTCAGCGGCAACGCGATCCTTGGATCGAGACGGTCGTTTCGGTATACTATACTCAATGTGCACCTTCCTTTTCAAGAGCCTACATGGTTAAAACTCCATAGTTAAGCGTGTTTGGCCTAGAGTAGTGTTCAGGATGGGTGACCTCCTGGGATGTTTCCCAGGGTGGGTGTGAGACGGAAAGGCCAATAAATAACAGACCGGGCATCCGATTGACGCGCCGTCTGTTTCGTTGAATTCCTCTAAGTGAGATGGATCTTTTGGCTTACTCCGCTCGAGGTTTGGATGCCTACGGAGTGTGGTCGGGTTGGATCGCACCGAAATCCAACCGGGCCCCTAGAACGAAAAAGCCAATAACTCTCAGACCGGGCATCCGATTGACGCGTCGTCTGTTGCGTTAAGTTTCTGTTGACGATACGGAACTTTTGGCATCCTCCGCCCGAGTTTTGGATGCAAATGGATAGTGGCCGGGTTGGATCGCACCGAAATCCAACCGGGCCCCTGGAAAGGAAAAGCTGATATCGTTCTGACAGAACGCTCGTTTGACGAACCGTCGGCGGCGTTGGTGATCTCGATGAGAAACGGTCCCTATGAGTATACCCTATGAGAGTTCGGGGTACAGTTGAGATATGGTCGGGTTTGGTTCGCTCACGAAACCAACCGGGCCCCTGGGACGAAAAGGCTAATAACTCACAGAACGGGCGTCTGATTGACGCGTCGTCTGTTGTGTTGAGACCCCTATGACGAGGCGGTCCTTTGAGATACTTCTTCGTGGGACTTTGAGATACTTGGAGTATCAACCTGTAGCTCGTGGATCGTACCCTCCCAGTGGCGAGTGTGCGGAGTACGGAGACCGTGTAACTGGCTGAGACCTGACAACTGCTTGACCGA
Source organism: Viscum album (assembly GCA_963277665.1). Classification (NCBI taxonomy): domain Eukaryota; kingdom Viridiplantae; phylum Streptophyta; class Magnoliopsida; order Santalales; family Viscaceae; genus Viscum; species Viscum album. Next base: position 197,612,891 of record OY728121.1, on the reverse strand, counting down.
ATCGACTTGGAGTGAGTCGACTAGCCCAGTGGATGGAGCACTACTTTCTGAGGTGCAGACCCATGGCGGACGAAGCACTACCTGTGTGACAGTGCAGACCCGCGGTACTCATCCGGAGAGTACCTCAGCAGGCTACTAGGGGGTGTGCACTACTGTGTTTGGGTGACATACCTCAGCGAAAAGCACTACTGTGTCTGGGTGGCTGACCCGCGGTACTCGACAGGAGGAGTACTTCAGCAGCCTTAGGTTAGTGAGTAGTACCTCGGAGTCGTGACAGGACCACTGTACACTCCAGAGACGGAGCTCTTCAGCAGTTACGGTTTCGATAATGAAAATCCTGGTTTGAGCTGAGACTTTTGACCTTGTGTTTACCTCATGATTGAGATGGGTCACTTGATAACTTAGGTATATGTATGGGCATATACCTGGGTAGTAGTTATCCGTTGATTTCACAATCCTTGTGTTTCCTCATGATTGAGATGGGTTACTTGATAACTTAGGTATATGTATGGGCATATACCTAAGTAGAGGTTATCTATTGAGATCTTCTATGTGGTTATTCTTGTTGGTTTGAGTGAGACCTTGAGGGTCTCAGGGTCCCTACTGAGTATCGTTATACTCACCCCTGCACGGGCTATGCCCGCACCTCGTTGTGTTGGTTGCAGACGACGGCCAGTACTGACAGAGGCCGAGTGTTCGAGGACTGGACGGTACCTGGAGGTGGACTATACGACGAGACGGTACCCAGAGGTGGACGTGACGACGAGGCGGTACCCGGAGGTGGACCACTGGGCGGGACATACTCAGAGCGGACGGCGGGACCCGAGGAGCAGAGGAGCTGTCTGTACCCACCCTTCAGGTGGGATTTCCAGTGGACAGCTCGGCGTAGCAGCTTTACTTTTCAGTTTCTGTTTTCTCTTTCGAGTTGTACTTTACAGTTGGGCTTGTATTTCCGGCCCCTTTTTACTTTCCGCACTTACTTTTGTACTCAGTTTTTACTTAGTGTTTACTTCTTCCGCTTGTACTCTGTGTGATTGTTTACTTTACAAAGGCAATGCCTTCCCTTTTTACCGGGATTTACGCCTTGGTGCTAGTCGCCAGCCCCTGGCCTATGGAAGGCGGGCTTGGGGTAGTCACGGCACGGGCCCCGAGGACGGGTCGTGACAATCTCTTTTCATTCCATCCCACCAGTAATACTCCTGAAGGTCTATGTACATCTTTGTGCTACTACGATGAACTGAAAACAGAGAAATGGGATCTTTCAGCAACAACTCTTTCTTCATCTGAGAATCACAAGGCACACACAATCTTTACCCAAATCTCAAAACACAGTCTTTATTAATGTTAAATTTTGGAAACATACCCATTTAAACCAATTCTACCTTTTCTAGAGTTCCTCGTCTGCCTTCTACACTTGCTTAATTTTGTCTGACAAAGATGACTTCACTAAATCCAGTAACAAAATAGAATAATGTATTACACCAACAACTTCCAAGCCAAAATTTCATCAAATCATTAATCAAGGGGTCATGTTCCAATCGTAAAATGGTTAATAATGCATGTTGTTTTATACATAAGGCATAAACAACTTTTTTTGATTTTCTAGGATGGTAATTGATCCTAAAATCATAATCATTTATCAATTCAATCCATCCTCTCGGCCTCATGTTTAGTTCCTTCTGAGTGAATATATACTTCATTATTTTATGGTCGGTATGTATTTCACATTTGGCTTTGTATAAATGATTCCTCCAAATTTTCAATGAAACAAAAATATATTCTAATTCCAAATCATGTTTAAGAAAAGTTGACTCAAGAGGATTAATTTTTCATGAAGAAAAACCAATTAACTAATCATTATGCATCCTAACACAACCAAGTCCCTTTAATGAATCATCGTTGTTGATGAAAAACATTCTATTTCTGGAAGGCCAGGACAAAACTATAGCATTCACCAATCTCTTTTTTAGTTCTTGAAACCAAAAAACACATTCTTCTATCCAAACCAAATTTACCCATTTTCTTATTAACTTATTTAGTAGGCTAGATAACTATGAAAAGTTTTTATCAAACCATCGATAATAACATTCTAGTCCGGGAAAACTAAAAATCTCTATAACATTTATAGGTCATGTACATTCATCAACCACTTCAATTTTGGTTGGATCAACAATTATTCAATCCTTATTTACAAATTTCCCATGGAAAAAAATCTTTTACAACAAAAATTCACACTTTCTCAATTCTCTATATAGTTTCTTTTTTTAGGGTTTAAAAAACAACACTTAGATGTTTTTCATGATCCTCTTTAATTTTAGAATATAAAATAATTTTATCAATAAACACAACCATAAACATTACCAAGAAATCAGGAAATATTTTATTCATGAGATCCATGAATACAGAAGGTGCATTAGATAACCAAAATGGAATGACGACAAATTCATAATTCCCATATCTATTATGAAACGTAGTATTTAGGATGTCTAATTCCTTTACATTCAACTGATGGTACCCTCACCACAGGTCAACCTTCAAAAAATAATATGCTCCCTGGATCTGATCAATCAAATTATCAATAAGAGGAAAAGGATACATGTTTTTAACAGTGATGTTATTCAAGGATCTATAAGAAAAACAAAGTCTCAATGAACCATCTTTCCTTTTAATGAACAAAATCGGAGCTCCCCGTGGTGAATTTTTAAGACTAATTGAGCCTTTATCAAGAAAATACTACAATTTATATTTCAATTAAATAAGTTCCATTAGTTCAATTGGATATGGGGGTTTTGAAATTGGTTTAGCATCAGGAACTAAGTCAATTGTGAATTCAACATCTCGATCAGGTATAACATTGGGAAACTCATTAGGAAAAAAATTAAGGTATTCATTTACCATAGAAACATCATTAATATTAACAGTTCCCATGTTTTCAACAATATTAGAAAGATAAATTTCATTTCCATATTTCAATTGTTTCATAGCATGTGGATATATTATCAATTGTATAGTTTTATTCATGTATTCAAACTAAAACTTTTTCTGAAAAACCACTACTTTAGCTCTACAACAAATCTTATCTTGATAATCATATAACCAATTCAAACCCAGAATGACATCAAACTATATTAAGTGAGAAACAACAAGGATTCAAGGTAAATTATTTCCATAGACCATAATAAAAAAATTATTATAATTCCACTTTGCTGTAATATGTCATCATGATTTTTTAACTATATGTTCTAGTCTCATTTGTTGAGGTGATATTTCTAATTTACGAGAAAATTTATTAGACATAAATGAATGTTTAGACCTTATATAAATCAAAACATTAGAAAAATATGAGTAAACAAAGAAGGAATCTAATACAAATTCATTGGATAGCCCGACATCTGCTGACGTAGTCACAAAGGATCTCACTACACCATTCTGCTTATATTTCAGCTTCCTTACATCATTAGGAACTCTATTTGGATAGACATTTTCATAATGACCCAATATCACCACATTTAAATAAAATTATAGTTTTCTTATCAGGATTAGAGTTAGGATCATTTTTATTACAATCTATGGATATATGTCCAAACATACCAAATCAAAAACACTTCTCGGTTTTGGTAAGGAATTCACCAGGGTTCTTTTTACCACACTTTTCACAGACTACAAATTGAAATTTCTTACAATCTGATTTATTTTAGTGATTCTTATCCATAGATTTCCATATGGACCACTTCTTTTGTTTGTTTTCAAGGTACACGTGGTCATAAGAAAACTCCATTTCTATCATCTCATCACATTGGAATTGTTTCTCATAACTTTTGAAATCATGGGAAGTCAATTCCCTTTTATATCTTGGCTTCAATCCTAATTAAAAATGATTGATTTTTCTATTAAGATCCAAAATAAGATTTGGATCATGCCATGTCAGTCTGATGAAGTTATCTTCACACACGGCCTCTGAATCTTCCTCTTTCTTCTGTAATTCAAGGAATTTTTTCTCCATCCTAAGTCAAACCACCTTTGGTAAATATTTTTCAAGGAAAAGACTTTTAAGTTCATCCCACTCTAAGGAATCTATCTCTTCTATATCCCTAATATTCCTGACCACTGATCACAACTGATCAGCTTCACCTTCAAAATAATAAATGGAAAGACTTACCTTTTTATTATCTAAACAGCCCATAACATCAAATATATTTTCAAGGGATTTAGTCTGTCATTTAGCCACTACTAGGTCAAAAGATCCACTGAAATTAGGAGGGTTTTTCCACATAAAACGTTCCACTATCGTCATGTTCCTTTGTGGAATCTCTGGTTGTTTTCTTTCATGTATTCCACTACCATTTTATTTCCAATTTCAACAAATCCATTACTGTCACAAACTAATCAGTTCCAATTACCACCATTCTCGATTGTTGATTCGAAAAGATATCAGCCTCTCGGTTCCTTCCCACTTCAGCTTTCCTATTTCTTCTTCAAAAACCCATTCTAAAAAACATATATTAGATAAAGAAACATGGTAACCTTTAAATTCTATATCATTTCAGCATAAACATATGGTAAAAATCATTGATGGTATTCTATTTAATTCATCCTAACTATTAAAGTTATCTAAACCATGATCTTATACCAACTATAAGGTCCCATACTTAAACATTACATATTCTAGTTATTTAAACTAGATTTCACTTCATTACATTCCCAAAGATCTTTTGGTTTAGAGTTTTAGAAGGCTAGGACATATCTCAAAAATATCTGTAACACACTGAGATCTTATGAGAAATATTTTTTTTGTCTTATGTTATACGCAACACCAAAGGAATCTTTCACAACACACAATAATGACTTGGCTTTCATTACACGCAATCGCGACCTTTCTCGATAGCGTGTGTAGTACGCAATACTAGGTTTCACTAAACAATGATATATTATTGTGGACTAGCCGTTATGAATAGTATTAACTACATTTTTAATTTTAAAACATTATTATTCATCTTATACATTTTCTAGAACATGGTAAGAGAACAAAATAATTTTTTCGGGTAAAATAAGTATTTTTTAAAAAAACCAGTTTTGCCGCCTTTTGATGGCGCACCCATATTAAATATAGTTTTTGAAATGTTTATAAGTTAAATTTGACAAAATAAAATTATTCTTTGGAATCAGGATATAAAAATTTACTTTGGGAAAACTTTTGATACTTTTCTGATAACTTTCATATTTTGATGAATAGTAAAAATATGCTAAATTTTAATTAAAAATATCTTTTTTCATTGAGATAATTTATATGGTTAAATTATAATATTGAATGGTTTTAAAGTATAAATAGAATATATTTTTACCATTTAATATAATGTATGTCATTATCATTAATTTCACATTGAATTCATAGGTAAAAACATTTCAATCTTTCGCAATGTTTTAACTTCTAAAACCTCTTTTCTTAACAACGGAATTAATTTCAAATTAATTACTGCAACTTATTTGTTTTGAATTTAGAAAAATGGATTACAAATTTGGAATCATTGGGTCCAAATTATGTTAATAGGCTACTTTTTATTTTTGGGCATTATGAATTGAAACTACGGTAAATTTTATTTACTATAGTTAAAGATAAATCGGGTAATTAAGGGTAAATATAAGATTATAAAATTACCCTAACACCTGAAAAAATCCTATTGGATGAATAAAAGTATACCCATATCACCTAAGGGTCGGAATATATTTATTTCATGGACTTTGGACCTTGAAATAATATAATTATTATTAAAACCAAGGAAAGTGACAATATGTCACTCTCTTAAATCTTATAAGTATAATAATTTTAATTTAGTGATAAACTTCATGAAACTTCGGATATAAATAGTCTCCAGAAATATAATAAAATTATATACATCATATGAATTTATTTATAATTTTTAGGGATTAAATGATTATCATTAATTATGACACAATAGTGATGTTGAAATTATTTTATTAATTAAAATATCAAATAAATGGTTTTAAAAATATTAAAATAAATATTATATGAACTATTTAATGTGATCCACTAATTTTATAGATAAATATGACATTTTATTAATCTATTAAATCTTTTATTTCGAACATATCTTCTGTATATATTTTATTTAAATTCAAATAAATGAATAGTGTCAAAATTGACACTATTGATATTTTATAAAAATAACATATTATAAAATTGTTTAAAAATCACAATAATATTTAAAAATTAAAAATTAAAATTTATATGGTCTAAAATGTCATAAAGTGACAAATAAAGGAAAATTCACAACACATATGTAATTATTTATAATAATTTAGAATATTATTACCACAAATAAAATTAAATTGATAAATAAGGATAAATCAAGTTGATAATGTTTAAAATAAATTCCTAACATGTCTAAATTTAATTGGTAGATGATATTACAACCCTATATCATATAATCTTAGGATATGAGTCATTTCGGAAGTTTTTAAGTGGGGTTGGTATTTAATATAAACTAATATTTCTTATATTTCCAAAGGTGCCCCTCTCCTCCCTAATAAAAGGGAACCTCCTCCCTCTCCTCCTCACACCAATTTGAGCCTTAAATCTCGTCCAAACCCTTCCCATTTAACTTCCCCAATTCCTTATAAACCTACTAGAGGTACTGGTCTTCTCAAAAGACAAACTCTAGTGCCCTAAGAGAAAGTTTAAAGGAGGCCCTTCGAGAAAGAGCTAATACCTTCTACCGTTTTCTTCAAGTTCCATTCTTCTTATACTCCCTCTTATTTAGTTGTTTCATTATTAAGTAATAACATTAGTATCCCTAATATACTGATATGTTATTATAAATATGAAACAACCCTTTTTCACCTCTTATCCATCCTATGGTAAACAAAATCATCGCGCGTACGTACGTACGGAATACCGTCTCCACGTCGTGGTGTAATATGATTTCCACCACCACCTTATCTGGATGGGTAAAATGGTGAAAATAAATTACTATATATTATTATTGTAAAGTTATATTTATTCTGAAATATTATACATACAATTCAATACAATTCCATGATCATTGGAACGATATCATCGCTCGTGCGTACGTACGACCTACCCTCTCCACGATGTGATGCGACTCGTTCTATATGATCTTCGTTGAATAATGATTATATAAATGAATTGAATGAATTAATATGATATATATTACACTAATACCATTCTGTAAATTATATATCTATATCCTATAAATAGTAATTAGAATTTATTCGACAAAACACGCATAAGAACATAAAGCAATAAACACTCGAATAACAAGTAGCAATGAAATATTACTACTAAGAAGATACAAATATGACCATATATGATATCATAATAATGAATATGATTCTGTAATAAGTCAATTGACATTATTTAAACCATATTACAGGAGGTTCTTATTCATACGAAGCATATCGGACCTATGGTAGGGGAAAATCCTGCAATCTCATTTTTATCCGAGATTGTTAATACTTCAGAATTTACTGGGGAATATTTATCATCAACATCCATGTTTCCTCAATATGTAATATTATTTATATCCTCATACATTTTTTTAAATCAAATTTTACCCTTCGGTGAGTTTTTAGTAAAATATATGAAAGGAATCTTTTGTCATTTTTCGTACGAGGTACTTTTTGACTTTTCCAGCCAATATACGAGAAGAATGTTTTTTAACATATAAGACATGAATAGATTTTTAAAACATTATTTCCATGAAGATTCCTTTACAAGTTTTCAAGTTTATTTTTAATCAACTTCTTTTAGTTTAAAATTATATTACATTTTAAGAAAGGAAAATGTTTTTGAAGTAGAAAGGATATTTTCCTCAAGAATGGAGTTCAAGAGTTTTATCAAAATTATTTTCCATCTAACATAATATAGGGTTATATTTCTATCCCTATTTTTAAATTGATTTGATTATGTTATGATGGAATTAATTTTATAAATTCCTTTTATCTTACATGGATTATGTTATGATGGCACGATGTTTAAGAATCCCATTTTTATTACATGGGTTATGCTATGATGTATGATTTATGATTTTGTGGAACACATAATAATGGTTTCATTATGAGATGGGTGGGACCAATACGTTGGGTAAAGATTTATATCTCATGAGATAGACATGGCTGGAACGGCAGGTTAATCTGGTTCAGTGATACAGGGATGCAACGAGAAGTGAACTCGGTTCAGTAATGGACTTTGTCCGCTAAGATAGTCTTAGAAATGAGTATTGAATATTATGAAATGATTTTCTATTATTATGTGTATATTCCACAAAGATTCATGTTTTATGTTATGATTATTGGGATTACATTTCACTTCTATGATTTATCCCATGTTATCATCTCTTTTACAGGATAATATTTTCAAAATGTTATGTTCTTATGAATATGATATGTTTGATATTTCTTTTGATTACCCTTACTGAGCATTTGAGCTCACCCTTTTGTATTTTTTCTTTTCCCCAGGTCAGGAAGAAATATATTAAGTAGTATATGCCAAACAGGGACTCTAGATATGATGAAATAAATGGGAGACAACATAGATGATTTATGAACCAGTTTTTTATGTTTCCCAATTTCTAAAGACATTATACCTATACGGTCCATTCATGGTTTTGTTATATGTTGTAATAAGTATGCTTCAATTTTAAAGTAATAACCATGTATGTAACATATGGGTCATTATAGTTGGTAATAGAGGAAAGGTATAGTCAACCTTTGGAAACTAGGATGTGAAAGCCTTAGTAAGAACCCTAAGGTTATGTCTCATCATAAGTCAAAATCTTAGTGTTTTAGGAATGGACATGAATAACCCAGGATAAGACCTAAAGTATTAAAGTTTATTTTTGATTATGTGGTTTTCCTATAAGGATTAGTGTTTCTCACACTATGCTTATTGGTTTTAGTCAATGGCTAGAACCTGAAGAATCAGTGTTAATGCTGAATGCGACGGGAAATGCACTGATTGTCCCCCTGAGCAACCAAACGTTATGGGATCTGGAATGAAAAATCATGTAGCCATGCTCACACAACATTGTCAAGCTATGAATCATGCAGGTCTTCCAAACGAGCAAAGGAAGGAGCAACATTCTATTGAATCCTTCATGAGGCAGCGTCCACCTTCATTCAGTAGGTCTTCTAATCCATTAGTGGCTGAACAATAGATTAGTACCACTGAAAATATATTTTCAGTCCTTCAATATTCTGAACATGATAAAGTCATCTTAGTAGTATATTGTTTGGAAGTTAAAGCTGATCAATGGTGGAATCATTTTAAGAATATGAGGCAAAGAGATGAAATTGAGTCCATGGAATGGGATGAGTTCAAGAACTTATTTTTCAATAAGTATTTCCCTCATATTCCTCAAACAAATATGGAGAAGGAGTTTCTTGAACTGAATCAAAAGGATGATGAATCTGTTGGTACCTACGAAGAAAATTTTACAAGACTTGCAAGGTACGCTTCTAGAATTATTATCCATCCTAAGAGTATGATCGATCGATTCTTTAGTGGCTTAAAACCAGGTCTTCGAAGGGCGTTAGCCATAAGGGACTTCAATAGCTATGAGTAAATTGTTCGATGTGCTCTCAAGGTTGAGATGGAGATTGGAGTAACCCAACAGTCACATGGGTTTGATAAGAAGAGGAAAATGGAACTCAAAGGAAAATCTAAAGACCACATTGAAAAAAAGATGAGTTTTCCCTTATACTCAATGTGTGGAAAGAAACATGGAGAAAATTGTCTTAAGGGGATAAGAAAATGTTATAAGTGTGGAAAAGAATTTCATCGGGCAATTGAATGTCGAAATAATGGGAAGAAGATTTCTAATGATGCGAACAAGGGAAGGGATACACATAATGCACCTACTACACTTCAATGTTTCAAGTGCAAGGAGATGGGTAATTATGCCAATCAATGCCCAAATCCAAGGGTTGATGATGATGATCAACGTCAACAAACTCTTAAGGCCTAAGACAAAGGAAAGTCACATGCATTTACTATCGGCGATGTGGAGTACGACAACGAAGTGGTGAGAGGTACACTTACCATCCACTCTAAAGTAGAAAATGTTTTATTTGATTCTGGATCCACCCCCTCTTTTATTTCTGAAGAATTTTCTAAGGGTATCACCGTATTACCTCAAAAATTAGATGTTGAGTTGGCTGTAACAACTCCTAATGGCACAACAGTTGCATCAAAAGTTTACACTTCTTCTACAATTGAAGTTTGTGGGAAAGTTATTCCTACAAATCTTTTGATCCTTACTATAGTGGAATTTGATGTGATTATTGGCATGGATTGGATTTCATTATACGGATCTCATATCAATTTCCAAAGAAGGGAAGTCACATTTAATGTTCCTAATAAATCTTTAATCATCTTTCGATGCAGGGATGAACATAACCTTCCAGTAGAAATTTATTCCATCTTATGGGTCTTGATTCCACTAAATGAAGGTTATTTATCTCAAATGGTTGGGGAGAAACTCATGATTAAGAATACTCCAATTGTACGGGAGTTTGATGATGTCTTTCCGGAGGAATTCCCAGGTCTTCCACCAAATCGTGAAGTTGAGTTTTCAATAGAACTCATATCGGGTGCTATACCTATTTCAAAGACACCATATAGAATTGCCCCAATTGTGTTGTAGGAATTGAAGAAGAAACTCCAATAGAATATGGATAAAGGATTCATACGCCCTAGTGCATCACCTTGGGGAGCACATATTCTGTTTGTTAAGAAGAAAGATTGATCAATGAGACTCTGCATTGATTATCGAGAACTTAACAAGATCACTATAAAGAAAAAATATCCTCTCCCACGCATTGATGACCTATTTGACCAACTATGCGGGGCTAAATACTTTTCCAAGATTGATCTTCATTTAGCGTATCATCAATTATGGGTCAAAAGGGAGGATATAATAAAGACGACTTTCTGTACAAGGTATGGACACTATGAATTTATAGTGATGCCTTTTGGTCTTACTAATGCCCCTACTATCTTCATGGATCTAATGAATAGAGTCTTCAGAGACTATCTTGATCAGTTTTTGGTAGTCTTTATAGACGATATTCTTGTCTATTCAAAGGGCAAGGAAGAACATGAAGATCACTTGAGAATTGTATTAAAGACCCTAAGAAAGGATAATATTTATGCCAAATTTACCAAGTGTGAATTTTTGCTTCAAAAAATTTCATTTTTGGGTCACATAATCTCAAAAGAGGGGATATCTGTGGATCCATAAAAAATAGAGGTTATCGAAAGATGGTCGAGACCAACAACAGTAACTGAGATCTGAAGTTTTCTTGGCTTGGCTGGATATTACCGACGTTTTGTGAAAGATTTTTCAATGTTATCTAACCCACTCACAAAGTTGACTTGGAAAGGAGTTATGTTTGTTTGGACGGAGGAATGTGAAGAGAATTTTAAAGAGCTAAAAATAAGGTTAGCCAGTGCACCTATGATCACACTACCTTGCAGTGGAGAAAGGTTTGTGATCTATAGTGACGCATCCAAGAAGGTACTGGGGTGTGTTCTCATGCAAAATGATATGGTGATAGCTTATGTCTCACGATAGGTGAAAATCCATGAGCAAAATTACCCAACTCATGATTTGGAGTTACCTACAGTAATCTTTGCATTAAAGATTTTGAGGCATTATATTTATGGTGAAAGGTGTGATATTTATACTGATCATAAATGTTTAAAGTATATTTTCACACAAAAGGAGTTGAATATGCGCCAAAGAAGATGATTGGAACTTTTTAAGGATTATGACTGATCAATTCATTACCACCCTGGGAAAGCAAGCAAAGTGCCGGACGCATTAAGTCGACAAGACCATGCTAGCTTATCCATGATGAGGATCACAAAAGATCTGATATTTATGGATTTACAAAGGCGAGATCTTGGAATTTTAATGGAAGGGGAAAATCTTATCTTTCTAAAATAAATGTTCAACCATCTATACATGTGAGGATTAAAGAGGCGCAGAAAAAAGATGTGGAGTTACAAAAGAAGGTGAAAAATGTTCCTGAATTCAACATTTATTGTGATGGGATAATAAGGTTTAGGAACCGTGTCTGTATTCCTCCCATACAAGAATTAAAGAAGGAGCTACTGTATGAGGCACATAGTTCTTCATTTTCTATTCATCCTGGAAGTACAAAGATGTACAGGGACCTGAGAGAGTACTTCTGGTGGGATGGAATGAAAAGAGATGTTTCTCAATATGTCTCTTGATGCTTGGTTTGTCAGCAAGTTAAAGATGGGAGAAAAAAGTCTAAGGGAATGTTACAACCATTACCCATACCAGAATGGAAATGGGAAAACATCACTATGGACTTTGTCACCGGAATTCCTAAAACATCCAAAGGAAAAAAAGCTATCTGGGTTATAGTTGATCATCTTACGAATTCTGCAAACTTCATTGCTATTAGAGAAGATTTTTCTCTTGATCAGCATTCCAGGATATATGTAAAGGAAGTGGTAAGATTGCATGGAATACCACTTTCCATTATATCTGATCGGGATCTGAGGTTTACCTTGAAATTCTGGAAAGTCTTCAGCATGCTCTAGATACAGAGTTGAGTTTCAGCACTGCTTACCATCCTCAGACAAACGGTCAGTCTGAGAGGACAATTCAAACTCTAGAAGACATGTTGAGAGCTTTCTCTATGGATTTATAAGGTGGTTGGGATCCACACCTATCTTTGGTGGAATTTTCTTATAATAATATCTTTCACTCCAGTATTCAGATGGCTCCTTATGAAGCCCTCTATGGAATGTAATACAGAACTCGAACTTGTTGGGATGAAGTTGGGGAAAGAAAGCTATTAGGACCTGATCCTATTGATGAGATGTCAGAAAAGGTCAGATCTATTCAACAACACCTAAGAGCAACTCAGAATCGACAGAAAAGTTATGCCGACAACTGAAGAAAAGACCTAGATTTTGAAGTGGGTGATAAAGTGTTCTTATGAATATCTCCCTGGAAGCGGGTAATGAGATTTGGAAAGAAGGGAAAGTTGAGCCCTAGATATATTGGTCCTTTTGAAATTCTTTATCGTGTTGGGAAGGTAGATTACCGATTGGCGCTTCCACCGAATCTCTCTCAAGTTCATGATGTGTTCCATGTATCTCTCTTAAGGAAGTACATACCTGATCCTTCACATGTACTAAGCTCAGAAGGTGTACCATTGGAGAAAGATATTTCTTATGAAGAACAGCCGATAGAGATTCTGGATCATACTAAAAAAGTTCTGCGAAGCAACACCACTCGCTTGGATAATGTTTTATGGAGGAACCACCAAATGAAGAAGCTACTTGGGAACTTGAGGATATGATGAGGGAGAGGTATCCTCATCTATTTGTAATGAAGTGACGAATTTCGAGGGTGAAATTCATTTTAAGGGGGGTAGAATGTAACACATTGAGATTTTATGAGAAATATTTTTTTATGTCTTATGTTATACGCAACACCAAAGGAATCTTTCACAACACACAATATTGACTTGTCTTGCATTACACGCAATCTCGACCTTCCTCGATAGCGTGTGTAGTACACAATACTGGGTTTCACTAAACAAAAATATATTATTATGGACTACCCATTATGAATATTATTAACTACATTTTGAATTTTATAACATTATTATTCATATTACACATTTTCTAGAACATGGTAAGAGAACAAAATAAATTTTTTGGGAAAAATAAGTATTTTTTTAAAAATGCAGTTTTGCTGCCTTGGATGGCGCACCCACATTAAATCTAGTTTTTGACAAGTTTATAATTTAAATTTAAAAAAATAAAATTCTTCTCTTGGAATCAGGATATATAAATTTACTTTGGATAAATTTTTGATACTTTTCTGATAACTTTCATATTATGATGAATAGTAAAAATACGCTAATTTTTAATTAAAAACAACTTTTTCATTGAGATAATTTATATGGTTAAATTATAATATTGAATGGTTTTAAATTATAAATAGAATATATTTTTACCATTTAATTTAATTTATGTCATTATCATTAATTTCACATTGAATTCATAGATAAAAACATTTCAATCTTTGGCAATGTTTTAACTTCTAAAACTCATTTTCTTACTAACGGGATTAATTTTAAATTAATTACTTCAACTTATGTGTTTTGAATTTTGAAAAATGGATTAAATATTTTGAATCAGTGGGTCCAAATTATGTTAATAGGCTACTATTTATTTTTGGGCCTTATGAATAGTAACTATGGTAAATTTTATTTACCATAGTTAAAGGTAAATCGGGTAATTAAGGGTGAGTATAAGATTATAAAATTTCCCTAACAGCTTCCAAAATTCTATTGGATGAATAAAAGTAGACCCATATCACCTAAGGGCCGGACTATATTTATTTCATGGACTTTTGACCATGAAATAATATAATTATTATTAAACCCAAGGAAAGTGAAAATATGTCACTCTCTTAAATTATATAAGTATAATAATTTTAATTTAGTGATAAACTTCATGAAACTTCAGATATTAATAGTCTCTAGAAATATAATAAAATTATCTACATCATATGAATTTATTTATAATTTTTAGGGATTAAATAATTATCATTAATTATGACACAATAGTGATGTTGAAATTATTTTATTAATTAAAATATCAAATAAATGATTTTAAAAATATTAAAATAAATATTAAATGAACTATTTAATGTTCTCCAATAATTTTCTAGATACATATGACATTTTATGAATCTATTAAAGCTTTTATTTTGAACATATCTTCTATATATATTTTATTTAAATTCAAATAAATGAATAGTGGTAAAATTCACACTATTGTTATTTTAGAAAAATAACATATTATAAAATTGTTTAAAAATCACAAAAATATTTAAAAATTTTAAATTAAAATTTATATGGTCTAAAATTTCATAAAGTGTCAAATTATGGAAAATTCACAACACATATGTAATTATTTATAATAATTTAGAATATTATTACCACAAATAAAATAAAATTGATAAATAAGGATAAATCAAGTTGATAATGTTTAAAATAAATTCCTAACATGTATACATTTTATTGGTTTATGATATTACAAACCTATCTCATATAAGATTAGTATATGAGTCATTTTGGAAGTTTTTAAGTGGGTATGGGATTTAATATAAAACAATATTTCTTATATTTCCAAAGGTGCCCCTCTCCTCCCTTATAAAAGGGCACCTCCTCCCTCTCCTCCTCACACCAATTAAACCTTCAAGCTCGACCAACCCCGGAACATTTCACTTCCCCACTTCCTTATAAACCTACTAGATGTACTGGTCTTATCAAAAGACTAACTCTAGTTCCCTAAGAGAAAGTTTAAAGGAGGCACTTCGAGAAAGAGGTAATACCTTCTACCGTTTTCTTCAAGTTCCATTCTTCTTATACTCTCTCTTCTTTAGTTGTTTCATTGTGAAGTAATAAAATAATTATCCCTCATATATTGATATGTTATTATAAATATGAAACAACCCTATTTCACCTCTTATCCATCCTATGGTAAACAAAATCACCGCGCGTGCGTACGTACGGAATACCATCTCCACGACGTGGTGTAATATGTTTTCCACCACCATCTTACTTGTATGGGTATAATGGTGAAAATAAATAACTATATATTATTATTGTAAAGTTTTATTGATTCTGAAATATCAGACATACACTTCAATACAATTCCACAACCATGGGAACGATATCATCTCTCATGCGTACGTACGGCCTACCGTCTCCACGATGTGATGCGACTCGTTCTATATGATATTCATTGAATAATGATTATATAAATGAATTGAATGAATGAATATGATATATATTACACTAATACCATTCTTTAAATGATATATCTATATCCTATAAAAAGTAATAAGAATTTATTCGACAAAACACGCATAAGAACATAAAGCAATAAACACCCGAATAACAAGTAGCAATGAAATATTACTAAAAAGAAGATACAAATATGAACATATATGATATCATAACAACGAATATGTTTCTTTAATAATTCAATTGACATTATTTAAACCATATTACAGGAGGTTCGGATTCATACGAAGCATATCGGACCTAAGGTAACGGAAAATCTCGCAATCTCATTTTTATCCGAGATTGTTTATACTTTAGAATTTACTGGGGAATATTTATCATCCACATCCATGTTTCCTCAGTATGTAATATTATTTCTATCCTCCTACAATTTTTTGAATCAAATTTTACCCTTCGGTGAGTTTTTAGTAAAACATATGAAAGGAATCTTTTGTCATTTTTTGTACGAGGTACTTTTCGACTTTTCTGGACAAAGTACGAGAATAATGTTTTTTTAACTTATACGACATGAATTTATTTTTAGAACATTATTTCCAGGAATATTCCTTTACAAGTTTTCAAGTATATTTTTAATCAAATTATTTTAGTTTAAAAGTATATGATATTTTAAGAAAAGAAAGTGTTTTTGAAGTAGAAAGGATATTTTTCTAAATAATGGAGTTCAAGCGTTTTATCAAAATTATTTTCCATCTAAGATAATATAGTGTTCTGTTTCTATCCCTATTTTTTCATTGATTTTATTATGTTATGATGGAATTATTTTTATAACATTCTTTTATCTTGTATGAATTATATTATGATGGCACGATTTTTAAGAATCCCATTTTTATTATATGGGTTATGCTATTATGTATGATTTATGATTTTGTGGCACACATAATAATGGTTTCATTATGAGATGGGTGGGACCTATATCTCTCTCCAATGAATTGGGTAAAGATTTATATCTCATGATATAGACATCACTGGAATGGTAAGTTAATCTGGTTCAGTGATACAGGGCTGGAACGATAAGTGAAGTCGGTTCAGTAATGGACTTTGTCCATTAAGATAGTCTTGTAAATGAGTCTTGACTAATATGAAATGATTTTCTATGATTATGTGTATATGAAAGAAAGCTTCATGTTTTAAGTTATGATTATTGGGATTACATTTCAATTCTATGATTTATCCCATGTTATGATCTTTTTTGCAGGATAAGATTTTCAAAATGTTATGTTCTTATGAATATGATATGTTTGATATTTCTTTTGTTTACCCTTACTAAACATTTGAACTAACCCTTTTTGTATGTTTTCTTTTCCCCAGGTCAGGAAGAAGGATATTAATTAGGATATTCCAAAAAGGGACTCTATATATGATGAAATAAATGGTAGACAATGTATATGATTTATGAACCAGTTGTTTATGTTTCCCAGTTTCTAAAGACATTATACCTATACGGTCCTTTCATGGTATTGTTATATGTTGTAATAAGTATGCTTCAACTTTGAAGTAATAACCATGTATGTAAAGTATGGGTCTTTATAATACCAACCCACATGCATACAAATTGGGTACCATTATAACAATATCAATTTCTTCCAAAACATAAAATTTTAAACACAAAACAACAACATGATTTATATTAAAATTATTCAAAAATTAAAATTGACATACTTTTTTCTATTACACATCTTTATAACATGTTAAAAGAATTTAAAAACATGGTATGAGCATAAATAGATCAGTAAGGGATTTATAAAAAGGAAAGAAACCATTATCCCATGAATACATATAAACATATAAAATCATTTTCACAAACACATACTTCTCGCACATAAAGAATCATATACTTACTTTATGAAACATGATATTTCCATAAATAATAGAAAAAATAAATAGAGAATAACGGTATCATGAGGAATTACTTACTTAATTTTGCAACCATCATGGCTACCTTATTATTTGTAACCCTAGAGACTACCTTACAATGTTACCCTCATGGATACATTATGATTTGTAACCCGCACGACTACCTTACAATGTAACCCTCATGGTTACCTTATGGTGTAACCATCGCGTTAACACTTTGAGTAACCATATGGATGACCTCCAACATACACATACCCAATGCATTTGAGGGAGATATATGTAACACCCTTCATCATAAACAATTCCCAAGATCCAGAACATAATCATAATAAAATAATAATTGCATAAAACATTTCTTTTGAATTTTATAAAAAAGAATTTTTAATGAGTATTTTTAGAAGGAAAGTACCATAAAATATCATATAATTGAAGTGATAATTAATATAATGAAAGGATTATGTGTATACAATGTAAATAAACATAATAAAACATAATATAAATCCAAATTCATTAAAAAAAATTTCTTAGTACCATATAATCAATGAAGTGGATGGATAACCCAAAAAATGGAAATTGGGTTAAGAATTCCCTTACCTCGGGTTTTCCTTACTTTAAACTTGTTTAAACCTCCTGTATAATGGTTAAAATAGTGTTATTTATATTTTACATAAACATATTGATGTTTTTAACACCTTATATAATCATTTTATAACATCATACCACCCATTAATTAATAATATTTTTTTCCTTTCTATTATTTCGGTTGCATTATTTACATGATTTCCAAGGTCCATTTAGATCATTTTGGTGGTTCTTCGACAATCACGAACTAGTTTCACTACCACAAAATAGGATTTTAACAGTGCTAAAAAAGGCCTTCATCAGTGATAAAAAATTACTTATAAAGTGGGTCCTTTATCATCACTATTTTTAGCATTGATAAAGTCCCAATTTATCATTGCTTCAAATAGTGCTGATAAAGTCCTCATTTATCATCACTTAAAATAGCACTAATAAAGTGTTCCTTTATCAAGTATATATGAAGTGATGATATAGGATTCCTTGCCTAGGTGTGTTGTTTATATAACATCACACCTAGTGAACCTGCCAAAAAATAAACAGCACCAAACCAGAAAAAATAACCTTCGCAAACCATTAAAAACCTACTCAAAAATAACTACCCAGAGTATATACAAAAGAACCACATACATGATGAAAATGATGAAAAAACAAGCAGTGCACGCAAATATCTGGAAAACAATGCTATATGAATTTATTTTACATCATGAATAAAAAAACTCACTCATGTTATATACCAAAAAAAATTCTATACACATTTTGAACAATGTTTAATAAAATTTCATTTAAAATTATCCAACAACCAGTTAAAAACATTAATGTTTTCTATTTTTACATTTGTCATCCCCTCTAAAAAATTTCCTCATATGGTAATAGTCACCTAAAAAATCATCCCAACTTGAGAAAAAGGTTCCACCTATATATGAAAACAAATATTACGTTATTAATACTATAAATAAATAAATTAAACATTAATATGAAGAATACATTAAAAATGTCAATTTTTAATAAAAATGACACATTTGGAGTTATATCGGTCACATCTTGCATCGTATTGAGGTGGGGTTGATTCTTATACATCAAGAATTTTCAAGGGATCATTTTCCTACAGTATCAAAACTATCAGAATGTGTTTCCTCAGTTTTTAGTATGTCAGTTGTGTTTTTTTACTAAAATATCATCTCGAATCGAAAACATTCAATTGGAGTCATATCGGTCGTATTGTGCATCAGATTGAGGTGAGACTATTTCATACACGTCAGAAAGGACTTACAAATTTTTTTCTGTAATTTGGAATAAAATTGGAGTGTTTTTCTTGGTTTTCAGTGAGTGACACGTTTTGAGTTAAAATGTCTGTTTTAAACTGATAGCAAGCACTTTTAGTCATACCGGTCATACTGTTTGTTAGATTTAGGTGGGGTTGATTCTTACACATCACAACGGGCTCATGTATCATTTTCCTATAATATCCAAAAAAAATACGAATGAGTTTTCTCAATTTTCAATTTGTTATTTGTGTTTTTTTACTAAAATAGATGACAATTTTAAATAACAAGACATATTTAGAGTAATACCGGTGACATCGTGCATCATATTGAGGTTCTGTTTATTCCTACACGTCACAAATGATGGATATATCACTTTCCTAAAGTACCAAAATAAATCTGAATACATTTCCTCAATTTTCAATATGTCAGTTATTTTTTTTACTAAAATGTCATTTCAAATCGAAAATATGAAATTTGAGACATACAGGTCACATTGTGTGTTAGTTTGAAATGAGACTTCTTCATACACATCACAAAGGGCATAAAAATATTTTTCCTTAATTTAGAAGAAATTTGGAGTGCATTTTCTTGGTTTTCAGTGGGTGACACGTTTTTTAGTTAAAATGTCAATTTTATAATGATAGCGGAATCTTTTAGTCATATCAGTCACACTATTTGTCAAATTGAGGTGGGGTTGATCTCTATACATCACAACTTACTCATGAATCGTTTTCCTAAAATATCAAAACAATACAATTGTGTTTTCTCAGTTTTCAGTATGTCATTTGTTCTTTTTTACTTGAGTTAATGTCAATTTTATATTACAAATATATTTGGAGTTATACCGGTGACATCATGTATCAGATTGAGGTTTGGTTGATTCCTACACATCAACAATAACTAATAAATACTTTTCTTAAAGTATAAAAACAATATCAATTCATTTTCTCAGTTTTCAGTTTGTCAGTTGTGTTTTTTTACTAAAATGTCATCTCAAAGAGAAAACATACAATTTCATTCATAGAGGTCGCATCATGCGTCGGTTCGATGTTGTATTGACTGATACACATCAAAATGGACATAAAAATTTATTTCCCTAATTTGGAAGACAATTGGAGTGCATTTTATTTTTTTCATTGAGTGACATATTTTGAACAAAAATATCAATTTTAAACTCTTAACGGACTCTTTTAGTCACAGTGATCACACAGTGTGTTGGATTGAGGTGGTCTTGATTCCTACATGTCACAACTGACTCGTGGATTGCTTTACTAAAATATCTAAACAATCTGATGGTGTTTTCTTCGTTTTTAGTGTGTTCGTTTTGTTTATTTAATTGAATTAATGTCAATTTCAAATAACAAGACAAATTTGGAGTTATATTAGTCATGTTGTGCATTGTACTAAGGTGTGGTTGATTCATACACATCACAAATGAATGATAGATCATTTTCCAGAAGTATAAAAACAATCAAAGTTCCGTTCATCGGTTTTCATTATGTCAGATATGTCATTTTTACTAAAAGGTTAGTTCAAACAAAAACCATGCAATTTGACTCGTACAGGTCACATCGTGCATCGGTTTGATATGAGATTGCTTTATACATGTTACAATAGACTTAAGAATTATTGTACTTGATTTGGAAGAAAATTGGAGCATGTTTTCTTTGTTTTTAGTGAGTGAGACTTTTTGAACTATAATTTCAATTTTAAACTGATATAGGACACTTGTAGTCATACTGGTCACACCGTTCATCGGCTGGAGGTGGGGTTTATCCCTAAATGTCACAACCGACTCATGGATCATTTTCCTAATGTATCAAAAAAATACGTATTTGTTTTCTTAGTTTTCAGTATATAAGTTGTGTTTTTTTACTTGAATTAATGTCAATTTTAAATTAGAAGATACCTTTGGAGTCAAACAGGTGACACCGTGCGTCAGATTGAGGTGCGGTTGATTCCTAAATGTCACAAATGAATGATAGAATGTTTTCTTAAAGTACTAAAACAATCAAAATTCATTTCCTAGGTTTTTAGTATTTCATTTGTGTTTTTTTACTTGAGTTAATGTCAATATTAGATAAAGACACATTTGGAGTCATATTGATGACATTGTTCATCATATTGAGGTGCGGTTGATTCCTACATGTCAAAAATGACTCATGGATCATTATCCTAAAGTATCAAAAAAAATTATGTACACTTTTTTGCATAAAAATCAATACACCCATGAATTTAAAACCTAAAAAAGAGACATAACCTTCTTAATATTCTCAATATACCAAATTTATAAGGATTATGGAAATATCGTTGATCCATGTACAGTTGACACGAAATAACATCCTCATTCTACTACATATCTATATTCAGCCCAGTGAAGAACCAGTTGTCATATATTTAGGACCTTCGAATGAATATATCATAGTTGGTTCTTCACTATGTCTACTAAATAGGGGAACATCCAATGTTGTAGATTGAATCGATGTTTTTTGGATAAAAACAATTCTCGTTGTTGAAAATGAGAAGAGTAGAGTAAGCTCCTATGCATGTTATATCTCAAGACGTCACAATAAACTCAACGGATGGGGTAACCCCTTCTATATACTTGTTATCTTTTATGGTCAATCAACAACACATATACCTTGTAAATTATGACCCCCAATTTCTTTTAAATACCAATCAACATGAAATTCATTTAGTGCACAAACAAGGCCCACCAAAATCCATGATTTTTAGCAGGGCATTTAGCCCATACAAATTCCAACATTAAAATCAAATAAAGAGAAATATAAGGACAACAATATTATTAAGGTAGAAATTATTTGATATGTTTTCCATCTTCATTCTATATTTGTACATTATTCCATCAGGTATACTACCTATTCGTTTCTAAGCATATCGATTTCATCTTGTGATTATGACTATTTTTGACATTCATGGTAGTACTGAAAATATATAAATAAACAAAGGATTAATAAGTATTTTGAATGAAATAGAAATTATCTTTGAAAACAACTCTTTAGGGATGCATGTTTTTTCATGGAATATGATCTCTTTTATAAATTTACCATCATAATAACCACAGTCTTTACTATTTTTTTGTTTTAGGCACTGTAGAAACATTGGAAAAAATAAGTAATTTTTTTATATTTGTTTGGATAGTGAAATATTATTATATATACCCTAATACTTATCTCGTCGTAGTACATGTCAGGTTTATTTTCCTTTTCCCTGGGCCTCATTCCATGATGTAGATGATATTCATGAACTGCCCTATCATAATATAATTCTCGTTAAAAGATAATATAAATTATATAACTGGATTTTTATATCAAAAATGTTGCATGTAGTGTATTAAAAATTGAAAAACTCCATTATGTGTGGTTGGTTTGTTGGATATCTATGAATTTAATCCGAAAAATAAATCCTAGGAGAATCCAAATTGACCACAATGAGCATCCAATGCTGGCCAAAAACACACTAGAAATAAGTAATGAAAAAAATTAAAATATGTATGATATTATTAAATTGTAGAGTTTAACACCATGCATCGTTGGTATTAAGAAGATTCTATCATCCATAACTTTTCTATTAAATTATTTGAGAAGTCCTGTCACCATTTCACCCTCTTTCATGGAAGTTATGTCTTCTTGTTCTATAGAAGTGTGTGAGGACTAACAGGTCCAAATTTTTCCCCTGGGGAAATCCGTTCAATTTCTTTTTAAATATATGCCTCAAAAAAATATGAAATATTTTTAGTCATAATTATCATAGTATATCATCTTTTGGAAAATAAAATCATTAAAACATACCTCTTGTAAACGTTTACAACTCAGCCGCCTAACCAATCATAGTCTAGGATTTCAATTTCACTCTCAACACCAATGAAGTCTAGATCTCCCCCCACCCCATAAATATTTACTTAAAAATAAATTATGTGATTACCACCATCATTCAAATTTTCATCCACATGAGCCTTTGATGATAATAAATGTGGATATAGAACGAGGTTGTTAAGGTTCTTTGGGTAGATCATTTTGATCGGTTGGTTAATACTTGAGATAGTTTTGAAGCAGTCATTATTCTCACCCCCTTCAATTTTTCTATATATAATAACATGCATTGGTTCAGAAATTTTTTCATTAAATGTTTAAGGTTTAGATTAAAAACTAAATTGGAAATGAATGCCTCATTATCGACGTGTGTTTTTACAAGATGTGACGGCCATGAGATGAATGTTCCTTGAGCTTGTTCGACCGTATGAATCTTTGAATCATCAATTAGAATAGGTATCTTGGTGCTCAACTCTAAGGATATCATAATTGAGAGTATAACATGATCTTTCATAAGTGGTGTATTGTGTATCATGTAGTTATAGATATTAAAAATTGTGTCCCTCACTACAGGTCGATGGGTGTGTGTTGATAGATATAAATCACTTTCATTTTCACCCAGTAGAATATCAATAAAGGAAAGGTATCAATGTCTAGTGTCTATTTGATTCACATTTCACAAAAAAAATTATTAAGCAATTGACTAGCTTAGTTAATAATTTTTATTGAGGGGAATGGTGTGCCTCAAAACTTGCGGGGTGGGGTAGGAGCTTCACACAAGGGTTCCTCTTGAGTTGTCTCTTCTCATTGCCTCCCCCAAATCAAACTTGTTGTCATCTCTATTTGTTATTATAATTATTCTTGAAACATATAAAATGTTTCTATCATATTTTTAATTTCCTAATTTTGATCCTCCGCTTGTTTTTTTCTCAAAATATGTTCGGGTTGTCACCCCAAAATCCACACTTCTCATTCGTCCATACTTTTCTGGCTGCTTCAAGACCACTGAAGGTATGTATGCATTCGGTGTGGGTGTTATTGATTCCTGTGACTATTTGAGATAGAAAATATCTGAAAATAAATAATAACTGTTATTTAATATTTGTAACACCCCAAGAATACACAGTACGTTTCCCTTTGAATAATGAAACAGCTTTCATTGTAAGCAACTTAGAGTTTTAACACACCACGACCAATCAAACTAGCCATTATGAATATTAATACCCGCTTTTTGAAATTTTATAAATTTTATTTTTCTAAATGGACTACACTTTGGGATTTGGAATTTAAAAATTATCTTAGGGTGAATTTTTGGTATTATTCTGAAAACTTTAAAGTTTTTATGAATAGTAATAACAATGCGTTATTGTTTATAACAGAAATTTTATTTAAATAATTAATTATTTTATTTAGATTTATATTAGCTAAAAATAGATACATAATACCTATATATGTTCAATGTAATTCATTGGAATAATTTTATTATAATATTAGATATATAAAATTTTATTGAACTTTTTACCGTCTTTCACCCACCTTCTTGGAGCATTTGCAAATTTGCAGAAATATTAATTTTACCGCTTCTGTGAGTTGAATTTAAAAAAACTGAGAGACACTATTGGCATCAGTAAGTAAAATGTGGTTCAATAAGATGAAAATAATTTTTGGGGAGTAGTAACTTTTGACTTTTATTTACAACGGATAAAAGTAAATATGGTAATTTAAGGTAAAAATGATATTATAATTACACTAACACGTGTCCTAATTCTATTGGATAAGTTTTTTCCGACCAAAATAAACCCTAGGAATATAATATTATCCTTTTTGTCCACTTGGATTATATTACTTCATTTATTATTATTTTATTTTAAGAATAGATAAAAGTGTTAAATTCAAAGTTTAATAACTAAACCCTTTTTAATATAGGGTTATACATAAGATAAATTCGACTATAAATATTCATTATAAAGATATAACTATTTCCTAAATAATGGTATTTTATTTAAAAAAAATTAAACCC
The DNA here is from genome assembly GCA_963277665.1 of Viscum album. Taxonomy (NCBI): domain Eukaryota; kingdom Viridiplantae; phylum Streptophyta; class Magnoliopsida; order Santalales; family Viscaceae; genus Viscum; species Viscum album. The sequence goes on along the minus strand of OY728121.1, from coordinate 197,587,434 downwards.
TAAATAATTATAATTATTTATGACACAATTATGATGAGGTAATTACCTTTTTAATGAAATGTTAAAAAAATTGAAGTTATAAATATCCAAATAAATGTAAATTGAGACTTTTGATTGATTCTACTAATTTTCTAGGTTAAAATTAAATATTAGGTTTTATTCATAGAATATTTTTCGAATTAATCATGTTGTTATGACTTCCAAAAAAATAACTTCCTAAATAGTATCAAAATTGACATAAATTTCTTTTTAAAAAAATATAACATTATTAAATGATATAATAATCCTAAAAATCTATGGTTCTGCCAAAGGACTTATTTAATAATATAGATATCATTAATGTACCAATTTTGGTTCTCTTGGGATTTTATATTTAGATTATTAACCATATAATATAATAATACAATAATACTTGGTAAAAGTTAAACTATTTAACTAAGAGTTAAATCTAAAAGATAAGGATAATATGGTGACCTAAACCTGTCCAAAACCAATAGGTTGAGGATTTCTCGAACCATACCCACCTTATTCTGGAAATAAATTATTTTGGATCCATTATAAACCAAATATTATTTTATAATAAGATAATATTTCATGCTTTTCCAAAAGTGACCCATAACTCTCTTATAAAAAGGTACTTCCCCTTCTCTCAAAATCACACCTCCAAAGCCATTTAACTCAGCCAGACCCTGACCAAATATCCTCCCAACTACCCTCCCTTCATCCTAGAGGCCTTACTTTGATCATAAATCCAACCTATGAATCCCTTTTGATCAACTCAAAAGGAAACACCCGAAGAAGAGGTAATAATTTCACCACCGCTTTCAAAGTTCTTTTCTTCTTACACTTCCTCTTTCTTTGTTTTTTCCATACCAAAATCATAACTGGAGTACCTTATACGTATTTTGAGGTTATTATAAATATGTTACAACCATATTCTTTATTCAATACCTCCTATGAATGACAATTCACCATATGTGTGTACGTACGGATTACCGTCTCCACGTCGTGGTGTAGTTTATTATTCAAACACTTCATTATTTGGATAGGTATAATAATGAGTATAACTGATGTAAATAATAATTATAACATGATAAGTATTATTTATATATGATATACCATCCGATTACATATTATTTCTCCATCAATAGAATGGTATTGTCACTCGTGTGTATGTACGGATTATAGTCTCCCCGAACGCGATGAGATTCTTTCCCCATCGTAACCATTCATGAATAAATTTCATTTTATGATCAAACAATAATGTTTAATAACTTAATATCATTCTGGATATGAATCAAAAACATCTTATTGAAAACAATCATGACTTATGTAACATAACATTTAAATGAAAATGAATCATTTGACACCTAAAACGATGATAGTAATGAAATATTATTAACAAAGCAATATTAGAAAATCAAATATGATATCATATTTATGTATCTTTTTCTTGTATAATTTAAAATAAATTATTTAACTATTATATCGGAGGTTAATTTACCCTCGACCAAGGAAAGTACAAGGTAAGGGTTAATTCTACAATCTCTTTCTTATCCGAGGTTGTTTATATGTGAGTATTTATTGGGACCTCTTTATCAACCTCATATTTGTTTCTTAAAAATGTATTACAAAACATTTTTACTATTTCCTATACTATGGTTTAAAGTCATTTATACAATTTTTCGATGTTTTATAGAATTTTTTAAAATAAATATTTTCGTTGTTTTCCAAACATGTTCCTTTACAACCCTTTTGACAAAATTAATAAAAGAGTGTTTATTTTAACGTATATGGCGAGTGTGTATATTTTCCGAAATTATAACATCTTCAAAGATTCCCTTACAAGATTATAAGAATATTTTCAAAATAAAAATTATATTTTATAATTATGTGACTTTTAAATGATTTCAAAATAGAAAGAGATATTTCTCTCAAATGTTTTTGATTTCATCAATGTCAACATTTGATGGATTTTACACTTGTTTGAAGTTGCCTTATAATGATACAATCTTCCATATTGTATTAAAGGTTTTGTGATATGTTTTACTGTGGTTGTGTTATTTTTATACCATTCGTGGTTTATGGTAAAATTATTAACATTTCATATGCTTGTTTTAATACCAATGATTATATTAAGTTTCAACCTTTTCATACGTGGAATGCTTTGGACTTAGTATGTGATGGGTGGAGTCTACTATAGCTCATCAATGCATTGGTAGGTCTCATGAGACAAACTACTGTCTTTTCATATGGCCTTGACAAAATATTATTTATCGTCGTGGCATAAGGCCTTGAATAAGTGGTTATGATGTTTGGCATTATGAATTCCATCATTATTAAATTAGATATTGATATTTCATGTGATTATTCAACTAGTATAATATCCATGTTAATATGTAAATGGAATTATTTGATTTATATTTCCCATATTATGTTGAAGTTTATTTTTAAAAGGCTTATTTTATAATATTATACATTTCATTAAAATGTAAATGCTTATTTATGAAAGATTCTACTATATTGTTACCCTTACTAAGCATCTGAGCTCACCCCTTTCTTATGTTTTATTTTTCTCAGGATGCGAATATGTATTTTGTGATTAACCTGTAGGAATAGGCTAATGGACAAGAGTGTGTTCAAAGGGGACACAATGATGTTGATTTTATTTATTTGATGACGTAATGAAAAACATATGTATGTATCTAGTACTACCAAGGATACTAAACTAATCGGTCTTTCAAGACATGATCTGTTGTGATCATGACAATGTTATGTAATAATTCACCAACTCTGGGTAACTAGGGTAGTGGAATTACAGTTGGTATCAAAGGAAGTTTTTTTCAAACCATGGAAGCTATATTTAGAAAAACTCTGATTAGAGAACATTACCCTAAGATAGACTTTGAGTATTAGAATAGAAGAACTTCCTAAAATTTTGGCAATGTAGAGATTATTTGGGTTTTCCAAGAAATACATCCTTGTCTGGATACGAGTAGGTAGAGGCGGCTCTGGAACAGATGTACCTTTCAGTGAAAACTCTGAAAAGGAGTTTTGGGCTTGACTCAGGGTATCCTGGTACTTGATAATGGGCCTTATTGCACTCTTTGTAATGAAACTCCTGGGGGATATTCTCAGGATAATTCACATTTTATTTACAAACCATTATGAAGGATTTATGAGTATATACCTCCTCAATGAAAACATTTTTATTATTATGGATTATATCCATAAACTGTTCAATTTATGTTAAGTGTTTTACAAGTTTGGAATTATGTATTCCAATTCATAAACTAATCTAGTGTAAGCCGTTGTTTTGAAATAGAGCCTACTGAAAGGAATGGAAACTATATCAACGCATGTAATACATGTAGGGATTTCCATCCTACTCGAGAAAATTATAGTGGAACTGGTGATGAATCTAGTGCTGATCAGCTTATCACTATACTAGGACAACTCACTCAGGTTATGAATAATAACCTTACCTGTATGGAGAACCCTGATCAACAATGCAGAGGATCAATGTTAGACTGCTTCATGAGGAAAAAACCACCAACATTCAATGGGACTGCGAATCCATTTGTAGGTGAGAAATGGATATGTTCTTTAGAGAAAATATTTCATTCTATGGGGAGTAGTGAATGGGAAAAAGTTATCATGGCAGTTTATTGCCTCACAGGAAATGCAGATCAATAGTGGTCATTAATTCCAATCACAAAGGAGGATGAAGAAGTATCAAATATGGAATGGAGGGAGTTTCAAGAAATTTTCTTAGAAAAATACTTTCCACATGACCATCAACCAAATATAGAAAGGCAATTTCTATGTATGAGGAAAAATGAGGATTAGAATGTCGCAAAGTATGAGGCTAACTTTACAAGGTTAGCAAAGCATGCAGCAAATTATATACATAACCCAAGGAGTAATATTGATCGATTCTTTGATGGGTTAAAACCATTTCTCCATTGAGAATTAGTCTCACAATGCTTCTCATCATACGAAGATATTTTATCATGTGCTATCATGAAAAAAAAAAGGAATTCTCTAAGTCTTACGACATTAAAGAAAAGTAAGAGAAGAAAAGATTTTTTGAACACTCTGGAAATGAAAACAAGGGGAATAAGGCAGATGTTGAATATTCATTTTGTGGTAAATGTGGGAATAAACACCATGGTATTTGCCTAAATGTAATGGGAGTCTGTTACAAGTGTGGTGAAAAAGGCCACCAATCTCGTGATTGCAAGGCAAAGAAAGTGGTTGTCAATGATAAATGATACTATTGTAGAGAAAAGGGTAATTATGCAAACGAATGTCCTAAGTGACAAGGAAACTTACATATGAAAATTCCAGGAGATCAATTCCAATCTTATTTGATCACTACTTCTGAAGTTGATGCTCTGAAAGACGTGGTGGAAGGTAATTTAATGGTTTCCTCAAGTTTATTCAATGCTTTATTTGATTTGGGATCATCGCATTGTTTCATATCTTCCCATTTTCTATGAAAATTAGATATTTTCAATTTTATTTTACAAGGGAGTTGTGAGTCAAAACTCATAAGTGAAGTATTACTGAAACAAAGTTGTGTGAATGAGTTCCCATTAGAGAATATAAATTTTCTTTATCTATTGATATCATCATCATTCCCGTGATTGAATTAGATATAATCTTTGGAATGGATTGGTTTTTGGACCATGATGAAAAAAATTATTGTAATAAGAAGGAGGTTATAATTTTCTATGATGATAAGGAGTACCTTATCTTTAGAGAAGAAATGTCACCACATGATTCTTATCTAGATCCACCCCCATTAACTCTACTAAATTCAATTATTGGGGAGGAATAGAATGAAATAACTATGGGTGAGGAAACGAATTTTCAAATAGAGGATGAACATATAGTAAAAAAATATGTTGATGTGTTTCTAGAGGATTTACCTAGACATTCTCTAGAATGAGAAATTGAGTTTTTGATTGATTTAATTCTTGGTTCAAGGCCCATATCACAGACCCCTTATATAATTTCCACTGTGTAATTAGTGAAACTAAAGTAACAACTAAAGGAATTGAGTAATAAGGAATTTATTCTCCCTAGTGTTTCTCCATGGGGATCCCCAATTCTTTTTGTTAAAAATAATGATGGATCTATGAGTTTGTTCATTGACTATAGGGAGATCAATGCTATATCAATAAAGAACAAGTATCTACTACCTCGCATTGATGATGTATTCGACCAACTTCATGGAGCTCAATAATTTTCCAAGATTGACCTTCGATCTGGATATCATCAGATGTGTGTGAAGAAGGAAGACATTCTGAAAACTGCATTTCAAACTAGGTACAGGCATTACGACTTTACATTAATGCCTTTTGGATTGAATAATTCACCCTCTATCATCATGGATCTAATGAATAGAATTTTTAAGGAATATCTTGATGAATTTGTAGTAGTATTTATTGATGATATATTGGTATACTCAAAATCTATGAAGATCATGAAAATCACTTGCACACTATTCTGAAATCCCTCAAAAGAAATGAATTATATGGGCAGTTTAGAAAGTGTGAATTTTGGCTTTAGGAGATTTCTTTTCTTCTCCATATTGTCTCTAAGGATAAAATCTCTTTTTATCCTTCAAAGACCAAGGCAATTTAGGAATGGCCAGCACCGACAAGTATAACTGAGGTACATAGTTTTATTGGTTTAGCAGGTTTTTATCGGCGCTTTGTCCATAATTTTTCCCGATTGGCTAACCCATTAACCAATATCACAAGTTAAGGGGTTAAATTTTTTTGGAAAAAAGAGTGTAAAGAATGTTTTGAAGAACTGAAGAGAAGATTAGTCAATGCTCCTATCTTGACTCTACCATTGGGGAATGCTGGGTTTGTTATTTATGTTAATTCTTCCAAGAAAGCACTAGGTTGTGTCTTTATGTATAATGATAGAGTTATTGCCTATGCATCTTGAAAGCTAAATATTCCTTAAGAAAACTATTCCACTCATGATCTTGAGTTATCAGCTGTAATATTTTCTCTGAGGATTTGGAGACACAATATCTATGGTGGAAAATTTGAGATATATATGGATCACAATAGCTTGAATTATATTTTGTCACTAAAATAGCTCAACATGAGGCAAAGGTGATGGATCAAGCTACTCAAAGATTATGATTACACTATACACTACCACTTGGGGAAGGAAAATAAGGTGGAAGATGCTTTGATAAGAAAGGATCATGGAGTTTTGAATAAGATGAGGGTTGAAAGGGATCCTATGTTCATGGATCTAGTAAAGATGGATATAGAAATAATCATGGAAGGTGAAACAACAATACTTTTTCAAATGGTTTCCAAACGATCTTTATTAGAAAGGGTAAAAATCTCTCAGACTGATGATAAGGAGTTTCAAAAGAAAATTAAAGCTGTGAATGAGGTGAGATTGATCGATTTCCAATATGAAGATGGGATTTTGAAATTTGGGAAGAGAATTTGTGTTCTCGACATACCTAATCAAGAAAGGGAATTGTTGGATGATGTTCATAGCTCCAATTTCACTATACACCCTAGTATCACTAAGATGTATAGATATTTGAAGGAAAATTTGTTGTGGGACAACATGAAAAAGGAGATTGCTGATTATGTGTCAAGATTTATGGTTTTTTAACAGGTGAAAGCTAGAAGACAACATCCTAGATGAGTCATAAAACCTATTTCCATACCTGAGTATAAATGGGATCATATTACGATGGGATTTGTCATGGGACTACCAAAGACTCCTAGAAGGAATGATGAAATATGGTCCATTGTTGATCGTCTTACCAAGTCAACACATTTTCTTGTTATAAGAGATGATTTACCACTTGAACAATTTGCAAGACTATATATTATTGAAGTTGTAAAACTTCATGGAGTACAGCTATCAATTTTATCTGATCATGAACCCCGTAATACATCAAGATTCTGGAAAAGTATTTAGAAGGCCTTGGATGCTAAACTTCATTTTAGCACTGCCTACCACCCTCAAACTGATGGACAATCAGAATGCCCTATTCAAACCTTATAAGACATGTTGACATCTTTCTCACTTGACTTTCAAGGTATGAGGGATCAGTATTTACCTCTGGTATAATTTAACTATAACAATAGCTTCCATTCAAGTATTCAGATGGCACCATACGAAGTTTTATATGGAATGAGATGTCACACACCAACTTGTTGGGATGATGTTGGTGAAAGAAAACTCATAGGCCCAGAACTTGTTGAGTAAACAATGGAAAAGGTGAAGGTTATCCAAACCCACATCAAAGAAGCTCAAAGTAAGAAAATGATCTATCTCGATAACCTAAGGAAGGATTTGTAATTTCAAGTAAGAGATCATGTTTTCCTGAAGGTATCTCTATGGAAGGGAGTTATACAATTCGGTAAGAAGTGTAATTTAAGTCCTCGGTACATCGGACCTTTGTAAATTCGAGAACGAATTGGGGTTTTAGCTTACCATTTGGAAATGCTTCCAAGTGTATCCAATGTTCATGATGTGTTTCATATATCACTGTTGATAAAATACATGCCTAACCCAATGCATGTACTCATCTATATAGAAATAGAACTGGAACCCGACCTGTCTTATTACGAATAGCCTATCGGAATTCATGATACAAGAAAACAAGTATTCAGAATCCAGGTGACTCGTCTGGTAATAGATCTATGGAGAAACCATAATATGGAAGAGGCGACGTGAAAACCCAAGAAACTTATGATGAAGAACCACTCAAATCTTTTTATGCAGCAATATTCTTGAAATTTCAAAGAAGAAATTATTTGAAGGAGGGGATAATTTAACACCCAAAGCTTCCATGTTATGTTTCCCTTTGAATAATATAGTCGCTTGCATTGTACGCAACTTGGAGTTTTAACACACCATGACCAATCAAACTAGACATTATGAATAGTAATACTAAATTTTTATAATTTTATAAATTTTATTTTTCAAAATGGACATCATTTTTGGATTCGGAATATCAAAATTAACTTATGGTGAATTTTTTGTATTTTTCTCAAAACAAATTTTTTTTTATGAATAGCAAAAAAACACTGCATTATGGTTTAAAACCAGATTTTTATTTAAATAATTAGTTATTTTATTTAAATTTATATTAGGTAAAAATAGATACATAATACCAATATATGTTCAATGTAATTAATTTGAGCAATATTCTAATAATATTATATATATAAAATCTTATTTAACTTTTTACAGTCTTTTACCCACCTTCTAGGAGCATTTTAAAATTTGCATAAAACTTAATTTTTCTACTTCTATGAGTTGGATTTCAAAAATATGAGATACACTGTTGAAATCAGTAATTAAAATGTGGTTTAATAAGATGAAAATAATTTTTGGGGAGTAGTAACTTTTGACTTTTATTTACCACGGTTAAAAGTAAATAGGGAAATTAAGGGGATAAGGATTTTGTAATAACCCTAACACATGCACTAATTCTATCTGATAAGTTTTTTAGACCAAAATAAACCCTAGGAATAAAATATGAACAATTTTTCCACATGTATTAGATTATGACATTTATTATTATTTTATTTCAAGAAGAGTTAAAAGTGTTAAATTCAATGTTTAATAACTAAAACATTTTTAATATTGGGTTATACATAAGATAAATTTGACTATAAATATTATTATAAATATAAAAATATTTCAAACCTAATGGTATTTTATTTATAATTTTTAAACATTAAATAATTAAAATTATTTATGACACAATGATGATGCAGTAATTACCTTTCTAATGAAAGGTTTAAATAATTGAGGTTATAAATATCAAAATAAATGTAAATTGAGATTTTTGATATATTACATTAATTTTATATATTAACATTACATGTCAGGGTTTATTAAATGAATTTTTGTCAAAGTAATCATGCTTTTATGACTTCCACATAATTCAATTACTAAATAGTGTCAAATTGACAAAATTATTTTTTTGAAAAAAATTCTATATTATTAAATGATATAATAGTCCTAAAAATATATGGTTCAGAAAAAGGACTTATATAATAATATATATATTATTAATTAACCACTTTCGATTCTATTTTCCTTTTATACTAATATTATTAACCATATAACATAAAAATACAAGAATACATGGTAAAAGTTAAACTATTTAACTAAGAGTTAAATCTTAACGATAAGGTTAATTGGGAGACCTAAACCCATCTCAAACCTACTTTTTGAGAGTTTTTAGGCACATACCCACATTATCCTAGAATAAAATCATTTTGGAGCCATTATAAACCGAATATTATTACATAATAAAATAATATTTCATGCTTTTTCTAAAGTGTCCCTCACCTCTCTTATAAATAGGTACTTCCCCTTATCTCAAAATCACACCTCCAAATCCATTTGGATCGGCCAAACCCTGCACAGATGTCCTCCTTACTACACTCCCTTCTACCTAGAGGCATTAATTTGATCAAAAATCCAACATGAGGATCCCTTTTGATGAAATCAAAAGGAAACACCCGAAGAAGAGGTAATAATTTCGACACGACTTTCAAAGTTCTTTTCTACTTCCACTTCCTATTTCTTTGGTGTTTCAATACCAAAATAATAACTCCAAAACCTTATACATATTGTGATGTTATTATTAATATGTTACAACCATACTTATTATTCTATCCATCCTATGAATGACAAGTCACTATACGTGTGTAAGTACGGATTACCGTCTCCACGACGTGGTGTAGTTTATTATTCAAACACTTCATTGTTTGGATGGGTATAATAATGAGTATAACTGATGTAAATAATAAATATAACATGTTAAGGATTATGTATATATGATATATCATCCAATTACAAGTTATTTCACCATCAATAGAATGGTATTTTCGCTCGTGCGTACGTACAGATTACTGTCTCCACAAATGCAATGTGATTCATTCACCATTGTAACCATTTAAGAATAAATTTCATTTTATGATTAAAAAATAATTTTTAAGAACATAATATAATTTTGTATATGAATAAAATACATCTTATCCATAACAAACATGACTTACGTAAAAAAAATTTGTAAAGGAAAATGAATCAGTTAACACCCGAAACGATGATAATACTGAAATATTATTAACAAAGAAATATTAGAAGATCATATATGATATCATATTTATGTATGTGTTTCTTTTATAATTTAATAACAATTAATTAACTATTATAAAATAGGTTAGTTTACCCTCTCCCAAGGAAAAGTACAAGGTAAGGGTTATTTCTACAATCTCTTCATTATCTAAGGTTGTTTATACGTGAATATCTACTGAGACCTCTTTACCATCCACATTCGTGTTTCTTAAAAATGTATTTCAAAACATTTTTAATATTTACTAAAATATGGGATAAATTAATTTATACCCTTATTTTTTTTTATAGAATGTTTATAAATGAATCTTTATGACATTTTTCAAACACAGTCCTTTACTACCTTTTCGAAAAAATTAAGGAAAGAATGTTTTTTTAACTTATACGGAGAGTGAGGCTATTTTCTGCCATCATAACATCTTCAAATATTCCCTTAGAATATAATAATAATATTTTCCAAATAAATATTTTTTTTATAATTGTGTGACTTTTACATGATTTCAAAATAAAAAGAGATATTTCTCTCAAATGGTTTTGATTTAATCTATGTCAACATCCTCTGATGGATTTTACACTTATTTGAAGTTGATTTATTATGATACAATCTTCCATATTGTATTGAAGGTTTTGTGATATGTTTGACTATGGATGCATAATTTTTATACCATTCATGGTTTATGGTTAATGTATTAACTTTTTTATGCTAGTTTTAATACGAATGTTTATGTTATGTTTCAATCTTTTCATACGAGGAATGCATTGGAATTAGTAAGTGACGAGTGGAGCCCGCTATAGCTCATCGATGCATTGGTAGGTCTCATGAGACAAACTAGTGTCTTGGCATAATTCATTGAAAAAATCTTCTTTTTAGTCTTGGCACGAGGCCTTGACTATGTGGTTATGAGGACTGGCATTATGCATTCCATCATTATAAAATTGGATATTGCTATTACATGTGATTATTGGACTAGTAGAATATCCATGTGAATAAGTAAATGGAATTATTTGATTTATATTTTCCATATTATGCTGAATTTTAATTTTAAAAGTATTATGTTTTAATCTTATACATTTTCTTAAAATGTTTATGCTTAGTTATGAATGTTTCTATTATATTGTTATCCTTACTAAGCATCTGATCTCACCCCTTTCTTATGTTTTATTTTCCCCAAGATGCGAAGAAGTATTTCATGATTAACCTGCAGGAATAGGCTAAGGGATAAGAGTGTGTTAAAAGGGTACACAATGATGTTGTCTATCTTTATTTGATGATGTAATGAAAAAATTATGTATGTATCTAGTACTTATAAGGCTATTAAACTAATCGATATTTTGAGACATGATCTTTTGTGATCATGGAAATATTATGTAATAATGCACTGACTCTAGGTAATGAGTGTCAAGGCGTTACAATAGCGATTTAAAGAGAAAAATAATGATTATCTCATACTTACACATGTTTCCCACACTTTTTGTGTATTTTCATATATTAGTGTTCCAAATTTAGTTACATGCACCTCCTTCCATAACACATGGCATGGGATGGAAGTGGATATGGATTTGGACTCTTCAAGAAACATATAAACAAAATAACAATGTTAGTGTGTTGTTTAGTGTGACATAAAAGTATTATGGTAGATTTAAAAAATGTACCAATTTTTTTTCAAGTGATGCATATCCCATCCTTGCTTTATAGTAGGGGCACGCTGGTTTTGATTATCATTGTTTATTTTCATCACTCGGTTGTTATTTCATAAATAAAACACTATAAATATCAGTGATGAATAAATGTACCATCAAACAACTTTTTACCAGACCCAATGTACTTGAAAAACTATTTCGCAAAACGGCCAGTAAACGCATCCCACTATGCTTAGTTTATCAGGTGTTCATAAATAAGAGGAGGGTGCGGTTTTATTTTCCCTTCTTCATCATTTAGATGATATTTCATTGAATGTGTGTTAAAACCCCTATTAATCCTTCTAAAAACCCTTATGACATAGTCTTTGTGTGATTCATCTACTATAAATGCACTCTGCAAGAGAGGATCAAGTGTAAGTCAATGTTTCATTATTTAATTTTTAGTAAATTAAAAAAATGATTTCCTAATGTTACCATAATATCTCCATACATAAGTGTCTTAATCTTAGCCACAATATGGTTCCATGAAGTTACATCAATCACCACGCGTTTTCGACTGATGATTCCAATGTAACTATTGAACATGGCCTTGTTGGGGTAAACATGTTGTCCTAGCTTATTCCATCGAATCTCGTATTTGATAACTCTTTCTTTATCCTTAATGGAGTCCTATAATACCACAAAACTACGGTGATCATGGTTTTTCTACATCCTCATTGGTTCATCACCTTTTATTTCCTTCGATCCACCAACATAAATATATTCCTCCGGCTCTAAATTGCTTGCATCAGCATGTGCGTATGGTGGTTTTACCTCTCCACTGGGAGCAACAACATGTTGAGAAACCTGTAGTTCATCTCCACTATGAGAAGTAGCAGGTTGAGAAACCTATTGTGCATTGGGTTGGAAGCATCATCATGTGGAGAAGTAATTATCTACAAAATTGGTTTAACATTTAATTTAGATAACATTAAAGTAGCAGTGAACATATATTTACATAAGACAACAGGTTGAGAAACCTATTTTTCGTATGCACTATGAGTAGCAGTAGGTTGACAAACCTTTTGTGCTTCGGTATTAGGAGCATCATCACGTGTAGAAGTCATTATTTACAAAAGTGGTTTAACATTTAAATTATATAACATAAAAGCTGTAGTGAACAAATATTTACATAAAAAGTCATTATGTATTTTAGAAAAAATATAACCATATTATTGAACTCTCTTCTTTTGAAATATTGAAGGGATATGACCCCTTTATCAGCTATCTAAATCCTTTCATTGTGGTCTCCTCAAATATACAAAATTCCCTCTACATAGTGACCACTGCTATAATGTCCCCGAATTTCCCTATAATATTTTTTCAAATTATAGGGAATTATTTTGAGACCGCTAAATTTGACAGCACGTGATTCTGAGGTCCGGAGTGCCTGGAATAATTCTTCAAAAAATGTTAATTTTTAAATAGTGCACATGAGTGGTTTTCCTGAAAAATTGAATTCACACATAAATAGGTTCTTGGATTAGAAATTTGAGGGCACCTTTGGGATTAGAATGGCGGGTTTACCCTAGGTGCGACTTAAGTTTTGTCAGCGCAGGCCTCCAGTGAGAGAACCTGAAAATGGCATAACTGTAAATAAAATAAATAAATAAAATTATTTGATTTCTCAAATGCTTATAACTCATGAACGGAGATGAAGATTAAAAATATGAGACCACCGCTGAACTCATGAGGGTATGCTTTCCTTAGGCATATACTAACATTGGCTACCGCGGGCCAATAGTGTAAGTTAGTTTTTTGGCTGAAAATAAAATAATTAAGTAATAATTAATTAATTGTTAAGTCTTTATCTTCTAAATGGTAACTTGGATTGAAAATCCCAGAGTACCATTGAGTTCGTGGGGCATTTTTCACTTAGGCGGAGCCAAACCTTGACTAACATGAGTCAAGGGAGAATGTTATTTATTTTTGAACATTTTTATGGTACATTCAATAAACGTGCAGGTGTCGTTTTCTATCTTTTGAATTGGTATTCAGATTAAAATTATATTGGAAAAAATTTAATTCGCAACACCCGGAATCTCTTTGGCAAAGCTTAACTTTGACCTACAAGGTTTGGACAAAAATGTTAATTTTTGGACTTCAAAAAAAAATAATAAAATAACTCCATGAGTTATTTTATCTCTTTTTTGTAACCATTGAGGGATGTGGTGGGACCATGGAGTTAATATGTCATTCAATGACTAGACCCTTGGGCTGTGTAACCTCGACGTTGGTTGTTTGAACAGACCACTAAATGTGGTTCATTAATGAAATACATTAATGTTATGCAACGTGGTTGGTTCCTCCCATCTATTTAAACAAAGCATGGGCATGGTTCTTGTGCACTCACGAGGGGAACCTCTGTCGAAGTGTTTGCGAAGACTTCCTTCAATGTAGAATGAAGCTTCAACAACTTATAGAATTTGAACCGAATGGCGACAAACTCTAATGAACAAGATTTAACATGGTCTCGTCTTCTTCATATGCACCGTCTACCAACGTATTTGAGGTAGGGGTTATGTGCTTAATTCATCCCTTTTTCCCCATTCATGATTATTTTGAAAAACATTGATCAATTGTCCTATGGGTTGATCCGTATTTCATTATTTAATGCGGGAGAATAATGTGGGGTTTCTTTATGGGAGTTTTTATTATTAAATAATCCTTCCCAAGTTATAACGATAACGTGGAGGGCGCGGGGCGAGATGAACAAGGCCCAAACCCTCCGCTGATCTCGGGATGGTGGGGTTCTTTGTGGGAAATAAAGAAATTTGGAGTCAAGGTGAATATTCATGCCGCACGGTGTAGGTGTTGTCCTGGGAGGCCCATAAGCGCAGATGAGAAAAGAATCGGACCACGAGAGCTTCGCTGGAGGCCCACGGAAGCATCGCCAATACGGCAGCACATGCAACCAGAGAAGGCAGCGCGCTACCACCAACTGCGAGAAGGTGGCGGTGCCTGAAGGAACTTCGACAGACAAAGGGGTGTTTGTCCTTTGCTGACCGTGTCAGAGTAGGGAAGCACACCGCAAAAGAATTCCATAGCTTTGAGTCGCAACAGAGGGTAGACTCACGGTCCGCGGATTCCCCAGTTGACCGGTCCAGCAGGACCGACTAGCATGTGCAGCGCCAACTGGCGCTACTGCTTTGAAGATATAAACGGCTCAGGCGTTTCAGAGGGGAGCAGACCCCCTACGCCCAACCAGATGGTCGGGTAGTTCTGTAGCCCGGTGGGCCACGCCTAGGTGGGTTGGTTGGGCTGAAACCATGGCCCAGCAGGCAGGAACGGACCCAGGAAAACCGGACTCAGCCCAGCCCTTCTGGTCGGGCCCAGCAGGCCGGGTCAGGTCAGACCAAACCCGAACCTTTTTGGCCCAATTACGCTTAAATGGGAATATCTCCTAAACTAGGCATATATTTGAAGAATCGTCTGTGATGCCAGATCCCATAGGAAAAGGCTTTCTTTTTGGGATACTTCATGTGAGTTTAGAAAAAATTTGGAGTTCTTCTGGGTTGGATCGTACCCGAATCCAACCGGGTCCTCAGCACTAAAATTCCTATAACATATAGATCGGGAATCCTATTGACACATCATCTATTTCATTGGAACCCTTATGACATGGCTTGAGGAGTAGATCCTCCCAAAAATCAAGCGTGCTTTATGCCAGTTGAAATACAAATGATGGCTTGAGGAGTAGATCCTCCCAAAATCAAGCGTGCTTTATGCAGGAATCCTATGGCTAGCTGTGATGTGAAGAATAAATGGGTCAGCACCAAGAGATCTTATGTGGGTCATCACCGAGTGATCCTGTGTGGGTCGGCACTGATCCATCATTTGTGGGTTAGAACCGAGCGATCCAGCGTGGGCCAGCATAGAGCGATCCTACGTGGGTCAGCACCGAGCGATCCTGTGTGGGTTAGCACCGAGAGATCCTTTGTGGGTCTACACCTAGTGATCCTATGTTGGTCAGCATCGAGGGATCCTCTATGGGTCAGAACCGAGCGATCTTGTGTGGGTCAGGAGCAGATCCTCTTGATAGAATAAGATGATCAAGCATTATGACTAATCATCTATAATTCTGTACTTAATTTATACTTGGTTTGAGCTATATTTTTCTATGTACTTGGTGATTGACATCATGCTTTGTGGTTTTTCATTTGTGGAATTTTGAGAGTCCTTCAGGGCTCTCGTTGTAACACCACAAGTTTCCACGGTACGCTTCTCTTTGAATAATACAATAGCGTGTGTTTTACACAACTTCAAGTTCTAACACACCACAACCAATCAAACTAGCTGTTATGAATAGTTATACCCAATTTTTGAAATATTATAAATTTTATCTTTCAAAATGGACTTTATTTTTGGATTCAGAATATCGAAATTAGTTGAGGGTGAACTTTTGGTAATTTCCTGAAAACTTTAAATTTTTTAGGAATTGTGAAAAACACTAAGTTATAGTTTAAAATATAATTTTTATTTAAATAATTATTTATTTTATTTAAATATATTTTTAGTAAAAATAGATACATAATACCTATATAAGTTCAATGTAATTCATCGGAGTCATTTTATAATAATTTTAGATATATAAAAATTTTATTTAACTTTTCACCGTCTTTTACCAATCTCCTAGGAGAATTTGAAAATTCACATAAAACATAATGTTACCACTTCTGTGAGTGGAATTTAAAAAATACAAGAGAGACAGTTCATATCAGTAAGTAAAATGTGGTTCAATAAGGAAAAAAAATTTGGTGAATAGTAACTTTTTACTTTTATTTACCACGGTTAAAAGTAAATGGGGTAATTGTGGGTTAAAATGATATTATTAATACCCTAACACATATCCTAATTCTATTGGATAAGTATAATTCGACCAAAAAACCTTATGAATAAAATATGAACCTCTTTGGTCCACATTGATTAGATTTGGACACTTATTATTATTTTATTTAACGAAAAGTTAAAAGAGTTAAAATCAAAGTTTAATAACTAAACCATTTTTAATATAGGGTTTTAAATAAGATAAAATAGACTATAAATATTCATTAGAAAGATAAAAATATTTCCTACATAATTGTATTTTATTTTTATTTTTTAAACCTTAAATAATTTAATTTATTTTTGACATAATGATGATGCAGTAATTACCTAATTAATGAAATATTAAAATAATTGATATTATAAATATCCAAAGAAATGTAATTTTAGAATTTTTATAAATTAAAATAATTTTATATGATAATATGACATATTAGGGTTGGTTAGATGAATTTTATTCGAAGTAATAATGCTTTTATTAATTTAGCAAAAACAAAATACCAAATAGTGTCAAAATTGACATAAAAGAGTTTTTTTTAAAATATTATATTATTAATTAATATTATATTCCTAAAAATCTAGGGTTTGGCCAAAGGACTTATATAATTATAGATTTATAATTAATTAACCACTTTGGGTTCCCTTGGAAGTATATAGTCAGTTTATTAACCATATAATATAAAAATACATAGAGACATGGTAAATGTCAAACTATTTAACTAAGAGTCAAATATGAAAGATAAAGTTAATATAGTGACCAAAACCTGTCGAAAACCTATTGTTTGAGTGGTTTTTGACCCATACCCACCTTATCCTTTAAATAATTAATTTTTTAGCCATTGGAAACCGAAAATTATTTTATTATAAAATAATATTTCTAGCTTTTCCTATGTTCCCCCTCACCCCTCTTATAAAATGGAACTCCCCCTTCTCTCAAATTCACACCTTCAAAACCATTTGGATCATCCAACCTCTACCCCAATACCCTCTCAACTATCCTCACTTAATCATAGAGTCCTTCATTTAGTCAGAAATCCAACCTATGGATCCCTTTTGATCAAATCAAAAGGAAGAACCTGAAGAAGAGGTAAATATCCCACCACCTCTTTCAAGTTCCTTTCTCCTTCCACTTCCTTTTTCTTTGTTTTTTCCATTATAAAATAATAACTCCATTATCATCTATATACTGTGATGTTATTATAAATATGGTACAACCAAATTCATTATTCTATCCATCCATTAAATGACATGTCACCATATGTGTGTACATACTGCTTACCATATCCACGTCGTGGTGTAATTGTTATTCAATACATTATTATTTTGATGGTATAATAATTATTTGTAATTGACGTAAATAGTAAATATAACATGATAATGATTGTGTATATATTATATAACATCCAATTATATATTATTTTAATATCAAAATAATGATATTGTCGCTCGTGCGTACGTACGGAATACCGTCTCCCTGAACGCGATGAGATTAATTCCCCATCGTATCCATTCAATATTAATATTCATTGGATGATTAAAAATAATTTTTAAAGACTTAATATTAATTCTGAATATGAATAATATACATCCCATACATAAAATATATGAGTCACATAACAAATAATATAAAGGAAAACGAATTCGTTAACACCCAAAACAACGATAATACTAAGATATTAATAACAAATCAATGTTAAAAGGTAATATATGATATCATATTAATATATATGATTATTTTATATTTTAATAAAAATTATTTAACGATTGTACAGGAGGTCAACCTACCCTCGACCAAGGAAAAGTACAAGGTAATGGAAAATTTCATAATCTCTTTATTATCCGAGGTTGTTTTTACAAAAGTATCTACTGGGACCTCTTAATCATCCACAACCATGTTTCTTAAAAATGTATTTCAAACCATTATTAATATTATATAGACTATGGGTTAAATTCATTTATACCCTTGTTTGACTTTTTATAAGATGTTTATCAAAGAATCTTTCTGTCGTTTTCCAAACAAGGTCTTTTATAACCTTTTCGACAAAATTATGGTAAGAATGTCTTTTTTTAACTTATACGAAGGGTGCGGCTATTTTCCTCCATTATAACATCATAAAATCTTACCTTAAAATCTTATAAGAATGTTTACAAAATAAAGGTTTTCTTTTATAATTATATGAATTTTAAATGATTTCAAAATAGAAAGAGATATTTCTCTAAAAAAGGATTTGATTTCATCTATGTCAACATCCTTTGATGGATTTTATGTTTATTTGAAGTTGATTTATTATGATAAAAAACATCCATATTGTATTGAAGGTTTTGGGATATGTTTTACTATGGATGAGTTATTTTTATACCATTCATGGTTTATGGATAAAGTATTGGCATTTCTTATGCTAGTTTTAATATGAATGTTTATGTTATGTTTAAACCTTTTCATATGAAGAATGCATTGGACTTAGTATGTGATGGGTGGAGCCCACTATAGCACATCGATGCATCGGTAGGTCTCATGAGACAAACTTGTGTCTTGGCACAAGTCCTTGACAAAAAATCTTATTTGTAGTCTTGGCACAAGGTCCTAACTATGTGGATATGAAATTCTGGCATTATGCATTCCATCATTTTGAAAGTGGCTATTGATATTGAATGTGATTATTGGACTAGTAGAATATTAATGTGAGTAAGTAAAGGGAATTATTTGATTTTATCTTTTCCATATTATTCTGAATTTCAGGTTTAAAGGGCTTTTTTAGTCTTATACATTGCCTTAAATGTTTGTTCTTATTTATGAAAGTTTCCACGATATTGTTATCCTTACTAAGCATCTGAGCTCACCCCTTTCTATGTTATATTTTTTCCAGGATGTGAAGAAGTATATTATGACTGACTTTCGTGGATAGTCTATCGGATATCAGTGTTTTCTCTAGAAAAATGTTGTTGTTGTTTTCCATTTTATGATGTAATATAAACCTTATGAATGTATCTAGTACTTCCAAGTCTACTAAACAAATCGGTCATTCGAGACTTGATCTTTTGTGATCATGCCAATGTTATGTAATAATGCACCAACTCTGGGTAACTTAGGTCAGGGCATTACAGTTGGTATCAGAGTAAGTTTAGTACAAACCTTGGAATCTAGATTTAAATAAACTCTGATTAGAGTAAATTTACCTAAGATAGACTTTGAGGATTAGTATAGAATAACTTCCTAAAATTTTGGTATTGTAAAGATTTCGTGTGTTTTGCAAGCAATACATCCCTGTCTAGATACGAGAAGGTAGAGGCAGCTCTGGCACAGATGTACCTAGGGGTAATACCCAAAAACACTGCTTTGATCTAGACTCAAATGGGAACTAGTGCACGATAATGGGCCATGCTGCACTCATGGTTATGACACTCTCGGAGGATATGCTTAGGTTGATTCTCATTTTCATTACAAATCATTATGAAGGGTTTATGAGTATATACTTTCTCAAAGAATCCATTTTTATGATTATGGATTATATCCATAAACTATTCAATTTATGTTAAGTGTTTTACAAGTTTGGAATTCTGTATTTCGATTCATAAACTAATCTAGTTTATGTTATTGCTTAGAAATAGAACCTAATGGAATGAATGGAAACTGTATCAATGCACTCACTCCATGTATGGATTTCCCTCCTACTCAAGATAATTATAGTGGAGCTAGTGATACAACTGGTTTTGATCAGCTCATCACTATATTGGGACAAATAACTCAGGTTATGAACAATAACCTTACCCATATATAGCACCCTGATCCGTAGCGTGGAGGACCAATGTTAGATCACTTAATTAGGAAACAACCACCAACATTCAATTGGGGTACAAATCCATTAGTATCTGAGCAATGGATAAATTTATTAGAGAAAATATTTCACGCCTTGGGAAGTAGCGAAAGGGAAAAAGTTGTCATGGTAGTTTACTGCCTCACTAGAGATGTTGATCAATGGTGGTCATTGATTCAAAACAAAAAGGAAGATGATGAGTTATAAAATATGGAATGGAGGGAGTTTAAAGAAATTTTCCTAGAAAAATACTTTCCTCCTAACCATCGAGTGGATATGGAAAGAAAATTTTTGAGTCTGAGGCAAAAAGAGGATGGGAATGTCGCAAATTGTTAAGCTAACTTTACAAGGTGAGCGAGGCATGCGGAAAATTATATACGTTACCCAAGAAGAAATATTGATAATTTCTTTGATGGGTTAAAACCATTTCTCCATAGAGAATTAGTCTCAAAATCCTTCTCATTGTATAAAGATATTGTCACATGTGCTATCAAGGCAGAAAAATAATTCTCTAAGTCTTACGACTTTAAAAGAAAAGAAAGATAATAAGAGATCAGCTGAAAACTCTGAAAATGGAAATAAGGGGAAGAAGGGAAAAGTTGAATATCCATCCTATAGTAAATGTGGGAAGAAACACCCTAGTACTTGCCTAAAGGGAAGGGGAGTCTATTATAAGTGTGCTGAAAAAGGCCACCAAGCTTTTGATTGCAAGTGGAAGAAAGAGGTCGTCGATGCTGAATGCTAAAATTGTAGAGAAAGGGGGAATTATGCGAATGAATGTCCTAAGCTTCAGGGGAACTTACCTCCAAAAAGGTCAAGGGATCAAGGCCATGCTTATTCTACCACTACTGCTAAGTTTCAAGCTCTGAATGATGTGTTGGAAGGTAATTTGATGGTTTCCTCAAGTTTAGAAAATGCTTTATTTTATTCTGGATCATCACATTGTTTCATATCATCCTAGTTTCCTAAGAAAATTAGATATAGTTGTTATTCAAAACTCATAAGGAAAGTATCATCACAAGAAATTTTTGTGAATCAGTTCTCATTAGAGCATATAAATGTTCTTTATCTGCTGATCTCATCGTCATACCCATGATTGAATTTGATATAATCCTCAATATGGATTGGATTTTGGACCATGATGGGAAGATTTATTGTAAGAAGAAGGAGGTTATAATTTTTTATGATTATAAAGAACACATTATCTTTAGAGATGAATTTTCACCACCTAATTCTTATCTAGATTCATCCCTAGTAGCTCAACTAAATTAAAATATTGGGGAGGACGATATTGAAACAACTGTGGGTGAGAAAAAGAATGTTCAAATAGAATATGTTCCCATTGTGCAAGACTGTGTTGATGTATTTCTAGAGGATTTACCTGGACATCCTCCAGAATTAGAAATTGACTTTTCCATTGATTTAATTCATGTGTGAAGAAGGAAGACATTCCGAAAATAGCATTTCGAACCAGGTACGGGCATTACAAGTTTAGAGTAATGCCTTTTGGATTGACTAATGCACCCTCTGCCTTCATGGATCTAATGAATAGTTTTTTCACGGAATATCGTGATGAATTTGTAGTGGTATTTATGGATGATATCATGGTATACTCCAAAATCTACAAAGATCATGAAAATCACTTGTGCATTATCCTGAAGACTCTTATAAGACATGAATTATATGGGATGTTTAGCACGTGTGAATTCTGGCTTCGGGAGATTTCTTTTCTTGGTCAAACTATCTCTAATGATGGAATCCCCATTTATCGTTTTAAGACAAGAGCAATCCTAGAATGGCCAGCACCGATGAGTATAACTGATGTACACAGTTTTTTTGGTTTAGCAGGTTATTATCGACATTTAATCCAGAATTTTTCCCAATTGGCTGACCCATTAACAAATATCACACGAAAAGGGGTTAAATTTGTTTGGACATAAGAGTGTGAAGAATGTTTTGAAGAACTAAAGAGAATATTATTCAATGCTCCTATATTTACTCTACCATTGGGGAATGATGGGTTTGTTATTTATAGTGATTCTTCAAAGAAAGGACTTGGTTGTGTCCTTATGCAGAATGATAGGGTTATTACCTATGCATCACGACAGCTAAAACTTCATGAGCAAAACTATCCTACTCATGATCTTGAGTTAGCAGCTTTAATCGTTTCTTTGAATATTTGGAGACACTATCTCTATGGTAAAAAACATGATATATATACTGATCACAAGAGTTTGAAGTATATTTTCTCACAGAAAGAACTCAACATGAGGCAAATGCGATGGATTGAACTACTCAATGATTATGATTTCACTAAACACTACCACCCAGGGAAGGAAAATATGGTGACAGATTCTTTGAGTAGAAATGATCATGGAGTTTTGAACAAGATGAGAGTTAAAAATGATCCTATATATATGGATCTAGTAAAAATGGATATAGGAATCACCATGGAGGGTGAAACATCAATAATTTTTCAAATGGTTTCCAAACCATCCATACCAGAAAAGAAAAAATATTTCTCAGACCTGTGATGAGGAGTTTCAAAAGAAGAATAAAGCTGTGAATGATGGGAGATTGAGTAACTTTGGGTATGAAGATGGAATTTTGAAATTTGGGAAGAGACTTCGTGTTCCTGATATACACGATCTAAAAAGGGAATTGTTGGATGATTCTAATAGTTCCAATTTCTCTATAAACCATAGTAGAACCAAAATGTATTGAGATTTGATGGTACATTTTTGGTGGGACAACATGAATAGGGATATTTCTGATTTTTTGTCAAGATGTATGGTTTGTCAACAAGTGAAAGCTGGAATGCAATAGCCTGGAGGAGTCATGCAATCACTTCCCATACCTGAGTGGAAATGGGAGAACATCACGATGGACTTTTTCATGGGACTACAAAAGACTCCCAGAAGGAACGATTCAATATGGGTCATTGTTGATCATCTTACCAAGTCAGCACATTTTTTTCTATAAGATAATATTTACCACTTGAACGATTATCAAGACTATATATTAAGGAAGTTGTAAGAATTAATGGAGTACCACTATCGATTATTTCTAGTCGTGATCCATGTTTTACATCAATATTCTAGAAAAGTCTTCAGAAATCCCTGGATATTGAACTTCGTTTGAGCACTGCCTACCACCCCAAAACTGATGGACAATCAGAATAGACTTTTAAAACCTTAGAAGACATGTTGAGATCATGGTCACTTGAATTTAAAGGTATGTGGGATAAATATTTACCTTTGGTAGAATTTTCCTATAATAATGGCTTCCATTCAAGTATTCAGATGGAACCATATGAAGCGTTATATGGAAAGAGATGACGGACACCAACCTGTTGGGATGATGTTGGTGAAAGAAATCTTTTAGGCCCAGAACATGTGGAGGAAACGATGGAAAAGGTGAAGGTAATCCAAAACCACATCAAGACAGCTCAAAGAAGACAGAAGAGCTATGCTGATAACCAAAGGAAGGATTTGGAATTTCAGGTAGGAGATCATGTTTTCTTGAAGGTATCCCCATGGAAGGGTGTTATATGTTTTGGTAAGAAGGGTAAATTGAGTCCCAGGTACATCGGACCTTTCTAAATTCTAGAATGAATTGGCGTTGTAGCTTACCGTTTGGCAATACCGCCAAGTCTTTCCAAATTCCACGATATGTTCCACGTATCACTATTGAGAAAATACATTCTTGACCCAACGCATGTACTCACCTATGAGAAATTAGAACTGGAACCTGATCTGTCTTATTACGAATAGCCTGTCAAGGTTCTTGATACAAGAGAACAATTGTCGAGAAACCAGACGACTCATCTGGTAAAAGTTATATGGAGAAACCATAAAAGGGAAGAGGAAACGTGGGAACCCGAGGAACATATGATAAAGAACCACTCAATCCTTTTTAAGCAGTAATACACTAGAAATTTCTAGTAAAAAATTATTTGAGGTAGGGGAGAATGTAACACCCCAAGCTTCCATGGTACGCTTCTCTTTGAATAATACAATAGTTTTTGTTGTACGCAACTTCGAGTTCTAACACACCACAACCAATCAAACTAGCTGTTATGAATAGTAATACCCACTTTTTAAAATTTTAAAAATTTTATCTTTTAAAATGGACTTCATTTTTGGATTCGGAATATCGAGATTAGCTTAGGATGAATTTTTTGTATTTATCTGAAAACTTTCAATTTTTGATGAATAGTGAAAAACACTGAGTTATAGTTTAAAACTGAATTTTTATTTAAATAATTATTTATTTTATTTACATATATTTTAGGTCAAAATAGATATAATACCTATATAAGTTCAATTTAATTCATCGGTGTCATTTTATACTAATTTTATATATACATAAATTTTACTGAACTTTTCACCGTCTTTTACCCACCTCCTAGGACAATTTGCAAATTCACATAAAACTTAATTTTAACGCTTCTGTGAGTGTAATTTCAAAAATTAGAGAGAAACGGTAGATATCGTTATGTAAAATGTGGTTCAATAAGATAAAAATAATTTTTGGTGAATAGTAACTTTATACTTTTATTTACCACGGTTAAAAGGAAATAGGGTAATTAAAGGTAAAAATGATATTATTATTACCCTAACACGTGTCCTAATTCTATTGGATAAATATAATTAGACCAAAAAAAACCTTAGGAAAAAAATATGAACCTTTTTGTTCCACTTGGATTAGATTAGGACCCTTATTATTATTTTATTTAAATAAAAGTTAAAAGATTTAAAAACAAAGTTTAATAACTAAAACATTTTTAATATATAGTTATACGTAAGATAAATTCAACTATAAATATTAATTATAAATATAAAAATATTTCATACATAATGGTAGTTTATTTATATTTTTTAGCCATTAAATAATTTAATTTATTTATGACACAATGATGATGTTTTAATTACCTAATTAATGAAATATTAAAATAATTGGTATTATAAATATCCAAATAAATGTAATTTGAGACTTTTTATGAATTCGACTAATTTTATAGGTTAATATGACATATTATGATTGGTAATATGAATTTAATTCGAAGTAATAATGTTGTTATAAATTTAGCAAAAACAAAATACCAAATAGGGTCAAAATTGAAAAAAATGAGTTTTAAAAAAAATATTATATTATTAATTGATATTCTATTCTTAAAAATATAAGGATAAGACCAAGGACTTATATAAAGATATGTTTATCATTAATTAACCTCTTGGATTTCTCTTGGAAGTATATAGTAAGTTTATTAACCATATAATATAAAAATACAAAGAGACATGGTAATTGTCAAACTATTTACCTAAAAGTAAAATCTAAAAGTTAAAATTATTATAGTGACACAAACCTGTCTAAAACCTATTGGTTGAGTGGTTTTCGACCCATCCCCATCTTATCCTTTAAATAATCCATTTTGGAGCCATTATAAACTGAAAATGAGTTTATTATAAAATAATATTTCTAGCTTTTCCTAAGGTGCCCCTCACCCCTCTTATAAAAGGGCACTCCCCCTTCTCTCTAATTCACACCTTCAAAGCCATTTGGCTCCAAAAACTCTTCCCAAATACCCTCTAAACTATCCTCCCTTCATCCTAGAGGCCTTCATTTAGTTAGAAATCCAATTTAAGGATCCATTTTGATCAAATAAAAAGGAAGAACCCGAAGAAGAGGTAAATATCTCACCACCTCCTTCAAGTTCATTTATTCTTCCACATCCTTTTTCTTTATTGTTTCCATTCTAAAAGAATAACTCTAGTATATTCTATATAATTTTATTTTATTATAAATATGGTAAAACTAAATTCATTTTTCTATCCATCCTTTGAATGACATGTCGCCATACGTGTGTACGTATGGCTTACCATCTCCACGTCGTGGTATAATGGTTATTCAATACATTATTATTTGGATGGGTATAATAATGAAGTGTAATTAATGTAAATAATAAATTTGACATGATAATTATTCTGTATATATGACATACCATCCAATTATATATTATTTTAATATCAAAAGAATGATATTGTCACTCTTGCGTATGTACGGATTACCCTCTCCACGAACGCGATGAGATTTATTCCCCATCGTATCCATTCAAGACTAATGTTCATCAGATTATTGAAAATAATGTCTAAATACTTAATATCAGTCTCAATATTAATAAGATACATCCCATCCATAACAAATATGACTCACATAACAAGGAATATAAAGTAAAACGAATCTGTTAACACCCGAAACAACAATAATACTAAGATATTATTAACAAATAAATGTTAAAAGATCATATATGATATCATATTAATGTATATGATTATTTTATAATTTAATAATAATTGTTTCACCATTATACGGGAGGTTAACCTACCCTCGACCAAGGAAAATTACAAGGTAAGGGTTGATTTCCCAATCTCTTTATTATTCAAGGTTGTTTTTACGTAAGTATCTATTGGGACCTCTTTATCATCCATATCCATGTTTCTTAAAAGTGTATTTCAAAACATTATTAAAATTTTATAGACTATGGGTTAAAGTCATTTATACCCTTGATTGAATTTTTATAAGATGTTTATAAATGAATCTTTCCGTCATTTTCCAAACAAGGCCTTTTGTAACCTTTTCTACAAAATTAAGGTTAGAATGTCTTTTTTTAACTTATACGGCGGGTGCGTCTATTTTCCACCGTTATAACATCATCAAAGCTTAACTTACAAGCTTATAATAATATTTCCAAAATAAATGTTTTCTTTTATAATTATATTAATTTTAAATGATTTCAAAATAGAAATAGATATTTCTCTAAAAAAGGTTTTGATTTCATCTATGTCAATATCCTTTGATAAATTTTAAGTTTATTTGATGTTGATTTATTATGATACAAAACTTCAATATTGTATTGAATGTTTTGTGATTTTTTTGACTATGGATGTGTTATTTTTATACCATTCATAGTTTATGGATAAAGTATTGACATTTCGTATGCCAGTTTTAATAAGAATGTTTATGTTATGTTTAATCCTTTTCATATGATAAATGCATTGGACTTAGTATGTGATGGGTGGGGCCCGCTATAGCTCCTCGATGCATCGGTAGGTCTCATCAGACAAACTAGTTTCTTGGCACAAGGCCTTGACAAAAATCTTATTTGTAGTCTTGGCACAAGTCCTGGACTATGTGGTTATGAAAGTCTGGCATTATGCATTCCATCACTATGAAAGTGGATATTGATATTTCATGTGATTATTCGACTAGTAGAATATCCATGTGTGTAAGTAATTGTAATTATTTTATTTTATCTAGGCCATATTATGCTGAAGTTCATTTTTAAAAGGATATTGTTTTAGTCTTATACATTGCCTTAAATGTTTATGCCTATTTATAAAGGTTTCCGCTATATTGTAATCCTTACTGAGCATCTGATCTCACCCCTTTATATGTTTTATTTTTCCTAAGATGTGAATAAGTATTTTATGACGGACCTGGAAGGATAGTCTATGGGATCTCAGTGTTCTCTACGGAAACAATGTTGTTGTAGTTTTCCATTTTATGATGTAATTTAAACCTTATGAATGTATCTAGTAATTCCAAAGCTACTAAACTAATCTTTCTTTCGAGACTTCATCTTTTGTGATCATGCCAATGTTATATAACAATGTATCAACTTTGGGTAACTAGGGTTTAGGAATTACACTTAGGGTCCCTACTGATAATTGTTATACTCACCGCTGAATGGGATTTGCTCGCACCTTGTTGTGTCTTGTGCAGAAAACGGATAGCTCGACTGAGTCTTGAAGAGTCAAGGCTAAACAGTGCTCATAGGTGATTGGAAGATAGTGCACGAAAGTGACCGGTTGACATGGACAGACACAGTGATGATTTGTTCCTAACCTTCTGGTAGGATCTTTGGCGGACGTCCTTAGGATTTTTTTTTCCTTTTTGTTGTACTTCTATTTTAGTTGGGTGCGTATTCTGACCCCCTTACTTTTAGTACTTACTTTTACACTCAGTCGTAGTTTTTATTTGTGCTTGTTACATTCTTCTTCTATTGTTTTTTTCTTGTGCGCGGTGTTCCGTATCTATATGTGTATAGGTTTTGAGGAAATGCCTTCCAATTTTAGGGATATTCCTTTCCAGTGCATGTCTCCAACCCCTATCCTATGGAATGCGGGCTTAGGGTAGTCACGGCATGGGCCCTGGGGGATGGGTTGTGAAAAAGTGGTATTAGTGGTGTCGGTTCTACTAGAAGAACTAATATTTTATGTTTTCAATGGAGCAATAATGTTAAATATCTTGAGTTTGGGTTTTAGTTCTGGGAGACCAGTGTTGGTGTGGCAACCGATGTATCCATACACCAGGACCTTGATTTCTATTTTCCGAATTAGTACACAAAAACAATAGTTGAATGTGTTTTGAAAATGTTTTCTATGGATCGCTTTTGAGTTAGCTCACCAGGTATGACCTTTTTACTGTGGTTCATCTTTATTCTCTATCAAGATTCCTCCATGCAGATATCTATCCAGCATTCCAGTGTGTGACCATGAGGATAGTCAGTATAGTGATGAGGCTTCGGTACAGGGAATGTTTCCCTAGATGGTACCTTGGGGTGGTGTCCCAGTAATACCATTTCCCATTGGTCAGTAATTACTAACGACGCTAATGGTATAGGAAACATGTAGGATCAGTGAATTACATGAGTTTCAGCAACAGATACCCCACAGGTTCTGAGGCGAGCCCCACTCACGGGTGACTAAGTACTAGCTTTAGGTGGTGATTGAGTTTCCATATAGGCAAGGCACCATTTAATCTTATGATATTCCTAGTAGTGATCCTTCTACATGTCTCTGTCGGGTGATGACAGGGTTTAGATTACCCTGATCTTACGATGAGGTGACTTTCTTGTGTACAGATCTTGAGAACCTTCCTAAGAGAAGGTTTCTCTTTCCATAAAAATATTAGGGGTATGTGTTCCCAAGATCATCTATATCTTCGGCAGGACGACATGTCGGTAGCTTTATATTCGCTGTGGCATAAAAACCATTCCAGGTACTCGACGAATGCAATAGGAACAGTGCTTCAGGGGTCATACCTCCAAGAAAGATGTGTTTAGGGACATCCAAGGCGACACTATTCGTCTTTGCATTCCTACTTATATTAGGGTGCTAGATGGGACCTTTGTGGTTGAATGTTCATTGGATGAGAAGATACAGCCAGTGAATGTTAGTAGTGGGAAAGTAGGAAACTGACACTAGTCTCAAAGACTTGGGCGTGTAAAATGTTTCGGGAAGAGGAAGTGATAGGGACAGATGAATCTGCTGGGCAGCAGACATGTAAGAGGAGCTTGCAGAGCAGCATGAGGTGGTATACATTTTGACATGTTATAACCACCACCCCAATGTGGTCCCCACCAGGCTCATGGATCTGGAGGATCGGGGAAAGGAGTAGCTACATGTGGTCAAGGAATGTGACCCAAGGGCTCCAAAAATGATTTGAGGTATGGTTTGTGTCTACTACTAGCTGACATATTAATATAAATATGTACTAATCTTTCCTTCTTTTCACAAATCATTTTCAAGAGATAGAGTTTTCGGTTAAACCATTGACTTTACCCTTAAATCTGGAGATACCTATGAGAGGAGACTCGATAATCACAATTATGCTGATAGTGTGATCTCACCCTTGAGGTTAGAGTTTCAGTTGGAACCTCTTGGTGGCAGCGTTGAGGCCTTATGTCGTTTGTTTGGGTATGGACTGGTCATCCACGGTTTATTCTTAGATTTACTTTTTAGGAAAAAGTATGTGGTACATCTACAACATTGGAATGAGGTTTTCCTTGGTCGATGAAAAAGGAAACCCAGGCTACATAGGATAAACTCATACATAGGAGGGTGTGACTTATCACTCTTGAGTTGACCAGCCTTACCCTAGTGGCATTAGAAGTTTTAAGTTCTCAATTCCCAATAGTACCGGTTGAGCGCGGGAGCATCCTTTCTAAAGATGTTTCCAAGATAACCTCCCCATAGGAAGAGGAACTTCTGTAATGGCATGTACCCAAGGATGGCACCGGTATCTACAATTGAATATCAGATGGCTGCCACGGAGCTCTGGGAGTTGAGAGTATATTTGGGAGACTTTTAGAGGAAGGTCTTAGTAAGACCCACTA
This sequence comes from Viscum album, assembly GCA_963277665.1. NCBI lineage: Eukaryota > Viridiplantae > Streptophyta > Magnoliopsida > Santalales > Viscaceae > Viscum > Viscum album. Next base: position 197,556,783 of record OY728121.1, on the reverse strand, counting down.
TTTGAGGTTATGTGTGGATTTTTAGCACTTTAACCAAGTGTCCATGGAGAATTTGTACCCACTACCAAAGGGTCGATGGTGCACCAATCAGATAAAAGGGGTAGCCTTTCGTGTGTATGGAAATATGTCTGTAGGATTTTTAGCAGTTGATACAATAGGGATGGTTGGTGTTCCACTAGGAATATGACTTCAAGATAGTCTATACACCTAGGAAGGGGGATGTGGTGGTAGATGTGTGCACCAAGAGGTCTAGTCTGCAGTTTCTGAGTAAGGCGACAGAGCAACTAGCCACGTTGTAGATATCTTTCATGGATAGTGATGGAGCAGCTTACATATATTCTATGATTGTCACTCCCTCAATACTGCAGTGAGTTCAGGAGGCACAGCTTGGGGACACGGACTGCGAGACCCAACATGCTCAGATATCCTCAGGACAGAATCTTGGAAGATTTTCTGAGGGTGGGGAGCACGTCATCCTTTTCAGTGGACGCACCATGGTACTGGTGACACTACAAGAGGGTGTGATGAGGGAGTTCCGCACATCCCATTTGGTTTTACATATGGGTGTGGAAAAGATGTACCAGGACCTTCGAAGTTAGTGCTAGTGGCCAAGGATGAATAAAGTGGTGGAAGAGTTCATATCATGATTACTCAATTGTCAGTAAGTGAAATTTGAGAATCAAGTTCCATCATGTTTGAGCATAGCTTTTTAGCCCCAGACTGATGGTCAGATGGAGCGAACCGTACAGACCTATAAAGGGCATGCTCTGTGCTTGTGTTCATTATTTTGGTCATCGTTGGAGGATCACCTACCACTGGTGGAGTTCGCATACAACAAAAGTTATCACTCCACCATCAGCATGGTACCATTTTAGGACTGGTATGGATGACCATATAGATCACCTATATGCTTGAGAAACCCAGAGGAGTCAGTACTTATGGGTCCAAAGTTGGTATGGGCTACCACTGAGAATGTGAAGATCATCCCAAAGAGGATGAAGACTGCACATAGTAGGCAGATGTATTATGCCAATAGGATGGAGACCCTTAGAGTTCGAGGAGGGAGATCATGTCTTCCTACGGGTCTCACCCCAATGAGGATTGCGAAGATTAGTTTAGGGAGAAAATATATCTCTAAGGTTCATCAGACCTTTCTAGATTCTCAACAGAGTTGGCGAGGTGGAGCACCTCCTAGATCTTCCCCCACAGATGTATCAGGTGCATATTGTATTCCATGTGTCACAGTTGAGAAGATACATGCATGATCCATTGCACATTATCAACTACGGAAATTTGGACATTGACAATGGGGAAACTTTTACGGAATTCTCTCTAGAGATAGTGAATCTATTTGAGTGATTCCTTCGTGGATGGTCGATCTCTCAGGTATGAGTTCGGTGGAATCAAAAGAACCTTCAGGAGAGAACATAGTAGATGGAGGCTTAGATTCGTTCTCAGTACCCTCATTTGTTTGGTTTTACTTTTTTTTATTTTCGGGACATAAAACCCTGAGGTGGGGAGAATGTAATGTCTTGGAATTTCTGTATAATATTTTTTTTAATTATATGGAATTATTTTGAGATAGTGAAATTTGATGGAATGTGATTCTGAGGTCCATAGTTCCCAGAATAATCCATTGAAAAATGTTAAGATTTAAATAGTGCATGTGAGTGGTTTTCCTGAAAAATGAGGATTAACACATACACGGTTTCTCAGATCATAAATCTGAGGGCACCGTTGCATTCAAGATGGAGGGTTTACCCTAGGCGTGGCATAAGTTTAGTCAGCACAGGCCTCCGGTGAAAAAACCCTAAAATGGAATAACTATAAATAAAATAATTAAATAAAATTATTTTATTTTTCAAATTATAATAACTCACAAAGAGAGACATGAATTAAAAGTCTGAGACCACCACTCATCTCATGAGTGTATTCTTTCTTTAGGAAGATAATAGCATCGGCTGGCATGGTCCAACAATGGATGTTAGCTTTTTATCCGTAAACAAAATAATTAAGTTACAATCATTTTATTGTTAAATACTTAACTTTTAAACGGTATCCTGTATTGAAAATCCTAGAGTAACATTGATTTCGTGGGGGATTTTTCCCCTTAGGTAGATCCTACCCTCAACCGGCGCGGGTTGAGGGTGAATGTTATTTATTTTTGAACTTTTTTTAAGGTACGTTCAGTAAACGTGATAGCGGTGATTTATATCTTTTGAACTGGTGCTCTGATTAAAAATATGAGCTCACCATTGAATTCACAGTGCTAATATTCACTTAGGTGAAGATTAACTTTGACCGGAAAGGGTCGGACAAAAAAATTAATTTTTGTACTTTACAAAAAAAATAATAAAATAACTCCATGAGTTATTTTATCTCTTTCTGGTAATCGTTGAGTGACGTGGCGGGACCACATAGTCAATAGGTCATTCAATGACTTGACCCATGGATTGTGTAACCTTGACGTTGGTTATTTTAATGGAACACTAAATGTGTATCATTAATGAACAAAATTAATGTTATGAAATGTGGTTGGTTCATCACATATATATAAAAAAATCTTGGGTATGGTTCTTGTGCACTCATGAGAAAAACCTCTGAGAAAGTGTCGGCAACGACTTCCTCCAATGTAGAATGGAGCTTCGATTCCTTAGAGTATTCAAACCAGACAGCGAAAAATCCCAATGTACACACCTTGAACGTGGTCCAATCTTCTTCATCTACATCTTCTACCAATGTATTCGAGGAAGGGGTTATGTGCTTAATTCCTCCCTTTTACCCATTCTTGAATATTATGTAAATCACTGATCTACCATCCTACAGGTTGATTTGTGATACATTCTTTAATGTGGGTGGATAATGCGGGGTTTCTTTATGGGATTTCTTTTGATTAAATAATCTTTCCTATGTTATAACGCTAAAGAGGAGGGCGTGGGCCAAGACGAAAAAGGCACGGACCCTCTGTAATCTCAAGTTGGTTGGGTTTTCCATGGGTGACTAAGAAATGTGGTGGCAAGGAAAAACTTCAGGCCGTGTGGTGTAGGTGCCATCCTGGAAGGCTCTTAGGTATAGCCGGAAAAGGAATCGCACCCCCAGAGTTTCACCGGTGGCCCGCGGAAGCATCGTCAGTGCGGTAACACAAGAAACTCGAGGAGGCAGCAGCCGGCTACCACTAGCTGTGAGAATGTGGAGAAACCTAAAGGTTCCATGGTCGAAAAAGTTTCAGACAGCCATTGCCAGCCTCGTTAGAGTAGGGCAGCGCACTGCAGCGGTGCGTCATACAGGAAGGTCGTGACTTCAAACTGTGATGGAGGGCGGACCCACGGTCAGTGGTTTCCGTAGGTGATCGGTCCTATGGGACCATCTAGTTGGTGTGGCACCTACTAGCACCTCTTCTTTGAAGACCAGAACAGCTCAACTGTTCGGGAGGGGAGTGGACCCCCTATGCCCGTCCAAATGGTCGGGCGGTTCCGCGGACCGACGGGCCATGCCTAGCTAGATGGGTCAGGATGTACCCATGGCCTAATGGGCCTATCCCACTACTAGTGGCCCGAAACAGGACTAGGTGAACTGGACTGAGTCCATCCCCTTTGGGCCAAGCCCAATGGGCGAGGTCAGAACGGACACAGACCCTTTTTGGCCTAGTTACGCTTAAATGGGAATATCTCCTAAACCAAACTTATGTTTGACTAAACTTACATGGTGTTGGAACCCTTAGGAATAAGGGGTCCTTTTGAGATATTCCATGTGAATTTCGGAGAATGTTTGAGTTTGGCCAGGTTTGATCATACATGAATCCAACCAGGCCCTCGGCACTAAAATGCCTATAACAAAGAGACCAGACATCTGGTTGACGTGTCGTCTATTGCATTGGAAACCCTTATGAATTGGTGGTTCATCAGGTTAATTATTCGTGGTACTTCATGATAATTGAAATATGAACGATGGATTGAGGAGAGCATCCTCCCAAAATCAAGCGTGATTTGTGTGGGAATACAGTGGCTGGATGTGATGTGAAGAATAAATGGGTCAGCACCGAGCAATCCTGTGTGAGTCAGCATCAAGCGATCATTTGTGGATTATCATCGAGTAATGTTGTGTGGTTCAGCACTGAGCGATCATTTTTGGGTCAGCACCAAGCGATCCTATGTGGGTCATCACCGAGCGATCATATGTGGGTCAACACTAAGCAATCATGTGTGGGTCAGCACCTAAGGATCCTATCTAGGTCAGCACTGAGCGATCCTAGGTGGGTCTTCCCTAAGTGATCCTATGTGTGTCATCATTAGAGCCTCTTGACCGAATAAGATGAATTATCTTTATGACTAATCTTTTGTACTTCTGTACTTAATTTATACCTGGTGTGAGTTGTATTTCGCTTTCTGCTTTGTTATTGAGATCATGTTTTGTGGTTTTTTCCTTTTTGGAATTCTGAGAGACCTTCAGGGGTCTCGGAGACCATACTGAGTATTTTTATACTCACCCCTGAATGGGCTTCGCTCACACCATGCTGTGTCTTGTGCAGATGATGGACAGATGGACTGAATCTTAAGGAGTCAGGGCTAGAGATTGCTCGGAGGTGATTGACAGATGGTTCACGGAGGTGACTGGTTGACGTGGAGATCCGCAGTGACGAGTTGTGCCTACCCTTCAGGTATGATCCATGGAAGGCGACCTCAGGATCTATTTTCCCTTTTTTCAATACTTCCATTTCATTTGGGATTATATTCTGGCCCCTTTACTTTCAGTACTTTCTTTTACACTCATTTGTGGTTTTTAGTTGTGGTTGTACCATTCTTATTCTGTTGTGTTTTTCTTGTGCACAGTGTGCCCTGTATGTGTGTGTGTATAGGTTTTGAGACAATGCCTTACCATTTTAGGGATATGTCTTTCCGATGCTAGTCACCAAACCATAGCCTATGGAAGTCGGGCTTAGGGTAGTTACAGCATGGGCCTTGGGGGACGGGTCGTGACAGCTGTGAAATGATTGTGACGTCCCAATGAAAGTGTCATGCTCCACATAATTTTTATCTGACTCTTCAGTGGTTTTGTTCAATAACAGAATAATTGACCAGTTTTGGTTTACTGGATCTGGAACATAAAATACTTGTACTGTCTATAATTCCATTATAAACGGTTCATTTTTTGACCCTTCCTTACTAAAATCAACTTTTACAAATCCCAACTCATCTATTTTAATATCACTTCTATTATCAACCCACATTCATTGAAAAATTAGCACTCATGATTTCATATAATCCAACTCCCATATTTTTTTGATGATGCCAAAATATGACATATTTTCTTAAATTAGATTTCTCTCATTAGCACAAAAAACATGCATTGCTTTACCCACAAGTGTAACTCCACTATTATGTTTAGTACTATCTTCATCATGTTCATTAATATAGAATTTATAACCATTAATTACATAAGCATTGTACGATAATACATACACACTTTCTCCTCTGACTAGACATCAAAGTCATTCTGAAATTGAGTCTGAATTTTCATCTGAATCCTTAACAATTTGGTTCTGAAACCATCATATAGACTGTTGATTATGTTTACTCGGTATCTATTTTTTATCCCTTGATGGATTCAAATGCCTAATAATTTATTTGTGGGTTTCAACATGTGGGTCAATATCCAAACTATTATGCAAAACATAAAGGTGGGCTAACTCCCAATCTGTGATATTGATTGTGACAACCTCCTTTCCAAAAATTTCTACACCTGCATGTCTCCCTATGTGAAGAGATTTCATTTGACCAATTCTTTTCCCATCGGACAGGTATTCTGTATATAATTCAATGGATACCTTATTGATATATCGCTCTGTAATAAAATCCTCTAGATGACTTCAATTTTTGACATACCCTTTCAAAATATTCATATAACGTTCAATGGGGTACAACCATCTATAATGCGCAGGACCACAAATCTTAATCTGAATCACCAAGTGAAAAATAAAATGAACCATCATATCAAAGAATAATGGTAGGAAAAACATTACTAATTAACTTAATATGACGACAATTTAATTTTTCATAGCCAACAATTTCACTGGTTCAATAAATTTTCTACATATATCTTTGAAGAAGAAATAGTGCTTCGTTAATTTATGATAGAAATTCTTGGGAAAAATACAATGTAAATCTATAAGAATTAGATCTTTAATCAAAACATGTCGTTCATGTGATTTCAGAACTTTTCACTTTTAATCGTGTGTTGACATGATTTTATTGATATTCGATAAATACTCCTCTGGAATGTTTATGTCATTCATGAAGTATTAAAAATGATATCTTTCCTTCCTATAAAGTGTGTAAGCAGCAGGAGGAAGAAATTTTCATTTTTCATCCTTCACTGGTGCCAACTCTTCTGGTACTCCCATGTCAACCACGCCCAACCTATCCTTAATTCTATATTTTCTTTTTCTGAGTGCATTTAGAAACATGTCGATCACACTATCAGATGAATTTTTTTCCACATGCATAACAATAAGAAAATGTCTAATGTATTGAAAATTCTAGTATGGTAATTCAAAAAAACATATTTCTATTTCCAACCAGTTTTCTTATGGTTTTTCAAAAACAATTTACCAAAAGTAGTGTTCACATCTTTAACTTTCTCAAAAACTTGATCACCTGTTAGGGGAGACGACAGTGTATGTTCTTCTAAACTTCCATCAAATGATGTCATCCAAGATCGGTACTTATGTCATTTGGGAAGAAATCTATTATGTCCTAGAAACATAGTTTTTGATGAATGTTTCAACCTAATTTATTGTGTACCTTGTTCATAGATGGGACACCCAAGAGTTACATTAATGCTATATACTTACCAATTTCCATAAGAAGGAAAGTCTTTTATCATCCCACACAACATGGATCTCAATGTGAAATCCTCATTTCAGTAAGAATCATACATCATAACATATGAATCCCACAACAATTTCAAATCCATGATCAATGGATCCCAATAAACATCAATATCATTTCCCAATTTTTTTGGTCTTGATATCATCATAGATAACATGATGTGTTTTCATTTAACGTATAACCACAGTGGAATGTTATAATTTACCAACCTAACTGCCCATGTACGATGAGTGCTGCTTTAAAAACCAAAAGGATTCACTCTATCTGCAGATAACGGAAGACAAAGGTTTCTCATCTCATTTCAAAATTCAGGATACTCATGATCAATTCTATTTCACTATGAAGATTATTATAGATGTCGTAGTTTTCCATATTTATTTCTTCTTTCTGTATGTCATGACAATTCCCATGTACTCTCCTCACATTCATATAGGTGCCTAAACCTTGGAATGATTGGAAAGTACCATTAAATGTTTTTAGGAAAGGATTCATCTTTCTTATATAGAGAAGCAGCACAATTTGTGCATTCTCTAAGTTATTTTTGGTCCTTAAAAAACAATATAAAGTCATTCAGGAACGCATGTATTCTTTTAGAGATCATACCCATCGAGCGTAGCATTCGTTTTGTGTAGTATGTTAGGATTGGGAGCTAATTATCTTTTGGGAGAAAGTAATTAAAGAGGGAAAGTCATTCCATAAAATTGGCATCACTCCATCAGTTTCCTACTTTTAAATTATACAAGTTTAGTACGACTGACAATGCTATATATTTAGTGCAACAATCAAACAATGGCATCTTTGCACAACTCTTTAACTACTCGAACAATTTTAAGAAATCACATAGTTCATATTTAACTGTCCTTGTAATGTATTTAATATGATCTTCATTGTAATTCACATATGTAATCACATCCTTGATATGGTATTCTTCACTATCCACACTTTTAATCATATCAAATGATCTATAAAATATAGTGTTATCCCAGTCACTAGATACATTTTCTTTCTCCCTTTATTTATTCCAACATTTATAACTTCGATCTATTCCATGAAAGTTCATGTGTTCTTAAAACTCTTCTAGACTAAATTTTTGAAAATAACAATAGTGTAAACATAGACAATGTATTTGAGAAGGATCATATGCATTATATATTGAAAACATGATCAACTCTTTCACCCCATCTTCACACACTTTTGTTTGATGATTAGAATCCATCCATTCTTTATTCATATCCATCCTATTTGATTTGGGGGTATTAATATTTATCAAAATAAATACACAAAATGTTGGTATAAAAATTAACCAAGGCTAAAAAAGTTATACACTTTAAATATTATTTGAAAACTATATCTAAAATCATAGTTTAAATCCCATTAAAAACCAACCATTTACACATATTCCTATTTAAAATAACAAAAACTTTTTAAAATAAACCAAATGGTTCCAAATATCCTTTATCAAAACCCCTTTTCTTTTTTACCCATTTCAAATTAATTTAAAACCATAAAATGGTATGTTGAACACATATAATTTTTTAAGAAACATTTCAAATCACTTGAATCGTTTTAAAAGTGAACCCATAAAAAATCACTAGATTTAATTGTCACTTCCCTCTATCTAGCCAATGTAAATAATTTATGGATTCCCACCTTATATATATTATGAAACCCCATATCTAGCTCGGATCACTAGTTTCTAGTGTTCCTCCCATCTACCTTATGGATTGTCCAACCCATCACTGGTGGGTGAACTCCTTTTCTGGTGTTCCGACCCCCCCACTAGCTACAAAAAAACCATATTCACATTTAAATTTATTATTAGATATTAGCACCACCACACTCACCCATGAACATAGAAACATTGTAGTTTATTCACATGTATTACAATAAGTAGAGATCAATGCAATCACACTTACCCTTTCTCAACCTATAGACATACTAACCTACTCATATAACAATTATATATCATGATATATAATCTTTTACCCAATGCATCGGGGGGAAATATAGCTTCTACCCTTCTCATAATACATATATTTGTTTTCCACTTGAAAATGAAATGTTGATTATATCATAAAGAAACCATATCAACTAGAGAAAATAACTTCACAATGATAAAGGGAACTGTTTGATGAAGGAACAATATAACAAAAAATGAAACCAATATTAATAGTCACACTAATAAAAAAAGCATAAGGGGATGTAATCAATATAATAATTTAAACCTCTATATAGAACCACCAAACAAGGAACAAAATTTCATGGGATATACCCACGATACTAGTGTGTGATGATCCAAAATGGAACTATAACTACGTAGACCAACAACTTATATATGTTTCATCCAACAATAACACAATCCACCCACATAAATCATTCTTAAATCATCATAATGGAACCTTCCCACTAGCCTTGCCTTAAAGAGAACTAGGAGACCATAAAAGTTTTTGTACTAACTAGGGTAGCGATAATCAAAACCTCCCACCAAGACACCCAGGTTACCATAAATAAACAACCATGGAGTTGAGAAAGAAATAAAGATAATTACCCAAAAAAAATTCTTGCACCTCACCTCCAACACCATCAGATATAACATCCCATTTTCATATCATACATCCATCATATAAGTAATCAATAACCCGTAATTGGTGAAACATATATAGGGGAAATCATTGAGGGTCACATGATAAATAAACCATTTACTATTTAAAGTGAAAAAGGGATATTCACATGAAAACCAACTTAGTATGTATAGTTTCACTCCCCTTCTTTAAATTCTCAAAATTTCAATGATTTTGGAAGCACTTGAAAAAAAATCCCTTTGTCATTCCAAAACATTCTCCAATAACATGGAAATCAATTTGAAAAACCAAAAAAGGAAGAAGACCTAAATTTACTCTAAATACATTTAAATGAACCTATTAAGCTGTTAAAATATTCTTTTCAAGAAAATTAATCTAATTTAAAAATAGTACATGAAATTCTTATGAAAAACCCATATTCCAGGCATAGAATTTAAGAAATAAATTTATAATTTCACCCAAGAATCCATACATTACTATACTTTAATTGAAAATAAATTTATAAAGTATACACATTCCATGAATTTCAAAATAAAGGAATAGAAAATAAAAACCAACTTCAAACTTAATGGTAACCAATTCACAACACTTCACCTTCCATGTAAAACACTCAAAAAACCTAAAGCTCTAAACCTTCATGAAAAAAATAATTTGAGTTCATGGGAGAAGGATAATCCTATGGGAAATATAGAATAGATGAGGTATGGGGGAGATAAAGAAGAAAGAGTGGGAAGAATTCTAGAAATGTAAAAATAATTTTTTTTCTAAATAATTCAAAAAAATCACATAACACGAACTTAATAAATCATATTATATTATAATTCTCATTTTCAAAAATAAATCATATCATAAAAACATATAAATTTTAAATAAAATTTCATTACATGGAAAACAATCCTAAAATGATAAATATAAGTGAAAATACAATCCTTTTCACAACAAATTTATAAAAAAAATAAAGTGAAAATTATATTTAAATTTTTTTAAGGGAAATAAATTAATATTTAATACATTATTATAAATATTTCTTAATAAAAAGTTATTAAATATACACAAAGGTTTTAAAAATGACAATTTAAAATAATTTAAATTTTTTTACTTTTAATAGAATCCTTAGTAATTCAAACTTGAAAAATACATAATGAATTCATGGAGAAAGGCCTCTACAATGTGGTAAATAAGATACCCATAAGTCATGGTGTTTTAGGTGTGTGAGAAAATCAGTTCGTTTGGGGAACTATATATGACCTATCATGGGATGAGTAGTGTGGTGATAAAATCCATGTTTGGAAATTTGTTTTGGGTGTTAGCTCATCATGATAGTTTTTAATTTGAGTAACGATTAGTTGTGGTTCATGAAAATCATTTAATTTTTTTTTACTGACAAGCCCATATGAAGATGTGGAGAGTCAAAGTTTAAGAGTCATGTCTATGTAAGTGGATGGGTCCTTGAGTTATTGCACAGGGTTTAGTTATGTGAGCATGTATGGGAGTTGTTGTAAATGATCATGTTAGGTCCATAAGGGGCCTATATACCCAGATAGGGGGGTGAATTGGGTGTGGATATTATTTTCTAAATTCTTCGGGCCCCACTAGATCATGGAATCTTTAACACAAGGGTCACTTTGTTTTCACTTGATCATTTATTATGCTCACTTCTTTTCTTCTTTATCTGTTGATGATGCTTTGGATGCAATATAGGGAAGAAATTAGCATGACACATAGATTTTTACTTGGTTCACCCTCACTGGGCTACGTCCAAGGTGAATACAATGGTGATATGGCGCTGCAACAAATCCACTAAAGATCACTACAAATAATGTTTGAGCTATATCACATTTATTCCCAATCTCACTGCCATTAGAACTTTTAGGGTTATCTCACTACTTCCCCAAGGGTCACTCCCTGTTCCTCTCTCTGGATCACCGTCGGTAGAATGGATCACTTTTTTCCTCTTCCTTTTCACACTATTCTAGAAAGGATCCACTCATAGTTTATGGACCTATAGGTCTCTTTATTATCACTAATGAAATCTGCATCATTAACTACTGATAGATGCTATGTTGATTTCCAACATTCACTCATAGATGAATCTCCCTTTGCACCAGGTGTACCAGGACACTCCAATTTTTACGTGAAACCAGCACTGGGTCTTGCACGTAATTCCCTGCTTTTGCACGAAATCCACTTTTCACGAAACACCCCTTTTATGTGAAACCAATTATTTTATGCACAACCTTTTCTTTACATGTAGACATTTCTTTTAAGTGCAATAGTATTATTTTACATGCAAAAGTATTCTTTTATGTGCAACCTTTTCATTAGGCAGAAACACTTATTTTATGCACAACCTTTTCTATACATGAAAACAATTATTTTACGTGAAACTCCCTTGCATACTCCAATTTTTTACGCCTGAGCTTAGATACTCTTTAAGTCTTGAGATTCTTTGAATGAGGGGGGTCACCCCATATTTATAGGCAAACTCGACCCATGCACAAAAAACCATCCTTGAGAACATAATCCCATTTGAGCATGGAAAAAACATCTTCCGCGCAACACAATATTTCACGTAGCGCTCCAATATTTTACACACCTCATGCCTTTGACAATTTTCAACCTTCTGATCTCACAACACCTCTTGCGGGAAAACCATCATTCTTCTATTTTGTGTAACACTCTAATATTTCCCGCACCTCATGCCTTTTCATATTTTGGAGCTTCTTCTCTCGAAACACCTCTTGTGTGAAAAACTCAATTCCTCTATTCCATGCACCTTCCTTCGCCAAAAAACACATATATCCATTTTCCATTTTTTAGGCCCAAATCTTTGGCAAACACTAGAAAATGGTGCCACATTATATCTAGTCTTTTTTAACCACCTCCAAATCACTCATTCCTTTTTCATGGATCTTATGTCAAACATGGATAGATAAAGACATCTCTTGAAGCTCACAAATCACCATGTAGACCTCCTTTTTCAACAATTTGGACATCATGGTTTTCTTAGTCAACAAACACAACGTGGAGGCACACTTTTTCAACAAACACAATTACCTCAAAAATGAATCAATGATACCTTGAAGGATTTTTTCCCAACAGATTGTGAGTGTCAATATTCAGTTGGTAATGATATATGTTCCTGCTAATATTTTGGTAGTGATGGAATTTCTTAGTGAAAATTGGGAGTAGTGTGTAGGTCAACCTAACCCATATGTAGAGGTGGTTGGTTTTGTGTGTGCACATAAGTGGTTGAGTTTCACTAGTAGATTACAGATACTCATGTAATGGTGTTTATTAGAGGATATCAAGCGTAAATCAATGATTTCAACCTATAGAGCGGAGCTTGGGTTGTTAGGGGAACATGGTGATGGTAGCTAGTATGGTTTTTCACTTATTTTCTTGGTTAACTCATGTGAAAAATCATAATGAAGTTTTATTTAGACATATACACATGGGAATGTAAAAAAACATGGCATTATTGCCTATGATCATGAGAGGGACCCAGTGTGTGAGTTTTTAATAAAAAATCTACTAGGCCAATAGTTATCAGGCTTAGTTTAGTATAGGAAACCTTGGTGTGGGTGCAATTAATCAAAGAGTGGTTGGTTACCATTTATATTAGACAATGTTATTAAATAGACTAATGATGGATACAATTATATTTATCCATGGAGGATTAATATTTCTTACAGGTATTACCTTGGTTGGGGAATCAGGGGTTATGGAGGTAGGGGAAGTCAGCACTATGGTTTGTGGTACCATTCAAGATAGTGGAAGAGATTAATATGTTGCATTTCCAATTGGATCATCCTCCATGAAATAAAGTTGTTCATGATGTGTTCCAAGTATCTCAACTTAGAAATTATGATTTGGATCCTTCACATGTGATTGATAATGAAGAATTTGATTTGGAGGTAAATACATCATTTGAGAAACATATAATTTGAATTATTTATAGGACTGAAAAGGTTTTGAGAAGGAAGAGGGTGCCTAACATATGAGTTTTTTGAATCATGGGAATAATCAAAAAGAATATTGGAATTGGGAGTATTATTTGTAGGTTTAGTGGCCCAAGATAGTTGAGAAAGACCTTTAGATACACTTCTCAGGGATTATATGTTCTTGGTATGACATTTTTTTGGGTGTGTGTGTGTATGTGACCCAAGAGACCTATCTTAATAAGACATGATTTTGTGTGTGTGTGTGTGACCCATGATACCAATCTTAATTTGACATTTGTATTCATTTGTATAGATCAATAATTTCCATTTTATGGAATGTATTTGTATATATGTGTATAGATGTAGACTTACGTTATCTCGTATAATAGTGACATATAGACCCTTCATGGATTGGTTAATCCGTTAGAGGGGAAAAATGTAAAACGTGATGCATGATGATTATGGTGGGGTATTTAAGGAAAAATAATAGGACATTATAGCCTTGTAGCCTGGCCTGATACTAGAATCTAGGCATGATGGACATTTGGCATGGCCTGAGAAAGTTAGTGGGGCATTATGGCTTTATGTCATGACTTGTGATAATTGGCAAGGAATGATGGACTTATGGATTAACTTACGTCATGATGGAATTATGACCCGTTATGAGACTTAAATTATCCATATATCCTATTATGATATTAATGGAAACCAGATACAGATATTCTTTTGATATGGAGTTGAAGCTAGGATTGTGGTTTTTGGCAGCCCGATTAACGTACGATGACCCAACATGAGATTTGTTTACTTGTGAATTTACTTTATTATCATTATATACACTTATATAAAACTATTTAACTTATGTTAAGAACATATAAATGGTTTCATACTATGTTTTATAGTCACACCCTACATGTGAATCTCCGTCCATGTGCAATCTTCTTTAACCTGTATTTTGGATGAGGGTAGGGGCCCTGCTTAGGGTAATTATACAGGAGGAGTAGGTTAATCGAGGTGATATCATGATAGAATCCAGTGTCCTTGCGTAGAAACCTATTTATTTATTTATTTTCCCTTATTTATTTTTTATGGTTCTATCACATACTGGGACCTCTTGACTTATTGTGCGGGATATTTTATGTCATGTTTCTATAGCATGGGTTGACGTTTTTATTATATGATCTTCTTTTTTCCTTTTAGGTTCTAATTTTTACATTGATTATTATTTCTACTATTCTATAATCTAGTTATTAATATTTACCAAGGGTAATTTATCCCAATGATTATACTTATGTCCTCAACCCTAGATGGAAACATAATTTATAGAGGGAAGCATGCATGAGGTTATGTGACACTTTAGCTCAGTCCTGGTGACTGGGGTGTTATAGTTGGGACATATCAAGTACATGTTTTTAGATGAGGAAAGAGACATATTTTGGTGGTTTAGGTTCTCAAAGAAGATTTGGATCAATATTATGAAGGTAAATTTCTAAAAACATTCATCGATAATGGAAACTACAGAAATGTATAACATTTTTAATAAATGAAGTAGAAATACTTTTAATACTTTTACTTTTAAAATTACTTTTTATGATATAAACATAAAAAATATATAATGTTTTCTATAAAATAAGTAGAAAAACATTGAATAAATTTAATTTCCAAATGAATATTTAATAATATAATCATAAAAAATACATAAGATTAATAAAAAAAGAGTGTATGATAAAAATATTATATTTTAATTTATGGAATTTTTTTTTGAATTTTTCAAAAAAAACATGATGAAAAACTGCATTGAAATAATGATTTTGAAATCATCCAATTCAAAATATGGTATAGGAAAATTGAATTTTACCAAATATAACTAGTGCGCAAACAAGTACCACCATCGACCATGATTTTCAGAGGGGAGTTTAGCCCATACAATTCACCACATCACTATCAATATCGAACTGTAATAAGTGAACCCAATTAGAGAGGGGAGAAAACTAACCACTAAGATGTAGTTCAGCATGTAGCGGAGGTTTGTTCGCATTGTAGGAGAGGTGCGGCGGAGGAGAGGCGTGGTGGATGAGAGGAAATGGTAGAGGAGATTCATGGAGAAGGAGAGGTGTGGTGGAGGATATCCACTGGTGAGGGAGAGGCTCGGTAGAGGAGATTCGCGAGGTGAAGCTTGGTTCAATGTGGAAGACGAGTCGATGACCGAGGAAGAGGAAGAGGAGGGAGATGAGGCGGCTGTGGTGGCAGTGATAGGGATCGGCTTCTGCGAGAGCATGAGGGGTGTGAGGAAGGAGGAGAAACTTGGGGTTTATTTATAAAACCCATTGATGCTTCTATTAGTTCTAGATAAAAAGCACAGATAAAACATGATTTTATCAGCGCTTTTTTAGTTATGATAAAGGATCATTTTTATCAGTGCTAAAAAAATTTCCAATAAAAGTATGTTTTATCAACACTACAATTGAAATCACTAAAAAACATGACTTTATCAACACTTTTTTTGCACAGATAAAGGCTCATCTTTAACTGTGCTAAAAAAGAGCTCATAAATGTATGTTTAATCAGCACTTCTTAATTAGGGCTCATAAAAAATACCATTTATTCACAATTATAAAATTAAAACCAATATATTTATTATATTTATAATTTTATAAATATATATAATTAAAATATTTATTATAATTTAATAATTTAAATTATAATTAAATATATATGTGTGTGTGTGTGTTTGTGTTTAAATTATAATTAAATATTTATATATTTTTTATAATTTAAATTATTATAAAATATATATATAAACATATATTGATATTTTAATTTAAATTTTAATTACACAAGTATTTGAATATATATATATATATGTGTGTGTATGTGTCTGTGTATATATTCATTAAAGACATATATTTATAAATAAACATATTCAAAAGGTATTCATAAATATATATTTATCATTTAAGAAAAATATTTTAAATTTTATAATTATAAAAGTATTTATATTTAATTAGTTATATATAATTATAATTATATTTAATATATTTAAAACATATATAATTATGTATAACTGAATATTTATATTTTTAAATATAATAAATACATTTATTGTTTATTTAAATATATTTATCATGATTTTAATTTTTTATTAAAAGATAAAGCTTCACATATATAGGAAATGAATGAATACACCAAGTATATATTGTACTATAGTATATATGGCCAACATTAGGGTAAACAATGAATATATATTCATGAGAATATGAACATACGCATCAATTGACATGTTCATTTAGAAACATAAATTTATATATATATATATATATAATAAGTATTTGTGTGTGTATATATATTAAAAATTATTTTTATATAATATTATAAAAATATAGTTTAATAAATATTTAAAAAATATATAACTAAAACTAATAAACATAATAAACATAAATAAAACATAAACATAATAAAAATGATTTTTTTATTTAATGTATACACATAAAAATTATTTTTTAATATAATTAAACTATTTTTATATAAATTAAAATAATTTTCTATTAAAAAATATTATCAGTACTATTATTAGCGCTGATAAAGTATCCTTTTTATCAGCGCTTTTTACTATTGCTGATAAATGGGGGACTTTATCAGTGCTAATTTATGCACTAGTAAAAGGTATATTTATCAGTTCTTTTTTCTAGCTCAGATAAAAGTCCCCGTTTTATCAGCGCTTTCTAATTAGCACTGATAAAACTCAAGTGCTTCCCTTGCCTGAATTTGTGGTAGTATTTCAATATATAACATAATATTAAGTTTATATGTTAACACCAGAACATGAAAAAGGATATATCATAAAATTTAAAATTTTTTCAACCATTAAAATTGTTTTAAAACCAGTTTTGTACAAACTAATGGTAATTGAAAACATATCATCTTTGACGTTAGTAAATCGGCACATCACAGATGATGTTTTTATTTTTATAATAAGAGGAATATGAGAGGAAGAATGATGATAAATTTTTCTAAAAACTTTATAAAATCCAAAATATATAAGATTTTGGAGCTTTGATGCCTCTTGGATAAGGGTAGGGGAAGGTTGTATATGGAAAGAAAATGAATTGAAAAGAAAACACCAGAAAATAAAAGAGGATTATTAACTCTTTATCTCTTCTCATTGAGATCCTCTTTAAGGCCTTTGGTTTTATTCATTTGGTTAGACCAGCAGGTCTTGGATGTGGTAATGGCCTTAGGAAGGATATTTCTAAGAATATAGAAAATTCTCAAAGTGTGAGAGGTGTGAGAGGAGGAGGTGTGATGGTGGTATTTATAGTGGAGTAGAGGAGGGGTTTCTGTTATTTTAATCTTTAGTATAATATTTTTTTCATTACTATGGATATAATTTATTCATGAGACCCTAAATAATAAATAGAAAATGTGAGTTAAAACCAATGTTTTTTATATCATTTATTATGATATTAATAGTATATTTAACTAATAATGTATATATACGGTATATTAATGTATTTTACTATTTATCAACGATTCAATAATTTTAGAAAAATCCCAAAAATTCATCCCAACAATTTTTCAATGTGTAAAATTAAAAAATGAACTCCATTTTTTGAAAATAATTTTATAAATATAATTACTTTAATTTTTAAATAAAATAATATTTTATTCTAAAAATAACAATTTTAAAACTACAACTGATTTTATATCACCTTGAGAAATTAATAAAGATCTCATTATCTTAAAACCTTAAGAAAAAATAATAATAATATGATTTATTATTCATAAGGGTCGTACTACTATTCTTATTCCTATTCATAAGGGTATGTTACTATTCACCAAAAAAATCAAGTTGGTTCTATCTGACTCTAAATAACTTACTGATCACAACCATAGATGTCCATTTTTTCAAAATAAAAAAACATAAAAATGGAAACATTATGTTTAATATAAAATGTATAACTATCCCCTTAAAACAATGATTCATTATATACAGATTTAGTGTTTTATGTATTTCAATTTATTTTTAAATCTTTTGGGTGTTACACTATAGGACAACCAGATCAAGATTGTAACATTTCATTAGATCCTCCTATTGATTCTATATAGGCTAATGTAAGAGAAAACATCATTGAGTTGACAAATGTGTTTCATGGTTTATTCAAAGATGGAAATCAGTAGTTTTATAGTGGATGTTTGAAATATTAAAAACATTATTTTCAACAGAAGTTTTACCATATCAAATGCCTATGTGAAACTACAAATAAGGAGATGTCCATTATATTGGAATTGTTGAATGATTCATTTCCTAAATCAATGATCCCAAAGTATTTTTATGATATGAAAAAAGTTGTTGAAAATCATGGTATGAATTATAAAAAAATACATACATGTCCCAATGATTTTATGCTTTATTAGGGAGAGGATTCAAGAAGACAGGATTCAATGAAAAATTATTCAAGATGGAATTCAATGAGTGATGTTGCAATTATGAAACAATATACTCCTAGGAAGAAGAATAAAAGGAACACACCTACAATGTTTTTGTGTTACATTCCTTTATATCCATGATTGCAAAGATTATTCATGTCATCAAAAACCATCGAGCACATGAAGTGGAATTCTATAGATAATAACAATGATGGGTTAATGTGATATTTATGAGATTCAAAATCAGGAAATATATTTCATTCACTACATCCATATTTCTCATTTGATCCTAAGAATGTTCGATTGGGATTAGCTGGTGATGGATTCATTCCATTTGGGACTTTGAGCACTAGTTATAGCATTTGGATGGTTGTTTTGATCCCTTATAATCTACCTCCTTCGATTTTTCTGAAACAAATGAATTTTTTCATTTTGATGATTATTCCTAGAAAAAAATTGTCTAGAAATGATATCGATGTATACTTGTAGCTTCTAATTGAAGAATTTTAGGAGTTATAGAGTAACAGTTTTAAGAAATATAATGCATCTTCTTGAACAATGTTCAAAATTAATGTTGTTCTAACGTGGACCATTAATGACTTCCCTAGACTTGGGAATTTAGCTAGATGGAACACTTACACGGGTTTGGATTTTCCATTTTTGTAACTTTGATTTTGATCTCAAATGACTACCTCAAAGTAAAAAATGGATATTATTGTGTCATTAAATATTTCCCAATGAATCTTGTAGATTCCAGTTGAATGAGTCAAAATTCAATGGTTCTATTGATTGTAGACCACCTCCAAAGATTTTTGCAGGTTCTAAAATATTGGCACAACATGGAAATGTTGAAACAAAATTTGTGGAGGTGCATCATTTAAATGATAGGGTAATGGAGTTTTAAGTTTATCGTCACATGTAATCGTAAAACAATGATGGAAGGAAAAAAATGTACTCTTTAAAATTATGTATTGGGAATTTAATTTGTTTTGGAATAATCTTGATGTTATGAATATTGAGAAGAATGTTTGTGAAAATTTGATCTTAAAATTTCATAATGAGAATATAAAATTGATGGACCATCTCAATGCTCTAAAATAATTACAAACAATGAACATAAAGCATTATCTTTGTCCATATGAGAATGGAAAGTATACTCTGGAAATTTTTTTTATGAAAAATAGGGATAAAGATACAGTCCTTCGAATTTTAAAACATGCGAAGGTATATGATGGGTATTCAAGTAACACCTCAAGTTTTGTTGACTTAATGCATCGTACAATACATGAATTGGAAATTCACAATTCACATATTTTGTTATAGTAGTTACTACCAATATCATTGCGTACATTATTACCTAAAAGGGTTACTACTGTTGTACTCCAATTTTGAGCATTCTTCATAAAACTATGTGAGAAAACTGTACAACCATTTTAGCTTAAAAACTATCAAGACATATTTGTATTGACACTTTGTGGAATGTAGATGATCTTTCCTCTCTTTTTTTACTATTATGATGAATTTTACTATGAATTTGGTCAAGGAAGCTAAATTTGGATTTCATGTACATTATTTATGGTTGTTTCCAATTGAAGGTACTTTATTTATATTTTTTTTATTTAAATAAACAATTCTTGAAACTTAATTAAATACACAATTCTTTTTATGTTATTTCAAAGATATCTTGGGAATTTGAAATCATACGTAAAAAATAATGCTCAACCTAAAGGTTTTATTTCTAAAGGCTTGTTGGTAGAGGAGTGTCTAAATTTATGTTCTACATACTTGGATGATATTGAGACAAGATTAAATTGAGTTGGTCATGTTGATGACACATCAACTCAATCTCTACTACATGGGAAATAAAAAATCTTTCCTACTATTGGTTGATCAGTAGGAAGGAGCTCAAATGTTTCACTGATAGAAATGGAATTATTATATGCACGTAGATATGTGCTATTGAATAATGAAATTTAAGATCCATTTATTAAAGAGTAAATAAAAAAAATAAAGATATGAATAAGATTTCAAATTCAAAATGAGAAAGATATAACAAATGTTGTTAATATAGATCTTATAGAATGGTTTGCCTGATGTGTAAGTTCATAAATATTGAAATCAATATGGATATTAGGTTGAAACATATATTTTGTAAATATAATAATGTATATTACTTTTTTTAGATCATGAATAATTATTGTTAATATGATATGTCATAATATTTTATGTTTCTTTCTCTAGGTCCTCTAAAATAGACTAGAAAGTTTGATTCTTACAATGTGAATGAAATTAAATTTCATACAATTGATCGGGAAGAGGGTTTGAAAATACGGAATAGTGGTATATTTACATTTTATGAAGTGGGATACCATGGAATGTTGACTGATATTATCGAATTAAACTACCACATTAATTTTTAGTTGTTTTATTCAAATGAAATTGGGTTGATATTATTGGAGGTGTTAATAGAGATTCCTTGCAATTTACTTTTGTGAACTTCTCTCCCTTGATGGATGGTGGTGAACGTGAGTTACATGATCTGTATATCTTATCAACAGAAGTGAAAATGGTATATTATGTGGAAGATGTAATGGATTAAGGGTGGAGTGTATTGTCTCATGTAAATCACAGAGACTTGTATGATATGGTTGTGTAAGATTTGACCTCTAACATTGAATCCCATTGACAACAAGAAGGAAAATTTTTTCCCCATTATGATATTTAAAATATTAGGCATACAAGGGTGGATGAAGTAGATGAAGTAATGGGGGAGAAAGAAAATGACATGATTGAAGGAAAAAATGATTGTATGTGCAGTCATCCATTCATTTATCAATCACTTATGTTATTTTTGTAGTCATTCACTATCATAGCTAGGTATATTATGTTTTTCACTAGTGTGCAACTTTTATCCTAATTTTGTTTTTGCATGATTTTTTAGAAATATATGTTCTAAATTTTATTTTATTTGATACATAATAGGAATTCCAAGGAGGAAGTATTTTACTGACCCCATTATACTCTCAGTCGATGTTCCCTTGAAAATACTAATAGATGATGATCCATCGGTATCCCTCCCACAAGAATCTGAGATACCCTCTTCTTTCCCCCCTACACTATCCCTTACACCCTCTATTCTTTCTTCTTCTTGTACAACATCCTTCAACGTCCCATCAATAGTTCATCCATCTCCTCCCCATTCACCATCCTCATTAGCAATAGAGAAATCCATAAATACTATTTATTTGAGGGGATATTGGAGGGTGATAGTTATAGGTACCAATTTTAATATGAATAACAATATTGAAAATTATTTATAACATTAACTTTTTTTACAAAAAATGGAAACAATGACTCCACTGAGATAAATATGAAAAGTTTAGATTTTTGGAATCTGAGTGGAGTATAGACAGTTGTCGAATTTGAATCTTATGAGGTCCATATGGATGACAATGCAAGATTATTTGACCATATTCTAGGCCAGCTGGCGGCGGACCCAGTTACCCTTCTAATTATGTATGCTGATTGGAGTCATATGCCACCATCATTGAAAAATGAATATTTTTATTTATATATAAATATAATTTTAATAGATTATAGTGTAATTGAATTTCATTATATTATTATATTATTATATTTTAAAAATTAATCTCCTTGTAAAGATGTTTTTCTACTTTCCCCTTGCTGATATTATAGCACAAAAGTGGATATTGAAACTTTTTTGTAAGAAATGGAAGGGTTTTAATTAGAGATTATGGAAATAATTCAACGATACTTCATTGAGAACAAAAAATCTGTATGATAAGGTACCCCATGGGGTTTCTAGAGAGCAGTGGAATGTGTTTGTTGATATCCATAGTGATGAGAAGCATGTGGTATTTAAATATATATTATTATATTTATATCATTTTACATTTATAATTGAATATAATAGGGAGATTAAATTTCATTAAATACTACTAAATTACATGTTATTTATTTCAGGATGTTTCATGGAATAATGCATCGATTCCAGCTAAGAAAACCATCCCTCACACTGTTGGTTCAAAAAGTTTTTCCAGAAACCGATCGACTCTGGTAATATTTTCATTAGTTTAAATATTTATAAGAAAATATTATCTATTTTAGATATTAAATTTTTCATTTTTCATTTTTTAATGTAGTCATAGAATTTAGGGCACCAAGTCTCTCGAACAGAACTATGGATGGATGTTCATAAAGAATATGATGGGAGTTATGTTAATGACTGTGCCAAAGAAGTTGGGATATGAATTCATTTTTCATTATAATAAATTGGTTTATGTTGTCACTATGTTAATATATATTTCCTAAAATATGAATAATATTTTATTTATAGGTAAAAATTAAAGAACTATGGGATTCTAATCCCTTTCAGTATTTCTCAATTTACTAGGATGACCCACTTAGTGAAGTCCAAGGGGAAGGAGCGTCAAAGTTGAGTGTGTGGGATGGGTTTGGGACTATTACCATCAAAGGTATTAAATAGGTCATCATGAATTTTCGCAGCATATACTCCTAGTTTTAGTCACTCTCTACCTTGAGATGCTCATATAGAGATTTTGTCTATGCAAAACACCATTCAGGAATAGGGGTCCTAGATATCCACTTTGTAAAAAGTGTTGGTTGATTTATATTAAAAGATAACCATATTTATCCCCAATGATATTTCATTGATTAATGGAGGTGCATTGGTAAATAAAAAAACGTCAAAATAATTTAGTACACAATAATTTATTGGTTTTAAGTTTAAATATAAATATACAACACTATTTAATTTTAAATATAACTATCTTATATGTGTCAGTAGCAGGAAGTAGAGATAGAGATGGATAGGGTGATGAGAAGTGTTCATCATTAGGTAGTGATTAGTGATCTTTCTTATCTCTTGGACTAATATGAAAAAACTATATTCCCCAATTATTTATAATTTACAACTTATTTAACTAAGCATCACCAATAAAAATATTTGGTTCATGTTAATAGAAAAAATTGGATTACAAAATGGCTTGTTTTTTTTTATATGGTTTCATCAAAAGAATATTATACATTACGAAATATACTATATATTGTATTTTACATTTCATTTATCTATTCCTTTGTATGAAATGTCCATGTTTTTGTAAAATGGGAAGGTGTAATATTATTTATGCCTTTGTATGGATTGTTCTGTGTAATGTCTTTTTAGGGTTGTTTTGGGGCTTCAAATTTTGTATCTTCCTTTTTTTAATCATCAATTAGTGGTAGTTTAAACTATCGCAAAATATTCCATATTATTTTTTAGCATCGGTATAAACCACCTCTATGTAATGATTTTTTTTCCAAGGAGTTAAAACTAATGATAAATATGATATACTATTATTTAGTGGTAGTTTGTTTCATTTTTTGGGTGGTTTTTCGGTCAAAAAATATATAGGATTTAGGATCGGTTTAAAATAACACTAAATTGTTGCAATTTTTTGGCTGGTAAACTGCCACTAAAATGAAAAAAAACAACCGCTAACTATGTTTTATGAAATGCTTAATAGAAACTTCCACTAAAAGGAAGGAACCACCATGGGTTGGATGTCGACGCCATTTTAGCAGAAGTTTTTTGAATCTGTCGTAGAAACACTTGGTTGTGGTTTAAACCACAAGCAAAACAAAAAAAATCCCACCAAAAATAGGTGATTTCTTATAGGGATTGGATACATGTGAAAATTCCAAACATCCATATACTCGTAAATGAGAATAAGAGGGATGGTGCACATGAGCCTCAGCCCAGTTGGGGAGGTATCCTTAAGTGCATCCACAAGACCCCGGTTCAAAACCAGGTAGAGGCATATTTTTTGGGGGTACTGTAGTAGTAATGTAGCAGGTACTGTAGCAGGCACTATAATAGAACTATACATGGTATGGTACTGTAGAAGACTATACACTGTGTGGTACTGTAGCAGAACTGTACATTGTGCAGGTACTGTAGCAGAGCTGTACATTGTGCGGGTATAGTAGCAGTTACGGTAGTAGGTACTATTCAGTACTGTAGCAGCTGGAACTATTCACCTTGTGCCACTGGTTTGGGCTTGGAGTCCTAAAGTCTTTCGAGCCACCCAGGCCTTTGGGTCAGTAGGGATTTTAGGCCACCTTTAAGGCTTTCGGGCCACCTCAAGGCCTACGGGCCACATGCAGTTACCTTGGAAAGACTCTACAAAAAAGGAACATCCCCAAAAGAGGATTCAAAGCAATTTCTCTCCCTAGTGTAGAGCCAAATGGATTTTTCATAATGAGAGGGTATGGTTATTCCATCAGGACTAGCCTGTGCTTTCCCGGGAAGCCTAGCCAGATGTCTATGCGAAGGTGGAGAGCTACTATCACAATTCAAATGCTGGGGAGGGGCAGTTCCTTGTAGATAGTCTGGTTGAATTTCCTAATACCTTCGAGTCATGTAATCTCCTACGCCTACGGACCATGTAATATCTGATCCTATGGGACGTGTAAGGGTTCCCCCTCATCCCTTAAAAGTGGAGTTATCAAAAATCAATAAAAATGAAGGAGTTCGGTCCATTCGCGTAGAATAAGAGGGACGTTTACCAGACCATATATTCTGTGGAATCTCAAAGTTCAATATGAAATATGGTGTTCTATTGATTAGGTATCATGAAACTTCAATTGCTTCTCCCCTGAATGCCTTAGGCTGCTTAGCCAAACTCATCATGCTTCTAACCTTTGCGATAATGGTCATGTTCATCCTTTCTACAACTCTGTTATTGTTTAGGGTGTTTGGGACCATCTTCTCATTTCAAATGCTCTGACTCATTCAATATGCCTCAAATTCCCTAGATGTGTAATCTCCTCCATTTTCAGAATGAATATTCTCCAGCTTCCATCCAATTTTACAATTCACCATGGCATGGAACATCTTGAATTAGTCTAGTACTTGGTCCTTCATCAGTAGGAAAAATACCCACACCCTTCAAGATGCGTCATCGATAATGGATTGAAAATATTTATTACCAGCCAAGGAATCCACCTCCATGGGTCCACATACATCAGAGTGTACCAGATCAAATACCTTTGATCTCCTTGATGAAGTAATATAGAATGAGACTCTATAAAACTTCCCATAAAAGTAGTATTTACATTTATCAAGTGATGAATCCTTGTTAATATTGATGTACTAATTCTTTTTAAGGGTAGATAACCCTCTTTAACTCATGTGGTTGAGTCTCTTATGCCACATATTAGATGATTTCTCTCCTTATAATATGTTGAGGTTGTTTGCACATATATTTATATGAGTTTTGTACAATGTGCCATGTATGTGTTCTTTTGTGATGAAACTGGATACGTTTTCATCTTATATGCTATGTTTCTGAAGTTATTGTCATATCCTTGTCTATTAAAGACTATACACTACTGTAAAAGGTATCTTTACCCACATTTTTTAACCATGGGTATATCCCCCAACCATGAGTATAGGTTATACCCATGGTTTTGGGAAATGTGGGGAGTTTATCCATCGTTATATCTCAAAGATACACCAACAGTTTGAAAATTTTATACCCACGGGTTTCAAAACCATGGGAATAGGTGTGTTCCACCATTTTATTAACCATATAACCATGTTTTTTAAATTGTGGGTATATATTTCAAAAAATCATAGACCGTGAGTTTCGATCCCTGGACCACCTCTGTCTAATTACGGTGCATAAAAACTACACCACATTGAATTATATATTTATATAAATATATATTCACATATATATGTTTATCTAAATCATGGCTATATGTAAAAACTCTTGGCAATAGTTATTCCCACAGAATTATTTTTGTCCGGGAAAAGTTTCTTTCTCACCTTAACATGAGAAATCAATACCCACTGTTTTGGGAAACCGTGAGTATAGGCATGACCTATACCCATGGTTTTTTGATAACCGTGGGTATATGGATTCAAAAAACCCCATAACCACAATTTTTATAAAAACCATGCGTATAAGTCTTGAAAAAACATTATACCCATGGTGTTTCAATAATCGTGCATATATGGGATAATTTAGAACCCCTACCCATGGATTTCCAAGACTGTGGGTATAGGGTCTTTTTATTGTAGTGATACCTGATAACTGGTTGATTTGAAGGCTTGGAACATGCCGAACATCCTTCAAGGTGATTGTGTATCCAAAATTTGTCTTGACATGCACATCACTCATTCCAAAAGTCTCCACCAAACTGGTATTTCCCATCTTGACTGTACCAAAGTCACCAGCATGATAAATCAAGAAATAATCATGATGCTCAGTGATGTGGTATGATGTTGCAGTATCAACCACCCATTGTGTGACCTGGCCTGATGTATGAAATCATGTTTATTATTTTCCTTTGGATTAGATCATGATTTCTATAAATAATATCACATTCGCCTCTACATTTCTTCTTTGTCAGTTTCTACTTATTATCTTTTCAAATAGAAACCTTTGACATTTTTTATTTACGTGTCCCATCATGCCACAATGGTAGAATTTTTATGATTGTCTCCTTATATATGTAGACCTTCTCTATTTTTGGTGTCCGTTTCCAGCCCCTTGACCACCTCCTACGGATGGTCCCTCCATGTAATTTAAATTCTTAAAAAA
Organism: Viscum album; assembly: GCA_963277665.1. Classification (NCBI taxonomy): domain Eukaryota; kingdom Viridiplantae; phylum Streptophyta; class Magnoliopsida; order Santalales; family Viscaceae; genus Viscum; species Viscum album. The sequence continues at coordinate 197,529,316 of OY728121.1, read as the reverse complement.
TAGTGCCTAATATAAAAAAATGGACATCCCCATTAGGTGAAGAACGGTTGAAAAATGATGGAATCGACTCCTAGATCATCGAAATAAAACACCAATTGATCATGAAATGGACAAATCATTATCAATGGACAAGATCGTAAGATGACGTGGTGATGACATGTTGTTGATATAGAATGATGGGGAAGCAGCTAGAATCTTGCTGGAAATGTCACCGGTGTCATAATAGTACCTTCTTCTCTGGTAACGGGGTACTGTAGAACCCAAAATTTTACCAAACTTTGACTAAGCCTAGGGATATTGTTTTGGATCTCTTTTAGTTTTTGTTTGTGCCATTGGAATTGACTCGACACAAGCTTTTAGAATATGACTTCAAAACCTGATTTAGGGTAACTTTAGTTTTGTAGTCATTGGAATATCTCCACTACTCGGAGTTGTTTCATTATAACTCCCTTTTATATAACTCTTTTTGATTAACTGATCATGAAGAGAGATGAATGGAGGGAAAAACTTTATTTAACCAAAAATAAAGGTTACAATATATCCCTCGCACACACCTCCCATTCTTTCTCATACGTGGAGATCTCAAGGCTCTCTTTGGATATAAGATCTCTCTTGGATTGAATCTAATATGTTGGAAGCTCCCTTGGCCCTCCTTAAATATTCATGGTGTGGGGTGTCATGTTTGAAATAACACCCAACAATACCCCACCTACCATGGACTTCTCCCACAGATTACACCTACCATGGTGTCTGGAGTTGGTGTACTAGCCACCTTTTATAATAATGGTGGGCATTAACTAGATATCTCCATCACATGTAAGTAGGTTGGCTCATATAATATTATAAACAGAAGCCGCAATGTTTACACTGAAGAATTGTCATTGGATTGGTACTTACATGTATGAATATGAATGAATGTTTGTGTCGTCTCACGGAATGGAGTAGAGGCACTGAAGGAGAAGAGGCACTGAACCACAATGGCTTCTTGGGGAAGTATGACTCCTTCAATAAATTTATATATTTGACTAAAATTTCACTATATATATATATTGAAATCTTCTTCTGATATTAAAATTTAATTAATCATTTGAAAAAAAAATCAGAAGTAAATGACCTTTATGTTATTAAAATTCAAATTAATGTATCAATTTCATATAATTCAAAAATTCATAAAACCATCAAAAATAATTATTAAGTACATTTTAGAAAATTATTTATATATTTGGAAAATCAAATTCATTTATAATTAAATTTCTAAATTATACATAAATTACAAATTAATGTGTTATTTTTTAGAATTCCCTTGTTAAATGTAGGCTTATTCCAAATAAATTGAACGATCGTGTTACGAATTCCATTATACAGTAAAATTTAAAATTAATTCATGGCTTCCAAGTTAAATACCAAAAATGAATAAATCATTAAAAATAAATATTATATTCTTTTTTCAATGAATTACAGAGTTATCCAATGTAAAAAAACATTCAATGGAATAACTCGATTTTAACAAAATTCAGGGTTATAAATAAAGAAAATCAGTTTCATTTTTTTTAAAATTTTAGGCTCTCATTAGACCTATATAAATGAACCACATTGGAATGCAACATTTGAAGTGCTTAGAAAATAAATTATTTGATTTAAAATTAGAATTAAATTTTAATAGTGAAACATGTGATTTTTTTAAAAAAAATATGATATACTTTTTAAGGAAATTAAGAAAAATGATGACCATATTCTTTTTGACATGTAGGAAAAATAAAATTCGAATCTAAAATAAAATATATGAAGTATAACCAAAATTATCTTCTAATAACTAATTTTTGTTTTAAAATATAAAAAAAGTATTAAAAATTCAATTATAGTCACATGAGATTATTTCTTCAAAGAAATATACAAAACTAATTCTCTATTCGTTTCTGACATGTAGAAATTAACTACACATAAATCGAACATTTTAGATGCTATTTATGAAAAAAGGAATCTTTTATAAAATAATATTTTTTTATAATTTTCATGTGAGCGTAAAATTATAAAAAAATTAGCTTACATGGTCAGTTTATCAATGAAATCCCTAAAATAATTATCGAGAAATTTTTAAATTTTAGGAATGAAACACGAATAAAGTAGAAAAATGAGTTGCTCAATATTTTCAAACTTATTTTTAAAATTAAATATTATTTTTAAATATTAATTGAGAATAAAAAAATATAAATGATAAAATGGTCTCAGTTTATCGGGTAAATTTAGAACAAAATTCCCCAGATAATTATGAAATGTGTGAATAAACCATAATTTGACATTTGTTGTACTCAAGAATGATTGAATGTATCATTTTCAGTAAAAATATGTTAATTATTTAAATTATGTTATTTATATATTTCTAGAAAAGGAAAAATGTTTTTAAATTTAATGATTTAACCTTTTTGTATTTTATTTTTTATATTTTTCAACTCCTATCTTTTTAATTCAATTTCATTTAACAATACATAGAGTAAACCGTGGTTCACAATATTTTGAGATTATATAATTCTATATTATAAAATCTATTTCATACTACATAAAATTATAAAATATTTTATATATTCTCATGTTTTTAGATTATCAAAATTCTCAAATTATTTTTTTATTCTTTTTTGGAGAAAGGAATTTTTTTAGGAAAATAAAAAAAAATATTTTGTGCAATAGTGATTGTGAAAAGTAGTGTATGTGACAATTTTGTTGTTGTTAAGATTATTTATTTCCATGAAGTAATATATATAACATTTTATATATTTTTATATACATTAGTGACCTTGAATTAAAGTTTATATATATACCATTTAAATTATACCATTATATTATCCATAAATCCCACCCAACCCATTACAAAGAATACTCTTCATGACGTAGCCCTTAGAGACCCCAAGTCTCAAATTCTCTTTTGATGGACTGACTGAGTAAAATTGGACTCCCCACCCTAACTTAGATTTCCAAGACATTAAATCAATAGACAAGTAATTACAATTCCAAAGAAATACTAGTGGGATTTGAACCCCAGTCATCAGTGACCAAATCCTTAATCATTTTCACTATGCCACATCCAGATGTGAATAATTAACAATGATATTATTAGGGATCATCACTAGTTCATGGTGAGATCATTGATCACAACTAATGATAAGGACTTTAAATGCACTATAAGTGTACTTTATTAGTGAAAAACTAGAATTGATGTTCAGAGCTCTCAAAAAAGCCATAAATTTTTATCATTGCTATGAAAAACGTTGATAAAGGTAAACTTCCTTAGTGCTAAAAGAAACGATATTGAATGAAGACATTATTAGTGTTATCTTTAGCACTAAAAAAGGATCACTTTAACTGTGCTAACTTTAGCATTGATAAAAGGGGTTTTTTCTGTTTTATGCCTAACACTGATAAAATCCATTACCAACTTTTGAAGAGTGCAAGCAGCTATATCAATATCACACTACAAATGCTAATAAAAAACATAAAAATAAATAAATTTAAACTAAACCATTATTTAAATATAAATATTACATTAAATAATTTAAAAATAATACAATTACATTGATATAAATTTCACTTAAAATCAAAAAATAACTATAACCTATACAAAAAAAAGAATATTTTAGGAAGCCTTCTCCAATGATCAATCCAACCTCATAAAAACAATTCTTTTCCGGTAATAAAAAATATTCAAATTTTAGAAATAGTACATAAAAATAAAAAAAAATTAAATATTTATAATCCATGATAAATTTAATTTGGAATGATAATAAGTTAATTCCCACAAGTCACCAATGAATAATATGTTGTTGTTATAAAGTATCATGAAAATATGAGAACTTTTACTCAGTTTGGACTATGATATTCCCATTTTAAAATAAATTCTCCCTTTTAAATTAGAACATACACTTTCAATCATACCATCAACACTGGGTGTCATAATGGCATGGGGTCAATTTTTAAACATCAAAAAAAATATTTAAATTTTTTTTAAAAGTTTCCACTGATAATATGAGGATATTTTCTCATATTTAAGTTTGTGATGAAAAGATTCAACTAAAATACAACTTTTAAATGAAAAAACGCACATTCAGTCAAACCAGCCACACCATGTATCATATTTATGTGATAATATTTCCTAAATTTCAAAATTGGTTTATAAATTTTTTTCCAAAACTATCCAAACAATACAAGTGTATATTTTCTATTTTGAGTATCTGATGCATGTTTTGAACTAAAATTTCACTTTTAAAGAGAAAACATGACTTTCATCCATATTGTTCATACCATATGCCAAATTAATGATAGATTAATTGAAATTAACAAAAAATATTTTGGATAATTTTCCAAAAGTTAAAATAGATTCTTGGTTTTCATTATTAGATTTGAGTATGTGAAATGAATTTTTAACTACGCTAACACTTTTAAATGAAAACGTGCACTTTGAGTCATTCTGGCCACACCATTTTTCAAATTGATGTGTGGTTAATTCCAAATTTTTATAGATAAATTCTCTATATTCTCCCAAAAATATCAAGGCAATTCAATGAAGTTCCCATGATTGTGATTAAGTGAAATTTTTTTTAAATAAAATGTCACTTTTAAACTAAAAACATACACATTTAGCCATAATAGCCACACAATATGCCTAATATTTTTGAGATTAATTCAAACATTTTAAAAAATAATTAGGAAAAAATTTAATAAATTATCACAGTAATATGAGTTTATTTTCTTAGTTTTGAGCATGTGGCACATGTTTTGAACAAAAATGTCACTTTCAAATGAAAACAATACTTTCAGTCATATCATCCACACAGTGCATTGAATTTATGTGGGATTAGTTCCCAAATTTCACAAATTAATCATCAACATTTTTTCTAAAATATCAAGACAATCTAACTATGTTATATCATTTTTTGAGTTTGTGATGTGCATTTTGAACTAAAATTTCACATCTAAACTAGAAACATACACTATCAATCATTCTAGCCATACTACATGTCATATTGATGTGATAAGAATTCAAATTTGTAAAAAATAAATTGTGGATAATTTTGATGATTTATCAAGACAATATGAGTTAATTTTCTCAATTTTGAGAATGTGACACGTGTTTTGAACTAAAAATTCACTTTTAAATGAAATCATGCACATTCATGTATATCGGTCAAATTGTGTGTCGATTTGATGTGAAGTTAATTCCTACACATCATAAATGAATTAAAAAAAATTCCAAAAATATCATGATAATATGAGTTTATTTTTACTGTTTTGAATATGTGAAACATTTTTTTAACTACAATTCCACTTTTTAAAAGGAAAACATGCACTTTCAGTCATACCAGCCACATCATGTCTCTAATTGTTATGATATTATGTTATACACATAAAAATTAATTATAGATCATTTTTATATATTACCAAGTAAATATAAGATCATTTTATTTTTTTTGATCATGAAAAAATTGTTCAAAACTAAAATGTAACTTTTAAATGAGAAGATTAAATTTCAGTCATATCGACGACACTACATGTTAAATTGGTATGAGGTTAATTATTACATATCAAAAATGAATTATTGATATTTTTTTGTAAAATATCATGATAATATGAGTATTGTTTATCATTTTTTTAGTGTCTAATTTCTGTTTTGAATGAAATTTTGACTTCTAAACAAAACACGCACACTTTCTATCATACTATCCACACTGTGTGTTGGATTGATGTGATATTAATTATTAAATTCCAAAAATAAAATATGGATCATTTTTATAAACTCTAAATAAAATAAATGTTTTTTCTTGGTTTTGATTATGTGACACACATTTTGAACTAACATGTCACTTTTAAATGAAAAATCACACTTTCTGTCACCTCAACCACATCGTGTTCTGGATTTATGTGTGGTTAATTTTTAAAAATCACAAATGATTAAATAAATACTATATTAAATTATCAATTAAATAAATGATCATGTTTTCTTAGAAATGATAATGTGACATGTGTTTTGAACTAAAATATAACTTTTAAACTAAAAACATTCACTTTCACTCATACCAGAATCATCGTGTCTTAGATTGATGTAAAATTAATACCTACACAAAAAAATGAATTGTGGGTCCTTTATATAATGTATCTAGTAAATATGAGTACATTTTCTCAATTTTGAGTATCTGACACATGTTTTGAACTAAAATGTCACTTTAAAATGAAAAATCACACTTTAAGTTATACCATATACACCTTGTGTCAAATTCATGTTAGGATAATTCCTAAATTTCAAAAATTAATTATATATATTTTCACAAAAATATAAATAAAATACAAGCACATTTCCATGGTTTTGAGTATGTGATGCATGTTTTTTTATGTCACTTTTAATCTGAAAACATGAACTTTCATTCATATCATCCACGTTGTGTAGAAGATTAAAAAGAGATTAATTAATCCACATATAAATTAATTATATATTATTTTTATAATTTATAATGAAAATATAATATTTTTTTCCGGTATTGGGTATGTGGCGTGTGTTTTAATCTAAAATAAAAATTTTAAGTGAAAATATCCACATTCTTTCATATCAGTCTCATTGATGTGAGGTTAATTCATAAAAGTTTAAAATGAATTATTTATAATTTTAATAAAATATCTAGGTAATATGGGTGTGTTTTCTTATTTTTGATTATTTGAAATGTGTTTTTAAACAAAAAACTCAGTTTTAAATTGAAAATACACACTTTCAGTCATACCGAACAAACCGTGTGTCAAATTGATGTGAGATTAATTATTATACCTAAAAATTAATTATGGATAATATTTATAAAGTATAAAGATTTATCAAGAATGTTTTTTAGTTTTGAGTATGCAATATTCATTTAGAACTAAAATGTCACATTAAATGAAAACATAGTCTTTCAATGATATCAATCATAAAGTGTGTTATATTGATTATAGGATAGTTTTTAATGTAAAAAATGCATAAAAAGTAGTTTTTCTAATGTATTATTTGAAAATAAGACAATATTTCTCATTTTTTAGTATGTGATGCATGTTTTGAACTAAAATGTCACTTTTATACTAAAAACATGCACATTCAGTCAAACTGAAAACATCATGTTGTTAATTTACATGAAATTTATTCAACCACATAAAAAAATAATTATGGATGATTTTTATAATGTATAAAAAAAATCAAAGTACATTTTCTCGTTTTTGAGTATGTGTAAAATATTTTGAACTAAAACGTCAATTTTAAAAGAAAACATGCAATTCTAGTTATACTAGAAACACCGTGTGTGTATTTTATGTGAAATTAATTCCTAAAAATAAAACATTAATTATTGATATTTTTTCCAAAATATCAAGATAATCCAAATAAAGTTTCTTAGTTTTTAGTATGTGATGCATGTTCTGAACTAAAATTTTATTTTAAACTAATAATCCACACTTTCAGCCATACATGCCTCATCGTGTGTAAGAATGACATGAGATTAATTTCTAAAAATAAAAAATAAATTATAAATCATATTTATAAATTATTAATACAGTTAATTATGTTTTATTGGTTTTGATCACGTGACACGTTCTTTGAATTAAAATTCCAATTTTAAATTAATACAGAAACTTTCAGTCATTCTAGATGCACCATTTTTTTAATATATATCTTGTTAATTCCAACATGTCAAAAATGAATTTTCTATATATTTTTAAAACATCATGAAAATACAAGTGAATGTTCTATATTTTGAGTATGTGACATGCATTTTTGAACAAAAATGTCACATTTAAACTGAAAATGAAAACATTCAGTCATACCATCCACAGCATGTGTTAAATTTATTGGGGACTAATTCATAAATCTAAAAACATAATTAAGGATAATTTTTATAAATTATAATTACATTTAATGTAAATTTCCTCAATTTTGGGATGGTGTCAGTGTTTTCAACTAAAATTCCACTTTTAAATGAAAATACACACTTTTAGTCATAATGGTGTTCAATGTATGATAGATTTATGTAAGGTTAACTCTTATAAATAAAAATGTAATATCTCATAATTTTAAAGTATCAATTTAAATTCTGAGAACATGTTCGTGTTTTGGAGTAGGTGATGTACATTTTGAACTGAAATACCATTGTTAAATGAAAACACACACTTTCATTCATACCAGCCACATTGTGTATTGAATTTACATGTGGCTAATTTATATATGCGAAAAATGAATTATATATATTTTTACTAAAATATCAAGACAATATGAGTTTGTTTTTTTTGGTTCTTAGTATGTGATGATCATTTTGAACTAAAATATCACTTGTGATTTAAAAACAAGAAATTTTAATCATACCGACAACATAATGTGTCAGATTGATATGATATTAATTATTACAAGTAAAATATTAATTTTGTATAATTTTTTGAATTACCAAGACCTTTTATGCATATTTTATTAGTTTTGATTAAGTGGCATACATTTTGAACTAAAACGCCAATCCAAATTTTCCATCTTATTACTACTAAGATAGGAACATTTCAATTATAATGCCTCACTCCATAACTCTAACATAAAATTGTAATAAAATTAACAAATTAAGTAATATAAAAACAAACTATTAATGATCACCATACAAAAACGTGATAATAAATCACCTCTTAGTAATGTATGTAAACATTCTGACACCATGTAAGATTCCCACTCATTTATAAATTAATATACTTCCTCTTTTAAATATGCTAACTTCTGATAGTCTATATTTTACTAAAAAAATATAGATAAATAAATTGTTTATAATTATTTTATGTAAAATTTTAATTACCTATTGAAATTCCTTTTTGAGGATTATATTTTCTAGATTTAATATAATATCTTTAATAAAATTTACAAATATAATAACAAAAATCTTTATCCTCGCATTATTTCAAATATTGCAGAAACATTTATAAAAATAATTAATTTATTTTGATATATATTTTGATAATACAATTTTTTTATATATACCCTAATATTTATCCTATTGTATAAATCCCTAAGCTTCTTGTATGAATTTTCCATCACCATACAATAGTTTTGATGATAAATATATGCCACCCTATCATAAAAAATTCTTTTTAAAATATACTATAAATCATATAATATGAAGTTTATTTGTAAACTATTGAATTTAGTGTATTAAAAATTAATAATGGACATCATATGTTGTCAATTTATCAGATATGAATTATTTATAACTAAAATATATCTTCATAGTATCCCATTTGATCACAATAAGCAACCAGTATTCCTAAAAAAGGAATAAGTAATGTAATAAAAAAAATATATGATTAGAATATAAATTTCTACCCCTAAATTATTGGTATTAAGAAAACTATTAAGTCTATTATTTTATATTCAAATGAAAATACTAATTTATGTTCTATTAGTATTATTTTATCTTCATCCATTGATGTTTCTTTTATAGAGGTGACATGAGGACTAATGAATCTAAATTTTTATACACAGGGTTTTACCTTTACATTATAGTGATATATATTCCTGTAGAAAATATTAATAGTATTAAAATTAAATTAATATAGTTTATTAATTATTAGATAAAAAATTATGAAAATTTACCTCATTTATACATTCAAAACTGAGGCTCATATCCATTCATTCTTGATAATTTCATTGAAATTATCAAGACCGATAATGTCAGTAATGGCTTATCCTTACATTTTCCCTCAAAATTCAATTAAGTATATATTTTTATCTTAGATGGTTTTATTTTCATGATTTTTTAGTGTTAATAAATTTGGAAGAAGAATTTTTGGGGTAAATGTACTCTCATAATTCCCTTTTTACTAGTTAGCTGATCCTCTACATCATCTTCAGTCCAAAAAAATTCCAGTTCTATTTCCCCTTCAATAATAACATACATCAATTAATACCTTTTCAGTAATTTTAAAAGGTTTTTAATATAAAATAAATAAAAAAAGGATATACTTTTCTATCATCTTGTATATTTATAATATTAAATAGGCATGATATGAAATTTTAAATAGCAAGTTAGACCATGTGGACATCAATGTCATCAAGGGGAATAGGTAGCTTGAGGCTCAGCTCGTGAGCTATGTGAAACCCTACCATCACCAGATATTTAAGAATTTTTTTATTTTATAGAATATATCCATGAATATTTTACATCATACCTATAAAAATAAGGTGATGATAAAAATAAATCATAATAAATTTCACGATACAAGAAAGGTATTAGTAGTTTTTCGATTCCCATTTAACAGAAACTGTTATGATAAAATAAATTACCTCAGGTAAGGAAGTACTTTTTGTGTAATGTATATCCTCATATATGTGGAGGTGTGGCTCTTATTATTGTGGTTGGTGATGTGTTTTTTTTCATATTGAACACTTTGAATAAATGGCATCGTCACATATTCCAAAAAACTAACTATTTTATTTTGCACATCTATCCATATGTGCATATTTTTCATTATCTCATTGGTATCCCCCTATGTGTTTTATTTCTAAAAGTATTATTGATGTGACATGCCAAAACTTATACCTCTAGCACTTTTCTATATTCCTACCAACCAATGGTAATAGCTATTCAAATGGTATAATAAATGGATATTCTTGTGACTAAATTGTGTAAAAAATATATAAGAAAATAAGTATTTAATATATTCTAATATTGTTTTAATGTATAAAATTTTTCTATTATTTCATAAATAAAAAATATTTCCATAATGTTATTGTATTTCTACTAATATTTATCTCTTCTAAATTTCTTAATCCTCCTTCTATAACACATGATGTTGGTGGAAGTGGCCTAGGATTTGGATTCATCAATATGAATATAATTAAAGTAACATAATTATTTTTTTGTTTCACATGACGTAAAAGATTTATCATATATTTAAAATCTATACCATTTTTTCAAATGAATCATTCACCATCCAGGATTTTTGGTTGGGGAACATTGTTTTCGATACAAACTACTTATTTTATACACTTATTATTTGTTTCATAAATTAATTTTTTGAATCAATGTGATTAATAAAAGTAATGTAAAATAAAATATTACCTCTTATAATCTACCTTAAATGTTTCTTACTCTCGATGAATAATGAAAGAATCCTATGTTTCTTAGTTTATTATGTGTACTTATATAGCTAGTGGGTGAGGTTTTACATTTAACTCTACATCCCTAAGTTAATTTTTCATAAGAATTATCTAAAATGATCTATGAACCTTTTTATAAAGCATCAATAACAATTTTATCTTGAAATTATATTATATAAATGTTCATTATAAGGGTTAATAAATAATAAATCAACATTTAATTATTTTATTTGATATAGATGTAACATCCATATGATATTGTAGTTAATCATTTTATGTTATATTATATTATTTTGGGTTTCCTTGAGTTTAGGTGATTTTTGGGGCAATAAATTAGATGTTTTTATCTTTTTCTAAGTGTTTCGCGGTTACCCCACATGGTTAGTATTAACCACGTAATATCTGTGTGAGATGTGTTTTATGCTGAAAGTTGAGTTTTTCATGGTCTTCACATTATTTTTATATTCGTGTGAGGATTCCCTTGAATTTTACATCCTGTTATGGTGTGTAAGGGTAAGACTACATGTTTCACATATAGTTACCCATAATCATGTGGTGAAACCATTCACTTTACCTATTTTTTAAAATTCTTTAGAAATGCCCAATGTACCCCCCCCCCCCCCACCCTTAATTTTAATGTGATTTCTTCTATATCCCCTCTCATTATATGTATCCAACTCTCAAGATACCATGGGAGATATTTTCCCTTCCTCCAACTTCGATCTTGGCCACCATTCCCTAGATTTCAAGAGGTTTTCAAGGTAAATATCTCTTCTTCTTCATATATTCTCTTATCCTTTCATTTTTCCATTAATTTATCCTAGGTTTCTAATTTTACCTAAACAAAAATCATTTTTTAATCTTGTTTTTAGGTTTAGTATGGTTCTATCATAGAATTTTTACTCTTATGGCTAATAGAAGAGATTGCATTTCTTATTCGGGGTTTTTTTCAAGAGAGACAGAACACATATTGATTCACCCTTCTTTGATGTACGTGTTTCTATGAAATTGATTTATTTTTTCATTTAATAATTTGATTGAATTTTATAAAAAAAATTAATTAAATTATAGAGATATGTGATTTGTATATAGCCTATCTTGATCATTTCTATGAACTTTTATCTTTGTATAAAAGGGTTTTTTCTAATGAATTTCATCCATTTCTTTGAAATGAATGTTTGGTCATTCCAATACCCTTGTGAAAAGGACATTATGGATTTTTTTAAATAATTTTTTTGTAAATTAATGGATTTCATATTTGTTCTAGTTATAAAAGGTTGAAATCCATGTTTTTTAAAGGGATTTTTTGAAATGAAAATGGTGTGTATGTTATATTAATGGCATGTTCGGAACATTGTAAGACGAATTGTTTATTCATGAGATATCATCATTGAGTGAAAATTATTATTTAACCCATTGATTGGTTCATAATTTTTATGTGATGAATTTATGATGTAGAAAGTGGATGTTCTATGTGATTGAGTTAGAGGTGAGGGAGAGTTATTGTTTATGTTATATTATTGATCTTGGAATGATTTTTTACTCATCAACAGCTTGTTTTGGTAATGGGAAATGGGTAGATAAGTAGGATATTTTGATTCATTCTATTATAAGTATAACACACACAATCTACTATAACCTAACTTTAAAGTACCCAAAAGTAACCTGGGTAACCTGCTAAATCCGTACTTGGGTCATCCCTGACACATCCTAAAGGGTATTCCTGATCCCCACATGTTGGCGACTAGTGGTCGAGAATCAAAAAAAATAAAGTGGGAATTATTTTTCCACAAGATAAAATAGTTAAAAAAGAAAATTAGTAATTAATAAATATACTGCATTCCAAAACACTCATATCAGGAAAAGTACCACTAGAAAACAAGTACAAAACCCAAAGACAACATCAGAATAATATATACTCTTAAATGGTGGATCACATACTTTGATTTTCACCCCAAAATCTCTAGGTTCCTCTATCAAGAACACCCACCACCTCTAAGAAGTGATTTCCCTTTTCCTGTACCTAGCATAAGAAACTCTACAAACTCCCAAAGGCTTAAGTATGGTGTCAGAAACACTATCCTAGTAGAATCCCACAAGGAATTCCATAAATAGTCTTTATCAAATAAACGAAATATTCTCAATTTATAATATAAAATTTAATGGTAATCTTATCACAATACAATATAAAACATTCTTTTCCAATAATTTCAATGATAATTACAAAACATATATAAAATTGAATTTCCATTAATTTAGTCACATATAATCATTTTGATCAGAATAGAAATGAGTAAATCATTTCATAAACATTGGTATGTATAAATAAGTTTCTATCATATAACTATGTTTATAAGCCCCATGGTTGATATAATCAAGACTCAAGGATCCATAATCATTTAGTGAATTAAAATTATGAATTTTCACACATCCCAATATCCCAAGCCTTGTGGGAAAAATAATATCACCTAAATAATGTACCCCCTTCCCTCATCAAGTTTATTTCATGTTGTAATTGTCAATCCATTACTAGGTAGATCTAATAAATGCCTCATGTGCATATCCTAGGCCACCCACATAACTACCCCATATCTAATGTGCTTCAAATAAATTGGATAAGGGAAAATAATTCATCTCAAATTAGTTTAATCATTCATTGTTCAAGCTAACCCAAATCAAGTTTCAAAACACAAAATTTCATTTAAAAAACTAACATAAAATGGATTTCATCAAAAATAATTATTTTTAAGAAAAATTATATCATTTAGAATCAATAAAAACTTTCATGCCTTCTATTCTCAAGAATTTTCATCAATGTTCTTATTTTAATCATTCATTTTAATATAATATCATTTTATAGAAAATAAAAAAGATTATTTCAAAAGAAATTGTTAAATAAATTTCATCGCATACTCTACCATTTCACAAAAATTTATCAAAAATATAAAATAATTATTTATTAATAAATTAGAAATCAATTTGAATTAAAAAAAACAATGGTTTCAAATGATAGTATTTTCCTTATGAAACACCTACCTCAATCATGGGATCAAAAAACACCCAACATGGGATCCACAATTTGAGGGAATTGAGAGGCTAGAACTAATCAAAGAATAATCCTTGAAATAAAATTCCAAAAACCAAGTTTCAAATTCATCAATGACATATAGATATGGAAATATGAATTCATGATTAGTTCTAGGTTATAGTTTCTTAAAGAGATTCAACACTATAATCAGCACTTCGACCCATGAAGTTTCAATGTAGTATGTCACAAAATTATCTCAAGATATCCTCTAAAGATTAATGTATTGAATAAAGTTTGAAGGAGAGGATTTTGGATATAAAATGAGGGGTTTTTTTAATTAAATTCATAAAATAAAAAAAATTAATTAGCATTGCATGATTTTTTCAACAACATTCCCCATTCTAGGATATAGAGGAAACTTCCTAGTTTGACTTCATGGTTTGAAAAAATGTGATGCAACCATGAAAAATAACTTTATTTATATTTTAATGGTTTGAAGGTAATTACACACAATTTAGACTAAACATGAACCTAATCATGCTCCCTAATCTGAAACTCTAACATAAAAAAGCATGGTTTCTTGGGTATACTGTCATGTTTTTCACTAACCACGATCTTACCATGAAAAGGCCCCAAAACATAAAATAGATTCTAAGACTAATACAAATTGATATGTGGAAGGACCTAAAAATAATATAGTAAAAAAGTATTGTATGTACCTGAAAGAAAGAGTCAGGATGTTACAGGGTTTCCCACCATAAGTGATTTTTATCCCCAAAAATCATAAATAAGTAGACTGGTCCAAAAGAAGATAAATAAAGTACTCTCTCATCAATGACACATGCTCCCATGTTTCATGACAATCATAACAACGCTACCAAAAAACCTAGACCAAAGGTATATAGTTCCCAGAAACTACCATTATCTGAGAATCAACAAGCCGAATAAGGTTCTCAATCATAGTAATATTAGGTTCCACATCAAGGTCCTCCCTATTCAAAACATGTGATAGGTATAAAATGTATTTTTTGATCTATTAAACATAACACACATAATGGATTTATGTCAAATATGGTGTAATTTAGGAAGTTATTCCACTATACTAAACCACTCAACAACCTCAAACCATCCCTTATATCGCGGGCCAACTACCTTTACATTAAAAACAGTCGGTGACCTAGCCAAGGTGAAACTTTAAAGAAAAATTGGCCTCCAAATTATAACACCAAAGTACATCGATGAATATCAAATAAGATTTATACCGGCTCTGAACCATTACTAATCATCTGGATCTTCATCAGTGTCTCATGGACCAAACTTGGTCCCATATGGGAAACAATAGTAATGTCTATCCAAAAAATAATATATTTAAAAAAATGTTCATACATGGTTCCAAGGGGTACCATATTAATGGATGATTAGTATCTATTGTTGTGGGAAAACTCAAAAAACCCCAAATGGAAATCCCATGATTCTCCAAATTCAAATACACAAGAAAACATCATACCTTCAAGAATATATATAGCCATTCTAATCTGATCGTCCATCTTAGGTTGGTATGATGTGATAAACTTTACATGGGATCCAATAAGATCGTATAGGTCTCTCCAATAATGAGATATGAACCAGAGATACCTATAAAAAACAATGGCATATGAAGCACAATGCAGTCTGACGATTTCCTGAACAAACATATTTCCCAAATCATCAAATTTGGTGGTATCATTAATAGTAATAATTTGATCTAATTTAGTCAATCAGTAAATCAACTCCCAAATATTATTCTTTCACTAATGATTGTGTGGAAACTAAACCATGAAATCCATCAATAACTCTTCCCACTTTTATATCAGAGCAAAAATGGGTTGAAGAAATATAGAGGGATTTTGATACTTGGGGTTGATATGTTGATAGGTATAATAATGGGAAAAAATAAATGATGTCTCATATCATACCTAGCCACAAAAATCAACACCTCATATCATAAAACATCCTCTTCATTCATTAGTGAAGCTCCCATAGGTAATGATGATAATCCCCCATCACGGACTTTCTCATATGAGATGAAAATATATAATAGTTCCTAAATCAAAGGATATCCAATGAATATAGAGACCATTCACCAATGGTATCCCCACCATATAAATAATTATTAATACATTATAACTCATCATAAAGTTGTTTCTCTTAGAGGATCAACTTGAGAAGAGATGATTTCAATTGAACACTTTCCAAAGTGAACCTGGTCTCATCCTCTTAGAATCCTGAATGAATTGGTGTAAAGAGATCCATGGGATTCTACTCCTCTAATGATTTCATCATGACATGGGATAGTAGATTCCTTCTCATATAATCAAAAACAATGTTCCCAATTATAGAGGTGTATAAAATGTCAATGCAAAAATATTGCAGGGACTCCACCCATCACCTATAATAATGATTATAATCTTTTCTTGATACTATATAACCCAAGATTTTGTGATAAGAGTAAATGGTATAATATTACATGAAAAGGTAGTGTCATAAAATCTTAAGAGTGTTCCTCACAACTATGATTTATAGATCATGTGTTGGATAATTCTTCTCATGAGGCTAAAGCTGATGACAACCATAAGCCACAACATGATCACTTTTCATTAAAATACAACTTACACATGAACCTGAACCATCAAAGAAGATCATGTATCCCTATACATCCCTTAGAAGAGTAATAAATGGAGAGGAAATCAAGTAGTGCTTAAACTCATCAAATGAATACTAATATTTCAAATAAAAAACAAGCCTCACTCCCTTTCTTGTTAGAGAAGTTAATGAAGAATCTATCTCTGAGAAATATTTTTACAAATTGCCCATAAAACCCTTCAAAACCTAATAAGATATTAATCCCATAGACATTACATTCTTCCTCCTATAACATGTATGATTTCACATTTTTGGGATCAACCAAAATACCATGTTCTGAGACTATGTTCACCAACAAATTCTCCTCCTAAATAAATAATTCCCACTTAAAAATATTATCATAAAGTTAGTGATTCCTCAAGATATCTGTAACTTCTCTCAAATGAAGTATATAGTCCTCTTCAGTTTTGGAGTAAACCAAGATTTCATCCTCGAATACCACAGTGAATTAATCTATATACTCGTTGAAAATATTTTTTATCAACAACATAAACAAAAAAATGAGTTTTGTTCAAGAATACTGATATAATAAGAAACTCATAGTGGCAATACCTGATCATGAAAGTGGTATTTTGGATATAAGCCTCCTTGATCCTAAGTTAGTGGTAACCAAATTAAAGATAAATATTAGAGAGAAAATTATCCCCTTTCACCTATTCAAAAAAATCATTGTGGGGTAATGAGAACTTGTTCTTGACCATAACCCAATGATCTTTAGGTAATAAATACACAAGTAAAGTGATCCATTAACCATCTTGGAGAAAATAATAGGTGTTTCCCAAGGTGAAACACAAGGTCTATTGAAGGAATTGGACATAAGTTTGTCTAATTAATCCTTCAGTTGGTTTCATACAATAAGAGGGGATAGATATTGGGTGACTACATGGAACCAATTTAATAGAATACTCTACCATCCTCGCTAGTGGTAAACCTGAAAAGTCTAAAGAAAACCCTTATGGAAACTCAAAAACTACTAGAATAAGAACACCAAATGAATATTCTTGGTCCAGTTTAAAATAATACAAGGATAGCATCCTATCCATGTCTGGAAGAGGAGGTATTTCTCAACTAGATAGCAGGTCCCATTCTCCCTGAAAAAACATGAGAGGGGAATCAAATATAGAGTATTCATATCAAGAACCAAATATTCATAGATGAGATCAATCTATAATAACGAGAAACTATGAGAGGGGAATCAAAGACCTTATTCTCTCTTTTTCTTGAGAGGTGTTACAATTTCCATCACATAAGGCCTGAGATCCATAGGAAGATTCAACAAGTCTATAATGTTGGTTGATAAAAAATAAGGAGATGCACCAGTATTAAATAAAACAGTCACTAAAGATGAAGTAATAATAATGGATCCTCTCACTATCATAGGACCCACATCATTTCCCATTGGTGAATCATCCACTGCCTGATGTTTCCTCATCCCTAATGCCTTGGAATGGAATACCACTTTTCAAGAAGCATCTTGATTCACTGTAGATAATTTGGGTACTGATGGGATCATACCACTATACAGAGCATAAAAAACATGAAAAAACATATGTATGTAACCAGAGTATCCACATAATCTATTGATATTTGGTACCTCCATGCAAGAAATCTTTGAGCGAACAACCTTAACACACTAGAAACAAGTTTTTGAGAATTTTCAAGACACTACATATGGTTTGGAGGAAGTATATTTTTGATATCCACCACCACTTTTTCCACTATGAGACTCATTTGTCTTTTCATTCTCTATAAAGGAACTAATAAAAATTCCAATAAGAGTGGGAGGAACTCCAATCAACCCTAAAATGGAATACAGGTTAATTTCTTCCATAATATCCCTATCCACAACATCATTATAAGATATAATATTAAATTAAAAGAACTAATAATGGATATCTAATCAAATAACCAACTAAAACCTTTGGACCATTAGCTTCTCATTCAACAATACCATATGTTAAAACTGGTAAAGTTTAGAGAAACGATTGGAATACCAAGTCACTGATCAATCACCTTGTTGAGGGAAAAGTAACACCATGGAATTAGCCAATACCATCAAATAATGATATAATTTATCCATAAAAATTTTCTTGAAGTATTTCCTCTCTAATTTCTCAATCTTCTTTTCCAAAACTATAGTATCCTACTATCTCCTACTTGACCCCTCAAATTTCAAGAAGACACATTTCACCATGATGGAATATAGTGTCTAGAAGAACTCAAATAGTATCTAAATATTTCCCAACCAATTATATTTATATTTAGCATCATTAGTTCCCTAGAAATATGGTTGTTTTAGATGAAAGAACTCATAAGCTTGATCTCTACTATTATACCTTTAAGGTTCCACTCCTAGATCCTAAACAATAACATGTGTGGATCATTGGACCTGATATTTGACCACTAATACTAAAACCTTTATGAGGTTCAAGTCAACTGGTGTGTTCACTTATTATATATAATCAACAACTCCATCTTGAGACTTGATCATACATCCTCTTGGGGGTATGGTACTATACAACATGTAACAACCCAACTCAGAATTCCATCTAATCCAGTACCCAAATCAACCTTCCATTAGCACGAAGGGTGTTCCCAATCCCCATTAATTGACATCATGCACTCATATATCATAAAGATAGATATGGGATTTATTTCTTCCAATAACCATAAATATAAATAGATAAATAGTGGAATGAAAATCCATAAAAACTGAAAAATCCAAAATAAGAAGATACAATCGACTAAATAACAAGGATTATGGTCAATAAAACTAATGGAAAAGGAAAATATACAAAACCACCAACACCTCCATGTACATGTGAATAAATGAAACACACACCACAATCAATATTTGAACACATTGATATTAGAATATCCACTGCATTGGGTAACCTTCCAAACGTAAAATATATAGGGGTGAGCTAAAATCCCAGAAGGGCTCCACCCACCGACCAAAAGTATAACACTTTAAAAGAGAAGATATATCATTAATGTTTAAAAATATGGATAAAAATTAGGTATTCCAAGTTTTCATTCAATAAACCAAGTATCAGTCATTTCATTTAAAACACTCTTTTCTAATAATCCAAGACTTTTCCAAACAGAAACTCAATATATTTTCTACATATCAAAACATTCATAAATTTCTATTTAAAACAGTTTTTAAATGAAAAATAGAGAAAATATATCATCATGTAATAATTTAACAAAGAGTCATACCATTGAAAATATTCATAAAATTTCATCAAGGAAACCAAATGTTCTAAAGCGAATATATCTAGAAAAAAACTCAACAAGGTCATCAATGAAGAAAAATTCATGCACCAGTATTCAATAAACACATCAATAAACCTTATCCCATATTATTGGTCTTAACCTATCATGAATTAACCAAGGAATAAATACCTTAGGTTGACCTGAGTCCCACCTAAATCCACTAGCTAGATAATAATATTAAACTAGTTCACATATTTACCTAGACTTCTCATCGAGAAACCGAGGTTGTCCCATGACATTAAAATGGAGGTGAACATTGAAAATTTAATATCATACCACAAATAATATCATCAAATTTTCAATATGAACCTAAACACTCTCTCACACCTCTTAAAACCTCATAGGAACATCCTCCTTTGTCAAGCATATTGTTTCAGTTTAATTCAATCCATCACCCTCAAAATGGATATCTAACTTCATTTATTCAAATCATTAATCATTTCCATTACATATAAAGGGTAATGTCCTATGGGTATTCAATTTTATAATAAACTATTTAATGTCTTAAGCATGAATTTATACTTTATACATACATTATTGACACTTTTAAAGCATTTCAAGGTTATTTATAAAACCATTTATAAATCATATAACTTCAAAAAATTCTAGTTTTCAAATAATCATATCAAAAATAGTCAAATCACCCATGCTTAAGAAAACCACACTTTTCTCTTGATTTCGGAAATCATCATTAAGAATATATCAAAATAAAGTTGTATATATCAATTTCAAAAATCATGATTATATTTCATTAAAACATCTTTGACATCAATTCATATCATAATCCATATTTTCCACTTTTATAAAAATTTCATGAAATCACTAATCATTGATATAACTACTAGATATAAGTAGAAACAATTAATGAAATTGAAAACACAAGATAAAATCATAAGGAATCATAGATTCATTTATAAATGGATATGTTTGGGATACCAATATTAAAATCAAGATCAACAACACCCACATAGGATACACCAAACATTTAGTAAGAGGAAGATATAATGGAAAGATAAGGTCTATGCACAATGAACAAGAAAAAACATCTAAAAAATTCCATTGGTCCCCCAACTACGGGATTCCCAAAAATACCACCAATAGAATATCAAAAATCAGTGAAAATAATAATTTAGGTATTTTTTTTAAATATGAAAGGCATTCTGGTTTGTGCCATTAAAAAATACCCAAATAAAATTCACTATTTAAATGTTATTCCAATCAAATCATAAAAGAATACTTTCTAGTACCTAAAATCATATGAGTTATGAATTTTAAATGATTCAACATGATTTTAGGATTTTAAAAGTGTGAATATGCATCATGTGGTCGATCTGGAAGAAGAAAATATAAATACACGCATTTAAAATCATTTTCTACGGAATGGGTGATGCATAAGGGTAACATAATTTTTCCATTATGCAGCTCATAAGTTTCATGTGAAGGTACTATTTTACCCTTACATAACCCTTGGAAAGAATGAGTTACCCTAACTAAGCTCAACCCTATCCTTATGCACCCTTTAGAAATTGGAATTTACCATTAAACAGTGTTTGTGGTTCCCTTACACATCCTTTGAAAATAAGGGATTACCCTTGAACAATGCATCAAAACCAAAATCTACCCTTATATAGTTATGGGTTACCTTTAAGAATAGTTTATGAGTTTAGTAGTTACACTTATTTGAATCTCAAAATACCCTTATGTTGTGCATGAACATAGCACTTACCATTACAAAACTATGGGAAAACCCCTTTTACCCTTACACATCCATTGTATATCATGAATTACCCTTACACAAAGAAAAGGTCATATGTAAGGATAAATATTTCATTAACAAATAATTAATTTTTCAAAAAATGAACATAGAAATTAAATCTAAAATACAGGTTTCTCAAAAAAAATTAAAAATTAAGTAAGATTAAATGCACCAACAACACCTCCAAAACCAAAAGAAAACAACTAGAACCAAATAATTTACCTAAAATCATAGGATGGGATATTAAATTTATCCATACTATAAGGATTTCTTCCCAATTAATCATAAAGGACATTGGTTGATCAATATTAGAGGAAGAATAAAACCCAAGATACACCCCCAAAACCAAAAAATAGAAACAATTCCAAATGTCCAACTCTTATATATGATAACTATGAAGGATTATAACAAAAAAATGGAAGAAACTGAAGAAAACATGAAACAACCACACATGAAAAACACAAGAATCATGTTAAAAATAAATTCTTGAAAAGTATACCACTGTGAGAAATAATAAAACTATGGTCACACAATATAACCAATTATAATAATTAGAGATTACTCAAGATGCAACATGACTCATTTGGAAAATAGTCTAGCCTGAAGTCATGTGACGGTAAACCAATACTACATTATCTTCTAGTAATTTCAAAAGAAAACACAAATCATCATCAAATATACCTCATGGTCACCCCAAAAATTACCCAAGATCTACTATGTTCATCTTGAAAAAAGAACCATTTACCCAAAGTAGGGACAACATCAACACAAGAAAAGAAAAGAACCAAAATTCTATGAGGCACATTAATTTCAAAAACAACTGTTATACCATATTGAATAGTCATAAGAGTACACAGGAACATAAACACATACAAATTATCTCTAAAGAACCCAAGCCCAATCAAAGAAGAAGTTGAAATAGGATTACATAAAGAAAAAAATGTACATCCTTATTTTGTTGTATCCTAGAGAATAAAGTTGATGATTTAAGAAACCATAAAACCCCATCCTTTTTTAACAGATCGTGAAAAAATAATTATCATGAATGAGAAAGGAAAAACTTTAAACATTATTGTAACACCCCAAGATTCTATTGTATGCTTCTCTTTGAATAATGTGATAGCGTGTGTTGTACGCAACATCGAGTTCTAACACACCACAATCAATAAAACTAGCCGTTATGAATAGTAATACATACTTTTTGAAATTATAAATATTTTATATTTTAAAATGGACTTCATTTTTGGATTCGGAATATCGAATGTATCCTAAGTTGAATTTTTGGTATTTTTCTGAGAACTTCCAATTTTTATGAATAGTGAAAAATACTTAAAAACAAATTTTTTAATCAAAATAATTTATAGTGATAAATTATATTATTGGGTGGTTTTAAAGTATAATTAGAATATATTTTTACCATTTTATCCAATGGTGTTCATTTGAATTAATTTCACTTTGAAATTGGACACAAACAATTGTCAATCTTTTGATATATATTGTTTCTTAAAAACACGCTATTTGTTATGACAGTGGGAATTAATTATAAAATTAATTAATGAAACTTATATGTTTGGAATTTTGTAAAATAGACATCATTTTTGAATTCGGAATATCAATTATAGCTTAGGGTGAAATTCGGGCATTGTTCTGAAAAACATCAATTTTTTATGAATAGTGAAACCACTAAGTGGTAGTTAAAAAACATTAATTTTCATAAAACTTAATTTTACCGCTTATGTGAATGGAATTTAGAAAATCTGAGAGACATGGTTAATATCAAGTAGTAAAATTTGGTTCAATGAGATGAAAATAATTTTTGGTGAATAGTAACTTTTTACTTTTATTTACCACGGTTAAAAGTAAATAGGGTAATTAAGGGTAAAAATGATATTAATATTACCCTAACACATGTCCCAACTATATTGTACAAGTGAATCTCGACCAAAAACAACCTTAGGAATAAAATATTATCATTTAGGTCCACTTGGATTATATTAGGACATTTATTATTATTTAATTCAAAGAAGAGTTAAAAGAGTTAAAATCAAAGTTTATTTACTAAAACATTTTTAATATAGGGTTATACATAAGATAAATTCGAATGTAAATATTAATTAGAAAGTTAAAAATATTTCCTACATAATTATATTTTATTTATAATTTTTATAAATTAAATAATTTAACTTATTTATGACACAATGATGATGCAGTAATTACGATAATAGTGAAAATTTAAAATAATTTATATTATAAATACCCAAATAAATATAATTTGAGACTTTTTATGAATTAAACTAATTTTATAGGTTAATATGACATTTTAGGATTTACTTAATTAACTTTTTTCGAAGTAATAATTCTGTTATGATTTTCACAAAAATCAATTATTGAATAGTGTCAAAATTAACTAAAAGAGTTTTTAAAAAAAATATTATATTATTAATTGATATTCAATTCCTAAAAATCTAAGGTTCGTCCAATAGACTTATATAATGATAGGTGTATCATTAATGTACCACTTGGGGGTCTCTTGGATGTATATAGTAAGTTTATTAACTATATAATATAAAATACAAAGTGACATGGTAAATGTCAAACTAATTAACTAAGAGTTAAAACTAAAAGATAAGGTTAATATAATGACCCAAACCTGTATAAATTCTGTTGGTTGAGTAGTTTTAGACCCATAACCACCTTAACCTTTAAATAATACCCTTTTTAGTCATTAGAAACCGAATATGAATTTATTATAGAATAATATTTCTAGCTTTTCCAAAGGTGCCCCTCACCCCTCTTATAAAAGGGTACTACCCCTTCTCATTAATTCACACCTTCCAAGCATTTTGGTTCGGCCATCCCCTGCCCAAATACTCTCTCAAATTCCCTAATTTAATCCTAGAGGCATTCTTTTAGTCATAAATCCAGCCTAAGGATCCCTTTTGATCAAATCAAAAGGAATAACCCGAAGAAGACGTAATGATTTCACCACCCTTTTTCAAGTTCCTTTCTTCTTCCACTTCTTCCTTTTTTGTTATTACCATTATAAAATAATAAATCCAGTATATTATATATACTTTTATGTTATTATAAACATGGTACAACCATATTTCAGTATTCTATCCATCCTTTGAATGACATGTCACCATACGTGCGTACGTACGGCTTACCGTCTCCACGTCGTGGTGTAATTGTTATTCAAAACATTATTGTTTGGATGGGTATAATAATGATTTTTAATTCATTTAAATAATAAATATAACATGATAATGATTATGTATATATGATAATCCATCCAATTATATATTATTTTAATATCAAAAGAATGATATTGTCGCTCGTGCGTACGTACGGACTACCGTCTCCACGAACGCGATGAGATTCATTCTCAATCGTATCCATTCAAGTATAATTATCAATTTATGATTTAAAAATAATGTTTAAGGACTTGATATAATTCTGGATATGAATAAGATACAACCTATCCATGAAAAACCTGGCTTACGTAACAAAACATATAAAAGAAAATGAGTAAGTTAACACCCGAAACGACGATAATACTAAGATATTATTAACAAAGAAATATTAAAAGATAATATATGATATCAAATTAATTTATATGATTATTGTATAATTTAATAATATTATTTCACCATTATACATGAGGTTAACCTACCCCAACCATGGAAAAGTACAAGGTAAGGGTTTATTTCGCAATCTCTTCATTATCCAAGGTTGTTTATACGTAATAATCTACTGGGATTTCTTTATCATCCACATCCATGTTTATTAAAAATGTATTTCAAATAATTATTACTATTTACTATAATATGGGTTAAAGTCATTTATACCCTTGTTGAATTTTATAATTGGTTTATAAAGGAATCTTTCCATCGTTTTCCAAACAAGGTCCTTTTTAACCTTTTCGACAAAATTAAGGTAAGAATGTTTTTTTTAACTTATACGGAAGGTGTGGCTATTTTCCTCCATTATAAAATCGTCGAAGCTTCACATAAAAGCTTATAAGAATATTTTCCAAGAAAATGTTTTATTTTTTAAATATATGACTCTTAAATGATTTCAAAATAAAAAGATATATTTCTCTAAAAAGCGTTTTGTTTTCATCTATGTCAACATCCTTTGATGGATTTTACTCTTATTTGAAGTTGATTTATTATGATACAAAACTTCTATATTGTATTGAAGGTTTTGTGATATGTTTGAATGTGGATGTGTTATTTTGATACCATTCATGGTTTATGGATGAAGTATTTACATTTCGTATTCTAGTTTTAATACGAATGTTTATGTTATGTTTAAACCTTTTCCTATGGGAATGCATTGGACTTAATATGTGACGGGTGGAGCCCATTATAGCTCCTCGATGCATCATTAGGTCTCATGAGACAAACTAGTGTCTTAACACAAGGCCTTGACAAAATCTTATTTGTAGTCTTGGCACGAGGCCTTGGATATGTGGTTATGACAGTCTGGCATTATGCATTCCATCATTATGAAAGTGGTTATTGATATTGCATGTGATTATTCTATTAGTAGAATATCCATGTGAATAAGTAAATGGCATTATTTCATTTTATTTTTGCCATACTATGTTGAAGTTCAAGTTTAAAAAGGCTTTTTTTTAGTTATACATTGCCGTAAATGATTATTCTTATTTATGAAAGTTTCTTCTATATTTTTATCCTTACTGGGCATTTGAGCTCACCCCCTTTTCTATGTTTTATTTTTCCCAGGATGTGACGAAGTAAATTATGAATGACCTGAAGAGATAGTATGAGGGGATAATAATGTAGACAATGGAGACTATGTTGTTTTAGTTTTCAATTTTATGATGTAATGTAAAACTTTATGAATATATCTAGTGTTTCCAAGGCTACTAAACTAATCGGTCTTTCGAGATTTGATCTTTGTTTTGATCATGCCAATGTTATGTAATATTGCACCGACTCTGGCTAACTGGGGTCGGGGTGTTACAGTTGGTATCAGAGGAATTTTAGTACAAACCTTGGAAGCTAGATTTAGATAAACTCTGATTAGAGCACATAGAACGAAGGTGTACTTTGAGGATTAGTATAGAAGAACTTCCTATAATTTTGGTATTGTAGAGATTTTGTGAGTTTTTTGGGGAATACATCCCTGTCTAGATACGAGCAGGTAGAGGCGGCTCTGGCATAGATGTACCTAGGGGTAAAACCCAAAAACACCGCTTTGAGCTAGACTCGAATGAGAACTGGTGCACAACAACGGGCATTTCTGCACTCTTGGTTACGACACTATCAGGGGATATGCTTAGGATAACACTTAGTTTCTTTAAAAATCATTATGAAGGGTTTATGAATATATACTTCCTCAAAGAAAACATTTTTATGATTATGGATTATATCAATAAATAGTTCAATTTATGTTAAGTGTTTTATAAGTATGAAATTATGTATTTTGATTCATAAACTGATGTAGTTTATTCCATTGTTTAGAAATGGCGCCTAGTTGAAGAAATGGAAACGGTATCAATGCACGCACTCCATGTACGGATTTCCCTCCTGCTCAAGATAATTATAGTGGAGCTGGTGATGCAACTGGTGCTGATCATCTAATCACCATACCGGGACAACTCACTCAGGTTATGAATAATAACCTTACCCATATGGAGCACCCTGATCTGCAGCGTGGAGGATCAATGTTAGATCGCTTCATGAGGAAACAACCACCAAAGTTCAATGGGAGTACAAATACCTTAGTATCTGATCAATGGATAAATTCCCTAGAGAAAATATTTCATGATTTGGGGAGTAGTGAAAGGGAAAAAGTTATCATGGAAGTTTACCGCCTCACTGGAGATGTTGATCAATGGTGGTCATTGATTCAAAACACGAAGGAAGATGATGAAGTATCAAATATGGAATGTAGGGAGTTCAAAGATCTGTTTTTAGAAAATTACTTTCCTCATGACCATCGAGCATATATGGAAAGGCAATTTATGAGTTTGAGACAAAAGGAGGATGAGAATGTCACAAAGTATGAGGCTAACTTTACAAGGTTAGCAAGGTATGCTGGAGATTATATACATAACCCAAGAAGTAATATTGATCATCTCTTTGATGGGTTAAAACCATTTCTCCATCGAGCATTAGTCTCACAATCCTTCTAATCATACAAAGACATTGTCTCATGTGCTATCAAGACAGAAAATGAATTCTCTATGTCTTATTACTTTAAATCAAAGCAAGATAAGAAGAGATCTGCTGATAAATTTGGGAATGGAAATAAGGGGAATAAGGGAAAAGTTGAATATCCATCAGGTGGTGAATGTGGGAAGAAACACCCCGGTACTTTCTTGAAGGGAATTGGTGTCTGTTACAAGTGTGGTGAATAATGCCACCAAGCTCGTGATTGCAAAGGGAAGAAGGAAGCTACCAATGTTCAGTGCTACAATTGTAGGGAGTTGGGACATTATTCAAATGAATGTCCTAAGCATCAGGGGAACTTATCATATAAAAGGCCAAGGGAACAAGGCCAAGATTATGCTATCACTACTGCTGAGGTAGAAGCTCCGAAAGACGTGGTGGCAGGTAATTTAATGGTTTCCTCAAGTTTAGAAAATGCATTATTTGATTCTGGATCATCGCATTATTTCATATATTCCCAGTTTTCTAAGAAAATTAGATATTTCCAATTTGATTTAACAAGGGAGTTTTCAGTTAAAACTCCTAAGGGAAGTATCATTACAACAAAGTTTTGTGAATCATTCCCCATTATAGCACATAAATGTTCTTTATCTGCTGATCTCATCGTCATACCTATGATTGAGTTTGATATAATCCTCGGTATGTATTAGCTTTCGGGATATGATGCGAAGATTTATTGTAAGAAGAAATAGGTTACGATTTTTTATAATGATGATAAGGAACGCCTTATCTTTAGAGCAGAATCGTCACCACCAAATTCTTATCTAGATCCACCCCCAGTAGCTCAACTAAATTCAATTATCGGGGAGGAAGAGGATGAAATTACAGTGGGTGAGGAAAGGAATGTTCAAATAGAGGATGTACCTATTGTGAAAGAATATGTAGATGTTTTTCTATAATATTTACCTGGACATCCTCCAGAACGAGAAGTTCAGTTTTCCATTGAATTAATTCCTGGATCAAGGCCTATATCGAAGACCCCTTATAGAATGGCCACTGTAGAATTAGTTGAACTAAAGAAAAAACTAGAGGAATTGAGTAATAAAAGATTTATTCACCTTAGTGTTTCTCCATGGGAGCCCCTGTTCTTTTTGTTAAAAGGAAAGATGGATCTATGAGGTTATTTATCGACTATATGGAGGAGATCAATGCTATAAAAATAAAGAACAAGTATCCCCTACCTCACATTGATGATTTATTTGACCAATTGCATGGAGCTCAATACTTTTCAAAGATTTACCTTCGATCTGGATACCATCAGTTGTGTGTGAAGAAGGAAGACATTCCAAAGACAGCATTTCAAACCTGGTACGGGCATTACGAGTTTACAGTAATGCCTTTTGGATTGACTAATTCACCCTCTGTATTCATGGATCTGATTAATAGATTTTTCAAGGAATATCTCGATGAATTTGTGGTGGTATTTATTGATGATATCTTGGTATACTCAAAAATCTACTAAGATCATTAAAATCACTCGCGCATTATCCTGAAGAATCTGAGAAGAAATGAATTATATGGGAAGTTTAGTAAGTGTGAATTCTGGATTCATGAGTTTTCTTTTATTGGCCATATTCTCTCTAAAGATGGAATCTCTGTTGACCCTTCTAAGACCAAGTCAATCCAAGAATGGCCAGCACCTACGAGTATAACTAAGGTATGCAGTTTTATTGCTTTGGCAGGTTATTATCGACGTTTCATCCAGAATTTTTCCCGGTTGGCTAACCCCTTAACAAAGCTCACACGTAAAGGGGTTAAATTTGTTTGGACAAAATAGTGTGAAGAATGTTTTGAAGAACTGAAGAGAAGAATAGTCAATTCTCCTATATTGACTCTACCATCGGGGAATTATGGGTTCATTATTTATAGTGATGCATCAAAGAAAGGACTTGGTTGTGTCCTTATGCAGAATGATAGGGTTATTTTCTATGCATCATGACAGTTGAAAATTCATGAACAAAACTATCATACTCATGATCTCAAGTTAGCAGTTGTGATCTTTGCTTTAAAGATATGGAGGCACTACCTCTATGGTGAAAAATGTGAGATTTATACTGATCACAAGAGTTTGAAGTATATTTTCTCACAAAAAGAACTCCACATGAGGCAAAGGAGATGGTTTTAATTACCCAAGGATTATGATTTCATGATACACTACCACCCGGGGAAGGCAAACAAGTTGGAAGATGCTTTGAGCAGAAAAGATCACGGAGTTTTGAACAATATGAGAATTGAAAGGGATCCAATTTTCATGGATCTAGTGAAGATGGTAATGGGAATAACCAGGGAAGGTGAAACATCAATGCTTTTTCAAATGGTTGCCAAACCATCTTTACTTGAAAGGATTAAGAGTTCTCAGACCGATGATGATGAATTTCAAAAGAAGATTAAAGCTGTGAATGATGGGAGATTGAGAGACTTTGTGTATGAAGAAGGAATTTTGAAATTAGGGAAGAGGCTTTGTGTTCCTGATATACCTGATCTAAAAAGGTAATTGTTGGATGATTCTCAGAGTTCCAATTTCTCTATACACCCTGGGAGCACAAAAATGTATAGATATTTGAAAGAACATTTTTGGTGGGACAACATGAAGAGGGAGATTTCTGATTTTGTGTTAAGATGTATGGTTTGTCAACAAGTGAAAGTTGGAAGGCAACAGCCTAGAGGAGTCAT
Source organism: Viscum album (assembly GCA_963277665.1). Lineage (NCBI taxonomy): Eukaryota > Viridiplantae > Streptophyta > Magnoliopsida > Santalales > Viscaceae > Viscum > Viscum album. The sequence continues at coordinate 197,498,564 of OY728121.1, read as the reverse complement.
GCAACCTCTTCCCATACCGGAGTGGAAATGGGACAATATTACGATGGACTTTGTCATGGGGCTACCAAAGACTCCTAGAAGGAATGATGCAATATGGGTAATTGTTGATCGTCTTACCAAGTCAGCACATTTTCTTACTATAAAGGAAGATTTACCACTAGAACGACTAGAAAGACTATATATTAATGAATTTGTGAGACTTCATGGAGTACCCCTATCAATTTTTTCCGATCGTGATCCCCGTTTTACTTCAAGATTCTGGAAAAGTCTTCAGAAATCCTTGGATACTGAACTTCATTTGAGCACTACCTACCACCCTCAAACAGATGGACAATCAGAACGAACTATTCAAACCTTAGAAGACATGTTGAGATCCTGCTCACTTGACTTTCAGGGTATGTGGGATCAATATTTACCTCTAGTAGAATTTTCCTATAACAATAGCTTCCATTCGAGTATTCATATGGCACCATATGAAGCGTTATACAGAAAGAGATGTCACACACCAACCTGTTGGGATGACGTTGGTGAAAGAAAACTTGTAGGCCCAGAACTGGTGGAGGAAACGATTGAAAAGGTGAAGGTAATCGAAAACCACATCAAAGCAGCTCAAAGTAGGCAGAAGAGCTATGAAGATAATCGAAGGAAGGATTTTGAATTTCAAGTCAGTGATCATGTTTTCCTAAAGGTATCTCCATGGAAAGGAGTCATACGTTTTGGTAATAAAGTTAAATTGAGTCTCAGGTACATCGGACCTTTTGAAATTCTAGAATGAATTGGGGATGTAGCTTACCAATTGGCAATGTCGGCAAGTCTCTCCAAAGATCACGATGTGTTCCACATATCTCTATTGAGGAAATACATGCTTGACCCAACACATGTACTCACCTATGAGGAATTAGAACTGGAACCCGATCTATCTTTTTGCAAAGAGCCCGTCAAGATTCTTGATATGAGAGAACAAGTACTGAGAAACCGGATGACGCGTCTTGGATAAGTTTTGTAAAGAAATCATAAGTTGGAAGAGGCAACGTGGAACCTGAGGAACATATGATGAAGAACCACCTGAGTCTTTTCACGCGGTAGTATTCTAGAAATTTCGAGGAAGAAATTATTTGAAGGAGGGGAGAATGTAACACCCCGAGCTTCTACGGTATGCTTCTCTTTGAATAATGCGATAGTGTGTGTTGTACGCAACATCGAGTTCTAACACACCACAATCAATCAAACTAGACATTATGAATAGTAATACCTAATTTTTTGAAATAATATATATTTTATATTTCAAAATGGACTTCATTTTTGGATTCGGAATATTGAAATTATCCTAAGTTGATTTTTTGGTATTTTTCTGAGAACTTCCAATTTTTATGAATAGTGAAAAATACTTAAAAACAACTTTTTAAATCAAAATAATTTATAGTGATAAATTATATTATTGAGTGGTTTTAAAGTATAATTAGAATATATTTTTACCATTTTATCCAATGGTTTTCATTTTAATTAATTTCACTTTGAAATTGGACAAAAATAATTGTCAATCTTTTGATATATATTGTTTCTTAAAAACACTCTATTTTTTGTGATAGCGAGAATTAATTATAAAATTAATTAATTCAACTTATATGTTTGTAATTTTTTAAAATATACAGCATTTTTTAATTCGGAATATCAATTATATATTAGGTTGAAATTTTGGAATCGTTCTGAAAAACTTCAATTTTTTATGAATAGAGAAACCACTAAGTGGTAGTTAAAAAACTGAATTTTTCATAAAACATAATTTTACCGCTTCGGTGAATGGAATTTCGAAAATCCGAGAGACAAGGTTAATATAAAGTAGTAAAATTTGGTTCAATGAGATTAAAATAATTTTTGACGAATAGTAACTTTTTACTTTTATTTACCACAATTAAAAGTAAATAGGGTAATTAAGGGTAAAAATGATATTAATATTACCCTAACACATGTCCTAATTCTATTGGACAGGTGTATCTCGACCAAAAACAACCTTAGGAATAAAATATTATCATTTAGGTCCACTTGGATTAGATTATGACACTTATTATTATTTAATTCAAAGAAGAGTTAAAAGAGTTAAAATCAAAGTTTAATTACTAAAACATTTTTAATATATAGTTATACATAATATAAATTCGATTTTAAATATTAATTATAAATCTAAAAATATTTCCTAAATGATTATATTTTATTTATAATTTTTATTCATTAAATAATTTAATTTATTTATGACACAATGATGATGCATTAATTACGATAATAGTGAAAAATTAAAATAATTTATATTATAAATACCCAAATAAATATAATTTGAGACTTTTAATGAATTACAATAATTTTATAGGTTAATATGACATGTTAATATTTACTTCATTAAATTTTTTAGAAGTAATAATTCTGTTATAATTTTCAAAAAAAATCAATTCTTGAATAGTGTCAAAATTGACATAAAAGAGTTTTTAAATCAAATATTATATTATTAATTGATATTCAATTCCTAAAAATCTAAGGATCGTCCAAGAGACTTATATAATGATAGGTTTATAATTAATGGACCAATTTGGGGTCTCTTGGATTTATATAGTAAGTTTATTAACTATATAATATAAAATACAAAGTGACATGGTAAATGTCAAACTAATTAACTAAGATTTAAAACTAAAAGATAAGGTTAATATAATGACCCAAACCTGTATAAATTCTATTTGTTGAGTGGTTTTCCACCCATACCCACCTTAACCTTTAAATAATACACTTTGGAGCCATTATAAACTGAATATTAATTTATTATAAAATAATATTTCTAGCTTTTCCAAAGGTTCCCCTCACCCCTCTTATAAAAGGGAACTCCCCCTTCTCATTAATTCACACCTTCAAAGCCTTTTGGATAGTCCAACACCTACCCAAATACTCTCTCAAATTCTCTCATTTAATCCTAGAGGTCTTCCTTTATCCATAAATCCAGCCTAAGGAGCCCTTTTGATCAAATCAAAAGGAAGAACCCGAAGAAGAGGTAATGATTTCACCACCCTTTTTCAAGTTCCTTTCTTCTTCCACTTCTTCTTTCTTTGTTATTACCATTCTAAAATAATAAATCCAGTATATTATATATACTTTTATGTTATTATAAACATTTTACAACCATATTTCAGTATTCTATCCATCCTTTGAATGACATGTCACCATAGGTGCGTACGTAGGGCTTACCGTCTGCACGTCGTGGTGTAATTGTTATTCAAAACATTATTGTTTGGATGGGTATAATAATTATTTGGAATTCATCTAAATAATAAATATAAAATGATAATTATTATTTATATATGACAAACCATCCAATTATATATTATTTTAATATCAAAATTATGATATTGTCGCTCATGCGTACGTACGGACTACCGTCTCCACTAACGCGATGAGATTCATTCTCCATCGTATCCATTCATGTATAATTATCATTTTATGATTTAAAAAAAAATTTAAGGACTTGATATCATTCTGGATATGAATAAGATACAACCTATCCATGACAAACATGGCTTACGTAACAAAACATATAAAATAAGACGAGTAAGTTAACACCTGAAACGACGATAATACTAAGATATTATTAACAAAGAAATATTAAAAGATCATATATGATATCATATTAATATATAAGATTATTTTATAATTTAATAACAATTATTTCACCATTATACAGGAGGTTAACCTACCCCAACCAATTAAAAGTATAAGGTATGGGTTTATTTCGCAATCTATTCATTATCCGAGGTTGTTTATACGTAATAATCTACTAGGATTTCTTTATCATCCACATCCATGTTTCTTAAAAATATATTTCAAATAATTATTAATATTTACTAGAACATGGGTTAAAGTCATTTATACCCTTTTTGTCTTTTATAATTGGTTTATAAAGGAATCTTTCCATCGTTTTCCAAACAACGTCCTTTTTAACCTTTGCGACAGAATTAAGGTAAGAATGTTTTTTTAACTTATACGGTGGGTGCGGCTATTTTCCGCCATTATAAAATCGTCAAAGCTTCCCTTACAAGCTTATAAGAATATTTTCAAAGAAAATGTTTTATTTTTTAAATATATGACTCATAAATGATTTCAAAATAAAAAGAGATATTTCTCTAAAAAGAGTTTTGATTTCATCTATGTCAACATCCTTTGATGGATTTTACGGTTATTTGAAGTTGATTTATTATGATACAAAACTTCTATATTGTATTGAATGTTTTTTGATATGTTTAACTGTGGATGTGTTATTTTTATACCATTCATGGTTTATGGATGAAGTATTTACATTTTGTATGCTATTTTTAATATGAATTTTTATGTTATGTTTAAACCTTTTGATATGGGAATGCATTGGACTTAATATGTGACGGGTGGAGCCCGCTATAACTCCTCGATGCATCGGTAGGTCTCATGAGACAAACTAGTGTCTTGGCATAAGGCCTTGAAAAAATCTTATTTTTAGTCTTGGCACAAGGCCTTGGCTATGTGGTTATGATAGTCTGGCATTATGCATTCCATCATTATGAAAGTGGTTATTGATATTGCATGTGATTATTCGATTAGTAGAATATCCTTGTGAATAAGTAAATGGCATTATTTCATTTTATTTTTTCCATACGATATTGAAGTTCAAGTTTAAAAAGGCTTTTGTTTTAGTTATACATTGCCTTAAATGTTTATTCTTATTTATGAAAGATTCCGCTATATTGTTATCCTTACTGGGTTTGAGATCACCCCCTTTTCTATGTTTTATTTTTCCCTGGATGTGAAGAAGTAAATTATGAATGACCTGCAGGGATAGTATGAGGGGATAAGAATGTATACTATGGAGACTATGTTGTTGTAGTTTTCATTTTTATGATGTAATGTAAAACTTTATGAATATATCTATTGTTTATAAGGCTACTAAACTTATCGGTATTTCGAGAATTGATCTTTCTTTTGATCATGCCAATGTTATGTAATAATGCACTAACTCTGGGTAACTGGGGTCGGGGCGTTACAATTATAAATTACATATTAGTGATATACTCATCATATTGAATTTCCCTTATATTCAAACTCCTCAACCCAAATATTCTAAAAAAAAATTATAAAAGCAGGAGTAGAAATGGAATTATATAAAACCTAATACATACTTGATCAAGTTATAATAAAATAATGGAACTGGAAAACACAAAACATTACCATCATGAAACATGGTAAAACCATAAAGATAACTCCTAATGTAATAAGGTCCCCAATAATAAAATAATTACATCAATAAAAACTCAAATAGTCTTCACTTTAACGTTGGGATCAACACAAGGAAAACCAACATCTTCTTCCATTGACATATCCTCTATTGTGTGTTACATATTCACTCTAAAACCTATATATGGTTCCCTATTATATTGAAAAAAAATTATACCATAATTTTCGTAGAATATGAAGATCCCTGTCCATGTAGAGGTACAAAGAAACCCTATAAGAACCTATACAAATGACCCTGATGACCATAGGTGATATAGACATTAGGATACTTCTTAAAAGAACACTTCATGTGACTCAACATCCAACACTAGTAGTAAAATAAGATATTATTTACATAGGAATCCATATTGGAAAATCCCAATGGCCTTTTCATATCACTACACATAGGGTATGACTTGGAACATTTCAGTTTTCCCTTTATATAGATTCTTCCACCAGAACCAAGAAAAATAGAAATTCTCAATGCATATGTAGCTCATGTGATGTATACTTTAGACTTTAAAGAATATATCAGTGATGTACCAAATGAGTCAAGGAAAAGAGAAAAGACAACCTATGATTGATCTAAACAAAGTCCTTTCTAGAAACACCACAACATTATGACCTCATTTGTAGACATAGTTGGAGAATATAGTGCCAACTCAATAAAATTGTGAGCATACTCCAACACTGCTTCATCTCTTTACATGAGATACATACACTCTATAGATTTCAGTACCTTTACTAAAATTATAAATAATTACTAAAAAAACATGCCACAAAAGTTTCCAAATAATGGTCCTTCTGTGGCTTAACCTGATTAACATACTTACACCACTTATAACCCTGACTCTCGACAAATAAGGTCACAAAATTATCCTTGAGAGATTTTGGAAACTCAAGATAGATGAAGATCTCCTTAATCCTCTATATCCATGTCCCTGCTTCCAAATAATCCCATTGTCTAATTATTTTAAGAGGATTCAATCTTTGAAACCCATGAATGTAATCCACATACTAGGGTATAAGAGGAAAAATATAGGGTACTAATTCTGAATCTAACAAATCAACCATTCCATGAGAATATTGATCCACTATAGTGTCCATTAAACCATAATGGGTGGGGAAGTACTCTAAAAAGAATAAAAAATAATCAAAACAAACTTTATAATTCAAGTCTCACAAGATAGAACACATAATAATAAAATTCCTTAATACACTATTTTAAACAATCCAAAAGACAACAAACCCAAGTCTCAACCTCTTTACAAAATAAATTAACATCTTTAACATAAGTGGGTTTAACCAAAATCAATTTCAAAATAATATCCATTATTTGATCCAAAATTTTCACCCCTTTGAAAACTTTTAAAGGAAAAAAGAAAATTATTATTAAAATATTTTAAAAACCAGACCATAAATCATTTCACACTTAATCCTTTTGAATATTTCCATCAAATTTTGTTACCAACACATGAAGATGTTGGAAAATTATCGAACTCTAATACTTTCCAAAATTAAGAAACCAAATTTTCCCTAAATCTTTTATTATAATAAATTCAAAATATTTTAGAAACATTAGAAAAGAAACTCTATTTTGAATTAAAAAAAATTCCAAAACTATAATAAATTTTCAACTATTTTATAAAAAATACAAGATTTTGATTTTTAAAATATAGGTTAAACAAACAAAAAAACATAAAAAAACTATAATAAATAATAGTTTTTAAAATCTTGGAAACATTATTTGGTAGACAATGGTCCAATCATGAAAATTCTATTGAGAATCAACTAGAGTTGGTTTCACGATCTATACACAGTTTTCCAAACTATGCATAAGATTTTTCAGCCATATGAATTCTCTATAAAGCCCAATATTCTCAAAAAAATCATAAACTTAAAATGAAAAAAAGAAAAACCCAAAAGAAAATCCCAAAGGTATCAAATTAATTTTTGTATTGGGTTCAAACTAGACATATTCTCATCCCAAACATCCCCAGAAACCAAAGAATCATATCATGTGGGAAGTGATCAAGAACTCTCCAATTATTGACTACATTAATCTCAATTATTCTACCTCCAAAATACTATACATATCATAATAACAAGTTAAAACCTCCCTTTGATACCATTTTTAATGAACTTACCTAAGATACCTTATAAACCGGCATGAAAAATTGATCTACCACTAGCTTGAAGGGTGTTCCTAGTCCCTACGAGCTGATGAAAATCCATCGAGCATTAGAAAGAATGATATGGGAACAATTTCTCCCAACAACCACAAACATAAAATGATAAAGAGAAGAATGAAATGATAAAAAACTAATATATCCCAAATTATAAGATACAGGTAACTGGATAATAAGTTCTATGTACAATTCAATTTTAAACAAATTAAAATATACCAAAACACCGATGTCTCTATGTGAAAGTGATTTAATTAGACTTTAATCTCTATAAAATCTTGAACCCAAAGATATAAGAATATCCACTACATCCAGAAACCTGCTAAACATATAATATATAGGTGTGAGCTAAAATCATAGTATCTCTCCATCTATTGAGCTAAAGTATAAAACTTTAAAATAGAACCTATATAATAAATGGTTGAAAATAATTAACCAAGTTATGTTTTCCAAATTTTATTTCAATAAAACCAGTGTCAATAATTTTTCATTAAAAACACTTTTTCAATAGATGTAATCCTTTTTAAAAAAAGATGCAATTTATTTTCCGCATATAAAAACATTCACAAATTACAGTTTAAAATTGTCTTTAAATTCATAATAAATGACTGAGTACATCAAGCCATTATTTTCCAAATAGGCATACCGTTGAAAATATTCAGAAAATTCCATCATGGAAACTAATGGTGAAAAAGTGAATCAATCTAGAATAAATTCAAAATGGTCATTAATGAATCAAAGTTTGTGCTCTTGTATTCAATCAACACACTAATCAACCTCATAAAAATTCTAGGTCATACCCTATCCAATATTAGTCAAGGGGAAAATCTCTTAGTTTTACCTAAGTCCCACCTATGTCCACTAGCCATAGCATAATAATAAAATAGTGCACATGTGTAACTATAATTCCGACATATATCTCAAGTCACCCCATCACATTTAAATGGAGGTGATCATTTCAATAGAAATATCATAACATAAATCATATCATCTCATATTATTTGAAAAATGAATCAAATGTCTTTCTCACACCTCTGAATGCCTCATAGGAACATCCCACTTTAAAAATCATATTAATTCAGTTACATTAAATTGAATTCATCACCACTAAAAGGGATATATCATTTAATTCATTCAAATCATCAATAATTTATATTTCTCATAAAGGGACATGTCTTATAGGTTTTCCATTTTACAATAACCTATTTAAAGTGCCAAAGAGACCTTTCTCTATTCCACTTGGAATAACAGGACATTCAAAGAATTTTAAGGCCATCTACCATCAATAAAACATATAACTTTAATAAATATTAGTTTTTATAGAATACTTCCAAAAATGTTCAAAGAACATAAGCTTTAGAAATCATCAATTTTATTATCATGAACCAGCCCGGGATGCCATCTGACCCGACATCAGACCTGGTCCGTGGAAAGTCTTGAACGGCATTCATGATCCCCACGGGCTGGAAACTAGTGTCGAGAATAAAAAAGAATACAAGTGGGAACAATTTATCCCAAAATACCAGGATAGATAAAAGGAACTCAACAAGAAGATATCCAACAACTGATCATAGATAATTCACAAGCTGATCTAGATAAAAATTACAACTAAACAAAATTGAAACTCAAACCAGATGAAACCAAACTGCTGCCAACACAATCTCCATATGACCATAGTGTCACCACCATCTACAAGACCCAACTACTCCAAGACCCAGATCAAACTAGAAAACCAAATGAAGTTTCTAAATCTTCAAAAAAGTTTGGGTCTACTAACACCGAATAGTACAAGTATGGTGTGAGATAAAATATCTCTATAGGAAACCACCAAAGTTCCAAGCAATTACTTTCCCAAAAACATTCAATTAATACTAATTTGAAATACATTTATAAAAAAATATGGATTTATCATTTGGGTAAAAAACACTGCATTTCCTTTTTAAAACAACACAGACACAAACACACACCACATTTCTTTTTTCAAAAAAAATATTTTACCTCTTTAAAACCAAATCCCAAACAAAGGGTTACAGGGATATGCTAAAAATAAATTAGTAGTTTGAACCAAAAAATAAGTGTAAAAAAATACAAACAATAAATTATAGAATGTAACCATGGGAGATCTGAAATATCCCCAGACCATCTATTGGACATACTCTATTCAGAACAACCTACTGACATATGGTGAAGCTCCTATGTCTATAACTAACTAGCCACCCTCAATTGACCAATCCAGTGGAACATCCCACCGAGCCTCTCCAAAAATCTAGGGGGTACCAACCCATTTAATTTGGGTTGGTCAGAAACCATCACTCGATCCTCCAAAATATGCCCAAAAACCCATGGTGATAGTATACTGTGTTTGTGAGAGGCCATCACACACATGACTCACCTTACCAGCTATCACAATAGTTTCCTACCCCAAACACGAACACTACTATATGACAACCCATGAAGATAAATCACTCTTATAGAGTTTACCACTATATATATATATATATATATTCATTAAGGATCCAACTAGGCTACCACATCACTTATGAATTCAACCCTTTCATTGAATACATGAAAATTTCCAAACATGCCATTAGCTTTGTATACCCAATTGCATTTACCAAAAACAGTATGCAAGCTCTTTCCAAAATAACATCAACACCACTTTTTTTGAATTGACAAATGGGACCTTAAGTTCCCAATTTCCAATATATTTTCATAGAATCTTTTCCAAACTATGGGGAAATACATAATCCTATAAATCATACCAAACTACCCCCATTAAGCCAATCATTCACCAAAATATACTCCATTTTTCATTTCAAAAACCAATTTAAAACCATAAAAGATGTCTAAAGGTATAAAATGGTCTTTCACTCCACTTTGAAACCAAACATCCTTTACAAAGTACCAAATGAGCCATGATTTCAAGATTAACACTAAAAACACTTTGGAGTAACTTGATACCCACGGGCCTTTAATGAAATGCCAATAATTTTAAAGTAATAGAGAAGGAGAAAGGGGTAAAGGTTGTGAAATATGGTTATTAAAATTAATCCAAGCCATTTTCATTTGTGTTCTCATCCATGTTTGCATCCCGAGCACACATGGGTGTGCCCACATCTAATAGAACATAACAAAGATCCATGAAATTTCCTAAACTCAATTTTAGAGAAACACTACATATTTTACAACCAAAACAATAAGCCTTAAAAAAATTTCAAGCAATATGAAATTACCATTTCACACATAGAACACCATCTTAAAATCTAAAAATTATCATATAACATAAACAAGGAAAAATCCTTCTCAAAACACCCAATTACATTTTAAATTAATGCATTTAATTTTCTTGAACACTTAAAATTCACATTCCCTAAAGCATTATTCAATAATAACTTGAAATTATATTTTTAAAAAAACAACCAATTCCAAAACAGAATGATAATCTAGGAAAGGGTCTCATAAGAATGAGAGACTGGTTAAAAAATTATTTAAAAGAACTCAAGCACCAATGGAAAAAATAGAAAGGAAAAACACTGATTTACCTACCTCAGTGGTGTGTGAATGTGACAAATATTCAAAGGGATGAAGAAAAAAGCCTCTCAGACCAACCACACACTTAAAAAACCAAAGAAACATAACCCACAAGAAACCGTTAATCATTAGGGTTCGGCCAAATGAAAAAAACCTCATAAGAGGAACCCTAAAGTCAAGAGAGAAAGGAGAGGGCAGTGGAAAAGGCCAAAAACCCTAAAAACATACCTAGGAATCTTGGAGATTGGACCATGGAGGGAGTGGAGCTAGGGATAAGGGGTTTCAGAACCCCTTGGTGTCCCAAAACTAAGAGGGGGGAGGGGATTGATTTTGGGATAAAAGGGAGAGAGAGAGAAAAAAAGTTTGTTTCCAGTTTTTAATGACCTGGCATAACTGCATAACCAACTTGCATGGTTTGTGCGACCTTGCACAAACCTTGTGGTAGCTTCTAGACACCTCACAGACCTTCCACATTGGTAACTCGGATGAAACGCACAATTTATACTAACCTTGCAGTTCTCGTGCACAGTCTGAAAAATCCACCCAAACATTCAAAATTCAAAAATTTTGATTGGGTATAAACCCAATCCTCATCATGAAAGATCCAAGACCCTGAAAAGAATAAAATAAAGGAGTATCCAGGTTTGGGGTGTGACAATTCTCCCCACTAAAGAAACTTTCATCCCCTAGAAATTCACTAAGTAAAATGATAGCTAAAACTCTAGTTCATGCCCGATCACAACCGAATGAAATGAGGAACCCCCGAGTGACTACATATTCCACAAGTCACACCCAAACTATCCCAACAAAGCAAAAACATGAGAATGAGGGGAGAACACAAGTGAGTGGGTGTTCTCCCCACCATAACAACTTATCTAACATAGAATATTTAAAAACTAACTAACACCACCAAAACATAAACAGGAAAACCTAGTACTGAGAAATTCTATATACCAGGACCCGAGGAACTAACTCAACCTTTCCGAACTAACTAAAAAACCCTTACAACAACCAAGAACTAGGGAAATGGGAACTCCTTACAAAACCAAACAAACCCCACGCACAAGGGTGATCAATAACACTATCGAAACTAGAAAATTTCCACACGCCTTCCAAACCCCCAACACTAGGGGAAAAGTCACAAAAAGGAACAACAGAAAACCTCGACTCAAGGCACAGACACTAATTTCCAAAATCACTTACATCTCCAAAAGAACACCACCAAAACTAAACCCGACCCACACAAGGGTCAAACACACTTTTATAAAAATGAGTAATTCTAAAAGACAAAATTAGACGAACACAACCACCTAGATTACAAAAGAACAAGTTCATCGCACTACAGCAAGAGGAGATGAACTTACAACATAAGGAAAACAAACACTTGGAAAATTTGAATACCTTCTTCCTAATATAGGTAATAAAACTTGGCCGAGGTTTTACACATCCCCGGAAACTCTTGACTGTGTGTGAGCTTCATTTTGAGGTCTGCGGCTGGAGCCCTGATGACTGAAGAATCTTCTACCTCACAATCTGTCACCAACATCCTCTAATAAAAACATCCCCTTCAAGTGATGCTTCCTAAAAAACATATCCAGATAACCCAGACAGCTGCAATGATGTCATGTCTTCTAAGGGATGTGATAAGACATCTTTGAATGCCCGAACCTACCACACTTGTCGAATACAAGAGAATGGTCTGACGAACCGGAATCCATAACTAATGAAATGTTATCGTTATAAACTAGTTCCTCTATCATGCACTTCTTGGGAGATGAGGAACCTTTACAAGTGACTAAGATACTGGATTTCAATCATCCTACACTCCGGAAACTATCTCGCCTAAAAATTATTCATCCACCAGTTTCTCGAAACAATGGTACTTAGAAGAGAGGACCCACTCCATGATCTCTGGACAAAGACCCCCAAGGAAAATAGGAGACTTAATTAATTCCTACAATGAAACCTCTGGGGGAAAGGAAACATGTTCCTTGAAATTTTCGACATAATCTTTCATTGTCTACTATCCCTACTGAATGCTAATGAGCTCTTCCCTTTTCTTTTTCTTCACCTCCTTGGGTAAGGACCATTGAAAAAATATGGATAAAGAAACTTCCCACATCATCCCAACATGCGTTTATGGAGGGGAAAACAACTCTCATTCATTCAAGGAAGGACCCTCAAACAACCCCAAAAAATCACGAACTTAAACAAGCTAAGAAGTTTCCAACACCCTGAAGACACACTTGACCTCTTCAAGAAACTTTTCTTCCTCTAAAGAACCTAGATCACCTCTAAGGATAGGTAAAATTCAAGGAGAATCAGAACCTAGGCATGACTCGTCAAAAATTTTGGGGGCTTTTCTTGACATCATTTTCTGATCAACATGTAAAACACAAAATCAAAACTTATATAAAATCATAGAAAAATCTAGAAGAAACACCTCAATCCAAAATAACTAGCCCACGAAACGAAAAAACACCAACACAAACTAGAATCACCTCTTTTAAAAAATCCCACTTCCTTTTAAATTTTAAAAACCACCCTATTTCATGGCTATTTTCCCAACACATAATCCTATTTTCACCAAAAAAAATTACTCCTCAAAGAAAAACCAATTTCAAAAAATTTTAAATTTTAAAAATCCACCGATGACATCCTATGAACCATCACATGTGTGTCCATCAATTTCCATCCCCATGTTCCAAAAAAAACTTCCCACACATACCCACACACATGTGACCGTCCATAAAGAGTACTGAGGGGAACACACCTCCTTTCCTCATCAAAAACTAAGCTTACCAGGTTTTTCAATCAAAAACCATTTGAAAGAGACCAATTTCCATTTCAATATCCATTTAAAAGAAAAAAATAATTTAAAACCCACTTTTATTTTCAAGGGTATACTTACAAAAACTAAAACCAAGATGAGACTCAACTTATAACAGACTACTGTAATGCATAACTAGTAGTTTTTCTTAGTATAACAACATGGTAGTGGGCCATGCCCCAAGTAAGCATCAAAAACTATGAGGAGCTCAATCCATGTACGCAGACTCCACATGGGTCACTACTCAATGTGAGATAATAAAATGACAACGGCTCAACTCCATTTTTATCCCTCAATCCAAAAAAAAGATAAAAGTCTCAAATCTCATAATAACCCTGGTAACTCAAGGATTTTTATGAAAAAAGGTTTATAAATTCCTTCATGTACCTACCTCCTGAGTCTCAAAAGTCTTAATCTCCATCTAACTAACCCCAGAAATAATAATAATCTCACATTTGATACCATTATGTCATGAAATAGCCGAAGATTCAATCTGACATAGTTCGCGGTAAGGCCAGAAGGGCATTCCCAATACCCATGGTCTGGAAACTACTGTTTGGAATCAAAAAAAGTACATGGGGAAATGATTTATCCAAAAATACCCGGTTCAATAAAAATGAACCAAACACACAAATAACCAAAAATTGATCACAGATAACTTCACAAGATGATCACGATACAAAGTAAAACTAAACAAAACGAAAACTCAAACCATATGAAACCAAAATACTACCAAAAATATCTTCATGTGATCATAGTGTCACCACTATACATAAGACTAAACTACTCCCAGATCCAGATTGAACCAGAAAACTCGAACAAGATGCAGAACCTATAAAATAGTTCAGGTCTACTGACACTGAATGGTATAAGTAAGGTGTGATCTAAAATTTCTCGGTAGTCAACCACCATATAATAAATGGAATCCATTTCCCAAAAAAATTCCATTCACAAAAGATTGAAATACATTTATACAAAAGAGGGTATTCTCATTATGGTAAAAAACAATAATTTTCCTTTTTAAAACAACACACAAACCACATTTCTATCCAAAAAAACATATTACAACTTTAAAACCAAATCCAAAACAAAAATATATAGGGCTATTCTAAATATAAATTAGCAGTGTGAACAAAAAACTAAGTGCACAAAAATAAAAACAAGAAATTTCAGAAAGTAACCATTGGTGATTCTAAAAATCCATATAGAGACCCATGTACATACTCAATTCGGAACTACCTGCTGGCTTATGGTGAAGCTCTTAAATCTATAACTAAATATCCTCCCTAAACTGACCAATCCAGTGGTACATCACACCAAGCCTCTTAACAAATCCAGGGGTACCAACCCATATAGTATGGGTTTCTCAGCAACCATCACTCTGTCCTCCAAAAGAATTCCAAGAACACATGTTAATAGTATAGAATGTAAGTGGGAGGCCCTCGTATATGTGACTCACCTTACCTATCATCATCATACTTTCCTACCCCAACCACAAACACCGCTATATGATAACACATGAAGGGAAATCCCTCATATAGTGGCTCCCACTACATAGATGCATATATATATATCTCAAATCATTAAGGTGCCAACTAAGATTCCACATCACTTAAGCATTCAACAATTTATTTGAAAACATGAATATTAAAAAATGGTCCTTTAGCTTTTTATACCAAACTTCATTTACTAAAAACTTTATTCATGCTATTTCTAAAATAACATCAACCCCACTTTTATGTTTAAAGAGTCAAATGGGCCCTTAAGTTCCAAATTTCAAATACATTTTCATAAAATCCTTTCCAAACATTTGGGAAATACACAATATTATAAATCATTCCAAACGACCCCACATAAGTCAAAAATTCCCCAAAATATACTCCAAGTTTCATTTCAAAACCCAAGATAAAACCATAAAATATGTCTAAAGGTTCCAAATGGGTTTTCACTCCACTTTGAAACCAAACATCCTTTCCAAAGTACCAAATGTGCCATGATTTCAAGTTTAAAACATAAAAACACTTAAGAGTCACTTGAGACAAAGAGGTCCTTAATGAAAGACAAAGAATTTTAAAGGGAGGGAGAAGGAGAAAGGGGTAAAGGTTGTGAAATATGGTTTTAAAAATTAATCCAATCCATTTTCATTTGTGTTCCCACCCATGTGTGCATCCCAATCACATGTGGGTGTTCCCACATCCAATGTAACATCACAATGATCCTTGACATTTCTAAAAACCAATTTTAGAGAAACAATACATATTTTCCAAACAAAAAAATAACCATTAAATAACATTCAAGCCTTAAGAATTTATAATTTCACACACACAACACCATCTTAAAATCTAATAACGATCTTATAACATTAAAAAGTCCAAATACTTCTCAAAACAAATAATTACATTTTAAAAGAATACATGACATTTTATTGAACACTTAATGTGTACATAACCTAAAGAATAATTCAATAATCACTTGAAATACTATTTTTAGAAAAATATAACAATTCAAAAACATCATTATAAGCTAGGAAAGGGTCCCATAATCATACAAATCAAGTTCAAAAATTATTTAAAAGAACTCAAGCACCAATGGAATTCATTAGAAAGAAAAAACAGAGATTCACCTACCTAGATGGTGTGTGAATGTGATGAATCTTCAGAGGGAGGAAGAAAAAAGCCTCTCATACCAACCAAACACCTTAAAATCCAAAGAATACAGTCCTAAAGAAAACCCTAATAATTAGGGTTCAAAAAAAGGTAAAAGCCCACAATATGAACCCTAAAATCAAAATATAAGGGAGAGGGAATGGGAAAATGGCCAAAATCCCTAAAAAGAACCTAGTATGCTTGAAGATTAGACTATAGAGGGAGGAGAGACAAGGGAGAATGGGTTTTAGAACCCATTGGTGCCCCAAAACCAAGAGGGTAGGATGGGGTTTGATTTTTGGATAAAAGGGATAAAGAGAAAAAGTGGGTTTCATGTTTTTAATAGCCTGACATGACCACATGGTTTGGTCGAACGGTTTACCAACCCATGAAGTATCCTCTGCCTGAGCATGAATCGACCGCACAACTAAGCCACACGGTTTGTGGGACCATGTGAAAACCATGTGGTAGCTTCTAGAAACCTCTCATACCTGTTGCATGGGTAACTGGGCTGAACAGCACGGTTTCTACTAACCATGTGGTGACCATGTGCAGGCTGAAAATGTCTCATACATAACTTATTTTAAATTTATTTTTAATTTAATTCCCATTATTTCTTTTTTTTAGGGGTTTCCAATGCATTTTTGGAGAAATGGGTGAGTTTTCATGATTTGGGCCAAACTATGAACCCAATTCCAGATTTAAAAATAAATTATGATTCCTTTATAACTCCTTCATTTTTCTACATTTTTCATCCATTAAAATTTCTACATGGAATAACCAGACCTATTAACACCACCATATTAATTTGGACCATTTTGGAATTCATAATCATGGTGGATTTGGGTTTTTATTTAAGGTATTAGACCTTCTTGAAAGCTCATTTCATGCATTAAAAAAATTAATTCTTTAATATATCATTATAGTTTTAGGTTTTTTTGTTATTCCAACTCTCAACCAAGCCCACGTACTGAAGGAGCTCCCCCATTCTCTTTTCACCAAATTTTGAGAACAAAAGAATCAATAATTTGGATGAAACTTCTCTGAATTTCACAAATCGCCTAGATTTGAAGAGGTAAATTGATTCCTTTATAACTCCTTCATTTCTCACTATTTTTCCCCCATTATAGTTCCTACGTGATCTTATCTTCCTTGTTAGAATAAAAATTTAATTTTTGGTTATTTTAAAATTCAAATACTGGTGTATTTAGGGAGATTTCTCCAATATTCATTCAAGTAAGTGTTCCTCCCTTCCATTTCTTCCATTTCCTTAGGGTTTAATCCCACTTTATTAATATTCCAAAGTGTCGAGAAGTTAGGGTTAGAACCTAGGGTTTTAAATTGTGTCTCTTTGGTGTAATATTGAGATTTTAGGTTTCTCTTCACTTCCTTTTGGTGCGGCGGTAGTGCGCATTATGTTTCACAACAAGATTTGAGGGTTTTGACTAAAAAGATATGTGATTATATGGTTAACCATTCATTGATGAGTTAGTTTTCTTGTATTACTGTTTTTCATGTTCCCCATTTGTTTTTGGGGTGTGAAAACCATTTTTGAAGGATTTGGTTAAGCATTTAATTTTATAATTTCATTGTTGTGGAGGTTGTAAACTTTTCTAATGTAATACATGTGGTATCTTTTGTGGTAGTTTTATAAAATATGAAATTGATTTATTAGTTATTGAAAGGGGATTAAAATTATGTTTTTTAATTCCTTGGTGTCATTTGGGAATTGTATGGGGGTTTTTGAATAGGTTTGGTGTGTAAAACGTTGTTATACTTCTTGAGAGAATTTTATGAAAATGGGTGTTTTCATTTGTATATTTTGTGGTATTATTCCAGGTGATTTTATAACACTTGAAAGTGGTTTTATAAATATCTCTAGGGATTTAAATTATACTTTAGAAGTGTTTTTTGTGATTTTTCCCATGAAATTCGTTATTGAAATGGGTTTTATGTGCAAAGATTGGGTATGCTCTTTAGAATTGTTTTATAAAAATGATTTAAATACTTACAAAAGTGTATAAGAGATGTGAAAGTGATGTGGGATTTTTTGTGTGAGTGTGATGTGAAAAATGGATTATGGTTATGAAATGGTTATTATGTAACATGTGAGTTGGATTTTATGTGAGTTTGAATATCTTTTAATGGTTTTATAAAAAAAATTAATGTATTTTTGTATTTGTTAAGGAAATATGAAAAGTGTTGGGGGTTATTTTAGTGTGAGTCATATTTCAAAATAAATTTGAAAGAAAAGTTGACTTTTGTGATTTGTGTGGTATACCTGTAGGATTTTTGGTGAATTTGTGATGTGGAATTAATATTTTCATGTGAAATTTAAATTTCTTGACTTGTTGAACTTGTTTGAGAACAAGGGGAAAACCTGGGTATCTAGGTTGGTGGACCTGTACGAGTATGCTAGTGAATCTGTGGGGTTTGTCCTCAGTTTAACTTAGTAATATTGATGCTTACAACTCTAAATATACTATGATGATGATTATTGTGGACCACTAGGTTATGGGTATGTTCCCTACTTGTGTCTCATGCATTAGAATGGATATTTTTTATGGTTATTCTAACCGAGATACGAGGTATCCGGGACCCAAAACTAGCCAGTGCCTAGGGGTTATTTCCTATTTATTATAATCATTATATCCTTTTAACATACTATTAGAAATTGGTATATTTGTATGGAAAATTCAGTAGATTTGGAAATTATTTTAAAAAAGTTGATTCTTTAAATTATCCCACTTGAAAACTTTTTTAATTTTTATGTTGCATCTTTTAGAAATTATAACTAGCATTTTCTCTTTATGAAGACATGAAAGACTTTCGACTTTGAATGTTTATCACATGGAATATCTTGTTGGTGGTATTCTACTAGGAATTGAATCACACCCTACATACACACTTAGATGTAAGTAGACTTGGTTATTTTTTTTGTCGCAGGTTGGGTACAGTTTTAGTTCCAGTGGTTCAGGTTTCTAGCAAGTCCTTGGCGGCGATGTCTTGTGGAGATGGCTTGAGGGCGGTGCCCCTTGCCTTGAGGTGGTTTTTGGGATGTTTATTTTTGGTTTTTTACCTTTTTTATAGTCATTTTGAGTTGTTTTAAACTATGTAATTCAATTATGAATTTTTTTAAAATATTGTTTGGTTTGAAAAATCCAGATTCATTTTATTGGGTTCATTTGTTGTTTTAAGTTTATAAACTCAGGAAAATTGTTCCCAATTTTCATTTTATGATACCCGAGCACTTGTGATATCCCATGGGGATCGGGAATTCCCTTTGGTCCATGTCATGGGCTAGGTTTGGTGCTATTTTCGGCAGTGACTAGATTCAGTTCGTGACAAAATGGTATCAAAGAAGGTTTAGGTTAACTCTTGGGGTCATGTTATTTGGGGAAGATTCGGGATAGTCTAGAGTTAGGATTGTGGGGAATTTGTATTCTAGTTATTGGTAGTGTGCCTGATCCCCCAACCTCATGATGGGTTTCATGTTCCCAGGGAAGTTGGTATTTATCTGAGTCCTTTGGTTTTCTTGGTTTGATGATGATTAGGGGAAATGAAAAGAGAGTTGGGTTAATGGTATCAGTGAGCTCGCAGGGCCTGGAAAGCCATGTGGAGTCGGTGATATTTCCCTAGAACACTCTCTGTGATGGTAAAGTTATTTTCGTGTGGCTGTCAACCATATGTCCAAGTCAACCACTGATGCTAGTTCCCCATCACATTAGCTTTTTCCTTTAGTTTTGAAATCTTGGAAGTTCAGTTTTAAAGAAAAAATGACACGGTTTTAAGATGCGTAAGGTTTTTGTGAAATGATTTTCAAAAAAATAGGGAATGGTTTGATTTTTCAAATGGTGGAACTAAAATTTCATTTTTTTTTTGAATTAGAAAAATGGTGTGTTTACGCCTCTTTTGAAACCAAGAAGTTTGTTAAAGTTGGTTTTGAAAAGGTGTTTCCAATAGAGATTTATAAACTATTGAAAGGTGTTTTAATGGAATGAGATGTTTTTAAATTAATGTTTATGACTTGAAAGTGAGTTTTCATTTGAATGACTGTGCCTTTATGAAAAATTTTCTAAGCGGTAATTTGGGTTCGATTTCCTGGTTAGCTTATATTGAGAAAAAGGAAGTATTGGTTGATTGTTTTGGTTTTGAAAAGTGGAAAGAGTTTTTGTCTTAACCTTTGGGATTTTCATGAGCGACCACATGAATGGGGTTATATGGGATGATATATGGTTAATGGAATGACTGGATGAGTGTTGGGATGGATATGAGGAGGGTTTCAGGTGTGGTACAGAAACATGCATGTGTGGGACCCATGGGTTACCACTGGTGGATACGCTAACTGTTGAACTGTTTGTTTTCAAATAAATGTTTTTAAAAGGAAAACATGATGTATTGATGATTTTTTTGGGATGTTTTGTATTATGTATTTTTGTAAATGTTGATGTTGTGGAATGTTTTGAGTCCAAGAACCCCTCCTGTTCGAACCATGTTTTGGGTTTGTGTTTGGTCGGTAAGCTAGCTAGAAGGACAGGTTAGTAGTCTCTTCTGAGATATGTTTCAGGACACCTTTTCAGTGGTTCCCTTCATGTTTTTGGATCTGGTTTGTGGAATTCTTCGACCAATGGACCTTCTTGGCTGGGTCCTTGGATTCTCCCATTGGATAAGGTATTCCCCCATTAAGGGTTAATGCACAACTGAAGTGCAACCCATATTGTTTTTCCATTGGAAAATCCTCCAGTTGATCATTATAATTAATCTTTTATCAATCTTTGTTGATTGAGTCTACACCAATTCATTTATTTGATTTTTGGATCCTCTTGTAGAGGTAGAGTACTCGTGGAAGGCTGAAAGAGACCTTGGTTTCTTAAGTTTCCTAATTCGTCGAAGGAGGAAGTGGTATAGGGTTGTTAGTGTGGATGAGTGTCTCAGTGGTGTCTAAGAGGGCCTATGGGTTCTTTATAGTTTATTTGAAGTAGGAGTTAATGTTAAACCACCGGTTTTGGGAATCTGGTTATGAGAGGATATTATGTCCACTTTCTAGACTTGTGTGTTGTTTAGATACTTGGCATAAGGTCTCGTTCCATGTATTATTTCAATTAGTCACAATGGTCATGTTCAGTGATGCCTTGTGATGTCATGTTCTCGTTTGACTGTAACAGTGAAGGTCATGTAATCCTATGAGAGTCTCTTTTATGTTAGGAGTATGTCGCCATTGGAAAAAAAATGTCAAAATCCTCTGTTTTAGAGGAAGGTGTTTATATGCATCATTTCCTTCTATTGTTTCTCACCCGAAGAAACAAGGTGTGATGTGTGTGCATATTCTAAGACATTATTTCAGTGAAAAGTTGGGTTAGGGTAAAGTGCGTGTGGAATGTTTTTTGTCTTGGTAAACTTATCGGGGATTGTGGTGTAGTTGTTTTTATCATCTGAAAAATAATTTATGTTCATGTGGTTTCCAATTCCTGACTACGAGGCCGAAGATGCTTCAATCATTTGAGCTCCAGCCAATGGTCCCAAAGAGAAGCTGGAAAATAGTCAGGGGAAATCCTAGGGTCGTTCAAACCCTTGTACAATGTTCTATCCATAATATGAATGATAGGAAGAGTTTAAACCTCTGGTGTCGTCATCTTGTTCCAGTTGTTCCCGTTTGGTAGTAGAGGTGGGAGGACCTTGTTTCCATGTTGTACCATGAGTTCATACTTTCCCCCTTTGGTTTTGACTGGGTATTGGGAGAAAGGTTTGAATTTTGGCTAGACAGGTTGAGCGCATGGTTTGTGCATGGTTAGTAGTGACCATGCCCCAGAAAACCATGTTGATAGAAGGATCCCAACGGTTAGCGCATGGTTTTCCAAACCGTGCGGACTAACCATGTGATCGTCCCAACCCTTTAAATTTTGGGGTCTTTCTGTACTGGCTAATGCTGATCGGTTAATATGGTTGGTTATTATGGTGGGGAGACCCACTATGATTATTAAATAAGTTCTTTTGTAAAGTTCCGATTGAATTCTACCCCTTGAACTGGGGAGTACATTCAGGCCACCCCTGTTAGTGTCATGATTCTGTCTCGAAAAAAATTTAAGTTGTCTCTTATGGTGAGGAGCCCATTTGTGTCTCCTCGTACCAGTAGCTCAGTTTTTTCCTTGGTCTTGTATTAGAAGTGGGTAGTCTCATTCAAAACTATCTAACTACCTACATCTTCTTTGGGTAAACGTTGATATTGGAGAGTGCTCAATGGATTAGTTATAGCAAGGTCAGTGTAACCTTGTTCGATGTTGATGTTTGTTTGGGTAAATTTCTTGAGTATTTCCTAGATTGTGTTTGAGGAGTTTAATTTGGGGATAAATCCTAAATGTTCTTGACTATTTTAGGAAATTTTTTTATGTTTAGTTTGTGAGAGTATTCCTTCCTTAATTGATCATTGGAGGTGTTTAGGCTTTTGGGGGTGATACCTGGCGGGGGAGTACCTATTAGTTTCCCAGTTGGGTTTGGTTTTTTCTTTGGCCTTACAGTGACTTTCCGGGGCGGAAATTTTTTGTGTTGGATAATATTTTCACATACATAACTTATTTTAAAGGTATTTTTAATTCAATTTCAATTATTTCTTTTTTTAGGGGTTTCCTATGGATTTTTGGAGAAATGGGTGAGTTTTCATGATTTGGTCCAAACCGTGACACCAATTCCAGATTTAAAAATAAATTTTGATTCCTTTATAACCCCTTAATTTTTAAAGATTTTTTAACCATTAGAATTCCTACATGGAATAACCAGACCTTTTAAAACCACCATATTAATTTGGATCATTTAGTAATTCTTAATCATGGTGGATTTGGGTTTTTATCTAAGGGATTGGTCCTTCCCAAAAAGCCCATTTCCTACATTAAAAATATTTTTTAATTATTTAATATCTCATTCATGTTTTAAGTTTTTTGGTGATTCCCACTCTCACCCGATCCCACTTATACAAGGTGCTCCCCCATTCTCTCCTACCCCAATTTGGAGCTCAATTGAATCTAGAATTTGGGAGAAAGATCACTGGATTGCAAAAATCGCAGGTAAATTGATTACTTCATAACTCCTTCATTTCTCAGTATTTTTCCCCAATTCCAGTTCTTACATGATCTCCTCTTCCTTTTTAGAACATCACTTTAATGTTTGGATATTTTAAAATTCTGATACAGGTGGATTTACGGTGATATCTCCAAGATTCCTTCAATTAAGTGTTCTTCCCTTCCATTTCTTCAATTTCCTTTGGTTTTCATCCTTCTTTCATGATGTTCCAAAGTTTCCAGAAGTTAGGGTTAGAACCTAGGGTTTGAAATGGTGTCTTTTGGTGTAATATTGAGATTTTAGGTTTCTCTTCACTTCCTTCAAGTGCGGCGGTAGTGCGCATGATGTTTCGCACTAATATTTGAGGGTTTCGACTCAAAAGGTACGAGATTCCTCGGTTAATCATTCCTTGATGAGTTAGTTTTTTTGATTTATTGGTTTTTCATGTTCCTCATATGATTTTTGGGGTTTTGAAAACCAATTTTGAGGGATTTGGTTAGTCATTTAATTTTAAAATTACATTTTGGTTGAAGTTGTGAACTTTTCTAATTTAATACATGTGGTATCTTTTGTGGTAGTTTTATAATATATTAAATTGATTTATTAGTTGTTGAAAGGGGATTAAAATTATTTATCATTAATTACTTAGTTTCATTTTTTTCTTTTAAGGGGGTTTTTGGAATAGGTTTGATGAGTAAAACTTTGTTATACTTCTTGAGAGCATTTTATGAAAATTGGTGTTTTCATTTGTATCTTTCATGGTATTATTCAAGGTGATTTTATAACACAAGAAAGTGGTTTTATAAATGTATCTAGGGATGAAAATTATACTTTGGTAGTGTATTGGTTTTGTTTTTTCCTTGAAATATTTTTTTTAAATGGGTTTTATGAGAAAAGTTTGGGTATACTCTTTAGAATTGTTTTATGAAAGATTTGAATGATTTAATGATTTATGTAAGAGGTGAGACCATATTGGAAAACTGTTTTGGAGTGTGTATATTTTGAAATGGTAAATTTTAAATAATAAATGGGATGTTTTGTGATGTGTTCCATCTTGGAAATGTTTTATAAAATTGTTAGAAGGATTTACTAAAGTGTGTAAGATATGTGAAAGTGATGTGGGATGTTTAGTGTGAGTGTGAAGTGAAAATGGGTTTTGGTTATGAAAAGGGTATTATGTAACATGTGAGTGGGATGTTATGTGAGTGGGAATATCTTGGAATGGTTTTACACAAAACATTAATGTATTTTCTGAAGTGTTAAGGAAATTTGAAAAGTTTTGTGGGATATTTTAGTGTGAGTCAGATTTCAAAATCAATTTGAATGAAAAGTGGAATTTTGTGACTTATGTGGTATACATGTGGGATTTTTTGGTAAATTTGTGATTTTGAGGTGATATTTTCATGTGAAAATTATATTTCTAGACATGTTGAACTTAATTGATCACAAGGGGAAAACCCAGGTATCTAGATGGGTGGACGTGATGGTTACTCTCACCGAGATATGAGGTACTTGGGACCCAAAACTAGCTAGTGCCTAGGGGTTATTTCCTATTGCTTGTTCTCATTAGATACATTATACATACCATTCGAAAATGGTATATTAGGATGGAAAATTGAGTAGCTTTGGAATTTATTTTAAATGTTGATTCTTTAAATTAGCCCACTTGAAAACTGTTTTAATTTTTATGTTGCATCTTTTAGAAATTGTAACTGGCATTTCCTGTTTATGAAAACATGCAAGCTTTTCATCTTTGAATGTTTACCACATGGAATCTCTCAGTGGTGGTATCCTATAGGGCATTGGATAACACCCTACATACAACCTTGGGTGTAATTATACTTGGTTATTTTTGTTATCAAAGATTGGGTACAGTTTTTAGATCCAGTGGATTAGGTTTCTAGTAGGTCCTTGGCGGTGATGTCTTGTGGAGATGGATTGAGGGCGGTGCCCCTTTCCTTGAGGTGGTTTTTGGGATGTTTATTTTCAGCTTTGTACCTTTGTTATAGTCCTTGTGAGTTGTTTTAAACTATGTAATTTAGTTCTAAAATTTTTTATAAGATTGTTTGGTTTGAAAAATCCAGATTCATTTTATTGGTTTCATTTGTTGTTTAAAGTTTATAAACTCGGGAAAATAATTCCCAATTTTCATTTTATGATATCCAAGAACTTGTGCTAGCCCATGGGGTTCAGAAACACCATTCGGGCCATGTCATGGGCCAGGTTTTGTGCCAGTTTCGGTGGCGGCCAGATTTGGTTCATGACAGAAAAAGCAACCCAAACATTCAAATTTCAAAAAATTCGACTGGGTCACAACCTAAAACTCACCTGGAAAGATCCAATACCAAGAAAAGAATAAAATAAAAGAGTATCTGGGGTAAACATGTTAAATTTATCTTGATTTTTGAAATCATTATCATAAAAAAATTCAACGAATATATCAAAATCCAACTAAGTAAATCAATTTACAAAAAACATGAATATATTTTTTTTAAATAGTTTTTACATCAATTCATATTAATATAAAAATTTTCCACTTATATAAAAAGCTCAATAAATCATAGATCATTGACGTAGCTACTAAATATAAGACTAAATAATCACAGAGATCAAAAATCTATATGAAAGGACAAGAAATGATAGATTCTATTCTAAAGTGAGATAATTTGGAGACCTACCTCAAAATAAAGATCAACAACACCCACACAGGATCTTCCAACCCATGATGAGTAGAATACTATAGCAAGAAGAGAAGGTTCGTACACAATGAATAAAGAAAAAACCTCTAACACCCTTATATTAATCACCCAATAGATGGATGCTAAAAACTACACTCAATTGCATATCAAAAATTAATGGAATCTAAGGTTTGGTAATTTTTAAAAATACCAAAGGCATTTTGGTTTGCAAAATCAAAAAATCCAAAATTAAAGTTCCATATAATTTTTCTTTTAAAAAAATCTTAAAAGTGGAGAATTTAAAATGTTCATTCATATGAATTATGATTCTAAAACAACTCAACTAACTGATTCCTTATGATTTTAGGCTTTTAAAATCCTGAAAATGTGTTATATGGTTGATCTAAAAGATGAAAACACAAAAATAAGGTTTTAGAAGCATTTAAACCCAAAAATAGAGTTGTGTAAGGGTTACTTGGTTTTATCATTATGCAGTTCATAGGTGTCACTTGATGGTACTAGGTTACATTGATGTTACCCTTGGAATGGAGGAGTTACCCTTACACAAAAAAGACCTACCCTTACAACCATTAGAATATGGGATTTACCTTTATGAAACATTTGAGGTATCCTTACACATACTTTGAAAATAGTAGCTTACCCTTGATAAGTGTATCAGAACCAAGATCTACCCTTATATAACTAAGTTTTGCCTTTATGCAACCTTTTGGAATTTAGGAGTTACCCTTATGTGAATCTGGGAATACCCTTACATGGAACAAGAATAGATAACTTACATTTATAAAATTAAGGGAAAATCATATTACCCTTACACAAACTTTTTAAATCACAAGTTACCCTCGTGAAAATCATAGTCCCTACTTAAGGATAATGATTACATAGAAAAATAATTAATTTCCAAAAAAATAACTATTAAATTAAAAAAAAGTGAGGGATATCTAAATAAAATTTGAAAACTAATTAATTTATAATGCGCCTCTAACACATCAAAAACCAAACTAAAACAACAATAACCAAATAATACACCTGAAAGTAAAGGTTATGAAGTTAAATGACATCAATATATAATAATGGAACATCAGTCAAGATACACAAGAACATTAAATCTATCAACCTTAACTCAACTTAGAAACACAAATCTCATGTAAAATTTGGGAAAATATCTAGAATTAGATTAAACAAATCATTAAAGATATTATTTCCCAACTACCCATGGTAACTTAAGGCTCATTATGATGATATCTGGTTAGGGACTCACTTGTAACATAACTCTTAAGTCCTAAAAATCCAATATCATATCTACTAGGACATATAAAACTATATACCAACATCCAAGAAGAGAGTTGACCTCCTTTTATACCAATTTTCTATGAACTGACCCAAATAACCTTCTAAACGAGAACTCGAGTTGAATTTGATATAACCCAAAGGGATTTCTTAATCCCCATGGCCAGCTGACTAGTGCTCAGGAATTAAGAAATAAAATTTGGTAATGATTTAACCACAAGATCAACCAAATAAAATAAAATGGTTGAAATAATGCACAAATAGTCGGTATTCCAAAACACTCATAAAAAAGGTACCACAAGTAGACAAGTAGCAACCCTAAACACAACATAAAAAAATCTACCCATAATAATTGGATGACATACTTTTCTTATCACTGCCAACTCGCAAGGTTCTACTATCATGAATGTCCACTATCTCCTAGTGGTTCTTTCCCTTTTCCTAGAACTAGTGTGTGAAAGTATATAAATTCCCAAAGACAAAAGTAGGGTGTGAGACACACTATTCCAGTAGGATCCCACTATGCATTCCATAATCATTCCATATCAAATAAAAAATACGATTAATTTATAATAAAACATGGAATGGTAATATTATCACAATTCAATATAAAAAATTATTTTCAAATCAATTTAATGGAAAGTATAAAATAGTTAAAAATGAGAGTTTTCAACAAATTAAAAATGTATAAGCATTTAGATAACAAATGGCATTAGAAAATCATTTTATAAATATTGTAATGTATAAAGACTTTTCAATAGTGGCACCATGATTACAAGACAAAGTGTTTGTAAGATAAGGGATCAAGGTTCCACACTCTTTTGGTGAATTACTTCTCCTAGTGTTCACACATACATCGATCCTAAGACTATTGGGAATTGGAATCCATCCCAATGAATGAACCCCCTTCTCTCATCATGGTCAGTTAGAATTTTCATCAATAATATATTACAATGTAGAGGTAGTATATTAATAGAATACATATCCTAGTGCACCCACCTAACCACCCAGGTTCCCAAGTACATCAATTAAATTAATCCAGGTTAAATATTTCATCTTAAATCAGTATCATAGTTCATCATTCATGAATACCCCAATTAATTTTCAAAACATTCCGTTTCATTTTAAAAAACAACATCAAATGGTTTTCATCAAAATTTATACACCTCAAAAAATTATTTCATTTCAAATCCATACCAAATTTCAGGCCCTATTTTCTAAATAATTGATGTCAAAGTTGTTCTTTGTATTCTTCATTTCAATGTAAGATAATTTTATGGAAATGAAAACTTTATTTAAAAATCCATTATAAAATATATTTCATCATAGACACTGTGAAATTTGGAAAAAAATTATAGAAAACTCAAATCAGTCATTGAAAGTCATTTAAAAATAAATTTAAAATCAAACATAAAACAACAGTTAGAATTGATAGGAATTACCTTAAAAATCACCTACCTCAATCATGGGATCATCAAACACATGATGTATGCCTATGGTGGGGCATGGTAAAAGAGTATTATCTTCCTAGTGCAACACAGTGGCTGACCAGAGTCATCTCACTGGATGAACTTCTCAATTTTTTCACCAAAATTATCTAAATCACCTAAACTATTAATTTTATTATTATTTTATGGAAAAAATGATAAATAGTGAAATGACATGAAAAATGGAAATGTTAACTTATACTAACATGAAAATATAAACAGAATGAGTTAAGGAAGAAAGGACTTGGTTTTGGGTTCATTTTTTGGTTCATTAACTATTCTCTTTTATATGTTTGATTTTAGTTTGATAATCCAAATATTAAATCTCGTGTTGAACTACTATTTTTAATTTATAAATTATAAAATATTTGAATGCCTGATAAATCATAATTCCACCATCTCCTCTAATCAAGGTTAATGAAACCTCTTATTCTGAGGTGTTCTATATTCTAGGACCTGGCACTATTAATGTAATTTCATCCATTGGCTCCCTCAAATCCATCTTGAGAAGAGTTATCCAATAAATATGGGTAAAAGAGTTTAAACAAAAAAATAAAAAATAGATTGAGTTGCAAGTCATTGGGGGTAGTCACCATAATGAGGAAATTATCCTCGTCCAGCAATTATACTCAAATATACCACAAACATAAAATAAAATTTAAGAAAAATTCAAGAACAGTTTGACCTGCTCCAGGATAAGCCACAGGTTAGCCTTCCATTATTGGGAGTAAGAGATAACTATAGTGGAGTGGGAATAAGAAAAGAAATTAAATAAAAAAAGAAGAATGTGAATAAAAATAAAATAAATAATGGGGGATCAGGAAAATAAAATAAAATAAAAAATAATAAAATAAAAATAGTTATGATGAGATATAGAATAAATTTAAATAAATGAAGATTAAAATAAGATAATAAAATGAAAATAATAAAATTAAATGAATAATGATGAAAATAACAATAAAAAAACAATAATAATAGTGATATTAATAATAATAATAAATATAAGAAGAATAAGAGAATAAGAATGGTGAAACACTTAAAATAAAAAACATGTGTGAATTAATTTAATTAACGAAATCAAAAATTAATATTAAAATTAAAAATTTAAACTAAAATAAAATAATTAAAAGAAAAAATGAAGAAGAAGAAGAAATTATGGGGGAGAAGTGCAGTCGAGGCTCCTCTAGGTGGTTTCCCTTCATGGGGTGTTTGATCCCTTAGTAGTGAGGTGTAGCCTCTTTTTATAGGATGAGGAAGAGTTGGTCTCCATCAATGGACAAGGAGGTTACATGGATGAGATATCGAGGATCTAAATCATCCCAAAGACATGAAATGACAATAATGAAACACCCATAGATGGCAGGTGTTTATATTTTTAATGTGGAATGTGTTCCACATGGGTCATCGAGTTCTTTAGGGATAAATTGTGGCGAAGCTCTGTGGATGTAGCGGTCGTCAACACCTAGATATGGTTGGCGACGGAGGACGGTGCATGGAGGTGGAGCAACGGGCCTACATAGAGGAATGTGGAAGTGAAGCAATGATGTTATTCTTCTCCTCTATAAATCATAGTGGATAGAGTAGGCTTACATTTGGGTTCATGGGTGTCGGTCAAGAGTTCTGAGGGGATGACAGGATTCGGTGGTGAAGATGGAGCTTGAGCTGATCCACGGGTGGTGGTTCTCATGGCATTTCCTGGTTGAGTAGGGGACGTGATGTTCTAGAGCCTATTCCTGCTCCTCATCCACTCCAGTCATCTAAGTGGTTGGAGGTATCTTGAAATATGATTTCATGGGGACTATATGATGTTTTGTGGTGGTTTCATGGTGATCGGGGGCCTCATTGGAAGTGGTTATGGTGTTTCCTTATGAGCAGTTGTGGTAGTGGGTCAAGGATGATAAATATAGTGGTAGGGGTTTTCTTTAGTGGGCTTTGATTATAGTTGATATTTGTGGAAGTGTAGATATAGAGCAGTAAAAACAACTTTCTTATGTGACATGAACGGTGAGGTGACATTAGGTGGTGGAGCTATGGTGGCGTGAGGCAGAGAGCAGAGAAGCGCAGAAGAGTTTAGAGGAGGTACAAAGGAGCAATAATCAGGCATTGAATCACACGAAGGAGCACTAATCATAATAATTGGATCACATACTCTTCTTGTCACTACTAACTCGCAAGGTTCCACTATCAAGAATGTCCACCATCTCCTAGTGGTGCTTTCCCTTTTCCTAGAACTGGTGTATGAAAGTCTATAAATTCCCAAAGACAAAATAAGGGTGTGAGACACACTATCCCAGTAGTATCCCTCCATGAATTCTATAATCATTCCATATAAAAAATATGATTAATTTATAATAAAACATGGAATGGTAATATTATCAAAATTCAATATAAAATATTCTTTTCAAATCAATTTAATGGAAAGTATAAACCAGTTACAAAAGGGATTTTTCAACAAATTAGGAATGTATAGGCATTTAGATAAAAATGGAATTAGTAAATCCTTTTATAAAAATTGGAATTTATAAGGAATTTTCGATCAAAGCAACATGATTACAATACCTAGGGTTTGTAGGATAAGGGATCAAGGTTCCACACTCTTTTGGTGAATTACTACTCCTAGTGTTCACACATACATAGATCCTAAGACTACTAGGAATAGGAATCCATCGTAAATAATAAACCCCCTTATATCATCATGTTCAGTTAGAATTTTCATCAACAATCTATTACAATGTAGAGGTAGTATATTCCTAGAATGCATATCCTAGTCCACCCACCTAACCATCCAGGTTCCCAAGTACTTCAATGAAATTAATCAAGGGTAAATGTTTCATCCTAAATCTGTATCACCATCCATCGTTCAAGAATACCCAAATAAAGTTTAAAAACATTCCATTTCATTTCAAAAAACAACATCAAATAGTTTTCATCAAAATTCATACACTTAAAAAAAATTCATTTCATATCCATACAAAATTTCATGCCATATTTTCTCAATAATCGATGTCAAAGTTTTTCTTTGAATCATTCATTTCAATTTAAGACAATTTTATATAAATGAAAACTTTATTTAAAAATCCATTATTAAATATATTTCATCACAGACACTATGAAATTTGGAAAAAAATTATATAAAACTCAAATCATGCTTTGGAAGTCAATTAAAAATAAATTTAAAATCTAACAAGAAACAACAGTTAAAATTGATAGAAATTACCTTAAAACCCACCTACCTCAATCATGGGATCATCAAACACCTGACGTACGCCTATGGTTGTGAATGGTAAAAGAAATTTAACTCCCAAGTGCAACACAGTGGCTGACTACAGTCATCTCACTGGATGAGCTTCTCAATTTGTTCATATACAATATCTAAATCACGTAAACTATTTATTTATTTATTATATTATGGAAAAATGATAAATAGTGAAATGACATTAAATATGTTAATGTTAACTTATACTAACATGAAAATATAAACGGAATGAGTTAAGGAAGAATGGACTTGGTCTTGGGTTCATTTTTGTGTTCATTCATTTTTCTCTTTTATATGTTTTATTTTAGTTCGATAATCCAAAAATGAAATCTCATGTAGAACTACTATTTTTTATTTATAAATTATGAAATATTGTAATGCCTAATATATTTTAATTCCACCTTCTCTTCTATTCAAGGTTAATGACGTATCTTGTTCTGAGGTGTTCTACATTCTAGGACCTGGATCTATTAGTGTTTTTTCATCTATTGACTCCCTCAAATTCATCATGTGAATATTTATCCTATAAATATAGGTAAAAAAGTTTAAATAAAATAATAGAAATATATTAAGTTGCATTTCATTATGGGTAGTCACCATAATGAGGAAATTATCCTCACCCATGAATTATACTCAAATTTACCACAAACCTAAAATAAACTTTATAAAAAATTCAAGAACACTTTGACCTCCTCTAGGTCAAGCCTCAGGTCATCCTCCCATTATTGGGAGTAAGAGATCACTATGGTGGATGAGAAAAATAAAATAAAATAAAATTAATAATATAAAAGTAATTTTGATGAGAGATAGAGAATAAATTAAAATATATGTTGATTAAAATAAGATAATAAAATAAAAATATGATTACTAAATAATAATGATGATAATTACAAGAAAACAAATAATAGTAATATTAATAATAATCATAATGACAATAATAATAATCAGATAATAAGAATTGTGAAACACTTAAAATAAAAACATGCATGAATTAATTTAATTTACTAAATGACAATTAAAATTAAAATTAAAATTAAAATTAAAACAATATAATTAAAAGAAAAAAATGAATAAGAAGAAGAAAATATGGAGAAGAAGTGAAGTGAAGGCTCCTCTAGGTGGGTTCCCTTCATGGGGTGTTTGATCCCTTGTAGTGGAGGTGTAACCTATTTTTATAGGTTGAGGAAAAGTTGGTCTCTATCAATGGACAAGGAGGGTCCTTGGATGAGATCTCAGGGATATAAATCACCCTAAAGATCAGAAATGACAAAAATGAAACACCCACATATGGTGGGTGTTTATAGTTTTTATGTGGAAGGAGTTACACATGGGGAGGCATCTTCTTCGGGGATAAATTGTGGCAAATCTCTATCGATGTAGCAGTCAGTGACACCAGGAGATGGCAGGTGATGGAGGATGGTGCATGGCAGTGGGGAAACGAGGATGCATGGAGGAATGAGGATGTGAATCAGCGATGCTATTCTTCTCCTCCATAAATCTTATTGGATTAGGAAGGCTTACATTTGGGTTCATGAGTGTCGGTCAAGAGTTCTGAGGGGATGACCAGATTTGGTGGTGAAGATAGAGCTTGAGCTAATCCTCAGGAGTGGTTTTCATGGTGTTTCCTTGTTGAGTAGTGGATGTGGGGTGCTAGTGCCAATTTGTGGTTCTCCTCATCCACTCTAATCATCTAAGTGGATGTAGGGTTCTTGAAATATGTTTTCATGGGGTCTTTATGATGTTTTGAGCTGGTTTCATGGTGATCGGGGGCCTCATTGGCAGTGGTTATGGTGTTTCCTGGCGAGCAGTTGAGGTAGTGGGTTAAGGATGATAAATATTGTGGCAGGGTTGTGCTTTAGTAGGCTTTGATTATAGTTGATATTTGTGGATGTGAATATGGGGAATAGTAGAAATGACATTCTTAGGTGACAGGAACAGTGGGGTGACATCAGGTGGTGGAGCTATGGCGGCGCGAGGCGGAGAGAAGAGGAGCACAGAAGAGTTTGGATGAGCCAAAAAGTATCACTAATCGTACATTGAATCACATGAAGGATCACTAATCATAATAATAGGATCATATACTCTACAAGTCAATGCCTACTCGTAAGTTTCCACTATCATGAATGCCCACCATCTCCTAGGGGTGCTTTCCCTTTTCCTAGAACTGGTGTATGAAAGTCTATAAATTACCAAAGACAAAAGTAGGGTGTGAGACACAATATCCTAGTAGTATCCCACCATGAATTACATAATCATTCCATGTCAAATAAAAAAAATGAATAATTTATAATAAAACATGGAATGGTAATATTATCACAATTCAATATAAAAAATTCTTTCCAAATCAATTTAATGGAAAGTATAAACCAGTTACGAAAGAGAGTTTTCAACAAATTAGTTATGTAAATGCATTTATATAAAAAATGGAATTAGTGAATTATTTTATAAATATTGGAATGTATAAATAATTTTCAATCACATCACCATGATTACAATACCTAGGGTTTCTAAGATAAGGGCTCAAGGTTCCACACTCTTTTGGTGAATTACTACTCCTAGTGTTCACACATACATAGATCCTAAGACTACTGGGAATAAGAATCCAACGCAAATAATGATCCCCCTTTTATCATCTTGTTCAGTTATAATTTTCATCAATAAGCTGTTACAAAGTAGAGGTAGTATATTCCTAGAATGTGTATCCTAGTCCACCCACCTAACCACCCAGGCTCCTAAGTACTTCAAAGAAATTAATCTAGGGTAAATATTTCATCTTAAATGAGTATCACCATTCATCATTCAAGAATACCCATATCAAGTTTCAAAAAATTCCATTTCATTTCGAAAAACAACATCAAACGGTTTTCATCAAAGTTCATACACTTCAAAAAATCATTTCAAATACATACAATATTTCATGTCTAATTTTCTCAATACTCGATGTCAATGTTGTTCTTTGAATCATTCATTTCCATTTAAGATAATTTGATGGGAATAAAAAAATTATTTCAAAGTCCATTATTAAATATATTTCAACACACACACTATGACATTGTGAAAAAAAGTACAGAAAACTCAAATCATGCTTTGTAAGTCAATTAAAAATAAATTTAATATCAAACAAGAAATAATAATTAAAATTTATAAGAATTACCTTAAAAACACCTACCTCAATCATGGGATCATCAAACACATAACGTACACCTATGGTGGGGCATGGTAAAAGAAAATTACCTTTCAAGTGCAACATAATGGATGGCCAGTGTCACCTCACTGGATGAGATTCTCAATTTGTTCACTTATATTATCTAAATAACTTAAACTATTTATTTTTTTTAATTTTAAGGATAAAATGATAAATAGAGAAATGAAATTAAAAATGGAAATGTTAACTTATACTAACATGAAAATATCAATGGAATGAGTTAAAGAATAAAGGACTTGGTTTTGGGTTCATTTTTGGGTTCATTCAATGTTATCTTTTATATGTTTTATTTTAGTTTGATAATCCAAATATGAAATCTCATGTGGAACTACTATTTTTTATTTATAAATTATGAAATATTTGAATGCCTAATATATCTTAATTCCACCTTCTCCTCTAATCAAGTTTAATGACACATCTTGTTCTGAGGTGTTCTATATTCTTGGACCTGGCTCAATTAATGTTGTTTCATACATTGACTCCCTCAAATACATCATGTGAAGAGTTATCCAATAAATACAGGTAAAATATTTTAAAAAAATAATAGAAATAGATTGAGTCGCAAGTCATTGGGGGTAGTCACCACAATGAGGAAATTATCATCACCCATGAATTATACTCAAATATACCACAAACCTAAAATAAACATTAAGAAAAATTCATGAACACTTTGACCTCCTCTTGGCCAAGCCTCGGTTCAGCCTCCCATTATCGGGAGTAAGAGATCACTATGGTAGAGTGGGAAGAAGAGAAGAAATTAAATAAAAAAAGAATAATATGAATAAAATAAAATGAATAATGGTGGATGTGGAAAATAAAATAAAATAAAAATAATTACGATGAGAGAGGGAGAATAAATTAAAATAGATGAAGATTAAAATAAGATAATAAAATGAAAATAATATTTTTAAAAGAATAATGATGATAATAACAATAAAAATAATAATAATAGTAATAATAATAATAATAATAATAAGAGAATAAGAATGGTGAAACACTTAAAATAAAAACATGCATGAATTAATTTAATTAACTAAATAAAAATTTAAATTACAATGAAAAATTAAAAATGAAAAAAATAATTAAAAGAAAAAAAAAATGAAGAAGAATAAGAATAAATGATGGGGAGAAGTACGATGGAGCCTCCTCTAGGTGGGTTCCCTTCATGGGGTGTTTTATCCCATGGCTGTGAGGGTGTAACCACTTTTTATAGGCTGAGGAAGAGTTGGACTCCATCAATGGCCAAGGAGGTTCCTTGGATGAGATCTCGGGGATCTAAATCACCCCAAAGACCTGAAATAAAAAAATGAAACACCCACAGATGGTGGGTGTTTATAATTTTTAGGTGGAATGAGTTCCACATGGGGGAGTGGTTTCTTTATGGATAAATTGTGGTGAAGTTATGTGGATGTAGCGGTCGACAAAATCTAGAGATGGCAGTGTAAGAACCCAAATCTTCGTTTAAGGTGTATTTTCCTTTTTCTGGAGTTTTGAGAATTTTTGGAGTTTCTGGGAATTTTTGAATTACACGCCATGTACTTTCTGAGTACACGCTGTGTACTCTTTTCCCGCTCGAAACTGTGTGCTGGCCATGTCCGGACCACACACACAGTGTGTAGGGGTGACGTGGAGGCTGATTTTGGAGGAGTACGAAAAAACCCACTACACGTCGTGTACTTAAAAAATAAACGCCATGTACTTTTCTTTTTTTCACTAAACGGACCGGGGTCGTGCCTCATCGACATAAACATCTTCTTCTAGGTCTGGTTCGACCGAGAGACGTTGTACGGCCGAAAAACTTCTCCAGCTTCCCGAGCCTCCATCTGTTCTCCGATTCGAACACCGTCTATTGCGTTAGAAGCGCAGCGGTGAGTTATTCCTTCTGATTGAGCCTTGTTTTCCAATTCTTCCTCTTTCTCAAGTTATCGAAGGTTGAGCATTTTGGATGATTTCTCAGATCTTTGATGTTCATGGGAGAATCAATCACCGTGGTTCAAGTATATCTATCTCCTAGGATCGAGGTAGGTGGTTTGTGCCTTACCGTTCAAATTCTTTGAGTTTTATGCACAAATTCCACCAATACCCGTGAACGGGGTATTGCGTGTTTACCTTTTGGCCCTTGTTGTTTTCCTGCCTTTCTTGTATACTTGTGTAGAGGTAAATTCACCATGTCAGAGGATAATTTGTTGTTCTTGGATGTTTTTTCCCTTGATTTTTTTTGTTTACGACCTTTGGGTCTCCTTTGACTTTGGCTGCTACACCTGTTTTCCATGCCTTGCGGTTATAGGTTGAAGAGAAACTCATAACATACTTTTTGACTTGTAGGATATTTAGCTAAGTATATCTATAGGTGTACTTTGGTTATCCAAGTATCTCTATAGGTGTAATTGGACTTATAGAATTATTATGCACTTACTGGAATGGGGTTGAGAGAACCTGGTGCTATAGAATATAAGGGATAGACCGAGTGAGCTTCCCAGAGAGTCTTAGATATTATAAACTACAGGGGATGCACCGAGTGAGATCCCGAAAAGTCTT
The DNA here is from genome assembly GCA_963277665.1 of Viscum album. NCBI lineage: Eukaryota > Viridiplantae > Streptophyta > Magnoliopsida > Santalales > Viscaceae > Viscum > Viscum album. The sequence goes on along the minus strand of OY728121.1, from coordinate 197,460,567 downwards.
GGATTTTATAGACTATAGGAGGGTAGACCGAGTGATCTTCCTCAGAGAGTCTTACCTTGTTTGAATCTCTTTAAGAACCTTCCCAAGCTAGAGGAGGAATTGACCGAGTGAGCTTCCTTAGAGATTTTGTGGTATACCAGAGGATATAAGAGGAATTGACCGAGATAGATTCCTCAGAGAGTCTCTAGACCTTGGTGATAAGAGGGTTAGACCACATGATCTTCCCCAAGAGAGTACCTGACATCCCTAGACTATAAGGAGAATTGACCGAGTGTGATTCCCCAGAGAGTCTGATAAATTTGTATGACTAATCCAGAGGGGTTAGGCTGAGTGCACTGCCCAGAGGGTTGTGCTATCTCTTATATAGGACCAGAGGGGATGGATGTGGGTACATCCTAGAGGGCTTCTTTCTTGTTAGTTGTTTTCTTCACTGCTATTGTTGGTTGTGGTTTGCTTTCTATTGTATCATCCTGCTTTAATGCTTACTATTACTGCATATTACTTGTTGTTGTTGTTTACTACTTATTGTACATTTACCTACCATATACTCACTGACTGTTAGGCAAAGATATTCAGGTGAATTCCTACTGGGATTTAGTCTCACACCCTGTTTGGGTCATGTTTTTTGGCCCAAACAGACTATGTTGTTGCAGGTATAGACAAGGGCAAGTGCCCTTCTACTTCCAGTACTTGATAGCTTGGAGCATGAGATCATGGGACCAAGCATTGGCTTGAGATGCTGAGGAGCTGTTTTATTTTCTTTTGTAATTGTTTTGGTACTGTAGTGACTTTCAGCATTGTGACTTGTTTGGTTGCTTTCCTAGTTATGTATCATGCATCATTTCATACAAACATATGTACTCCAGTATGTTGATTTAGTATTCTGCTGTTTATGTTATTGGTTATTACTGCTTCCGCTATTGTATGTTTATTTTTCTTCCTCTGTGTACTCTACCAATGATTTCATAGTTTCCCCACTATCACACCTAAGGCCCTCGCGGCTAGTCGGCAGCCTCTGGCATTTGGGGAAATGCGCTTGAGGCCATGTGACCAACCAGGTGTGGGGCGCCTATGGGTGGATTCCGGAACCGGTACATTACAAAGTAGTATCATAGGAGTTCTTTTATCTTTCTATATTGTTTAGAGAAAATAGCCAGGGTTAAGAAGGATTCGGTACTTGGTACTAATCTCTTCTCGGGAGTAGCTAACCCGTGTATAGGGAAAAGCCATACTACCTCGTTTATTGTAGTTTTCTAGTTTTTAAGAATTTACGGTTGATATGATTTCACCTAGAGTGATTCACATGCTTGTGTTGTTATTTTTTGATATTACGGTTCTATTTTTGTCTCAACCCAATGAGATGATGGTATGCCATCACATGCATCACATAGGCACTTGTAGAAATCACATGCCATGCATTCTTTCCATGCCATCTAGGGTGCATTAGCAATTGCATGATGTCCTGATAGACCTTGTGTAGATTACGCCTGCTGTTGTGATAGATGCTTGATAGAATTTCAACTGTTATATTAGAGGATTTTTTTTATTGTGCTTTGCTTAAAAGAACGCCAAATTTTTATTCTTGAGGTGTTATGGGCCCTCTTGAATCGGAAATTGGTGGATCATGATCCTGTTCTCTCTTGTACATGACTGTAGGAGATGCCAAGAGTTGATTCGAGGGGAGTATGGGCCCACACAGATCGGAATTTGGAACCTCTTTGCCTTGTTTTCAGTGTTTCTGGGCTTTTGTGCAGTTTCTGAGCTACTGCCCAGAAAAACCCATAATACACGACATGTACTTTCTGGTTACACGCAGTGTAGTTTTCAGGCCGTTTTACTGATTGTGTGTGCAGGAACACGGTGTAGTAGAATAACATCAGAAACACGTCGTGTATGGTAGGTACACGCCGTTTAGTTTAGAGCCGTGTACCTGGCCGTGTCACTAACAACACGGGTCGGGGAAGCTCGGGTAGAACACATCGTGTTGTAAAGTAACACGTCGTGTAGTCATGTCTAGGTACCCGGCCATGTCACGAACAACACGGATCGGCGTTACCTTCTCTTAGACATGCTGTGTTGCTTTCATAACACACTGTGTAGTCTTACCTAGGTACCTGGCGGTGTCACAAACAACACGGGACGGTGTCACCTTCTCCTATACACGTCGTGTTTGTTCGGAACACATCGTGTAAGGGGAAGCTGTGTAGACGGCCATGTAACTAACAACACAGGCCGCCGAGACCTTGTCTAGTACACGTCGTGTCCCTTGGGAACACGCCGTCAAGTCTGGGGCTAGTTTGGACCATGTGGGTTAGCCGTGTAAGGAGACTCGGGCAGGGTTTTAGAGTCCAAGTACACACCGTGTATGGGGACAACACGCCATGTAGTTTTGGGTGTTACACGACTAGTAAGGAAAAATACACACCCATGTTAATGACTTAAGCAGACACGTCGTGTATTTTTTATACACGTCGTGTAGTCATGTTTTGTGAAACTTGATAGTTTCTTCCCCCTGTTTCCATTTTGTACTCCTGTGTTTTCAGTCTTTGTTAATCCTGATCAAAGTTGTGTTTTTCATCTTTCAGAGCTATGCCTCTGAGACATCCTCTGGTTGTACATTAGTTGCGAGACGGTGCTCAGACACCAGATATGGCCGATCAGGGACCTCCTGCAGATCCTACTGTTGTGCCAGCCTTAGCACCAGTAGTTATACCCATCACAGGCGTCGATGCACGGTTCAAGGAGGACTTCCTAAGGATGATTCAGACCTTCCAGGGATCGCCGCCTCCTGCCCCTTTGATGGCTGATTTGACGCGGGTTTTCTAGTAGTAGCACCCTCCTACTTTTTCAGGGGATGGAGGACCCCAGGCTACATAGTCGTGGATAGAGGCCACACTGACCATCTTTGAGCACCTAGAGATCCCTTTGGAGAAAAGGGTAAATTTGGATACTTATATGCTCCGGGACACTACCAAGAGGTGGTGGGAGGTGATCTCACGGTCATGGCGTCAGCAGGATATGTCTTGGGATGAGTTTTTGTGCACCTTCTATGACTACTTATATCCGGAGACCCTGAGGGCCGATCGAGCCCGGGTGTTTATGAGTCTGTAGCAGGGTACTCTTTCTATTATGGAGTACTCGTCTCGCTTCACTGAGCTGCATCATTTCACACCGATCCCAGCAAGAGATGAGTTGTTCCTTGCTAGGATGTTTGAGGACGGACTCAGGCAGGAGATCTGTTCCCAGGTGAATATCTTCCAGTTGACTTCTATATCCTCCATGGTCAACCAGGCACTGATCACTGAGCGCAATCTGAGGTATTCTAGAGCAGTGAGCCAGGGCGGTTCAATATCCAGGGCAGGTGTTCCTCCTACGGACAGTAGGAAGTGTCGTAGAGAGTCTTCTCGAGGATATCGAGGTTCGCGGGATGCGTCTTCTGGAAGTCAGGTTGTATGATACCAGTGCGGTAGGAGTGGGAATACTAGGCCTCAGTGCCAGAGGGATCCGATGGAGTGTCGGTCTAGCGGAAAGGTGGGACATATTCAGTGTTTATATCACATATTCTCACCTTCAGCTGGTGGTAGGGGTTCCTCTATAACCCCCCATTCTGGAGATGCTTCACCAGTTTCCCACCAGTCTGGGAACTGGAGTTCTTCTGGACGTTCAGGCCGAGGTGGAGGTCGCGGCCATGGTGGTCAGTCACCAGGTCATCAGCGACATCAGAGTGGATCCGCTCAGAGTGGTCAGCCAGGGGCGCAGGGCCGTGGTGCATGCCAGTATTTCGCCGTGGAGTAGACCAATCAGGAGCAGGATCCTAGCCCTTCTATCGTTCGATGTACGATCTTAGTAGCCTCAGTTTTATCTTCAGCTCTTTTTGATACTGGTGCTTCCCATAGCTTTATCTCTATTGATATCGTGGAGAGCCTTGGGCTCTGTATCTTTTCGTCTTCCGACTTGTTGACTCTGGACATGCCATTGGGAACGAGGACATCTAGCGTACATCAGTGTAGAGAGTTCCCTCTTGAGGTTGTGGGGTGTCATTTACTATGAGACCTCAATGTCCTAGAGATGATGGTCTATGACTTAATTCTCGGCATGGACTGGTTGGTTCCTTTCCAGGCAGTCGTCGATTGTTATAACCGCAGGGTGAGTTTCGTATCACCAGAGGGCGGATCTTTCCTTCATAGAGGTGAGTGGGAGGTCCAGGTGGGTAGAGCTGGACTAGAGCATCATGGTCTTGGGGAAGTTACCGCCCATATTTCCAGTCTTTATCTGGATGACCAAGGGACTTAATAGTTATACTTTCCTCCAGTGGTGGATCGTTTCAGGGATGTCTCTCCAGAAAACTTTTCAGGTTTACCTCTAGAGTGTGAGGTAGACTTCTCGATTGAGATCATTCCAGGACTGGCACCGGGGTCCATTCCTCCTTATAGGATGGCTACACCTGAGTTGAAGGAGCTCAAGAAGTAGTTGGAGGAGTTGCAGGAAAAGGGTTTCATCCGACCCAGTACTTCTCCTTGGGGTTCGCCTGTCCTGTTTGTGAAGAAGGTAGACAGTACTCTTCGGCTATGTGTAGATTATCGGATGCTGAACCAGTTGACAGTCAAGAACCGATATCCCTTGCTGAGGATCGATGACCTCTTTGATCAGCTTCGAGGAGCCCGGGTGTTCTCAAATATCAATTTGAGGTCTGGTTATCATCAGTTGCGTGTTAGACCATCAGATATACCTCTGACAGCTTTCAGGAGCCAGTATGGTCTTTTCAAGTATACAGTCGTGCTGTTCGGTCTCATGAACGTGCCTGCAGTCTTCATGGCACTGATGAACCGAGTGTTCCACCCGTACTTGGACTCTTTTTTCATGGTCTTTGTGGACGATATCTTGGTGTACTCTCACACTTGACACGACCATGCCACACATCTTGAGATCGTTCTGAGTACACTGAGAGAGCATCGGTTGTATGCTAAACTCTTGAAGTGCCACTTTTGGATGGATCAGATTCACTTTATGAGTCATGTTATCTCGGAGACAGGAGTGTCAGTGGACCCAGAGAAAGTGAGAGCTGTAGTTTCCTAGGAGCAGCTGAAGAACGTATTTGAGGTTCGGAGTTTCCTAGGGCTGGATGGATACTACAGACGCTTCATTCAGGACTTCTCGCGCCTAGCATCACTGTTGATAGGTCTGGACAAGAATGGGGAGAAGTTTTTATGGTCATATTCTTGTGAGTCTACCTTTCAGGAGATGAAAGGGAGGTTAACATCAGCACCGATACTAGTCTTTCCAGAGTCGGGCAAGGGCTATACTGTTTGCTGTGATGCTTCAGGTATCGGGCTGGGAGTTGTGCTTATGCAGGGAGATAGATTCATTGTGTATGGGTCTCGGCAGTTGAGGCCACACGAAAGGAACTACCTGACGCACGATCTGGAGTTGGCAGCAGTTGTTCATGCCTTGCACTATTGGAGACACTATCTTCTGGGAGAGCACTTTGTGGTTTTCACCGACCACAAGAGTCTCAAGTATATCTTCACTCAGCACGATCTGAATCTGAGACAGCGTAGGTGGGTTGAGTATCTTCAGTCTTTCGACTTCGGGCTGGCCTATACACCGGGAAAGGGAAACACGGTGGTTGATGCGTTGAGCAGGAGAACTCAGATTCAGGAAGTTCAGGAGGCCAGTAGTGAATGGTAGCTTATGGCTCTGTTCTCTGAGTTGCACTTGGAGGTGCACGACAGGTAGGGACAGACCTTCCTCTCATCTGTGGTTGTTACCTCTACACTTCTTGATCGGGTACGAATGAGGCAGCTATCAGACTCAGAGGCCTTGGTCCTGTGGGAGAGTGTATCAGGAGGGGACTCTCTTCTAGGATAGACAGTGGGTGAGGATGAGATCTTGCATTTCTAGGGATGTGTGTGGGAGCTAGCAGACATACGCGAGGAGCTGATGCGGTATTTTCATTCCTCAGTTTGGGCAGTTCATCCTGGCATCACTAAGATGTATCGAAATCTTTATCACCATAACTGGTGGCCAGGTATGAAGAGAGATGTTGTTGGTTTTTTCATGAGATGTTCTACTTTTCAGCAGGTGAAAAGAGAACATTAGCGACCAGCTGGGATTTTACAGCAGTTACCCATTCTGGAGTGGAAGTGGAACGATGTTGCGATGGACTTCGAGACCAGGTTACCGAGGTCACCTCGGGGAAGTGATGTTGTTTGGGTCTTTGTCGACAGGCTTATGAAGGTAGCACACTTCTTTCCGATCAATGAGACATTCAGTGTTGATGATTTGGGACAAATGTACATCAGAGAGATTGTACGTCTACATGGAGTTATACACTCCATTGTTTTAGACAGGGATGTGTTCTTTACCTCTCGGTTCTGGCAGGGACTTCAGAAGGCCTTAGGTACACAGGTACTTTTGAATACAGCATACCATCCCCAGACGAATGGCCAGTCCGATCGCACGATCCAGGTGCTTGAGGATATGCTCCGAGCTTGCATTCTAGACTTCGGCGGTTCTTGGGAGAAGCCTATACCTCTAGTGGAGTTCACCTACAACAACAGTTTTTAGGTTACTATTCAGATGGCACCATACGAGGCTCTGTACGGTAGACCCTATCGATTACCCTTATGTTGGCTGGAGGCAAGATAGGTAGCTTTGCTGGGACCTCGTCTTGTTCAGGAGACTTCAGAGCAGATAGAGCTGATTCGGAAGCAGATGACTACAGCACAGTCTCGGCAGAAGTCTTATGTTGATCAGTGAATACGACCTCTGAAGTTCGAGTTCGGAGATCAAGTTTTCATGTGTGTCGCACTGAGGTTGGGACACAAGAGGATTCAGAGATAGGGTAAGCTTTCACCGCGGTATGTTGGGCCGTTTGAGGTGTTGGAGAGATTTGGGCCGGTTGCCTATTGGAAGCGGCTACCTCAGAGGTGTCAGGCTATGTCTGGCGTCTTCCACGTCTCCTAGCTCCGACGTTACTTTTCAGACCCTTCTCATTTCTTCCAACCCAAGGAGGTTGAGCTTGAATTGGATGCATCATTTGAGGAGCATCCTATCGGGATTTTCGATCGTAGTACGAAGGTTCTATGAGGCCAGTCTGTTCCTCTGGTACGGGTGATATGGCAGCACGGGCGAGTACAGGACGAGACTTGGGAGAGGGAGGCCTAGGTTCGATCATAGTGGTTGGAGCTATTCAAGGTTTCTTCTTCTACGCCCCTCTAGGGAAATTCCGGGACGAATTTCTTTAAGGGGGGAATTTTGTAAGAACTCGGATCTTCGTTTCACATATGTTTTCCTTTTTCTGGAGTTTTTGAGAATTTTTGGAGTTTCTGTAAATTTCTGAAGTACGCGTCGTGTACTTTCTGAGTACACGCCATGTACTCTTTTCCCTCTCAAAATCGTGTGTTGTCTGTGTTTGGACCACACACACGGTGTGTAGGGGTGACGTGGAGGCCGATTTTGGTGACGTACGGAAAAACCCACTACACGTCGTGTAATTTAAAAATACACGTCGTGTACTTTTCTTTTTTTCACTAAACGGACCAGGGTCATGCCTCATCATCATAAATGTCATCTTCTATGTCTAGTTTGACCGAGAGATGCCGTATGGCCGCGAAACTTCTCCGGCTTCCAGAGCCTCCATCCTTCCTTTGATTCGAACACCGTAGATTGCGTTGGAAGCGCAGTGGTGAGTTATTCCTTCTACTTGAGCCTTATTTTCCAATTCTTCCTTCTTATCAAGTTGTCAAAGGTTGAGGGTTTTGGACGTTTTCTCATATCTTTGATGTTCGAGGATGAATCAATCGCCGTGGTTCAAGTATATCGATCTCCTAGGATCGAGGTAGGTGGTTTGTGCCTTACTGTTCAAAGCCTTTGAGTTTTATGCGTAAATTCCACCAATACCCATGAACGGGGTATTGTGTGTTTACCTTTTTGACCTTTTTGTTTTCCTTCCTTGATTGTATGCTTGTGTAGAGGTAAATTGACCATGTTAGAGGATAATTTGTTGTGCATGGATGTGTTTTCCCTTGCTTTGTTTTGTTTACGACCTTTGGGTCTCATTTGCCTTTGGCTGCTACACATGTTTTCCATGCCTTGTGGTTATAGGTTGAAGTGAAACTCATGACATGCTTGTTGCCTTGTAGGCTGTTTAGCTAAGTAGCTCTATAGGTGTACTTTGGTTAGCCAAGTATTTCTATAGGTGTACTTGGCCTTGTAGAATTATTATGAACTGACTGGAACAGGGCTGAGAGAACCTAGTGCTATAAACTACAAGGGATAGACAGAGTGAGCTTTCCAGAGAGTCTTATATATTATAGACTATAGGGGATGGACCGAGTGAGCTCCTGGAGAGTCTTTGATTTTATAGACTACAGGAGGGTAGACCGGTTGATCCTCCTTAGAGAGTCTTACCTTGTTTGAATCTCTTTAAGAACCTTCCCAAGCTAGAGGAGGAATTGACCGAGTGAGCTTCCTCAGAGAGTCTGTGGTATACCTGGGGCTATATGAGGAATTGACTGAGATAGCTTCCTAAGAGAGTCTCTAGACCTCGGGGAAAATAGGGTTAGACCACGTGATCTTCCTCAGGAGACTCCCGGACTACCCTAGACTATAAGGGGAATTGATCGAGTGCGCTTCCCCAGAGAGTCTGATAAATTCGTATGACCAAGCCAGAGGGGTTAGGCTGAGTGCACTGCCAAGAGGGTTGTGGTACCTCTTGGATAGGACCAGAGGGGATGGCTGCAGGTACTTCCCAGAGGGTTTCCTACTTGTTAGCTGTTTTCTTCACTGCTGTTGTTGGTTGTGGTTTGATTGCTGTTGTATCATCCTGCTTTAATGCTTACTGTTACTGCCTATTACTTGTTGTTGATGTTTACTGCTTATTGTACATTTACCTTCGATATACTCACTGACAGTTAGGCACAGATATTCGGGTGAATGCCTACTGGTATTTAGTCTCACAACCTATTTTGGTCATGTTTTTGGGCCCAAACAAACTATGTTCTTGCAGGTATAGTCAAGGGCAAGCGCCCTTCAACTTCCGGTACTTGATATCTTGGAGAAGAAGATCATGGGACCAAGCTTTGGCTTGTGATGCTGAGGGGATGTTTTATTTTCTTTTGAACTTGTTTTGGTACTGTAGTGATTTCCATCATTGTGACTTGTTTGGATTATTTCCTAGTTATGTATCATACATCATTTCATATATACATATGTGCTCCAGTTTGTTGATTTAGTCTTCCGTTGTTTATGTTGTCGGTTATTACTGCTTCCGCTATTGCATGTTTATTTTTCATCTGCTGTGTACTCTGCCAATGAGGGAATAGTTTCCACACTGTAACACCCAAGGCCCTCACTTCTAGTCGGCAACCTCTGGCATTTGGGGAAATGCGGTTGATGCCATGCGACCTACCGGGTACGGGGCGCCTCTGGGTGGCTTCCGGAACCGGGACGTTACAAGCAGGCGATGGAGAAAGGTTTCTGGCAGTGGGCAAGGGGGGATGCATGGAGGAATGTGGAAGTTAAGCAGTGATGTTATTCTTCTCCTCCATAAATCAAAGTGGATGTAGTAGGCTTAAATTTGTGTTCATGGGTGTCGGCCAAGAGTTCTAATGGAATGATAGGATTCATTGGTGAAGACGGATCTTGATTTGATCCTTAGAAGGTGGTTGTCATGGAATTTTCTTGGTTGAGTAGTCGAAGTGGTGTCCTAACACATAGTAGTGATTCTCCTCATCCACTCCAGCCATTGAAGTGGTCGGAGGGAGAATTAAATATGTTTTCATGGGGACTGTATGATGTTTTGAGGTGGTTTTATGGTGATCAGGGGCCTCATTGGTAGTGGTTATGGTGTTTCATGGTGAGCAGTTTAGGTAGTGGGTCAAGGATGATAAATATAGTGGCAGGTTTGTGCATTATGAGGCTTTGATTATAGTTGATAATTGTGGAATTGAATATAGAGAGCATCAGAAATGACATTCTTAGGTGACAGGAATGACTGGGTGACATCAGGTGGTGGAGCTATGGAGGCGTGATGCGTAGAGTAGAGGACCACAGAAGAGTTTGGCAGATCCATGAAGGATCACTAATCATACATTGAATCACACAAATTTTGGGGGAGTGAATATAATGATTGAAGTGAGAGGAATCGTTCAAATTAATTCTCTACGGATAGCCTCTTGATTCCACTTGAACACACAATGGGCACGCACCATGACGGCATAGGACTCCAGGCCCACTATGCACCAGTGAGGATCCCCACCCATGGGCCTCATGCATGGGATTTCACCACTTGGGCACTCTCCACCTGATAACACCTTACCTCTAGCTAGCTTGGTTGACTGGTCCTACTTATCGTGACTAGGATGCTAAGGAGATTGAGGTTGTGGGCCAGCATGTGGAAGGATAAATTTTTTAACAAAGTATCTAAAAAAATTTAGAAATTAAAACACTCACAATAATTTCAACACTTACCACATAAATTCTCATACATAATACTAACTATAAAATTTAAATATTCTTTAATCTATTTGAATCAATTTAAATTATATATTCTAAATTCTCCATCATCTGATTAAAATATTGAAAATCATAGGAATTTTTATTAAAAAACCTTCAAAATTCATTGAAAATTGTTCAAAAATATGCAACAAATATTACTCTGCAAAATACCCCCACACTTAAACCATGCTTTTCCTCAAACATAAAACCTCGACATTAAAAATAAAAGGGAACCAATGCTATCATTATTTAAATTTCAAGGAAATAAAATTAAATAATCATCAATGTAAAATAAAATTATAAAATGTAACAGAGAATATCAATTTCATTTCCCATTTTTCAAGTAGAAGGTCAAATTAAACATTTTACATTTTCCCATTTGAAAATTGTGAAACTTATCTTGTAATTAATTAATGTTCCTTAATTCATTATTATTTAACATTCCAAAACATTATTTACCTCACATTTTAATCATTTCAACCCTATCTTATGATATAATTCAAGTATATCTATGCACATATCAGGAGAACATACTCCATAACTATAGGATTGTAAATGAACTACTTCCTCCGCTTTGTAAAGACAAAAAACACATAAAATAATGAGGTCTTACAATTATCCTCCTAATGTATCTGAGTCTTAATGTTGGTAGGAATTGTTGTTTAAAATTAAGGCTCAAGGGGGAGTTTTATCTATTAAAACATAAAGCATGATATGAAAAAGTAAGTGTCATGAAATTCTCTCCTTCATATTGTTATAGCTCCCAACTTCCTCAAAAGATCAAGGTAAATATCATTATCAAATTAAGTATAATGAAATGATTTGTGAACCCTATTGAAATTTTATCTACTTTCATACTTTTTTTATTTTTCAAAGAACCTTTTCATTTTTTTTATTTTTTTAATGTTATGATTAGAAAACCTTCACATCCAGCACCTAACCACATATGATATAAATCATACGTCTAATAATGGTGATTTCTAGTTTTCCAAAATCAAAAACCATTTTTCTCATTTTTTTTGGTTCATTTTGTCATTTTATTTTTGTATTAAGAGAGGAAAAACATTGATGATTATATTGAATAAATCAAAAACCATAATTTATTAACACAATAAGAACCCCCATCATTATTATTTACAATGTAAATCATCCCTTAAACCATGATTCCCATCACCCCCACATTTCAATTTTAAAATATCATGAAAATACTAAGTGGTAGGAATAGGTTAAAATGGATTGAAACATGGCTCATACCGAATAAGTTCATTCATTATTTCTAAGGGCTATACAAGGATTTATTTAAAGGTGGTTTTTTAAGGATAAGGGATTTTTTTAATATTACTCGATCATTTTAAATGTGTTTTTGAAAATTCATAGCTTTGACAAGTTCAAATACAAGCTATATTAGGTGATATTCCCCAATATCACTCAAGAAATATTCCCAAAAATAAATAAAAATTACTTGGTCTAGAAATCCTTTCGGGAATCGAAATATGAAAATATAAAATCACTCAAGGTGTGATTAATAATAAAAAATAAATTAACATAAATTTATGAAATTCAAAGCATGAAAAATGGTTAGGAAATTTCATTTACTAGAATAAACTTATTCCCAAAAATTCGAGGTCATCGTTTTAATATTCATAATTAACTTCAACAATTTAATTTACCATTTTAATCATTCAATTTAATTGAAATAAAAATATAAAACATATAATCATAGGATTCCTAAGAAACTCATGTCTCCAAAATAAGTCAAGTAAAGCATAATTCAATCATGGGCCTAAAATTTTCAGATGAAATCTCAAAACATGTTGTTTGGACAAAAAAATGTAGATATTTTAAAAGATAAACAATAAAAGTGAAATCCATTTTCCTTGAAGATTAGTCCACTTTCATCCATGGTTTAAAGGATACCCTATGCCATCATGAACTTATAAAAGATAATTACTCAATTAAGCACAAGGATCATTTCATTTAAGATAAAAAAGATAAGAGAGAGTGGGGCTTCATGCTAGAATACTTCCTAAGAATAAAATTGAAATATATGTGTAAGATTGAAATGTAAATGTTGATTACTCAATTACAAGAGGGGTGAATTTTAGGTTTAAAAACATTCACTTTTACCCTTAATAAAAATCAATGTTCAAGAAAGTTAAACAACATGAATTAACACACCCTATTTAGTTATTAACTAAGAAGCAATCTTTCTTAGGATCTGATAAGATGGATATGGTAAAGAAACTTAAGAAAAGTTTTATTAGGTAAATATTCTACCTTAATGCATATAGAATCTTATTTATATCGTATTATACAAGTATAAGAAAGTATAATAAAGTGACACTTTCTTTATTTAATAAAATTCATCAGAATTAAAACTTGTAACAAAATTGGATAAGTATAAGAAATATTTTATTCCAAAGAGAAGGGTATCCAAAAACCATGGATAAAGGTACATTGATTTATACATTCAAGAAAGTATGTCTTACCCACACTAGGGTAAGCCCTCGATATGAAGATTGGAATATGTCTTGTTATCCCTGCAATCCCTTGATCTCTAAGGTAATCTGATCCTCTATCTTCCTATCTTCAGAAGCCCTCGATTGATCAGTAATAATAAAAATTGCACTAGGATGTTTGAAAACTTTGTTCATGACTAAACAAGATGTTCATAGCATTCGCACAAGGTATATTTTATTAGATCTCTTAAAGATTATCACTTCATTACAAAGCTCAACAGCTCTTTACAAAAATTGTAGCTCTGATCTTGTTCAAATAGTTGGGTATTTTTAGGCATGGATTCCAACAATCGACTTTTTCCTCCAACAGTCATATTTTTCCTTAAATTTTAGAGGACTATTACACTTGTCACTCGAACAATGGTTAAGTTAAAATAGATTGGAAAACATCATTTTATATTAAAAAATATGATAAATATTAACATGCTTATGAAAAATTATCAAGTTTAGGATCTAATAAAATGAAACGTTACTTTATGGAAATAAGGTAACTATAAGAAAATAATTTAATCAGATTATTAAAAAATTGAAAATCAGAGTCTATAAATATTGATAATCGAATTCTAAAATAATAGATAATCAGAGCCTGAATTCTGATGAATTCAAAATCTGATTTATGTGGAATTTGGAATATTATTTTAGAAGAAATCAGAATCTAATTTTTGATGAATTATGAATCTTATTTATAATCAATTTATAATCTGATTTCAGATGAAATTGTAGTTTGGTTTCAAATGAAATTGGAGTGTGATTTCAAGAGAAATCGGAGTATAATTTTAGGATTAATCAATGTCTGATTTCATGAGAAATCAGAGTTTGATTTTAGGAGAAATATGAATCTGATTTCAGGAGAAATTGGAGTCTAATTTTAGGAAAAATCAGAGTCTTGTTTCAAAAGAAATTTCAGTCTGAATTTAGAAGAAATTAGTGTCTGATTTCAGGATAAATCGTAGTCAGATTTCAAGAGAAATTAGAGTCTCAATTCTGGAGAAATGGGATTCTAAGGAACTATAAGATTTTGGTTTAGATAAGGATCCTATTTTCTACATAAGGAAAGATGGTTAATATAATTTTAAGAAAACATCAGATAATTCATTGAAACCCATAGGTTAAGCGAAAACATTATTTATACAAAGAAAAATTTATTTATGAGAGATTTTTTTATAGAAAGATAATTTTCTTTGATAAAATGATTATGTTATTTTCAAAACATAAATGAATAGAAAAGTCATAAGAAACATTATTGACTTAACAATATCCATCTTTTTAGAAATCACAAAAAAACATTTGTAAAAGAATATAAAGGACTATGGTTTTCATTTTTGAAATTTAAAATAAATAATTATCTCCCTTTTTGTTTATGATCTGTTATGAATATAACTAACTCAAACTTAGTTTTTGAAATCCCTAAGGATCATATTCATGTCTTTCTTAGAGAAATTACTCTTTCTTACTTAATAATTTATTCTTTAAGTAATCTCCCTTTTACTTAGGCATTATCTTTCTTAAAATTAATGTTCTTTTTTATTACTCTTTTCTCCCCCTTTTTGATTTTTAAAACGTAATGGAGGGAAAAAATGTACCTGAAAGGTTAGGAATATACAAAAAACAATGGAAAGATAAAAAATTTCATTAAGATGAAAAAAATTGTTTCAAAGAAAAATACAACAAAATTTTGAAGATTAAGATAAAATCATTCATCCTTATTTTTCTCCTTTGGAATCATATTTTTTAGGGTAGCCTTCAACTTCTTTAATTATTTATGATCCTATTAAAATATCTTGATCAACTGTTCTTGATCCTAATTTTTATTTTCATGATTTTTTATTCTATATTCCTAAGTCTTAAGAATTTATCCTTGAGACTTTATCACTTCTTTATGATCTTTATGTTTTTCATCTATTTATTCCATGAGTTACCTTTCGCTTTTTAAATTGAGAGAAACAGAATTCAACTTCCCATTCATATCTTTATCTTCTTGAAGGCAGTTATCATGTTCTTCCTTTATCTTTTCTGAAAAACTAGTTGACAGATTCTTGATCCTTTCATCAGTCTTATCAAATGCATCTTTGACTGAATCAGTGAAATCATCAATAATTTTAAGATCATTAATCAAAAACTTAGACCACTTAGTTATTTCATTAAAATATCTCCTATGAGCATCATAACTGATTTGAAAAGTCTTGATATCAGCATCAAGTTTGATACACTTTTCCATGAGAATGCTTGATCTGATCTGACAGTTGATATCAATGTCGAAGAAGGATTTAAAGGTTTCTATATTTAGAGGTTTTAAAGAAAAAAATCATATTTAAGGAAATTGAATCTGATAAGTTTTTCTTAAACCATGATTGAAATACCAATAAAAATTAAATAATGATGTCATAGATAACAAAATGTACCTTCAGAAATGTTCAGAAATATTTTTCACCATTGATAAGGTTATTCATAAAGAACCTAGGTTTTAAAAAGGTTTATTAGGGAATGAAAACCATTTTTAGGATTCTAAAATTTTAGGTTCTGAAAAAAAATTTGGAAAAAACTAATATAAAACAATAAACAAATGTATTCCCCCTATGAAAAAGGGTAACTTAATGTAAGGAGATAGGTTTTAACAAAAATTTAATATGGATTATTACCTTACGGTTATCATTCAAAAAACATTATAGTATTCAAATCTATCGGAGGGTAAAGACTTTGTAAATATTTCAGTAAGTTGATATTACATTCCGATAAATTGAAGAATGATATATCCTTTATGTGTGTGATCCTTATGAAAGTGATGAATTATGTTTTTTTTCTTTGTATGAGAGTGATATGAAGGTTTTTTTCTTATGGAAATAGAAATTTTACTATCACAAATTATCTAGGTTTTGGTAAAACTCATGCCACAGTCTGTGAGTGTGTGTTTCATCGACAACACTTGATCACAACAACTTCCAGCTGATACATATTCTGCTTTAGCAGTGGAAAGTACTACTGAGTGTTTTTTACTGTATGACCAAGAAACTAATGAATCTCCTAAGAAATAATTTGGTTTTTATGTAATTTTCCTATCCATTCTACATCCACCAAAATCAGCATCCAAAAAACGTTTTAAAATAAAATCATTTCTAGAAGAATAGAAAATTCCTAAATCCATGGTTCCCATTAAATAGCGAAAAATTATTTTCATAACTTTTAAAAGGAGTTATTTTAGAATAGATTTATATCTTGCACATAAGAATACTGAAAACATTAATTCTGCATGACTAGCTGTTAAGTATAATAAACTTCTTATCATACCTCTAAAATATGTTTGATCTACCGGTTTCTCAGGTTCATCAAGATCAAGAGTGTTAATGGTACCGATTGGAGTAATTGTACTTTTAGTGTTTTCATATCCATACTTTTAAGAATATTTTTAATATACTTATGTTGATATATATATGTTCCTTCTAGTTTTTGAGAAATTTTAAAACCAATAAAAAATGTTAACTCACCCATCAACTCATTTCAAATTCATATTTCATGAGATTCATAGTAGAATCAGTTAAATATTACTGAGTTGATCCAAATATGATGTCATCAATATAAATTAGAACAATCAAAAAAAAATTTCTTGGAAATTACATTTTCAAGATCATTATAATGTTTAGCGTTCTCAGAATTTAATTCCTTAATTTTTTTCAAAACATTTTCAAAATCAAGAATTTTCCGATTTAGATCTTTTGAAAGATCTGATAAATATTTTTTAAAAATAGATATTTCAGAATTTGTCTTATCAAGGTTTATATTGATCTTACTATTTTCATTTTCAATTAACTTGGAAAACCAAGTTACTTATTTAAAAGTTAGTAAAGTATTACCTTCTGAAGAGGAATATTCTTCATCTGATGATTCATAATATTCTTCATTAGGAAAATTTTCAATTAATGAAATATTGGTTAAAGATTCTGTAGTATTTACCTTAGACATAAGACATTGATTTTCAGTAGGAATTCTGGTTATTAGATCAATAATCTTCTATCCAAAAGATTCAATATCTAAAGATTAATTAGAAGAATCACTACCACTAGCACTCGAGGTGTCATTATATTTCATTACATTATTAGACTTAGACTTGTAGTACTTATTCATGTTTCTTTCTGAATGCTTATCCTTTATTTCTTTCCTTTTGATCATAGGATAGTCTGGTCTGATATGACCTTCCCTCTTGAATTAATAACAAGTTACTACTGAATCTTTCTTATCATTTCTCTCTTTATTCTTATATCTGTATTGGAAATATTTCTTTCCCACAATCATTTTCATCCTTCGAGCAAGATTGGAAAGTTCATTTCAGAATGATCTCTATCACTTGATTCATATATAAGAGTATCATTATTGGATTTTGATCTATTAACTCTTTTAAAAGTCTTGGAATTCATATGATTTTATGTAGTAGTGAAAGTAACAATGTCATAAGAAAAATATTGATCTATTCATCTCTATTCATTCTAGTTTCATGTTGTAGAAGAGTCCCAAATAACTCATCACGATTGATGTTTGAAACATTCATATTCTCATCAATTTATGTTCTTTTGGATTCTCATTCATTGGGCATAATATCTATTATCTTATCCACAAGAATTTAATTATCAATTCCTTTCTCACCCATAGACAGAAGGCTATTTACAATTTTCAAAAATCTTTGTCGAAATATGTATACAGGTTCCCCATAGGGAAACATAAAACCATGATATTCATCTCAAAGAATACCTCCTCTTGTTTCAATAACCATGGATGTGCCCAAATTTTTTACTTCTAGTTTCTCCCAAATGCTATTATCAGCTTCACATGATGAAATCTAGCTATAGATATTACTAGTCATGGAACATAATAAATTATTACATACCTTATTGTAAAGTTAATACTCTTTTTTTTCCTGATTGGTGAATTTTCTAATTTCCTTGTCTAGAATCTTTTAGTCTTCAGTTAACATAACAAAGTTATCAATATTGGTATTTATAATAAATGTATTCATCCTATCTCTCTAGTATTCATAATCATTTCCATCAAAGATTAGTGGTCTGGTAAAATTTAGATTGTCTATTTAAATAACGTTCATTCCTTACATTCTATAAGAAAATAAAAAATATCTTTTCCAAAAAAGGATTAGTAGTAAATGTTTAAAAATAATGAAAATATTTAAGAAAAACTTGAACAATAAAAGTTAAGCAGGTAATGTTGAGCAAGAAAACTTATATGTAAGTATAAGTATTTCATCGAACAACTCTGATACCAATTGTAGCAACGAAATGTAGATATAGATTGATCAATTATAAAAAGGGTGAATTATAGGTTTAAAAACATCTGTTTTTATCCTTAAGAAAAATCAATGTTTAAGAAAGTCAAAAAATATGAATCCAAAAAAACACTTTGGATCTTAACTAAAAAACTAAATTTCTTAGGATTCGAAATAATGGGTCTGATAAAGAAACTTAAGACAAGTTTACTTAGGGAAAGATTCCACCTTAAAGTGTATATAATCTTATTTATATTAGAGTATACAAGTATAAGAAAGTTACACTTTCTGTCTTTAACAAAATGAAGCAGAATTAAAACATGTATAAAAACAAGAAATATATAATAAATCTTTTATCCCAAAGATAAGGGTATCCAACAACCTTGGATAAAGGTCCTTTGATTTTTAATTTCAAAAAATTTTATCTTACCCACACTAGGGTAAGCCCTCAATATGAAGATCGTAATCTATCTCTATATCCCTGTAATCCATCAATCTCTAAGGAGATCGACACCTCTATCTTTCTATCCCCAAAATCCCTCGATTAATCTGTAATAATCGGAATATCACTAGGCAGGTTGAACAAGTTGTCCATGGATGAACGAGATGTTCATAGAATTTTCACAAGGTGGATTTGAGTAGTGCTCTCACAGGGTATCACTTCATTCAATAGATAAAAATATCTATATAAAAACTCTAGCTCTGATCTCGTTCAAATGGTTGGGTTTTATAGGCATGGATTCCAACGGTCGACTTCTTCCTCCAATAGTCATATTTTTCCTTAAATTTACGTGGGACCTGAACATTTTTTACTCAGAAAATGGTAAAGTTAAAATAGATTGGAAGACATAATTTTATATAACAAACAACATAAAATATTAACATGCTTAAGAAACATTATCATTTTTAGGATCTGATAAAATGAAATGTTACCTTAAGGAAATTACGTAACTGTAAGAAAATCATTTAATTGGATAGTTAAGATATTGAAAATCAGAGTCTAGAAATATTGAAAATTGGATTCTGAAATATTAGATAATCAGAGTCTAAATTATGATGAAATCGAAATCTAAATTATGATAAATTCAGAATCTAATTTCAGAAGAAATAGGAATCTGATTTATGATGAATTCAGAATCTGACTTTGGATGAATTCAGAGTGTGATTTCAAAAGAAATCGAAGTCTGACTTCCATAGAAATTATATTTTAATTTTAGGAGAAATCAGAGTCTAATTTCAGGAGAAATCGGTTTCTGATTTAAGGAGAAATCAGAGTTTGATTTCAGGAGAAGTTGGAGTCTGGATTCAGGAGAAATCGGAGTCTGATTTTAGGAGAAATCGGAGCCTGATTTCTGGAGAATCGGAATCTGATTTCAGGAGAAATTAGAGTCTGATTTCAGGAGAAATCAGAGTCTGATTTCAGTAGAAATTGGAGTATGATTTCAACAGAAATCAGAGTCTAATTTCAGTAGAAATCAGATTCTGATTTTAGTATAAATCAGAGTTTCATTTCAGAAAAAAATGTAGTTGGATTACTAGAGAAATCATAGTTAGATATCAGAAGAAATGGGATTCTCAATTCAGGGGAATTCAGATTCTAAGGAACTGTAAGATTCGGAGTTAGATAAGGATCCTATTTTTTGACGTATGGAAAGATAGTTAATCTTGTTTTAATAAAACATTAGATAAGGCATTGAAAACTATAGGTTAAGACAAAAACATTCATTAGAGAAAGAAAATTTTCATTAACAGAGATTTTCTTAAAGAAATATAATTTTTCTTGAGAAATATTGTTTGTGATTTTCAAAACATAAAGGAATAGATAATTCATAAGAAAACATATTGGTTTAACAATAAGTTCCTATAAAGAAAATGAAAGGGATAATTCTTGGTATAATCCACCAAGTTGGCCATAAATTATTACAATCTCCAGAGGGTGTGACCAGCTATTATCCAAAGTCTAATGGTGGATGATGATTCTTTGATTTGGACCACCACATGTGGAATTTCCAAGCATATGATTCAACCTTTTTAGTGAGGAATGATCCATGTATAGAGTATACCAGATCCTCCACATTCACATTTAGGTATAGCTCATATAGTGGGGGAAGGATGAAGTACGAATCATCCTCCTTCTTGGTTTCTACTTGTGTAACCTCCTCTTTCTCTTCTAGTTTTGGATTCTCATAGGATTCATGAAATGAATGATCAAAAGAGAAATAAAAACTTATTTTTACTTGAATAAAATTTTAATTTTAATTTTTAATAAATAATTTATCCGCTTTAATATGAGTAGCCTATTTTCTAATTTCCTTAGGTTCAACAAATTGAAATTCTTCATGGAATTCCTCATGTAACATCCCAGGTAAATAAAGAATATGGAATTTTTATATTTATTAATATTTGTAAATTAATTATTACTTTTACTTTAAAGGGTATTCTATGTTCGATGGCATACTCGATACACAACAAAGGGTTTCTTTGAAATCGTATGTTGCACACAATGTTGGGTCATACTGAAAAATATTATTATTATTATTTTAAATGGTAGTTTACGCCTAGTCGGTGTAAGGGCGGGAATGAAAAGAACTAACTAAAAAATTATTATACAAGTTTTTTAAATGTTTTTACATTTATCCAATTAAAGTTAGAGGCTTAAAATAAGAAAATAATTCGATTTTAAGCATAAATACTCTAATATTCACTAAAAGGTCAATTTACCGCCTTTTGATGGAGAACCCTCCTTAAATATAGTTTTCATCACTTTTATATGTTATATTTGACTAAATAAAATTATTCTTTAGAATCAGGACACCAAAATTGACTTTGAGTAATTTTTTGGTATTTTTCTGCTAAAAATCAATTTTAATGAATAGTGAAAAATATTGAATTTTAATTCGAATTTTCTTTTTAAACTAATTTATTTATATGGTTAGATTATATTTTTAATTGGTTTTAACGTGTAATTAGATTACATTTTTACCAATTAATCCAATGTTGTTCATTGGAATTAATTTCACTTTAAAATTGGACAAAAACAAGTGTCAATCTTTTGATAGATATTATTTCTTAAAAAACGCTATTTGTTTTGACAGTGGGAATTAATTTTAAATTAATTAGTGGAACTTATATGTTTTGAATTTTGTAAAATAGACATCATTTTTGAATAAGGAATATCAAATATATCTTAGGCTTAATTTTAGGTATTTTATTGAAAAACATCGATTTTTGATAAATTGTGAAACCACTAAGTAGTAGTTAAAAAACTGACTTTTTCATTTAAATTAAATTTTACCGCTTCTGTGAATTGAATTTTGAAAATCAGATATACATGTTTTTTATTAGTAAGTAAAATTTGGTTCAATAAGATGAAAATAATTTTTTGTGAATAGTAACTTTTGACTTTTATTTACCGCGGTTAATGGTAAATAGGGTAATTCAATGTAAAATAATATTATAATAATACAAAATTACCTTAACACTTGTACTAAACTTATTGGATGAGTCATGGCCAACCATGGGCATCCTTGGGTCTATTTTGGGACCCCATGGAGCCACTTTAGAGTAATAATGACACTTTTGATTAATTAATTTAAAGTAAAGACAAAAATGACACAAACAAATATCTTTTAGAAAAGTAATTTTTACATGGGGTTATATAAATTATCTTTTAACCTATAAATATTCATTAGAAATATAAAAATATTTCCTATGTAATGGTATTTTTCTTATAATTTTTAGACATCAAATAAATAAAATTAATTATGACACAAAAATAATGCAGTATTTACCTCATTAATAAATGATTTAAATAAATAAGATTATAAATATTAAAATAACATCTAAAACCAGTCCAATTATTATTGGATGAATTTATTTAGAACATAAGTCATCTTATATTCAACATTAATTAGTTTTGGACCTTTAGAAACCGAAAATAATTATATAATAAAATAATATTTTCACACTTTCCTAAAGAACTTCTCCTCCCTCTTATAAAAATCACTCACTTCTAATTCATTCCTCACACCTATAAAGCCCCTTGTCTCATCCAACCCCTACCCAAATAATCTCTCAAGATCTCTCTCTTTCTCCTAGAATCCTTAACATAGGAAGAAGGCACTTCAAGAAGTCATTTTGGTTCAAACCAAAGAGAGTTACCCAAATTAAAGGTAACGGTTTCTCTTAAATTCATTTCTTTTATTTTACTTCTCCAACCCCTAAACTAAATTTAATCCTTCATTTTATAACAACACCAGTATCCTAAATATTCTAGGATGTTTTTATCAGAAGTATTCAAACTACACTTACTCACACCTCCATCTAATGGGTAAAGAACATATTGTTTCTGTGGGCGGCGAACTACTATCTCATGAAACAATGATTGTTCAAATATATCATACCTCTTATCATGGTGGAAATTATGATGGCACTGTATTTATATATGATATATATATATATATATTATGTTTATTTTTTCTTTATTCTTCTGTATTTTTTTCATTTATAACATACCTTTATGGTTTCCATTATGGGTAAACGCAATAATTTCATTTGAGGGAGTACGGACTACCGCCCCATCAAAGTGATGTGACTCCTTCATTCCATACATGGGATGTAGAAAGGATGGAATTAATGAAATTATATATTATATTATACTATAATTATAATATAACTATGTATCACTATGTTTTCATTCCATTAAATACGAAATTGAAAGTAGCGTTCATGCGTACGTAGGGATTACCGTCCCCATGAACGGTGCATTTCATTTCTTACCTCTAAATGTTATGTAATATTATAAATACATATATATACTGTATATATATGATATATATGATATCTAAATCATTAATATCATTCTATATATAATTGACTCTTGACCACAAGGACAACTTGTAATTATAAGGTGTTCATTTTTGACTCAAGTACCAAATATTGACAAAACGTCCATTATTAAGTTAAATAATTAAATAATGTTTATAACATGTTAATAAGTGATATAAAAGGAATAATAAACTTGAAAACGTATCTTAATCAACTATAAATTAACTTAAGTTTATTATTCAGGAAGAACAAAGAACAAATAAGTCAAGCCGGACACGAGGTAAGAGATTTCTTATCTCACTTTTAATTCCGTGAGATTTCCATTGTATGCCACTTATTTATTACATGTGGTGTATTGTGTACTTACATTTCATATATATTATCATTATTCTCAGTATATTCATGGAATTATGTGATTCATTTGGGGGTTATTAACTTTTGGTCATACGACTCGATTGATTACAACATGGTAAGGGATTTCTTATCTCACTTTTAATTCCATGAGATTTCCACTGTACGCCACTTAGTTATTGCATGTGGTGTATTATGTACTTCCATTTTATATATATTATCATGATTATTTTTATATTCATGGTATTATATGATTCATTTTGTGGTTATTAACTTTTTTTTATACGAATCAATTGATTATAAAGTGGTAAAGGATTTTCATCTCACTTTTTATTCCCGTGAGATTCATGCTATGTTTTTCACTATTTACTTTTGTGTGGTGTATGTACTACCCATGAATGTATTATTTTTGTAATATAATTTAATTTATGGGTATTTACATCTTCATTTTATTATCATTCTTTAATGAGTTGTATGTTTCATAAGATACCAAATCGGTAAGGGAACCTTTCACTCTCTTCTTTTTAAAAGACTACTTTTTGTTATGTCTTTTAATTTACAACTTCTTATGTTTGGATATGTTATTCTATATCCTTATTGCTATAAATTTTATGTACAAGTGATGATATACCCTTTTCTATCTCATAAACTCTTTTTCTGAAATTTTAAGTGAATTCTTTAGGCTGTCGAATTTTTATAAGGGAACTTCTTAACCGAATTTTAATTCTTTGGGTTAAACTTCTACTTCTTGATTATGCCATTCTATGAATATTTGTGAATAACATCTGATTTATTTACACTTAATATCCACTTATTTTGGGTGTATTTATATTTTTCACACATATTAATGTCATTTATTTATCCTTAATCTATGGATACCGTCTTTATAATGGATTTCGTCTCAATTTACATTCCATTGAGGCTTCATTGTTGTTATGCACCAATTCACTTTTATATGGTGTATATACTATCCTTTGGAATATTATATCATGAATACATTTATTCCCCTGATATTATAATTTTTTGATTAAATTTCATTCCTCAATTATTTTTATTCAATCATCACTCATTTGGTTACGAACTCCTTAACTGAAATATTGTTTTAATAATTTATTCTTCTAAATATTTCTCATTAATGTCCATGTTTTAAAAATGGTTTTAAGGATTTATTTATATGGACATTAATGTTTTAAAATTTTAATTCCTTTAAAAGATTCAATGTGGTATGGGACACTTTGATTAAAAAATATCTTTATTAAATGTTTTAAATGGTTTTGAAAATGGTTTGATAAAGCATAGTTTATTTCAATATCCATATTTGATATATTGTTATTAGAATGTAGAAATGTTATCTTTCATTTATGCTTGTGTTATGTGTTGTGATTATTTAATGGTTATTGGGAAATGTTTATGTATATGGGTGGTTCTGTGATGAACCTATAGCGGGGGAGCCCGAGATAGCTCTCTAATGCATTGGGTAAAGTGACGGATGTAAACATTAACATTTCTCTTAAGAGATTTAGGAAATATACAGTAATGTGTATTCCAAATGTGAATCCCTATGTCGTTGTGATAGCTTCAATGTAAGTATGTTATGAATGCCATAAGTTACTTTTATGATTTATGATTTCAGTGTTTTGTTCATAAATCTTATGATTTGTTAAGGTATGTTATGATTGAAAAGTATTCATTTCATTGATTTGTATTTATTGATGGGATAATGTTTTCCTTCCTTATTTTATAACCATTACTGAGCCTTTTATTCTCATCATGTGTTTTTGAAATTATATCCACGGGACTTAAAGATGAATAGGGTCAAGGTTGGGATCAAGGTAAAGTCATGTTTTCTAAAACAAGGAACTAGAATTTTTTATTTTAAAGATTTTTTATTTTATGAAAAATGATGCTGGGTAGTAGTGTCTACTTGTAATATTCAGGTTTTTATGTAACAGTTATGGCCGAATTGTCTAAAAATCTAAACCTGAAAAGATCCTCAATGTGAATTCTTGACATATTTCCAGATTATGTAATGTTTAAGGTCAAGTCCTTATAGTTGGTATCAGAGGTCAGTTTAGATAAGTTTAGAGGTTAGGTTGTCATTTAATCATAAGTGACATAACCATAATGGTTAGCATATTAGAAAGAGTCATATTTTTTTATATAAATCAAATGAGTTTAAGATAACATGAAAAAGTATGTTTTAGTGTTTACCATCCTCATAAGATAGTATATGATGATTTTACTAATATACTCAAACTGAACTTTTTGATTTTAGACAATGGATGGATCTAGCATGCATCAAAGTAAAAATGGATGTGAAGAAAATTGTGACGGTTTTATGAATGATCAATTGAATGAAATGGGAGATGTAATGAGAACTCTTGTGGTTATTCTCAACCAACTATATGGAGTCATGATTAACCACTTGAACCTTGGTAATTTTTATAAGGTATCATATATGCGAGGAACAAATATCCATCGAAGTTCAGGTAATAACCATTAGGGTAAGTATATTAAAAAAACATATGTGTCAATGATGTGAAAATAAACACATTGGAAAATGTTTCAAATGGAAGGGAAGATTCTATAGATGTGGAAATGATGGTCATAAAGCAAGAACCTTCCATAGAATAAGGAAGCTTCCAGTTGACTCTAGGAATGGGAAAGAAGTTCTTTCTGAGTGATAAATTGAATGTTTTAAATGTGGTTTGGATGGTCATTAAACAAATAGATTTCCTACAAAGAAGTTTTGGGAATTAGATCACCAGGATCGTACAAATTTTTTTTTATCAATACCTAATGCCATTCTGATTGAGGATTAAGAAACTAACAATGACCAATATAAGGTATGGATTATTTATTAACATATGTTTTGATATTATTGAATCTTAGGATATGATTCATGATTTTGTCTGTAGTAAATAATTATTTTATAATAAGTTAGAAAGAAATGGTTAATAGATCATGAAGAACATTGAATGATTAAGAAGTCAACATATAAGGGATTCAAGAGTTATGGTTGATTTTAGGATGGTGAATGCTTAAAAGTATTAAGGCTCTTTTGATGATGAGATTACATTCGAAGACTTTTTATAGTATGTGTAACCCTAAAGTCTGATTTATGAAAATTTTATTCAAGGAATAATTATCTTTTCTTTTTTGGATATAGTTATGAAGAACCAATTGGGTTTATATGATCCTTGAATTTGAGGCAATTGTAGGTTTATAAATTTTGTGATGCAAAATGAATGTTATTAGATAACCATTGTGGTTAAAATATGTTATGGTTATTTTTGATGAATTTATCTCTTTTTGGGAATGTTGTAAAATTATATAGTTTTTGAAAAAGGACAACACGTAGACCGTGTGAAAACCCATCGCGTCAGACAAAGTTGTGGGAATCAAACCCATAACCAGAGTGCGACTAGGATTTATCACCTACCACTGGACTATGTGAAGTCTCTGGTTAGTATGACTAATTCTTTTTAGTTATATGTTTTTATGAATTAAGAATAATTTGGTTTTGGGTTATCTATGGAAATGATTAACCTATCATAGAGAATATGTGATTAGGTTAATTACTTTTAAATATTATATTTTAAGAGTAACTAATGTTATTTAGAGATAAATGTTAACATTTATCTTAGAAGACTATGTGATTAAATCCTTTTGAGATTTGGGTTTCAATCTTAGTTTGGATAACATTGAATAATTTTATGGACAACTGTTTATTGAAGGGTCTTTGTTGAACTTTGGGTTTTTTTGGGAAAATTTTTGAGATTAAGAGTATTTTTTTATTTTTGTAAAAGATTTTCCTTTTTGGGTATTATCTAATCTCACACTAACCATTTTGGTTTTGGTTAAGATATAAAGACATGAGAAATAAATAGTTTATCTTTTTTGGATTATGTGATTCTCTCAAAGTTGATTGTAGCACTTTTAATGTGAACAAGTCATCCTGAATAATCATTGTTTGGAGAAAATATGAGTTTGTGTTAGAAATATAGTACAGGATGAAAGTCTACATGATAAGTAAGTATGTTTCCTTACATTTTTAGTAAAGCTCATAAATAGATTCCTCAATGAAAAGTAACTTAGAACAAAAACATTGTCTGTTTACTTTTCCTATTGGGGAATCAAAGACTATTTAACCCATCATAAGTTTGTGGTTTTCTGGTGGTTAACTTTCTCATAATCATGTTTTCTATCACTCTCCATCAGAACATGATGGTTTGTTTTCTCCTCCATATCCATGTTTTCATGGATTCCTAGTATCTGCTATCTCGGGTAACCTTTGTACTTCTCTTCATTTATTTTAAAGTGATAGTTTTTTGACTCTTTTTTCGATGTGGGGCTTTCAATGACGTTTCTGAGTCCAATTTTAAATTTACGAGGACGCAATTCCCAGAAGGGGGAAGGATGTAACATCTCAGGTAAATAAAGAATATGACATTTTTAAATTCATTAATATTTGTAAATTAATTATTAATTTTACTTTAAAGGGGATGTTATTTTGGATGGCATACCTGATACACAACAATGAGTTTCTTTGAAATCTTATGTTGCACAAAACGTTGGGTCATACTGAAAAATAATAATATAATATTATTTTAAATAGTAGTTAATGCCTAGAAATTGTAATGGTGGGAATAAATAGAACTAACTAAAAAATGATTGTACATGTTTTTTAAATTTTTTTACATTTATCCAATAAAAGTTAAAGTCTTAACATAAGAAAATAATTCTATTGTAAGCATAAATACTATAATATTCACTAAATGGTCGATTTACCGCATTTTGATGGAGAACCCTCTTTAAATATAGTTTTGGTTACTTTTATATGTTCTATTTGACCAAATAAAATTCTTCTTTAAAATAGGGACCCCAAAATTTACTTTGGGAAATTTTTTGGTATTTTTTTGACAAAATTCATTTTTTAATGAATATTGAAAAATACTGTATTTTAATTCAAATCTTCTTTTTAATCTAATTTATTTATATGTTTAGATTAACTTTTTAATTGGTTTTAAAGTGTAATTAGATTATATTTTTACCATTTAATCGAATAGTGGTCATTGGAATTAATTTCACTTTGAAATTGGATATAAACAAGTGTCAATCTTTTGATAGATATTGTTGTTTAAAAACACGCTATTTGTTTTGACAACGGGAATTAATTTTAAATTTATTAATGCAACTTCTATGTTTTGAATTTTTTAAAATAGACATAATTTTTGAATTTGGAAAATCAATTATAGCTTAGGCTGAATTTTTGGTATTTTTCTGAAAAACATCAATTTTTTATGAATAGTGAAACCACTAAGTAGTAGTTAAAAAACTGACTTTTTCATTTAAATTAAATTTTACCGATTCTGTGAATTGAATTTCGAAAATCCGACATACATGGTTGTTATTAATAAGTAAAATTTGGTTCAATAAAATGAAAATATTTTTTGGTGAATAGTAACTTTTGACTTATTTACCATTGTTAAAGGTAAATAGGGCAATTCACGGTAAAAAGAATATTATAATAAAACAAAATTACCTTAACACTTGTCCGAACCTTATTGGATGAGTCATGGACGACCATGGGAATCATTGGGTTGATTTTTGGACCCTATGGATCCACTTGGGAGTGATAATGACACTTTGGATTAATTAATATAAATTAAAGACAAAAATGACACAAACAAATATCTTTTAGTAAAGTAATTCATACATGGGGTTATATAAGTTATCTTTTCGACTATAAATATTCATTGGAAATATAGAAATATTTCCTACATCATGGTATTTTTTTATAATTTTTAGACATCAAATAAATAAAATTAATTATGACACAAAAATGATATAGTATTTACCTCAATAATAAATGATTTAAATAAATAAGATTATAAATATTATAATAACATCGAAAACCTATCCAATTCTTATTGGATGAATTTATTTCGACCATGATTCATCTTATCTTCCACTTTAATTAATTTTGGACCTTTAGAAACAGAAAATCATTATATAATAAAATAATATTTTTACACTTTCCTAAAGAACCCCTCCTCCCCTTATAAAAAGCCATAACTTCTAACCCATTCCTCACACCTCTCAAGCCCCTTGTCTCTTCTAACCCCTGCCCAAATAAGACCTCAAGATCCATGTATTCCTCCTAAAATCCTTACCTTAGGCATAAGGCACTTCAAGAAGTCATTTTGGTTCAAACCAAAGGGAGTTACCTGGATTAAAGGTAACTGTTTCTCTTAAATTCAAGTCGGACACGAGGTAAGGTATT
Organism: Viscum album; assembly: GCA_963277665.1. Lineage (NCBI taxonomy): Eukaryota > Viridiplantae > Streptophyta > Magnoliopsida > Santalales > Viscaceae > Viscum > Viscum album. The sequence continues at coordinate 197,430,818 of OY728121.1, read as the reverse complement.
TCTTATCATAAATTTATACATGTGTATCATTATGTTTTCATTCCATTAAATATGAAATTTAAAGTAGCGTTCATGTGTACGTACGGCTTACCATCTCCAGGAACGATGCATTTCATTTCAAACCTCTAAATGTTATGTATTTTTATAAATACATATATATATATACTGGATATAAATGATATATAAGATATCTAAATCATTAATATAATTCTGGATATAATGGAATCTTGACCACATGGACAACTTGCAATTATAAGGTGTTCATTTTTTACTCAAGTACCAAATATCGACAAATTGACCATTATTAACTTAAATGATTACATAATATTTATAACATAGTAATAAGTGATATAAAAGGAATAATAAACTATAAAAAGGTTCTTAATAAAGTATAAATTAACTTATGTTTATTATTCAGGAAGAACAAAGAACAAACAAGTCAAGTCGGACACGAGGTAAGAGATTTCTTATCTCACTTTTAATTCAGTGATATTTTGATTATACGCCACTTATTTATTGAATGTGTTGTATTGTGTACTGCCATTTCATATATATTATCATTATTCTCTGTATATTCATGGTATTCTATGATTCATTTTGTGGTTATTAACTTTTGTTCATACGACTCGATTGATTACAACATGGTAAGGAATTTCTTATCTCACTTTTAATTCTGTGAGATTTCCATTGTACGCCACTTATTTATTGCATTTGGTGTATTTTTTACTTTCATTTGATATATATTATCATGATTATCTTTATATTCACGTTATTCTATGATTCATTTGGTGTTTATTAACTTTTGTTCATATGACTCGATTGATTACAACATGGTAAAGTGTTTTCATCTAACTTTTTATTCCCGTGAGATTCATGCTATGTTTTCCACTATTTCCTTCTGTTTATTTTATGTACATCCCATGATTTTATTCTACATGTAATATAAATTAATTTATGGGTATTTACATCTTCATTTTTTGATCATTCTTTCATGGGGTGTGTGTTTCGTAAGTTACCAAATCGGTAAGGGAACCTTTCACCCTCTTCTTTTTAAAAGACTTTTTTTGTCATGTCTTTTAATTTAAATCTTCTTATGTTGGGATATGTTCTTCTATATCATTATTGCTATAAATTTTATGTCCAAGTGAGGAGATACCCTTTTCTCTCTCATCAACTCTTTTTCAGAAATTTTAAGTGAAGCCGTTAGGCTGTCGAATTTTTGTAAGGGAACTTCTTAACCCAATTTCAATTCTTTGGGTTAAACTTCTACTTCTTGATTATGTAGTGCTATGAATATGTGTGAATAACCCTTTATTGTTTTACACTTAATATCCACTTATATTGGGTGTATTTATATTTATTCCACATATTAATTTTATTGATTTATCCTTAATCTAAGGATATCGTCTTTTTAATGGATTTCATCTCAATTTACATTCCATTGAGACTTCATTGTTTTTATGAAACAATTCACTTTTATATGGTGTATATACTTTACTTTGGAATATTATATCATGAATACCTTTATTATCATGATATTATAATGTTTTCATTAAATGTTATTCTACAATTATTTGTATTCAAGGATCTCTCATTTGGTTACGAACTCCTTAACTAAAATATTGTTTTAATGATTTATTCTTCTAAATATTTCTCATTAATTTCCATGTTTAAAAAATGTTTTTAAGGATTTATTTATATGGACATTAATGTTTTAAAATGATAATTCATTTAAAATATTCAAAGTGGTATGGGACACTATGATTCAAAAATATCTTTATTAAATGTTTTAAATGGTTTTGAAAATGGTTTGATAAAGCATTATTTATTTCAATATCCTGATTTAATATATTTTTATTAGAATGTGAAAATGTTATCTTTCCTTTAATCTTGTGTTATGTATTATTATTATGTTATGGTTATTGGGAATTGTTTACGTATATGGGTGGTTCCGTGATAAACCTAGGGCGGGTGATCCTGAGATAGCTCTCCAATGCATTGGGTAACGTGATGGAGGTAAACATTAATGTTTCTCCTATGAGATTTCGAGAATATACTGTGATGGGTATTTCAAATGTGACTCCCTATGTAGTTGTGATAGCTACAATTTAATTATATTATGAATGACATAAGTTACCTTTATGATTAATGATTTATATGTGTTATTCATAAATATTATGATTTCGTATGTTATGTTATGATTGAAAAGTATTGGTTTTGTTGATCTATATTTATTGATGGGATAATGTTTTCATTCCTTATTTTATAACCCTTACTGAGATTTTTATGCATATCCCATGTTTTTGAAATGTTTTCTATAGGAATTAAAGATGAATAGGGTCAAGGTTGGGATCAAGGAAAATTCATGTTGTCTAAAACATGTAACTAGACATGTTTCTTTTTAAGAGTTTTTATTTTATGAAAAATGGATACTGGGTATTAGTGTCTACTTGTAATATTCAAGTTGTTATGTAACAGTTATGGCCTAATTCTCTAAAACTCTAAACCATAAAAGATCCTCAATGTGTATTCTTGTCATAATTTAATATTATGTAATGTTTATGGTCGGGTCCTTATACCTCAAGTGTGTGTTCATTAAAATTAAGAAGCTTCATGTGTTCCTTGGTATGTGTAGGCCAGGGTTATTCATCTTCTTCTAAGGAAAAGAAAATATTGTATGAATCTAAAAATTCAAAGAAATGGAAATTAATACTCAATTAAGATTGAATAAAATAAAATTAAATGGAGTTTGAGAAAAGAACAACTTCCTGAATTAGTTCAGTTGAAATTTCTTGTTCATTGGTTAGTACCTCTTGGAGTTGGATCTCAATGGATGGAGGTAGGTAGTTGGGATCCCCCATATTTACATCAAATTACACCACTTTGGTGGTATCTTATTTTAATGGTGATGTATCTTCTTCTTTACATGGTTTGGGGAGATCAAGTATTTCCTCACATTCATTCCAAAATTCATTCAGTTCTTGTTTATCTACCACATATAACTCATTAATAAATTCTTCTTCATCATGGTCCTCTTGGATTTTTTTTCAAATGGATGGCATGTGGATACTCCCCAATAATATTCTCATCTATTTGGATGTCCTTATAAAAATTAGAAAGTACAAGAGGATCATCTTCTGGTTCAGGTTCTGCTTGCACAAGGGATACTTTTAAGTGATTAGATATCCAATCCATTATACTTTGAAGACATTTAAATAACTCTTTAGAATATTGAATATTTTATTTGAGTTTGAACATAGCCACTTACTCCTGATATTTCTCTTGGGGAACTTATTCAAAGGTGTTGGGGGGAAATAAGCAACACTCTATAGGTTCCTCGTCCACTTCTTGATAAGATTGTGAGAAGTACTCCAAAATTTTAGTAAGTTTTCAGGCCAATCCTTCAACCACTGGTTTCATGAGGGTCTCTTTGAGATGATGGATGATGTTCTTGAATTCTTCATATATGCTAATTTTTTATCCTCACTCCCCAGATATGTCTAGAAAATAAGGAAACACTTTCTTTTGTGTACGGTGTTTGTTCAACTATGGGTTCCTCCACCAATGAGTAATCATCATTCCAGGTAGAATAACATTCATTTGAATTCATCATGGAAAATATTTTTTTTAATTTTTGATTTTTTTAATCACATTGAAAAAAATATCTAAAAAGTTAAAATAGAAAAATTAAAGTAAAACAATTGATTAGATCCCAGATAACGGTGCCAATTTTGATGTACAGTTTCCATGGGGCATGGAAAAAGAAAATTATTTTCCTAGTGCAGCATAGTTACTGATCAGGGTTATCTCACTTGATGAGCTTATAATTTTTTTCACCTACTTTATCTAAGTCACCTAAACAAATTCTTGTTGTTGATTTTATTATTTTAGGAAAACAATGATAAATAATTAAATTCGATGAAAAATAGAAATTCAAACTTATATTAACATGAAAATCTAAACAAAATGAGTTAAGAAAGAAAGTACTTGGTTTTGGGTTTTGTTTTGGGTTCAATAATTATTCTCCTTTATATGTTTGATTTTACTTTGATAATAAAGACTTGAAATCTCATGTTGAAATACTATTCTTTTTATTAAGAAATTTTCAAATCTTTTAATTCCTAGGAAATATTAATTGCACCTCCTCCTTTAGTCAAGGTTGATGACACATCTTGGTCTAAGGTGTGTCATCTTCAAGGACCTGGTTCTATCGATGTCGTTTCATCCCTAGACTCGCTCAACTTCATCATGTGAAGAGTTAGTCAATAAATAGAGGGAAAAGACTTTAAACAAAAGAATATAAATATATTGAGTTGCAAGTCATTGGGTAAAGTCACCACATTGGGTACATTCACCTCACCCATGCATGCTACTCAAATCTAAAAAAATGTAAAATAAACACTAATAAAGATTAAAGAACACCTTGACCTCCCTCATGCCATGTCTTGAGTCATCCTCCCATTATCGGGAGTTAGAGATCTCTATGATGGAGTGGAAATAAGAGAAGAAATAAAAAAAAAAGAATAATGAGAATAAAAATAAAAATAAGTATGGCGGATGATGAAAATAAAATAAAATAAAAAGAAATGTGAGGAGAGACGGTGATAGAATACAATAAAATAGTAAAATAATAATTTAAGAAAATAAAATAGAGAAAATAAAATGAAAATAGGAATGTTAAAAGAATAATGATAAAAATAATAATAATAATAAGAAGAAAAGGAAGAAAAGAAGAAGAATAGTGGAACACTTAAAATAAAAATATCCATGAATTAATTTAATTAACTATATGAAAATTAAAATTAAAAAAATGAAGAAGAAGAAGAAGAAAAGAGGGGAGCAGTGCAACCGATCCTCTTCCAGGTGGGTTCCCTCTATTGGGTGTTCGATCCCTTAGCAGTGAGGGTGTGTCCTCATTTTATAGGATGATGAAGAGTGGGTCTCCATAAATGGTCGAGGAGGTTCCTCGGACGAGATCTCATGGATCTTAATCACCTGTGTGACCTGCAATGATAAAAAAGAAACACCTGCATATGGTAGGTGTTTAGAGTTTATGTGTGGAATGAGTTCAATGTGGGGCTGCGGCTATCAGCAGGACGGTGCCGCCCCCCCAATTGTCAAAGGGGGGGCTGGTGGTGGTAGATAGTGGGTGGCCAACCCCCACCAAATATTCCAGTGGGAGAAGGCAAGGGGAAGGGGTGAGGAGACCTATAAAAGGAGGCTCTCCCCTTTTCCAAAGATCATCCTTCAACATCTCATCTCATCACCTGTATCGGGTTCTTATTATTATTTGTGAGCGGTTTTAGTGAGGCAGTTTTACCCTTTATTCAAGAGAGAATATTACGAGAGTTTTCTCCTTGTAATAAGTGAGGGAGTGTGAACCCACTTTTACCCCATAGTGATCCTTCTATCTTCCCATGGTTTTTTACCCCTTCTATTTGGGGGTTTTTCCACGTTACATATGGTGTCCTATTTTTCCGCATTTTTCACTTTATTTTTATCTCATGATTATTGCTACACCGTGGGCCAATCATTTACGGTCCTAAAAAGTGGTATCAGAGCCAAGGATCTGTCCTGGTGTTGTTCACGTTTTCAGGTATTAATAATTCTCGTAAAATTTTAGTATGCTTTGTGATTGCCACTCCGGTTGATCTTTCACATCAAAAAAAATTTATTGAGATTATTAAATACACCGTTGTGAAACAGAGTAGGTTCTCGACTGACATCGTGTCCAGATGGCGGAAAAATTTGATATCGAAAAATTCAACGGGAATAATTTTTCGTTGTGGAAAATGAAAATGCAGGCAGTGCTGCAGAAGGATAATTGCCTACTAGCAATTGGAGAAAATCCGGTGGGTGTGACGGAGGAGAAATGGAATGATATGGACGAAAATGCTATTGCCAACATCCATTTGGATTTGGCAGATGGGGTCCTATCGAGCATTGCGGAGAAAAAGACGACGAAAGAAATATGGGTTACTCTGACGAAGCCATACGAGGCCAAGTCACTGCACAACAAAATTTTCTTGAAGAGAAAATTGTACACTCTTCGGATGGCGGAGTCATCTTCGGTGAATGACCACATCAACAACCTCAATGCTCCGTTCGCTCAACTCACGGCGTTGGGCTATAAAATTGTGGATACTGAACATGCGGAGATTCTACTCCAGAGTTTTCCAGATTCGTATGACCAACTCATCATCAACCTCAACAATAATATCCTGACGGATATACTGCTCTTTAATGATGTTGAAGCCACGTTTCTTGAAGAATAAAGTCGGCGCAAGAACAAGGAGGACAGACAGACAAATTCGCACCAAGAAGAAGCTCTATCAATGGAGAGAGGAAGGATGATGGAGCGTGGTTCCAGTGGGAGCCAAAATCATGGCAGGTCCAAATCAAGGAGTAAGAAGAATAATGTCACATGTTTCAATTATGGAAATAAGGGGCACATCAAGAAGGATTTTTGGGATTAGAAGAGTGGTTAAAAGGGATCTCAGGGGAATGTGGTGAGTACTTTTGGAAGTGGAGATATACTAGTCAGTGAAGCGGCAACGACTACTGGAAGCAGGAAGCATCTTGACGATGCCTGCATTATCAACTCAGGATCAACATGGCACATGACGTCTCTATGGGAATGGTTTGACCAATATGAAACCATCCTGGAAGGACTTGTGTACATGGGGAATGATCACACTCTGAATATCATTGGAGTCGGTACCATCAAACTGAAGATGCATGATGGCATAGTACGGACCGTCCAAGGAGTACGTCATGTAAAGGGCCTGAAGAAGAACATATTGTCTTTGGGAAAATTTGATTACATCGGATGAAAGACTCGCACCGAGAATGGAGTGATGAGAATCATAAAGGACGCGCGTGTGGTAATGAAGGCGGAGAAGATCTCAAAGAAACTGTACGTGCTTGTGGGTGAAACGTACAAGGAGGCGGAGATAGTTGTTGCATCAACTACCTCGATGGAATTATTGACGAAGTTATGGCATCGGAAGCTTGGTCATATGTCAGAACGAGGCCTGAAGATTCTTGCGGATCAGATGTTGTTTCCTGGGCTTACAAAGGTATCCTTACCATTTTGTGAGCATTGTGTTTTGAGCAACCAACATAGGTTAAAGTTTGGGACGTCAAAAGCAAGAAGTCAGGAGATCTTGGAGTTGATCCATTCCGATGTTTGGAAAGCACCGGTTATATCCCTGGGAGGAGCAAGGTAGTTTTTATCATTCATTGATGATTATTCCATGAGATGTTGGGTGTACCCAATCAGGAGGAAGGAAGATGTTTTTGAAGTTTTCAAAACATTCAAAGCGCGGAAGGAGCTTGACTCTGGAAAGAAGATCGAGTGTCTGAGGACTGACAATGTTGGAGAATATAAAAGCGATGAGTTTGATACTTTTTGTCAGTAGGAAGGGATCAAGAGGCAATTCACGGTGGCGTACACTCCTCAGTAGAATGGAGTGGCAGAGCGGATGAACAGAACCCTGTTGGATAGAACAAGGGCGATGCTGAAGACTGCAGGTATTGCCAAAACTTTTTGGGCAGAAGCAGTGAATACCGCCTGTTATGTGATCAACCGATCTCCTTAAATGGTGATTGAGCTGAAGACACCGATGGAGATGTGGACTGGTAAACCCGCTGACTATTCTCAGTTACATACTTTTGTACGTCCTGTATATGCAATGTTTAATGACCAGGAAAGATCGAAGTTGGATTCAAGATTCATAAAATGTATCTTCTTGGGGTACGCTGATGGTGTGAAGGGGTATCGTTTGTGGGATCCCACTGCCCACAAATTTATCATCAGAAGAGATGTAATTTTTGCAGAAGACAAGGTGCAAATGACAACTGATCAAGACATGGAGAAGAATAATATAGAAACTACAACAGTTGAAGTAGAGGACAAGTCCAAGGAAGAACCAGTTTCCTCTGAGGCATTACCAGAGCATGATGATCAAGTACCGGTTGAGTCTGGACCACGACGGTCAGCTCAGGAGAAAAGAATAACAGTATGGCACTCAGACTATGTCACTGAGAGCAATATTGCATATTGATTATTGACAGAGGATGGAGAGCCATCTTCTTTTGTGGAGGCGACCCAGAGTCCAGATGTATCCTCATGGATGGAGGCGATGTAGGAGGAACTTGAATCCCTGCACAGGAACAAGACTTGGGATCTTGTTCCATTACCTCGTGGAAGGAAGGCTATCGGAAACAAATGGGTATTTAAGATCAATCAGGATGGAAAAGACCAGGTGGAAAGACATCGTTCAAGATTGGTGTTCAAAGGATTTGCTCAGAAGGAAGGTATTGATTTCAATGAAATATTTTCTCCTGTTGTTAGACTGACGACTGTTCTAATAGTTCTGGCGATGTGTGCAACATACAGCTTACATCTAGAGCAGCTAGATGTGAATACTGCGTTTCTCCATAGTGGTCTTGATGAATAGATCTATATGCTCCAACCGGAAGGTTTTGTAGAAGAAGGTAAAGAGAACTTGGTTTGCAGGTTGAACAAATCTATGTACGGTCTCAAAAAGGAATCGAGGTGTTGGTACAAGATATTTGATTCCTATATCATGAGCCTTGGATACGACAGAATTCATTCAGATCCTTGTGCATATTTCAAGGGTTCGGATGGTAATGATTTCATCATTCTTCTGTTGTATGTGGATGACATGTTGGTTGCAGGCCCCAATAAGGGTCAGATCCAGGAGACGAAGGCACAGTTGGATAGGGAGTTTGATATAAAGGACTTGGGACCAGCAAACAAGATTCTTGGGATGCAGATTTACCGAAACAGAAATAATGGGAAGATTTTTCTATCACAGAAGAGTTACTTACAGAGAGTCTTGAAATGATTCAACATGAAAGACTGTAAGCCAATCTCTACCCCTCTTTCCATTAATTTCAAGTTATCCTCCACGATGAGTCCTAGCAGTGAAGCAGAGAGGATGGAAATGTCTCGAGTACCGTATGCATCGGCAGTGGGTAGTCTAATGTTCTCTATGGTTTGTACTAGACAAGACATTGAAAATGTAGTGGGAGTAGTTAGTCGGTACCTGGAGAATCCAGGATGGGAGCATTGGAGCATAGTGAAGAGGATCCTGAGATACATCAAGGAGACCTCAGATGCTGCATTATGTTATGGAGGATCAGATTTTACTATCAGAGGCTATGTTGATTCAGATTTTGCAGGTGATTCTGACTGGAGGAAATCCACTACTGTTTATGTGTTTACTCTTGCAGGAGGAGCTGTGAGCTGGATTTAAAAGTTATAGTCATTTGTGGCTTTATCCACGACAGAGTTAGAGTACATGGAAGCTACACAGACTTGCAAAGAGGCAATTTGGATGAGAAGGTTGTTAGAGGATCTTGGGCACAGACAGGAAAAGATTCCATTGTTTTTTGATAGTCAGAGCGCCTTGCACATTGCAAGGAATCCATATTTTCATTCCAGGATGAAGCAAATTGGGGTACAGTATCACTTTGTCCAAGATTTGGTGTAGGAAGGAAGTGTGGATATACAGAAAATTCATACTAAAGAAAATCTAGCAGATTTCCTGACGAAGGCGATTAACTCTGATAAGTTCAGATGGTGCAGATCCTCGAGTGGCCTCGCAGATACGTGAGCAGCATGGTTGGGAAGATATAAAGGATGTGTGTAGATGTGATTGGTTCTCAATAAAATCTCCAAGTGGTAGATGTGTCAGCAGGACGATGTCGCCCCCCCAATTGTCAAAGCGGGGGCTGGTGGTGGTAGATGGTGGGTGGCCAACCCCCACCAAATATTCCAATGGGAGAAGTAAAGGGGAATGGTTGAGGAGGCCTATAAAAGGAGGCTCTCCCCTCTTCCAAATATCATCCTTCAAAATCTCATCTCATCACCTATATCGGGTTCTTATTATTATTTGTGAGCGGTTTTAGTGAGGCAGTTTTCCCCTTTATTCAAGAGAGAATATTATGAGAGTTTTCTCCTTGTAATAAGTGAGGGAGTGTGTACCCACTTTTACCCCAAAGTGATCCTTCTATCTTCCCATGTTTTTTTACCCCTTCCATTTGGGGGTTTTACCACATTACATCTGCTGTCCTATTTTTCCGCATTTTGTACTTTATTTTTATCTCGTGATTATTGCTGCACCGTTGGACAATCATTTACGGTCTTAATAGCGGCTTCTTCATGGGATGAATGGTGTAAAGGATACATGGACATAGTGGCCGACGATAATGGGTGAAGCCAGGAGGTGGAGGATGGTGCATGGCAACGGGGCAAGGGGGGATGCATGGAGGAAGGTTGCAGTGGAGCAACGATGCTCGTATTCTCCATCGGCTTTCAAAGTAGCTAGATGAGGCTCTCATTTGGGTTCATGGGTGTCAGACTATAGTGGATAGGGGGTGGTAGGCTTTGGTGGTGAATACGGAGCTCGAGTTGAGCCTCGGTAGGTGGCTATCATGGCATTTCTTAGTTGAGCACCGACAGTGGAATGCTGGAACCAAGAAGTGGCACACCTCATCCTCTCTGGCCTTCGAAGTGGCCGATGGCAGATCTAAAGATGTTTGAATATGGTTCGCACGATATTCCAAGGAAGTTTCATGGTGATCAAGGACCTCGTCGATTGTGGTTATGATTTTTTCCATTGATAAGTGGCAGAAGCGGGTCAAAGATGGGGACAGCAGCAACAGAGTCGAGCTTTAGGAGGCTTTGATAGTGGTTGAGAGTTGTGTCAGTGAATATGGAGAGTAGCACCAATGGAATTCTTGGGTGACAGGAGAGGTTGGGTGATGCTAGGAGGTGGATCCATGGAGGCACGAGGCGAAGAACAGAGGAGCGCGCCGTGGCGGAGTGCTGAGAGATGAAAGGCTAGACCGATAAAGGAAGAATCCTAAAAACATAGTTCCCCAAATCAAGATCCAAACCCATCAATGATACATGTATCCACCACTCTCAAAAGAGAGATATGAGGAAAGGATAATTCACAATTTGATCTAGGTTATACATATTGAAATATATTCAATAATTAAATCTACACTTTGATCCCTGAATACTAGAGGTTGGAAGTGGAAAAAGTCCCTTAAAATAACCAAAAATTTGAATGGATCAAATTAGGTTTGAAGGAGAGGAGTTTGGAAATAAAATGGGGGTTCCAAGAATTAAAATAAGAAAAATGTAAAAAATAAATTTGCATTGCATGGTTTGGTTGCATAGTTTTTCAAACCATGCGCCAACCATGTGCCCCTTTATAAAATAATAGGGAAGCTACACTGTTTGGAAACATGGTTTTAAAAATGGTGCATTAACCGTGAATTTTTTTATATATATTCACACAATTTAATGGTAGGGATATATGGTTTACACTAACTATGCACCCAATAAGGAACCCTCTGCTAGAACTCGAACTCAAGATGCCTAGTTTCCTAGGTAGACCCACACAGGTTTTCCTAATCATTAACATTCTCAGAAACCTAAACAAACATTTAAATTAACCTATAATGACCCCTAAAAAGACTCATACTTAAAATGGTAAAAACTGAATATAAGTACCTGAAATTAAGAGTTGGGATGTTACATACACTATGATCATGGCTAAAGGAGTGCCCACAATGAGGCTGGTGTGGGTAAGCTGGGTGGATTGTGTATTTATTGGGACTAAATATATGTTGGTTATTGTTTTGTTTTGTGTTAGTATTGTTAGGATCATCTCACATTATGAACTAGGTTAGATCCCATGACATATAATCCTTGATTGGTTGTTTATGTAGGGGACTCTTATATTTTTCTTGATTATATTCTACCTTGATAATATTTTTATGGAATCCTTTATCTTATATACTCTCATTAATTATATCTAGAAATGCGGTTCTTATCATTTAGTATGATTTAACCTTTTTTTTCATTTAAATGGTTTTCAATGGTGTTTGGGAAGCTTTTTTTAATTAAAATCTCTAATTTTGGGGTTTCAAAGTGCTTTCAAAAAATGGGTGTTTTTGCTAAATAGGTATTAGGCCAAGGAAATGATTTCAAAGTGATTTCTTCATTTAATGAAAAAATAAAAGTAACTTTTAAAATGTTATTGAAATTGATATTTGTTTTCATGTGCTTATGTTTAAAAAACATATTTTTTAATTATATTTCAAACTAGCATTTATGAGTGGATTTAAGAAATAAATTGCATAGATTCCATGGTGGAATCCTATTAGACCTAATATCTCAAACAATGTATATACATTCATGTGTGTATAAGTAGTTATAACTTTTTCATGACCCAACCCTCGAAAGTTACCCCTCTAAAGCCAGAATGGAGAAAGATGGATAATGACACCTGAATCCTGTCTTTAATAGGCCATGGTTAGGTGACAAGAACCTGGGGAATATAATCACACACATGGGAGGAATTACTCTCATAAATTTTGGATAAGGGATAAGATGAGTAAAACCACCAAAAAACTCCCACTCATAGTAAATGAACAAACAATCCAAATACATGAATGTATTGACATACAACATAAATAACTAAAAATACTAAATTAGATCCTTAGTAGTGGCCATAAAGCTCTAATAGATCCTTGATAATTCCTTGAACTAGTAATGTCTAACTGGATCACAAACCGGAACTTGTTGACCTGGAAAATAGTTTATATACATGTAGGGTGAGAATAACATGTATACTCATTAGGATCCTCTTTAAAATGTCTTGTTCAAAATGTGAAAGAAGTATAATAAATGCCCATGGGAAAATAAATGAATCCAAATCATCTAATAAATATGTTAACTATTATTTTCCCAACCTCACCATGGAGCAATCACCAAATAATTCACAAAAGTATAATCACAATATTGATAACATATATGTAGAAATTGGTATCCTGCAACCACTTCCCCATTAGTTTTTTGCTCTCATGCCCAAATGTCACACATCATGAGCTCCCGTCCCTTCTATAAATCTAGTCATCCCTGATTTGATTCGGGTCTCAAGCATACCTAACATAGTCCCACACAGGTCCCAATATCTCATGTTGTAATCAATCTATATATCAATCTCATCATCATCACTATCCAATCCATAATCAAGTTTATGTTCAGAAGCCATTATAGATTGTTTAAATGTATTATATCACAATCCATCACAACCCATGAACGTACATCCATGGGAATCTAGATCACCATAAACATATAAAAGTATGAGCTATAACCTTAAGGTATCAAAACCCACAACACATGGGTATGTAAAATTACCCCCATGCATACCCATACATAATACTATAGTCCAAGAGAGAGTGGGGGAGAGGGGGTAGTCATCCATCTATATCATCACCAACTTGAATGTTGGGGAGAACACCCCTAGAACCTATGGTTGTCATTTTACCTTATGACATGAGTGGGATGAATATGAAATAGAAAAATATACAATTTAGATAGATCTCTCAACCACACCAAGGGAAACTACTTATCTTTAGATACATCTTCCACTATCATCACATAGGACACTAGGTTACCACTGTTAAGGTCTTGATATCAAACCAGCATATAAGGACTAGAATCAATATTAATTAATTCATTATCCATTAATTAGTATTGTTCCATTTTCTTTTTAAATATTAATATTTTAATCCCTTATGTTGACTTCTGATGCCATCATTTATTCTTCTTCTATTCTCAAGTATGCCATAATCAAAGTAAGAATCAAGAACCAACCCTATTTTTTTATTAATTTAAAAATCCTTTCATAAACATTAGGTTACTCTAGGACTCAAGATAAGCTTCCACTTAAAAGAAACGATCATAGTTTATAGCATCAAACTGAACCCCGTAGTTGGAAAATGATCATATAAATAACATCTGACCATCGACCATCAAACAAACATCAAGCTAGAAGTAATAAATGACAAGAAATTTCTTCTCTAAAATAATCCTGACTACCCCGATTTCCCACACCATTTTGAATAGTATCACATCTAGAAACTCATTCTAATATAATCACCATGACATGTACCCCATGCCTCCATAATCATGATAAGCGTCACCCTATTCCACTATGAAATCCTCAAGCATCCCCACCCATTAGTAATCAAAACTTCCAACCACATAAGGATATCAATCAATAATATCAAGGATCTAAATCCATAGAGAATAAATACATATTACATGTATTATTACAAACATAATTTTAAAGGAAACTATGTAAAAATCAAAAAAGGAATTCTAACTTTTATCAAAAAATGATTGGATATCTCATCCCAAAAGTAATGATTTAAGTAATAATTAAATTTTCATTACCATTTTTATCAATTGATTAATAATAAATAAATCCCAGTATAATTAGTCGTACAAATTTCCAAGGGCGAATATTGTTTATATAATCTATCATTTCACCTTAATATTCTCTTTCATATACCAAAAAACTTGAAGATAACTTTTTCAACATCCCTCTTTTACTATAAAAAAGAATGAGTAGATTTAAGTTGTTACTTAATTTCAAAGAATATCAACTATGATTAATAACTATAACAAGGCATATAACACAATCTAGAAAATATGTTGAGGAAACATTATTTATATCAACGGTATGTGATCAGACATTCTATTATTCTAATCATAAAAATATAATATTCACTTATGGTAATATATCTATTTTTGAGAGTTTAATTCAATCATGTGATAATGGTCTCAAAGACTAAATAATTTTTTTCACACATGAAAAAAAAAATTAACAAAGGGTTAATAATAATTACACTATAATTCATAATTTCATTCTCATTGATAATAAATCAAATTATAAAAATAATACATAACTTGGGCTAACAATTTATTTCATGAGGAAAAAATGTAATTTCAACATTCATGGATGATTTTATTGATAATTATAATATTAAAACATGAAATATTATCCATCTCTCGAATAATCCAAAAAATTAGCATGAAATAATACATTCAAAACAATATGGTCAACTCCAAGTGATCAAACGAAACATTTATTTTATGTTCCTTATTTAAAAATAATGGAATAATAAATTATATAAAAATGTGATGATGAATCCTTATTAACAAGGAAGTAATAATTTCAACATCAAATATTAATTCTACAAAATTACTTTAATTTATAGTTCATCAATTTATAACATTTCATGAAAATATTCATTTTACAATATGAAGAGTAATCACTCTCTTTTCCCAAAATAATCTATAGATTATCAAAATTTACAAAGCATTCGATGGAAACTTCTTTCAAGAAATACAATATTAATTAAAAATTTATAATTTAAACAATTGAAAATGATAATAAATTTTTCTTTCCAAGGTAAATAATAGAATAATTATTATTATCATTCATTTATCATAGCATGTGATATCACTCTTATATCAAGAAATAATATTTATGGTAGGAAATGAAAATTTCATGAGAAATAATATTATTGAACCACAAACATTGATACTTTCTATGAAGTAAACAATCTACAACATGTAATAATCATATAAAAGGAAGAATAATATTTTTATAAGTGATAATCATGTTTAGAGAGAGAATAATCCCTCCAAAACATATGATAATATTTTATAACATAATTTTTTATTTGAAATATGAAATATAAATTTCTATCACTAGAAAAAGTATGATGGTTTTAACATGAGACAATTATTTCATTTCTTGAATAATTATATAATAATCTTACATGTGATAAAAATTATTATTCATCAATAATTCCAATTTTATTATCTAATTATGGTTGAATTTACCATTCAAACTAATTTTTTAATAATGATAATTCTATAATTTGATATAAAAAAACTAGACAGATTCATAGATCCTCTATAACTTGGAAAATGAAGGCTCTCACACTACACCAAAAACAAAGGAGAGAGATAATATGCATAGTTCAAGAAATTAAGAAGAGATCTAGTAAACTTTTAGAAGACCCTAGAGGATGAAATGTTGAAGCATGGATAACACAAACTTGAAGGAAGAAGTAAAATATAATGAAAGAATTATATTTTTCTCGTTTTAGAAAACAAAAGAGAATTTTGAATATCTCAGACACAAATATAGTAAATATTCATTTAATTTGGTTTTAATTTTGGAAACGTGATTGTGAAATGTTTAAAACTCCTAAAATGTTTATTTTAATGAAAATTAGTCAAAGTATAATTAAATCCATTATTTTAAGAAATTAAAACATTTAAAAATGGTTAAAATAAGTATTAAAATGAAACATGGTGTATATCATAGTTTCTGGAAATAGATCGATACCCTTACATATAGAGTATGCACTTCATAAGGGTAACATTCTTTTACCCTTATGTGGATGGTTACCCTTGCATGGAGATTGGAAAACATTAAGGTCCCTTAAATAGTGATCTGAAGACCCTTCCGTGGCTAGTAATAAAATCATCTTACCCTTACACAAGAATAAGGTTTCACGGATGAACCTTACACGGGTCGAAGCTACCTTTATGCAGCCTTTGCAATCTCAATATCACCCTTATGAAACATAAATAAAAAGGAAGTTATCCTTATGAAACTCTAAGGATTTTAGTACCAAATTTATGCAACTAGGGGTACCATTACAATCATGGGATATTTTATCATACCTTTATATTGTGTTTCAAATCTATGATCTTCCCTTATGAATCCTTGAGAAAACAAGAATTACCCTTACACATAAGTAAGGACTTTCATAAAGTTAAAATTATCTTTTTAAAAAAATATTAAATATTAAATTGAAAACATATAAATAATTAAGATAAGGCTTTATTATCATTTCCAAAATCGAAAAACAGGTTAAAAATTCTAAATTAATTTATAAACACACTTTTAAAGATATGAAATTACTTCCATAATTGTAAAACCATTTTAAAATTATTTTAAAACAACTTCTAAATTTTATAAAACTTCCCCAAAAACCGCTAAAAACCCATTATGAAAAAGGATGTCTCATGAATATTCTAGACCATTACTTTAGATAGCTCTTATAAAATTATCATCCTTTATAATTTAAAAAAACCAAGAAAGGAGAGGGAAAATATGGGGAATAAATGAATCACCCAATGAAATACCTCTCAAGGATCTCACTATATTTGGAACATAAAAAACACTCTAGAAAAACAAATCATAAATCTATATAACACTTTAAAACACTCCCAAAATACTCTCTTAGGGGTGGTAACTCTCAAATAGAAACAAGTCCATTAACAAATAATTTCATCAAGAAGGATAATAAATATTATATAACAATATGAAATTAAACACTTATCCTAGTAAAATCAAGAATTAAATAACATGGGATGTTGATCTTGTATATGTGACTATCCTTCCCAATTAATATCACATAACACATCAAAGTCCACACAAATATCAATAAAAAACCAACAAGAAATGAATATCAATAAAAAATCATTACAAAAAAATCATATTATAGAGTGAAACACCTTTAGAAATATTCACTTCAAATAATTTTAAATAAAATCATAGCTCTTCCTTTAGGTAAAAATATTTTTATATTTATCACCTTAAAAAATTTACTTTTGTATTCTATATAAAAATTCACACATTATTTATTCTCATTTATCACAATAGAAAATTTAATTCATAACATTCAGAAACTATCTTGGTTAACATGTCATGAATAAAGTAGATTAGTATGATTTCATAATAATTTAACAACAATGATAGATATGCTACTTAAAAAATTTCATTATTTATTACTATTTCAGGAGTTCTGAAAAAATACATGTTTTTTTAAAACTATTCCTTACAATCTAGACATGCATCATAACATTTCATATTAAAACTTGTTAAATCTCAAAAAGTATGCTGATAAAAACTTTTCACTAAGTATATTAAATTTAAAATATAATAGGTTATAAAACCTTTAAATGAAATCCTTTCTAATCTTTCTTAATAAAAATTTATTCATGAAAATATTCTTCATAGAAACACTTAAAAAATATTTTTCCAATATAATTTTAAAATAAATGTTAGTTTCATAAAATAAATAGTATAGTTTACTTAATATTTCATCCACAAAATCAATTTTCATATGTGAATATCATTGAATATTATTACACATCATGAAGAAAATTTCCTAGGATGACAAAATCAACGTAAATTTTTCTTTCCCAAAAAAATCAATACAATTTAAATAAATAAAACTAGTCAATAAACTAAAAATTTATTTTATAATTCCTTACAAAATTTGAGTACTCCACCCACCACTACCATTTAAAATTCAAACATGTTTTATGTCAACCCACTTTAAAATTTATAATAAATTTAAAAAATTACAAGCATGATATCTAACCTGTTGTATTTAACATTATTTCAATGATAACTCGCATATATGGGAAAGTTACATGCTTTCACCAAATTATTTTTATTCAAAAAACACTCCCCTACTATACTCTTTAACAAGTTAATACCAATACTCATAACTCTGAAATTAGAGAAAAAACTTTATCATATGACATGCATCATAAAAAAACATGAGCATGGAACAATACACTTTATCCAAAAAAAATTCAAGTTTGTTAAGAAAGCATTAATTACCTGGTGCATAAAAATGAAAAATATAAAAAAGATTTATCATTACAATTTCAATTTACCCTAATCACGTGTAATTACTTAAATGTGTTTTAAATTACCACCACATAACATTCATTAACCAAAAATATCACTTACATCAACAATAACAGAGCTACCACAAACATACAAGTCAAAGTAACTCATCCACCACACTATGATATTGTCTTCTTTGGGTGGAACTAACTCACCCGAATGGTTTTAAAATGAATTATGGAAAAAACAATGTGTCATTATAGGTGATGTGTCCCATATATTTATATGTTTGATTCTACAACACACATAAATAGTATGAGAGAAATCCATTTTAGGGATATAAGCACACCATGATATAATCACATCATAAATTAACTCACAAGAAAAAACACCAAAAATATAAGGATTTGATTCAAAAAATAGAGAGAATTTAACATAAAACTATGAAAAAAATAAATTACAACAATCATATAATATTCTCTTTCCCAAAACCAAGGTCCATATCACATGGAGCGAGTGATGATTGTATTTATTAAAACAAATCAAGACATTAAAGAACCCCCCCCCCACCCAAGACTAAATCTCTGTCACACTAGGACCTAAATAAGAGTATCGAATGCATATGATGATAGAAACCCCTCCCCTAGACCATAAAATCAAATTAACATGCCCAAGGAGAGAGTTATTGATGATATGAACGAAGTTAGAGAAACCCTTTCCGAAGATCATGTCTCCATCATGACATATGGACCAAGGAATGAGTTATAATTATTATCTATAAAGGAAATTTAGTGTGGGTTTGAAACTAAAGGTTGAAGTAGTTTAAAAACGTTGATAAATGATTTAATAATTGTTTCTCAATCAAGTGAATGAGGAGGTTTCCAGGAACTCATTATGAAGGGTCAGTAATCGAAGAATGATGATATTCTGGTTATTCACATAATAGAGATAAAAATCAAAGGGTTTCAAGAAAAAAAATATATTTCAAAGGTCTCACCATACATCCAGAGTAGGATATAGAAATTCCCAAGTAAATGGAAAACATTACTAGTAGAAAAGCCTCCTTTTTGGTATAATAAGAATATCATCCTTAAAAATGATTTCATAACCTCACTACAAATTAGGAAACTCCTCACAAACCTTGAGGACCAAGATCTACCATTGGAAAAATGTATTACATTGCATTATCATGGTAAAAGAAACTTTGTGTTTACCCTAAGCATGATCAAACCAAATTCTATCCCTGCCTCCTACAACCCAAAATATATTCCATGTTCTAAAGTTGTGACCTCAAAATTCTTCAATATTTGGAATTAGAACCCTTGTAGTGTCCTCTTCCGAGTGTTTTCGTCATCATCCTATACTCTTAGACAATTTTCATAAACATCTTGTTGAATGTCTTTGGAATGAACCTAATAGGGACAATGAATTTGATCCACTCCTACAAAAGAAAAAAAATTGGGACTCTAAACCTGATACATGTATTTATTTTTGGTTAATTAGCTAATTCATTTTAACATACTACCATTTTCTATCCAAGTAAAACACAGGCACATACTATCATGATGTATGTTCTTTTCCTTTATATGTAGACTACAAGAAACATCATTTCAATTAACATGTCTAGTAAACATGATGTTCATTATGGAAAATCATAAGGGAACCTAAAATCATAGAGGATTCGTTATTTAAAACATTTATTAAGACCGAATTATACTGTTAACCTACCCACCTATATGTACTGCCTAGTGTGAAACATCAAACTCAATCTTATCTCTCAAAAATAACCTCTGATATCACTCTATCACGACCCAATCTCTATAAAGTTATCCCTCTGATCCCATCAATGGAGAGAGAGATATATAAGGATGCCTAGATCCCACCTTTAATAGGTCATGGGATGGTGAGAGGCACTAAGGGTGTATAATCACACACATGGGATACATTACCATCCTAAATATTTGGGAAGTTATATGTAAGATGAGAACAACCACTAAAAAACCCCAGATCATAATAAATAAATTATAAGTCTTGATACCTGAATATGATGAAATACAATGAAAACAACTAAAAATACTAAATTAGATTCTTAGTAATGACCACAAATATCTAACAGCTCCTCAAAAACTCTTTAGACTAGTAATGTCTAGCTTGAGAACAAATAATCTCCTATTGAACAAAATACAGAGGTTTTCCATAAAAAGTATGATTGTTAGGATATCCCCAAAAACCTCTCTTAAAAATGTGGAAGATTAATACTAAATCCTAGTGAGTAAACAAATGAAACAAACTCATCACCTAAATAGGTTAACTATTATTTTCCCTACCTCACCATGTCTCGCGCACAAAATTAAGCACAAAAGTAAAATCAAAATATTGAGAATACACACACACACATGAACATATAAATGGATATTTTATAACCACTTAAGTACTAGTTTTCCTCTCTCACAACCCAACATCACACATCGTGAGCTACCATCCCTTCAATAATTCATGTCATCCCTAATATCAGTTGGGCCTTGTCCCTACCCACCTCAGTCCCACAAAGGTCCCAAAATCATATGTTAGAATCATTCCACATATCAATATTATCATTATCACCATCCTATATAAAATTAAGTGTATTTATAGATGCCACCATAGTCTATGTAAATGCATTATACCTCAATCTATCAAAACCCGTGCATGTACACTCATGGGAAGCTAGAATCTCCCCAAGAAGATACAATTATGCACTATAAACTCAAGCTATCACATCCCATAATATATTTTTATGGGAAATAACCATAATTCATACCCACATACAGTATTAAATCCTAAGAGATATAAGGGGAGAGGGGTTATCTTTTTATTGGTATCCTCACCAAGCTAGATGTTGGGAAAACTCCCCCAAAACCATTGGATGTTAGTTTCCCTTTAAACATGGGTGGAGTGTGTATGAAATAAAAAATCATATAGAGTATATATTTATCACAAACACACTAAGTAAAACTACTTATCCTTTGAATTGTCTTCTACTATCTCCACATAGGACACCTGGTTTCCACTTCTAAGGTTTAGATATCAAAAAAACACAAAAGCATTATGTTCAATTTTAATTAATTCATTATCCATTAATAAATATTGTTCCATTTTATTTTCCCTGATTTATATTTTAATCCTTTAATATGAGTGTCTATGGAACCATTTTTTTTTATATCCTCAAGTCTGTCATAATCAAAGTAAGTATCAAAAACCAACCTCATTATTTCATTAATTTAAATATAATTTTATAAACTCATCCTAATATACCACTTAAATGATGCACTCTAAGTGAATAGAATCAAATTTTATCATGTAGTTGGAAACTGGTCACATAAATAACATCGGGTCATCGACAATTAAGTAAGAATCATGCTATAAATAAGTAAAAATGTGAAAGAAATGTTATAAACTCATGTTTAATACCCTGGTGTCCTACACAATTGTGCATAATATCACATCTGATATCTCATTCCAACATCATCACCATAACTACAATCCCATTCCTCCCCATTATTATAATCAACACCATGTTCTAGCATCACCTCTTCAAGAATTCCCACCCATCTGCCATAAAATATTCCAACCACACAAGGTTATCAATAAAACATACCTTCTATAAATCTATAGATAATAAGTACATATTAAATGTGTTATTCCATACATAATTTTAAATTTAATTATATCCAAATAAAATATGGAATTATAGAATTTATAAAAAATGATAGGATCACTCAATCCAAGATCAATGGTTTAATCTATCATTAAATTTTAATTACTATCTTTAATTTATTGATTAATAATAAATAAATCATATAAGCATTATCCATAAAAAAAATTTCAAGTTTAAATGTTATTTACTAAATCTGACGTTCAAATATAAGCTACTTTTTCCTATATCAACAAAGTCAAATATAATTATTTCAAATTTCCTCTTTTATTATAAATAAAGAATTACTATATTTAAGTTGTTACTTAATTTACAAGAATATAAATTATTCTTGAAAAATATAACAGTAGATAACACACTCTCTAGTAAATATCATGAGGAAACAAATATTTATATCAAAGGAATGTGAACACACATCCTAAATATTCTAATGTTAAACATCGAATATCCACATGTGATAATATATCTATTCTCAAGAATTTAATTTATTCATGCGATAATCACCTCTAAGCATGAAACAATTCTACACACATGATAACATTCTTTAACAAAAGGTGTAATAATAATAACACATGAATTCATAATTTCTCTCTAATAGATAATCATTAGAATTAATAAAATAATCCATATCACATTCTGACAATTTACTTCATGTAGAACAAATATAATTGCAATATGCAAGGATGATTTTATTGAGAATCATAATATTTAAAACATGTGATACTATATATCTCTTTAGAATAATCCAAAAAATTATCATGTGATAATACTTTCAAAACAGTATGGTTAATTGTATGTGATGAAAAGAAACATTTATTTTGAGTTATTAATTTCCATACATTGGAATAATAAGTTATTTAAGTATGTGATGAAGATTCATTCTTAATGAAAAAGTAATAATTTCAACATCCAATATTAATTATATTTGATTCCTTTAATTTCTTGGTCATCAATTTATAACACCGAATTAAAATATTCACTTTAAAATATGAATTGTAATCATTCTTTCTTTCCTGGATAATCTCTAGATTATCAAAATTAAAAAATCATGTTATGGAAACATATTTCCAGAAGGACATGTTTAATTCATCACTTATAATTTAAACAAAAAATTTTGGAAAATAGTTCTCTTTTCTGGATAATTAAGAGAATTATTATTATTATTATTATTATTATTATTATTATTATTGATTTGACATAGCATGTGACGTCATTCTTACAACAAGAAATAATAACCTATATGAAATGCAATGAAAATTTCATGTGAAATAATATTATTGAAACACATGAATTAGTATTTTCAACAAAATAAACAATATATATCATGGGATAATCATATTAAATTAAGAATAATATTCTTACATTTGATAATAATTTTTAAAGAGAGTATAATACTTCCACAAAACACAATAATAATTTATAAATAATTATTTATCAGTAACATGAAATATAAATTTGTATCACCTGAGTAATCATATTGGTTTCAGCATGAGATAATTCTATCTTTTCTTGAATAATTATATAATAATGTGACATCTAATACCAATTATTCTTCTTTAATAATTCCAATTTTATTATTTGATTATTTTTGAGTCCACTATTCACCCAAATCACTTATGAAAGATAATTTTAAAATTTACACATAAATTAAAATTTTTGACATTCATAGATATCTTATATCTTTAAAGAGGAAGGCTTTCTCACTATACCCAAAACAGAGGAGAGAGAGAGAGTATGCACAATTCTAGAATTATTGTAGAGATCCAATTGATTTGTAGATAAATATCTAGGATGAAATGTGAATCTTCTATCATATGAACCTGAATGAAGAAGGAAACACCAATGATGGAATGTGATTTTATAGTTTTAGAAAAAACATAGTATTTTAGATATCTCATAAATTAATACAGTCAACATTTTTTTAATTTTGTTTTAATTTTGGAAACTTCATTGGGAAATTTTTAAAATGTATTAAACATTTTTTTATAAAAATGAATCAATGGATAATAAAATCTTTTATTTTTAGTAATTAAAACCATTAAAAATGGGTAAAAGCATATATAGAAATGAAACATCCTT
Source organism: Viscum album (assembly GCA_963277665.1). Lineage (NCBI taxonomy): Eukaryota > Viridiplantae > Streptophyta > Magnoliopsida > Santalales > Viscaceae > Viscum > Viscum album. The sequence goes on along the minus strand of OY728121.1, from coordinate 197,406,485 downwards.
TAAATTAGATTTTATAGAACTAATGGGGTATGAAATGATAACATACTTTTTCCATTATGCAGATGATTACCCTTACGTGGGTATTAAAAAATACGGTGTACCTTTATGCAGTAATTTGATGACCCTTATGCATCTGTTAATTAAAGTAGTATACTGTTAGTTGAATAGAATTTTTGTTAGATGAACCTTAAAAAGGTTGAAACTACCTTTTCACAACCTTTCTAAACATGGTCTTACTATTAAGTGTTTAAAATAAAAAGGAAGTTATCATTACACAACTCTAACGATTTCAATGCTACCTTTACTCATCTAGGGGAACCTTTATGTAGTGCAATATATTTTAGTTTACCTTTACATAGGGTTTGAAATATATGACATACCCTTATTTGTCCTTAAGAAAAAAATAATTAAACTAAAGCATAAGTAAGTACTTTTTTAAGGGTAAATATAACTTTTTAAAAAATATTAAATATTCACTTAGAAAAAAACATATAAATAATTAAAATAAGTTTTTATTATCATTTAAAAAATCCCAAAAACACTTAAAACATAAAAATTAATATATAAATTAACTTTTAAAACTTTTAAATTACTTCCATAATTGTAAGTCCATTTTAAATTTTTCTTAAAACAAATTTTAAATTTTATGAAACCACCCTCATACCACAAGACGCCATATAATGCAAAATAAATGCTATAGAATATTTCAAACCTTTACAAACTTCATGTATAGTTTCTAGGTTTTTATTTAGGATTGGTCATATATTTATTGGTCACCATTAAGTTATTTGTAATATATAGTGAAACTGAGGGTTGTGTGGAGGCATTAGGATAGTTTTTCTCAGGTTTTATTTATTTTTATTTATTGATGTATCATTGTTTCTGATTAAAATTGCATTGTGGGCCCGATACCCAATTTTGGGTGTTGAATATGGTTGAAAAATATTTTATATTGAGTTTAATATCTAAATTCAATATCCATTTTTATGAATTTTACAATGGGGATTATTCATAGAAACAGAAACACCCAACGGTTCTGATATCTATGGTAGTTTTTGGACCTGCTTTCTGAAGGAAGGAAGTCACTAAGAGATTTTACCAATGAAAATTAGGAACTCACATTGGTCAATATGATGGAATATTAGGCTCATATCACCTTTTGGGTGGAATTATTTCCTACTCCCTGACTTTATCATAGATTTAATTCATATTCGTGAATACTTTATAATCCTTAAAAGAAAACCGGTCATCCTTCGCATTTGAAATTAATTATGTATACATGTGGGAGTAACAATTTGTATGTACAAAGGGTTCTCCTAAATTGAACTATATGTATTTATTTTACTTTATCCTTTGAGAGATCCATCTATATATATAATTGGCTCTCCATATTTTCTTATTATTTACTTGGTGATGCTTTATTTAAAGGATCAATATTTAAAGCCTCCTGATTGAGCGCTCTAGAGTTTATTTACATCCAGGGATGTTGTTAGAGTTTTGATGTTGGTATTAGGCCCATAAGAGGGTATTCTTATATATAATTTTGGAAGGAATCTGAACCCACAAAGTTCAATGCCACTTAACAGGACACATCATTCCTTTTAGGGCCATGTAACAAGGACCATACAATGCATTTTAATGTCATGTGGACAGGAAATCTAGGAGGAAGATTCCTAGAAAAGCATGGGGTGATGCTTATGCATGATAATACCATTCTGGTTGATCTAGAAGATAACATGGACATATTATGATATAACCTACACCAAGGATTTGGGAGGATAAGGTGAAAAGGACCTGAAAGGAATATAGCCTCCTAGGTGGTGGAATCGATCTTACCAAGAATACGGCCTAATAAGGATGATGATGTATTAAAATAATTGGGTTTGAACATTGGGGAGGCTTCCTATGCATCTCAGGAGTACATGAATCAAATCCCATGAATTTCATAGATTTTGGGGATTACTCCTATTATAAACAACTGGTGGTTGCTTCATCAAGAATATTGCCCTCTAAAGATTTTTCTCACTAAGAATATGAACCTTTGAGAGGATGATAACATTTTTGGGGGATAACATCTAGTAGGAGTACCATTTGAGAATATTTTATTGTTCTAGTAATATGATCACCACTAACCTCCAATTCCACTTGATTCCTGCTTAGTGTGAGAAATAAGAGGATGTGTAAGATGTGACATTTCACACAATTCCATTCATCTTATGGTGGATGAGGTAAAGAGTATAAAATTTGGGATATTCCCTCCATGTAAAAATATGGGATTATTCTAAGATGGATTCCCATTTCCTATTTTTATAGAGGAGGAGATTAGAATGAAACACCAGCCCTCATCAAAGGGATAAGCAGGTGGTCCCCCTCACTGCCTGAATTGAGGAGGTCATTGGAACTTCCTCAAAGGTTTAGGTCCATTTTATTGAGGGGGTTCACAATTTTAAACACCACAAATACCCTACCTATTATGTAGGATAATTTAATTACCTATTTTTACCAAGGTACCACACAATTGAATGAGAGACATGCAAATGTGTCCTTTGAATAGTCATAAAAATATGGGGGCTCAGTGGAGTTTTTGAGTTGGTTTACTTAAAATAAGAGTACCAAGGAGAGGGTCATATCATTGATGATATGAGAGAGGGCCTGAAGGGTGCTTCAACAAGGTGATACCTGGGAAGGCTTAGTTAGGCCTTTCCCATGGGATACTTGTGTGAGGTGGATGGTGCCTCATCCAAGTGATACTTGGGTGAGCTAGTGGTACCATTCCCAGGTGACACATGGGTGAACTGAGAGGTTCCTCCCATAGGTGATACCTAGGTGAACTGTACAGTTCTTTTCTTATGTGATAATCGGGAAAACTGGTCATCGCGGTGGATGGTGCCTCATCCGTTTTTGGTGTTTTATGACACCGGAAACGCGTTTCTGGTTATCGTGGTCAAACGACACCTCTAATTTATGTGTCATCTACCCGAACATTTCACAAATCACACAACGGATGTTGTCGTACGGTTTCATGGCATTCTGAGATCTTTTGGGTGGTTTTGACCCCCCAACGCGCCATTTTATCGCGCGCCGAGCTGCTGAAAATGACACAATCAGCCGTACTGTGCGCACCGCATGTCCGATGGGCATTTATTCTCCTCCTACACATCACAAATAATATTCCTAATTTTTTCATGTGGTTTCAGGTCATTCGGAGCACGTTTTCTCTGAATTCGACCGTCTCACGCTGTTTTTGGTGTTTTATGACACCGGAAACGTGTTTCCAGTCACCGCGGTCAAACGACACCTCCGATTGACGTGTCGTCTGCTTTAACATTTTAAAAATCACACAACAGCTGTTTTCGTACGGTTTCATGGCATTCTGAGGTCGTTCGGGTGGTTTTGACACCCCAACGCGCCATTTTAGCACGTGTCGAGCTACTCAAAACGACACAATCGGCTGTACCGTGCACACCGCATGTCTGATGGGCGTTCGGTCTCCTCCTACACGTCACGAATAATATTCCTAATGTTTTCTTGTGGTTTCAGGTCATTAGGAGCACGTTTTCTTCGAATTCGACCGTCTCATGCCGTTTTTGGTGTTTTATGACACCGGAAACGCGTTTCAGGTCACCGCGGTCAAACGACACCTCCGATTGACGTGTCTTCTGCCTGAACATTTCAAAAATCACACAAAGTCTGTTCTCATACGGTTTCATGGAATTCCGAGGTCGTTCGGATAGTTTTGACCCCCCAACTCACCATTTTAGAGCGCGTTGAGCTGCTGAAAATGAGACAATCAGCCGTACCGCGCGCACCGCATGTTCGATGGCAATGTCACTCCTCCTAAATATCACGAATAATATTCCTAATGTTTTCGTGTGGTTTCAGGTCATTCATAGCATGTTTGATCTGAATTCGACCGTCTCACGCTGTTTTTGGTGTTTTATGACACCGGAAACGCGTTTCCGGTCACCGCAATCAAACGACACCTCCGATTGACGTTCCGTCTACACACCCATTTTACAATTCACACAACGGCTGTTTTAGAATGGTTTCATGGCATTTCGAGGTCTTTCGGGTGGTTTTGACCCCCCAACGCGCCATTTTAGCGCGCACTGAGCTGCTGAAAACGACACAATCGGCTGTACCACACGCACCGCACGTCTGATTGGCCTTCCGTCTCCTCTTACACGTCATGAATAATATTCCTAATGTTTTCTTGTGGTTTCAGGTCATTCGGAGCACATTGTCTCCATATTCGACCGTCTCACGCCGTTTTTGGTGTTTTATGACACCGAAAACGTGTTTCCGGTCACCACGGTCAAACGACACCTCTGATTGACCTGTCGTCTACCCGAACATTTCAAAAATCAAACAACGGATGTTTTCATGCGGTTTCATGGAATTCCGAGGTCTTTCAGGTGGTTTTGACCCCCCCAACGTGCCATTTTAGCGCGCATCGAGCTGCTGAAAACGACACAATCGGCCGTACCGCGTGCACCGCACGTCCAATGGGCCTGTCGTCTCCTCCTACATGTCAGGAATAAAATTCATAATGTTTCCGTGTGGCTTCGGGTCATTTGGGGCATGTTTTCTCCGAATTCGACCGTATCACGCCGTTTTTGGTGTTTTATGACACCGGAAACGGATTTCCGGTCACCGTGGTGAAACGACACCTCTGATTGACGTGTCGTCTACCCGAACATTTCAAAAATCACACAACGGCTATTTTCATATGGTTTCATGGCATTTTGAGGTTGTTAGGGAGGTTTTGACCCCCCAAAGTGCCATTTTAGTGCGCGCTGAGCTCCTGAAAACGACACAATCGTCCGTACCGCGTGCACCGCACGTCCGATGGGCCTGCCGTCTCCTCCTACACGTCACGAATAATATTAATAATGTTTTCATGTGGTTTCAGGTCATTCGGAGCAAGTTTTCTCTGAATTCGACCATCTCACGCCGTTTTGGTGTTTTATGACACCGGAAACACGTTTCCGGTCCCCGCAGTTAAACGACACCTCCGATTGACGTGTCGTCTGCCCGACCATTTCAAAAATCACACAAATGCTGTTGTCGTACGGTTTCATGGAATTCCGAGGTCATTCAGGTGGTTTTGACCCCCCAATGGGGAGGGATGTCTAGGGTGCGGGGGGCTGTCCGGGGTGCGGGGGGGCTGTCTAGGGTGTGGGGAGGACTGTCCGGAGTGCGGGGGGCCTGTCCGGGGTGCGGGGAGGGCTGTCCGGGGTGCGGGGAGGGCTGTCCGGGGTGCGGGGGGGCTGTCCGGAGTGTGAGGAGGGCTGTCTGGAGTGTGGGGCCTGTCCGGGGTGCGGGAGGGTTGTCCGGGGTGCAGGGAGGGCTGTCCAGAGTGCGGGGAGGCCTGTCAGGGGTGCGGGGGGCTATCTGGGGTGCGGGGGGCCTGTTCGGAGTGCGGGGAGGACTGTCCTGAGTGCGGGAGGCCTGTCCGGGGTGTGGGAGGGTTGTCCGGGGTGCGGGGAGGGCTGTCCGGGGTGCAGGGAGGGCTGTCCGGGGTGCGGGAGGGTTGTCTGGGGTGCGGGGAGGGCTGTCCGGCATGCGGGGAGGGTTGTTCGGGGTGCGGGGAGGGCTGTCCGGGGTGTGGGGAGGGCTTTCCGGAGTGCGGTGAGGGCTGTCCGGAGTGCGGGGAGGGTTGTCCGGGGTGCGGGAGGGCTGTTCGGGGGGAGGGCTTTCCAGAGTGCGGGGAGGGTTGTCCGTGGTGCGGGAGGGCTGTCTGGGGTGCGGGGAGGGCTGTCCGGAGTGCGGGGAGGTTGTCCAGGGTGCAGGGGGAGGGGGGTTGTCTGGGGTGCGGGGGGGGATGTCCGGAGTGCGGGGAGGGATGTCCGGGGTAGGCCGGGGACTACAAATAGTGAACTCAGCTCATTCATCAAAAACAAGTTTAATGGTTTATATTAGGAATCACATGTTTTTTTCAAAAATATTACAGAACATGCAATTCTAAACATTGAAAATTAAATGAACAAAAAATATCCAAATCATTAATCAGTTTAATGGATACTTCTCAATTCATGCACACAAACATTGCATGAGGCCAAAACACACATGATACCACCAAATCACAAAAAAAATCACTAGAAACCCAACATAAATATCAATAACAACCCCGACATTAAAAGCAAAAACACACCACGTGAATATGATGTGTCATGCGTGGTCATGACTACTACCTCCATCAGGTGGGTCAGGGGCCTACAACAAAAAAAACATTATGAATATTTTCATAACAAAAATAATATAAATTAAATAAATAAATACAGTATAAACCTGCGTCGTCTAATCCCCTACACCATCACCTGGACGCACATATTGCCGCAGTGCTCTAACCTCAGCGATCAATTTCGCATTTACCTCCTCGGAAGCGTGCAGCCGTGCCTCGAAATCTGACAATCGTTGTGTCATCTGAGCAATAGCAGGACCGAAAACCGTAGTGTGTGACACTACAGAATGAGAAATCCCTGTTACATAGCTCAAACTATATCCATGCCCATCCCGACCAATAATGCGATGAAATATCTCATCCCTTCGCATGGGAAGCTGTCGTTGGTCCTCTGGAAGATGTTCTAATTCAGCTTCAAATTGAGCCTGTGAAATATTTAAATATATATACATATATTAATATACAGATTTTATGTAAGTATTGGTAATGATTACAAGCACTTACTATCAATGCTGCAGCCACTGGATCATTGCGACCACGAGTCCTCATCCACGCCGGCATTTTATCAGTTGGTGCTCCTTGCTCCCGCAACTTTATATGAATAGAATATAAACACAAAACTGTATTAATTAAAAAAATTAAAAAATGAATAATAAATACCTCATTTCGGAGCTGAGACACGTGATGAGTCTCAAGCCTGTGAGGTGGTCCCTACAACGCTCGATTCTCAGAATGGCGTGTTGACACCTCCTACATTAAATTCATTCAAATTTCAAACAAATCACACATTCTTGAAAATATATATACCAAAATAAATATACAAACCACAACACCCTCAGAAGACCAATATGCAACTAAATCACGCCACTGAGCTGGGAGGACACCTCTCGGGACTTTTTCCAAAATTTCTGGGGCACCCACATTTGGTACCCAGTGGTCCCTCTTGACTTTGCCTTTATAGTCTTTCCACATATTACGGCATTTTCTCATACACGCGGGCCGAAACTCATCAGGACATACTTTCAAATTTTTCAATTAAAGAAAAAAATCACATATGTTATTGTTTTTTATACATAGGGAATAAAGTAAAATGGTATTCTTACCTGAACCTCCCTCCAAAGACGATCTAATGTGTCCTGAGGGATAGAAGCCCAGTCACGCGTGGTCAATGGAAATCGATGTGGATCATGTATGATATGACCCAGCTGACGAATAAATGCAGGGGAATTCTGTCCCACAAGATGAAATACCTCATCAAATGAAACATCAAAAGTCGTGTCGAAATTCCATGATAATATACCACGACCAGGGCCTCTCCTGCGAGAGGAAGAAGCAGTCGAGTCTGATCCTGTTGAAAACAATTTTATATACAAATTAACAGATGCTATAAATATATATATATATATGTGTGTTTATTAATTACATAAAAAATAGAGACAATGACATTCCAACATACCTCGACCCTAAGACGTAGATGCCTCAGATGGATGATGTGGATCTTCTGCCTCTTCCCCTGACATGCCTGCAGTCATGGAAAACATTAGTAAGGGGACTATCCAAAGTGTCCAAATGATAAATTGGATTGTTTTTTTAAAAAATCAAACTTGTACAGTTGATAATCAAACAAAAAGGGATTGAATAATTAGTTGTGAATGGATTTTAAAAAATCATAAAGTTCACAAAACAGATATACAAATTATCTACAAAACCAATCAATGCATAGCCAAATTTCAAATTGAATTAATAAAAATTCAAGCAGCACATGAACTAAATGAAGAATACCTCAATGGGAAGATACACCGACAATAACATCAATATAACATGAGTTAAATCACCCTAAATATTTATAACTGAATAAACTTCCAAAAGTGAGGATTAAAACTTACAAGGAGTCAGAGCTGGTGTGGGGAGGGAGGGGATGGGCGGCGGCGACGACGGGGAGCCAGAGGAGAGGAGGCGGTGAGGTGGAGATGGTGCAGCGAGGGTGGGACGACGAGGGAGGGGACCAAGGACAGGGAGAGCCAGAGTGGATGGGTGGAAGTGGCGAGCGGATGAGTAGCAGTCGTGCAGGGAGGGAGGGGACCGAGCGGCGGTGGTGCGGCAAGGGAGAGGACGGTGAAGGAGGGGACGGGTGGCGGTGGTGTGGCAAGGGATGGGAGGAAGACGGAGGGGATGGGGTTTGGCGTGGTGCGGGGGGTGTTCAGGGTGCTGGGGGGAGGGATGAGGGGGCGGAGGTCAGATGCCGGAGGGGCTGGAGGCCGAAGGCCAGAGGGCGGCCGGAGGGCTGCTGGAGTGCTGCCGGAGGGCTGCCCAAGGGCTGCCGGAGGGCTTCCAGAGGCGGGTGGCGGGAGGCCCGAGGGAAGAGGGAGGCCGGAGGGTGGAGGGCAGCCGGAGCCGGAGGGCAGAGCCGGAGGAAGGCCGGACGAGATGGAGGGCAGGGCGGAGGGCGGCCGGAGGGCGGCCGGCGGAGGGCGGGGCGGCGGAGGGCGGCCGGCGGATGGCGGCCGGTGGAGGGTGGAGGGCGGCCGGCAGAGGGATGATGGGAGACGGGGACGGCGGCGAGGGATGGTGCGTGGTGGCGAGGCAGGGCACGCGGCGACTGGGGATGGTGGGGACGGGGAGGGCATGCGGCGATGGGAAGGGTGGAAGGGTTCGGGGGGCCACTTCGCGAGAGGAGGGAGGAGAGGGTTCGGGGGGGCGCCGAAGCCGGGTTTTTTTAGGGAAACCTAGCGACCGCCATTGGCGGTCGCTATTGGTTACCTATAGAGACCGCTAGTAGCGATCTCTATAGGTAAAGGGGCTCAAAAGCCCATATTTCTAGTAGTCTTCTTAACATCATAGGGAATGTAAACAAAATAAGGGTGACATAAAATTCTTAGTAAGGGTTACATAAAGTGTAAGCTATATTGAGTAAATAATGTATAATCAATTTTTAAAGTTAAATAAATGGAAAAAAAACATTACATTTAATAAATAAATTGAGCATGAATAATAATATGATAGGAATAAATGATTATCAAATAATTCCATATAAATAATCACATGAACTTGAAACTTATCCATGGATATCATAAATATTAAAATAATAACATGGAAAAAATAAAATATTTCATAATGATGAAATTCATAATGCCATATATCTTAAAATTACTGTCGAGGACTTGTTCCAAGATATCGTAAACATACCGTTTAGGCCTCGTTCTAAGACATATTTCTTAAATGGGTAAGTAACTAACTAAATACCCAACCTGTTTTGTTTCTTGAAACCTAATGATTCACCAAGGGGATATATATTTATGGTCCCCATACATACCATAATAATTCCAATTCATTAATCATATGAATAAACTATACAACATAATCAACATTCCTCAATAATAATAAAAAATTCTTATATAATGAATTAATATACAGAGGTTCAATACTTTCCCCAATCAAACTGATCATAAACTAACTAGAGAAATAATAATTATGGTTTCATTACAATATATCCCAGGAGGATTATTATTAAAATAATGGTTTTATGTCTTTTATTAATATAAATACCATAAAATATTCATTTAAAACATTGTTGAGGAAAATACCATTTTCACCTTCAAAATCACTCTAAAAAATTATAGAATATTATGAAAAATATTTTATTTGAAAAGAACCATGTAAACTTGTAATGTAAGCTAAAAATCAATGATATTTCATTATGGTGGGAAATTATTTTCATGCTGAGTATGTTAAAGAAAAGATTCCTTTCACATTTTTGGTAAAAAGTCAAAAAGTAACTCATTTTAAAAATAAAAAGAAGTTTACTTTGAAACATTTTTATATAAATTAAAAAATGGATAAAAATGAATTTAAAAATCATATTATAATATTAAAAAAAATATGGAAAATATTTTAATGAAAATATTAACATGGAAGAAAATGAGTCTTGATATAATAGAACATAAACCTAGTTTCCCTTAAAACCCCCCATTTGGGTCTCTTGAGTACATTAAGGAAGAAAATAAAAAGTAAAATTGAAATTTTCAAAAATAAACATAGGATAGTGAGTTATATTGGGTTTAAGATAGAAATATCATACAATTCTTCCAATTGATACTTAAACGTAAACAATCTTGAATAATAATGAGATTGTGAAATAAACCCTTACCTCAAGTCTAACTTGCTCTGTATATTGTTTTAAACACTGGTATAATAAATTTAAATTGATTATAATTCTATAAAAACCCATATACATACTTATAATAGATTATATGATCCAATTATTACATTTAAATACCCGTTTATTAATAATTATTTATTAAAATGATTATTTTGGAGTACTAATTGTCTCATTTTTCATGTATGTTTCAGTTCACTAGTTTTGGTCCTCGTACTTTGATCATGGTCCCAGCATATGTAGAATATTAATACTGATATAATTATAATATATTTTCATTATATATATGAATATATTTATTTATTTATTTATTTATTTATTTATATTCATACATAAAAGGTATATATAGAAAAATGAATTGCACCGTTCATGGAGACAGTGGTCCCTACGCATGCATAAACGTTATTTCCACTTTTCGACAGATATAAAAAAGAAAGGTAAATAATAATTCACCTTTATAGAAATATTATTATATCATATATATCATATATAATTAATAAATATATCCTAGTTAACATCCATGTAAAATGAAAATAAAAAACAAATCACATCACTTCATGGAGGTGTTAGTTTACATGTACGCATAAGCGACGTTATCGTTTTTCAATTGGTTAGAAGGTGAGAAGTTGGATTTGATATTATAGTTCAAGAAGAATAAATATTACATAAATATTATATATATACGTTATATCCATCCTATTAACCATACATAAAATATGGTGATGAAAAATGATTTGTATCACTACGTGGAGGTAGTATTCAACACATACGCATGAGCGATACTTTCACTTTCCATTTGATGGAAAATATGGTGAATGGGGGTAGTTTCATAATATAAATAACATTGTTGTCTATTGAGGATAATTAAGTTAATCTTTTATGATAAATACCATATATTTAAAATATTTTTATGATAAAATAAATTGGAAGTGATTGGGTTGGATTATTACCACTTCTTCAGTAGGCCTCCTTTAGATCCCTTATTAAGGATCCTTGGAATTATATTTTTAAGAAGAAAAAAACCTATAAATCATGGATATGGAATTTTTGAATATTATTTTTTAGGGTTTGGTCAATCTAGGTTCCCTAGGAAGGTGTAAATAAAAGAGATAGGGGTGTCCTTTTATAAGTTAGGGGAGCGACACTCTTGGAAGTACATAAACTGTTGAATTAATATAAATTAATTTTTAAAGAAAACGGATCAAAATTTATGTATTTATAATATAGGATTATTATGAGTCTAAATAATCTTATAAAATAAAATTTTCATACTTTAAGGTTATTTTTAATCCCTTATCTATTACTTTTAACCCCTCAAAACCCCTTTTGGAAAATACCAAAATATTAAAGTTTTTTACACTTTAACGATCATAAATGTTACCATAAAAGGAAGAGTGATCCATAAATGGACAATGGTTTATATTTTAAAACATATTCCATTAACATTTATTAATATAGTATTTTTATTAATGTTAAATAATTTAATAAAATATTTTTTTATATAATATCATTAATGTAATTTTTTGAACTATTCATTTAATTTGAACTTGAAGTAATAAATATTGTTATGGAAATAGAATATAAAACTTTCAAAATTCCCTAATTTTATATATTTATATAAAAATTCATGGAAAATAATAATTCATCCAAATTTTATTACTTTTAATATTTTTAAGATCATTTATTTTATTTTTCTATTAATTGAATAAATACTCTATCAGTGTTACATAAGAATTTAAGGTCATTATTCAATCACTAAAAATTTATAATAAAATTCTATGATAAAAAATTTAATTTATCTATAAATTAAAAATTTATAAAGTAAATTATCCTCTTTCTATCCTTAAGTTAAAAATAGTGATATTAAAGTCAAAAAAGTGATATTTTTTATTTCTTATTTTCTTAAAATAATATAATGGTCATAATAAAAAAATGGAACCAGATGGCCATGTATTAATGAATGGTATTAAAATAAGCAAGATACAGTCATCAAATATAGTAGTTCCAAGTGTTAGATAAATTTTTTAAGCATTATCCCCATGTTTTAATCATATTTTATGTATTCTTCCCTAATTGATTTGAAAAATATTTACCAAGGTTATTATTCATAATGACCAAAAATAAAAGAAGAATATTTAACAAATTTTAACTGTGTGATTATAAATATATAATAAAATTTTAAATATTCAATTCATAGAAGTGGTAGTATTTAATTTAAAATTAAACCCACAAAACATGCCAAAAAATAGTTTTCTTAAAAAAAATTCTTTCTAAAGTATAAGATTTTTTGTACCAAAATACAACATAAAATTAATTCCAATGACATTAATTAGATATTTCATAATATTAATGAAATAATTTTAATTATAAAACCATTTTAAAAATTGGATATTTTTAAATTATTTAAATGAAAATATATTTTCCAATAGAATCAATATTTTTCAATATTCCTCAAAGAATCAATCATTTTAGAAAATTATCAAAAATTTACTCTAAGATAATTATTAAATAATGGATTCAAAATATTAGTCAATTTTTTCCAATATATTTTCTAAGTGGAAGAAATTAATTATATTATTTGTTCATAAATGTGAAAAAAACAATTTTTGAGGAAAAATATATTTTTAATGTATATAATGACTTTACTAAAAATAAGCTTACATCATCTAAAATCTTATACATTTATTTTAAAAATTCATTATTAATAATGGTTCCACCAAGTTAATGGCTAGGTTATGAAGTTATATTATATTACGGTTCATTTAGACTCTAGGTTTCAAGTATCACAAGTTATTGAAGAAATTAAATTAATTCTAAGAGAAATATATTATAAAATATCTTGGTGTTACATTCTTCCCCCCTGAAATAAATTCCACCCTCACAATTTTATCTTGTCTATCAAAGGTTCAACCATTTTTCAAAAACCACATCGTACATAGGGATAATAATATTTTTTTTAAAGGAAAGTGGGAAACAAAAAAGGTTACCTGAAATATCACATATTTGGGTTCTCAAATAAGAAGAACATTGGTGTAACGTTAAAATATTGACTTTGAGGAGCGTAATAATTCCCAAGGATTAATAGAGGTTGATAGAGACCATGGTCATGATAAATTTAATCACTATAAAACCATAAATCAATGATATTTGAGAAAGACCATCAATTCATCAGAAATGAATTTAATAGGATAATATTTTTATTTTAAGATCCTTTCCTAGAGTTTAGGAATTATTATACTATTTAGAATAAGAATAGAATAAAATATACTTACTTGAAAATTATAATTTCAACCTTTAACCAATATCCACTATAATCTCATTTTTTCTCTAAATTAAGGGTATTAAAGATTAATTTTTCATTTTTGAAGCACTAAAATCCACTTCATAAATATCAAATAATCCACAAAAGATAAAGACTTACTCCTTCTATCTTTAATAAAACCAAAATGGATAGGAAAATTTCAGATAATTCAAAAAATAAATAAACATTCATATAATGAAATAATACATTAATATATAAAATTAAATAAAAAACCCAAAGGTTTAACATAGATCCTTATACAAATAAATAACCCAATATCCCAAATAACCTCAGTATTAAATAACGATTTAAACTAAAATTTTATCTTATACCCTTCATCAAACATATCCAAAAACATGACAAAATTCATCCAAAATAATCTTTTACATTAAACCTAATGGTTATATATACCACATCTTGATAAAACATCTCCCAAAATATCATTAATCACATCAAGATCCCAAAAAACAAAATATTTGATCCTATAATATAATTATCAAAATAATCTTAATAATTATCTACTAAATAATTTATAAAAACAATTCATACTAACAAGGACATAACATATGTATTGTACCATTTTCACCCTTCAGTTATAAGTTCAGGCCCCACAACCTTTTTTGATGCAACGGGTTGTCTCCTAGCCAACAACTTTTCCTTTTTAAGAACTATATTAATAAAATATTTGTAACATTCCCAAGAATATGATGAACATCCTAAAAAATAACATCAATCATCAAATAACTTTTTAACTACAAAGGTTTTATATACATATTATTTGTTCCAAAAAAATAAAATAATTTTAATTGAATATTATTAACTTAACATAAATTATCATATTAAACCTAAAGGTTATTAATGAATTTAAAATTATGTCCACATAAATAAAAGCATTATTCCTCAAATAACCTTTTAACTAGAACTGTAACATCCAGAGATGTTATTAAATATCTTATTTCAAATTAATATAAATTCTTTGATAACTTGTGATACACCCAATACATAGTTTATCTTGTGTTATAAACATCACTAATTTTATCTTTAAATTCATGTAACATTGAGTTTCTTCAATATCATGTGTTACACTCAAGGTTGAGTCTTACCAGACAAAAATATACTATTAATATTATGATAAATATCACTTAGAAGTTGGAATAGAGAGAATGAATATGATTAATGAAATTATGAAAATATGGTTTGAAAATTTTTATAAAATTTATTTATTGGTTACCAATTAATTAGAAATGAAAATAAAACACTTTTGAAAATAAATGGAAATATAATCCTAAATAATTATTTTTATACCCACAATGGTGTTTTATCATACTAATTTAAATTTGTCACTATTAGTTAAAATTATTAATCAAATTTCTATGTTATATATTTAATAAAATATTTTTCAATTCATCCAATAATTTTTATAATCATAAAATAAGAATAAATCCAGTTTTAAGAATAAAAAGTGTATTTTTCTAAAAGGTAGTTTTTCCACCTTTTAATGAAAGACTTGTTTTAAAAATAAATTTTGACACTTTTATAAATTTTATTTGAAAAATTAAACAAATTATTTGAATATTAAATGTAACAATTATCTTAGATGGAATTTTTTTCATTTTCTGGAGAAGTTTCATTTTTTGATGAATAACGAAAAATATTAATTTTTAATTGAAAACTCAATTCTCATCTAAAAATTTTACATTGTTAAATTACATTTTAAATTGGTTTAAAAATTCACATTAGTTCAATTATACATAAATAAATTAAATATAGTTTATAATAATATATTTTACATTTAAATTGGATATAAAAACACTTTGAACTTTTGAACTTTTTAATTTAAAAACTCCTCATTCTGTCCCATCTATGAGATTAGTTTTAAATGAAATTATGGTACTTATGTGATTGGAATTTTTAAAAATTGATTCTATGTATGGAAAAAAATATTATTTCTATTGTTTAAAATGTGGTTTTTTAGCAAAAAAATTTATTGAATGTAATTAAAATTAATTACTTTCATTAAGGTAAAAATGAGTCTACATAGTTGTTAATTTTTAACAATGAGAAAGAAGAATGGATCATCAAGAAAAATCTCATCATTAACAGAGGATTCAATGCCAAGAAAATAACAGTGGAAGAGTTTGTGAAGATGTGGGAAAATCTAGCCTATCAATTTGAGGAAACAATCAAAGTTGATCCCGATAAAAAGGTAACAGAACTATCATGGAAACTATATAGGGAGCACACATCTAATATGCTGAAGTTGGACCTTTATGATTCATCCACCTACAATATAGTGTGATGTTCTTTTTTATACTGGATGGTTTCACACTTTCTCCATAAAAGTGTACTCTATAATAAAAAGGATAATTTGGAGGAGAAGAGAACAATGACCAATAAACTTGTAAAAAACCCCATTTCCTATCCATATTTAGACCATATACCATCTTTTATATAAATATTTCTATTATTTGAGGAATATTATGTAAGGGATACCTCCCAATAGTGTTTACCTTTTTGTATTTACAAGAATGACACTCCTCCACTATAAAATGGCACTCACTCTCCTTACTAATTCACACATCTCAAGCATTATCTATTTTGAAAAACCTGACCAAATAAACTCCCAAAATACCTTATCTCATCATATTTAAATCAGTATTTTCATAATTTAAACCAATTAAGTATTTTCATGCAAACCAAAAGGAGTTACCCGAAGAAGAGATAACATTATTCAATTAGAAATTTTGTTTTATTAATTTATAAACCCCTTAAATTATTTTTTTATCATGATTATATAATAAAATAGTTATCTTTAATACAATGAGATGTTTTTATTTCAAATTTAATACCTAAAAATTCACACAGTTCCATCAAATGGTATATGCAATCATCATTCGTGTGTACGTTAGACTTCCTCCTCGTGAACTGATGTCGTTCATTTTTCCATTACCACCTATCAAGGTTGATAATAATTATTTAAATACATTTTTACATGATATATATTATATTTATGATGTATTAATTCATCTTTAATTATTATATAATGCATACCTTCATGATTTCCATTTTGAGTGAATACGATAACATCGTTTGTGGACGTCTGGGCTACCACATCCTCAAAGCGACGTGATTCTTATTTTTTTTTCCCAAAATCACAATAATTATATATATATATATATATGTATTAATGATTAAATAAAATGTTATTTATGAAATAATTTTCATTATTTAATGATAAACTTTACTTACCTACTTTCCATAATGATCATTGAAAAATGGGAACGTTACTCATTCGTACGTACGACCGACCATCTCCATTGTTGTAACGTTGGTTTATTTTTCATAACCATATTACATGGTTGGTTATAAAAGTATAATTGATGTATAAATATAATTATTATGTCATTATTATTATTATCTTTAAATAATTACCCATTTGACTATTGTTGACCTACCAAATTTGTTTTTAACACAAACCAAATATGGTCAAAACACCTAGTGTAAACATAATAAATTAATTAATTGTATATAACATGGTAATAAGTGAAATAAAAGTAATAATAATTTTGAAAACATTATTAAGAAATTAAATAATTAACATATTTTTATTATTTAGGAAGATAAAGAACAAGAATGACAATTCTGACTCAAGGTATAGGATTTTTAGACTCACTTTAATTTTTGTGAGAGTTATGCCATATTCACCAGTCATTTATTTCTCATGGTGTATATAATTAATTATGAAATTTTATATCTTGAATTCAATTTATTTCCTGATATTATAATTTTTAATTAATTTTATTATTTCATAGATCTCGTTATTCAAAGGTTACTCAAGTGCTAAGGGGTTTTTCTCTTCTCACTTTTATTTATGTGAGATACATGCCATATTCACCACTTATTTTTTTATGTGGTGTATATAATTCTCAGGAATGTATTTTATTATTATTATACTTTAATTTATGTGGATTTAAATATCCATTTTTATGGTATATCTTTTATGTGGTTTATAATTTCAAAGTTACCAAAGCAGAAATGGATTTTTGTTATAATTTTCCATTGTGACATTTGTTGTTTTATACACCTATATTGTTTTATAATATGTATATACTTCCCATTTTAATTATTAAATCATGAGTATAATTATTTCCATGATATTATAAGTTTAATATAATTTAATACATTCATTGGGATTACAATTCATGTTACCAAAGTGGTAAGAGTTTGATATTGCATTCTAATCGATTATCCTGAATATTTGTGATTAAGTCTCCAATGTTGAAATATTAATATATAACTCTAAAGAATTTTTTGGAATTTAATATCCTCTAGTTGATTCATTAGAATAATTATTTTCCATTAATTTTACTCACTTCATACACTCAATAGTTCAAAATAATGTTTTCATGAAAAATATACTTTCGATCGAAAACTCCTTTTCTTCCAAAATCATGTTTTTTAAAAATGTTTTCTAAAATGTTTTAAAAAGTGTTTTTAAAATAAAAAAGGATATTTTCCTAAAGAAATGATTTAAATTTTTTTAAAAACCTCCTTTATATTTTTCCATGTTTTTTTAAATAAAATAATTTTCAAAGTGTTTTACGTTTTAAAAACTGATTTTCAAAAACAATGATATTTTCCTAAAACAAATTCAATGATATTTTCATGGTATTTTCATTCATCATTGCCAACAACCCTTTTTGTTATTTATCCTACACTGGGGATATTTTTTTGTTGATATCATCCATATTATTTTATAGAAGTATTAACATTGTTTCAATGGAACTATTAGGGAATTAATTTCTTCTCCAGGGGATAAACATGTTTCAAAGAGATTGTAATAGAACTCGTTTCATTTCCATGAGTCAATTAAGATTAAAATAGATTGATATGAAACCCATCTATTTTACATGGGTTTATCATGTTTTTATTATTTTTATGATTAAAGTTTTATATTCATAGTACTTGAGAATTATGTGAAATAGGTGAGTCTGATATAGCGTATACGAAGGGTTAGACCCCATTATAGACCACAGGTGAGCCTGATATAGCTTATACAAAGGTTAGATCCCCATAATAGCTCGTGGAAAATGAGTGAACCCAATATAACTTATACAAAGGTTGATCCCCATTAAATATTTCCAATGAATTAGGTAATGATAATGTTAGAATCTCTGCTTACGGTTATTCTAATTAAAAAGGTTTTGAAAGGGTATAATGAAAGTGATTCTCTAAGTTACCAAAAATAGTTTTAATTGATTGTTATGGGTTTGTGATGTTTCATTTGATCAAGATTCATATCACATGGCGCATGATTGTTGATTCTTATTAATTTTTTCCTTTATTAAATCTTTGTTCCATTTTTTCATGTTGGATGATCAAGGTATTGATGGATATGAATATTCTTATGTTATACTCATTCACTTTGATTATGTCAACATACCATTATACTCTTCTTATGCACATTGATTAAAAAAAATTAATTTTTATGTTTACCCTTACTAAGAATATGATCTCACCCTTCTTATGTTTCATTTTATTCATGTTTTAATGAATTTTGTTTGAATAAATAATGTTTATAAGGGATTTAATATGGATGATGATGATGTAATAATGTGAAAAATAAAAGGTTGGTTAAGTTGGAGAAACTATCATTTAATATCATGTGAATTTTTTATGTAAGATTGTTTCCTCATTATCTTAAACTCTAAACCTAAAATTTCCTCTATAATATAAGTGATACAATTTTTCCTTTTTATTTTGTAAGGTTTAGATGAAAAATTTGGGTCACGACTATCAGCATCAATGTCGGGAATTTATGGTTATGGATTTCATCACAAGATCTGGAAGTGCGGGTCCTGGGATATTATAGTTGATATCAAAGGTCATTTTAGATAACATTGGATATCATGATGTTTTCAAGTGATGTTATATTAAGAGTTGTGGATATTATCATAGGTCTATAATCTTAATGATGATCATAAGTTAAAAGTATTAGACACCCCATTGAGGTTTTAAGCTATAAGATCTTAAAGTGATTAATGACATTTTTTGATATTTTTTTGGATGAGGTATTTGTAAACCCTAGGATAAAAATGAAGTATTTTTAGGTTTTATTTTTTCCTTATTTAAAGATAAAAATAAACAGCCTATATATTGGGTGATAAATTGTTGCATCTGGCTAGGCGGTGGGGCTAGAACCCATGATCGAAGAATGGTAATGGTTTCATGTATTACCATTGGCCTACACGATGTCCTGGTGAGCATGAATTTTTTTTAAAGGTAAAATTTAGGTTTATTATTGAAACATAAGGGATTTTATTTAAGGAATAATACTTTATTTATCTTGGAAGAATATAGGATTAAATCCTCCTAATAATTGGGTTTTTAATGTACTAATTATATTTTTGAGGAATTTTAAGGATAATAATTTATGGAATTATTTGGTTGGAACTTTTGGCGTTTCTATTGAATTTTAAAGATTGGTGTATTATATGAAGGTTAACTCATTTTGGTAATTATCTTACTATGTTCTAACCATTTTGGTTTTGGTTAATGTCTAAAGATAGGTGGAATAACTTAACTAATACTTTTATGGTTATGTGGTCTTTAAAAGTTGATTTTAGAACTTCAGGAATTAAAAAATTATCTTAAGTACCCGTAGTTTGGGTAAAAAGGTGATATTTTAGTGTAAATTGATTAAATGATGGAATTTTACTCATAAACTAAGTATATTTCCATTTTCTTCTCTTATTATATATGGTAATAGAATTATTTAACTCTACTAAAAGGATCATGAAACAAAAGTATTTTCCTAGTACCTTTAATTATGATGTATCAATATCATTTTCCATCATCAGAGATTTTTTTTTCAGGCCCTTAACTTTCCATTTACCATTCAATTATTTGTGATCAATGACCACAATCACTCTTTATAATAATTTACGCTTTCCACCCTTACTAACTTTGTTCTCCCTATATGGAATTCTAGTTATGTGTAACTTCCAGTGACCATTATGTTTCCAATTTTCTATTTTTAAGAGGATATTTTATTAAACCTTTTTATAATGTGTGTTTTAAGAAATTAATTATAAAAAATTCAATCCATTGTTAATAAAGATTAATTTCAAGGGATAATTTCATTTTAAGGGTGGTAGGATGTAACATACTATTTTTTTTTAAATATATTCCTTAAAATTAATATAAATTTTTTGATATCTTTAATTAAACACAATAAATAGTTTATTTTTTGATATATTTAAAACCAATTTTATCTTTCATTTCACAAAACATCAAGTTTCATCAATATCATGTGTTACAGGCAAGGATGAGTCTTACCAGACAATAATATACTATTAATATTATGATAGATATCAACTAGCCATTGGAATAGTGAGAATGAGAAAAATTAATTAAATTTTGAATATATTGTATACAAATGTTTATAAAATGAATTAATTGCCTACCAATTAATTATAATTCAAAATTAACCCCTTTTGAAAGTAAAGGGAAATATTTTCCTAAAAAACTATTTTTTTCCCAAAAAGACATTTTATATTAATAAATTAAATTAATCTCTATTAGTGAAAAGAAATAATGAATTTTATATGTTATATATTCAAATAAATATTTTTCAATTCATACAAAAAGTATTAAAGGAATAAAATTAGGAAACATCCAATTTTAAGTATAAAAAGATGTATTTTTCTAAAAGGTAGTTTTGTCACTTTTTAAAGCAAGACTTGTTTTAAAAAAAATAACACTTTTATAAATATTATTTTAAAAAAATAATGTTATTATTTTAAATATAAATGTCAAAATGTTATTATTGTGAATTTTTTTATTTTTTTGAGAAGTTTTTTTTATGAATAATGAAAATACTGGATTTTAATTGTAAAACTGAATTTTCATATAAATAATTTAAAATTTAAAATTATATATCAAATTATTTTTAAAGTAAAATTAGTTCAATTTTACATCAATAAGTCCAATATAGGTCATTGGAATCTATTTCACAATGAAATCGGATATAAAAACATTTGAAACTTTTAATGTTTTTACTTTAAAAATTTGTTGTTTGGTCCCATCTATGGGATTAATTTAAAATTATTTCAACCACTTATGTGATTGAAATTTGGAAAATTTGATTCAATGTTTTAAGTAATAATAATTTATAATATCTATTATTGTCAACCAATTCAAGATTTAAAAATTTCTTGAAAAATCCATGATCAACACAATCTTGATTGACAACAAACACAAAAACACATTGTTTCCAACAATGAAAAAAATGGTTCAAAAAATATAGCCCTTTATTTTTTGAAATATATAGATAAATTTTATAAATTACCATACAATATCAAACACCTGATAGGTATTAAACAACACATCAATTGATCTAATTCTACGTGTGCAAAGCCAGGTTTAGAAAACAAGAGTGGAAAACAAGGATTTTGTGCCTTGAGAAACTTTTGACCAATCCTATAATAAAATAATTATTTTAATTTTACTTATATCCCCCTTTATGAGATAATACAAAGGAACCTTTTATTTTACTTTTATTACTCAAAACAAACACCTCATTGATCATATCTCCCCCATAAACATGCATCACTTCCACAAACTGATTAACACATTTAACAAAAATGGGGAGAGAGGACTAATTGTAACCTCCTCATGCAATGGGAGGTGATTGAACACTATTGGTAAACTGATGTTTCTTGAAAATTGGTTCTTACAAGGTCTTAGTTAGGATATCATTCACTTGGTCATCAATTCTAACATGCTCCATATTAATCATACTTTGTTAAGATTTTTCTTTGATGAAGTGATATATGATCTCAATATGTTTGGTAGAAGAGTGTTGAACCATATTATTTGTAAGATAAATTGTACTCTTATTGTCAGAGTGAATATCCATTTCATGTTTTACCTCATAACTAATATCAATTAATTTTTTCTTCATCTATAATAGCTGATTCCATTCTTCTATAGCAGAGATACACTCTTCGTCAACCATACTAAGAGAAGTTCATTCTTGTTTCTTGTTGAACTTGCCCACACATTTTTTTCCAATGAAGAATGATCCTCCAATTTTGGAATTTCTATATACCACATATCCATCCTAATAAACATTAGAAAATGTTGATATTTTGTTATCTCTTCCTGCTATAATGTATTATCCAAAATTGAGAGTACCTTGAATATAACTTATGATTCTTTTAACAGCTACCAAATGCTCTTCCTTTGGATTAATTTGGAATTGATTATATAATTAAGTTAAAAGGATGAAATCATGACATTTTTCATTTAAGTATAATAAGCTTATAATGATCCTCCTATGCAAGGTGGGATCCATAGAATTATTATCCTCATGTTTTCCAAAAAAATTGAATTGCAATCGGAGTTGACATTATTTTGGAGCCATGCATGTTGAATTTATTTATAAGTTCTCTTGAACATTTTTTATTAGAAATGAATGTGCAAAAATTATTTTTAACCACCTATAACCCAAAAATTTTGTGAGTTAACCAATCATAGACATTTCAAATTCATATTTCATTTGATTAGAAAATTCTTCCACTAATCATTGTCTGCTTCCACCAAAAATAACATTATCCACATACACAAGCCCCATAAATTAATATTTATATGAATTATTCACATAGAGATTATGGTTTAAATCTACTATCTTAAATTTTATCTTTTTTAGATAAGCATCCAATCGAGAATTCCATGCTCGCAGTCTCGCTTTTGACCATAAAGAGCCTTTTTTAATATAAAAACCTCCATTTCATCATTTCCAATCATAAATCAAAGTGGTTTTTCAATGTAGAATTATTATTTAATAAATATATTTAGGTATTATATTTTTACACTAATTTGATAGGATTTGTACTTTATTTTAATTTCCATGGAAAAGAAGAGCTTAATCGGCTCCAATATAGAAACTAGAGAAATTTTTTCTTCAACATAAATTTATCCAATCTATGAATAGACTATCACACGATCCATTCTACTATAATAATCAATAAATATAATGAATTAACTCTATCCATATGTTTCATTCATATTCATTGGACTAAAAACATATATGTGGATGAGATCAAGAAAATTTAATTCCCTTTTGTTCTTCGATCGATATGAACACTCAGTCATCCTTCCTCACATGCATGTGTCACATATCTTTTCTTGATCACTCTTTATACTGGGAATGTAAAAAATTAATGTTTAGATATTTATTCCATGATATTTTGATTAATTTGACCCAACCTTTGGTTCCAAAAGTTGTTTAATTCTTCAATTGTTAAGTAAAAAATGTTATCTTTACTATTAACCTAGTATAAATTACCATCTATTTTTCATCCTTTCATGTGAGAATAACCTCTATTTCTTTTGATAATGAAACCCTTAAGATTAAATTCCACTGACATTCCTGATTAATATAGTTGATTCACATTCAGAATATTTTGACGCAAATCATATACATAAAGAACTTCGTTTTTTCATAGCTTTTCATTTTTGTAGTTCTACATTTCCACTGCCTTTGATCTTTAAATCACCGTCATTTCCAAATATCACTGTTCCATCAAACCATTTCCTAAAATTCTTCAACATACCTATATTTCCTATCATGTGGGATGATAACAACTCTCAAGAATCTAGTTGCTATTTTTATTGGTAGATTTGAGTAATATTTCTACAATAATGGATTTCTCAATTTTATTCTTTTCCTTCAATGTGATACCAGATTGAGTGGAGGAAAGGGGTGGCTGTTATATTTTATTTTCAATATGCATGGGTTTATCATACCCATATTCTTCTTCTAGAGAATAATACCTATTTTGAAGAGTAACTCTTATTGTTTGATGCGTATTGCTATAGGTATTTTTTTCCACCTTTCCTCTATCAGCAATGAATAGATTTGTGAGCATAGTTATAATAGTGAAAACTATATCCATAGAAACTATATATTATATATGATAATGGATATGGTATCATTATCCTTTGTTGAATTCTAGGCTCTCCCCCATTTAGATATATCCTTGCCTCTTCACAGTAAGATATGAAATGGACCAGAAATACACATAATTGAAAATTCATAAGTGGAAATATATTCTCCCTCCTATTCGTCAACATTTCCCCTTATTTTTTGAAGTTATTTGACCAATGATCCTCTCTGGGTACTTGAGGTTTATTTTTAGATATCTTTTCTATTTGATTCAAAGATATATTTGTTAGGACATCAGGCACCTCTATGATATTTCTAACTTTCTTTTTCCCTTTATTTTGGATCATCTCTTTTTCATCCTTTGATGTTTCTGCATCACATCTAATTCCATGTTTCCCTATATATATGTATATTTGATTATTCAAGGCCTTCTATACTCCTTCGGAACCATGTTCAACTCTTTCTAACAACTCTTCATATGATAATCTTCCAAAATTTAATTTATTCTTTGTTTCCCTTGATTTTGATTCAATTCCAATTTACTCCTTAGATTAATAACTCCTTATTCAATTTCTTAAACTATCTTATCATTTTCCTCCAATATCAATGTAAGGTTATTGATGTATTTTTCCTACTATTCAATCCAGATTTTAAACTTCACAACGTCTTTTGATATTTCAATAGAAGATAAGTGTTCTTCTTCCACTCCTTCCAGTCAATCAATTTCTTCTTCAAGTTGATCGATATAATCTGATGACTATTTATCATAACACCTATATTTTTTCTTTGTTTGAATTTCAATCTTATCAATAGAACCCTCAAGTTACACCTTGAGATAAAAAAGACAAGGCAACTAATTGTATTTTTCTTTTTTAGGTTCTACCTTTTCAGCTGTATCCATCATGGATGCTTTGGGTTTGAATTTAAACTCCAGTTCTACACACTCCAAACATTAATTATCATCTTATTCTTCTTTTCATATGAAGATATTTCTTTGTAATTTATTTCTTTATTTGAATTCTCCCTTGTTAGGAAACCTCTTATGAGGCTTCTACTTGATTTATTATTCACTTTCTACATCATAAAATTTCCTTAGACATCGAGCGACAATATGCCGAACTTTTTCTATGCCAAAAGAAAGCTAAAGGAATATTGCCTTAAAATATCCATTTTTCTCCCTTAAATTATCTAGAAACAAGATAAAAAAATTCATCATCCACATCATCTCCATTATCACTACCTTTTGAAATTTCAATATTTTTTCTAGATTTGAATGCAATTTCCTTGCTTGAATTTTTGTTTCTTATGATTTGAATCTCATTTCATAACCCACCAAACTTATTATCACATCCTCAAGAGAAATTTTAGATAGATAAATTTTCTCAAGGGATGACACTTTTGGACTGTAAAATGGAGGAATTCTTCTTAATATTTTCTTCATAATATCTATATCTTTAATTTTTTTCACCGAATCATCAAAATTTTCCAACAAATTTAGTAATTCAGTTAAAAAACCTATCTTTATTTTCATGTGAATTCTTTTTCAGATCGTCGAGCATATTGTGTAAAACAATGAGTTTGGTCTCCTTCATTCTGTTATCACCTTCATATATATTTTCCAATTTCTTACACATGTACATGGATAAAGTGAAATGCATCACCTTCAAATATATTTTATCAAATAGAGCTATAGTAAGGGAATTTTGTGCTTTGGAATCTATATCAAGTATTTTCCTATCTATTTCACTCATAGAAAGACCTATTGTATCCCTGACCTGAATCCCTTGAGCTATGGAAAAAAGAGAATCCATCCCAAGGGATTGTATATGAGATCTCATTATATTCTTCCAAATATAGAAGTTGATTCAATCAAAGAGGGGTACTTCCCTAAAATTTACAAAATTCTCCATGAAAATATTAGAGTATAGATTTAAAATCAAAAACCCATACCCTCTGATACAACTTGTTGGACCCAAGAACACTCTGGGAGGGGAGGGGTAAATCAAGGTACAAAATTTTTATTTCAATGTCATTGATCTTCTTCCCACGTTGGTAGTGTTGAGTCAATAAGTTTTTCTTATGACTTCTCCATTCCTTTATGTTTTGGAAATCACAAACACATTCTCTTAAGGAAAATTCTCTTTCTCTAAGACACATTTTCATAAGGAAAGTTTTCTTTCTCAATGAATGGTTTTTACTTTACCTATGCTTTTAAATGTATTATCTAATGTTTTATCAAGCCAATCCTAACCATATTTTTTTAATCCAAAAAATCAAATCCTTATCTATAAATTAGAACCTTACAGTTCCTAAGAATTTGATTTATTCTGAAATCAAACTATGATTTCTTCTGAAATCCGACACTAACTTCTCATAAAATCAGACTCCAATTTCTCCTAAAATTAGACTCCAAATCCATCAGAATTCAGACCCTATTTTCCTCATAAATCAGAATCTGATTCTCTATTATTTCAGAATCCAATTGCTAATAATTTTATACTCTAATTTTCACTATCTTATGAATCTGATTAAATAATTTATTATAATTACCAAATTTCCTTAATGAAACTTTCCATTTTATCTTATCTTAAATGTGATAATGTTTATTAAGCGTAGCAATGTTTCTTATAGTTAGTTATATAAAATGATGTCCTCCAATCTGTTTTAACATAACTATTTCTTGAATTCCACATATGTAGGTCCCTCCGATATATAAGGAAAAATATCAATGTTGGAGAAGTCAGTTGATGGAAATTTTGCCTATAAATACCCATCCATTTGAAAGACGTTAGAGTTGAATTATGGAATGAAGTGATACTCTATGAGAGCTCTGTTAAAATCTGCATTGTGTGAATGCTTTGAACAACTTATTCATGCTGATAACATCTTGATCAACCTGCCTAGTGTGAATCTAATTGTTTCTGTTATCAGTCAGGGGCTTCTAGGTATAGGAAGATAGAGGTGTCGATCACTTTAGAGATCGACGGCTTACAGGGATGGCAAGCCAGATACCGATATTCATATCGAGGGATTACCCTAGTATGGGTAAGCCAGACTTTTATGAAAGTATAAATCAAGGGACCTTCATACAAGGTTGTTCGATACCCTTCTCTTTATGTTGAAATATTTCTTATACTTGTCCTATTTTGTTACAAGTTTTATTTCTACTGCATTTTTTTAAATTTATAAAGTGTAACTTTATTATACTTTCTTATAATTTTTAAAACTCTAATATATTAGATTCTATTTTCATAAAGGTAGAATCTTTACATAAGTAAACTTGTGTTATGTTTCTTTATCAGATCCATATTATTAGATCCTAAGAAATATATTCCCTCTATTAAGAACTAAAGAGGGTTTCTGAATTCATCTTGTTTATCTTTGTTAAACATAGATTCTCTTAAAGTTAAAAAAGAATGTTTTTAAACCTAAAATCCACCCCCCCCCTCT
Organism: Viscum album; assembly: GCA_963277665.1. NCBI lineage: Eukaryota > Viridiplantae > Streptophyta > Magnoliopsida > Santalales > Viscaceae > Viscum > Viscum album. The sequence continues at coordinate 197,378,443 of OY728121.1, read as the reverse complement.
TGAAATTGATAAATCTAGATATACATTTAGATACTACAATTCGTATCAGATCAGTTCTCTGAAATACTTATACTTGCATATGAGTTTTCTTGCTCAAACTTTGTTTGCTTATTTTTACTTGTTCAAGTTTTTATTAAATGTTTTCCTTATAAACTCTTTGTTCATAAACTTTTTCTACTAATCCATTTTTTTAAAAAGATATTTTTTATTTTATTAAGTAATGATAGGAATGAATGTTGGGTCAATTGATAATTTAAATCCTTCCATACCTCCAAATTTTTATGTAAATGACTATGAATATTGGAGATATAGGATAGAGACTTTTATTATCAATACCAGTGTGGATAACTTTGATATTATAACTAGAGACTACAAGATTCTAGACAAAGAAATCAGAAAATTCCCCAGTCAATAAAAACAAGAGTATCAGCTTAACTTTAAGGTACACAATACTTTATTATGTTCTACAACCAGGAACATTTATAGCCAGATTTCATCATGTGAAGCTGCTAATATCATCTAGAAGAAATTAGAAGTAACACATTTTGGCACATCCAAGGTTATTGAAATAAGAAGATCTATTCTTAGAACTAAATAACATGGTTTTATGTTTCCTTATAGAGAACCTGTATGAAAAGATCAACAAAGGTTTGTGACTCTTGTCAATAGCCTTTAGTGTATGGGTGAGAAAATACTTGATGATAATATTATTGTGGATAATATAATAGATATTATGCCCAATGAGTGGGAAAACAAAAGAACAGTGATTGATGATAATAGACAAGTATCAAACATAACTATTGATGAGTTATTTATGACTCTTCTACAGCATAAAACTTGAATGAAGAGAGATGCAAATATCAATAAGAGAAAATAATGGTAATATAAATGTTTCTTTCACTACTTCATCAAATCACATGAAGGAAAAGACTCTTGAAAGAGTTACTATATCCAAATCCAAGAAATATATTGTTATATATGAATCAAGTGATAGTGATCATTCTAAGAATGAACTTTCCAATATTTCTCAAAGAATGAACAATATTATGGGAAATAAATATTTCCAATATATATACAAGAATAAATACAAAAATGATAAGAAAGATTCAGAAGTGACTTATTATGAATGAAAGATGGTAGGTCATATTAGACTAGACTATCCTATGCTCAAAAGGAATGAAAGAAAGGATAGGAATTAAAAAATAAACAAGAATAAGTACTATAATTCTGTGTCTAAGAAAGTACTGATAGCTAATTACTCTTATAGTGCTAGTGGTGGTGATTCTTCTGATGAATCTTTGGAAATTGAATCTTCAAGACAGAAAAATATTGGTCTTATAGAAATAATTCCTACTAAAAACCAATGTCTCATGGCCTAGGTAAACATTAATGAATCTTTAAATAATATTTCATAAAGTGTTAATTATCCTAATGAATAATATTATGAATCTTCTGATGAATAATCTCCCTCTTTAGAAGATAATACTTTACCTTATTTTGAAGATGTATCTAGGTTTTCCAAGTTACTTGAGAATGAAAATATCAAGATAAATAAGAAACTTGTTAAGGAAAATTCTAGAATATCTATTTTAACAAAATAAGTATCAGATATTTCAAAATATCTTGATCAAAAATCCCTTCATTTATAAAATAGTTCCAAAAACCAGGAGGAAGTAAATTATGAAAAGGATAAACTTCCTATGAATCTTGAAAAGGTTATTTCTAAGAAAAATGTTTTAGAGACCAACACAAATTATAATACTACTGACTATGTGGATAAGAATTTAGTCATCATAATAAAGTCTGAAATATTTTCATAAAAAAACTTTTTTTAAAATTTCCCCATGGAAAGGAAGGTTTTTATGAAATGTATTCACAACTTCATCCTCTTAAGAATAGTTTTGGATTTTTTTATTCTCATTCAAAACCAGTTTTTAGTCACAACTATTTTGTTCCCAAAATTGATTCTTTTTTCACCAAGGGTCAATGTGGTGGGCATTGGGACAGAAATTGTTCTTTAAATAAAACCCAATCATTAGGTTTTTATAAATCCCATTTTTTCATGAAAATATGGATACCTAATATTTAATTTTCTAACTTTTATAGATATAAGATATTTTGGATTCTGAAGGTTTAACTATTTTATTTTCCAGAAAACAAAGGAAGTGCCAACAAAAATACATGGTACATGGATAGTGGATGTTCTAGGCACATGAATAGTAAAAAAACTTCTTTAAAAATATTATTAAGATGAAACGTAGAAATGTAAGTTTTTGAGATATTTTTCAAGGATAAATTATTGGTATAGGTAATATTTTTCTTCTTGGAAGAGCTTTAATTTCAAGTGTCTTATTTGTTAGTGGTCTTATGCCCAACCTTATAATCATAATCCTATTATGTGATGAAGGTTACCTTGTGAATTTTAGGAATGATAAATTTCTAAAACAAAATTACAAGGAATATTTTATTCTCTCTGCGCATAGGCATGAGAATGTTTATACACTTAACATAGAATACCTTAGGAACCAAGACTTACCATGACTTAGTGAAATGGAAGATCAATCTTGGTTATGGCATAGAATAATAGGATGTTGTAACCTTAGGAACTTATGAAATCTCTCAAAAAAATACTTGTTAAGGATCTACCAGAGCATAGATTTGATTCATCAAATGTTTGATATCCTTGTCAATATGGAAATAAACATAAGTTAATATTTAAATACACTAGTGAAGTATCAACTTCTGATGCATTATAGCTACTACATTTGGATCTTTTTGGTCCAACACAAACTGGAAGTATTGAAGGAAAATACTATGTATTTGTTTTAGTAGATGATCACACTAGATTTACATTGGTCTATTTTCTAGAAAATAAATATGAAATCTTTTGTTATTTTAAATATTTTTCATCCAAAGCTAAAAATGAGGAAAAATTTCCAGTGAAAAATATTCATTGTGATCATGGGGGAGAATTTGAAAATTTAGATTTTGAAACTTATTGTAGTAAGAATGGAATTACTCATAACTTCTCAACTCTAAGTACTACTAAAAATGGTATCATTGAAAGAAGAAACTGTATTTTTCAAGAGATAACAAGAAACACGTTGATTGAATACTCTATTTCTAAAAACTTTTGGGATGAAGCTGTTAGTATTATTTTCTATACTATAAATCGAGTTTTAATCCGACTTTTTATTAATAAAACACCTTATGAGTTATAGATTGGTCAAAATCCTAAAGTTTCATAATTCAATGTATTTTTATGCAAAGTATTCGCCTTAAATACTAAAGATAAATTACATAAATTCACACCCAAATCCAATGAAATAATTTTCTTAGGATATTCCACTACTGCTAAGGATTATTGAGTTTTTAACAAAAATTCTTATACTGTTAATGAAACAGTACAAGTTAAATTTTATGAAACTAATGATTTTGTTTGTTAATAACCCCAACCCACATATTCAGATGTGTTTCCAAAATATGATTATCAACATTTGATGTATGATTCTTCTAATAAGGAAAATACTCAATAAAATGGTTCACAAGTAATTACCCCAGAAGATTTTTTACCTTATGTTGATGAACAAGTTTTAAAAAACTGAAATTAGTTTTTTCTTAAGAATTATCTCAGTGATAGTATCATTGGTGATGTAAATCAACCTATTAGTACTATAAGTTCTTTAATAAATGAATTAGAGAATCTAGCATTTCTTTCCCAATTAGAACTTAAAAGAACCGATGAAGCTTTAGGTGATGTTGATTAGATTAAATCTATGCAAGATGAACTAAATGAATTCAAATGAAAAAAAGTATGGACCTTGGATGAAAAACCTATAAAAACATATGTAATTGGAGTAAAGTGGGTCTTCAGAAATAAGTGTGATTAAAATTGAATCATTATAAGAAATAAGGAAATATTAGTTGCTAAAGGTTATAATCAAAAAGAAGGAATAGACTATGAAAAAACCTATGCTCTAGTAGCTATAATTGAATCTATTCGTATTCTACTAGCCTTTGCAACATTTTTCAATTTTAAAACTTTTAAAATGGACATGATGTGTGCCTTCCATAAAATATATGTTCAGTAGGAAGTTTATGTTAAACAAACTCTGGGTTATGAAGACAAAAAACATCCTGAACATGTTTAAAAACATTCCAAAGCATTATATGGAACTAAACAAGACCCTATTTCCTGGTGTGACATACTTATAGGATTTTGGTTACAAAAAAATTATGTTAAGATAACTTCAGATCTAACCCTTTTATAAATAAATATAACAAAAATGTTTTTATTGTTCAAATTTATGTTGATGACATTATATTCAGATCAACTCAGCAATCCTTAACTAATTCATTTGTGAATCTTATGAGATATGAGTTCGAAATTAGTATGATGGGTGAGTTAAAATTATTTATTAGTTTTAAAATTTTACAAAAACTTGAAGTAACTTTTACATCTCAAAATAATTATATTAAATATCTTCTTAAGAAGTATGGATATGAAAAACCTAAAATTATAAGTACTCCAATCGGTACCTCAAACACTCTTGATCTTGATGAAGCTGGGAAACTAGTAGATCAAACATATTTTAGAGGTATGATTGGAATTCAATTATACCTAATAGCTAGTCATCCAGACTTAATTTTTTCAGTATTATTATGTGAAAGATATAAATCTAATCCAAAATAATCCCATTTAAAATAAGTGAAATGAATTTTTTTCTATTTAAAGGGAAACGTAGATTTAGAAATTTTCTATTCTACTGGAAATGATTTCGTTTTAAAAAAAATCGAATGTGGAATTTGATAGTTGTATAATCGATAGAAAAAGTACATCCGGAACTTTTCATTTCTTAGGGGATTCATTAGTTTCTTGGTCATGTAAGAAATAACACTCAGTAACACTTTCTACTACTGAAGCTGAATATGTTGTAGTTGGAAGTTATTGTGCTCAAGTATTGTGGATGCAACACATGCTCACAGATTATGGCATGAGTTTTACCAAAACATAGATAATGTGTGATAATTCTAGTCTCATTTCCCTAAGAAAAAACCCTACACATCACTCTTGTGCAAAGAATATAGACATTAGGAATCACTTTCTTAGAGATCACACACTTAAAGGATATATCATACTTCAATTTATCAAAATGCAAGATCAACTTGCTGCCATATTTACAAAATATTTACCCTCTGATAGATTTTAAAACATTAAACAAAATTTAGGAATGATAACCATATGGTAATCATCCATATTAATTTTTTTTGAAACCTATCTCTTAACATTATGATACTCTTTTTAATAGGGGGTATATTTTTTTATTCTTTTATATTTCCTTTTATAATTTTTTTTTCAGAACCTAAAAGGTTTTCTTTCCAAAATAAAATTTTTATGAACCTAAATTTTCTAATAGGAACCTTATCAATACTGAAAATTATTTTTGAGAAACTTGGAAGGTCTATTTCCTTATATCATCATAATTTCTTTTTTGTTTATGGTATTTCAATCTTGTTTTAAGAAAACCTTATCGGATTCACTTTCCTTAAATCTGATTTTTCTTTAAATCCTCAAAATATCGGAACCTATAAATCCTTCTATGTTATTTATATCAACCATCAGATCAGATAGAGATAAAATTAACTTTGGATTGACCGAGAAAGATGAATCATCTATGTGAAGCCTATATAAAGGGACCCCTCTCCTTGTGTCCCATATCGGTTTTCTCATTGTTTGTTCACCAAAGTTCTACCAAACTTCAAGTGTGATATTCATTTTTATTTTTCCCTTAACTCTGAATGTCTCTTGAGGTATCCTAACATACCCATATGGTGTCCAACAAGGAACTTAAGGATTGGATAATCTTTAGGGAAAGGTTAGTGGACCCAAATTTCTTTGTCAATTGTGACTCTTTGATTTCAAAAATCTTAAATAAGAATGGATGGGAAAGCCTCTATGTAGCCAGGGAAAAGAATCTGAATCTGATTTATGCTGATTTGGTTATAGAATTTTATAATACCATCCATTTTTTTTGAACAATGAGGAAAAGAAATGTTTTAGTTTAATAGTTATGGAAAATATTACTCTCTATCTTACATGAACGCTGAAATTATCCTGGATATACCCGATGAAGGAGAAGAAATATTATTCTCACATAGGTTTCCTGATAAGGAAGGTTCTTTTGAGAATTTTAAGGATATTGAGTGACTTGGACTTAAGGGAGTGAAGATGACCAATATAGAACATATTTCAACCAACCACATATTGGTATCCCTTTGGATGTAAGGCTTTTTTATTCTGAGAAATGGAGATAAGGATTCTCTAAAGATATGTGATACCTTTATGATGGATTTATTTGTGAATGTAAGGAAGTTAAACCTCTTTAAGTACATTCTTTTGACCATCAGAAAAATTAATAATGGCACTATCAAATATCAAACCATGATGTACCCTATGATATTGTCTAATATAGTTATCTTATGCTTAGACTCCTTCAAAATCTAGGGCAAGTCCAAGCCCAAAACCTTCAAGATCATGTTGTTAAGTGATGATACCAGGATAATGATGAAGATTAGTTTCAGTGTTAAGTCAATAGAATTTTTTGAACTTCCTGATAAGGATGACCAAGTTGTTAGTAAGAAATTATAAGTTAGAGAATGCTCCAAGACAACCCATATGAAAAGAAAACCCAAAGAGCTGAAACCATAGGAACAAGCACCATCACCTCAAATAATATCTTCTCCTCTCAAGCCCATGAAGAAAAAGATGTTTTCTGATGAATTTGTACACAAATGGAGAGATCTCAAAAATAAAAAGAAGGAAGGAAATGAAGATTTTTGGATAGATCCTACCGAGTCTTAGGCCTTAAAAATTAAAGTTTTTGAAGATCTTGAGAAGAAATATAAAGAAAAGAAGTTGAAAAATAAAAATTTGGAGGCTGAAATTATCAATGATTTGCTAAGAGATGTTGATAAGGAATCTAAACAAGTGCAGGTAGCAAAATATTTCTCGACATATCCAGTTCCAACCAAGACTCTAGTACTAGATAAGAGGAAGTATAATATTTCAATTCTAGAGCCAATAGTTGAAGAAGAAGACGTTTATAAATAATAATAAAATGAATAAGAAGAAATAAAGAAAAAATGTTGTGATAAGAATGGTAGATGAATATTAAGACAAGGATATACCTTTTGAAAAACTGTCAATAAGAACATCCCAAGATGACTCCACCAAGATAATTTTAGAAGGGTAATATATTCAGAAAGATTATGTTGCTAGGGTTGAGGTCAATAAAGTTACTTTAGATAATTAAAGTAGTAATGATGATATTATTCAAAAAGTTGTTGATGACAAAGCTAATAATGTTTTTGATAATGTAACTAATAAAGAAGTTGATTATTATGATGAAATAATTGTTCAAGTTTCCGATAGTGATCGTGAAACATGGAAAATTTAGAAGGTAATCTTTAATGATGAAAAACATAAGCAATTTGTTGTCGATTTTCTAAAGAAAGATGTTGTAGAAAAAGTAAATAAGGGTGTTATTGGTACATCAAAGAAGAACGAAGATGAGAAAAATAATGTTCCCTCACCAGAAAAATAATCTTCTTTGGAATCTTCATCTTCATTAGGACATGATTTTGTGGTTCAGTCCTTGAAGAATCTTGTGAATTCCATTAATTTCTTTTTCATCATTGATTCCAGTTGTCAACTACTTCAAGAAACATTTAATTGGAAGATAGATTCAAAAAATATTATTATGTAAAATTTCATCAAACTTAAAGTAGAGTTCTAGATTTTTCATATCAGTTATAAGGATCATAGAAGATCTTTAAAAGAAATAATAAAGTGGTCAAAGTCAGTCGCAGATGATCATAAAATATTTGATGATTCAATTGACTCTATAAAGTATTCCTTTGATAAATCCAATTACAAGAACAAAAATCCTTCACCAAATTTTTTAGTGAAAATGAAGGAAAATAAATCTAGCTGCCAATAAGAAGATAAATATCTCAATGGGAAACTAAATTCAGTTGCTCTTAATCTGAAAAAGGAATGGGAAATTAGGGAAGAGATGGCTGAAAGACTCAAAGACCATGAAGATTTGACCAAGTCTCAAGGTGAAATAATTAAGTATCAGGAAGAAAGAATCATAGACCTCAAAAGGAAAAATCAGCATCAGGAAGAGTTTCTCAAAAAGTTTCAAGATGATCATAAGGAATTGATGAAGCTGAATACCACCTTGAAAAAGTTGATGCCAAAGGATAAAAATAAGTATAAATAAATTTTTCAAATATAATCTTTTTTTGTAATTTCCTTTGTGACAAATATGTTATCTTAATGAAATTTGTTATTTCCCCATTGTTTTTTCTTGTATGTTTCCTAAGATTTTAGGTACAATTTTTTTCTTTCCCTCTATTCCTTTCTGAAAATCACAAAGGGGGGAAATAAAGTTCAAAAATAATTCTAAATTTAAAGGAAGAAAATGCTTTAAGTATGGGGGAGATTACATAAAGAATAAATTATTATGTAAGGAAGAGTTATTTTTTTAAGAAAGACAAGAATATGATCTTTATGGATTTCATAACCAAAGGGGTAGTTATTCATATTCATCATGATCCATAAACAAAAAGACAAATAATTATTTTTTTTCTCATAAATAAAAATCCCATATCCTTATAGTCTTTTAGGAAAAGGTTTTTTTTCATTACCAAAATGGGGGAGATTGTTGAGTCAATAAGATTCCTTATGACTTTTTAATTCCTTTATGTTTTGAAAATCACAAACACAATGTCTTAAGGAAAATTATATTTCCCTAAGAAACATTTTCTTAAGGAAAATTTCTTTCTCTAAGAATGGTTTTTACTTTAGCTATAGTTTTAAATTTCTTATCTAATATTTTCTCAAACTAAGTCTAACCATATTTTTCTTAAGCCAAAAATCGAATTATTATATATAACTCAGAACCTTACAGTTCTTGAGAATCTAATTTCTTCTAAAATCAGACTCTAATTTATTCTCAAATCAGACTTAATTTATTCAGAAATCAAACTCTGATTTCTCTTAAAATCATACTTTGAATTCAACAAAAATCAAACATTGATTTCCGTAGAAATAAGAATCTGATTCACTATTATTTCAAAATCTAATTGTCAGTATTTTTACACTCTAATTTTCACTATCATAAGAATCCAATTAAATTATTTTATTATAGTTACAAAATTTCTTTAATGTAATGTTCCATTTTACCATATCCTAAATGTGATAATTTTTTAATCATAGTAATGTTTCTTATAGTTAGTTATATAAAATGATGTCGCCCAATCTATTTTAACTTAACCATTTCCTGAATGATAGGTGTACAGGTCCCTACGAAATTGAATGAAAAATATGATCATTGGAGGAGAAGTCAATAATTGGAAATTTTTCCAATAAATACCCATCCATTTGAATGACATTAGAGTTGAATTCAAGAATGAAGTAACACTCTGCGAGAGCTCTTCTCAAATCTTCCTTGTGCGAATGTTGTGAACAACTTGTTCAAGTAGAGAACATCTTGAACAACCTTCCTATTGTGAATCTGATTGTTTCTATTATCAATTGATGGATTATGGGGATAGAAAGATAGAGATTTATATTACCTTAGAGATCTAGGGCTTGTGGGGATAGTAAGACATATGGTGATATTCATATCAAGGGATTACCCTGGTGTGGGTAAGACAAACTTTCATGAAATTATAAATCAAGGGACCTTTATCCAAGGTTGTTAGATACCCTTTTCTTTGGTTTAAAAGATTTCTTACAATTTTCCTATTTTGTTACAAGTTTTATTTCTACTAAATTTTGTCAAATTTATAATGTTTAACCTTCTTATACGTTCTTATAATTGTACAAACTCTAATATATTAGATTATATATGCTTTAAGGTAGAATATTTCTTTATGTAAACTTTTCTTAAGTTTCTTTATCAGATCCTTATTATCGGATCCTATGGAAGATAGTATCTTTTTACGAACTAAAGAGGGATTGTGAATTCATATTTTTTTAACTTTGTTAAACAAAGATTTATTAAAGTTAGAAAAGAAAGTTTTTAAACCTAAAATTCACCCTCCCTCTTGTAATTGATCAATATACATATACATTTTGATCCTACAGGTAGTAACCTAATAAATCTTTCTGATGGAATCATGAAATTATAAAACACTCAGATACATAAATAGAAACACAATAGAAAAATTTAACTTAGTTTACCAAAAATGGATAGTCCAAGGAGCATATGTCGATATCATTTCTTTTGTACCTAAATCCAATAAGCTTTACTAGTTACTATGGAGTATAAAATATTGGACATAGAATCTCTATTCCAGGAACACATCTATTATAATAAATTTAGGTATATCACATTGCCTCCCTCGAAACACTTTTGTCGACTCCCACTTTCTGGATTATTTGAGTGAATTATTACTCCATTTAACAACTAGAAGGTCAATTCAATAGTTTATAAATTTAAGTATTTTTCCCTGATTAGTGTGATACCCTGCTTACACCATATTCTATAATTTATGCACTTGAATGAACTAATTAATCAAACCAAATATTCAAAACATACTAGTCTTGAAACTCGTGTACTTGCACACAAGAATTATACTTGGACACAACATTTTTGTTTTATCATGCAATTTAAGATTTCGTATAAACTTCTCATGAACCTCACTTTATATTTTTAGACACAATGAGCATTATACATGCATGTCTCATTTTCATAACTCTATGGTTCACAAGTCTTTCATGCAGAAGTGGCACTAGATCTTCATTGGAAATGTTACTTTGAATGAAGGGGTAGATGCCTATTTATATACACAACCAAACCTGCACACAAAATCCTTGTGTGCCTTTCACTATGAATGAAACACTCCACCCACACTAAACTTATTTTTTTACATTGCCTTTATCATAAAAAGATACATCTCTATTCTTTGAGCATGCATAAATTTTTTTGTGTCATGCGAACCCATATTTCAAACAAATTAATATCTTGTATGTAAATCTTGACATTTCAATATTTTTATGTGATGGTCTCAGAACTTCACTTGCACACAACTTTACTAAATACCATCAACCTTGCATGAAACATTTGAACATTACTTGAAAATCCTTCCTTTTCCAAAAAAAAAACGTTCCCCGTCCTCTAAATTTTAGACCCCAAAAATTTGGAAAATAATGGGAAACAATGACACATTCAACACTGAATCTATATACACCATAAAAAAAAGCTTCTATTCATAACTGATTGATTAACCCAGTCTAGATTGACAACAAACACAAAATAAACACCATTTTTCCGCAATGAAAAACCTTAGTTCCAATAAGAAAGAAATTTCTAAGAGGTGTAAGGTACTCTTCCTAGTGGATCATGGTTGGGTGATGATGGTGGCATGGTGGGAGGTTGACCCTCATGTCACATAGATATGTTTATCCTTATTTTGATTCATGTTGAGTCCCATTTTTAGCATTTTATCACCCATTTTTATAGAATTATAGCTCCCCATACCATTTATTTTTTTACATCATCTTGAATATATCTTTTTTTTATTCGGATGTTTATTTTTTTACTTATGGATTGTTATATTTTCATTGAGGTATTATTTATATTTTTTGATGAGTTATTGAAAAAATTATTCCAAAATGAAATTCTCAATTCCCATGCACTTGTTTCTATCCCATGGGGATCATAAATTCCTTTTGGTCATTACCATGGACTATATTTAGATCCTAGGCTAGGGGTGTCCATGGTTGGATCATGAAAAAAAGGCATTAGAGCTACCATCTTTGTATCCATGTTATTTTGGAAGTCATGTAGAACATAGATAGGATATTTGGGGCTCAAGTAATTGGTATTAATATGTTTATAGACAATAATATTTATATCTTACCCTGAGATTCCAAGGGATATTAGAAAATGGGGTTTTCATTTTGGATTTGTTTTCCCTTCATTATGGGTAGGGTTTATGTGTTGTAGACCATGCATGTCTTCCATATTTCATGGAAGGTTTTGGTTTGATATATATATATATATTATTATTATTTACATTGATAATTAATAAATGGTTGTGGATTAAAATTATTATTTACCCATGTTTTTTATGGTTTCCCTATTTGATGGATTTATGTACCATCATTCACCCTCAAAAGAAACCTATAAACCCACTAGAGGATGATGCAGATAACATCCCATGAGAAAATCCAAAATCTTATCAAAACAATATTGTGTTTGTGGTATTATATATTCGATATATGGACCATGTTCTAGATTCCAAACCCTATATAGCTAAAAAATATGATTTGGGTCCTGAGAAGGATTGACATTAGTGTTGGACTCACCTATTTTGATAATCCCAAAATCATGTTTTGATAATCCCAAATCATCCAAATCATGTTTTATTTATATGGTAATTATGTTTCTCTTGATAATAATTTATGTCAAAATCATGTTTATATCAAAGTGATAACTATGTATGCTTAATCTCACTGCTCTCCTATTTAAAGGTCACTGATGCAAAGGTCACAGATGCAAAGGTCACTGATGCAAAGGTCACCTATATAATGGTTACCGATACAAAGGTCACCAATGAAATGGTCACCGATGCAAAGGTCATCGTTGCAAAGGTCACCGATGAAGAGGCCCCCGATGCAAAGGTCACTGATGCAAATTTCACCGATGTAAAGGTCACTAATGCAAAGGTCATCGATGAAAAGGTTACCGATGCAAGGTCACCGATGCAAGGCTACTTTTGAGAAGGCTACCGATGGAGAATTATCAATAGAAGGCTACTGATGGAGAATTATCAATTGAAAGTTACCGATGCATAATTATAAATTGAAGGTTACTGATGGAGAATTATCAATTGAGGGTTACCAATGGAGAGTTATTGATGGAAGGTTTCCATTGGAGAGGTTACCGATGAATGCTTCCAATGTGCACTTACTGTTGATGCCTACTATTGAGAAGGCTACCATTACTAGTATACCATACTCTTCTACTCCATACTTTGTAAAATTCTTCAGATTATTCTAACGGTTATATTTTCATACATTAATTCTTCTGACATTAGTTAATTCTTATTGTAGACATATCGAGAGACCGTATCTGGGGAGAGTACGAGGTACGAGAAAGATTGAATGTGATGTACTTATACCTATTGTCGAACCTCAAATATAAAAAATGAAAAAGAGGTGGGTGTGAGAATGAATGAGGAATAGAAGCATGTCTAAGCATATGAAGAAACTTACTCTCTAGATCAAAGATGAACCATTCAACAATTACACTAAGAACCCACAAGCCCCACGATGATTTTTTGATGATAAACTTTCTTCTACCTTCTTTACTACATCAACTCTCGATCAACACAAGAAGCAGAACACTCAATTTCTGAAATCCAGAACCTGGAGTTGCAACACTCTGTTTTGGAGGCAACTTTCAGCGAAAGACTCAAACATCTATTTCTTCACTTCAAAGAGTCAAGAGCTGAGCTGCAAACACATGGAGCCTTCTAAACTCAATCTTGTCATATTAGCTCTACTGTGTTCTTTTTTTTTACATTTCTGAGAAGTGTGTATTTTTTTCATGCGTATTGTCTTCTATGAAGGAACTGGAGGATACAAAAACCCTCACATCAAACTTCTCTTACTCTTTGTTTTCCCACATATAACTATGGAAGAGACTGTGTGTGGTCTGTTTTGTTTGTAATTCCCATGAAGAATCGTGGTAGAGGGTGTAAACCCTGGAAATTTTGTGAAAACTGTTATAAATCTTAATATAGGTTGTGTATCAAGTTTATTAATTAAAACTGCTTAATGGTAGGTGATCACCAAGTGGAAAGGATTAAGTCTTTTCTTGAGACTTAACCTCTTGTTTAACCTTTCTGTGTACTATATTTTGTTATACTATGTTTTATCTATTTTCCACTACTTATTTCTAAAACATTAAATTGTTTTGCATTCACTTTGATTGTTATTTTTGGTAAGTGTATGTATGTATTTAATTTAGTAAACTTGTTTCAAAAGTTGAATAAGTGTTTTACACTAATTCAACTGAGGACTAATCACCCTTTGAGAAACTTGTTGACCAATTAGACATCTATATCTCTACTCCCTTAATTAATTGGGCCATTTTCAAAATTTAGGGGATCTTTAATATAAAGTATTTAATAGATATTTTATGTAGGATCTCAACTCACCCCTATTGATATTACACTCCAACCAACATTTGGTATCAAAGGAATGTTATTTTAGTTTTTATTACAATTACTTGAACTATTATGAAACTTGTCAAATGATTTAACTGTGATTTTAGTTGTATCTTAAAGATCTCAAAATTTCTGTCATATCTAATTTTTCAGTTCTTTATAGTTCTAGTTAACAAAGGATAACTGAGTTGAGGGTGATACTACTAACAGTCCACCTTTCTTTAATGGAAATAACTTTGCTTTGTTGAAATTAAAAATGAAAATGTATCTAGAGAGCATGGGACCTGAAATCAAGGACACAATTGTAGAAATACATGTATTACCTATTACCGCTAGGGAAACATGGTCTCAGCTGACTAAAGCTACATATAATAATAATTATAAATCAATCAATTCATTGTATTGTTCTCTAGGTGATGAAGAATTCAATATAATATCTTCCTGTAAAACTACATATAAAATTTGGGATACATTAGCTGTTTCTCATTGAGGGAACAACTAATGTTAAAGAAATTAGATTAAATACTTATACTATTAAACATGATAATTTTAAGATGAAGCCTGATGAACCTATCTCTAAAATGTATCTCAGGTTTAATGAAATAGTGAATATCATGAGTCTTCTAGGAAAACTAGTGGACAACAAGGATCAGATTATGAGATTTCTTCGATGCCTACCTGAAAAATGGAGAGGAACTTCTATTTCTATTCGTGAATCTTATAACATAAGAAAGCTACCAGTGAAGGAAATAATTGGAAAGATTATGATGTATGGGGAAGAGATTAAGGTAAATCAAGAAGTAGATGAAGAACCAAGAAAGAAATTTGTAGCATTCAAGACTTCTACTTCAAAGAACAAGGTCAAAGAAAAGGCTCATGCTCGCATAGACACTTCCACCAGTGAATACTCCAATTATGATAGTGATGATGAGATGGCTCATCTTTCTAGGAGATTCAAGAATTTTTACCGTAAGAAAAAGTTCTTTATAAATTATAACTATAAAGGAAGGTATGATAATAAAGGACAGTGGAAAAAGGACATAAAATGGAATGATAACTCAAATGAGATAGTTTTTTATGAGTGTAAATGAAAAGGTCATGTTAAATCTGATTTCCACAAGAAGAAATTTAAGAAAATGTATGAAGACAAGGGAAAAGGATATAAAAAGGCTATTAAAGCTACATGGAGTGCCTCGGAAGATAGATCAAGTGGATCTGACACTTCTGATATTGAAAATAACAAACATGAAAACCGATGTTTCATGACAGAAACATCCGAGGTAACACCCAATTCCCCTATACATAATTATTACTATTCTGGGAATGAAAGTGAATCAAACAATGATGAAAATATTAATAAGGATGAACTATTTGAGTACTTTGGAATGATTGAGGACACCTTTAATGAACTCAAGGATAAATATAAATTATTGAAAAGAAAACATGCTTTAAATGCCAATTATAATTCTTATCCGGATATTGAAAAATAAAAACATTCTCAGCTATTAAAATAAAATATTAAACTGAAATTATCCATTGAGAAATTAAAAAAAAGATACTGAGAAGTTTAATGTAGGTAGAGATACCTTGACTCAGTTAATCAGAAAACATATTGATTCAAAACACACAACTGGTCTAGGATATCATCCAGTATAGAGAAGAATTATTAAGAATAAATTTGTTCCAAAATCTGGGCATTTCACTGCTAGTTCAAGTTATGGACCATCATTTGAAAAAAAATCTCTAAAGGACCAAACAAAGTGTTTATGTCTCAAAAAATATATTTTTATTATAGGAAATATATTATAAAAGTATGGGTTCCCAAATTGTTACTTTATAACATCCCTGGACCCAAGAAAATATAGGTACCAAAGTTACCCTACACTTAATCTGTTTTGCAGGAAATCTGTTTGAAGAGATCTTGTAAAACTCTATAGTACTTGGATAGTGGATGTTCAAGACACATGACATGAGACTACTCATGATTAAATATCCTAATTAAAGTTGATGGTGGAAATGTTATGTTTGGTGATAATTAAAAAGGGAATATTGTCGTCTTAGGCCAAATTGGTAACCCTAATACTATATTAATTTCAAAAGTAGTTTTTGTTTATGCATTGAAGTAAAATTTACTAAGTATCTCTCAGTTATGTGATGGTGGTTTTAATGTTAAATTTGAAAATGATGCATGAAATGTTTTTAATTATAAAAATGATTTAATATTCACTACTCTTAGAAATGAAAATATATATTTTGTTGATTTAAATTATTTAGCTAAGAAAAATGATTGACGTTTAAATTCTTTTCATAAGGAATCCTGGTTATGGCACAGAAGATTAGGACACTGTAATGTACACTAACTTAGGAAACAAACTAGGAAAGGTTTAGTTAGAGACTCACCTAAATTAGAATTCCCACTTAACAAAGTTTGTAATCCTTTTCAAAATGGAAAACTACACAAAGTTTCTTTCAAACCAAAGAAATAAGTTTTTACTTATCAACTGCTTGAGTTGTTTCCCATGGATTTGTTTGGACCATCTAGAGTTTCAAGTATAAATGGGAAGCACTATGTTTATGTTCTTGTAGATGGTTTTTCTAGATATACTTAGGTATACTTTCTAGCTCACAAAAGTGAAGCATGTTCTTACTTCATTAAATATTCCAAGTCTATATAAAATCTTAGTGGACTTAGAACTAAGACCATGATATGTGATCATGGACATGATTTTGAAAATTAGGAATTTGAATCTTTTTTCTCACAAAATGGATATACCGACAATCTCTCTGCTCCTAGAACACCTCAACAAAATGGAGTTGTAAAAATAAGAAATAGGAAACTTCAAGAAATTTCTCAGAATATGCTTAATGGATATAATCTACCTATCTATTTTTCGGTTGAATATGTTAATACAACTTATTATATGATCACTAGAGTCTTAATTAGACCTGTTCTTAAGAATAACCTAGATGAGATCTAGAATAATAGGAAGCCTAAGGTAAATTACATTAGATTTTTTGGTTGCAAAGTCTTCATCCATAACACTAAGGATTATCTTGAAGTGTTTGCTTCAAAAAGTGATGAAGGAATTTTCCTAGGTTACTCAATCACTACTAAACCCTATAGAATATTTAATATGAGAACCAAGTGTGTGGAAGAATCATTTCATGTAGATTTGATGAGACTGATCCACATGAACCCAAACCCTCTATTAAGCTCCTTGAGGAAGATATGTCAATTCTGGACCTTAATGATAAAGAAAGTGAGCCCTTAGTGAAAACAACCAATTCTGGAAATTCTCTAGAATCTATTCATGATGAATCTAGACCTATAGAAATTCATGAGGAGTCTGGTTCAACTCTTTCTAGAGGTATTAGAACTCTCAAGAATCGTCCTTTATATGTTGCAGTAGGTGATTTGAATCGAGGAACACAAGATAGAGCTTATTTGAGAAACCAGGTTGAACATAAATCCTTTCATTCACAACTTGAACCTAAAAATATTGATGATGCAATCAATGATGAATTCTGGGTGATAGCTATGCAAGAAGAATTAAATCAGTTTGAAAGAAACAAAGTTTGTGAATTAGTATAAAGACATAAAGATACGTTGACCATAGGCACAAAATGGGTATTTAGAAATAAAGTTGATGAATCTGGAAACATAGTTAGAAATAAGGCTAGAATAGTTGCACAAGGATATAGTCAATAAAAAGGAATAGACTATGAGGAAACGTTTACACCTATAGCTATACAAGAATCCATTAGGATACTACTTGATTATGCAGCTCATCTTAATTTCAAAATTTATCAAATGGATGTCAAAAGTTCATTTTTAAATGGGTACATAGTTGAAGATGTATTTATTGAACTACCCCCTGGTTTCACAAATCCCCATTTTTAATATCATGTTTTTAAACTTTATAAAGCTTTATATGGTCTGAAACAAGCTCTAAGAGCTTGGTATGATAGACTTAGTTCTTTCCTTATTTCAAAAAGTTTTACTAAAGGAATATCGGATCCTACTCTTTTTATTAAAAGGATCTCCAAAGATGTTTTAATAGTACAAATTTATGTAGATGACATTGTTTTTGGATCCTCTAAAAATTCTTTATGTATTAATTTTTCAAAAATGATGCAAGATGAATTTGAAATGAGCTTAATGGGGGAACTTAAATTGTTCCTTGGATTTCAAATTTTTCAAAATAAAAATGGTATTGTTTTAAATCCAAGTAAATATACCAAGGATATTTTGAAATGCTTTTTTTTGGACTATAATAGAGGCAGTGATACACCTATGAGTACAACCTGTAAGTTAGATGCTAAGGAAACAGGTAAACCAGTGGATCAAACCAATTACAAAGGAATGATTGGAAGTCTGCTCTATCTTACTGCTAGCAGACCTGATATTTAGTTCAGTGTATGCATGTGTTATCACTTTCAATCTGATCCTAAAGAGTCTAATTTAACTGTTGTTAAAAGTATTTTCAAATATCTCAAGTTTATTATAAACTTAGGACTATTTTATCCAAGAGAACAATCATTGGATTTAATAAGTTATTCAGATGCTGATTTTTATGGTTGAAAGTTAGATAAAAAGAGAAACTCTGGAACGTGTCACATTTTAGGCAAGTCACTGGTATCATGGTGTAGTAAGAAATAGAATTCTGTTGCATTATCTACTGCCAAAGATGAATATATAGATGGTGGGAGTTGTTGTGCTCAAATTTTATGGATGAAATACACTTTACTAAACTTTGGATATCAATTCAAACATGTCTCTATAAAGTGTGATAATACAAGGGCTATTAACATATCTAAAAAACTAGTATCCCATGTTAGGACAAAGCACATTAATGTAAGACATCACTTCTTGAGAGATCATTATCAAAGAGGTGATATCACTCATGAATTCATTGGTATTGAACACCAATTGGCCGATATATTCACAAATCCTTTGAATTTTGAGAGGTTAAATTACATTAAACATGAGTTAGGTATGATAAACTATTAACCAATAAAAACCTCACCATTAGGAACCTCATAGTTAGGAACCTCACCGATAGGAACCACACCGATAGGAACCTCACCAATAGAAACCTCACTGTTAGGAACCTCACCAATAGGAACATCAGCGATAGGAACCTCACCAATAGAAACATCACCGATAGAAACCTCACCATTAGGATCCTCACTAATAGAAACCTCACCATTAGAAACCTCACCGTTAGAAACCTCGCCAATAGGAACCTCGCCATTAGAAACCTCTCCATTAGGAACCTCACCTATTGGAACCTCACTGTTAGGAACCTCACCGATAGAAACCTCACTGTTATGAACCTCACTGATAGGAACCTCACTGATAGAAACCTCACCATTAGGAACCTCACTAATAGGAACCTCACCAATAGAAACCTCACTGTTAGAACCTCACTGATTGAACCTTACTAAAAGTCGATGTTTTTTGGGACTTCGCGTTTTCCTTCTGCGAGAAGTTGGAAAAAAAATTACTTATTTCTTTTACTTGATCTATTTTTTGATCCCTGAATGATAAAATTAAAAGACCATACCACATTTTGATCCACCTCAAACTCTCTCCCAAATCTCTTGCTCCCTAACCTCAAAACCTAACCCTCTTCTAAAACCCTCAAAACGCTTCAGATTGCATGGAAAGATTGAAGAGACCATTGGTCAGTGATTAAGGGGATGCGAAAATCCAAAGAGACCTCAAGTTGAGTCGAGTAGTGTAAGCTAGGTTGTGGAAAAGCCAATCATCCCTCATCTGTTAAAAAGTGAAATCATAGTTGAAAAAGAGTTTAGTTCCGAATGGTTACTGATGAGCAGATCTTTAGTGCTGAAGGCACTTGAAGCTCAAGGCTGAGTTGAATGCTTTATAAACAACAATGGACTTTGTTTTCCAAAGTTATTTAAGCAGTTTTATGAGTTTTTGAAATTCGAACAGACTGAGAATGAGAACAGAATGTCTTCAAGGTTAAATGGATTAAGTGTAAGTTTTTCCTCTGTTGAATGGGTTGAGTGTCAGATAGTACCACATGAGGAGATTTATGACTACTACTCAGGAGTGGTGCCTCCCACAAATGATTTCTTATGTTTTGAAGAATCTGTAGCTGAACTAACAGGGAGTGGGATTCCTAGGAAAGTCATTGCTGCTGAGATGGAAGGAGAAGACAAGAAACTGTTTAAATTTTTTCATCATTTCTTTAGTCCCAAAAGAGGGGACTTTTCTACATTATAATTTCGGGATGTATTTCTTTTGTATCTATTGAAACATGGACAAAAGATAAATTTATTTGGGCTATTGATGATTCAATTGGAGGATATGACAAAGCCCAGTTCAAAATCCATTACCTTATTTCATGATAAATTGATATCATTGATGCTGAAGGTGAAATGTGTTGCTAGAGAAAATGAGAAAACAGTTGTAGTAAGTGACAATTTCTGCACTACAAAGTTAATTTTCAAGTTTATGAAGATAAATTGGAACCCTTGGAAAATAAAATTGGTACATGATGAATGTAAGTTATATGAGGAATTCAATCATGTCACTCATCCTACTAGGTCTAAGGATAAGAGAGATCCCGGTCTAAAGCCTGGTGAAGTAGAGCCTGCATATTCAGATGAAGAAGGAGAAATTGTTGTTGTACCTGAAAGAGAGTACTCTCCTATAGATGATAGGAGTGGTCCAAAACATCTCTCCAATCCTCATGCTAATCTTGTATCCTTTGGGAAGCCTATCCCACCAAACAGGTTTCCTATAAGGGAGACTATTTTAAGGTACAGTGATGATAAAGACACCAGTGAGGAAGAAGGGGTAGAAAATGTCTTAAGAGACATTAGAGTGACCTCATATAAGGATGAGGACACTGCATCTAGTCATGATAACTTTGAGACAGCTATTGATGTAAGTGGAGAAGAATGTCTTAGTCTCAGTACCTTGATAGAGAATACATAAATGGTTCAAGGTGTAGATGAAGAAGTCATTGATTCAGTTGAAGCTATAATTGCTTTGGAAGTAGTTAAAGATTCAGTAGAAAAAGTGGCAGTGGACCCTATTGTTGATGAGGTTTCTCAAGGATGTATGGCAGTGATGGATATGGTTCATCATGAGAATGATTTATGTGAGGGGGAGGAAACTATTTCCATGGTTTTAGTTATGGTTGCTCTTGGAATAGAAGATTGGTCAGAAGACCCTGGATTTGTGGTCTTAGGCTTAGATTATAGATAATCTGATAATGACCAGCCAATCATAAGTCCTCCCATTCCTACTATTTCAAAAAACAATATTGTGCAGTCAGTGGTTATTTTTCCTCGTGACTATGTGAAGAAGGATGATTTGGAATCAATGAAATCATATCTAAAGAGCCACTTTTATTAGAAATTTGTTTTGTTAGAGAGGGATATGACTCACAATCAAGAAGTTGTCACTTATGTAGTGGAAAGTCTTGTCTCTATCTCTCACTCCATCCTGCTAGAGGACGTAAAGGACTGTACGAATCAGATCAGAACTATAAGAACCTGGTTCTTATTCTTGAGGTACGTGTTTCTTCTTTTCCTTTTTTCCATTAAGTTTTTTCAGAAAATAAGGAAAATGGGGAAAAATAACAAATTTTTTGCATACACGCCATGTACTTTTCCACATGCCATGTACTTTGGCCATGTGGGATGAGTACATAGGGCGTGTAGGCCTGTCGGTGATGAAGGGTGTAAAAACTAACTACATGTTGTGTGCTTAGTATTTACACACTGTGTAATCAGTCAGCAGGTGAATAGTAAGGTGGTGGGAGTAGCCGCCAGCGGAGCGACAATACACGCCGGGTATATAGAAATACACGTCGTGTAATCATGTCAATAGATAAATAGTGTGGCGGTGAAAAGTAGCCTCCTGAGGAACAGTTAAATGATGAAAAGTACACGTCGTGTACTTGAGAGTACATGTCGTGTAGTTTTTTTCACTTAAAATGGGCAATAGCCTTCTCATTCGGCATAGGAGGCAGTGGATACATTTAGAGCACCGGGAGAGAAGGCCAGAGCTTGGAGGATCTCCCGACCGCAAACCAGAACTTGGAATCCTTTGCTGAATGTCTTGATTGAATTGTGCGGGTGAGTTCTTACCTCTCCTTGAACATTTTCGGCCAATTATTTCTCAAGGGGATGTTATTTGAGTTTTAATGGGTAGTTGTTTATCCCAGATCTACGCCATTCTCGGTTGTTTCAGGAGGGGTTGTTCGCATATATCGATTAGAGTAGATCGAGGTAGGTGGTCTGATGTTTAATTCCAACAATCATGTTGTTTTTGTGTACCACTATGCTACGCGCCAATGATTGGGGTGTCGTATGGATGAGGAATTGATTAATTAAATACCTAGAAGTGCGTAGGTAATTTAATGAATATGTACAACTGCTGTTGGAATCATTGCATGGATCTAGGGCCACCCCGTGGGTGTGTTTCCCTTGTTTAGCCGTTTGGCCAGGATACCCGTGGGTATACCATGATTTATCATGATTTAAATTTCCTTGAGAGGAATTATATATAAATTGCTTGATAATATGTTAGGCTCAGCCTAGTTACTTGCTTAGCCTGAGGGTAGTGTTTCGTTTAGCCTGCAGGAAACTTTTCTCATGCCTGTGAGAAGTAGTTTCTGTGCCTATGGGCGACACCTCGTACACCTGCGGGAAATATTCGTTATGCATGTTGGCAGTCACCAGTGGGTTTTGATTATGATTACCTGAGGGTAAGTATTTTCTTTTCTACGGACAATGTCTACTTTGTATATTCACTGTGGTGATTTGCTATGTTGTAACTGCCAAGCTAAAGCACAAGCTTGGGATTGATAAATAATTAATAAAATGGAAATTTAATTGGTAGAGATAGTTACTTTTGAGTACTGCCTAATTTTCTGAATTTTATTACTACACACTGTCGTTGCACATTTTCACTAACAGTTGGGAATGGGCCTTTGGTGGTTGCCTACTAGGATTTATTTCTCACACCCTTTTTGGGTCATGGATTGGGCCCAAACAGATTATATTGTTGCAGGTGTGGATAAGGGAAAGAGTTCCTATATAGGTACTTGATTGTTGTAGAGGAGTGGGAGAGAATGGGACCGAGCTTAGGCTTGTGATGCGGTTAAGTTCCTGCTGCACAATTTTGTTTTTCTTTGTTGTACTTGTACTTTGTATTGGATTATTCTATATTTTAGTGTATCCTATTTTGGCTGCATTCCTAGACTTAGAGACATAATGCATCATCAAATATATATGAGTGTTGTTATATTTTACTTCTGTACTATTATCCATTTTAGTTGGGTATTTTTTATTGCTTATGCTTTTGTATGTTTATATCTATTTCCGTTGCGCTACACTTTGAAAAATGAGGTCATAGTTTTCCAACTATTAAACCTAATCCCTCACTACTAGTCGGCAGCCTCTGGTGTTTGGATAAATGTTCTTGAGGTCATGTGACCAACCGGGTTCAGGGCACCCATTGTGTGGCACCTGGATCCAGGACCTTACAAAGGGGTATCAGCAGTTTTCTTTTCTCTTGACTTACTGTTTGGAACCTATAGCCAGGGATAGGATGGAATAGGTACTAGGAAATAAGTTGTTCCCTGGAGTAGCTAACCCATGTACAGGGAAAATCCAATTTACCTCGTGTTTCATTTTTTTTGATTTTACAATTTTACAGTTGATTTGATTTTTACCATTGGGTGACGCACTTGTGGTATGCTGTTATATTTTTATACTTGGGTTATATTTAGTCGTAACATGATGAGATAAGGGTATGCCATCTCATGCATCATTTAGGTAAATTTTAGAATCACATGCCATGCATAGTTTCCCTGCCATGTAGTTGCATTAGAAATTTCATGTTGTTTTGATAGATGTTGTGATAGAAAATGTATGTTGTTGTCATAGATTCCTTGATAAAATACCTGCTATTTGATAGAGTATTGTTATTTAAGGTTTTGTGAATGAACACCAAACTTTGGTTCTTGAGGAGTATGGGTCCTCATCAACCCGAATTTGGTAGATCATCGGCTTGATTACTTTATTGTAACTTGTATAAGATGCCAAGATTGGTTCTCAAGGAGTATGGTCCCTCACGGATCGGAATTTGGCACTTTGGTGTTGGTTCAGTGTTTTTCTGGGCTCCAGAGTAGTTTTTGAGGCTTACTGTCTAGAAAAACCCAGAATACACACTGTGTAATTATGAATACACGCCATTTACTCTTCTATTCGGGAAGAAATGAGAAAAAATTATGTATACGTCATGTACCGTATGTACATGCCGTGTAGTCTCTAACAGTGTCATAGGCCGTGTGGGTAGAGACATGAGATGGGGAAGTACTAGAGGTAACACTCCGTGAACCAGTTGTACATGTCATGCATGTTGACCCAGTGTCCGCCCGTGTAACTAAAAACACGAATGGAGGAATCTTCGCTTATACACGCCATGTCAATGACGAACACACCGTGTAGTTTAACCTGATGATCCGACCGTGTAAATAACAACACAGATCAGTGTTATCCTTTCCAATACACACCATGTACCTGTGGGAAACACCATGTAGTCTTGACCGGTGAGATACCATGTAGACTTGGTTGTGTGGCTGGGGAAACAGTGTGGTGTACACACCGTGTGCGGGTGTAACATGTTGTGTAGTGTCAGCCGAGTAGCCAATCGTGTCACTAACAACACAGGCAGTTAGAATCTAAGCAGTACATGTCCTGTAGAGATTATACATGGTGTATTGTCTCGTTTAAAGCAGAGATGTCTGGCTAAGCCATCTAGAAGGACTCAGGCAGGGGAAAAGAATTCAAGTACACATTGTGTGTGTGGACAACACGCCATGTCGGGGGTGTTACACGACCTGTTCTGGAAGAAGTACACACCCATGTGAAAGGCGTACTAGAACATGTTGTGTAGTTATTATACACACCGTGTAGCCTTTTTTTTCAAACTTGAATGTTTTCTTTCTCCTGTTCCCTTCTTATGTTTCTAGTTTGTGGTCCTTGATGATCTTAATCTAAGGTGTGTGTTGACCTTGTATAGTCATGTCGCCGAGACAACCACACGTTGTTCATCAGGAGAGCGGCAACGATTATACTCCAGAGATGGTAGGCCATGGGCTACCAATGGATCCTCCAGCAGAGCCAGATACGGCACCAGTCGTTATACCAGACACAGGTGCTGATGCGCAGTTCCATGAAGGTTTCATGAGGTTCATGCGGACCTTTTAGGGAGCACCGTCGGCTGACACATCTACGGCAGTGTTGACACGGATATTCCAGTAGCAGTATCCACCTACATTTTTAGGGGATGGAAGACCATAGGTTGCAGAGTCTTGGTTGGGTTCTTTGAATACTATCTTTGAGAATCAGGAGACGCCACCAGGGCAGAGGGTCAAGCTTGCTATTTATAGGCTACGGGATTCCACCAAGAGATGGTGGGATGTTACCACACAGACAGAGCATCACAGACACATGGCTTGGGAATATTTTCAGGTAGTATTCTATGACTGTTTCTTTCTGAAGAAACTGAGGGAAGATCGAGCTCAATAGTTCATGAATCTGCAACAGGGTGCCATGTCCGTGATGGAGTCTTATGCCCGCTTCCCCGAGCTACAGCATTTTCCACCTATTCTGGTGGGTGAAGAGACGTTGAGGGTTAGATTATTTGAGCATGTCCGTTGATATGACATCCGAGCACTGGTGAACATTTTCAGGTTTCCTACAATTCATGCTATTGTGAACCAGGCACTGATTACTGAGCAGAACATGCGGGAAGCTAGTGGTGCAGGCCAGGGCGGTTCGGCACTAGTTTCTAGTACTATTTCTACCAGTAAGAGGAAGAGACTAATGGATCTCTCTCACGATGGCAGTACTATCCAGAAGATGTCTTCAAGTGGCCAGGCCATGTGATACCAGTGTGGTAGAGAGGGGCACAAGAGACCTCAGTGCCCACGTGACCCAGTGGATTGTCGAGCTTGCAGTTGGATGGGTCATCTCCAATGTTTTTGCAGGGAGTTCCCACTAGTGGCTAGTGAGAGGGGTTTTATACAGACTCTGTGTGCGGGGGTAGGGCCATCATCTTCTTACCAGTCAGAGAATTGGGATACGTCGGGACGTTCAGACTGAGGTGGTGGTCATGACTGTGGTAGCCAGACACCAGGATCTCAGAGACAGCAGGGCGGGTCAGCTTAGGGTAGTCAGGTTGTGTCATAGGGTCGCGACACTGGGCAGTCATATGCAGTACAATGGACCCAACAAGAGAAGGATCCCGGACCTTCCACTGTCAGAGGTACTAATCTAGTATCTTCTATTTTATCTTCTGTACTTTTTGGTATCGGTGCTACACATAGCTTTATATCTATTCCCATTGTGTAGAGCCTTGGGATCTGTGTTTCTTCTTCTTATTCTTCTGATATTATGACGCTAGACACTCCGTTGGGAACTAGAACGGCTGGTGTGCATCAGTGCAGGGAGTGCCCCCTAGAGGTTGGTGAGTGTCACTTTCTATGGTACCTATATGTCTTAGAGATGACGGGCTATGAAATCATTCTTGGTATGGACTGGTTGGTACCCTTTCGAGCCTTTGTAGATTTCTATCGTCGTAGGGTGAGTTTCACGTCACTAGAGGGTGGAGAGTTTCTATAAAAGGGAGAATGGGACTTCCAGGAGAGTCGAGCGGGACCCAAGAATCATGGGAAAGGTGGTTTGATATCCTAGATTGCGAGTTTATATCTGGATGACTAGGGAACATGTCAGAAGGATTTCCCTCCTGTAGTTGATCATTTCAGGGATGTCTTCCCAAATGAATTTTATGGTCTTACTCCGGAGCGAGAGGTGGATTTCTCTATTGATCTTGTGCCAGGAGTGGAACTGGTGTCCATTCCTCCTTATAGGATGGCTACGTTAGAGTTACAGGAGCTCAAGAGGTAGTTTGAGGAGTTACAGGAAAAGGGTTTTATCCAACCCAGTACTTCTCCTTGGGGTTCGCCTATCCTTTTTGCTAAGAAGGCAGATGGTACCCTCAAACTTTGTGTGGATTATCGGAAGCTGAACCAATTGACGGTCAAGAACTGATATCCCTTACCAAGGATTGATGATCTTTTTGATCAAATTCGAGTATCATGAGTGTTCTCGAAGATTGACTTGAGATCCAGATATCATCAGTTATGCATTAGGCCATCTGACATACCGCTTACAACTTTTTGGAGAAGATATGGTCTATAAGAGTACTTGGTTATGCCGTTCAGACTCACAAATGTGCCAGAAAATTTCATGGCTATGATGAATCGTGTTTTCCACCCTTACCTAGAATCTTTTGTGGTAGTCTTCATGGAAGATATCTTGGTGTACTATCACACTTGACATGACCATGTTAGCCATCTTGAGATTGTACTTAGTACACTGAGAGAGCATCAGCTATATGCTAAGCTCTCAAAGTGCCACTTTTGGATGGAACAAATACACTTCCTGGGTCATATTATCTCAGAGGTAGGAGTTGTAGTACACCCAGAGAAAGTGAGTGCAGTAGTTTCTTGGGAGAAGCCTAAGAACATGTTTGAGATACGGAGTTTCTTGGCGCTGGCTAGTTACTACAAGTTGTTTATACAGGACTTCTCCTTCTTAGAAGCACCATTGATGGGTTTGACTAAGAAAGGTGTAAATTTTGTTAGGTTGGAATCTTGCGAGATAGCCTTTCAGGAGCTAAAGGGGAAGTTGACATCAGCACCAGTCCTGATACATCCAAAGAAAGGGAGGATCTATACAGTTTACTATGATGCATCAGGTATTGGGATGGGAGCAGTGTTGATGCAGGGAGATCAAGTAGTTGCGTACGGGTCTTGGCAGTTGATCCTATATGAGAGGAATTACCTGATCCAAGATCTTGAGGTGGCTACAGTTGTTCATGAGTTACGTTGTTGGGGACATTATCTCTTGGGAGAACATTTTATGGTGTTTACAGACCAAAAAAGTCAAAAATATATTGTCACCCAGTGTGACTTGAATTTGAGACAGTGAAGGTGAGTTGAGTACCTTCAGTCCATCGACTTTGAGCTTGCCTATACACCTGGTAAGGGTAACACAGTTGCTGATGCACTAGGTATGAGGACTCAGATACAGGCAGTGGAGAAGGCCAGTGGTGAGTGGAAGCTTATGGTTTTGTTCTCTGAGATTCATTTGGAGGTGGACGATAGTTAGGGGAAACCTATCTTTCTTCCTTATCTGTGACTTCAACCCTCCTGGATAGAGTGAGGATGAGACAGCTATCAGATTCAGAAGGCCTAGTTCTATGGGAGTCGGTGGAAAGTGAGGACCCTCCTCCTGGTTGGACGATAGGCGATGACGAGGTACTGTGTATCCATAGATGAGTCTGGGTTCTCGGGGATTTATGCAAGGAGTTGATGCGAGAGTTTCATGCTTCATCTTGGGCAGTGCTTCCCGGAGTTTCCTAAATGTACCATGACTTGAGACGTCAGTATTGGTGGTCGGGTATGAAACAGGAAGTAGTTGGTTTTGTTGCGAGATGTTCCACCTGTTAGCAGGTGAAGGCGGAACATCAGAGGCCAGCTAGACTATTACAGCAGTTACCCATTTCAGAGTAGAAATGGGATGATGTCATGATGGATTTCGTGATCGGGTTTCTGAGGTCACCTCATGGCAGTGATGCAGTGTGGGTTGTTGTGGACAGACTTACGAAGGTACCTCACTTTTTGTCGATCAAGGAGACCTTCGGTGTTGACGGTCTCGGGAAGTTGTATATCGAAGAGGTAGTATGCCTTCATGGGTTCCCTCGTTCTATCATTTAAGACAGAGACGCCCATTTTACATCTCGTTTTTGGCAGAGTTTTCAGAGGGAACTGGGTACACAGGTGCTTCTAAGAATATCTTACCACCCTCAGACCGATGGCCAATCATATCGTATGATACAGGTGCTTGAGGACATGTTGTGTGCATGTGTCTTGGACTTTGGGGGATCTTGGGAGAATCACAAACCCCTGGTTGAGTTTTCCTACAATAATAGTTTTCAGGCAATTATTGAGATGGAACCTTACGAGGCTTTATATGGTAGGCCATGCCGATCACCCTTGTGCTGTTTGGAGGTAGGTTAGGTAGCTTTACTGGGACCACGTCTCGTACAGGAGACTTCAGATCAGGTCTAGTTGATTTAGAAGTGGATGGCTACTACCTTGTCTCATCAGAAATCTTGTGTTGATCATCGCAGCCGACCCTTGGAGTTCGTGGTTGAGGATCATGTTTTCTTGCGTATTTCACTAAGGTTGGGATACAGGAGGATCAAGAGATGGTGTAAACTTTCACTGAGGTATGTGGGGCAGTTTGAGATTCTGGAGAGATTCGGTACAGTTGCCTATCGATTGCAGTTACCATAGAGGTATTGGGCCATGCCCGACATCTTCCATGTATCTCAGCTACACCATTATCACTCAGACCCGTCTCACGTTTTTCATCCTGATGAGGTTGAGATTTAGGCCGATGTGTCCTTTGAGAAGCATCTAATTCGTATTGTTGATAGGAGCATGAAGGTTCTCCAAGGCCAGTCAGTTTCTCTCAAACGGGTTCTATGGTAGCATGGCTGAGTGCAGGACAAAACTAGGGAGTGGGAGACCGACGTACGTGCTCAGTATCCAGAGTTGTTCTGATCATTATTTTCCCCACCCTTGGAAGGGAAATTTGGGAATGAATTACTTTAAGGGGGGATGTTTGTAAGAAGCTGGTTCTTATTCTTGAGGTATGGGTTTCTTATTTTCCTTTTTCATTTAAGTTTTTTAAGAAAATAAGGAAAATGGGGAAAAACCAAATTTTGTGGGTACACGCCATGTACTTTTCCACACGCCATCTACTTTTTCCATGTCGGATGAGTACACAGGGTGTGTAGGCTGGTCGGTGATGAAGGATGTAAAAACTGACTACACGTTGTGTGCTTAGTATTTAAATGTCATGTAATCATTCTGAAGGTGAACAGGAAAGCAGTGGGAGTATCCGCTAGCGGAGCGACAATTCACGCCATGTATTCAGAAATACACATTGTGTAATCATGTCGATAGATGAACAGTGTGGTGGTGAAAAGTAGCCACCAGAGGAATAGTAAAATGATGAAAAGTAAACGCCATGTACTTGAGAGTACATACCGTGTAATTTGTTTCCGCTTAAAATGGGCAGTAGCCTCCTCATCTGGCAGAGGAGGCAGTGGACGCGTTTAGAGCACCGGGAGAGAAGTCCGGAGCTTGGAGGAGCTCCCAACCACACACCGGAACTCAGATTCCTTTGTTGATGGTCTCGAATGAACCGCGTGGGTGAGTTCTTCCCTATCCTTTAATGTTTCCTGCCAATTATTTCCCGAGGGGGAGTTATTTGAGTTTGAACATGTAGTTGTTTATCCCAGATCTATGTCATTCTCGATTGTTTCAGGAGGTGTAATTCACGTATATTGATCAGAGGAGATCGAGGCAGGTGATATGATGTTTAATTCCAACTGCCATGTTGTTTTTGTGTACCATTGTGCTACGCTCCCATTATTGGGGCGTTGTATGGCTGTGGATTATATTAATTAAATACCTAGAATTGCGTAGGTAATTTAATGAATATGTATAACTGCTGTTGGGATCATTGCTTGGATCTAAGGCCACCTTGTGGGTTTGTTTCCCTTGTTTAGCCATTTGGCCAGGATACCTGTGGGTATGCCATGATTTAGTATTCTTTAAATTGCCTTGAGAAGAATTTTATATAAATTTCTTGATTATGTGTTGGGCTCGGCCCAGTAACTTGCTTAGCCTAAGGGCAGTGTTTTATTTAGCCTACGAGAAACTTTTCTCATGCCTATGGGCAGTAGTTTCTATGCCTGTGGGTGACACTGCATATGACTGCAGGTAATATTTGTTATGCCTGTGGGCAGTCACCTGCGGGTTTCGATTCTGGTTACCTGAGGGTAAGGATTTTCATGTCTACAGACAACGTTTACTTTGAATATTCACTGTGGTGATTTACTATGTTGTACCTTCCAAGCTAAAGAAAAATCTTGGGATTGATAAATAATTAATAAAATGTCAATGTAATTGGTAGTGATAGTTACTTTTGAGTACTGTCTAGTTTACTGCACTTTATTACTGCACGCTGTCGTTGCAAATTTTCCCTGATAGTTGGGCACAGGCCTTTGGTGGTTTCCTACTGGGATTTATTTCTCACACCCTATTTGGGTCATGTCTTGGGTCCAAACAAATTATATTGCTGCAGGTTTTCATAAGGGAAATAGTACCTATATAGGTAATTGATTTTTGCAGAGGAGTGGGAGAGAATGGGATCGAGCTTTGGTTTGTGATGCTGCTGAGTTACTGCTGCACTATTTTGTTTTCCTTTGTTATACTTGTACTTTGTATTGAATTATTCTAGATTGCAGTGTATCCTCTTTTGGCTTCTTTCCTATAATTAGAGATATAATTCATCATCAAATATATATGACTGTTTTTATCTTTTACTTTTGTACTATTGTCCATTTTATTTGTGTATTGTTTACTGCTTCCGCTTTTGTATGTTTATATCTATTTCCACTGCACTACACTTTGACAAATGAGGGCATAGTTTCCCCACTATTAGACCTAAGCCCTTGCTACTAGTCAGTAGCCTCTGGAATTTGGAGAAATTCTCTTGAGGTCATGTGACCAACCGGTTTTGGGGCACCCATTGTGTGGCACTTGGATCCAGAACGTTACAAGAACCTTGACAGATTCTATGGAATCTATGAAGTAGTCTATTGCTAGAATAGAATCCTATATCGTTTCAAGGGTTTAGGTGGACAAATATCTTTGATATATTAAAATTTTGGTTCAGAAAATGGGCATTGTGTTTGAGGACTTTAAGAAGTCCATGAAGACACATGTGAGTGTCCAAGATGAGGATGTGAAGAGATTGATCAGTGGGCTGACAAATTCTTTTAAAGAGACAGTAGATTTCATTGTGGCACCCCTATGTGCATCTGCTTCATCTTCTACCTCTCCTCCTATTTATCTATAATCCTTTAGGTCGGTTTTTAGAGAAGAAGTTGAGAAGTTCTCTCGTATCAGTACCTCATATCCTCAGTCTATGACTCAGGTTTTTTCCACTACTAGAGAAATTCATAATCTTGTGGGAAATTATCTAAGGGAAGCTACCCAAGACCAGAAGGCCATCAAGGAACAAGTTGATTTCTACTAAAAAAGGGTATACACTAAGCATCATATGAATGGTCACTTCAAGTTGTTATTGGAGAACTTGAGGATTCCACCTATCACTCAAGCCTTTAAAGATCAGGTTAGCAGGATTCGAGAGTTAGCTCCTTCCTTGGAGAAATTTATGGAGAATAAGGATGATTTTATTTCAGCCAGAGAGAGGGGGAAGTATTATTATGGATTTCAGAAATCTTCTTTTTCCCTTCCTCCATGTGGACTGCACTCCCATCATTGTTTCTCCAGCCTTTCCTTCTTCCTCAGGTGTCTCAGGATCTACTAGTGTTGCACTATTGATGACTCATGCATAGGCTATCAGAAGCTTGGCCCCCACCATTCCTCAAAGATCTACCCACTACCAGTCTGTTGATGCTTCTGTTGTAGCTCCTCCTACCCTGCATACTGCCATCCCTAGGCATATCCCTCCATCTTCAGAACCTACTTCCCCCACTTCCAAATACAAATCTCCTTTGGACATCTCTGATGTGGATTGAATGTGGGATGTCTTAGTTGATAGGGATCTCTGTAACATTTTTTTGTATATTGTACTTTTGATTCATTACTGGAAAATCCTATTTTGTTTCTTTTTATCCTCCTGTATTTTTTTTAATCATAAATGGGGAAAACTATTTAAGCATGAATCTCAAAGTTACCAAAGGGGTAGAAACAAAACAAGTGAAGTTTAACTTTTAAGATACCTTAACTTAAAGGTGGAGATTTTTCTTAAGCTGACTTAACCTTTTGAATATATATACTATCTATACATTTCCATAATAAACATGGTTAAAATGTTCTTATACACACCTCTGAAGATATTATCAAATGTGTTTAACCCTATTTCAGAAAATAGTGACATAATTTGTGATTATCAAAACGGGGGAGATTGTTGGACTCACCTATTTTGATAATCCCAAATCATGATTTGATAATCCCAAATCATCCAAATCATTTTATATTTATATGGTTATTATGTTTATCTTACATGATAATCATTTATGTGAAAATCATGTTTAGATCAAAGTGATAACTATGTATGTTTAGTCTTACTGCTCTTCTGTTTAAAGGTCTCTGATGCAAAGGTCACCAATGCAAAGGTCACTGATGCAAAGGTCACCAATGCAAAGGTCATTGATACCAAGGTCGTCGATACAAAGGTCACCGATTCAAAGGTCACCGACGCAAAGGTCACTGATGCAAAGGTCACCGATGCAAAGGTCACTGATGCAAAGGTCACAGATGCAAAGGTCACCGATGCAATGGTCATCGATGCAAAGGTCACCAATGCAAAGGTCACCGATGCAAAGGTCATCGATGCAAAGGTCACCGATGAAAAGTTCACCGATGCAAAGGTCACTCATGCAAAGGTCACCTATGCAAAGGTCACTGATGCAAAGTTCACCGATGCAAAGGTCACCGATGCAAAGGTCACTGATACAAAGGTCACCGATGCAAAGGTCACCGATGAAAAGGTCACTGATGCCAAGGTCACTGATGCAAAGGTCACCGATGAAAGGTCACCAATGCAAGCCTACTATTGAGAAGGCTACCGATGGATAATTATCAATATAAGGCTACCGATGGATAATTATCAATTAAATATTACCGATGGAGAGTTATCAATTGAAGGTTACCGATGGAGAATTATCAATTGAAGTTTACCGATGGAGAGTTATTGATGGAAGGTTACCATTGGAGAGGTTACCAATGAATGTTGTTGATGTACACTTACTATTGAAGCCTACCATTGTAGAGGATATCGTTACTAGTCTAACATACTCTTCTACTCCAAACTTTTTCAAATTCTTAAGATTGTTCTAATGGTCATATTTTCTAAATTTAATGCTTCTAACAATAATTAATTATTATTGTAGACATATCGAGAGACCGTATCTGGGGATAGTATAAGGTACAAGAAAGATCACACATGATGTACTTATACCAATTATCAGACCTCAAATATAAATGAAGAAAAAGTGGCGAGTGTGAGAATGAACGAGGAATAGAAGCATGTCTGAGCATATGAAGAAACTCACTTGCTAGATCATAGATGAACCATTCATCACTTACACTGAGAACCCACAAGCACCACAAATATTTTTTGAGGACAAACTCTCTTCTACCTTCTGTACTTCATCAACTCTTGATCAAAACCAGAAGAATAACACTCAATTTCTGAAATCCAGAACCTGGAGTTGTGACACTCTGTTTTGGAGACAACTTCCTGAGAAAGACTCGAACATCAAGTTCCTCACTTCAAAGAGTCAAGAGATGAACTGCAAACACATAGATCCTTTTAAACTCAATCTCATCATATTAGTTCTATTGTGTTCCTTTGTTTTACATTTCTGAGAAGTGTGTATTTGTGTCATACACACTGTCTCTTGTGCTTGAACTAGAGGACACAAAAACCCGCACATCAAACTTCTCTTACTCCTTGTTTTCTCATGTATAACTGTAGAAGAGACCATGTGTGTTCTGTGTTGTTTTTCATTCCCACGAAGAATTTTGGTAGAGGTTGTAAACCCTAGAAAGTTTGTGAAAGCTGTTATAAAGCCCAATACAGGCTGTGTATCAAGTTTATTAATTTGAACTTCTTCGTGGAAGGTGATCACCAAGTGGAGATGATTAAGTATCGTCTTGAGACGAAACCTCTTGTTTAACCTTTCTGTGCACTATATTTTGTTATACTCTATTTTCTCTATTTTTTGTAGCTTATTTCTAAAAAAATAAATCGTTTTTCATTCACTTTGATAGTTAGTTTTGGTAAGTGTGTGTATGTGTTTCATTTAGTAATATTGTTTCAAAAGTTGAAGAAGTTTTTTACACTAATACAACTAAGGAATAATCACCCTTTGAGAAACCTGTTGACCAATTAGACATCTATATCTATATTGCCTTAATTAACTGGGCCATTTTAAAAATTTGGGGTATCTTTAATATAAAGTCTTTAACAGAAATTTTAAGTAGGATCTCAATTCAACCCCCTCTTGAGATTCCACTCTGACCAACAATTAAGAAATTACCAAGCATATGTATCCCTATTTTTAGGGAACCAATGATCCTCAAAAGGAAAATTATTAGTCATATAATAATGATAGATATTGTATTTTCTTGGAACTTGAGACTACATCAAGGTGATGGGTGATACTTTTATGCTTCAAGGCCCTTGTTGAAAGTGGTGGAAGCTGGCTATTTAGTAAAAGTAGCTTGATTACATAGAGTGGAATGATTTCAATGTAATCTTCACTCATTAGTTTTATCCCAACACATTCTATTTGGATAAATATTCAGAATTCATGTGCCTCTAGCAATGAGCTTGGTCATTCATCATGTATGCGAACCAATTTGATGAATTCATGCACTTTTCTCTTGAGATTGTTTATAATGAAGAGATGAAATACCTAACATTCAGTCCCATATCTTCTTTATAAAACCCATGAACTATGTTGAGGTGGTTAATCAAGACTAAATGGTGGAGGTAAATAAGGAAGGGATTTCCATATTGATTGGAGTCCCCCCTATTCCTAATAAAGGTGGGTATGGTTCCTCGGTAATGAAGTGAAAGTGATAAGAGCATTGAAAAGGAGGTATCAGTAGTTCATGGTAACCTCCTCGATCTTTATCAATAGGTTTAGGTGGTGGGACTATTATCTACCCCCATGTGATAAGGTGGGGCATATGCAGTCATCATTCCAATTGGAACTTAGGTCATGTCATTATTGTGGACGTATGGCCCATATCCAGAGTTTCTATTGATCTAATCCTTCCTTCCTAGAGTGGTATGGGTTCTTCAGCTCCTAGGGGGCCTATGTTGAAATTCAATACCACCCAAGTTGTGATAAATTATTTTTATGGGAGTGGTGGAAGGACTGGTGCCTCATATGGAGAGAGTCAACTGAATACTAAGCCTCGAGATAGTGGAAAACCACTAGCCCATTCATATGTGAAGCAGTTACATGTAGTGGATCAGGTTCTAATGAAATATGATTCAAGGCCTCCAACAATGAGAGGTTTTATTCATGTTTCTTTGAGTATGGATACTACTTTATTTGATATATATACCTCTCATACATAAATCCTTGCATGTGTTGTGGATCTATAAAATCTTCCTTCTGGTCTCATGTCATATGTGATATAAATGTAGACTCCAACTAGGAAGAATATAGATATAGGTTTTCAATTCCATTTATGTGTCATCACAATGATAGATGTCAAGATGGTATAGGATTTTTTCATCCTTGATATGGAACTTCTTAATGTATCCTCAAGATAGAATGTATGATATACTATAAATATCATATCGATCGTTACCATTGTTGAAATAGTGGGTTCCCTAGACCCAACTAAGTAGTACTTTTGATTACTGTATCATGTGTACAGTTAGATATGCATGATGATATCTTACCATTATAGTGAAGAATTTTTCTACATCCACTATAATAATGGTAATGTCCAAAGGTTAATTGTTGTGTCAAGAGGTTATAGCAGATCCCAGGCTGTAATGAGAACCTCGAGATACAATGGCATTTTTCTTAAATAGATTTTCTATAGTCTAGATACATCTAACTGACTGGACACAGTAGATGTCTGACTATCAGGTGCTGGGGGATCATAAGCATTGATACTTCTTCTCATGAAGTTCTCACTTGGTGATCTCTAGTAGTGAGATCATGAGGACAGACCCGCCAATAGGAACACCACATGTTTTGGGTTTCATTGGTTGTTCCTATCTACGGACATGTGTATTGGTCTCCTGACTTGAGGCCATTACCAATGTACATCATTTAATTATGTACTTTTATGCAAGGAGAAAACCATGGCAGTAATGTCGTGGAGAGGTAGTTTGTGTTGAGTGTATTATTAGTGGTATGATGTTGGTTGAATAGTCAGGAAAGGATTTTTCACTTCCGAGTTTAGGAATTTGTATATCTCAGGCCTGGTTGATCAGGATGGTGTCGCCTTCATAACTCTTTGGCCAAAGCAGTAGAAAGGCAAATCCATCCGGATAGATCAATAAATAATAAAACAAGATAAGGACGATGACACAAGAGTGTGTCCTACTTTATGAGATATCAAAGGACAAAGAGACTATAGTACACAGTTAGTGTTCGTAGGATGGTAGTCGTCCTAATGACTATCCTTATCTCTTTAGGGGTCATGACGGGTTGCTAGACCCTGCTCTTGGTCTGTGAATTTTATTCACTACTATTGAGATAAGGGCCTAGAGGGTCACACACAACAGCGTATTAAATAATCCGCACCTATTCAGTTGAATAGGTATATGGACAAAGTAGGGCCCTCCACGGCGTCCAAGCATTGTCCAAGTTGTCAATCACCAAATGAATTAAATAAATTCATTAATTTTTAAGTTATGAGTATTTTGGATTGAATTTATTTAATGTATTTACAAGTTTAGTAAATACAAGAAAAATATTAATCGAACGAATATTATTTAATATTCAAGGTTCATTTAATATTAAGCGAGACAGTGAGTTGAGTTAAATGGCTCGGTTTTATCATGTAATATATTATATATATATTACAAGTATGTGATAAAATATAAAATAATATTTGCATAGTTTAGTCTGTCAAAATTATTTATTTAGAGAATGTTGATATTAACGGGGGTCAGGGAACCCTACCAAGTATTTATCAACGTGTCTATAAATGAGAGAGGAGGCTCTCTCTCTTTGGTGTGCATATCACTATTCATTCATTTGTGGAATGAAAAATTGAGAGCCTCTCTCTCCTCCCACTTCCTAAAGAGAGAAGCTGATGATCAAAGAGCTCAGATCAAGTTCTTCCTCACTCATCGCAAGATCAACGATGCGGTGATCGTCGGGACGTCGAAGATATCGTTGAATCACTACGATAGCACCCGGAGTTCGACGATTGGCGTTCCCACATATTTTTGGAGCGCATGTGGACGATCTATAGGGATACTTCTTTGTATCCTTCAAGTGATGATCACCATCGTCTAGCAGTAGTCGACCGCACCTTCGGATTTGAAATGGGAACATTTCAATTTTAATTTTGTTCTCTTAATAATCTACACAAGGTCCTCGGACCTCTCCGGGGCTCGGATCGTCAGCGACGACAAGTACCGTCATTCTATCGATGAAAATTTTTAAAATCCCCGGCCCACCGGCTTCCACTGTGGGCCTCAGAAACCTAAAAGTGGTATCAAAGGGATCACGTAAATTTTCTGAGCCAAATAAAATTAATTTGTATAAAATTGAGTAGAGGGTTCAAAAACAGTCTAATCAGTTCAAACCGCGCGCCGATCCGATCTCAAACGACCAAGTTATGGCCAGTTTATTTTTCGGATTAGATCGAAGGTGCGGTTTAATCTTGGGTTTTAATTTTATTTCATCTTGGTGAAATGATTAAGTTTCAATCAATTCACCCGAAATAAATTTAATTGTGCAAATTATAAAAATTTTAATTTTATTATTTGCATATTAATTTATTTTTACATTATAATAATAATATTATAATAATAATAAATTATTATTTTATTATAATAATTTTATTATTATTAAATTTAAAAGGCTATCACTAAGCCTATGGAAAAATTGAAAAGGGTGGAAGAAAGACTTAAAAGAAAGTCTTAAAGTTTTTTTAAAAAAAATATGGTGGAATAAGACTTCCTTGAAGTCTTATTTAAATAAAAGAAAAAAAGGGGTGCAGCATGTGGAAGAGAAAACAAGCAAAAAAAAAGGGGAATAGCAGGGGGTCTGAGCGGACCCCCTCCCTCCTCCTGCATCACGCACAGTAGGGCCGCCAAAACCCTACCGGTCGGCCGCCGCCAGCTCCCACCGGATCGCCTCCGGTCGGCCGCCGCAACCCGCGCTGGCCTCCTCCTATAGCGCTGGAACCCCTTCTGCCGGGCTGCCTCCTTGTCTCCGCCCCGTGCGCGCCGCGCCTCCTCGGACCCACCGCTCTGAGCCAGCCGGCCGCCCCAACTCCAAGCCTCGCCGACCTTCCTCCGCACCGGTCCACGTTCGGCCGGCCACCTCGACCCCGGGCCGGCCCTCCCTTCAGCGCCAGACCGGATTTTGACGGCCGCACCGAGCCCGTACCGGAACCCTGCGTCGAACTGCCTCCAGTCGGCCGCCCCGAATTCACCGGACGGGTCGCGCCGCACTGTCCAGAACGTCCCGGACTGGACATCCGCCTCTCCGGCTCGCCGGAGCAACGGGCTTCCAGCCGTGGGGCTGGCCAGCCTCTTTCTCGGCCTCCTTCCACTCCCCCCGGACTACGCCGGGAGATGCACCCACCGCGGGAGTCGTTGGACGTCGCGGTCACGCCGTGGTCACGCCATGGTCACGCGGCGGTCAAGCCGTGGTCACGCCGCCGTCACGCCGCTGTCACGCCGCTGTCACGCCGTGGTCACGACGCGGTCATGCCGCAGTCACGTTACGGTCAAGTCGTGGTACCCTGTTCCATCACGACATCCTGCGGCGGTACGCAATCTTGTCGGACTCCTCCCCGGCTAGATGTCCAAGCCTTGGTCGAACCCTTCCGCCGGAGACTCAGGTGGCCAAAAGCCTCCCGGGTACCTCACGCTACAAGACCCCACAGCGCCACCTTTACAGATAGGCTCCCACGAGTGTCCCTACCTTCGGCTACTGCCCGGTCCTCCTAGCGGGCAGGTAACCCCTTGGGTTATGTTAAATCAATTGATATAATTAATTAATTTAATTAATTAAATTAATTAATTTAATAATTGTAGTGAAATAAATTTTAATACCCAACTAGAATTAATTTAATTTAGATATTAAATTAAATTAATTAATTAATTTAATTTTTAAGTATTAAATTTAAATTAATTAAAGGACCGTTAATTATTTAAATTATTTGCATTTAGTAATTCATTTAATTTAATTATATATCCCTCGTACTTAATTGTGTATTTTAATTTTTATCGCTCAATATATTGTACCCAACTACTGGTCTTGAGCACTGGCCCCGTATGTTTGCATTTAAATTATTTATTTAATTTAATTATTTTAAACTGGGTGCGATGTGTGTAATTAATTAAATGACGGTCTTCGCATCATCTTTGTTTTCGGTTGAAGTGTATAAGGTCCTGCACGCCCAATTTACCTGATGTAAATTTATACCCAAGTTCCTCTCGCCTGCGCGCAAGTATCTTTGTACTTCAGATGAAGACGGCGAGCGACGTCGACCCCGCCAAGACAAGGCGGAGCACGTTGATCAAGACGATGCAAGACGACACGTGGACCATGCCAAGACGAGGCGGTACTCCAAGACATGACGTGGACTCCGCCAAAACGAGGCGATGCTCCAAATGAGAAGCAGACATACATCATGGGTTGAGATGCATCTAGTGTCATGTTTCGACACAGGTATGATTCCACTTAGGTCGTTTAGAAGCTCAAGTCCAGTCAGGTAGTAGTTTTACATTTATGGATTTATTTATTATTTTATGCATTTTAGAACAGTGGGAAAATACATAAAATGATAAATAATAAAATGCATAAATAAGCGGCATATGTTTTTCTATTATCGTTCAGTTGTGAGCGCGACAACATAGATGAAAAAGTTTAATATAAATGGATCACATTCGTCGAGATAAAACCAATAAAACCCTCAAAGAAAATATTAAGTCACAAATGGCCTTCCATCATTCAAGTTTGAACAAAACCCAGTGTTTGAGGTGCCGGTTCATGCCTCGGCTAAGGGTGCCTCTTACAACCCTGGAGTTCTTATTTGTGTGGTGGGTCGACTTAACTAAAATTGATGCAAAGATATAGCCTTAGATAGTTTTTTTTAATTTTAGATGCAAGCGTTGAGTAAATAATTAAATGATTTTGAAGCTGGGACTTCACTCAACAGATCAAGGAACCGTGAGCTAATGTGGTTGGCTAGTCAAAAGCCTACCTTGGACCCTCCGAGTAGTGGCATAGCCCTAGCTTGTAGACTATGAGGGAGGTTCAGGGATCCTTACCACTAGAACACTCAAGAGTATTCTGATTCTAGTACAGAGGGTTCCTAGAATTCGAAAAATTAGTGGGAGACATTTAATGACTAAATAATCAGAAATGTCAGATTAGGTAATCACGTAAAAGTACAATCTACTAAAGTATATTTGTAGACAATGGAAAACAATACCACAATAATACTGCGATAAACATTGGACAAAGTTTATGTCCAAACTAGCATGAAATTCCAAGTGTAGTATAGGCACTTGCGCACATTACTACGATAATGGAAATACAAGGTGCTTGTGTCCCAACCTGTTAAGCCACCTCAAGAAGTAAGGGTGTAAAACTATTTACAGGAGTCTCATGAAACAAGAATATGATGGATCTATCATAATGTTATCATCAACGTCTAATTCTAGTTGCGGTCTCTACATCAAGACATGGATGATGTTACATGTAGTCTCATCTCCAATATCCTTTTGAGGAGAAAGCGAAGCAAGATTTGAATGTGATGATTGCACTCAGATCATGTAAAGTGAAAGACAGTTCACAATCATTCATGTTATCCCATTCTTATAACTTTTACACCCAATTACTCCAGTTTCATATAAAGGTACAAACGAACGGTGTAGAGTAAGTGCTTCATTACCTTTAAGGTAATATTTTCCAAGTAATAAGAATATTGAAGATATCACCATCTTTTATTCTTATGGAGAATACATTGAACGACAAGGAGTAAAGACTTATGAAA
The DNA here is from genome assembly GCA_963277665.1 of Viscum album. Taxonomy (NCBI): domain Eukaryota; kingdom Viridiplantae; phylum Streptophyta; class Magnoliopsida; order Santalales; family Viscaceae; genus Viscum; species Viscum album. The sequence continues at coordinate 197,336,249 of OY728121.1, read as the reverse complement.
AGTTACTCCAAAAGAACCTTTGTCATGTCCTTCAATGAAAAGTGGTTGGTTATTTAACAGAAGGTTATTTTCATCACATAATGAAATGAATTTAGGGAAGTTTAAAAACTGAAATACAAGAAGCAAGTACCCGCTCCTCATTTAGTTAATATTCATAAAATAAAAGTATTTTTTTCTCGCATACTTCTTGGGTATTAAAATAAAATAAGTTTTTCACATATATGTATTGAAATAAAATAACCAAGTAAGTAGAAAAACATTACTAGAAGTAAAGTGTCTTATCAAATCAGCTGAGAAAGGGTGATTCCTATGTCAGTAGTGAGAAACACATAACTTCTAATTGCCAAGTGATTGATTCAAATTGAACAAATTGTGTAGTATAACCAAAAAATATTTATCTCATGTGCCCATTTGGACATGATGAGACATTATTCCATGTTTTGGAATGAATTTTGTTTCTGGTAACATACTCAAAAAATAGTTCACTTCTACTTGAATCAATTGCAATACATGATGAATATAAAATGTAAGACATACCCAGTTGTGGAAATGTGATTCTTTATCAAGTGAAACTAAAAGTGGACGTCAACTATATACCCAATATGGTATTTAGGCTCGGCACAGCTAAACACCTTTGGTATTATTGATATCCTTAGTTTAGACAAAGAAACCTTTAGAAATAAAGGTGTGCCACAAAGATTTTCGAGGTTAGTTCAATAAGACAGTATGAACTATTACAAAGAAAGCAAGAGGTAAAGATACTTAATAAGTTTCCTTTAAGTCATTAAGGAATGTACCAATGAAGTATAAGTTTGGTAAGAAGATATGAGTTGCTTCAGATCGGCATGCCGAATAATATCTTGACCAAAAAATCATTGATCATGATAATGTAGCATAGAGTAATTCCTAAACACATGTTACCTTATCTACATCACTGTATTGATGTTCATAAGGAGGATTGATGATGAGTCTTTCATATTAACATTGATTAACAAAATTTAGCATGGAGAAATTCCTAAACGCACATTTTATACATCAAATTTATGATGTAAGTTGTATCAATGTTACAACCTGTAGAAGCTTCCATTATATTTCATGATGTGCTTTGAAAATAACAGCTTAAACCCATAACCAATATTCCAACTAAAATGAAAAATGGATATCATATGATTCATAGTATGATGGAAAATATATTATGTCATAAGACGTGTTTAGATGCAAAGTGTTAGTTGGGATTTAAATAAACATGCATCAAGTTAAACACGTTGTGCATCTAAGGTAATTATCCTAACAGTTGCTTAAGATATTACCTAAATACCTATGATAGAAAAGATGTAGTTAAGTATTATACTACATTTCTATATAAGGCTGCACATCTCTTTTAGAGATAGTGGGAGCTGAATTGACTTGGACTTAGTCAATGCTTGAGATGCACAATTGGTTGGCATAGGGAACAAGTTCCACTAGTACATGTGGAATAGGAATGTTCCAGAGACACATACTGCATAGGAAGTATGAAACCATGGTGATGGTTTTATATTCACCGCGGCCAGTGATAAATTATTCATCAAGAATAATAAATCCTACAAAAAAGCAGTATATGGAAACAAGCTAAGATTGACAAGATCAACTAAAATTTAATAATGGATTCCATGTATCAAATTGAAAAGGGGCTTATAAATTGAATACTGTGGTGGGTATTCAAATGAAATGATACATGGATGGTACAGGTATGGTACCAATAAGGCTCGATTGGTTATACCAAGTCGGTATGCCTAAATCTATTATAATTTTACTTGTCATAGCTAAACATCTAAGATCCTTTTTATTGTTCATTGGATGTCAAGATCATCTTTCGTGGACGGTGTCTATACGACGCAACCAGAAAGAGATGATGACATCAAATGATGCCAATAAGGGTTGAAAGTTACTGAAATCCAATTTTGGATTAAAGTAAGTGACATGATCTTAGAGCATTCATTATAAATGAATCTTTGCCTTGTTTCTACCTAAGGTTAGTGAGAGCGCCAATGTTTTCCAAATGAAATATGTTCGGTAACATATGGAAAACAGATTTTGATCTTAAAGTTATATAAGATCAGGTTAAAATAAATTCTCCAATGATTGACATCAAGTAGCAACCTATGTTCTAGGGAACAGGATCCACTCAGGTAGATCCGAAGGTTTCTTGGTCCTATCCAATCGTACATATAGTGACATCGTATTAAAAAAATACAAGTTGGAACAATTCAAGTTCAGAATTACTGCCTATGTCACATGGCTCAATCTCTTTAGGTTAACATGATCAGAACATGTGTAGAGATTAAAGTGGTGAATTGATACCATATGATTTAGCGATAGATCAATCACATATTCCATATTATGTACAACAATTGATACTACCAGGATATAATTTATTATAGGTAGATATCAATTATTTCCAGGAGCACTGCAAGTGATGCAGTCAGAACTTTCATCTTGTACTTCGGTAAGTACAAATAATATGTACCTGGAATAAGGAGAGGAAGGTATACTAGTTATGTTGGGATACATACTAGTAATCCTTAGATCAATTTGATCTAGTATCGTAGTTAGTCAAAGGAGATAAGTGAGTCAAGCTCATAAAAGATTGTGGTATCCAAACCTACAAATACTGAGTACGTTGCAGTATATAAAGCAACTAAGAAGCAGTTATAAATTGCAATGATTTGTTCTAGTTCTTGTATTCTCACCTAGTAAGAAACGTATTGTCATAATGAGAATTATGATATTCTTACTAGCCAAGTTGTCAAGTTATGACAATGGAAAAAATGATCTACTCGGGGATACCTTATCTTGAGAAGGATTTACTCAAGTAGATGAGGTCGCATATAGTAGATATTCCACACGGCGAAATTGTGGCAGGCCCAGCAGTTAAATCCATTACTCAGCAGAAGCATGGTATTTATCATGTGAGTAGCTAACATGTTTAGTTAGCAAGTTGGCTCTAGTGCAAGTGGGAGTGTTGAAATAGTGGGTTCCCTAGACCCAACTATGTAGTACTTTTTATTATTGTATCATGTTTACAGTTAGATATGCATGAAGATATCTTACCATTATAGTGCAGACTTTTTCTACATCCACTATAATAATGGTAATGTCCAAAGTTTAATTGTCATGTCAAGAGGTTATAGCAGATCCCAGACTATAATGAGAACCTCGAGATACAATGACATTGATCATAAATATATGTTCTATAGTATATATACATCTTACTGATTGGACACAGTAGATGTCTGATTATCAGGTTCTTAGGGCTCATAAGCATTGAGACTTCTTCTCGTGAAGTTCACACATGGTGATCTCTAGTAGTGAGATCATGAGGATAGACCTGCCAATAGAAACACCACATTTTTTGGGTGTCATTGGTTGTTCCTATCTAAGGACATGTGTATTGGTCTCCTGACTTGAGACCATTACCAATGTATATCATTTAATTACGTACTTTGATGCAAGGTGAAAACCATGGCAATAATGTCATGGAGAGGTAGTTTGTGTTCAGTTCATTATTAGTGGTATGATGTTGGTTGAATGGTCAGGAAAGGATTTGTCGCTTCCGAGTTTAGGAAGTTGTATATCTCAGGCCTGGTTGATCAGGATGGTGCCGCCTTCATAAGTCTTTGGCCAAATTAGTAGAAAGGAAATCCATTCGGATAGATCAACAAATAATAAAGCAAGATAAGGACGATGACACAAGAGTGCATCCTGCTTTATGAGATATCAAATGACAAAGAGACTATAGTACATAGTCAGTGTTCATAGGATGGTAGTCATCACAATGACTATCCTTATCTCTTTAGGGGCCATGAAGGGTTACTAGACCCCGCTCTTGGTCTGTGAATTTTATTCACTACTATTGAGATAAGGGCCTAGAGGGTCACACAAAACAGCATATTCAAGAATCCGCACCTATTCAGTTGAATAGGTATATGGACATAGTGGGCCCCGCCATGGGGTCCGAGCATTTTCCAAGTTGTCGATCACCAAATGAATTAAATAAATTCATTAATATTAAAGTTATGAATAGTTGGGATTGAATTTATTTAATGTATTTATGAATTTAGTAAATACAAGAAAAATATTAATCGAACGAATATTATTTAATATTCAAGCTTTGTTTAATATTAAGTAGGACAGTGAGTTGAGTTAAATTTCTCAGTTTTATCACGTAAAATATTATATATATATTACAAGTATGTGAAAAAATATTAAATAATATTGGCATAGTTTAGTCTGTCGAAATTATTTATTTAGAGAACGTTGATATTAACGGGGGTCGGGGAACCCTACCGGGTATTTATCAACGTGTCTATAAATAAGAGAGGAGGATCTCTCTCTTTGGTGTGCATATCACTATTCATTCATTAATGGAATGAAAAATTGAGAGCCTCTCTCTCATCCCGCTTCCTAGAGAGAGAAGCTGATGATCCAAGAGCTCGGATCAAGTTCTTCCTCATGCATCGAAAGATCAACGATGCGGTGATGGTCGGGATGTCGAAGATATCGTTGAATCACCGCGCTAGCACCCGGAGTTCGACGATCGGCATTCCTGTGGATTTTTGGAGCGCGTGTGGATGATCTAGAGGGATCCTGCTTTGGATCCTTCAAGTGAAGATCGCCATCAGCTAGAAAAAGTTGACCACACCTTTAGATTTGAAACAGGTACGTTTCCATTTTAATTTTGTTCTCTTAAAAATCTACACGAGATCCTCGGACCTCTCCGGGGCTCGGATCGTCGGCGACGACAAGTACCGTCGTTCTGCCAACGAAAAATTTTAAAATCCCTGGCCCACCAGCTTCTGCTGCGGGCCTCGGAAACCTAACAACCATTAGAGTGTAACCTTCATTCCTTGATGGAATCACTCAAGTATTATAGGGAGAACAAGATTTGTAGACCAGTTAGGTGAGACCTACTATTAAAAAATTGGGAAAATAATATGTCATTTGTCTTCCCTTCTACTGGAATATAATGATGGAAATTATGGGTGTGAGTTACCTCTTATGGTTAGGGAACTTCATGATGTACATCCTCTCTGGATTAATCCTATAGAGGGAAGTGCAGTTCTCTATTGATATGGTGGTCAGGACTCAAAAAAATATCTCTCCCTTCATGTCACATAGATCCTCCAGAGTTAAAGGAATCGAATATTTAACCTAATGACCTAGAAGCTAAATTATTCATTCACCATATGAATTCCTCATAGTCCACACCCAATGTTTTTTTCTAAAAAATTATATGGAACCCTTCGCTTATGTGTTAACTAGAAGAAGATAAACTAGGTCATGATCAATAATAAATACCCCTACCCCTATGTTGGAACCACTTTGATCAGTTAAAGGAAGTAAGGTGGTTTTCCAAAATTGATCTTTGTTCAATATATCACCAATGTAGGTGTAGAAATTTTGTGTACCCAATGACATTACTCTGGTTCACCAAATCTCTTTTCGTCTTCATAGAACTCATGGACCAAATATTCCATAATTTCCTCAATGAATTTGTCATGGTATTTTTGGAATATATTTTGGTTTACTCTATGATGAAGGAGGATCATGTGGGTAATTTATGAATTATTTTTTTAACTTTTTTTGATCACCACTTCTTTTCTAACCTATAAAATTACAGTTTTTGGAGCTAAGAGATCATATTTTTTGGGCATGTGGTATCAGAATTGTGTATATCGGTTAATGCTAAGAAGGAATGGGTTGTGATGTCTTGGGAGGAGCCTGATGATGTTTTCATGATTAGAAAATCCATAGAGTTGGTAGTATACTATAGTTGTTTTGTGAAAGAATTCACCAGAATTGCATCGCCCTTGAATGTTATCACTCATAAAGGGGTGAATATCTTGTGGAGTCTAGAGAGTTAGGTGTATTTTGATGTGTTATAAAATTAGTTGGAATTTTCTATTATTTTTACTTTACTGGAGCCTAGTAAAGGTTATGTAGTTTACTATAATGCATCAATTATGGATCTGAGGTGTGTTCTTTAAAAGAGTATCCTTATAGTATTGTATGGATCTCAATAACTTGGGTAAAATTAAAAGATCTAAACAACCCATTAACTTGAGATTGAAGTTATGATGCATGATCTCAAGTTATGGTTCCATTATCATTTTAGGAAAATATTCCTAGACCATTTGGATCATAAAATCATGAGCTATATTTTCTCCCAGAAGGTTCTAAATCTGAGGAAATGATGATGGGTGGAATATTATGAGAGATTTGATTTTAGAATCATCTAAATTCAAGGAAAGGGAAATGTGGTTATCGATTCCATCAGTCACAAGTTTACATCTCAAAACATCAAGGATTCTAGTGATTAATGGATTCTAATGGGCCTCTTTTCCTATATACATCTATAATCAAGGGACTAAAAAGAGATAATGTTTCTTAAAAATATCGTATTTACTCATTTTCTTATCAATATTATTTTTCAACAAAAAATAGGTGATGAGAAAGTCCAAAATATAAAGTTAATCATAAATAGTGATAAGACCAATAATGAGTGGTATTGGTCTCCTGAGGGTGCCTTTTACTTTCAAGGTTTTTATGTAGTTATAATATCGATGAGAAAGTTGGTGGTGAAGGATTGTAACAATTATTAGTGGGTACTTCACCCTATATATACTAAGATGTATTATGATCTAATGAATCAATTCTACTGTTTGATTATGAGACTGGGCATAAAGAACTATGTGAATTGATATTTTACTTGAAAGAAGATTAAGACCAAGCAACAAAATCCAACTATTCTTCTCTAGTCACTTCCCATACCTATATAGAAGTGGGATAAGGTTACTATGGACTTCATCAATTGGATAACTAAAACCCCTCAGAGTAAGAATTATATATGGGTAATGATTAATCATATGACTAAGTCATCCCATTTCATTCTAATCAAGGATACCCATAAGGTTGGAGATCATGGTAAGTGGTATTTCTAGGAAGTCTTGAGGTTACAAAGGGTGCCATAAGATATTATTTATAATAGAGACCCTCAGTTTATATCTCACTTCTGGGAAGGCCTCAAGGAGGTTATGATACTACAAGTTATGTTGAGCAAGACATATCATCCTTAGAATGATAGTCAGACAAAGCGGGAAATGTAGATACTAGAGTATATGGTTCAAGCTTGTGTCCAATATTTTGGAGTATCATGGGATAACCAACTGGTGCTGGTTAAATTCAGTAATAATAATATTTACCAATATTCAATCAAGATGGCCTCATTCTAGGCTCTATAAATTCATCTATGTCGGTTTCCCATCTGCTATATGGAGGTGGGAGAGACTTCTCTAATAGGGTCCAACATTTTTAAAGTGATTATGATGAATATTTTGGTGATTTTATAGTGATTTATGATATCCCAAGTCACAAAAAAGTATTATATTGGCCTTTTATTCTATCCTTTAGAGTTTTTAGTTACGTACCAAGTGTTTTAAACGGTGTCACCTCAGTTGGGTCACCGATGAATCGAGAGATAGGGAAGGCCTTATATAAGATAATTGGAACACTTGGATATCACTAAAAGGATCAGGCAGGTTATATACCTATTGTAATTTCCACCTCAATTGGTTGTGAATCACAACATGTTCCACATATCACAACTGAAGAAGCATAACATGGTTCCTTATAATGTTTTAAATTGGGAAGAACTTTTGTTAGAGCCCAATGCTTCTATGGTCAAGCAACCATTTCATATTTTTTAAACCCAAGAGAAATGTTATGTTGGAAATCATTTGATTTGTTTTGAGTATTATGGAGAGCAGATAATTTTTCTCACATGACATGTGAGAGATAGTCCCTTGTAAAGGAGTAGTGACCTCATATGTTCCCCAATCATGATTTAGACTGGCTTTCTGAAGGAATAAGGTGATATGGTTGAGAGAATTATCCCAACCATGGTATCAATTTCAGGTATTGTTTTCCTATAATTATTCATTTTATTATTCTCCTTCTATTTATGTGTATTTTCATTTCAAATTTTGATGTTTTTTGGAAAATAATGGGTGCCACATTGTTAGAACATATTTATGAGTAATAATGTGACAACCTGTATTTTTTACAGTGTCATTTAACATGGCTATAATGTGACTTACATGAATGTGTGGAAAACCCATGTAGGTGCCCAAGTGAGGTGGTGGTGATCTTCATATTTAATGCACTATTTGGAAAATAGTATGGTTAAACCATGCAGCTTGCCTAAAAAACATAAAATGTGAAATAACCCATATTCCCTATCTTGTTTAAAACTCTTGTTTCCTCTTCTCTACCCCCACTCAATTTCTCCATTCCTCTCACATGATCTTCCCTCCTCCTACAATCCTTGGGTGGATTTAAAGTGGAATATTCTTCATGTTTTTCAAGGTTTCGTCATGTAAGGTCCTCCTTTCATTCTTATTGGATTATTTCTCCCTTCCCCAATGGGATTCTCTCTTCCCTAAGGTCTTAGAAACCTAGGGTTTATGTTGAATGAATTTTTTGGTGTGGGTTTTGGTATTTATGTGTTTTTCTTTCCTCTCTAGGGTCCCTCTTTACATCCTATTCAGATTTCCATCATAATCATGTGATTACAACAATTTCTAAGGGTTTGTCTTGGTTAAATGTAGGTGGTGTCATGGTTTTCCATTTTTTTATGAAATTAATACTCTCTCATAAACTTATAAATAATTTTTTGATTTTTTTGATGTATAAAATATTTTCTTGATAACTATTGGTGTGTCTATGGTTGATTAAAAAAACTCTTTTTTATTGAAATGGAAACAGATTGATATGGCACATTTTGTTCATAAAGTTGATTAGAAGTTGAAATTACTTTGATTATAAAAAGGGGATAGAACTTATGAACCTGTGTATATAGGTGGGATGAATAAGATGATTATTTGTATAAAAGGATCCTCCCTCTATATTCCTTAGACTATAAATCAACATAAACCTAAAAAATTCTCTGATGGGTGTGGTTATTTCTAGGACTTTGGCTTGTTCCTTCCAAGAAGATAGTTCACGAGAATAGTTGTGAATGGAACTGTCACTAAGAGTATAAGTATCCTTGGTTGAGGATCAACCTAATATATTATAGGGTTGTATAGTGGTTCTTGTTTGTGTTTTATTATCATTATTATTCCACTTTTTGTTGAAAAATTAAAAAGCATGTTTTTATTTAATTTTTTTTAAACTAACACATTTATTTTTTTCCAAAAATGGTTATTCATAAAATTCTTTGTGGGAGAATGCACATCTTTTTTCTCATACCTTTCATACACCCAATTGGTGTATCCAGACAATTGTTTTAGATATTAGTATAATAAAGGAATCTCTTAGAGGAAGTAGGTACTCTTTCCAGCAAATATCGGTTCGGTGATGGTGGTGACATGGTGAAAGGTTGAACCTCATGTCACATAGAGATGGGGAGAATTAATTTTTCATTTTTTGGTTCTAGTTATAGCATCTTATATCCATTTTTTATAGTTTTATAGATCCACATTCCATTCATTTTTTTCATATCCTTGACTCTCTCTTTTTCCATGTTTGGACGTTTATTTTTTACTTATGGATTATTATGTTTTATCTGAGGTATTATTTATGTTTTTATAAAGAATCATTTGGAAAATCGTTACCAAATGAAATTACCAATCTATGGGAACTAGTTGTCATCCCATGGTGATCAGGAATACCCTTTGGGCCTTACCAATGACCGAATTGGGTGACTAGGTTAGGGTTGACCCAAGTGGGTTCATGACATGTATGATACATCTTAGCACTCTATTATTGTAACACCCAAATACACCATGACCAACCTCACTGCATTGTGGTTCATTTCCTTGAAATTAATCTCCATGATATGCTTTCCTTTCTTGAATCATCATACATAGCACAACGTCGTGGTGCATCATGGGATTTCCTGGCCTATGTCGGGGATCCCCCCATGGAACTCCAAAAGGGGGAGACACCATGCCCATGGTATGTTACCCAATGTACCGACCTGTTGAAACCTGTGGGACTAACTATAAAGCCTCTAATAATGAACCAATCCCCAATCCTAAAATAGAATCTCTTCATAAAGAACCTCATGGTGCACCATGCTTGCTCCTTGGAGATTTTTGAGACCCTGAAATTTCAAGGAAATTTTTTTCTTAAATACTTTGGAATTTTACGAGTTTGTGTCTTCTGACGGCACTTGATTCCAAGGACCGGTGTGCTTGGAATCAATTTCTGAAGTTTAGCTCAGGTACATTCAGGGAACGAACGAGTGAGTTTTCCTATCTTTTGAACCGGTGCTTGGAATTGAAATCTTAGGTCACCGGTGAACTCGCAACGCCAGTAATTTCTTAAAGGGACCTTTACCAAAGTTGCGTTTGCACAGGAGAATAAATTAAATTGTGGTTAAAATAAGAAGTGAATAAAAAATTGTGGAGCAATTTTTATTCTATATCTAAAGTGGTTAAATTCTACATGGGGGAGTGGGGGTGGGACCCACAAGCCCTTAACTACACATGTGAGGATAAATGTGAGGTGGGGCCCACACAATCCCCCAACCCTTCATATTCTCTAAACCCCTTAAACCCCCCCCCCCCATTAAACTCCTTTGTTTGATGTTGGAAACCCCCTTGGAATTAATTGAGTGACTCTTCCTCTCCCCTATCTCCCACTTTAATTCATGCCAACACACACTTAATTAATTAATTGAACCTCATCAATTAATTTAATTAAGTGTTTGAATTTTTTATTTTGAAATGCATGGCTTGTTTAATTAAAATAAGGGGTGGCCTTATTTTATTTTGGGGGTTGTCTTGTTGTGTGATGATCTTGGAGAGAGCCTTTGTGTGAAAGAAGAAGGAATCTCCTCCTTCATTGAAGAACATCATCCTCTCCACGAATAACAACACCTCTTCGACGTAGAGCACCGACTCCACGAAGAACAATGACGCGCAATCCTCTTCTTCTCTCCGTGACAAAATGGGAGACGTCGCTTCCTCCTCGGGCACTCTCCGACGTCGCTTATGAAACCTCACCCTGTGATTCAATCTTCCGCGACGCTCGACGAACGACATCGATTATCGAGGTAGGGGTGTGTTTGGATTGATTAATGATTGGTTTTCCTTCCATGTTGTTGTTCCTCTTAAACCGCTTGTTATCGGACTAATGCGGAAGGGACCGAACCAAACTAATGCGGTCTGATTCCTCCTCCATTCTTGTAAATATGTTTAGTTCTTCATCCGTTCTTGAGTGGTGAATCAAGCTATGTTTTTACAGCCAATCGGAGGCCCAAAAACATCGTAAATGGCCTCAGAGCATCGGGGAGACCGAGAAGAAGAAGTTTCGCAGAAATTGGATCATCGGAATGAAGAACGGACACCTTGGGAGGCGTGCTGGCTAGAGGCGTTGTTTGTAGAAAATTCCAGAATACACGGCGTGTCCTCGAGGATCACACGCCGTGTAGTACAAGCGTATTGTGGCTTCCGTTTCGGACGTTATAAAAGTATTACACAGTGTGTGACTATAGACACATGGCGTTTACTCTCCTCACTGTTTGTCAGTGGAGACTTCGATGGACATGGTGTGTATTTAGGGAAAATACATGGACACAGACAAAAATACATGGCCAAGTAACACGGTGTGTATTCTCTTCATAGAAAGTCATAAGAAGCTTTGCGAGGCTCGGCGTTTAATCTGGGAGATACACAGACACGGGCAGAACCACACGGCCAAGAGGCACAGCGTGTACTACCTTCACCATGGCAGAAGCGGCTTCGTGATGACTCAGCGTGTATTCCGGGAATACACGGACACGGGGTGGAGTACACGGGCATGTACTCCACCACACGGCCAGGCATGGCCAGCTCACATGGAACCGACCCTAGAGGTTTGTACATGGCATGTAACCATACCACATGTCGTGTACTTACTTATCTACATGACCATCCCTGCGACATGGGAAGTACCCGGTGTCTGATGACACGGCGTGTATCGCTTACATACACACTGTGTAATTTAGGGAAATGTCTTGGTTTCCTTGTTCTCCGTGACTTGGGAACGTTTTTCTTGGTTTCTCCCCTATGATGTCAGATGGAACGACAGGATTCATCAACTATGGACTTTGTGACAGTTGATTTATCGATCTTTGACTTATGGAGTGGACCCTCTCGGAATCGAGCGTGTTGTGTGTGGGAACCCTAGTCCTGGCTGCAACTACGAAGACGATGATGACTGTACTTGGATCCTACGTGGGTTCGACAGTGAGGATGACTATACTTGGATCCTCCGTGGGTTCGGCAGTGTTGACGACTGTACTTGGATCCTACGTGGGTTTGATAGCGATGGTTACTGTACTTGGATCCTATGTGCGTTAGGCAGCGATGACTTCTGTACTTGGATCCTACATGGGTTTGGAAGAGGAGATGATTCAGAGGCTACATCTAATCATCTCCACCCCTCTTCGTGAGAAGTATACCTGTGTGATATGAGTCTTGACTTTCATTCATTACCATCGATGTGTTTGACTTGCTTTCCTATGTGGAATAGGTTGTGCTTTCCTGTGTGGACTGGGTTTTACTTGGGCTCGTGAGTTAGAGCCGAACTGGAATTGATGACTTAGGTATATGTATAGGAATATACCTAAGTAGAGTTGGTTGATACTTTGTGTTTGTATCTTTCCTTTGTGGTTTATCCTTTGTGGATTCTGGGAGACCTTCGGGGGTCTCAAGGTCCCTACTGATTATCTTATACTCACCCCTGCACGGGAAATGCCCACACTACGTTGTGTTGGATGCAGACGACATACAGCACTGATCGAGGTGGAGTCTTGTGAAGCGGGACGGTACCTGGAGGTGGACCACTTGGTGGGACGTACACGGAGCGGACAGCCAGACCCGAGGAGCTGAGGAGACCATTTGTACCCACCCTTCAGGTGGAATATTCGGAGGACAACTCAGTGGTTGCTGGTTTACTTTACTGCAGTTGTTCTTTCTTTACTGTTGTACTATACTTTCAGTTGGGTTTGTCTTTTGGCCCATTTACTTTCCAGCACTTACTTTTGTACTTATTTTACTTAGTTTTTACTTCATCTTGCGTACTTTGATGTGTTTGATTACTTATATAAAGGAAATGCCTTCCCTTTCTTTACTGTTGTACTGTAATTTTAGTTGGGTTTGTCTTTTGGCCTCGAGGACGGGTCGTGACAAATTGGTATCAGAGGAGTCGGTTCTACCGCAGAACTTAGGACTCTGAAAATTTCTTCCTGTGAAGAAATAGTGTTAAGGGTATTGAGTGTAGTTATCAGTCTAGGGAGTCCAATGTTGGTGCGGCGGCCGACGTAGCCATACACCAGGACCCTGACTTCTGATTTCCGACTCAGTGCACAAAAACATTGATTTCATGTGTGTTTAAAAAGTTTTCTTTGTGATTAATTTGTGTTAGCTCACCAGGTATACTGTATTAACCATGGTGCACCTATTTTTTTCAGGATGGCCCCATGTAGGCAGCAAGCTAGGGTTCCGAGCTACGTGCGAGATAGAAGCCCACCGAGTGACGAGGCCTCGGTGCAGGGCCCTATTACAGCGGAGGCACCAGCAGTACCTCTACCTGCTGGGCCACCGATACCACCAGCCCCAGCAGCGGAGATTGCACGCCGCCTGAGTGCGTTGAATGAGTTTTAGCGACAGAGGCCGCATAGGTTCCGCGGAGAGATGGACCCTCAGGCAGCCGAGGACTGGCTAGAGGCTATCTTCCGAGTATTCATATTCGTAGGGACACTAGCAGATCTTATGGTGATCCTTGCCACGAGTCTCCTGCATGCAGCAGTAGGTATATGGTGGAGCCTGATGCTCCAGGTGCATGACGAGGCATCTCTACTTTGGACGGACTTCGAGAGCCTCTTTCGCTCAGAGTTCATTCCATCCACCCTCCATGCGGTGCGCATCCAGGAGTTACTACAGCTGCGGTAGGGCAGCATGACAGTAGCCCGGTACTCGACGAGGTTTACCGACCTCTCGTGCTACTCCACGGACATGCTACGGGACCCATGATTCCAAGCCCGGAACTTCGAGCAGGGACTGAGTCATGAGATCAGGGCTTCAATGATCTCCCTCATCATTCTGATGATGGCAGGACTACTGGAGCGAGCCCTTCTTATGAAGAGCTTCCTTGATGAGCCTATGCCAGCAGCGAGGCCTACCGCAGGGCGACACGTAGCGGAGTCTTCTGCAGCCGGTAGTAGACATATGTCGCAGTGGTCCAAGCGGACCAGGCCATCTGATGGGTGACCTCTGGATACAGGTTCGGATGTGCAGGGCACACGCAGCAGAGCCAGTCATACGAGAGGAATGCAGTGTTATGCATGCGGCGGGCAGGGCCACATGGCTCGTGACTGCCTGACCCACCATGAAGAGGAGCAGTAGATGGTTGAGGGACCACCCAGGCAGAGCCAGAGGTTCGACCATGGAGGTCCTCAGGGAGCTGGCGGACGAGGCAGAGGAGCTGGCTGAAAAGCAGGTGGTGAACGACACTTCGAGGCCCTACCACCACCACCACCAGGAGGACCACCTCGACCATAGGGAGTTGGAAGACAGGGGAAGGCTCAGCTCCAGGAAGTCGAGGCCTAAGACCACGGCACACCTGATATGATTCTAGATACTATCTTTGTCTACTCCACCCTTTCTACAGCTCTTATAGAGACAGGAGCGAGTCATTCTTTCATTGTCGTTGCCCTTGTTTGGAGCTCGGAGATTCCGACAGAGCCATTGGCTCGATCCTTATAGATAGAGACTCCTACAGGAGCAGACTTGATGATTACACACTGTTGCTGGCAGTGTGAGCTTAATCTAGGAGGTGAGAGCTTCGGTTGGGATCTTCTTGTAGCGGCGTCGAGGCCTTACGACATCATTTTGGGTATGGACTGGTTACCTGCAGTCCATGCACAGATTGATTGTATTAGGCGCAAAGTGCGGTGTGTCCGCACAGATGGGAGCAGGTTCACATTCACTGGTGAGAAGGGAGCCTTTGCAGTGCAGGATGGACTTACGCAGAGGAGGGGAAAACCGATCACACATCAGTTGGGTAGTCTTATCCTTGGAGCGGTTTATGTGCGGAGTCTGAGTTTTCCTGTTGTGGTGGATCAGTATTCGAACGTTTTTCCTGACGACGTTCCAGGACTACCTCCTCGCAAAGAGTTAGACTTATACATTGACATAAACCCCATGATAGCCCCGATATCTACTATAGCATATCGGATGGCTCCCACCGAGCTTCGTGAGTTGTGGGTACAGCTGGAGGACTTTCAGGGAAAGGGATTCATCCGACCAAGTGTTTCACCCTGGGCTTCTCCAATTTTATTCGCCAAGAAGGTGGATGGGAACTTACGACTATGTGTTTACTACCGTCACCTGAATCAGGTGACCGTAAAGCACAAGTAACCACTTCCAAGGATTGACGACCTCTTCGATCAGCTCAAGGGAGCACGATGGTTCTCGAAGATAGACCTCAGGTCAGGCTATCACCAGCCCAGAGATCGAGATGAGGATGTGCAGAAGATGGCCTTCAGGTGTCGGTATGGCCACTATGAATTCTTGGTTATGCCCTTCGGTGTAACCAATGCTCCAGCAGTGTTCATGAGACTCATGAACAGGATCTTCCAGCCTTACCTCAATCGATTTTTCATAGTCTTCATCAACGACATACTGATTTACTCGACTACTGAGGGGGAGCACGCCTACCACTTGAGGGTTGTACTGGACACACTCCGAGAGCACCAGCTTTATGGTAAGCTCTAGAAGTGTCAGTTCTGGATTCGAGAGGTCCACTTCTTGGGGAACGTCATCTCTGAGGTGGGAGTTGTTGTGGGTCCTACGAAGATCGAGGTAGTACTTGCTTGGGATTCACCCAGGAGCGTGACGGAGGTGCGGAGTTTCCTAGGTCTGGCTGGGTACTATCAGAGATTTGTGACAGAATTCTAGAGAGTTGCAGCACCACTTTCAGCTTTGATGAAGAAGGGGAAACCATTCGTGTGGTCAGATAGATGTCAGCAGAGCATCCAGGAGCTGAGACAGAGATTGACTAGTGCACCCATATTGAGGCTACCGGAGGAGGGGGTAGGGTACGTAGTTTACTGCGATGCATCAGGGACCGGACATGGATGTGTCTTGATGCAGGATCGGGCAGTGATCACTTATGGTTTATGACAGTTGAGGCAGCACGAGCAGAACTACGCTACCCATGACCTGGAGTTAGCAGCAGTGGTCTTCGCCTTGAAGATGTGGCCGCACTATCTGATAGGAGAGCGATTTACAGTCTACTCTTACCAGTAGAGTCTTAGGTACATCTTCTCATAGAAGGACCTGAACCTGAGATAGTGGTGATGGCTTGAGTTCCTCCAGGACTATGACTTTGAGATAGTCTATACTCCTGGGAAGGGTAATGTAGTAGTTGATGCTCTCAGCAGGAGATTGGGCATTCAGCTACTTGGAGAGGTGACGGAGCAGTTAGCCCCGTTGCAGATATTCTTCGTGGATAGAGATGGATCAGCCTTTCTACAGTAGCTCATAGTCACTCCACCACTACTTCAGTGGGTCAGAGAGGCAAAGCATGGGGACCTTGACTGTGAGACGCGATGTGTGCAGTTATCCACAGGACAGGCACCTGATGGATTTTTTGTAGGAGGAGAGCACGTCATCCTATTCAGGGGATGTACCATGGTACTAGTTTCATTACAGGAGGAAGTACTGAGGGAGTTTCACACTTCCCCTCTAGAGGTACATCCAGGAGTAGCGAAGATGTACCAGGATCTCAGACAACAGAACTCGTCAATGAGTATGAAGAAGTTTGTGGTAGAGTTTGTTTCACGATGCCTCACCTGCCAGTAGGTGAAGGCGGAGTACCAAGTACCGGTAGGTTTGGTACAGCCCTTAGAGGTCCCGGAGTGGAAGTGGGATGTGATATCCATGGATTTCGTGACGGGACTTCCACGTTCTTCCAGAGGACACGACTCCATCTGGGTGATTGTCGACTGCCTCACCAAGTCGGCCCACTTCCTACCTATTAGATAGCAGGGCTCAGTGGAGATCTTGGGACGCCTCTATGTTCAGGAGATAGTACAGCTCCACGGTGTACCATCGTCTATCATCTTCGATTGAGATGCTCTCTTTACTTCTCGGATTTGGAAGGGGTTACAGGAGGCTTTTGGGACGCAGCTATGCCTGAACACCGCCTTTCATCCTTAGATGGATGTACAGACGAAGAGGACCATTCAAATACTCGAGGAAATGATCTGTGCATGTTCCCTTGACTTTGGTCACAGCTTGGAGGACCACCTACCCTTGGTGGAGTTTTCATACAACAATAGCTACCACTCCACCATTGGGATGGCACCATATGAGGCACTGTATGGCCGACCATGAAGATCACCTCTATGCTGGACTGAACCTAGGGAGTCAGCACTTGTAGGACCAGAGATGGTCCAGGCTACGATGGAGAAGCTGCAGATCATCCAGGAGCAGATGAGGACAGCACAGAGCAGACAGAATTCCTATTCTGATAGGAGGTGGAGACCACTGGAGTTCGAGGATTGTGACCACATTTTCTTACGGGTCTCACCAACATGTCCATTATGGAGATTTGGTCGGGGCAGCAATTTATCTCCACGCTTTATCAGACCATTCCAGGTCCTCAGCAGGGTAGTCGAGGTGGCTTATCTCCTGGCCCTTCCACCTCAGTTACACCGGGTGCACGACGTCTTCCACGTATCTCAGCTGAGGAGATACGTGCACGAACTAACGCATATCATTGATCATGGGGATATGGACATCGATGACGGGGCGACTTTTGCGGAGGTCCCGGTAGAGATCGAGGATCGACAGGAGTGGGTCCTACGTGGATGGTCGATTTCTCTGGTGTGCATTCGTTGGTAGCACGGGAACCTCCAGAAGAGCACATGGGATCGGGAGGCTCAGATTCATGCACAGTACCCTAATTTGTTTCCCTAGTTTATAATATAGCTTTATGGGGACGTAAATCCCTGATGTGGGAGTAATGTAGAGACCTGGAAATTTCAAGTAATCTTTTTTTAAATACTTTGGAATTTTACGAGTCTGTGGCTTCTGACGGCACTTGATTCCGAGACATGGTGTGCCCGGAATAAATTTCCGAAGTTTAGCTCGGGTACGTTCAGTGAACGAACGAGCGGGTTTTTCTATCTTTTGAACCGGTGCTCGGAACTGAAATCTGAGGGCACCGGTGAAATCACAATGCCGGTAATTTCTTAAGGGGACCTTTACTGAAGTTTCTTTTCCATGGGAGGAGAAATTAAATTGTGGTTAAAATAAGAAATGAATAAAAAATCATGGAACAATTTTTATTCTATATATAAAGTGGTTAAATTCTACATGGGGGAGTTGGGGTGGGACCCACAAGCTCCTAACTACCCATGTGAGGATAAATGTGAGGTGGGGCCCACACGAGCCCCCAACCCTTCACATTCTCTAAACCCCTTAAACCCCCCCCCCATTAAACTCCTTTGCTTAATGTTGGAAACTCCCTTGGAATTAATTGAGTAACTCTTCCTCTCCCCTCTCTCCCACTTTAATTCATGCCAATACACACTTAATTAATTAATTGAACCTCATCAATTATTTGAATTAAGTGTTTGAATTTTTTATTTTGAAATGCATGGCTTGTTTATTTAAAATAAGGGGTGGCCTTATTTTATTTTGGGGGTTGGCTTGTTGTGTGAGGATTTTGGAGAGAGCCATTGTGTGAAAGAAGAAGGAATCTCCTCCTTCATTGAAGAACGTCATCCTCTCCGCGAAGAACGACACCTCTTCAATGTGGAGCACCGACTCCACGAAGAACAACGACACGCAATCTTCTTCTTCTCTCCGTGACAAAAGGGGAGATGTTGCTTCCTCCTCGGGCCCTCTCCGACGTCACTTACGAAACCTCACCCCACGACGCCATCTTCTACGACGCTCAGCAAACGATATCAATTATAGAGGTAGGGGTGTGTTTGGATTGATTAATGATTGGTTTTCCTTCCATGTTGTTGTTCCTCTTAAACCGCTTGTTATCGGACTAATGCGGAAGGGACCGGACCAAACTAACATGGTCTGATTCCTCCGTCATTCTTGTGAATATGTGGAGTTCTTCAGCCGTTCTTGAGTAATGAATCAAGCTATGTTTTTGGAGCCAATCGGAGTCCCGAAAACTTTGTAAATGGCGTCAGAGCATCAGGGCTACCTAGAAGTAGAAGTTTCGCAGAAATCGGATCATCGGAATGAAGAACGGACACCTTGGGAGGCATGCTGGCAAGAGGTATCATTTTTGGAAAATTCCATAATACACGGCGTGTCCTCCAGGAGCACACGCCATGTAGTACAAGCATATTGTGGCATCCGTTTTAGACGTTATAAAATTAG
Organism: Viscum album; assembly: GCA_963277665.1. Classification (NCBI taxonomy): domain Eukaryota; kingdom Viridiplantae; phylum Streptophyta; class Magnoliopsida; order Santalales; family Viscaceae; genus Viscum; species Viscum album. Next base: position 197,316,807 of record OY728121.1, on the reverse strand, counting down.
TACACGGTGTGTGAATATAGACACATGGTGTGTACTCTCCTCACTATTTTTCAATGGAGACTTCGATGGAAATGGAGTGTATTCAGGGAAAATACACGGACACGGACAGAAATACACGGTCAAGAAACACGGCGTGTATTCTCTTCATAGAAAGGCAGAAGCAGCTTCGTGAGGCTCGGCGTGTAATCTGGGAGATACACGGACACGGACAGAACCACATGGCCAAGAGGAAAGGCATGTACTACCTTCACCATGGCAGAAGCAGCTTCATGATGACTCAGCGTGTATTCCGGGAATACACGGACATGGGGTGGAGTACAATGGCATGTACTCCACCACACGGCCAGGCATAGCCAGCGCACATGGAACCAACCCTAGAGGTTTGGACATGGCGTGTAACCATACCACACATTTTGTACTTACTTATCTACATGACCAGCCCTACGACACGGGCTGTTTCACAAGGGCAGTACCCGGTGTCTGATGAAACAGCGTGTATCGCTTATCTACACGCCGTGTACTTTAGGTAAATGGCTTGGTCGTCTTGTTCTTCGTGACTTGGGCACATTTTGATTGGTTTTTCCCCTATGAAGTGGGACAGAACTACGGGATACATCAACTCTGGACTTCATGATAGTTGATGTATCGATCTTCAACTTTTGGAGGGGACCCTCCCGGAATCGAGCGTGCTGTGTGCGAGAACCCTAGAGTTGGCTGCGACTGCGATGAAGATGACGATTGTACTTGGATCCTACGTGGGTTCAGCAGCAAGGATGACTGCACTTGGATCCTTCGTGGGTTTGGCAGCGATGATGATTGTACTTGGATCCTACGTGGGTTCGACAGTGATGGTTATTGTACTTGGATCCTACGTGGGTTCGGCAGCGATGACTTCTGTACTTGGATCCTATGTGGGTTAGGTAGAGGAGATGATTCAGAGGCTACATTTAATCATCTCCACCCATCTTCGTGGGAAATATACCTATGTGAGATGATTCTTGACTTTCAGTCATTACCATCAATGTGTTTGACTTGTTTTCTTGTGTGGACTCAGTTGTGCTTTCCTGTGTGGACTGGGTTGTACGTGGGTTCGTGAGTTGAAGTCGAACTGGAATTCATGACTTAGGTATATGTATGGTCATATACCTAAGTAGAGTTGGTTGATACTTTGTGTTTTATCTTTCCATTGTGGTTTATCCTTTGTGGATTCTGGGAGACCTTCGGGGGTCTCAGGGTCCCTACTGAGTATCGTATACTCACCCCTGCACAGGCTATGCCCGCACTACATTGTGTTGGATGCAGACAAAAAATAGCACTGATCGAGGTAAAGTCTTGTGGAGTGGGACGGTACCTGGAGGTGGACCACTTTGTGGGACGTACACGGAGCAGACGGCCAGACCCGAGGAGTTGAGGAGACCATTTGTGACCACCCTTCAGGTGGAATATCCGAAGGATGACTCAGTGGTTGTTGGTTTACATTACTATAGTTGTTCTTTCTTTACTGTTGTATTGTACTTTCAGTTAGGTTTGTATTATGGCCCATTTACTTTCCATCACTTACTTTTGTACTCAGTTTACTTAGTGTTTACTTCAGCTTGCGTACTCTGATGTTTTTGATTACTTATATAAAGGCAATGCCTTCCCTTTTATCGGGATTTACGCCTTTGGTGCTAGTCGCCAGCCCCTGGCCTATGGATGGCGGGCTTGGGGTAGTCATGGCATGGTCCCCGAGGACGGGTCGTGAAAGAGATCCCCACAATGCTCAGAACATCCACCTCGTGCTGCATCCAACTAAAAAACTTACCATCCCACGTCTAGGATCTAAGTGGAGTGGGAGAAGATTGAATCACCAGAGAGTTCCCTCTAACTCTTGATAAATCATCCCACTAACTACCATTGTTGACTATCACAGACCATGTTGTCGCCCACCGCTTCCCATCCTGCAGTTTCCTCTGTCAAGTTATGTAGTCATTCTATTATTTTCACGACCCTTCAATTAATGTTAAATTTTTAATTCATTTAACTATATTATAGATTTTACTTTCATTGAAGTATAAAATTATATTTATAATTATATTTATTCAAACTAATATATATATATATATTATACATATATATTATTATCTAGACCCAAATGTGGGTTAATTTTTCTACGTGTGTGTGTGTGCCGCAATGAGATATGTGAAATAGAGAAACCAAATGACTTATCCTATTATATAATTATATTTTTATATATATACACACAAATACACATAAAGACACATACACATATACATACATACATACATACATGCATACATACATACAAACACATACATTCTTAAACATACACATACAAATATATATATATATATATTCATAAACATATATACACATATACATACATTCATATACTTGAACATACACATACTTACATGTACATATACATACACACGAATACACATGAACATACATACCAATTTTTTCATGAACTGATCCATCGAGGTCTTCATAGCCTGTGGTAAGATAATAATGACACCTCAAGATGACCTCCAATAGAAAAGAGTCAGGTAACTAGTGCTGAGTAGGAATATCACACACATGGGAGGCCTTAGCATAAAGTTCTTGTACACACGTACACATCTTCATAAACAAGAATAATGAAAAAAATGATAAACAACCAATACTATAAATTCATTCATAACATCTATCTCAAATTATAGTATAATAATATGTATAAAAAAGAAAAAGGGTCAAATAAAAGCCTAAAACCTATAAAAGAACCCAACCTGCTGAGAATAAGGGGAAAACTACCCAAAAGAAACAATTGGATCAGTTTGAGATCTGTCTAGCACAACTAAAATCTATCTTCTCCTGGTCCACATAGGACTCCAATGAAAGTTTTATCATATTAATAAGACAAGACTTATATGAGTATGTCCCATATTGGGTTAAGTATAAACATACCCAGTAGGACATCCAGAAATCACGAAACAGAGTCACCAAAAATAGAGTCAGGTATAAATCACAAATCTATTGAATAAAAAAGATAACATGTATATTCTCAATTGTAGACACCAAGAATCAAGGCAAGGTCACATCTTCACCGCTAGTATAGGATTATAATAAATTCTCAAAGGTAACATTTGATGAAGCAAAATCAATCATCAGGTCTCACCATACCAATGGCACCCATCCGAGAGGAAATTCTCCTCTTGAACATGGGGCTACTAATAACCCATCCTAAGGTCAAAATCTTATAATCACTTCTCCCCTAAACACTAGTAAAATAATTCATTGATTCTTAGTGGTTGACACTCCTTCTTGATAGCCACCTAGTACAATATACCTCAATCCATGTATAACCTCAATATTGCATCCACCATCATAGAGAACAACATTGGGCCTTCCTAAGGAAACACACCTCGTATGATGAAGACCCATTCTCTAAATACTCTTTCCCAACTACACCTTCAACTTTCATAACTCTCTAGGGTCATTTTATATGATTTCATAGATATATGGAACTCCCTAGGTGTAATTCAATGCATAAGAGAAACTTTTGATGGGAAGATAATCCTAGAAAATCATCAGGGAGGATGTCCTCATATTCCTCCAACAATGTAGGAACATAAATACCATAGCATCCACTACTCCAAGGGATATACTAGAAAACTAATAAGAAATGAGTTTTATCATTTTGTGTACAAGATAATCCTACTCTACCGGGGATTCATCCTCACTAAAAAAGAAAAATTCCATCCCACTAACTCATATTCACTGCAACCATCACTAGTAACATTCAAATGACATGGATATATGGAATCCAGTCCACGCCAAGGAAAACATCATAGGGCCTCACTGCCACCATTAAAATATTTGACATAAGGTTAACTCTCTTCCTAGACTTAATAAACACTATATGAAGAAGTGTGTGATCACTGAATATTCTCTGTTAGCGCCTCCAAACTCAAGGGTTGAGAAAAAAGGCTCCACTGGCATCACTAGGTCTCGAACAGAGGATGTGTTTAGAACAATGTGTCATGTTACTATATACTAAAACTATAGTTGGAGTAGAGAAGATGCATGTCATACCTCAAAACGCACCCAGAGTATCTGGGTCACAATCCCCTACCACCTGAAGTCATCCTTCCTCTTTCTCGTATGTTACCCACAACAAAGGCTTACTCTAACATCTTAGTTCATCAAAAATAGTCTCGAACATATAAATAAAAGGAACTCATCTACCACACCTATAAAATATCTTCTTTGGGAAGTTCTGACTCTCCTTCATGGTTTTAAATCATTTCACAAGATAATGTTTCTTCATGGGGGAATTTTCCCTATACTTTTAATTTTTGAAGACACATCAAACATCAACATCACAATGCTTCAAAAACGCCCTAAGTAACCTTGGATATGTATTTCCACCAAGACCATCGTCAAGAGGGGTCTTAAACAGGTTGAAATATTTCTCCACGGACTCAGGCTAGTCCTCCACCACATGAGGAGGGGGTTTGGCTCACCATGAAGCCTGAAAAGCCTCAATTTTTGAAACTCCTGAAGTGAAATCAGTATAGGTGCATAATCTGATGGTACTATCAAGAACAACCAATACTCAACCTAACAAAGAGGATCCACCTGAACCTCTAGAGGCCAGTCAATATATTTCTCAATGGATGAAGGTACTTCTCTCTATAAACCCATAAAAACTACCTCCTATAATGGTCCTCAAATAGAAACCTCATACCTAAGGGGATCATAATTAAAATCCTCCTAGGATATCAAAAAATGTATGTCATCATGGAAGGATCCATAGATATTCGAGATGCACCATGTTCAAAAGAGAATATTTGGGGAGATGGAATGATAAGTACATGGAAACTAAAACCCATTCTTATATAATTCATGTGCTAAATTTTTCCCTTCAACCAATTCTTATATATTTTGAGTCAACAAGCCAGTTTTCATAGTACTAGTGAATATATATATCATCTTCCACACCATCACTAGGTTCCTTTTCCCAAGATCCAAACTCAATCCACTATAATAATATATACCTAGTTTCCACCACATGGCGTATGATGTCGCATGGCCTCCTGGGAACGTAATCCCTATACATGTCAAGATGTTTTTCAAAGTGTTACATTGTATGTGATTCCACCACATGATGTGCAGATTAACTAATACTATTGGTCGATTACTCCCTGTACACGCTGAGCTGGAAAACTAAGGGTAACATGGCTTGTGAGTAAATCACACAAAGTGTAATATTTAACTGAATGCAAAACCCTTCCCTTTAAATAGATAGGTTCAAATGGTGTGTGTTCCTAGTAATTACACAAATTTTATTTTTTAATTTCATAGAAATTCCAAACTATTCACGAATCTTCACCCAAACACCACCGCTACCTTGGGATCTACTGAAAAACATGACCATAACTCCCATAATGCAGTTGACTGATATCAATGCCTGGCTGAAAGTTGGATTCCATCTTTTATTCTCTAGAAAAATCATCCTCACCACTAATATGGAGCACCCACATGACCCAACTTGTGGAAACCCCCCAATGCACACCAACACCGAATCACCATCATCATTGGTGGCCAGATTCTAGCCACCCATTTCTCATAACCACCCATCGTTGTTCACCCTGATATGCATGCTCAATCCGACTCACAGATCCACCATCACCTGAACCTTCTTCATATTCTTTTCATCATCTTCAGGCTTATGTCGAATATAAAAAATCTATGAATGAACCCATGACCATGATCTGTTGTTACAAATAATAAATGTTTCACGACCCCCTCACCACAAGGTGTACCCCTCTTGGGTCGGCAATGTGAGAAGTGAGATAATGACCCCTGGGTCCTTCCTTCATTAGGCCCCGGGTTGGCAAATAGCACCAAGGGTATAGTAAACACGCAAATGGGAGGAATTTTACTCTAAGAGAACACATGTGAAGGAGAGAGATAAGACAGACACTAACCAAATCCAACTTAGAAAACAATATAAAATAAATCCCAAGTACGCATATGTAATGTCACGCAAAACTACTACAACTGAAAGGGGAAAACTGCATGTACCCAAAAGAAAGTGAAAAAAACAGTGACCACAAATCCCAAATACATCCTGCAACCCCAAGCTAGTAGAAACCAGCATGATATCAAACCTTCTCCAAGTGACCTAAAAAATAGTTTATATATATAGGGTGAGTATAACATTATACTCTGTAGGATCCTCCCCGAAGCCTATCGTGAAAAGGTAAAGAAATCATGATAAAGCACTGTGAACAAAAAGTGAAACTAACTCATCACCTAAATAAGAATACTATGTTCCCATCCTCACCCTGACTACTCTCACCAAGTATCAGATAAAATAGTATATAATATAATAAATAATATCAAGTGTATCCCCATACTACTTTACCGCTAGTTTGTCACTTTTCCCTAACGTCGCACGGCCTAAGAATCTTTCTCCAAAAAGGATTGCCCGCAGACACCTTGTCGAAGCACCACAACATGCACCTCATTCAAAAAAACCACCACGTCCACATAAGAAAAATAACCAGGTAGTTTTTGGGATCCACCATATCTTGCATAATGTGTATCATACGTCGGCCATTATACCTCAAGCAATTACAGTCCATAAACTGAGTAAGGATCCTAAAGATATCACATCCTATACACGTTACACCTATAGTACTCCATAGGAAGCTATATCTAGAATATATGTCTGGGAAAAACCACAAATCATTATAGCCCTCTACACACATATATGGGGAAAACTAACTGTTGTGCCTAACATCACAAGTAAATACCAAGAGAATAGAGAGGGGCCAAAGGGAGTATTCATCCATCCATCCTCCCACTGTAATGTTGGGGAAAACACCCCCCAGGGCATAGAATCCCCGAGGTGTCAGTTTCCCTAACTGATGCGGTGGAGTAGCATATAGAAACACAAATAGTACAGAATATACTATAGATCACAACCACACTATGGGAATAACCTAGTCTTAGACTCAATAGCAGCTAACATCTCTCGGACTCCCAATAACCACTTCTAAGACTAGTTATCCTATAAGCACACAACCATCTAAAGATCTTGATTATATTCCTTCATTCCCTTTTTATCAGTTGCAATTTACGTTTATTAATTCCTAAAACACTAATTATCTGTTAACAATTTCCGCACTATACTTCATTAGAATCACACCCAAAGTCTATTGCTCCTTTAAATTGAGACCTCAACATTACATCTCAACAAGATCCAAACCCATGGGTTGACATCATTTATTCAGTCATTTATTAACAACATTATTACTTTCCCATATTCCTAAGAATTCTAGAAAAACATTCTAATCTAATAAAGACATGGGGGATCAACACAGTGAGAAGATGAACTACCCATAGAGTATTTTCCACCTATAGAAAGAGTGTAGACTCATCCTCCCAAAGTAATCTAAACATAGAAATCATGTGGCATACCCCATGCCTCTTCACCTCTTTTGGAAGGAGGGTAAGAAAACTAGCTGCCTGAAGCAGTGGGGAAATTAAGAAGATAAACAACCAATAAGAAACAGAAATCACCCAAACAATCACATCCAACTCGTTCTCATCATCTTCGGTGTCCTCCCCAACTCCCACATGCATAAACTAATGCATGTCGCCACTCTAGGCTTCAACTGCTTCCACAGCCAATAAACCTCCCTGCCCCCACATATCAGAACTTCCTTCCAGGCTCACATCACAACACAAGAAGCATGAAAAAAACACCATATCAACTGGGCTCTTATCCCTTAAGAAATAAAGAGGGTAACTCAGAATCCTATGAGGCATTATCTAGTATCTAAAAGACATTAATTTAATCCATCTAGATTTAACCGATTTATTATTGACAGGTTCCAACTATGGGAAACCTAAATAGTAAACTATCACAAATAATTAATCATGATTACTGTATAAATTTGATTAACATCATATTACAACCAGAAGAACCAGATTCATTTACATGACTCTTTATCTTTAACACTTAATTTTCAATTAATCCTAGTTTACGTTTCTTACCAATTTCCATCAAGAACGAAAATATAAACAAATAAAGCATAAATATCACACTACCTAGCAAAATAAGTGGCAATAACATATGATCGATATCAATTTATTTATCCAGTTAAAATATTTATTATGTCAATTTCATTATGATCTAGTGGGATAAAACATACTAATTCAATAGTTTCATGTAAAATAATTGAGAAGCGATGAATCCCCTACCTCAAAATTTTTTTGATACTCTTTGAACAGACTAACAAAACAGATCACGATCACCTCTCTTGGAGGACTGCATCCACCCGAGGATGCAGAGACACCACCACACCAGCCAACACCCAAGAAAAGTACATTAGGAACATGAATATAGAATTTCATAAAAGGTCAAGGAGAAACAGAAGGAGATGAACAAAAAATAATGACGATAGTTCATACCTTATATCGAAGATTGATCGATACTTCTTGGTTGCACCGAAAACAAAGGGTGCAATTGCAGTAAGAATAAATTCAAGGGGAACCAATCCAAGGAGTAAAGTTTTATCACACAAATCCTATGGGAAGGAATGAAAGGTTTGAGCATCTCACACTAGAGAATAAAGAGGATGAACTAGGGAGGAATATATATCATCCCATTAGAATATTTAACGGTGCAGCAGTTTAGGATATGATGGACTTTCCATTAAAATCGGATCGCATTAAACCACGTGGTTTGACCAAGTAAAAGCATCCCGAGCCTTAAGAAAATTTGTATAGGAGTTATAGAATTTGAATAGGCCTTAGAGATCACAAAATAAGGCTTTAAATGAATTTTACATCAAGGGAAACGTCAAATGGGAGAAACTGTAGGAAGCTAGAAACTCTGTACACCAAACTAGAAATTTGGTGAAGGAAAAAGGGAAACCATTAGAACCTCACTGGTCTAGAAACACTGTTCATGAACTCAAAACTTGGAAAAAGAAATAGAGGCTGTTGTTGGAACCTCACCATTTTGGAAACACTGTTTATGAAATCGAAATTTGGAAAAGGAAATAGAGGTTGTTGTTCGAACCTCACCGTTATGGAAACACTATTTATGAACTCAAAATTTGGCAAAGAAAATAGAAGTTGTTGTTGAAAGGATTCTCTTTTGTAAACACTATTCAAGAACTAGAAATTTGGAAAGGTGTTGGGAATAAGTCCCCTTGACCTCCCAGAACACCTCAAACACCAGATTTCAGCAAATTAATTGACCAAAGAGGTCTGGGCCATTACATTAGATACATCTCAAAACATTCTTGTCCCCAAGAATTAAAAACCCACCAAAAGGGAACCCGAAATGGGGTCCAAACAACCACACATCGAGATACCTCTCAAAAGAGACAAAGCCAAAAGAAGTAACTAAATAAATCCATGTCATAAACATGAAAGGTCTACAACCACAAAGAGAAAAAAAATTAACCCAAAAAGAGTTAAACATCAAACAACTCGGGGTACTGAGCGCGTATCTATGACTCACTTTCCCAGGTACTCTCATCCATGCCACCATGTCACCACATGAAACGAACCAAGGGGATAGAACACCCATGAAACACCTTCTCCTTGTGGTTTTGGATCTCCACAGGCCACTCCTCAAAGGTCACATCATCATCAACATCAATCTCTCCCCAATCGATGATGTGAGAGTCATCATGAAGATAACGATGGAGATGTGACACATGAAAAGCATCGTGTGTCTGGATCATCTGTGGGGGAAGTGACACTCGATATGCCACGACTCCAACATGAGCCAACACTTCGAAAGTCCCAACAAAACAAGGAGAAAGCTTACCTCCACAACAAAAACTTCACTTCCCACGACGGGGAGTCACCTTCAGAAACAAGTGATCCCTAGAATCAAACTCTAAAGGTCTCCTCCTTTGATCGGAATATGATTTTTGACGATCCTGTGATGTCTTTAACCTCTCACAAATCACCTAAACCATCTCTATTGTATTCTAAACTAGTTCCTATATGAGAATTGATGACTCTCCAAACCTAGTTCATCACAATAAAGAATGAGGTCAGCCATACAAGGCTTCAAACGGCACCATACTCATGGTGGAGTGAAAACTATTGCTGTAAGAGAACTCCACTAAGGGTAAGTGCCTCATCCATGAACCTCCAAAATCCAGGACAGAAGAGCGTAGCATGTCTTCAAGAGTTTAGATAGTCCAATATGTCTGACCATTCATCTTCGGATGATAAGTAGTGCTAAGTAATAGCTAAGAACCAAAAGCATGCTTGAGACCTCTCCACACCCTAGAAGTAAAATGAGGATATCGATTAGAAATGATCATCATTGGGAATCTATGAAGTCTCACCACCTCCTCCAGATACTGACTTCACAAAACTTCCACTGATATTGACTCCTTGATCGCTATGAAGTGGGATGATTTTGTTAAATGATCCACTAACACCCAAATAGATTCATGTCCTCCCTGATATTGAGGTAAACTAATAACAAAGTCCATTTATATATCCTCCCACATCCACTGAGGGACATCTAATGGCTGGAGCATAACACTAGGAACTCTAGGTTTGGCCTTCACCTTCTAGCAGACCAAACATCGAGACACAAACTCTGCAACTGTATGCTTCAACCCAGACCACCAAAACTGACTCCTCAAGGCTTGGTACATCTTTTTCATGCCAGGATGCACTACTAAATGCAAACTATGGAACTCTCTGAGAACCATATCATATATGTACAAAGTAACAAATATCCTACCATGATACAACACTCGGTGTTGTTCATCCTCAACCCAACCATCAGGGTCCTCACCACAAACAACTTGTTCCCTCCAGACCTCCACCTCTAGATCCCCCAACTGGTAATCTTCCACCTACTGCACCAAACATGACTGTACCATCATCTTAAAAAGACAACCTCTGCCCCCAAATTCTTCTATATTGAGATGTAATGCTGTCAGTTCTTACATTACTCTCCAAGAATCACCAGATATATGCACTACATCACTACATGACTTCCAACTCAGTGCATCAGCTACAACATTCCCCTTTCTAGGTGTATACGATATTTCAAAGTCATATTCCTATATGAACACCATCCACCAATAATGTCTCAAGTTTAAATCATGCTGGGAGAAATCATACCTCAGGCTCTTATGATCGGGGAAAAGGACAAAGTGCTCACCAATGAGGTAATGTCTCCACAACTTCAGTGAAAACACCACGGATTCCAACTCAAGATCATGGGTGGCATAGTTATGTTCATGGGGATGCAACTATTGAGACCCATAAGAAACAACTGATCTATGCTGCATCAGAACACAGCCAAACCCCAGATGTGAAGCATCGAAAAAAATATCAAACTGAACTCCCTCTATTGGAATACAAAGAACTGAAGCACTTACTAACTTCTCCTTTAGATACTCAAAAGCGGCCTAAGACAGATCAGTCCACATGAATGCCTACTCATTCCTAGTCAATGATGTTATAGGAGTCACAACTCGGGAGAAATCGACTACTAACCACCTTTAGTAGCCTTTATGACCAAGGAAACTTTTCACGTCATCCGCTGTCTTTGGGGATGCCTAAGACACAACTGCTTATATCATTGATGTATCCATATCTACTCCCTGTTGGGGCACAACATGGCCTAAGAAACGGACTTCTTGAGCCCAAAACTCACACTTCAACAACTTCCCAAATAGCTGTTGTTGAAGAATAACTACCAAAATGGTGTATAGATACTCTGAATGATCCTCCTCATACATGGAGTACACAAGGATTTCATTGATGAAAACCACCACAAACTTATCCAAAAACTCATGGAACACAGCGTTCATCAATCCTAGGAACACAAATAGAGCATTCGTCACACCTAACAGCATTAAAATGAACTTGTAATGCCCATGATGAAAAAGGAAAGCAGTCTTTGGGATATCCTCATCCTTCACATGAATCTGATGATATCCTGACCACAAGTTGATCTTTGAGAACCAACTTTCACCCTTGAATTTATCAAATAAATCATTAATCTATGGAATAGGATAGTGATTTTTCACTTTCACTTTGTTTAAGCAACAATAATCATACACAACCGCAAACTACTATCAGCCTTATTCAAGAACAAAACCGGTTCACCCCACAATGACACACTTGGCCGAACAAAACCTCACTATAACTTACCATAAATCTGTATATGTAGATCTCATAACTCAGAAGGGGCCATCCTATATGGAGACATGGAGATATGAGATTCTCCTGGTTGTAGCTCGATCCCGAACTCGATCTCTCATCGAGGGGGTAATGCTACAACCTCTTCTGGAAATAGATCAGGGTACTCTTCTATGACCCTAGGAAATGCCAACTTCTGAACCTTTGATGAACTCATCATCAGCTCAGCCATCAAGGATGGTAAGGACAGAACACTCCTCTAACCCATCCAAGGGTCTCTCTTTCCAACAAACACCACTTCCTCTCCATCCCCATCGAAGAACGCAACCTTCCTCCTGAAGCAATCCACGATAGCTTGTAATAAATATATCCAATCCATGCCGAGGATGAAATCATATGGTTGATCCGTAAACATAGGAAATCTCCCCAAGAGCGATGCTTCCCCAGCACTAGCTCACAGTCTCCACATACTTCAAACAAGTCATCTTGACCTCCAACTGGCGTAGTCAACGCCAAGGTAACTGGAAGCCTCTCTACCTCAAGTCCCAAATAATGGAAAAGGGTAGGTGATATGAAGGATTTTTTTACTCTTGAATCAAACAAGGCATACAAAAAAGTAGAAAACAAGCAAAGGGTACCTCAAATGATGTCTGGCTCACCTAGAGCTGGAAACGCTACAGCATGAAGCTGACCATGACTTCCTCTATGGCCTCTCTGACCCTGATGATGACCACCACCATGGACGCCCTCTGCTCTATGAGGATGGTGATCATCATGGGGCTATCCTCTACCTACCCCAGTTACCCTATACTAATCCAAATCTGGTGAAACCTACTGGAATTGCCTCAGCTGGAATTGCCTCAATGGAGGAACCTGGAGCGGAACACCTAGTGCACGATGACTTCTCTGAATGGTCAGGCACTCTCACAACTGATGACCTTGACCACCACAAGAAAAACAATCTCCTAATCCCTTAGAATATTCCTGAAAGACGATTCCATGGATAAATGAGATGTTGATGGCTAGGACCTACCCCTGTCTAAACGGAAACTCTTCTACCTTGAAAACAGGGAAGCCCAGACCACAGCTCTACTTCATGAGGAATTATGATGACTCCCATCTCGTGATGATCTGGTTCTGGCCAATGTCCTCTCTATGACCTTTTCCCTTTCCAGTACCTCAAGATATGTCTCCAGCATAAATGGGCTAACCTGGCGCTGGATCTCTAGACGCAAAGCCTCCTCAAAATGTCTTGCACTGGCCTCCTCGTCTGGAAACAGGTCAAAATCATATCATAAAAGTTTCCTAAAACATATTCCAAACTCTTGAATGTTGTATCTCCCCTATTGAAGGGTAAGAATATCTTAGTTATTGGATGCCTTCGTGGTCGAAAAAATAAACTCGACTCTAAACTTGTCTTATAACTCCTCCCATGAGTTCGCAAACTCCTCGCGATCCCTGGGGAACAAGAACCACCACTACCTCACTGCTACACGCAGCATAATTACAACCAAGGACACCCGGTGCTCCTTCCAAGCACGGATCAAAATAAAGCCTATCTCTACCTCCACAAACCAGTCTTCTGCGACTGCATCAGAAACGGAGCCCTCGTACTTCTCCAGACTCTGGCGCTGAAACTCTCGGAGTTTCCTCCTCCAAGTGTCATCATTTTCAACCTCTACCCTACGACAATCTGCTGGCACAACCTGTTGGACATCTTCTATGTAATCCTGATGAGGACATAGACCTGGATCCATACCTATAAAACAAAAAATAATTATATCTCCTAAACCGAGAATATGAAAGACTCAACATTAATTAATTAATTTTTTTCTTTTATTCATTTTAGGTTAACTTATCCCAAGGTATACCCATTCAGACACAGGCACAAATATGAATGATGCATGATCCTTTCCTAGGTCTCTACCCTACAACTAAGATAACCTCATTCAGTAGCCATTGTAAACCTAAAGGTTCATGCATCAGATCACAGGGGGCCCTAAACGCCTATGACTCAGCCGGTCTCCAGTGTTTACATCACTTTCTAAACATGACTGACACTGCTGCCCTACCAACCCATGAAACCTCACCTGTTCCTAACACCAAACTTCATCCTATCCCTAAACTAGACCTTTGATACCACTTTGTCACGACCCCCTCCCCACAAGGTGTACCCCTCCTGGGTCGCCAATGTGATAAGGGAGATAATTACCCACGCGTCCCATCTCTAGTAAGCCCTGGGTTGGCAACTTGAACCGAGGGTATAGTAAACACACAAATGGGAGGCATTTCCATCTAAGATAACACATGCGAAAGAGAGAGATAAGACAGACACCAACCAACTCCAACTCAGACAACAATATAAATGAAATTCCAAGTACACATATGTAATGTCATGCAAAACTGCTACAACTAAAAGGGGAAAACTACAAGTACCCAAAAGAAAGTGAAAACAACAGTGACCATGAAGCCCAAATAGCTTTGACAACCCTGAGCTAGTAGAAACTAGCTGGATCATCAACCTACTCCAAGTGACTTGAAAAACAGTTTATATATACATAGGGTGAGTATAATAGTATACTCAGTGTGATCCTCTATGGAGCCTCTCGTGCAAAAGTAAAGAAAGAATGATAAAGCATAGGGAACAACATGTGAAACTAACTTGTCAACTAAATAGTTATACTATGTTCCCAGCCTCACCATGGCTACTCTCACCAAATATTACATACAAGAGTATATAATATAATAAATAATATCAAGGGTACCCCACTACTACTTCCCCGCTGGTTTGCTATTTTTCCCCAACGTCGCACATCCTAAGCATCTCTCTCCAAAAAGGCTTGCCCACAGACACATGGGAGAAGCACCACAACATGCACCTCATGCAACAAAATAACCATGTCTACATAAAAAAAAGTAACCAGGTAGTTTCTGGGAGCCACCATAGCTCGCATAATATGTATCATACGTCATGTATTATACCTCAAGCCATTACATCCCGTACCCTAAGTAAGGATCTTCTATCCATCATAGCCTATACACATTACACCTATAGTAGTCCACATGAAACTATATTCAGAATATATGTTTGTGAATAACCACAATCCATTATATTCCTCTACACACATATATGGGGAAAAAAAACCTATGTGCCTACCAACAAAGTAACTACCAAGAGAAGAGAGCAGGGTCAAAGGGGTTAGTCAGCCATCCATCCTACCACTAGAATGTTGGGGAACCCCCCCCCCCCCCCCCCCCCAGGGATTAAAATCCCTGGGGTGTCAGTTTCCCTAACCGACGGGGTGGAGTAGCGTATAGAAAAAAAGTAAAAAATATACTATAGATCACAACCACACTATGGGAATCACCTAGTATTACACTCAACTGCAGCTAATGTATCTTAGACTCCTGAATGCCACTTCTAAGACTATGTTTCCTATAAGCATAGAACCATTTAGAGAGCTTGATTACATTCCTTCATTCCCTTTTTATCAGCTACACTTTACGTTCATTAATTATTTACACAATAATTAACTATTTACAATTTCCACATTTTATTTCATTATAATCACACCCAAAGTCCAGTGTTCCTTTAAATTGAGACCTCAGCATTGCATCCCAGCAAGATCCCCTTCCCCCATGGGTTAACATCATTTATTCAATCATTTATTAACAACATTATTACTTTCCCATATACCCAGTAATTCTAGAAAAACATTCTAAGATACTAAACACAAGGGGGCTCAACACGGTGAGTATATGAACTACCCGTTGAGCTATTTCCACCTATAGAAAGAGTGTAGACCCATCCTACCTCAGGAAGATAAACACTAAAAGAACGTGTCATACCCCACGCGTCTTCGCCCCTTTTGGAAGGAGGGTAAGAAAACCAGCTACCTTGAGAAATGGGGAAAGTAAAGCAGATTAACAACCAACAAGAAACAACAAGCATCCAAACATTCACATCCAACCCGTTCCACCATATCTAGTGTCCTCCCCGACACCCACAAGCATAAACTGATGCATCTCACCACTCTTGGCATCAACTCCTACCACAACCAATAGGCGTCCCTACACCCACATATCACAACTTCCTTCCAAGCTCACATTAAAACACAAGTAGTAGGAAAAAAAACATCATATCAACTGGGCTCTTAGCCCTTAAGCAGGAAAGAGGGTAACTCAAAACCATTCGAGTAATAATCTAGTATCAAACAACCAATCATTTAATCCATCTGGAATTAACTGATTTATTATTTGCAGGTTCCTAATACGGGAAACCTAAACAGTAAGTTATCACAAATAATTAATCATGCTTACTGTATCAATTTGATTAACATAAAATTACTATAATAAGAAACAGATTCATTTGCATTCCACTTTATCTTTGACACTTAATTTACCATTAATCCCAGTTTTCGTTCGTTACCAATTTCCAACAAGAATGAAAATCTAAACAAATAAAGCATAAATAACACACTATCTAGAAAAATAATAGGAAATAACATACGATCGATATCAATTTATTTATCCCGTTCAAATATTTATTATTTCAATTCCATGGTGATCCAATGGGATAAAACATGATAACCCTGCATTTGTACATAAAATAATAGATAAGCAATGAATCCCCTACATCAAAAGGTTTTTTATGCTCTTTGAACAGACTAACAAAATTGATCATGATCACCTCTCTTGGAGGACTGCATCCACCGGAGGATGTAAAGAACCCACCACACTGGCCAACACCCAAGAAAAGTCCATTAGGAGCATGGAGATAGAATTCCATAAAAGGGCAAGGAGGAACAGAAGGAGATCAACCTAAAAGAATGAAGATAGTTCATACCTTATATTGAAGATTGATCGATACTGCGGGGTTGCACAAAAAACAAAGGGTGCACTTGCAGTAAGAAGAAATTCAAGGGGATCCAATCCACAGAAGAATGTTTGATCACACAACTCCTACGGGAAGGAATGAAATGTTCGAGCATCTCACACCAGAGAACAAGGAGGAAGAACTAGTGAGGGAGAAATATCGTCCCTTTAGAAGATTTAATGGAGAAATGGTTTAAGATACTCTGGATTTTCCATTAAAAGTTTATCGCATTAAACCACACAGTTTGACCATGTAAAAGCATCCTGAGCCTTAGGAAAATTAATATAGGAGTTATGGAATTTGAATCGGCCTTAAAGTCCATAAAACAAGGCCTTAAATGCATTTTACGTCAAAAAAATGTCAAAGGGGAGAAACTATGGGAAGCTGGAAACACTATACACCAAACTAAAAATTTGAAAAAGGAAAAAAGGCTATCGTTTGAACCTCACTGGTCTGGAAACACTATTCCTGAACTCAAAATTTGGCAAAGGAAAAAGAGGCTGCCATTGGAACCTCACCGTTCTAGAAAAAATTTTCATGAACTTGAAATTTGGAAAAAGAAATAGAGGGTATTGTTGGAACCTCACCGTTTTGGAAACACTTTTCATGAACTAGAAATTTAGCAAAGGAAATAGAGGTTGGGGTTGGAAGGATGATGTTCCGAAAACACTATTCATGAACTAGAAATTTGTAAAATTGTTGGGAATAAGTCTCCTTGGCGTCCCATAACACCTCAAACACCAGATTTCAGTGAAGTAATGGACCATAGTGGTCTGGGCCATTACAAAATTCATAACTTTAAATCCTATTGGGTATACTCAAATCATCAGCTAACCAGAATGGCATTGATGAACATCAAAGAACAGAGGGAGAAAGACGCATAACACAAAATGATATTTGATCAAATTTCATGTTCAAGAGGAAATTAATGTGGGAATATTAAGAATGGGGTTGATTATCAAATCAATAATATTGAATGAAAAAAATCTCATATTCCTAGATCTAGGAAGAGAAAACAGTCATTGTACAAACCAACCAAGAATAGTCCATGAATTAATTTAGAATGAATTAATTTATATTTGTCTCAATCTATAAGTGGGGATTAAACTAAAAAAATAAAACACACTACCTCAGGTTAGATAGATCAATAAAAAATAATGTTTCTAAATCACTGTCATTGGCCAGATCCAAGAACTCCATCGATTATAAAAATCCTCAGGGTATCCCGATCCTCAAACCACGACCATGTGGTCATATGCTATCGTGCCATCCACTGGGGTTCTCCCTTTACATCCTCTCCATACTATAGGGTAATGTGTCTGACCTAAACGAATTCACCAAATAGATGTTTAAAATGGGGGTTTGTTAGGGTTTTACAAATAAATTAAAACTAAATTAATTAATTCATCTAATTCATTTAATCCTTCCATGAAAACACACCAACCAAGTTTCGGATGATGACATGACTTATGAGGATCCTAGGGTAAAACTCATGTTCTGAAATTAATTTTAGTTTCAGTTTTCTCCTCCAAGACACCATTTTGGATTTATTTCTTTCTTTCTGAAAAACTATGTGTGTGTGATATATTAAATTTAATATTTTAATATATTAACACCAAGCATCCACAGGTCCAGAAATCCCACACTGACTATACACCCTTCTCCAAAAATATTATCTAAAATATTCCAAAATTTCAAATACAAATTTTAGATTCATTACAAATTCATACACATATATAGACATACATAAACATATATACATAGATATATACATACACACACATACATCCACATCCATACAAATTAACTATAACACCCTAGGATTTAAAATTTTAAAAATCATGTTCGATATCATGTGTTACAGGAAACACCAAGATAATAATAGAATATAACACCTCAATGATATATACTATATTTTCTTTTTAAATAAATTCAATCTCTTTGATAGCTTGCGCTATACGAAACACTGAGTTTAAATGAATTATAATATAATAAACCATTTTAACCTAGAAATTTAATTGGAGGTTATGAATAGTACTAACTGAATTATGAAAATTATGGTTATCTATTAATTATAAATAAAATAATAAACATTTAAGAAAAAAATGTTTTATGAAAACTGTATATTTTCTAAAAAATGGTTTTGTCGCATTTTGCGCACATAATTTCAAATTAATTTTTAAAAATTTTAGAAAATTTATTTGATAAAATTATATTTATTTTTTAAATAATAATTTCATAATTATCTTAGGGTTAATTTTTGGTATTTTTTTAAAAATATCATTTTTTGATGAATAGTTACAAAATGCTGCATTTTAATTGAAAAAATTATTTTTTTATGAAGTTAAATTATATTTTAAATTGGTTTTAAAGTATAATTATTTAAATTATATTATAATTTAACTAATATTGTTCATTATAATCATTTTAATGTTGTCTATTTATATATAAACCTTGGAAGAGTTTAAACATTTTCTCTTTGAAAACCCACTTTCTTGTCGCGTCTACGAGATTAATTTTAAGTTAGATTATGCCACATGTGTGAATTTAATTTGGAAAAATAGATTAAATATTTGAAATAATTATTATTTATATTATATTTTAAGTTAAACTAATTTTTTTACCATTATAAATAGTAAAAACATTAAAAATTATTTACTATAGTTAAAGTAAAAATGGGTTTACTAGGGGTTAAACTAAAATGATAAGGTTTAAAATGACCTAAAACTTGTATAAAATCTATTATATGGACATATATCGACCTTAACATGCCTAAGTCTTGATAATACTTCATTTTGGACCCTTTGTTAATGTCAAAAATGTGGTTACACCTTTTTCTTTCCAACAATTACAAGTGTGCCACTCACAGCACTGATAAAAGGACACCCACTTTCCTCTATTATTAACACATTAAAACACTTTTGGTTTGGAAAATACCTACCCAAATAATTTCCAAAATTAAATAACTTCATCTTATAATCCTTGGTTTGGTCATATATTCATTCTAGGAAAAGTTTTGGTATAATCCTAAAGAGGTGGTCTGAGAAGAGGTAAAATTACTAACTGTGAATTTTTCTTATATTTCTTATTCCACCTCCATAAAACCTTCTTAATTTGTGATTATATAATAAAAAAATAATATTATATATATTTATATGTTATTGTTTTAATTTAATAACTTATATCCATATCCTCTTCCCTCAAATGGGAAACGATAAGGTCACTCGTGTGTACAACGAACTACTGCCTCATGAACCGATGTGACGTGTTTTCCATCTACACCTCTCACAGTTTGGTATTATGATGGATATAAAGTATATATATGATATTTATAACATTATTTTACCTATAGAGTAATAATATAATATATAATTTTATACTTTCCATTCTTTAGGGGATAAGATAATGTCACTCATGTATACGGTGGAATATTGCCTTGTGAAGTAATGTGATTCGTTTTTCACTAATGCTTTACATGGAAGGTAATAAAGATAAATTTAATAAATATATGTTATATACATGAAATAATTATTATATTAATGAAATATATATCACTATCATTCATAAATATAATATATCATTTTCTTTTTTACCCTTTCACTCAATGAAAGATGACAACATCATTTGTGTACGTGTGGACATCCACCTTCACGAAGCGATGTAACTCTATTTTCATAACCACACCACAAGGAAGAAATATATAGGTATATTCAATGAAATAATATGATATTTATGATATTAATATCATTCTATAAATATGAAATATTACTTACCACCCTTCCATAATGATTGTTGAAAAAAGGAAAGGTTACTCAAGCGTACATACAATCAACCCTCTTCATGATTGTAACAAGATTAATTTATCAAAACCATATTTTATGATTGGTATTAAAATTATAATTAATGTATAATTATTATAATTATTTCCTGATTATTATTTTTTATATATTTAAATAATGACCTCTTTGACCATAGTCAACCTACCAAATTTATTTTTGACACATAAGACAAATATCATCAAATCATATGATGTAAAAAAATTGATTAAGTAATAATATATAACATTTCAATAAGTAAAATAAAAGGAATAATAAACATGAAAATATTTATCAATAATTAAAATAATTAACTTAATTATATTATTCTATAAGATAAAGAATGTATGTGATAATTCAGACTTGAGGTAAGAGACTTCATCTCAATTTCCTTTCATTGATGAATATTGTAATGTTGTGAATATAATTTCATTTATATGATGTATATAATTCAAATTTTACATTTAATAAAATGATTACTTAATAATTCATGGTATTTTAGTTTCCAATTTTAATTATTTCATCTAAGGGGATTTGACTTAAAAATTACTAAGTGGTAAATAATTTTATAACTCGTTTTATTTTCATTGGGTTATATTATGTCTTTATTATCTTTTATATTCTAAGATTAAGTTTATAACAGCTTTAGATTATATTATTTTTTATTTTCACCTATTTCCTATGGATTTACATTTGATACACATAATTAATTCATTTATTAATTCTCACTTCAATGTTATGATCTTTCCAAGGGTTTATTTCACAATATCATTTTAATCGGGATTTTTTATACTTTAATTTCCATTGAAGAAAACTATTTAATCATTTTTTAATAAATACTTTCATTTTATTCTGATCTAGTTATTTTTTCAATAAAACCATTTTTCTAGTATTTTATAAATAAAATTATTGATAAAATGTTTTAATAAAATCTGACTTCATTTCTCTCTTCAGTCGAAAATCCTTTTTCATCCAAAACCATGTTTTCTAAAAATGTTTTAAAATTTTTTTAACCCTTTTCAAAATGATGTATTAAATAAATTTTTACCCTTTTTTAATATTATAAAAAAATAAAGGAATATTCTTGTCATTTTTAAAATAATCCTTGTTTGTATTTTACTAAAGAAAGGGAAAGGAATATTTGTTTTAACATACTCATAATGCATGGAATTTCCTTCCATCATAACCACTCCATATTTTAAAACATCCTTTATAAGTTTAAAAGTTTTTTTTCAAATAAAATTGTTTTCAATTTTTTTTTTAGTTTTAAAATGTTATTTTAAAAATCAAAATGATATTTTCCTCAAGAATGTTTTTAAATATATTTTTATGGTATTTAAATTCCCCAATGACAACAACCATTAATTTTACATATACTCCTATGGGGATATGTTTTATTGATACTAGACTTATTGTTCCTCTAGATGGTTTATGATTATTTTGAACAATGATAATATTTAAATTCACTTTATTTATTCGTTTTTTTAGTCATTAACTTTTCCTTGAATTATTCACCTTCTTGTGATCATTGAAAATTAAATTTTCCATAAATATACATATTATTTTTCATGGATATTATTATTTATTAAACCATATATCATTTCTAAATAAATTGTTCTACATTGAAAGTTATTTGTTTTCTGAGGAAATATTGATAAATGTGTATTCTTTAATCAATTTGGATATTTGATGATAAGGCATATTATTTATGAATTAAATTGATTATTAAATATATTAGGAATCCTTTTAAAATGAAGTGATGGCTAGGGATCATAATTATATATCTCCTTGATGCATTGAAAAGTATCATGAGACCAATCAGTTGGACAAATTAAACATGTTTCTACCTATGGTTTTAAACTGTCTTGTGAAAAGACTCAAAAGTAGAGGTATCATGATGCCAGAGATCATGGAATCTAATAATTAGTAATTTCCTTCATTGTGCATTAAATTATTATTATTATCTATGATATTTTCACAATGATATTGCCTCTGGATGAATTTCATCCTTAAATTATTGATTAAATGGTATTCTATTCAATTATCTACCTTTCCTTATTTATAATGAATTATCTTTTCATGATAGGCAAGTTATTTAAATGGAATGTATGTTTAGTTATTTCCCTTAAAATATTTATTATGATCTATATTATCATGATAATCAATTTATTTGAATGGAATGTGCGTTTAGTTATTTACCTTTCCATGTTTATTATGCTTATTAATTCATGATAACTTCTGTTATACTAATCCCTTACTGAGAATTTGAGCTCCCCCTTATTTTTTTTCCTTTCCCAATAATCCTTGAAGTGTACCATGATTGATATATAAGGATATTCTATAGGAAATAATTTTATTCTTGAAAACAAATATGTTATAATTTGTGTTTTCAAATGTAATATTGGAGTCATGTATGTATCTTGTTTTCCAAGACTGATAAACTATTCGGTCCTTTAGGATTTGATTCCTTATGTAGAATTTTTCCATGGATGCCACTTAGTGGTTCCCTAATATAGTGGCCACGGGAACTCAAGACCGCCTCCCTGAATGCCAGAGTCTACTGACTAGTAGTGAGGGACTAAGGTCTATCCATGTGGGGACTATTCCCTAATTGATCACAATGTACCGTAGTAATATATAATGAACAAGAATATAGTGTAAGTGGATACTAAATGACCAGACTAGTAACCCACCATAGTATAAAATGTACAAGAATTAAAATACAAGTGGAAATAAAATAATAACCAGGAAAAAGGATTAACCATCAGGTTCAAACTAAATGATTAGAATAGATAAAATTTTTGATAATTATATTTATTATATCTATATAAAATGTGAGTACAAGAGGAAAAAGGGATACATGCATATATCATATGATAAAAAAATATAAAAAATCAAAAAATAACTACTACAATAATCTAGAGCAAAGGCTCAGTCCTATGCTCTTATACACCATCGTAGAAAAACAATCATGCCTTGGAAGTCGACTGCTTCCCATTATCAATACTTTCAACTATGAAGTCTTCTTGGGTTCTAAAGGCATCCCAAGTAGGTTGTGAGATATAATCCCAATAGGCTACCACCAAAGGTGTCTACCTTAATCCATATCATTAAATATAAAATGAACAGTGTGCAATTAATAATAAATTCAAGATAGAATAAATAAATAAATAAATCAGACTGGGTTTTAGTAAGTCACCCATCCAATTCTACCTGCTTTGACTTATGACAATGAGTTTGAACTAAGAAATACTATAAAGGTAAATTGAGTGATAATTTGTAATAAGATGTATTGTCCCCAAGCCTGTGATTTTTCTTGGAGGAAACATCCCTAAGTTTCCAAATCCAAAGGTACATTTCTCATTTAAAAACATTCACTTACCTTTTCATTCAATTTAACCTATTCATAAAATATTATGATTCATCACCCTGATCCCATCCATGAAAATTCTAAAATAATTTCAATTATATCTCTAGGGGATCAGTATAAATTCAATTCTAAGGGAATCCATCAAAGGTAAACTAAGAATAAGGTCCCAAGTGTCACTCTAAGAATGGTGTAATGACAACATAAACTAACCTATGAGTCCGTCCCTGGTATCCCGTGTAGGGGGACCAAGTCTTTCTTATGTCATGGTTCAACCAAATCGCCCCCAATCTCTTCCATGGGGTCTCCCCTAGGAACCAGTTTCACTCATCTGGAGGTAAAAAGGAAAAAACGCTTGATGAGCCCATCCCAGGCATAGCTAGTATCACTCCCGACATGTTTACAAATCATTAAAAACTATAACTAAGGCACAAAGATCCCATATAATGGGTACTTAATTAAAAACCCATTGTATATCCTATGGTGGAAGATAAAGGTATTATTTGGATAACAAAACCATACCATTAACAAAGAAAGCATTTATAACATGATTTAACAAGGTGTCCATGGCATTTAATTAAGAAAACCACTTATGGAATATGGTGTGGGGACTATATCAGGGATCATCATTTTATTCATCTCAATTTATCAATTCAAGGAATCCATTGCAGGGGAAACACCCCTGAAGTGCTGTTTCATTATTTAAAATAGGGATAGATGGGCTATCAAGGAGTCGGCACACCCAAAGGGGTGTCTCAAGTCAATTAGAACACATAGGTGGTGATTCACCACTCCCTACTATCATAAAAATCATAGAAAACAACTCAATTGAATTTATTTATCAAGTTATAGGTGATACCATAAGGGTATGTCTCTCTGAAAAACAACACAAGTTATAAGATTCAAATAAACAAGGGTAAATAACCTATACCACGTACCTTATCCCTATAGTGCTTCCCTCTTCTAGCGTCAGGCATTGATTCAGGATAGGATGGAAGATATTAAAGAAATCATCAAATTCCATAAAAATGGGAAAAATTATCTTATATTAATCTAGAATAAAAGATAGGAATAACAACTTAAAATTGAAGGTAGAGGATTTAAGATATTACCTCCATATTTCCAATGGATCCAATGACGAGAAAAATAGATGAGAAATGAGGGAGATATCATGATCCCTAGATCTTGAAGGAGGATAGTTATTATGGGAGAAAGAAGAGAATTCCACTGGAGAAATTATAGGGATAAATAATTAATGAATTAAAATATTAATGAGGGTAGAAACAGTAAATTGACCCACAAAGGAAGGGGTGCATGATTTGGCCACACGTTTGACCAAATCATGCCCCAACCATGCAAAAGTCATTGTCCAAGTGGTCCACAATCCCACACGGCCATGAGCAAGGGGTTGCACGGTTTCTAAAAATCTATTCAGCCCCAAATACCTCATTTCCTCAAGCCACACGATTAGAGAAACTGTGCCAAATGGGTGGTATGGTTTTTAATAACCATGCGAACCAATCCACCTCATCAAATTTTTGGGATCTGGGATCTGAAAGAACCCCAGAGACCCTAGAGACCTCCTTAACTCCATTAGTCATCATTATTATGTCTAAAATGAAATTTAGACTAATAACAAATGGATCTTATTTTTTAGAAAATCTAGGTTGTTAAAACCTCCCCTCCTTAAGAAAACTTGTCCCTGGGTTCCCTTCTAATGGTTGTGAAATATCATCAGAGAAGAGTTTCAGCCACTGCGCATGTACATCAGCCTCCTGCTCCCATGTCTCATACTACACACGACTATGCTACCATAGAACCTAGAATAGAGGAATTGATCTACCACATAGATCCTTCATGATTCAATTAATGATATGTATTAGATGCTCCTTGAATGAAGCATCTATCTCCAGCTCAATATACTTAGGGTAAAACAAATAATATGGGTTGGGTTGATAACATCAATGTTGTAATATGTGGAAGACATTTTTCATGGCATGGTACCTATGAGGTAACTACAACCGATAGGCTACCATCCCGACCCACTCCACTATCTCGAATGGCCTGACATATTGAAGAGATAACTTTCCATGTCTTCGATTTCTTCTACAAACCAATCTAGGTAAAACAAAAAAGAAAGACTCGATGTCCCACCTAGAACTCAAGAGGTTTTCAAATATGATCGGTAGAAGACTTCTTCCTAGACTGAGATATATCCATATTCTTCTAAATCAGTTGGACTTTCTCTGAAGTCTCCAAAACAAGATAAGGCCCCATTAGAGATACCTCACCTACCTCTAACCAACATAATGGTGAGTAGAATTACCTACTATTAAAGGAATCATATGGGTCCATTTGAATCATTTCATGAATGTTTTTTTGGGAAACCTCAACTAGAGGTATATGATTTTCTTATGAACCTCCTAAATCAAGGATGCGGGCCTAAATCATATCATTTAACACCCTTATCTTCTGCTCGGACTACCCATCAATCTAAGGGTGATATGTTATACATAAGATAGCCTAGGAACCTAATGCCTTTTGAAATCCTTTCTATAACTATGAGGTAAACTATGTATTTTTGTTCGATATAATATAATATGGAACACCATGAAGTTTCACTATCTCCCAAATGTAAATCCTATCAAGATCATTGACTGAGAATGTCTCCTAGATCAGTAAGAAGTTTGAAACCTTGGTTAACCTATATAAAATCACCCATACTACATTGATGCCTCAAGGTGATCTCACCAAGACCATCATGAAATCCAAGGTGACTTCATTCCATTTCTACTCAGGAATGGGGAAAGGTTGTAGAAGTCCAACAGGTAACTGGTGCTCAGCCTTCACCTGCTGAAAGGTGGAGTACCAAGTAATGATACCTTATATCTTCTTATTCATACCTGACCACCAATACTGGTGGTGGATGTGTTGGTACATCTTGACAATACCAAGGTGAAATTTCCAAATAGAGGCATGAGATTCCCTCTTCATCTCTTCCCATATATCATAAGGCACCGAAACATTCAAATGGAAGAGAAAGGTCACATTTCTGTCAACAAAATCACCAAGAGGCAGGTTCTCTCCTATTATGCTCTCCCTCAAAAATTAGACCACATAATTAGATAAATAAATCATCTGATCTCATTTTAAAAGGGAGTATATCACTACTAGAGTTGCTAGAATAGGTTTTGTGTGCTATTCTTGAACCTTCAAATGCATCTCAGAGAACGGATCCATCAACCGCCACTCACTATTGACCTCCTTAATAGCTTGAATATGAGTCTTCTGGCTCAAGTAATCAGCCACAAAATTTCCCTTTCCTAGTGTATAATTAATCTCAAAGTTGAAATATTATAGGTATTCTACCCACCTATACTACCTAGAATTTAAATCTCACTTCATAGAGGTATATTTGAGACCTTTGTGATATTTTTAAACAAATAACTTCTCACACAGTATATAGTTCCTCTAATATTGTAGAGAATGAACCATGACTTCTATCTCAAGGTCATGCATAGGGTAATTCCACTCATGAGGCCTCTATTGGTGATACTCCTATGCTTCAACCCGATCACCCTGCATCAGAGTTCTTCCTAGCCTAATACTTAAAGAATCATAGTAAATAGTATATCTTCTTCCTAGATTAGGACTAATTAGGATCAGTGTGAAATTTATCCTTCCCTTTAACTCCAGAAAATATATCTCACAAGCTTCAATTGAGTTGAATTTCCCACCCTTATTGGTCAAGCCCATAATTGGAACTGCTATGCATGAGAAATCCTATATAAATCACCTATAATATCTAGTCATCCCTAAAAAGATGCATATGAAAAACACATTCTTGGGATTCTCCCAAGGCACCACATATCTCACCTTCTTTGGGTCAAAAGATATGCATTCTTCTGATATGATATAACCTAGGAAGTGAACCTTGGTGATCCAAAAGTGGCATTTACTAAGCTTCATAAATATATAGTTCTCTCTCAGCGTATTAAGCACAATATCAAGGTGATTAGAATGGTCGTTCCTGGTGAAATAATGCACTAAGATTTCATCTATGATGACCACCAAAAATGAATCAAATACCGGTGGAAAACCCAATTCATCATAGCGATAAAGAATATTGATGTGTTCTTCAGACCAAACTGCATAACCAGATTATCATTAATGATTTACCTACTCCATAATGTTGTACATGGTATGAATGGATTCCTCACACACATTTGAAGGTATCCTGGCCTCAAATTGATCATGGAGAAAATGGTCACTCCTTAGATCTAGTTAAAGAGGTTGTATATATGAGTAATTGCATACCTTTTCTTCACTGTAAGCTGGTTCAATCAGCGGTAATCCTTGCACAATACACTAGTACTATCCACCTTCATGTAAAAATGGATAGGTGAACCTTGTGGATATGTGTTGTGTAAGATAAAACCATTAGCCTCTAGATCTTAAAGTCATGTCTTGAGTTACTGAATCTCTATGGGTTTTATCCTATAGAGAGGAATGGTCACAATTGCATCACCTAGCACAATCTCGATGGTGAACTCAAAATTTATCACTAGCGATAAGATAGAAAAATAATCAGGGAATATGTCCCTAAAATGATCCAAAACATGAGGGAATTATACAAGCATCATTCCCTACACACTCATTAAGAGACTGGCCATCAGGGTTGTCACTCCACCTATACTAGTACACTTGGGTCTAGCTCGACTTGTCTTGGTATCCCATTCACCCTTATGGATATATTTTCTTCCATTAGGTGATGTTAAAGACACCTGGTGGTGATAGAAATCTACCTAATCTCAATAATACATAATCCAGTCTATGATGAGAATGACATCAAATCTGATCATCTCAAGGATGAAGAAACTTCAATGAAAACGGTATCCACCTATCTGAAGGGGGAACTCTTTACACTGGTATATAACCTCTTCTAAAACTCCTAATAGTGTTTAAAGAGTCATAACATCACTGGATTACTCTTTCACTAGGCTCAGACTTCCCATAGTTACAATAAATGGAAAAGAGTGTGATGCGCCTCTATTAAATAAGTAAAATTCTAAAGTAGAGGCTACAAGAATAGTACCAGTAATTTTAGATGGCCCTGGACTATACTCCAATGTATTAGGATGTGATACATAGATATGACCTACACCACGGTCCGGAGATGATTCTTGAGTAACCTAGGTAGGACCACCCTGCTGACGCTGAAACTCTAAGGCCTGACTTTCATATTTATGACCACCTTCTTGGACTTTTTGGATGGTAGGATACCAACTTCCTACCTGATGTGGTGTCACTTATCCTAAACCTAAGAGTTTTTTTCACTAAACCCCATTCACTTGTCACAGGAGTAAAGTATTGGTATAAATGTTGGAGGTGACCCATATTGTCGCAATATTTTCACTTGATTGATTTCATCATACACTAGGTATTTTATGGATTGAAATCCCACACTAGTGACAAATCACATATTTATCGGTGTGTTCCTCTTGTATGGTACCCCCACCATGTGTAACCTCAAAACGAAGCTTCATGCCATTGGATAAACCACTACTCTTCCTAGAAGATGAACAACCTTGTTCCATGTCACCTAATTCTCTTAGGTTCTGCTCAGGGATGAGGACCTGGTTTTCTATCTTTGAAATGGTAGTCAAATTAAATGTGTTCACCTATTATTAAATGCTATATGCAAGCCCATACCTGGATCGAATCACAGATGTCAACTCATCACCAGACAAGGTAAGTGAAAAACACTATAATTCAGTGAAGTGGGATGAATATTACATCACTAACATATCACCTTGCTAAAGGTCCATGAACTTCTGAGCACTATTTGTTCTCAAGGTCTGTGGAAGGAAGTAGTCGAAGAAGGCTGTTTGGAAGGTCATCCAGACCATACCCTGATGTCGTCCATCCTAAGTGAGAACGTCCCACCAACACATGGCAGAGTAACATATCAAATAGGTTTCAATATTGACCATCTCATATGGAGGCTTCTCGATATGATCAATGATAGAAAACATAACCTCCATCCATGACTTAGTAGCCTGAGGTTCGCCATCCCCCAAAAAGGTGAGAGGATGGTGATGATTGAACTCTTTGGTCAACTCTTCCATAGTAGTGGTAGGTTGGGGAGCACGCTATACAGACTGTATGAACTGAAATAAACTATCATGGAACTAAGCATCAGCACCTAGTGGAAGATATGAAGGAGGTACCTCGGGTGGAACTATAGGAGGTATCATGGGTGGTTCATGGACCACCACCTCTGGAGTATTCTCATAAAAAATCTCTTAGCGTACATTATCAGGACACTAAGGTGGAATATCTCTACAATTTCTAATCACACACCTTATATAGGATTTAAAATTGATAGGGAAAGTGGTAAGAAAATTATATGCATAAGTCCATCCTACTAAAGAATCAAAACCCTATTCCTTCCCCTAGAGTTGGGTTTTGGTGATAAGAACAAGTTATAGAAGGATCATAGGAGACACGGCCTACTACCCACTACTAAGGTCAGGTCAGGGTCAAGGTCTCATGTCACACATGTATGGTGACCATTTTCATTTTAAGGATTATTTTTAGTTTAATTTTTTCATTCAATTATGTATTTAAATTATATTTAAATGATTAGGATAGATGGATCACTATTCCCATTTTATATGGGCCCATACACCTTATAAATTGAAATAATACATCCATTTAACCCTATTCATAACACATTCCAACCCATGAAACTAATGTTCTGTAGCTCAACATGCCATAACTACCTTCTTAAGGTTTCTACTTTAACCTATTCAAGAAAAAACTATTAGGTTAAGGCAGGAACTTTAAGTGTCAATTATGTTTTCACAATCCTCTAAGAAATATCAACACAATTCCATATATAGAAATAAAATAGCTAAAAGTCATATCTAACAAGGCACCATAACAAGAACATGTGATATAGTTAATAAATGAAAAAATTGGATATGGTATGGCACAATGCATGATTTTTTAATCAAAAGGTTCCTATTATGATGCATGAATTTATACACCCTCATATCATTAGGTCAAGGATAAATAAACCTTCTTAATAACATAAACATTAATAACATCAAAAATCAATTGAGTTACCCAATGGTTAAATCCATGAAACTAGAAAAATACAAGCAATGACAGGATTTACCCATCCTAGGTAATTTGGGTTTCCCCTATATATGGGTTAGCTACTCTCAGGCAAAAGAACATTACCAAATTACAATATCCTAGTCACCTGTCTAAACCCAAATAGTAATAAAAAATGAAAAGATCTTGGATACCACTTTGTAGCAACCCACCCCGGATTCCACTTAGTGGTTCCCCAAGTTGACAATCACAAGACCTAAAGCACACCTCTCCAAATTCCAGAGGCTTCCTACTAGCATCGAGGACCTAGGGTGTGTCTGTGAGGAGACTACACCTTCATTGATTAGAGTGGATCACATAAATATGTAAGTAATAAGAATTAAATATAGGAGAATACTAAATGATCATAGTTGAAGTACTAAAAGTTGACATACAGTAGTGGAAATAAAATAATAATCAAGAAAAATAAGTAACCAGTATGTGGAAACTAAATGATGAACAAGATATAAAATATGATGATGATATGTCATGTATCTATACAAAATGTGAATACATATGGAATAGGGGATACATTCATATATCATATGACAACAAATATAAAAAATTCCAAAAATAGATACTATTAAAATCCTAAGCATAGGCTCGATCCTCTACTCCCACACTTCATCCTAGAAAAACAATCATACTTCAGAAGCTGGCTTCTTCCCTTTATCAATACATTCATTCATGAAGTCAACTTGGGTACCAGATGCAGGCCAAGCAGAGTGTGAGATATAATCACAGTGGTCCACCACCAATGGTGTCTAGATCAATCCATATCATGTAATATAAAATGAATAGTGTGTCATTAATAATAAATTATAGACATAATAAATATATAAATAATTTGGGCTCAGTTCCAATAGGGAACCCATTCAATTCTACATTCTTTAGCCTAAGATGGTGAGTCTAAACTAAGAAATCCTATGAAGGTAAACTAAGTGATATGATGTGTTAGAATATGGATTGTCCCCAAGATTATGATTGAGCTTGGTAGACACGTCCCTAAGTTTCCAAATCCAAATGTTCATTTCGTATTTAAAGTCATTCAATTGATTATTAATTCAATTTAACCTCTTTATAAAATATAAAGAGTCACCTTGATCTCATCCATGGAAATTATAAAATAATTCCAAGTTTCACTGTAGGGGCTCGGTATAAGTCCAATGCCAAGGGAGTCCATCCAAGGTAACCAAATAATAAGGTCCCAAGTGTCACTCCATGCATGGTGTGATGAAAACATGAAATAAACTCCAATTCCATCCCTGGTATTGCACATAGGGTATTGAGTCTCTCTCATGGAATGACACAACCAACTCTCCACTGTGCTCATCCATGAGGTCTCCCCTAGGGAACCAGTGTCACTTATCTGGAGGTAAAAAGGAATATCATTCGATGATCCCATCATTGACATATATATTATCTTCCCCGACTTGTTTACATATCATTAAATATTTCTAACTAAGGCACAATGATTTCATCCAATGGGTCCTTAATTCAGAACCCATTGTAACACCGATGGTGGAAGATAAAGTTATGATTTGTTAAGAAAAACTAGGCCGTTAACAAAATAATAATTTATAACATGATTTAATAAGGTGGCCTTGGAATTTAATTAATCAAACCATATATCAAATAAGGTGTAGTTAATAACTCATGGTTCATCATTATATTCAATTTAATTTATCAATTCAAGGAATCCATTACAGGAGAAACACACCTCAAGTGGTGTTTCAAAATTTAAAATAGGGGAATATAGGCTATCAAGGATCTAGAACACCGAAAGGGGTGGCTTGGGTTAAGGAAAAAAACCTAGGTGGTGATTCTCCACTAACTACAGTCATAACAGGCATGGAAAACAACTCAATTGAATTTATTTAACAAGTTATAGGTGATTACATAAGGTTCCAGCTCACGTAACAATGACACAAATTAAAAGATGAAACAAGACAAGAGGAAACAATATATAACACCTACCTTACCACCTTAGTGCTTCCCTCATCCAGCATCATCCTTTGACCCGATCTAGAATGGAAGATATTGAAGAAATTATAAAATTATTTTAAAATGGTTCAAATTAACTTGTACCAAGATAGAACAATAGGGAGGAATATAACCCTAAAATATAATGTAGAAGATCGAATATCTTACCTCAATCTTTCCAATTGATCCAACGATGATTGAAATGGATGAAAAACGAGGGGGATATAGTGGGACCTAGATCTTGAGGGAGGAGAGTTCTTATGGGTGGAAGAAGAGAGGCCCACTGGATAAATGAGAGGGATAAAGAATAAATGAGATAAAATATTAATGATGGGAAAACCATAAATTCACCCACATGGGAAGGGGTTTTCAATTTGGCCACACGGTTGGCCAAACCATATACCAACCATGCATAAGGCCACTATCCATGTGGTCAACAATCTCACATGGTCATGTCCCTGGGGTTTCATAGTTGTGGAAAAATCATGTGGCCCCCAATACCACAACACCTCAAGCAGTATGGTTATAGAAATCATTTAATCTAGGAAAGATAATTTCTACTAACCATACATCCTAGTCTGCCACTTCAAATTTCAAGGCTCTGGGCTCCGAATGATCCTCAGACACCCATGATGCCTCATTGACTCCATTATTCATCATTATTAGGTCCAAAAAAAGAATTTAAACTGGGAAAAATGTTTCATAATTTTAATAAAATACAATATGTTACACCTTCTATCATATTCCAATGTAATTAAATAATCATCGAATCTGGTTTACTTGATTCAAGGTCAGTACAGTTGGTATCAGAGGAAGTTTAGTAGAAACATTAGAAACTATATTAAGAAAGACCTATATTAGGGAACATAACCCTATGATAGAATTGGGGATAATTATATAGGAACATCCTAAATTTTTGTTGAGTAAGAGATTATGTGGTTTTTACTAGAAATACATCCCTTCCTGGATACTACAGTTGGACGTGGTTCTAACATAGAGGTGACTAGGGGTAATAACTCTAAAAATGGAACATTAGGATTGACCCAATCATCACCTGGTGTAGGAAAACAAGCCTTATTGTGTGCCTATTTGACACTTGTGGGGTATATTCTTAGGATACTTCACATTTTCATGACAAACCATTAGTAAGTATTTTAAAAAAATATATCTCTAAATAAACCATCTATATGATTATTAGATTAGCAATACAATAATTTTTCAATTATTGTTAAGTATTTAACTATTTTTGGGATTATACATTATGTTTCACAATTATATGATCTAATATAGTGTATTCCAACATTGATAAATGATTCCTAAAATAAGGAATGATAATTGAATTGATTCACATAATCTAAAGAGTAATAATGATTGTTTCTTGGATGGGATTAAGACAATATTTCGAAATGAACTTGTATCCCAAAAATTCCCATCACATGAGGACACAATATCATGTTATAAAAAAATAGATAAGGAATTATTTATGCATTATGTCTTATAAGGGAATAAATATAATAAGAGGATGGTATAGAAAAATAATGATAAAGGGAAAAAGGGAAAGAAGGATTTTCCCACATGTGATTTTTTTGGAAATAAACACCATGGTATTATCTTAAATGGAATTATATTTTACTAAAAAATGTGGAGATAAAGGACAAAATGCTTTTGATTTCAAGGGAAATAAAAAAATTTACAATGTTCAATGATTCCACTGTATGGAGATAACTCACTACACAAATGAATCTCCCAAAATCCAAAGGAATATACATTAAAAGTATCTAATAGGTCATGGTCAAACTTATTTTATTATCATAGATGAAGTGGAATGATTAATGTGTTTGTGTTTGGATTTAATAATTATGTAATTTGATTATTTTATCAATGATATTTTTGTTATAAGAATTATTAAATGTATAAGTATTGTACTGCATTACTTTTCATTAAGGATTTGAAAGTGTATGTTGAATGGTACCAATGACTAAGAAAAATGATTCAGTGGAAATTTGAACTACACGAAAAACACATGATTTATGGAGATATAACCCTTAATATGTTCCTAATATTGAGATAATTATATTTGGATAAAGATATGATTTATATTGATATAGTAAATTATATAGTACTTACTACCTTGGAACAGATTAATGATTTTTTGAAAAAGTTGTATATGTTATCATTAATTGAGTAAAAAACATTTTTGTATTTAAGTAATATTTAAAATAATATATATTTTATTTAAGGAATATTGAAGCACTAATTTTTTCAATAAGGTTTTATGGTAATTCTAGTTATTACCATGTTTCAAAAGAATACATAATGAAGGTATTCACATGTTTGGAATGTGACGACTAAGAGCTGATTCATATTGTTTGGAAGATTAATTGATATGTTATTTTTGGAAATTTAGTGACCTTATTTATAAAGTTTTGGATCATAATATTTTGTAAGGTTCATAAGTTTAACCATTTATGAAATGGTATAAGTTTAACTTTGGACAGGTTTTTAGAGATTAATGTATTGCTTCACTATATGAAGATTTGTTCATATTGGATAAATAGTACTAACCATTTTGTTAAAATAATAAATAAAGATCAAAGGAATGACTTATAATTATATTATAGATCTTATGATTGGTTAAAATTCAATTTTAGTGATCTAGGCATAAAAAATTCATTTCTGGATATTCATTTCTTAGAGTAAGTGATGAATTAGAAATTGATCGAAACACAACCAAGGGATGAAATTTTTCTTATGAAATAAATGCATATCAAGTAAGTATAGTTTCTTATATTCTTATATAGTAAAATAATTACTCAACTTTAGTAAAAGGATCTTGAAAAAATATATATTATTTCCTATATATTCGATAAATCAAATGGTCCCATAACTCATTGAAGATTTATGGTTTTGATATAATTAACCTTCTTGGGATCACCCAATTTCTTGTGATCATTGATCTATATCACTCTCTATTAATCCTTGGGTGTTAGTATTCACTTCCATGACCATGTTTTAATTTCCCATCAATTTTATCCTATATGGAAACCTAGTAATTCATTATTCTGGATAACCTTCATACTTCATTTCTCTCTTATCAAAATTATGTTTTATTAACCCTTTTATAGTGTGGGTTCCTAATAAAGTTTTTTCAAATGCCAAACCCTTTACTACCAAGATCGTGATTAAATTGTGGGGATGAAATTTATTTAAGGGGGTGGAATGTAACAACCCAAGATTTTAAAATAGGAAAATCATGTTCAATAATGTGTATGACATGTAACACCATGATTAGAAAAGAATATAACACCTAAATTCATTACAATATACATATTTTTAAATAAATTCAATCTCTTTGATAGCCTATGATACATGCAAACCTAAGACTAAATAAACCGTAATATAATATACCCTTATAACCTAGTCATCAAATTAGTGGTTATTTATAGTACTAACTCTATTATGAAAATTATAGTTATCTATTAATTATAAATAAAATAAAAATTATTTAAGATAAAAAAAATATTTTTTAAAAAACTGTATTTTTTCTAAAGGAAAGTTTAATTTCATTTTTCATAAAAAATTTAAAATTAATTTTCAAATATTTTAGAAAATTTATTTCATAAAATTAAATTCATTTTTTAAATCATATTATCAAATTTATCTTAGGGTTAATTTTTTGTATTTTTCTAAAAATTTTCATTTTTGATGAATAGGGAAAAATACTGATTTTAATAGAAAACTGCATTTTCATTTAAATTATAATTTAAATTGGGTTTAAGGTAAAATTATTTCAATTATATTAAAATTTAACTAATATAATTCATTGGAATCATTTTTATATTGAATTTTGATATAAAAACCTTGTAAACATTGGAACGTTTTCTCTTTGAAAACCCGCTTTCTCATCACGTCAGCAGGATTAATTTTAAAATAGATATCACCACTTCTATGAATGGAATTTTCAAAAATTTATTATATATTTTTAATCATAATAATTTATATTATATAAAAATTTCAACTCAATTTGTTACTATAATATATATTAAAAATAGTAAAAATTATTTATTGCAGTT
The DNA here is from genome assembly GCA_963277665.1 of Viscum album. Lineage (NCBI taxonomy): Eukaryota > Viridiplantae > Streptophyta > Magnoliopsida > Santalales > Viscaceae > Viscum > Viscum album. The sequence goes on along the minus strand of OY728121.1, from coordinate 197,279,343 downwards.
AAGGTAAAAATGGGTTCACTAAGGGATAAACTAAAAAGATAAGGATTACAATGACATAAAAACTTTTCTAAAATTTATATTATGGATATATTTAGACCTTATAATTTTTAAGGCTAGATAATAATTCATTTTTGACCCTTGTAGAATGTGAAAAACATGGGTACACCTTTTTATTTCCAAAAAATACAAGTGTGCCACTCAACTCACATAGAAAAGGTCACGACCTCTCCTCTCTTATTCACACTATAAAACCATTTTGGTTCACCAAATACCTAAAATATCACATAAAATATTTTATTAAATCATACTAGAATGTTTTTTGGTCATAAAGACATTATAGTAATACTTTAGGTATAATCCTAAATAGGTGGTCCGAGGAGAGGTAAAATTCTTAACTATGTGTTTTTATTTTATTTCTTATTACACCACCATGTAACCTTATTAATTTATGGTTATATAAAAACAAAAATATACTAAATATACTAAAATTTCATTATGTTATGTTCATTTCCAATATATATATCCTCTTTCCTCTCATGGGAAATGATAATGTCGCTCGTCTGTATGGCAGACTACCAACTTGCAAACCGATGTGACACATTTTCCATTAACACCTATCATGATTGAGTGTGATGAAGTATAAAAAGTATATATATGATATTTATAACATAATTATACCTATGGATTCATTATATAATATACAATTTTTTAATTTCCATACCATAGGGGATACGATAACATCGCTTATTTGTACAGTGGACTACCGACTCGTGAAGCGATGTGATTCGTTTTTCACTAACGCTTTACATGAAAGGAAATAAAGATATATTTAATGAATATATGTGATATAAAATAAATTATTATGAAATTAATATAATATTTTTCATTATTAAAAGATAATATATCATTTTATTTCTTACCTTTTCACTCACTAAAAGATAATAACATCATTCGTATACGTGTGGATTTCTGCATTAACGAATCGATGTTGCTCTCTTTTCATCACCACAACATATGGATGGTATATACAAGTATATTTAAAGAAAAAATATTATATTTATGATATTATTATCATTTTGGAAATATAAATATTGTAACTCCCCAATATTCCATAGTACATTATCTCTTTAATGTAATTTAATAACTTATATTTAACGCAACACCAACTTGGCTTGCGTTATACGCAAGATTGAGTTTCTGTGAAACAACACATTAGTATTATAATTATTTAAATAAAATAATTATTTATCAATTAAATATTTTAATATTAATAGTAACAAATAAATTTTAAATCTTTTCACAAAAATAAAACATATTTATAATGAAATGTATAAGTTTTGTTAAAATAGTTATATATTTTAAAAAACACTATTTTATTAAAAGTACTTTTTATGTCCTTTTGTGAAAAATAATAAAATTAATTTTAGAAACTCCTAAAATTTAATTTGGTAAATTATACTTCATTTTTTAATTCATAATATCAAAATTTTCTTAGGGTGAATTTTAGGTATTTTTCTGAAAACATTCAATTTTTTATGAATACTGAAAAATACTGCATAGTACATAAAAACTGAATTTTTCATTTAAATAATTATTTTTTATTAAAATAAATCCTAAAGTAAAAATAGATAAATAATACATATATTATTCCAATTTAATTCATTTGATTCATTTTATAATTAGATTATATATATATAATTTTATTGAACTTTTTGACGTCTTTTACCCACCTTCTAGGCACATTTGCAAATTTGCATAAAACGTAATTTTACTACTTTTGTGAATTGAATTTCAAAATTCTGACAGACACAACTGTCGTCAATAAGTAAAATGTGGTTAAATGGGATGAAAATAATTTTTGGGGAATATTAACTTTGGCTTTTTATTTACCACAGTTAAAAGTAAATAGGGTAATTAAAGGAAAAAGTAATACTATAATATTATAAAATTACCCCAACACATGTACTAATTCTATTGAATAAGTTTTTTCGACCAAATTCAACCTTAGGACAAAAATAATGTCCTTTTTGATCCATTTGAGTTAGATTAGGACATTTATTATATTTTATTTAAAGAAGAGTTTAAAGTGTTAAATTTAATGTTTAATAACTAAATCATTTTTAATATAAGCTTATGCATAAGATAAATTAGACTATAAATATTCATTATAAATCTAAAAATATTTCCTAAATTATATTATATTATTTATAATTTTTAGAAATTAAATAATTAAATTTATTTTTGACACAATGATGATGCATTAATTACCTTATTAATGAAAGATTAAAATAATTTATATTATAAATATTAAAATAAATGTAAATTGAAACTTTTGATGACATCGATGAATTTTCTATGTGAATATGACATGTTAGGGTTGATTCAATGTATTTGTTTCTAAGGAATCAAGTAGTTATGACTTTCACAAAAACCAAATACTAAATAGTGTTAAAATCGACATAAATGACTTTTTTTTTAAAATACTATTTTATTAAATGATATAATATTCCTAAAAATATAATATTTAGAAAAATGACTTAGATAATGTTATATATGTAATTAATGAACCACTTTATGTTCTCTTGTAATTTTATAGTAACTATATTATCCATTTAGTATAAAAATACTAGAAGACATGGTAAAAGTTAAACTATTTAACTAAGAGTAAAATCTAAAAGATAAGGTTAATATGGTGCCCTAAACTTTTATAAAACCTATTAGTTGAGATTATTTCAACACATAACCACCTTATCCTAGAAGTAAATCCATTTTTAACTATCATAAATTGAACATAATTTTATAATAAATTAATATTTTAAGATTTTCCTAAAATGCCCCACACCTCTCTTATAAAGGGGTACTTCCCCTTCTCTTAAACTCGCACCTAAAAATCCTTTTTGATCAGACAAAACTGGCTCAAATCTCCTCTAAACTACCCTAAATTAAACCTAGAGTCTTTAATTTGATCATAAATCCATCCTAAGGAGCCCTTTTTTTCAAATCAAAAAACAAATCACCCGAAGAAGACGTAATTATTTCATCACCTCTTTCAAAGTTCTTTTCTTCTTCTACTTACTTTTTCATTGTTTTTACAATAATAAAATAATAAATCCAATACCTTATACATAATTATATGTTATTATAAATATTTTACAACCATATTCATTATTATATCCATCTTATGAATGACAATGTCACCATACGTGTGTACATACGGCTTATCGTCTCCAAGTCATGGTGTAGTTTGTCATTCAACACTTAATTATTTGGATGGATATAATAATGAGTATAATTGATGTAAATAATAAATATAAAATGTTAATCATTTTTTATATATAATATAAATCCAATAACATATGATTTCACCATCAATAGAATGATATTTTCGCTCGTGCGTACGTACGGCTTACCGTCTCCATGATGCGATGAGTTTCATTTCCGTGTTCACCATTCAAGGATGATTATAAAAATATATATTGTTAATAATTATGTAATATATGACATAATAATGCTACTTTAAAAATATATATGTGTGTGTTTACATATATTTCATTCACTTACTTCCCTTCAATACGATATGAAAACAGAAACAGCATTCATGCATATGTACGGCCTACTGTCTCCATGAACGGTGCATTCCATTTTATATATCTATATATTATATGTATTTATATTATGAATATATATGATATATAAATTGTATTATAAATTCATTATGTATTTAAATCATGATCTAGGTGATATGATCAAGAATAACAAGTTAAAATACTTACAATAAAAAAGCGATTATTACCCAAAATGTTACTTTAACATGGTAATTATTATTAAATGGGTAGTATAAAGTCATAAATTAATCATGTATAATATCATAAATATGAATATGATTATGGTATAATTTAATAACATACTATGGTCATTATACATGAGGTTAAACGTACGCTCGACTAAAGGACAGTACAAATTAAGGGTTAATTCCTAAATCTCATTATTATTCAAGATCGTTTATGTGTAAGTATTTATTGGAGAATATTTTCCATCCATGTCCATGTTTCATTAAAATGTTTTCAATAGGAATATTTTTTTGTTTTATGGAAGGGACTCTCTAACTATATCAACATATTAAATTATATAAAGATTTATTTTTCTATATCTATTTAATTAATGTCTATGTTTTTTAAAATGATTTTAATGATCTATTTATATGGACATGGTTGTTTTAAAATGTTAATTCCTTTCAAAAATTTGAAAGTGTTATGGGACACTTTGATTAAAAAATATCTTTTAAATGAATTCCTTAATAAATTTTTTGACTTTTAAATGATATTATGAAAAAGGGATATTTCCCTCAAAAAGTTTTACTAATCATTTTCAACTATGTAAACTTCCTTTATTGGATATTATTCTTGATTGAGGTTGATTTATTATAATACAATATTCCATATTTTATTGAATGAGCTATGATATGTTTGACTATGGATATGCTATTTTTATACCATTCTTGGTTTATGGTTAAGGTATTGAAATTCCGTATGGTAGTTTTAAAATGAATGATTATGTTATATTTCACCCTTTCCATATGAGGAATGCATTGGACTTAGTAAGTGATGGGAGGGTCCCACTATATCCCCTCGATGCATCAGTAGGTCTCATGAGACAAAATAGTATCTTGGAACAAGACCTTGAAAAAAATTATATTTTGTGTCTTGCCATGTGGCCTTGACTTTGTGGTTAAGATGTCTGACATTATGCATTCCATCATTATCAGATTAGTTATTAATTTTACATGTGATTATTCGACAAGTATAATATCCATCTGAATAAGTAAATGGAATTATTTGGCTTTTCTTTTCCATATTATGCGGAAGTTTTTTTTTAAAGGGATTTTCATTCAATTTTATAACTTTCCATAAAAGTTTATAATTATTTATGTTAGCTTCTGCTATATTGTTTATCCTTACTGGGCATCTGAGCTCGCCCCTTTATTATGTTTTATTTTCCTAGGATTCCAAGAAGTGTATTATGATTGATATGTAGGGTTAATATAAAGGAATAATAGTGTTCTAAAAGGATTGTTTATGTTTCATTATATTTTAGAAAGTGTAATGTAACATTCATGTATGTAATATATTTTCCAAGACTCTTAAACTGGTTGGTACTTCAAGATTTGATTCCTTGTAATCGTGCCAATGTATTAAAATAAGGCACCAGCTCTGGGTAATTAGGGTTGGGCATTACAGTTGGTATCAGATAAAGTTTAGCAACAACCTTGGAATGGATTTAGAAAACTTAGATTAGGGATCATAACCCTAAGATATAATTTTAGGATAAGTATTTAAGATAATCCTAGAATTTTAAAATAGAGATTATGTGGGTATTTCTAGAAAATACATCCATGTCTTAATACTACAAGTGAATGTGGTTCTGGCATAGAAGTACATAGGGGTAAAAACTCTGACAAGGTGTTCCAAGATTGACTCGGGGTAACCTGGTACATGACAACTGGCCTTATTGTGCACCTGGTTTGACACTCCTGGGGGATATTCTTAGGATAATTCATATTTTATTTATAAAACATTATAAAGGATTTATGAGTAAATATTTCCTCAGAGGAACCATATTTATGATTATGGATTATATATTCATAAATTTTTCAATTTATGTAAAGAGTTATATTATTTTGGAATTATGCATTATGATTCATAACCAAATATAGTGTATGACACTGTTTAGAAATGGCACCTAGTGGAAGAAATGAAAATCTTATCAATGCACATAATCCATGTAGGGATTGTCATCCTATGTAAGATAATGATAGTGGAGCTGGTGAAACAACTGGTACTGAACAACATATAACCATATTGGGGCAGCTAACTAAAGTTATGAATATTAACCTTATCCATATGGAGAATCCTGATCGACAATGCAGAGGATCAATGTTATATCACTTCTTGAGACAACAACCTCTAACATTCAATGGGACTAGAAATATTTTTGTATCTAAGAAATGGATAAGATCCTTAAGGAAAATATTTCTTGCTTTAGGATGTGACGAAAGGGAAAAGGTTGTCATGGCAGTTTATCATCTCTCAGGAGATACGGATCAATGGTGTTCATTAATTAAAAACACAATGGAGGATTAATAAGTGGTAAATATGGAATTGAGGGAGATTAAATAACTTTTTCTAGAGAAATACTTTCCTCATGAACAGCGATCTGATATGGAAAGACAATTTCTAAGCCTGAGGTAAAAGGAGGATGAGAATGTTTCAAGGTAAGAGGCTAACTTCATAAGGTTAGCAAGGCATTCTATAGACTACATAATTAACCCAAGAAGTAATATTGAACAATTCTTTTATGGGTTAAAACCATTCCTATTAAGGGCATTGGTCTCACAATATTTCTCATCATATGAAGATATATTCTCGTGTTCTATCAAGACAAAAAAGGAATTCTCAAAGTATTATGATATTAATGTAAATAAAGAGAAGAAGTGAATGATGGAGGAAGAGATATATAAAGGTAAAACGGGAAATAATTATTTTCCATTATGTGATAATTTGGGGAATAAACACCCTAGTACTTTCCTAAAAGGAATGGGAGTTTGTGACAAATGTGGAGAAAAAAGGTCACCAAGCTTGTGATTTTAATGGAAAGAAAGAAGTTGTGAAATGTTATAATTATAAAGATATGGTGCATTATGAAAATGTTTTTCCAAATATTCAATGAAATATATCTTAGAACAAGAAAATGGATCATGTTCAAGCTTATGTTGTTACTAAAGTCAAAGTTGAATAATTAATGTATTTGTGTTATTAGATTCAAGAATTATATTCTGGTTATAAGAAGAATGTGATATATATAATGATTGTACTACATTACTTTTTTCATTGAGATTTTAATATGATGAAGGTAATCATATATTAATTATGTTACAATAAGAGAAAAATTACATTTTTTGGGGAATTAGATGTAACAATTGATTTTGGAAATTTAGAGACCTTTTAGACAGAGATTGGACAGAAGTATTTTGGATAACTCTAAATGTTGGAATGGTTTAAGTTGAACATTGAATAGTAATGTTTAAAGTTAAAACTTTTCTTAAGTTTGTTTTTGTAATGTTATAATACTATAGTTTTGGAAAAATTACAACATGAAGTTCAGGCGATAACCCATCGCATCGGACAAAGATACGGGAATCGAACCTACAGTCGAAGTGCGACAAGGATTTATCACCTACCACTAGTCTACAAGAAGTCCCTGGTAATTATAAAAAAAAAATTATTCATTTCAATAGTATATGTTTATTTTTTTAACCTTATACGATTGAGATAAAGAGAATATTTCTGAGTTTTATCTTTTGAAGAGAAAGATGAGTTATGGTAGGATTAGTTAAAGGATGAAACTCTACATGTAAATTATGTATTCTTCCTTGTTTTCATAGTATATGAATTAAAACAATTATTAAACTGTAGGGAAAGGATATTAAACCCAAAAATGTTTTATCCTAATACCTTATGTTTTTTTTAACCGATGATATTTTAAATCATCATAGATTTAAGGATTTGATGCCCTCAATTTTCCATTTATTATTCACTTGTTTGTGATTGATGACTTCAATCACTCCCTATAAATATTTATTTTTTTTCTACAATTATGTGTCTCTAATTTCCACAAATGTTCTTATATTCGAAATCATAATTTGGTGGTGACTTTTTCATTTCCCTTTCCCTCTTATTAAGACTAAATTTTATTAACCTCATTTCCGATGTGGGTTCTTCACAAAGGTATTTTCTATTTTTAACCTTTTATTTTCAAAGAATAATTTCAAATTGCGAGCATGAAATTTATTGAAGGAGACGTGAATGTAACACCCCAATATTTTATATTACATAATCTCTTTAAAGTAATTTAATAGCTTATATTGCACGCAACACTGATTTGGCTTGTGTTATATGCAATATTGAGTTTCTATGAAACACCGCATTAGTATTATAATTATTTAAATAATATATTTATTTATAAATTAAATATTGTGATAAAAATAGTAAAAAATTAAATTTTTAATATTTTCACATAAATAAAACATATTTATAATGAAATTTATAGGTTTTCTTAAAATAGTTATATATTTAGAAAAACTATTTTCATAAAAGAACTACTTTTTATGTCCTTTTGTGAATAATAATAAAATTAATTTTAGGCACTCCTAAAAATTGAATCTGATAAATAGACTTTATTTTTGAATTCATAATATCAAAATTATCTTAGGGTGAATTTTTTGTATTTTTCTGAAAAAATTCAATTTTTATGAATAGTGAAAAATACTGCATAGTACATAAAAACGACTTTTTCATTTAAATAATTATTTTTTAATAAAATATATATTTAAGTCAAAATAGATACATAATAAATATATTATTCTAATTTAATTCATTTGAGTCATTTTATTATAAGATTAGATATATAAGTTTTTATTAAACTTTTTAACATCTTTTACCCACATTCTAGGCACATTTTAAAATTTTCATAAAATGTAATTTTACCACTTTTTTGAATTTAATTTTAAAAATCCTAAAGACATGGTTTTCATAAGTAATTAAAATTTGGTTCAATATGATGAAATTAATTTTTGGTGAATATTAACTTTTGATTTTTATTTACACGGTTAAAAGTAAATAGGGTAATTGAAGGTAAAAATAATACTATAATATTATAAAATTACCCCAAAACATTTCCTAATTCTATTGAATAAGTTTTTTTCGACCAAAATAAACCATAGGACAAAAATAAGATCCTTTTTGATCCATTTGGGATAGATTTGGACATTTATTATATTTTATTTAAAGAAGAGTTAAAAGTGTTAAATTCAAATTTTAATAACTAAACCATTTTTAATATAGGGTTATACATAAGATAAATTCAACTATAAATATTAATTAGAAATATTAAAATATTTCCTAAATAATATTATTTTATTTATAATTTTTAGACATTAAATAATTAAATTGTATTTAGGACATAGTGATGATGTAGTAATTACCTTATTAATGAAAGATTAAAATACTTTATATTATAAATATTAAAATAAATTTAAATTGAGACTTTTGATGCCATAATATAATTTTATATGTTAATATGACATGTTAGGGTTTATTAAATGTATTTTTTTAAGGAATCAAGTTTTTACGACTTTCACAAAAAATAAATACTAAACAGTGTCAAAATTGACATAAATGAGTTTTTAAAAAAAATACTATTTTATTAAATGATATAATATTCCTAACAATATAAGATTCGTCCAAATTACATATATAATGTTATATATGTAATTAATGAACCACTTTAGGTTCACTTGGCATTTTATATTAACTATATTAACCATTTAGTATAAATATACAAGAAGACATGGTAAAAGTTAAAGTATTTAACTAAGAGTTAAATCTAAAATATAAGGTTAATGTGGTGACCTAAACTTTTCTAAAACATATTTTTTGATAGGATTTATACCCATACTCACCTTATCCTCGAAAAAAATCCATTTTTATCTATTATAAATTGAAATTAATTTTATAATAAATTAATATTTCAAGTTTCTACTAAAGTTCCCCTCACCTCTCTTAAAAAAGGGTACTTCCCCTTATCTTAAATTAACACCTCCAAATCCATTTGGATCGGCCAAACCCTAATAAAATAGCCTCCCAAATACCCTAAATTTAACCTAGAGGCCTTTATTTGATTATAAATCCAACCTAAGGATCTATTTTGTTCAAATCAAAAGGAAGCACCTGAAGAAGAGGTAATTATTTCATCACCTCTTTCAAAGTTATTTTCTTATTCTACTTCCTCTTTATTTGTTGTTCCCATATTAAAATAATAAATCCAGTACCTTATAAATTCTGAGATTTTATTATAAATATGTTACAACCATATTCATTATTCTATCCCACCTATGAATGGAAAAGTCAATATACATGCGTACGTACGACTTACCGTCCCCACGTCGTGGTGTAGTTTGTTATTCAACACTTAACTATTTGGATGAGTATAATAATGAGTATAATTGATTTAATTAATAAATATAACATGTTAATTTTCCTTATATATAATATACCATCCAATTACATACGATTTCACCATCAATAGAATGATATTGTCGCTTGTGCGTACGTATGGCTTACCGTCTCCACAATGTGATAAGATTCATTTCCACGTTCACCATTAAAGGATGATTATAAAAATATATATTGTTAATAAGTATGTAATATATGACATAATAATTCTACTGGAAATATTTTTGTGTGTGTGTGTGTTTACTTATATTTCATTCACTTCTATTCAATATGATGTGAAAACAGAAACAACGTTCATGCGTACGTATGGCCTACCGTCTCCATGAATGGTGTATTCCATTTTATATATCTATACATTATATATATTTATATTATGAATATATATGATATATAAATCATATTATACATTTTTTAAGTATGTAAATCATGATCTGAGTGATATGATCAAGAATAAAAAGTCAAAACACGTACGATAAAAAAAGCGATTATTACCCGAAATGTTACATTAACATGGATATTATTATTAAATGGCTAGTATAAATTCATAAATAAATCATGTATGATATCATAAATATAAATATGGTTCTGTTATAATTTAATAACATACTATGATCATTATACAAGAGTTTAAATGTACCCTCGACTAAAGAAAAGTACAAGGTAAGGGTTAATTCCTCAATATCATTATTATTTAAGATTGTTTATGAGTAAGTATTTACTGGGACATATTTTTCATCCATGTCCATGTTTCATAAAAATCTTTTCAAAGGGAATATTTTACGATTTTATGTAAGAGACTCTTTAACTATATCATCACTTAAATGATTTAATGATTTATTTTTCTATTTCTATTTATTTAATGTCCATGTTTTTCAAAATCGTCTTAATGAATTATTTATATGAACATGATTGTTTTAAAGTGTTAATTCCATTCAAAAGTTTCAATGGGGTATGGGACACTTTGATTCAAAAATATCTTTTAAATGACTTCCTTTATAAATTTTTTGACTTTTAAATGACATCATGAAAAAGGGATATTTCTCTCAAATAGTTTTACTGATCATTTTCAACTATGTCAACATAATTTACTGGATATTATTCTTGATTGAGGTTGATTTATTATAATACAATATCCCATATTGTATTGAATGAGTTATGATACGTTTGACTGTGTATGTGCTTTTTTTATACCATTCATGGTATATGGTTAAGGTATTGACATTTCGTATGCTAGTTTTAATACAAATGATTATGTTATGTTTCACCCTTTTCATTTGAGGAATGAATCAGACTTAGTAAGTGATAGGCGGGTCCCGCTATAGCCCCTCGATGCATTGGTAGGTCTCATGAGACATACTAGTGTCTTGGAACAATTCCTTCACAAAATTTATATTTAGGGTCTTGGCACAAGGCCTTGACTTTGTGGTTAAGATGTCTAGCATTATTTATTCCATCATTAAAAGATTAGTTATTAATTTTACATGTGATTATTAGACTAGTAGAATATACAAGTGAATAAGTAAATGGAATTTTCTTTTCCATATTATGATGAAGTTTATGTTTAAAGGGATTGTGTTTTAATTTTATACCTTGCCATAAAAGTATATGATTATTTATGATAGCTTCTACTATATTTTTTATCCTTACAGAGCATCTGAACTCACCCATTTCTTATGTTTTATTTTTCCAAGATTCCAAGAAGTGTATTATGATTGATATGCAAGGTTAAGATAGTGGAATAATGGAATTCTCAAAGGATTATTTATGCTTCATTTTATGTTAGAAAGTGTAATGTAACGTTCATGTATATAATCTATTTTCCAAGACTCGTAAACTGATCAGTCCTTCGAGACATGATTCCTTGTAATAATGCCAATATATTAAAATAATGCACCAGATCTGGGTAACTGGGATCAGGGCATTACAAATATTACTTACCACCTTTCCATAATGATCATTGTAAAATAAAATGTTACTCATGCGTACGTACGACCTACCGACTCCATGATCGTAACATACTTCATTTATCAAAACTAACTTTAATTATAGGTATTAAATTTATAATTTATGTATAAATATTATAGATATTTATTTATTATCATTTTGGATATGTTTAAATAATAAGTTCTTTGACCATAGTCAACCTACCAAAGTCCTTTTGGACACATAATCCAAATATCATTGAATCATATATTGTAAACTTAATAGATTAGGTAATCATATATAACATGATAATAAGTGAAATAAATGGAATAATAAACTTAAAAAAAGTTATTAAGTAAGTAAATAATTAAATTAAGTTTATTATTTAGGAAGCTAATGAACATACGTGATGATTCAGACTCAAGGTAAGGGACCTCATCTCCATTTCCCTTCATTGAGGCATATTATAATTTTATGCACATAATTTATTTTATATGGTGTATATGTCTTCCCTTTGACATGTAATATCACGGTTATTTAATAATTAATGGTATTTTTAAGTTTCAATTTTAGTTATTCAAACAAGGGTATTTGAATTAAAAGTAACTAAGTGGTAGGAATTTCATAACTCAATTTATTTTCATTAGGTTATACTACATCTTTATTGTCTTTTCCACCAAAAAAATATTTTTATTTTAGTAAGGGAAAAGAATCTAAAAAGGGAACAATTAAGGGGTCCTAAATTAGTGAATCCCAAGAGAATCGGCTCAAAAAAAGTTTGAACCCTCCAAAGGAAAATAACCAAGGCTAGAGAAAATAATGAGTCGGTCGTTATGAGATGCTTGAGAAGCAAGATAATATACCACCATGTTCCCCTATCTCCATGTATGAAGAATTACCATATGATAGTTCATTAGACACTTTAAATTCCTGGTTGAATATTCAATGGACCAGGGAACATGGCCTTTACTTGAAAGAGCATTGAAGATAGTCATCAAATCAGTCTCAATCTCCCTGATAGGTATGTTCCTCTAGATGCATAACTAGAGTCTGTAAAACATGGAAAGGGATTCCAATTGAATAGAAACCCCACTTCCATATAATACTAAGAAGGAAGAAATTACTAGGCCTGAAGAATCTATGATACCCCCCTGCATGGATCACGAGGAGCCTGAGCCATCCTTATTAAACTCATTCCCCAGATAAGGAGGGTTCCAACTAATCCATTTACCCCTGTCTGTAGTGATGGAATTAATAAGGCCTTGAGGAGGCAGAATAGGTAGTAGTGAGGGTGTTCACACCAAGTTTTTATACAGCCAATTGAAATCCATAACTAGATTCATGCTTTTCAAGATAATACCTAAGATGGATGTCTTAAGAATCTAGTGTCGCAACTCATTTCAACATGACCATAGGATCCTACATCCATCAATGAAGATAATCACCCAGGACTTGCACTCCAGACTAAGTATTTCCACCTGTAATATGTTCAAATGAACTCCAAATAGCCTTAGCCTAGACACAGTTAAAATACAGGTGGTCTGTAGTATCAATTATTGGCTCCCTACAGCTTAAGCACTTCAAGGAAATACAAATCCCTCTTCACTGTACATTATCATCATAAGGGATAGCATTGTACCAAACTCACCAATCCAAGAATATGAATTTTTAAGGGGTTTTATTACACCATAATATATCTCCCCATTGATCCTACGAAGTGGGAATGAAAATAAGTTTTTGAAAGTCTCTGATAGAAAAAGCACTAGTTGTGGACCTCGTAAAAATGCACTTGTTTGGATAATTGGACATCACAATGTTCTCAAAAATAAATTTCTGGTTGTCATCCAAGGTGGCATGGATGATGGTGGGATGATCTCTGGCCTCCATAAAGGTGATGTTCAGAGATGGACAGTATTAAAAGCCAAGGATTCTCCAAGACCAATTGTGGCACCAAAAGCTGATGTCCCCAATGCCAATAAACCACCGAGTATGCTGTTGGAGAGAAGGAAGGTGAGGTTAGACCATCTTCTGAATTTTAGAGGGAATATATCTATAAAAACCCTCAATTACATAAACTATTTTCATGTGTTTTCCCCCATAGAGTTTTTCCCTTGATTATATACTAGGAAATCATGGCATGGAGCCCATTCATTATGCCCGACACACTTCTTAAATTAGGATCACCTTCATCGACAAGCTTTTACATCTTGTTCCAAGAAGCCGAGTGACATTTAACTTGTTGATTCCCATCCCACAAAAAATCAAGAAAAGTTGATTCAATGTTGTAAATCACCTTATTAGGAACCTTAAGAGTGCAAAAAATATGCATGGGGATGGAGGCAAGAATAGAGTTGATCATCCTAATTCTTCCTCCAAAATATAGAAATCTATTATTCAAATTAAGAAAGCGCATCATGATTTTATTAGTAACCATGTCAAAATTACTGATGACAAGGGTTTGGGGGGGAGATAAGATCACCCAAATAAGTCATTGGGAAAGAACCTTTCTACATATTAAGACTAGATTCCAAATCCCTTATGTGTCTCTATGAGAATTTATTTGGGGAAAAGAAAATACTCTTTTCCTAGTTCATAACTTGTCTTCTCCAGGAACAATAAACATTCAACACCTCATTAACCCCAGTAAAGACCTTCTGCAAATGTTAACAAAAATAATGGTATCGTCAGAAAACATGAGATGATAGATACCCCCAAGGGAATGCTTATTTCAGTATGGAGTAACTTTATCTACTTCAATGTAGTGATTATAATAAAGGAAAAGGTACTCTTGAGAAAAAATAAAGAGATAGGGGGAAAGAGGGTCCCCCTGTCTCAAAAATCTGATTGCTCTGAAAAAATCAAAAAATTTACCCATGAAAGAAGTAACCATCCAAGGATAACTAAAGCCATGAAAAAGAAAATCAATAACCCACTTTGAAAACCCCATGCTTGAGAGGACCCTAATGATAACATTTTTCTCAAATATATCATAGGATTTTCTCTTATCATGATGTATAGCCACATTACTAGAAAACTTCTTCAAGTTAATCTCAATGATAATCTCTTGTTCCAAGGAAATGTACCCTTGAATCGATCTTCCTCTCACAAAATCATGATGCTCCTTAGACACCTAGCTCAGAAGGAAAGAACCAATCCTAGAGTTAAGAATGATATTTAGGACTTTATATATAATTTTACATAGACAAATTGGGAGCTAATGATTCAAAGAGAGGGAGAATTGACCGTAGGAACCAACACTAGCTTAGTTACACAAGCCACATGAGGAATGTTACCCCCTCTGAAGAATTCCTACACTGTACCGATCAAACTCTTTTTTACAAGATCCAACGAATTCCTTTAAAATGAAGTAGGGACAGTACCTGAGCTAGGGTCACTAACCATATTAATAGACCATATTTCATTTCAGATTTCATCCTATTCTAGAAGAAGTTTCAAGCTTCTATTAGTTGTATCAGAAACTGAATGGGGAATAAAGTCAAATATATCGGATAAACCTCTCAGGTATCCACCATCCATGTGAGGGTTAGGGGAATCCAGGAGGTTCTAAAAATGATTATTATCCAAATTAACAAATGTTCCTCTTTTATTAGAATTCAACCCATCATCAAGCAACATATTAGGAGGATAAAATATACATTGTTTTCTAATGAAAGCATGGAAATAACCTGAATTGTGGTATCCTTCACAAATACATTTAATTATGTATTTTTCTCTATCCACCCATTCTAGATTTAGGATAAAGACAACTAATGATTATTTTTTGCACTAAAATTCCACAAAGGACCCATCAACCCATGATTTCTCAAGTTGGGAATCAAGCTGCTAAATATCACTGCTTAGATTCTCCAATTCGGCATCAGTAGGAGGAAGATTCTTCACCCAAGATCACAAGTGACTTTTCAGCTGCCTTAGGTTGTTGTGAAGTGATTTCAATGAGTTACCACTAATAAAAAGGTTCCAAACATCTCTCAAAATGTCCATAAAATCCGAGTTGACAGCCCATGAAGAAGAAAAATGGAAAAAATCATCATTATCACTCCTAGACTTTAAAGTAATATGTATGGGTGAATGGTCTAAAAGACCACACACGAGATGGAAAATTTTGATATCAGGGAAAACAAAAAATAGCCACTCTATTCACTAAGCACCAGTATAGTAGGCTCCAAGACCGTTTGTTTCCGCACTGGTTGTTGCACCATGTGAAAGGTTCACCTGAGAAACCAGTATCTAGAAGACCATTATTGGCCATGAAAGTAACAAATGCATGGTTAGACCATCTAGGAAAAGGAACACTTCCCTTTTTCTCTTCTAGAAAATTCATAGTGTTGGATTCCCCACCAACTAACCACAACACATCTCTTGGATTGAAATAACTCAAATCATCCCACAAAGATTCATGACCATGAGAATCACATTGTGCATAAAAAACTGAAATAAATACCTTAGATCCTCCCCCTGAGACTTTAATATTAATGTACTGATCAGAAATAGAAATAAAGCCCGCTGAAAAGCCTTATTTCTAGAACAACCAAATATGAGAATTATCCAGGGATCCATGAAGGGACCCACTAGATCTCACACACTGAGAACATATATTGATTTTAAAAAGATACTATTTGGGTTTAGGAATAGAAACCATAGAAATAGAGTGAAAATGTAACTCATTAGGGATAAAATATTATTTTACCTAGGATCTCAATCCATGAACATTCTAGGAGAGGATATTAATCATTGAAGGAGAAGTTGTCTGGAATTGTCCCTAGACACAAGGCCCTAAACTTTCTCGGATGATCTGGTCTTAGAATTTGATTTCTACTGAGCTCTGGATTGAACTCCATTGGGAGTAAAATGAGAATGAGAGATAGCTGATTGGCTTCTGACCACCAGATCTTTCAGAGTGTAAGGGAGAGATTCCAATGAAGGAGTATCCAAGGATGTCTCATCCAAACCCCTAGGGGAGAGCTTATAATTGGAGTAGGATCCTCTATAATCATATCCACATATTCTTTTGGGTCCAACTCATTTATGGATAAAACCATCAAGGAAAAAGGAAGGATAGGAATGATTCTCCCATGAAAGTTCGAGAGAAAATTCATTACCCAAAACCCACCAAAAAAGGGATTAAGATGAGGCCATTGGCGGGGGATATTAACCAGGTTTTAACACTAAATAACTAAGGCCTCTAGGAGGCTACAATCACTATAAGAAGTGGCTTCCTGCTTAGGAGGATAATGAGGGTTAATAAACTTCTTTCCATTTTCACCAGTCCCCACAGATGACCCAGCCATAAAAACTTTAGAATCCATAGAAGATACCATATAGGAAGAATTTTCCAAAACCTCTAACTTGGACTATCTTGACTTTCATCATTATAAGGAGGCATGGTATGGGATATGGAATCTTGAGAAGAAATGTGGTGGGGTAGGATAGACCAAATATTGAGACCAATCTGCCATCCCTTCAACTCTGAGAAGCAACTTGGAGGGAGGAGGGGACGTTAATTCCATCTCAACACAAATTCTCACTGTAATGACATCTTCAAGGTGAAGAGACCTCTGATATGCACAAAGAAAGGAGCCCAGGGAGATCCCATTTCCACAAAGAAACCTAGGATACATTAAAGGAAGAGGAAATCTCGGCATAAAAATACACATTATAGCAAAAGAAGAATCTCTACCCAGATGCACATCCATCGACTAGTAGAGAAGTAAGAACCTACACCTCCTCATTGAATAAGGGTTGTTATACCAAACCATGACAAAATCCTTTCAGTGAAGCACTAAAACCCTATCCAGTAATTCCAAGTTCCATGAGCTAACAAAGCATTAAAAAAGTGAAAGGGGGTTTGTCGATCCCAAACCTTGCAACCAGGGTCCATTGGATATTATCAGAAGCTTCATAGAAGGCAGTAGTTGAGATATCATAGGTTAGAACACCATCATCTGATCATGAAGAGGAGCCCACATAATAAAATTATTTGATAATTGTTTAATAAACCCTTTAATTTTTCTTATCCTGTGGTTATTCGTGAATTTTTTCAAGTAATATTACCATTTTCCCATTCTTTAGTACATAAAATGATTGAGAAAATGTTTTAATAAAATCTGAATTTATTTTTCACTTCATTCAATAATCATCTCTCTTCCAAAATAATTTTTTCTAAAAAAAATCTAAAAAGTTTTTAACCATTTTAAAATGGTTAACTAATTGAATTTTTAACCATTTTTAGTTTTAGAAAGAGTTTTGAAAGGAATCTTCATGTTGTTTTCAAAACAAGTTCTATTTGGCTTTCACCAAAGGAAGTGAAATGAATCATTGTTCTAACATACTTGGCATATATGGAATTTCCTACCATCATGTCCATTCCATGTTTTAAATTTTACTTTATAAGTTTCAATGATTATTTTCAAAGAAAAGTGTTTTCAAAATGTTTTGTGAACATATAGTTTTAAAATGTGATTTTTAAAATTAAAATGATATTTTCCCCAAGAATGTTTTTAAAGATATTTTTATGGTATTTATATTCATCAATGACAACAACACTTTATTTTATAGGTGACAACCCTTATTGTGTGCCACTCAAAGGTTCCCCATATCTGATTGTCCACATGGCCTCAATCGTGAATCCCCGTACGTTAGAGGCTTCCGACTAGTAGTGAGGGATAGGGTGTGTCTAAGGGGAGACTATACTCTCATTATCATATTGTATCACACTGGGTAAATATAATAATAGGTAAATAAATAAAGAATTATAAATAGATGGCATAGCGGAAACAGAAACTATATCTACTGGAGCAATAACCCATCATAGTGGAAGTACACATAAATAAGTTGCAACTAATAATAACAATCAAAAGCTAGAAACTAAATCATATAAAACTGATGATAATACATATCATATCCCTAGAAAGAATTAAAATAGGTGTACATCATAATAGTAAATACATTCTATAAAAAATAGAGAAAACACCAAAACTATCTAGTATCTCGAGCACTCCCCTGATCATCTTCTACCAAGCTCCATTCTAAATCAAGTAAGTCGGGTGTCCAAAGTAGGATACTTCCCCATATCAACACCTTCATACATATAATTTTCACAGGTGCCATCGGTGTACCATATAGGGTGTGAGATAAATCTTAGTATGTCACTACCAATGATGTCTATACCATCCAATTAGTGTAATATAAATTGAATCATTGTGTAGGAATGCATATATAAAAGTAAGAAATATAGTAATGTAAACACCCTAGTACCCTCTTCATTCATTGCTGGTATCTGAACATGTAATTATTTAAATAATTAGTTATTTTATAGTTTATATAGTATGTAACAAGATATATAACCAGTTCTGAAATAATATCATGATAATAATATTTAAGGATCCATGGAATAATAATGTATTTTGTGTTGATGATGATAATAATGAAGTGGATCCTAGGTAATGACCAAGGAATCCTTGACCTCAGGGGTCAAACCAACTCAGTGATAACCTATACCCTAGATATAAGGGGTCTGCATGTAATCTGAGGGGAACCACCTAAGGAATTCCACCGTAATATTATTCTAACTGAGTCTAAGGATCTCATCCAAGGTAAAACAGGATAAGAAATGATTGGGCCCAATGGTTGTATCCATGTAGCCATATGTTCGTAGATGTAAATTTGGATCCAAGGAGTATATCCAAGGAATCCTTATAAATTAATGATAATGGAGGGATCCTATAACATCATACGAGGAATCCTATGGTAGATATGGACCAGGTTCCAAGGTGGGTATCACCCTTGGTAAACAATATCCTTGAATAAGAATGGCATCCACAAGTGCTCAAGGAATTCACTCAGTAATCCAAGGCTAGATTGAGTCTAACCACTCCTATAATGGTGAATAGGTCCATATGCAATTGGAAAATTATACTTGATTCATTTATTAAATTAGTCCATGTAATACTCATTCCTTTTAATAAGTTATTTGGTTCAAGTCTTTTTCTTTCATTAGTGTGATAAGGTACAACAAGGAATGCCACCATTTAGTGCTTAAACTGATTATTCATAAATTAGGTACACTTTGTTTCCTTACATTAATCATGGTAAGTTTTTCTAGGGATGTGAAACTAAGTCATAAATTACATTCAAATAGGCCAACTGATACATATAATTACTTTCCATTTACAAATTAGATTATTATATAATAATAAAAAACATAACTTATAAACCTTTAATAGTTCTTTCATTTAATTTAAACACTTACCTTTATCACAATTAAGTGACAACACACTTGAACAATGGCGCGGATAGATATAACACGCTTCTAAAATAATAATTAAAAGATAACGCTACTTGGGGTGGTCTAGATTGTGGTCATAACCTCCAATGATGAATAAAATATATAAAAAGGGTCTTATATTAGGATTCTAATGACTATAATAAAGGACTATGAATTTAATAGGCAACACCTAAGGAAATCGGTATGTGCACAACAACAAAAGTTTATAAAATTGCAAGATGTGAGGAATGAGTCATAGAACACCTATCTTAGCCCTATAACACTCTCCTAATTCATTATCAACCATTAGTTTCTCCTGGATCAAAATAAATCAGAGTAACGGATCAGCACCCTAAAAATAGGGCATAAGAGCATGTATCTAAATAAATCTGTTAAGGATAAGAGAAATGAAGAATTGTTCAAGATTAGTTGAGTACATACTGATGTGATTCGAATGTGATGAATGTTGATCGAATCAGACTTTGGATGAAGTAATGGGAGAAAAAACTATGAATGAGGCACTTGGGATCTCAATTATGGTGGATAAGAGCCTCTATTGTATGCTGAAAAATAAAAGAGAGGGCTGGGTGAGTTTAATTGAAATTAGGGACAATTTGGTCATTTCACACAAAATGTTAGGGGTGAATGGTTTGGCCACACGATTATCCAAACCATTCAACAATCATGCATGAAACACTACCTCATGAGGGGACCTGCTTGTTTTGGTCACACGGTTTGGGAAACCATATTCCAACCATGCAAAATGGCTATGCTAAAAACTGCAGACCATCCGCACGAGTGTGTAGTCTAATCTTCCAAGTTTCCTAAAACCATGAAACCCCTACTACTCACTGTAAATCCCCATATTTTTAGGAGTAAACATGCATCCTACCCCCATATGGTTTCTCCTAACCATTCAACTAGTCTATTTTTCCCACCGGTTGAAGTTCTAATCTCTACAAAAGCCCCAGACACCCCCAAAATAAATGTGAACTCACTAAGAATCCATATTAGGTATAAAATAAATAATTAGACCAAAATTTAAAAGGATCTATTCTTGAGTGAAAAAAAAATCTCTTACATTCTTCCCCTCTTAAATAAACTCATCCCCATGTTCGCCTTCCAAGGGTGGAGAAACACTTCCTGAGAACAACTTCATCCATTGTGCATGTATGTTGACCTCCCACTCCAAAGTCTCATCCTTTACATGTATTTTATTCTATATAAACTATACTAAAGGGATATATCAACCTTAGAGACACTTATTACTCTATTAAATGATGTGTATAGGACACTCCTCAAAAGAAGCATCATCATCTAACTCAACATCCTCATGATCAAAGGTAAGAGATGGTTCAACATGATAATGACAAAGCCATGAAATGTGGAAGATATTGTGCATGGAATGGGACCTATGAGGTAATAGTAACTAGTAGGCTACCAACCCAACTCTCTCCCAAATCTCAAAATACCCTAAATAATAAGATAATACCTTCCCTTTCCTTTGTATATATATATGCCCAAGCCTGGGAAAAACCTATAGGGAAACACGATCCATGACCTCAAACTCTAGAGGCCATCAACGGTGATCAAAATAAGATTTCCATCTAGACTAAATCATAGAAATACACTTCTTGATTTGATGAACCTTCTCTAAATTCTCCTAAATGATATGAGCATATAATATGGTTGTCTCTCCTACCTCTAGCCATCATAGGGGTGAACAGCACATCCTGCCATACAATGCCTCAAAGGGAGCCATCTGAGTCATCACCTAAAATATATTATTATAGGTGAACTCAATGAGAGAAATATGCTTCTCCCAAGAACCTCCAAAATCAAGGATGAATTCTTGAAGCATTCCCACTAAAACATATATCATCCATTCCAAATGGATATTTTTATAAGGGTGAAAGGTCATGATTAGAAGCACATGTGTACCCATGTCTCTCTATAACCCCTGCTAGAACTGTGATGTGAAATGAGAATCCCTATTTGAAAAAATAATAATACGGACCCCATGTTGTTGTATAATCCCATACACATAAAATATTCCCATATCATCAACTGATAATTTCTCTCATATAGGAAGGAAGTGGGATACTTTCGTCATTTGGTCCATGATTACCCAAATTGTGTCACTCCCTCTAGGTGACCCCGACAAGCTAGATATGAAATTCATTGCAACATATTCCCATTTCCATTCCATTAATAGAAGCAGATGTAACAAGCCTATAGGTCACTAGTACTCCTTATTCACCTACTGAAAGGTGGAATGCCTAGTGATAAAACCTGTTATCTAAAGTTTCATCCCAACCACCAATATTGGCATAGCATATCTCGATACTTCTTGGATCTTCCGAGATAAACTGACCACTAAAAAGAATGTGACTCTTGCATATATTCCCCTCTCATATATGTAGGAACCCTGAAACGTCCATGTATATGGATAATATCATCTCTTTTAATAGACCAATCCAGAGGCAGTTTATCTCTAGAAATAATCCCTCGGAGAACCAAGCCTTCAGGATATTGAAACTTTCTACTCTTTACCTTATCAATGAGTGAAGAGTTAACTATTAATGATGGGAGATAATATTGATTGTGACTCCCATGAAACTTTAGATGCAACTCAGAAAATAGGTCCATAAATTTCTATTCATCATTCGCTTCCTGCACAGCCTATGCCTATGTTTTCCGACTCAGTGGATCTGCTACTGCATTTCCCTTTCTAGGTGTATAGTTAAGCTCAAAATCAAATGATTTTAAGGTATTAAACCCATATCCCCCATTCTATATGCAATTCAAGCTATGTATATATATATTTTTGGATATTACGATCTGTATACACCATAAAGCACTCACCCAACAAATAATGTCTCCAGGAATGTAAGACATGGAAAATGCCACTAGATCGAGGCCATGTATCTAATAAATTCTCTTTTAGTTCACAAATTCTGAGATCTTTACACAATGAATCTATCCACATGCATCATCACTTCTCCCAGCCCGATGCTTAATGCATCACAAAACACTATATATCATCTTCTAGGCTTAGGATGAATCAGAATAGGTGTCGAAACAAGCCTTCCTTTCATCTCATGAAAGGATTTATCACACACTTATGACCATAGAAACTTAATAACCTTCTTCATAATATTGGTAATAGGTGAATCATGGCATGATAAGTATTATGTAAAATTCATGTAATATCTAGCCAACATCAAGAAACTCTTTATACCGAACATGTTCTTGGGAATCCCCCAGGAAACTACAACACTCACCTTCTCTAGGTCATCTGATACTCCTGATTCCAAGATAATGTGACCTGAGAAGTGAAATTTTTCAATCTAGAAGTGGAACTTAGAAAGAATTTAATATATCTTATGCTCCCTAAATGTAATTAGAATGATCTAAAGATATCGAGCATGGCCGCTATGAGTGTGAGAATACACTAAGATTTATTCCACAAAGAACACGACAAAAGAATCCAGGTGGGGATGGAAAACCCTATTTATAAAATCCATGAAAATGGAAGGTGCATTTATAAGATCGAACAACATAATAAGGTACTCATACATACCATAAAAACTATGAAATTTTGTATGAGGTGTGTCTGAATGATTAAATCACAACTAATGATACCCTGATCTTAGGTCGATCTTTGAGAATACCCTAGCTACTCAAAGTTGATCAAAGAGATCATCTATATGAGGTAGTGGATACTATTTCTTAACTTCCATCTTTCTTAACCACTAGTAATTCTTGCATAGCCTAAGTTCCCCATCCACCTTATTGGAGAAAAGCATGGGTGAACCCCCTGAGTAAGTATTAGGTCTGATAAAGTCTTTAGATTTTAGATCCTCTGACTATCTCTTGAGCTCCTGGAGCTCAATAGGTTTCATCATGTATGAAGGAATTGACACTAGAGATTCTCTTAGAATGAGATCAATTGTGAACTCTACTTTTCTCTCAGAAGGTAAGCCAGAAAAATCATCATTAAGGAAATCCCTGAAATAATCTACTATGGGACGAAATTATGACAGATGTATTCCCTACTCCTCCATGAAGATACTTTAAGTATGGTCAGTATATCCATTGATCCCATGATTCTCTGGTATAGCTCTACTATACTAGATATTCCAATCACCCTTGTGAAGATAATTTTTTCCCTCTAGTGATGTAAACACCACCCTACAATGATATTATTCCAAAAATGAATGTTATGGAACCATCTAATACATCCTAAGAATGAAATTAATGACCATTATCTTGAAAACAAAGAAGTCCCATGAGATGGAATAACTACCTACCTCAAGGGGATAGTCCATGCATTGGTGTATTACCTCATACCGTACAACCAACAGCGTATACAAGGACATCGTACAATATTAATAAATAATCTACAACCTAAGACTTCCCATGGTGGATAAATAGATAAAAGATTTTGAAGCACCTATATCAAATAATGAAGATACAATACTATAGGCTACAAGAATATTACCTCATACTGTATATAGTACTGCACTCTGATTCTATGGTATCAGTTGTAAGTCATTCAACTGGCCTAATATGCATCCCTATTCCATAGCTTGGCAACCCTAAGTATGACTGTTCGGATATCATTGAGGATCTAGAGTGTTTCTACCATGGCCATGACCTCCTCAGACCTTCCGAATCTACTCCAAATCCCCGCTTGATGTGGAATAAAATATCCTACCCCTGAATGTGGATCTGGTGTGGATCCTCTTACACTGGAAGCTGATGGAATGGTTTGACAAAATATCTAATGATTCCCCATACAGACAAAATCATCGAACTCCATTGGGTATCTATCACACTGCGGCTTTATATTCCCCTACCGTATACACTGATGGAATACAATGGAGGTTCCAGTGCAGTAACTCTGACTACCATTGCTCTGATGTGAAACCTTAAGGGAATGATTCCTGCTACCATAAGAAATATTGACCTACCTTGTCAATAATCCTCTATTCCCGGTAATATCACCTTCCCTCAGATTTTTCTTAGTGATAAGATCTTGATTAATGATCTTAGAAAAGGTAGGTATTAAAAATACATTCACTTGAGTACATATAACATACTGGAGCTCATCCTTGAAACGTTGTGCTCACAATATATCATCACTAGCTAGAAGCAGTGAAAAGAAATGTAACTCAGTGAAACAAACTAAATAGACCATGATAGATATAACACCCTACTCCAGATTCTTGGAACCTCTGGCTTAGTCATCTCTCATCATCTAAGGAAAGAAGTGATCATAGAAGGCGGTCTAGAAATCATCCCAGATGATATCCTGATGACGACCAGCCTCAGTAATCACATTCCACTTGTGATTGGCTGAACCAAGTATCATATACATAGAAATATTAACCCTCCTATCTAGAGTCATCTCCAAATGAATAAAGATAGATGAAGTGGACTCTCCCCAAGACTCAACAGTGTGTGAACCACCATCCCCTAAGAAGGTGGGAGGATGCTGCTGCTGGAAATCATGAGTCAGATCATCCATAGTATGTAGAGGTCATGGAACACCTATCATGGATTGTATCTGACAAAGAAAACTCTCATGAGGATAAGATTCAATTCCCAAATTAGGTATAATAGGAAATGCATTAAGTGGAACTCTTGGTGGTAAGACTGGTAGTTCCGGGACCACCACTACTTTAGTGTGTTCTCCATCACCTTTCTAGCACACAAAACAAGGAAACCGTGGTGGAATAGATCTAAAAATTCTAAGAACACACCTTAAAAATTTATTTAAGAGAAGATAGATACACTGGTGGAAGAATAATATAAGAATAAGGTTTCACTACCCATGGTACTACCCCAACTACCCTCTTAGAAGGACAGGTATTGGTAAGTGTTCAAGTTTAAATTATAGGGGTTCTAGTAGATTAATAGTCAACTATACCTTACCTCTTTATTTACTAACAACCATTTTAAATTTATCATTCAAGATTTATATTTAAGTCTATAATTTCTTATTTACATATCATGTTTTGATAAAAAATGGATCTTCATTCCAAGTTAATAAGGTCTCATACACCTTTTCACTAAGACAGATACCCATTTAATCTCTATTTATCCCTATCTACACTTGGTCTTGAAATGTAATGGGTAATATACTATGGCTCGACTCAGTAAATAACTCATTCCAACCCACGAGGGCCCATGCACCTTATGAATTGAAACTGGAAATCACTTAATCAGGGCCAAAGAATAGTACAAGCATAATATAACTACCATAACACAACTTAACAATGATGAAAATATAGGAAAATGAAAGTAGTGAAATACACCTATATGACATGACATATGCATGGCATGCGAATTCTAGGTGTCTATAATGATGCATGACTGATGCTTCTGTACCGTAATCTCATCGGGCCAAGGAATAAAATGAAATCCTCAGTCATAATAATAATAATAATAATAACCATCACATATCATGTACATCATCCAACGATGAATGTTTATCAACTATAATAGTCAAAATACAAACAAAAAAATTTATTTCAGGAAACTCAGAATTTACCCCAAACATGGGTTAGTTATTCCCAAGTATGAATTATAACCAAGTTTCAAAGAATTCCTATTATCCTATTGTCTCAAAATAGTAAAATAAGAAAGTAAATACCTCTTTTACCACATTGTGACATCTCGACCTGGGATCCACTCAAAGGCGCTCCTTATCCGGTTGGCGACATGGCGTCAAGCATGCCTCCCCGTATTCTAGAGGTTGCCGAATTGCAGTGAGGGACTAGGTTGTTTCAAAGGGGAGATCATTCCCCCATTACCAGAGTATAGCACAATGGATAAATATAATAATAGGTAAATAGAGTAATAAGTATAAACATATGGAACAATAGAAACATTGATTATATCGACAAGACCAATAACCCATTGTAGTAGAAGTAGACATAAATAAGTTGTAACTAATAATAATAATAATAATTTGGAAACCGAATCATATAAAATTGATGATGATACATTTCATGTCTCTAAAAATCTAGAAAACATGTTTACATGGTAGTAGGAAATACATTCTATAAAAAAAGTGCAGATAGAAATCAAAAACTATCCAGTATCCTTAGCACCATCCCAATCATCTTCTACCAAGATCCATCCTAAAGCAAGTAAGAAATTCAAGTGTCCAAAGTAGGATGCTTACCCTTATCAACACCTACATATATAAAATCTTCCCATGTAACATTGGTGGCCTAGATAGGGTGTAAGCTAAATCTCATTAGGCCACCACAAACAACATCTATGTAACGACCAGAACTTTTTAATTATATTTGTTTTCTAATTCTATGGGTATAATTAAAATGTGATTGTTGTGTTTCGATTGTTATATGACTATTGGTCAATATGACCATTGGAAACTATAATATTAACGTTGTGTTTTTATAAATATGGTTATCTTGGTTAATTAATACAGAAAGAAGATTGACTGGCCACATCCAGTAGACTCGATCCATATAAAGCCCATCTATTGGAGCTTAGGAAGGAGGTAGAATCACTGGGCTTTGCTTTGGACCAAGCCCAAGCCGAACTTCAATGTATGAAGCTTGAATGGAATCGCCAAAGGGAGAAGTTCAAGCTGATAGAAATCACCACTCAGGCAATGTTGTCTGAGACACCCCAAGATTCTATCATCATAGCACACCTTACACTTAGGCCCTATGCTGGTGTTATAAGGGGCTATGTAACGAGACCTTAGCTGCTTTGTGTAATCATTTTATATAAATAAAATTGTTATTTCTTCTTATGGAAAAGTTTGTGAATTTCAAATATCCGGATAAATATAGGATGTGTATTATTGATTAATTTAGGAAAAGGGGGTATTTTAAAATTTGTATTCATTAAATAATTAATAATGTGAAATGATTTTCAAGAAATGGTCTTCTACAGTTGTGATCAGTGAGAAAATTTAGAGTCTAAAAATATCAACTTGGTTTTTAGTGAATAGTAAAGTAGGAATAGTAACATACCCATATAAATAGTAATGAATAGTAATTTGACCAAAAAATAGAAACTTCACCCATGAATGTATAAATACATTTTAGATATCTTAAAAGTGAAAAAAAATAACATAGTTTAAGTTTTGGTATTTTTGTACACCATAAATATTTTATTAAAAATTTTATAATTAATTTAATAATTTAAAATGGAAATTTATTTTCATAAAATTTAATCATAAATTGTTACTTTATTGTCTTATGGGTATACGATATTTTTATGGGACCTTGATTACTTTTTTAAGGTGTTACAAAATGAGTTATAGTTTTAAAGTTGTATTTTTGGAATAAATAATGATTTTATTTAAAAATTAAATTAAAAAAATTTAGAAAATTATTTTCATAAAATGGACTTCATTTTTGAATTTAGAGCATCGATATTAGGTTAGGGTGAATTTTTGAGATTTTTCTGAAATAGTTGAATTTTTGGTGAATAGTGAAAATGCAGTTTTCAGTTTCGGGTGTTTAATGACATCATTAAGGGTGTAATAATTATTTAAGATTTCTGGTAGACTTATGAATATTTATATATTCTATGAGTTGTTCCAAGTGTCCAATAACATGGTAAAGCCCATGGTTTTTCAAATACCACCGATGAGGTGTCCCTTGGAAATTAATGATTTATTCACTCACTTTTCCTATAAATACCAAGACATTTCCCTCATTCATTTCATTCCAAAATCATCCTCAATGAAGTTCTTGTCTACTTACCTCCCACGGAGTCCTCCCAAGGTTGCCTCAAACCTCCCAAGGTTCCAACCATCAAGCTTTCGAAGTTACTCTTCAAGGTAAGGGATCCTATCACCCTCCTCTTTTAAGTCATGACTTCCTTTATGTTGTGTCTTATATTTTCCATCTATTTATGTTGAGGGTATGTTATTATATGTTCTTATTACTATCCATTTCATGTACAAATGATGGTAGACCCTTTCTTCTCTCATCAATTTTTTTTCTGAGTTTTTAAGTGATGTCGTTAGGCTGCCAAATTTCTCGTAAAAGAAATCACATCTTCTCTTTCCTTTCAAGTTTCCTTTTCTTGTGGTATGTCATTCAGATATCCATACCATGTTATTATATCCATGTTATTCTGTATTTATATTTTAATATGAGTTATTTATTAGTGGTTTACCCTTGTACCCTCTCTTTTTATTATTTTCTAAAACAATGTTATATAGTCGTTATGTTGTAGAAATTTTGTCTCAAAATTTCTATTTCTTTCTCTCAAGAAATTCACTTGTTTATTTATGTGAATACCCAGACCTATTTTGTTTCTATGGGTGTTCATAAATATATAAATAAGATATATTTTATTCTGTAATTGACATACATATAACCCTCACTCCCTTTCCATGGGTTATAAATGATATAATGATCTTATTTTTAAGAGCTTTTAAAATGTAATGATTTTGAAATGAAACCCATTTATTTTATTCTCTATGGGTTATTTATGAAATGTTTGATTATGATATATGTGGATCACATGAAAATAAAGACATATTAAGGGTTTTCCCTGATATCTCTCCAATTCATTGGATAAATAATTAATCTCTAGAGATGAAAAGTTTTACGATACCTTGGTGAATAACCTTGGTAATTTTTATAACACCTCGGGGATAAACCTTGGTGATATGTTCATGAATGTCTAAATGAAATGTTGTAGCCACGTATTCAAGTTATTATTCAAGTTATTTTTATTATGATATGACTATAATTCCATTTCTCATGTCCTTATGTTTTTATTCATGTTCTTATTGATGTCACAAGTAAAATGATTCCCTTATTTACCTTACCGGGCCTTCTGCTCACCCTTTCCTTTGAATGTATGTCTCCAGGTTAAGATATGCAGTAATTGTACTTAGGATGAACTTATGATGAATCCTTACAAGTGGATTAGAAGAATTTATTATGTTTTCTTTCATGTATTATGTTCCTGATTTCCAAGACACTAGACTTTAAAGATCCTTTATTTGTAAAATGTAATGAAAAGTTATGTAATAAAAAGGCGGGATGTCGTAGTTGGTATAAAAGGATACTTTAGTTATTTTTTGGAATTATGCTATGAAATCTTTAGGAAAAATCCTATAGAAAATTTTAAATATTGGAAAAATTCATGGTATTTTGGTGAGTATTAAGTAAGTCGTTTATCACGAAAATATATCCATGTCTGGATATGAGCAGGTAGAGGCAGCTCTGGCACAGAGGTACCTAGGATTGAAAACTCTGACAAGGAGTTTTAGGCTTGATCTAGGGAATCATGGTACACAACAACTGGTCTTGCTGCACTCTTGGTTATGACACTCTCGGGGGATATGTTTGGTTACTCATAATATTTTTATGAATCATTATGATGGATTTATAGAGAAACGCAATTGTTTAGAGAAGCTTTAAGACATAAATCCTTTATAGTTAAATGATTCATAAATGAAATAAATTTCTCATTAAGGTTGTATTCTTTTAGAACTGGCGGGAAATAGGAGGAACTGTGAAAATGGTGACAGTAATGGACAATGCGCTGACAGACCTCCAATGGAAGCCGGAATGGAAACATTCATGCGAATGATGAACCAACTGACTCAAGTTATGGGAAATAACTTGAATCAAGATGAGATATTGATCTCACTATGAAGGGAACAACATTCTGTTGAGTCCTTTATGCATCAATGACCACAAACCTTTAGTGGATCGACTGACCCATTGATTACTGAGTAGTGTATTAGCTCTATCGAGAAGATCTTTTTTGTGCTCCATTGTTCAGAGCAAGAGAAGGTCACCCTGGCTGTCTATCGCTTAGAATAAGAAGCTGATCAGTGGTGGGAGATTATTAAAAACACAAGGAAAATATTGGAGGTTGAATCTATGGAGTGGGAAGAGTTCAAAGGGATTTTATTCAGTATGTATCTCCCTCGATCCATGAGAACAAGAATGGAGTTGTTTCTCTAGCTGAAGCAGAAGGAGAATGAATCTGCCGGAATCTATGAGATGAACTTCAACCGAATTTCACTTTACACCTCTAGCTTTGTCATGGATCCAAATGGAAAGATTGATAGATTCTTCGGTGGACTGATACCTCATCTGTAGAAGAATCTAGCCAACCGAGATTATGACAGCTATGAGGAGATTGTGCGAAGTGCGATGAAAGTCTAACTAGAGTTTGGTGAGACGCAATGGTCTCATAAATCAAGAGAAAAAAAAGAGATCGATGGAGCCCAGCTTAGGGAGGATCTTTGATTAGGTAAGAGGAGCCAATAAAGTGCAACATCCCATGTGTAATAAATATGGGAAGAAGCATTTGGGGAACTACCTGCTTGAGAGCGAGAAATGCTACAAGTGTGGAAGAGATGCCATATTTCAAGGAATTGTCGTAGTGAGGTGAAACCTCAACTTCCAAACACTAAAGACAAGGGGAAGATGGTTCAATCCCTACCTGATGTCCAGTGCTTTAAGTGTGGACAACTGGGGCACTTTTCTATTCACTGTACAAATCCGAGGGCGGTGGTGGGGAACCACCATCAGCCTTAGCAAAGGCCATGGGAGAAAGGTCTTGATTTTTCTATCATGACAGCTGAAGTTGAAGATCCAAATGATGTGGTAGTAGGTACTCTTGTTGTTCTCTCAAATATATCAAGTACTTTGTTTGATTCTGGTTCTATGCATTCCTTTATTTCCTCTAAGTTTGCAAAAAAAATCGAATCAACCCCCGACTTGATAAAAGTAGAGTTATCAGTCAATAATCCTGGTGGTATTATCCAAGCATCATCAGTGTTTAGAAACTCTAGTATCTTCTTTGGTGGGCACAATATTATCACAAATCTAGTATTCATTCCCATGCTGGAATTCGACATTATACTAGGTATGGACTGGCTCTCAAAGTATAATGCTAAGATAAAATGCAGAAGTAAGGAAATCTCAGTAGTTTGGAATAGAAAACCTACAGTTATCTTCCAAGGAGATATATCTCAACCTGATATTTGTCTAGTAGAACCTCTTATATCCTTCTTTATGGAATTGATCGGTGAAGAAGAAGAAGGAAATGAGAGTTTGAGGATAGAAAATTTACCCATCGTCCAGGAATACATTGACGTATTTCCTAAGGAGTTGCATGGACCTCCCCCAGAAAGAGAGGTAGAGTTCTCCATTGAACTCATACCTGGATCTCATCCAATATCAAAGACCTCGTATAGGATGTCAAATATGGAGATAGAGGAATTAAAGAAACAACTCCAAGATCTTTTAGAGAAGGGATTTATCCGACCGAGTGTGTCCCCTTGGGGAGAACCTATTCTCTTTGTGAAGAAGAAGAAGGATGGATCGATGCGGCTATGCATTAATTATAGAGAACTGAACGAAATCACAGTAAATAAAAAATACCCTCTTCCAAGAATTTATGACTTATTTGAACAACATCATGGGGCTCAATTCTTCTCTAAGATTAATGTTCGATCTGGTTATCATCAATTGAGGGTGAAGAAAGAAGATATTCCAAAAAATGCCTTATGATCAAGATATGGGCATTATGAGTTTGTTTTTATGCCTTTTGGACTGAATAATGAACCTTCTATTTTTATGGATTTGATGAATAGAGTCTTTAAAGACTATCTTGATAACTTTTTGATAGTTTTTATTGATGATATTATGATATATTCCAAAAGTTGTGAGGAGCATAGGGATCATATAAGGGTTATTTTTCAAACTCTACGAAAGGAGATACTTTTTGGAAAGTTTAGTAAATGTGAATTCTGGTTACAAAAAGTTGCTTTCTTGGGACACATTGTTACCAATGAAGGAATAACAGTTGACCCTGCAAAGACAAAAATTTTAGAGGAGTGGCCTCAGCCTACAACAATAACTGAGATTCGTAGTTTCCTTGGATTAGTAGGATATTATAGGAGGTTTTTGAAAAACTTTTCACTAATTTATAATCCATTAACCAAGTTAACTCGAAAAGTGGTCAAGTTCATCTGGACAAAGGAGTGTGAGGAAATTTTCCAAGAGCTGAAGAAGAGATTGGTTACTGCACCTGTGTTAACTCTTCCCTCAAGTGGAGAAGGATTCGTTATTTTTATCGATGCATATCTAAAAGGTCTTGGGTGCGTCCTCATGAAAAATGAAAAGGTCATTGCTTATGCATCTCGACAGTTGAAGACTCATGAGCAGAACTATCCTACGCATGATCTGGAGGTGGCGGCGGTCGTTTTTGCTCTGAAGATATGGAGGCACTATCTTTATGGGGATAAATGTGATATATACACAGACCATCAAAGTTTGAAGTATATTTTCACACAAAAGGAATTGAACATGAGACAAAGGAAATGGTTGGAACTCCTTAAAGACTATGATTGTTCAATTCATTATCATCCCGAAAGAGCAAACAAAGTCGATGATGCATTAAGCAGGAAAGACCCAGTTGTTCTTTCCATGATGAGGATTCAAAAATATCCATTGATCAATGACCTAGTAAAGCTAGACATGGGAATTATAAGGGAAAAGACATCAGAAACCCTAACCCAAATGATTTCTCAACCATCATTACTAGAGAAGATCAAGAAATCTCAGAAAGAAGATCCTTTGTTACAGAAGAAGTTTGAGGCTACGAAGGATGGGAAGTTTCCTGGGTTCAATACTGATCAAGAATTTGTACTAAAATTTCATACAAGACTATGTGTTCCATATATTCTGGAAATAAAGAAGGAGCTGATGGATAAAGCTCATAGCTCTACTTTCTTTATACATCTTGGTAGCACAAAAATGTATAGGGACCATCATGATCATTATTGGTGGGATAATATAAAAAGGGAGATTTCTTACTACACTTCAAGTTAACTAGTATGTTAGCAAGTGAAAGCAGAGCGAAAACTTCCTAAAGGGGTATTGTAACCACTACCCATACCAGCATGGAAGTGGGACAATATCACTATGGACTTCGTCACTGGTCTCCCAAGAACTTCAAAAGTAAATAATGCGATATGGGTTATTGTGGACTGTCTCACCAAGACTTCCCATTTTATCTCCATTCGGTAAGATTTCTCTCTTGATCAACTTTCCAAGATTTACGTGAAGGAAGTGGTAAGGATGCATGGAGTTCCACTTTCTATCGTATCTGATCATGATCCAAGGTTCACATCAATATTATGGAGAAGTCTTAAACAATATTTGATCACTGAATTGAATTTCAGTATGGTCTATCACCCCCAAACTGATGTCCAATCCGAAAGGACTATTCAAACACTCGAGGACATGCTGAGAACTTTCCCAATAGAATTTAAAGGTGGATGGGATCAACATCTCTCTTTAGTTGAGTTCTCTTACAACAACAGCTTCTACTCAAGAATTCAAATGGCACCCTATGAATCTCTATATGGGAATATATGTAGAACTCCTACTTGTTGGGATGAAGCTGGTGAGAGCAAGCTTATTGGGCCTGATCTTGTGCAAGAGATGATAGAAAAGGTCCATGCCATCCAACAACACATTAAGGCTGCTTAGAGTTGGCAAAAGAGCTATGCCGACAACCATCGAAGGTACTTGAAGTTTGATGTTGGTGACAAAGTCTTTCTTTGGATTTCACCTTGGAAGAGAGTCATGAGGTTTGGGAAGAAAGGGAAGCTCATCCCTAGGTACATTGGCCCATATGAAATCCTTGATCGTGTGGGAGCAGTGGCCTATCGGCTTGCACTTCCTCCAAATCTAGCCCAAGTTCATGATGTTTTCCACGTATCCCGCTTGAGTAAGTACATACCTGACCCTTCACATGTACTAAATCCAGAGGTGGTGCAACTGGAACATGACCTCTCTTATGAGGAGTAGCCGGTGGAGATCTTGGATCATAGAGACAGGGTTCTACGCAACAAAACTACCCACCTTGTTAAGGTGTTGTGGAGGAACCAAAAATATGAAGAATCCACGTGGGAAATGGAGGAGTCTATGAGACAGAAGTACCCACACCTTTTCCCATCATAGGGTACGAGATAAAATTTTGGGGATGAAATTTCTTAATGGGGTAAGATTTTAACAACCCGAACTTTTTAATTATATTTGTTTCCTAATTTTGTTGGTATAATTAAAATGTGACTGTTGTGTTTTGACTATTATATGACTGTTGGTCAATATGACCGTTGGAAACTATAATCTTAACATTGTGTTTTTATAAATATGGTTATCTTGTTTAATTAATACAGAAAGAAGATTTACTGGTCTCATCCAGCATACTCGAGCCATATGAATCTCATCTATCAGAGCTTGAGAAGGAGGCAGCATCACTGGGCTTTGCTCTGGACCAATCCCAAGCCGAACTTCAACATATGAAGCTTGAACGGAATCACCTAAGGGAGAAGTTCAAGCTGATAGAAATCACCACTCAGGAAATGTTGTCCGAGCCACCCCAAGATTCTATCACCATAGCACACCTTACACTTAGGTCCTATGATGGTGTTATAAGGGGCTATGTAACGAGATCTTAGCTGCTTTGTGTAATCCTTTTATATAAATAAAATTTTTATTTCTTCTTATGGAAAATTTTGTGAATTTCAAATATCCAGATAAATATAGGATGTGTATTATTGGTGAATTTAGGAAAAAGGTGGTATTTTAAAAAATTTTTGTATACATTAAATAATTAATAATGTGAAATTATTTTCAAAAAATGGTCTTCAACAGTTGTGATCAATGAGAAATTTATAGTCTAATAAGATCAACTTTGTTGTTAGTGAATAGTAAAGTAGGAATAGTAACATACCCATATGAATAGTAAGGAATTGTAATTTGACCAAAAAAATAGAAACTTCACCCATGAATGTATAAATACATTTTAGACATATTAAAAGTGAAAAAATGATCATAGTTTAAGTTTTGGAATTTTTGTACGCCATAAATATTTTATTTAAAATTTTATAATTAATTTAATAATTTAAAATGGAAATGTATTTTTATATAATTTAATCATAAATTGTTACTTTATTTTCTTATGGTTATACGATATTTTTATGGGACCTTGATTACTTTTTTAAGGTGTTACAAAATGAGTTATAGTTTTAAAGTTGTATTTTTGGAATAAATAATGATTTTATTTAAAAATTAAATTAAAAATACTTAGAAAATTATTTTCATAAAATGGACTTAATTTTTGAATTCATATCATCATATTAGGTTAGGGTGAATTTTTGATATTTTTCTGAAACAGTTGAATTTTTTGTGAATAGTAAAAATGTAGTTCTAAGTTTCAGGTGTTTAATGACATCATTAATGGTGTATTAATGATTTAATATTTCTGGTAGACTTATGAATAGTTATATATGCTATGAAGTGTCCCAAGTGGCCAATACCATGGGAAAATACCATGGGAAAGCCCATGGTTTTTCAAATACCACCGATGAGGTGTCCCTTGGAAATTAATAATTTATTCACTCACTTTTCCTATAAATATCAAGCCATTTCCCTCAATAATTTCATTCCAAAATCATACTCAACGAATTTCAGGTCTCCTTACCTCACAAGGAGTCCTCCAAAGGTTCCCTAAAGCCTCCCAAGGTCCCGACCTTCTCGCTTTCGAAGTTACTCTTCAAGGTAAGGTATCCTATCACCCTCCTCTTTTAAGTCATGACTTCCTTTATGTTGTATCTTATATTTCCCATCTCTTTATGTTGAGGGTATGTTCTTATTACTGTCTATTTCATGTCTAAATTATGAGATACCCATTATTCTCTCATCAATTTGTTTTCTGAATTTTTAAGTGACGTCGTTAGGCTACCGAATTTCTCGTAAAAGAAATTGCATCTTCTCTTTCCATTCAAGTTTCATTTTCTTGTGGTATGTCATTCAAATATCCATACCATTTTCTTATCTCCATGTTATTATTTATTTATATTTTAATATGAGTTATTTATGATTGGGTTACCCTTTTACCCTCTCTTTTTATTATTTTCTAAAACCATGTTATATAGCTGTTATGCTGCAAAAATTTCATCTCAAAATTTCTATCTCTTTCTCTCAAGAAATTCCCATTTTTATTTATGCGAATATCCAGACCTATTTCGTTTCAATGGGTGTTCATAAATATATATTTGATTCTTTAATTGACATACATATAACCCTCACTCCCTTTCCATGGGTTATAAATGATATAATGATCTTATTTTTAAGATCTTGTAAAACGTCACGATTTTGAAATGAAAACCATTTCTTTTATTCTCTATGGGTTATTTATGAAATATTTGATTATGATCTATGTGGATCACGTGAAAATAAATACATATTAAGGGTGAACCCTGATATCTCTCCAATGCATTGGGTAAATAATTAATCTCTAGAGATGACAAGTTTCACAATACCTTGGTGAATAACCTTGGTAATTTTTATGATACCTTAGGGATAAAACTTGGTGATATTTTCATGAATGTCTAAATGAAATGTTGTAGCCACATATTAAAGTTATTATTAATGTTCTTTTTATTATGATATTCCTATAATTCCATTGATCTTTGCCTTATGTTCTTATTCAAGTTCTTATTGATGTCACAAGTAAACTGATTCCCTTATTTACCTTACTAGGCCTTCTTCTCACCCTTTCCTTTGAATGTATGTCTCCAGGTTATGATATGAAGTAATTGTACTTAGGAAGAACTTATGATGAAGCCTTACAAGTGGATTATAAGAATATTTTATGTTTTTTTCATGTATTAAGTTCTTGATTTCCAAGACACTAGACTTTAAAGATCCTTTGTTTGTAAAATATAATGAAAAGTTATGTAATAAAAAGGCAGGATGTCATAATATATACCATCTAATCAGTGTAATATATAATAAAACAGTGTGCAATAATATATATATATAATAGTAATCAATATAGTAATGTAAATACCCCAGTACCTGCTTTACCATTAGCAGATGTCTGAACATGTAATTATTTCATTAATTAGTTATGTTCTAGTTTACATAGTAAGTCACAATAGGTATAACCATCACTGACATCATTTCATGATAATAATATTTAAGGATTAAAGATATAATAAGGCATCATTTGATGATGGTAATAATAATTAATAGGATTCAAGGTAATGGCTAAGGAATCCTTGACCTCATGGGTCAATCCAACTCGGTGATAACCTGTAGTCTGGCTATAAGGAGTCTGTATGTAATCCAAGGGGTATCTCAAAAGTAATTCTATTGTAATTTGATTCTAACTGATTCCAAGGATCTCATCCAAGGAAAAATTAGATAAAAATTTATTTTTCCCAATGGGTGTATCTATGGAACCACATGTCTGTAGATGTTAAGATAGATCCAAGGTGTGTATCCAAGGAATCATAATATCTAAATGACAATGGAGGGATCCTACGAGGTCATATCGATCATCCTATGGTAGACAAGGAATAGGTTCCAAGCTGGGTATCACCCTTAGAAAAAGACATCCATGAATCAAAATAGAATCCATGAGTTCTCAAGGAATTTCCTTAGGAATCCAAGGCCAGATCAACTCTGACCACTCCTATAATGGTGAACAGGTCCATATGAAATAGGCACATTATATATGATTCATTTATTATATTAGGGCATGTAATTCTCATAAAATTTAATAGGTCATTTGGTTCAAGATTGTGCCTATCATTAGTGTGATAAGGCATAACAAATCATGAAACAATTTAATACTTAAACTACTTGTTCATTAATTGGGTTCACTCTACAACCTTCCATTAAGTATGGTAATGTGTCCTATGAACATGAAACCATGTCAACAATTAAATTCAATTAGGCTAAGTGATACATATATTATTCTTTCTATTTACAAATGATATTCATCTATTATATTAAAACACTTGCCCTAAAAGGGTCGAGTGATATATACATTTAATAACTATTAATAGTTAATTCATTTAATTTAAACACGTACCTTTATCATGGTCAAGTCATAGCACATCTGAATGGTGGGAAAATAGACATAACAAGCTACTAAAACCATAATTAAAGGAACTCCCTACTTGGGGTAGTTGATATTGAAGTCATAACCTCAAATTATGATGAAAATATATAAAAATGGTCTTATAATGTGATTAAAACTACTATAAGTAAGGCATATGAATTTCACAGCCAATGATCTATGAAATCGATGTGTTTACAATGACAAAAATTAATAAAATAGTGTGATTCGAGGGATGAGTCATAGACCACCTACCTTATCCCTATAACACTCCCTCCATCTTGTATTAGCCTTTAATTTGTCCTGGATTGGAAGAAACATTAAGAACATATCAATAACTTAAAAATAGGGAATTAGAGCCTGCATCTAAATAAATCCATTGAGGAGAATGGAAACAAAGAATGGCTCAAGATGAATCGATTGCTTATCGATGTGAAACCAACATGATGAATGGTGATAGAATCAGACTTAGGATGGAGGAATGGGATCAGAACCTATGAAGGAGGAACTTTGGATATCAAAATGGGAGAAAAGGTCCTCCTCTATAAGCTAGAAAATAAAAGAGATGGGTGGGTGAGTTTAATAGAAATTAGGGGAATTTTTTCATTTCACCCAAAATTTTAGGGGCATTCCATTTGGATGAACGTTTGGCCAAACTATATGCCAACTATGCATGTATCACTACCTCAAGAGGGTAACTACATGATTAGGCAGCATGGTTTGGGAAATTGTGCGCTAATTGTGCAAAATGGCTCTGCTAAAAACTACAGACCATTTTCATGGGAGTGCGGTCTAATTTGTATGGTTTACTCAAACTGTGCAGCCCCTTGCTTCTCACTATTAATACCCGCATAGTTAGGGGTAACCGTGCATCCAACCCTGCATGATTTCTCCTAACTATGTTTCTAGTCTGTTTTTCCCCACCAGCTGGGGTTCTGAGCTCCGAACAAGCCCTGAACACCCCTGAAACTACCATGAACTCACTAGTCATCCATATTATGTTCAAAATAAATAATTAGACTAAAATTTAAAGGATCCATATGTGAGTTAAAAATAAGGTTCTTACATTACATATACTCTTTTGGGATATTTTGTATTGATACCATCCTTATTCCTCTTATGAATGGTTTATTATTATTTTGACCAAGGATAGTATTAACATTCACTTCCTTTATTAATTTTTATTGAAATTTACATTCCCTTGAATTATGCATTTTCCTATGATCATTGGACATTAAATTTCCCCTAAATATCCATATTATTTATCATTGATATGTTTATTGGTTAAACTGTTATCATTTCTACATAAATTGTTCTACCTTTAAAGTTATTTACTTATTTATTGAAATATTGATAAATTGGTATTCTTTAATAAATTTAGATATTTTATGATAATACTGAACATACTAGGGAACTTAAACGATGTTTTTGGGCTGAGTATTTTAAAAAAATCATTGTCAGAATAATGAAACTTTTCATCTCTGATGATCTAAGCCCCGATACAGTCTGAGGATTTCACATAAATTAATCTGAGCACAAAAACATAAACCTAAAAACATACATGTTCAGATCTTAATCTGAGCTCAACTGAAACTCATCACCAGTGATCATTTCTTGAAGGATCCATAATAGTATCCCTAAATATCGTTCACATGTGCTTCAAAAATCAACAGGAGCATCGATCAACGAATTCCGGGTGCTGGGGCGGAGATTCAATGATACCTTCATTGCCCCAACGATCACTATATCAACAAACTTGCAATGTGTGGGGGAGAACTCAATCCAAATTCCTAGATCAATAGTCTCTCTCTAAATATAGAGAGAGGAGAGAGAGGATCTATAATTCTCTCTGTGAATAGTACATGGTGAGAGCCTCTCTCCACCTATTTATAGTGGATGATCAAAATACCTGGATGGGTTCCCCATCCCCCATTTATTTAATGTCCACTATATAAATAATTATGATGAACTAGACTACTTCAATTTTATTGATTATTTTATCACATACTTATAATATATATTAAATATATTACATGATAAAACCGAGTCATTTAACACGAATCACCATTCGCAATAATATTAAATTAACCTAGAATATTAAAATAATATTTGTTCTATTGATATTATTTCTCATATTTACATAAATTTTAAATAAATTTTATAAATAATTTCAACATCAATTTTACTTTACTTGAATAATATGTTTTTATTTATTTATCGGTGATCGAAAAATTAGACAACACTCGGACCCTATGGTGGGGACCACCATGTCCAATACACCTATTCAACTGAATATGGTAGATTATTGAATATGCTATTGTGTATGACCCTCTAGGACCTTATCTTGATAACATTGATTAAAATTAATATACCAAGAGTAGAGTCAAGAAACCCATCAGGTCCCATAAAGAGATAAGGACTTTCATGGAAACAACAACCAATCTATGAACACTTACTGTGTACTATAATATCTTTGTCTTTAAATATCTCATAAATTAGGATGTACACTTGATTCATCTGCCTTTTCTAGTTTTATTATTTGTTGATCAAACTGGATGTATTTACCTTTCAACTGCTTTGAGAAAAAGACTTATGAAGGTAAAACTATCTTGGTCAACCGGGCATGAGATATATTACTTCCTTAACTTGGAAGCGAAAAATCTTTTCATGGCCATTCAACCAATGTCATACCACCAATGAAGCACCCAAAAAAATCTACCTCACCATGATTTCATTATCATGGTTTTTTATTGCATCAAAGTAGGTGATCAAATGGAACACAATAGTAATGATCTCAAGTAATGACACTAATACGCATGTCCGTATATAGGAACAACCAATGAAATCCCAAATATGTTATGTTCCAATTGGTGGGTATGTCCTCATGATCTCATTACTATAGATCGCCAATTTTGAAATTCATAAGAATAAGTATAAATACTTATGATCCCCAAGCACCTGATAGACAGACATCTACTGTTTCCAGTCAGTAAGATGTATCTAGACCATAAGACCATTGTTTAAGATTAATTTCATAGTATCTTAAGGTTCTCATTATAACATGGGACCTTATATAACCTTTTGATATTATAATTAATATATATAAATTAATATTAAATAGTGGGTTCAAAGAAGCATACACTATAATATTAATAAATTATTTTGTATATCTAACTGTATACGCGATATTGTAATCAAAAAGTATTGTTAAAGTTGGTTTTAGGGAACCCACTATTACAACACTCTTACTTGTACTAGATCCACCTTGATAATGGAAATTTTTAGAACTCACATGATAAAGATCATGTTTCTACTGAGTAACGGATTTATCTGATGGGTCTATTATGTTTCCAACACATGGCTATTCTATTATATGTGACCTCATCTCCTTGAGTGAAATTTCTCAAGAGATGGTAACCCTAGGTATATCCCTTTTTTCTACTGTCAAAAATTGACCTCTTGGATAGTATTAGTAACAAGATAATCATTATTATAAAACCTTACTTGTTAGGTGAAATTCCAAGAACTAGAAAAAAATTGTATTTAATAATTGCTCCTTAGCTTCCTCAGAAGTTTCAATGTACTCAGTTTTGTAGGTATGTCTACCATTGGATTTTATGAGCATGTATCACTCAACACATTATCCTAACTATGATACTAGATCAAATTGATCTAATGGAAAACTAATTTTTTCCCATAAAAATTAGTACCCCTTCTTCTCTATATACTAGATACATATCTTTTATACTTTCCCAAGTACAATTAGAT
Organism: Viscum album; assembly: GCA_963277665.1. NCBI lineage: Eukaryota > Viridiplantae > Streptophyta > Magnoliopsida > Santalales > Viscaceae > Viscum > Viscum album. The sequence goes on along the minus strand of OY728121.1, from coordinate 197,236,344 downwards.
AGTTTTGATAGCATCCCGTGTAGTTCTCTTAGATATAACTGATATTTTCCTACTATTAAGTATATACTAGCTATATCAATTCATTTACATATTATGGAATACGTTATTGATCCATCACTAAGGAATATAGAATTCAACTCACCACTTAATCTCCTCCTATTACTTTACATATTCACTTAGAGAGATTTATTCCATGTGACATTGACAACAATTTTTCCCTTGAATTATTCAAAATTGTATTTTTCAATAGCATGTCAATATATGTACAATTAACTAGGTTCGAACAACCGTTATATATACCTCAGTAGATCTTATTCCCCAGAACTTAGGTTTCTACTTTAATTCAATCTCTAGAGAAATACTTTTAACCCAATTTTAATTAGTTGTAAGAACAAAACCTATTTTCGATATTTTTCTAAATATATTTCTCTTAGAAAGATATGGTTCTCCGACTAACCTTTGGAAGACACATGGAAAATATTCATTTCAAATTAATATTTTATGATAAAGATGATTAATTTAATCCTAAACTGTATTTAAGTAATTTTCACCCTTATTGACATTATGTGATGTTAACATATCTTTCGGGTTGCATCATACAGACACCTTCCATAAAATATCATCTTGACATCCAACTACCAATTAATTGATCATAGACATTAGTTATGACAAGTAAAATTCAAATGGATTTAGTCATATCGAATTGTTATTACCAATCGAGCCTTATTGGTACTTCACTTATACCATCCATGTATCAACTCACTTGAATACCCACCATAGTATTGAATTTATAACTCCCTTTACACTTTGATACATGGAATCCATTATTGAATTTTAATTGACCTTGTCATACGTAGTTAATTTCCATTTACTACTTTCTTGTAGGAATTATTATTCCTACTGAATAATGTATCGTTGACCATGGTGAATATAAAAACCATCACTATGGTTTTAACCTTCCTACACAATATGTGTCTCTCGAACATACTTGTTCCACATTCACTTGTGCGACTTGTTACTATGAAAACTATACGTGCATCTCTGGGATTGATTAAACCCAAGTCAATCCAGCTCCCACTATCTCAAGTAGAGATGTGAACCATCATATAGAAATTTTATATACTACTTGACTGTCACTTTTTATCTTAGGGATTTATGTAATATCCTAAGAAATCGTTAGGATAATTACTAAGATGCACAATGTATTTATCTTGTTGCAAGTTTATTTATATCCTAACAAATCCTTTGCATCTAAACACATGTCTTATGACATTATGGATTTCCATTAATTATGACTTGTATGATATCCATTTATCATGATAGTTAGAATATGGTTATGGGATATCGTGGTTATTTTCAAAGCACATCTTGAAATATAATGGAAATTTTTTCGAGTTGTGACATTGATTCTACTTACATCATGACTATGATGTATCAAATGTGAATTTAGAAACTACTCCATGATATGTTTTGTTGATAAAATTTAACATGTAATACTTGTCATCTATCCTCCCTATAAACATAACTTTTGTGATGTAGATAAGGTAATGTGCATTTATGAATTACTCTACGCTACATTTTAATGATCGAAGAACGCTTGGTCAAGATATTCTTCAGCATGTCAGCTTGAAGTAACTCATATCTTCTGAAAATTCATATACATCACTCTCACATTCCTTAATTACTTAATAGAATATTATGAAGTATATTTACCACTATCTTCCCCTTGTAATAGTCCACGCTTTCTTGTTGAACTAATTCCGAAAGATTTGTGGAATTCCTTTATTTCTAAAGTTTTCTTTGTCCAAATTAAATATGTAGATAATACCAAAGGTGTTTATATTTATTGATCCTAAAAACTAAAGTGGGTATATAATTGACTTCCCCTTTTAGTTTTAAATGATAAAGAATAAACTTGAAACAACTGGGTAAATAATTCTTACATTTTACATTCATCACTTTTTTCCTATGACTCAAGTTCCACTAAACTATTGGTTGAGTGTAAAACACCAAAAACAACATTCATTCCTAAACCTGGAATAATGTCTCATTTTTTCCAAAGGAAAGATGAGATAAATTTTTTGTTTTTACTCAACAATAGGTTCACTATAATCATTTTCTTGGCAATTAGAAGTTTTTTTCTTCTCGTCATTGACTTAGGAATCACCATTTATCAGTCGCTTGGAGAATACACCTTACTTCTTATAATTTTTCTATTAGGTACTTGGTTAATGTATTTAAATACACATATGTGAAAGGAATATGGTATTTAATACCCAAGAAGCATGTTAGAAACATTAATTGATGAATTTACACTGAAGAAGAAGCGAGTACATGCTTATTCAATTCAGTTTACAGTATTTAACTTCTATAGATTTTATTTCAAGTTATGTGATACAAATAACCACATGTTTAATAATCAACCTCATCATTGAAAGATTTTGTGAATGTTCCTTTGGAATTGCACTTTCCATTGGCCTTTTCTCTTTTCTGTTGAACTTGTTCACCATAAGAATTAAATATTGTACTTTCTTTATGTTCTTAACTACTTGGAAAAGCTTACCTAAAAGGTAATGTAGAATTTTATCCATCCTATTCATTTGTAATAACAAAACTGGATTAATCAAGTGTAAATGAGAATAGTATTATTTTAATGATCATGATATATATTTCATATTTACACAATGTATGTGTAATAATCACTATTCATATTTTTCTTCACTTTCTCCTCGCAAACTTCTCGGAGATTAGACAACGTGTTATATCATCCATGTCTCGAAGTTACTACCCCAAAAAACATCGAATGTTGATGATAGCATAATGACATAAAAATCATATGCACTATACATGAGTATCCTATAAGATATTTTATACCCTATTTTACTGAGGTGGATTTATAGGTATCAGGACACCAACACCTTGAATTTATGATATAGTAGTATTATGCGCAAGCACCTATACTACCCTTGAAAAATCATTCTAGTTTGGACAATTAATTTGTCCAATATATATAATTGTTCATTTATGTTGTGTTACTTTCCATTTTATAAAAAATAAAATTCAAGCATATTGTACTTTTATCTTCATTACCAATTTAGAAATTATTGATTGATTAATTAAATCATTAGATGTATCCCATTATTTTATCGAATTCTAGGAATCATATGTGGTAGAATCGAAATACTCTATCACTTGAGTATTCTAGTGGTAATGATCCTTAAACCTCCCCTCATAGTCTATAGGCTTTGGCTACACCACTACATAGAGGGTTTAAGGTAGGAATTTGACTGGCCAGCCACATTAACTCGTGGTTCCTTGATCTATTGAATGAATTACCAGCTTCTAAAATCATAACATGATTTACCCAACGTTTGAATCTAAAATGATAGCAAGTTATCTTTGGTTAATCCTTACTACCACTTTAGTTATGTCAACCCTCCACTCTCATAATAACTCCTCAGTAGTAAGAGGCACCCTCATCTTTGGCATGATGAGCTTCCCAAACACCAAGATTTATTCCAATTTTAATTATGGAAGGTGGTTGATGACTTAATATTTACATGAGGGTTTTTGTATTTTTTTTGTCTCGATGAATGTAATACATTTCTATTAATCTTGTTCATTCTATGTTTTCATACTCACAACTGAACATTAATAGAAAAACATATGTCACTTCTTTATGAATTTTATTATTTATTATTTTATATATTTTCCCACTGTTATAAAAAGCATACAATAATAAATAAATTCAAAAAGGAAACCTACTACCTGACTGGTCTTGAGCATTTAAAATGGCGTAGGGGAACCATAATTGAGTAGTCGCTTGATGCATGATGCAACTCACCCCATCTAGAGTGCTTCCTTGACTTGGAATTTTCTACATCTTACATTGTCCTCATCATGGCATACCACCTCATCTTGGAGGGGTCCATGACATTCATCATCTTCATCAATTGTACAAAAATACATGCACACATACGAGGGGAACTATGGGTACAATTTACATCACATAAAATGGACACGGTGGTCCTTATACAAATTGACCAAAAAATAAAAGAGGATTCCCCAACCATATAAAATAATTAATTACATTCATCGCACATAGTTTAAAATAATTAATTAAATAAAATTATACATACAAAGACTAGTTCTCAAGACCAGTAAGCAAGTAAAATTAAAGCATGAAAAAATAAATTGCATTAAATTAAAGTATGAGAGATATTTAATTAAATTAAATGAATTATAAAATTAAAATAATTTATTTATTTTTGGTATGATATTAATTATATTCTAAGGCCAAAAAATAAAATTAATTGATTAATTTAATTTAATTCCAAAATTAAATTAATTTTTATCTCCTGGTATTAAATTGTTTTACACCAAATTAATGTATTAATTAATTTAATTTTGTGATAAAATTAAATTAATTAATTTAATTAATTTTGATTAATTTAAATAGCTTTTTGGACCCTAAAAACCCCTCTCTTTCCCATTACAGGTCATTTTGAACCCACACAGACCCAAAACGGACCAGTCAAAGCTCGTGATTGCCTATTATGGGCCAGACCGGCTAGCCCAAACCCCATCCGGATTGGGTGGACCTACCTGGTCCATTTTTGAAGTGATTCAGGCCTGGAAGAACCCTTTACGGATTACCCCCCCCCCCCCCCCCCCCGCCAAATCTAGCCATTGACACCCATGGAAGGGTGGTCTGTGGGTGGTTCTCAGCTCGAGTCGGTCGATGTGGTGGCACCCGAGTGGACGATCGGAGGTCCAGCGGTGCGGGGTATGCCTAGGGTGTGGTGAACAGTGGCGTGGTCTTGTCATGAGGGGTTCACGGCAGCCGGGGTAGCATCATCCAATGCTTCTAGGTCAGGGTACCTCCGTGAGTAGGGAGGAAAGCACTGGTACCAAGGGGCTTTGGCCATAGAAGACGGTGACACGACTTAGGAGGAGCCTGCGACATCTGGCGGTAGATCTTGCCATGGGTAGGTCGTCCAATGGCTCGGATGAGAAGTGCCTTGGTAGGGCTAGCTTAGGGTTTCGGGCCAGTGGTAATGGAGAGCTGTAGGAGGGCTAACTTTTAGGCAGGAGCTCAATGGTTGGCAGTGACAGCTTTCAAGGAGCTCGCAGTGGATGGGGCGGTGGCTAGATCTTGCTACATCCAAGGGACTATGACATCGACATGGTGTTCCTTCCGGCTTTGGATCTCTTAGTGGTGTCGTAGGAGCTGTAGATCCACTGTATCTCATTGGTAAAGGACAACCATGGTGGCACGGGGTAGCCCTCCTAAGAGGAATTCGGTGGGGGTGTCGGAGTTATAAGGACCCGGAATTAAAACATTACATAATATTGAATTAAATGAATAATTCACATTGAGGATATTTTCATGTTTAGAGTTTTAGAGAATTAGTCCATAACTATTACATAACAACTTTAATATTACAAGTAGACACTACTACTCAGTATCCATTTTTTTCATAAAATAAAAACTCTTAAAAAGAAACATGTCTAGTTCTATATTTTAGACAGCATGACTTTTCCATGATCTCATCCTTGACCCTATTCATCTTTAAGTCTAGTGGAAAACATTTCAAAAACTTGGGATGAGCATAAAAATCTCAGTAAGGGTTATAAAATAAGAAATGAAAACATTATCCCATCAATAAATACAAATCAATGAAACCATACTTTTCAATCATAACATACCTTACGAAATCATAAGATTTATGAATAACACACACAAATCATAAATCATAAAGGTTACTTATGGAATCCATATCAAACTTACATTGTAGTTATCACAGCTACATAGGGAGTTACACTTGGAATACCCATCATGGTATATTCCTTAAATCTCTAAGGAGAAACATCACGTTCACCCCTGTCACATTACCCAATGCATTGGAGAGCTATCTCGGGCTCACTCGCCCTAGGTTTATCACAGAACCACCCGTATACGTAAACAATGCCCAATAACCATAAAATAATCATAACATATAACATATGTATAAAGTAAAGATAACATTTCCACATTCCAATATATCAAATCAAGATATTGAAATAAACAATGTTTTATCAAATCATTTTCAAAACCATTTAAAAATTGATTTTTGAATCAAAGTGTCCCATACCAATTTGAAGCTTTTAAATTAATTATAATTTGAAAAAATTAATTTCCATATAAATAAATCCTAAAACCCATTTTTAAAACATGGTCATTAATGAGGAATATTTAGAAGAATAAATCTTTAAAACATTTAAAACGATCTTTTAGTTAAAGAGTTTTTTAACAAAAAGGAGAGACGCTTGAATACAAATAATTGAGGAATAACATTTAATCAAAACTTTATAATATCATGAGAATAAATGTATTCATGAAATATTATTCCAAAGGACAGTATATACACCACATAAGAGTGAATTGGTGCATAACAACAATGAAGTCTCAATGGAAATGTAAATTGAGATGGAATCCCTTATAAAGATGGTATCCTTAAATTAAGGATAAATCAATCACATAATTATGTGTGAAAAATATAAATACACCCAATATAAGTGGATATTAAGTGTAAAAAAATCATAGTTCATTCACACATATTCATAGGACGACATGTTCAAGAAGTACAAGTTGAACCCAAAGAATTGAAATTAGGTTAAGAAGTTCCCGTATAAAAATTCGACAGCCTAACAGAATCACTTTAAAATTAAGAAAATGAGTTGATGTGATAAAAAGGGTATCTCATCACTTGGACATAAAGTTTAAATCAATAAGTATATGAAAGAACATATCCCAACATAATAAGATATATGTTAAAAGACATAACGAAAAGAAGTCTTTTAAAAAAAGGAGGGTGAAAGATTCCCTTACCGATTTGGTAACTTACAAAACATACGCCACATGAAAGAAGAATCATGCAATGAAGATGTAAATACTCATAAATGAAAGTATATTACACAAAGAGTACAATCATGGACAGTACATACGCCGCACAAAAGGAAATAGTGGCCAATATAGCATGAATCTCACAGGAATAAAAAGTGAGATGAAAAACTCTTACTTCATTGTATTCAAATTGAATCATATGACCAAATGTTAATAACCACCCAATGAATCATAGAATACCATGAATATAATTAGAATCATTATAATATATATCAAATGGCAGTACAAAATACACCACATGCAATGAATAAGTGACGAACAATGGAAATCTCATGGAATTAAAAGTGAGATAAGAAAATCCTTTACCTTGTGTCCGACTTGACTCGATCGTTCTTTAATCTCCTGAATAATAAACTGAAGTTAATTTATACTTGCTTAAGAACCTTTTTCAAGTTTATTATTCCTTTTATATCACTTATTACCATGTTATAAATATTATTTTATCATTTAAGTTAATAACGTCCATTTTGTTGATATTTGGTACTTGAGTCAAAAATGAACACCATATATTTACAAGTTGTCCATGCGGCCAGTAGTTCATTATATCCAGAATGAAATTAATTATTTATATATCATATATAACATATATATCCAGTATATTCATGTATTTATAATAGTACATAACATTTTGAGGTAAGAAATGAAATGCATCATTCATGGAGACGGAAAGTCGTACATACGCATGAACGCTACTTCCATTTCTATTTATTATTTTAATGGAATTAAAAACAAAATGATACATAGTTATATTATAATTCCATTATAATATCATATACGATATTATTAACTCTATCCTTTATATGTCCCACAAAAGGCATTAGCGAGTCATATCACTTTGAGGGGGCGGTAGTCCGCACTTGCTCTAATGAGATTATCGTATTTACCCACTATGAAAACCATAAAGGAGTGATATTAATGGGAAGTAAATAAGAATAAGGAAATAATAAACATTATATATATAATATATAAATAAATTTCCTCCATAATGGCCACCATGAGAGGCGGAAATAGATAATTGAACAATCATCATTTTGTGAGGTGTTAGTTTTCTATCCACAGAAACATTATGTTCTTCACCCATTAGATGGAGGTGTGTGTAAGTGTAGTTCGAATTCATATTATAAAAAATCCAAGTATATTGAGGATATTGGTGTTTTTACAAAATAAATTAATAAAAAGAGTTTAGGGGTTGGAGAAGTAAAATAAAAGAAAACGAATTAAGAGAAACCGTTACCTTTAATTTGGGTAACTCCCTTTGGTTTGAACCAAAGGAATTCTTGAAGTGTCTTCTGCCTAAGTTAAGGCATATAGGTAGAGGATAGGGATGTAGGGAGCTTAATTGGGAAGATTTTGGATGATCAAAATTGCTTGAGAGGTGTGAGGTATTGGTTAGAAGTGGTCTATTTTTATAAGGGAGAGGAGGGTCTCTTTTGGAAAGTGTGAAAATATTATTTTATAATATAATGATATTCGGTTTCTAAAGGTCCAAAAATAATTATAGACGAAGATAAGATGACTAATGGTCGAAATATAATCATCCAATAGTAATTGTACAGGTTTTGGATAATATTATAATCATTATAATCTTATTTATTTAAATCATTTATTAATGAGGTAAATACTGCATCATTATTGTGTCATGAATAATTTTATTTATTCGATGTCTAAAAATTATAAAAAAAATAAAATCATGTAGGAAATATTCTTAGTTTTCCAATGAATATTTATAGATAAACATATTATTTATATAACACCATATAAAAATTACTTTACTAAAATATTTTTTTATGTCATTTTTGCCTTTACATTAAATTAATTAATCTAAAGTGTCATTATCATTTATATGTGAATCCATGGGGTCCCAAAATAGACCCAAGTATGCCTATGGTCGGACATTACTCATCCAATAAGGTTAGGATAAGTGTTAAGATAATTTGGAATTATTATAATATTCTTTTTACCTTGAATTGCCCTATTTACCTTTAACTGCGGTAAAAAAAAGTCAAAAGTTACTATTCACCAAAAATTATTCTCATCTTAATGAACCGCATTTTATTTCTTGATAACAACCATGTATGTAGTATTTTTTATATTAAATACACAGATGTGGTAAAATTTCATTTAAATGAAAAAGTCAGCTTTTTTAACTACCGCTAAGTGGTTTCACTATTCATCAAAAATTGAAGTTTTTCAGAAAAATACCAAAAATTCAGCCTAAGATATATTTGATATTCCAAATTCAAAAATGATGTATATTTTACAAAATTAAAAACATAAAAGTGTCGTTAATTGATTTTAAAATTAATTCTCATTTTTAAAACAAATAGCGTGTTTTTAAGAAACAATAACTATCAAAAGATTGACACTTGTTTATGTCCAATTTCAAAGTGAAATTAATTCAAATAACCAACATTGGATTAAATGGTAAAAATATATTCTAATTACACATTAAAACTAATTTAAATGATAATATAACCATATAAATAAATTATATTAAAACATATTTTTGAATTAAAATACAATATTTACACTATTCATAAAAAATGAACTTTTTCAGAAAAATTCCAAAAATTTAAACAAAGTAAATTTTGATGTCCTCATTCTAAAGAAGGATTTTATTTGGTCATATAGAACGTATTAAATTGAACAAAACTATATTTAAAAAGGGTTCTCCATTAAAAGGCGGTAAATCATCCTTTTAATGTAAATTATGCTTAAAATTTGATTCATTCACATTTTAAGCCTTTAACTTTTATTGGATAAATGTAAATATATTTAACAAACATGTATAATCATATTTTATTTAGTTTTGTTCATTCCCACCAATACAATGGTTATGAGTTAACGACCATTTAAAATAAAAATATTATATTATTAGTGTGTAACGTAAGATTTCAAAGAAACATGTTGTTGTGTATCGGGTACTCTATCGAACATAGCATCCCCTTTAATGTAAAATTAATATTTAATTCACAAATATTAATAAATATGAAAAGTTTCTTATTCCTTATTTATACGGGATGTTACATCCTTCCCCCCTTTTGGGAATTGCGTCCTCACAATTTTAAAACTGGGCTTGGAAACTTCATTAAAATTCCCACATCGGAAAAGAGTTAATAAAAATATCACTTTAAAATAAAGGAAGAGAAGTACAAAGGTTACCCGAGACAACAGATACTAGGATTCCATGAAAACATGGAGATGAAAGAGAGAACAAACGGTCAAGTTCTGATGGAGAGTGATAGAAAACATGATTAGGAGAAAGTTAACCACCATAAAATCACAAACATGTGATGGGTTCAACGGTTATTGATTCCCCAGTAGGAAAAGTTTACAGAAAAAGTTTTTGTTTTAAGTTACTTTTCATTGAGGAATCTATTTATGAGATTAACTAAAAACATAAGGAAACACAATTACTTTTCATGTAGACTTTTATCCTTCACTAGATTTCTAACACAAACTCATATTTCCTCCATACAATGAGTATTCAGGATGACTTGTTTACATTAAAATTTCTATAATCAACTTTGAGAGAATAAAATAATCCAAAAAAGATGAACTATATATTTCCCATGTCTTTAGATATTAACTAAAACCAAAACTTTTAGTACAAGATCAGATAATCCCCAAAAAGGATAAACTTTTACATAAAGAGAAACTACTCTTAATCTCTAAAATTTGTCTTAACAAAACCCAAATTTCAACAAAGACCATTCAATAAACAATTGTCCCTAAAATTCTTCAAAAGTAATCCAAAATTGATTGTAACCCAAATCTCATAAGGATTTAATTACATAGACTTCCAAGATACATCTTAACATTTATCTCCAAGTAACACGAGTTACTCATAAAGTCTCATATTGAAAAGTAATTAACCTAATCACATATTCTCCATGATTAGTTAATCATTTTCATAAATAAATAAAATCATCATGTGTCCATAATAAAAACATAGATTCTTCCAAACTAAAATTTCAACCATTATTCCACAATTGAAATCCCATATTATTCAATATTCCATAGGAATATAGTGTTTCCTCAAAAGAGAGAACGTGTTCCACAACAACCTTTTATCACTTAATCACTAAATCATTTTTCAATACTAAGTATATCCATTTGATAAAACAAAAGTTCCAAAAATAAACTTATTCTTGTTTCATAAAAACATTTTACTAAAATAATAAGTCATACTAACCTGGGACTTCAAGTAGGTTAGTGATAGGCGATGCGCCCTTATCGCCCTTCGGTTGTGGGTTCGATTCCTGTATCCTTACCGGATGCGATGGGTTGTCACCCATCCTACGGGTTGTCCTTTTTATAAAACTCAAAAATAACCCTAACATGTTTTAACCTCAATGGTTTCCTTATACCTCTTATTTTCATCCAAATTCATTATGATCTCAACATCTTAATTCATGAAGTCTTATTTCACCGACATATGATAAAATAAAACAATCCCCAAAATGAAGAACATCATACCTTGATCATGGTGTCCATTTGGTTTCATTGTCATCTTGTTCACGTAGGTATAAGGTCCATGCATTGCAATAATGATTTAGAGATCCATCAAAATCATTTTCTTCCTCTATCCAAATACACCTTGTACAACATGGGTCATATGGGCGTTCACAGAAAAATAGTTTTGGAAAATAATCATGTATGAAATATAATTTCAAAACATCTGATAAAACATGATTTCTATAAAACAGTCGAATAGAATTTGAGTTGAAACTTTCAATTAACGGTCCTTTTAAAATACCATAAGTATGTGCTGAGAGACTATATTTTAAAATCAAATATAAATAGGTTGTGCAAGGGTCTCCTTCTTCATCACCTTTTTAAAATCATAATATGCTTCAAAATCTTGTGATAAGGTAAAATATTTGAAAATGCCATGATAATATTTGCCTTTCTTGAAAATATGAGAATATTGTGAAAATATGATTTTTCTAAATACAACCCATGATCCACGATGATAAAAAGGTATAGTGGAGGTGTTTTATATCTCAAACAACTACTTTCAAGTGATTTGTATGTGAGAAAAAGTTTCACAATCATCTGAACATGACTTTGCAATAATTATTGCAAGCATGTCATCAGGAAGAGATAGGAATGTCGTTTGAGATCCTCTAACTTCCATTTGTAAATGAAATTCCTTGATTTGAAAAAGTTATAAAACAAGGATTTAACTAAAATAATAGATATGTAATAACCATATGTCTAACGAAAACTCCTAATCCCTAAAGTTGTTTAAACCGACCTCTGATACCAACTATAAGGACTCGGCATTAAAACATTACATAATATTGAATTAAATGAATAATTCACGATCTTTTTAGATTTAGAGTTTTAGAGAATTAGGCCATAACTATTACATAACAACATGAATATTACAAGTAGACACTACTACTCAGTATCCATTTTTTTCATAAAATAAAAACTCTTAAAAAGAAACATGTCTAGTTCCATATTTTAGACATCATGATTTTTCCATGATCCAATACTTGACCCTATTAATCTTTAAGTCCTGTGGAAAAAACATTTCAAAAACTTGGGATGATCATAAAAAGCTCAGTGAGGGTTATAAAATAAGAAAGGAAAACATTATCCCATCAATAAATACAAATCAATGAAACCATACTTTTCAATCATAACATACCTTACGAAATCATAAGATTTATGAATAACACACACAAATCATAAATCATAAAGGTTACTTATGGAATCCATATCAAACTTACATTGTAGCTATCATAGCTATATAGGGAGTTACACTTGGAATACCCATCATGGTATATTCCCTAAATCTCTTAGGAGAAACATCACGTTCACCACTATCACGTTACCCAATGCATTGGAGAGCTATCTTAGGCTCACCCGCCCTAGGTTTATCACAGAACCACCCGTATACGTAAACAATGCCCAATAACCATAACATAATCATAACATATAACACATGTATAAAGTAAAGATAACATTTCCACATTCCAATATATCAAATCAAGATATTGAAATAAACAATGTTTTATCAAATCATTTTCAAAACCATTTAAAAAGTGATTTTTGAATCAAAGTGTCCCATAAAAATTTGAAGATTTTAAATGAATTATAATTTTAAAACATTAATTTCCATACAAACAAATCCTAAAACCAATTTTGAAAACATGGTCATTAATGAGAAATATTTATAAGAATAAATCTTTAAAACATTTAAAACTATCTTTTAGTTAAAGAGTTTTTTAACAAAAAGGAAAGACGCTTGAATACAAATAATTGTGGAATAACATTTAATAAAAACTTTATAATATCATGAAAATAAAGGTATTCATGATATATTATTCCAAAGGACAGTATATATACCACATAAGAGTGAATTGGTGCATAACAACAGTGAAGTCTCAATGGAAATGTAAATTGAGATGAAATCCCTTATAAAGATGGTGTCCTTAAATTAAGGATAAATCAATCACATAATTATGTGTGAAAAATATAAATACACCCAATATAAGTGGATATTAAGTGTAAAACAATCATAGTTCATTAACACATATTCATAGGATGACATGTTCAAGAAGTATAAGTTGAACCCAAAGAATTGAAATTAGGTTAAGAAGTTCCCTTGTAAAAATTTGACATCCTAACGGTGTCACTTTAAAATTCAGAAAATGAGTTGATGAGATAAAAATGGTATATCATAACATGGACATAAAGTTTACATCAATAAGGATATAAAAGAACATATCCAAACATAATAATATATATGTTAAAAGAACTAACGAAAAGAAGTCTTTAAAAAAAAGGAGGGTGAAAGATTCCCTTACCGATTTGGTAACTTACAAAACATACACCACATAAAAGAAGAATCATACTATGAATATTTAAATACTCATAAATTAAATTAAATTACACAAATAGTACAATCATGGACAGTACATATGCCACACAAAAGGAAATAGTGGCCAATATAGCATGAATCTCACGGGAATAAAAAGTGAGATGAAAAACCCTTACTTCATTGTATTCAAATTGAATCGTATGACCAAAAGTTAATAACCACCAAATGAATCACAAGATACCATGAATAAAATGATAATCATGATAATATATATCAAATGGAAGTACACAATACACCACATGAAATGAATAAGTGACGAACAATGGAAATCTCAAGGAATTAAAAGTGAGATAAGAAAATCCCTTACCTTGTGTCTGACATGACTCAATCATTCTTTAATCTCCTTAATAATAAAATAAAGTTAATTTCAACTTGATTAAGAACCTTTTTCAAGTTTATTATTCCTTTTATATCACTTATTACCATGTTATAAATATTATGTTATCATTTAAGTTAATAACGTCCCTTTTGTTGATATTTGGTGCTTGAGTCAAAAATGAACACCTTATATTTACAAGTTGTCCATGTGGTCATTAGTTCATTATATCCATAATGACATTCATTATTTATGCAACACCCCATGTTTCCAGGGTACGCTTCTCTTTGAATAATACAGTAGCGTGTGTTGTACGCAACTTCAAGATTCTAACACACCGCGGCCAATCAAAGTAGTCGTTATGAATAGTAATACCCACTTTTTGAAATTATATAAATTTTATATTTTAAAATGGACTTCATTTTTGGATTTGGAATATCGAAATTAGCCTATGTTGAAATTTTGATATTTTTCTGAGAACTTCCAATTTTTGATGAATAGTAAAAAAATACTAAAAAAACAACTTTTTTAATCAAAATAATTTATAGTGATAAATTATACTATTGAGTGGTTTCAAAGTATAATTAGAATATAATTTTACCATTTTATTCAATGGTGGTCATTATAATTAATTTCACTTTGAAATTGGACATAAACAATTGTCAATCTTTTGATTGATATTGTTTCTTAAAAACACGCTATTTGTTTTGACAACGAGAATTAATTATAAAATTAATTAATGAAACTTATATGTTTGGAATTTTGTAAAATAGACATCATTTTTGAATTCAGAATATCAATTATATCTTAGGGTGAATTTTTTGTATTTTTCTGAAAAACATCGATTTTTGATGAATAGTGAAACCACTAAGTGGTAGTTAAAAAACTGATTTTTCATTTAAATGAAATTTTACCACCTCTGTGATTTGAATTTAAAAAATCCAACATACATGTTTGTCATTAGAAATAAAAATGTGGTTCAATGAGATGAAAATAATTTTTGGTGAATAGTAACTTTTAAGTTTTATTAATCACAATTCAAGGTAATTAGTGAAATTTAAGGTAAAAATGATATTATAAAAATATGAAAATAGCTTTACACTTGTCCTAACATTATTGGATGAGTCATGTCCTACCAAGAAAATCCATGGGTAAACTTGGGGACCCCATGGATCCACTTGGGTAAGAAAATGACATTAATAACTTTTTATTTAAAGTAAAAATAAAATTGTCACAAACATGTGTTGTTTTACTAAAACAATTATTACATGGGGTTATATAAGTTAACTTTTCGACTATAAATATTAATTGGAAAGCTAAAAATATTTCCTAAATCATGATATTTTTTTTATAATTTTTAGACATTAAATAAATTAAATATTTTATGACACTAAGATGATGTTGTGATTACCTCATTAATTAACGATTTAAATAAAATGAAAACATAATGTAAAATATAAGACTTTCACTTGTCAAAAACCTATTGGATAAGTATATTTAGAACCCTTATCACCTTATCCTAGAAATATATAATTTGGGACCTTTGAAATCCGAAAATAACTTCATAATAATGTAACATTTCATGACTTTCCAAGAGTGCCCCTCCTCTCCTCTTATAAAAGGCCCCCACCTCTACCACCTTATTCACACCATAAAATCCATTTGGATCAGACAAACTCTACCCAAATACTCTCTAAAATTACCTATATTACTCCTAGAATCCTCACTTTGGGCAGAAGTCTTCCCAAGGAATCCTTTTTCTCAAATCAAGAAGAGTTACCTGATTTTAAGGTAATGTCTTCTCTTATGTTATTTTGTTTTATTTTGCTTCTCCAACCCCTTAAACTCTTTTTATTACTTCCTTTTGTAACAAAACCAGTATATTAAATATACAAGGATGTTTTTATGAGAAGTATTTGATTTAAACTTACAAATACCTTCATCTAATGGTTAAATAACATACTGTTTCTGTGGGTGGAAAATTACTGCCTCACGAAACGATGATTGTTCAATCTTCTTTTAACACCTCTCATGGTGGCCATTAAGATGTCACTATATTTATATATGATATATATTATGTTTATTTTTTTCTTATGCTTATGTATTTTTCATTTATGTCATACCTTTATGATTTCCATTATGGGTAAACGCGATAATTTCATTTTAGGAAGTGCAGACTACCGCCCCCTCAAAGTGATTTGAATCGTTAATGCCATATGTGGGACGTGTAAAGGATGGAGTAAATGATATTATATATGATATTATATTTTAATTATAATACACCTTTATATCATTATGATCTCATTCCATTAAATACTAAATAGAAATGAAAGTAGCGTTCATGCGTACGTACGGCTTACCATCTCCATGAACGATGCATTTCATTTCTTACCTCTAAATGTTATGTAAGATTATAAGTGCATATATATACTGGATATATATGATATATATGATATCTAAATCATGAATATAATTCTACATATAATGGATATTTTATCACATGAACAACTTGTAATTATAAGAAGTTTATTTTTGACTCAAGTACCAAAGATCGACAAAACGACCGTTATTAACTTAAATAATTACATAATGTTAATAACATGGTAATAAGTGATATAAAAGGAATAATGAACTTGAAAAATGTTCTTAAGAAATTATAAATTAACTCTATTTTATTATTCAGGATTTTAAAGAACGATCGAGTCAAGTCGGACATGAGGTAAGGGACTTCGTCTCAATCTCCTTTCATTGAGGCATATTTTGTTTTATAAACAACTTTCTTTTATACGGTGTATAAACCCCTTTTACTTTTACATTTATTCAAAAGGAATATTTTTTATATGAAGTTTTTTACTAAATTACAAAAGGGAATGTATTTTTTTTCATACGTATGTGGCGACAATGACTTCTTCGCTGCCGTGACCATTATTTGAGTTTCGGATTTCTCTACAAGCCATAACTTTTTTTAAAATGAAAAAATAAATACCAAGTTTTGCTTTTTTTTATTTGGTATTGAAAATGGTTTTATTATATCAATTTATTGTATTGATATCTTGTGATTGAAATGTGGAAATTTTATGTTTCCTTTATGCATGTTTTATGTACGATTATGTTATGGTTTATGATAAGTTTAAACCTATTCATATGAGGAATGAATTGGACTTAATAAGTGATAGGTGGAGCCCGCTATAGCTCCTCGATGAATCGGTAGGTATCATGAGACAAACTAGTGTATTGGCACGAGGCCTTGAAAAAATCTTATTTGTAGTCTTGGCACGAGACCTTAACTACGTGGTTATGATAGTATGGCATTATGCATTCTATCTTTATGAAAGTGGTTATTGATATTTCATGTGATTATTCGACTAGTATAATATCCATGTGAATAAGTAAATGGAATTATTTCATTTTATTTTTCCATATTATGCTAAAGTTTAAGTTTAAAAGGCTTTTGTTTTAGTTATAAATTGCCTTAAATGTTTATGTTTATTTATGAAAGTTTTCACTATATTGTTATCCTTACTGAGCATCTGAGTTCACCCCTTTCAATGTTTTAATTTTTCCAAGATGTGAAGAAGTATTTTATGAATGACCTAAAGGGATAGTCAGAAGGGGATATGAGTCTGTACTATGGAGATCACGTTATTGTAGTTTTTCACTTTATGATGTAATGTAAGGTTTATGAATGTATCTATTGTTTTCAAGGATACTAAACTAATCGGTCTTTAGAGACTTGATCTTTTGTGATCATGCCAATGTTACGTAATAATGCACCAACTCTAGGTAACTGGGGTCGGGGCGTTACAGTTGGTATCATAGGCAGTTTAGTACTAACCTTGGAAGCTAGATTTAGATGAACTCTGATTAGAGAACATAGCCCTAAGATAGACTTTCAGGATTAGTATAGAAGAACTTCCTAGAATTTTGGTATTATAAATATTTTTTGAGTTTTCCGAGCAATAAATCCATGTTTGGATACGAGTAGGTAGAGGCGGCTCTGTTACAGATGTACCTAGGGGTAAAACCCGAAAACACCGCTTTGAGCTAGACTCGATTAGGAACTGGTGCACGACAACGGGCCTTGCTGCACTCTTGGTTACGACACTCCTAAGGGATATGCTTAGGATAATTCTCATTTTCTTTAAAAACCATTATGAAGGGTTTATGAGTATATACTTCCTCAAAGAAAACATGTTTATGATTATGGATTATATCCATAAATAGTTCAATTTATGTTAAGTGTTTTGCAAGTTTTCTATTATGTATTTCGATTCATAAACTAATCTAGTTTATGACATTGTTTAGAAATGGATCCTAGTGGAAGGAATAGAAACTGTATCAATGAACGCACTCCATGTATGGATTTCCCTCCTGCTCAAGATAATTATAATGGAGCTGGTGATACAACTGGTGCTGATTAGCTTATCACCATACTGGAAAAACTCACTCAGGTTATGAATAATAACCTTACCCATATGGAGCACCCTGATCCACAACGTGGTGGATCAATGTTAAATCATTTCATGAGGCAACAACTGCTAACATTTAATGGGGTTACAAATCCATTAGTAGATGAACAATGGATAAAGTACTTAGAAAAAATATTCCACACCTTGGGAAGTAGTAAAAGGGAGAAAGTTTTCATGGCAGTTTACCGCCTCACTGGAGATGTCGATCAATGGTGGTCACCGAATCAAAACACAAAGGAAGATGAAGAAGTATCAAGTATGGAATGGAGGGAGTTTAAGGAAATTTTCTTAGAAAAATACTTTCCACATGACCATCGAGCAGATATGGAAAGGAAATTTATGAGTCTGAGACAAAAGGAGGATGAGAATGTCACAAAGTATGAGGCCAACTTTACAAGGTTAGCGAGGTATGTTGCAGATTATATACGTAATCCAAGAATTAAGATTGATTGTTTCTTTGATGGGTTAAAACCGTTTCTCCGTCGAGCTTTAGTATCACAGTCTTTCACAATGTACGAAGATATAGTCTCGTGTTCTATCAAGACAGAAAAGGAATTATCTAAATCTTATGACAATAAAGTAAAGCAAGAGAATAAGAGAACGGTGGAACAAGAGACAGATAAAGGGAAAAAGGGAAAGAAGGATTTTCCATTATGAGATAATTATGGGAAGAATCACCACGGTACTTGCCTAAAAGGAATGGGAGTTTGTTATAAATGTGGAGAAAATGGTCACCAGGATCATGATTGCAAGGGAAAGAAAGAGGATATCAATGTTGAATGCTATAATTGTAGGGAAATAGGGAATTATGAAAATGAATGTCCTAAGCATCAGGGAAACTTACCTCAGAAAAGGCCAAGGGATCAAGGCCAATCTTATGTTGTTACTACAGTTGAAGTGGAATAATAAATGTATTGGTGCTTTTGGACTCAAGGATTATATTCTGGTTATAAGAATAATGTGATATATATAAGGATTATACTACAGTACTTGTTGTTTTCATTAAGGTTTTAATATGATGAAGGTAATCATATTTTTAGTATGTGACAATAATAGAAACTTTACTTTGTTTGGGGAATCTGATTTTACAATTGATTTTGGAATTTAGAGACCTTTTAGAGAAAGTCTGGATAGAGGTATTTTGGATAACTATAAAGGTTGGAATGGATTATGTTGAACTTTGGATAGTATTGTTTATGGTTAAAACATTTCTGACGATTATTTTTTTTGAAATATTATAATACTATAGTTTTAGGATAAGGACAACCTGCAGGTTGGGGGATAACTCATCACGTTGGACAAAGTTGCAGGAATCGAACCCACAACCATAGTGTGACAGGATTTTATTACCTACCAATAGGCTACAGGAAGTCCCTAGTTATTTAAAAATAGTTTTCCTAATCTAAATGGTATGTGTTAATATTTGGAACCTTGTACGATTAGGATAAATATAATATTTTTGAGTTCTATTATCTTTTTGAGTAAAAGATGAGTTTGTGGTAGAAATTAGTTGAAGGTTGAAACTATACTTTTCAAGCATATATATATATACCTATTTGTTATTCTATGAATAAATTAATTCCTAAACTTTAGGGAAGGGATATTAAAACAAAAATGTGTTATCCTAATACCTTATGTTTTGTTGAATTGATGATATTTTAAATCACCATAGATTGAAGGATTTGAGGCCCTCAATTTTACTCTTGCTTGTGATTGATGACCTCAATCACACCCTAAAAATATTTACATTTTCCCTCATATTATTTTTCTCTAATTTCCACCAATGTTCTCCTAATCGAGATCATAATTTGGTGGTGAATTTTTCATTTCTCTTTTTTTCTTATTAAGGCTAAATTTTATTAACCTTATTTCCGATGTGGGTTTTCCACAAAGGTATTCACTATTTTCAACATTTCATTTTCTAAGAACATTTTCAAATTGCGAGGACTCAATTTATTGAAGGAGGGGAGAATTTAACACCCCAAGTTTCAACAGTACGCTTCTCTTTGAACAATACAGTAGCGTGTGTTGTACGCAACTTCGAGATTCTAACACACTGCGACCAATCAAAGTAGCCGTTATGAATAGTAATACCCACTTTTTTAAATTATATAAATTTTATATTTCAAAATGGACTTCATTTTTGGATTCGGAATATCAAAATTATCCTATGTTGAAATTTTGGTATTTTTCTGAGAACTTCCAATTTTTTATGAATAGTAAAAAAAATACTAAAAAAACAACTTTTTTAATCAAAATAATTTATAGTGATAAATTATACTATTGAGTGGTTTTAAAGTATAATTAGAATATAATTTTACCATTTTATCCAATGTTGGTCATTAGAATTAATTTCACTTTGAAATTGGACATAAACAATTGTCAATCTTTTGATTGATATTGTTTCTTAAAAGCACGCTATTTGTTTTGACAGCGGGAATTAATTATAAAATTAATTAATGCAACTTATATGTTTTTAATTTTTTAAAATATACATCATTTTTGAATTCGGAATATCAATTATATCTTAGGGTGAATTTTTGGTATTTTTCTGAAAAACATTAATTTTTGATGAATAGTGAAACTACTAAGTGGTAGTTAAAAAACTGATTTTTCATTTAAATGAAATTTTACCGCCTCTGTGATTTGAATTTCAAAAATCCGACATACATGGTTATCATTAGGAATCAAAATGTGGTTCAATGAGATGAAAATAATTTTTGGTGAATAGTAACTTTTAAGTTTTATTAATCGTGATTAAAGGTAATTAGTGAAAATTAAGGTAAAACTGTTATTATAAAAATATGAAAATATCTTGACACTTGTCCTACCCTTATTGGATGAGTCATGGACTACCAAGACAATTCATGGGTCAACTTGGGTACCCCATGGAGCCACTTGGGTAAGAAAATGACATTAATAACTTTTTATTTAAAGTAAAAATAAAATTGTCACAAACATGTGTTGTTTTAATAAAACAATTATTACATGGGGTTATATAAGTTAACTTTTCGACTATAAATATTCATTGGAAATATAAAAAGATTTCATACATAATGATATTTTTTTTATAATTTTTAGATATTAAATAAAATAAATTTTTTATGACACCATGATGATGCAGCAATTGCCTCATTATTTAACGATTTAAATAAAATGAAAAGATAATGTAAAATATAAGACTTACACTTGTCAAAAACCTATTGTATTAGTATATTTATAACCCTTATCACCTTATCCTAGAAATATATAATTGTGGGACCTTTTAAATCCGAAAATCACTTCATAATAATGTAACATTTCATGACTTTCCAAGAGTGCCCCTCCTCTCCTCTTATAAAAGGCCACCACCTCTACCACCTTATTCACACCATCAAATCCATTTGGCTTGGAAAACCTCTGCCCAAATACTCTCTCAACTTCCCTCTCTTACTCCTAGAAGACTCACTTTGGGAAGAAGTCTTCCCAAGGAAACCTTTGGCTCAAATCAAGAAGAGTTACCTGATTTTAAGGTAATGTCTTCTCTTATGTTCTTTTGTTTTATTTTGCTTCTCCAACCCCTTAAACTCTTTTTATTAATTTCTTTTGTAACAACACCAGTATCTTAAATGTACTATGTTGTTTTTATGAGAAGGATTTGTTTTACAATTACACATACCTTCGTCTAATGGTTAAAGAACATACTGTTTCTGTGGGTGGCGAATTACTACCTCACGAAACGATGATTGTTCAATCTTCTTTTAACACCTCTCATAGTGTCCATTAATATGTAACTATATTTATATATGATATATATTATGTTTATGTTTTCCTTATGTTTCTATATTTTTCATTTATGGCATAACTTTATGATTTCCATTATGGGTAAACGCGATAATTTCATTTTAGGAAGTGCGGACAACCGCCCCCTCAAAGTGATTTGAATCGTTAATGCCATATGTGGGACGTGTAAAGGATGGATTAAATGATATTATATATGATATTATACTATAATTATAATACACCTTTATATCATTATGATCTCATTCCATTAAATACGAAATATAAATGAAAGTAGCGTTCATGCGTACGTACGGTTTACCGTCTCCATGAATGGAGCATTTCATTTATTACCTCTAAATGTTATGTAAGATTATAAATGCATATATATACTGAATATATATGATATATATGATATATACATAATGAATATAATTCTGGATATAATGGATATGTTACCACATGAACAACTTGTAATTTTAGGAAGTTTATTTTTGACTCAAGTACCAAAGATTGACAAAACGACCGTTATTAACTTAAATAATTACATAATGTTCATAACATGGTAATAAGTGATATAAAAGGAATAATGAACTTTAAAAAGGATCTTAAGCAATTATAAATTAACTCTAGTTTATTTTTCAGGAGTTTAAATAACGATCGAGTCAAGTCGGACATGTGGTGAGGGACTTCGTCTCAATCTCCTTTCATTGAGCCATATTTTGTTTTATACACAAATTTCTTTTATACGATGTATAAACCCCTTTTACTTATACATTTATTCAAAAGGATTATTTTTTATACGAAGTGTTTTACTAAACAAAAAAAGGGAATGTATTTTTTGTCGTACGTATGCGGCGACAACGACTTCTTCACCACTGTGACCATTATTTGAGTTTCGGCTTTCTCTACAAGCCAAAATTTTTTTTAAAATGAAAAAATAAATACCAAGTTTTACTTTTTTTTTATTTGGTATTGAAAATGGTTTTATTATATCAATTTTTTTTATTGATATCTTGTGATTGAAATGTGGTAATGTTATGTTTCCTTTATGCATGTTTTATGTGATACAATTATGTTATGGTTTATGATATGTTTAAACCTGTTCATATGAGGAATGAATTGGACTTAATAAGTGACGAGTGGAGCCCACTATAGCTCCTAGATGCATCGGTAGGTCTCATGAGACAAACTAGTTTCTTGCCACGAGGCCTTGACAAAATCTTATTTGTAGTCTTGGTACGAGGCCTTGGCTACGTGGTTATGATAGACTGGCATTATGCATTCCATCATTATGAAAGTGGTTATTGGTATTGCATGTGATTATTCGACTAGTAGAATATCCATGTGAATAAGTAAATTGCATTATTTCATTTTATTTTTCCATATTATTCTGAAGTTAAAGTTTAAAAGTCTTTTGTTTCAGTTATACATTTCCTTAAATGTTTATGTTTATTTATGAAAGTTTCCACTATATTATTATCCTTACTGAGCATCTGAGCTCACCCCTTTCAATGTATTAATTTTTCCAGGATGTGAAGAAGTATTTTATGAATGAACTGTAGGGATAGTCAGAAGGGGATATGAGTGTGGAATATGTAGACCACGTTATTGTATTTTTTTCACTTTATTATGTAATGTAACGTTTATGAATGTATCTAGTGTTTCCAAGGCTACTAAACTAATCGGTCTTTCGAGACTTGATCTTTTGTGATCATGCCAATGTTACGTAATAATGCACCGACTCTAGGTAACTGGGGTCAGGGAGTTACAATTTAGATATAATATATATCATATATATCCAGTATATACATGTATTTATAATAGTACATAACATTTGGAGGTAAGAAATGAAATGCACCGTTCATGGAGATTGTAAGTCGTACGTACGCATTAACGCTACTTCCATTTCTATTTATTATTTTAATGGAATTAAAAACATAATTATACATAGTTATATTATAATTCCAGTATAATATCATATACAATATTATTAACTCCATCCTTTATACGTCCCACATAAGGCATTAACAAGTCATATCACTTTGAGGGGGCGGTAGTCCGCACTTCCTCTAATGAGATTATCGTATTTACCCACTATGGAAACCATAAAGGAGTGATATAAATGGGAAGTAAAGAAGAATAAGGAAATAATAAACATAATATATATCATATATAAATAAAGTTTCATCATAATGGCCACCAAGAGAGTTTTAAAGAGGTAAATGAAAAATCATTGTTTCGTGAGGCGTTAGTTTCCCATCCACAAAAACATTATGTTCTTCACCCATTAGATGGATGTGTGTGTAAGTGTAGTTCGAATACATATTATAACAACATCCTTGTATATTTAGGATACTTTTTTTGTTATAAAAGAAAGTAATAAAAAGAGTTTAGGGGTTGGAGAAGTAAAATAAAAGAAAACAAATTAAGAGAAACCGTTAACTTTAATTTGGGTAACTCCCTTTGGTTTGAACCAAATGACTTCTTGAAGTGTCTTCTGCCTAAGGTAAGGCTTCTCGGTGGAGTAGAGGGATGTAGGTAACTTAATTGGTCAGAGTTTGGATGATCCAAATGGATTGAGAGGTGTGAGGAATTGGTTAGAAGTGGTCTCCTTTTATAAGGGAGAGGAGGGGATCTTTAGGAAAGTGTGGAAATATTATTTTATAATATAATGATATTCGGTTTCTAAAGGTCCAAAAATAATAATAGTCAAAGATAAGATGACTCATGGTCGAAATATAATCATCCAATTGGAATTGGACAGGTTTTGGATAATATTTTAATCATTATAATCTTATTTATTTAAATCATTTATTAATGAGGTAAATACTGCATCATTATTGTGTCGTGAATAATTTTATTTATTCGATGTCTAAAAATTATAAAAAAAATACTATCTTGTAGGAAATATTTTTAGATTTATAATTAATATTTATAGACAAACAGATTCTTTATATAACACCATATAAAAATTAATTTACTAAAAGATTTTTGTTTATGTCATTTTTGCCATTACATTAAATTAATTAATCTAAAGTGTCCTTATCATTTATAAGTGGCTCCATGGGGTCCCAAAATCTACCCAAGGATTTCCATGTTCGTCCATTACTCATCCAATAAGGTTAGGACAAGTGTTAAGGTAATTTGGAATTATTATAATATTCTTTTTACCTTGAATTACCCTATTTTATCTTTAATCGCGGTAAAAAAAAGTCAAAAGTTACTATTCACCAAAAATTATTTTGATCTTAATGAACAATATTTTACTTCTTGATAACAACCATGTATGTCGGATTTTTGAAATTCAATTCACAGAAGTGGTAAAATTTCATTTAAATGAAAAGGCCAATTTTTTAAACTACCATTAAGTTGTTTCACTATTCATCAAAAATTGAAGTTTTTCAGAAAAATAACAAAAAATCAGCATAAGCTATATTTTATATTCCAAATTAAAAAATGATGTCTATTTTACCAAATTAAATACATAAAAGTTTCATTAATTAATTTTAAAATTAATTCCCGTTGTTAAAACAAATAGCGTGTTTTTAAGAAACAATAACTATCAAAAGATTGACACTTGTTTATGTCCAATTTCAAAGTGAAATTAATTCCAATGACCTAAATTGGATTAAATGGTAAAAATATATTCTAATTACACTTTAAAACCAATTGAAAAGATAATCTAACCATATAAATAAATTATATCAAAACATAGTTTTTAATTAAAATACAATATTTACACTATTCATAAAAAAATGAACTTTTTCAAAAAAAATCCAAAAATTTAC
This sequence comes from Viscum album, assembly GCA_963277665.1. Taxonomy (NCBI): domain Eukaryota; kingdom Viridiplantae; phylum Streptophyta; class Magnoliopsida; order Santalales; family Viscaceae; genus Viscum; species Viscum album. The sequence continues at coordinate 197,210,168 of OY728121.1, read as the reverse complement.
ACAAAGTAAATTTTGATGTCCCCATTCTAAAGAAAGATTTTATTTGGTCATATAGAATGTATTAAAGTGACCAAAACTATATTTAAAGATGGTTCTCCATTAAAAGGCAGTAAATCGGCCTTTTAATGCAAATTATGTTTAAAATTTGATTCATTCAAATTTTAAGCCTCTAACTTTTATTGGATAAATGTAAATACATTTAACAAACATGTATAATCATAATGTGTTTAGTTTTTTTCATTCCCGCCAATACAATGGCTAGGAGTTAATGACCATTTAAAATAATAATATTATATTATTAGTGTGCAACGTAAGATTTCAAAGAAACATGTTGTTGTGTATCAGGTAAGCTATCGAACATAGAATCCCCTTTAATGTAAAATTAATATTTAATTAAAAAATATTAATAAATATGAAAAGTGTCTTATTCCTTATTTATCTGGGATATTACAGGAGTGGTTTCCCGTGGAGGAGCCATTTTTTGGTGCTGCTCGGGTTCTGACAAGCTGGGTGGAAGACAGATAGTGGGAGCCCATGATTCTAGTCGGAGTGGCCTGAGATCGATGGGGAGATGGGAGCAAGGTGGTCGAGCTCCGACTTAGCGGCACTAGGACGGTGCGACGCGGAAGGGGAGGGGAGGTGGCCAACAAGGTGGCCCCTCCCCTTAGACTTTATCTTTTTTTATTTGTCTTATTGGTATAAAAAGGTACCATTTTTTAGAAAAAATGGTTCTTTGGATGCTTCCTATAGGTCAAGCTGCCCAAAAGATTTTTTTTTTTTTGAAATGTGAGATTCTCCAAATCATCCAAAAATGACATGCTCCAACTTTTTAATGTTTTTTATTTGTGTGAATAAAATTAACTTATAAGAAAATTAATAATTATAATAATTATAATAATTATAAAAATAATTATTATTATTATTATTAAAATTCACAATATTGTTGGATAATAATTTAACCTGAAAACACTATTTCGACCCTGGAGTCCGACCAAAATTGTTTCGGTTAACCAGAATGAAAAATAATACTTGTAAACCACAAATCAATCCATATTAAATTTTTTAAATGTTTATAACTTGGTCATTCAAACTAATATTGACTCTTGGTTTGTTCCATTAGGGCCGATTTAATACCCTCTACTTAATTTTAATGCAAATTAATTTTTATGGGCTCAGAACTTTTATGTGATCACTCTTATACCAATTAAAGATATCAGAGCACTCAGCAGAAGTCGGTGGGTCAGGGATTTTAAAAAAATCATCACTGGAGTGATAGAACTTGTCATCTCTGATGATTCGAGCCTCATTACGGTCTGAGGATCTCGCGTGAATTAATCTGAGCACAGAACCGAATAACATATTTGTTCCGTTGTAAAGTCACGCTCGACTAAAACTCGTCATCAGTGATCTTTGCTTGAAATATCCATATTAGGATCCCTCTAGATCATCCACATGTGCTTCAAAAATTCACTAGATCATCGATCATCAAATTCAGGGTGCTTGTGTGGAGATTTCACAACTCTTTCGATGCCTCAATGATCATCGCATCATCGATCTTGCGATGCATGAGGGAGAACTCGATCTGAATTACTAGATCAAGAGTCTCTCTGTTTAGAAATCAGGAGAAGGGAGAGAGGCTCTGAAATTCTCATTGTGAATAGTACATGGCGGGAGCCGCTATCCACCTATTTATTGTGGATGATCAAAATACCTGGATGAGTTCACCAGATCCCATTTATTTAACATCCACTATATAAATAATTATGATGAACTAAACTGTGCCAATGTTATTTATTATTTTATCACATAATTTTAATATATATATATATTAAATATATAACATGAAAAAGTCAATTCATTTAATTCGACTCGTCATTCCCGCTAATATTAAACGAACCTAGAATATTAAAATAATATTCGTTTGATTAATATTATTTCTCGTATTTATTTAACATGTAAATAAATTTTATAAATAAATTCATTACCAAATATTATTTACTTGAATAATATGAATTTATTTATTTATCGGTGATTGATAACTTGGACCACACTCAAACCCCATGGTGGGGCCCACTATATCTAATATGCTTATTCAACTGAATAGAGCATATTCCTGAATACGTCATTGTGTGTGACCCTATAGGACCTTATCTTGAAAGTGTTGAATAAAATTCATTGACCAAGAGTTGAGTCTAGCAACCCCTCAAGACTACTAAAGAGATAAGGATTGTCATAGCAATGACAACCAACCTACGAACACTTACTGTGTACTATAATCTCATTGTATTTAAATATCTCATAAAGTAGGATGCACACTTGTTTCATCGCCCTTTTCTTGATTTATTTTTTGTTGATTTAACTGGATGGATTTACCTTTTTAATTCTATCTCCAAAGACTTGTAAAGGGCCCGTGGATCGAGGTGGTGAGGCGGTGGTTTTGAATTTTGAATTTCCAATTTGAAATGGGATATGTGGTTTTGGGTTCATGCTGTATGGGTCCCGGCAACCCATAATCTAGATTTCTAAAATGAAAAAAATGATTTGCAGGAGTCAAAGACTTGTGAAGGTAATACCACCTTGATCAACCAGACCTATGATATATTACTAAACTTATTAGTGAAAAATCCTTTCTTGACCATTCAACCAATGTCATACCACTAATGACGCACCCAGTACAAGATATCTCACCACTATTTCATTATCCTGGTTTTGAAGTACGCGGTCAAATGGAACACACTAGTAATGATCTCAAGTCAGGAGACCAATACACGTGTCTGTAGATAGGAACAACCAATGACACCCAAAAAATGTGGTGTTCCTATTGGAGGGTTTGTCTTCATGATCTCACTGCTAGAGATCACCAAGTGTGAACTTCATGAGAGGAAGTCTCAATGCTAATGATCCCCCAGCACCTGATAGTTAGAAATCTATTATGTCTAGTTAGTAATATGTATCTATACCATATAACATTTCATTAAGATTAATTTCATAATATCTTGAGGTTCTCATTATAGTCTGGGGTCTGTTATAACCTTTTGATATGAAAATTAATCTATGTAAATTACCATTAAATAGTGGATGTGGAAAAGTATACACTATAATGGTAAGACAACATCATTTATATCTAAGTGTATACATGATATGGTAATAAAAATTAATGTTCATGTTGGGTTTAGGGCACCAACTATTATAACAAAGACATCTTATTCATGAATTAAATCGATTATTCGATATATAAGGAATGTTTTGGACATACAGTGATGGGTGAGACATAGAATTATACAGCCACTTGGTACATTGATAGGTCTTATGTGAAAAAATAGTTGGCCAAATTAAACGGGTTTCTACCTATATTTTTAAACCATCTTATGAAATGTCTTCACTGTAGAGACATCATGATGCCTGAGATCATAACATCCAATAATTAAGTATTTCCTTCATTGAGAATTCAGTTATTTTTATTATATATAAGATTTTCATAATTATATTACCTCTAGATACATTTCAATATCATATTATTGATTAAATGACATGTTTGTTCAGTTATTTGTTTTTCCATATTGATTATGTCTTATCTTGTCATGATAGTCATGTTATTTAAATAACATGTGTGTTCAATTATTTAACTTGTCATATTGTTTATGCCTTATCTTGTCATGATAGTCTTGTTATTTAAATGACATGTGTGTTTAGTTATTTACCTTTTCATATTGATTATTCTTATTGATTCATGACAACTTCCACTGTACATAACCCTTACAAAGCATTTGAGATCACCCTTATTTTGTTTCCTTACACAAGAATCCATGATGTGTGTTATGACTGATCAGTAAGGATATTTTAATGTCCTGGAATTTCCGTATAATTTTTTTTAATTATATGGAAAAATTTCGTGATCGCAAAATCTGACGTCGTGTGATTCCGAGGCCCGGAGTGCCCAGAATGATCCGTCGAAGTTTTGTTAAGCTTTAATTAGAGAGCGTATGCAGTTTTCCTATAAATGTGTAATAACACTTAAACAGTTTCCCAGATCATAATTCTAAGGTCACCTTTACGTTTAGGATGGTGGGTTTTCCCTAGGTGCGACTTAGGTTTAGTCACCACAGGCCTCCTGTGAGAAAACATAAAAATGGCATAACCGTAAATAAAATAATTAAATAAAGTTATTTTATTTTTCAAATGCTTATAACTCATGAATGGTGACTTGGATTAAAAATATGAGACCACTGCTGAGCTCATAGGGTATACTCTCTTTAGGAAGATAATAACATTGACCGGTGCGGGCTGCCGGTGAAAATTAGTTTTTGGCCATAAATAATATAATTAAGTGACAATTATTTTATTGTAAAATCCATAACTTCTAAATGGTAACTCGGATTTAAAATTTGAGAGTACTATTGAGTTCTTTGGGGCTTGTTATCCTTAGGCAGATCCTAACCTCGACTGGCGTGGGTCGAGGGTGAACATAATTAATTTTATTGAACTTTTTTTAAGGTTCGTTCAGTAAACATGTGAGCGGTGTTTTCTAACTTTTGAACCGGTTCTCAGATTAAAAATACGAGTGCATCGTTGAATCCACAGTGTCTAGATTCTCTTAAGGGAGACTTTACTTTGACTGCATTAGGTTTGGAGAAAAAGTTATGTTTTGTGACTTTTTAAAAGAAATGAAATAAAATGATTTTATTATTTTATCTTTCTTCCATAACCTCCAACGGATAAGAAAAGTGTGGGGATAGTGATGTTTCAAGACAATAAATGGCTTGACCTACCAATCCTAAGTAACGACATCATTGGGGAATTAGGAAGGTTCCTAATTTATGAGCCCTCATTAATTCCTCGTGTCGTTACTTACCTTCCCCCTCTTCTATAAATATGGAGCTTGGGAAGACGTATCAGCACAGCTTCGCCAAGAAACAAAGTGATGATGGAGCGCCACGACACCAGAACCTTAGAAGATGGAGCTGATCCCAACGGGAGGTAATGGGTGACACTGAACCATGAACTGGAGGACGACGTACAAGAGACATCTTTGGAATCCTGTTGTGGGAATGAAGAACACTGACCCACCTTCAAGTGTGGGAGTTTCTACAACGATTCGAGGTAGGGGGTTTATTCATTTACACATTTTAAATGATTTTTTCCTTTTCCCTATTCTTGAATAATATGAATAGTGCGGACCAATTGACTAACGGGTTGATCCGTGATTCATTCATTTTTGTGGGAGGTTGTTGTGGGGTATCTTTTCAGGGTTTTGTCTGTTGTTTAGTTTAACTGATTATTAAACCCTTAATTCCCCCTCATGTTTACGAGCTCACGCAGAGGGCGCGGGCCAAACGAACCCAGCTTGAACCCTCCGTTATCTTGATATCATTATGCCTCCATGGATGAATGCCAGCATGGCGACACCGACCAGATACGTTGGGAGTAGTGTGTTGACGCACTCCGCAAGACGAGGATGTGGCACAAAGTTGCGGCAACACCGACTGGTTACATTGGGAATAGCGCATCGACGCACGCCGTGAGATGAGGTTGTGGCACAAAGCTGCGGTGGTCATCGGAACAGTCAGCATCGGCCGGCTACGGAGGATTTGCGGCGTGCCGTCGCATGCCACCGGTAAGCAAGAGGTTGTGACATGTCAGCCATAATGAAGGGAGGAGGCAGTCGGCTCGTCAGTCGGCTGCGGAAGGGGAGGTAGCGTGACTAGTGCACCGCTGGCAGACAAGAAGTCGCGGCCGAAGTAGTGGTGGAGGCCGAACCCGTGCCTCCGGCGAGTTCCATGACAACCGAGTGGTGCACATGCGGTGTCGCCGCACCGCAAACCGAACGACCTCTAGGCCATTTGTGAGTTCGGGAGACCGGGGGGTCACACCCCCTGCACCAACTAGGGCGGACCCCACAGTGGGTAGCACTCCCCCTCGGACAAGGTCGTCACCCTACCAAGTCGCCCCTTTTGTAGTTCGGTCCGGACCTTGGTCCATCGGGCCAAGTCCGTCGTGGCCCATCACAGACCGGGTCGGACCGGATCGGACCTGGGCCCAACCGGGCCCAAAAACACTTATATGGACTTATCTTGAGAACCAGACGTCCGTTTGATGAACCGTATACAACGTTTAGATCCTTAGAGACAGAAAGTCTTTTTGACTTACTCCATGATTGTTTTGGAGAAACTTGGAGTATGGCCAGGTTGGGTCACACCCAAATCCAACCGGGCTCTCGGTACTAAAATGCCAAAAATGCATAGATCGAGCATCCGATTGGCGTGCCGTCTATTGCGTTGGAACCCTTATGACATGGCGAATCATTTGGTTACTCCTTTGTGAGACTTTTTACTAGTTTTAATATGACTAATGGCTTGAGGAGCGGTTCTTCCAAGCATGCTACGTACAAAACCTTGTGACTGTCTTAGACTTGATGACTGGTGATTTTTCGACTATGTGTGACTCAACGGCCCAGTGGGGAGCACCACTATGTGACATAGAAGTCCCATGGTTGGGAGAGCCTCTATGTGACACGGTAGACCCACGATACTCGACACGAGGAGTACCTCAGTAGGCCATGGTGGGGAGAGCCTCTGTGTGACGCAGCAGACCCATGATACTTGACAGGAGGAGTACCTCTGCAGTCCAAGGTTAGTGGGAAGCAGCTCTGTGTGACTTGGTAGGCCCACTGTACTCGATAGATGAGGAGTTCTCCAGTTGTCGAGGTTTTCGACGATTGTGACTAATGATGATATCGATCCTATGTGGGTCAGATCCTGTGTGGATCATTATAGGGGTTAGTACCTATCAACTCTAGGTGGGTCGGATCCTGTGTGGATCATTGCGGGGGTTAGTATCTATCGACTCTGGGCGAGTCAGATCCTATGTGGATAATTTCGGGGGTTAGTTACCTATCAATCCTGTGTGGGTCAGACTCCGTATGGTCAGAAGTAGTTCCTCTTGACATAATAAGATAATATAGCTTCGTGACTAATCATATGTACTTCTATACTTCATTGAAAACTAGGTTTGAGCTGAGACTATGTTTGAACTAAGTCTTTTATCTTCGTGGTACTATCTTTGTGGTGATACCTGTGTGGAACTTTTACCTTCGTGGTACTATCTTTGTGGTGATACCTGTGTGGTACTTTTACCTTCGTGGTACTATCTTTATGGTGATATTTGTGTGGTACTTTAACCATCGTGGTACTATCTTGGTGGTGATACATGTGTGGTAAATTTACCTGTGTGGTACTTCTATCTTCGTTGTGTTACCTATGTGGTAATTCTACCTTCGTGGTGTTACCATTGTGGTATACTTCCCTCATGTATGAGATGAGTATATCTCGATAACTTAGGTATATGTATGGGAATATACCTAAGTAGAGTTGATGAATTTATTTGTGGTTTTTCTTTTGTTGAACTTTAGGAGACCTACGGGGTCTCGGGGACCCTACTGAGTATCGTTATACTCACCCCTACATAGGCTTCTTCTGCACCTTGTTGTGTCTTGGGCAGACAACGTACAACATTTATAGAGGATGAGGGAGTCAGGACTGGACGGTGCTCAGAGGTGGACCATTTGGCGTGACGTGATGTAGGGACTACTGATCATGAGTTTTACCTACCCTTCAGGTAGGATCTGTGGTGGATAATCTAGGTGATGATTTTCACCTTTAAATTGTTTTGTAATTTTCAGTTGTAGTTTTACTTTTTTAGTTGGGCTTGTATTCCGGCCCCTTTACTTTCGACACACTTTTACTATAGTAGTTTACTTCACAGTTACTTATTGTTGTGTTCTCAGACCATGTGTTTGTACAGGTTTAAATTCGATGCCTTACCATTTTGGGGAATACAACTTTTGGTGCTTGTCGCCATCCCCTGGCCTATGGATGGTGGGCTTGGGGTAGTAACAACAAGGGCCTCGGGGGACGGGTCGTGACAAAGTGGTATGAGAGGAGTCGGTTCTACCGAAGAACTGGGACTCTGATATTCTTTATGTTACAATAGTGTTAAGTGTTATGAGTGTGGTTTTCAGTTTTTTGAATTCAGTATTGGTGCGGCAGCCAATGTATCCTTACACCCAGATCCTAAATTTTGATTTTCAACTCAGTGCATGAAAACACTGATTGTTTGTGTTTTTGAAAAGTTTTTCTTATGATTTTTTTGAGTCATCTCACCAGGTATAACTTAGTGACTGTGGAACACCTATTCCTTATCAGGATGTCTCCACATAGACAGCCATCTAGGATTCCTAAGAGATTACATGATGATGGCCCACCGAGCGATGAGGCCTCAGTGTAGAGCCCTCTTACGGCGTTAGCACCTTCGGGTAGTGTACTAGCTATATCACTGCCCGTTGGTCAGCAGTTACAACCGGAGGTACCGTTAGAGGAAACATATAGGCTTGGTCCCATACACGTGTTTTAGCATCATATGCCCCTCAGGTTTCGAAGCAATCCAAACTCATAGGAAACTATGGACTGGCTTGAGGAGGTGACCGATTTTCCATCTAGCCAGGGCACCATTCGAAAAAATGGTGGTCTTGGTTGAGAGCCTTTTATGTGGACCAGTAGGACAATGACATGGTTTAGATTACACTAATCTTGAGATGAGGTGAATTTTCAGTGGACAATCTTGAGAACCTTCCTTAGAGTAGGGGGTCTCTTACCATAAAAAGCTATGGGGTGAGTGTTCCCTATAGCTTCTACAGCTTCGACAGGACACCATGCCAGTAGCTGAGTATTCATTGAGGCGTACCGACCATTCCATGTACTCAATGAATACAGTACGGTTAGTGCTTAAGGGATCAAACCTCCGAGAAAGTTGTGTTTAGGGACATCCAAGCCAGAACTATTCCTCTAAGCATTCCAATTTATGATAGGGTGCTAGAGAGAAACTTTTTGGTTGAATGTTCTTTGGATGAGTGGATACAACCAGTGAATGTTAGCAGTGGGAAAGAAGGAAACTGATTCCAGTCTCAGAGACTTTGGTGTGTAAAATGTTTCCAGAAGAGGAAGTGATAGGGATAGATGAATCTGTAGGGAAGCAGATATGTAAGTGGATCTAGGAGAGCAGAATGATGTGGTATACATTTCGACATGTTACAACCACCACCACAATGTGGTCCCCATCAGGCTCAGGGAGCTAGAGGATAGTGGAAGGGAGTAGCTTCATGTGGTCAAGGAGTGTGACCCAAGGGATCCAGGAATGATTAGAGGTACGGTATGTGTCTTCTACTAGCTGTCGTATTAATAGACATAGGAACTAATCATTCCTTCTTTATAAAAATATTGTTCAAGACCTATAGTTTTTGGTTAAACCGTTGAATTGAAACTTATTTCTAGAGATACCTTTGGGATGAGACTTGATAATCACACTTATGTTGGTGGTGTGATTTGACCCTTGAGGCGAGAGTCTCAGTTAGAACCTCTTGGTGGCAGCGTCGAGGCCTTGCGACATTAGTTTGGGTATGGACTGTACATCCACAGTTCATACTCATATTGACTATATTAGGAAAAAAGGATATGTTTTATCTATAACTTTGGAATGGGGTTTTCCTTGGTCGGAAAAAAAAGTAAACCCAAGAAGCACAGGATAAACTCATGCATATGAGGGTGTAACTGATCACTCTTGAGTTGGCCAGCCTTACCCTCGTGGTAGTAGGAGTTTTCAGTTTTCAGTTCCCAATAGTAATGGAAGAGTGTGGGAACATCTTTTCAAAAGATGTTTCCAAGATTACCTCCCCAAAGGGAGAGGGACTTTGGCTTCGGCTAGGTACTATCAGAGTTCTGAACCTGACTTCTCTAGGGTAGCGTCACCCTTGTCAGCTTTTATGAAGAAGGGGGAAGGATTTACTGTGGATGGAGAAGTTTCAGTAGAGCTTTCAGGAGCTGAGATAGTGAAAATGACTTGAGTTCCTCCAGGAATATGACTTTTAGATAGTCTATACTCTTAGGAAGGGGAATGTGGTGGCAGACGCACTCAGCAGGAGGTCTGATCTACAGCTGCTGAGTGAGGCTTCAAAGCAGTTAGTCGCGCTTTGAATATCCATCATAGATAAATATGGAGTATCTTACTTCCCGTCTATGACTGCCACTACCCCAATTCCTTAGCGAATTCAGGAGGCACATCTTGGGACGTTGACTGCGAGGCATGACGTGCTAAGATATCCACAGGACAAGCTCCTGATAGATTTTCTGAAGGTGAGGAGCATGTCATCCTCTTTAGAGAACGTACCATGGTACTAGTGGCACTATGGGAGGAGGTGTTGAGGGAGTTCCATACATTCCCTTTAACAGTACATCCTGGAGTGGCGATGATGTACCCGGACCTATGGCGTCAGTACTGGTGTCCAGGGATGAGGGAAGCAGTGGAAAAGTTTGTATCATGATTCCTCAATTGTCAGCAAGTGAAGACTGCTCAGAGCTGGTCGAAGTCTTATGCCGATGGGAGACAGATATCCTTGGAGTTCTAGGAGGGATACCATGTCTTCCTACAGGTCTCACCCTGACAAAGATTATGGAGGTTTGTCCAAGGTGGCATTTTATCTTCAGTGTTCATCGGACCTCTCCAGATTCTCAGTAGAGTGGGAGAGGTGGTGTAAACTCTATCTCTTTCCCCACAGATACACCGGGTGCATAATGTTTTCCATGTGTTTCAGCTGAGAAGATGCGTTCATGATCCATTGCACATTATTGACTAGGGCAAGTTGAACTTTGATGATGGGGTGACTTTTATGGAGTTCCCAATGGAGATTGAAGATCAACAGCAGCGAGTCCTCCATGGTCGGTCGATCCCTCTGGTGTGAGTTCAGTGGTAGCACGGGGACCTCCAAGAGAGCACATGGGAGCAGGAGGCTCAGATTCATTCTTAGTAACCTCATTTGTTTATTTTTCCTTTGTTTTGTATTTCGGGGACGTAAATCCCTAAGGTGGGGAGAATTTAATGTCCTGAAATTTCCTTATAATTTTTTTTAATTATATGGAATTATTTTGAGATCGCAAAATCTGACGGCACATCATTCTGAGGCTTGGAGTTCCCAGAATGATCTGTCGAAGTTTTGTTAAGCTTTAATTAGAATGTGTAAACAGTTTTCTTGAAAAATTTGAATAACTCTTAAACGGTTTCCCGGATCATAATTATGAGGGAACCGTTGCGTTTAAAATTGCGGGTTTACCCTAGGCGCGACATAAGTTTAGTTAGTGTAGACCTCCTGTGAGAAAACCCAAAAATGGCATAACCATTAATAAAATAATTAAATAAAGTTATTTTATTTTTCAAATGCTTATAACTCACGAATGGTGACTCGGATTAAAAATATGAGACCACCACCGAGCTCATGAGGGTATTCTATCTTTAGGAAGATACTAACATTGGCCGGTGCGAGCCACCAGTGAAAGTTAGTTTTTGGCCGTAAATAAAATAATTAAGTAACAATTATTTTATTTTAAAATTCATAACTTCTAAATGGTAACTCTAATTTAAAATCCAAGAGTATCGTTGAGTTCATTGGGGCGTGTTCTCCTTAGGCAGAGCCTAACCTTGACAGGTGCGGGTCGAGGGTGAACGTCATTAATTTATTGAACTTTTTTTAAGGTACGTTCAATAAATGTGTGAGCGGCGTTTTATAACTATTGAATCAGTGCTCAGATTAAAAATCTGAGGGCACCGTTGAATCCGTAGCGCCGGGATTCGCTTAAGGGAGACTTTTCTTTGACCACAGTAGGTCTGTAGAAAAAGTTAAGTTTTTTAATTTTTAAAATAAATGAAATAAAATAATTTTATTATTTTATCTTTCTTTCATAACCTCCAATGGAAAAGAAAATTGTGGGGCCAGCGATGTATCAAGCCAATAAATGGCTTGACCTTCCCATCCTACGTAACGACGTCATTGAGAATTAGGAAGGTTCCTAATTTATGAGCCCTCATTAATTCTCTGTGTCGTTACTTACCCTCCCCCTCTCCTATATATATGGATCTTTGGAAGGGGTATCGGCACGGCTTTTCCATGCAACGAAGTGCTAAAGGGGCACCGCGATGCCAGACCCTTAGAAGACGGAGCCGATCCCAGTGAGAGGTAACAGGTGACACCAAACCACGGACCGGAGGATGACGTATGAGTGGCGTCGTTGGAAGCATGTTGCGGGAATGATGAACACCGACCCACCTTCAAGCACGGGCATTTCTCCGAAAATTTGAGGTAAGGGGTTTATTCATTTATGCATTTTAAATTATTTTTTCCTCTTCCTCATTCTTGAATAATACAAAGAACGCAGACCAACTGACTAATGGGTTGGTCCACGATTCATTAATTTTGCAGGAGGTTGTTGTAGGGTATCTTTGCAGGGTTTGGTTTGTTGTTTAATTCAATTGATTATTAAACCCTTAATTCCCCCTCATGTTTACAAGCTAACGCGGAGGGAGTGGGCCTAACGAACTTGGTTCGAACCCTCTGCTATCTTGCTATCCTTGCGCCTCCATAGAAGACTACCAGCGCGGCGACACCGAACGACTATGTTGGGAATAGCGTATCGACGTACACCACAAGACGAGGTTGTGACACAAAGCCATAGCAGTCATCGTAATGGTCGGCACCAACCGGCCACGAAAGAGGTGTGGGGTGTCGTCGCGTGCCGCCGGTGAGCAAGAGGTCGTGGCTCGTCCGCTGCGGTGAAGGAAGGAGGCGGCCATCTCATGGTCTAGCTGCGGACGGGGAGGTGGCGCAACCAGCGCACTACCGGCAGACAAGAAGTCGCGGTCGAAGCCACGGCGGAGGCCGAAACCACGACTCCAGTGGGTTCCGCGGCGCCCACGCACCGCCGCTACATAGAAAACCAAATGTCATCTGTGTTGTTTGAGAGTTTGGGAGACTAGGGGGGCACACTCCCCGCGCTGGCTAGGGCGAACCCCACAGTGGGCGGCACTCCCCCTCAGATCGGGCCGCCGCCCTACCGGGCCGCTGCCCTTGCGGGCTGCCGCCCTTGCAGGCCACCCTATACGGGTCAAGATAACCTTAGGAGCTGCCCATTTTTTGGGCTGGGCCAGACCTCGTCCCATCGGTCCGAGTCCACCGTGGCCTAGACCAGACCAGGTCGGACCGGACTTGGGCCCAACTGGGCCCAGAAACACTTAAAGGGCCTTATCTTGAGAACCAGACGTCTGTTTGAAGAACTATCTACGACGCTGGGATCCTTAGAGCGAGACGGTTCTTTTGACTTACTTCATAAGAGTTTTGGAGAGACTTAGAGTAGGACCGGGTTGGATCGCACCTGAATCCAACCGGGCCCTTGGCACTGAAATGCCAATAACGCACAGACCGGGCATCTAATTGACGTGTCGTCTATTGCGTTGGAACCTTTATGACATGGAGAATCATCGGGTTACTCCTTTTTGAGACTTTGTACTAGTTTTAATATGACCTATGGCTTGAGGAGTGGTTCTCCCAAGCATGCTACGTACGGAACCCTACGACTGGCTGAGATTTGATGACTACTGATTTTTTGACTCTGTGTGACTCAACGGCCCAGTGGGGAGCGTCTCTGTGTGATGCAGCAGGCCCATGGTGGGGAGTGCCTCTGTGTGATGCAGCAGACCCACGGTACTCGACAGGAGGAGTACCTCAGCAGGCTATGGTGGCGAGCGCCTCTGTGTGACGCGGCAGACCCAAGGTACTCGACAGGAGGAGTACCTTAGCAGTCCAAGGTTAGTGGGAAGTGGCTCTATGTGACCTGGCAAGCCCACTGTACTCGATAGAGGAGTAGTTCTCCTCAGATGAGGTGTTCGACAATTGTGACTGATGATTCTACCAATCATATGTGGGTCAAATCATGTGTGGATCATTGTGGGGGTTAGTACCTATCGACTCTGGGCGGGTCAGATCCTATGTGGATCATTGTGGAGGTTAGTACCTATCGACTCTAGGTGGGTCATATCTTGGGTAGATCATTTCGGGGGTTAGTTACCTATTAATCTTGTGTGGGTTAGACTCCGTATAGTCAGAAGTAGTGCCTCTTGACAGAATAAGATGATCTAGCTTCGTGACTAATCATTTGTACTTCTATACTTCACTGAAAACCTGGTTTGAGCTAAAACTCTATTTGAACTAAGTCTTTTACCTTTATGGTATTATCTTCGTGGTGATACCTGATTGGTACTTTTACCTTCGTGGTACTATCTTCATGGTGATACCTGTGTGGTGCTTTTACCTGTGTGGTACTTCTATCTTTGTGGTGTTACCTGTGTGGTACTTCTACCTTCGTGGTGTTACCTTTGAGTTGTACTTCCCCCAGAAATAAGATGAGTATATCTCGATAACATAGGTATATTTATGAGAATATTCCGAATTAGATTTGACGTCCTTCTTTGTGGTTTTTCCTTTGTGGAATTTTAGGAGACCTATGTGGTCTCAGGGTCCCTACTAAGTATCGTTATACTCACCCATGCACGGGCTTTGCCCGCACCTTTTTGTGTCTTGTGCAGATGACGTACAACATTGATCGAGGCTTAGAGAGCTAGGACTGGACGGTGCTCAAAGGTGGACCATTTTTCATGATGTGACACAGGGACTACTGCTTGTGTGATGTACCTACCCTTTAGGTAGGATCCGTGGTGGACGATCCAAGAGCTTCTCTTCACCTTTTCAGCTATTTTGTACTTTTCAGTTGTACTTGTACTTTCCAGTTGGTCTTGTGTTTCAGCCCCTTTGCTTTCAGCACTCTTTTACTACAGTAGTTTACTTCACAGTTTCTTCTTGTTGTGTTCTCAGACTGTGTGTTTGTACAGGTTTAAAGTCAATGCCTTCATGTTTTAGGGAATATGTCTTTCGGTGCTAGTCGCCAGCCCCTGGCCTATGAAAGGCGGGCTTGGGGTAGTCACAGCACGGGCCCCGGGGGACGGGTCATGACATATATTCTAGAGGTAATAATGTTATTCTAAAAAAATCATGTTGTAATTTGTGTTTTTAAATTTAATATAAGAATCATGTATGTGTCTAGTTTACCAAGACTAATAAACTATTTGATCCTTCATGATGTGATTCTTTGTATCTTATGTTAATGTAATAAAACAAGCACCAGCTCAAAGTTACTGGAGTCAAGGTCATTACATGCATATATATGTGCATACATATACATATACATACACATGCATACACATACTTATACACATACATAAACATTCACATACATACACACACCCCCCCTGAGTGGCCCGAAAGCCTTTTTTATTCATTTTTTATAATCCCCCTTTTAAGGGTTTAAGGGGAACCCTTACATGGACCATAGGTTTTGTGACATTACATGACCCAAAGGCCTTAGAGGAATTCATCCAAATTTTAACTACTTGAAACTGCCCCTCCCCAGCATCTACATCATGATGTCAGCTCTCCGCCTACGCATGGATGTTCAGCTAGGCTTCTTGTGCATGCACAGGCTGGTCCCGATGAAAATTGTAATACCCTCCCATTCTTTCAAATTCGTTCATACATACACATACACATACACATACACATACGCATACATACATACTTATATATTCAGACACATACACATACATGTGCACACACACAGACACACACATGCATGTGCATACACATAAATACATATACATGCACATGCACATACATACTCATGCATACAAATACACAAATATACAAATATACACACATACACATACATACACATACATGCACATACATGAAAATATATGTGCATATATACATACAATATACATACATACATACTTATGTACAAAAATACTTACATACACACACACACTCACATACACAGATACATATACACAAATATATATACATGCATACATACACATGCACATACATATATAAACACATACATACATACATACACACACACATACATATATGCATTCATGCATACAAACATACAAATATACATACATAGATACATACATAGATACATATATACATACCTATTTTATATACATACGTCTACCAACCCCCATTTTTTCACTACTTTTTTCTTTTGTTGCATTGAAAGCCCATTAGGCCATATCAAACATGATTCACAGCACAATACTAATAATTTTATATATACATATATATCAACTAATATTAATATAAATATACTTAAATAAATATATATTCATTTATATATTTATATCATTATTTAAATAAATTTTTCATATAGTATATTTACGTATACATCTTTAATGTATTTAAATACATTACTAATTTTTTCTTGATTAATAAAAATTTGATATTTATTTTTATATAAATTATAAAAATAAGACTGATAATAAATTTTTATTTTTATTTTTATTAAATTTTTTAAATGTACATTTTATATGTAAAAATATTTTGTTATATTATTCATATATTTTATAAAATATAATCATATATATATAAATATATATAAACACACATAGACACGTAATTGTAAATTTATATGTATATTAATATATATATATATATATATATATATTTAAATATGAACTATGTTTTATGTATTTATATAGTTCACATCACTAAGTTTTAATATATATATATATATATATATATTTCCCACCATTGTTGGTGGGGTGGTAAGAGTTTGGGGGGATAAGTGGCAGGTCACGAGGAAGTCCCCAGACATGTGGGTTTACTGTGATTTTCTTCTCTGAGTTGTGTTTCGTGGTGGTTGATGTAATCAACCTATATATATATATAAGAATAAATAAGATCATAAATGATTAAAAATATTTATAAATTTTATTTATATAATTGTATATATTTTTTTATATAAATCATTTTTAAGAGTATATAAATATGTATATATAAAATACATAATGAAGGATACTCTTTATCATTGATATTAGAGTGTTGATAAATGGAGAACTTTTATTAGCATTAAACAAGTGCTGATAAAATTTCATCTTTATCAGTTCTAAAAAAAGCTTTCACAACATATATTTTTTATCAATATTTTTTTAGTACTGATTAAAATTTTTCTTTATCAATGTTTTTAGTTAGCGTTGTATTAATGTGGAAATGTAGTAGTGTATTGGTAATGTGTTTGTAGGCATTTTTTCCTAGATTATCACTAACTACTTTGAGTAACCATTTTTCCCCAACAAATTTTTTCATTTATAGTAGTGATATGAATGGAAAATTAGTGAGGGAATGGAGGCATGGAGGGAAATGTTCTTATCATGTGAGGGGTTTTCAAAGTTTACTGATTAGATTAAGCTCACATATAAGGATTGTACTAACATTCACTTCCTTGATTAATTTTTATAGTAATTTACTTTACCTTGAATTATTCATTTTCCTATGATCACTGGACATTAAATTTCCCCTAAATATCCATATTATTTATCATTGATATGCTTATTACTTAAATTGTTATCGTTTCTACATAAAGTGTTCTTCGTTTAAAGTTATTTATTTATCTATGTAAATATTGATAAATCAGTATTCTTTACTCAATTTAGATATTTGATGATACTACTGAACGTACTAGGGAACTCAACATAAGCCGTTGGTTTGGGGATTATTAAAAAAATCATTGTCGGAATGATGGAATTTGTCATCTCTGATGATCTAAGCCCCGATACAGTCTAAGGATCTCATGTAAATTAATCTGAGCACAAAAACGTAAACCTAAAAACATATCTATTCAGATCTAAAGTCGCGCTCAACTAAAAATCATCATCAGAGATCATTTCTTGAATGATCCATAATAGGATCCCTCTAGATCGTTCACATGTGATTCAAAAATCAACTAGATCATCGATCATTGAATTCCAGGTGCTGGTGTGGAGATCCGACGAAGCCTTTGATGCCCTGACAATCACTATATCGTCAAACTTGAGATGCATGGGGGAGAAATCAATCCAAATTCCTGGATCAATATTCTCTCTCTATAGAAAGTTGGAGAGGAGATGGAGGATCTAGAATTATCTCTGTCAATGGTACATGGTGAGAGACTCTCACCACCTATTTATAGTGGATGATCAAAATAACCGGATGGGTTCCTCATCCCCCATTTATTTAACGTCCACTATATAAATAATTATGATGAACTAAACTTCTCCAATATTATTTATTATTTTATCACATACCTATAATATATATTAAATATATTACATGATAAAACTAAGTCATTTAACTTGAATCACCATTCCCATTAATATTAAATGAACCCAGAATATTAAAATAATATTTGTTCGATTGATATTTGTTCTCATATTTACTTAACTTTTAAATAAATTTTATAAATTAATTTAACAACAATTATTCTATACTTGAATAATATGAATTTATTTATTTATCTATGATCGATAAATTGGACAACACTTGGACCCCATGGTGGGGACCACCATGTCCAATATACCTATTCAACTGAATAAGGTAGATTCTTGAATACGCTATTGTGTGTGACCCTATAGGACCTTATCTTGATAACAGTGAATAAAATTCATAGGCCATGAGAGTAGTCTAAAAACCCATCAGGGCCCATAAAGAGATAAGGAATTTCATGGAAACAAAAACTAACCTATGAACGCTTACTGTATACTATAATCTCTTTGTCATTAAATGTATCATAAAGTAGGATGTACACTTGTTTCGTCACCCTTTTCTTGTTTTATTATTTTTTGATCGAACTAGATGTATTTACCTTTCGACTTCTTTGGCCCAAGGACTTATAAAGGTTATATTTTCCTGATCAACTGAGCATGAGATATATTACATCCTTAAATTGGAAGCGAAAAATCCTGTCTTGATCATTCAACCGATGTCATACACCAATGACATACCAAACACAAGCTACCTCACCATGATTTCATTATCATGGTTTTTTATTGCATCAATGTACGTGATCAAATGGCACACACAAGTAATGATCTCAATTTAGGACACTAATACACATGTATGTAGATAGGAACCGCCAATGACATCCAAAACATGTAGTGTTCCAATTGTTGGGTATGTCCTCATGATCTAATTACTAAAGATCACCAAGTGTGAACTTCATGAGAATAAGTATCAATACTTATGAGCCCCAAGCACCTGATAGTTAGACATCTATTGTGTCCTGTCAGTAAGATGTATATAGACCATAATACCACTATTTAAGATTCATTTCATAGTATCTTGAGGTTATCATTATTTCATATAACCTTATATAACTTTTTTATATGATAATTAATTTATGGATATTACCATTAAATAGTGGATGTATAAAAGAATACACTATAATGATAAGAAAGAATCATGTATATCTAACTGTATACATGATATGGAAATCAAAAGTATTGTTAAATTTGGGTCTAGGGCACCCACTATTAAAACACTCCTACTTTCACTAGATATACCTTCCTAATAGACCTTTTTATAACTCACATGATAAAGATCATGTTTCTACTGAGTAACAGATTTAGTTTATGGGTCTTTCATGTTTCCATCACATGGTTATTTTTCTATATGTGACCTCATCTCCTTGTGTGAATCTTCTCAAGATATGGTAACCCCGAGTATATCCCTTTTTCTACTATCAAAACATGACATCTTGGATAGTACCAGTAACAAAATTATCATTATTATAAAACCTTACTCGGTAGGTGAAATTCTAAGAACTAGAAAAAAATTGTATTTAATAATTTCTTCTTAGCTTCCTCAGAAGCTGAAACGTACTCATTTTTGTAGGTATGGCTACCACTGGCTTTTATGATCTTGTGTCACTCACCACCATAGCCTAACTGTGATACTATATCAAATTGGTCTAAATTAAAACTAGTTTTTGTCCCATAAAAATTAGTACCCCTTCTTCTCTATATACCAGGTACATATCTTTTATACTTTCCCATGTAAAATTAGATAGTTTTGATTGCATCCCGCATAGTTATCCTTGATATAACTAATATTTTCCTACTATTAAGTATATAATGGCAATATCAATTCATGTACAAATTATGGAATACATGATTTATCCATCACTAAGGCATATAGAACTCAACTAACCACATAATCTCCTCCTATGACTTTGCATATCCACTTACAGAGATTTATGCCAAGTGACACTGGCAACAATTTTTCCCTTGAATTATTCCAACATGTATTTTTCAATACCATGTCAGTATATGTACGATTGACTAGGTAAAAACAACTGTTAGATATACCTCAATAGATAATATTCCCTAGAACTTAGGTTTCTAATTTAAGTCAATCTCTGGAGAAATACTTCTAACTTGGTCTTAACTAGTTTTAAGACCAAAATCTATTTCCTATATGTTTCTAAACATATTTCTCTTAGAAAACTATGGTTCTCTAACTAACCATTTGTAGAACCATGGAAAAGATTCATTTCAAATGAATATTCTATTATCAAGATTCTTACTTTAATCCTAAACTTGATTTAAGTAATTTTCACCCTTATTGACATTCTCTGATGTCAACATCTCTTTCTTGTTGCATCATATAGAAACCTTTCATGAAAGATCATCTTTACATCCAACTACGAATTAATTGATCATATAAAGTAGCTATGACAAGTAAAATTATTATGGATTTTGGAATATCAAATTGTTATTACCAATTGATCCTTATTGGTACATCACTTATACCATCCATGTATCAACTCACTTGAATACCCACCACAATATTCAATTTATAATTCCCTTTACACTTTGATACATGGAATCCATTATTGAATATTAATTGACCTTTTAAAACTTAGCTAATTTACATTTACTACTTGCTTAAAAGAATTATTATTCTTACTAAATAATGTATCACCGACTGTGGTGAATATAAAAACCATCACTA
Organism: Viscum album; assembly: GCA_963277665.1. Taxonomy (NCBI): domain Eukaryota; kingdom Viridiplantae; phylum Streptophyta; class Magnoliopsida; order Santalales; family Viscaceae; genus Viscum; species Viscum album. The sequence goes on along the minus strand of OY728121.1, from coordinate 197,189,407 downwards.
AGGTTTTAACCTTCCAACACAATATGTGCCTCTCGAACACACTTTTTCCATATGCACTTGTGGTACTTGTTACTATTCAAACTATACGTGCATCTATGGGATTGACTGAACCCAAGTCAATCCAACTCCCGCTATATCATGTAGAGATGTACACCCTCATATAGAAATTTAGTCTACTACTTGACTCTCACTTTTCTATCTTAGGTATTTATGTAATATCCTAAAAAACCTTTAGGATAATTACTAAGATGCACAATGTGTTTATATTGATGCATGTTTTTTTATATCCTAAAAAAATATTTTCATCTAAACACATGTCTTATGAAATTATGGATTTCCAAAATATTATCACTTATATGATATCCATTTATCATCATATTTGGAATATGGTTATGGGATATCATCGTTATTTTCAAATCACATCTTGAAATATAATGGAAATTTTTGCGAGTTGTGACATTGATTCTACTAACATCATGACTATGATGTATCAAATGTGTGTTTAGAAGTTTCTCTATGCTTTGTTTTTTTGATAAATGTTAACATGTTAGACTTTTCATATATCCTCCCCATAAAAATCAATTTCATGATGTAGATAAGGTAATATTCATTTTGGAATTACTCCATGCTACATTTTAATGATCAATGAATGCTTGGTCAAGATATTCATCAACCTTTCAGCCCGAAGCAACTCATATCTTCTAACAATGCATATACTTCACTATAACATTCCTTAATTACTTAAAGTAATCTTATAAAGTATATTTACCACTAGTTTCCCCTTTGAATAGTCCACACTTTCTTGTTGAACTAATTCTGAAAGATTTGTGGCATTCCTTTATTTCTAATGGTTTCTTTTTCCAAACTAAATATGTAGATAATATAAAAGGTGTCTAGATTTACTAATCTTAAAATCTAAAGTGGGTATATTATGGACTTTACCTTTCAGTTTTACATGAAAAAGAATAAACTTGACATAACTGGGTAAATAAGTCATACATTTTACATTCATCACTTTTTTCCTATGATTCAAGTTCCACTGAACTATTAGTTGAGTATGAAACACCGAAAACAACATTAATTCCTAAACCTAGAATAATGCCTCCTTATGTCCAAAGGACACATGAGATAAATGTTTTGGTTGTACTCAATAATAGTTTGACTATAATCATTTTCTTGGCAATTATAAGTTGTTTTTTTCTCATCACTGACTTAGGAATCACCCTTTCTCAGTCGCTTGGAGAATACACCTTACTTCTTATAATTTTTCTATTACTTACTTGGTTAATGTATTTCAATACACATATGTGAAAGGAATATTATATTTAATACCCAAGAATCATTTTAGGAACATTAATTTATGAATTTACACTAAAGAAGAAGCATGTACTTTCTTCTTCAATTCAGTTCATTGTGTTTAAATTCTATAGATTTTAATTCAAGTTATGGGATACAAATAACCTCATGTTTAACAATCAACCTCATCATTGAAAGATGTTGTGAATGTGCCTTTTGAATTTCACGTTCCATTGGCCTTTTCATCTTGCCTTTAAACTTTTTCCAACATATATCATTGTTCATTTATGTTTTTTTACTTTCCATTTTATAAAAAAATAAAATTCAAGCAAATTGTACTTTTATCTTGATTATCGATTTAGAAAGTATTGATTAATTAATTAAATTGTTAGATATCTCCCACTATTTTATCGAATTCTTGGAACCCTCTGTAGTTGAATAAGAATACTCTATCGCTTGAGTATTCTAGTGGAAAGGATCCTTGAACCTCCCCTCATAGTCTATAGGCTTTGGCTACGCCACTACATAAAGGGTTCAAGGTAGACGTTTGACTGGACAACCACATTAACTCTTGGTTCCTTAATCTATTGAGTGAAGTCCCAACTTCTAAAAACATAACCTGATTTACCCAATGCTTGACTCTAAAATGATAGAAAGTTATCTTTGTTTAATCCTTTATACCACTCTAGTTATGTCAACCCCCCACTATCATAAGAACTCATCAGTAGTAAGAGGCGCCCTCAGCTTTGGCATGACGAGCTTCCTAAACACCGGTTTTCATTCCAATTTGAATGATGGAAGGCAGTTGATGACTTAATATTTATGTGAGGGTTTTTGTATTTTTTTTTTGTCTCGATGAATGTAATTCATTTCTATTAATCTTGTTCATTCTATGTTGTCGTGCTCACAACTGAACAATAATAGAAAAACATATGTCGCTTCTTTATGCATTTTATTATTTATTATTTTATGTATTTTCCTACTATTATAAAAAGAATAAAATAATAGATAAATACATAAAGTAAACCTACTACCAGACTGGTCTTGAGCATTTAAAATGATCTAGGGGAATTGTACTTGAGTAGTCACTTGACTCATGATGCAACTCACCCCGTCTGGAGTACTTCCTTGACTTGGCGTTGTCTGTGTCTCACACTGTCCTCATCATGGCGTACCGCCTCATCTTGGTGGGGTCTATGACATTCATCGTATTCATAAATTGTACAAAAATACTCATGCACAGATGAGGGTAACTAGGGGTATAATTATAAGGCCCCGGCCTTAAACCTTAATTAATCTTGAGTTATTACAAGATTACACATTGAGGATCTTTTCAGGTTTAGAGTTTTAGAGAATTCGATCATAAAACTTGCATTACATTCCACATTTAAACAAAGTGGTTACATAAAGATAGTATTAATTTTTCCCATCAAAGGAAATATATTTAAAATAAAACATGGATTCTTTCTTGACACTTCCTTGACACTATCATCTTATCATGTACCTTTCCCTTGACCTGTGAAAAACATATCAAAAAACTTGGGATGAGCATAAAAAAAGCTCAGTATGGGTTATAAAAATATGTAAAGGAAACATGAGTTCATATATACATAAGAATGAAATCATACTTTACCCATAAAACATAAGCATTTTAACATACCTCATCAAATCATGAATAAATCATAGAAATCATAAGACATAAAGGTAACTTGAGGCATTCATAACATTCTTACGTAGGGAGTAACCCTCTTGGTTACATTTGGAATACCCATCACAGTATATTCCCTAAATCTCTTTGGAGAAACCTTAACGTTTCACTCCTTCGCGTTACCCAATGCATTGGAGAGCTATATCGGGCTCACCCGCTATTAGTTTGTCACGGAACCACCCATCTTCATAACAATTCCCAAGAACCATAACATAATCGTATCATATAAAACATACATAAAGGAAACATAAAATTTCCACATTTCAATCACAAGATATCAATAAAACACATTGATATAATAAAAACATTATGAAAACCATTTTCAATACCAAAATAAAAGAAAAGTAAAATAGGGTATTTATTTTTCTTTTAAAAAAACAGTATGGCTTGTAGAGGAAGTCGAAACTCAAATAATGGTCACGGCGGCGGAGAAGCCGTTGTCGCCGCATACGTACGACCAAAACATTACCTTTTGTCATTTAGTAAACGCTTCGTATAAAAAATATTCCTTTTTAATAAATATAAAATTCAAAGGGGTTTATACACCGTATAAAAGAAGGTTGTGTATAAAACAAAATATGCCTCAATGAAAGGAGATTGAGACGAAGTCCCATACCTCGGGTCTGACTTGACTCGGTCGTTATTTAATCTCCTGAATAATAAACTTGAGTTAATTTCTACTTTTTTAAGAACCTTTTTAAAGTTCATTATTCCTTTTATATCACTTATTTCCATGTCATGAACACTATGTCATTATTTAAGTTAATAACGGTCGTTTTAACGATCATTGGTACTTGAGTCAAAAATAAACCCTTTATAATTACAAGTTGTTCATGTATCCATTATATCCAGAATTATAATCATGATGTATATATCATATATATCCAGTATATACATGCATTTATAATATTACATAATCATTTAGAGGTAAGAAATGAAATGCACCGTTCATGGAGACGGTAAGCCGTACGTACGCATGAACGCTACTATCATTTCTATTTCGTATTTTATAGAATGGAATCATAATGATATAAAGGTATATTATAATTCCAGTGTAATATCATATATAATATCATAACTCCATCCTTTATACGTCCCACATATGGTATTTAACGAATCAAATCACTTTGAGGGGGCGGTAGTCCGCACTTCCTTAAATGAAGATATCGCGTTTACCAATAATGGAAACCATAAAGGTATGCCCAAAATAAAAAATACAGAAGCTTAAGGAAAACATAAACATATTTTATATCATATATAAATATAGTGTCATCTTAATAGCCACCTTTGAAGGTGTTAAAATAATTTTGAACAATCATCGTTTCGGGAGGCCGAAATTCGCCATCGACGGAAACAGTATGTTCTTTAACCATTAGATGTAGGTGTGTATAAGTGTAGATCGAATACTTATTATAAAAACATCCTAGTATATTTAAGATACTGGATTTGTTACAAAATAAATGAATAAAAAGAGTTTAGGGGGTTGGAGAAGTAAAATAAAACAAAAGGACTCAAGTGAAGACATTACCTTAAAATCGGGTAACTCCCTTTTGTTTGAGCTCAAAGGCTTCCTTGGGAAGACTTATACCCAAAGTGATGCTTCAAGGAGTAATAGATGGATGTGTAGAGACAAAATGGGCAGGGGTTGGCCGAGCCAAAGGCTTTGTAAGTGTGGGTAAGGAGGTAGAGGTGGGGGCCTTTTATAAGAGGAGAGGAGGGGCACTCTTGGAAAGTAAAGAAATGTTACTTTATTTTAAAATGATTTTCGGATTCAAAAGGTCCCACATTGATATAATTCGAGCGTAAGGTGATAAGGGTTCGAAATCCACCTATCTAATAGGTTTTGGACATGTGTAGGTCATAGATTTTAAATTATCTTTTCATTTTATTTAAATCCTTTATTAATGAGGTAATCGTTGCATCATCATGATGTCATAAATAATTTAATTTATTTAAATTCTAAAAATTATAAAAAACATACTATGATGTAGGAAATCTTTTTATCTTTCCAATGACTATTTATAATCAAAAAACTGACTTGTATAACCCTATTTAAAAAAAATAGTAAAATAAATCATGTTTGTGTCATTTTTACTTTAACATTAAATAAAAAGTTATTTATGTCATTTCCCAACCAAAGTGGCTCCATGGGGTCTCCAAGCTGACCCATGGATTTTCTTGGTCGGCCATGACACATCCAATGATGTTAGGACATGTTTCAAGCTCATCTCATATTATTATAACATTATTTTTACCTTAAACTACACTAATTACCTCTAATCGCGATTAAAAACATAAAAGTTACTATTCACCAAAAAATTGTTTTAATCTCATTGAACCACATTTTAATTATTAATGACAACCATGTATGTCGGATTTTTGAAAATCAAATCACAGAAGTGGAAAAGTTTCATTTAAACGAAAAATCAGTTTCTTTAACTACCACTTAGTGGTTTCACTATTCATCAAAAATTGATGTTTTTCAGAAAAATACCAAAACTTCACCCTAAGCTATATTTGATATTCTGAATTCAAAAATGATGTCTATTTTACAAAATTCAAATCATATAAGTTACATTAATTAATTTAATAATTAATTCCCGATGTCATGACAAATAGCGTGTTTTTATGAAACAATAAGTATCAAAAGATTGACACTAGTTTAAGTCCAATTTCAAAGTGAAATTAATTCCAATGACCACTATTGGATTAAATGGTAAAAATATATTCTAATTTCACTTTAAAACCAATTCAAAAGATAATCTAATCATATAAATAAATTAGATTAAAAAGCAGTTTTGATGTAAAATGCAGTATTCTTCACTATTCATTAAAAAATGAAAATTGTCAGAAAAATACCAAAAATTCACACAAAGTAAATTTTGATGTCCCAATCATAAAGAATATTTTATTTTGACAAACATAGCTTATAAAATTATCAAAATATATATTTAAAAATGGTTTTCCATCAAAAGGCAGTAAAACAATCTTTTAAAAATATTAGTGTATTCCATGCTTAAGATTGGATTTATTTTCATTTTAAGCCTCTAAAACACTATCTAATTCATTAATAGACATAGATAAAAATATATATTATTAATTACTTACTTGGGATGTTACATCCTTCCCCCCTTTAGAAAATTGCGTCCCCGCAATTTATTTACTTATCGAATAAATGGGGATACTTATCCCTCATTGCATTTTCAGATTCCCATGTTGCCTCTTCCATCATGTGGTTTTTTCACAAAACCTTTACCTGATTAATCACCTTATTCCGTAACACTTGCTCCCTGTGGTCAAGAATCTGGACCGGTTGTTCCTCATAAGATAGGTTCTCTTCCAACTGAACTACCTCTGGACTCAAAACATGAGATGGATCTGGAATGTACTTTCTCAGCATCAAAACATGAAAAATATTGTGTACCTGAGATAAACTTGGAGGTAAATCCACCCGGTATGCAACTGATCCAACTCTCTTCAGAATTTCATATGGTCCAATGAACCTTGGACTCACCTTTCCTTTCTTACCAAATCGCATCACACTTTTCCATGGTGATACTTTGAGAAAAACATGATCACCTACCTCAAAAGAGAGATCCTTCCTCCTATTGTCCGCATAACTCTTCTGCCTACTCTGAGTTGTTCTCATGTGTTTCTGAATCAGCTGAACTTTTTCTGCCATCTCTTCTACCAATTTTGGTCCCATCAACTTCCTTTCATCCACTTCATCCCAAAAAGTTGGAGTTCGACACCGCTTCCCATATAATGCCTGAAATGGTGCCATCTGTATACTGGAATGAAAACTGTTATTATATGAAAATTCAACCAAAGAAAGATGTTGGTCCCAACTTCCCTGATAATCCATAGAGCAAGAACGTAGCATATCCTCCAATGTCTGAATTGTTCATTCTGACTGCCCATCTGATTGAGGATGAAATGTTGTACTAAAATTTAATTCAGTACCCAACGACTTCTGAAGGCCCTTCCAAAAGTTAGAAGTAAACCTGGGATCATGATCGGATACAATGGAGAGAGGAACTCCATGTAACCTGACTATCTCTTTAAGATACAAACAGGAAAGTTGATCTAGAGAGAAAGTATCTCGTATAGCAAGGAAATGAGCAGATTTAGTCAAGCGATCAACAATAACCCAGATTGCATTATTACCTTGAGATGTCTTCGATAATCCCACAACAAAGTCCATGGATATATTCTCCCATTTTCACTCTGGCACTGGTAAAGGCTGAAGCATCCCTTTCGGTAACTACCGCTCTGCTTTAACCTGTTGACAAGTCAAACACTTCACAGTAAAATCAGCAATATCTCTTTTCATTCCATCCCACCAGTAATACTCCCACAGATCTCTGTACATCTTAGTACTGCCAGGATGAAATGAAAATGGAGAACTATAAGCTTCACATAACAAATCTCTCTTCAACTGTGAATCACAAGGCACACACAATCTCTTCCCAAATCTCAAAACACAATCATTATCAATGTTGAATTCAGGCAACTTACCCTTCTGAACCAGCTCTGCCTTTTTCTGCAACTCACTGTCTTGCTTCTGTGCTTTCTTGATTCTGTCTGATAGAGATGATCTCACTGATACCTGAAACAAAACATAAGAACTTCCTGCTCTAACAAATTCTATGCCAAATTTCATCAAATCCTTAACCAAAGGATCACGTTCCAAATGCAACATTGTTAATGAAGAATTAATTTTTCGACTCAAAGCATCGGCCACTTTATTTGCTTTTCCCGGATGGTAATGAATTGTACAATCATAATCCTTGATTAATTCTAGCCATATCCTTTGTCTCATGTTCAATTATTTCTGAGTGAATATATACTTTAAACTTTTTTGATCGGTATATATTTCACACTTTACTCCATACAAATGATGCCTCCAAATTTTTAAAGCGAAAACAACAGCAGCTAATTCCAAATCATGTGTAGGGTAATTTACCTCATGATTTTTCAACTATCGTGAAGCATAAGCAATTACCTGATCATTCTTCATTAGAACACAACCAATTCCTTTCAATGAAGCATCACTGTAGATAACAAACTCACCATTCCTAGAAGGTAGTGCCAAAACTGGAGCATTCACCAATCTTTTTTTCAACTCCTGAAAACAATAATCACATTCTTTTGTCCAGATAAACTTAACACCCTTCAGAGTTAGCTTAGTCATTGGAATAGATAACCGTGAAAAATTTCTAACAAATCTTCGGTAATAGCCTGCCAAACCAAGGAAGCTATGAATCTCAGTTACATTTGTGGGTCTTGGCCAGTCTTCCACAACTTTTGTTTTTGCAGGATCAATAGTTATCCCATCTTTTGAAACAATGTGACCAAGGAAAGAAATTCGTTGCAAACAAAACTCACACTTGCTGAATTTCCCATACAATTTATTTTCTTTAAAGGTTTTCAAAATAACCCTTAAATGTCTTTCATGCTCCTCTTTACTTTTAGAAAACACCAAAATATCATCAATGAAAACCACCACAAAATTATCCAAGAACTCATGGAAAATTCTATTCATTAAGTCTGTGAATATAGCAGGTGCATTTGTTAGCCCAAAAGGCATTACTACAAATTCATAATGGCCATATCTTGTACGAAACGCAGTCTTCGGAACATCTGCTTCCTTTACATTCAGCTGATGATACCCCGATCTCAGGTCAATCTTTGAAAAAAACTGAGCTCCCTCGAGCTGATCAAACAAATCATCGATATGAGGCAAAGGATATTTGTTCTTAACAGTGATGTTATTCAAGGCTCTATAATCAATTCAAAGTCTCATAGAACCATCTTTCTTTTTAACAAATAAAACAGGAGCACCCCATGGTGACGTGCTAGGTCGAACGAAACCTTTCTCTAATAAATCTTGCAATTTCTCCTTCAACTATAAAAGTTCAATTTGAGCCATTCGATAAGGGGGTTTTGAAATTGGATTAGCATCAGGAACTAAGTCAACAGTAAACTCAACTTCCCGATCTGGTATTATTCCAGGAAACTCATCAGGAAAAACATCAGGATACTCATTTACCACTGGCACATCATTAATCTGAACAGTTACTTTATTTTCAATGATGTGTTCAAGGTAACATTCATTTCCATCTTTTACAAGTTTCTCGGCCTCTTTATATGTTATCAATAGTAAGGGTTCATTCTTGTACACAAACTAAAATTCTTTCTGAAAAGAAACTTCTTTAGCTCTACAGTCAATCTTAGCATGGTAAATAGAGAGCCAATCCATACCCAGGATAACATCAAACTCTACTAGAGGTAGAACAATAAGGTTTGCAAGTAGGTTCTTTCCACAGATAAGGATAGGAAGATTCTTATAAATTCTTTTTACCTCAACATTTCCCCCAGGTGTTTTTACCAAAAGTTCAGGAGTCATTTCTTGAGATGGTATTCCCATTTTACTAGAAAAATTTTCAGAGTTGAAAGAATGTGTAGACCCTGTAGCAAACAACACATAGGCATAATCTGAAAAAACAAACAAAGTACCTGATACAACTTCATTTGATGGCCCGACATCGGATGAAGTAGTTGCAAAGGATTTCACCACCCCTTTCTGCTTGTAGTCTAACTGCTTCCCATCACTCGAGCTCTTTGTCAGACACTCGTTCGCATAGTGACCCATCTCATTGCACTTAAAACATTTCACTAACTATAAATCAAATTTGAAATTACCATCACCTTGATCTTTTTTAGTGCAATCACGAGCCTTATGTCCCATATTACCACATCGGTAGCACTTTCCAGAATTCAGAAGACATTCCCCAGCATGCTTTTTGCCACATTTATCACAAACTGGAAACTTAGATTTCTTACCATCAAACTTTTTTGAAGAATTCTTCCCTTTCTCCTGCCACCTCGGTCTCTTCTTCTGTTGGTTGTTATAGAACACTTGATCATCGGCAAACTCCATTTCCACCTTCTCATCACATCGAACAAGATTTTCATAACTTTTAAACTCACGAGAAGCTAATTCCCTTCGATATTTTGGCTTTAATCCTGAGTAAAAACGATTGATTTTACTATCAAGGTCTCGGATAAAATTTGGAGCATACCTTGCCAATCGAGTGAACCTTTCTTCATAGGTATCCACTGAGTCTTCCTATTGCCTCAATTCCAATAATTGTTTTTCCATCCTAATTCGAACAGCCTTAGGAAAATACTTTTCAAGAAACATACCATTGAATTCATCCCAGTCGAGAGCATCAATCTCATCAGCGTCCCTGATATTTTTAACCATCGGCCACCACCGATCTTATTCAACCTCCAAACGGTAAATAGCAAGACTAACCTTTTGATTTTCTGAACACCCCATGACATCGAAAATCTTCTCTAGTGATTTAATCCACCCTTCAGCTAGCACAGAGTCAGATGATCCTCTGAATGATGGGGGATGTTGCCTCATGAAATGTTCCACCACTGACATGTTCCTCTGCAGTTGATCTGGCTAATCTCGTGCATGGATACCACCACCATTTATCACTTGATTCAACTGCGCCATTACTGAAACAAACTGTTCAGTTCCAATTCCGTCCATCTCAGGATGCTGATTCAGAAGGTTATTTCCTTCTATATGCCTTCCAAGCACTGCTTCCCTGTTTCCTCTGCGGAAAACCATTCTGAAAAAACATGTCTTAGATAAAGCAACATGGTAATCTTCAATTGCTATATCATTTCAATTTTACCATAAAAAAAATATTTTTGGATAATCATTTAATAGAATTATAACTCCTGAAGTTATCTAAACCGACCTTTGATACCAACTATAAGGCCCCAGCCTTAAACCTTACTTAATCTTGAGTTATTACAAGATTACACATTGAGGATCTTTTCAGGTTTAGAGTTTTAGAGAATTAGATCATAAAACTTTCATTACATTCCACATTTAAACAAAGTGGTTACATAAAGATAGTATTCATTTTTCCCATCAATGGAAATTTATTTAAAATAAAACATGGATTCTTTCTTGACAATTCCTTGACACTATCATCTTATCATGTACCTTTCCCTTGACCTGTGAAAAACATTTCAAAAAACTTGGGATGAGCATAAAAAAACCTCAGTATGGGTTATAAAAATATGGAAAGGAAACATGAGTTCATATATACATAAGAATGAAATCATACTTTACCCATAAAACATAATCACTTTAACATACCTCATCAAATCATGAATAAATCATAGAAATCATAAGACATAAAGGTAACTTGAGGCATTCATGACATTCTTACGTAGGGAGTAACCCTCTTGGTTACGTTTGGAATACCCATCACAGTATATTCCCTAAATATCTTCAGAGAAACCTTAACATTTCACTCCTTCGCGTTACCCATTTCATTGGAGAGTTATATCGGGCTCACCCGCCCTTAGTTTATCACGGAACCACCCGTCTTCATAACAATGCCCAAGAACCATAACATAATCGTATCACATGAAACATACATAAAGGAAACATAACATTTCCACATTTCAATCACAAGATATCAATAAAACACATTGATATAATAAAAACATTATGAAAACCATTTTCAATACCAAAATAAAAGAAAAGTAAAATAGGGTATTTATTTTTCTTTTAAAAAAACGGTATGGCTTGTAGAGGAAGCCAAAACTCAAATAATGGTCACGGCGGCGGAGAAGTCGTTGTCGCCGCATACGTATGACCAAAACATTCCCTTTTGTCGTTTAGTAAACGCTTCGTATAAAAAATATTCTTTTTTAATAAACGTAAAAGTCAAAGGGGTTTATACACTGTATAAAAGATGTTTGTGTATAAAACAAAATATGCCTCAATGAAAGGAGATTGAGACGAAGTCACATACCTCGGGTCCAACTTGACTCGGTCGTTCTTTAATCTCCTGAATAATAAACTTGAGTTAATTTCTACTTGTTTAAGAACCTTTTTCAATTTCATTATTCCTTTTATATCACTTATTTCCATGTCATGAACACTATGTAATTATTTAAGTTAATAACGGTCGTTTTAACGATCATTGGTACTTGAGTCAAAAATAAACCCTTTATAATTACAAGTTGTTCATGTATACATTATATCCAGAATTATAATCATGATTTATATATCATATATATCATATATATCCAGTATATACATGCATTTATAATATTACATAATCATTTAGAGGTAAGAAATGAAATGCACCGTTCATGGAGACGGTAAGCCGTACGTACGCATGAACGCTACTTTCATTTCTATTTCGTATTTTATAGAATGGAATCATAATGATATAAAGGTATATTATAATTCCAGTGTAATATCATATATAATATCATAACTCCATCCTTTATACGTCCCACATATGGTATTTAACGAATCAAATCACTTTGAGGGGGCGGTAGTCCGCACTTCCTTAAATGAAGATATCGCGTTTACCCATAATGGAAACCATAAAGGTATGCCAAAAATGAAAAATAAAGAATCTTAAGGAAAAAATAAACATATTTTATATCATATATAAATATATTTTCATCTTAATGGCCACCTTTGAAGGTGTTAAAATAATGTTGAACAATCATCGTTTCGGGAGGCCGAAATTCGCCATCCACAGAAACAGTATGTTCTTTAACCATTTGATGTAGGTGTGTGTAAGTGTAGCTCGAATAATTATTATAACAACATCCTAGTATATTGAAGATACTGGATTTGTTACAAAAGAAATGAATAAAAAGAGTTTAGGGGGTTGGATAAGTAAAATAAAACAAAAGGACTCAAGTGAAGACATTGCCTTAAAATCGGGTAACTCCCTTTGGTTTGAGCACAAAGGCTTCCTTGGGAAGACTTCTTCCCAAAGTGAGGCTTCAAGGAGTAATAGAGGGATGTGGAGAGACAAAATGGGCAGGTTTTGGCCGATCCAAAGGCTTTGGAAGTGTGGTTAAGGAGGTAGAGGTGGGGGCCTTTTATAAGAGGAGAGGAGGGGCACTCTTGGAAAGTAAAGAAATGTTACTTTATTTTAAAATGAGTTTCGGATTCAAAAGGTCCCACATTGATATAATTCGAGGGTAAGGTGATAAGGGTTCTAAATCCATCCATACAATAGGTTTTGGACATGTGTAGGTCATATATTTTAAATTATCTTTTCATTTTGTTTAAATCCTTTATTAATGAGGTAATCGTTGCATCATCATGATGTCATAAATAATTTAATTTATTTAAAGTTTAAAAATTATAAAAAAAATACTATGATGTAGTAAATCCTATTAGATTTCCAATTACCATATATAATCAAAAATCTGACTTGTATAACCCCATGTAAAAATTGTTTTAGTAAAATAACTCATGTTTGTGTCATTTTTACTTTAACATTAAATAAAAAGTTATTTATGTCATTTCCCAACCAAAGTGGCTCCATGGGATCCCCAAGCTGACCCATGGATTGTCTTGGTCGGCCATGACACATCCAATGAGGGTAGGACATGTGTCAAGCTCATCTCATATTATTATAACATTATTTTTACCATAAAATACACTAATTACCTCTAATTGCGATTAAAAACATAAAAGTTACTATTCACCAAAAAATTATTTTAATCTCATTGAACCACATTTTACTTTTTAATGACAACCATGTATCTCGGATTTTTGAAAATCAAATCACAGAAGTGGAAAAGTTTCAATTAAACGAAAAATCAGTTTCTTTAACTACCACTTAGTGGTTTCACTATTCATCAAAAATTGATGTTTTTCAGAAAAATACCAAAACTTCACCCTAAGCTATATTTGATATTCTGAATTCAAAAATGATGTCTATTTTAAAAAATTTAAATCATATAAGTTACATTAATTAATTTAATAATTAATTCCCGTTGTCATGACAAATAGCGTGTTTTTATGAAACAATAAGTATCAAAAGATTGACACTAGTTTAAGTCCAATTTCAAAGTGAAATTAATTCCAATGACCACTATTGGATTAAATGGTAAAAATATATTCTAATTTCACTTTAAAACCAATTCAAAAGATAATCTAATCATATAAATAAATTAGATTAAAAAGCAGTTTTGATGTAAAATGCAGTATTTTTCACTATTCATTAAAAAATGAACATTGTCAGAAAAATACCAAAAATTCACACAAAGTAAATTTTTATATCCCAATCATAAAGAATAAGTTTATTTTGACAAACATAGCTTATAAAATTGTCAAAAGATAGATTTAAAAATGGTTTTCCATCAAAAGGCAGTAAAACAATCTTTTAAAAATATTAGTGTATTTCATGCTTATGATTGGATTTATTTTCATTTTAAGCCTCTAAAACACTATCTAATTCATTAATAGACATAGATAAAAATATCTATTATTCATTACTTACTTGGGATGTTACATCCTTCCCCCCTTTAGAAAATTGTGTCCCCGCAATTTATTTACTTATCGAATAAATGGGGGTACTTATCCATCATTGCATTTTCAGATTCTCATGTTGCCTCTTCCATCATGTGGTTTTTCCACAAAACATTTACCTGATTAATCACCTTATTCCGTAAAACTTTCTCCCTGTGGTCAAGAATCTGGACCGGTTGTTCCTTATAAGATAGGTTCTCTTCCAACTGAACTACCTCTGGACTCAAAACATGAGATGGATCTGGCATGTACTTTCTCAACAACAAAAAATGAAAAACATTGTGTACCTGAGATAAACTCGGCGGTAAAGCCACCCAGTATGCAACTGATCCAACTCTCTCCAGAATTTCATATGGTCTAATGAACCTTGGACTTAGCTTTCCTTTCTTACCAAATCGCATCACACTTTTCCATGGTGATACTTTGAGAAAAACATGATCACCTACCTCAAAAGAGAGATCCTTCCTCCTATTGTCCGCATAACTCTTCTGCCTACTCTGATATATTCTCATGTGTTTCTGAATCAGATGAACTTTTTCTGCCATCTCTTCTACCAATTCTGGTCCCATCAACTTCCTTTCACCCACTTCATCCCAGAAAGCTGGAGTTTGACACCGCTTCCCATATAATGTCTGAAATGGTGTCATCTGTATACTGGAATGAAAACTGTTATTATATGAAAATTCAACCAAAGAAATATGTTGGTCCCAACTTCCCTAATAATCCATAGAGCAAGAACGTAGCATATCCTCCAATGTCTGAATTGTTCGTTCTGACTGCCCATCTGATTGAGGATGAAATGTTGTACTAAAATTTAATTCAGTACCCAACGACTTCTGAAGGCCCTTCCAAAAGTTAGAAGTAAACCTGGGATCACGATCGGATACAATGGAGAGAGGAACTCCATGTAACCTGACTATCTCTTTAAGATAAAAATGGTAAAGTTGATCTAGAGAGAAAGTATCTCGTATAGCAAGGAAATGAGCAGATTTAGTCAAGCGATCAACAATAACCGAGATTTCATTATTACCTCGAGATGTCTTCAATAATCCCACAACAAATTCCATGGATATATTCTCCCATTTCCACTCTGGCACTGGTAAAGGCTGAAGCATCCCTTTTGGTAACTACCGCTCTACTTTAACCTGTTGACAAGTCAAACACTTCACAGTAAAATCAGCAATATCTTTTTTCATTCCATCCCACCAGTAATACTCCCGCAGATCTCTGTACATCTTAGTACTGCCAGGATGAACTGAAAACAGAGAACTATGAGCTTCACATAACAACTCTCTCTTCAACTGTGAATCACAAGGCACACACAATCTCTTCCCAAATCTCAAAACACAATCATTATCAATGTTGAATTCAGGAAACTTACCCTTCTGAACCAGCTCTGCCTTTTTCTGCAACTCACTGTCTTGCTTCTGTACTTTCTTGATTCTGTCTGATAGAGATGATCTCACTGATACCTGAAACAAAACATAAGAACTTCCTGCTCCAACAACTTCTATGCCAAATTTCATCAAATCCTTAACCAAAGGATCACGTTCCAAACGCAACATTGTTAATGAAGAATTACTTTTTCGAATCAAAGCATTGGCCACTTTATTTGCTTTTACTGGATGGTAATGAATTATACAATCATAATACTTGATTAATTCTAGCTATCTCCTTTGTCTCATGTTCAATTCTTTCTGAGTGAATATATACTTTAAACTTTTTTGATCGGTATATATTTCACACTTTACTCCATACAAATGATGCCTCCAAATTTTTAAAGCGAAAACAACAGAAGCTAATTCCAAATCATGTGTAGGGTAATTTACCTCATGAGTTTTAAACTATCGTGATGCATAAGCAATTACCTGATCATTATGCATTATAACACAACCAAGTCCTTTCAAAGAAGCGTCACTGTAGATAACAAACTCACCATTCCTGGAAGGTAGTGCCAAAACTGGAGCATTCACCAATCTTCTTTTCAACTCCTAAAAACAATCATCACATTCTTTTGTCCAGATAAACTTAACACCCTTCCGAGTTAGCTTAGTCATTGGAATAGATAACCATGAAAAATTTCTAACAAATCTTCGGTAATAGCCTGCCAAACCAAGGAAGCTACGAATCTCAGTTACATTTGTGGGTCTTGGCCAGTCTTCCACAACTTTTGTTTTTACAGGATCAACAGTTATCCCATCTTTTGAAACAATGTGACCAAGGAAAGAAATTTGTTGCAACCAAAACTCACACTTGCTGAATTTCCCAAATAATTTCTTTTCTTTTAAGGTTTGAAAAATAACCCTTAAATGTATTTCATGCTCCTCTTTACTTTTACAAAACACCAAAATATCATCAATGAAAACCACCACAAACTTATCCAAGAACTCATGGAAAATTATATTCATTAAGTCCATGAATATAGCAGGTGCATTGGTTAGCCCAAAAGGCATTACTACAAATTCATAATGGTCATATCTTGTACGAAACGCAGTCTTCGGAACATTTGCTTCCTTTACCTTCAGCTGATGGTACCCCGATCTCAGGTCAATCTTTGAAAAAAACTGAGCTCCCTGGAGCTGATCAAACAAATCATCGATATGAGGCAAAGGATATTTGTTCTTAACAGTGATGTTATTCAAGGCTCTATAATCAATGGAAAGTCTCATAGAACCATCTTTCTTTTTAACAAATAAAACAGGAGCACCCCATGGTGACGTGCTAGGTCGAATGAAACCTTTCTCTAATAAATCTTGCAATTGCTCCTTCAACTCTAAAAGTTCAATTTGAGCCATTCGATAAGGGGGTTTTGAAATTGGCTTAGCATCAGGAACTAAGTCAACAGTAAACTCAACTTCCCGATCTGGTATTATTCCAGGCAACTCATCAGGAAAAACATCAGGATACTCATTTACCACTGGCACATCATTAATCTGAACAGTTCCTTTATTTTCAACGATGTGTGCAAGGTAACATTCATTTCCTTCTTTTACAAGTTTCTCGGCCTCTTGATATGTTATCAACAGTAAGGGTTCATTCTTGTACACAAACTGAAAGTCTTTCTGAAAAGAAACTTCTTTAGCTCTACAGTCAATCTTAGCATGGTAAATAGAGAGCCAATCCATACCCAGGATAACATCAAACTCTACTAGAGGTAGAACAATAAGGTTTGCATATAGGTTCCCTCCATAGATAAGGATAGGAAGATTCTTATAAATTATTTTTTCCTCAACATTTCCCCCATGTGTTTTTACCAAAATTTCAAGAGTCATTTCTTGAGATAGTATTCCCATTTTACTAGAAAAGTTTTCAGAGATGAAAAAATGTGTAGACCCCGAATCAAACAACACACTGGCATAATCTGAAAAAACAAACAAAGCACCCGATACAACTTCATTTGATGGCCCGACATCTTCTGAAGTAGTTGCAAAGGATTTCACCACCCCTTTCTGCTTGTAGTCTAACTGCTTCCCATCACTCGAGCTCTTTGTCAGACACTCGTTTGCATAGTGACTCATCTCATTGCACTTAAAACATTTCACTAACTGTAAATCAAATTTGAACTTACCATCACCTTGATCTTTTTCAGTGCAATCACGATCCTTATGTCCCATCTTACCACATCGGTAGAAATTTCCAGAATTCATAAGACATTCCCCAGCATGCCTTTTTCCACATTTATCACAAACTGAAAACATAGATTTCTTACCATCAGACTTTTTTGAAGAATTCTTCCCTTTCTCCTGCCACCTCGGTCTCTTCTTCTGTTGGTTGTTATAGAACACTTGATCATCGTCAAACTCCATTTCCACCTTCTCAGCACATCGAACAATCTTTTCATAACTTTTAAACTCACGAGAAGCTAATTCCCTTCGATATTTTGGCTTTAATCCTGAGTAAAAAATGATTGATTTTACTATCAAGGTCTTGGATGAAATTTGGAGCATACCTTGCCAATCGAGTGAACCTTTCTTCATAGGTAGCCATTGATTCTTCCTCTTTCCTCAATTCCAAGAATTGTTTTTCCATACTAAGTCCAACAGCCTTAGGAAAATACTTTTCAAGAAACATACCTTTGAATTCATCCCAGTCGAGAGCATAAATCTCATCAGCATCCCTGATATTTTTAACCATCGACCACCATTGATCTGCTTCACCCTCCAAACGGTAAATAGCAAGACTAACCTTTTGATTTTCTGAACACCCCATGACATCGAAAATCTTCTCTAGTGATTTAATCCACCCTTCAGCTAGCACAGGGTCATATGATCCTCTGAATGATGGGGGATACTGCCTCATGAAATGTTCCACCACTGACATGTTCCTCTGTGGTTGATATGGCTGATCTCGTGCATGGATACCACCAACATTTATCGCTTGAGTCAACTGCACCATTACTGCAACAAACTATTCAGTTCCAATTCCGACCATCTCAGGATGCTGATTCGGAAGGTTATTTCCTTCTGTATTCCTTCCTAGCACTGCTTCCCTGTTTCCTCTGCGGAAAACCATTCTGAACAAACATGTCTTAGATGAAGCAACATGGTAATCTTCAAATGCTATATCATTTCAATTTTACCATAAAAAAAATATTTTTGGATAATCATTTAATAGAATTCTAACTCCTAAAGTTATCTAAACCGACCTTTGATACCAACTATACACTAGTGCAGAAAACGTTTTTTACGTCACCATTTTTTACGTCGGTTATATAAACCGACGTCATAATATGTAAAACGAGGTTTTTTACGTCGGTTATTTATTAACCGACGTAAATATTTGTATTCGGTACACCTTTAACGTCGGTTATTATTATAACCAACGTTATTAATCGCGCGGCTTCGTTTTTTACGTCGGTTATAACGATAACCGACGTAAAAAACGCGGTTTCCGAAGGCTTTTTTACGTCGGTTATTGAATAACCGACGTAACAAACGCGGTTTTTGAAGGCTTTTTTACGTCGGTTATTTTATAACCGACGTAAATAAAGAATCCGCAGATGTTTTTGACGTCGGTTATTCCATAACCGACGTAAAAAAACGCGGATTTTGAGCCCTTTATAACGTCGGTTATAAACTAACCGACGTAACAAATGAATCGGAGGAAGGTTGTTACGTCGGTTATTGAAATAACCGACGTTATAAATGTTTTTAAAACAATTATCACGTCGGTTATTGAATAACCGACGTGATAACTCATTTAAAAATTTACCCAGACCCGTGGATTGTCATTCGCGAGTTTACCTTCGACAGTCGCGACTCGTCTCTCTCGCGCGTAAACCCGAATCGGCTCGTCCATTTCGTTGGTTTAGATTCATTTTGCGATCATCGTTTCTCATATTTAATATCCTCGGATCAATCATCTAAACTCGCAGCACTCAGGTAATCCTCCCACTCGTTCGTTTTTTTTCGGGGATAGTATATATATATGTGTTGTGATTTTTTTGTTGAAACTAGCTAAGATTCTTCGATTGCGAACCCTTTTAACTCGTTTTGGCACCATAATCTTATTTATCATCCCTAGATCTATTTGTTCGACTTGCAATATTGAGTAATTTTATGATTTCACTAATTTTTCATCGTTTTCTATAAATCCCCGAGAGGGTTGGGGCGTGTCCATTTGGATGGGTTTCCCTTTTACAGTTGTTACTACTTTATTCACACACAACCATGGCATAGGTGCATGGATTTGGGGTCGGGGGGTGTCCAGGGGGGTTTACAATGGGGTGGGTGGGTGTGGGGGGCTGTCCAAGGGTGTGGGTGGGTGTTGGGGGGTGTCCAGGGGGGTGTCCAAGGGGGTAGGGGGTAGGGGGTGGGGGTGGTGTTTAGGAGGGGTGGGGGGCTGTCCAGAGGGTTGGGGGGTGTCCAGGGGGGTGTCCAAGCAGGTCGGGGGTGGGGGGTTGTGTCCAGGAGGGGTGGGGGTGCTTTCTAGAGGGGTCGGGGGCTGTCCAGAGGGGTTGGGGGGTGTCCAGGGTGGTGTCCAAGGGGATGGGTGGGTGTGGGGGGGCTGTCCAAGGGGGTGGCGGCCTGTCCAGAGGGGTCGGTGGAGTGTCCAGGGGGGTGTCCAAGGGGGTGGATGGGTGTGGGGGGCTGTCCAAGTGGGTGGCGGCCTCTCCAGAGGGTATTTGGGGTTGTCCGGGTGGGTGGGGGGGCTGCCCAGAGGGTTGGGGGATGTCCAGGGGGGTGTCCAAGGGGGTAGGGGGTGGGGGGTGGTGTCCAGGAGGGGCGGGGGGCTGTCCAGGGGGGTTTACAATGGGATGGGTGGGTGTGGGGGGCTGTCCAAGGGTGTGGGTGGGTGTTGGGGGGTGTCCAGGGGGGTGTCCAAGGGGGTAGGGGGTGGGGGGTGGTGTTTAGGAGGGGTGGGGGGCTGTCCAGAGGGTTGGGGGGTGTCCAGGGGGGTGTCCAAGCAGGTCGGGGGTGGGGGGTTGTGTCCAGGAGGGGTGGGGGTGCTTTCTAGAGGGGTCGGGGGCTGTCCAGAGGGGTTGGGGGGTGTCCAGGGTGGTGTCCAAGGGGATGGGTGGGTGTGGGGGGCTGTCCAAGGGGGTGGAGGCCTGTCCAGAGGGTTCGGTGGAGTGTCCAGGGGGGTGTCCAAGGGGGTGGATGGGTGTGGGGGGCTGTCCAAGTGGGTGGCGGCCTCTCCAGAGGGTATTTGGGGTTGTCCGGGTGGGTGGGGGGGGCTGCCCAGA
Source organism: Viscum album (assembly GCA_963277665.1). Taxonomy (NCBI): domain Eukaryota; kingdom Viridiplantae; phylum Streptophyta; class Magnoliopsida; order Santalales; family Viscaceae; genus Viscum; species Viscum album. Next base: position 197,168,332 of record OY728121.1, on the reverse strand, counting down.
GGGTTGGGGGATGTCCAGGGGGGTGTCCAAGGGGGTAGGGGGTGGGGGTGGTGTCCAGGAGGGGCGGGGGGCTGTCCAGGGGGGTTTACAAGGGGGTGGGTGGGTGTGGGGGGCTGTCCAAGGGTGTGGGTGGGTGTTGGGGGGTGTCCAGGGGGGTGTCCAAGGGGGTAGGGGGTGGGTGGTGGTGTTTAGGAGGGGTGGGGGGCTGTCTAGAGGGTTGGGGGGTGTCCAGGGGGGTGTCCAAGCAGGTCGGGGGTGGGGGGTTGTGTCCAGGAGGGGTGGGGTGCTTTCTAGAGGGGTCGGGGGCTGTCCAGAGGGGTCGGGGGGTGTCCAGGGTGGTGTCCAAGGGGATGGGTGGGTGTGGGGGGCTGTCCAAGGGGGTGGCGGCCTGTCCAGAGGGGTCGGTGGGGTGTCCAGGGGGGTGTCCAAGGGGGTGGATGGGTGTGGGGGGCTGTCCAAGTGGGTGGCGGCCTCTCCAGAGGGTATTTGGGGTTGTCCGGGTGGGTGGGGGGCTGTCCAGAGGGTTGGGGGATGTCCAGGGGGTGTCCAAGGGGGTAGGGGGTGGGGGGTGGTGTCCAGGAGGGGTGGGGGGCTGTCCAGAGGGGTCGGGGGGTGTCGAGGGGGGTTTACACATCGATTTGTTTTATATTTCAAAATTGTTTACATTCAAATTATGATTTTTTTCATATAAAAATATATTTGTCTTATCTAAAAAATATATATATTTTTGCTATTTGTTATAGGTAATAATGAGTCGAAGTTGGATTACGGCACATCGAATGAGCAATGAATATGAGGAAGGTGTTGATGCCTTTTTGGAATTTGCTAAACGAAATGTTCCAAGTAGTGACATTTTTTTCTGTCCATGCCTGAAATGTCTGAATATGAAGAAGATGAAAAGTAGAGAGATAAAAGATCATCTGATTTGTCATGGTTTCAATCCGAGTTACAACCCTTGGATTTGGCATGGCGAAACTGGACAGAATGTCACTGATGATAATGAATCGCAAGATGGTAACTCCGATGGAATTGAAGAAATAATTCGCGATATTGTAGAAGAACAAATTGAGATAGAACCGACAGTTGCACGTCTATATGGTGATGCCGAAAAACCATTATATCCTGGTTGTACAGATTTTACGGTTTTGTCGGCGGTGTTAACATTGATTAACCTGAAGGCGAAACATGGATGGAGTGACAGAAGTTTTACAGAGCTGCTACAATTGATGAAAGACATTCTTCCAAAAGATAACGATCTTCCAGATTCACATTATAAGGCCAAAAAAATATTATGCCCGATGGGATTGGGATACAGGAAAATACATGCCTGTCCGAATGACTGCATTATATATAGGAAGGAATATGAATTTCTGAAAGAGTGTCCTAAATGTGGGACATCACGGTATAAGGTGAAAGAAAAATCACAAGCTGATGTAGAGATTACAAAGCTCCCTTCAAAGGTATTTTGGTATCTTCCTATAATTCCTCGTTTCAAACGTTTATTTGCTAATTCACATGATGCAAAAAGGTTAAGATGGCATGCTGATGAGCGGGTATGTGATGGAAAAATACGTCATCCAGCTGATTGTCCACAATGGAAGAAAATTGATGCCCAGTACCCTACATTTGGAAATGAAATTAGAAATCTGAGACTAGGCTTGTGCACAGATGGAATGAATCCATACCGAACCCTCAGTAGCACACATAGTTCATGGCCTGTTTTATTGGTAATTTACAACCTCTCTCCTGAAGTTTGTATGAAGCGCAAATATGTCATGTTGAGTATCATGATCTCTGGTCCAAAGCAACCCGGCAATGATATTGATGTATACTTGTCACCGCTGATTGATGATTTGAAACTGTTATGGGCTGATGGTATTAGGGTGTATGATTCTTATAAAATGGAATATTTTCAACTGCATGCAATGCTTCTATTCACTATAAATGACTTCCCAGCATATGGAAATTTGTCTGGATACAGTGTTAAAGGGCATAAAGCATGTCCAATTTGCGAACAACAGACGTCATATTGTCAATTGCATCATGGGAGGAAAACAGTGTACATGGGTCATCGAACGTTTTTGCCTATGGATCACCCTTATAGAAGACTAAAAAAGGCATTCAATGGCTCACAAGAATTTGATACTGCTCCTCAACCTTTATCCCCAGAATTGTATTTTGAGAGGGTGAAAAACCTTGATGTGACATTGGGAAAGACACAGAAATCTGGTAATGATAGACATATTTGGAAGAAAAGGTCAATATTTTTTGAGCTACCATATTGGAGGTATCATGAAGTCAAACATAATATTGATGTCATGCACGTGGAGAAGAATATCTGTGATTCTTTGATCGGAACATTGCTAGATATTAAAGGAAAGACAAAAGATGGGTTGAATGCAAGGTTAGACCTACTGTCAATGGGAATACGTTTGGAGTTAGCTCCCACTCCTAAAGGAAGACGAATATTTCTTCCCCCGGCTTGTCATACATTATCGAAGAGGGAGAAAAGTAGCTTCTGTCAGTGTCTTCATGATATCAAAGTGCCTCAAGGTTATTCTTCAAATGTAAAAAATTTTGTCTCATTGAAAGACTTGAAGTTGATAGGTATGAAATCACATGATTGTCATGTCATGATGCAACAAATTCTACCAGTTGCACTGCGTGGAATATTGCCCATCCGTGTCAGAAAGACTATAATGAGGTTGTGTTATTTTTTCAATTCAATTTGCAACAAGGCGATTGATGTGAATGCTTTGAACATTTTGGAAAAGGATGCAATTTTTATACTTTGTCATTTGGAAATGTATTTTCCTCCAACTTTTTTTGATATGATGGTGCATTTAATGATTCATCTGGTTCGAGAAATAAGACTTTGTGGACCTGTATATCTTCGTTGGATGTATCCTTTTGAAAGGTATATGAAAATATTAAAGGGATATGTTAAAAATCCATATCGACCTGAAGCCTCCATTATTGAAAAGTATATTTCTGAGGAGGTAGCAGAGTTTTGTACGAGCTACTTGGCTACGGCGCAACACATAGGTTTGCCTCCATCTCGCCATGAACGGGTTAATAATGAGGGAAAGGGGATTCGTGGCTTGAAAGTCAAATCACTGTCAGCTGAACATATGAAGAAGTTAGAATCATACATCTTGAATAACATAGCTTATGTTCAACCGTATATCACATTGCATATTAATGAGTTGAAACAATGTCATCCAAAGAAGAAAGAAATGTGGATTTTGAATGAGCACAACAAAACTTTTTTGCCATGGTTTAAAAAGACCTTGCTTGGTAGATCAGATGTATCAGAGACATTAAAATGGATAGTGGGTGGTCCATCTTTAAATGTGATAACATGGTCCGCTTATAACATTAATGGCTATACATTTCATACGAAAGCTCAGGACAACAGAAGTGCAGTTCAGAATAGTGGTGTATTGGTGTTTGCAGAAGCAATGCATTTTTCGAGTGCTAAGGACAGAAAACCAATTTCGGCATCAACTGCATATTATGGAGTGATTGAAGACATATGGGAGGCTGATTACTTTAAAATTAAAGTTCCCGTTTTTAACTATAAATGGTTTATCGGTAACAACAGTGTCAGACACGATGAATTTGGAATGACACTTGTTAATCTGAATAGATTGGAAGACACAGCTGATTCTTTTATAATGGCAACACATGCCAAACAAATTTTCTATGTAGTAGATCAGTCAGATATGCAGTGGGCTGTTGTTTTACAAGGGAAAAACCAATATGTTGGTGAGGATGAATTTGATGAAGATGCTGATTTATGTGAGATCCCTACTTCCATGGAAATATTAACAGAACATAATGATGAGTATGTTGAAGACATGGTTTGTGCCATAAGGAACGATCACGACGAAGGAATTTGGGAAAACAATCCAACTGTACATTCCTAAAATTACAGGTAACACAAGTTTATTTCTTGTTTACATTTAGTTTTTTCATATAATGTTAGATACTGTAAATTTTTTACTTATTAAAACACATATCAAACCAAAACGATAAAACAATAAAAACCGTAAAGAGGAGAAGTCCTGGGCGCACCGGCTGGCCGGTGGTGGATCACCTGTTGGCCGGTGGTCCAGAACAAAGCTCTGTCTGGTCCACCGGCCGGCCGGTGCTGAGCCAGCGGCCGGCCGGTGGTCCAGACAGAGAGCCTTCCTCTCTGTCTGGACCACCGGCCGGCCGCTGGATCACCACCGGCCGGCCGGTGGACCAGACAGAGAGCCTTCCTCTCTGTCTGGACCACCAGCAGTCGGGCCGGTGGTGAGCCAGCGGCCGGCCGGTGGCACCAGGCAGTGGGCAAGTCTACTGCCTGGGTCCTCCGGCTGGCCGGTGTGCTCACACCGGCTGACCGGTGGACTCAGTGAGTCCACGTTTCAGCTTTCTTGGGCCAACACTTTGGCAACCTTTTGCCTGTGTTTACCATGTTTATCATTGTTTAACATGCTTACCATATTACCAATGTTTACTATTATGTAATTTAGTACACTTTTCTATTTGTGAACTAATGTTTGTTTTTTTGATTTGAAGGAAAATGACAGATCAATCAGTTGATCAGCCACATGATTCTGGAGATGAGCATATTGGTCATACATCTGGGGAGGAACATTTACATGCTCCTATTACGAAAAAGAGTTCAAAGGTTGGTAAGCGTGGGTGCACACGTTTACCAAAATTATCACTTTCCCGTACGAAGGAGGAGAGGATAGTCGTGGAGTTTGATGATGATGATCTTCCTAGAGGTCCAAATGCTAAAGATTTGAAGGGTTTTGTAGCAACTCAGGCTAAGAGCAAAGTAAGCATTCTCTATGATGATTGGAGAAGTGTGGATAAGGCGATAATTTCTCAGCTGTGGGAGACCATTTTGGTAAGATCTTTTGCTATTGTTTGACTGTTCTTTAAATGTTTCTAGTATATATAATATTTTTAACCTCTTTTTTATCAGATGACATTTGATATTCCTGACACTGGAGGAGTCAGGAAGAAATGCTTATCGTTGGCTGCTAGGAGATGGAGGGATTTCAAATCAACCCTCTCATCTGATTTCATTTATGGTCATAGGAGTCGTGAGAATCCATGTCGTATATATCCTTTTATAGATGAAGACACATGGAGACAATTTTTTGAAAGTAGAAGAAAAGAATCATTTTTGGTAAGGGCAATGTAAACTTTTATAAGCTTTCTTATATAAATGATCTTATTATTGTTTTGTTAATGATTACTTATTCTTAATTTACAGCAAACAAGGAAAGCTCATCAAGAGATCCAATCTAAAAATGTATACCCTCATAGTTTATCTCGGGGAGGGTATGCATTATTGGAAGAACAAATGATGGCAGAAAAATTTCAACAACTAAGAGCTGAGTCTTCAAGGTCTGGAGAGGTGGCCCCTCCATCCCCTCCATCTAGACATGAGAAATGGAAAAGAGCTCGGAAGGGCAAAAAAGGACAATATCTTTCGGAAGAATCGAGACTCGTAGTTGAGAGGATTGTAAGATATCTATTTTATTTATTTAAGTTTACTATTTTCGTCATATATTTCCAATCATTATAGAAATGTTCAATTAATTATTACAGGACTCTCTTGAGGAGCAGAGTTCATAGGGGACATTTACACCATCTGGGAGGGAAGATATTTTATCTGTGGCATTGGGAAAGCCCGAACATCCTGGCCGTGTAAGAGGATATCCGGCAGGTGTATTGGTAAGAAAAGTGTTGCCACGTTCCTCAACTTCTAACGTTGAGGGAGTTTATAAAAAAAAATAGAATCCTTGGAGGCTGAAGTCCATAATATTAATGCGACAATGGAGGACAAGATTAGAGCATCGGTGCAGTTAATGTTTGCAGACTTGCAAAGACAATTTCAGGGTGCAGCTCCCACTCCACCTCTCCCAGTAGCTCCCACTCCCCCACCTCAGCCTGCGGACCCCATTTTTGATCCTCCTCCTCCGCCGCAGCTACCTACTTATTGTGAGTTGTATGTTGATGATCCTCAACATCATATAGTTGCATATGGGATGGTATATTGTATAGGAGATACAGTTCATCATCAACAGTTAGAGGTAGAGAATCAGAGGGTCACTATACAGGATATTATAGATAGATCAGCTCGGATACCATTACCTACAGATGAGGTGACGACAGTTGGACATAGTATCGGCCATTTTTTACTTTGGCCATCCAGACTTCTTCGACTCATTACCATAGAGGTATGGATGTTATATCTTTTATTTTATATTTTTATTAATGTTTTATCATTTGAAAACTAATATATTTTTCAATTTATTTTTACAGGAATACTTCAAAGGTAAAGAAATACTGTATAGACAACAACAAAGACAGATAGCTATGACATCAGATGCAGATACTAGCAGTCTTGACAAATTGTCAAGATATTCAAATTTGTTGGCGGATCATTATGACTTTACAATGGAAGCTCATGTCTGTGGACGTGAACTATGTGTGGGGATTATGAAAACTGATATCATGGAGTTTGTCACTGAAGATAAGTTGGGCATCAACGTGGTGCAAATTTTTATCATGTAAGTCTTAACACCTTTTCCTTGCGTTATATTTATTAAAAATGTATACTTATGTCTGCTTTGTATTAGGTATCTGTATAAAATTTGTGAGAGGAATGAGCTGACAGATGTATATGGATTCGTGGACCCACAATTGATTTCCCCTGAAGCATGTGCATTGGATGAGGAACAAAGAATGCTTTATATTGCTGATAGATTTGAAAAGAATGTAATCACACAGTGTTGGATGATGCCTTTTTGTGAGAGGTATGAAACACATCCCTCTCAAAGAGTTAATTATCTTTTAACATAAAAAACCACTAACGTTAAATTTCCTTTTATCAGGGATCATTGGATGTTAGGGGTTTTTTGCCCTAGGGAGAAAACACTTTATTGGATATGCTCTCTCCATGATGATGTGCGAGAAAGTTTTAAGAATATATTGGAAACGTAAGTTTCAATTTCACAATAGTTTTATATATTATAATGAATTTTAAATTTACCCCATTCGTATTATTTTCTAACAGGGCATGGGTCCACTTTCGAAAAAGCGCAAAGAAAAGGAATTTCAAGATCAAATATGTACATGCGAAGGTAAATATCCATTTATAATTTGTACATTTTGATTTATTACATAAAAATAATATATTGAATTTACACTCATTCAAACAGAAATGTCATGAGCAACAAGGCATCATCGAATGCGGATATTACATGTTAAGATTTATGTATGAAATAATAACAACTGGGACAGTTCTGAGTTTTGACCTGGTAAGATTTCCTCTTTCTCATAATATTTCAATTTGATTTATTCATTATACACGTTGACTACTATCCTTTTCCTTTGTAGCTTTTTGATGACCCTCAACCCTTTACTGCTGAAGATATCAAACACTTACAAGTGGAGTGGTCAAATTATTTTACAGGTTTGATTGACTTTTAGTTGTTTGTAATGTAAAATGTAATTTTGAATATTGTCAATGTAATTGTGTGTTTCGTAGTCGTTTAGGTTGGATTTAGTTTTTTTTGAAGTTGACAGTGTAAGTTTTGAATGTTATATAAGTGAATGTTTAATTTTTCTCTACTTCTTGTTTTGGTCTACTGTTGATGGTTTTTCTGGTCTGGATTTTGGTATGGGGGGAGAGGTTCCAAGGGGGTGGGTGGGTGTTTGGGGGGTGTCCAAGGGATATGGGAGGGGTGTCCAAGGTGTGTTTGGGGCTGTCCTAGGGGTCGGGGGGGTGTAAATGAGGGTGGGGGTGTCCAAGGGGTGGGGGGTGTCCAAGGGATATGGGAGGGGTGTCCAAGGTGTGTTTGGGGCTGTCCAAGGAGTCGGTTGGGTGTAAATGAGGGTGGGGGGTGTCCAAGTGGTGGGGGGTGTCCAAGGGATATAGGAGGGGTGTTTGGGGCTGTCCAAGGGGATGGGGGGGTTTCCAAGGGGTAGGGGGGGTTTCCAAGGGGTCGGGGGGGTGTCCAGGGGGTGGGGGGCTGTCCAAGGGGTGGGGGTGTCCAAGGGGTGGGGGGGTGTCCAAGGGATATGGGAGGGGTGTCCAAGGGGTGTTCGGGGGGTGTAAATGAGGGTGGGGGGGCTGTCGAAGGGGTGGGGGGTGTCCAAGGGGTGGGGGGGTGTCCAAGGGATATGGGAGTGGTGTCCAAGGTGTCTGGGAGTTCTGTCCAAGGGGCCGGTTGGGTGTAAATGAGGGTGGGGGGCTGTCCAAGGGGTGGGGGGGTGTCCAAGGGGTGGGGGGTGTCCAAGGGATATGGGAGGGGTGTCCAAGGGGTCTGGGAGGGCTGTCAAGGTGTGGGGGGGTGTCCAATGGGTGTTTGAGGCTGTACTAGGGGTCTTGGGGGTGTAAATGAGGGTGGGGGGGCTGTCCAAGGGGTGGAGGGTGTCCAAGGGATATGGGAGGGGTTTCCAATGGGTGTTTGAGGCTGTACTAGGGGTCGTGGGGGTGTAAATGAGGGTGGGGGGGCTGTCCAAGGGGTGGGGGGGTGTCCAAGGGTTGTGGTGGGGCTCCAATGTGGTGGGGGAGGGCTGGCCAGGTTGTTAGGTGGGTATAGATGAGGGTGGGGTTCAGTTGGGGCTTGGGGGAGGGCTGGCATTGTTATTTTTGTTTGGTTTCTGGTTGCTTTTTGGTGAGAGCAGTGCAATTATTTAAAAAAAAAATTCTTTCACGTCGGTTATTTTATAACTGACGTGGTAAATAAATCGCCAGGGGTTTATCACGTCGGGTTTTTCTAAAACCGACGTGATAAACCGTTCCCGGGGCTTTTATCACGTCGGTTCCTAATATAACCGACGTGCTAAAAGGCCTGGGAATCGATTTACCACGTCGGTTATTGGATAACCGACATGCTAAAACGTTTCCCAGGCCTTTTTATCACGTCGGTTTCTTAAATAACCGACGTGATAATAGGCCAGGGGCAGGGTTTATCACGTCGGTTATGACATAACCGACGTGATAAACGATATCCCAGGCATTTTATCACGTCGGTTTAGGGAATAACCGACGTGATAAAGCCCCCCCGCGCATATTTATCACGTCGGTTATTATATGAACCGACGTGATAACCACCGTGATGTTAGGGATATTACGTCGGGTTTAAAATAACCGACGTAAAAAACGTTATTTATAACGTCGTCCATATTAACGTCGCCTAAAAACCGACGTAAATAATAAAAAATAACCGACGTAAAAAATGTTTTCTGCACTAGTGATAAGGCCACGGCCTTAAACCTTACTTAATCTTGAGTTATTAAAAGATTACACATTGAGGATCTTTTCAGGTTTAGAGTTTTAGAGAATTAGATCATAAAACTTGCATTACATTCCACATTTAAACAAAGTGGTTATATAAAGATAGTATTCATTTTTCCCATAAACAGAAATATATTTAAAATAAAACATGGATTATTTCTTGACACTTCCTTGACACTATCATCTTATCATGTACCTTTTCCTTGACCTGTGAAAAACATTTAAAAAAACTTGGGATGAGCATAAAAAAAGCTCAGTATGGGTTATAAAAATATGGAAAGGAAACATGAGTTCATATATACATAAGAATGAAATCATACTTTACCCATAAAACATAAGCACTTTAACATACCTCATCGAATCATGAATAAATCATAGAAATCATAAGACATAAAGGTAACTTGAGGCATTCATAACATTCTTACGTAGGGAGTAACCCTCTTGGTTACGTTTGGAATACCCATCACAGTATATTCCCTAAATCTCTACGGAGAAACCTTAACGTTTCACTCCTTCGCATTACCCAATGCATTGGAGAGCTATATCGGGCTCACCCGCCCTTAGTTTATCACAGAGCCACCCTTCTTCATAACAATTCCCAAGAACCATAACATAATCGTATCACATAAAACATACATAAAGGAAACATAATATTTCCACATTTCAATCACAAGATATCAATAAAACACATTGATATAATAAAAACATTATGAAAACCATTTTCAATACCAAAATAAAAGAAAAGTAAAATAGGGTATTTATTTTTCTTTTAAAAAAACGGTATGGCTTGTAGAGGAAGCCGAAACTCAAATAATGGTCAAGGCGGCGGAGAAGTCGTTGTCGCCACATATGTACGACCAAAACATTCCCTTTTGTCGTTTAGTAAACACTTAGTATAAAAAATATTCCTTTTTAATAAACGTAAAATTCAAAGGGGTTTATACACCGTATAAAATAAGGTTGTGTATAAAACAAAATATGCCTCAATGAAAGGGGATTGAGACGAAGTCCTATACCTCGGGTCCGAATTGACTCGGTCATTCTTTAATCTCCTGAATAATAAACTTGAGTTAATTTCTACTTGTTTAAGAACCTTTTTCTAGTTCATTATTCCTTTTATATCACTTATTGTCATGTCATGAACACTATGTAATTATTTAAGTTAATAACGGTCGTTTTAATGATCATTGGTACTTGAGTCAAAAATAAACCCTTTATAATTACAAGTTGTTCATGTATCCATTATATCCAGAATTATAATCATGATGTATATATCATATATATCATATATATATAGTATATACATGCATTTATAATATTACATAATCATTTAGTGGTAAGAAATGAAATGCACCGTTCATGGAGACGGTAAGTCGTACGTACGCATGAACGCTACTTTCATTTCTATTTCATATTTTATAGAATGGAATCATAATGATATAAAGGTATATTATAATTCCAGTGTAATATCATATATAATATCATAACTCCATACTTTATACGTCCCACATATGGTATTTAACGAATCAAATCACTTTGAGGGGGCGGTAGTCCGCACTTCCTTAAATGAAGATATCGCGTTTACCCATAATGGAAACCATAAAGTTATGCCCAAAATGAAAAATACAGAATCTTAAGGAAAACATAAACATATTTTATATCATATATAAATATAGTTTCATCTTAATGGCCACCTTTGAAGGTGTTAAAAGAATGTTGAACAATCATCGTTTCGGGAGACCGAAATTCTCCATCCACGGAAACAGTATGTTCTTTAACCATTAGATGTAAGTGTGTGTAAGTGTAGCTCGAATACTTATTATAAAAACATCCTAGTATATTGAAGATACTGGATTTGTTACAAAATAAATGAATAAAAATATTTTAGGGGGTTGGAGAAGTAAAATAAAACAAAAGGACTCAAGTGAAGACATTACCTTAAAATCGGGTAACTCCCTTTGGTTTGAGCACAAAGGCTTCCTTGGGAAGACTTCTGCCCAAAGTGAGACTTCAAGGAGTAATATAGGGATGTGGAGAGACAAAATGGGCAGGGTTTGGCCGAGCCAAAGGCTTTGGAAGTGTGGGTAAGGAGGTAGAGGTGGGAGCCTTTTATAAGAGGAGAGGAGGGGCACTCTTGCAAAGTAAAGAAATTTTACTTTATTTTAAAATGAGTTTCGGATTCAAAAGGTCCCACATTGATATAATTAGAGGGTAAGGTGATAAGGGTTCAAAATCCACCCATACAATATGTTTTGGACATGTGTAGGTCATAGATTTTAAATTATCTTTTCATTTTGTTTAAATCCTTTATTAATGAGGTAATCGCTGCATCATCATGATGTCATAAATAATTTAATTTATTTAAAGTATAAAAATTATAAAACAAATACTATGATGTAGGAAATCTTTTTATCTTTCCAATGACTATTTATAATCAAAAATCTGACTTGTATAACCCCATGTAAAAAATGTTTTAGTAAAATAACTCATGTTTGTGTCATTTTTACTTTAACATTAAATAAAAAGTTATTTATGTCATTTCCCAACCAAAGTGGCTCCATGGGGTCCCAATCTGACCCATGGATTGTCTTGGTCGGCCATGACACATCCAATGAGGGTAGGACATGTGTCAATCTCATCTCATATTATTATAACATTATTTTTACCTTAAACTACACTAATTACCTCTAATCACGATTAAAAACATAAAAGTTACTATTCATCAAAAAATTATTTTAATCTTATTGAACCACATTTTACTTCTTAATGACAACTATGTATGTCGGATTTTTGAAAATCAAATCACAGAAGTGGTAAAGTTTCATTTAAACGAAAAATCAGTTTCTTTAACTACCACTTAGTGGTTTCACTATTCATCAAAAATTGATGTTTTTCAGAAAAATACTAAAACTTCACCCTAAGATATATTTGATATTCTGAATTCAAAAATGATGTCTATTTTACAAAATTCAAATCATATAACTTACATTAATTAATTTAATAATTAATTCCCGATGTCATGACAAATAGCGTGTTTTTATGAAACAATAAGTATCAAAAGATTGACACTAGTTTAAGTCCAATTTCAAAGTGAAATTAATTCCAATGACCACTATTGGATTAAATGGTAAAAATATCTTCTAATTTCACTTTAAAACCAATTCAAAAGATAATCTAATCATATAAATAAATTAGATTAAAAAGCAGTTTTGATGTAAAATGCAGTATTTTTCACTATTCATTAAAAAATGAACATTGTCAGAAAAATACCAAAAATTCACACAAAGTAAATTTTGATGACCCAATCATAAAGAATAAGTTTATTTTGACAAACATAGCTTATAAAATTGTCAAAAGATAGATTTAAAAATGGTTTTCCATCAAAAGGCAGTAAAACAATCTTTTAAAAATATTAGTGTATTTCATGCTTAAGATTGAATTTATTTTCATTTTAAGCCTCTAAAACACTATCTAATTCATTAATAGACATAGATAAAAATATCTATTATTCATTACTTACTTGGGATGTTACAATAATGTACATCACATAAAATGCACACACATGTCCTTATACAAATTGACCGAAAAATAAAAGAGGATGCCCAACCATCTTAATTAAGTAATTATATTAATCGTACGTAGTTTAAAATAATTAATTAAATAAAAGAAGACATACAAAGGTCGGTGCTCAAGACCATTAGGCAAGTAAAATTAATTAATGATAAAAATAAATTGCATAAATTTAAGTAAGAGTGATTTTTAATTAAATTAAATGAATTAGACAATTAAAATAATTTAATTATTTTTGGTCTGCTATTAATTTAATTTTAATGCCAAAAATAAAATTAATTGATTGATTTAATTTAATTTCAAACTTAAAATAATTTTTATCCCTCGGTATAAAATTTTTTTAAACCAAAATTAATGTATTAATTGATTTTATTTAATTCTAAAATTAATATAATTAAATTAATTAATTTGGATTAATTGAAATAGCTCGTTGGGCCTCAAAAACCCCTCTCTTCCCCATTACGGGTCACGTTGAACCCACGCAGACCCATAACGGATCAGTCAAAGCCCATGATTACCTATTTTGGGCCAGACCGGCCAGCCCAAACTCGTTTCGGGTTGGGTGGACCTACACGGGATATTTTCGAGGTGATTCCGGCCCGGCAGAACCTATTACCGGTTAACCCGCAGCTGGATCTAGCCATTGACACCCATGGAAGGGCGGTCTGAGGGTGGTTCTCAGCTCGAGTCGGTCGATGCAGTGGCACCTGAGTGGACGGTCGGAGGTCCAGCTATGCGGGGCGTGCCGGGGGTGCGGCGAATGGTGGCGTTGACTTGTCATGAGGAGTTCACAGTGGCCAGGGAAGCATCAATCAACACTTCTAGGTCGGGGTACCTCCGCGATGGGAGGAAAAACTACTAAAAAAAAGGGCATTAGCGACCGCCATTGGCGGTCGCTTCTGCGCCGTCGATGTAGGTCTTTAGCGACCGCCAATGGCGGTCGCTATAGGTGGCCCAAATGCCGCCGTAAGCGACCGTCTGGCGGTCACTGTAGGCTGACTCGCGGGCACCTTTAGCGACCGCCATTGGCGGTCGCTAATACTGCCAAGATGGCAGGCTATAGCGACCGCCAATGGCGGTCGCTAATGCTGCCTGCCAGGCAGGCTATAGCGACCGCCAGAGGCGGTCGCTAAACTTGAAAAAAAAAAAAATTAAAATTCATACCATAATAAATATATATATATTTATTTATTTATTAAATCAAATATATATATATATATATAAAATAATGAAAATATTGATATATATAATATTAAATAAAGTATGTATATTTATTTATTAAATAATATATATATATATATATTAATGAAAATATTTATATATATAATATTAAATAAAATATTTTTCATTTTTTAAATAAAATGTACAAATTGTGTTTTTTTCTTCACGGTGGAAAAGCAGACATAAAACAAAGGTAACAATCATAAAAAATGGAAAACAATTAAGCGCGCGCAACACTTAAAGAACGCATAATGAGCCCTACCGCGCAGACCGCACGTCCGATTGACGTGCCGTCTGTGCGTACACATCAGGAATAATAATTAGATTGTTTCCTTGTGATTTCAGGTCAATCCGATGTGGTCCTCTATGATTTTGAGCGTGAGACGCCCGTTTTGGCTGTTTATGACACCGGAACGGCGTTCCCGGTCACCGCGGGCACACGGTGCGGCCGATTGACGTGTCGTCTGCTTGAACACGTCACAATTTACTCACCATTTGATGTCGTCTGATTTCAGGTCATTCGGACCTCGTTCGGCCCGTTTGGACCCCCCCACGCACGTTTATCAAGCGCGCGCAACACTTAAAGAACGCATAATGAGCCCTACCGCGCAGACCGCACGTCTGATTGACGTGCCGTCTGCGCGTACACGTCACAAATAATAATTAGATTGTTTTCCTGTGATTTCAGGTCAATCCAATGTCGTCCGCTATGACTTTGACCGTCAGACGCCCGTTTTGGCCATTTATGACACCGGAAACGCGTTTCTACTCACCACGGTCAAACGACAAATCCGATTGATGTTTCGTCTTCTCGAACACGTCACAATTCACTCACCCTTTGATTTCGTCTGATTTCAGGCCATTCGGACCTCGTTCGGCCCGTTTTGACCCCCCAACGTGCCATTTCAGCGCGCGCTGAGCTGCTGAAAACGACGCATTCGGTCGTGCCGTGAGCACCGCACGTCCGATGGATGTGCCGCCTCCTCCTGCATCTTAGGAATAATATTTCTATCGTTTTCGTGCGGTTTCAGGTCTTTCGGAGCACGTTTTCTCCGAATTCGACCGCCGCACGCCGTTTTGGTGTTTTATGACTCCGGAAACGCGTTTCCGGCCTATGCGGTCAAACGGAGCCTCCGATTGACGTGTCGTCTGTCCGACCATTTCAAAATTCACGCAATGGATGTTGTCGTGTGGTTTCGTGGCATTCGGAGGTCGTTCGGGTGGTTTTGACCCCCCAACGCGTCATTTCAGCGCGCGTCGAGCTACTGAAAACGACGTATTCGGTCGTGCCGCGCGCACCGCACGTCCGATGGATGTGCCGCCTCCTCCTGAATCTCAGGAATAATATTCCTATCGATCTCGTGCGGTTTCAGGTTTTTCGGAGCACATTTGCTCCGAATTGGACCGCCGCATGCCGTTTTGGTGTTTTATGGCGCCGGAAACGCGTTTTCGGCCGCCGCGGTCAAACGGAACCTCCAAATGACGTGCTGTCTGCCCGAACATTTCAAAATTTACGCACCGGCTGTTGTAGTGCGGTTTCGTGGAATTCGGAGGTCGTTCGGGTGGTTTTGACCCCCCAACGTGTCATTTCAGCGCGCGTCGCGCTACTGAAAACGACGTATTCGGTCGTGCCGCGCGTACCGCACGTCCGATGGACGTGACGCCTCCTCCTGCATCTCAGGAATAATATTCCTATCGTTCTCGTGCGGTTTCAGGTCGTTCGAAGCACGTTTGCTCCGAATTCGACCGTCGCACGCCGTTTTGGTGTTTTATGGCTCCGGAAACGCGTTTCCGGCCGCCGCGGTCAAACGGAACCTCCGATTGACATGTCGTCTGCCCGACCATTTCAAAATTCACGCAACGGATGTTGTCGTGCGGTTTCGTGGCATTCGGAGGTCGTTCGGGTGGTTTTGACCCCCCAACGCGCCATTTCAGCGCGCGCCGAGCTGCTGAAAACGACACATTCGGTCGTGCCGCGCGCACCGCACATCCGATGGACGTGCCGCCTCCCCCTGCATCTCAGGAATAATATTTCTATCGTTCTTGTGCGGTTTCAGGTCGTTCGCGAGCACGTCTGCTCCGAATTCGACCGCCGCACGCCGTTTTGGTGTTTTATGGCTCCGGAAACGCGTTTTCGGCCGCCGCGGTCAAACGGCACCTCTGATTGACGTTCCGTCTGCCCGACCATTTCACAATTCACACAAAGGATGTTTTCGTGCGGTTTCGTGGCATTCGGAGGTCGTTCGGGTGGTTTTGACCCCCCAACGCGTCATTTCAGCGCGCGCCGCGCTGCTGAAAACGACATATTCGGTCGTGCCGCGCGCACCGCACGTCCGATGGATGTTCCGCCTCCTCCTACATCTCAGGAATAATATTACTATCGTTCTCGTGCGGTTTCAGGTCGTTCGAAGCACGTTTGCTCCGAATTCGACCGTCGCACGCCGTTTTGGTGTTTTATGGCTCCGGAAACACGTTTCCGGCCGCCGCGGTCAAACGGCACCTCCGATTGACGTGTTGTCTGCCCGACCATTTCACAATTCACGCAACGGATGTTGTCGTGCGGTTTCGTGCCATTCGGAGGTCGTTCGGGTGGTTTTGACCCCCCAACGCGCCATTTCAGTGCGCGCCGAGCTGCTGAAAACGACGTATTCGGTCGTGCCGCGCGCACCGCACGTCCGATGGACGTGCTGCCTCCTCCTGCATCTCAGGAATAATATTCCTATCGTTTTTGTGCGGTTTCAGGTCGTTCGAAGCACGTTTGCTCTGAATTCGACCGCCGCACGCCGTTTTGGTGTTTTATGGCTCCGGAAACGCGTTTCCGGTCGCCGCGGTCAAACGGAACCTCCGATTGACGTGTCGTCTGCCCGACCATTTCAACATTCATGCAACGGATGTTTTCGTGCGGTTTCGTGGCATTTAGAGGTCGTTTGGGTGGTTTTGACCCCCCAACGCGCCATTTCAGCGCGCGCCGCGCTGCTGAAAACGACGTATTCGGTCGTGCCGCGCGCACCGCACGTCCGATGGATGTGCCGCCTCCTCCTGTATCTCAAGTATAATATCTATCGTTCTCGTGCGGTTTCAGGTCGTTCACAGCACGTTTGCTCCGAATTCGACCGTCGCACGCCGTTTTGGTGTTTTATGGCTCCGGAAACGCGTTTCCGGCCGCCGCGGTCAGACGGCACCTCTGCTTGACGTGCTGTCTACTCGACCATTTCAAAATTCACGCAAATGATGTTGTCGTGCGGTTTCGTGGCATTCGGAGGTCGTTCGGGCGGTTTTGACCCCCCAACCCGCCATTTCAGCGCGCGTCGCGCTGCTAAAAACGACGTATTCGGTCGTGCCACGCGCACCGCACGTCCGATGGACGTGCCGCCTCCTCCTGCATCTCAGGAATAATATTCCTATCGTTCTCGTGCGGTTTCAGGTCGTTCGAAGCACGTTTGCTTCGAATTCGACCGCCGCACGCTGTTTTGGTGTTTTATAGCTCCGGAAACGCGTTTCCGGCCGCCGCGGTCAAACGGCACCTCCGATTGACGTGCCGTCTACCCGTCCATTTCACAATTCACGCAACGGATGTTGTCGTGCGGTTTCGTGGCATTCGGAGGTCGTTCGGGTGGTTTTGACCCCCCAACGCGCCATTTCAGCGCGCGCCGAGCTGCTAAAAACGACGTATTCAGTCGTGCCGCGCGCACCGCACGTCCGATTGACATGCCGCCTCCTCCTGCATCTCAGGAATAATATTCCTATCGCTCTCGTGCGGTTTCAGGTCGTTCGCATCACGTTTGCTCTGAATTCGACCGTCGCACGCCGTTTTGGTGTTTTATGGCTCCGGAAACGCGTTTCCGCCCGCCGCGGTCAAACGGCACCTCCGATTGACGTTTCTTCTACCCAACCATTTCACAATTCACGCAACGGATGTTGTCGTGCGGTTTCGTGGCATTCGGAGGTCGTTCAGGTGGTTTTGACCCCCCAACGCGTCATTTCAGCACGCGCCGCGCTGCTGAAAACGACGTATTCGGTCGTGCCGCGCGCACCGCATGTCCGATGGACGTGCCGCCTCCTCCTGCATCTCAGGAATAATATTCCTATCATTCTTGTGCGGTTTCAGGTCGTTCGAAGCACGTTTGCTCCGAATTCGACCGCCGCACGCCGTTTTGGTGTTTTATGGCTCCGGAAATGCGTTTCTGGCCACCGCGGTCAAACGGCACCACCGATTGATGTGCCGTCTGCCCAAACATTTCACAATTCACGCAACGGATGTTGTCGTGCGGTTTCGTGGCATTCGGAGGTCGTTCGGGTGGTTTTGACCCCCCAACGCGCCATTTCAGCGCGCACCGAGCTGCTGAAAACGACGTATTCGGTCGTGCCGCGCGCACTGCACGTCCGATGGACGTGCCGCCTCCTCCTGCATCTCAGGAATAATATTCCTATCGTTCTCGTGCGGTTTCAGGTCGTTCGAAGCACGTTTGCTCCGAATTCGACAGCCGCACGCCGTTTTGGTGTTTTATGGCTCCGGAAACGCGTTTCCGGCCTCCGCGGTCAAACGGCACCTCCGATTGACGTGCCGTCTGCCCGACCATTTCACAATTCACGCAAAGGATGTTGTCGTGCGGTTTCGTGGCATTCGTAGGTCGTTCGGGTGGTTTTGACCCCCCAACGCGTCATTTCAGCGCGCGCCGAGCTGCTGAAAACGACGCATTCGGTTGTGCCGCGCGCACCGCACGTCCGATGGACATGCCGCCTCCTCCTGCATCTCAGGAATAATATTCCTATCGTTCTCGTGTGGTTTCAGGTCGTTCAGAGCACGTTTGCTCCGAATTCGACCGTCGCACGCCGTTTTGGTGTTTTATGGCGCCGGAAACGCGTTTCCGGCCGCCGCGGTCAAACGGCACCTCCGAATGACGTGTCGTCTGCCCGACCATTTCACAATTCACGCAACGGATGTTGTCATGCGGTTTCGTGGAATTTGGAGAACGTTCGGGTGGTTTTGACCCCCCAACGCGCCATTTCAGCGCGCGCCGAGCTGCTGAAAACGACGTATTCGGTCGTGCCGCGCGCACCGCACGTCCGATGGACGTGCCGCCTCCTCCTGTACGGGGGTGCGGGGGGGCTGTATGGGGGTGCGGGGGGGCTGTACGGGGGTGCGGGGGGCTGTACGGGGGTGCGGGGGGCTGTCCGGGGGTGCAGGGGGCTGTACGGGGGTGCGGGGGGGGCTGTCCAGGGGTGCGGGGGGGGGGGGGGCTGTCTGGGGGGTGCTGGGGGCTGTCCGGGGGTGCGGGGGGCTGTACGGGGGTGCGGGGGGGCTGTACGGGGGTGCGGGTGGGCTGTCCGGGGGTGCGGGGGGGCTGTACGGGGGTGCGGGGGGCTGTACGGGGGTGCGGGGGGATGTACGTGGGTGCGGGGGGGGGGGGCTGTACGGGGGTGCGGGGGGGCTGTACGGGGGTGCGGGGGGGCTGTACGGGGGTGCGGGGGGGCTGTACGGGGGTGCGGGGGGGGGGGGGGGGGGCTGTACGGGGGTGCGGGGTGCTGTACGGGGGTGCGCGGGGCTGTCCGGGGGTGCGGGGGGCTGTACGGGGGTGCGGGGGGGCTGTACGGGGGTGCGGGGGGCTGTACGGGGGTGCGGGGGGGGGGGGGGGGGGGGGGGTCTGTCCGGGGGGTGCGGGGGGCTGTACGGGGGTGCGGGGGGCTGTACGGGGGTGCGGGGGGGGGGGGGGCTGTACGGGGGTGCGGGGGGGCTGTACGGGGGTGCGGGGGGGCTGTACAAGGGTGCGGGGGGGGGGGGGCTGTACGGGTGTGCGGGGGGGCTGTCCGGGGGTGCGGGGGGCTGTACGGGGGTGCGGGGGGGTGTACGGGTGTGCGGGGGGGCTGTTCGGGGGTGCGGGGGGCTGTACGGGGGTGCGGGGGGGCTGTACGGGGGTGCGGGGGGCTGTACGGGGGTGCAGGGGGGGATGTACGGGGGTGCGGGGGTTGTACGGGGGTGCGGGGGGGCTGTCCGGGGGTGCGGGGGGTTGTACGGTTGTGCGGGGGGCTGTTCGGGGGTGCGGGGGGGCTGTACGGGGGTGCGGGGGGTTAGATTTTTTAAATGCACGCCTTAGATAATATTAGCTATCATATAATAAACAAGAAAAGAAAGAAATTATAAGTACACAACCTTCTAATTTAAATTAAATGAATACATACAGTACATCAATGTCAACCCCAAGAGTAAAAACAAAAAACATATCTCGTGAATATATGATGCGTCACGCGTTGTCATCAATGCTACCTCCTTCTGGTGGGCCAGGGGCCTAGAACAAATAAACATTATAAATATTTTAATAAAAAAATAATTTAAATTAAATAAATAAATACAGTATATACTTGCGTCGTATGATCCCCTGCACCATCAGCTCGACGCACATATTCCCGCAGTGCTCTAACCTTAGCTGTCAATTGCGCATTTGCCTCCTCAGAAGCGCGCAGCCGTGCCTCAAAATCTGACATCTGCTGTGTCATATGAGAAACAGCAGGACCGACAACCGCAGCGCGTGACACTACAGAACGAGGAATCCCTGCTCCATAGGTCAAACTATAGTCATGCCCGTCCCGACCGACAATGCGATGAAAGATCTCATCCCGTCGCATGGGAAGTTGTCGCTGGTCCTCTAACAGATGTTCTAACTCAGCTTCAAATTGAGCCTGTGAAATATTTAAATATATATAAATATATATATGTTAATATATAGATTTATGTAATTATTGGTAAGTACAGACACTTACTATCAATGCTGCAACCTCTGGATCATTGCGATCACGAGTCCTCTTCCCCTGACATGTCTGTAGTCATAGAAAACATCAGTAATGAGTCCAAAGTGTTTAAAAGATAAATTGGATTGTTCTTAAAAAATCAAACTTGTACAACTGTTAATCAAACAAAAAATGGATTGAATAATTAGTTGTGAATGAATTTTAAAAAATCAGAAAGTTAACAAAACAGATATACAAATTATGTACAAAACCAGTCAATGCATGGCCAAATTTCAGATAGAACTAATAAAAATTCAAGCAGCACATGAATCAGATGAAGAATACCTCAAAGGGATGATACACCGACCATAACATCAATAAATCAAGAGTAAAAACAACCTAAATATTTATGATTGAATTAAAACTTACAAAAGTGAGGATTAAACTTATAAAGATTTATAAAATGATTAGATAATTTATGATATCCTAGGACATTCTACTGAATAGCGGGAAAACAATTATACCTTTCATTAAGCATGCAAATCGACCGTTTCTCCTTCAACAGCCGCTCTGACCCAATAAATATCTTCTTCACGTTGAACTACGGTATGTTGATCAAGGTGTTGGTAAACAAACGGAACAGTCTCGGGTTCATCTTCTTCAAATAAAAACACTCCTCGCCGAGACATTTTGACAACAACTTGCCAACTTGGATCCGAAGGCAAAGTAACGAAGAATACTTGTTCCGCTTGTGATGTCAAAATGAAAGGTTCATTCTCAACTCGTTCATTATTTCTGTATAACATATAGTTAAAATTCACCAATGAAAACTGATATTGATCGACTTTACATCCACGCACTGGATCAACCCAATTACACTTTAACAATATGTACTTCAAACCGTGTGTGTATACAACTTCAATGATGTCTATCAATTGACCATAGTAATAACCAGAATCGACAAAGGGACAACCGATGCCACTGTTTTCTGTTGCTCGTTTGTCGTCAACATCTTTAATGCGAAATCGAAAACCATTAGCATCAATAGCTTTATAACGACGAGCCGTTATAGATGGACCCTCAGCCAGTTGGATAAATACTTCAGGTAGCGTGGGGTCCCCTAACTCTTTCAGCTTACGAACCTACATAATTTATAAAAATCAATACTGATATATGCAGAAAGAATTAGTATAATACGTCACTCATAATGAAAATCAATTTATACATACATAATCCTTGAACCAATCATGAAATGACGCATAATGAGATTGTTGAATTTGCAACTCAGTCGCACGATGCATCGCTTCTTTTATCTCATTAATGTGTTTCCTGCAAATGATAATGCGATGTTTAAAAGATCATCTTATGCAAACAAAACATGTAAAAGTTATACAAGCACATTGATAAGATACTTACTGCATTAATGGTGCAACTGATGGAGTATTGAACAAGATATATCGATGTGCTTGTATCCACTCGATGTTGTCCATATCAAATGTGGTTCCTTCTCCAACTGGACCATCATGAATCCGAGAGGGCTTATCTAATTTTGTTTCAACATCCGTAAGATATTCTGCACAAAAGGTAGTACACTCATCCATCAAATAACCATTGGCTATTGATGCCTCTGGACGAGCTCTGTTGCGTACAAATCTTTTCAATGTACTCAAATACCGTTCAATAGGATACATCCACCTGAATTGCACTGGACCAGCAGACATTACTTCATCAGTTAGGTGCACTGTCAAGTGGACCATAACATCGAAAAAAGAGGGGGGGGGAAGTTTCTCAAAGTGACAAAGCGTAAGTACAATTCGGTCCTGCAAACTTTTTAAATCACTCATTCATTGATTTCTTAAACAAAGCTGTCTAAAAAAATTACTCATCTCAATCAAGGGATGAACAACATTGGGGGATAAACAATCACAAATTGCGATTGGAATCAACTGCTGAAGTAATATGTGATTGTCATGACTTTTCAACCCTTGTAATGTCTTGCTTGTCAGATTCACACACTTTGAAATATTAGAAGAATAACCATAAGGCACCTTGACCATCTTCAAAATGGAAAGAAATGTTTCTTTCTCCTCTGTAGTCATCGTATACTGTGCAGCAGACATATATGCCTTGTTTCCCTCAGCTAACTGTAAATGCAACTGTTTCCTTAAACCCATTTCTTCCAAATCACGGCGTGCATTAACATGGTCCTTTGATTTTCCACTGACACCTAAAATGGTCCACAATATGTTATCACAAACATTTTTTTCAATGTGCATGACACCCAAATTATGCCTCAACATGTTAGTTTTCCAATACGGAAGACTATAAAAAATACTTTTCTTTTTCCAATTGTGACTGCGCTGCCTACCCGCAGCACGAATATTACGTACTGGAGGAGCCACCAAATCCTGAATTTCATATACCGTGCGGATGTTTTCTTCCTCAATCTGCGATAACATTTCGACTCCTGTCATGATCTTTGGTGTTGGGCTGAACTCTCTAGAACCATCAAATGTCACTCTGTCCTTTCTGAATCTGTGCTGAGGAGGGAGAAAACGTCTGTGACCCATGTATGCCCATTTTTTGGAATGTTTAAGCCATACAGATTTTTTACTTTTATTGCAACAAGGGCAAGAAAATTCCCCTTTCGTACTCCAGCCTGATAAATTTGCATAAGCTGGGAAGTCATTGATTGTCCACAATAAAGCAACATGCAGTTTGAACATTTCATTCGTTTCGCAGTCATAAGTCATCACATCATCGCCCCAAAATTCATTCAACTCATCAATCAATGGCTGAAGGTAAACATCAATCTTATCCCCCGGACATTTAGGTCCATCAATAAGAGTGGAAAGTAATATAAATTGTTGCTTCATACAAAGCCACGGAGGAAGATTATATGGAACCAACACCACGGGCCATGTGCTATGAGTTGCACCAACGATAGACTTGAATGGATTGAAATCATCTGCTGTCAATCCCAATCGGACATTACAAACATCTTTAGCAAAGTCGGGATGTCTCTTATCAAATTCCTTCCATGCATGAGAGTCTGCCGGGTGGGTTAACATATCACTTTCATGAACTCTTTCTGCATGCCATCTCATTAAATTAGAAACTTTAGATGACATAAAAAATCTTTTCAACCTGGGTTTAAGGGGAAAGTAACGCATTTGCTTTACGGAAAACGGTTTCCCCTGTATCGCAATCTGACTTTGATGAGTATTATTTCCCCTGTTCTCTTTCCACCTGGAAGCACCACAAACCGTACAAATATCCAAATGGGCAGTTTCTTTTCTAAACAACATACAGTTGTTTGCACATGCATCTATGGTCTCATATGTAAAACCTAAGTTCTCTGTCAACTTACGAGCATAGTAATACGACTCAGGAATCTTAGCGTTGACAGGAAGAACTTTTTTCAATAAAACCAAAAGCATGTCGAATGATGTGTCTGACCAATTATTCAAAGTCTTCAAATGCAACAACTCCACGATAAATGACAGTTTATTGTAAGAAGTACATCCAGGATATAATTCTGTTTTCGCATCATCAAGTGCTTTATAAAACCTCCTCGAATCACGATCTGCACCAGAGTGAAGATTTATCTCACCGGTCTCAAGATTCTGGATGTCAATGCCTTCAGGATCAAACCCACGTACCATTTCAGTAAGCATTTCATGCATTGGATCAGTCATCCTTGCATCAACATCCATCTGAGCTGCATCTTTATTTTGACAACGAACATATTCTTCTCCATGACGAGTCCAACACTTATAATTTTTCAGAAATCCATTAAAGAAAAGGTGCTCCCTCACAGTATCTCGTGTGAATTGATATCTATTAGCACATTTTCTACATGGACAACTAATATAGTCACTTCCAAATCCTCTCGTGAAGTCCATAAACTGCATAATGCCATTGAAATACTCTCTAGACGTTCGATTTGGAAGATCAATCCAACTCTTATCCATAATAAGATCCCTATAACACACATTTACATAAGACTTATTACATTTTCATTTTTGATATCAAATATATTTAAAATAAATACTAACTAATTGTTTGTGAACCATTTATAAAATAATAATGTAAGTGAAAGCCCATGTCATACCTGATTGCGCTACAAACCTGGAAGGGAGGGGAGCCGACGGCGGTGCTTTGAGGGAGAGGAGCGGTGGGGAGCCGGAGCCGGAGCTGGTGCGGCGAGGGAGGGGACGGTGAAGGAGGGGACGGGTGGCGGTGGTGCGATGAGGGAGGGGACGAAGACGAATGGGACGGGGGTTGGCGGGGTGCGGGGGGTGTTCGGGGTGCTGGGGGGAGGGACGAGGGGGCGGAGGGCCGAGGGCGGAGGTCGGAGGCCGGAGGGGCTGGAGGCCGAAGGCCGGAGGGCTCCCGAGGGCTTCCGGGCTGCCGGAGGCGGGTGGCGGGAGGCCGCAGGGCGGCCGTAGGGCGGAGGGCGGCCGGAGCCGGAGGGCGGAGGGCTGTCGGAGGCGGGTGGCGGGAGGCTCGAGGGCAGAGGGAGGTCGCAGGGTGGCCGCAGGGCGTAGGGCGGCCGGAGCCGGAGGGTGGAGGACGGCCGGAGGAGGGCGGGCCGGCGGAGGGCGGTCGGAGGGCGGCCGGAGGGCGGCCGGCCGGAGGGCGGGCCAGAGGAGGGTGGGGCTGCGGAGGGCGGGCCGGCGGAGGGCGGGCCGGCGGAGGACGGAGCGCCGGGGAGGGCGCGCGGCGGCGGGGCGGCGGGGAGGGCGCGCGGCAGCGGGGGGGGGGGGGGGCGCGGGCGACGGGGGGAAGGGTTCGGGGGGGGCACGATCGAGTGGAGGGGGGGGGGGGGGGCGCCGAAGCCCCTTATTTTTTTTAAGGAGGCTTAGCGACCGCCATTGGGGGTCGCTATAGGTAACAGGGCTCAAATGCCCTGTTTTCTAGTAGTGACAACACCGACACCAAGGGGCTTCGGCTGTGGAAAACGGCAACGTGACTTAGGTGGATCCCACGACATCCAGTGGCAAATCTAGCCATGGGTAGGTTTTCCAATGGCTCAGATGGGAGGTGCCTTGGTAGGGCTAGTTTGGGGTTTTGGGCCAGTGGTAAAGGATAGCCGCAGGAGGGATAACTTTTGGGCGGGAGCTCAATGGCGGGAGCGGCGGCTTTGAAGGAGCCTGCGGTGGACGGGGCGGTGGCCAGATCTTGCTCTATCCAAGGGAGGTATGACATCGACATGGTGGTTCGTCTGGCTTCGGAGCTCCCAGTGGTTCCAAGGAAGTAGGATATCCGCTAGATCTCATCGGTAAAGGACGACCATGGTGGCGCGGGGTAGCCTGCCTGAGAGGAAGTATGTGGGGTGACAGAGTGGTCGGCTGCGGAAGAGTCGTTTGTTGGTGCTACTAGGGTTCCGACAAGCTGGGTGGATGGTGGATGGTGGATGGTGGATGGTGGATGGTGGATGGTGGATGGTGGGAGACCATGTTGCCAGTTAGAGCGGCCCGAGCTCGACGGGGAGTCGGGAGAGGGAGGTCAGGCTACGACTTGGAGGCACTAGGGCGATGCAACACGGAAGGGGAGGGGAGGCGGCCGACAAGGTGGCCCCTCCCCTTAGACTTTATCTTTTTTTTATTTGTCTTATTGGTAGAATAGGGCATCCTTTTTTAGAAAAATGGGTCTTTGGCTGCTTCTTACAGGTAAAGCCGCCCAAAGGATTTTTTTTTAAATGGGTAATTCTTCACATCAACCAAAAACATCATGCTCCCTTTCTTTATTGTTTTTTCTTTGTGTGAATAAAATTCACTTATAAGAAAAAAAAATCTTATAATTATAATAATTATAATAAAATAAAAATATTATTATTATTATTATTAAAATCCACAATATCAGTGGATAATAATTTAACTAAAAAACACTATTTCGATCATGGAGTCCGATTGGAATAGTTTCAGTTAACCAGGATAAAAAATAATACTTGTAAACCACAAATCAATCCATATTAAAAAAAATTGAATGCTCGTAACTTGGTCATTAGAATGGTTTCTTCCGTTGGGACCGATGTAATACTCTCTAATTAATATCAATGCAAATTAATTTTTTTGGCTTAGAAAATTTATGTGATCGCTCTTATACCAATTGAAGATATTGGGACACTTAGCGGAAGTTGATGGGTCAGGGATTTTTAAAAAAATCATCGCTAAAGTGACAGAACTTTTCGTCTCTGACGATCCAAGCCCCATTATGGTATTAGGATCTCACATAAATTAATTTGAGCACAAAAACATAAACCAAAAAACATATTTGTTCATATCTGAAGTCGTGCTCAGCTAAAACTCGTCATCGGTGATCATTTCTTGAAAGATCCGTATGACGATCCCTCTAGATCATCCACATGTGTTTTTAAAATCCACTAGAGCATCGATCATCAAATTCAGGGTGCTTGCGCAGAGATTCAACGACTCTTTCAATGCCATAATGATCATCGCATCGTCGATCTTGTGATGCATGAGGGAGAACTCGATTTGAATTTCTAGATCAAGAGTCTCTCTATCTAGAAAGCAGGAGAAGATAGAGAGGCTCTAAAATTCTCATTGCGAATAGTACATGGTGAGAGCCTCTCTCAACCTATTTATTGTGGATGATCAAAATACCTAGATGGGTTCTCCAGATACCGTTTATTTAACTTCCACTATATAAATAATTATTATGAACTAACATGTGCCAATATTATTTATTATTTTATCACATACTTGTAATATATATATATATATATATATATTAAATATATTACGTGATAAAACCAAGTCATTTAATTTGACTCGTCATTCTCGATAATATTAAACGGAACCTAGAATATTAAAATAATATTTGTTCGATTAATATTATTTCTCGTATTTATTTAACTTCTAAATAACTTTTATAAAAAATTCAATAACAATTATTCTTTTCATGAATAATATGAATTTATTTATTTATCAGTGATTGATAACTTAGACAACACTCGAACCCCATGGTGGGGACCACTATATCCAATATACTTATTCAACTGAATAGAGTGGATTCTTGAACATGTCATTGTGTGTGGCCCTCTAGACCCATATCTCAATAGTAGTAAATAAAAATCACTGACCAAGAGCGGAGTCTAGCAACCCCTCAAGACCTCTAAAGAGATAAGGATTTTCGTACCAACGACAACCAACGTACGAACACAAAATTTGTACTATAATCTTTTTGTATTTAAATATCTCATAAAGCAGGATGCACACTTGTGTTATCGCCCTTTTCTTGATTTATTATTTGTTGATCTAACTGGATGGATTTACCTTTTGAATGATATCTCTAAAGACTTATGAAGGTAAAACCACCCTGATCAACCAGACCTATGATATATTACCTCCTTAACTTGGAAGTGACAAATCTTTTCTTGACCATTCAACCAATGTCATACCACCAATGACACACCCAGTACAAGCTATCTCGCCACTATTTCATTATCCTGGTTTTTTTCCTTTCATCAAAGTACACGATCAAATAGAACACACTGGTAATGATCTCAAGTTAGGAGACCAATGCATATGTCTGTAGATAAGAATAACCAATGAAACCCAAAAAATGTGGTGTCCTATTGGAGGGTATGTCCACATGATCTCACTACTAGAGATCACCAAGTGTGAACTTTATGAGAAGAAGTCTCAATGCTTATGAGACTCCAACACCTGATAGTTAGACATCTATTGTTTCTAGTCAGTAAGATGTATCTATACCAAATGACCTTTCTTTAAGTTTAATGTCCTAGTATCTCGAGGTTCTCATTATAGTCTGAGTCTGTTATAACATTTTGATATGATAATTAATCTATGAAAATTACCATTAAAATAGTGGACACAAAAAATTATACACAATAATGGTAATATAACATCATGTATATCTAACTATTTACATGGTATGGTAATCAAAATTACTGTTCAAGTTAGGTCTAGGGCACCAACTATTATTACAATTCATGAATTAAATCGATTATTCAATATATGAGGAATGTTTTAGGCATGCAGTGATGGGTGAGACATGGAATTATATAGCTCCTTGGTGCATCGACAAGTCTTATGTGACAAATTAGTTGACCAATTTAAATGGGTTTCTAACTGTAGTTTTAAATCATCTTATGAAAGGTCTTGACAGTAGAGAAATCATGATTCCTGAGATCATGACATCCAATAATTAAGTATTTCCTTCATTGAGAATTCAGTTATTTTTATTATCCATGAGATTGTCATAATTATATTATCTCTGGATACATTTCATTCTCATATTATTGATTAAATGACATATGTGTTCAGTTATTTGTCTCTCCATATTGATTATGTCTTATCTTGTCATGATAGTCATGTTATTTAAATGACATGTGTGTTCAATTATTTACCTTGTCATATTGGTTATACATTACCTTGTCATGATAGTCTTGTTATTTAAATGACATGTATGTTCAGTTATTTACCTTTTTATATTGATTATTCTTATTGATTCCTGACAACTTCTACGGTACATAAACCTTACAAAGCATTTGAGCTCACCCATATTTTGTTTCCTTAGTAATTCATGAAGTGTACTATGATTGATATGTAAGAATATGCTAGAGGGAATAATGTTATTCTAAAAAAAATCATGTTGTAATTTGTGTTTTTAAATGTAATATGAGAATCATGTATGCATCTAGTTTACCAAGACTACTAAACTATTTGATCCTTCGAGATGTGATTCTTTGTATCTTATGTCAAGGTAATGAAACAGGAACCAACTCAGAGTTACTGGAGTCGAGGTCATTACATGCATATATTTGCATACACATACATACGCATACACATGCATACACATACATAAACATTCTCATACATACGCATACCCCCCCCCCTGAATGGTCCGAAAGCCTTTTTTTATTCAATTTTGATAATCCCCATTTTAAGGGTTTAAGATGAACTCTTACATGACCCGTAGGTTTTGTGACATTACATGACCCGAAGGTCTTAGAGGAATTCATCCAAACAATAACTACTTGAAACTGCCCCTCCCCAGCATCTATATCATGATGTCGGCTCCCCACCTTCGCATGGCTGTTTAGCTAGGCTTCCTGTGCATGCACAGGCTGGTCCAAATAACTATTGTCATACCCTCTCTTTCTTCCAAATTTGTTCATACATACACATACACATACACATACACATGTACGTAATATATATATAGACACTTATACATACACACACACACACACACACACACACACATACCCACACATGTATGTGCATACACATAAATACATATACATGTACATGCACATACATACTCATGCATACAAATACACAAACATACAAATATACACACATGCACATACATACACTTGAATGCACATAAATGCACATACATACACATACATACAGACATACATACATACATACATACATATGTACACAAATACTTACACACACACACACATAGATACACATACATAGATATACATACATGCATACATACACATATACATACATATATATACTCATACATACACACATACATACATATATACATTCATGTAGACAAACATACATATATACATACACAGATACATACATAGATACATATAAACATACAAATTTTATATACATACGTATATCGACCCCCATTTTTCACTACTTTTTTCTTTTGGTGCATTGCAAGCCCATTAGGCCATATCAAATATGATTCACATCACATTACCAATAATTATATATATATATATATATATATCAACTGATATTAATATAAATATACTTAAATAAATATATATTCATTTATATATTTATATCATTATTTAAATAAATTGCTAACATAGTATATTTACATATACATCTTTAATGTATTTAAATACAATACTAAATTTTTTATTGATTAATAAAAAGTTGATATTTCTGGTTATCTAAATTATAAAAATAAGACTGATAATAATTTTTTATTTTTATTTTAATTATATTTTTTAAATATAAATTTTATATGTAAAAATATTTCAATATATTATTCATATATTTTATAATATATAATCACACATATATAAATATATATAAACACACATAGACACATATATACATATATATAAGTATAAAAGAATAAATATAAGTATAAAAGAATAAATAAGAATAAATAAGATCATAAATATAAGTATAAAAGAATAAATAAGATCGCAAATGATTAAAAATATTTATAAATTTTATTTATATAAATGTATATATTTATTGTTATATAAATCATATTCAAGAGTATATAAATATGTATATATAAAATATACTAGGTCGATCACATCCGCTACTGCGGAACACAACGCAAGGAAGAAAATTACAGTAAATCACAGGTCTGAGGACTTCACCCCGTGACCTGCCCTCACTCCACCCAAACCCTTATCACCCCACCACTAACAGTGCGACATATATAAAACATATATTGCAAGATACTCTTTATCAGTGATATTTGAGCGTTGATAAAAGGGAGAACTTTTATCAGCATTAAACAAGTGCCGATAAAATGTCATCTTTATCAGTTCTAAAAAAAACCATTGACAACATGTATTTTTTTATCAATGTTTTTTTAGTACTGATTAAAAGTTTTTATCAGTGTTTTTAGTTAGCATTGTATTTATGTGGAATTGTAGTAGTGTATTGGTGATGTGTTTGCGGGCATTTGTTCCTAGATTGTCATTAACTACTTCAAGTAACCATTTTTTTCACCAGCAAATTTGTTCATTTCTAGTAGTGATATGAAAGGAAAATTAGTGAGGGAATAGTGGCATGGAGGGCAATGTTCTTATCATGTGAGGGGTTATCAAAGTTTACTGATTAGATAAAGCTGACATCAAATTAGATAAATTTCATGCAAAAACTTAATAATTTAAGTTTCTTTTAAAACTTAAATTTATCACGCATTGTATATGTTGTAAGTTCCTCTTTTCGATCATAAAAGTGTTGAGGCAAAAAAAAAGAATAATAAATAAAAATAATAATAAATGACGTGCGAAAATACATTTTTTTATCATGGGATGAAAAATATAAAATTAGAAACTTGATATTAAAAATATTAAAAGTTCTTTTAAAACTAACATTTTTAGATATAAAATACATCTCATCTAATGCATGTGATAAATTTTATTTCGGAAGATCAACAAATAATTCATCATTAAAGATTAAAAAAACAATGTCTCGTTGTTTTGTAAATGGGGTCAAAGCAAG
Organism: Viscum album; assembly: GCA_963277665.1. Taxonomy (NCBI): domain Eukaryota; kingdom Viridiplantae; phylum Streptophyta; class Magnoliopsida; order Santalales; family Viscaceae; genus Viscum; species Viscum album. The sequence continues at coordinate 197,136,277 of OY728121.1, read as the reverse complement.
TGCAAAAGCAATAATGATGAATATGGTGTGACAACAACGATATACAGATACGGGGTCCTCTTCATGACATGGCCCTCGAATATATATATCATTATATGCATATGGAATGTGGGGCGTCCCGCACGTCAAAGGAGAAGACTCACTTGTCGCTCTCAGATTTGAAAGCCAGATTCTATCTGAATAATGAGGCACCAGAAAAGTGGTTGCTTCGTCACGCCACCACCTCTTTTGTGCGCGTATGATGGAACGGGACTGCATGGGTTATGGACTGTGATGTCACAAACAATGATTAACACTGCCCAATCGCCATTAACCAAACGCGCCCCATGAAAGAAAGAGGCCACTTTCAACTACACCAATTATTCAACATCCTTCAATCCATGTCCTTCTCCTTCTTAACAAAAAATCATATTATATCATTTTATTATGACTATCCAATCACAACTTTGTTCCCAAAATGGAAGTTCTTCATTTTAAAAAGCATGTTCGTTTTAAAATATTTTTTTTATTCTTTTGAAAAATAAATAAATTTGGATTTTGTTTTTCAAGAAAACTCCATCCATTACCAAAGATCGTGACTTATGAAACGCCTACTTTTATCGGTGCTACCTAAAAGCGCTAATAAAGATAATATATAAATATCCTTCAAATCCATTTTTTTGGTATTTTCCAATAACTCACTTTTTGATTGAGTGAGAACCTTACAAATTCAGCCACCAAATCAAAAACATCACAAAGTAAACAAGTTCAAAATTCAATCTGCTTCCAACTCCCAAGAACAACTCTCCCACAAATCCCCCTAACAAGCAAATCACAACACATTTTCAAATTTCATAAATTCAAATACGAAAAGTGTGAAAACATTGAACCAGCAACTGTCAACATTGAACTAGTACATCGAACCTTCAACATCAAATGGATGACAACTGAAAAATCATCAACACCCCTTGGCACAAAGAACCTCACCAGACGACAGACGATCAACACCAGGGACCTCCAATGAACACCAAGATATATCCACAAAAAGTCAGGGGGATCCCATGCTAGTCGAGCCTCCTGGAATACCTTTGCCGCTTGCTCAACACATCCGAATGCCTCTGGTGAACCACCACAACAGACCGCACTGTGGGGGAGTAACGGACCCTCAAGCCAGAGCAGAGAAAAAAGCAGACTATACACATATACATACACACCTGTATTTAAATAATAAGCGGACTATAAATACATTTTAAATATATTTAATTATAAATATAAATATAAATAAATAAATTCACATTTAAATAATTATAAAATTATAATAAATATATTTATTATATTTAAAATATATTTATAATTATATATAAATACTTTTTAAGTATATTTATTTATAATTATATTTTTAAATAAATAAATATATATATATATATTTAAATAATTATAAAATTATAATAAATATATTTAAATAATAAATATAGTTAATATATTTAAAATTCTGTATATTTATATACTAATATAAATATATATAATTATATAAATATATTTATAATTATATAGAAATATTTCTAAATATATTTATTTATAATTATAATTAGAAATAAATAAATAAATAAATATTAAATTACAATAAATATATTTAAATAACACAAAAATTCATTATAATTATATATATATATATATATATATATATATAAATATATAAATATTGTCGCACCCCGGTTTTTGAATTAATTTTCAATTTATTATTTCTTAGTTTTGGGTTCTCGCGCCGAGTTTTGGGTTGAGTCCCGATTTAAAATTGTTGACGTTTAATATTTTTAGTTGGTTTCAGACCCGTGCGCGACCACCGCACGGTTGGCGGTAGCCACGCAACTCGTCCAAGTGACGTGCAATTGCCCAATATTATAATTATTATTATTCTTATTATTATTATATTTCTTGTTAATAAATTTTCTTAATATTTTTTTTTTATTTTTATTATTCATATTCTTATTATTGTTATTCTTTATATCTTAATATTTATATCACTTACATCATTATTTGTATTACTATTATCATTATTATTAATATCATATTATTATCATTTATATTGTTATCATTTAGATTATCATCATTATTATTGTATTATTATGAAGAAAGTTGAATATTTTTAATGACATTAGTATTATTAATGAATTATTAGTATTTTTATTATTATTACTATCTTAATTATTGTGTTTTCTATTATTGTTATTATTCTGGTATATTATTATTATTAACATTTTATTACTATTTTTATTATTTTATTTCAGATTTTATTATTATTATTTTATTATAATGAAATGAAAAAAAACCAACCCTAACCCTAGCGCCGCACGCCCTCCCTCTCTTTCCATGTTGCGCGGCACGCCCCCCCCCCCTTCCTGCTTCCCTTCCCCGTCGCCCAGCCCCGACCCCGGTTCCCTGCACCGACACCCCGCGCCAGCACCCCCCAGGCCGGCCTCCGCGCGACCCCCGGCCTCCGCCGGTCTCCTCCCGGCGTCCCGACCTCCGACCGGCCTCCGGCCCTCCCGACCGCCGCGCCTCGCTCGTCGTCCCGCCGCGCCTAAGGCGGCGGCGCCGCGCGGCCCCCCTGTCCCGGCTCCCGCTCCTCGTTGCTCGCTCGCCGCACCCCCGCAGCCCGCCAGCCGGCCGTTTCCTCTCGGCCGTGCCGCCCGGCTCCGCCCCGGTGCTATCCGCTCTGGCCGGCCGCCCTGCCGGCCCTTCCGGCGAGCCCCGCCTCCGACCTGTGCCTCCGGCGACCCGCCTCCGCTATTTGGCGCCGTTCCGGCGCCCCTGCCTTGTTCCGGCCGCTTCCGGCCACCTCTTCCGGCTTTTTCTCGGCACTCCGGCGCACCCCCCGACCCCCGCATGACCCGCCTCCGCTTTCTGGCGCTGTTCCGGTGTCCCCTACCCTGTTCCGGCGACCCCGCCGGCGTTTCCCATCCCTGCCGACACCCCTGCTTTGCTCCGGCACCACCTGCCGGCGTCCCCCGGCCTTTTCCGGCGCTCCGGCCGGCTCCACCACACCTTCGACAGGTCGCGTACCGGCTTTCCGCGGTCCGGCCAGCCGCCACCGTCTTGCGCCGGGCAGCAGCGCACCCGATAACCAGCGCGCGACCTCCGGCGGTCTCCCTGCCAGTGCGCGCCGCCCCTTTAACTGGCGCGCGACCCCGACGGTCGAGCGCGTCTGCGCCGAGGTAGTCTTTTTGTGGCTGATTGCTGGTTGAGTTTTTTTTTAATATCTGTGGTTTGCTGTTTTGTTGTTTTGGTGTTTGTTGCAGTGCGTTAGCGGGATAATTCCGCAACGCTGCAGTCTTCGGCTTGCGTGTGCGTACGCGCTTGCGCGAAGCTTGTTCCTTCGTCGAGTTCGGCTGACGACTTCGAGGTAGGTTTTCTCTCACTGCACTTGCCTTTAACTTTAGAATTTATTTATTCCTTGTCTTTTTATTGAATTTCAGTAAATTTAAAGTAGTATTAAATAGTTATTCACAGTGTGTTGACCTGCTGAAAATGAAATCTGTTTAATTCTTGCATTGCACTGGAAGCATTTTTCTTGGACTTAATTGTGTGGTTTTCTAGTGATATGGCTGAATGAGTTCTTTTTGAAATGTGCGAGACATGTTGAGGTGTGATTGGAAATGGTTTTGGTGTGTGTAAAATGGTAGGTGTATTGTTTATGGAAAGTGGTGTTCTCTTAAAACCTTGAATAGAGAAAATGCTCGTTTGGCCTTTAAACTTGTTTTTGGAAACTTCAAGTGTGGATCTTTTTTTGTTGAAAAAAGTTTTCCTTTGACGCGTGAATAAAATTTTGGTTTTTATTTGAGAAACAACGTTCCTTAAAAAAAATGATTAAAGGCCCGTTTGGCTCTTGATAAAAGTGGCATGCATTAGGATATTGGAAAATGATTTTACTTGTGACACCAATGTGTTTCAGTTCTAAAATGCTGATTTGAGTTTTTTTAAATGAGGTTCTAAGTGTGTACTGGTTTTCAACGTGATGGCGTGTGTTGCATCTGTTGGAAATGTTTTGGTATTACATGGTTTCTGAGGCCCGGTTGGCACTTTATGGAATGAGAAGTGATTATATATATATATACATACTTATGAGGCATCTCTACAGGGGGACTTCCCTTTGAGGGTTGTCGTGTAGCGGTGTCCGTGTAAGGGGTTGGCAAGTGCGGTGAGGTGAGTCATGTGTGCGATGGCCTCCCACTTACACAGTATTATTAAAACCACCGTGGGTTCCTGGACGTCTTTTAGAGAATCGAGTGATGGTTGCTGGCTAACCCCGATTAGACGGGTTGGTCCCCCCTTGGTAGGTAGGCCTTGTGGGGCGTGCCACTGGTTGGCTGTTAGGGCGGCCAATTGGTTATTGACTATGGAGTACCATGCCAGTAGGTAGTCTGAACCCGAGTACGTCCAGGGGTTTTCTAGAGATGTTTAGGGTCACCCATGATTGCTTGTTTTTCCTTGCTTGTTTAATCTCAGTTGTCCTTTACAGCATATACTATTCTACTTTGTGAAAATGGGTTTCAAATGAAAATGATTTGTTCTCTTTGTGAAAAATTTGAAGATGTAACACTTCTTTCCCTTTTAGAATGAGTTTGGCACTAATGAAAAGAAGTCAAACTTTTGGAAATAAATAAGGGCAATGATTCGTGTTTTGATTTCAAGTAAAATATTCAGGAAAGCATACTTTTATACGTTGTAGTTCAAACCTGGAATCTGTGAATTCTTTATTTATTGGCAGTGCTTTGGGATTAGTTGTTGGGCTCACCTACTAAGTACTTTTTATACTCACGCCTATCTTTTACCTTTTCAGTTGCAGGTTCCTTTGTGTACAAGTTTTCCTGGTTCAGTCGCTTAGTGTTGGAGCGAGGTTGGTTTTCAGTTGGGTGGTGACCCGTGGGTCACGTGGAGGTACGTTGGTCTTGTAGTTTTTGTTTTTGTTTTTGTTGTTTGTCTGTTTTGTTTAGTTTCTATTCTTTTACTGATTGTGGTTTTCTTTTGGGCCAAATCGTTCCCACCTGTTTACTTTTGATGCCCGACACTAGTTGCCATCCCGGGGGGATCAGGAACGCCCCTCGGGACTTGCCGTGGACCGGCTCGGGTGACCGGTTCAGGGTCGACCCGGGATGGTTCATGACAAAATGGTATCAGAGGAGGCCCTTGTTATTTGGGTTTTCCGATAGGTGGAGATTAGGACTGTCGGGACTCGAGAGGTAGGTACGAGAAGGACGTCATGAACCCTCGCCCATTCCGCACCTCGATTCGCCAGGGGTAGTCCAGGAATTATGTCTTTGTCTTTTTCTGGTTTGTTTTGGATCGAGGGATGACAACGGAGACAAACCGATGTTATATCATGATTTCACATGGAGTAGTGACCCATGTGGAGTCCGGGTACACGGTTTAAATTGCTCCTAGTGGTCGACACTTACCTGGGACATGGCCCACTACCATGTCGCCAGGTTAGGCGTGACTATTAGTCCCTCACTCCGGTGTTTGATGCAATTTGAGTGTTGTTTTTGTTCTGGTTGGCGTAAGTGCGTTGTTGGAAATGAAAACGGTTTTTGAAAATGGAACTGATTTCTTTTAAATGACTTTAAATGTATGAAATGGGTTTTAAAAACTGGAAGCTTTTGATTTGGAAATCCGTTGTTTGCTTGGTTTTGGTTGAGAATGGTTTGGGGTGAAACCTCAGGTACTCCATATGGACGTTTTCACATGTGAGGGGATGCGTGGAAAGTGCATGTTGGTGCGTATGAATGAAAGTGGATGGAGACATGTGCAACAGTTCATGGGATTACCTGGGTGTGTTTGAAACTAAAGGCTTGACCTTGTTTTCTAAGTTGGATTCTAAAGAGGAAAATGGTTTCAGAAAGTGACTTTGGTTTGAAAAGTGGAGTTGGTATTTGGGAAGTCGTCTTGAAACAAAGCGATTTTGAAAAAAAAGGGTGGGTTTGGAATCTAAAATGGAACAAGATTTTTGGACAGGAAATTTTGGGTTGTGTTTGTTGTTGTTTGGTTTCTTTTGATCTGGCTGTTTTTGTATGAAAGCACTTTCAATGACATTGCTTCGACTTGATATTGGTTTTGGCTTGATGTTATATATGTTGTTCATAAATGCCGCCCAGAAAAGTCCCCAGAGTTTTGATGAGTCATACCCAGTTTTTTTGGTCCTTCTCGGACGTTATCGGCCCTTCTTGGTGATTTGATTCTAGTAGAGACAATAGAGTGACTTGAAGAGGTCGAGCGCATCTTCAGGGTATTGGGAACTCCCGACGCTGTTTGAGTGCATGCTGTTTTGAGTCTGTTCGAAGGTCCATCTTTGGACGAGTGAGAGTGGTTCGCCCCGCCATCACGATAAGTTTCGATGACTTGGGTTTTCTCTGGAGCTATCTTCGTCTGATGGTTTATACTTAAAAAGGGGAAGATGAAGAAGATTGAAGAGCTCATGTGTGTTCGACATGACCAACAAATGTGAAAGCATGTGTTGATAATTTCAAGGATCTTGTATCTCTTTTTCAGAGACAGCATCGCAGGATCTGATGAAGACTCCTCCCTTCAACGGGTATCTTCGTCCAGAGATCAAGGAGAGAGTTCTCCCTTTTAGGGACCATCTTTTGAGAAGTTGGTGTATGAGGTGTTTTTAGCCGAGTTGGTCTTCGGAGCGCAGACGGCTGGCAATCCATTGTATCCAGTTGCTCATGAAGGTCTCCCATCTAACGAGCAGAGTGTGTCAGAAGGATCTGTTTCCAAAGAGTCCTCTGTAGTGGCTCTGGCTTACAGTTCGTCGGACCGTCTAATAGTGTATCGTCAGTATAAAAGTTTGGGCATACAAAGTCATCATGTCACACCCCTCCGAAGACGTTCCATCATTACAGGTGTCCGGATCATCTAGAGATGTTTTGCAGGAAGCATCACTTAAAGAGGATGCTGTGATCGGAGAAAGTCAGTGCCTGACTGTGAGGCAGGAGATGCTTCATCCATTAGAGCCCCAGCCACAGGTCTCGGGGTGAAGCTCACGCACAGTCAAAAGTTCACGGGGGTGTGAAGCCTCAGTTCGGGTTTTGTGTTCGGTGTTGGCAACAAAGCATTAAAAATTCCTTCCGTTCTCATTCTTCCACCGTTAATGTTTTGGCGTTGTCATAGGTCTTTTGTTTCATCATGAAGTTGGGATGGACGTGTTCTTTTGTAATCTAAATAGTCTGGTGTGTCCGAATTATGATTCTCTGGATCATACGTTTTTCTTTAAAAGTGTGTTTGAACCTTGTATGAGTTAATCTCAGTTTGACTGTTTTTGTTTGGGGATGTAAGTGCCTATGGAAGGAACGATGTTTGTGGTAATGCTCGAGTTTACTTCGTGGGTTAAGTTCTTCTTGGAGGTTTCTCTATAGTGTTTGGGGATTTTGGTCTATGTCGAGAGTTCCAAGTTTTGGCGGTGGTGTTGTTTCGCTCGTGTTATAAAGGTTAGTTTGGGTTAGTTGGGAGTTCCTGCGTCGTCCCCCCCTTCTGGGGTGGTATGATTGAGTGTTAAATTTCCACACTAGTTGAGTTCTGTGGTGGGGAGAACCCTTCCGTGTTCTCCCATTATCTTGTATTGTGGTTTGTTTCGGTTTCAACCGGGCATGGTTTCTTGTTTTGTTTAGTGTTCGGCTTGGTGACTTTCTGGGGGCAAAAAGTGTCTGTGGTGGGGAGAATTGTCGCACCCCGACTTTTTAAATTAATTTTCAATTTATTATTTCTTAGTTTCGGGTTCTCACGCCGAGTTTTGGGTTGAGTCCCGATTTAAAATTGTTGACGTTTAATGTTTTTAGTTGGTTTCAGACCCGTGCGTGACCACCGCACGGTTGCCGGTAGCCACGCAACTCGTCCAAGTGACGTGCAATTGCTCAATATTATAATTATAATTATTCTTATTATTATTATCTTTATTGTTAATAAATTTTCTTAATATTATTATTTTTATTTATTTTTATTATTCATATTCTTATTATTTTTATTCTTTATATCTTAATATTTATATCACTTACATCATTATTTGTATTACTATTATCATTATTATTAATATCATATTATTATCATTTATATTGTTATCATTTAGATTATCATTATTATTATTGTATTATTATGAAGAAAGTTGAATATTTTTAATGACATTAGTTTTATTAATGAATTATTAGTATTTTTATTATTATTACTATCTTAATTATTGTGTTTTATATTATTGTTATTATTCTGGTATATTATTATTAATAATATTTTATTACTATTTTTATTATTTTATTTCAGATTTTATTATTGTTATTTTATTATAATGAAATGAAAAAAAACCAACCCTAACCCTAGCGCCGCACGCCCTCCCTCTCTTTCCATCTTGCGCCGCACGCCCCCCCCCTTCCTGCTTCCCTTCCCCGTCGCCCAGCCTCGACCCCAGTTCCCTGCGCCAGCACCCCCCAGGCCGGCCTCCGCGCGCCCCCCGGCTTCCACCGGTCTCCTCCCGGCGTCCCGAACTCCAACCGGACTCCGCCCCTCCTGACCGCCGCACCCCACTCGCCGTCCCGCCTCGCCCAAGGCGACGCCGCCGCGCGACCCCCCTGTCCCGGCCCCCGCTCCTCGTTGCTCGCTCACCGCACCACCACAGCCCGCCAGCCGGCTGTTTCCTCTCAGCCGTGCCGCCCAGCTCCGCCCTGGTGCTCTCCGCTCTGGCCAGCCGCCCTGCCGGCCCTTCCGGCGAGCCCCGCCTCCGACCCGTGCCTCCGGCGACCCGCCTCCGCTGTTTGGCACCATTCCGATGCCCCTTCCTTGTTCCGGCCGCTTCCGACCACCACTTCCGGCTTTTTCTCGGCACTCCGGCGCACCCCCAGCCCCCGCATGACCCGCCTCCGCTGTCCGGTGCTGTTTCGGCGTCCCCTGCCCTGTTCCGGCGACCCCATCAACGTTTCCCATCCCTGCCGACACCCGTGCTTCGCTTCGGCACCGCCTGTCGGCGTCCCCCGGCCTTTTCCGGCGCTCCAGCCGGCTCCGCCACACCTTCGGCAGGCCGCGTACCGGCTTTCCGCGGTCCGGCCAGCCGCCACCCGCCTTGCGCTGGGCAGCGGCGCACCCGATAATCAGCGCGCGACCTCCGACGGTCTCCCTGCAAGTGCGCGCCGCCCCTTTAACTGGCGCGCGACCCCAGGGGTCGAGCGCGTCTGCGCCGAGGTAGTCTTTTGTGGCTGATTTCTGGTTGAGTTTTTTTTATATATCTGTGGTTTGCTGTTTTGCTGTTTTGATGTTTGTTGTAGCACGTCGGCGAGATAATTCTGCAACACTGCGGTCTTCGGCTTGCGTGTGCGTACGCACTTGCGCGAAGCGTGTTCCTTCGTCGAGTTCGGCTGACGACTTCGAGGTAGGTTTTCTCCCACTGCACTTGCCTTTAACTTTAGAATTTATTTATTCCTTGTCTTTTTATTGAATTTCAGTAAATTTAATGTAGTATTAAATAGTTATTCACAGTGCGGGGACCTGCTGAAAATGAAATCTGTTTAATTCTTGCATTGCACTGGAAGCATTTTTCTTGGACTTAATTGTGTGGTTTTCTAGTGATATGGCTAAATGAGTTCTTTTTGAAATGTGCGAGACATGTTGAGGGGTGATTGGAAATGGTTTTGGTGTGTGTAAAATGGCAGGTGTATTGTTTATGGAAAGTGGTGTTCTCTTAAAACCTTGAATAGAGAAAATGCTCATTTGGCCTTTAAACTTGTTTTTGGAAACTTCAAGTGTGGATCTTTTGTTGTTGAAAAATGTTTTCCTTTGACGCGGGAATAAAATTTTGGTTTTCATTTGAGAAACAGCATTCCTTAAAAAAATGATTAAAGGCCCGTTTGGCTCTTGATAAAAGTGGCATGCATTAGGATATTGGAAAATGGTTTTACTTGTGACACCAATGTGTTTCAGTTCTAAAATGCTGATTTGAGTTTTTTTTAAATGAGTTTCTAAGTGTGTACTGGTTTTCAACGTGATGGCGTGTGTTACATCTGTTGGAAATGTTTTGGTATTACATGGTTTCTGAGGCCTGATTGGAACTTTATGGAATGTAAAGTGATTATATATATATATATATATATATATACATACTTATGGGGCATCTCTACAGGGGGGACTTCCCTTTGAGGGTTGTCGTGTAGCGGTGTCCGTGTAAGGGGTTGGCAAGTGCGGTGAGGTGAGTCACGCATGCGAGGGCCTCCCACTTACACAGTATTATTAAAACCACCATGGGTTCCTGGGCGTCTTTTAGAGAATCGAGTGACAGTTGCTGGCTAACCCCGATTAGACGGGTTGGTCCCCCCTTGGTAGGTAGGCCTTGTGGGGTGTGCCACTGGTTGGCTGTTAGGGCGGCCAGTTGGTTATTGACTATGGAGTACCATGTCGGTAGGTAGTCTGAACCCGAGTACGTCGAGGGGTTTTATAGAGATGTTTAGGATCACCCATGGTTGCTTGTTTTTCCTTGCTTGTTTAATCTCAGTTGTCCTTTATAGCTTATACTATTCTACTTTGTGAAAATGGTTTTCAAATGAAAATGATTTGTTCTCTTTGTGAAAAATTTGAAGATGTAACACTTCTTTCCCTTTTAGAATGAGTTTGGCACTAATGAAAAGAAGTCAAACTTTTGGAAATAAATAAGGACACTGATTCATGTTTTGATTTCAAGTAAAATATTCAGGAAAGCATACTTTTATACATTGAAGTTCAAACCTAGAATCTGTGAATTCTTTATTTATTGGCAGTGCTTTGGGATTAGTTGTTGGGCTCACCTACTAAGTACTTTTTATACTCATTCCTATCTTTTACCTTTTTAGTTGCAGGTTCCTTTGTGTACAGGTTTTCCTGGTTCAGTCGCTCAGTGTTGGAGCGAGGTTGGTTTTCAATTGGGTGGTGACTCGTGGGTCACGTGGAGGTACGTTGGTCATGTAGTTTTTGTTTTTGTTTTTTTGTCTGTTTTGTTTAGTTTCTATTCTTTTACTGATTGTGGTTTTCTTTTCGTCCAAATCGTTCCCACCTGTTTACTTTTGATGACCGACACTAGTTTCCATCCCAGGGGGATCGAGAATGCCCCTCGGGACTTTCCGCGGACCGACTTGGGTGACCGGTTCAGGGTCGACCCGGGCTGGTTCGTGACAAATATTTTTATAATTATATTCAAATATTTATAAATATATTTATTTATAATTATAAATATAAATAAATATATATATTTAAGTAATTATAAAATTATAATAAATTTGTTTAAATAATAAATATATTTATTATATTTATAATTTTAGAAATATATATAATAATAATATATATAATATATATATATATCTATACAAATATTTATAAATATATAGAAATATTTATAAATATTTTTATTTATAATTATAAATATAAATAAATAAATAAATTATTAAAATTAGATCTTTATCAACATTTTTTTAGCAGTGATAAAGATATTACTTTACTACTATTAAAAAGTGATGATTAAACTCCTCTTTATAAGCGTTAGAATTTTAGCACCGATAAAGAATAGTTTTATCAACACTTTTTTATCACTGGTAAATAATAGTTTTATCCACGCTTATTATTTTAGCACTGATAAAACTACTCTTTATTAGGGATTTTTTTGAATGTACTAATAAAGATCTACCCGATCTTATAAAAATAACCCTAACAGAGACTCCTTTCTCATGCCTGACCACTGCTATCGAACCCTACTGTTGCCACCGATCTCGGTTTTCATCAACTTTATCGATGAATTGACCCTCCTCAAATCTAAGGTATGTTGCAACTTGTCTTCATGCCTTCTTCATGCTTAGAGGGTCGAGCATTCTACGATGCTGTTTGTCCCTGACAACGTTTCTGCCTCCTCATCCTTCCCTTTCTTTATTTTCATGATTTCTATGGTTCTTCTCTATTATCCTTATGTTCTTCTTCTTTTCTGCAGGAGAACCTATGAGTATCGAGGAAACTCTAAAGGAAGGCATTACTTGAGCTGGAGTAAGAGTTCCATGATTTGAGGTGACTGCTATATTTAATCACGGGTCCCCCCACAAGTCCTCACATTTTTATTGAAACTACAACATCCACATCCCCACTATAGAACTGATTCCCATGTACTCAACCGCATCAAACTTTTACCTCCTCTAAACATGTAATGGCCCGGACCTCTCCGGCCCATTCCTTTGTCAAAAAGAAGGTCAAGAAGTGTTCTGGAGGGTAAAATGGACTTTTTTTACACTTTCCAGAATTTTGAAACTACACGCCGTGTAGTTTGGGTACACGCTCTGTACTCCCTTTCCGGGTACACCCCGTGTTGGAGCCATGTCCTTGCTATGTGGAGTAATGGGTGCACGTCGTGTGTCCAGTTCTACACGCCGTGTAGTCCTTCCCCGCGTACGCGTTACCAGTCAACGACCATGTATCGTGTTGGAGCCGTGTCCTTGCCGTGTGCAATAAATGAGTACACGCCGTGTGTCTAAACTACACACCGTGTAGTCCTTCCCCACGTATGCGTTACCCTCAAACCGTGTGTTGACCAGTCAACGACCGCAGAACCTTGTTGGTGGCCGCATGAAGACCGTGTGAAAACGGCCGAGTACACGCCGTGTACCATAAGTACACACCGTGTACTTTTGCTTTTCACGCCTATAAAAGGAGGGGTCCCCTCCTCCTTTCAACTCACACCTCTCCTCCCCTCTTCTCTGAGAAGAGCTCTCTTAAGAGACTCGAAGGCTCTTCCTTCCATAACTTCTTCGTCCGAGCTCCGATTTACGATCCGTCAGTGGCCACGGGATCGTAACGATGAGGCAGAGCTTCCGAGCCTGGGTCCGTTGTCTTTCCTTCGGCCCTTCCTTTCAGACTTCCACCTGAGGAGGTTTTTCCGGGACCCGATAGAAGTGACGGACGCCGACAGACGTCTTCTAAAGTTGATCCGGGGGAGCATTGCGATCAAGAACCTGTTGAGGTAGGGATCTTACCTTTGTCTCTCTAATTTTATGCATCATGTAGGGTGGGTGTCTTCTTGTATACGTGAAACACTTTTGAATCTGTTTTAATAAAGATAATAACTGGCTTGTATAACAGGGATGGGAAGTTGTGATTATTGTTACCTTATATCCTGTGATATTATGTTGTGAATTGAATGACCTTCTGCCTACAGAAAATCACAGTCGTTGGGGGCCTTTGCTCACACAATTAAATGTTTCCCTCTCCTTCTGGATTTTCTTATGGACTGAAACCTTGTGGAATGTGGAATTTGAATAATCACGTAAAGTTGACTGATTAAATGAAAATATGGAACCCTTGTGTGATCACCCCGGTTAAAAAAAATAGAATAATGAACATGTGGGTGTTGTCTTGGTTACGTGGCATGTGTTGGGGGTGTTTTTGTGGGTTTTTGTGGATCGGGTGAGCAGCGGGACTGCGGTTGACTTGGTTGTGGGTTGGTGTAAATGTTATAATGGTGATGGGTAGCGGGGCTACAATAAATGGTATTAAAGGGATATTGATGTATGGGTTTTGGTGCGGTTGTGGTTATGGCGGTTGGCAGCGGGGCTGCAGGGTTGGGTTTTAATGTGAACGGGTTATGGGTTGTGATTAATAAATAAAAGTGGAAGAGTTAATGAATGGTGGGGCGTGGTAATGAAACAGAAATAATAATCAATGGGGTTGGTTGGTTGATAAGAGGGACTTTGTTGTGCTGCTTATGTTTTTCCTAACTTGTTTTGTGGATGGAAGGGATATGTTTTACGAACGATTGGTGTGGTTAGTTGTGGATAGTTTCCCAGTAGTTAAGGAACTAAATAACTATTTTCTACTGAAATGTGAAAACCTAAAGGGGGTTGGGTTTGTTCATTGTATGCATTCTTCGTAGTAGCAGTGCCGAGGCACGTGATCAGTTTCTCTTTTTAGAAGCCATAGGTTGGGCTGTGTGGTTGGTATATATATACATATCTGTATCTTTTATGTTTTATCACACCCCACCCATGTTGAGCACTTAGTGCCAAACACTCCCATTTCATGGGAGAGAGTGTTTTTCCCTTAGTTACTAGCTCCTTCCTGCTCCTTCTCCCCTAGGCTGTGATGGCTTGAGGCGACCTTACTCCTAAGACTCTTTGGGTAGGTTTCGATTGGGGTGGTTTTTGCCCAAGACTCTTCGGGAAGGTTCTACTGTTTCCCAAGAATCTTCGGGATGAGGCCCAGGTGTGTGTGGGCGGGATATGTGGTTGTGAGGCCCAGGTGTGTGTGGGTTGGATACGTGGTTGTGAGGCCCAGGTGTGTGCGGGTGGGATACATGGTTGTGAGGCCTAGGTGTGTGTGGGCGGGATACGTGGTTGTGAGGCCCAGGTGTGTGCGGGTGGGGAGAGTGTGGCAGCATCAGGACGTTCGTTATTATGAAGAGAAGTTAACTAAAGGGAAATGGTGCAGGGTACCCAATACTCTTGTTCTTATATACTACTACCTGTTGTGCTTGTGTTTTGGTGAGTGTGGCTGGTGAGGTTGGGTGGATAGAATTCCTTTCTAGGTTTCTTCTGTTGTTCTCACGGGACATTAGGATGTCTCCTCACTTGTGCACAAGAGCTTTAGGTTTCCCTACTGAGTATACTTGTATGCTCACCCTACGTTTACTTTTAGGTTTCTAGGAGGACTACCAGGGCCGTGCGGGACCCTACTAGTTGGACAGTTGGAGTTGTTGTTGTACCTTTGTTTTCTTTTGGTATTGTACTTTGAGCTTTCTTGTACTTGTACCTTGTTATAAATTTGTTTAAACATGCATGTGGGCTTGGTTTGGGTTTATTTCTATACACTTGTTCTTTTTCCTTTTGGTGGTTGACTTGTCTAATTTCCCGATCCTAAATAATAAAAAGGGTAATACCTCCCATATTTGTGAAAACTCATACCCTTGGTGCTAGTCGCCACCCCGGGACCTACTGGAGGCGGGACTCGGGGGTCATTATCTCCCTTTCACCATTGCCATCTCAGGAGGGGCATCTTTGGTGGGAGGGGGTCGTGATAGAATGGTATCAGAGGTAGGTTGAGAGATAAGATGGAGTCCGGAGTTAGGTACAGTGAGGATTTCATGAGATGGTAGGGCAACAGTGTTAGTTAATCTTGGTGCGTGACATAGGCCAGGGAAGACTGGCTAGGACACGGGATTTTAGGGCCCCCCGTGATCTGATGCAAGGACTCTGAGCCTACCGAACGACCAAGTGAGACTACATTGATTGCAGGGTAGAGACCCTAGGGAAGGTACATGCATCATCATGATTGTGTTTTACTTGATTTGGGTGTTCTGGGAAAGAAATTGAAATAAAATGATAAAATAAAACCTTGAGGAATTTCCTTACTACTCGGGCTTAGGCGTTCTTTGTTTACCGTACCGCTATGACACCTGGAAGTCGTCCCCGGGTGGCTCATACAGCCAAGGCCCAGTAGATTCAGGCGGTCGATCAGTTGAGGATTGACCGAGAGGAGGAATATAGCCAGTGGCAGAAGACTCTCCGTTCTTTCCAGCAGTAGACCCTCAAGAAGTACGAGGGTAGTACTTCGGATACAGAGACGGAGGGGTAGCTTGAGGAGCTAGGGATCACTTTTACCTTGATCCGTGCTCTGAGGGAGTACTGTGTCCCCCTAGCAGTCAGTCAGCTGAGAGGTGTGGCGTGACAGTGGTGGATGCTCTACCTCGGAGAGAGGATAGAGGCAGATGTTCCATGGGCTGACTTTGAGAAGGAATTCCGAGAGGAATTCCTTTCTTCCATGATCAAGGTGGAGAAGCGGCATGAGTTACTCTACCTTCAGCAGGGAAGTATGTTATTACGAGAGCTGGGGATCAAGTTCAATGATCTCCTGCGCTTTGCTCTGGATCTCTTTCCGGATGAGGAGTCTCAGGCGAGACGTTTGGAGGAGGCGCTTCATCCTTCGCTCCAGTATGCTATCACCCCCTTCACCCTTCCGACGTACTTGGCAGTGAAGAAGAAGGCAGAGGTTGTAGAGAGGATGCACTCACTGGGAGGTGCACCCTGAGAGGGGATCCAGCTAGGCTTGTCGAAGGGGAAGGCAGTCAGCAGCAGGGCTCCTGCGACGGGACCTTCCAGGTTCAGGCCAGTGGGGAGCAGGCCCCAGCAGTTCTAGTTCAGATCTTCGGGTCCTCATCCCTTTTTCACGAGGCCATGACCTAGGTGTTTTTCTTGTGGAGGTTTTGGGCACATTCATAGTCGGTGCCCGACTCGAGCTCAGTACAGTGGAGGTGGATAGGTTCAACGCCCACCTCAGCAGCACCAGTTGCCGGCGAGGCCCATCCAGCAGCAGCAGGACCATGTCCCTCCGAGGGCAGACTTTGCGGGAGGAGGCCGACCTCAAGGTGCTCCTCAGGGACCTCGACCAGGGCATGGTCGGGGAGGTGGACGACATGAGAGAGGCAGAGGAGATGGGCGTGGACAGTTGCACGCAATAGAGTTGGTAGCTCCAACAGGACCAGAGGTGGTACGAGGTACGATTTGTTTGTTCAGCACTCTTGTTTCTGCTTTGTTCGATTCAGGAGCCTCGCACTCTTTTGTTGCACCTAGTCTAGCCCATACTTTGGGACTAGACGTAGAGAGAATTTCCGTTCCACTGGTACTGAGTACACCAGTTGGGGGCCAGACCAGCATATCTTGTGTTTGCCGGGGATGTGGGATGACGTTGGGACCACATAGATCTAGTGGGGACCTTCTTCTGTTATAGATGCAGCCATACGATGTCATCCTAGGCATCGACTGGTTATTTTCTGTTAGTGCCGTTATCGACTGCTTCCAGAGGAGAGTCATGTTCTCCAACGTGGATGGGCAGTGCATATCTTTTATCGGCGAGAGGAGCTATCAGGTGGGAAGCCGGCGTGTGGAGCCTCTCCTTTCTTTGTTAGGTGGGTTATCAGTGGTTCCAGCTGATACATAGATGATGGATGTCCCAGAGGTTGTTGGGGAGTTCCTCGATGTTTTTACTGAGGAGGTTGTAACTCTACCCCCCCGACGTGACGTTGAGTTCGGGATACACTTATAGCCTAGTGCCCGTCCGATTTTGATGGCCCCTTATCGGATGGCACCTTCGGAGTTGCGGGAGTTGCAGATTCAGATTGACGATCTGATGGAGAAGGGTTTTGTTCGACCCAGCGTGTCGCCATGGGGTGCTCCAATTTTGTTCGTGAAGAAGGAAGATGGTGGTCTCAGGCTATGCATATACTACCGAAGGTTGAACCAGGTAACAGTCAAGAACCGTTACCCCCTCCCAAGGATAGATGATCTCTTCGACCAACTGAGGGGAGCAGGTTGGTTTTCCAAGATTGATCTACGATCGGGATATCATTAGCTGAGGGTGAAGGATAGTGACATCTCGAAGACGGCCTTCAGGTGAAGGTATGGGCACTTCGAGTTTATGGTGATGCCGTTTGGAGTTACAAATGCACCAGCTGTGTTCATGGGACTTATGAACTTTGTCTTCCGAGAGTTTCTGGACCGGTTCATCGTTGTGTTTATCGATGAAATCCTGATCTACTCAAGATCAGAGGAGGATCACATTGAGCATCTCAGGACAGTCTTGGAAGTCCTTCGACACCACTAGCTTTATGGGAATTTGTCGAAGTGTAAGTTCTTGACACAAGAAGTACACTTCCTTGGGCACGTGGTGTCTCAGCATGGAGTGTCAGTGGACCCGTCGAAGGTGGAGGTAGCTGTTTCTTGGGCAGCACCCAAGAGCATGGTAGAAGTTCGTAGTTTCCTGGGGTTAGCAGGTTACTATCGGAGGTTCGTTTTGGACTTCTCTCGAGTTGCTGCTCCTTTGACAGCTTTGATGAGGAAGAACCAGGTCTTCCTATGGAGCGAGCAGTGCCAGAAATCTTTTGACTACCTGAAGGAGAAGTTGGTCAGTGCTCCCGTACTCAGGTTTCCAGAGGAAGGGTTGTTGTATGAAGTGTTTTGTGATGCTTCTGGCCTTGGTCTAGGGTGCGTGCTGATGCATAAGAAGGGTGTGATTTGTTATGGGTCTAGGAAGTTGCGCCCTCATGAGCGTAACTATGCCACCCATGACCTGGAGCTTGCAGCAGTAGTTTTCGCACTGAAGTTATGGCGACATTACCTCTTTGGGGAACGCTTTTTAGTCTTCTCAGATCATAAGAGCCTGCATTATATCTTCTCCCAGTGTGACCTGAACTTACGACAGCGGAGATGGGTCGAGTTTCTCCAAGACTATGACTTTGAGATCTCTTACACTGAAGGTAAGGGCAACGTTGTGGCTGATTCCCTAAGTAGGAAGTCACATCAGGAAGTAGTTCGGGAATCTGCTGATGCTTGGAAGGAAATGGGAGAGTTGGCTGCCTTGCACTTGGATGCCAGGGCAGAAGGTGTTAGAGGCTGTTTGTTTCAGATGACAGTGCAGTCCTCCTTGTTGCAGCAGGTGTAAGAGTCTCAGTGGGGGGACTCCGAGGCGGAAGTGATGCGAGATCGAGTCGATTAGGGGAACGCTCCAGAAGGATGGTCAGAGGACAGCCGACATCAGATTCTTTTCCATGGAAGGTTGGTTGTTCCGGTGGAGATGCGTGAGGGAGTTCTCCACGAGTTCCATAGATCATCCTTGGCGGTACATCCAGTAGTTTCAAAAATGTACCGAGGCCCGAGGGATCAGTTTTGGTGGCCCGGGGTGAAACGGGCAGTGGCAGAGTTTATGGCTAAGTGCTTAGTGTGTCAGCAAGTGAAGGCTGAACACTGTGTTCCCGGTGGTTTTTTGCATCCTTTAGATGTCCCGGAGTGGAAGTGGGATGACATCTCAATGGACTTCATCACAAGACTACCCAAAGCTCAGGGTGGTTATGATGCTATCTGGGTAGTGGTGGATCGTCTGACGAAATCGGCTCACTTCTTAGCAATCAAGGAGTCGGGCCCAGTGAGTACCTTAGCACAGAGGTATGTAGACAAGGTGGTGCGTTTGTATGGAGTTTCGAGGACTATCATATTAGATTGGGATACTCGGTTTACCTCACGAGTCTGGAGGGGGCTACAACATGCTTTTGGCACCCAGCTACGCTTTAGCACTGCTTTCCACCCCCAGACCGATGGGCAGACGGAGCGGACTATCCAGACGTTGGAGGACATGCTACGAGCATGCGTTCTGGATTTCGGAGGATCATGGGTACGATACTTGACTTTAGTAGAGTTTGCCTACAACAATAGATTTCACTCTACTATTGGCATGGCACCGTTTGAGGCTTTGTATGGAAGGACATGTCGTTCACCCATTTGCTGGGCAGAGGTTGGTGAGACAGGTGCTCTTGGACCAGAGGTAGTGTAGAGCACCACAGAGAAAGTCCATCTTGTACGTGAGAGGATGAAGGTGGCTCAGGACCGACAGAAGTCTTATGCTGATTGTCGGAGGAGGTCCTTGGAGTTTGATGTGGGAGATCATGTGTTCTTGAAGGTTTCCCCTCGACGGGGGCAACAGAGGTTTGGGAAGGGGAGAAAGCTCTCACCTAGGTTCATCGGACCTTTTGAGGTGCTGAGGCGAGTCAGCGAGGTGGCATATTAGCTGGCCCTGCCACCTTAGGTGGAGAAGGTTCATGACGTCTTCCACGTCTCCCAGCTTCGTCAGTACTTACACGATGACTCTCACGTTATCGACTGAGGAGAGTTAGATATGGGAGACGACGCGAACTTCGAGGAACGACCAGTCAGAATCAAAGATCTTAAAGAGAAGGAGCTCCATGGATGAACCATTCCCTTGGTTCGTGTGTTGTGGAGGAATGGCTGCCTCGAGGAGAGCACTTGGGAGTGGGAGACCCAGATGCACGCTCAGTACCCGGAGTTGTTTTGACTTGTGTCTTTCCCTTGTTCTTCTGAGCTTTGTGTTGATGTTGTACTCTATACCCTTGTTTTATGGAATAATTGTCTTGTCAGTTGTGAGACCTTTTGTTTCTTTGTTCCCTGGTAATGTGTAACATGTCCGGATGTGTGGGAAAGGAAAAAACCTGACCCTTAATCGAGACGCATTAATGTGGATGCGATTGAACCCGTGCGGGCGAGTCAGTGCCGCCTAAAGCGGATAATATCTCGACATAGGTAAAGGAATTTTCCCAAACCGACGTGTTTAGGTAGTGTGTTGGTTGTGTGGTGTTGGGGTTAGTGCGAGTTGAAAAAAATCCTAATGTATGAAAGTGGGAAGACCCAATTCTTAATCGAGACGCATTAATGAGGATGCGATTAAACCCGTGCAGGCGAGTCAGTGTTGCCTAAAGCAGATAATATCTCGACATAGGAGAAGGAATTCCTAACACATATGATTAGGGTTGTTGGTTGGGTTCCTGTTATAATGAGAACCCTAAGAGGTATCTTGTTGGGTTCCTCTGGGTTGGTTTTTGAATTCTCGGGGACGAGAATGTTTTAAGAGGTATCTGATGTAATGGCCCGGACCTCTCCGGCCCATTCCTTTTTCAAAAAGAAGGTCAAGAAGTGTTTTGGAGGGTAAAATGGACTTTTCCTACACTTTCTAGAATTTTGAAACTACACGCCGTGTAGTTTGGGTACACGCCGTGTACTCCCTTTCTGGGTACACCCCGTGTCAGAGCCGTGTCCTTGCTGTATGGAGTAATGGGTGCACGCTGTGTGTCCAGTTCTACATGCCGTGTAGTCCTTCCCCGCGTACATGTTACCAGTCAATGACCGTGTACCGTGTTGGAGCCGTCCTTGCCGTGTGCAATAAATGAGTACACGCCTTGTGTCTAAACTACACGCCGTGTAGTCCTTCCCCGCGTATGTGTTACCCTCAAACCGTGTGTTGACCAGTCAACGGCCGCAGAATCGTGTTGGAGGCCGCGTGGAGACCGTGTGAAAACATCCGAGTACACGCCGTGTACCATAAGTACACACCGTGTACTTTTTCTTTTCACGCCTATAAAAGGAGGGGTCCCCTCCTCCTTTCAACTCAAACCTCTCCTCCCCTCTTCTCTGAGCAGAGCTCTCTTAAGAGACTCGAAGGATCTTCCTTCCATAACTTCTTCGTCCGAGCTCCGATTTACGATCCGTCAGCAGCCACAGGATCGTAACGACAAGGTGGAGCTTCCGAGCCTGGGTCCGTTGTATTTCCTTCAGCCCATCCTTTCCGACTTCCACCTGAGGAGGTTTTTCTGGGACCCGACAGAAGTGACGGACGCCGAGAGATTCCTTCTAAGGTTGATCCGGGGGAGCGTTGCGATCAAGAACCTGTTGAGGTAGGGATCTTACCTTTGTCTCTCTAATTTTGTGCATCATGCGGGGTGGGTGTCTTCTTGTTTACGTGAAACACTTTTGAATATGTTTTAATAAAGATAATAACTGGCTTGTATAACGGGGATGGGAAGTTGTGATTGCTGTTACCTTATATCCTGTGATATTATGTTGTGAATTGAATGAGCTTCTGCCTACGGAAAATCATAGTCGTTGGGGGCCTTTGCTCACGCAATTAAATGTTTCCCACTCCTTATGGATTTTCTTATGGGCGGAAACCTTATGGAATGTGGAATTTGAATAATCACGTAAAGTTGACTGATTAAATGAAAATCTGGAACCCTTGTGTGATCACCCTGGTTAAACAAAATGTAATAATGAACATGTGGGTGTTGGCTTGGTTACGTGGCATGTGTTGGGGGTGTTTTTGTGGGTTGTTGTGGATCGGGTGAGCAGCGGGACTGCGGTTGACTTGGTTGTGGGTTGGTGTAAATGTTATGATGGTGATGGGCAGTGGGGTTGCAATAAATGGTATTAAAGGGATATTGATGTACGAGTTTCAGTGCGGTTGTGGTTATGGCGGTTGGCAGTGGGGCTGCAGGGTTGGGTTTTAATGTGAACGGGTTATGGGTTGTGATTAATAAATAAAAGTGGAAGAGTTAATGAATGGTGGGGCGTGGTAATGAAACAGAAATAATAATCAATGGGGTTGGTTGGTTGATAAGAGGGACTTTGTTGTGCTGCTTATGTTTTTCCTAACTTGTTTTGTGGATGGAAGGGATATGTTTTACGAACGATTGGTGTGGTTAGTTGTGGATAATTGCCCAGTAGTTAAGGAACTAAATAACTATTTTCTACTGAAATGTGAAAACCTAAAGGGGGTTGGGTTTGTTTGTTGTATGCATGCTTCGTAGTAGCAGTGCCGAGGCACGTGATCAATTTCTCTTTTTAGAAGCCATAGGTTGGGCTGTGTGGTTGGTATATATATACATATCTGTATATTTTGTGTTTTATCGCACCCCACCCATGTTGAGAACTTAGTGCCGAACACTCCCATTTCATGGGAGAGGGTGTTTTTCCCTTAGTTACTAGCTCCTTCCTGCTCCTTCTCCCCTAGGCTGTGATGGCTTGAGGCGGCCTTACACCTAAGACTCTTCGGGTAGGTTTCGATTGGGGTGGTTTTTTCCCAAGACTCTTCGGGCAGGTTCTACTATTTCCCAAGAATATTCGGGATGAGGCCCAGGTGTGTGCGGGCGGGATACGTGGTTGTGAGGCCCAGGTGTGTGCGGGCGGGATACGTGGTTGTGAGGCCCAGGTGTGTGCGGGCGGGATACGTGGTTGTGAGAACCAGGTGTGTGTGGGCGGGATACGTGGTTGTGAGGCCCATGTGTGTGCGGGCGAGGAGAGTGTGGCAGCGTCAGGACGTTCATCGTTAGTAAGAGCAGTTAACTAAAGGGAAATGGTGCGGGGTACCCAATACTCTTGTTCTTATATACTACTACCTGTTGTGCTTGTGTTTTGGTGAGTGTGGCTGGTGAGGTTGGGTGGATAGAATTCCTTGCTAGGTTTCTTCTATTGTTCTCACGGGAAATTAGGATGTCTCCTCACTTGTGCACGAGAGCTTTAGGTTTCCCTACTGAGTATACTTGTATGCTCACCCTACGTTTACTTTCAGGTTTCCAGGAGGACTACCAGGGCCGTGCGGGACCCTACTAGTTGGACAGTTGGAGTTGTTGTTGTACCTTTGTTTTCTTTTGGTATTGTACTTTGAGCTTTCTTGTATATGTTCCTTGTTATAAATTTATTTAAACATTCATGTGGGCTTGGTTTGGGTTTATTTCTATACACTTGTTCTTTTTCCTTTTGGTGGTTGAATTGTCCTATTTCCCGATCCTAAATAATAAAAAGGGTAATGCCTCCCATATTTTTGAAAACTCATACCCTTGGTGCTAGTCGCCACCCCAGGGCCTACTGGAGGCGGGACTCGGGGGTCATTATCTCCCTTTCACCATTGCCAGCTCAGGAGGGGCATCTTTGGTGGGAGAGGGTCGTGACAAAACAACACCTATTTCCTTCAGAATAGCAACATGTCCACACACTAATGTCTGAATTGTTTTTCATATTGGTTTATTTTATTCTTGCTTTTTTATTTCTAATTTAAGTGTCTTGTATTCTGTTTTTTAAGATGTTCTTACTATACCAACAAATGCGATAATTTTCAATGCATTAAGTGTGCGTCCAAATTCAACTCTAACAATCACCAATGAAAGGTTCACTTGCTTCATGTTATCCAACCTCACTACAGGAAAACTGAATATTTGCGACGGGCGATTTGCGACGGGATCCCATCGCAAAAGGTCTTTTACGATGGGGCTCCGTCGCAAATCGCCCGTTGACGAAAACAGTGTCACAAATAGGTGTTTTTGCGGCGGTCCCGTCGCAAAAAGAGTATTTGCGATGGTATTTTTCCCCCGTTGAAAATGAGTTTTCGTTTATATATAAAAAAGGTATGTGCGACGGGCCGTCGCAGATATATTAGTTGCGACGGGTCAGAATCCCGTCGCAAATGCGAAATTTAAAAAATACTTGTGACAAAGGTATTTGCGACGGACCGTCGTAGAAAGGTTTTCCCGACGGGTATTCGTCCCGTCGGAAATGGTACAGTAAAAAAATATTTACGATGGGAAATCCCGTCGCAAATGTTCCCGTCGCAAATATTAAAAAAAATAAAATAATTATTAAAAATCGTATAATTTTATATAAAAATAAAAATAATAATAATAATATAAAAAAATTATATTATTATAATATAAATAAAAAAACATATAAAATATAATTATGAAATATTAATATAAAATAATAATAATATGAATATAAATAATATAATATAATATAATAATACTAATATTAATAATATAAAAAATTAATATAATATTATTATTATTAAACTATATATATAATAATAATATTAATATTAATAATATAAATAAATTATATTATTATAATATTAATAAAAAAAATATATAATATAATTATGAAATATTAATATCAAAAAATAATAATAATATGAATATAAATAATATAATATTATATATTATGAAATATTAATATAAAAAAATAATAATAATAGTACTAATATTATTAATATAAAAAATTAATATAATAATATTATTATTAAAATAAGCATACATATTTATGAAAAAATAATATTAATAATATTAATATTAATAAAATTATAAAATTATAAACTTCTCAATATTAACAATAAATATAAAATATTAAAAGTAATATTACTAAAATAAGCAGACATTAAAAATAATACTAATAAGTAATAAAATATTAAAAAAAATAAAAACGAATTAAATCACGTAATATTCGTACCAATATGAAAGAGGAATTTTAAATAGTTAATATGACAATAAACTACGAACTCAAATGTTTATTACATCTAAAAAAATCATTGGGGGGGTGGATAATCTGGAGGACCTAGAGGACCTGGAGGAGGTGGTGGAGGAAACTCCATCCCTAAACTATGAGCCAGATGATGCATATACTCCATATACTCCTGATGTTGCTCCTCATATCGATGTCTCTCCTCATCCTGTTGCTGACGCATCTGCTCCTGCCATTGATGCATCTCCTCATCGTGTTGCTGACGCATCTGCTCCTGCCCCTGATGCAAATCCTCTATAAGCTGACTCTGAGCACGCAGTTGCTCCTGATACTGTGAGGCAGAAGATAATGTCTCTCCACGAGCTCCTCTCGAGCTGGACGCCGACATCACAGCAGTACCATAATAAGTTGCAGGAGTCCAATGAGAGCCGATACCAACTACTCAGCCCTTTTCAAAGTCATATTGGGTCGCCTGCATCCATGCCGTCTCATCAAAATGGTGGGCACTAGTCTGATCACCCGTCTCGTCTTGACTCTCAGCCTGTGTCTGAGAGGTCGCGACCTCATATGACTCCTTAAGTTTCAATTAGAAATTAAAATAATGAAAAGATTATATGCATTTAATTTTCAAACTGAAAAGAAAATAATACTGACCATAATCTGACGCTGGCGGTCACCTCTAATCTCTCCAGTAGCCGGGTCAGTGTACATCCTCCGATAAACACCGTACGCTGAAATACCGGGTTGCTCGGCTTCTTATATGAATATAAAATAAACTGTTTATATTTAAAGTTGTATAAAATATTAAAAAAAAGTACTTACCAAACGCTCTCTATGCGCACTGAATGTACGACTACCGGATCGATGCGTCACCTCTTGTCTCCCCCGATTCTGTCGACCCAATGCAGATCTCCTTTGAAACCCACCACCCAACTAGTGTGTACATAATCCATCACAAACATGAGATGAAATGTACTCTGGTCAGTGGGCTCTATAGGACTCATCAAATTCTGTCACTCCGGCTTTCTTCACAGCCGTCTTTCTCAAATTATGCAAAAACTGACAGAAACGGTCACGCATAGACACCACCCATGCCACGTGGATAGTGGCACACATGATCTCATAGATGGGATACCATAAACCATAATATAAAGTTATTAATGAATTAAATTTCAAAATAAATAATATTTAATTACGTACCAGCCAATGATCGAACATGGCGGCCTGCACATCAGCGGGAATCTGATCCCATGTGAGCCAGGGCTGAGAAAAATAATTGCGCAAGATAGCGCTCCCCTGTCCAATAGCTATATGCATAAAACTGTAGAAAAATAACAAATAATAAAACAATTATAATATTAATAAATTATAATGAAAGATAACTAAAATACACAAGTTATCATACCACTGCGTGTGCGCATCAAATCCAAGAGGTGGACGTCGCTCTGGGATAGGATCTTGAATCATCAGTCTGGCAAGACCATGCCCCCTCCAAGTGATCCCTGTAGTGCCAACAACACGAGGGTCATATGACTCAAAAACCTCATCATCCATAGGTAGATCAGCCTCCAACAACCGCCGATACGTTTCTGAGTCCATCTGAAACATGAAATGATTGTTATTAGCAAACATTTGAAAATAACTATTATGTATAGATATATATTTGTTATGATTCTAACCATCATTTTACTGTGTCAATGTTCATCTTCATCATCATCTTCATAGTTTTCATTGTCAATGTCTCCATCTTCCTCATCAACATCATCAATTTCCATATTAGTTTCACTTTCATCATCTCTTGTCATTTCAATTTCAGTTGTAACATCATTGACAACATCGTCACCATCGACCCTTAACTGTGGGGTGTCATCCTCTATATTCATGTCTCTTTGTGAAAAAGATGTGTTTTGAGGAGTGTCCTGAAAAATTTCATTTCCTTGCACTTCAGTGGAACCACATTCAGTTTGAGTAAACTGATTTTCTCGAGATTTAACTTTTATTGTACTCCACCAATCATCCAAATCTTTTGCAATAGCACAATATTTTGCATAATAAATTTGATGTGCCTGATGAGCCAATAAAAATGGTTCATTTATTGCAAGAAGACTTTTATGTTTAATATCAACAATTCCATGAGTCGGATGAATACGCTAGCCTCTCTCAGTATCCAGCCATTAACATTTAAACATTGTTACATAATTCTGTCCCAAATAACACAGTTCAATAATTTCTTCAAGCATGCCATAAAAGTCAACTTCAATATCTCTATGGTGTGATCCCTTCAAACGAAAACCACTATTCATTGTTTTCTTTGATTCCCCATATGCACGTGTATGAAAGCGATAACTATTCACCACATATGCATTATAAGATTTAACCATTTTGGATGGTGGGATACTCAATATACGCAATCGACTATCAATCTTATCAGCATGTACAGATACTTGAAAATTTGTAAAACATTTATCACTATTACAAGTAATAAATCAATTTTATATGTAAAACCAAAAAAGAATGTATGTTACCAGTTTTTGAAACCAGTAGGCAATTTTTTTTTGCCGACGTTCTTCTAAGCCAACTGCTGTAATTTGTGGAAATTGTTTCTTGATATGATCATCATATAACCTACAAATACAATATGATTAATTTACTGTAACAGAATCTATAGAATAAGGGATAAGAGCACTCACTGTACAATTGGTGACATTTCTTCATAGTTGAGTAGAACATATGTATGAGCTCTATGATGTTCATCATCTGAAAGCCATCTATCATGAACTCCACCAAATCCAAGTTCGGGCTGATTGACAACTGATAATTGATTGCTCATATAATCATCAACATTCCCCTCATTCCGGCCCATGCGGTTAAATTTTGAGGGATATTCAGATTCAAAATAATGAGAGCAGAATAAAGCCATTTCTTCTTGAAAATAAGCTTCAGCAATTGAGCCTTCAACTGATGCTTTGTTACGGACTTTTTTCTTCAATTTCTACATGCATCTCTCAAATGGGTACATCCATCGAAACTGATCCGGACCTCCACATTTTTCTTAATGTGGAAAATGTAATATCAAATGTTCCATAGAGTCAAAGAAAGCCAGCAGAAATATTTTTTCCAATTTGCATATAATTACAACAACAGCTTCTTCCAGTTTGCTTAGTGTATCATAGTCTGTTGTTGTCGCACACATGTCTCAGAAAAAATATGATATATCTATTATCGAATCCCAAATCTTAGAATTCAACAAACCTCTTAATCCAATAGGCATAAGTCTTTCCATTATAACATGACAGTCATGAATTTTTAATCCGGTAATATGACCATTTTTAACACATCTGCCCAAGTTGGAAGCATAGCCATCTGGAAGTCTCAAATCTACAATCCACTGACAAAATAATAAGTGACTCTCTTTGGTCAGTGTATAATCTACTTTTGGCTTCATTAATCTCTGTGATCTGACATTTTCAAACAATTCAAGTTCTGGTCGCCTGCAAATTTGGGCAAGATCTAATCGTGCCTTTACATTATCTTTGGGTTTACCTGGTGTATCCAAAACTGTATGAAATAAATTATCAAAATAGTTCTTCTCAATATGCATGACATCCAACACGTGTCGGACCAACAAATCAGACCAATATGGCAGATTCCAAAAAATTCTCCGTTTTGTAAAATTATGTTCTTTCCAAAAACCATGAATTTTATGTTGGTTTATTGTCGGTCCAAAAGTGATGGAAGGTAATGAAAATACAACTGATTGTAACTCTGTACCTGAGATCATTTTTGGAGGTTCATCTCTTTCAATTCTGCCTTTTCTGAAATGAGATTTATTCCTCCGAAAAGGATGATCGATTGGAAGAAATCTTCGATGACAGTCAAAATAGCAAGGTTTTTTTCCATTCACGAGCATAAATGCTTTGTTGTCTCCCATACAGTAAGGCCATGATTTTGGACCATGTGTACTCCAGCTAGATAACATACCATATGCCGGGAAGTCACTAATTGTCCACATCAAAGCATCTTTCATTACAAAATTCTGTTTCCCAGCAGCATCATATGTACCAACACCATGACTCCACAATAAATTTAACTCATCAATCAATGGTTTCAAATAAACATCAATATTCTTTTTCGGATGTCCTGTGTTTAATAATGTCAAAAATATATAAGGCTCTTTCATCAACATCCATGGAGGCAAATTGTACGGAGTTATAAAGAGAGGCCAACAGGAATACTGACTACCAAAAGATCCAAATGGACCAAACCGTCAGTAGAAAGACCCAATCACACGTTTCGAGATTCTAAAGCAAAAGACGGATTCACTTGATTAAAATGTTTCCATGAATCACCATTAGATGGATGAATCAAGCTTTTACCATTTGAAATATTGCTTTTGTGCCATGACATCATTGTCACTGTGTTCTGAGACATAAATAAACGCTGCAACCTAGGTGTAAGCGGGAAATATCTCAACTGTTTTACAGGAATCAATACAGACTTCCCTGATTGAGATTATTTATACCTCGATTGTCCACATGTGGGACAACTATCCAATGACTCATTTTCACTAGAATATTAGATGCAATCGTTTGAACATGCATGGATCTTCTGATAACTAAGTCCCAGATTAAGAACGAGTCTCTTGCTCTCATAATAATTAGCAGGCAACACATTTCCTTCAGGTAACAGTGATTTAACCAAAGAAAATATCTGATTAAAACAGTTATTTTACATTCCATTATCTGATTTAATAGCCATAAATTTTGAAACTTCTTCTAATTTGCTTATCTTGCAACCAGGATATAATACATCCTCAGCAGACCTGAAAAACTCAGCAAATTCAGATGGTGCCAACTCGAGAGGTAAATCAACATCATCCTCAATTTCTGTTTGTTGAACAGATGACCCTACAACATCATGTACTAAATTCTGAAACCGTGATGGATCCAAAATTAAATTATTAGTATCTTCTCTGGAACTGCGTTCACCGTGTTGATACCAAAAAATATAATCTGATTGAAAACCATAACACAAGAGATGTTGCCCAACGATGTCAAATGTCTCAAATGTTCTCAGAGCACATTTTTTACAAGGACACTTAATTGTCCCTTCTAAAACAAATTCCGGGTTTGATGATGCAAATGATAAGAAAGCTTCAACACCATCAACATATACATGATTTAAACTAGAACCGTTTGGATTTCTACGCTGATTTATCCAAGCATGATCATCTAATAATGATTTATGTCGATTTCCTTGTTCCATATTCATATATATGTTTCTACAAAATTTAAAACCATTACTGTTGTTAAATAATTTGATATAAGAAAAACAATATCCTAAAAAAAGAAGATACATAATTACAGTTATTTATCAGTAATTACCAATAATTATAGGCGACACAGTTAGTTTGTAATCATCCCCACTAATTATTATTAATTTAACAATACTTAGCAATACTTGGAAAAATGAAATATGCTTGAATAATGAAATAAAATTTTGTAATCATCTTTGTGGAGATTATATTACTAATTATTCTGATTTGTCCGACGGCTCATCTCTTTTTAACTTTCTCCCGACTGAAATCAGTATGAAAAACTTGCTCTGACATACGTTAGAGCATATTTTTCATACTGATTTCAGTGGGATAAATTAGAAAAGATATGAGACGTTGAACAAAAGGTAGCCTTCAATCCGCTGGAAATTGTGCCAATTTATAACCATGTACTTGAATTTATTTGATTTTTGATTAATTATTAGTAATTATTAGTAATTATTACAAATCTCAATATTTCCAACAGATTTTGCTCTATTCTTAACATGTTCAAATCTTAAAGAGTCTTCAATTTTCAGGTCATGCCCAATAAAAATTTTGCGTCAACCTTGTCCAATTTAAACTCTATAATTGTCCTTATATGGTTGATCATCTCGCAAGTAGTGTTGCAGTAGGATGACACAAGTAATGAGAAAGACATGACTTGGGTTGTCCTATTGCAACGCTACTTGTGAGGTGATCAACCAAGCAAGAACAATTATAGATTTTACATTGGACACGGTTGACGCAAACTTTTTATTTGGCATGACCTGAAAATTGGCGACCCTTTAAGAATTGAACTGTTAAGAATAAAGCAAAACTTGTTGAAAATATTGATAATTGTAATATTTTATAATTTTTTTATAATTTTAATAATATTAATATTTTTTATAAATATTAAACATATAATAATAAAATAATTATATTATAAGTATTATTTAACTATTAATATTAGAGTAATATAATATTTTATATTATGTTACTATTTATGTTACTAATTATATTACTAATTATGTTACTAATTAGAAATGCGAAGATATGCATATAGGTCGGGTGGTTAATCAATCAATGAATAGAAAAACAAACGTAATTGACTGCTCATCTACCTCAATTTTCTTTTCATTTGTGTGTTGAGGTTGACAGGAAACTTCTCCCTCTACATGTAATATGTGCTTTTACTGTCAAAATTATAAACCTCATCACCTCTATATTGGCAAGGAGGTTGATAATTTTGACAGTAAAAGAAGATATTACATGTGGAGGTAGAAGTTTCCTGTTAAGCCTCAACACAAAAATGAAAATAAAATTGAGGTAGATGAGCGGTCAATCACGCTTGCTAATTTTCCTAATTGTTTCATAATTACGTAATTGTTTCCTAATTATGTAATTGTTTCCTAATTATTATAATGGTTTCCTAATTATTATAATTGTTTCCTAATTATTATAATTATTTCCTAATTATTATAATTGTTTCCTAATTATTATAATTGTTTCCTAATTATTATAATTGTTTCCTAATTATTATAATTGTTTCCTAATTATTATAATTGTTTCCTAATTATTATAATTGTTTCCTAATTATTATAATTATTTCCTAATTAAATCTAATTGTTTCCTAATTAAATCTAATTGTTTCTTAATTAAATCTAATTGTTTCCTAATTAAATCTAATTGTTTCCTAATTAAATCTAATTGTTTCCTAATTAAATCTAATTGTTTCCTAATTAAATCTAATTGTTTCCTAATTAAATCGAATTGTTTCCTAATTAAATCTAATTGTTTCCTAATTAAATCTAATTGTTTCCTAATTAAATCTAATTGTTTCCTAATTAAATCTAATTGTTTCCTAATTAAATCTAATTGTTTCCTAATTAAATCTAATTGTTTCCTAATTAAATCTAATTGTTTCATAATTAAATCTAATCATTTCCTAATTAAATCTAATCGTTTCATAGTTATTATAATCGTTTCCTAATTATTATAATCGTTTCATAATTATTATAATTGTTTCCTAATTAAATCTAATTGTTTCCTAATTAAATCTAATTGTTTCCTAATTAAATCTAATTGTTTCCTAATTAAATCTAATTGTTTCCTAATTCCTAATTATTATAATTGTTTCCTAATTAAATCTAATTGTTTCCTAATTAAATCTAATTGTTTCCTAATTAAATCTAACTGTTTCCTAATTAAATCTAATTGTTTCCTAATTAAATATAATTGTTTCCTAATTAAATCTAATTGTTTCCTAATTAAATCTAATTATTTCCTAATTAAATCTAACTGTTTCCTAATTATTTTAATTGTTTCCTAATTATTTCTAATCAATTAAATCTAATTATTTCATAATTATTTGATAATTATTTTAATTAAATCTAATTAAATCTAATTATTTCTTAATTATTTGATAATTATATATTTATTTCTAATTATTACCAAAACATCCCCCGGGAGTGTCGAACCAAGAGTGCAGCAAGGCCCGTTGTCATGTACCAGGTTACCCCGAGTCAAGCTCGAAACACCTTGTCAGAGTTTTCACTCCTAGGTACATCTGTGCCAGAGCCGCCTCTACTTGTTCTTATCCAGACAAGGATTATTTGGTACAACCACATAAACTAATTATACTATATAGCTAAACATTCTATTAAAAAAATAAAATTAACAATTAAAAATAAAATTAACAATTAAAAATAATTTAACAATTAAAAAAAATATAAATACCTTTGAAGTAATCTGCGCCTTCTAACTCCTTCCTTCCTCTTCTCAAAAGAAAAAATTAAAACAAAAAAAAATTTCTACTCAGAACTGAAAATTAGAGAGAGCGAAGAATAGATATTTGAATGTTATGGAAAAAAAACGGATGGGGTGTATATATAGGTTAGATTATTTGCGATGGTCATATTTGTGATGGTATCCCGTCGCAATACCTAGTATTTGCGACGGGATACCGTCGTAAATGCCTTTACCCGCATTAAATACGGGCGGCGGGTAAAAGGACTTTTGCGACGGGCCCGTCGCAAATAGCCACCATTAGCAATGGGCGGATATCCCCATCGCAAATTTATATTTACCGCCGCCAGTATTGGTGATGGGTCCCGTCGCAAAT
This sequence comes from Viscum album, assembly GCA_963277665.1. Taxonomy (NCBI): domain Eukaryota; kingdom Viridiplantae; phylum Streptophyta; class Magnoliopsida; order Santalales; family Viscaceae; genus Viscum; species Viscum album. The sequence continues at coordinate 197,103,222 of OY728121.1, read as the reverse complement.
ACCTTCACCCACATTAATTACGGGCGGCGGGTAAAAGGGTTGTTGCGACAGGCCCGTCGCAAATGCCACACCATTAGCTACGGGCGGATATCCCCATCGGAAATTCCTATTTACCGCTGCTGGTATTTGCGACGGGTCCCGTCGCAAATACCACTCATTGGATTCTATTTTCCGACGGGTAAATAGTCCCGTTGCAAAAAATTATTTACCACCGTCGGGTAGTTGCGACGGGTTGAAGGTGATCGTCGCAAATAGGCTTTATAGCGGCCAGTATTGGCGACGGGGCCTGTCGCAAATAACACCCGGTGAATATTTTTTTGCGACGGGGAAATTTGCCCGTCGCAAATACTATTTACCACCGCCGGGTACTTGCGACGGGTAGCCTTTTACCCATCGCAAATAGGCTTCCCGCATTTTGGCGCGCAAACTGTGCCATTGCAATTGCGACGAGACCTATATTTCCATCGCAAATAACTGACCATTTGCGACGGGAATATATTCCCATCGCAAATACTCTTTTCATTGGAGTTTTTGCGACGAGAATAAGGCCCATCGCAAATACCCCGCCACAATAATCATTTTTTCCCGTAGTGCCTCTTCTCTTCGATATAAACTGTTCCCCTTTTCTTGGAATAAATAATTTGAAAATGGCCATGACCATTATGATAATGCTTCCATAGCATGTTGATTAACATCGTTGTAGGGGATTCCAAGCATTTCACCGATAAAACAATTTTTTTGCTTCAAGTTATTGGGGTTTTTTTACCATGGGGATAAAATGCTTCTCTTATCTATTAATGTGTGATCGAAATATGTTTGTTGCCACTGTAAGGATTCCCCTTCACCATAGAAAGAACTTCTCAGGGTTACATTAATGAGAAAATAAATATCCTATTTTTATAGTCACGTGTCATCAAGATAAATTTTTTCCATTTTTCATAAAGTTTTATTGGGAAAATGACCGAATAATTTTTTAAATTAATGTTATTTTATTTTCTATTTAGCACAATAATGCTAGTTTCCATATATTTACCAAAATATGGTTATCAATGGGATGACGGGGAAATAAATTCTGAAGAAAAGGTGCAGTTTTAGACCTGGCCTTAAAATATTTTCATTTAAAATGGTACGGTCATAAATGACACATTTTTGTTAAATTTTTTAAAAACACGTGTTCTGGGATTATGCAATTTTTTTTGAAAAAAAATAAGTTTAGGTAGGGGATCATGCCATGCACCTATCCTAGGAGAACATTATAAATCTTGATAACAGAAGAATATTGCCTTCTTTTGATGACTATGGATTACAAATTTGACTGTTCCCGAAGAAATGGTTTCATCCCGGTTAGGATGATTATGTTGTCTAACATTTTGATCAATCATGTGTACCTTAAAAATATGTTTTTTTAGAAAAATACATGAAATCTCTCCCATTTCTCATCTTCCACATTATGACATGAAATATAGAATTTTTTGGGCATGTTTGGGTGGTTCTCTCCCTCTAGATATATTTTATATTGGATTTTTTAATGTTTTTGCACTCAATGGAATGTATGTTTATCCAAAATATATAATATTCATTAATATTATTATTTTTGACTTGGTAAAAAAATTCACAGATGTTTTTATGGAATCAAATTTTATGGGTTAAGATGAATTAGACATTTATTTCCTAGCTATAAAAGTATTATTATTAGGGTTAATATGTTAATTGTAGATGTGAGATTTCTATATGGCATAATAATTATGGTGGGTGGATTCTTCTATATACTAATTTCTAGAAAATTGTGAAGTCTTAGTTGTTGATTTTTTTAAAAGATAAGTTTAACAATTTTAAATTGATTTATAAATGGATTTATAGTGGTTATGAATATTTCTTTTATTATGAGTAATATTTTTCAAAATTTTTTGTCGATTTTACTCGAAAGTGTGTAAATTTTTAAAAAAATGGGGATTTCTAAATGTAACAACCCCTAGTTTTATCAATGGGAATCCCTTTTTATAATCATGCCTTAAAGTATAATCACATTAGGAAACACAATGCCCCATCATTCTTAAATGAACTACTATGTGACCTTTAAACATAAATTTGCCACTTTTGTGTTCTGAACTTCGAAAATCTCACATACACGGTTGTGATAAGTAAAAGGTTTGGAGTCTGATAAGACAAACTTAATTTTTAGTGAATAGTAACCTACCCTCACAAATAGTAACCCACCCTTATGAATAGTAATATTACCCTTATGAATAGAGAATGATCCAAAATAATAGAAACCTCACCCATGAATGATTAAATAACATTTAGGCATCTTATAAGTGACAATATGACCATAGTAAAAGTATTGGTATTTTTGTAAGTCATAAATAAATAATTATAATTAATTAATTAATTTAAAAGAAAAATTATTTTCATAAAATGTCCTCATAAATTAACAATTCTATGTCTTTTGGTTTTAATATAATTTTATAAGAGATTATGTAATTTTTGAAAGCATTATAAAATCAATTTTAATTTCAAAATATGTATTTTTCAAGAAAATTATGATTTTAATTAAAAATTATATTAATCATAATTAGAAAATTATTTTTATAAAGTTGAGTTCATTTTTGGATTCCCACGTCGAAAAATGGTTAGGGTGATTTTGTGATATTTTTCTCAAATACTTGAATATTTGGTGAATAGTAAAATACATTAATTTACCATATAAATTCATTATAATTTAATTCCACTATTCTTGACATCATAAGTGATTTAAGCACCCAAATATCTAACTCAAATGCACTTATTACTATTCTTGGTCATGGAATCATCACTATTACTTGTCTTGTGGAGAAATAATAAATTAATGAATATAATATTGAGAAAACCCTTCTCCCCTCCACTATAAATACCACTCCTCACACCCTAATTTCCTCACACCTCTCAAGATTCAATTCTTATTTAAACTCTTCCCAAACATCTTCCCTATCCCCTCCCCCACATCCAAGAGCTTTGGGTCTCATCAAAAGACCAATCCACAGTGCCTTAAGGAGGATTCAAGAGGTAATCCCCCTATCTCTTTTCCTTTAATTTCCTTTCAATTTCAAGTTCTTTTCTTAATCTATCCCCACCTATCCTCATCCACATGATATGGTAACTCCATTATCTTACATATACTAGAATTTTATTGTCACGACCCGACCCAACGGGGCTCGAGCCGCGACTCCCCAAGCCCGCCTCCAATAGGCCAGGGGCTGGCGACTAGCGCCGAGAAGGCTATCACACACATGGGAGGCATTAGCCTATGGTACCTGTACACACGCACCCACAAACACCTCCATGCAACAGTGCAGAGATATAGAAACTGAAAAGTAAATACATGCATACAATCTATCCCAAACTAGAGTGCAACAACAAAAGTACAAGGGCAAAACAGGGCCCACCAAAAGAAAACTACAAAGTGCGTCCAACCTGCTCTGAAGAAGGGGAACGCTGCCACAAACACCCGCCGGAAATCTCCCTTGGCACAGCTCCGGTAAACACCCCAGTCAACTCGCTCACTAAGCTCCGCCTGCTCCGGGTCCTCCTGGGACTCCGTCAAAAGGCCTGTGGTCTGCACAAGACACAAACATGTGCGGGCAAAGCCCATGCAGGGGTGAGTATAAACATACTCAGTAGGCACCCCAAAAACCCAAAACCCAAGGGAGCAACTGAAAGGCAACAGTCCGCTCAACCCAGCCAGAGGGAACCCAGACGAGAGAGAAACTCCATCTCGTGACCATCCTCGGCTAAACACAACTAGTCAGCTCAGCTCAGGTGTATGCCCATACATACACCTTGAACAATCCAGATATACACAGCTCACGCCACAAATCCACAAGAGGTACCGACCTCATCACCAGCAACTGTCCACAACCAGGAGAGTACACCACGAACACTGTCATACCAGATGACACTCATCTGAGAGATACACTCCATCGGGTCCCAAACAAACATCTCAGACGCTCACCCGAGAGACCACGCTCGTCAGATAACATCATTGAGGAAACATCGCCGAAACACCATAACCACCAAACTACTCGGATAGGGGATCGCCGCTAGGGTCTGCTAGGGGATACCAAGACCCACTTCGGTATACGTAGCTCACAGATAGGGGATCACTCCCAGGGTCCGCTGGGGGATACCACGACCCGGTCTGCACTCGACAGAAGCTTCACACTCAGATAGAGGATCATCGTCAATATAAAGATGGTCACGACGATACCGGAACCCTATCTGGTATAACTCGCGATGTAGGGGATCGAACCGACGATGCCACAACCCTACCGAAAACACGCACTGAGTAGGGGATCACATAACCAACGATATCGCAACCCTACCGACACCAAGCGCTGAGTAGGGGATCGTATAACCAACGATACCGCAACCCTACTATAAACATTATGCTGAGTAGGGGATCGTAAACCCGACGATGCCACAACCCTACTGTGCACGACCCACCGCGTAGGGGATCTTATTCCCGATGATGCCACAAACCCTACAGGGTTAACCTGCTAGATAGGGGATCGCCGCCCGTGAATAAGCGGTCATAGCGATACCAAGAACCCGATCTAGGGTAAAGATGCTAGAGGATCCACTCCGGGCCCACCGGAGGGATACCACAACTCTAACAGTTTAAACATCCCATCGAGAGGATCACAAACCCATACGAAGGTTGTGATACCACACGAACCCTCGTAGGAACGAACCAAGGGAGAACCCTCAACCACTGCTGGTCCAAACGTCGCTAACCCGAGAGACTCGCCCCAAAGCCACACTGCGCACCTCCGAAGCCAAAACCGAGGCCACCATCGCGTTCCACGCGGAAAAACATGCAGGATAGGCTGTTTACTTGCCCGAAACGGAGCACCGGTGAAAAAGGAACTATTCACCGTAGCTAGCTCGTGCGGGGCCCGCACAACGATCCCGAAACCCATCGAGAGGATCACACCACGGCGATCCCCTCGGAAAAACAAGCGGAATCGACTACTCGCTCGCCCAAAACGGACACCCGGTGAAAAAGGTACTATTCACTGAAGGCCAGCTCGGGTGGGGCCCACGCCTGGATTCCGAAACTCATCGAACGGAACACACCATTGCGATCCTCTCGGAAAAACACACAGGATCGACTATTCATCTGCCAAAATCGGACTCCTGGTGCAAAAGCTGCGTTTCCCCGCAAACGCCAAAACCCGGCCTCATGGGGCCCGCACCCCGTTCGCAGTCCCAACACCCAGAAACCATCTCAAAAAGTCCGTCGTACCATCAGGGTCTCAACGCCACTAACGGCACGTCAATCGGACGCTCCGGGTAGAAGTTACAACGACCCGAAGTCGTAAAATAATAAAATAATATTATTTTATACCACGTTTCTAACTCCTGGGCCACGATCCCTCACCCGTAAACCCTCAAAGTGAGTTCAAAAGGTCCGTCTCGACGCAAGGAGCGCGTCGCCGCAAACGACTCGTAAATCGGAGTTACGGTTTGCGAGTTATGGGGGTTTAAAGAACCCCCGGAACATTCTGGCCGGACCACCGCAGGGTCGCCGGAAACCACCGTGCCGCCGCCGGACTCCGCCGTGCCGGAGCCGGAAACCACCGCGTCGCCGCCGCGCCGCCGCGGAACTCACCAGAATCCGCCAAGGCCGCCGCGGGTCTCGTCGGAAAACCGGGTTTTTCGCCGGAAAACTTCCGGGAGCCACCGGGAGCACCCCGGTGCTCCAAATTCAGATCCGAAACATGTTTCGGAAAGCTCGGGACCCGAACTATACAAATCTTATGAAAATTTGAAGAAAAACAACACAAAAATGGGATCCGGGATTGTAAAACTCAAACCGCCTACCTCGTGGGCGAAACGCCGACGTTTTGCCTCAGATCCGCGCTCCAGAGCTTCCGCTGCGCGCTCCTGGAACGTCCGTCGTTGAATTCCGAGCTCGTGGGTGCTTCATTTGCTCGTTTCGGTGGAGTGGCGGCGAAGAACGGCGAAGAACGACGAAGAACGATTAAAAGGGGGGGGGGGGGGGGGGGCGCTGATATTTATATCTGCCGCCCGCCGGCGCCAAACTCGCCTCGGACCCGACGCCTGATGCGAACAAAAGTAAGGTCACCCCTAGGGTAAAAGCGCCATTCTGAACGCAACGACGGTCTCAGATTTTCCATCCGAGACTCCGTTCAGAAGTTATTCGAGCCGACGCTCGCCCACTAACTTGCTACTTATTTACGGAAACGCCCCTGGTGGCGTTTCTCACCGCAGGCCCGCGCCCGCAAAGTTTACACCCCACCTAGGGTAAACGGCACGTTCCGGACGCAACCGTGCCCTCAGATTCCCATTCTGAGCTACCGTTTAGGAGATATCACACCCCGCCACGTGCATAGTATAAAAAATACTTAATATTTTTATAAAATTAATTCCGGGCACACCGGGCCTCGGAATCGCACGCCGTCTTCGCGCCTAGCTCTGGAATTATTCGTAGAAAGATTCCAAAGTCTGATAGGGCCAAAAACCCGAGTCGCTACATCCTCCCCCCCTTAGAACTTTTCGTACCCGAAAAGCCCTAAGCACAAGGAAAGCGACTGGACTCTCAACTGGGTCTCACACACCAGCGAGCTCACCAACAGACAACCACTCATGGTCTTACCAACGCCCTGAACAAAACTCGAGCAAGCAACAAAAGGAAAGAGTACCGCTAAACAGTGTCTGACAAACTACTACAGCAAGTAGAAAGACACAAGGCGTACCTCTATCCATCCGCGGTGCCTCTGGGTCAACAGCCTCCAGGACATGCAGCTGTCCTCGCCCTCGACCACCAGCTCCCTGAGCTTGGCGTGGACCACCTGGGGGTGGGGGTGGTGGCAAATAGTACTGCCTACCACCGCCTCCCGCTGCACCAGCTCCGCCACCACGTCCGCCGCCCTGCAGACCTCCTTGCTTGAGACGCTGCCTCTGCCAAGGCGGCCCATCGACCGGCTCCCTCTCAGCAGCACGTCGGGTCGGAAAATCTCTAGAAATATGTCCCCGACCATCGCAAGCGTAACACCGCCTCTCCTGCGGCTGACCAAAACTGGCCTGCGAGCCCTATGAGCCCTGAGGCTCAGATCCTCCATCCTGGGGTCGCCTCCTATATCGTCGGCCACGTCCAGACCCCTGAGTCTGACGTCGGCTACCAGATGCCGATCCGACCGACGAAGTCTCAGCTCTCGAGTGCCCAACACTAACAGGGGGAAACTGCTCAGCCAGAAAGCTCTCCACCACCAGCGGTCGCTCCGGCACTCCAGCATAGGTGGGCAGGCACAAGGAAACCACACCTGCTCGGATGTCCCTGCGTAAGCCCTACTCGAAGGTCCGAGCCCTAAAGAACGGGTCTCGAACCATATCCAGGGAGTAGCGCGACAGGTCTGTAAACCTCGCTGAGTACTCCGACACAGTCATGCTCTCCTGTCGAAGCTGCAGAAGCTCCTGGATCCGCACTGACCTCAGCGTCACCGGATAGAACTCCTCCCTGAAGAGTCACTCAAACTCTGCCCACGTGAGCATCTCCTCGTCATGGGACTGCGTCACCAAATTCCACCATCGCCCGGCAGAACCATGCAGAAGGCTCGCCGCTAGGACCACCATCTGATCTGGAGGTGTCCTCACTAGGCGGAAAACTCGAGTGACTGCCTCAAGCCAGTCATCAGCTGCCTGGGGGTCTGGATCACCCCGGAACCTCAGAGGTCGCTGCCTCTGGAACTCGTGTAGCGCACTCAGCCTGCGTGAAACCTCGTCCTGCACCGCCGGCACAACTAGCTGCTCAACAGGTGGTGGCTCAACTGGCAGACCACCTGGAGGTGCAACCTCAGAACCTGCGCCCTGCTCCACAGCCACTACACGGGGTGGGTCATCAGCACAATCCTGCTGCGGAACCCTCGCTGGCTGTCGTCGTGGAGGCATCCTGAAATACATTCAAGACGCACTATAGTCAAAGAGTATATCTGGAGAGCTGACTCAAGAAGGACAAGGAAAAAAACCAAAAACCCAGTCCTATATGATGCATGTACCATTATGTCCCCGCGACCAGTGTACGAATGTCCCGAGTCGAAAGGCAGGTTATTAGAGTCCTGATGTATGGATACGTCGGCCGCCGCACCAATACTGGAGTCCCTGGCCTGAAAGCCGAACTCGAAACACCCTAACACTACCGCTATGCAACCCAAACCAAACTCACAGCTAGACTAGCTACGCTCTGAGATCCCAAAGGTGGAACCTCCTTTGATACCACTCTGTCACGACCCGACCCAACGGGGCTCGAGCCGCGACTCCCCAAGCCCGCCTCCAATAGGCCAGGGTCTGGCGACTAGCGCCGAGTAGGCTATCACATACATGGGAGGCATTAGCCTATGGTACCTGTACAAACGCACCCACAAACACCTCCATGCAACAGTGCAGAGATATAGAAACTGAAAAGTAAATGCATGCATACAATCTATCCCAAACCAGAGTGCAACAGCAAAAGTACAAGGGCAAAACAGGGCCCACCAAAAGAAAACTACAAAGCGCGTCCAACCTGCTGTGAAGAAGGGGAACGCTGCCACAAACACCCGCCAGAAATCTCCCTCGACACAGCTCCGGTAAACACCCCAGTCAACTCGCTCACTAAGCTCCGCCTGCTCCGGGTCCTCCTGGGACTCCGTCAAAAGGCCTGTGGTCTGCACAAGACACAAACATGTGCGGGAAAATCCCGTGTAGGGGTGAGTATAAACATACTCAGTAGGCACCCCAAAAACCCAAAACCCAAGGGAGCAACTGAAAGGCAACAGTCCGCTCAACCCAGCCAGAGGGAACCCAGACGAGAGAGAAACTCCATCTCGTGACCATCCTCGGCTAAACACAACTAGTCAGCTCAGCTCAGGAGTATGCCCATACATACACCTTGAACAATCCAGATATACACAGCTCACGCCACAAAGCCACAAGAGGTACCGACCTCATCACCAGTAACTGTCCACAACCAGGAGAGTGCACCACGAACACTGTCATACCAGATGACACTCATCCGAGAGATACACTCCATCGGGTCCCAAACAAACATCTCAGACGCTCACCAGAGAGACCACGCTCGTCGGATAACATCACTGAGGAAACATCGCCGAAACACCATAACCACCAAACTCCTCGGATAGGGGATCACCGCTAGGGTCTGCTAGGGGATACCAAGACCCACTCCGGTATACGTAGCTCACAGATAGGGGATCACTCCCAGGGTCCGCTGGGGGATACCACGACCCGATCTGCACTCGACAGAAGCTTCACACTCAGATAGAGGATCATCGTCCATATAAAGATGGTCACGACGATACCGGAACCCTATCTGGTATAACTCGCGATGTAGGGGATCGAACCGACGATGCCACAACCCTACCGAAACCACGCGCTGAGTAGGGGATCGCATAACCAACGATACCGCAACCCTACCGACACCAAGCGCTGAGTAGGGGATCGTATAACCAACGATACCGCAACCCTACTATAAACATCATGCTGAGTAGGGAATCGTAAACCCGACGATGCCACAACCCTACTGTGCACGACCCACCGCGTAGGGGATCATATTCCCGATGATGCCACAAACCCTACGAGGTTAACCTGCTAGATAGGGGATCGCCGCCTGTGAATAAGCGGTCACAGCGATACCAAGAACCCGATCTAGGGTAAAGATGCTAGAGGATCCACTCCGGGCCCACCAGAGGGATACCACAACTCTAACAGTTTAAACATCCCATCGAGAGGATCACAAACCCATACGAAGGTTGTGATACCACACGAACCCTCATAGGAACGAACCAAGGGAGAACCCTCAACCACTGCTGGTCCAAACGTCGCTAACCCAAGCGACTCACCCCAAAGCCACACTGCGCACCTCCGAAGCCAAAACCGAGGCCACCATCGCGTTCCACGCGAAAAAACACGCAGGATAGGCTGTTTACTCGCCCGAAACAGAGCACCGGTGAAAAATGCACTATTCACAGTAGCTAGCTCGTGCGGGGCCCACACAACAATCCCGAAACCCATCGAGAGGATCACACCACGGCGATCCCCTCGAAAAAACAAGCGGAATCGACTACTCGCTCGCCCAAAACGGACACCCGGTGAAAAAGGTACTATTCACCGAAGGCCAGCTCGGGTTGGGCCCACGCCTGGATTCCGAAACTCATCGAACGGAACGCACCATTGCGATCCTCTCGGAAAAACACACAGGATCGACTATTCATTTGCCAAAATCGGACTTCTGGTGCAAAAGCTGCGTTTCCCCTCTGGAAGTTTCACTACTATGTTTGGTAGTGGGTGTGTTTTTTTGCTAGATGCTTATGATGTGAGGTGGATGAGGATGGGATCCTCTGTTGTGGCATGGTTGTTGGTTGGGAATCTGAAGCCGTATGGGGATTTATCTCGAGGCTTGGTTTGGTTCCAGTACTTTGAGGGATCTCACAGATCCCTTTGTTGTTGTGACTTTACAAGAGAACCGGGTGTGAACGCTTAAATTTTTGTTTGGGTGTTTCTCTTTATCTGGATTGTGGTTATGCCTGTTAGTTGCCCAGTAGTGTAGAATTTACTTAAATGGGATCACTTGAACCTAAAAACAAGAATGGGATCAATGGGGAATTGTTTTCCAGGATGTGTGGTGACATGGTCATGGGTTCGGTGTTTCTTGTGAATGAATAATAATAAGGGTGTTTATGTATAAGTTGGTTTTGGAACTCCTAGGTTGGGATGAGTGCTTGTTAAATATACATATATTTTGTAGTTTTTATGTTTCTTATTCGTGGCCCACCCAAGTTGAGCACTTAGTTCCAAACACCCCCATTTAATGGGGGTGGGTGTTTTCCCCAACACTCCTATGAGTGGCCGGTTATTATCTCCTTTTTTTCTCCCTTTCCCGAATAGCCCAAGAATCTTCGGGCAGGATGTGATGGACTGAGGTCCATTATAGCCCAAGATTCTTCGGGCAGGGTTATTGTGGTGGTTAGCCCAGGTGTGTGCGGGCAGGTTGTTTCCCAAGAGTCTTCGGGATGAGGCCCGGGTGTCTTCGGGTGTGGCAGTAGTTGTTCTGGACTAGGTGTTTGTGGGCATGGTTACAGGTGGTTGTTGTGGCCCAGGTGTTTACGGGTGGGATATGTGGTAGTGATGTCCCCTGTGTGTGCGGGTGGGGAGTGGCAGCAGGACTGCAGTGAGAATGGCGGGAGAGGTTTGATGCGTAAGATGTCTTCAATAACCAGTGGGAAAGTGGCGCGAGGTACCCAAATATCGATGTTCTATTACTATACATTACTTGACTTGCATTATTTGGGGAGTGTGCCTTGGTGAGGCTTGGGTGGATAGTTTTCCTTGCTAGGTGCTTTGGTTATCTATTTTCTCACGGGGCATTAGAATGCCTCCCCACTTGTGCATGAGAGCTTTTGGTTTTCCCTACTGAGTATACTTGTATGCTCACCCTACGTATATAAAACTGTTTTGAGGTTTCCAGGAGGACTTCAGGGATCATGAAGGGTCATACTAGTTCAGACGTTGGGACAGTTGCTGTTGCTGTTTTTCTTTCTTTTGGTACTTCTTTTTGGGGTTTTCTTTTACTTTTGAATCATTTACTTTTGGAACATGTATATGTCAAAATGGTTTGTTCTGGATTTACCTGTACTTCCACTTTTGGTGTTGTTGGGATTTACTATCTTATCTCCAGATCCTATTAAATAAAAAGGGTAATGCCTTCCATCTTGTGTGTGATTCTATACCCTTGGTGCTAGTCGCCACTCCGGGACCTATTGAAGGCAGGTCTCGGGGGTCATTATCTCTCCTTCAACTTGAAGAAGGAAGGGTCTAGAAATCTGTTGTCCCTTCTCTCATCATGGTGAAGGCGAGTTGTGACATATTATGTGAAAAACAATAATTTCTATGTGTTATTTTATGTTTAATCTTGACAAATGTTCTATGTGGCATGCATGATAATGTAAATGTTATGATGTGATGGGTGTTACTAAAATTATATAGAGAAATATGAGTGTTATGATGTGACGGGTGAACCTAGAATCATACAACACTCTAATGTATTGGGTAAAGTGATGAATCTCATGAGTGAAAGGGAAATTATGTGTGATCATGATGCTAGAATTGTTCACAACTATGTGTGGTAGTTGACCACTAAGACATGATGTTTCATTTTTATGCATTTACAAGTTTCAAGTATTTTATTAATGCTTCCTCTCATGTTCATGATCCTTTGCCTATTTTAGGATTACGCTAAAACATTGTTATATTTTTCATATATATCCTCTTACTAGGCTTTTGTATGACCCCTTTTTTACATATATCCTCCAGTGATTATGTGTTATAATGAGTTTTCAAGGGACAATAAGAAGCCAGAGAATAATGGATTAAATAAATGTTTAGGTTTTATGTTGTAAATGTTATGTATGGTCACAGTTTTACCAAGACATTAAACCTTTGGATCCCCTTTGTGTAATGTTTTTATGTTGTTTTTCACTAAATTAATGTAAAAGTAATGTAATAAAAGTAGGGTCATTATACTAAGGTTGTGTCTTTCATGGTGGTGGCTTAATTTATAATTAAATTTTTTTGAAAAATAATTTTCATTATTATGTTTTATAGTTTTGAATAATTTACAATCATTTTTCTTGGTAAAATTAACACTTATTTTTGTGATTAATTCATGGTGATCATTTTATTGTTCCTATTTATTGGAACTATTAATCATATTTTATTCCTCAGATTTGTTTTTAGTGTTGAAAATATTTTAAAAAATATAATAATTTCTTTTTTTATTTGTGAAACCATTATTATATTAAATAACAGTATTTTATATTACGAAAATGTTTTTAAAACAATATACATTTTATTTTTTTATATTTCCATGTAAATAAATATATTTAAATTGTGATACATATTATATTGTATAATAGGTTACCTAAGCTTCTTGAAGGGGGTTGGCTGCTGTTAAAATTTTGAAATATTTGTTCAAAATGGAAGGGGATTAGTTTTGAAAATAGTGAGTGAGAAGCAATTTGAAAATTAATTCGGCATTTGATTTTCCAATAAATATTTTTTTAACGGGTAAAAATTATCTTAAAAAACGAATTTTAAATAAAGGGTAACAAGATTTTTAGTGGTGAAAATCATTTTTAAAAACAAATAAAAAGTTTACCAATAATTTATTAGGAAAATATTCATCAGTTTTTTATAATGTAAATGTGATTTTAAGGGTAAATGATTGGTTTTAAAGTTAATAAATTTGATTTCTATGATGTTTTAGAATGAGGATGATATTTTGGATTTCATTGATGAACTTAATAAATGATATTTTTAAATTCACATTAACATTAAAATAGAGTTTTATAATTTGAAATTTAGAGTGAATAGATTCATCTATTTTTTTAATGTAATATTCCCTGTTAGAAATGTTTGATCCATATCAACTAAAATTTTATTCTTATGTTAAAAAAACATTTTATTATGTGGTATATGGAACACTAAGTTCATGGTGAATAAAATGCTTCTCAAAATAATCATCAATTTTTTGCCTTATAAATTCCATACCATTATCTATTTAAATCATCCATGGGGAGAAATTACAATCCAGTGCTTCACCAACTCTCCATCCAGAGAACATTTAGATTTAAGGAAATAACTACCTTCCTCATTAGCTTGATCTTATGAATAGTTATTATTTCATTTTAGTTCCAAAGACTCATCCCCCATCTCTTTTGTACATGAACCTATGTTGGTTGAACTATCCCGAGCAGTAGTCACCGCATACCAAGTACCAATGATCATTGTGGATTAATTTAGAGGATAACACCTACCACCAATTGTGTAATTATTTTCTTAAATTAAATTACTCATTTCCTTCAAATCATGATGAAATTATTTGAAACATTAAAATGTTGGGTTCCCCTTATATGAAAGGACCATTTTTTTATTTTTTTTAAATATTAATATTACCAAATCAAATATTATGTATATGAATAAAAAATGGATGGATGAAAATCAAATTAAAAAAGAGTACAAATATGGGGTCAAAGAGTTCATCAAGTATGTAAAATATCATGTATATGACCCTTTTAAAATCCCTTTTCCATGTTTACATTATTTTTATTCAAGACTAATTAGTCCATAAGAGTTAGAAGAACACTTGACCTATCATAGAATAGATCAAAGTTATAAATATTGGAATAAACATAGGGAAAAAGTCAATTTATATAGTGACCCAGATAACACTTCATTTTATGGATCATCTGATATTATTAAAAGTGTGGAAAATGAAGAAGACCATATCTAGGATGTGGATATAGGTGTGAATAATGATGAAGATTGAATTGAGGAAATGAAAATGATAGTTGATGATGAACTTTATGATTTTCCAAAATTGTTTGAGAAGTTAAAGAGTTGTGCAAAGATGCAATTTTATGATTGTTGTAATAAATATAGGACATTTTCATTTGTACTGAAGCTGTATAATTTAAAATATTGAAAAGGATTTAGTAACACTAGCTTTACTAAACTACTTTATCTCTTTAATGATATACTCCCATAAGATAATAATATTCTTAACCGAACATATGATTCTAAAAAAATTATACGTTTAATGGGTATGATCTATGAAAGAATACATGCATGTACAAGTGACTATATACTATTTTTGAAGGACTAAAAACCACTTAAAGAATGCCTAAATTGTGGTTCTTCTTGATACAAGAAATATGAATTGGGTCCTACAAAATTTTTATGATACTTTCCAGCCATTAAAAGGTTTATGTGACTATATGGAAGTGAGGAGATTTCAAGACAATTTAAGTGGCATGAAAATACAAGAAATAAAGATAAGAAAATTCATCACTTAGAAGACTCCCCTCAGTAGAAGAGATTTAATCATGAGTATCTTGAATTTGGAAAAGAGATGAGAAACCTTCATCTTGAGCTATCTATATATGGATTTAATACTTTTTTATTTCAAATTAGCACTCATAGTACACGACTGGTTATGTTGGAAAATTATAAATTTCCATCATGGTTATGTATAAAACAAAAAATTCATTATTATATCCATGCTTATATCCAGACCAAAACAACTGGGTAATGATATTGATGTTTATTTGCCTCCATTGATTGATTATTTGAAATTATTTTGGGATTCAAGTGTTATGTTGTATGATTCTTACAGAAATGAAGATTTTACATTACAAGCCATATTGTATTGGAGGATAAAAGACTTTCATTATTATGGATTTTTTAGGGTATAGAATAAACGAAACTCAAGGGTGTCCCATTTGTGAACAAGGTACACAATAAGTTAGGTTGAAACATTCATTGAAGACTATCTTTCTAGGACATCACATATTTCTATCCTGATGACATAAGTACTAATCTTGGATGACATCATTTTATGGGAGTTCATAATAATTTACAACACCATCTACACTTATAGGTGATTAACTATTGGAGAATGTAAAAGATATAGACATTGATTTCAGTAAAACTTTTTTGAAAAACCGTATGAAAAACAGTTTGAAAAAGAGATCATTTTTTTTAATTTCCATAACATAATTGTATATATGTTAGAATTTTTTTGATGTAATTCCTATTGAAAAAAATATATGCGATAGTGTCATTGGCATGTTACTAAATTCAAATAGTAGAAAAAGGAGGATGAAATTAAGGCTAGGTTGGACATGACTGACATTGTAATATAAAAAGAGTTGACGTTGGTGAAGTGTGAAAATATAATTTTCTTCCTCTGTCTACTTACACTATTTCCAGGAAAAAGAGATACCAATTTTGAAACTTATTGAATGATGTAAAGGTTTCAGAGGTGTATTCATATAATATCAATAATGTTGTGTAAATTCATGATTTAAATATAAAGGATATGAAATAACTCGACTATCATGTTTTGATGCAAGATCTAATGCATGTAGATTTACATTTCATTTTCCCAAGAATGCATTTCATACATTATACAAGATCATTTTATTTTTCAAATCTATATGTTGAAGAGTTATAGACTCGGTGCAATTTATAACTATGTACAAGGAAATTATCATCATATTAAGTGAATTGGAAATGTTCTTCCTGCTAAAATTATTTGATATGATGGTTCACTGGATGGTTTAATTGGTAAGAGGGATTTGACCATGTGGTCCTATAAATTATATAAGGATTTACCCCATTGAATGGTATATGAAGATTTTTAAAGGGTATTTGAAAAATTGGATTTGACTAGAAGGTTGTATTACAGAGTAATATATTATTGAGGGAGCCGTTGAATTCTATACCGACTACCTATCCAGTTTGGAAAGCATTGGTCTACCAAAATCTCAAAACACTATGCATATTGTGGGTGAATTAATTTCTAGAATAGATTTTTTCATAATCAATATTATCGATCGGGAGCAGGCATAACTTATGTGTTTCATAATAGTTTAGACATTTCCCCATATTTTGAAACCCACAATGAAATTATTAGGAATTTGAATTCATAAAGGGTTGAAATCTAGATATAAAATATATATAATCAATAGTTTATAAGATGGTCTCCAGACCATATTTTTAAAGAGTCAGATGAAAATTCATATTCAATTTCAGAATGACTTAGAGGGCTATCCAGAGGACCAAGTGTGCATGTATTATCTTATAGTGGTTATTATAGCAACCCAGGATTAACATACATGGATATTGAGTTAATTTAGATGAATATTCTTCACATTTTAAAATCACATGCCATAGGTCATAATATTTTAGTTTCATTGGAAACTTAAAAAAAATATTCTAACTTGGTGAAAGATTTTCAATGTTTCCCAAAATGATATCCCCCTTTAGTACTTATAATTAAAAACATTCTTCATAACCTAGGGAAATGAAACATAAGAAAGGCTGTGCTCAAATTCCCAATAAGGGTAAATAAAAAAGATACATAAGCATAAAATAAGAATAAGGGTATGAGAACCTGAGAATAACATTCGAAGATCATACCCTGCATATCAAAGATCATATAAATGAGTCATTACATAAAGATTGGCAGTTCATAATACATGAATCATAAGGGAATCAAGAGAATAATCCATGAGAGAATAAAATAGGAGAAATACATAGAATTTTTGTTATACACATAAGCAAAGAAAATCCTATTTCAAGGCTACCTACCAAGAACTTCATAAAATGTTAGGCTTGGGAAAATCAACCATTTACCTACTTCGGTCTTGGGATTCCCTCTTCGGTACCCTCTTGGTTTGGGATTTGGATGCCCTCCCCTATACCCTCTTGTTTCAAGCTTGGGATTTCCGCCTATGTACCCCCTTGTTTTGGGCTTAGGATTCCCTCCCATGCACCCTATTTTTTTGAGATTGGGATTCCCTCTAATGTACACTCTTGTTTTGGTCTTGGGATTCCCTCCCGTGTACCCTATTATTTCGGTCTTGGGATGCCCTCCCATTTACCCTCTTATTTTTGGATTGGGATGACCTCTCGTGTACCTTTTGATCTCATAAAAAATTTATCCTTAACTAATTAATTTGATGGAGATATAGGTCCCACCCATCACATAATGAATCCATACATGCATGTGCTACAAAGATAATTAAACATTTATCATATCATGACACATAAGAAGAGATGAGTTTCATAACCATAATATCATAACCCATGAAATGAAATGTGTATTATAAACATTTCATCATATACTATCTTATTAAAAATAGATAGGTTTCATTATCATTTCATCATATAATAACCCATGAAAGGAAGTTGGTTTCATAATCGTTTTATCACGGTATAACCCATGGAAAAGAAAAATGTTTCATAAATAACTTGTAAACTTAACATAAGTCATTAAAATAATGAATAATAATTGCATCTTTGGATAATATCCCCAGTAAAAAATAATCTATATGAAACGATGATAACTTATATGAGGAAGGATTTTGAAAGATCACATGAAGCATTTATTAAGTACAATAACATTTCTTTAAAAATCAATTTTTAAAACATAAATCATTTTCAAAATCCTTTTCCTTTAAAAACCACTTGAAAATATATTAATTAATCTTTTAAAAATCATGTAAAATATTTCTTGAGAAAATATAATTTCTTCTTTAAAAACTACTTTTTATTAATAATTTTTTCAAAAACATTCCTCTTGTAAAAAAACCTTTAAAACTTATAAAGGAAGCTTTAAAAATCATTTAAAACACTTTTAAAACATAACACATTTTTTAAAACCTTTTTCTATAATTTAAAAAAAAATGAATTTACAAAATATTAGGAACAAAAATTTATTTAAAAATAACCTTGTAAATATTCAAAGGAATCTTCAAGGAAATAATGATCATGATGGTGGGTAAATCTGTACATTCTAAACATTCCCTTTTCACCATAGAAACTTTAGAAAAGTGGCTTGATCATAAAACAAGGATATTAATATTAGTTTTTTTATTAAAAAGGTACAATATGGGAAAAAATATCTTTTACAAATTATAGTAAAAAAATTGAAAATATTTTAAAAAAACATGGTTTTGTGAATAAAACAAATTTCTGACCAAAGAGAGAATTAAATTAGTATTTTATTAAAAATACTTTCTTAATTATGTTAAGTACCAAATAGTTGAAAAATGGTACCAATACATGGATATATCATGGATAAAAAAGGATAATAAAATTAATGAGAGTTCTTGAGATGTGGATCATAATATTTCATCAATGGAATAATAATAATAAATAATATTGATAAATGATGAGATTTTAGCAATAAACCGTTACCACTTTAGTAACTTTGAATCATACTCATATGGAAATAATAAAAGTAAATGAAGATTAAAATATCATTAAAATAAGGAGATTCATGATATAACATGTCAAAGGGAAGTATATACACCTTTTATAAGAATATAGGTGCATAACATGAATTGTGTCTCAAAGAAGGCAAATTAAAACAAAATTAATTTACCGATTTGGAAACTTTTGAACCAAAAACCACATGAAAGAGTGATAATAAAATGGATATGTAAATAAATATAAATTTATGGATAATAATCATAGAATACATTCATGGTATGTTTATACACCACACAAAATAAATAGGTGGTGAATAAGGCATAAATCTCGTAGAAATAAAAGTGAGACTAGAAATCCCTTAATACTTGAGTAACTTTTAAATCATGGTCCCCATGAAAGAATAAAAAAAATTGAAACTTTTAATATCATTAAATAAAGGAAATTAAAGATATAACATGTCATATTTTAGTAAATACACCACATAATAAGAATAATTTGTGAATATAGAACATATCTCACATAAATAAATGTTAGACGAGAAAACCCTTACCTTAAGTTTTGACATTATTTGTACACGTTAAAACCTATTGTATAATAAATATAATTTTATTATAAATATTAAAAAGAAAAATATTATTATATATAATACCTTATATTATTTTATTATGACTTTATATTACCTGTTTATTAACAATTCCATGTTAACATTACATTCTGTGAAATATCCGCTTTGTTTTTCATATATATTTTGACTTGTTATTCTTGATCCTATTACTTAGATCACGATTTAATTATTTAAAGAATATAAAAATGGTATAAATATCATATATATTCAATATATAAATATTTTTAATAATATATAAAATATAGAAATATGAAATGTAATGCATTGTTCAAGGAGACGATAGGCCGTAAGTACACATGAAAGCTATTTCTGTTTTATTGTCATATTGAAATAATGTAAGTAAATTTAATATATGTATATATATATATTATAATTATAGTATAATTATTATTTCACATATATAATATAAGTTTACTTAACTCATCATTAATACATTCCATGTAAAGTGTGAACGAATCACATTGCTTTGAGGAGGAAGTAGTCCACATGTTCACAAATGAAGTTATCGTATTTACACAAAATGAAAAGCATGAAGGTATGTTTTATATAATAATTAAATAAGAATAAATACATAATAAAAATCATATATATCATCTAAAAATATTTTGTCCATCATAATTCCCAACCATTAGAGGTGATAATGGAAAAACGAATGACATCGTTTTGTGAGGCGGTAGTCCGCCGTACACAAGAACGATAAGTTCATTACCCATTTGATGTAAGTGTGTGTAGGTGTAGGTATAAAACTTATAATAACAACATATAAGTATATTTAGGATTCTGAATTTGTAATATAATCATGTAATTATAATATTTTAGTCAGTGGAGAATGAAAATAAAGCAAAAGAGCTTTTGGAAGGATATTACCTCTTCTTTGGGTAACTCCTTTTGGTTTGCACAAAAGGGATTACTTGGTTGGATTTTTGTACAAAGGGAGGATTATAAGATGAATTAAGGGAATTTTAGAGGACATATTTGTAGTTTTTGGATTCTAAAAATGGATTGAGAGGTGTGAAAAAGTGAGGGGGGTGAGTGCCCTTTTATAGTGGAGGAGTGACATTCTTGTAAATATAAAAAGGTAAACACTATTGAGAGGTCTCCCTTACATAATGTGTATCCAATAATGGATTTTTTTTTAAAATATAGTGTATTTTCAAAATATGTCCAGAAAATGTATTTTTTTACATGTTTCTAGGTTATTTGGCCACTTAAGTTAAAGATTAACCACCAAGTAAACTCATTTTACCTTAATCACTGTAATTAATTTTAACTATTTTCACTAATCTTTTGGTAAAAAATGAAGACGAACTTATTAAAAATTATAAATTATTAATATTAAAAATATATAATCTATTTTTCTAAATTTAAATCACAGAATTGGTAGAAATTATTTTAAAATTAATCCCACAGACGTGACGAGAAAGCGGGTTTTTAAAGTAAAAAGTTCAAAAGTTTGAAAGGTTTTTATATCCAATTTCAATGTGAGATTGGTTACAATGAAATAAATTGGATTAATTGATGTATAATTTATCTAAATATAATTTAAAATAAATTTAAAATATAATCTAACTATATAAATAAATTAGATGAAATAAAAATTTTCAATTAAAATTCAATGTTTTTTCACGATTCATCAAAATACGAAACTTCTCTGAAAAATACCAAAAATTCACTCAAATTAAATTTTAATATTCTAATTTAAAAAATGAATTTTATTTTTTCAAATAAAAATTATAATATTTTCAAAAATAATATTTAAAAAGGTTTCTCCATTAAAAGGCTGTAAAATTACCTTTTAGTAATATATTTTTTTTATTCATAAAACTGGATTTATTATTATATTATGCCTATCAAAACTATTGGAAAAGTTTCAAAAATTTAATTTAATATATAATTTATAAATTTTAATAATAAAATTCATCAAAAGGGGTTTTTTTAAATTTATTGAGATAAAATAGTGTTTGTACGTAAAAAAATATTACTCTTAGAAAATGAATTTCTTCATTCTCAAATAGTTTTTACTTTCATTTCTAGCTTATTGATAACCAAAATCTTCATTTTATATACATTTGTAGATAATATTTTCACAATTTAGTTAATATTATTCATAAATTCCATTCCAACAACTATTTTGTAACTATAATAATATTTTTATAAAAATATTAATAATATATTATAGTTCATTAAAACTTGTACTTGCATGTAATGAAAGATATTGAAGGAACGTGAATTTTTGTGTAACACAAGCCAAAAATAATGTTGTGTGTAGTGAAAGGTAATATAAGTGTTACTTGTAGTGAAATATTAACTTGATGTTTCTTGAAATGTAATCCAAACTTAATGCTTTATATAACACAAGCCAAATTTAGTGTTTCATGAAATGAAAAAGATAAAAAAGATTAAATTAATTTGAAAAAAAAATTCAAAAAATCCCGGGGTATTACATTCCACCCCCCTTAAAATTAATTTTCCCTCTAATTTCCTACTGGGTTATCAAAGGTTTAACACTTGAAATTTCCTTTCATAGAAACTCACATCATAAAAATGTATACTAAAACTTTCTTTAAAAAGGGAATGTTGGAAACATAAAAATTACCCAAAGTAACTAAAAACTAAGTTTCCACATAGGATAACATAGGTGGAAAGTGATAATATGGACATGGAAGAGAAATATAACTATCAAGTTTTGATAGAGAGTGATAGAGAACATGGCCAGGAGAAAGTTAATGATAAAAAATCTATAACCTAAAGAGGCTTAAAAAATGTCATTGATATCATAAAAAATGATGACAGTAGGGGAAATTTTTATTTCAGGACCCTTATTACAAAAGTTGATGAATTTTAATGAGAATATATACATAAATTATTTCAGAACAATATCAACCATTTTTGTTCCTTGATTAATTTACACTTTATCTCTTATTACAAGAAATAAAGGTGAATTTATCATTCCGGAAGAATTAGTAGATTGTGATATCCATAAATCAAATGATAGGTAATTTCATATACCTTTACAACAAAATGGTTAGAACAAGTTATCCAATATACATAAATCATTATGTGGATAGATAATACTTAAATCTATAAAACCTTAACCAAAGTTTAACATAAACCATTCCACAAATGGTTAACCTTATAGACCTTCCAAAATATGGAATTACAAAACATAAGGTCACTAAATTTCTCAAAAATATCTTATCATTGATCTCCCATATATCATAAAGTGGATCTTGTTTTTCACATACCAGACATGTGAATATGTTTATATTATATTTTCTTAAAACATGGTAATTACCATAAATCCTTATTGAAAATATTCATGTTTACTTATTCAAATGTTTATTAGATATATTCATTAAATAATTTTTTTTCAAACTTCATTAATGATAGCATAACTGAATTGTCAAAAAATCCTTAATTAGATCCTAGGTAATCAACACCGTCCAATTTACTTATTCATATCTAACATATCTTTATCCAGATATTATTATCTTAACATAAGGAACACATTAAGGGTTTTATTTCCCTTAATCATGTGTTTCCCATGAAAACGTACTTTCCATTAAATCACTTTTCTAGTCCATGAGAACTATTCAACATATTCTTGTAAATAACTAGTGAAAAAACATAAAAAGAACAATCCTTATAAAATAATTTCTGAATCCAAATACATAAAAACTTTTATCATTCCACTTCATCCTTAATAAATTAACAAGGATACCTTATCCTATTACTTAGTACCTCTTTCATTTCATATTTCATATTTCACCTATAGTTTCATCATCACTTGCAATAAAACCATTACTCATACCACCTTGCTGATTATCTTATCATGCTTACCACTTGGGACATCGATTTTTATAATGACCATTCATTCCACACTTAAATCATTTAAACATCGATGATTTATTAGGGAGGCCAATATTCCCACCCATTGCATTAATTGAACTATTCATTTTTCCATTATAGTTACTTACTTTGTGTCCTTATTTTCTACAGTCAAAACATCTTCTTGTCCCTATTATACATTCACTTGGGTGATTCTTTCCACATTCTTGACACAAAGGAAAATGAATATTCTTTCCTCCACGGTCTCCATCACCCAAACTCTCAGTGAACTCATTCCTTCTCTTATTTGGTGAGTCTGAGAGTTAGTTAAGGTATGCATTGTTAATCGTGTTTCATGAAAACTGATTAGGCATGATCATAACATCCTTCACTCCAGTGATCATCCCATTTAACTACTCGTCTGAAAATTGTCTATCATATTTAACTTTAACCCATTTTCTTCTAGTATACTCCATTGAGTAAAACAAGAAATCTTAGGGTGATAAGCACTTATCATATATAAAAACTATATAATCATGAAAAATCACTTATAATATGTCTTAATTATAGAACCTTATTTTAAATCTATGAAACCTTAGGCTTATCCTTAGATAAATACCTAGACATATCCTTATAAATATCCCTAGGGATATCACTATTGTTTTCTCATCCAAGATTCAAAATGTTGACTAAATATTTCCTTTGATAACAATTATAGTAACCTAGGATTAACTTACATATATATTACATCAATTTAAATGAATATTCATCACATTACAAAAGTACATTCCTAAGGACTGTAATAGTTTAATGTCTTTAGAAACTTAGAACAAAATATTCTAACTTGGTGAAAGATATTCAATGCTTCCCACAAAGATCATCCCCTTTATTAAATCTACTTAAAACCTTTCTTTATAACCTAGGGAAAGGAAACATAAGAAAGGGTGAGATTATCTGCTCAGTAAGGGTAAATAAATAAGATACATAAGTATAACATAATCATAAGGATATGAGAAAATGAGAATTATATTTGAATATCATACCCTTCTTATCAAAGATCATATAAGCGAGTCTTGGTATAAAGATTAGAAGTTCATAAGACAAGAATCATAATGGAATAAATAGCATAAATTATGAGAGAATAACATAGAAATAAGAAATATAATTTGTGGCATACACATAATCATAGAAAATCCTATGTCAAAGATACCTACCAAGACATTTATAACATGTTAGGCTTGGGAAAATCACCTCTGTACCCATTCCGAGCTTGGGATTCCCTCTCATGTACCCTCTTATTTTGGGCTTGGGATTACCTATTATGTTCCCTCTTGTTTTGGGCTTGGGATGCCCTCCAGTGTACCCTCTTATTTTTTGGATTGGTATTCCCTCCCATGTACCCTCTTGTTTCGGGATTGGGATGCCCTCTCATGTACCCTTTGAGCTCATAAAACATTTATCATTACCCAATGAATTATAGTGAGATATAGGTCCCACCCATCACACAATGAAATCATACATGCATGTGCCATAAGATAACAAAAAAGTCATCATCTTGTGACCCATAAAAAGAGATGGGTTTCATAAACATCATATCATAACACATGAAATGAAATGGATATTATAGAAATTTAATCACATCCTAACTTGTGATAAATAGAAAGTTTTCATAATAATTTAATCATAGAATAAACTATGAAAGAAAGTGGGTTTCATAACCATTTTATTATGGTATAACCCGTGAAAGAGAAATAAGTTTCATAAAAAACGTGTAATCTTAAAATAAACCATTCCATGAATGATTAAGAATGGTTTCCTTTGATAATATACATTGTAAATAATAATCTATATCAAAGGATTTCAACTTATATGGGGAAGGATTTTAAAAGATCACATGAAGTATTTCTTAAGGAAAATAACATTTGTTTAAAATTCACTTTTAAGATATAAATTATTTTCAAAATCCTTTTCCTTTAAATAAAACCTGAAAAAATATAAGGTAATATTTTAAAAATAAATTAAAAACTTTATTGAGAAAATAACCTTTCCAATTTTAAAAATTCTTTTTTAAATCATTAAACATTTTGAAAACCTTACTCTTTGAAAAAAACCATGAAAAATTATAAAATAAGTTTTGAAAATCATTTAAAACACTTTTTAAACATAAAATATTTTTGGAAAACTTTTTCATTAAAAACCAATTTGAAAAAATGAATTTCCAAAATATTAGGGAAAAAATTTTCTTTAAAAATAACAATGTAAGCTTTAAATGGAAGATTCAAGGATATTACATTCATGACTGTGGGTAAATCCATACATTTCAAACATTTCTTTTTCATTTAAAAATGTTTAGAAAAGTACCTTGATCAGAAAACAAAAAGGATATTACTTTTTTTTTTATTAAAATGGTAAAACATGGGTAAATATTTCTTTTACACATCATATTATTTTTTTAGAAAACATGGTTTTGTGAATAAAACAAATTTCATACTGAAGATAGAGGTAAAGTCTAATTTTTATAAAAAAAATTTATTAATTATATTAAGTAAAAAAGAGTTGAAAAATGGAACCAATAAATGGAGATATCACAGATCAATAGAGGATAATAAAATTCATGAGTGTTATTGAGATATGGATCATAATATTTCATCAATGGATGTATAATCATAAACAATCTCGATAAATGATGAGATTGTAATAATAAAATGTTACCACTTTAGTAACTTTGAATCAAAATCATATGGAAAGAATAAAATTACACAAAGATTAAAATAAAATGAAAAGTAGAATATTAATTATATAATATTTCCAAGGGAAGTATATACACCTTTTATAAGAATATAGGTGCATAACATGGCGTGTCTCTCAAAGAAGACAAATTGAGACAAAATTACTTTTCCAATTTGGTAACTTTTGAACCGTAAACCCCATGGAAGAGAGATCATAAAATAGATATGTAAATACCATTAAATTTATTGATAATAATCATATAATACATTCATGGTAAGTATATACACCACACAAAAGAAACGCGTGATGAATATGGTATAGGTATCATAGAAATAAAAGTGAGACTAGAAATCCCTTACTACTAGAGTAAATTTTAAATTAGGGTCCCCATGAAATAATAACAAAAATTTAAACTTTTAATATCATTAAAAAAAGTAAATTCATGATAAAACATGTAATATGGGACAATATACACCACATAATAAGAATAATTAGGTAATATAGAATATATCACACAGAAATAAAAAGTGAGAGGAGAAAACTCTTACCTTAAATCTTGAATTTCATTGTACACATCAAAACCACCTTCATAATAAATATAAGTTTATTATAAATATACAAAATAAAAATATTAATATATATAATACCATATATTATTTTATGATGACTTTATATTACCCATTTATTACCAATTCCATGTTAACATTACGTTTTAGGTAATATCTTCTTTGTTTTTCGTATATGTTTTGACATGTTATTCTCGATCCTATCAATTAGATCATGATTTAATTATTTCAAGAATTTAAAAAATAATGTAAATATAATATATATTAAATATATAAATATTTATAATAATATATAAAATATATAAATATTAAATGAAATACATCGTTCATAGAGATGGTAGGCCGTACGTACACATGAACATTGTTTCCATTTTCTTTCCGCATTGAAAGAAAGAAAGAAAAGAAATATACGTATATATATATATGATAATTATATTATAATTATTATTTAATATATATCATATACATTTTCTAAACCCATACTTAATACATACCATGAAAAGTGTGAAGAAATCACATCGTTTTGAGGAGGTAGTAGTCCACCCATCCACAAATGAAGTTATTATATTTTACACAAAATGGAATACACGATGGTATGTTTTATATAATAATTAAATAAGCATAAAAAAATAACAAATATAATATATATCATATAAAAATAGTATTTAAATCATAATTCCCAACCATGAGAGGTGGTAAAGGAAAAACAAACGGTACCATTTCGTGAGGTGGTTGTCTGCCGTACACATGAATTTTAACTTCAATACCCATTTGATGGAAGTGTGTCTAGGTGTAGCTAGAACCCTTAAAATAATTTTTTATATATTTAGGATAATTAGGTTTTCATATAATCATGTAATAATAATAGTTTATGGGGTTAATTATGAAAATAAAACAAAAGAGCTTGTGAAGGGATGTTACCTCTTCTTTGGGTAACTCCTTTTGGTTTGCACCAAAGGGCTTCCTTGGTTAGATTTTTGACCAAAATAATTCTTCTAGGATGAAGGTACTAAATTTTGGGGGATATTTGGTCTGGTTTTTCTGATCTAAATGGATTGATTGGTGTGAATAAGTGGGGGGGGGAGTGGCCTTTTATAGCGAAGGAGGAGTTGCATTCTTGTAAATATAAAAAGGTAAACACTATTGAGAGGTATACCTTACATAATATGTCTCTAATAATGGTAAATTTTAGATAAAGGTAGTATATGGTTTATATATAGAAATACGATGTATTTTGGACATGTTTATAGGTTATTTGGTCACTTAATTTAAAGTTTAATCACTAAGTAAACTTGTTTTTACCCGAATCATTATAATTAATTTTAAATAATTTCACTAATATTTTTTTATCAAAAAATAATTTAACATTATTAGAAATTAGAAATTATTTTTATTCCAAATATAAAATCAATTTTTACAAATTCTAGTCACAAAAGTGGTATAAATTAATTTAAAATTACTCTCGTAGATGTGACATGAAAGCGGGGTTTTAAAGTAAAAAGTTTGAAATGGTTTTATATCCAATTTCAATATGAAATTTGTTCCAATAACCCAAATTGGATTAATTAATGAATTTTTATCTAAATATACTTTAAAAAAAATTTAAAATAAAATTTAACTATATAAATAATTTCAATGAAAAAGCAGTTTTCAATTAAAATTCAATATTTATTTCACTATTCATAAAAATATGAAACTTCTCTAAAAAATAAAAAAATTTATCCAATGTAAAGTTTTATATTATTATTTCTAAAATTAATTTATTTTTCAAATAAAAATTATAAAACTATCCAAAAGTATATTTAAAATGGTTTCTCCATTAAAAGGCAGTAATATTACCTTTTAGAAATATACATATTTTTATCCATAAAATTGGATTTATTATTGTCTTATAAATATAAAAACTGTTGGACAAGTGCCAAATTATTTTACTGAATATATAATATATAAATTTTATTGAAAATATTCATCAATAGTGGTTTGTTTAATTTACTGAGACAAAATTGTGTTTATAGATAGAAAAATAGTTTTCTTAGAAAAAGTATTTCTTCATTCTCAAATTATTCTTACATTAATTTATTACTAATTGATAACCAAATGATTTATTTTAAATACATTTTTAGGTCATATTTTCACAATTTAGTTAATATTATTTGTAACATCCATTCTACTAGCTAGGTGGTAACTATAATAATATTATAATAACAATATTAATAGTATATTATAGTTCGGTAAAACTCAACCTTGTGTGTAACGCAAGCTATTGAAGGAACATGACTTTGTGTATAACACAAGACAAACTTAGTGTTGTGTGTAGTAAAAGCAAATACAATTTTAGTGAGTATTGGAATATTAAATTGTTTTTATGTGAAATTCAATCCAAACTTAGTTCATTAATATAGCACAAGCTATATTTAATGTTTCATGAAATAAAAAATATAAAAAATATTAAATTAATCAAAAAAATATTTCACAAAATATTGGGGTGTTATAGTTATGTAATTAATTGTTATACATTTTTTAAAAATGAACATGATGAAGGAAATACCATGAAAAATAGAAGAGTTACACTTTGGGATGAAGCGATACACGTATCTGGTACCAAGGAAGTAAATACAATTTATGCTAATATATAATACTTTGGGATCATCAAAAAAATATTGGAGTTGGATTATAAAACATTCCAAGTGATGATATTTCAATCCAAGTGGGATGATAATAGGAGTGTTGTTAAAATAGATAAATTATGATTCTTGAAAGTGGATTTCAATAAGGAAGGGTTAAAAGACAAATTTTTTATAATGGAATCATAGTTAGTAAAAGTATTTTATGTTAGAGATCTCACAAACCAAATGTGGTAAATTGTTTTATTTTTCAACCAAAACCACTGAAGGGTTAGATGAAATTTCAACTGATAATGAACTTTTCATTATTACATCATAATAATTTTTTAGAGGTCCTAATGTAGACGAGGTCTTATATGTCATAGGATACCATAATAAATGAATTTGGATTCTCAATAGAGGGGTAAAATACATTCATCCTTAAAAAAAGAGAGTTCAATAATCAATTTATATTTTTTGTAATATACATTTTGTTACCTCATATTATTATCTGTTCACTACTGCATTTTTGTAATCTAAATTAAATGTTGAACTAATTCTATATATAATTACTTATACATGTGCTAATTCTTCTAATACTGAGGAACAATATATTTCTCAACCTATTAATGATTCCAATATTGAGGAACAACAACCTTATGCACATTCCAATGCTACCAATCTAGAGGAACAACATATCGACAATGTTGAACCCGAGGAATTGATATACGGTGAACAACCAATGTACCTGAAAAGATAAGAGTATCATAGAATGATAGTGTTAGAAAAAATTATTAAGTTGATAAACAAAGGAATCAAATTTGAGGTTGGATTGAAAACCTAAAACTAGCCTATTAACCCTTACAAGGCCATGTTTAGTAGTTTCATTATTCTAACCACTCAACAACATGTTCCAATTGATGTAGATTCATTGAACCATGTCATGCCTACACTTAAGAAACTTATTTGGGAAGATATTATGATAACATTATGATATCTTTTCTTTATTTTACTAAAAAATAATAATGAAACATTGAATTTATCTTCATTATCCATTGTAGAGTGAATTTATAGTAGATGAATCCCAAAATAAATTTGTATTAATGCTTTCTAGAAAGGATCATAGAGTATTCACACAATTATAACAAAGTTTCATCTCAAAGATGTTGAAGATAAAATAAACTCACACCCACCTCATATGTATGCATACTTAATAAGCTAAAAATCATGGGATGGGTTTACTCAACATCGTGAGGATACATATTTTCAGGTTCGTTGTGGATGGTAATACATTTTATGATAATACAGGTATTAATCACTTTTATTTATAATTTTTAATTTATGAAATAGAATCTAAGTGCTAAAAATATAAAACAGGCCGTAAAACCAATGGACCCCTATCATAAACCAAGGATGGGGTATGCTTCAATTGAAAAAAATTGGTACGTATTTTAAATTTACCATAATAATTTTATGTGAAATGAAACAACAACATAATTATGTACCTCTATTTATATGAAACAAAGTAAAAATACAATTCCATATCACATCATATGATATAGAAGGTGGTATGTGTAAATATAGATGGGATACTAATATATGAAAACACAAGAAAAGTGTGGGGGGAAATGTGTAATTATGACATAATAAAAAGTTATTTTGCTTTAAATTTATATTACCTAAGAATGATTACTTATTTTCCTATACTTTTTTATTCAAATTATACACAAGAATCCTCATCAGCTATACCAGATGAACAATTACTATTAGCGGCCTTAAAGCAGCCAAAATAGCATGGACACGTCAGAGGTGTGGGTTTTGGGATGACACCTTGAACATATTTTGTGAAAATAAAAGAATAGGGGGATAAAGATAAAAAATGGAAGAGATAAAGAAACAATTAGATACTCTTAAAGAAAATTTCATTTATAATATGATATTCTATAAAATGTTATGGGGATGAATCAAAGAGAAGAAAAAAATCAATAAAAACCATTACGTGATGATCCCCCCACTCCCACTAACTTTGAGGTGAGCCATTCCCCTCAAAGTCATGAATCATATGAGGTAATCAATATTATCATAATCATTTCAATGATATATGAATCAGAAATACATCGATACATTTCTTGTACTAATATTCTATAGGGTGAAAATGATTGTAATTTATATATATCAACACCCACCTATCATTTTGTTGTGAGGGATACCGTGTATAATATCTAATAAGATACTCTAAAAAATAGATAACTTCCAATAGGTCATGTGAGAGTGGGGATTATTATATCTCATGAGACGATCATCAAGCTAACTATTGCACTTGATTACATAGATATTCATAAGGTTGAGAAAGATATTGGAACATTCATAGAATGACCATAAAATCACGTAAAAACATGTTGAAAAAGAGGTATTCATTTAAAATTTATTTTTCATGCTAAAGTTTTAACAATTAATGAAAAAAGGTCTGAATTGATGAATTTTATTACATATGGACAAATAGAGGGGGGTGAAATGAAAATTCAAATGAAAAAAATATAAAGGATCAACCGACCAATTGAAAATATATTTACACACCACCCATTCAATATTCACATTTACTAACATTGAAGGTTCATGTAGACATATGGTTACAAAATGGTAGTATATTTTTAAGAAAAAATGTACTGAGAATCCATTATAGACTACATTACTCTAGAGAATGTAAATGAAATCCTCAAGTATGTCTGGCTAGGAGTACCTGTTTTAAATGTATACATTAGGTCTTTTTTCATGATTTTTTTTAAATGGCTGATCTATGATGTTAATTATGACTAAATAAAGTTCATATTTTTTTAGGAATATATAGAAATACTATTTAAAGGGAAAACCCTATGAACATAAATATGGAATCATTATCCCTCATATCACTTCAACATAACTAACCTAACTGAATTCAGTTCAAATTGATGCAATATTAGAAAAACTATTCAAAGTGTTTGAATGAATACTTAAGGATGACAATCTCTTCTTATTACCAATGATGAAGGGGTAAAAATCAATAATTTAATCATATAAAATATATTTTTATTCCTTTCATTACTAATTCCTTTTTGTTTTTTAGGAAATAATGTATACTTATTATAGTAACTTTGGATACTCTAAAGATTTATTTTTTGGATTCACTATACGGATACCCAAGAAACCAACCTCACATGATGAATTTGTGAATTTGTAATACACTATATCCAATATTTTGGAACTAAACATCAATTTATATATTTTATATTATGTTTTAATGATAATTATGTTATTATTGGGTGATGTTTAAATATCATGAAAATCATAGAATGAAAATAATCCAAGAGTACAAGGAGCCTATCTACTTCTATAATTGGATAAGTATTAGGGTATATATAATAATATTTCACAATCAAAACACATATCAAAATAAATTACTTATTTTTCTCATTTTTTTGAAGTGTCTAAACAAACCAATGGAAAAGATTATGGTTATAATTTTAAAAATTTAGGAGATATATATTATTCCATTAACAAACTAGTATCCATGAAGAGGTAATTTCGAAGAAAATTACCATTTCATTTAAATTATCTATTAATCCTTTATGTAATTATATCTTTCTAGTACCACCATGACTGTCAAAATTCCTCATATTCAAAAAAAGAAATCTATTTTCTTTAAAAAGAATGGGCAACATATATGGTGTCAGAATGTACACATATATCATGAAGATGTGAATTCTTACTACTTATTTATTTAATCTTACCATCATTTTATCTATTTTTTTAGTTAATTTCCTCATCATTTTTTTCGAATACTTATTTAGTTAATTTTCACTAAGAACATGAATAAATTTCTTGATTAGTAAGGATGATTCACTCCTACACTATCATCATGCACTATAGGATAAAAAGACATAGTGGAATAAACTATACCTCAATCAGAGACACGATGTACCCGATATGACTCAAATTGTGTGGTATCGTTTTAAAATTGATATTTTATTAATGTATTATTTTTTATTTATAGTATTAATAATATAATAATTGTGTTCTTGTACAAGTGGATTATTTTTCTCAAGTTGGGGTGGTTTATTCAAAGCTACTCATGCTTGTGAGATACAGGACTTTGAGGCTGCAACATAAATAATGGAAATAATGAAATGGGTCAAGAATGTATACAAATATCATGACAAGGTGAATTCTTAATATTTGTTTAGTTAATTTTTTCTCAAATTTTCTTTTATTTTTTAATTTAATTTACTTATCATTTTTATCTAATAATTATGATTTTTTCACAGATCTTTTCATAAGTTATATCTTTCTTTAAACTATCTATAACAAGCTAGAAAAGAGAGATCATGGTGCTTTTTGATGGGGAATTTTAAGAAGCACGGGGTTTCCTATTCCCTCTAAATAGAATAGTTCTATATTTTATGGCTTATTGTAGATAGTTGGAAGCAAAACACACATCACATACACAATAATCTTCACCTCAATATGATACACAATGTTCTTGGTAAGACTAAAACTGTATGTTTTTATTTTATAATTAATATTTTATTTCAAAACACATATCCCATACTAAAAACTGATCAAACACATTTATATTGTTTTTATACTTTAGGAAAATTTTTCATAATTCATTTTTTATGTGTAAGAATCATCCACACATCATTCAGACACATGATGTGACTAGTATGACTCAAAATGTGTCTTTTTATTTAAAATTGGAATTAATTTTAGTAAAAAAGTGACATACTCAAAACCAATAAAACACATTCATATTGTATTTGATAATTTAGTAAAATGATCCAAAATTATTTTTTTATGTGTAGGAATAATCCACATATCAATATGACACATTTTGTGAATGGTATGACTCTTAGTGTGTCTTTTTATTTAAAATTGACATTAAATTTTGTAAAAAATATAACCGACATACTCAAAACTAAGAAAACACATTTAGATTATTTTGATACTTTAGGAAAAAATCCTTAATACATTTTTGATGTGTAGGAATTAGCCAAATCTCAATCTGATACATGGTGTCCTCGATATGACTCAAAGTGTGCCCTTTTATTTAAAAATGACATTAATTTTAGTAAAAAAGACAAGTGACATACACAAAACTGAGTAAAAACATTCATATTATTTCGATACTTTAGGAAAATAGTTCATAAGTAATTTTTTATTTGTAGGAATCATATTCAACTTAATCCGATACACAGTGCATCCTATATGACTCAAAGTGTCTATTATCAGTTTAAAATTTACATTTTAGTTCAAAACATGTTTCAATCACTAAAAAACAAGAAAAAAAACATCAATAGTCTAGATAATTTAGGAAAATGATTCATAAGTAATTTTTGATGTGTAGGAATTAGTCTCTTATCAAACAGACACATTTTGTGATCGGTATGACTCAAACTGTCTATTATCAGTTTAAAATTGACATTTGAGTTCAAAACGTGTGTCACTCACTGAAAACCAATAAAAAATGATTTGGTTATGTTGATAATTTAGTCCAATGATTCATATTTCATTTTTTATATATAATTAAATATTATATCAAACCAACACATGATGTGACCGATATGAATCAATGTGCATGTTTTTAATTTAAAAGGGAATTTTATTAAGAAACACAGGTGACATACTCAAAAAATGAGAAAACACATTTAGATTGTTTGGATAATTTAGGAAAATTATTCATAAATCAATTTTGACATGTAGGAATTAGAATCACTCAAATACGAGACATAGTGTGACATGTATGACTCTAAGTATGTTTTTTATTTAAAACTGACATTTTATTAAAAGACACATGTGACATACTCAAAACCAAAAAAACACATTCATATTTTTTTTATACTTTAATAAATCAATCCAAAAGTCATTTTTTTATGTTTAGGAATCATCCACACCTCAATATGATACATAATGTGACAAATATGACTCAAAGTGGCTATTATCAGTTTAAAATTGTCATTTTAGTTCAAAATGTGCGTCACTCACTGAAAAATGAGAAAATAAGCTCATATTTTCTTGATAATTTAGTGAAACTATTCATATTTCATTTGTGGTGTGTGCCCAATATGACTCATTGTGTGCATTTTTATTTAAAATTGATATTAATTTTCATAAAAAAGGTAAGTAGCATACTCAAAATGGAGAAAATGTATTTATATTATTTTTAAACTTTAGGAAAATGATCCATAAGTCATTTGTTATGTGTAAAAATAAGTCACACCTCAATACAATACATGGTTTGCTCGATATAACTCAAAATTTTTGTTATGATTTTAAAATGGAGATTTAAGTTCAAAAAGTTTGACACTCACTAAAAACATATGATTTCCTTGATAATTTAGGGAAACAATTCATAAGTTATTTTTCACATGTAGGAATCATTCCCACATGAAACTAACAGACGATGTGACTAGTATGAATCAAAATGCATGTTTCTAATTTGAAATGACATTTTAGTAAAAAGCAAAAGTTACATACTCAAAACCTATAAAATCCATTCATATTGTTTTGATACTTTAGAAAAATGATCCATAAGTCATTTTTGATGTGTATGAATCAATCACACCTCAATCTGATGGACGTTGTGATAGGTATGACTCCAAGTGTGTCATTTCATTTAAAATTGACATTAATTTTAGTAAAAAGGAAAATTGAAATACTCAAAACTAATCAAACACATTCATATTATTTTTATATTTTATAAAAATGGTCCATAAGTCATTTGTGACATGACATAATCAACCGCACCTCAATCTATTACACAGTGTAACCGATACGGCTCAAAGTTCATATTTTTATTTAAAATTGACAATAATTTTAGTAAAATAGGCTTGTGACATACTCAATAAAAATAAAACACATTTGGATTATTTTTACACTTTTGGAAAAGTATCCATAAGTCATTTTTGATGTGTATGAATCAATTTTACCTTAATATGATACACAGTTTGCCCGGTATGACTCAATGTGTCCGTTATCAGTCTAAAATTGAAATTTATGTTCAAAACACGTGTCACTCCCTGAAAACTAAGAAAACACACATGTATTTTCTTGATACATTAGGAAAATGATTCGAAATTCATTTTTTATGTGTAGGAATAATTCTCACGTCAAATCGACTCATGATGTGACAGGTTTTAATCAAAGTGTGTGTTTGTAGTTTAAAATGACATTTAAAAAAAAAGAAAAGTGACATGATCAAAACTAAGAAAACATATCTATATTGTTTTAATAATTTAATAAAATGATCCATGTTTCATTATTTATGTGTAGGAATCATCCATACCTCAATCCGATGCTTGGTGTGATATGTATGACTCCAAATGTGACTTTTTCTTTAAAATTTACATTTTAGTACAAAAAAAATGACATACACAAAACTGATAAAACACATTATGATTGTTTTGATACTTTAATATAATTATCCTTAAGTAATTTATGATGAGTAATAATTAGTTTCACCTCAATCCGATACATAATGTGCCAAATATGACTCAAAGTGTCCGTTATCAGTCTAAAATTGGCATTTTAGTTCAAAACATGTTCCAGTCACTAAAAACTGAGTAAATGAACTTGGATTGTCTTGATACTTTAGGAAAATGATTCATAAGTCATTTGTGATGTGTATTAATTATTCTCATGTCTAACTGACACATGATGTGACTGGTATGACTCATAGTGTGTGTTTTCATTTTAAAAGGTAATTTTAGTAAAAAAGAAAAGTGACACACTCAAAACCAAGAAAATGTATTAGTATTTTTTTGATACATTCTGAAAATTATCTATAAGTCATTTGTGACAATTTTTAATGAACTCTACCTAAATATGATGCACAATATGACTTGTATGACTCTATCTGTGTCCTTTTATTTAAAATTGATATTTTTATGAATGTATTCTTTCATATTTATGTTTAGTTTAATTATTTATAGTATTACTAAAATAAGATTTGTTTTCTTATATAGGTGGATCCATTTGCTCTGGTTGGGGTGGTTTTTTTGGCAACTGATACTAGGATCGGGCTTCTTTGAGAGGGGGTCGTGGGTGCTAAAGACGATGAAACATTGATGTTTTTAAATGTTTGTGGATAGTAATTGCAAATGTAATTATACAAAACCTTATCTGAAATGTATATATTATATTTTTTTCTTGTATTTGTGATGTAAATTTTATTTCAATTAAATTATGATTTTTCATATATGTGTATTTGCATACAGGTTTATATAGGCGTATTTTATCCAGTATTCTATTATTTAAATAACACACTTCAACAATAGGGCCTTTATGATAACTATATATAATGCTGATAAAGGACCCCCTTTATTAGTGCTAATGAAAGCACTGATAAAGGGATACACCCTTTAACATTGCTAAGGACAACAACTCTTTTTTTGCACTATTAAAGACATTTTTTCACATTGATAAATGGATGAATTGTAGTAGTGATTACATATTGAATAGAGTTGAATAGAACCCTCCACACACATGAAAATTGATATGATCACAATTCATTTGAACATGTTTCTATGAGATGATTTATTCTTTGTCAAATAGTTTTTTAGATCTTTATAATAGTTTCTTAAGATGGTAGATGTAGTACCATCACTACTATATATATATATATGTTTTTCATCTTGTCTTTTTTTACTGTTGATGTAGAAGTGACATTACTAGCTGTGACATTGTAAAAATATTTTAAAAATTGACTATAATAACTAGGTTTAAAAAATATTTAAAACATCAGTTATAATGATAAAGAGATGAAAAATGTATTTTTTAGTATTATACAACAATTTTTTACTAAGGTTATTTAACTTCCACAGTTCAACCCTTTAATAGCACAAAAAAAGGGCTTTAATAGTGCTAAAAAAGCACTATTTTCCTCATCATCATTAGATTGTAGTCTTTATTAGTACTAGAAATAACTATAACAACTCTGCTTTTTATTACACACTTAAACCTTATTTATTACATAAAATCCATGCTTGATAAAAAATAGAAGATTGAGAGGTCTAGTGTCTTTGGGGATTAGGAACATTACATAAAATTATAGAACATAAAACACACAACATCTATATTGAAAAATTCCTTTACATGACCACTACATTCCCTCATACTTAGCATTGCATGGGATAACCTGAGGACATGCATAAGAAAATGGTGAGCTATAAAGGCTAGTAAGGGAATAAACATGGAATTGCATGAGGAATATAATACATGTTAAACAATAGTAATATCAATGGATCACAAGAGAAACATGAACATAATGGCATGATAAATCATGATAATCATAACATGGAAATGTGGCAAAAACACTTAACATGGAATTTGCATGAGCCCAGGCTCATTGCACATGGAGCATGAGTAAAATCTCATTGCACATGAATCACAAGTAAACACTCATTGCACTTGAATTAGCATGAGTCAACACTCATTGCACATGACGTATCATGATACTATACTTTACCCAATGCATTAGAGCGCTATCAGGGCGCACCCTTCTTAAACATTTCATTTCATGAATAAGTGTGCCACATGGATCATGGAATCAATCCACATCATAAGTTATTCCATGATTAAGTAATTTGGAATAAATAAATGAAATCACCATTCAATATTTATATCTATATAAAGCTGAATACCTTTGATAGAGACATGGATATGGTATTCACTACACAATGATCCTGGCTTGAAAAAACGTGGTGCAATTTCAACAACATAACGGTGTGACATAAGGATTCATGAAAATGGTTGATGAGAGAGAAAAGGGCGTCTCATCATATATACATGAAATTTACAGTAAGGGGGTCATATAGATACATGTCCCAACAAACTTAATGAAATTTAGATGCATAATATAAAAGAATTACTTGGATGTAAAAGAGGAGAGAGAAATCCCTCAAGGAATTTCAGCATGGTAAAAGGTGTACATGGGAGGAATTAATGATAGAGAAAGAGGTCTGAAATCATCCAAACATAAAGAGTACAATATGGGGGAGGTTCAAAATCTTACCCCAACCTTTTTAATTGAAAAAAGGGCATAAAAACTTAAAGAAAATTAGACATAAATGAGAAAGGAATAAATACCCTACTTGGAAGTGTGATCCCAAAGGCTTGGGAGAGGCATGATGGAGGATTCTTGGGAGCTTGGGGCACCTTGGGAGGATTATATAGAGAGGAGGGAAGGGTTTTGTCGAACTCCAAAGGCTTTGAGTGAAGAAGTGGGAGATTTGGTAGGTTTATATAGGAAAGGAGAGTGAATTGTTTATTATTTAGGTTTGGGACATCTCACATTAAACCAATCAATACCACAAACTATCCCATGGTTTTTCCCATGGTTTTTTCCAAAGGGGAGTGGAAAAAAATATTTTATAAGTCCAATGGACTAACTTCTTAAAATAACAGGTTTACTTATGTGGAGGTGAGTCACATTTTCAATGAAAACAATTTAATAAGACAAAATGTTTTATAAGTCTTGGAGGGTCCACAAAAGCTTTGTAAAATTAATCAAATAAATATAAAATCAAATTATTTTAATTCTAAAAAATATATTTGCAGAACATAATGTTTATAGTATTTTATTAGCTCACTATTGGGTCATTATGATGTCATATAACACATTATATATTAAAATAGTATTTAATTTTTACCCAAAAATTCGACTGTCTTAGAAAATTATGAAAACTTCAATGTTGGATAATTTCGATGTCCTGATTCCAAAAATAATATTCATTTTATCTAAATAATTTTATAAATATGTGAATTTATACTTTTAAATAAAAACTAACATTTACCAAAAATTCATGGGTCTTGACAAAAACAGTTTTCAAACCTTAATAAAAATTACAATTGCATTCATAAAATTATATGATCATTTATATTTAATAAAAAGTAATTTAATAATAATATTTTATTAAAATATTATTTAATTAAAAAATCCAATAATTCATCAAAATATATTTCTTAGTTGAATATTAACTAAAAATACCATTTTTTCTTTAAAAACTGTTTACAAAGTAACAATAATAAAATGAATGAACATTATTTATACAAAAATATTGTACATTGTCATAGTGATAGGGTATTGTTACATAACCCCTTATAACACCCACATAAGACTGAAGGGTAAAGTGTGTGATGGTGACAGACTCTTGGGGTGGCTCGGATAACATTGCTCGGGTGGGAATCTCTATTAACTTCCACTTCTCCCATAGTCGATTTCTCTCAAGATTAACATGTTTAAGCTCAGATTGGTCTTGGTCACGATCGATGCCCAATGACGCCACCTCCCTTCCAGGCTCTGAAAAATGGGCTTCGTATGGGGCAAGTCTACTAGATGAGGCCATCACTTCCTTTGTCTGAGTAAATTAGATTTGTTAAAGCCCTATATTTATACTAATCATGTGATCACTGTTCAACGACTATATTAGAAATTGTAACAATTAATAATGGTATTTTAAAATCTAGAAACATAAAAAAATGAAGTTCACATTTTATATAACCATAATAAGACATTTAATTATATCAAGAGGAATTTTCATTAATGAAAGTTTAGGTCATTACAATCTTCCCCCCTTAATAAATTTCACGCTTGAAATTTACTTTTCCCACTCTAAAACAAATGAGGATAACTCTGATTCATCACTTCCTCCAATTCCCAAATCGCTTCTTCAAACTTGTGGTTTCACCACAACACCGTGAGGAGGGGCATCGTCTTATTTCATATAACTTTTCTCTATGATCTAAGATCTTCATTGGTTTCTCTTCCTAAGAAAGATAATCCTCTAACTGTACTACCTATGAAGAGAGTACATGTGAAGGGTCTAGTATGTACTTCCTTAATAAGGATACATGAAAGACATCATGTAGTTTGGCCATGGTAGGTGGAAGTGCTAGTCAATAGGCCACAGCCCCAACACAATCAAGAATCTCGAAGGGGATGATGTACCTAGGACATAACCTACCTTTCTTTCCAAACCTCATGACCTTCTTCCCTAGAGATATGCATAGAAATTCCATGTCTTCAACTTTAAACTCAAGTTCTCATTGGCGATTATCTGCATAACTCTTCTATCGACTCTGGGCTACATAGATATGCTTATGAATGGTTTTCACCTTGTACACTATTTCTTCGACCATTTCTGGTCCTATCAGCTTATGTTCACCGACTTCATCCCAACATGATGGTGTTTTGCACCTCTTCCCATACAGGGCTTCATAAGGTGCCATTCAGATGCTCGAGTGGAAACTGTTATTGTAGGAGAATTAAACTAGTGGAAGATATTGGTCCCACCCTCCTTTGAAGTCCATATAACATGATATTAACATATCCTCCAGTGTCTAAATAGTTTGCTCACATTGGAAATCATTTTGAGGATGATAGACCGTATTGATGTTCAGTTTAGTATCCAGATCATGTTGAAGTCTCATCAAAAACTTAGAAGTGAATCTTGAATCTCAATCAGATACAATAGATAGTGGTACTCCATGCAGCCTTACCACTTCCCTGATATGTATCCGTGCCAGCTGATCCAATGAGAAATCCTTCCAAATTGCAATGAAGTGTGCAGACTTTGTAAGACGATCCACAACAACCCATATTGCATTGTTACCTTTGGATGTCTTCAGAAGTCCGGTGACAAAGTCCATGGTGATGTTCTACCATTTACATGCTGGTGTGGGCAATGGTTGCATCATCCCCTTAAACTTTTGCCTCTCTACCTTCACTTACTGACTCACCAGGAACTTTGATGTATACTCAGTGATCTCCTTCTTCATATTATCCCACCAATAATTCTCTTGGAGATCTCGATACATCTTTGTGTTTCCTGGGTGAATAGAGAAATTTGAACTATGCGCATCATCCAAAAGTTCCTTATTCAGCTCCGGACTTGATGGAACACATAGTATTTTCCCAAATCTCACAATTCCTTCTTCATTAACATTGAACTCTGAGGATTTACCATTTTTGATATCTTCCACTCTCTTTTGAATTCCCACATTATCCTTTTGATCATACTTTAACCTTTCAAAAAGAGACGATTGAGAAATAATTTGTGAAAGGATTGACGATGTTCCCTTTTTTATGATTCCCATGTCCATATTCATCAAATATAAGAAGATTGGGTCCTTATCAATTCTAATCAATGATATAATTGCTGGGTCCTTTCTACTTAGTGCATCTGCCACTTTTTTCACTTTCCCAGGGTGGTAATGAATTGAGCAGTCATTGTTTATGATCAGCACTAACCATCTTCTTTGGAAGTTATTCAACTCTTTCTATGTGAATATATACTTGAGGATTTTGTGGTCCATATATATTTCACACTTATCCCCAAAGAAATAATGCCGCCAAAATTTTAAAGTGAATATCATCACAACCAACTCCAAATCATGTGTTGGATAATTTTGCTAATGAACTTTCAATTGACTTGAAGCATAGGTAATGACTTTGTCATTTTTCATCAACACACAACCCATGCCCTTCTTCGAAGCATCACTGAATACCACAAAAAGTTCTCCACTTGTGGGTAAAGTGAGCACGGGCGCAATGATAAGCCTTTTTTTAACTCCTTGAAGCTTTCTTCACATTCATCACTCCAAGAAAACATTACTCCCTTCTGAGTTAGCTTGGTAAGACGGTTGGACAATCGTGATAAATTTATCACAAATTATCGATAATATCCAGCTAACGCCAAGAAGCAATGGATATCCGTTATCGATGTTGGCCTCGTCCATCCCTAAATTGCATCTGTTTTGGAGGGATCCATAGATATCCCATTGCTTGGGATGATATGGCCCAAGAATGAGACCTCCTTCAACCAGAACTCACACTTGATCTACTTTTCATAAATATTCTTTCTATAAGGTCTATAGTACATTTCTTAGATGCACCTTATGATCCTCCTTGGTTTTGGAGTATATCAGAATATCATCTATAAAGCTACCACAAATTTGTAGAGGTAATCC
Source organism: Viscum album (assembly GCA_963277665.1). Taxonomy (NCBI): domain Eukaryota; kingdom Viridiplantae; phylum Streptophyta; class Magnoliopsida; order Santalales; family Viscaceae; genus Viscum; species Viscum album. Next base: position 197,060,041 of record OY728121.1, on the reverse strand, counting down.
TTAAATACTCTATTCATCAAGTCCATAAAGTTTACTGGAGCATTAGTGAGTCCAAAAGGCATTACTATGAATTCATGGTGCCCATATCTTGTATGAAATATAGTCTTGGGGATATCTTCCTTCTTCAACCTTACTTGATAATATCTTGACTTCAAATCCACCTTGGTGAAGTATTCTACTCCACACAGCTGATCTAACAATTCATCAATTCATGGGAGAGGATACTTGTTCTTTATCATGATTTTTTTAAGCTCATGACAATCGATTCAAAGGCGCATTGACCCATCCTTTTTCTGGAAGAAGAGGACTGGTGAACCCCATGGTGAAGCACTTGGGCGTATAAACCCTTTATCCAGATTCTCCTATAGTTGTTTTTTCAGCTCCTTAAGCTCCACAACAGCCATTCCATATGGAGTCTTGGATATTGGAAACACCCCGGGTATAAGATCAATTGAGAATTAAACATCTCTTATAGGATGAAGACTAGGAAATTCCTCAGGAAACACTTCAGTGAATTCCCTCACAATAGGCATGTCTTCAAGGATGGTTTTCTCCTTAGACTCAATCATCTAAGCTAGATACTTGTGCTCATAGGGTAGTAATATCCACACTTGAGATAATAGAGCTAAATAAGATTCATCTTCCTCCTTGCACTTGTATAGAATAGGGGGTCGATTCTCCACATGGAGAGTGATTTCTCTCTCAGGACAATTTATGTTGTATTTATATAAGGAAAGACAATCCATGCTAAGAATTGCATCAAATTCCACTATAGGGAGTATGATGAGGTTCGCCGGGATTTTCAATCCATCGATTATGACAGGGGAGGAGTTATATTCATGGGATGCAATGATTTCTCCATTTTCCATACTCACCAACATCTTTACTTCCATGATTTGTGGTGGTTTTGGGATTGTTCTACTAAACTTTTGGGATATAAATGAATCCGTAGAACCATGGAAGATAACCCTACCTTTCACTTTTTTATTTTGGTTCTACTCTATCCAATATATACATAGATATGGATATCTTAACTTATTATCACGTAAAGGGGAATCCAAGGGAAAAGCAGTTGACTTATAAATAACTTTTATTTCCTTAACTTATGAATCCAAAAGCTTAAATCTATGCTATTCATGATCTAATTTCTAACATATATTCCTAGGGGAATTTTTTTAATTCCCTTAATAAGGGTTCATACTAAGATTGTGAATTTAACAATGCATATCCCCTGGGAGTGTCGTAACCAAGAGTGCAGCAAGGCCCGTTTTCGTGCACCGGTTCCCGTTCGAGTCTAGCTCAAAGTGTTGTTTTCAGGTTTTACCCCTAGGATACATCTGTACCAGAGCCTCCTCTACCTCCTCATATCTAGACATGGATGTATTTTCTTGATAAACCACTTATTAGATACTCAAAAATAATTAGGGATGTTTTTATTATACTTATTCTTGTCTCTAAGTCTTCACTAGGGTTTTGTAATCCTAATACCAAAAATAACTAAACCTATCCTCTAATACCAACTATAACAACCCTGCTTTTTATTACACACTTAAACCTGATTTATTACATAAAATATTCCCTTGATACAACATATAAGATCAAGAGGTATAGTGTATTTGGGGCTTAGGAACATTACATAACAACTTAGAACATAAAACACACAACATATTTATTGAAAACTTCCTTTACATGACCACTACATTCCCTCGTACTTAACATTGCATGGGATAACCTGAGGACATGCATAAGAAAAGAGTGAGCTATAAAGACCAGTAAGGGAATAAACATGGAATTTCATGAGGAATATAATACATGTTAAACAATAGTAATATCAATGGATCACAAGAGAAACATGAACATAATGGCATGATAAATCATGATAATCATAACATGGAAATGTGGCAAAAACACTTAACATGGAATTTGCATGAGCCCAGGCTCATTGCACATGGAGCACGAGTAAAATCTCATTGCACATGAATCACAAGTAAACCCTCATTGCACTTGAATTAGCATGAGTCAGCACTCATTGCACATGACGTATCATGATACTATACTTTACCCAATGCATTAGAGCGCTATCAGGGCGCACCCTTCTTAAACATTTCATTTCATGAATAAGTGTGCCACATGGATCATGGAATCAATCCACATCATAAGTTATTCCATGATTAAGTAATTTGGAATAAATAAATGAAATCACCATTCAATATTTATATCTATATAAAGGTGAATACCTTTGATAAAGACATGGATATGGTATTCACTACACAATGATCCTGGCTTGAAAAAACGTGGTGCAATTTCAACAACATAACGGTGTGACATAAGGATTCATGAAAATGGTTGATGAGAGAGAAAAGGGTGTCTCATCATATATACATGAAATTTACAGTAAGGGGGTCATATAGATACATGTCCCAACAAACTTAATGAAATTTATATGCATAATATAAAAGAATTACTTGGATGTAAAAGAGGAGAGAGAAATCCCTCAAGGAATTTCAGCAAGGTAAAAGGTGTACATGGGAAGAATTAATGATAGAGAAAGAGGTCTGAAATCATCCAAACATAAAGAGTACAATATGGGGGTGGTTAAAAATCTTACCCCAACCTTTTTAATTGAAAAAGGGCATAAAAACTTAAAGAAAATTAGACATAAATGAGAAAGGAAGAAATCCCCTACTTGGAAGTGTGATCCCAAAGGCTTGGGAGAGGCATGATGGAGGATTCTTGGGAGCTTGGGGCACCTTGGGAGGATTATATAGAGAGGAGGGCAGGGTTTTGTCGAACTCCAAAGGCTTTGAGTGAAGAAGTGGGAGATTTGGTAGGTTTATATAGGAAAGGAGAGTGAATTGTTTATTATTTAGGTTTGGGACATCTCACATTAAACCAATCAATACCAAAAACTATCCCATGGTTTTTTCCCATGGTTTTTTCCAAAGGGGAGTGTAAAAAAATATTTTATAAGTCCAATGGACTAAATTCTTAAAATAACAGGTTTACTTATGTGGAGGTGAGTCACATTTTCAATGAAAACAATTTAATAATACAAATTGTTTTATAAGTCTTGGAGGGTCCACAAAAGATTTGTAAAATTAATCAAATAAATATAAAATCAAATTATTTTAATTATAAAAAATATATTTGCAGAACATAATGTTTATAGTATTTTATTAGCTCACTATTGGGTCATTATGATGTCATATAACACATTATATATTAAAACGATATTTAATTTTTACGCAAAAATTCGACTGTCTTAGAAAATTATGAAAAATTCAATGTTGGATAATTTCGATGTCCTGATTCCAAAAATAATATTCATTTTATCTAAATAATTTTATATATATGTGAATTTATAATTTTAAATAAAAACTAACATTTACAAAAAATTCATGGGTCTTGACAAAAACAGTTTTCAAACCTTAATAAAAATTACAATTGCATTCATAAAATTATATGATCATTTATATTTAATAAAAAGTAATTTAATAATAATATTTTATTAAAATATTATTTAATTAAAAAATCCAATAATTCATCAAAATATATTTCTTAGTTGAATATTAACTAAAAATACTATTTTTTCTTTAAAAACTGTTTACAAAGTAACAATAATAAAATGAATGAACATTATTTATACAAAAATATTGTACATTGTCATAGTGATAGGGTATTGTTACATAACCCCCTATAACACCCACATAAGACCGAAGGGTAAAGTGTGTGATGGTGACAGACTCTTGGGGTGGCTCGGATAACATTGCTCGGGTGGGAATCTCTATTAACTTCCACTTCTCCCATAGTCGATTTCTCTCAAGATTAACATGTTTAAGCTCAGATTGGTCTTGGTCACGATCGATTCCCAATGACGCCACCTCCCTTCCAGGCTCTGAAAAATGGGCTTCGTATGGGGCAAGTCTACTAGATGAGGCCATCACTTCCTTTGTCTGAGTAAATTGGATTTGTTAAAGCCCTATATTTATACTAATCATGTGATCACTGTTCAACGACTATATTAGAAATTGTAACAATTAATAATGGTATTTTAAAATCTAGAAACATAAAAAAATGAAGTTCACATTTTATATAACCATAATAAGACATTTAATTATATCAAGAGGAATTTTCATTAATGAAAGTTTAGGTCATTACAATCTTCCCCCCTTAATAAATTTCACCCTTGAAATTTACTTTTCCCACTCTAAAACAAATGAGGATAACTCTGATTCATCACTTCCTCCAATTCCCAAATCGCTTCTTCAAACTTGTGGTTTCACCACAACACCTTGAGGAGGGGCATCGTCTTATTTCATATAACTTTTCTCTATGATCTAAGATCTTCATTGGTTTCTCTTCCTAAGAAAGATAATCCTCTAACTGTACTACCTATGAAGAGAGTACATGTGAAGGGTCTAGTATGTACTTCCTTAAGAAGGATACATGAAAGACATCATGTACTTTGGCCATGGTAGGTGGAAGTGCTAGTCAATAGGCCATAGCCCCAACACAATCAAGAATCTCGAAGGGGATGATGTACCTAGGACATAACCTACCTTTCTTTCCAAACCTCATGACCTTCTTCCATGGATATATGCATAGAAATTCCATGTCTTCAAGTTTAAACTCAAGTTCTCATTGACGATTATCTGCATAACTCTTCTATCGACTTTGGGCTACATAGATATGCTTATGAATGATTTTCACCTTGTACACTATTTCTTCGACCATTTCTGGTCCTATCAGCTTATGTTCACCGACTTCATCCCAACATGATGGTGTTTTGCACCTCTTCCCATACAGGGATTCATAAGGTGCCATTCAGATGCTCGAGTGGAAACTGTTATTGTAGGAGAATTAAAATAGTGGAAGATATTGGTCCCACCCTCCTTTGAAGTCCATATAACATGATATTAACATATCCTCCAGTGTCTAAATAGTTTGCTCACATTGGAAATCATTTTGAGGATGATAGACTGTATTGATGTTCAGTTTAGTATCCAGATCATGTTGAAGTCTCATCAAAAACTTATAAGTGAATCTTGAATCTCAATCAGATACAATAGATAGTGGTACTCCATGCAGCCTTACCACTTCCCTGATATATATCCATGCCAGCTGATCCAATGAGAAATCCTTCCAAATTGCAATGAAGTGTGCAGACTTTGTAAGACGATCCACAACAACCCAGATTGCATTGTTACCTTTGGATGTCTTTAGAAGTCCGGTGACAAAGTCCATGGTGATGTTCTACCATTTACATGCTGGTGTGGGCAATGGTTGCATCATCCCCTTAAACTTTTGCCTCTCTACCTTCACTTACTGACTCACCAGGAACTTTGATGTATACTCAGTGATCTCCTTCTTTATATTATCCCACCAATAATTCTCTTGGAGATCTCGATACATCTTTGTGTTTCCTGGGTGAATAGAGAAATTTGAACTATGCGCATCATCCAAAAGTTCCTTATTCAGATCCGGACTTGATGGAACACATAGTATTTTCCCAAATCTCACAATTCCTTCTTCATTAACATTGAACTCTGAGGATTTACCATTTTTGATATCTTCCGCTCTCTTTTGAATTCCCACATTATCCTTTTGATCATACCTTAACCTTTCAAAAAGAGACGATTGAGAAATAATTTGTGAAAGGATTGACGATGTTCCCTTTTTTATGATTCCCATGTCCATCTTCATCAAATATAAGAAGATTGGGTCCTTCTCAATTCTAATCAATGATATAATTACTGGGTCCTTTCTACTTAGTGCATCTGCCAGTTTTTTCACTTTCCCAGGGTGGTAATGAATTGAGCAGTCATTGTCTTTGATCAGATCTAACCATATTCTTTGGAAGTTATTCAACTCTTTCTATGTGAATATATACTTGAGGATTTTGTGGTCCATATATATTTCACACTTATCGCCAAAGAAATAATGCCGCCAAAATTTTAAAGTGAATATCATCACAACCAACTCCAAATCATGTGTTGGATAATTCTGCTAATGAACTTTCAATTGACTTGAAGCATAGGTAATGACTTTGTCATTTTTCATTAACACACAACCCATGCCCTTCTTCGAAGCATCACTGAATACCACAAAAAGTTCTCCACTTGTGGGTAAAGTGAGCGCGAGCGCAATGATAAGCCTTTTTTTTAACTCCTTGAAGCTTTCTTCACATTCATCACTCCAAGAAAACATTACTCCCTTCTGAGTTAGCTTGGTAAGAGGGTTGGACAATCGTGAGAAATTTATCAAAAATTATTGATAATATCCAGCTAACGCCAAGAAGCTATGGATATCCGTTATCGATGTTGGCCTCGTCCATCCCTAAATTGCATCTGTTTTGGAGGGATCCACAGATATCCCATTGCTTGGGATGATATGGCCCAAGAATGAGACCTCCTTCAACCAGAACTCACACTTGATGTACTTTTCATAAATATTCTTTCTATAAGGTCTATAGTACATTTCTTAGATGCACCTTATGATCCTCCTTGGTTTTGGAGTATATCAGAATATCATCTTTAAAGCTACCACAAATTTGTAGAGGTAATCCTTAACGACTCTATTCATCAAGTCCATAAAGTTTACTGGAGCATTAGTGAGTCCAAAAGGCATTACTATGAATTCATGGTGCCTGTATCTTGTATGAAAAACAGTCTTGGGGATATCTTCCTTCTTCAACCTTACTTGATAATATCTTGACTTCAAATCCACCTTGGTGAAGTATTCTGCTCCACATAGCTGATCTAACAATTCATCAATTCATGGGAGAGGATACTTGTTCTTTATCATGATTTTGTTAAGCTCATGACAATCGATTCAAAGGCGCATTGACCCATCCTTTTTCTGGAAGAAGAGGACTGGTGAACCCCATGGTGAAGCACTTGGGCGTATAAACCCTTTATCCAGATTCTCCTATAGTTGTTTTTTCAGCTCCTCAAGCTCCACAAAATCCATTCTATATGGAGTCTTGGATATTGGAAACACCCCGGGTATAAGATCAATTGAGAATTAAACATCTCTTATAGGATGAAGACTAGGAAATTCCTCAGGAAACACTTCAGCGAATTCCCTCACAATAGGCATGTCTTCAAGGATGGTTTTCTCCTTAGACTCAATCATCTAAGCTAGATACTTGTGGTCATAGGGTAGTAATATCCACACTTGAGATAATAGAGCTAAAGAAGATTCATCTTCCTCCTTTCACTTGTATAGAATAGGGGGTCGATTCTCCACATGGAGAGTGATTTCTCTCTCACGACAATTTATGTTGTATTTATATAAGGAAAGACAATCCATGCTAAGAATTGCATCAAATTCCACTAGAGGGAGTATGATGAGGTTCACCGGGATTTTTAATCCATCGATTATGACAGGGGAGGAGTTATATTCATGGGATGCAATGATTTCTCCATTTTCCATACTCACCAACATCTTTACTTCCATGATTTGTGGTGGTTTTGGGATTGTTCTACTAAACTTTTGGGATATAAATGAATGCGTAGAACCATGGAAGATAACCCTACCTTTCACTTTTTTATTTTGGTTCTACTCTATCCAATATATACATATCTATGGGTATCTTAACTTATTATCACGTAAAGGGGAATCCAAGGGAAAAGCAGTTGACTTATAAATAACTTTTATTTCCTTAACTTATGAATCCAAAAGCTTAAATCTATGCTATTCATGATCTAATTTCTAACATATATTCTTAGGGGAATTTTTTTAATTCCCTTAATAAGGGTTCATACTAAGATTGTGAATTTAACAATGCATATCCCCTGGGAGTGTCGTAACCAAGAGTGCAGCAATGCCCGTTGTCGTGCACCGGTTCCCGTTCGAGTCTAGCTCAAAGCGTTGTTTTCAGGTTTTACCCCTAGGATACATCTGTGCCAGAGCCTACTCTACCTCCTCATATCCGGACATGGATGTATTTTCTTGATAAACCACTTATTATATACTCAACAATAATTAGGGATGTTTTTATTATACTTATTCTTGTCTCTAAGTCTACACTAGGGTTTTGTAATCCTAATACCAAAAATAACTAAACCTATCCTCTGATACCAACTATAACAACCCTGCTTTTTATTACACACTTAAACCTGATTTATTACATAAAATATTCCCTTGATACAACATATAAGATCAAGAGGTATAGTGTATTTGGGGCTTAGGAACATTACATAACAACTTAGAACATAAAACAAACAACATATTTATTGAAAACTTTCTTTACATGACCACTACATTCCCTCATACTTAACATTGCATGGGATAACCTGAGGACATGCATAAGAAAAGAGTGAGCTATAAATACCAGTAAGGGAATAAACATGGAATAATAGGAGGAATATAATACATGTTAGATAATAGGCATATCAATGTAGATCAAGAGAAACATGAGCATAAAGGCATGATAAAGCATGATAATCAAAACATGGAAATGTGGCAACAACACTTAACATGGAATTAGCATGAGCCAAGGCTAATTTCAAATAGAAAATGAGTAAACCCTCATTTCACATGAGGCACAAGTAAACCCTAGTTGAACTTTAATTATCATGAGTCAATGCTCATTGCACATGAAGTAACATGATACTATACTTTACATAATGCATTAGAGCACTATCAGGGCACACCCTTCTTAAACATTTCATTTCATGCATAAGTGTGCCACATGGATCATGGAATCAATCAACATCATACGTTATTCTATGATTAAGTAATGTGGAATAAATAAATGAAATCACCATTCAATATGTATATGCGTATAATGGTGAATACCCTTGATAGAGACATGGGTATGGTATTCACCACACAATGATCTTGGCTTGGAAAAAGCGCGGTGCAATTTCAGCAGCATAACGGCCTGTCATAAGGATTAATGAAAATGGTTGATGAGAGAGAAAAGGGGGTCTCATCATATATAAATGAAATGGAAAGTAAGGGGGTCATATATATACATGTCCCAACAAATGTAATGGAATTTAGATGCATAATACAAAAGAATTACTTGGATGTAAAAGAGGAGAGAGAAATCACTCAAGGAATTTCGGCATGGTAACTGGTGTACCTGGGAGGCATTAATGAGAGAGAAAGGGGTCTCCCATCATAAAAACATAAAGAGGAAAGTATGTGAGAGGTGATAAATCATACCCCAACATTTTTAATTGAAAAAAAAATGGCATAACAACTTAAAGAAAATTAGACAATAATGAGAAATGAAGAAATCCTTTACTTGGAAGTGTGATCCCAAAGGATTGGGAGAGGATTGAGAGAGGATTATTGGGAGATTAGGGAACCTTGGGAGGATTCTATAGAGATTAAGGAATGGGTTGGTCGAAATCCAAAGGCTTTGAGTGAAGAGGAAGTGGGATCTTGGGTGGGTTTATATAGGAATGAAGAGGGAATTGTTTATTATTTAGGTTTGGGACACCTCACATTAAACTAATCAATACCACAAACCAGCCCATGGTTTTTGCACAAGGTTTTTGCCAAATCGGAGTGGAAAAATATATTTTATAAGGATAATGGACGAACTTCTTAAAATAATGGGGTTTCTTATGTGGAGGTGAGTCAGAGTCTCAAGGAAAACAATTTAAAACGAAAAAATATTTTATAGGTCTTGGAGGGTCCAAAAAATCTTTGTAAAATAAATAAATAAAATCTAAAATAACCTTATTTTAATGATAAAAAATATATTGGAAGAACATAATATTTATAGTATTTTATTACCTTACTATTGGGTCATTATGATGTCATAAAACACATTATATATTTAAACGGTATTTAATTTTTACCAAAAAATTTGACTGTCTCAGAAAATTATGAAAAATTTACCATGGTATAATTTCTACACCCTGATTCCAAAAATAATATTCATTTTATATAAATAATTTTATAAATATGTGAATTTTTACTTTTAAAATAAAAACTGACATTTACTGAAAATTCATGGGTTTTGACAAAAACAGTTTTCAAATCTTAATAAAAATTAAAATTGCATTAATAAAATTATATAATCATTTATATTTAATAAAAATTAATTTAATAATAACATTTTATTAAAATATTATTTAATTCAAAAATCCATTAATTCATCAAAATAGATTTCTTAGTTGAATATTAACTAAAAATACTATTTGTGCTTTAAAAACTATTTACAAAGTAAAAATAATAAAATTAAATAACATTATTTATAAAAAAATAATGTACATTGTTATCGTGGTAGGGTATTATTACATAACCCCTTATAACACCCACATAAGACCGAAGGGTAAGGTGTGTGATGGTGAAAGACTCTTGGGGTGGCTCGGATAACATTGCTCGGGTGGTAATCTCTGTTAACTTCCACTTCTCCCGTAGTCGGTTCTGGTCAAGCTTAACGTGTTCAAGCTCGAATTAGGCTTGGTCAATAGTGAAGCCCATTGACTCCACCTCCTTTCTGAGCTCTGAAAAATGGTCTTCGTATGGGGAATGTCTACTGGATGCGTCCATCACTTCCTTTGTTTGAGTAAACTGGATTTTTTAAAGCCTTATATTTATACTAATCATGTGATCACTATTTAACAGCTATATGAGCAACGATCACAATTCATAATTTTATTTTAAAATCCAGAAACATAAAACCAATGAAGTTCACATTTTATATAACCATAATAAGACATTTAGTTAGATAAAGAGGAATTTTCATTAATGAAAGTTTGGGTCGTTACAATAACACTGATAAAGGCCATACTACTATAGTGTTATATTTGAATAATAACACACTATATCAAATACAACTATATACACTTGTATGTAAATAAACCTTTATGAAAATTCATAATTTAATTGAAATAAAATTTACATCACAAATACAAACAAAATGCTATACTATATACCAAGAAGACCAGGAGGCAGGCGAACCCGCTCCTAAGAAAATATATTAAAAATAACCTAAAGTACATAGTGTGATATCATAGAGGTAGTCTACAAAGACGAGTATAAAACTCACCATAGTAATCATCCTGAAAAAATATATTACAAAACTAAATTAAAAAAAAGACCAACTAGAACTGACCTCTAAAATTTCCCTCTTGGAGAGGGTATCCGCAAATTGATTGGCCTCACGATAAACATGTAAAACTTCAAGTGAGAGAGAGTCTGCAAGCCAGAGGCATTCAATGCAGACTATTAACATCTTCCATGGAACATTCCTTGACTAGTATCTAGGAATTTGAAATGCAAAAGATGAGTCTGACTCAAGAAATAAGTCATGCCATCTATAATGGATAACATACTTAATTTCCTTTATCATAGCCCAAAGCTCTACTTCAATTGCGAACCCATTTCCATTGAAGTAGAAGAAGCATCATTTTACAAAACTCCATTGAGTTTTGAAGAATCCACCACATCCGGAGGGACCTGGAGTGCCAGAAGCCACCCTGTCAATGTTGACCTTCAGCTATCGAGAGATAGGTGGAATCCCTCGATCATGTTTCATTATTAGTGGTTTCTTCGCCCTGCCATTAACACCAAGGGGTCTCAATATTACAAGATCAGAAAAATCATTCCTCATGATTCTAGTTTGAATATCGGAGGTAGTTTGGATTGTACAATGTATAAAAAGTACACCAGTATGAAATGAGGGTATAGTGTTGTTGAAAATCAAGACATTTCTTGCCTTCCATATGAATGAAAGTAAACTGGCCATAGCTGTAAAGAGAAGAGCATGGAGATTCTCACTGCAGTCAGTCTTGAAAATGGATTGCTACAACTCTTCAATAGATTTGGAGGGGAAAAAGAAGTGAAAAACCTCATGAACATAAGTCCATAGCCTATATAAAAATTTGTAGGAAACAAAAACATGAGAACTAGTTTTATCTACCTCCAGGCATAACATACAGACTGTGGCCAGGTTCATTCCAGATTACTGCAACATGTCCTGCAATGGAAGCCTCTACTTCCAGATTTTCCAGACAAGCAATGAAAAAGATGGAGGGATAATGGGTTTACAAAATTCTGTAACCCATGATGGAGGATCCAAAGAAACACCACAAAGTGACTTGTAGTATTCATTTTCAGTGAACATTCCATTTAAATTTGGCATCCAAACCCGTGTATAAGAATAATTATAGTAGTACCTTGATATTTCCATGTAGATATGACTTGGAAGAATTCTGTTAATAATTGAATTACCGTGAAATTATGCAATGGAGGTCTCCTTTAGAATTGGAGGGATTATAGTATCATCAAATATGGGTCGAGACAATCAGGGAGTGGTCTATAAGTTTAGAGGGTTTTGAATGCGCACAATCCATTTCAAGAAATCCATGAGATCAACATAGACCTTCTTTAAGGCAGTACAAACTGATGAGCAAAGATATCTAGAATACCCATTATAGAGTTTTCCAATAAACCTGATTCTAAGGAATTCCACGGAGTGATCAAATTCTGAAATTAAACTAAAAATGAACTTTTTGATCAAGGTTTCATTCAATAATAAGATGTCTATGACACCCAATCCACCCATGTGGATTGGTTTAATGCAATATTTCTATGAAATGGTGACTAAATTCCTCTCATGAATAGAGAACGTCCAAATGAAGTTTCTGATTTTGCTACTTATCTCCTTAATAAGGGTTCTGGGCCATCTATACAGAGAAAAGGAATATAAAAACATTGTTGTGATCACTGAATTGACCAAAGAGATCCTTTATACCTGAGGAATTTTTTCCCCTTACAATTTGCTAACTCATTTGTGTTTTTTAGAGTAATGTTTTCCAAATGGAACCTTTTTTACTCTGCCCCAGAAAAGTGGCACACCAAGGTAAGGGAAAGGAAGTACTACTCTCTTGACACCAAGCTTCAAGGAAACTATATTTTCCTAGATGTAATAATTAATCCACCAAACATAACAAATTATTTACCCCAATTAATGACCTGACCTACAAACTACTCATAGTGTGAAAAAATTCCCATAATACAATAAATGGTGCATTTATCCGCACTCCCAAAGAGTAGAATATCATCAGCATAAAAAAGGTGTGAAGGGGCACACAATTTTCACCCAATTTTCATCCTCTGATACCATCCAGAATTTTCATGATTTGTAAGGCACTAGTTTAAGTAATCTTATATAATAGAAAAAATCATTCTATAGAGAGGGTCACCTTGCCCAACCCTCTTGAGAATTTAATGAAGCGACTAGGAGATCCATTGACAAGAATAAAGAGTTTGGAACTTGTTATAGTGGATCCAATAAGGTCAATGAACTTCTGTGAGAACCCATGAATTTCAATAAAGGTGAAAAGAAAGCTCCATATAATGGTGTCAAAAAATTTGGAGATATCAATCATCAATGCCATGTTACCATCCTTTTTCCTTTATTTTCATGGCATTAACACACTCAGTAGCAGTAAAGAGACAGTTCTAAATATTCTATCCTGGAACAAATCCAAACTGATTGTTAGAGATAAGTACCTTCGAAATACCACTCAACCGTTGGGTCATGATCTTGCTAATCACCTTTGGTATAATGTTACCAATAGAAACATGTCTAAAATCCTTAATATCGAGGGAATTTTCTTTCTCAATATGGAAAATATCCCAGTAGAACATGACTAATTTATTAGTAAATCTATCAGGACCTACCACACAATAAATATTCAAAGATAAGAAGGAATCATGTATCTATTTTTCCTTGGGGATTTTAATAAGATTTTTATTTTGATCATCCTCAATTGAAGGATCAAAACACTAAGTAATTTTATCAGAGTTATCATCTCGATAATCTGAGTAAAGATTCTCAAAGTAATTTATCATAGAATTTGCAATATCATTCTCAGAGGAGAAGAGATTACAATCAATATTAAGGGCATGAAGAATTCTCTTTCCATTTTCCTCCCTATTAATGCAATGAAACAACCTTGAGTTTTTGTCTACTTATTTCAACCATCTAATGTTAAATTGGTTATATGCCAATTTTTCCTTAAGGGACAAAAACTTGTCCAGATTTTCTACAACCTATATCTCTTCCTTATTTGGAAAATCTTGAGGCATATTATTTTGTTGATAGTTTGAAAGAACAGTTCCAACCTCTCTAATGTCATTATCAATGGAGGAAAAGGATTCTTTACTCCATTTATTCAGCCTTTCCTCAAATAACTTTAATTTTTAGCAAATAATGTGAGAAGAACTCCCCAAGTATACATTTTCCCAAGCATCCAAGACAACCTCTCTATAGCCTAGAATAACAAGCCAAAAATTATTGAACTTAAAGGGAAGAGAAACTGATCTCAATGTTCGAAAAAAAACATCAACAAAAATGGGATTATGATCAAAATTTAACCTTGGAAGAGTTATCCCAGAAACATCGATCACCCTATTCCTATCATCTAATTTCAAAAATCATATGTCTAATTTACTTTCCTACCTCCCATTAATAGAGTACCTAATCAACGTAAATTCATCTCTATAAATGGGTACCTTATTAAGACCACACTTATCAATACAAGATGATAGATCAAAAGCTGAGGCACGGAAAAAGTTTTCACCAGTTTTTTCTTGAAGCCTTAAGACAGTGTTAAAGTCACCATATAAAACCCAAATATTCAGAATATTCTCAGAAATATCAACTATGTTTCTCCAAAGTTCTCTTATTCTTGTCTAGAGATTCAAATCGTAAACAAAATTCATAGAAAGAGAGTCATTAAGAAAACTACATGCAATAGTAACAGATTGAAAATCAGTCAAAATAGAGCTAATTAAAACACTATCACACTTAATCACCCATAAATATTCATAGTTTTCATCGAATTGATTATTTTCAGTAAAGGTATAACCCTGAGAATCCCATTTTAAAGACCTCCAATTTTCAGACTTCATCATTGGTTCAATAATACCAACTAATAAGGGTATGCTGGTCATAATAAAATGTCAAAGGTACCTAACCATGGGAGGGTTACCAATCCCTCGACAATTACAAAAGAGGATTTTCATTTTTTTGACCTGAACCTAGTACTTGGACCATCATTGCATTCTACCAAATTATTATCAAAAGAAATAATATCAGTGCCAACAGAAGTACCTGGCACATGATCAGCTGATGCGGGATCATCATCCTCTCTAGTAGAATCCTCAATATTGAGAAAAGAAAACCTATTGATAGAGTCAATCAGAGTAGATATTAGACTGGTAGGTAATACTCATTTTTCATCCTTAGTCGTGTGAAATACATGAATTCACCTAGATGAGAAGGGGTCACACATGTGTCAACACCATGAAGAGGGTTTGAAACCATTTTCCCTCCACGATCTGTATTAGGAGCTCTAGCATTAAATTGATCAAAAACATGAATACTGTCTGAATTTTGATCAGAAAGTTGATCAGAATCTATTACTAAAACTTGAAGAAGATCTGTAACTTGATCTTTCGCATGGGATGCAACAGGATCAACCGATTTTATAACCAAGACTTGAATAGGATTTGTAAATGGATCTTGCACAGGGGATTTGGCAGGATCAACAGGATCCAAAGCAGGAGCTATGACTAAATCAGAAGGATAACCAAGATCTATATCCTGATCATACTTCACCTCACTAACCACCAAATAAACTCCAACAGCAGGGGCCATTGTGGTAGACCCATCAATGTGAACACCACAATTAATATCAGCCTCCTTAGAAGATTGAGAAACCTCTTCAATAATAAAAGATCTCCCACCATTAAAAATAGCATACCATACCTTAAGATATTTATTAGATTTAGTGGGAGGCACAAGTGAAGCTTCCTTAGAGTGAGAAGGCTCATGATTAGTAGTTAGAGTTTCTTTCTTACCCTTACTTCTTCTGTAGTTATCTTCATCATCTCCTTAGACCTTACAGAAGTTTCATAGTTTATTTCTTTTTCAATGTGAGGCGATGTGCCCAATGAAATTACAATTCAAGAAGAATTTGGCTCTCTTTCATATATAATTCCAAGAGTGAGGCTTTTATATTGTGCAGTTAACACCACTTCCTCCACTAAAGTAAAAGACATATCAACTTCTACAATAATTATAGCATAGTGACCAAACATGGGGTTATCAATCTACTCATCAAGCCTAATGGGTTTCCCAACCGACAAGGAAATATCCTAGAAAATTTTAAGGTGACAATATAACCAATTCAGATTACATACCCTTATCCATATTTTTTCATAAGTATTCTTGAAAGAATTGGGATCGAAATTCTGATCCCATTTATGAATCCGGAGGATTCTAGTTTTAAGAGGGATCGAACCAAGACTCTAGGCATGGCGCTTGATCTCATATGAGGAAAAAACAGTGTGGTAAAACCCACATCCCATCGTTTTCATCTTTCAAACAATGTTTTGTATAATTAAATTTTCAATTATGATCCTCAAACATTTAAAAAATCAATGTTTCATCATCATTGGCACCCACAATTCCCTCTCAAAAAAGTCGGATCATGGTATCAGTTTCCGAACAAACCACCCCAACCCGAGAAAAATAATCCACCTATTTAAGAAATAAATATTATGTGAGTGATACTATAAAGAAATAAATTAAACATAAATATGAAAGAATACATTAATAAAATGTAAATTTTAAATAAATGGACACACTTAGAGTCATTCCGGTCACACCGTGCCTCAGATTGAGGTGGGGATAATTCTTACATGCCGAAAAGGAATTAGGGATCGTTTTCCTAAGGTATCAAAACAATCCATTTTTTTTATTAGTTTTGAGTATGTTACTTTTATTTTTTACTAAAATTTCATTTTAAACTGAAAAACAAGCACTTCGAGTCATATTGATCACATTATATGTGAGTTTGCTGTGAGAATGATTTTTACACATAAAAAATTACTTTTGAATCATTTTCCAAAATAATCATGATATTTTGAGGGAATTTTCTCTGTTTTTAGTGAGTGGTACATGTTTTGAACTAAAATTTCAATTTTAGACTAATAATAGATACTTTGAGTCTTACTAGGAGCACCGTGAATCATATTGAGGTACAACAGATTCATACAAGTCACAAATGACTTTTGGATCATTTTATTTTTTTATAAAAACAATCCAAATGAATTTTCTCATTTTTGAGTATGTCACTCATGTTTTTTTACTGAAATGTAAATTTTAAATAAAAATTAATATTTGGAGTCATACTAGTTACACTATGTTTCAGATTGATGTGCGACTAATTCATACAGGTCAAAAATGACTTATGGATCATTTAAATAATGTATTGAAATAATCCTAATATGTTTTATCAGATTTGAGTATGTCACTTTTATTTTATTAATAATGTGTTATTTTAAACTGAAAACATGCATTTTGAGTCATATCGTTCACATCATGTGTTGGTTTGATGTGAGACTGATTCATACACATAAAAAATAGAATATGAATAATTTTAATAAAGTATCACGAGAATAAAATTATATTTTCATTATTTTTAGTGAGTGACACATGTTTTGAACTAAAATGACAATTTTAGACTGATAACAGAAACTTTGAGTCATAATAAACACACCATATATCAGATTTAGGTTAGGTTAATTCCTACACATCAAAAATGACTTATGAATCATTTTCTTAAAGTATAAAAACAATACAAATGTATTTTCTTGGTATCGAGTAGATAACTTGTCCTTTATTTTAAAATTAATGTCAACTTTAAATAAAAAGACACACTTGTAGTTATAATGGTCACACCTTGTGTCACATTGAGTTTAAGTTGATTTCTACACAGAAAAAACGACTTATGGATCATTTTACAAAATTATCAAAACTATATGAATGTGTTTGTTTGGTGTTGAGTATACTACCTGTCCTTTTTAATAAAATTAATGTAAATTTGTAAAAAATACACATTTGGAGTCATATTGGTCACTCTGTGCATTAGATTGAGGACTGATTGATTCTTACATGTCAAAAATCACTTATAGATAATTTTCCAAAAGTAGAAAAACAATTTGAATGTGTTTTCTCAGTTTTGATTCTGTCACTTGGGTTTTTTACTAGAATGTCATTTCAAAATGGAAGCATGAATGTTGACTCATTCCAGCCACATCATGGATTGTTTTAACATGATACTGATTCCTATACATTATAGATTACTTATGAATTGTTTTCTTAAATTATTAATATAATAAGAATAATTTTTCTCATTTTTAGTGAGTGACACACTTTTTGAACTAAAATGTAAATTTTAAAATGGAAATGAATACTTTGAGTTATACTGGGCACACCTTGTGTCAGATTGATGTGTGGAGGATTCCTATATATTAAAAATGACTTATTGATATTTTTCCTAAATTATTAAAACAATATGAATGTTTTTCTCAGTTTTGAGCATGTGACTTGTCTTTTTTACTAAAATTAAATTCAATTTTAAATAAAAACACACACTTGGAGTCATACTAGGAACAAGGTGTGTCATATTGAACGGAATATAATTTCTACACATCATAAATGAATTATGTATTGTTTTCCTAAAATATCAAAACAATCTAAATTCAGTTTTTGAGAATTGTGTATCTAACCTTTCCTTTTAATTAAAATTAATGATAATTTAAAAAAAAGATACACTTGAAGTCATACCGGGAACACCGTGTATCAGATTGAGGTTTGGCTATTTAATAAATGTCACAAATGACTTAAGGATCATTTTACTAAAATATTTAAAC
This sequence comes from Viscum album, assembly GCA_963277665.1. Taxonomy (NCBI): domain Eukaryota; kingdom Viridiplantae; phylum Streptophyta; class Magnoliopsida; order Santalales; family Viscaceae; genus Viscum; species Viscum album. The sequence continues at coordinate 197,041,345 of OY728121.1, read as the reverse complement.
AATCTGTATGAATTTTGTTAGGTTTGAGTATGTCACTTTTCTTTTTTACTAAAATTATTGTCAATTTTAAATAAAAGGACACACTTGGAGTCGTATTGGTAAAAACATATGTCAAATTGAGATGTGGCTAATTCCAAAACATAAAAAATGAATTATGGATCATTTTACAAAAGTATTAAAACAATCCAAATGCATTTTCTCATTTTTGAGTATGTCACTTGTGTTTTTTAGTAAAATGTTATTTTAAACTAGAAACACACAATTTGAGTCATACTAGTCACATCTTTATTGGTTTGACACGAGACTAATTCATACACATCAAAACTGGAATATAAGTCATTTTATTAAATTATCAAGATAATCAGAGCACATTTTCTTATTTTTTAGTGAGTGACACACTTTTTGAACTAAAATATCAATTTTAAACTGATAACAGACACTTTAAGCTATATTTGGCACATCATGTTTCATATTGAGGTGAAAATAATTCCTATACATAAAAAATGACTTATGGATTGATTTTCTTAAGGTATAAAAACAAGATGAACATGTTTTTCTCATTTTTGAGTATGTCACTTTTCATTTTTACTAAAATTATTGTCAATTTAAAAAAAAAGACACACTTGGAGTCATACCGGGCACATAGTGCATCAGATTGATGTGAGGATGATTTCTATACATATAAACGATATTATAAATTGTTTTCATGAAGTATCCAAAATACTTAAAATTCATTTTCTTGGTTTTGAGTATGTTTTTTGCCTTTTTAACTAAAATTAATGTTAATTTTAAATAAAAATTCACACATGGAGTCATACCGGTCACACCATGCATCAGATTGAAGCATGGATGATTTATAAACATCATAAATGACTTATGTATTATTTTAAAAAAGTATCAAAACAATATGAATGTATTTTTTCATTTTTGAGTTTTTCACTTATGTTTTTTACTAAAATTAATGTCAATTTTAAATAAAAAACACAATTTTAGTCATACCGGTCACACCATGTGTCTGATTGAGGTTTGGATAATTTCTACAAATCAAAAATGTCGTATGTATAATTTTCCTAAAGTATCAAAATAATATCAATGTGTTTTATTAGTTTTGAGAATGTGATATGTGTTTTGAACTAAAATATAAATTATAAACTAAAAACATATAGGTCGAGTCATTTCGAGCACATTATGTATCATATTAAGGTGTAACTAATTGAGTGTGTGATGCATGTTTTTCTTTAAACTATCTAAAATAAGAAAAATAGGGATAACTATTCCATTTGGATGGAATAGGAAACTCCATTCTACCTAAAATGCCCCATCTAAAAGCACCATGTTCTCTCTTTTATCTATTGATGTAGATAGTTGAAATCAAAATATGAATTCTCAAAAGATCAGTTAAAAACACTAAATAATTATTAGATAAAAATGATAAGGAAATTTAGATAAAAATAGTAGATAAAAAGGTGATAAAATTAACTAAATAAGTAATAATATTTCACCTTTTCATGATGTATATATACATTCTAGATCCATTTGATTGTTTCCATTATCTTAGTTATAGCCAAAAAGTCTAATATCTCATGAGAACAAGAAATTTCACACAAACCACCCCAACTCAAGTAAAATAATCCACCCATATAAGAATTTTTTTATGTTATTAATACTATAATGAAATAAATTTTAAACAACATGAAATAATACATTAATAAAATGTCAATTTTAAATTGAAACCACACAATTTGAGTCATACTGGGTACAACATGTCTCATATTGAAGTATGATTGATTCCACTGGGGATTTTATCTTACAATTCTTGATCATAGTACATGATTGAACAATCCTTTTTTATGAAGTCATTTCTTCATGATCTCTATAGAAATTTATGAATTAATTTTTAGATAAGAATGGTGAGGAAATTAACTAAAAACATCAAATAATATGATGATAAAATCAAATAAATAAGTCGTAGGAAGTCACATATTCATGATATATATGTACATTCTGACACCAGGAATTCCACCCAGTCATTTATAAAAAATATATTTCATCTTGTGAGTACAAGGACTTTAGACCGTCATGTTAGTACTGAAAAAATATAAATACCAAAATGATTAATAAATATTTTAAATGAAATAGTAATTAACTTTGAAAATACCTCTTCAGGAATGCTAGTTTTTTGATAGTATATGATATCTCTCATAAATTTGAAAACATAATAACCAAAATATTTTCTATTTATTTTTTTCAGACACTACATAAAAATTAATAAAAATAAGTAATTTTTTTGATATGTGTTTTGATAGTGAAATCTTATTATATATACCATAATACTTGTCAACTTATAGAAGGTGATATGATCCTTGTATGCATGGATAATCGTCATTCCATGTTTTTTATGATATATAAACACCACCATATCTTAAAAAAATTCTCATTAAAACATAATATAAAATATATAACTTTAATTTTAGTTCTTAAATTTTGTATCTAGTGTATTAAAAATTGAAAAATTTCATCACATGTGGTCAATTTCATGGGTATCCATGTAGTGAATCCATAAAATAAATCTTTGGAGTATAAAAATTGATTGTAATGAGTACCCAATGTTTCTTAAGAAAAGGATGAAGTAATTAAAGGAATGAAAATATATTTGATATAATTAAATTTTGGAGTTTTACCCCTACATCATTGGTAATAATAAGTGTCTATTGTTTGTAAGTTTTCTTTTAAAATTGCGCCTAGTTTTTCTGGTCTTGCATTAATTTGAACTAAATCCAATGAGGTTACATTTATAGAAGTTATTTGAGGAATAATGAGTCAATATTTTTGTTCATAGGGTTTTCTATTTAAATAGTATTTCTATAGATTCTTGTAAATAATATTAATTGTATTTAGTTATAATTAACACAGTAGATTAGCTATTGGGAAAAAAATCATGAAAACACACCTCATGTATACATTTACAACTAATACTCCTAACCAGTCATACTTGAGGATTTAATTTAAATTATATAGGTAATTTTATTCTGTAATGTCTTCCCGATACATTTTTTGTTCAAAATTCACTATAACATTACTACTATTTTTAACCTTGTATCTACATGAACCTTCAATGTTAGTAAATGTGGATATTGAATAGGTGGGGTAAAGGTGATTTGTGAAGATATTTTTGATTGGTCAGTGGATCCTTTAAATTTTTTTTATTTGAATTTTTGTTTCATCCCTTCCATTTATCCATCTGTAATAACATTCATCAGTTTAAACCTTTTTTCATTAATTGTTAAAGGTTTAGCATGAAAAAATTTGGAAATGAATACTTCCTTGTTGACTTGTTTTTCTACAAGATTTGAAATCCATGGTATGTATTTTCCAATATCTTTATTGACCATATGAATATATCCACCTTCAAGTGGAATAGGTAGCTTGACACTAAGCTCATGAGCTATGCTAATCCCCACTATCACATGACTTGATGGAAGTTGTATATTGTGTAGAGTGTCTTCTTGGATATTGTACATGGTATCCCTCACAACAATGAAATGGGTGGTTATTGATAGATATAAATAAAAATAATTTTCACCCTATAAAATATCAGTACAGCAATGGTATCAGTGTCTTCCTAATTCACATTTCATAGAAAAAACTATGATAATATTGATTACCTCATCTAAGACATCTCTTTGAGGGGAATGGATCACATCAAATATAATGGGGGTAGTGGGATTATCAAACAATAGTTTTTCTTGATTTTTTCTTCTATTTGATTCCTCCCCATAACATTTTCTAGCAACTCAGACTGCCAATGAAAATTTTATTCAATCATAGAAAACCATGCCTGCATCTCTTCCATTTGTTTATTTTTTCCCTATATTCTTTTCATTTCTCAAAACATGTTTAGGGTGTCACATCAAAACTCATACCTTTTACATGGCTATGCTATTATGTCCACTTCAAGGCTATTAATAGTAGGTGGTCATCCAGTATAGGTGATGATTATTCCTATGTCTATGTCAGATAAAAAATATAGGAAAATAAGTAATCATTCTTATGTAACCGAGTTTTAAAGTAATTTTTTATGTCATACTTACACATGTTTCCCAGACTTTTTGGGTGTTTTCATCTATTAGTATCCCATATTTAATTTCACACGCCTCATTACATAGCACATGACATAGTATATAATTACATTTGGATTTGGATTCATCTATCTTCATATATATAGAGGAATATAATTATGTTTTTTTTTCATGTCAGATAAATTTTTTACAGTATATTTAAAATACATACCAATTTTTGTTCAAGAAAAGCATACCCCATCCTTTATTTATAATAGGGGTATGTTGGTTTTTCTTCCCATTTCTTATTTTTAACACTCAGTTTCTATTTCATAAATTAACAATTTTTAATCAAAGTGATAAAAACATGTATTTTCAAACAATGTATTACCAGCCATAATGTATATGAAATGATGTCTCATCATGATGGACAGTAAAACCATCCCATGATTCCTAGATTATTACATGTGCATATATATATATATATTTAGTGGGTGAAGGTTTATTTTCCCTGCAATATCTTTGAGATTTTTTTTAGAATTGTGTGAAAGACACTATGATCCTTTCTAGCAAGAATTAATAAAAATTTCATTTGTGAGTCATATACTATAAATTCTATATTTTAAGGATAATGAAGATTAAGTTAATGTTTCATTATTTTGTTTTTATTAAAATAAATAAATGATATCATAATGTTTCCCTAATATATTCCATAATCAGAGTCTTAAGAATGGGTACAACATGGTGCCACAAATCTATATCAATCGACACGTTCTAGTGTGTGAGGAGCCAAATGAAACTACTGAACATGGATTTTATGGGATTAACAGGATGACCGTGTTTATTCTATCCAACCTAGAATTTGTTTTCTTTGTTTCTCTCCTTAATAATATTTTCTAACACTATCACAATATGATTCTCCTATTTATTTAGGGACATTGGTTATTCACCATATAACATTTCTTCATGTTTAACATCATCAATATATTATTCCTATGTATTGGTAGCATCACCATGTGTATAAGGTTGTTGTTCCTATACATTGGGGGAACTGACCAGTTGATAAACCTATTGTTCCTCAGGATTAGGAGCATCAACATGTGAATGTGTCATAATCTGTAAAATTGGTACAACATTTAATTTATATTTCATAAATATAGCAGTTACATATAATAATATGAAGCAATTAAATTTATATTATAATAAAATATAACTTCATTATTGAAAAATCTTTTTTTAAAGTTTAAAGGGATTTTAAACCTCTATTGATTATCCAAATCACTTTATTATGGTCTCCTCTGACATACAAGAGCTCATCTACATTGGGACCACGCCGAAATGATTATAAAATCTTAATGAAAGGGTCATCCTTAGTTGAATTTTCATTTGAACCTTTATTGGTTTTGTTCGATAATAGAACAATTGACCACTTTCGGGTTATGGGATCTTGAACATAAAATACTTGTACTTCATATAATTCCATTTTAAATGGTTCTTCTTTGTACCCATCCTTACTAAAATACAATTTCATGAATCTAGATTCATTAATTTTAATGTAAATCCTATTATTAAACAACTTCCATAAAAAATTAAGAACTTTGAATGTTGTATAATCCAACTACTATATTTGTTTAATGATGAAAAATTATGAATTATTCACATAAATTGGACTTCTATCCTTGGTATCAAATACCTGCATCACTTTATCCACTAGTGCAACTACACTATTTTTCATTGTCCTACCTTCAACATGTTCATTTTTATATAACATATAACCAATAATTACATAATAATTATATGATAATACATTCAAACTTGGTCCTCTATCTTTCCATCAAAGTCATTCTGAAATTGAATCCAGATTTTCATCTAATACCTTAAAAATATGGTCTCAAAAACATTTTATAAACCATTGATTATGTATACTTGATATTATACTTTTATCCCTTGATGGATTCAAATGTCTAAAAACTTCTTTGTGGTTTTTAACATATGGGTTAACCTCAAAAATTTTATGAAAAACATAAAGGTGAGATTGCTCTAGATATATAATAGTGATTGTGACAACATCTACTCTATAAATTAATTCACTCACAATCTGCCCAATGTGATGATATTTTGGTAGACCAATGCTTTCCACACTGGATAGGTAGTTAGTACATAATTCAATACCTTCCTCAATAATATATCACTATTCAATACAACCTTCTAGTCGATTTCAATTTTGGAAATACTGTTTCTTAATATTTATATAACATTCAGTGGGGTAAATCCATCCATAATGTATAGGACCACATAGTCAAATCTCTATTACCAATTTATCTATCAAGTGAACCATCATATCAAATAATATCAGTGGGAAGAGAATTTCCAATTCACACAATATTATGAAAATTTTCTTTTCTATAGTTGTAAATTTTACTGTGTCTATAACTTTTTTTCATATATCTTTGAAAAGGAAATAAATTTTGGTTAATGTATGATGGAAATTATTAGGAAAAATAGCACGTATAGCTACATGCATTAGATCTTGCATCAAAAAATTACAATCATGTGGTTTCAGACACTTTAACTAAAGATTAGTCATTGGAATGATATTAATGATATTAAATGAATACCCATTTGGAACCATTAAATCATTTAAGAAGTTGAAAAATTGATATCTCTCCTACTAGGAAAGAGTGAAAACAGATGGAGGAAGAAAATTCTGTTTTTCACCATTCACTAGCACAAAATCTTCCCATATTCCCATGTAAATCATATCTAACCTAGACTTAATTCCATCCATTATTTTACTGGGTGCATTTAGTAATGTTCCAATGTCACTATCACATAATTTTTTTTAATATTCATAACTTAAAGAAAATTCTTGGCGTTCAGACAATTAGAGTATGGTAATTAAGAAAAACTGATCTCTTTTTCCAACTGGTTTTTGAATGGTTTTTTAATAAAGGTAACTAAAATAAGTGTCCATATCTTTTACTTTACTGAACAGTTGGTCACTTGTTATTGGAGACAGTGTTGTATGTTTATTTCTATAATCATCATACAATGTAATACCTTAATCCCCTAATAATTTCAAATCATTGATTAATAGCGACAAATAAACATTAATATCATTACATGGTTGTTTTGGTACTGATATAAGAATATATAAAATAATGTATTTTCATTTCATGCATAACCGTAGTAGTAAGTTATAATTTAAAAAAATAATCAGTCATATAAAGTGAGTTCTTATTTGAAAACCAAAAGGATTCACTCAATATATAGATAGCACTAGACAAAGTTTTCTTGGATCATTTCCTAATTTAGGATACTCATGATCATTTATCATTCACTGAGGAGTGTTTTCCATGTGATGTAGTTTCCCATATATATTTCTTGCATCTGCATGCTATGTTAATTGCCTTATAGTCTCCTCACTTACATATAGGCACCTAGACCTTATAATTATTGGAAAGTACCATTCACATTTTGTATGACCCAGTTCATCTTTCTTGTATCAAGAAACACCACAATTTGGGATCTCATTAAATGATTTTTGGTCATTGTAAAATAGAATACAGTCATTTGGATTTGATTGTATTCTATTAGAGATCATACCCATTGAACATATCATTCTTTTATCATTATACATTCAACTAGGAAGCTTATTATCTTCTAGGAACATATCATTCAAGAGATAAAGTAGTTTAGTAAAAATTATTACACTCTATCAGTAGCCAGATTTTAAATTATCTAGCTTTAGTATGGCTAAAAATGTTGTATATTTAGTACAATGAGTATACAATGGTGACTTTTCACAACTCTTTAACCTGTAAATTTTTTTGGACAATCACAAAGTTCATCTTCAACTATCATTTTAATTTCCTCAATAAGATCTTCATCATCATTTATACCTATAATCACATCCTTGATATGGTATTCTTCATTTTACACACTTTAAATCATAGATGATCTATAAAACACAGTGTTGTCCCTGTCAATAGCTATATTCACTTTTTTCCCATGTTTAGTCCAACATTTATAACTTCGATCTATTCCATGACAAATCAAGTGTTCTCCCACATCCTCTAGACTAATTAGTATTTAATAAAAATAGCATAAACATAGGAAAATGATTTAAGAAGGGTCTTATGCATGATCTTTTGCGAACCTGATGAACCCTTTCACCCCATCTTCATACTCTTTTTTCATATGATTGACATCCAACCATTTTTGATTCATATCCATACTATTCGATTCGTTAATATTAATATTTAACAAAATAAATAAATACAAAAGGTGGCCTTTCAAATAAGGGGAACCCAAAATCTGAAGGTTTCAAATAATTCCAGCATGCCTTGAAGGAAGTGGATAATTGAAATAAAAAAAATAATTACTCCACTGGGGGTAGTTGTTTTCCTATGAATTCATCAACAATAATCACCAGTACCTGGAATGGGATGAATACTACTCAGGGTAGTTCACGTAACATAGGTGCATTTCCAGAAGAGATGGGGGATGTTTCTTAGGAAAAAATGAAATAATAATTGTCTGAGAGATGAAGTTTATGAGGATGAAAACTTATTCCTTAAATCTAAATGTTCTCAGGATGGAGAGTTGGTGATGCACCAAATTGTAATTTCTCTTTATAGATGATCTGGATAGATAATGGTACGAAATTTATAATGGGAACTATTTATTATTATTTTGAGAAGAATGATATTCACTATGATGGTAGTGTACCATATACCTTATAATAAAATTTTGTTTTTGAATATAAGAACAATATTTTAGTTGAGGTGGCTCAAAAATTGTAGATAGAGCATACTACATTAAAAAAAATAGATGAATCTATTCACTCTAATATCAAATAAAGAAAATCCATTTTAAATTCAATGTGAATTCTAAAATATCTTTTATTTAGAACATCATTGAATTCCAAAATATCATCCTCATTTTGAATTATCAGAGAAATATAATTTATTACGTCAAAAACGAATCATTTACCCTTAAATTCACATTTTCATATTAAAAACCGGATGAATATTATCCTAATAAATCATTGGGACACATTTTATTAGTTTTTAAAAATCATTTTTATCGCTAAAAAAATTTCTACCCATTATTTAAAATCACTTATTAATAAAATGTTTACCCATTAATTTTTTTTTGGAAAATCAAACACCAAATTCATTTTCAAACTGCATTAGAAAACTCACTCACTATTTTTAAAACCAATCCCTTTCTATTTTGAACCAATATTTCAAAATTTTAAAACTATACAACCCCCTTTGTGAAGCTTAGATCACATATTTTACAATATTATATGCATAATAATTTACACATATATGTTTACATGGAAAAAAATCTATATTATTTGAATTTTTTTCATAATATAAAATATTGATATTGAATATAATAGTGGTTTCCCAAATAAAAAAAATAAATTATTATATTTTTTAAAATAATTTCAACACCGAAAATAAATATAATGAATATAATTCGATTAATGGTTCCAATAAACATGAACAATAAAATGATAACCATGAATGAATCAAAAAAATAAGTGGAAATGTCACCAAGAAAAATTATTGTAAATTATTCAAAAATAGGAAACATAATAATGAAAATGATTGTTCTAAATAAATTGAATTATAACTTAATACAACACCATGAAAGGAACATCCTTAAAAATACCCGTTTTTATAAAAATTCACACACTTTATAATAAAATCTATATATAATTTCAAAAAATGATACTCATAAAAAAGAAATATTCATAACCACTCTAAATCCATTTATAAATCAATTTAAAATCTTCAAACTTATTTTTTCTAAAATTCAACATCTAAGCCCTCACAATTTCTCAAAAATCAGCCTATAGAAGAATCCACCGACCTAAATTATTATTTCATAGAGAAATCTCATGTATACAATTAATATATTAACCTTAATAATAATCCTTTGATTTTTAGGAAATAAATCCCTAATTAATCTTAAACCACAACATTTGATTCCATAAATACCTCACTAAACTGGTTTTTACCAAGTGAAAAAAAAGAATGTTAAGGGATTAAATATATCCAGGATAAACATACATTCCATTGAGTGATAAAACATTTAAAAAATTCCATATAAAATATATCAAAAAATTTTGAAGAAGAAAAATTGGAGAGATTTCATGCATTTTTTTTAAAAAAATATTTTTATGGTGCAAATACTTGATCACAATGTCAGAAAACATGATCGGGCTGACTGGGATGAAACCTTTTCTTTGGGAATTGTGAAATTTGATATCCATAGCTATAAAAATAAGGACATAATCTTCTGTTATTGAGATTTATAATATTCTCCTAGGATGGGTTCATGGTATCACCCCTACCAAAAGTTATGTTTTTTCAACAAAAAATATATAATACTAGAACAAACATTCTTAAAATTTTTAACAAAAATATGCTGTTTAGGACCACACCATTTTCAATGAAAATATTTTAAGTCCAGGTCTAATACTACACATTTTCTTCAAAGTTTGTTTCCCCATATTCCCATTTATAATTTTTTTTTTGAATATATGGAAGTTTAATTATTATTCTAAATATAAAATAAAATAACATTAATTTAAAAAATTATTTATTCAATTTACCAATAAATTTTATAGAAATGGGTACAATTTTACCTCAAGGACATGTGACTATAAAAATAGGTGACTGATTTTCTCATTAATGCAACACCAAGATTTTCTTTTTACAGTTTAGGGGAATCATTAAAGTGGAAAAATCATATATTGGTCACACATTAGTAGATAATAGATGAATTTTATCTCAGTGGTAAAAAAATGATTACTTGAAGAAAATTATTGTTTCGTCGTTGAAATGCTTGGAATACCCTAAAATGATGATAATATACATTCTGTAGTAGCATTACCACAATGGTCATGTACATTTTAAAATTAGTTATTCGAAGAAAAGGGTAATATTTTATGTTAAAGAGAACCGACTAGATAAAAAGAATCAAGTGATTCTTTCATCGATGATTTTTAGAGTATAATTTGGATTCACACTAAATGCATTGAAAATTATCACATTTTTTGGTATAGTAATAACATCATAAAAAATAGAATACTAGAAACTTAAATTGTAAATGAAAAGAGATAATAAAAAAAATCAAATATTAAAAATAATGCACACATTAGAGTGGGTATATGTTGATATTTTGTGGGATGTGGGAGTTGTTTAGAGGAGGTAAAATTTTGATTTAGTTGAGTACATATGAATAGATTTTATAATGGGGATGTTGATGCTATTGTTTTAAGGAAAATGTGAGGACTTGCGGGGGAACCCATGATTAAATCTAACAATCCCCCAAAATCATGGCACCCTTACACCACCTCAACTTATTCCTTCCTTTATAGGTTCCTCAACAATAAAAGGTTCTTTCGTAGTAAAGAATAAGAATATAAGGATAATAGTGAAGAAACACTGGTATCAAGAATACAAAGAAAGGGATAGAGGAGGAGGAAGAAAAACAATCAGGAAAAAAAACCACTACAAAATGCTCAAAAATCCAAAATTTAAGAATATGTGAAGACGAGGTACACAATAAATTAGATTTAGACAGGGTATATTCATCTTGAAAGTCAATGAAGATTGAGACCGGTGACATCAGTAGGGTTCTGCGGCAGTAGGGATAACAATACGGTTCAGCGGTAGTGGCAACAATAGTCATGTTCTAGGAAATATTAAAGGTGTGAGATAAGAAACTCTGATAGGGTTATTTTTATAATATTGGGTAGATCTTTATCAGATATTTCAAAAAGTGCTAATAAAAATATTCTTTATTAGTGCTAAAATTCTTGAACTGATAAAGAAGAGTTTTATCAGCTCTTTTTTAGCACTGATAAGGATCTAATTTTAACAATATTTATATTTATTTATAATTATAATTATAAATAAATACATTTAAAAATATTTACATATATTTATAAATATTTTTATAAATTTATAAACATATTTATATAATTATTTAAATTTATATTACTATATATATTTATAAAATTATAAATATAATAAATACATTTATTATTATTATTATTATTTTAAAAGGTAGGGGTAAAGACATTTTATTAAAAATAGTCAAAGTAATAAAAGGTATGAGGATGGGGTTAGACATGGAAAAATTACTTCATCTAACTCAACTAAGAGCTAATTTTTTTACCAATCTTAACTGCAAGCTCCTATTATTCATTATGAATAGAATTTCAGTTGATACATCCATGGACATGAAGTCAACTCCTAGGATAATTAGCTCTCCTCCAAGTCCTCACATTGTTGCAATGTTCTTCAGGGTCACAATCCTCTAAGTTAGTTCTCCCAACATCTAATTGCACCTCCACCTTTTTAGATGGTTTGTCAAGAAAAGTCACCTCACTATATTTTTCTCTGAGTGTTTCCACCTCAACTACCTGAACTACACAATATTTAACTTTATTAGAGTTAATCCCTGCATAATATTAGTGTGTAGTCACATGAAATTTTCCTATTGCATTAGGTGATTATTGAATATTGGGTGGTAAACCTCTTGAATGCACTGGGGACCTAGGCCGCATCCCCTGGCCGTGAATACTAATACCCAAAGTAGCACTATGGGCCTCAATAGTAGATGATGTTTCCACATGGATCTGTCTAGATTTAACATAAGACCCATATTCCCTCTTAATAATTTTAATCTTCCAAGAATACTCAACATTATTTTTTTTACCTTTGAAATCCCTAAAGACAATAATCTTCTCTTCTATTAGTTGCTGATCTGATAAATCTTGAGTGGCTACTTCATCCACTAATTAATCATCCATTGGAGTCTCAACTAATCAACCATACCCTTCTTGCTATTTCTCCAAGATTCTAGTGACCATTTTACCAACTTTTGTGACATGTAGAACTATTGGAATATTTAATATATTATAAAATCTTTAACCAATACTATCTTCCATCCATCCTCCAAGATGAAGTATGTTAGATGATTTAGGAGGGACCATCCTAAGACCATCTGGAGCCTTGAAGGAACTAGAGAATTCCATGATCATATATTTATAAGAAGGAATATAATTCTCACTTATGAGTTGAGGGATATTCTCTTCCTCATAATGAATGGATTTCTATTCCGCAATATCATCCCATGTTCGTCTATTAACCCATGCATCATGACCCAATTCAGAAGGTCCAACATCATATACTGTAATCACACCCTTTCCTTTATCATTATAAGCCAATTTAAGACCGTATAAAACCTTCCCTTCAAATAAAATAATACTATTAGGGTAGGAAACAAAAACCTCTACATTCGCAGAACAACTATAATTTTTAGATTTCACCCACCTACATTCAGAAGCCTCTTACCCTTTCAAATTACAGAAATAAAAATAGATATCTCTGTGAAATTTTTCCTTTGTATGTATAATGGATTTAAAACCACTAAATAATAGAGGTATTTTATCATAACGAATGGTCAAATAAAAACTTAAATCTATAGTTAAAAAAAACATATTTTAAATTGGTATATATTTGAGGTCCACCTCCACTAAGAAGCGCGCAAAACAACCAAAAAGTGCTTCCTCTATTACAAAATCCAATTTAATTGGAGTTTAAATTACTGAGGCAATATCAAATAAAATTATAGTATGCCACCAACTCTAGTTTGAACCATAGATCCTAACCTAGACATAATTCCTTGTTTTTAAGATTGCAAAGTTATTAAAACTAGGGTCCCAATCATGGATACAAAGCATACCTATCTTGAGATAAATCAACCCTAGCCACCAGGATGTCCACTTCAAGTCCTTCAATGGGAACAAGATATCAAAGTATCTCTATTTGATGGAAATGAATTTCCAGTAATAGAATCCCCAAACAATAGAAATCCTTCACACCAGTTCTTCAGTTTTCCATGGCTTTTGACTTGATGGTAGAACTATTCATTCCATCATAAAAATTTTCATATCATGAAGCTTTCAATAATCCGATCATGATTTTCTAGAATGATAGCTGAATTACATCATCTAAAAATTCTTTCCAAAACCCTATTTTTTTCATAATAAAAAACTCATTTAGAATTGTATGACACAAATCCACAAGGGATGCAAGAAGACTCTTTGAGATTAACTGACATCTCTTTCACTGGAGGCTTATGATCCCACCGGTCAAAAGGTCCAATTCTATTTCTCTGGGAAACCCCATCAAACCCTATCTATAGAAGAAATCACCATCAAGGTCACCGTAGAGACCCCTCATGATTCACATACTTTATAAATATATATTTTCATTTATATATTATATAATTGTTTAAATAAACTATTAAAATATTATATTTATTTTAATTATATGCACATTTTATAATTAATGTATATGAATAAACTATTAAACATTTTGACTAATATAAATTTGATAATTTTTTATATATAAAATTATGAAAATAAGATTAATTTTTTTATTAAAAGTTATATAAATCATATTTATATATATATATAATTATTTTTGTATAAATATTATTTAATATATATATATATATATATATATATTTAATTACAATTATAAATAAATATATTTATACACATTTGTATATAATCATAAATATATTTATATAACAAAATATATATTTATATAATTATATATATATATATTTATATATATCTATTAATATATAAGTATATATATTTATAAATATAATAAATATATATCATTTAAATACATGTATTATGATTTTATGATTATTTAAGTGTGTGTGTATATATATATATATACAGAAGTTGGGGTGTGCCTAAGTTGTAGAGGTGCCCCATGATTCTACACCAGACCTTGGTTGAAATCCCAATGGGAGTAAATTTCTGCAGGCAGGCAGTGACGTAGGCAGGTGGTGATGTAGACATGACACAAATAGATGGTGATGCAGGCATGATGTAGGCATGATGATGCACTGGGGATTTAGACTAGATTGTGGGCCTTTGGGCCATGTAATGGGCTTTATGCCCACTGGACCTTTAGGCCACGTGATTGATAAATATAGCTTGATGGGTGAGCTTTCCTTGGGGGGGGGGGCTATGGCTTTCCTTTTCAGCCTGTGTGTGTTTAATGTAATTGTACCCCCAAACCCCTAATATATATATATATATATCTATGTACATTTATTTATTTATTTATAATTCTAATTATAAATAAATAAATTTATAAATATTTTTATATAAATATAAATATATTTATATATTTATATATATGTATATAATTATATATATGTATATAAATAATGAGGGCTTTCAACTTGTCATCCACAGGAAGGGAAATTTTCAACATTCATTCAAGTCTATGCCTATCCAGATCCTTTTTTAGGAAAAAATGGTCACTATTAATGGTCAGACAACCATCATTACTCCACCTATACAGGGTGAGGCCCCAACCAACTTGTAGTTGGATACAGGCAAGGGAGACAACATTGCGGTGTCTAGTGCAACACCAGACTCTGAAATAAATTTTCTTAGCTTTCTTGATATTTTAAATATACCCAATAGTAAGGAAATATTCTCTAAGGATTTGGCAGTGATTTTGGACCTTGTGAAGGAAAAACCTCATGCCTTGGAAATGAACCTCATGATGAAGAAGTAGAACCATTAGGCATGGATGACCATGCTATCACATGGAAAGCTCCAAAGTAGTGGCAGAGAGGCAGACACCCATGGAGATGAGGTGGCTCCCGTGGAAGGGGTGCTAAGAATAGAAAAAGGTGATAGTTGAATGCTTCTTGTTCATGGTGGCATTATGTACCACTTATTATCATTGTAATCCCCTCTCTCCTCTCAATGATTACATTTTCTTTTTAATAATTTTTTTTGGGATCATGGATGAATAATCCATGGTTCAAATTGTTCTGAATTATATATATGTATATAATTATATTAATTAATATAATTATACATATTCAAAAAATTATATATATTCATATAATTATATATATTCATATAATTATATATATTCATATAATTATTTATATTAATATATATATATATATATTAATATATAAATATATATAATTAAAAATATAATAAAAATATTTATTAATTAAATATTTTAATTATATTTTTATAATTATTTAAATATATAAATAATTATTTTAATATATTTATAATTTAAATATATTTATTATAATTTTATAATCATTTACATATATATATATATATTTATAATTTTATAAATTCTTATTTTAAAACAATATATATATATTTGAATTATTGAAAAATATATATTTAAATACTATATTTATATTAATTATTTACATGGATTTTTTATTCAATGTATATAAATAATCATTATGTTTTGAATATAAATATGATATTTTTTTATATAATAATAATAATAATATTTTTTATTAATCTTTATATTAGCACTAAGTATAGAATGAATAAAGATCCACCTTTATCAATGCTAAAATAAGTGCTTATAAAGGGTATACCTTTATCAATTATTTTTTTAGAACTGATAAAAGTTACTTTTATCAGTGCTTTTAGCTAGCCTTGATAAAGGAAATCCTTTTACCAACACTTTCTGGATTTCACAGATAAAAGTAGGTGCTGCATAATCCAAGATCTATGGTAGTGTTTAAATAACAAACATGGAACGTATATATATATTTTTTAAAAATTGCGAGACAACATAGAAACCTATATATTAGTTATAGAGAAGAAACATTAGAATAAATTATGATTGAAAATAATATATCAATTTCAATGTTGAATTAAAATTACATATAACATAATTATTTTTTTGTAAGAAATGAATGAAACAATGACTGTCAATGAAATATTTATAAAATCAATAGATAACAATGAAATAAAAAAAATTAGATTAGAAAAAAAGATAAAATTCTATAGATTTTACCTCAATGGAAGGACCACTCTCCTAATCATCATTTTCGAGCATAGATCTTCATTGTGGTATAAATTTTCAAAAGTATCTACACAAAATGCATTCATTTTATCACTGCTAGCATATCTCAGGTTGTTAATGAAACACTATTCTAGGAAGCTTTCACTATTATAGGAAAATTTTGGGATATTTTTTTAAAAGGGTTTTAGTTTTTTGTTTTTTTATTGGGTCAAGGTTTAGTTAATTTTTCAGATTGGGTTATGACTGCTCCAAATGAATTGATGATCTTATAACCTTTTGAGAGAGGGGAAAATCATTTGGCGCTGTCTCTAATGGTGGAGAGAACCAAATGAATTAACATTATCCTTAAACCTTCCCTATGAAAGGACCCCCCCACATTGATATTGTTTCACTTCACAATCATCACTACCCGATTAACTTCTTTATCTCTCCCAAACTTAAGTTTTGGTGGTTCAAGTTTTTCGGTCTTTATAATTTTGTTTCTATTATTTTTTATTTAATTAAATTAGTTATTTATTAACATTGTGATTTATTTAATTGTGAAGTCACATGTTTAATGTAAAGTTGTGAGTTTAATGTGAAGTTTCATGTTTAACTATTGGTACAATTTCATAGTTAATAATATAATGTTTTTTCATTATGAGTGTTATTAATTTTAATGTTTAATTATATAATATTAATAAATTGTATGCTTAATTATTATTAATATTAATAAATTAATTTTTTTTATTAGTAATGATGGATTATAATATATTATAATAATTTTAACATATTTAAATTATTATCATGATGTTTTTGTTAAGAATATTAGTATGTCACATGTTTACCACCACCAAATATAAATTTTTATTGAAAATCCACTTTGTGGAGAAGTGGGAAACCCCAGTAAACATAGCTGAATGAACTATGTACTAAAAGAGATCACAAATTGATTAAAAATAAGACTAAGATTGTTTGAATTCAAAACTTTATATAACTCCCAATGAAGTGAACTACCCTGAAGATATGGTTCCTTGGTGAGAAGCTCTTCAAAAATGATTATCCATTCTATCTATTGTGTTTATAAATTCCTTCATGTTGATTTTACGTTTATTGAATCCCCGCACCAGTATTCAGTCTTACTTGTTTATCTATTCTTCTTATTCCTCATTGGTATCAAATCCCATCCTTCTTTCATAATTTTTTTAACCACCTATTTGGAGGCATTGACCCAAAAGACATTTTCAAGCATCTATTCCTGAGAAAGAAGGATGATATCCAAAGGGTCCCCTTCATCTTCTTCCACTTTTCTAGTTTCCTTGCTTTGTTCTCCACTTTTTGACTTTATTTTGGTGTTTTCAAATTCAGTTACTTCTGTTTCTGCTTGTCCTTTATCACCTGAAGATATGGTAACAATTGTTTTGGGGAGTTGAGAGTAATATTTACGGGGTCTAGCTTTCTTCCACCCCTTCTGAATTGGGAAATTCCTAGATTTAAGGTTCCATTGTTTTCCCTTTCTTACTTTGGATCCAACATTCATATCCTCAAAGGAGTCTTGCTCATACTCTGTCGATTGTTAGTAGACACTATCCCCATCACTCATCTCAGTGTTTTCTATAAACTTTGATTCACCTCATTTCTTTTTCTTTTTTGGAATTACTTTCTTCCACCATTCATGATCTTCATCTCCTTGCTCGTTTCTATCTAAAGACAAAAACTGATTAGGAATCTCAAGAGTACTTGATGCATCCTGCTTATAAGATTCCAAGTTCTTTTGATTTGATACATTTTGATCTAGGAGTTTCCAAACTAGGAAAGGTGACCTTGGCTCCAATGTCTCCATCCCCTCATTCTCACTAATAACAACAGGGATTAGTTCCTATCCAAGTCGCACTGCCTCAACAACAATATCAGTACTCACAATAAAAGAGGGACATCCCAAATGAGTCTTAAAGTTCTTGAAAACATTAGATACCCTTAGTTCATCCTTGGACTTTAACAATACTCTTTCCTCATTATTACCTACCATACCTACCTCCAACCCCTGGTCCATTAGTGCCTTATCATGTGATGAATTACCAACTAATTTTATAACCTTAGAAAAATAACTTGGATTAGAAATGCCCTGTTCCTTACCCATGTTTCCATTCTGTTGTACACGATGATAAATCCCACCAGTACCCTTATGACCCCCCTAAATGGTAATTTTTCACTGAGGAAGATAAATATCAACTAATGTAGGCTGAATGGGGGACGCAGAAGCATCACTAACCTCATGCAGGACAACTTCATGAAGAACCTCACCAGAATGAGACAACTGAACTTCTCTATGGAATTCATAATTTTAATCATCTCCTTCACCACATTTATTCACCTGATTCGAGACCCGGTACAACACACATGGGCGAGATGTCGAAGCATACCATAAGAGATAAAAAATTAATGCCAAGTTTCATAGATGATCGATTGCTTCCACCTAAATTCCCTACCAACTGAAATCAAGACCCAATCCAATGGAACCTTCGACACATCAAACTCAATATAGATTCAGGGGAAAACGGGGTGACTAAAAGCTTCCATTTGAATATCCAAACACAAAAACCACCCAACAAGGATTTTGATGACCTTCAAGATAATAGGGTTCTGAAATGGAAGGGGGAGTTTGAGGAGGCTCACCCAAATTGTGGTCGTTGGTGCATCATTCTTTAGGTGAAAATCAAAAGACCAGCGAATGATATAAAAGAATCATCCCTTATATATGCGGGGTGCGCTGGACCACATAGTAGCAGTATCTTCCATAGTTTCAAGACTAATCATAATGTGCTTGCGGTTGAGAAGAAAAACCACTGATCGGTGCTTTAAACCCCATGAGTCGAAGATGAAATGATCAAAATCATCAATTGAGGGATTTAATAGCTGGAAACGAGCTACTAGTACTAGATTAAAGATACTCAAGGAATTGGCGAACTTTGAAAGAAAGAGAGGAAGGTGAGGCAAGCCTTCAAATAAATCTGGGACCTTTGGTCCAAGTGGGATTTCTGGGAGCTTAAAAAGTGTTCTGAGGTTTGAGAAAGGAATGAAAGGAAGGTGGTAGGGTGGGGAAGAAGGAGAGGATGGGACTCCCCCATCCAAAGAGGAAGCGGGATATGGAAACACCTCTATTGATCCCAAAGGAATCATTGACGAGCAGTGAAGAACAAGAAGGTCGAGACAATATCATAAGTCACATGTTTAATTATTATGAATATTAATAATTTTTTAATATTATTTACAATTATTAAATTGTATGTTTAATAAAATTTGTTGAATAATTATTAGTATACTTATTCAATTAATATTATAATGTTTTATTTGATAATTTAAAATGTTTTATTATTTAATTAGTTGTTTAATTTTTGTAAATTGAATTATTTTGATTCTGGATTTTATTATTATTATTATTTTTATTTTTATAATATTTTTTATCTTAAAAATTATAAAATAAACATGTATGAAAAATGGGGTTCATTATAGTTAGTATCATAACATGGTATAATTACTTATGTAAATTTGGACAACATTTTTTTAGTGAAAACCCTAAGAATTAGTCTAAAATAGAAAAACATCCTAAAATTTTAGAAAAGTAAAAAGTGTTTAGTTTCCTAGAAATGAAATCCTTATATGGATTCATAAAAGTGGATGTTGGCTCTAACTAAAATATAACTAGGGGTAATAAGCTTGAAAAAGGTTAGTTGATTATTAACTCTATCTTCACTCAGTGCATGATAAATGGGTCTAACTACACACCAGTTGTGATACTGCAAGGGGATATGATTTGGATGATTCAAATTTTCTTTAAGAACCGTAATACAAGATTTGATTTGGATGATTCATGTCTACCATACTCACACTAAGTAATATCTTTAAGTAATATTTGTTTGAGGACTCATGATTAAAATGAAATGTTTAAAAATTTTAAATTCATATTTTTTTTATTTAATCAGATATAGTTAATAATTTTGGTATGAGTGAGTAACTCAAGAGGGATGTTAATCTAGTTCCCAATTATAATTTCTTTAAAAAAAATATTAAATAAAATCCCTCAAGAAAAAAAAATCACCTAGTTAATCAAAAGAGTAGTTAAATATAATTTTTATCTTTTAAAAGACTCCTTACAACTTGATTAATGCTCAGTTAAAATAAAATTAAAATTAATTTAACTTTGGAAATAAATTTACTCAACAAAATTATTATATAAACACTAGTTATAATTAACTGTCAGAGAATAGGTTTTTTTACAGTTTAAAACAAATATAGTTTTAATCCTTTGTAATGAAAGAAACAAAACCAAATCAAAAAACGGAATAAAATAAGGGGTTTAGTAGCAAGCCAAGACCGAATCCAATTCAATTGGTATTAACTTACTACCATGCATATTATATAAATATAATATAATCTATTACATATATAGGGTTACAAACAAAAATATACAAGCTGTCCAGGCCACACATGGTCCTCTTCCACAATTTCCATGGGAAGAAAATAACTCAGGACACACAAGGATCTCTTCAAAAAATATCATGGGTGAGAAGATAAAAGGATATTGAATAGAATATCTAGTATTCTCTAGTTTTATCATAGGAGTCAATGTGTGTTGATAAAAAAATCAAACAACACACTCATCGAATGTAAAAGCAACAAACAGAAAGAGAAAAGAGTAAAAATACATGAATGGTGGAGATTATTAGTCTGAAGTGCTCCAGATTCATGAGTCTTATCAGATCTGTCTTGATGAGTAACTTGAGACATTTATTTGAAAATAACAATAAAACAAAGCATCATAAATATCCCGTTTTTTTCTATCTATAAAGAAAGATGCTATTCTTTAATGAGTTTCTCTCTTTCAAAGATGAAATCCTAGGAGATTATGACATGTAAGATTTTTAAGTAACGATCCTTAATGTAATTCATATATGCACCTATTGATCACAAATTTTCTCTCATCTCCTACTTACACACAAAGGACACTTTATTCTAATATATAATACTATAGGATGGAGAGTCTATTTGAAGAACAATCATCATGATCCTCTACTACTTGTACTAAGCTTTGACATTGAATTTAATATTTCCCTTCAATAGTTAATAATAATAATTAAATAACCCATAAAATTAAATTCAATAATATATATGTTGATATCAATTAATTCAAATGTCTCAGAACAAAGACAGTTGCACAAGATGATGGTGATTCATGTATGATGGTGTGTCAAGCTAGTGGCAGGACATCTGGTGGTAGGTCATATTATGGTGAATCATGATCTACAATAACTCATGTTCAGTGGTGAATCTTATGAAAGTCGGCCATATTCAGTGGAGAATCATACTCAGTAGTGAATCTTCTGATGGTAGGTTGTCCTCAGTGGTGACTCATACTCAGCAGTGACTCTTCTGATAGCAGGTCATCTTCAGCAGTGACTCATGTTCATTGGTGACTCTTTTGATGGTGGGTTATATTTAGCGGTGACTCATATTCAACGGTGAATCATCTAACAGTAGGTCATCTTCAATAGTGACTCATGCTCATTGGTGACTCATATTATGGTAGGTAAGGTCTTGCAGTGACTCATTCTTAGTGGTGAGTATTTTCTAGAGGTGACTCATTTTAGGTAGTAGGTAAGGTTTGATTCTGAATCAACTTTTGTAGTGAGTCATCTCTAGCGGTGACTCAACTCTAGCGACATGTCTTTTAAACGCTTAAACCACATTTTTATCAAATTTCCTTATATTCTAAAATGCTATCATAAAACTGAAAACTCATTTAAAACATAATTAGAATGGTTTTGATCATTAAAACAAAGATGTTCGAACAATATCCTCCTTTTTAATGATCCCAAATCATGGAATTTTATAAACCATGTACAAAATATTTTTTTTTCATAAAATAGATGTATTTAGAAAAATTAATCATATCTGATTTACTCTTTAAAAAGATAATGTGAGAGTTTGAACAATTTTTTTTAAAGAAAAACATAAATAAATAAGGTATCAAATAGATGTTATGAGAGAATAAATATGATATAAGAATTTTGGTTTCAATGGATGATATTCCCAAACTTATGGTGTCATAGGTAACTAGGGTTAAAAGATAACATAAATTCAATAATTATTCCTCCATTTTTTGGATTATCAAAAATTAAAGATAAGAAATAGAAAAGTCAAAGAATAACAATATGAATAATAAGATAATTTCAATTAAGGAAAAAAAAGACTGCATTACATCCATAAAGAAATATAAAATTCAAAGAAGTTCCTATCAAAGAAAAAATCTAATCTCAACTTCTCTCAGCCTGGGTACTAGGAAAAATAGGTGCTTTTCCCTTATCAGAGACAAGGGGAACAAAGGAAGAGAATTAGTTAACTGAAGTAGTGGCCGTAAGGATAAAGCTACAAGATGGAATCTCTTTTATTATCACTAGTTGATGATTTTTCACTACTTCCATTGGATACAAACTGAGAGTCTAAAACTGAGTTGGAAAAGGATCATTTGGATTCTAGACAACTGAAGATCTGAAATATTCAGGGTCAACGTCTAGAGAAGATAGATGAGAAGTCACTAAGATGTCCTCATGAACAACTAACTCCATACCCAAAACAAGCAATAAGGGATTCATCAGATTGATTAAGTCAATAATGATACTTTCGCTACACTCCGTGGCACTAAAGAAGGCCTTCTTTTTCTGTATAAAAATCTAAATCAAAAGTGTCATTTCCTCCAACTTAGTGACTTATTATTTAGAGGATATGGTAACTAGTGAAATCTAAAGGTTTTATGATATAAAATTGAAGTTATATTTTTTCTCATGCTTCGTGTAAATATTAGATTGGTAATACTTAATTGTCTAAGTGATTATTTCTATGTTATTTATGGAATTATTTAAACATTATCTTACCATCTTATCAACATGATCACTATTATGTTAGGTCCACCTTAGATACTTCTGAGGTGTTTCATGAACATCTCTCAAAATATTTTAAATCTCCTCTTTAACAAAATTTTGAATCACTTCTATATTAAGAGAAACTATTGGAGGTGGATCACTAGAAGTAGAATCCATAGAATAAAGAAACTCCAACCTCACTAACAAAGTATCCAAACTGGCAGAAAATTAAGTCTTCATATCCACCATCATAGACCTCAAGGTATCTATCTCATCACATAGCTTTAGGTTCTCAATATCGACCTCCGAGATATGATGAATAATTATTGGTTGAATGTGGCATATCACTAGCTCAAAATGATATCTTACACTACTCTCACTAAGATGGGTGACTAGAGATTCCCAATTCCTCAAAATCCTATCACAATAAAAAATTAGTATTTCTTTAAAGGACTCCAAATCAACTCTAGACACAACATAAATATAAATAGAAGGAGTAATAATAGTCAAAAGAGTTGTAAATCTCTTAGTAATAGCCTCTCTTGGATTTGGTCTGATAGGAATATCAGAAGTAAATCTCCGAATCTCGCTTGGAACATCTATTTTCTCAACCATGGATCCCTTAAGATCTGTCTCACCATAAACTAGAGAAGTAGGTCTACCATGATTTTGTGGATTTCTATCATAATCATCATAGTCAGAATACTCTAAACCAAGTCACATAGATCCTGGAAATATTTCCCATTCAACAATGGCTACGATATAAAAACTGGTAGAAGACACAACTGTAGGCTCAACAGGTTCACTATCTGCAAGATCAACTCGATGAATAACAAGATTTGGGGATTCCTCCACCTTAAAATATTTCCTCATATGATCTTTATCAACAATATCTTCATCAATATATAAAACAAAACTTTGTCTCTTATCAGAACTAGTACTAATAGAAAAAATCGAGGAAGACGAAAGTCTCTTAGATATCTCATGATCATAAGGGGCATTATGGTTAGATCCTTCATCATTTTCATCTACATCACCATCTCATTATTCTTTATCATATTATTTTTTTATCTCTATCCTTATCCTCAAAATTACATTAATTTTTGTTTTATTTTCATCATCAAATAAATCTACAATTTATTTAGAATATCTCGATGAAGAACTCATGAATTTCTCTTCTCCTAAAACTTTAGTTTCCTCATCATCACCATCACTTTAACTTAGAATAATTTGACTAGAAGGTAGAGACCTTGGAGGACTAGTAGGTCCAAAATAAACCACTGGGATCTTAGGTATGTCAGTGTCTCCTCCCTCCTCAACTTATAACTCTTCCTCATCACCAAATGTAGTAACCTCCATTTATTCTAACTCTTCATTTGAGTATACCACTAGCCAATCTGGTTCCAATCCAGGATCAATAAGATTCTTCAGTCTAGAAGGGTGATCTTTAGGATTGAACACCTCAAAGATTTTACGAACATCATATACCCATTTTCTCATCTAAGGATTTAAATTTATATTTATTCTTTTATATATGACTTTGGTAATGTAGAAAAACCCACACTTCACCTCAAACTCTTCATCCTCATCAACATATACCTTACCTTCAAGAATGGAAAAAATAAACTTAGTATAGATAAGGAAATTTGATGTGGAATATTTCTTTCACATCTCCATCATACGCACCATTAGATACCTTTACAGGTTGATTCTATCTCTTTTTTTCATAATATACAAGAGATACACATCTTGGTATCTCATCATTCTAAAATATATTTTTCTCAGGCACAACATGTGATGTATAAACTTAAAAATCAATATACACTCACTATCCAATTTTTTTGCAGCAGGTCTTTTGAGAATTCTATCTCTAGTTATTTCAACTAAAGAATATTTATACATAAAAGAATCACTGTCACTAGGAATAAAACATTTACACTCTTTCAAAACTCCTTTATGAGGTAATTTAATGAACTTAGCCCATTGTTTCAAAGAGAATATTACATCTTTTACATCTATCATTCTAGGAATCTGGTCTTTATTTTCTCTAGAACTAAACATGACATATTGGTAAAACTGATGAAACAAATTAGGATAAAATGATCTCTCATTGTTTGAGAACCAGTCTATCCATCCCTAGTCCTGGATCACCTTTATCACCACTTATTTTCTTGACCAAAACCACTCAACATTTACTTTTTTCTGAGGTACCATTGTATAATTCATGAGTTGCTAGTTTTGCTGCCTGACTACCAGTCTACTCAAATATTCTCTTTGATTCTTCAATGGATGTGACTCCTTGGGAGTTGACTCAGCAACTCACTTCACTATCAACATTTATATGAAGTGAATGTTCAGGAAAAGATTAGGGAAGGTTAATAATTGTGAGAGAAAAGGTATCAAATGAGCTCGAAGGTCAAGAGGAACGAGGGAGAGAGTGTGTGTTAAAATTTTAAAAAGTTCCCAGTATTTACCATTTAGGGATTTGAAAATCAGAAATTGAAATTATACATTTAAATTGTAATAAACAAAATAAATAACCCTAAAATAAAAATTATCAATGATGGGTCAATTCCAACAGCGGGTCAATTCCAATAGTGGGTTATCTAATGATGGGTTATCCAACAGTGTTTAACTTCCAACAGTGGATAATTTATAAAGGTGGTAAATTTCTAAGAGTGGGTTCCCAAAAATTAAACAATAACCAAAGTTTATCATTTTTAATTCATGTTTCTTATAGTTTAATCTCTCATGATTCAATTTCTTAGTGAAAATTTCCGAAATCTCATGTTCAGTTCCTATAGATTCAGGAGTTATATCACACTTTTGAAAATAAGCTATCAAAAAGAGATGTATTACATCAATTTTATTTTCTCTAGAGTTAGACATAAGATTTATATAAATATTTATTACACTTTTTTGTCACATTTTATAGGGACATGCATAAATTGATATCCATAGTATAATAATGTGTGTTTCATCCGTACAATTAGAGAAAAAAAACTACCCGCAACTACATATTCATCTTCAGTAGTAGACAATGCAACCAAATTTGGTTTTTTACTACACCAAGATACTAGAAAATTTCACAAAATATGTCATGTTATAAAGGTGATTTTTCTATATAACTTGAAAACCCCAAATTCAGCATCTAAATAACTCACTAAGTCAAATTATTATCCTCTAGGGTGGAAAAATTATAAAGTATTTGTATAATTGAGGTATTTAAGAATCCTTTTAATAACAAGTAAATGAGACTCTTTTCGGTTTTATTGGAAATGAGAACACATAAACATAATAAAAATAATATCAAACCAACTAGAATTTACGTGTAAAATTCTTCCAATCATTCCTTGGTAACTGGTTTGATCTACTGATTCCCCAACTTCATCAAGATCCAACTTATAGGCGGTACTTGTGGGAGTATCAATTAATGCTATCTAAACTAAAAAAATTCTATAATGTATTTGATTTAATTACATTGATTTAAGATAAATGCTTATTTTTTTTGAAAAATCCAAATTCCAAGGAATAATTTCAATTCACCAATTAAAATAATTTCGAACTCATTTTTCATAATTTCTGAAAAATTTGCGTATAAATAATTTTTTGAAGATCCAAGGATAATATCATTTACATAGATTTGAAAAACTAAAATATTATTTGAAATTATTATTATAAAAATAATAGTTTTATAAATACCTTTTAAAAATCCTTTGTAAATTAAAAAAGAGATGATCCTGTCATTCCAAGTTATAGGAGCTTTTTTAAATCCATATACATCTTTTGTGGGATTCAAAAAATGATTTGGAAAATAAGGATTTTAAAAACTGGGTAGAAGTTCAATAAAAAATCCTCAATTATATAACCATTAAAGAATTAACTATTGATATCCATTTTATGTAGTTTAAAATAAAAATTCACTGCAAAGGAAACAAGTATTCTAATGGTTTCAAGTATGGATACATGTGAAATGGTTTCCCCTTAGTCTATACCTTCTTCTTGGATATACCCTTGTTCAACTAGTATTGATTTATTTGTTACTATGGTTCCAGATTAATAAACCTTGTTTCTAAATACCCAATTACGAGTCTTAATTTCTCTTTGAAAATAAGGGTTAGTTACCTCATGAAAATTAACAAATTTAGGTACAGGTTGTGAAAGTTTCTCAGAACTGGATGATTTTCATGCTTGTTTCATAGAAGTGTCAAAACATTTGGCATTGATGTCTAGATTTGATAAATCATTATAAATTTTTTTATAAAGGTGGTTTAAGATCATGTGGATCTATCTCATAAAACATCACATGAAAATATTCTTCCACAATCTTCTTTCTTTTATTAAACACCCGATAAGATTTAATAGATATTGAATAACCAAGGAAAATTCCTTCATCAATCTTAGAAGAAAACTTGTCACGATTATCCTTAGTACTAAAAATAATGACTCTATAAATAAAAACTCTAAGAAAATTTACCTTATGTTTTCTATTGTTCCAATTTTCTTAAGGGGTTTTCTTTAAGAGAGTCCTGATAAAAAATCAATTAATTATATCGTTTGATGTATCACAACCTCTTCCCAAAAGTAAATAAGAAGGTCATATTCATTAAGTATAGTATTATAAATATTTTTATGTGTCCTATTTCTTATTTATAAAACACCATTCTACTGGGGGTCCAAGGGGTATAATATTTATGATTATATCAATTTTTTGAGAAAAAAATATTCATGATATTAGTTTCAAACTCACTTCTTAAGGTTTTAATCCCAAGTCCACTTTGATTTTATACAGATTTATAATACATGGTAATGTATGAGTAGACTTCACTTTTTTTAGCTAAAAATAATACCCAATTATAACTATAAAAGTAATCTACAAGTACATAGACATCGTTCTTCCCATTTAAAAAAGAAACTCTAGACGGTCTAAAAAAATCCATGTGGAACAATTCGAGGGATTGAGAATTTGATACTTATTTCTTTGATTTGAATGATATTTTGTGCCATTTCCATTTTTGAAAGGGGTTAAAAAATCTATCTTTTGAGAAATAATGTTTAGTTATATCATTGACTAACCCTTTACTTGTTAAAATTATTAGTGAGTAAATATTTCAATGACCTAGTCTCCTATTCTAAAGCCAAGATTTATTATGAAATGTACTTAGGCAAGAATTTTTTTGAGAAATTAAAGAATATAATTAACAGCATAAACATGTTTAGTTATCAAAGAAGTAATAAATAAATAAATTTTAGAATGAAAAATATTACAAGAATTGTTTTCAAATTTTTAATTAAAACCATCATCAAATAGTTGTTAGATGTTAAGCATATATTATTTTAAACCATAAAAAAATAGTACTTTGGAAATTAATACTAGGTTAGAATTATTAATTTTTCCAGGGGAAATTATTTTCCATTTAGTATTATCACCAAAGGTGAAATTTAAGCCATTAAAATTTATCAAATTATTGAATATTGAGTAATCTCCAGTCATATGTCTAGAACAAACACTGTCTAGATAACATTGAATTTTACTCAATCACTTCAATCAGATTTCTTAAATAATAGATTTTATACCAAAATTTATTTTGGTTCCCAAAACTTATTGGATCAAATTTTTTTAGTAACTAAGGATTTAGGAACCCATATTTTCTTAATAGGTAATTTTGGAAATAAATACTTTGTTGTGTCTAGTTGAAAAAAAAACTAGTAGTAGGTTTTCCAGAATTAGATTTAGGAATAATATTGTTCATGAAAATTATCCTATATCCAGGTTGGTATCCTAAGCCAGTGATATAATTAGGTGCTATATATTTTCAAAGTATTTGAGTGAGAGTATCTCTACCATTAGTGAATCTCCCTAAATCATTTTTTTTTCAGTTTCTCATTACACAATTTTAATTCTTTATTTTTTTTTCAACAGGTGAGAATTTTTCTCTTTTTCTACAAGAAGGTTAGATTTAACATTAGCTATTAAAATTTTTTGTTTATTCAAAGTCTTATATTGTTATTTAATCTCATTAAAAGTGTCTTATAATATGTTTAAAAATTCATACATTTCCTCATTTTACATATTTTCATCACTATTTTATTCTCCAGAATGATTAGCAATATTTGGAGGAGAAGTAGGAAAAATATTTGATACCTGAGATGTGGTTTTCATGAAACACATATTAGATCTATCTTGTTTTTCTTCATGGGTTGTGTCTGATTCATTGGATCTATATTCAGAATAACTCAAGGTTTCTTTTGTTACATTATTTTATTTTATATCCTTGTCATAATATTTCTTTTTATACTTTAGCATCAGATAGTTTGCTTTGACATGACATTTTCCCTTACATTCATAACATATGATCTCATTTAGAGCTTCATAACACTTCCAATCTTCCTTACAATTTCCTATATTTTGATATTTTCCTTTGTAGCTTGGTTTACTAAATAATTTCTTCTTCTTATAAAACCTTTTAATACTTTTGACCAGATGGGAATTTCTTCATCGATATTAGATGATGATTCCTCACCACTTTAACTTTCAACTTGAAATTTATCTATCTAATTTGAAGAATTGGTCTTGAAGGATATAGAATTAATTTTTGGTTCATCTACCTCTTCTCAGTTCACTTTCAGATCTTATACATACATTATTAACTTTCCAGTCAACACTTTTAAAGGGAGGTTACTATTATCAAAAGACAATTAAATAGAAACCAAGGTTCCTCAATATATTTCCGTAAGACACCCTAATAGTCACATGATTTGGTCTTTATCAAAAACTGGAATCCCTAAATAATTCATTATATTAAATATCTCATTGAACCTGCGATACATGTATGAAATAATATCATCAAATTTCATTTTAAATTTATGATATTTAATTATATATGTATTTAATAAAATTTCTTTTAAACTATTTGTTCCGTCATGAGAAATATGTAATATATCCAAAATTTTAAAAGTAGTTTTACATGCAGATATTCTGTTAAACTCTTCATCTCGTATGGAATAATACAAGGAATTCATGGATTTTCAATTATTGTTATAATCATTTTTAGTAGCATCATCCCATGTAGCTTTATCTACCTTAATTAATTCATATTTATCATCTATAGTAGTTCATATTTAAAAATCCATACATTCAATGTGAATTAATAAGAAACTAAAATCACGGTTGAAAATATTTTAAAAACCTTTTATTCAAAATTTTGGTCAGAGTTAGTAACTCAAGAGGGAGTGAATTGAGTTCCTAATAAAAATTCCAATTAAAAAAGTTTAAATAAAATCCCCCAATTAAAAAAATATACCAATTAATCAAAAGAGTAGCTTAATATAATTTTTATTTTTTAAAAAACTCCTCAACGCTTGATTACTACTCAGTTAAAATAACATGAAAATTAATTTAACTTTTGAAATAAATTTACACAATCAATTAATTATATAAAAACTAGTCAATATTTACTTTCATAGTACCAGTTTTGTTTAAAGTTTAAAACAAATATAGTTTTAAATGTTTCCAAAGAATTAAATAAAACAAAATCACATATAAGAATAAAATAAGGAGTTCAATCTCATGGTGAGACCTAATTACCTTCTATCAGAAATCACTTGTTGCCAATCAAATTATATAAATATAATCTAATCCCCAACATAGATTTGGTAACACATAGAATCATACAATCTATCTAGGCCATACAAGGACATTTTCTACTATAAACTTGGGAAAAAAATAACTCAATCCACATAGGGACCACTTACACAAACTACGTAGGAGAGAAGATAAAAGGATACTGAATATAATATCTAATATTATCTAATTCTAGTGTAGGATTCAGCATGTGTTGATAAAAAAATAAAAGAACACACTGATCGAATATAAAAGCAACAACCAGAAAGAGAAAGTTGTAAAAATATAGAAAAGGTAGATCTCCTCAGTCTAAATTTCTAAATATTCTTGAGTCTCCATGGATGTGTCTTGATGAAGATATAGATCCATTTATATTAAACTATCTTTTAAATATAGCATCATAAATCTATAGTTTTCTATCTATAAAGAAAGATGTTGATCTTAAATGAGTTTTTCTATTTCAAAGATGAAATTCTGTAGGATTGAAACATGTAGGATCTCAAGTAATGATCCTTAAATTATTCAATATGTGAACTTCTTGAACACGTATTCTCTCTCATCTCCTTGTGAACAAGGGAAACATTCTTCTAATATATATCATTTCAGGATGGAGTGTCCATTTGAAGAACAACCATCACGATCCTCTACATCTTCATACTGAGATTTGAAATTGAATTGAATATTTTCCTATAATATTTAAGAATAATAATTAAATAATACATAAACTTAACTTCAATAATATATCCATTGGGATCATTTAATTCAAACGTACCAGAATATAAATGGCGGGACAAGATGAAAATGACTCATGTCTGTAAGTTTGTCAAGCTGGTGGTAGGTCATCTAACGATGACTCATGCTCAGTGGTGACTCATGTTCTGAAATGACTCTTATGATAATAGGTAATATTTAGTGGTAACTCATACTCATTAGTGAATCTTCTGATGAAAATTCATCTCTAGTGGTGACTCATACTCAACAATGACTCTTCCGACAATATGTCATTTTTAGTAGTGACTTGTGTTCAATGGAAACTCTTCTGATGATAGGTCATATTCAATGATGAATCATACTCAGTGGTGACTCATATAATAGTAGGTATTATTAAGTGGTGACTTATACTCAATAGTGACTCATCTTATGGTTGGTCAGGTTTGGTGGTGAATCATTTCTGGCGGTTAGTCTTTTCTGGTGGGGACTCATTCCTGGCGGTGAGTCTTTTCTGGAAGTGACTCATTCTTGGTGGTAGGTAATGTTTGATGGTGAATCAATACTAGTAGTGAGTCATCTCTGGTGGTGAATCAACTCTGGTTTTTAGTCTTTTCAACACTTAGTCAAATTTTCATTACATTTGTTTATATTATAAAATGTTATCATAAAACATATAACTCATTAGAAAAAATAATTAGCCTAATTTATGATAATTAAAACAAGGATGTTCCCTCAAATAACTAAGTTTTACTATAGATAAAAATATTTTTACGTATATTTATTGAAATAGTCAAATAATTGACACTGAACAATGAGATAGTTATAGTAGAAAACCAAAAAGAGTTGTAATGCTCAAGGATTATACAACTTTGGAATTAATTTAGGGAAAAATTCATTGATGATTAAAACTCACAGTTAATCAGGTGATATAATCCATCATATATATACATCTACAAGATGAAGATAGTTTTGGAATATAGTCTATTCAATTTTTGATGATGAGGACTAGGAATATATATTTCAACTATTTAAAAACCAATCCAAATATCCAATTATGGGGTCGCATGTTACTATATCTACCTTGGAATAAGTTCTATAAACGTTAGAAGTTGGTCCATCATAACAACGAGATAAAATGCCACATCCTTAGGATATGAAATCACATAGAGAAATTATAGTTTATAAGGATAGTCCTCCAGATGGTGTTTATTTAATGGTTAGGAATATTGAAGATAATGAGAATTCAGAAGAAGACAAATAAGATGTGGATATAGAATGAGAATAAAATATTGAAGAACATTCCAAGACCAACACTATGACGTCACAACAACATTTTATACATCCTCCACTATTGGAATCATGGAAAATGAAATGTATGACACACTATCCACAATTTCATTGGTTAATTAATAATCTCGGTACATAATTTCTATGAATTATTAGTGGAACAAATCATTTTTAAGATGAATGTGTTTTGTATATTAGAAGATATTTAACAAAAATAATAGATAAAGACTATGATTATATCACCTAAATTTAAGTTATAGTTTTTTTAAATAGACATCATTATATGATTCAATGTTACAAGTTTGATTTAGAATGTGAGATGTGTTTGTGAGATGTACTTGACAATAGTTTCTACATTTAGTGTATCTCCAAATTTACTCCACACACATGTGTGAACAAAGGCCTATCATGGGATCACATGACCATAAATACTAAATTAATTTCAAATATTGTTATTTAAATGATAATATAATATCAAGACATTCTAGTTGT
The DNA here is from genome assembly GCA_963277665.1 of Viscum album. Classification (NCBI taxonomy): domain Eukaryota; kingdom Viridiplantae; phylum Streptophyta; class Magnoliopsida; order Santalales; family Viscaceae; genus Viscum; species Viscum album. Next base: position 197,007,357 of record OY728121.1, on the reverse strand, counting down.
TCCGATGGTAGAGAGAATCAATAGCATTTTGGGTAGGATATTTCTTATAGAAAGGAATGGGTTTCATAAGAAAAGGTTATTGTGAAAGATTATAATGGCTATGATAACTCTTATAAAGTATTAACTCAAGTCATAAATATTTCATGTCACAAAAATCAGATTATAGATCTATTATTTACTGTTGAATATGTTAACTAATATTACCAATTTTTTCAGTTGAAAATAGTTTTTGATATATTATTTTGGATGTTTTTATGTTACGTGGATCTATTTAGACATTGTGAAAAAATTATTCAGATTAATAGAACATTTATGTAAGGAAAGTAATCTATTAAATTATTTATTACCACCAAATAGGATGGTAATCAAACCCATACACCTTTTACATTTTCTATTATTGATAAGGTTTACTTATCATCTTGGAGTTGGTTCTTATATTCTCTATGAGTGTTTGTGATCTACATGGAATGATTTTGTCTTATTTTTGATCAGAATTGAGTGATCAAGGAGGCATTTCAGTCTCAGGGTCCTTTATAGTGACCACCCATCAGAAATCATAGATATTATATCAGAAACATTTAAAGTTGAAGGATGAGTCCATGAAGAAATAAATCATCAAGGTTGATATGTACAGTTTTTTGAAAAAATATATACAATATTTACTATAATATGTTTTATTATTTTTTCTTGTTTTATAGAATATGAAAATAAAAAATAGATAATGAAGAATCATTTTTAAGTTATTCATAGTGATAATCATAAAATTTATGACTACATGATGAAAATTGAAAAGGATATATGGTCACTTACACATTATGATGGGAGGAGATATGGGCATATGACGATCAACATCATGGACTACATTAATTGAGTCTTCAAGAGTGTTTAGAAGATACCCATCACAATTAATTAAAAATATTAGATTAGATATAAATTATTAACCATATTTTAAACAATATTTTCTTTATATTTATTTATTGTGAGAACTATGGGTAGGGATACATCACCTTTGACATCTTTCACGGATATCTGGGGGATTTTTTTCTTGACTAATATCAGTGGACTGTCTAGGGTTTAATCTAATAAAATCACAGTAAATAATATCTATAAATATTATTAATTATAATATTGGAAGTTAAAATATAATTTCAGTATAATTTTTTAAATTTAAATTATAGTTTTAGTGTAAGAATCCTACAATTGCATAGTGATGTGTTTTTTGTAAAGATAAAAACATGATGAATTTTATCTGGAAAGAGGGATGATATATGGTCATGATTTCTAGTGTGATATTTACTGGATTAAGTAGCGGATACTATATTTTTTTGTTGATTAATTTGACTAATATGGGCATAGGTTTTAGGTCACTGAGTTCCATGATCATTTTACTGGAAGCAGTGGGTGTGTGCTTATCATTTTGTTGGAGTAACATTACTATAATTGTAGTAACATCCAATAATTATAGTTTCCTTTCCCACATGAGACTGCAATGTATGCTTCTATGTTTTTATATTGGATGTATTATATAGATTTAATGTATCAACTATAGGGTATTAATGAATTTCATATTTCTCTTTGAATGCCTATAGATGAATATCAAAACTTCAGTCTATCTGTTGATGCACCAACGCTTATACTGAACCTTATTAGGCTATAAACAAGAGGTAGGACAAGTTTAACCCATTTTTTAAATGATATGGATTTTCCTTTTAAATGGGAACCAACACACTGGTGTGGTTTATATATGCTATAAGGTCACACCTGCACATGTTTCCAAAGATGTATAAGGAAATCATCAAAAAATACACATGATTGATATACACTAGAGATTAAATAACATTATTTACATAAAATAATTATAAACTTTTTATAAATATTAACTTCATATACTTTTATTATTGAGTCTCAACTTCCCTTGGATGGAAGTTGTATTTTTTTCAACTATCTTTTTTTATTGTTAATTTAATCATGAAAATTTGATCTTTTTTTGTGATGTATTGATTATCCAAAAAATATCCCATGAATGAATATAGAGTCCTATAAAGAAACCCATTAAATTATATGACTCGAGAATATGATTATGAGAACTGATATTTAATCTTGAGAAGAAGATCAATGAAATTAGAATAATTTTAGTGACTTTATAAAAGTATGAAATTTGAGTTTCCAAAATTTATAATCCTAAGGAAAATGTCATATAAAGATTCTTGTGTTGTGTTTTCATGATCTAGACATCATAAAGATATTTATATTAATTATTCAAGCCTATTTTAGTGACATTAAAAGAGGATGATTCTCTTGATAAAGAAAAAAAATTCATGAATTTTTACGAATAATATAGATAAAGTTGAGTCACTCCTTGATCCATCATTAAATTTTTAAGTGATTATTATTTAATCATGAACATATGAGTTTGAAGATGAGCAATACATTGCTTTTTAGATTTAACTGGAATATGAACATGTACTTCACAAAATCTCTCAATAAGAAATGAAGGATAAAATGATTAACTTATGCTGCTGTATTTAAGAAAGATAAGGAATGATGACTTAAATGTGTTATTTACTATTATGGTGAAGAATTTATCTTGAAGAATATGATTAATTTGATTATATTTATGATTAAAATAAATATTCATTCAACCATGTGAGTGGTAATAATTAAGGGTTTTTTGGAATATTTCTTGAGTTGAAAAGGAAAATCATGGGTTCCAAAATATGGTTATTTTATAACCTAGATTATCAGATTGAAATAAAAATTCTTATGATTATACCATTTGTAGATATTGTAAATAAGAGGATAAATTTAATATATCTACACATGCATATGTGCGGTTGAGAATCCGATTCTATAACGGGTGTGCAACAAGTGAGTTGATTGAATACATCACTTGGGACATCAATGTTACATGAAAATAAAGTGAGCAGGTGAAGAGAGAATAAGACGCTCTTAGAGAAGATACAATGAGTAATCTGAGAAGAGAAAAATTTTTTCTCAGGGAAAAAGAAAGAGCTAATAACCTGTATTGATGGATAGATATAGTCAAGCAAGAAGAAGAATAAGGGAATTTTTTGAGAAAGAGAAGTTCCAAACATTCATTATGGAAAATATCAAAAAATATTTTTAGAATATAAAATTTAGTGTAAAATATCTTGATATATTTTTTATAGGATTATTTATTTATTCCTTGTTTTGAGAAATCTATCAAATGGTTTCAAGAAAAATTGAGAAGTTGTGCAAAGATGAATAGATACTGTGTTGCATGTATAGTTGTTAAATATTTGAAGGTAGACCAAGACACTTTTTTTAGAAATAAGATTACTCTTATTGATGTTGTGACATTAGGGATATATTGATAATCTACTTCAAGAGGAAGAATGTGTTGAGAATAACTGTAAAATCCCAAAAACCAAGGTCCTATATCTGGAGCTAAAAAAATAATCTTTACATTTATATCTTTGATACCAATAAATTTGAACCAATTTAAACCATCCAAAATTTATAAAATTAAAGGAAATATTGGATCAATTTTATACTGCTGTACATTTTAGGTTTATAGTTTTATATAATTAGGATAAACTCTTACATATCTTAGAAAAATAAATAACTAGCACATAAAAATATATATCATTCCCTAAAATTTCTTCATATATATAACTTTTATTAGACATACCCTACTTAAAAACTTTATTTATAAGCCAGGGAAAAGAAACATAAGAAAAGGGTGAGCTCAAATGCTCACTAAGGGTAAATAATAGAGATATTAATGATCATATAAGATTAACATGAGAAAAAGGTCATGAGAACATGAGCTCAACATTTGAAAACCATACCCTACATATAATAGATCATAATTTTGAGTCATGTAATAAATCATGGATGTTCATAAGACATGAATAATAAATTATTTAAATATCACAAGCCATGATCCTAACATTGGAATAAGACATCGAATTGTGGCATACACATAAGCATATAAAATCATTTCCTTAGTCGTCAAGGATCTTTTCCTAGACTATCATAGTGTAATGGGTTAACTCCCTAAACCATATTTTTAGTCATGTTTTACTCCCAAGACTATCAATATAGTTAAGTATCACTCTTAAGACTATCATAGTTATCGGGGTTCACTCCCAATATTATCATAGTGGATATATTCCCTCACTAAACTGGGTTTAATCTCCATTCTATTACTATTTATCTCATGAGATATCAATATTTACCCAATGCCTGGGAGGGATATATAAGTCCCACCCATCACATAATTAAAATCATACATATGTGTTCCATAATATCATAAATCATTCATGATATCAAAACCCATAAAAAAACATTTCATAAACATTTCATCATAATATAACTCATGGAAAAGAAATGGGATTCATAAACAACATGACATCATAAACACAAACCGTCTAGAGAAAGAATAAGGATGTCGTACTTGGATCATATCCCTATTAAATAATAAGTAACATCAAATAATGTTATCTTTTATGGAAAATTATTTTGAAGGATCACTTGGAAAAATTCTTAAGGAAAATAAAATTTCCATTTTGAAATAATTTTTTAAAAAATATATGAAATTATTGTAACGCCCTAACCTGGGTGTCACACACGAGTACCCTAATTTGGTTCACTACCAGATGTCAAGCATGCCTCCCTATACGCTAGAGGCTGCCAACTATTAGCGAGGTTCAATATCCATCATAGGGAGACTATACCCTATTTATGAAAGGAGCACAAAAATGGAAATAAATAATAATAAAAAGATATTACCAATAACTAGAGTATTTCCAATGTCACAAGAGGACCAAAATTGGAAATACAATATCAAAACTAAACATTAGATATACTATGCCAAAGTATTTTCCAAGTGTCAAAATGAAAACCCAAAAGTAAAGACATTGAAAACCCCCCAGTGGGTCCTGAAACATGTTGGGTTCCCTCATCCATGATCCATCCTAAATCATATATCTAACACATGGACTTTTCCCTTATCCTATCTTCCATAAATAAAGTCTATTTGGGTACTAATTAGGAAGCCCGAGTAGGGTTTGAGTATAACTCAGTAGGCCACCACAAACTGTCTCTAAAGCAATATCTAGGTAAAACCAGTGTATGAAGTTGAATAAATAATAAATAAAATCAATAAAGTAAATAATTTACACTTATTCAATTACTGTTTATTTAACCATATAACACTTAGTTTCCCGGGGACACCCAAAATTTCAATACTTACTTCAGTCCGTGCCAGAGTCTGAACTATCCTTGAGGGATATCATATCTCAAAATTCCTCTATCACCATTCTTCATCCCAATTAAAAATTGAATTCCATTATTACCATTCATTGTCTCAATTCTCTTATGAATTCAATTCTCACCATTCATAATTTCAATTCACATATGAATGCTATTATTACCATTCATCATTTCAATTCGCACATGAATGCCATTGTTACCATTTAACATTTAAATTCTCACATGAATTCCATTATTACCATTCATCATTTAAATTCACACATATCTCAATATCACATTAATTAATTCACTAATTAATTATTCAATTTAAACAGTTTTATATTCACATCATTCCATTAATTAATCCAACAATTAATTAGTCAAATTAATTTCATTAATTAATTAAACAATTAATTAATCACCTCAACCATATTAATTAATTCAATAATTAGTTAATCATCTCATTCAATTTTATAATCATAAAAATATCTAATAATTAATTTAGAAATTAATTATTAAAATTCAATATTTTTAATATAACAACATTCAATTCAACAAATAATTATCCAATTTCAATAATCTCAATGTGTCAATAATTAATTCAAAAATTAATTATTCCAAATAAATAAATTTCATAATTCCAACAATTAACATTAATTAATTAATAAAGTTCAACAATCTCAATAACTCCATAATTAATTCAACAATTAATTATTTAAATTCACAATCCCAATATTCTCAATTTGACAATTTCCATCAATTAATTAATTCACCAAATTAATTAATTAAATAAATAACTTAATTAATAATCATATAATTAAAATTATACAATTACTTAAAAATAATTTAAATTAAGACTTGGTGATTTGAATTATATACCACCAACCTCAATTTTTTGAAAAATGATCACTAATGGAAAATCCCCAATTTTAGTGAAATAAAGATGTAGAACGAGATCTGGATCTAAAACCCTAATTCAAGTTTGGACAATAAAGATCCCATAATTTTATATTTAGATCTAAGAATCATATATTTAGATCCAAAAAATAGAGGATAAAGTCTTGGGAGAGACATAAGAGAAGAATGAAACCACATGAGATTAGATCCTCTTACCGGGAGGGGTGCATATCTTCAATTTGGGATTTGAATCATGAATAAAAGAAGTTGGAAAGGATTGGAATCTATCTAGGAGCCTCCAAAATTATGAAATAATTTTTAGGGTTTAGCTAGGAATGATTAGGGGTTCAAATGAGGGTTGATTAATTTTTAAAAATAAATTTTGTGTTAATTTAAATCCTGTACATGGTTTTCCAAACCACACACCTTAATCATGTGCCACTTGTTATGTGTTTGAGGTTTCTACTTTTAGGGTACATAGTTTGAAAAACCATACCCTAGATGTGAAAATCACCACTTCCTAGGTTCGTATAGTTTTATAGACTAGGGTGCACATTTTGGGAAAACCGTGCGCCAACCGTGTCCTTGCCCACTTCCTTCCAAAATTTTAAATTTTCACCCAATTTCACCCCAAGTGAAAACTAAAAAAAGTATACTCAAACAAAGAAATATGAATACTTGAAATTAGTTCAATAAATATCTAGAAAAGGATGGGATATTACAATCTTGCCACCTTATAATATCTCATCCCCATGCTGTACTCACAAGTATTACTAAGATTTAGAGTAAAAAAGATTAGGCTACTGAGTCCTCATATTTGATTATTTCTCCCATGTTTCCTCCTAAACATGACCATATTACCACAATACATGAACTATCAAAACGGTATTTCCCCAAAAAAATTTCTCACTATGATCCAACACTTGTATTAGATGCTCCTCAAAGGACACATCATCCTAAATCTCAACATCATCTACATCAATCACATGAGAAGGGTTCGGGTAATACCATGGAAGTTATGACACATGAAAAATATCATGCATATCAATACATCTCTGTGGAAGATCCAATCAATATACAACTAGCCCGATTCTCTCCACAACCTCAAACGGCCCGACAAACCCAAGCACCAACTTTCCCTATCTCCGCATCCTATGGTGACCCAACCTAGGTGACACCCGAAGGAATATATGTTCAACCTATGTAAAATATAAGGGTTATCAATGTATATCAGTATAAAAATTATGCATGCACTTATCTATATCTATACACTTCTGAATCAACTGAACCTACTCTAATGTCTCCTACATGAGACTCAGTCCCAACAAATCAGACTCACCTACCTCCATCCAACATAGAGGTTATCTGCATGGCCTACCATAAAAAGCCTCGTATGGTTAAATCTGAATAGTTTCATGATAACTATTGTTATAGGAAAACCACACAAGTTTCTAGTGATTTTCCCAAGACCCACCTATTTATATAACACACACTCATAGCATATCCTCAAGAACTTGTATAGTATGCTCTAACTTCTCATCTATCTATGGGTGCATTTCCATACTCAACAAAACCTGTATACCTAACACCTTCTGTAATCCGTTCTAAAAGAATGAATTAAAATGAGAGTCATGGTATGAAACCATAGTCTATGGAAACCCATGTAGATGGAATATCTCTTGAACATATAGTTATTTAAATTGATCCATTAAGAAGGCCTCCCATACTGGTAAGAAATGTTCCACCTTTTCAACCTGTCCACAATCATCCAAGTAACATTTTTCTTCAGAGACATTCTTGGGAGACCCACCAAAAATTACATTTTCATGACATCCCACTTCCATTCCAGAATAGACAATGACTATAGTAAACCACCTGGTCATTGATCCTTGGACTTCATTGACTGGTGGGTGTAGCGTCGTGTCATGAACCATGCTATCTCCTTTTTCCTACCCGACCAAAAAAACTATCATCACAGGTAATGGTACATTTTTCTCACACTTGGATGCACCCCACACTTTGAGGAATAGAAATCTTTCATCTACTCCTCCCGAACGCTCATTGGCACAACAACCTAATTATTGACATAGATGATCTCTTCCTCATATATTCTCCAATATGATAGTGACTCCCCACCTTCAAGGATCTTCATCAAGGTCAAGAATTCTGGATCCTCTTACTTTCTATCCCCTATCCATCGCTAAGGATTTTACTCTATTGAAACTGATAAAAGAGTCATATTCTCTAGATTCACCTAAACCACAACATGCATTTCATCCAGTAGAGTCATCATCATCCACTCAGCGCTAGACTCTTAAATAACACGAGTGCAAGTTTTCATGCATAAAGCATCATCAACACTATTTAACTTTTTAGGCATATAATCTAGATCAAAATAAAATGATTTCATATACTCTACTCATCTCTAATGTTACAAATTCAAATATCATTGGGATAAGATATACTTTACGATCTTATAATCTGTATACACAGTAAAATTCTTACCCAACAGATAATGTTGCAGACACTTTAAAGCATAAACCACAACAACCAACTCTAGCTCATGAATATTGTAGTTCCTCTCAAGTGGCCTCAATTTTCGAGACTCGTACGTCACAACTAAATCTCCCTACATCAACACTGCTCCAATCCCTATCCCATAAGTGTCACAAAATGCCGTGTACACCTCACCTGACTCAGGTAAAATCAAGATTGATGCCGATGTCAATAACTTATTCAAATCCTAGAAGGAATTATCACATGATTCCGACCATTCAAACTTTACCAACTTCTTGGTCAACCCGAAATATGTGCTTCCAAATGCGAAAAGTACTGAATGAACCTTCAATAATATCACGCTAACCCAAAAAAGTTATAGATATCAAACCCCTTTTCTGCTGATCCTAAGAAACAACTTCTTGAACCTTCTTTGGGTCTACCAAAACACCTTACTCCATGATGACTTATGTAACACCCCAATATTTCATGGTACATTGTCTTCAATAGATTTCATTGCACGCAACACCGATTTGTCTTACATAACATGAAATATTGAGTTTCTATGAAACAACACTTTAATGTTGTAATTATTTAAATGATATATTTATAAGTTATCCTTTAAATATAGTAATATAAATAGTAATATTTTTTTAAATTCTATTTAAAATTTTTTCACATAAATAAAACATATTTTTAATGAAATGTATAAGTTTAGGTAAAATTGTTATATATTTAGAAATAATATTTTCTTAAAGGAACTACTTTTTATGTCATTTTTGTGAAAAATAATAATATTAATTTTAGAAACTTATAGAAATTGAATTTTTTAAAATATATTTCATTTTTTAATTTGGAATATCAAAATTATATTAGAGTTAATTTTTGGTATTTTTCTGAAAACATTCTATTTTGGATGAATAGTGAAAAACACTCCAATGTTGTTTAAAAATCAACTTTTTTCATTTAAAAAATTATTGTAATTGAATTTTTTTTAAACTCAAAATAGATAAATAATATATATATTAACCAAATTTAGGTCATTATAATTATATTTATAATTTAATTAGATATAAAAATTCATTGAACTTTTTTAACATCTTTTTCCCTACCTTCTAGCCACATTTACAGATTATCATTAAACGTAATTTTACCACTTCTGTGAATTGAATTTTAAAAATATGAATTAAATTGTTTTAATATGTATGAAAAATTTGATTCAATAGGATAAAAATATTTTTTTGTGAATAATAACTTTTTAATTTAATTTTGCACGGTTAAAGGTAAATATGGTGACTAAAGGTAAAAATAATATTATAATAATATAAAATTACCCTAACACTTGTCCTAATTTTACTGTATAAGTGTGTTTCAATGAAAATCAAGCTTAGATAAAATATATTATGCTTTTTAATCCACTTGTGTCAGATTAAGACATTTATTATGTTTTATTTAAAGAAGAGTTAAAAGTGTCATTTTCAAAATTTGATAACTAAATAAATTTTAATATAGGGTTATAAATAATATAAATTAAACTATAAATATTAATTGTAACAATATGAAATTTATCTACATAATTATAATTTATTTATAATTTTTATATATTATATAAATAAATTTAATTGTGCCACAATGATGATGCAGTAATTGATTTAATATAGGAAGAATCAAATAAATGATATTATTAATATTAAAATAAATATAATTACACTTAATAAATGATATACACTAATTTTATAGATAAAATAGACATGTTAGTGAAATTTTTGAATTATTGTTTTGAAGTTATCATGTTGATTTGATATTTTTAAAAATGAAAATATTAAAAAGTTACAAAATTGACATAGATGATATTTTAAAATAAATATTGTTTTATTAAGTGATATAAAAGTAATAAAAATATAATTTTGGGCAAAAAAACTTGGATAGTGATAAAAAATTCATAAATTATCCACTTTAGGTTCATTTGTAATTTTATAGTAACTATAGTAACCATGTAGTGTAGAAATACAAGAAGACATGGTAAGAGTTAAACTGTTTAACTAGGGGTTAATACTAAAAGAAAAGGTTAATTTTATGACCTTAACATTTATAAAATATATTTTTATAGATTATTTAGACCCATAATAATATTATACTCGAAATAAATCACTTTGGAGCTATTATAAATCTAAAATAAATTTATAATAAATTAATATTTCAAGATTTTCCTAAAGTGACCCTGACCTCCCTTATAAAAGAGAACTTCTCATTATCTTTAATTCATACCTCCAAATCCCTTTGGATTAGCCAAAACCGCCCCATTGCATCTCTAAAATTCCCTCAAATCATTTTATATGCCTTACATTGGGATGAAATCCATCTTAAGGAGTCATTTTGTGAAAATCAAAAAGAGATACCCGAAAAAGAGGTAATCATTTTATCAAACTCTTTCAAAATTATTTTCTTCTTATACTTGCACTTCCTATTTTGTTTACATAATAAAATAATAAATACAGAATATAATATAATATTATATGTTTTTATTATTATTTTACAACCATATTCCATATTTTACCCATCCTATGAAAAATAATTACACTATGCGTGCATACGTACGACTTACCGTTTCGACGTCGTGGTGTAAACTATTTTTCATGTACACATTATTTCTATGTATATAACTATAAATATTAGGGATTTAAATGATAAATAGGACATGATATTTTTTATTTAAAATTTATATTACATACATTTATACACTATTTAACCACTAAGGAAATGATACCATCGCTTGTGCATACATATGGCTTACTGTCTCCACGACGCGATGAGATTCATCTTCCATATTCACCATCCAAGAATGATTATAAAAATATATATTATGAATAAGTATGAAATACATGACATAATAATTATAATATAATATATATATATGTATGTACATATATTTCATTCACTTACTTCCATTCAATATGATAAGAAAACAGAAACTGCGTTCATGCATACGTACGTTCTACCGTCTCAATGAATGGTCTATTCCATTTCAAATATTTATCTATTATATATACTAACATTCTGAATATATATGATATATAAACTGTAACACCCCAAGATTTCATAGTGTGTTATTTCTTCAAAATAATTCAATAACTTGCACTACACGCAACACCGAGTTCAAGCGCACCATGACTTACCAAACAAGCCGTTCAAAAAAGGTTATGAATAGTATTAAATAAATTTTAAACTTTATATAATCCTTATAATTTTAGAATCCATATTATGAGTTTCTTAGACATAATGTAAGAACAAATTCATCTTCAGTATTGTAGTTTTACCAACTTTTAATAGTGAACCCTTTTTAAATAAAATATTTTAAACTTTTTGACTAAATGGGGACATCAAAAAATTTAAAATAAAACATCCCAAGCTTCCACGGTACGCTTTCCTTTGAATAAAATAGTAGCGTGTGTTGTACGCAACTTCGAGTTTTAACACACACCACAACCGATCAAACTAGCCGTTATGAATAGTAATACTTAATTTTTTTGAAATTATATATATTTTATATTTAAAAATGGACTTCATTTTTGGATTCGTAATATCAAATTTAGCCTAAGGTGAAATTTTGGTACTTTTCGGATAACTTTCAAATTTTGATGAATAGTAAAAATTACTAAATTTTAATTAAAAACAACTTTTTTAATCAAAATAATTAATAGTGATAAATTATGAATTTGAGTGGTTTTAAAGTATATTTAGAATATATTTTTACCATTTAATATAATTTTGGTCATTGGACATAATTTTACAATTAAACCGAACATAAACAAGTGTCAATCTTTTGATAGTTATTATCTCTTAAAAACACGCTTTTTGTTTTGACAGCGGGAATTAATTTTAAATTAATTTCTGCCACTTCTGTGTTTTGAATTTAGAAAAATGGATTCCATATTTGGAATCAGGATGTTCAAATTGTGTAAATAGGTAACTTTTATTTTTAGACATTTTGAATAATTACTGCGGTAAATATTTTATTTACCATGGTTAAGGATAAATCCGGTAAATAAAGGTTAAAAAATAATATTATAATAATACTAAATTACCCTAAAACGTGTCTTAACCCTATTGGTTGATACATGGTCGACCATGGGCATCTTTGGGTCAATTTTGGGACCCCATTGATCCACTTGTAAGTGATAATGACACTTTATTTTAATTAAGTTAAAATGAATACAAAAATGGCATAAGCTTACATCTTTTAAAAGAACAATTTTTACATAGGGTTATACATGTTGGATTTTCGATTATAAATATTCATTAGAAAGATAAAAAGATTTCCTACATAATGATATTTTATTTATAATTTTTAAACATCAAATAATTTAAATTATTAATGACACAATAATGATGCAATGTTTACCTCATTAATAAATCATTTAAATAAATAAGATTATAATGATTAAAATATTATCTAAAACCTGTCCAATTCTTATTGGTTGATGTTATTTAGAATAGGAGTCATCTTATATTCGACCTCAATGATTTTTGGACCATTATAAACCGAATATAATTATATTATAAAGTAATACTTTCACTCTTTCCTAAAGAGCCCCTCCTCTCCCTTATAAAAGGAGACCACTTCTACTCATTCCTCACACCTCTCAAGCCACTTGGCTCGTCCAAACTCTGCCCAAATAAGCTCCCCACATCCCTCTCCTCCTCCTTGAAGCTTCCCCTTAGGCAGAAAGCATTTCAAGAAGTCATTTGGTTCCAACCAAAGTGAGTTACCTAAATTAAAGGTAACATTTTATCTTAAATTATTTTCAATTATTTTGCTTCTCCAACCCCCAAACTCTTTTTATTTCCTTTCTTTTGTAACAACACCAGTATCCAAAATATACTAGGATGTTGTTATAAGAAGGATTAAAACTACACATTCACACAACTCCATCTAATGGATGATGAACATAATGTTTCTGTGGATGGCAAACTAACGCCTCACGAAACGATGATTGTTCAAATACATCTTACCGCCTCTCATGGTGGCCATTAGGATGGAACTGTAATTAAATATGATATTAATGATATATATTTTATATATAAGCTTATGTAATTCCATTTTATTTCATACAATTATTCGTTTCATTTTGTATATACATACGATAATTTCATTTGAGGAAGTGCGGACTACCGCCCCCTTAAAATGATATGACTCGTTCATACCACACATGGAACATATAAAGGATGGTGTTAATGAACTTAAGTAACATATATAAAATATTATATTTTACTGGAATAGTAATATACCTATGTATCATTTGGATTCGATTCTTTTAAAATAAAAATTAAATGGAAGTAGCATTCGTGCGTACGTACGGACTACCGTCTCCACGGACGCGATGAGATTCATTCTCCATCGTATCCATTCAAGTATAATTATCATTTTATGATTTTAAAATGATGTTTAAGGACTTGATAACATTCTGGATATGAATAATATACATCCCATTAATAATGAATATGGCTCACATAACAAAGAATATAAAGTAAAATGAACCCGTTAACACCTGAAATGACGATAATTCTAAGATATTATTAACAAATCAATGTTAAAAGATCATATATGATATCATATTAAAGTAACTGATTCTTGTATTATTCAATAACAATTATTTCACCATTATACAGGAGGTAAACCTACCATCGACCAAGGAAAAAGTACAAAGTAAGGGATTCTCTTATCTCACTTTCAATTCCGTGAGATTTCCATTGTTCGCTACTAAATTATTGAAAGTGGTGTATTGTGTACTTCCATTTGATATATATTATCATGATTCACTTTATATTCATGTTATTCTGTAAATAATTTGGTGGTTATTAACTTTTGGCCATGCAACTCAGTTGATTAACGTGGTAAGGGGTTTCTTGTCTCACTTTTAATTCCGTGAGAATTCCATTGATCACCACTTAATTATTGCATGTGGTGTATGTGTACTACCCATGATTGTATTCATTGTGTAATATACTTTATTTTATGGGTATTTAAATCATCATGGTATGATCTTTCTTTCATGGGTGTTTGTTTCTTAAGTTACCTAATCAATAAGGGAATTTGAGATTTCAATTTCCACTCATTTGGATTTATGCATATTTCATTGATTATATTACCCCAAGATTATGTGTGGAATCACTATTCATTTGATTATGTCATAATTTACACTCCCCTTCCTGTGGATATACTTTTGATACACATAATCACTCCATTGAAAATTCTCAAGTCATTGATATGAATTTGATAAGAGTAATTTTAACTCTTTCACCATTTGTTGAGTTAAACATCCAATTCGTTGGTGTTGTTTTTACAGGAATATGTGTGAATATACTTTGATTGTCTTACACTGAATATTCAATCATATTTAGTGTATTTATATTTGTCACACATAATTATGTCATTGATTTATCCTTAACCTAAGGATACAACCTTTATGAGAGATTTCATCTCAATTTACATTCCATTGAGACTTCTTTGATGATATACACCAAATCACTTTTATGTGGTGTATATAATGTACTTTGACATAGAATATCATGATTCCCTTTATTCTCATGATATTACAAAGTTTTGATTACCTCAATTATTTGTATTCAAGTGTCTCTTTTGGTTAGAATCTCTAACTAAAATACCATTTTTAAATGTTTTAAAGACTTATTCATCTAAACCTTTCTCATTAATGTCCATGTTTTAAAAATGGTTTTAAGGATTTATATGGACATTAAAGTTTAGAAATCAAAACTCCTTTTAAAAAAGTTTCAAAGTGGTATGGGACACTTTGATTCAAAAATCTATTTTTAAATGGCTTCTTGACAAATAGTGTGACTTTTAAATGTTTTCAAGAAAAGGGGGATATTTCTCTCAAATAGTTTTGATGATTATTTTCATCTATGTCAACATCCTTCATTATTCATGATTGAGGTTAATGTGATACAATACAATCTTCCATATTGTATCAAATGAGTTATATTTGACTGTGGATGTTCTATTTTTATACCATTCATGGTTTGTGGTTAAAGTATTGACATTTCGTATGCTAGTTTTAATACGAATGTTTATTTTATGCTTAAACCTATTCATATGAGGAATGCATTGGACTTAATAAGTGACGGGTGGAGCCCGCTATAGCTCCTCGATGCATCGGTAGGTCTCATGAGACAAACTAGTGTCTTGGCACAAGCCCTTGGCAAAATCTTATTTGTAGTCTTGGCACGAGGCCTTGGCTATGTGGTTATGATAGTCTGGCATTATGCATTCCATCATTATGAAAGTGGTTATTGATATTGCATGTGATCATTAGACTAGTAGAATATCCATGTGAGTAAGTAAATGGCATTATTTCATTTTACCTTTGCCATTTTATGCTGAAGTTCAAGTTTCAAAGGCTTTTGTTTTAGTTATAAATTGCCTTAAGTGTTTATGCTTATTTATGAAAGCTTCTGCTATAATGTTATCCTTACTGAGCATCCGAGCTCACCCCTTTCAATGTTTTATTTTTTTTCCAAGATTATGAAGAAGTAATTTATGAATGACCTGCAGGGATAGTATGAGGGGATATGAAGACAAGATGTTTTTTTATGATGTAATGTAAAAATTTATGGATGTATCTAGTTATTCCAAGGCTACTAAACTAATCGGTCTTTAGAGACTTGATCTTTCTCATGATCATGCCAATGTTATATAATAATGCACCGACTCTGGGTAACTAGGGTCGGGGCGTTACAGTTGGTATCAGAGGAAGTTTAGTACAAACCTTGGTAGCTAGATTTATATAAACTCTGATTAGAGAACGTAGACCTAAGATGAACTTTGAGGATTACTATAAAAGAACTTCCTAGAATTTTGGTATTGTAGAGATTTTGTGAGTTTTCCGAGCAATACATCCCTGTCTGGATACGAGCAGGTAGAGGCGGCTCTGGCACAGATGTACCTAGGGGTAAAACCCGAAAACACCGCTTTGAGCTAGACTCGAACGAGAACTGGTGCACGACAACGGGCCTTGCTGCACTCTTGGTTACGAAACTCCCGGGGGATATGCTTAGGATAATTTACATTTTCTTTACAAACCGATTTAAGTAATATATACATAAGATGAGAGTAAATGACCTTGGTTAATCCTAATATGTTTCAAATTGAGAATATGGTGACATTTTAATCTCTAAATGATTTTACGACTACTATTACTCACACAATGCTTTCTGGTTTTAGTCAATGGCTGGATTCCAAGGAAGTCATAGTGACTTTTAGAATGATGTACAAGGTGGGAACGGTGGTGGAAATGAGCAACAAAATGGAATGTTGATAGGCGTAAAAGATATCGTCTTTATGCCAAATCAGTTTTCCAAAAATATGATCAACAACATATATATTAACCAACTCCCAGACTCAACAAGGAAGAGAAAGGTGATAAATGATAAGATCTCCAGCAATGGAGACCATGGAGAAAAGAAACCTCAATTTTCATCATGCAGGAATTGTGGAAAGAGACACCCAGGAAAGTGTCTCAATGGGACAACGAAATGTTTTACGTGCGGGAAGGAAGGACATAAAGTGAAGAATTGCCGAAGAAAAATGAAGAGTACTATGGAAGAAGATAAAAATGGTCCCAAGTGTCCATTTACAGTCATTTGCCGTAAATGTAGGGGACCTGGCCATTACCCGAGTGAATGTCCTATTTTATAGGATATTTTCTTGCTCAAAGAAGAAGCTATGCGGAAATAAATGGTTGGAGAAAAATTTAAAAATTATTAGCACTCCTTGTTGATGGGTTTACTTTGGAATAATTTTCTCTTGTATTTGTAACCCCTCAGTTTGCCATGTGAGAATGATATTTGAGGAATAATTGTCTCTTCTCTTGTGGATATAGGTATAAATAACCATTTGGTTTTATATGATCATTGGGGTTTGAGAAAATGATAAGTTATTATAATTTGGGATGAAAATGCAAAGTATGATATAACATTTGTGGTTAAATTATGTTATTTTGAAAAATTTATCTCATTTTGGTAATATTATAGAATATAGTTTTTGAAAAAGGACAACACGTAGACCGTGTGACAACCTGTCGCGTCGGACAAAGCTGTGGGAATCGAACCCACAACCAAAGTGCGATTGGGATTTATCGCCTACCACTGGACTACATGAAGTCCCTGGTTAGTATGACTATTTTTTTTGTTAAATGATTTTATTGATCAATAATAAGATGATTTGGGTTCTTATGTCTTATCAAATGAATACCCTTGGTATAGGAAAATGATTTGGTGATTAAGTGATAAATGTTATTTTGGAAGATGTTTGTTTTGTTAGGAACACTATATGCCCAAGGAAAATAGAATACAATGAGGTTTCATTTGTAGAGTAATGGTGGTTTTTTATCTACATTTTTATTGTTGATTTATAGTGATTTGGGTTATTTATGGAAATGATTAACCTATAACAGAGAATATGTGATGATGTTAATTACTTTTAAGTATGTGACTTTAAGAGTATTTGATGTCATTTGGAGATACAATGTAACATGGGAGACTACATAATCAAATTCTTCTATGTTTTGGGTTTCAATATTAGTTTGGATTATATTAAAGGATTTTAAGGACAATTGGTTATTGAATGGTATCTATTTAACTTTGGGGTATTGTTGGTTTAATTTTAGAAATTAAGATTAGTGCATATTTATCTCAATGAATATCCTTTTGGGGGATCATTAGATCATTCACTAACCATTTTGGTTTTGATTAATCTTCAAAGACAATGTAAATATATGGTTTATCCTGCATGGATCATGTGATTCTATAGAAGTTTATTCTAGCTCTTCCAGTGTGACCAAGTCTTCTTGAATACTCATCGTTTAAAAAAAATTGAGTTAGTGGTGGAAATTTATTAAAGAATGAAAATCTACTTAAAATTTAAGTATATCTTATAATGTTCTTAGTCAATATCATAAATGAATTCATCTTCCTTATGTAATGTAACTTTAAAAAAAATGTTGTCCTAGATGGTACCTTAAATCATCACTAATTTATGGCTTTGGGATTGTTGGCCTTTTCATAGCCATGTTCTCTACCACTCTCCATCAGATAATTGATGGTTAGATTTCTCCTCCATATCCATATTTTCCTACATGGAACCCTAGTATGTGTAATTTTCGGTAATCTTCATACTTTCCACTCTTTATTTTAAATAGAGGCCTCATTAATTCATTTTTCGATGTGGGATTTCAACTAAGATATTTTGAAATGTCAAAAATGTGTGATCCCAATACCCTATATTTTTTTGAACCGATGGTACTTCAAATCATCATAGATTGATGAGTTTAAGGACCTCAATTTTATACTTGTTTGTGATTGATGACCTCAACCACTACCTATAAATATTTACGTTTTTCCTCCAATTATATGTCTCTAATTGCCACCAATGTTCTCCTAATCGAGATCATAATTTGGTGGTGACCCTTTCATTTCTCTTTTCCTCATATTAAGACTAAATTTTAGTAAACCAATTTCCGATGTGGGTTTTCCCACATATATATTTTCTATTTTCAACCTTTTATTTTCGAAGAACAATTTCAAATTGCAAGGACGCAATTTATTGAAGGAGGGGAGAATGTAACACCCCAAGATTTCATAGTGTGTTATTTCTTCAAAATAATTCAATAACTTGCACTACACGCAACACCGAGTTCAAGCGCACCATGACTTACCAAAAAATCCATTCAAAAAAGGTTATGAATAGTATTAACTAAATTTTAAACTTTATATAATCCTTATAATTTTAGAATCCATATTATGAGTTTCTTAGACATAATGTAAGAACAAATTCATCTTCAGTATTGTAGTTTTACCAACTTTTAATAGTGCACCCTTTTTAAATAAAATATTTTAAACTTTTTGACTAAATGGGGACATCAAAAAATTTAAAATAAAACATCCCAAGCTTCCACGGTACGCTTTCCTTTGAATAAAACAGTAGCGTGTGTTGTACGCAACTTCGAGTTTTAACACACACCACAACCGATCAAACTAGCCATTATGAATAGTAATACTTAATTTTTTTGAAATTATATATATTTTATATTTCAAAATGGACTTCATTTTTGGATTCGTAATATCAAATTTAGCCTAAGGTGAAATTTTGGTACTTTTCAGATAACTTTCATATTTTGATGAATAGTAAAAATTACTAAATTTTAATTAAAAACAACTTTTTTAATCAAAATAATTAATAGTGATAAATTATGAATTTGAGTGGTTTTAAAGTATATTTATAATATATTTTTACCATTTAATATAATTTTGGTCATTGGACATAATTTTACAATTAAACCGAACATAAACAAGTGTCAATCTTTTGATAGTTATTATCTCTTAAAAACACGCTTTTTGTTTTGACAGCGGGAATTAATTTTAAATTAATTTCTGCCACTTCTGTGTTTTGAATTTAGAAAAATGGATTCCATATTTGGAATCAGGATGTTCAAATTGTGTAAATAGGTAACTTTTATTTTTAGACATTTTGAATAATTACTGCGGTAAATATTTTATTTACCATGGTTAAGGATAAATCCGGTAAATAAAGGTTAAAAAATAATATTATAATAATACTAAATTACCCTAAAACGTGTCTTAACCCTATTGGTTGATACATGGTAGACCATGGGCATCTTTGGGTCAATTTTGGGACCCCATTGATCCACTTTTAAGTGATAATGACACTTTATTTTAATTAAGTTAAAATGAATACAAAAATGGCATAAGCTTACATCTTTTAAAAGAACAATTTTTACATAGGGTTATACATGTTGGATTTTCGATTATAAATATTCATTAGAAAGCTAAAAAGATTTCCTACATAATTATATTTTATTTATAATTTTTAGACATCAAATAATTTAAATTATTAATGACACAATAATGATGCAATGTTTACTTCATTAATAAATCATTTAAATAAATAAGATTATAATGATTAAAATATTATCTAACACCTGTCCAATTCTTATTGGTTGATGTTATTTAGAGTACGAGTCATCTTATCTTCGACCTCAATGATTTTTGGACCATTATAAACCGAATATAATTATATTATAAAGTAATACTTTCACTCTTTCCTAAAGAGCCCCTCCTCTCCCTTATAAAAGGAGACCACTTCTACTCATTCCTCACACCTCTCAAGCCACTTGGCTCGTCCAAACTCTGCCCAAATAAGCTCCCCACATCCCTCTCCTCCTCCTTGAAGCTTCCCCTTAGGCAGAAAGCATTTCAAGAAGTCCTTTGGTTCCAGCCAAAGTGAGTTACCTAAATTAAAGGTAACATTTTCTCTTAAATTATTTTCAATTATTTTGCTTCTCCAACCCCCAAACTCTTTTTATTTCCTTTCTTTTGTAACAACACCAGTATCCAAAATATACTAGGATGTTGTTATAAGAAGGATTCAAACTACACATTCACACAACTCCATCTAATGGATGATGAAAATAATGTTTCTGTGGATGACAAACTAACGCCTCACGAAACGATGATTGTTCAAATACATCTTACCGCCTCTCATGGTGGCCATTAGGATGGCACTGTAATTAAATATGATATTAATGATATATATTTTATATATAAGCTTCTGTAATTCCATTTTATTTCATACAATTATTCGTTTCATGTTGTATATACATACGATAATTTCATTTGAGGAAGTGCGGACTACCGCCCCCTTAAAATGATATGACTCGTTCATACCACACATGGAACGTATAAAGGATGGTGTTAATGAACTTAAGTAACATATATAAAATATTATATTTTACTTGAATAGTAATATACCTATGTATCATTTGGATTCGATTCTTTTAAAATAAAAATTAAATGGAAGTAGCATTCGTGCGTACGTACGGACTACCGTCTCCACGAACGCGATGAGATTCATTCTCCATAGTATCCATTCAAGTATAATTATCATTTGATGATTTAAAAATGATGTTTAAGGACTTGATACCATTTTGGATATGAATAATATACATCCCATTAATAATGAATATGGCTCACATAACAAAGAATATAAAGTAAAATGAACCCGTTAACACCTGAAATGACGATAATTCTAAGATATTATTAACAAATCAATGTTAAAAGATCATATATGATATCATATTAAAGTAACTGATTCTTGTATTATTCAATAACAATTATTTCACCATTATACAGGAGGTAAACCTACCATCGACCAAGGAAAAAGTACAAAGTAAGGGATTCTCTTATCTCACTTTCAATTCCGTGAGATTTCCATTGTTCGCTACTAAATTATTGAAAGTGGTGTATTGTGTACTTCCATTTGATATATATTATCATGATTCACTTTATATTCATGTAATTCTATAAATCATTTGGTGGTTATTAACTTTTTGCCATGCGACTCAGTTGATTAACGTGGTAAGGGGTTTCTTGTCTCACTTTTAATTCCGTGAGAATTCCATTGATCACCACTTAATTATTTCATGTGGTGTATGTGTACTACCCATGATTGTATTAATTGTGTAATATAATTTTTTTATGGGTATTTACATCATCATGGTATGATCTTTCTTTCATGGGTGTTTGTTTCTTAAGTTACCTAATCGATAAGGGAATTTGAGATTTCAATTTCCACTCATTTGGCTTTATGCATATTTCATTGATTATATTACCCCAAGATTATGTATGGAATCACTATTCATTTGATTATGTCATAATTTCCACTCCCCTTCCTGTGGATATACTTTTGATACACATAATCACTCCATTGAAAATTCTCAAGTCATTGATATGAATTTGATAAGAGTAATTTTAACTCTTTCACCATTTGTTGAGTTAAACATCCAATTCGTTGGTGTTGTTTTTACAGGAATATGTGTGAATATACTTTGATTGTCTTACACTGAATATTCAATCATATTTAGTGTATTTATATTTGTCACACATAATTATGTCATTGATTTATCCTTAACCTAAGGATACAACCTTTATGAGAGATTTCATCTCAATTTACATTCCATTGAGACTTCTTTGATGATATACACCAAATCACTTTTATGTGGTGTCTATAATGTACTTTGACATAGAATATCATGATTCCCTTTATTCTCATGATATTAAAAAGTTTTGATTACCTCAATTATTTGTATTCAAGTGTCTCTTTTGGTTAGAATCTCTAACTAAAATACCATTTTTAAATGTTTTAAAGACTTATTCATCTAAACCTTTCTCATTAATGTCCATGTTTTAAAAATGGTTTTAAGGATTTATATGGACATTAAAGTTTAGAAATCAAAACTCCTTTTAAAAAAGTTTCAAAGTGGTATGGGACACTTTGATTCAAAAATCTATTTTTAAATGGCTTCTTGACAAATAGTGTGACTTTTAAATGTTTTCAAGAAAAGGGGGATATTTCTCTCAAATAGTTTTGATGATTATTTTCATCTATGTCAACATCCTTCATTATTCATGATTGAGGTTAATGTGATACAATACAATCTTCCATATTGTATCAAATGAGTTATATTTGACTGTGGATGTTCTATTTTTATACCATTCATGGTTTGTGGTTAAAGTATTGACATTTCGTATGCTAGTTTTAATATGAATGTTTATTTTATGCTTAAACCTATTCATATGAGGAATGCATTGGACTTAATAAGTGACGGGTGGAGCCCGCTATAGATCCTCGATGCATCGGTAGGTCTCATGAGACAAACTAGTGTCTTGGCACAAGGCCTTGGCAAAATCTTATTTGTAGTCTTGGCACGAGGCCTTGGCTATGTGGTTATGATAGTCTGGCATTATGCATTCCATCATTATGAAAGTGGTTATTGATATTGCATGTGATCATTAGACTAGTAGAATATCCATGTGAGTAAGTAAATGGCATTATTTCATTTTACCTTTTCCATTTTATGCTGAAGTTCAAGTTTCAAAGGCTTTTGTTTTAGTTATAAATTGCCTTAAGTGTTTATGCTTATTTATGAAAGCTTCTGCTATAATGTTATCCTTACTGAGCATCCGAGCTCACCCCTTTCAATGTTTTTTTTTCCAGGATTATGAAGAAGTAATTTATGAATGACCTACAGGGATAGTATGAGGGGATATGAAGACAAGATGTTTTTTTTATGATGTAATGTAAAAATTTATGGATGTATCTAGTTATTCCAATGCTACTAAACTAATCGGTCTTTCGAGACTTGATCTTTCTCATGATCATGCCAATGTTATGTAATAATGCACCGACTCTGGGTAACTAGGGTCGGGGCGTTACATAAACCATGTAACAAATTTTTTAAGTAAGTAAATCATTATCTAAGTAATATGATCAAGAATAAAAATTCAAAACACATGTAATAATGAAAGTGATTATTACCTAATATGTTGCTTTTACATGGAAATTATTAATAAACGGGTAAAATAAAGTCATAAATGAATCATATATGATATCATAAATATTATTATGATTATATTATAAATATATAATATGTTTAAAACCATTATACATAAGTTTTAGACATGTACATAGAGTATCAGACCTAAGTTAAGGGAATTCCATCTCACTTTTAATTTTCATGAGATATAAGCCAATTTCACCACCTAATTCTTGTGTGTGGTGTACGTACTTCTCTTATTATATTTCATATCACGAATAATTTTTTTAATGTTATTTAAAGATTTATTTGATGATATAAACATTATGATTTAAATTTTTAAAGAGGTATAGGGGTGCTTTGAGTGTTTAAAAAATTAATCCTTTCTCCATTTCAATATTCTTGATATTAGTTTACATAATTATTAATTTGAATATAAAAGGATTATAAATAAAATTTCATGTATATATTTAAATTCATTCAAATGTTTGAAAAAAAGTAATATTTTAATGGTTTTATTTAAGGTTTAATTTCACAGTCTCATTATTATATGAGGTTGTTTATACATAAGTATCTATTGAGACACATTTATCATAAATGACCATATTTCAAAAAAATGTATTTAAAAATATTATCAAAAATTGTTTAAAGTAATTTTTACCCATGATTTATTTTTTAATTCTTTTTAAAGGAATATTTCCTTTATTTTCCAAACAAGGTACTTCATGAACTTGTTGAAAAATTAAGGAAATAATATTTTTTTTAAATTATACGGTGTGAGCGGCTATTTTCTTCTGTTATGATGCATTAATATTTTGAAGCTTCCTTTGCAAGCTAAAAATTTTATTTTAAAAATAAATTCTTTATTTTATAATTTCACAACTTTAAAATTATTTCTCAGTAAAAATGTATATTTATCTCAAAGGGTTTTTAATGATTTAATGTTCATCTATATCAATGTCATTTATGGAATTTTATGCTTAATTGAGGTTGATTTATTATGATACAATCTTACATATTTTATTGAAGGGTTTATGATATGTTTGACTATAAATGTTTTATTTTTATTCCATTCATGTTTTATGGTTAAATTATTAACATTTTGTATGCTAGTTTTATTAATAATGTTTATGTTAAGTTTTACCCCTTTTATAAGAGGAATGCATTGGGCTCTGTAAGGGCCAGGTGGGGCCCTCTATAGCCTCTAGATGCATCGGTAAGTATCATGAGACAATTATGTTTGGGTTTTGGGAATCTTCTTACCCAATTATATATGGTTTCTTGGCCGAAGCCTTGATGGAATGTTTATGATGTCCCACATTTTGCATTCCCTCATTATGAGTTTAGTTATTGATATAGCATGTGATTATTCAACAGGTATAATATCCATGTTAATTTTTAAATGGAATTATATGATTTATTATTTAAATAATATTCTTAATATTATATTAAAAATGATTATTTTTTAGTTTTTTATCTTCTCTCAAAAGTTAATGGTTATTCATGGTAGATTCTGCTATACTCTTTATCTTTACTGAGCATATGGTCTCATCCATTTCTTATGTTTTATTTTCATAGGATGACAAGAAGTGTTTTATGATTGATATGTAGGGTTAAGATATTATAATAATGGTGTTCTCAAATAATAATCCATGTTCTATTTTGTTCTTTGAATTGTAAAGTTATATTTATGTATGTAATATATTTTCCATGACTACTAAACTGATCGGTCCTTTGGGATTTGATTCATTGTAATAATTCTAATGTATTAAAATAATGCATCGGTTATAGGAATCTGGGGTCAGGATGTTGCAGTTGGTATCAGTATAATTTTAGTAACAACCTTGGAGACTTTATTTAGAAAACTTAGATTAGGGACCGTGACCCTAAGATAGAATTTGAGGATAAGTATAAAGGAACATACTAAAATTTTGGTAATGTAGAGATTATATGGGTATTAATAAAAAATACATCCCTTTTTGGATACTACAAGTTGATGTGGTTCTGGCACAAATGTACCAAGGAGTAATAACTCTGACTAGGTGTTCTAGGCTTGACTCAGGGTAACCTGGTACATGGAAACAAGCCTTACTATGCACTTAGTTTGACACACTTGAGAGACATTCATAGGATAATTCATATTTTCATTACAAAACAATTTTAATGATTTAAATATAAGATGAGAATGAATAACCTTGGTGAATCCTATGGTGTTTTAGATTGAAAATAAAGTTTCATCATATTATTTAAATGATTTTATGATTGTTGTTACTCACACTATACTTTTTTGTTTTTGTCAATGACTGGATCCCAAAGAATTAATATTTACATAAAACATGATGGACAAGCCAGACAAGGTGGTGGTGATGATAAACCAAATGGAATGTTGATAAGAATGAAATATATTGTGTTTATTCCTAATCAGTTTTACAAAAATATGATTAACAATATTTACATTAACCAACTCCCAAAACCACTAAAGAAGAGAAAGGTAGGTCATGATAAGTGTTATAGTGGTGGATACCATAGACAAAAGAAATCTCAATTTCAATTGCAGGAAATGTGGAAGGAGACACCTAGGAAAGTGTTTTAATGGAACAAATAAATGTTTTATGTGTGGTAAAAAATGACATAAAGAAAAGGATCACTGAGGAAAAAATAAAGAGTATAATGGAATAAAATAAAAATCATCCCAAGAATCCATTTACAATCATTTTCTGTAAATATGGGGGACCTGGGCATTACCCGAGTCAATGCCCAATTCAATAGGTTAACCACTAGGGTATAGTAGGACTAATATTGGAATAAATGAATGATGAAATGTTTAAAATCATTAATGGGATTTTGATTATGGGATTAATTTAGAATACTTTCTTTTTGTTTGTGTAACCATGATGTTTATTATGGGAAAGTGTTATTAGAGGAATAAATTATCTTTTTTTGTGTGGACATAATTATAAAGGCATAAATAACCTTTAGGGTTTATATGATTTGGAGTTAACAATGGGATATTACTTTTTGGGATGAAAAATTAAAGGCACGAGTTAAACTTCGAGATTAAAATATGTTATGGTTATTTTTTTTGAATTTATCTCAATTTTGGAATTTTATAAAAATTTTATAGTTTTAGAGAATAAAAACCCGTAGGAAGGGTGAAAAACCATCATATTCGGGAAGGCTATGGGTATTGAACCCACAATAGTAGGGTGATAAGGGTGCATCCCTTACCACTGGCCTATGTGAAGTCCATAGTTAGTATGAATTTTTCTTTTTGGTTAAATGAGTTAATGTAATTTGAATAAATTTATTTTGGAAACTTATGTTTTACGAAATGGATATCCTATGTATTGGAAAAAAATTGGGAATTAAGTGATAAATATTATTTTGAAAGACGTTCACTATTTTGGGAACTTTATATAATTAAAGTAAATTTAATACTATGTGATTTTATTTTAGGAGTAATTGTTGACTTTTATTGTTTAATAATATATGATTTTTTTGTGGAATTGTAGTGATTTGGGTTATTTATGGAAACGATTAACCTATCTTGGAGAATATGAAATTATGTTAATTACTTTTTGGTATGAGACATTAAGAGTGATTATTTAATTTACAAATAAATATTAAAATTTATCCTGGAGGACTATGTGGTCAAATCCTTCCAAATTTTGGGGTTCAATCTTAGTCTAGAATATTTATGTGGAAGGTTAGTTATTTTCTGAATGATCTAGGATGAACTTTTGGGTTTTACTATAGAATTTTTAAGATTATTTCTAGAAATTATCTTATCTTGTACTAAAATTTTGGTTAATTTCTAAAGATAGTTGAAAAATATAGTTAATATTTTATGAATTCTTAGAATATCTTAAAGTTTAATACAATGCTTCAAGTGTGAACATTCATCTTGAACACTTATCATTTGGAGAAAAATACGAGTCTACGGTGGAAATTGATTAAATAATGAAACTCTACTCGTTAAGTAAGAAAGTATATTTCATTATATTCTTAGTATATGAAGTAAATGAAGTTATTAAATTCTTTGGGAAAATCATAAAACCAAATTTTTTACTAGTATTTTATTTTTCAATGAATCAAATTGTCCATTGTATCCTCACAAATTTATAGATTTCTCATTCTTAATTTTATCCTAATAATGTTTTCTATTGCTATCCATCAGAACTTAATGGTTAAATTTTCATTCATGTCTATGTTTTACTTCATGATACCCTATTATATTTTATATCTAATGAAATTTGTACTTTATTTTCTTTATTTTAAAATGTTGGTCTCATTAATCCATTTTTCGATGTGGGATTTCAATAAAGATATTTTGAAAAGTCCATCCCATAGATTATATTTTTGAGTTTAAATTATGAGGATGAAATTTATTGAAGGAGGAGAGAATGTAACATCTAAATATTTCATGGTACGTTATCTTCAATAGCTTTCATTTCATGCAACACCATATTGGCTTGCGTAATAGACAAGATTAAGTTTCTGTGAAACAACAATTTAGTTTTGTAATAATTTAAATTCTATATGTATAACTTATACATTAAATATAGTAATATAAATAGTAATAAATAATTTTTTAAATGTTATTTATAACATTTTCACATGAATAAAACATATTTATAATAAAATTTATAAGTTTTTGTGACACAATTATATGTTTAGAAATACTATTTTCTTTAAGGAATTACTTTTTATGTCCTTTTGTGAAAAATAATAAAATTAATTTTAGACACTCTAGAGACTTTTAATTTAGTAAAATATAATTCACTTTTTAATTTGGAATATCAAATTTATCTTAAGATGATTGTTTTACTTTTCTGAAATCTTTCAATTTTTTGATGAATACTGAAAAACACTACATTATTGTTTAAAAATCGACCTTGTCATTTAGATAATTTTTTTTAATTTAAATTGATTTTAAAGTCAAAATAATTAAATAATACATATATAACCCCAATTTATTTCATTGGAATCATTTTTATAATATAATTAGATATAAAAATTCCTTAAACCTTTTTAAGCATTTTTTACCCGCCTTCTAGCCACATTTTCAAATTAGCATTAAACACAATTTTACTACTTCTGTGAATTGAATTTTGAAAATCCAGCATACATGGTTTTAATCAGTATGAAATTTGGTTCAATAGGATCAAAATAATTTTTTGTGAATAATAACTTTGGAATTTTATTTAGCATGGTTAAAGGTAAATTGGGCAATTAAAGGTAAAAATAATATTATAATAATATAAAATTACCCCAAAACATTAACTAATTTCATCACATAAGTGTGTTTCTACCAAAATAATTCTTAGGAAAAAGTATGATTCTTTTTAAGACACTTGTGTCAGATTAAGACATTTATTATGTTTTATTTAAAGAAGAGTTAAAAGTATCTGTTCAAAATTTTAATAACTAAAATTTTTTTAATATAGGTTTATATATAAGATAAATTAAGCTATCAATTTTCATTGGAAAATAAAAAATATATATATATATAATTACTATTTATTTATAATTTTTATATATTATATAATTTAATTTAATTGTGACAAAATGATGATGCAATAATTTATTTAATAAAAGAAGAATCAAATAAATGATATTAGTAATATTAAAATAAATATAATTTTACTTAATTAATGAAATAAAATAATTTTATAGATAACATGGACATGTTAGTGAAATTTTTGAAGTATGGGTTCGAATTTATCATGTTGTTTTGATATTATTAAAAATGAAAATATTGAATAGTAACAAAATTGACATAAATGGTATTTTAAAATAAATACTATTTTATTAAATGATATAAAATTAATAGAAATATAAAGTTCACACAAATAAAATTTATAGTGATAAAATTTCATAAAATATCCACTTTTGGTTCTTTTGGTTTTTTATTGTAAATATAGTAACCATGTAGTGTAAAAATACAAGAACACACGGTATGGGTTAAACTGTTTAACTAAGGGTTAATTCTAAACGATAAGGTTACTTTTATGAACTAAACATGTATAAAATAATTTTTTTTTGATATTATTTAGACCCATACTCATCTTATATACGAAAAAATTACTTTGGAGCTATTATAAACCAAAAATAAATTTATAATAATTTTATATTTCAAGATTTTCCTAAAGTTCCCCTCAGCTTCCTTATAAAAGAGCACTTCTTCTTCTCTTTAATTCATACCTAAAAATCCATTTGTATCGACCAAAACCTATCCATTACCTCTCCCAACATCCCTAAAATCATCCTATAGTCCTTAGTTTTGTTGAAAATCTAATTTAATGAGTCCTTTTGTGAAAATCAAGAGAAGATACTTGAAAAAGAGGAAATCGTTTTATCAAACTATTTCAAATGTATTTTCTTCTTCAACTTCCACTTCCTATGTTTTTTACATAATAAAACAATAACTCCATTATATAATATATTTTGATATTTTTTTTATGATTTTGGGATAACTACATTCCTTCTTTTACCCATCCTATGAAAAATAATAGAAAACCATGCGTGTGTACATACGACTTACTGTCTCCATGTCGTGGTGTAAACTATTTTTCATGCACACATTATTTCTATGGGTATAAATATGAATATAAAGGATGTACATAGTAAATATGAAATGATATTGTTTCTATACAATTAAAACTCCATCTCATTACACACCATTTAACCATTAAGGAAATTATACCGTCGCTCGTGTGTACGTACGGCTTACCGTCTCCACGACGCGATGAGATTCATCTTCTATGATCCCCATACAAGAATGATTATAAAAATATATATTATGAATAAGTATGAAATATATGAAATAATAATTCTGATGTAATAATATATATATATATATATACACATATATTTCATTCACTTACTTCCATTTAATATGATATGAAAACGCAAACTGCGTTCATGTGTACGTACGACCTACCGTTTCCATGAACAATGTATTCCATTTCATATATCTATCTATTATATATATATTTATATTCTGAATATTTACAATATATAAACCATGTTACCCATTATTTATGTAATTAAATCATGATCTAAGTAATATGATCAAAAATAACAATTGAAAACTCGTGCGATAAAGTAAGTGATTATTAACAAAAATGTTGCCTTAACTTGGAAAATATTAATAAAAGGGTAATATAAAGTCATAAATGAATAATATATGATACCATAAATATTATTATGATTATATTAGAAGTTAATAATATTTTCTAAACCATTATACATGAGTTTCAGACACGTACAGAGAGTATCAGATCTAAGGTAAGGGAATTCCGTGTCACTTATAATTTTCATGAGATATAAGCCAATTTCACCACCTAATTCTTGTGTGTGGTTTATATAATGAACCAATTATATTTCATACCATGAATAAATTTTATTTTTCGTATTTAAATATTCATTTTAAGACATCAGTCTTATGATTTAAATGTTCAAAGTGGTATGAGACACTTTGAATGTTTAAAGAATTAATCCTTTATCCATTTCAATATTCTCTATATTATTTTACATAATTATTTATATGGATATAAAAGGATCATAAAGGAAATTTTATTTATATTTTTATGTTCTTTTAAAGGTATTAATAAAAAATATTTTAAAGGTTTTATGTAAGGGTTAATTTTGCAATCACATTATTATTTGAGATTGTTTATACATAAGTATCTACTGGGACACATTTATCACTAGTGTCCATATTTCATAAAAATATATTCCAAACAATTATCAAAAATTTTTTAAAGTCATTTTTACCCATGATTTAATTTTTATAAAATGTTTTGAAAGGAATATTTCTTTTATTTTCCAAATGAGGTACTTTATGATTTTTTTGACAAATTAAAGAAAGAATGTTTTTTAACTTATATGGTGGGAGAGACTATTTTCCACCATTATGACACCTTAATGCTTCAAATATTCCCTTACAATATTACAAGGTTATTTAAAAAATAAATTCTTTCTTTTATAATTTCACAACTTTTAAACGATTTCAAAGTAAAAAATTATATTTCTCTCAAATAATTTTTTATGATTTTATGTTCATCTATGTCAACATATTTTGTAGAATTTTATGCTAAATTTATGTTGATTTATTATGATACAATATTCCATAATGTATTGAAGGGTTTATGATATTTTTGATTGTGGATGCTCTATTTTAATACCATTCATGCTTTATGGTTAAAGTATTAATATTTCATATTCTAGTTTTATTACGAATGTTTATGTTAGGTTTTAACTTTTTCATAAGTGGGATGTATTAGACTTTGTATGAGTTGTGTGGGGCCCACTATAGCCCCATGATGCATCGATAGGTCTCATGATACAATTATGTTTTGTTTTTGGCTAACGTATTAGCCAATTATTTATGTTGTCTTGGAAAAATCATTGAAGGTATGTTTAAGATGTCCCGTATTATGTATTCCCTCATTATGAGTTTTTTATAGATATTGCATGTGATTATTTGAATAGTAGAATATCTATTTTAATATTTGAATTGAATTATTTGATTTATTTTTTCCATAATATGATAAATATTATGTTTAAAAGGATTGGGTTTCAATTTTTATACCTTTCCCAAAGATTTTATGATTTTTCATGATAGCTTCTACAATATCGTTTATCCTTACTGAGCATCTGAGATCACCCATTTCTTATGTTTTATTTTACTAGGATGCTAATAAGTGTTTTATGATTGATATGAAGGGTAAATATAGGTTAATAATGGAGTTATCAAAGAATTATACATGTTTCATTTTATTATTTAAATTGTAATGTAATGTTCGTATATGTAATCTATTTTCCCTGACTAATAAACTAATCAGTACTTTGGGATTTGATTCCGTGAAATCAAGCTAATGTATTAAAATTATGCATTGTATCTAGGAATCTGGGGTCAGAGAGTTACAATGTATCCTTATAATTGTACCTAATTAATCCCGAACTAACACTTAGATATCTTTTCACATAACTGATTATCTCTTAGTGTACTCAGAATAATGTCAAGATGTTGGGAATGATCATCACAAGACTTAGATTACACCAAGATATTATCCAAAAACACTGACACAAGATGATATAGGTATGGATGGATGATTCAGTTTATCAGGGCCATAAGCACTACTAGTGAATTCATCAACCCAAACAACATTACGATGAAATCATATAGGCCACACCTACTTCTAGAAGTAGTCTGAGGCATATCAGAAGTTTGAACTCTCAATTGATGATACCATAATCTCAAGTAGATATTGGAGAAAACACAATCCCCTATCTATTGGTAAAAAAGATCAAAGATATGTAGAAGAGGATACTGGTTGTTCACTATCATCTAGTTCAACTTCCTATAATCAACAAACAATCATAGAGTCCCATTATCCTTCTTAATAAAAAATATTTAAGAAACCCCGGGAGACATAATCGGATGGATAAAACATTTATCCTACAACTCCTTCAGCTGATTCTTGAGCTCTTGAAGCTCTATCGGTACCATTCTATATGGTTTAATAGAAACTGGCTGAGCCCCCGACATGATATCAATAGTAAATTCCACATCTCTCTCATGTGGAATCCCATAGAAGTCTTATGGAAACAAATCATAAAACATATCTATTATGGGTGAAAAGATATACCAATTTATACCTCTATCATCCAACAAAAAACTAGAAACATGGGTGGTAAGCTTCCCTAGTTTTTGGTGAACTGGCCCTTCACAACCCGCCTTGATATACCCCTCTCCTCAGTGAGTACACTTGTCAACATCAAGAGATGTAAATGTCACCCACCTAATGTAACTATCTATATGGGATTGTTATGCTACCATCCAGTCAATACCCATAATTAAGTAGAATCATGACATGTAAAGAATATAGAGATCCCATAGAAAATGATACTCCCAAACCTCAAGATAACATCCCTTTCACAAGATGACATATCTATACTGTACTACCAACCATGTATCTATCATCAATACCCCACTCATGAACTATACCACCTCGATCAAACCATTCACAAGTTTTTTAGAAATAAAATAACAAGAGAAACCCATATAAAATAATGCAATAGATAGTATAGAATATACATGAATAGTACATCTCATTATCGATGGTCCAACCTCGCTATACAAAAGAACAAGATGAATGGTATGTAGTTGTCCTGCCCCTCTTCCCTATGATGTAGTTTGAATCACCTGATCTGCACCCCCATAATGATGTAAGATCTCTTTCTTTTAATTAGATCATCCACTAACTCTACCACCAAGGATAGTAGAACTCCAGTTAATAGACTGATATGATATAGAAGATCCTCTTCCCGCACCCTAGTTCCATTTAGCTCCTCCATCACTACCCGCCCGTCATGGGTTCTTATAGAACTTATAATGATGCTCCATACTAACTCAAGATCAACACTCTATAGGTGTTTAGGAACTATTTCTACAATAGTATCCCAACCTACCATAGTGGTGAAAGATCACTTGAGAAAGATCATGTATAACTGATCCCTCTATCTGGATACTCTAATTCCCACTTCCATAAATAACATTTTTTGTAACGATGCTTCTTAATCTCAGAATTCATACCTCATTATTATCTATTATCAACTATATTTCTGGAACTAGAATCCTCCTTCAGGTTCCCCACAACTACAGGATCCTATTACACCACCTCATCAAACTTCTTTAACTGAATAATTTTTACTTGGGACTTAAGCACACATTTAAGCCTATATTGAAAACACCTTTCCATAACTATCCCATACCCTACCAATGTTGGATAAAAACACTAAAAGTTAGTAAATCAACCAACATAGTCCATAAAAAATTTACTCCCCCGAGTCATCTCTATAAACTTATTTACTACCTCCTGTCATAGCGCCTCTAGATAAAAGTGTTTTAGGAACAATTCCAAAAATTCCTTCCATAACATACTGTTAGACTATATATTATAAGCCTAAACATCCCAATAGAACACCATTAATCATCATATCATGTAAGAAACCAAATTTAACCTCTTCTCAAAAGGATTCTCTAAATGGTCATGTATATTCTGGATAGACTCAATCTAGAACTTAGCTCTCTCAGGTCCACCCTCTCCGGTAAAAGTGTGTGGGTGTTGCAAATGAAACTCCCTCGTTAGATTAGAAATGATTTTCCTAACCCACCCTAGGTCTCATTAAAGTTATTTCATGAAATTAGTGAAGTTATCTTAGAAAATCTCCCCTACTTCCTCACCTGGAACTACTAGTGCCTTAGGTT
Organism: Viscum album; assembly: GCA_963277665.1. Classification (NCBI taxonomy): domain Eukaryota; kingdom Viridiplantae; phylum Streptophyta; class Magnoliopsida; order Santalales; family Viscaceae; genus Viscum; species Viscum album. Next base: position 196,972,038 of record OY728121.1, on the reverse strand, counting down.
CCACCACTGGAGGATCATCCCTAGCCCTGTACTCCTATAATTCTCTCAACAAGTATAATCATAGAGGCATATATCTATAATAAAAAAGACACATATCTGGACACATAACAAAACTTTAACACATTACACAAGAGGATTTACACATCAATCTACAATAATTTATTACCCCCTTTTCTGCCACATGTCCAAAACCGAGGCACTACACTACCCTTTACCATCCTACATCTTGGTCTTTGTTAACATGGGAAATTTCATACTCATATACATGTTTCTCATTATAAACCCATTTATTACCATCTTACATCATTTCACAATTCTCAATTTCATATTAGGAACATTTTAATTTCAATTCACACAAGAAAGGAAAAATAGTTCATGTTTAAGAACTTACCCAACCAGTTTTTTGTGCATGCCTAAAATGAAGCATGTCACAAAATAATCCTGAGTGCTTATAATGATGCATTCAAACTCAATTCTCTTGACATAATAGGTCATGAGTCAAATCATAGTAAATCTCAAAAAAATTATCACTTCACACCACAAGTGCATCACCCATGGTAAAATAACATCCAAATATAACAACAAATACATATACCAATAACCCACCCGGGGTACTTGGGTTTTTCACCTAACATGGGTTAGATAATCCCATGAACGAGCTCATACCTAAGGCTTGATTCTTTATAGTATCTTTTATAACTTTACCAAATAGTATGGAAAAATAAAATAAAATAAAACCCCTATGGTACCACTTTGTAATGTCCCGAATCGGGTGCCAAACACCAGTGCCCTGATCCGGTCCACTACATGACCTCAAGTGAGCCACCCTATACGCCAGAGGCTATTGACTAGAAGAGAGGGTAGATATAAATCATGGGGATAATATACAATCTCTATCAAAGTAGAAAAGTAGTAGAAATAAATAAAAAAACCAAAGATATAACGAATAACCAGAATAATACTAGAAACACAAGATGACTAAAATTGGAAATACAACATCAAAATTGAATAGTAGATATGCCATGCCAAAGTACGTGTCATGTGTTGAAATAAAAACCCAAAAATAAAATACACTGACAACTCCCAACTGGGGCCTAAACCATGTATTGTTCCCTCATCCATGCTCCATCCCAAATGAACCATCTAACACATGGCCTTTTCCCTTATCCTATCCTGCATACATGATGTCTATTCGGGGAATTGGTGTGTGGGACCCAGGTCAAGACATTACAATTATAAAGGGGAAAATTTTCATTGAAAATAACCTTTTAAAATTGTAAAGTAAGCTTCCAAGAATTATGGATTCATGATTTTTATGAAATCCACTCTTTTTATATAAGTTAAAAAAATTCATTCAATATTTTTGTCAGAAAAGTCAGAAAGCACCTCATTTGGAAACTGACAAATTTTTTTCATTCAAACCATTTCATAAAATGTAAAACATGGGTAAAAATGAATTTAAATTTTTTTAGTATAGTAGTAAAAAGATTTTTTTAAAACAATTTTAGAGAACATGAACATGGAAGAGATATATTCCCCAATGGCGACTTAAACATAAACAATCCCGAAAAATGAAGTGATTGTAAAATAAACCCTTACCACTTTGGTAAATTTTTAATAATAATACCTATGAAAGAAATAACTATGTATGGATATTTATACCCCATACTTTTCATGATAACAATAATTATATACATTCATTTCCAGAATATACACCACATAAAAGAAACAAGTAGTGTATAAGGAATGAGTCCTACAAAAATAAAAGTGAAATAAAAATCCCTTTCCTTGAGTCCGACTCATCATGTGAATTATTTTTCTTCTTGAATAATAAAAATAGGTTAATTATGTAATTTATTAATAAATATTTAAATTTTATTTCTTCTTTTTTATCACTTATTACCGTGTTAAAAAAATTACAAAGTCATTTTTTTCTTTATCAGATGTTTTAGCGATATTTGGATCATAAGTCCAAAATTACTTTGGTAGGGTGACTATGGTTAAATAGGTCATTATTACATAAAATACAGAATAATAATCATGAAATAATTATTATTTATATATATCAATTATTCTTCTAAATCCATATATTAAATATGGTTATAATAAGTTCACTATATTACAATCATGGAGACAGTAGGCCATACATACGCATGAGTAACATTTCTATTTTTCAACGATCATTATGGAAAGAAACTAGGTATTATTTTTGTCTTTATATAATGATAAAAATATAATATATATCATATTAATTCTTTAAATATACTTATATATATATATATCCTCTATGTGATGTGGTGATGAAAAATGAATCACATCACTTCATTGAGGTGGTAGTCCACACGTACGCACGAATGACATTATCATTTTTCAGTGTGTGGAATGATAAAAAGGTAAGTGATATATTATCTTTTTATAATGATAAACATTTCATGAATAAAATATATAAACATAAATTCCATTATTATAACTAGAATTGAGATATGGTGATGGAAAATGAATTACATCAGTTCGCAAGGCGGTAGTCCTCTGTACACATGAATGAAGAATTCTTCTCCCATTTGATGGATATGAAGATGGATATAGGTTTTTTTTAAAATAAAAACATATTATAATATTTTGTATACATGTTTTGTTATTTTACCATTATTGAAGAATATTTTACGTATGTGGAAGAAGAAAAAAAACTAAAACAAGTAGATAAAAATTATACGTCTTCTTTGGAAAAATTTCTTTGATTAACACCTTAAGCCTTATATGGTTGGTGTTATACAAAAAATAATGCCTCTATAATGATTTGATTGATTATAGTAAGGTACTTTGGTAGGGAATGTCTAAAAAAATGGGGTTTTATGTGTTATGTAAAGAGAAGAATAGACACCTTTTCTAATAGAGGGGAGGGGCACTCTTAAAATTTCTAAAAATATTAAATTAATAAAATTAATATTGAATTAAAAATGAATAAAAAGTGGGTTATATAAAAGATAATATTATTATTATTCTTAATAATTTAATTAAATAAAAATTATACATTTTTTGTATATATTTCTACCATTATCCTTTGGTTATAACCCCCATTTAACACCTTTAACTCTTACCATGACAATAATATTTTTTACTATTTAAGGGCCAATATAGTTACTATAAAATGAAAAACCACCCATAAATAGACCATAATTTATATTTTAAAATTTATAACAATAAATTTAATAAATTTAATGAATATAATATTTTTATGAATTTTATATAATTTAATAATATAATAATGACATTAAAATATCCACAATGTCAATTTTTAGAACTATTCATTACTTTGACATTAATAATTTCAAGAAAACATACAATATTCTAAAAAATATTTTATAATATACTTAATATTTCTTGGAAATATAATTTTTTTACCTCATTATTTATCTCAAATTATATTTATTATAATATTTTTAGTATAATTTATTTATTTTTTCATTAATTGAATAATTACTACATCAACGTTGTGTAAAAAATTAAGCTAATTATTTATTCAGTAAAAATTTAAAATAAATTACCATGATTAAGATATATAATTTATATTTCCAAAAAATATTTATATTCAACCATGTAATCAATATATCCCCATGTTAAAAATATTTTATTTATTAAAAATAGGATGGTGACATTTTTGTCTTTTCATTAAATAAAATATTATAAAAGTCATAATCTCATCCAAGTATCTCCAAAAGGTCATAAATCCTACATTTGAGTGATTTTATATTATATATAATAATCCAATAATATTTATGAAAGTGTTAAGTTAATTTTATAGTCCTTATAATTTTATTTTTAACCTCAAATTACCTGATTTTCCCTTTACCATGGTAACAAAAATTAATAAGTTTACCATTCATATTTACCAAAAAATGGATATATTTACAAAATTTGGACTCAATTAATACAAATATAGAATACATTTGTCAAAATTCATCCCACAAAAGTGGAATAATTTAATTTTAAATTAAACAAGAAAAATGCAATGAAAAACAATTTTTCAGAAAATTGCCTTTTTAAAATATAGAATTTTATTATGATAAATTCAAGTATAAAATCCATTAAAAATTATGATTTATTTTTTAAAATAAAAAATAACTAATTAAATTTTTATACTAATCCAAAATATGATTTGACTTTGTAAATAAAAAAGAATACAATTTAAAAAAATAAATATTTTGAGTATTAATTGAAGAATCATCCTTTTAAGAAAATTCTAAAAAATTTATTTTAAAATTATTTTTACAAGATTAATTTAAAAAAAAATAATTTTTCAAATATAAATATATAAATTCAAGAATTTAATTGTAATATTCCCTCATAAAATATAAGAAATCTCATTATTGAAGAAAACATATTTTTGAAGACTAAAGAGACTTTAATAAAAATTAATACATTATTTCCCAAGAATTATTCAAAAAATTCATGTTAAGTAATTTATTTATATTTATTTCATAAATCGATTATTCTTATTCATACCCACCAATTTAATGACTAGGTTATAATGATCACATTTAAATAATAATATTTCATTGGTCACTTAAGCTTGATGTTGCATATCTTGTACACTATTGAACAAATTCTTTAATTTTACAATCTGGAGGTATTAAATTCTACCATATTTAATAAATTATTTCCTTATAATTTGAAATTGGTATTGATAACCAGGGGTTTGAATTTTTAAAATACATTTTTGGAAATTCCACATCATAAGAAGGGTTAAAAAAAATCCTCTTAAAAAGAGGTAAAGAGAAATATAAAGGTTATCTGGAATAATTCATAACTAGGTTTCCATGTAGTAAAACATTAGTGGGAATTGAAAATATGGAAATGAAAGGGAAAACTAACTCTCTAATGCTAACATATAGTTATAGAGAAAATGGTTATGAGGAAGTTAACCAATACAATACTATAATTCTATGATAGTTTAAAAGATTATTGATTTCTCAGTAAGAAAATTAAAGAGATGAAGTTTTATATAAAGACCCTTTTCTTAGATTTGATAAATTACTTTACTACTTAGTGTAATAATATTATTAATTATACTTACTTTATAATTATAGTTTCATCCTTTAATTAATTTCCACCAAAATTGCATCTTTTTCTCCAAATGATGAGTATTTAAGATGAGTTTTTCAAGTCTGAAGCAATAAAATCAACTTATAATGGATTTGATAATCCACAATATAATAAAAATTTACTCCCACTATCTTTAGGAATTAACAAAAACCAAAATGGTTTTCAAATGATAAGATGATTCCCAAAAATAATAAACCTTCATATGACAAAAACAACTTTAATATCAAAAATTCAATAGTAACACCCAAATTCAATCTTAGATCACATAATAAATAACTATCTTCAAAATTACTAAAAATATTTCAGACTAAAATTGAAACCCCAAAATCAAGAGGATTGGATCATATTATCTTCCATGATTAATTTAGTATTTATCTACCAAAACGAACACACCCTAAACATACAATCTATATGATAAGTTAACTATTTTCATAAATAACAAGAATCACCATAACTCCACAATAAAATCATATATGCCTCCAAAATGAAATTAAACCTTCATTACTCAAATTAAATTCCATAATATTCTATTTTACTTAATCAAATTGGGCTCTAAAAATTGTGAATGTCTTCCGAAATAACATTAATCACTTAACACGAAATCAATTTCCAATCCCATGGTCATCTATATGATAAAACATATGTTACAAAAATGAAATTAAATATTATATTATAGATATATTAAATAAATAAAAACAATTTCATACTAACCAGGACATCATGTAGGCCAGTGGCAGGTGATGCAACCTTATCACCCTTTGGTTGTGGGTTCAATCCTCATGGATTTTCCAGATGCGAAAGGTTATCACTCAACCTATGGGTCATAATTTTATTAAAACTATGTTAATATAATTCCAATAACATTACAAAAATATGATAAACATACTTAAAAATGTAATAACCCATAATTTCCCCAAAATAAAAATATTATAAGCCTTAAAGGATATTAATAACATTAAACACATGTCCACAAAAATTAATGTAATTATTCCTCAAGTAATACTTCATGTTAAACCTAAGGGTTATATATGCCAATTCTGAAATATAATTATCCTCCTTAGAATTTCATCACTTAAAGCCTCATAAGGGTTGTGTGAGACTCTAAACTTAAGGTCAAAATCAAACTTCTATACCCATGATGGTATCTATAACTCTTAAGACAACTTCTCATGACAACATCATAATCTCAAAAATTATCCAAACTGACCTTTGATAAAACTTGTAACATCCTAGATCCTACACTCCTCGATTAATTGCTTAAAACATAATATTTAAAATTCTATCTTTGATTCCAATAAATGTGACCCAATTTCAACCATATAAAACTCAAAAAATCATAGGAAATATTGGATCCATTTAATACTGAAGGACCTTTTAGTTTGAGAGTTTGAGAGATTCAGGATAAACTATTACATATATTGGAATAATAAAATGGTTCATAAAAATATATATCATCCCCCGAAATTTATTCACCTATATAACCCTTATTAGACACACCCTAATTAAAAAAATTCTTCATAACCCATGTAAAATAAATATAAGGAAAGTCAAGTTGAAATTCCTAGTAAGGGTGAACTAGGGAGATATTAAAGATCATATAAGCATAACACGTGAAAAGGGTATAATAACTTGAGCTTAAAATTTTAAAAATATTCCCTACATATCATAGATAATAAGTTTGAGTCATATAATAAATATTAAAAGTTCATAAGAAATAAATCATGAAGGAATTAAATAACATGATACATGATCCTAGCATTGGAATAAGACATGGAATTGTGGTGTACACATAAGAAAAAAAAAATCATTTCTCAGTAGTGAAGGATCATTTCGTATTCTATGATAGTGGAATGGGTTCTCTTCCCAAACCATATTATTAGTGAAGGTTCACTCCCAATACTTCAATATTATTCAAGGTTCACTCATAACATTAGCATAATTGTCAAGGTTAGCTTCCAAGAATATCATAGTGGATAGAGTCCCTCACTTAATTGGGTTCACTCCCCATTATAGTCATGTATATATCAGGAGATATTAATATTTACCCAATTCATCGGAGGGATAATAGGTTCCAAAAATCATATAATTAAAATAATACATATGTGTTCCACAAGATCATAAACCATTAATCATTTCAGAACCCATAAAAAAAAGAGTTTCATTAACATTTCATTACAACATAACTCATGGAAAAGAAATGAGATTCAAAAAAATAATGCCATCAAAAACAAAATCCATACAAAGAAATAATAAGGATGGGATCATTGGATAATATCCTAATTAAATAATTAGTAACATAAAATAATGTTTTATTATATGGAAAATGATTTTGAAAGATCACTTCGAATAATTCTTGAGGAAAGTAACCTTTCCATTTATAAATTATTTTTTTAAAAAATCCACAAAATTATAAAGGGAAAAAATTTATTTGAAAATAAATTTTTAAAATTTTGAATGAATCTTCAAATAATTAAGTCATCTTGATGAAATGAAAACACTATCATAATGTTTAAGTTAAAATAAAACATTCTTTCCATATTTATGTTGGAAAAGTCAAAAATTACCTCTTATGGAAAATAAAAAAAAGATTTCATTGAAACCGTTTTGTAAAAAATAAAAAAAGGGTAAAAATGATTTTTTTAGAATAGTAGTAAAAACATTTTTTGAAGGCACTTTTAGAATACATGGACATGGAATATAAATATTCTTAACTGGGGACCTAAACATAAAGAATCCCGAATAATGAAGGGATTGTGAAATAAACCCTTACCAGTTTGGTAACTTTTGAATCATAATCCACATGAAATAAATAAATTATTATAGATATATATATATACCATAATTTACATGAGAATAATCATAAAATATATTAATGGGTAGTCTATACACAACATAAAAGAAAAAAGTTGTCTATAAGGTGTGTGTCATATTGAAATAATAATGAGAAGACAATCTCTTAACTTGAGTCAGACTCATCATGTACGTTATTTATCTTCCTGAATAATAAACTTAATTTAAATATTTACTTTCTTAAGAATATTTTTCAATTTTATTATTCTGTTTATAATACTTATTATCATGATAAAACAATTTCTTAATCATTTATATTCACATAGGACGTTTTAGCAATATTTGGATCATAAGTCCAAAATGACTTCGGTAGATTAAATATGGTCAAAGAAGTCATTATCCCATAATATATAGAATACTAATTATGAAATAATTATTATTTATATACATAAATTATATTTTTAAATCTATCTATTTTATATGGTTACAAAAAATGACCTACATTACAATCATGGAGATGGTAGGCCATATGTACACAAGGGTAACATTTCCATTTTTCAACTATAATTATGGAATGTAGGTAAGTATAATTTTTATCTTTATATAATGATAATAATATCATATATATCACATTAATTTTTTAAATATAATTATATATATTTATATCATCCATGTGATGTAGGGATGAAAAATGAATCACATCGCTTTGTGGAGGTGGTAGTCCACACGTACGCACGAACGATGTCATCATCTTTCATTGCACAGAATTTTAAGAAGTTAAATGATATAATATATTTTTATAATGATAAATATTTCAGGAATATAATATATAAAAATTAATTCCATAATTATAAATAGTATTTAGAAATGGTGATGACGAATGAATTACATCGATTCCCAAGGCTGTAGTCCACCATACACATGAATAATGAATTTTATCCCATTTGATGGATGTTTGAGATGAATATAGGTAATGATTTTAACATAATAACATCTCAGTATATAGAATATACTATTTTTATTTTGTAATCTTGGTCAAATAAGATTTTATGAAGGTTGAATAAGAAACAAAACTATAGAAAACGGATAAAAATTACACTGTTTCTTTGGAAAACCTTATTGGATTAACACCTTAATCCTTCAACGGTTGGTGTTTTTCCTAAAACAAGGCCTCTAGAGTAAGGGGATTTATTCTAGGAATGTTATTTTTCATGTTATTTCTGATCCCAAATATTTTTTATGTGTTATGTAATGAGAATAATAGTCCCCCTTTTATAAGATAGGGGAGGAGAACTCTTTTAATTTCTCAAAATATTAAATTAATATAAATTAATATCCAGTTAAAAATGGATCCAAAGTGGGTTATTTAAAATATAATATTTTTATGGGGGTAAATAATCTCATAAAAGAGAAATTAGTAATGTTTTGACTATATTTATACCCTTATACTTTGGTTATAAACCCCATTTAACCCTTTTAACTCTTACCATGACAATATGATGTTTTACTCTGTGAGTGTCAATATAATAACTAAAAAATGAAAAAACAAATAATTGTTCCATGATTGATATTTTAAAACTTATCCTAAACACTTGGTAGATGTTAAATTTTCTAGGAATTTTAAATAATTTTATAAAATATTATTTACTATAAAATATTCATAATATCAATTTTTAGAACTATTTATTACATTGACTTTAATAATATCAGAAAACATATAAAATTTGAACCAAATAATTTATTATATCCTTAACGTGTCATGGAAATATATAAAATACTTTTATCACATTATTTATCTCAAATTTTATTTATTATTATATTGTTAATATCATTTATTTGTTTTTTTCATTAATTGAATAATTACTAAACAACTTTGTGTAAGCAATTAAGGTAATTATTTATTCACTAAAAATTAAAAATAAATTACAATGAATAAATTAAAATCATTTATATTTAAAAATAATTTTTATATTTGATCATTTACTCTAGATAAACCCATTCTAAAAATATTTTTGTTATAAAAAACATGAGGTTGACATGTTTGGCTTTTATTTAAAGAAAATATTATAAAAGTATTAATCTAATTTAATTAGAAGGAAATGGTCATAAATTATGATTTTTAATTATTATATATAAGATATAATCATATTCTAAGATTTATTCTTGTTTTATGGGAATTTTATAGTCCTTATAATTTTATTTTTATCATTAAATTACCCGATTTACCATTTACCATGGTAAAAAAATTAAAAAGTTTACCGTTTATATTTACCAAAAATAAAAGAGAAATATTTAATAAATTTTGACTTAATTATTACAAATATTTAATCAATTTTTTAATACTCAACACAAAAGTGGCAGAATTTAATTTAAAATTAAACATGAAAAATGCAACGAAAAATGGGTTTTCAGAAAATAGCCATTTTCAAATATAAATATTTTTATTCTAAATTCACGTATAAAATCCATTAAAAATAATAATTGAATTATTTTCAACAAAAATTAACTAATTAAATTTAATACTAATTCAAAATATAATTTTATGTTGTAAATAATAAAAATACAGTTTTCAATAAAAATCATTATTTTTCACTATTCATTCAAAAATCAATCTTTTAAGAAAATTCTAAAAAAATCATTTGAAATTAATTTTTAAATGATTAATTTTAAAAAATAAATTTACTTTTTCAAATAATTTTTTTATAATTTATAGAAATTAATTTTAATATTCACTTATAGAAAACGAAAAATCTCATTTTTGAAGAAAAAATATTTTTGAAGAATAAAATGAATTTAATAAAAATTAAATGATTATTACTTATGAATTATTCAATAAATCTATATTGAGTAGGGCCAACAAGCCCGTACCTGAGTGGTAAGGGATTCTGCTTGGCATCCAATGGACCTAGGTTCAAAACCAGGTGGAGGCGAATTTTCAAGAACTATAGAAGTATTATAGAAGTTAGTGATTGGTACTGTAGCAGTCGGAACTATTCACCCGATTTGGGTCTTCAGGCCACTGGTTTGGGCCTATGGGTCTCAAGGGCCTTCGAGTCATCAAAGGACTTTAGGCCATAGGGTCTTCGGGCCACGTAGACCATGGAGTAGCCTAGTTCACATAGAACATGCCTCAGAAGAGGATCAGTGCAATAAGACTAGCATCCCCCAGAAGCATAGCTAACCGTATTAGAAGAATGAGAGGGTATGGAAGCCACCATTGAGACTAGGAACCATGCAGCTTTGTATAAGGCAATGCTAGCCGATCAGAAATGCAAGGTGGGGAGCTAGGTGATTAATGAAGTAGAAGCTAGGGAGGGTCATTTCAAGTGGGCTAGGACTATGGGTCATTTATTGGGCATGGTATGCCTCTGGGCCTTCGGGTCATATATTGCGGGTTTGTCTGGCCTTGTGCCTTGGGCCTACGGGTCATGTACGAGTTCCCCTTCAACCCTTAAAAGGGGGATTATCCCTAATAAAATAAAAAAAGATGGCCTTCGGGCCATTTGGGGTTCTATATTGAGTAGGAAATTTATATTTATTTCATAAATAACTTATTCATATTCATACCACCAATTTTAAGACTAGGTTATATCCATCACATTTAAATAATAATATTTTGTTTCTCATTTAAGCTCACTATTGTATGTATTATATTCAATTAAACATAATCATTAATTTTAAAATATTGGTATGTTACATTCTCCCCCTATTTAATAAATTTTTTCATTATAATTTGAACTCACTCTTATTAACCAAGTGTTTGAATTTTTAAAATAACTTGTTGAAATCACACATCCTAAAAAGGGTTAATAAAAATTCCTATTAAAAATAGAGAAAGGGAAATAAAAAGTTCATCCAGAATAACACACCAGTAGTTTTATATGTATAAAAACATTGGTGGGATGTGAAAAAATGGATATTAAATAGAAAACTAGCTCCCTAGGATTGATAGTGATTGAAAGAGAACTTGGTCATGAAAAAGTTAACCATCACAAACCTATAATTTTGTGATGGGTTAAAATACAATTGATTTCTGTATAAGAAAATTAAATGGATAAATTTTCATTTCAATATCCATTTACTAGAGTTGAGTAATTAATTTACCGCTTAGTCTATGAACATGAGGAAATATACTTTCTTGACAAGTAGAGTTTAATCCTTTAATTATTTCCACCACAATCTCATCCTTTTTATTGCAATGATGAGTATTTAAGATAAATTTTCTTTCCTAAAGCACTAACATAAAATTTTAATGTATCTATTAATCCACAAAAAAAGAACATATTCCTCCTATCTTTAGAAATAAAAAAAACCAAAATGGTTTTCCCATGATTATATGATTATAAAAAAGAATATATATTAATATGAGGAAAACTACTTTAATCTCAAAAATTCAAAAATAAAACCCAATGTTAAACTTAGATCCTTCAATAAATAACTATCCTTAAAATTCATCTAAATATTTCAGAATAATATTGAATCCCAAAAATCATAAAGATTTGGTCACATAATATTCCAAGATAGAATTAGTATTTATCTCCCAAAATGTTCACACCCCTATCATTTAATCTCTAAGATACACTAACCATTTAAATAAATAACCTTAATCACCATAACTCTACAATAAAATCATATATTCATCCAAAATACCATTCAAAATTTATTCCTAAAATAAAATTCCATAATATTTTATTATTCTTAATCATATAAGGTTCCCAAAATAGTGAAAATCTTTCAAAATAACATTAATCACTTTATAGTAAATCAATTTACAATCCCATGGTTATATATATGATAAAACATATGTCTTCAAAAAGATCATAACTATTATCGTATAGATAGTTTAAATAATTAAAAACAATTTCATACTAACCAAGAAATCATGTAGGATAGTGATAGGTGATGCACCCTTATCACCCTTCGATTGTGGGGTCCAACCTCGTGACCTTTCCAGATGCGATGGGTTGTCACCTAGTCTATGGGCTATCCTTTTACTTAAACTATTTTAATATAATTTAAACAACTTTCCCAATATATGATGAATATATTAAAAAATTTAATAACACATAATTAACTAAAAATTATATATCTTATAAACCTCAAAGGCTATCTATACCTTTAAACATATCTATACCAAAATTAAAGGAATTCTTCCTCAAATAATAGTTCAGGTTAATCCTATGGGTTATTCATACCTGATCCAAAATATCATTTTCCTCCTTTAAATTTCATCACATAAAATCTAAAAATGGGTGTATAAAAATCCAATTATGGTAATCCTCAGAATCATATACCCATGATGGAATAAATAACTCTGAAGAAAACTTGTTAGGAAACTATCGTAATCATTGAATTTATCTAATGTGATCTCTTATACCAACTATAACAACCTAGAACCCGCAATCACAGATCCACTTATAAAAATAGAATCTATACAATTATGTATTTGATACCAACCAACGTGACCCAATTTTAATCATCCAAAAACTAAAAAATAAAAGGAAATATTGGATAACTATCATACTAAATGATATTTTAGGTTTATAGTTTTAGATAATTAAGAGAAACACTAACATATCTTGAAAAAATAAACAACTGGTTCATAAAAATATATACATTCCCAAAATTTCTTCACATCTATAACAATTATTAGAAATAAACTACTTATAACCATTTTTCATAACCCTGGTAAAGGAAATATAAGAAAATGGTGATCTCAAACACTCAATAAGGCTAAAAATGGGAGATGTTAATGATAATGTAATCATAACATGAGAAAAATGGTATGAGAGCATGAGATTCACATTTGAAAACCATACCCTGTATATCATAGATCATAATTTTTAGTCATGACATAAATTTTGATATTCCATAATACATGAATCCTAAAGTAATTAAAGAAAATTATCTAAGATCATAACATTGGCATAAGACATGGAATTGTGGCATACACATAAGAATAGAAAATCATTCCCTTAGTAGTCAAGGATATTTTGATTAACTGTCATAGTTGAATGGGTCCACTTCCCAAACTAATGTATTTATCAATGTTCACTCCCAATACTATCATATTATTCAATTTTAACTTCTAATACTATCTTAGTTTTTAAGGTTCACTATAAACACTATTATAGTGGATAAAGACCCTCACTAAACTGGGTTCACTCACCATTCCAGTTTAGTTTATCTCATGAGATTTAATTCCTTCCCAAATGAATTTTAGGGTGATATAGGTCCCAACCATCACATAACTAAAATAATATATATGTGTTCCATAATATCATAAATAATTAATTATATTAGAACCTATAAAAAATGGGTTTCAAAAACAATTCATCACAATATAACTCATGGAAAACAAATAGGATTAATACACATCATGACATCATAAAAAAACCATACATAGAAATATTAAGGATGGTATCCATGGATAATATCCCAAATAAAGGATAAGTAACATAAAATAATGTTATCTTAGTTGGAAAATTATTTTAAAATATCACTTGGAAAAATTCATGGAAAAAAAAAACTTTCTATTTCAAAATCATTTTTCTAAAAAAGGCGTGAAATTATAAAGGAAAAAAATTTCATTGAAAAGAACCTTGTGAAATAATAAATGAAGCCTAAAATCATTAAGTAATTTTGATGTTGGGAAAATTAGATCTTGTTATATAAGTTAAAAAACAATACTTCTTATTTTTTTTCCAGAAAAGTCACAAAGCAATTTGTTGGGAAAATGAAAAGTAGATTCCTTTAAAACTATTTTGTAAAAATTAAAACCTAGGTAAAAATGAATTCTAAAAATTATAGGAGAACAATTAAATTATTTTTTGAAAACAATTTGAGAAAATATGTACATGGAAGAGAAATATTCCATAGTGGGGACTTAAGAATAAACAATCCCATATAATGAATGGATTGTGAAATAAACCCTTACTATTTTGGTAACTTTTGAATCATAATACCCAAGGATGAAATAAATTAATATGGATATATATATACCATAATTTTCATGAGAATAAACATAAAATAAATTCATGGGTATAATATAACCCACATAAAAGAAATAATAAGTGTATAAGGGATGTGTCCCATAGAAATAAAAGTGAGATGAAAATTCATTACCTTGAGTCCAATTCATTATAAACGTTCTTTAGCTTACTGAATAATAAACTTAAGTTTGTTATTTAATTTATTAAGAACCTTTTTAAATTTTATTATTCTTTTTATATCACTTATTACCATGTTATTTCAATCACTTAGTCATTTATGTTATTTTCATAAATTTTAGTGATATTTTGGATCATAAGTCCAAAATGATTTCGATAGGTTGAATATCGTCAAAGAGGTTATTATTACATCATATCCAAAAATAATAATCACATGATAATTATTATTTATATACATAAATTAATCTTTTAAAATCATATACTAAAATGGTTATGTAAAATGAACTCTTTTACAATCATGGATATGGTAGGCCATACGTACGCATGAATAACATATCTATTTTCAACAATCATTTTAAAAGGTAGGTAAGTATTATTTTTTTCTTTAAAAAATGATAATAATATCATATATATCATTTTAATTATTTAAATAGACATATATATATATATATATATATATATCATCCATGTGATGTGGTGATGAAAAATGAATCACAATGCTTCGTGGAGGTGGTAGTCAATACGTACGAAAAAACAACATTATCATATTTTAGTGCATGGAATAGTAAGAAGGTAAATGAAATATTATATTTTTAGAATGATAAATATGTCCTGAATATCATATATAAATATTAATTACATCTTTATAACTATTTTTGAGACATAGTGATAGAAACATAATTTCATGAATTCTTGATGTGGTAGTCTGATGTACATACAAATAACGAATTCTTCTCTTATTTTGTAACATACCGACCTTTTCTGGAGATGTATCATGCTCTTTTTCTGGTACTATTTTTCATTATTTATGTTATAAATTGTATGGGTTTTTTTTCTGGGGTTGGTTTGGGTGAAATTGGATAATTTTGGAAGCCAAAGGGCCTATGCACGGTTGATGAATGGTTAGGGAAAACATTGCAGTTTGGACAAGGAAATTGCGTGCCCTGTTTTGGTGAGATAGGAGGTGGAGAAAAATTGGCACATAGTTTGGAAAAACTATAAATCCACACTCCCTAAACTGTACACCCCTAAATAGTTAGGTTTTTAATGGTCGACACATGGTTTGTAAAACTATTCGCTACTTAGGAGAAACCATGTGACCCCTAAGGTGAGGCACCTGGTTAAGGCACACGGTTTGGAAAACCATGTGCCCCTAACCAAGAAACAGTGAAAATAGGTTTTTAATTACCCATTTTTTTTTAAAATTCCTGAACCTCATTTTTTATCCCTAAACACCCTATTTATTCTAAACACAAATTCCTTCAAATTTGGAGTCTCTTAAAAAGATTCTAAGGCTCCAAAAACCCTTTTATTAATGAATTAAATATCCAATTGAAGGATCGACTCCCCATCGGTAAGTGATCCCTTCCCCATTTGGTTTCTTGTATCTCTCTATTATTTCTCTCATATTTTGGAAGGATGATTTTCTACATTGTATGTGGTTTAGATCTAGGTTTTTATAAATCATAACCCATTTGATCTTTTTTTAGGAATTGGACCAAAATATTATGTGTTGTTGTGATCTTGATCAACCCACCTCAATTTGGAGATTTTTGGTTTAGTGAATGTCCAACAAAGGCCTTGAGATAGGTCATATAATTAACAATTCTCATAGTCTTGATTAATATTTCATGTATGAAACTGTGAAATTAAAATTTTGACATTTGGAAATCAATTATTGAATTTAATTAATTAATTAGTTAATTAGTTAATGGAATTGTGGAATTGATGGAATAAAGTGATTATGAAATTTTTTAAATAACGAGTTATGAATTTTATAGTGACCCATGTGGTGTCAAAATATGAATTAATTGTGATAATTGAATTTATGAAATTGGATGATTTTTGAATTATGAAATTTATTGATTAAAAAAATTATGGAAATGGTATCCACCCATGGGGTGTGTTGATAAGATGAAAATGATTATTTTTAATTTCTAGTTGATTGATAAATGGTTGGAAATATAGAAACATGTGATGTGATATTTGAGAATGATTTGTGGGTTAGAGATTGTTTCTCCAAATACCCATGGGGTGAACAAATACTTCTATAGGTCCCCAATATATTTATGTATTATATGTTATCACTGAGTTGTGGGAAAGATACTACTACTCCAAATACCTATGGGGTGCCGGTTGCTGCTCTAGCCACCCATTTTATGAATGATATAATTGAAATTAATTGATATGAAAATACCTCTATTTATTAGACATTAATTAATGATTTATTATATAATATTTCACATAATAAAACCTAGAATATCGACAAGTTTAGTGTCTTTGGGAATTAGGTACACAACATAATATCTCTAACATGGGATACAACAACATTATTAAAAAATTCCTTAACATGCTTTTAAAACTCCCTAGCTTTTAAAACTGCACAGGACAACCTGAGTATATTCATAAGAAAGAAGTGAGATATAAATCCCATCAAATGAATAAAAATTTTATGTCATAAATAAAGTAATAGATGTTTAACAATAGACATATAAATTGGTTATAAAAGCAGTGATAATCATAAACATGAATAATTAGGAATGATATAGAGTGATAACAGAAAGGCAACATGGGAAATTTGAAAACAACATAAAACATGGAATCATAATCATTGGTCAGGGATAAATAATAAGAAATTATGATGAAAAATTCTCCTGATGGATTAGGTTCACTCTCTAATCCCTTGAATAAAATCTCTTTAGACTAAAACATAACCTGATGCATTGTATCACTATATAATTCTGGGTGAACCCATAAATTTCATTTCATTATCATTATTAAGTGTGAAAAATATATAATAAAACCTAGAATTATTTATCAACACAATTTATTCCATGATCAAGGAGTGTGGAACACATACATGTAAGTCCCCAATAAAAAAATTATAAGTGCATGAAGGTGAACACCCTTGATAGGAAATGAGTATGGTTATTCACTACTCAATTGTTTTGTATGGAAAATGTTCCTAGTAGGGCTTGATGAGAGTGAAATGGGTCTATAATAATTTATACATAAAACATAATATAAGGGGAATATGTAATACCATATCCCAACTTTAGGAAATAAAGATAAAAAACATAAGATAAAGACGATACTTGACTAAATTGGAGAATAATAAGATCCCATACCCTCAAAGTGTTATTCCAAATGATTAGGAGGAGTTTCTTGGGGGATTGGGGGCACCTTGGGAGAACTCTAGAGAGGGTAGGGGAGTGTAAGGATGTGATTAGAGGATTTTAAGTGAATAGAAATGAGATCTTGAGTGGGTTTATATAGGAAAAGAGAGGGGAGTTCGTTATCATTTCGCAAACATAGTTTTTGGAAACTATATAATAAAATAACCAAAAACACAAACCTTCACATGGTTTTGCCCATGGTTTCTAAAAAAATAGTGTTGGTTTTCATTATTTTATAAGTTCAAGGGCCAAAATTATTAAAATAATACATTTTCTAATGTGTAATTGAGGCATGTCCTTAAAGAAATGATTTTAAAAACCCAAAAAATATTATAGGTTTTCGAGCATTCATAAAGGCTTTAAAATTTAATAAAATAAACTAAAAATCACATTATTTTAAATTGGAAAAAAATTTGGTCATGGATACCATTTATAGTATTTATTCCTTCATTTATATGTCATTATGATGTCATAATACACACCATATATTTATACCATATTCATGTTTTACTCAAAACTTCAATTGCCGCATAAAATTATGAAAATTTAAACATATGATAATTTCAACATTTTGATCCAAAAAATAATATATATTTTATACAAATAATATTTTAAATATGTGAATTTTTACTTTTAAATTAAGAATCAACATTTATTGAGAAATTTTGGGTTTTTTTGAGAATAATAGTTTTTGAACCCTTATAAAAATTACACTTGGATTCATAAAAATTATATGATCATTTATATTTTAAAAAAATTATTTAATAATAATGTTTTAATAAAATATTTTTTATTTCAAAAATCCTAGAATTCATTAAAATAAAAATCTTAATTTAAATTGAATATTAAAAATACAATTTGTGATTTATTGTATAAAAAATCTAGATCATTTATAAAGTAGAAGTAAATATAACCATTATTATATTAAAAATATAATATAAATATTAATAATATTATGGTATTGATACATATCCCTCTAATACATAGGAAAATTACCTAAGGATAAGGTGCGTGGAGGTGAGACTTTTATGGGGTGGTTCGACATACATGGTTTGGGATGGGATCTCGATGAGCTTGAACTTTTCTAGTAAACTGTTTCACTCATGCTTAAGTTGTTTGATCTCTTATTAGGGATTGGTGAAGGGAAAATCGAAGTGATTATATCTACCTTGTAATCTTTTATAAATGGGATTCATTGGGTGCGATCCTACTAGTTGAGGCCATCACTTATTTTATCTATGCCAATTGGATTTGTCAATACTGAATATTTATACTAATCATGTGATCACAATTCAATTACCTTATTATAAATGATAATTATGCTTAATGGTATTTTAAATCGGATATGATATAATGAAACCAAATAATTTCATGTGTTTTCTATATCCATAATACATAATAATACATTTAATTAAATCACAAGTGGAATTTTATTTAATTTTTTTTGGGTCATTAAAATATTCCCCCATCCAGAAATTTCTCCCTCAAAATTTTAATTTTACTTACTAAAACAGATGAGGTTAACTCTATTTAATCACTTACTCCAGTTTCCACACCACTTATTCAAATATTTGGTTCTCCACATCACTTTTACCAGGTGCATTGACTTATTTTGTAGAACTTTGTCTCTATGATCTATTATTTTCACCAGTTACTCCTCATATGGGAGATCATTCTCCAATGGTACCACCTATGGATTGAGTAGATGTAATGGATCTAGTGTGTAATTTATCAAGAGTGATACATGGAATACATAATTTACTTGAGATAGGTTTGGTGAGAGTTATAGTTGATAATACACCACTCTTATGTAATTAAGGATCTGAATGGGCCCGATGTATGTTGGACTAAGCTTTACCTTATTCCCAAATATCATTTCATTCTTCCATGGACATATGTTTTGGAATACCATGTATCCAACATCAAACTTCAGGAGTCATTTATTATTTTCAACAAAGCTATTCTATCGACTCTGAGTTTCCTTGATGTACTGCTAAATGGTCTTGAACGTTTACACAATTTCCTCAACCATTCACTACTACAAAATTTGACTTTAACATTGCTAGAATAAGCCTTTATCTGTGCTAAAAAAGTTCTGACAACATGAGCATGGTTAAAAGCCCAAAAATTTTATCAGTTATAAAAATCATTATTAAAGGCCCCCTTTGGACGTGCTAATAAAATCCATGTTAAAAGTGTCCTTTAACATCACTTTTTTAGCAATGTTGAAGGGGACCTTTAAGAGTGCTTTTTTAGCGTTGATAAATGTCGCGCTATTAAAGGGGGTAAAATTTTATTTTTTTCAGACACCTATGAGCCCAACCCCCTTTATCAGCACTTCCATGACCTATTTTAACAATGATCCACACCCTATATCAATGATTTTCTCCCCACCACCTTTTATCACTGCTCCGTGAATTTCTAGCCTTATGCGCACCCACCTAGATTCCAACCCTACACCTCTCCTTTGATGATGAAATGCCTTTACCACTACATCATGTTTTTTTTCTATCTATTTAATGATATTTCTATTTATTTATATATATATTTACATATATTTATATAATTATTTTAAAATACATTTATAATAAATGTGTGTGTGTGATATATGTAGTTATATTTGTTTAAATATATTATATATTATATTCATTTATATATACTAGAATATAATATAAATATATATATCATTAGTAATACACACATATGTAAATGTATATATAATGAAAAAATGGTTAAATATTTTATTAAATACATTTATAAAATATGTATTTATTAAAATATATTAGAACATACATTTTTATATAAATATGTTCATATATGTATTTATATGAGTGATTTATTTTATGTAAATATAAGAAAACTTGTATATATTTAATTATAAAGAAAATTACACTGTAAAAAATGATAAAATATCAAAACCATAATATAAATATGTATTTAAGACTGGGAAATAAATTTACTCTCCACCAAGAAAAGGAAATAAGACCCCCTAAAATGAGGTTGAAAATCCATCAAATGTTAAAAAATATGGGTACCCCGGCTAAAAACATAGTTTTGGAGGACTTATAGGCCTATTTTGGACTAAAAAATATAACAAAGGTTTAAATTTTTCACTAAGGGAATAGATATCATTTCAAGCTCTGATTTGATATGTGTTAGAGCTCAATTAGACACCGAGATCAAAATTTATGGCCATTTGATGTTTGAGTTACATTTTCAACTTATTTTAGATCTTTTATTAATTTTCTATTTTTTGTTATCTTTAAATTGATATTAAATGACTATTACTCAGTAATAATAAGAAAATTAGTAATTAAAAATATTTTATTAATTATTTTATAATCCATTTTCCAAAAATATCTTATATATTAAGTGTAAATTACTATTTACCTAATCTAAAACATATTTCTAAAAAATATATATTATATTTATATCTATATAAAAATATTTTTATTTTAATATATTATTCATAATGATTTTTTTAAAGTATAACATTATCAGTTATACTGAAAAGGTACAAATAAAGGAGGAGGAGGGGTGGGGGGGCTTTATCAACGTTTCTAAAAAAGCGCTGATAAAGAACCCCTTTAAAAATGCTTTTTTAGAAGCACTATTAAAAGCTCTCATTTGTCAATGATTTTTTACAAGTGGTGATAATGGGCGGGACATTATTTGTGTCTGTAAAAAATCAGAAATAAAGTTTCCCCTTTAATTGTGCTTTTTTTAGTGCTGACAGAGGGGGTGTTTAAAATATTTTTTAGGTAGTGCTGTTAAAGGCCTTGCAATGGATAAACCAAGTTTTATAGTAGTGATTTCAGGACCTAACTATTTTCATTCACCAACATTATCCCAACATACAGGTGTCCAACACCTCTTCCCATAAATGGAATCATAGGGATCCATTTGGATTCTTGAGTGGAAATTATTATTTTATGACAACACAACAAGAGAAATAAATTGATCCCATCCTTCTTTAAAGTCAATTGACCATTCTCTCAGAATTTTATTTAGTGTATGTATAGTCCACTCATATTGGCAATTAGTTTTAGGTTGATAATTCATGATGAAGTATAACTTGGTAATTAGATAACGTTGAAGAATCTTCCAAAACATGGAGGTAAATCTTGGATCTCTATCTAATAAAATTGATAGTGGTGTTCCATGCATCCTTAAAACTTCTCTAATGTATATCCTTTCAATTTGATCAAGAATTAAGTCCTCTAAAATTTTAATAAAGTGATAAGTTTTTGTAAGATGATCCATCATGAACCATATTGCATTATTTCCTCTTGATTTCTTTAGAAGACCAGTGAAAAAGTGTTGGGTGATGTTTTCCCATTTCCATGTAGTCATGGGTAATGGTTTCATCATCCCTTTGTATGTTTTCCTTCACTTTATGAAATATAATACACCTTGATGTATATCCTGCAATCTCTTTCTTCATATTGTCCCACCAATAGTTCTCTTAGAGATCTCGATACATCTTCATGCTTTCTAAATGGATAGAGAAGGATGAGCTATGTGCATCATCCAATAACTTGTTCTTTAACTTAGGATTTGATGTTACACATAGCCATGAGCCAAATCTTACAACTCCTTCATCATTAACGTTGAACTATGAGGATTTCCCTTTTCTTATATCTTCCACTTTCTTTTTAATTCCCACATTTTCTCTTAGAGAATCCTGTATATTTTCCATAAGCGACAATTGGGAAATAATTTGAGAAAGGATTGATGATGTTCCTTTATTTATGATTCCCATGTCCATTATTTTTAAGTATAAGAATATCAGATCCTTCTCAATTATCGTTAATGTAAAAATTTCTAGATCAATTCTACTAAGAGCATCTTCCACTTTATTTTCATTCCTAGGATAATAATGGATTGAGATGTCATAGTCTTTAATCATTTATAACCATCATCGATGGTTCATATTAATTTTTTCTATGTTAATATATACTTGAGGCTCTTATTATCTGTATATATTTCACACTTCTCCATAAATAGATAATTACACAAGATTTTCAACATGAATATAAATAAAACTAAGTCCAGATCATGAATTCGGTATTTCTATTCATAAAATTTCAATTTCTTTGAATCATAGGATATAACTTTGTCATTCTACATTAACATGTTTCCTATCTCCTTTATTGAATCATCACTGAATACCACTAAAATTTCTCCACTTGTGGGTAGTGTATGTATAGGTGTAATGATAAGACTCTTTTCTAACTCCATAAAGATCTATTAACATTAATCACTCTAATAAAACATGACTCTATTCTGAGTTATATTAGTTAGAGGGTTTTAAAATAACAATAAATATCTCACAAATTAACAATAATTCCCAACTAATCTAGGGAAACTATGGATTTTTGTAATATATGTTACCCTCATCCATCTTTAAAACATCCTAAGATAACTTAGGTAAATACATAAGAAAGAGGTGATATATAAATCCCCATAAGGGAATAAACATGGAATAACATGAAGAAATTAAAAAATGCTAGACAATATGAATATCAATATGGAAAAAAAGGATGAGAATATTAAACATGAACAATGAGTAATGATATAACATGATAATGTAAAGGCAACATGGGAATTGTGGAAACAAATTAAGACATGAAATCATAAATATATGTCAAGGATAAATTCCAAAAAATAATGATGAAAAAATTCTCATGGTATATTAGGTTCACCCATCACTTTTGTTTTATTCTCATTATTAAGTGTGCCACAAAGATCATAAAACATGGAATCATTATCATCAAATTTTATTCCATGATGATGGAATGTGTAATATATATATTTAAGTACCAAATAAAATAAGTATATATGAATGAAGGTGAACACTATTGATTGGAATTGGGTACGATTATTCACTACACAATTGTTTGGCATGGAAAACTGAGGTGAAATTTTTTCACCATAATAGGGGAATATGAATGTTCATGGAAGGTATTAATGAGATATAAAGGGGTATCTCATAATTTATAATTATTTAAATAAGGGGGATATGGAAGAACCTATCCTAGAATTATAAAATGAAGGTAAAAGACATAATATAAAGAAGATTCATGAATAAATAGAAGAAGAAAATAATCTCGTACCTTGAGAATTTGATTCCAAATGTTTGGGAGGAGCTTCATGAGAGATTAGGGAAAACATGGTAAGAATATAGAGAGGATAGGGAAGAGTAATGAAATTATCCAAGGGTTTTAAGTGAAGAGAAATGGGAGCTTGGATGGATTTATATAGGAAAAGAGTGGGGAGTTTTTTATTATTTCCCAAACATAGGTTATGGAATCTATATAATAAAATACAAAAACCACAAACCTTTCCATGGTTTTTACACTAGGGTTTTTCCAAATAGGGGTTAAATTCAATATTTTATAAGGATAAGTGTATAAATTACTAAAATAATACCCTATCTGATGTTAAATAGAGTTATATCCTTAAAGAAATGATTTTAAAACCTTAAAATATATTATAGGTTTTGGAGGATTCATAAAGGCTTTAAAAAATTAGTCAAATAAAATTAAAATCACATTATATTTAAGTGAAAACATATATTTGGTCATGTATATTATTTTTAGTATCTATAAAATCATTTTTGGGTCATTATGATGTCATAATACACACCGTATTTAAATTTTACCTAAAAATTAGGCTATCTCAAAAAATTATAAAAAATTCACAATTGGATAATTTCAAAATTATGATTACAAATAAAATATATTTATTTTATC
This sequence comes from Viscum album, assembly GCA_963277665.1. Classification (NCBI taxonomy): domain Eukaryota; kingdom Viridiplantae; phylum Streptophyta; class Magnoliopsida; order Santalales; family Viscaceae; genus Viscum; species Viscum album. Next base: position 196,947,045 of record OY728121.1, on the reverse strand, counting down.
CAAATAATTTTTTAAATATGTGAATTTTTACTTTTAATATAATAATCAACATTCATTGATGAATATTGGGGTTTTTTGGGCAATAAGAGTTTTTGAATCCTTATAAAAATTACATTTGACTTCATAAAAATTATATGTTCATTTATATTTAATAAAAAATATCTAATAATAATATTTTAATGAAATTATATTTAATCCAAAAATCCATTATTTCATTAAAATAAACGTCTTAATTGAAATTGAATATTAAAAATACAAATTGGGCTTTATTAATTAAAAATTAAAAATCGTTTATAAAGTAGAAGTAAATATAAGCATTATTATATGGAAAATATAATATACATATTCATTATATTAAGGTATTGATACATATCTATTTAATACACCATCAAATTCCCTAAGGTTAAGGTGCATATCATTAAGACATTCATGGGGTTGTACGACATGTATGGTTTGGGTGGTGATTTCGATGAGCTTGAACTTATTCCATAAATGGGTTCTATTTTGCTTAAGTTATTAGATCTCGACATGGGATAGGTTATTGAAAAAACATAGTGCATCTATATCCCTTTTTGGCAATGATAAATTGGATTCATAGGGTATGATCCTACTGGTTGAGTCCATCACATCCTTTGTTTACGCCCATTGGATTTTTCAAAACCCTATATTTATACTAATCATGTGATCACTATTTAATGAATTTTTTATAAATGGAAATGATGCTTAACAATATTTAAAATAAAACAGGATATAATAAAACAAAAAAAGTGCATGTGTTTTCTATAACCATGATACATAATAAGAGATTTAATTAAATCATAAGGGGGAATTTATTTTTAAATTTTCCGGTTATTACAATTTATTAATGAAAAACCATGAAAATGTGAAATTTTTTATCCTATTGGGGATGATTTGGACTCTAAAAATGGTTGAAGCATGTATTTATGGTTAGGGATTCATCATGAAACCATGTTTTATGTGGTTAAATAAATAGTAATCAAATGTGGGACTTTTTACTTTATTATTTCATGTTATTCTATATATAACTGCTTATACTTTTATAGGATAGAATATTGTTTTAGATTTCATTGGTGGTAGCCTATTGAGTTGTACTCACACCCTAATTAGGATTCCATATGAATACCCAAATACACTTCATGTTTTCAAGATAGGGTAAGTGAAAGATACCTATGTTATAAGGATGATTTGGGATGAATCATGGATGAAGAAACCAAACATGATGTCAGGACCCACTGGGAGTTGTAAGTGTCGTTATTTTAGGTTTTTTATTTGATGATTTACATATATATTGAATGATATATCTAATACTTTAGTTTTGTATATTTTTTCCTATTTTGGTTCATCATGTGATGCTGGTCTATATTGGATGTGTCTTGATTCTAGTTATGGCTATTATCATTTGACTATTGGTTATTTATTTACATTATTACTCTTCTTTGATAAAGAGGGTATAGTCTCACCATGATATCTATATTAGACAATCATTCCTAGTCGGTAGCCTTTGGAATACATGGAGGCATGTCTATGGTAATATGACCAACTAGCTCGTGGCACTGGTGTGTGTCACCTTGGTTAGGACATCACATAGTGGTATCAAAGGATGTTTTATTTTCCTTTTCTTTTTTTATTACTGTTTAGGAATGGTATTAAGGAGACTCAGAGTAGTAGGGAATTGGTCATGAGCTTGTGCATGAGAGTAGATAAACCATGTATGAGGGAGAATCCTTATACCCAGGGTGGGATATTTGTTCTTGATATTTTCTGTTATAGTGGGATGTTATTTCACCTTGGGTTATGCACTTGTTGCATGATATTATTTTTATGGGATTTTTATTCATGACCTGGTATGACATGAGATTTATGTATACATGCATCATTATATGCACTCAAGATATATTGTGACTTGAATAATTTTAGGCACATGTGGAAAATTTGGCTTAGGGGTGAGTTTTTTAATTGAAAATTCCTCTCCTTACTTGTGTAATTTAAATGAAAAAGGTGCCTAATATGAAATGAAAAAATTTAAATGATGAAAAATTTGGTAAAATGAAATGGATAAATGGGTTTCTAATAGGAAACCGAAAGATATGAATTTTTTCCCAAGGTTATCCATGGACTAGATGTGTGATGAATAAGGGTAGTGATATCACCTTGGATTTGACCATGTGGCTGGGTGTGGGGGATAGATTTTTATGGATTTATGTAAATCCATCTTATGTAAATGTGATAATTTTGTGTTAGGTGTCCTAATATGTGTCTTTGGAATTATAGATATATGACTCCATGATTATGGTTTTTTAATAAGATGATAGGAGGACATGGTTGTAAATGTGCCTCCCGTAGTGAAACTAGAGGCTCCTATAGTTCTAGGTGAAGAAGATGAAGAGTTGTTCAATGAGAGCTTTTCTTTTGTTATGAAATTTTTGGAAAGGGACATAGGGAGGGTTGTTTGGAACATTTGTAACTTGATTCTAGAGTTACAGTTTAATAACCCTCTTAAATTCACCATAGCGGGTGGACCTGAGGTAGCTATGTTCTGGATTGAGTCTATCTAGATGATCCTTGAACACTTAGAGACTCCTACTGAGAAGATAGTCAAAATGGAAGCTTATTTTTTACGTGGTCAAGTGATGTGTTGGTGGGAAATACAAACATGGGATGGAAAACTAGAGAATATAGAGTGGAAGGAATTCTAGGAGAGGTTCTTGGAGCACTTTTTCCCTGAGATGCTCAGGAAGGAGTGGGTAGTAGAGTTTATGAGTTTGACCCATGGAGTATGTCCATAACAGACTTTTCCAGTCGCTTTACTGATTTCTAATGCTTTATACCAACTTTTTTAGGGGATGAGGATACATCGAAAAAACATTTTAAGGATGGTATTAATTGTGAGATTAATTCCCAAGTTAATATATTTTAACAAAACAAGTTTTCAGAGGTGGTGAATCAAGCTATCATATCTGAGGGGAACCAGAATGAGGATTCATGTGGGATGTAGATGGTTTATATTAGATGATTGGGAGGAACATCTTCCAATATTAGGAGGTACCACTTTGATAATTTCAACCAGGAATTTGGTAAACATAGTGTCCAAGGAGAAGGATCGGTTACTCAGAGAAGTCACCGGATATACTGCAACCATTATGGTAGGTTGGGACACATTCATACCTAGTGTCCACAACCAGTAGTTGAGTACCAAGATTGTGGTAGGATGAGCCACTTAAATAGGTATTGTAGAAACCCAAGACCAATGGGTAGTTATGGAGGATCTAGGTAGACTCAGAACACTAGGAGGGGGTCTTCTACCTCATATCAATCTAAAAGTTGGAGTTCTACTAGACGTGGTGGTTGAGGTAGTAGATGTGGTATTTTGGAAAAAACGAACCCATATCAGCAGAGTAGTGTAGCTCAGGGGACTCAAACTATAGCATAGGTAAGAGGTGTAGGATAGTTTCATGCAGTTCAACATGTACATATGGTTAGACAGGCTAAACCATTAATGGATAGAGGTATTATTCTTATATCTTCTGCACTTTCTAGTGCCTTATTTGATTTAGAATCATATTCTTATTTTATATCTACACAAATTATGAATGGTTTGACTCTATAAGTGGAGTTTTTAAGTGGGGTTATTATGATCAGTATGCCTTTGGGGGTATGGTTGAGAGACATCTATTTATGAAAGGGTGTTATATTGAGGTTGGGGAGTATCATTTGCTATGGGATATATAAATCCCTAACATGACAGTATTCAAAATGTTTTTGGTTATGAAATATCTTATAGTTTACTAAGCCTGTATAGATTATTATCAGAAGAGAGTGACTTTTAATCCTCATGAGGGTGATAGTTATGTTCATCAAGGAGAGTGGGATATCCAGACAGGCTATATAGGGCCAGTTCATTATCAATTGGGGTGAGATCACCACACGGTTTCCAAGTCTTTTACTGGATGATGGGGGTGTGAATTAGGATGTCTTTATATCCATATTAGACCAGTTCTAGGACATATTTCTTAAGGACTTATTAAGGATTCCACATAAGAGAGATGTTTATTTTAATATTGATGTCATGCGTAGAGATGAGATAGTCTATATTCCAACATATATAATAGAACCAATTGAGCTTCATGAGATTAAGAATCAACTATAAGAGTTTATGGATAAGGGATTTATCTGTCTGAGTGCACCACCTTGGGGTTCCCAGTCTTACTTTGCAAAGAAGGATGAGGAGTCATTTCACTTATATGTTGATTACTTGAAGTTGAAATGGATGCCAGTTAAGAACTTGTATCCTCTTAAGTCTATCAATGATCTCTTTGGCCAGTTTAGAGGATCTTGTGTTTTCTCCATTAATGACTTGAGATCATGGTTTCATCATTTTAGAGTTTTACCTTCTAATATACCATAAACTACTTTTATAAGTAGGTATGGCCTAAATAAGGTCATCCTGATGCTATTCGGGACAAAAAAATTATCTATTAGTGTTCATGGAATCGATGAACATAATCATATACCTATATATAGATAAGTTTATGGTTATGTTTGTGGATGACGTATTGGTGTACTCCAAGACTCATGAAAATCATTCCCAACATCTTGAAATTGTCCTGAGTACACTAATAGAGCAACAAATATACACCAATCTATCCAAATTTCAATTCTGGATTGATCAAGTATATTTCTAGGGTCACATACTCTTTGAAGAAGTTGTGTTAGTCTACCCATAGAATGTGAAAGTAGTAATTTTTTGGAGACACCCAAGAATTTCTTTGATATCTATAGCTCTTTGGGTTTTAAAGGATAATATCATAGGTTTATCCATGAATTTTCATGCTTTACATCACCTCTTTCAGGTTTGAAAAATAAGGGTATGTAGATTTAATGGTTTGGATCATGTGATAATGATTTTTAGGAGTTGAAGTAGGGGTTGAATAATAAACCAATATTGATCCGACCCAATCTAGGGGAGATGTATACCATGTTTTGTGATGCATTCGGGATAGGACTTGGAGCATTGTTGATGCAATGGGAATGAGTTGTGGATTATGGGATATAATAGATGAGAAAACTTTAATGGAATTACCCTATGAATGATACTATGTTAGATTCAATGGTTTATGCTTTTAAGTGTAGGAAACATTATATGTTGGGTGAAAAGTTTATTGTGTATACCGATAAAAAAAGATTAAAGTATATATTTTTCAATGATATTTGAATCTCCCACACCAAATATATATTGAGTATATGCAGTATATCATGAGTTCAAATATACACCTAGGAATAGAAATAATGTTTCAAATTCTTTAAGAAATAAAACTCAAACTCAAGAAGTTTAGAAGTCTAGTTATGATGGGGAGATGGTAAACATGTTGGCTGAGAGGAATACTGTCATCCAAGAGGTTTAGGAGAAAATTTCACTTGTATTAGTATTAGTGGAATACAAAATTTTGACTGAGATCAGAGAAAGGAAATATGAAAATCTGGGGTGTTTGTACTTCAGGGAAAGACACGAAGGTGTGAAGACAACTTCCGATTGGAATATAGATGACGATGTGATATTCTATGCCAGGAATCATGTTTTTGTGCCTAAATGTATGCAAGAAGAGCTAATGTGTGAGTTTCATGCCTCCTAGTGGGTAGAAAATCCTGGTTTGACTAAAATTTACCCTGAAACATATCAATAATATTGGTAATTGGGCATGAAAAAGGATATTGGAGGGTTGATGACATGATGATACACCTATCAACTAGTGAAGGATCTGTAGAAACGAACCACTGGTTAACTACAACCATTGAAATTATGGAATGGTAGTGGGATGTATTTACCATGAAATTAATGGTGGGTCTTCTAATTATGTCTTAGTAGAATGAATCTATATGGGCGATTACAGACCAATTGATGAAAGTAGCGTATTTATTACCTATTCAAGAGACATTATTACTGGATCAGTTGGGGGACATGTTCATTCGGGAGATAGTCTATCTGCATGGGGTTTGACGGAGCATAGTTTCATACCATGACTGAAATTTCACATTACATTTTGGTAGGGATTTTAGAAGGAACCTATTATATAGGTATTTCTGATTATGTAATTTCACCCCAAGATAGATGGGTAGTTTTAACAGACTATAAAAGTTTTGGAGGATATGCTTTGGGCATGCATCCTATACTTTATTGGGTATTGAGATAAGAACTTAGTGCTCATTGAGTTTTCCTATAACAATAGGTATCATGAAACTATTTATATGGAACCATATGAGGATCTTTATGATGGGGCATGCAGATTGCCCCTATGTTTTATAGAAGCTGGTGAGTCAGAGTTGTTGGGACTGAGTCTTGTATAGGAGTTGTCTGAGTAGGTTCAGTTAATATTTAAATGTATGGGTATGAAATTGAGTAGGTATAATTCATATGCTGATAGCCATATATTAACCCTTGAGTTTACTTGGGGTGATCCTGAGTTCATTCAGGTGTCATCTAGATTGAGTCACAATAGGATTCACAGACATGGAAAGTTGGTGCCTTGGTTTATTGGACATTTTGAGATTGTGAAGAGAATCGGGCCAGTGGAATACTGTTTGGCTCTTAAATAGAGTTATAATTCTATGTATGATGTTTTTTAGGTTTCAAATCTTTATCGGTATCACCTTGACCCCTATTATGTGACTGATGTGGATGATGTTGATCTTGAGGATTATGTGTCCTTTGAGGAGCATCAGATTCATGTTAGGGATCACAGTGAGAAATTGTTGTAGGGAAAGACCCTACCAGTAATTCATGTATTGTGGAAATATTGAGATGTGTAGGAGGAAAAATGGGATAGGGGAAAAAATATTCGAGCTAAGTGGCCTGATATTTTTACCATAGAATCATAGAGATTCTTGAGAGTATAGTTAAAGGATGAGGTGTTATAAGGTGGGGATACTATAAGATCCTAAACTTTTCTAGAGATTTACTGTGCTCTTTTTTTATGTAATATTTTACCTTATTTTGTTTATACATTGAATTGATTTTGTTTTGGGGTTGTTTCAGTTGAAAATAGTGAATTTTGGAAGCCAAAGGGTCTACATACAGTTGGTGCACAGTTTGGGAAAATCATGTGTTTTATACCAAGGAAGAGTTTACCCTATTTTGGAAAGACTAAATGTGACACATGGTTCACACATGGTTTGGCCAAACCATCGGGTTTGTACTAGGAAACCATATGCCATATCTTTGTCATATAGAAGGTGGCACATGGTTGTCACAGGGTTTGGCCAAACCGTGAGACAACCCTCCCAAACCGTGCATGTTGAAGTAGTAGTAGTTTTCATGGATTGAACATGGTTTTTAAAACCATGTTCCACTTAAGTGAAACCATGTGAACCATAAGGTTAGGGACATAGTTAAGGAACACCAATAGGGAAACCATGCACACCTTCCTATAAAACTCTGTGCATGGGGTTTTAATTACCCATTTTTTATTTTAAATTATGAACCCCCATTTATTATCCGTAAACACCCTATTTTGGACAAATATGAATTCATTCAAATTTGGAGGCACCTAAGAGGATTCTAAATCTTATTGAACCCTTTTCAGGATGAATAGGAGATCTAGTTGAATTATTATCTCCCTGTTGGTAAGTGATTCCTTACTTGTATGGTTTCTAGTCTCTCTTATATATTTATCTCATATTTTTAAAGGATTATTTCTTCCATTGGTAGTGGTTACAATCTAATTTTTCATATATATTAATCCATTTGATCTCTATCTTAATAATTGACCCTAGATATTTCATGTTATTCTGATCTTGATAGTTCCACTTTAATTTGGTGATTTTTGGTTTGGCTAATGTCCATCAATGAATATGAGGTATGTGGCTTAATCAACAATTCCCACAGTCTTGATTAATATTGAATGAATGAAATTTTGAAATTTTAATTTCCATGTTTTGAAATTACATTGTGAATTGAATTAATTAACTCGTTAATTAATTAAAGTAATTGTGTAACTGATGGAATAATGTGATTATGTAACTGATTGAATAACGAGTTATGAGTTTTATAGAAACCAATAGGGTGTGCTGATATGATTGAAACTGTGATGGTTTAAAATATGAAACTATGTGATGTGATATTTTTGAATAAGTTATGGGATAGGGACTACTACTCCAAATACCCATGGGGTGATTGAATACTACTATAGGACCCCAATATATTTATGTATTATATGGGATCACTAAGTTATGGGTTGAGGACTACTACTCTAGGCCACCATTGTATGAAGTATATAATTGAAATGAAATGATTAATGAAAACCCATGATAATGAGAAATGTGTCAACCCTTTGGGGATATATGAGACTTTGGTATGGTCTAAATAAGGTATTGATGGTTAGGGTGTCATCGTGAACCTGAGGTTTATCTGGATAAATAAATAATAATTAAATGTGGAACTATTTACTTTATTATTTCACTCCATTATTTATACAAATTCATAAACTGTAATAGAATGGATACTATTTTAGATGAATTTTTTTATGGAATAATGAGTAATACTCACACCCTATTCGGGATTCCTGATTAGTACCATAATAAACTTAATGTTTGTAGGATAAGATAAGAGAAAAAGCCTTATGTTAAATGGCTAATTTGGGATGGATCATGAATGAAGAAACCCGACATGATGTCGGGACACACTGGGAGTTTTCAATGTATTTATTTTGGCTTTTTAATTTTACACTTGACACATATATGAAATGAAATATCTACTTCATTAGTTTTGGATATTGTTTTCCCATTTTGGTTCATCATGTCATACTGGTGTGTATTGGTTGTGGATAGATTTAAATTATTGGATATTATCATTTGGCTATTGGTTATTTATTTCCATTGTTTTGATGCTTTGATAAATAAGGTATATTCAACCCATGATATCTATATTATACCTTTGATGTTAGTCAACAACCTTTAGTGTATGGGGAGGCGTGCCTAATGTCTTGTGACCAACCTGCTCAGGGCACCAGTATGTGGCTCCTAGGTCAAGTCATCACACATTTGACAGATATTTGAGATGGATATAGGATACTATTTAAAAAAAATAAAATCTTAATATATGGAGTATAATATTTTTATTATTTTATCACAATTGAATAATATTTGTAGGAGGTTCAAGAAGAAGTAAAAATAAAACAAGCGGATAAAAATTATACCCCTTCGTTGGAAACCCTTCTTTAATTAATACCTTAAACCTTATACGGTTGGTGTTATTACTAATATAAGGCCACTAGAATGAGGGTATGTCTTATATAAAATTATTTTTGTAGGTAATGGCTAAAAAAGTGTTTTTAATTGTGAAGTAATGTGAGAAAGTGTTCTCTTTTACAAGAGAGTAGATAAACACTCTTGGAATTTCCAATAATATTAAATTAATATAAATTAATATTTAATTTAAAATATCTATGACGTGATTTATTTCGAATATAATATTAGTATGGGTATAAATAATCTCATAAAAAAAATAGATATGTTTTGACTATATTTATACAATTCGATTTTGGTTATACCGCCCATTTAACCCCGTTAACTCTTATCGTGATAACATGAATTTTCACTCCTTAAGGGTTAATACAGTTACTATAAAATGAAAAATGGACCATTAATGGAAAATGGTTTATATTTTAGCCCTTATACAAATAAATTAGTTAAATGTAAGTTTTTTATATTTTTTATATAATTTCATAAAAATATTATTTACTATACAATATCAATAATGTCAATTTTTAGAACTATTCGTTACTTTGAATTTAATTATTTCAAGAAAACATATAAAATTAGAAAAAAATATTTTATCATATCATTAACATGTTATTGTAATCTATAAAATTAAGTCATTACATTATTTACCTCAAATTATATTTATTATGTTATTTTTTACTTCATTTACCGTTTTTTTCATTAATTGAATAATTATTGTATAAGTGTTGTGTAAGAATTTAAGTGAATTATTTCTTCACAAAAAATTTAAAATAAATTTTCATGATGAAGATAAATCCCTTATATTTAAAAATTATATTTATAGTTGAGAATTTACTCTAGATAACACCATGTTAAAACTATTTTATTTATTAAAAATGAGAGGGTTACATGATTGAATTTTCTTTAAATAAAATATTATACAAGTCATAATCTCATCCAAGTGGCCTTAAAAGGTATTTTTTTACCTTTATATGATTATAAATTATATATAATAATAGAATAAGTTTTAATAATGTGTTAATATAAATTTATTGTCCCTATCATTTTATTTTTAACCTTAAATTACCCAATTTTCCCTTTACCAGTGTACTTTTGTTTTCTAAGTATACTATTCATATTTACAAAAAAATGGCCCTATTTAATAAATTTAGACTCAATTATTCCATGTATAGAATCAATTTTTTAAAATTCAACATCAAAAGTGGAATAATTTAATTTAAAATTAAACCGGAAAAACACAACGAAAAATAGTTTTTCAAAACATTTCCTTTAAAAAATGTTTTTATATTATATTATAGTATAAAATTCATTGAAAAACTTAATTTAAATATTTTAAATAAAAATTTACTAATGAAATTTTAATACTATTACAAAATATAATTTTACTTTTTAAGTAATAAAAAATCTAGCTTTCAATAAAAATTAATATTTTTCACTGATAATTCAAAAATGATATTTTAAGAAAATTCAAAAAAACTTATTTTATGATAATTTTGACATGATTAATTGAAAAATTGAATTAATTATTTAAAATAAATTTTTGATAATTTATTGATATTAATTGCAGTATTTGATCATAAAAAACATGAAATCCAATTTTTGGAGAAAAATTCTTTTTGAAGAATAAAATTACTTTAATAAAAATTAAGTGATTATTTCCTAAGTATTGTTCAATAAATTTATTTAATGTAGGGAATATATATTTATTTCATATATCAGTTATTACTAATCATACCCACAAATTTAAAATTTAGGTTATTATAGTATCATGAAAACAGTAATATTTCTTTATTGATTTAAACTCGGTGTGGCGTATCTTATATGCTATTGAACATAGTATTTCCTTTTAAAAGCTTAGGGTATTACAGTACCACCTACTGTGATGCTTTTCTGAAGACTGTGGGAGGATATATAAGTACCCCTTCACTTGTTTAATTTACAGATAAATTTTAGTTATGTAATATAATAACCACTTGCCTATATAATATGACAAGATGTGTATCATAATTCTCCTAGGAAAACCCATTGGAATTGATAATAAGATTATTAGTGGAGAATATGTGTGTAATTAGGAGTTTAACACTATAAGGATTAGGTTTCCAAAATTGGGGCCAAACCATATAAAAACACATGTTTTAATTTTTCCTTTAGTATCAACATTGAATATAGGTGTCTTCTAGGTTAATTTATAAGAGTTAAATTTGTATCCTAACCGATGATAGAGGTTCAATGACAGAACGTGTAAAGAAACTAAAAATAATAAATTAGTTTTTGTTAAAAAGTAATCATTCCCAATTCACCTCCCTCTCAGGTGTGTTTTCAATAGATTATTGGGAATATCTAATTCTTAAACCATATAATCATCTTACAAACTTCATTTTTATTTACAATACAACCTGTTATTAAATTTCAAATTTTTTAGTTACTAATATATTATTATTTAAACATTTAGATGTGGGGATTATCTCTTACCTATCTGGTAGTCTCATGTCTCATGAGATGTGCTAGCATGTTGGTCTATTTGAAATATTTTTATACATATAGAACATAATTTTCATCATGATGGACCTACGATAGCCATTGTTCCATAACTCAAACGTAACATATTTTATAGTGTCTTTGTAGGACCCCAGAACACCCTGAAAGGGGTGGGGTGAATCTGGGTTTCAACTTTTTATTTTAAAGTGATGGATCTTATTCACATGTTGGTTGGAAGTTGTTAAACTTGTATGGTGGTAGTATGTAGAAAACAAACAATCACAAGCAAAGATACAACACAAAAATTTTACTTGGTTCACCACTAAGGCATAAACCAAGTATTATACAACCAAAATGTGTCAGTCATACCAAAATCTAGTAATATTAATTAGTTTTGGAATACATAAGTTTAGACATAGTCACTATTTTCCATGAACATCGCCTTTACAATATTTTAGGGGTTGTACACTGCCTCCCTCAGAACACTTCCATAAACTCCCCATAGCTCACTGACTTGGGTGATGTTTTACATAGTTTAATGTCTTGAAGATTGCTTTAGTAGACTGTAATTATAGTCTTTTTCCCTGACTAAAATTAGACTTTTATTTCACCATATTCTTGAATATATTCACTTTAAATCATTACTTAAACAAACCAAATATTCAAAACATTCAAGTAGCACAACTCAATCACTTTTCATGCAACATGTGTACTTGTGTAAAACTTTTGGGATTGTCACACAAGATGAATTTTGGGAAACAATTATCTTTATCATAACTATTATATGATTTTAAATTTGTCTTCATATAAACAAGGAAAACATTGCAAAAATGATTTAAAACACACAACTCTTCAACGTGGAACAATTTTGTACGACATAAGTATCGAATCTTCTTTGAAAATGTTTAATTTGAATAAAGGGGTACCCAAATATTTATAGACCTGGGAAAACCTATGCACAAGTCCCTTGTGTGAATTCCCCCATTCACAAAAGCCAGATTTTTTACATCATATTTTGTGCGGAATATTCTTTCACACAATTTCATATTTTTCATGTAGGTCAAACCTTTGATATTTTTTGTTGTAATGATATCCAAACTCCACTTGTGTGAAACTCATTTGGATGCATTATTTGGAACATAAGATTATTTCACACAATTTCATCTTTTGTATACAACCCATGCCTTTGTGTATTTTTATGTAAATATATAGAGAATCTAAAGCACACAAGATTTTTATTTACCTTCATTTTTTCATAGAACTTCTTTTTCTAGAAACAAATTTATTCATCCTCCAAATGTTTGACACAAAAATTTGGTGAATACTGGGAAATGATGCCACCTTCAATAATATAGTCATCTTGTACTGTAAAATCAATTTAATTTAAAACTCCCGATTCATTTTAGTGTGTAATGATAAAAACACAAACTAAATTCCTTTTATAGTAATGAAAATCCTTGGTTCAAAAAATATTCCCATTTGGGTTTGCAATAAATCTATAGCTAAATTCACTAAATCATCAACCACAATAAAAACCTATAAGGTGATAAACAAATCAACAAACACTCTAATTCTACTTGAACAAAGATCAATGTAGAAGACAATAGGGAAATCCTGAATTTTGTTCTTGTGATTTGGAGTGCTTAAATATGTCCAATCTATGCTCTGACTATTTACTCATAATAAATAATTCTCATTTTGTCACAAAATCATTTCATGGTTTACCAAAAACCTGAAACTAGAAAACCTTTATAAATTCTTGAAAACCCTTTAAATGTTTGAATTTCATCATTCTCACCCTTTGGAAATAATCCCAAAAACTGTATTCATACTTGTAGAGATAAAAAACTCCTCTTGGATTGTATCTCCCCCATAAACCTATATCACTTCAATAATTAGATTAAAATAGTTAATACAATTCGGGAATAGGGAACCAACTATAAACTCCTTATGAATTGTGAGCTAGATGAACATTGCGGTTCAACTAATGCTTCTCAAACACATGTTCTGCCAATGGCTTAGTCAGAATGTCATCCACTTGGTCATCAGTTCCAATGTTATCCATTTTAATCATACCTTTTTCAATATTTTATTTAATGATGTGATATCTGATCTCAATATGGTTGGTACGATAATGATGAACAAGATTTTTCCTAAGATCGATCAAACTCTTATTGTCACATTAAATCAACATTGTCTAATTCACCTCATCAGTAATATTAGTCATTTGTTACATCATCCACAATATGTGAGTGCATGCTTTCGTAGAAGAGATATATTATGCTTCAGCCATACTAAGAGAAGTGCTTTCCTATTTCTTGCTCAACCATCCCACAATTTATTTTCTTATAAATAATGCTCCACCACTTGTGGACTTTCTATCCACCAAATCTCCAGCCCAGTCAGATTTAGAAAATTATGATAATTCATTATTTATTCATGAAACAATGTATAAGACATAAATTAGAGTACCTTTAATATATTTCAGTATTATTTTGACTGCTTCCAAATTCTCTTCAATCATATTACTTGATAGATATACTCTAATTATTTTGAAAATACAATATATAGTTGTGATGTATTCAAGTATAATAAGCTTCCAATGATTCTCCTATACAGGGTGATATCCATAAAAGTCCCATCTTGATGATTTCCATGTTTTGTCCCAACCGAAATCAGAGTTGAAATTGGTTTGGAGTCATGCATGTTGAATTTCTTCAGATGTTCTCTTGCATATTTTTTTTGAGAAATGAAGGTGAAATCCTTATATTGAAACGAATTTCAAACCTAATAAGTATGTGAGGTCACCAGTCATAGAAATTCTAAATTCTTATTTCATGTGATTAAAAAATTATTCCACTAATCCCTACACGATTCTTACAAATATAATATCATCCATGTACATAGGGACAACAAAATTTATCTTTATTCGAATTATTTACATAGAGATTATGATTAATACCTCCTATTTTGTATTAAATCTTCTACAAAAACGAATCCATTGAAGAATACCATGCATGCAGTTCCTTATTTAGACCATAGAGAGCCTTATTTAATCTAAAAACCTTTGTTTCATCATTTCTAATAAAAAAATTATAATGGTTGTTCAATGCTGACTTCTTCTTTAAGAACTCCATTTAAGAATGATGTTTTGACATCCTTATGAAAAACTTTGTTTCCTATTTAAATTTCCTTAGCAATGAAAATCTAGATTGACTTTAGTCTTTCTTCTCGAGAAATTATTTCATCAAAATCAATGCCTTGAATCTAAACATTGCCTTTACGCACTAAGCGTTCCTTGTTTCTAATCACAGTTCCATTCTCATAAGATTTTTTTAAAGATCCACTTTGTTTTAATCACATTGTGATTTTCAAGTCTCTTAATAAGACCCCAATTCTGGTTCTTTTCAATCTGATCCAATTCTTCATTCATGACCATAACCCATGATACATCCTTCACTTCTCCTTCAATAGAGGCTGGTTCCACAATTGATAGGAAGGAAGAATGTGATTCATTCCTCATTCTCCTTTGATGAGTGGATTCTATCCAATCCCCAATGATGTTGGATTGATAAATTTATTCTATTTTATTTCTTCTGTGAGGTTTTGATGGAGTTTCTTTATCTATGGTTCATCTTATGATTATTCTTCTGAATCATCTTCATTTGTTCACTCTGAATGTTTTCCAAGACTTCCACTATTTTTTCATTTGAATCAATCCCTTTTAAACTTTCTTCTTCATCTTCTATCATATCATAATATGAGTTCCTTGGGGTGTTTATAGTTTTATCTTCAATGGTAATGACACCAATACTTTCCATAATTCTTCCAAGATGATTATTGTAACACTTTTATACTTTTATATTCAGTGAATATCAGAGGAATATTCCCTCATTCACAACATCACCACACATTCCTTGATTTTCTTCTTTTTTGGACGAAAAATTTAGTTTCAAAAACACCAAAATATTTTAGAGAGGGATTCCATCCATTCCAAAACTCATATGGTGTGTTGGTTTCTCCCATAAAATCCCAATTTGGTTTTGAGTGTAAAATGGCTTGAATAGCCTATTTTCAATAATTAATAGAGACAAAACTCTAAATCACTATAGTTCTGTCCATATTGTTCACATGTTTATTTTTGTGTTCAATAACTCGATTTTTCAATGGGGTTATAACTATATCCACCTCATTCATTATTCCATGTTTTCTTAGTAAAATTCAAATTAAATGGATGCGTATTATCCTCCATTGTTTGATTATAGAACTTTGATTGTGCGACCAATATCATTATCATCTATTTAGTGATAAATTTTCAAGAAATAAATAACTTTATCTTCCTTATGTATAATCATTACACAGACAATTATACTATAATAATCAGTAAATAGAATTAAGTACCTCTCTCCATATGCACCAGGCACATTTATTGGATCACATATGTCTGTGGGGACAATATCAAATAGATTTTATGCCCTTGTTTTCTTCAGATGATATGAACTCCTGACCATATTTCCTCACATGAAAGCATCACATGTATATTCTCATTCATGCTTCATATTGGGAATATCAATGACTATATTTATATTAGATATATTTTGCATGATCTATTGGTTAATGTTACCCAAATTTCAGTGCCACAAGTTGTTTTCTTATTCAACATTTAAGTAACAAATGTTATCTTTAGTGTCAACCGAGAATAAGTTTCCATTTGTTCTACATAATTTCATAAGTGAATTACCTATCTTTCCTTTGATTGTGTATCCATTTTGATTGAATTTCACTATCATTATTGAGTCACTAAGTTAGATCATACTCAGGATATTTGGATGTAAACCATCCACATAGGAAACTTTAGTTTTCCATACCTCATCATTTTCCAAATCTATACTTCCACTCCCTCTAATAATTAAAAAATCATTGTTTCCAAACCTCACTATTACATCAACCCTTTTCTTAACAATATTCAATAATATTTCATTTCCCTTTATAATGGATGAGCATATAATGTCAAGAATCCAGGCGGTACTATTATTTGTAGCTTTGAGAGTTATTTATGCAAATTTGGATTTATTGGTTTTCTTCTTTTCCTTCCATTAGATACCTTATTGAGTGGAGGATACATATAAACTTTCCAATATCTTTCCAATATTCATGGGATTATCATACTCATATTTTTATTATAGATAAGAATACCTTTTTTAAAGGGAAACACCACTTGGTTGGTGGGTATTGACTTTTCTATGAGTTTTATAGGTAATATTACCATGTTTTCATTTCCTTAAATAAATAGCATTATGACCATAGTTATAATAGTGAAAAAAATATCCACAAAACTATTTATTATATCTGTTAAAGGATATGATATCATTTTCATTTATCAAATTCCAAGTGTTTCCCCATTTGGGTAGCCCCTAACCTCTTCACTGTATGGAATGGTATGGCCCAAAAAGCCAAATAATTGACACTTAATAAGAGGAAATGTCTTCTAACTTCCATTCCTACTCATGTAACCTTCTTTGGTAAAATTATTTGACTGGATATAATCTATGGATATATGAGGCTAATTTTTAGATCTCTTTTCTATTTGATTTGAAGCTTTCTTCATTAGTACATCAAGTGCCTTTGTGATAGTTCAAACTTTTTTATTCCATTTATTTTGACTCATCTTGTTTCCAACCTTTGATGTTTTAGAATCATATCCAATTAAAATTTTTTCGATACATGTGGATATTTGATCATTCAATGAATTCTCTACTCCTTTAGAATAAAATTCATTTTTTTTCTAACTTCTCTGTATCTGAGAATCTTTTAAATTTTAATTTTGTAATTGTTTCCCTTGAGATTGATTTAGTTTCTAGTTTACTACATAGAGTAATTAATTATTCTTCAAGTCCCTCAATTTTATTATATTTCTCCCCTAGTCTGGATATAAGGTCATTGGTGATTTTTTCCACTCTTCAATCCTGAAATTAAATTCCAAAACATCTTCCAAGCTTTCAAGTGTTGTTGAATCTTATTTTGATCATGATTCATGTATATCAATTTATACTTAAATCCGATAAACATACTCAGATGACTCTTCCAGAACGGATCTCATATTTTTATTTCTATTTCATTGAATTTTTAAGATTATGAATATCATACTCAAATTCTACCTTGAGATCAACAACACCAATAAAATGATCATATTTATCCTTATCTTTTTAAGGTTATAACTTTTCAATTTTAGCTAGCACGGATGTGTGGGTTTCAGATTTGAACTATGGTTCTTAATCCTCCAAAAAGTCATTATCATCTTGTTATTATTTACATATGAAACTATTTCTCTATAATTTGTTTCCTTTATTGAATTATAACATTTTGGAAGACCTTTTTAGAGGATACTACATGTTTCCTGATTCACTTTCTCATCATCGAACATCCTTGAGAACCTAGAGAAAATGTGTCATGACCCATCCCCCGTGGTCCGTGCCAGGACTACCCCAAGCCCACCTTCCCTAGGCTAGGGGTTGGTGACTAGCACCAAAAGACATGTTCCCGAAAATAGGAAGGCATAGCCTTTAAACCTCCAGAAACAAATAGTTAGAGTACACGACAAGAAGCAAATGTGAAGTAAACTACTGTAGAAAAAGTGTGTTGAAAGTAAAGGGGCTAGAATACAAGCCCAACTGGAAGAGTAAAAGTACAACTGAAAAGTAAAAAAAAGATGAAAAGGTGAAAAGAAGCTCCTGGATCATCAACCATAGATCCTACCTAAAGGGTAGGTATGAATCACGATCTGTAGTCCCTACGTTGTGTCCCACCAAACGGTCCACCCCAGATCGTACCTGAAGAGTAGGCATAGATCGCCTACTCAACACTCCATGTCCATCTATCTCCTCTGCATACCTCTAGGTCTTGGCTCCCTCAATCCTCATCCCAAATTATCTTCATCTTCACAAGACACAACAAGGTGTGGGAGAAATCCATGCAGGGGTGAGTATAATGATACTTAGTAGGGACCTCGAGACCCTGAAGGTCTCATAGAATTCCACAATGAAAAAACACAGGGTAACACTACGAAGGTAATATACCACAGAGGTAAAGTACCATATAACACAACCTCAATCATAAACACAAAGTAAAGACTGGTCACACGAGGATTTAATCTAGGGGTAGTAACAAGTAACATCCCCAGTCACATTGTCAAACACCTCGGCTGCTGGAGAACTCCTCCTCTATCGAGTATAGTGGGCCTACCACGTCACACAAAGGTGCTTCCCACTAAACTTGAACTGCCGAGGTACTACTCCCCATCGCATACCATGGGTCTTCCGGGTTACATAGAGTCGTCCCTCCTCAATGTGGTCTGCTACGGTACTCCTCCCCATCACGTACCGCGGCTGCTCCCCACCGTGGCCTACTGAGGTTCTCCTCCCCATCGCACACCGTTCGTCTGCTGGGTCACACAGAGCTGTCCATCCCCAACATGGTTTTCCAATGTACTCCTCCCCATCACGTACCACTGTCACTCCCCACTGTGGCTGTTGAGTCACTTTGAGTCGAAAAGTCAGCAGTTGTCAGGTCTTAGCCAGTCATAGGGTTCCGTACGTAGTGCGCTTGGGAGAACTACTCCCCAATCCATTAGTCATATCTCAACCAGCACTATGTCTCACAAATAATTAACCTGATCATCCACCATGTCATAAGGGTTCTAATGCAATAGATGACGTGTTAGTCGGACGCCCGGTCTGTGCGTTATTGGCATTTCAGTGCCGAGGGCCCGGTTGGATTCGAGTGCGATCCAACCCAACCGTAATCCTCGTTTCTCTGAAACTCTAATGGAGTAAGTCAAAAGGACAGTCTCACTCCATGGGTACCAATTCTGCATACGGTTCATCAAATGGGCGTCTAGTTCCCAAGATGTGGTCCTTTGAGTGTTTCACGGCTCGAGTCTGGTCTGACCCGGCCTGACCCGGTTTGGGCTGGGCTAAGGTGGTCTCAGCTCGCTGGGCCGAGGTGGTCTCGGCCTACTGGGCTGATGTTCTGTCCAGACCTCAAGAGGGGAAGCCCTCAAGGGTGACCCGACCAGAATAGGGGGCATGCTAGGGCGGCGGCCCATTGGGACAGTGGCCCGATCCGAGGGTGGCGGCCCACTGCGAGGGTAGCAGCCTGATGTTAAGACGGTGGCCCAGCTCGAGGGCGGCGTCCAAGCTCGAGGGCGGCGGCCCAGATAGGGGGCGGTGGCCTGCTCTGAGGGCAGCGACCCGGTCTTAGGGCGTCGGTCTAGTGGAAGGGTGACCACTCGGTGCAAGGGAAACAACCCAACTTGAGGGTGAAGACCCGACTTGAGGGTGAAGGCCTGGTGTGAGGGTGGCGGCCTGGTGCCAGGGCACTGGCCCGGTGCCAGGGCGGCGGTCCGATGGGAGGGCGACAGCCCGACTCGAAGGTAGAGACCCAGTGTGAGGGCGGAGGCCTGGTTTGGTTTGATTTGGGGGCTGTAACCCCCTGGTGTCCCGGATTCCCGAACGGCCCAGAGGTTGTTCGGTTTGTGAGGCTACAATGCCATATGGGCACCATTCGTTCTCCGGGGAACTCTCTAGAGGAAGGTTCGGCCTCCACCGTGGTTTTGGACATAACTTCCATTTGCCGATGGTGAGGCTGTCACACCACCTCCCTACACTGTGGCCGGTCATCATGCCGGCCGCCTCCTCCGTTCGCCACCGCTAACGAGCCCTGACACTCCTCTTACGGCGTGAGTCGATACACTCGTAGTTTTCCATGGAGGTGAAAGGATAGTAAGATAACAGAGTGTTCGGGATGGGTTCATCAGACCCATGACCTCCATGTAAGATCGTATTATGGAGGATATTAAGGGGTTGAATAATCATTTGAAATAAACAAGATAAACCCAAAAAGATATCCTGCAACAACCTCCCGCATAGATGAATGAATCACAGGACAAACCATTAGTCGGTTGATCTACGTTCTTCGTATAATTTCATGAATGGGGAAGAGGGAAACAAAAATTCACAACTGAAATAACCCCTACCTTGAAACATCAGAGAAACGTCCGTGCTTGAAGGTGGATCATGTTCTTCATTCTCGTGACCGGTTAAGATGCTACTCACACGTCACCCTTTGCTTCGGTGTCGTCCGTCACCACCGGCTGGGCCGACTTCATCTTCTAAGGGTCTGGTGTCATGGTGTTTCTTCAACACCTTGCTGCTTGGTGAAGCTCTTCAATACCCCTTCTCTAGCTCCATATATATAGGTGAGGGGGAGGGTAAGTAAAGGCATGGGAGAATAATGGGGCTTATTAGTTAGGAAGATTCCTAATTTTCCCCAAAATCGTCATTACCTAAGGTTGGAAGGTCAAGCCATTTAATGGCTGGACACACCGCCGACCCCACCATTTAATCGGTCTATTGGAGGTTATGAAATAAAATAACAAAATTATTTTATTTCATTTCTTTTAAAAATTCACAAAACATAACTTTTTCTCTAAACCTACTGTGGTCAAAGTAAATACTCCATTAAGTGAATACCGACATTGAAGATTCAATGGTGCCCTCATATTTTTAATCCAAACACTGGTTCATAATTTAGAATACACCACTCGCACGTTTACTGAATGTACCCAAAAAAAAGTTTAAAAAATTATTAACAATCACCCTCGACCTATGACAGTCAAGGTTAGGCTCTACTTAAGTGAAATACACCCCAGTGAACCCAACGGTACTGTTGGATTTTTAATCCAAGTTACCATTTAAATGTTATGGATTTTACAATAAAATAATTTTCACTTAGTTATTTTATTTACAGCTAAAAAATAACTTTCACTAGTGGCCTACACTAGCCAATGTTAGTATCTACCTAAAGTAAGAAAACCCCCATGAGTTCATCAGTGGTCTTGGATTTTTAATCCGAGTTACCATTTATGAGTTATAATCATTTGAAAAATAAAATAACTTTATTTAATTATTTTATTTACGGTTATTACATTTTCAGATTTCTCACTGAAGGATTGCGCTGACTAGACATAAGTCACGCCTAGGGTAAACCCACCATCCTAAACGTAATGGTGCCCTTGTATTTCTGATTCGGGCAACCTTTTAATAGTTATTCCACTTTTTAGGAAAACTGCTTACACATGCTAATTAAAGCTTAACAATACTTCGACGGATCATTCCGGGCACTCTAGGCCTCAGAATCATGCGCCGTCAGATTTCACCATCTTAATTATATGTAAACTATAGGACATTAAATTCTACCAACCATAGGGATATACATCCCCGAAATCCAAACTATAGACTAAGGAAACAAATGGGGGTAGTGAGCACAAATCTGAGCCTCCCACTCCTATGTGCTCTCTTGGAGGTTCCCGTGCTTCCAGAGAATGTGCACCAGAGGTATCGACCTTTCACAAAGGACCCACTCTTGTTGATCCTCAATCTCTACTGGAACCTCTATAAATGTCACCCCATCATCTATGTTCAGCTCTCTATGGTTGATGACATGAGATGGGTCATGCACGTATCTCCTCAGCTAGGATACATGGAATACGTCAAGCACCTTCTCCAACTATGGTTGAAGTGACAAGAGGTATGCCACCTCTCCTATCCTCTGAAGTATCAGAAAAGGTCCAATAAACCTTGTTGATAACTTTCCACCTCATCCAAATCCCTATAGTCCCCATCGAGGAGAGACTCACAAGAAAATGTGGTCTCCCTCTTGGAACTCCATAGGTCTCCGTATTCTGTCAGCAAATGAATTTTACTAGCTCTAAGTAGTTTTCACTTGCTAACAAGTGAGGCATATTGATAAAAACTCTTCCACTGCTTCCTTCATCCCTAGCCATCATTACTAACATCGGAGGTCCTGGTACATCTTCAACACTCCTGGATGTACTGTTAAAGGGTATCTATGGATCTCCCTCAACACCTACTATCAAAGCATCACTGGTACCATGGTTTATCTTCTGAAGAAGAGACGTGCTCGCCACCTTCAGAAAATCCTTCACGAGACCGTCCTAAGGATATATGAGCACGTCAGGCCTTACATTCAACGTCTCAAGCTGTGCACCCCCAAATTTGCGGATGAATTGGGGGAGTTATAGTCATAGACTGGAGGTATCTACTCCATCTTTATCCATGAAGGATATATACGACATGAATAGCTACTCGGATGCCTCACTTAGAAGCTGTAGACCATACCTCTTGCTAAGTGCGCCTGCTACCACGTTCCCCTTCCCAGGAGTATAAACTATCACCAGGTTATAGTCCTGGAGGAACTCTAGACATCATCGTTGTCTCAGCTCCTGAAAGCTCTGCTGACACTTCTCCATACATAGGAAAGGCTCCCCCTTCTTTGGAAAAGCTAGAAAGGGTGTCGCTACCCTAGAGAAGTCAGGTATATATCTCAGGCAGTACCTAGCCAAAGCAGAAGTCCCTCTCCCTTCTGGGAGGTAAAACTGGAAACATCCATTGAAAATATTTCCCCACACTCTGCCACTCGAGTTGGGAATTGAAAACTCAAAACTCCTGTTTCCATGAGGGTAAGGCTAGATGACTCATGAGTGATAGGCTACACCCTTCTTTGCATGAGTTTATCCTATGATGCATGGGTTTCCTTTTTCTCTAACCCAGGAAAACCCCACTCCCAAGTTGTAGATAAAACATAACCTTTTTGCATAATATGTTCAATTTGAGTATGAAATGTGGATGACCAATCCATACCAAAATTAACATCATAAGGCCTCGATGCTTCCACAAAGAGGTTCCAACCGAAACTCTCACCTTAAGGGTCATATCACACCGTCGGTATAAGTGTTATTATCGAGTGTCCTCCCAAAGGTATCTCCAAATGTGAGGGTCAAGTCAACAGTTTAATCGAAAACACTAGGTATTGGACAATATTTGTGGAAGAAAGGAATGATTGGTGCCTATGTTTATTGATTCGGCAGCTAGTAGTAGACACATACCATACCTCTAATCATTCCTGGAGTCCTTGGGTCACACTCTTTGACCGCATGTAGCTACTCCCTTCTCCTTCCCTCCAACTCCCTGAGCCTGGTGGGGACCACATTGAGGTGGTGGTTGTAACATGTTGAAATGTATACCATCTCATGCTGCTCTCCTTGCTCCAATTCCATGTCTTCTTCCCTGTAGATTCATCTGTCCCTATCACTTCCTCTTCCTAAAACATTTTACATGACCAAGTCTCCGAGACTGGCATCAGTTTCCTGCTTTCCCACTACTAACATTCACTGGCTGTATCCGCTCAGCCAAAGAAAATTCTACCACAAAGGTTCTATCTAGCTCCCTAACATAGGTAGGAATGCATAAAGTAATTGTTCTGGATCAGACGTCCTTATACACACCTTTCTCAGATGCCCGATCCTCGAAGCACTGATCATATCATATTCATCGCATACCAGGAATTTTCGGTACACCTAGATGAATACTCAGTTACCAACATTTCATTCTGAAAAATCTGTAGAAGATCTAAGGAACTCTCATCCCCCTCCTCAATCCAGTCTTTATCCGCCCCTGAGTCGGGCTCACCTTGGAACCTGAGGGGTATCTGATGCTGAAGCACATGTAAGGCACTAATCCTATATGTGTCCTCTATTGGTACCGCCAGTTGTAACTGCTAACCAATGGGAAGTGATATTGCTGATACACTACCCAAAGGTACTATCTAGGTTAACGATCCACATACCAAAGCCTCATTACTATGCAGACCATCCTCATGGTGACTCACTCGAAAAGACTAGAATCTAAGATCACCATCTGCTCCACTGGTGTCTCAACTAGGTGGAAAACTCTAGCCACAACCTCCTTCCTGTCCTCAGTCAGTTGTGGGTCCATCTTGCCTTGGAACCTCAGAGGCCTCTTCCACTGAAACTCATGCAATGAGCTCAATCAACATGCACCCTTTATTGGTGTTCTGGTAGAAATGGTTTCCCAATAGGTAGTGGTGCTGCTGGTACACCACCCAAAGGTGCTAACACCGTAAGAGGGCCCTGAACTGAGGCCTCATCGCTCGGTGGGATGTTATTGCGTACTCTCTCGGGAATCCTAGATAGATATCTAAGCAGAGAAATCCTTATAATGAATAGGTGTTCCATGGTCATTAAGTTATACTTGGTGATCTGACTCTAAAGAAATGGAAAAAAACTTTTCAAAAACACACAAAATCATTGTTTTTGTTCACTGAGTCAGAAATCGAAATTCAGGGTCTTGGTGTTTGGATACGTCAGAAGCCGTACAAACAATGGATTCCCAAAACTAAAAACCACACCCATAACACTTAACACTATTTCCACATATAAAATATCAGATTCCTAGTTCTTAGGTAGAACCGAACACCTCTAATACCACTTGTCACGATACGTCCCTCAGGGCCCGTGTCGTGACTACCCCAAGCCCACCTTCCATATGCCAGGGGTTGGTGACTAGCACCGAAAGGCATATTCCCTAAAATGGGAAGTAATTTCCTTTAAACCTATATAAACACACAATCCAAGAACACAATAAGGAGAAAATGTTAAGTAAACTGCTGTAGCAAAAGTGTGCTAAAAGTATAGGGTCCAGAATACAAGCCCAACTAGAAGAGTACAAGTACAAATGAGAAGTACAAAATAACTTAAAAGTTGAAAATAAGCTCTTGGATTGTCCACCAAAGATCCTACCTGAAGGGTAGGTACAACTCATGATTAGTAGTCCCTACCTCGAGTCACACCAAATGGTCCACCCCAGATCCTACCTGAAGGGTAGGTACAGATCGCCTCCTTAGCACTGTATGTCTGTCCGTCTCCTCCGTGTACCACTAGGTCCTAGATCCCTCAAACCTAAGCTTATATGCTCATCGTTTACACAAGACACAACAAGGTGCAGGTGAAACCCGTGCAGGGGTGAGTATAATGATACTCAGTAGGGACCCCGAGATCCCAAAGGTCTCCTAGAATTCCACAAGGGAAAACCATAGGGTAACACCACGATGGTAAAGTTACACATAGGTAAAGTTACACAAAGGTAATGTACCACATATAATAACCTCAATCACAAGCACAAATTAAAGACAACTCACACCAGGATTTATTCTAGGGGTAGTATCAAGTAACATCCCCAGTCACATCGTCGAACACCTCGACTGCTGGAGAACTCATCGTCTATCGAGTATTCTGGGCCTACCGTGTCACACATAGGCACTTCCCACTAACCTTGAATTGATGTGGTACTACTCCCCATCGTGTACCGTGGGTCTTCTGTGTCACACAAAGCCATCCATCCCCAACACGGTCTACTAAGGTACTCCTCCCCATCGCGCACCACAGCCCGTCCCCACTGTGGCCTGCAGAGGTACTCCTCCCTATTGCGTACCGTGGGTCTTTGGGTCACATAGAGAGATAACTACCCAAAAATGTATTCTAAGGTACTCATCCCCATCACGTACTGTAGCCACTCCCCACTGTGGCTGTCGAGTCACTCGGAGTCGAATAGTCAGCAGTCGTCAGGTCTCAGCCAGTCACAGGGTTCTATAAGTAGTGCGCTTGGGAGAACCGCTCCCCAAGACATCAATCATATCTCAAACAGTATTAAGTCTCATAAATAAATACCCCTATGATCGGCCAAGTCAAAATGGTTCCAACGCAATAGACGGTGCGTTAGTCGGACACCCAGTCTGTGCGTTATTGGCATTTTAGTGCCGAGGACTCGGTTGGATTCGAGTGCGATCCAACCCGACTATATTCAAACTTTCTCCGAAACTCTAATAGAGTAATTAATAAGGACCGTATCACTCCGATGATCCAAACTTCATAGATGGTTCATCAAACGGGTGTCCAGTTCACAAGATAAGGTTCTTCGAGTGTTTCTAGGCCCGGTCGGGCCCGGGTCCGGTCCGACCTGGTCCGAACGACCTGGCCTGACCTGTTTTGGGTTGGGCTGAGGTCTTCTCATCCCACTGGGCTGATGGTTAGTTCGGCACGAAAGAGGGGCGGCCCTTAAGGGAAGCCCATCCAGAATAGAGTGACCTGCAAGGGGTGGCCCAGAACGCATGGGGCGGCAACCCGCTTGTACAGAGACCTGGTCCGGGGGTGGTGGACTGCTGAGGAGGTGGCCCATTGGGATGGAGGCACAATCCGAGGGTGGAAGCCCACTCCGAGGGTGGTGGCCCGGTGCAAGGGTGGCTGCTTGACTCGAGGTCGGCAGCCTGGCTCGAGGGCGGCGACCCAGTCCGAGGGTGGAAGCCCGGTGCCTGGGTGGCCGCCTGGGGAGAGGGCGGCTGCCTAGGGTGAGGGAGGTGCCCCGATGCGAGGGCAGTGTCCTAGATCGATGGCGGCGACATAGTGAGAGGGAGGAAGCCTGGTGCAAGGGAGGTTTCCCGACTTGAGGGCGGAGGCCCCAATCGATGGCGGCGGCTCGACTCGAGGTCGGTGGCCCAGCTCGAGGGCTGCGACCTGTTGTGAGGGTGGCAGCCTGGTTCGGTCTGACGTGGGGGTTTTACCCCCTGTCACCCAGATTCCTGAATAGCCAAGAGGCCGTTTGGTTTGCAAGACAGCGTCGCTGCAGAACCCACCAGAGGTGGGTTCGGCCTCTGCCATTGCTTCAGCCACGGCTTCCATTCTCCAGTGGCACGACGGTCACACCACCTCCCTTTCCACGGCTGGCCGTTGTACCGGACACCTCCTCCATTTGTCGCGGATAATGAGCTGCGACCCTCCTCTTGTGGCATGCGCCGACGCGCTCACGATATTCCTTGGAGACGTAAGGATAACGAGATAGGAGAGGGTTTGGGCCTGGATCGTTAGGTTCGTGCCTTACACATTAGCTCATATTATAGAGTATATTAAGGGGTTATATAATCAATTGAATTAAAAAACAAGAAAACCCCCACAATGATACCCCTCAATAACCTCCCACATATACAAATGAATCGCGGGTCAACCTGTCAGTCGGTTAACCCGCGTTCTTCTTATAATTTCAAGAATAGGGAAGTGGGAAACAAAAATGACCAACCGAAATAACACCTACCTCGAAACATTGGAGAAACGTCTATGCATAAAGGTGGATCATGTTCTTCGTTCCCATGACCAGTTCCCAAAGACACCACTCGAATGTCTCCCTTTGGTTCTGTGTTGTCTGTCACCTCCCAATGGGTTTGCTTCATCTTCTAAGGGTCTAGCGTCATAGTGTTCCTTCAGCACTTCGCTTCTTGGTGAAGCTCTTCGACACCCTTCCCTAGCTCCATATATATAAGAGAGGGGGAGGTTAAGTAACTACATGGGGGAATAATGGGGCTCATTAGTTTGAAAGCATCCTAATTTTCCTTAATGTCATCGTTACCTAAGGTTGGAAGGTCAATCCATATAATGGCTTGACACACTGCCAACCCCACCCTTTAATTGGTCTGTTGGAGGTTATGAAATAAAATACAAAATTATTTTGTTTCATTTCATTTAAAAATTTGAAAAACATAACATTTTCTCTGGTCCTACTGCTGTCAAAGTAATGCCGCACTTAAGCGAATCTTGTTATTGAAGATTCAACAGTACCCTCAGATTTTTAATCCGAGCACTGGTTCAAATGTTAGAATATGACTTTCGCACATTCACTGAAAGTACATGAGAAAAAGTTCAGAAAATTATTAACAGTCACCCTCGAACCATGCCGGTCATGTTTAGGCTTTTCCTAAGTGAAATATTCCCCCAAAAAACCATTAGTACTCTCGTAATTCCAATCCGAGTTACCGTTTAAAAGTTATGGATTTTACAATAAAATAATTGTTACTTAATTATTTTATTTACGGCCAAAAACTAACTTTCACTAGTGGCCCGTGCCGTCCAATGTTTGTATCCGCCTAAAGAAAGCATACCCTTATGAGTTCTAAGGTGGTCTCATAATTTTAATACTAGTTACCATTTGTGAGTTATATACATTTGAAAAATAAAATAACTTTATTTAATTATTTTATTTACGATTATTCAATTTTCAGGTTTTCTCACTTGAGGCCTGCGCCGACTAGAATTAACTCGCGCCTAGGGTAAAACCTCCATCCTGAATGCAAGTGTGCCCTCATATTTCTAATCCAGGCAACCGTTTAAGATTTATTCCACTTTTTCTGGAAACCTACTTACTCTCTCTAATTAAAGCTTAGAAAAACTTCGATGGATCATTCTGGGAACTCCGGGCCTCACAATCACGCGCCCTCAGATTTCACGGTCTCAAAATAATTCCATATAATTAAAAAAAAATTATATGAAAATCCCAGGACAATAAAAATGTTCCCTACTATACGACATCAAAAAAGGTCAGAGGTAGCTTTCCTTCAAATATACCTTTCCTCTATTGAATTTCTTAGAAAAAAGAGAAGTAAGTTCATATTCCTCATTATCATTATCAATACTATCTCTAAAAACCACATGTTTTTCCAGGGATTTAAATTCCATTTCCCTGCTTACTCTAGTTATTTTATCTTCTAGTTTTACTCTCATTTTATAATCCACAAGATTACTTAGAAGATCATTAAGATAATGTTTAGAAAAGCCCCTTTCCTCAAGGGCTGATACTTTCAGATTATACAGAGGTGTAATCCTTTTTAATATTATCTTCACAATTTTAATATATTTAATTTCTTCACCAATTCCACGAATCTCTCAAAAAAACATAGTAATTCAATTTAAAAAGGAATCTTTTTTTTCATCTGGATGTATTTTCAGATTATTAAACCTATTGTTTAAAACATGGAGTTGTCCTCCATATTTTTATCAACTTCATATTTATTTTCTAGTTTTTCCCACATAGATTTTTCTTAAGTGGAAAAAATTATCTTCAGATAAATTTGACTAGATAGAGTTTTAGTAAGGGTATTATGTGTTTTGGAATCTACATCAAGCATTTTCCTATCTGTTTTAGTCATAGATTTTCAAGTTGCATCAGTTACCTAAATCCCCTTACTATTGGAAAAATAACTTCCATCCCAAGGGATACCAGATGAGATACCATCCTATTTTTCCAAATATGAAAGTTGATTCCATCAAATAGGGGGACAACCCTCGCAATTTCTGAATTCTCCATGAAAATAATAGGGGATAGATTTAACTATAATATTGTATACACTCAAATACCCCTTATAGGACCCCATAATACCCTAAGTGGGGAGTATATGGATGTGCTCAGAGGATTTTAAGTGAAGATAAATGAGATCTTGGGTGGGTTTATATAGGATAAGAGAGGGGAGTTCGTTATCACTTCCCAAACATAGGTTTTGGACTCTATAAAATAAAATAATCCAAAAAACAAACCTTCACATGGGTTTTCCCATGGTTTCTAAAAACATAGTGCTGGTTTTCATTATTTTATAACTTTAAGGGACAAAATTATTAAAATAATACCTTTTCTAATGTGTAACTAAGGCATGTCCTTAAATAAATGATTTTAAAACCCATGAATATATTATAGGTTTTAGAGGATTCATAAAGGCTTTAAAAAATTAATAAAATAAACTAAAAATCACATTATTTTAAAATGGAAAAATAAATTTGGTCATCGATGCCATTTATCGTATTTATTCCATCATTTCTATGTCATTATGATGTCATAATACAAACTATATATTTATACCATATTTAAGTTTAACTAAAAAATTTCATTATCTCATAAAATTATGAAAAATTTAATATTTGATAATTTCAACATTTTTATTTAAAAAATAATATTTATTTTATAAAATAATATTTTAAATTTGTTAATTTTCCCTTTTAAATTAAAAATCAACATTTATTGAGAAATTATAGGTTTTTTTGACAATAACAGTTTTTGAACCATTATAAAAATTACACTTGGATTCATAAAAATTATATGATCATTTATATTTAAAAAATTTATTTAATAAGAACGTTTTAATAAATTATTTTTTATTTCTAAAATCCAATAATTCATTAAAATAAACATCTTAATTTAAATTGAATATTAAAAATACAATTTGTGATTTATTATATAAAAAATCAAGATCATTTATAAAGTACAAGTAAATATAACCATTATTATATTGAAAATATAATATAGATATCAATAATATTATGGTACTGATACATAACCCTTTAATACACATGGAAATTACCTAAGGGTAAGGTGTGCAGAGGTGAGACTTTTATGGGGTGGTTTGACAAACATGGTTTAGGATGCGATCTCGACGAACTTGAACTTCTCTAGTAAATGGTTTCAATCATTCTTAAGCTGTTTGATCTTGTATTGGGGATTGGTGAAGGGAAAATCCAAGTGATCATATCTTCATTGGAATATTTTATAAATGGGCTTCATAGGGTACAATCTTACTGGTTGAGGCCATCACTTCTTTTATCTGTGCCAATTAGATTTGTCAATACCCAATATTTATACCAATCATGTGATCACTATTCAATGACTATATTATCAATGATAATTATGCTTAATGGTATTTTAAATCAGATATGATATAATAAAACCACATAATTTCAGGTGTTTTCAATAACCATAATACATAATAATACATTTAATTAAATCACAAGGGGAATTTTATTTATAAAATTTTGGGTCATTACAATATTCCCCCATCTAGATATTTCTCCCTCAAAATTTTAATTTTAAATACTAAAATAGATGAGGTTAACTCTATTTCATCACTTACTCCGGTTCCCACACTGCCTATTCAAATATTTGGTTCTCCACATCCCTTTTACCAGGTTCATTGACTTATTTTGTGGAACTTTTTCTCTAGGATCTATTATTTTCACCATTTACTCCTCATATGTGAGATTATTCTCTAATGGTACCACCTATGGATTGAGTAGATGTAATGGCTCTAGTGTGTACTTTCCCAAGAGGGATACAAGAAATACATCATTTACTTGAGATAGGTTTGGTGAGAGTGCTAGCTGATAAGACACCACTCTTATGTAATCAAGGATCTAAAAGGGTCCAATGTATGTTGGAATAAGATTTTCCTTATTCCCAAATATCATTTCTTTCTTCCATGGATATATGTTTTGTAATACCATATATCCAACATCAAACTTTAGGTCTCATTTGTTATTGTCAACAGAGCTGTAACACCCTGAGATTTTATGAAAAATATTCTTTTTAATTTTATTGATGTATTTTGTTGTACGTTACAACAAAGGAGTCTTGCACAACACGCAACCCAAAATTGGCTACATTACATGCAATCACGACCTTCCTCGATAGCGTGTGTAGTACGCAATACCGAATTTCACTAAACGAGATATTATTATAATATTATTATGAACTAGCCGTTATGAATAGTAATACCCACTTTTTGAAATTTTATAAATTTTATCTTTCAAAATAGACTTCATTTTTGGATTCAGAATATCGAAATTAGCTTAGGGTGAAATTTTGTTACTTTTTGGATAACTTTCATATTCTGATGAATAGTGGAAATTACTAAATTTTAATTAAAAACAACTTTTTTAATCGAAATAATTAATAGTGATAAATTATTAATTTGAGTGGTTTTAAAGTATATTTAGAATATATTTTTACAATTTAATACAATGTTGTTCATTGGATGCAATTTCACATTTAAACCAGACATAAACAGGTGTCAATCTTTTGATAGTTATTATCTCTTAAGAACACGCTATTTGTTTTGACGACGGGAAATAATTTTTAAATAAATTAATGCAACTGATATGTTTTGAATTTGGTAAAATAGACATCATTTTTGAATTCATAATATCAAATATAGCTTATGCCTATTTTTTGGTATTTTTCTCGAAACTTTCATTTTTGATGAATAGTGAAACCACTAAGTGGTAGTTAAAAAACAGATTTTTTCATAAAACTTAATTTTACCACTTCTGCAAGTGGAATTTCGAAAATCCGAGAGACACGGTTAATATCAAGGACTAAAATATGGTTCAATGAGATGAAAATAATTTTTGGTCAATAGTAACTTTTTACTTTTTTTTACCACGGTTAAAAGTAAATAGGGTAATTAAGGGTAAAAATGATATTATTATTACCCTAAAACATGTCCTAATTCTATTGGATAAGTGTAATTCGACCAAAAAAAACTTTAGGAATAAAATATGATCATTTAATACCACTTGGATTAGATTAGGACATTTATTATTAATTTATTTAAAGAAGGGTTAAAATAGTTAAAATCAAAGTTTAAAAAGTAAATAATTTTTAATATAGGGTTATACATAAGATAAATTCGACTATAAATATTCATTAGAAAGATAAAAATATTTAATACATAATTATATTTTATTTTTAATTTTTAGACTTTAAATAATTTAATGTATTTATGAAACAATGATGATGTAGTAATTATCTTATTAATGAAATATTGACATAATTGATGTTATAAATACCCAAATAAATGTAATTTGAGACTTTTTATGAATTCCAAAAAATTTATATGTTAATATGCCATGTTAGTGTTGATTTAATTAACTTTTTTCGAACTAATCATTCTTTTATGATTTTTTCAAAAATCAATTACCAAATAGTGCCAAAATTGACATAAAATAGTTTTTAAAACAAATATTATATTATTAATTGTTATTATATTCCTAAAAATCTAAGTCTCAGCAAAATGACTAAGATAAGGTTATATATATTAATAATAAACAACTTGGGGTTCGTTTGGCTTGTTATAGTAAGTTTATTAACCTTATAGTGTAAGAACACAAAAAGACACGGTAAAAGTAAAATTATCTAACTTGAAGTTGAAACTAAATGATAAGGTTAAAATAGTAAACTAAACTTGTCCAAATTCTATTGGATGATATCATTTCGACCCATCCCCACCTTAGCTTCGAAAATAACTCAATTTGGAGCTATTAAAAACCCAATTTGACTTTATAATAAAATAATATTTTTAGTTACTCCAAAGGTGCCCCTCTCCTCCCTTATAAAAGGGCACTTCCTCCCTCTCTTCCTCACACCACTTTGAGCCTTAAAGCTCAGAAAAACCCTACAAAATTCTCTTCTACACTTCCCTAGAAACATCCTAGAGGTCTTGGTCTTCTTCAAAGACCAATTTTAGTGCCCTAAGAGGAGGTATCAAAGAGGCGCTTCAAAGAAGAGGTAATGTCCGTTACTGATTCTTTCACCTTTATTTCTTCTTCCACTTCTTCTTCATAGGTTGTTTCATTATGATGTAATAACATCAGTATCACTAATATATGGATATGTTATTATAATTATGAAACAAACCTATTTCACCATCTATCCATCCTACAGAAAACGAAATCACCGCGCGTGCGTACGTATGGAATACCGTCTCCACGCCTTGGTGTAATATATTTTCCACCACCACCATAATTGGATGGGTATAATGGTGTAAATAATAACTATATGTGATTATTTTAAAGTGGTATTTATTCTGAAATAGTATATATATACAGTTCAATACAATTCTACAATCATGGGAACAATATCATCGCTCGTGCATACGTACGGAATACCGTCTCCACGACGCGATGTGATTCATTCTCAATGATTAACCATTCATGAATGATTATAAAGTATATATAATAAGTAATAATTAAATATATGACATAATAATGATACTGGATTTATGTATATATATATATATGTCATCCAATTAATTCCATTCAATTCAATGAGGAAATGAAAACAACGTTCATGCGTATGTACGGCCTACCGTCTCCATGAACGGTGTATTTCTTTCCATTTATCGATCTATTATATATATATGTAGATTATGAATATATATTATATATAAATCATTTTTTATATTCTGGAATTAAGTAATCCTGATCTAAGTAATCATATGATTAATTACAAGTCAAAACACGGATGACAAATGAAATGATTTTATCCAAAACACTCTTTAACATGGAATTTACAAAATAATGGGTAATATAAAGTCATAAGTGAACCATATATGATATCCTAAAAATTAATATGATTATGTAATAACTCAATGAGATTATTTAAATCATTATACCGGAGGTTTAGATCCATACGAAGCATTTCATACCTAAGGTAAGGGATAATTCTGCAAATCTCATTTTTATCCGAGATTGCTTATTCGTAAGTATTTACTAGGGTTATTGAAATCATCCATGTACATGTTTTATAAAAGTGTATTCATGTATTTTTAAATTCCTTTTTACCCATTTTGACTTTTACCCCATGGTATGGAAGGAATCTTTCTTTTATTTACCCTACAAGGTACTTTTTTGACTTTTCCGGCAAAAGTACGAGAAGAATGTTTTTTTAACTTATACGGCACGAACAGATTTTTAAGGTTTTATAAAGCCTTATTTTCATGAAGCTTCCTCAAAAATATTTCATGACTATTTTCAACAAAATCCTTTTCTTTTAAAATTTCTTGATATTTTGTGAAAAGAAAATGATTTTGAAGAAAAAAGGATATTTTCCTCAAGAAATCATTTCAAGTGTTTTATTAAAACCATTTTCATCTAAGATGACATTATTTAATATGTGTATGTTTCAAGTATAATGTCTCTATTATTTACATGGTTTTACTTTTCTTATTATGAAATGATATCCATTTCTTTTATATGGATTACGTGATGATGGGATGATGTTTATGAAACCCATTTCATTCGTTGGGTTATTATGAATGATGTATGTTTATTTTGTGGCACAAGTAAGAATGATTTCATTATGAGATGGGTGGGACCTATATCTCCCTCCAATGAATTGAGTAAATATTTTATATCTCATGAGATAGACATGGCTGGAATGGTAAGTTAATACGGTTTAGTGTTACAGGACTGAAACGAGGAGTGAACTCGATTCAGAATGGGACTTTGTCCACTAAGATGGTCTAGGCAGCAATGCCTTGGCTACTATGGAAATCATTACATGTGCTTAATGGATGCCGCCATTAAATGTTTTATTCCCATTCTATGTTATCATTATTTATTTCCATTATGATCTATGCCTTATGCACTTCCATGTTTTAAGTCGTTGCTCAAGATTTTGATGTTTGAAAATTATGTTCATGTTTTTAAGTTCAAATGTATATGGTATGTTTTATTTTATCCATGCTTACCCTTACTGAGAATTTGAGCTCACCCTTTTTATGTTTTATTTCCCCTAGGATTAAAAGAAAGGTTTTAGGTAAGGAAACAAAAAGTGGAAGATCTTTATGGGAGATGTTGAAGATCTTTCACCACGATTAGAAGATTACGTTCCAAGTTTCCAAAGACACTAAACTATTACAGTCCTTGTGTGTCTGTTTTTGTTATATATTCCACAAAAGTAATGTAATGTTCATGTATGTCAAGCTTCGGGTCTCTACAGTTGGTATCAGAGGAAAGGTTTAGTCAACCTTTGGAAACTAGGATGCAATAACTTTAGTGAGATCCCTAGAGGTATTTCTAAGGTATCTCTAGGGATGTAACTAAGGTTAAGTATAAGTATAAGTTATAGTCCTAGAATTATGGTAACGATATTAGAATTAAACCTAGGATGTTAGATGTTGAAGGTACTCCCCCTTGATTATGTTATTTTCCTTGAATGATTTTTCCTCTCACAGAATTCTTTTCGTGTTTTAGTCAATGGAGGGAACCAGAAAGAATTCGGTTAGCATTGAATCTAATGGACAAATTGGTGACTATGAGAAACAAAATTCCATAATGCCTAGAGAGAATGATATTTTGATTATTCCAAATCAGTCATCGCGATATATGATTAACAAGGTGAAATTTAGTGGTATGCCTAATTCATCAAATAAGAGGAAGATAGACTTTTATTCATGTTCGCATGTTGAGGAGCATAAAGAAAGGAAGATTGAAATTTCTAAAGAAGGGAAGAAGAACCTTGAGGAATACCTCAAATGGAGGGACAAATGTTATCTGTGTGGAGAAAAGGGACATAGAGTGACAGACTGTTATGGAGTTCAATGTCTTATTTGTGGAGAACATGAGCATTACCCAACTCAATGCCCTGACCTAAAAAGTTACTTCGAAATTAAGGAAGGACTTATTCCAGGACAATCATTGAAGATGATGGTTTGAAGTGTTTATGTATTGGTATTCAAGAATAATGTTATTGACGTACTTTTATGGTATATTGGAATATCTATGTATTGGTCCATTGTGGTTTTCTATAAGAATATGGCATCGGTAACCATGAAAAATGATTGAAATATTTTTGGAAAGCAGATGATATGCACATAATGAAGGGATAAAGAGAATCTAATATGTTTGATCGTATACATGAGCTCATGATTGATATAAGGATTAAGTGGTATCATGGTTTGAGTATATAGAATTTTTGGGATTTTGGTATGTGGAAAAGAGTTAACTTTTGATAGCATTCATGTTTTCACTAAGGTTAAATGTGTATTCATTTTTCAAGAGAATACATGATTAAGGTATTCACATGTTTGTAATTTGACCAACAATATATATCTTATGATATATGGGGGATAAATGATGTCATTCATGTGATTGTTTTGTGACATTTCAAGTAATCATTTTCTTTATACTATGAGCTTGGACCGAAGTATTTGAGATAAGCCTAAAGATTGGAATGGATTATGTTAGACATAAGTTATTATTGTTTAATGATAGAACTTTTTTTCGATATTATTGATGGGATGTTATAGTAATGTAGTTTTAGAAAAAGGACAACCTACCGGACGGGCGATAACCCATCGCGTCGAACAAGGCTGTGGGAATCGAACCCACAACCGAAGTGCGACTGGCCATTATCACCTACCACTGGCCTACAGGAAGTCCCTGTTTAGTAGAAATTAGTTTTATTATATTAAGTAGTATGATATATGAAGTATAAGTTCATTTTAGGAACCATATATGATTAATCTCACTATAGATGGACTTAAGTATTTTTCGATAACTTTTTCTAACCTTTTGTTTGAAACAGATGAAATGACCCATCATTCTATCACATGATCTGCTAACACATCACGAATAAAAAATTCAACTTCATTTCTTTAAGGGATGAAGTGGAAATTGTTCAATTCACGAACAAGAGTGAGATTTTACCAAAATCATGTAAGTATTTCTTTTAATTCATCAACTTTAGGGAAATGATCTTGAAAACCAAAAATGTTGTCCTAGTTCCCTTACATCCGATGAATCAGATGGTACCTTAGATCATCACAAATCTATAGCTTTGTGATTGTTGGATTTTTCATAGCCATGTTCTCTACTACTCTCCATCAGAACATGATGGTTAGTTTTCTCTTCCATATCCATATTATCACCTATGTTCTCCTATGTGGAAACCCAATGATTAGTTAATTTGGGCAACCGTTATGTTTCATACTTTAGTTTTTAAAGATTGGTTTTGGTATTACTTTTTACGATTTGGGTTTCTATTAAAGAAAATTTCGAGTAGTAAACCATTTAAAACCCCGACGAATTTCGAGGGCGAAATTCATTTTAAGGGGGGTAGAATGTAACACCCCGAGATTTTATGAAAAATATTATTTTTAATTTTATTGATGTCTTGTGTTATACATTACAACAAAGGAGTCTTGCACAACATGCAACCCTAACTTGGCTACATTACACGCAATCACGACCTTCCTCGATAGCGTGTGTAATACGCAATACCGAGTTTCACTAAATGAGATATTATTATATTATTATTATGAACTAGCCATTATGAATAGTAATACCCACTTTTTGAAATTTTATAAATTTTATCTTTCAAAATAGACTTCATTTTTGGATTCGGAATATCAAAATTAGCTTAGGGTGAAATTTTGGTACTTTTCAGATAACTTTCATATTCTGATGAATAGTGGAAATTACTAAATTTTAATTAAAAACAACTTTTTTAATCGAAATAATTAATAGTGATAAATTATTAATTTGAGTGGTTATAAAGTATATTTATAATATATTTTTACAATTTAATACAATGTTGGTCATTGGATGTAATTTCACATTTAAACCAGACATAAACAAGTGTCAATCTTTTGATAGTTATTATCTCTTAAGAACACGCTATTTGTTTTGACGACGGGAACTAATTTTTAAATTAATTAATGCAACTGATATGTTTTGAATTTGGTAAAATAGACATCATTTTTGAATTCATAATATCAAATATAGCTTACGCCTAATTTTTGGTATTTTTCTGGAAACTTTCATTTTTGATGAATAGTGAAACCACTAAGTGGTAGTTAAAAAACTGAATTTTTCATAAAAATTAATTTTACCACTTCTGTGAGTGGAATTTCGAAAATCCGAGAGACACGGTTAATATCAAGGACTAAAATGTGGTTCAATGAGATGAAAATAATTTTTGGTGAATAGTAACTTTTTACTTTTTTTTACCACGGTTAAAAGTAAATAGGGTAATTAAGGGTAAAAATGATATTATTATTACCCTAAAACATATCCTAATTCTATTGGATAAGTGTAATTCAACCAAAAACAACTTTAGGAATAAAATATGACCATTTAATCCCACTTGGATTAGATTAGGACATTTATTATTAATTTATTTAAAGAAGGGTTAAAATAGTTAAAATCAAAGTTTAATAAGTAAATAATTTTTAATATAGGGTTATACATAAGATAAATTCGACTATAAATATTCATTATAAAGATAAAAAGATTTAATACAAAATTATATTTTATTTGTAATTTTTAGACTTTAAATAATTTAATGTATTTATGACACAATGATGATGCAGTAATTATCTTATTAATGAAATATTGACATAATTGATGTTATAAATACCCAAATAAATGTAATTTGAGACTTTTTATGAATTAAAAAAATTTTATATGTTAATATGCCATGTTCGTGTTGATTTAATTAACTTTTTTCGAACTAATCATTCTTTTATGATTTTTACAAAAATCAATTACCAAATAGTGTCAAAATTGACATAAAATAGTTTTTAAAACAAATATTATATTATTAATTGTTATTATATTCCTAAAAATCTAAGGCTCGGCCAAATGACTAAGATAAGGTTATATATGTTAATAATAAACAACTTGGGGTTCGTTTGGCTTGTTATAGTAAGTTTATTAACCTTATAGTGTAAGAACACAAAAAGACACGGTAAAAGTAAAATTATCTAACTTGAAGTTGAAACTAAATGATAAGGTTTAAATAGTAAACTAAACTTGTCCAAATTCTATTGGATGATAGAATTTCGACCCATCCCCACCTTAGCTTCTAA
Source organism: Viscum album (assembly GCA_963277665.1). Lineage (NCBI taxonomy): Eukaryota > Viridiplantae > Streptophyta > Magnoliopsida > Santalales > Viscaceae > Viscum > Viscum album. Next base: position 196,907,139 of record OY728121.1, on the reverse strand, counting down.
AATAACTCAATTTGGAGCTATTAAAACCCCAATTTCACTTTATAATAAAATAATATTTTTAGTTACTCCAAAGGTGCCCCTCTCCTCCCTTATAAAAGGGCACTTCCTCCCTCTCTTCCTCACACCACTTTGAGCCTTCAAGCTCGGAAAAACCCTGCCAAATTATCTTCTCCACTTCCATAGAAACATCCTAGAGGTCCTGGTCTTCTTCAAAGACCAATTTTAGTGCCCTAAGAGGAGGTATCAAAGAGGCGCTTCAAAGAAGAGGTAATGTCCGTTACTGATTCTTTCACCTTTATTTCTTCTTCCACTTCTTCTTCTTAGGTTGTTTCATTATGAAGTAATAACATAAGTATCACTAATATATGGATATGTTATTATAATTATGAAACAACCCTATTTCACCATCTATCCATCCTACGGAAAACGAAATCACCGTGCGTGCGTACGTACGGAATACCGTCTCCACACCGTGGTGTAATCTATTTTCCACCACCACCTTACTTGGATGAGTATAATGGTGTAAATAATAACTATATGTGATTATTTTAAAGTGATATTTATTCTGAAATAGTATATATACACTCCAATACAATTCCACGATCATGGGAACAATATCATCGCTCGTGCGTACGTACGGAATACCGTCTCCACGACGCGATGTGATTCATTCTCAATGATTAACCATTCACGAATGATTATAAAGTATATATAATAAGTAATAATGAAATATATGACATAATAATGATACTATATTTATGTATATATATATGTATATCATCCAATTAATTCCATTCAATTCAATGAGGAAATGAAAACAACGTTCATGCGTATGTACGGCCTACCGTCTCCATGAACGATGTATTTCTTTCCATTTATCGATCTATTATATATATATGTAGATTATGAATATATATTATATATAAATCAAATTTTATATTCTGGAATTAAGTAATCCTGATCTAAGTAATCATATAATTAATTACAAGTCAAAACACGGACGACAAATGAAACGATTTTATCCAAAACACTCTTTAACATGGAATTTACAAAAGAATGGGTAATATAAAGTCATAAGTGAACCATATATGATATCATAACAATGAATATGATTATGTAATAAGTCAATGAGATTATTTAAATCATTATAAAAGAGGTTCAGATCCATACGAAGCATATCAGACCTAAGGTAAGGGATAATTTTGCAAATCTCATTTTTATCCGAGATTGCTTATTCGTAAGTATTTACTAGGGTTATTGAAATCATCCATGTCCATGTTTTATAAAAGTGTATTCATGTATTTTTAAATTCCTTTTTACCCATTTTGACTTTTACCCCATGGTATGGAAGGAATCTTTCTTTTATTTACCCTACAAGGTACTTTTTTGACTTTTCCGGCAAAAGTACGAGAAGAATGTTTTTTTAACTTATACGCCACGAACAGATTTTTACGGTTTTATAAAGCCTTATTTTCATGAAGCTTCCTCAAAAATATTTCATGACAATTTTCAACAAAATCCTTTTCTTTTAAAATTGCATGACATTTTGTGAAAAGAAAATGATTTTGAAGAAAAAAGGATATTTTCCTCAAGAAATCATTTCAAGTGTTTTATCAAAACCATTTTCATCTAAGATGACATTATTTAATATGTGTATGTTTCAAGTATAATGTCTCTATTATTTACATGGTTTTACTTTTCTTATTATGAAATGATATACATTTCTTTTATATGGATTACGTGATGATGGGATGATGTTTATGAAACCCATTTTATTCGTTGGGTTATTATGAATGATGTATGTTTATTTTGTGGCACAAGTAAGAATGATTTCATTATGAGATGGGTGGGACCCATATCTCCCTCCAATGAATTGGGTAAAGATTTTATATCTCATGAGATAGACATGGCTGGAACGGTAAGTTAATCCGGTTCAGTGTTACAGGACTGAAACGAGGAGTGAACTCGATTCAGAATCGGACTTTGTCCACTAAGATGGTCTTGGCAGCAATGCCTAGGCTACTATGGAAATCATTACATGTGCTTAATGGATTCCACAATTACATGTTTTATTCCCATTCTATGTTATCATTATTTATTTCCATTATGATCTATTCCTTATGTACTTCCATGTTTTAAGTCGTTGCTCAAGATTTTGATGTTTGAAAATTATGTTCATGTTTTTAAGTTCAAATGTATATGGTATGTTTTATTTTATCCATGCTTACCCTTACTGAGAATTTGAGCTCACCCTTTTTATGTTTTATTTCCCCGTAGGATTAAAAGAAAGGTTTTAGGTAAGGAAACAAAAAGTGTAAGATCTTTATGGGAGATGTTGAAGATCTTTCACCACGATTAGAAGATTACATTCCAAGTTTCCAAAGACACTAAACTATTACAGTCCTTGTGTGTCTGTTTTTGTTATATATTACACAAAAGTAATGTAATGTTCATGTATGTCAAGCTTCGGGTCTCTACAGTTGGTATCCGAGGAAAGGTTTAGTCAAACTTTGGAAACTAGGATGCGAGAACTTTAATGAGATACCTAGAGGTATTTCTAAGGTATCTCTAGGGATGTACCTAAGGTTAATTATAAGTTTAGGTTATAGTCCTATAATTATGGTAACGATATTAGAATTAAACCTAGGATGTTAGATGTTGAAGGTACTCCCCCTTGATTATGTTATTTTCCTTGTATGATTTTTGCCTCTCATAGAATTCTTTTTGTGTTTTAGTCAATGGAGGGAACCAGAAAGAATTCGGTTAGCATTGAATCTAATGGACAAATTGGTGACTATGAGAAACAAAATTGCATAATGCCTAGAGAGAATGATATTGTGATTATTCCAAATCAGTCATCGCGATATATGATTAATAAGTTGAAATTTAGTGGTATGCCTAATTCATCAAATAAGAGGAAGATAGACTTTTATTCATGTTCGTATGTTGAGGAGCATAAATAAAGGAAGATTGAAATTTCTAAAGAAGGGAAGAAGAACCTTGAGGAATATCTCAAATGGAGGGATAGATGTTATCTGTGTGGAGAAAAGGGACATAGAGTGACAGACTGTTATGGAGTTCAATGTCTTATTTGTGGAGAACATGGGCATTACCCAACTCAATGCCCTGACCTAAAAAGTTACTTCTAAATTAAGGAAGGACTTATTCCAGGACAATCATTGAAGATGATGGTTTGATGGGTTTATGTATTGGTATTCAATAATAATGTTATTTAGGTACTTTTATGGTATATTGGAATATCTATGTATTGGTCCATTGTGGTTTTCTATAAGAATATGGCATCGGTAACCATGAGAAGTGATTGAAATATTTTTGGAAAGCAGATGATATGCACATAATGAAGGGATAAAGAGAATATAATATGTTTGATCGTATTCATGAGCTCATGATTGATATAAGGACTAAGTGGTATCATGGTTTGAGTATATAGAATTTTTGGGATTTTGGTATGTGGAAAAGAGTTAACTTTTGACAGCATTCATGTTTTCACTAAGGTTAAATGTGTATTCATTTTTCAAGAGAATACATGATTAAGGTATTCACATGTTTGTAATTTGACCCACAAGATATATCTTATGATATATGGGGGATAAATGATGTCATTCATGTGATTGTTTTGTGACATTTCAAGTAATCATTTTCTTTATACTATGAGCTTGGACCGAAGTATTTTAGATAAGCCTAAATATTGGAATGGATTATGTTAGACATAAGTTATTATTGTTTAAGGATAAAACTTTTTTTCGATATTATTGATGGGATGTTATAGTAATGTAGTTTTAGAAAAAGGACAACCTGCCGGACGGGCGATAACCCATCGCGTCGAACAAGGCTGTGGGAATCGAACCCACAACTGAAGTGCGACTGGCCATTATCACCGACCACTGGCCTACAGGAAGTCCCTGTTTAGTAGAAATTAGTTTTATTATATTAAGTAGTATGATATATGAAGTGTAAGTTCATTTTAGGAACCATATATGATTAATCTCACTATAGATGGACTTATGTATTTTTCGATAACTTTTTCTAACCTTTTGTTTGAAACAAATGAAATGACCCATCATTCTATCACATGATCTGCTAACACATCACTAATAAAAAATTCAACTTCATTTCTTTAAGGGATGAAGTAGAAATTGTCCAATTCACGAACAATAGTGAGATTGTACCAAAATCATGTAAGTATTTCTTTTAATTCATCAACTTTAGGGAAATGATCTTGAAAACCAAAAATGTTGTCCTAGTTCCCTTACATCCGATGAATCAGATTGTACCTTAGATCATCACAAATCTATAGCTTTGTGATTGTTGGATTTTAATAGCCATGTTCTCTACAACTCTCCATCAGAACATGATGGTTAGGTTTCTCTTCCATATCCATATTTTCACCTATGTTCTCCTATGTGGAAACCCAATGATTAGTTAATTTGGGCAACCGTTATGTTTCATACTTTAGTTTTTAAAGATTGGTTTTGGTATTACTTTATACGATGTGGGTTTCTATTAAAGAAAATTTCTAGTAGTAAACCATTTAAAACCCCGACGAATTTCGAGGGCGAAATTCATTTTAAGGGGGGTAGAATGTAACACCCCGAGATTTTATGAAAAATATTATTTTTAATTTTATTGATGTCTTGTGTTATACGTTACAACAAAAGAGTCTTGCACAACATGAAACCCTAACTTGGCTACATTACGCGCAATCACGACCTTCCTCGATAGCGTGTGTAATACACAATACCGAGTTTCACTAAACGAGATATTATTATAATATTATTATGAACTAGCCATTATGAATAGTAATACCAACTTTTTGAAATTTTATAAATTTTATCTTTCAAAATAGACTTTTTTTTTGGATTCGGAATATCGAAATTAGCTTAGGGTGAAATTTTGGCACTTTTCGGATAACTTTCATATTCTGATGAATAGTGGAAATTACTAAATTTTAATTAAAAACAAATTTTTTAATCGAAATAATTAATAGTGATAAATTATTAATTTGAGTGGTTTTAAAGTATATTTAGAATATATTTTTATAATTTAATACAATTTTGGTCATTGGATGTAATTTCACATTTAAACCAGACATAAACAAGTGTCAATCTTTTGATAGTTATTATCTCTTAAGAACACGCTATTTGTTTTGACGACATGAACTAATTTTTAAATTAATTAATGCAACTGATATGTTTTGAATTTGGTAAAATAGACATATTTTTTGAATTCATAATATCAAATATATCTTAGGCCTAATTTTTGGTATTTTTCTAGAAACTTTCATTTTTTGATGAATAGTGAAACCACTAAGTGGTAGTTAAAAAACTGATTTTTTCATAAAACTTAATTTACCGCTTCTATGAGTGGAATTTCGAAAATCCGAGAGACATGGTTAATATCAAGGACTAAAATGTGGTTCAATGAGATGAAAATAATTTTTGGTGAATAGTAACTTTATACTTTTTTTTACCATGGTTAAATGTAAATAGGGTAATTAAGGGTAAAAATGATATTATTATTACCTAACACATGTCCTAATTCTATTGGATAAGTGTAATTCGACCAAAAACAACCTTAGGAATAAAATATGACCATTTAATCCCACATGGTTTAGATTAGGACATTTATTATTAATTTATTTAAAGAAGGGTTAAAATTGTTAAAATCAAAGTTTAATAAGTAAATCATTTTTAATATAGGGTTATACATAATATAAATTCTACTATAAATATTCATTAGAAATATAAAACGATTTCCTACATAATTATATTTTATTTGTAATTTTTAGACTTTAAATAATTTAATTTATTTATGACACAATGATGATGCAGTAATTATCTTATTAATGAAATATTGACATAATTGATGTTATAAATACCCAAATAAATGTAATTTGAGACTTTTTATGAATTCAAAAAATTTATATGTTAATATGCCATGTTAGTGTTGATTTAATTAACTTTGTTCGAACTAATCATTCTGTAATGATTTTTTAAAAAATCAATTACCAAATAGTGTCAAAATTGACATAAAATAGTTTTTAAAACAAATATTATATTATTAATTGTTATTATATTCTTAAAAATCTAAGATTCGGCCAAATGACTTAGATAAGGTTATATATATTAATAATAAACAACTTGGGGTTCTTTTGGCTTGTTATAGTAAGTTTATTAACCTTATAGTGTAAGAACACAAAAAGACACGGTAAAAGTAAATTTATCTAACTTGAAGTTAAAACTAAATGATAAGGTTAAAATAGTAACCTAAACTTGTCCAAATTATATTGAATGATAGGATTTTGACCCATGCCCACCTTAGCTTCTAAATAACTAAATTTTGAGCTATTAAAAACCTAATTTTACTTTATAATAAAATAACATTTTTAGTTATTCCAATGGTGCCCCTCTCCTCCCTTATTAAAGGGAACTTCCTCCCTCTCTTCCTCACACCACTTTGAGCCTTCAAGCTTGGAAAAACCCTGAAAAATTATCTTCTCAACTTCCCTATAAACATCCTATAGGTCCTGGTCTTCTTCAAAGACCAATTTTAGTGCCCTAAGAGGAGGTATCAAAGAGGCGCTTCAAAGAAGAGGTAATGTCCGTTACCGATTCTTTCACCTTTATTTCTTCCTCCACTTCTTCTTCTTAGGTTGTTTCATTATGAAGTAATAAAATCAGTATCAATCATATAATGATAAGTTATTATAAGTATTAAATAACCCTATTTCACTATCTATCCATCCTACGGAAAACGAAATTACCGTGCGTGCGTACGTACGAAATACCGTCTCCACGCCGTGGTGTAATCTATTTTCCACCACCACCTTACTTGGATGGGTATAATGGTGTAAATAATATCTATATGTGATTATTGTAAAGTTATATTGATTCTGAAATAGTATATATACACTCCAATACAATTCTATGATCATGGGAACGATATCATCGCTCGTGCGTACGTACAGAATACCGTCTCCACGACGCGATGAGATTCATTCTCAATGATTAACCATTCATGAATGATTATAAAGTATATATAATAAATAATAATGAAATATATGACATAATAATGATACTGAATTTATTTATATATATATATTTATGTCATCCAATTAATTCTATTCAATTCAATGAGGACACGAAAACAACGTTCATGCATACGTACGGCCTACCGTCTCCATGAACGGTGTATTTCTTTCCATTTATTGATCTATTATATATATATATAGATTATGAATATATATTATGTATAAATCATGTTTTATATTCTGGAATTAAGTAATCATGATCTAAGTAATCATATGATTAATTACAAGTCAAAACACGGACGACAAATGAAACGATTTTACCCAAAACACTCTTTAACATGGAATTTACAAAAGAACGGGTAATATAAAGTCATAAGTGAACCATATATGATATCATAACAATGAATATGATTATTTAATAAGTCAATGGCATTATTTAAATCATTATACAGGAGGTTCGGATCCATACGAAGCATATCAGACCTAAGGTAAGGGATAATTTTGCAAATCTCATTTTTATCCGTGATTTCTTATTCGTAAGTATTTACTGGGGTTATTGAAATCATCCATGTCCATGTTTTATAAAAGTGTATTCATGTATTTTTAAATTCCTTTTTACCCATTTGGACTTTTACCCCATGGTATGGAAGGAATCTTTCTGTTATTTACCCTACATGGTACTTTTTTGACTTTTCCGGCAAAAGTACGAGAAGAATGTTTTTTTAACTTATACGGCACGAACAGATTTTTACGGTTTTATAAAGACATATTTTCATGAAGCTTCCTCCAAAATATTTCATGACTATTTTCAACAAAATCCTTTTCTTTTAAAATTTCATGACATTTTGTGAAAAGAAAATGATTTTGAAGGAAAAAGGATATTTTCCTCAAGAAATCATTTCAATTGTTTTATCAAAACAATTTTCATCTAAGATGACATTATTTCATATGTGTATGTTTCATGTATAATGTCTCTGTTATTTAAATGGTTTCACTTTTCTTATTATGAAATGAAATCCATTTCTTTTATATGGATTATGTGATGATGGGATGATGTTTATGAAACCCATTTTATTCGTTGGGTTATTATGAATGATGTATGTTTATTTTGTGGCACAAGTAAGAATGATTTCATTATGAGATGGGTGGGACCTATATCTCCCTCCAATGCATTGGGTAAAGATTTTATATCTCATGAGATAGACATGGCTGGAAGGGTAAGTTAATCCGTTTCAGTGTTACAGGACTGAAACGAGGAGTGAACTCGATTCAGAATGGGACTTTGTCCACTAAGATGGTCTTGGAAGCAATGACTTGGATACTATGGAAATCATTACATGTGCTTAATGGATGCCACAATTAAATGTTTTATTCCCATGCTATGTTATCATTATTTATTTCCATTATGATCTATGCCTTATGTACTTCCATGTTGTAAGTCGTTGCTCAAGATTTTGATGTTTAAACATTATGTTCATGTTTTTAAGTTCAAATGTATATGGTATGTTTTATTTTATCCATGCTTACCCTTACTGAGAATTTGATCTCACCCTTTTTATGTTTTATTTTCCCCTAGGATTAAAAGAAAGGTTTTAGGTAAGGAAACAAAAAGTGGAAGATCTTTATGGGAGATGTTGAAGATCTTTCACCACGATTAGAAGATTACGTTCCAAGTTTCCAAAGACACTAAACTATTATGGTCCTCGTGTGTCTTTTTTGTTATTTATTCCGCAAAAGTAATGTAATGTTCATGTATGTTAAGCTTCGGGTATCTACAATAGCTTTTCTATCGACTCTGAGTATCCTTGGTGTTCTCCTAAATGGTCTTGAACGTTTCCACCATTTCCTCAACCATTAACTACTAAAAAATAGGACTTTAACAGTGCTAGAATAATCCTTTATCTGTGATAAAAAATGTTCTAACAGCATGAGCATGGTTAAAAGCCCAAAACTTTTATCAGTGATAAAAAGCATTGTTAAAGTCCCCCTTTGGAAGTGCTAATAAAATCCTTGTTTAATAGATCCTTTAACAATGCGTTTTTAGCACCGTTAAAGGGGGCCTTTAAGAGTGCTTTTTTAGCACTGATTTATGTAGCTCTATTAAAGGGTGTAATTATTTTTCAGACACCTATGAGCCCAACCCCCTTTATCAGTGCTTCTATGACCCCTTTAACAATGATCCACCACTTTATCAATGATTTTCACCCCACTACCTTTTATCAGTGCTTTTTGAATTTATAGCCTTATGTGCACCTGCCTAGATTCCAACCCTACACATCTCTTTTGAAGTTGGAATTCCATTACCCCTACACCTTGTTGTTTTCCTGTCTATTTACTGATATTTCTATTTATTTATATATATATATATATATATTTACATATATTTATATAATTATTTTAAAATAAATTTATAATATGTGTGTGTGTGTGATATATAGTTATATTTGTTTAAATATATTATATATTATATTCATTTATATATACTAGAATATAATATAAATATATATCTCTTTAGTAATACACACATATGTATATGTTTAAATAATGTAAAAAATGTTTAAATATTTTATTAAATACATATATATAATGTGTATTTAATAAAATATATTAGAATATACATTTTTATATAAATATCTTGATATATGTATTTATATGAGTTATTTATTTTATGTAAATATAAGAAAATATTTATATATTTAATTATAAATAAAATTACATTATAAAAAATGATAAAATCTCAAAACCATAATATCAATATGTATGTAAGACATGGAAATAAATTTAGTCTCGACCATGAAAAGGAAATAATACGCCCTAAAATTCAGTTGAAAATCCATAAAATGTTAAAAAATTGGGGTACCCCAGCTAAAAGCTCAGTTTTGGAGGACTTCTAGGCATTTTTTGGACTAAAACAATATGACAGAGGTTTAACTTTTTCACCAAGGGCATATAAATCATTTCAAGATTCTATTTGATATGTGGTAGAGCTAAATTAGACACCGAGATCGAAATTTATGGCCATTTGAAGTTTGAGTTACATTTTCAACTTATTATAGATCTTTTATTAATTTTATAATTTTTGTTATCTTCAAATTGATATTAAATGAAAATTACTTTGTAACAATAAGAAAATTAGTAATTAAAAATATTTTTTAATTAATTTATATTCCATTTTCAAAAAATATCTTATATATTTAGTGTAAATTCCTATATAACTTATCTAAAACATGTTTTAAATATATATATTATATTTATATCAGCATAAAAATATTTTTATTTTAATATATTATTCATAATGAAATATTTTTTAAAAGTATAACATTATCAGTTATACTGAAAAGGCATAAATAAAGGGGGGGGGGTCTTTATCAGTGATTCTGAAAAAGAACTAATAAAGTCCCCCTTGAAAAACACTTTTTTAGAAGCACAATTAAAAGACCCCATTTATTAGTGCTTTTTTACAAGTGATGATAAATAGGGGACTTTCTTTGTGCTTGTAAAAAGTCACTAATAAAGGTCCCCCTTTAACTGTGCTTATTTTTATTGCTGACAGAGGGGGTCTTTAAAAGAATTTTTAGCTAGTGATGTTAATTCCCTAGCACTGGATAAACCCAGTTTTATAGTAGTGATTTCAGGACCTAACTATTTTCATTCCCCAAAATTATCCCAACATACAGGAGTCCTACACCTCTTCCCATAAATGGAATCATAGGGATCCATTTGGATGCTTGAGTGGAAACTATTTTTTTTATGAAAAATAGACTAGAGGAATATGTTGATCCCATCCTCTTTTTAAGTCAATCTTCCATTCTATAAACCTTTTCTTTGAGTGTATGTATAGTCCACTCATATTGGACATTAGTTTTTGGTTGATAAAACATAATGAAGTTTAACTCGGTATTTTGATCACGTTGAAGAATCTTCCAAAACATTATGGTAAATCTTGGAACTCAATCTGATAAAATAGATAGTGGTGTTCCAAGAATCCTTACTACTTCTCTAATGTTAATCCTTACAATTTGATCAAGTAGTAAGTGCTCTCAAATTGTAATAAAGCGACCAATCTTTGTAAGATGATCCAACACAACCCATATTTCATTATTTCCTCTTGATGTATTTAGAATACCAATGACACAATGCAGGGTGATGTTTTCCCATATCTATGTAGTTATGGGTAATGGTTGAATCATCCCCTTGGATTTTTTCCTTCAATTTATAAAATATAATACACCTTGATGTATATACTACAATCTCCTTCTTCATATTGTCCCACTAATAGTTCTCTAAGAGATCTTGATACATCTTGATGCATCCTAAATGGATAGAGAAGGCTGGGCTATGTGCATCATCCAAAAACTTGTTCTTTAACTCAGGATTTGTAGTTACACATAGTCATGACCCAAATCATAAAACTTCTTAATAATTAACATTTAACTTTAAGGATTTCCCTTTTCTTATAGATTCCACATTCTTTTGAATTCCCACATTTTCTCATTGAGCATCCTTTATATTTTCTATAAGTTACAGTTGGGAAATAATTTTTTAAAGGATTCATGATTTTCCTTTATTTATGATTCCCATGTCCATCATTTTTATGTCTAAGAAGATCAGATCCATCTCAATTCTCTTTAATGAAAAAATTTCTAGATCTCTTCTACTTAGAGCGTCTACCACTTTATTTTCAATCCTAGGATAATAGTTGATTGAGCATTCATAGTCCTTAATCATTTATAACCATCATCGAGAGTTGATACTAATTTTTTTCTATGTAAATATATACTTTAGGCTCTTATGATAGGTATATTATTCACACTTCTCTGTAAATAGATAATTCCAAAAGATTTTCAACTTGAATATCAATATAGCTAACTCCAGATCATGTGGTCGGTATTTCTATTCATAAAATTTTAATTTCCTTGAATCATAGGCTATAAATTTTTCATTCTACATTAACAAGTATCCTAATACCTTCATTGAATCATTAATTATTACCACTAAAATTTATCTACTTGAGGTTTGTGTATGTACAGGTGAAATGTTAAGACTCTTTTCTAACTCCATAAAGATCTATTAACAATCATCACTATATTAAAACTTGACTCCATTCTTAGTTATATTGGTTAGAGGGTTTTAAAATCACAATAAATATCTCACAAATTAACAATAGTTCCAAACTAATCTTGGGAAACTATGTATTTCTGTAATAGTTCTTTCCCTTATCCATCCTTAAAACTTCACGAGATAAATTAGGGACATACATAAGAAAGTGGTGAGATATAAATCCCCATAAGGTAATAAACATGGAATAACATGAAGAAATTAATACATGCTAGACAATAGGAATATCAATGGGGAAAAAAGTATGTGAATTATAAACATGAACAATGAGTAATGATATAACATGATAACCTAAAGGCAACATGGGAAATGTGGAAACAACTTAAAACATGGAATCATAAATATAGGTCAAGGATAAATTACAAAAAATAATGATGAAAAAAGTCTCATGGTAAATTAGGTACACTACCTAATCCCTTTCATCACGTGTCATGAGACTAAAATATTACCCAATGCATTGGAGCGCTATAAATTTTCGGGCACACCCATCACTTTCGTTTCATTCTCATTATTAAGTATGTCACATAGATCATAAAACATGGAATCAATATCATCAAATTTTATTACATGATCAAGGAATTTTTAATATATACATGCATTTCACTATTAAAATAAGTATATGCACATGAAGGTGAACACCCTTGATTAGAATTGGGCATGAGTATTAACTACACAATTGTTTGGCATGGAAAACTGTGGTGAAAATTTGGAAGCATAACTGGGGAATTTGAATGTTCATGGAAGGGATTTATGAAAGAGAATGGGGTATCTCATAATTTTTAAATAAAATTTAAATTAAGGGGGATATGGAAGAACCTATCCTAGCATTAGGAAATGAAGGTAAAAGACATAACATAAAGAAGATGCTTGAATAAAGAGGAGAAGAAAATAATCCCATACCATGAGCGCGTGATTCCAAATGTTTGGGAGGAGATTCATGAAGGATTAGAGGAAACTTGGGAAGACTATAGAGAGGATATATAAGAGTAATGAAATTATCCAAGGATTTTGAGTGAAGAGGAACGAGAGATTGGATGGATTTATATAGGAAAAGAGAGGGGAGTTCTTTATTATTTCCCAAACATAGGTTATGGAATCTATATAATAAAAAGATGAAAACCAAAAACCATACCTTTGGTTTTACCCCATGTTTTTTCCAAATAGGGGTTAAATTCAATATTTTATAAGGAAAAGTGTATAAATTTCTAAAATAATACCCTTATTGATGTTAAATTGAGTTATATCCTTAAAGAAATGATTTTAAAACCACAAAATATATTATAGGTTTTGGAGGATTAAAAAATGATTTAAAAAATTAATCAAATAAAATTAAAATCACATTATATTAAAGTGAAAACAAAAATTTGGTTATATATATGATTTATAGTATGTATAACATCATTTTTGGGTCATTATGATGTCATAATACACACCGTATTTTAATTTTACAAAAAATTAGGTTGTCTAAAAAAATTATGAAAAATTCACCATTGGATAATTTCAACATTATGATTACAAATAAAATATATTTATTTTATCCAAATAATTTTCTAAATATGTGAATTTTTACTTTTAATATAAGAATCAACATTCATTGATGAATATTGGGTTTATTTGACAATAAGAGTTTTTGAATCCTTATAAAAAATACATTTGACTTCATAAAAATCATATGATAATTTATATTTAGTAAAAATTATATAACAATAATATTTTAATGAAATTATATTTATTTCAAAAATCCATTAATTCATTAAAATAAACGTCTTAATTGAAATTGAATATTAAAAATACAATTTGTGATTTATTATATAAAAAATAAAAATCATTTATAAAGTAGAAGTGAATATAACAATTATTTTGTTGAAATTATAATATACATATTCATTCTATTAAGGTATTGATACATATCTCTTTAATACACCATTAAACACCCTAAGGGTAAGGTGCATGTCATTAATACTTTCATGGGGTTGTTCGACATGTATGCTTTGGGCGGTGATCTCAATGATCATGAACATCTCCCATAAATGGGTTCTATTGTGCATAAGTTATTAGATCTCAACTTAGGATAGGTTATAGAAAAAACCTAGTGCATCTATCTCCCTTTTAATCTATGATAAATGGGATTCATAGGGTAAGATTCAACTGGTTGAGTCCATCACTTCCTTTATTTGCACCCATTGGATTTTTCAAAACCCTATATTTATACTAATCACGTGATCAATATTTAATGAATGTATTATAAATGGTAAAGAGGCTTAACGGTATTTAAAATATAATAGGATATAATAAAACCAAAAAAGTTCATGTGTTTTCTATAACCATGATACATAATAATAGATTTAATTAAATCATAAGGGGAAATTTATTTTTAAATTTTCAGGTCATTACAATTGATTAATGAATAACCCTGAAAATGTGAAAATTTCTATCCTATTGGGGACAGTTTAGACTCTAAAAAGGGTTGAAGCATGTATTTATGGTTAGGGATTCATCATTAAACCAAGTTTTATGTAGTTAAATAAATATTAATTAAATGCGGAACTTTTTACTTTATTATTACACTTTATTCATTATGTAACTGCATATACTTTTATAGGCTAGAATATTGTTTTAGATTTAATTTTTGGTGGCCTATTGAGTTGTACTCACACCCTACTTAGGCTTCCATATCAATACCCAAATTCACTACATGTTTTCAAGATAAGGTAAGTGAAAGATACCTATGTTATATGGATGCTTTTGGATGAATCATGCTTGGAGAAACCAAACATGATGTCCGGATGCACTGGGAGTGATAAGTGTCTTTATTTTAGGTTTTTAATATGATGCTTTACATATATATTGAATGATATATCTAATACTTTAGTTTTTGATATTTTTTCCTATTTTGTTTCATCATATGATGCTGGTCTGTATTGGATGTGGCTTGATTCTAGTTATGGTTATTATCATTTGGCTGATGGTTATTTATTTCCATTATTATTATTCTTTGATAAAGAGGGTATAATCTCCCCATGATATCTATATTAGACCATAATTCCTAGTGGGTAGCCTTTGGAATGCATGGAGGCATGTCTATGGTCAGAAGACCAACTAGCTCGTGGCACTGGTATGTGGAACCTTGGTTAAGACGTCACATAGTGGTATCAAAGGATGTTTTCTTTTCATTTTCTTTTTTCTTACTGTTTAGGAATGGTATTAAGGAGACTAGGAGTAGTCAGAACTTTGTCATTATCTTTTTAATGAGATTAGATAACCCATGTATGGGGGAGAATCCATGTACCCAGGGTGGGATAGTTGTTCTTGATGTTTTCTGTTATAGTGGGATGTTATTTCACCTTGGGTGATGCACTTGTTGCAAGATATTATTTTTATGGGATTTTTATTCATGACTCGGTATGGAATGAGATTTATGTATACATGCATCATTATATTCACTCAAGATATATTGTTGAATGCATAATGTTAGGCACATGTGGAAAATTTGGCTTTGGGGTGAGTTGTTTAATTGAAAATTCTTTTCTTTACTTGTGTAATTTAAATGAAAAAGGTGCCTAATATGAAATGAAAATATTTAAATGATGAAAAATTTGGTAAAATGAAATGGATAAATGGGTTTCTAATGAGAAACCATGAGATATGAATTTTTTTCCCTATGTTATCCATGACCTAGATGTGTGATGATTAAGGGTAGTGATATCACCTTGTATTTGACCATGTGGCAGGGTGTGGGGGATGGATTTTTATGGATTTATGTAAATACATATTATATAAATGTGATAATTTTGTGTTATGTGTCCTAATATGTGTCTCTGGAATTATAGATTTATAACTCCATGATTATTGTTTTTAATAGGATGATAGGAGGACATGGTTGGAAATGTGCCTCCAGTAGTGGAACTAGAGGCTCCTATAGTTCTGGGTGAAGAAGATGAAGATTTGTTCATTGAGATATTTTCTTTCTTTATGAAATTTGTGGAAAGGGGCCTAGGGAGTGTTGTTCAAAACATGTGTGACTTGATGCTAGAGTTATAGTTGGAAAACCCTCCTGAATTCACCATAGAGGGTGGACCTGAGGTAGATATGTTCTAGATTGAGTCTATCTAGATGATCATTGAACACTTAGTGACTCTTACTGAGAAGATAGTCAAAATGGAAGCTTATTTTTTACGTGGTCAAGTGATGTGTTGGTGGGAAATAAAAACTTGAGATGGAAAGCTAGAGAATATAGAGTGGAAGGAATTCTTGGAGATGTTCTTGGAGCACTTTTACCCCATGATTCTCAGGAAGGAGTGGGTAGTATATTTTATATGGTTGACACTTGGAGTATGTCCATAACGGACTTTTCCAGTCACTTTACTAATTTCCAATGCTTTATCCCTAAATTTTTAGGGGATGAGGCTACATCAAAAAAGAATTTTAAGGATGGGATTAATTGTGAGATTAATTCCCAGGTTAATATATTTAAGCAAAAGAAGATTTCAGAGGTGGTGAATCATGCTCTCATATCTAAGGGGAACCTGAATGGGGATTCAGGTGGGATACAAGTGGTTTCTATTGGATGATTGGGAGGTATGTCTTCCAAGAGTATGAAGTACCACTTTGAGAATTTCAATCACGAATATGGTAAACAGAGTGTCCAAGGAGAAGGATCAGTTACTCATAGAAGTCACCGGATATACTACAACCATTATGGTAGGTTGGGACACATTCATACCTCGTGTCCACAACCAGTAGTGGAGTACTGAGATTGCGGTAGGATGAGTCACTTGAAGAGGTATTGTAGAAACCTTATACCTATGGGTAGTGATGGAGCATATTGGTATACTCAGAACACCAGGAGGGGGTCTTCTACCTCATATCAATCTGGTAGAGGGAGTTCTACTAGATATGGTGGTTGAGGTTGTAGATGTGGTATTTTGGGGAAAAAGGACCCATATCAGCAGAGTAGTGTAGCTCAGGGGACTCAAACTGTCACATAGGGAAGAGGTGTCGAATAATTTCATGAAGTTCAGCATGTACTTAAGGATAGAAATGATAAACCATCAATGGCCATAGGTACTATTCTTGTATCTTCTACACTTTCTAGTGCCTTATTTGATATAGAATCATCTCATTATTTTATATCTACCCAACTTGTTAATGGTTTGAGTCTATAAGTGGAGTTTTTACGTGGGGTTATTATGATCTGTATGCCTTTGGGTGTATGGTTGAGAGACTTCTATTTATGTAAGGGGTGTTCTATTGAAGTTGGGGAGAATCATTTTCTATGGGATATTTAAATCCATGACACGCAAGTATTTAGAATGTTTTTGGTTACGGAATATTTTATAGTTTACTAATCCCACACAGATTATTATCACAGGAGAGTGACTTTTAATCCTCATGAGGGTGATAATTATGTTCATCAAGGAGAATGGGATATCTAGACAGGCTGTACAGGGCCAGTTCATTAGAAACTAGGGGGAGCTCACCACGCAGTTTGCAAGTCTTTTGATGGATGATGTGGGTGTTAATTAAGATGTCTTTCCATCCATATTAGTCCAGTTCTAGGAAGTATTTCTTACGGAATTATTAGGGATTCTACATAAGAGAGATGTTGATTTTACTATTGAGGTCATGCGTAGAGTTGATCTAGTTTATAATCCAACATATATAATAGAACCAATTGAGATTCTTGAGATTAAGAATCAACTAGAAGAGTTTATGGATAATTGATTTATCTATCGGAGTACATCACCTTGGGGTTCCCAGTCTTGTTTGAAAAAAAGGATGATGAGTTATTTCACTTATATGTTGATTACTAGAAGTTGAAATGGATGAAAGTGAAGAAACTGTATCCTCTTATGTCTATCAATTATCTCTTTGACCAGTTTAGAGGACCTTGTGTTTTCTCCATGAATGACTTGAGATCATGGTTTCATCTGTTTAGAGTTTGACCTTCTGATATACCATAAACTGCTTTTAGAATTAGTTATTTCCTAAATAAGTTCCTCGTGATGCTCTTTGGGACAAAGAATTGTCAATTAGTGTTCATAGGCTTGATGAACGGAATCATACACCTATACATAGATAAGTTTATGGTTCTTCTTGTGGATGACATATTGATGTACTCCAAGACTCATGACAATAATGCCCAACATCTTGACATCATCCCGAGTACACTAAGAGAGCATCGCCTATACACCAATCTAACTAAATGTAAATTCTAAATTGATCTAATATATTTCTTGGGTCACATCCTCTTTGAGGAAGGTCTGTTAGTCTACCTAGAGAATGTGAAAGCAGTGGTTTTTTGGATCAACCCAAGAATTTCTTTGATATGTATAGGATTTTGCATTTTGAAGGGTATTATTAGAGGTTTATCCAGGATTTTTCATGATTTTCATCACCTATTTTAGGTTTAAAAAATAAGGGTATGTAGATTGAATGGTTTGGAGCATGTGATAATGCTTTCTATGAGTTGAAGAAGGGGTTGAATACTACACCAATATTGATCCTACCCAAGCTAGGGGATAAGTACACCATGTTTTGTGATGTGTTTGGGATAGGACTTGGAGTAGTGTTGATGCAATGGGAATGAGTTGTGGCTTATGGGCTATGATCGATGAGACAACATTAATGGAATTACCCTATGAATGATACTGAGTTAGATGTAGTGGTTTATGATTTGAAGTCTTGGAAACATTATCTGTTGGGTTAAAATTTTATTGTGTATACCGATCACAAATTATTAAAATATATATTTTTCAATGATATTTGAATCTTCCACACCAAATATATGCTAAGTATATGCAGTATGTCATGAGTTCAAATATACACTCATGAATAGAAACAGTGTTTCTTATTATTTAAGAAATATAACTCAAACTCAAGCAGTTTAGAAGTCTAGTTATGATTGGAAGATGGTAAACATGTTTGCTGAGAGGAATATTGTTGTTCTGGAGGTTTAGGAGAAAATTTCACTTGTATTAGTATTAGTGGAATCCAAAACTTTGAGTCAGATCAGAGAAAGGATATCTGGGGATCTAGAGTTTTTGTAATTTATGGAAATACATGAAGGTGTGAAGACACCTTCCGACTGGAATTTAGATGATGATGTGATCATTTATGTCAGGAATTGTGTTGTTGTTCTTAAATGTATGAAAGAAGAGCTAATGTGTGAGTTTCATGCGTTATAGTGTGTAGAACATCATGGTTTGACCAAAATGTACCATGAACTACATCAATAATATTGGTGGTTGGGCAAGAAAAAGGATATTGCAGGGATCATGACCTGATGCTACACCTATCAACAGGTTAAGGCTCTGTAGGAACGAACCACTGGTTTACTGCATCCATTGAAATTTTGAAATTGAAGTGGGATGTAGTTACCATGTAATTCATGGTGGGTATTCTGATTATGTCTCAGAAGAATGAATCTATATGGGTGATTATGGACCAATTGATGAAAGTATCATTTTTATTACCTATTCAAGAGACTTTATTAGTGAATCAGTTGGGGGACATGTTCGTTCGAGATATAATCTATCTGCATGGGGTTCGAAAGAGCATAGTTTCATACCATGAATGAAATTTCACAATACCTTTTAGGTAAGGATTTCAAAAGGCACCTGATATATAGGTATTTTTGAGTATGGATTGTCACCCCAGGATATATGGGTAGTTGGAACATACTATACAGGTTTTGGAGGATATTCTTCGAGCATGAATCCTATACGTTGGTGGGTCTTGGGAGAAGAATTTAGTGCTCATTGAGTTTCCTATAAAAACAGGTATCATGAGACTATTTTATGTAACCATATGAGGATCTTTGTGATGGGTCAAGTAGATTTCCTCTATGTTGGATGGAAATTGGTGAGTTAGATTTGTTGGGACCGAGTATTTTATTGGAGATATCAGAGTACGTTCAGTTAATATTGAAATGTATGGGTATGACTTAGAGTAGGTAGAACTCATATACTGATATCCATAGATGAACCCTTGAGTTTAATTTTGGTTATCCTGTGTTCATTCAGGTTTCATCTAGATTGGGTCACCATAGGATTAAGAGACATAGAAAGTTGGAGCCTAGGTTTACTAGACCTTTTGAGATTGTGGAGAGAATCAGGCTAGTGGCATACTGTTTGGCTCTTCAATAGAGTTATAATTCTGTGCATGATGTTTTTAAGGTTTCAAAGATTTAGCGGTATCACCTTGACCCCTATTATGTGATTGATGTGGATGATGTTGATCTTGAGGCTGATGTGTGCTTTGAGGAGCATCAGATTCATGTTAGGGATCACAGTGAGAAATTGTTGCAGGGAAAGACCGTACTGGTAATTCATGTATTGTCGAAATATGGAGATGTGTAGGAGGAAAGATGGGAGAGGGAAACATATATTCGGGCTTAGTGGCCTGATATTTTTATATTAGAATTATATAGATCCTTGGGTGTATAGTTCAAGGATGAGGTGTTATAAGGTTGGAATATTTTAAGATCCTAAACTTTTCTAGATATTTCTTGTAATCAATTTTTTGTAATCTTTTTCCTTATATTGGTTATACCATCACTGGGTTTTGTTTTGGGGCTGTGTTAGGTGAAAATAGAGAATTTTTTAATCCAAAGGGTCTATGTACGGTTGGCGCACTGCTTGGGAAAATCATGTGGTTTATACCAAGGAAGCAATTACCCTATTTTGTTGAGACTGAATGTGACACATGGTTCACACATGGTTTGGAAAAACCATGTGGGTTTTCCTAGTAAACCATATGCTATATCTTAGTGATATAGGAGGTGGGACATGGTTGGTACATGGTTTGGCCAAACCGGGAGACTACCCTCCCCAAACCGTGCATGTCGAAGTAGTGGGGATTTTCATGGCTGGAGCATGGTTTTTAAAACAATGTTCCACTTAGGAGAAACCATGTGAACCTTAAGGTGAGGCACATGGTTAAGTCACACCCTTTGGGAAACCATGCATTCCTGCCCAAGAAACACGGTGCATGCATTTTTAATTACCCATTTTTTTATTTTAAATTACAAACCCCCAGTTATTATCCATAAACACCCTATTTTGGAAAAACATGAATTCATTCAAATTTGTAGGCACCTGAGATGATTCTAAATCTTATTGAACCCTTTTCACGATGAATATGAGATATATTTGAAGTATTATCTCCACATTGGTAAGTGATTCCTTCCTTGTTTGGTTTCTGGTCTCTCTCTTATATTTCTCTCTTATTTTGAGAGGATTATTTCCTCTGTTGATAGTGGAAAAATTCTAATTTTTGATATATATTAATCCATTTGATCTCTATATTAAGAATTTAAAATTGATCTTTCATGTTATTCTAATCTTGATAGTTCCACAAAAATTTGGGGAGTTTTGGTTTAGTGAACGTCTATCAACGAACATGACGTATGTGGCCTGATCAACGATTCCCATAGTCTTGATTAATATCGCATGTATGAAATTTTGAAATTTCATTTTCCATGTTTTGAAATTATTCCATGAATTGAATTAATTAATTAGTTAATTAATTAAAGTAATCATGTAATTTATGGAATAATGTGACTATAGAATTGATTGAATAAAGAGTTATGAATTTCATAACGACCAATGGGGTGTGCTGATATAATTGAAACTCTGATGGTTTAAAATATGGAACCATGTGATGTGATATTTTTGAATGATTTATGGGATAGTGACTTCTACTCCAAATACCAATGGGGTTAAAGAATACTTCTATGGGACCCAATATATTTATGTATTATACGGGATCATTGAGTTGAGGGTTGAGTACTGCTACTCCAAATACCCACAGGTTTCCAGACTACTGCTCTAGGCCCCCATTGTATGGAGTATATAATTGAAATGAAATGATTAATGAAAACCCATGATATTGAGATATGTGTTAACCCTTTGGGGATATAAGAGACATTGAAATGGTCCAAATAAGGTATTGATGGTAAGGGTGTCATCGTGAACTCGAGGTTTATATGGATAAGTAAAGAATAATAAAATGTGGAAATATTTAATTTATTATTGAACTTAATTCTTTATAAAAATTCATAAACTGTAATTGAATGGATACTATTTTAGATGAATTTTTTAGTGGACTAATGAGTAATACTCACACCCTATTCGGGATTCCTGATTAGCATCATAATAAATGGCATGTTTGTAGGATAAGATAATGAAAAAAGCCTTATGTTAAATGGCTAATTTGGGATGGAGCATCGATGAAGGAACCCGAAATGATGTTGGGACACACTGGGAGTTTTCAGTGTCTTTATTTTGGCTTTTTTTATTTTAAACTTGACAAATATATGTCATGGAATATCTACTTCATTAGTTTTGGATACTATTTTCTCATTTTGGTTCATCATGTCATACTAATCTGTATTGGTTCTGGCTTGATTTTGTTTATTGGTTATTATGATTTTCTATTAGTTATTTATTTCCATTATTTAGATGCATTAATAAATAGGGTATATTCACCCCATGATATATGTATTAGACCTTTGATGCTAGTCAACAACCTTTAGTTTATTGGGAGGTGTTCCTAAGATCTTGTGACCAACCGGCTCGTGGCACCAACATGTGGCACCAAGGTCAAGTCGTCCCACATTTGACAAATGCTTGAGATGGATATAGGTTATTATTTTTAAAAAAATAAAATCTTAATATATGGTGTATAATATTTTTATTATTTTATCATGGTTGAATAATATTTTAAGGAGGTTCAAGAAAAAAAAAGCAGATAAAAATTATACCCCTTCGTTGGAAACCCTTCTTTAATTAATACCTTAAGCCTTATAAAATTGGTGTTATTCCTAAAATAAGGCCACTAGAATGACGGGATGTCTTATATAAAGTTATTTTTGTAGGTAATGGATAAAAAAGAGTTTTTAAGTGTGAATTAATGTGAAAAGGGGTTCCTTTTTATAAGATAGGTGATAAGCACTCTTGGAATTTCCAATAGTATTAAATTAATATAAATTAATATTTAATTAAAAATAGCTCTGAAGTGATTTATTTCAAATATAATATTATTATGGGTATAAATAATCTCATAAAATAAAAATTAGAAATTATTTGACTATATTTCTACCATTATATTTCGGTTATAACCCCCATTTAACCCCGTTAACTCTTATCGTGACAACATGAATTTTTACTCCTTAAGGGTCAATATATTTACTATAAAATGAAAAATGGACCATTAATGGAAAATGGTATATATTTTAAACCTTATCCAAATAAAAAGGGTAAATATAAGATTTTTATAAATTTTGTATAATTTCATTGAATATTATTTAATATAAAATATCAATAATGTCAATATTTAGAACTATTCATTACTTTGAATTTAATTATTTCAAGAAAACATATAAAATTAAGAAAAAAAATATTTTATCATATCCTTAACATGTAATGGTAATATATAAAATTATCTCATTACATTATTTACCTCAGATTATATTTATTATATTATTTTTAACTCCATTTACCGTTTTTTCATTAATTGAATAATTATTGTATAATTGTTGTGTAATAATTTTAGTGAATTATTTCTTCACAAAAAATTTAAAATAAATTTTCATGATGATGATAAATCCATTATATTTAAAAATTATATTTATAGTTGAGAATTTACTCTATATAACACCATGTCAAAAATATTTTATTTATTAAAAAAAAGAGGGTTACATGTTTGACTTTTCTATAAATAAAATATTATAAAAGTCATAATCTCAATATAGTGGCCTTAAAAGAAAATTTATTTTACCTTTATATGATCATAAATTATATATAATAATAAAAAAAGTTTTAATCATGTATTAATATAAATTTATAGTCCCTATCATTTTATTTTTAACCTTAAAATACAGAATTTTCCTTTTACCATGGTACTTTTTTTCCTAAGATTAATATTCATATTTACTAAAAAACAGCCCTATTTAATAAATTTAGAATCAATTATTCCAAGTATGGAATAAATTTTTCAAAATTCAACATTAAAAGAGGAATAATTTAATTAAAAATTAAACAGGGAAAACATAATGAAAAATAGTTTTTCAAAAAATTTATGTTAAAAAAATGTTTTTATATTAAATTAAAGTATAAAATTCATTAAAAAAAAAATTTAATTATTTTAAATAAAATTTTACTAATGAAATTTTAATACTACCACAAAATATAATTTTAGTTTTTATGTAATAAAAAATATAGCTTTCAATAAAAATTAGTATTTTTCACTATTATTTGAAAAATCGATATTTTAAGAAAACTATATAAAAAATAATTTTATGAAAATTTTGACATGACTAATTAAAAAAATGAATTAATTATTTAAAATAAATTTTATATAATTTATAGATATTAATTGCAGTATTCGATCATAAAAAACATGAAATCCCATTTTTGGAGAAAAATTCTTTTGAAGAATAAAATGACTTTAATAAAAATTAAGTGATTATTTCCTAATTATTGTTCAATACATTTATGTATTGTAGGGAATATATTTTTATTTCATATATCATTTATTACTAATAATGCACACTAATTTAAAATTTACGTTATTTTAGTTTCATTAAAACAATAATATTTCCTTGTTGATTTAAACTCAGTGTGGCGTATCTTAAATGCTATTGAACATAGTATCTCATTTTAAAAGATCAGGGTATTGCAATACCACCTGGTGCGATGCTAGTTTGAAGATTGTTGGAGGATATATAAGTACCCCTTCACTTGTTTAATGTAATAGATAAATTTTATTTGTGTAAAATAATAACCACTTGCGTATATAATATGGAAAGATAAGTATCATAATACTCCTTGGACAACCCATTGGAATTGATAATAAAATTATTAGTGGAGAATATGTGTGTAATAAGGGGTTTAAAACTATAATGACTAGGCTTCTAAAATTGGGGCCAAACCTTATAAAAACCCTTGTTCTAATTTTACCTTTAGTATCAACATTGAATATAGGTGTCTGCTAGGTTAATTTATAAGAGTTAAATTTGTATCCTAACTGATGATAGAGGTTCAATGACTGAATGTGTAAAGAAAATAAAAAAAAATAAATTAGTTTTTGGTAAAAATTAATCACGCCCAATTCACCTCCCTCTCAAGTGTGTTTGCAATAAATTAGTAGGAATATCTAATTCTTAAAGCATATAATCATCTTAATAACTTCTTTTTTATTTACAATACAACATTTTATTAAAATGAAAATGTTTTAATTACTAATATATTATTATTTAAACATTTAGATGGGGGATTCTCTCTTATCTATATGGTAGTCTCATGTCTCACGAGATGTACTAGAATGTTGGTGTATTTAAAATATTTTTATCCATAGAGCATATCATTTTCATCATGATGGACCTACGATATACATTATTCTATAACTCAAATGTACTATATTTTATAGTGTCTTTGTAGGACCCCAGAACACCTTGGGAGGGGTGGGGTGAATCAGGGTGTCACCTTTTTAATTTAAATCTATGGATCATGTTC
The DNA here is from genome assembly GCA_963277665.1 of Viscum album. Lineage (NCBI taxonomy): Eukaryota > Viridiplantae > Streptophyta > Magnoliopsida > Santalales > Viscaceae > Viscum > Viscum album. The sequence goes on along the minus strand of OY728121.1, from coordinate 196,881,453 downwards.
ACATGTTGGTTGGAACTATTTAAACTTGTCTGGTGGTAATATATAGAAAACAAACAATCACAAGCAAAGAGATAACACAAAAATATTACTTGATTCACCACTAAGGCCTAAACTAAGGATTATACAACAAAAATGTGTTAGTCATACCAAAATCTACTAATATTCATTAGTTTTCGAATACATAAGTTTAGAAATGGTCACTCTATTCCATGAACACCGCCTTTACAATATTTTAGGGATTGTACACTGCCTCCCTCAGAACACTTCCGTAGACTCCTCATAGCTCACTGACTTGGGTGAAGTCTTACTTAGTTTAATGTCTTCAAGATTTCATTAGTAGATTGTAATCATAATCTTTTTCCCTGACTAGAATTAGACACTTCTTGCACCATATTCTTGAATATATGCACTTTAAAGCATTACTTAAACAATGTTAATTTTCAAAACCTTTTTGTAGAAAAACTCAATCACTTTGCATGAAACACGTGTACTTTCATAAAACTTTTGGGATTGTCATGCAAGATGAATTTTGTGCAACAATTATCTTTCCCATAACTATTCCATGATTTTAAATTGGTCTTCATATAAATAAGAAAAACATTGCACACAAGATTTATAACACACAACTCTTCTACGTGGAACAATTTTGCACGACAGAAGTATCCAATCTTCATTGAAAACTGTTACTTCGAATAAAGGGGGTACCCAAATATTTATAAACCTAGGAAACCCTATGCACAAGTCCCTTGTGTGCCTTCCCCCATTATCACAAGCCTGATTTTTTTACTTTGTATTTGGTGCAGAATATCCTTTCCCACAATTTCATATTTTTTATATAGCTCATGCCCTTTCTATTTTTTTATGTAATGATATCCAAACTCCACTTATACGAAACTCATTTTGATGTTTTATTTGGAACATAAGATTATTTCACACAATTTCATCTTTTTCATACAACCCATGCCTTTTTTTATTTTTATCTGAAGATATAGAGAATCTAAAAGCATGTAGGATTTTAATTTACCTTCATTTTTTCATAGAACATCCTTTTCCTGAAACAAATTTATTCATCCTCCAAATTTTTGACACAAAAATTTCGTGAATACTGGGAAATGATGACACCTTCAATAATATAGTCATCTTATACTATAAAATCAATATATTTTAAAAGTACTTATTCATCCTAGTGTGCAATGAAAACAAATAAAAACAATATTCCTTTTATAGTAAAGAAAATCCGTGGTTCAAAAAATATTCCCCTTTGGGATTGCATGGAATCCATAGATAAATTCAATAAAGCATCAGTCGCAATCAAAACCTAAAAGGTGACAAAAAAATCACCCAACACTCTAATTCAACATGAACCAAGATCTATGTATAAAATAATAGGTAAATTCAGAATTGGGTTCTTGTGATTTGCAGTGCTTAAATATGTCCAAGCCATGCACTGACTATTTAATCATAACAAATAATTCTCATCGTGTCACAAAAACATTTCATGGTTTTCCAAAAACCTGAAACTGGAAAACCTTTATAAATTCCCAAAACCCTTGAAATGTTTGAATTTATTCATTATCCCCCTTTGGAAATAAATCCAAAATACTGTATTCATACTTGTAGAGATAAAAAACTCATCCTGGATTGTATCTCCCCCATAAACCTATATCACTTCAATAATTAGATTAAAATAGTTAACACAAATGGGGAAAAGGGAACCAACTATAAAATCCTTATAAATTGGGAGGTGGATGAACATTGAGGTTCAATTTATGCTTCTCAAACACATATTCTACCAATGGATTAGTCAGAATGTCATCCACTTGGTCATTAGTTATAATGTGATCGATTTTATTCATACCTTGTTCAACTTTTTATTTAATTATGTGATATCTGATCTCAATATGGTTGGTACGGTAATGATGAACAAGATTATTCATAAGATCTATCACAATTTTATTTTCACATTAAATCACCATTAGATATTTAACCTAATCACTAATATTAGTCAGTTGTTTCATCATCCACAATATGTGAGTTCCTGCTTTCGTAGAAGAGATATATTATGCTTCAACCATACTAAAAGAAGTGCTTTACTATTTCTTTCTCTACCATCCCACAATTTATTTTCCTATTAAGAATGATCCACCACTTTTGGAGTTTCTATCCACTCTATCTCTAGCCAAGTCCGCATTAGAAAATTCAGAAAATTCATTATGTATTGATGCAAAAAAGTATTAGACATAAATTAGAGTACCTTTAATATACTTCATGATTATGTTGACTACTTACAAATTCTATTCCATCATATTACATGAAAGTGATCCTCTAATTACGTTGAAAATACAATATATGGTTGTGTTATAATCAAGTATAATAAGCTTCCAATGATTCTCCTGTACAAGGTGATATCCATAGAAGTCCAATATTCATTCTTTAAATGTTTTTCCCCAACCGCAATCAGAGTCCAAATTGGTTTGGTGTCATGAATGTTGAATTTAATCAAATTACCTCTTGTATATTTTCTTAAGAAATGAATGTGAAATCCTTCTCTTGAACCAATTTCAAGCCTAATAACTATGTGAGGTCACTAGTCATAGACATTTCAAATTCTTATTTCATATGATTAACAAATTATTCCACTAATCCCTACCCAATTCTTAAAAATATAATATCATCCATGTACTCAGGAAACATAAATTTATCTTCATTTGAATTATTCACATAGAGATTATGATTAATACCTCCTATTTTATATTAACTATTCTTCAGAAACGAATCCATTCAAGAATACCATGCACACAGTTCCTTGTTTAGACCATAGAGTGCCTTATTTAATCTGAAAAACCTTGTTTCATCATTTCCAATAAAAAATTATAATGGTTGTTCAATGATGAATTCTTCATCAAGAACTCCATTTAAGAATGATGTTTTTACATCCTTATGAAAAACTTTGTTTCCTATTTAAATTTCCATAGCAATGAAAATCTAGATCGACTCTAGTCTTGCTACTTGAGCAAATATTTCTTCAACATAAATGCATTGAATATGAGCATAGCCTTTACACACTAAGAATTCCTTATTTCTGATCAAAATTCAATGCTCATAAGATTTTTTTAAAGATCCACTTTTTTTTAATCACATTTTGATTTTCAGGTCTCTTAATAGGACCACAATTCTGGTTCTTGTCAATCTGATCCAATTCATCATTCATGACCATAACCCATGATCCATCCTTAACTAATTCTTCAATAGAGGTTGGTTCCACACTTTATAGTAACAAAGAATGCAATCCATTCCTCATTCTCCTTTTATGTGTGGATTCTATCCAGTCCCTAATGATGTTGGATTGCTTAATTTATTCTCTTCTATTTCTTCTGTGATGTTCTGATGGAGTTTCTTCATCAATGGTTCATCTTATAATTCTTCTTCTGAATCATCCTCGTTTTGTGCACTCTGAATGTTTTCAAGACTTACACTATTTCTATATTTGAATCAATCCCTTTTCCACTCTCTTCTTCATCTTCTGTCATATCATCATATGAGATCCCTGGGGTGTTTATAGTTTTATCTTTAATGGTAATGACACCAATACTTTCCATAATTCATCCAATATGATTATTTTAATATTTTAATGCATTTATATTCATTTAATATCCAAATAATATTCCATCATCTACAAAATCACTATAGTTTACTTGATTTACTTATTTTTTTGGATGAAACATTTAGTTTCAAAAACACCAAAATATTTTAGAGAGGGATTCCATCCATGCCAAAATTCATATGGTGTCTTAGTTTCTCCCATAAAATCCCAGTTTGGTTTTGAGTGTAAACCGGGCTTGAATAGTCTATTTTCAATAATGAATAGTGATATAACTCTCAATCACTATAGTTCTGGCCATATTGTTCACATGTTGATTTTCATGTTCAAAAACTCCATTTTTCTATTGGTTTATCATGATAACCACTTCATTCTTTATTCCATGTTTTCCTAGTAAATTTCAAATTAAATGGATGCGTATTCTCCTCCATTTTTTGATCATAGAACTTGGATTGTGTGGCCAATATCATTCTCATCTATTTGACGATAAATTTTCATGAAATAAATAACTTTATATTCCCTATGTATAATCACTACACAAGACATTCTACTATAATAATTAATAAATAGAATGAAATACCTCTCTCCATATGTACCAGACACATTTATTGGACCACATACGTCTGTAGGGACAAGATCAAGTAGATTTTATGCCATTTTGTTCATCAACCAATATGAACTCCTGACCATATTTCCTCACATGAAAGCATCACATGTATTTTCTCATTAATGCTTCATATTGGGAATATCAATGACTATATTCAGATTAGATATATTTTCCAAGATCTATTGGTAAATATTACCCAACCTTCAGTGCCACAATTTGTTTTCTTATTCAATAGTTTAGTAACAAATGTTCTCTTTAATGTCAACCGAGTATAAGTTTCCATTTGTTTTGCATCATTTAATGAGTGAATTACCTATCTTTCCTTTGATAGTGTATCCCTTTTGATTGAATTTCAGTATCATTATTGAGTCACAATGTTGGATCACACTTAGGATATTGTGATGTAAACCATCCACATAGAGAAAATTATTTTTCCCAACCTCATCATTTTCCAATTCTATACTTCCACTCCCTCTAATATTTAAAGAAACATTGTTTCCAAACCTCACTATTACATCAACCCTTTTCTTAACATTATTCAATTAGATTTCATTTCACATCATAATGGATGAGTATACAATGTCAATAATCTAGGTGGTACTATTCTTTATAGCTTTGAGAATTATTTATGAAAAGTTGGATTTCATGGTTTTCTTCTTTTCCTTCCATGAGATACCTGATTAAGTATAGGCTAAATATAGACATTCCAATATCTTTTCTATATTCATGAGATTATCATACTCATATTTTTCTTTTACATGAGAATACCTTTTTTCAAGGGAAACTCCACTTGGTTGGTGGGTATTGACTTTTCTTTGAGTTCTATAGGTAATGTTCCCATCTTTTGATTGCCTTCAATGAATAGATTTATGACCATAGTTATAGTAGTGAAAAAATATCCATAGAAACTATTTTGTAGATATGTTAATGGATATGATACCATTCTCCTTTATGGACTTCCAAGTGTTTCCCCATTTGGGTAGCCCCTTACCTCTTCACTGTATGGAATGGTATTGCCCAAAAAGAAAAAGAATTGACATTTCAAAAGAGGAAATGCCTTCTCACTTATATTCCTACCAATTTACTCTTATTTGGTAAAATTATTTGACTGACGATAATCTATTGATACTTGAGAATAATTTTTAGCTCTCTTTTCTGTTTTATTTGATGCTTTCTTCATTAGTACATTAGGTGACTTTGTGATATGTCAATCTTTTTTATTCCATTTATTTTGAATCACCTTGTTTCAAACCATTGATGTTTTAGAATCATATCCAATTCCAAAATTTTCAATACATGTAGATATCTGATCATTCAAATCATTCTCCACTCCTTTAGAATTACATTCATTTTTTTTCTAACAGTATTGTATATGGGAATCTTCTAAATTGTAAATTTTTAATTGTTTCCCTTAATATTGCATTGGTTTCTAGTTTACTCTTTAGAGTAATAAATTCTTCTTTAAGTCCATCAATTTTATTATATTTATTCTCCAGTCTTGATGTAAGGTCATTGATGAATTTTTCTTTCTCTTCAATCCTGAACTTAAATTCGAAAACTTCTTCCAAGCTTTCAAGTGTTGTTGAATCTTATTTTGATCATGCTTCCAGAAGACCAATTTCTACTCAAATACGAAAAACATACTCAGATGACTCTTCCAGAAGTGATCTTATATTTTTATTTCTATTTTATTGAATGTTAAGCTTATGAAGATCATACTAAAGTTATAACTTGGGATAAAAAACACAAATCAAATGATCATATTTATCTATATCTTTTTAAGGTTATAACTTTTCAATTTCAGCCATCATGGATGTGTGGGTTTCAGATTTGACCTATGGTTCTTCATCCTCCAAAAATTCATTATCATCTTGTTATTATTTATATATGAAACTATATATGTATAATCTGTTTCCTTTATTGGATTATACCTTTTTGTAAGACCTTTATAGGGGCTTCTACATGATTCCTGATTTACTTTCTCATCATCGAACATCATTGATAACCAAGATGAATTGTGTCACGACCCATTCCCCAGGGCTCGTGCCGTAACTACCCCAAGCCCGCCCTTTATGGGATAGTGGTTCGAAACTAGCACCGAAAGGCATGTTCCCTAAAACTGGAAGGCATTTCCTTTAAATCTCTACAAACTCATGGTCCGAGAACAAAACAAGAAGAAACCGTGAAGTAAACTGCTGTAGAAAAACTGTGCTAAAAGTATAGGAGCTGGAATACATGCCCAACTGGTAGAGTAAAAGTTCAACAGAAAAGTACAAAATTGCTGAAAATGTGAAAAGAATCTCCTGGATCATCCACCATAGATCCTACCTTAAGGGTAAGTATAGATCACGATCATTTGTCCCTACGTCGCGTCACGCCAGATAGTCCACCCCAGATCCTACTTGAAGGGTTGGTACAGATCGCCTCTTTAGAACTCCATGACTGTCTATCTCTTCCACATACCACCAGGTCTTAGCTCCCTCGAATCTCATCCCAGCTGCTCGTTGTCTGCACAAGACACAGCAAGACAAACTCCACAAAGATACCAGTGCCCTCTGCATTTTCTCGTATTATGGAATATATTAATAGGTTGATTAATAAATTGAATTAAATAACAAGACAAACCCCACAAAGATACCCCGTAACAACCTCTTGTATAGGAAAATGAATCGCGAGTCGACCCATTAGTCAGTTGACCCGAGTTCTTTGTATAATTTCAAGAATAGGGAAGAGGGAAACAAAAATGCACAACCGAAATAAACCCTTCCCCGAGACATTGGAGAAATATCCATGATTGAAGGTGGATCATGTTCTTCATTCCTACGACCGATTCCCAAAGACGCCACTCACACGTCACCCTTTGGTTCAGTGTCGTCCGTCACCTCCCGCTAGGTCGGTTTCTTCTTCTAAGGGTCTGGAGTTGCGGTGTTCCTTCAGCACTTTGCTGCTTGGTGAAGCTCTCTGATACCCCTTCCCTAGCTCCATATATATAGGATAGGGGGAGGGTAAGTAACAACATGGTCAAATAATGGGGCTCATTAGTTAGGAAGCTTCCTAATTTTCCCCAACGCCATCATTACCTAAGGTTGGTAGGTCAATCCATTTAATGGATTGACACACCGCCAACCCCACCCTTTAATTGGTTTGTTGGAGGTTATGAAATAAAATACACAATTATTTTATTTTATTTCTTTTAATAAGTAGAAAAACATAACTTTTTATCCGGACCTACTATGGTCAAAGTAAATCCTCCCTTAAGAGAATATTGGTATTTCAGATTCAACAGTTCCCTCATATTTTTAATCTGAGCACTGGTTCAAAATTTGGAAAACGCCACTCGCACGTTTACTGAACATAACTAAAAAAAAGTTCAGATAATTATTAACAGTCACCCTTGACCCGCACCAGTTGCAGTTAGGATTTTCATAAGTGAAATACACCCCAAATAACCCATCAGTACTATTAGATTTTCAATCGGAGTTACCGTTTAAAAGTTATGTATTTTACAATAAAATAACCGTCACTTAATTATTATATTTATGGACAAAAAATTAAAATTCACTGGTGGCCCACACCGGCCAGTGTTAGTATCTTCCTAAAGAATGAATATCCTCACGAGTTTAGCGGTGGTTTAAGATTTTTAATCTGAGTAACAATTTTTGTGTTATAAGCGTTTGAACAATAAAATAACTATATTTTATTATTTTATTTATGGTTAGGCTATTTTCAGGTTTTCTCACCAGAGGCCTATGCTGACTATAACTAAGTCGTGCCTAGGGTAAAACCTCCATCCAGAATGCAAATGTGGCCTCAGATTCTTGATCCGGGCAATTGTTTAAGTGTTATTCCATTTTTTCTAGAAAACTGCTTACACGTGCTAATTAAAGCTTAACAAAACTACGACAGATCATTCAGGGCACTCCGGGCCTCGAAATCACACGACCTCAGATTTCACGATCTCAAAATAATTCCATATAATTAAAAAAAATTTACAGAAATTCTGGGACATTACAAAATGTTCCCTACTCTACCACATCAAAAAAGGTCAGAGGTAGGATTCCTTGAAATATACCTTTCCATTATTGAATTTCTTGGAAAAAATAGAAGGATTTTCATATTCCTCATTATAATTATCAACACTATCTCTAAAAACCTCATGTTTTTTCATGGATTTAAATTCCATTTCCCTTCTTACTCTAGTTATTTCATCTTCTAGTTTCACTCTCATTTTATAAGCCACAAGATTACTTAGAAGATCATCAAGATAATGGTTAGAAAAATCCCTTTCCTCAAGGACTGATACTTTCAGATTATACAATGGTGGAATCCTTTTTAATAATATCTTCACAGTGTCAATATCTTTAATTTCTTCAGAAATTCCACAATTCTCTCAAAATAACATAGTAATTCAATTAAAAAAGGTATCTTCATTTTCATCTGGATGTATTTTCAGATCATCAAACCTATTGTTTAAAACTTGAAATTTGTCCTCCATCACATTTTTATCAACTTAATATATATTTTCTAGTTTTTCCCACATATAATTTTCTTATGTGAAGATCTTTATCTTTAGATAAATTTGATCAGATAGAGTTTTAGTAAGGGAATTTTGTGTTTTGGAATCAACATCAAGAATTTTCCTATCTATTTTACTCATAGAAAGTCTAGTTGCATCAGTGACCTGAATCCCCTTGCTATTGTAAAAAATAAATTCCATCCCAAGGGATCCCAGATGAGATCCCATAATATTTTTCCGAATATGGAAGTTGATTCCATCAAATAGGCTAACAACCCTCACTATTATTGAATTATCCATGAAATTAATTGAGGACAGATTTAACTCCAGTAATGTGTACCCTCAAATACCCCTTGTAGGACCCCAGAATACCCAAAGTGGGGAGGGGAGAATCAGGGTGTAAAATATTTATTTTAATAAAATTTATCTTGCTTCCAAGTTGGTAGGAATTTGTTAAACCTTTCTAACAGAAACATGAGGAAAACAAAAAATCACAAGCAAAGAGACCACACATCAATTTTACTAATTTCACCACTAAGGTATACTCTAAAGAGCATACATTGATAGTGTGTCGGTTATACCAAAATATACTAATATTTAGTTGTTATCGAATATATAAATTTAGACATAATATATATGTTCCAAACACACTACTTTTACAAGATTTTAGGGATAACACACTACCGCCCTCATAACACTTCTGTTGACTCCCCCATATCACTACCTTAGGTGAAGTCTTACTCAGTTTAACAACTTAACAATCACTTTAGTAGATTGGAATTAAATTCTTTTTCCCTAACTATCATGAGAATATTCTTTCACCTTAGTCCTAAATATATGCACTTGAAATTACTTCTCACAAAAACCAGATATTCAAAACCTTCTAGCAGCATGACTCAATCACTTTTCATGAAACACCTGTACTTGGATGAAACTTTTGGGATTTTCATGTGAAATGAATTTCATGAAACCATTATCTTTCATGAAACAATACAATGGGTTTCACTTGGTCTTCATAGACATGAGGAACACAATGTTTGAAATATTTACTTCAAAAAAATATTCTACATGAAACACTTTCACATGGTAGAAGTATCAAATATTTTTTGAAAAAAGTTACTTTGACTGATGGGGGTTCCTATATATTTATAGACTTGGGAGACCCTAGGCACTAGTTCCTTACATGCCTACAGTCATGATTAAAATCCAAATTTTGATTTCATATTTTGTGTGTAATATCCTTTCATTAAATTTCAGTTTTTTCACACATCTCATGCCTTTTCAATTTTTTATGTGACGATATCTAAAAACCATTTGGGCACAACTCATTTTGACATTGTATTTGGTACGTAAGATTATTTAGTGAAATTTCATCATTTTCCTATAGCTCATACTGTTTCATATTTTGATGTGATGATCTCAAAACCCCACTTTCATGAAATATTTTGATTCACCTTTATTATTGAGCACAACTTCATTTTCTTAAAAAAAATTCATCATCATCTAATATTTAGACCCAAAAAATTGGATGACACTAGGAAATAATGCGACCTTCAGCACAATAGTAATCTTGTTTTATAAGTTCATTTGCCATACAAACTCCCTGTTCATCATAATGTGGATTTACAAAAAACAAAAACTGGACTCTATTTCTAGCAATAAAAATCCTAGTTTCTAACAGTCTTTATGTCTGAATTCAATACCATTGACCATCATTTTATTTCTTCACCTTTTGAGAAATGGAGACCAGAGTCAAAAAAATTCCATCTCCATGAGGGGAGATAATGATTATTTTAGAGGACATGACCTACAAACTGGGTCTACCTAACCATATTAATGTGGTCATTAGTGCGACTATAGGAGAATAGTGTGAGGTTGTACATCGTTTATCCTAAAATTGACATAGTTGTTCGATTATGTGTCTTTCATGGTTCCTGATTGTGCATGGGATGGGTTGATAAGAAACTTTTAATGATTACTAATGATTTCAATGATTTGGAACAAATTTTACACACAAATGGATATATAATATAGTTTAATAGAGGCCCACTATGTGTTAACAACTCTACCACCTTAGTACACATGATATACTTCCGTTACATGAGGATCCCAATAGGATATGTACATACAATTCGGGGTTAGATGTATTATCATATCTTTATAGATTCCACTATACAAAATGTTGATAAGTGGTTCATCATATTGTAGGATGTATGGTTTTTCTATAGATGTGGGACTTGGAGAATTTTCTACTTATCACTCGTAGAGTTATCACACCACTTCCCTAGCACCTTTTAAGGGACTGTCCTTCATGATGCCTGTCTGTTTGAATATTTAATATGTTTTTTTATAATTTTTTTTATATTTTTATAAAATAATAATATTTTTTATTCTAACTAGGCAGAGTTAGGAATGACATTACATACACCCCTCAAGAAAAAGTGTGCATAAAGTTTTGATAGATTTTTGAATATCCACACCCTGATGATATAAGTTAATAATTAAATTCGTTTAAATAAACATTAATTTTTTTATTAATTTATAAAATATTATAATTATATCTTAGATATATTTTTGTGCTTATTTATGAACTATTTTCTAGGTTTTAATTTCATGTTTCAAGGAACATGTATAATGACTTTTTCTACGCTTCAATTTGACCATACTACATTGCTATGGTTGGAGTCCATTGAGTATTGGTGACACCCATCCACTTCCACATCATTGTGTTTCACTAGCCAGATTGAGTCATGAAATAATTTTTCTTCTCAATACATTTCTCCATGACTCCTTTATATATTGATGCATTACATACCATTATTCTTATCGGTAGACAAGAGACTGATTGGATGAAATATCATTCTCATTAAATTGAGTGTTGGGATACATGTGCCGAGTACAATATCTTTTTTCACTAATATCTCATTGTATGACTCCAACTAGATGATCATGGAGAGTAAAAAGTTTTCTATAGACATCATACAATCATGTAATTTATGTTCCCTAGGTTTTGAATTCACTAGTTGGCATGTTTATTATCATTTATTAGATCTTTTTATGTTATATTTTTTTTATTAATTTGAATGTTATTTTATTTATAGTAAGACGGTATAGAGCGGTTTATACTTATCACTAATCCTTATAGGAAGAATTTATTAGGTTTGATGTAGTTTATACATATCTGATGGCTCCTATATATCCTATCAGTTTCATATTTGAGAGTCTTTATGACAATTATCAAAAATAATATCCTAACCCACATTCATCAGTTGAGTCTCTTAGGGATACTGATGTGCTTGCTAGACCCGATGAGGATGATGAATTTCCACTGCCGCCACCATCATTGTAAGAGGATAGATATGAAGATATAGTTGAGGAAAGAGATTAGGATATGTAGAATTATTCCCAAGTGAGCCTCGTACACAGGCTCCTACACCATAGAGAGAGGATCCTTTGTAAAAGGAGGAGGATCTTTGAGAATAGAGTGTGGATCTTGTAGTACATAGATTTACTTATGAATTTGATATGCCATATTCATCTTTGATATTTCTTATGAGTGATATCCCAAGATCTGTGGAGGCATGGGAATTGTTTGTGATATCACAATTTCTACAATCCTCGGGTGATACTTTTCATATGGTGAATTATTTGATATGTCTATACAATTTTAATTATTTTTAGAGGATCCTATTGGGAACCCATAATTGTTGGTATATGGATTCACATACGATTTTGAGAATTCATGTTTTCCTATCACTGTTCACTCAATAACAATAGTCAAACTAACGACCACATGGCCTCAAGCACTCCTCCCCGTACACCATAGACTTCTAACGATCATTGAGGGTCTATACAAGGATGGCGGGGAGACTATACCCTCATGATTAGAGTAAGGTAAAAAAAATCATTACAAAAATAAACGACTAAAGCATAATGAATAAACAATAATAGTATAAAAAGTAAACTATCCAACTATAAAAGGTAGAATAATACAAACAATATCCAATTTCATATAAAAAATGACGTTGACCATGTAATGATGATATACAAAAGGGGATGGTACATGGGAAATAAAAGAGAAGGCATATGAAAGATTTTTCAAAATAAAATAAAATAAAGAAAGACAAAAAATACAAGCTCCACTAGCATCGCAAGAATATGCTTAGTTCTATACTCCCATACCCAGTCCTAGCATAAGAAATTATACATCTAGAACTCGTCTATTCCCTTTGTCCCTACCTGAAATTATGAAGTCTTTTGAGGTATTGAAAGGTGGTCCGAATAGGGTGTGAGATACACTTAGTAGGTTACCACCAATAGTGTCTATAACAAATCCAATATGTGAATATAGGTTGTAGCAGTACGAAGATATAACAGGAACAATGCATAAAGATAAGTGTTAAAATCCAGTCTATAAGAACATACTACAACAAGTATTCTATAAATGATGAATTACTATAAATATATAAAATCATAAACTATGAACTATGCTGGGATATCAAGTGTCAAGAACGTATGATATATGCTGAATAATCATGTATCAGACTTATGAGGGACAAGATCTGGTGCCAATGACCAAGGAATCCTCTATGAGTCAATGAAGCTCATCCATAGAAAATTCGGAGTAGTGTAGACATATATAGGATATGACCCAGTGACCTTGGCCAAAGGAATCTTCTTAGAGTCCATGGATCACATTCATATCAAACTCAGTAAAGGCTTTTCATGAGGCAAAGGAACATGTACAAGGTGGTCCAAGCAATCTATATCCAAGTTAACAGTGTAAGGCATCCAATAATAAATATACAAGTGGGCCCTTACTACCATACCTTAACACCCATTATCAATGTGATCTATAAAATTATTCATGGTTCCATGTTAGTGTCCATTCCCTTAATCCATTGGATTTATCATAATCATTTCATTAACCATTTAACACATAAGTGGAAAGGTGAGAGGCAATGTTAGTGTCCATCCCATTCATCAATTCCTTTTACCTAGTTATAAAAGGTTCAAGTGGACATATTAGTTTCCATGACATTTATCTATTCAATTCATCATATTTAGTTCATTAATCATTTCACATATGGATGATAAGAATTAGGGCAATGTTTGTGACTATGAAGCTTCACTATTCAATTTAATATTCATGTATAAGACAAAGGATTTTCAATTTCATTCCAAAATTTCTCATTTAATCCATTTCATTATCCATCTAAATTATAAATTAAATGGTTCTAACCAAGGTTCTGATCCTTTAAAATTCCATTTAATTTTTATTTAGATCCATTTAATAAGATGCAAGTTGAAATCATTCTATGGGTTGGGAAAATGTAATAAATGTATCAAACCCACCTCAAGGGTGGTTCAGGTTGAGGTTACAACCTCTAATCATTCACATGGGAGATATAACATGTTTAAATTTTTGTTTAAATATTAAATTTTAAAGTCTATTAATTCAGGGATCAACTCCTAGAATTTTTGGCATGCTACACTATGACGTAAGCTATAAAACACCCAAAATTTTAGGGAAAAGGTATAAACCACCTATCTTAGATGTGAAGAAATATACATCTCTAGTATCAACTTTTGATTCCATCTAGGATGGGAGAAATTGAAAAAATAGATTAATTCTTAGAATATAGGGAAAAATATATTACATGTATTTAACATTATGTACCATAAGAAAAATTAATGAAGAAAACAGATTAGAGAGCTTTTCAATATGATTCCAACATAACTGATAGTGATGGAATTAGAGTCTGATCGAAGAATTATTCTAAGGACAAAATAATAAGAATTTGGGAGCTCCAACTGGTGGGAGGTGCTATGCATGAATAAAGATAATTGATAGATTAAAGTCTTAAAGGCCTGGGGGAAAACCAATAACATACCAAATATTTAGGTGGCATATGGTTTGGACACATGATTTTCCATACCACATTCCAAACGTGTGCCAAATCTATCCAATAGGCATACCCCTTTTTATGGTTGGTCACACTGTTGGAAAAACCATGCACCTAATCATACAGACTCACTACTTACGTGGAACTATTGGTATGGGCTAGGGGCATGGTTAGGAAAACCATGACTAGAACATATAGACACTATCTAAAAATCCTCATAAGTTTTTAACTTAGCGATGTTTCCCACTTCACATAGTTTACAAACTATACACATCCTCTTATAGGTATGTATGGTTGAGTCTCATGATTACTACTAACCGTGAACCAAGGTTTGTTCCTCTAAAAAATTGATCTCACAGATCCCAACATGGACTAGATGATCTCAAATCTTTCTATAAAACATTAATAACTTAAATTAAAGGAAAAATGAGAGATTATACTAAAATTAAAAGGGTTAATAACTCATTTAAAAATCTAGGTTCTTACAGTATCCCATCCTTAATAGAACTTTCCCATGAGTTTCAAATCTATGGGAGGTAAAGTATTGTTTGAGAATAACTCCAGCCACTAAGCATGTACATCAACCTATCACACCTAGGTCTCATATTTTACATGATCGTGCTACCATAGAACCCAAAGTAGAGTAAACAACCTAGCTCAGAGATCCTTTAAGCCATGATCAGTGATACATATATGATGATTTTCAAAGGATGCATTTACGTCCAACTCAAACTCATTTGATTTGAGAATATAATTTAGGTTTGAGTGATAATAGTTAATTTGAGATACATGGAAGATTTCATGCATGGATGAATACCTCTGAGGTAAATGGAAGCTATAATACACTAGAGGGAATCTCACCAAAATCTCAAAGGGATCAATGTAATGTGGTGAAAGATTACATTTTCTTTGAATCCATCTATGTACCAGTCTAAGTGAAATACACAAGAATTCCAAACCCCAAAAATCAATATTTAGTGTTCAAGAGTGGCAGTCATCTTATGAGTTCTTCCTAGACTGGGCTATAAAAATATGATTCCTAATAAGCGGAACATTATTTGAAGTATATTTAATAAGATGAGATCCTAGTAGTTATGATTATTTTATCTATAACTAGAATAGGTGTAGACATCATGGACTTCCATATAGGACCTCATAATAAATCCTATGTATGGTTTCCTAAAAGATTTTATTATAATAAAATTAATAAATTTCAAGGAACTACTCCCAAAAAACACTGAAATCTTAAAGGCATGCCCAGATCATGTCCTCTAACATTGGTGTCATATGCTCAGGCTAACAGTTAGTATACGGGTGATTGGTTGTACTCAAATTTTTTTTGAACCCAATTCTCTCTACCGCCCCTATCCTAAATATGATATGAAATTAGCATCTCTATCCTATACAATAGTCCATGAAACTATGTGAATCCATATGATCTCTCTAATATACATGCTTCCCATATTTCAACTAAAAATATATCTATTATAGGTATAAAGTGAGTTACCTTTGTAAATCTATTTATGATAACCCATACTTCCTCACAAACTCGTGGAGACATAGGAAATCCTATCATAAAATCCAGGGTGACATTGTTCTATTTACACTTAGTAATGGGTAATGGCTGTAAAAATACTTACTGGTCTCTGGTTCTCTACCTTCACTTGCTTAAAGGTGGATCACCAAGTAACAAAACAATCTATCTCCCTTTTCATACTAGACTACCAATACTGACAGTGAAAATCAAAATATATCTTTGTAAGGAAATGATATATTTCCCATGTAGAGGCATGAAACTCTCACTTCAATCCATATTGGATGTATATTGGGACATAGATGTGTCCATGAATGAATAAGATCTCAAACTCATAAAAAATCAAACTAGGCAGTGGGTCACTACCAGAAATGATCTCCCAGAGGACCACCCATAGAATTAGAAAGCTTTCTCATCTTCACTATATCATGAATTGAACATGACATGGATAAATCTATAATAATAGACTACCTGTTATACACCCAGATGTCGAATTACATCTCATAAAATATGTTCATTACCTTCCACTCACTACTAGCCTCCTCAAATACCTATATCTAAGTCTTTTGGCTTAGTGCATCGATAATTTCATTTCCCTTCCCAACTGTATTTTTTAGATCAAGGTCAAATGAATATATTTATTAGACCCATATCATGTACTTGAGATTCAAGTTATTCTATGTAAAGATGTATTTGAGGTTTTTTGGTTCTTATACACCACAAACTGTTCTCCAGTAAAGCAATGCCTCCAACAATGTAAGTCATAAAACCTAGCTTATAACTCAAGGTCTTGTGTTAGGTAATTATGATCACGAGGTATCAATTAGTGAGACTCGTATACTATGAACCAATCATTATATATAATATTTTATCCTATCCTGATTCTTGATGTATCATAATATACTAGGAAACCTCTTCTAATATTAGGTTAAATCCGTATCGATGCTAATGTTAATCTCCCTTTTAACTCATGAAAGGCCTTCTCACGTGTTTCAGACCATATGAACTTGACACCTTTATTGTTCAAGCCTATGTGTAGTGATAAAAAATGTGATAAATCATATATAATGTGTTTTTAATATCCATCCATCCTCAATAAAATCGATATATCAAATACATTCATGGGAGTCTCTTAGGAAACAATAACCCTCACATTATCTGGGTCAAATGATACTCCTGTCTTTGAAATAACATGACATAGGAAGTGGGGATTATCAATCCAAAGTTAGTTTTTGGTGATATTATATTATATATGATGCTCTCTCTGTGTGATAATAATGATATCAAGATTTTGGGCATGTTTGTGCCGAGTATGTGATTACGCTAAGATTTTTCCATGAATATTACAATAAATTAATCATGATACAGGTGAAAAAATTGATTCATAAAATCCATGAATATTGTTGGTGAATTTGTATAACCTAATGACATGAATAAATAGTCATAAAATCCATATCTACTAGAGAATATTGTACATGTTATATCTGATGGTATAACATTCACTTGACGGTAGCCCGACCTCAAATCGATCTTTGATAAAACCATTTCTCCTCAGAGCTATTCAAAGAGGTTGTCTATTTTTTTGGATGTGAATAACTGTTCTTAACTATACACTATTTAAACTGATGTTAGTCCATAAAAGTACTGATGATACCATACACCTTCTTGGATAAAAGGAATCATGAACTCTATATGGAAGTTTCAGGTAGTAAAATATTCTTAACCTCCATGTCCTCTGACTACCTATTGAGATGGTAAAACTCAGTAGTAGCTATCATGTTTGGATGAATAGATACTAATTTGACTCTTAGAACTATATCAATAGTATACTCTACCTATATCTTAATAGGTAGTTGAAAAAATTATTTATGGAAGAAATATAGGAAATGTCTACTATTAGAGGGAAACCAACCTAATGTGTTCCCTAATCATCCCTATAATGTCTATCAATATGGTATGTCACTCTCCTCAGTCCACGATGCTTGCATCCAACTCTAATTACTTGGACATCCCAATCACCCTTTTGAATATACCTATCACCCGATGATGATGTAAAATATACCCTCTAGTGATATTAATTGACATAATCTTGATATGGAATCAACTAGTCCAACCCAAAAATGATGTTAAAAACTTTCATCTCAAGGATAAAGAGGCTCCATAAGAAATGATACCTACCTATCTCAAGGGGTAACTACTTACACTGGAGTACTATTTTTGATAGAATACCTAATAGAGCATCGAATGAATTCATACCATATAAATAATCTATCTCAAGGACAAGAATCTCTATAGTCACCAAAAATATAAAGAAGTGAGAAGAACTAATATCAAGTAGAAACTAGATTATAAGATACTAAAATCATTCCTATAACTATAGATAGAGGGAAAATAATCTCATAAGGGGTCAACTGCACTGTATATATCTATCATGATCCGTAACCCAAAGATATAGCCTCACTAACCTGGGTAAGCCCACTCTACTAGCACTGTAAATCTGGTAGCCGGCTCTCTTGACCATGATTACCTTCTTGTCTAGTAAGACCGGAAGTTCTCTAGTTCCTTGTTTGAAATGTATCTACTGATCATACTTCTAATGGTGGATTTGGTATATATCCTCCTCTACTAGACATAGGTGGAAAGGTCATACAAAGCCTTTGTAGATGACCCATCCAACCACAGGTTTTGTAAATACCTAAACATCTCTTACATAAATATTGCATCTTAAAATATGAATATTTGTTTGATAACATTATGATCCATGCCATAATTTTTTAGGTTTAGTTCATTTTTATAATATTAAGTCTTTTTGGAAAATATTTTTAGAAAAATGGTTTTCGAAGAAAAATGGTTTTCGGTAGAAGAGAGAAATAAAGTCAGTTTTTTTTAAAAACATTATTTTGAACTCTTGAGTACATAAAAAGAGGAAAATGAAGGTAAAAAATTTATTCTCATAACCTAACTATAGGATAATAAAATTAAAGAGTTTCTGAAGGTATGTATCATAATATTTCATCATTATAAACATAATCATAAACCATGCCGATAAATGACAAAGTTGTATCATAAAAACCTTACCACTTTGCTAAGATTGAATTGTAAGCCCCATGAAAAAATAAATAAAATGAAACATAAAATATCATAAGAGTAAATAAGTTCATGATATTATATTTCAATTGGGCTTTATATACACCTCATTAGATAAGATATGTGCATAACATAACATATGTCTCAAAGAATGATAATTGAGACAAAAATCCCTTTCTACTTTGGTAACTTTTGTACCATAAAACCCAGAAAAAAGAGATCTTAAAATGGATATGTAAATACCCATAACTATTTTTATAATAATCATAAAATAAATTCAAGTGAAGTATATACCCCACATAAAAGAAACACATAGTGAATATGGTATGTGTCTCATAGAAAATAATGTGATTTAGAAACCCCTTACTTTAGTCTCAAATTCTTTCATACACATTTGATACTCATGTATAATAAATATAAGTTTATTATAAATTAATTAATTAAATATAATATTATATATCATACCTTATATTATTTATATATGACCTTTTAATACCTATTTAGTGATAATTCTTTGTTAAAATTAGGTTACGGTTAAAAACTGTTGTGTTTTTCGAGTATATTTTGATTTTTTATTTTCATTCCTCTTACATTGAACATTGATAAGTCATGTAAATAATTTTAAATAGGATATAAATATATTTTATATTGATTATATATATATTTATATTAATCCCTAAATTTAGAGATAAAAAATGAAATACACCATTCACGGAGACGGTAGACCGTAAGTACGCATGAGCATTGTTTTCATTTTATTAAGGGATGAAATAAAATATTGTAAAATAATATAATACCATTCCATAATAATTTTTATTTCATATATATCACATTTATAAATTTACCTGAATTACCATCCATGAAAAGTGTTAGTGAAAAATGATTCACATCGTTACACGAGATGACAATCCGCTGTACACACAAAAAATATTATTGTATCCCCTATGGATTGGTAAGTAATAAGTTATATGTGATATAATAATTAAATAAGTACAATTATGTTAAAAATATAATATATATTCATTTAATATATCCTTATTACAATCCAAGTAAAATGGAAATGGAAAACATATCACATCGGTTTGTGAGGTGGTAGTCCACCGTGCAAAGGAATGATGATATTGTAACCAATTTTTTAGAAGAAGAGAAGGATATAGGTTATTAAATTAACATAAAAAAATAAAATTATATTTAGTACACTTATTTTAGTATTTAATAAATTTTTAATAATAATTTAAGGAGTTTGAAGAAGAAATTAAATAAAATGCTCGATTAGGGACATTACCTCTTCTTCATTCAACTCATTTTCATTTTCATAAAAACAATTAATAGCGTAGAATTTTGACAAAAACAATGAATATAGGATTATAGTAGGTATGTAATTATGTTATTTGGGTATATATGTTTTCAAAACAATGGGTTTTTAAGTGTGAATATGAGAGGATAAGGGAACACCTTTTATAAATGAGGTGTGTGGCACACTTGTAATTTTTGAAAATAAAAAGGTGTACCCACCTTTTTCAAATGCCAGAAGGATCCAAAATGGGGTATTATCTAATTAGGAAGATATAATGTCTAAATATTTATATAAAATGAGTATTTGAAATGTTTCGTGTCTTTTTTAACCATTATTTTTTTGTTTTACATCTTGTAAACCCATTTTTAGCTTAACCGTTGTTAATAATATTTACTATTTTTAATATCCATTATGGTAAAAAAATTATGTTGAAAATATTATAAAATATAAATTATAATTATTAAAAATATAAAATCCATTTTTCCAAATTCCACTTATATAATTGGACAATTTTAATTTAAATTTAATCCTGCAGACCGGACGAGAAAGCGAGCCTTCAAAGAGATAATGTTCAAAATTTTACAATGTTCTTATATAAAAGTTTTATATGAAATTAATTAAAGTGACATAAATTTTATTAATAGATATATAATTGAACTAATCTTACATATAAAACCATGTTAAAACAATTTTTATGTTTTTAAGATCTATTAAAGAAATGAAAATTATTAATAAAAACTAGTATTTTTCCTTATTCACTGAAAAATTTATCATTAATGAAAATTATAAAAAATTCACTCCAAGATAATTTTGACATGTAGAATTAAAAATTGATATTTATTTTTTCAAATAAAGTGTATAAATTTTATACAAATTAATTTTATTATTTTTTCAAAAAATGGAATAAAAACATTTTTTTAGATAATAGTATTTTTGAAACATATAAATACTTTTCTAAAAATCAAGTAATTTTTTATAAATATGTTTTATTTATATAAAAAGATTAAAATTAATATTTTAAATGTAATCATTTCTATTAATATCTATAATATTAAATTATAGGTTATAATGGTCAGGTTTTAAATAATAATATTAATAATATATCACTATTTGTTAAAAAACATTGTCACATGTAATGCAAGATAAGCTTAGTGTTGTGTGTAATGAAAGATTAACTTAGTGTTACATATAACATGTAACATTGAAAAAATTAAATTTATTTGAAAAATATATTTTACAAAATCTAATGCTGTTACATTATAACCCCCCTAAAATGAATTTATCCCTCGAAAAGTTTCACTCTGATACAAAAAAATGAGGATACTTCTATCTCATCATATCATCAAGTTATCACATAGCTTCTTCAAACTGGTGGTTTCAACAAAAAAAAATTTCTAGGGGATTATTCTTGTTTTTCAACACTTTCTCTCTATGATCCATAATCTACATAAGATATTCCTCATAATAAAGATCATGCTCCATTGGGAAAACCTCTGAGTTGATCACATGTGATAGATCAGGTATCTAGTAACTCAGAAGAGATACGTGGAACATATATTGAAATGAAGAGAGGTTTGGTAGAAAAACCTAGTGACGTGATGTGCTCTAGATAGAATCAATAATTATAAAGGGACTGATCTTCCTAGGGATTAGTGGGCCCTTATTTCTTCTACAAAGAAATTTGTAGAAACACTTTCTCATCAACTTCAAATTCTAGACCACATCAATGATTATCAGGAAAACATTTATACAATCTTTGTGCTACCATTTAATGATTCTGATTGGGTTTAACATTTTCTTCTTTTTCATTAGCTAGTTCAATTACCAATAACTGTCTTTTTTTATCTTTATTCTAGAATGTTGTAGTTCTACACTTATTTCTATAAAGGGATTAATAAGGATCCATCTAAATGCTCGAGTAAAGGCTATTATTGTAAGAAAAATCAAAGAGAGAAAGGTGTTGATCCCATCAAACTTTTAAATCCATAGAATAAGATATTAGCATATCATACATGGTTTTAATCGTTCTTTCAGACTGAACTTCTATATGAGGATGATATATTGTTCTGAAACTAAACTATGTATCTAGATCTCACCTATGACTTATCCAAAACGTGGATGTAAAATTGTTATCCTGATTAGATACAATTGAACGTGGTACTCCATGAAACCTTAACACTTCTTTAATTCATATTCTGGAATGAAAATCTTGAGAGAAATATTCTCTGATATCAATGAATATTATTGAATTCTTAATGTTATCAAATACAACACATAATATCCTCAACATTAAAGACAAAATACTCCCTAAAGGTTACCACCTTCTTTAAACATATGTCCACAAAGTGTAAAGACATTATCCCAAAAATAGATTTTTCACTAAAACATATAAAAAACCAAAGTATTGTATTTCCATAAATGTGTCTTAATATATATATAATATTGATGAAATACCATTACCTAAAAAATCAAAAGGGGTGTCGATGACTTTAAAATTATGATCGAACTTAAACTACCAAACCAATGATGGTATACATAAATCTTAAGTTAATATTACATGGATACATATAAACTTACAAAATGTAATTCACACTTTATTTCTTATATAATCATTTATCTTATACGAAACATTTTCGTTGTATGATTAGGTTCATCCCTTTGCCAATAACAAATAAAATGTGATTTCAATACAAAAAAATCCATGTAGAGGAAGACAATCAATGATAAAAATAACTTGAAATTTCACTAGAGGATAAAAAAAATAATTTTTTCATAGGTCCCATTCCTAGAAAATAAAATATGAAATCCCAAACTATGGAGAGGATGATAATGTTCCCTAATTATCATGATTTAATTAATCCTTTTTTATTTCATCGGATTTCCCTTAATCATTTATATTCAGAGGTTATTGTGGATTATCATCAGCATTAGCCATCGTATTGGGGCATTGATTCACATAATGAAAAAAATCCTTGCACATGAAACATTTGAGTGTAGGTGGTGCATTATATTGATCAATATCTCCATCAATTTCATTAACTGTCCTCTTCACATTACTTCAACATTCTCTTTCTTGACGGTTGAGATTCCGAAAATTGTAACACCACATTATTCATCTTGGGAATTCACCTGAGTTCTTCTTACCACATTCCTGGCATGTAGGTGACTAAAATTTATTTCCACCATTTGATTTATTTGAGTTCTCATGAGACTTGATATTCATGTTATTATAATGACCATGGGAATAAAAACAATCTCTAATTTCTATTTTGGCCTTCAGTGTACATAAAATTACTTCTTCACAGTTAATAAATTAACTAATATCCAATAACTTTTGAATACTTGAAATTAAAACACCAATAAATCGATAATTTTTATTTTTGGACTCATGATTAAACCTTAATAATACCATGAAAGTTTTGTAAATATAGCTTCATATATACCAATAGATTCTTGATCCTACTATTTGAGATTGATAAATTCCTTCTCTATCCTTGTTCATATAATACGAGGGAAGTACTTACTGAAATGTATCATCTTAAACACATACCATTATATAGATTCAATTAACTCATCTTGAATCATATTATTAATAAGTTTCCACCATTAATCTATTTCACCTTTCAAATTATAGACATCCAAAATGAATTTTTCATTCTCCAAACATTGGAGAATGGGAAATATGTTTTTAGTGGTACCAATCCATTATGTGGTGACTAGTGGATCACTAGACCCATGAAAAGTGGGTGGAAATTTCCTCATGAGGGACTCAATATAAAAATTTCCGATCCTTTTATTATTTTTATGTTTATCATGATTTACAACTTGATCAATTTAAGTGATAAAAGTTACAAGGTTTTTCCTTCAAACTCCCATAACATTTATTTTCCCAGGAGGATAATCATTGAATTGTCCATTGTATTCAACATTAACACAATTATTTTAGGTTCAAACCATTTTTTGGAACCGTAAATCATTATGTGACAAAAACTAATAATATTGGAAAACCTCATAATCATGAAAAATCATTTATAGGATTTCTAAATCAAAAGACCTTGTTTTCAATATAGGACACATTAGGCATAACCTAGGGAATTCATGGTCATTATTCAGATCCATCATGATAGTTTGTAAAGAGTTTATGAATCCTAGGATTGTGAAACTAGGTGTAAATTAAAGCATGTTTTCATGTCCTAGGTGATAATCAAGTCCAACTCGACATTCCCCTATAATATTTATTTCCCCTAAGTACCACTTTTCCCGAGCCACATACCCTTATATTATCTAGAAAGGGATGTAATTGATTAAAAAACACTCAATCTATCCTTTACCGAAATCAAAGGAAATTTACCTATACATTAACTCATCAGTATACTTATCCTTATACATATACCTAGAAATATCCAGATAAATATCCCCTGGGTCTCACTAAATTTTTTTATCCTGGTTTTCAAAGGTTAAGTAATCATTACTCTAATACCAACTTTAAATACCCAATCATTTCATACATAAATATTACATCTTAAAATAAAAATATTCATTACACAACCGATCAACCAATTATAAAATAATTTATTTCTAGTTCCATTAGATGATCTTAATTTTTTTGAAAACATTTATATAAAACATGGTTTTGGAAGAAAAAAATTTTTCGACTGAAGAGAGAAAAAAGATGATATTTCTTAAAAAAATATTATTTTGAAATCACGAGTAAATAAGGATAGGATAATAAATGGAAACATTTATTATCATGAGATAACCACAGGATAATAAAACTCATGAGTTTATTTAGAGATGGGTCATAATATTTTATCATTAGAATCATAAACATAAACAATCCTGATAAACAACGATGTTGTATCATAAAACACTTACCACTTTGGTAACATTAAATCATAATAAACATGAAATAATTACATTATAAGAATCTTGATATATAATTAGAATAAAAAATTCATGAAATTACATGTAAATGAGGATTTATATACACCGAATAGGATAAGATAGGTGCATAACATAACATATTTTTCAAAGAAATAAATTTAGAAAAAAATCCCTTATCGCTTTTGTAACATTTGAATTGTAAACCCCATTAAATATAGATCCTAAAATTGATAGTTAAAAACCCATAACTTTAACTATAATAACCATAAAATAGATTCATAGGCATTAGATACACCATATAAAAGAAAAACGTAGTGAATATGGTGTGTGTCTCATAGAAAATTAATGTGAAATGGAAATTCCTTACCTTTAGTCTCGACTAACTTCATAAAAATTAAAAAATACTCTATAATAAATATAAATTTATTATAAAAATATTATAGAAAAGTACTCATATTTCTATTATCTTATATAATTTACATTGGACCATTTATTACTCCTTTATCAATAATTCCTTGTTAAAATCACGTTTCAGGTAATAACTGCTTTGTTTTTCGAGTATGTTTTGATTCGTTATGTTAAATCCTATTACTTTGATCATGATTAAATAATATAAAGAATTAAAAAATTGATTTAAATATAATATATATTAATCATATATATATTTATAGTAATCCATAAAATTTATAGATAGAAAATGAAATATAGCGGTCATAAAGATGGTAGACCATACTTACGCATTAGAGTTGGTTTAATTTTCTCTACGGATGAAATGAAATAAATGTAAATAATATATTACTATTAAAGAATAATTTTTATTTCATATATATCACATTGATTCTTTTAATTTACCCTAATTACCTTCCATGAAAAGCATTAGTGAAAAAAAAATAATATCGCTATGTGAGGAAGTAGTCCTTCATACACACGAACAACATTATCATATCCCCCAATGAATTAAAATTAAGAAGATATATGTGATATTTTAATTATATAAAGTTAATTATTTTAAAAATATCATATATATTCATTCAATATATACTTATTACCATATTAGATAATTGAAAATGGAAAAAAACATCACATTGGTTCGTGAGGTGGTAGTCCACCATACACACGAATAATTATATTATAACACATTTAATGGAATAGAAGAAATATTTAGGTTATATAATTAATAAAAATAAAATATTAGTATATTTGAGATACAAATGTTATTATATCAGCATGTTTTATTAGTAATTTAAGTAGGTGGATGAAGAAATAAAATAAAATGCTCGATTAGGGACATTACAAATTCTTCAGAAAACTCCTTTAGGTTTGCATAAAAAACCTTCATAGGTTAGATTTATGACCAAAATAAATATTATATGATGTGATAATGGAATTAAAGAATTTATATTTTCCAGTATTGGATAAACTAATAGGTTATTTAAGTGTGAAGAGTAGTGGATAATGGGTGGCTTTTTATAAGTGAAGTGAGTGACACACTTGCATTTTTCGAACTTTAAAAGGTAGATCCACGTTTTTCACATGACAGAGGGATAAAACATTGTCCATTATAAAACCAATAATATATAATGTATAAATATTTCTATACAATTGGTTTTTTAAAAATTTTGGTTTCATTTTTAACCCTTATCTTTTTAGTTAAATCCCCAGTAAAACCATTCTTACCTTAACTTGGGTAAATATTTTTTAATTTTTTTACTATTATTTTTGGTAAAAAAAATTAATTTAGACTTATTAGATAATATAAATTATTATTTTTAAAAATAATTAATGAATTTCTACAAATTAAATTCATAGATATCATAAAAGTTAATTTAAAATTAATCCCGTAGATGCAAAGAGAAATCATGTTTTGAAAGAGAAAATGTTTAAAAGTTTACAATGATTTTATATACAAATAAATATGAAATCAATTCCAATGAACTAAATTGGATTAATAGATATATAATTAAAATTATTTTACTCTTAAAACTATATTGTTATTATTTATTTAAAATGTCACACCCCGACTGACACTTCTTTTAATTTAATTATTTTAAGTCATTTTTTTGAGTTGCAGTTTGAATCAGTTCAATTTTAAAAAGGTATTTTAGATCTTTTACGAGTGCTCGACCGTAATCGTGACTAGGCGCGTGAATGCGCCCGCACAAATGCCTGCAAACGCGCTTTCACACACGACCGTGCACACGACCGTGTGTGGTGTCCAACATAAATTAATAAAGATGTTATTATTTTGGTTGGTTTTATTATTTTATTATTATTATTATTAATAATATTATTATTTTAGCTAATATTTTGACATGGACTTTTCTATTATTTTGGTTTCTTTTGCTGGAAAGCGACTATGCGAGTGACCTTGCGCGCGACCATGCGTGCAACCCTACGCGCGACCATGTGCGGTGTCCGTTCATAATAAACAATTTTTTATGGTTGATTTTATTATTTTATTTTTCTTATTAATTTTAAATTTTTTAGAATTTATTACGATATAAATTTATCTTTATTTTTTTTTAATTCCTTTTTTTTATTTTTTTTATTTTCTCTTTTTCTTTCTTTTCCTATTTTTTCCTCTCCCTTTCATTCTCTCCTCTCTCCCATCATGCAGTCCACTCCTCCCATCCTTTTTGTGCGGGCCTCTCTTACCCAAAACCCAAGCCACTACTCCCTCGGACACCCGCTGCGCCGCCCCCTGCCTCCCTCACACGGCCTGCATTCGACGCCTCCCCCTTTGCTCGCGCAACACCTCCCCCATGGCCAATGAACTCCTGTTCCATCCAGTGCCCCACTCTTGTTTGCGCAACGCACCTACCCTCTAACCCTACCCACACCCACTCTCCCCCACCTCTCCTTCACCAGCGAACCCCACATCCCTTTTCTCCCTTCTTCCGACGATCCAAAACGGCAGCCCCCTCCCTTCCAGCTTTCCTCGAGCTCCCCCCCCGCGTCGCCCCCGCTGCCTCGCACGACCGGACCCACACCGCCCCTTCCGGCTAGTTTTCCGGTGTGACACACCTCCGGAAACCCCTCGTTCTGCTCGGCCAGCCCTCCTCTCCCACACCGCAAGAGCATGCTACACCGGTGGGTGTTTTCTTCCTTTTGGTAGTGTTGCAGGATTAGCGTTCCATATTATTTTTATGGCCCAATTGTGATATTTGTTTTGGTCCAATTCTTGAATTAGGACATATGTGAGTTTGGTTGAAGTGCGACTGACTTTTCGCACAGTCTTGGTGGTGTTTGGTATATATTGAGGTTAGTGTTTATGCATTTAATTCTTGTCTAATGAATTAATTTTTTCATTTAGTTAATATATCATGTAAATTAATTAGTTTGCTTTGTGCGAAATTATTTTTATGTGTGTTTATTATGCGTTTGGTTTTTTTAAGTGGCATGTTCAGGTGAAACGTGGTGTGTCTTGGATGAAAAATTATATTGCATTGTTAATTGGTGTTTTGTGAATTGTGCAACTAGTTTATAAAATGTTACTGGGTTGCAGATTCTATTTTTATATATTTTTGGGGTGTGTTTGGTCATAAAACAGGTTTTTGAATGAGTTTTGTTGGTAAAGCCAAGTGTCACTTCCTAAAAGTTATTTTATAAACTTTTATGTATGGTTTATTAAATTATATTAATGGTGTGAAATGTGTCTGGAAGGTGGTTTGGTGTTACGAAAAGGTGCATTTGGTTTTAAATAATGTTCTGAGGGAAGTTTTTGGCATTTAAATTGATGCGAAATATTTTGAAAACTGTTTAATAAATTTTCTAGTGTTTTGTTTAACCGTGGAAGTGATCTTTAAAATTTTAAAATATTTTCTTAAATAATTATTAAGGACGGAAAGTTATATTGTTTGAGTTGGGTAAAGGTTTCCGGTTTTAAATGTCTTGCGGTTGTTGCAGCGTGTCGTCAGCGGAAGTCCGCGACACTGCGGTTATCGGGTTGCGCGTGCTTATGTGCAAATGCGAAGCGAGTAGTGTCGTCACGATCGAGCAGCGAGTCGAGGTAGGCCCCCCAATGCACTTACCTTTATATTTAGAATTTATTGATTTCATGATGATCTATTAATTTTAATAAATTGGAAATAATACGATACAATCAATTTTTATATAATTATTTGGTGTGAAAAGAGCCATTTAGTTTATACCGAACAATTGAAACATTTTCTTGATGAGCGGACACCCAGTATTGAAAGAATTTCCATTTGGATTTTAAACACAATCCACGGAATTTCAAATGTACTTTTGGTTTTAAAGATAAATGATTTCTTCTGAACAAGTGTTTTGGGTTTTCTCGAAAACAAGGTTTTGCTTTAAAATTAGTGAAGGCCCGTTTGACACTTTAATAAAATAGATTATTTTGGAAAACCCATTCTGGGGTGATCTTTGGTGTGTGTTGATTTCGTTAAATGTATGTGATGTTTGAGCATTGTGACTTATTGATTTACATTGTGAATGCACCCCTTTTTATTGTATGTGTTGACATGGGAACCTGACATATTGAGTGAATCTTCTGAGAACGATTGCTGCACTAGTTTAGAACACGCACTGGATAGTGGCTCCGTAGGAGGGGAATACTGAGTTATTAATGCTATGGGAATTGGGACCCTCGGTTAGGCCATGTAGGGCTATGCTGAGCGTTAGGGCATTATGACGTCATCGAGTTAGTGCATGCCTTCAGGATGAGTCAGATGTATAGTATGTTCTGGATTTTTCACGATCTCCTAGGTTCAACCCATGTTTTATTTAGTGTTTATTTGTGTGTGGCGCACGATTGAGAAGTCTAGTTCGGTTGCTGGCTCATGTGTGCCATTTTTCCCATTGCCCTTAGCGTGTGTTGTGTGTTATGAGTAGTTTTCCTTTTTGGATAATAACTGAAGTTTGGTTTACTATTTGTTTGCAAAAATGTTTTAAAATGCAATGCACCCATTCCTTTCAAACATTAAAAATTGTTTTTAAATTATAAAGGGCAATGGACTGATACTTATTTAGAAATGAAAGTGTGTTTAAAAACCCATATTTTGTACAATGTAGTTCAAACTTGGA
Source organism: Viscum album (assembly GCA_963277665.1). Taxonomy (NCBI): domain Eukaryota; kingdom Viridiplantae; phylum Streptophyta; class Magnoliopsida; order Santalales; family Viscaceae; genus Viscum; species Viscum album. The sequence continues at coordinate 196,850,972 of OY728121.1, read as the reverse complement.
ATTAATGAATTCTTTATTTAATGGTATGTGCATTAGGAATAGAATTAGTCGGGCCTACCTACTGATTTTTAACACTCACACCTATAGTTTTTTCCTGTTTTTAGTTCTATTACAGGTTGACTTGAGCTTGTTCTCCATGAGAGAGACTTGGTTGTGGTGTGGAGAGTGACTCTCGAGGTCACAAGGAGTTTTGGTCAAGACCAGGTTAGTGTGTCTCATTGGTCGTTATTTCTTTTCGGGGTCTTTTTTTTACTTTGCGTTCTTCCACTTTTCTACTGTTTTATTTATTTTTATTGGGAAAAATTGTTCCCTCTTGTTTATTCTTGATGCCCATCACTAGTTTACAGCCCATGGGGATCAGGAACGCCCCTCAGGCCGTGTCGTGGGCCGGCTCTGGTGACCGGTTCAGGGTCGACCCAGGCTGGTTCATGACAAAATGGTATCAGAGGGAGGTTTTGCTCTTGGGATGCCTGGTAGATTGGAGATAAGACTATCGGTACTCGAGGGATAGGTACGAGAAGAGCGTTGCGAACTCTTACTCGTTTTGATCCTCAAGTAGCCAGGGGTGGTTCGGGATTTTAGTTTTTGGCTTTGCACTGTGTGGATGGGGGATGACAGTAGGAGTAAACCGGTACTGCGCGTAGTCTCACATGGAGTAGCGACCCATGTGATGCCCGAGATTACAGTTCTACACTCCTAATGGTTAGTTCTTTCTTAGGGCATGGAATGCTAAGCCATGTAGCCGGGTTAGACACGACCACTAGTCCTCCACCCAGGTGCTTTAATGTTTGTGATGTCTTGCTTCAATTTTGGGATTGGTGCGAGGTTGATTTCCTTTTAAAAAAAAGGGAGGCGGACTTTGGTGCTGCTCTTATTTTATTTTGGTGTGTGTTTGAAATGATTTTTGGGGTGATTTTCTCTTGGACCTTGTTTTTTGGAATTTGGCGTTGATTTATCGAAGCTGAATTTCTAAAAGGATGTCTTGGGTTATCTGAAATTGAAATGGGTTGTTTTAGAAATGGAAATAATTCTTGAAATTTGTCATGAATTTTTGTAATGGTTTGGAAGAAAGGGGTATTTTCGGATATTGAGAATGTTTTTTTGAAAGCAGAGTAGCCTTGTTTCTTTCCAGCGGTATTCCTATGGGTGCTCGCATGTGCATGTGGACCTAATTAATGGATAGTTGGTGGATCGTGTGGACGGGTGCCTGTGTGGCACGAAAATTCATACATGCGGGGAACCATGGAATATCAGTGGTGGTTGATTGATTTCTAAGGTTGCTTCTTGTTTCCTAGAAAGGGGGCCTTTTTCGTAAATGGGTTTTTGTGCTTAAATGGTTTTGGAAATGGGAAAAAATGACATTGAGGTTAGAGTAAGGATGGATTTTTAAAATAGCTTTTGGGCTTGTTGTGCAGTGCTTGGTTTTTCAAGTGAGTATTTTTCTTTGAAAATGAATTGATGTTTTAGATTGGAATTTTTGGATTTGTGTTTGGAATATTGATGTTTTCCTTGTGATGTGTTTGGATTTATAGAAGGCTATTTTGTGTTCCCTGTTTGGGTTATGCCCCCTAGAAATGTCCTATGGGTTTCCAGCAGATCTCTCAGTTCTTGGCTCAGCCCAGACTTCCAGTGGAGTGGTGGAGTTGGGTTCTACTCGATTATGTCGACTGTTTGTAGACGTTGAGGTCAATTTGATATTGTTGAATGCTTTGGGAAAGTCAGGAGTGTCTCCGATTTTGAAAGAACTCCAAAAGTTGTGTGGGTGTAAGTTGTCTCGAGTATGCCTGGTGGAGCAACACTAAGCAAGTAAATGACGATCGCTTTGTTTTTGTTTCTAATAAGGATGTATTGAGCGATCCTTAAGATTATCATCATCCCACGATTGTACCTAAGGAAGTAAAGGTTCCTCATCCTATGAGGAGTGTGAACTGAAGGGGCCTGTTCTCGGAGCGATCCTTCCATTAGTTCGTGTTGCGTGTCGGATAGACCGCTCAATTTCCTATCTCTAGTTTGGGAAGCTAGAAACTCTAAGTTGTTCGTTGAAATTCTCAGTTGGTATGTTGATAGATTGGCCATGCAGGGCACGAGGAGAAGTATGCATGTTGCTTTTCCAGTGGGGGAAGTTCCAGTCAGAGTTGGTCAACTTATGACTGCGAGGCGGTAGACGCTTCAGACATCAGGGCCCCAACCGTAGGTCTTGGGGTGAAGCTTGCGCATAGTCAAAACTCGTCAGATGTGGGATGAGCTAAGTCCGACTTAAGGCTACAGTGTCGGGATGGGGACAACTTAAGTTTCCCTACTGTAGTATCATCTCTGAAGGTTTATTTTTTGTTGTGAAGGGCATAAAGGCCTTGTCTCCTTGTGGTGGTCTTGACATATGGAAGTTCCTCTCGGGCTTTAAATAGGTTCAAAGAATCCCTCTTACAACGAGTGCGCTCTGTGACCCTTCTGGTGGTCAGCTATGAATCAAATTGTACTCATTTTGGAGATGCTCATGTCTTATGAAAATGTCGTGCACCTATTTGGTTCGCCTCCTGGTTATGGGTTTCTACTATCAAAGCTATCTCATGAGACGGAGTGTTGTCCATGGTAGGAATAAGCAGTGTAGGACGGCCCATGTGGTGGGTTCACGATAAAGGGTTCAGTCAGTATTTCTCAAAGTAAACTGGGAATGCCCGCGCGAATTTCGTGGTGTTAGGAAATTTTAAAATGGTGGGGAGACCCTGTGCGGGTATCGCCAATGTCCCCTCTTGTGTTGGTTAAAAATAGGGGACTTTGAGGGTCAAGCTAGTGTTAGAGGTTATATGAGTTTTCAGTTGTTTTGGTTTGAATAACCAATGTCTGACGAGGATCCTAATATTTTGGGGAGACCACCATAGGACGCGCTTGTGGAAGACTTTGTTTTCAAATTGCACTTGGCGGATCAACCCATTGCTTTTTCTCCACCCGACCTCATCCATGCTAATTGGTTAGCTCAGATAGTGGGTCGCTTGACGAGTGTTCTTGGAGATCTCAGGTGGCCCCGGTGATCCCTAAATCAGGGGTCGAGGTGTCCCATGTTGTAGTTCTATTTCGAGGTGAATTCCTTGCTGTTGTTCTTTTTGCTTGGTGATTCTGGTTTTGAGATATTTGATGTTTCAGGTCCTCGGAGTTTTAAATGCTCGGTCTTTGGGAGATTGAGGTTTTTTTAAGCATCTTCGCAGTCTTTCTTGGAACCCTTGGTTGACCTGGTCTTTTGGGAATTTCTGGGGCCAAAAAGTGTCATGGTGGGGAGAATTGTCACACCCCGACTGATACTTCTTTTAATTTAATTATTTTATGTCGTTCTTTTGAGTTTCAGTTTGAATCTGTTCAATTTTAAAAAGGTATTTGAGATCTTTTACGAGTTATCGACCGTAATCGTGACTAGGCGCGCGAACGCGCCCACACACGCGACCGCGAATGCACCCGCACACGCGGCCGCTCACGCGACCGTGTGCAGTGTACAACATAAATTAATAATTATGTTATTATTTTGGTTAGTTTTATTATTTTATTATTATTATTATTATTATTTTTATTCCAGCTAATATTTTAACCTGTTCGTTTCTATTATTTTGGTTTCTTTTGTGGGCAAGCGACTATACGCGTGACCGTGCGCACGACCGTGCGTGCAACCCTACGCATGACCATGCGCGGTGTCCGTTCCTAATAATCAATTTTTTTGTAGTTGATTTTATTATTTTCGTTTTCTTATTAATATTAAATTTTTTAGAATTTTTTAGGATATAAATTTATCCTTATTTTTATTTTTAATTCCTTTTATTTTTTTATTTTTTTTCTTTTTTCTTTTTCTTTCTTTTCATCTTTTTTCCCTCTCCCTTTATTTCTCTCCTCTCTCCCATCGCGTAGGACACTCCTCCCGTCCTTTTTAAACGGGCCTCTCTTCCGCAAAACCCTAGCCGCTGCTTCCTCAGACACCCACTGCGCAGCTCCCTGCCTCCCTCGCGAGGCCCGCATTCGGCACCTCCCCCTTTACTTGCACAACACCCCCCATGGCCGACGACCTCCTGTTCCGTCCAGCGCCCCCCTCCTGTTCGCGCAATACACCTCCCCTCTAACCCTACCAACACCCACTATCCCCTGCCTCTCCTTCACCTGCGAACCCCACCTCCCTTTGCTCCCTTCTTCTGGTGATCCAGACCGGCAGCCCCCTCCCATCCAGCTCGCCTCGAGCTCCCCTCCCGCATCACCCCCACTGCCTCGCACGACCAGACTCGCACCACCCCTTCCGGCTGGTTTTCCGGTGTGACGCACCTCCAGAAACCCCTCGTTTTGCTCGACCAGCCCTCCTCTCCCACACCGCAGGTTCGTGCTACACCAGTGGGTGATTTCTTTCTTTTGGAAATTTTTCAGGATTAGGGTTCCATATTATTTTTATGTCCCAATTGTGATATTTGTTTTGGTCCAATTCTTGAATTTGGACATATGTGAGTTTGGTAGAAGTGCAGTTAACTTTGCGCACAATCTTGGTGGTGTTTGGTATATATCGAGGTTAGTGTTTATGCATTTAATTCTGGTCTGATGAATTAATTTTCTCATTTAGTTAATATATCATGTTTATTAATTAGTTTTCTTGGTGTGAAATTAGTTTTTATGTGTGTTTATTATGCGTTTGGTTGTTTTTAAGTGGCATGTTCATGTGAAACGTGGTGTGTCTTGGATGAAAACTTATATTGCATTGTTAATTGGTGTTTTGAGAATTGTGAAACTAGTTTATAAAATGTTACGGGGTTGAAGATTATATTTTGATATATTTTTGGGGTGTGTTTGGTTATAAAACAGGTTTTTGAATGAGTTTTGTTGGTAAAGCCAAGTGTCACTTCCTGAAAGTTATTTTATAAACTTTTATGTATGGTTTATTAAATTATATTAATGGTGCGAAACGTGTCTGGAAGGTGGTTTGGTGTTGGGACAAGGTGCATTTGGTTTTAAAGAATGTTCTGAGTGAAGTTTTTGGCATTTAAAGTCATGTGAAATATTTTGAAAACTGTTTAATAAATTTTCTAGTGTTTTGTTTATCCATGGAAATGGTCTTTAAATTTTTATTTATAAATACTTAAAATGTTTTATTGAATAATTATTAAGGATGTAAATTTATCTTGTTTGAGTTGGGTAAAGGTTTCCGGTATTAAATGTCCCGCGGTTGTTGCAGCGTGTCATTAGCGGAAGTCCGCAACACTGTAGTTATCGGGTTGCGCGTGCTTATGCACAAATGCGAAGCAAGTCGTGTCATCATGATCGAGAAGCGAGTCGAGGTATGTCCCCCACTGCAGTTACCTTTAGATTTAGAATTTATTGATTGCTTGATGATTTATTAATTTTAATAAATTGGGAATAATACAATACAATTAAATTTTATATAATTATTTGGTCAAAAAAGAGACATTTATTTTATACCGAACAATTGAAACATTTTCTTGACGACCGAACACCCAGTATTGAAAGAATTACCATTTGGACTTTAAAAATAATCTACAGAATTTCAAATGTACTTATAGTTTTAAAGATAAATGATTTCTTCTGAACACGTGTTTTGGGTTTTCTCAAAAATGAGGTTTTGATTTAAAATTAGTGAAGGCCCATCTGACACTTTAATAAAATAGATTATTTTTAAATAACCATTATGGGGTGATCTTTGGTGTGTGTTGATTTCTTGAGCTTTATGTGATGTTTGAGCATCTTGACTGATTTATTTACATTGTGGACGCACCCCTTTTTATTGTATGTGTTGACATGGGAACCTAGCATATTGAGTGAATTTTATGAGAACGATTGCTTCACTAGTTTAGAACATGCACTGGCTAGTGTCTCCATAGCAGGGGAATACTGAGTTATTGCTGCTATGGGGATTGGACCCCTTATTTAGGGCATGTTGGGATATGCCGAGCGTTAGGGCGTTATAACGTCATCGAGTTAGGGCATGCCTTCAGGATGAGTCAGATGTATAGTACGCTCTGGATTATTCACGATCTCCTAGGTTCAACCCATGTTTTATTTAGTGTTTATTTGTTTGTGGCGCACGATTGAGAAGTCTAGTTCAGTTGCTGGCTCGTGTGTACCATATTTTCCATTGCCCTTGGCGTGTGTTGTGTGTTATGAGTAGTTTTCCTTTTTGGATAATAACTAAAGTTTGGTTTACTAATTGTTTGAAAAAATGTTTTAAAATGAAATGGACGGAGAATTATTTAGAAATGAAAGTGTTTTTAAAAACCCATATTTTGTACAATGTAGTTCAAACTTGGAATTAATGAATTCTTTATTTAATGGTATGTGCATTGGTAATAGAATTAGTCGGGCCCACTTACTGAGTTTTAATACTCACGCCTATAGTGTTTTCCTGTTTTTAGTTCTATTCCAGGTTGAATTGAGCTTGTTTATCCATGAGCGAGACTCGGTTGTGGTATGGAGAGTGACTCTCGAGGTCATGAGGAGTTTTGGTCGAGACCAGGTTAGTGTGTCTCGTTGGTCGTTCTTTCTTTTCAGGGTCTTTTTTTACTTTGCGTTCTTCCAATTTTCTGCTATTTTATTTATTTTTATTGGAAAAAATAGTTCCCTCTTGTTTAGTATTGATGCCCGACACTAGTTTCCAGCCCGTGGGGATCGGTAACGCCCCTCGGGCCATGTCGTGGGCCAGCTCGGGTGACCGGTTCAGGGTCGAACCAGGCTAGTTTTTGACATAAAATCTTTAAAAGAAATGAATATTCATAATAAAACCAACATTTTTAACTATTTAGTGAAGAATTACTCTTTTGATAAAATTCTAAAAAATTCACTCAATATAACGTTGACATGAACATTTCAAAAATGGATTTTATTTTTTCAAATAAATTTTCTAAAATTGGTAAAAATTTAATTTATTATTTCTTTAAAAAACGCAATATTTGTTTGTGAGAAAGTAGTACTTTCAAAACATATAATGACTTTTATAAATATTATGTAATTTTTTATCAATATCTTTTCATTATATAAAAAATTATACTTAATATTTAATTAGTAGTTATTGCTATTAATATTTCTAATTTTAATGTCTAGGTTATAATGATCAAGTTGAAATAATAATATTAATAATATATTATGGTTTTCTATAACATAATGTCTCATGAAACACAATAGAAACTCAGTATTGTTTATTAAAAAAGATTAAATAGGTGTTTCATGTAACAAAAAATATTTATAAGATTAAATTTATTTGAAAAAACCATTTCAAAAAAATCTAAAGGTGTTAAAGGATCTACACTTAGATGGTGATCTATTGGACAAGGGAATGATTTGACCCACTTTCCACACTGATGATAGACCACATTACTACTCTAGTACACACTATGACTTCTAATACCTCTCAATGAATGTTCCAAGAGATGCTTATTTCCACTGGGAAACATTATCATAGATCTTGGAGATGAACTACCCTAGCTCACACACACAAACTATCTTAGGTTACACTTTGTAATAAGTGATTGATTTACTAGTTATCATGGTCAGATGAAACACGTTCAACTATGACCAGATTTCATGCCTAAGACCATCTTCAAATCGCCTAAACCAAGATAATTCATCACATAGAATGGTAGTTGAAAAGAAATGTGGTTTTGTGAAACATACAGAGTATACCATAACGGATAAAGTATCCTTCTCCATGTGAACAAAATCTCTAGCTTGATCCAAACGTAGTGTCTTTTGATAAAAATAATCATAAAAGGCTATTTAAAAATACACCAAGGCCATATCTTGATGAATATCTTCTTGGTTAACAACATCCCCCATATATTTAAAGAATATTATTGTATATACATATTGAGATTCACTCTCCTCTCAAGAGGTGTCACAAGATTTTCAAAAATAGCTCGAATGGCCTCTATTGATGACTCCACAGTCTGTGGACCTCCATCCCCTGAAAACATGGGTGAATACTACTGTTGAAACTCATGTGTCATATCCTCCTTAGTAGGGGTAGGTTGTGGGGATCCTAGTATATTCTACATGAGACATAAGAAACCATTTAAAAATTGTGTATTTGTTACCTCGTCAATAATAATAGGGGGTGCCTCAATTGGAAATATAGGAGGTAATATTCGTGGCCCAAGGATCACCACATCTTGAGCATGTTCATTGCCACCCACCAGACACATGAGTCAAGGATGTCATGGTGGAATAGCTCAAAATATTCCAAGAACATACCACTGGGTAGATTCAATAATGATTTAAATCATAGATATAAGAATATAATAGGTATAAACTATCAAATATTAGAGTCACACCCCCTTCATGCTATCACAATTAATTCTTGGGGGTATATAAGATCCCAAGGAATCATAAGAGATATTTCCTACTACCCACTACTAAGGTTAGTCTTGGTTCATATTCTCTATATCATATTAAGTGTACCTATATATAGTGTGACAATTTAATTTTATAGAGGAAAAAACCCTTTATGTTTCAATTGACATCACAATTTAATGACCACCATATCATTAAATTTCTAATAATCCATCATTAGTACTCATTTACATGTAAAATGGTCCAACTATATGAGCCACCCTTCCAAAATTATAAATTACTATGCTTTATGAGTTACACTTTCCATATCATGTAACTGTAACCATACCTTTACATTCAACATCAGAATGTAACAAGATAATAACGATTGATCAATTAGATGGATCACCATTCCAAATTTATAGAAGTACAAACCCTATAAATTATAATTGGAATCCATGTAATCACATCTAAATAACATTTCAGTTCATCTGATCATAGTAACATAACTCAAACATGTGATAATTTGTTAATTAAATGTCCACCATCATGGTATATGAGAAAAAAATATTTCTGTTGATGCAAAAACATTAGTAACCAATTATTTATCCAATTCATGAAAGAAACGTTAGCACAATTCAATATATATATCCATCATGGAACTAATAACATGAATGAAGCAATACACACAATAAAAATGGATATGTAATTTCATAAGAATGTAATTTGAATATTAAAGTGACTATAATGATGTATGATACAAAACTTCCTTTCTATACAAGGCCAAGGAAATGATAACCTATAAAGATAATAATAGCTCCAAAAAACATGTGCATCACCCAATTGTGAAATCAATACAACTGTAATAGGAATAATCCAGAAAATTGATTATCTTACCAGGTAATTTGAATTTTCCCTGTATGTGTGTTTGCTACTCCCAATTACATGCTCATTACCAAATTCCAACACATTCCTTGTATCTTATATAATTACTCAAACATTAAAACAACTGAAACATAAATATATAATACCACTTTGGGATGTCCTGAACTGACTCACTCAATAACAGTAGTTAAATTGATGGACACATGGCCTCAAGTGTACCTGCCCACACACTAGAGGATACTGACTAATAGTAAGGTCCTGTAAGAGGATCGTGGGGATACTATACCCTCATGATCAGAGTAAGGCACAAATGAATCAAAATAGAAATAAATAGATAAATCACAATGAATAAAAAATAGAAGTGGAATAAGTAAACCATCCAACTATAATAGGAAGATTGGAATGCACAATATCCAATTTCATATATATAAATTATGATGATAATATCATTCTGTTATAAAAATTGGATGGTACATAGGAAATAAAGGAACATGCATATTCAACATTCATTACAAAATACAGAAATACAAAAAATAGTACCTTCACTAGAATCATGAGCATAAGCTTAGTATTATTCTCCCATACTCTATCCTAGAATAACAATTTAGGAGTCTAGAACTAGACCCTTCAATTTTTCCCTACCTGTAATTATCAAATCTTTCCAGGTACTAAATTGTAGCTAAAATAGGGTCTGAGATACACTAAGTAGGCTACCGGCAATGGTATCTATAAAAAATCCAGACTGTGCATATAATCTATAGAAGTGTGCATATATACTAGGAATAAAGCTGTAAAGATAATTGACGTAGTATAGTCTATAATCACATGATAAGACAAGAAGTATATAAATGAAGAATAACTGTAAATAGATCAAAAAATTATCTATGGCCTATAAAGAAATATCAATTGTGAAGGAAGTATGACATATGAAAAATAATCATGTACCAAACCTATGTGGGATAGGAACCAAGGCTAATGACTATAGAATCTTATTAAAGTATATGTATCTCATCCATATAAAACATGGTGTTGTGTCAACCTACATGTTCCGTGATCCAGGGCCCTTGGATGATGGTGTCCTCTTCAATTCCATGGAGCTCATCCATAGAAAACTCGGTAAAGGCTTTATCAGAGCCCACATAGCATGTCCAAGGTAGTCTAAGTAAGCCAAATTCAAAGTAATAGTCCAAGGAATCCAATAATAAATATACAAGTGGGTCATCAGTGCCGTACCATAACACCATTTATCAATGTTATCTATAAAATTCTAGGGGCCAAGTTAGTATCTATTCCCTTAATCAATTGGAGTTATCATAATCATTTCATTAACAATTTTACACATAAGTGACAAGGTGAGAGTCCATTTTAGTGTCCATAAATTCAATAAATTCACATTAAAGAATTATAAAATGATCAAGGGGACATGTTAGTGTCCATGAACTTTATCTATTGAATTCATCATGTTCAGTTCATTAATCATTTCAACTATAGGTGATTATAAGGAGGGCAATGTTAGTGTCCATTATTCATCACTAATTAATTTCATATTCATACATAAGAAAAGGTATTGTCCATTTAATTCCAAAATCCCCCATTTAATCCATTTCATTCACATGGTTTTAACCAAGATGCTCAACATTTAACATTTAATATAATTTTTTAGCTCTCTTTAATAAGATGTGATATCAACTCACACCAAAGGAGGTGAAAATGTAATTAGTAAATTTAACCCACATCAAGGGTGGTTTAAGATGAGGTTACAACCTCTATGCATTCACATGGGCATGATAAAATGTTTAAATTATTGTTTAAACATTCAGTTTAAAGGAATATTAATTTGACTAGAAACACCTAAAAGGTTTGGTATCTAGAACTATAGTGAAATATACAAAAATACCCAAACATTTCAGGAAAAGGTATATACCATCTATCTTAGACGGGATAAACTCTCCTCATATAGAATTAGATTTTAATTTTTTCAGGGATGGTAGAAATTAATGAAATAGGAAAATAACCTGAAAATAGGGAAAATAGATCACATTGATTTATAATTCCATACAGAATGATAAACGAATAAGGAATAAATAATATTAGAGAGACTATCAATTTTCTTCCAATATGACTGATAATGAAGGAATAAGAGTCTGATCAAAGGAGTTCTTCCAAATCCTAGATGAGAGGAATTTGGGAGCTATAAGGGGTGTGAGGTGCTATGTGTGGAGAATGATAATTTGACGGTTTAAATATTAAAGGCCCAAGGGGAAAATTATTAATTCCCCTTATCTAAAAGAGGCCCGTGTTTTGACTACACATTTTTTTAAACTATGAACCAGTTGTGCACAACCTCTATCCCAAAGGAATACCCCAACACATAGTTGGTACCATAATTACGAAAACCACATGCTTAACCATTTGGAAATACTACCTAAGTGGAAATAAGGGTGTGGTCTAGGCACATAATTAGGCTAACCTTGCATAACTCATTTGGATACCCTCACAACTTCTCTACTGTTTTTCACAAGGCATTGCATCCCACCTCAAATGATATACAAACCATGCTCCTCCTTTTATAAGGCCACACAATTGAGACTCATGATAAATACTAAAAATGCGCTAATCATGCGTCTCTATCTGTTCCTAGAAAATCTGTAGGTCCTGGTTTCGAATGAACCCTGGATGCTCCCAAAACCTTGACTAAATATTTATAAACTTTCATTAAAGGGAAAATGTGAAATTATAATTAAATTTAAAGGGTTTATAACTCATAATAAAATCTATATTCTTACAATTCTTCTAATAAAAAGTATGATTAATCCCCGACAACAGAACATATTGAGGTTCTAATAGAGGAAACAACATAAAAATACACAAAGGTAGTTTCTTCACAACCATATGATCACCCTTTTGAGTCATAGGAAAAGAATAAAGGGGGAATTTCTTATTTAGGTGACATAACAGAGTAGTGTATACATGGAACCCAAATTGGGATTGAGGTTCATATATTGAGTTTCAAAATAGAGAGGGGATGAAATTGATTTATTCCAATATAAAATATTATATATATATATATTGAAGCAATTAAATTTCATCATAATCAAAATTTATAAATAATTTTCCAAATAAAAATCACTTAAAAACTAAAATTTAAATTTCATGAAAAAGATAAATAAGTTATCATATTGAAAATAAATTTAGCTTAGGCATTCCAGAAAACAAATCAAGAATTTAATTCTAACTAAATATAAAATAGGAAAACATTAGTTATGAAATTAATATTGAAAATCCTTCTAATAAGATTTTTGGGGGTGCATTCATATAAAAAAAATCATTCTCCACCATTTAAAGATGTAAAATATCTATGGGGACTATTCATTTTTCTAAAATTCATAAAATGAAATCATTTAAGTACAATTAAAGTAACATTTTTAAATATAATTAGATATAAAAAAGTGTCCATTCAATTTAGATTTCAATAAATCACCCATTCATTGATATATATTAATAATATAATTATAAATAAATATATTTTATAACCAAATATTTTAAAAAATTAAATAATGTACTTGTATATATGTACAGATATTTATGTTCAAAAAAAACACACACACACACATATATATATATATAGTTTTCATATATATATATATATTATAAAATATATAAATATATAATAATTTAATTAGAAACTATGCATACATAATTTAAAAATATTTTTTTTTCTATAATGTATGTGTATATATATAGATATTTCTATGTAAAAATACATTTAATATATATATATATAAATACAATTTTAAACAACTAAATATATAATTTTAACACCAAATATTTTAATGAAAAAATAATTTATAGTTATTAGAAATAAAATTGAATATACAAAAGTAAAAATTAATTTAATCATAACAACCAATGTGTGTGAAAATAGATTTAGATATAATTTTTTGAATTAAAATAAAATATAAATAAATAATGTATTTCTACCATTTTAAAAAGCTTAAACAATAAGAAAAATGACACCGAAGGAGATGACATTCAATTAGAACTCTTGCTCTAGTCTCCAGATCACCGAATCATTTGAGGATCCCGAGACCCATTTTTTAACCTATATTTAACATAAAACCAAAATAAATAAAAATATAAAAATTATTTTTGAATTCTCCCTTAAATATTGGAGGTGGTGGAAAATATATAGTCATAGTTTGAAAAGTATAAATAAATAATGAGAAACTTTGGAAGAGGTAATTTGTTGTGAATAAAGAGAAAAATTAAAATCTGAAAGGGAAAAAGAGAAAAGTATATTCGGCAATATAGATTTTTAGATTGAAAAATTCATAGAGAGAAATTTCATAGGGGAGAGGAACTACACGATGATGTAAGAAAAATATTAATATTATGGTTAGTTTTTTTAATTTGTCATTAACACTAATTATTCAAATAACTGATGTGTAGGATATTATAAAAAAATATTTTCCACATTGGCCATTTTAATGACCAAAGTCAAATATATCACTAAATTTATTTTTTTTACATTATTAACTAAAATAATGGACATGAATGATTTTGTTAAAAATATTTTACATTATTTTTATGTTAAAAACCAATATAAAAATACAAACATTGTAGATTTTAACATATGTTATTTAACAACCAATATGAATAATACTTTATCATAGTTTATTAAAATTAATAACATGAAAAATGATAATGTTGTACGTTTTTATTTGGGTTATTTAATAAATGATGTGAAAAATATTTATAAAAAATATTATTAAATAAATGGTATAAACAATATCTATGTTATACTTACTTTTTATACTAGTGCATGTAATGGTCATTTGGTTTTGGTTTCAACTAGATTGGGTCTAATCCAACTCCATGGGCCAGATCAACTTAAGGTCCAAATAGATAAATTAAATTAGGAACACTTATTCAGCAATGCGTGAAATTACACCATGTATCGAAACAATACAATATAATTCCATGTAAACACGAATTTATATATGATTTTTTAAATACCTCTATATTATATATATATATATGTGAAAATTGTATAAAAAATAATCACATATATCAAAATTATAATGATCACATTATATATATATGTGTGTGGCTGATGGTTTTTTAAAAACCAACACACACACATGTATATAAATATATATATTACATTTTTTAAAGCATTATATATTATTAATTTAAACAATTATTTAAATTGATACCTCCTCATTATTATCATGAAACAAAAATCATTTATTATTGAATATTAGAACATTTATTTTAAAAACCCTAGAGATATCTCTTAAATGATTCTAAACATCCATAATATCAATATTAGATCATCAATTCCATGAGTTCATCATCCTTAGGATTCATCAGTTGATTTATCCAAACATCAATTTTTCTATGAACATTTGAGAAGCCACATTCTTTATCAAAATCTATCTATCTCTACCTATATATATATAAATGTTTTATTGTGTTTTAAAATTAATTGTTTTTATGTTATAAAGATTTTTTTATTTGGGGTATAATGATTCATGATTCATGGTTATCTATGTAGTGAACGCATGGTGTAAAATATTATATAAAAAAAACTCCTTTGACTAAATGGGGAATTATGTTCTAAAAGGGTTATTTTTTCCTTTTCCTCCATTAATAAATTATAATTTTTTCATTATTGTTTTAGTGATTTTTTAATGAAATTTAACTTTATTCTATTGTTATGTTTTTTAAGTATTTTGTTTTCCCAGTTTATTTTCACTTTAACATTTCTGTGAGCATGTAATTTAAAAAAAAACTAAAATATGATGGTCATTCACTATTTGGAAATAAACCTATACTAATAGTTTTTCCAAAATCTTGGGTGTAGGGGTTTTTAGGGAACCTATAACTATGGTTTTGGAAAACCACCACTATAAGTTGTAAATTGTCACCTTTACCCATGATTTTTTCAAAAACCATGGGTATAGGGTTTTTTTGAAGCCCTATACCCACAGTTCATAGAAAACAATCAGTATAGGTCATGCCTATACCCATGGTTTTCCAAAATTGTGGGTATATCTTTCCCTCTTTAGGGCTGGAAAAAATATTTTCACAGGATCAATTTTTTTTCGTGTGACCACCTATTGCAACTGTTTTCCACCTATATCCATAGTTTAGATAATATATATATATATTTATGTAAATATATATTTATATACCCATATGTCAATGTGGTATAGTGGTTAGGCACATGAATTATATATAGGTGGTCTAGGGATCGAAACATGTGGTTGATGAATTTTTAAATGTACCTATACCTATTGTTTTGAAACCGTGGGAATAGGTTAATGGAACAGTGGTATGCACCTATTCCCTTGGCTTTGAAAATGTGGGTATAAAATTTTCAAACCATGGGTATTTCTTAGAGCTATACCAATGGCTAAACTCCCCATGGTTCCCAAAACCATTGGTATAACCTATACACACAGTTTTGGGGGCTATACCCACACTTCAAAACCTTGGGTATATGTGCCTTTTCTAGTAGTGAATTCATTTAACCATTAAATATGATGGGTTTTACCATAATATATTACAGTTATTTGAAATAATTTTCACACATATATATATATATACCCCTGTATATGAAAATATATGAATGTTAGAAACCATAATATATAAAATATTATTTATATGATGAATGTATATATAATGGTTATTAATAGTAATATATTTAAAAATCTATTTTATATCATTAACTATACGTCAATGAAAAAAATTGAAATATATGCATTGATATTAGGTTATAATGTGTCATAATCTAGTGTATAAATATCAACCAAGTATCTATAAGTTTATAGGATTTTCACCATCTATAAATAATAAGAAATGATGTTATTAAAATTTTTAGTACGATTAATAACAGTATGAAGCACATGATCCATCTAAATACTCTAAAATTATTATTAATAAATACATTCCAAATACTAAAGTACAAGGATACATGTCATTATAAACATCTTACATGAAATAAATAAATAAATCCCTGAGTTATCCCACCATATACAGCCATCCGAATGTACTTATATTTTCATCCATATATTTTTCTTTATCTCTATATATTTTCAAAAAGTGCATTAAAGATACCTTTATTATAAATTATATATAAATAAATCACCCCATCATCTCTTATTTAATCTTGTATATAAGGGTTATCCTACATGGATGCATTTATTTAAATAATATAAAATTATCATTATACCGTAAAGATAATTCATTGATATCCTGAAGTGATTTTTTTTGTGGGGGGGGGGGCATTTACATTCATGGAAAGATTCTATAACTACTCTTAGATTTTTGGGTAGTTAATTGATTTAGTTTTATTCATTTAATGTTTAAATATTTATTTATTTATATATAAAAATAAAATATTATTTTACATGAAATTGAGGGGTTAAAAAATTAGAGACAAAGGAAAATAGGTTTTGGTGGGAGAAGTGAATGTCACACCAAAACGTTGATGAGAGGCCTCTAGATGTTCAATCGACTAGACATAGTTATTGTCCAATTATTTACTAACCATAGTTTTAATAGTGAATGATTAATTAACTTTTATAACACGGTTTATTAATATATTCTATATCCTTTAAGGGATTGTAAAGACATATAAATGTATTAGGATCTTAATTAGAAGAGTTTTTAATTCTATTTAAAAATGAAATGGGTTGATATGGAATCAAGAATAAAAATACTATAATCTATTGACAGGAATGGGGTATAAAGTTATATTTCTTGTAGTTTTCAAAATATTTATTATTTAGAGTTATATGAATATTATAATAAAACATGTTAGAGTGTAGTGAATGTTATTTTTTATTTTAATTAAATATCTATCATTTCATGGAATGGATGGGAACACTAAGAGGGTGAGGAAAAAATATTTTATTAGAGGCATTCATGATTCTATATTTTACGATAAGCTTATGAAAAGATCAGTTTGGGTTCTCTAGTGATTTTAAAAGAGGGTCATATAAGGGTGATTATGTTTTATTTTGGTTATGATAACAATTTTTTGGTTTAGTATTTGAATTTCCAGAAGTTTATATTTTGGGAAGATGATATGTAAAGCTAACCTAGAATATATTTAATCGGAATACTAGAAAATACTTGATACAAAGGCATTGGATATTTTCTAGAAGTTGTTGGATTAAAACACAACCTTGACATTTCTAAAGGTGAAATCAATAGTGGAGTTGATGTTAACACTAGACAACATATTTATGGAGAATGATTTAATGGGTTTTCATATTGTTCCAGTTATGTTTTCTAATATTTTGAATGAAATGGTCATTTGAAAGAGGATTACTAGGTGATGAATTATCCATTCTATAAGAAACATCCCTAGAAGATCCATAAATCCTTTCACTAAAAGGGGTTTGGAATGTTTTTCTATGTGTCTCCATCTTTATTGGGTTATGTTAATCTTGGGTTTCTTAGGAGTGAAACATTTCTCTCTTTATAAATAGAGTTATAAATTGTTTTGTTGTTTTAATAGTTTCTATATTGATTTTTTATGGTGTATGGAAAAATAATGTAGGGGTCCCATGTTTATTTTAGAGTGAGAGACATAATGTGGTTTTCTACCATGGTTTCAGAAGGAAAATTCATGATAGACAGTCTTCTATATCAATAAAGACTTGTCATGGATGTCTTAATCACATGAGTGATAAGAGGATAAAAATTTTAGATGTTGGGAGTTCTAAAGCTTAGTTATATAGATTATAGAACCTAAAGGAATTACATCTATAGGTTGAACACGTTTTACTTCAATTTGAAAGATGATTCACTTGAAAAATAGAAGCTTATGCTGGTTCATATGAAAGCATGTGGGATAGACCTAATGAAATCTTATATAATGTCACTATACTCGCATACAATTAAAGATTATGTGACATGAATGTTATGGGGGTTTTTTCATCTAAAGCACAAGTTTACTGTTTTTCATAATCTTTATTTGATGAAGAGACATGGAAAATAAATTATTGCAAAAATACTATTGGATAGTTTGGAAGAAGATTTTTTTTGAATTTATATTTATAGGGATCCATATAGTTTTGAAATGATAAACCTAGAACAACATATAGTGGTTTAATAGAGTGGATGTTATATTATTGAATGATCATCTAGATGAACTATGACTTGATATGATGGGATTTTTCTCCCACATTAAAGTATTCAACAATTTTTTTGAGCTCCACGTTTATAGCCAGAAGAGAGGGATAACCCAAAGTCCCAAGATTATTTATTTAATGAGGAATTATGGTGACTTATTTTTTTGATACTCAAGAACAATTAATTATAAAAGGTATTAAATAGTTTTGAATGATCACTTTAATGGGGGGTTTCTATAGATGAACTAGAACTGAGTTAAGATGCAGTTGGAGTAAAGGACTATTGAATTACTTGATTGAACTCGGTAATGGGATAGTCTTAGTTTCAAAATATTTAGGATGTTTTTCAATTTCGATGATACTAGAAAGTCCAAAAGATGCTTTGGATGGATTTTAGATTCTATCGATATTGCTTAATCTTGATTTACCCAGTTTCTCTTAGATTACCGAAGCTTATGGGGGTGTTTTGACAACATAGTTTCTAGTTGGAGTGAGTCCATGAACACAGTAGATAATATGAATTTTTGATTATTATAAAAAAAATTAAATGATTCTCATGGTGATTCTTAGGGAGGAATCTTTATAGTATAATTAGAGGAGTTTCATGGAAATAGAAAATGAGGTAAAATTATGGAATGTCTTATGATGTGTGTTCCTCAATGGGGGTTGGTTCACTAGGAAAATGAGTATCCTCGGTGACTTGTTTTAAAATACCTCTTGATATTGGGTGTTAGGTGGTATTTTTTGATTGATAAAATCAATTTTGCAATATGTTCTAGACCATGGTGACAGTTTTTGACTATTTTTGGATATTAGAAGCTTGATCTCTTATTTAAAGTCTTGAGAATTAAATTCATATGGGATATCAATAGGCTTAACATACAGAAATAATAATATATTGGGTTATTTATAGGTTTTGGCCATGATAACTATTTTTTAGTTAAGTATAAAAAATTTTAGAAGATGAATTTTTTTAAAATGAAATGTATAACTAGATAGAGATCATATAATCAGAACCAATAATTTCAGAATCATAAAAACTAAAAAATGATGAATGATTCCAAAATATGGGGTGTGGAAATGGGGGGATGAGATTTGGAATAGTTTCACTATTCATTATAGATTGGAAGTTGAGTTGGGGAATTCAGAGTGCCATTGGAGGTTTCCTAGATCAAGTGATAGATAGACCATGGGGATTTGAATGTAGTGGAACTAACAGAATTAGGCAAAATCTATGGGGGTGTGTATATAAATAGATATGTGTATGACACATTTATAACATTGAACTATAATACAAAGGATTTTATGTTGGAGGTGGTGAAACATGAAGTTCTTGAAGAAAGAAAGGTGGAAGACTCGTAAGTAAATATGAACAATTAGAGAATAAAGAAATATTAAAGGGGCCTTTATAGTCCATGAAAGATCTATATTCTACCAAATTTATCATCACAGTGGGGTTGAATGTGGAGAGTGTTTATCTTGGCATAATTGGATCAATATTATTCTATATCTAGGCATTGTTTTAGGAAGGATGATCCCATTTAACTTAGATAGTGTGAATTATGTTTATTGATTGTAGGATCCCTTACAACTAAAGTGCTGTACCTCTTATTTTATCTCTATAATAAAAGGTTGTAATATCCCTCCAATTGAGTAGGATTAATTTATTAACCAACTTAATCCCATGTTTGTTTTGTGATTACATTTCATTTGAATTCTTTATTTTCCGATTTTTTGGTTTCTAAAATTTCTTATTTGAGGATGGTTACAAACTATATGGTGGATGGGGTGTGAGTAATTCTCAGTTCCGGAACACTTCTTATGTGGTGTCATGGAATTTCAAGGAGTTTTGGAACCTATGTACTTATTTGTGGTTCTAGAGGGAATATTATGAATTTTTGGTTTGTGAAAAACATAGTATGTAGTGAAACATATAGCATTAGAGTTCCATAAATCTTATCCAATAATATTCAGGGGTTTCAATGTATGATTAATGACATATGAGTGGGTGAAGAGGACAAATAGAATCCCTAACATGCTTAGAGATCCCTAGTATAATAATTTAATGTTATGAATATTTATGTTAGGGAAAAAGAAACAATTTTAGTTAAATGTCATATTATAAAATAAGAAGTATGAGGGGATAATATAGGATGAATTTCAAGATATTTTTTATGATAAATTCTACCATAAGAGTTAAAATTTGGTAATAATCTTGGATTTTACTAGTCTACATTTGGGATCCATGGCCATTATGGGTTATGGAATGAAATTAATTTATGTTTTCAAGTATTCACTAAATCTAAGTGAAGATATACCAATGAAGGGTCATTGATTACACTGAGTCAAGGTGGATATGAGGCTAAAATCTCTAGATGGATATGAGAATTAGAATCCATGTGGATTCCCAGATTTATTGTGAGGGTTATTGATTTTTTTAGTATTCCAAACTAGTATTTTAATAATAGTTTTTAGTATAATTAAATAAAACATTTATAAAATAAATTTATCTTACCTATTTAATAATGAAAATGAGTGATAATTATTTTTTCTCTCTCAAGATTCATTTCTACTAATTGATCTTATCTTCTCCTATATGGATAAAATTATGATTTATCAATAGTAGTTGGTTTCTAACAATATGTGTAACATAAAATTACTGATACTGATATTTTTTGTACAATATTTTATAATGAAAATTTTAAAATAATGTATTTTATCAATTTGGTAGGATTTCTCAGAGTCTTCTAATTTGATTGGTTTTATCTAGTTTTTTCTTTGGTGAATAATTTATTAAGAATCAAGTATTTGGGGACTAATAGATTTAGTAATTTGATATCTGATTTATGGATGTATACATTCTTGTGAGTTGGGAATAGAACTCAAGTATAAAAAGGGGAAGAATGAGTGTTACAAAATTAAGAAGTGTATTAGTATAGACTTTAAGGGTTTGAGTTACCATTTTTTCAAGTGAAGGTTGATTGTTAGGTGACTCAATGTTGTGGTTTCATTAGGATTCATTGTGGTAAGTGAAATATAATTATAAAATAAACCATTAGGGTAAGATAATTATATTGGGATATTATTATTAAATATCTATCAATATTTTATCCTATAGGAATGTAATATAGAAACATTTAAGGTTTTATCATAAATATTTTTGAATTAAGCTCCAAACTATCATTTTTTTTTCTTTTCAAATGAATAAGTGAAAAATTAATATTTATTGTGTTTTATAAGATTCAGAGTAAAATTAAGAAAATTTATTTATAGAAAATGATAGAGTTATTTTTTTAAAATAAAAAATATTGAATAAAAAAGAAGCATGGAAATAATAATAAAAATATCTATAAACACTTTTCAACCTTTGGAAACAATATTATTAATTTTCAATATGTTTCATTAAATCTATGTTCTCCATTACATCTTTAAAACAATTGAATAAAAACTTAATTACACTTAAAAACCATACCCAAACCTCAAATAAAAGTGATTTAATTACTCAACTAACTTCACGAAATTAAAGTTAATAAAATTCCTTTGAATATTAATTAAGATATTACTTAAGAAATATAAAAATAAAACTCAATTAATTTACATTATATATCGGAAAACCATCCAAAAGAGAATTAGAATAATAATTAATCTAGAACAAAAGAAACCAGTTACATTCAGAAATAAAAATTATATAGAAATTAAACAGGTTATAGGTAATAGAGTTTAATACTTATAAGGGGGTGTTTAATGACATAAAATTCTCACAATATCTAAGGAATTTTATTGAGAAATGGATAAAAAAATTGAGAACTCCATGATTGCTTGTTTCCTTATATATAGGTCAAGTAGTGTTGTTCTATTCTTGTTGTGTGATCCAATCTTTACCATGAATGATCCTTTTTTTAAAATCCCTAGGATCCGACAAAAAATTCCCTCCTTACAATACACATTAATTCACACCATGGGAATAGGATCCATGTATGTAGTGATATTCCCTTCCATTCCTTTCAGGTTTTTTTATTTTATTATTTCTTGAAATCCTCCTCCACATTAGTGTTTCCATCATCCTCATTTTATTTTGTGAGGTCATAGATTATATTTGTCTCAACTATTTTTAATTTTTACTATAAAAATCATTCTTCTCAGCATGGGAACCTCAAATATGGTAGTGGAATTAAAATTAACCAAATTTTATTCATGTAATGACTCAACTCTTTATAATATGAAGATTATATTTATTTTGGTTTTATTTCTCCCATTGTGGTGATGCTAAAATTATCACAATGAAAAAAAATACTAGGATGATTTGGGATCTGGGTGTTCTTTGTCCTTAAATTTATTAAGTAAAATATAAATACTGAGAAGTAGTGACTCAAAACATGTGGTATAGAAAGAACCACTAACACAAAAGTGAAAAAAAATCACCACACAAATGAAAATCCGAGTTATATACCCGACCAAAAAATAATAAATGTGGCCTAAATACCCACAAAAATCATTCCCATCATCCCACATAAATAACCCAGAGCCCTGCTAGAAACTGGAATGAATCCCCACAATGGGATCCTATGCAACCATTGTTCCCACCATCCCACGAATACCCCTAGACACCCGAAGCCCTAACATCACCATGTATCCATACACTAAACTATACAATGAGTACATCATTATAACATTCAATGTTGTCACCCATGTTTCACCAGTGTGTTAGAACTGCATACTTAGACATATTCAGGGAAGCCTTCGATGTTCCATTCCACTGATAACTGTAGTGACCCATGGTCATCTCACCCTTCGACATCCCATACCAATGATGGTTGTCATGAGAATCTCCCATCATAATCTCATCTAACATACATACTATAGGGATCCCTAATCTATCATCAAATAAAGATATTCCATCATCATCAAATGAAACTATCACCCACTATACACACTCTCTTGCATGTGAGTTGTCCCATAGTGAGTGGTTCAATGGACCAAATTTCAAGGACCAAGACAAGGGCCCAAAAAAAAACAAGAAAGATATTTCCATACTAGAATATTCTCCTACAAGAATATTACCTATCTTATGAAAAAACTATGAAAAATACACCCAAATTTATCCCTAAACCTAAGGTGATCTACTAGCGACTTGAGGTTATCACTATCAAGCTCTCGAGGTCACCGATAGCCTGATCTCCACCTCATCAGTGGAATTCCCACATCTATATCATCAAAAAAGTTCTTGGTCACTTACTAGCCCGGATATCTGACTGCCTCCATCAAACCATTTCTAGCCACTCACCAATGGGGATCTCTCATCAGTAAACATTAGCTTATCCTATTGTCGACTATTATGCAATCATCCATCACCAACCCTAATCGACCCCTACACACTGCCTGCCTCTTTATATGAAAACAAATTCATACATAAGAAAAATGCATATATTATAAGTTATATAATATATTTTACATTATGAATTTCTAGATCGAGATGACATGTATGAAATTCAACTCAGAAGTAAGAAATATTTTTCACTTCATCTGATATATAACATTTTTAACTTTTATAAAATTCTGTTTTAAAGGATATTTCTGAAATATTTTCAATATACAAGAAAAATAAATATCTCACACAATATATAAGTTAAAATTTTCATATGTATGAAAAATAATTCATATATAATACTTTTTAATTGGTTATATTACATTTTAACCCATGCATAATATTTTTCATAATGATACATATTATATATGACTTTGCAAGAATTAAAATATTCTACACAATATCTTATATATGATCATATTTTCCTAGGAATTTTATATTTTCACTCTCTAAAAAATATATTACCTATCAAGGGTAGGGGAGTTGAATATTTATCAAAATTCCTCCCACTTAAATTCAAAATGAAACTTTTTTCAAAAATTGACAAAAACATGAATAATATAATTGATTTCCCAAATAATTAAATAAATTAATGTAAAAAAATAAAAATCATGAATTGATCCATTTAAAAAATATATTCCAAAAATATTACTAAAACCTAAAAATGATGTAATTCCCATTAAAATGAAATAATTGTGGGGAATAATTCATTGAAATGAAATGTAAACGTTATTAAAATCTAAGCTCTATCAATCCTCCCACATTTTAGACATAGAAATATGAAAATAAGTGAAAAATATTTCCAAAATAAAATTCATCATACAAGACAAGGTTAGCCATAAGACTTAACACAAAATCACTAAAGCATATCATTCCTCTTCAGTTCCATTCATTTAAAATTATTTATTATGTACTTTTAATCTATTCCTACTTCCTCTATCCCCCCATTCATATAATCATCTACCTCATCAGAATTATTTATATCATCAAAATATGAATTTTGGAAAATAATTTCTCTTCTAGACATGAAAAATGGTTACCAAAACCTTGATGAATTCCTTAATCTCAACAAACCGAGTCAAGTACTCGTATTAATCATGAGGGATTTTAATGGATTTTTAGAAGTCGAGGTTTGGTAGGTTTCATTGTTAAAAAAATAATGTATAATTATGAAATTTAACTCTATTTAAATTATTTTTTTTGAATTATTTTAATTTTATAATCAAGAATGGAATCATCTTTATTCCCACAAGCATTATCCGGATCCCAAAAAATAAATATTAATATAAGAGTAAAAAATTTCTCACTTAGAAAACATGATTTTTTTTCCATATCTCTATCTTCAACATCTTGTTCATTATATATATATATATTTTATATTTTTCATCTAATTTTGTTTCAAAGGTAGTGATGGATAATTAAAAATTTAAATCGTGGAATTAACAATAATGATCTAGACCTTCCCACCCATTATATTGTGGAAATTCTAGCGATGGAGGTGTAACATACCATTAAACACATTAAAGTATTTATATTATATTTATTTGTTAACCTATTTAATTGGGAACATATTGGGATTCCTAAGGATGGAGATAATTCATTGTAAAAGATGACCTAATTTTTAAGGATGAATGTTTATTTTAATTATTGGAGTCTTAGTATAAATGTGTAATGGATCTTCTTAGTTCTCCCCGAGTTTAGATAATTAATGAGGGGGTTTTTGTTTTTTTGTTAAATAATATGGTCTTTTACTTATCTTCTAGGAATTTACACACCATGTAATAGGAGTATAAAATGTGCAATTTTCAACATGCTCATGTCGTGAGCTTAGTACACAACATGAAATATTACATTCTGTGTAAGGATTACACATAGTGTAAGGTTAAAAATAGTGTTTTTAAAAATATGAGACATGCTTTTCAGTGTATGTGGAACCCATGGACTACATGACATATAATTTGACTAAATAGAGTGTAAATGTTACGAGCTTGGATTTTAGGGTGATGGTAAACTAATTTTTTATATTATTTTGATACAGCTTCCTTTACCTTGACCTAGATCTCTCCTATATTGATTTTGGGAACCTATGTTCATTACTAATAAGTTAATTTGGTGTAAGATCATCAATGTTGGGAATTATGTCTCTTAGAGTGAGTAATCATATCTGCTTCTTCATTTCATTTGATCATGGTAGTGCCGCTGTGTTGCGTTATCATATCCATCAAACTGTGATGATTATTCTCTTGATTTATTTCAAGATCTATTATGAGATATTATTATGGGGATGATTATTTATTATTTTCGGTAGAACAAGTGATAATTATCGAGGCATGTTATGATATTTCCTATCAATTGACCTCTTTTATTAAATTTAATCAATTCTGAGATGTGTGGATTGGTTCTAGGGCCTCCATTTTCATTTTCTATTCTTCCTTGTCAGCGGATCGCATTTTGAGCATGTGTGACTTAAGTTTTGAAGTAGGTGGTTCCATCTCTAACATGTTTTGATGAATTCCATTTATTTTGTTTTGATAAATTTTTCCATACATGAAATTTTAGGATTTAATGATTTTATTTGTGTATGAGGGAATGGTTTCTGATAAAATATGGGTTCTCCCATGTTTTGGTAAATGAAAATGAGTTTTCAAATAATTGTGCAATGATTTTCAAATCACAGTTTGAATGAAATAGTTTGATGAATTGGTTTATAAGATAGATAACAAAGGGAGCCTTGGGTACTTAGGTGGAATGTGTATTAATAGGCCTCATCCATTGTCAGGGGGTTTTCTCATGGGGATTTCTTATAATCTCTAGGTCTTTTATTATAGAGAACTGGTAGAATTGATGGGGGCTCACATTTTGGGGTGGTCCTATGCTCTCTAGACTCAATGAACATTTCTAGAGGATCAATTCATGTGAAATTGTCTTTGTGAGGTATGAATTCCCTCGCTATACTTACTATGCATGATCCTTAGTGTGTTATTACATGTGATTTGTCTTGTACTATTCTGGGTGCACATCCATGGATTTGATATGATATGTGATACATTATATGGATTTTTTTGATATATATTATTTGATATACGTATATTAAATTCATTTAAATTTATTTACCATCTTTATTTTGGAAGTGTTAAAAAAGGGGAAATTAAATTCTTTGCTATGATTTTGATATAAAATTTCAATACTCATTATCATTAATTTTTTAAATGTTTAAGATGACTGGATTATTGTATAGAGACTCATTATAGAAAACTTTGGTGATACCCTATTGATCCTCTTACCTCAAACCCTACACACCCCTTCAGCGGTGCATAGGCATGGCTGGAAATTAATTTTCTATTTTAGAAATAACTTTTGAGGAAAAAGTTGTAATCCTCGCAAGATCAAAGAAAAAAGTCATTAAACACATAAGGAATTCAAAAAATTATTAAATATGAGATTAAGAATAGTGGAATTAATTAACCTATATATCCCCTATTAAAGGGAAGTTACTTTTGTATCTGGTTTATCCTTGACATGAAAATTATTGGACATCTTGTCCCATGTCTGGATATATTACTTTAAGTTGATATTACATTCAATGAATCATCATTCTAAAAAGTTTAATTTTTTATTAATAAGATTTATTTGGTCCCAATTAAGATCATATTTAACCAATATCTCATAAATTCTATTCACCTGTTCATGTACTATATTAATCTAGAAATATCCTTCTTGTAATTCTTCCTTACAATGAAGAATGAGCTCCAAAAAATTTCCTTTTTCTGAATCCACCCTTTATACTATTCTCTTCTCATTAGACCCAGATTATTAAAATGGAAATTCTATCTTGTCACTAACCTGAACTTGTTCATTAATACTATCACACTCTTCTATTTTCTTTTCAGCTTGACGCTTAAATATCATCTTATGAAACTGGTCATTAATAGTGGATATTTATTTTGGTTATTTTTTTCTCTCACCCTTTTTGGATGACCTTATTTTCATAGGTTTATAAATGTAATAATAGTAATTATGAACTTTATATTTGTTACCCTTAAACTCTATTAAACTCCCCGAGTCTCAAGTTACCTTATGCCTCTTCTTACTCCTCGGGATGTGAAGACCTCTACCATGAATTACCTCTACACAATCCACTAAGAGTTTATTGAAGCTATCATCACTATATTCAGGCTCATAGGGGCCTTGAACTTTAGTAATCACCCCATTCAGGGGAGAGTCATGTATGATAAACTCAACTTGAGTTGAGTCTCTTGGAGATTATTTTGCTTCATTTTCAGCTATATCACTTCCATTGTTCTTTATCTAAAATGGAATATATTCATCCATTATATTATTTCTATCTAATTTATTTATATATTTAATTTTGTTGCTTCATTTTTGGGTAAATAATTCTCTCTACTTTTTTTGATGTCTGGTTACTAGTCGCAAGCTCATGGGGGTCAAAAATTCCTTTAGGGTATGTGATGGATTACGTAAGGTTCCTGTATTGAGAGGGTATCTAGTATAGTTCATTACAAAAAAGGTATCAAAGGCTGGGAGTTTCATTAAGAGTCATTATTTTGGGAAATTTGATAGACTAAAGATATGATTTTCTGGAATTGAGAGTTAGGTTATGATGAGTGCCTGGCCATCTCTTACCATAACGAGACTCATGTTACTATAGGATGTTGAGATGTGTGTCTCTAGTTTTAATTTTTTTTCTCAATATTAGTCTTTTCTTATGGGTTATCTATTTTGAACTGAGATTATTCTAGGTTAGACCATTTCTTCTATTTTGTTGGGGAATAGTATGCCGCTTAGATATGTTTTGGGAGCCCCAGAAGAGTGTAAAACCGATGCACCATAGGGGAATCTTCCACTCAATAATTGTTTTATTGAGGATATCATATGGGTATTTCGAACTATCAACCATATTGTCCTAAAATTCCCGAATATAGTTTTGTAGGTACATGCATGAGAAGAAAGATAAAGGGATCTATCATAAGAGTTATTATGCGAGAAGCCACTATCATTTAAGTGTACTAATAAAACCCAAGAGGTATAGGATTATCTTGAAAAGATAAATCATACATTAGAAGTCTTAGATAAACCTATGATTATCAAGGTGAAGTAAAAAATGTATACACTTGAGGGTCCCATGAAGCTTTTGTGGGATTCCATGGTACAGAAAGATATGCATGTGCTCTCGGATTGGAAGGGTTTTAAGAATCTCTTCTCATAGTGATTTTTTTCAGAGTAACTGATGATGGTGAAGTGTCAAGATTTAGTCTCTTTGAGGAAGGGAGAGAATTTAGTGTCAAATTATTCTAATATGTTTTTGAAGATGGTTTAATTTTCACAAGTGGTTGTAACAAATAACCAGCTCAAAGATTAGAAGTACCTGTAGGGTTTGCGACCAAATATCTAATCAAATATTTTTATATAGAATATTTTTTTCTATTAGAAGATAGTAAATAGATATATTATGGTATAAGTGAATATGTAAAGAAATTAAAAATAATTTTCCTCTTCTATTCCACATAGTTACAGCTTCAATGGTGCTCCAGGGAAAAAGAGAATGTAGAAAGATCATCTCAGGAGTGGTGGTGGTGGTTCTTGGCATCATGCCTCTTCAACACCTCCATTATCATCTAGTGGTGTGACTGAGAAACTATCTATTTCAGAAGGATGGAAACACAAGTAATTCTTGTCTTTCATTGTAAAATATGTGTAACAATTATGGATTCTATGGTCATATATAACATTTCCATCATGCTATGTCTACACCTCGTTATGGCCAGGGATCATCATATCCAAATCATATTGTGTGGAAATTAGATTCTTTATACACTGAAGAACTCTAAAAATAGGACTTATGAGTGAATAAAATTAATTAAGTATATGGGTTTTCAATAGAGTAATATGTGGGTCCAACGATAGTGAGAGGTAACATATGTATTGTGTCTTCAGTAGCAATTGGTTTATTTGATACTGGTACTTCCCACTCATTTATATCTGGATACATTGTTAAAATTCTTAAACTTCCAATGGAGGTCATGTCCTTTATTATAGAGTTAGTGGCACTTATTGGGAATATAAAAGAGCAGGAGTTTCAGTGTCCTTTCTATGCACTATTGAGAGCTAATGCAGAGTTTGTCTAGGATTTTCTTGTTCTTGTTCTAGATATATTTGATATTATCATCAAGATGGATAGGTTTATTTCTCAACATGATGAGGTTTATGGTTATCATTAAAATGTATCATTTATTAAAGATGAAGGGAGATCTATACTACTTCATGGAGAGTGGGATCCATGGTTAGGGTCATACAGGACCTTCACACCCAGAGATCAGATGTTTTTTATCTACTATAGTAGTTGAAACTGATGACATTTCTTCTGTTGTTGATCATCCTTATATTATTGAAAACTTTCAAAATATTTTCCTGGATTATTTCTCCAAGATACCTCTAGATAGGTGGGTGTAGTTTATTATTAAACTATTTTTATGTATATAGTAGATTTTGATACATTACTTTCATATAAAACCCGTGAATCCGAAACATCACATGATTCATTTTTCTGCTCTGATGTCAATGTTTTTTTTCACACTAGTGTTTCCCCTTAGGAAACCCAAACACAATTTTACAAGAAGGATGATGGTTCAATATGATTTTTTGTGGACTATCGGAATTTTAACCAGGTAATATTTAAGAATAAGTATCCTTTTCCATGTGTGGAAGATTTGTTTGATCAGTTACATATGGTAAATTGGTTTTTGAATATCTAACATTGGTTGGGTTATAATCATCTCAGAGTCTGATAGAGTGATATACTAAAGATGGATTTTAAGAGAAGTTACAATCATTTATAATATCTTGTGATTATATATGGTTTTAATATTCCTCCTATAGTTTTTATGGCTTTGATGAATTGGATATTTCATCTATATATCGATAATTTTTTGGTATTTTTCATGGATAATATATTGGTTTATTCAATATCCAAGCACAAGAATGTGCCCCATAAGAGTTTGGTTCTTTAAATGCAGAGGAATGACCATTTTTGTGGAAATATATTGGAATAGAGTTTTTGGATCCAAGAAGTATGATCGTTAGGGAACATGATTTTTGATCATGACTTATCAGTTGATCCTAAAAAGGTGAACTATATTTTGTCATGGGAAGAACCATGTAATGTCTTTAAGATTCACATATTCCTTGGCCTTTCCAGGCGATACTTATAGTTTTTTAGAGATTTCTCAATGTTGGTGTCACCTTTGACTAATCTTACCATGAAATGGGTGAAATTCACATGGGATGCAAAGTATCAGTATTCATTCGATGAGATGAAAATACTTCTATCATCATCTCCAATTCTGATATTACCTGATCCCAGTAATGGAAATGTTGTTTTCTTGTGGGGATTCTACTACTATTTTGGGTTGTGTTATCATAAAGGATGATCATGTGGTGTATTTTGGATCTCTTCATCTTCAACCACATGAGAATAATTACCCCATTTAATATTTTGATCTTACTATAATTATACTTTCACTTATGTAACCACCCAACCTTTTTAAATGATATTTGTTTCCTAAATAATTTTTTTTAAATATTTTATAATATTATACATGTAAAAAATAAAGAAAAACCCAAAATTTTAATCTCATTAACAATTATCATTACATTATTCATTTGTAATACCAATTAAAATGACAAACATTACATGGGGAAATAGAATATAAAATAGAATTGCTAAAATGGGAAAATAATAATCAGCCCAATATTCTAGAATCCTAACCCCCACTAAAAATTCTATATAAATAATACAAAATATTATGAAACTAATCTAAATCTTAAGAAATAAAAATATAACCTTAGGGAGAGATTTTAGTGAGTTTTGAGTGAAACAGTGAAGTAGTATTTATAGGGTATAATGGGAAATTTGACTGTTGGGATTTTATCATTATATGACCATTGGTTAATATAACCATTTCTCAATTTTCCATTTGTAAAATATATCCATGAGTGATAATTTTACAATTATAATTGGTGTTTAAATGTTATAATGTCAAAGTATAATTGATAGAGAAATGAAAATTGATTGCCTCAACTAGTAGTGTCATATAGTTTGAAGCCAATTTTTTAGAACTTGGGAGGGAGATATCATCGTTAGGATTTTCCCTTGACCAATTACAAGTCAATATTCATCTGGTGTGGCTTGAACAAAATCTCATATGGGTTATGTTCAAATTAGTGGAGATTACCACTCTATCAATGTTATCCAATCCACCCACCGAAACTACCACCATTACAAACATTACCATTAGGGTGTATTCAGGTGTAATGAGGGGCTATGTGTCCATTAATTAGTTACATAAAGTTTAATTTCCTTTTTACAAGTAAAATTATTATTCCATTAGTTCCTCTTAAGATTTTTGTTTTCATAATAAAATATTTTTTTTAATTGATATGAATTTAATAAATTGATTTCTAGACACAAACAAAACACAAGTTTGTTTTCTAGAAAAGATATAAATTTTTATAATAAACCAAGGTTTTTTAATAATTTTAATTTCAATGAAATATAATTGTAAAATAATATTATTTAAATAAAAATGATAACATAATTTTATAATATTTTAAGAATTTTTTTATATGTGTCAGAAATTTGACTATGCCTTAAAAATTGATATTTTTTAATAAATAATGATTTTGATAATTAATAGTTAATATTCTCATATTTAGTGAATTATTCTAGAAAAATAAAAATCATATATGAAATCATAATTTCGAAATTATGTGAGAGTTAATTTATTATAATTTTCTAAAATAATTGTTTTTTTGAATAGTAAAAATACAGTTTTTGGTTCTTGGTATGTTTAATGACCTCATATATATTTCATAATTATTTAATAATTAATTATCCAAAATCCATGAACTAATATATTTTATTTTATTAATATTATGTATTTTAATATATTTCAATCAATTTCCAAAACTATAAGTGACTTTCCAAATTTTAAAAAGGAAAATTTGATTTTAAAAAACATTACTTTGTGGAATAATTACTCTTCCATGCAAAAATAAGCATTCAAAAATGTTTTTTGGTTAAGATGTATTAAAATAATTTAAAATATCAGCCAAATTTCCAAATCTATGTCCAAATTACGTGGGTAAGGCATTTTTTTTTTCATTTTCCACAACATAGTTTTCCAAGACCAATATTTAGAAATTATTAACCTATTCCTCCACTTTTGCAACAAATATCAACCCATTTATTTATTTTCATTCACTCCCAATCCATTATCCATGAATATAAGGTTCATTTTCCTCCCATAGGGATTCTAAAAGGTGTCCTCAATCCCCCAAGGATCCATCCTCATGTATTAGGAACAACTCCTCATGGTTAGGGAAAATATTCACTTATCTTTTCAATTCATGTTCCCTTTTTATGGTATCTCTAATAAATACAAAACTAAGTTATTTTTACAATTTATATTATAACCTTACATTAAAAAGAGTTTTTTATGAATGCATGAACCATGTCCCCTCTAATTTTACCATTTTATAAAACCATGTTTTATACCCGTCACGCTACCCGATTTTTTTCTCAAATTTCCCACTTTTACATGATACATTCTATTTTAATTTTTTTTGAATACCCAAACCTAATTTATTTTCAATGGGTTTGCAAAAAAATATAAACATGACTTTTTTATTTGAGTATTTACAAATATGAAACCTATATTTCCTTCCATGGGTCAAAAAATGACATAATGATATTCTTTTTAAGCTCTTTTTTATAAATTTTTTTTTATATGAAACCAATTATTTATTCCCTATAGTTTGTTAATGAAATGATTTATTAGGATTGATATGAAAACCATGAAATTAAGACATATTAATGGAACACCTTGATTCCACTTCAATTCATTAGTTATAGAATTTAATATATAGAGATTACATATTTTAGGATATATTGGTTAATAAGCTTTCTAAATTTTTATTTATGACACCTAGGAGATAAAACACGGTGATATTCTTATGGATGTCTCATTTAAATTTTGTAGCCACATTTCCATGTTATGATTCATGTTAATATTATTATTAAATGACTCTTTCTCATGCCTTATCAGTATACCTCATGTTCTTATTGATACGTCTCAAGATCACATCCTATATGTCTCTCTTGGTTATTTCTTACTGGGACTCATGATCAACCCTTTCATTTGATATGTGTCCCTAGGTTATGATATGATGTAAATGAAAATTAGGGTGAACCCATGAATATGTTTTTTATCTGTATTTAGAATAATATTGAATTTTTTTCATGTATTATGTACCTTATTTCCAAGAAATTAAACATTAAGATCCTATAATTGTAACATGTAATGAAAAGTTATGTAATGAAAAGGAGAGATACCATATATTATGTGTTGGAGGCCATATCGTTTTTTGGAGAGGTTCATATACTTTTATAACCATAACAGTTTGAGATATATCTGTTCTTATAAATAATTGAATCTTAGATTGAGGTTATGGGTGGAATACCTTCTAATGTTCAATTTCAACAACACCTACACCACAGGGAAGTAGAATGTTTTAGTATATTATCATAGAAGTAATGTTACATCACAATATTTAATAATCAAAGGAAGTGTGTAAAATTATAAGGATTTCTACTCAGTTGTATTTGGATGATTAGGAGGATCTTTTAGGTATGGTTCTGGCCTATGTCTATCCTTGATTTTATTTGGCCGAGTCAGTAGTAGGATGATGGGTTAAAAGGAATTCAAGACACGATTTATGGAAGGGAGACCATTTTTGGTTATCATATCTCTTCAGATAGTATTCTATTTTTCATGGATCATTTTTTCATCTCAGCATCTGAGAGGATATCAGTTTTTTGGATAAATATTTTTATACATGGTACATTCATCCAAGAGCTATGAAGATGTATTATAACTCGAGATAACATCTCTGGTGTCCTGGTATGAAGCATGACATTATTGATTATGTGTACCACAGTTACACGTAATAATAGATAAATAAAAAGCATCTAAAACCTTGTGGTTTTCTCTATCCTCTTCAAGTGTCATATTGGAAATGGGATGAGGTGTCCATTTATTTTTTTTGTTGGATTACCACTAAATATATAAAGGAGTTATTTATCTGGGTGGTGATTGATTGGTTAAAAAAGTAGGCTCATTTAATTCTGATCATGGACACTACTAAAGTTGAATATTTTTGAAAGATTTATGTGTAGGAGATCACGAGGTTACATGGGGTTCCCTATATCATTGTTTTAGATAGGGATCCTAGGTTTAGTTCATGGGATTGGAGGAGTATACAAGTGGTGATGGGGACTGAGGTCAGATTGAGTCCAATTTATCATTTACAAACAAATGGTTAGACAGAGCGTGCTATTATGATCCTGGAGGATATGATTTGTGCATGTGTCTGGGATTTTTTTGGATCTTTAGATAGACATTTGGGAATCATTGAGTTTTATTTTAACAAATTTTATCAGTTTTTGACCAGAATGGATTCTTTAGAGGATCTATGTGGTCACCCATGTAGGTATACTCTTTGTTGGGAAGATGTGGGGGAATATTTTTTTATGGGACTGAGTTTGGTTTAAGAGATGTTAATGAAGATTCAAGATATACATCGGTGGATGGTTACCGCTAAGCATTGAAAAAATATTATGCAGATTAATAAGTCATCCTTTGTAATTTTTATAGGTTATTGAGTTTTCATTAATTTTTCTCCACAACTAGGTCATAGTCAGATTAGAAAATAGGTAATGTTGGATCTTAGATATGTTGGACCATTTGAGGTCACTGAGTGGCTCAGGTTGGATGCTTATTGATCGACAATACTAGTTCAGTTGTTAAGAATTCATGATGCTTTTCACATATTACTTCTTATGGGATACCATCTTGATCCCTCTAATGTTCTAATTTGAGAAAATATTGAGTTATAGCCAGATTTTCCTATTTTAGAATGGCTAATAGATATCATTGAATCTCAAGTGAAAGTCTTACAAGGGAAACTGATTCCATTGGTCAGAGTGTTATGGGGACATGGATCAGATTCTTATGAGACATTAGAGTGAGATTATTTTAAGAGGGAGAAATGCCATCACCTCATTACCAAAATTTATTCTTCAATATAACTTCCCAGGGATATAAATTCCTATAGTGGGGAGTTTTAACGTCCCGTTACCCACTTTTATGTATTTTTCCTCTATTTATTTGTCTTCCTCTTTAATTGGGTCCCTCTTGGGACATCTGAGGATAAATATAATTTGTTGGGAAAAGTTACCAAATGTTTAATGATGTTGGTTTATTTGAATTAATGGAATTTGGTTATAAATGTGTATTGGATTTAAGGATTATCCCTAAGTTTGGAGAACACCCATGGTGGTTTGGATTTTTGTGAAAGAATCTAGTATTTTCAGTATGTTTGGGGAATTTACATGCCACGTAATGGGAGTACATGACGTGTAATGTTTGACATGTTCATATCATGAGTTGAGTACATAGTGTGAAATATTACATATCATGTTTGTATTTCACACATTGTATAGTTTAAAATAGGATTTTTAATAAAAGGGAAATTATTTTTTATGCATATATAGAACCCATGGATTACAGTATGTGTAATGGGATTACATTCTATGTAAATTTCTTGAGTTTGGATTTTAGTTTGTTTCTCAGCTAACTGTTTTATTATTTTCATGCAACCTCCTTTATCCTGACCAACAACCCTCTATTGGTGATTTTGGGAACCATTGTTTATTCCAAATCTATTTTTTTGGTATCATATCATCAGTGATGCGTGTGGTGTCTCTCTAGGTTAGTAATCCTTTAGGATTATTTTTTTAATATACATAGTGTTTTTGTGTTTCATTATCAGATTCATTGACCTTTAGTAATGATTATTTTAATTCCTTTATAGATCCATTGTGAAATACTGTCCCAGGGGCCAATTCGTTGTTGGTTATGGTTCAACAGGTGTGCGTTCTTGAGGTATGTTGGGATCTTTCCTATTCACAAACACTTTTGTTACACTGAATCAATTGTGATATGTGTGCAAATGTTCTAGGGCCTCCATTGTCCTTGTGTGTTTTTTTGGTGGATCCCATTGCGGGAATGTGTGAATCGAGTTTTAGGTAGGCGGTTCCATCTCTATTCTGTGTTGATAAAATTCATTTCTCTAATTTTGATAATTATTTTAATAAATGAGATGGCATGATTTACTACCTTTATTGTGTATGTTCAATGGTTTTTTTGATAAAATATTGGTTTCCCCTACTATTGATAAATAAAATGGGGTTTTCAAAGCATTGTGAAATGGTTTTCCAAAATGGTAATCAAATCATGGTTTGAATAAAATGGTTTGAGGAATAGGTATGGAAAATAGATAGAATAAGATAACTTTGATACTTAGGTAGATGGTGTAGTAATATGACTCATCCATTATTGGGGGTTTCCTCATGGGTATTTCTTCTTCCCTCCAGGCCTGTTATTTTAGGGACTTGTTAGACCAACTAGGGGTTCACTTTATTGGGTGTTCCATTTCTCAGTAGACATAATGAGTATTTTTAGATACTTGATGTGTTCATGGGAGTATATGTTAGGTATGAGTGTCTTAGTTATCCTAACATAGTGTGATCCTTGGTGTGATGTTACCCGTTCCATGGATTGTACTATTTTTGTTGTATCTCCATGGATTTTATATGATATGTGATACATTATTTTATGTGTTTTTTATATATCATCTTTGATATATATATATATTAAAATCTTTGAAATTTATTTACCCACTCTATTTAATAAATGTGGTAAAAGGGGAAATTAATTTTTTCCCATGGTTTTGATATAAAATTTCTAAACCATTTATCATGCATTATTTTCATTAGATTTGACCATTATTGAATTATTGTATAATGAATTGTTATGGAAATTCTGGGTGAGACCCTACTGAGCTTGTTAGATCACACCTTACACACCCCTTCGGTGGTGCATATAACGTTTTATGTATTTCAATCTAGGGAAAGAATATACAGAACTATGAGGCTCTAAAGTTATATTTCAGCTGAGTTTGGGTAACTAGTGCTGTGAGGGTGGGAGTTTTCCCATGATATAATATGGAGCTGTTGGAGTAACTGTTTTAGTTTTTTCATACTTTGTTTTGGAATTTTCTCTTAGAGATTTTTTATCATTTCAGTTGTATCACTTATGTTGTTCTCTATCTATTATGGAATATATTTATCTCTTTTGGTTTCTCTCTGATTTGTGTATATATTCCGTGATTTTGCTTCATATTGGGCGAAATCATTCCTTTTTTTTTGTTTTTTGATGAATGGGTGATAGTCACCATTGCACGGGGATCTAGAACTCCCTTTAGGTATCTGACAGATTAGGTCGGGTGCCAATATTGGGAGGGTATCTCGGTCGGTTTGTTACAGAAGGTCCCTAAGGAGATTATTGAGTTGTTTCATGGGTAAAAGGAGTAGATTGAGAAGATTAAGTTTATGTGGCATGATAACTTGGGTTGCACTATGAAAGAGAGGCAGCTACAATATGGAGAGGCGAACTACGACATAGACATTTGGGATGAGTTTTTCTGTACTGCATCCAAAATTGACATAATAGTGGAATGGAGAGGGTTTGCAACATGAATATGGGTTACTTACCTAAGTGGCTATAGAATAGGGGTACTAGATACAACATAATGGCCTTGGGTGGAGTTTTTAATACTTCTACCTTTCTAGGAACAATTTTCCCATGGATCTAAGACATGAAATATCCTCCCTAATTGTTTTATTAGTTCTTCAATGTAATGGCATTAACTGCATTGTGGCCTTTTTATTATTTTATTGGATCTATGACATGATGATATATGTGTTTCTCATAGGCTTATTTGACAAGCTATACTGTAGTGTGGTCCTTCCCATTGTGCCATAGTCCCTTCATTTTTTAGCATTTCTTGGGTGTAGTGTGTGAGGCTACACTGTGTTCTTATGTTTTGCAGACTACCTATAAATTGAAAAATCCCCTCAAATGCTACCTTTTTTTTCACCTTTTTCTAATTTCTTAGGTGAAACAAGTGTATACCAAGGAGGTATATCATCCCCGTTTCAGTTTCTATTAACAAACACCTTGGTAGATTGTTTCTTAATGGTTCTAAGTAAGTTTCCTTCATTCCATTCCTTTTTTCCTCCCTGTTATACATTTTTAGAATGGATTCTATCAAGAAACCAATGGTTTCTAGGTTATTTTGGTAAGGAAATGTTGTGGTTGTTGTGTTCTAATATGGGAATGGTGTTATCCTTCATTGTGGCTCTTGGTGGTGGCCTTCCTCCCATTATAACATTTTGAAATATCTAATAAATATTTTTTTGAGGTAAGGGATCCATTGTTTCTCTTTTAGTTTAATTATAATAGAGGGTTTATGCTCTTGTTATCTTCTACAAAGATATTTTATGGCGGCCTAATGAATATAATTAACTTGTTTAATTGAAATTTAATTTAAGGGGAAAAGAATCATATTTTTTAAATTTTCATATTATTGATATTGAGATTGTATGGGATTGATACCTCACTAAAAATTGTGGTCGTTGGGGGATTTCTTTTGTGTTTTGGTTATTGGGATTTTGAATCATTAATGTGTGATTTTTTGGTATCATGTTAAATGAAATTGGTTAAAAATTTATATCAAGATAAATAATTGAATTCCCTTTGAATTATATCTTGTGGGATAATTACCTTGAAATAATGAAGTGAAAGTAATAAAAATCCCCTAGATAAATTAGAAAGAAGTTATGTGAAAACTGTTTTGATATATGGTTGTGATGTGGGGATGGATGTGATGATAAGTGGATGTGATATGTGGTGGATATTATGTGGAAAGAGGTTATCATGTGAACTATTCATATGGATATGAAATGGTGGTGATGTTTGTTTTTTTCTCTCGATAAAGTTGTGTTATGTGGTGTTGTGGTACTTTCCCCTTAGTGATAGAATAATTGGTTTATAATGAAATGGGAAACAACACCTGGTGGTTTGGTAAACAAGTTAAATTGGGTAATGAATTTTGAGTAAATATTTGTTGTGTATTTTAAATGTATATTGATAAATATGATATGAATGGGATGGAATAATGAAATGGCTGGTAAATAGGAAATATATAAAACGGATTAACTTGAATTGATGGGTAGAATGTGGTATGTCTTGTTTATTTGGGGTTATTAATTTAGTGGTGGCAATGAAAGTAGTGTAGGTTGTGGGTATTGGTCATGATTTTATGAGTATGGATAATATTATTGTTGTGAACACATATTTTGGGCTTGTGGGTGGCTATATACATATACCTGACATGTTCATTGTGATTTCTATATGCACTTCACCTGGGTAGAGAACCATGTACTAAAAACGATTTTTTGAAATATTTTCCCCAACATCATAGTGGTGAGGATAGAAACATAGAAACCTAATCTTCACCACTATATCTTCTAGGTGGCATTGAAATTATCAATTTTTGGTGGACATGAGTCAAAAGTGAAATGGTGTGATGTTTTATGAGAAAGATTTGGGGGGGGGGGGGGGTCATGCGTTGCATGTGTAGGGAATGAAGTTGATGTACTTCATGTTCACAATACACCAATATTCTCATTATGGTTGAGGTTTTGGTGACATTTGGTGGCCTAGGTTGCATAGGGTGAGATGTGATGAGATGTCCTAGGTGTCTTCGGGCGAGACATGGTGTGATGTGATGTGATGCCCCTAGTGTGTTCGAGAAGGCCACCTCTATGAAAGTCTTGGGAGAACCAGGACATAAGAAGTTGGGGTACAAGAGTGGAAAATTAGTGGGAAAGTGTTGTGGGTACCCATGTTTTAATATCATTCTTATTATGTTACTATACGTAGATGATTTATTTTTTGAGCATGCCATAGTGAGGATGAGGTCAGTTAGCTGACCTATTTTGGTGCTATTGGTTTTTCTGTTTGTTCATGAGTGTATTAAAATAATATTTTCACACATGTACAGGAGAATTTATATATGATCCTGTTGAGTATACTTGTATTCTCATAATATGTATATAAAAACTATTTTTCAATCTTCTGGGTGGACTATATAGACTATGCCAGACATTACTTTCAAGAACCTTTGGACGAATGCTGCATTGTTTACTTAGATTTTTTTTCTTGGTATTTCCTTGGAGAATCTTGTATTTTTATAGATTATTCACACATTGTGGGATGGTTTTGGTTAATTTATTTTATATTATTTAATGGAGTTGATTGATCATTGATATCATATCTCCCAATGTTATATTTTTATAGAGGGTATTGCCTTTCATTTATGTGAGATTTTTATACCCTTGATGCTTGTTGCTAACTCGGGGACTTTTGAAGTCTGGACTCAGGGGTCATTATCTGTCTTCCTTTATTAAAAGGTTTAAATTTGGAGGGAGAGGGTCATGATAGAGTGGTATCAAAGGTTTTGGTTTAGGAATATGATAGAGTTTGGAGTTAGTCACACTAAATATTGTTTGGGTTTGTAGGGAAACAATTTCATCAAACCTTAATGAATAACATAGTCTAAAGAATAATGACTTGGAAACTGAATATTAGGGTACCCATTATTTGATAAAAAAATTTGATTCTACTGAATCACTAGTTGACATGATAGATTTAACATCGAGTTTTTTATGATGGTTCTAGGAAACTAATGAAAAATAGTGAAGATAAAATTATTCGGCAATAGATTTCTTGAAAAATGTTGCCGAAAACTAAAATTATAAGGTTTTCGGCTTCGATTTTACAGTAAACTGATGCTGAAAACCTAAAATAAATTATTTCAGAATTAGTTTATGTAGGAACTAACACTGAAGATATAAAAAAAGGTTTTTGTGTTGGTTTTTAGAGAAACAGATGTGAAAAAGTCTTTTAAAATTTTTACACGCACGTTTGGTCACCTAAAACCATAAAGCTCTTCCTTTCTCTCATCTCTCTTGAATCGTGATGGCACCGACAAATTTCAAGACACCACCATTGCCTCATTTCGGTTGATTTCTAGATTTTTATTCTATATTCCATGATCAGTAGTTCTCATTCTTTCATCATTTTCATTTGTTTTTCATTTACATTTGTATTTATTGATCCAAATCATCTTCTTTTCCACACTTAAATGGGTTTTATTTTTTTGTTAGTTCATGATTATCAATCATATATAAAACTTATTTTGTTATATCTTGCAGTATTTACTATTACAAATAATTAGAAGGAGAAAATTGAGATTGTTTCTCAATTTATTATCTTCAAATACAAATATTGTAAGTTTTTCTAATTGCAGAAATAAATCAGTTACTATCTAATTGATTAATATCAATTTTTTTAATAAATTGTTGATGATTTTTTATTCTATTATTATCCAATTCATTCTTATCATTTCAATTTGATAAAATTATTGATTTTTCTAAATTTAGGAGTAAACTAAGGACCACCCATATCATAGCCATATAATTGTTTGAATGATCAATGATGTCAATCATATAATTTAAAATTATTTTTATTATTTTATATGCGTAATATGAATTTTATATATGATTATGACACTGGGTTTTATAAATGAGTTGATATTTAAATTAATTAATTGTGAAATTAATTTGCATGTTATGTGTGATTATGACACTGAGTTTTAATGGTGAATTATTGTTGATTCGACCAGTCTTTTGCATATTTTTTTCTAAAAAATGACATTATTGTAAAAAATCAACTTGATATAATGTAAATGTAGTATTATATTTTTGTATGATTTTATGTTTAAAATTTATCTATTTATATATATTTTAAAAATTTTAAATGTTTTAATATATCACTGATTATATTATGATTTTAGGTAATGAATTGTTCGTAATTGGATAAATTTAAGTTGAGAAACTAATGAATATGAAAAAGGAGTTGATGATTTTTTGGAATTTTCTAAAATAAATCTTCAAAACAGATATATGATTTTCTGTCTATGGGTGAAGTTTTTGAATATTAGAAAGTTAAATTCTAGAGAAATAAAGGATCATATCATTTTCTATGGGTTTAGACATAATTATACACGTTGGATATGCCATGGTGAAGGAAATGTAAATTCAAAAATTAATGTTGATAATAATATTTATAATGTGACAGAGGATCATATTGAATATTTAATTCCTGATTTAGGTGTTGAAACATTTGACAAATATAATTTTAAGAATGATTGCGTGGAGATTCCGAAAAGCCATTATTCCCATGTTTTAGAAAATATATAGTGTTATCAACCATTTTGAGATTGGTTAACTTGATAGAATATATTGGTTATAGTGATAAAAGTTTCACTAAATTACTTGAACTTTTAAAAGAGTTACTTCCAGAAAGCAATGAGATTTCAAATTCCAATTATGAGGTGAAGAAAATATTATGCCCTATGGGATTAGGGTTTAAAAAGATACATGCTTGCCCCAATTATTTTGTGTTATATTGGAAAGATTATGAATTTTTATCATACTGTCCTACATTTGGAACATCATGCTATAATATGAATCCAAAAGTCAATTCAGATTCATTCTTAGGTACTAACATCTAACCTCATGCTAAATAAAATAATTTCTTCCAATAATCCCTTTATATAATTCTAGTAAATTAACTCTAATTCATTCTCAGGTACCAAAATAAAAGGTCTTGTAAATAAATTTGGTACCTTAAATTAATTCCTCGATTGAAGCGTCTATTTTGAAATTCATTTGATTCCAAAAGATTAAGATAAAATTTAGATGAACGCATCTCTACTTGTAAATTACATCACCCTGCTAACTCATTACAATGGAAGAGATTTGATAAAAAATTTCCTGATTTTGGATGTGATGTTAGAAATCTGATAATGGGAGTCAATATAGATGAAATGAATCCATATCGGAGTTTAAGTAGCCAAAACAATTAATGGACTATTCTTTTGGTAGTATACAACTTATCCCCATATATATGTATGAAGAAAAAATATGTTATGACGAGCTTGATGATTTCTGGACCAAACATCCATGAAAGAATATTGATGTGTATCTTTCAAAATTGATTGATGTTTTGAAACTTCTATGGGAGGTAGGTGTTAATGTTTTTAATTCATACAAGAAAGAGTATTTTCATTTGTGTGCTATGATAATGTTCAGTATAAATGACTATCCTACATATGGAAACTTATTTGGATACAATGTTAAGGGACATAAAAAATGCCCAATTTGTGAGGAAGAGAGTCCATATTATCAATTGATGAATTGAAGAAATATAGTGTACATGTGAAAATGATGATATTTGAAAACTGATCATCCTTATCATATATTGAAAAAGGAATTTAACAGTTTATAGGAATAAAACCTCCTCCCTCAACCATGTTAGTTGAAAAAATATTACAACATGGTGAAGAATATTGATTTGAAATTTTAAAGGAAAAATTAGTTCTGGTCTTCAAAAAAATATCTAGAAGAAACAATATATTTTTTAAAATAACTTATTTGATATTTTTATAGATAAAACATAACACTAATTTTATGCATATTGAGAGAAACATATGTGACTATTTGATTGTAACATTATTATAAATAAAAAGAAATATAAAAATATGAAATGAATTTTAGATTGGATTTGATAGTAATGGGAAAATGTTTGGAGTTAGCTCCCACTACTAAAGGAAATAGAACATATTTACATCCAACTTATCACACATTAATAAATAGTGAAAATTTGAATTTTTTTCAGTGTCTCTATGGTATAGAAGTACCT
Source organism: Viscum album (assembly GCA_963277665.1). Lineage (NCBI taxonomy): Eukaryota > Viridiplantae > Streptophyta > Magnoliopsida > Santalales > Viscaceae > Viscum > Viscum album. The sequence goes on along the minus strand of OY728121.1, from coordinate 196,806,468 downwards.
AGTGGATATTCTACGAATGTGATAAATTATGTGTTAGTGAAGGATTTAAAATTAATAGGTATGAAATCTCATGACATTCATGTATTTATGAAACAAATGCTACTGGTCACACTACGTGGTTTATTACCATCAGCTGTCAGAAAGACTATCATCAGGTTATGTAATTTTTTTGAATCCATTTGTATCAAAGTTATTGATCCAAATTTGTTAGATGAGTTGGAGAATGATGCTTCTCTTATAATTTTTCAACTAAAAATGTATTTTCTATATACATTTTTGGATATAATGGTTCATCTAGAGATTCAACTACTACGTGAGATAAGAATATGTGGGCCTATTTGTTTACACTGGATTTTATCTTTTTGAAAGGAAGATAATAATTTTAAAGTGATTTTAAAAAAATTATTATCAACCAAAGGCCTCTATTGTTCAAAAAAATGTATCAAAATAAGTGACTGGGTTTTGTACTGATTATTTGTATGAAGTAGAGCTTGTTGGTCTCCCAATATCTCATCATTTTACAGTTGATAGTGAATATAAAGGGATTCAAGGCATAAAGTTAATATTCATTCCATGTGATGATGTGATGTATCACATTTATATATTTTCAACAAAACTGGTGATGTTCAATCCTATATCTCATCACATATTAATGAATTAAAGATACGATATCCAAAAAGAAATGAAAAGTGGTTGATTGTTGAACATAAAAAGACATTTTTTTCATGGTTTCAAGAGAATATGAGAACATATATATCCACATCATAAATGTTGTAATGGTTGGAAGGGGGACCATCTCATAATGTGATAACATGGACTAGTTTTGATATTAATTGGTACACATTTTACACAATAATTATTGATGACAAGAGTACCTTTCAAAATAGTGGTGTGATGGTTATTTCATAAGTAGTTCATTTTTCAAGTGAAAAAGATAAAAACCTAATTTCTTCTTCATCAACATATTCTGCAGCTCTTGAGGATATATGGGAAATTTATTGTACAAAATTTTGAGTCACTATGTTTAAGTATAATTGGGTTGATAAAAATAATGTTGTGAAACATGATGATTTTGGATTTACACTTGTTAATTTGAAATGATTTAATTAAAATGATAAACCATTTATCATGGAGAGACTTGTCGAGAAGATATTTTATGTTGTTGATCCATTGAATGATCATTGGTCCATCATTTTCAAGGAAAAATATAACATTTGGGTGATGAGAATGATGTTGATGATGTTATTGATTTACATGAGTATTATTGATCTATTATAGTATTTTAGGATGATTAAAATGACTAAAAGGCAGACATAGTGCATGTACTACATAATGATCATGATGAAGGAATTTGGGAAAACACTAAATTAGTCTCCTAATATTTTTGGTAATTATTTATATTTTGGTTCTTTTTAAAAAAAATAAAAATGCATGCATCAATTTTTACTTATTTTTTTCATCCTTGTTTCTAAATATTCAGTTTTCTAATGACATGTAGTTACACAAAATTTCATTAAACATTTTGTATCAATATCAGATACAGGGAAAGAGAGGAGAAGTTACTGAGGTATATCTATTTTTTCATATTCTTAAATATTCAGTAATATAATTATTTAATGAAAGAAAAATTTTAATTTATAATTTTTTTTCAAGACTACTAATGAATCCTCAATAGATAATTCTACTATTATTACAGATAAATCATGTTCTCAAGTTGGTAAATCTGTTATTACATGTTTACCAAAACTGCCACTTTCTAGTTGAGATGAGATATTATATATTCATCTTGATGATAATAATAACACAACTCGACTTAATGCACTTCAGTTTATCAGTTATATATACATCATTGCATAGCCATTTTAGGATTTTTGTTTTATATAATGATTGGATGTCTATGAAATAGATGGAGAAATAATAGCTTTGGGAGGATGTGATGGTAAAATATCTCAACTGAGTTTTTATCACATTTTTTGAATAATAAATATATTAAATGACATATTTAATTTATTCAATTACAGATGACATTCAATTTGGAGGAAACAAACTAAATTAAGAAAATAAATCTTTCCTTATCAGTCGTTCAATGGAGAAATCTTAAAACAGAACTGATAAAAAATTATGTTTTTGGAAAGAAAAGGATTGAAATCCCATGCCTTAAGTATCCACATATAGATGCAGATACATGGAATTTTTTTTAAGAGAAATCGTGAAGAATATTTTTTGGTATGATAATTATTTTATATTTTAAAATTTAGTAGATATTGATCTAATTAATTAATAGTTTATTTTTATGTGACAGTCATCCATGAGATCTAATCAAGAGATCCTGTTGAAAAATATATACCCTCATAGTTTATCACCTTGAGGGTATCTATTATTGGAGCATAAAATATTTGATTTTTTGAAGGATTAATATCTCAATCTAGTAGTGGTTCAGAAGAGGTCTAGTTTGGTTATAAATATCCTCCCACTCACCACGAAAAATGAAAATGAGCGAGAATAAGGAAAAAGGAAAAGTATCTTACAGAAGAATCTAAATACATAGACAATAAAATTTTAATTAAATATTTTTTTCATGATTTTTTATATTTTAAAAATTATAAACTCTAATATAACTTAATCATTTTTCATTTCAGGATGAACTTTTGGAGAAAGAGACACATGACTCATATATCACTTAGGGTATGGTGGAAATCATAGCCACTACTTTAGGAAAGGTAGAACACTTCGACTATGTTAGAGGATATCATGAATGTGTTAGTATTTGGAAAGTGTTTGGTTAGAGTAAAAAATAAAAAACCCAGAAATAGAATCCTTAATTGCTGAGATGAAAGATATGAAACATTCTATGGGTGATCAAATTCGAGCAGCAGTGTTGCAGGATTTGTTAGAACACTTGACTAGATAGTCACAATCTAAACTACCTTCCTAGTCTTCCACACCATCCCAGACATCCTAGCCTTCTTACATTGATCATCCACATCCTTCTCAGCCAAACTACCATGCCCAACCATCCTACATTGATCCTACACCTCCTCACTCAGATGAAACCGTATATTGTGAGTTGTTTTCTGGAGATCCTTATATACATATTGTTGCATTATGAATCATAAATTTTTTGGGGATTTTATACATCAAAATACTATGTAGATAGGTCAGGTTAGATTATTAGTACTTGATACTAATGATCCTAATGACATGCTACAATTTCATATTGATTTGATTACCAGAGTTGGGGATTGTCTGGGTAATTTTTAGTTTTTCCAACTGGTCTTCTTCATAATATTTAATATGAGGTATATATTTTTTAAATATTAATTATACATTATTTAAAATTAATTATAATGTTTTCTTACATTTAACTTATATAGGATTATCTGAAGGTAAAATAAATTGCACAATTGAAACAAAACATTCATGAACAATTGACTATAGATAGTTCTGATATTTCTTATGGGATACAAAGAATATGTTAGAATTATTCTTCCATGAATAATATATATATGTTTTGGACAATTTACAATATATGTAAAAGATATTATCCATTTATATTACTCAAAGAATATATCATGTATCTAGTTGATTTTTATGAGCTCAACATGAATGTGTTGCAGTTGTTTTCCATGAAATTAAATTGATGTTTGAATTTTTATTTTTATAATAAAATATAGTTTAAATTGAATAACTATATTTCATTTTTAAATTATATATCTACACACAATTGTTGTATAAAATTATAGTACAATCATTTATTGTTTTATAGATCCAGAATATATTTCCATGGAAGTGTAACATGTTAATAAACCCAGTATAGTTGTATATATATGTGAGAAATTATCTCATAAGAAGATTAGATGTTGATTTTTAAAATTTCATGATAAGTAATAACATAAAAATAATAAGGAAAAAAGGATCATTATAATTTCATTAATTGTGGATTTTTTGGTACCGTAGGGGGCATTAGATGTTTGGCGTATTTTTTCCAAGTGAATCCACCTTATATTGGTTTTTGTCTTTATCAGGGAGTGTTTGTAAATGTTTTCCACCATATTAGATAAGTTTTATTTTTGTATTTCTTAAGCTCATTATGACTAATTTTCATTGTTTATACATATATTATTAGTTTATATATATGAAAATGATTTTCATGGAAAAAATTTAAAAAATAACACATGTCAATAAAGAAACCAAATGCAATCAATTATGTGAAAATAAAGGTAATTATTTTTTATATTGGATATTGTTCATATTTTTTGATATATATATATGTATATTGGTTTTTAATATCTATTTAATGTTTCATTACCACAGTGTCATCATCAACAAGGAAATTTTGAATGTGGTTAATATGTTTTACAATTCAAGTACATGATAATCACAACTCTGGTAACTACTGAATTTGGTAAGGTTAGTGATAATAATTTTTTATATTTTATGTTATAGTATTCTATTTTTTCTCATATCATTCAATGTTATTATAGGCATTTAATCATTATTTGAAAACTATTTGTTATGTCTAATTATGATTTAAGGTATTTATATTCTAATATTTTTTTAATAATATTACATTTTCTTAATATATGTGTTCAAAAAACTAATTCTTTTGTTATAATAGGTGTTTGAACATAATGATATCAAATTAATTCTTAAACAATAACCAACAAGGATCATGTCGTCAATTTCAGGTATGTGTATTTAAATTCTACTTTATATTACAAGTGCATAGATATATTTTTGATTAATTAGAAAAACATATACGTTTTTATAGATTTTTAGTCAAGGATAAATATAGTTTAATGGATATATACTATATTTTATTATTGTGATTTTGATTATTTTGGTTGTGTAATATTATGTGTTTTCTATTTTTTTACTTTCAGTGTCAGTTTTCTTATAAATCGACACCAATTTTTCTTTTTAATACACGGTTTTTTGTGTCAGTTTATCTAATAAACCAACATAAAAAATTAGTCCTTGCATAGGTTTATAAGAAATTGATGTGGAAAATAGGGATTCACTCAATTTTCGGTGTTAGTTCGTATAATAACCGATGCCAAAAATTGGTTTTTGCAAATGGTTAATTTGTTAAACCGATGGTGAAAACTAAGAACACCATCATATTTGGCCTAATTTTTTGAAAAATGATGACAAAATTCTTATATTTTATGTCACCTTTATCGACGTTATTTAAAAAATGACGTCAAAAATGAAAAAAACCTGACGTTAAATCCATATTTTTAACCACTGAATGACAAAGTGATGTGGTTCCATTTACAGGGTAGAGTCCTAGGAGAGGTACATGCATCATGATTGATCTATGTTCTCATTTGAATTGGTCAATTTTAGGGAGTTAAAATGAATTAATTAAATGTTACTGAAATTAATTACTATTTATATTAGGAAATAATTATTTTCTTTTTTTAGTTATGGATGCAATTTGTCATCTGTGTGGGGTTTAGGTAGTGCAGGATAGGTAGGCCGATATAGTTTATGATTAGTGGGATGATGCAATTGAGGAGGTCAATCAGTGGTAGAAATCATTTTGCAGCTTCCAACTGAATTATTTGGGAAAATAAGAGGAAAAATTCTATGATCTAAAGATAGAGTGATGGTTAGAGGAGCTCAAGATAAAATTCAATTTGATATGGTCCCAAAAGAGTACTGGGTCTCAATGGTAGTTATTAAGATGTGGGAGCTATATATCAGTGGTGGACATTATATCTTAGTGAGAATAATGAACAAGATGTTTTAATGGTTCTACATTCTAACGGAGTTTCTAGTAGAGTTACTTTCTTCGACCATGAAGTTATTGAACAGGAAAGATATTTACCCCCTTCCATAGGGGTGTATGTATTTTCGGTATCTATGGATTATTTTTAAAGAAATTTTATGTTTTTTCAAAGATAATTTACTTAATCAAGATTCATGAGGACAGTATCTTGAGGAGGTTCTACAACCTTCTATCCTGTCTTCAGTTATAATTTTATGTTTCCAAAGTATCTCTATGTTTCAAAGAATGATGATTTGATCAAGTTTATTCATGCATGAAGAGATTTAGTTTGAGATGTGAACTAGCTAGGTTTCTCGATGAGTAGAATTGATAGTGGTAGGTCTTAGGAACCATAGCATTTGAGGTTTAGAGTGGTAGGGATTTGACTTCAATAGCTTAATTTCTGGTCTTCTGGGGCTATTGTTTTATTCTCTTTTCCAAGGGGACTTAGAAGATTGTGATTCACTTGTGAAGGATATGTATATTGTTAAAATTATTTACCTATGGTTTTTTAGTCACATTATGATAGAGGGGGATCTGGTTCAACATTATCCTCAATAGAAACTACCAGTGAGGCTATTTTAGTAAAAGTGGAACCATAACTATGATACAATGATAGAGGTCATCCTTAGGATATTCCTATATTCATGGTCCCCGACCTAAGCTTGGGCATGGAGTCTTCCATCATCATAGAGGTAGAGGATTTGGGAAGATTTAGTTCTATTTGATGGAGGCGTCACTAATGGAGGGTCCATATATCATTAGGGGTATGCTCATCTTTTCATGTACCCTTGTTTTTTCCTTGTTTGATTTAGGGTCTTCTCAAAAAAATTTAGCACTCACACTATTATGTTCTTTATGACTAGATTTAGCGAGGATTATGAGTCCCCTAGTACCAAAAATGATACTAGGAGACCATAACATCTTGTTTGTTGTGTTATGGGGTTATCGACTGATGATAGGGACACATCAATCAAGTTGGGATCCTTTTGTGAAAGATATGCAATTTTATAATGTCATTATCTACATCGAATGTTTATATTACATACAAATTATTGTTGAACTCTTCTATAAGAGTTATTTTTTAAAATATTTGGATAGAAAACATACATTTTTTGTTGGAAAGAACGCTCTCAATTGGATAGTAGATGTGTGGAGACCCTTATATCATCATGGACGAGTTGTCTATATAATTCATGGATGATAGGATAGAGAATGATCATATGGTTAGCATGGAGTTTCTATGTATTTTTATTAAGAAGTTTGTGACACTACCCCTTCAATGTGTTGTTGATTTTTTGAAAGAATTGAAGGGTGGTGGTTCATATATTTTCTTGGATCCTTATTATATGTAAGCTTCTAAGTTGCTTGAGTGGAAGGTTCATAAAGATGATTTGATATAGAAGGGTTTCATCTAGACCAGTGTGTCGATGTGGGATGTCCCACTATTTCTCTCCAAGAAGGTGAATAGTAGTCTGAATCTATGTATAGACTTACTCAAGTTGAATAGAGTAATAATCAAGAATCATTACCCGATTCAGATAATTGATAATTTTATAGACTAGTTGAGGTTAGATAGTTTTTATTGTCAAGACTAGTATATGGGACTAATGTCACCAGTTGACAGTGAATGAGGATGATATCCCCAAGAATACCTTCAGATACTGGAATCAACAATTCATATTTTTAATGACATTTAGTGTCATGAAGACACTATCTATATTCATGGGTCTCTTGAAATCTATGTTTTAGGAGATCATAGACCAGTTCATAGTCATGTCCATCAATGAAATATTGATCAATGAAGTTATAATAGGATCATGCTAATCATCTAAGAGCTATCTTGAAGTTATTCAACACCACTAGCTATATGGAATGGTTACTAAGTGTATATTCTGGATAGAAGAGTTTAATTTACCTTGTCATATTGTATCCCAACAAGGTGTGGTAGTGGACCCATCAAAATCTAGGTAGTTGTTTCTTGAGTGACACCAAATAATGTCCCAGAAGTTCATAGATTTCTTGGTTTTATGGTATATTATCGGAGTTTCATACCACATTTCTCATGGATTACATCCCAATTGATACCTTTGGCCTAAAAGGACTAAAAATTTAGATGAACTAACATGTGTTAGGAAATGTTTGACTGCAAGAAAGAGAAGCTGGTTAGTTCTCCAATGCTTCAATTTCTAGAGGAGGGGGTGATGTTTGAGGTGTTTTGTGATGCTTCTCATCTATAATTAGGATGAATATTGATGTATAATATTTAAATGATATCTTATGGGTCAAGTTATTTGTTCACCTAAGAGCATAACTATGCCACCAATGATCTGGAGCTATAAAGAGTTGTTTTTTATAATTGATTTAGTGACAACATCACCTTGGAGAACATATTTTGGTCTCAAAAAATCACAAGAGATTGAGTTATATCATATCTTAGTGTGTCTTAAATATATGGAAATATAGGTGGATGTATTTTCTTTTTTATTATGAATTTATGACCCCTACACCTTAGGAAAGGAAAATGTCACGGCTGATGATTTGAGTAAGAAGTCATAGAAGGATGTTGTTTCGGAGTTTGGATATTATTGTATAGAAATAGAGGAGTTGGAATACCTATACCTATATACAAGGGTTATTGATGATAGAGGATACCTATTTTAGAAGATAGCATTGTAGTATTATGTTCAAAAGGTGGAGGAGTTTCATTGGGGAAAATGAGTGGTAATTATTAAGCGAGATCATGTTTTCCTTGGTGATTCTCCAAAGGAATGGTTGTAGGATGGTAAAAAATAGATTCTATTTTGGGAGAGGATGTTTATTTCGGTAGTGATGTAAAATAGAGTCCTTATTGAGTTTCATAGATCACCTTTGGTGGTATACCCATAAGTTTCCAAGATGAACTGTAGCTTGGGGATGTAGTTTTTGTGGCTTGGGATGAAATGAATGGTGAAAGAGTTTATGTCTCGGTTCTTGTTTTTACAAAAGGTAAAGGCATAACATCATGATACTAGTGGTATTTTTACACATTTTATATTCCAATGTAAAAATGAGATGACATATCAATGGACTTCATCATAGGGTTACCTTTATCATAGATAGATTGTGATGATATTTGGGTAATCATGGAACAATTCATGATCAAAGGAGGAGAGAATTGTAGTTAGAGGTTTGAGACCACATGTTCATAATGGTTTCTCCTCAACTTGGGTAGCAGAGGGTCGGCATGGGGAGTAAGATCTCACTCTATTTTTTCATTCCTTTTGAGATGTTAGAGTGTGTTATCCATGTGGTTTATAGGTTTGTTTTTCCTCCATGGCTAGGAAAGATCCATGAAATCATCTAAATTTCTTAGATCCATTGGTATCTTCCTATTGAATCCCATTTCATTGACTGGAGATAGTTGGATTTCGAGGATGACATGACATTTTTGGAGAATTCAATAGTGATCAAAGATCATTAGTAAAAATCAATGTGTGGGCGAACCATTCCCTTAATTAGCATGTAATGGAAACATGGTTTCCTAGAGGATAGTACTTGGGAACATATGATGTAGATGAATTCCCAATATCTTGATTTGTTTTAATTTTTATATTTCATTGTTTTTATTTTTGGTGTGATGTTTGGATGTTTTTGTTTATGAAATGTGCTTTTTTCTATGTGATGTGTGTTAAAGAATCCCCTATATGAAGATGTGAAACACTAATTCTTAATCAATATACATTATACAATATCACATATTAAAACAGTTTGGGTGAATTAGTTCCACCTAAAGTGGGTAATATCTTGATATGAATGATGATATTTCACTATTTGTGTTATTTGGTCGTTGTTTGTGGTTTTTGTGGAATTCATTGGCTTTGGATATATAGAGGTAGGATTGGTGGTGAAGAAGGTTTTTGAAAGAGATGTGGATTGAGGTTGATATGAGATAGTGATAATGTTTCATTTGTGATGATATCCTTGATAGGTAACTCGTGATTTTTTTGTTTTAATCACCCTTTACTTTTCGATTTTAGTTTCAATTATCAAGGGATAGAATAAACTGAGAGGTATATGATGTAATGGTAGAGACCTTCCAAATTGTTTCATTACATGAATTATTTCATGGAGGTGTATGGGGGTAGTACCAAGGAGTTTTGAGAGTAAAATGATGATATATAGTAGATTAGGTTTTTACATCATAGAGGAGAGTAAGCTATGTCACCAAGAGGATGTCTGCAACATAGTGGAACATGAGGTGGTTTTAAGTTCTACAACCAAACATGGAATATATATGGTATGAAGTGAGGTTTTATAATAGATATGGGTTTTCTACTCAAGCAGAAATGGTGTATGGGTGTTGGATATAGAATAGTGTGTAGAGGTGAAGTTTTTATAAGTTCTACATTTTTACGCACAACATTTCTATGGAGACTGGCTCTGGTATAACCCCCTTCTTGGATATTGAGTACAAAATTATACTGTCCTTAGTTTCATTGTGTCCTTCATAATATTTTATCAAATCTATGATGTGGAGATAGATGTGTTTCTTGAAGGATTATTTGAATACTGAGGATATCATTTGGTTCTTCCTATTACTATTTAGTCCCTTCCCTTTTTAGAAAATCTATGTAATAGAATGTGAAGAGTCATCATGGTCTTATGTTTTGCAAACCGCCAAAAATTATAACATCCCCTCAAAACCTATATTTTTTTAGAATTTATTATCTTTTTATGGGTGACCCAAGTGCATCCAAAGGATAAATTTTATCACCCTTTTAGTTTATTTTAATCCCATCCTTGTGTGATCGGTCTGTATATGTTCTAAGTATGTTTCTTTATTTACCTTCCAGGTGTTACTCCATATTCTTAATACGTTTAAGTGATGATATCAAGGAACTAATGGTTTTTGTGTTTCAGGTAAGATAATGTTTTAGTATTTTTATTCTAGGATGGTAAGGCTCTTCTACTTAATTTTGGTGCAAGGCAGTGGCCTTCCTCTCATTCTAACCTTGGTCAGTGGCTTAGAAATCATCATTTGTTTTAGAAGATACTTTATTTGTATTTTAGTTGTATAATACATGAGGGTTTATGATCTTTCAATCTTTTTGAGAATATATTTTCCGCTAGCCTAATGAAGATAATGAAAATTTCATCTATGAATTGAGTATATAGGGAATGATATCATATGTTTTACACATTTTAGATTACCGATATTAAGATTTTACGAGCTTGATTCCATTCAAAAAATTGCGGCCTTTGGTGGGTTTTTGTGTGTGTTATTGTTTTTGTGATTGTGGAACTTATTGTGTGATTACATGGAATCATCTTAAATGAAATTTTTTAATAAAATATATTCATAAAATAATTATATTTCCATGGAATTATGGTTTGTGTGAGAATGACATTGAAATAAATAAGTGAAAGTGATGAAACCCCTTGATAAATATTAAATAAGTATTGTAAAAATTGTTGTGATATGTGGTTCTAAAGTAGGGATATTTATGATTAGAAGTTGATGTGGTATGTGGTGGTTGTGATGTTGAAAGTAGTTTTGATGTTGAATGTGGTTGTGGTTGTGAAATGGCTGAATGTGTGGTTTTCTTGTCCGAGAAAGTTGAGTAGTTGTTGTATTGTGCGGTGTTGTGGTAGTTTCCCTATTGTGATGGAATAATTAGATGATAGAGAATTGTAATATGGAATTTGTTGGTTTTGTTAATGGGTGGAAATTTTTAATGAATATTTGAGTTAAAATGGGAAGTGTTTTTTAAATGGATATTTATAAATATGAAATTAATGAGATAGAATAATGAAAGGGATGGTAAATGGGAAATCATCAAAATTAATTAAGTTAAATTGAGGGGAAGAATGTGGTATGTGACTTATGGCTTACAGTGGAGTGTTATTAATTTAGTGATGGTAGAGAATGTGATATATGTAGTGTGGATTGGTGGTGATGTTATGTGTTGTGATAATATTCTTATTGCAAACCCATAGGCTGAGCTTGTGTGTGGCTTTATACATATACATTGTATATTCAATGTGATTTCTATATTCAACCCACCCATGTTTAAAACCATGTTATGAAAACCAAATGTTTTGTGGGGTATTTTTCCATACATCCTGATGATGATGATGGATGGTTTGATACCATATTTTCCCCACTCTCTCTCTTCTAGGTGATATTTACATGCACATTCTATAATGAACAGAAATCAAAACTCCACTATGGTGATTGATAAGATGGGTAATGGTGGATGTTGTGAATGGTAGGAGAAGATATTGAGGCTGATTTCATTCACTGTAACACCCCATGATTTTATTATACATATCCTTTTGAATTTAATTTTTTTGATAGCTTAGGTTTGACACAACACCAAGCTTAATCAAATAACGATACACAATTAAATTTCATTTTTTTAAAATGACCATTATAACTTAGCCATGAAATTGGAAAAAATGAATAATATTAATTAAATTTTTATATTCTATTTTAAATCAAATTTTTTTACATTTATCAAAATGATTTTACTGGAATAAGATAAGAATAAATGCAATTTTACGCATTAAAAGGCTATATTTCTCTATAGGCAGTTTCACCGCCTTTTAATGGCGCACTTGATTTAAAATAAAATTTTGACACTTAATTTTTTTTGAACAAAATAAAATTTATTTATAAAATCATAATGTCAAAATTATCTAAGGGTGAAATATTGGTATTTTTTTTGAAAATATTTATTTTTCCGTGAATAATTGAAAATCAAAATTTTTATAAAACTGTCATTTTCAATATATTAGTAGTCAATTTCTGATTTGAATAGTTACCTAAACTATGAATGTATAAATAAAATTTATTCATCTTATAAATTGTAATATGATATTATTATATCATAGTATAAGTAAAAAAATATTTTAGAAATTATTAATTAATTATTAATATTTTTATATAACGTAAAGGTTTATTTTAAATTTTCTAATTCATAGATGATGTATTCTTAATACAATCCCATAATCTCAAACTGTATTTAATTATTTTAATATATTTAGTGATAATTTTCAAACTATTCATAGTCTATAAAAAATAATAAACAAATGAATAAAATATTCAAAAAACACCCCTATCCTCCATTATAAATACGACCCCTGACCACCTCTTCTCCTCAAACCACCAAAGCCTTGAAGCTTATCTAATTTCTACCCAATATATCTCTCAATCCTCCCCCCAATGTTCCGGTCTTACTCGTATCACCCAAAATTCCATTTAAAATTTCATTAAGGAGGATCTCAAGGAGAATAATTCAAGAGGACATTAAGCGTAAGTGGAGAACACTTTCAGACATACAATATGAGTTTCTTCCCAAACCATCTTTTTCTATTTGGGTTAAACATTATCTCTCTTTAACCAAATTTAATTCTTCATTATTTTTATATAATTATTCAAAATTATATGTATATGTTCCAAAATCATGTATCCAGATTAGTTCATCTTTCTTTTATGGGGAAATTGAGGTTTTACAAGTTCCCATTCTCAATTCTTCCCGATAAGCATACCCGATTAAAGGGAACTTCCCAATTTCTTATCCATTTTAAAGTACCATACAAACTATATTTTAAGAAAGAATTTTTTTTATAAAATTAAACTTTTTTCATGAAAATCAATCTTTTTTCATACCCAGTTTTATATAAACAATGATGAATTTTTCCCATTTTAAAGAGTCTTTTATATTTTTCCTTAAACTACACTGAGGGGGCCCATTTCTAAAGTTTTTTTAAATATCTATTTTCATGTTTCCTATTCATTTTAACATAATTTATACCTCAAAATAAATTTATTTGCTCTTTCATTTTATTTTCTAGGATATTCATGTTTACAATGTTATTTTATGACAAATACAAATGATTTTATAAAAGAGCTCTTCTATTCAAAGTAAAAGGGTATTTCTCTCAATAATTTATCAATTCTATTATTATAGTTTTTTAATATATTATTATGATTAAATTATTTCAATGTGTTATGAGACACATTTGTTTAACGATTTATTATAAAACTGATTATTTAACATATGAGGAATGCATTGGATTTTGTAAGTGATGGGTGGGGACTGTTATAGCCCCTCGATGTGTTAGTAGGTCTCACGAGACAAACTAGACCTAGTTTTGTCTGAGACCTTACCCATTTATGTTTACTTTTTGGATGTTTCCTTGATGGTATGTTAATGGATTATGTTTATTTTTTTAGTTTTCATAGTATTTTTTTACCCTTACTGAGAATCTAAGCGCACCCCTTTATTATGTTTTATTTTTCACCAGGATGTGAAGATCTGTATTAAGAATGACTTATAGGGATAATCTAAGAGTTTATGGAAGTTTAAAATGGGTTTTCTATATTTTTATTACCTTTCAGTTGTGATGTAAAACTTATGTGTGTATATAGTTTTTCTAATATACTAAACTATTCAGTCCTTCGGGATGCGACTTCCTTGTTTGTTATATCAGTTTAATTATGTAAGGTACTAGCTCTAAGCTATTTGGGTTGGGGTATTTACAGTTGGTATTAGAGTATGTTTAGTTAATATATTGTAAACTAGATTTAGAAAACATAGTTTAGGAAACCTAAACCTACGATACACATTAAGGATAATCCTAAAAGAACATCCTAGAATTTTGGCTAGATAGAGATTATGTTGGTCTTCCTTGAAATACATACCTATATGGTTTTTACAAGTGGATTTAGTTCTAGGATATATGTACCTAGGGGTAAAAACTCTAACAAGGTGCATCAAGCCTCACTCAGTGTAACATAGTACACGACAACATGACTTACTACACACCCGGTTCGACGCTCCTGGGGGACATGCTTAGGATAATTCAAATTTTTTTCACCAACCATTAATAAAGATTTAATAGTAAATATATCCTTAAAGAAACCATGTCTATAATTATGATATTAGATACATGTTATTTTTTTAATTTATGTTATTTATTTCAATACTTCTGGGGTTACAAATTATGTTTCATTATTTTATGATCAAATCTAGTGTTTACCAATTTTCAGAAATGGTGCCTTGTGGAAGGAATGGTAACCAAATCAATGCTCATAATACAAAGAGTAGTAATGATCATTTATTTTAGAGGCTAAAACAAATATTTTCAAGGGTAGTATTATCTAATATATTCTCATCATATGATGAAATAATATCATCTTCTAACAAGATAGTGAAAAGATGATCTGATTATTATGGCTTCAAAGGGAACTAAGTGAATAAGAGGAAACCTAGGAAAAAAATAGATAAGTGGATAAAGTTAAAGAGGTATTTTACCACATATAATAATTGTGTGAGGAAAAACCTTGGTATATGCTTAAGTGGAAAATGGGTTTGTGTCAAGTGTGGAGAAAAAGGCCACCAGGTTGATGATTTTACAGAAATGAAAGAATTTTCCAATTTGTAGGGATTTAACTACAAGGAGACGTGACACTACAAAAATAAATGTTTAAATAATAAAAATAATATACACAAAAAGATGAAAATCGATCACGGTAAAGCTTATTCTACTTCCATAGACGAAGAGTAATGATTAATATACTTGTTTTTGTATTTAAAAATTATTTTATTTGATTATTTTATCAATAATTCTTTGGTTATAAGAATCATGAGAGATATAATAATTGTACTATAATAGTTCTTCTTTAAGGAATTTGAAGAATGTGAGGAATACCACCAATAATACAGAAAAGTAATTCTTTTGTAAAATTATCTTCTTAAAAACACATGAATTGGGAAAGATAACCCTAAATATGTGATTTATGTTGAGATAATATTAAATAGATATTTATAGCATAGTATTATTGACCATAAATGTGGTTAGTAATCTAATGGTTTATGTTATTCTGAAATTATTAGATCATTGGATTTAAGGATGGCCTGTGATTTTACTCTTAGAAGCATGCATGTTCCATAACGATTTAAAGGATATTAAGGTATTAATATATTTGGAATGGGGAATTAATAGCTAAATTATTTTTAGAATCTTATGTTCAGTTGATTTAGTAACCTTCTAAATTTTTGGTCATTGAATGAGGATATACATTCTTTAGATGAGTCTTTAGACTAAATACTTGTGGAATGGATCAAGTTAAATTTGAAAATTATTTTTAATTAATAAAATATAATAACTTTCTTGGATTCAATAAACATTTAAAGATCGAAGGAATGACTTAAGGACCATATAATTTTCCCACAGTGCTTCTGGAATGAAGAATTATTCCTGAATATCCGTTTTTAGGTGTAAGGGATGAATTGAAAATAGATCAAAGCAGAACAAAAGGATGAGATTATTCTTATGACATGGTAAGTAATGAAGTAAGATTATTTTCTATCATTCTTATATGAAAAAAAAACAGAATCCATCAAATATAGGGAAATGAATTTGGAACAAAATCATTATCTTTTTTACATTTATTTATATTAAATCCAAGGATTATTAACCGATAAAAAATTTATAGATTTTCTAATGGTAAAATTTCTAATAAACATGTTCTTTGTAACTCTCCATCAGAACAAGATGGTTAAATAATTATTCGATGTCCATATTTTCACTATTCACTAATGTTATCCTATTCGAATACCTAGTTTTTTTGTTAACCTCTTCATTTACCTTTCTCTCTTATTAAGAGGATATTTTATTAACCCTAATTCCAATGTGGGTTTCCCACAAAGTAATTTTGAAGTATTAAACTATGATGTTTCAAAGTACAATTTAAAATTGTGAGGATAAAATTTATTATATGATTGTAGAATTTAACACCCCATGATTTTATGATATGTATTTTTTAAAGTTTAATTTCTTTAACAACATAGGTTTAACACAAGACCATGCTTAAATGAACAATGATTTACAATTTAATATCATTATTTTAAAACAGCTATTATTACATTGCCATTAAATTATAAGGAATAAATAGTATTAATAAACCTATATATTATATATATAATCAAATGTTTATACATTCATACAAAAGATTTTATAGGTATGAGATAAGAACGAATCCAATTTTATACATTAAAATGATATATTCTTGTAAAGGCGGTTTTACTACCTTTTAATAACACACTTCTTTAAAAAAAAATTTGACACTTTTATAAATTTTTTTGAACAAAAAAAACTTCATTTATAAAATTGTATTGTCAAAATTAACATAGGGTGAAATATTGGTATTTTTCTAAAAATATTTATTTTTTAGTGAATTGTGAAAAATCCCAATTTATATAAAACATTCATTTTCATTATATTAATAGTCTATTTATGATTTTAATAGAAACCTCAACTATGAAAGTGTAAATAAAATTTATTTATCTTATAAATTTCAATTTGAAATAATTATATCCTAGTATATGTAAATAAATGTCTTAGAAATTATTAATTATGTGATGATATTTTTATAAAACATAAATGTTTATTTCGAATATTATAATTAATATAATGATTTAAAAGAAATTTTATTTTTATAAAATGAATTTGAAAATTAATATTTTTGGTATTATGATTATAATATAATTTTATGATACTTTAAATAATTTTAAAAGTGTTTTAAAATCAGTTATAATTTTAAAATTGGTATTTTCCAAGTAGATGATCATTTTAATTAAAAATTAAATTTCTCATATTTAGAAAATTATTTTCATAAATTTGAGTTTAATTTTAAAATTTACACATAAAAAAATTTTTAGGTTGAAATTTTTGTTTTTTCCTAAAATCTTAGAATTTATGGTGAATAGTGAAATATTGTAATTTACGATATTTAAAAAATATATGATTTATTGAGTCATAAATGATATATGTATAATGAAATCCAATAATCTTGAACTATCCTTAATTATTTTAATATATTTAGTAATAAATCTCAAACTATTTATAGTCTTTAGAAAAAATAATAAATAATTGAATAAAATATTTAAAAAAACACACCTCTACTCAATTATAAATATCACCCCTCACCACCTCTTCTCCTCCCACCACCAAAGCCTTGAATATTATCTAATTTCTTCACAATAACTCTGCCAAAAACTTCCCTCCATGTTCAAGTATTTTTGGTTCACCCAAAAGACGATTTGAAATTTCCTTAAGGAGGTTCTCAAAGAGAAGAATTAAGGAGGGCATTAAGTGAAAATGTATGACACTTTCAGACATAAGGTAAGGGTTTCTTACCAATCCTCTATTTTCCATTCAGGTTACACTTTCTCTCTCTTTAACCTAATTTAATTATTCATGATTTTTATATACTTCTTCTAAATATTGTTTATATGTTCCATACTTTTGTATCCAGATCATTTCATTATCCTTTTATGGGGAAATACATGTTTTACAAGGTTACCTTTTCAATTATTCCCAATAAGAAATTTTGATTAAGGGGAAATTTCTAATTTCTTATCCATTTTTAGGTACAATCCATAATCTATTTTATGAAATTATTATATTTATAAAAACACCTTTTTTTCATAAAAAACTATCTTTGGTCATTCCAGGTTTTATGCAAACAATTTTGACTTTTCAATTTTAAAGACTCTCTTATATTTTATATTAAACCGTATTGAAATGGCCAATTTATAAAATTTATTAAAAACAATTTTTATATATTTTCACTTTAGTTTAACACTATTTATAACTCAAAGATAATTCAATTTTCCAACACTTTTATTTTCTTGGATATTCAAGTTTACAATATGATTTTACAAAAAATACAAATTATTTTCTAAAAGAACTCTTATTTTCAATGTTAAAGGATGTCTATATCAAGAAATTATCGATGATATTATTAGAGTACATTCATCTATTATTGTGAAAAAATATTTCAATGTGGTACGAGAAAAATTGATTTAATGATTTGTTTTTAAATATATTATTTGACTTATGAAGAATGCATTGGACTTAGTAAGAAATGGGAGGGGCCTCCTCTAGCCCCTCGATACATCGGTTGGTCCCATGAGACTAACTAGGCTGAATTTGGATAAGGACTTACCCATTTATGTACAGTTATTGGATGATACCATGATGGTATGTTTATCTTATTTAACATTATGTGTTCCCTTATCATGATATTATTAATTTAAAGCTTACAGAATTATTGAACTAGTAGAATATATATGGTTATGTTTTACTCTCATTTGATTATTTATATCTAATATTTTATTCAGATTTTATTCCTTCTATATTATAATCAAGATTATGTTTTAAGGTAATGTATTTTTAGTTACTTTCCGTGTGTTGTTTGTTTTGATAGATTCTACTATTTTATTTACCCTTACAGAGCATCTGAGCTCACCACTTTATAATGTTTTATTTTCCCATAGGATGTGAAGATTTGTATTATGAATGAATTTAATGGATAATCTAGGAGTTTATGATTTTTTAAATTAGAGTTTCTATTTTTTTCCATTCAATTTTTACTTTAAAACTTATATATGTATATTTTTTCCGAAGCTACTAAACTATTTGGGACTTTGGGAAGCAAATTCTATATTTATTATACCAATTTAATTATGTAAGGGACCAAATATGGGCTAATGGGGCTGGGGTCTTTACATTATTGTTCAGGATACCCTAGTATTCTAGTTACGGTTGAGACTATGATGTGATGGAATGGACCAAATGTCTTCTGGTGAGATGTGATGTGATGGTCACATTGTGTTTGAGTGAGACATGATCTGATGTGATATGATAGACTAGGTTTGTTTGGGTTGGGTTAGTACACAGAAGATATGGGAGAGTCAAGTCATACAATGTTGGTGTGTGAGAGTATAAAATCAGTGGGAAAGTGGTGTGGGGTACTCTTTTTTCAACATGTTTCTTATTTAGTTACTATATCTAGATGTGTTATTCGGTTAACATTCCACGGTGATGATGAGATTGATTAGCTATTTTTTTGGGTTTTTTGGTTCTTTTGTTTTCTCATGGGTGTATAAGTAAACTCTTTGAACATGTACAAACGAGACTTGGTTATAATCCTACTTAGTATACTTGTATTCTCACCCTATGCATATAAAAACTGTTTTTTATGTTTCAAGGATGACTACATGGACTATACTTGACATTAATATATCTGACCAATGAACTGATGCCATGTCATTTCCTTATATTTTATTTTGGGTATTTATTTATATACCCTTATATTTGTTTACATTATTCATGAAAAGTGGTATGGGTTTGGTTACTTTCATTTATATTATGTCATAGAGTTGATTGATCATTGATATCTGATCTCCAAAAACTATATTATTATATAGGGTTATTCCTTCCATTTATGTGTTATTTTTATACCCAAGGTACTTATCACCAAAATAAGGTTTACTCAAGGTGGGGTTTAGGGGTCATTATATCTCTTCCTTTATTGTTGTCCTTGGAGGGGTACCTTTAGAGTGTGGGGGTTGTGACATGAACTTCCCATCCCAAATTTGGAAATATATATTTTTCTACCAACTAACCATACATGATTTATTTTCTAATTTTTCATAATTTTAAGTATAAAATATCCTTGATATGATCTTAGCTTTAAATATATACTTATAAATTTCATTAGTTAATGCAGATTTAAAAAAACTCAATATTCTTATACTCACTTCCCAAAACAACCTCAATTGTTCTAGTATCCAAAAAATATTACCCTACCCGACACTTGATTTTTATTAGAATCGTGTCATTTATTTCTAGAGTGGGTTGTATAGGTATTTTTTTATTTATAATATGGATTACTAACCAAGTTGTTCATGGAAAATAGGTTCTTAATGGGACTAAATGTATAGTTCTTCCATAATAAGAGGTAATTGAATAAAAAGTTCCTATTAAAACTTAATGGATTTCTTCAATAATCATCAAAAAAATTATCTTAATGGTCCAATGTTTTGATATAAAAACAAAAATTTCAAATTAATTAATAATGGATTAGATTAATCAATAATTGATTTTATAGTAAAGAAGATTCCAAAAAGGTACAGTGGCCTCAATGGTATGTGATTTTGAATTTTTGGATTGTAATTAATGGTATGGGATTAAAAAAATTAGTTTCCTTTTTATGAATTTACCAAAACATTGAATCTAAAAAAATTCTTTCTCATAATTCGTTTAAATTAAGCTCAATTGGTTAAACTAGTTCCCATAATGATAATAATTTCAAAAAATACAAAGGTATTCAATTTAAGCCCATAAGTTTCAGAATAATAAATAAAATGAGAAAGAAAAATACAAAAAAGAAAAAAAAGAGGAAAAAAAAGAATTAAAAAACACACCAAAAATCCTAATATAGAAAATAATGATCTGTTGAAACCAATGCCATTTACACATATTTTTACATTATTCTTAAATAAATATTGTTTAATAAAAAAAGTATTGAAAATTTCTAGTGTCTTGGGAAGACTGGGTTCATAAAACATCAAAATGGGACTAAAATAAAACATATTTATTTTATTCTTCATAATGATCTCTTAAATCAATTAAAGCTCCTAAAACTTCATGGGATAACATTGAGAATAAATAAAAAAATGGGTGTGATGAAAATCCAAATAAGGGAATAAACCTCATAATGAATCATAACGTGTGAGTCAATGGTAAAACATGATGCCATAAAAGAAAAGACAAATGAGTAATCACGTGGGAGAATAACATAAAGAACATGGTATCATAAGATCACTTCAATATAGGAAATGTGGTAAAGACATAAAATGAGACAAAAACATAAGTAAATGATATCCACCAAGAAAAAATCACATGGTGAGAATAGTCCTATATGGATTAGGTTCACTCCATATGTAACACCCTAAGCTTCCATGGTACGCTTCTCTTTGAATAATACAATAGCGTGTGTTGTACGCAACCTCAAGTTCTAACACACACCACAACCAATCAAACTAGCCGTTATGAATACTAATACCCACTTTTTGAAATTTTATAAATTTTATCTTTAAAAATGGACTTCATTTTTGGATTCGTAATATCGAAATTAGCCTAGGGTGAATTTTTGGTATTTTTCTGAAAACTATCAATTTTTTGATGAATAGTGAAAAACACTGAGTTATTGGTTAAAACCGACTTTTTATTTAAATAATTATTTATTTTATTTAAATTTAATTAAAGTCAAAATAGATACATAATACCTATATAATTTCAATGTAATTCATTGGAGTTAGTTTAGAATATTTTTAGATATATAAAAATTTTATTGAACTTTTCACCGTTTTTACCCACCTCCTAGGAGAATTAGAAAATTCACATAAAAATTAATTTTACCACTTCTTTGAGTGGAATTTATAAAATCCTAGAGAAATGGTTAATATCAAGGAGTAAAATTTGGTTTAATAAGATAAAAATATTTTTTTGGTGAATAGTAAATTTTTACTTTTATTTACCACGGTTAAAAGTAAATAGGATAATTAAGGGTAAAAATGATATTAATATTACCCTAACACATGTCCTAATTCTATTGGACAAGTTTATCTAGACCAAAAATACCTTAGGAATAAAATATTATCATTTAGGTCCACTTGGATTAGATTAGGACATTTATTATTATTTAATTTAAAGAAGAGTTAAAAGAGTTAAAATCAATGTTTATTTACTAAAACATTTTTAATATAGGGTTATACAAAAGATAAATTCGATTGTAAATATTCATTAGAAATATAATAATATTTCTTACATAATGGTATTTTATTTATGATTTTTAGACATTAAATAATTTAATTTATTTATGACACAATGGTGATGCAGTAATTACCTAATTAATGAAATATTAAAATAATTGATATTATAAATATCCAAATAAATGTAATTTGAGACTTTTTATGAATTAAACTAATTTTATTGGTTAATATGAAATGTTATTATTGATTTAATTATGTTTTTTCTAAATAATAATGCTCTTATGATTGTCACAAAAATAAAAAACCAAATAGTGTCAAAATTGACATAAAATAGTTTTTAAAACAAATATTATATTATTAATTGATATTCAATTCCTAAAAATATACAGTTCGGTCAAGATACTTATATAATGATAGGTGTATCCTTAATGGACCACTTGGGGGTCGCTAAGATGTATATAGTATGTTTATTAACTATATAATATAAAAATACAAAGTGACATGGTAAATGTAAAACTAATTAACTAAGAGTTATAACTAAAAGATACGATTAATATAATAACCAAAACTGTCTAAATTCTAGTGGTTGAAATTATTTCGACCCATACCCACCATAGACTTTGAATAATCCACTTTTTATCTATTAGAAACAGAATATGAATTTATTATAAAATAATATTTCTAATTTTTCCAAAGATGCCCCTCACCCCTCTTATAAAAGGGCACTCCCCCTTCTCACTAATTAACTCATTCAAAGTCTTTTGACTCGACCAACACCTGCCCAAATAATCTCTAAACTTCTCTCACTTCAACCTAGAGGCCTTAGTTTAATCAGAAATCCATCCTAAGGAGCCCTTTTTATCAAATCAAAAGGAAGAACCCGAAGAAGAGGTAATGTTTTCACCACCCTTTTTCAAGTTCATTTCTTCTTAAACTTCTTCTTTATATGTTTTTTCCATTATATAATAATAACTCCCTTATATAATATATACTGTGATGTTGTTATAAACATGGAACAACCAAATTCATTATTATATCCATCCATTGAATGACATGTCACCATACGTGCGTACGTACGACCTACCGTCTCCACATCGTGGTGTAATTGTTATTCAATATATTATTATTTAGATGGGTATAATAATGATGTATAATTTATGTAAATAATAAATATAACGTTATAAGTATTCATTTTTACATTATATACCATCCAATTATATATTATATTAATATCAAAAGAATGATATTGTCACTCGTGCGTACGTACGGACTACCATCTCCACGAACGCGATGAGATTCATTCCCCATCGTATCCATTCAAGTATAATTCTCATTTTTTGATTAAAAAAAAGTTTAATGACTTTATATCAATCTGGATATGAATAAAATACAACCTATCCATAACAAACATGCCTTATGTAAAAAAACATATATAAGAAAATGATTAAGTTAACACCCGAAACGATGATAATACTAAAATATTATTAACAAAGCATTAATAGAAGATCATATATGATATCATAATTATGTATATGGTTCTTGTATAACTTAATAAAAATGTTTTAACTATTATACAGGAAGTTAACATACCATCGACTAAGGAAAAGTACACGGTAAGGTTTATTTCACACTCTCTTCATTATCTGAGGTTGTTTGTACGTGATTATCTATTGGGACCTCTTTATCATCCACATCCATGTTTCTTAAAAATGTATTTCAAATCATTCTTACTATTTTAATTACTATGGTATAAATTCAATTATACCCTTGTTGACTTTTTGTAATAAGTCTATAAAGGAATATTTCTGTCATTTTCCAAACAAGGTCCTTTTTAACCTTTTCAACAAAATTAAGGTAAAAATGTCATTTTTTAACTTATACGGCGAGTGCGGCTATTTTACACCATTACTAAATCATTGATGCTTCCATTACAAGATTATAAGAATATTTTCAATGTAAATGGTTTATTTTATAATTATGTTACTTTTAAATGATTTAAAAAAAGAGATATTTCTCTTCTATAGTTTTGATTTCATCAATGTCAACATCCTTTGATGGATTTTAAGCTTATTTGAAGTTTATTTATAATGATACAAATCTTCCATATATTATTGAAGGTTTTGTGATATGTTTGACTGTGGATGTGTTCTTTTTATACCATTCATGGTTTATGGTGAAAGTATTTAAATTTTGTATGCTAGTTTTAATACGAATGTTTATGTTATGCTAAAACCTGTTCATATGAGGAATGAATTGGACTTATAAGTGATGGGTGGAGCCCGCTATAGCTTCTCGATGCATCGGTAGGTCTCATGAGACAAACCAGTGTCTTGGAACAAGGCCTTGAGAAAATCTTATCTGTAGTCTTGGCACGAGGCCTTGGCTATGTGGTTATGATAGTCTGGTATTATGCATTCCATCAATATGAAAGTGGTTATTGATATTGCATGTGATTATTCGACTAGTAGAATATCCATGTGAATAAGTAAATGGAATTATTAAATTTTATCTTTTCCACATTATTCTGAAGTTAAAGTTTAAAAGAATTTTGTTTTATTTATACATTTCCTTAAATGTTTATGTTTATTTATGAAAGTTTCTGCTATATTGTTATCCTTACTGAGCATCTGAGCTCACCCCTTTCAATGTTTTATTTTTCCCAGGATGTGAAGAAGTAATTTATGAATGAACTGCAGGGATAGTATGTGGGGACATGAGTGTGGACTATATAGAATATGTTTTTGTAGTTTTCATTTTTATGATGTAATGTAAAACTTTATGAATATATCTGTTATGATTGTCACAAAAATCAAATACCAAATAGTGTCAAAATTGACATAAAATAGTTTTTAAAAAAAATATTATATTATTAATTGATATTCAATTCCTAAAAATATAAGGTTTGTCAAAGAGACTTATATAATGATGGGTGTATCATTAATGGACCTCTTGTGGGTCTATTGGATGAATATAGTAAGTTTATTAACTATATAATCTAAAAATACTAAGTGACATGGTAAATGTCAAACTAATTAACTAAGAGTTAAAACTAAAAGATAAAGTTAATATAATAACCCAAACCTGTGTAAATTATATTGGTTGAAAATATTTATACCCATAACCACCTTATAATTTGAATAATCCACTTTGGAGCCATTAGAAACCGAATATGAATTTATTATAAAATAATATTTTTAGCTTTTCCAAAGGTGCCCCTCACCCCTCTTATAAAAGGGAACTCCCCCTTCTCACTACTTCACACATTAAATGCCTTTTGGCTCGGCCAAAACCTGCCCAAATACTCTCTAAACATCCCTTAATTCAACCTAGAGGCATTATTTTGATCATAAATCTATCCTAAGGAGCCATTTTGATCAAATCAATAGGAAGAACCCGAAGAAGAGGTAATGTTTTCACCACCCTTTTTGAAGTTCATTTCTTCTTCAACTTATTATTTCCTTGTTTTTTACATTATAAAATAATAAATCCTTTATATTATATATAATGTGATGTTATTATAAATATGGAACAACCAAATTCATTATTCTATCCGTCACTTGAATGACATGTCACCATACGTGTGTACGTACGTTCTACCATCTCCACGTCGTGGTGTAATTGTTATTCAATATATTATTATTTAGATGGGTATAATAATGATGTATAATTCATGTAAATAATAAATATGACAAGATAAGGATTCTTTTTATATTATATACAATCCAATTATATATTATATTAATATCAAAAGAATGATATTGTCGTTCATGCGTACGTACGGACTACCGTCTCCACGAACGCGGTGAGATTCATTCCCCCTCGTATCCATTCCAGTCTAATTCTCATTTTGTGTTTAAAAATAATGTCTAAGGACTTGATATAATTATGGATATGAATAATATACAACCTATCCATAACAAACATTCCTTATGTAACAAAACATTTATAAGAAAACGGTTAAGTTAACACCTGAAACGACGATAATACTAAAATATTACTAACAAAGCATTAATAGAAGATCATATATGATATCATAATTATGTATATGGTTCTTTTATAACTTAATAAAAATGTTTTAACTATTATACAGGAGGTTAACATACCATCGACTAAGGAAAAGTACAAGGTAAGGGTTATTTCACAATCTCTTAATTTCCGAGGTTGTTTATACGTGATTATTTACTAGGACCTCTTTATCATCCACATCCATGTTTCTTAAAAATTTATTTCAAATCATTCTTAAAATTTTAAATACTATGATATAAAGTCATTTATACCCGTGTTGAACTTTTATAATAATTTTATAAAGTAATCTTTCTGTCGTTTTCCAAACAAGGTCCTTTTTAGCCTTTTCGATAGAATTAAGGTAAGAATGTCTTTTTTTATCTTATACGGCGGGTGAGGCTATTTTTTGCCGTTAAAAAATCATCGAAGCTCCCCTTACAAGTTTATAAAAATATTTTCAATGTAAATGTTTTATTTTATAATTATGTGACTTTTAAATGATTTAAAAAAACAGATATTTCTCTCAAATAGTTTTGATTTCATCTATGTCAACATCCTTTGATGGATTTTAAGATTTTTTGAAGTTTATTTATTATGATACAAAAATTCTATATATTATTGAAGGTTTTGTGATATGTTTGACTATGGATGTGTTATTTTTATACCATTCATGGTTTATGGTGAAAGTATTGACATTTCGTATGCTAGTTTTAATATGAATGTTTATGTTCTATTTAAACCTGTTCATATGAGGAATCCATTGGACTTAATAAGTGACGAGTGGAGCCTGCTATAGCTCCTCGATGCGTTGGTAGGTCTCATGAGACAAACTAGTGTCTTGGCCCAAGTCCTTGACAAAATCTTATTTGTAGTCTTGGCATGCGGCCTTGGCTATGTGGTTATGATAGTCTGGCATTATACATTCCATCATTATGAAAGTGGTTATTGATATTGCATGTGATTATTAGACTAGTAGAATATCCATGTGAATATGTAAATGGAATTATTTCATTTTATATTTTCCATATTATGCTGAAGTTTATGTTTAAAAGTCTTTTGTTTTAGTTATACATTGCCTTAAATGTTTATGTTTATTTATGAATGTTTCCGCTATTTTGTTATCCTTAATGAGCATCTGAGCTCAGCCCTTTCAATGTTTTATTTTTCCCAGGATGTGAAGAAGTAATTTATGAATGACCTGCAAGGATAGTATATGGGGACATGAGTGTGGACAATGGAGAATATGTTGTCGTAGTTTCCATTTTTATGATGTAATGTAAAACTTTATGAATATATCTAGTGTTTCCAAGGATACTAAACTAATATATCTTTCGAGATTGGAACTTTCTTGTGATCATGCCAATGTTTTGTAATAATGCACCGACTCTGGGTAACTGGGGTCTGGGCGTTACACCGTAATCCCATACAAGACACATCAGGTGACTGTAAAATTACCCTATGCATTGGAGGTCTATATTATTCTGATACCGACATCATATTCATATCATATATATATATATATGTGCCACATAATGAAATAAAAAAGGAATAAATTTAATAATTAACCATGGAAGGAAAATAGTTTTCATAATCTTTCCTTATATCACAATAAAAAGTGATTTCTTAAAGAAGGAATTTGAGAAATGATCACAAGGTATATATTACCCCATAAAAGGAATAGAGATTGATTTATGTATATATATCAGTTACATATTTACATAATTTATAATTATTACATAAAATTATAGGTAGTTTTCATTGATGAATTTAAAAGCTTTTAAAAATATTAAAAATATTCTCAAGTGAAAAAAAACATTTCAGTTTTAAAGACACTTTTAAAAAAATAGAAATTTTAGAAAATTATTAAAAAAAAATTTTATTTAAAAGATCCATATAAAATAATAAAATAATATTAAAAAGTTTAGTGGTCGTGGAAATATTTAATTCCATACATACTGAGTACATTAAAATAAAAATTAATTTCACATTTTTGTAACAAAAGTGAAAAGTTCATTTTTTGGAAAATGAAAGTAATATTCCTTTTAATTTTTTAAATATACAATGATGAGTAAAACTGAAATTAAAAATTGATTGAAGAATATTAAAATTATTTTTGAAAATACTTTAATGAAAAAATGGATATGAAAGATAAATAGTTTCCAACTGAAGAGGTAAATAAAGTAATTTTTCGCTGAAAAAATATACTCAATAATTTTATGTCTCAAAGAGAGGAAATGAAAATATTACTCAAAAATTCATGAATAATAATATGGGATTAAAATGAAAGTTTTTTATTATAGGACAATCGAATAATTTTCTATAATTTAAATTCAAGAATTAATAATACTAATTAAAATTTGATTAAAATATATTCCCTAACGACTTTGGAAACATTTGATTCATAACTTACCATGAATGAAGTAGATGAATTTTAACTTGGAATATCATGAAACAAGAATTATTATTGATATAATTTTTAAATGGGCAGTATATACACCGTTTAGAATAAATTATAAGTATAAAAGAACATGTGACTCAAAGAATTAAGTTTTGAGACGAAACACTTTTCTCGAGTCCAAACATTGTCTTGTATATATTTTGTATCCTGTATAATAAAAAATATATTTTAATATTTTTCCATTTTTTTTGTTTTAATACATTTATACATACACTATTTACTTTATTTATTTTAAAGATGTATTTTATCAATTAATCATTTATGTCACAATGAGTGTTTTTGGGGAAACTTAGTTCGTAATTTCAAAATTGCATCACTATGTTGACCATGGTCAAAGGTATCACAAATAAATAATATCAAAAATAATAATAATGAAATAATTATGATTTTTATACATCAATTATTATCTAAAAAACCCCATAAAATATGGTTATGAAAAGTGAACTATTTTACACTCACAGAGATAGTAGACCGTATGTAGGCATGAGTAATATTTCCATTTTTTAATTATCATGATGGAAATAAGGTAGTTTTTATTTTATATGTAAATAATGATAATTATATCAAATATATAATATTATTTAATTGAATTTAATTACATATATCATCCATGTGATTCGGTAATAATTAATGAATCACATCGCTTCATGAGACAGTAGTCCTTTGTACAAATGAACAACGTTATAGTTTTCAATGGATAGAAGGGTAAGAAAGTATATGATATTTTTTTACAGAATTTTTAATATGAAATTAATATAAAATATATAAAATAAATCAGTCATCATCAATATCCATTAGAGGTTATGATGGAAAATTAATTATATTGGTTTTCAAGGTAGTAGTTTGCGGTAGACATGATCAATTGTTTCGTTTCCTATTTGATAGAACTTGAGATGAATTTTGGGAATGAAATAAAAAAAATATCATAAATTTATATAGTTTATATAGATTTTATTATATCATCATGATTTCAAAAAAATTTATGTAGGTTGAAGAAGAAATAAAATAAAGATGCTTGGTTATGAATGATACCTCCTCTTTAGACCACCTCCTTAGTATTATACCTAAAGACTTGATAGATTATATTTATGATCAAAAAAATGACTCTATGATTAGAGGAGGGAATTAAAGATTTAATTGAAAAATTATTTTATGAAAAAATGTGTTTTTATGTGTGGATTAGAGAGGATATGGAGTTCCCTTTTATATGGGTTGGGGAGTTTCATTTTTGTAAATACTAAAAGCTATTCAATAATTGGAAGTCAATATCTTGTCATGTTTCACTAAAATTTACCAATAAAAGAGCGTATAAGATATAAGTCCAATAAACACCTATATCATTCAAAATAAGAATGTCTTAACCATGTTTTCATCTTTACCTATAAGGTTATTCACTTTTACCCTTTAATTTTTTTACCATTGTAATTATGTTTTTTACTGTTTGTACAATTCATTATAAAAAAAATATAGTTGGCCTTATTATGTAATATTATTTATTTTGATTCCAAATATTTTATCCATTATATCAATTTAAATTCTCATAAATGGATGAATATGATTTAAAATAAAACCCCACTAGTAGAAAAAGTGGCTTCAAAATCATAGATATGATGTTGGGTATTTATAAACTAGCGTAAAATGTAAATATAGGGACTTTTTCACTTCAGTTTTGACATAAAATAACCTGAAAATTTATATATATCAATTTTTCTTGTCA
Organism: Viscum album; assembly: GCA_963277665.1. Taxonomy (NCBI): domain Eukaryota; kingdom Viridiplantae; phylum Streptophyta; class Magnoliopsida; order Santalales; family Viscaceae; genus Viscum; species Viscum album. Next base: position 196,775,902 of record OY728121.1, on the reverse strand, counting down.
TTTTTTTTAAAAAATTATTAGATAACTCTATACAGAATGATCTTCAGTGCCGGTGTTTAAAAAAACCGACATGAAAAATTAAATTTATGGAGTTTGTTTTTCTAAAAATTGAGGCTAGAAACCATTTTAAAAAATACGGGTTCCCATAACCAATATTTTTTTGGATATTTGAAAATATTCTCTCTAATAGTGATGACTCCGAAGGAAACCCACTGATCCTAAATGAACCTTTGTGTTTATTTTCTTATATTTTGATGATGTTTGGTCTTGATTTTTCTTCCTCTTTTATTATTTCATCGTCTAGGGAATTATTTTCTTTTCAGAAATTTTTTTCCGCCCATGAATCCACCAGTTTTGGATTTTATTTTATTTTGTTATTGTTTTTTTTATTTTTAAAAAATAATTTTGTTAGATCTTGTAGTGTTTATGCTTTAAAATCATTCGAGGGAGAGAAGTATATATTACAGATCTATTTTCATTGTTGATCTCCTATTTTTTAAGATTTTTTTCCAATTTTTAAGATAAATTATTTACCTTTTTTCTTCATTTGAGATTTTATTTTAGTTATTGGTATGTAGTTATTATTTATCCAAGATTAAATTTCTCTTCTTATATAATCATATAGGACCCCAATATAGTAAAATCGAAGGAAATTCATGTCCAATATTAGATAAGTGACATGAAATGTGATTATCTACCTATATGATTGAAATGAGATATATTCATCCAAATTGTCCAGTCTAATGAGAGATTCAAGAATGTATGGGTTTTTCAATACTATATTGAAATATTTCATTTCCAGTGGTTAGTCTCGATGTATTGGATATAAAAATTATATTAGTATTCCTATAATATATGGAGATACATCTGAGGGACATTTTCTTATAGAGATATGAGTGTTCCTAATAAATATCATGCCAATTCATTTGTCATCTTGAAAAATAAAATATTTTGATAGAGGGATTTCATGGGTTATGGTTATGAATTAGATAATTCACAATCATTTTTATTTATACATATTGCTATAAGGTTACACAATTAAGCTTTGGAATAATGATTTATTTTAGTACAATTTTTTCCAATATGAATGATTTTATTTGTTAATTGTATATAAAGTAGTTTGGATTGAATAAAAAAGTTGTGATGTTTTGCATAAAGTCAAGAGTTGTGTTGTTTTTAATAATGTCTACAATAATTTAGTGCATGTGGATAATTATTGGTTTTATGGACTAAAGATTCATACCATGATTACCAATCAATTTTATTAAATGTGTTTATTTTTACAATTTATCTATATATATTTATATATATATTTAAATGTTTATATGTTTTAATATATTCACCTATCATATTATGATATCAGGTCTTTAATAGATAATAATTGGATAAATTTATAAAGAACCACTAGTGAATAAGAAAAAGGTGTTTATGATTTCTTGAAATTTTCACAATAAAATATTCAAAACATAGATTTGATATTCTGTCCATCAGTGAAGTGATTGAATAATAGGAAGTTAAAATCCAAATAAATCAAGGATCATCTCATTTTCTGTGGTTTTATCCTTAATTATACAAATTTTATATAACATGTTGAAATAGCTACAAATTACACATCAAATGTTGATGAAACTATTCATAATGATGCAGATGATTGTGTTGAATAATTAATTCACGATTTTGGCGATGAAACCATCAAGAAAAAAGCTATTATTTAATGATTATAAGGATATTATGAGAAAAAATTATTCCAAGGTAGTGGTAAATATACTGTGTTATTACTAATTTTGAGATTAGTTAACTTGAAACCAAGAAATCGGTGGAGTGATAAAAGTTTCCCTAACCTATTTGAGCTTTTAAAAGAGTTACTTCCAGAAGGCAAAGACCTTCCATATTCAAATTATTAGGCAAAAAAAATTATTCCCAATGGTATTAGGGTATAAAAAGGCACATGCTTTCCCTAATGATTGTGTGTTGTGTAGGATAGAATATGAATATTTATCAAGATGTCCTACATGTGGGACATCACACTATAAGATGGATAAAAAATCAAACTCTGATGCTTTCTCAGGTACTAATATCTAACCTCATGGAAAATAATTTTTCTACTTTCTAATGACATCATCCAATAATTATTTCATACAATTATGATAATTCCACTTTGATTGATTCTGAGGTAATAGAATAAAATCTTTTGATAAATTAATTTGGAACCTTCCAATAATTCCTCATTTGAAGTATCTATTTGAAAATTATATTGACAAAAAATGGTTAAGATGGAATTCAGATGAGCACATCTCTAATAGTTATTTACATCACCCTACTGGTTCACCACAATGGAAGAGATTTGATGAAAAATCTCATGTTTTTGGAAGTAAAATTATCAATCTCAGAATGGGATTGTGTACTGATGGAATGAATCCATATCGAAGCCTAAATAGCCAAAATTGTCCATGGACTATTTTTTGGTTGTTTACAACTTTTCCCCACATATATATGTGAATAAAATATATTTTATGATGAGATTGATGAATAATGGCCCAAAATAGCTGGGAAATGATATTTATGTGTATCCTTCACCACTTATTGATGATTTGAAAATGCTATGGGAGATATGTGTTAATTTTTTCGATCCAAACAAGAAAGAGTATTGTATTTTTCAGGCAATGAAAATGTTCACTATAAATGACTTTCTAACCCATGCAAAATTATATGGATACAACGTTAAGGGACATAAATCATGTCCAATTTTTGAAGAAGAGAGTTCATATTATCAATTTAAAAATGGAAGAAAGATAGTGTACATGGGACATTGATGTGTTTTTAAAATTGATCATCCTTATTGTAGATTGAAAAACTTATTTAACAGTTTACAAGAATAGAACATTCCCCCACGACCATTTTTAGTTGAATAATATTATGATAGGTTGAAAAATATAGATTTGACATTTGGAATGAAAATATGATCTGTTATTCAAAAAAATATCTAGAAGAAATAGTCTATCTATTTCAAAGCACATTATTGGATATTTTTAGAGTTAAAAAATAACATCGATGTTATAAATACTGAGAAAAAAATATTTGAACATTTTATTGGAACTATGTTGGTCATAAATGGAAATACAAAATATGGATTACATTCTAGATTAGACATGATAACATTGGGAATACGTTTAGAGTTCTCTACCACTATAAAAGAAAATAGAACATATTTACCTTCATCTTGTCACACATTATGAAATATTGAGAAGATGAATATTTGCTAGTGGCTTCATGGTGTTAAAGTACCAAGTGGTTATTCATAAAATGTGAAGAATTTAGTATCATTTAAGGATTTTAAATTAATTGGTATGAAACATGATTGTCTTGTATTGTTGCAATACCTTCTTCCCATCACACTTCTTTGGATATTTCCGATAACTGTTAGAAATACTATCATCTGTTTATGTAATTTTTTCAAATCCATTTGTTGAAAAGTCATTGATACAAATTTGTTAGATGTGTTGGATAATAAATCTTCTCTGGTGATTTTTCAAAAAGAAATGTTTTTCCCATTTACATTTTTTTGATATAAAGGTTCATATAGTGATTCATTTAGAGTGTGAGATAAGTATATGTGGGCTTGTAAATTTATTATGGATTTATCCTTTAGAAAGTTATATGAAAATTTTGAAGGGATATATTAAAAATCCTTATCCACCAGGGGCCTCTATTTTTCAAAAATATGTATTAGAATAGGTGATTGAGTTTTTACTAATTATTTGTATGAATTGAAGCATATTTTTCTCCCAATATCTCAATATATGAAAGATGATAGTGAAGGTAGAGGGATTTTAGGATTAAATGTAAAGTTCATTCCATTTGGTGATGTGATGTAGGAACATTTATTCATTTTGAACAACATAGAGGCAGTTCAATCATATATATCATCACATATTGTTGAATTAAATTTATGATAACCAAAAAGAAATGAAAAGTGGATGATGATTGATAATAAAAAGACATTTATTTGATAGTTTAAAGAGAAGTCCACATAGATATATCTACATTAGAAACATTTAAATGGTTATCAAGGGGACCATATATTAATGTGACAAGATGGCCTAGTATTGATATTAATGGGTAATCTTTTTACACATAGAAGTTGTATGATAAGATTTCCATTCAATAAAATGGTGTAATGGTCATCTCTGAAGCACTTCATTTTTCAAGTGAAAAAGATAAAAACCCAATTTTTGTATCCATACCATATTTTCGAGTTCCTGAAGACTTATGGGAAATATATTGGATTAAATTTTGATTCACCATGTTTAAGTGTTATTTGGTTCCAAGTAATTGTGGTGTGAAACATGATGAATATGGTTTTAAACTGGTTTATTTGAAAGTATTTAATTGCAATGAGTAACCGTTTAACATGGAAACTATAAGGACCCAACCTTAGTACATTACATATTCTTGAATTAAATGAATAATTGAAATTGAGGATCTTTTCATGTTTAGAGTTTTAGAGAATTAGGACATAACTATTTCATCTCAAAGATTACAAGGTAGACACATCTACTCAGTTTCCATTTTTTTCACAAAATATAAACTCTTGAACAAAAGAGTCATGTCTAGTTCCATCATGACATTTCCTTGATCCCATCCTTGACTGTATTCCACTTCAAGTCCTGTGAAAAACATTTCAAAAAACTTGGGTTGTGCATAAAAAGCTCAGTAAGGGTTATAACAATATGGAAAGAAAGCATCATTCCTTGTATACATAAGAATCAATGAAATCATACTTTACTCATAAAACATAAGCACTTTAACATACCTCATGAAATCATAATATTTATGCATAACTCAATAGAAATCATAATACATAATGGTAACTTGAGTCATTCATAACATTCTTACGTAGGGAGTAACCCTCATGGTTACGTTTGGAATACCCATCATAGTATATTCCCTAAATCCCTTTGAATAAACCTTAGCGTTTAACCCCTTCACGTTACCCAATGCATTGGAGAGCTATCACGAGATCACCCGCCCTTAGATTATCACGGAACCACCCGTCTTCATAAAAAATTCCCAAGAACCATAACATAACAATAACACTTAAAACAGGCATAAAAGAAACATAAAATTTCCACATTTCAATCACAAGAGATCACATCATGATATTAACATAAATAAAAACATCTAATAAAATCATTGAAACTCTATGAGAGTAATATCCCTTTATACTTTGAAAATAATAAAAAAGATATTTAAAAGAGATTTTAGAATAATAGTGTCCCATACCACATTGAAACTTTTGAATGGGTTTTAAAACATTCATGTCCATATAAATAAATCCTTAAAAACCATTTTTAAAACATGGACATGGATGATAAATGTTTAAAAGAATAAATCTTTAAAACCATTTAAAACAATGTTTTAATAAAAGTGTCATTTCCCATTTTGAACATTTAAATTATAAGCCACATGAAAGTAGAACATTTTCAAAACATTTAAATGACTTGATTATAGACATAATACGGATATGGAATGTCAAAGCGGCTGTATATACACTTTAAAAAGAATAAAAGTTCATATCATCAAGAAGTGTCTCAAGGAAGAGAAATTGAGATGTAATCCCATTCAAAGATCATGTCATTAGTGCAAGGATAATTCAATGACATAATTATGTGTGAAAAGTATAAATAAACCCAATATAAGGGGATATAAAGTGTAAAAAAATCAAAGGTCATTCACACACACTCTTGAAAAAAAAACACTAATGACATAGATATTTAACTCAATGAATTGAGATTGAGTTATGATTTCCCATACAAGTTCATATAAATGGCGTAAGAGTTTATCAATGAGATGATTATGTGTAGAAATAGTATATCCACATGAAGGTTTTTGGAAATTACAACATAGAGATTCCACACATAATCTTGGCATAATAAAATCAAGAAGTATAGGTTTAACCCAAAGAATTGAAAGTGGGTTATGAAGTCCCCTTACAGAAATTCGACAGCCTAACAACGTCACTTTAGAATTCATAAAATGAGATGATGAGAGATAAAAAGGGGTATCTCATCACTTTTACATAACATTTATAGCAATAAGGATATCTAAGAACATATCCCATCATAATAAGATTAAAATACCTAACAAAAAGAAGTCTTTTAAAATGAGGAGGGTGAAAGGTTCCCTTACAGATTTGGGTAACTTTCAAAACGTACACCCAATGGAAGAAGGGTCATACAATGAAGGTGTAAATACCCATTAAAGTATATTACACAAATAGTAGAATAATGGGCAGTACATATACCACTCAATTTAAATAGTGGCAAATGTAGCATAGATCTCACGAGAATAAAAGTGAGATGAAAAATCCCTTAGGAAAACACGGCAGCCTAACGACGCCACTTAAAATGAATTGAAGAGAGTAAGAGGGGGTACCTCATCATATGAAAAAAAAATTACATTATGATGAATATAAAAGAACATACTTCAACATAAGAACATGTATCATAAAATAAATGACATAAAAGAGAGTACTTGAAAAGAAAGAGAGAGGTCAGATCCCATACCTCAAGTCTGACTTGTCTTGTTCATTTCTTTATATTCCCGAATAATAAACTTTGGTCAATTTATAAATGATTAAGGACATAATTTAAAGTTTATTATTCAATTAATATCATATATTATCATGTTATAATAAATATTTAATTATGTGAGTTCATATCATACGTTTTGTCAATGTTCGGTACATGAGTAAAAAATGATCTTGTTTGAAAAGCATTGTCAATGTAGTTGTAAGTACATAATATCCAGAATAGTATTAATTATTTAAATATCATATACGTCCTGTGTATATTTGTTTTATACTTGTTCCATAATATTTGGATATATAAAGAAATGAAATGCACCGTTCATGGAGACGGTAGGCCATACGCACACATGAACGCTACTTTCATTGCTTTGGAACATTAATGGAATTAAAAATAGATAATATATATATATATATATATTATTCTGGTTTAATATATATGTTATATTGGTCACATAAGTTCATTAATTTCATTCTTTATACATTCCAGGAATCGCATGAACGAGTCACATCACTTGAGGGGGCGGTAGTCCACACTTCCACAAATGAAATTATCGCATTTTCACAACATGTAAAGTATAAAGGTATGTTTTAAATATAAAATACAGAAGAATAGAGAGGAAATAAATATAATATATATTATTTATAAAAATATTTCCATCATAATGTCCCCCATGAGAGGTGGTAGGAGAAGATTGAACAATCATCGTTTCCTGAGGCAGCAATTCGCCATCCACGGAAACAGTATGTTCATTAACCATTAGACGGAGGTGTTTGTAAGTGTAGCTCGAATCCATCTCATAACAACATCACATTATGTTGAAGATACTTGTTTTGTTACAAAATAAAGGAATAAAAAGGGTTTATGGGGTTGGAGAAGCAAAATAAAACAAAAGATCTTTTGGGAAGACTTTACCTTTAAATCGGGTAACTCCCCTTTGTTTGAACCAAAAGGGGTTTTTGAGGAGCTTTGGGGCTAAGGGAAGGCCTCTTGGATGAATATAGGGATGTGGAGAGATAAAATGATCAGATTTTGGCCGATACAACGGCTTGAGAGGTGTGGGTAAGGAGGTAGAGGTGGGGGCCTTTTATAAGAGGGAGGAGGGGCACTCTTGGAAAGTAAAGCAATGTTACTTTATATTAAAATGAGTTTCCGATTTTAAATGTCTGAAGTCAATTTTTTTCTTGGATAAGGTGATAAGGGTTTGATATATACTCATCCAATAGGTTTTAGACAAGTTTAAGTCATATATTTTACATTATCTTTTCATTTTATTAAAATTGTTCATTAATGAGATAATCGCTGTATCATCATGGTGTAATAAATAAATTAATTTATATAATGTCTAAAAATTATAAAAAAATTACTATGATGTAGGAAATATTTTTATCTTTGTAATGAATATTTATAGTCTAAAATATGACTTGTATAACACCATGTAAAAATTGTTTTAGTAAAACAATACATGTTTGTGACATTTTTATTTTAACTTTAAATAAAACGTTATTAATGTCATTTTCTTAACCAAGTGGCTCCATGGGGTCCCCAAGTTGACCCATAGATTTTATTAGTCGGCCATGACTTATCCAATAAGTGTAGGACAATTTTGAAGGTAATTTCATATTATTATATCATTATATTTACCCTAAATTACACTTATTAATTTTAATCACGATTAATAAAACATAAAAGTTACTATTCACCAAAAAATTATTTTAATCCTATTGAACCAAATTTTAAATCCCGATGAAAACAATTTATTTCAGATTTTTGAAATTAAAATCATATAAGTGGTAAAGTTTCATTTAAATGAAAAATCAGTTTTTTAACTACCACTTAGTGGTTTCACTATTCATAAAAACTTGAAGCTTTTCAGAAAAATACCAAAAATTCACCCTAAGCTATATTTGATATTCCAATTTCAAAAATGATGTCTATTTTACCAAATTAAAAACATAATGTTACATTAATTAATTTAATAATTAATTCCCACTGTCAAAACAAATAGCGTGTTTTTAAGAAACAACATCTATTAAAAGATTGACACTAATTTAAGTCAAATTTCAAAGTGAAATTAATTCCAATGACAACCATTAGATTAAATGGTAAAAATATATTCTAATTGAACTTTAAAACCAATTCAAAATATGTTCTAATAATATAAATAAATAATATTAAAAAGAGGGTTTGAATTAAAATACTACATTTTTCACTTATTAATTAAAAATGAACTTTATCAAAAAATAACAAAAACATACACAAAGTAAATTTTGAAATCCCTATTATAATGAAGGATTTTATTTGGTCCAATATAAAATATAAAATTGTCAACAAGTGGATTTAAAAAGGGTTTTCCATCAAAAGGCGGTTAATCGACCTTTTAAAGAATATTAGAATATTTATGCTTAAAATTGGATTAATTCACATTTTAAGACTCTAAAATTTATTGGATAAAAGTAAAAATATTTGAAAAACATATATAATAATTTATTAGTTAGTTCTGTTCATTCCCGCCATTACAACGGCTAGGCGTTAACTACCATTTAAAATAATATTATTTTATTATTAGAGTGAAACGTAAGATTTCCAAGAAACGCATTGTTGCATATTGGGTACGCCATCGAGAATAGATTTCCCTTTAAATTAATATTAACATTTTATTCAAAAATATTAATAAACATGAGAATATAATATTATTTATTTACCTGGGATGTTACAGAAACACATTAAAAGGAAGTATTTTATTCCATTGATCAATCCAATGATCTGTGCTTTTTCATTTTTGGGGGAAAATAATCCAATTGGGTTATGAGGAGGATGATGATGTTATTGATTTATATGAGACTTCTTCTTCTATTAGATAATTTCCAGATAAAAATGACTATATTTCCGACATAATTCATGAATTATGAAATGATCATGCTAAAGGGATATGGAAATATATTAAATTACTCACTTAATAAATTTGGAAAATATTTACATTATTTTTATTTTTATATTACAAAATTTTTATTATTAAAACACACACATGTGTTCCACTTTTTATTTACGTATTTAAGTTTTCCAATTTTCTAATTACTAAATTGTCTAATTATATTTAGGTACACAATAATTTCATTTCATTTTCCTATTACAATGGTAGATAGAAATACTGAGATAGAAGAACATCTACTGAGGTATTTTCCTTTCTTCATATTATTAAATATCTATTAATAGAAATATTTATTGGAAGAAAACATCTAATTTAAAAAAAATAATTGTAGGACTATTGATGAGACTTTATAAGGGGAGTCTTCTAATTTTAGTAATAAAAAATTGAATTATAGAGTTGTTAAATAGGATATTACCCGTTTACCAAAACTATCCCTTTTTTGTGTAGACATGAGATTACATATTAGTTTTGATGATAATAATAATAAAAATGACCCAAATGCAATGCAATTTATCAGCTATATCAGCATTGAGAGCCATTATAGGAATAAAATTTTATATCATGATTGGAAGTCTGTCTATACGGTGGTGATAGATCAGCTCTAGGAGGTCGTAAATGTAAAATATCTCAATTTATTTATTTAACTCATTTTTATAATATGATATATTTTAAATGAATAATATTTATGTAATGAAATTATCGATGAAATTCAATTTTGAAAATATAAAAGTAGTTAATAAAAAATGTCTTACTTTAGTGGCAGTTTGATGGTGGGATTTCAAAAAAAAAATAACGAAAAATTATATTTTTGGAAGGAGAAAAAATGAAAACCCATGCCACAAGTATTCATTTTTTGATGAAGATACAAGGAAGAAATTAGTTTCCACTAAACACAAGGAAACATTTCAGGTATGATATTTATATAATATGATATTTTAAAATTTCTTATATATATATATATATATATCTAATTACTTATTAGGTTACAACTTATATAACATAACTCGAGGAAATCCCATAAAGACATCCAATTTTAGAATGTATACCATCATACTTTTTCACATGAAGGATATCATTTATTGGAGAAAAAAAATGATTTATAAAAAATTTGAATCATTAAGACCTCAATACACTAGTGGTTTTTATGAAGTGTAATTCAGTCCTCCATCTTCACCTACATGCCATGAGAAATGAAAAAGTTCAAGAAGAAGAAAAAATGGAAAGTTTCTTATAGAGAAATCTATAAATGTAGCTAAATGAATTGTATGTAAACAATTATTATTTTTCATGAATTTTATTAATGTACAAATTATCAATAAAAATATACAATTTTCATTTTTCTTTTCAGGATAAACTTTGGGAGAAATCGCTATAGGTCACTTTTATGCCTGAGTGTAGTATGGACATCCTAGACACTACTTTAGAAAATAAAAGACACCATGGCCACATAAGAGGGTATGAGGTGGGAGTTAGTATTTGTAATGTTTTTGGTTGTAAAAGTAAACAATAAAGAGACCCATAAATCAAATACATAAAGGATCAGCTGAAAGATATGAAATAGTCCATAAGCAATCAAATTTAAGTTGTTGTACAGTTGGAAATGTTAAAAAATTGACGAGAAAATCACAGTTTGTTCAACCTTTCCAAATTACCCTGGATACCTACTCATATCCTCAACCTCCTCACTTAGACCTAGACTTATAATGTGAGTTGTATATAGAATATCTGGATGTACATATTGTAGTGTTCAGAGTCATGCATTTTTAGGGGATTCTGTACATCACTAGTATATTTAGATTGGTCATGGTAGAGTGTCAATACTTGATATTATTGATCCTACTACTCTATGACCATTCCACACCATGGAGGTTACAGGAGTTGGGGGCTATATGGGTGATTTTTTACTTTTTCCATCTTTACTTCTTCTTTATATTTCATTCGAGGAATGAATTTTTTTAAATATAAATTACATCTGATTAAAAATTACTTATAATATTTTTTGGCATTTAACTCATATAGAAGTATTTAATATCCATTGAAATGTAACAACATAATAAAAAGGCTCAACAACAAAAAACTATAGATACTTATGATTTTTCTGATGGGATAGAAATATTATCTCTGGTTTCTTCTTCCTTTGATAAAATCTAAGAGTTTCGAATGTCGTACGACATATGTGGAAGAGACTATTCATTGCAAATATTCTAAAAAGATTTCATGGATCTAATTAATTTTTAATATCTCATCATACTTGTGTTTTCATTGTTTTCCATGTAAGTAAATTGCCGTTTTAGTTTTTATAGTTTTAAATAATGATGGTTTATCATGAATAACTATATAAATTTTGTAATTCTGTATCTACACATGCTACTTGTTTAAAATGATAACACAAGAATTTATGGTTTTATAGATTCCAAATTAATTTCATCAAATGTACTATATGTTTCGATTGAAAATAAATATCCATATATATGTGATAGGATATTAATGACGAATATTGGGTGTTGGTTTGTCCCATTTCTTAATGGGTAAGAGAAAAAACATAATTATGAACTAATGTTAATTATAATTTCATTAAATGTGATATTTTCTGAATTTTAGGTGCATTGGATGTTAGGCATATTCATTCCAAGTGAGAACACATTATATTGGTTTTTCACTTTATTAGGTGGTGTTCGTAAGAAGTTTTACACCATACTATACATGTATGTTTATTTTTTATAATCTCATTATGTTTAATTCTAATTGTTTATACACATATCATTAGTTGATATATATGAAAATGTAGGTCATTGAAAAAAATTAACAAATATCGCTTTTCAATAGTGAAGCCAAAGGCAATCAACTATGGGAAAGTAAAGGTAATTATTATTTTTATATTAGATATAATTTTGATTTTTTTGATATAAATAAATAAATAAATAAATATATATATATATTTTTTTATTATCAATTTTCCATTTTATTAACTATAGTTTCATCATTAACTAGTAAATTTTGAATGTAGTTATTATGCTCTACGATTCATGTATGAGATAATTAGAACTGGGGTAAAGACTGATTTTGATCAGATTAGTCATATTTATAATTTAATTTTTTATTTTATAGTATTGTATTTTTAATATTATCTCCTTAAATTTTATTTTATATGTTCAGTAATTTTGATTCATACAAAAAATATGAATTTGACCATCTTTGATCTTTGTTTTTTGAATATTTGTTACGTGTGATTATGATTTAATATATGTATAATCAAATGTTTCTGATTAGAATTAAATTATACAAATAACAAGTATTCACAAATGAATTATATTTTTATAATAGGTGTTTGAACATAATGATATGAAAAAAATACTTCAACAATAACCAACAATGACCATGTTGTAAATTTCAGGTATATGATTATTAATTATACTTTATAATACAAAGTCATAGATAATTTTTTATTAACTTATTAAAAGTATGGATGTTTTTATATATTTTTATTAGCTGATAAATTCTATTTGATGGATGTATACTATATTTACATTAAAGTTATTCTAATTTTTTATGGGGTGTAATATTTAAAATTTCTATTTTTTCAACTTTCTCTGCCAGTTTTCATAAAATAAATGCCGAATAATTTTAAAAAAATCAATTGGTTTTTGGAATCAGTATCTTATATAAACCAATACTAAAATTCTTATTTTTTATGCCACATTTATTGAAATTGTTTGAAATTAATGTTAAAATAGAAAAAAATAATGGTAAATTGTATTTTTGGACTAGTTCTTGCAAGCACGATGAAAAGTAGTTTTCCGAAAAATGTATTTTTCATGGAAAAGATGATCTCATATTAATTGTGTGAAAATAAATAATCATTATATGAATTTAAAATAAAAAAAATAAAAAAATATATTATTTAAATTTAAATCATTCCTCAACAGGGTTTATTTTAATTAATTAAAATAGCGGAACATTATGCACTTTAAAGCAGTTTTTAGAAAAATGTGTTTTTAGGCCTAAAAAAAATTCTAATATATATTATATGGATGATTTAAATGTTAGAAATTTAATTAAATATAATAAATAAAACATATTTTAATTTTAAATCAATTTAAAATAATAATGGTACTTTTAAATTACTTAATTTTTTAAAATAAATCATTGTATTACAAAATCAGTATTTTTCACAATTTTATGAATAAAAATTATACTTCAAAAAGTCCAAAAATTTCACCCTAAGTTTATATAGATATTTTTTCTAAAAAAAATCTATAAATTTTGTATAAATAAATTTGTAACATTTCCAAAAATTAATTATAGTATTTTCTCAAAAAATAAATAAAAACCATTTTGTCGGAAAACATATTTTTTTGTAAAAGAAAATATATTTATAATAGTTGAGTTGTAATTCAGTAAAAATTTATCAATAAATTTATATTGAGTAGAAACTTTATATATGTTTCTTAATGTAGTTAATACTGTTCATACTAACAAATTTAATGGTTTGGTTATAAAGGTATCATTTTAATTATAATATTTTAATATTATGTCATGGTATGTTCAAAATCAATGTTGCATGTTGAATACGATATAGAGAATAGTGTTTGTTTAAAACCATGGGTTTTTCTTTTACTAACCTTAAATAAATTATGTCCATGTAGTTTGAAATTTTTATTAGTAATAAAAGGGTTGGAATTTGAAAATTCCCTTTGCGGAAAACCCTCATTGTAAAAAGGGTTAATAAAATTTCCTCTTAAAATAAAGAAATAAAAATATGAAGGTCATCTAGGATAACTCATGATTAGGTTTCCAAGTAGGGAAAAATTTGTTGGAAGTGAAAATATGGACATGAAACTAAATCATAAATAATTTTGGATTTTGACAAAGATCATTTATCATAAGAAAGTGAATGATTAAGATAATGTTAAAAACCACAAAACCATAAATCTACATTGAATTAAATGACCATTGATTCATTAGATATGAAATAAATAGGATAACAATTTTTTTTTCAATATCATTTTCCTATAATTGAGATATTATTATTATATTAAGATAAGTACCAATAGAAAATAAACTTACTTTATATAATTTTATTTAATAAACATAATTTCATCTTACTATTATTATTCGATTGTGGGTTCAAGCCCTACAACCTTGCTGGATACGATATGTTTTCACACAGAATGTGGGTTGTCATTTTTCTAATACAATATTTATATATTTTCTATTAAATTCCTAAAATATTATTAACATTCTAGTAATAAAATTAATCATAAAATGACTTTGTAACCACTAATGTTTTCTATACAAATTAATTTTCCCAAAAACTTAAATAATCTTAATTGAATATTATTACTAGAAAAACAAATATTGGATAAACCCTAAAGTTTACTAATATAATTAAACTTATGTCCACAAAATATAAATCCATTCTTCCCAAAATAATGATTTTACTAAAACCCATAATAAAACCAAGGGTTATATTTGCATAAATGACTCCCAAAATACACGTAATCATCTTATACTTCCATAACTTAAATCCTCAAAGGAATAATTATGCCTTTAAAAATATGATCAATATTAGAATTATCAACTGATTAAACTATTGTTTTAACCAATTTCATTCATGATTATTGTTTATTACTGTACTTAAAGATTGTTCATAAAGAATTTGTGAATTTCCAAAATATATCCCCAAGAATATCAAAAAATGTACATAATAAAGCAAATTTCTAGACACCAGGTGATGATCAATTCAAATTCAAATGCAACCTTTTCTAAGTTATCACCACTAGGTAAAACTATGCCAGAGCCACATTGACTAGAAGTATACATGATGAGATTTATTTTCTTGGAAACTAATCACTCTATCCTCCTCCAAAATTCCAATATATTTTCATATACTTATAATTACCCTTAGACTTATCCTTATACCTATCCATAGATTCTCACTACACATTTCTCATCCATGTTTTTAAAGGTTAACTAAACATTTCCTTTAATACTGAATAAAGTAACCCATTCCTTTTACAAAAATTATTATATGATTATCAACATAAATATCCATTAACAAAAAACAAGGATTGAAAAGGTTTAGTGTCTTTAGAAGACTAGGTTCATAATACATCAAAGTGAGACTAAACAAAATCTTTATTTTATTCTCTATAAAGACCTCATAAATACTTTGTTGTTCATAAAAATATATGGGATAACCTAGGGAATAAAAAGAAAAATTGGTGAGCTAAAAATATTAGTAAGGGAATAAACATGGTAAGGAAACATAATGTGTGAGTTAAAGGTATACTATAATATAAAAAAAGAGAAGCAATATGAGTAATCTCGAGGGATCATAACATAAAGAACATGTTATCATAATATCATAATGATATAGTAAATAAAGTAGAAACATAAAATTTTATATAAACATAAGTCATGTATTACGGCCGAGGGAACATCACTGGGTGTAAAGAGTCCCATAATGGATTAGGTTCACTCCCTAATCTCATACATGACATCTCAGGAGACAAAAAAAATTACCTAATGAATTAGGGGGCTATGTAATTCCAGGACCACCATTCACATTTATATCATGTATATGAATATGTTATCCAAATAAAGAAATACATCATAAGGTATATATGTAATATTTACCCATGGAAAAAATATGTTTCATAATTTTTCCTCATATCAGAATAAAAATATATTTATTAAAGAAGGAATTTGATAAATGATCAAAAGAAATGATTTACCCCATAAATGGTGTAACGACCCAAACTATTATGAATAAAATTCATATTTTAGATTTAATTGAATGCCTTATGGTTATAAAAAACACATACACTTATTTTATTATATCCAAGTGGAATTAAAATTACAGTTAAGTATCTTTTTCATTAATAATATAGTCATTGAATAGTGATCATAAGACTAGTATAAATATAAGACTTTAACAAATAAATTTGGCATAGACAAAGGAAGTGATGACCTAAACTGGTAGGATCATACCATATGAAGCCAATTTATTAGATTTTCTAAGGGAGATAGCATTTATAGACTTTTCCCTAGACCAATCCCATGCTGAGATGCGACAACTTAAGCATGAGAGAAACCGTTTACAATGGAAGTTCAAGTTCATCATGATCCTAACCCAAACCATGTTTACTGAATGACCCCATGAAAGCCACACCATCGCGCACATTACTATTAAGTAATATGCTAGTCTGATAAAGGGATATGTATCATGACCCTCATAATAAGAATGTGTAAATTATTTTGTTTATAGAATAATGAATATATTTTCTTCCTATCATTATTACTTTGTAAAAAATTTTTACATCAAAAATAGCATTTTTGGTTAATTAATAAATATATTTTGGGGAATTAATTAATTTTTTGAAATAAATAATATTTAATAAAATATTAAAATTAAATTACATTTATAGAAAATAAATTATTATATAATTTATATGAAGGCAAATGTAATTTTTTATAATTCTTTGAAAATTATTTTTGTGAAAACACTTCAATTTCCTATAAAAGTTAGTTTTTTATTTTAATAGTGAAAAATAAAATATATTTAAAATTATTTAGAGAAAATGAATATTATTTTTGGAATTAGGAAATTGAAATTTTTGAACTGTGAATTTTTCATAATTTTCTAAGACTATCAATGTTTTGGGAAAAATAAAATACAATAAGAATATAAAGTGTGTTTTATGACATCATAATGAACCAATAATGATGTAATAAATAATATAAAATGTATCTTCATCCAAATATATTTTTTTCGTTTAAAATTATGTAATTTTGAGTTTATTTTATTTATTTTATAAAGTCTTAGTGAATCCTATGAATCCTATAATATATTTTATGATTTTAAATTCATTTATTTAAGAGTGTGACTCACCTAAACATAAGAAATGGAAATATTTTATTAAGTTATATTCTTTCCCATATAAAATGATTTAAAACACAACCCTTTTATAGAAACCATTGGAAAAACCCATGGGATGGTTTGTGGTTTTGTATATTTTATTTAGTTTTGTCCAAAACCAAAATAATAAATAAATACCCTTCATTTCCATCATAAACCCACCCAATATCCCATTTAACTTCACT
This sequence comes from Viscum album, assembly GCA_963277665.1. NCBI lineage: Eukaryota > Viridiplantae > Streptophyta > Magnoliopsida > Santalales > Viscaceae > Viscum > Viscum album. The sequence continues at coordinate 196,758,277 of OY728121.1, read as the reverse complement.
CAAACTCTTTTAAGGTCAAACAAACTCTAAACCATACTTCATAGAGTTATTTCAGGGCACCCAAGCTACCAATAATTCCATCCTAAGCTATTGGAGTCACACATCCAAGTAAGGGATGTTACACTCTCCTCTTTTGTCAAGCACTCCTATTATAATATTTATTTTAATTTCAATTTGCATATGTTGGGATATGTTAATTAATACTAATATTACTATAAATTTTATTTATAAATAATTAGATCTTACATTAACTCTCATTATTTATAATGACCCAGCCTTAAACATTACATAATATTGAATTATGTCAGGAATTATCATTGAGGATATTTTTAGGTTTAGAGTTTTAGAGAATTAGGCCACAACTATTACATAAAAACTAGAATATTACATGTATAAACTAATACCCAGTATCCATTTTTTATAAAATAAAAACTCTAAAAAAAGGGACATGTCTAGTTCCATGTTTTAGACAACATGACTTTTCCTTGATCTCATCCTTGACCCTATTCATCTTTATGTCTTGTGAAAAATATTTCAAAACATGGAATGAGCATAAAAAGGTTAGTAAGGGTTATAAAATAATGAAAAGAAACATTAGCATATCAATAAATACAAATCAATGAAACCATACTCTTTAATCATAACATACCTCATGAAATCATAAGATTTATGAATAACATATATAAATATTAAATCATAAAGGTAACATATGTCATTCATAACATACATACATTGTAGATATCACAGCTACATAGGGAGTCACTTTTGGAATACCCATCATAGTATATTCTCTAAATCTCTTAGGATAAACATTCACATTTTCCTCTGTCACTTTACCCAATGCATTAGAGAGGTATCTCGGACTCACCCTCCCTAGGTTTACCATGGAACCACCTGTATATGTAAAAAATGACCAATAACCATAACATAACCATAACACATAAAACAAGTATAAAGGAAATATAACATTTCTAAATTCCAATATATCAAATCAAGATATTTAAATAAACAATGATTTATCAAACCATTTTCAAAGCCATTTAAAACATACAATAAAGAGATTTTTGAATAAAAGTGTCCCATACCACATTGAAAATTTCAAACAAATTTATCATTTGTAAACATTAATTTCCATATAAATAAATCCTTTAAACTGTTTTGGAAACATGGTCATTAATGATATAGATTTAGAAGAATAAATCTTTAAAACATTTGAAACTATATTTTAGTTAAAGAGTTTTTAACAAAATAAGAGACTCTTGAATACAAATAATTGAGGAATAACATTGAATCATAAATTTATAATATCATGAAAATAAAGGGATTCATGATATAATATGCCAATGGATAGTATATACACCGTATAAAAGTGAATTGGTGCATGATGACAATGATGTCTCAATGAAATGTAAATTGAGACGAAATCCCTTGCAAAAACTATATCCTTTGATTAAGGATAAATAAATTACATAATAATGTGTGAAAAATATAAATACACCCAATATTATTGGATATTCAGGGTAAATCAATCATAATAAATTCAAATATGTTCTTTCAAAGACAAAACCAATGACTTGGATGTTTAACTCAATGAATGGAAATTGAGTTAAAATTATTCTTATAAAGTTCATATCGATGACTAAATAATGTATCAATGGAGTGATTATTTGCATAAAAAGTATATCTACAAAAAGGGGAGTGGAAATTACAACATAAATAAATAAATAGTGATTTCACACATAATCATAGCATGACATAATTATGAATTGGAAGATTAACCAAAGGAATGAAAATTGGGTTAAAAGGTTTCCTTACCGATTTGGTAACATACGAAACATACAACCCATAAAATAAGGATCATAAAATGAAGATGTAAATACCCATAAATTGAAGTACATTACATAGTAAATACACTCATGGTCAGTACATACTCCATAGAAAAGGAAATAGTGGAAAATATATCTTGAATCTCACGAGAATAAAAAGTGAGATGAAAATCCTTTACCACGTTGTTATCAATCGAGTCATATGATAAAAAGTTAACAACCACCAAATGAATCACATAATACAATTAATATAAAGAGAATCATGATATTATATATCAAATGGCAATACACCATTTACCACATGCAATAAATAAGTGGCGAACAATGAAAATCTCACGGAATTAAAAGTGAGATAAGAAATCCCTTACCTCGTGTCCAACTTGATTCGTATGTTCCTGGTTCATCATCAATAATAAAATTATGATAATTTATACTTACATAAGAATATTTTTCAAGTTTATTTTTCCTTTTATATCACTTATTACCTTACTATAAAAATTAGTTAATTATTTGAGTTTATATCAGACATTTTCTCGATGTTCGGAATTTGAGTTAAAATGAACTTGTTATAATTAAAATTTGTCCATATGGTCAAAATTCCATTATCTTTAGAATGATATTAGGGATTTAGATATCATATATATCATATATACAGTATAAATATGTATTTATTGCAATACATAACATTTGGAGACAAGAAATGAAATGCATCATTCAAGGAGACGGTAAGCCGTACGTACGCATGAACGCTACTTTCATTTCTATTTTTCACTTTAATGGAATAAAAACATAATGATACATAGGTATATTATAATTAAAGTATAATATCACATATAATACCATTAAATATATCCTTTATATGTCCCACATATGGAATTAACGGGTCATATCACTTTGAGGGGGCGGTAGTCCGCACTTCCTCAAATGAAATTATCATGTTTACCGACTATGGAAAACATAAAGGTATTATATAAATGAAAAATTATGAAGTATAAATAAAACATAAAAATAATATATATCATATAAAAATAAATTTCCATATTAATGTCCACCATGAGAGGCAGTAGGAGATAATTGAACAATCATTGCTTCGTGAGGCCTTAGTTTTCCATCCACATAAATAGTATGTTCTTTACCCATTAGATAGTGGTGTGTGTAATTGTAGTTAGAATCCTTCTCATAAAAAAATCCTAGTATATTGACGATACTGGTGTTATTATAAAATAGAGGAATAAAAAGAGTTTAGGGGTTGGAGAAGTAAAATAAAAGAAAATAAGTTAAGAGAAACCATTACCTTTAATTTGGGTAACTCCCTTTGGTTTGAAACAAAAGGACTTCTTGAAGTGCCTTATGCCTAAGGTAAGGCTTCTAGGTGGAATAGAGGGATCTTGAGAGATTAGTTAGGCAGGGTATGTATGATCCAAGAGGCTTGAGAGGTGTTTGGAATGAGTTTTAAGTGAGTTCTTTTTATACGGGGGAGGAGGGACTCTTTAGGAAAGTGTGAAACAATTATTTTATTATATAATGATTTTCAGTATCTAAAGGTCCAAAACTTATTAAAGTTGAAGATAAGACAACTCATGGTAGAAAATAATTCATACAATAATATTTGGACAGGTTTTGGATGTTATTTTAATATTTATATTCTTATTTATATAAAATATTTATTAAAGAAGTAAATATTGCATCATTTCCGTGTCATAAATAATTTAATTTATTTAATGTCTAAAAATTATAAAAAAACTTCCATGATGTAGGAAATATTTTTATATTTATAATTAATATTTATATTCTAAATGATAACTTATATATCCATATGTAAAAATTAATTTACTAACAGATATTTGTTTAGGTCATTTTTGTCTTTACATTAAATTAATTAAAATGAAGTGTCATTATCACTCTTAAGTGGCTTCATGGGGTCCCAAAATCGACCCAAAGATACCCATGGTCTTCCATGACTCATACAATAAGGTTAGGACAAGTGTTAAGTTAATTTCTTATTATTACGATATATTTTTTACCTTGAATTACCCTATTTACCTTTAACCACGATAAATAAAAGTAAAAAGTTACTATTTCCCCAAAAATAATTTTCATCTTATTGAACCAAATTTTACTTAGTAATAACAATAATTTATGTCGGATTTTTGAAATTCAATTCATAGAAGTGGTAAAATTTCATTTAAATGAAAAAGTCAGTTTTTTGACTACTACTAGGTGGTTTCACTATGAATCAAAAATTGAAGTTTTTTAGAAAAAAATCCAAAAAATCATCCAAAGATATATTTGATATTACGAATACAAAAATGATGTCTCTTATACAAAATTAAAAACTTAGAAGTTTTATTAATTAATTTAAAATTAATTCCTGTTGTCAAAACAAATAGTGTGTTTTTAGGAAACAATATCTATCAAAAGATTGAAACTTGTTTATGCCCAATTTCAAAGTGAAATTAATTCCAGTGATCATCATTTGATTAAATGGAAAAAATATAATCTAATTAAAATTTAAAAACAATTAACAATATAATATTACCATATAAATAAATTCGAGTTAAAAATTAGAGTTTAATTGAAATACAATATTTTTGACTATTCCTTAAAAACTGAATTTTATCAAAAAATACCAAAATTTTACTCAAGGAAAATATTAATGCCCCGATTCTAAATAAGAATTTTATTTTGTCAAATAGAACATATAAAAGTGACCAAATCTAGATTTAAAGAGGTTTTTCCAACAACAGGTGGTAAATCAACCTTTTAAATAATATTAGAGTATTTATACATAAAATAAAATTCATTCACATTTTAAGCCTCTAAAATTTATTGTATAAATGTAAAAACATTTAAGAAACATGTATATTCATATTCTTGTTAGTTATGTTCATTCTAGGTAATACAATGAGTGGGCATTAACTATCATTAAAATATTAATATTATATTATTATTGTGAAATGTAGGATTTCAAAGATACCAATTGTTGCGTATCAGGTACGCCTTCAAACATCGCGTCGACTTTAGAGTAAAATTAATACTTAAACCAAATATATTTATAAATATTAAAATGTCATGTTCTTTATTCACATGGGATGTTACATCCTTGCCACATTTTGGAAATCGTGTCCCCACAATTTTAAAATTGGGCTCAGAAAGATCATTTAATGTCCCACATCAGAAAAAGAGTCTATAAAACTATCACTTTAAAAGGAAGAAAAAGAAAACAAGGGATACACGAGATAACTTATACTAGGATTACATGTAGAAATACATGGATATGGAAGGGAAAAAACATCAAATTCTAATGGAGAGTGAGAGAAAACATGATTAGGAGAAAGTTAACCACTAGAAAATCACAAACATGTGATGGGTTAAATGATCTTTGATTCCCCAGTAAAAAAAGTAAACAGAAAAAGTTTTTATTTTAAGATTATTTTCCAAAATTTTAGGAATTTCTTTATGAGCTTAACTAAAAATATAAGGAAACATATTTACTTGTTATGTATGCTTTCATCCTTTACTAAATTCCCACCACAAACTCATTTTTTTCGTCAAATTATGTGTATTCAAGATGACTTGTTCACATTGAAAGTGTTATAATCAACATATAGAGAATCACATAATCCAAAAAAGAAGAACTATATTTCTTCCATATCTTTAGACATTAACCAAAACCAAAATGGTTAGTAGTAGATCAGATAATCCCCAAAAAGGATAATATTTTACAAAAAGAAAAACTACACTTAATCTCCAAAACTTGTCAAACAAAACCCAAAGTTCCAAAAAGACCATTCAAGAAATAGTTGTCCACAAAATTATACAAAGTAATCCAAACTAATATTGAAACCCAAATATTAGTAGGATTTAATCACATTTTTTTCCATGATAAATCTTAACATTTATCTCCAAAAAATATCAGTTACTCTTAATGTCTCATACTGAAGTGTAATTAACATAATCACATATTATCTAATAGGTTACTAATTTCAATAAATAACCCAAAATCAACTTATTCTTGATTCATAAAATCATATAAATAAAAATAATTAGTCTTACTAACTAGGGAATTCACGTAGTCTAGTGGTAGGCGATAAATCCCAGTCGCACTTTGGTTGTGGGTTCGATTCCCGCATGTTTGTTTGACACAACGGGTTACCACATGGTCTGCATGTTGTCCTTTTTCAAAAACAATATAATTTTATAACATTCCAAAAATAGATAAATTCATCAAAAATAACCACAACATATTTTAGAGGTTATCTAATAACATTCATTTTGCATCCCAAAATGTATTAACTTGTAATTTCCTCAAATTCAAGGATCATATAAACCTAAATGGTTCTTTATAACTATATCCACAATATAAAATATAATTATTCCTTTAAAATAATTTTGATATATCAAACATCAGTGTTAAAAATGCTATAAAAAGTCTTCTAATGTAATCCCATCATCAAAAGAGCCTTAATAATTTTAAGCATTTCACCATCATAAACTCTACCATAACACTTGAATCCCATATATGTTGACTTATTAATCATTCAACATTCTTCATGATCCATTAACCAATCCTTTCCAACTTATTTGGGAATACTTCTTTCTTAAAAAAACCATGAGTCATATCCTAAGATTCAATAATGTCTAAACCTCAGTAAAGAAATAATCCATACCTTTCATTGGTCATTGATAGTTTTCTCATGCTCAATTGGAATGAAATTAGGTACTGGTAAACATATATTTGTATGATACTGGTGATCCATTTCCCAAAACTTCTTCGTAGGACATGTGTTTTTATAATGACCATGCACACCACATTTAAAACATTCAATTGATCCCTCAAAAATAACTTCTTTCCCTTTCCTAGAGTCAGCTAGATGCACCCTTTTTCCATGGAAGGTTCTTTTCTTTATGACCTTCATTTCAACATCTGTACCATCTTCCCGTCCCTTTGAAACATTTTCCTAGGTGTTTCTTTCCACATCCTTGACACATAGGTTTTTGAACATATATAAATTTATGATTATTACCTGAACATCCGTAAGTATTTGTTTCTTGCATATGCGATGCCTTATAAAAATCACCAAGGTTCATGTTTTCAATAATGAATCAAGATAGTTGGTTGAGAATAACCACAATAGTTCCCATTGCATCTACCATTTCATTCAATTTCTCATTCAGAAAACCTTCATAGTTTTCTTTACATCCACTGTTACTTTGATGCATGCTAGATCCAGCCGTTTACTAAAACAAAAAAGGTCAGCGTGAGTATATCACTAAAATCATCATATAATATCTTATGTGGAGGGTAAATACTAAGATGGACTTATTCATGTTATCTTAAACTCATTAAAATTATCTAAAAAAACTATGACTCCTTCCAATATGCTAACCATTATGGTTATGTCACTTATGATTGAATAACACCCTAACCTCAAAAGTTATCTAAACCGAACTCTGATACAAACTATAAGGACCTAGCCTTAAACATTACATAATCTTGAATTAGGTCAAGAATTCACACTGAGGATCATTTCAGGTTTAGAGTTTTTGAGAATTAGGCCATAACTATTTCATAACAACTTGAATATTACATATAGACACTACTACCTAGAATCTATTTTTCATAAAATAAAAAATCTAAATAAGATACATGTCTAGTTCCATGTTTTAGTTAGCATGACTATTCCTTGATCTCATCCTTGACCCTATTCATGTTTATTTCATGTGAAAAATATTTCAAAACTTGGGATGTGAATAAAAATCTTAGTAAGGGTTATAAAATAATGAAAAGAAACATTAGCCCATCAGTAAATACAAATCAATGAAACCATAATTTTTAATCATAACATACCTCAGGAAATCATAAGATTTGTGAATAACATACAAAAATCATAAATCATATAGGTAACTTATGGAATTCATAAAAAACGTACATTGTAGCTATCACTGCTACATAGGGAGTCACATTTGGAATACCCATCATAGTATATTCCTTAAATATCTTAGGAGAAACATTCACATTTACCTCCGTCACGTTACCTAATGCATTGGAGAGCTATCTCGAGCTCACCCGCCCTAGGTTTATCATGGAACCACCCGTATACGTAAACAATTCCCAATAACCATAACATTACCATAACAAATAAAAAAATTAAAAAGGAAATATAACAGTTCCACATTATAATATATCAAATCAAGATATTGAAGTAAACAATGCTCTATCAAACCATTTTCAAAACCATTTAAAACATTTAATCAAGTGATTTTTGAATCAAAGTGTCCCATACCACTTTGAAAGTTTTAAAAAAATTTATTATTTGAAAAAATTAATGTCCATATAAATATATCCTTAAAACCATTTTGAAGACATCGACATTAATGATAAATATTTAGAAGAATAAATCTTTAAAACATTTAAAATGATATTTTAGTTAAAGAGTTTTTAACAAAATGAGAGACTCTTGAATAAAAATAATTGAGGAATAACATTGAATAAGAACATTATAATATCACGAGAATAAATTTATTCATGATATAATATTCCAAAGGACAGTATATACACCGTATAATGTTTAATTGGTGCATAATGACAATGATGTCTCAATGAAATGTAAATTTAAATGAAATCCCTTATAAAAACCGTATCTTTAGATTAAGGATAAATCAATTACATAATAATGTGTTAAAAATATAAATACACTCAATATGATTTGATATTAAGTGTAAATAAATCATAGGAAATTCAGACATGTTCTTTTTAAGACAAAACCAATGACTTGGATGTTTAACTCAATGGATGGAAATTGAGTTAAAATTACTCTTATCATGTTCATATCGATGACTTGAGAATTAATCAATGGTGTTATTATGCGCATAAATATTATATCCACACAAATGTTAGTGGAAATTAAAACATAAATAAATAAATAACGATTCAACACATAATCATAGCATGACATAATTAAGAATTAGAAGATTAACCCAAGGAATGAAAATTGGGTTAAAAGGTTTCCTTACCGATTTTGTAACTTACGAAACATACAACCCCTGAAAGAAGGATCATAAGTTGAAGTTGTAAATACCAATAAATTGAAGTATATTACACAATTAATACACTGATGGGAAGTACATACACCACACAAAAGGAAATAGTGGCAAATATAGCATGAATCTCATGGGAATAAAAAGTGAGATGAAAATACCTTACCACATTATAATCAATCCATTCATATGAACAAAAGTTAACAAACAAACAATTAATCACAAAATACCACGAATATAAATAGAATCATGATAATATATATCAAATGTCTATACATAGTTCACCACATGCAATAAATAAGTGGCGAACAATGGAAATCTCCCGAAATTAAATGTGAGATAAGAAATCCCTTACCTCATGTCCAACATGACTAGTATGTTCCAGGTTCTTCCTAAATAATAAACTTATGTTAATTTCTACTTCATTAAGAAATGTTTTCCTGTTTATAATTCCTTTTATATCACTTATTACCTTGCTATACCAATTAGTAGTTTATATCGGACAATTTCTCGATGTTCAGAATTTGAGTTAAACATGAACTTGTTATAATTACAATTTATCTGTGTGGTCAAATTTACACTATCTCCAGAATGATATTAATGATTTAGTTTTCATATATATCTTATATATCCAGTATATATATGTATTTATAATAGTAGATAAAATTTGGAGATAATAAATGAAATGCACCATTCATGGAGACGGTAACCCGTACATACGCATGAACGCTACTTTCATTTCTATTTTTTACTTTAATGGAATTAAAACATAATGATACATAGGTATATTATAATTATAGTGTAATATATTATATAATATCATTAAATATATACTTTATACATCCCACATATGGCATTAACGAGTCATATCACTTTGAGGGGGCGGTAGTCCGCACTTCCTCAAATGAAACTATCGCATTTACCCATTAAGGAAACCAAAAAGGTATGATATAAATGGAAAATACAGAATTATAATGACAACATAAACATAATATATATCATATATGAATACAATTACATCTTAATGGACACCATGATAGGCGGTAGGAGATAATTGAACAATCATCTATTCGTGAGGTGTTAGTTTACCATCCACAGAAATAGTATGTTCTTTACCCATTAGATGGAGGTGTGTGTAAGTATAGTTCTAATAATTATCATAAAAAAATAATAGTATATTGAGGATACTGGTGTTTTTTATAAATTATAGGAATAAAATGTTTTTAGGGGTTGGAGAAGTAAAATAAAAGAAAATAAGTAAAGAGAAACCATTACCTTTAATTTGGGTAACTCCCTTTGGATTGAACCAAAAGGACTTCTTGAAGTGCCTTATGCCTAAGGTAAGGCTTCTATGTGGAAGATAGGGATCTTGAAAGATTATTTGGGCATGGGTTGGACGATCCAAGAGGCTTTAGAGGTGTGTGTAATGAGTTATAAGTGAGGGATTTTTATAAGGGGGAGGAGGGGCCCTTTAGGAAAGTGTGAAACTATTATTTTATTATATAATGATTTTCGGTTTCTAAATGTCCAAAACATATTAAAGTAGAAGAATAGATTACTCATGGTCGAAATAAGTTAATAAAATAATAATTTTACAGGTTTTGGATGTTATTTTAGTATTTATAATCTTATTTATTTAAATCATTTATTAATGAGGTAAATACTACATCATATTTGTGTCATAAATAATTTAATTTATTTGACGTGTAAAAATTATAAAAAAATACCATGATGTAGGAAATACTTTTATATTTCTAATTAATATTTATAGTCGAAAAGATAAATTACATAAACCAATGTAAAAATTAATTTACTAAAAGATATTTGTTTGTGTCCTTTTGGTCTTTACATTAAATTAATTAAAATAAAGTGTCATTATCACTCTTAAGTGGATACATGGGATCCAAAAATCCTCCAAAAGATTCCCATGGTCGGACATGACTCATAAAATATGGTTAGTACAAGTGTTAAAGTAATTTTGTATTATTATGATATTCGTTTTACCTTGAGTTACCCTATTTACCATTAACTGCGGTAAATAAATTTCAAAAGACACTATTCACCAAAAAATTATTTTCATCTTATTGGACAACTTTTTAGTAAATATTAACAAAAATTTATGTATTATTTTTGAAAATAAATTCACAAAAGTAGTAAAATTTCATTTAAATGAAAAAGTCATTTTTTAAACAACTACTAAGTGGTTTCACTACTCATCAAAAATTGAAGTTTTTTTTTCAGAAAAATACAAAACATTTAGCCAAAGATATTTTGGATATTATAAATTCAAAAATAATGCCTATTTTATAAAATTAAAAACATATAAGTTGCATTAATTAATTTAAAATTAATACCCTTTGTCAAAACAAATAGCGTGTATTTAAGAAACAATATCTTTCAAAAAATTGTCACTTGTTTATGTCTAATTTCAATGTGAAGTTAATTAAAATGACCATCATTAGATTAAATGGTAAAAATATAATCTAATTACACTTTAAAAACAATTAAAAATATAATTTAACCATTTAAATAAATTATATTAAAAAGTATATTTGAATTAAAGTACAATATTTTTCACTATTCATTAAAAAATGAATTTTATCAGAAAAATTCCAAAATTTTACCCAAGGTAAATTTGAATGTCCTTATTCTAATGAAGAATTTTATTTTTTCAAATATAACATATAAAAGTGACAAAAACTATATTTAAATAGAGTTCACCATCAAAATATGGTATAACGACCTTTTAAATAATATTAGAGTATTAATGCTTAAAAACAAATTCATTCACATTTTATGCCTCTAAAATTTATTGGATAAATGTAAAAATATTTAACAACCATGTATATTAATATTGTTTTTTGTTATGTTCATTCCCACAAATACAACGACTAGGCATTAACTAACATTAATATAATAATATTATATTATTAGTGTGCAATGTACGATTTAAAAGAAACCCATTGTTGTGTATCAGGTACGCCATCGAATATAGAATCCCCTTTAGAGTAAAATTAATACTTAATCAAAAAATATTAATAAATATTAAAATGTCATGTTCTTTATTTACCTGGGATGTTACACTATTCCATCCATGATCCTTTATATTCACCTGTTACCATGCCATTATTATGTAAGGGATCATCACGTTCCTATCTTCCATTAAATCCAAGATCATTGTTTGAAATTAGTCTTTTTAATTTCAATTGGATATATTGTCACGACCCGTCCTTGGGACCCGTGCCGTGACTACCCCAAGCCCGCCTTCCATAGGCCAGGGGCAGGCGACTAGCACCAAGGCATAAATCCTGACAAAAAGGGGAAGGCATTGCCTTTATAAAGTAAACAATCACCACAGAGTAAGAAAGAAGAAGTAAACACTAAGTAAAACTGGGTACAATAGTAGTGTAGAAAGGTATGTGGGCCAGAATACAAACCCAAACTAAAAGTAAAGTACAACTAGAAATAAAGTACAACAACTAAATGTAAAGAAGCAACATCAAGCTATCCACTGGAAGTCCCACCAGAAGGGTGGGTACAGATACCCTCCTCAGCTCCTCGGGTCCAGCCGTCCGCTCCGTGTACATCCCACCCAATGGTCCACCTCCAGGTACCGACTTGCTCCACAAGCCTCAACCACGATCAGCGCTGTCCGTCGTCTGCATCCAACACAACGTAGTGCGGGCATAGCTCGTGCAGGTGTGAGTATATGCTACTCATTAGGGAAACCGAGACCCTCGAAGGTCTCACAGAATCCACAAAGGATAATCGACAATGGAAAGATACAATCATGAAGTAACATCCAACACTACATAGGTATATGACCATACATATACCTAAGTCCTCAATTCCAGTTCGGCTCCAACATCTGAGCCCAAGTTTGATCACGTCCACACAGGATAGTTCAACCCAATCCACACAGGAAAGCACAACACAATCCACATAGGAAGAAAATCATTCATATCGAAGATAATGATTGAAAGTCAAGACTCAACTCACATAGGTATACTTCTTCGTAAGGTGATAGAGATGATCAGATGTAGCCACTGATTAATCTAAGTTGGGACCCACGTAGGATACAAAAACCAGCTACTCTACGAGACCCACATAGGATACCAGAACAGAGTCAAACACTACCGGACCGACGCAGGATACACGAACAGTAGTACTGCCAAACCCACGTAGGATACAAGAACAGTAGTCATCGCCATCGAACCCATGGAGGATTTCAGTACGTTCTTTTTCGCTGCTGAACCCATGGAGGATTTCAGTGCAGTCTTCATCACTGCCAAACCCACAGAGGATTTCAGTGCAGTCGTCGTTGCTGCTGAACCCACAGAGGATTTCAGTGCAGTTGTCATCGTCATCGCAGTCGTAGCCAGCTCTAGGGTTCCCGCACACAACATGCTCAATTCCGGGAGGGTCCGCTCCATGAGCCAAGGGGGGTAGATACATCAACTAACACATAGTTTGGATTTGATGTATCCCAAAGTTCCGTCTCGACAAAAGGAACTCAACGTGACAGACGACGTGTCAGTCGGACGCCCGGTCTGAGAGTTATTGGCTTTTTCGTTCCAGGGGCCCGGTTGGTTTTTAAGTCAAAACCAACCCAACCGCACTCCAATTTCATCCAAACCTCGAGCGGAGTAAGTCAAAAGGTTCGTATCACTAAGAGGAATCCAACAAAGTCGACGACATGTCAATCGGACGTCCGAAGCTCAAGTTATAAACGTTTCCGCTCCGAGGGCTCTGTTGGTTTCGTGCTCGAACCAACCCGGACATACCCAAAGTTCTCTGAAACCTTGAGTGTAATATACTAAAACAACCGTCTGGATCCAAGGATCACATCTCAATTGACGGTGCATCGATCGGAGGTCTGAAGCCCATGATACATGCGTTTGAACGGAACTGTCTGTAAATAGGGGGTTTTGGGCCCGGACCGACCCGACCCAAGACCCCCCTGGGTCAGCACGAACCGGGTCGACCCAAACTGAGTCTAGGTCTGACTAATTATGGCGTGACTCGGCTCGGCTGGGGCGGCCCGTCATGGTGTGGCTGGCCTAAGCTGGGTGGCCGGTTGGCCTAGCACGGGCGCGACCCGCATGGCCAGCTCGACGCTGGCCGAGCCGTTATGGAAGGTGGGGGGGAATCTGCCCCCTTGATTGAAATCACGGCCCCACATGGGTGCCGCTCATTTGCCAGCCGGGGGTTACGAACCCAAAGATTATCGGAAACCAGCCGGTGAGTCACCACAGGACCATCCGGTCCCGCCCCCTGTGCACCGGCGGCTCCGGTCGACCTCTCCTGCTCCGCCGCGGCCGCAAAGTGCGGCCTTGGTCTGACCGGTGCGGCGCGACGGCGCCACGCCCCTCTTCCATGGCCCCGCTCTGGCCACGACCTCTTCATGGTTCTTCGGCGAGACGAGACGGAGCCGCACCCCTTGGCCGCGGCCCGACTCCGGCCGCGCCTTCATTCGGCCTCAACGGCGCGGCGTGACGGCACCACGCTTCTTCTCCCATTCCTCTTGCTTCTGCGCGGTACTGTTGCACTGCACTTCCTTGTCCGTGCCGCACCAAGTACAACATCAAAAGGGGAGGAGGGTCAACCATGTTCGTGCGGTCCGACCTCCTCCCGTTATAATGATAACAGGTGGCTCAAGGAAAGGACAATGGACGGCAAGGAATAATTCACGAGCAAAAACAACCCCTACTTCGATGAAGTCGTCGAACGAGGTTCGTCGCGGAAGATGGCGTCGTGGAAGGAGGCTTCATAAGCATCGTCGATGTCGCGGTACACGACGTCATAGAGAAGAGGATCATCAGCATCACAGTATATGACATCGTGTCATCGATCTCTGAGGAATTATAGTTCTTCGTTGTCCTTCGTCGGAGGCTGGTGTTTTTTGTCGGTGTCGGTGCATTCTTCGCGTTCTTCAAGGAGGAAGATGAAGTTCTTCGTGGAACTCTCCCTCTCAACACAACAAAGCATCCCCTAATGAAATAAGACTTTGTATTTTTTAAATATCACATGTAATCCAACATTCCCTTTGAAATTCAAAAGAATTCATTCAATTAATTGAATTAATTGAAGAGTCTTAACAGTCCAATTAATGTGAGAGTTGACTTGGAATTTAATAAGGGGGTGCGAGTGTGTTACAAAATAATGGGGGTTTGAGGAAGTTGAAAAGGTGGGGCTCATGTGGGGCTGACCTCCCTAATATCCTATCAAGAGGGGTTAGGATATGGTGGGTCCCACATCAACTTCCATAAGTAGGTTTAAACTAATTAGAACATAAAATAAAAATTGTTGCAGAACTTTTATTTTATTCATTAGTTAACCTTTTTTTTAAATAACCACACCCAAGAAAACCTAACTCCAGAAATGTTGTTCCTAAACAATTACTAGTGCTGCAGTTTCATTGGTGCCCTCAGATTTTGATTCCGAGCACCGGTTCAAAAGTTAGGAAAACCCGCTCTTTCGTTCACAGAACGTACCCAAGCTAAACTTCAGAAATTGATTCTGGGCACACCGGGCCTCGGAATCTGGTGCCGTCTGAAACTGCGTTCTTGTAAAATCCCAAATAAAATTAAGAAAAAAATTCCCTTGAATTTTACGTGTCTTTACATTACTCCCACCTCAGGGATTTACGTCCCCATAAAGATACATCACAAACTAGGGGAACAAATGAGGGTACTGTGCATGCATCTGAGCCTCCCGCTCCCAAGTGCTCTCCTGGAGGTTCTCGTGCTGCCATCTGATTCTCACTAGAGGAATCGACTTCCCATATAGGACCCGCTCCTGCCGATCCTCGATCTCCACCGGGTCCTCTGAAAAAGTTGCCCCATCATCAACGTCCAACTCCCCATGGTCGATGATATTCGTCGGGTCATGCACGTATCTCCTCAACTGAGATACGTGGAATACGTCGTGCACCCGGTGCAACTGAGGTGGTAGAGACAGGCGATAAGCCACCTCTCCTATCCTGCTGAGTACCTGAAAAGGTCCGATGAAGCCCAGATACAACTTGTCGCCTCGTCCAAATCTCCGTAATCCACGTCGAGGTGAGACCCGTAAGAAGACGTGGTCGCCATCCTCGAACTCAAGTGGTCTCTGCCTCCTGTCAGTATGTGACTTCTTTCAGATATGACCTATCCTCATCTACTTCTAATGACCTGGACCTTCTCTATCGTGGCCTGGACCATCTCTTGTCCCACAAGTGCTGAATCCCCAGGGTCTGTCCAGCACAGAAGTGATCTGCAAGGTAGGCCGTACAATGCCTCGTATGGTGCCATCCCGATGGTGGAGTGGTAGCTGTTGTTGTACGCGAACTCCACCAAGGGTAGGTAGACCTCCCAGCAGCGACCAAAGTCGAGGACACATGCACGGAGCATGTCCTCGAGAGTCTGAATGGTCCTCTCCATCTGACCATCTGTCTGAGGGTGAAAGGCGGTGCTCAGTCATAGCTGTGTCCCGAATGCCTCCCACAACCCCTTCCAAAGCCGGGAAGTAAAGAAAGCATCTAGATCGGAGATGATAGATGATGGAACACCATGAAGCCGTAAAATATCCTGAACGTAGAGGCGCCCCAAACTCTCCACTGATCCCTTCTCTCTCATGGGTAAGAAGTGGGCCAACTTGGTGAGTCGGTCGACAATCACCCAAATGGAGTCGTGACCTCTAGAAGCGCGTGGAAGTCCAGTCACGAAGTCCATAGATATCCCATCCCACTTCCAATCCGGGACCTCCAAGGGCTGCACCAAGCCTGCTGGTACCTGGTTCTCCACCTTCACTTGCTGACAGGTGAGGCATCGAGAAACGAATTTGCTACATCCTTCTTCATACCCACCCACTACGGCTATCGTATGAGATCCTGGTACATGTTTGCTACTCCTGGATGTACCTCTAAAGGGGAAGTGTGAAACTCCCTTAGAAACCCCTCCTGTAATGTAGCCGGTACCATGGTACGTCCTCTGAAAAGGACGACGTGATCTCCTCCCATAGATAATCCATCAGGTACCTGTCCTAAGGATATCTGTGCACGCCGCGTCTCACAGTCTACATCCCCACGCTGTGCCTCTATGACCCGCTGAAGAAGTGGTGGAGTGAATGCGAGTGACTGAAGAAAGACTGCTCCATCACTATCCACGAAGAATATCTGTAAAGAGGATAGCTGCTCCGTCGCCTCCCCGAGTAGCTGAATGCCCGTCCTCCTACTGAGAGTATCGACTACTACGTTCCCCTTCCCAGGAGTATAGAATATCTCAATGTCATAGTCCTGGAGGAACTCGAGCCATCACTAGTGTCTTAGATTTTGTTCCATTTGTGAGAAGATGTACCTGAGACTCTGGTGGTCAGAGTAGATTGTAAAGCACTCGCCCATCAGATAGTGTCGCCACATCTTTAGAGCGAAGACCACTGCTTCTAACTTCAGGTCATGGGTAGCGTAGTTCTGCTCATGCTGCCTCAACTGTCTTGATCCATAGGCGATAAATGCCCACTCCTGCATCAGGACACATCCGAGTCCAGTCCTTGATGCATCACAGTAGACTACGTACCCCACTCACTCCTTCGGTAGCCTCAAGATAGGTGCGCTGGTCAATCTTTGTCTCAGCTCCTGGAAGCTTTGCTGACATCTATCTAACCACATGAAGGGTTTCCCCTTCTTCATAAAATCTGAAAGTGGTGCCGCAACTCTGGAGAAGTCTGGCACAAACTTCCGGTAGTACCCAGTTATCCCCAAGAAACTCTGCACCTCTATTACGCTGCTGGGTGGCTCCCAAGCTAGCACTGCCTCGATCATCGCAAGATCCACAGAAAATCCTGCCTCAGAGATGACGTGTCCCAAGAAGTGGAACTTGCGTATCCAGAACTGACACTTTGAGAGCTTACCGTAAAATTGGTGCTCTCAGAGTGTGTCTAGTACAACCCGCAAGTGGTAGGCGTGCTCCTCCTTAGTGGTCGAGTAAATCCAAATGTCGTCGATGAAGACCACGAAAAATCTATCGAGGTATGGCTGAAAGATCCTGTTCATGAGACCCTTGAACACTGCTGGAGCATTGGTTTTTCCAAAAGGCATAACCATGAACTCATAGTGGCCATACCGACATATAAAGGCCGTCTTCTGCACGTCCTCATCCTGAACTCTGAGCTGATGATAGCATGACCTGAGGCCCATCTTTGAGAACCAGCGTGCTACCATGAGCTGATCGAAGAGGTCATCAATCCTCAGTAGAGGATACTTGTTCCTCACGGTTACCTGGTTCAGGCGACGTTAATCGACACACAGTCGCATGCTCCCGTCTGCCTTCTTGGCGAACAAAATCGGGGAAGCCCAGGGTAAAACACTAGGTCAGATGAATCCCTTTCCCTGCAAGTCCTCTAGCTATACCCGTAGCTCTCAAAGCTCAGCGGGATCCATCCGATATGATGGGGTGGATATCGGGGCTGTCCCTGGGTACAGATCAATATAAAAGTCTACCTCTCTATGAGGAAGTAGTCCTAGAATGTCGTCAGGAAAGACGTCCGCATACTGATCCACCACTACAGGAAAGCTCAGACTCCGCACATCAACTGGTCCTTGGATGAGGCTAGCCAAATGATGAGTGATGGGCTGTCCTCTCGTCTATGTGAGTCCATCTTGTGCTACAAAGGCTCCCTTATCACCGGTGAAGGTGAACCTGCTCCCATCGGTGTGAACACACCACACCTTGCACCTAATACAGTCGATCTGAGCATGGACTATAGTTAACCAATCCATGCCCCAGATGACGTCGTAAGGCCTCGACGTCGCTACAAGAAGATCCCAGCCGAAGATCTCGCCTCCTAGAGTAATCTCACACTGCCGACACTAGTGCGTAATCGTCGAGTCTTCTCCCGTAGGAGTCTCTAGTAGTAAGGATCGAGCCAACGGCTCCGTCGGAATCTCCGAGCTCCGAACAAGGGCATAAGAAATTAAAAAATGACTCACTACTGTGTCTATAAGAACTGCAGCAAAGGTGGAGTAGACACAAATAGTACCTTGAATCATATCTGGCATGCCGTGGTCATAGCCCTCTGCTGCCTGAAGCTGAGCCTATCTCTGCCCGCCAACTCCCTGTAGTCGGGGTGGACCTCCTGGTGGTGGTGGTGGTAAAGCCTCAAAGCGTCGCCCACCACCCGCTGCTCGGACAGCTCCTCTGCCTCATCCGCCTGCTCCCTGCGGACCTCCACGGTCGACCCTATGCCTCTGCCTGGGTGGCCCCTCAACCGTCTAATGCTCCTCTTCACGGTGGGTCAGGCAGTCACGAGCCATGTGGCCCTGCCTGACGCATGCGTAGAAATGTATGCTCCTCGGAAGGCTGGCTCTGCGCCGTGTGCCCCGCACCTCTGAGCCAGTGTCCTGAGGTCGTCCTCCTGAAG
The DNA here is from genome assembly GCA_963277665.1 of Viscum album. Lineage (NCBI taxonomy): Eukaryota > Viridiplantae > Streptophyta > Magnoliopsida > Santalales > Viscaceae > Viscum > Viscum album. The sequence goes on along the minus strand of OY728121.1, from coordinate 196,739,012 downwards.
GTCTGGTCCAGTTGGACCCCTGTGACGTCCGTTGACTGCCAGATGCATATGACTCTGCTACGTGTCGCCATGCGGTAGGTCTCGCTGCTGGTGTAGGCTCATCAAGAAAGCTCTCTATGAGAAGGGCTCGCTCCAGTACTCCTGCCTGTGTCGTAATGCTAAGGGAGATCATCGATGCCCTGATCTCATGCCTCAGTCCCTACTCGAAGGTCCGGGCCAGGAAGAATGGGTACCATACCATGTCCGTCGAATAGCGTGAGAGATCGGTAAATCTCGCCGAGTACTGGGCGACCATCATGCTGCCCTACCGCATCTGTAGTAGCTCCTGGATGCGCACCGCACGGAGGGTGGCTGGGATGAACTCTGATCGAAAGAGGCTCTTGAAGTCCGTCTAGAGGAGTGATGCCTCATCATGCACCTGGAGCATCAAGCTCCACCATCTTCCTGCTGTAGTGTATAGGAGGCTCGCCACAAGGATCCTCATGAGGTCAGCTGGTGTCCCCACTAACCCGAAAAATCGAACTACAACCTCTATCCAATCCTCGGCTGCCTGAGGGTCCATCTCCCCGTGGAACCTGGGTGGTCTCTGGCGCTAAAACTCATGCATTGCACTAAGGAGACGTGCACTCTCAGCGGTTGGGGCTAGTGGCGTCGATGGCTCGGCGGGTAGAGGTACCACTGGTGCCTTCGCTGAAAAAGGGCCATGCACCGAGGCCTCGTCGCTCGGTGGGCTGTCGTCTCGCACAAAGCTCAGAACCCTAGCTGGCTGCCGTCATGGGGCCATCCTGAAAAGAAACTGGTGCACCATGGTCAAAATAGTATACCTGGTGAGCTGACACAATGTAATCAAAAAGAAAACTTTTGAAACACACATGCAATCAATGTTTTCATGCATTGAGTCGGAAATCAGAAGTCAGGGTCTTGGTGTACGGATACATCATCCACTGCACCAACACTGGACTCCCGGAACTGATAACCACACTCTATACCCTTAACACTATTGCTTCACATAGAAGAAAGATCAGAGTCCTGAGTTCTGTGGTAGAACCGAACTCCTCTGAAACCAATTTTTCACGACCCATCCTCGGGACCCGTGCCGTGACTACCCCAAGCCCGCCTTCCATAGGCCAGGGGCTGGCGACTAGCACCAAGGTGTAAATCCCGACAAAAAGGGGAAGACATTTCCTTTATAAAGTAAACAATCACCACAGAGTAAGCAAACAGAAGTAAACACTAAGTAAAACTGGGTACAATAGCCGTGCAGAAAGGTAAGTAGGCCAGAATACAAACCCAAACTGAAAGTAAAGTACAACTGGAAAGAAAGTACAACAACTGAAAGTAAAGCAGCAACGTCGATCCATCCACTGGAAGTCCCAGCTGAAGGGTGGGTACATATAGCCTCCTCATCTCCTCGGGTCCCGCCGTCCACTCCGTGTACGTCCCGCCCAGTGGTCCACCTCTAGGTACCGACTTTCTCCACAAGCCTCAACCACGATCAGCATTTTCCGTCGTCTCCATCCAACACAACGTAGTGCAGGCATATCCCGTGTAGGGGTGAGTATACGCTACTCAGTAGGGACCCCGAGACCCCTGAATTTCTCCCAGAATCCACAAAGGATAATACACAAAGGAAAGTTACAATCACGAAGTAACATCCAACACTACTTAAGTATATGCCCATACATATACCTAAGTCATCAATTTCAGTCCGGCTCCAACATATGAGCCCAAGTTCGATCACGTCCACACAGGGTAGTTCAACCCAATCCACACAAGAAAGCACAACACAATCCACATAGGAAGAAAATCATTCATATCGAAGATAATGATTGAAAGTCAAGACTCATCTCACACATGTATATTTCTTTGTAAGGTGATATAGATGATCAGATGTAGCCACTGATTCATCTAAACTGGGACCCACGTAGGATACAAAAACCAGCTACTCTACCAGACCCACGTAGGATACAAGAACAGAGTCAAACACTACCGGACCCACATATGATACATGAATAGTAGTATTGCCAGACCCATGAAGGATACAAGAACCGTAGTCATCACCGTCGAACCCACAGAGGATTTCACTACGGTCTTCGTCGCTGCCGAACCCACGAAGGATTTCAGTGTAGTCTTCATCGCTGCCGAACCAACATAGTATTTCAGTGTAGTCATCGTTGCTGTCGAACCCACGAAGGATTTCAGTGTAGTCGTCATCGTCGTCGCAGCCGTAGCCAGCTCTAGGGTTCCCGCACACAGCATGCTCGATTCCAGGAGGGTCCGCTCTACAAGCCAAGGGGGGTCGATAAATCAACTGACATGTAGTCTGGAGTTGATGTATCCCAAAGTTATGTCTCGACAAAAGGAACTCAACGTGACAGACGTCACGTCAATCGGACGCCCGATCTGAGCGTTATTGACCTTTTCCTTCCAGGGGCCCGATTGATTTTTAAGTCAAAACCAATCCTACTGCACTCCAACTGCATCCAAATCTCGAGCGGAGTAATCCAAAAGGTCCGTCGCACTAAGAGGAATTCAACAACGTTGACGATACATCAATCGGACGTCCGGAGCTCAAGTTATAAGCGTTTTCGCTCCGAGGGCCCGGTTGGTTTCGTGTTCGAACCAACCCGGACATACCCAAAGTTCTCCGAAACCTTAACTGTAATATACCAAAACGACCGTCTCGATCCAAGGATCGCATCGCAACTAACGGTGCACCGATCGGAGGTCCATATCTCAAGATACAGGCATTTGAACGGAACATTCCGTAAATAGGGGGTTTTGGGCCCGGACCGACCTGGCCCAAGACCCCCCATGGATCGGCCCGAACCGGGTCGACTCGAAACGAGTCCGGGTCGACCCGAACCAGGTCCGGGTCCGACCCATTAGGGAGCGGCCCAGCCTGGCCGGTGCGTCCCGGCCCGGTGCGGCTGGCCCGACCGGGGCGGCCTGTTGTCCTGGGGCTGGCGCAGCCCGCATGGCCAGCTCGGCGCTGGCCAAGCCGTTGCGGAAGGGGGGGGGGCTTCCCCCCTTGATTGAAACCGCAGCCCCACGTGGGGGCCGCTCCTTTTCCAGCCGGGGGTTATGACCCTTGGGCTTCTCAGAAACCCGCCGGTTTGACCAGCCGGTGAGTCACCGCAGGACCAGCCGGTCCCGCCCCCTGTGCTCCGGTGGCAAGCGGCTCCGACCGCCCTCTCCTACTCCGCCGCGACCCTGCTCCGGCTGCGGCCTCTTCGTGGTTCTCTGGCATGAAACGACGGTTCCGCACCCCTTCGTCGCGGCCTGACTCTGGCCGCGGCTTCGTTCGGCCTCAACGGCGCTGCGCTTCTTCGCCCGTTCCTCTTGCTTCCGTGCGGTACCGTTGCACCCCGCTACCTTGTCCGTGCCATGAGAAGTACAACATCAAAGGGGGAGGAGGGTCGACCATGTTCGTGCGGTCTGACCTCCTTCCGTTATAACGATAACAAGAGGCTCAAGGAAAGGAAAATGGATGGCAAGGAATAATTCACGAGCAAAAACAGCGCGTACTTTGATGAAGTCTTCGAACAAGGTTCTTCGCTAAAAAAAGTCATCGCCGAAGATGGCGTTGCGTAAGGAGGCTCCGTAAGCGTCATCGACATCGCGGTACACGTTGTCGTGGAGAATAGGATTGTCAGAATCGCGGTACACGACGTTACATCATTGATCTCCGAGGAATCATCATTCTTCATCATCCTTCGTCGGAGGATGGCGTTTTTCGTCGGTGTCGGTGCGTTCTTCGCATTCTTCAAGGAGGAAGATGAAGTTCTTTGTGGAACTCTCCCTCTCAACACAACGAAGCAACACCTAATGAAATAAGACTTTCTATTATTTAATTATCACACACAAGCCAACATTCCATTTGAAATTCAAAAGAATCCATTCAATTAATTGAATTAATTGAAGAGTCTTAATAGTCCAATTAATATGAGAGTTGACTTGGCATTTAATACGGGGGTGCAGGTGTGTTACAAAATAACGGGGGTTTGAGGAAGTTGAAAAGGTGGGGCTCGTGTGGGGCCCACATCACTATATCCTATCAAGAGGGGTTAGGATATGGTGGGACCACCTAAACTTCCATAAGTATGTTTAAACTACTTAGAACATAAAATAAAAATTGTTGCACAACTTTTATTTTATTCATTAGTTAACCATTTTTTTAAATAACCACACCCGAGAAAACGCAACTCCCTAAAAGGTGTTTCTAAGAAATTATCGGTGCCGCGCTTTCATTGGTGCCCTCAGATTTCGATTCCAAGCACTGGTTTAAATGTTAGGAAAACCCGCTCATTTGTTCACTGAACATACCCGAGCTAAACTTTGGAAATTGATTCTGGGCACACCGGGCCTCAGAAACAGGTGCCGTCAGAAACTGTGTTCTTGCAAAATCCCAAAGAAAATTAATAAAAAATTTCCCATGAATTTTATGGGTATTTAAATATATTTTAATGATTTTTAATAAATTAAAAACTATCCATTTTATGTTATTTTAATGAGATATAATTTATCCCCCTCATTTGGACCCTTACCTAAGTCGTTACTATGCTGAGATTCCGTAAGTGATTTATCAGTTCTCATTTACATTCAAGAACTTATTTTATATTTTTCATATTAATTTCCATTTAACATGTCGAGATATTATGTTACACATACCCCTTAATATCAATTTCATGTATAAATTATGAATTCCCCTTTCCCTCTCATCAACCCACTTTATGAATTTCTATGTGATGCCATTATGCTGCAGAAATGGCATTGTGATTTTCTCGGCCAAAGTCATCATTCAGTGAATACCATAGCGATTCCTTTTTCGAGGATATTCATCCTTAAGCATATATACTTATTTATTGAGGACTTATATGTATGTATTCCACATTACTTTATCTTGGAATAAATGTGATGTTCAATTAAACCATGTTATATGATCTATGTGGAACACATTAGCATGATATATAAATGATTATGAAGCATTCACCCTGGTAGTGATCCAATGCATTGGGTGATGTTTAGTATCATGATGAATATTGTTGGGATATGGGTTTTTTAGATTCCCTTATGGGAGTTTTGTCCATCATGAATACTTTGCAGTTTATCTTTGACTTATGTTTATGATGTAGTGTTTTATGTTGTTTCTACATTTCCCTAATATGATTTTCATACTAAGTCATGCCTAATTATTCATGTTCCTTTGTTACTTGTTGATATGAAATGTATAACATGTGTTGTTATACCCATATTATGCCATGGTTACTCCCTTACTGGGCTTTATATCTCTCCAATTTCTTACGCATGTCCTTAGGTTATCCCATGTAGTGTTAAGTACGAAGGAATGTTTTGGTCGTCTAAAAGAAGTTTTAAATAAAGAAGTTGTATTTATTAATTTAAGTTGTTATGTAATATTCATAATTTCCAAATATTCTATACATCTGGATCTTATGAGTTTTATTATGTTCAAATCTATGTAATAAATAATGTTTAAATTTGAATAAAATGGAATTCTTGTAATAGTTGGTATCAAATTATTGGTTTAGTTATTTTTGGTATTAGGTTTGGAAGACCCTAGCGAAAACCGTTAGGGATAAGACTATGTGAAAGAAAACCTCCCGAAATTTTGATAAGAATAGATTAAATTTTTTATCAAGAAAATACATCACTCTCTCGATACTATAAGAGGAATTGGTTCTGGCACAAATATACCTAGGAGTAATAACTCCAACAAGGTGTTCCAAGCTTGACTTAGGGTAACCTGGTACATGACAATAGGCCTTACTACCCACCTAGTTTGAAACTTCTTGTGGATATGATTTGGTAAATTCATAAACTCATTACAAACAATTATTAAGGGAACAAGGTAAAAAATACCATAGGAATTTATGTTAGTAAGTAGATCATGGATAATATCCACTAGAGCCTCGAAACACATAAGTTAAGTGGATAAATGTATTTTATATGTTATCCCTTTAATGTCACTAGATTCCCATTTATGTTTTTAAATACTCATCCCTAATTTTCCCTTTATTCTAGCCAGTGGATAGTAATATGAGGAATCATGTTAATAATCGATGCGAAGGGTAACGTGATGATTTCCACAATAAAATGCCCAACCTGATGGGAGAAAGAATCAAAATCTTTGTCATTATACTCTCTCAATTAACCGAAGTTCTAAATTGACACCTGGACCCAAAGGAGTGCCAACCCCCCTAAGAATGAGTAACCCACAGTCATGAACATCATATGTCAAAGGTCACATACTTTCAGTTGATCATCTGATCCCTTAACTACATAGCAATGTATCAATTACATTGAAATGATATTCTATATCCTTCAATGTTCCAAACAGGAGAAGTATTTTCTAACTAATTATCATACGGAGGGTGAAGAAGATCAATTATGGGTAATGATCAAGAATAAAAATATTAAGTAAGGGATCAAATCCTTGGAGTGGAAGGAATTATGGAAAATGATTTTTTATAAATATTTTCCCCTCACCCTCCATCTAAATATGGAAGGATATTTCCTTACACTCAAGAAACATTATGGAGATTTTGTTGAGGTGTATGAAGAAAAATTTACAAGACTTGCATGATAATCATTTAATTTCTACATTACCCCAGAATGAATAGTTGAATTATTCTTTTTTTGGGATAAATCTAAGACAACAAAAATAATTGGAAATCCTTGAATTTAATTGTTATGAGGAAATTTTCTGATGTTCACTCAATGTAGAGTTAGAGATCGATGAATCTTAGGGGTATTAGGGGGATAAGAAGCTGAAGTTGGAATTTAATTATAGTGGTTTTATGGATAAATAAAATGGTTCTTAGAAATTTCAGCACCCCCCATTGTCCACGGTGTGAAAAGTAGCACCCTAAAAATTGACTTAGGGGAACAAGGAAATGATTTAGGTGTAGAAGTGAATGGAACCTAGCCAATGATTGCTGATAGGAGAAACCCACCCATGTGATAGAGGAAATGAATGCCCCAATCAACCCTCAACATGTTGTTCTTTGCTATAACTTCAAGGTACTTTGTCAATTTACAAATCAGTTCCTTAATCCATGGGTAATTAGAGGCAACCAATAACATCCATGATAATAAGGGAGAGATTTTTCCATCACTACCACTGAAGTGAATCTCAATAATGATGTGGTAAAAAGTATTCTAGTTATTCATTCAAAAATATAGAATGTACTTTTTTATTATGGTTCTAAAAATAATTTTGTATCCTGAATGTTTAGTAGAAAAATCCAAACACCACCACAAATTATGGAAGTAGATATATCGGTGAAAATAGAAAATGAGGAAATTATTTCATCCCATATATATAAATCCTCCACTATCAAAATTTCTGGATTGAACTTCTTGGTGAAACTTAACATACTTCCCTTGGTGGAATTCTATCTAATTCAAGGAATGGATTATCATTTCCTATATAGAGCCAACATAAATTTCCACAGGAGGGAAATCACTCTTGATATAAAGAATCAACCACCGATTCTATATAAGTTAATGGAGGAGGATGAATATTCCTCACCACCATCATCCCAATCATGGATATTAGTACCCTATGAGAATGTATATCTAGTTTAGATAATTATGTATACAAAAAAACCATCCTCTAAGACATGCCTATTGTGAGGGAATTTGTTGATGTGTTTCGTGAGAAATTTCTTGGTCTTCTTTCTAGCTGAGAAGTCAAATGTTTGATAAAAAATATACCCGGGGTGTTTATAATATCCAATAATCTATATAGAGTGAATATTGTGGAACATAAGAAGGTAATGAAAAAACTACCAGAGAATATGGATAAAAGATTTATAAACCCAAATGCTTCACTATGGGGTTCACTAGTTCACTTCATCATGAAGAAGTATGGGTCAATGTGCCTTTGAATTGATTATCGAGAGCTCAAAAAATTCATGATAATGAACAACTAGCCACTTCCATGAATTGATTAATTGTTCGATGAATAGAGTTTTTAGAGATTATCTCGTCAAATTTTTGGTAGTCTTTATAGATGATATTCTAATATACTCCAAAACCAAGGAGGAGTATCAAGATTATCTGAGAACTATGCTAAAAAACTTGCGAACGGATAAGCTCTATGAAAAGTACAACATGTGTGAGTTCAAGTTGAAGGAAGTCTCATTGTTGGGGTATATCATCACATGAAATGGTATATCTATGGATCCTTCCAAGACAAATTCAATTGATGTATGGTCAATTCCAACAACTATGATATATATCCACACCTTCCTTGAGTTAGTTGGATATTATCCCCCACTTGTGAGATATTTATCATGATTTTCAAAACCTCTTACCAATCTAACTTGGAAGGGATTCAAATTTTCATGGAATGAATAATGTGAATAAAACTTTATGGAGTTTAAAAGGAGGCTTCTCACTGCCCCTATGCTCACTCTACCGACAAGTGGGTAGATTTTCATAATTTTTTGGAATGATTTGATGAATGGATTGGAAAATGTGTTGATGAAAAATGACAAAGTTATTTCCTACACCTCAAGGTAGTTGAAAATTCACTGGAAAAACTATCCCACAGATGATCTGGAGTTAGCATATGTGATCTTTGCATTGAAAATATGGCATAAAATTTTCTTTGGGGAGAAGTGTAAAATATATACGGATAAAAGAAGTATCAAATATATATTTACATAGAAAGAGATGAATTTGAGCCAATGATAATGGTAATACCTTGTCAAGGATTATGAATTCTCCATCCACTACCATCCTGGGAAAGTGAATAAGGTGGTGGATTCCCAAAGTAGAAAGGAATCAACAATTCTATCACTGATGATAATTGAGAAGGGTATGATATTCTTTGATTTGAAGAAGGTGGAAATGTAAATAATAAATAATGTAACATCATAAATCCTTCCAAAAATGATTTCTCATTCATCTATTTTGGAAATGTTAAAGATTCTCAAAAAGATGAAGTGAGAATTCATAAGAGAGTTGAATCTATCAGAATGGTAAATCCACATAGTTCATGTAACAACTCGTGATTTTATGAGATATATAATTTTTAATTTCTTTGATGTCTTCAATTATACACTACAATAAGATTAGCTTGTACTATACACAACACTGTATTAGCTTACAATATACGCAATACTATTCTTGGCTCGTGTTACACACAATTTCACGTTCGTTTTTTGGAAATTATTCTACGCAACAATAAGTATAGATTTTTTTTAATGTATAAATGAAATAAGTTTTGATTATTTTATATGCAACACCAAACAGAGCTTTCACTACACGCATCCCTGACTTGGCTTTCATTTCACGCAATCAAGACCTTCCTTGATAGCGTGTGTAGTACGCAATACCGAGTTTCACTAAACAACGATATATTGTTATAATATTATTATGAACTAGACGTTATGAATATTATTAAATAAATTTTTAATTTTATAACATTTTTATCCATCTTACACATTTTCTAGAACATGGAATGTTAACAAAATAAAATTTTCAGGTAAAATAAGTATTTTTAAAAAAATGCAGATTTTCCGCCTTTTGATGGCACACCCACATTAAATCTAGTTTTTGAAATGTTTATAATTTAAATTTAAAAATTTAAAATTCTTCTTTGGAATCAGGATATAAAAATTTACTCTAGATATATTTTTCATATTATTCTGATAACTTTCATATTTTATTGAATAGTAAAAACACACTATATTTTAATTAAAAACAACATTTTTCATTGAGATAATTTATATGGTTAAATTATAATAGAAAATTGTTTTAAAGAATAAATATAATATATTTTTACCATTTAATATAATCAATTTCATTAGCATTGATTTTACAATGAATTCATAAGTAAAATAATTTCAATCTTTTTCAATGTTTTAACTTTTAAAACTCATTTTCTTAAAAGCGGGATTAATTTTAAGTTAATTTCTGCAACTTCTGTGATTTGAATTTGGAAAAATGGATTATATATTTTGAATCAGTAGGTCCAAATTATCTTAATAATCAACTTTATATTTTTAGGCATTATGAATTGTAACTACGGTAAATTTTATTTACCATAGTTAAAGGTAAATCGGGTAATTAAGGGTAAATATAAAATTATAAAATTACCCTAAAACTTGTCTTAATATAATTGGATGATTATATTTTTTTTTCTAAATCCTACTTGGGTCGAAATTGAATCTAATGCAACCCACTTGTATTTGATTAAGACCTTTAGTTTATTTTATTTAAAGGAAAGTGAAATATGTCTCACTCAAACTTTAATAATTAAAGTATTTTTAATATAATGTTATACAGAATATAAATTAGGTTATAAATACTCATTTGAAATAAAAAATGTTTTTATTTATCATGGTAATTTATTTGTAATTTTTAAGAGTTATTTAATTACCTTATTATCTTATACATTAATGATGCAGAAATTATTTATTTAGTGAAAAATCAATAATATAGTTTTTATTGAAATAGTAACACATATCAAAAGGCCCAAAAATATGAAAAGAACTTATTGGTAGTGTATATATAAACCCTAATCAACCACAGGCCGAATTTTGGACCATTTGGATCCTTATAAAGGTGATTATGACACTTATATTATTTTATTTTAAATGAATCCAAAGTTGTCACCTTCATAATTTAATAAATATATCAATTTACATGTTGTGATTTTAAAATGATAAATTCGGGTAAAAGTATTATTATGAAATATATGAGAATTATCTTCATCATAGTATTTTATTTTTAATTTTGATGCAACAAATAAGTATATTAACTAATTATACAAAAACGATGTAGTAATTATTTTATTATGAGAAATATCAAATAAATGGTTTTAAAAATATTAAAATAAATATTATATTAACTATTTAATGCGATCCAAGATTTTTCTAGATACATATGAGATGTTATGAATCTTTTAAATATTTTATTTCGAACATATATTCTATATGGATTTTATTTAAATTCAAATAGTTGAATAGTTTCAAAATTGACACTATTGTTATTTTATAAAAATAACATATTATAAAATTGTTTGAAAATCACAAAAATATTTAAAAATTATAAATTAAAATTTATATGGTCTATAATTTCTTATGTTATCCATGTTTGGAGAATTCACAACACATAAGTAATTATTTATAACAATTTAAAAATTAGAATCTTATTTTCACAAATAAAATTAAATATATTAAATAAGGATAAATCAAGTTGATAATGTTTAAAATAAATTCCAAACATATCTAAATTTTATTAGTTGATGAGATTACAACCCTATATCATCTAATATTCGGATTTTATTTATTTCTGGAGGTTTTTAAGTGGTCTTGAATTTATTATAAATTAATATTTCTTATGTTTCCAAAGGTACCCCTCTTCGCCCTTATAAAAAGGGCACCCCTTCCCACTTCTCTTCACACCCATTGGAGCCTTGAAGATCAGCCAAAACCTACCCATTCCCCTTATCAACTTCCCTAGAAAAATTTTAGAGGTTTTGGTCTCCTCAAAAGTCCATCTCTAGTGCCTTAAGAGGAGGTTAAGAAGAGGCGCATCAAAGAAGAGGTAATATCCTTTACCGATTCTTTCCAATTTATTTTTTCTTCTACTTATTTTTCTTTATTTGTTTCATCATTAATTAAAAACATAATAATCACTCATATCACACCCATACCCATGCGTTTATTTTATTTTAGTATTTCTATGACTTTAAATTATTTTGCTGGGGTCCGAGGTAAGTGCCAGACTAAATTTCCGATTCTTTGATAAAAAACGCACATTTGGGTTCGACAATGTTGGACGCGCAGGCGGAGCGCGATGCCGCGCAGCTTCCCCAATGCAACTGCATGGACTTTTTTAGCTTTGAAGAACTAAAATAAATAGATATCATTTTAGTATGTCATGTAAATTTTTTTATGGTTATTAGGAATTTTAATATTTTCATGAAAACCGAAATTGTTATTTTTATTATTATCAAAATAAAGTAAATACTTTTATTATTTTTATTAGTGTTATTATAAATACATCAATTGAAATTAATGCTTCATTTTATTTTATTTATTTATTTTTTCTAATATTTATTCTTATTTTTATTTTTACTTTTATTTATTCCTTTTTTTCTCCCTAACCTTTTTGGCCTAGGTTTTTATCCCATAGCCCCCTTGAGTGCCACCACCCCTATCTCTCTCCAATTTCTCTCTTCTTCTCCCCGCACCCCTGTATAGCGCGCACAGCCCAGCGTCTCGCCCTCCAATCTATCCGCTGCTGCTTCCCGATGCCTCGCTTCCAGAAGATCCTCCTGTTTTTTCCCTTCTTCACACAGCATTAGCAGACTCCACCTTTGCAGCGTCCAGCCGCCAAACACCCCAGCTATGTCTCCTCACTTCCTCTGTCCACCGCACACCGCTTCTATCCTAGTGCATTCCCCCCGATCGCAGTCCTCATTAGGTGCGACCAGGCCCTGTCGATACCCAACCTGCTTCGCCCCCCTGCTCCCCCATGCACGACGCCTCTCCCTCCATCCCTCGGTTCCCCCTTGATGCTTTTGAGAAAACCTACCCCATGCCTTCCTCTATAGCACCGCCTTGGACCCGACCACCCTCTTCGCCTTCTACCGGCACCTCGAAAACACCTATCCGTAGCAGCCCCTCTTCGCCCTTGCCTCCGGCCAGAAAAATCTGAAGTTTTCCCTCCTCTTATCCATGTGCAGCGCGCCCAACATCTCCCCCCCATATGCCGCTCTCCCATCCTGCCCGACGCACCCAAAAACCAACACCCAGTATAGACGGTTCTTCTCTTTCTGTGCACTAGCCAACCCAAGCACTATTCCGAGCCCCGTTGCCCCCTGCTCACTCGGCGCAGCACTGCTTCCCCCTCGGACGGACAGCGCGCCTTCACCTAGCCTCCGACAAGGCCTCCCTCAAGCCGTGATGCCCCCCTCCTTGAAACCTTTTTTTTTTAATTTTACATTATTATTATTATTATCATCCTTATTATTATTTTTATTATTATTAGCGTTATTATTATTATTATTATTTCCATTATTATTATTATTATTATTGTTATTATTAATCTAAATATTATTGTTATTATTATTATTAGTATTATTATTATTATTATTATTATTATTGTTATTATTTTTATTATTATTATTATTCTTATTATTATTATTGTTATTATTGTTATTATTATTATTCTTATTATTATTGCTATTATTATTTCTATTATTATTTTTATTAGCATTATTAATATTATTATTAATATTAATATTATTGTTATTATTATTATTACTACTACTATTATTATTTTTATTCTTGCTTTGGCCTTTGCTTTGTTAGGGGGTTTTATCAACTTATGTTTTTTGGTAGGATTATTGTTTTGGAACCCGCGAGAGCGATTCAGAGATTATGTCGCCGTCACTCTTTAGTTTCAAGGGCGTTGGACTTTACCACTCATTTTCGAACGTGTGTCGTTTCATCGCGTCGTGTATCCGAGTTAGGTTCCCATTGCACCGCTTTTTAAAATTTAAGTTACATTATTTCCTGCTGTTTGCGCACACTATTTGTTCAAGTTAAATATTTTATTAATTTTAGTAAACATGAAATATTATTAGAGAATTGTTCTTTTTACTTAGTGTAAGAAAGTGGTGTTTATTTTATACACAACACATGAAAAATTTTCTTGATGAGTGGAGACCCAATAATGAATGAATGATAGTTTGGATTTTAAACATAATTCACGGAATATAAAATAGAGTTCTAGTTTAATGATAAAATATTTATTTTGAATCATGAACAAGTACTTTGGTTCTTTTGAGAAATTGCACGATTGGCTCTTAAAGTTTATTTGCAAAAATATAATGTTTTGGTTTTGTTTCATAAAAATATTGGCAGCCTGTGAAGTAGTGTTTTTGGGGTTCTTTAAATGGTTTTAAACTGGGCTTGTTCTTATAAAGAAGTTTTACTTTTTTTAGTTGTGATTGTGAAAGGTATTTAATGCCCGTTTGGCACTTTATGGAAAATCATGTGATTGTTTTTTTGAAAACCCTCCTAGGATAACTTTCCTTCCTTAGATGCAATTGATTGTTTGGGAGGCTGCTCTTAGAGACTCCTGGGTACTTGAGTAGTTGAAAGGCAAGAGGTTGTTCCATGGAGTGGATCAGGGTGATTCATGTTGTGCTTTATATATATATATATGATTGGATGCTCCGTTGGCATCAGTTGGCTCACCCCCTTTCCAAACAATTTAGATATGGGAATCTAGCATATTGATAGAATATTCTAAGAATGATTGCTGCACTGGTAGGTTATGGTACTGACCAGTGGCCCATAGTAGGTGGATATATTGGGTTTATTACTATAGGATTTTCCCTCGACCTACCTGAGAGAGGATGGTTGAGCGTATTCTGCGTTTTGATTTCATCTTGACGTGTCGATAAAGATGATTTCTCATGTATTGGTGTCTTCTGGTTTATTCTCGATCTCCTAGGTTCACCCATGTCTATTCGGATTTTGTTGATTGCTGTTGTGATTATGATTCTCATATGTATACCTACATTTCCTTTGATATGTGTTTTATTTGTGCATTTCTGGTGTATTGTTTTCCTTGAAAAGTGGTAAATTTCTTTTGATTAGGTTTTTAAGAAATGATTTTTAAATGAAAGTTTTTAATCATCTTTGTACAAATTTGAAAACACAAACATCACTTTCCCTTTCTAGAAATACATTGACACTATTGAAATGAACCCAAATTTTGAAATGGTTATGGGTAATGATTCATATTTTCTTTTTAAGTAAAATAATTAAAAAAACATACTTTTATAAATTGTAGTTCAAACTTGAAATGATGTTTCTTTTATTTTAAAGGTAGTGCATTGGGAATAGATATCGGGCTAGCCTACTAAGTTTTAATACTAACACCTATAGTTCTTTTCTGTTTTTTAGTGTTTCTACAGGCTATAACTTGAGTGTGCTCTCCTAAGGCGACAATTGATCGTTGAGTCAGAGAGAAACCCACGAGGTCGCACGGAGATAGTTCGGACGTCGTGTTTGGTCAGTTTTATTTTTCTTCTATCCCTGTTTATTCACTTTATTTGGTTTATTTATTCTACACTGCTCTGTATTATTCCTTCTGTTTTATTTATTAATATTGTGAGAAATCATTCCCACAGCCTCTGTTGATGCTGTGGCACTTGTCGCCAGCCCGGAAGGATCGGGAACGCCTCTCGGGCCATGTCGCGGACCAGTTCGGGTGACCGGTTCATGGTCGACTCGGGTTGGTTCATGAAAAAATATGACAAAATGGTATCAAAGAAGGTCAGCTCTTAGTAGACCTCACTTTTCAGAGTTCCCTTTGATATTTGAGATGTCAAGGTAGAAAGAGTAGGATTGTTGGGACTTGATGGGTAGGAGCAGGAAGAGCGTTGCGAACTCTTGCTCGTTCTGATCCTCGGGTTTCCAGGGGAAGTCCAGTTTAATTTGTTTATCTAAATTTTTATAGAAATGTTTTTCGATTGGGATATGACAAACGGAGTTGGGCTAATAGTCCTAAGCCGCATGGCCTGGAAAGCCCTATGGAGCAAGGGTCATGGTCCAAAAAGACTCATTTTGTCAGTGACGTGATTGACATATGACTGCCAACCATATAGTCAAGTTGCCCACCGACACTAGTTCCCTATTTCAGATGTTTTGGGTCTGCTGTGATTTCTGAAAGTGGTTTGAATAAAAAAATGGTTTTTGAAAAAAAAAATGATTGTTTGAAATGACATGTTTAGTTTGTGGACTGTTTTAAAAGAAATGGTATGAATGATTTGTTTTTGGAAAATGATGTTTCTTTGTTTTGACCTTGGTGTTCCTATGAGTTCTCACATGCATAGTGGTATGTTAGAAATGTGGATGGATTTTTGTTATGATGGATGGATTCCTGGGGTGGCACAGCTACATGCATGTGAGTGAGACTCTAAAGAATACCAATGGTAGGGGGTTAACCCACCAATCATGTTTTAAATTAAAGATGTTTTCCAAAAGAAAAGTTTTGATGTTATGATAACTTGTTTTCTCATGTTTCGAGCTTGTCACTGATGCAATGTTTCATTTTGAGGATTTTATTCACTCATTGAGATGGCTTTGAATGTGTTTGTGACTTTTCTTGTCCAGCGGTTATCCCTTGAGGCCTCGATGAGTGATCGTAGTGTGGTTCTTCAAGGCTTTGTTTATTCACCAGTATTTCTCTTGGGAAGAAAGGGTGAGAAAGGAGACGGAGATGTGTTGTTTGCAGCAGGGCGACAAATCCGTGCTGGAATATTTCCAGGGCTTTGTGGAGATAGTACCTTTTGATTCAGGGTATGCCATGAATGACCCCATGAAGGATCGATGCTTCGAGGCGGGTCTCCGCCCTGATCTACAGTCGAAGGTGTCAGAGTCCAACCTAACTTCTTTTGTCGATGTGGAAAGGAATGATTTTCATGTCGAAGCCGTGATGGAAGGAGTGCTCGAAGTTTTCCTCCCTCCTTTGATCCTTATGAGCGGTGGTGATGATTCTAGAAAGGATATGAGTAAGAAAATGAAAGTGGATGGAGTAGGTCGTGGAATCAAGAGGCCTCAGATCTTTCATCAACCTATTTGGAGTGAGAGATTATTGTCTGTTTTCAGTGTGGCAAGCGGGGTCACAAGAATCCGTCATGCCCAGGCACCCCGAAGCCCTGCGAGGCATGTGGACGCCTGGGTCACCTGCGACGATTCTGTCGAGGCTTTGCTAGAAAGCCTCACAGAGGAAGTTCTTAGAAGTGATGTGATGTTGGGTCTTTGTTCAAAGTTTTTGGTGTATGTTTCCTTCCAGTGTAAGGGATATTTTATGGTGGCTGTTGTATGGGTGTTGTTTTGGGTCTGAAATGTATGGGAATGTCATGTGTCTTTTGATGAATTCCAATTTTCAATTCCAGGATTGTTATATTTCAAAATTATATCCTTTCATCTATTAGATCAAAAGATGTAAGTTTCTTATTGGGATTATCATAACCAGACTGCGAGGCAGGAGACGCTTCATCGATTAGAGCATCATCCAAAGGCCTCGGAGTGAAGCCGGCGCGTAGTCAGGAAACTCCGGGGAAATTTTAAGGAGTCTGGTTAAAGTTGTGCCTCTACCGTGTGGTGAGATAGTTCTGGTGTTTCTTCTTTGGTTTCTCTATCATTGTAGTCTTCCTCTTTTCGCAAAGTGCATGATGGACTTATCCCTCACGTAATGTCAGGAATTGTGCCTTTTGGATGTAAGTTTCTGATTAGTGACTTTGCGTGGGCCACCGAAGTGAATCAGTTGCGACTTTGGTTTGTTTTTATCCCTAAGTGGTGAGTCGTGAGTAGTTTTCCGTCCAAGTTTCAGTTATCCAATCCTTGGTCCCTCCCTCCCTACCCATGGGGTAAGTGTTTTTTTTGGTTTGAGAAGACCTTTTGGATCAACTCCTATCCCTTTAGGATGGGGATGTGTGGTTTAAATGTTATGCTGTGCCTTTTTATAGCTTTAGTAAGGCCTGGTTCTGGCCAAAGTTGGAATTCTGGTTGGTTGCTAATAGGTCAGTCCTTTATGGTGGGGAGGTCCACTGTGAGTCTCTTTGGGTTTTTTCTTAAGTTGGTATCGGATGCTAGTGCGGTTCTTATGGCGGGGAGCCCGTTCAGGCCTCCCCTCTGTTGGTGATTTATTTCGGGCAATGAGTTTCAGTCCCGCTGGTAGTCGTTGCGATGTCCTTGGGATAAGAGGTTGGATGGCATTGTGTGGAACCCTTAGGTGTTGATCAATCGGATGGATAGTGTGGTGGCTTTCCGGGGGCGAAAATCGTTATGGTGGAGAGAATTGTCATACCCTGACCCATGAATTTTTTTATTTTATGATTTTTTGACTTTAAATTATTTTGCTGGGGTCCGAGTTAAGTCCCAAACTAAATTTATGAGTCTTTGATAAAAAACGAACATTTGGGTTCGACAACGTTGGACGTGCGGGCGGAGCGCGACGCCGCGCGGCTTCTCCCATGCAACTGCGTCGCCTTTTTCGGATTTGAATAATTAAAATAAATAGATATAATTTTAATATCTCATTTAAATTTTTATTATGGTTACTAGGAATTTTAATATTTTTATGAAAACTGAAATTGATATTTTTATTATTATCAAAATGAAGTAAATACTTTTATTATTTTTATTAGTGTTATTATAAATACTGCAATTTAAATTAATGCTTCATTTTATTTTATTTATTTGTTTTTGTCTAATATTTATTCTTATTTTTATTTTTACTTTTATTTATTTATTTATTGATTTTTTTTCACCATAACCTTTTTGTCCTAGGGTTTTATCCCGTATCCCCCTTGAGCGTCGCCACCCCTATCTCTCTCCCATTTCTCTCTTCTTCTCCCCGCACCCATGTCCAGCGCGTACAGCCCGACGCCTCGCCCTCCAATCTGTCCGCCGTTGCAGCCTAACGCCTTGCCTCCAACGGATCCTCCTGTTTTTTCTCTCTTCTTCACGCAGCATCAGCCCACTCCAGCTTTGCAGCGTCCAGTCGCTGGACACCCTAGCTCCGCCTCCTCCCTTCCTCTGTCCACCGCGCGCCGCTCCTATCCCGACAAATTCCACCTGGCCGTAGTCCTCCTTAGGTGCGACCATGCCCCGTCGATACCCCACATGCTTTGGCCCCCTGCTCTCCCATGGACGACGCCTCTCCCTCCGGCCCTCAGTTCCCCCCTTGCTGTGTTTGAGAAAACCAGCCCCGTGCCTTCCCCTGTAGCACCGCCCTAGACCCGACCTCCCTCTTCGCCTTCTACCATCACCTCGACAACTCCTATCCGTAGCAGCCCCTCCTCGCCCTTGCCTCCGGCCAGACAAATCCAAAGTTTTCCATCCTCCTATCCCTGTGAAGCGCGCCAAACATCACCCCCGGATGCGGCTCTCCCATCCCGCCCGACGCACCCAACAGCTAACACCCAGTACATCCGGCCCTTCCTCTTACTGCGCACTAGCCAACCCAAGTGCTATTCCAAGCCCCGTCTCCCCCTGCTCACTCGGCGCAACACTGCTTCCCCTCGTCCGGATAGTGCGCCTTCACCCAGCCTCTGGCAAGGCCTCCCTTAAGCCGTGAGGCCCCCCTCCTTGAAACATTTATTTTTTTACGTTGATTTTTATTATTATCATCTTTATTATTATTTTTATTATTATTAACATTATTATTATTATTATTATTTTTATTTCCATTATTATTATTATTATTATTATTCTTAATATTATTGTTATTATTATTATTAGTATTACTATTGTCATTATTATTATTATTATACATATTATTATTATTATTATTATTATTATTATTATTTTTGCTATTATTATTGCTATTATTATTATTATTATTGTTATTATTATTATTATTATTATTACTATTATTATTATTCTTGCTTTGGCCTTTCCTTTTTTAGGTGGTTTTATCAACTTATGTTTGTTTTTGGTAGGATTATTGTTTTGGAACCCACGCGGAGCAATTCAGAGTTTGTATGGCCGTCACACTTTAGTTTCAAGGGTGTTGGACTTTACCACACATTTTCAAACGTGCGTCATTTCATCACGTCGTGTATCCGAGGTAGGTTCCCATTTCACTACTTTTTAAAATTTAAGGTACATTGTTTCCTACAGTTTGCGCACACTATTTGATCAAGTTAAATATTTTATTAATTTTAGTAAACTTGAAATAGTATTAGAGATTTTTTTTATTACTAAGTGTAAGAAAGTGCTATATATTTTATACACGACATATGAAATAATTTCTTGACGAGCACACTCCCAATAATGAAAGAATTCCCGTTTGGGTTTTAAACATAATTCACACAATATAAAATAGAGTTCTGGTTTAATGATAAAATATTTCTTTTGAAGCGTGAACAAGTACTTTGGTTCTTTTGAGAAATTGCCCGGTTTGTTATTAAAGTTTATTTGAAAAAATATAATGTTTTGGTTTGGTTTCATAAAAATATTGGCAGCCCGTGAAGTAGTGTTTTGGGGGTTCTTTAAATGGTTTTAAACTGGGTTTGGTCTTATAAATAATTTGTACTTTTTTTAGTTGTGATTGTTAAAGGTGTTTAATGCCCTCTTGGCACTTTATAGAAAATTATGTGATTGTTTTGATGAAAACCCTCCTAAGATAACTCTCCTACCTTAGATGCAATTGATTTTTTGGGAGGCTGCACTTAGAGGCTCCCGGGTACTTGAGTAGTTTAAAGGCAAGATGTTGTTCCATGGAGTGGATCGGGGTGATAACTGTTGTTCTTTATATATATATATATGATTAGATGCTCAGTTGGCATCAGTTGGCTCACCCCCATTCCAAACACTTAAGACAAGGGAATCTAGCATATTGGGAGAATATTCTAAGAATGATTGCTGCACTGGTAGGTTATGGTACTGACCAGTGGCCCATAGTAGGTGGATATATTGGGTTTATTACTATGTGATTTTCCCTCAACCTTCTTGAGAGAGGATGATCGAGCATATTGTGCGTTTTGATTTCATCGCGACATGTCGATAAGGATGATTTCTCATGTATTGGTGTCTTCTGGTTTATTCTCGATCTCCTAGGTTCACCCATGTCTATTCGGCTTTTTTTGACTACAATAGTGATTATGATGCTCATATGTATACCTACATTTCCGTTACTGTGTGTTTTACTTTGTGCATTTATGGTGTATTGTTTTCCTTGAAAAGTGGTAAATTTATTTTGATTAGGTTTCTAAGAAATGATTTTTAAATGAAAGTGTTTAATCCTCTTTGTACAAATTTGAAAACATAAAAATCACTTTCCCTTTCTAAAAATCCATTAACACTAATGAAATGAACCCAAATTTTGACATTGTTAAGGGCAATGGTTCGTACTTTGTTTTTAAGTAAAATACTTAGAAAAACATACTTTTCTAAATTGTAGTGCAAACTTGAAATGATGTTTCTTTTATTTTAAAGGTAGTGCATTGGGAATAAATATCGGGCTATCCTAATGAGTTTTAATACTCATGCCTATAGTTCTTTTCTGTTTTTTAGTGTTTGTATAGGCTATAGCTTGAGTGTGGTCACCTAAGGCGACATTTGAAAGATGAGTCGGAGAGCGACCTAAGAGGTCGCACAGAGCTAGTTCGGACGTCGTGTTTGGTTAGTTTTATTTTTATTCTATTCCTGTTTAGTAACATTATTTGGTTTATTTATTCTGCGATGCTCTATACTATTCCTGCTGTTTTATTTATTTATATTGGGAGAAATCATTCCCACAGCCTCTGTTGATGCCCTGGCACCTGTCGCCAGCCCGGGAGGATCGGGAATGCCTCTCGGGCCATGTCATGGACCAGCTCGGGTGATCGGGAATGCCTCTCGGGCCTTGTAGTTCACAAGGTTGAAAAAATGGTTTAATAATTTTCATATCATGTAGTTACTCATCAAAAAAGGTTTTGTTGATTGGTTAATAGATTTTATGTTTCTAACATAAAATATTAGGTAGTTGATATAAATGGTTACCCACTAAATTTTCAGTTCCCCTTTTTATCCCTAATTTACACATCACATTCCTAAAATAAAATATCCACCGTAGAATTCTTGGTTTTTCATTTTGTTTCTTCATTATGAATCCGACTGCATGATATTTTGTGAAAATAGTTTCTTTGGAACAGAACACGTAATGTCAAATTTTTTCCAAGACAACCAATGTTTATAAATTCATTGTCTATTTTTATATACTTATCTTGAAAATTATCAAAAGTCCTAGATTTATATGCTATAAAATGAGCCTGCTTATTTAATATTTGACTCAAAACATACCCTAAATAAAATTATGGTGCATTGGCATCAATTCAAAAATAAAATCCCATATAGGTGGTTGTATAATTGATAAGGATACTAAAATCTCTTTTAGATATGTAAATACTTATTTATAGCTTTCAAAAAAGAGAAAATGAGTGTTTTCTTGGAGGAATCTAGACCATGTTAAAGATATCTTGTTGACAAATTTTATATATCTTCTATATACACCAACATGGATAGGAAACGATCATACATCCCTAACTATTTATGGAATGATAATGAATAAATGATATCAAAGTTATATTTATCAACTTGGATTCCATATTTGGCTAGTACATAGAGGATAAAAATTTCAACATACAATAAAATATGGAATGTATCATAGTTGAGATCAATACTATTATCATTTCATTTTTTGAGGATAATAGTAAGATTTTGTGTCCAGGATCACCTTCAGATCAACCACTAGAAGAAACACCACCAGAACATCATTGGGTAGAAAAAATATTTGGAATAAAACCCATGATACTACAATAGGAAAATGGATGAAACACAAACCCATGTTACTATGCTACAACAAAAAACCACCAGAAGACACAAACATGAACTATTAGTGTAATGCGCTAAACCAAGATGCATGGAGCCCATAAATTATTTTAATACATTGGAATGATTACGAGGAATCAAATCCTGAAGGACCGATCAGTTTAGCATGCATGGATAATATATTAAAAACATAAAATTTTCATTACAATTAAAATAATAAAACATAACATAGATAATAATTTTAGAACTCCATTATTCTCTTAGATTAGCCGGACTTATCGACCACAACATAGTTCTTGGCATCCTGAAGAATTAAAACATAAGAAATGGGTGACCTCAAATGCTCAGTAAGGGTAAACAATATAATGAAAGCTATCATAAATAAGCATAAACTTTTATGGAAATGTATAAAACTGTAATAAAATCCTTGTATACATAATAATTTGCATAATATGGAAAGATTAAATCAATTAATTACAATTAATCATTCACATGGATATTCTACTAGTCGAATAATCACATGTAATGTCAATAAATAATCTTAGAATGAGGAAATGTATAATGGCGGACATACCCTCAAGGTATCTTTCCAAGACCATACATGACCATACCATCAAGCCCTCATGTCAAAACACTAGTTTGTCTAATGAGACCTACCGATGCATCGAGGGGCTATAACGGGCCCACCTTCCACTTACTATGTCCAATGCATTCCTCTTATGAAAGGGGTAAAACATAACATAAAAATTAGTATTAAATCAAACATACTAAATGTTAATACATTAACCATAAACCATGAATGGTATCAAAATAGAACATCCAAACTCAAGAATAACATAAAATCTTCAATACAATATACAATATTTTATCATAAAAAATTGACCACAATTGTGCATAAAATCCAACAAAGTATGTTGACATAGATCAAAATAATGTAATAAAATCATTAAAAATTATCTTGAGACAAATAACACTGATTCATTGAAAATTATTTATTAAAAATCCAAACACATATAAAAGAAGCCATTTAAAAATAAATTTTTGATTCAAAGTGTCCCATACCACTTTTAAAATTTTTAAAGTAAATAGAATTTTAAAACGTTAATGTCCATATAAATAAATCCTTCAGAAACATTTTTAAATTATGGTCATTAAAGAGAATGATTTAGAAGCATAAATCATTAAAACATTTAAAACTATGTTTTAGTTAAAGAGTCCCTTAAATAAAAACATTAAAATATTCCTTTTGAAAATATTTGAATGAAATTCAAAATAGATTCAAAATTTTCTTTATAATCCTTTATATACATATAAATAAATATGTAAGATAACATCAAGAATATTGAAATGGAGAAAGGATTAATTCTTTAATCATTCAAATCATCCCACACAACTTTGAAAATTTAAATGATAAGAAAAATATCTTCAAATGAATCATTATATAAGATTAAGATAAATGTATTCATTGTATGAAAAATAATAGTGGAATTACAAACACTGCACACAAGACATAGGTGGTTAACATGGCTTATATCTCACGAAAATTAAAAGTAAGATAGAATTCCCTTACCATAGTTATGAAACTCTTTGTACGTGTTTGAAACTATTGTATAATATTTGTTAACATATTATTAACTTATACCAAAATCATAATAATTTTTAGGATATCATATATGATTCATTTATGAATTTATAATACTCATTTATTAATAATTTCCAAGTTAAAGCAACATTTGGAGTAATAATCGCTTTCTTTATCACATCTGTTTTGACTTGTTATTCTTGTTCGTATTACTTAGATCATGATTTAATTATTTCTAGAATGTATAAAATGATTTATAGATCATGTAAATTCAGAATACATATATATATATATAATATAGATATATGAAATGGAATACACCGTTCATGGAGATGGTAGACCATACGTACCCATGAACGTTGTTTCTGTTTTCTTATCATATTGAATGGAAGTAAGTGAATGAAATATATTTACACACACACACACACAAATATACATATTATTAAAATAGAATTATTATTTAATATATTTAATACTTATTCATAATTTTTTAAATCATTCTTTGATGGTGAATGTGGAAGATAAATCTCACCGCGTTGTGGAAACGATAAGCCATACGTACACACGAATGGTGATAACATTTTTAATGGTTAAATAGTATGTAATTGGATGGAATATGAATTTTAAAGATACAATATCATGTTATATTTATCATTTACAAATTTTATATTCATAATTATAACCATATAAATAATGTGTACATGAAAAATAGTTTACACCATAGTGTGGAGATGGTTAGCCGTACGTACACACGTATGGTTATATTATTTTTGGTAGGATGGGTAAAATAAGGAATATGGTTGTTTCATTATCACAAAAAAATATACGAATATAATTGATTTTGTATTTACTATTTATTATTTAAACAACTTAATATTTGGAAGTATAAGAAGAAAAGAAATTTGAAAGAGTTTGATAAAATGATTACCTCTTTTTCGGGCATCTTCTTTATATTTGCACAAAAGGACTCCTTTTGATGGATTTTTTCCCAAATTAATTTCTATATAATGACGTGAGGGAATTTGGGAGAGGAAATGGGTAGGGGTTGGTTGAACCAAATGGATTTGGAGGTGTGAATAAATGATAAGGATAAGTTCCCTTTTACAAGGGGTTGAGGGGTACTTTAGGAAAATATTTAAATACTAATTCCTTATAAATTGATTTTTGGTTTCTATGAGAATATAAGTGATTTATTTTGGGGATAATGTTATTATGGGCTAAAATCCTATCATCCATTATATTTTAGACCTGTTTAGGGAATAAAATTAACCACAAATTTTTTAATTAACCCTTAGTTAAATAGTTTAACTCTAACCGTATGTTAATGCATTTTTACACTACATGGTTAATATATTTACTAAAAAATTAAAAAAGAACCTAAAGTGAATAATTTATGAAATTTTTATCACTATAAAAGTTATTTTTCTAAACCTTATATTTTTATCACTACATGGTTAACATGTATATGTTATTTATAAAAATAGTGGATGTCATTAATTAAGTAAAAACATATTTATTTTAATATCATTAGTATAATTTATTTGCTTCTTCAATTATTAAATCAATTATCACACCATCATTGTGTCATAAATAAATTTTTTTATTTAATTTATAAAAATTATAAATAAATTATCATTATATATATAATTTTATTAAATTTTTAATGAGTTTTTACAGATGAATTAATATTATTTATAACCCTATATTAAAAATGATTTATTTATTAAAATTTGTAAATGAATTTTATAAATGATCTTTAAATAAAATATAATAAATATGTTAATTTAACACAAATGGCTTAAAAAGGATCAAATGCTTTCCTCGGGGTTGATTTTGGTTGGAAAATCACTTTTCCAATGAAGTTAGTACAAGTGTGATGGTAATTTTATATTAATATAAATTATTATTCCTTTAATTATACTATTTAACTTTAACCATGGTAAAAAAAATTCAAAAGTTATTAATCACTAAAAATTATTTTGATCCTATTGAACCAAAATTTTCTAATTGATTATGAACATGAATGTCTGTTTTTTGAAATTCAATTCAAATAAGTCATAAAATTATGTTTAATGATAATATGGAAATGTGGCTAGAAGGTGGATAAAAAAATTCTAAAAATGTTCAAATAATTTTTATATCAAATTATATTATAAAAATAATTACAATGAAATAAATTGGGTTAATATTTTTATAATTTTTGTATAGTGATATTAAAATAAATTTGATGTAAAACAATTATTCAAATGAAAAATTTGCGTTTTTAACAACAATGTAGTGTTTCCACTTGTCATAAAATATTAAATGTTTTCAAAAAATACAAAATATTTACCCTAAGGTAATTTTTATATTCCAAATTTAAAAATGAAGTCTATTTTACCAAATTCGATTTCTATGACTATTTAAACTTTTTTATTATTATTCATAGAAGGGCATAAAAAGTATTTCCTTTAAAAATAGTATTTCTAAACGTAAAACTATTATACTGAAACATATACATTTCAATATAAATATGTTTTATTTAAGACAAAAAATTTTAAATAAAATTTAAATTATTTATTATAAAATGTTTTAACCTTAAAAAATATAATCCAATTTCCAACTCAATTCATTCCTCCTATTAGACATATCTAAAATAATTCTATCCAAACTCACTGTCCAAAAAATTTATACTAAAGGTCATGAAACATAATGTTTATTTTTTTGTCACATAAAAAGCATGTGAATAACGTCATCATGTATTCTAAAAAAACATGGTCATACACTGAATTACCATAAATCCATTTTTAATACTTCCATTCTTTGTTATTTCTTATGTAAAACATAGAATACTAGATATAATCCTCAAATCCAAAAATGTTGAAAATACCAACAATGATGGAATTAATAGACCATTAATCCATTACAGGGAATCCAATAATATCGAATATACTTTATTGAAATCTACTATAAATCTATTACTACATCATTAACTCAGTATCAGAAACATATTAAGGGTTATCAGTCCCCCAACCATATATTTTCCAATAAATTTTAACTTGCAACTGTGTCACTTTACTTGGTATGATAAAATCTCAAATCAATAATGAAATAGTAACGAAATAAAATCCTCATTTATTTTCATAATTAATATTACCAATACATCATTGATACAATAATAAAGTTAAATAATTGTTTAATAATAACATAATAACAACAATCATTCATCTTTGTCCATGGTAGTATCATAACATGATTATTATCCAATAACATCATCTAGGGTATACTCTAATAATTGGAACATTGATTTTCATAGTCTCCCATGGAATCGCAGATGAAGAATTGTACATTGGAAACCTTTTTCTTACCCTTGAAATCACAAACTTGGTTTCCTTTTTCCCCACATTTATAACAAACTCCTTTTCCCTTCAAGAATTTTCCAGGGTGATTTTTCCACAGTTATCACATATGGGAAGATAATTCTTTCCCTTGTACCATTTATCCATATTTTTATCTGACAACCTCTTCTTTTCTTGCTTCCCTTCAAAGATATAAGACTCAAGGAATTATTTACTTATCTTATTAAAACATGACACTATTTATTCATATGATGATAATACAGGGATACTATTTTCATTCAAAATGTTGGCTTAAGACCATGAATGATATGAACCTTTGTACTATATGGATCATGTGTATTGGTGGAGTTCTCATTCCTTCTACTGCGTTCCATTTCTAAATGAAAAAATACACTAGGTTAGATCATACCGTAATGTATAATCCAAAAACAAGAAAAATACTAAGCATTAATTTAAGATTAACACATATCTAGTATCATAATCATAAAAAAGCTTTCTTTGGGGATATATTTACTCCTAAATCCTTCATAACGGTTAGTATAATTTTTTTGAATTATCCTAATCATATTCCCTGGGAGTGTCAAACTAGGTGCGTAGTAAGGGCCATTATCATATACCAAGTTACCCTGAGTCAAGCCTAGAACACCTTTTTGGAGTTTTTACTCCTAGGTAGATCTGTGCTAGAACCACGCTCACTTGTAGTATCCAAATAAGGATGTATTTTTTAGAAGACCCACATAATCTCTATTTTACATAAATTTTAGGATGTTCTTCTATACTAATCCTCAAATTATATCTTAGGATTATGATCCAGAATCTACGTTTTCTAAATATATTTCTGAGTTTATTGCTACAATTCCTCTAATACCAACTGTAACCCCCCAACCCTATAAACTAGAAGTCGATGCATTATTTTAATACATTGGAATGATTACAAATAATCAAATCCTGAAAGACTGATCAGTATAGTAGTCCTAGAAAATAGATTACGTACCTGAACTTTACATTACAATTCAATACCTAAAACACAAAATATATAATACTTTTAAAATTCAATTATTATCCTATTTTAAGCCTATATATGAATCATTAAACACATATTAACATCTTGGGAAAATAAAACATAAGAAAAGGGTGAGCTCAGATGCTCAGAAAGGGTAAACAATATAGTAGAATCTATAAAAAAAATGAACAAACTTTTAAGGAAAGGTATAAAACTGAAACAAAAGCATTCTAAACATAATAATCAGCATAATATGGAAGAATAAATAAATAAATTCCATTTAATCATTCCCATGGATATTATACTAGTCTAACAATCACATGTAATATCAATAACTAATCTCATAATGAGGGAATGTATAATTACACACAAACTGTCATTGTCTCATGCCTAGACCATACATAACCATACAATTAAGGCCTCGTGCTAAGACACCAGTTTGTCTCATGATAACTACCAAGGCAAAGAGGGGCTATTGAGGGACACAGTTGTCATATACTATGTCCAATGTATTCCTCTTATAAAATGGGTAAAAAATAACATAAACATTCATATTAAAACTAACATTTGAAATGTTAATACTTTAACCACAATCTAGGAATGGTATCAAAATAGCACATCCAAAGTCAATGATACATTAAACTCTTCAATACAATATAGAAGATCATTTCATAATCAATTAACCTCAATTAATCATAAAATCTAACATAATATGTTGACATATATGAATATTATCTAATAAAATCAATTAAAATTTTCTTGAGGGAAATACCCATTTTCCATTGAAAACCATTTATTCAAAAGCTGCACTATTATAAAATAAGTATTTTAAAAATGTATTTTTGAATTAAAGTGTCTCATAATAATTTGAAACTTTTTAAAGGAATTATCATTTTATGAAATTCATGTCTATATAAATAAATCATTAAAATAAATTTTGAAAACATTGTCATTAATGAGAAATATTTAGAAGCATCATTCTTTAAAACATTTAAAATGATGTTTTAGTTAAAGAATCCATTACATAAAACCTTAAAAATATTAATTTCATTTTTTTGGAATGAAATTGAAAATGGGCATAAAGTTTTCTTTTTAATCCTTTATATAAATATAAATAAATATTTATGATAATATCAAGAATATTGAAATAGAGAAAGTATTCCTTCTTTAAACATTCAAAGCATCCCATAACACATTGAACATTTAAATAATAAGCTCCATATCATCAAATTAATATTTAAATACAATTGAGATAAATTTATTCATGATATGAAATATGATAGGTTAAGTACATAAACCACACACAATAAATTGGTGGTAAACATGGATTATATCTCACTAAAATTAAAAGTGAGATGAAATAAACATACCTTAGGTACGATAATTTCTTTATGTATCTGAAACACCTATATAATGATATTAATCATATTACTAACTTGTAACAGAATCATAATTTTTTTTATTATGTCATATATGATTCATTCATCATTTTATAATACCCGTTTGTTAATAATCTCCATGTTAAAACAACATTTCGGGTAAAAATCCTTTTATTTATCGCCCTTGTTTTGACTTGTTATTCTGGATTGTATTACTTATATCAGGATTAAATTACATAAGGAATGTAGAAAATGATTTATATATCATATAAATTCAGAATATAAATATATATATTAGATCGATAAATGAAATTGAATACACCATTCATGGAGACGGTACGTCGTAGGTACGCATGAACACTGTTTTCGTTTTCTTATCGAATTGAATGGAAGTATGTGAATGAAATATATGTAAAAACACACACACACACACAAAGATGTATATATATTATTCCAGTGTCATTATTATGTCAAAAATTTAATTCTTATTCCTAATTTTTATAATCATTCTGAATGGTGAATGTGGATGATGATTCTCTCCGCGTCATGGAGACGATAAACCGTATGCACGCACAAGCGACAATATCAGTTAATTAATGTTAAAATGGTATGGAATTGGATGGAATATGAATTTTAACGAAATAATATTACATTATATTTATTATTTATATCTTTTATACTCATCGTTATACCCATTGAAATAAAGGGTACATGAAAAATAGTTTACACAAGGGCGTGGAGATGGTAAGCCGTACGTACACACACATGGTGATATTTTTTTAGGATGGTTAAAAGGGGGAATATGGTTGTTACAAAATCATAAATATAGATCACCATATAGTATATTCTAGAGTTATTATTTTACTATATAAACAACTTAGTAAGTTGAATTAGTAGAAGAAAAGAACTTTGAAAGAGTTTGATAAAATGATTTCCACTTTTTTGGCTATCTCCATTTGATTTGGACAAGGGCACTCTTTAATATAGATTTATTCACAAAGTAAGACCTATTGGATGATTTGAGGGATGCTAGGAGAGGAAATGGGTAGGGTTTGTCTAAGACAAAGGGCATTGGAGGTGTGAATTTAAGGGAAGGAGAAGTTCTCTTTTATAAGGGGGCGAGGGGAACTTTAGGAAAATCTTGAAATATTAATTTTTTATAAATTTATTTTCGGTTTATAAAACCTCAAAATTAATTTATTTCGAGGGTATGATGATTAATAGAATAAATCCACTCAACCAAAATATTTTGGACTTGTTTAGGACATAAGATTAACTTTATCTTTTAGAATTAACCCTTAGTTAAATAGTTTAACTCTTACCATGTATTCTAGTATTTTTACACTTCATGGTTAATATAGTTACAATAAAAATTAAAAACAAACCTAAAGTGGATAATTTATGTAAATTTTATCACTATAAAAGTTATTTTTCTAATCCTTACATTTTTATGACTTTTATATCAATTAAGAAAATAATATTTATTTTAAGATATCATTTATGTCAATTTTGTTACTATTCAATATTTTCATTTCTAAAAATAGGAAAAAACAATATAAATTTTAAAAAATACCTAAAAAATTTCATAACATGTATATGTTTTTATTAAAATAGTGTATGTAATTAATTAAGTAAAATTATTTTTATTTAAAAATATTAACATCATTTATTAGATTCTTCCTTTATTAAATCAATTACCGCATCATCATTGTGTCTTTATTAAATTTAATTATCTAACGTCTAAAAATTATAAATAAATTATCATTATATAGATAAATTTATTATCATTATAATTAATATTTATAATAAAATTTCTCTTTTGTATATACCTATATTAAAAATTATTTTGTTATTGAAATTTGAAAATGACACTTTTAACTATTCTTGAAATAAAATATAATAAACATCTTAATTTAACACAAGTGGCATAAAAATGTTCATATTGTTTTTACATATTCTTTATTTTGGTGGAGAAAAACTTATCTAATGAAATTGGGACAAGTGTTAGGTTAATTTTATATTATTATATTATAATTTTCACCTTTTATTACCCTATTTACCTTTAACCATGGTAAATAAAATTCAAAAGTTACTATTTATAAAAAAATATTTTTATCCAATGAAACCAAATTTTTCATTATAATTACAATTATGTATTTCCATTATTTTAAATTCAATTCACATAAGTGGTAAAATTATGTTTAATGCTATTATGTAAATGCGGCTAGAAGGATGGCAAAAAGACGTTAAAAAAGTTCAATGAATTTTTATATTTAATTTTATTATAAAAATGATTACAATGACCGAAATTGGGTAAATATATGTATTATTTAACTATTGTGACTTAAAAATCAATTTAAATTAAAATAATTATTTAAATGAAAAAGTCAGTTTTTTTAATAATAATGGAGTGTTTTCACTAATCATCAAAAATTGAATGTTTTCAGAAAAAAAAAATCACCCTAAGCTAATTTTGATATTTTGAATTCAGAAATGAGGTCTATTTTACCAAATTTAATTTCTATGAGTGTTTAAAATTTATTTTATTGTTGTTCCCAAAAGTACATAAAAAATAGGTCCTTTAAGAAAATATTATTTCTAAATGTATAAATATTTTACCGAAACATATACATTTCACTATAAATATGTTTTTTATGTGAAAACATTATAAATAAAATTAAAAAATTATTTATTATAATTTATATTACTATATTTAATTAATATGTTATAAATATATCATTTAAATAATTACAATACTAAAGTGTGGTTTCGCAGAAATTCAATCTTGCATGTCATGAATGCCAAGTCGGTGTTCTGTGCAAAGAAAGATATGGAAGATAACATACCATGAAATATTGGTGTGTTACAATTAGATGCAATGATAAAAAATTAAATGAGTCTTAAGAAAAATACATGATATTTTGTGGCTCTGAATGACTACATACTCCGTAGGGGAATTCTTATTTACATTATTCAGAGTAAATTAAGATGATTATAATGACTAGTACAGAGACATCATAATGTGATAAAACCCAAATAATATATTAGATCTCAACTAGTGATTCTGGGATCCACTACCTTCTTATCTCCATGGGTTAAAATCAAGAGATTCTAATCATCATGGTTGAACCTCTACTTTCTCAATGTGTCTTACTACCTTAATTGGATCACCCAGTGCATTGTTCCCAAATTAAAATTATTTAATAAGATATACTTCAGGGATTATCATCCAATTAATGGAATATTAGTGATAAAATATGCTGTAAACTTCAGGATATCAATCTCCTAGGGCTTATAGTGACCCGAACCTCAGGCATTACCACTCCCATCATCACCTTTTGGTAATAAAATATTAGGTCTATATATCATTTTCATGTGGTGGTCATAGTTTACTTAGTCAAAAAATGATTCTCACATGTACTGATGTAGAAATATTCCAGTTCAGTGTTATTATTTGTGGTTCATGACTAAGTACCTCCATAAGCATCCACACACATCCTTCATTCCTCATGAATTCTTATTAGCAGCTGTATGGTTCCCCAACTGTAATATCTAATCATCTTAATCCTATAGAGGCACAATGTCACGCCAATAAATACATGAAAAATACCATTGTCAAATTTTATTCCATATTCCATGATCTCTATATCTTTCATAAGTCATATACTCTTTCCTCCAACAGTGTTTGGATGAATTGTTACCTAAGATTCTTGTGTTTTGTCATGGAGTGAATTGTTGGGTTTTTTTGCTATGTGAATCTCACTTTCTAAATTAAAACTATCATCACATAACTATTATTTCTTTTGATATCCACCAAAAACCCTCTCAATATTATCATCACCTTATCTACTTTCATTAATGATATATACATATCTTCCATTGTGAAGAGTGCTACTATCAGCTGAATCTTAAACATCTAGCTCAGAGCTATTCCACTAAAGTGAACCCATAATTGGGGGTTGTATTTTGAGTTGAACGATTGTTACCCTAAGAGAAAATATGACACCAAGAGATTTTATGATATGGTTATCTATAGATACATTTTATTTCTTTCATATATTTCTATACACACAAAACCATGTTTAAAGGAACCACAATTTACTATAAAAATAATATTCTTTAATATGAAACATGTTATTTAGCCATTAGATTTATCGGTATGAATAAGACAAAATAAATTATGAAACTTTATTTTTTACCCCTGGAAAAAAATAACTCATTGGTTATCAATTGATTATAAATAAAAATATTAATCATTTAAAAACAAAATAGATGATTTTTCAGAAAAATTATTTTTATATTCAAAATAGATTTTTATATTAACAAATAAAAAAACCATTATTGGTGATTGAATTTAATGAAATTTATATATTACATATTCAATAACTAATTTGAAGTTCATCTAATTTTTTTTCTAAGTATCTGATAATATTAAATCAATTTTTTTTTAAAAATATATTTGTCTGAAAAACGATTTTCATTGAATTTTTATAATATAATTTAAAATGAATTTATACAACTTATAAAAATTGAATCACTAAAAATAGATCCCATATTGGTAATTAAGAGATTCAAATTTGGTAAATAATTCCATTTTATTTTTAGTCATTATGAATAGTAACCTTGGTAAAATTTATCACCTCACCAAGTGTAAAATGGAAAAAACTCAGTTAAAAAATTGGGACAAGGCTTTAAATTTCACCTAACACTTTCACTTAACCTATTGGATTAGTGGAGTTAAAAATTTAGAATTAAATTCTAAAAATTATGTTGACTTTGTTATTTTTTTTCTTTTATTATGACATTTATATTATTTTACAAAAAAGATAAATAAAAAATGTCACTCTCTTCACCATAACAACTCGAAATTTTTATTACAAGGATAATTAGAGGATAAGTTCAGTTGCACATATTAATTTTAAATATGAAATATTTTTTTATCTCAAAAATTTATTTATAATATTTACTGATTTTATAATTACCATAAATGGATTTGAAATTCTGATACAATATTTATTCTATTAATAGAAAAATAAAATTAATGATTTTAGAAATATTTAATGTAAAAAAATTAGGTATAATTATCATTTTCCCCAAATTGTTTTGATAAAAATAACATGTTATGAATATTTTAATGGTTTATATTTTAATTCCATTACTGAAATGTTCTCTTTAATGTTAAATGAAATAAATAATGTCAAAAATGATATTTGAGATATTTGATATTAAATAATATTTTATTAAATTATTTAAAAATCATAAAAATATTGAAATAAGACAAGTAGGATGATAAATATTTTAAAATTTCATAAATTATCCATTTTTGTGATAATTAGTATCTTATAAGTAAAACTATAACCCTATAATATTGAAAAAGGGTTTACCTAGTTAAGGTTAAAATTGGTTAACAAAGGGGTTAAACCAAAAGATATAGTTTAAAAAGGAAAAAATGTCTAAACTTAATTTAATGATTATATTTCGACTTTATACTCTTTTTATTCTAATATATGTCCATTTAAAATTATTTAACTTAATAATTACATAATTATATTATAATCATTTTAGTAATTCCAAATGTGTCTCTTCCTTACCTTATAAACGGAAACCCCTTATCAATTTACATTAAACCAATATGAGAAAAATATATCAAACAAATCCTTCAAAGTTATCTTCTATATTTATATAGACCTAAATTAGAGGTGAGGTGTTTTTTAAAATACCATTGAAAGGGTCTATAAGAAAGGATCTAAAGGAGGTCCCCCGGAGAAATGTTAATCATCTTACCCAACCCCTTTAAATTTATTTCTTATCCCACCACCCCTAAATCAGTGGTATACATAATAAAAAAAATAAGTATCTAAAATATGATAAAATATTATCATGATCATGAAAAACCCATTATCCACCCTCTTTTCCATTAAACGGGAAGTGAATGTATCACTCGTGTGTATATGTGGACTACCACCTCCACATAACGATAACATTCAATTTTATTCTCAATATTTCATATATGGATTTTATTATTTGTTTAATGTTTATAAATTATATTTTGGAAGTTACTTTTAGTATTTAATTATGATATCATATCTACCTTTTTACCTTCCAATCTATTGGAAAATGATATCATTGCTTGTGAAAACGTGTGGACTACAACCTCCATGAAGCGATGTGATCCATTTTTCATTTTTTCATTTCATTTATGATAATAAGGATGAATTTAATGAATATATATGATATATATGATATAATAATTATTAAAGAATGGTAAATTACTCATTAACTTTCTTTTGTTCTATATGTCAAAAAGTGAAAACAATGTCCATTCATACGTACAACCCACCATCTTCATGAATGATGTAATTAAATTTTCTCTACCTAAATTATATGTATTATTATAAATATGTATATAATTAATATATATGATATTTATATCATTAATAAAATTATTATTATTATGTAACCACAGTCAATGTATAATAACTAGAACTATCACACATAAAGTCTCCTGAGAAACATAATACTTAACACCAAGAAAGGGTGATTTTAATATGGAATTATTAATAAATGGGTGTTATAATGTTATAAGTATATCATATATGATATTATAAGTAATTAAATTAATCAATCATATATTTATAATAAAATTAAATTTATTAGTCATGATATTAGAGAGCCTTTGAAGAAAGTCGAACTTGAGGTAAGGGTTTATCATCTAAAATTTCCTTCTTTGGGGAATTTTCTAGGTTTTGTACCTATGTTCCCTTATAAGGTGTATATAAAGAATTTATATATGTTATATAATTAATATACTTATGATAATATTATTTAATGTTTTATTTGAAGATATTATTTCATGAGGCTTAGGATTCAAAAATTACCCAAGTGCTAAGGGATTGATGTTATAATCTCAATATTTATCGGGATTTTTTATGATCAAGTTTTCAAAGACAACATTTTATGACCTATATCTAAATAAATAAATTAGTTTTATTATAATAATTTTTTTTCTAGAGATTAATTTTTTTTTCATTTAATTTTCTCAATTTTATTACTTAATAGACTGAATGATTGTTTTGATGGAAAAAATAATTTATTATTCTCTTCGATCAGAAACCCCTTTTCTTCTGTATTAATGTTTTCTAAATGAAATTTCATTAATGTTTATATAATTATAATACTAATTTTTTAATTAATTTTTAATAAATTTTTAATTAAAAAATAGTTTAAAATGAATATTATTATTTTTTTTCTGAATGAGGAACTTTTGAAATTTTTTACCAAAATGTGAAAGGAATATTCATTTTAACATACATTAAATGAATTTTTCCCTAATTAATGATTGAATAATGATTTAGGGAATATAGAAAATGTTTCAGATGTTATTTTTATATGAAAATGTTTTTTTATAATATTAGGGATATTTATATATTTTTAATTAGTGATTTCAATGTTAAAAGCGTATTTTCGTCAAGAAATACATACTGATATTTTAAAGGGATTTATCATCTATGATAAAATCCTTTGATGTTACTCATGATTTACTAAGGACCTGATCCAATGATAACAAATTTATTATTTCTCTATATTTTTATGGTTATAATTATGAAATATTGATGAAACCCATTTTATTTTCCATGTGTTATGTTATGATGAATATCTTAATGATATTGTGGAATTAATATGGATGGACTTATGATTATATAATAAGTGGAACCAAAAATTATATATACATATATTTAATAGGGTAAATATTAATGTTTTATGATATAAAAGAATATGCACGATGTTATACAAAGCCTAAAAGAAAGGGTAAATAGGAGGTTATCCCATTCCTTAGAGAAATGGTCCACAAGAGGTTATCCTAATCTCAAAAGAGGGTATATGAGATGTTATCCCAATCCCAATGTAGGTACATAAGTGGTTATACCAAGAGGATTGTGCTATTAGTTTCTTGGTGGGTATCTTGTTATAATATTTTCATCATTGTGATTATTCCACACCCAAGAAACAAACTTTTGACATTATCTTATGCAATGCTTCATTCTTTTAGCTCATGTTCTTTGATTCATTTATGATTCATGTATTATAAACTATAATGATTTATACCAAGACTCAATATTTTGATCTATGAGATGAAAGGTATGGTTTTCAAATGTCAAGATCATGTTATCATACCTTTATGTTTATGGTATGCTTAACTAATCATTAATATCTCCACTGTGTACCCTTACTGATATTTTGAGCACACTATTTATTATATCTCCTTTCCCATGGTTATGATGAAAGGTTTTAAGTGTGACGTGCTATGAAGTGTGCTAGTTATGAAGAGATAACCGAGATACAATGTTGATCTTTTATGAACTAGTTATTTATGTATCCAAGTTCCAAAATACAAGAAACATGTTTTACTTTGTTATAGACCCTAATGTTGTGTAATGAATATTCATCTTATAGTACTTAATATTTACGTATAAAATTTTTGTGTTTCTATAGTTGTTATTAGAGAAATGTTTAGTTACCTTTTGAAACTAAGATAATTAAAATTTAGTGATAACTCTTAGGATAATCCATGGTATATTAGGACATCCCATGTTATGGTAAAGAGAGGAGTGAGTTTTTCCTAGTTGCACATCCTTATTTGGATACTATAGAGTAAATTGTTTTGGCATAGATTCATTTAGGGGTAATAACCCTTAAAATAGTTGGTTAAGTATATAACGACTACAATTCCGGTGCATGTTGAGTATTCCCCTACCACACACCTATTTTAAACTCCCATTGGCTATTATTGGGTGAATTAAAATTTACTTTATAAACTATTCTGATGGATTTTAATAGACGATGACCATGGATGACCTAGGTTAAACCTTAAGGTGTCAGATATTGAAAAGAAAGTGTTAGGATTTAGAAATCCTAGGAATGATTTTTCATGATTATCCACTCTAATTAATGATTTTTGGTGGATATTTTAACGATTTTGGTTTTTATAAAGGGACTAAAAATATAATAATGAAGTTGAGGTAATGGTAGGTACACTCAAATATTAAAGAATCTTATTTGATATTTGTCAAATGAATTCTTTTATATCCTAAAACATCTCTAGTGATTCTCATTTATAACCTAAATGATTATATATTGAGTTAGTAGTGAAACTACCTAATGATATGATGATCACATATCATGTTAGTGATTCATTTTCGGTTGAGATTTTTTGGAATGTGCTTCCTAGAAATCCAATTATTCAACATTTGGTTGGATTTAATGTTGTCTTTGGAATGGATTTTATTTATTTACATAAACACCTCATTAATTTACAAGGAAGGTAAATAATGTTAGATATTTTGAATAGTCCTATGAACTTATATCTGTGTGATGATAAATATGAAGTTATTATGGAAATCAAATCCATTATTTGGGTCTTGATTCTTATTTTAAAATATTGTTAATGTTAAATGGTTGAGGACAAAGTCAACAAAAAATATATTCCTATTTTATGGGAGTTTGTTTATATCTTTTTTGAAGAATTACCCTATCTTCCTCAAAGTTTTGCAGTTGAGTTTTCATTAGAAATACTATATGGTTCTACACCTATTTTGATGAATAAATATAGAATTACCAAAATTGAGTTATAGGATTTCAATAAAAACCTCTAGGAGAATCATGATATGGGATTAATTCATCCATGTGCATCACATTGGGATGCACCTGTTTTTTTGTTAAGAGGAAGGATGGATCAATGCGAATCTACCTTTATTATCAAGAAGTTAACAAGATGAAAATCATGAATAAGTATCATCTACTCCATATTTATGACTTGTGTGATCAATTATATGGATATAAATATTTTTTGAAATTTGATCTTCAATTTTTATATTATCAGTTTAGGGTCAAATGAGATGATGCACCTAAGACAAAATTCTATTTGAGCTATAGACTATATGAATTTATTTTGACTCTAATTTCTCTTATTAATTACCAAGATATATTCATGGATTTAATGAATAGAGTCTGTAGATATTACCTTGACCAGTTGTAGTAGTCCTTATAAATGACATTATTATATATTAAGGATAAAGAATGATCATGAAGATCACTTTAGGATTGTACTAAAGAACCTATGGAAGAAGAATTTATTTGAAAAATTTAACATGTGTGAATTTTAGAAATAAATATTTTCATTTTTTAATATAGTCTCAAGAAAGGGTATATCAATAGATCCATAAAAATAGAAGTTATTGAACATTGGACTTGACCAACAACTGTGAATGAGATCTATATTTTTCTTGATTTGATTGGATATTGTCAATGCTTTGTGAATAATTTCACACAAAAATATAATAGAATAACCAAGTTAAATGGGAATGGATCCATTTTACTTTTTGTAGATGACTGTGAAGTAATTTTCAAGGAGCAGAAAATAATGTTAGTAAATGCAGCTATGATTACATTACCCTATAGTAGAGAAGGGTTTTTCAACTATAATGATGCATTAATTAAGGGACTGAGATGAATACTCCTGAATAATGTAATGGTGGTAGCTAATGCATCACTACAACTGATGGTTTATTAGATAAATTACACATCTCATGATTTCAAATTCATTAAGGAAATTTTTTCATAAAAGATTTGGAGTAATTATCTTTATGGAGAAATGTGTGGTATATATACTAATAAAAAACATTTAATATATATTGTTACTCCAAAATATTTGAATACGGACATGATAATATTGTTGGATTTTATTAATTATTATGAATTATCAATTCAAAAACACCATGGGAAAGAGAACAAGGTGGTAGATACTCAGAGTTAAAAGGAACATGCTAACTTATATTTGATGAGGATAAAAAAGATCCAACATTAAGGAATTTTAAAATGAGTGATCAATATATTTCGAATTAAGGGGAGAAATATTATATTTATAAAATGTTTATTCAACGGTATATCTATGTGAAGATTAAAGAGGAAAATAAAAATATTTAGAGCTACAGAAGAAGTTCAAAATGTATTATGAGTTAATCCTTGATTATAATGGAATGATAAGGTGTATGTATTATGTATGTGTTCTATCCATAAAAAATCTAAAGAAGGAGTGGTTGGAGGAGGATTATATCCCTTTATTCTCTATTCATCAGGGGATTATGAAGATGTATACCGATATTTAACAGTATTTCTTTTGGGACATAATGAAGGTATATATTTTAGAGTATGTATCTTTGTAACACCCGAGACTTTTATGTTATATAAATCATCAAAGGAATCTTTTTCTACACAACACTTGCTTGGCTTAATTTACACGAAATCGTGACCTTCCTTGATAGCTTGCATCATACGCAATACTGAGTTTCACTAAACAACGATATGCTATTAAAATATTATTAAAAATAGCCATTATGAATAGTAATAACCAATTTTTGAAATTTTTGAAATTTTATTTTTCAAAATGGACTTCATTTTTGGATTCGGAATATCGAAATTAGCCTAAGGTGAAATTTTGGTATTTTTCTGAAAACTTTCAATTTTTGATGAATAGTGAAACCACTAAGTGGTAGTTAAAAAACTGAATTTTTCATAAAACTTAATTTTACCGCTTCTGTGAGTGGAATTTTGAAAATCCGAGTGACACGGTTAATATCAAGGACTAAAATGTGGTTCAATGAGATGAAAATAATTTTTGGTGAATAGTAACTTTTAACTTATTTTTACCACGGTTAAAAGTAAATAGGGTAATTAAGGGTAAAGATGATATTATTATTACCCTAACACATGTCCTAATTCTATTGGATAAGTGTAATTCGACCAAAAACAAACTTAGGAATAAAATATGACCTTTTAGGCCCACTTGGATTAGATTATGACATTTATTATTAATTTATTTAAAGAAGGGTTAAAATAGTTAAAATCAAAGTTTAATAAGTAAATAATTTTTTAATATGGGGTTATACATAAGATAAATTCGACTATAAATATTCATTAGAAATCTAAAATGATTTTCTACATAACTATATTTTATTTGTAATTTTTAGACATTAAATAATTTAATTTATTTATGATACAAATATGATACAGTAATTATCTTATTAATGAAATATTGACATAATTAATGTTATAAACACCAAAATAAATGTAATTTGAGACTTTTTATGAATTCCACTAATTTTCTAGGTTAATATGGCATGTTAGTATTGATTTAATTAACTTGTTTAGAACTAATAATTCTGTTATGATTTTCACAAAAATCAATTACTAAATAGTGTCAAAATTGACATAAAATAGTTTTTAAAACAAATATTTTATTAGTAATTGTTATTTTATTCATAAAAATCCAATGTTCGGAAAAATGACTTATATAAGGTTATATATATTAATAATAAACAACTTGGGGTTAGTTTGGCTGCTTATAGTAAGTTTATTAACCTTATAGTATAAGAACACAAGAAGACACAGTAAAAGTAAACTTATTTAACTTAATGTTAAATCTACATGATAAGGTTAAAATAGGAACCTAAACTTATCTAAATTCTATTGGATTAGAGGATTTCGACCCATACCCACCTTAGCTTCGAAATATACCAATTTGGAGCTATTTAAAACCGAAATTGACTTTATAATAAAATAATATTTTTAGTTTTCCCAAAGGTGCCCCTATCCTCCCTTATAAAAGGGCACCTCCTCCCCCTCTTCCTCACACCACTTTGAGCCTTCAATATCGGCCAAACCGTGAAAATTCCTCCTCTCCACTTCCATAGAGACATCCTAGAGGTCCTGGTATTCTTCAAAGACCAATTTTAGTGCCCTTAAAGAAGGTCTCAAAGAAGCACTTCAAAGAAGAGGTAATGTCCGTTACCGGTTCTTTCATCTTTATTTCTTCTTCCACTTCTTCTTCTTCAGTTGTTTCATTATGAAGTTATAAAATCAGTATCACTCATATACTGATATGTTATTATAAGTATGAAACAACCCTATTTCACCATCTATCCATCCTACGGAAAAAGAAATCACCGCACGTGCGTACGTACAGAATACCGTCTCCACGCCGTGCTGTAATATATTTTCCACCCCCACCTTACTTGGATGGGTATAATGGTGTAAATAATGACTTTATATGGTTATTATAAAGTGATACTTATTCCGAAATAGTATACATACACTCCAATACAATTCCACGATCATAGGAACGATATCATCACTCGTGCGTAGGTACGGAATACCGTCTCCACGTTGTGATGCGACTCGTTCTACAAAATATTCATTTCATAATGATTATATAAATGAATTGAATGAATGAATATGATATATATTACAGTAATACCATTCTGGAAATGAGGTATCTATAACCTAAATATAAGAATAAGAATTTATTTGACAAAACACGCATAAGAACATAAAGTTATAAACACCCGAATTGTAACACCCGAGACTTTTATGTTATATAAATCATCAAAGGAATCTTTTTCTACACAACACTTGCTTGGCTTGCTTTACACGCAATCGCGACCTTCCTCGATAGCTTGCGTCGTACGCAATACCGAGTTTCACTAAACAACAATATGCTATTAAAACTAGACGTTATGAATAGTAATAACCACTTTTTGAAATTTTATAAATTTTATTTTTCAAAATGGACTTCATTTTTGGACTCAGAATATCGAAATTAGCCTAGGCTGAAATTTTGGTATTTTTCTGAAAACTTTCAATTTTTGATGAATAGTGAAACCACTAAGTGGTAGGTTAAAAACTGAATTTTGCATAAAACTTAATTTTACCGCTTCTGTGAATGGAATTTCGAAAATCCGAGAGACACGGTTAATATCAAGGACTAAAATGTGGTTCAATGAGATGAAAATAATTTTTGGTGAATAGTAACTTTTTACTTTTTTTTACCGCGGTTAATAGTAAATAGGGTAACTAAGGGTAAATATGATATTACTATTACCCTAACACATGTCCTAATTCTATTTGACAAGTGTAATTCGACCAAAAACAAACTTAGGAATAAAATATGACCATTTAGGGCCACTTGGATTAGATTAGGACATTTATTATTAATTTATTTAAAGAAGGGTTAAAATAGTTAAAATCAAAGTTTAATAAGTAAATAATTTTTAATATGGGGTTATACATAAGATAAATTCGATTGTAAATATTCATTAGAAAGCTAAAATGATTTCCTACATGATGGTATTTTATTTGTAATTTTTAGACATCAAATAATTTAATTTATTTATGACACAAAGATGATGCAGTA
This sequence comes from Viscum album, assembly GCA_963277665.1. NCBI lineage: Eukaryota > Viridiplantae > Streptophyta > Magnoliopsida > Santalales > Viscaceae > Viscum > Viscum album. The sequence continues at coordinate 196,695,086 of OY728121.1, read as the reverse complement.
ATTATCTTATTAATGAAATATTGACAAAATTGATAATATAAATACCAAAATAAATGTAATTTAAGACTTTTTATGAATTCCACTAATTTTATAGGTTACTATGATATATTATTGTTGATTTAATCAACTTGGTTCGAACATATAATTCTGTTCTGACTTTCACAAAAATCATATATCAAATAGTGTCAAAATTGACACAAAATAGTTTTTAAATCAAATATTATATTATTAATTGTTATTTTATTCCTAAAAATCTAAGGTTCGGCCAAATGACTTATATAAGAATATATATATTAATAATAAACAATTTGGGGTTCGTTTGGCATGTTATAGTAAGTGTATTAACCATATAGTGAAAGAAAACAAAAAGACACGGTAAAAGTTAAATTAATTAACTTAGAGTTAAATCTAATTGATAAGGTTAAAATAATACCCTAAACTTGTCTAAATCCTATTGGTTGATAGGATTTCGACCCATCCCCACTTTATCTTCGAAATAAGACCCTTTGGAACAATTATAAACCGATTTTGACTTTAATATAAAATAATATTTTGAGATATTCCTAAGGTGCCCCTCTCCTCCCTTATAAAAGGGCACCTCCTCCCCCTCCTCCTCACACCAATTTGAGCACTCAAGCTCGGCCAACCCCTGCCATTTTCTCCTATCCACTTCCCTAGAATAATCCTAGAGGTCCTGGTCTTCTCCAAAGACCAATCTTAGTTCCTTAAGTGGAGGATTCAAAGAGGCGTTCCAAAGAAGAGGTAATATCCATTACCGATCTTTTCAATTTCTTTCTTCTTCAACTTCTTCTTCTTTAGTTGTTTCATGATAAAGTAATAACATCAGTATTACTTACATACTGATATGTTATTATAAATATGAAACAACCCTAATTCACCTTCTATCCATCCTACGGAAAAATGAAATCACCGCGCGTGCGTACGTACGGAATACCGTCTCCACGCCGTGGTGTAATCTATTTTCCACCATCACCTTACAAGGATGGGTATAATGGTGTAATGAGTAACTATATATGATTATTATTAAGTAATATTGATAGTGAAATAATATATATATATATACTCCAATACAATTCCACGATCATAGGAACGATATCATCACTCGTGCGTACGTACGGAATACCGTCTCCACGATGTGATGCGACTCGTTCTACATGATCTTCATTTCATAATGATCATATAAATGAATTGAATGAATGAATATGGTATATACTACACTAATACAATTCTTTAAATGAATAATCTATAACCTAAAGATAAGAATAAGAATTTATTCGACAAAACACGCATAAGAACAAAAAGTTATAAAGACCCGAGTAACAAGTAACAATGAAATATTACTAACAATAAGCTAATAATTTGACCATATATGATATCATATCAATATGTATGATTCTGGAATAAGTCAATAACATTATTTAAACCATTATACAGGAGCTTCGGACACGAACAAAGCAAATCGGACCTAAGGTAAGCGAAATATCACAATCTCATTTTTATCCGAGATTGTTTATTCGTAAGTATTTACTGGGGTGTATTTTATCATCCACATCCATGTTTCCTCAATATGTAATATTATTTCCATCCAACTACAATTGTTTAAATCCAATTTTACCCTTCGGTGAGTTTTTAGTAAAAGATATGAAAGGAATCTTTTGTCGTTTTTCGTACGAGGTACTTTTTGACTTTTCCGACAAAGGTACGAAGAATGTTTTTTTAACTTATATGGCATGAATGGATTTTTAAAACATTATTTCCAAGAAGCTTAATTTACAAGTTTTCAAGTTTATTTTTAATCAACTTCTTTTATTTTAAAGTTGTATGACATGTTATGAAAGGAAAAATGTTTTTGAAGAAGAAAGGATATTTTCCTCAAGAATGGAGTTCAAGTGTTTTATCAAAATTATTTTCCATCTAAGATAATAAAGGGTTCCGTTTTATCCCTGTTATTAAATTGATTTGATCATGTTGTGATGGAATTATTTTTATGAATTCCTTTATCTTATATGAATTGATTTATGATGTCATGATGTTTCAAGAATCCCATTTTTGTTACATGTGTTATACGATGATGTATGATTTATGATTATGTGGCACACATAAGAAAGGATTCATTATAAGATGGGTGGGACCTATATCTCCCTCCAATGCATTGGGTAATGATTTTATATCTCATGAGATAGACATGGCTGGAACAGAAGGTTATTTCGGTTCAGTGATACATGACTGAAACGAGGAGTGAACTCGGTTCAGAAAGGGACTTTGTCCACTAAGATAGTCTTGGCAATGAGTCATGACTAACAAGAAATGATTTTCCATGATTATGTGTGCATGCCACAAAGTTTCAAGTTTTATGTTATGGGGATCTCATTTTCACTTCTATGATTTATTCCATGTTAAGATATTATGATCTCTTTTGCAGGTTTTGATTTTCATAAAGATATGATATGATTTTTATTTCCTTTATTTTCCCTTGCTGAGCATTTGAGCTCACCCTTTTATGTTTTCTTTTCCCCAGGTCAGGAAGATGGATATTAAGTAGAATATGCTAAAAGGGACCCTAGATATGATGAAATAAATGGGAGACACTATAGAAGATTTATGAACCAGTTGTTTATGTTTCCCAGTTTCTAAAGACACTATACCTATACGGTCCTTTGTGGTTTTGTCATATGTTGTAATAAGTGTGCTTCAATTTTGAAGTATTAACAATGTATGTAAAGTGTGGGTCGTTATAGTTGGTATCAGAGGAAAGGTATAGTCAACCTTTGGAAACTAGGATGTGAAAGCCTTAGTAAGAACCCTAAGGATAAGTCTAAGCATAGAACACAATCTTAGTGTTTTAGAAATGGCCTTGAATAACCTAGGATAAGACCTTAAGCATGAAAATTTTATTCTTGAATTATGTGGTTTCCTATTATAATTAGTGTTGCTCACACTATTCTTCTTGGTTTTAGTCAATGGCTGGAACCCGAAGGAACCGTGTTAATGCGGAATGCGATGGGCAATGCAATGATTGTCCCCCTGAGCAACCAAACGATATGGGAGCTGGAATGCAAAATCTTGTAGCCATGCTCACACAACTTTCTCAAGCTATGAATCATGCAGGATTTCCAAACGAACAAAGGAGGAATCAACATTCTGTTGAATCCTTCATGAGGCAGCGTCCACCTTCTTTCAGCGGGTCTACTGATCCATTAGTTGCTGAACAATGGATTAGTACTACTTAAAAGATATTTTCAGTTCTTCAATGTTCTGAGCATGATAAAGTCATCCTAGCAGTGTATCGTTTGGAAGGAGATGCTGATCAATGGTGGAATCTTGTTAAGAATACAAGGCAAAGGGATGAAATTGAGTCTATGGAATGGGACGAGTTCAAGAACTTATTTTTCAATAAGTACTTCCCTCGTATTCTCCGAACAAAGATGGAGAAAGAGTTCCTTGAACTGAAGCAAAGGGATGATGAATCTGTTGGTACCTATGAAGAAAATTTTACAAGACTTGCAAGGTACGCTTCTGGTATTATTATCCAACCTGAGAGTAAGATCGATCGATTCTTTAGTGGCTTAAAACCAAGTCTTCGAAGGTCGTTAGCCATAAGGGACTTCAATAGCTACGAGGAAATCGTTCGATGTGCTCTCAAAGTTGAGATGGAGATTGGAGTAACCCATCAGTCGCATGGGTTTGATAAGAAGAGGAAGATGGAATTCAAAGGAAACTCTAAAGAGCACACTGAAAAGAAGATGAACTTTCCCTTATGCTCAAAGTGTGGAAAGAAACATGGAGGGAGTTGTCTTAAAGGGACAAGTAAATGTTTTAAATGTGGAAAAGAAGGTCATCGGGCATTTGAATGCCGTGATAATGGGAAGAAGATGTCTAATGACGCAAACAAAGGAAGGGATACACAGAATGAACCTACTACACTTCAATGTTTCAAGTGCAAGGAGATGGGGCATTATGCCAATCAATGCCCAAATCCAAGGGTTGATGATGATGGTCGACGTCAACAAAATCTTAAGGCTAAAGACAAAGGAAAGTCACATGCAATTTCTATCAGCGATGTGGAGTACGATAACGAAGTGGTGAAAGGTACACTTACCATCCACTCTAAAGTAGCAAATGTTTTATTTGATTCTGGATCCACCCACTCTTTTATTTCTAAAGAATTTTCTAAGGGTATCACCGTATTACCTCAACAATTAGATGTTGAGTTAGCTGTGACAACACCTAATGGAACAACAGTCGCATCAAAAGTTTATAATTCTTCTCCGATCGAAGTTTGTGGGAAAGTGCTTCCTGCAAATCTTGTGATCCTTCCTTTAGTGGAATTTGATGTGATTCTTGGCATGGGTTGGCTTTCTCTACATGGAGCTCATATCGATTGCCAAAGAAGGGAAGTCACATTTCATATTCCAGATCAATCTACGATCGTATATCAATGCAAGGATGAACATAACCTTCTAGTGGAAATTTCTTCCATCTTATGGGTATTGATTCCACTAAATGAAGGTTATTTATCTCAAATGGTTGGTGAGAAACTCACGATTAAGAATATGCCCATTGTACGGGAGTTTGATGATGTCTTTCCGGAGGAATTGCCGGGTCTTCCACCAAATCGTGAAGTTGAGTTTTCAATAGAACTCGTACCGGGTGCTTTGCCTATTTCAAAGACACCATATAGAATGGCCCCAATTGAGTTGCAGGAATTGAAGAAGCAACTTCAAGAGAATCTTGATAAGGGATTCATACGCCCTAGTGCGTCACCTTGGGGAGCACCTGTTCTATTTGTTAAGAAGAAAGATGGATCAATGAGACTTTGCATTGATTATCGAGAACTTAACAAGATCACTATCAAGAACAAATATCCTCTCCCACGCATTGATGACTTATTTGACCAACTACGCGGAGCTCAATACTTTTCCAAGATTGATCTTCGTTCAGGGTATCATCAATTAAGGGTCAAAAGGGAGGATATACCAAAGACAGCTTTCCGTACAGGGTATGGACACTATGAATTTATAGTGATGCCATTTGGTCTTACTAATGCCCCTGCTATCTTCATGGATCTAATGAATAGAGTCTTTAGAGACTATCTTGATCAATTTGTGGTAGTCTTTATAGACGATATTCTTGTCTATTCAAGGAGCAAGGAAGAGCACGAAGATCACTTGAGAATTATATTGAAGACCCTGAGAAAGGAGAAGCTTTATGCCAAATTTACCAAGTGTGAATTTTGGCTTCAAAAAGTTGCATTTTTGGGTCATATAATCTCAAAAGAGGGGATATCTGTGGATCCAGCAAAAACAGAGGTTATCGAAAGATGGTCAAGACCAACAACAGTAACTGAGATCCGAAGTTTTCTTGGTTTGGCTGGATATTATCGACGTTTTGTAAAAGATTTTTCACGATTATCTAATCCACTCACCAAGTTGACTCGGAAAGGAGTTAAGTTTGTCTGGACAGAGGAATGTGAAGAGAATTTCAAGGAGTTGAAAAGAAGGTTATCCAGTGCACCTGTGCTCACACTACCTTGTAGTGGAGAAAGGTTTGTGATCTACAGTGATGCATCCAAGAAGGGATTTGGGTGTGTTCTTATGCAAAATGATATGGTGATAGCTTATGCCTCACGACAGTTGAAAATCCATGAGCAAAATTACCCAACACATGATTTGGAGTTGGCTGCGGTAATCTTTGCATTAAAGATTTGGAGGCATTACCTTTATGGTGAAAGGTGTGATATTTATACTGATCATAAAAGTTTAAAGTATATTTTCACACAAAAGGAGCTGAATATGCGCCAAAGAAGATGGTTGGAGCTGATTAAGGATTATGACTGCTCAATCCATTACCACCCTGGGAAAGAAAACAAGGTGGCAGATGCATTAAGTCGACAAGACCATGCTAGTTTATCCATGATGAGGATCACAAAAGATCCAATATTTATGGATTTACAAAGGATGGATCTTGGAATTATAATGGAAGGGGAAAAATCTTATCTTTCTCAAATGAATGTTCAACCATCTATACATGTGAAGATTAAAGAGGCACAGAAAGAAGATGTCGAGTTACAAAAGAAGGTGAGAAATGTTCCTGAATTCAACCTTGATTGTGATGGGATAATAAAGTTCAGGAATCGGGTTTGCGTTCCTCCCATCCCCGAATTAAAGAATGAGCTGCTGGATGAGGCTCATAGTTCATCATTTTCTATTCATCCTGGAAGCACGAAGATGTATAGGGACCTGAAAGAGTACTTCTGGTGGGATGGCATGAAAAGAGATGTTGCTGAATATGTCTCTCGATGCTTGGTTTGTCAACAAGTTAAAGCTGAGAGACAGAAGTCTAAGGGGATGTTACAACCATTACCCATACCCGAATGGAAATGGGAAAACATCACTATGGACTTTGTCACAGGACTTCCTAAAACATCCAAAGGCAATAATGCTATCTGGGTCATAGTTGATCGTCTTACAAAGTCTGCACACTTCATTGCTATTAGAGAGGATTTCTCTCTAGATCAGCTTGCCAGGATATATGTAAAGGAAGTGGTAAGATTGCATGGAGTACCACTTTCTATAATATCTGATCGAGATCCGAGATTTACCTCGAAGTTCTGGCGAAGTCTTCAGCATACTCTGGATACAGAGTTGAGTTTCAGCACTGCTTATCATCCCCAGACAGACGGTCAGTCTGAGAGAACAATTCAAACCCTAGAAGATATGTTGAGAGCTTGCTCTATGGATTTCAAAGGAGGTTGGGATCAACACCTACCTTTGGTGGAATTTTCTTATAATAATAGCTTTCACTCCAGTATTCAGATGGCTCCTTATGAAGCTCTCTATGGAAAGAAATGCAGGACTCCAACTTGCTGGGATGAAGTTGGGGAAAGAAAGCTATTAGGACCTGATCTCGTTGATGAAATGGAAGAAAAGGTTAGATCTATTCAACAACACATAAGAGCAGCTCAGAGTCGACAGAAAAGTTATGCCGACAACCGAAGAAAAGACCTAGAGTTTGAAGTGGGTGATAAAGTGTTCTTACGAATATCTCCCTGGAAGAGGGTTATGAGATTCGGAAAGAAGGGGAAGTTGAGCCCTAGATATATCGGTCCTTTTGAAATACTGGATCGTGTTGGGAAGGTAGCTTACCGATTGGCGCTTCCACCGAATCTCTCTCAAGTTCACGATGTGTTCCACGTATCTCTCCTGAGAAAGTACATACCAGATCCTTCACATGTACTCAGCTCAGAAGTTGTACCGCTGGAGAAAGATCTTTCTTATGAAGAACAGCCGATAGAGATTCTGGATCGTAGCGAAAAAGTCCTACGAAACAAGACCACTCGCTTGGTGAAAGTTTTATGGAGGAACCACCAACTTGAAGAAGCTACATGGGAGCTTGAGGATATGATGAGGGAGAAGTATCCTCATTTGTTTGTTACAAAGTGACGAATTTCGAGGGCGAAATTCTTTTTAAGTGGGGTAGAATGTAACACCCGAGACTTTTATGTTATATAAATCATCAAAGGAATCTTTTTCTACACAACACTTGCTTGGCTTGCTTTACACGCAATCGCGACCTTCCTCGATAGCTTGCGTCGTACGCAATACCGAGTTTCACTAAACAACAATATGCTATTAAAACTAGACGTTATGAATAGTAATAACCACTTTTTGAAATTTTATAAATTTTATTTTTCAAAATGGACTTCATTTTTGGACTCAGAATATCGAAATTAGCCTAGGGTGAAATTTTGGTATTTTTTTGAAAACGTTCAATTTTTGATGAATAGTGAAACCACTAAGTGGTAGGTTAAAAACTGAATTTTGCATAAAACATAATTTTACCGCTTCTGTGAATGGAATTTCGAAAATCCGAGAGACACGGTTAATATCAAGGACTAAAATGTGGTTCAATGAGATGAAAATAATTTTTGGTGAATAGTAACTTTTTACTTTTTTTTACCGCGGTTAATAGTAAATAGGGTAACTAAGGGTAAATATGATATTACTATTACCCTAACACATGTCCTAATTCTATTGGACAAGTGTAATTCGACCAAAAACAAACTTAGGAATAAAATATGACCATTTAGGCCCACTTGGATTAGATTAGGACATTTATTATTAATTTATTTAAAGAAGGGTTAAAATAGTTAAAATCAAAGTTTAATAAGTAAATCATTTTTAATATGGGGTTATACATAAGATAAATTCGATTGTAAATATTCATTAGAAATCTAAAAATATTTCCTACATGATGGTATTTTATTTGTAATTTTTAGACATCAAATAATTTAATTTATTTATGACACAAAGATGATGCAGTAATTATCTTATTAATGAAATATTGACAAAATTGATAATATAAATACCAAAATAAATGTAATTTAAGACTTTTTATGAATTCCACTAATTTTATAGGTTACTATGATATATTATTGTTGATTTAATCAACTTGGTTCGAACATATAATTCTGTTATGACTTTCACAAAAATCATATATCAAATAGTGTCAAAATTGACACAAAATAGTTTTTAAATCAAATATTATATTATTAATTGTTATTTTATTCCTAAAAATCTAAGGTTCGGCCAAATGACTTAGATAAGAATATATATATTAATAATAAACAATTTGGGGTTCGTTTGGCATGTTATAGTAAGTGTATTAACCATATAGTGAAAGAAAACAAAAAGACACGGTAAAAGTTAAATTAATTAACTTAGAGTTAAATCTAATTGATAAGGTTAAAATAATACCCTAAACTTGTCTAAATCCTATTGGTTGATAGGATTTAGACCCATCCCCACTTTATCTTTGAAATAAGACCCTTTGGAACCATTATAAACCGATTTTGACTTTAATATAAAATAATATTTTGAGATATTCCTAAGGTGCCCCTCTCCTCCCTTATAAAAGGGCACCTCCTCCCCCTCCTCCTCACACCAATTTGAGCACTCAAGCTCGGCCAACCCCTGCCATTTTCTCCTATCCACTTCCCTAGAATAATCCTAGAGGTCCTGGTCTTCTCCAAAGACCAATCTTAGTTCCTTAAGTGGAGGATTCAAAGAGGCGTTCCAAAGAAGAGGTAATATCCATTACCGATCTTTTCAATTTCTTTCTTCTTCAACTTCTTCTTCTTTAGTTGTTTCATGATAAAGTAATAACATCAGTATTACTTACATACTGATATTTTATTATAAATATGAAACAAACCTAATTCACCTTCTATCCATCCTACGGAAAAATGAAATCACCGCGCGTGCGTACGTACGGAATACCGTCTCCACGCCGTGGTGTAATCTATTTTCCACCATCACCTTACAAGGATGGGTATAATGGTGTAATGAGTAACTATATATGATTATTATTAAGTAATATTGATAGTGAAATAATATATATATATATACTCCAATACAATTCCACGATCATAGGAACGATATCATCACTCGTGCGTACGTACGGAATACCGTCTCCACGATGTGATGCGACTCGTTCTACATGATCTTCATTTCATAATGATTATATAAATGAATTGAATTAATGAATATGGTATATACTACACTAATACCATTCTTTAAATGAATAATCTATAACCTAAAGATAAGAATAAGAATTTATTCGACAAAACACGCATAAGAACAAAAAGTTATAAAGACCCGAGTAACAAGTAACAATGAAATATTACTAACAATATGCTAATAATATGACCATATATGATATCATATCAATATGTATGATTCTGGAATAAGTCAATAACATTATTTAAACCATTATACAGGAGCTTCGGACATGAACAAAGCAAATCGGACCTAAGGTAAGGGAAATATCACAATCTCATTTTTATCCGAGATTGTTTATTCGTAAGTATTTACTGGGGTGTATTTTATCATCCACATCCATGTTTCCTCAATATGTAATATTATTTCCATCCAACTACAATTGTTTAAATCCAATTTTACCCTTCGGTGAGTTTTTAGTAAAAGATATGAAAGGAATCTTTTGTCGTTTTTCGTACGAGGTACTTTTTGACTTTTCCGACAAAGGTACGAAGAATGTTTTTTTAACTTATATGGCATGAATGGATTTTTAAAACATTATTTCCAAGAAGCTTCATTTACAAGTTTTCAAGTTTATTTTTAATCAACTTCTTTTATTTTAAAGTTGTATGACATGTTATGAAAGGAAAAATGTTTTTGAAGAAGAAAGGATATTTTCCTCAAGAATGGAGTTCAAGTGTTTTATCAAAATTATTTTCCATCTAAGATAATAAAGGGTTCTGTTTTATCCCTGTTATTAAATTGATTTGATCATGTTGTGATGGAATTATTTTTATGAATTCCTTTATCTTATATGAATTGATTTATGATGTCATGATGTTTCAAGAATCCCATTTTTGTTACATGTGTTATACGATGATGTATGATTTATGATTATGTGGCACACATAAGAAAGGATTCATTATAAGATGGGTGGGACCTATATCTCCCTCCAATGCATTGGGTAATGATTTTATATCTCATGAGATAGACATGGCTGGAACAGAAGGTTATTTCGGTTCAGTGATACAGGACTGAAACGAGGAGTGAACTCGGTTCAGAAAGGGACTTTGTCCACTAAGATAGTCTTGGCAATGAGTCATGACTAACAAGAAATGATTTTCCATGATTATGTGTGCATGCCACAAATTTTCAAGTTTTATGTTATGGGGATCTCATTTTCACTTCTATGATTTATTCCATGTTAAGATATTATGATCTCTTTTGCAGGTTTTGATTTTCATAAAGATATGATATGATTTTTATTTCCTTTATTTGCCCTTGCTGAGCATTTGAGCTCACCCTTTTATGTTTTCTTTTCCCCAGGCCAGGAAGATGGATATTAAGTAGAATATGCTAAAAGGGACCCTAGATATGATGAAATAAATGGGAGACACTATAGAATATTTATGAACCAGTTGTTTATGTTTCCCAGTTTCTAAAGACACTATACCTATACGGTCCTTTGTGGTTTTGTCATATGTTGTAATAAGTGTGCTTCAATTTTGAAGTATTAACAATGTATGTAAAGTGTGGGTCGTTATACGAATAACAAGTAGCAATGAAATATTACTACTAAGAAGCTTAGAAAATGAACATATATGATATCATAAAAATTATTATGATTCTGGAATAAGTCAATAACATTATTTAAATCATTATACAGGAGGTTCAGACACTTTCGAAGCAAAACGGACCTATGGTAAGGGAAATATCACAATCTCATTTTTATCCGAGATTGTTTATACTTTAGTATTTACTGGGGTGTATTTTATCATCCACATCCATGTTTCCTCAATATGTAATATTATTTCCATTCACCTACAATTGTTTAAATCCTATTTTACCCTTCGGTGAGTTTTTAGTAAAAGATATTAAAGGAATCTTTTGTCGTTTTTCGTACGAGGTACTTTTTTGACTTTTCTGACAAAAGTACGAGAAGATTGTTTTTTAACTTATACAGCATGAATGGATTTTTAACATTATTTTCAAGAAGCTTCCTTTACAAGTTTTCAAGTTTATTTTTAATCAACTTCTTTTAGTTTAAAATTGTATGACATGTTATGAAAGGATAATTTTTTTTGAAGTAGAAAGGATATTTTCCTCAAGAATGGAGTTCAAGAGTTTAATCAAAATTATTTTCCATCTAAGACAATATATGGTTCTGTTTCTATCCCTATTATTACATGGATTTGATTATGTTGTGATAGAAATATTGTTATGAATTCCTTTATCTTATATGAATTGTTTTATGATGTCACGATGTTTAAGATTCCCATTTTTATTACATGGGTTATGTAATGATGTATGATTTATGATTTTGTGGAACACATAAGAATGGTATCATTATGAGATGGGTGAGACCTATATCTCCCTCCAATTAATTGGGTAAAGATTTTATATCTCATGAGATAGACATGGCTGGAACGGTAGGTTATACCAGTTCAGTGAAACAGGACTGAAATGAGGGTGACTCGGTTCAAGAAATGGACTTTGTCCACTAAGATAGTCTTGGCAATGAGTCTTGACTAATAAGATATGATTCTCTATGATTATGTGTGTATGCCACAAAGTTTCATGTTTTAAGTTATGATTATTGTGATTACATTTCACTGCCATGATTTATCCCATGTTATGAAATTATGATCTCTTTTGCAGGTTAAGATTTCCAAAAGTTATGTGCTTATGTATATGATGTGATTGATATTTATTTTGTTTACCCTTACTGAGCATTTGAGCTCACCCTTTTGTATGTTTTCTTTCCCCAGGTCAGGAAGAAGGTTATTAAGTAAGATATGACAAAAGGGACTATAGTTATAATGAAATAAATGGGAGACAATGTAGACACTTCATGAACCAGTTGTTTATGTTTCCCAGTTTCTAAAGACACTATACCTATACGGTCCTTTCATGGTTTTGTTATATGTTGTAATAAGTATGCTTCAATTTTGAAGTATTAACAATGTATGTAAAGTGTGGGTCGTTATAGTTGGTATCAAAGGAAAGGTATAGTCAACCTTTTGAAACTAGGATGTCAAAGCCTTAGTAAGAAACCTAAGGATAAGTCTAAGCATAGAACACAATATTAGTGTTTTAGAAATGGCAATGAATATCCTAGGATAAGACCTTAAGTGTGAAATTTTATTCTTGATTATGTGGTTTTCCTATTATAATTAGTGTTGGTCACACTATTCTTCTTGGTTTTAGTCAATGGCTGGAACCCGAAGGAACTGTGTTAATGCGGAATGCGACGAGCAATGCAATGATTGTCCCTGTGAGCAACCAAACGTTATGGGAGCTGGAATTCAATGTCTTGTAGCCATGCTCACACAACTTTCTCAAGCTATGAATCATGCATGACTTCCAAACGAGAAAAGGAAGGAGCAACATTCTGTTGAATCCTTCATGAGGCAGCGTCCACCTTCTTTCAGCGGGTCTACTGATCCATTAGTTGCTAAACAATGGATTAGTACTACTGAAAAGATATTTTCATTTCTTCAATTTTCTGAACATGATAAAGTCATCCTAGTAGCGTATCCTTTGGAAGGAGATGTTGATCAATGGTGGAATCTTATTAATAATACGAGGCAAAGGGATGAAATTGAGACCATGGAATGGGACGAGTTGAAGAACTTATTTTTCAATAAGTAATTCCCTCGTATTCTCCGAACAAAGATGGAGAAAGAGTTTTTTTAACTGAAGAAAAAGGATGATGAATCTGTTGGTACCTATGAAGCAAATTTTACAAGACTTGCAAGGTATGCTTCTGGTATTATTATCCAACCTGAGAGTAAGATCGATCGATTCTTTAGTGGCTTAAAACCAAGTCTTCGAAGGGCGTTAGCCATAAGGGACTTCAATAGCTACGAGGAAATCGTTCGATGTGCTCTCAAAGTCGAGATGGAGATTGGAGTAACCCATCAGTCATATGGGTTTGATAAGAAGAGGAAAATGGAATTCAAAGGAAAATATAAAGAGCACACTGAAAAGAAGATGAGATTTCCCTTATGCTCAAAGTGTGGAAAGAAACATGGAGGGAGTTGTCTTAAAGGGACAAGTAAATGTTTCAAATGTGGAAAGAAAGGTCATCGGGCATTTGAATGCCGCGATGATGGGAAGAAGATGTCTAATGATGCAAACAAAGGAAGGGATACACAGAATGAACCTACTACAATTCAATGTTTCAAGTGCTAGGAGATGGGAAATTATGCCAATAAATTCCCTAATCCAAGGGTTGATGATGATGGTCGACGTCAACAAACTCTTAAGGCTAAAGACAAAGGAAAGTCACATGCAATTTCTATCAGCGATGTGGAGTACGATAACGATGTGGTGAAAGGTACACTTACCATCCACTCTAAAGTAGCAAATGTTTTATTTGATTACGGATCCACCCACTCTTTTATTTTGAAGAATTTTCTATGGGTATCACCGTATTACCTCAACAATTAGATGTTGAGTTAGCTGTGAAAACACCTAATGGAACAACAGTCGCATAAAAAGTTTATAATTCTTCTCCGATCGAAGTTTGTGGGAAAGTGCTTCCTGCAAATATTGTGATCCTTCCTATAGTGGAATTTGATGTGATTCTTGGCATGGATTGGATTTCTTTATATAAATCTCATATCAATTGCCAAAGAAGGGAAGTCACATTTCATATTCCAGATCAATCTCTGATCGTCTATCAATGCAAGGATGAACATAAACTTCCAGTGGAAATTTCTTCCATCTTATGGGTCTTGATTCCACTAAATGAAGGTTATTTATCTCAAATGGTTGGTGAGAAACTCATGATTAAGAATATGCCCATTGTACGGGAGTTTGATGATGTCTTTCAGGAGGAATTACCGGGACTTCCACCAAATCGTGAAGTTGAGTTCTCAATAGAACTCATACCTGGTGCTTTGCCTATTTCAAATACACCTTATAGAATGACCCCAATTGAGTTGCAGGAATTGAAGAAGCAACTCCAAGAGAATCTTGATAAGGGATTCATACGCCCTAGTGCGTCACCTTGGGGAGCACCTGTTCTATTTGTTAAGAAGAAAGATGGATCAATCAGACTCTGCATTGATTATCGAGAACTTAACAAGATCAGTATCAAGAAAAAATATCCTCTCCCACGCATTGATGACTTATTTAACCAACTAAGAGGAGCTCAATACATTTCCAAGATTGATCTTCGTTCAGGGTATCATCAATTAAGGGTCAAAAGGGAGGATATACCAAAGACGACTTTCCGTACAAGGTATGGACACTATGAATTTATAGTGATGCCATTTGGTCTTAATAATGCCCCTGCTATCTTCACGGATCTGATGAATAGAGTCTTTAGAGACTATCTTGAACAATTTGTGGTAGTCTTTATAGACGATATTCTTGTCTATTCAAAGAGCAAGGAATAACATGAAGATCACTTGAGAATTATATTGAAGACCCTGAGAAAGGAGATGCTTTATGCCAAATTTACCAAGTGTGAATTTTGGCTTCAAAAAGTTGCATTTTTGGGTCACATAATCTCAAAAGAGGGGATATCTGTGGACCCAGCAAAAACAGAGGTTATCGAAAGATGGTCGAGACCAACAACAGTAACTGAGATCCGAAGTTTTCTTGGTTTGGCTGGATATTATCGACGTTTTGTGAATGATTTTTTCACGATTATCTAATCCTCTCACCAAGTTGACTCGAAAAGGAGTTAAGTTTCTCTGGACGGAAGAATGTGAAGAGAATTTCAAGGAGTTGAAAAGAAGGTTATCCAGTGCACCTGTGCTCACACTGCCTTGTAGTGGAGAAAGGTTTGTGATCTATAGTGATGCATCCAAGAAGGGATTGGGGTGTGTTCTTATGCAAAATGATATGGTGATAGCTTATGCCTTATGACAGTTGAAAATCAATGAGCAAAATTACCCAACACATGATTTGGAGTTAGCTGCGATAATCTTTGCATTAAAGATTTGGAGACATTACCTTTATGGTGAAAGGTCTGATATTTATACTGATCATAAAAGTTTAAAGTATATTTTCACACAAAAGGAGATGAATATGCGTCAAATAAGATGGTTGGATCTGATTAAGGATTATGACTGCTCAATACATTACCACCCTGGGAAAGCAAACAAGGTGGAAGATGCATTAAGTCGACAAGACCATGCTAGTTTATCTATAATGAGGATCACAAAAGATCAAATATTTATGGATTTACAAAGGATGGATCTTGGAATTATAATGGAAGGGGAAAATCTTATCTTTCTGAAATGAATGTTCAACCATCTATACATGTGAAGATTAAAGAGGAACAGAAAGAAGATGTCGAGTTACAAAAGAAGGTGAGAAACGTTCCTGAATTCAACCTAGATTGTGATGGGATAATAAAGTTCAGGAGTCGGGTTTGTGTTCCTCCCATCCCCGAATTAAAGAAGGAGCTGTTGGATGAGGCTCATAGTTCTTCATTCTCTATTCATCCTGGAAGCACGAAGATGTATAGGGACCTGAAAGAGTACTTCTGGTGGGATGGCATGAAAAGAGATGTTGCTGAATTTGTCTCTCGATGCTTGGTTTGTCAACAAGTTAAAGATGAGAGACAAAAGTCTAAGGGGATGTTACAACCATTACCCATACCCAAATGGAAATGGGAAAACATCACTATGGACTTTGTCACAGGACTTCCTAAAACATCCAAAGGCAATAATGTTATCTGGGTCATAGTTGATCGTCGTACAAAGTCTGCACACTTCATTGCTATTAGAGAGGATTTCTCTCTGGATCAGCTTGCCATGATATATGAAAAGGAAGTGGTAATATTGCATGGAGTACCACTTTCTATTATATCCAATCGAGATCCGAGATTTACCTCGAAGTTCTGGAGAAGTCTTCAGCATACTCTGGATACAGAGTTGAGTTTCAGCACTGCTTATCATCCTCAGACAGACGGTCAGTCTGAGAGAACAATTCAAACCCTAGAAGATATGTTGAGAGCTTTCTCTATGGATTTCAAAGGTGGTTGGTATCAACACCTACCTTTGGTGGAATTTTATTATAATAATAGCTTTCACTCCAGTATTCAGATGGATCCTTATGAAGCTCTCTATGGAAAGAAATAAAGGACTCCAACTTGCTGGGATGAAGTTGGAGAATGAAAGCTATTAGAACCTGATCTCGTTGATGAAATGGCAGAAAAGGTCAGATCTATTCAACAACACATAAGAGCAGCTCAGAGTCGACAGAAAAGTTATGCCGACAACTGAAGAAAAGACCTAGAGTTTGAAGTGGGTGATAAAGTGTTCTTACGAATATCTCCCTGGAAGAGGGTTATGAGATTTGGAAAGAAGGGGAAGTTGAGCCCTAGATATATCGGTCCTTTCGAAATAATGTATCGTGTTGGGAAGGTAGATTACCGATTGGCGCTTCCACCGAATCTCTCTCAAGTTCATGATGTGTTCCATGTATCTCTCCTAAGAAAGTACATACCTGATCCTTCACATGTACTCAGCTCAGAAGTTGTACCACTGGAGCAAGATCTTTCTTATGAAGAACAACCGATAGAGATTCTGGATTGTAGCGAAAAAGTCCTACAAAACAAGACCACTCAATTGGTGAATGTTTTATGGAGGAACCACCAATTATAAGAAGATACATGGGAGCTTGAGGATATGATGAGGGAGAGGTATGCTCATCTGTTTGTTACAAAGTGACAAATTTCGAGGGCGAAATTCATTTTAAGGGGGGTAGAATGTAACACCTGAGACTTTTATGTTATATAAATCATCAAAGGAATATTTTTCTACACAACACTTTCTTGACTTTCTTTACACGAAATCATGACCTTCCTCGGTAGCTTGCATCGTACGCAATACCGAGTTTCACTAAACAACGATATGCTATTAAAATATTATTAAAACTAGCCGTTATGAATAGTAATAACCACTTTTTGAAATTTTATAAATTTTATTTTTCAAAATGGACATCATTTTTGGATTCGGAATATCGAAATTAGCCTAGGGTGAAATTTTGGTATTTTTCTGAAAACTTTCAATTTTTGATGAATAGTGAAACCACTAAGTGGTAGTTAAAAAACTGAATTTTTCATAAAACTTAATTTTACCACTTCTGTGAGTGAAATTTCAAAAATCCGAGAGACACGGTTAATATCAAGGACTAAAATGTGGTTCAATGAGATGAAAATAATTTTTGGTGAATAGTAACTTTTTACTTTTTTTTACCACGGTTAAAAGTAAATAGGGTAATTAAGGGTAAAGATGATATTATTATTACCCTAACACATGTCCTAATTCTATTGGATAAGTGTAATTCGACCAAAAACAAACTTAGGAATAAAATATGACCATTTAGGCCCACTTGGATTAGATTAGGACATCTATTATTAATTTATTTAAAGAAGGGTTAAAATAGTTAAAATCAAAGTTTAATAAGTAAATAATTTTTTAATATGGGGTTATACATAAGATAAATTCGACTATAAATATTCATTATAAAGATAACAATATTTCCAACATAATGGTATTTTATTCATAATTTTTAGACATTAAATAATTTAATTTATTTATGACACAAAGATGATGCAGTAATTATCTTATTAATGAAATATTGACATAATTAATTTTATAAACACAAAAATAAATGTAATTTGAGACATTTTATGAATTACACTAATTTTATAGGTTAATATGACATGTTATTATTTATTTAATTAACTTTCTTAGAACTAATAATTCTGTTATGATTTTCACAAAAATCAATTAATAAATAGTGTCAAAATTGACATAAAATAGTTTTTAACACAAATATTCTATTAGTAATTGTTATTTTATTCCTAAAAATCTAAGGTTTGGCCAAATGACTTAGATAAGGTTATATATATTAATAATAAACAACTTGGGGTTCGTTTGGCTGCTTATAGTATGTTTATTAACCTTATAGTATAAGAAAACAAGAATACACGATAAAAGTAAACTTATTTAACTTAATGTTAAATCTACATGATAAGGTTAAAATAGGAACCTAAACTTGTATAAATTCTATTGTATGAGATGATTTCGACCCATACCCACCTTATATTATAAATATATCAATTTGGAGCTATTTAAAACCTAACTTGACTTTATAATAAAATAATATTTTTAGTTTTCCCAAAGGTGCCCCTCTCCTCCCTTATAAAAGGGCACCTCCTCCCCCTCTTCCTCACACCACATTGAGCCTTCATTCTCGGAAAAACCCTCACAATTACTCCTCTTCACTTCCCTAGAGACATCCTAGAGGTCCTGGTATTCTTCAAAGACCAATTTTAGTGCCCTAAAAGAAGGTCTCAAAGAAGCACTTTAAAGAAGAGGTAATGTCCGTTACAGATTATTTCATCTTTATTTCTTCTTCCACTTATTCTTATTTAGTTGTTTCATTATGAAGTAATAACATCAGTATCACTAATATACTAATATGTTATTATAAGTTTGAAACAACCCTATTTCACCATCTATCCATCCTACGGAAAACGAAATCACCGCGCGTGCGTACGTACGGAATACCGTCTCCACACCGTGGTGTAATCTATTTTCCACCACCACCTTACTTGGATGGGTATAATGGTGTAAATAATGACTTTATATGAATATTATAAAGTGATACTGATTCTGAAATAGTATACATATACTCCAATACAATTCCACGATCATAGGAACGATATCATCACTCGTGCGTATGTATGGAATACCGTCTCCACGATGTGATGCGACTCGTTCTACATGATCTTCATTTCATAATGATTATATAAATGAATTGAATGAATTGAATGAATGAATATGATATATATTACACTAATACCGTTCTGGAAGTGAGGTATCTATAACCTAAATATAAGAATAAGAATTTATTCGACAAAACACGCATAAGAACAAAAAGTTATAAACACCCGAATAACAAATAGCAATGAAATATTACAACTAAGAAGCTTAGAAAATGACCATATATGATATCATAAAAATAAGAATGATTCTGGAATAAGTCAATAACATTATTTAAATCATTATACAGGAGGTTCGGACACTTACGAAGCAAAACGGACCTAAGGTAAGGGAAGTATCACAATCTCATTTTTATCTGAGATTGTTTATACTTTAGTATTTACTGGGGTGTATTTTATCATTCACATCCATGTTTCCTCAATATGTAATATTATTTCCATTCACCTACAATTGTTTAAATCCTATTTTACCCTTCGGTGAGTTTTTAGTAAAAGATATGAAAGGAATCTTTTGTCGTTTTTCGTACGAGGTACTTCTTTGACTTTTCCGACAAAAGTGCGAGAAGAATGTTTTTTTAACTTATACGGCGTGAATGGATTTTTAACATTATTTCCAAGAAGCTTCCTTTAAATGTTTTCAAGTTTATTTTTAATCAACTTCTTTTAGTTTAAAATTGTATGACATGTTATGAAAGGATAAATGTTTTTGAAGTAGAAAGGATATTTTCCTCAAGAATGGAGTTCAAGAGTTTTATCAAAATTATTTTCCATATAGGACAATATAGGGTTCTATTTCTATCCCAATTATTAAATGGATTTGATTATGTTGTGATGGAAATATTTTTATGAATTCTTTTATCTTATATGAATTGTTTTATGATGTCACTATGTTTAAGATTCCCATTTTTATTACATGGGTTATGTAATGATTTATGATTTATGATTTTGTGGCACACATAAGAATGGTATCATTATGAGATGGGTGGGACCTATATCTCCCTCCAATTCATTGGGTAAAGATTTTATATCTCATGAGATAGACATGGATGGAATGATAGGTTATACCGGTTTAGTGAAACAGGACTGAAACGAGGGAGACTCGGTTCAGAAATGGACTTTGTCCACTAAGATAGTCTTGGCAATGAGTCTTGACTAATAAGATATGATTCTCTATGATTATGTGTGTATGACACAAAGTTTCATGTTTTAAGTTATGATTATTGTGATTACATTTCACTACCATGATTTATCCCATGTTATGAAATTATGATCTCTTTTGCAGGTTAAGATTTCCAAAAGTTATGTGCTTATGTATATGATGTGATTGATATTTCTTTTGTTTACCCTTACTGAGAATTTGAGCTCACCCTTTTGTATGTTTTATTTCCCCAGGTTAGGAAGAAGGTTATTAAGTAAGATATGCCAAAAGGGACTATAGATATGATGAAATAAATGGGAGACAATGTAGACGCTTTATGAACCAGTTGTTTATGTTTCCCAGTTTCTAAAGACACTATACCTATACGGTCCTTTCGTGGTTTTGTTATATGTTGTAATAAGTATGCTTCAATTTTGAAGTATTAACAATTTATGTAAAGTATGAGTCGTTATAATCTTGGTTCTTGGTTTTATAGAATGTAAAGGTTGAAATGTACAAGTCCAAGGGGATATTATAACCATTACCTATACCAAAATGAAAATGGGAAAACATAACCTTGAATTTTGTTGTTAGACTCCCCAAAATGTATAAAGGCCATAATGTTATTTTGGTTGTAGTCAATTTCCTTATAAAGTTAATACAATTTATTACCATTATATAAGATCTATATATTGATTAGATTATGAGAATATAAATTAATGTTTTCTAGTTTTTATGGATTACCATATTCTATTGCATATAAATGGGATATGAGGTTTAACTAGATGTTCTGAAGAAGTCTTCAGCAGGCTCTGGATATAGTGTTGAGTTTCAGTACCTCTTATCATCCTTAGACAGATGGTTAGTCAATGGGAACAATTAAAAAAATTGAATATATTCTATTACATGGTTCAATGGATTCCAAAGGTGATTGGGATCAACACTTTCCTCAAGTTTGGTTTTCTAAAAACAATAAATTTCACCTAATTATTCCGATGGATCCTTATGAATCCCTCTTGGGAAGGAAGTTTAGATCTCAAAAAATCTGAGATAATGTTAGAGAAAGAAATATATTAGTACTTGTGATAGTTGAGTGAATGGTAGAGAAATATAGATCCATTCGACAATATATTAACGAATCACCTAGTCGATAAAAGAGTTATTGTTACAATATTGGGAGAAATATGGAATTCTTAGTACATGATAAGGTATTTCAAGGAATTTCTCCCTGGAATTATATTTTAAGATTTATAATGAAAAGAAATCCTGTACCTAGTTATATTTTCCCATTTGATATTCTTGATCAAGTAGGGATGGTATCTTATCACTTAGAGCTTCCATCGAACCTCTATCAAGTTCATGATGTGTTCCATGTATCTCTCCTAAGGAAGTACATACCTAATACATGACATTTACTGAAATCAGTATTTGTACCTATGGAGAATTATATTTCTTGTAAATAAAAAGAAGCAAACATCTTGGACCATAGAGATAAAATACTCTCTAAAAAGACTACTTAATAGATTAAATTTTTCTAGAGGTATCAAAATTCAATGAAGCTACTTGGGAACCTGATGATATGATGATATAAAGATATCCTAATTTTTTAATATCATCTTGACACAATTTTTTAGGTGAAATTAATTTTAATAGGCGTATAATGTAACACCTTGAGATTTTATGATACAGTTCTCTAAAAATAAAGTTTATTTCATTGATGGATTTCTATACACACAACATTAAGTGAAAACAAACCACAATATATTATTAAAATATTATTATTTAATGTAAGAACTATATCCCAACCATTGTATTGGTGGGATTTAATAGGAATATGTAAATTATTATAATTTATGTTTTACACATGTTTAAAATAAATTACTTGGTTATCAATTGATTAAAAATGAATATAAAAATCATTTGAAAGAAAAAGGGAATTTTTTTTCACCAATTTTTTTTTATGTGTGCAATTTATTTTATCTTAATAAGTTTAGTAAATAACCATGGGTTAATTAATTTAATAAAATTTTTATATTATATATTTTGTTAAATTTTTTAACACTAATCTATTGTTTTTTATAGGAAAAGTGTATGAATAAATCCAATTTTATGCTTAAAATGTATTTTTTTTAAATTGTTTTCACCGTGTTTTGAGTACTTATTTTAATATGAATGTATGAAACTTATAAAAATATAATCATGAAAAATGGATCACATATTTGGAATTATAATATTAAAATTTTGGTAAATAGGTCCATTTTATTTTTATTCTTTATGAATTGCATCCTTGGTAAATTTTGTATCCTCGGTAAAGGTAACATGGGAAAAACCCTATTAAAACGTTGGTTTAAGGCTTTTAAATTTCTCAAATAGTTTCCCTAATCATAGTTTAGGAGTAAATTTAGACTATTATCACCCAATTCTGGATTATAGGTCCAATTGGTTAACTGTTTCTTTGATTATGACCTTTATATTTTTTAAAAAGGATAAATACAAAAGGTCACTCTCTTATGTTTAATAACTCCAAATTATTATTATATGGATAAAGAGGATAATTCGGACTATAAATATTTATTTTAGTGAATAATTAATGTTTTTTTCATTCTAATATCTTTATAATTTTTATTTTATGAGTAATTACCTTAATATATTATAAAACATCAACATAATATTTATTCAATTAATAGAATAATTGAATAAATGATATTAAAAATATTAAATGTAATAAAATTTTAATTAATTATTATGTTTCATGAATTTTATAGATAAATATAACATATTATGAACATTTGAAATGACTAGATTCGAATTCTTTTACTATCATGTTGCATATAAATTTAAATTAAATGAATAGTGCCAAAAATGACATTGATTATATAATATGTTAAATAATATTTTATTAAATTATTTAAAAATCTTAAAAATCAATACATAATACAAGTAGTATAATAAATGGTCGAAACATTCACCCCCTATCGATTTATGTTCAAATTTTTAACTTATAAGTAACATTATAACACTTTAAAATTATAAGATGAATTACCATTGTTAACATTAAAATCCATCAACAAAGGGGTGACACCAAAGTACAAGTTTTAGAATGACAAAAAAAATTAAAAAAGATTAATTATATGATGATATTTTGACCTTATCCTATATTAATTGAATATATGGTCATTTGGAAGCATTTGGACTGAGACTGACGTAATTATATTTTAATCTTTTTATTAATTCTATGTTTGTTCTTTTGGTCCATTATAAAAGGAAACCCCTTCTCTATTTTCAATACACTACTTTTTATCACCCCTATTATTAGGTAACTTAAAAATTTTAATTTATTTTGAGGTTATATAATGAATAGGATAAGTTTTTGGAGGTTATAGTTGGTTTTGGGATGTTATTGAGGTGTTTATTGAGGTTCACTCTTTGTACATGGTTTGTATAAACCATAAACCACTTACAAGAAATTTTACAACAGGTTTTGTGGTTTATTAGGTTGGCACATTTTTGGATCATGGTTTTTCCACACTATGAGAGTGCCTAAGGGAAACTATACAAAGGAAAATAGAGGAAAAAATGTGGTTGACACATAGTTTGTCAAACTATGTGAGCCAACTGTGTTTAGTGTGGTCATAAGACAATAAAACCACATGGTTGTAGAAAAGTTTGAAAAAACATGTATCCCAATCCATGAAACTACCTATCTAATCGAGTAACATGTGCAAGGTTGGCACATGGTTTGAAAAACTTTGTGATATAACCATGTGGCATGCAGTTAATGACCCAAAAATTATTTTTTAATCCCCATTATAGCCTCATAAACATTATTTTTCCATATTATCTCAGGATATCAAATTCATGTTCCTATATTGGCTCCCAAGGTGATTTATTGTGATCCAGAGAAAAATTTTGTAGAATCATAGCATGTTGGAGATCTATATTCCTCATTAAGTCATCATTATTTCCCATTCTTCTTAGATCTAATCCTATAATCTATTATAGAACCATAGATCTAGTGTGTTATGGATAGATATATGTTCTATTATGGTAATAGTGATGAGATATGTTTGAACAAATTGAAGGAAATAAGATCATAGGCCTTATTTATAATATCTTAGTAGCATTCTTCATTTTCATCATATGTTGATATGTATGTATCTTCTCGATTATCTCCCCTATTCTAGAACATAATTTATCATTTTATGAGTTGATTTTATATGAATTTTTTTTGAAATACATATGCGATATTAAATGGAAATACCATCCGGTTATGTCAATGGATATTATGGGAAATTGAATGATTTTTAGAAAACCACTTTTTTTATAATTATAAAAGGATGATTTTAAAATTATAGTATGTTTTTATTACCACAAGGTTCTTGGTGAAACGTTTTCATGAAATATTGAGTTTCATGTCGAATATATTGACATAGATTTTTTAATATATTGTTAGAAGGAATTAATTTTTGGAAATTAACCTGAGAAAGGGGTCTTTTCCAAAAAGGAATCTGGATATTGGTCATCTTCTGATGACATGGTGGATCGATGAGAGAATACTCACAAGTATGAAGTTTTCACTTGGAAAGCATGTGTGGGAAATGAAACAAAGTAATGGGTATGAAAACTTATAATAAATGGGTTTAATACAATATTTACTTTTTTCTAGGGAACTAATTTTTGGATTTTCTATAAATTACATAAACTATTCTCTTTTAACTTTTTTTTATAAATATGGAAACTTGGTCTTATCCTAGTGGTGTGATTGGGAAGCCTTTTGGTATATCCCAATGTGTTTATTCTCTCCCCTTCTTGGGATCATTGGTGAATTAATAGATTTCATCTTCTAAGACAATAGAAATACAAAAGAATAATATTTCTCTAGTGATTCATCTTGATACCTCATTCTTGACAGGTGGATTTGGATCTTGGAGCTAGACATATGGGGTATTTTACTGGGTTTTTCTTGTTATCAATTTATTTTTATTGTTTATTATCTTATTTCTGTTTTCACTGTGATATTTCTGGTTGGTTTATTTTTATTTAAGATAATATGGTCTTGTTTATGAATCAAATATTTTTCTTGTATGTTTGTAGTCTAGTGTTTATAGGTTATTTTTAGGGTAAAATCTTCCCCTACATACTCATTGAATCCCTTGGAATTTATTTCCTACCTTTGGTGTATGGGGGATGTCACCTAAAGTCGGTAACATATTTATACATTCCAAATCCAAGGATGAGGGGAAATATGTTACAAATGATATCAATTTTTTTGACCCTTGAGAGTGAAATTGTATCAGTTTTTCAATCCTTGATTAGGAAATGGTATCAGTTTAATTCATTCCATCATTGAGAAGTGGTATCAATATTTGTTTGTCCATATTTTTTATGATGATGATAGAAATATGATAGTATCATCAAAACATGAAATGTATAGAATTAAATTATATATCTAACCATTTTAAGCAAACAATAATGTTACTCAGGTGGCTTTGGTATGAATATGGAATCTCACTATTTTATAACATAAAACTGCATTAAATTTTACAAACAGAGGATCATTAATGTTTAATGTCTTGGAAATAAGGTATATAATACAATAAAACCTAAAAAATTCATATAATAGAATTTTTAGGATTCATAATATGTTCATCATAAGTAAAATTACTGCATCTCATATGCTAGGGATATACATCAAAGGAATGGTGAGTAGAAGGTCCAGTAGGTAAAACAAGTGAAACATTTTACATGTGAAGTTTAGCGATATCAATATGAACATGAGGAATATAACAATGGAATGATAAAAGGGCATATAATAAAAATAATAACTGGAATATTAACTTGAAAACTTTTCTAAAAAATTTATTTTAGACATTCATAGAATATAACCAAGGTCCATTCCTACAGTGTCATAAAAATTACCAGGGTTATTGACCAAGATATCATTAAACTTATCATCTATTATGATTAATTCCATTCCCAAATGCATGGGAGTGCTATCAAGGTGCACCCTTATATGTATTTACTTTCATGTGATCCATATAGATCATAATCATACATTTCATAAATAATACAAATAAAATAAAAGAAATAATTTTCATATCAAAATCATGGCGTTTTTACAATCTCTTAAAAGCATGATCATAATGTCATTTATAACCCAAAAAAGGGAATGATGCTTTTATGTATGACAATTATAGAATAAAATAAATAATTTTTATTTTTTTAGGAATACCCATAGAATGGAATGATTTTTGGTTATTCAAAAAAATATAATAAAAAATTTTATTGAGAAAAAGAGAGAGTTTTTGAGATGAAAATTCTAAAACACAATGGGTTCGAAACATGGTTTTAAAAATCATTAAAAAGAGAGGGTATATGGGTCATCCACTCATAAAATTCTCATAATATAGTATTGGGATATAATAAAATGGATTTAAGAACATTCTATAGAATGTTTTTTGACGTACTACGTAAAAGAGATCATGAGATGAAATGAGAAGTTGAGAATTCTCTTACGAAATTTCAGCAGCCTACCGACATCACATAAAAATTAAAAAAATGAGTTAATGAGAGAGAAAGTGGTCTATAATATTCTTTATATAATATGGAAAGTAATGGAGATATGTAATGACATATCCAAACAAAATAAAATAGAAATTAAAAGTCATAACATAATATGAGTGCTTCAAAAGAGAAAGGTGGTAGATTCCCTTATGAAATTTGGGCATCCTGACAGCGTTAGTTAAAATTTAAAAAAATGAGTTGATGAAAGAGAAAGGGGTGTATCACCATTTTTTTAAAAAAGGTTTAGTAATGGAGATACAAAATTCTATATCCCAACAGAATTAAATATAAATTAACAAGTAATATCATAAAACGAGTGCTTGAAAAGAGAAGTGTGGTAGATTCCATTACCTTGAAGAGTAACTTCTAAAACTCTATGATCATAACCTCAAGGGATTGTAGAAAACCTTTGGAGGAATCATTGGGAGCCAGAACTTGCAGAAAATCTTGAATTATGAGTTTTTAATTAAAGGAAATGATGAAATTTGTGGGTATTTATAGAAAAAGAGAGGGAGTATTTTTATTAAACTCCAAGGACACCGCATTAGTGGTATTGGCAAAACCATGGGATTTCCCATGTTATTTGTACATGGTATTGGCCACATGGGACACTTCATGTCATATTTTAATCCACAAGTGTCGAAAATCATCTTATCTTACTCATTACATCATTATGAAAGAGTTATAATGTCATTAATCATACAAAAAACTGAAAAACTGTATTTTTACTATTCGTACAAAATTCAACTATTTCAGGAAAATACTAAAAAAATTCACCCTAACCATTTTTTAAAATGTATAATTTAAAAATGAACACCATTTTAAGAAAATTAATTCATTTAAATTTAAATTAAAAAAATAAAATTCTAATACATAACTAATAATTTTTAATACTTTTATTTACTTAATACTAGGATATAATTATATCACAATTCTATTAATGATGACTATAATATATTTTTACATCCTTATGTGAGGATACTATTCCATTGGAAAAATTACCATTCATAAGGTTAAAATTACTATTCTATAGGGATAACTTTCTATTCACCAAAAAATTAAGTTTCTCATATTTGACTATAAATATCTCTCTAATCACAAGAGTTTGTATCCATTTTTCAAAAATAATTTCACAGAAAATTTTATTTGATAATAAAATATTTTTTTACTATACATAAAAAATACTAATCATTAAAAAATATAATTCATAAAAAATTGGAACTTCTTAGGAAAATACTAAAATTTAATCACAGATTAATTTTGACATTTTAAATTCAGAAATGATGTTTATATTACGATAATAATTTACAAAGTATGACAAAATTAAACTTTTAAATATAAAAAATCATTATTGATTAAAAATAATAACAGGTGGAAAATGCATATTGAAATTTCTAAAACTTAATTTTTTTATCATTTACATTAAAAAGGGGTGTTTTAAACAAAATATTAAATTAAAACAATAATTATTCATAATACCTTAATTTATTATAATAATTATTTCATTTCTGAAAAGTAAAACTTATGTTTGAAAAGTAAATTTTCAAAATTTTTCTCTGTTAAACATATATTTTATTAATAAAAACTAGTCTTAAATATCTATATAAATTTTTTGTTCAGAGTTATGGTAATACAAATTAATTCTGTACTAATCAAAATTTATACTTGATGTGTAATGTTCTCATGAAATAAAAAGTCACTCTATGTGCTACTATTTTAAAACATAGTAAAAGGTTATTGGGAGGTAGAAGAACCATAAATAAAAGACGTAAATTGTTCGGGTTGTTATATTCTTCCCCCCTTAAAGAAATTTCTTCCTCTTAATTTCCCTTATTATTTTTTTAATTTTAGGATTATTATATTTATAAACTATTTTTATTTTGAAAACATAATGTTTAAATATATATTATTCATTATCAAAAATTAATTTTTTTATAAATCTTTTATAATGGTTCAAAAAAAAACTTGTGATTAACCAAACATATCCCCTGGGAGTATCAAAACACAAGTGAGACAAGGACCATTGTCTTGCACCAGTTCCTGTTTGAATCTAGCTCAAAGTGGTGTTTTCAGGTTATACATAGAGATACATCTGTCCTAGAGCCACATCCACCTGTTCATTTCAAGACAAGGATTTCATTCTTCAAAAACCACTTACTTAATATTTCATCGAAATACCATGAACTTTTCATATGTTAAAACTTTTCTATAAGTTTATTTATAAGAATTTCCTATCATAATTTCTAAATATAACTAAACTATCATTTTTTACCAATAATTTCATCCTTTTTTTATAACATAACATTTCATTACATTTTACAAATATAGGATCTTTGAAGTTGAGTGTCTTGGAAATAAGGTACATAAAACCTGAAAATATAATAAATTATTATAATAAACATGTAAGGCTTCATAATAAGTTCATAATAAGTAAAATAACTTTATATCACAACCAGGGAACATACATTAAATGGATAGGTGAGTAGAAGGCCCAGTAAGAGAAAACAAGAAAAATAGTTTACATGTGAACTTGAGAAATATCAATAAGAACACGAGGAATATCATAAAGGAAAGAAAAATAGGCATATAATAACAATAATAACTTGAATTATTACTTGAAAATATGGTTACAACATTTAATTTAGACATTCATAAGCCTATCACCAAGGTCCATCCCCAAGGTGTCATAAAAATTACCAAGGTTATTCACCAAGGTATCGTAAAACTTTTCATCTATAGAGATTAATTTATTTACAAAATGCATTAAATAACTATAATTGAACAACCTTAATATGTATTTATATTCATGTTATACAAATATATCACAATGAAAATTTTCATAAATAACCCAAATATAATAAATGAAATGAGTTTCATATCAAAATCACACTGTTTTAAAAAGCTCTTAAAAACATGATCATTATGTCATTTATAACCCACAAAAGGGAATCCAGGATTATTTATGTAAATTCTAGAATAAAATATATAATTTTTATGTCTTTATTGATACCCTTATAAATTAATGAGGTTTGGGTATTCACATAAAGAAAATAAAATAATATATTGAGAAAAAGAGAGAGATTTTGAGATGAAAATTCTACAGCATAACAAGTATGAAAAATGGTTTTATAAAACATTAAAAAGAGAGGGTACATGGGTAAAATATTGATAAAAGACACATAATATAATATAGGGATAGAATAAAATAGAAATAAGAAAATTGTATGTAAATTTTAAAGACATTCCACATAAAAGATAACATGAATGGAAAAGAGAAGTTGAGAATTCCCTTACGAAATTTTGGCAACCTAACAGCGTCACGTAAAAATTAAAAAAAGGTGTTTATGAGAGGGAAATGGGAATATCATAATTTTTAAATAATATGGAAATTATGGGGAATAATTAATGACATATCCCAATATAATAAAATTTAAATTAAAAAGGCCTAACAAAAAAAGGAGTGCTTTAAAAAATAAGGGTGGTAGATTCCCTTATGAAATTTGGACAACCTACCAGCATCACATAAAAATTCAAAATATGATTTGAAGAGAGATAAATGGGTCTATAATTATTTTTAATACATATGGATAACATGGAGTATACTTAATGACATATCCCAACATAATATAATAGAAATTAAAAAGGAATAACATAAAAGAAGTGCATGAAAAGAGAACGGTGGTAGATTCCCTTACCTCAAAGAGTAACTTCTAAATCTCTATGATTGGGACCTTGATGTCATGAGGACACCTTGTGAGGAATACTTGGGAGGTATAACTTTTAGAACATCTTGAATGATAAATTTTTAATGAATGGAAATAAAGTAATGGGTGGATATTTAAAGGTGGATAACTTGGGTCTATTTCACATTCAGAATCCACCCATCTTTTGAAATGATTCAAAACCTAAGAAATCAGAGGTATTATTGAATAAAATTAATGTAATATTTGATTTCATAGGAATGACAACTAATATGAATATCAAGTTGGAAACATTAATTATTGAGGATCTAGAATGCGAATGGTGGGATTTATTAGTTTAGGCTAAATTTGAAAAAGGAATTACAAGGTAGGATTTTGAATAATTAAAAAAATATATCCTCAAATAGTGATAATTTCTAGAACAATATAATTATTTATCCAAAATCAAGGGGATCTATTAGTAACAAATTATTCAACTAAATTTACGATTTTTCCACTTTTCGCTAGAATTTGCTGCAAGTGTATCATTGAAAGTACACATTTTTGAGTTGGGCCAATGATTTAAAATTCAATTGAAGATTATTAACCTTTGTATTATGAACTATTTAGAGATGGGAAATCAATAAATTGTAAAAAATGGATATTTATGGGAACATTTTAGGTATATGATTTTTTATCACCTTATGAACTAGTGGGGACACAAATTATGTGAATACGAAGAATATGTAAACCTACATCCAAAGAGGTAGAGTGTCTGAGAACCAAAATGCTGGGTGATTTCTGTTTCCTCCCTGACCCAGGAGCAAGACTAGGTATTTTTTTAGTATGTTTTACTTGAGAATATCAATTAATATTATAAAATACCACCAACATCATTTTACAACTATAACCAAATGGTATATCTCCACCATTATTATTGTAGTACTCCACAGTCCGTTGTTGGAAATGCATGACTTGTTTTGGAAAAATCCTATGATTCAATGAGGAGGTCTTGTCAGAATAACCCCCATCATCATATCCAAGTGAATCAAGGTGATTCTAGAAACACTAGAACATCTCATCAAAGGTAATATCAAAAGGTAAATAAAGTGACTGGGATAGTGAGTAAGAAAATGCATGGGGATGATAAAGTGATCACATCAAACAAATCTGGTCCTTAAACATTACATAGTAAGATTATCATAAATTATACCCATTTTTAGGAATTTTTGATAAGGTTTCATCCCACTATTTTATTTCCTCTTTTTATGTTGATCATACAGGTTTTTGTTTTGCAAATATTACTTCTATTTTGAAATTGATAACTCCTCTTGGCTAATGAGAGTGTCAAGCCATTTTAAATGAAGAATGTATGATGAAAATAAATGTGGAAGAATCAGTGCAGAACTTATATATCCTTGATATGGATATCCTTGAATTGATATTGGGGACATATTTGTTGATGAATTTTAAGGATGACATTGATTATTATGAATGGTAGGTGAGTTTCATATCATCTGATGGAATTGATATTCTATTTAAGGCAGAATGAGATAAAAATTAATCTAGATATATACCTTTAGTATAGGTGTTTCGAACTATATATATTTATTGGGAGATGTTTATTTTTAATCAATGGTTGAGATCATAAATAAAGGTTTTTTCTAACCACAACTGACCTGTTTCTTGAGGTTTTTGCTAAAAATTATTAAGGTTCCCAATGAAAAGTGAAGTGGAGTTTACAATTGATCTCATACTAGGGAATATCCATATTACAATTAAATCTTATAGGATTTAACCTATATAGTTGGGTGAAAAAACTAAGTAGAATAGTTGAAGAGAAAAGGGTACATTTGAAGAAGCATATCCCCGTGGGCATCAGTATTCCTTTTTTAAGAAGGTGGATGAGACACTTATGATTTGATTTTATTATCATAATATTATCCAATTTATGATAGAAAACCAATATCTTATTCCATGAATGTGACTTGATGGATTAATTGAGGGAATCCCAATGGTTCTCTAATATTTACTTATATTCATGGTATCACAAACTATGAGTTTGGAAGGAGGAAATTATAAAAAAACTATTCAAATCTATTATGGCCAATAGGAATATGTAATTATGAATTTTTTTCTTTTAAAAACTATACTAACATTGTTAATAGAATTGATGAATAAAATATATCAGAGATATATTTATTCTTTTTTTCCTAGTGTACATTGATGAAATCCATGTGCATTAGATAACTAAAGCTGGTCATGAGGAATATTTAACTATTATTTTAAGAATCTTTCGGGAGGATTGCCTATATAAAATGTTGTAAAAAAGTGATTTATAGATACTATAGGTATGTTTCCTTGGTCTTGTCATCTCTAAGAAATGAGTTCTTGAGAATCCTTAAAATATAGAGGAAGTTATCTCATGGAAACCATTGTATAATTTTTTTTCAGATATATGGTTTATTTTTCTTAGAAAGATACAACCTATGTATTTTATTTATTTTTCATGTATTTCCTCAAAAATTAAAATTTTACAAGGAAGGGCCTTCCTTTCTAATGGAATAATCTATTCCAAAAATCGTTACAAGATCTAAAGGTTAGTATTATGGTAGAACCTATCATTATCTTTTTTGTATCTAGACAAGGATACATGGTTAATTATGATACCCTTGGATCTAGGATGGGTTGTGTTCTTTTTCAAGGAGATCATGTCATATATTATGGATTATGACAATTACAGGTGCATGAGAAAAACTACCAGACACTTGATTTTGAACTAGTTGATGTAAACCATGCATTGAAAACTTTTCATAATTACGTCATTGGTGAGAAATTTAGTGTTTGTGGATCATCAGATATTGATGAATATTTTCTAAAAAAGGACTTGAACTTAAAATAATGAACATGGATGAGATATCATTATATATTTGACTTCAACATTTTGTATACATCTGATAAGGTGAATTCATTTAAATATTCATTGAGTGGGAAGTCATATAACCAGTTGAATAAATAAGATTTAGATCAATGGAAACTAATGTCAGTTATAAGTGAAACGAATCAAGATTTTCTAGACAAAGGAAACATTTTAGTTTTCATTATAATATCATTTTTTGATGAATCAACTGCATATGTAGGGGATATTAAAAAATAAGTTCCAAAATATTTGACCATGATGTCAAAACTTAATGGTTGGGAGACTATTATGTGATATGTTCTAGATGGGATATCTATGGCACAATTAAGATATTAGAATCATATTACTCCAAGTTATTAGAAAAAATATAAATTCCTTCCACCACAAAAAAATATATTTTTCATCACAGTATATATAATATGTACATAGCATTGATAAGACAATTTTTTTTGGAAATTCATAAAGAGAAAAGTGGTGGAGTTTGTCCCGAAATGCCACACCTATTTATAGGTGAAGGAAGAGCACCAATGGCCAGTTTTTATATTGAATTATTTATCTATTCCCATGTTTAAATGGGAGTAAATGGCTATAAGGTTTGTTATTGGTAAACCAAAAATATTTTTGAAACATGATGCCAAAATTTTTATTATGGATCAACTCAAAATATACAACAAATTAATCCCAATTTGTGAATCCCATATAGTGGAATATTTATCCAAACTATAAATTTGGGAAATAAAAATATTCATGGGGTTCTAGTTTCAATAGTGTTTGATAGAGATCCTATATTTACAGCTCATTTTTGGAAATCAATACATCAATACCTTAGAACCTAATTGACCATAATTATAGCTTATTATCCTCAAATCGATGGAAAATACAAGTGGATGATCGAAACGTTGAAATAAATGACTAGGGATTGTGTGATGGATTTTGGAGGATGATGTGAAGAGATCCTTCCATTAATAGAGATCTCATATAATAATAGAGATCAGGCCTCAATACATATGGATTATTTTGAAGAATTTTATGGATTTCCTTTTTGTTTTCCATTTGGTTTGGGAAAAATAGTTGATACTTCACTTATAGAGACTAGTATTATTATTTATACAATGGAGAAGATTTATAAAATGTAAGAGTGATTGGGAATGGTTTAGAGTTTTCAAAAATCATATATAGTCCATTGTCGATTTCCGTTATCATTTGAGGTAGCTGATTATATTTTCTTGTTAATCTATCCAAGACATCGAAATTATTATTTTGGAAATAAAAACATGTTTTAAGCTCGATACATCATAACTTTTGAGATATGATATAATGGGAATATTTATGAGATATGATTGAATATATTGATGTAAATAAGATCAAAGGATAGATCTAGATGATCTTAGTGCTGTTCTTTTTTTCACCATTTGTTGATAGGTAATTATTCTATCTCTCCTCTGTATAGTTGTAAACTTTATTTTTAGTATGATTAAAGGATTTAGTTTGAAATTGATTACAAATACTTGTTTTAACTATGATGGAAATCAATTTTGGTTATAAATTTGAAAATTGTGGTAAATTGGATGATTTTTAGAAAACCCCTTGGTTTAAATTTTTAAAATAATGGGCTTAAAATTATCATATGGTTTTGATATACACCATGTGTTTTATGAAATGTTTTCAGGAAATATAGAGTTTTATGTGAAATGTATTTTTATGGATTTTGGAAAACATGGTTGGAATGAGTTTATTAGTGGATGAGACCCCAATAAAGGGGGTCTTCCATTAAGGAATATGGATATTAGTAACCCAATGATGACCTAGTGAATTAATAAGAGACCAATCATGAGTATATATCTTTTTATTTTCATGTATGTGTGGGTGTTTTTTTGGGCTTGGAAATATAGGAATGGCTATTCCAAATTATGAGAAATGGTTTGAAGATATTATTTACTATTTTCCATGGAATTACTTTTGGTTTTGATATAAACTGCTTAAACTATTATCTTCAATATTTTTCTATATTAATGTGATAATTTGTTCTTATCCTAGAGGAATGAGTTGGGATGTATTTGGGGGAATCCTAGAGTTTTTATACTTGTCCCCTACTTGGGAACTTTAATTCATTTCAAGATGTCATCTATCTTGACTCATGAAAAGGAAATGTGTCATATTTCTCAAGATTTGTGTCTTGATACCCTGGGGTAAAAAGGTGGATTTGGTGATTAAATTTTAATGTATGAGGTCTCTTATTGTGTTTTTATATTATCCATTTTGGTCTTGTTAGTTTTTTTCATGTTTAAATTGTCACTATGATATTGTTGGTTTTTTTATTTATATTTCAGATTACATGGTTTTGTTCATAAATCCTATAGTTATCTTGGATTTTTATGCTTCAGTGTTGATAGGTTATTTAACATTTAATGTAAAATAATCCCCCAATAGTCTTTGAATCCCTAGACATTTGTTTCCATCTTTTGTTTCTTGGGAATATAACTTAAATCCAATAAAACCTCCACCACTTCACAATCCAATTATGCGGGGATGCATGTTAAATATTTTTTCCATGGAGCATGAAAAACCCCTATCCAATTCTTCTATCTACATATTTATTCACAGATTAATGGTGATGGTATTCTAAAAAACCATTCCAAGGGTCCTTAAGAAGTGATCTAAAAGTGGTCTTCTGAGGAAGAGATAATCATCATACCTGAAATCTTTTAATATATTCCTTCTTATACTAGAACAAAATCTATGGTATTAATCCTAAAACAATAAATTCATTATAATAAATATTTTTAAAATTTATTATGATCATGAAAAAATAATAATACACCCTCTCTTCCATCAAATGTGAAGTGTATGTATTGCTCATGCAGATGTGTGGACTACACCTCTATGTAGAGATTCAATTCATTTTTCATCACCAACTATAATGGATGGGTATAATGATGGATTTATCGTATATAAAATATATTTAAAAATTATTATAGTTATATATAATTATAACTTCATACCTAAAATATTTCCTTATAATTCAGTGAAAAATGATAACATCGCTCGTGCGTACGTGGGGACTACCACTTCTTCGAAGAAATGTGATTTTTATTCATTTACACATTACCTGGATGGATATAAGGATGGATTTATTTAATATATATGATATAATAATGATTCAATAAAGTTGAGTGATTATTTAACATTGTTTTTATCCATCTATTGAAAATTGAAAATGTCATTCAAGCATACGTACGACCTAGAATCACCATGAATGACGTAATTCATTTTCATATCAATACTTTTTATATATGATTATTTTATATTTATATAATGTATATATATGTGATATCCATATCATCAATAAAATTTTTATGATGATGTATCCATGATCAAAGTACAAGGATCTTAATTACCAAATAGAAATTCTCATGAAAAATGAAACAGTTTACACCATGAAATGATGATTTTAATAAGGAATTATTTATAAATGGGTGGGAAAGTTTAATATATGGATAATATATGATATTATAAGTATTTAAAATTATTTTTTATATAATTATTATAAATTAAAATTTATTATATTAGAGGTAATAGTCCCTTCGATGATCACAAACTTGAGGTAAGGGTTTATCATCTCAAATTGTATTCTTTGGGACATTTATTTTATTGTGAACCAATATTCATTTATGAGGTGTATATAAATCTTATTTTACATAGTATATCATGAATATACTTATGATAATGATATTTAAGGATTCATTTAATCTTATTATTTCATGGTTATTTTGATTCAAATTTTACAAGTGTAGTAATGGATTTATGTTACAATATCCTTGTTTATTGAGATTGTTTGTGATAAAATTGTTGATGATGAAATGTTTTGAACTATTTATAAAGAATAAATTATTTTTCATTCCCTATAGTTATTTTTTTTATTATATGAATTAATTTTATTTTATTCACTTTAAGTACTAAAGATATTGAAAAACTGCCTTTATGGAATAATGACTTTAATTCTGTTTTTACTAAACACCCCATTTTCTTTCATGTTCATGTTCACAAAAAATGTTTTCAAGAATGTTTTTACTATTATCATATGATTCATTAAATTCATTTTTACCCATGTTTTAATTTTTTTAAAAAAATTTAAAAGGAATATTCTTATCATTTTTTGATGGAGGTAAATTTGTCTTTTATACTGAAAATTTGAAAGGAATCATATTTTAATGAGAAAACTTGTTAAAAATATAACAACATGAAGTTAAATCAATTATTTGAATAATAATTTACAATTTTCAATGTTTCTTTTTAAATAAAACATTTTCCTTAATATTTGAGATATTTTTATATTTTAAATGAGTGATTTTAAAATTAATTAGGTATTTTCCTCAAGAAACATCCAATGATCTTTTAGTGGATTTTTTAATCTATAATAACAAAATTTATTTTTAATCATCATTTACTATAGATATGATCTAATGGTACCATATTTATTATATATTTTAATGGTTTATGGTTATGATGATGAAAAATCAATGAATTTTTTTTCTTTCACACAAGTTAAGTTATAATGAACTCTTTTATGCTCGTATAGTGAACATATGAATGTTCTTATTTTTATATGAAGGGTGGTCATAGAATTATATAGTACTAAAATTTATTGGGTAAAAAATAATGTTTTATGAGATTATAGGGTACACTGGTGGTAATCCCATTCTTAATGGAAAGGGTATACAAGAGGTTATCCCATTCCTAGAAGAAAGGGTACACATGAGATTATCCCAAGACCAAAAAAGGGTAAACATGTGGGTATACCAAGCTCAAATTAGGTACATGATAAATTATTACAATCCAAATGTGTTATTATTTTCTTGGTGGGTAGCCTTAACATAACATTTCTATTATAATGACCATTAAACTGCTAAGCCATAGAATTATGACATGTTCTTATGCGAATGTTATATTCCCATGGCTCATATTCTTTGAATCATTTTTGATTATTTTCATATGAACTACCAAGATTTATTACATGACTCAACATTATGATTTATGATATGTCTTATATGATTTTTAGATGTTAATATAATGTTCTCATAACTAATCTCCTGTTTTTCTTAACTGATCCTTGATACCTCCATTGTTTACCCTTAATGTGGATTTGAGCTCACTATTTATTTTGTTTACTTTCCACAGGTTATGAAGAAAGATCTTGAGTATGATGTTTCTATGAATGGGGATAATTATTAATATCTAAGTGTTTGATGGTTTAGATCTTTCATGAAAATGTTTTTTATTAATCCAAGATTCCTAATACACTG
Organism: Viscum album; assembly: GCA_963277665.1. NCBI lineage: Eukaryota > Viridiplantae > Streptophyta > Magnoliopsida > Santalales > Viscaceae > Viscum > Viscum album. The sequence goes on along the minus strand of OY728121.1, from coordinate 196,656,170 downwards.
AACCTATATGATTCTAGCGGCTATCGTAATTTTATGTAATGAATATTCATCAAATAAGATGTAATATTTAAGTATAAAATATATGGTCTGCTTTAAGTATTCCAAAAAAACATTTCAATGAGTCATAAATTCTAAATAAATGTGACATGATTTTGGATCCCTTCATGTACTAGAGAATACACTTTAATTCCTCCCAATTCTTTCTTATGGGGTTCGACATAAACCTGCTAACAACTCGCATTAAATGAATAATGAATTGATAAATATAAACCATAACATAAATAAAAAAATATAATAATTGATTAATATAATACCTTTTCTATGTACTCAACCACAACTTTAATTTTATGTGACATTTTCTTGTTATTATTGATGTTTCTAGCTAGGGGTGTGGACATTGGTTTTTCTTCCGACATGTCAATGTTCTCTAGAATTTTTTATATATAGTCATATTTGGTTAGGAAAAAAGCACAATAACTATGGTTTCTAAAAATTATCACCCTTAAAATCCATATTGATGGATTGAGTTCCCTCATCTGAAAAGTTCCATAAAAATTAAGTTTTTTATATCATCAATCCTTTCCTTTAACAGTTTTACAATCCCCATATCAATGATATAGTGAAGTAGAATAATAAAAGTCATATTTCAAAACTCCTTCCAGTAGCATAAATGTTTATCATTGCACCAGTAAAATTTCTAATCCATTATAAAGTTATTTAAATTCATATTATAATTATTATGTTTTAGATTAAAACCACACAGGAAGATTCTGATTCAACAATGAAAAATTTATTTCAAGTAAACTTTATAACAAACCAACTAATATATATAGATCTATTTATTTATTTCCTAGTAATGAAATATTTCCTTAATATCTAACCATTTAGATGAATTCCATGAATTGAAAATGTACTCAACTCCTTTTTAATAGTACTTTTCTTAAATACAAGTTAAATGATCACTTAGAAATCCACCCCATATATTATCCAAAAATCATTCATGACTAAACTAACCTCATACCCCCAGATACCATTTTCTTCTTCCTTTAGTTGATAAACCCATTTGTTTTTAAAGATTTTATTTTTCAGTAGGATTTTCTATTTGCTCCCATGTTCTGTATTAGTCATGGTAATCATGTTTATCACTCATAAATAACCCATAGTATTCAAGGACTTTAAAACTCATCATATCCTCTAGGATCTTAGGATCTCCACTATCTATATGTGTTCGTACTATAAACTATAATCATAATTTTTTCGGAGAGAATATTACCCCAGTAAATACCGATTGATGTCCTTGATACTGAGTTCATTATAGTACAGTATGTTCAACACTTACAACTTTAGACGCTCTAGTTTTTATATTACTTTAACTATCCAATACATAAAACTTTTGAGACACCATAAAAACATGACATTCATCTTCTAGAACCTCTATATGACGATCAAGTGTTTCTAGAACTAATGGGATGACTAGATTTTTTATATTATCCATAACATAAAAATATCAATCCAACTAAACCATATACACTGATGCCATTTTTATTTTATAATTCATTTCTTATAAGATCTAATAATTTCAAATAATCACAATATTTAACATCAAAATACAGTTTCTGACCATATTTATAGTGTTATTATCCTAGATTTGAAATAAAAATTAATTATTTCCATATAAAAATAAGTATTATTCTTAATAAGTTGTAACATCCTAGGTAAATAAATAATAAGACATTTTCCATAATTATTAATATTTTTGAATTAAATATTAACTTCACTTTAAAGGGGTTTCTATGTTCAATGGCATACCCAATACGCAACACCATGTTTCTTTGAAATCATTCATTGCACACTAATAATATAATAATGTTATTTTAAATTATAGTTAACACCTAGCTATATTATTGGTGGGTAGGAATATAACTAACTAAAATATCATTATAAATGTTTTCTAATGATTTTCATTTATCCAATAAATGATAGAGGCTTGAAATGTTAATTAATCAGATTTTAATAAAAAATACTCTAACTTTCTTTAAAATGTCAATTTACCGCCTCTTGATGGTGAACCATATTAAAATCTAGTTTTGGTCAATTTTATATTTTCAATTTGACAAAATAAAATTCTTCTTTATAATTGGGACATCAAAATTTACATTGGGTAAATTTTTGGTTTTTTCTAACAAAATTCATTTTTGATGAATAGTGAAAAATACTGTATTTTAATTCCAAAGTTCCATTTCATATAATTTATTTATTTGGTTAGATTATCATTTTAATTGGTTTTAAATTGTAATTACATTATTTTTTTACCATTTAATTCAATTTTGGTCATTGGAATTAATTTCACTTTGAAATTGGATAGAAACAATTATCAATCTTTTGATAGTTATTGTTTTTAAAAAACACACAATTTTTTTGATAATAGAAATTAATTTTAAATTAATTAGTGAAATTTATATGTATTTAATATGGTAAAAGATACATCATTTTTGAATTCGAGAAATCAAATGTAGATTAGGCTGAATTTTTGGTAGTTTTCTAAAAAACATCAATTTATGATGAATAATGAAACCACTATGTCATAGTTAAGAAACTGACATTTTCATTTAAATAATATTTTACCACTTATGTGAATTGAATTTAAAAAATCAAACATACTTGTTTGTTATTATTAAGTAAAATTTGGTTCAATAAGATGAAAATAGTTTTTGGTGAATAGTAATTGTTGACTATTATTTTCTGCTGTTAAATGTAAATAGGATAATTCAAGGTAAAAAGAATATTATAATAAAACAAAATTACCTTAACTAATGTCCTAAACTTATTTGTTGAGTAATTTATGACCATGGACATCTTTCGGTTGATTTTGGGGCCCCATGAAGCCACTTGGGAGTGATAATGACACTTTAAATTAATTAATTTAAAGTAAAGGCAAAAATGTCATAAACTAATATCTTTTAGTAAATTAATTTTTAAAAGTTGTTATGTAAGTTATATTTTAGACTATAAATATTCATTTTAAATCTAAAAGAATTTAATAAACTATGGTATTTGTTTGATAATTTTTACACATCATATACATTAAATCATTTATGACACAATAATGATGCAGTACTTACCTCATTAATAAATAATTTAAATAAATAAGAATATTAATATTAAAATAATATCCAAAACCTATCCCATTATTATTGGATGAATTTATTTAGACCTTTAGTCATCATATCTTCAACTTGAATGAGTTTTGGATCTTTAAAAACAGAATATAATTTATAATAAAATAATACTTACAATCTTTCCAAAAGAGCCGCACATCCCCCTTATAAAAGGACACCACTTCTAACCCATTCCTCACTCCTCTCAAGCCCCTTGCCTCATCCAATCCCAGACCAAATAATCTCTCATGATCCCTGTACTCCTCTTATAATCCTTACTTTAGGCAGAAGGCACATCAAGAAGTCCTTTTGGTTCAAACGAAAGGGAGTTACAGAAATTAAAGGTAACCGTTTCTCTTAACTTATCTTCTTTTATTTTACTTATAAAACCCCTAAAATCATTTTATTCCTTTATTTTAATACAAAACTAGTCCCCTAAATATACTAGGATGTTTTTATGATAAGGATTTTAACTACACTTACACACACCTCCATCTAATGGGTGAAGAATACAGTTTTTCTGTGGATGGAAATCTAACGCCTTAGGAAACTATGATTGTTCGATTATCTCATACCACGTCTCATGGTGGCCATTAAGATGGAACTGTATTTATATATGATATATATTATTTTAATTTTTTATTTATGCTTCTGTGTCTTCCATTTATAGCATACCTTTATGGTTTCCATTTTGGGTAAATGTGATAAATTCATTTGAGGAAGTGCGGACTACCGCCCCCTCAAAGTGATATGACTCGTTAATTAAATATGTGGGATGTATAAAATATTGAGTTAATGATATTATATATGATATTATACTGGAATTATATTATACCTATGTATCATTATGTTTTCATTCAATTAAATTATGAAATAAGAATGAATGTAGCGTGCATGCGTACGTACGACTTACCATCTCCATGAACGGTGCATTTTATTTATTATCTCCAAAAGTTTTGTACTATTATAAATACATAAATATACTAGATTTACATGATACATATGATATCTACATCATGAATATCATTATGGAGGTAATGGACTATTGAACACATGAAAAACTAGTAAATATAAGGTGTTCATTTTTTACTCAAGTACCAAATATTGACAAAACGACCATTATTAACATAAATGATTTAATAATGGTTTTAACATGGTAATAAGTGATATAAAAGGAATAATAAACTTGAAAAAGGTTCTTAAGCAAGTAGAAATGAACTTTAGTTTATTATTCAGAAGATTAAAGGACAAACATGTCAAGTTAGACACGAGGTAAGGAACTTCATCTCAATCTCCTTTTATTGAGGTATATTTTGTTTTAATACACGACTTTGTTTTATACTCTATATAAACTCATTTTAATTTTCATTTAATTAAAAGTGAATCTTTCTCTATGAAGAGTTTTACTAGACAACATTATTGAATGTTTCTTTTAGCGTACGTAGTGACAATGACCTTTCCGCTGTTGCAAGTAATATTTGATCATTTGCTTCCTTAACAAGCCGTATTGTTTTTTTAAAAGGAAAATAAATACCATATACTATTTTTACATATTTTGGTTTTGAAAATGGTTTTGATAATGGATTTGTTATGTGAATATATTTAAATGATATATTGTGATTGATATGTGGAAATGGTATCTTTCCTTTAGGTTTGTTTTATGTGTTATTAATATGTTATGGTTCTCGGGTATTGTTTACGTATATGGGTGGTTATGTGATAAACCTAGGGCCGATGATCCTAAGATAGATCTCCAATGCATTGGGTAACATGATGGAGGTAAACATGCATGTTTCTCCAAAGAGATTTAGGGAATATACTATGATGGGTATTCCAAATGTTACTCCCTACGTAGCTATGATAGCTACAATGTAAGTATGATATGAATTCCAAAAGTTACATTTATGATTTATGTTTTCAATGTGTTATTCCTAAATCTTATTATTTTATGAGGTATGTTAGAGAGCTTGTGTTATGTATGCAATGATGAACTAATATTTTCTTTCTTTGTTTTATAACCCTTACTGGAACTTCTACAAAAACGGCCTATATCTGCACTAAAAAAGGGCTTTAACAGTGCTAAAAAAGAGTTGTAAAGCTCATCACTAATATAGGGGGTACCTTTTATCAGCACTTCGAGAAGCGCTGATAAACGCCACCTTTATCAGCCCAAAAAAAATCACTGATAAAAGTCCCCTTTATCAGTGCTTTTTTTAGCCCTGATAAAAGGGGTCTTTATCAGGGCTTTTTTTAGCGCTGATAAAGGGAAAAAGAAATTAAATAAATAATAAAAAAAATAAAAAATAATGTGGGGAGTGATTTTATCAGCCCTTCACACCCCGTTTATCAGCGCTAGGAGGTCTCTCGCACACTTCCCTTCCCGCACATCCTCATACACGCGCACCCCCTTCGCTTCCACCCGAACTCGAACCTGGGACCTCCCCCCTTTCGCTGTTGCACCTTTACCACTACGACATTTGGTTTTTTCTCTATTTAATGATATATATATAGTTATATTTATCCATATATTGATATAGATTCATATTAATATAAATATATTTATTCATATATTACTATATATATATATATATTAATTCATATATTAATATATTAATATATATATTTTTTGTTATAAATTTCTATACGTATATTTATTTGTATATTAATATATACATATATGATTAATTTTAAATACTTTTATGAAAAAAAATGTTTTTTATGTGTGTTTATAAATAAATAAAAACAAATAAACATACATAGATATATACAACACACAGACACACACAGAGACATGCACACACACAAACACATATATATTTACGAATAAATACATATATATGTGTATTTGAAAAGCCATAGAATGTACTTATAAGATTAGTTTTAAATAAATTTATGAAAATATATGTTTTTGATGTGTATTTATAAGTAAATAAATAAATACATACATATATACATATATACAACATGCAAACACACACACAGACACTCACACACACATACACATATATATTTATGAAAAAATACATATATATGTATATTTGAAAAGTCATAGAATGTTAAAACAGCCATAAAATATAATCTAGAATCCCATTTCAATGCAACAACCAGTAAAATCGAAGAAAATGAAACAATCTTCGTTATGATAAGTGGTATAGGCCAAACAGACATCCGGATCAGAAGTTATACCCGTTTGAATGTTAAAAAATAGGGGTATCCTGACTAAAAAATCAGTTTTGGAGGCCTTATAGGCCTTTTTTGGGCTCGAAATATGTGACAAAGTCTTTTCCTAGGTCACCAGCATGTAGAGCTCGTCGCAGGCTTTGATTAGATATGTTGTAGAGCTCAAACGGACACCCAGATCAAAAGTTATGGCCGTTTGAAGTTTGAGTTACATTTTCAACATATTTTATATCTTTTATTAATTGTTTTGATTTCTTGTGCTCTCAAATTTTTATAGATGATTTTTAATCGATAATAATTATAAAATTATTAATTAATAAAATTTTTTGAAAATATTTTGAAGCCATTTTCACTAAATTTCTTATATATTAAATGTAATAGTCTATTTTTACGTATATATAACATATTTAAAAAAATATATCTTTTATTTATATCTATATAAATACACTTATATAAAAAATTATTATTTTTGATGATTTTTTTTGAAACCTAACATTTATCAGCGCTCGGGAAATGCGCTGATAAATCCCCCCTTTATCAGCGCTACTCAAAGAAGCACTGATAAAGGGGTCCCCTTTATCAGTGCTAAAAAAATCCCTAATATGGGGGGGGGGGCTTTATCAGCGCTAAAAAAAGTGCTGATAAAGGGGGCCTTTATCAGTGTTTTTTAGCGCTGATAAACGTGACCCTTTATCAGGGATTTTTTAGCGCTGATAAAGGCCCCCTATATCAACACTTTTTTTAGCGCTGATAAAAGTGAAGCGCATAACTTGCACATTTTTGTAGTAGTGTGAGATTTCTATGCTCATCCCAAGTTTTGAAATGTTTTTCACAAGACCTAAAGATGAATAGGGTCAAAGATGGGATGAACAAAAAGTCACGCGGTCTGAAACATTGGAGTAGCCATGACTCTTTTTTTCAAGAGTTTTTATTTTATGAAAAAAATGGAAACTAAGTATAAGTGTCTACCTTGTAATTTTTGAGATGTTATGTAATAGTTATGACCTAATTCTCTAAAAATCTTATCATCAAAAGATCCTAAATGTGAATTATTCATTTAATTCAAGATTATGTAATGTTTAAGGTCGAGCCCTTATAATTGGTATCATAGGTCGGTTTAGACAACTTTTGGAGTTATAATATAGTTAAATTAATATCTATAAATTATTTTTAGTTTATGTTATGATTGAAATGATATATTATTTACAGATTACCATGTTTATTCACCTATGATATTTCAGTGTTAAGAATGGGTTTTCGTAGAGGAAGTCGGGAAGCTATGTTGGGAAGGCTTATAAGGGGAAATGGCCCTTCTAAATCAGTATCTGGAGATGGATGAAATCAGATTTGAACAGTTTTTTGTAGTGATAGATCAGTTGACTCAGGTGGTAAATGGTGGTTGTGTTCATTGATGGTATTTTGGTTTATTCTAAAAGTAAATAGGAGCATGAAAGTTATTTAAGGGTTGTCTTGAAAACCTTAAAGAAAAGAAACTATTTAGTAAATTCAGAAAGTGTGAGTTTTGGTTACAAAAAATTTCATTCCTTGGTCACATTGTTTAAAAAAATGGCATAACTGTTGATCCTTCTAAAACAAAAGTTGTTAAAGAATTGCCAAGACCCATAAATATAACTGAGATCTGTAGTTTTCTTGGTTTGGAAGGTTATTATAAGAGGTTTGTTGAAAAATTTTCATAGTTATCTGTACCATTTACTAAGTTAACTCGAAAAGGTGTTACATTCCTTTGGAAAAAATATTGTGATGATTGTTTTCAAGAATTGAAACGAAAATTGGTGAATGCTCCAGTTTTGGAACTACCTTCTTGAAATGGTGAGTTTATTATCTACAGTGATGTTTCATTGAATGGACTTGGTTGTGTCCCTGTGAAGAATGATTAGGTAATAGCTTATGCTTCATGTCAGTTGAAACCTCATTCGTTAAATTACCATAAAAATGATTTGGAATTATCTTCTGTTATTTTTGCTTTAAAAATTTGGAGGCATCATTTTTATGGAGTAAAATGTGAAATATATACTGACGAAAAAAGATGAAAGTATAAATTCACTCAGAAAGAATTGAACAAGAGATAGAGGAGATGGCTGTAATTAAAAAAGGATTATGATTACACGATCCTTTACCATCCGGTAAAAGTAAATAAAGTGGCCGATGCATTGAGTTGGAAAAGTAATGCTATATTAACCATGTTACGTTTGGAATGAGTTCCTTTGGTTTTTGATTTGATGAACTTTGGTATATAATTTTTTGGTGTAGTAAATTCATCTGTTTTGTTTCTGGTGTCAGTGAAATCATCTCTTTTAGACAGAATTAAGCTAGTATAGAAGGAAGATAATGACCTATAAAAAAAGGTAGATTTAGTTCAGAAGGGTAAGTTCCTTGATTTTAATGTTGATAATGATTGTGTTTTGGGAAAATATTATGTGTTCCATGTGATTCATTGTTGAAGAATGAGTTGTTATGTGAAGCTCATAATTACCTATTTTCAGTTCATCCTGGTAGTACTAAGATGTACATAGATCTTCGGAAGTATTACTGGTGGGATAGAATGAAAAGAAATATTACTGATTTTACGGTGAAGTAATAATTAAATATGGGTTATTGTTGATCAATTAACTAAATCTACTCATTTCCATCCTATTTGAGATACTTTGTCTCCAGATCAACTTTCTTGGTTGTATGTTAAAGAGATAGTCAGGTTGCATGGAGTTTCCCTATGCATTGTTTCGAATAATGATCTCATATTTACTTCTAACATTTGAAAAGGCCTTCATAAGTCGTTAGGTACTGAATTAAATTTTAGTATAGCTTTTCATCCTCAACCAGAGGGTAGTCAGAACGAAAAATTCAGACCTCGGAGGATATGCTATGTTCTTGTTCACTAGATTACCAGGGATGTTTAGACCAACATCTTTCTTTGGCAGAATTTTTCTATAATTACAGTTTTCATTCCATTATTCAGATGTCTCCATTTGAGGCTTCATATGGAAAGTGTTGTCTAACTCCATCTTTTTGGGATGAAGTAGGCGAAAGGAAGATGATGGGACCAGAATTGGTAGAGGATATGGCAGAAAAGGTTAAGTTAATTCAGAAGAAAATGAGAATATCTCAGAGGAGGTAGAAAGGTTATGTGGATAACTGAAGGAGGGATCTCTCTTTTGAGGTAGGTGATCATGTCTTTCTCAATGTTTTCCATGGAAAAGTGTGATTCGTTTTGGTATGAATGGAATGTTGACTCCGAGGTTTATTGGACCTTTTGAAATCATGGAAATAATTGGATCAGTTGCGTACAGAGTGGCTTTAACTCCATGTTTATCCTAGCAACATAATGTTTTTCATGTTTCAATGTTGAGAAAGTATATGTCAGATCCATCTCATGTTTTAAGTCCAGAGGAAGTTCGGTTGGAAGAGAATATCCCTTATGAGTAACAAACACTCTAGATTCTTGACCGTAGACAGGAAGTATTACAGAATAAAATAATTCACCAGGTAAAGGTTTTGTGGGAAAACCACATGGATGAAGAGGCAACATGGGAATCTAAAAATGATATGAGGGATAAATACCCCCACTTATTTGATAAGGAAATTAAATTGCAAGGACGTAATTCCAAAAGGGGGGAAAGATGTAACATCCCAGGTAAAATAAGAATAAGACATTTTCCGTAATTATTATTATTTTTGAATTAAATACTAACTTTACTTTAAATGGGTTTCTATGTTTGATGACATACCCAATACGCAACAACATTTTTCTTTGAAATCTTTCGTATATAATAATATTATTTTAAATTATAGTGAACACCTAACCATTGTATTGGTGGGAATGAATAGAAATAAGTACAATATGATTATACATGTTTTTAAATGTTTTTACATTTATCCAATAAAATTTTGAGGATTAAAATGTGAATTAATATAATTTTAAAATCCAATTTAAGCATAAATACTCTAATTTTCTTAAAAGGGTCGATTTACAACCTTTTGATGGAGAACCCTATTCAAATCTAGTTTTTTTTCACTTTTTTTATTTCACAAAATAAAATTCTTTTTTATAATCGGGACATCAAAATTTACATTGGGTAATTTTTTGGTTTTTTTCAGATAAAATTCATTTTTTGATGAATATGGAAAAATACTGCATTTTAATTTAAAAGTGCCTTTTAATATAATTAATTTATATGGTTTTATTATCTTTTAAATTGGTTTTAAAGTGTAATTATATTATGTTTTTACGATTTAATCCAATTTTGGACATTAGAATTAATTTCACTTTGAAATTGGCCATAAATAAGTATCAATATTTTGATAGTTATTGTTTCTTAAAAACACACTATTTGTTTTGAAAACGAGAATTAATTTTAAATTAATTAATGAAACTTATATGTTTTAAATTTTTTAAAATATAAATAATTTTTTAATTTGGAATATCTAATATATCTTATGCTGAATTTTTTGTAGTTTTCTGAAAAACTTCAATTTTTGATGAATAGTGAAACCACTAAGTCATAGTTTAAAAAAGTCACATTTTCATTTAAATGAAATTTTACCATTTCTGTTAATTGAAATTCAAAAATTTGACATACATGGTTGTTATTATTATGTAAAATGTGGTTCAATAAGATGAAAATAATTTTTGGTGAATAGTAACTTTTGACTTTTATTTACCGCGGTTAAAGGTAAATAGGGAAATTAAAGGTAAAAAGAAAATTATAATAATAAACCATTACCTTAATAATTTTCCTAACCTTATTGGTTGAGTCATTTACGACCATGGGAATCTTTGGGTCGATTTTGGGATCCCATAGAGCCACATGGGGGTGATAATGACACTTTAGATTAATAAATTTCAAGTAAACACAAAATGACAAAAACAAATATCTTTTAGTAAATTAATTTTTACAAGGGGATATATAAGTTCTCTTTCCAACTATAACTATTAATTGGAAATATAAAACTAATTCCTAAAATATGGTATTTATTTTATAATTTTTAGAATTCAAATAAATCAAATTATTTATGACACAATAATGATGCAGTATTTACCTCAATAGTAAATGATTTAAATAAATAATCTTAAAAATATTAAAAAAATATCCAAAACATTTTCAATTATTATTGGATGAAATTATTTATACATTGAGTAATCTTATATTCATATTTAATGAGTTTTGGATCATTATAAACCAAATATATGTTTATAATAAAATAATATTTTCAAACATTTCTAAAGAGCCCCTCCTCCCCCTTATAAAAGGACACCACTTCTAACCCATTCCTAACCCCTATCAAGCCCCTTGGATCGTCCAAACCCTAACCAAATAAACTATAAATATCCCTATACCCCTCCTATAAGCCATACATTAGGAAAAAGGAACATCAATAAGTCATTTTGGTTCGAACCAAAGGGAGTTACCCAAATTAAAGGTAACAGTTTCTCTTAACTTTTTTTCTTTTATTTTACATCTACAAACCCTAAACTATTTTTAGTACTTTATTCTAAAACAAAAACAATGTACTCAATATACTAGGATATTTTTATGATAAGGATTAGAACTAAACTTACACACACCTCCATCTAATGGGTGAAGAGCATACTGTTTCTGTGGATGGAAAACTAACACCTCACGAAACGATGATTGTTCGATTATCTCCTACCTCCTCTCATGGTGGCCATTAAGATGATAATGTATTTATATATGATATATATTATGTTTATGTTTTCTTTATGCTTATGTATTTTCCATTTATATCATATCTTTATGGTTTCCATTATAGGTAAACGCGATAATTTCATTTGAGGAAGTGCAGACTACCGCCCCCTCAAAGTGATATGACTCGTTAATGCCATATGTGGGACGTATACATGATAGAGTTAATTATATTATATATGATATTATACTATAATTATAATATACCTATGTATAATTATTTTTTAATTCTAATAAAATAAGAAATAGAAATGAAAGTAGCGTTCATCCGTACGTACGGCTTACCGTCTCCATGAATGATGCATTTCATTTCTTATCTCCAAATGTTATGTAATATTATAAATAAATTCATATAATTGATATATAATATATATAGGATATGTATATCATTAATATCATTATGGAGATAATGGACTATTGAAAACATGGAAAACATGTAAATATAAGGTTTTCATTTTTGACTGAAGTACCAAATATTGACAAAACGATTATTATTAACTTAAATGATTGAAAAATGCTTATAATGTGGTAATAAGTGACATAAAAGGAAAAATAAACCTGAAAAAGGTTCTTATGCAATTCGAAATTAACTTTAGTTTATTATTCATGATATTAAAGGAAAAACGTGTCAATTCGGACATGAGGTAAGGGAATTCGTCTAAATCTCCTTTCATTGAGTAATATTTTGTTTTAATACACAACATTCTATTGTACTCTTTATAAACACCTTTGAATTATCTTTTCATTAAAAGATAATCTTTCACTATGAAGCATTTTACTAAACAACATAAATGAATGTTTCTTTCAGCGTACGCAGTAACAATGACCATTCCACCACCACATGTATTATTTGATCTTTGGATTCTTTAATAAGCCATATTGTTTTTTTAAAAGGAAAATAAATACCATATACTCTTTTTAAATATTTTGGTATTGAAAATGATTTTGATAATGTATTTTTTAGGAAAATATATTTAAATTATATATTGTGATTGAAATGTGGAAATGTTATCTTTTTTTTATGTTTGTTTTATGTGTTATAAATATGTTATGGTTCTTGGGAATTGTTTACGTATACGGTTGGTTATGTGATAAACATAGGGTGGGTGAGCCCGAGATAGCTCTCCAATGAGTTGTGTAGCATGACAGAGGTATACATGAATATTTATTCTAAGAGATTTATGTAATATACTGTGATGGGTATTCCAAATGTAAGTACCTACATAGCCGTGATAACTACAACGTATGTATGATATGAATGCGACATGTTACCTTTATGATTTATGTTTTCTATGTGTTATTCATAAATATTATGATTTCAAGAGGTATGTTAAAGATCTTATGTTATGTATGCAATGATGAACTAATGTTTTATTTCTTTGTTTTACAACCTTTACTGAGCTTTTTATGCTCATACCATGTTTCGAAATGTTTTTCAGAGGACCGGAAGATGAACAGGGTAAAGGATGGGATGAAGGAAAAGTCATGCAGTCTAAAACATAGGACTGGACATGAATATTTTTTAGGAGTTTTTATTTTATGAAAAAATGGAAATTGAGTAGAAGTTTCTACCTTGTAATTTCTGATATTTAATGTAATAGTTATGGCCAAATTCCCTAAAACTCTAAACCTGAAAAGATCCTGAATGGTAATTATTCATTTAATTAAAGATTATGTAATGTTTAATTCTAGATCCTTATATAAGGAGTCACCAAATTATCCCCTTTATTTACTTTTTTGTGGACGTAGGTGTGTGATTTAAAGGCTATGAGTTTTCTAAAATATGCCATATTTATGAACAACTAGATCTCTAAAAGCTTCTTTTCAATCGGTGTAAATAGATTCTGACTAATTATGTAATCCACATAATTCTTAACATCCTCACAAAACACCTTCGAGAGCCCCACATGAATATTCACACCCATAAACATCTCTATCAAACTCCTAACCATCCTTTGAATAACTTCATTACGTTTTAGATCCCATGGAATGGTCTTTTAAAATGGAATACCCCAACACTAGTACGACCTTCATAACTATATGATTCCATATTCATCCCCATGTTCTAACTATAATCATATCACTTTTTTTCCAGGATCCTTCTCCACCATGATTGTCCACCCAAAATAAGTCTTAAGAACCATATAACTGTGAATTAGATATTACACCCGAACGTTTTTTGTGGAATCTTCAATTAACATCATATATAAGTATAGACCTTTGTGATAACGCACTGGAGTTATCTCTAAAACATCCATGTGATCCAAATCTATCTTTAGATGCTTTTGTGTTTTCCCCTATATTTGGAAGGACACCTGCAATTACCCAAAGTTTTATCCATGGAATTAAATTATTATAATTAGGCCTTATAGTATAATCACATTGGGAATCACAATTAAATATAATGATACTAAATACCATGTTACCATTAAGCATAATTTTCTCTCTTCTGTGTTTTGAATTTCAAAAATCAGACATACACAGCTGTGTTCAGGGTGATTTTTGGAGTCTATTAGAAAAAACATAATTTTTTGGTGAATAGTAACGTACCCCAGGAATAGTATTTTTAACCTTATGAATAGTGACATACACTAATAAATATTAACCTTACCTATGATAGTATATATAATATTTAGTGAAAGTATGATGTACGTATATCTTGGAATAAAAAAATAAATGTTCTTAAATTGTTATTCTTCAAATAAAATATTATTTTATTTAATAATTAAATTACACATATTTATAAAATTATATTTAGAAAATGGACTTCGTTTTTAAATTCTATACATTTAAAAATGGTTGTGGTGAATTTTTGGGATTTTTCTGAAATACTTGATTTTTTGATGAATAATGAAATATAGTAAATTACAAAATAAGTAAAATTCATGAATTATAGAGTCATGGGTGAGGTTCTGCTACTGTAAGAACATATGGTTCAGATTCACATGATATAATTACTGTATTTAGTCATGGAACACTCACTATTCCTTGTCTTGTGGAGAAATAATAAATTAACGATTATAGTATTTGGAAAACACCTCTCCCCTCGACTATAAATACCACCCTTCACACCCTCATTTCCTTACACCTCTGAAGTTTCAAGACTTGTCTAAAAATTGTTCAAACATCTTACCTAGCCCCTCCCCCATGTCTAAGAGCTTCTGATCTCATAAAAAGACCATTCCTAGGGTCCTTAAGGAGGTTCTCAAGAGGAAGAATTGAGAGTTAATTCCTATCTCTCTTTTCCTTTAATTTCCTTTCAATTTCATGTTCTTTTCTTAGTCTCTCCCCACCTATCCCCATCCAAATGATATTTTAAATACATTATATCACATATATTGGAATTTTATGATAATAATGTGATAAAATATCATCCACTCCCATTCTCCTCTTCTTTTTATTTTAGAATGGAAAATGTTGTTCGTGAGGTGTTAATTTACCAACTTCTTGAACGACATGTTTTATTCCTTTAATGCCTTCATATCTGGTCATGAAGGAATTTTTATGGTTGGAAAATATTATTTTACATTTATTATATCATATTTAATGTTCAGGAACTAAATTATGTACATAATACTAAATGATTAAACAAAACAAGTTCATTGTGATCGAAAAACTGCCCGAATTAACCGAAATGATCATCATTAAATTCTTATGTAATGATTCATCCACATGGTATATAACAAAATTCATTGTAAGATCATTTAAAATTGAGTAATATCATTAATAATTCTAAAGACCATTTATACATTTTTATCCATGTTCTACACGAACTTCCCTTTATGAATACAAGTGGACCGCTCAAGAAAACCATAAAAGCAAACATTCCCGAATAGTGTTTTAAAACTCAGTAACTCAACCAAGGGACCATAAAATAAATTAATGAAACCATAATTAACCATGTTAATGTAAAAAAGGTTCATGATTCGTTAATTAATTAATCTAATGTGGTTATATAGGACATTAAAGTGAAGAAAGCATTGGGATACAAGGTAAGGTGAAATTCTCTAACCCAACTTTCTTTCTTCAGGTTCTCCCTCTTTCACTCCATGTTCGGAATGGATTTTCATTAAAAATAAATTATTCTTAATTATCTTACCATTTATGGGATATAAATTTTCTCTAATTTATTTTTATGAAGAACCCATGTTTTTCCAAACAAACTCTTATTTCAAATAAATACACCCTTTTTTACTTCTTGAATATTATTCCACTCTTCACTCATGGTTAGTGGTTCTATGTAATGAATGATATTCCTTATTTATTTTGGGGAACAAATGTTTATGATAGTATTATTTATTATTTGAAACCAATTTCCTTCCTTGGGTTATGTTATGTTCATGTTTGACATATTTTTAATGTTACATGCATGATAATGTAAAGATTATGATGTGACAGGTGCACTCAGAATTATATAGTGCAATATGAATGTCTAAATGTGATGGCTGCACCCGGAATTATAAATTTCTCCAATGCATTGGGTAAAGTGATGAATCTCATGAGTAAAATCGAAATGGTGCATTAATATTATTCCCTCATTGTTCACACCTATGTGTGGTAGTTAACCACTAAGACATGATGTTTTCAATTTTATGAATTTCCACATTCCATGCCTTTATATAATGATTTCTATCATGATTTTGATGATTATTTTATGACTCTTCTCACCCCATGCTATATTGGTTTTATCTACCCTCCTACTAGGATTTTATCTCACCATTTTTGACGTATTTCCTCAGGTGACTACATGTAATAATGAGAGGTCAAGTGCCAATAAGAAGATGGAGAAGAAGGAATTAAATAAATGTTTATGTTTGATGTTGTAAATGTTATGCTTGGTCTTTGTTTTCCTAAGACACTAAACCTCTAGATCCTCATGGTGTAATAAAATTATATTGTTTATAATTATAATGATTTAATATTAATGTAAGAAAGTCTGGGTCTCTATAGTTGATATCATAGGCAAGGTTTAGTTAATTATGAAATTAGGATTAGTGAAACCTAGATAAAACCTATAGTATGAGACTATGTACAAATATGAACCTAAGAAGATATATATAAGGATCCCATAAGTTATTATTTTTGTGAAAATTTTACAAATGAATAAGTTATTTATTCATGAAATGTTGACATTGGTTCTGTTCTAAACTTTTATATTTAGGAAAATGGTTGGAACAAGGAGAATCCAGGCCAAAATCCCGTGAGAGGGCCAATGCAACGATTGCCCGAATGACATCCCCATTGCTTTGGGAGGTGGAGTTCAAAAAATCATGGCAATGATTACCCAAATATATTAGGTTATGAACAATAAACATAATAATGGGGAAGATCCTCCTTCACCAAAGAGGGAGAAACTGGATATCAAGTGTTTTATAGGGAAATGACAACTGTGGTTTAGTGGATCTTCCAATCCACTAGTTGAAGAACAGTGGGTCAACTCTCTAGAGAAAATATTTTATGTGCTTTATTGTTCTGAGATAGAGAAGGTGACTTTAACCATTTATCTTCAAGATGGAGAGGCCGATCAAAGGTGGGATTTTATTAAGAACACCAATCCATGTGATGAAACTGAATAGATAGAATGGGAAGACTTTATGATCATGTTTCCTAACAAGTATATCCCATGAGATATTTGTACAAATATATAGAGGGAATTAATTGAGCTCAAGGAAAAATATGATTTATCTACCACAACCTATGTAGATAATTTCACAAGAATTCCAAGGTTCTCATTGGGATTTGTTATCAATAATGATAGAAAAATTGATAGATTCTTTATTGGATTAAAACTACACTTTAAAAAGGATATTGAAAATCGAGTCTTTGGGAGTTATGAATAATTTTTTTGATGTTATATAAAAGTGGATATTGAGTTCGGAGAATGGTCCCATGGATATGGTGGTAAGAAATGAATGATGTAGTTTCAAGATGGAGGATCTAATGATAAAAGTGGGAATAAAACTCAGTGACCCACATCATAAAAATATGGGAAGTTGCATCATTGGAACTGTCTGAAAGGGATGGGGAAATGATTCATGTGTGGGATAGAAGGCCACCATGCTCAATAGTTTAAAAAATACACAAAAAGGAAGGAGATTTTGTTGGAAGAAAGGATATTACCACCCATGGTTCAATGCCACAACTATAGGGAGCAAGGGCACTATGCAAGATAGTGCACCAAACCTATAGTTCTTGAGGGTATTCAGCATAAGTAGCCACCGATGCTAATGGAAAAAGGGAAGGCTTATTGAATCACTACTACAAAATTGGATCATGAAAATGAAGTAGTACAAGGTATACTTACTATTAAATCAAAAATGGAATAATTTGTATTTGATTCTAGTTCTATGGATTCCTTTATATCTTTCATGTTTTCTAGAACTTTATAATTGAAGCTCAGAAACCCTGAAGTAGAGATATCTATAAAAACACTAAGTGGTGAAGTAATTGAAACCCCAAGTGTTTGAATATTCTCTTATTGGCATATGTGGGAGGATTCTTCTTGCGAATATCGTAATACTTCCCTTGGTGGAATTCGATGATATAATAAGAATGGATTGGCTCTCATTATATAGAGAACATATCAACTGTCTGGAATAGGAAATATCTTTTCATATTCCAAACCATAACATGATCCTATAAAAATTCAAGGATGATCATGAATCGCCTTTTTAAAATCATTCAACTATTTGGATGTTGATTTCCAATGAAGAATCATACATCACCCAAATGGTTGAGTCAAAGGAAAGTTACAACCTTGAGGAAATGACCATCATGAGGGAATAAAATGATGTATTTCCCATAGAGTTACCCAGACTTCCCCCAGATTGTGAGGTAGAGTTCTCCATAGAACACATACTAAGAGCCACTCCTATCTCAAAGTGTCCCTATAGGATGGATCCTATCATACTATGGGTGTTAAAGATGCAGGTGAAAGAGAATTTCGACAAAGTGTTCATATGACCTATTGCGTCACCTTGGGGTGCGCCAATTCACTTTGTGAAGACGTAGGAGGAAAAAATGTTGCTGTGTATTGACTATCGGGAACTCAACAAGATCAATATAAAGAAAAAGTATCCTCTTCAAATGTTTGATGACTCATTCGATCAGTAAAGAGTATCTCAATACTTTTCAAAGGTGTATCTTTGTTCTGGATATCATCAACTTAATCTAAAGAGGGAATATATTCAGAAGATTGCTTTCCATACAAGTTATGGGCACTATGAGTTTCGGGTGATTCCGTTCGGACTTACTAATACGCCTGAAATATTCATGGATTTGATGAGTAGAGACTTTATACATTACCTCGACAAATTTTTGGTACTGTTTATCGATGAAATTATCATCTAATCCAAGGGAAAGGAGGAACATGATGAACATCAAATACTTGTGTTGGTGAAATTGAGAGAGGAGAAGTTGTACACCATGTTCAAAAAGTGTGTCTTTTGGATTAAGAAAGTAACATTCTTGGGACATGTGATCACAAGTGAGGGAATTTCTATGGACCCTGCAAAAACAAAGGCGATTGAGGAATGCCCCAGGCCCTCTAGTGTCATAGAAATCCTTAGTTTTCATGGATTATCTAGGTACTACCGATGTTTTGTGTGAAATACCTCATGATTGTCAGGCCTGCTAACTAAGTTAACAAGGAAAGGGGTAAATTATGTCTAGA
Organism: Viscum album; assembly: GCA_963277665.1. Taxonomy (NCBI): domain Eukaryota; kingdom Viridiplantae; phylum Streptophyta; class Magnoliopsida; order Santalales; family Viscaceae; genus Viscum; species Viscum album. Next base: position 196,636,437 of record OY728121.1, on the reverse strand, counting down.
TGGAATAATATAAGGGAAGCTTCAAGGAGATAAAGATAAGGCTGATCATTACAACTATACTCTCATTACCAAAAAGTGGAGAATTATTTCAGAGATACAGAGATACTTAAAAGAAAGGCTTGGGTTGCATACTCATGCCAAATGATAATGTGATAGCCTACACCTCATGACAATTGAAGATCAATGAGTAGAACTACCCGACTCATGATGTAGAGTTGGAAGCCAAGAGTTTTTCCTTGAAAATATGGTGGAACATCCTTTATAGTGAGAAGTGTTACGTATAAACTGACCAAAAGATCTTAAAGTATATATTCACACAAAATGAGCTCAGCATAAATCAAAGGAGATGGTTATAGATAATCAAGGACTATGATTGCTCTATTCACTATCATCTTGGAATGGCTAATAAGGTAGCTGATGATCTAAGAAGAAAATAACCTGTAAGAACCCGGTTATTATTCTTGAGGTACGAGTTTATTCTTTTCCCTTTTCCGTATGTATTTTTGAGAAAATAATGAAAATAGGGGGAAAACCCAAATTTTTTGGGTACACGCCGTGTACTTTGGCCGTGTGGGATGAGTACATAGGGCATGTAGTCCTGTTGGTGATGAAGGGTGTAAAGACTGACTACACACCGTGTACTTATTATTTACAATCCATGTAATCAGTCGACAGGTGAACAATAAGGTGGTGGAGGCAGCCGCCAGCAGAGCAATCATACATATCGTGTAATCAGAAATACACGCCAGGTACTCATGTTGACGAATGAATAGTGCCGTGGTGGAAATAAGCTGCCAGAGGATCGGTTTAAATAATGAAAGTACACTCCATGTACTTGAGAGTACACGTAGTGTAGTTTTTTTTTTCACTTAAAACGGGCAGTAGCCTCCCCATTTGGTGGAGGATACTTTGAGCTCGTTTTGGAGCTTAGGAGGATGACCGAACCTTAGAGGATCACCCAATCGTGTACCAGGAATCCGATTCCGCCTCCGTCGATGGAGTTGGGACCGTATGGGTAAGCCCTCCCATCTCCTGGATCTGTTCTTAAAAATTATTTTCTGAGGAGAAGTTATTTGAGATTGAATGAGTGAACGTCTATCCCATATCTACGTCATTATTAGATGATTTGGGAGGCGCCATTCACATATACTGATCAGAGACGATCAAGGTAGGTGGTCTGATGTTCCTTTCAACTGTTGTGTTGAAATTGTGTACCTTTGTGATACATGCCCTGAATTGGGGGGTTGTATGGATGTGGTCTTTGATGAATGATATTTATAATTTCATAGATAATCTGTTGATAAGTTAAAACTGTTGTTTGGGATCATTGCTGGGATCCAGGACCACCCCGGGGGTGCGTTCCTTTATTTAGCCATTTTGCTAGGATACCCGAGGGTATGACATGATTTATCAAGCTTGAGTTTTCTTGAGAGAAAATGTATATAATTTCTTGATTATGTGTTGGGATCTTCCCGGTTTCTTGGTCAGCCTGAGGGAATGTTTTTTGTTTAGCTTGGGGGCAAGTGTTTCATTTAGCTTGAGGGAAATGTTTCATATTTCTGAGGTCAGTTATTTCCGTGCCTGAGTGAGTTATCTTGTACGCCTAAGGGAAATATTCATTATTCATGAAGGCAATCGCCTGAGGGTGTGATTCTGAATATCCTGAGGGTGTGGTTCTGTTATCATGAGGGCAAGGTTCTGATTACCTGAGGGTAAGGTTTGGAATGTCTGAGGATACTTTTTATTTCTTATATTCACTATGGTGATTTTCGATGTTGTACCAACCAAGATGAAGCATGAGCTTAGAGGTGATAAGTAATAATTGGAATTTCAATAAAACTGGTAGTGATAGTTACTTTTGAGTACTTACTAGTTTACTGCATTTACTTTTGCACACTGATGTTGCATATTTTCACTAACAGTTGGGCACAAGCCTTTGGTGGGTGCCTACTGGGATTTATTTATCACACCCTATTTGGGTCATGTATTCAGCACAAAAAAACTATATTACTATAGGTGTTGACAGGGGAAAGGGTCCCTATATAGTTACATAACTGTAGCAAAGGAGTAGGAGAGCATGAGACCGAGCTTAGGCTTGCGATGTAGCTGCGTTCTGTTTACACTGATTTCTTTTGTTTAGAAGTACATTGTACTTTGAGTTGTGTTGTATTGTATTTCATTGTATCCTATTCTTGATGATTTCATAGAATTAGTGACATACTGTATCTTTATATATATGACAGTTGGTTCTCTTTTACTTCAGTTGTCCATTTCAGTTGTATATTGTTTACTGCTTTCGCTTTTGTATGTTATTTACCTTTTCCACTGTGATACAATTTAAAAAATGAGGGCATAGTTTCCCCACTATCAGACTGGGAGCCACGCTGGTAGTCGGTAGACTCTGGCGTTTGGGGAAATGTTCTTGAGGTTATGTGACCAACCGGGTTCTGGGCACCCGTTGAGTTGCTTCTGGATCCGGGACGTTACAAAGTGGTATCAAAGGAGTTATTTTCTGTAACTTACTATTTGGATCCGTAGTTAGGGATATGATGGACACGGCAGTTGTGAATAAGCTGTGCCTGTGAGTAGCTAACCCGTGTACAAGGAAAATATAGTCTACCTCGTATCTTTCAGTTATTCTGGTTTTGCAATTTTATAGTTGATTTGATTTTCACCGTTCGGTGACACACTTGTGGTGTTCTGTTTATATGTTATACTTGGGTTCTATTTAGTTGCAACCTGATGATATAAGTTTATTCCATCTCATGCATCATTTAGTCACATTCTAGAAATCACATTTCATGCATTCTTTCCATTCCATGTAGGTGCATTAGAAATTTCATGTTGTTTTGATAGTTGTTGTTCTAGAAAAGCATGCTGTTGTGATAGATGCTTTGATAAATACCTACTATTTGATAGGGTATTTTTGTGTGAGGTTTTTATTGAATGAGTGATAAAATTTGGTTCTTGAGGAGTATGGGCCCTCAATGACCGTAATTTGGTGGATCATTGACGTGGTTATTTTTTTATAACATGTGTAATATGCCAAGCTTTGATTCGCGGGGAGTATGGGCCCTCACAGATCAGAAGTCGGCACTTAGATGTTTGTTTCAGTGTTTTTCTGGGTTTCAAAGTAGTTGTTGAGGCTTACTTTCCTAAAAACCCAAGATACACGCTGTTTAGTTCCTTGGACACACGCCATGTGTTCTTCTATTCGGGAAGAAATGGATAATTATAAAGTACACACCGTGTACCCTAAGTACACACAGTGTAGTCTCCTACCGTGTCATAGGCTGTGTGGGTAGTGACACGGGATATGGTAGTTTTGGGGGGGGGGAGACACGCCGTGTAGAGGTTGTACATCCCTTTTAGTGTCGACCTAACATCCACCCATGTAACTAACAAAACAAACGGCGGAACCTTAAGACATACATGCCGTGTCGTCCATGAACACGCCGTTTAGTCTGACCCAGGTACTCGACTGTGTCACTAACAACACGGGTCAGTGTTATCTTCCATGTACACACCGTGTGCCTATGGGACACACTATATAGTTTTTTTAGGAGAGCTGTGTGGAATAGCCGTGTAGGAGGATTCGGGCAGGGAAATAGGATTCAAGTACACACCGGGTATTCAGAAGACATGCTGTGTGTTTGGGGTGTTACACGGCCAGTTTAAACTGGAGTACACGCCCATGTGGATGGCCTTTGAGAACACACCGTTTAGTATTTATACATTCTATGTAGACAGTTTTTATAAATCATGAACTCTTTCCTTCTCCTATTCCCTTTTTGGTCTCCTCATATTCGGTATTGGATAATCTTGATCTAAGGCGTGTTTATGACCTTGTAGAGTCATGCCGCCAAGACGAACACCAATTATTTGTCAGGAAAGTAGCAATGATTATATTCCTGAGATGGTGGGCCATGGGCTACCAGTGGATCCTCTAGCAGTGCCATATGCGACACCAACCAGTGTAATGGACACATGCACGGATGCGTAGTTTCATGAAGACTTCATGCGGTTCATGCAGACCTTCTAGGGAGCACTGTAGGCTGCCACTTCTATGGCAGAGCTGACCCGTATCTTCCAGCAACATAATCTACCTACATTTTCATGGGATGGAGGACCACAGGCTATAGAGTCAGGGAGAGATTCGATGCAGATGATATTCAAGCATCTGGAGACTCCTACAGGGAGGATGGTCAAGCTCACTACATACACACTGCGTCATTCCACCAAAAGGTGGTGGGATGTTACCACATAGTCTAAGAATCACTGAGACAAAGAGTGGGAAGATTTTTAGGTGGCCTTTTATGAATTCTTCTTCCTGGAGATGCTGAGGGCAGATCGAGCTCGAGAGTTCATGAATCTACAGTAGGGAGCCATGTCAGTGATGGATTATTCTGCCCACTTTGCCGAGCTACAATGCTTTTCCCCTATTCTGGTGGGTGATGAGGCATTGAGGGCTAGAGCCTCGGAGGAGGGTCTTCTATATGACATCCGAGCACTGGTGAATGTTTTCAGGTTGCCTATGGTGTATGCTATTGTGAACTAGTCACTGATTACTGAGAAAAACCTGTGGTAAGATAGTGGTGTGGGACAGGGTGGTTCGACACCAATTTCTGGTAATATTTCTACTGGAAAGATGAAGAGGCAGATATATTTCTCTCACGGTGTAAGTACTAGCCATATGATTTGTAGAGGTGGCTCGATTCTTTTCTACCAGTGTGGTAGAGAGGGGAATAAGCGACCTAAGTGTCCCTGAGACCCAGTGGAGTGCTGAGCTTGCGACAAAATGGTTAATCTTCAATTCTTTTGAAGGGTATTTCTACCAGTGGCTAGTGAGATTGGTTCTGTGTAGACTCCGCATGCGGGAGCAGGACCAACAGCTTCTTAACAATTTGAAAATTGGAGTACGTCAGGGCCTATAGGTAGAGATGGTGGTCGTGGCCATAGTAGCCAGACACTAGGATCTCAGAGGCATTAGGGTGTGTCAGATCAGGGTAGCCAGACTATGTCGTAGGGCTGCGACACTGGGGAGGCACATGTAATGCAACAAAGCCAATAAGAGAAGGAACCCGAACCTTCCACTATCATGGGTACTATTCTTGTAGCTTCTATTTTATCTAAAATAATTTTTGATATAGGTTCTACACTTATCTTTATATCTATTCCCATTGTGGAGAGCCTTGGGCTCTGTTTTTCTTCTTCTTCTGATGTTATGACGCTAGACACTCCGTTGGGAACTAGAATAGCAGGTGTGCGTCAGTATAGGGAGTGCCCCCTTGAGGTTGGTGGGTGTCACTTCCTATGGGACCTCTATGTCTTAGAGATGACTGCTTATGATGTCATTATCGGGATGGACTGGTTGGTACCCTTTTGACCCTTTGTGGATTGCTATCATCGCAGGGTGATTTTCACGTCACCAGAGGATAGAGTGTTTCTATACAAAGGCGAATGGGATGTCTAGGCGAGCCGAGCTAGACCCAAGCATCGTGGGTGAGGTGGAGTCACAACCCAAATTTTGAGTTTATATCTGGATGATCTGAGTACTTTTCATAAGGATTTCCGTCCATTAGTTGATCATTTTAGGGATGTCTTCCCAGATGACTTTTCAGGTCTTCCTCTAGAGCGAGAGGTGGATTTCTCTATTGAGATTGTGCCAGGAGCAACACTGAAGTCCATTCCTCATTATAGGATTTCCATACCTAAGTTGCAGGCACTCATTATGCAGTAAGAGGAGTTGCAGGAAAAGGTTTTTTTTCTAACCCAATACTTCTCCTTGGGGTTCTCCGGTCTTTTTTGCGAAGAAGGCAGATGGTTCCCTCAGAATCTGTCTGGATTATCGGAAGCTGAACCAGTTGATGGTCAAGAACCGATATCCCATACCAAGGATTGATGATATTTTTTATCAACATCGGCGAGAACGAGTGTTCTAGAAGATTGAATTGAGATCCGGATATCATCAGTTAAGTGTTAGAGAATTAGACATACCTCTTACAGCTTTTCAGAGCATATATGGTATATACGTGTACTTGGTTATGCCATTAAGACTCACAAACGCGCCAAAAATTTTCATGGCTCTGATGAATCGTGTGTTCCATCCTTATATGGATTCTTTTGTGGTAGTCTTCATGGATGATATCTTGGTGTACTCTTACACTCGACATGACCATGCCACCCATCTTGAGATTGTTTTTAGTACACTGAGATAATATCAGTTAAATTCTACGTTCTCAAAGTTCCACTTTTGGACGGACCATATTCACTTCCTAGGTCATATTATCTCAGAGTAAGGAGTTTTGGTAGACCTAGAGATGGTGAGAGCATTAGTTTACTAGGAGAAGCCTAATAATGTATTTGAGATACATAGTTTCTTTGGGATGGATGGTTACTATAAGCATTTTATATAGGACTTCTCCCGCTTAGCAGTGCCGTTGACGGGTTTGACTAAGTAGGGTGTGAAGTTCCATTGGTCAGAAGCTTGCAAGAAAGCCTTTCAGTAGATGAAGGGAAGGTTGACATCAACACCAATCCTGATACTTATAGATCAAGGGAAGAGCTATACGGTTTACTGCGATGCATCAGGTATTGGGCTGTGAGTAGTGCTGATGCAGGGAAACTGAGTAGTTTCATATGGGTCTCAGCAGTTGAGGCCACATGAGAGGAATTACACTATGCATGATCTTGAGTTTGCTGGAGTTGTTCATGCATTGCGCTGTTGGAGACATTATCTCTTGGGAGAGAATTTTTTAGTGTTCACGGACCACAAAATTCTGAAGAATATCATTACCCAGCATGACCTAAATTTGAGACAGTGAAGGTGGGTTGAATACCTTCAGTCGTTTGACTTTGAGATTGCCTATACAACTAGTAAGGGTAATGCAGTAGCTGATGCACTGAGTAGGAAGACTCAGACACAGGCAGTGCAGGAGGCCAGTGGTGAGTGGCAGCTTATGGGTTTGTTCTCTAAGATACATTTGGTGGTGCACTATAGTGAGGGGAAAACCTATCTTTCTTCCTTAGCTATGACTTTTACCCTCCTGGATAGAGTGAGGATGAGACAACTATTAGATTAATAATCTCTATTTCTACAGGAGTTGGTGGAAAGTGATGACCCTCTTTCTAAATGGATGATAGGAAATGATGTGGTACTGCATTTCCATGGATGAGTATGGGTTCCCAGGGATATACGCGAGGAGCTGATGCGGGAGTTTCATGCTTCACCTTGGGCAGTGCATCCCAGAGTTACCAAAATGTACCATGACAAGAGACATCATTATTGGTGACCAGGTATGAAATGGGATGTAGCTATTTTTGTTACAAGATGTTCCACCTGTCAGCAGGTGAAGGCAGATCATCAGGGCCAGCCAGACTATTGCAATAGTTACACATTCCGGAGTGGAAATGGGATGATGTCGGGATGGACTTCATGACTAGGTTTCTGAGGTCAACTCAAGTTAGTGATGTCGTGTGGGTTCTGGTGGACAAACTTACAAAGGTATCTCACTTTTTTCCGATCAAGGAGACCTTCGGTGTTGATGAGCTCGAGAAGTTATATATTCGAGAGGTGGTACGTCTTCATGGGGTTCCACGTACTATGGTTTCAGATAGTGATTCCCACTTTACGTCTCGTTTCTGGAAGAGTTTTTAGAGGGAATAGGGTATACAGGTGCTTCTGAGAACAGATTACCACCCTCATACCCATGGCCAGTTAGAGCATACGATACATGTGCTGGAGGACATGCAATGTGCATCTGTCTTGGACATTGGGGGATCTTGGGAGAAGCATAAACCCCTGGTCATGTTTTCCAATAATAATAGTTTTCAGGAAACAATTGAGATGACACCTTATAAGGCTTTATATGGTAGGCCATGCCAATCACCTTCGTGGTGGATAGAGGCAGGTGAGGCATATTTACTGAGACCACGTCTTATCCAGGAGACTTCTAAGCTGCTCCAGTTGATTCAGAAGAAAATGGCTACTGCACAGTCTCGTCTGAAATATTATGCTGATTATAGTAGACAACCCTTGGAGTTCGTGTTCGGGGATAAGGTTTTCTTGCGTATTTCATCGAGGTTGGGACACATGCAGATCATGAGATAAGGTAAAATTTCTCCGAGGTATGTGGGGCCGTTTGAGATTATGGAGAGAGTCGGGTTGGTGGCCCATCAGTTGCAGTTACCACAAAGGTACAGGCCATGCATGATATCTTCCATGTATCTCAGCTGTTCCACTATCATTCAGAATCGTCTCACGTTTTTCAGCCTAAGGAGGTTGAGCTTCAGCACGATGAATCTTTTGAGGAGCATCCAATTCGCATTGTTGATAGGAGCACGATGGTTCTCCGAGGCTAGACAGTCCTCTCGTTCGGGTGCTACGGCAGCATGGCTGAGTGCAGGACAAAACCTGAGAGCGAGAGAAAGACGTACCTGCTCAGTGGCTTGAGTTGTTCATAGCTTCATCTTCACCACCCTTGGAATGAAAATCTGGGGACGAATTGCTTTAAAGGGGGAAGTTTTTAAGAACCTGGTTCTTATTCTTGAGGTACGAGTTTCGTTTGTTCTATTTTCCTTAAGTTTTTTTGAGAAAATAATGAAAATGGGGGAAAATCCCAAATTTTTTGTGTACATTCCATGTACATGTCCACATGTCGTTTACTTTGGCCTTGTTGGATGAGTACACAGGGTGTGTAGTCCTGTCGGTGATGAAGGGTGTAAAGACTGACTACACATTGTATACATAGTATTTACATGGTGTGTAATCAGTTGGAAGGTGAACAGTAAGGTGGTGGAGGCAGCCGCCAGCGGAGTGACAGTACACACCGAGTAATTAGAAATACATGCTGTGTACTCATGACGACAGATGAACAGTTCCATGGTAGAAAGAAGCTGCTAGAGGAACAGTTTAAATAAATAAAAGTACACACAATGTACTTTAGAGTACACTCCGTGTAGTTTGTTATTTTTTCTTAAAACGGGCAGTAGCCTCCTCATTTGGGGGAGGAGGCTTTGAGTTCGTTTTGGAGCTCAGGAGGACAACCGAACCTTGTAGGATCACCTGATCACGCACCGGGAATCCGATTCTGCCTCTGTCGATCACGTTGGGACCATACGGGTTAGCCATCGCCTCTCCTTTAACTGTTCTTACCAATTATTTCTCGAGGAGATGTGATCTGAATTTTAATGAGTGAATTTTTATTCTAGATCTACATCGTTCATGGACGATTCGGGAGGCATCGTTCACATATACGGATCAGAGACGAATGAGGTAGGTGGTCTGATGTTCCTTTCAACTATTGTGTTGAAAATGTGTACCGTTGTGCTACGCGCCCATGATTGGGGTGTCGTAGGGATGAGGCCTTTTCTGAAAGATATTTATAATTACCTAGATAATCTGTTGATAAGTTAAAACTGTTGTTTGGGATCATTTGTTGGATCCAGGACCACCCTGGGGGTGCGTTCCACTATTTAGCCGTTAGGCTCGGATACCTAAGGGTATTCCATGATTTAGAATGCTTGAGTTTTCATGATATAAAATGTATATAATTTACTGCTTATCAATTGGGCTCATCCAGGTTTCTTATTTAGCCTGAGGGAAAGTGTTTTATTTAGCCCGAGGGCAAGAGTTTCATTTAGCGAGAGGGAAATGTTGCATATGCATGGGGGAAGTGTTTTCCGTGCCTGAGGGCATTATCTTGTATGTCAGAGGGAAATATTTGGTATGCCTAAGGGAAATCGCCTGAGGGAATGATTCTGATTATCCTGAGGGCATGGTTCTGTTAGCCTGAGGATAAGATTCTGATTACCTGAGGGTAAGGTTTGGCAGGTCTGAGGACACTGTTTATTTCATATATTGACTATGGTGATTTTCGATGTTGTACCTGTTAAGCTGAAGCCCAAGCTTGGAGGTGATATGTAATAATTAAAATGGCTATGAAATTGGTAGTGATAGTTACTTTTTAGTACTTACTAGTTTACTTCAGTTACTTTTGCACACTACTGTTTCATATTTTCACTGACAGTTTGGCATGAGCCTTTGGTGGGTGCCTACTAGGATATATTTCTCAGACCCTGTTTGGGTCATGTCTTCAGCCCAAACAAACTATATTCCTATAGGTGTCAATAGGGGAAAGGGTCCCAATATAGGTATATGATTTTAGAAGAGAAGTAGGAGATCATGGGGCTGAGCATAGGCTTGCAATGCTACTGCATTCTTTTTACGCTGCTTTTTTTTGTTGGGAAGTACCTTTTACATTGAGTTGTATTGTATTGTATTGTAGTGTATCATGTTCTGGATGCTTTCATATAATTAGTGACATACTTCATATTTAGATATATGATTGTCGGTTCTCTTTTAATTCATATTTCCATTTCAGTTGTATACTGTTTATTGCTTCTACTGTTGTATGTTATTTATCTTTTCCACTGCACAGCTCATTGAAAAATGAGGGCATAGTTTCCCCATTTTCAAACCTGGGCCCTCGCTTCTAGTCAGCATCCTCTGGCGTTTACGGAAATGCGCTTGATGTCATGTGACCAATCAGGTTTGGGGAACCCGTTGAGTGGCTTCTAGATCCGGGACGTTACATAACCGGCTACTATATCCATGTTACAAATTGAGAAAGACCCTATATTCCTGGATATGCAAATGATGGATTTAAAAATCATAATGGAAGGGTATAAATCCTACCCTTCCCAATTTATTGCACAACCATCTATCTAATATATGATTATAGAGGCACAAAGGGATGGTCTCGAGTTACAAAAGAAGGTGAATGCAATAAAACAAGGGAAGATACATGAGTTCCATATCGACAATGATGGTGTGATTCGATTTGGAATGCTGCTTTGTGTGACTTCATCCCTCGAGATAAAGAATGAGGTATTGGATAATTCACATAGCTTAACATTCTATATCCATCATGGGAGCACCAAGATTTACCGTGATCTTCGAGAACACTTCTGGTGTGATAACATGAAGATGAAGATTTTAGAATATATATCAAGGTTCTTTGTATGTTAATAAGTTATTGTAGAATGAAAAAAGTACAAAGGGATGATTCAACCATTGACTATACCCATGTTGAAAAGAGAGAATGTTACTAGGGACTTTTTCATGGGTCTGCCAATGATGTCAATGGGAAATAATGCGATATGGGTTGTGGTTGAATGACTCACCCAGACTTCCCAATTTATCAAAATTAGGGATGATCTCTAAATTGAACATCATTTAATGATATACGTGAAGGAAGTGGTGAGACTGCATTGTGTTCCACTATCGATTGTGACAGATCATGATCCAAGTTTCACATCTAAATTCCGGAGGACCCTTCAACATGCTTTGAGTACAGAATTAAATTTTATCCTAACCTATCACCCCCAAACTAATGGACAATCTGAAAGGAATATTCATATTCTTGAAGACATGCTAAGAGCCTACTCTTTAGAATTACAAGGTGGATGGAATCAAAATATTCCATTGGTTGAGTTATAATACAAAAATTGATTCCACCCGATCATTTAGATGGCTCCATATAATGCTCTGTATGAATATTGATGTAGAACTCTAACATGTTGGGAGAAAGTCGGAGAGATAAAACTACATGAACCTGATCTTACGAAAGAGTTGAAAAATAAGGTTCAAGTAATCTGTAAACACATCAAGGATACTCAGAGTCTGAAAAGAGTTATGCTAAAAACCGTCGAAGGGACTTGGAGTTCGACATTGGAGATGAAGCCTTCCTTTAAATATCACCGTGGAAGGGAGTCATGTAGTTTTGAAAGAAAGGTAAGTTATGCCTAAGGTACATTGGCCCATTTAAGATCCCTGACCGTATAGGAGCTACGGTATATCAGATTTCACTTCTACTAAATATGGCTCATGTTAATGATGTGTTTCATGTATCACTCATGAGGAAATACATACCATATCCCTCACAAGTACTAAACTCAATGGTGGTACAACTGGAAGATGATCTCTCATATTAGGAGAATCCATTAATGATTCTGGACTGGAGAGATAATGTTCTATGATACATGAAAACCCACCTTTTTAGAGTGTTGTGGAGGAACCGTAAGTTCTAAGGAGATACTTTTGAATTGGAAGAGGCGATGAAGGAGAAGTACCCTCACCTGTTTATGTAAAACAAAAATTCATGGGAGAAATTTAATAAGGTTGGAAGAATGTAATAATCCAAAGTTTTATCAATTGAATTCCTTTATTATAATTAGAAGTTATAGTATAGTCACATCGGTAATCACAATGAAATATCATGATACTAAAAACTATGGTATCATTAAACATAATTTTCACACTTCTGTGTTCACAATTTCAAATTTCTGACATGCTTAGTTTTTTTCAGTGTGATTTTTACAGTCTAATTGAACAAACTTAATTTTTGGTGAATAGTAACATACCCTTATGAATTTTAATTTTACCCAAAAAAGTATTTACATACCATAATAAATATTAAACTTACCTTTGATAGTATATATATATATATAAGATTCTAATGAATGTATGATGGACCTATATCTTGGAATAAGAAAATAAATGATTTAATATTTTTATTTTTTGAATAAAATATTATTTCATTTAATAATTAAATTCCTCATATTTAAATAATTATTTTTTAAAAAGGGAAATCATTTTTGGGGTTTACACGTAAAAAAATGATTGGGGTGATGTTTTATGTTTTTTTCATAAATACATGAATTTTTTATGAATTGTGAAATACGGTAAATTAAAAAATATGTTAAATTCATGAATTATAGAGTCATTGGTGATGTTATACTGATGTAATCACATATGATTCAGAATATCATGATAAAATTACTTTATTTAGCCATGGAACATGCACTATTCCTTATCTTGTGGAGAAATAATTAATTAATGATTATATTATTTGGATAACACTTCTCCCATCCACTATAAATACCACCCTTCACTCCTTCATTTCATTACATCTCTCAAGAATCAAGACATGTCTAAAAAATGTCCAAAAATCATAACTATACCCTCCCCCACGTACAATATCTTCTTATCTCATCAAAATACCAAGCCTAGGTTCCTTTATGAGGATCTCAAGGGGAAGATTCCAGAGGTAATTCCTCTTTCTCTATTTTCCTTTAATTTCCTTCCAACTTCATGTTTTTTCTTAATCTCTCCCCTCTAGTCCTCATCCACATGGTATGGTAACTCATTTATATCACTTATAATGGAATTTTATGATACTAATGGGATTATATATCATCCCATCCCTTCTCCACATCTATTTATTTTAGAAAAGAATATGTTGTTCGTGAGGTGTTAATTTATCACCTTCTCGAAGGACATGTTTTCTTCATTTACTGCCTCCAGATCTAGTCATGAAACCATTTTTGTGGTCAAACCAGATTATTTTATATGTATTATATCCTATTTAATGTTTTGTACCTAACTTATGCACATATTACTAAATTATTAATCAAAACTAGTTCGTTGTGGTTGAAAAACTGCCCGAATTAACCGAAACGATCATCATTCAATTCTTATATAATAATGCATCGAAATGGTATATAAAATAATTAATTATAAGACCATTTAAAATCCTGGAATATAATTAATAACATGAAATAAAAATTCTTGATGTTTATCCCTATTCTACAAAAACTTTCTATTTTGAATACAAGTGAACCGCTCAGGAAAACCGTAAAAACGAACATTCCAAAACAATGTTTTTAAACTTTAGAACTCATCAAAAAGAACATAACATAAATTTAAAAAACCATATCGTACCATATTAATGTAATTATGCGTATATAATTGTAAATTATTGAATCTAATGGGGTTATATATGATATTATCATGAAGAAAACATCCAGATACATGGTAAGGGGAAATTCTCGAACCCAACTTTCTTTCTTTAGGTTCTCCCGCTCTCACTCCATGTTCTATATGTGTTCTAAATAAAAATAAATTATTCACCATTATTTTACAATTTATAGGATATACATTTTCTCTAATTGATTTTATGAAGAACCAAATGTTTTCCAAAAGAACTATTCATTCAAATAAATACTCCCTTTCTACTTCTGGAATATTGTTTCACTCTTCACTCATGGTTAATGGTTCTAGGTAATGAATGGTATTCCCTCATTATTTTGGGGAAAAATTTTCATTAATATATGATTTATTATGTGAAACCCACTTCATTCCATGGGTTATGTTAATTTCAAGTTTTACATATTTTTAATGTGGCATGCATGATAATGTAAATATTATGATGTGACTGGTGCACCCAAATTATATAATTCATTATGAATGTTTGAATGTGAAGGGTATGCCCAGAATTATACAGATCTCAAATTCATTAGGTAAAGTGATGAATATACCGAGTAAAAGTGAAATGATCCACGAACATGATTCTAGCATTTTTCATAACTATGTGTGGTAGTTAACCACTAAGACATGATGTTTTCATTTTTATGTATTTCCACATTCCATGACTTTATCTAACGATTCCTCTAATGATTTTGATGATGATGTTATGATTATGATCACCAAATTCTATATTGTTCATTTATATCATCTTACTAGGATTTTACCTCACCCCTTTTAGATGTATATCCTCAGGTGACTACATGTACTAAGGAGAGGTAAAGTGCCAATATGAATCTAGAGAAGAAGGAATTAATTAAATGTTTATGTTTGATGTTGTAAATGTTATGCATGTTCCTAGGTTTCCCAAGACACTAAACCTCAGTATCATCATGGTGCAAAACTACTATATTGTCTGTATTTATAATGATGTAATAGTAATGTAAGAAAGTCTAGGTCGCTATAACACCTTCCACTACATTACGATGACACAATCCTCACATAATTAATAATTCATGCCTCTAACCTTTAATAATCCTTTAGCAGCTAGAATCAAAATCCCTTTCTCTATGAGGTTAGTTATATGGTTATTCCAAAACGTCATTGAAGTTATGTATTTAGTATACATCTATCATTTTGATGAAATTTTTAGGTAGGGAATCCCCTCTTTTACTCATCCTTAGATTACGATGGAGTAATTTTAAAATTTCTATGCACCATCTTGGAATATAGTATAGAACCCCACATCATCATGTTTACCAATAAATATTATGTTCTTCCTTGAATATAATATGTGACACTAATAATTCAAATCCAATGTCCTTTTATTCATTACCTAGATCAAAACGTTTCTCTTTCCATCATATGTTGGGATATTTTTCATTCAAATATTTCCCCAATACCTTATAAATCTATATTACTTCATAATTTCTCTTTTTGATGTTGAGTGGAGTTAATATATGAATTATATCATCCATAAACCTAACAAACTAGTAAAAAATAGGATCAAGCCACTCCTATATTATGTTAATAGGTTTTCAGACCCACAATTGAAAGCATGCCTTTTTTATTTCTCCATCCTTTAATTTTATTATTTCCTTGGACAACCATTTTATCACAATGATAGAATAAGGTAACACCATCAACTGAGATAATCCCACTATAAATTATTATTCCTTTTCCATCATGGTGAATCTTAGGTTATGCTTTTTATCATATTACTTCCATATTTATTGAGTTTATAGGAAATTACAATATATCCTTATAATGAATCTACTCATTAAATATCATTTCTATAACATCTGTGAATATTAAATATACATTTTTATTAGAGTTAATCACAATATTCATTGTCACATACCATGGTTCTAGGAGAAAATATAAAAATAGTAGAATATAAAACGGGTCTCTAATGTTCAGCTTTATCAATTCTAATTACTTTTGATGAAACTGAAGTCATTTATATGTATATACGATGACTTATATTCTAACATTCTCATGAACAATTGTATTTTTTTTCTAGAAAACATTATTCATCACCATGGGATTCTCATACATGTCAACGAGGTTATTAATGAGTTCAGATTCAATATTTACTTTCAATATGTTTTCTAACTATTTTATTTAAGTGAAATTCACATTAAACCAATTGATTTCCTGCTCATATGCTCCCATTGTTTTTCTTTTATCACTTTTTGAATGACCCTAGTAATTGTATGATCTAGGTAAATTTTTATAAGGAAATCAATAATATACATATTCCAAAATCCTAAATCTATTTAGTAAAATATCTATCTTATACCTTAATCTCCTCCAATAAACCCCACTACAAAATTTGAACACCAAATACTTAAAACAAAAACATGGAAAATAGATTAGGAAGATGTTATTGATACTCTCCTACAAGGAAAAGGGAATAATGATTATACTAAATCAAGATGTAAAAAATGTTCACTGAGTATGGTCATCTAGAAAAAATCCAAACATCTGAAGAGACACCATCCTAACATCGATTGGAAGAAACAAAAGATTCAGAATGGACCCCATGCTAAAATTCATGAAACATGAAATAAATGCACACCCAAGTCACTACATTGATATATTAAACTTATACAAGACATAGATAAGAACAATTTTTTGTAGTGACTAGAATGCAAATGAGTTAAAAAAACACATGTTATTTTATGATTAGGTCTTTATCCTACTCCTTTGAGGAATGATGTTATACTCTATTCAGATTAAAGAAGGATGATTAAAATTCATTGTACTAATTAAACACTAAGTGATCATATCCTAATATTATATTAGAGTCTATCTTGTGCATTTGGTTTCTAAATCCTTCTTATCAGCATTTTTTACAATACACCTAATCGACCATCATAGACAAACCATCAAATGATCAAATGCTCTGACCACTATAATTTTCTCACCTAATGAACATTTCCTCACTTCATATGATTTCAAATGATATCCCATTTATATTATAATATGGTTAATGGAGTTCCATTGATAATATCCATAAAAACATTCTAGCTATAATTGTCTATAGATTTTCAAAAACTAAATCTTAGCCAACGCTCCTTTTATCATCCCTCTTCAAGAATTGGAAATCAGGCCTTTGAATCTTTGTCTTTTATTGGTCGTAGTTTTCTAAGCTAAGAAATGATTCTCCCAAATAAAACCCCACCCAAGACTCTTTAAATATTTTTAAAAATAGGATACATTGACTTTTAAATCATTTATTAATACCTCCTTATAGTCCAAAAAATTACCTAAAATAGCCATTATATAATATTGTACGATTCCCATAGAATTAAAAATCCAAAAGGCATTTTTCTATAATAAAATACACCAAGGTAAAAATTAAGGTGGGTTTCCTTGGATCTTTTGGTGAAATTTGAATTTAAATGTAAACTGAAAAACCATCATGAAAACTATAATGAGAATATACTAAAAGCCTTTCAAGAACATGGTATTAAAATGTTAGAGTAAAGTGATCTTTAATAGCCACCATGTTTATTTTTATATAATCATACACACTCTCTATTTTTTGGGAGTTCGAACATGAATTATTTATCCAAATATATATTTTTAAAATAGAGAAACCACCCATTTTTGGAATAATTTGGATAAGAATCACCCACTATATTTTAGAAAATGGTAAAATTATTCTAGCATCCATTAAGGTGGTTTATTCATTTTTAACAATATATAAAGGGTTGTGTTTATCCATTAATTAAATTTCATGAAGGATTTACAATTATCGACTCATTAGAGTCTATACATTTATATTAAAAGAATAAATACATTACAATAAGATAAGGTCCATTCTATAGATTTATTGTTTTCTATAAGGAATACTAAAATTCTATATTCTTGTCATGTTGATATCCTTTTTTTGAGACCTAAGATCTGAAATCCTAGATCCAGTTCTCATAGAAACATAATTTAAATACTTTATTTGATGTCAGTTGTAAAATCCTGGATATAACCATCCATAATTACATAATTACATAATTATTATTGAATCTTTTACTTCAAATTGACATTTTAGGTTTATAACTTTTGAGAATTTAGACACAACATAATATGAAAAATTCTATATTCTTTATATCAAATAGAATATTTTCAAACTATATAAATAACTACTTAATTTTGGGGTATTCATTAACACATTCCACAAATAATTACATAAATATTCTCCTTATAGACATGTCATATGTACCAATTTTCACCATTACTTAGGGAAATAAAAACACATTAAGGTGTGATATAAAAATCTCAATAATGGAAATATATAAATGTGGAAATCATGGAATACACATGAAATAAATATTTTGGTAGGAATAGGTATACAACATGAATCCATAATCAACTTGAAACTGGGAGAAATATATATTCATGAAAATAAATGAAAAAATGGAAACCAGCAATACCAATCCTATATTAATGGAATGTATAATTTGATGCCTCAAAAACATACTATCAATGCCTTATTCCAATACACATTTTTTTCATCGAGACCACAATAAATACATCTTTCAGAATTGGGAAGGCAATCACCAAACATCCAAATCCTTTTTTCTCATTATCCTTATTTACTCATCAAGGGAATATATTATTTTGGGCCCCACCCATAACATAATTACGTAAAATGAATTGACTATAAGATTCATCATAACCACTCATACTATTTCCTAAGGAATGTATTTCAAAATTAATCTTGGTCATCACTATAATAAAAATACATAATATCAATACACGATCAACCTAGGTTAGTAATTTACAATCATCAAGAATTATAATACTTTTAATCATGTAAATAAAGGGGATAAAATGATAATATCCCATCCTAATAAGTATGGTGGATGTTTAATTAATACATACTAAAGTTTATAATAACCTAATATATTGAAATAAAAATATACTAAATTCCAATAATTTCCCCATGTTAATAAAAGGGAGTACATGATTATGAACCATACATAGAAAGAAATTTGATGGTAAATATAAATAATAAAATTTTTAGAAATAATATATATTAGAATAATAATATATATAATGCAAATTATTTTCCCCATTTCAATTGAATAACATTCATTATAGGGGATCATCATCCAATTAAAATTATGTAAAATGTGATATTCAGACTGTACAAAGAAATAAGTGTATGAATATGTAAAAATGTAAACAACACGAATAATCCATTCATGTGAAGGGGGTTTAGGTATTAAAAATAATATATCCCTAGTGTTACAGTGGAAACCTAGAAGGATATTTATGTATATGAAAAACGTCCTCGTAAAAGAATTCTTGAAATATATCACCAAAGAAGGGATCATGAATTAGGTTGTTTAGTTTGATGAATTATTTCAATAATATATATATATATATTACTGTAAAAATAGTGAAACATAAAAACAATTATTGGGAAGCTATTGAAAATTCAATGGGAAATGGATGTGAAATCTTCAATGATATTTTATAAAACCTTTTTAATAGTCATGTTTATGGCGAAGTTATGGGCCTCTTACAATTTTTTTTTCAAAAATTGATATGATAACTAATTGAAAACCTTTAATTTTAAAACAATATATAATAATATATCCTTCAAAATGAAATAATTTTTTGTATATGAAATTTGGATCCAAAACATTTGATTATGAAAGGGACATTTTTAAAACATGAAATTACCTTTGTTGAGAACCCATCGTGTAAAAAGATTAATATTTTTTTTATTAAAATATCATTTTCCCAAATTGGATTATAAAATACTATATAATAAAATATTAGTGTGGGTGAACCATATCATATTATAACTATATTCAATATATAACATTTTAACATAAAGAAGTAGTTTTGAGTTATAAAAAATTCTTACTACTTGGAAAAAAACTATATCATTAGACACATGAATAAAAGAAAAATGTTTTTATTATTAATCAAATGAAATAAAATAAGTATGATATAAAAACATCCATATGTAGTTAATACACTATAAAAAGTAAATATAGTACATAACATGTATCATGTATCCAAGAATCGGATTTGTGACCATGAAAACAATTGTGGCTTGTGTTACAGTTTAATCCAAACCCTTTGAAAGATTAGAATTTTAATTGAACTTAAAATATGTTTATTAAAATATAACTCATGATATTTTATATCAAAAATGAATTATATAAACCATATAAATTTAATTAGGTGCATAATGGTAAACATGTCTCAAAGAGATGAATTTGAGATAAAAGCCTTCACCATGTTTCCTTTCATAATTATTCACACTTTAACCACCTGTCAAACAAGAAAAAAATATACATTTTATTTTATAACCATAATCATAAATATTATCCTTTTATAATACTTAATATTTTTTTATCATGAGTACATTAATTGGTTATAACTTTATAGACCATTGAGTGTTAGTAACTTCAAATATTTTGCGAATGTTTAATAATTTTGGTATCATTACCCATAATTTGATGAAAAGTTTATTATTTTTATATCAGTCATGATTCTATAATATATATATTATATTTATATAAAATTTTCATATTTCATTCCATATGTGTTTTGGATACGTTATTTGACAACCGAACTGAAAAGAACTTATTTTGGTAATTTTGGTGGTCAAAGATGATTTATTAATAAAAATTTATATATATTATTTAAAATTTAAAGTACCATAAAATGATCTTTATTTTTTATTAACCAATAATAGTAATAATATTTAGTTTCTCATTGTTTTTCATGATCTGATTTTAAAGAATCACTCATGCAATTTGTTAGATCAACCCAAACAAGAACACGCATTAACAAGATGGGTGAGTATGGTTAAAGAGGCGATTCTTTTGAAATAATATAATTATATGTAATGAAAATACCTAGGTCATACCTTAAATAGTCACCTAATCCAATATAAAACATGTTTTGTGTTGAATTTACGATCCTCCCAGGATAGAAACGAGTGGACGACATTAAAAATAACTCAATTGGGAAAGATTTATCCCATAAACGGTAGAAAAATAATAAAAAAATATCAAACTAGAATTGGAAAAGAAATAAAAACTACTACCCATACCTCTATGTGACCTCAAATGTCACCACCGACCACAAATCCATGTTCACTCCATGAGAGATCTAGAATAGGAAGAACCTGAAACTAAAAATGATAGTGTAGGGGTGTGTAGTGAGATACTCCATAGGTATTTATGAGGATAAAAAATTACCCAAGAAATAAAATTAAAGAGAAATAATAAAAATGTTGGTTTAAACATAGGAAATATAAATGTAGTGTTTCCTATTCTATTCAAAAACAAACAAAAATTCATTCTATGAAAAACCATTTCCCATTTCAAATAAACAAATGGTTTCAAATGAATAAGATAAAATTCAATGAAATATTGATAAAATTAACTAGTTACAAATTCATGTCTTCATATGAAAATAATATTAATGGTGTCCATTAATAAAAATATTAGAAAATATAGGAATATTGCGTATGTGTAATATATATGTCATGGGATCTGAGGTTCTGGTCGAGATGGCCTAGGACTAAGATATAAATACTCACATGATTAATCCATACTGGAATGGGGTAACATCAAACACTACCTAGGCATAATCTAAACTATTGAAAAATGTGTACCTAGGGTTCTCACTAATCTACCTAAGGATTCCAATGATGAATAAATTTAATTTTTTATCAATCTATCATATAAATAAAAATCACATTCTTTGCAAAAAATCATTTTTACCTCATCATCTCCAATATGCTGCCTTAATCACAGCCTCTTTCCAAGCCAAAATAACCAAGAACATGGTTCTCCACATATCCCACAATAAAAATCAAACATTTAACAGAAAAATCCAATTCCCAATTAAAGAGGCTTTCCTAAAATGGGGATTTCCATTCCCCTAAAAAATATCAATGTGTCAACCATGCCTCAAAAATTTTAAATAAATAAATTTATTTTAGAAAAAAACATTTTCCCAAAGGGTTTAAAGTTACAAAACCAGATTTCACTTTTACAACATATACTCTTAGATTTATAATTCACCACCATTTATATTGATGAACGTATTAAACTCCCCATGATTGAATATGTGGAAAGTGATAACAAATTTATTTATATCTAAATATGTATATGTATGTAATCCATATCCACTAAGCTAAGATATTGGGTATCCCCTCAAGGGTTCCAAGAAAATCCAAATCAATTCCATTAGAACCTTTTGAAAAAATTTCAAAATAAAAAAACACCTTTGGGATTCACCACAGTCTATTTTCGAAACAATTTTTAAAACCTATTGAACATTTAGGTTGGTACAAAATTAAAAACGTGCTTAAAGCAAAGAAACCCATCTTGAAAGGGTAAAAAGTAATAAAAAACAAGTGAGGTTCCATTTTTACGTACAAAAACCATTTAAATTGCATATAAATCTCATGTAATAAGGAAAAAACACTTAAACCCCCCCCCCAGAAATCATAGATTTCAACATAACGGATTGGATAGAGGGACCTTACCTCAAACTGTGTCACCTTTAACAATTAAAACCTGAATCCACCTAAAAAAGGTCCACAAACGCAAGAAATATTGATAGAGACCTTGAAAAATAAAAACATCCAATTTAGAAAGAGGGGGATATAAAACCAAAGTCATAGGTACCAAGGAAGAAGGGGAAAAAGAAGAAAATAGAATTTGGAGGAAGAGGAATAAGAAATGAGGGATTTCCTTGAAGATCTGCAACCAAACCTTGATGAAAGACCAAGATTCCACCATGGAGTAGGGGATGAGTAAAGGGAATAACAAAGGAAGATCCACTAGTATCATTTGGAAAGTATAGTAATTTGAATTGGTGAATTGGGGTTAAATATTGAGTAGGGGTTCGTATGTAATTCACCCTTGTATAAAGACCTTACATGACACATGGGATGGTTGAACTATCCCCTAGACTATGAACCAACCCTATGGTGGCCTCTATCCCCTAAGTATAGAGGCCAGATGCTCAAGTAGGCGAAAAAATAGGTTCATTCCCTTAATTGTGTAGGATAAAAACTTCTTATTCTTGAAAAACACCGTTTGGAGGGGCTGGTGTATAGTTCCCCCTAACTGTATTCCAATAATGCAACACCCTTCTTCCTCCAAAAAAAATCAAAATCAAGAAGAAAATAAACGTAATTTTTTTAAAATGGAAATAAAATAATAAAACGAAAAATTAGAGTAGTGTCAGGTTGATGTGTGAAAATTATCCAACCCATTGAAATTTCTACACCCAAAGAGTCAAAAATATTTTATTAATGGAGACACGAAGCAAGGATAAATAAACACATCAAAACAGAACCTCTATCACCTGAATAATAAAAACCATGAACTCAATTCCCACCCAAAACTAAAACATTCAAGATCAATAAGAAGTTGGAAATACCATCCACAAAAAACCGAATTGAAATTCTAAAAACAATATATGAGGACAAGTTTTTGAACCATCAAATGAAAGGGCCAAGGATGAGGGACTCACATACTCAAGTGCACCGTAAAAACAAGGAACACCACAACCACAAACATAAAAAACAACAAATAAAACCCATCATTTCCTATTCGTAATCTCAATGAGTATCCTTCACATGAACCACTATCCATGTCACTATGATTGGGGCAGGGAGGGGCAGAAACAAGGAATTAACCGATAAAGTGAGATTAGAAATTGGAATAACCATTAGATCCTTTTTTGATGGACTCCCCACTATATTATGACCATAGTAAAACAATAATTTCCAATGCCATAACAACTTATAAATCATGACATAACACTTAAACTAATAAAACAATGATAAAACCAATGAAAACTACCACACCACAAAAATAAAATATATAATTTACTTCCCAAAAGGCATATTTATTAAGAAAATGTTTCCAAAAAATGTAAACTACATCATTTCATCAACTCCCAAAAATAAAAACCATAAAGTACTACCTCCAAAATAGGAAACATTTTGATTGATAAAAACATTTAATGGAATCCACACCAGTACCATGATTCTCCAAACTGGATAGGGCTTTCTTCAAATGTGTGGATTAAACTATACATCACTTCTTGGAAACATCCTTTAAAACTGATGATGTTCAAAGAAGTTCTGATGGGTATGTTAGGTCTTTATTTCTTCATTAAAGGAAGGATTATTTTTCCATGACTTCTCATATTGAAAGACCATAAATATCTGACTTCCAGATGAATCTAGTGAGACAAAGCACAATAGTTTTTTCATACCACTTCCCATTAAGGATGGAATAGATTTCATCCCTTTTCCCTAAATGGATCCACCACCAATTCTCCCATCGATGGGTGAATCATCAAACAAATTTTTATGTTTGGATAAGCTAGAATCATCCCAAATAACATTCATTATCACTTCATGATATGTATTGGGGAACAAAGACACTACGAGAAAGTGTTCGCAACAAATACTATTTTCAAAGAATCTTGCCTCTAAGGTTTCATCACTAGAATGTTCTGAGTGATACAATACCATATTAGAAAAACTATTTTCCTACTCTAAAACCATTAAATCCCTATGATCTATATTGTTACAATTATATTTCATTTGGTACCTTCACAACTTCTAAGAAACACTATTAGATGAATAGCTCCTTCAAGATTTCCCAGAAGTGACCCTGTTGTGGTTTGGACTAAATGATATACTTCCACCAAATCCACATTATTCCTTCAAATATAAATTTCCCAAAACTTAGAATAATAATATTGGGTATCTAAATAATAACACTCATCTCCTCAATTATTTATAACAACTCATCACCTTTCCCTGGTTGTTACTATCCAAAAAGTGTGGATGATTGGACTCTCGGAAACTCTATAAGTATTAGTGATACAAAGTACAATAGGGATCCATATATGGAATAGAAAAACAAAAAAAATTGATTTGAGTCTCAATCAATAAAAGAAGAATGGTGGAAGATCAACACACACATCATCTTCAATATTCCTCAAAACATGGTGGGGAATATTCTAAAAAGTGAATAATGAAATAGAATCAAAATGATTCATAAGAAAAGAAAACATATCTCAACCACAAAACAAAAATGTAAACTCAAAACAACACTAAAAGAAACTTTCAACATAACAAAACCAAAATTCCATAAAGGAAATATTGAACAACTCCTACTTATCAAAACATGACAACTATTTTTAAAAATTTATTTATAAAAAGAAAAAAACTTAATAGGATGGGTACTTACGAAGGATAATCCATGAATCTACACATATAGATACCCTAATTAAAAACCAAGAACCCATCCAAAAATACCAATAACCATCCACTTACCAAACACATACATCCATATATATATGTTAGAATTCATAAGAATAATAAGGGTCAAATAACATAAATAAAACAAATTTCTAAACCACTATTTAAAATACCCCAAAAAATTTAGAAACCACCTCTTATAATCAAATAAAATATTATAAAACTCCCAATTTCCCTATCACCGCACATTTCAAGAAACCATTCAAAATCCAACCAAATTTCCCTTGCATTTTCAAAAAAAATTCATTTTAATTTTATATTTTTTAATGATTTTGTTTTTGATATCCAATTTTGTTAAAAAAAACATCATTTTAAAACATAGGGGAAACAACTCAAAAAAACCCAAACCAATATTGAGAAAAAAATGAAAGAAACTCAGTAATCAATAAGGATAAATTAAAAAAAATCAGGAATATCTTCCACAAAAGGATTAGCCTCATGGTTTGGAGGGACATTCGCCAACTGTGTAAGCTCACTTAAGGTAAATAGTAGAAACATCATGGTTTGTGCATGATTTTCTACACTGTGAATAATAAAAAAAAATCTTTCAAATCCCTCAACAAACTCATTTTGGTATTTAGATATTCTGAAAGCATCCCACCAATATCTCTAATCCAATCATAAACACTACAAAAAAACAAAAACCCCAAAAAATTCAAAATTTAATATTGGTTTTTGAGGCATAACCATCATAGAAAACCTTGTAAACTCAAGTGTCATTCTGAATAGGGGTGATCAAAAACCAAACCATGAGTTACAAATGAAATTCTAAAAATCTTAGATCTAAACTATGAGACATTTCCAAATAAAAAGGTCTAACAACTCTACGACTAAGTTTTCGAAAACCAACCATGTTCAACCTTGAATCAGGAACATGAGCCAAATTGTGACAAGGATTGAGAAGAATTCCTGATCATCCCTAGATAGAGACTAGTTCCTAGCATACAAAAAGAAAATTGGAATGATTTATCCCAAAAATTAAAAACAAATAATAAGAACTAAATAAAATAAAAAACTGTAAGAGAAAAAGAAATAAAATATTCAACCCACACCTATATGTGACCTCATGGGTAACAATAAATAATAGAACAATTCTTTATCTATTAAAGATAAAATAACTCAGAGAATCTAAAACTCAAAATGATAGTGTAGGTATAAAAATGATACGCTTAGTATGGATTCCCAAGAATAAAAAAATCTCTATGAAATACCTTTAAAGAAAAATCTAAATCAGGTTTTTTTAAAAATAATTCATATAAAAGTATGATTTTCTAATCATTTCAATAAATAAACTACAATATATCTTTCTTAGAAAAACCATTTTTCTATTTCAATATGAAGAAAATGGTTCAATGGAATGAGGGAAAATTCAATGAAATCTTTATAAAAGTTACTAGTTTCAAACACTTGTCTTTGTATGAAATAAATAGTAGCAATGTCACTGTTTAAAGATACTATAAAATATTGGAAAGTAGCATATGTTTAAAATATGAATCCGGGGATCTTAGATGAAAGTCGAGGAAGACTAGGACTATGATATAAATAATCGCATCATCAATCTCTACAGATAATGAGTATCATCAAAAACATTCTAGAAACTAGATATCACCTTCCCCAGTTTGACATTGGGGCACATCCCATGGGTAGTTAGGTTATCCACTTAAGGCTACTAGTCAGTGTGTAATATCAACAAGTGCTACATGTGTACCTAGGGTGCCCACCATACATCACAAGGATTCACATGATGAGTAAATTGAGGTGAGTTTTATCAAGATATCATACACATGAACGTCTTATTATTTACACCAAATCCCATCCGCCTTGTAACATCCACTCTCCCCCTGAGGTATAAACCCTTTCCAAGTCAGTCAAACCAAAAAAATCTACATTTATTTGACCTGCATTACAAATCACATATTTAACACATACAAAACATTACCAATTCAATGGACATGACTTAAGATGGGTTTTATATTCCTATAAAACATTTCAAAGTTCCAACATGGTCTCATAACATTAAAATAAATATTTTCTTAGAAAATACATTTTTCCAATGAATTTTGCATTCCATAACAACATTTCATAGTTACAACATATACAATTAGATTTATTTGTAATAACCCTTTATCCAAATTCACATATTCCACTCATTATGAGTGAATATATTCCAATATAGTATATATATATGTATCTAAATATGTATATGAATTTAATGGATTTCCACCAAACCAAGAGATTAGGAATCCCCTCAAGGGTTACCAAAAAACAAAACCTATGCCATTAAGACCTTTTGAAAAACAGTAAAAGAACCAAAAATCTATTGGGATCGCCCATTTCTAAAATAGAAACCAATTTTTAAAAAAATTGTGAATTTAGGTTGATATAAAAATTAAAACAGCAATGAATACATTCTTAAACAAAAAACCAATCTTGAAAGTATAGGGGAAACCATAGAATAGAAGTGAGATTACATTTTCAAGAAAAAATACCATTTACATAGTAAATACATTTTATGTAACAGGGAAATGTTTTTTTAGACTATAAAGAAATACTAAATTACCAAACAAAGGCTTTCGCAAAGGGATCCTACCTGAAACCCTTCCTCCTTTGAGGATGGAAACTTAAATCGACCTTGAAAAGGTACATAGAAGTATGAAATACCAAGAGAGGCCTTCTAAAAAAAATCCCCAATTTAGAAACAAGGGAATATTTAACCTAGGTGATTTTTACCAAGGAATAAAAGTAAACAAGAAGAAAATGGAAGGGGTATAATGAGGAAGAATCAACGAGGGATTACCTAGAAGTTCCACACCGAAATATTGAATAAGGAATACGATTCCACCATGTAGGATTATATTATGCAAGGGAATATATAGGGAGTATCACCTAGTGTTGTGTGGAATGAATTAGAAGAGGAATTAGTGATTTTAGGTTAAAAATATATATGGGGTAAAATGCAAGTTACCCATTTTTAAAAGACCTACAAGGACACACAATTTGGACGTATAGATTGCCAAATTGTAGAAAACCATGTGATAGCCTCCATCCCAAGGATGGAGGCCAATCAGTCTATTGGGGGAGGCTATACGTTTGTTCCCCTAATCATGTAGGCTACCAAGTGCGTATTACTAGGCTACATTTTTTGGAGTTGGCTGGTTCATGGTTTCCCCTATCCTTGAACTAACCATGTGCCACTATCCAACCTACCAAAAACTCCATCTAAAGAACAAAAACGTCCCAGAGAACTATATAATTGTAGAATGACCATATAAAATGATATATTTGAGTTGTGTCGGGTTAGGGTGTGAAATTATAAAATAAGTATATTTATACTTTTTCAAATTTTTATGATTTTGAACCATATTTTAGTATTTTTCTATTTTGAATGAAAAACTAGAAGGAAAAAATCATTCTTTGTTGAGGAGGTTGTCCACAAACACCCCATTAACGTTCCTTTGATTTTCTAAGATGGTGAAAATCAGTAAATGAGGGTTTTATAATTAATCAAACAAAATAATAGAATACTAACAATAATTAATTCATCATACCATTAAGGTGATAAGATATTTGGAAGAGTAATATTAATAAGAAAACCATAGAGGGAGATAAAGCTTACAATGAGGACATAAATTTCCCTTCGATGTATATTTGAATTTAAAGGAAATGGGATAACTAGGAGTGAATAGGAGACACTTTATAAAAAGTGAGTTTTACCAACAGAACATTACTGATAGATAATATATCTGTTGGTAAAATTGATTATTTCCAACATATATTAAAATCCGTTGATATTAAATATTGGTACCAATATTTATTTTTACAAACAAATATATATGTTTATATTATTAGTTCAATACCAAAAAATCTTTTACCAATATTTAAATCTGTTGCTTTATTATAATAATACCAAAAACTGTTTTACCGATAAATAAATCTATTGTAATAAAATATTATTTCCAAAAAATAGTTTACTATCATAAAAATAGGTTAGCAATAAATTAATCAATAATATCAAATATTTTATCAAAAAATCAATATATATATATATATATATTACCCAATGAAAACAAATTAGTTTGATAATAAATAAATAAATAAATATATATAGCTACATCATAAAAAAATAATATATAAAATATTAAAAAATGGAATAAAATTATAATCAAACAAAACTATAAAAAAAATCCCTTAATAAACCCCCCATTAATGAGACCCCCTGTCTACCATGATGCTGCTCCCCCAACCCCACCTCCCTTTTCCCCGACCCCCTCCCCCAACCCTATCTCCCCTTTTCCCACCGACATTCCTCCCTGGCCTCCTCATAGGAAGACCTCACTCTTCCTGGCCGGCGTTCCTCATGGACATCATCACGAGACCCCCACCCTATTCCCAACCTACGTCCCCGTCCCATATCATTGTGTGAACCTCCTCCCTATTCCCATTCATCATCCTCATGTGAAACCCCTAATTCGACCTTGTAATTCTAGTTATTCCAATCCCTCATCCCTGCTCAGCCTCCATCATCCGCATCGCTTTAGACTAGCATCCTCGTGCGACCTCTATGTCCCCAATTCCCTAGACGAACCCAATATTTCCCCAGAATCCCTGCCCATTTCCCACAGTCATCAATGTGGCACCCAATGTTTCCCCCTTATTTTATGTTTGTCCACTTATCATTGCTTTGGAAGGTTTTCATAAAAAAAACTCCCCACCACCTTTCAGCTCTGCTGAAGCATTCTGGTTGCTAATTGGAGTTGAGTTGGATGGTTAAGCTTAGCATTGGTTTCTAATCCAGTCTGTAGCTAGCAGTTTCTGTTCAGTAATTATTTGTTTTTAAACAGGTTACATGATCATTATTTTTTCTACAACACCAAGCATTGTTATGTTGTTTTAATTTCTAGGCATACCATTTTATTTGATCTCTCTTCATTGCTCACTAGTAGTTAATTTATAATCCCCCATGAAAACTAATCAAATATGTTTTTGGAAATAGAATTTCATCCATTTTGTTCGTTACTTATTATTTTTATTTAATTTTCCTTAATTTGAAATTACCAAATCTTCTAATAGTAGCTTGTCAAGGGGGTGTGCATGCTATTGATAGAACGAATGGCGTTCTTTTTCAGGAAGACCTATAACATCCCTTTTCAGTCCATGTTTTATTCCTTTTTACTTTCTTTTATGAAATACTTGTTTACATTGGACTTTCTTTTTTAATATATTCTAAATATTGGGTTTGTGCTTGTCTTCAATTGCTGGTTCAAGAGAAAAATTTGTATTCAATGTTGTGTATGTTAATTGTTTATCCTCGTTTTTGAAACCTAAATGATTTTATTCTTCTTCTCAATTAATATGACAATCAATTTTATTTGTTATCATATCAACATTCAGTTTTTGTGAAAATCTGTTGACATTGTGATATAACATTTATCACATGATCACTTTCTTAATTCCAAATTGAATTGGCATGAGCCTTACTATTTTTGGTTCAAAAAATTATAATTTCTTCATTGGTGACATAAGTGCACCATTAAAAGTAGTAATACAACCTTAGATGTGAAAGTGGATACACATTCCAATATAAGAAGAAATTGTTCTCGTTATAACCATCTTTTATTGGGTTAAAATTTGTTTATATTTTTAGGTATCCTTCTAAGTGTTTTAAGATAATATCTTATCCCACACAAAAAGTATAGTTAGCTTCAGACTACCCATTGTCATGTTTGGAATGGTTTGTATTTGTGAAAGTACATTTAATATAGATTTTATAACAAATTTATTTAGAAATTTTAATATTTTGATTATGATATTAAAACACATTGATGCTTAAATAAAAACTTTATAGTAAAATATGATTTTCTTCAATTATATTTATTTATGAATGTGTATTTATGATTTTCATTAGTCAATAAAAATCAAATTTTTGAATCAAATTACTTAGAATGACCATTGAATGGTAAAAATCTAGGGTCACCCAACAAATCAATTTTTTTCTCAATTTACTTATTTATAAAACCTAAAAATTGATATTTAATTTTTATTTTAATGTAAAACATGGTTTTTGAGGCCTAATTTTTTATCAGTAAATAATAAGAATTTTAAATGATAGTACCTGACATATGATCCATCAGCAACACGAGTTTACAGGGGACTGAGTAAGTGTTTTGTTTTAGATTTTTCTAATGATGTCAAATACACATTATTTCAGTTTATTATTTTTATTTGACTGTAGGATAGTTATTAATCATACACACAAGTATACAAATACATAGTACTATATTATTACTTACAGTCCCTTGTAAGTGGAAAAACTATTACAATTATTAATCATAAATATTATTTTACTTTAGTATTATAGTCCCTGTAAAGGAAAAATAAAGCAGTTGAATTTATTCAAATTATTTTCAAAACATTGAAGTCATTTTTAATGGATTTTTAGAACTCAATAATAATGATTCCTTTCTTAAATTCCCACATTTATTATGTATTCACCCAGTTAACATTGATTCTTAAATATACTTCTAATTTAGAATGATGATTATGTTTTTTAATGAAGTTCAATAATTATGTGACCTGAATAGAGAAATATATGTATCTTTGAACTGCATCCGTTTTTTACCTCAAATATCTATTATCTCAAAATTAGTGATAAGTTAGTGGATTTAAGAAAAATGGATTAAACCATGTATAAAGAAAATGAGAAGCTCAACGTTTAAAACTTCAAAAAGATGATATTAGTTTGTGGTACATTCAAAATATGAATGATGAAAAATTATTCATACATTTCAGTCCTAGACATGTAGATTAAATCTTTCAATAACCATATAGTAGTTTTCTCTCTCTATTATTTATTTCTATTACTTCTTTTTGTTCTTATTACTTATATTTCTTGTATAATCTGTTTTTAGAATCTATTTAAAGATAGTTATTCTAAATTAGATATGATACTGAAGAGTTAAAATGTTTCTAAATTAAAGCTGATACCGAAGAGTTAAAAAAATTTTATTGTGTTTTTAAGGAATGTCATCCATGGTTGAAGATGAACGTGTTTCTGACTAAAATATAAGCGAGGATGGAGGAACACTCTTCATTTAAGGTATAAAATTCCGAATATTTTATAAATTATTTGAAGCATGAATTTATTTATTATTTGGATCATACATTTCATTATTTATGTGTGATTCATATTGTGTTAATTCAATTAACGTATTCATGTTTTTGTTTAAATATAGTGAATGTACTGCTGCTAAAAAGTCTATACCAAGGTAATCGTTTTATATCAATTGTCGTAACATTTTTATTATCTCAATTAACATAAAAAAATGTATGTGTTGTGACACAACCCACACACTTCTTTGACTGCCCATTCCTTGAAAAGTTATGTCATGTTGGTAATGATTTTTACAAATTAAGAAATATGTGGAATCATTGAATTTCATTGATGTAAAGATAGTCATGATCATTAAAAGATAATGAAAAACTAGGAACATAACAAATCATTTTTTGTGTTTAGTGCTCAGGGTCTAAATGATGATGTGCAATCATTGTTTAATTCTAGGATGATGGAAAACTGTGAGCTTCAGGTTGTTGTTGTGAAGAAAAATAGGTAATCCAAGCCATTACACCATTGTATGTTCAACATGTTCTAGGTTTAGATGTTGTTTTGAAATAGTTTATAGTATTTGAGATTACTACACTATTTTTATATTCTAGTTCCATGGCCAGTGAACAAATATGGATATATGTATTTTAGATCACTATGTTTTAACAATCCAATTCCATGTTCAGTGAACAGATTAAGATATATTAATTTTAGATTATATCTCATACAGTTTGGATATATATTTATAGTTTGATTCATATTTTTGACATACAAATGGGTTTATGGTTTTGGTTTCATATTTATATTTTTTAGGATACATATTGACTGTTTCAAGAGTAAATAAAAATTGACAATTTTTTATGGTTTGTGGTAAATGAATGAAATATTTGACCGGAGTGAAAAACACGAAAGAGATCACTATGACCTCCTTTAGGAATCAATCATCGTCAGTTGGTAATTTATCATGTTGATCATTTCGAGGATCTTTGGAAATGGTAGCCAATAAAAAGTGGATCTATTTTCACTGGAGCTCTGGGTTCCATTCGATGGGATATTGTATTTAGTGAGGAATATTCCCCCATCAGTTGAGAGTGAGGCGTCAGCAATGGCGAACATGAGAATCGATTGTAAGGAGACACATGAGGCTCACTTTTTTAAGGCGGACCTTCCAGGGTTAAAGGAGGAGGAGGTGAAGGTGGATGTGGAAGTGGGGAGGATCCTGCAGATCATTGGGGAGAGGAGTTGTTAGGAGGAGAAGAACATCAAGTGGAACATGGTGGAGCGTGGTGTGGGGAGGTTCAGGAAGCCGGAGAATGCAAAGGCAGTGGGGGTGGAGGCTGTGATGGAGAACAAGGTGCTGACAGTGATGGTGTCGAATGCAGGGGTGAAAAAGTGGGATGTAAAGGCCATCAATGATGTAGTATGTGCTCTTTTAATCATGGAGAGAATTGATGCTGTTAACCCATTGACAAAACCATAAAAATTATTACCAAGGAAAATTATAGAAATATTGATCCTTCCAGACTTTCCAAAGTTCTACTTTTTGATTTGGAGTGGATAGTGTGTATCTGTTCCACATACTGCAGTGAGATTGGGCTTGTAGGCTTGAAAAATTTAGGGAAGTGGATTAGAGGAGGAGAATCAATTGATGGACTAAGCATCCATGCATGGGCTTATCCGGAATCCATTTGTTTCTTGCTTCAATTACCCAAGCAACTCAATCTGGCAGCTTTTAGAAATGATGAATGATGCTACACTTCTGGCTTAATGTTTGCATCACTAGTGTATCACCCTTACCCTTCCCTTTCTTTGTCAAAGGTAACCTACCAGCTAGTCAGTTTATTGTTTAGGAATCTTTGTTCAGTATTCAGGTGATTTCATTTTTTTGTGCCTCAATGATTCCAAATTTGAATGGATAATGTGTTCATGAGAAATTGGTTTTTTTGTTTTGTTGGGTGGAATTTCAAGATGAGGTGAAAGAGATACTACGTGAAGGGGGGAGAAGAATGGAATGGTGGAAGGGTTCCTGGACCATCTCCCAGGGCTTCCAGATAACATCCACTATGACAGTGAGGTCCAATTTTTGATCACACTCTCTACATTGTGTACTTTATTCAAATAAATTACTCTTCAATTTGTAACGATTTCATTTTAGGGGATGACATGGTTTTTGGAGATGGCTTGCAAGCACCCTCATCTGCGGAATGTGATTACTATTTTGGAGTGGAGTGGGATGCGACTGACGTTCTAGGGGCACGATGGTGTAGTGGTGGTGGGTGTGGCAGAGGGGAAGTCCCTCGCTTACTTTTAAGAAGCCGGTCTGACCATGGTCATTGGTTCCCTCAAGCTCGGGGATCGCCTCAACTATATGATGAACAGGTGACCTGTGCGGTCTTCCTTTTTTCGATTTTATGGAAGGGGTGTGTTGAATATAATCATTGGTATTTTTCTATTCATTTTATTTTTCTTTAATATATAATGTGTTAATTTTTTGATATATTTATTGTTTTATTCACCCCATTTTATGATGGGTGCTCTTTCTGGTTGTTTGGTGTAGATCTTGGAGTTGAAGGTTGACATAACATCTAGGCGAGGTTCCTCACTGGTACTGTACCTGAATTGATTTGATTCTTCGAGTGGCCTACATGGGGGTGATGAAAGGTCTTTGGTAGGAGTAACTATTCTTTAATCATGGATGGTGTTGGAGGATTGCGGTTAATAGATGACATACATTTTTTTTATTTTTTTGGGTGGGGTTTTGTGTTTTTATGATATTTTTAGGGATTAAACAACTTCAACTATGTATTGATCCACTTTTTTTATTAATATAATTAATCTTTTTCATGTTTGAACATCCTTTAAAAAAATCTTCAGTTTGATAATTAATATAGTTGTATGATATATGATAAATTAATAAATATAATATGATGTTTTAATAGCCATAAAAATTTATAATTATTATTTAAATGTAATTTATAAACATATGTTTTATGTTGATAACATTATTACCAACAGATAAACTTGTCATACAAATGTGTTATTAAACTCTTAAACCAACATATATATTATCTGTTGGTATTAATATAATTGCAATAAAACTATGTTATCTGTCATAATAACATAGAGCGATAGAGTTTTTACCGACAATTTAGTGACATGGATATATGTGTTGGTAAAATGTTTTACCAATAGAAAATGGACCTTTACCAACAGATATGACCCTATTGAAAAAATTTAAATATTTTTTAGTGAGAATATGATCATGTTAGTGGGTTTTATGGAGAGTAAAATTTTAAATTTTCAAGAATGAATTTTAAGGTGACATTTATATTTGTTGTGTGTAAGTTGCATATTTTCATAAGTGAATGTAAGCTCCATTTTCTAAACACTTTTAAATTTTTCTATAATGTAATGTCCTTTTCAATGTCATACGGTTTATAAATATGAAAATATATAGGGGAAACATGTACTAGTCAATATCAAGCTCAAAAAATCAATTCCCGTTTCCTTTTTAAAATGTTTTAACACTTTTATAGTAGGTTAAACTAAATTTAACCCTTATTAAGCTGATAGTGACAATTAATTTATAGACTTATTAATTAGTTCTAAAGAAAATAACTAAAATTTATATTATTTAATTTTTTTAATATGTGATTTTAATTTTGAAAACCATTTAATCAAATAAAATTTCAATATGATTTAAAAGTTACTTTTAACATGAAATCAATTAAATGTGTAAATTGATTTTATGAAAAATAACATTTTTTTATTTAAATTTTTATATAGTATAAAATTACAATGATTACCGATTTTAAAGCCCTAAATTGATTTATTATGAATTTAATAAATTTTTTATTCTTCCAATGTAAGATAAAACCATTCCCCACCTTGAAAATACTTTATTTAACGATAAGACGAAAATATTTTTTATATTAATGTAACATATTACTTTAGTTCTAAAAATGTATAACATAGGTTTTATATATATAAATCATATTTAAAAAGGATTAATTTTATTCTTCAATTTAATATGTATATTTTAAAATTGGTTTTAAATCATTTAGTTTAAACATACATTCTGAATAAATTATGGAAATTATATTTTTCACAAACCCTGCATTTTGCCACTAAAAATCATCCATTTTAGAAAAATACAAAAAAATGAATAATAAGTTATTTTTTATATGATGTATTTAAAAATAAGTTTTAATTTATCTATTAAATATTATAAAATAATAACATTTATCTTTAAATAGAAATTGAAAAAAGTTGAAGAAACTACATTTATCGAAATCTCCCTTTTTAAACATTAGCTCATACGAACAACTTATCTTCTAAAAGATTTTTTCTAATTTATTAACATATTTGTTTAATTAATAATGTTATTCTAATATGTTTCTTCTTGTTTTCATGATGTGTTATGTAAAATAAAATTCATTGAATACATTGAATTTTTTAAAGGAAATAAAATTTTCAGGGTATTACATCCCCCCTTAAATAAATTACGTCCCCATAATTCAAGACATAAAAATAGAGTAATTTATATAGAGGAATTAAATTTTACCATACACTACAAGATAGTAACAGGTTTATCTAGGAAGTGGAATAATATTTATCTAGAATAAAAATCATTATAATCATTTTTTAAAGGGAGCTAATCCATTCCAAATTTCACATAAAATTGTACTAAGGGATATTGATCTAGATCTATAATAAATAATGTCCCAAAAAACCGAAAAATAATTTTTATGATAATCATTCCACAATTATTTATTATTTATAATTTAATATCTAGTATTTGTTGAAAATATTCAGGACATAAAACACTAGAAAATCAATAGTAAAAACTCATTACCAGATTGATTAGTAGAGTTTTGTGGTATTTTCATTATTCACATGATTATTGGTGACTTTCTCCCATGTGAGCCCATAGATTGGGACATTGAGATTTATAATGAAAAGAAATTGAAATTAAATTTTTTTTGTGTATTCTCTTTTTTTCCTTTACACTTTTGAGTTTTATAACCTCCATCATATTTATTTCTTGATATATCATGATTATCCAATTTTTTATTATTTTGTATTCATGGGAAATAAAATATTTTCATGTAGTTCATAATATTTAATGATGTCTAGTTCATAATAATGAAATGGTTTACCACTCTTTCCCTTATCCTATTGGGTTGTTCATTGGGACAATTTCCATATTATCAATGACACTCGTTGTTAACTTGCTTCCTTTTCACATCATCCATTACTAAAACCAAAGGAGTTAACATGGGCATAAAAATATTGTCAATATGGGGTGAATTATAATAACTCAAAAGATAAAAGGTATTCAAACTTAAAAACTCTTACCCTTATCACCGCATTATCATCTAATTCCATTAGTTAAACCTACGCCTATCTTAGTATGTCCTATATCAGTCTTGGATAATCCTAGTTTAACGATGGTTGGATTCTCTCAAACATATCAATCCAATCCATAAAATAGAGATATTATATTACCATGAACATTTTAAAAAAAATTCTAAAACCAATTTTAATATAAATATAGGCTCTCAAATTCCAGCTTATCCTTCCACAAAATACATTAATCATTCATAGAATCATAAACCCATGTATATATATACTATAACCATATAACATACGTAAAATAACATTACCAAAACGATTTAGATATCAAAGAAATTAAACAATAATGAGATTACATATTCTTCCTAAAAATAACTCTATCTTTATCCCTGAAATATTTTAACCACTAGTTCATAAATTGAAAAACAATCCAACATACTTAATTATCCCAAAAAATTTGATAATAATGACCAAAATATAATTTATTTATTTTTCTTTAAATAAATAATATATTACATGTCTATAAATACTATCTAACTAACTTTTCTCAAAAATAAAATAACATTGAAAAAAATTAATTTTCAATTTTATTGATGCATATAATATATCATTCCAAACCTTTGAAGAAGAAAAAATAAATAAAAATCATTAGATGTTATACATAGTCATGATAACATTCTGAATCTGTAAAACAATTCATCGATGAATAGAACTTGAATAATAAAAACTACTAAGAATATAAATAAATAATTTATATTATTATATTATCCCTACTACCATAGGTACGAATATAAAACTCTCATTTTCCATCATAATATAATTATACTTAGATTCTTAACAAATTACGTATTCTCCCTTACTCAGTTATAAGACATAGTGGTTTTTAGATACATACCTTTCTCAGATTCATTTTTGTGATCTTATTTAAGCTAAATTATAAAAAAATGGTTATGATAAGACCAAAAGTATCAATATAAAAGCATATATCTAAATATGTATTTAATTACTACACCATTTTGATAACATATGATACTTTTAAATCAACTTATGACTCCCTTATTCAATGTTTGGTTATCCATGGTCTTTTTCCATTAGTTTCTCTAAAATAATTAGTTACCATCACTCCTATATCCATTATAATGGTTCATAATAAGAATATTATTAGCCAAAAAAATATACCCTAGGAGTGTATATATAGGTCTGAAGTATTTGGTCAACTCATCATGAATCAGAGTAATGATTGAGCCAATGATCAACCAACCCTTTCCAAGGTGATTACCCTTAGGTGAATCTATTCCACAACCACATCCACATTCTAGTATCCATACATGGATTTATTTCAAGGAAAAATCACATAATATATATTTTACAAAAAATCTAGGATTATATGCAATAATTATTCTTATTCCTAATGTTTTCAATGCAGTTTTCTTATCCAAAACTATGAATAACATGTGAATTATTACCTTAGTTTTTATTCATATAATTACCCTAATGGGTTATCTATAATTATTATGTTTTGATCATTCCAAAATTGTGAGAACTTAAATTATCCTAATAAAATATTCTTATAGAAAATGTTATCTAAGACTTTCCTTTGAAACCAACTGTGATATCACAGACACACACTCTCAGATCCCTTAATCATAGACACATAGTTTACATAATTTTTTTGATACCACCTATA
The DNA here is from genome assembly GCA_963277665.1 of Viscum album. NCBI lineage: Eukaryota > Viridiplantae > Streptophyta > Magnoliopsida > Santalales > Viscaceae > Viscum > Viscum album. The sequence continues at coordinate 196,597,100 of OY728121.1, read as the reverse complement.
TGTTCATTTATATAGCTATCCAAAATTAAAAAATAAACAATTATATGATAAATTCCATGTTTTTTATATCAAATGGATAACTTTTTCATTTTATAGGACGATACATAATTTTAAAAAATTCATCTAAATTTCCCACAATTTCTTTCACATGTGATATACTTGTAAAAATATCATGTTTTGTAATTTTCATTAAAATAGTTGTAATTGGATAAATAATAAGGAGTGAGATAAAATTCTCTGCGTATGAAACATTAAATTGAAGAAATTTTGACATAAACATGATATAAATATTATGATGGGGGGAGGGGTAAACAACATGAATCCATAATATAGTAGAAACTGGAAGAATTCTATATCCATGGAGATAAGTGAAAAAATTTATATAAATGATACTATTGTCATACTGAAGGAATGATAAATGACAGACATAAAAAACCCACTATCAAGGTCTTTGATGAAGAAATTAGTTTTTCTTTTAAGACTGCAGTCATCAGATATTGTTAAATTATGCAGGAATACAATAGACACCCAAGCTTGTTTTGTATTAGCAGATCAATCGATGCATTGTGGGGATATATAATAAAGTATGAACCCATAAACTAATTAAATCTAATTAATTCACTATAATATTCATCAATAAATTTCATACTATCCCATGAAGAACCCCTTACTAAAAAAAACTTGGCTATATGTATAATGAAGAATTGAGATTATTAATACACGATCAACCTTTTTTGGAAATCAATAATCATCAACAACATCAATACTTTTCAAATCGAAAATATGAGCTTAATGCATACTAATAAAAATGTGGAAGGTTAAAAAAGATATATTCAACATTAAAATAACAATTCGTATCATAATAATAATATACAGAATGAAAATACATCTCCCCATGTATATAAAATGTGAAACATGATCATATCCCATCCAGATAAATAAAGTGGATAATAAAAAATACATAATCAACATTCCAATAATCATCCATACAGTTATAAAAAATTATGTACAAAAAATAGTTTTCCCTATGTCAATATAATTATATTCATTCTAATTGAACATTATCCAATCAGAATATTGTAAGATGTGATGTTCAAAATGCATTAAGAAATAAAGATAAGACTAATATAGTACAGGAAAAAGATGATCATAATTCATCAATGGGAATAGGGTGGATTTTTTAAAATGAAAATATCATTTTTATAACAGTGGAAACCAAGAGGGATGTTGACATTGATGAAAGACATCTTAATAAAATAATTCTTAAACAATACCACCCAAGAAGGAATCATGAATTGGAATTTCTTGAATCAATAGTAAATTCTCGCTCTATATATTAATATTATATTATAAATAGTAAAACATAAACCCAAATAGTGCAAATCCATTTGAAAATTAAAATGTAAATGGAATTAAAATCTTAAAACGGCTTTTTGAAAACTTTTTTAACCTTGACAAAAAAAGGATTCGACGACTCACTTATAGAAGTATTTTTCTAAAGGTCAAGTTAGAAATCATTGATAAAATTTAGTTTTAAAACAATCACTAATAATTTATTCCTGTAAATGAAATTAACTTTTTCATAGGAAATGTGGATCCAAAAAATTTTATTATGAAAGGGACATTTTTAATATATGAAATTACATTTATTAAAAACCAACATTGTAAAAATAGTAATTAAAGATTATTTGTATAATAAAATCGTTTACAAAAAGAGTATTATAAAAATAAATATAATAATATTTTTGTGTGCAAGAACCCAATCATATAATAATAATTATCATGATAAAACAATTTAACTCAAAGAAGGGGTTTTGAGTCACCAAAAATCCTTACCACTAGGGAAACAACTGTATCAATACACAATTAAATAATGTAACAGGTTTTAGATATTAAATACAATGAAATAAAATTAATATTATATAAAAATATCCATGTTATGAAAATAAACCATACAAATAAAATATAGTTATTAATAGGAAACATGTCTATAATAAACCTATTAGAGATCTATAAATATATAATGACTTGAGTAACAATTTAATTAAAACTACTTGAAAGATAAGGAATGTAATTAAACTAAAAATATCATCATTAAAATATAATTAGAGATATGATATCTCAGATAATCATTATATACACCACATAAATGAAATAAAGGAGAATAATATCAAACATGTCTCAAAGAGAAGAATTTGTGACTGAAACTGTTACACTATTTACAAGGTTAGTTGATCAAAATAAAAAATCCTATAAAACAAACATAAATAATATTATATATTAACTCATAAATATATGAAAAAATATTACCTTTTAATAATCATAATTACCATTTTATCATGTTTTAATTAATTAGTTATAGTGTTTTGGACAATTAGGTGTTAATAACTTTAACTATTTTGTGTATGTTTAATAATTTTAATATAATTATCCATAAATTTAAAATATGTTATTCCTTTATATATCCTTAAAAATTCTGTAATATATAACATATATTTATTAAAATATTCTTATTTCATTCCATTTTTTGTAATGCTATGCGAAAACAAAATTGGTAACAACTTATTTTTGTGAATTCAGTGGTCAAAAATTATTTATTAAAAATAAATTATATACCTTATATAATTGTTCAAAAACCATAAAAGGATACTTGTTTTTTTATTGAACTATAATAATATCAATATTATGTTTTTCTTGGTCACCCATTAACATATTTTAAGTCACCATTCATTAGGTGGGAAAACCGATCCATAATTGAATACGATTTAAATTGATGGGTGAGTTTGGTTAAAGGGGTGCTTATTTCAACTTAATATCAATATAAAATAATAATAATAATAATATTTTGATTTTTTTGATTTATAACATTATCTCAATATGTTTTAAAAATTAATTAAAAAATGAATATTGAAGGAAATAATGATTCTTCGTCGAGGTGATAGTTTGCTCACATGCACGATTTACGTTCCATTGTTTTTCTGTGTGCATGAAAAAGACTACATAAGGGTCGTAAAATTAACAAAAAAACATATAAGTAAATTAATGATAATTTATTCATCATATGATCTTGGTGATTAGTTATTTAAAAGTGTAATATTAATTAGAAAACTTAACAGGGACATAATACTTACATCAGAGACTTGAATAATCCTTAAATGTCTCCTTGAATTTGAATGAATTTGGCTAACTATGAGTGACCGAGTGAATATTTTCATGGAATATGGTTATAGGGAAATTAAAATTGAATATTTTAAAGATTTAATTTTATTTAAATGTTAATATTTATTGTGTGGAATCAGTGTGTTTTTATAAGTGAAAGTAAGGGTACATTTGGAAGCACATTTAATTTTTCTCCCATTTAATATCCTTTTCAAGGTCCCAAGGATTCCAAATGAAACAAAGTGTAGTGGAAACACGTATTGGTTGAGAGAAAAAAAATAAATTCCATTTAAGTAATGTTTTTAAAAGGTTTTTGGACTTTTCCCTAGGTTAAACCAAATTAATCCCAATTAAAATTTACTGTGATAATTAATCTTTAACCACAATTATTAATTTTACGGACAAATATTAAAATTGAACTTATTAAAAATTGGAATATTGTGTTATTAATTTTGAAAATAATTTTATCAAATTAAATTTATATTGGTATGACTGGAAAATTTGTAAATAAAAACAATATAAATTTCTATAGGTATGAAGGGACAATTTAAAAATAAATACACTTAAACACCTAAAAAATATTTTTTAAAAAATTAACATTATTAAGATTTTAAATTGATATTAATAATAAAATTATCATGGTTTTTGATTTACAGCCCTAAATTGATTTATATTCAATTAAATAAAATTTATAATGCTTCAAAGGAAGTCAAAATCTGATCCTCACCTTGAAAATAATTTATTTAAAGTAAATACGAAAAACAATTTTTTATTAATGTAACATGTTGTGTTTTGTTCTAAAATTGATTGGAATTGTATTTTTTGTAAAAAAAATTAAGAAATGCGTAATTTAATTCCTTAATTCCATATTTTATTACATTTAATGTTTTATATAATCTAGGTTATGATTACATAGTAATAAAATCATGGAAATTTCTGTTTCTGAAAATCCCACATTTTTTTTCTAAAAATCAATGTTTTTAGAAAATGATTAAAAATGCATAGTTAAGCAATATTGATAAGAGGGATTTAAAAATTGTTTTAATTTTATCTAATTGAAATTATAAAATTATAAAATTTATATTTTAATGGGATATGATAAATATAAAAAAAACTAATTTTATTGAAAACAAACTTTTTGAACATTAACTCATGTTAAATATTTACCTTCTAAAGGAAATGATTTTAATTGATTAAAATATTATGATAATTAATAATTCCTTAATAATATATTTTTTCCAATTTAGAAAACTTATCATGTTAATAAGATGTTATCAAATACTTTCACTTATTTAAAGGTAAGTAAAATTTTGTAGTGTTACACCTTTATCAATGATCACATAATATTTCTCATTTTCACATAAGAAAGAATATTTCAGTACCTAAAGTAAGGGTTGTTATTATAACTAATGTGGGATAATTTAATTGTTAATTTTTGGTTTTTTAGGATCAATAAAATTTAATTCAACTCCTATAATGTTTCCAAATCAGGTACGTTTTTGATTTTTTGCAGTAGAAAACAATTGTTCAAAAGAATGATGAAAAGTTTCATTTTCAGAAAATAATATAGACTTATAATTTTTTTTATATTTTTTATAAAAAAATAAATTTAAATAACATAAATAAACTTATAATTTTTTCAACATGAAATATGTCTTATTCTTATGAAAATATCAATAAGTTTCATCACACTTCTAGTTTTCTATATTTTTATTTAAATTAGAACAAAAATTAGAAATTTAATTATGATTTTATGAAAAAGTTTTAAAACTTATATATTATTCACAGGTATTATTTTCATGTTCATTAAAATCTATTTAAGTAGTTAACAAATGCTCATTCACAGAAACCACAATTGAGGTCTCATTACTTGGGAAATTGGGAAATAACTCATCGAGAAACCAATAAATGTTATTTACATTGTGGGTTGAATAATTATATATATAATATTTCATTAATTTAAAAATGTTAATGTGAACTACCTATCCTTTAAATTCATGTGAAAATATTCCACTGTAAACATTTATGCATACCTTCATAATTTTTAGAAAAGGTATTCCAAGATTAAAATATACAAGTTTTCTAAATCCTGCAACTTCTCTATCAATTACATTAAATTTAGTAGGGAAATTAATAGCACTTACTTATTCCAAAATACATTTAACAATTCTAATAGGTTTTTCTATACATTGGCTTGATAATTAAATAATAACCACATAATATATTTTCTCTATATCCAATAAATTAGAGTAAATAGAATGAGGCCTCACATTAATTGAGGATCATAGATATGAAAAAACATATTTAAATTAATGCACCACTTCTGTGAATGCAATGGTCAAAGTACATGGATGTTTACATTTTATAGGGAGGTCGTATTGAATCATAGAAGATACATTCCTCCCAAGGATTAATTTTTCTCATATCATGAATGTCTTCTTAATTGAGAACATTTCCTTATATAACATTGTATAATAAGGAATTCATTTCACTATAAGAAGAAAAGGAATATTTACATTATCTTTCCTAAAAGTCTAAAAAATAATTATTCTATGTTACTCTAAAAAATATTCATCACTAGTGAACTTCCCCTAGTATAGGAAAATGTTTTTTTGGACATATCATGGTAGTATTGAGTGATGTTTTGAGATCCATAAGTTATTATCAATTTTTGACAATCTATGTTGGGTTTTTCTAGAAAATATTCTTATTTTTTAATTTATTTTTATTTCATAACAATATATAATGTTTTGTTATGGTCAAATTTGTTTCCTTCAATTCTGAGAATCTATGTTTGATGAACAAGTTGTGGAACTATATTTCTCTTCCATAGATATCGATTTCATAGATTGGAGATGTTTTTAACGAAGTAACACTTAAAAGTTTTATATCAATAATATTCTCATTACCTTTGGAAATTTTATATTTTAAATTAATTGTTTCACTAATTTTAATCCTTATACCACAATCATCAGTATCCATTTATCCCATATGAGTCAATAATTGTTTCACATAATTTTTTTTTGTTTTATAGTTTCATTATGATTATTTAGATTTTTTTGGTTGTTACCTCTAGAAATTATTTCCAATATATTCATTACATTACTTATAAAAGTACCCAGTTTGGGAATTAATAGATTGAATTCAGAAAAGTATCCATTTTTTACATTGTCTTAATATATCATTTGAATAATTATTCCAGCTACATGGGATTTTATTGGGTTAAAAGTAATTCATTGGTTTATTAAATTTACCCCTTGGAAAAAAAATATTTAGAGCGTTATAATATTATTTAATTTGCGGGATTAGTCCCTAATTTGTTTATTTGAGGAAAATATTCATCAATGAACATGATTTTTAATGTTGGTTTTAGTTTTTTTAGGTTGGTGAGTTGTTGGAGAACATAATGGTCCTCACCGTAGAGGTAAGATCATGGAGTTCACATAAAATCATACTATTTTGAGATTTATATACGAGGTCTTCTTAGTCATGTTTTACATGAAACATGACTCTTTTTCCAATTTTTTACCATTAATGGACATGTTAGAATTATATTCCTTGAAAAAATAGGGTTTTATTGATTGAAGATCCTTTGGTAGAAGTATCTATCTTGATCATGTTTTTATGGAAAATTACCTCAAAAAAATATTCAATATTTTTTTTCTATTTTTTTGTTGGGTTAATAAAAAAAACCTTTTAGATTTATCCAACTACTCATATAGAGTTTCACCTTAAATTATCAAATTACAAAAAATTATTTTCTAATTGTATAATTTTAAGAAGCATTGGAAAAGTTTACCAAAAAAATATTATATCAATCCATTCCAATCCGTAATTACAGTGTTTTGTGAGTAAAAGATTCAGTACATTTCCACTCATTCAAAAGAGAAATAAAAACATCATTGTTTCAATTATTTTATAATCACCCCTAATAGATTCATATGGATGAAAAGGTAACTAAATTTTTCCTTTTGTTGGTGTGGTTCCTCTCTTGGAAGTCAATTAAATATTGGATGTTGATTAATTCATCATAAATTTTATTCAAAACCACTAGGTGAGAAAGGTTTATATACATTTTTATATTGATAAGAATCATATGATGTGGATAAATCCTTAATTTTTTTATTACACTTGTTTGTTTCATTTTTTTGACACTCTCTTATTTGAAAGTCAGTTAATTAAGAAATTAAAATTGAAAATTTGAGGTCAATTTAAAATATTTTACTCTAATAGTTAAAAAGTTAAGACTGTCTTCCTTTGTTGCTAGAGATCTTTCCCCAGAATGGTATTTTATTTCATTTTGAGTGTTTAAGTGTTCTAAATATGGTTTTTAACTCTGATATGTTAAAAAAGGGTAAATATCTTATTCTGCCTCCCCAACAATAACTTCAAATTGATAGTCAAAGGATCATGTTACAAATCACTATGAATATTGAATCCCCTAGAAATTATATCATTTCCAAGGTTTACTCTCAATGAAATTTTAAATAATTTCTATACTATCATTTTTTTTGTTTTTTTCAAAAAAACTGGAGAGAAATGGTTGTTTATTATGTTATGTAAGATTTGAAGTTATTTAGGTAAATCTATTTGTATAAAATGAGAGAGAATTATTTTTAAAAAAAAAGTATATTGAATTGAAAATAAGTGATAAAATAGTTTAATAACAATTGTGATTAAAAAATTTCAACCTTTATACCCACCCTTATTCACTATCAAAGAGTTTTTTTTAATTTAATTTCTCAATGTCCACACATTGATCATAAAATAAAAATACTATTTTTCCTAAAAATAAATAACATGACCTCAATATTGGAATTGAGCCTCTTATAGAAGTTTTTATCATTTCAAATACCTCTAATTAGTTATAGAAAATTAAAATCACTATTCTCTAAAAAAGACCTTGATTTTTAATTTTATATAGAAAACCAAATTATTTAACTGTATAAAATCAATAAATATTCAAAAAAAATTAGAATTATAATTAATATTAAAAAAATAAACCAATTAAATTCATGAATAATAATTCTATACAAATTAAGTTGGATACAAGTAATACATATCATGTCATATATGGGGTTCTTATGGGCCTTCATTGTACATTGTTTCCATGGGAGTTTATCTATACATTGATAAACAAGACGAGAACTCCATACTTTCTTGTTGATTTATTTATATGTCTAGTTGTATGCTCCTATTATTAATATGAGATCCATTTTCTAATATCATATCTAGTATTTTTAAAGTAAATAGTAACCCATACAAAATTTACTCCCTACAGTAGACTTGAAATTATTAATGGGGAGTAGGCACCACACATGCATTGATATTCCATTCATTTACTTCTAGGTGGGAGTTATTTTATTGTTATTTGAAATCTTTTACCACATTAGTCTTTCTTTTTTCCCTATTTTATTTTTCATAGTCATCATTTATAAAAATATTTACTCTCTTTAGTCTATGTTGCATAACTCATTTTTCATAGAATGTTGACCTCAAATCTATTATTCGAATTTAGTCTCCCTTAAATATCTTCATGACATGACTAAACTCATTAGGTAGTAATGTTTCTTATTTTGGGTATTATTTCAATCACTGTGGAGTGACTAGAATCGTAATGGTGAAAATATTTATTTATCTAATTTCTAAAAAGTATAAAACGTCACATGATTTTCTTAGTTTTAATTTCTCAAAGTAAAAAAAAATATGCACTTCCTATATATAAAAAACATATAAAAAATAATAATGTACATATTACATGATATATAATATATTTAATTTTTTAATTTGTTTAATTATGATGATAAAAACGAAATTAAATTCAAATATAAGAAATATTTTTCAATTCAAGTGATACATAACATTTTTAATGATCCCAAAATACTGGTTTGAAGGATATATATGAAATACTTTCAAAATGAAATAAAAATAGAAATCTTAGGAAATATATATGGTAAAATATTCATAAATAGAAAAAATAATTCATACATATTATATTGTACTTATCTAGATTACTTTGTATTAATTTTTTTTTGTTTTTTCTTCTCAATACATAAGAAATATGACTTTCCCATATTTCAAATCCATTTTACTATACCATACATATTGTTTATTATTCTAGAGTATTTTATTATTTCACTACGTACCAAATATATTACGTATCATGGACATTGGAGCATATAAAATAGCCAAATTCTTTCCACTTATGTTCAGAATAATGATTTTCCTAAAAATTAGAAAAAAAATTAAAACGTATATTTATCAACTAAATATGGTAATGAATGGAAACAATTAAAAACCACGAATAGATCAATTTTTCTAAAAAATACCAATATATTTTTTCTAAAACCTAAAAATTATGTAATTTCCCTTAAAAAGACAAAACTGAATGTGATTAATTTATTTAAATTCAATGTAATAGTGATGAAAATATGAGCTCTATCATATTAAAAAGTTGATCGATGGTTATGTATAAGCATTTATCTCTAATTAGAGTTGTTGACTTGGTTATATATATTTTTTATATAGTAATGTTCCAAAAAATGGTAAGTTTAAATTTATATTAAACTTATTTACTTATATTTAAATCATTTGGATATGGGAATCTATGTAACTATAGACCAGAAGGGTTAGAAACATATCATTGGATGAAAGGCTTGTGGGATATCTTGATCTTGGTTTCCAGTGCACTACATTTACCTCAGTTCTAATTAGGTATTTTTTTTGTAAACATTAGGTTCAATATTTTTTGACTTGGGGGGGGGGGGGTAGTGTTATGTTTACTATAAAGAATATGGAAACAAAACTGATGAAAATATATTTTCTGTTTTGACGATATCATGTTTTATCCTTATTTGGACCATGAAGTAGTGTAATATATCATGCCATAGTGGCTGTATATTAGAATATTATATTGTATCATACCACTTGATTTGAATTGTATATTCTACATAATTTATCATATTTGGTTATAGTCACCATATATTTATGATTAAGATATGTTTGAACATACCATATAATGTTTTAGATGGTAGAAAATGATTAATAATTTCATAATCCATTATCAAAAATTTTGTTAAACATTTGATTGAATAGGCTATGAATTTTTGAAACCCTTGGAAACATTACAGTCCCCTTGGTTGGCCTACATATAGAAGATCATATATTATCATCATTTAGGAAATTTTATTCTTATGTAACATTTTGAAACACCTTAATAATATTGTATAATCTTCTTGTTACTATTATACCTTTGGATTAAGGTTAAAATAGACCATCGGTAAAAAGGGAGATCCTTTATGAGAATAAGGAGATTTATAAACCATTGGATACCACTTGAGGATGGAGTCATTTGACCACATATCTATGATCTGTATCAAAAAGATATGAAGAGCTTCAATAAAATGGATTAATTATTGCAAGGCAAGTTGTTCTTGTTTTTTTATATTTAGTACAACATATAGAAATTTTTATTAATTTTATATTTTTCATATGTACATACTCTTAGTTAATTATGTTATAGATATATTAAAAACACTTTAGTGGTGTGAAATATTATCTATCAAATTTTGGATTGAATTTTGAATAGATAAAGAAATATTTATAAATTGGTTTTGAAGCTTTGAAGACATATCTGAAGACAAAACACCTATTTTTTATTGTGAATCAAAGACCAAAATATTTTTATTCTAAAAGGGGAATTTCAGTTCTTTATGATAGAATAATAGGGAATATTTATGGAATGATATAAATTATTGGAGTTATGATGCAATCATGGAAGAACAAAGAATCTTAGGATTTTACTCTAAACCATAGATATGATATCTATTTTCCTTTGATTCCTTCAAAATGAGGATCACTATGACATAGTAAAAAGATGGAAAGACGTTTTAAAAAAATGGATTGGAATCCTGAAATACCATCTTGAATCATCATGAGTAGGAGAATTGGAATCTCAAAATGTCATGCTTGAAATTCTTTATCTAATAAAAATTCCCACCAAAACGTTCATTACCATTCCCTTGATAAGAGATTATAAAATAGTGAATACGACACAATGGTGCAAGGAAATTTGAGTGGTATTTTAAATAATATAATATATTTATTAATATTATCAAAATCATTTGTCATCATAGGCCCTCTAGGATGACATCAAATCTTTTGGTGGAATCAAGATGAACTAAAACTGTTTTAGTAGATGTGATCTATGTTTAATGTAGATTTATATGGTAAATAGTTAATAAAATGTTTATAAATTGAAAATATAGAAAATAAAAACCTTTTTATATAAATTTATTATTTTTTTTCAAATGATAATATAAATTTTTATATTAAGATTTTATTTCCAAAATTTATGTAATAAATTATAAAGGGAGTTTTTGATTTTGATATTATCAATGGTTTAAATAAAATTATATATGTGATATATTAAATTTTAATACATTTTTTACAAAAAAAATAACTGTTTATTATTAAATTATAAATTTTTTCAAATAATATAAAATATTTTAATATGAATGAATTTATATTAAAATCATGAAAATGGTAATATGAAATGTTTTATCATATAAAAGTGAATTTTTTAAATCCATCCATGTCTAAATTATAATTTATTTATAATTTATTTAGTAAATGTTCATAATTTTTCATTCCATGTTTAAATATGTTTTTTATTTGTCCATTCCTTAAATTATTCATAGAGGTAAACATTTAATATTATAAAATATGATGCATGTTTTAGTTTTACACATTAAATTGTTTCTATATAGTATCATGCTTGTATATATGGAGTTAAATTATAGTTATGGTGATGGATTTGGTTTTATTATACCTTGAATTTGGATTGTATTGGGTTATGAGTATAATTTTGAAGTTTATTGTAGTATATAAATATTTTGGGTTATAATAATGATAGAATTTAGATATATATTGAGTATAGTATACCTGGGTAGGGGGCCATTGGGTTAGACTTCTAATAGACCAGGCAGCTTATTCTAGTTATAGAAATGCGATGGTTATCTATCTATTTCTCCATGATTAATATTGTGTGGATTTTTTGTTTAATGTAATTCTAAGGCATTAACTGAAATGGTTTTATATAACATATCTAGAGGATTCATCTGGATATTTATGGATATTACATTATTTTATTTTTGGCGAGTAAAACAATATATGAGCTATATATAACGTCACACATAAATATTGGTGTAACAAATTATTTTCATAGAATTTGATTCTTAACAAAATCACTAAAAGCATTAATATAAGTAAATCAAATAACATGAGATAATATAGTTATATTAAATACCCTTAATAATAATAAGTATTGGATTCCATAAAAAATGACACCAGTTAAGACCTTGATCATTTATTATTAGTGAACGTAACCATTACATGCCCATGAATCATCTTATGTATGGGAAAAAGTAATAAGGTGAACCTAACCATCAGGTGACTCTTTATTATAATATTATTTGGGTTTCACTTATTATGGAAACATTGTTCGTTAGGATACTAGAAGAATCGATTTGGGATATTCAATATATTTTATTGGGTAATGAGTTTTTCACATAATTACCGAAGATTCATATATGGTATTATTGACATGACTATCTACCAGATATAATCATTTATTTTTATATTATTAACTTATGTAAGTCATTTTAAAATATAAACATTTTCCTACGAATTGGTATGATGAATTTAAAAGTGGTAATTTTTATTGTGGGGTGGGTTTAAATAAATGTATTTATTAAATGAATGTAAAATAAGGTACTCATCAAATTAAAGATATTTCTAAAGATATAATGGCATAATTTTCATCTTTGACCTTAATATTGAGATCTATCATGGGGAAGGAAAAAAATAATTAGAGTATTTTTTGGAAAGTAAATAAAATTGATGATAATTATCAAGTAAGAAGAAAAGTTCTATTAATTGGATAGACCCCTTCATGATCAACCAACTTGGGAATCAATTCAATAAACAGACTTACGTACTTATGATAATCATTTAAAGGATTATAACAAAGTCCCCGCTATCATTATTGTGACCATAAAACCCATTTTATAACTGAAACATGAAGACTTGGATTCATACGAGTTGCTCAATAACCTCAAAAGGATATATCCAATAATGTATATAATGAGATGTATAAGGTGTAAATGTCTCTATTTAGGTGACATATTGTAGAAGTAACCTCAATATATACACATGTACTCAAAATTATTGGGTATATTAATAAATTATAGAGGTTGGGATCACCACATAAGCTTGATCTCAGTTTGGAATTCATTCTATAATTGTTCTCAGAATCGAACCAATATTTTATAATAAATTATAATTTGAATGAGTTAATTTTTAATTAATATATTTAATATATCTGAGACCATTCAGTTTAAAATAGAAGTTATTTGGAAAATTCCATGATGATGACGTAGAAGGATAAACATAATTTTTTCCTAAAAGTAAAATGAAAGAGTTCACAGAGAGTTCAAAATACCCACTAAACAAAAGAAATGGAATGAAGGGTAGTGATCTAATTTTGGAAAAGCTAGAATTTAGTGAATAAACTATATGAAGTACATGAAGAGTTATAGGAAAATGTTTATAGATTACATGTTAGGTATTAATATTTTTGAATTCAAATTTTTTAATGACATATGATACCAACTATATGTTTCAGAAGTTTCATAAATATATAAGTGTTCATAATTAGAGAAATATTGAAGATAAGAGATTAATATTTACACTCTATTTATGAATAGAGTCATTTTTTCATCAAGGTGTTGGATGAAATATATTTTTTAAAAATTAATTAGTGTAAAATAATAATTGTATTATTATTATATCATTGTTTGGAATTATCTAAATTTAATAACATATCTAAAAATAATTTAGAATCATTTTTAGAATGATGATCCAAACACTTAAAATAGCATATATGATATGGAAATAGAAAGATAATTTGTTACTGTTATCCCAAAATTAATTATTTTCATTCTTAAACATAAATAATTTTGGGTTTCTTATAATGATATTACATAAAAAATATAGTTTTTAAGATTATAATTCGATTTTTTAGTACATAAGTATGTCAAAAATTAACAAATACTATATTTTTTTTATCAATGTTGAAACTGTATTTCACTTTATACCCTAAAATAGTTTTGTGTATGATGGTAAAAAAATAAATACATGTGATCAGTGTGAAAAGTAGAAACAAAGTAGATACAACCATCCATATGACCAAGCCAGCAGTCTAAACCAGAAATGTATGAATCAGATATGAACAAATGTTTCCATACAACTAATATTCACCTCCATACCAACCCAAACCAAAGGAAAATACCTAAGGATAATCCTACATGCTACAATATTCCATTCCATTTACATTTATCAAAAAATACAACATCTAGAGCTTTCCTAAGGTAAAAACTAGGATGTTATCAAAAAGCCTAGTCGGATACCACTATATAGTCTATAAATGGTCAAATATCAAGAATGAAATAGTTATAACTTTTAATACCTAAATACATTACAATAATTTCCATAAATATTGGTCTTTTATTAATAATTTTCCCTATAGTTTTCAAAAATGAAATTAAAATTCCCACCATATAATAATAAACATTAGTAGTGATATAAACAAGAAAGAATATCCATGCTTCAAGTGGAAATGAAGTAAACTAATATCCCTGAAATATCATATAATGTGAAGCTTTGAGACACAACATCATATAAAAAATGTGAGAAAAAATCCATGATAAAAAATATAATGCAACAAATAACCATAAATTACCAAGAACATTTTATTAGGACTTAGGATATGGGAAAATATATACTGGACACTCAATATCCTATACATACATAACACTAGATCCAAAAAATATCAACTCCAACAACAGTCCATCTATATCCAAAAAGGATACCTTATAGTGGTTCTGTACACACTAAGGCTTCCAATGTCTCTTTCCCAATACACCAACAGTTCCCAATCTGAGAATTTTCAAAAATAAATTTCAAAACCATGTTAAAAACATTATAAAGAACTTTTAAATTTATTCCAATCTAAATCAGTGATTGAAAACCCATTTCCAAATCATGTAAATATGTTTTCAAAGAAAACCCCATTTAAAATATTATTCTTTGAAATCAACCCTTTGAAAACACATATAACATCAAAGTAATGAACAAACCAAAATAATTTACTAAAAATATTAAAAAATTAAATGAATTAACCCATTTTATAGGGATACCTACCTCAAAATGTTTTAAACCTAGCTTCCTTTGACAAAAGTGACTAAAAACCAAGATAACATCTTATAAAAGAAATGGAGTTCAAATAAACTAAAATGGATCGATAGAAAACTCTATCTGATATCAAATCTGAACCGCTAATGGATAAAACATTGTTGATTTATACAGAGTATGGAAGAAATAGAGGGAAAACATACTTGGATAGGTGCAATGCAACAATTGTGGTGATCGATTGGTGAACTAAGTGACTCAGAAGTGAGGGAATCACAAAAATCATCTAGTAATTCAATGGGTCGCGTGAAGGGAGGATTCATACTGAAGAAACCCTTAATCACCCATAGAATTCTCCCAAAGGAACTAATCCTGAAAACTATATAGTGTGTAATGATTTGACACCATTTATTTATTAATTAAAATGGTTTTTAGAGAAACCCACCTCCTTTTAAAAAAATTGATTTTCAATCATTACATGATGTGAACCTCATACATGAAATATAAATCCTTCATCCCCTATATCAGTTTATAGAATCATCTTGGGCAAGACTACATGTAGTTTAACCCCCTTAAACTGAACATAAATCCACAATAGACTACAAAAAATTGTAGGCTCAAGTAGATAACTCAAAAACACTTGTATGGGAATTCTGAATTTTTTGAAGAACTCCTAAAATCCGTTAACATGTTTATAAATAGAATCCATTAATTCAAATAAAAATACATCCATGGAAATTAGGTTCATTTTCCCAAAAAAGGATCTCCATCCCTGAGTAGCCAACAAATGAAACCAAATAAGGACGATGTCCAAAATAACAGATTACATGAAAAGCATAATGGGGTTTTACAATCTTCTGTCCCTAAATGATTTCTTCCCCTAGGAAGCCCTTAGATTCTTAGACTCATAAAAAGTGAAGGTCATTACTACCTCACCAAAAATTGAATTGCCTATATCTTTTCGCCATCCCATCAACAGTTCTATAGTACCTAGAATGATGAAATCATTTTACCACTCAATACCTTCTCTCAATGATATATAATTTGAACCGGACACTAAACCAATTTGGTGACAATATCAATATGAACATCCTCTCATCCAATCACAGAGTAATAATTTGGTATATACCTCCTGAAATGGGAAACATGAATCACATCATGGATAAAATTCAAACTATATGGAAATTTCAACTGATATTCCGCCTTTCCCAGTCATCTAATGATCACAAAGGGTCCCAAAAACCTTAGATCCAACTTACCTTGATTGCCAACCAGATGATGTCCTATGTGAGGTGAAACTCTAAAAAAACCTAATCACTAATTAAAAATTATACTCATCAATGACTATGATTAAAATAATATTTTTTTGAATATTTTCTATGATAAATCTCTTTTAGATCAACTGTACCTTCTATGTCATCTCTAGAGAAAGACTTGTTTCAACTAGGTACCACTCTCCCAAATCTTCCCATTATAACGGTGATCTACATGGCCTCCCATACGAAGCCTCAATGTATGCCATCCTCAACAAATCCTAATAATTATTATTATAGGAAAAACTCGACCACATAATTTTTTTTACCAAGATACTATAAAATAAAGGACATAAGACTGAGAAATATCCTATAGAACCTAGATATCACTCGTTATTTTTTCATATGTCTGCTGAGGATAAGTCTTCCTCAATGTATTATGATATCCCATCTCCACCTAGAAATATTTCTTGAATCTGGATGTGAACATAATGTTTCTATTATGTATAAAGATAGAGGGAACCCCATGATGTCTTATATTCTCTAGGTCAAGCAAGTCCCAATCTGTTCCACCTTAATCATCTTACTAATGGGTTGGAAATGTGCCAATTTTTTTGTCAATCAATGGTAACACAAATATCATCCTATTAACTAGGATTCCATGCCAAACCACTGATGAAATCCATGGAAATATTATCAAACATCCATACTGGAATGGGTAAATGTTATAACAGTGTCATTGGTCTCTAGTGTTCAACATTAATTATTTATCATGAGAGACACCACATTACAATCTCCACAAACAAACACCTCATTCCCAGAAACCAATAAAAATTTTTGGAGTAGTGTAACACCCTAGTATCCCCAGGGTACATAGACGAACAAGAGTAGTGTCCACTATCCATCAACTCTTGACTCATGGAATATAGAAAAACCAACCTACTATGGAAGGAAAAAGAACCCATCGGGGACTGGGACAACTCAACTAATGTATTATCACCAGAAAGGATTTCACAAAATAATTGGTGATCAGGGCCAATCAATTACTTGATCTAAAGCATCTCATTTGAGGAAGAGTTATCATTCATAAAAGACAATAACAGCTTCCCACAAACCTCTTCCACTCCCAATCTAAATCACAAGAAACACACTAATTAGAGACCACTCCTCAACCAATTCCTTCAAGTCTTGTGTCAGTAGTATTCTTCTCAACGCATCAAAAACCAAATTTCATTTACCTGGGTTTTATGTGACATCCAAATCAAAAATATGAATATAATATACCCAGGGAATATGTCACAAGTTCATATCTATTTGAGTAAAAATATATTCCAGGATCATTTGAAATAAAGACACTTTGAACGTCTCCCAAAAGAGGTAGTGTCACCATATTTTGAGTGCATGCATATCCCCTACCAACTCAATACTATGGGTACAGTTGTTATTATCATGATGGAATTATTAAAATGAGCTATAGGACACTACATGTTTCCTCAGCATCAAGACACATCCCAAAACTATACAAGAAGCATCTCAGAAAATATCATAACCTGAACCCGGTTATGGAAGAATCAAAACTAGTAAAAAAGTTGGCATTATATTTAGCTCCTTAAAATTTATCTAATAATTTCCAATCCAGTAAATTTTTTCACCCTTGTGGTTTTGATGATTTCATCAAACATGTGAGTTTGGAGTAATCTTGAAAAAATTATCTATAGTAACTAACCAACGCCAAGAAGCTTTAGATCTCAAACACATTTATGGGATTCTTATGGGATATAAAAATAGATTTCTTTTTAATAAATATTGAGATAACCCTATCAGATATAACATGCCCAAGTGCCAATGAGCCAATACTCAAGTGGTACAGGCTCTTGCTTGGCATCCAAAAGCCCCATAGTCGAATCTGGGAAAAGAAGAATTGTTGGGTTTCGACAGCAGCACTGTAGCAGGGCATTGTAGTAGTAGCGAAATTGTAGAGGTGGAGGTACTATAGCAAAAATTGTAGTGACAATTGTACTGTAGAAGTATTATTCTCTAAAGGGCTATTTTGTGCTAAAAATGGGATTTTAAGCTTAGTATTCAGGCCACCTGGACTTGTGCCTTTGGGCTATGTAATGGGTCTCCCTCTACACAGTCAAAAAGAGGTATTTTATTTAATAATAAAATGAGGTTTATGACAAAAACTATTAAAAAAAATCACATTCCCATGAAGTTTCACTTATCAGATCCAAAAATCACATATGAAAATCATAATATATAGATAATGTTCATTCAAGGTTTGAAGAATGATATCCAAATAGTCTCTATACTACTCCTATTATTTAGAGTACTCCAAATATTAAATATGAAAACAACAATAAAAGAGTCTGAGAACTGATAAAATATCCATTTCATTAAATCCATAATACCTTAAAATAACTAGTCAGACCAAATAGAATAACCATTAACTTAAAATTTCTATACCAGATCTTGAATGCTATATTTGTTTTATCCTATCCTTAGACCCCATACTGTTGGTACCTTAATAGGAGTTTAATCTTTAAAAATAAACATGCAGCTCTATGATAGTCAAAATTAACATCAATCAATGGAAAACGATAATTTTTGTAATGGTACCCTAATTTAACATTTGATAGACTATACAAAGTCTGAGGATATTGTCTTCATTCTTTTCAAAGAGTATAGGTAAATCCTAGGTTGAAACACTAGGATGAATAAATCATTTTTCCTCTAGGTCCTCAAGATGGACCTTAATCTATAATAACAAAACTAGATCCTTTCTAATATATGTTATAAAAAGTTTCATCGTACTAGGGATCATGTAAATAGTAAACTCAAACTCTATATGTGGTAGTAATCTAGAAAAATCATCAAAAAATACCTCATGGTACGCACTCACCACTACAAGATGTATACCCCCAAACATGGTTCAACTACATAATTAAAAAACTCAAACAAAAAACTTGAGATTACCTTAACATAATGAATAACATTCCATGTCCTTCTTGATCTATAGTCCAAATCCCCCTGAAAAACACGAGTGACCCCATATGAAGATAAGAACTGTACCTGATGTTGATAGAAGTCCTTTTGTTCCTTAACAAAAATTATCCAATCATTGTTGGTAATCATGTTGAATATTACATGATTAGGCAACAATAAGTCACATTCTACCTCTAATTCGTCTCTCACCACCCGACACAAGGCACACCTGATGCCTTGTTCGATGCTCCTTCCCAAAGGTGTGTAAGGATCAAACAAGTATGACAGAGACTCTGAATGAAATCCCATAACATAAACTAGATTTAGTGATATTAACAAATTGGTCGCACATGTATCAAAAACATATGACACTATAGAAGTTGAAATAAACACCGTACCTATAACAGTAGATAGTCCTAGTTTAGATTCCTATGGCTCATACTATACCACATAAAGACATCTGGTCATAGCCTCATGAACATCCCCTTGAGCATGAATATTTAGCCCACTACCGATGGAAGAATTAGTACAAACCTGTAAAACCTTGGTTAGAATGGATCCAACCCTACTTCCGTGGGACATCCTTTCATAAAAACAGTTTAGATGGACTAATAATCCACAATGATTACATGTTCATTGAGCCTTCATACAGATATTCCTAGTAGGACTAGTCCACCAGCACAAATAAAAAATAATTTTTTGATGTCTTGAAGAAGCCCATAATACTAGTCCAGAATAGAATTGAACACGCTTACCTTTTTGTTTCTGGAAAATAGATGCATCCTAGAAAACAACAACACCAACCGAAGCTCAACCCAAACTTGTATTCCAATCAATGCCTTCTTTAGCCAATGATGATTTGTGAAATAACTCTATCATGGTCTGAAGGTACATGAAAATCACTATAGAGATATTATAAGGCCCCAATAATAACTAAAACCTTTGAGCCATTAGGTACACATTAGTGACAAGCTTCAGTTCCAGAATCACCATCTCAACAAAGAAGATATAATACTTTAGTATGGAATAAGACCACTACTCTAAGTTCAAAAACTCATGGGGCTTTTATGCATGTAAAGTATCTAGGTAAAACTGATGTTTAAATATCTTATTTAATAAAGAATAGGTAAGTTCCTCATGAAATATAGCTTTTACAATAAAATCACACCATGTCCTTCCTATTCCCTCAAGCTTGTATGTGGAAAAAACCACCTTCAATATCTCATGAGTATTTAAGAAATTAATGATCCTTTCAGCATGCTCAAACCACTCCTTACATTCCTACAGAAGATGAACTCATGCTTCTTAGTAATCTCAGAACCATGATCCATCAAATATCATGGGTTCCTGACACACACATTACCCAGAGTCTGAACAATGAAGATTACTACATGAACCAAGGAATGTTCCCCTAGTGGATTAAACTATGGAACCTACCTCATAGATTCCACTATTATATTTGTGAGAGCTATTATCTGAGGCATTTTCTAATAATCATAAGGAAATAACCAATTAGATCATGATCACATTCCAAAAATATAAGGAACAATTTTATAAATAAATCCAACGCTATAATTTTTTTAATGAAATTAATAATTCTTATAAATAAAAGATATTTCCAAAATGAATTGCCCAATTTAAATAAACATCCCATATATTTCATTGAAATGATTCAAAACCCTAAGTCTTAAAAATGGTAAAATCCCATGACCACTAATAAAAACATGTGTTCAGCCATGGAAGTGAGCTGGTTAGGCCGCTTTTTCACACTAACTATCTGAATTTTGATGGTCCTAACTCCTGTATGCTAAAGATACATAACCAAACATAGGAAGTGTTAACACATTCCAGGATAAGCCTTCACTTTGATACAAAATTTTAACAGAACAACCCAGATCAACCAAAACATACACCTGAGATGGTTGTCACATTGTGAAGTAAAGTAAGAAAATATAAAAAGTATCAAATATAAATAAAACATGACATATGATCAGAGTAAGAAGTGGAAAAAAGTGATTTAACTAACCATACAACCAATCTAAATGGATAAAACAGAAATATATGAATCATAAAATAACTCAAGTCTCCTTGTGACCAATACTCACATACAAACCGAACCCAAACTGAAGGAAAATAACAATGGAGGGGCCAACATGTTACAAGATTCCCGTACAATTAAATATATCCTATAATAAAACTTATAAAGACAACCTAAGGAATGAAGTAGGATGTGAGAACAAATACTAGTAAGATAACACCACATATTCTATACAATGTCCACTATCAAGAATTAAACCGTTATAGATTTTGAAACAAAAATACTTTTACCAAGAATTTCTGTAAATCTAGTTCTTTTATAAATCATTTTCCCTTTTGTTAAAAAAATTCATTCATATTATCAAATAAACAGTATGAAAAAACGAAATGATATAATTAATAATAAATATCCCAAAATAATGAGGTATGTAAGGAAAAACATATCCATGAAATAACCTATCATAAAATGATATTTGATACAACTTTAAATATGAACTGTAAGGAACAATCATGGTAACAAAAAAAAGTTATAAAAAACCATAAATGGAAATCACCACGTATTATACCCAGTATATGGTATAATGTTTATTAGACACTCAAGAGCCTATACAAGGATAATTTTGGCTACAACCAATATCATTTCCAATGACAGTCCGTTGTTATCCAAAACGGTTACCTCCTTCTAGTGCCACACTTACACTAAGGGTACCCATGTCTCTTTCTTGATGCACCCAAGGTTTCGAATGTCAAAATTGTCAAAAATTCATTTCAAAACCCTGATTATAATTTTATGTAACATTTTCAATGCCAATCCCTTCCACTTTGGAGATTGAAAACCCATTTCCAAATTATTAAAATCATTTTTCAATGAATAACCCTTCAAATACATTTTCCATCCCAATAAATTCTTTAAGAATACATATCAATTCAATGAAATGAACAACCCAATGAAACTTACCAAGAATGAAAATAAATTCAGTACATTAAATAATTATATAGAAAATCTGGCATCAAAATTGTATAAACCTAGATATCTTAGACAACACTGATCGAAAACCATGAGAATAGCATTCAAAAGAAGAGTAACACAAGGAAATAGAAAGTGATAAATAAAATAAACTATCCTATAAGAAATATGAATTATAAATATAGCCAATTTAATTTTTATGACTGATGTGAGGAAGAACCAGACTGAAAATTTACCAAGAGAGGTACAACGCAAGAACCATGATCATCGATCACTGAACGAAGTGATCTGGAAGAGATGGAATGACCCAAAGTTGCATGGGATCTCTCTGTGTTGTGAGAAGGAAATATTAACACCCAATGAACCCTTACACACCAAAAAAACCCTAAAAACTAAATAATCCTGATAAGTAGTTTTTGTGTAATGATTTCAGTCCATGTATTTTTTGATTAAAAATAGTTAACAAACAACCAACCATTGTTTAATTAAAAAATGATTTTAGATCATTATAAGAAATGAACCTATTGCATGGTGTTTAAATCATTCAATCCTTGTATCAGTTCAAAAAATAGTCTAGGCCATTATAACACATCATCTAACTCCCTTGCACAATGATTAAATACCCTGCAGAATACAAAAATAGTAGGTTCAAATATTAAAATAAAAAAACCCCTCCAGGTGTTCATAGATCTTGGGAATATACCAAAAAATCCATATTAATTTTAATACCTAGACTGCTTTAATTAAAATAAAAATAAATTCCTAATCTTTAGGTCATTCACCCCATAAAAGGCTCTCCATCCTACCCCAACCAGAATGATAAACAAAACAAGGGAGTGCCTGAAAAGTATAATGGGGTGTTATAGTTACAATAAAAAGTTAGCATATCTTTGTATCCTAAAATAGTTTGTGATGCATGGGAAACATGATAATGTAACATGTAGTATTTTATTGAAAAATGATCTCAATGAAATTTTTTAGTGGAATTATTCACAGAACAATGATGATGAGGTAATAGGAAAGTGTTTTATAAAAAAATAAATGTTATTAACAACATGAAATTAAATCATGTGATGTTAATTATTCTGAATACTATGTTCAAGGAGTTAAATATTAGAAATATTATTATTAATTATCATCACTATTCAAATTTTATTTCTTCATATATGTCACTCACCAACAAATTTAGGATGGGGTATTTTTATTATATTATCATATAGATATTTGGACATAATGATGTAAGGATGTACTGAGTTTAAAAAAAATATAAATATATAAGTAAAAATATGGATGACATAGAAATCAATAAAATATGAAATGATATAATTGGATTTTATATATTCATTTGTTTAAATTATTAATTGATTTTGATAAATGTAAAAAGGTATTGTGTTATACCAAAATGAAATCATCACTTTTTCATTCATTCATGTTGACTGTATATATTGATAAAAATAAATTATAATTGACATCTCAAAAGTACAACTTTGAGTATTCACAAAATTTTTTATTTATAATGTATAATTATTTATGGAAAAAATTAATTATTAGAGTGAGTATTATTCTTCAATTAAGTTAAAAAATATGTTTATAAGGCATTAAATTGGGGTTGTACATTGGATGAACCAAAATGTATATTCCATATGGATTTTCACACACAAGGGTTTTAGTATACTAGGTGTTTCTATTAAATATTTAATCCCAATACATGTGGTTATAAATATTCCTAGAATTAGTACCTTCATACATTAATAACATTCTTACACAGATCATGGGACTTAGCTAATCATACATGGTATGGTATGCTACTGATCATGTTGTCAGGTAGAACTTAAGCAAGATGATATTTTTTCTCTCACATGATGAGTATGATATGTTGTACCTTAATTGAGATATATAGAGGAAGTGTATGACCATTCCAAGTTAAGTTTATATGATGTGATCATATATTTGGATGTAGGGAATGTAATGCACACATCCATTAAAATGAATGACATATGATGCATTCATTGTCCTAATAAATTTATACCTTGATAATAAAGAATGTATCAGAATGATATTATGGATTGACATATTCTATGTCATTTTTTAACCCAATGTATTGGATAGCGAGGTTATATAATTAGGAGTAATTATATATTTATTTTTGGTTGATATAGAATAAAGATACTTGTTCTTGATGGACATCATTCTAGATCAATTAATAGTTTGAGTTGCATTGATTTATTTACCAGAGGCCACTCTTTTCTTATTGTTTTTATTTGGGAATTCATATTTTTTCATTGGTAAAAAAAATAGTGGGTTAAAACTATGTTTTCTTATGAATGAGGATTAGGTTTATGAGATTTTGAGAGATACACTAAATGTTTTTTGGAGCATATCTTAAATAAGTCCATGATATATTTTCTCATGTAGTTTTATATGATGTTAAATGTGGTTGAAGTGAATGATATATTTTTGAAAATATTTTTATAAAAAAAAAAAAATTAGTTTTAGATATGTTTTATGAAACTATTTAATATAGTGAAACATAAGGTGTATGTTCACTAAGTTAATGAATATTTTAGTGAACATGGGAGATTGATTGATATGTGCACTAGAATGAAGACCATTACACGGTGGTTAAAACATTCCTTGTTCTATACCTACATACACATTGACAAACTAAGATAATCATATCTTGATTTTAAATAATTAAATTAAGATAAAAATTACATATCAAAATAATCTCATATAACATAGATAAACTTTTGGTTTATTGTCTTTGAAGACTAGTTACAAAAGAAACTTTTTTATAATCTTTTAAACTTCAACCATAATCATACATTTGTAGAACCCATCAGAAAACATACTCAAATGATTTAATTATTTTCATAAGGTGAGTAGGGGAAACATATTAAAAGGTTGAGCTCAAAAAATCAGTGAGGGAAAACATGAAATCAATGGTTAGATCATCAGTTTATGAGAAAACATGTTCATGGGATAAATTTCTTAATAAAAATAACATGATACAATAAGATTCATCTGTAAACCATAAAGGAAAGACATGTAATCTCATAAAGACCAACATGTACCATGAAAAAATAATTTTAGATAACCATGGAAACATGTATTATGAAAATGATATCATAATATAATGAAATCATAAATATGTGGCATAAAAATTAAACATGAAATCATAATAAAAGTTCAAGGTTCAATACCAATACAATCATTACAGAATAGAGAAATGCCTATAGTGGATTGGGTTCACTTCCCATTATGATAAACATAGTGGAATCTTTCCCATAGTGGATTATGTTAACTCCATACTCCCTTACATAACATATCATTAGATATAATTATTTACCTAATTCATTGGCAGGATATAAAATTTTGGGATCACCCATCACATAACATAGTGTTCTTAGGCTAACATCCCATACACCGTACATGGTTTATTATAATAGATAAAAATACCTAGTTAATTAGAGGTATATATAATTATAATATCAACTATCACATAATTAAATAAATAACATGTACATTCATATTTTTTCCACATAAGAAAAATAAACCATACAAAGAATAAGAATGACGAAACCAATGATAAATAAACATGTATTGTAATCTTTCCTCAAAGAAAAACCTAAGTCTATATAATAAGGATTACTAAGGGAAGATGGATCTAAATCACTTGGAATATTCATATTTTAATAAATAAATAAAATTTATGTAAATGGACTTATAATGTATGAAGGTTCCTAAGAAGGATCAATTATAATTATGAATAAAATGGGCCACAAATGGGACACTTTTGGAAATGAACATTAGATCTGTTAAGGAATTTTATAGACTATTATTTCCAATTATACCAGAATTAAAATAATATGGATTTTTGTAAAATAATTATGGTTTTTATAAGCAATTAATAGTGAAATATTTTATGGATATGTCACTGGTAATGAAATAAAAAATCGAAAATTTCCCTTAAATCGGGTTTACTTAAATATGGGAATTTCAAAGGTAACCTAAAACATGTATTAACACAAATAGTGTAAGGAATATTAAACTACATATACATATTTATGGAATATATATACATAATATTATATAAATACCAGAGAATAAGATTGATAAAAATGTCGATAAATAAAGATAATGTGCCACCCAAAATTAGTGACGCAGGATTCAGAAGACCCCTTTTTATATTTTCAAATGATTTTTTTTGAAATAAAAAATCATAATAACGATAATAAAAAAATATTTTTATAATAAGGATATTGTTAAATTTTTTATGGATTGATATCATGATAGCTTTATATGAACATGATAACCTGACTTATTTTCATTAATTTGAGAATGATTTGTCTCATAGTGGTCATGAATTCACATTATATTATACGATATAATATAGGTCAGTTGGGGATATTTAATTAAGTAATTTTAGTCATAAATTTAATATAGAATTGTTGTGTAAATATATATTTTATAGTCTGTGAAGAAGAAAATGGAAATGACATTAGGATGAGTAATAATGGATAATTATGGAAATAACTTGGATTTGAAGCATGGATGGTTAAGTGAAAAAAAATATTGATAATTTTTTGATTGATCAAGAATTTATATCTAGATATACGTATATTTTATAAGGGTTAAATCCACTAAAAAATTGAATTGACACTTCATGAATTTTTAATTTTAACTATTTACAAACACAAACTCACATACACACACATATATCCTTTTTTTTATTTTCATTTTATTATAATAGATATCTTTGATATGTATTATTTATGGTTCTGATTACTCAAGTTATAATTAATTATGGGATTTCTGGTTAATCCCTCACTAATATTTTATGGTCCAGACAATGATGATAGTTTACAACCTTTGGTGATTGGGGAGAATTCTTGAGCTCATATTCATTATAGATTAACCACCTTATATGTTATACAATATATGAGATTAAAAAATATAATCTAATCCCCGTTTTATTATTTTTATGATTTTAGGATATCAAAAGATTAAATATATGAATTTTTAGTGTTAGAGATGGAAACTATAATTCTTTTAGATTAGTATCTCTATAGTGCATGTTGATGTTACAAGGTCAGTTGTAGTAACCCATGTCTTTATGGGTCAATTTAAGTGGAGGAATACTAAATTTTCATGGTGTTGGAGTTTGGGGTTTTTAATTTGAGATAAAATTGTTATTTTTTATGATTATGATATCTTTAGTAGGGGATTTTATAGAGGTTTGGATTCCCTAGTGTAAATTTTATATGACTAAGTGAAGGATATGTTGAGTAGTGAACTACATAATATTTATACACTTATCCATGGGTACCTAGTGGGGGATCTCTAGTTCCAAATTAGAGGATCACCAGTCACCTGATGTGGCTGGGAGGGGAGTAGCTAGTGTATAGAGTCCACTAGGTGTTTGGTGGTTTCCTACCAAACGTTTCATGGCCCAATGGTAACTTTTTGACAGTCCCTGATTATATAGTGGGTCGTTTAGTTTGATCGAACTTTTATTTTATTTAAAAAATTTAACTATAAAATAATCTAATGCTCCCCCTTTGACCAACAAACTAGGTCATATTATAAACCATATTTCATTTCTCATTTCTATCTTCCCTCTTTTCCTTTCTCTTTATTCCACATATCTTGACTGATCGATTAAAATACTATGACAATGGACTTATATGTGAACGGAAATGTATGTCCTATATCTTTTTTAACTATTTCAATTTTCTGACATATAGTCAATATAAAATCCCAAAATATGGAATATTTTTCTAGTTATTTTATTTTAGGTGAATAAAAGGAAATCATGCTATAAGGAAGTGACCATAAAACATTATATAATATTTATTTTTAAAGAATATATTCACATTAATACATTTAAAGGATCTTAACAATATATAGTTTTAGATAAGGAGGTTAAAAAATTTATATAATAAAACTATACATTACAATATGGAAACTACCACCATATATCAATTGTTTCCACAACACATTACTTTTAAAATAAAATAATTTTTTTTTCATAAAAAATATTTATGATTTTAAACATTGCCTCATATTTATTCCTAAAAATCCATAAATCCTTTGAAAAATTATAAAATTTTGGTTGATAATAAAAATATCTATATGGTATATAAAAATATTTAAATTCAATTCATTAGTACATTTTTAAACCATGATACCATAAAATGCGTTTTCTTTAACATAACAAACATTGGGCTCAAATATTATATTTCCTAAATAGGAAATTGGACTTGTTGCCCTAAGTTTTTCATAAAATACTATATAAGAAATATTAAATGGAAAACCATAAATATTAGGGTTTCTTACAAAAAATATGAGAACCCATGAAATCATTTTATTGAAATATACCATTTTATATTTAAAGGGAATAATAATTCCTGTAGAAAAAAAATTATTGTAGTACCCCAGGTTTGAGTTATATAGCCTTTTCTTATTCCTTTTTATATGTTTAAAGTGCATGGGATGAGTGGGGAAGAGGTTGGTAGAGTTTAGAATGGTTTTGGATAAGTTTGGAGGCTTTTCTAGGGGAGCATGGTTTGAGCATGGTTAGGGGAAACCGTGCGGATGATCCAGGAAACTGTGCAAGGGGAGACAATAGGCTTCGCACGGACTATGCACGGATTTCCAAACCATGTGAGGCAACCATGAAGACCCTTTCTCTCGAGGCAGTAGCATGCACATGGTTAGCACCCGGTTTGCCAAACCGTGTGGGCTAACCGAGCGGCCCCATAAAAAATAGTGGTTAAGTTCCATTCTCCCTCAGGCTTGACCTAAAACACTCCAAAATTCTTCTCACTCGAGTCTCACTCAGTATTTAAGGTTCTTAGGGGTTGTGGATGCTCTCCAACTCGTTTT
The DNA here is from genome assembly GCA_963277665.1 of Viscum album. NCBI lineage: Eukaryota > Viridiplantae > Streptophyta > Magnoliopsida > Santalales > Viscaceae > Viscum > Viscum album. The sequence goes on along the minus strand of OY728121.1, from coordinate 196,567,562 downwards.
GGAAGCGTTTTGAAGAGGTTTCTTGGTAGTTTGAAGGTGGTTTCTCCTGGGTAAGTCTCTCCTATGGGGTTCCTTTTGTTTTCCTCTAGATCTACATCTCCCTCTCTCTTAGTTTTCTAGATCTACACCCATTGTGTGTAGATCTAGGGTTGTTGTTGCATTAGATATTAATTTTAAGGCTTTTGAATGTTAGGGAAGTATATCTAGAATGGTTTCAGGGGTGCGTTCGCCGGATTTGAGGTGCGATTTCTTGTGTGTCAATTTCTCAGGAACCCTAAAGGTAGGTGGCTTCTCTCCCAACTCCACTTGGTTATTTCTAGTGGTTTTTGGTTACAATTAATTTTTATGGATTGAAATTAATTGTGTTTTGATGTGTGAAGTTGGTTGGAAATCCATTTGGGGATTTTTTGGAAAAGGGGGGTTTACTGTGAAATGCTATCATTGTAGATTTTAAAATGGAGATTTTAAAATGGGATGCAATGGTTGATTTCAGAAAACGATTGATGGAAATGGTTTTCAATAAAAAGGTTGTTTTATTGAAATGTGGATTGGCATGGAAAATTATTTTCACTAAAGGGGTGATTTATTGAAGTGAATTGATATGCAATGGAATTGGTTGATTGGATGTTTTTGTGACCTTGCGGGTTATATTCTTGGTTCTTGCTTGATTGGAATGTTGTGTAGAACTGGAGAGAAGTACCACTATAAAAAGGTAATGGATAGTGGACGGATGGGCCACCATCAAAGGATAAGTGGATGGGATGTGCAACAAGGTGTGAATGGGTGAACGGTTTGGAAGGAAGCTCCACCATTTGGTTGTTTTGGTTGTTTTGGGTGCTTTTTGTGCATTGATTTTCATGTTGTAAATTGTTGTGCTAGTTTGTGATTGATGAAATGGCTTGTGGCATATTTGGTCGGCTTTCCCTTGGTTGCTTGGTTTAGGGTGTGATGGCTTGGTAAGAGTGTGGTTGGTTTATGGAAATGGTTGCACTTGTGTTTTACTTTATATAAACTGTTTTTTATAAATGTCCTAACAGTTTTATCCTAGTGGTATGTGTAGGGAAGTCATTTGGGGAAAGCCTACTGAGTTTTAGTACTCACCACCAACTTTGGAACTTTGGTGTCTTGGTAGATGTTGTGTATCATGACATGTGATAAGGTAAGGCCTCATCCTCCATTAGTGGTGTGTTGTGATGTCTTGGTGGAGCTTGGAGCTTGGATCTAGGTGGAGAGATGTGGTGGTATCATAGCACATGGTGATTTGTTTTTTGGTATTCCTCATAGTACTCCGATATTTTGGTGTTGCTTTGGTTTTGGGTTGTATGTGAAAAAACATGGTTGTCTTTTTGGAATTCATGTTGGAATGTATTATTGACATGCATCATATAGTGGTAGTTAATTGATGGTTTTGTTGGTTTTTTCTTAAGGGAAAATCGTTCCACAATTTGATCTTGAAGCCCTCAACATTTATTTCCAGCCTTTGGCATCATGGGAATGTCTCTTAAGGCCAAGTAGCCCCACCACCTCCTCAAGCCAATGAGGTAGGGAAGGGGAGTTACAATTGGTATCATCCTATTTCATCCTTTGGTGGTGATATTATTTGTGGTAAATTCTTTGAGTCGGGATGGTAGAAAGGCATATTAATGTCAGAACTTGGAATGTATAGCATAAAAGGACATAGCTAACCCTCTTATGCTTAATTTCAAGTTACCAGTGAGTTGGGTACATAAGTGTTTTGGAGACACTTATAGGCATTGGATATATCATTGTCTTGGGTGTACCCAATGATATGAGTATGTCATGCGTGGTAGAAATGAATTCCCTGTAGGATGCATATTTAATTGGGCATAGTGAATTATGGGCTTAATTGAGAAATGGTGGTTTTCAAATGTGTGAAATTGTAATGTGAATAACTTTGATATTTTGAAAATGGTTTGAATTTCAAAAATGGTGAAACATGAAAATGTGGAAAAGGTGGAAAGAATCGTTGTGATAGTGTCGTGTAATGTGATTTGAAATGGGAATTATTGATGTCTACAGAAGTGAGACTCATGGTTGTTTGTTTTCTATTTAATGGAATGGAACCGGGTTGGCGTTGTAGAGACCAACCAGAAGTGGCTGATGAGAACTTGGTTGCACCTAAGCCCCAGGTGAACCAGCAGCTAGTGTAAAGCATAGTACAAGCTTTTCAAGCTATGGAAAGTGGAAATAAAATAGATGAAACAAGGAATGTGGATCATATAGATTAGTTTAAAAACAAGAATCCACCCATCTTCAGGGGTAATTCAGAGTCGGAGAGGGCATAATAATGGTTGAATATAATGAACAAGATCTTCTAGTTCTTGAGACCATCTGTAGAGTTGGAAGTGAAGTTGACCACATACATATTGGAAGATCTTGTCCATCAGTAGTGGGAGTTGGTAGTCCAAGCGGGGATGAACTAGGGAATGACGTGGGAAGGCTTTGAGGAATTGTTTAATAAATAATTCTACCAACATACATTTAGAATACATATCACGACAGATTTCATCAGTCTAAAGCAATTGCATATGTGTGTGACAGAGTATGCAGTTAAGTTTATTAACATAATGAGATTTTCACCTGAGGTGGCGGGTAGTACATCGTTGAAATCATTTATATTCAAAGATGTTTTGAGGCAGGACATTCGTTCTAAGATAGCGGTGTTGTGTATAGATGATTAAACCGAAATGGTGAATCAAGAATTGTAGGCTGAGTGGGATCTGTTGGGAGCTACGGGCGGAGGAAGCATGGTGGAACCCATGGGGAATAGTGGGAAATCTAACATTGGGTTCAAGAGAAGGAGGGAACTTATTCCTCGGGCGGGAATATGGTATATAATCTGATGGCAGGGTTGGTGAATCTTCCTCCGAAGCCCCAGATCAAGACAGGATGTTTTTAGTGTGGTTCTATAGGCCACATCAAGCAGGATTGTACGACACAACCTCGATCATATCATAATTGTTAGTAGATGGGGAATATGTAGCATTATTGTTGGAATGCACCATGGTCGGGTGCACGTGACACCCCTCAGGGATCACAGACATCATATGCTTCGAGGGGATAGGGACAACATCAATCCCCTAGTCAGAAGAGTAATGTGGGTCATGGTGATTCTATGAAAACCACGACGCCTCAACAAAGCAAAGAGCAGAGTGTGGGAACAAAGGCATTTTTCAGAGCCGAGTAGTTTATGGTGGATGATCGGTTAAGACCATCCACAGTGTAAGGTACTGTTCTTTTAAATTTTACCTTGATGTAAGTGTTGTTTGATACAGGTGCTTCATAATCTTTTATTGTTGCATGTATGGTTAAGTTGTTGGGTTTAAGGGTACAAATGGTGCCTTCGGTATTGAAACTTCAAACTCATTTGGGTCAAAGAGAGTGTTGAGCCTTCTTGTGTAGAGCATGTGGTATTATTGTGGTCGAGGTTAAGATAACCTGGAATTTCTCAGTGCTTGAGATGGATGGGTATGATGTAATCTGTGGAATGGATTGGCTAGTGGCCTTTAAGGTCCACATTGACTATAATGTGCAGAAAATGTCTTTTACGACACATGATGGCGTTAGAAATATCTTTAGAGGAGAGAGGCATGAAAGGGAGGGTGCAATGAGTTTGTTGGAACCAGAAGTGGGAAAGTCATCTTATCAGTTATAGGTGTTGTCATTGGAATCGGTAGACGGTGTTGACCAGAGTGTTATTCCAGCAGTGGTGGATCAGTTCATGGATGTTTTTTCCAGAAGAATTCTCTGGGTTACCTCCCGTAAGAGAAGTGGAGTTTACGGTTGATCTACTTCAAGGGACCAGTCCAATCTCACTTATGTCTTACCAGATGGCACATACTGAATTGTAGGAATTGAAATTCAAGTTGGAAAATTTAGAAAAAAGGGGTTTATCCAGCCTAGAATGTCTCTAGGGGTATTTCCGATGTTGTTAGTGAAAAAGGCGGATGGAACTTTGAGGCACTGTGTTGATTATCATAGACTTAACCATGTTACGATAAAGAACATATATCCACTTCCACGAATTAATGATTTGTTCGACTAGTTTAGGGGATCCCAGTGGTTATCTTAGATAGACCTGAGGTCAAGATATCATCAATTGCGGGTGAGTTAGGATGATATTCGTAAAAAAACTTCCAGAAGTAGATATGGCCATTATGAATATGTGGTTATGACATTTGGTCAAAAGAATGCACCGACGGTGTTCATGTCATTGATGAATCAGATATTTTAGGGATATCTAGATTCATTTGTGGTGGTTTTTTAGACGATATTCTGGTGTATTCAATGAAAAGGGTGGAGCATGAGAAACCCTTAGAGACAGTGCTAGTGTTCTTGAGGGATCATCGGTTGTATGAAAAATTGTGAAAGTGTGACTTTTAGATACAGAAAGCCCCTTTTCATGGCCATGTGATTTCTGAAAGGGGTGTTTTAGTGGATCCAGAAAAGGTAGAGGATGTTATCTCATGGAAATAACCAAAGAATGTGTATGAGATACAGAGTTTTCTTGGTCTAGCTGGGCATTATCGGTGTTTGTTCATGATTTTTCATGTTTAGATATGCCGATGACAGCTTTGAAAAGAAATAATGTTCCATTCTAGTGGAATGAACAGTGTCAGCATTGTTTCGAACAGCTAAATGGTCACCTTACATTAGCACCAATCTAGTTTTTTCCAAAACCATGAAAAAGGTACAGACGATGCATCATGATCAGGTTTTGGGTGCATTCTCATTCAAGGGGATCATGTGGTTGCGTATGACTCATGAAAGTTGAGGGTGCATGAGAAGAACTACCAAACTCATGATTTGGAATTGGCAGTAGTGGTCCATGATTTGAAAGTGTGGCATCATTATCTCTTCGGTGAAAATTCACGATATATACATATCATAAGATCTAGAAACACATTTTCTCACAAAGGGATTTGAATTTGAGGAAAAGGAGATGGATGAAATATCTCCATGTGTTTGATTTTGACTTAATGTACACACCGGGTAAGGGAAATTTGGTGGCAGATGAATTAAGAAGAAAATCATATGCTCAGGTGGAAAAACATGCATCAAACCAGTGGCAGTTGATGTCAGTTATTGCTGACATGATGTTGGAATTTGAGGACCAGGGTGATAGAGTGGTATTATTTCCGGTTATGTTGATTCTAGACTTGGGTAGCTTAGTTAAAGAGGCATTGATATCTGATTCTGAGTGTGTGAACATGGGGTCGAGACTTAATGGTGAGGAGACCATTGAGGGTTGGAAACTGAATGGAGATTCTGCTTTGTGTTTTCAGAATTTGATGGTTTTACCTATTGCTTGTCAGGAGGATCCTCTCAGGCCGTATTATCATTCTAGGTGGTCTCTTCATCCTAGAAATCTGAAAATGTATAAAGCATTGAAAGTAAAGTTATGGAAGGATGGTATGAAAAGAAGTGTGGCTGAGTTTGTTTTGAGATGCATGACTTGTCATTAGGTCCAGGCAGAGCATCAAAGGATACCAGGAATGTTGTAGTCTTTATCAATCCTTGTTTGGAAGTGGGTGCAAAGAGCGATGGATTTTGTCACAGGGCTCCCAAGAATGGTCAGAAAACATGATTTCATTAGGGTGATAGTAGATCGACTAACTATGTTGGCCCATTTCTTCCTGATTCGTGAATCTCATATGGTGGAGGATCTATCCAAAATCTATATCCGGGAGGTGTTAAAGAGGCACAGTGTTCCAGTTTCAATCGTATCTGATATAGATTCAAGGTTTACATCTCATTTCTCGAAATCCTTGTAGCAATACCTAGGGACACAGTTGACTATGAGCACGGTCTATCACCCTCAGATAGATGGTCAATCTGAGAGGACGATAAAAACTTTATAGGATATGTTGCATGCTTGTGTCATAGATTATGGTGGCTCATGGGAGGATCAATTGTTGTTGGGTGAGTTTTTGTACAATAATAGTTATAAGGCGTCCACACATATGGCTCTGTTTGAAGTATTGTATGGGTGGTTGTGTCATTTTCCACTATATTGAGTGGAAATGGGTGAGTACTCGATTGTTGGACTGAGCCTTGTTGAGGAGACTATGTCAAAGATCATGTTAATCAGGAAGAAAATGGAGATGGCTCAGATTTGTCAGACATCATATGCGGATCATCGTCGACATCCGTTGTCATTTGAGGTGTGTGATCATGTTTTCTTGAGGATATCTCCTTGGTTGGGACATCGTCGGTTTGGGAAGCAGGGAAAGTTATATTCGAGGTACATTGGACCTTTTCAGATTCTCAAGTGAGTTGGTGAGGTGGCTTAACATTTGGATTTTCCACCTAGGTTCAGTGTAGTGCACAATGTGTTTCATGTGTCGCAATTGAAAAATTATCATCCAGATCATGATAATGTGATTTGATGGGATCATGTTGAGCTAGAACCAGATGATTCTTTGGTTCACTTGCCAGTGCAGGTTGTGGATAAAAAAGAGGAATTCTTTCATGGTAAAAGCAATGGTTTAGTTCGTGTCTTGTGGTAGCATGGCCAGATTCAAGAGGAGACTTGGGAGCGGGAGAAAGAGATGGTCGAGCAATGGCCTGAACTCTTTCAACAATGGGTGGGTTCACTAATTTCCATGGATGGAAATACCAATGGTGGGGATAATGTAGTACCCCTGGTTTGAGGTATGTAGCCTTTGTTTAGTCCTTTTTATGTGTTTAAAACGCATGGGATGTGTTAGGAAGAGGTTGGTAGAGTTTGGAATGGTTCTGGATAAGTTTGGAGTCTTTTTTAGGGGAGCACAGTTCGAGCACGGTTAGGGGAAATCATGTAGATGCTCTAGGAAAACGTGCAAGGGGAGACAATAGGCTTCGTATGGCCTACGCATGGTTTTCCAAACCGTGTGAGGAAACCGTGCAAACCCTTGCTCTCGAGGCAGTAGCGTGAGCACGGTTAGCGCACAGTTTTCCGAACTATGCAGACTAACCATGCAGCCACTTAAAAAAGGGTTTATGTTCCGATCTCCCTTAAGCTTTCCCTAAAACACTCCAAACTTCATCTCACTCGAGCCTCACTTGGGATATCGGGTTCTCAGGGGTTGGGGGTGCTCTCCCACTCGTTTTGGAAGCTCTTTGAAGATGTTTCTTGGCGGTTTGAAGGTGGTTTCTCCCGGGTAAGTCTCTCCTCTTGGGTTCCTTGTGTTTTCCTCTAGATATAAATCTCCCTATTTCTCAGTTTTCTATATCTACACCGGTTGTGTGTAGATCTAGGGTTGTTGTTGCATTGGATGTTAATTTTAAGGGTTTTGAATTTTATGGAAGGAAATCTAGAGAGGTTTCGGGGGGGGGGGGTGGGTGGGGGGAGGGGGGGGGGGGGGGGGGCGTTCACCGGATTTGAGTTGTGATTTCTTATGGGTTGATTTCTAGGGAACAATAAATGTAGGTGGCTTCTCTCTCAACTCAAATTTATTTGAGATAGTGGTTTTGGTTACAATTAATTTGGACGGCTTGACATAAATTGTGTTTTGATTTGCGAAGTTGGTTGGAAATCCATTAGGGGATTTTTTTTGAAAAGGGGTATTTATGATGAAATGCTGTCGTTGTAGATTTTAAAATGGAGATTTTAAAATGGTATAGTATGGTTTAATTTTGAAAATGATTAATGGAAATGGATTAAAAAAATCATGTTTTATTGAAAAGTGGGTTGGTATGGAAAATGATTTTCAATAAAGGGGTGATTTATTGAAGAGAATTGATTTGCAATGGAATTGGTTGATTGCATGTTGTTGTGAGCTTGGTGGGTTATATGCTTGGTTTTGGCATGATTGGAATGTTGTGTGGAAGTGGTGAGAATTACCATTATAAAAAGGGGATGGATAGTGGATGGAAGGGCCACCATCAAAGGATAAGTGGATGGGAAGTGCCACTAGGTGTGAATGGGTGTATAGGTTGGACGAAAGCTCCACCATTTGGTTGTTTTGGTTATTTTGGATGTTTTTTGTGCATTGATTTGTAATATGGAAATTATTGTGCTAGTCTGTGAATGATGAAATGACTTGTGGAGTGTTTGGTCGGCTTTCCCTTGGATTCTTGGATCGGGGTGTGATGGCTTGGTAAGAGCGTTTTTGGACTATGGAAATGGTTTCACTTGTGTTTTACAATATATAAACTGTTTTATATAAATGTCTTGACAGTCTTATCCTAGTGGAATGTGCAGGGAGGTCATTTTTGAAAAACATTCTGAGTATTAGTACTCACCCCATGTTGTGTCACTTTGGTGTCTTAGAAGACGTTGTGTACCGTGGCATGGGAAAAGGTAAGGCATCATTCTCATTTAGCGGTGCGTTGTGATGTCTTGGTGGAGCTTGGAGCTTGGAGCATGGTGCAGAGCTGTGGTGGTATCATAGCTCATGGTGCTTTGTTTCTTGGTCTTTAGCATTGTACTCTGATATTAGGGTGTTTCTTTGGTTTTGGGTTGTATGTGAAACAACTTGGTTGTCTTTTTGGAATTCAAGATGGAATGTTTTATTGACATGCATAATATAGTAGTAGTTAATGGTTGGTTTGGTTGGTTTTGTCTTTAGGGAAAATCATTCCCCAATTTGATCTTGAAGCCCTTGACATTTATTTCCACCCTTTGACATCTTAGGAATGTCACTTAAGGCCAAGTAGCCCTCACTACATCCTCAATCCAATGAGGTAGGGGTGGTGTGTTACAATTGTTGAGGTATCTTATGAAATAAAAATATTCCCCTAAAAGCTCATTATAAATCATAGAAAAGGAATATATTTTCCTTGGATCATCTTATTTGTAGAACTATTACAAGAACCCTTATAATAACCATTACAAATTGAATAATTCACTCTGTTAATTCCAACATAATTATCTAGAGAACATAATCATCACCCAATACATTGGAGTGCTATATCATGCTCAAACATAATCATAGTCAATTTACAAATACTAAATGATTCACAAAACACATAAAATAATTCATTTACATAATCAAACTCTTAAAAATATACATTTTAACTCATATGTAAAATATTTTTGAGTTTTGAAATATCCCATTCCATTAAATCCAATTTTTAAATCTAAAATACACATGCTAATGTAAAAGTGGGTATTTTTCTGAATAAAATAATGAATATTTTAAGGTAATAAAAACATTAAATAGTGTTTATAGAGTTAAAAAAATATTTTGACATTATATATTTCAAAATAAAACACTCCCTTTACCTTTTGTAAGAAAAGCCAAAATGATTTGTATAAAATATGTAAAAAGGTTCCTTTTGTGTAAATATCCATAAATTTGAAGGAATTTTTTTTCTTAAATTCCTTGGAATTTTACAAGTACCCAGTTTCTGACGGCACCTGATTCTGAGGCCCGGTGTGCCCAGAATAATTTTATGAAGTTCTGTTAAGCTTAAATTAACACGCATAAGCATTTTTCTTGAAAAAGTAGAATAACTCTTAAATGGTTACTCAGATCATAAATCTGAGGGCACCTCTGTGCTCAGAATGGTGGGTTTACCCTAGGAGTGACTTAAGTTTAGTCGGCACAGGCATTTTGTGAGAAAATACGAAAATGGCATAACCGTAAATAAAATAATTAAATAAAGTTATTTTATTTTTCAAATGCTTATAACTCACAAACGGTAACTCGGAATAAAAATCCGATACCACTGTTGAACTCATGAGAGTATGCTTTCTTTATGCAGATACTATTTTTGGCTGGTGTGGGCCACCTGAGAATGTTAGTTTTTGGCCATAAATAAAATATTTAAGTGACAATTATTTTATTGTAAAATTCATAACTTCTAAACGGTAACTCGAATTGAAAATCCGAGAGTACCGTTAAGTTCTTTGGAGAATTTTTCTCCATGTAAGAGCCTAACCTTGACGTCAGTGGGTCGAGGGTGCCTGATAATAATTTTCCGAACTTTTTCGGGTACGATCAGTAAACGTACAAGCGACATTTTATAACTTCTGAACCGGTGCTCGGAATCGAATCCTAAGGGAACTGTTGAACTCATAGTGCCGATATTCGCTTAATAATACTTTCACCTAAATGGCGGATGATCAGGTATGAATGTTAGTTTTTGGGGTTTTACGTGGGTTAATAAAATAAAATAAGTGAATAATTTATTTTATTTTGTTAAACACTTGCTGTGCGGATAAAGTGGTTAGAAGCTCCACTTGGGAGTTGGTGGAGGAACCGCCACACCCTAACCTCCCATTTAATGGGGAGGGAGAGGAAACATCTCAAACCCCCCATCAATTAATTTTATATGTCGACGTAAAATTAATTTCACTCAATTAATTTTATGGGTCGACGTAAAATTAATTGTTGTCAATTAATTTTAAGTGTGGACGTGAAATTAATTGCTGCCAATTAATTTTATGTGTCAAAAAAAAATTAATTCGTTTCATGTGTTTTGACGTAGGCTATATGGGGGAAACTTCTTAGCATCCTCCACTCTTAAGTTGTTCCAACGGACCTCTTAAATTGCGCCAATGAAATTTAATTCGCCCGACCCCCTTTTTAAATTATGTAACTGCATCGTTGGAATTTAGGAAGGTTCCAAATAAATGAACCATCATAAATTCCATGATGGCTACATACCTCTCCCCCTCTCCTATATATAGAGTGCTTTGGAGAAGGTTTTGGGATGGCTTCACCAAGCGACGAAGCGCTGGAAAATTATTGTGACACCCAACACTTGGGGAAATCGTATCCTCTCCAACGAAGAACGCCGACCTCCAACGAAGGACGACGAATAAACGCTGATTCCTCAGAGATCGACGACACGACGCCATTTAACGCGACAGCGACGATCCTCCTTCTGTGATGCCATGTACCGCGACTCCGATGATTTTCCTTCCGCGTCGTCCCTTTCCCGTGACGAACCTTCGTTCGACGACACCTTGAGGTAGGGGTTAATTGTTTTACCAGTGAATTATTTCTTTGTCGTTCATCGACTTCTATTTGGGCCGCCTGTTATCGTAATAACGGGAGGAGGTCGGACCGCATGAACATGACCGACCCTCCTCCCCCTTTGATAATTTTGTTTGTTGCGGTTCGAAAGAAGGCGGCGCGGTGCAACGACACTACGCGGAAACATGGGAAAAAGGGGCGAAGATGCACGACGCCGTCACGCCGCGCCGTTGAGGCCAAACGAACCCGTGATCGAAGTCAGTCCGCAGCGAAGGGGCGCAGCACCGTTGCGCTACGTCGGAGAACCACGAAGACACCACGACCGGAGCGAGGCCGTGGCTGAGGGGCGCAGTGCCGTCGCGCCGCGGCGGTCCAATGCGGGCCGGCCGGAACCATCGGCCGACGACACCTTGGAGGGGCGGGACCCCGGCGGTCCCGCAACAGCAGCACCGGCCGGCCGGATCGGGCTGGCCGGCTTCCACGAAACCGGGGGTCATAGCCCCCGGCTGGCTGAAGGAGCCCCCCCCCCCATGTGGGGGCCGCAGGTTCCCAATCAGGGGGCAGCGCACCCCCCTGTTCCGCACAGCTCGGCGTGGCCGAGCTGGCCACGCGGGCCGCGCGAGCGCGCCAGGCCAGGCCAGTCCGCACCCACCGGGCCGGGCTGTGCCCTACTGGGCCGGACTCGGACCCGGTTCGGGCCAACCCGGTTTTCTCCGACCAGGGGTAGGTTGAGCCGGGTCGGACCGGGCCCATACCCCCCCATTTTCAGACCATTTCCGGTTTTTTGCCCATATCTTGGGCTACGGACCTCCGATCGACGCTCCGTCTGTTATGATGCGATCCTTGGATTGAGACGGTCGTTTCGGTATATTACACTTAAGGTTTCAGAGAACTTTGTGTACGACCGAGTTGGTTTGAACACGAAACCAACCGGGCCCTCGGAGTGGAAACACTCACAACACGAGCTCCGGACGTCCGATTGACGTGCTGTCGACTTTGATGGTTTCCTCTTAGTGATATGGATCTTTTGGCTTACTCCGCTCGAGTTTTGGACATAGTTGGAGTCCGGTTGGGTTGGTTTTGACTTAAATACCAACCGGGACCCTAGGACGAAAAGGCCAATAACTCTCAGACCAGACGTCCGATTGACGCACCGTCGGTCTCATTGTGTTCGTTTGGACGAGCCGGAACTTTGGGATACATCAACTCCAGACTACGTGTCAGTTGATGTATTGACCTCTTGGCTTGTGGAGTGGACCCTCCCGGAACGAGCATGCTGTGTGCGGAAACCCTAGAGCTTGCTACATCGGCGAAGACGATGACTACCGTACGGGAATCCTCCGTGGGTTCGGTGGTGACGACTACATCACTTTCAATCATTATGAAAACCTAGAGCTGGCTGAGACTTGACGACTACTGACCGATCGACTCGGTGTGTTTCGGATAGCTCAGTGGGGAGCACTTGGTTGTAGCGGAAGAGACACAGTGGAGGAGCGCTTGGTTGTAGCGGCAGACCCACAGTACTCAACAGAAGGAGTACCTCTGGAGGCTATGATGGGGAGCGCTTGGTTGTAGCGGCAGACCCACGGTACTCAATAGAAGGAGTACCTCTAGAGGCTATGAGGGGGAGCGCTTGGTTGTAGCGGCAGACCCATGGTGGGAAGCGCTTGGTTGTAGCAGTAGGCCCCCAGTAGTCGACAGGTGGAGTACTACAGCAGTCCAAGGTTAATGGGAAGTGCTTGGTTGTAGATGAAGGCCCACTGTACTCGATAGAGGAGGAGTTTCCCAGCAGCTATGGTTTCGACATCATGATTAAATCCTGTTTTGAGGTGAGTCTTGACTTTCAATCATTATCTTACATATGATTGAATTGCTTTCCTATGTGGATTGGGTTGTGTTATCCTAGGTGGATTGGTTGTGCTATCCTGTGTGGACGTGATCGAACTTGGGCTCGGATGTTGGAGCCGAACTGGAATTGATGACTTATGTATATGTATGGTCATATACCTAAGTAGTTTTGGATGTTACTTTGTGATCATATCTTTCATTGTGTATTATCCTTTGTAGATTTCGGGAGACCTTCGGGGGTTCTCAGGTTCCATACTGAGTACCGTATACTCACCCCTGCACGGGCTATGCCCGCACTACGTTGTGTTGGTTGCAGATGACAGACATCACGGATCGAGGTTAAGGCTTGTAGAGCTGGACGGTTCCCGGAGGAGGAACCCACGACGAGTCGGTGCCCTAAGGTGGATATTACGACGAGTCAGTACCTGGAGGTGGACCACTGGAAGAGACGCATACAGGGTAGACGGCAGGACCCGAGGAGCTGAGGAGGCTATTTTTACCCATCCTTCAGGTGGGATTTCCAGTGGACGGCACGACATTGCTGCTTTTCTTTTCAGTTGTTGTACTTCCTTTCCAGTTCTACTTTACATTCAGTTTGGGTTTGTATTCTGGCACACTTACTTTTCCACACTTACTTGTACTCAGTTTACTTAGTGTTTACTTCTGCTGGATTACTGTGTTGTGTGTTTACTTTCTAAAGGCAATGCCTTCCCCTTTTTGCCGGGATTTACGCCTTTGGTGCTGGTCGCCAGCCCCTGGCCTATGGAAGGCGGGATTGGGTTAGTCACGACACGGGCCCCGAGGACAGGTCGTGACAAATTGGTATCAGAGGAGTTCAGTTCTACTGCAGAACTCATGACTCTGATCTTTCTTCTTTCTGAAGCAATAGTGTTAAAGGTATTGAGTGTGGTTATCAGTCCAGGGAGTCCAGTGTTGGTGCGGTGGCTGACGTATCCATACACCAGGACCCTGACTTCTGATTTCAGACTCAATACACGAAGTCATTGATTGAATGTGTGTTTCAAAGGTTTTCTTTGTGATTACTTTGTGTCAGCTCACCAGGTTCTGTTTTGACCGTGGCACAACTGTTTCTTTTTAGGATGGCCCCACGATGGCAGCCAGCTAGGTTTCCATGTTTTGTACGTACTGACAGCCTGCCGAGCGACGAGGCCTCAGTACAGGGCCCCCTTCCAGTTGAGGCACCAGCGGAGGCACCAACGGTACTATCACCCATTGGGCCACCGATTCCTCCGGCCCCAGCAGTAGACGATGCACGCCGCTTGAGTGCACTGCATGAGTTCCAACGCTAGAGGCCACCCAGGTTCCGGGGACAGACAGACCCACAGGCGGTTGAGGATTGGCTGGAGGCTGTATTTCGAGTTTTCAGGCTAGTGGGGACACCAGATGACCTCCTGGTGATCCTTGTAGCGAGCCTCTTGCACGCGGCAACAGGCAGGTGGTGGAGCTTGATGCTCCAGGTGCACGACGAGGCATCTTTTCTTTGGACAGACTTTGAGAGCCTCTTCCACTCAGAGTTCATCCCAGCCACCCTCTGTGCGGTGCACATCCAAGAGCTACTACAACTACGGTAAGGCAGCATGATGGCAGCCCAGTACTCGGCGAGGTTTACCAATCTCTCACGCTATTCCCCAGACATTGTACGAGACCCATTATACAGGGCCCGAACCGTCGAGCAGGGGCTCAGGTGAGATATCAGAGCTTCATTTGTTTCTCATAGCATCCCGACGCAGACATGGGTGTTGGAGCGAGCCCTCTTAGTGGAGAGTTTCTTTGCTGAGCAGTCTCCAGCAGTAGGACCCACCACTAGCCAGCATGCGGTAGAGTCTTCTGCAGTGGCCAGTAGATAGATGACGCAGAGGTCCAAGGGGACTAGACCTATAGGTGGTCGACCGCATGACATAAGATCATTTGTGCGAGGCACCCAGGGTGGAGAACGACTTACCATGAGCAGACAGTGTTAATTCTGCGGCGGGGTTAGTCAGATGGCTTGTGACTGTCCGACCTTCCATACAGATGATCAGTAGATAAACGAAAGACCTCCCAGGCAGAGTAAGATGTTCGACCATGGCGGTCCATAGGTAGCAGGTGGGCGAGGCAGAGGAGAAGGACAAGCAGCGGGTGGTGGATGACGCTTTGAGGCCCTACCACCACCACCACCAGAGAGACCACCCCAACCAGGGAGAGCTCAGCTTTAGGCAGCTGAGGCCTATGGTCATGGATCTCCGGGAGCAGATGGACAAGAGCGGGACTAGCTCCAGACGTGGAGACTAATGTTGTTGTTTGTGGTTGTTGTGTGTCTTTGTACTTGAGCTGCAGTAATAAAAGACACTTGTCCTTGTGAAATTTGCTTTATTCCCTTTTGTGTGGTTGATACTGAGAGGTTCCGGTTAAAACTGTTGACTTGACCCTCACTTTTGAGAAGCCTACTGGAGGAGACCCAGTCACCACACACTGATTCTGATAGTGTGACTCAACCCTTGGAGGCGAGAGTAACGGTTGGATCTCTTGGTAGTAGCGTCGAAGCCTTACGATGTCATCCTTGGTATGGATTAGTATCATCCATGTCGGGATTGACTGTGTTAGGAAAATAACATGGTTTATCCAGAGGATGAGACAAGATTTCTCTTTTTTGGCAAAGGGGAAATCTAAGCAGCTCTTGTAAGACCAGAGATGGTGCAGGCTCCGATGGAGAAGGTGCAGATCATCCATGAGCGGATGAAGACTTCATAGTGCAGAAAGAAGTCCTATGCGGATAAGAGACAGACACCACTGGAGTTCGAGGATGGCGACCACGTTTTCTTACGGGTCTCACCTCGATGTGGACTATGAAGATTTGACCGGGGTGGCATGTTATCTTATCGCTTCATCTGTCCCTTCCACCTCAGTTTCACCGGGTTCTTGACATCTTTCCACGTATCTCAGCTGTGGAGGTACGCGCACGACCCGACCCATGTCATCGATCACGGGGAGCCGGACATCGACGATGGGGCAACCTTCACGGAGGTTCCGGTGGAGATCGAGGATCGATAGAAGCGGGACCTTTGTGGATGGTGGACTCCTCTAGTGCGCGTCTTTTGGCAGCATGTGAACCTCCAGGAGAGCACTTGGGAGCGTGAGGCTCCGATGCGTGCTCGGTACCTCGTTTAGTTTCCCTAGTTTGTGTTGTAGCTTTATGGGGACGTAAAGACCTGAGGTGGGAGCAATGTAAAGACCCGTAAATTTTTAGGAAATTTTTTTTCTTAAATTCCTTGAAATTTTACCAGTACGCAGTTTTTGACAACACCTGATTCTAATGCCCGGTGTGGCCGGAATAATTTTCTGAAGTTCTGTTAAGCTTAAATTAACACGCACAAGTAGTTTTCCTGAAAAATTAGAATTCTCTTAAACGGTTACTCAGATCAGAAATCTAAGGGCACCGTTGTGCTCAGAATGGCAGGTTTACCCTTGGTGTGACTTATTTTTAGTCGGCGCATGCCTCCTGGGAGAAAACCCGAAAATGGCATAACCGTACATAAAATAATTAAATAAAGTTATTTTATTTTTCAAATCCTTACAACTCACAAATGGTGACTCAGATTAAAAATCTGATACCACTGTTGAACTCATGAGGGTTTGATTTCTTTAAGAAGATACTAACTTTGGCCGGCGCGAGCCACCTAAGAAAGTTAGTTTTTGGCCATAAATAAAATATTTAAGTGACAATTATTTTATTGTAAAATTCATAACTTTTAAACGGTAACTCAAATTGAAAATCTGAGAGTACCGTTGAGTTCATTGGAGCATGTTTCTACAAAGAAGAGCCTAAACTTGACCGCAGTGGGTCGTGGGTGCCTGATAATAATTTTCCGAACTTTTTCAGGTACGTTCAGTAAACGTACGAGAGACGTTTTATAACTTTTGAACCGGTGCTCGAAATCGAATTCTGAGGGCACCGTTGAACTCACAGTGCCGATATTCACTTAAGAAGACTTTCACCTCAATGGCGGATGATCGGGTATGAAAGTTAGTTTTGGGGGTTTTACGTGCGTTAATAAAATAAAATAAGTTAATAATTTATTTTATTTTGTTAAACACTTGCAGTGCAGATAAAGTGGTTAGAAGATCCACTTGGGAGTTGGTGGTGGGACCACCACACCCTAACCTCCAATTTAATGGGAAGGGAGAGGAAACCTCTCAAACCCCCATCAATTAATTCTATATGTCGACGTAAAATTAATTGCACTCAATTAATTTTATGGGTCGACGTAAAATTAATTGTTGTCAGTTAATTTTAAGTGTCGATGTGAAATTAATTGCTATAAATTAATTTTTTTTATCAACATAAAATTAATTCGTGTCATGTTGTTTGACGCAGGCTATGTGGTGGAAACTTCTTGGCATCCTCCACTCTTAAGTTGTGCCAACACACCTCTTAAATTGCGCCAACACAATTTAATTCGCCCGACCCCCTTTTTAAATTAGGTAACTACATCGTTGGAATTTAGGAAGGCTCCAAATAAATGAACCATCATAAATTCTACAATGGTTACATACCTATCCCCCTCTAATATATATAGAGAGCTTGGGAGAAGGTTTTGGGATGGCTTCAACAAGCGACGAAGCGCTGGTAAAGTATTGTGACACCCAACACTTTGGGAAATAGTATCCTCTCCAATGGAGAACACCCACCTCCGACGAAGGACGAAGAATAAATGCTGATTCCTCAGAGATCGACGACACGATGCCATGTACCGCGATGCCGAAGATCCTCCTTCCGCGACGTCGTGTACCGCGACGCCGACGATCTTCCTTCCGCGACGTCATCTTCCGCGACGTCCCTTTCCCGCGATGAACCTTCGTTCAAAGACACCTTGAGGTAGGGGTTAATTGTTTTACTAGTGAATTAATTATTTTCCATTCATCGAATTCTATTTGGGCCTCCTATTATCATAATAATGGGAGGAGTTCGGACCGCACGAACACATCCGACCCTCCTCCCCCTTTGATAATTTTGTTTGTTGCGGTTCGAAAGAAGGCGGCGCGGTGCAACGGCACTGGGCGGAAACATGGGAAAAAGTGGAGAAGATGTGTGGTACCGTCTCACCTCGCCGTTGAGGCCAAACGGACCCGCGTCCAGAGTCGGGCCATAGAGAAGGTGCGTGGCACTGTCACACCGCGCCGGAGAACCACAAAGACACCACGACCGGAGCGGGGCCGCGGCGCCGTCGCGCTGCGGCGGTGCCAGGCGGGGCAGCCGGAACCACTGGCCGCCGACACCTCAGAGGGGCGGGACCCCGGAGGTCCCGCGATAGCAGCACCGGCCAGACAGACTGGCCCGGCCGGCTTCCACGAAACCGGGGGTTGTAACCCCCAGCTGGCCGAAGGAGCGGCCCCCCATGTTGGGGTCGCGGGTTCCCAATCAGGGGGGCATCGCGCCTCCCTGTTCCGCACAGCTCGGCGTGGCCGAGATGGCCACGCAGGCCGTGTGAGCGCGCCAGGCCGGGCTGGGCCGTGCCCTAACAGGTCGGACCTGGACTCGGTTCGGGCCGACCCCGGGGGGGTTGGGCTGGGTAGGACCGGGCCCAGACCCCCCATTTTCAGACCATTTTCGGTCTTTTGCCCATATCTTGGGTTACGGACCTCTGATCAATGATCCATCAATTATGATGCGATTATGGGATCGAGACGGTCATTTCGGTATATTACACTCATGGTTTCAAAGAACATTGTGTATGGCCGGGTTGGTTCGAACATGAAACTAATTGGGCCCTCAGAGCGGAAATGCTCATAACTTGAGCGCCAGACGTCCGATTGACGTGTCGTCGACTTTTCTGGTTTCCTCTTAGTGAGACAGATCTTTTGGCTTACTTTGCTCGAGGTTTGGACGCAGTTGGAGTGCGGTCGGGTTGGTTTTGACTTAAAAACCAACCGGCCCCCTGGGGTGAAAAGACCAATAATTCTCGGACCAGACGCCCTATTGACGCGCCGTCAGTCACGTTGTGTTCCTTTTGACGAGACTGAACTTTGGGATACATAATCTCTAGAATACGTGTCAGTTGATGTATTTTCCTCTTGGATCATGGAGTGGACCCTCCTGGAATGAGCGTGCTGTGTGCGGGAACCGTTGAGCTGGCTACGTCTGCGACAACGATGACTACCGTATGGGAATCCTCCGTGGGTTCGGTGGTGATGGCTACATCACTTTAAATCATTATGAAACCCTAGAGATGGCTGAGACTTGACGACTTCTGACCAATAAACTTGGTGTGTTTTGAATAGCCCAATGGGGAGCGCTTGGTTGTAGCGGCAGACCCACGACGGAGGAGCGCTTGGTTGTAGCGGCAGACCTGCGATATTCAATAGAAGGAGTACCTCTGGAGGCTATGAGGGGGATCGCTTGGTTGTAGCGGTAGACCCACGGCGTAGGAGCGCTTGGTTGTAGCGGCAGACCTGAAGTACTCAAAAGAAGGAGTACCTCTGGAGGCTATGAGGGGGAGCACTTGGTTGTAGCGGTAGACCCATGGTGGGAAGCGCTTGGTTGTAGTAGCAGGCCCACAGTACTCGACATGTGGAGTACTACAACAATCCAAGGTTAATGGGAAGCGCTTGGTTGTAGCGGCAGACCCACTGTACTCGATAGAGGAGGAGTTTCCCAGCAACTATGGTTTCGACATCATAATTAAATCCTGGTTTGAGCTGAGTCTTGAATTTCAATCATCATCTTCGATATTATTGAATTGCATTCCTATGTGGATTGGGTTGTGTTATCCGAGGTGGATTGGTTGTGCTATCTTTTGTGGACGTGATCGAACTTGGGCTCGGATGTTGGAGCTGAACTGGAATTGATGACTTTGGTATATGTATGAGCATATACCTAAGTAGTGTTGGATGTTACTTCGTGATTGTATCTTTCATTGTGGATTATCCTTTGTAGATTCTGGGAGACCTTCAGGGGTCTCGGGGTCCCTAATGAGTAGCGAATACTCAACCCTGCACGGGCTATGCCTGCACTACATTGTGTTGGTTGCAGATGATGAACATCACTGGTCGAGGTTGAGGCTTGTAGAGCTGGACGGTTCCCGGAGGAGGAACCCACGACGAGTCGGTGCTTGAAGGTGGATATCATGACGAGTTGGTACCTGGAGGTGGACCACTGGACGAGACGCATACAGGGCGGACAGCAGGACCCGAGGAGCTGAGGAGGCTATCTGTACCCACCCTTCAGGTGGGATTTCCAGTGGACGGCTCGATGTTGCTGCTTTACTTTTTAGTTGTTGTACTTCATTTCCAATTGTACTTTATTTTCAGTTTGGGTTTGTATTCTGGTCCACATACTTTTCCACACTTACTTGTACTCAGTTTACTTAGTGTTTACTTCGGCTGGCTTACTCTATGGTGTTGTTTACTTTCTAAAGGCAATGCCTTCCCCTTTTTGTCGGGATTTACGCCTTTGGTGCTGGTCGCCGGCCCCTGACCTATAGAAGGCGGGTTTGGGGTAGTCACAGCACGGGCCCCGAGGACAGGTCGTGACATTTTGAAAACAAATGAGAGTTTCATAAGAGACATAAAATTTGATTTATAATTCCTATATTACAATATAAATATATACCCATAATAAATTCTAGAATATATATAGAATAAAAATATTTAGAAAATAAATCATTAAAACATTTAATATGAGGTTTTTAGGTAAAGTGACCCTTACCTCGAGTCAGACTTGTCATGCAAGTTCTTTATATACCTAAAAAGTAAAATTATGTTAATTTTTTAAATTTATTAATTACAAATTATAATTTTAATATTCCTTTTATTTCAATTACGTCCATGTGATACATAATTAATTAATCCATTAATTTCACAAAGGTTGTTTGAGAATAGTTATCTTATAAATCCGAAATGGCTTGGCTAATTTGACTATTGTTAAAGGGACCATTGTTCCATTATCTCTTTCATAGTAATAATTTAATAATTATATTTTTTATAAATTAAATTAAATTTTATACCCATCCATGAATGGTGTACATGTAAAATTATTCACATCGATTCATAGAGGTAGTACTCCACACATACACATGAATGAAGTTATCACTATTCAATGGATGAAATGGTCCGACAATAAATGATATGTTGTATTTAAAAACTATAATTATGTCATTAATATCATATATATTAATTAAATATAACATAATAACCATCCTAGTAAGGTGGTGATGAAAAATGGGCGACATCCTTTTGTAGATGTGGTAATCCATACTTATGCACGAGCGGTGTTTTTCAATTCCCATAGGATTGAAAATGAGATGTAAAAGTGTTTCAACATAGTTATAATAGATTTTGTATATTAAAGATACTTACATTATTATTAAATCATGTTTAATTCAAATTTTTAAGAGGTAAAAGACACCATTTAAAATTAGAATATTTGCGACGGGACCCCACCACAAATGACCTGTTATAGAAAAGGGCATCCCCAAAAGATTTTTTTTGTGATGAACCGTCACAAAAAAAAACTATTTGAAATGGGAAATGGAATCGTCAAAAATAGTTTCCCTGAGATTATTCAAAATATAATATTTGGGAGGGATCATTGTAAATACTATTTGCGACAGGTGGTCCCCGTCGCAAATAAAATAAAATAAATTTAATTAATTAATATTATTAATAAAAATAAAACAATACCATAAAATAATAATAAAATAATATTGTGAAATAATTATTATTATAATACTGATATTAATAATATGAATTATACTAATATAATAATCATAATAATATTATTATATTAATATTGTTAATATTAATGAAATAATAATATTAATATTAGTAAAATAAAATAAATTAACAAAAAATAAAACAGTATTACTAATGATATTATTAATATAATAATAATAAAATAATATTAATAATAATATAATAATAATATTATTAATATTAATGAAATGAAATTATTAATATTAGTAAAATAATAATAAAATAATAAAATAAAATAACCTCAATATTCATAAAAATAAAAAGAAATTAAAAAAACAATAAATAAAAATAAGTAATAAAATAATAAAAATAATAAATAAATTAAATAAAATAGTAAGAAAAAAACTAAAAAAATGAAATGTTCATAATAATATAAAAAACACACTATATAGAAATAAAAATAGTTAATATTAAAAAAATTCATTAAAATGTTTTTTTATAAAAAATATCACTAGGGGGGTCCTCTGGATGAGTTGGGTGAGATGGTGGAGGGAACTACATCCCTAAACCACAAGTCAGATGTCGTATGTACTTCATCTGCTCATGATACTGTTGTGACCATCGATACTTCTAATCCTCCTGCTATTGCTACTTTCATCACTGCTCTTCTGGATATTACTGCTTTCATTGACACATCTCATGCTACTACCATTGACACATCTCCTCCTTCTCCATATTTATACTATCTATAAGCTCACTCTATGTTCGCAGATGCTATTGATAATGTGTTGTAGATGATGATAAATCTCTATGAGATCCTCTCGAGTTGGATGTTGACATCACAATTGTATCATAATAACCCCCAAGCATCAATCGAGAGCCAATACAAACCAATTGTCCTTTCTTGAAGGCATACTGGTTCACCTGCATCCATGCAGCCTCATCAAATCTGTGGTCGATGGTCAGAACCTCGATCTTGGCCTGAATATCAGACTATGTTTAAGACGTCACAACCTCATATGACTCTGTCAATTGAAATATAATATTAAAATAGTTAAAATAATATTAGCATTTAAATTTATAACTAAAATATAAGTTATTCTAACCAAAATTTGACACTGGTGAACACGTCTAATCTTTCCAGTGTCCAGATCTCTGTACATCATCCTATAAACCTATAACTCTATCAAATCAAGCTATTTGACTGCCTATTTGAACATAAAATAAATTATCGCATTTAAAATATTATAATTTTTTTAAATAGTACATACTATATATTCCTTCTACGTACTAAATGTACAACTATCGGATTGATGTGTCACCTCCTATCACCCATGATTTGGTCAACCTACTGACAATCTCCTCTGAAAATTCCCACCCAACCAGTGTGAATCTAATCCATACCCAATCTGATCTGAAATGTAACATGGTTGGTGGGTGTGATAAGTCTCATCATACTCTTCCACTCATACATTCATCATTGATTTCCATATCAAATTGTGCAAAAAATTATGGTAATTCTCATGCATAAACCCCTCCCACACCTTCAAGATGGAATCACGTATGATTTAATTTATGGGATACCATAAAACATTACAATAATTTATAATATAATGTTATTAATTAAATAAGTTTCAAAATTAATATTATTTATTTATATATCATCCAATGATCGAACTTGTGGCGCTAAACATCAACAATAATCTCATACCATGTGAACTATGTTTCAAGAAAAATAATTGAGCATTGTGGAGCTTCCCTATCCAAAAACTATATGCCAAAATCATTGAAAAAAATTACCAAAAAACAGAAAATTTGTATATAAATAAATTAATGGAAGTTGACTAAAATACATAGGCAAACATACCTCCATAGGCGTGGATCGAAGAAAAGACATGGACTCCATTCAGGGGTAGGGGTATGAATCATTAATAGTGCAAGATTACTCCCCCTCTGAGTACACACTAGAGAGACAATAGTCTAATGGTCAGATAATACCATATCCTTCTTGACCAAAGGTAGGTCAACCTTCTGTATCTAAAGAAACAGATCCTCATCCATCTGAAACAAGTAATTACAATTGTTAAAGAATTGTCTAAAACAACTATTTTATATAGTTATATATTAAATATTCTTATAATAAGAATCTAACCATATAATTGTTCATCTTCATTCTCATTTTCATATCTGACGATATCAATTTCTTCATATTCCTCCTCAGAACCATCAATTTCCATACAAATTTCATTTTCATCATCTCCTTCCATTTAAAATTCATGTGTAACATTATTAGAAAAATTGTCACCATCGACCATTAACTATGGGGTTTCATCACCAATATTCTTGTATCTTCATGAAAAATATGGGTTTATAGTAGTCTCATGACAAATTTCAATTCCATTCACTGTAGTAGAACCACAATCACTTTGAGTATAGTGATTTTCCAAAGAATTAATACTTATTATGCTCTACCAATCACCCAAATATTTTGAAGTAGAACAATAATCTTCATAAAAAATTTGATGTTCATGACGAGTCAATAAAAATGGTTCCTTTACTACATGAATACCATTATATTTAGTATCAATGATTCCATGGGTATGATGAACAGACATGCCTCTTTCAATATCCCACCAGTGACATTTAAAAATTGTTAGGTTATTATATCCTAGATAACACAATTCCATAATTTCTTCTAACATGTCTTAAAAATCTACTTTAGTTTCTCTATGATGCTATCTTCTCAAAAATATACCACCATTAATGGTTTTTTTATTCCTTATATACATGTTTATGAAATCCAAAACCATTCACGACATTTACATTATAATATTTAGCAATTTTTGATGCTGGGTTACTCAATACAAACAACCCATTATAAATTTTATAATCATGATGAGATAACTAAATTTTTTTAAAACAATATTCAGTATGAAAATAAATAAATTTATTTTATTTTCTAGACCGTAAATAATTTATTTTACTAGTTTTTAAAACAAGTAGGAAAAATTATTTTTCCGACGTTCTTCAAGTGAAGCAATTGTAATTCAGGGAAGCTGTTTCTTTATATTATTATCATATAAACTATAAATAAAATAGATTTGTTTATTGTAAAAAATATTATAGAATAAGTGATATGATAACTCATAGTAAAAAATGTTTTCATTTCTTCAGAATTGAGCAGAACATATATATGTTATCTATGAACTCTATCAAAGCCATAGTTCATGAACTCTATCGAAGCCATGTTTAGATTGACTAAAATTTGATAATTTATTTCTCATTTAATATTCTAAATATCCATTATTACAAAACATGTGGTTGTGTTTTGAGGGTAATTAGGATTCAAATTAATGAGAGAGAAAAAACGAATTTATTTTTTATAAATAAGCTTAGGCAACTGATCCTTCAACTGATACTTGTTATATACTTTTTTCATCAGTTTATACATGCATCACTCAATTGGGTACATCCATAAAAACTATAAAAGACCTAATTTTTTTATTTATGTGACAAATGTAATATCAACTGTTATATTGAGTCAAAGAAAGCTGGAAGAAATTATTTTTTCTTATAGTTTACATAAAATTAAGACAACATCTTCTTGTAGTCTTCTTAGTGCATTGTAGTCTGTTATCACTATGAACATGTCTTGAAAAACTATTATATGTCTGCTATCACATCTCAAATCATAGAATTCAACAAACCTATTAATTAAATCTGTAGAATCCTTTCATTTATAACATGAACATCGTGACTTTTTAATCCGACAAAATGACCATTTCAGAAAGATGCAGTAAGATTAAAAGAATAAACATATGGAAGTATCAAATCTGAAATCCTCTGAAAAAATAATAATCTATTTTTTTGTATGATGTATAAGATTATTTTGGAGTCATTGACTTCTTTGATCAGATATTTTCAAATAGTGCAAGTTATCGTCGCCTGTAAATATGGGTAAGATCTAATGATGCCCTTACATTCTCTTTGGTCTTACTAGGTGTATCCAAAAATATTTATAACAAATTATAAATATATTTATATTCAATATATGTGAAATCAAACATGTGAAGGACCAATAAATCAGACCAATATGGAAGATCCCAAAAATGCTCCATTTTATCCAATTTTGTTCCTACCCAAAGCCATCAATTTTCTGTTGGTTTGTTGTTTGTCCAAAAATGATGAGAGTTAATTAATATACAATTAAATTTACCTCTTTACGTGAGATCATTATTAGAGGTTAATCTCTATCAATTGTATCTTTTCTAAAATGATATTTGTTCCTCAAGAATAGAAGATCAGCTGGAATGAATCTATGTTGAATGTCTAAAAAACAATTTTTTTCCCATTGATAAGAATAAATACCTTGTTATATCTCATACAATACGTAATTGATTTTGGACCATGGGTACTATAAGAAGATAAAATGAAATATGATGGGAAGTAACTAATTCTCCACATTAAAAAATATTTCAGTAGGGGATTCTGTTTCACTGCAACATCATATATAGTGACACCATTACTCCACAATAAATTTAACTCATCAATCAACGGTTTCAAATATTCATCAATTTTTTTTACAGATGTACAAGAATTAATAAGGTCAAAATGATATATGGATCCTTTATCAACATCGAACACAGTAAATTGTAAGGAGTTATAATGATATACCAACATGAATATTGACTACTGTAAGAATCAAATAGACCAAAACCATCAATCAAAAGACCCAATCAGATCTTTCAAGATTCTAAAGAAAATAATGAATGCACTATGTCAAAATGTTTCCATGAATGTCCATCAGAGGGATGATTTATAATTTTACCATTAGAACTGTTGGTTTTGTGTCATGACATCATTATCTTCCTAAGTTTTAGTTTTTTGAAAAGTAAGAGGTACTGCATCATGTACTAAATATTTAAACCTTAATAGATTTGAAACCAAAATTTTAGAATATTTTCTCGAACTACATTCACCATGTTGATACTAAAAAACATAATTTGGTCGAAAACCAAAACACAATACATGACCTTCAACATTGTCAAATTTGTCAAACGTTCTTAAAGAATTTTTTTTTACAAGGACACTTTATTTTTACTTCTAAAATAAATTCGAGTTTTGGTGATGAAAATGATAATAATGGTTCAACAACCTCAATATATATCAGATATATACTATAACTGTTTGGATTACTACACTAATTTATCCAACCACAATCATCTAATAATGACTATTTTTGACTTCCTTATTCTATATTTATCTAAAAAATATATAAAAAGTAGAATTTTTTGAATATTTTGATATAAGACAAACACTATCTAGAAGAGAAGAAATAAAAATTAACTTTTCTAGAATTTTATAATAATATCTATTATGTCATAGTTATTTATAGTATTTGTTTTAAAATTTTCACTAATCTAAACTAATATATACTAATTTATATTAATTAATTATTATTATTTGTAATTACAATATATTTATACTAATTACCACTAATTACGAGTAGTACAATTTCCAACCGATTAGCGATAACTCTTTTGATGGACGACTCATCTCCATGAAACATTCTTTGACTAAAATAACTATGAAAAATAGACTCCAATGTACGAATATTTATTTTCATTTTCATGGGAATGTTTGATTAGGGAGGCCTCACCATGCTACTCTCCATTCTCGTGCATATGAAAATGGATATCCATACATCGTAGCTGATTTTACATAAATATTTGAGTAGGAGAAAGGTGCAAGAAGATGGGTCATTAGGAAAAAGAGTCTCTTTTTCTGGACTACACATCTCCTTGAAACTTTCTCCCACTAAAATTAGTATCAAAAATTTTCTTTTATGTACACATATCAGTTCTCGTTAATACGAAAATGGATATCTTTATGTTGTAGTAGATTTTCCACAATAACTTTAGTGAGTGAAAGTTATAAAGAGATGAGCCGTCGAGCAAACAAAATATCGCCAATCCTTTGAAAAATATTCCAATTTATTACGAATAAGTGTGAATTATTCCGAATTATAGATAATTATTGCTAGTTATTGGAAAATGTCACTAATTATTTCTAATTATTTCTAATTTTATCTAGTTATTGATAATTGTTTAAAATTATATCTAATTTATTTTAATTATTTCTAATTATTTCTAACTATTTCTATTTATTGGTAATTATTGGTAATTATTTTTAATTAGGTCTAATTATTACAACTTATTTCTATTTATATCTATTAATTACTAATTATTTCTAATTATTGTGTTTATTGATAATTATTTCTATTTATTGCTAATTATTGCTTATTATTTCTAATTATTGCTAATTATTTCTGACTATTGCTAATTATTTTCAATTAAATTTTAGTATTATTAATAAGTTTTAATGATTAATAATTCCTCCTAATTATTTCTAATTAATACCAATTATTACTAATTAACCTTAATTATTAATAATTAATCCAAATTATTACTTATTAATCATAATTCTTAATAATTAATCCTAATTATTACTAATTAATCGTAATTATTATTAATTAATACTAATTATTACAAATTAATTCTGTTAATTACTAATTATTCCTATTTATTACTAAATATTCTTATTTATTACTAATTATTCATATTTATTACAATTTATTACTATTTATTAGTAACTATTACTATTTTTTACTAATCACTACTATTTATTACTAATTATTACTAATTATTACGATTTATTACCAATTATTACTAATTATTACCAATTATTAATAGTCTTTATCTATTATTACTAATTATTATCAATTATTACTAATTATTACAAATTATTACTATTTTTTACTATTTATTCCTAATTATTACTATTAATTCCTAATTATTACTATTAATTTCTAATTATTTCTGATTAATCCAAATTATTCCGAATTATTCCAAATTATTATGAATTACTCTTAATTATTCCACATTATTTTAATTTTTATTAATTTTTACTATTTATTACTTAATATTACTAATTAATCCTAAAAATTACCTGTTAATCCTAATTATTACTAAATTATCCTCATTATTTATAATAATTTATAATTATTACTCTTTATTACTAATTGTTATTAATTTTTACTTTTTGTTACTAATTAATCTTAATTGTTAACAATTAATCATAATTATTACTAATTATTACTAACTATTACTTATTAGTACTAATTATTGCTAGTTATTGCCAATTATTTCTAATTTTTGCTAACTATTCTTAATTAATTCTAATTATTCCTAATTATTTCCAATTGTTACTAATTATTCCTCCTTGTTCCTAATCAATACTATTTATACATAATTATTATGAAATAATCAAATTTAATCCTAATTATTACAAATCAATCCAAATTATTACTAATTAATTTCAATTATTGAAAATTTATCCTAATTATTACATGTTAGTCCTAATTATTAATAATTAATCCTAATTATTTCTAATTAATCCCAATTATTAATAACTAAAACTAATTATTACTAATTAATCCTAATTTTTAGTAATTAATCCTAATTTTTACTACTTAATCCTAATTATTACTAACAAATCCTAAATAATCAAAATTATTACTAATTAGACCTAATTATTTCTATTTAATACTATTTATTACTAATTATTCTTCATTATTTTTCATTATTCATTATTATTTCTAATTATTACTAATTATTAATATTTTTTACTATTTATTCCTAATTATTCCTAATTGTTACTAATTACTTCAAATTATTCCTTATTATTACAACTTCTTCCTAATTATTCAGAATTTTTACAAAGTAATCATATTTATTACTAATTTTTGCTAATTATTAATTATTATTACTAATTATTACCAATTATTAATTATTATGACTAATTATTACCAATTATTTTTAATTATCTATAATTATTAACAATTATGACTAATTATGACTAATTATTTTTATTTATAAACATTTATTTCAATTTACTACTTATTAATTCTAATTTTTACAAATTGTCAGTAATTTTTACCAATTATGACAAATTATTAATAATTACTAATAATTTTTCAAATTAATACTAATGACTACTAATTAATAATAATTTCTATAATAATTAATTGATACTAATTAATACTAATGACACATATTTGTAAAAAATAATGAAAAATAAAACGATGTAATTGAAATTTAATATAATTGCAGCTAATTAACAATAATTAAAACTAATATAAAATAAAATGAATTAATTAAAAAATAAAGGAAATAAATAAATACTATAAAACTGAATCTTTTGTAGGATTTAAGCCGTGAATATATCTCCGATATAATTTTTTTATTAGAAAAACATTTAGAGAGAAAATATAAGTAGATGGAGAGGAGTAGAGAAATGAGTAGAATGTTAGGAAAAATGATTGGAGGTATATATAGGTTAGATTAATTGTAACCATATTATTTGTGATAGGTCTCGTCGCAAATCTAACCCCCCTATAATTTCGGGGCCGTGGATAAAAATGTATTTGTGATAGGTGCCGTTGCAAATGAAAACCTGACGACATACAATTTGCGATGAGTTTTGAAGCCCATCACAAGTACCCTTCTCATGGTCTGGCACATACACTGCAAACTAGATTTTTCAAAAGGTGTGAGGAATGGAGGTGTGGAGGTTCCCTTTTATAATTGATGGGAGGAACTCCCTTTGAAATATGAAAAAATATTGATTTAATATAAATTAGTATTTATTTTAAAGTGTAAAAATTGACTTATTTATTACCAATGATTAGGATGTATCTAAATTATCTCATAAAATAACATTTTTACAGATATAGGTGATTTATTCACCCATATCTTTTAGTATAAACCCCCATTAACCCTTTAGATGATTACCACTATATCAATGTTTTTTGTACTCTGAAGGAGTTTATAACGTTAGTAATAATGGAAAATTCACCCATAAGTGAAAATATGTGATATTATAGACCATATCCAATTAACGTTTCAAAAAATTATTAATTTTGATTAATTTAAAAAAAATAAATAATGTATTATTTAATATAATATACACATAAAATCATTTTTAGGAGTATTCTCATAGTTTGACATTAATAACAGAAGATAAAAATTAAATTAAAATACAAAATTTTATCATAAATCAAATAAGTTATATTTATCTACAAAATTCATGGAAAATAATAATTCATCCAAATTGTATTACTTTTAATATTTTTTAAAATCATTTACTTGATTTTCAATTTCATGAATAAGAACTGTGACATTGTTTCACAAGTATTTAGGATAATTACTCCATCATTAATAGTTCCAAAACTTTACCATGAAAATAAAAAATTTATTAATATTTTAAATAACCAATTTTTACCAAAGTATCTGCATTTTTATCCTGTTAAAATGATATTAAAGATATTAAAACCAAAATAATGGTATTTTTTTATTCTTTGCAAAATATAATATTAAGGTCATTATCATCAGAAAGTAGTAATAAATAGCCACATTTTATAAGCTTGTACATTATCATCAAAAAACACTTATCAAATAAAATAAACACATTTTTTAGAAATATTTTTAGACCTTATCTCATAGTTTTGACCATGTTTTACCAATTTTACCCTTACTGACTAGATAAATATATATTATGTTTATTATAAATAATGAAAAAATTAAAATGGAACTATTTACCAAATTTCATCCTCTGTATTTCAAATACGATATATATTTTTTGAGATTCAATTTTTATAAGTGGTAGAAATTAATTTTACTATAAATTTGAAAAATAAAATGAATTGTTTTTATAAAAAAATTTGTTTTGAAGCCCAAAAACATGCTTCTAAAAAAATATTGTGTAATTATAATTACAATGAAATTATTATATTAATTCTAATTAAATGATAATTATGTTACATCAATATAAAATTTAAAACATAATGCGAATTTTAGATAACTCTATTTAATGAAAACGAATGTTAGTTTTACAAAAATCAGTATATTCTACTATTTAATTTAAATTTATATTTAAAAAAATGAAAATACATCAATCAAAGATAATTTAATCGGGATTATATCAAAAATAAAGTTCATTTTATAAAATATAAATTATAATGTTTTTTAATTAAACCATTTAATAGTCAAAATCAATTTAGTTTGAAAAGAAACTATTTTATTTTAGAATAGAAAAATACTTAATATTGTTATATTGAATATAATTTTATAAAATCCAATTCGTAATTATTTATAAAGAATGAAATTTATCAATTAAAAATATTATATGCGTTATTAAAATCTTCCATAATTTTGGAAATTGATACCTCAAATTTTTTTCATTATTTAATTAAGTTGGGATATTTTTCCTTCATAACATTTTTTAGTTCTCTTTTCTCTCCTTCAATCACATTGTTTTGACAAAAAATGTTAACCTAATAAATCAAACTATTCCACAAAAGGTTATCTCTATGGTCATGTATATAAATCAGATTTTCCTAATAAGAAATGTTCTATTCCAACAAATATAATTCAAGACTCAAAACACGAGATGCACCTCACTCATATTTCATTAATAATGAAACTTGAATCACATCATGTACCTTGGATAATGTCAGATGAAAGGAAAATGAGTTTGAAATAGATACAAATTTCCCTAGGATTTCATATTTTCCAATAAACCATAGACATAAATTTCCCTTTTGACCAAAATGAAAAATGATTTATCAAGGATATACATTAAGAAAAACATGATCGCCTACCTCAAATGAAAGATCATTCCTTGGGTAATCTGAAAAAAATTTCAACCTACAACGAGACATTTCAATTGTCACTAAATCATCTCCACCTCCTCAAAAATTTATTAAAAAATTTATGGTTATGAAAACTTTATTTACCCATATTCATCACAACAATATATAGTCTAACACCACTTTATAAGGAATGCCTCATTTGGTGCCACCTGTATACTTGAATGAAAAATGTTTTTATAAGAAATGTGAACTAATGAATGATCTTGATTCCAAATTCCCTATTTATCCTTAGAATAATCTCGAAGAATTTATTCTAATTTATGAATCATTCTCTCTGGCTGTCTATAATATTGAGGATTAAAAAGTTTACTGAAATTTATTCAGTACTAAAAAAATTCTCAATGATTTTCTTTAAATTAGTGGTTACCCAGGGATCTTGATCAGATACAATTGAAAGAGATCCCATGTGAAATTTGATGATATATTTAATATAAACGATATCAAATGATCACCTCAGGATTTGTTTTGGTAATACAACCCTGAAATCCATGGATATATTCTCCTATGTCCTTTTAGGAAATGGAAAAGGGTGAAGCACCCAATCGGGAAAATTTAATTACTCTTTAAACTATTGAAAAGTGAAACATTTCATAGGAATGAAAAAAAGAACTCTTTTTGTTCTATCCCACTAGTAATATTTCTAAAGGTCAATATACATATCATTACTATATATATGAATAGAAAACATAAAGATTTGAGCTTCACTCGATAATTATTTCTTCAATTAGGGATCACAAGTCACTAATAAGAATTATTTAAATTTAAAAAACTATAATTTTTATTGTTTAATTCATGAAATAATCTTAATTGACCAATGTTACATTTTCCTATATAAAACAATCCTCTTTATGATATTACTTCATTCTGTCTGACAATGATGACTACCCAGACACTTGGAAAAAATAGACAATGTATTTTTCATACACAATATCTGGACTAAAATTCATCAAATAATTTTCAAAAGGATTAGTTTACAAACATATAATAGTTAATGTCACTTTATATTTTTGAATTAAAGTGTAATCTAGCTCATTTTCATTTCATAGATGGTAATGAGTCATGTTTTAAAAATCCTCCATTAATTATATCCATCTTCTCTGCCTTATGTTCAACTCCTTCAAAATGGATATATACTTCAAAATTTTATTGTCATCATATATTCAACACATTACTCTATAAATAATAAATGAATATAATTTAATAAAAAACCTAAAAAACTAATTAAAGGAAATGTGTAGGAAATTTTTTCTCATGAGGGTTCAATTAATGTAAAACACAACCAATTTCACGATCATTTTACATCATAACACAACCAACTCCCTTTAATTCTGCATTTTTATAGATTAAAAATAACTATTTCTATATGAAATGGCCAAAACCAGAGCATTCAATAATATATTTTTCTATTCCAAAAAACCATCATTTTTTTTCATCAAGATAAATTAAATTCCTATTTTAGTTAACATCGCAATCATTCTAGATAAGCGAGTAATATTTTCAACAAACTGTCGGTAGTAAACCGCTAATTAATGAAAACTATGAATCTATGTGAAATTTTTATGTATTTTCCACTCATCAATAGATTTAGTTATAGTTGGGTCAAAAATTATACTATATTTATTTACAATATATCCAAGGAATTAAATCTATCAAAACCTTAAATAAAATTTAATAAATTTTAATGAAAAACTGTTTTCTTTTAATGTTTTTAAAATATTAATTAAATGTTTCTCTTGATCATATTAAATTTCATAATTTATTAGGAATTCATTAATAAAAAATAAAACTTTATTATAGAAATCACAGAAAAATATATTCCTAAGATCCGTAAATATATATGGGGAAATTTTCAACCCAACAGGAAAAATAAAAACCCATAATTCCCAAACCTAGTATGAAACAACCTCTTTAGAATTCCATTCCTTCCCACATACATCTAATTGTAGAAATAACTATAATGAACCATTGAAAAATAATATGATACATATCTATGATCCAAAATTTAATATATATGAGGAAATTAATAGTTGTTCATAATAGTGATGTCATTCAATGGTCTATAATCAATAAAAAGCCTCATGGGACCATCTTTCATTTTAACTAAAAAAATAAGAGAACCCCATGGTGAAGTAATATGATGAATGAAACCATTATCATGAAAATTATTTATGTCCATTTTCAATTCCAAAAGTTCAACATGATCCATCAAATAATGAGGTTTTTAGATTGACTTAGCATTATTGACTATGTCAATAGTAACTTCAATCAATTTATCTGATTTAATAATATCAAATTCTTCCATAAATACATCTATATATTCATTTAAAAAATGAATATCACATATTTTAATAGTTTCCTTCATCAAAAAAATATTTTCAAGATAACATTAATTTCCATATTTAATCAAATTCATAGATTCTTGATATCTTATCAATGGTATGAATTCATTCTTGTAAAAAATATAAATTCATTTTTAAAAACAACTTATTTATATCTAAAATTGATCTTATAATGTAAAACAGAAAGAAAATCCAAAACTAAAATATTGTAAATATCTACATGGTGAAATACCATATGGTATTTAGTTATGATAATTAATAAAATGATAATAATAATATTATGATTTATTTTTTACTTAATACCACCCAATGTTTTTTTACCTAATGTTTTGGATTAATTTTTTTAGGAGAAATTTGAAATTTGTTAGGAAATTTATCCTGAATGAAATAAAGTACACACCATGAATCAAATAAGGAATTAAGATAATATAAATAAACTATTAAGGTACCTAACACCTCATAACAAGATAGTCCATCATTCAATGAAGTAGCTAAAGAGGATATTTCCACACCTTTATACATGTGATCATTAAAACTTCCATCTGATATACCTATATTTATAGAAGTACTCACAATATGAAAACTTTCAATGCAATAAAATCATCTTACAATTTCATTCTCATTATTTTTATGATCATTTTGTTTGTAGTCATGAATCAAATGTTCGACTATTCCATATCAGAAACTCCAATAGAATTTTATAATACATTCACTAGATTGATTTTTACCACATGCATCATAAGATTGAAATATAACATTCTTATTTTCATATTTTTATAACGGGTTCTTACCCATTACCATCCATGTAGACCTAATTTACTATTTGTTTTCATTGAACACATGATCATTAATAAACTCCATTTGAACCTTATCCATATAACAAACAAATACATAAATTTTTGAATTCATGATAAGATAATGTAGTTAAATATATGGGATTCAATAATGAGTAAAACCAATTAATTTTAATATTATGATCGAAAATAAAATTTCTCATGTACCTATCCATGTAGGTGATGTTTTCTCCATTTGTGGGAATTTAATCTTCATCCTTCTATCAAAATTTCTAGAATTTCGTTTTTATTCAAGGTTTTAAAACTTTTGGAAAATAATTATCAATGAAAATATTCTTGAACTCAACCCATTCCAAGAATTTATATATTCTCTTTATCTAAAATTATTAACTATTGACCACCACTGATCAGCTTTACCTTCAAAATGGTAAGTAAAAATCGTTAACATTGGATTTTACGGACATCCTAAGAAATAAAATATTTTTTCTATAACATCAATCCATCAATTATAAATCATAGATTCAGATGATCCACTGATTCTTGGAGGGGTTTGTTTTATTAAATTCCATATAATTGAAATTTTACTCAGTGGTGAATATGGTTTCTATCTCACATAGATATACCATCATTTATAGGGTGAATAAATTGAACAATAACTACAAAAAATAGTTCTATTTAATTTCCATCTATTCCAAGTTGTGGATTTAGAAGGATATTATCCTGTTGCTTCCTTCCAACTTTAGCATCCCTATTTACTCTATTGAAAACCATGATTAAATGAAATATTTTAGATAAAGAAAAATTTAAATCTTAAAATTATATATATGGATAACAAAAAATGAAAATATATTATGGTTAATAAAATAGAAAATTATAACATCTAAAATCATTTAAACCCATTTATTTGATACCAACTATAAGGACCTTTTCTTAAAAAATTATATAATCCTGAGTTTTAAATCTGAAATTCATTTTCATACATTTGAAGGATCATTATACTTTAAACTTTCAAAGAATTAGGTAATAAATCATACATAATAAACCTATACATTACAAAGTGAACACTACCACTTAACATCCATTTTTCCACAATACAAAAGTTTTAAAATGAAAATGGTCTTCCATTCAGGGATAATATTTATATTTTAAACATAAAAACGTCATTTTTCAGATTCATCCTTAAAACCAATGAAAAATATTTGAAATTTTTTGATGAAAACAAAAATATTAGTATGAAACATATATAAATATTTAAAATCATCATGATAGTCTTTTTAAAAACCTTGAGACCGTTAAAGAGAGTTTTCATTTAATATAATAGAATTTGAGCTCGAATAGTACTCTAATTACACATGAAATCATATTTTATTCAAAATTTATTTTGTAAAACACTATACCAAAAAATGGAAAAATCATAATAATAATGATTTCTTAAAAAAAAACCAGGAGAACACCTGAAATAATTTTCTTCAAAACACAACTTTTTACCCTCAAATGCAATAATCATTTTGTGAAACAAAAGATCATTAGACTACCTTGTGAATTAAAATTATTTTCAATAAACCTAATTACCAATAATAGAAAAGTCAAGAAGGAACCTTGGGACATTATCTTTATATAACACTTATCATAATAATTATAAGAACACTTATAAATTGATGAAAATTCTCAATTAATTCTCATATAATTCTATCAGAAATATAATCATTAAAGATGAATTTTAGAGTAATATCGAATCACCCACCATAAAAAATAAATTAAAATTACAATAACATATTAAAAACACATAAAATAATTCATTTCAATCATAAAAAACATATAAATATACATTTTAACCCATAACGAAACATTTTTATATATTGAAATATACATTTCCTTTAAAAACAAATTTTCAAAACATAAATATTTACAATAAAGCATAGGAGTGGTTTTATATTAATAAATCATATAATATTATAATTTAATTTAAATATCAAACAATAATTTAAGTAGATGAAAAATCCATCAATGTCATATATGATAAAATTGAATATTCCTCTGGCCTTTTGTGAGGAATGTCAAAACATTGCATATAAAATATATAAAATGATTCCTCTTTAAATCCATTGAAAGAAATTCAAAAGTTATATAAAATTTCCTTTTCAATTAATTTATGACTATATAAATATGTCAATAAAATAATTTTGTTAATATATACAATGAATAAAAATATTTTGATCATAAATATTTAATACATTTGAAATGAGGTTTTAAGGTAAGGTGTCTTTTTCTTTGAGTCCGACGTGTAACATAAATTATTTATCTAACTAAATAATAAATTTATTTTTATTATTGAAATTATTAATAATATTTTTTATGTTTGTTATTCCTTTTATTTCACCTATATGAAATATTATACATTATTAATTAATCTATTAGGTTCCGAATGAATGTTCGATAACATTTGTATTATATGTACGAAATGGTTTGGATAAGTTGAATATTGCCAATGCGTTAATTGTTAAATCATATAAAGAATACTAATCATCAAATAATTATAATTTTTATATGTTAAATAAATTTTATACACATCCATGAATGAAATACACAAATGATGAATTACATCACTTCGTGGAGGTGATAGTCCACATATAAGCATGGACACCATTATCATTTTTAATGGTTATAAATAAAATATAATAAATGATAAAATCTCTTTAATAAAATATAATTTCTTCATTAATATCATATATATTAATTTAATAAATCATAATAACCATCCATGTGATGTGGTGATGAAAAATGAACCCCATCGCTTCTTGGAGGTGGCCATCCACATGTACACATGAGAAATGTTTTTCATTTCCCATTATATGGGAGAAGAGATAAAAATAGGATATACAATAATAATAATTATAGTATATTATTATACATAAGATAATTATTTTATCATTTAATGATTATTAAAGAATATTTTAAGGATTTTAAAAAATAAATAAGCTTGAATTATGTTGGTTTTGATATATACCACCTTCTAAATAACCTCTTCAGATTAATCTTTAATCCATTTGGTTTGGTATTTAGTTAATAAAAGTACCTATAGGATATGGGGAGGTATTTTGGGGTGATATTTGGGTAGGAATTTTGTTATCTACAGTTATAAAAATGCGTGAAGAAGGGAGGAGAGGAGGTTCAATTTTGTAGGTGAATGGAGGGTCACCATTGGACATATCTAAAGTGTTAAATTAATATAAATTAATTTTGATTTTAAAATGAAACTGAACTAAAAATATTAAAATATATAAATATTACGAGTCTAAATACTACCATCCAATATAATTTTATAGGTTTAGTTGATTTTATCACACTTATATCTTAGTTTTTATAGCCGGTTAATTCTTTTGTTGATTACTATGATATCACTGTTTTTAACTATAAAAGATTCTTGCATGTTAATATAAAAATAAAAGTGAACAATAAGTGTAAAATTATTGATATTCTAGACCATATCTAATTAAAACATCTTAATTCATGATTTTATGAACTTTAAATCATTAAATAAATTATTATTTAACATAATATACCATTAAATTCATTTCTCATAATTGTCAGATAGTATGACTTAATGACATAAATATAGTAATATAATTAGATTATAAAATTTTAAAACATCCTTAATGTGTTATGTTTATCTATTTTTTTTTAAAAAATACAATAATTAATTAAAATTTTATTACTTATTATTTATTTCATAAAATATTTTACTTGAATTTTAACTTATTTGAACAGTTGTGTGTTAGTGTTGCATAATTATTTAAGGTAATTATTCTATCAATAAAAAAAATAAATTATAATGATAAAAAATTTCATTCATCAATAAGGTAGTTATTTTTTTAACAAATACAACATCTCTTTATCCATGTGAAAAAACATTACCGATATTAAAATAAATAGATTGACATTTTTCATTTATTATTTACTCAAAACCATATAAAGACAATAACCAAAGGATTGTGGTGAGAAATATTTTTTTTAACATGATAGTTTTGGTAAAAATTATATACAATAAATTAAATAAATGTTTTAGAGGGATTTTTGGCCAGAACGCATTGTTTTAGCCCTGTTTTACCCAAGTTATATTTATTACACTGAACAATATTTAGTATAGTCAATATTCAATATGAAAAAAATAAAAGGAAACTATTTACCAAATTTAAACCTCCTAATATCTATTATGGAATACATTTTTCAATATTCAATTTCTAGATGTGGTAGAAATAAATTTTAATATTAATGTATAAAACGAAAAAACAAATTAATTATAGAAAAATACATTTTTGTTCCAAAAAATATTTTATTACAAAATTTGGAATAATGATTATTACTATTTATAAAATTATAATATATATACTTTAATTTGACATATGTTACATTAATATTAAATTTAAAACATAATGATACTATTACACTACTTTATT
Organism: Viscum album; assembly: GCA_963277665.1. NCBI lineage: Eukaryota > Viridiplantae > Streptophyta > Magnoliopsida > Santalales > Viscaceae > Viscum > Viscum album. The sequence goes on along the minus strand of OY728121.1, from coordinate 196,527,734 downwards.
TAATGAAAAGTAATGACAGTTTTATAAAAATTCGTTATTTTTCACTAATAATTTAAAAATATTTCTTTTAAAATAATTTTAAAAAATTAAAAATAAAATATTTTTCCCTTTATTATAAGAATAATAAATTTTATTTAATAAGATAAATATTCATAAATTTTTCAATTTTAGTTTTGAATAAAACTGTATAATGTATGAATCTTAATTTAGTTGAATATTTGTTTTATTTTTGATTTGTTATTACATAATATTATTATAGTGAATATAAATATATTAAATTAAAATCATGAATTTTTTTAAGTATTGAAATATATCTATTAGAAATAGTATCCAGGTTGTTACATATCCTGTGATACTAGATAGTTTAACTTCAGTAAGTAAAAGCCTGGTGGTCCCTCTAATATTTATAAATTTGTAAGATTGTTTTATATGAGATGTGTTTGTGTTAATGGGGTTAGGTTTGGAAAATATTTATTGGGTATAATTAGTCTCTATGGTGTGATTTAGGTAGGACATACACTTTTTATAATGAAATGAGTGTTCTGCTTCATGCTTAGTGATTTTATGATTTTCTGAAGACCATGACACTATGGGTTATTGACACTAATTATGTGTGTAAGTCCATAGAATAATACTTGACTAGGTGATAAGTTATAACAAGCATATTATAGGTGTTAATGCATTAAATGTGTAGGGTCACATGATGATTCGTCCATCAGTGTTGAGTTGAATTCATGATTAGACTTAAAAATTGCATGATAAAATAGTTGAGTAAGGTCTTAAAAATTTGAATCCCTTTGAACACGTGGGTTAATGGTGGTATGGTTAGTAAAAAACTATTTTAAATACCAACATCAACATTAGTTCATAAATTTTGTGGTAATTTTAAATTTCTAAAAGATATCTATGGTAGATTTGATAACTAGGATTTAGATTGAGATAATGAGAGTTGGGATAACCTTGGGGAATGTTTTTGATATGGTTTGCGGCTTGGGTGATGACTCAGGTAATAAGGAGTACTATTTTAGATCAATATATTTTCTAATATATTGCACTTTAAAAACATCTATGCGGTTTTTGTATGACCCATACGTCGTCACCCTTATATGGGTGAACTATATGTGAAAATCCCTTACACGGTTGGGACTTTTCTAAAATTGTAAAAATTCTAGCCTAGGGAACAACCTTATGTGAGGGAAATTCCATTATGTGGTTGTAAACAAAAATACTAAATCCCATTTCATGGAATAATATATTGTGATACCCTTATATTCTGATTAAACTCTATTGTAGAAATCCCATTATGTGGGTGAACCCCAATGTTAATCTGCTAACAATGACCCTTTTAGAGGCCCCAATAAGACAATATTTTCATTTTTCAATAATATGAAGTAAAAGATTTAAAAATTATTTTAAAGAGTATTTTTAGAGTTCCATTCCCCATTCAAATCTTATAATTGACTATGAAGGGGATCTATAGTGAACCCAGCCTTAAACCCATATTATATCATGACTCATTACATTCTTTTACAAGAAATACATGATGAGAATCTTGAGGTTTAGTGTATTTGGACTGTTAGAACAAAAAATAAATCACATTAAAAATTAAAAAAATCATATTTATTTAAAAATAAAATTAGTTCTTTTTACTCCGAATGATATTCAAAAAATGGATTGGACATCCTGGGGGAAATGCATAAGGAAAAGGGTGATCTAGACAGCTCATTAAGGGAATAAATATGAAAACGAAGCATAACATGAAGGCCAAGAGGAATAACATGATATCATAAATAGTATAAAAAAAATAATAGAGACATCGAAAAAGGAAATTATGAAATAATATCATAAATTGTTTGAAATGACATAAAACATGATGTCAGAAACATAAGTCAAGGGTCACTCCCAAGACCATAATAGTAAAGTGGATAATGTACCATAGTGGATTAGGTTCACTAACTAATCCCTTACTTAAAATACCTTGAGGTATAAATAATTAATCAATTAGTTTGGAGGAATTTATAATAATAGAACCACACATCATATAAATTATAATTATACATAATTATACACTATGATGAGAATAATCCATAGAGAAATTATAATCATTATCCAAACCATGAGTGGGAAATGGGTTTATAAATTTGATTTAAGTCATAAAAGATGCTAAATAATAATTAATACCAAGATAACAAGTATTTAAATTGGTTCGATTTTTTTTAAAATAATTCATATGTCTTGATAATTGAGTTATAATAAAGAGATTTCATGGGAATGATCCATGAAATGAAATAATAACAACATTCTACAGGGATAAAACATTATGAAATTAATAAAGGATATTTTTAAAGAAGGAAATACCTTTTTGTTATCTATGAAACAAAAATTTAAAAATTAGGGTTCTATATATAATAATTATGGTTTTTATAGGATTTTCAAGGTTTAAATACATTTTATTAGGGTGGTTCTAGGTATTATACAATAATTAAGAAAATTTTCATAAACCAATTTTACATAATACATGGAATTTTTAAGGTAAATAAAAACATTTATAACCACAAAAAATAATAATATTGTAATAGGTATGTATAAGGTATAGATAAATAAATTTTCAAAACATAATTAGCAGAATATATCATAAAATGGACAAAAATAAAGTGAATGGGTCATCGAAAATCATAAATAAGCTGGAAAAGAAACATTTTTATGTTTTAAAACATCTCTCTTAAAATACCAAATCATAAATAATAATAATAACATTTTTTGGGAATTTGAGATAGTAAATATGAAGTTCACATGAGATAAAATTTAATTAGGTTTCCAATTGAAGAGGAAAACATTGCTAGGAAGGGAATATATCGACATGGAGGGTAGATCTAATTTAGAAGGATGTGGATTATTATTAACTAAGTATCATTTTAAATAAGTATTAAGACTCATAAAGTAAGGATATTTGATTCAAAAGTTATCTGAAATGATATAAATATGGTAAACATAATGAAATAAATGATGAAACTGAATAAGAAACATTATAAATCGATAATGAAAATTATGTTATGAACAACCCATATATTATAGGGAATAAATCAATCATATCCCATAATAAGGAATAGAATGAATTAAAGTGAATTTTCATTGTTGAATAATAATTTATGAGATTAAAAATATATGGTGTATCTATAAAACCACAGATATTATGATATATTCTTAACATCAAAGCGTATATTAATGAAATAAAATTAATACAAAAACCCTTACCTCATGTATTAAATCTCTACGCAGATAGAATTTACTTTCTAAATCATAAAATTAAATTTATTGAAAACATTTATAATAAAAATAAACATATTTATTTATTTTTTATAGTCTATTAATCATCATATATAACCAATTTTATTAAATAATATCAAATTATGTAAGTTACTTGATGTACATCAGTAAGTTTCTCAGAAACTTTCAGGGTAGGTTTACCAAGGTCAAAGTGTTGTAAAAAAAGTATTATAATATCCAAATTTTTAGATTATTATTTCTTTTATTATTCCATTATAACCTAAATTATATAGGTAAATAGGTTTTCCATGAATGGACTAAAATTATAAATGGAACATTGTTAAATCCTTTTTAGCTGGTAAATTTACTAAAACCATTTATTATTAATATTATATATGTGATGTATGATATTATCATTATATAATGTTAATAGTTTAGTTAAGAATCGTTTTTTACATTACATATATGTCTTCTAATACCCATGTAATTTCATATGGAAAATGAAAGAGAAATGTCATCATGTGGATGTGGTAGTCCACATGTGCACACATTTGGAACTCGCATTTTTGAAGAATTGGAGGAAGGTTTAAAATAATAATTCTTATAATTTTATAATTTTTATAATTTTTTTAATATAAAATTATATTTGAAAAAAATCTTTTTTAACAATCTATTTAAGGTGGTGATAAATAATATAACACATCGGTTATAAGGGCGGTAGTCCGTATGCACTCAAGATAATGTTTTCCTTTTTATAAATTATTTTTTAGGAATATATAAAACCAATTTTTCATTTTTCTAAAAACAAAAGAATATTAATATTACATGTTTTAACATAAAATCATCTATAGAATAGGTTTTAGGTGGTATATGTATAAAATAATTACGAAGGTGCTGTTGAAAAAATTACATCTCTCTTTGAATTTTGACCTTTGGTGAAAACATTAAAATTTAATTTTATCAAACATTTGAATTCTATTTAATAAATATTATTTCAGATTTATAATAAATAATATTTTAATAAATGGTTTTCTTAACTGATATAAATGTGGTATACTATATAAAATTAACCATAAAACCAAAGGAGAAACATTATAGCGGATGAATAAAAATTGAGAAATGAATGACCCTTATCTTTTAGGTATGAAATAAATCATATCCTATTAAAATTAAGATAATGAATTAAAGTTAATTTCAATTGTTGAATCATAATATCTTATATAAAAAATTATGGTGTTATTAGTTACACCATTAAATTTATGATTGATACTTAACATCAAAACATTCCTTAATGAAAGGGGATTGGGACAAAAAACCATAATTAATGTACGAAAGAACTATGGACATGGACTTAACATCCTAAATCATCAAATTAAGTTTATTAAAATAATTATTAATAACATTAAAAAACTATATTTACTTTTATAATCTATTTAACATCACCTTTCAACAATTTTGTTATATAATCTCTAGTTAGGTTAGTTATTAGACGTTTATCAGTCATTTTTTTAGAAAATTTCATGGAATGTTGACTAAGGTTAATGTTTTGTAAAATAGTTTCATAGTATCCCTATTTTTTACCATTTCATTTATTATTCCATTATCACATAATTTATAAAGTTAAATTGGTTTTCCATGAATGGAATCAAATTAGAAAAGATACTTTGATATATCATTTTTTGCAGTTAAATTTACTATAACCATTTATTATTATCGATAGTTATGGGATGTCTGATATTATCATTATATAATGTTAACTGTTTATTTAATATTGTTTTTATATTTTAAATGCATGTTTTATTCTACCCAGGTTATTTTATAACGATAATGAAAGAGAAATGTCATCATGTGGATGCAGTTGTCTATATGTGCACATTGATGGCACTCTCATTTTTGCAGAATTAGAGGAAGGTAGAAAATAAAATTTCATATCATTTTATAATAATTTTAATGTTATAAATATCATATTGTATTAGAAAATTACCATTTTTAAGAATCCATTATGTGTGGTGATTAATAATAGAACACGTCATTCATAAAGGCGGTAGACCGCATACACTCACGACAGTTTTTTCCTTTTTATTTATGATTTTTGAGGAAGGTATAAAATAGATCTTATGTTATTACAAAAATAATAATAATATTAATAATACTAGTTTTAACATACTATCATGTATAAAATTGGTTTGGGGCTGTTAGAAGCAGAAAATAATTAAGAAGGTGTGGTGGAAAAAAGAACCTCTCGCTATGGATTTTCTCCTTTGGTGACCACCTTAAATAAAATTCAATATTGAATACGATCTATGTGATTTACATATTAAGAAAATTTTATTGTTCTATATCTATTATCCCCTATTTATTTATGAACTTTTAATCGATGCAATTCCTCCATAGTGAGACATAATCCATGGTGTACAATACATAGTTTTTTTCTTTTTATGTAATGTATCACTTGTGAATGAATAATCGTTATTTAGTTTAGTTCAAACCTTATCGGGAACATTTTATAAAATTTTATTCAAACCTTTTGGAAGAATAAATATATTTTATTTGAAATTATAGATATAAGTATTTATAATAATAACAGTACTAAAAATAACGACTCTAAGAACCTTGGGGGTTACATTCAACCCATTGAAATAAATTCATGCCCATAATATTGAAATATTACACACTAAAAAAACTATTTATGGGTATATATAATGTGAAACATTATTTAATTTTATAAAGAGGAATGAATAAATTATAATCACTTATAATAAGATTAATCACTATATTTTTTTCCCTTGCAAACAGTTTGAGTAAGATACCTCCCACATATTGGTGATAAGACAAATTTTATTTTTTTATTGTTTTCATAGTAAGAATCATAGTGATAGATTACCATAAATCATTAAAAGGTAAGAAATTTTATTCTTTATTTTTATAAAAGATACACCACACCCACTAATCTCTCATCCCCCATGGTTCTTAAAATTGTTTGTTTCATTAAAATATTTCTGTTGAATGATTAAGTCAATGAAGAATTATATTACCCTTAATAATGCTCATTGAGATCCACAATCAGACCCGTCAAAACAATATCCAGAGTTTCCAACTCATCCAAACTACCCTAAAATATCTCTGTCTTATCCCTTAATTAAATCTCTTGTTTTAATAGATAACCACCCATCTCCCACAATCCTTTACACTCGTCCTTACACTGTATAGTCCACAAATTCCTATCGGATAATAGATTGTGATAGATGGAAACCCTTCCACATCCATTTATGTATTTTTTTACCCAAACATGTAATTATAATAAAAAAAAATCTCTCATATATTCTACATGGACTCTCAAATATAATGGAATCAAAACTGATTCTTAAAATTCTCCCAGCCTTAAGGTCAGCTAGTAACCAATCACACTTTTTACTAACCATCATGTTTGGTTACAATTGAGCCTAATTTAGAGGGTTGAAATATATATAAAACATTGTCATGGAGCTTTATAACTCTCCTGAACATGGGGGAATACATATAGACGTGGTCCATTGATGGATGATGATGAAGATAATTTGTTGTTCTTGTCTACTATTATTGTGATGTTAAGATCACTCTGTGGAAACTGCTAGTTGTTTAATCTACCACCATCCATTTTTTATTTATGGAAGATTTTGTGGGTAATCTATCCAAAATAAGTGAATATAAATTTTATGTTGAAATTGTTAATCCATTACTATAATCACATCCAATCCATCTAAAATATTTATACTACGATTTATATTCCCATAAATTTTTATTTCAAAATGAAACCATCATAACAAAATATGTTTTATTTGATAAAAGTTATATCATAGTTGTACAATTAGAAAAAAATTTAGGCCACTTAGATTAGCTATAATAAATATTTCTTATTCATATTTCTGAAGTTTGGTATTTAGTTACCCCAATCCACCACATCAATAGTCATTGAACAACCTCCACATTATTTTTTTAGCTGTTGTGGTTGTTTATGACCATTAATCTTATAATAAATAGACTTAAAAAGTATAATTGGATAATGTAATGTTTTATATAATTACATAAATAGACCTGTAAAACTCCCCATGATCTTATATTTTCTCCTCCTTTAAAATAAATCATAAAGAATTCGATAACTTGCCTCACACACCACCCCATGTCCATACAAATTTTGAATCAGTAAACCCTTGCAACCAAAACGTTAAATATAAATGTATGAATAGTAATAAAAACTTTATTAAAAATTGAAATGATTCTTTTTAATAATTAAAATGTAATGATTAATGTATAATAAACAAGTACTATATTTTTAGTAGAGACATTCTACTCATCAAAAATATGTTTTATTCAAAAACAAGTTTTCTAAAAAATTGTATATGAAAATTATAATTAATTGACCTATTTTTATAAATTTTATTTAAGGAAATTAATATAATATTTGAAATTATTGTGTCTATGTTATCTTAGAGATAATATTTATTATTTTTTCAAAAAAGATTTATTTTTAGGGGATTTTCAAAAGATATGATCTTTAAAAAGATATCATTTATTTTAAGTAAAATACCTTTTATGTTTTGAATGTTATATTTAATTAATATATGTAACTTTTAATTTAAAATAATATTATTAATTACATAATAATAATCAGTACACATTATTTTGATATATGTTTATTTTTTGAAATAAAATCACATTTTTCTAAAAACTATTTTTATGCATGAAATGTTTTTTATATTAAAAAATTTCATTTATCAATATTAAATAATAGTTTTAAAAAAATTTATAGATTATATATTATATGATATTTTTTAAAATTAAATTTGGGTTTTATAGGGAAATTAGTGTATTGAAATTAGGTTTTCTTCTGAAATATTCTTTCTTCTAAAATAGTTTTTCATTAAGGGTTACACAATTATTTAAATTTAAATTAATCCATTTATAGATGTTGAATCTTGTAAAGGGGTTATATATTTTTATTGATCATGAATAATATAATATAATTAATATAATTAAATTTTTGATCACTGTGAATTGTAAAATCAGTAAAATTTTGTTTCCATGGTAAAAAATAAAATGGGATTACTGGTGGTGATAAACCCAGATATATGTGAACCATTTCCACCAATAAATATAAAATTGTTATTATTTAACTATATTTAAACATTTAATTATAATAAAATCATATTTATGTATATTTGGATCCACATTCCAATGAAAGAAACCTTATATCTTTGAAATATTTTAGAAAATTTAATGTTTTTCCCACCCCACACTTAAAAATGTTCACCTCTTATCCTCCATTATTCACACCATTTGAGACATGTATTTCCAAATATTCCAACTGAAGAAAATTTGTAGAATGGTTCCCCTCAATGTAAAGATCTTATTATTATTATATTACTAATCCTTTATGGTTTAAAGAGTAATCCAAAGGAGGACACTAAAAGAAGAGGTATAAATCTTAACTGGGATCTTTCAATTTTATTTTTTTTATAACTCCTATAAAATAATTTTTAGATAAAATATTAATATAGTATCCGAAAGATAATGAGTTGTAATTATTATTACGATACAACCATTTTCTACATATTCTATATCTGATGGTAAATTAAAGCATCACTCATACAAACATGTGGATTACCTCCTCAACAAAGTGAAATGATTGATTTTCCATCTCTAAAATTTATGGGTGGTTATTAGGTTTGATTTAAAATATATTTAATGATATTTATTATTTGATAAATATTGTATAAATTTTAATATATATTTACCTTTATTTAATTCCATCCATCAAAAAATGAAAAATCATTTGTCTATATATACTTACTAATATCTCCACAATGTGATGTAAATAATTTTTCATCATTGAATTATATAAATGGTTTTAAATATATATATAATGTATATATTTGATATTTATTTAATTATAGAAATTTTGTAGATGATGTAACTAGGATTAAAGTGCAAGGATGATGACTGCTAAACCAAAACATTCCTAAAAAATGAAGGAGTTGTCACCCGAAATGATGATGATAATGAAATATTTCTAATGAACATGCTACACGATAATATAAATAAAACATGTATGGTATTATATCTGTGATTAAGGTTCTTGTATAAAAATATATTACAATATAAATTTATTATATAGGATTTTTGAGCACTTATCAAGCATGAAAAACTAGAGGTAAGGGTTAAATGTTACAATCTCATTTTTACAATGACTGTTAATAATTAAATTTTTTTATTATGAAAATATATTATGAAAACATAGGAAATAATTTTTGGTTTATTTTACTATTAGTATTTCAACAGAATTAATTATTTAATTTCATATTCCTCTCTTTGTATCCATGATACAAAAAGAAAATTTTAAGGAAAACCGACATTATTTTCCCCTTTAAAAGGAGAACATTTTTTCCAAGTCCATATTTTTTCTAAATGTTTTTACATATTATTATTAATATTCTCAAAAAAATTTTTAAATTAAATGATGATTATTTTTCAATTCCATTATTATGTTTAAAACAAAATATTTTTATCATTGTCTACATAATGTATTTTTGATTTTTTACCAAAAAACAGTGGATTTTTTGTTTTAACATTCATAAAATGAATATATTTACAAATCATCATGAATAAAAAATTTATTTAAATAATTATTTATAATTTCAAAATTTTATTTTCATGTAAAATTTTTTACTAAATAGATTTTGAAATTCTAGATACAAAATAAGTGTATTTAGTTGAAAATGGTATTTTCATGAAATAATGTTTTAGACATCCTTTAATGTTATTTTTATATATGACAACACATTTTGATTTTTCTTATGATTTACTAGGGATATGATCCAATTTTACCATATTTATTATTTATGTAAACTTTATATTATTAGGAAGATGAATTTTTTATAAATCAAAAATCCTTTCCATGTGATATTATTTGATAGTATGATAAATGTTTTACGGTCTTGGGGAACACATACATATGTTCATAATCATGTGATTAGTGGAACTAGAAATATATATCCCCCAATTTAATGTAAGTGAGACTTGTTTAAGAAAATTATCTTTATGCTCCTCTGTATGTGAAATTATTATCTTTATACACTAATGTTATGTTCATATACCTCATTCTGGATTAACTATAATTCAAAAATATTTTTTATTTTTTCTGTTGATTGATTAAAATTTATGAAAGATTTTTTTATTATGATCTAGGAAAGATTGGGATTGATTTTTTAATGTTAAGATCGTTTTATAATAACCTAATTATATTCTTACGATCAGTAATTATAATTGATTTATATCTATTATTTTTACCTATATTGATAATATGGGATCACCCTTTCTTATATTTCCCTTCCCCTGGTTATGAAGAAAGGTGTTAGTCCCAATGGAAAAATCATTTGGGAGGTGGGGTGTGGGTGAATAGATTTACAAAGAAAAACTTCTATTTAAAATGGATTATATAATATATTCTTCCATTTAGAAAATATGGAAAAGTTAATGAAAATAATAGAGTTATATAATTTTATCTTTCAAAATTACTCTTAGAAGTTCGATTAGAACTTTGTTAAAACATGTATAAAACTATTTAATATTTTGAAATGGATATAATATAATTAAATAAGGTATATAAGAAAATATGAAGTTAAATATTAATGTCTTGTTTGGTATTTGAGTTTTGAAAATAGATGTAGTTTTTTTCCAAAATATAGTAAAATAAAACCGATAAAAAACAAATTGGAAATAATTAAGAGGATTATTCTAAAGCCGAGACCTAGTCTGTTCCACTAATAAATCACCTATTAATTTGTATATTATTATAAATAAAATTATGCAAAACATGGATCAGGTTTTAAAAAGCAATACACAATGATCTCCAGGATTTACAGATATTCTTCCATAGTTCTTTGTGGGAGAATAAAAAGACATAATATATAAACTGGAAGTCCATGATACACAACCTCTTTGACAATTATTTATGAGAGAATATATAATTAAATGATAAAGTGTTTTCCAACACTCTCCAGTTCAGCGTATGAGCTTGTACTAAAATATATACAACATAAAACACACATATATCTAAAGTAAGACAAATTTAATATGAGATTGGAATTAATTTGGTGTAGAATAGTATGTAGATCTATTGTTCTGAAGGAAATAATTATCTTATAATTGTCATATTTGGATTTTTAATTGATTTATGAAGATATTAAAAAGTACTTAGATGCATTGTTGATGTTCAAAATAGAATGGAGAGTCATAGATTTTTAAAACAGAGTATATTCCATTCATTTTTTGTGAAAAATTCCAATAAATTTGTGTACATGTTATCCATTCCCCACATGTTTTAGTTTCTTAGAATTTGTAATATTTGGTAGGAAATTTTGTTTAAGAACCCGGTTTTTTCTGTGAAATACTTTGGAATATTCGTGATGATATTCCAGAGCAGCGCCTTCAGACGGTGTGCGATTCCGAGCCTCGGAGTGGCTGGAATTAAATTTTCAGTGTGTTGACACTGGAAACACCAAATAAATGTTATAACTCCAAAATGGTGCTTCAGATCAGAGATCTGAGTGTACTGATGGGTTCAGAATGGGGTGTTTACCCTAGGAACGACATAAAACATTTCGGCGCGGGACGTTTGGACCCCTCTCCCGCTTCTGGAACGTTAAACAGACAATTAAATTAATTAATTAATTATTTTAATGGTGAAATGCTAGTATCACATAAATGGTGGCTCGGATTGGAAAACCGAAGGCACCATTGTGTTCGGAATGTTTCATTTACCCTAGGAGGGGTATAAGTTTTGCAGGTGCGACGCGTTTGTGAAAAAAATGGTCCCAGGGGCGTTTCCGTAATTTAGCGGCTTCAGACGTTAAATTTTATAACTTTTGAACGGGGTCTCGGATTAAAATTCTGAGACTTCCTTTGTGCTCGGTAGGTCGTTTTTACCCCAGGGGCACCCTCATTTTTGTCTGCATCGCCAGCATAATCGGGGGCGTGCCGGGCGGCGGGTTTAAGTGTTTTCTACTTAAACGCACCCCCACCCTCTTCTTATCCTCCTTATTTGTCTGGAAAGTGGCAGGAGGAAGCTCCCTCCCTCTCCTCCACTCTGGAGAGGCTGCTCCGGCAAGGCGATGGCGTGGCGGTGGATCGCCCGTGAAGCTTCGGGCTACGCCCATGCAGGTAGGATGTTGCGCTTTGTATTTTCATTCTCGTACATAACTTCAAACGTGAATTTGTACGTTGAATTACTACTTGATCTTCGATCCAAGCCCATGATCGCGTAGATCTTGTCCCGAGCTTTCCGAAATGCTATCCAGATCAAATTTTTGACCACCGGATTGTTTCCGGTGGTCCTATGATGTTTCCAGCCACGAGGACGGTTTCCGGCAAGGTGGTCTGGCGGATGATAGCCCCTCGGCGCGGCAGCGACGTGAGAACGAACCATGGAGGAAGGCAGCGTCGGCTCTTTAGCTCGGCGTTCCGGGACGGTGGCGCTGGCGGCGCGGCAGGCCGAGCTCGCCGGTCCCATGCGGGGTCCAGGGTCGCGGCGCGACCTCGGCGGACAGAGACCCGCGAACCGCGGGTCTCCGCGTGGGGGCAGCGGGACCGGCCACCTTGGCTGGTCGAGTGACAGCAAGTCCCTGCCATCTAGCCGTGACAGAGCAATCCGGACCCACGGCCGGGCCGCGGGGCGGCTGTGGGCGGACCGGCCGGACCGGGCCGGTCCGGCCCAAGGGGTCCCCCCCCCCTTTGGAATTTCTGACGCCCGTAGCTTCCGTTACGGGCGTCCGTTTTGCGCGCCATCAGTGGCAGCGCAGACCTTGAATTGAGGGAAACGTTTTGAGATGGTTTCAGGAATTTTTGATTGCCGAAACAAGGGGCCTCGGAGGCGCGACATGTCTTTAATTGTTTTGTCGTTTTTCCGGGGGAAACTTGTTTGGGACGACACAGATGCGTCCGACGTCCGATTTAAGCGCCGTCAGTGGCGTTGGGACCCTAGCGCTGGGGAAATGTTTTCCAGTGTGGTTTCGGGCATTGAGGCCGAAGGTGAGGTGCGGGCCCCACGACCCATCTTTTGAGTTGGGTGCAACTTTTAGCGGCCTTTTCATCGGACGTCCGTTCGGGGCGTGCGAGCAGTTTTTTCTGGATGTTTTTCCGAGGGGATTGCAATGGTGAAATATGCCCGCTCCAATTCGGCACGATGGTGCGGGGCCCACGAGGGCCGTTTGGGCGTCGACGGTGATTTTCCATCTTTATCACCGGGCGACCGTTTTGGACAAGTGAGTAGTCCATCTTGTGTGCTTTTTCCTGAGGATCGCAATGGTGCGATCCGTTGGCAGCGCTTCAGGACCAGGGTGTGGGTCCCACGTGGTAACGCTCATGCGCGGGGAACCAGAACGTCTCTTTTTCTCCGGATATTCGTGGCACTCATGTGAGTAGTGCTTTTGACTTGTTTTCCCGAGGGGATCGCAATGGTGCGACGCACCCGACTGTTTTCGGGGCCGAGGCTCGGGATCACGGGACGTCGTTCGGGTGTGAGGCGGTGTTGGTGACTTTTCCGTTGGATATCCATTGGAGGCGAGTAAGTAGTTGATCTCGCATGTTTTCCGCGTGGATTACAACGGTGTGATCCGTTTGGTTGTACAGAGCCTCTTGCTCAGTCTTGTTAAATGTGGAAATGTGGAGGTGCCCCGGTGGCGTTCCTTCTACCGTGTTTGTAGCGGACCTTTGGAGAGTGATCACTTGCACTCCCGTGTGAGTGATGTAAATTCTTGAAGAGATGTGGTTGGCTGTACCCTTGTTGTTGAGGCGGCAAGTTGGAGATGTTACTTCATGCCTTTGCGTTGACGTTGGGTGCCTGGTGCACGATAGCCCTTGGGCTAGAAGTGAGGTATACTATGGGAGTATACGGGAGCACTTGGAGGTACGCGTGGTTTGTACCTGAGACGTTCATGCGCTTGGTTGGGGTAAACTTGGGGCCACACGTCGTGTGGTCCCTAGGTGCGTGCCGATCTCTACTCTGCTTACTTTGACCTCTCGCTACGTAGAGGATCCCTCAGTGCTCGTTTTGTCGACCAACAGGGTGGAGTTTTTCCACTGGCTCTGTGCTCGTTTATTTGACAAGCAGGGTTGAGTGGTCTCCCCCTAGTATCATTCTCCATGGATCTGCCAGTAGCGGTGCTAGTGGCACCCTGTGATGGAACATGTGCTGAACCTCATTTGGGAGAGTTTTTCTAGAGTTGGGTGGTTGTGAGATACCCACTCCGTGTTCGATTGGCCAGTGTTGTACCCTCCAGAATAAATGGCTAGAGCAGTTCTGAGTTTTACCCTCCAGTGGGGCTGGGCAGTGGGTTACTCATTGACTTCTTCGGGTTTACCCTCCAGCAGGGCTGGGCAGTGGGTTGCTCACTGACTTCTAGGGTATACCCTCCTGCAGAGACTGAGCAGTGGGTCACCTGACGACCTCTTAGGGTCTACCCTCCAACAGGGCTGGGCAGTGGGTCGCCCGTCGTCTAGTTCCAGGTCTACCCTCCAGCAAGGCTGGGCAGTGGGTCTCTTGTCGACTTATTCCAGGGCTACCTTCCAGCGGGGCTGGGCAGTGGGTCTCTTGATGATGTATTATGGTTTACACTGCAGCGGGGCTGGGCAGTGGGTCTCCAGATGATGTATTATGCTTTACCCTCCAGTAGGGCTGGGCAATGGGTCACCCAGTATCTTATTATGGTTTACCCTCCAGTGGGGCTAGGCAGTGGGTTTCCTGATGATGTATTAGGGTTTACCCTCCAGCAGGGCTGGGCAGTGGGTCACCCGATATCTGGTTATGAATTACCCTCCAACAGGGCTGGGCTGTGGGACACTAGTTGGAATTCCAGACTCAGTCCTTTCTACTGGGCTATTCTATGGCTTTCCTTCGTGACAACCGGAGCAGGACCCTTGGTTGTACGGGTCGGTGATGGAATAGATATGACTTTGAGGAGACCTCTCGACTGCAGGGCAGTGACGAGGTGTGGTTTGACTTTCCCTAGAACTCTACAGTACGAGGGGAACTTTCCCCACCGAGACACGTTCTTGTGACGCGATCTAAAACCATGTGGGCGATTCAGTGCCACCCAAAGCCGATAGTGTCAAGGTGCGGTGATTGAGCCCCTTGTCTTGTAGTTCGGGGTAGACGTGCTGGATGTTCGGCATTGATGATGGAGTTTACTTCTGGGACTGTTGGCTACTCTTTTCATGGGCTGAGCTACGGGACGGAGATCCCCTTACGACGTTGTTCGAGATTCTTACTCAGCATAAATATATGTATATACCTTGTTCCAGTACCCACAACTTGGGTTTTGGATACTCTCCTTCCAGTAGAGGCGAAGACACGTGGGGTATGCCACGTGCTTTCCGTGTCTAGCTTATCGTGGTTGGACGAGTCTACTCTCCTGCTATAGGTAGCAAAGACTCGACGAGAAGTCCATCTTCTCACCATTTCCAGCTCCTTGTGTCTGTACGAGTCTATATCCTTACTTCTTGTTGGGTTGAGCTGGACTCTTTACTACACATTCAGTTGTACTCCTCTACTATTCCCTGTTCGCTCTACTACTCACCCATTGGTACCTCCTTTGTTGCTCCCTCGAGCCTTCGGGGTATCCTACTGAGTATTTTTTTACTCACCCCTGCTTGGGATTTGCCCGAACTTGGTGTGCCCTTGCAGACGACAGACAGGTGGAGCGCGACTTCAGTGGAGCATAGGATCTTGGAACACATGCGGTGGTCATGGCCGGGTTCCAGGTGGGAGACCCGTCAACTATTTCCTTTTGTTTACCTGTTGCCGAGTTGTGGCACTTTTCTGGTTGGGCTCGTATTTTTCCCCTTTTCCTTTCAGTTTGTACTTTGTACTGTTTAGAAGTCGATGCACATCTGTGGTTTATACATATAGCAGTTGTTCTTTTTTACTCTTCTTGTTCTTTCTTTTACTCTTCACTTTTTCATTTAGTGTGCTACGTGTATGTGTACAGGTACTTAGGCAAAGGCCTCCCCGAGTTATTGTGCCTTCGGCACTGGTTGTCCGCCCCTGGTCTATGGAGGTGAGCCTGGGGTAGTTGCGGCTCTAGCCCGGGTAGGGTCGGGTTGTGACAAAGTGGTATCAAAGGTGGTTCGTTCCGTGGGACATTGTGCGGACGTCCCTAAAAGAGGAATTGGTTGGGAATTAGGGCAACAGTGTTAACATGTCTCGAGAGCATCTCTCAGGCCAGGGAGACTAGTGATGGTGCGGCGGCCGACATATCCATTCACTAGGACCTTGATAACACGTTTGTCGACTCGGCATGTTGAGACACTTGTTGCAGGGAAAATTGGATTGTGCATCACAATGGATTGAGTCTTTGACTGTCCTTCTTGAGTCAGCTCCCCATCATTGTTATTGGTATATACATATATGCTGATATGATCGCGTAACTCCATGATAAAATTCAGGATGTCTCCGCAAAGATAGCCAGCTAGGATACGAGCTTTGGTTCGTGATGATGACCATGTGAGCTACGAGGCCACAGTCCAAAACCCATCATGTGATCCCCTTTCTATGGGTGGGACGGTAGCAGCACCCCCACCTGTTGAGCAGCAGACAGCTTTAGCAGAGTAGACGGGGCTTGAGCGCATGTTGAGCACGCTCCGTGAGTTCCAGCGGCAGAGACCACTGAGGTTCAGTGGTGAGCCAGACCCTCAGGCAGCAGAGGTTTGGCTCGAGGCAGTGGTTCGCCTTTGCAGGCTTGTGTAGACTATGACAGATCAGAGAGTGTGTTTGGCAGGAAACGTTTTCCGCGGAGCAGGTTGTTGTTGGTGGGGTCTGGTGACTCAGTTTCTTGACGAGTCGTCGCTTTCGTGGGGTGACATCCAGTTGTTGTTCCGTGATGAGTTTTTCCCTCCTGCTTGTGCTCCGTTTGGATTCAGGAGCTCCTGCAGTTCCAGCCGGGAGGGATGACGGTGGCCGAGTACGCGGCTAGTTTTGCAGACCGTGCAGGCTTTTACCCAGACATGGTATATGATGACAACATCCGAGCGCGGAAGTTTGAGCAGGGTCTCCGTCGAGAGATTCGTGCTGTCATAGTACCCTTGGGCATTTCCACATATGTCAGGGTGCTAGAGCAAGCGCCGGTGACATAGGGCTTCCTGTCATGTTCTAGTGTTGGTGGTGGCAGCAGGCACGTTGGAGCCGAGACGTCTGCCGCAGCTAGTGGGCGTCGGCAAGCAGAACCTAGATGCTGGTGGCCTTCCCACTACCGGTTTCGGAGACGTGGTCGTATACCACTGTGGCGGAAAAGTGCAAGGCATCAGCCGAGGGTGCCCTTCTATGAGTGGGCTCGAGGCCGTGGTCGTACACCAAAGTTGCGACTGAGGGAACCAGTGCAGCCCGAAGAGAATCAGTACTATGCTGGTGATGGGCGGGGTCACCTGGAATGAGACTTCCCGACCCGAGTTGCGGAGAGCTTCAGGCAGGCAGTAGGTGCTCCACCACGACAGAGGCATCACCGTGATCGGAGTAGTTCTTAGGGAGGTGGTGCTAGCGGAGGAGTGGGAGGAGCTGGTAGTGGGGGACGACTTTACGAGGTCTTCCCATCACCACTTGGTGGTCCACGTCAGGCTCCGAGAGCTGACAGTTGGGACCGCGGATAGTCGTGAGCTTTGGATGTCTATGATCCTACAGAGCATGAGGTGATAATAGGTATGCTCTATAGCTCTTCTACCTTTTTGCAGTAGAATTGTTAGACTCTGTGTGTGGAATGCTTTCCTCCCTGCTCCTTTTTTGAGGTGTTACCAGGGTGGCGCGGGGCATCGGTGTAACCCTGTTTTGGTATGATAAAAGGCGTGAGACCTTTTCCTTTAGTCGATGGTGTCGACTCCTTCACCTTTTGAGATTGTAAGAGAGCCTTGGTTGTGGGACATCGACTGTAGAATCTGGCGTGACCAGATATCCTCAGGTGTTTCACCATATGGATATTATGAAAGAGGGAATCACCGGGCCTTGTTCCAAGTGCGGTTGTGATTCCAGTCGAGGCCTGTGACGTAGAGGTTCGACCAGGGAGGTGAGCTACCCCTGAGGGCCTTCAGGCCGTTTGAGTCCGTGAAAAGGGATGACGAGGTACCCTACCACCTTGCCATAACCCCAAAGTCTGGAGTGGGTGCACGACATCGGAAAGGGACGACCTCTCATGAACGGATCAATCTTTTGGTCTGTGTGTGGTGACGCAGAGCAGTGCGTGGGTTCTTCTGTGTATGGGAAAGCCAGGTGTGGGCTTAGTACCCTATGTTTCTCCCTAGTTTTTCTTTTTTGGGGACTAAAATATTGATGGATGGAATTATGTAAGAACCTGGTTATTGTTGTGAAAAACTTTGGAATATTCTTGATGATATTACAGAGCAGCGCCTTCAAACGGCGTTTGATTCCGAGCCCCAGAGTGGTCGGAATTAAAATTTCAATGCGTTCACAATGGAAACGCCAATAAATGTTATAAATCCTAAACGGTTCTTCATATTAGAGATTCGAGTGTACAGCTGGATCCAGAATTGGGTTTTTACCCTAGTAACGGAATAAAAATTGTCGGCACGGGACGTTTGGACCCCTCTCCCGCTTTCGGAACATTAAACGGATAATTAAATTAATTAATTAATTCATTTAATGGTGAAATGCTGGAATCTCATAAACGGTGGCTCGGATTGGAAAAACGTGGGTACCGTTGACTTCGAAATGTGCCGTTTACCCTAGGAGGGGTATAAGTTTTGCTGGCGCGACCCGTCTGTGAGAAAAAATGCTCCCAGGGGCGTTTCCGTAATTTAGCGGCTTCGGACGTTAAATTTTATAACTTTTGAACGGGGTCTCAGATTAAAATTCCCAGACTGCCGTTGTGCTCGGGAGGTCTTTTTTACCCCAGGGGAACCCTCATTTTTGTCTACATCGACATCATAATCGGGGGCGTGCCGGGTGGGGGGTTTACGTGTTTTCTACTTAAACGCACCCCCACCCTCTTCTTCTCCTTCTTCTTTGTCTGGACAGCAGCAGGCGGCAGCTCCCTCCCTCTCCTCCACTCCGGCGAGGCAGCTCCGGCAAGGCGATGGCGTGGTGGCGGATCAGCCGTGAAGCTTCGGGCTACTTCCCTACTGGTAGGATGTTGCGTTTTGTATTTTCATTCCCGCACTTAACTTCAAACACGAATTTGTATGTTGATTTGCTGCCCGATCTTCTATCCAAGACCATGATCACGTAGATCTTGTCCCGAGATTTCTAGAATGCTATACGGATCAATTTTTTGACCACCGGATTGTTTCCGGTGGTCTTCTGAAGTTTCCGTCCACGAGGCCGGTTTCCGGCAAGGTGGTCCAGTGGACGACAACCCCTCGGCGCGGCAGCGACATCAAAGAGGACCATGGAGGAAGGCAGTGGCGGCTCTTCAGCTCGGCATTCTAAGAAGGCGGTGGTGTTCGGGATGGTGGCGGCTTCCGGGATGACGGTGCGGGCGGCTCAGGAGGCGCGACAGGCCGAGCTCGCCGGTCCCAAGCGGCGTCCGGGGTCGTGGCGCGACCGCGGTGGACAGAGACCCGCGAACCGCGGCTCTCTACCTGGGGGTAGCAGGACCGGCCACCCTGGTCGATCGGGTGACAGCAAGCCGCGACCAGCTAGCCACGGCGGAGTGAACCGGACCCGTGGCTAGGCTGCGGGCCGACTGTGGGCGGACCGGCCGGACCGGGCCGGTCCGTCCCAGGGAGGTCCCCCCCCCATTGGAATTTCCGACACCCGTAGCTTTTGCTAAGGACGTCCGTTTTGTGTGCCGTCAGTGGCAGCGCAGACCTTGCGTCGAGGGGAACGTTTTGAGATGGATTCGGGAATTTTTGATTCTTGAAACAAGGGGCCTCGGAGGTGCGGCACGTCTTTAAGTGTTTTGTCATTTTTCCTAGGAAAACTTGTTTTGGACGGCAAGGACGCGTCCGACGTCCGATTTAACCGCCGTCAGTGGCGTTGGGACCCTGACGCCAGGGCGATGTTTTCCAGTGTGGTTTCGGGCGTTGAGGCAGAAGGTGAGGCACGGGCCCCACGACCCGTCTTTTGAGCTGCGTGTAGCTTTTAGCAACTTTTTCATCAGACGTCCATTCGGGGCATGTGAGCAGTCGTTTCTGGATGTTATTCTGAGGGGATTGCAACGGTGCAATCCGCCCACTCTAATTTGACACGATTGTGCTGGGCCCGTGAGGGCTGTTTGGGCGTCGACGGTGATTTTCCATATTTATCACCGGGCACCCGTTTTGGACAAGTGAGTATACCATCTTGTGTGCTTTTTCGAGAGGATCGTAACAGTGCGATCTGTTGGCAGCGCTTCAGGACCAAGATGTGGGTCCCGCGTGGTACCGCTCGTGCGTGGGGAGCCGGAACGTATCCTTTTATCCGGATATTTGTTGCACTCAAGTGAGTAGTGCTTTTAAAATGTTTTCCTGAGGGGATCGTAATGGTGCGACGCTACCGACTGTTTTCAAAGCTGAGGCTCGGGATGACGGGATGTCGTTTGGGCGTGAGGTAGGGTTGGTGACTTTTCCATCGGATATCCGTTGGAGGCTAGTAAGTAGTATATCTTGCGTGTTTTTCCGCGAGGATTACAATGGTGCGATCCGTTTGGTTGTGTGGAGCCTCTTGCGCGGTCTTGTTAAATGTGGAAATGTGGAGGTGCCCCGGTGGTGGTCCTTCTACCGTGTTTATAGCGGACTTTGGGCGATTGATTGCGTGCACTCCCGTGTGAGTGATGTAATTGCTTGAAGAGATGTGGTTGGATGTACCCCAGTCATTGAGACGACAAGTTGGAGATGTTACGTCATGCCTTCACATTGACGTTGGGTGCCGGGTGCACGATTGCCCTTCGACTGGAAGTGAGGTATACTCTGGGAGTATATGAGAGTGCTTGGAGGTACATGTGGTTTGTACCGGAGACGTTCGTTCACTTGGTTGGGGTTAACTTGGGGCCACATGTAGTGTGGGCCCCAGGTGCATGCCGAGCTCTGCTTTTCGTACTTTGACCTCTCGCTACGTAGAGGGTCCCTTAGTGCTTGTTTTCTTGACCAGTAGTGTGGAGTTTTTCCCCTGGATCTGTGCTTGTTTATTTGACCAGTAGGGTTGAGTGGTCTCCCCCTGGTATCCTTCTCGATGGATCAGCCAGTAGCAGTGCTAGTTGAACCCCATGATGGAACAGGCGCTGAACCTCTTTTGGGAGAGTTATTCTAGAGTTGGGTGGTTGCATGATACCCACTCCATGTTCGGTTGGCCAGTTTTGTACCCTACAATAGAGATGGACAGAGCAGTTCTGAGTTTTACCCTTCAGCGGGGCTGGGCATTGGGTTACTCATCGACTTCTTCGGGGTTACCCTCCAGTAGGGCTGGGCAGTGGTTTGCTCACTGACTTCTAGGGTCTAACCTCCAGCAGAGACTGGACAGAGGGTCACCCGTCGTCTAGTTCCAGGTCTACCCTCCAGCAAGGCTGGGTAGTGGGTCGCCTGTCGACTTATTCCAGGTCTACCCTCCATCGGGGCTGGGCAATGGGTCGCCTGATGATGTATTATGGTTTACCCTCCAGCGGGGCTGGGCAGTGGGTCACCGGATGATGTATTATGGTTTACCCTCCAGCAGGGCTGGGTAGTGGGTCACCCAGTATCTTATTATGGTTTTCCCTCCAGCGAGGCTGGGCATTGGGTCGCCAGATGATGTATTAGGGTTTACCCTTCAGGAGGGTTGGGCAGTGGGTCACCCGATATCTGGTTATGAATTACCCTCCAGAAGGGCTGGGCAGTGGGACACCTGTTGGCATTCCAGACTCAGACTCTTTTACTAGGCTAGTCTGTGGCTTTCCTCCGTGACCACCGGAGTGGGACCCTTGGTTTTACAGGTCAGTGATGGAACAGATTTGACTTTGGGGAGACCTCTCGACTGCAGGGCAGTGACGAGGTGTGGTTTGACTTTCCCTAGAACTCTCAAGTACGAGGGGCACTTTCCCCACCGAGACACGTTCTTCTGAAGCGATCTAAAACTGTACGGGTGAGTCTGTGCTGCCCAATGCACATAGTATCACGGTGCGGTGACTGAGCCCCTTGGCTTGCGGTTCGGGGCAGACGTACGGGATGTTGGGCATTGATGATGGAGTTTACTTCTGGGACTGTTTGCTACTCTTTCCTTGGGCTGAGCTATGGGATGGAGATCCCCTTATGATGTTGTTAGGGCTTCTTATTAAGCATAAATATATGTATATAACTTGTTCCAGTACCCACTCCTTGGGTTTTGTCTACTCTCTTTCCAGGAGAGGAGAAGACGCGTGGGGTATGCCACATGCTTTCCGTGTCTAGATTCTCGTGGTTGGACGAGTCTACTCTCCTTCTATAGGTAGCAAAGACTCGACGAGAAGTCCATATTCTCACAGTTTCTAGCTCCTTGTGTCTGGATGAGTTTATCTCCTTCCTTCTTATTGGGTTGAGCTGGACTCTTTACTGTACTTTCAGTTTTACTCCTCTACTATTCCCTGTTCGCTATACTGCTCACCCATTGGTACCTCCTTTGTTGCTCCCTCAAGACTTCGGGGTATCTTACTGAGTATTTTTGTACTCACCCATGCTTGGTCTTTGCCTGCACTTGGTGTGACCTTGCAGACGACGGACAGGTGGAGTGTGACATCAGTGGAGCATAGGAGCTTGGAAGCTTAGACTGCGTGCGGTGGTCATGGCTGGGTTCCAGGTGGGAGACTCGTCAACTGTTTCTTTTTGTTTACGTGTTGCCAGGTTGTGGCACTTTTCTGGTTGGGCGCGTGTTTTTTCCCTTTTCTTTTCAGTTTTTACTTTGTACTGTTTAGAGGTCGATGCACATCTGTGGTTTATACATATAGTAGTTGTTATTTTTTACTCTGCTTGTTCATTATTTTACCCTGCACTTTTGCATTGAGTGTGCTGCGTGTGTGTGTATAGGTACTTAGGCAAAGGCCTACCCGAGTTATTCTGCATTCGGAACTAGTCTCCATCCCCTGGTCTATGGAGGCGGGCCTGGTGTAGTTGCGGCTCGAGCCTGGGTAGGGTCGGGTTGTGACATATAGGATCAATAAATGATTCCAACTGACACATAAATACACACAATGTTGTTTTTGAAATAATTTATTTAACAATATAATAATATAATAATTACCTTGGTAGATGATTATTTTAAAACTACCATTTCAGCATCCATGTTCACTTTTATAATTTTTGGTTTCTTTAATTGTTTGTGTGGTCGATCACTTGTACCTATGGTCAATAATTTGATCTTACAGTAGATCCAGTAAGTTTCATATTGAGACTACTAGTCATATTCAATTACATTGATCTTGAATTTGATTCTTTTTGTTGTTGAAATCCCACATTTCATATATAGTTTCTTTCATTTGGTCTTGAAGTTACATTCTTTCTTATGCTGTCAAAACAACAAGTCTTGCGGTTATTCTGTTTAGAATTCACCCAATCCATGGATTTATAAAAAAACCTTGGTTATTGCTGTCTCTTGATATATAAAAAGAGGTCAATCAGTTTCCCTTGGGACCACATGGGTTTTTTATAAATTCACCATGGCTGATCTAGTGTTTGTGTGACCATTTTCATGTGTCACCTATTCAATTCAGTGCATTGAATAATTCTGATTCTTTTCCCGAAAACGATTCAACTTTCATAAAATAAAAAATTCATAATAATCAACATAATCATGATTTTTGATGATTAAAATAAATAAATGGAAGATTAATCGAACAATATCTCCTTTTTTAATATCCAAAATAGTGGGGTAAATAATTATTCAAAGTATTAATGATTATAATGTAAGGAGTATAATCTTATATATTATGAAATTATCAATATCTATTAACTATTGTGTTTTTTTAAAAAATGAAGTTTACTCATATGAAATAATTCGATACTCCACCTTTTTTATTCCATATATTTTACTACCCCTGTGGGATTATAAAACAAACTAACAAGGGTATAACATTAAAGATACAATAAAGATAAAATAAAGCATATAAAATAAAAGAAACAAAGGAAAAAAAATGAAAAAATGATATTTCATTAATTGTTCAAAATGGTTGCATATGAACTATCAATTTATAATAATAATATAATTCTTTGGAAAGAGATACATATTTAAATTTTCTAATAATTGGATGTGGATAAGTCTGAGGAAGTAAAGGAGGTCCTATAAAATAGATTCATATGGAAATTTGTCAGATATACATAAGGGATTGAAACATTGAGAGACAAAATGGTCCAGTAGAAGGTATTGGTTATATAGATGTTGAAATACATTAATCAATAGTAACTAAAACTATGGTTGTGGCATGGGAAAGAGATGAAAATATTGGAGGCATGTGAAGCAAAGGATTTGATAACACATAGAATTTATTAAGATATATATAATCCTATAAAAGTTATTTTATACTATCCACTAGTCTTGTCCCATGTTACATAACCCAAAGGAACTAATATTTATATATCATGAAATGATTGAGTAGAGGAGTCATCAAAAATAAATTATCTATAATAGCATTGAATATAGCCGTCTAATGTGACATCTTCAAATATCTAGGCAACAATGGGTATTGTGTCTTAAGATTATACTTAGGGGAATTCCTAATTATATATTACATTATTAAACATTTTATTACACTTTTATCATTGAAAGTGTTAATAGATTCATCCTGATTCAGATAATATTTCTTTTCTAAATGAGTAGAAGTTTCCATTTTCACTTGATTTCTAATATAATTTACATTGATTTCCACGAAAAAACTAGGGACAACCCTGAACTGGTAACTTTATCTGATCCCCAATAAGGCCCGAAGGGCATTCTTGATCCCCATAGGCTAGAAAACTAGAGCCGAACATCAATATAAAACTATTTCAAATAATTTTTCCCATTTCCTAAAGATAAAAAAATAAATTAAAATCAAACCAAACAATAAAAATGAACAATCGTAGAGTAAATATATAAAATGCTACATGAACCTCCATGTGACATCATGGGTCACTAACAATCACAGAACAATGCTCTCTTCGAGAGCGATGTAAAAATAGGAGAGCCAAAAACAGAAAAGATAAAGTATGTGTGAGCAACGATATGCATAGTAAGAATGTAAAAAATAATTCACGCCTGGCGCCCCACCTCTAAAATGAATCCTTTCATACTAGTTTGAAAATTAGATATATAATAATATGGGTTTCCACTCTTTTATTAAAATAGGTGGCATGATTTTACCTTTAAGAAAACCCTCATAAATTTTTTTTCCAAATTAATTACCAAAATATAGAAGTCATTAAAATTAATTCTTTTAAAATACAACTAGTTCCAAAACATTTTTTTTAGTTTAAAAATTGAAGTTAAAATGTAATTACATCAAATAACCAATATTTTCACAAAAAAATCATGAACATACAAGTATGAAACCATGGGAATTTCCTAAAAATCCCTAGTGTGATCCACAAATGTACTTAGTTTGGAACCACATTCCAGCATATGGTGAATCTCCTATGTCTATAACCAACTGGCCACCTTCAAATGAGAAATCAAGTGGTACATCTCTCCTTGCCTCTCAACAAATTATAGGGCTACCAACCCTTAAAATTAGGTTTTATAGGCAACTATTACTCACACCCTAAAAGACTCCCAATAAACCCATGGTAATAATATATTGGGTATGTAGGGGTCCCTACAACGCGTTACTCACCTTACATTTCACCAACATAGTTTCCTAACCCAAACACGGGAACCACTATACGATAACCCATGATGGTAAATCCCTCATACAGAGGTTCCCACTATATATATATATATCATATCATATCATTAAGGTTCCAACTCATCCATGACATCATATGAACATTCAACCCTTTCTTGAAAATACACATGTTTTCCCAAAGAATTTAACATTACACACCCACATTCATTTATCAAAACATGTCAAAAACCTTTTCCAAAACAATGTAAAATAACCCTTTCAAAATATTTTTCCAAATTCTACCTTACACATTCAAATCCAATTCCATTTTCAATATTTTTCACAAAATGAAAAAATGCAAATTCATCAAACAACCCAAGATGCCAAATGGGCTTTCATAACATTTAGAAATCATCCATTCTTTCTAATGTACCATAAGGTCTAAGTTTCAAGGAACTTACTCGAATCCATATTCAAATTACCCAACATACCATGATTCCCTTTAAAGATCAAAGAACTACTATTTGAAAGGCCCATCATCATTTGACAGCACAACGATGAGTATATTTTATGGACCTGTGGATGCGCAAACATCTAATGGCACATTCTAAATATCTTAGAAACTCCCAAAACCTTTCAACATTCCAAAAAAAACCATGTATTACCTTAAAAATTTTACAAGCCATTTAAAAATAAAAATAAAATTCCCGAATAGAAATATTTTATTCAACTATTCTATAACACTTAAGATATATCATATTTGAATGAAATATCTAAATAGGCTTCAACAAGTTAAATAAATAAATGAGGCACCAAATCCACGAGGCACAATCAATTTTACCAAATGCTGTAGATATGAATATATACATATATTTATACAAATAAATATAAAAACTCAAATTAAATGTTCTAATAAATTAAATAATTCAAAATTAATGGTGCGGGCATGGGGAACGTACCTCAACATGGGAGAAGACCAAGCCGATACACTTCAACTCTTGAAAAATTAGGCACCGACCACTCAAATCTAGCCCGCACATGGACACACATAGAAATATTTATATCCATA
This sequence comes from Viscum album, assembly GCA_963277665.1. Classification (NCBI taxonomy): domain Eukaryota; kingdom Viridiplantae; phylum Streptophyta; class Magnoliopsida; order Santalales; family Viscaceae; genus Viscum; species Viscum album. The sequence continues at coordinate 196,500,641 of OY728121.1, read as the reverse complement.
TTCCAATGTACATATTTCCTGTGCAATGAGGGAATATATACATGGTATATATATATATATATATTATTCATACCATATGTACATGCAAGCGTGCCCTCAAACATTGACCAAAACTCAGAAAAACTTCATAGAATCAAAAAATCATAGCAACAAGGATAAACAGTCCTAAAATAAATACAAGGGACTCATAAATATATGGAGGCCCTAAAATAGTGTGTTCAAAACACTGAAACAAGTTTAAATTCTTATCCTAATCTACAAATATGATCCAAACCAAACCCATTCACCTTGCCTTTGGTGTTGGATGCTAGAATACGCAAGACCAAGAGGGTGATAGGAAGAGGGGAAATCGGCCAGAATTGAGGGAAAATAGGGAGGAGGGTGCTTACCTTGAGGAGCTAACCACAAAACCAGAGGATATCTGGATGGAAACATTATTGAATGAGGGGATGACAGAGAGGGTGGTGCTCCATATAGGGATGACAAGGATGCTTCCATGAATGGATGGGGAAGGGGTGTTTCTCACAAAACATAAAGGGAGAAGAGGGATGGAAAAAATAATGAGCAAAAACATTGGAAAAAAATAAAAAATGTAAGAAAATCCTAAATATAATAATTGTAGTAATAATAATAATAATAATCTTAATAATATTATTATAATAATAATAATAAATATAATAATAATAATATACATAATAATAATAATATTTATTATAATAATATTAATGTTATTATTATTAATGAACATTTTTTATTTTTTATTACATTCTTCTTGTGTTTTTTTATTTTTCATTTAATTTAATTTATTTTTAATACTGGGAAATCGCGTGGTCCACACATAGTTACATACAGCACGAGGCACTATTCATAAAGCTGTTCTCAATATTTTCCACTTGGCACTACTCTGATGACATACCCTCATCCCTGATTTTCACACGGTTAATCTTAATAGTGTGCAACCTGTGCGTAGAAACCCACTTCACTTGAAAATTTTAAAATTAATCTGAGACCGGCCTAAAAAACGATGATAGAAATAATAGAATTAATTAAATTATTACGGATGGGGGGTGACATGTTTCCCCACCACAAAACTTTTAGCCCCCAGAAAGTCACATAGCCAAGTGATACACAAAAACCAAATCCATGAACAATTAAATCCATGAGAAACCACAATCCTCGTGGTGACCATTCACTCCATAAGTCACACCTGACCGATTGAGAAGAAACCACAACATAATAATGAGGGGGGAAGAAAAGGGGTCTCCCCACCATAATACCTCAACAAGAACATGACCTTTTAAAACTTGAACAACACCACTATGACTTAAATAAATAATCAACTATGGATCAACTCAGAAAATAGAGACTTCAGGAACTAACTCAACCACCCCACACTAGCCGAACAATAGTTTCACGCAATTAGGAACTAGGAAAATCCCAACACGAACACATATATCTTCCTCATCAAAATAGAAAAAATAATATAATTGGAATTGAGAATTCCACATACTTTCTAGAGATCCCAACTCAAGGGGATACATCCGAAAAAAAACAAGAATATGTTGGCGAACTCGAACAGAAACTAGAGACATCAATTTCCAGAAGACATACATCTCCAAATGAACACAAATAAAACCGAATCCCACCCAAATATGGGATATGGAAACATTTAAGAAAATTGAATTATTTAAAGAGACAAATTATACAATATGAAATTTTTGAATAAAATATTTATAGGTTCCTTATAAAGATAAAAGAAACTCACAACAAGAAAAAAATTACAACAAGTGTTTGGTGTTATCTCCACTATAACAACGGAGACCAAATATTAGGCTAGGATTTTTCACTCTTGTAGTGATTTCTTGACCATACATGAGCTCTAGACTATGTACTGTGGTTGGAGAAATGGTGATCGAAGCATATCTTATCTCACAATCAGGCACTAACATCCTCTGGAGAAGACTTTCTCTTCTAAATGATTCCACATACAGAACATCCCAAAGTGACCCAGATGACCACATCATCCACAAGAATCTAGAGGATTTTTCACAAGATGAAATTCAAATTCCTGAACTAGCCACACTGGTGGAAAATAGCTGAATGGTCTAATGAACTATAGATTAGACTCAATGAAGGATACACTTCCAAAATAGGCTACTCTAGCACACTCCTCTGGCTAGATAGGGAACCTCAATGAGAAAAAATATACCCCAGATTTCCATATGCACACCCTCATGATACCAACATAACTAAAAATGCTTCATCCACCAACTTCCCAAACCGATCTTTTAATGTTACATCCAATGAAATTGGAATTATCTCTTAAATATTGTCAACATATGCCTTCATCATCAACTGAACTTTTTGAATGATCATGGCCCCACAAAATTCCTCACCTTTACCTCCTTGGGAACACATCAATAAATGAATGAAATCCTAAACCCTCCCCATGATACTACAAATTGGAATGATACAAGGATGGCCACCCTCCACCGTTGCAAAGGCTAACCTCTATGAAATGTCAAAACAGCTTGAACCCTCAACAATTCAGCTGTTCTTGAAATTGATTTCGACTCCCTCAAGCCAATCCATTTCTAATAAAAAAGATATGATCACCATGATAAATTTCCAACAAACAAAATAGACTCAATACCACCACTCCACTATGAATCTGGGCTTGTCTAACAAATGGAGGGCTCAAGAAACATCTGTGACCTTTTTGGGAAGCATACTCCGAGTAACAAAAGAATAATCAATCGAATCAACACCCAACAAATTCTAAAAAGAAAATGTATTTCTCCATCCAAACACCAAAATCATAGAACAACAAATCACAAACCAAATTAAGGCTAGATAAAATCTCAAAAAAAATCCACAATGACATCACAAAATAATCCACGAACATTTTTTTTAAAATCACCATTTTCCCAATTCACCCACATTCAAATTTAATCCCCTTTTAAAATTAAAAATTATTTTACATTTAAAAAATAATTCTATCCCATCTATTTAAAAATTAAATACATCATCATCATCTTTTTATCAAATACCATTTTACCTTTCAAATAAAACATTGGAAAACTAGATCAATATTTGATTTTCATATAATCACCCATGGAATCCTATGAATCATCACATTTTGTTCTTCCCCAATTCTACTTATATCATCCACATAGACATGCCAACATGAAGTTTCCCTACAGAAACACACATATGTGAATTTTCATAAAAAAAAACAAAGGTCACAGATAACCTTTCACCATCAAAACCAATTATTTTCATCTTAATTAAATTTTCATATTTTATAATACTTCTTAAAATCCAACACATCTTCACTTACATTCTCAAAAAAACCAAGTATTTTTTTTTTCATTTTTGAAATCCAAACTTTTCTAATCAAGCCACATTTCAAAACTCTAGAAGTCACCCAAAAACCAATTTAAATTCGTACCAGCCAAAACCAAACAAAAAAAACTCACACCAAAGCACCGAGATGGGGAACTAGTGGTCATGCCCTACCCAGCTATATGGCTTAACAGACCATCCTCTAAGCAAGAAACAACCACAAGGAGTATCAAACTATACATATCGGCCCCAAATGGGCCTATAATACATGTATGTTCATTGGGAAACACTAACTTGCTCCTTTGATCATCCCCCTTAACACAAACCAAAACCAAAGACATAAATCATAGACTACCCCTAGAAACTGAAGGATCAAAATGAGCATGTGTTTGGGATGTTCTTCCCATAGTTATCTCTAGAGTCCCGACAGTCCTAGTCTCCAACTACATGACACCCTAAATTAAAAGAACCTTCATTTTCTACCATTTTTTCACAACCCATCCCCGTACAAACCTAAACCAGTCACCTGAGCCAATATGCGAGAATTTATAAATGGCGTTCCCAATCACCAAAAGCCGGTATCTAGTGCCAAGATTCATGATAAAACTACTATGAATGATTTGAACATCCAAAAAAGATACATAATTAAATTAGAATAACACATAAAAATAAAAATAAATGACAACATAGGAAATAAAAAACAGATGCACGCACCTCCATGTGACAAATTGGGTCACCACCAAGCATATAACCTAGCATACTAAAAAAGTGATGTAAAACTGGGAGAACGTGAAACTAAAAGGATAAAGTTTTAGTGAGTACTGAGATGCTAAATAGGAATTCCCAAAATAAACCAATCATTATGCCCCGCCACTAAAATAAAATCCATTCTTTCTAGTTTGAAAATAAGATATTTAAAAATATTGATTTCCACCCTTTTATCAAAATAGGTAACAAGATTTTACCTTTATGAAAACCCCTTTTATTTAATTTTTCGAAATCAATTACCAATATATAGATGTCATTGAAATGAATTCTTCTAAAATCCAAAAAGTACCAAAACATGTCTTATATCATAAAAAGTGAAGTAAATGGGTGATGTTAACAATAACTAAAAGTGTCACCAATGAAAGCAGGGAGATATAGCTTTGAAACCGTTGGAATTTCCTAAACAACCCAAGAGTGTTCTCTGGATGTTATTAGTTCAGAACCACCTTCCAGCATATGGTGATCCTCCTAAGTCCTTAACCAACTAGATGAACTCAACAGACCAATCCAGTGGCACATCCCTCCTAGCCTCTCAGCAAATCCCGGGGTACCGACCCATCTAATTGGGTTTGATCAGAAACCCTCACTCACCCCTCTAAAATATGACCACAAAACCCATAGTAATAATATACATTGTATGTAGGAGGCTCTCAAACACATGAATCGCCATACCTACATCCACTACACTTGTCTATACCAAACAAAAAAACCACTATATGATAACCCATGAAGGAAAATCCCTCCTATATAGGTGAACACTATATAGATATAAATATATCACATCATTAATTTTACAAATCGGCCATTAGATCATATGAACATTCAAACCATTCATTAAAACACTAGTTTTACCAAAGTTCTTTAACATTACACACCATAATTAATTTATCAAAACATTTCAAGAACCATGTCCAAAACAATATGAAATGACACATTCACAAGATATTACCAAATACGCCTCTACAATATCAAATCCAATTAAATTTTAAATATTTTTCTCAAAACCAAGAATTAAAATTTCTCAAACAACCCATGATTCTAAACAAGATTTCCTAACATTTAGAAACAAACCATCCTCTCTGATTTACTAAATAGACAAAGTTTTGAGGAGCATACTGGAAACCATTTTCAAATCACCCAACATACCACCATGAAATTTAATAATCAAATAACCACTATTTAAAAGTTCCATATTCATTGGAAGGAACACCTGTGTGTACACTTTGTGCACCCGTGGATGAACCAACAACTAATGGAACATTATAAACTTCGATGAAACACCCAAAAACCTTCATGTTTCCAAAAAAAAAGTATTACATAACAAATTTAAACAATCAATTTTTTTTCAAAAATTAAACTTCACTAAAAGGAATGATTAATCAAATATTATAAAACACTTAGGATACATCATACCTAAAATAATCTTATAAAAAATATTTAAGAAGTTATTTAAATAAATGGGAAAAAAACCCAAGAGGTGTGGTAAATTTTACCAAACACAATAGATATGAATATATACATAAATGTATTACACATAAATATAAAAAACAATTTTAAAGTGCTATGTAATCAATGAACTCAAAATTAATGTTGGGGGTATAGAGAACCTACCTCAACAAAGGAGTGGAAAAATCCAACAGACTTTGGCACTGTAAAAGTTTTCCAATGACCCCTCAAATCTATCCCTAACTCGCACACACAAATCAATATATATATCCATAATCCAATATATGTATTTATCATACCATGAGGTAATTGGTACATGGAGGAAATATATATTTTTTATTTATATGAACCAAAATTATATGCGTATGTGCCCTAAAATGTTGACCAAAGCTCTGTACAAAATCCAAGAATAAAAAAATAGAACTAATGTCCAATGCACCTAATAAAAAATTCCAGAGATTCATAAACATAGAGTGGCCATAAAATTGATTGCATGAAACAACGATGAGATTTTAAAATCTAACCCCAATCGATGGAGTTGATCCAATCAAAACACATCCACCTCGTCTTCAGTAGCAGATGTTGGAATATAAAATATCACGAATCGAGGACCCCATTAAATGCCCTAGATACAATAAGAGCATCAAAATTCACCTCATTAAGACCCTAGGGTTTAGCCAAACTGATGTGGGATAATGGATATGGGAAATTCAATAAAATGGAGGGAAAATAGGAAGGAGGGTTCTTAACTCGAGAAGCCACCTGAAAAAAGGAGATTTGGGTTGAACCACTTGAGAAAGAAGGGTTGAGAGAGAGGGAGACATTCCAGGGAGGGAGGTGAGGGATGCTCTCATATATGGAGGGATAAAGGAATTTACTAATTCTATATAGAGGGAGAAAAGGGAAGGGAAGAAAAAATAAAAAAAGAATGGAAAAAAAGAAAATCCTGATAGGAAAACATAAAAATAATAATAATAATAATCTTAAAAACATAACAGTAACAATGATATTTTTAATAATAATAACAATAATCAACATCATCATCATAGAAATAATATGAATGTTATTATTATTAAACATTTTTAAAAAATTTATATCATTCTTCTTGTTTTATTTTATTTTTCATTTAATTTAATTTATTTTAAATACTCTATAATCTTGTAGTCTGTGTATGGTTACATTCATCCAAAGGCGTGGTTGAGAAAACCATTATCAAAATGTGGCTCTCAACACTAATCCATTAGTAATCCCTCATGCCTGATTGTTTCATGATAACTCTTAACTGTGCGCAACCCGTGCATAGGAGAAAACATTGCTTGAAAATTCTAAAATCCAACCTAGACCAGCCCGAAAACAAAAAAAGATAGAAATAAAAGAAATAATTAAAAGTTTGAGGTCTAGGTATTACATTTTTCATGATATTCTGAATGTCATCAGTAATCATACTTTAAATCAGATCCCCATTAACTCTAACTAATAATGGAGGAGGTGCTAAAGGAGAAGTGGATTTTCAAGATGGACTGGTCGTCACTAAGAGACACCTTACATCTATGTAAGAGATAAATTCTATCAAATTAGATTGCATATATCTAATTTGGATTATAAAAAATCCCATTTCCCATCTGAAAGATAGAATCTTAGGGTGTATTCGGTTCATTTTATAAACAAATTGGGTCTTATGTGTGAAATAAAAACTTCAATATTATATGTTGTATCATCATCTGTATCGTGGGTAATTTCCTAACTAATCCACAAAAAAATTCCCCAAGAACATCCAAAATGTCATTTTTGAACTGGATAAGGTATATATAAGTTATCACATAAAGAGGGTTAGAGTGAGGTCTAGCTTCCTAAGATTGAGTAGTTTGATCACGAAAATATTAGATTTAGAAAGTAAATCTTAATTGGGATTAAGAGATCAACCACTTAACTCAGGGGTATTTTTCAAATATTCTTATTTAAGAGATAATATACCAGATGATCACTCAATTTCCTTTAGAGATATATCATATTATCCCTCAAAATCATCTACAACCACAACTTCTATTTTGGGAAAATATTCAAAAAAGGTTCCTCTAGAAAAAGATTTTTAGATACATCTTTAGAGATGCAGATGTAATAAAGAGCATCAAAAAATAATCTATAGATATAGTTCATACTATTTTTTATAAAATGGGACTATAAAGATGCATTAAATCAATATATTCTTCTACTATTTGAGAAACAAAAAGCACAAGGATTTCAAGATTTTGAGGATCATAATTATCCTCATCATTATTTCCATCTTAGTAACCCATATCATTCTCATTATGCTATTTAAAATAATTTTCATACTTATTTTCCTTAACATCACCAGGAACTGATTATTACATATTAGATAATGGGTCATTTATATGACTTTCATCAATATATGTTTGTAAATCAGTCATGGGAACTCCCGTCCTCTCAAACATTGGTGGACACTCCACAAAAACAATATCCATAACCTTATTATTTTCTAAATCAATGAGGTATGGCATAAACATCATAGATCTTGGATAACTCTCCGCCCTTGGATGTACATCTATTTATTTTATATATTAAATGAACAATGGAAGCTCATTCCCTCTTGTAGCATCAAATGTAACCATAAAAGATTTTGATATAACATGAGAAAGATAAACATCTTCCCATATAGGTTCTCCCTATTCTGGAATCATATGAACAAGAGTATTACCATAAGTTTCACCAAAATATATTTTATCTTACTCTTCCATACACATAAGATCTGGATATTCCACTATATCTGATGAATAATTAGACTTAAAAAATAATCTATTGACAAATCAAGATCAATGATATCCTTTGGTATTGAAGTGAGTGGTAGTGGATTGAATTTCTTAAATAGTCTCACCTCACTAGAGACCAATATCCTTTTACAAGTACACTAGATGATGTTCCCCATTTTATAGGTGGTATAATAAAAATAGATAGTAGTTAGAGACACAATCCCTTATACTCCCAAAAGGACCAATATTTTATGTTCCTGAAAAATAGAAATGAACTTTGGATATGGAGGAGCATTGAATCTTGAATATAGTTTTGTGAACTCTTCTATATATATAATCAATAAATGAGACTAGATATTAATAATTACAAGAACCAATAGATATATAATAAAAAATATTGATATATAATAGTGATAAAATCAACAATCCCATGACATATCATGTGAGGAATAAATTAAAAAAGATTATATTCTACATGGAGATAAATTTCAATTAGACTATGAAATATACTATCATCCGTTATCTCTTATAACAAATTCCCAATTTCATTATAGGGATTGTTTATAGTACAAAAACATTGATATTCATAAAACACACCATGATAGAAAAATCCTTTTCAATTACCCAAAAGGATAATGTGGACTCACACTTTTGACGATTAGTAAATTTTCAAATTACACGATCTCCATATTTGAACACCGTATTAAGATAAAACCCTTTTTCATGGTACATATATATTGGTTTATTTTCCTAAAAAAACAAACCGGTCCTATTTTAATAGAGAAATATTATCCAAATAAATGAATGAGTAGTTCTAAATCATTAAAAATAGTTTTCCCTCCCAAAAAAGTATTTTTGTTGCAACATATATGGATTTTAATGATTTATCGAATTACATAAATGACATTTAGATCTCTTGGATGATTTTGTATTGATTTCTCTTAAATATCTCTTCATAGTGAATGAAGGAGACTAATTATCATTATATGATAAGTCTAGATATATTATGAAATGTTTGATAAATGGGGTTTCAAAATAGGGTTTCGTTTAGGTTAGAATGTTGGTGATGAATTGATTATAATTTTAAATTTCAATCTTTTTGATATTTATTGGTACACTAATATGCCTAAAATAATAACAACTATTTAATAACACATACAAAAATTATATATATTTTAGAATGAAACAACATAAATGAACACAGAAAATAAGGAGAATATATAGATATATCTAAAAGAATATTCAAAAGAATGTAAAATAATTTTTAAAAACCAATCATACTAAATTCATGTGTGATATATTTCATTCACTCAAGATTCAATGGGTTGGTAAATATATTAGCAAGATAAATTTTGGTAAAACTTAATTCAAGGTTTATATCACTTTTTTTTTGAAAATGATCTATCAAAATGTGATTTTTATATCAATATTATTTTTTATTTCATGAGATACAGAATTTGTAGAAGTGTGTTTATCACTTGTATTATCAAAATTTATAGAGTAATTTCTAAATTGATATCAATAGTCTAATATTGTGTGTTTCATCTATAGTGTCTATGAACAACAACTAATTATAACTATATACTCAGTTCCAATATCAGATAATGCAACAAAATTCTATTTCTTATTGCATTTTGAAACTAAAGACCTTCCAAAAGGAATACATGTTCCAGAGGTTCCATTTCTTTCTAACAAAATAGGACCAAAAATTTACATGGAAACAAAAAAATTCAAATTATTTTCCTTTGGAAAAATAAAATAAAAAATTGCCTATATTCTATAGGTATTTGAAAAATACATTTATGTGAATTTAAATGACATTATTCATGGCTAGCATGAAAATTTTCTCCCATACACACACTAAACATAAAATCAAGTCTGATAGTAGTTATGTATAATAAAATTCCAATAAAAACTCTACAAGTAGTTTGATCTACGCAAATTTAAAGATTCATCAGGATCAAGATTATAGATTATAATCACTAGAGTATCAATACTTTGGGTTTGATGCAGAACAATGTGTTTTAAAAAAATAACTTTTTTTCCTTAAATTAAATTAATATAATTACTTCTTAGATTTTAAAATTTAGGAATCCAATAAATTAATTTAACTAACCCACTAAAATCATTTCAAATTCATTTTTAATTTATTTGGAAAAATAGATACAAGAGGATTTTTGGATGATCCTAAAATCATATCATCAACATATATTTGAACTACCAAAAACTAATTTGAAATTGTTTTTATAATTAGATTTGGTACAATAAAACCATTGTAAAACAATTTCAAATAAAAAAGGTGTTGATCCACTCATACCAAGCTCTAGGATCATGTTTTAAACCATAATATATATATTTTTTAAATTTAAAACACGATTATTAAAATTGGTTTTCTAAATCCATGCGTTTGTTGAAAAAAATATCCTTAATATAATATCCATTTAGAGGTTCACTCTTGAAATCTATTTGATATAGCTGTAATTTTAGATATGTATTGTATGAAGGATGTATTCTAATTACCTCATGTCTAGGTACTAGTGAAAAGGGTTATTTATAATCAATATGTTATTATTGAATATATCCTTATATCGAAAATCTAGATTTTATTCAAATAATTATCCCCTAATGACCAATATCATTTCTATATACCTAATTAGTCCTAATCATTTGGTATTATTTCAATATATCTACTAAATACTAACATTATTCCTTTAATACTAGTTCAGTTCTTCTATAAATTATATTACCCATCATTCATCATTTATTTCATGATTAATATTCTTAGGTTTAATCTATGAAATGCATGATATATTTTCAACATAGATTCTTAGTGAATTTTAGGTTTCAGTTACTTTATCTATGTCACCTACAATAGAGTCCAAGGGAAAATGTTTTAGGATTCTAATGGTTTTAGGGATAGAAGCACTTGGTAATTATTTTTATTTTTTATGTTCAAAAAGATATTAATGATACCTATTTGGATATTTATCTAGAAAATAAATATAATGTTCAAAATATTTACAAGTAGTTTTTATATTCGGATTTTACATGTCATCATTTAGATTTTTAAAGTGGGTTTTGGTTCATGTGGATCTCTCTCATAAAAAGTGACATTAATAGATACATCTATAATTTTAGTTTTGTTGTTATAGAATCTATAATATTTATTGGTATCTTCATGAACCATTTATATTAATTTTTTTAAATATTCTCTTTTATATTAAGAATACAAACATTACATCCATAAAGGAATGTAATTTAATATTGGTTTTATAACCTTCCAAAATTCATATGGTGTCTTATTAAGGACAAGTGTTATAATAATTCTAATGATTACATATAAATATTTATTAATAGATTCATCCCATAAATTGATATGAGTGTCATATTCTCTAATAATTGTTCTAGAAATTTCATGAAGAGTCTTATTTCTTCTCTCAAAAACCCCATTTTGTTAAGGTGTTTGAGATAAAGAGAAATTGAGAGTATACCCATGTTGTAATAAAAGAGATTCAAATTCATTTTTCTCAAATTATCATCCATGATCACATCTAATGGTCTTTATATTAAGTCCACTACGTTTTATATATGTTTATTATACTTAGAAAAAGTGGATGTAGCTTAATTTTTTTGAACAAAGGAAACATCCATGTAAATCTTGAATAATAATCAAATATAACATAACAATAATGTTATCATGATAAAATTGAAACTCTACATTGTACAAATGAATCCATATGAACTAGTTCTAGTGTTTGATAGGTAGATAAATATTTCTTTGGTTTGAAGGATTATTTTTGTTTCTTTCCATTTTATACGCGTAACACACTTTGTCTTTAGGAAACTCTAGATTTGGAAAATGAAGGAGTAACCCTTTCTTAGTTATATTTATAAGAGAGTGTATATTGAAATGTCCAAGTATATTATTCAAAGGCTGTGATTATCTATAAAAATCACTCAAACAAGAACTATTTTTAGAAAATAATTAATATTAATTAATAATGTAGATATGAAAATTTCTAAAACATGTAAATACTAAGAAATGTTTAAAATAAAATTTTTAGAAGCATTATTTTTAAATTTATATAAAAACCATCATTACAAAATTGTTAGAAACTATGTTAAATATATTTTAAACCATCAATAACAGAAACTTCTGAAATAACGAAATATTCAGAGTTACTAATTTTTGCATCTATAGTGACTTATCCTCTTACATTATCCCCAAAATTGACATTCACACCATACACCATTACAAGGTTTACGAATCAGGAATAGTCTAATGTCATATCTCTGGAACATAGTCTCTATACATACAACATACTCTTACTACATCACTTTAAATATTTTTATACAATCAATTAAATACATATTGATTCAGTAACCAGATTTTATTAGGTCCTTAAAGGGTAGAAATAAAGTCCTTTCAAATCAAAATTTGTTTCAAATGGTTTTTTAGAAATATATTTCATTGATATAGAAATAAATTCCTTTTTATCTCAATAGGAATCTGATTATTTTAAAGTGTGGGTAGAGTTTTCTATAAGAAAAAATTTATTTATATAAATCCTCATCTATCCATGACGGTAACCAATCCTAGCAGTTTTATTGGGTTTTAAGTTTTTTACCTAAAATTTTATGTTAATCATAACCTTTTAATACCTAAGTACTTCATAACATTCTCCTCAATAAAATAATATTTAAAATGAACAGTAAAGGCATGGTTCTTCTCCTAATTATTATATTACATTTATAATCATGGTATTTTTTTTCTAGAACATTATAATATTCTACTAATTCTTCTTTAGTCATTTGTGATTTAAAAATAATATAAAAATAAATAGAAATCATGATACAAAATGTAGCCATAATTCATAGATTGGATTTTTCATTCTCATATTCTTGGATTGAGTCTGAGTGATTGATTCTATCCTCAAATGCACTCCATGTATCTCTCAATTCCCTTTTTGGTCATTTCTCGATTTCCACATATTTAAATTTTAATTTGTTCTTGGACAGTCAAACTTTATGAAACCTTTTCTATTTCATTCATAACACATGCTATCATAAGATGAGACATTACTTTTGTAATATTTCTTATAGTTCCATATCTTGTGATATATACATTTATAGTTCTACATTCTAATTTTTTTCCCTTTTTCAGAACATAGAAAACATTCTTGATAGATGAGCCATATTTCATCACTTTCCATGTCACATACTCTTCCACTTGTACTTTTTGTTTTCAAAACATCGTTTTCATTTAACTTTGATAATTTTAATGAAATTTATTTTTAATTTGGTTCACCAAACTCGTTGTTTACCTTATGATCTTCTTCACACATCAAGATATTTAGATAATAAAATTTACTTGTAGTTTTCTAATATCACATGAATTTAGGATGGAAACTTCAAAACCTCTCTATCTATCAGGTATATATCTCTAGAATCTCATTAATTCATCCTTTTCTGCTATTATTTTTCCACAGATAAGCATAGAGTATATAGTTTCATGGAACCTATGATACATGTATGAAATAGATTCATATTGTTCCATTTTGAATGTATCACACTTAATAGTATATGTAATTAATCCCATTTCCTTATCATTTTAATTTCCTTCACAAGATGCAAAAATAGTTTCCCAAATATGATAAACAATATCACTGTAATATATTATGTTAAATCTATTTTCCCCTACTTCAAAATATAAATCATTTATAACCTTGTAGTTTGAATCATAAAGAAAATATATAAAAACAATACATTCTTTTCTATCGGTTTTTTTCCATATTTATCCTCTATAGATCTGAAAATTTCAGAACCCATGCTCTCAAGATGGATTTATGTCTTTATTTTCCATTCATCATAGTATTCTCTATTAAAATAAGGATTCCTATTAGTCTCAAAACCTTAGATTTAACATAGTTAATATAATATTATAAAATAATAATAATATCTTTCAAAAAACTTAATCAAGATTAAAAGTGACCATATAAAAATAAAAAAAGCTATGATATAATTTGTTTCCAAAAAGAAAAAATAATATGGGGAGGGTGATGTTAGTTACTAATAAAAATTTATATTTAAAATGGATTTTAATACTCTATCCCCCATTTTAGAAAATATTTTCTATCTCATTAATAATGTTTATGTATAAAATTTTTCCTTTTAAAAACATTTTTAGATGATTGATCAAAACATAGATAGAATAGGTTTAAAAAAAAATTAAATTTTGAAACAGTTTTACAAGAATAAAAATAGGTATATAAGAATATTAAATTTAACTATCAAAGTAATGTTTCTCAGTTGAGTTTTTAAATAGACACAACTTTTTTTATAATTGAGTAAAAATATAGAAAAAAATTCAAAGAAAAAATAAGAAAGAGGTTTAATATCGAGCTGAGACCTTGTCCTCTTCACATGTCAAAAACATGCTTCCAAGTTTTTTTTAAAATGATCCAAAACATGGATATAATTTTGAAAAAAAATAAAATATGGCTATCTAAGCTATATATATCCACTAACATGTTTATATGTGGGAGAATAAAAAGATAAAAACTCTACACATGCAGTGAAGGATACATATACTCTTCTATAGTTCTTAATCAAAGAACATATAAATAATAAAATAGAGACGTACTATCACTACCCAATTCACTACAATAGATAGTGAGAAATGATATAAAATATGCAACACACACAAAATAAAAGTAATAAAAATACAGTTAGAAAAAGGTAATAATATGGTGTAGTAGAGTATGTAGATTTTTGTTATATAGGATATTATTCTCATCTCATTGTTGTATTTGGATTCAAAAAAGATGTGTGAAGACGTAAAATTGTTATGAAATTCATCAATGAATTTCAGGTGAAGACCGAGATACATAAAAATTTGAAATAGAGAATATGATCCTCATTTTAATTCAATGAAAAATTCTAATATATTATTTCTATGATCTCTATGACACTATCGTTCAGTTTTTTAAAATCTAAAATATTTCTTGACAAATAGCCATTAAAAAACCATCATTGAAGATCCTCAGACTTTGGAAGTAGATATTATCTCAATAAATTTTCTAGAGGGAGTTTAATTTTACGCAGAAAATTGGTTGGATTAATATATTTAATAATTGTATAATAGAATACTTAAATTTATATGTGGCCATTTTAAAAATCCCACAACAACATCCATGCTTAATGTTATATATTGGGTATCATTGACAGGTTATATGGTCGATCACTTGTGCCTACATAAAAAATTTAATCTTATGGTCAATCAAATACTTTTTCAAATTGAGGCTATTGATTGTAGTTTCTTCATTTTATCATGACATAGATTCCTTAATTTGTGGAGGTTCATATTTTATAGACATTTTCTTTCATTTAGTCTGGAAATCCCATGGTTTATCAGGTGGTTTACCTAGCTAGCATTGTAGTTGATCATTCAGGTGTGATGTTGGACCATTGTTGTGTGAAAGAACGTGATCCCTATGGCTTTTGGACATATAATGTATAATCAGTTTATTTTTCTTACAATTGCATGGGTATGCCATAAATTCACAATAGTTGATCTGGCAGTCATGCGGTCGATTTCATGTGTCTTGTGGCCGATTAAAAACTTTGATTATTTTTCATTTTTTCTAGATAATGATTCAAATTTTATTACACAAAATATGAATTAGAATTACCATAAACATGATTTATGAGGATTAAAATAATGAATTTATAGTATAATCCAATTAAAACTTTTAAGTATGTTATGTCTAAGAATGGTGCTACATGTGAAGAACATAATGGTAAATGATGTAGATCATTTATATTCATGTTTTTTAAGTATCCATGTTTGAAATGAAACAATACCTTTGTGGATATGTTGGGGACTATTTTGATATGATGTGTATATTTCAAATAATAAGATATAGTGTTTATGTATGAAAATTATGGGTAACTATAGTTGCTATCATATCAAGGTTTCGTAACTTTTGGTAACTAGGATGTAGAATATTTAGATATAACCATTAGGAAGAGTCTACTTAAAGGAAAAAAATCTAACGTTATGGAAAATAAAAGAGTGTGATTACCATACGTAAAAAAATAAATTTCAAGATACTATAAGTTGAGGTAATTTTCACATAGATTTATCTTTAGGTGATAATCCTAAAATGAGTTAGTCAAGTATATCTTGACCATAATTTTGGTTCATGGTGAATGGTACCTTATAATACACCTAGTTTGAAACTCTTTATGGATATTCTTATGTTATTTAACATTTTTTATGTGTCTTAATGATGTATTTAAATAGATTATGATCATGGTTGATGTTAGTCAAACCTAAGGATTAAGAGATTGAAAATAAGGTATAACTATTTAGATATCCAATAAATTATTTTCAATTATATATCATTTCCCATTCTGATAATTGTTTATTATACTATGATATTTTGTTTAACTCAATCGATGAAACACGAAGTAACCCTGTTAATGTTGAATGTGATTGAAAATTAATAATTACCCCCATAATAACCAAATGTTATGGGATTTTGAATTTCATATTTTGATGGAATGATTACATAACTATCTTAATCTATGAATCATGCAGATCTTCTAAATGAACAAATTAAGAAACAATGAACTATTGAGTCTCCCATGAGTCAATTTCTACATTCATTTAATGGGTCTTCCAATCCACTAATTTATAAGAAATGGACCAGCACCAACACAAAAATATATTTTATTCTCCGGTGCTAGAGACATGAATATTTTATCATATCTAATATTTATTTGGAAGGTGAAGCGGCTCAATGGTAGAATATAATCAACAATACATGGAAATGAGATTTAAATAAATCCATGGAGTGGAATGATTTAATGAGATTATTTTTCAATAAGTACATTCCCTATACACTTTTTATGAATATGTAGAAGTAATTAATTGAGCTTAAGAAGATTCATGATGACTACATTAAAACCTATAAGAAATATTTTACGCGTATCTTAAGGAATTATTTTGTTATTATTACTGAACCATATATTAATATTGATTCAGTAATGTCCTATTCCATTCTGTGTGGGAAATTTCCTATGGATGTTTGAACCTTCAATTTCTAAACCAATGTTTTTGAGAACTGGAAATTAGAATGAGGTTTTGAGTGTTTGATCACTCCAAAATGTAGATTTTGGATTGGTTCTACGTCTAGAGTGGTAACCTGGGGGTCTAAGAGTCCACTAAAGGAGTTATCAGGGTCTATAAACTACTAAAAATGGATGCAAAAACTTATTCATGTCATGAATATGGAATTGATGATGTGAGAATGTTTCATGGGGTGTATAAGTATGGTTTAATACATGAAAATGGAAACGAAAGGAACTGCCTGAGGAATCATGATGTGACACAAAGTGTCACACCATGACACACGCCATCCTGGTTCAGTAAATTATTTTCCACGAAAATTCACAATGTGAAAACAATTTTCACATTGTAAAATTCTCCTGTTTAGTTTTATTGAGGGTTTAAACCAAGGGGATTTTATTTAAACCCTTATATTTTATCCCTAGAATCCCATACATGAATTGATATGATATTATTATGCTTTAGATTTAAGGAGATCCTCTGATATCATTCCTCCACCATTTTAGTTTTAGTTCATTTTGAAGGATCCCTATTGGTATCTCCTCTTACTTTATATATCTTGACGTAACATTATCTTTGATTTCATTTTGATCAAGTATTTATTATAATTATATAATTCAGATAGAAATTCCATCATATATTTAAGTATTTTTACAAGGATTATGAAACTTGTATCGACTTAAAAGAGAATATATCATGGGGATGAACGTGTTGCATTGATAGATGTTTTAGAAAAGTGTTATTTCTGGTAGAGTTATTCAAGTTCCAATTTAATTATATTAAATTAGTTGTTATTGTGTTTCCACATAATAGGGATTTTCCATGCTCAGTTTTTGATGATCATAATAGACATTCAATTGGTGGTGGGTCAAGGTTCTGTCTAGGCTGTAATATTTGTTATGTCCTTTGGTTATTATTCCTTCATCCATTATTGTGATTTTTAATTTTATTCATTTAATGAAATATAATGAAATATTATTTATTATTTTTCATTTGTTGACGTTGAGATAGGAACTCATAGAAAAAAATAGAGGCCAAATGGACTTGGGAGGAATTGAATAAATCCATTAGGATTTTATTGGATTGGAGTTAACTCCATTTAATGTTGGTGGTACCATGTACTCCAACCTTTGGTATTTATTCATATTTATTATAATGAGCTATGAGGTCAACCACTTTGTGAGAAAACATTGATTTTCATATAGATTTATAAAAGATAATGATCCTTAATTAACCAATGAATCTTGATTCTTAATTAGTTTATGTAACCATTTGTAATGTTGTTCGAAAAAGATCCAAGGCCCCCAATAAGCCATCATTAATTGGCATGATACTGACCATTGGTGACTAAGGCTTGATAAGTTATGAGTGAATTAGAATACATGGACACCTTGATGTGTGTTTAAGTGAAACATGAGATATAGAGCATGTGAGACCATGTTGATATCGAGATCAAATATTTGTGATGTGTGTAGACCTTTGAGACTGTTCTCATTGATTATTCCATGTGTATGGTTTGATATCCAAATAGAATGTGTTTGATATTTTTCATATGTGTAGATACTATGAATCATAGAGATATTCTATAATCTATTTATATGTTCACTCTTTTATTTTATGTGATACTATTTTGGCATAAATCACTGAACATTCTTGACTGTGATAACCTATGTGTGCATGTGTAGCCAATGATAACCATTATATTGTTTTGCGATATGATAAATGAATATGTGGGTTTTTGTTCCGTGTTTTATAAAGGTCACATGTATATTTTTATTTCTACTAATACCCACGATGTTATGACATGGTATAAGGGCCTTGTATGAGCTTCCCTGTTAAATATGATACCATGATTTCAGAGAAATTATTGTTACTAATGGGATAAGGTGAACCATTATGTAATGATTGAGCCTTAGAGGGAGTGTACCATGACTTGCGATGATTGAGAAAATGGACCTAAGAATGCAGTAGAGGTACGCTGATTCCATATAATACCATGTTAGTGACTCATTCAATTCCTAGATGCTAAGTCATTAGATGATCGATTCCTAGTGAATTCTAAGTATTTAACTCAATTACTAGTGTTATGACATGATGCATGTTGTAAATGATGCATGGAAAAAACTGAATCACATATATACACAATCCATTCTGGTTTTTGGGATACATATTCCCTATACCTAAGGATAGATTTATTAATTTTGACATACTGTTATTATCCTGTCTAGAATAGAGTCAAAGTAGGGATGTCCAAGGGTTATAGTGTATGGGTCAGTGCATGACTACTCTAAACATGGGTTTTATTTATTATGTGTGTTTTTTAGTATATGAATTGTTTTTGAAATATGTATTGTCTATTTACTTTTTAATCTTATTATCTCATGAACACATGCGGCATATTACTGATTTTATATTCGACAATGTTGGTGGTTTCCTATTGAGTTGTAAACACACCCTACTCTTGTGGCCACACATCTTGGGTACTGAATAATCCCTCATTTTTTATCAGTATAATCTGGGTTGAAGACCGAGTTGATCATTTTGTGGGATATCTCACTATAATCATGGAGAATAGGATGATATGTGTATTAAAGATGGAGAAACGCCTCTTTTTTATTTTTCACTTTCTTATTTATTTTTGTTGTTGGCTTGATGGGTGATCAGAGCCATATACTCAGGTTTGAGTATGTTTTTTCCATAAACATTCATATAAGTTTTATATTTTTGGTTTCTAATTACACTGATATTATACATTTTATATGATGTGTTATTTATTGTTGTTGTGAACTGTGATTGAGGGTAGTTTCTCACTATGGTTCCACTCAAGACCCTCAATACTATTTCACAAACTATTATGTATTGAGAGGCTGACCAGATTTCATGTGGCATTCTTGCATAGACCTGAGGATTCAGACTTGGATGATATTAAATGGTATTAGAGAACAAGATTCTGTATTTTTCTATTTATGGGAGTAGATTGATTGAAAACATAAGAATGTGTCTTGTATTTTGATTAATCTCATACTGGGGTGTCATGAACAACTTTTT
This sequence comes from Viscum album, assembly GCA_963277665.1. Lineage (NCBI taxonomy): Eukaryota > Viridiplantae > Streptophyta > Magnoliopsida > Santalales > Viscaceae > Viscum > Viscum album. Next base: position 196,480,133 of record OY728121.1, on the reverse strand, counting down.
AAAGGGATATTTTGGTTTCCATGTAATGAGATTGATGTTGATATATGGTGATGTTATCATATGTTTTCACCTAATATGACATACAAGTTTTTAGAGGTTGTGATATAATTTGGATTTGACTCTTGGACATGTCAGAAAGAGGGGAAACCTGAAACATATTTATAATGTAGGATTATCATCAAATATATGATGCTTGTGTGTGATTGTATTTACCCATATACATGCCTTATTATTATAGTAGTTAATGTCAGACTATAGTGTGGTGGCGTTGGGTGATGATGATGATGGATACCAAAAAGGTGGTGGTGATGCAGTCCCACTAGTAATTGGTCGTTCATTGTACTTATTTGGAAATTTTCGAGAAATAATGGAATTATTATGAACATTGGGTGAGTATCCAATGGATAGGTTGGGTTGATCAGGGTTCCAATGATATTATGTATATATTTTTACATATTGAACCTAGTGTCTTATTGTTTAACCCAACTAATTATCTGTGGACTCCCGATGTGGTTAATATAAGGTTGAATCCATAATGAAATGTCTTAATATATTTTCATAGTTGTTGTTTAATGGGTTATAAAACTAGTTAGAAAATATGGAGGTTGTGAAAGGCCTTGTGGCCATAGAAATGTTAATCTAGTTATTAGAATGTTTATTCCTCATACTTATATGATGTAAATTAAGTGAGAATATTCCATGTGAAGAATTAATCAATGATAATGCTAAAGGGTAGATCTCATTGATGAAAATGACCTTATAGGTGAGTAACCTTTCTAAGGATTACAAGAAGTTATTTACAAGTTTCCATGTGGGATTGGGGTATTATGTAACTAGAGTTATAGTACTCAAGTTAAAAGTTTTGATTTTAGGAGAATGGTTGATGAAAAATATCTTGTGATGACACAAGTGATATTAGTGGTTCATGGTGAAACATGGTAACAAGAAGTTTTATTCACTGAAAAAGAACACCATGGGTGTTTGAGTTGGGTGGAGATGGTTCCTTTTGGTGTGAGGACAACTAAAATGGTATGTGAGTCCATCTTAGAGGACTGTGAATTAGTGAGTAATAACTATGTTAGTATAAACAAGTTATGTTGTTGTGACTTTCTGGACATACATAATGCATCAACATTCATGTGTTTGTTTGGTATGAGTGTTTGGACCATTGGAAGAAGGGTGGTGAGTTGAGTGGTGAGGATGTTCGAGTTCTGTTGACAAACCAAGTAAATCTTGTGATGTTAGTTCACTAAAGAGAATAGTTCTGGGTTACCCTTGGTGCATGAAAAAAAAAATTAACGAGAAGCTCACAAGTATTGGAAACCAAGTTGTTAATGATTATATGTTTTTCTCTATGGAAGAAGATGGTATCAAGAATGGTTCTAGTTACCATAGTATAGTTAGCCCATATTTGACATTGTTGTAGCTGGTGTGGTTCATTTAGTATCAGGGATAAAGGGATGAGGCCCTTTTGGACATAGGTTGTAACCTACATTTAGGATGATGAATAATTTTACACACATTATAAAGGGTTGTTGGATATAGTGTTTAACATTTTGAGAAATATAGGTATAACCTATGTGGGATGTTTTCAGGATAATTAGTTAGATTGGATGGTCATGCTTAGTCATTGAGTTTGATGATATACTTATTGGTGCCACATAGACTTATGCGATCACTGTGACATTACCACAATGACACTCCTATGGTTGTAATGATCGACTTATCACATGTGAAATGGCCTACCTTGTGGGACGTGTATGAACATGAATCTTATTTTTATGTATGTATTTCCTTTATGGGTTTTTTGAGGAAAATGGGAGTTTCTAGAAATGTAAGCAGTACATAGTGTGTACTTATAAGTACACGCCGTGTACCTGGTTTCCATAGGTAGCTGGGTGCTAGCCGTGTAACATCCGAGCACATGGCTATGTGGGGTGACCTAGATACCACCTAATGTTAGGTATGGTAAAGGAATATATATTCCATGTACTTTTAAAAGACACACCGTGTATTTTTCTTTTATTTCATTAAACAGATCAGAGTCACATCTCGTTCATAGAAATTCATTCTTCTCTGTTCATCTTGTTTAGGAGAGACAGTACGATGCGTTTCTTATCCAAGAACCCATCCCATCATCCCTTTTACAAATCAACTGCCATTGATTGCATTGGAATTGCACGAGTGTGCTCTTTCTTCTTCCAGAGCCTTGTTTCTTGATTTCTCATCTTTCATGAGATATTCGTGGTTGAACATTTTTTGCGTTTTGATAGATCTATGGAGTTCAAGTGAGATTTAAGACCTGAGGTTCACGTATAGAAATCATATAACACCGAGGCAGGTGGTTTTTTCCATTTTGTTGCTAGTCTTTGTGTTATATGTGAAAAAGTTCCTAGTACCCTCTTTCTTGGTATTGCGTGATTATGGTTTTTAGTCATGTTATTGTCTTCTAGTCCTTGTGTTCCTGATTAGAGGATTAATGATAGTAAATTTGGTTATTTACTTTGATATGGATGTGTTTCCCATGTTTTCTTGATATTGACTGTTTGGTCTAGCTTTTCCTATTAGGCTACATTGCTTTCCATGCCTAGTATTGTTATAGTGGAGTAGCTTTTATCTGACATACTGTGAGATGCAGTATACCATTCATCCCATTAGTTCTTGAGGATTACATTGGCCTCCATATATAATTTGTGAACACTTGAATTAAATAGGGAAATAGGAAGATGGTTTAGTAGACCATATGGGGAAAATATGTTGAGGGATTCCCTAGAGATTCTGTTTTCTTTTACATTGCAAGAACAAAGGGGGGGGGGGGGTGGACTTTGTGACCCCTCAGAGTGTGTGTAGTTCCTCGATGCAAGACCACATTGGGAATTGGACATTGAGTGCTTCCCCGTTGTGTATATAGTTATAGATATGAGACCATAGGGGTAATTGATGGTGAGTGGTTCCTTAGAAAGTCTTTGCTAAAGATGAACTAGAGGGGTTAGACTAGGAGTACTTCCCAAAGGGTTTTTTTGTGTTTTTTGTTGAACAAGAGGGGTTAGGCTGTGAGTAATTCCTAGTGGGATACTCATGTTTTTTAGCATCTTACATAGACAATGGAAATGAATGTAATTGAAACTATAGGATTGTTTACTTTTGAGTTCGTCCTTGCATATTGCTTCATTTTGCATATTGGCTGCCATATATATTCACAGACTATTAGGCATAGATATTTTGGTGGTTTCTTACTAGGATACGTCTCACACACTATTTGGGTCATGATATTTGGCCCAAACAGATTATATTGGTGCCGGTATAGATAAGGAAAAGTTCCCTTCTACTTCAGGTACTTGACTACTATATAGCTAGAGAGGATGGGACCAAGCTGAGGCTTGCAATTTTACTAGATTTTATTTGTTTTCTTGTACTTTGTTTTAGTGTTGTGTCAATAATTGTGACTTGTTTGTCTGTTTTGCTTGACACATGTATCATGCATAATTTATATATGTTCTCTAGTTGTTTATTATTTCCATTCTTCCACTATTTACTTATTTCATGTTATTACTACTTCCGCTACTATTATATGATTATTACCACTTCATTACTCTTACAATGAGGGCATTGTTTCCCCACTATCACAGCCTAGGCCCTTTCATCTGGTCGGATACCTCTGGTGTTTGGGGAAATACGCTTGAGGCCTTGAGACCAACTAGGTAAGGGGCACCTCTGGGAGGCTCCTAGAACAGGGATGTTACAATGTGGTATTAGAGGGATTCTTTTCTTCTTGAATTACTATTTGGATCCTATAGGCAGGTATAATAAAGAATAGTTACTTCGTAATAAGTTGTTCCCAAGAGTAGCTGACACACGTACAGGGAAAAACCAATTATCCACATATATTGTGATTTCTTTTGTTTTGCAATTATTAAAGTTGATTTGATTTCACCATTTGGTGATTGACATGTCTGGTGCTGTAATTGTTTATGTTATTGGGGTTCTATTTCAATTTCAACCCAATGAGGTGAGGGTATTCCATCTCATGCATCACATATGCACATTCTAGAGATCACATGTCATGAATTATTGTCATGACATTTACTGTGTATTACTGATTTCATGTTGTTGTGATTGATGTTGTGCAAGATATGCATGCTGTTGTGATATAAACCTTGACAAAATACTTTCTTTTTGATAAGATATTGAATTGTGTAATGTTTAGTTTGAATGAATGTAAAATTTTGGTTCTTGTGGTGTTATGGTCCCTCATGGATCGGAATATGGTGGATAATTTCATTTTATGCTTGTATATGACATATATAAGATTCGAATATTTGATTCACGGGGTGTGTGGGCCCTCATGGATCGGAATTCGGCACTTTAATATTTGTTTTAGTGTTTTTCAGGGTTCCAGAGTAGTTTCTAAGAATTAATGTCTGGGAATACCTAAAATAAACGGCGTGTAATGATAAATACACGCCATGTATTCTTCTATTTGGGAAGGGACTATTTTACTTATGTATACACCATTTACTATATGTACACGTCGTGTAGTCCCTAACTGTGTTACTCCCTTTGTGGGCTGAGACACAAGGATGTGAAATCTTTGGCGAAACATGTTTTGTACCTGAAGCACACACCGTGGGTCTAGACCATGTGTTAAACTATGTAACCAATGACACAAGTGGATAATGGGTAGTCAGTACATGTCATGTTTCGCACCAACACACCCTGTAGAGTCAGCCATGTAACTGACCTTGTGACTAACAACATCGATCAGTAAAGTTCGTCTAGTACACGTTGTGCTCGCACAAACACACCATGTAGTCTTGTTCTAGGGGAACTCTGTGGGTTAGTCATATACAAGAACCCAGGTAGGGGAACATGATTCAAGTACACACTATGTCTTGGAGAAACATGTCATGTGCATGGGGTGATACACAAATGGAGTTGGAAGGAGTAAACACAAATGTGAAGGCTTAAAGGAACACCCCGTGTAGGGGTTATACACACCGTGTATCCCTATTTTAATAATCTTGAATGATTTTCTTCTCTTGTTATCTTCTTACACATATATGTTTCAATCCTTGATAGTCTTGGGCTAAGTGTGCATTTGACCTTGCAGATTCATGCCACCGAGATGTCCTACGGTTGTATGCCACTTATAGGTCAGTGACCAGACATCGAACCTGGCAGATTAGGGACTACCCGCATATCCTCATGTAGTGATATTCTTGGCACCACCCGTTATCCCGAATGTATGTGCCGAAACATAGTTCATAGAAGGAATCATGAGGTTCAAGAAGACCTTATGTGGAGTACCCCATCCTACTCCATCTATGGAAGAGTTGACATGGGACTTTCAGCATAGCATCCCCCACCTTCTTAGGGGAAGGAGGACCTCAGGCTGCATAGTCATGGTTAGAATCCGTGTTGTCAATCTTTGAGCATCTGGAGATGCCTCCAGAGAGGAGGGTGAAGCTCACTACATATTTGTTTCAGGACTCTTCCATGAGATGGTGGAATGTGATCTAATAGGCATGATGCCACTAGGTCAATGCTTTGGGATGAGTTACAACATTGCATCTATGATTACATCCACCAGAAGACTTTGAGTGCCGATCGAGCACGAGAGTTCAAGAGTCATGAGTAGGGTACTCTGTCATTCATGGAGTATTCTTCTCACTTCACATAGCTATAATGTTTCACATCCATTCCAGGGGGTGATGAGTTATTCCTGGTGGGGAAGTTTGAGGATGGTCTCAGGCACGACATCCGAACTCATGTGAACATCTTCAGGTCGACTTCCTTCACCTCAATTGTCAACGAGGAGCTGATCATGGAGCACAATTTGAGGGATTCTGGAGATGTGAGATAGGGAGATTCGGCATCCAGAGATTGTACCCCACAGACTGACAATAGGAAGCACTATAGGGAGTCTACACAAGAAGATCATATTCGGAAATATACTTCTTCGGGTAGTGAGGTGTGTGCTACCAATTCAGGAAGAGCGGGCATACAAGGCCAAATTTCCCAAGAGACCTAGTGGAGTGCCGATATTGTGGCAAGAAGGGACATATTCAACATTTTTTTTTTCAGTTTTTCTAACCAATAGCTAGTGATAAGGGTTATTCTATGACTCCATGATCTGGATAAGGACCACCCGTTTCTCATTAGTTAGGGAACTAGAGTTCTTCAGGCCGTTCAAGCGAAAGTGGAGGTCATGGATGCAGTGGTCCAACACATGATCTTCAACACCCAAAAGGTGGATCAGTTTAGGGTTCACAAGGCCATGGTGCATGCTTGGATTTTGTAGTAGAGAAGATCATGTATGAGCAGGATCACAGACCCTCTACAGTTCGAGGTATAATCCTCATTGCCTCAGTTTTAGCTACCGAATTTCTTGATATTGGGGATACCCATAGTTTCATATCTATTGCTATTGTAGAGATATTTCTTCTCTTTATCATTTCTTATGCTAATTTTTTGATGCAAGACAATCCATTGGGAACTAGAATAGCTTGGGTACATGAGTGCAAGGAGTGCTCTCTTGAGATTGGTGGGCATCACTTCTTTTGGGACTTCTATGTCTTAGAGATGATAGGCTATGATGCAATTCTTAGAATGGACCGTTTAGTTCACTTCTAGGCTGTTATTGATTTCTATCACCGTAGAGTGAGTTTTATATTACTTGAGGGTGGTTCATTTCTACATAATGGTGAATGGGATGTCCAGGCAAGTAGAGCGGGACCCGAGCATCATGGGTTGGGAGTAGTTATAGCCCAGATTTCTAGTCTATATTTGGATGTCCATGGGACTTCACAGATGGACTTTTCTCTAGTGGTGGATCTTTTATGATATGTATTTATAGAAGAATTTTAAGGTTTTCTTCCTGCCAAGGAGGTGGAATTTTCTATTTAGATCATGCCATGAGTGGTACCTGTCTCCATTTCCCCTTATAGGATGGATACACTAGAGTTATAGGATCTCAAGAAGAAGTTGGAGGTGTTATAGAGAAATAGTTTTATCTGACCCAATACTTCTCCATGGGGTTCACCTATCCTTTTTTCAAATAAGGTGGATGGTACCCTCAGAATTTTTATGGGTTATTGGATGATGAACAAGTTGGCAGTCAAGAACCGAAATCCCTTTCCAAGGATTGACAATCTCTTTGATCAGCTTCATAGATCCTAGGTGTTCTCAAAGATTAACATGAGGCCTGGATACATTAAGTTGTGTGTTAGACTATCTAATATACCTCTTATAGCTTTTCAGATTAGGTATGGACTATACAGGTAAGTGGTTATGCTGTTCGGTATCATAAACGTGCCTGTAGTTTTCATGGAACTAAAGAATCGAATGCTCTGTCCATTCTTGTATTCTTTTGTGGTAGTCTTCATGGATGATATATTGGTGTACTCTCACACTTGACACAACCATGCCACACATCTCGAGATCGTTCTGAGTGCACAGAGAGAGAACCATTTATAAGATATTCTCTAAAAATATCACTTTTGGATGGACCAAATTCACTTCTTTGGTCATGTTATCTCATAAATAGGAGTATCAATATAATAAGAGAAAGTGAGATAAGTAGTTTCATGGGAGAAGTCAAAGAACATCTTTGAGGTACAATATTTTATAGGGTTGGCTGGACAATACATGCATTTCATACCGGACATTTCATGCTTAGCAGTTCCACTGAAGGGCTAGACTAAGAAGGGAGTGATGCACTTATGGTCTGATTCTTGTGATTCATCCTTTTAGGAGCAGAAAGGGAGGTTAAATTCTGCACTGATACTTTTATTGCTAGATCCGAGCAAGAGATATACTATTTATTGTGATGTATTATGTTTCAGGTTGGAGCTGTGGTTATGTAGGGAGAAGGAGTCGCTGCATATGGGTCTTAGTAGTTGACGACACATGAGATTAATTACCCGACACACGATCTCGATTTGTATTCAGTTGTTCATGCTTTACACTGTTGGAGACATTATCTTATAGGGGAGCATTTTTTGGTTTTCAAAAACCACAAATGTCTCAAGTATATCTTCAATCAACGTGACCTGAACACGAGACAACAAATACAGGTTTAATAACTTTAGTCCTTTCACTTTGAGCTTGACTACACACCTGGGAAAGGCAACATAGTGGCTAATGTGATGAGAAGGAAGACACAGTTATAGGTAGTCTAGGAGGCCAGTAGTGAGTGGATGCTTATGGCTCTGTTCTCATAGATGGATTTAGAGGTTCACGATAGGAATGGGAAGACGTTCCTTTCTTATATAGTTTTTACCTCTACTCAACTAGATCGAGTGAGAATGAGGCAAATATTTTATTCTAAAGGCCTAGTTCTACGGGAGAGTGTGTCAGGAGAATACCCTATTTCTGGATGGATAGTAGGGGAGGATGATATCTTTCATTTTTATAGACATGTGTGGGTATCAAAAAACATGCATGAGGAGATGATATGGGACTTTCATTCTTCAGTTTGGGTAGTACATCCTGGTGTCACCATGATGTATCTAGATCTACACCATTAGTATTGGTTGCCAGGTATGAAGATAGATGTTTCTGGGTTTGTCATGAGAATTTCCTCCTGTCAGTAGGGGAAGGTAGAGCATCAGTGACCAATAGGTATTTTTCAGTAGTTACCCATTCCTTAGTGGAAGTGGAATAATGTCATGATGGACCTCATGATAGGTTTACCAAGGTCGCCTTGAGGGAAGGATGCAGTTTGGGTTGTCATTGACTGACTCACGAAGGTTGCTCACTTCTTGCGGATCAAGGAGACCGTCAGTGTTGATGAGTTGGGAAGGTTGTACATCCGAGAGATTGTACCTCAATATGGGGTTAGAAACTCCATTGTTTCATAAAGGGACACCTATTTTACTTCTCGTTTCTAGAATGGACTACAAAACGCTTTGGGTATACATGTACATATGACTATGACTTACCATCCCCAGACAGAAGGCCAGTATGAGTGTATGATACAGGTGTGGGAGGACATGCTTCGGGCATGCATCCTCGCTTTTGGAGGTTCTTGGGAGAAGCACATACCTCTTGGGGAGTATTCCTACAATAATAGTTTTCATGAAAATATTTATATTGAAACATATGAGGCCTTGTATGGTAGGCCATGCTGATCACACCAATGTTGGATGGAGGCTGGAGAGGCAGCTATGCTGGGACCTCGTCTTGTTTAGGAGACCACAAAGTAGGTAGAGTAGATTCAGAAGAGGATGGATACTACACAATCATTATATAAGTCTTATGCTGATCAACGAAGATGACCTCTAGAGTTCAAGGTCAGAGGTCTAGTTTTCCTATGTGTCACATCGAGGTTGGGACACAGGAGGATTAGGAAATATGCGAAGCTTTCATCGAGATATGTTGGACAGTTTGGGGTTTTGGAGAGAGTCGTGCCAGTTTCTTATCCGTTGCAGTTACCTCAGAGGTACCAGTTTGTGCCTGACATCTTCCACATTTCTCCATTGAAACATTATTTCTCAAACCCGTCTCATGACTTTCATTCAGTGGAGGATGAGTTGGAGGTGGAAGCATCGTTAGATATGCATCATATCTGGAATGTTGATCATAGTGAAAAGGTTCTCCGTGGCCGGTATGTTCCTATGGTATGAGGTCAATGACAACATTGGTGAGTACAGGACACAATATGTGATAGGGATGCCAATGTATGATCAATGTGGCCAGAGATGTGGAAAGATTCTTCTTATACGGTGACCTTATAGGGAAATTCCGGGACAAATAAATTTAAGGGGGGAATATTGTAAGAACCCTGATATTCTTTTCAACTATGTATATCATTTATTTTTGTTTTTGAGGAAAAGAGGATTTTCTAGAAATTTCAGGAGTACACACCGTGTATTTATAAGTACACGCAGTGTACCCGATTGTCGCGGGTAGCCGTGTGCTGGCCGTGTAATGGCCAAGCACATGACCATGTGGGATGACTTAGAGACTGCTAAAATTGGGGCTCGGTAATGGCATATACAATCCATGTAATTTTATAAGACCCACCATGTACTTTTTTTTTTCAATAAATGGATTGGGGTCGCACCTCATTCAAAAAAATACCTTCTCCTTCATTCATCTCATCCAAGAGAGACCGTATGACGCGATTCTTCTCTGAGCCCTTGACCCATCATCCATTCTCAGAATCGAACACTACAGATTGCGTTGGAATCAACACAGCCAGATCTTCCTTCTTTTAGAGCCTCATTTACTGATTTCTCCACTTTCTTGAGATATTCATTGTCGAGTAATTTTAGAATTTTTGTAGATATGTGGAGTTATAGGGAGATTCAAGTGTAGAGGTTCACATATATCAATCATACAACGCCGAGGTAGGTGGTGTGTGACATTACGTAGTAAGTATTTGAGTTATATGTGGAAAAGTGCCCATTACCTTTGTTCGGGGTATTGTGTGTTTATGGTTTTTAGCCTTGTTATTGTATGCTCTGCCTTTGGTGACAATTAGAGGATTTATGATTGTAAATAGGGTTATTTACCTTGCTATGGATGTGTTGCCCATATCTTCTTGATATTGACCATTTGGTATAGATTTTCCTATTAGGATGCTTTACTTTTCATGCCTAGTAGTGTTAGGGTGGAGTTGTTTTTATCTGACATGTTGTGAGATGATGTAGACTATTAAGCCAAGTAATTCATGAGGTTTACTTTGGTTTCCATATATCATTTGGGCACAATTGACTTACATAAGGCTGTGTGACCTGTTGTAATAGAACATAGGGGGAATGGACCATGAGGGCTTCCCGAGGGTGTCTGTTTCATTTTACGTTTCCAGACCATAGGGGGGATCGACTTTGTGCTCTGTCATATTTCAAATAGGTCCTCTTTGGGAGACCACAAGGGGAATTGGGCATTGAGTTCTTCCCCAAAGTGTCTATAGTCACCTATACTAGACTATAAGGGGAATTGATGGTGAGTTCTTCCTAAGAGATTATATGAAAAAGATGAACACGGGGGGTTAGACTGTGAGTAGTTCCTAGAGTATTTATTGTGTTTGATGTTGAACCATAGGGGTTAGGATGTGGGTACATCCCATATGGTTACTTGTGTTTGTTAATGTTCTTACTTTGATAATGGAAATAAATTTAATTGAAACTATATGATTGTTTAATTTTGAGTCCTTCCTTGTTTATTGATTCATTTTTTATATTGCCTGCCATATATATTCACTGACTATTAGGCACATATCATTGGGTGGTGTCCTACTGGGATTCGTCTCACACCATTTTTGGGTCATGATTTTGGGCCCAAAAGGATTATATTGTTACGGGTCTAGATAAGGGTAATATCTCTTATACATTAGGTACTTGACTACTATAAAGCTGGAGAGCATGGGACCATGCTGAGGCTTGCGATGCTGTGGGAGTTTATTTTTTACTTGTACATTGTTTTAGTTATGTATAAAATATTGTGACTTGTTTGGATTCTTTCCTAGAAATATGTATCTTGAAACATATATATATGTTCTCTAGTTGTTTATTACTTCTAGTCTTCTGCTGTTTACTTATTGCATGTTATTACTGCTTCTGCTATTGTTATCTGTTTATTTCTGGTGCATTACTCATCCACTTAGGGCATAGTTTCCTCACTATCACACTAAAGGCCCTCGCTTCTAGATTTAATCCTCTGGAATTTGGAGAAATGAGTGTGAGTCCATGTGACCAACTGGGTACAGGGCACCTTTGGGAGGCTCCTAGAACCGGGATGCTACATCAAGGGCTATGGTCTATGTAAGACTAAGCATTGGATGATCGTGGTGAATCCAAAGAAAAACATATGGTGGAATCAAGATTATCTTTTACTTTATTAATTACATGATGTTGATTTACATGTAGCACCAAATTGAGATACAAAGTGGTATTTAGATTAACAAAACAATGTACCATACCTAGTGGGAGTTGGGTCATTGGTGCGTCGATGCATGGTTGTGATACTTGTGGACGGTGAAAATGGTTTTTGAATCAAATAGATAAATTCATTCATAGTTGGTTAGAAATTTGTTATATATGTTAAATATACTTAATGATTCTTCTTTGGATTAAGGTATAATAATTAGTGGCCTCATAGAGAATCGGTTTCTCAAACCAGGGACTATTGTAGGGAGAATATTTGAATGTACCGACTGGTGTATTTCCATGAACCTAAATATGGTGGGATGGAACCACATCGAGCTTGCCATTTTGAAAATGAATTTTGTGTTAATATCATATGTGAACTTTTGAGAATGTTAATTTTTTTTGATTTTCATTATTTATACGAGACTCATGGTCTTAGTTTCAAATCAAGAACACGGTGTTGGTATCATGCTGAAACTTTTTTATTGCATTGACATAGTGTAATTGAATTAACAACATCATGCATTTTGTTTAAATATAGATAATATTTAACCAATTAGTGATTCCTATAGTGGGGATAATGTTGATGCTACCAGAGTTATCTATTGAGGATAATATGGTGTTTTAGGTTTAATGGAAGTAGTAATCACAATGTCATGTTTGAGAACAATAAGGTATTGTTTTGGATTCTGATGTTAATCTTTAGATTTTAAAAATAGTTTCAAGATGGGAATTCATGAGTGATAATATCCTTGAGGAATCATCAGGTATTTAATGATATAATTTGAAAGTAATTCTTGTAGAAAATACCAAGGAATATTAGTATGTACGATTCATGTAATACCAAAGATTCATGGGTAGGAGAAGTAATACGGTGGATAGATTGCAATGGATTATATTGTGATGTGTATGAAACTTGATTGGAAATTTTAATAAATTCATTATAGAAAGGTTTTTTTTGAAAACCAGAATCAAATTTTTTTTAGAGTGTTTCAATATTTCAAAATGGTGTTTTAGAATGTGATCCAAAACTCAAATGATGACCCATGGGCCTGAGAGGCCACAAGAGGAGTGACCAGTGCCCCAAGATTGCTCAATATTTACAAAAAGGCATTTTCACCTAATTAATATGGTATTCATGATGTGAGAATGTTTCACAGGGTGTTTAGAGATGGTTTATGCTGTGAAAATGGAGTTAGAAGGCACTGCCTAAGGAATCACGATGTGACACTATGATTCATGTTGTGACACATTCTAAGTAGGCTGAGTAAATGATTTTACCTAAATAATATTAATTTAAAACCATTTTTCACATTGTGAACATATCCTAGGTAGTTTATTGGAGGGTTTAATAGAGCGTACATACCTGTTACTCTTATATTTCATCCCTGAAATATCCTAAATTGATTTTATACATGAATGTGTGGTTTTGGAAACTCTAAGATTCTCCAATCTCATTACTCCATCATTTGGGTTTCCTTTCATTATGATGGATGCCTCTTGGTTTTTCAATTCACTTGGAATTTCATGATGTATATTTATAATTTATTTCATTTTTATCATGGCTTTATTCTTATTAGAAAGCATTAAAGGAAATTCCAAAAGATACAGAAGTATTTGTATGAGGATTATGATACTTTGATGAATATAGAAAGAGGATGTCATTTTGGTGATGAAAAAGATCTATTGACGGGTGTTTCAGTGAAGGTATCTAGTTAATTGATATAATTATTCTCTAATTAAATTATATTGAATTGGTTATGGATGTGTTATTTTGTAATATGAATTTTTATGGGTTTGGAGTTCAATTAACTTAGTAGACATTCCATCGGTGGTGGGTCAATGTTCTAGATAGACAGTGGAACTAGGTAAGTCCTTCAGTAGTTATGCCTTCAAACCTTGTTGTGTGTTTTTCATTTATTTATTTAATTAATTATAATTCATTTATAATTTATTATTTTGGAATGAGTGACCTTTAGATTTTAAATCATGTGATTGATGCCTAATAGAATCGGATGGACTCCAAAAAATCAATTGGGATTTTCTTGGATTGGAGTTGACTCCATTTAAGGTAAGTGGTCCCATGTACTGTACAATTGTGTATTAATGTGTGTTTATTATCATGAGGTATAGGGTTCACCACTTTAGGTGAAAAAGTATGATTCTGATATAGATTTTTAAATGATAATTATTCTTATTTAATTAATGGTACAAGAGTATTAATTAATTAAATGAACATGATTGATGTAATTGGACAAAGTGAAAATGGCCCTAAAGGACCATTGTGATCTAGATTAATTCTGGCCACTAATTTCCATAGCTGGACCACATTAAAGTACCTTAGAATACATGGAAATCTTGAGGTATGTTTTTATGATACATGAGAACTAGAGCCTATTAAAACATGTTGATTTATAGGTCTCATGAGTGTAGTGTGTTTATCCCTAAGAGACTGCATATATTTATCATTCCATGTATATTCTTTGATATCATGATAGAACATGTTTGTTTTTATCATAAGTGTTTCTACTGTGACTGATGATAACATGCCTTGTTCTATATATATTTTTACTATTTTCCATCATGTGATACTAATTTGGAGTAACCTGTTGACCATGATGGATTGCACACACAAGTCAATGCATGTGTATCCAAAGAGATTATTTATGATGTTTTATTCCTCGAGTATGCTTCCTAAACTTGTGGTGTGATGTTCATTAAACATCACAAGTATCTTTATTTTTCTACAAATACTCTATAAGTTATTCTATTTGATGATTACCTCATATTCCATACCTTGTTTTGTATGTCAGTAAGCCTTCCTAGGCATTGTTTTTTTCTTGTAATAGGTAGGGAATTGTGACATGATTTACCCACAGTGGGGGTGTGCACATGACTTATAGTGATGGAGATAGTGGACCAGATCCATGGGAGGAAATATAATGATGTCATGGAATTTTGTGTTGTGGATTCACTCTATGAATGTAGTATAAGTATCAGGTTTCATATTTTTAAATGATTGTTGAGTAGGTAACTTGATGCTTATTATTATGCTGAGAATCCTACTATACATGATGTCTGGGAAATACCGAGTCACATGTATGTATGATTCCATGAGGGTGATGAGAAATAGATTCACTAAAGCTAAAGCTATTTTGGTTATTTATAAAATCCTTGTATTATTCTTAAAACAGAGAGATGAAGTAGGTACTTCTATGGTTTATGGTTTCATGGTAAGCACAAACCCACTTTCGAGATAGTTGTTATTTATTTTGTGTGTTTGGTGATTGTATACTATGTTTTGAAGATATGAATTTCCATTTGAATATTTTCTAATCAAATCACATGAATGTACAATGAATATTTCTGGTTGGATAGAAGACCACATAGGGGGTGTCTAACTGAGTTGTACAAACACCCTACATGGGTGTCCACGACACTTGTGTACCAGAGTAGTGCCCTCTTATTTCATGTATAGGTTGGGATATAGACCATGTTGATTATATAGAATGATAGCTCACTATAACACTAGATACATGGATAAGATGTGTCTTAGAGTGGTATTCGAGCCTCTTGTTCTTTATTATTTTCCTATTTGTATGTGCATTAAACCCTAAGAAAAATTAGTTCCTTATACCTAGGCTTGAGTTTTTTGTTTCTACATATATCCATAATGTTAGAATGTCATTAATTTATACTTACTCTAATAGTATACTATATACATGTGGGGATATTTATTTTTATTGCATATTCTAGTTGAGGGTATTTTCTCCCAATGGTTTTACTTGAGACCCTCACAGCTGGTCAATAGTCTATAGAGTATGGGGAGTTCAGGCTGAGGTCATGTGGCATTCCATATAGTACATGAGGATTTGGGTCTTGATATTATAGATACAATATTCAGTGGTTTGAAACCAATTGTTTGATGGGAATTAACCCCGATAGACTTAAGTATCTATTAATAAAACATTCAATGTGTTATCAATGTGGAATTAGTAATTAGATACACCCATCAATATTATGGTTTTGATAAGAAAAGAAAGAAAGAATTCAATGGGAATTATAATAAAAAAACACTGGAGGGAAGAATTTCATTTTTTCCTTGATTCCATAAGTGTGGAATGAATCATGAAGGGATTTTTATTATGGGGTAGGTAAACTTTTTAAGCAAGTAAAAAAATTCCTTTTGTAAATGAAATTACAATTTAAATGGAAAAAGTTAATAATGATTTAAATGGAGATAAATCTGCAAAGAATGAGTCACCTTCACTGTAATAATTTAATTTCAAAGAGTATGAAAATTATACTAACTAGTGATTGAACTGAAGGTTTAATGATGATGATCAATGTCAATAACCTCATAATCCCAAAGATAAAGTGAAATATCATGAGATCACTATTTCTATTGTGGGGTGAAATTAGAATGTTGGGAAATGTACACATTCCATCATAAATATAACTAGTAATAACTTATTTTATTTTGGTTTTACCCGCTCTTGTATATTGTGATATTTTTTAATGGTATCACATTACCACCCCAATAGTTAAATGTTTAAATAGTAGTAAAAAAACCAAATGCTATGTTGATCATGTCTCAAGACTATGAATCTTCATAAATTTATGATTATGGGAATGTTCTCCCTTGAAATCAAGTTACTCTTGTTCTAATTGATTTGGAAGTGATTTTTTTTCATTTATTGGATTTATTAATATACATCCCATTTCATTTTCCATGATAGGGATGTAACATTTGATATTCTAAACAAAACTATGATTATCTATTAGTGTGAGGTTAAATATGAAATTCCAATGGAAATTACATATGTGTAATGGGTCTTGATTCCTATTCAATTGGGGTATTTATCTTAGATGGTTTTGAATAAACTAAATATCGAGGATATGATTAATTTATGAAAGGTTTTGGGTGTATTTATAAGAAATTTACCTTTTATTATTCCAAATAAGGAAGTCATTTTTTTTGTATAACTCATACATGGTTGTATAAATATTTCAAAGACTCCATATATAATCCGCCCTGAGTGAGTGGCAGAAATTGATGAAGAAAAATTATAAGGATCTTGATAAAGGATTCATTCAACCATGGGTGTCAACATGGTGTGTACCTGTACTCCTTTTTAAGAATAAAGATGAATAAATGTGACTCTAGATTGATTATTTGGAACATAACAAGATCACTATCAAGAATATGTATCCTATACCACTATTAATGATTTGTTTAATGTATTACAAGAGTTTAAGATTTTTCCAAGATTGATCTACAATTTGGATGCTATTAATTGAGGTTAAAATTTGATGACATAACCAAGATAGCCTTCTAATTGAGGCATGAATATGATGAATTTATAGTCATTCCAATTGGTTTATAATTACAATGATATATTTTTTGATTCAATTAAAATAGTATATATAGATTACATTGATCAGTTTGTAGTTGTCATTATAGAAGATACTATCATATATTAAAAGATCATGGAAGATAATGAAAATCCCCCGAGGATTGTACTGATGAAGCAAAGGACGAATAATATGTGGAAAAAATTTAACAAATTCTAATTTTTGATATATAAAGATTCATTTTTGTGTCCTATAATCTCAATAGAGGGTGTAATAGTGAATCCATCAAAGGCTGTTGTTATTAAACATTGGTCTTAACTGGCCACTAAGGCCGAGATCCATAGTTTTAATGGATTGGAGGGATATTATCATTTTATTCTGAATTTTTTTTCATGAATATCTAATCGATTCACAATGTTAACTTTGAAATAAATTAATTTCATTTGGGATTATTAATGAGAATAAAATTTTAGGGAACCAAAGATAATATTGGTCCACAAAAAAATGGACACCATACAATAAAGTGGGTAAGGGATTGTGATTTATTATGGTGTTTCAGAAAAGGGTATGAGATGTGTTCTTATAAATAATTGTTTTGTGATAGATTATTCAACATTCCAATTGATGGTTTAGGATAAAATTACCATACTCATGATTTGGAGTTTAGAGAAGTAATCAATGAATTAATGACATGGAAGAAATATATTTACAAATAATGTTGTAACATATATACTAATCAAAAAATTTTAAATTATATATTAAATTATAATGAGTTCAATATGAACCGAAGAATATGATTGGAGTGGATTAGAGATTACTACTACTCAATACATTGACACCCTATGAAAGTGCACTAGGTGGATGATGCTTTGTGTCAAAAGTAACATGAAATATTATCAATCATAAAGATGAAAATGTAAGGGTTGGTGTAATTAGAACCAACTTTTTTTTTACTTTGATTACATGAATGTAAACCTTTTATATATTGTTCATTGTTCTTCATGACTATAATATAATAATGTCCTAAAGTATTTGTTGCATTGATATGGTCATGGAAGATCCGCACTATAATGAGAATATTGAGATGTTATAACAATATTCTTAAATAAGGTACTATGGTTGGATGACATACTATGATAAGACACAATGTATACAGAGTGTCATGTGTGAGTACTCGTAAGAAGGCGAGACTCTCTCTCAATGAGTTCATACTTGGTAATCTCCAAGATGGAAGATTATGAGAACAAAGCCACCAGTAGAAATTCTGCATGTCTTGGTGTCATCAAAAATTGCTATCTACAAGTGTGTGTAATGGTCTTTAGACATGAATATTATAATTAAGTCATGTCATGACTCGCGCACTTAGATTTGCTGACGAAAACCATCAGGAAGAGAGTTGGAAGGAATTATGGTACGTTGGGTGTGTCACGAATGACATGTCGTTAATGGATAAGTTGAGGAATTATTTTTACGTTAAATATTTATGGAATTAGATATCTCGGTCAATTTGGTTGAAATAGAAATGTCACCCAAATTACATGGCCATGATGTCATGATGATTTTATTACTAGAAGTCAAAGAATAACTAATCAAGCATATAGGTTTATGAAACTTCCATGAAACCTACTTGATAAGATATTAAGACAAAGGGATTAAATTACCCAATAAGCGTTTGTAAGAGGTGACATGTCAATTCAGTGTCAAATTATTTATCTAGGGTTCTTGGACTCGTTGGTAGACATTAATCTTGGATTTTAGGCTAGCCCGCATAATGCCAATGAGAAAGAGGCCTAGAGGATCCCATAGTAAGTGTATCCAAGTATCTCAAGTAGAATAAAATTTATTCCCATATGTGGTTTAATAATTATTCAAGGAATCCTAAATTGTTATAATGTTGGAGGAAGAATAAAATGAAAACAAGTACACACCATGTATTAATGATTACACGCCATGTAGTTTTTCCAGTCCGTATTTTGAGGAAATTTCATTTTATTAAATGATATTTATTATAATCAACATGGGTGTATGTCAAGGAATTAATGATTCGATATGGGTTTTTCAAAATAGTTAGTGAAATGAATAAAACACATAACACATTTATTTATTGTCATAACTCTACAACCTCAAACTCGATTATAAATATCCTCACAACCCCAACTCTTTTCCATGAATCATTGTGACACCAATTCTGGAGAATTCACTCAAGACCGAAAGAACTCCATCCTCAACGAATGCTCACATGATCGAGAGAGATCAACCTCTATCGGATCAAGGGGATCTAAGGCAGACAACGCAAAAAAATGCTTCTCCATGCTAGAACATGGAGATTCCATTGGCCACGTCTAGAGATATGTGGTGCACGTGTTGATCACTACTAGAGGAAGTCTACACTTGGCTTCTACGACACAATGCCGAATCACATTGGAACGTGATCCGAAATATAAATGAAGAAAGAATGCCATAAAAGGTACTTATTTTCAATTAATTAAATTAATTATAATCAACATGTGATTATCCTTCCATTATGGTTCCATGACTTTTCTTCTTATTTGTCTGTTTCTATGATTCGATCCATGGGGACTGGCATTTATCGTCATATTGATCCCGGATTGATCATTGAAAATGAAAAAAATACAAGTTGGAACATCCACCCATGAGCTTCTGCAGGGCCCAAGACCTTCCAGTGGTATCAGAGAAGGTCACAATGTTGATTATAGTATTTTAATTTTCATTGATAATTTATGCATTTATTTTTGATTCAATTCAAGATAAAGAGTTATATAAAACTGAATGAATGATATCTGTTCTTCATCCTTCGTTTCTCAATTCACATCATAGAAACTAAATTTTGATTTTAATTTTGATTAAATTAAAAATGAGGAACTCATCTGGAGGTGTCGTTCTTTCTCTCTGTACAACACAAGAATACACGGAGTGTAGTGAAAACTACACGCTGTGTACATAGGTTCAATGGACAGGTACTGGTCCGCCAAACCACACCGTCTGAATTGAATGTAACTAAGTTTTTAATGCACAATGTTGACCAGAAATGAATGGTGTATGGGAACCAGAATACACAGCGTGTATCTTGAATCAACACGCCATGTAGTCCGATCTGGCCCATGTGAAACTGTGTACAAGGAGAAGCTGTGTTCCGCGAACACAGGATTACCAGGCCGGAAACCGCATAACAAGGAAGTACACGCCATGTTAGATTAATCTACCCCCATATACTCTAATATTTCCAAAGTACAGAAAACACGCCAAATCCCCCAGTGTGTACTTTGGATAAAGGGTGAAAAATACACAGCATGTAGGCTCTATTACACGCCGTGTAATTTCAAGAAATGGAATTTCACTAGGCTTCCTCCAAAAGTACAACGTCTTCTATATGGAATATGGATGAGAATAATCTCAAGGAAATTCAGAAAGGAATTTAGGATAAGGAATTGATTAATTATAAGATCATAATTAATTGAATTCAATCACGACTTATCATGAATAAATATAACGATTAAAATAATTTGAATCCTAAATATGCATAAATGTCATTGCATGATATGGATGATCATGAGATAGAACAAAGACCATTTTTATGTGTGAATGGTTTCATTTAAATTTGTTTAATTTAAATTCATTGGTATGCGAGCCTTCTTCTAATAAAATGTAGGGCATGCGTGCCCATGGTTTCTTTAATGTAAACTCCATATAATGGAGGATCTTCCAATCCAGCGGAGACGGTTCAAAAATCTGTAGCTGAGGCGAAACCAACCCAAGAAGATGCAAAGGTGGACATATGGGAGCTGCAAAACACGAACCTTTGTGTTCGAGGTGTTTTCCCTAGGTCAGGGTTACCTTATCAAAACCACAAGAAAATATAACCAATAGAAGCTAATGATCATGCCTTCTTATTTTATTTCCATCTCATTTCATGGTTTATTTATTATGTATGTGTTATCGTGTTCACATAATTAATGAAATAAAAAAGCATGCAAAGATGGATTAAAATAAAAATTAGACTATGCATAAACATTATCAGAACAAGGTTAATCACTTAAGAAAGCATCACTTAATATTAGCAAGCATGGGATAATGAAAAACTATGCATAAAGAATACAATCCCTCAAACACCATATTATGTCAGACCAAGCCATCTGTTACTTGATTAAGGGAAAGTCTCAATAAATATATGTATTTGACCAACCCTTTTTGGGACACTTACTTTAATAAAGGAAGCTCTTACGAACGTTTCGGGTTGACTTTACATTTTTCATTAAGAGGAGTAGCCCTTGAGAGAGTTTTTGTAAAATGTGGGAAAGTGTTTAGGAAATACAAGTCAGGATTTCAGGATTTGGGAGTCCACTCAATAGATCACGGAACTTTATGCTCACAGTTGCCAAAGACCTGCCTACCTAAATACCTTCAAATTTCTTGAACACCCCTTGTTGGGGTTATGCGAAGAGGAATATTGATCCTTACCACTAGAATGTCAAAGAAACTAGACATTTCGAGTTCAATGGTGAGGGCCATTGGGACTTGATAAAATAGTGTGAGAATTAATAAATTCCTTTATAATTATTCATAAAATGTAATTAAAAGGTACTGATAAATCTTCTATTTTCTTTTGTAGAATCAATATGACACGCTCGTCAACCACATTTTTTCTACGATCAATTCTGGACAAAGACAATATCCTCACTGGAAGAAACTTTTAGGAATGGTCTGGGAACCTTTGGGTTATCCTACACCATGAACGAATGTTTTACATGCTGGATTCCTCACTTATTCATTCTTCTTCCCAAGGGGCGAGTGATCTAGATTTCATGATATATGATCAACATTTGAACGATTCACTCAATGTACAATGTTTGATTCCATCATCAATATCTTGTGAGATCATAAAGTCTCATGAAGACATGGATGCATATAGAATGCTCAAGCACCTCCGTGGTCTATACCAGGAGAGAGCATGGTAGGAATGGTTTGAGATCCCCAAGGCTCTATTTCAGAGCATGATTAGAGAGGGCTGCCCAGTCGGGCCTCATGTAGTCATGCTCATTGGCTACATTGAGCCCTTTGAGGTTCTAGGGTTTACACACCTCGAGGAACTGGGTACTGATCTCATTCTCTTATCACATACCCAGAGCATCTCTAACATTGTTGGAAATTTCAACATGAACAACATTTAGATGTCTCTATCTTCTCTTCTTATCCATATTCTCCATATGGACAATGAAATGAAGCATGAAAAGCCTTATGTACTGATGGTGAATAAAATGAAAGGGAAGGTGATGAAATTTAAGCCCAAATCTTCTTCAAGGCCTTCCATGAAAAGGAAAATCAATGGGGAGGCATGAGAACATGATGCTATTTGTTTCACATGTGGAAAGAAGGGCCACTGGAAGAAAAAGTGAACCCACCCAAGGAATCCAGGGGAAGCTTCAAGAGCGTTTGTCATTGATTGCAATGTATCAGTTTCTACAAATTGGGTATTAAATACTACTTGTGGTGCTCACATATATATCCAAATACAGGAACCAAGTTGATTCAGGAAGATTGATCAAGGGGAGGTGGATCTACAAGAACCCAACAGAGCCAAAATTACTGCTGTAGCTGTCGGGGACTACCACCTCACATTGCCAACTGGAATGATCTTGGTGTTAAAGGGTTGTTATTATGTTTCTACAGTTACTAAAAACATTATTTCAGTATCCAGATTAGATATTGATGGATTCATCTTTAAGATTGTAAATTAATGTTTCTACTTTTAAAAAGATTGCATTTGTTTTGGTAGAGGACATTTATATAACGTTCTTTATGTGTTAGACTACACAATCCCAGTAAAGGAAATCGATGATAAAGTTAATTCACATGACTCTTACCACACCAAAATTTGGCATCCCTAACTAGGTCATGTCAATGAGAAACATTTGAAAAAATTATATCAAGATGGGTATTTAGATTCTTTCAAACTAAAACCACTTGGTGTATGTCATGCGTGTCTACAAGGAAAAATGATCAATGCCGCATTTAATGGGAAAGGTGAAAAGGCTAAAGAGCTTCTAGAATTAGTTCACACAGATGTATGCAGACCATTTCCAATTAAAGCAAGGGATGAGTTCTGGTACTTCATAACTTTTACTGATGATTTTTGTAGATATGGATATATTTACTTAATGAGGTATAAGTCAGATTCTTTTGATCGGTTCAAGGAATAACAGAATGATGTTGAGAACCAGCTTGGTAAGTAGAATAGGAAACTCCGCTCAGATAGAGTAAGAGAATATCTTAATCAATACTTCATTGATTTTTTACAGGAGTTTGGGATTCTATCTCAACTCACTCCTCCTTACATGCCTCAGTGGAATGGCATATGTTAAAGGAGGAACCACACCCTGTTGGACATGCTGAGATAAATGATGAGTCATGTGAGTCTTCCATTATCCTTTTGGGGATATTCATTACAAACAGAAGCAAACATACAAAACCAAGTACCACCTAAATCTATAAATTGTATTCCATACGAATTATGGAGTGGACGCAATTCCATTTTATCAAATTTACATGTGTGGGGTAGTGAATCATTTTTTGAGGCCTCTTCAGGTTACAAGATTTCACCCCAAGGCAAAAAGTGTATCTTTATAGGATATCCTAAGGAAACAAGGGGATATTACCGATACAACCCCTTAGATAAAAATGTAACAGTTGCATGACATGCCATATTCCTTGAGAGGGATCATATCTCCAAAAGAGATAGTGGTAGAGTGATAGAATTCGATGAAGTAGAGGATGAAGATAAATATTAGTTGGTACAGGAACAAATTCCACAATGCCCTGTGGAAGAACAATCTGTACCAGAGACACAAAAATTGCGTACGAGCACGAGAAATGTGAGTGAACCAGAATGATATTATTTTCTTGTCACTAATGATGGTGGATTATTATTGTTTGACAACGATGATCCAATTACCTATAAATAAGTAGTTTAAGGCACAAAAACTACCTAGTGTCAAGAATCCATGAATTCTGAAATGGATTCCCAGAACCAATACAAAGTCTGGATTTCAGTAGATCTTCTAGTTGATGTAAATCATATTGGTAATAAATGTGTAATCAAGAACAAACTGGACATGGAGGCGAATGTCAGCAGCTATAAGGCACGACTGGTTTCAAAAGGTTTTAGACAGCGTCAATGAATTGACTATGGTGAAACCTTTTCACCAGTTGCGATGTTGTAATCCATTAGAATCTTATTGGCCATTTCCTCTTACAATGACTATGAAATTTGGAAAATGGATGTCAAAACAAAAATCCTTAACGGGAACCTCTAGGAAGATGTCTACATGATACAACCTAAAGGGTCTGTGACTCCAGAGGATTCCAAAAAGGTATGCAAGTTGCATAAATCCATTTATGGATTAAATCATGCATCAAGGTAATAGAACATTCGTTTTAATGAAGCCGTAACATAATTTGGATTTGTTAAGAATGAATGTGAGCCTTGTGTCTACAAAAGGTTTAGTGGGAGTGCAGTTGTTTTCCTAATATTATATGTTGATGACATATTACTAATTGGAAAAGAAGTACCAATCTTACAATTAGTTAAGGAATGGTTGGAAAAATACTTCTCTATAAAATAATTGGGTGAGGTAGTATATATTCTTGGGATCAAGATCCATCATGATAGATCTAAGAGAATGCCAGGCTTGAGTCAAAGTACATACATTGACTAGATACTAAAGAGATTCTGTATGGAACAATCCAAGAGGGGAATTTTTCTAGTGTCACATGGTATTCATCATTCCCAGAAAATGTGTCCTTAGAAACATGAGGAAAGGAAAAAATGGCAAGGATTCCTTACGCATACGTGATTGGGTCAATCCTGTATTCTATGATATGTACAATTCAAGATGTTTATTACACATTATGTGCAGTAGGAAGATATCAAGATGATCCAGGAGACCACTATTGGATGGATGTCCAAACTATCCTTAAGTATCTGAGGCGTACTAAGGATATGTTCCATGTTTATGGAGGAGATGAGGAACTAGTCATCAAAGGACATGTAGATGCTAGTTTCTAGAATAATCAGGATGACAAGAAGTCGCAGACTGGATACATATTTAGTTTGAATGGAGGTGGAGTGAGCTGGAAGAGCTCAAAGCAAGGTGTGGTCACAGATTCTACAGAAGATTTCGTGTATATCATAGCTTCTGAAGCAGCTAAAGAAGCGGTATGGATGTAAATCTTCATCCAAGAGGTGGATGTAGTACCAAGTAGTAAAGATAATATCACACTCTATTGTGATAATACAGCAATAGCAGCACTTGAAAAAGAGCCAAGGTCACATCAGTGGAAAAATCACATACTTCAGAATTATCAACTCTTTAGGGATTTTTCTCAGAGAGGTAAAGTTTCAGTGAGCATTATTTTCATGGAATACAATGTGGTAGACCCCTTGACTAAAGCCTTGACTCAGTAGAAACATGATCATTATGTTTGGTCTAGTGGACTAAAAGTCATAGGCAGTTGGATCTAGTACAAGTGGGAGTTCATAAGGGTTGGTGTCCTGAGAACCAATTATTTTGTACTTTAATTAAATGAAGGTACACTTATTATATATTGTTCATTGTTCTGCATGAATATAATATAAAAACGTATTGGAATATTTGTTTCATTGATAATCTTATGGAAGATCCCCGCTATAATGAGAACCTTGAAATTCTATAACAATATTCTTAAATAAATTCTACTGTTGGATAAAGTACTATGATAGGACACATATTATAAAGACTATCATGTGCATGTAATCGTAAGAAGAAGAGACTCTATACCATGGAGTTCACACACGGTAATATCCAAGATGGAAGATTATGAGAACATACCCACTAGTAGCAATTCCGTATGTCTTGGTGTCATCAGACATCGCTATCTACGAGAGTGTGTAATGGTCCTTAGATAGGAATATTATTATTAAATCATGTCATGACTCACACACTTAGATTTGATGATGAAAACCATCATGAATAGAGTTGTCAGGAAGTAGGGTATGTTGGGTGTGTCACGAATGACATGTTGTTAATGGAAAAGTCGATAAAGGATTTGTCCCTTCCATAGTTATAGAAGTAGGTATCTCATGCCCATTGATTGAAATAGAACTGGCGCACAAATTCCATGGCCATATTGTCATGACGAGATTAATTCTAGAAGTCAATGAATGAAAGATGAAGCATATAGGTTTATGACACTACCATGAAACCTGCTTGATGAGATATTGAGCTAATGGGATTAAATTACACAGTAAGCGTTCGTATGATCTGACATGTCAATGTGGCATCAAATTCTTTCACTTGGGTTCCTAGACCCGTTGCTAGATAGTAATCTTGGACATTAGGTTATCCCACCAAATACCAATTAGAAAGAGGCCTAAAGGGTCACACACTATGTGTATCCAAGTATCTCAGGTAGAATAATGTTTATTCCCATACATGGTTTAATAATTATTCAAGGAAGCCTAAATCGTTTTAAAGTTGGAGGAAGAATAAAAGGAAAACAATTACACGATGTGTATTAATGATTACAGGACGTGTAATTTTTATCTTGTAAACAAGTACACACCATGTATTAATGATTACACGTCGTGTAGTTTTTAATGAAAAACAAGTACACGATGTGTATTTATGATTACACACAATGTAGTTTTTCCAGTCGGGATTTTGAGGTAATATCGTTTTATTAAATGATATTTATTATAATCAGCGTGGGAGCATGTCAAAGATTTAATTATTTGACATAGAGTTTTCAAAAGTGTTAATGAAATAAATATAACGCGTAACTCGTTTATTTATTGTCATAACTCTATAACCTCAAACCCGATTATAAATATCATCACCACCACAACTATTTTCCTATGAATCAATGTGCACAACAATTATAGATAATTCTCTCAAGACCAAAAGAACTCCATCCTCCATGAATGCTCTCAAGATAGAGAGAGATCAGCATACATCAGATCAAGGTGATCTAAGGTGGACAGTGCAAGAAAAGGCTTCTCCACGCTAGCACTCAGAGATTCCTTTGGTGACGCCCAGAGATACACGGTGAATGTGTGGATCATCGCTATAGGAAGTCTACACTTGCCTTCTACGACACAATGACAAATCACATCGGAACATGATCAGAAATATCAATGATGAAAGAATGCCATAAAAGGTACTTATTTTCAATTAATTAAATTAATTATAATCATCCTGTGATGATCCTTCCTGTATAGTTCCAGGAATTTTCTTCTTCTTTGTCTATATTTGTGATTAGATCTATGGAGACTGTCGTTTATCGTCGTATTGATCCTGGATTGATCATGGAAAATGACAAAAATCCAAGTGGGCACATCTACCTACGAGCTTCCACTGTTCTTGGGACCTTTAGAAAAACTATCCAATATTTTTTGGATTTGAAATGAGTAGACCATGAAACCTTGTAAAAAGGGTAGAAATCATATATTTCCCAAATCAGTGTCCATCCATGTATCCATTTAAAAATTAATGTGGTGTGTAAGGTGAACATGGAGAAAAAAATGTGGGAAATTTTCCTTATTTCAACCTTGTTTTTGATTGAATGATAAGGTCCAGTAACTGAGTATAAGTCTTGTTAATACAATACTAGAAGAGGGAACTGTTGGAAGATGCTAATTTCTCTTCATTCTCAATTAATTTTGGATGTATGAAGATTTTTAGAGATCTGAAAATGTTTTTCTATTGGGAAAACATGAAGAGAGATATTACAAACTATGTATCTCCATTCTTGGTATGTCTGAAAGTTATGTCTAGGAGAAAAAATCAAAGGGGATGTTACAAATATTTCCCATTCAAGAATGGAAATGGTAAAATACCACCAGGGGTTTCATCATGGGGCTCTGTAAAACATTTAAAGGCCAAAATTCTTTTTTTGTTATAGTTGATCACCTTACAAAGTCAACACACCTAATTTCTACCTGAGAAGATTTCTATATTTATTTTCTTGATAGTATATATATTAAGGTAGTGGTAAGGTAAAACAGGGCACCACATTCAATTGTATCTAAACAATATTCTAGGTATTTTTCTATGCTCTATAGAAGACTTAAGCCAGCTATAGACACAATGTTCTATTTTAATACTACTTAGAATCCTTAGATATATGGTCACTTTAAGAGATGCATTCAAACCCCTAAGAACTTATTGAGACCATTTGCCTATATTTTAATTTTTTTGTGATCACTAATTTCCTCCTATGAAATTTTATAACAATAATAACTTTGTATCCCATATTCAGATGGCACAACATGAATCCCGCCATGAAAATATCTTTACAACTCTAATATTCTATAATAAATATAGATAAATATATCTATTTAGACCTGATTTATATGAATAAATGATAACATTTTTTAGAGCCATTCATCAGTAAATTAAGGAATCTCATGGTGGATTGAAGTGTTATGATGTAAATAAATAAAGATTCCTATAATTTGTTTTAAGTGAGAAGGTACTTCTATGAATTTATTTATAGATGAATTTTATGAGATTTAGAAATAATGGAAATCTATTCCCTAAGTATATTGAACCCTTAATTATTCTTTTTCGAGTAGAGATTGTATGTTATCATTTGTTACTCCCACCAAACCACTCTCAAAATAAAACATTTGTTCCACGTATCTCTTCTAATGATACACATACCTAATCCTTAACATGTATTCATTTAGTATGTTATAACTCAAGATAATGAAATTCCCTATGAATAATAATAGGTATAAATTTCTGACCATAGAAATAATGTTCTATGCAACTACACTCTATGACTGATAAATGATATTTAGAGGAATCTGATATTTCAGATTTCTATAAGTGTACATGAGGAGGTGATGAAATAGAGATATCCTCATTTATTATGAGAGTGATGGAATTATGAGTGAAAATTAATTTTATGTGGGAATAATGTAACACCGAAATATTTTAAATGTTTTTATCCTTTGAAATTAAACATGATGTATTTGATAGCTCACCTTACATCCATCCCACAGTCTATATGAAAAATGATATAATAAACCGTTATAACTATGATTTTAAATTTTATGGTAAGAATTGTAATGAAATATTTATGAAAACATATATAAAGGTTTTTAATATGGAAAATTTCTTTATAAATTTATAAAAATAAGTATTATATTTTCTATGAAGTTATTTTACGCTTTAAAAATATGTATTCTTAAAAAATGGGTTCTATATCATTTTTTGTATAAAATATTATAAATAATATATTTATTTTTCAAATTTTATTTTATTAATTGAGTGTAATGTTTTCTAATTAGTATGTCAATGTTATATTATGGTTATTTTTTGGATTTTTCTGAAAATATTTATTTTTCAAGGACTAGTAAAAAATAATGATTTTTATAAAAAATGTAATTTATTTTAAAGAAAAATTCCAATGATGCTTTTAATTTTATATAAAATGAAATTAAAAATTATTTAATTAAAAATAAAGTAATTAATTATATAATAATCACCGTTATACTTTATTTTTATATAAGTTAATTTTTTTTCATAAAAACACATTTCTCTAAGAACTAATTTTATGTGTTCAATGTATTTTTATCTCAATGAATTAAAATAATAATTATTTATTTTAGGATTTTAATGAAATTTATATTTTATTTATTTAAAAAAATATTTTAAAATTCATTTTAATGTTTTTACATGGAAACTATTATATTTAAAATATGTTTTATTCTTAATGATTCATTCTTATAAAATAGATTTTAGTTGTGGGTTGTGAGATTATTTAAAATTATATTCTTCCACTTATGGTCGTTGAATTTGGTTAAATGGATTAAATATTTCTAATCACAAAAATTAATATATTCTAATTGTTTTACATTTTTTTATATTTAATAGTATAAATTGAAAATATTTGTTACAATGGATAATTTTAAATGAGTTTGCCCGGGGGATTGGGGTTAAACCAAGAGATAAGTATATTATTTAAACCCACAACTATAAGAATAATTTTATATGTAGATACATCAACATTATTTTATATTTAATTTTAATTCCATTCCATTTGGAGCCACATTCCTTGAAAATTCATCTTATACCATTGAAATATTTTATGATTTCCCTATATGTCCCTCCCCACACATAAAAAATGGAACATCTTCTCCTCCCAGATTCACAATATTTTATCCTTTTAGATAAAAAAATATATACTTTATTAGATTTAAATATTACTTCCCATCATCCTCTATCTTCTTATATTATCCTATCAATAATCCTTTGAGGCATAAAGAGTAATCCAAAGGAGATCTCTCAAAGAAGATATATAGATCTTGACCAAGATTTTTTAATTTTATCTCTTATTATACATCCTCTAAGATTGTTGTATCCATTAAAAATTATTACTCCAATATAATAAATATGACAAGATGTTATTATAAATTTTTAGGAAACCTTTTCCACATATTCCCCATCAAATGAGAGATGAATGTATATCTCGTGCGTACGTGTAGACTACAATCACCACATTATGATATGATTCATTTTCCATCCCTATATTTCATGGGTGGTTATTGTGTCAAATTTAATATATTTATATATACATATATGAAATATATAAAATAATAATTATTCTTGAAACTTAAATTAATATTTACCTTTATCACATTCCATCCACTGAAAATTGGAAACATCACTCGTGCTTTTGTACTGACCGCCATCACCACATTGTGAAGAAATTAATTATTCATTAAAAAATTATTTTTACAGTCATAAATACATAAATAATTAATATATATTATATTTAGAAAATTATTTCCTCTACAATTATTATGGAACTATGATCATTGTGAAAGGACTGTATCTACCCAAACAAATCACACCTAAAAAAGGAAGCAATTTATACCTTTTAAAGTTAGTGATAATAAATAATTGTCATTGAACAAGTGATGAGATGTTTTTAATAAAGAATTAATGGTATTATGGGTATGATATTTTTTCAGTTATATAAGTATAATGAAATTTAAATATATAAAATAGTAGGTTATAATATTTACAATGAATGAAAACCTTTAGGAATGGGGTTTATGTTACAATCTCTTTTTTACAATGATTATTTCAGAACAACATTTAGGATGATAAAATTTTATGGTATACATCTCCAAAATTATATATATTATTTATTAATCTATTATTTTATTTATATTTTATTGTTTTCATTCATTTTTATCACATTAATTACTCATGTGTCTGATGGAATGTTTTTATGGAAAACCAACCCTGATTTTCCATTCTCCATGAATCCTTTCTTCTATGTCCATATTTTATTTAAATTATTTTTGTTAATGTTTCTATTATTATATGAATATTTCATAAAATAATTTTTACTATATTATACTTTCCTTAAATAGGATTAAAAGGACCCTTCTTATCGTTTTCTATACATGGCATATTTGAAGTTTTACTTAAAATTGGAAACAAATATTTTTTAACATACTCTGGTTGAATGAAATTATTAATCATCCAGAATTATATTTTCATTAAATATTTCAATATAATTTTACCAATTTATTTTAAAATATTTTATTCCCTCAATATTTTGGGAAAATTTAATAATCTAAATATGTAACTCTAAATGAAAATAGTATTTTCCTCAGGATATGTTTTAGTGATATTTTAATGGTATTATTATCTATGATAACATTCTATTATTTTTCTTATGAATTACTAGGGATATGGTCCAATGTTATGATCTTTATTCATTCTCTAAATTTTTAATGATTGTGATGACAAAATGTTTATGAAACTCATATCATTTAAATGGTATATGATTTGATGTTAAGTTAAATTTTTATAATCCCATGATATACATATGTTTATATTTCATTATGTAATGGTTTGGTCTGGAATGATATAGACCTCCAATGCATTAGGTGGAGAAGGATGTCTCATTACTTAATAATTAATAAAATATGGTGTAAACCTAATTCAGTTAGGTATATTTTCCATTATATTGTCTTAGGAGTTAACCTAGACAGAAAAAATTATTGAACGTGGTGAGAACCAAATCCACTATGATAGTTTTAGTATTGAGTCTTATCTATGGAAATGATTTATTATTATTATTTTTATTCCAAAAACTTATATATTATTCTTATAATATGTTCTCATGGATAATTTTTGATTATTTCTAATTCCATAATCTTATATATTATTCTATTTAATTGATAAAACAATATGACATGTTTCTGGATTATGATCGATGAATTGATGGGTTTTATTTATTAATTTTAAAATCATGTTCTCACAACATTATTCTTATATTATGATTAATTATGATCATTAACTAATATATCTTATATTTACCATTACATGGAATCTAATATAAAAACTTATTATTTTCCACATCATCTGGTTATAGAGAAATGTTTTAAGAATTTTATACCTAAGAATGTTTCCAATTATAAAGAACATAATTGGAAATTTTGTAGATAATTTATGTAGTTGGTTTTTAGGTATTCATGTTTCAAAATTCACTCAAACATTGAGGTTCTAGCATGGGTCGTATTGATATTTAATGGAAATTTCTACAAAGATGATATAATATTTATTTATTAAAAGTAAGTGTCCTTATTGAAATGTTAATGTTTATTTCTGATAAACTATTTCCCCTCCCATCATGATAACCTACATCTTCATATACGCAAAGTAGTTTGACTCTCAATTACCCCCTCTTCCATAAATAAATCATTTTCTAGTCCTTATGAATCAATTTCTTCGGTGACTCTTCTCAGATTGTTGACATATAGGTGGTTTAAAATTTCATTCTTGAATTATCTATATTTCTTGATTTTTCAAGAGCTTCCATAATTATTATTATTTGGTGAAATAATAATTTCAACTATGGTATTATTATTTAAATTTTTTAGGATTTTTTTGGAATAATCATCGTATTTATGAATCCATTTCCTATTATAATGGATTTATTGTTGGGGTAATCATCACATTGTCCCTATGATCCAATGATTAATAAGTTACTTCTAGTTACATAAATCACTAAAAAATGGTTAATAAGAGTTATGAAAATTTAACATAATTTGGGGATTATCATATTTAATAACATATAAGGGATTCGACCTTAAATTTTTTTTACCTTTTAAAACATAAAAATTTCACAAAATTTATTTAGTTCATAATATATCATTCTTAGTTTAACATAGGATACTTTATGTTGGTGCATCATAATCTTATCAACCTAGTCCCTCAATGTAACTTGAAAATATATACTTTATAGTTATTTTGAAAAGATCATATGAATAACTAAATCATATTCCTCATGAGTGTATATCTTGGTGTGTGGCAAGGACTCTTTGTTGTGCACCAGGTCACAGTTAGGTTAATACCCAAAAAAAAAATTATTGGGGTTATTACCCCTAGGAATAACCATTCCATATCAGGCATCAGCATTCCATTATCTACATTGGTTTGTATGTACAAGTAAGACCAAATAAATTTTAATTTACCAATATTTTAGTATTTTTGCATATACATATGTTTATCCCTTAGAATTATCCATAGGGATCTCACTAAGGTTATTTCATGATAATATAAAAAAATAACCCGAACTACATTTGATACCAAAAATGGTGACCCACACATTAAAAAAATATCATTTTATAATTATTTACATTATTTCGCAATAAATACCTTTTGAGGATCTATATGTCTCATGTATTTGGAATATTAGACTTAAAAATTTATAATATTAAATGTAAAAGCATCATACATATATAAAAATACACCTACTGATCCCAAATAACATTAATATTTGAATAGTATAATGAATATTCTAGGAAAAAGTTAATATGGAAAAGGTTGAAATAGAAATCCCAGTATGGGAATAAATATGTAAAAAATTCCTAATGTGATATTAAAGAGGAATAAAATGATATCATAAAGGGGACGATGAAAACAATGTTGGCATGAAATATTGAAATTATTTCATAATATCATAAAAATATGGAAAAAACATAAAACATTTTTTCATTGACATATGTCAAAGGTCATTCCCAAGAACGTCATCATAAAGTTGAAAAGGTTCCATGGTGGATTAGGTTTACTCTATAATAACTTATATAATATCTTATGAGATATAAATATTTATCAAATGCAGTAGTGGGATATATAATTATAGGTCCACATATCACCAAATTTATAATCATACATATACATTATAGTTGAGTAAAATAAACTATATATAAATCATAACCATAATCAAACCCATGAGAAGAAAGTGGGTATCATAATTCATCTTCAAGGAAAATATGAAGGCTAAACATTAACAATTTCCAATATAATAAGGAATTAAATCATTTGAAGATTCATAATTTAAAATAAATAACTATTTGTGATCGTTGAGTTCGATGATAGATATTTTATGAAAAGGATTGAGGAGAATAAATAATAAAAACATACCAATTAGGTGAAGTTTTTTGAAATTTGAAAAGGATAATTTTAAAGAAGAGATGACCTTAATGTTTTCCAAGTAATAAAGAATTGAAACAAGAGGGTTGAATTTTTTTTGATTTTTTTAATATATTTATATTTTAATTACATTTTTCGGAGGATATACTTGACATGTGACAATAAATTTGAAATTTCCCTTAAACTAGGTTTACTTAAAAGTGGGAATTTTTAAGTGAATAAAACCTAAATAACCATATTACAATAAAAAGAATATTTAACTCTTTATATATGTGAGGAAATTTAATAATAGTGTAATATGTTCATAATAATAATATATAATAAAAGAGAGACAAATAATGAAAATTTATAACCAACAAGTCACAAAGGAGGCATGGATGGTCTATTTTAGGTTTTTAAATAAAATTGTTGAAGTCAAAAATAATAAACAATTATTGAATAAATTTATTTTTGAAATAGGAGAAGGTAAATATAAATATTCAAGGAGATAACACTGAGTTTTGTTTTCTAATTAAAATTGAGAACATTGGCATGAACGAAAATAAAGGATAAGTTGGGGAAATAATCATTTAACATGATGTGAATTATTTTTAACAAATTAGTATTATCATAGAGGGGAAGAACTCTTAAAAATAACATTTTAATCAAAACTGATCTTCCAAAATAGAAATAGGGTATACCATATTATATTTTTGATGAAACTAGAGGAGAAACATTATAAATCCGGAAATAAAATTGAATTATAAAATAAACTTATATCTTAGGGTTGACATCAATCATAGAAAACATTAATGTAGATCATGAATGAAATTTAATCTTAAATGTTCAAAAAATACCTCTGACATTAAAAATAAATGAGTAATTAGTTACACCACAAAAAAGAAGATTTCCGAATACTATTAAAAGCATGCCTCAATGAAAGGAGTCTGAGATACAAATCCTTACCTCATATTAGACAACTCTATACACGTGATCATTACTTCATGAATCATAAAATTATGATTATTATAAACAAACTAATTAATTTAAATATTTAAACTTATTTTTATATGTTCTGTTAATAAACATGTGTCACTAATTTTATTATATCCTCTCTACTTATGTCTGTTACTTGAAGTTCTTTGGCCGGTTTATTTATAACATTTATTATATGTTTACCAAGGTAAAAGTGTTATAAAATATATTCATAATATTAATAATTATCAATTATTATTTCATTTAATATTCCATTATCACATAATTTTTTTACCTGTGTATACATTTTTCATGAATTTACTGAAATTAGAGAAGGTACTTTGTTATTTCCAATTTAGCGCTTAATATTACTATAACAATTGATTGTTAACATTAATTATGGGATGCATAATATTATAGTTAATTTTTTTTAAAGGTTGTGTAAAAAAAATTTATATATTACATTATGTTTTTATTCTAATAATGTATTTTGGTATGGAAAATGATAGAGAAACAACATCACATTGGGGTGATAGTATTCAAATACACAAAAAATACAACATAATTTTTAAGGAATTGGTGGATGGTGTAAAATAGTATATCCAATAATTTAATAATAATTCAAATTTAGTAAATATTTTATTATCATATTAATTATCATTTTTATATAGACATGAAATGCAGTGATCAATAAAGGAACATAGCGGTCCTAAAGATGGAATTTTGCACACATGCGTGGAAATGTCTTCCATTCACTAAATGATTTTTGAGGAATGAGTAAAATTGAATTTATATTATTGTAATAACGTAAAATAATATTAATAATAAAGGAATTAAAATAATTTCATTTATTAAATATTTTTTAGGTTTTACACATAGAAAATAATTAAGAAGGCGTGGTGGAAAATACTACCACTCGTTTTGGGTGTTACCCTTTAGTCACCACCTTAAGGAACATTATCTTAGTAGTTTTCTAAGATGAAATAATGAAGGATTTGGGAGAGTGATGAATAGACACTATGGAATATAATGTGTGAATCCTAATGGGATTTTTGAGTGTGGATAGTATTAGGTTTGGGAGAGTCTTTAATTAATGAAGAAAATGGTATTTGTGGAACTTATAACTCATTAATATAAATAGATCACATGATTCAAATAGAATGTGATTAAATAGTACATAATAAAATATATAGGAAATTATTTAGGCCAATAAATATTTAAATAAAATATAAACACTTAAATTTAAATGTTTATCAGTCATTTACTCTTAGACATCAGCATTTACGATTTTTGGTTTTATCTGAGGTAACTAATTATAATGTTAGAAGTTTATTTGAATGAATTAAATAAAATATGATCAATGTTAGAAAATTATGAAAATATTATTATAAATATAAAATTCAATTTATCAAATAAAATTTATAAGGGATATTTTTTTTTATATTAGTGCATGTAACACCCAAAATCCCTTTTTAGAAAAAAATTGGGTTTTAATCATAATATTTATGTTTAGTATAATATGATAATTCCTATTGATCCAACTAAAATAAAAAATATATTATTAATCAAATAAATTTTGAATAAGATTAAAATATGATGAAAATCTAATTCATTATGTGAAAAAATTATTAAAATATATATAAGGAAAACAGTTTTCTTTAAAACATGTCCTAAATTTTCTGAACTTTTAAGTCTGATTTTTATATATAAAAATAGTAATTTAAAATTATTTTATTAAAATTATAAAATATATATATTTTATAGAAAAAATTATTTAAAAAATTTTCATGGTATTCAATAATAATAATATAATAAAATGTCCAATATTAATAAAATTGATATTTTCACTATTTACTTGAAAATACTTATTTTATTTTTTTGAAAAGATAATTTTCAGAGGATTAATATACATGTGATGTTAAATTAAAAAAAACCATACTATTATATTTATAAATTTAATTTTTGAAATAAAATTCAATATATAATGAAAATTTCTTTTATTGAAAAAATGATTTCTTAATCATTTAGTGTTCTAGATATCATTTCATATCTAATTACAATTTTAAAGATGTTAAATTATTAGTTTATATATAATAATATTTTAAAAATCTTAAAATTTAATCTTTTAGGGAATTTTTATTGATACTTAACATAATAATTCTTTGAAAAAAAACAATTTTCACTTTTATACTAAATACTCATTAAAAAATATTAATAAAAATAAATTATTTATATTCTAAAATTTAATTTTTCTATTATATTGTTATTAAAATATTTATATTAATTTTATATATCATATAAGATTTTAATAATATTATTAAATTTATGCATAATGCCTATATAAATATGTATAATCTCTTAATTTCATGCTTCTATTTTTTGTGAGTTTTATTATTTTAAGTTTACCACTTAAAATTGCTCTATTTTAGTATAATTACTATATATATGACTAATAACCATATTTTAAATGACCACAATTACAATTATTGTAATTTCAATGAACATATTTTCTATAACTATATTTACAACAATATGATTTCATCCATATATATAGGTTTACAAAACCATTTTTTCATTCCACTCTCACTTCATATGACATTGTATTTGTTTTATTTTATATGTTTTTCATAATTATTTTTCCTTTCATGGTAATATTCCTCATTATAGGTTTTTTGGTTATTAATGATCCTCAATGTTGAAGATGAAATGAGTTATTTCAAATTCATGAAGAGTTCATTCATTTTATCAGTTGTCGCATATTTATTTATGAACTTTTAATAGATGCACTTTATCCATGGCGTGTAATAATTTATAAGGTGATGTAATTAGGTTTTTTTTCTTTTTTTCATAATGTATCAATTATGTGTAAATAAATTATATATAGTTTCGGTTAGATCTTATAGGTAATATTTTCATATCATGTTTGAATTCTTTTAGAATAATAAAGAATTAATATTTAAAATTATAGAAAACA
Source organism: Viscum album (assembly GCA_963277665.1). Taxonomy (NCBI): domain Eukaryota; kingdom Viridiplantae; phylum Streptophyta; class Magnoliopsida; order Santalales; family Viscaceae; genus Viscum; species Viscum album. Next base: position 196,441,461 of record OY728121.1, on the reverse strand, counting down.
ATAAAAATATAAACAACAATAAAAAAAACAACAATAGTTATAATAATATTAATAATAATGGATCCTAAAACTCAAGGTGTTACAGGATCTCACCCTACTCTTTCATCTTTAAGGAGTTCTCCCTAGATTCTTATAAAAAATATATTTCTATTTATTCATGAAAATTTATTATGGAAAATCTATCCCCATGTGTCAATTATTCACGATATTCCTTTGTTATTTTCTGATGAGTCATTTTCCCTTGAGATGGTTTTTTTGTAATGACTCCACCAGATCACGAATGGATTGTCCAGTTATAATGGGGATTTTTCATAGCATGGAAAAAGGTGGTCTCAGGTGGATTCTCACAGCATGTTTAGTGAAAATTTAAATAGGTATGTATCATCTATGATTTTGTTTAGTGGTTTTTACAATTTATGTTAAATGGATGGATTTATTGAAGATATAAATTTGTTATTTTTATTATTAATGGTTGAAATGTATTCGGGGGTTAGTATACACCACTTTGTTCAAGGATGAGACATCAACAGGTGACATGATTAGTTATTAGGCGTTATAATTAATTTAATTACATTTTCGATTAATAAAAATTTATTATAATTGAGATTAATAATTAATTATTAACTATTAATAAGTAATTATTATTTGTTTTGGACTTATATAGGTGCTTAAGAGATGATATGAGTATTGTATGGGCTGGGAAGGATTATTAAGGATTGAAAAAAATAAATAACTCAATCATTAAGGATGGAGGTCCATAAAAACACAATTATATTTTAATGTATGTTTTAGGTATCATATGATATATGGTATCACCACTATGGGTGATTTAAATTTTGAAAATTAAAGGTTTTTTAGAATTATTTAATTGAAATGTTTTATAAATTCTTATGAAATTATAATGTGAAAATGGCCACAATAAAAACCTGTTCAATAAATTGATGACATAACTATTAATGGTCAAGGGAATCAATAAAAAAATATGTGTCACATTGACCTCAGTGGTGTGTAGATTAAATAAATTATATAAATATAGTATATCAAGATTGGAGACCCATAGTTCCTTTGAGTAAGGATAAGTGAAGAATTGGGATGATTGTCTTGAGTATATCATAACGGATCTATGAAATACTATTGGTCTATTAGGTATGATAAATTGATAGTGGGGATATTGTGATACTAAGTAGCATATGAGGGCCCATGTGGGTAGAAATTTCATGACTGGATGAGATATTGGATTATCAAGGATGTTTTGGGATGTGAGATGGGAAATAAGATATCATCCAAGAGTAGTAATATTGGGGATACCCTTGTGGCCTATGAGGCTGCACTTTAATAATGTTTATTTAGATAGACTCTATTCCCTCTGAGAAATGGGCTAATAATAATTTTACTCCCAAAGGATTTGACCACCCGATTACATGACTTAAAACAAATATATCATTAAAATTCCAACCCAATGTATTTTTTGTTTTTCGTTTTATATAATTATAAAAATAAATAACTAAACAAACTCATTTCTTTCTCCAAAAATAAATATTTTCCCACTATATATGAGATTTATTAATCTCAAATGAGTCATCAAAATATCCTAAATCCTTTATACAAAAGATAATATTCTAGAAATACCCCACATATTACTTCCATTTTTTATTTAGTTAAAATGAAACCTAAAAAGGGGTGAGCTCAAAAACTGAATATGGGTAAGAATAAGTGATAATAATCAATGATCGTTAGTGAGAATAAAATAAGTATATGGGTAATATAATGTTAATAAGTAATATGAACACAAAATATACAATTCATAACCAATAACACAATAATAGTGATCTGAGAATCATAACATGTGGCTTTTGAATAAATAACTAAATATCAAAGTATATTAGGATCTTAATATTATGACCACACTATAATCCATCACATCATTACCATAAATCAAGGTTCACTCCCTATACCATCATCACATATTTGAAAAAGTCCTTGGGTGTATTAGGTACAATCTTTAACCCCGTACAAATCATCTCATGAGATACAATGCTTTACCTATTGCATTTGAGGGATATATACACCAAGGCCAACATATCAGATCAAATTATGTACATTAACAAATATTAAATAGAATAAAATTCACAATTTCATTAAATAAATATTATATTATAAAAGAAATCAGTTTCATGATTATTTTTACAAAACCTGACCATAAACCATAGAGTAAAATAATGTGTATGGTTATAATAGAATATATCCCCATTTAATAAATGAAACATAGATCGAAATCACAATATATGGAAAAACCATTCAAAAAATAATTCAGAATGTATAAAATAAGGGAATAAGAATTTTGGTTGTCAGATACCATAAGTTTAATTCCTCATAAAAATAATATAATACCATGAAAATTATAGGGGAAATAAGGAAACAAAAATTCCGTGATAGTAATTCATTTGGAAAATAAAAAGCCAAATTGGGTAAAATAAAAATAAAAAAGTCTTCTTAGAAAAGCCTTTTATGCTTTACAAGAAATATTATTTATTAATCATTTTCAAAATAAATTTTTAAATAAGTGAATTAAAATCCCTTTTTAACATTTTTTAAATAGAAAAATCAATAATTGATATAAAGGATTATCTTAATGATGTATAATGTGGAATAAATACCATTGACTGGAAATTTGAAGAAAACCCTTTTATTAACATTATTTAAAGCTCACATAATAAAGAAACACAAAATAATATCTAAGAAATGTTTTAAGGATAAATATTAATGGTATAAGAAATTAAACATTCTTGTTATTCTAAATATAAAGAGAAAACATTGGAAGGAATTGGAAGACATTGACACAGAAGATAAAAATGCATTTAAGAGTACCTGAATTATTAGTAACATATATAAATTATCATGTAGAAATATAATTAATTAATATCTATAATTTTCAACCTATATTTATTTCTATATATATAAATATCTAATACCACTGTAAATTAATGTTGAATTTTATAGAGAAAATTTATATCTCAAGAAAGTAAGCCGTGTTATGAAAATCCTCTTATATTTTATGGAATACATAAATATAAATATAATTTAATGAATAGAATGAATATGAGAGATGATTCCATGATCCGTAATAATATAATATATTATAAGTCAATTGGTAGTATTTAAACCATAAAAAATATGATTATTGCGTAACACCAAAATATGCCTTAATGTTGTGTGATAGAGATGAAAACACTTATGGGTTATCAAATTTTTGTATAAGATACCCATGATAGAAGGAACATTTATTAATACATTGTATATCATGAAATAAGAAATAATATTTATTCAAAAATATTAATGTAAAATATATAAATTATTCCAAATAAGAGATGGTTTATAACAAGAAATAAGTCTCAAGATGATGGAAATTGAGAAAAAACACTTAAAAGTAATTTAATAGTTGAGGTAATTTTTTTTGATAATGTGATTATAAGGAAGAATCACAAAAACATAGAAACTAAATAGGAAATATAAGACAAAATTAATCAAACATGGAATAATAGAGTACAAAAATAATTTATGCAACTCTTTAGAAGAAAATTGAGTTAGAACAAACCCTTACCCTTTCCCGATTAATTATGAACATGAGAGTAATATCCTAAATAATAAAATTACATATATTAGTTAAATTTTTATGAACCTAATTAATCTATATTTATTTTTATATGGAAAAGTTATTACCATAAACTATTTATTTATAATATTGTTTTTGATTTTTTTGTGTGAAAATTGAATTGATGTACACTTATTTTGTCAATTTAAGAGATTAATGTTTTTATTTTAATAATAAGGTAAATTACTAATTTAACCATTATATAAACAAAAACCACTAATAAATTAATTATTAACATATAATAATATTTTTATTAAAGTTCCTATATTCATCCATAAAGGAGTTTTAAAACATTATTCGTGTAGGTGGTTAAACCGACCTAACCATGAACACACTCTATCTAAATGTGTGAGCATGGTTAATGAAGTGTAAAAATAATTAAAATATAATAAATAATTATATAATTTGGATATAAATAATTTTTTAATAATATATTTATTGGGTTCGATAAATAATGAAAAAATGAGGAAAAACAAAAAATGTTATTTCGTGGAGTGGTAGTCTGCACCATGAACAAATTACATTTCTTTTTTTTAAGTGGATGGAATAGAGTAAATAATAGTTTTCATATTAATATAAGAAAAATTATGTCTAGTAATCATACTGAGTTCCTTATATTATTAGTTTTATGGTTGGTTTGGAAGAGTAATATTAAGTGGAAATTAAAAAGAGTGAGGAATTATCCATTTTTTACCACAACAATTCTATTGAAGGTATGCATAAAAATGAAGGAACTTGAATAAATAATTGAGACGTAAGGATTATTAAAATAATATATTCCAATTGGAGGAGAAAAAGTACTATATATTTGGAATTAATTATATGGAATTGGTGTGGCATGAATGGGTTGAAGTATCACATTTTATAGATGAATTAAATGACACTTTTGTGAACACCAAATATTTTTCTATAATGGGATGACACTTTTCACGATTCAATGGTTCCAAGAGATTAAAATAAATGGCGTGGGGTGAAATAAGATCAATAAATAATGTACAACCTTTTTTACCACATGTTTTAAATATGTTTCATTCTTTTTGTCCAACTTTTTTTTATATTTTACAATATTGGTTTTCACATTAGTGACCATTTTTCCAAAGTAGATTTTAAATTATATAAAAAATATAAAGAAAACATTATAGAAAACTAATTATGCTATAATCCTAAATTTAGGATCCATATAGTAAAATTCAATTTATATATAATAGGAAATTTAAATTTTAATTAATATATATAATATATAATTTTTTTGTAATTTTTTTTTCAAGGTTAACTATTCTCAATTTTATTTAATATTGATTTCCAATTGAATTAGTGAATTTGTTCTCAAATATCGTTTTTAAACTATATTAAATTCTCTTTTATGTATATATTATTTTATTTAATTAAATATATATTACGTAATATTAATAAAATAAATATTTGAAAATAATTGTTTTACCATTATTACGGTCATGAACTTTAATATTGGTAATCATAATATTTTGAAAAATAAATAAATTTAAATTATTATTTTATATGAAAATTTTGATATAACATTTTATATCGATTTTTTGTGTGTATAATATAAATAGGTGAATTTTTTTATAAATGTATGTGAATAAACGAGTTCTATGAGTAAGGTATTACTTATGTTTCCAAAATGGTATAATTCAGTTTTATAAATGAAATAAAATTTATAATATTTTTTTAAAAAATTAATCCATTCTTATATTAAAATAATATCATAAAAGTGATGGTTTTCATAATATCACTTTTGTTATTATTCACCAAAAAACCAATGATTTCAGAAATGTCCCATCAATTCAAACATAGCTTGTTTTGACTTCAAAAATATAAAAATAGAATTATGTTTATCTAATTTATATTTGAAATTTATAAATATAGCGTTAAATATAGAATATAAAGATTTTTTTATATACAAAATATACTACATTTTTCAATAAAAAACAAAATGTAAAACCTAAAAAAACATGTGTTTGAAATAAAATATTACATAAATAAATAAGTTCTTATATAATCCAAATTACTATTTACATATACCCAAAATATATACTCATAATATCTAATTAGAGGATTGGCTCCGGTGGTAGTCAAGGGTGGTGATTTCATAGACATTTATCTCATGGAAATTTCCAGAAGCTTGAATCTCTCTCCTGCAAGATTTCACTTATGTGATAATTGTTTGAGTTTAGATTTGACATTATATATATATATATATAAGTAATTAAGATACTCAATTTACTATCTAAAAAATTACCTTTATTTGAAATAATAAAACTACATGATGCCATTTCTTTCTTTAGTAGATTTTGTGATTTGATAAATTTCTTGTATTACAAATAATTTTATAGCTATATTATAGCAGTCAAATTTTTCTTTTATATATCATGGATTAATTTTAGTTATGTTTTTTATATAATATAGAATAGTGGTTATTTATGAAAATTACTTATTGATAACATGGATCGTTACATTCTTCCCCTTAAAAATAGATTTCATCCTCTCAATTTTAAAAATCATACCATGGGTGTAATTTCTACAGAGTGATCCTAATTAAAAAACGGTAGTTTATCATTTATTGATTTCGGATAGAAAGTTACATTTCCCAATAATAAATTTTTTCTGATCCCATTTCCAAAATATATAATCCATTTCTTATTGAATCTTAATAAGAAGTAACTTCTACCAACTATGAAGAAGACCATTTTACTATGGATATAATAATCATACCAATTTTTTTTATTTATAATTCAAAATATAATTGTTTAAAACCTCCTAAAAATAATATATAATCAAATATTGAGAAAATAATCACATTCAAATTTAATGGATTTGCAACACCTTTAGTTTTTATGAATTTTGTTTCTCAAATAAATCAAAATTATTGATGGAATGTATTTTATGCTACACCAAATAAATCATTATTTATAAAAAAAATTTATCTTATATTAAACATAGAAATGAATTTATGTTTTGGTACACATATCACTATGTTTGGATTATTTTACATATAATACAATGATCCTCTAATAGCTTATGTCTCACACACGACTGAGTTTTACCAAACATTAATATACAATTAATAATATTATTTAAGGTGATTGTTGTCACCTAAAAGATGGAAAAATGGGTATGAAAAGTATTAAATAAATTACGAAAATATGGTATTACCATATTTATATAATGCATTATTCAGTGACCAATATGTTATAAATGAAGAGAAATCCATTTTGAAAATAAAAAGGAAATATTTTTCTGAAAAAACAATGTTTATGCGAAAAAGTGTGTTTTATATCAATAAATTAACTAAATCACTTTTATTCAATTATTTTTATTAAATTTATATGCTATATATTATACCAATGTTTTTATAATTCAAATTATATGTTTTTTATACCATTGACAAGAATCAATCTAATTTTACACATAAAAATTATATTTTCTATAAAAAGCGGTTTTGTCCCTTTTTTATGGTGCCCATATTTTAAAACTAAATTTTGACACTTAAAAAAATACTTTATAAATTAAAATAAATTTTTACATAATAATATCAACATTATATTAGGGTGAATTTTTTTATTATTCTGAGAAGATTCATTTTTTTGAAGAATAGTTAAAAATAATGAATATTTATTGAAAACATATTTTTTATATAATTAATTTATTTAGTTAAATAATATTTTAATATTTCTATAAAGTATTAATAGTTAAATTATACTCATATTAATCAAATTATTTAATTTTAATAATTCTAATTTTTACATTGGATATAAAAACATTATATTGTTAACAAAATTTTCTCAATAAAACATGCTTTCACGTCACATCTGCTGGATTAATTTTAAATTAATTTTTTACACTTGTTTAAATTTAATTTGAAAATTTGGATTAAATATTTTGAATCATAGTAATTTATAATTTAAAATAATTTGAACTTAAATTTTTTACAAAAATGATTAGTGAAATATTGTAGAATTTATTAAAGAGATTAAGGTAAAAATAAGAATACATAGTTGTTAAACATATATTGTAATGTGTAAAAATGAACCAAAACAAATTAAAACAAAATTATGGCCAAATATATATCCTATAAATTATAATGTTATAATTTTTTTTTCATTTTGTACTCAACTTCCAAATGAAAAGAACGAATATAATATCTCATTCAAAAATTAACAAGTTTTCTTATCACCTTCCTTATGAAAGGCCACCCTCTCCCTATATTCACACCTATAAATCCCATTTTTATTGAAAATACCTATCCAAATAACGTAATAGATCCCCTAAACTCATCATATAATACATAACTGTGGAATAAATCCATCAAATAATGGCCATTTGTGAAAACCAAAAAGAGATTCAAGAAGGAGAAGTACTATTCATCAATGAACGTTTGTGTTTAATTTAATCCTTAAATCCATTTAATTATTTTATATCATTATTATATAATAAAATAACTACATTAAATAATATTATATGTTTTAACTTTAATTTCACCACCAAAAAAATAGAGACATATTTGTCAAATGTGTTTTGAAATCATCATTCGTGTGTACGATGGACTACCGCCTTGTGAACTAATATCGTTCATTTTTCCATTACCACCTTTAAAAGCAAAGAATAATGATGTAAATTAAATTTATATTTTATATTTATTATATTTATGATGATATTATGATTTTTTAAATATTTATATCACACAAAATTCAATATTTAATATTTTTGGTAACACAATAATGTCGTTCATGCGTACAGCGGACTACCACCTTGTGATGTGATTTGATTCACTACTCTTTAAATAAAATGTTCTAAGGATGAGTTAAATAAACATATGTGATAAAAATAAATTAATATTTATAATAAAATTATAATATATATATCATTTAAATAATTTCATTCAATGCAGTATAAAAATAGAAACAATGTTCTTCTGTACATACAATATATCGTCTCCACGAATGAGATATTTCAATTCCTATCACTAAATTTTATTTGTTACTATAAAGAAATATATAATTAGTATATATTATATTTATATAATTATTTATATATTGGAATTATTAAATCATGATCAAATTAATCATAATTTAAATTTCAAGTCAAAACTTATATGAAAAACAAAGAAAATATTACCTAAAACATAACTTTAACTTGGGACTGTTAATAAAAAGATAATATAAAGTCATAAAAAAATCATATAATGTTTAATATATAAATTAATATAGTTATTTGATAGATTTTTAATAATATTATATTTATTATACATTAATTTTGAGAATGTACGATATAATTTTAGATATCAGGTAAGGGGATTTATAGTCTCCCTTGTATTTCTAAGAAAATTATGCCATATTCATCACCCATTTATTTTGAGTGTTTTTGTAACAACCCGATATTTTATGAGAATTATTATTTCCAATTTCATTGATGTCTTGTATTGTACGCTAAACCATGTTTGTCTTGCACTATACATAACACTGTATTAGCTTGTAGTATACACAACACTATTCTTGGATTGTGTTACACACAATTTGAAGTTTGTTTTGTGGAAATTATTCTACACAACATTAAGTATCGATTTTGTTTAATTTATAAATCAAATAAGTTTTGATTATGTTATACGGAACACTAAATGGAGCTTTCACTACACGCAGCCCTTACTTGGCTTGCATTACACGCAATCAAGACTTTCTTCGATAGAGTGTGTAGTACGAAATACCGAGTTTCACTAAACGAGATATTATTATAATATTATTATGAAATATCCGTTATGAATAGTAATACCCATTTTTTTGAAATTTTATAAATTTTATCTTTCATAATGGACTTCATTTTTGGATTCGAAATATAAAAATTAGCCTAGGATGAATTTTTGGTATTTTTATGAAAACATTCAATTTTTGATGAAGAGTGAAAACACTGAGTTATTATTTAAAAACTAAACTTTTAATTTAAAAAATTATTTATTTTATTTAAATTTATTTTAGGTCAAAATTGATACATAATACCTATATATGTTCAATGTAATTCACTGGATTCATTTTATAATAATTTTAGATATATAAAATTATTATTGAACTTTTCACCGTCTTTTACCCACCTCCATGGAGAATTTGGAAATTTATATAAAACATAATTTTACCACTTCTGTGAGTGGAATTTCGAAAATCAAAGAGACATGGTTAATATCAAGGAGTAAAATTTGGTTCAATAAGATAAAAATAATTTTTGATGAACAATTACTTTTAGTTTTATTCACCACGGTTACAATTAAATAGGGTAATTAAGGGTAAAAATGATATGATTATTAACCTAAGACATGTAATAATTCTATGGAATAAGTTTAATTCGACCAAAAACAATATTAGGAATAAAATATTACCCTTTAGGTCCACTTGGATTAGATTAGGACATTTATTATTATTTTATTTAAAGAAGAGTTAAAATAGTTAAAATCAATGTTTAATAACTAATTTTTTTAATATAGGGTTATACATAAGATAAATTCGACAATAAATTTTCATTAAAAAGACAAAAATATTTCCTAAAATATTTTATTTTATTTATAATTTTTAGACATTAAATAATTTAATTTATTTATGACACAATGATGATGCAGTAATTACCATATTAAAGAATTGTTTTACATAATTGATGTTATAAATACCCAAATAAATGTAATTTGAGGATTTTTATAAATTAAAATAATTTTTTTGGTTAATATGACATGTTAATATTGATTAAATTAACGTTTTTCGAACTAATCATGCTGTTATGATTTTCACAAAAATCAATTTCCAAATAGTGTCAAAATTGACATAAAATAGTTTTTAAAAATCTATTATATTATTAATTGTTATTATATTCCTAAAAATCTAAGGTTCAGCCAAATTAATAAGATAAGGATTTATATATTAATAATGAATCACTTGGGGTTCGTTTGGCTGGTTATAGTATGTTTATTAACCATATAGTGTATGAAAACAAGAAGACATAGTAAAAGTTAAATTATTTAACATAGAGTTAAATATAAAATATAAGGTTAAAATTATAACCTAAACTTTTATAAAACCTATTTTTTGAGAGGATTTCGAACCACCCCCACTTTATCATCTAAATAAATCAATTTGGAGATATTATAATCTAAATACGACTTTATTATAAAATAATATTTTAAGTTTTTCCAAAGGTGCCCCTCTCCCCCTTATAAAAAGGGCACCCCTGCCCTCTTCTCTTCACACCCTTTTGAGCCTTGAAGCTCGGACAACCCCTACCAATTTCTCTTCTCAACCTCTCTAGTCAAATCATCGAGTTTCTGGTCTTCTCAAAAGTCCAACTCCAGTTCCCTAAGAAGAAGTTTAAAGGAGGTGCGTTGAGGAAGAGGTAATCTCTTCTACTGACTCTTTCAGGTTTCATTATTCTACTACTTCCTCTACTTTAGTTGTATCATTATAAATTAATAACATCAGTATTACTTATATACTGATATGTTATTTTAAATATTAAAAAAACCTATTTCACCTTCTATCCATCCTACGGAAAATGAAATCACCGCGCGTGCGTATGTAAGGAATACCGTCTCTACACCGTGGTGTAATCTGTTTTCGACCACCACCTTACATGGATGGATATAATGGTGTAAATAAATAAATATATATGATTATTGTAATGTGATATTGATTATGAAATATTATACATACACTTCAATACAATTCCATGATCATGGGAATGATATCATCGCTCGTGCGTACGTATGGACTACCGTCTCCACAACACGATGAGATTCATTCTCCATGTTAACCATTAATGAATGATTATAAAGTATATATTATATGTAATAAAGAAATCTATGACATAATAATGATACTGGATTTATGTATACATATATATATATTTATTTCATCTACTTAATTCCATTAAATTCAATAATGAAACGAAAACAGAGTTCAAGCGTACGTACGACCTACCGTCTCCATGAATGTTGTATTTCATTCCTTTTGTGGATATATCATATATAAAACATATTATGAATATATATTATATTAATATCATGTTTTACATACTATAATTAAGTAAATAAGGTTATAAGTAATAATATCATGAACAATAAGTCGAAACACACACAATAAATGAAACGATTTTACCCAAATCACTACTTTTACATCGAATTACAAAAGTACGTGTAATATAAAGTCATAAGTAAACCATATATGATATCATAAAGATGAATATGATTCTTTAATAAGTCAATGACATTATCTAAATCATTTTACCGGAGGTTCGGATTCATACGAAGCATATCAGACATAAGGTAAGGGATAACTATTCCAATCTCGCTCTTATCTGAGATTGATTATTCATAAGTATTTACTGGGGTTTTTGTTATCATCCATGTCCTTGTTTTCTGAAAATGTTTTCATGTATTTTTAATGGTCTTTTTACCCAATTTTTAATTTTACCACATTTTATGAAAGGAAGATTACTTTTGTTTACCACACAAGGAACTTTTTGACTTTTCTGAGAAAAGTACGAGGAGAATGTTATTTTTAACTTATATGGCGTGAACATATTTTTTACAGTTTCATAACAACTCATTTTCAAGATGATTTCTCTACAATATTGCATGATTATTTTCAAAATAACCCTTTCCTTTTAAAATTTCCTGGAATTTTGTGAAAAGAAAATTATTTTTAAGAAGAAAGGATATTTTCCTCAAGAATTAATTTCACATGTTTTATCAAAACTAATTTACATCTAAAATGACATTATTAAATATGAATATGTTTCAAGTATAATGTATTAATTATTTACATTATTTGATTCATCTTATGATTAAATGATATCCATTTTTTATATCGATTATGTTTTGATGGAATGATGTTTAAGAATCCTATTATATTACATGGGTTATGATATGATGTATGATTTATGATTTTGTGGCACACAAATGAATGATTTCATTATGAGATTGGTGGGACCTATATCTCCCTCTAATGCAATGGGTAAAGATTTATATCTCATGACATATACATGACTGGAACGGTATGTTAATCTGGTTCAGTAATATAGGACTGGAACGAGGAGTGATCTCGATTCAGAAAGGGACTTTGTCCACTAAGATGGTCTTGGCAGAAATGCCTTGGCTACTATGGAAATCATTTCATGTTCTTAATGGTTGCCACAATCACATGTTTTATAACCATGCTAATTTATCGTGATTGATGTTTCTTTATGATATATGCCTTATGTACTTCCAAGATTTATGTCTTTGCTCAAGAATTTGATGTTTAGTTTTTATGTTCAAGTTTTTGCATTAAAATGTTTATAGATTGTTTTATGTTCTCTATGTTTTCCCTTACTAAGAATTTGAGCTCACCCTTTTTTTTTTTATATTCCCCAGGATATAAAGAATGGTTTTAGGTAGGAAAACCAAAAGGGGAAGATCTTTATGGGAGATGTTGAAGATCTTTCACCATGATTAGAATATTACGTTCCAAGTTTCCAAAGACACTAAACAAATACGATCTTTGGGCATCTATTTTTTTCTTGTATTAAGTATTCCGCAAATGTAATGTAATGTACATTTACATCATGCTTTGGGTATTTACAGTTGTTATCAGAGCAAAGGAGGTAGGAATGAATCCGATCCATGGGAACTCTCACATGTGAGCGTTGGACGAAGCATGGCTCTCCACCCAAGGGCTTCATAATGAAATGGATTCCACTGGGGATGGTGGTGTGTCCCACCCACGTGGTGTAGCCGCCCATGGAGTGCCCTGTTCTGTATCAATTGGAGTCCACTGGAAGTAATTCCAGACCGCTACAGTTGGTATCAGAGCGAAGGTTTTGTTTACCTTTAGAAACTAGGATGTGAAAAATTTAGTGAGATCCCTAGAGATATTTCTAAGGTATGTCTAGGGATGTACCTAAGGTTAAGTATAAGTATAGGTTATAGTCCTAGAATTATGGTAACAATCTTAGAATTTAACCTAAGATGTTAGATATTGAAGAGAATCCCCCTTGATTGTGATTTTGTCCTCTAACAATATTCTTTTTGGGTTTTAGAAAATGGCTGGAAACAAGAAGATTCATGATAATAGAGGATATGATGTAAAATGGAATGATATTTTTCATGAGCAACCAAATTAAATTGGATCTAGAGGTCCACATATCGTTATTATTCCTAATCAGAAATCTCGTAATATGATCAATAATCTCAACTTTGGTATGTTTCCCGACTCAGCTAATAAGAGAAAGATTTAGTTTCAAGATGATTATAGAGGAAAGAAAGTTCAATTTAACTCGTGTAAATCATGTGGGAAGAGGCATCAAGTAGATTGTTTCAAAGGAACTGGATGATGCTTTGGGTGTAGAAAAGAAGGATACAAATCTAGTAAGTGCAAAGGAAAAGGTTCAGTTAACACCATGGAGAAGGATGATGGTATTGCTACGACATCAACAATGATTATATAGTTTAAATGTGGAATGTACGAGCGTTATGTAAACCAATTCCCTAAGGGAAAAACTCCTAAAGATAATCAGCATGGTCATATGGGTAGTATTTATGTGGATGATGATGAAGAGACTACAAATGATATATGAGATGAATCTCAGTTAGTGGTTTAAGATGGTAGTGGAATCATTGTGTGTTTATCATGAATAATGTATGGTACTATGGAATAAAGATAAATCTAAGGATTGTTACACTATTGCCTTTGCTTGAGTTTTGAATGTATATAATGAATGGTACCGGTAACCCTGAAAGGATATTCAAATATTTTTGGAAAGTAGATGATATGAACATAATGAAGTGATAAGGAGATAATGAGATGTTTGATATTATTAATGAGCTCATGATTGATATAAGAAGAATGTTATATCATGGTTTGGGTATATAGAATTTTGGGATTTTGGTATGTGGAAAGAGTTAACTTTTGACAGCATTCATGTTTTCACTAAATTTCAATGGGTATTCATTCTTTAGGAGAATACATGATTAAGTTATTCACATGTTTGGAATGTGACCAACAAGATATATCATATGATATTTGAGGGATAAATGATGATATTCACTTCCTTATTATGTGACCTTTCCAATAATAATTTTCTTTATACTATGAGCTGGGAACGAAGTATTTTGGATAAGCCTAAAGATAATAATGTATTAAGTTAGACATTAGACAGTATTGTTAAAGGCTAGAACTTTTTTCGATATAATTTCTTTAATGTAATAAAAGTGTAGTTTTAGAAAAAGGACAACCTGCAGGACGGGCGACACCCTGTTACATCAGTCAAGGTTGTAAGAATCTAACACACAACCAAAGTGCGACAGGCCTTTATCTCCTACCACTGGCCTATAGGAAGTCCCTGGTTAGTAGAAACTAGTTTTATTTTATTAAGCACTATGACAGATGAAGTATAAGTCCATTTTAGGAACCATATACGATTAATCTCACAATAGATGGACTTATGTATATAATTTTTCTAACCTTATGTTTGAGACAGATGGAATGACCTATCATTCTACCACATGATCTGCTAAAACTTCGCGAAATACAAATTCAACTTCATTTCATTAAGATATGAAGTGTAAATTGTTCGAGGCACGAGCAACGTTTATATTGTACCAAAATCAAGTAAGTATTTCTATTAATTCAAAAATTATTCAACATTTGGGAAATTATCTTGAAAACCAAAAATGTTGTCCTAGTGCTCTAATATCTGATGAATTAGATGGTACCTTAAATCATCACAAATTTATTGATTTTTGATTGATGGCTTTTTCATAGCCATGTTATCTACCACTCTCCATCAGAACATGATGGTTATATTGCTCCTCCATAACCATATTTTCACCTATGATCTCCTATGTGGAAACCTAGTGATGAGAAAATTTGGGTAACGGTTATTTTTCATACTTCACTTTTTAAAATTATGTTTTGGTATTCCTTTTTACGATGTGGGTTTCTATGAAAGAAATTCTCAAGTAACAAACCATTTATAACCCTAACGAATTTCGAGGGCGAAATTCAATTTAAGGGGGGTAGAATGTAACAACTAGAGATTTTATGAGAATTAATGATTTTAATTTCATTGATGTCTTGTGTTGTACGCTAATCCAAGATTATCTTGCACTATACGCAACACTGTATTATCTTGCAGTATACGCAACACTATTCTTGGATTGTGTTACACAAAATTTCAAGTTCGTTTTGTGGAAATTATTCTACGCAACATTTTGTATAGATTTTGTTTAATGTATAAATGAAATAAGTTTTGATTATGTTATACGCAACACCAAACAGAGCTTTCACAGCATGCAGCCCTGACTTGGCTTGTATTACACACAATCAAGAGTTTCTTCGATAGCATGTGTAGTACGCAATACTGAGTTTCACTAAATGGGATATTATTATAATATTATTATGAACTAGCCGTTATGAATAGTAATACCCATTTTTTTTTTGAATTTTTTATAAATTTTATCACTCAAAATGGACTTCATTTTTGGAATCAAAATATTGAAATTATCCTAGGGTGATGTTTTGGTATTTTTCTGAAAACATTCAATTTTTGATGAATAGTGAAAACACTGGGTTATTATTTAAAAAATGACTTTTTATTTAAATAATTATTTAGTTTATTTAAATTTATTTTAGGTCCAAATTGATATATAATAGCTATATAAGATCAATGTAATTTATTGGAGTTTTTTTATAATTATTTTAGATATATAAATATTTTATTGAACTTTTCACAGTCTTTTACCCACCTCATAGTAGAATTTGAAAATTTACAGAAAACAAAATTTTACCGCTTCTATGAGTGTAATTTCAAAAATATTAGAGACACGGTTAATATCAAAGAGTAAAATGTGGTTCAATAAGATAAAAATAATTTTTGATGAATAGTAACTTTTACTTTTATTTACCAAATTTAAAAGTAAATAGGGAAATTAAGGCTAAAAATGATATTATTATTACCCTAAAACAAGTCATAATTCTATTTGATATGTTTAATTCTACTAAAAAATATTTTAGAAATAAAATATTACCCTTTAGGTCCACATGGATTAGATCAGGACATTTGTTATTATTTTCTTTAAAGAAGAGTTAAAATAGTTAAAATCAATGTTTAATATCAAAATATTTTTTAATATAGGGTTTTACATAAGATAAATTAGACTATAAATATTTATTAGAATTATAGAAATATTTCCTACATAATGGTATTTTTTTTATAATTTTTAGACATTAAATAATTTAATTTATTTATGACACAATGATGATGCAATAATAACCTTATTAATGAAATATTAACATAATTGATGTTATAAATACCCAAATAAATGTAATTTGATACTTTTTATAAATTAAACTAATTTTTTAGGTTAATATGACATGTTAGTATTGATTAAATTAACTTTTTTTGAACTAATCATGCTGTTTTGATTTTCAAAAAAATCAATTTCCAAATAGTGTCAAAATTAACATAAAATACTTTTTAAAAACAAATATTATAGTATTAATTGTTATTATATTCCTAAAAATATAAGGTTCAGCAAATGACTTAGATATGGTTATATATATTAATAATGAACCACTTGGGGTTTGTTTGGCTGGTTATATTAAGTTTATTAACCATATAGAGTAAGAAAACAAGAAGACAAGGTAAAAGTTAAATTATTTAACTTAGAGTTAAATCTAAAAGATAAGGTTAAAATAGTAACCTAAACTTGTATAAAACCTATTGGTTGAGAGGATTTAGACCCATCCCCACTTTAGCTTCTAAATAAATCAATTTGGAGATTTTATAAACCGAATATTACTTTATTATAAAATAATATTTTATGTTTTTTCAAAGGTTCCCCTCTCCTCCCTTATAAAAAGGGCACCCCTTACCTCTTCTATTCAAACCCTTTTGAGCCTTGAAGCTCAGCCAAACCCTGCCAATTCCTCTTCTAAACATCTATAGTTACTTCATAGAGGTTTCGGTCTTCTCAAAAGACAAACTCTAGTGCCCTAAAAAGACGTTTAAAGGAGGTGCGTCGAGGAAGAGGTGATCTCTTCTACCGACTCTTTCAGGTTTCGATCTTCTTCTACTTCCTCTTATTTAGTTGTCTCATTATAAATTAATAACATCAGTATTAATAATATACTGATATGTTATTATAAATATGAAACAACCCTATTTCACCTTCTATCCATCCTTCAGAAAATGAAATCACCGCGTGTGCGTACGTACGGAATACCGTCTCCACGCCGCAGTGTAATATGTTTTCGACCACCATCTTACTTGGATGGGTACAATGGTGTAAATAAAAAACAATATATTATTATTGTAAAGTGATATTGATTTTTAAATATTATACATACACTTCAATACAATTCGATGATCATGGGAATGATATCATCGCTCGTGCGTACGTACAGACTACCGTCTCCACGACACAATGATATTCACTCTCCATGTTAACCATTCATGAATGATTATAAAGTATATATAATAAGTAATCATGAAATATATGACATAATAGTGATACTTTATTTATGTATATATATATATATATTTATTTCACCTACTTAATTGCATTCAATTCAATAAGGAAATGAAAACAACGTTCATGCGTACGTACGACCTACCGTCTCCAGGAACTGTGTATTTCATTCCATTTGTCGATCTATAATATATATATATGTAAATGTTGAATATATATTATATATAAATATTTTTTTAAATTATGGAATTATGTAAATCAGGATATAAGTAATAATATCAAGAACAACAAGTCGGAACACGTACAATAAATAAACCGATTTTACCCAAATCACTGCTTGTACATCGAATTTACAAAAGAATGGCTAATATAAAGTCATAAGTAAACCATATATGATATAATAACAATGAATATGGTTCTGTAATAAGTTGATGAATTTATTTAAATCATTATAAATGAGGTTCGGATACATATGAAGCATATCAGACATAAGGTAAGGGATAACTATTCCAATCTCGCTCTTATCTGAGATTGTTTATTCGTAAGAATGTACTGGGGTTTTTGTTATAATCCATGTCCCTGTTTTCTAAAAATGTTTTCATGAATGTTTAATGGCCTTTTTACACATTTTTAAATTTTACCACATGTTATTAAAGGAATCTTACTATTGTTTACCACAAAAGGAACTTTTTGACTTTTCCGAAAAAAGTACGAGGAGAATGTTATTTTTAACTTATATGGCGTGAACTGATTTTTACAGTCTCATAACACCTCATTTTCATGACGCTTCCTCTACAAGATTGCAGGATTATTTTTAACAAAATCAGTTCCTTTTAAAATTTCATGGCATTTTGTGAAAATAAAATTATTTTGAAGAAGAAAGGATATTTTCCTCAAGAATTCATTTCAAGTGTTTTATCAAAACTATTGTCCATCTAAAATGAAATTATTTAATATGATTATGTTTCAAGTATAATGACTCCTTTATTTACATGATTTGATTATTCTTATGATGAAATGATATCCATTTTTTATATGGATTATGTTATGATGGCATGACGTTTAAGAATCCCATTATATTACATGGGTTATGCTATGATGTATGATGTATGATTTTGTGGCACACGAAAGAATTATTTCATTATGAGATGGGTGGGACCTATATCTCCCTCCAATGCATTGGGTAAAGATTTATTTCTCAGGAGATATACATGGATGGAATGTTAAGTTAATCCGGTTTAGTAATACAGGACTGGAACGAGGAGTGGACTCAATTCAGAAAGGGACTTTGTCCACTAAGATGGTCTTGGCAGCAATGCCTTGGCTACTATAGAAATCATATCATGTGATTAATGGTTTCCACAATCACATGTTTTATTTCCATGCTATTTTATCATGATTTATGTTCCTTTATTATATATGGATTACGTACTTCCAAGATTTATGTATTTGCTCAAGATTTTGATGTTTAGATTTTATGTTCAAGTTTTTACATTCAAATGTTTATGGATTGTTTTATATTCTCTATGTTTACCCTTACTGAGCATTTGAGGTCACCCTTTTTATGTTTCATTTTCCCCAGGATATACAGAAAAGTTTTAGGTAAGAAAACCAAAAGTGGAAGATATTTATTGGATATGATGAAGATCTTTCACCATGATTAGAAGATTACGTTCCGAGTTTCCAAAGACACTAATCTAATATGATCTTTGGGCATCTATTTTTGTCATGTATTTTATATTCCACAAAAGTAATGCAATGTCCATGTACATCAAGATTTGGGTCTTTAAAGTTTTATATACTACCTAATGAAATTTCATATATTGAATTGAATTTATTTCTTGATACTATAGGTTTCAATTTAGGTCATTAATTCATGGATATTGTGATTCAAAAGTTACTGAGGTAGTAAGGTATTTCCATCTTATTTTTTATTTTTGTGAGACACGTGATATATTCACCACATTATTCTTATATGTAGTGTATATGAAAACTAGGAATATATTTTGAAGTTATTATAATGAAATCAATTTGTATTTTCATATCCATTTTATGATCAATAATTCATATATTTTTTGATTCAAAATTTACACAATCAGTAAAATATTTTTTTCTAAATTTGCATTCATTTAGATGCATGTTATGTTAAGAACCTATATTCATTAACTTAGTGTATATAAAATTATATTGACATGGAATATAATGAATTTAGTCATAATAATTATATTTTATATTTCATTTTTTGTTTATTATTCCTGGAGATTATGATTTAATGTTATCTAATTGTTAATGATTTTATGTTATAATCTCATATTTTATAGGTATTATTAATGATAAAATCTCCACTATTGAATATCGTAATCTAAATATCAATAATTATCATGAATCTTCTTATACTATTGATATTAATGATATATTAACGCAATTTTACCATTTATCAACTCGTTTTTAGTTAAACCAATTATATTTGTTTAAAAGAAAATAGGACTTCATTTTTATTTTTTGCTGGAATGCTATGTTATTAAAAAAATGTTTTCTTAAAATGTGTATAAATATTTTAAATGATATTTTTTTAATTTATAATTAAAATTATTATTTAATGTTATTTATATTTTAAAAAGTTATTTTCCATGAATGGTTATTTTACATGAAAATTCATCAAGTGGCCTTCAATATACATCTCCATCTATGATGATTTAATTGGATGTAACTTATGATTTACTAAGTGTATTTTCCAAGTATACCATTGATATTCATTCTCTGAAATCATTATGTTTATGATGAAATCTTTTTTTGAAACCCATTTTTCTTCCACAGGTTATATAATGTTTAAATTCTTATGAAAACTCATTCTTTTAAAGGGTTATACTATGATGAAATGATTATAAATCCTACCAATTTCCCATAGGTTATGACATTATGAAATGTTTACAGTAAAAATTTCAATTCATGGGTTATGATATGATGAATATTAAATATATTTTGGAACACATATGTATTATTTAATTATTTAATGGGTGGGTCCTATATATCCCACCAATACATTATGTAACAGTGGATTACTATTGAGTATATATATTATGTGTGAAACAGATTATATATTCAAAATGTTATTGGTTATCCTTTTTACGTGTTTAAAATTTTATGTGTGAACTTGATTAAATATTCACAATGTAATTCATGAACATGATTATATTTTCAAAATATTATAATTGAACTTGACTACATGTTCACAATGTTAGGAAATAAGCTGATTTCATGTTCATAATTTTTCCGTAGATCTATGTTTCATGTTCATAATGATTGTAGTGGACCTTTTTTCATGGCAATAAGTTTATTTAAGGGACCTATTTCATGTATTCAACTTAATGAGTAAATATGTTACTATTTATACTTGTTCATAATATTATGAGATGTCGTGTGTTCAAAAAATCAATTTCCTATGAAAATGTTATGCTATCATGGGTCATGTTATTTGATTATAATTAGATTAGTGTCTTATAAACATGCAATATTTATTCCATGGAACTAGATTATGATATTTGATTTGTAGGTTATAGTTTTCAAATTTTATGTTCATGCCCTAAAACACTCATGTCCATGTTATTCTTACATATCTCCTTTGTTTATCCAAACTAATCATATGAGCTCACCCTTTCTCATGTCTCCTTTCCCATGATTATAAATAATGGTTTTAATGTTATTTTTTTATGAGTATTACTGAATAGAGTCATCATTGTGGAAAAATTTTAATATTAATCATCAGATTAGAATATTATGATCTATGTTACTAAAAGAACTAAAATATTATGGCCCTCAGGCATGAGTTTAGGTACATTATTGAATATTGTTCTAAAATGTAGTAATATCCATGTATCAGATGTCTGGGCTGATTTAGTTCATATCAAAAGAATATTTTTGTCACCATTTCGAAACTATGATGAGAAGACATTATTGATATCCCTAGGGTTATTTATAAGGATATGACTAGTTATGTCTCTCAGGATTAGTCTAAGGATGAGTTAAAGTATAGGAACATTTCCTGGATTATTGGTAAAGGATATATCGATTAGTTGTATAGAAAAATATCAGTGTTTGGATTCTACAAGTGGATGTGGCTCTGGAACATATTTACATAGGGGTATCAACCTCAAAAAAATCATATTGATTTTGAATTGATTAGGAACTGGAACAAAAAATGGGCCTTCGAGCAAACATGGTTTGACACTACCAAGGGATATGATTTGTAAATTCATAATAAATTTATTAAAAAACATATTGTATTTTAATAGATTATAAAAATGAATGAACAAGGAAAAACCTATTGTGTCATAAATTAAAAAGTATGTGTCTTAATTTATACCTTATAAATGAATTTTTAGATTGTGTGATTTTCCATTATGGTTATCAGTTCTCAAACATTGATTTCTTGTCATAGTAAATGGATAGAATTCCAAGGAACATGGATAATGATGAATGAATTGGAAACAAGAATGATTCCCCCCACCAGAAAAATTTAATGTTATTAGAGATGGAATGAAAAGTCTCATTAATATGACCACCCATCTTTCTCAAACCCTGAATCATGTAGACCTTCCCAACGATCAAAGGATAAAACACCATTTTTTTGAATCCTTTATAATAAAAAATCCACCTTATTTTATTAGAATGATCGATCTAGTAGTTTATTAGAAATAGATCCTTACAACTGAAAAGATATTTTCCATTCTCGATTATTCCAAACATGAAAAACTGATTTTGGCCACATATCTCTTAGACAGTTAAGTTAATCAATAGTGGACCATCATCCAGAATAAGTGGTAACATGATAAACTTGAATCCATTGATTAGTATGAGTTCAAAAACATATTTTTCTATAAGTAACTTCCTTTCAATCTATAGACAAAATTTATATTATAGTTTCCCATCAATATCATGGTTATTATACGAAAAGAAGGATAAAATTCAAAGGAAACAGAAAAAATCACGGAGATAATAATATTATATTTTCATTATGTACAAATTGTGGGAAGAAACCTATATGGAATAGTCTTAAAGGGAATGATAATTTTTTTATGTGTGGAATGAAAGTATATTAAGTGTCTGAATGCTGGAGTAATTGGAATAATGATAATGGTCCTCAGAATGAACCTCCTAAAATTTAGTTTTTTAAATGAAAGAAATTTTGGAATAATATAATTCAATATAACATGGGTAAAAATAAAAATGAGAATTAGCATGTTGGTATGAGTAATGGTTATATTTCTAAAAAGGAAGAGAATATTTATGAAATATGATGAGAGATTGGTATTATTGAATATGATATTTAATCATAATTAATGTATTAAGGACGAGGTGGAATAATCAATGTTTTTATGTATTTGGATTCAAGAATTATGTTATATAGATTGTTAAGTATATAAGGATTATTCAATATTTGTTTTTAAGGGTTTGACATAATCTTTTGAAAGATATTGATGACCTAGAAATGTGATTTAATGGAAATAATATATTTTGATTAAGTTAAGATAACTCATAATAGTTTCCCGAGGATTAAAAAATTGGTGTTTAATTTGGATAAATAGATGATTGATAAAGATAAAATATATCAGATAGTACTAATTACCTGGGAAATGACTAAGGATTTTTTGAAATACTGTTTTATAGTATCAATAATGAAGTTTATATTATTTTTGGATTTATGGAATAGATCTAATATTCTATTATGTAATGAATGAGGAATAAGGGGTATTTTCAATATGATTTTTTATTAATTCAAGTTATTAAAATGTACATGATAAAGGTATTCACATGTTTGGTATGTGACAATCAAGAGACACTTTATTATATATGGATGATTAATGTTAATTTTCGTTATGTTACCTTCTTTATAAAGCTTGAATTTTCATATTTTTTAAGGGCTATATAGATAAACATTTATCTAACTGATTAAGATTATTTTTTGGATGATGTTTTATATATTAATTCACCATATGAATAATTAAACATATTCCACAACCAGTTTTTACAATTTTTATATAGAGATAAAAGGAACAACTCACCACTCTATTATGGATATTATGATCTTTTTGTGCTTTAAGAATAAAAAATTCAACTTCATTTCACAAAGTTTGAGATAAAGTGTAAATTGATTAACGCACAACTAAAGGTAGTGACTGTGATTATGAAATTGAATAAAATAATGTAACATTTTGAAAATTCAAAAACATTTGTAAAATGATATTAGAATAAAATGTTGTTATATCATCTTCATTTTTGATGAAATCAATTTAATTTTCAACCCTCTTTTGGATATGGGGTTTTGATCATTAAATTTATCATCAATATATTCCACACAACTCTCCATTGGTACTAGCGTGTTATTTTTTCTTTAATGTAAATGTTTTAACATCCCAACAATGTTATCTAATATAGAAACCTAGTTATGATTTACATTAGATAACAGTTATGAATCAGAATTTCCCTTTTTGAAGGAATTTTTATTATTCATTTTTATGGTGTGATTTTCTATGAAAGAACTTTCATATATTAAAATTTTCATGATAGAGATGAATTTTGACAGAGAAATGTATTTTAATGGGGGAATAATGTAACACCCTGAGTTTTTATAAACATTTCTCTCTTTGAGAAATTAAAATTATTTGATTCCTTGCATTTCCCATTGCACCGAGTTAAGATATCATTATAAAAAAACAAAAAATTCCACTAAACGGAACAATAAAATTATATTTCATCACACACAACACTCTATTTTTCTTGTATTGCACAAAATACCATATTACTTTGATAGCATTCATTACAATAAAGACCATGTTTTACCATTCCAAAATATACTACTATTTTTATTATTAAATTTGATATATTTCCCGAAGCTATCGGATTAGAGGTTATGAATATTATTAATTAAATAATGAAAATATGGTTTCAAATTTTTCATATAATGAATTATTCAGTGAAATATTAAATCTAAATAAAAACAAAACAATTTGGAAAAAAACAAGATATTTTTTTGAAAAAATATGTTTATATTCATTGGTTTGTTTTATATCAATAAAAATAAAAAATATCATTTGGTTAATGATTTTTGGGAAATTTATATTTTATATATTCAATCAAAATTTTATCATGCATCTTATATGTTCTGAAGAGAAGATACAAGAATAAGTTAAAGATTACGCTTAAAATTTTTATTTTTTCTTTCTAAAACACATTTTTGGAATCTTTTTTTTGTAAACGTATATTAAAAATATTTTTTTAAATATAATAAAATATATTTGAAAAAATAAATATCATTTTAAAAGTTCAATGTAAAAATTATCTGAGTGTTAATTTTTGGTATTCTTCTGTGAAGTTTCATTTTAGGATGAAAAATGAAAAATATTGATTTTTAATTGAAATATATATTTTCGTATAATTTATTTATATAGTTAAATATTGTTTGAAATTGGTTTTAAAATATAATTATGAAAATAATATTCCTATTTATACAATTTAGTTAATTGTAATAAATTTCAAAATTAATTGTATATAAAACATTATACACTTTTGAACATTTTCACATTAAAAACACTCTTTCTCACCAGATCTTTGAGATTAATTTTAAATTAATTTTTTAAAATTATGTGAATATAATTTTGAAAAAAAGATTCCATATTTGGAATTATATTATTTTATAATTTATAATATAATTAAAATATTTTATGTTCAAATATATTAGTGAAAGTAATTAAAATTAAGTACAACGATAAAAGTGAAACCGAGATTACTTTGTGTATAAATATAGAATATACGGTTTAAAAATATATCAAAGAATGTAAAAAACCCAATTTATGGCTATATTTAGACCTTATCATTTATAAGGTTCTAATTTTTGCCATCTTGTTCACTGTTATTATATGAAATAAATTGGGTAGAATTCTCTCCTTCAAAAATTTACAAATTTTCCACTCACCAACATTTTTAAAGGCCACCCCTCTCCCCTATATTATCACATATATAGCCTTTTTTAACAGAAAATTGATATGAAAATGTATTCCCAACCTCACTACCATCATTCTATAAGCCATAACGATGAAATGAAAATCCAACCAAAGAATTATACTCGTGCCAACCAAACGGAGAAACTCGAAGAATAATTAACATTCATCAACAACACTTTTGTTTTATTTCTTCCTCAAGAAAAGAAAATGTAATTATTATTATATCATTTTTATATATCGAAATCATTATATAAAATATAATTGTCTGTTTTTTTGTTTTTTATGTCCTAAAACTACAAAAACATACATCAAATGGGATACCAAATCCTCGTTCGGTTATATGGCGAACTACCTCTTCATGAACTGATGTCATTCATTTTTTCCATACCACCATTCATGGTGGGTATTAATGATTGAAATAAAATGTATATAAAATATTTATGATATTGTTGATGTTATTATGATTCTTTAATTTATATATCACACATATGTTCATGCTCTACAATTTTTGGTAAAACTAAATGTTGGTTGTGTGTATGAAGTACTACCACATCGTGAAGCGATGGGATTCATTGATTATTTACATATAATGTATTAAGGATGAGTTTATTAAATATTTTTGATATATATTAAATAAATGTTATACTATAATGATAATAGAAATATATATATAGATATCATTTAACCTCTTCCTTTCAACAAAATAAGAAAATGGAAACAATGTTCATGTGTACATTCAAGCTACCCTATCCTTGAATGATGTATTTTGTTTCCAATAAATAATTTTTTGGGTTACTCTAAATAAAAATATAAATAAAATATATGATATTAATATAATAGTTTAAATTATTGAAATTATTAAATCTAAATCAAATTAGTCTGATCATAAATAATAAGTCAAAATTTATAAGAAAAAAGCTGGTATAACAAAAAATGTAACTTTAACAGAAGATTGTTAATTAATTTGTAATATAAATTCATAAGAAAATAATAAACGGTATGATATATATATATATATGAATAATTTTATATTATATAACTATAATAAACATATATTTATTACATATTATGTTTGAACATGTACTATGGAAGTCAATAATTATGGTATGGGGATTTCTAGTCACATATTTATTTCTTCGAGACATATACAATATTCCCCACTCATTTATTTTGAGTTTTGTATATACTACCATATGAAATGTCATATAAGGAATTTAATTTATTTAAACATATTTTAGTTTTCAATTGATGTTATTAATTCTTGAATCACAATATTAAAAAGAATCTCTAGAAGTATGGGATTTCCATATCACTTTTTATTTTTGAATGAAACATGTTATATTAACCACCTATTTATTTTATGTGGTATATATACATCCCATTTATGTATTTTATGATTTTTTTGAATCATTATTATTGGTATTTTCATATCCATTTGAGTATGAATATTTAAATGAGATTATAGTTCGAAAGTTACCAAATCAGTAAATAAATTTTATGTCCATTTTAATTCTTTGAGATACACATTATGTGAACATCAGACTTAGCCTGGTTAGTGAGGAATTTTCATGTGCATCCATGATACCCAAGTTCGAATCAAGGTAGAGGCATATTTCTAGGTTATTATTACAGTACTATAGTTGGAATTGTAGCAGGTACTGTAGCAGGTGTTGTAGTAGGTATTGGACGTTACTGTAGCAACTGTAACTATTCGCCTTCAAGCCATCAGTTTGGTCCTGGAGTCCTTCAGAATATCGGGCCACCCATGCCTTTAGGTTAGTGAGGCCCTTAGGCCACCTTAAGGAATTTGGTACACCATAAGCCCTTCAGGCCACCGCAAGGGCTTTAGGCCACAAGATGTGAAAATTAATACTAGGAAGATTCTACCAGAAACTCGCTCCAGTGGAGGTTTAGAGCTAAGAACATTCACTAGAGAAGTGTAATCAGATTTGGAATAATGATAGGGTGTGTGATTTCAATCAGTACATAGCCTCTGTATTTATATACATTACATCTAGTCAATCATCCATACAAAGTTAGAGAGGTGATCACAATGTGGATACTGGGGAGGGGAAGTTCCTTGTAGTCATAGTCTAGGATTATTCCTCCCAGAACATTGGGGCCTGTAATGTCATGTAAGCCTATAGACCATTTAAGGGTTCCCTTTCAAACATTAAAAGGGGGATTATAAAAAAATGAATTAAAAATCGATGGATTTCTGTCTATTCATATGAACATTAATTTATAAACCTATATTCATTCACTAGGTTTATATACATACCCATTGACATGGAATATCGTGAATTTTCAACGCTCAAAAATAATTTAACTTTCATTTTATATTATTCCTTCATGGGGTTTATTATTCAATGTTATCATTGTGGAAAATATATTATGTTACAATATAATTAGTTAGCATGTTTCTATAATATTTAGTAACCAATTTTGAAATATCATGATCTAAATCTAAATAATTTTCATGAATTTTATTATCATATGCTTATTCATGATATCTTCTTGTAATGGTACCATTTTCCCAATTTTTCGTATTTAATACATTTAAGAAATCATTTTTAGTAAAATATGACTATTTTTATTTCTTTAGTCATAAATATATGTTCTTTCAGAAAATTGATTTATAATTTTTTTTAAATGATTTCAGTAATATTTTAAGTTCATTTTCATGGAAAATTATTCTTGAATATGTTTTTGTTCTAAAATGTGATTTTCAATGAATTTTATGTTTTCTTATGAAATTATTCTTGTGATATTTTAAAATAATTCTCTATATAAGATGACATCATTTTAGGTATCTTTTGACTATATAGGGATATTAACACTGTTTACCACTCTTATAATTTGATTTTATGCTTTATGTTCATTATGAATAGTTGATTATATAAACTATATCTATTCCATGTGATATAACTTGTTAAAATTCTAATGAAACCCTTTTTTTCACAGGATGTTATATACTGAAATTAATTTTAAATATATATTTTTTTACATTGGTTATGCTATGATGAAATGTTTATGATACCCATTTCATTTCTTAGATTATGATATGATGCATGTTTTCTATCTTGTTGAAAAAATAAGTATGATTTCAATTAGTGATGGGTGGGACCTATATATCCATCCAAAGCACTGGGTAACGATAAACAACTCATGAGTATATTTGTTATTTCTTAACATGATTACATGTTCAAAATTTTATGCTTGAACATTATTATGTGATCCAAATGTTATGAATGAACCATATTACATGTTCATAATGTCAGGGGTGAACCTGATTACATGTTCAAATGTTTGTGCATGAACCTCGTTACAAGATCACACTGTTATGAATTAACCTAATTACATGTTCATAATGTTATGTTTGGACATTTAATTCATGTCCAAAATGATATCCGTGGACCAAATTACATGTTCAAACGTTTATGATAGGGCATGATTTCTTGTACTAAATATAACGAGACAACCTATTTCTATTTATACATGTTCACAATGTTATAGGATGATGTGTATGAAAAAAATCTACGACTTATGCCAAGGTTATTCTCTCATGTCTCATATTCCATTATTATCATATCATTCATGTATTATGAACTACCAATCCTTATTCAATGACTCATGATTATGATATTTCATTTATAGGGTATGCTTTTCAAAAGTTATGCTCATGTCCTCATACACTTATTTCCATGTTATGGTTTATTACCTTATTTGATTACCCTTACATATCATCACAACTCACCCATTCTTTTGTTTCATTATCTCAGGATATGAAGAAAGGTTTTTTTGTAGAGTATGTTAGTGATGATTACTAAATGTGAAGATATTTTTGGGAAAGAGTGAAGAGAATTCACTATTTTACAAGACTGTGATCAATTATTCCAATGGAAGAAAAATTATGGTACTTGGGCATGTGTTTCTATAATGTAATTAATATTCATTTAAAAATATGTAACATCTATATGTGAGAAGCTTGGGTCACTATAAGAATTCATTCTATTGGATTGGTTATATTATTATATCCTAAATAATTGTTGGTTCATATTTTATTCACTATCCTGTTTATTTTGGTATTAATATTCAAAAAATCAATTTTCATTGAAATTAAATAATTTTTTTTAAGATTATCTCTTTCCCTCACAATTTTGAGGTTGATAACCTTCATCTCCACAATTGTAGCATATACCCATCCCTTTATTTAAATTTCTCCCTTGATTAATTCCATATTTTTAACAACTAGAGGATTAAATATTTTTTACCATATTATTTTTGTAACATTAACATCAATTATACTTCATCCTTATCTTATTTTTTTTTTCTTGAGACTTATACTATATTCACGTTGTTTAACATATTTTTATATAGATAGTTTGGTATAATCCTTAGGTTTCTCACCCCATATCCCATTCTGATGGGTTATTTTTTAATTTAATATTATTTTTTCCGTAACACTAATGGATCCTTCCTGTTAGAGCCATTACTAAAACAAAAAGTGGTTAACTTGAGTGGTGAAAAATTTACACTATCATATTTTTATCAAAAATATCCCTGAGAAAAGTTAACCACAATATGTCATATTTTATGATACTATCTTGTTAACCTACAATTATATTAGTTCAACATATATCACTATTAGTTACTAATATATCATTATTTATTCAACTTAGGTTAATTTTAGATTATTTTTATCATAATTATTAATCCAACCCCATAAAATAACTTAGAAATCAATGCTTCCCAAATATTTGTAAATAGAATATGATTAAAAAATCATATTTTTCTACTGTGTGACACATATGTGTAGTTAGAACTCTTATTAATACACCTGGTGATTATTGACTTAATTCCCAATCTACCTTTTTGGGTTATTACCCTAATGTACATATGTTCCAAAGCCTATATCCACATGTAATATCTATACATGGATGTCATTTCTAAGAAAAAAATTACCCAATTCATGAAAAAATCCAATATGTTATCCTATAATTAGAATAATCTATAGAGTTTCCCTAATATTCTATAATATTAACAAATTTTTTTTTAATATGAATTAAAATAATCTAAATTCTTATATATACCCTAGAAATTATGATCAATCTCAACATATCGACAATTAGATTATCCTTAATTGACATGAAAACTTCTAAAGATCTCTAAAACCTATTCTGATGCTGACTATGATTTCCAAAGGACGAGACCATAAACGTACAAGACATAAAAAGAATATTAAATTTTAATAAAAACTAATGTTTTTTTAAGTTTATAGTATTATTTAATTTGGAAAAAACATCAAATAATCCAGCCAATTCAATTTTCAACTAATAAAAATACAAAATGATATTTAGAAAACTAACTAATCCAACTATTATCTTCAAAATATCCCCCAAACTTTTTACATAAAATACTATTCTAGACATAACACCTAGATTATATTATTATTTAATTAATAAAAAAATAAATCATAAGATGTGGTGAGATAAAATTTCCAGTAATGGTAGTAATAGGGAATATCAGTCATAGAAAAATAGTGCTCATGAGATAAACATATGGTTATGTGAATATAATCTAGGAATATGAACATTACATTGAGAATTCATACCCAATTACACATGGATCATTATCCAATATTCATATTATTATACTTTATCATAAATAAATATATATGAATGTATAATGGTATCCTATGTTATGACCACAATATAATTTATGACATCATTAACATTAGTCATTGTTGAATCCAATGATAATACTCACATAGTGGAAAATGTACCATGGTGGAATAGATTAACTACCTTCTCCCATATATTACATATCTTGATATATAAAGCTTTAACCAATAAATATGAAGGATGTATAATCTTTGTGCCACCTATTATGTCACATATTGTAAATTCAAAACTTTTCCACATAGAAAAATTCATAATTTCATCAATGAAATAATAACCAATGATAGAAATTGTTTTCATGATTATTTCCACATTATATGATGATAAATCATCTAGATAAATAATGTTTATAGTTAAAAACAAACCTATCCTGAGTAAATAGAATAAAATTAGAATGACATTTGCATATATAAAAAAACACCCATGAAAAATGAAGGCTTCAATCGACACCACACATGGGATCATGAATTTGTGTAATTTGGTACCATACTTATAATTAATCAAAGAATTAAAATAGTCTCATTTTAATCAATGGGTAAATCATGAAAAAAATGTCAATAGGTGCAATTCATTTTGAAAATAATAATGGAAATTAGGTGCAAAAAATGAAAATGAGTTACTAGAAAAACATTAAACATTTTCATAAAAGATGATGTTATATAACATTTTCAAAAGTATTTTTCAAAAATCTAATGTGAAATAAATTGTAAAAATTTCTTTTAAAAATTATCATAAAAAATGAGGAATTGAGATTTACAAAAAATATTTATATTGTGGAAGTGTACAACAGAAGAAAAATCGTTGGTTATGAAGTGGATGTAAACCATTTTTTACGTTCATTGAAAAACCAAAACATGAGAACTAAAATAAACTATATTTTTTAATGGGATAAAAAAATTATCAATGTTATAGAAAATAAAACAAGGTCGTTACTTTAAATATTAATGGAAAAAAATCTTCAGAAGAAGAAAACAAATACATGTATGATAAACCATAATTTAAGAGGATGAGAATTATTTTGAATATAGTTTCATTTTTAAGAAAGAAGATAATTAATAAATAAGGAAGACATAGATAAAGAAATTTATTTACTAATAAAGAAATATGAAATAAAATATGAAATTAAAGAATAATATCAATGTTAAAAATAAAACTCAATAAACTATACCATGTTATGAAAATTCCCATATATTTTATGGAAGATATTAATCATAGTCCGAAATAAGGAAGAAAATGAACATACGCAAAGTTTACATTATTAATCATAATTTAAGAAATTAAAATTGTAGGGGAATTAGTTACACCATACACTAGATTATTGGTGCATAATACCGAATCATGATCAATGATGGGTGATATATAGGGAAACCCATTCAGTTTTTGAAACTATTGATTCAAAAAGTGAAATCATGCACAAACTAATTGGATTGAGAGGATGTATCGATGATTCATTACTCAGGTGACATATCCAAGACACCAAAGGATGAAAATAAATTCTTAGGGATTCACAGAATGTTATGCGGTGATTTTACCTTAAAAGAAAAATAATCAGACAATAAAAAATATATACATCCATTCCCCCTATATAATTCCTTATTTTCATCATTACATGAAAAATATAAAACCAGTAAAAATAAAATATTAAAGTGATAGTGTATCATGGGATTCAAATTAAAAAAAGGAAATAATGAACCCATGTCATCATGGTGACATGATCCAAAGAACCACCTGAACCAACACCAAACTCCAACACCACTTTCCCAGGCCATAGTATCTAGATGAATAGCCTGAGAAATATGAAACATTTCTATTTAATGTGTCTTGGTATTTGATATATATGAAAACAGTTTTTCCCAAAAAAGAGTTATTATAAATTTAGAAGTCATTCCCCAAAGACATCCCAATACACACCACTAAGAAAATATATTGTTAATACATTTTATATAAAAAAGTTAATAAATAATTAAAAAAATTATATAAATATATATGTGTATTCCAAGTGAGAAAAATACTAACAAGAAAACTTAAATTAATTTAAATTTTTCCAGATTATTCCCATGTTCACTCATAGACATATAAATCTATACAAAATGGTTTTGTGTTTCCATTGATGGAGTGTTATATGACCATAATCTTTCTAACCTTGATGGAGGCACATCCAACCAAACCAATCCAATTTGGAATCATTCTAATGTAATTATTCCAAATTCCTTTCTGAAATATTTCACGTAAATATATTCTTCATTTTAAATCTTTTCACGAATCCTTTAGCAAGCTCCATAATAATTTTATTATTTTAAAATAATTATTTCTAAATTAAAATAAAACGGGGGTTTTCCAAAAGGCATCCAATTTCAAAAATTCAGAAAGTCAAACCAAACATTTACCATTAAAAAAATCACATAATGATTATATAGAAAATCCAAAAAACCCATTAAATCAAACAATTCCACAATGTTCTAAAAGTAGTGGAGATGAGAGAGAATCCACTTACCTGTCTAAAAAGGATAAAAAAATGAATGACAATAAGTGCTTCAAGATATGACCTTGAAACTTCTTCCATTATATAGATACAACAAAATATAATCAGGATATATTATAATAATATATATTTATCAATGGAATACTATATCTAATGATCTGTGTGGAAAAAATGAGATGTTCTAAAGAGTAAGAGAGTAAATGATGATTTACCGATGAATATAGATCTCCAATGAAAATTAATTTTATAAAATATACCTTTGGATCAATGGGAATAAAAAATCCTAATATATAAGAGGAGTTCAATACGATGGAACAACCGGGGTGTCTTAAATCTAATTTAATATCTACATTTGGATCATTATCTAGACACTACATGGTTTCATCGCATAGTTTATAAAACCATGTGCTAACCATGAACATGCTACTAGAAATAACATTGTTAGCTACATGGTTAGATAAATTTTTTTGAAAAACAATGCACTGACCATTTAATTATACTATCATAAGGTCACCCCAAGCACCAACCATGATTTTCCCCATTGTCTCCATCTATACTATTTCCCCACTAATTCACATGATTTGGATGAACCATGACACAACTTTGTTCCTTACCTATGATACCAAAAACGTTTTTCATGGTTTCTTATATATAGTTCATTCTTTATAATAACCACTCTTAAAACATACACCTCCATAAACACTTCTAGATAACTCTGAAAACTTCCAAACACTCCAGAAAAATATCCGAATTATCATATGATATGAAATTAAATAATAAAAGGGTAATGTAAATGAAATAGCGGGTGTAAAATTCTATAAACCGTTGGTATCTCCATCCACATAAATTAGAATTAATACATTTTTTAGGAATATCTAAATCCATTTTCCCAACATTTACATTTCACATTCCCATATATATTCTTAAATCAGACAATGATGCTAGAAAACCCATACCAAAAAGATAATTTTTCTACATATGCGACTCTATATCATATCAAAAATATATATTGTAACATGAGTCAATGTATCATCTAATTATATATCAATACGTCCCCATTGAATTTCATGGTCAAGAAAAGATCAATACATCATATGTTAAGATACATAAATCATATTGTTCATATAAATAAACTTTTATGGTAATGAAACTAATAAGGCACATCACCCACTCATTCATGTATCTCAAAATTGATAGTGTACAGACTATTGAACATTCCCTTATTATCAAAACTGTGATTCCATAACATTATAAATATTTAAAATATAACATGATTACTAACCTAAAATAGTAATGGTCATCGCTGATGACTCGTATAATATTTATAACAACTCAGAGACAACCCCATAATTTTATGAATCATTTGAATGATTTCCATTACCTCATTCAAAAGGATAGTTCTAACAAGTCGAATCTCAAATATTTCCACCTAAAATGTGGAAAATGAAATGGATGACTATATAATGCTTGGAAAAGTGAAATATGTATCAAAGACTAATAAATTTTATTGTATGAGTACTCCACTAATGGTATATTCTCCTCCCGTGAGCCTCCAAAATCCATTATAATATCTCAAATAATGTATTCCAATATTTGGATCATCTAATTATATTCAACACCCATTTAGGATGATTTGTTATCCTCATAGTCAACTGGGTCTTAAGGAAATTCTATAAGGGCATACAAAATCAATATGTAAACCCGAGGTCCCATTCCAGCATAATTTAAATTTAAAAACTATGTATCTTTAATAATTCATAAATATTTTTTTTACAATTCTATTAACATATTAGATTCACAAATAGGGATGAAGTGAGAAGACATAGTTTTCCGATCCACTATCCTATATGGTATTGGTTTTTCTTACTATTCCTGGTAGACCTATGGAAAAATCCATGCAAATATACTCCCATTTCGAAATGAGAATCAATAACGAGTGCAACATACCAACTCACACTTTGTGCTCCACCTTGACCAGATGAATGGTGAGGTATTTATAAGGAAAATATAAAAATATAAACTTCATAATAGCCAACAAAAACATTGATATTGATGAATTATTCACATATTTGATGTCAGGATGCGCATCCCGTATAGTATAGTGGTAAGTAGAAAGATAGTGTTCATGATAATTCATAGGTACCACAATCCAATATAAAAAATGTTACGCTGATCTCTCATCTACTGTTCATCCCATAATGGTCTCCCAACTATCGAGTTTTTTACTCAAGGTTATACATTCAGGATTAGATGTCCAATTATATCTTAATTTCTCAATCAAAACATTAACAAGAGAAAAAGGAAAGAAAACAAAACATCACATTTTTTCAAGAAAGTCTAGATTCATATCAAGTGTAACTGACATTAGTTTCCATTGACTTATATTCTCTTTATACAACTAATTATATAACTTCCCTCTCTATGAATAAACCAAAATATTCCATTTACCCGATTTGTACATCAAGTCAAAGTGCGACATTTATAGTTATTCCACCGATCTATATAGTCTCATATTCAAATAAATCTATGAGAACATAGGTATCATGATCTTATGTTCTATTAACAATATAAATTTATTATAAAAAAGTTAATGACACCATGTAACTAAGGAATAAGATACAACAATAAATTTCGAATCATATATTGGGTAGTGTTTCTCTGGCATCAACAACTATCACAAGCAACAAGAAATAAAATGACATCCCTACAAGGGAAAACAACCGTACTTTGATTTTGAGGCATCACAATTGACGAAATACCCCTTTCTTAAATTTGGTAATTTATCGACAGGTGATTATGTAAGGAAAAATTTTTCTCCCTCAAAATAGTTTTGGCTTTCATCACTTCACTAGAATGGAACTCCTTTATTTTTCAAAGATCATATTTATGAGCCAAGTCATATTAAATAATAATAAAATTTTCATTAATATATTATCAAGCCTATTAATAGAAATTTATATAATATTTTATTTAGTGGTTGAAAAGTTATAACAACATATACATTTTCATGATCTATAGAAACACCTCTTTCAGAAATAATGTTAATAAGGAAACATAACTATTTTATCTAGAAATCACAATTTTAATGATTTTCATAATGGTAATTATCTCATAATATACACAATAATATATCCATCTATTACACAAGATCATATTTACTAATAGAATAAACTATAAAATCATTAATGAACAACACTAAAAAGGAATATTCATTGATTTTATAAATACTTTGGTTGAATTCACTAGACCAATGGGCATGAAAGCATATTTATAGTGACCATAATGACTCTAGAAAGATGTTTTTGGAATATCCCCAATTGAAGTATATTTCGTTGATACCCTTATCATAAATCAATCTTAGAGAACTAGGATTCTATCCTCAATTGATCAAATAGATCATAAATTCATGAAATATGTTACCAAATCTATATCATTACTTTTTTTAGTATATTATTATACATAAAAATTATAAGATCTCTATAAATATTCTTTACAAAAATAATTGGTACTGCCCAATGGGACGCGATCGGTTGTAAGAAACCTTTGATTTCAATATCTTTCAACTAGTAATTCAGTTCTCACAATTCCAATG
The DNA here is from genome assembly GCA_963277665.1 of Viscum album. Classification (NCBI taxonomy): domain Eukaryota; kingdom Viridiplantae; phylum Streptophyta; class Magnoliopsida; order Santalales; family Viscaceae; genus Viscum; species Viscum album. Next base: position 196,403,554 of record OY728121.1, on the reverse strand, counting down.
ATACCATTCTATAAGATGGTAGGGAAATATGACTGGTCCCTAGTAGGATATCAACAATAAATTTCACTTATTTTTTCATGTAGAAGCTAGATAAATTATTGAGAATGTCTTCTAAAATTTTTTCTAGGATGGTTCGAAAATATCCATATTATCTTTGACCAACATATAACAAATTATCTACCACCAATTGATAATATATTATACAAACTAGTGGTTTTAAATGTTCATCATTTCTTATATTCACATTCCAATAACTTTTTATAATTTTCTTAATGCCATCAAAAATTTCTGAAACTCACCTCCTATGAATTAAAAATTTATATGTGCCTTGAAGGTCATCATCCATACCTTCCCCAAAAACAAATTCATAGATATCCATAAAAAGAACATAGAAATACCAATCCAATTCAACCATATCTATTGTTATAAAACACAGTGTAAACATAAAGGCTTACCACACCCATTTTTTCAATGGTGTTGTAAGTTTCAAAAAATATGGGATCATATAAACATGTTAACCTATACGATCCATGACATGAAGTGTTATTAAAAAATATATATTCAACATATCAAATAAAAAACAATGAGAATATAATTTAAAATAATCATATATCGCATCGTCCGAGGATGATATTGTTTTTCCAAGATAATATTCTCACCACTATAGTGAAGCTTAGATATTCCTCGCTAATACTTGTTTCATTAATGGGATTTCATCACATAAGGTGTTGTGGTGTTCATGGAATCATATCTATCAACTCGGTTCTAAGTGATAGATATATGATAATGAGATCAACCAGAAAAAGCAGAAGATTTCTAATAATCCTGGGATGAATGTACAACACAAAACATTTGATTAATATGATAGCAATACTGGAGATGTTCCATATGGTTACCATTGCGACTTTCACTTTGTGGTGTTTTATATTATAACTCATTATAATAAGTATAAACACCTAGGAAATAACAAGGCATAATATTAAACTATAGTGTAAAATTATCTGAGATCGCGATATGATTCAGAGTCTTTCAACCACCTTTTAAGTAAGTGGCTCTCTTCTTGTTATTACCACCATTTCCTTTCCCACCTTTTTTCATGTAGATAAACAGACTCCATAAAGTTTAGTTTATATTAATATACCATTACTCAACCATTTCTCTATTTACCATGATTGTATAATCGAAAATAAAAATAATGCTAAACAAAGAGTGAATTTTTTGTCTAATCCCATACTCAGTGATGCGTACCTTCAAGAATGAACTAAAACCATCTAATAGGGAAACTCAAACTAATTCTATAAATATAAAGAAACAATATGACATAGAAAGTTTCTATTTTTTCATGTTTAAGAAATTAATTGTTTTAATTATATTAAATGTTTAATATAGAAACATTTTATTGAATAATTCTTCAATTTCCTCACATCTAATTCCTTGGTTGAATTTATCATGGATAGAAAAATCACAACATTGGGATGTAATATCATCTTGAAATTTCTCTCACCAAATCCACATTCATATTGGCTTGTGTTCATAAAAACATGAAGATTCAATTCACCATATTCATCCATTCTTCTTCTTTTTCAGGTTTGGAATCTACCTAAATGATGGGTGGATTATTATTTTGAAACTGGGGAGAGTGGTTCCTTTGTTGAGTCTCATTATTTTCCTATTTCCTCTATCAATGTCATGAAATTGTAAACATTTCTTTGGAAAAGATTTTGGTTCATCTGTGGTTTTTTTTGAAACCACATTTTTAATGGCATCTTCTTTCTTATTCTTATGAAGTCTTCTTGGTGCCAATATTTATAACATGAAAAAAACACTATTTAGTCATCACTAACTTGAAACATAAGAAATATAATATTTCAAATCAATTTAATAAATATGAATAAAATGATATATTTATAAAAATACCCTATTTTTACCATTTTTCTAAATCCACAATCTTAGAATGAATAATTATTTCACAGTCCGAAGTCTCACTAACAGTGTATTCTATGAAACACTAATCAAATAAACCAACAACTATGTGATGAAAAAACACTGTTAAGTCCTTCAAAACACTATTTTACCTAGATTCCTTAGTTACCTGATGTTCAACATAAAAATTTTAGTTACATATTTTTATGATAGACATTTAATTTTTCTAAAATATCCATTTCCTTGCAACCATTCAAGGAGATAGACGTATTTTCAAATACAGATACCATTTATAATATCTGACCCTAAATCATGGGATTAAGTAGGGGAATAGAGGTTACTAGCCTTAGGTGACATCCCTCGGTGACCAAATTCTTGAAATAATTTCCAAGGAATTCAAAGAACATTATAGTACTTTTATTATTTAAAATTTTAAAAAACTCGACAACATACAATATGAACATAAAATCCTCTTATATGATGTATGTGCATAAAATATAAAACACAAATATATAACCATTATAACTAATACAATATATTCAAAATAGACCATTAAATATCATTTGACCAAACCAAAAGGGAAACATGACCTAGATACATCAAGGTGAAATGATATCAAGTACAACCCGATCTAGCTCTAAACTCAAAAAACACCCATCGAGCATATGATATCAAGATGCATCACTCGAGAATTTGATACCATCACCTTTACTGTCTCTTGAGATTTGATACCTACACTAATGTTACAAAAGGGGGATTTTATAAAATTATAATGAATTCTCAAATACTTCCCAATAATCACAACTAGGTATATATAAAATTAGCATATTGTAGATAAAGTAGTTGAAAAATAGTTAAATAGTTTATATAAATCCACAAGTGAAATACATTTGATAAAACCATAAGTAATAAAATTACTGTTCATGGAAATTTTGAATAAATATTTCTATGTTCACACGTATGCACATCCACCCATCCACCAAAGTTTAGTGTCATTGTAGATGATAGTTCTCTGTGAGTATAATCTATCTTACCTTGATGGAAGTACTTCTCAACAATCCCATAAACTTTTGACACACAACAAACCAATTATGAAAATGTACATACATAATAATTTCACATAATACAGTTCTTACTTTGGAATCATTTCATGAAACATTTAATATATGTCACCACCATTTCATAATTTTAAAATCATCATTTTGAAATTATATGCAAATTGGTTTTTTCCAAATCCATCAATTTTACATAATTCCAAAACATAAATTAAGGGGTTAAAATTGACATAATCACACAATATTTACAGAAAAAAATACAAGAATATACTTTAAATAAAACTAATACTCCATGTTTGTGAAGATGCGGAGTTGAGAGAGAAGGTACCTACCACTCAACGAATAGAGAAAAAAAGACAATATGAACTTCTAGATGCTACCCTGAATATTATTCCCTTGAAAATATATTACATGATCTCATCATGATATAAATCAAGCAACATAGATTTATCCACAGAGGACTAGATGTAATGAAAATAGTTAAGGGAAACAATAGGATATATAGATAGTGTGAGTAAGATAGATAGTGTTCATGTGAGAGAGAAAAGACTACTTATCGATGTCTCCATATCTCCAATACACATTAATTTTACAATATATTGATCTATATTAATGTTAATAACAAATGATTCCTAAGGAGAATGGGGAGTTTGATACCCTAAAGGAATATGGAAAAAAATGAGGGATTAACAATTAAAAATGATTTAAAATCTAATTTTTAAATCATTAACTACACATTTCACTGTTAGGTCATAATTTTGATCAAACCATGCACCAACCATGACCATAAAACTAAAAATCCCCAAACCATTTGAATGGGTAGGACACAAGATTAAAAAAATTATGAACCAACCTTGTTTTTCTGATGTCTAATGGCCACCCATCACATGTTTGGATACCAGGGTTTGAAAAAACATGTTCCAACAATTATTTTCCCCACTATCTCTATATTTTGGATTTCCCCTATGACTTGCATTGTTTGGAAAAATCAGGCTCCAACCGTATGCTTACCCTGTGACTCCAAAACCCTACTGCACAATTTCATGGATATTGTGGGTGGTTCATACTACATTTTTTCAAATCATTCGCCTCCCAAAAAATTTAAAAAACACTCCAAAAGGTTTTAGAAACTCCTTGAATATAACCAAAATATTACATAAATTGAAAGTACAAAATAAAAATGTTAAATACTAGAAATCGGTGGTGTTATAAAAAACCCCATACAAGAATGAAAATTAAATATTATATAATATAAGATAATTTTTATTTAAAAATGTTTTGGTTCATTATATACACCATTAAATATATCACATGGTGTGTAATATGAAATTATTCTTGAGGCGAAAATTAAGACCAAAAACCCTAACATGTCACATAATATTTGATGTAAGAATCATTTGATAATGGGGTTATGTAGAAGAATTGTAAAAATCCAAAGAATAATGAGGAAATAAAAAATATATTTAAATATTGAAACAATAGTGTTTAATAAGAATGCTTGTAACTTAGTGGACAGAAATTGAGATTACACAAAACCCTAACTTGTTCTTGATTCGTTTTGTAAAGAGAAATAACTACCTCAAAAACAAATTAATTTTATTATATGTATTATTAAAAACCTTATATTTATATATTTATTTTAAAATGTACCATTTATATTCATAATATATATAATTATTATATCGTTTTGGATTATGTTTTTGTGGAAAAATTAAATTGTTTTGACTTATTCCAACAATTTTAGATTTTGACAATGATATTTTAATGATATCATAAAATAATTTTTATAACACTTAATAATAAAAATAATAAAATAATTAATTTATTAATAACCCATAATAATATTATTATTAATATTCCTAAATTCATACATGATAATGCTTTACTACAATATTCTAAATGGTTGTTATACCAACAAATCATGTTCAAACTATATATAGATGGGTGAGTACTATTAAAGAGGAGTATAATATCATTATAATAGAATAGTAATGATATAATAATGATATTTTTATATTTGTGATTTATTTTTATGTGTTTTGAATAAAGAATGAAAATCAATATTAATAATACTGTACTTTATGGAGGCGGTAATCCAAATAATGCAAAAGTAATGATATTTTGTTTCTCTAAGTGCATAGAAAGTAGTAAAAAATGGATTTAAATAATTTTAAAAACAAATATGTATAATAATAATATTTAGACCATTATAATACTAATGATTTGGTTGGCTTAGAAGAAGCAGATTAATAAGAGAAGGTAATGAGTTTGTAATAAAAACTATTATACAATGAACATTCTCTGGAAAGTAGCCTTTGAAATGAATGTATTAAGACAAATAATTGAGGAAAAAGGCTTTTGAAAATGAGTGAGTATACGAGGATGTGAAATATGAAATAGTTTAATGAATTAATTCAATGTAATTGGTGTGGCATGAAGGGGAGGAAGTTTCAACTTTTAGATGTGAAGAAAAGAGGTTTTTTTGAACACCTATTAGTTTTCAATAAATGAATGACACTATTCATGGGTAAATAGTTAAAAAATATATCAATAATAGATTTTGGGTTGAAATAAGCCTGATAAGGCCTCAAAAACGTTCATAATGCATGTTTTAAACATGTTTGAAATATTTTTTACTTCTTGTTTTTTAAATTTTAATATTTTGGTATTTACCAATGCAACATGTTTTTAACTTTGTAGCTTATATTTTATTAAAATATTATAAGGTAACCATAAAATATTTTTTTTTTAAAACATAAACTATAATCCATATATTCTATCTCAATTTTTTAAAAAGTTAAAATTATCTATTAAACTAAAACATTAAATTTATATGAAAAATGTTTTGTAGAAAAATGTTGTTGTCACCATTAAATTTTCTAAATATTATTTACTATTTATTACAATTTGAGCTTTTAAAATTTAAAAATATTTTTAAATGTCTTATTAATTTGACATTTGAAAAGTTTCTAATTTATTTTTCTTGATAATAATTATAAAATTTTAATAAAATAATTAACAGAAAATAATTATTCCACCATTATCATGGTCACCATCATTAATCATAGTAATCGTATTTTCATTAACAAATGAAATTAATATTATGTAATAATACTATAATTGTGATAAAAAATATAATATCTAAAATTGAATAAATTTACTTGTTAAATATAATCAAATAAATGAGTTTCTAGAGCAACGTATTACTTATGTTTCATAAATTATATGTAACTATTTAATAAATAAGAAATATTAATTTTAAATGAATTAGTTTACTTATAAATGTATATTTTTTATTTAAAAAGTTTTGATAAAATTAATTCAATATTGTATTATAATATTCCCATAAATTTTTTAGTTTTAGAAATATTGGTATTATCAAATTTTCACCTAAAAAACAATGAGTTTTTAAAAGTACTAAAAATTTATACTAAGATAATTTTGAAATTATAAATCGAAAAATGAAATTATTTTTATTCAATTTATAATTCTGAAATTTATGAATTTTATTTTTATAAACAAAATATATTGAAAACTATTTTTATGAAAAAAAATTATTGAAAAGTGGAAATTAAAAATATAAAAAATATACGTGATAAATAACTTATTAAATTAATAAATAGATGTTTATATCATCATAATTTATAGTCACATATACCCTGTAGATGTTTGTTTATGATCTAACAATAAGGTATACTCTGGTTTCAGTCAAGGGTGGTGATTCCACAAACATAGATCTCATGATAATTTCAATGTGTATGAATCTATATCACATATGATTTTATTGATATCTCAATTGTTGATATTAAACATAAAATTATTCTAGTGAAAACCATAATAATTATAATTTATTTACCCTCTGGAAAAAACACAATTCATACAAAAGCCTTCCGCTATTCAATGGTATTTCTCTTGATTAGTGATTTTGTAATATGGTTACATTTTATGCCTGCTAATTTAACTGGTATAATATAATTCTAAAATTTTATTTTATTTTTTAAAAATGGACCCATTTTAGTTTCATGTTGTGGGTAGAAAATCTATTAAGAGAATATTTATTCCTATAAAATACTTACTGAAATATTTTGTTGTTAGAATCAAGAGATCTGATATATATGGAGGAGGAATTATATGGTATCTCTATTATGATAATACCTAGGAGACTATAATTGGTTCCCAATAATTATATTTGAACCAAGAGAGGTTTAGTGTAGGAGATTATGTGTGGTTTAATTTGGGTGAAAACTTGGAAACCGAAGACTAATTTTGTGAGCTAATGAGGACACAATGATACATATTCGAGAAATTATAAAGGGGATAAATTTCATTAGATATATTTTTAATGAGTTCCTAGAATATCTCCTATGATTTTTCCTTTACGTCCTATATTGATCACTTAAGATTACCTCACTAGAATCAGATTTATGCATGATGACTATATTTTCATCCTAGTAATACCTTATAGTGATAGAGTTTAGGACGTTTGACAATATTGACCACATAGGATTACCAACAATGAATATATGTTACACTTGATGACTTTTATATCCTAGGATTCCCTCATAGGGATTAGAATTATACCTAATTACAATTTGATTGACCACGATTAACTTATTTGGATTGAATTTATACCTGATGACTATATTGATCATGTAATATTAACTCCGAAGTATTTAATTAATGCCTAATGACTATTGATAATCAAGGATAACCATATATGTATCAACAATGTTCCATATGACTCTTGATTTCTTAGGATTACCGTGTATTGATTATCATTAAACATAATAACTTTCTATCACTGAGGATTATCTAGTAGAGAATAGAATTTCACTTGATGACTATGGATTTCTTACGATTATGTCATAGTGATCAAACATAATCCAAATTACATATTATAATTTGAGACACTCAGACATAGTTAGAAGTAGCTGTTTTCAATCTAGGGTTTCACTAAATAACTCGAGGATCAAGTGTTTTTATTGATTTATTATTCCATATTGTATTTATTTATTTACTATAGTACATCACATGTTCATATATTTCTTAACTAGTTATGTTTGTGATTCCACTAGTGGTTCCCTATTGAGGAATAATCACACACTACTTCAGTGTACATGTCACTTGTGTACTTGAGAAGACATCACTAATCCCATGATCATGAAGGGAAGATAACATAAGTTTCCTAATTTATTAGTATAAGTTAGATAAGATAGAGACTAAGATTAGATAAGTCTCTAGGATAGTTGTAGATCCTTCTGTTATATTATTAGTAAAATTAATTATGTATATGTTATAAAACTAATTTCTAATCAGTTTTTGTATGATATCTTGAACTTGAGTCTATACGTCAACATGTTTTGGCATTTTATTTGATATATCATTGATGTTTCGTATTCTTATATGTATTATGATGATTAATTTTATGGATGTATTTCTATTATTTTCCACTCATTTACATTGATGTGAGGGTGTATTATCTCAATTTTAGAAACAATGATCAGTTATTCAAGTCAAATGTCTTTGGAGAATGAGGAGGCATGGCTAATGCCAACAAGAAACCACTAGTATGGACTATATTCAAGTGTTCTGTGGAGGGGAGAAGTTAAAAAAGTGGTATTGAATATTATTTTCTTTATTATGATATAGCTTGTATGAAATATTTTAATATTCCAAAACTTTTGATGGACATAGTAATTGTGTTTTGTGAGCACCTTTTTAGTGGAGGTCTATTTTACGAAGGACATAATACTTCTGTTTTTGGTTTTCATGGTTATATTTTAGTTGTAAATTTTATTGAAATTTAATTCCATGTTATTTATTAGAGATTTATGTTTTATTTGAATTTTATATTGTCCCATTAGAATGAGGATTTTTTTCTTGTATTATTCTTGCCACATGGGAATCAAATGGAATTTATGTGCTTTTATGTGGTTGGTGTCACTTGAAATGTGAGTATAATTATTTATATTGTGAATGGTAACTTATATAATGTTTTCTATAAAAATTCATCATCGAATTCAAATAAAATAAACAAAAAATTATTTTTTAGGACAATTCATGTTTCATCTACTTAGTTACTATTCATTAAGATTAGTATGAAATACCTTTTTAAGGGGATGTATAGTTACCCATAGAAATTCTATACATGCATTGAATGCCTTTAGGATCAACTCCATTAGTGAAATTATAATGAATGTTATGAATAGAAAATGGGGTGTAGTTACATAATATTTTAACAACAATCTATATGGTGTTAACCCATAAAGATTTTTGATGTAATTATATCTAACTAAACCATAAAACAATGGTATGCTGAACACATGTCATTTTGAAATGATAATGTTATATATATATATATGTGCACATGGAAAAGATCATAGTACTCAAGGGAATTGTGTTATATATTGGTGTTTGGTGAGGATCTATGCCCTAGTAGGATGGAGACAGGGTTTGTGGTTATTGATATTTATATATGTTAATTTTTTTAGAATAAGAGATTTCCTGTGATGTTTGATACAGGATTAAGGATTTTTGCCATGATATGTGACCTATGCAATACTTGATTTATGTGCCATGTGGGAGAGTCCAATGTATTTGAGACATGACATAAGATATTGGTGAGATGAGTGACATGAATTGGTAGCTACATATTTCTTATAAAGATTGAGATGTGTTATATGTGAGGGTATCCTGAGTGAGGGGTCAAAAAATATGTTCGAGTGCCTTAAGATAGGAGTAAAGGGTAGATTATTTGAGCTTTGAGATCAATGCATAAGAGAATATATCATATGTATTATATAGAAATGATGATTCCAAGAGTATTTTTGTTTAAAACACTTGGAGTGTTTTAAGTATCAAGGTAAGGTTTTGAGGATGCATGAACCTATTGTTCATGGGAAAAGTTAAAAATGAGACAGTATATCAATATACTACTTGGATCAGTCTAGTGATGATTCCATGTGGGGTTTTATCACATTATAATCCAGGGAATGGGTGAGATTTTATAGTTTTTGAGAAGTAAGAAATGTGGTGGTCTTGGATATATCATATTGAAAATAACTAGCGCATGTCACTGGTTGAGGCAGATGAGCACTGGAATTGTGAGATATAACTTGACAGGGATCAAATATAATGATACAATAAGGTAACATTGGTGATAATACATGCTTGTGTATGTCATACATGGGTAATGGGCTGTTGATCCCTGATACCAAGGTTGAATGATGTTGTGTCATGATCCTTTCATGTATAGTTTTATATGTTTTTTCAACATGAAATAGATCATGGAGATCATATTTTTTGTTTAGTTTGATGTATTTCAACTCATGGGAGCATGAGTAATGTTGTGTAAAAATGATACATCAGTTTGAACCACTATTAGTTTTAGATGAGATCAAGGTGTTACACAGATTTTATATGAGATGCATATTGATTTTTGTTCAAGGAATAGTCATGTCTGTGCCGACCATAGTTTTAAGAGATAACTATAGGTATGGTGTCTTGGGTTTTTGATTGGAATGGTATATGTACCTCTCTAGATAATGTCAACATTAGATTTAGATCACAGTTCCATTATATGTGTAGCCCGAGTCTATGCTTTATCAAAGATTTTCATAGAGGTGTGTTGTTGGAACCAATTTAGGTAATGTTTAAGGAGGACTACATAAGGAAAATTATATGGTGGTTGGGGGGGGGGGTGAACCATTTTCTCATTGAGTAGGAGACCATTTTATGAATGAAAATTTGAATGATGTTGAGGATGATGATATTTTTTATATGGTAATGTGCAGTGAATGAGGTTTAATTTTAGCACTCAATTTTGAGATGGATGACCATTTAACTTCAGTTAATATAGTATTGGATGGGGTGTGGGACACAAAGGCAAGGACCTCATGTGGGAAGGGTCGTGGGTGCGATGATACTGGTCATTGGATGGTCGAGATGGTATTGGGATTTTAGATTGTATTTGAATTCTATTTAATTTACTTTAGTGTAAAATTATAGAAATGATATTTACATGCGATATTGGTTGGAATAAGTGTGATTTATGGGACCTCGGATGAATTTTAAGAGATAAAATGTTGATTCAAATTATAGGTGTGTAAGAGATCATTTTTGGGGTTCTAGAAGATCTTCATATGTCTTCGAGAGGTAAGGTATTTGGATTGGGTGATGTCCTAGCGTTTCGATGGCGTGACCCATCATTCTTGAGAAAGGTCACCTAGAGAGGTCTAAGTAGTGGTTTAATCTGTAATTGGTTGCAATGAGATGGAAACTACATTGAACATATCCTTAGACTACTAAGAATAAATTATAAATAGTGAAATACTATAGTGGGGAGAACCCTTGAATTAAGTCAACCCTTATGAGTATATATATAGTGTGGAGAAACATGATATGGGGATGATTGATTAATGAAACTATGGTTTGTCAACAAAGCACTATCAAGCTATTAGGGATGATAATGGTTATGTTTATTTTTTAATGGATACCTGAACTCATGTTTTAATATACATAAAATAAAATTTTTTAGTGTATGGGGTAAAACACGATGAGTCAATCATGAAGTGGAGATCCATATGAGTTGAGAAATTATAAGGAAATTTAAATTTTATACTATGGTTCTAGGATTATTTAGAGAATCAAGATCCAAATTGAGATTTTGAGAGTTGGGATAACATAGAGTACAATTTTTGGATATGGTTTTTGGCTTGAATGACGGCTCAGGTGAACATGAGTAATAATATTTGGTGAGGAGTTGGGAAACCCAATGTAAAGGAAAAAAAATCAATATTGATGGTTTTGAAATACCCATAATAGGTCACCCTTGGGTTGGTGACCTATATGTGGGAATCCAATTACATGGTAAGGACACAATTTCTCTTTGAAATAGTTAGCCCTAGAGAATCACCTTACATGAGGAAAATTCATTTTTATGGGGGGAAATGTCCTATGTGGGATCCCATTACATGGACCATTACATAAGGATCCCATTTTGTGGCACTTAACCCTTTGTGGAAATCCCTTTACATGATAGTCTATTTATGTGGGTCAACCCCAATTTAAATCCCCATATATTGAATCTTACATTAAATCCAACATGAAAAATTATTCTTTTTTATTTAAATATTCAATAAAATAATTAAAAAAATTAAAAGTTCTTTTGAGTGTTTCATGAACTGTATAGTGAGGGGTGTACGGGGGGGTGATTTAGATATCACATCACTGTATGATCTTAAGTTAGTTCTCTTTTGATTGATGTTATAATCGATAACCATTTAACCATAAGGAAATCTAGATATAATTTTACAATTAGTGTTAATTCATCCTCATTTTCATCAAAATTTTCCCACGGCTTAATTGGTTTTCCATGCAAGGATTTATAGTGATTACTCTACCAGAGCATTATCTTATTTTCCCATTTTGACATGGATTTTTATAAACATAGATAAATGAGTTACCATTAGTATTGTCACACAATATTTTATGCATATTGGAATTGTTTTGTCCAACCGAAATTTTTTTTTGGGGGGTTTACCATTTTTCATGAAATGTATGGGTTTATTGAAGAGATAAACTATGAATTTTCGATGATTAAGGCATAGATGATTACCAAGGGGGTTTTATTCACAAAATTTTAAGGATTAACCTTTTGAGGTCACCCAATGAGTTATTTTAAATTCTTATAAATTAAATTAAATTATAAATAAATTAGAATAGTTTACAACTAACATGAATAATTAATTATGAACTGGTTATAAATAATAATTCAATCATGTTTATTTATATTCTTTTTTCTGGAGAACATATGGTTATTTGATGAACATGAGAGAGATTGGTAAAACATTATAAACAAATAAATTAGTTATTGATATATGTGGTCCTTGAACACACTCTTATGTTATTAGGTAACTTTGAAGTTGTATGTGACATGTGTTATCACTACTATGGTTGATTTTAATTTTATAAACAAATAAATAATTTTATCTCATTAAATTAATTTTTACCTAAATTATCTTGAATGGGGATTTTTTATGGGCTGTAGAGGACACTAGTGCACTGGCTTGATACCATTTTCACTGATGGATGTGGTCTTAAATTAAAAACATGATCCAAGAAACACATGGTCACTATAGGGGTGCAAATTAAATGAATAAAGAGATCATATCAGACAAGGATAATCTCATCTTTGTTACTTCGAGTAAGGATGAGTAATTAGTTGAAATCATTGGCTCGAGAATGCTATTATGTTCTTGTGAGATTCCATAGAGCAATTGAACCAAATAATTAGAGATTGGGACCAGTGTTCCACCCCTAATAACCTATGAGAACCATGGTGGTTTGAAACTATGTAGGTTGATGATATGATGCTTCAGTGGATAGACCTTGGACAACATTGGATGTGATATGGGTATTATTATGTATTTATAGAGAGTTGTTAGTGAGATTAACCTATGAGGGAAATGAGGTTATACTATGATCTTAATGATGTTGGTGACATTATTCCATTTGAGTGGTGGGCTAGTCCTGAGAGAATAGTTTGATACTGAGGATCCCTTGTATGGTATCCATGTCAGGATGAGAACAATGGGAGATTGATTGGTTATCAATAATTAAATTTGACCATGGTTTGAGTTAGTAAAGGATAGTATATATGATAATATTTATGTTCTATATTGGATCCCAAAGGTCGATAGCATGAGCTGATTATTCTATGCAGATAAGTGATAGAGGTATCATAGAAGGGATAAACTGCACTCATCTTATTATGAATAAATTCAAAGGACATAACATGTGATTAAGAATTTGAGGTATTTATTAATGACATAGGATTACTTCTTTGGGATCATATATATGTATGACTAGTATATTTTTCACATAGGATTACCTCGAATTGAATTACATTCTTATTGATTAGTAAATTGATTTATAGGATTAACTCTTAAGTATTAATGTTACAATTTATGACAATTGATGTCATGAACCAGGACAGGCTTCTATCTAACATGACACCTGAACAAGCCCGTGGCAAGGTCCAAAGGGTGTTTCCAATCCCCATATTGTTTGAAACAGGTGTCTGAGCATCGATTAAAGCATACAAGAATGATTTTCCTATGAATGTATTCTACAAAAATCCACAATAAACCTAAATAACATCATAATAATTAATAAAAGATCAAGAGAACATAAATATTACTACAAAATGATGTAAATTTTTTTTACAATTTGCAACCAGAAACAATAAAAACAAAATAGGGTGGGGGAAAACGAAACAGAAAATCCTTCACAAAACATGTGAGTCCCAACAACACGCGACCTCCACCAACACCTACTCAGTGAAGGAACCACCAGAACATGAAACCACCATCACCACCACAGGAAGATTTACATTACCTATGTTAAGCATAACAATTTCTACATACACCCATGGTTACACATAGGGTTTGAGGAAAATTCCGAATAGGATACCACCAAAAGGTATTATTTTCAATGAAATTAGATGAAAAATTAACAATTTATTTTTTACTAAAGGGGATGAAAAGATTTTAAATAATAAATAATTTTATATAAAATGAGGAAATGAAATATGAAAACAAGATAAAAGATTATCATAGAATTATCCCCACTTGGAATCCCTAAGGAACTAGTTTTATAGAGATCTTAGGATACTTATACACTCAATGATCATTGAATTTCCCAGAATCAATGTTCTTACTTGAGCCACTAAATCCCATCGAATGCATGTTAAGTTGGTGTTTTTATGACAATCCTTATTATGTAGACATTGCCTTAGACCTTCCTACTCTCTTAATGCACAAGACCTATTATGACCATGTAGATACCCATGATTCCCTTGTTCTTAAGTTCATTCCCTATACAACATGAACCACTTCTCACATGAAAAATCTTTAGGCTATTTAATCACACAAGATACAATACCATTTTCAAGGATAGAATAATAAATAAATCCTTACATAATCTAAAAACCTTGGAAGACATGTTTTTCAACACCCACACAATCCAAAAAATCAATTGGAAACCAAATAAATCCCAATAAAATCATTAAATAATTCCAAAGCATGGAACCCCATACTATGGGTTCAAAATCACTCTAAAATAGTTATAAACTACAACCATACTTCTTAGAGACCCAATAATTTAAAGAGAACACTACATTCATCAATATATAACCCAATGAATCATGATTGTTCCAAAATTAGGTCAAAACCCTTCATGGAAAAATATAATTCCCAAGATAAAGGAGAATATATAAAGAATGGAGAGGAAAAGAGAAATATACAAGATTAATTGATGATTTCTTGAGGAATCCACACCAAAACCACTCAAAGATTAGATCCCTATGTAGAAAGGTGGAAGGGAGTGGTGTGCCTTGGGTAAGGAAATATTAATGGTTCTATTTAGAAGAGTTTAAAGTCTTAAAATTAAGGTGGAAATAATTGGAAATTAGAAATTTTTATAGATCTAAGAGGATGAATGGTTTGACTTCATGGTTTACCAAACTATGCAGAAACCATGCGCCACTTATGAATGGTGTGATTTCCCATATTCCTAGGAATTCTCCACAGAAAGAGCCACAATAATAGGAGCCTAGTTATCCATGGTATTATAACTAGTATATCCTAGATTTATATGTAATTTCTACATATAAGACCTCAAATACTCAGTATGGGTGAGATTTGGGTGGAGCTTGAAATGATAAGAATCCTCTTAAGATATTAGGAATGGTTTTCCCACTTCCCATATTTTGATCTTACTAGAATCTGGGAAGGGATATGAGGAATTTTTGATTCTTCAGGTATATGTCCTCAGTGTGTGTTTATGCATGATGACCATGTGGTGGCATATGGTTCTCACTAAATACTAACACCTGAAACTAATTACACAACCCTCAACATGGAATTGGAAGCAGTGACTCATTCTTTTATGATGGCGCTCCACTAACTTAATGTGGAGAAATATATAATATACTTAGATCATTAGAGCATGTTCTACATATTCTACAAGAAATATCAGAATCTAAAGAAACATTGATGGATTGAGTATCTTTATGGCCTCGATTTATATATTGCCTATACCCTATTAAAAGGGAACATGGTTGTTGATGCACTAAGAAAAAAAGAACCAGGGAAATCCTTGAATGAGTCTAGTGATAAACGGACTTTGATTGGGCTTTTTCTGGGATGCACATAGGGACTAAAGAGCATTGTGGAGGAAAATTATTTACTAGTATTCAATTGAAGACCTCCCTTAGAAATATTGTTTGGGAATATTGTCATAGTGATGAGCTATTCCAGCATTTTGTGTAGATTCATAATGTTGGGAAGGTTCCCGCAGGTGGTAATTTTCATATATGGGAGTTATTTTATTCAAGGTTCATTTTTTGGTGTCGTTATCATTAATGAAGGAGGTAATGAAGATTGTCTACATGAATCAGTCATCCATTCATATAAAGAATATCAAGATGTTATATGATGTATAACACTAGTTCTAGAGGCCTTGTATGAAATGATATATTTCTAACATTGTATCTAGGTGTTTTGTTTGTTAGTATGTTAAATATGGGAAACAGAATCCCTTGGGTATTCTTGATCCACTCCCCATTCCTACATGGATGTAAGAAGAGTTCTCCATGGACTTCGTCATTGTGTTTCAAAATATAGTCCAGTGAAAGAATTCTATTTTTGTGGTGAATTACCATCTCACCAAATTATCCCATTTCATTCAGATGAAGGATTCAACAAATGTGGATGAGTTGGGTTAGTTGTATGTTAAATAGAGAGTGAGGGTTCGTGGTGTTCCATTACCTATCATTTTAAATTAGGGACCCACTTTACCTCTCGGTTATGGGAAGGACTTATAAATGAAATGGGATCTTAGGTCAAGTTGAGCATGACATACAATCCTCAAATTCATGGTCAGATATAGGTGGAAAATAAGAACATGGAGTAAAAGATTTAGGCATATGTGTTGGATTTCTTTGTCTCAGGGGATAACCATTTGGGATTGGTGGAGTTTTCCTATAATAATATTTACCTATCCCCAATAAAAATTTCTCCATTTGAGGTGCTCTATGGTTCCCAATGTCGGTAACCTTTGTGCTGGATGGATGTTGGTGGAACATTCTAATTAGGACCATGCCTCGTGAAAGATACATCTGAAAATGGTCAATTGATCAGGCACTGGTTTTTTACTCCATAGACCTTCCGTAAGTCGGATGTTGACCAAAGATAATTAAAAATAGTGTTTTCATTGGGTGATTGGTCATTTCTAAAGGTGGGACCTCACTTGGTTAATTGTTGTCTTGCAGAGAAAGTGAAGATAATTCCAAGGTTTATAGATTTATTGAGATTACTTAAAGCGTTAGTACGGTCGAATACAAGTTAGCCCTACCACATTAGTTTACATTTATCTATAAAACATTCCAAGTCTCGAAATTGAAATAGTATAACCCAATCCCGTCTCTTTTTCTATACTGGTAAGAGTGGGAGCTTGAATTCTATTTGACTGTGTTTGAGTGACTAGTGTAGATTTTGGATTCCCATGAGAGATTTCTTCAGGGGAAATCCATATCACTTTATTGGATCATTTTCTAGCATGGTAATTATGAACATAATACATGGGTGTGAATTTCTTGTGTGGAAGTGAAATACCCACGTTTTTCACTGATCAATGTCTGGTTTGACTTTCCAAGTGTGGAATGCGTTCATTTTTCTGATAATTTACATATATGTGGTTTTATTTTGAGGTGTTTTTTCATTTATTTTTAATATTACATTTATTTTATGTATTTATTGAGAGTTTTTGCGGAAGATTGTAGGTTTTTATCAAAAAGTAGGAAGCACATGGTTGGTTCATTGTTAGTAGAAATGTTTCACTAACCCCATGAACACCATACAACCTGTACAGTGGCACTATCCCCGTCGCATGACCGAGAATAGGACAATGTGACTAGATGTGTTCTACAAAAAGAGCCACTTTAATGGAAACATGATTAGGTGTGGAGGGCTCTATGTATATGAGATAGTTCATGAGAGACAAAAATGACGTTATCAAGGGAACATATTTTTCCCTGGGATTTTCTGCATTTTATACTTACCAGTAACCGACCATATACCACTTATTATCACCACTGAAAACCACAATTTTTCTAAAACACTCTTAATAAATTCTTGTAATAAAATAAAGACTAAAAATTAATGATATAATAACTCAAAATTAAACCACATATGTGAAATCTATCCCCACCCTGAAAAGATTCCACCATTAGAAAGTCAAAATAGTGTATGATATGAGAATAAATGTAGATATTTCTCCTCCAACCAAGACTTTTGTTCCTATATATCATGTTCATTATTCATGTTATTCCATAATATATGATCTGATGGTATTGATTTCTCTCAATGTACTTTCACATGGGAATCCACAATCTACACATGCTGCTCAAACATAGAGAAAACATATTCCAGCTCAATCTCTTCCCATTTCATCATGTGAGACAAGAACTGGTTATACTTATTCAATTGTGATACATGGAATACATGATGGATTGACATAAACTAATATGGAAAATCTAACCAGTATTTCAACTTTCCTAATTTTTCTGTAATCTCATATGGTCCAACATACCTTGATGTTAGCTTTTATTACATAACCAGAAGACGGTGACCCAATCCATGGTCTAAATTTAAAAACTCCAGATCACCCACTAAAATATATAAGGCTCAATGATGATGATCGACATAAAAAATATGTTATCTAGTCACAAGAGAAATCCAATTATTTTTAAAACTATCATTTTCAGATGTATCTTTCACTAGTCTTGGTCCCAATAAAGAATTATCACCCACTTCTGTCAAGCACAACGACAACTGAAATGGGTAAACAAAGGTAACCATAAAGTGATCCATTTTAATTGAGGAATGGAAAATTTTATTATACCAAAACTCTATAAATCCAAAATGTTATTCTCACGATCCTTTGAAATCCTTCACACATGCCTGAAGCATGTCCTTAGATATTTGGTTTTCCTGCTCTGTCCGATCATCTGTTTTAGGATGGAATGTCAGGCTCAACTAAACATGAGATCCAATTTCCTTATCAAGGCCTTATAGAACCAAGAGGTAAATATGGGGCCCCTATATGAAATGATAGGTGAAACAACACCATTAATCCTATCTATCTAGTGAATATATAAATGGTCTAATAGATCCACTTAATTTAACTCCTTTATTGGAATAAAATGGGTTGATTTGGCCAGATGGTCTATCATAACCGAAATTGAATTCCTTCACTGGGGTATATGAGGTAATACAATGATTATGTCCATGGAATACATATAACACTTCCAATTAGTAATGAAATGTTTATATAGAAATCATTAGGTCATTTGGTTCTTTGTCTTTATCCTTCTAACACACAAAACAACTGGATACAAAGTCAGAAATATCACATCTCATACCTGGCCTCCAGATCTAGTTTCAAACGTTGAAGAAAATCTTGATAGTCTCATGATTAATAGTCCGCTAATACTAGTGGCTATTTAGTATTACTATTTTCCCAAATGATAATGAACCCCCAAGGATAGATTTGAATTAATGAACTCTCATAGAGGATAAAAACCTAGCACTGGGATCCTACCCACAATTTAGAAATTACACAGAATGATGGCATAACACATCACAAGGATTCTTTTCCTAATCCTTCTTCATATGGGAAGGAGTATTGTGAACAAGTTTGAATAATTTTCCTCCACTATGATTTTTAGTCTCCAGGTGAATATAGGGAAAATCCAATTCAATGTCAATTGATCAGTACACTCATTGAATGCTTGCATTGGACACATTTTTCTTTGGGCATCTCCAACCACATTCCATTTTTTCAGGGGTATAAAAGATATAAAATTAGAGAAAATGAAGATAGAAAATTCATCAGATCTATATCATATTTATATCTTTCGAGGTGAATATGTAGGAAAATATCTTACAATCCAAGTAGACTACAAATTTCTCCCATAAAATATTGGGATTCTATATCTTCAAAGAATGAATCAATATCTATAATTCGTGGTCAGTGGTAGGGTAATTATTTTAATGTGGTTTGATTTGTAAATAACCATACATACCCACATGGTCATCCTATATCAACACACTCCCAAGACACATGTAGTTGTGGGTTGGAATAGTTGTAAGCACCCCGCAATACTACATGAAAAATGGGGGTTCAAAACCCATTGGGCGTAGGTTCTATTACAGTGGTGGTACTGTAGACCGGTATGTACTGTAGCGTCAGAATGGAACTGCAGCAGCGGCAGTACTGTGCGATTACTATAGTAAGAAGGTTACAATTCACATAATGTTCATTGGGCCAAAAATTTGGGCCTACGGGCTATAAAATGGGCTTTAAGCCCACTGGCCCTTTTGGCTATGTAATGGGTCTCCCTCTACCCAGCTAAAAGAGGCATTTTCTTTTCTTTAATAATAAAATGAGGCTTCAACCCCAACCTTTAAAAAAACACTCCCAAGACCCATACCAAAAGCATCCTAGAAAATAACATAAACTTTATCATATTTTAGTAAGATCAAAATAAGAGTAGTGGTCAAACGTTGCTTAAGCTTCTCAAATGATTATTGTAATCTCAGTATTCACTAGAACCTAACACCCTTTTGAGTCAGTTCAGTCATCGGTAAGGAAATTCAAGAGAAATCATGTAAAAACTATTTACCCTGCCATGTCCAAAAATATCCTAATCAAAAAATGAGTTCCTCAGTTTCTCCCATGACATCATAACTTCAATTTTTTTTGTGTCCATCGAAACCCCACATTCCTAAATCACATGTCCTATAAATTTTATCTCCATAATACAGAAGGTAGTTTTCAAATATTTTGAATAAAGAGAGAGATATTAGAGAGTTCCCAGCACAATCCTCAAGTGCTTTCATTGCGCATCCGTTTTCTATGAATAGAATGATATATCACCCACACACATGAAAAAAAGATTCTAGGTACTAATGGAACACCATATTATTAAGCTCTATGAAAATCACCAACGTGTTTTTCAACCTGAAAGGAATGAACAAATACTCAAACTAGCTATATATACTTTGGATGGTTTTATTTGGAAAATACTCCTCCCTAACTCTGACGTGATCATACAAAAAGAATAGATCAATCTGGTTGAACTGTATTTTCCTCTTGAGATGATGAAAGAGGTCATAAATATGGGGAATGTGTAATTTCTCATAATTTCTTCTTTATTCAACTTTCTGTAGTTGATGAACATATGGAGGGATCTGTCATCTTTTTTTTCCACAAAAATAGAGGGACGACCCAAAGTTAGAAATTCTGGGTAATGAAACATTTGGATTGTAATAATTGTACTGTTATATATAGTTTTCCTAGCATGGTGGGGGTCTATATTTTATAATGGAAAAGATATCAGATATGTCCATGGATCCAAATCAATAGCCAACTCTAGATACCTCATTGGTGTAAATACTAAGATATCATCTAGAAAAACCTCTTGGAAAACATATTTCAAATGATATAATTCACCCTCATATTCAATATCATCATATTCTATCAGGAAAAAAGGGGACCTAAAAAGGGTGACTTAACTACTCTTGATGTGGAGGTCCACATTTCCATGATCGATGATCCCATTATCCCTAGAAGATTTTTTCACTCCAATCAGGGGCTTCGAATCACACCCATAATTTATAACAGTCAATATGAGACTTGAAAACACCACTCATTCCATCTAGAGGATTACATAAAAAATATACATTTAAAAATATAGGATGTCCCAATAAAATTCAACCACTCATTGAGTGAGAGCACAAGAATGTCATATTCAACCCTACTATCATTTCATGCCATGTTACATAACCAAATCCAAAACATAGGGTATATTAATGATTGGAATCTTCAAAAATACAACAAGACAATCAGAAATAAATGATTTATAAGATCTTGTGTAAAATAAAATAATAGCTATGGATTTTTCAATATACGTGGTACCTCAAATAGTCATAGTCCCTCCATCCAATAATAATAGTGCTTTATCTATAATATAAAGGTTCTTCATCTATGCTGATGCCTATGGTCAACTACTAACCATACGATCATCCTTGATCTAACTCTTCCCAAAAGATGATACAAAGATTCCCCCATCACCAACATACCAAGGACCCATAGCCCTTGATTCACATGGATAAGCTGGTAATTCCTTGTCCACAAAGGATGTCCTAGAACTATAGTCAACGTACCACTCTTATAGAATCTTTGAAAGTGACCCAAGCTCCCATACTGATTGTAGGTTTCAGGTGCAACTAGACACATTTCCCGTATGTTACATGGTCATCCACATTAGTAGTATATGACTATCCCACAACTGGTGGACACATATGAAGGAGGTCTAGAAGGACGATTTGAACTACCACATCACATGTTATCCAGCTCTCCAAACATCATTTTTTTCAAATAAACTATAACCATCCATGCCAACCATGACATATTCCATTGGAAATCTAGACTAGCCAACATGATTTATTTCCCCCATTCAATATTGGCCCACTATCATAGTATAAGTTTTCATAATGAACAAGAATACATGGGACCAAATGAAGTATGAAACCACAATTTGAAATTGTGAGAGTATATATTCTCATTAAAACGAATTCATGTGTGAAACAGACCATCTCAGCAAAGAAGTAGGTATATTCCCATAGGATTTGACCCCCTAAAAAATATCTAGAAACTATTAGGTCTTGAAAATGTCATTTGTCTTTTGAAAATACCGCTCATTGAAAACTAAAAAGAAATCTTTCATATATATTTATTCAGGTACTTTATCTAGGAACAATGATTCCAACCACTTGTGGCTAGGCCCTTTGATCTTGAACGAATAAAAAATCACTTCAACAACCTCATAGGTAGCATGAAACCCAAAAATCCATTCAATAATTTTAATCCAACCCTTAGGTTCTTATGGTCCTGTGCTAGCTCAGGAGGAATGACAATTATTCATGAGTAAATATTAATATTTTTTCATTTCTAGACCTTATTTGGGTTCCTTATTATGAGCATGACCAAATCATTCTCCCCGATCAAATGACCAGATAACCTGAACCACTACTTGCACTAATATCAGATCAACTGTGGAGGGGGAAATCTCTCTGACCATTTACCAGAGTTATGTAAGATATCTATGGGGTTTCATGATTCCACAAGATTATCAAACACAAGGAAAATCAGGAACACATCATCTAGAGAATTTTTTTAGATTCCACACAATTTTAATCAAACCTATAAATTGGAATAATATAAAATCAATCACAATGAAAATTCAATACAATCCACCTCACCTCTTTGTCCGTAAACAATATTATGCCTATACATATCACTTGGATGAGGAGTGAATGAAAATACAGAACATACCATGGTGACTCAATGTCTTTCATGAGGTTTGATGACCTGAAAACCCACTTGCAACCCGAACCCCAAGCCCTGATAGTCCTATCTTTGGTTTATCCAAACTCTCCCAAATTAACATGTAAAAAATAATGTTCAAAAACCATCTCTCCAATATCTTTTTCATCCCTAGGATAAGATTCCATCGAACCAAACACTCTACACGATCTGTTAAAAGGCTCAAAGGGATTCTAAATCAGCACCTTCTCAATTATGTAACCAATATTACATGGAACCACCACCACCACCACCACCATTAAACACCGATCATTTTATAGGGTCAATAATAAAAAATTCCACATACACATAAGGGTGTATGTGGGGTGTAAGATGAATTCATCATAGAATACCCACAAAATAGATTCAATGTTGTGAGATTTTTTGAAAAAATTAACATGATGGTTTTTTATGAAAATGGATGAAATGACATTAAATAATACATTTTTGGAAATAAAATGATGAAAGTAAATTGGAAACAAATAAATAATATGTATACCACGAGCACTATAATAAATCCATAAGGAAATAGGGTTAGCGGGGTCATATTATCCTTATAAAATATATGATCATACCATCTCCCGGATGGAATGGTCTTACTTGAGCCACCAGTCCCCATCAAATTTTTGTTTAGTTAGTGTTTTTATGTCAATAATTATTAAGGAGACCAAGCCTTTACCCTATCAGATCTCATAAAATACCGGACTGAGTATTCTCACTAAGATACATAGGATTACCTTGTGAAAAAGATCATTCCCTACACGACATGGATAACTTACTAGATGAAAACTCTTCCTAAAATTGAAACAATCATAAAAATAATCCTTTTTCAATGGGAAAATCATTATAAATACTTACCCAATCCAAATCCACATGAAAAATTGTTTTTGACCTCCCAAAAAGTTTATCAAACCAACAGGAAACTGAATCAATCATAATAAAATCATCATCTAATTCCAAAGCATGTAACCACCTAACTATTTCTTGGAGATTTGAAACAAATATTTGGAAACCATTAAATTTCCATATAGATACCCAATAGAGGAATGAGTAGGCAAAATTCTTCAATATTTGTCCTGAAAAATCAATAATGTACACATATTAGGTCAAAACGTTTTCTCGATAATGAAAACCAAATTGAGAAAGGATATGGACCAAGAATGGAGAAGGAAATAGAATCATACATAATGATTTCTTGAGTAAAAAACACCAAAACCACTCAAATATTTGAGGAGATAGTAGAAAGGAGGAAGGGGGATGCATTTATTGGTTGGTTAAATCCAAAGAAGGAAAGTTACATGGGTTGTAAATCTTAAAATAGAACAGAGAAATGTTGGAAGTTACACATTTTTTAAAGATATGGAAGGCCATATGGTTTTACAAACTGCATGCTTACCATACGACACCTCTTTCTAATATGAAATATCAACGAACCATTTTCCTAAAGGGGAACACACCCATGTTGATAGATGTTAACATCAGATGGATCCACATTCATAGGTGCACTACTATCCCTAGAGGGCCCCACACACATTATTTAGGCCATGGGACCTTGAGAGTACCACTTTCAATAAAAAACATTATTGGCAGTGCTAGTGTATGGTTTCTATTAACCATGCAATAAAAGTATGCCCCTTTATAGCTAGCCTAAAAAATAATTTTTTTAAAATCACTTAATAAATCCATGGAATAATTGAATTAATAAAAATAAAAGATAAAATACAATAAAATAAAACCATGTGTGTGACAATTTTTCTCCTAGGATTACCTCACAAAGATATGTTTTAAACCCAATTAATTTATTTATCACATAATACTACCTCCAATGGTTGAGTTCATACCAGATGCCCATTCATTTCCACATGATTAACACCAATTAATCATCAATATTCTCAATGAATATTGAAATCTTCAAATTATCTCCTATATACTGATGTTTCACTAGATTACTATTGGACATATAATATTACCTCATACAGATTGACTTTATGCCAGATGAATATTGATTACCTTGGATTACCTTATTGGGATATTCTTATTCCTAAAACTGGATTTCCTAGGATTACCATATAAGGACCACCCTTATTTATAATGAAATATTGTGCTTAAAGACACGTTGGTACCTTTTAAATATTTTATTCTAAATCATAGTTGTGAAATTAGAACCCATGGATCAATGCATATTATTTATTTATTTTTGACATTGTATCCATTTATGCATACGAGTATATGACATGTGAATTAAAAGTGTTTTTAATTAGGTTTTAGACCCCATAGTTGGTACCCTATGGATTTGTACTCACAGCCTACTTAGAAATCTATGACACGTGGGTTACTAAAAAAATCAACAATCATTAATTTAAGTTGTGTAGAGGACTAACATTTTCTAATCTGACGTGATATCATAAATTGATGGTAGATTTGGATTAGATGAGTATTGAGGATGGATGTCAGGCCTCAATTTATTTTATTTCATTTTATATGTGATTTGACTAGTGGGGGACCAATTATTTTATACTGGTATTATTATGAGTCTCTATGACTACTTGTTCATTTGAATTTATATAACATTATCATTTAATTTTATTTTTCATACAATAATGATTATTTTTTATATATGAAATTCATTTATTTTTTTTGTGATTTTCTCGGATATTAGGTTATAGTATCCCCATATTAAATCCTTAGATATTCACAACTAGTCGACATCTTCCTCAGAATAGGGTGGAACTCTTGAGGCCAGGAAGAATCCACCATTTTTGAAACTTGTTCAGTTTTGGGGGGTTGACAACACATTTTAATGAGTATCCTGATAGTATTATATTGTATTCATGTTTTTCTTATAATATTTATCTATATAACTAATCATTCAGTATATTAAAATTTTTAAAATATGTTGCTTTTACCCAAAAAATTTATTTCAACTACAAAACTAGAAATAACATATGTTTCATAATTATATGGATGTGTTTCTAAAAACCAAATCTTAACATAACTGAATATTTTTTTATACATTACTATAAAA
Source organism: Viscum album (assembly GCA_963277665.1). Lineage (NCBI taxonomy): Eukaryota > Viridiplantae > Streptophyta > Magnoliopsida > Santalales > Viscaceae > Viscum > Viscum album. The sequence goes on along the minus strand of OY728121.1, from coordinate 196,377,061 downwards.
TTTTCAAGATATGTTTTCAAAAAAACTAATGAAATTTCATTTTCTATATTTCTAATCATGGTAACCTTATAGCCCCATCACTATGCTCCATGATTCAACATAATCACCGCCTTCCCCATTACCTATCAGGACATTAACATCATCCCCTTACCCTATGGTGTCATCACCATTATCCCCTAACCTAACCATTATGTCCTACATAAACCACCATCCTTTATCCACCAATGATAATTTATCCACATTTAATAACTATTAGTAATTTTTAAATTTACATTAATTAGATTAGTATATTAAAAAATTTAATTTTCATTAAATTACTCTCAACTAATATGATTTTTCCTAATATTCTATATGATTTCCTTATCCACATCATAGTATATTATATATCTTCCTCATTTAAAAGTATAAACCATTTTTTATCCTTTCATGATTTTTTAATTTAATTTTTAAATCATTTCTTATGATGAAATTATTATTTTAGATAATTTTTTTTCATTATATCTCTTGGATCATTTTTAAACTTTTTATATATCCTTCAGAAATAAAATTATATCCGATGAATGTATAGTTAATATTTCAAAATTATTTTCACTATTGAGAAACATTTTATATACTCAATGAAAACCCAATATCTCCTATAACATGATTAAAAAATTGAATGTTTAATTATAACATTATGTAAATAATCATATTACCTGATTTAAAAAAAATTAAATAACCAACACATTTATATTACCATTCATCATCTATAAAAAAATAATGGATAATTTAGTAATGAAAATTTCATTATATTTTAATCTATTATATCATTTTAAATTGTATATTCATTATTTTAAATAATTATCCTCCTTTCTTTATGCTTCTACCATATCTAATTTTTTTACTTTCATCCATAATACTTCAAACTTTTATGTTTTTTCTCTCAAAATTATTTTATATTTAAAATGTTATTTTTCTATTTGGTAGATGGTAAATTATAATCAAGTATATCGATATGTAAACTTCTCTATTCTATCATAATTTTTTAGTAATTGATGACATTTAACACTCATTAATTTTTATTTTATTCCACTATTTTTTTACTATTATTCCATTATTTATTCATTTATTATATAGATTTATTATATTCCACATTTTATATAAGGAGTTTCTTATAATCAATTTATAAATAGTTATATTTCATCACATATTACCATAAGAAAAAAAATACATATAATACTTTTTCATATTTTTATTCAAAATAGAGGATCAATTCATTTAAACTATATTTATATAATATAATTAATAAATTATTTTATTCACAATTAAATTAATGGAAATTTATTTTTTATATATTTATAATATGATGTATTTTCATTGATAAATTCAAAAAGTATATAATAGTTAGATTGACTTCTCTTTATAAATTGATTATATATTAATCTGTTTAAAATTTATGAATTAAAAGACCACTTTCTTTTGAGATACTAACAGATCATCAAATCAATGAACACCACATATACCATCACCTATTAAGAGACTACAGTCATTCCTCTATATGAAAAACTATTATCAAATCCCCAAGTTCCCCACCTGATTATTCAAATTCAATGTCTGATGTGAAGCGACCCAGGCACAATGAATATAAATATTGAGTCATTTTAGATGAATATTAAATACATTCCACAATAAGACATGCTTGAGGATCATAAAGTTATTATCATATCCTGGGGAAAAGAATCATAATAAAGGTTGATCGTCGATTTTTAGTAATAATAAATTTTTTTTTATTAATTTCAATTGTATAAGATGATAAAAAGGGTATGATGAAATATTAATGTTAATTTTATTAGTATAAAATATTCATACCCCAAAACAAAAAATGATAACCAATATTAAAATCAATTAATATTATATAATTAAGATTAATTATGTTATAAATGTATAATTAACATCCAAGATTCATAAAATAGGTATGTATAGTCATATAAATAAGAAATCATAATGTTATAAAAATTTTAAATGAAATATTTTCCACACCTAATTTGGTGGGAATTTCACGACAATGATCATACTCTAGAATCAAAATGTGTACCAATCCATTCAAAATTTTTACTATGAATTTTCCTATGATAATATCAAGATATAATTCATACTCTAACATAAATATGTTAATGAATAATTTAATAATATTTTCCTGATTCTAATAATAATATCATTAGATATCAATATCAGTTTACTGAATGCATTTTACGATTAAAATAGATCCAACTATCACATTATAAGAATTTATTCATATAAATGTCACAAGATTGAAAAATTAAGGTTATTATCATTACATTACCAATGAAAAATAAAAAATTTTCACAATCAAGTAATCATCATAATCATATACCATCCAGATAAATAATAAGTATGGTATCATTGGACCATAAGCCCATAAAATCATAATCAAAATCAAAATATGTTATCATTGATGAAAAAATACATTAAACAATCATTGGTATAATTATTGTGGATAATAAAAATTTCACTTTGAAATAAATATTAAAAAATAAAAAATATTCCAAAATATTAAAGAAAAACTTTTCTTTACAAAGAAGTTTGGAAACATGTAAAGGAATATTCAAATCATTAATTGTTCATGATAGTGGTAAATTTATTTCTTTATTAATATGTTAAAAGAGAAATTCCTTTCATACTTTTGTAAAGAGTCAAAAATTACATCATTTTGAAAAATAGATAATTATTTTTAAAACATTTAGTAAAATGTAAATAATGGGTAAAAAATACGTTAAATAAAAATTTTATTAAATTAAAAATATTATTGAAACATTTTTTATAAAACATTAATATGGAATAATGTTTTTATCTACCAAAGAGAATAATAAAGTTAGTTTTCATTAATAAAATTATTTGAACATGATTAGAAATTAAAGTAAAGAAGATGAATGGAAAATATGTATCATAAATAAATAATCAAATGCTATTTAAATTAAATTTATTTTTCAGATAATTATCATTTAATTTTCCAGATATAATTTAATTAAAAAATAACCAAGATTGAAATTTAATTGGAACATATATCAATTACCTCAATTCATGTATTTTTGTATGAACATTAGTGATTATTTTATAATAAATATAGATTTATTATACATATATTTCAAAATAATAATAATATATATCGTACCATATTTTATTTCATTATTACATTTTCCCACATGTATGTTAATAATATTTCATTAAAATAACAGTTTGTTTTGACATGAACTTCATTTTTCACACATATTTCAATTCGATAGTCTAATTATTTATACTTTAATCATGTTTAATTAATCAAAAATAATTTAAAAATGATTTTAAAGTCATATATATTCTTTATAAATATATTTTTATTCATCCATAATATATACAGATGAAAATATTAATCACATTGTCATGGAGATGATATGCCACACATACGAATGAACCCTGCTTCCATTTTTTCAATGGATGGAAAGAGATAATGGTATATAATAATTCACCTTTATAAAATAATTATCATATAATATACATCATACATATTTATAGAATATATCCTTTTTACCATCTATGAAAAATAAAAATGGAAAACAAACCACATCGCTTCATGGAGGTGGTTGTCTGGGCATATTCATAAGAAATGTTATCATTTATCATAGAATCAGAAGGTAAAATGGTAGATATGATATTATAGTTAATAAAATAATAATTTTTTCATATATTTAAATTATATACATTAAACTAACAATAATATAAATCCATGAAATATGGTGAAGGAAAATGAATTATATTACTATAGGGAGAAGGTAAGCCATACATATGCACCAAATATACTTTCACTTCCCAATAGATGGAAAAGTGGGTGAATAGAAGTGGTTTAATTATCATAATAAAATTTTAATATATTTAAGAAACATAATTTTTTATTTTTTAAGAAAATCATAGAGTTCTGAGATTTATAGGAAGAAATAAATTAAAATTGGTCGGGTTAGACAATTACCTCTTCCTTGGGAGAACTCCTTTAGATCATTTCTTAATAACCATTGAAATCGTTTTATAAGAATACAATAAATTCTAATTTGGGTCTATGTATGATAATAATAGAATTATATATTTTTATCTTGAGGAATTTGGATCAATATGATATAGAAATGATAATAATGTGGTTCCCTTTTTTTACAGAGGGGAGGGGCAATTTGGATTTTTTTAGAAACTATTTTAATATCATAAAGTCATTACAAAACCAAATAAATCCCAATGTAAAAATATTAAATTAAAAATTGTATAAGGTAGATTAAAAATTCTAAAATGTTATTTTCATTGGATTAATATACATTTTAAATCTTATCATTGTGATTAATCCCTTGGTTAAATAATTTTAACTTTAACCACGATAACAACTTTTACAATGTTAAATTGGTATATTTTTACTTATAAGATTAATAATCACTCATAAATGGAAAATGACTTCAATTTAATACCATATATTATCCTCTATATCCATTTTCATGATTTTTATTTTTTTATGTAGTTTAATAAAATATTAGTTTCATTAAGTTTCATTTTTGTCATTTTTGACAGTACTCATTTCATTTAAATTTGAAAAAAAATTACCGAAATGGAAGTCAAATATATATCATGATAAATCCCAAATATGGTTAATTTCTTAAAAATTATTTTAACATAATGATTTATCCAAAATTATATTTCATTTATTATTTTTAACATCATATTTTTAAATAACCTGATAAATAATGTGTTGGAGTAGAGTAAGAATTTAGTTTATTTATTAAATTAAGAAAAATTATAAATAAATATATATTAAATGAGATTCATTAATCATTAAAACAAATATTTATAATATAACTTATCAACTATTTATCATTTTAATAAATATTTAATGTTATTAAAGTCAAGAGCCTGATATTTTGTATTTTTACTTTTCTTCAAATAATATAAGGGATATATTGAAGGAATGATGGAACAATGTGACCATATATTTTATAATTAGATGGAAATATCCCATCCACATTCATAAAATAAGATAAATTAAAGTGTAAGGGATATTTTAATGAATTATCTTTAAGGTTTAAACCAATTTTACACATTTTACCCTAATCTTCATGACATAAAAATATTATGGTTACTATTCATAATCTCAAAAAATAAAAGTTCCCTATTTGAAAATTTTGATCCTCCTGATTCAAAATATGTAATCCAATTTTCAATATTCAATTTCTATAAGCTTTATAAATTTATTTTAAAATATGTGTGAAAAAAAGATGAAACTACTTGGTGCAAAAATATACTTTAAATCATAAAACATTATTTATTCTTATCACATTTATAGAAAACAAATTTTTTAAATTTTAAACTATTTTACTAAATATATAATATATGAAGTTTTTAAAAATATTTCACTAATATTTATTAATTTAATTTTATATGATATAAAATATATTTCAAGCATAATTTGTTTTTTAGAATGTGTTTATCAAAATTAGGGGTAAAACCCTATTTTTTAATCAAATAAAGGACCTGTTTTTTGATTTGGAGGACACCAATAACATAAAAATTAGGACTAGATGAAATTAAATACCATTACATAATTTCCCACAAGACCTATGTTTTTGAAGTACAAATTCCATTCTCGAATGCCCAATTTTTTTTAAAGAGCCATCCAGTGAATAGTGTTGCTACAGTACATGCATAGTTATAATACCGCGACTACTAAAGTACAACTTGGTTATAATTTTATACTATATTATATTTAATTAATAAATAGGTGTTTGTGTACCACAAGATATTAAGAAAACTATTTTAAGATAAAAATATCTTAAAATCAAGGTGTGTGACACAATGTACCTCCGATGGGCGAGTATTTGATCACCCCTCTGTCATAGAGACACTAGTAAGTTACCATTATTGGATTTTATAACATTATAATATAGTACTCACTCTATATATGAAATTAATATTTGTTATATTTTTTTATGAATTTTGGAAATATATAATAATAACAGTATAATAGATTCAAATATGAATAGGATGGATGTATGGGACATAAACGATTTTAAATTTTTATTTTTATTTTTTTTGTTCAAGGGTGCCTAATAGTGACACTATAGGAGTATTATGATTGATTATTAGGTATATTTAAAATGATACAATGAGTCTTACCATTAATTATAATTATTAGAGGCATAATCCCATGTCTTAGAAGAATGAGAACTTTTACCGTCAAATAATGGAAATATTAATTTAGTTATTTTTGATGATTTATTTTATAGATGTGAGTAATGTTTTTCAAATAATTATAATTTGTTATGTTTTTATAATTCAAGATTTTTTTAATTTCAATGTTATTTAGATCATTTCAAACCCATATTATTGAAACTATTTTGAATGAAATAGAGAGATATTATGTGTTTATAACAACACAACTTTAATGACACATCTCTAAGAACTAAACAGATATATGACAAAATTTCTGAAGATATGTATTATGAATAGTGGAAGTTATTTGTTGATGATAAAAAGGATTTATCTCAAGATATATTAATATATTTTATATTAACATAATATCATAAACACAATACAATTTAATTGTTAACATTTATTCAATGAAATAACTAAAAAAATCAATGTGTCTTGAAAAAAAAATCATTCCTTAAAGAATTTTTTCATATAGATATTCTAGGAGAGGATCAAACTTAGATATACATTTTATATGATTGTTTATATTTTTAAATTGTACCTAAATGTTTTTTATCATTATATATATATATACCCACCCACATTTATAATGTGAATTATTTAAGACACCACGGTGAATGGATAAAGATATGGATTTTTATTCATTCTAATTCTATAAATTATTTTGTTAATGAACAAATTAATGATATTATGTGTTAATAGCTTCCATTATATATAATTTTTCATTTTTATTAATATGTACATGAAAATAAGTAATTTGTTTTTATATTTTTGTTATTACAGGATACAATTAATGAATATTGGGACATGAACCCATTATACTCAACATTGGTTTTTGAAAATGATATTATTGAAGTCATTTTAGGGAATGTGCATGAAAGGATTGTTTGCAGGATGGTTTCTAGACCATGAATTAAAATTTTTCTGTATATTTATATGAAACCAATTAATTATACACAATATATTGGGGGTTCTAGTTGTCTCATTTATTATGAAGTACAAAGTGAAATTTCAAGGTTGAAGGAAAAATTAAAAATAACATTAATTATTCATGAATACATAGAATCAATGGAGGTTGTAAGTGAAACTACGATTGTTTTTTATTCTAGACTATGATTGGTTAATTTCATGAGAATATTTAAATTCTTATAGCATATCCGATAGAGGTAAATTATAAACTTATTCTATTGCAGTGTTATTGACATGTTATGTTTTTGGAAGTGTGATTTATTTTTTACATCGATGAAAATAATTTATTTTTTATTTAATAATTTCTTCGGATTAACTTTATATTAGGTAATTTATGACTTACTTTAAAATTTGTTTCTGAAAACTATTTTTATCTTAATATATTTGATATGAATCACTATGACCTTTATTTTAAAATTTTGTTTTTTTAAAATAAAATAATTATGGTTTCATAAGGATGAACTAAAATGTTGTTTGAGTCTATTTTAATCTAAGTTAAATGTGTTTTAATTAATTAACATTGTTATTTTTCACAAGCATTAAAATAAATTAATTAAAATTTATAACTAAATGGATTTAATTTAAAATAAAAAATTATATTTTTGAAAGGACTATATTTGAATTTGTGATATAAAATGTTAATCTAATTTCTAAAATGTTGAAGTCACATTCAGTTATGGTAATTTAGTTTTATGGATGTGAGTTTTACCACCACAGTTTGAAAAAAACAATGAGATTTTTTATTATGTTCATTTGGATTGTTAAACAATTTTTAGTAAGAATTTTCTATGTGCCTATTGTGGATATCAATCTTTTTCTTAAGTGTTATTGTTTTTTATTAAAGGTGATAGGTGGAAGAAGTCAGAAGGGTTTAATTTTTTTTTACCCCTGACTATGTTTATCAGGAACCTGGGATGCATTAATTTTTTGTAGTATGGATATACATTATGATATATTTGACAGTATGTAAGATGTTCTAAAGACATTATTTTATGTTTTGTTCTAATTTTATTAAAATTGATATGATAGTGATACTATTGATTTGGTTTATATTTAATCAGGAAATATCATATGAATATGGTTTGATTTTGTAGAGGTAGTGGAATATTATACAATTTTTTGTATTCTATTTTTAATATTTGTTCTATTTTTTTGTAAATTTTTTGAATTGTGTTAATTAAATGTGTTTGGTCTATATATATATATATATGTTATATATATTCATGATCAAAATATCTTTTATATGTTATATATATTTTTATTTAAAAATTATATTTTAGGGTTTTTTTATTTTATTCAAATTATAGAAGTGGTTTTGATAAACCAATAATAAATATAACAACTTCTAAATTGTTTTGCGAAGGTTGAGTGATTTTTTTACTAAAATTGATTTTTAGTATTTTTTGAAACTAAACTAGTACTAAATGACACATAAAATTCTATAACATAAATATCCTTTATATGAATAAATAATCATAATGAAATTTGATAAATTAACGTTGTATAAAACTAAAAAAATAAGAGGAACCACTATTAAATTATTTCCTATAGATATATTTATGATGGTTTAAAAAAAACTACAAAATGTATTTTCAATGGTTTAAATTACAAAACACTGGAAAATGAACATTAGTAAAACATGATTTCTCTATACTGATTCTTCACATTTGGGAATATTTGAACTAGATAGGGGAAAATGGGAATGATGATTATGAATAATTTTGAGTTTTTTTATAATGAATAGATTAGTGTATATTATGGAATGAAACTTCAGTGGGTCAACCTATGTGGTTTGGATATTATTGGTGAGTATGTTACCTTTGAGTGAATCACGTGGTTGTTTATATTTTATGTTCTTATGAATTCTTTCAGCATGATTTAGTGTAATATAGATTATATGAAATTAAAACATCTCAAATATTTTGTTATGGTATTGGTGAAAAAAAAGAATGTTGGGGGTGCAAACTCATTGGTGTGATCTTACCAATGGTGTTTGTAATTGGGATTGGTTTTCATGATATCATATGTAAGTTAGTGTAAATATATTTTTTATGACCTTTAAATTTTAGGATTGATAATGGACTATCGTCATAGTGATGGGCTATATTAGTTAGGATTGAGTCATGTGTGAAATTTAAGTATTTGGTTATATTTTTTTTATCTTACAGTGGAGAATTATGTTTAGTTATGTATCCTTATCTACATTTTTTCATTGTTTTTTACATGATCATTCCAATAGGAAATCTTTTTTAATGTGCATATATACAATAAAAAAGAGAGCATAATGTTATAGAATGAGTTGTATATTTGTTTAATGTTTTCTATTATATATAAATTCATTTCATAATTGTTTTTACAGATATGGTTTTTATTTTAGTTATTTACCTAATTCTAATTGCTATGAAATCAAGATTAAAGTCTCCCTAATTTTTTTCTAACTCATATTGATATTCAAAGTCATCTACAAAATAGAAATGAATACTTGAGACCAGATATCATCGATAGATCGATCAATATTTAGCTGATCTAGGATAATTGTATCTAATAATATTCAAGCATTATTTATATTTGTTATAGGTTTTAATGGTATATAGATATAATATTGGTATAAACTTGGAGGAACACAAGCCTTGTAATTTGAGAATACATATCAAGTGAAAAAATAAGATTTTCCTTAGTTACAGTAATGTTTTTATTTCTATTCCTGGTTATAATCGAGTTACTTATTTAAGTATGATGTGTCATTTTTACGTACCGTCACGCTCTTGAACAAACATGGAAATAAGGTGTGTGTTTTTGAATTATACTATTCACATTGATATAACTGATTTAATCATGAAAACAGGTGAGTAGATAATACGTTTCAATTAGAAAACTAATTGCTAAAAATATTTTTATTATAGGAAGGCTTTAGGAATTGTTTTGGAATGTTGGTTTTTATACTTAAAATAGAGAAACCATGTTATTTTGGTTTTCTTGAATAACAATGTATGGAAACATTGAATAACTAATGTTGATGGTGGTCATCAATATAATACAGGGATATGATATAATGATATAACAATAATTCATGTGCGGAATATGAAATACCAATAGTAGGTCATATTATAAATTAGATTCATTATATATTCTTTGGTGTAGAAAACATAAGATTAGGTTATCTGATATAATTGACATGATGTTCTTCAATTACATAGAGACCCTTTAGAGGGTTGATTTAGTGGTCTGTATCCTTAGAGATATTAATATTTGACTCTTGATGTGTGAGTTTATTTGGTAGATAGGAATGTATGTCGACCCAAGATAAACACGACATATAAAAGAAATAAATATCACAATTTAAATAATACATACCACAAAATGTCACAAAACAAAATAATCGAAAGGTTTAGTGTATTGGGAGATTAACTTCTTGATCATCCAAATTTGTCATTATTTCTCAATGATCAATATCCTCAATACTCCCATATAACATTATAGGTTTTGGGCGCAATGTAAGTGCCTCAGTGGGTGTACCCAACATTCATTTTTTCCATTAATGCTGATTAGTATGAGATCCATCATGAAAAAAAATGATAGATTTTTATAATAGAAAGACTAAAGAATGAAAATAATGGAGTCCTAGAAGTATAGATAAGATCATCATATATTATTTATAAGTAATTTAATTAAAATAAAAAGAATTACCTTGAAGGAATTATATCTCCGTTGATGTTCCCAGTCATGATCTGATGTGATTCATCTTTCCGTCGTAGAATCCAAGTATAATATTTCTCTAGTAGTCATCCACATGTGCTCCACGTATCTCTAGACATTGCCGAAGGGATTACTGCGTTATAGTTAAATAGAGTATTCTCTTGCGATGTCCACCATCAATCACCTTGAGTGCCGCTTGAAAAGCCATCTCTTGGATCCAGTGGACGTGGATCTCTCTCATAGCATGAGATAATTCTAGGAGGAAAATAATTTTCTCTTGGCTTGAGAGATTTCCATAGATCCATTTTACACAACCACAACAAATGGTTAGTATAATGATAAGAATATTATTCGGACCTTAATTACATACATTAGTAAAATGAATTAATTAACTAAAAAAATTTATTTTTAACATTTAATTCTTAGTAAGAATCCATGTCTAGTAATAAAAGATGAATATTATTATTACATGACATCCACCCAACGAAATACACCTAATATATTATAATTCAATATATAATTGTTTTTCCAAGAAATCCCCAAAAAAACTACACGAATCGAATATTAATATACTCGGAATGTACTTTTGTCATTCCATTTTCTTTATTTCCTCTATCAGTTTTATTAGACGATGAATCATGGTATTTTATTCTCAAATAAAAATCACAGCATTACTTTCTAATAAATATGTTATTTATGCAACAATATATTATCTTAAATAACTAGTGTCGTAATAAATGAGATCAGGAATCCTTCAGAAATTATTGAACCATAATTGGGATTAATAATTATTCAACTTGTTAAATTAATATTTAACTAAGATACTTGGACACACATAGTTTGTGACACTCTAATCCTCACTCTCAGTGGCATTAGGCGAATCCTTCCTAATGTCCATGGTTAGCATCTAGAAACATGTTGGGGAACCCATAGAGAAAGAAGTTAGTGTCGTAATGACGTGTTACCTCCTACGAACTTTTACAATGTTATGTAATCCCATCGGCTTAAATATCAAGAATCAAGTGAGTTTCATGCTGGTCCCATCAACCCATGTGCTCAATTATTATTTCATTGATATTATAAAATTTAACACACCCATTCCTTAATGTGTATATGGATTTATTTAGGCTATATAAATTCAATCAAAGGGAATGAGATATCTACTTCTTTTATCGAACAGAAAGGAAAAATTCATTCCGACATTATCTATTAATGAATTATTACTCATGATGCACCCAACATATCGAAACTAACTACGAACAACATGTCATCACAGTTTTCAAAAATATATCTAAGTGAATGAGTTTTAATACCCCTTAATAATAAGCTTAAATTATAAGGACCAATACACACGTCTGCAGATAGGAACATCCAATGACACTATGAAATGTGGATTTCCTACTGGTGGGTCTCATTCTCATAATATCCTCCAAGATATTACCAAGAAAACACACCCTTAGAAGGTGCCTCAATATTTTATGTGTCCTCACCCCTAATTTCATGTATTATATGTGTCCCTCAAATCACATCACATGGCTATAGAAAATATATTCAAGAATGGTGTTATGGTACATCCATGTTCTCATCATAGAAGGGATCATCTATGAAAATTTAGTGAAACAACTATCCTTAAAACATTATCACATGAATTTTAATGTAGAAGAACAATCAAGAAGTGATAATGAATTTTTTTAACTATAAAGTATAAAGTAGTTCGTTCTAGGCCACCAACTCCAACATACACCAACGTGGACTAGAGCCAACTGCTAACAACCTTTAACCCACTAGCTCTCATATGATATTCATGCCTCAACGGAGATAGGATTTTATTCATGGGGTATTTCCCGTTCTCTTCCATGGAAACTATACCCACTGAAACGTCACCCTTTTTGTATAAATCCCTCAAGAGCTGATACTTTCACAGAATGCGCATTGTCCATGGATGGGACCTTTGTTAATTTGAAAGAGAAAATGCTGTAGTATTATAACAACAGAATGTGATTGGATCATTACTAATAGGGACCAAATCAGGCTTCTGGACAATGTTCTGAATCTAAACAGCTTCCTTGACTACATCAAAAGCCCCAACATATTTTCACTCTGATGTAGAATCAGTGAAAACTAGCTTCTTTGAACCCTTATTGCTCACAACTCCTCCATTGAGATAGAAAACATATCAATAATGTGTGTTTAGAATATTATGATCTATATGAAAACCATAATCACTATACCCTTTGATGACAAGCTCCTCATCTCCTCCATACACAAGGAACATATCTTTAGTTCTTCTCAGATACTTAAGGAAAGTCTTAAAATAAGTCCAATGATGTTCTCCTCAATCTTCTTGATATATTTTAACCATGCTTAGTGCACAGGAAACATCATACCTGGTACATAACATGGAACACATGATGGATCTTACAGAAAAATCACTTGTGATCTTACTCATTCTATATTTATCTTGTTGTGTCCGAGGAAACAATTTCATAGAAAGATGTTGCCTATGTGACACTGGAACCAATCCCATATTGGATTGTTCCACAATAAATCTATTTAGTATCAGGTCAATGTATGTACCCCAACATAGTCCAAGCATCCTCCTAGATCTATCAAGAATGATCTTGATCCCTAGAATGTATGCTGCTTCACCAAAGTCTTTCATGGAGAAACACATGTTCAACCCGTCCATAACTGACTGTAGGACTAGTACATCGTTTCCAATAGGAAATATGTCATTTACATATACAAATAGGATAATGACCTTATTCCCATTAAACTGCTTATAAACACATGGATCACATTGGTTCTTAATGAAACCAACTTCTTTTATGGATTCGTCAAATAAAATGTTCCCTGAACGTGATGCTTTCATTAATCCATAAATGGATATCAACAACATGAAAAACCGTTTAGAATCACTTGGTGTCACAATACCTTCTGGTTGTGTCATATAGACATCTTCATGACAGTTCCCATTAAATAATTCCTTTTATTACCATTATGTGTCAAATCTCGTAATCATGGTAAGATTATATGGAAAGTATGATTCTTATGAATTTAAATATGATAACTAGTGAAAAGGATTCATCATAGTCAATTCCTTGACACTGTCTCAATCCTTTATCCAATAGCCTTGCTTTATAGGTGCTACCTTGATCTTCTATGTCCAGATTACTCTTGAATACCCATTTGCAGCAAAAAAGCGTTACATCAACTGGATCATCGACCATATGCTAGACATGGTTCTGATACAAGGAATCCATCTTAGAATTCATAGCTTCTAGAAATCTTATAGCCTCTACAATTTAAAATAATTCTATGTATGAGAGAGGTTCATCATTTTAAAACAATAATGATTTACTATATTCAGTGACTGGCGAACCATATCTCTCTGGTTCCCTTAAATCTCTTGAACTCCGACTCAGTACTTATTTTTCTAGATCCTCTTCCATGGGTACCAGTATAACTTGTTCATGTACCAACTCAAGTGTATCTTGAGCAACAAATTTTCTGAAGTCAATCTTTCTCGCACAATCTTTTTTGAGCATGTGCTCCCTCTCAATAAAGATGGATTGTCTGGCGATAATTAATTTCTTTTCTAAATGGTTATATATGTAATATCGTTTCATTTCCTTAGGATATCTTATAAAGAGACACTTCATGCCCCTAGGTGTTAGTTTGTTGCTTGAGAAGGCCTTTACAAATGCATCAGATCCCCATAGAGATTTATGTGACAAAATTTTTTTCTTTCCATTCCATATCTCGGAGGGAATTCCATTTCCCACATTTGTTGGTACACGATTTAATTTGTATGCTATAGATTGTAATGAATATCCCCAAAAGAATAATGGAAGATCCTCGTGACTCATCATCGACCTCACCATGTCCATCAAGGCGTAGTTTATCATTTCACTAACCCCATTCCACTGTGGTGTAGAAGGAGGAGTGAGTTGAGATAGAATCCAAGACTCCCGTAGAAGGTCGATGGACTCTTGGTTCAGATATTCTTCACCTCGATCCGATCAATGTTTCATTATCTTCATACCAAGATGTTTCTCTACTTCATTCTTGAATTACTTAAATTTATCTGAGGTGTCTCACTAAGACCTCAATAATTAGACATAGCCAAATCTACAGAATTCATCAGTAAAATTACTTAAATAAGAGTATCCACCACTAGCTTCTATATGAAATGTTCTTCAAACATATATGTGCACCAATCCTAGAATCTCTCTGTCTCTTTCACCACGTCCACCAAAAGGCAGCTTGATCATTTTACCTTGCAAAAAAGTGACATCTATCAAGTGGTTTTAGCTATGTAGAGTATAAATAACTATCTTTTCAGAGATTTTGTCAAGCGCTTCTCGATTACATGACCAAGTCAGTGATGCCACAACTGGGTGATTTATGAGTCAGATGAGTCAGTTTCATTATTGATTTCCACCACATGGTTTTCATATTTTAATACAAACAAACTATTATTTAAATGCACCACACCATAACATACATTGTTCTTATAAAAGAAGAAACCCCAATTTGAAATCTTGAAAATAAATCCATCTATATACAAAAATGATAAGAAAATTATATTTTTGGTAACAATAGAAACATAATAACAGTATTTTAAAACCATAATCATCCCAGCTGGAAATGAGATGAGGTAATCGCTAATGGAAAACGCATCTAGCCTCTCACCATTGGGAGCTCAAAGATCCACCTCTCCTCTAGAAATCTGTATAAATCTACATGGTTCTTACATTTGGATACAAATGTGATCCCCAAAATCTGTATCTAATACCCTATTTGTAGAAATGGAATGACTACAGTCAATGAAAAACACAACATTAGCATCCCCATGCTTCTGGGTGTAGTTCCTCTTCCAGTGGCCTGGCTTTCCAAATGCAAAACATACCACCTCCCTTTCCTTGTACAACATTAGGATCTTCCCCTTCTTTCAGGGATGGTGTTCAGAGGCTTCAAACCTTTTATGAATCCTTGGCATGTTTTCCTTGCACTTCTTTTTCTTATTCACCATCAAGACTATGGGTTAGTCACAACTCATGTCAATATCTACCTGCTGAATTAAGGAACGATGTTCAGATAGACTCTTCTCACTACTTCTCATGTTGTAGTTTACAATAAAGATAGTGAAGTTCTTGGGAAGTGATGATAGGATGAGATCTGTATGCAACTCCTTTGAGAGGTAAATCACTAAGATGTCCAGGAATTAAATTTTGCCAATAATATTAACTAAATGAGGCCTATCTATCATAGACTCTCTATGAATAGTTGTAAAGAAGAATTAGAGGCATCCTATCTCTCTTTTCCCGCCTTCTCATGATAGTTATCTTTACGGTGAGACATAATTCTATATGCATTCATGTTTTCATGTTTCTTCAATACCTCATTAGGCATGGCCAATAGCATGAAAAAATGGAAATCTAAGGAATCTTCCATATTTTTCATATATGGATATAGTTCTACATAACTAGACTCTTTTCTAGGCGCAACAAGAATCGGCTCCTCTAGCACATACAATTTCCTCTCATGGTGGAGGATGACGCATAAACGCCTCTTTCATTCCTAGAAATTGGTTCTCATGAGAAGGTTTTCCTCCTCGGGTTTGATTAACAATGACATGGTTGATGTAATTTTTCTTTCCAATTCTAAAAATTAATATGAGATAAGGTCTAGTAATTTATCATGATAAAAATGAGACAAATAATTTAATACTTTTTTTGTTTCCCACTATTTTATCGAAATTCAATAACCCTCACCATTGACTTTGTAATATTCTATTTCCTGAATATTCTAGTGGAAAGGAACCATATTTCCCCTTGCATTACCCCAACTAGGGTCGATAAAGTAACTTGAAGGGTTTTAGGTTAACATTTCAAATGCCAACTTCATTAACTCGTAGCTTCATGATCCACTAAGTGGACTCCCCAATACTGAAATCATTTTATTTTGGATTTCCAAAACCTTTGCCACTTTGTCACACCAAGTCCTGTTGTGGTATTAATCCCTTAATGCAAACCAAGTGATTTCAACCAAATACCTTGATATATAATTCTAGTATAATTGATAGCACCCCAACTAGTGTTGGTCATGCACATTGAACAATGGATCGATTCTAATGAAGATAATGGAAGGCTATACCAAATTAATATTTTTTGAGGGATTTTATCCTTATACTTAAATTTACATTTTATTATATTGGATTACATGCTTGTAAATATTATGTGGTGTATACGTAAGTGATTAACCATGTCTAAGATAATATTAATGGATATGCCCATCTTATTTTACCTCCATCTTTCATTCTTGTTTAATTCATTAATTTTGTTATTGTGACAACACACCCATAATAAATAAACCATGCAACTAACAAAAATAAAATAAATGATATGATCATGAGCTTGTTCTATTTGATAGTTTATCTAGCTGTTGATAAAAATCACAATACCAAGGGTATAAACAACTTTAACCATTTGGGTTCATGTTTACAACTTTCCACCTGTCCACCTTTGTATCTCCTTGGTTTGGTTTCACCTTTCCTCATAACATGATTCACCTCCACTATCATGGTATCTCAATCCATTACATATGCATTTATATCACTCATATGTGAGGGTTAAAATTGCGATTTACATAAAATAATCTTTGGGCACACGGGCCCAATATATTAATGAGGAGAAGGCTCACATGCCAATAGATTTAATTTAAATAAATAAATTAAGAGAAACCATTAACATAAAAAGGTCTTGGTCTATCTCATGATCATCCATACATGCAATGATATTTATACACAAATAATACTAGCATTTAATTATTTAATCGTTATTGTTTAAGATAAATCATGCTCTAATTAATTAATTATCTTCAATAAATCTATGATTTTATCTTAAATCGTTTTTCATAAATTCCTTGAGATTCTCATCCATCATAATTTTAAATAAATAAATTCATTTAAAATTATATTTTTATGTAACACATAACAAGGAGGAATCCCTGTGAATTTGTGTTCATAACTACCTAATAAGTAGAAATGAACATTATGTAGTTGTAAAATTAAACACATTTATTTTAAAAACCTATCATGTGTTGTGACTCTACTTTACGCGTGCACTATGGCATAGATCTCAACAGTTTGTATAATATAATAACAAATTTTAATAAGTATTAATAATTTGGATGAGTACCTGGCTTGTCGTTCCAACTACATGATGTGTACTTCTGTTCACCATCTATACATAAACACACGGGGACAAGGCATGTAGATGTACTTCATAAATATTTGGAGTACACAGCATGTTCAATGGGACACACACCTTGTAGTACACACGTTACATGGTTTGCAGCCAGGCAAGCCATGTACGGGGTACGTGGTCCAACCCTACCTAGAAGGGACATATGCAATCATGGACATGTTAAATTAGCAATGTCTTGGGAATTTATTATTATGTTGAATATATTTTCAAATGGGAATTAATGAATATGTTAAATGGGTTAATGCATGGGAATTATTGAATAGGCCTAATGGGTTGAGGCATGATAATGGGAAATGGGTTTTGTAATGAAAATGGTAAATGTGTTAATTGGTGAGGGTTTAATATTAATTTAGATGTTCATAGTTAGGAATTTTGAATTTTATTTTCATATTTATGTGTATGATTGTTATATAATATGTGTCGTTAAAGGATAAATAATAATGTACACAATGAATAGATGTTTTGGGGTACTGACTAGAGGTTCGGCACCCATGTCTCAAGATAGACCAAGGATATAAACTCCAGCCCATAATTTTTGAGTTAAAAAATGCGATGGACTTCTATTCTATAATAGTTAAATTTGATGAGACCACATGGATCGAGGATTCAAGGTCAATGTGTTGTATTTTTAAGATTTCTTTATCCATTTGGAGATATGAACAAGACTCATTCCCTTATGCATGGTGATTCACCAGCTTAGGCGGTTGTGTAAAAGATTGTAATGACTAAACCTTGAGAAACATGATGAAATTAATTTTGTATTGAAGATTTTACAAGGGATGAAAATGTAAATGATTTAGAAATAGATAATGTGAATATTGTTCACTAATGGAACCCATGATTTCATTCGGTTTACAATGACATTTATTTAATAAATGAAGGAAATATCTATTTGGAATTGATATTTTGTAGGCACTGTTGGTGGTGGCCTACAATGTTTTACTCACACCCTTCTGAAGCCGCTGTTGGGTATTCAAGCATATTTCATGGTCGTAGGTCAGGGATATAGAAAAGGTCTTATGCTAGGGAGTTTAGATTGTCTTGGGGAGTACAGGGTTGAAGATGGTAACATGGAGTCCATACCTCTCTGGGGATTTGGCCATTGTCTTTATTTTGGGATTTCCTTCAATTTTTCTTTATTATCTTGACATTATATAATTACTATTTGGTTGCGGTTTGTTCCGTATTTGGGAAATGGTTGGTAATTATTGTTTTTGGTAATTGTTTATCATTTCCATTATTTCTAAATATTATCTACTATGTCATTCTCTGATTAAGGGGGTATAGTTTCCCCAAATGATTTACCAGAGCCTTACTACTAACTGGAAACCTCTAAAATATAGGGAGGTTCTGTTGAGGTCATGTGGAGAACTAGCTTGGGGAACCCATTTAGTGGCTTCCATGCCAGAGATGTTACAATGTGATTTTAGAGCTGTTCATTTCTTCATTCATATTATTAGGTGTGATAAATGGGAGATTAGGATTTTTTGGCCTTTCCAAAGTGTCATGAATTGGAGTATCTGAGCCATGTATGTGGGAGAATCAGAGTACCCAATATGGGAAAATTTTGATAATGATATGAGTTTTTACCATTGAATTATATATCACCATTGGGGGATTCACTTATTATATGATTTTATTATTTTAAGGAATTTTTCATGTGTCCATAGACATGTGGTTTTGAATTCATACATCATGATAGAGAACTATGGATATATTTGGTTTGCTTTTTGGAAGAAACACATGAGAAGGGTGTGTTGGAGATGGTGGGTAGGGCATATTTAACATTACTTAATAAATTGAAGAATGTAATGTCTTAAGTATATCATCCAAATGGCTATATAGAACGGATTCTAAAGAGTTGTTAAATTTTTGTTCATAATTATGGGGTGTAAACAAATTAAAATTATGGTTTTAATAATTTGTGAATAACATGAAATGTAAGTTGTGATAAACTTTAAAAAGAGGGATGTACCTAAAGAAGAATGTTTGGCATTGTGAATGTGGAGATGGTTAAAAAGGAGTATCTAATTAAAGGATTGTGACTATGTATGTAGGTTTAACCCATGCTATCCATGGCCTATAGTAGGAATGGTATAGGGTGGCGTTCGAAGTGTGAATATGTCTGTTGGGATATATTATGAAAATGAAATGTTTATCTCTAGTATAAAATCCTTTTTTACATTGTGGAATATTTATCTTATGTGTTCTAAGAATCCTGTTTGGAATAGTTGATAAATATGAACATGGAGATGTGTTCCAGTTAGGTGAAAAGAGGAAATTGCTGAGAATACTCCTCCAGAGATGGGAAAATAGGTTCTAGTGGTTTTTGAGGATAGAGGAGAGGATCAATTTTGGGTGAACATTGTGTGTTTTATGATGATTATGGAAAGGGACCTAGGGTGGGTCATGCCAAGTATGTTTTATCTAACATGGGAGTTTTAGTTGTAGATTCCTAAAATGTTTTATAGGGAGGTGGACCTGAGGTCATTGAAATCTTGATATATTTTATCCTAATGATTTGGGATCACTTGAAGACTTCTATAGAGAAGACGGTACCGTTGGAAGCATACATGTGACAGGGAAAGGAAAAGCGCTGGTGGGACATCCTCGTTCAGACTCAGTAGGATAAATATATTCTTTGTACTGAATTTTGGGAAATTATTCTAGATAATTTCTATCCAGATACCTAGAAATAGGGGTTGGAGTAGAAATTAATGAGTTTGGTGTAGGTAACCGTGTTAGTGATGCAATTTGAGGCCCATTTCAAAAACATGAAACACATTGTTCCTTCCCTTATAGTTGATGAGGCCGCTAGGACATGACATTTATAGGATGATATTATACATGAGATCATGTTCCAAGTAAATATCTTTCATTTATATAAGTTTGTACCATTGGTGGATCCGACACTTATCATATAAGGGAATTTAAATGAAGCTTCAAGTAGTTGGTTTTTGGCTCTAGTAGGAAAGACTAGTGATGCGAATTCTAAGGGAAGGATGCATCATTTCATAAATCATAATCATGTTGGATGTTTTTAGAGTAGTTGTAAGAGAGGATCATCCTCTCTATGAGGTAGCTAGTTATTTTTATATTAGGGTGGTAGGATGGGGTGCTTGCGCGGATAGTGTCCCGGACCCCCAGTTAACTGCCGAGTGTGCTCCTATTTGGGTCATGTATAGAGGTATTATTGTGAAAATTGATAGTTGGGAAAATATATAGGATTCATGAAGATTATTTGTTGACAAAGTGGATTGATTTCCCAAAATCAGGAAGGCAGGTATATCTCAACCAACCATAATGGTTGAGGTGGTGTGCACGGTACTTCCATATGAGAGAAACCATATCGGAAGAGTAGTATGGTGCCTCGAAGTCAGATAAGGGCCTAGAGAAAATGGTAATTTGATCTTCATATAGTTAATCCTAATCCTAGAGGCAATGAGGATTAACCATCGACTGCTCAATGTAATATTTTTATGTCTTCTATGCTCGCTAGTGCTTGGTTTGATAAAAGTGCATCACATTCATTAATTTCTAATCAGATTGTGGTTGTTTTGTGCTTAGTAAAAGAGCATATATGTGGGGTTATTTCAATTGATACCCCATTTTTTGTTTAAAAAAATATATCAAGTAGTGTAATGGGTGTGCTCTATAGGTTGGTGGGTACCGTTTTATTTTGGATATGGTTTTGCTTCTGATTTCATGTTTTATTATAATTCAGTGTATGAACTGTATTGTGTTATAAAAATCTCATAATTACTATTACCGTCATGGGGTAATTTTCGTTTCTTTCAAGGGGTAAACTTATTACCCTCGTGGTGAATGAGATGTCTGGGAAAGTCATTAAGAGAAAGTTTTTTAGTAGTTGGGGGACCTCATGGCCCATGGGGCGCGTGTCATGGTTGAAATTGGGGGAGTAGAGTAATTTTTCATTCATACCATAATGGATCTGTTCTAGAATGTGTTTCTATGAGACTTATCAATGCTACCACATGAGAGAGTTGTTGAGTTCGTAATAGAGTTTCATCTTAGGGAGAACCAGTTTCCAATCATCCATCGAAAATGCTACCGAACAATCACCAGGAAATTAAAACTCAGTTGGATGAGATAGAGAATAAAGAGTTTTTTGTAATAGAACGTCACCATGGGGATCTCTAGTTCATTTTTAAAAGATGGGAAATGGGTCGTTTTTTGTTGTGTGTTAAATATAAGAATCTGAATCATATGATAGTTATGAATAGATACCCACTTCCTTGGATCGACGATTGTTTTGACTAATGGAGAGGTGCAATAGTGTTCTCTTATATTTAATTAATATATTTTTACCATTAGTTGAGGGATGACCTTCTAGTGTTCCACATACATCATTGAGGGGGAGGTATTTGTTGTTTGATTTAGTAGTGATTCCACTCGGGTTGACCAATACACTGAAAATTTTTATGACTTTAATGAACCAAATCATTCACCCTGACCTAGACAACATTGTAGTTTATTTATGACGTCTTGTTGTACACTAATACTCTTGAAGATCATTTCGTACATCTTCGCATCATTCTGAGTAAACTAAGAGATCCCAAAATATACACCATGAAATTTAAATCTCATTTCAAGATTTACAGGGTTCATTTATCGTGTCACATTATCTATAAATAAGGCTTCACTATAGACCAAATGAAAGTTATTGTAGTTGAGTCTTAAAAGAATCCCCAAAAAAATTATGACATTCAGTGTTTTTATTATTTTCCAAAATTTCTGAATGTTCATTAATGAATTTTCTCACATGTCAGCACCACTTCCGAACCTAACCAAGAAGAGAATCAAGTTTTAATGGTCTAATGAATGTGAGAATTATTTCCAAGGGTTAATGATGAGATTGAAAACTACAATGATTCTGATATTACCTGAGCTAGGTGAGAAGTATACTCTGTTATTCGATGTTTCTAGTGTTGGGATTGGGGTGGTATTGATGAATGATGATCGTGTTTTGGTGTATGGGTCACGGTAGTTGATACCTCATGGAAATAAATACCCTAAATTTGATCTCAATTTGGTTGTGGTGTCTCATGCCTCAAAATGATTTCAGAATTTCTTATTGGGGGAATGGTTTTCAGTGTATTACTATCACTAGAGTCTGATTTACATTTATTAACAATTTTATTTGAACCTTCAACATCAGTGATTGGTAGAATAAATTCAGTTCTTTGATTTTGAGTTATTTTATACCTTATGGAATGGAAACATTGTAGCAGATTCCCTGAGTCGGATGACTAGGAATGTGGTTTTTCAGAAATAATGTCTATAGTGGAAGATAATGACAATGTTTGCAGAATTGCACCTTGTGATAGAGGATTTCCAAGGGAAGATGAAACTTGCATCATTGGAAGTTTAATCCATTATTTTAAGCCTAATTGAGGAAGGGAAGTATTAATATGATGAATTTGTAGCCTTGATGGAGTGTTTAAATGGTTGTGTTTTACCATTTGGTTGGACCATTGGAGATGATAAGATCATTCATGGTCATGGATGGCTTGTTGTGCCAACATGTATGTAAGAAGAGTTGAGGCACATGTCTCAAATATCGAAGTGGGAAGTGAATTCTGGTTTGAAAAAAATGTAACATGAATTTTTTAGGTAGTATTAGTGTCCATGTATGAAGACAGAGGTATCATGTTTTGTGGCAGGATGCCTTTCCTTCCAGCAGGTGAAGGCTGAGCATGAGTAGTTGAGATGTTTATTATAGCCATTTCACATTCTGAAATGAAAATCGGGTGACATAATGATGTATTCCATGGTTGGTATTCTGAGGATACCGTGAAAAAATTATTTAATCCAATTTGTTGTTGATTTGTTAAATAATGTTGATCATTTCATACCAATTTGAGACACCTTTACCATAGATCAGTTGGGTGAGTTCTATTTTTGAGAGGTAGTGGAGTTACATGGGGTACCACTGAATATTGTTTTGGATATTGTTCCACATTTCACTTCACTATTCTAGAGGTATTACAAAACGAAATTGGTAACTTGATGTTTTTTAGAATGAATTTTCACCCATAGACTGAGTTGCAGCTAGAGTGTACCATTGAGATACAAAAAGACATGTTGAGGGCATGTGCCCAATATTTTGGAGGATCGAGGTAAATGTATGTGGCACATGATGAGTGTTATTACAAAATTATTTAATAATATTAGATTTAGATGACACTGTTTGAGGTACTTTATGGTAGACGATGTAGATCTCCATTCTATTGGTTAATGGTTGGGTTGTTAGAGAACTTGGGGCTGAGTCTTGTGTAGGAAGCTTTAGAAAAAATTTAGTTGATTTAGAAATGTGTGGAAATTTCATAGTGTAGGTTTAAGTCGTATGAAGATAGGCGTTATCGACCTCCTAAGTTTATGGTGGGTGATCATGTATTTTTGCAGGTGTCTCCAATCTTGTGTCACTATTTAATTTGGAAGCATGGTAAGTTGGAACCCAGGTATGCATGGTTGTTTGAGAATTTGGAGGGGATCAGACAGGTGGTATACCAATTGTATCTTAAATAGCATTAAATTGGTAGGCTCTATGTTTTCCATTTGTCACATCTTCGATAGAATCACTATGAGACCTCTCATGTGATTGGTTTAGAGGATTTTGATCTTGATGAAGATGTATCCCTTGAGGAGAATCCGGTTCATATTTTTTGTTATAGTGAAAAAGTATAATGAGGAAGGAATGTTCCCCTGGTCTGAGTTTTAGGAAAGCATTGCAATTTTTAGGAAGAAACATTTCAAATAGAATCAAATAAGCGGGCACAATGTTATGGTCTCATTGTTTTGGAAGCTTAGTGATTCTTGGGAGTGTGTCTTAGGGATGATTTATTAAATGGATATGCAATTTTAATATCCTAAACCTCATTAAGGAATTTACTGAATCAAATTTAGGTTTAAGTATATTAATTTGGAATAATAGAATGTTTATAGGATTTTTGAGGAGGTTTGGGGGTGTTCTGGTGGTTCATGATAGTAATGAAAAGGGATTTTTCCCATCTAGTGCATGTTTCATTG
Source organism: Viscum album (assembly GCA_963277665.1). Taxonomy (NCBI): domain Eukaryota; kingdom Viridiplantae; phylum Streptophyta; class Magnoliopsida; order Santalales; family Viscaceae; genus Viscum; species Viscum album. The sequence goes on along the minus strand of OY728121.1, from coordinate 196,351,856 downwards.
TTGGCATAAGGTTTGAAGTAACCGTGTGCCCAAATCATGCAATAAAATAGAAGGGGTGCATAATTTAGAAAATTGTGTATGGGGGAGATGCAAACTACACAATATTGGAAAAAGGAATTCTGCATGGTCAGGTCATGATTTTCAAAATGGTACAGAGATCCCTAGGAATCTGTAAAACCTCAACCCCTCATGCATAGTTGCTGGTGCATAGTTTGTGCATTGTCTGGAAAACTGTGTATAAAGATCATAGGCCCCATTAAAATGTGTTAATTTACCAAATTCCCCCTTTAGATTTTCTGTTTTAACCTTATTTCTTCCCCAACTATTCTCCTCTCAACCCCTGTAATTAAATCAAGCATTAAAATCTTCCCAAGGGCGATTCTCCTTCATTTCTAAGTCATTAAGATCTTGGTTGGTTTCAGATCGAAGCTTCGGGTTAGTCTAACACACATATTACTTTCTTTTCCTATATTAAGGATAATGTATTTATTATTCTTCATCTAATGATATAAAACCATCCATTTCCAGTAAAAAGTTGGTTTGGGATTCAAAGGGTGATTTAATCTTGATCTTGGGCTATGTTCAAGGGTGTTTTCATCTTTAGATTTGAGGTAAGTGACCTAATAATTGCATCCCAAAAATTTATTGTTGATTTTTGTGAGTGTATTTTTTTTGGTTCCATGTTATTGTGCATTTGGTGTTTTGTGATAGATTTGGTTAAATGGTTGATTAAATGGTAAATTAAACCCCATGTTCCCCATGGGATGCATTTATGTTTATTAGACCAGTTTAGGGCTATCCATGTTGTGCGCCAATAATTCCCAAAATTGTAAAATGGTAAGGTTTAGTATAAGTTTGGCATGTGATAATATTGATCGCATGAAATACATGTATATATGTTATTAGAGTTTAAGAAGGTAATATTCATGGTTATCCCTAGACATAGTTAATGGGATTAGGGGTTTTTTGGTATGGTTTGAAATCTGGTTAATTATATTGACTGAGGTTATGTCAATTTGATTATTAATCATGCTTGAAATGTGTAAGGGTTTTAGTGCATATGAATTTATGAACAAGTTTAATAAGTAATGGATTGTGAATTGATTATTTTGTGGACTGGTTTTTCATTTGGGAATTAATGAATATGTTAAATTGGTTAATCCATGTGAGTTATTGAATAATCCTAATTAGTTGAGGCATCAGAATGGGAAATGAGTTAAATGGGTAATGTAATTAAAATGGAAAATGTATTACTGGGTTAACACCTAATATTAATTTTGATGTTGAATTTTAGAAATTATGATTGTATGTGTGTCTTTTAGGGTATCGTTGTGTTATGGTATGTTATGTGAATAGATAATTAAGAATTTTCACAAAGCTTGGTAGTTTTGGGGGAGGGACTTGAGGTTCAACACCCAAAGGTTGAGTAAGACCGAGGCTCTATCCTCCAACCCATAATTCCATGTTTAGGGAGGGGGATGAATCTCTATTCCCATAATGGTTTCATTTGAATGGACCACCTAGACCAAGTATTCAAGGTGACTGTGTTTTATTTGTTATGATGTGTTTATCCCCAGTGATATAGAGACATGAATTATTCTTCTATGCAAGGTGATTGATCTGTTTAGGCTGCTATGAAATAGTTTTTTCTTCCAAGATCATGTGAAATGTGATGAAGTGAATTTACTAATGGTGATGGTATTTGTAGTGAAGATGGTAATGAGTTTGAAAAGGATGAAGTGAAATTTTTTAAATAATGGAACCCATGTTGTCTTTTGGTAAACCATGTAATTTATTTCCTACTTGCATGCACTATATATTTAGTCTATATATTTTGCAGACAACAATGGTGGTGGTTTATTAAGTTGTACTCACACCCCTCTCCGGCCAATGTTGGATACCTGATTTGATTTCATGGTTATAGTTCAGGGAAAATGAGAAGGTCATATGCATGATAGTTGAGTTTTTCTTGGGGATATTAGGGTTGAGGATCCGAACATGGAGTTAGGACCCCTTAGGGATTCAGATGTTATCTTTATTTTGGGTATTCCTTAATTTTTTCACTATTAGCTTGACAACCCATATTTATTGTATGGTTGTGGTTTATTCCCTTTTTGGGAAATGGTTGATAATGAATGTTTTTTGTTATTGTTTATAATTTACATTTTTTTTAATTTTTATCTACTATTGAAGACTCTAATTAAGATGGTATAGTCATGCCACATTATTTTCCAAACATATGCTACTTCTTGAAAACATTTGGTATACGGGGAGGCATGCTTGAGGTCATGAGGTGATATGTCTTGGGGCACTATTTTAGTGGCTCCCGAGTGGGGATATTACTAAAGGTGTTATCTAAAACACTAAGTAAGAAAAAATTATCAAAATTTCATCATAGATTAGATCATAAGAATATGTGAAAGGAAGGGATGGATTGAAATTTATTATTAAAGATAACATGTAATAATAAGAGTTTTCCATATATCAATACAATTGTAAATGTAATATCAAAATTATTTGACAAATAAAATGGAAAAATATGTGTAATCATGAGACAATAGTGTATTTTCAAGGAGAAAAATGACAAAAAATGATTATTATATATGAATATGAAATTAACATAAGAATAGAAACCAAATCTCAAGGCTACCAACCATTACATTTACCATAGAGTTGGCTTTGGATAACCACTAGTGTACTTTCATGACCTTGGTATAATCCTACCATGTTCCATTGGGCTTGGAAAAACCTCCCATGTTCCCTTTTGGCTATGGTTAAGTACTATAATGTACCATTTTTATTAGGATACATCCTAATGTGATCTCATTCAGATTGGGATAAATCTTCCCATGATCGTCATGGCTTTGGATAAATCCTCCTATGTACTCCCCTTAACTTGGGATAAATCCTCCAGTGTATGATACGACTTGGGATAAATATTATCATGTAACCTTTTGATCTCGTGATACATAAGCATAAACTAACTAATTTTATGGTCATGTTGGACCCCTCCCATAATCATTCATATATGTGTTTCCCACATAATAAAAGTCATTAACATATATTAGTGAAACCATGGAAGAAGAACATGTTTCATTAATATCCAATAAAAATTAAATAATATAAACTTAAATGATCATAGCATATCAAAAATCAACATTTATAAAAGCAATAGTATCCCAATAATATATATATATATATAATATGGTAGAAATATAAATTTATGAGAGATAAACCTTATAGTGAAAATAGATGTGAAAATAATTTTTTTTCACAAAAACGTTTAGAATTTTTTTTAAATGGTGACATGATAATTACTTTCAAAATATTTTTTAAATGGTAAATAAAATAATTGTGTATAACATATCATAAAATGTTCCAAAAAATAATATTTAAATGAAAAAAATGTTATAAAAATTTTGTGAGTGAAATTTTTTTTTAATTTTTAAGGGATAAAAATCCGTTTTATTTTATTTTTGAAATATCTTTTTATGAAATATCACATTATAAAAAAAATAAGAAGCCTTTTTTTAAAAAATTTATATATTTAAATTAATAGATCATGGGAGATAATTTTTTTGAGTTTATATTATGGAAATAAGATCATTATATGAAGTAAAAATTTGGATATTAAATAATAATCCATTAAAATTTGATGAGAAATATTTTCAACAAAATTTCATTTTACCTAAATAATAGATTCACATAGGAAGAAGGTTCTAGTGTGAAACATGATTTCCCCATAAAATAAGGTGTAAATGTGAAATAAAATAGTCATAGATTGTAATAGATCCATTTTGAAAGGTAATAGTTAATGATGATAGATTTTGACCCATGTAAAATATTTAACTCATGGAAACCCCAACCATTGTAAAATTTAAATTACAACCCCGCGAGTGGTTGAAATTTATGTAAAATATATTATATCATGAAAAATAGGACAATAGTGACATAAATATGTAAATGGTTCTTTATTTAAACAATTTAATATAAAAACAATGTGTATAACATAAATATTTCTAAATGGATTCCAATTTGAGACAATGATCCATTTAAAATTTGAGGATAATTTATATAAAATCATAGTGAAAGGGATTTCTTCAAAATTAACATCAAATAACATGAAAATATAAAATTCATTATGTAATATCGTAAATATTCAGTATATACACTTCTTAAATGTAATTAGATTCATAATACAAAACATGCCTCAAATAGATAATTTTGGAATAAAACCCTTACCTTTATTCTCACTTATTTGAATGTGATCTAATATCCTATAAAAAACATTAATATATTAATATACTATTATTGTACCATATTAATAGAAAAATATTTATAATTTTCCTTTATATCTATTGTCTACTTGTATATTAGTTAGTTTTTCCCTACTTTTCAACAACTGGTGTTTATAGTTGTGACCGTCTGTACTAGTTTCGTCAAAGAAATGTTGACATTACTTATTCATATAAATATAAAAATGAAATTTAAATTAATGTCAGTATATTTTATGACATATATATATTTATGAAATATAAATTTCCTTTCCTGAGTACTTTAGTCTTTATCCTAGAAGATGAAATATACAATGAACAATTTTTTTGGGGATTTTTAACCTAGGAAGGGTGTTATCTTAACTAATTAGTCCAATATTAATATATATTTTCAAAAAAATAATATAATTATTTAAATATTTATATTTTACTATTTCATTAATTAGATTTTTATAATCATCCTTGATATATGTTCTTAGAATTTTTCATTTAGGTGGTCAAACCGACCCAACTAGAACATGCCATAATTAGTGACGATTATGAGATGATTTAGCTGAAATATCAATAAAACATTAGAATAATGATATAATTTATTGTTTATTTGTGATAAATATAATAATTATGAATCAATTATATAAATATGTAATGGATATTAAAATATAACATATTTTGGATTAAATATTTTCCTCTTAGTACGGTTGATTTGAATGATTAAACTAATGATAATCATTTGTCAATAATATATTTTATTGTGTATCTAATTGTTTTTATCATAAAATTAATTATATAAAAAATATAACATATTCAAATTTAATCCATTTAATAATCTATCAATGAGGGTGTCTATGAAAAATGAATTTTATTTTTTTTAGAGGTGGAAGTCCGTGTATACACAAGAATGGCGATTTTGTTTATTCTTAATGGAAGTTATAGATTAATAGATGATGATTATAACATTACTATTATAAAATTAAATTATTTAGAAGACACTAATATCATTATAATAGTGTGTATATAATTAATTTTATAGAATATAAGTTTGAATAAATTCTATGTAGTTTAGAATACTCTTATTGGGAACATAAAATTTCATTGGAATTCTCCATGGAAATGACAGTATAATACTAAATAATGATAAATATAAGGTATTTGACACTGTAAAGGGTTATATGAGAATTAATTTTATACATTTTTAGGAATTTTTTAATATATAGGCGAGTCTTGATGTGGTGGAACTGATACCCTTTTATAAGTGAATTGAAGGGTAGTTTTGGAAGTAACCACTTCATTTCCAAAAATGTAATGTTACTATTCATAGGAAAATAGTTCCAAAATTATAAAAAGTGGAGTTTAACTATGTGTGAATTTATATTTTCATCATATTCTAATTTTAGAGAAAACTGAGAAAATTTATTCTTTTTACATTAAAAGTTCTACAATAAATTACATGGATTAAGGTAATTAATTTTTAACCAGAATAAATAATATTAAAAAAAATATAGAATATAACTTTTAGATAATTTTATCCTTCTTATTTAATTTTTTTAAATCATTTTACTGATGAATTTTTTTTATATTTTTATAATTTAATATTAAAATAAGCACTCATAATCCATAAAAATAGTTTTTTTAGGAAAGATACATTATTATTTTTCAAAATTCATGTACTGGATAAGATTACATTATTTACTTATTTTTATGAAATAAATTTCCTCATTTTATGAAAAAATAATTTTTATTTGTCTATAAAATCAATCAAAAACAATATTTATCTATCAAGAATATTAATTATTTGAAAAGAGAGAGAAATTTTTTTATTAATTTATCATTTAAATTTAGTTTAAAAAATTTTTGACATCTGATTTATAAGTTAAAATATTAATTCAAAATTCAATTTTTTTTTTCATTAAATACATATTTAATTAATTTAAAAGGATTTTATAATTTGTTTTATATGTCAACATGATAATAAAATTATTAAAATTATAATTTTTTAAACATGTATTTTTCGTCTTAAAATCAAGATTTTCAGATAAAATAGAAAAGAAATATGAATAAATTTTAACATAATAAATACAAAAAGTAATTTATATTAATCTAATTCAGATTCCAAAACATATTAATTTAGTTTTAGAAAATAAATAAAATAAATTATGGAAACAACTTTTATTGAAAAATTACTTTATTATATATTAAGTGTTTTTAATATTAATTCATTTAGATTTACAAATTAATAGATTTTAATATATTATGATACATATGATAATATTTTAAAAGGATTAAATATAATATGTTATGAAAAATATAAAATATTTAACCAAATGGTTTTTTTGAAATGAAATATTACATTAATACTAAAAACATTTTGAAAAATTAATTTAAAATTAATTTTCATGTTCTAAATTTTAATTTTTTTAATACATTTATTTTAAAATATTTATCTAAATTTTATAAAAATTATCTTTATTTTAATAAAAATATTATTAATATTTATATGTAACATACACAAATCTAAGTTTAATATTTTAATATCAAATTATATATTTTATTGTGAGTTATATTATTTAAATTTTACTACTTTAAAATACATCATGTCAACAAACCTATTAGATATATGACCAATGATGATATTTTCAATTACTATACATAAAATGTCCAAATTTAATTTACAATCCCACACACACAGACACACACAGACACAGACACACACACATAGATATTTACTTACCAAGTTATTGGTTAATTCCAATATCTCTTCATAAGGAATAATTAATTTTTCATATTTTAGATTTTTCACAATGCTTTGTCCTTTCATGGAAATATTCCACGTTATATGTTTTTTTAGATATTAGTGATCCTCAAGGTTAAAGATGATCAAGTGGATTTTTTGGCAATAAAGATTTAATTATTTTCTATCCATCACCCCTATTGATTTATGCACTTTTGATGTATGAATTTTATCAATGGTGAATAATAATCCTTGGTGTGTAAAATATAGTTTTTTAATTTGTTGTAAAATTCCACTTAATAATAAATTAATTTTTATTAGTTTTATTTCATATATTTTATTACTTATATCATAATTAGTTTAAACTAATTTAATCAAATAGAAAAAATAGTTTATAATAATAAATATATGCTTTATAAATAGAGTTTTCATACTAAAAACACAATGGTTTATATTCTCCCCCAATTAAATAAATAACCTCATTGAAATTCTAATTGTTGAATAATAATGAAAATATATAATGGAATATATGTTATATAAACAACTCGAAATATGATTTCCAAAGAAATATCAATCCTAAAAACTTAGAAAAAATATCCTCGGGATGAATTGGATAATTCATTGTATTGATTTTATTCTCTAACTATTTGTGAAATGAATATACCATTATTCAGTATCAAGACTAATATTATATAATTAGTCTCTAAAATTTTATTATTATCATATTTTTATAGAAACAATTTCAAATGTTAATATGAGATAGTTTTTCCATACTCTAGATTTTTTTTTTCTATAAGCAGAGAGAGAAAGTCCACCACTAAAATAATGTGTAATTAATAAAAGGAAGAATAATATGATTTCATCAGGGCACATTCCTATAAAAATCATCTTGGAATATAATAATCATGAAAAAGAATATTTATTGTACAATATAATCCTTAGGGTTGTGAATAAATAGTATTATCTATCTTATTAAATATACTAGAGTTTCTAGAATAAAATTAAAATAAGACAACTACAAATCTAGATTAGAGGGTACCTATAACTAAATTATAAATATTCACATCAGGTGTAGTACTTTCCTAGGTATTCTATAGTTCTCTTGGTATTGTAGGTAATTTTTTCTCTTCATCTTTGTTAGTTTTTCAATTTGGGTATTGTCATAGATTGTTCCCAATATCACGACACATAATAAATTGAATTATCAAAGTAACCATTGGATGAACTATATTTCACTTAAAAGTGTTAACTGAACTATTAAACTTTCCTCTGTAGCTTGATTCTCAATAACCCCCTATTCTATAAGTAAAAAATATTTTAGTACCCTTTAGAAAATTTCCATGGTTCTTCATTACATATTTAGGATATATATACAATTTAACATTTTTTCCTCCATCATCTTCACCACTTGATATTTCGTGAGACTATATCTTAATCTTCTTTGTCGTGTTTGGGTATTCAACCATTTTCACATTGTTACTAATATTTAATGATATTCGATATTTCATTACTATAAGTTATCTCACTATATTTCTCAATCATAAGTGTTGTTCATTATTATAATCTCCCCATTAGCCCTCTCACACATGGGTCAACATAGTTGTTGTCATTTCTATCACAATAAGGGATAGTAGAAGGGAAAAAATCAAAAAACATACAACATAATTACTATAATACTAAAATTAATTGAACCTCAAAACATATTATTCTTATAAATAGTCATGTTATCAGATTTTCACAGTATTTCAACCTATAATGATCCTAGTATGACCGATATTACTTTATGTTGGGTTATGTTATTCTTACCATCCAAATGCCTCAAATTAACTATAAAATCAGTCATTTATAGAAATTCATAATTTTCAGAAAATAATCTAAAAAATATCCCCTATAATGTATACTTAGGCATGTTGTCTTAGGCCCACACATCGTGAATTAGAGTGATGATCTGGTCAATTCTCAACCAACTGTTTTCATAGTGATTAAACCTAGGTGAATCTATGAATCAAAAAATTCCCTTTCTAATATCCAAAAAATATTTATTTTTATGTAACAAAATTACTCATGAAACTTAGAATATTTTAGGATATTATCATATACATAGAATCATGTGTGGGGTTTCAATAAGGTTCTATAATAATAATTAAAAGGTAACTAAACTAATCCCCAAAAATAAATACACTCAAATTTGATACGAACTATAGAGACCCAATCTAAACATGACCTAAAAGAAGTACATTAATCAAAGAATTTAAATAATACATCTAAAAAATAGTCTCATATCCCATATACGTGTAGGTTTAGTTTCATGAAAGATTATAAACATTACTATATTAATCTATTGTCATTTCTATTTAATATAATTCCTCTAGACTCTATTATAAAAATCTCATATGATATAATATTATTTATAACATGGGAAATGAAAACATAAGAAAAGGGTAATATTAGATGTGTAGTAATTGAATACTTATTAATATGATTTCAAGGGTATGGCCTTAAGTATATGAGAATACATGGGAAGTAGATAAATTTATTATTAAAAACATAGAACAATATGAGTTATCCATAACACATGATATGCATAAATACAATATCAAATGAAAGATGATATTCGCGGGAAAATATGTGCAGAATTATGAGATATTAAACATGATTCAATGAACATAATCATATGGTCAATATTATCACATAATATCAAATCCTAAACATAAGCACATAAACCATATATATAGGGTACCCACAAAGACATTAATCACATTTTATGATTGGAATATCAACCATTGCAACTTCTTGGGAATGAGATAATCCTTCTATGTACCCTTTATCTTGGTATAAAATCAATCATATAACCATTTGGTTTTGGTTAAATCCTCCAATGTACCATTTTTCTTGTGAAAAATCCTCCCAGGTACCCATTTAGATTTGGGTAAATCATCCCATGTACCTTTTCTCTTGTGATAAATATACTATATAGACCTTTGTTCCCAAGAGATATTAATTTAATCCAATACAATGGAGCATAATAATGGGTCCCAACAATTATCACCCATATATATGTGTTTCATTTAAAAAACAATTAACAAATCTTAATTAACCGATTTAAAAATTATTGTTTTCTAAAACAATTAACAAATAACACAAAACATAAATATAAAAGATCATAGGAAAAAAAATATCACATTAAAAAAGGAATCATATCCTAATAAAATATATAGGATGCTCAAAACATCACCTCATGAAAGGAAAAACATTGTGGGAAAATATAACTAAAAATATAAAAAATATCAAAAAATATTATTGACATTGTTATAAAATGTATAGTAAAAACTACCTTCAAAACATTTTTATTAATGGAAAGAGAAATTTTTTAAAACATTTAAATCAAGATTAATAAATAAATTTTCCATGAAATGATAATGTTAATAAATAAATATACTGTGTAATATGAAACTTTTTCTTTTGAATGGATAGAAAACCATATTTTATTTTTTGTAATAACTATGTTTGAAAACCCACATCGTTAAAAAATGAAACCTTTGATTGAAAATGATTAATGGGAAATAAAAGTATTATTGAATTTATAAAACATATAGGTTTCTTTAGGTAATGAATAATAGTGTGAGGAATTTAATACATTGATGTAGAGAAAAAACTTATTATAACATACAGAAATTATTCATAATAAAATTTAAATTTAAAAATCAATAGATTCATCAGGGATGAAGACTATTGTGTGAGAAATTTATACTAATAAAATTAGGTGGAAATACAAAGATACATAATTATAGGTTTTAATAGATAAATATATAAATTTTATATTAAAATTATTTGGACCTACATAAATGATTTTTGTCATGAAATCCCATTACAAACATTCTATGTTTTCAAACAAAAACCCATTAGAGGTAGACCATTATGTAAAACATTTAATATCATGAAAAATATGATAATAATAATATAAAGGAAAATAAGGACTTAATTACACCATTGAAAATAAAATAATGTGTATAACATAATCATGTCATGTGGAATTCAAATTTTAGAAAACAAACCCATTACAACTTGAGGATAATTTAAATAAAATACTCATGAAAGAGAGATATTCAATTCAGACATTAATTACCAAGAATAAAATGAAATTAATGATATATTTACTCAAAATTGAAGTATATACACCAAGTAAATGTATTTAGGTTCACAATAAAAAAAAGTATCACTGAATTGAATTTGAGATGAAAACCTATACATATTTTTTTATAATAGTTGAATGTAGTCTAACATCCTATAATACAATCATTACTATATTAATACAATATTTCGTAGATATATTAACACCTATAACTACTTATAACATCCACTTATCAAATTTATATTCAATAATATTAGTTATTTTTCCTTATTTTTCAACATCATGTGTTTAATGTTTCCAAAATTTGTTCTAATTTCAGTGGGTCAGTGTCATTATTCAATATTTTTCAAAATTTCCTCATTAGATGTTAATTATTGTAACATTAATTTTTGGATTATAATTATTTATAAAATATAAATTTCGTATCATGGGTAATTTTGTTTTTATCCTAGATGATAAAATTGACAATGACCATTTTTTTGGTGATATTAACCTGTGATTGGTGTTTTCTAAATTAGTGAGTTAAATAATGATGTACCATTTTTCAAACCAAAACAAATAATTTTTTTTAATATTCATATTATATTATAAAATTAATTATGATTTCAAAATCATTTATGATATAATTTCATAACAATGTTTATGTTGGTGATCAAACGAAACCAACATGAACATAACATGATTACCGATGATTATGAGGAGACTTACGTTCAATATCATTAGCCATGTAGTATAATGATATTACATAGTACATATTAGTATAATATATTTTAATTATAATTATAATTTTAATCATAATGGGGTGAAGTCATTTTTTTCTTTATTTGTAATGAGAACTATTATTTTTTACTCACACAGAGAACCCTAACCCAGAAATAATAATTTTGTTTCTTAAAATATCATTGTTATTAAAAACGTAACATGAAATTACTTCAGTATTCTATCCTTTTTATAATATCATTAATTTTTTCCTCCACCACCATTCATGGTCTTCCATAATTCGTCTAATGCTCGCGCTCGATGTCACTTTTCCTGATTATAATTTTAATTAAATGTTAATGTTTTTATTTAAATTTTTCAGGAATTATAGAATTTTGTTTTGGATTAAATTTATATTTAATTTCATATTATTTTTGAGTTTCATTTACCACCATCATACATGATCTGCCATCACTGACCATAACTCTCACTTCTTCTCATTTAGGCCAATTGTCTGAGTTTTGATTTCAACTTATGGTTGATGGTTACTTTTCCCCTTATCCATGTATTATAGATATTTGTATTTTATATTTCCATTTTTATTTTATGTTTCTTTATCATTGAGTGGGAATTTAAAACTATAATCCATTTTCAACTGCTTGTCACTTCTTCTCATTGGTTTCAACTACTTAGTCATGACCAGTCCCCCGGGATTTGAATTTAAAAATGGAGGTTTTAGTTAGGGAGGTCCCCACCTCCATAACCCATGTATAGAGTTTTACTAGAAATAAAATTAATGATTATTTCAATTTATTTTCATTTCCAAAAGAAAACCCCAAAAACTATATTTCACTCTCAGCCCACTACGGTTGAGGTGAAGGTACCCTTATATGAATGTCGGCACTATGAGTTCAACAGTGCCCTCATATTTCAATTCTATGCACTGGTTCAAAAGATACAAAAACCCACCCGCACGTTTACTGAATGTACCTGAATAAAAGTTCAGAAATTCAATATGGGAACACTGGGCCTCAGAATCATGCACCGTTAATTTTCATGGACTCGTAAAATTCCCAAATTAAAAAAAATTACATGAAAATTATGAGTCATTATATTCTCCCCACCTCAGGGATTTGCGTCCCCGTAAGCCACATCTAAAAATAAGGGAACAAATGGGGGTACATAGAAAACATTAGAACCTCCCACTCCTATGTAATTTCCTAGAGGTTCCCGTGCGGTCAGTGAACAGACACTAGAGGTATCGACCACCCATGAGGGACCTATCCTATTGATAATCAACTTCAATTGGAACCTTTGAAAAAATTCACCCCATCATTGATATCTAGCTCGCCGTGGTCGATGATGTGAGAAGGGTCATGCACGTATCTCCTCAGTTGGGATACGTGGAAGTCGTCGTGCACCTGATGCAACTGAGGTGGAAGAGCTAAGAAGTATTCCACCTTGACAACTCTGCTGAGAACCAGAAAAGGTCTGATGAATATCGGAGATAACTTACCACCTCTGCAAAAACTCTGTAATCCTCATCGAGGTGAGACCCGTAGAAAGATGTGGTTGCCAAACATGAACTCTAGAGGTCTCTGTCTCCTATAGGAAGAAGACTTCATCAAGCTCTATGTAGTCTTCATCCACTCCTTGATGATCTGCACCTTCTCTATGGTAGCTCATACCATCTCTGGTCCCACTAGTGTTGACTCCCCTAGGCCAGTCCCACCCAAAGGTGATCTGTACGGTCTCCCGTAAAATGCCTAAAAGGATGTCACCCAAATCGTGGAGTGATAGCTGTTGTTGTATTCAAACTCCACTTAAGTAATGTGATCCTCCCTACTATGACTAAAGTAGAGGATTCAAGCACACATCATGTCCTCAAGGGTCTGAATGGTCCGCTATGTCTGGCCATCCATCTAAGGATGGAAGGTGGTGCTCAAAAAAAGTTACTTCTGGAAAGCATCATGCCATCCCTTCCATAGTAGGAAAGTAAAAGGTGTATGACGATTAGAGACAATCATCGAGGGTACTCCATGTAGCTGCACAATCTTCTACATCTAGAGGCATCCCAGGCTCTCCACTGAACTCTACTATCTAATCGGTAGGAAGTGGGCCGACTTGGTGAGTTGGTCGACGATCACCCATATAGAGTCATGTACTGTAGATATACATGGAAGTCCTATCATGAAGTCTACGGATATCCTATCCCAATTCAACTTTGGGACCACTAAAGGATAAACCAATCCTGCTGGTACCTGATGCTCTGCCTTCGCATGCTGACATGTGAGGCACTGAGAAACAAACTCTGCTATTTCTTTCATCATTCCCCACCACCAATGTTGTCATCAGAGATTGTGGTACATAATCCCCACTTCGGGATGTACCTCTAGAGGGGATGTGTGGTACTACCGCAACACTTCCTCCCAAAGTGACATAGGTTCAATGGTACATCTTCAGAAGAGTATGATGTGCTCCCCACCTATAGAAAATCCATCAGGTGCCTGTCCTGTGGATATCTGGGCATGTCGTGTCTCACTGTTAGTTTCCCCATGCTGCGCCTCCCTGACTCATGAAAATAGTAGGGGAGTGACTATAGGAGACCAATGAATAGATGCTCCATCCTGATCCATAAAGGATATATGCAAAGCGGCCAACTGCTTTGTCCCCTCACACAGTAGCTGTATACCGGATCTTCGGCTGAGTTCATCTACTACAGTGTTCTCCTTTACTAGTGTATAGACTATCTCGAAGCCATAGTCCTAGAGGAACTAAAACCAACGTCTCTGTCTCAAGCTCAGGTCCTACTGAGAGAAGATATGTCTGAGAAACTTTTGATCAGAGTACACTGTAAAACAATCTCCAATCATGTAATGTCGCCACATCTTCATGGTGAATGCCAATGAAGCTAAATCTAGGTCATGGATAGAATTTTTCTTCTCATGTTGTCCCAGCTATCAAGAACCATATGTGATATCTACTCACTCCTACATCAGGACACATCCAGGCCTGGTCCATGATGGTCGTAGTAGACTACATACCCTTCTCCCTCCTTTAGAAGTCTCAACATGGGGGCACTAGTCAGCCTCTACCTCAGCTTCTAAGAATTCTGCTGGCATCTCTCCATCCACATGAAGGTTTTCCCCTTCTTCGTCAACCCGGAAAGTGGAGCTACAAATCTAGAGCTGTCTGGCACAATTATCTGATTGTATCCATCCAATCCCAGTAATCTTTGTACCTCTATCACACTCACTGGTGGCTCCCAAGAAAGTACCACATCAATGTTCAATGAATCCACTGAAACTCCAACCTCTACTATGACATGTCCCAGAATGTGAACCTCTCAAATCCAGAACTGGCACTTTGAGAGCTTACCATAAAGGTGGTACACTCAGATTGTGTCCAATACTACCTAAAAATGATATGCATGATCCTCCTTGGTAGTCGAGTAGATCAGTATGTTTTCGATCAAGACTAATACAAAACGATCCAGGTATGGTAGAAATATACTATTCATGAGTCCAATTAACACTGTTGGAGCATTGGTTAGACCAAATAGAACAAACAAGAACTTGGAATGGCTATTACAACATCTAAAAGCCATCTCTTTCATAACCTTATCTCATACTTTGAGCTAGTGATAGCCAGATCTGAGGTATATCATTGAGAACAACTGTTCTCCCTACAACTGATCAAAGAGGTTGTCAATCCTCGGAAGTGGGTACTTGTTCTCCACTGTCACCTGGTTCAGGCCCCGATAGTCAATAAAAAACTTCAAGCTCCCATTAACCTTCATGGAAAACAGAATCGGGGCTGCCCAAGGATAAACACTGGGCCAAATGAACCCCTTCCCCTGTAAGTCCTCCAGCTATACCCGCATCTCATGAAGCTCCGCAGGAGATATCTGATACGCTGGTGTAGATATCAGTTTCATCCTGGGGTACAAGTCAATGTAAAAGTCCACCTCTTTGTGAGGAGGTAGACCCGGAACATCATCAGGGAAGACATATGCGTACTGGTCCACTACTACAGGATAAATCAGACTCTACACATCAATTGCTCCGAGGGTAAGGCTAGCCAACTGATGAGTGATAGGTTGCACTATCCTCCGGGTAAGTCCAACCTGTTTTGTATAGGCTCCCTTGTCACTGATGAAGCTAAACCCAGTCCCATCCGTCCAGATACACCGAACATTGCACCTAATACAGTCAATATGAGCATGGAATGATGATAAACCGTACATACCCAAGATGAAATCGTAAGGCCTTGACGCCACTACAAAGAGATCCCAGCCGAAGCTCTCACCTCATACTGTAAGCTCACACTGCCGGAACCAGTGCGGAATCATCAAATCCACTCCCGTATGAGTCTCTAGCTGTAAGGATCGAGCCAACAACTCTATCAGAATCTCTAAGATCTGAACCAGGGTAGTGGCAATAAATGATATACTAGCAGCTGTGTCTATAAGTATTACATCTATGGTGGAGGAGACATAAGTAATACATCATATCATCTCCAGTGTGCCGTGATCATAGGCCTCACCTGGCTGGATCTGAGATCGCCCCTATCCTCCTTCTCCCTGTGGTCGGGGAAGACCACCTAGTGGTGGTGGCGGTAAAATCTTGAATTGTCGCCCACAACTAGCAGCACAGACAACTCCTCTTCCACATCCGCCTGCTCCCTGCAGACTTTCCCAGAAGAACATTTGTCTCTTCATGGGTGGCCCTTTGACCATATTCTGATCATCTGAAAGGCGGGTCTGACAGTCACAAACCATGTGGCCATTCCCGCCGCATGCGTAACATTTCATGCTCTGGGAATGAAGGGCTCTACCCCGGGTGCCCTGCACAACAGACTCTGAATCATGTGGTCGTCCACCTATAAGTCTTTTCCTATTGGACCTCTACGACATTTATTTTCCACCATCTACACAAGTCTCTGTTACGCGATGTTCGGTTGTGGATCTCGCTACTGGTGACTAATCAACAAGAAAACTATCCACTAATAGGTCTCACTCTAACTCCCCACCTTAGTCGGGATGATAAAAGAAATCATTGATGCCTGAATCTCTCACCTGAGCACCTTCTCAAAGGTACGATCCCTGATTAATGGGTCTCACACCATATCTCTGGAGTAGTGTGAGAGGTTAGTGAACCTCGATGAGTACTGATCCACATACATGCTACCCTGCTATAGATGAAGACAAACATGTATGCACACTACACTAAGAGTCACTAGGACAAACTCTATCCGAAATAGGCTCACAAAATATGCCCAGAGAAGTGTCACCTCATCATGAACTTGGAGCATCAAGGTCCACCATCTGCCTGCTACTCCCTGTGGAAGGATGGTGGCAAGGATTAGTATGAGAACTACCGATGTCCCTACCAGTCGGAAGACTCTCACCACGGCCTCCAGCAAATCCTCAGCCGCCTGTGGGTCCATATCGCCCCAGAACAAGGGTGGCCTCTGGCACTGGAACTCATGCAAAATACTCAATCGTCATTCACCCTCTACTGCTAGGGCTGGTGCCATCAGTGGCCCAATTGGTAATGGTACCGCTGGCTCCTCCGTAGTAAGAGGGCCCTACAATAAGGCCTCATTGCTCGGTGGGATATCATTGCGTACTATATCCAGAATCCTAGCTAGCTGTCTGTGTGTATGCATCCTAAAAAGAAATAGGTGTGACACAATCAATAAGTTATTTCTATTGATCTACTCAAGAGATCAAAAATAAAACTCTTGGAAACACACACGCAATCAGTGTTTCTGTGCACTGAGTCAGAAATCAGAATTCAAGGTCCTAGTGTATGGATAGGTCACCTACCACACAAACATTGGATTCCCTAGCCTAATAACCACACTCACGTCACGTAACAATATTGTCTTTTTAAAAGATCAGAGTTCTATCTTCAATGGTAGAAATTACTCCTTTGATAACAATTTTTCATAACCCATCCCCCGAGGCATGTGCCGTGACTACCCCAAGCCCACCTTCCGTATTCTAGGGGCTGGAAACTAGCACTGAAGGTGTATTATCTAAAACTAGGAAGGCATTGCCTTTATAACATGTAACACACACAACCAAGCTCAAATAAAGATACAACCTCAAGTAAACTGAATGGTAAACAGAGTGAGTGCAGTATTTTAAAGGGGGTAGAATACAAGCCCAACTGGAATATATAAGAAAAACTGGGAAGTACAGGATGGCTAGAAGGTGAAAAGCAGCTCCTGGATCGTCCACCATGAATCCTACTGGAAGGGTAGCTATAACTCACGAACGACTGTATCTAAGGTACACCTCATCTATAATCCACCTCAGAGATACCTCCAGTCATGATACTCTCTTCCCCAGTCATCATTTTTTGTCATCTTCACCAAACACAATAGGGTGTGGGCATAACCCGTGTAGGCGTGAGTATAAAGATACTCAGTAGGGACCCCGATACCCTCAAGTTCTCAAAAAAACCACAAAGGATAAACTAAAAATCATTACGTCAACTATCAAACCTACTTAGGTATATGACCATACAAATTCCTAGGTTATCAAGTATACCAATCCCAATCATGAAGAAACATAGTGTCCAATACAAAAGCCCAATGCTCAACCATTCCACAATGGAAGCAAAACCACGAAGTTATATACCACATAGTTACACCAAAGAGAAGAATACCACTATGATATTACCATGGAGGAATGTACCACAAGGTACATACTCAGCTCACACCATGTATAACTTATGTATTGTACTAGATATGATTAGATGTAACTACTGAATCATCTTACTCTGTTAAGAGGATATGCTGCTGACCCACACAAGATCGCTCGGTGCTGACCCACACAAGATCGCTCGATGCCAACCCACACAGGATCACTCGGTGCTGACCCACACCGGATCTCTCTTCATTCATCATGTCACAACCATCTACTGGGTTCCCACACTAGGCTTGATCATCTCCGTTAGGGTCCTCTTCCCATGCCACTAGTCGATACTACAACTACCAAAAAATTTCATGAAGAAGTATCCAAATGGACCACCATGTCATTGGGTTCTCAACGCAATAGACATCGTGTCAATCAGATGCCCGGTCTATGAGTTATTAGCCTTTTATTCCCAAGGGACTGGTTGGATTCGCGCTTGATCCAACCCAACCATTCTCCAAATGTATCCAACACACCAGTGGTGTATAATCAAAGGGACCGTCTCACTCCAATGCTTCCTGCACCGCTGATGGTTCGTCAAACGGACGTCTGGTGCCGTAGTTATGTGCAAAAGGGAGTAATGTTTGAAGTTGGCCCAAGATTGGTCCCACCCTACATGGGCCGACCCAACCCGATTCGGGTCAACTCGGCCCACTGGGTCTGGTATAGCCCAATAGGTCCAGCCAAACCTGCTGGGCCAAGACCGATGGTTTCGACTGTGGCACCGAGGCCACAGGGCCGTGAGGGCGGCACGAGGTTTCGCGGGCGGTGAGGCTGCGGGGCGGCGAGGGGTGCCGGGGGCGGCGTGGCCACGGGGTGGTGCCGGGTGCCGTGGGGCGGCACAGGGTGTGATAGGGCAGCACCGACCACAGATAGTGGCAGCTACAGTGAGGCGCTGGCCGTGGGGCGGGGCTTTGTGTCGTCGTGGCCGCTGATGGTGGCAGCCACCGTTCTCAAGTTCCAACGGTGCCAATCACCATCACCGGTTACCATTCCCATAATGGAGAACAAACCAATAAAGAATAACGGTTGATGGTTCGGGCAATGTTTTTTTCCCACACCCTCCGCGTCATGGTGGTAGCTAGTGGCTCAACAAAAATCAAGAATCCGGAACATTAGACTCTACAATTTCATTTGAATCTGGTATAAAATTGTATTGGTTGATGCACGTTCTCCCTGATTTCCAGGAACAAGTAATTTAATCGAGAAATTTAATTAATTCAATCAAAACCCCTTCCTTGAAGGTTCTTTGATGTCTTCACGGGAACTAATTCGAAGAGGTCGACATTCATCGTGCCCGCCACACACCTGTGATCTGATCTCATTTGTCGGACAAACACTCTTCTATGGAGGTGGTTCTTCACTGTTGAAGCTATCCACCAACGGAAGATGTCCTGAGGAGGAAGTCAAAGTCGTGCATCGACATTCTTCATTGGAGGAGTGTTCTTCGTTGATGTTCTTCTTTAGGGGAGAAGGATTCCTCCAAGCTATATAACAATTACCTTTTTCTAATCCTTTCCCCAATTCCAATGAAAAGAAAAGATATATCCCACAAAAAATTAATAAAATTATAGTTAATTTTATGTTGACACATAAAATTATTTGGTAACATAACATTTAATTTTATGATAACACATAAAATTAATTAATAACTTACCATTTAATTTTATGTTGACAAATAAAATTAATTGAGGGAGTTTAGTGGTTTCCTCCCCCACATTATGAGTGGTTTGGGTGGTCTCTACCACCAATTATTGAATTCAAAAATGAAATTTTTTGATCTGATGGTCCCCATCTCCATAACCCTAGTACAAATGTTTACTAGAAATAAAATAAAATTTTATGTTATTTTATTTTTCATTTCCATTAAAAAACCCTGAAAACTCTCTTTCACTCGAGACCCACTGCGTTCGTGGTGAAGGTCCCCTTAAACAAATGTCGTCACTACAAGTTGAACAATAACCATATGTTTCAATTCTGAGCACCATTTCAAATTTTACTAAAACCTGCTCGCATGTTTACTGAACGTACCCAAAATAAGTTCAGAAATTCATTTCGGGCACATCGAGCCTCAGAATCACGCGCCGTCAATTTTCACGGACTCGTAAAATTCCAATATATTATGGAAAATTACATGGAAATTCCATGTCTTTACATACTCAATCAGCCAGAATCTAATTACTAGTTACTATTTGTTTCTTATTCTTTAGTATCTCATCAACCTAGATTTATGAAAACAAAATGTTCTCATATTTCATATTTCACTAGATTAATTTTTTATTTACTATTTAGTTATTCATTTCAATCATCTAGACTTTTAAAATAGGGGTTCTCGGGTATAGATACCTTCTATCATTGTGTTCATCCTCATTCATGATCTATTTGAAAAAAAATCGGTTTCAAAGAAGAGAAATTTTGAATTAAAAAATCATTAAACATTTGGAAAAAATGACTCCTAATAAGATATCAATTTATAAAATATAAATATAATTCCAATAACAACATGATTGAAAAACATCCATAATAAACATTTATTAGTTTAATTATTCTCCTATTTTATAAAATTACACATCAATATTCATAAACCATCAAATTGGTAAAATAATTTAATGAATTAATAACATAAAAATCATAGAAAATCATTTAACAAAAATTCCAAGAACAAATAAAAAAAATTAATGAATAAAATTCTATATATGAAACAAGATATTGTTGGTATGGAAATGATTTTTTTAGATAGTGAACTTGTTATAATTATGATATGTTATTTCTTTTGTAGAGTGGATGAAATATTCAATATATTAAATGATTCATGCTTGTATCTTTCAAATAATGGAAAATATTTTAATTAAATAATTTTTAAAAAACTGTGAAATGAACTCCAGCCCCCTCTCCAAAAACATGTATGGGGTTCACGCACAACACTATAATGACCTGTGTTTTTGAACAAGTCGGAAAACCAAGGAAATTTGAATTTCACATTTTGCAAGATGATTTGTTTTTAAAACTATGATTAATAATTTAGTTCTTGGAGGTTGGAAACATCAATGTGTTGTTTTTTTGACGGGGGTGATGGTATGAGAAGTTTCTCGAGTGCCTTAGTGAGTTTCAGAAGCACCGTCAGATAAACAAAAACGTTTGGGTGCATTGTGAGAGGTTCATGGTTTGTCTAAAATCATGCAGCCCCCGGCAGAACAAAATTAAAAATGTTTTCTATTACAAATTTAATTAAATTATAAAGATTATAGATAAAATGAAAATACATTAAATGGATGTTAATATGGAATAAAAATAATAAAATGTTCAAATAATAACAATGATATTATTATTATTATTATGGTTATGATGATGATGATTTTTATTATTATGAAAATAATAATAATAATAATAATTATTATTATAATAAATAAAATAATAATAGTAATAATTATTATGAATGTTTTTTATGAGACCCTAAACGGTGTACTTATTTCCATTTTGACGAAAAACGGCCTTGTACACCGCTACAACAAGCATTCCCCCCCCCTCCATGACTCCCTCTCACACATGATTTTGTCCGGATAATCTCACGATTTCACTCCAAAACATCGAGTATGGTATCTGGTCTCCATTACCCTTTATTTTGGTCTAATTTTATATTTCTCAATCACTTGGTGAGGTGCGTCTAGACCTAGGGCTTCGACTAACCCGATGATTCTGGTTTACATTTTATTTTAGGTTGTGTAAGGGGTCTCATGATTACCTATTCATGCAGATTCTAACAACATCCACCGAGGAAGATGTGAGTTGGATTGTTTTGGCTGTACTCCATCATTTATGGGTAAGATTTTAATATTCTTCGTAGTATCACTAATTTTATTTAGGGTATTTATGTGGTTATAAGGTTCCATGTTTAATTTATAGTGTGTTTGGTGGCTCCTTAATGGCGACACTAACATACATAGGTATGCATATATATATATATATATGTATTTATATATATCATCCATGCATGTATTCCCTCTTGATGAGGTGAATTTGTGCATTTAGTTAATGGATATATATATATATGAATGTATGCATGTTGGAGTGTGAAATTATTTCAAGTGGTCGCTTGTAGAACTGTCCGGTTCCAAAGTGATTGTCTTGGTTTTGGTTTACTTCATGAAAAGTGTCCCATTCCTTTGACCTTTTTAATTAATTAATTAATTAATTGCATACTGAAATTTTATTGTATTTTAGGTAATTAAGTAAAGTATTTAGAATAAATTCCTACTAAATGAGAACTGATTATGATTCTTGATATAATTGTCAAATGGATTAATTATTTATTGATAATAAATGTCATGATTTTATAATAAAACCCCTCCAGTGGAGGTGAAATGTCTTCAAGATAAAAACTAGTGAGGACAAAGTTTTACATTCCTGCCTTATTTCCATTGTTATTCATTTGTACAATGATGTATGTATTATATATATCTTGTTGAATCTTTTCCTTATTGATGTTATGAAATGAGTTGGCCCTTTTTTGAACAAATAATATTATGTGTTGATGTGATGGTTTAGCTATTGGATTTTATTTTAAATGAAGTGACCCTTGTCTCATATGTGTTTTAATGATCCTAAGAAACCCCATGGGTGTTCGGTCCCTTGGGACATGGAATTTCCCATGTGGGAATTTAAGTTGTTACTAGGAATATGTCATTGATCTTTGACCAGTTGATCCTTGTTAGTGAATTTTCCATATTATGGTAAATTGCATGAATGCAATTAAAAGAAATGGTTAATGCATGATAGGATTTCCTCTCACAATATGAATCAAATGTTATTAAATGGATTGACCCCAACGGATGGTAAGGCCATGCCCTTTTTCTTATACATAATTAAATTCTTATAATAAAATGTAATTGCTTAATAGATTTGTACTTGGATAATGATATAAATGAGAGGCCTTTGCCACATGTATTAAATTATGAATATTAACCTCTGCCCTATACCCTATTCCACACTTTATTCATAATGATTTGTTCCATAAGTGGGAGTAATAAACTAAATCCCTTTTTTCTGGTTTAATTATTTTAAATATATGAAATAATTTTTTATGCCGAAATGACTTATGAAACCCAATAAATTGAATAATCTATATTAAATTATATTTGTTCATTTTAAACCATCCCTTGGATCCTTATGGGTAAATAGGCATGTTGACTCAAACCCGCAACCACTCAATTTGTGTGACAACCATGGACATTATTAAGACATTGTATGTTTGACTTTAATTCACAATAATAAGTTGGGTAAATTATTTATTCCTAACATAGACTTTTTAATTGGATTAATAACATAATGTGTTATTTCTTATGGAAGAATCATCTTGGATAAAATAGTAAGTTAATTCATATATTAACGACATTATGGTTGTATGATTAATTAAATAGGTTTGATATAATTAAAACGATAATTAAGAACATGGATTATTGAAGTGAACTAGTTTGATCGATAATAATTTTAATAAAGTGATAGTTGTGTCTATTGATGATAAATTTGGTGTATTTAATACTAGAACTATGATTCTTATTGATTATATTTTGAGCGTATGTGATGTTGATGTGATTGGAACATGGGGGTCTGATACTGATTATCATGATATGTCTATATGGATATGAATCATGTATAATGTGGACGTATGAGGTTTTTTGTATGTTATTCTCTTCCACATGAGGGAAAGGAGCATAGGTAATTGATGATCAAGGGAAGTGTTTATGATTATATGTTATGTTTTTGAACTCCTGATTGGATTATATGATAAAGGGTTCTGTGATCGTTTTCGTACTTCCTTAAGGCTAGGAACCTAGGTAATAAATTCCTGAGGAAAAATTATATGATTATTTCAAATGTTTGGGGGATATATTTATAGTCACATGATGTCTGGGGGTGAGATTCTATTTATGATTGATTGTACTATTTTGGCTTGCCTAAGGGTAGGGTCCATATTTTCATTGTATTCTCTGAGTGAATCAAGCTCGATATGATAATATTCCACCAATTTGTGTGATCAATTCTTATTTAGGAGGATCAACCCCCATAAATAGTTACCAAATAGGGTGCTAATGTTTTTACATTTTTTAGGTGTCCCTTTGGAACATGGTTGGGTTGTTTATTTGGTCAGCACTACTTGTTTTTTTCATCATAATAATGCTCACTAATTTCAATTATATATAATGAAATGTATTGGATTAAATACATTGGTTGATGGAATAATGAGATTATTATCTCACACCCTACTTAGGCATCGTTTGAAAATAATGTAAATAATCATTATTGTTGGTCTTTGCATTCAATTATTGTGTTGTTTTGTGTATATGGGATCTCGAGGGGAACATAACTGGGATCTTGCTCAAAATGATTGAGGATTTGACCATGAGATATTAATTTTCATTTAATTTTTTGATATTTTATCTTTTAGTAACACTTCACATTACATGAATCATTTTATGGAATGAGAATTTACAATTATATTTTTATTCATATATTATATTATTATTCTATTTCTTGTCTTTATTTTATCACTACTTTAACTATTTATTCCTATTTGTTATCTGATAAACCATTGTGATACTCTGAAATGAGGGTATAATGTCCTCAATATAACCTCCTTATATTCTCAAGAGTAGTTGGAAGCTTCTACTGTACAATGAGGTGTGGTTGAGGCCATGTGACCCATCAGTCTGGCTACCGTCTTAGTGGTGAGACAAGTAGAGACGTTAGAATTTGTTATAAGATATTTATTTTCCTTTTTCATTCTATTTTGGGCTGGTAGACAAGAGACTAGGAATGTGTCAGCAAGTGGTAAATAGCTATAATTGGGACTGATCACCCCACGAGGAAATTACTAGGTATCTAGGGTTTGGATTTTTGTTCATGCCATTTAATAATATAGGTAATATGATTTCTTCTTGAGTGAATGATGTACTTTCCCACTATTTTTTTTGATTTATGACATTTTTTGAATTATATCCTTGTCTTGGTATGGCAAGGATGCATTGTTATATGCAACTTATTAGGAACATATTGAATTCACATTCCATGCATATTCTATGCCATGCAGTTCAATATATTGGTTATTCACTATTTCTAAATGTGTTCCTTGAGTGTTATTCCTTGATTATATGTTTGGAATATTTATTTCTTTTAGCTACTTGTGATAAAATGATTTTTTATATACAAATTGTTTCATGGGAAAAAAATAATTCGTCGCTTTGGATGAATTAAATGGTTACGATTACGATGGGAGCCTGTTTTCAAATGTTAGGTGTATGGGCACCTTGTAAATAAGAAAAGATAACTCATGAAATCAAACCATCCTTTATATATATATATATATTTGGTTATAAAATTTGAAATCTGTTTAATTTTTTGATCTGAAATGATATTGTTAGCTATCTAAATGGTGAACCTGGACCAAAGAGGTTAGTTAGGACATATTCCTCATTAGAAAAGCCTTTAAAGGTGTTTTTGAACTTCAATAAAAAAGATACTACTATTGTGTTGCATTATAAAGAAACCTAGATGGATTTATGGAATCCCCATAGGTCACAATATCTATTAAAATTAATTTATTTTGATAAATTGTCTATTTACAACTGAATGTCAAGAAGTGTAAAATGTTTTCAAATGGAATGTTGTTGACAATTACATGATTTTCATTTATTTGTTTAGTAAATATTTTAAATGGATAAAATTAAAATATGAATAAATAAAATGACTTGAAAATGGAACATGTATAGGTTTCATTCTTTTAAAACCTCATGTAAGGGTAACTTGATATTTTCGGGTTGAGTTTCCTTGGAATATAACCATAAGTGTATTCTATTGGTTTCCTAAACTTTTTGTAAATGGATTAAATGATAAAATCTTGAACCGTTGAATTCTACTGGCATGACCTAATGATAGGGTCATGTCTTTTTCTTCGTAAGGGGCAGACTGTGGTAGGAAGTTCCCTTAGAACATAAATTCCACCGAATTTCCCTATGATTTTTGACGTTTGATGTCGCTTGGGTTCCATTGTCCCTTGTAGGAATCATACATTCTATATGAAACCCTTGTTCAAATAAGTGGTCATGTTTTTCTTATCAATGTTATGGGTGTGATAAAGTAGGTAATTCTCTTTTCAGCGAGTTAGAAACGTCTAGGGAATGGCTGGCCATTTCATAGGCTGCTTGACCCTTCCTTATTCATCAGTAATTGACATCTTTGTTTGTTGACATCCTGGTTTATGGTGGTATGGGGAAATAAGAACATGATCTATGTATTTTTTAAAGACCATCATATACTTGAATGAATTAGGATGACATCATAATGGTTGTATCGAAGATGATTTTTTTTTTCAGAATCCTTGTGGTAGTAAATGTGATATATACGGTACAAGATGAGTTCCTAAATGATGTATCAAACCGGCCATGTTTGGGGGAATTATTTAGAATTGTGTGGTTGAGTACAGTCTTCGACCATCTTTTAAGTCGAGTTACCTAAGAATAAATAAATCAAGTTCATCCTAATGCTTAGAATGACCTTCAGACACTCTGGTGTTTTGACCCGCCGGTAGGTATGGTTTTGGTTTTCATTCACGTTTTTCAAAATTTTCGGTTAATGGCACCTATAAAATAAATTTCTTATAAGTGGATACACTATATCTTCTTTTGATGTTTAGGAAACCCCTATTATTGGTAGTTTCATGTCAGTTCTATTAAATATGTGTCCTTCCGGGTAGAGTGAACACAAGCAAAGAGGACAATTGGAGAATCTCTAGGATTGCTTAAATGCCAACGTGGCTTGTAAACATAAATCATGTTGGTGATTTATCATTATGTTGAAATTTTTGATGTTTTTGGTGTATAAAACCTATATGGAACACCATTGGTCTTTCTAGACATTGGGGGTTATACTAAAACATTCACATAATTCCTTGGATGGAAAATGCAATTGATCGGTTAATGACGGTGTGTCGGCAGGTGAAGCTATGATTCATCCTCAAAGACAAATTTGTTGTGTTTTAATTGTTCATATTTCATGTAATTGGGTATGATTGACTGGAAAATGTTCAATACCCTTAATGTTCTATAGTTTAGTGGTGATCATGTCCCCAATCTTGACGTCATCCTTGATGTACTAAGAGCGCGTCGATCTTACAATGCCCCAAGTTTTAATTTTTTTGGCTATTGGGTATTCTCAATCCAGTTTCACACTATACATTTGGTTCTTATCGAGCCATGGTTAGTCTCAAGTGACTGTTAGGATCCATTGTTGGAACACCATAATTGGACATTTGGATTCCAGCCATCTCCCTTGACTCTAATGCCAGGCGTGTTCCAGTCTGGGCTCTATCAATGATCATGTGTAGAGGTTTTGGATTTTACCCACAAATCAAATGAAATAAAGGAGTATGGAATACCTTTGGATAATTAATTATACTCAAGATATTTTTAATCATATGTTTCAATAGACTAGTATTGGGACTTGATGATGGTTCCACTGAGGAACATCACCAGAATTCAGGTATGGACTTCAGTGATCACCTTCGTGGTGAATAAGAGATGCACTGTGAGAGGCCATCAAAGTTCAGATTGTGATATGCCGACTTTCTATGCTGAGAACCTTCTTAAATAGTCATCCATATTGGAACCATTGGGTTTCCCTCTTGTCCAATGGTATGGTCAGTGAATGACTATTTATGGCACATCATCAGGTGAGACGAGAGCAATTTGTGCTGACTGTGAATTCTCATGAGAAGTTGGATTGACCTGGATAAATAAGGTCGGTGGGGATTTAAATGTATGAATGATTCAAAATCACACCAGAGCATTTCTAGAGTGATTTAGACATGTTTTTATGTAAATTCTGGAAATAGATGTGTTTTGGATCAGAATTGATCCCCATTTTTAGTGCTCGAGACCTATGGGGGCAAGAACCACCAGTTAGTTGTTTAAAGAGATGATGACAAGGTTCTGTTTCTAACTAAAAAAGCTAGGATAAGCACCATCTTGGGATCTTGGTTTAAAAAAAGATATTTGGATCAGATCTTAATCGATTAATTGTCTCTTCACTAGTAAATGCTTAAAGGTGCCTTAGGCATTTGGAAAATCAACACCACTTTATGAGTTGGACTTCATGACCCCTGTATGTCAGGTGATGTTATAATTTTACTTGATGGATTATTAGGTATTAGATGTTCAAATGTGGAGAGGATCTAACAGGATGTGTTATTTAACTGAAAAAGAGACCAACAAAATGTGAACTTTCACATTTTTTGGATGATCCATTTTTAAAACTGGGATCCAGAATCTAATTGTAGGAGTTTGGTAAGATCAATGTGTTGTGTTTAGACTTGGGGTAATGGTTTGAGAAGTTTCTTTGGTTCCTTGTTGATTTGTAGAAATCTTCGGACCAAAAACCAAATGGTTTGGATGAATTTTTAAAGGAGTAATGTTTTTTTGAAACCATGCTGCCCTTAGTAGAAAATTATGTCGTGTGTTATCTTGTAAGAAATTAATTAAATTTATTAATTTGCTGTGAAAATAAAAATAACTAAAATGGGAATTAATAAGAAATAAAAAAGTTATATTTTTATAATAATAATAATATTATTTATTATAAGTATTATTTTTAATGAGTATTTTCAATATTATTATTTTCATTATAATAATAATAATAATAATTAGTATTATTAGGTCAGTTATATTTTTACAAGTCCCCAAAGGGTCTCCTTATTCACAGTATTTTCCAAACCCCCCTTAGGGACCCCTGCAGTGCACAAACCCCTTACAAGGGTCCCTCTCACACATTATTTCATCTATATCTCTCATGATTTATCTTTGAATATTCGAGCTAAGGTCTCCAATCCACCTTCGTCTACTTTTAACAATGATATTCTGTCTCTTCATCACTCGAGGAGGTTTGGTCGGGCCTAGGGATTTCTCTAACCCGATGATTTACGTTTTCATTTTATTTTAGGGTGTTTGAAGGCTCTTTGGGGACCTATTCACGAGGATTCAAGAAACATCTACCAAAGGTGATGTAGTTAAAATTATTTTTGGGTCATCAAAATCATTTTGGGGTATGATTTATATCCATTTCTTGGTATCACCTATTTTAATTGGGGTATTTATGTTGTTTTAATGTTCCTAGTTAAATTTTTAGTGCGTTTAGTGGCTCCATGATGGAAAGAAATCATATACATAGGTTTGAATAGGTAAAAATATATATCTTCCATGTATGTATAACCTCATGGAGAGGTTAATACGAGCATTAAGTTAAGGGAGATATAAGTATTTTTGATTGTATATTTGTGAATGTCTAGAAAAAATTTAGTGTGGTCACTTATAAAACTGTCATGTTCAAAAGGGTTTGGATCAGTTTTGGTGTACATTATGAGGTAGGGTCCCAATAATTTACCCTTTAAATTATATAATGAAATAATTACTTTATTAATGTAGTTATGATATATTTTAATTAATGTACTAAAGTATTTAGATTAAATTCCCATTAAATGTGAATTGAGTATGATTCCTGATAGAAGTGTTTATTGTGATAAATGATTGCTTAATAAGAAATGGAATGATTTTTTAATAAAATACATCTAATGGAGTTGAAATGTAATTAATCTAAAAATCAGGTAGTATAAATTTATAAATTCATTCCTTATTTCCTTAGTTTTTCTTTTATACATTGTTGTTTGTATGTTGTATAACATATTGATACATGGAGTTATTTAGGTTGTGAAATGAGTTTCCCAATTTTGGAACATAGAATTTTATGCCTTTATGTGAATGTTTTACTATTTTATTGTATTTTAAATGAAGTTTCCCTTGTATCATATGTTTTTCAATGAATTCCAGACACCCCGTGGGTGTTTGGTCCCTTTGGACTTGTAATTTCCTAATTGGACATTTGAGTTGTCACTATGAATTTTTGCATGATCTTTGATCAATTGATACTTGTTAGTTAATTTTCCATATTTAGATAAATTACATTTGTGGTTTTAAAAAATATATATTCATGATAGGGCTGACTCCATTAAAATTAATAAAATGGTATTAAATGGATTGACCCCAAGGGATGGTAATGCAGTTCTCTTTTGGTTACACATATGTAAATTCTTATAATGAAGTGTAACACCTTATTAGGGTTGGTCCTAGATTAAGTTACACATGATATTCCATTTCCAAATGCATAAAATTTTTAACATGAAAAAAATGTCTTATGCCTAATTCCACACATTATACTTACTTCTTGGTGGCATAAGATTGGGTTATAAACAAAATCCCATATTGGAAAATTTAATTATTTAATGTATATGAAATAAATTTGAACATGGTGGCACAACTCAAGTGACTGATTAAATTTATTAATCACTATTAAATTATATTTGTTCATTTTTATCCTTCCGTTGGATCCCTTTGGGTTTATATGTTTGGAGACTCAGACATGCAGCCACCAAATTGGTGTTTCTAGCCTTGGAAATTTTTTGGACTCAGCATTTTGACTTTATATCCCTATAATAAAAAGGAAAAATTATTGATTGTAGGATTAGACATTTAAATTGGAATAATAATAGAATGTGAGATTTATAATGTTAGAATTACATTTTCTAAATTGGCCAATTAATTAATATATCAATGACTTTAGGGGTGCAAGAATAATTAAACATGTTTGATATAATTATAATGATAATTAGGAACCTCAAATTTTGAAATGAATTGGGGTGACAAATAATAATTTTAGAAAATTGATCATGGTGTATAATCATAATAATTATGGTATGATTGATTCTACAACTATTATTTTTTATTGCATAGATTTTGAGCTTATGTGATATTGATCTGATTGAAACATAAGGGTTTGATACAGATTGGCATATTGAGTTTGTATGGATATGACTCATGTCTAATGTGGATTCTTGAGGGATTGGTGCATGTTCTTCCACATTGCATGAGAGAAAGGAACACATGTACTTAATTAATGTGAGTAAATTTAATGATAATATTGGATGTTTGAGGAATAATGATTGATGTTGACACATGAGGGTTTGGTGCTTGTTTTCGAACTGTGTGAGGGATAAATGAAATGGTATTAAATGAATGTGGGAAGAGTATATGATTATGTTGGATGCATGAGGGATTTATTTATAGTCCCATGATGCTTTGGGGGGAGATTTTTTTTATTCTCGAGGGGAGATATTTTGGTTATCCCGAGGGAAGGGTTTGTATGCTCATGGTATTTTCCAAGTGATTCATCCTGTACCGAAGAATTTTCCACTAATTTGGGTGATCCATCAAAATGCCAGAAGATCGAACCACATAAATTGATACATTGAAGGGTTCCGAAATAGGTATAGTCACTAATTATCCCATAATAACGTGGGCTAGTTTTTTATTTATTAGACAATATTTATTTATTTTTCTTCTTATACATTCTCACTACTTTACATTACATATCATGTAATGGATTGGGAAAGACACAATGAGTGATGTGCTCATGAAATTATTATCTCTCAACTAACCTGGATTCCATTTGGAACCCGAGTTGATCTTCTTTATTGAAGGTCTTTGGATTCATTTATTGTGTTATGATGCATATATGGGAGAAAGGGAGAACATGATTGGGATCTTGCTCAGTATGGTCGAGAAGTTGACCATTGGATTTTTCTTTTTCTTTTTTTATTTTTTACTCATTGTACCTTGTAGTTACCCATGGAATTACATACATTATTATATTGAATTTGAATTTGATTTTTTATTTTAATTCATATATTATATTATTATTTTGTTCTTTTATTACTACTTCCATTGTTTCATTATATTAATTATTAGATAGACCACTATGTTACTCTGACACGAGGGTATAATCTCCATGTTATCACCATATTAGACCATCACTGCTAGTAAAAAACCTCTGACATATTGGGAGGAACTCTTGAGGCCATGTCACCCAACAGTCCGACAACCATCTTTGTGGTGAACCGGGCCCGAATGTAAAAAAACCAAATATCTAAATTTTTTCCATTTCATTATTTTTTAATTTTTAAACATTTATTTTAATCTAGATTAGTCCTTTAATTCTTTTTTCAACTACAATACACCAAAAAATCACTAAAATTTTCCATTTTTAATTTTTATTTATAAAAAACATAACCTCCCATTATGTATATAACCTTGAGTCCCACTATTCACTTTAACAAAAACCCTTTATCTTCACACATTGACACCACAATACTCATCAAATCTAAATTTTAGTGGTTTTCTTATTTCAAAATAAAAATATTTGTCCTATATTAATATATTATTTGAAAAGGTAATATTTAAATTAAATAACATACTATATTAATGGTTAAATAATATTTAGGCAACTCCCCCTCAATAATAACCAATATACCAGATTAACACTAATATATTCAACATTTTTAGATTCTCTCAGATGTTTAATTAAATACTAATGGTTTTTTCAACTAATCTAATAAAATATTTCTTCTATTAAACTAATAATATTGCACCAAATGACCTTTTATTTATTTCCCACCCCATCCATACCATGTAGAGAAATATTTTTTATCATTCTCACATGATCATCCATCAATCCACATACAATAATTTTTTATAAATTGAAAATATCGATATGCATGTTGTTTCTTGTGTGTTTTTTTCAAAGTGTTTCCATCTCATAACATATTTGACCAAATCATATAATG
This sequence comes from Viscum album, assembly GCA_963277665.1. Classification (NCBI taxonomy): domain Eukaryota; kingdom Viridiplantae; phylum Streptophyta; class Magnoliopsida; order Santalales; family Viscaceae; genus Viscum; species Viscum album. The sequence goes on along the minus strand of OY728121.1, from coordinate 196,318,595 downwards.
GTCCAAATTAAAAAATTATACAACATCTATATAATTATTACTTCCTCAATCTAGGAATATATAATTCCAATACAACTTTTACTATCACCACAACATGATATGAAAAAAGAAAATTCCATGAATAAACACCTTATTAAAAATATTAATAAAGTGGTACATGAGATTGATCAAACAAAAAAATAATTATTATTATTATATTTTCTATTATTTCATAATCATTATTATTATTATTATTATATAATAATTAATATTATTATTATTATATAATCATTAATATTATTATCATTAACACCGTTAAAATAAATAAACCTTATAGTGTTTTATTTGGGACAGATGTTTTGTTATTTCTTATTTGTTAATTATTAAAGAAAATTTTTAATTAAATTTGGACCAATAATAAAAAACTTATAATTATTTATACTCTTTAGAGATAAAAATGAGTTGAATTTGGATTACAGATCTTCGAATAAGTTATGAATATGGGGAATTTATCAGTTTTTTTGGGAATTTCTTAAAAAAATTTCCCAAAAACTGACAGTTTTTTATATCCATGCCAATAATGTTTAAGTATGAAGATAATAAAAAGTAACGTGGTCAATGATAGTTTAATTTTTCAGAGTTTTAATCTGAGTTACATTCATAGGATTTAGTGTACTGAAACTTGGAATAATTTCAAATATATTTATAATGATTCTATGCATAATGATATATATGATAAAATAGACGAAATGGTTCATTATATTAAGGTAGATTAAATTAAGAAAGAATTGAATATTTTATTCCTATAGGGTGAGGCCATAAAACAATTATATTCAGGTTTCTTGGAATTTATGGATTTATTGACATTGTTTATATAAAATGAATTAAAGTAAAAATGGATAGAGTGATAAGAGTTTTAATGAGTTTTCATAATAATTGGAAGAAATCCTTCATAAGGACATCAATCATACAGATTATAAATATAAAGCGAATAAGATATTATTATTGCATGGATTGGGGTACACGAAAATAAATTCCTTCCTAAAATACAAAGTTCTATAATGGAAATAATTTGAATATATTTCAGAGTGAATTAAATATATGAGCACCAAATAAAATTTATCAATAACAGAGCCCCCTATAATTAATTTTTTATCCTATTATAATTCCAATTTTTAAATTTATATTTTATAATTAAAATTATTTAAAAAGATTTTTATGAAATACAAGTGAGCTGATATGTGATATAAAATTATGACATACATCAGATCATCCACAGTGCAAGAAAATTGATAAAAAATTTCTTACAATGAGAAATGAAGCTAGAAGTATTATATATGGATAGTGTATGGATATAATGAATTGATATCAAATAAAGAGGAGAAATAACATTTCATGCCTTTTTTTAAAAATTTAGAACCCATCTATTGAATTTTTTTTCAGTCAAAATCATGTCATATTAAGTTTAATGGTCTCTGAATCAAAACAACTCAGAAATGATATTATTGTTTTCTTATAACCATTAAATGTTGATTTAAATTTTTATAGGGGGAATTTTTTACTGTGTAAGATTATTGTAAAATGGAATATTTTCAACTTCATTCTATGATTATGTTCATGATAAATTAATTCCTAGCTTATTATAATTTGTCTAGATATAGTGTTAAGGTGTATATATCCTTTCCAATTTGCGAAAAAAACACATTATAGTATCAAAGACAGTATGGGTGAAAAAAATTATATTTGGGACATAAAAGGTTTTTCTCTATGGATCACTCTTATCAATTATTTAAAAATGAACTAAACAAAAAATAAAAATTTTATATTCCTCCAAAACATTTTTCCACAGATCAATATTTTGAGAGGGTGAAAAACATTAATGTGAAATTTAGAAAGGAAAAAAATATTTTAAGTATTGAAATATTTGGAAGAGGTAATAAATATTTTTTGAGCTACTATATTGAAGATATCATGTGGTCAAATATAATATTGATTTCCGGCATGTGTAGAAGAGTATGTATGAAATATTATTTAGATTATTATTAGATAATAAAGGAAAAAAGAAAATATGAATTGAATAAAATATTTTACTAACTCTCAATGGGAATACATATCGAGTCAGCTACGTTTCCTGATGAAAGTAGAATATTCCTAACCCAGGCAATGCATTCTTTATCCAAGAGAGGGAAAAATAGATTTTTTAGTGTTTTCAATATTTCTATGTTCTGTAGGTTTATTTATGAAAATTAAATAGTTTTTTTGTATTTATGTATTTAATTTTGGCTGGTATTAAATCTCATGATTATCTTATCTAGATCCAATAGCTCATATTAGTTTCATTGCTTGGACTATTTCCCCTCAACGTGATAATGACAGTCGTGATGATGTTTATTATTATAATTCAATTTTAAATAATTTTTATGATCTAAATTAATCGAAAAAAATAATATATATGAAATGGTTTCCATACATTTTCAATTATATTTGTATTCTCCTTCATCTTTTTTTGATATCATGGTATATTTAATGGTCTATTTGATGTGATAAAATAATTTTCAGACCAATATATCTACATTGGATGTATCCTTTTAAATGTTATATGATAATATTTATGGGGTATGTTAAGAAACCATAACAAACATAATAATCCATTATTGAGATGTACATTTCTAGGTAGGTTACATATTTTTGTACAAGAAACTTATCTGTAGTGGAGCACATCAGTTTTCTTACACTTCAGTATGAACAATTCAATTAATTGAAAATGAGGATATATTGCAAGAATGTACAATAATTGGATGGGGAAAAAATAAAGAATATACATTTATATATATGTAATATCTTATATGATGCTTATATATTTATAAAATTTTATATTAATGTGTTAAACCCAGGTTATAAAAATAAGAATGATATGTGAATTTTGAATGCGCATAATAAAATGTTTTCTACATGGTTTAAAGAGATCATTCTTGGATGATCACATGCATCAGACACATTGAGATTGTTTTTTGGAATTCTATGTTTAAATTTGATAACATGGTTTTGGTATAAAATTAATTTCTATACATTTCATACAAATGATCAGGATCATAGAACAGTAGTTCAGAATAATAGTGTATGCGTGCTTGTAAAAGCAATTCATTTTTTTGAGTTCCAAAGTCAAAATCCCAATCTCTACATCAGGTGTGTATTTTGGAGTTATTGTTGAAATACGAGATGTTTATGACATTGAAATTAATATTCTCGTGTTTAACTAAATATGGTTTATCTGTAATAATATTTTCATAAACAATGAATTTCAAATAACACTAGTTAAAATGACCAATGTGGAATACACAACAGATCCTTTTATTTTGGAAACACATGATTTTTTTATTTTCTTGAACAATCTGATATATAATGGTCTATTGTATTAAAATAAAAAAATAGTATATTGGTGATGATAAACATGACAAAGATTCGGATTTATGTAAGACCCCAACTTCCATGAAAAGATTGATTGATAATTTTGACGAACATAGTGTATAAATAGTTTGTTATATACATAATGATCATGATGATGGAATTTGTAAAAACAATACTTTAGGACATTTCTAATATTATAGGTAACATATGTTAATATCTGGTTATTTTTTTAATTTTTTTTAAAATGTTTCATAAAACAGTTTAATATTCAGAATCAAAAACATATTATAACTAGTACGTTAAATTGTTTGATTATATAAGTTAATATTTATTTAGTTTACCATTTTTACCCTTATATAAATTATATATTTTTTATTTTATTGAATAAAAATTATTTTAAATAAATTTTTTAAATAAAAATTATTATATTGGATGAAAGGCTATATTTAGAAAATAATACTTGTAGTATAAAAAAATGATTTAATATGTTGGAGTGTTTTCAAAAATCACACAACATTTTGGGATTTGATTTCATTGTTTTATATATTTTCATTTCCTTCAAATTTTGTTAGCATGTTAGTTAACTACTCTAACAAATAGTTTCAAAAAATGTGCAATGTTTAGTTTAATTTTTGTTGGGCCATTTTTTATATATTCGTTGATTATTATTTTTGTGTGCTAATTATGGGTTATAACTATTTACACACCATATTTGGACATTTTTTCATTTATTAATTTTATTTCATTTATTATTATTGTTTTTAATATTTTTGTTTACCATATAAAATATGATTAAAATTAGGTTAGTATAGATTTTTTTTAATTTTTTTTAATTTTCTATATTCATTTGTATGTAATAGTTGGATATGTATATTTGTGAACTAATTGTATATTACATTGATTTGTAGGATAATGAAAAATCAAAGATCTAATTCACCACATAATTATAGACAAGACCATACACCTACCATTGTCGTATATTGTACAAAGACTTCTGTTAATGATCCTCCACATCAATTTTCATATGAGTTATCTACTTCCACATGGGAAAAAGAGTTTGTGGGTTGTTAAACATTGAAACACATGTTTAAATAATTATCAGTTTCCCATAGCTAGGACCAGAAGATACTAGATTAATTTTATTACAAAGATATCTCATGAGGTCTATATTCCAAAAAAATCATGACATTTATTATTGTGTCGGATGAAATAAAAGGTAGAATTTTTATTTCTGATTGAATATGTGTTGAAAAAATGACAATATCTCAATTATGGTAGAACATTTTTGAAAGATCAATTTTTATTATTTAATTATCATTAACATTTTATACTAAAATATTATTACCCCCTTATTATCAGATGAAATATGATATACCTAATAATATAGTATTCATGGGGAATTCATTATTATTGAATTATAGGAGGTGGAGGGATTTTAAATTAACTGTGACATCAGATTTCATTTTTCTTCATATAAAACATCAAAATCCATGTGATATATATCCATTTATAGTTTAAGATCCATGGAAGAATTGTTTTTGAATGTTGATTAAGAGAAGCATTTTTGGATAGTGCAATGTTACATACTTGATGTTTTTTTAAACTAATGATTAGATTAATGATTTATATATTCTTTATTTACCACAAATGAATTGATATCATCAGGAGATCCATTCAAGAAACATATACCCTCCTTATTTATCTTGGAGAGGGTATATGTTATTGGTGGAACGTATGAAATCTAAAAAAATTCACAAAATGAGAGAAGAGACTTAAGGATATGTATAGGATGAACCCCCTTACTTCATAATAGAAGCAAAATACAGATGAGATTTTAAATAAGAAAAGGGAAATATCTTACCGAGGAGTCGAGGGTCGTAGATTAGATGAATGTAAGATGTTATCCTTATTTATTTAATTTACTTAAATCAATTCATTATATATTGCGATTCACTAAATTTTTCCATATATTATATATTGGAATCTATTGAGTATCATGACACATGGTGTGTCTATGTAGGTGAGGGTATGAAGGATATTTTGGCTACAAAATTAGGAACTCCGAACACAAAGTTTTTGTACAATGATACTCAGTAGGTATATTGGTAAAAACATGTTTGAATGTTATGAAGATTATTCAATGGAGGATGTTTACTAAAAAACATTTATTAGAGGGTACAGTTTTGGATATTCATAGGAAGATAGAAAAAATGATCACATCTTATTTATAGTGGATGTTTGCAAACATTAAAAGAACGTTTTAAGATTCTTTTACCTCTCCTCCATCTCCTCTTTCAGATCCCAATCATCCACCTCCATTAATAGATCCCACTCCTACTACATAACATACTCCACCACCACCTATAGACCCCTCTCTTCCTACTAATCAAACTCATAAACCACATCCTCCATGACTTCCCATTTATAGTGAGTTATGTGTAGATTTTCCCCAAAATCATATTGTTTTTTATGAGTTGATATATTATATTGGTGATTCCATTAATCATCAAATTATTGATATAGATAATCATAGGGTCCATTTATAAGATATTATAGTTAGATCCAAAAGAATACCAAATCTTTATGAAGAAGTTAGTACAACCAGAAAAAGTATAACCCATTCTTTAGTTTGTCCATCTAGACTTGTTCAACAAATCACCATAGAGGTATTTGAATATTTAATCTATTATTTCAATTTAATTCTAATTTTTTGACAATTAAAAGTATATGTAATTATCTATTTTCAATGGGAATAAATTAAAGATAAATAAATAAGATAGAAAACCACAAATATAAAGTGTTATGAATTTAGATATAAATTCTAAATGTCATGATAGATTGTAAAAATATAAAAATTTATTGATGGATGTTTATGAGATTACAAATGATGCTATAATTTATGGCCTTTAAATGACAATTGATATATTTAAAGAAGATTTCATGGAGTGTGTGAGTATAATGAGATGGGAATCCACACAGTGGATGTAAGATCCCGGTTCTTAGTTTTGAGGTATGAGCTTCTTCTTTTCCCCTTTCCTTAAATGATTTTTAGAAAATAAGGAAAATGAGGAAAAATCCTAAATTTTGGATGTACACCACATGTATGTTTCCACACACCTTGTACTTTTGGCTATGTGGGATGAGTACACGGGGAATTTGGCCATGTCAGTGATGAAGGGTGTAGGAATCGACTACACGCCATGTAGTGGTCCTTTACACGCCGTGTAGTCAGTCAGTAGGTGAATAGTAAGGTGGTGGCCATCTGTGTGATAGAACACACCATGTACTCGAGAGGACATGCCATGTTGTCATGTCGGCACATGAATAGTGCCACACTGGTGGGAATCTCCATAGGAACATTTATAAAATGGGAAGTACACACCGTGTACTTGGAAATACACGCCGTGTACTTTGTTTTTTTCGCTTAAATGGGAAGTATCCAACCCTTTTCACATGATTGGCATAGAACCAGATGGGATCTCAAGAGAGGATGACCAAAAATTGATGGATCAACCAATTGAGCGTGGAGAATCCATTTTCTACACCGTCGATCTCCCTGGAACCGCACAGGTAGGCTCTCCCTTCTCCTGGAGTAGTTCTTACCGATTATTCACCGTAAGTATGTTATTTGTGTTTGAATGGGTTTTCTTTCACCTCAGAGCTACCTCATTCTATGAGGATTCGTGGAACGTCGTTTGAGTATACTAATTAGGGGCGTATAAAGGTGTCTTGGTGTTTAATTTCCAATTATCATTCTTTTTTGTGTGTTTTGAGCTACGAACCCATATTTGGGGTGTCGTGTGGATGAGGCCGTGACTATTTAAAAAATCTAGAATTGTATAGGTAATTAAAAGTGATATTAAAATGCTATTTGGGATCACTTCTTGGATACAGGACCACCCAAAGGGTGCGTTCCACTGTTTAGCTGTTTGGCAGGATAAATGAGTGTATGCATTTAAAGAGATGATTGTAGAATTTTTTAGTGGAATTTCTTGTCTACTTCTTATTACTTGTTGGGCATGACCTGGTTACATGTTTAGCCTAAGGGAAGTGTCGTGATTAGCCTGTGGGCACTATACTACTTATCCTGTGGGCAACTTCTTCTGTGCCTTTGGGCAGTTGATTCTGTGCCTGTGGGCGACACTTCCTATGCCTGTGTGCAATATTCGTATGCCTGTGGGCAGATTCTTGTGTTTGGATTCTCTTTACATGAGGGTAGGGGTTTACGTGTATGAGGACATTGAATGTTTACATAGAATATTACATATGGTTATATTTTAAATTAAATGATGAAATGGATATTAGAATGGAAATATAACTGGTTAAGTTAGTTACCTTTTTGTACTGCTTACTTTATTACATTTTACTACTGAACACTGTTGTTACTTGCTTTCACACAGTTGGGAACAAGTCTTTGGTGGGTGCCTACTGAGATATGTTTCTCACACCCTGTTTGGGTCATGATTTTCAGCGCAAACAGATTACGTTTCTACAGGTGTATATAGGGGCAAGAGTCCCTATACAGGTACTTGATTGCTGCTGGGGTGTAGGAGAGCATGGGACCGAGCATTGGATCGCGATGCCGTGTGATGTTCTAATTTTCAATTCTGCACTTGTACTTCAGTTGTATTGTATTGATTGTGTAACATGTTCTGGCTGTTTTCATAGAATTGAGGCATGTTGCATCATCATTTATGTACTGGTTGGTTATATCTACTGCAGTTGTTTATTTCAGTTATGTATGGTTATTTTCTTTCGCTATTTTGTATGTTTAAATATTTCTGCTACGCTACACTTTGACAAATGAGGGCATAGTTTCCCCACTATCAGACCTGGGACCTCGCTGCTAGTCATAAGCCTCTGACGTTTGGGGAAATTCACTTGAGTTCACGTGGAGAACCGGGTTCGGGGCATTCATTGACTGGCACCCAAAACCGGGACATTACAGAGTGGTATCAGAGGGTTTATTTTCCTTGAATTACTATTTGGATCCTTAGTCAGGGATAGGCCAGAAACGGTAGTTGGTAATAAGCTGTTCCCGGGCATAGCTAACCCGTGTATAGGGAAAAGCCATTCTACCTCGTATTTTTGCAATTTTTATGATTTTGAAAATTTTACTGTTGATTTGTTTTCACTGTTGGGTGACACACTTGTAATTGTGCTGTTATATTTTATCCATGGGATCAATGTAGTTATAACCCGATGAGATAACGGTATTCCATCTCATGAATAATCTACACACATGTTAGGAATCACATTCCATGAATATTTTCCATGCCATATAGGTGCATTAGAAATTACATGTTATTGTGATAGTTGTTGTGATAGAAAATCCTGCTGTTATGATAGATGCTTGATAAATACCTGCTACGTAATATGGTATTGTTGTATAAGCTTGTTAAAATAATGGATGCAAAACTTTGGTTTTTGGGGAGTATGGTCCCTCATTGACCGGAATTTGGTGGGTCATTAGCTTTTACTTTGTTATAACACAGATAAGATGTCAAACATTGATTTTTGTGGAGTATGTGCCCTCACAGGTCGGGATTTGACACTTAGGTGTTGTTTATCGGTATTTTCTGTGTTCCGGAGATGTTTCTGAGGCATGATGTCCAGAAAACCCAGTATACATGCCGTGTAGTACATTAAACACGCCACATACGGTCTTCTGTTTGGGAAGAAAAAATATACTTTTTGAGTACACGCCGTGTAGTCTCTTCCCGTGTCACAAACAATGTGGGAGGTGACACAGGGAAGGGAAGAGCTTGGAGAGAGAACACCGTGTAGATGATATAAATACCGTGTAGTGTTGACCTGGAGTCTGGCACTGTAAATAACAACACAGATAGAAGATACCTTAAGACATAAATTTCGTGTCCACTATGGAACACGCCATGTAGTCTGACCAGGGGACCCGGCCGTGTAACTAACAACAGGGGTCGGTTTAATCTCTTAGAATACATGCTGTGTGTATATAGAACATGCCGTGTAGATTGAACAATGTGTCCGGCCTTGTAACTAACAACACAGGTCAGAAGATCTCATCAAGTACATGTCGTGTACCTTTGGTACACGCCGTGTAGTCTTGTTCAAGGACATACCGTGTGATTTTTTCCATGTAGCTAGGGAAACAGGTTGGTGTACACACCGTGTGCGGGTGTAACACACCGTATAGTGCCAAGCTGAGTAGTCGGCCATGTCACAAATGACATGGGGAGTTTGAAAATTACACCATACACGCCATGTAGATTACATACACACCGTGTAGTTTTTTTCAATGGGAGCCGTGTGGCTTAGCCGTGTAGAAGGACCCGAGCAGGGGAAGAGTTGTCATGTACACGCCGTGTAGTCAGTATACATGCCATGTAGTATTGTTTTGAAAAATTTTGAATTCCTTCTTCTTTTTGTTCCCCTTGTGGTTTCTTCACTTTTATTCTTGATAAACATAAATCTAAGGCATGTTTTTGACCATGTAGTGTCATGCCTCCTAGACGACCACGCGTTGTTCGCCAGGAGAGTGGAAATGACTCTACTCCATAGATGGTGGGCCATGGGCTACCAGTGGACCCTCCAGCGGAGCCAGATGCGGCGCCAGCCGTTATACCTGACAAAGGCACAGAGGCACAGTTCCGTGAAGGCTTTATGCGGTTCACGCAGACCTTTTAGGGAGCACCACAAGATGACACCTCTATGGCTGAGCTGACTCGTATCTTCCAGTAGCAGCATCCGCCAACGTTTTCTGGGGATGGCGGACCACATGATGTAGTGTCTTGGCTAGGGTCGATGTAGACTATTTTCGAGAATTTTGAGACACCTCTAGGGTGGATGTTCAAGCTCGCGACTTATATGCTGCATGATTCCACCAAGAGGTGGTGGGATGTTACTACCCAGTCAGTGTATCACAGAGACATGGCGTGGGAAGATTTTTAGGCAGTCTTCTATGACTAATTCTTCCCAGATACACTGAGGGAAGATAAAGCTCGAGAGTTCATGAATCTACAGCAGGGCGCTATGTCAGTGATGGTTTATTCTGGTCGCTTTACCGATCTTTAGCACTTTGCACCTATTCTGGCGGGTGATGAGATGTTGAGAGACAGAAGTTCTGAGGATGGTCTTCGTTATGACATTCGAGCACTGGTGAATGTTTTTAGGTTACCTTCAGTGCACACTATTGTGAACGAGGCGTTGATTACAGAGAGGAACCTGCGGGAATCTAGTGGTGTGGGCCAGGGCGGTTCGACACCAGTTACTGGTACAATTTCTACTGGTAAGAGGAAGAGACAGATGAACTTCTCTCAGGGTGGCAGTACCAGCCATACGATTTCTTCAGGTTTCCAGTTCATGTGCTACCAGTGTCGTAGAGAGGGGTACAAGAGGCCACAGTGTCCATGAGACCCAGTGGAGTGCGGAGCTTGTGGCAGGATGGGTCATCTGCAGTGCTTTTGCAGGGTGTTTCCATTAGTGGATTGTGAGAGGGATTCTGTAACACCCGAGACTTTTATGTTATATAAATCATCAAAGGAATATTTTTCTACACAACACTTCCTTGGCTTTATTTACACGAAATCGTGACCTTCCTCGATAGCTTGCGTCGTACGCAATACCGAGTTTCACTAAACAACGATATGCTATTAAACTATTATTAAAACTAGCCGTTATGAATAGTAATAACCACTTTTTGAAATTTTAAAAATTTTGTTTTTCAAAATGGACTTCATTTTTGGATTCGGAATATTGAAATTATCCTAGGGTGAAATTTTGGTAATTTTCTGAAAACTTTCAATTTTTGATGAATAGTGAAACCACTAATTGGTAGTTAAAAAAACTGAATTTTTCATAAAACATAATTTTACCGCTTCTGTGAGTGGAATTTGGAAAATACAAGAGACACGATTAATATCAAGGACTAAAATGTGCTTCAATGAGATGAAAATAATTTTTGGTGAATAGTAACTTTTTACTTTTTTTTACCACGGTTAAAAGTAAATAGGGTAATTAAGGGTAAATATGATATTATTATTACCCTAAAACATGTCCTAATTCTATTGGATACGTATGATTAGACCAAAAAAAAACATAGTAATAAAATATTACCATTTAGGCCCACTTGGATTAGATTAGGACATTTATTATTAATTTATTTAAAGAAGGGTTAAAATAGTTAAAATCAAAGTTTAATAAGTAAATAATTTGTTAATATGGGGTTATACATAAGATAAATTCGACTATAAATATTTATTAGAAAGCTAAAACGATTTCCTACATAATGGAATTTTATTTGTAATTTTTAGACTTTAAATAATTTAATTTATTTATGACACAAAGATGATGTCGTAATTATCTTATTAATGAAATATTGACATAAATAATGTTATAAACACCAAAATAAATGTAATTTGAGAATTTTTATGAATTCCACTAATTTTATCGGTAAATATGACATGTTAGTATTTATTTAATTAACTTGGTTCGAACTAATAATTCTGTTATAATTTTCACAAAAATCAATTACTAAATAGTGTCAAAATAGACATAAAATAGTTTTTAAAACAAATATTATATTAGTAATTGTTATTTTATTCCTCAAAATCTAGGGATCGGCCAAATGACTTAGATAAGGTTATATATATTAATAATAAACAACTTGGGGTTCGTTTGGCTGCTTATAGTAAGTTTATTAACCTTAGGTATAAGAACACAAGAAGACACGGTAAAAGTAATCTTATTTTACTTAATGTTAAATCTAAATGATAAGGTTAAAATAGGAACCTAAACTTGTCTAAGATCTATTGGATAAGAGGATTTCGACCCATCCCCACCTTATCTTCGAAATATATCAATTTGGAGCTATTTAAAAACGAACGTGACTTTATAATAAAATAATATTTTTGGTTTTCCCAAAGGTGCCCCTCTCCCCCCTTATAAAAGGGCACCTCCTCCCCCTCTTCCTCACACCACTTTGAGCCTTCATGCTCGGACAACCCCTGCCAATTCCTCCTCTCCACTTCCCTAGAGAAATCCTAGAGGTCCTTGTCTTCTTCAAAGACCAATTTTTGTTCCCTAAAAGAAGGTCTCAAAGAAGCACTTCAAAGAAGAGGTAATGTCTGTTACCGATTCTTTCATCTTTATTTCTTTTTCCACTTATTCTTCTTTAGTTGTTTCATTATGAAGTAATAACATCAGTATAACTGATATACTGATATGTTATTATAAGTATGAAACAACCCTATTTCACCATCTATCCATCCTACGGAAAAAGAAATCACCGCGCGTGCGTACGTACGGAATACGGTCTCCACACCGTGTTGTAATCTATTTTCCCCCACCACCTTACTTGGATGGGTATAGTAGTGTAAATAATGAATTTATATGATTATTATAAATTTATACTGATTCTGAAATAGTATACATACACTCCAATACAATTCCACGGTCATATGAATGATATCATCACTCGTGCGTACGTACGGAATACCATCTCCACGATGTGATGCGACTCGTTCTAAATGATCTTCATTTCATAATGATTATATAAATTAATTTAATGAATGAATATGATATATATTACACTAATACCATCTGGAAATGAGGTATCTATAACCTAAATATAAGAATAATAATTTATTCGACAAAACACGCATAAGAACAAAAAGTTATAAACACCCGAATAACAAGTAACAATGAAATATTACTACTAAGAAGCTAAAAAATGACTATATATGATATCATAAAAATAATTATGATTCTGGAATAAGTCAATAACATTATTTAAATGATTATACAGGAGGTTCGGACACTTACGAAGCAAAACGGACCTAAGGTAAGGGAAATATCACAATCTCATTTTTATCTGACATTGTTTATACTTTATTATTTACTGGGGTGTATTTTATCATCCACATCCATGTTTCCTCAATATGTATTATTATTTCCATTCACCTACAATTGTTTAAAGCCTATTTTACCCTTTAGTGAGTTTTTAGTAAAAGATATGAAAGGAATCTTTTGTCGTTTTTCGTACGAGGTACTTTTTTGACTTTTCCGACAAAAGTATGAGAAGAATGTTTTTTATCTTATACGGCATGAATGGATTTTTAAAACATTATTTCCAAGAAGCTTCCTTTACAAGTTTTCAAGCCTATTTTTAATCAACTTCTTTTAGTTTAAAATTTTATGACATGTTATGAAAGGATAAACGTTTTTGAAGTAGAAAGGATATTTTCCTCAAGAATGGAGTTCAAGAGTTTTATTAAAATTATTTTCCATCTATGACAATATAGGGTTCTGTTTATATCCCTATTATTACATGGATTTGATTATGTTGTGATGGAAATATTGTTATGAATTCCTTTATCTTATATGAATTGTTTTTTGATGTCACGATATTTAAGATTCCCATTTTTATTACATGGGTTATGTAATGATGTATGATTTATGATGTTGTGGCACACATAATAATGGTATCATTATGAGATGGGTCGGACCTATATCTCCCTCCAATTCATTGGGTAAAGATTTTACATCTCATGAGATAGACATGGCTGGAACGGTAGGTCATACGGGTTCAGTGAAACAGGACTGAAACGAGGGTGACTCGGTTCAGAAATGGACTTTGTCCACTAAGATAGTCTTGGCAATGAGTCTTGACAAATAAGATATGATTCTCTATGATTATGTGTGTATGCCACAAAGTTTCATGTTTTATGATATGATTATTGTGATTACATTTCACTGCCATGATTTATCCCATGTTATGAAATTATGATCTCTTTTGCAGGTTAAGATTTCCAAAAGTTATGTGCCTATGTATATGATGTGATTGATATTTCTTTTGTTTACCCTTACAGAGCATTTGAGCTCACCCTTTTGTATTTTTTCTTTCCCCAGGTCAGGAACAAGGTTATTAAGTAAGATATGCCAAAAGGGACTATAGATATGATGAAATAAATGAGAGACAGTGTAGACGCTTTATGAACCAGTTGTTTATGTTTCCCAGTTTCTAAAGACACTATAACTATACGGTCCTTTCGTGGTTTTGTTATATGTTGTAATAAGTATGCTTCAATTTTGAAGTATTAACAATGTATGCAAAGTATGGGTCGTTATAGGTTCTGTGCAGACTCGACATGTGGGAGCAGGACCAGCAGCTTCTTACCAGTTATGGAACTGGAATACGTCAGGGGATGCATGCAGAGATGGTGGTTGTGGCCAGGGTAGCCAACCACCAGGATCTCAGAGGCATCAGGGTAGGGCATCTCAGGGTAGCCAGGCTACGTCGTAGGGCCATGACACTGGGAAGGCATATGCAGTGCAACAGACCCAGTAGGAGGATGATCTCAGACCTTTTATAGTGAGAGTTACTATTCTAGTAGCTTCTGTCTTATCTTCAGTACTTTTTTATATGTTTGCTACACATAGTTTCATATCTGTACCTGTTGTGGAGACCCTTGGGAACGGTGTTTCTTCTTCTTCTGATATTATGACGCTAGACCCTCCATTGGGAACTAGAACGGCTGGTGTGCGTTAATGCTAGGATATACCCCTTGAGGTCAGTGGGTGTCACTTTATTTGGGACCTATATGTCATAGAGATGACAAATTATGATGTCATTCTTGGGATGGACTGGTTGGTTCCCTTTTGTGCCTTTTAATACTGCTATCGTCGCATGGTGCGTTTCACATCACTAGAGGGCGGAGAGTTTCTATACTAGGGCGAATGGGATGTTCAGGCGAGTCGAGCTAGACCAGAGCATCATGGGCAAGGTGGACTCACTACCTAGATTGCGAGTTTATAACTGGGTGATCTGGGGACCTGTCAGACAGGTTTACCTCCAGTGGTTGATCGTTTCATAGATGTCTTCTGGGATGACTTTTCAGGTCTACCTCTAGGGCGAGAGGTATATTTCTCTATTGAGCTTGTGTCAGGGGCAGCACCGGTGTCCATTCTTCTTTATAGGATGGCCACACCTGAGTTGTAGGAGCTCAAGAGGCAGTTAGAGGAGTTACATGAATAGGGTTTTATTCGACCCAATACTTCTCCTTGGGGTTCTCCAGTCCTTTTTATGAAGAAGGCGGACGGTACCCTCAGACTCTGTGTGGATTATCGAAAGCTGAACCAGTTGACGGTTAAGAACTAATATCCCTTTCTGAGGATAAATGATCTTTTTGATCAACTTCGTGGGGAAAGATTATTCTCAAAGATTGACTTGAGATCAAGATATCATTAGTTGTGCGTGAGACCATCAGATATACCACTTACAACATTTCAGAGCAGAAATGGTCTGTACGAGTACTTGGTTATGCCGTTCAAACTCATGAATGCGCCAGCAGTTTTCATGGCTCTGATGAATCATGTGTTCCATCTGTATCTTGATTCTTTTGTGGTAGTATTTGTGGATGACATCTTGGTGTAATCTCACACTCGACATGATCATGCCACCCATCTTCAGATCGTATTGAGTACACTAAGAGAGAATCATCTATATGCTAAGATCTCAAAGTGCCACTTTTAGATGGACCAGATTCACTTCTTGGGTCATATCATCTTAGAGGAAGGAGTTGCAGTAGACCCAGAGAAGGTGAGAGCAGTAGTTTCCTGGGAGAAGCCCAAGAACTTGTTTGAGATATGAAGTTTCTTGGGGCTGGCTGGTTACTACATATGCTTCATATAGGACTTCTCCCGCTTAGCAGCGCCGTTGATGGGTCTGACTCAGAAGGGTGTGATGTTCATTTGGTCGGAAGCTTGCGAGACAACCTTTCAGGACCTGAAGGGAAGGTTGACATCAGCACCATTCCTGATACTCCCAGAGCAAGGGAAGATCTATACAGTTTACTATGATGCATCGGGTATTGGGCTGGGAGCAGTGTTGATGCAAGGTGATCGTGTGGTTGTGTATGGGTCTCGGCAGTTGAGGCCACATGCGAGGAATTACCAGACGCATGTTCTCGAGTTTGCTGCATTTGTGCATGCATTGCACTGTTGGATACATTATCTACTGGGAGAACGTTTTGTGGTTTTCACCGACCACAAAAGTCTCAAGTATATCTTTACTCAGCATGACGTGAATCTGAGGTCGCGATGGTGGGTCGAATACCTTCAGTCCATCGATTTTGAGAATGCCTATACAACTGATAAAGGAAATGTAGTAGCTGATGCACTGAGCAGGAGGACTCAAATATAGGCAGTGCCAGTGGCCAGTGGTGAGTATTAGCTTATGGATTTGTTCCTTGAGATGCATTTGGAGGTGAATGACAGTCAGGGGCAGACTTGTCTTTCATCCTTAGCTGTGAATTCTACCCCACCGGATAGAGTGAGGATGAGATAACAATCAGATTTAGAAGGCCTAGTTATAAGGGAGTCAGTGGAAGGTGAGGGCCCTTCTCCTGGATAGACAGTAGAGGATGATGCGGTTCTGCGTTTCCATGGACGAGTGTGGGTTCTAGGGGATATACGCGGGGAGATGATGCATGAGTTTCATGTTCAGCTTGGGCAGTTCATCCAAGGTTTACCAAGATGTATTGTTCCTTGAGATGTAAGTACAAGTGGCCGGGTATGAAAATAGATGTATCTGTGATTTTTACAAGGTGTTACACTTGTTATCAGGTGAAGGCGGAGCATCAGAGACCAGCTGGACTATTACAGCAGTTACCCATACCTGAGTGGAAATGGGATGATGTCGCAATGGATTTTGTGACTGGGTTGTCGAGGTCAACTCGAGGCAATGATGTCGTGTGGGTTGTTGTGATTAGACTCACAAAGGTAGCACACTTTTTCCGATCAAGGAGACCTTCAGTGTTGACGAGATCAAAATGTTGTATATCCGAGAAGGCATATGTCTTCATGGGGTCCCTTGTTCTATCATTTCAGATAGGGTCGCCCATTTTAAGTCTCCTTTCTAGAAGAGATTTTAGAGGGCACTGGGTGCACAGGTGCTTCTTGAGCACAGCTTACCACCATCAGACCGATGGCAAGTCAGAGCATATGATATAGGTTCTTGAGGACATGCTGCATGCATGTGTCCTAGACTTTGGGGGCTCTAGGGAGAAGCACATACCCATAGTCGTGTTTGCCTACAATAACATTTTTCAGGTATCTTTCAAGATAACACCTTACAAGGCTTTAAATGGTAGTCCATGCCGATCGCCTTTGTGCTGGATGGAGGTAGGTGAGGTAGCTTTACTGGGACCATGTCTCATGCATGAAACTTCTGAGCAGGTCCAGTTGATTCCAAAGTAGATGGCTACCACGAAGTCAAGTCAGAAATCTTATGTTGATTGCCGCAGACAACTTTTGGAGTTCGTGGTCGGGGATCGGGTCTTCATGCATGTTTCACCGAGGCTGGCAGATAGGCGGATCAAGAGACAGTGTAATCTTTCACCGAGGTATGTGGGTCCATTTGAGAATCTGGAGAGAGTCGGGCATGTTTCCTATCGGTTGTAGTTACCATAGAGGTACCATACCATGCATGACGTCTTCCATGTATCTCAGTTGCCACTATCATTCCGAACCGTCTCACGTCCTTAATCCTGAGGAGGTTGAGCTTTAGATATATGTTGCATTTGAGTAGCATCCGATTCGTATCGTTGATAGGAGCACAAAAGTCCTCTGAGGCAGGTCAGTTCCTCTTGTATGGGTGATATGGAAGCATGGCCGAGTGCAGGACGAATCCTGGGAGCGGGAGACCGACGTACATGCTCAGTGGCCAGAGTTATTCACGAATATATCTTCACCACCCTTAGAAGGGAAATTCGGGGATGAATTTCTTGAAGTGGGGATGTTTGTAAGAACTCGGTTCTTAGTTTTGAGTTACAGTCTTCTTCGTTTCTCATTTCCTGAAGTTCTTTTCATAAAATAAGGAAAACGGGTAAAAATCCTAAATTTTGGAAGTACACGCCATGTACTTTTCCACACGCCGTGTACTTTTGGACTTGTGGGATGAGTACACGGGGCGTGTGGCCATGTCGGTGATCAAGGGTTTAGGAACCGACTACACGCCATGTAGTGGTCCTTTAAACTCCATGTAGTTAGTCGGCAAGAGAATAGTAAGGCGGTGGCCAGCTGTGCAACAGAACAGACCTTGTACTCGAGTGGACATGCCGTGTAGTCATGTCGGCAGATGAACAGTGCTATATTAGTGGGATGCCGCCAGAAGAACAGTTAAAAAATGGGAAGTACATACAATGTACTTGGAAATACATGTCGTGTACTTTGTTTTTTTCCCTTAAAATAGGCAGTAGCCAACCCTGTTCACAGGATTGCCATAAAACTGGATGGGAGCATGGGAGAGGACTACCGAAATATTGTGGATCAACTGATTGAGCACCGAGAATCTGTTTTCTGCACCATCGATCTCCCTAGAACCGCATGGGTAAGCTTTGCCTTCTCATGGAGTAGTTCTTACAAATTCTTTCACATAAGTATGTTATTTGTGTTTGAACGGGTTTTCCATCACTATTGATCTACCTTGTTCTAGGACGATTCATGGAACCTCGTTCAATTATACTAATCAGGGGTGTATATGGTTGGTGGATTGGTGTTTAATTTCAAACCGTCATGCATTTTTGTGTGTTTTTGAGCTACAAACCAATATTTATGGTGTCGTGTGGCTGATGAAATGGATATTTAAAATACATAGAATTGTATAGGTAATTAAAAGTGATATTAAAATGCTGTTTGGGATCGCTGCTTGGATCCAGGACCACCCCGGGGGTGCGTTCCTCTGTTTAGCTGTATGGCCATGATACCCGAGGGTATGCCTTTAATGTGATGATTGAAGAATTAACATGAAGGGAATTGCTTGTCTACTGCTTGTTACATGTTGGTTATGGACTGGTTACCTGTTTAGCAAGAGGGAAGTGTTGTCATTGGCCTGTGGGCACCGTTCTACTTAGCATGTGGGAAACTTATTCCGTGCCTGTGGGTAGTTGATTCTATGCCTGTGGGCGACACTTCTTATGCCCATGGGCAATATCTGTATGCCTGTTGGCAGATTCATGTGTTTGGATTCTCTTTACCAGTGGGTATGGGTTTACATGTCTGAGGACATTTGTTGTTTGCTTAGAATATGCACTATGGTGATATTTTAAATTAAATGATGGAATAGATATTAAAATGGCAATATAACTGGTTAAGTTAGTTACCTTTTTGTACTGCTTACTTTATTGCATTTTACTACTGCACACTTTTGTTGCATGCTTTCACACAGTTGGGACATGACTTTGGTGGGTGCCTACTGAGATATATTTCTCATACCCTATTTCGGCAATGCTTTTTGGCCTAAACAGATTATGTTTCTGCAGGTGTAGATACTGGAAAGTGTCCCTATACAGGTACTTGATTGCTGCTGCGGTGAAGGAGAGCATGGGACTGAGCATTTTCTCACGATGTCGCAGCCTGTTCTGTTTTACTTTTATACACTTGTACTTCAGGTTGTATTGTATTGATTGTGTAACATGTTCTAGCTATTTTCATAGAATTGAGGCATGTTGCATCATCATTTATATACTGGTTTGTTATATCTATTGCAGTTGTTTATTTTTGTTATGTATGGTTATTTTCTTCTGCTATTGTGTATGTTTAAATCTTTCCACTACGCTACACTTTGACAAATGAGGGCATAGTTTCCCCACTATCAGACCTGGGCCCTCACTACTAGTCGGCTGCCTCTGGTGTTTGGGGAAATGCGCATTAGGTCACGTGGCGAACCGGGTTCGGGGCACCCGTTGAGTGGCACCTGGAACCGGGACGTTATAATGGAAGTTTTTTCCTTGTATATCTGTTATTATAAAGATTTTCATTATTTAAATTTATTGAAATTTATTGTAATTTTTTATTGTATTTATTATCATTATACAATTTTCACAAAAATTGACATGGAAGAAGCTTATGGACTTGTGGAAGCACAATTTATTTCCCCTACAACGAGTATAATGACTAATATATGAAGAACAACTTATGTTGTGGAAATACATCAGAATAATGGAATTATTCATTGTTGGATGATTTATTTTCTACAAGAGATTGAAACATATATCTCATAGAGTGATATATATATCTTAAAAAAATAACGTCCGACATTAAATTTTATTATAAGTCAGTGGCCATTAGATGTTGGGTTTTTTATGTCCATGGGAGATGATTCTTTACTGACTATGGTATATCCATAGTGAAGTGGGAGAAAAGTTTATGACTTTATTGAACATGTAGGATTGAATATGTTAATATTGATTTTTACTATAATAAAATTTAATTTTGTTTTATTCATATTATTTTGAAATTGAGAAAGGAATTTAGTTAGATATATGATAATAAAAAGAGAACAAAGATCAAATCTGTAAAAGGAATAATGTATTTTTATTTATAATTACAAGATATTTGATTTATTTCATAAATTTTTTATTTTGAATTAAAATATTATATTTAAAAAACGTCATAAAAAGGAGTAGAGGAATATAGATACTAGATTTTATGATTTATGTATGAAATAATTTCTACATGGACTTTTTTATGTTCTAGAATGTAATAATGTTTTATAACATTTCCTTTAACTTTTAGTTCATTTTTTCAAAATATAGGATAAATGATTTATTTTTAATTTTTAACATTTTGGTGACCCTCAGACTCATAAAGTAAAAGTTATATGACACCTAGAAATTGAGTGGGATAATCAGTTAACATGTTTCATAGGATTTTTTTATTATATATTTTAAACTGTAGAAATAAAATTTAATATATTTGTGTTGAATCTATATTTTTTTTATTGATTTTTTACTATTTTAATATTTTATCTTATACTATAATGTTGGAAGGGGAATAAATATTATAATTTAAAATAAAATAAAAGTACTTTTCTATATATTTCATTTTATAAATGATAGGAAAAATAAAAACAACATTTTCAAGGTTATTTTTTCTAAAAAGCAGATGTGTTAAATGATGTTTAGGATCAGAAATATGATAACTCCAATGAAAACAATCCCTCAAAATGTATTTATGACGTTAATTTTAGGTATATCCAAGAGTTTTTTTAGGATTTATTCTTTTATCTATTTAACTATTAACCTAATTAAGATTTATATGTGTAAAATTTTTTATCCATAATAATTAATATTATTGGGAAATTTAAAATTGAAAATTTTAACAATTTTATTTAATTTTCAATGTTATTTTAAAAAATTAATTTTTTAAGGTTTTGAAATGACAATTTTAAAATAAACACTCGTAATGCATAAAAATAAATATTTAAGAAAAGTCTGTTATTATGGTAAAAAATTACTATTCAAGAAAATATTAACATAAACACTAATTTTATGAAATAATTTTTTTATTACAAAAAATATTTATATTCATATAAAAGACATAGAAAACTGACATTCTCGATCAGAACACTCAATTATAAGAAAATAAAGATATTAATTTTTATTAATGTAAAAAATTTAATATAGGTAATAAAATTTTTGAACTAGGATTTATAAGTTAAAATAGTATTTTAGAATAAATATTTAATTCATCAAATATATATTTTATTACTTTAAATAGTTTTATAATATTTTGGGATACACTTATGTGATTATAAACCCATAAAGACTATATTTTTTGTAAAACTATATTTTTTGAATAAAATAGACCTATTTTGAACACATAAAATTACACTGAGAATATTTTGATATCCTAAATAATTAATTGATGTTATTTTTTTCTAATTCAAATTCTAAAAATTTATAAACAGTTTATTAAAATGAAAATGGAAAATTTAATAAAAAATATATTTTTATTGAATAATGATGTTATTTAATCATTTAGTGTTCTTTATATGGTTTCTTATCAATTTATAATTTATGATATGTCAATATATAATTTCCTTTATAATAATATTCTAAAAATATTCAACTTAATCTTGTAGGATAAAATATATAATACTTATGAATATAGTACCTTGATAATAAATATTTACATTTTCATCAATTTTATCTAACAAATATCATTAAAATTAAAATTTATATTAAAATATTTAATTTCACACTTTATTGAGATTTTTTTTTATCATTTTGATATAAATTATAAAATATTTTACTGTTAATAACATGTAAATTTAAACGTAATAAGTATATAAAAAATACATATATAACTAAATATGTGTATATATATATTAAAACATTTTGTTTCGTATTTTTATTAAATTGTGAATAATATAATTTTAATTTTTCTTCTTAACAATACCCCACATCAGTATGCCTATTAAATATAAGAAAAATGAAAATATTCTCAAAAATTTATTTGTACGACCACATTTTTAATGACCAAATTTCATTCATTTATATATATACTTATAAAATAATTCAACCATTCCACCCTCACTTCATTCGATAAGTGGATTTTTCATATTATAGATTTTTGAAAATGATTAATTGTTTCATGG
Source organism: Viscum album (assembly GCA_963277665.1). Classification (NCBI taxonomy): domain Eukaryota; kingdom Viridiplantae; phylum Streptophyta; class Magnoliopsida; order Santalales; family Viscaceae; genus Viscum; species Viscum album. Next base: position 196,295,791 of record OY728121.1, on the reverse strand, counting down.
AGATCTTCCTTATTATATATTGGTTTTCTAAGGGTTATCCTAAATGTTGAAAATGATTAAGGGGGATAGATGGTCATGATAATGTTTTTTCTATAAATTGTCCCCTTTTTATTTGTGTACTCTTAATGGATGTATTTTATCAATGGTGAGTAATAATCCAAGGTGAAAAATAATATGTTTTATATTATTTTTTTAATGTTACATTTATGAATGAATATTTTTTTTACATTAAGTCATATACTTAATAGCCGATTTTCTAATCAATTTCAATTCACTAAAAAATAGAAAAAATATAGTTTTGAATAATATTATATGCTTTTTAAAAATAATAATAATTCTAATAACCTGAGGAACTACAATAAATATAGTTTTTTATATTCAATAAATTTTTTTGAGTTAATTTTCATGGTCTTCATGTTTTCCTCATTTTCCATATAGTATAGTGAGTGGTTTTTATTATTACTTTTGTTGCATAATATAATGTACCTTGTATTTTCATGAGTAACTTGTGAGTTGGATTTCATTATATATTTTCAAGCCTCCATACTAAAGATTAAAATAAATTTCATTCTTATTATATAATAATATATTATTCCATTTTAATGTATATTTTTTTATTTTAGTGAATGGAACATTATGTAAATGAAATTTAATTGGTGATCTCGTTACCATAAGATGAACTCTAATAAACACTCATCAATAAAGAATCAATCTAAATTGAATTATATTATATTAGGATATTATTTTTGTGCCTATTGAATTTATAATGAAAATATTTTTTATTTTTAGAAGCATTGTAAATGGCATCATGAAAGGATAAATTATGGGTTTTCAGGACATTCATGAGTTTTAAAATAAAAATTATCTAGTTTTTAGTGGAAACATATGGTCCCATGACAATGTAAATTGGATGGAGAATATTAAAGTCATTTTTTATTTTAGTGTGAGTTTCATAAAACCTTAGGGTCAAATAAACATTTTTAAATTAATGAATGGGGTCATTGGATAATGGTATAAACATGTGCATTAATGAGAAAGTTGTATGATCACGTGGATTTATTTTTAATTTTTATATTATAGGAGATCCTACCAAGTGATTATGCATTATATTAAACTTAAGATATTTATTATAGAAATCATTACTGGAAAATAGTAAATGAAAACTCTAATGAATTTGATGGGATATTATACTCTATTTTTTCATTCAAATGTTATGATGTTCTGATGGAATGTGATTTTTAGAAAGGCCTCATGTACCCATTAAGAGAATTTGTGGTCTATTAATAGTTTGGAACATACTTTGAGGTGGATAAGTAGGAATTTATGCTTGAGGAAAACGTTTTATTACCTCAGGATAATGTAGGGAGAATGATTTTATTTCAGTTGGATTCATGTTTATCTGATGATAAAAAGAGTTAGAATGGCATAGTCAACAAGTTCAATATACTATCACGTCCATCACTAATGTATAAACACAATACTTAATTTTTACTATATCGATTCATGGGGTATATGCACTCAAATTATCGGGATGAATTTTGAATTTTTTATTCATTTGTAAACATGATATATTTTTTAAATTTCTATAGGTTAAAGAAATAAGATTATCGATTAGGTTTTTAGTTTGTTAATTTGATTAATGTTATTAATGATCACATCATTTCGGAAATTAAATATTTTAATTAAAAAATTTCAATATTCTACTTGGAGTGGATATGATATGTGGGTTGAGATGATGGTTATTATGTGGGATATGGCCAATTGGGATGCTTTATGTTTATCTTGTTAAAATTGATGTTCATAGGTTACTATTTACCCAGTATAGTAGTGTTTGTTTGAAAATATTAGTTATATTTATATGGAAGGAAGCACCCCGTCAATTTGTTAAGTATGGACCTTATAATAGATTGGTCATTGTAATTGTTCTAGTTTGGGGGTATTGGAAACCTAGATGGAAAGTGAGTGTGCTTAACTACCTGTTATGGGTTGGAGGTTGGATGAATCAAGTTTTGTTCTTAATGAATACTAGATTTAAGGATAATTAAATAGTATTTATTGTAGTTGGTGTAGTTGATAATTGATGTATTGTATAATTTTATTAATAGAGTAATTATGACAGTGGTGTTGTGGGTATGTGGATTCCTATAATGATAGTGTAGTGTGGGGTTTTACAACTAAATACATAATAATTATATTGAACCATGTCCCATGTTTGGGATTTGGTGAAAGGGACCTGATAATTTTGGATATTTCATAGGTTGAGACATCATGAATTAGATAAGGTATTTAATGTTGTGGGGAGTAGATTTTTTATATTTTGGAGATAGATAGGGTGAATAAGGAATAAATGATGTTCTTTCCCTTTAATTGCACATGTTATGGTGGGATTAGTGTTTAAATAATCATTCTAGGATAACTCAATATATAAAAATTTGATGTATGATTTTTTTAAAATAAATCTATCTGGGTTGAGTGGGTACATGTACAACCTGACTATAAATAATATTAAACACTGTGAGTGGGTCATTGTAGTGGTTTCCTATTATGGTATTTGATTTTAGGAAAATATTTGAATTATTCTAATGGATGATAATTCATTTGGTGGAGAGTCTGTAATGACACATATTATGTTGGGTATTAAGAATTAGAGAAATCAAGGATTTTCATGAAACTTGTATTGGGGGTGTTTTAAACTTTTATATTTGGGTTTTATTTTGAAACATGTGATATCTATTTATGGGTTTTTATAGATTCTTTGCGGCCATGAGATAAATTTTGAGTGTTTGGTGAATAAAATAGCGTGTGTGTCAACTATAATATTTCATACATCAACAACTGGGTTCCTATTAGAGGTTCCTTGAGTATCCAGGGGGTTTTAGGGGGATGTTAAAGTTGGGGGTTGACATGGTGGCTAATGGAATCATATCAATAGTCCAATGGATTCTTGGACACCTGATTGTGGCCACTAGAAACCTCAATTTTTTAATTTCTAATTCTTACAATCCCTCCCTATTTTGAGAATCCACCAAAAGAACCCAATAACATGTCTTGCATTTCTCCCTTCTCCCCATGACATTCCAAGCTCTGGATTTACACAATCAATCCTAATTTATGAGCCAACAATTAATATAACAATTAATAGGTGAATATAGGGTATTATAAACATATTATCTCACTACTTACCTTATCTCGGAACTAATTGTGATTATGTCCGCAAAGAAGTCCTTTTTATTCAATTCATCAATTTCAAGTGAACATGGGAGAATTTGGCTATGATAATATATGGGATAACTCATATAAGGAATTTTAAGCTTCTATTTTTAAAAATAAAAGATATAAAATAAGTATTTATATGATATATGTCTGTGGGAATGGTTTTTATGATAAAAAATATAAATAGGAATCCATTGGATTCTAAATTATGAGTATGGAATTATAGATCAACCAAATAATTGAATGGGTTCTCGACTTATGACCCGGTGAATTTAAAGACACCCATTGAATATGAGTATAAGGTGAACTACCAATAATTATGGAATTTAAACATATAAGGAATATTTCACTAGGTGATATATTGTGAATTTCATTGGATTGGTCTTGATGAGTTAATAATGTTGGGTATCACGTCGGTATATTTTTTATTGATGTGTGGAATTCAAGGTTATCCTTCTAGATCACACGGTAATGATGATTAATATTCTCTTAGAACTTGAGAATCTCAATGAGTGGTTGGAATAACAGTGGTATTGTAACACCCCAAGCTTCCATGATACGTTTCTCATTAAATAATACAATACCTTGCAATGTACTCAACATAGAGTACTAGCATACCACGACCAGTCAAACTAGCTGTTATGAATTGTAATTCCTACATTTGTAAATTCTAAAAAATTTATTTTTCAACATGGACATCTTTTTCATATATGGAATATCTAAATTATCTTAAGGTGAATTTTAGGTATTTTTATAAAAACTATCAATTTTTGATGAATAGTGAAAACACTACATGATTATTAAAAACCTATATTTTATTTAAATAATTATTTATTTTATACAAATTCATTTTTGGTCAAAATAGATACATAATAACTATATATGTTTAATGTAATTAATTACTATCCTTTTATAAGAAGATTAGATATATTTAATTTTATTGAACATTAAACATCTTTTACCGACCTGTTGGACACATTTGAAAATTTGCATAAACCGTAATTATACCACTACTGTGAATTGAATTTCAAAAATACAAGAGACACTGTCAACATCAGTAAGTAATACGTGGTTCAATAAGATTAAAATATTTTTTTCGGTGAAAAATTGATTTAGAATTTTATTTACCACGGTTAAAAGTTAATTGGGAAAATAAAGGTAAAAATTATATTGTAATTATCCTAACACGTGTCCTAATTCTATTATATAAATTAATTTCTACCAAAATCCTCTTTAGGAATAAAATATGATCCTTTTGGTCCACTTGGATTAGATTAGGACATTTATTATTATTTTATTTAAAGAAATGTTAAAAGTGTTAAATTCAAAATTTCTTAAATATTTTTTTTATTATAGAGATATATATAAGATAAATTTGACTATAAATATTCATTACATAGTTAAAATGATTTCCTAAATAATGGAATTTTATTTATAATTTTTATACATTAAATAATTAAATTTATTTATGACACAATGATGATGCAACAAATACCCTATTATTGAATGATTAAAATAAATGATATTATAAATAGTAATATAAATGTTAATTTAAATTTTTGATGTATTTCACGAATTTTCTACAATAATAAGAATTTTAGGGTTGATTTAATTAATTTTTGACGAAGTGATAATGTTTTTATGACTTTATCAAAAAAATACCAACTAATATCTAAATTGACCTAAATGAGTTTTTAAACCAAATACTATATTATTAAATGATATAATATTCCTAAAACTACAATGCTCTGTAAAAGGACTTAGATAAGGTTATATATATCAATAATTAACCACTTGGGTTTCGTTTGAATTTTTAAAGTATGTTTATTAATAATTTATTATAATGATACAAGAACACAAGGTAAAAATTAAACTATTTAACAAAGAGTTAAATATAAATGATAAGGTTAATATGGTGACCTAAACCTATCTAAAATCTTTTGGTTGAGTGTTTTTCGACCCGAACCCACCACAGTTTTGGAATATATCCTTTTTATCTATTTTAAACTGAATATGATTGTATAATAATATAATTTTGCAAACTTTTCCCAACGTGACCCTCACTTCTCTTATAAAGGGGCATTTCACCTTCTCTAAAAATCTCACCTTCAATGCCATTTGGCTTGGCCAACCCCTTCTAAAATATCCTCATAAATACACTCACATAATCATAGAGGTCTTAATTTGATCAAAATCCATCCTAAGGAGTTCTTTTGATCAAATCAATTGGAAGCACCCGAAGAAGATGTAATAATTTCATCTTCACATTCAATGTCCTTTTCTTCTTCAACTTACTTTTTATTTGTTATTCCCATAACAAAATAATAACTCTAGAACCTTCATTATAATTTTATTTTATTATAAATATTTTACAACCACATCCATTATTCTATCCATCATATGAATGAGAAAGACACCACACGTGCGTACGTACGAATTAATGTCTGCACGTTGTGGTGTAGTTTGTTATTCAACAATTCATTATTTAGATCGGCATAATAATGATTACAATTGACTTACATAATAAATATAACATTTTAATGATTATTTATATATGATATAACATCCAGTTACATACTATTTCACCCTTAATAGAATGATATTTTCGATCGTCTGTTTGTACGGATTACCATCTCCTAGAATGGGGTCAGATTCATTTCCCCAACGTAACCATTCAAGAATAATTTTCACATTATGGTTAAAAATAATTTTTAAGAACATAATATCACTCTGTATATGAATAAAATAAATCATATCCATAACAAACATGAATTATGTAACAAAACATTTAAAGGAAAATGAATCAGTTATCACCCGAAACAATGATACTACTAAAATATTATTAACAATGCAATATTAGAATATCATATATAATATCATATTTATGTATGCGTTTTTTGTATAATTTAATAACACAGACTTATATATTACAAATTTGGTTAATTTACCCTTGATCAAGGAAAATTACAAGTTAATGGTTAATACTACAATATCTTCATTATCCGAGGTTGTTTATATGTGAGTATCTACTAGGACCTCTTTATAATCCACATCCGTGTTTCACAAAAATGTATTTCAGAACATTTTTACTATTTCCTAGACTTTGGGATAAAGTCAATTTTGACCTTGTTTTAATTTTTTTAGACTATTTATAAAGGAATCATTCCGTCGTCTTTCCAAACAAGGTCTTTTACGACCATTTTAACAAAATTAAGGGAAAATGTTTTTTTATCTTATTTGGTGAGTGCAACTATTTTATGCAATAATAAAATCTTCGAAGATTCCCTTAAAATATTATAAGAATATTTTCAAAATAAATATTTTATTTTATAATTATGTGACTTTTAATTGATTTCCAAATTGAATGATATATTTCACTCAAATATTCATGATTTCATCTATATCAACATCCTTTGATGGCTTTTACACTAGTTTGAAGTTGATTTATTATAATACAATCTTTAATTTTGTATTGATTGAGATATGATATGTTTGATTGTGATGTGCTATTTTTATACCATTAATGGTGTATGTTTAATTTATTGACACTTCATATGTTAGTTTTAATACAAATGTTTATGTTATGTTTCAACATTTTCATATGTGGAATGCGTTGGACTTATTGAGTGATAGGTGGATCCCACTATAGCTCCTCGACGCATTGGTAGGTTTCATAAGACTAACTAGTGTTTTGGTACAGGTACTTGAAAAAATATTATTGTTAGTCTTGGCATGAGGCATTCACTGTGTGGTTTTTATGCCCGGCAATGTGCATTCCATCGTTATGAAATTAGCTATTGATATTACATGTGATAACTCAGAAATTAGATTATCCATGTGAAATAAGTAAATAGAATTATGTGATTTATATTTTCTATATTTCACTAAAGTTTTTGTTTAAAAGGTTTTTGTTTTATTCTTATACGTTTCCTTAAATGATTATTCATATTTATGATTGTTTCTGCAATATTGTTATCCCTACTGAGCATTTGAGCTCACCTATTTCTATTTTCTATTTTTCAAAGGATGCGAAGAAATATATAATGACTCATATGTAGGGATAGTCTAAGGGATATTAATATGTTCAAAGGAGACCACGTGTTGTTGTTTTTCATTTCATAATGTAATGTAAAACTTAGGTAGATATCTAGTACTTCTAAGGCTACAAAACTGATCAGTATTTCAGGATTGGACCCATTGGGATCATGACAATGTAATGTAATAATGTCGAGACTCTAGGAAACTAGGGTCAAGGAATTACATGTGTGGTTAGTAATATATTATTATACCACTAGGATTAGTGTTATACTATGGTAATGTTTCTTATGATGATTTTATAGATTAATCAATATTCATGGTTTTTTCATCTTTTACAAGAGTGGGGATTCCGATAGGATTATAGATATATTATGATGTAACACCCCGAGATTTTTTGAAAAATATTCTTTTTAATTTCATTAATGTCTTGTGTTGTACGCTACACCAAAAGGATATTTCACCACACACATCCTTGATTTTCCTTTCATTACACGCAATCACGACCTTCCTCGATAGCGTGTGTAGTACGCAATACCGAGTTTCACTAAACAACGATATGCTATTATTAAAACTAGCCGTTATGAATAGTAATAACCACTTTTTGAAATTTTATAAATTTTATTTTTTAAAATGGACTTCATTTTTGGATTTGGAATATCAATATTTTCCTAGGGTGAAATTTTGGTATTTTTCAGAAAACTTTCAATTTTTGATGAATAGTTTAACGACTAAGTGGTAGTTAAAAAACTGAATTTTTCATAAAACATAATTTTACCGCTTATGTGAGTGGAATTTCAAAAATCCGAGAGACACGGTTGATGTTAGTAAGTAAAATGTGGTTCAATGAGATGAAAATAATTTTTGGTGAATAGTAACTTTTTACTTTTTTTTACCACGGTTAAAAGTAAATAGGGTAATTAAGGGTAACAATGATATTATTATTACCATCACACATGTCCTAATTCTATTGGATAAGTGTAATTCGACCAAAAAGAACCTTAGGAATAAAATATGACCATTTAGTCCCACTTGGATTAGATTAGGACATTTATTATTAATTTATTTAAAGAAGGGTTAAAATAGTTAAAATCAAAGTTTAATAAGTAAATCATTTTTAATATGGGGTTATACATAAGATAAATTCCACTATAAATATTCATTAGAAAGATAAAAAGCTTTCCTACATAATGATATTTTATTTGTAATTTTTAGACATTAAATAATTTAACTTATTTATGACACAACGATGATGGAGTAATTATCTTATTAAGGAAATATTGACATAATTGATGTTATAAATACCCAAATAAATATAATTTCAGACTTTTTATGAATTCCACTAATTTTCTAGGTTACTATGACATGTTAGTATTGATTTAATTAACTTTTTTCGAACATATAATTATGTTATGATTTTCAAAAAAATCAATTACTAAATAGTGTCAAAATTGACATAAAATAGTTTTTAAAACAAATATTATATTATTAATTGTTATTTTATTTCTAAAAATCTAAGGTTCGGTCAAATGACTAAGATAAGGTTATGTATATTAATAATAAACAACTTGGTGTTCGTTTGGCTTTATATAGTAAGTTTATTAACCTTATAGTATAAGAACACAAGAAGACAAGATAAAAGTGAAATTATTTAACTTAATGTTAAGTCTACATGATAAGGTTAAAATAGGAACCTAAACTTGTCTAAATTCTACTGGATGAGAGGGTTTCGACCCCTCCCCACCTTAGCCTCGAAATAAATCAATTTTGAGCTATTTAAAACCGAACTTGACTTTATAATAAAATAATATTTTTAGTTATTCCTAAGGTGCCCCTCTCCTCCCTTATAAAAGAGCACCTCCTCCCTCTCCTCCTCACACCAATTTGAGCATTCAAGCTCAGACAACCCCTGCCAAAATCTATTCTCCACTTCCCTAGTATCATCATAGAGGTCCTGGTCATCTTCAATGACCATCCTTAGTTCCTTAAGTGGAGGTTAAGAAAAGGTGCGTCAAAAAAAGGTAATATCCATTACCGATCTTTTTCAATTTCTTTCTTCTTCAACTTCTTCTTCTTTAGTTGTTTCATGATAAAGAAATAACATCAGTATTTCTTATATACTGATATGTTATTATAAAAATGAAACAACTCCAATTAACCATCTATCCATCCTACGGAAAAAGGAAATCACCACGCGTGCGTACGTACAGAATACCGTCTCCACGACGCGATGAGATTCATTCTACACATTAACCATTCATGAATGATTATAAAGTATATATAATGAATAATAATGAAATATATGACATGTTAATTCTACTGTATTTATTTATATATATATGTATGTCATCTACTTACTTCCATTCAAGACAATAAGGAAAGGAAAACAGCGTTCATGTGTACGTACAGACTACCGTCTCCATGAACGGTGTGTTTCATTTCATTTATCTATCAATTATATATATATATTTATACTGAATATATATGATATATAGATCATGTTTTATATTCAGGAAGTAAGTAAATCATGATATAAGTCATAATAATGTCAAGAACAACAAGTCCAAACACCTACGATAAATGAAACGATTTTACCCAAAATGCTTCATTAACATGGAATTTACAAAAGAACGGGTAATATAAAGTAATAAGTGAACCATATATGATATCATAACAATGAATATGATTCTGTAATAAGTTAATGACATTATTTAAATCATTATAGAGGAGGTTCGGATACGTACAAAGCATATCGGACATAAGGTAAGGGAAATATCACAATCTCATTTTTATCCGAGATTGTTTATACTTTGGTATTTACTGGGGTGTATTTTATCATCCACATCCATGTTTCCTCAATATGTAATATTATTTCCATCCACCTATAATTGTTTAAATCCAATTTTACCCTTCGGTGAGTTTTTAGTAAAAGATATGAAAGGAATCTTTTGTCATTTTTCGTACGAGGTACTTTTTTGACTTTTCCGACAAAACTACGAGTTGAATGTTTTTTAACTTATACGGCATGAATGAATTTTTAAAACATTATTTCCAAGAAGCTTCATTTACAAGTTCTCAAGTTTATTTTTAATCAAATTCTTTTAGTTTAAAATTGTATGACATGTTAAGAAAGGAAAAATGTTTTTGAAGAAGAAATGATATTTTCCTCAAGAATGGAGTTCAAGAGTTTTATCAAAATTATTTTCCATCTAAGATAATATAGGGTTCTGTTTATATCCCTATTATTACATTAATTTGATTATGTTGTGATGGAATTATTTTTATGAATTCCTTTATCTTATATGAATTTTTTTATGATGTCACGATGTCTAAGATTCCCATTTTTATTACATGGGTTATGCAATGATGTATGATTTATGATTTTGTGGCACACATAAGAATGGTATAATTATGAGATGGGTGGGACCTATATCTCCCTCCAATGCATTGTGTAAAGATTTTATATCTAATGAGATAGACATGGACGGAAAGGTAGGTTATACCGGTTCTGTGAAATAGGACTGAAACGAGGGTGACTCGGTTCAGAAATGGACTTTTTCCACTAAGATAGTCTTGGCAATGAGTCTTGACTAAAAAGTTATGATTCTCTATGATTATGTGTGTATGACACAAAGCTTTATGTTTTAAGTTATGATTATTGGGATTTCATTTCACTACTATGATTTATCCCATGTTATGAAATTATGCTCTCTTTTTCAGGTTAAGATTCCCAAAATGTTATGTTTTATGAATATGATGTGATTTATATATCTTTTGTTTACCCTTAATGAGCATTTGAGCTCACCCTTTTATGTTTTATTTTCGCCAGGATATAAAGAAAGGTTTTAGGTAAAAAAAGGAAGATCATTATAGGAGATGTTGAAGATCTTTCACCACGATTAGAAGATTATATTCTGAGTTTCCAAAGACACTAAACTGTTACGATCCTTGTGTGTGTGTTTTTTTATGTACTAAGTATTCCAAAAAAGTAATGTAATGTCCATGTACGTCAAGCTTCGGGTCTCTACAGTTGGTATCAGAGGAAAGGTTTAGTCAACCTTTGGAAACTAGGATGCGAAAACGTTAGTGAGATTCCTAGAGATATTTCTATGGTATGTCTAGGGATGTCTCTAAGGTTAAGTATACGTATAAGTTATAGTCCTAGAATTGCGCTAATGATCTTAGAATTTAACCTAAGATGTTAGATATTTAGGGTACTCCCCCTTTACTATGTTTTTTTCTCTAGCATGATTTTTTCCTCTCACAAGATTCATTTTGTGTTTTAGTAAATGGAGGGAACCAGAAGGAATTTGGTTAACATTGAATCCAATGAACAAATTGGTGACTATGAGCATCAAAATTGTGTAATTCCTAGAGAGAAAGATATTTTGATTATGCCGAATCAGTCATCGCGATATATGATTAACAAGGTAAGATTTAGTGGTATGCCTAATTCATCAAAGAAGAGGAAGATAAACTATTATTCATGTTCTCATGTTGAGGAGAATAAAGAAAGAAATATTGAGATTTCTAAAGAAGGGAAGAAGAACCTTGAGGAATACCCCAAATGGAGGGACCGATGTTATCTATGTGGAGAAAAGGGTCATAGAGTGACACACTGTTATGGAGTTCAATGTCTTATTTGTGGAGAACATGGGCATTACCCAACTCAATGCCCTGACCTAAAAAGTTACTTCTAAATCAAGGACGGACTTATTCCAGGACAACCATTGAAGTGGATGGACTGAAGTGTTTATGTATTGGTATTCAAGAATAATGTTGTTGAGGTTCTTTTATGGCGTATTGGAATATTTATGTATTGGTCTATTGTGGTTTTCAATAATTTTAAGGTACCGGTAACCATGAAAAGTGATTCAAATATTTTGGAAAGTAGATGATATGCGCATAATGAAGGGATAAGGAGAAAATGAAATGTTTGACAGTATTCATGATCTCATGATTGATATAAGGACTAAGTGATATCATGGTTTGAGTATATAGAATTTTGAGGATTTTGGTATTTGGAAAGTGTTAACTTCTAACTTCATACATGTTTTCACTAAGGTTCAGTGGGTATTCATTTTTCATGAGAATACATAATTAAGGCCTTCTAATGTTTGGAATGTGACCAACAAGACATATCTTATGATATATGGGGATCAACGATGGTATTAAATCTCTAGTAATCGTTTTCACTATATTATGAGAGTGGACTGCAGTATTATGGATAAGCCTAAAGATTGGAATGGATTATGTTGGACATAAGTTAGTATTGTTTAAGGATAGATGTTTTTTCGATATTATTGATGGGATGTTATAGTAATATAGTTTTAGAAAAAGGACAACCTACAGGACGGGCGACAACCCATCGCGTCGGACAAGGCTGTGGGAATCAAACCCAAAACCGAAGTGCGACTGACCTTTATCACCTACCACTGGCCTACAGGAAGTCCCTGGTTAGTAGAAACTAGTTTTATTTTATTAAGTGGTATGATATATGAAGTATAAGTTCATTTTTGGAACCATATTCGATTAACCATAAGATGGACTTATAAGTTTTGCTAACCTTTTGTTTGAAAGAGATGGAATAACCCATCATTCTATCACAAGATCTGATAACACATCACGAATAACAAATTCAACTTCATTTCTTTAAGGGATGAAGTGGAAATTGTTCAATTCACGAACAACAGTGAGATTGTACCAAAATCAAGCAAGTATTTCTTCAAATTCAAAATTTTCAACTTTAGGGAAATGATATTGAAAACCAAAAATGTTGTCCTAGTGCCCTTATATCCCATGAATCAGATGGTACCCTAGATCATCACAAATTTATGTCTTTGTGATTGCTGGATTTTCCATAGCCATGTTCTCTACCACTCTCCATCAGAACATGATGGTTAGATTTCTCTTCCATATCCATATTTTCACCTATGTGGAAACCCAATGATTAGTTTATTTGGGTAACCGTTACGTTTCATACTTTTGTTTTTAAATATTGGTTTTGTTATTCCTTTTTACGATGTGGGTTTCTATCAAAGAAACTTTCGAATAGTAAACCATTTATAACCCCGACAAATTTTGAGGGTGAAATTCATTTTAAGGGGGGTAGAATGTAACACCCCGAGATTTTATGAAAAATATTCTTTTTAATTTCATTAATGTCTTGTGTTGTACGCTACACCAAAAGGAGCTTGCACAACACACATCCTTGACTTTCCTTGCATTACACGCAATCATGACCTTCCTCGATAGCGTGTGTAGTACGCAATACCGAGTTTCACTAAACAACGATATGCTATTATTAAAACTAGCCGTTATGAATAGTAATAACCACTTTTTGAAATTTTATAAATTTTATTTTTGAAAATGGACTTCATTTTTGGATTCGGAATATCGAAATTATCCTAGGGTAAAATTTTGGTATTTTTCTGAAAACTTTCAATTTTTGATGAATAGTGAAACCACTAAGTGGTAGTTAAAAAATTGAATTTTTAATAAAACTTAATTTTACCGCTTCTGTTAGTGGAATTTCAAAAATCCGAGAGACACGGTTGATGTTAGTAAGTAAAATGTGGTTCAATGAGATAAAAATAATTTATGGTGAATAGTAACTTTTTACTTTTTTTACCACGGTTAAAAGTGAATTGGGTAATTAAGGGTAAAAATGATATTATTTTTACTATAACACATGTACTAATTCTATTGGATAAGTTTAATTCGACCAAAAACAACCTTAGGAATAGAATATGACCATTTAGGCCCACTTGGATTAGATTATGACATTTATTATTAATTTATTTAAAGAAGGGTTAAAATACATAAAATCAATGTTTAATAAGTAAATCATTTTTAATATGGGGTTATACATAAGATAAATTCCACTATAAATATTCATTAGAAATCTAAAAAGATTTCCTACATAATGGTATTTTATTTTTAATTTTTAGACATTAAATAGTTTAACTTATTTATGACACAATGATGATGTAGTAATTATAATATTAATGAAATATTGACATAATTGATGTTATAAATACCCAAATAAATATAATTTCAGACTTTTAATGCATTAGACTAATTTTCTAGGTTAATATGACATGTTAGTAGTGATTTAATTAACTTTTTTCGCACATATCATTCTGTTATGACTTTCACAAAAATCAATTACTAAATAGTGTCAAAATTGACATAAAATAGTTTTTAAAACAAATATTATATTATTAATTGTTATTTTATTCCTAAAAATCTATGGATCGTACAAATGACTTATATAAGGTTATATATATTATTAATAAACAACTTGTGGTTCTTTTGGCTTCATATAGTATGTTTATTAACCTTAGAGTATAAGAACACAAGAAGACACGGTAAAAGTAAAATTATTTAACATAATGTTAAATCTACATGATAAGGTTAAAATAGGAACCTAAACTTGTCTAAATTCTATTGGATGAGAGTATTTTGACCCATCCCCACCTTAGCCTCTAAATAAATCAATTTGGAGCTATTTAAAACCGACCTTGACTTTATAATAAAATAATATTTTTAGTTATTCTAAAGGTGCCTCTCTCCTCCCTTATAAAAGTGCACCACCTCCCTCTCCTCCTCACACCAATTTGAGCATTCAAGATCGGCCAAAACCTGCCAAAATCTCTTCTCCACTTCCCTAGTATCATACTAGAGGTTCTGGTCTTCTTCAAAGACCATCCTTAGTTCTTTAAGTGGAGGTTAAGAAAAGGCGCGTCAAAAAGAGGTAATATCCATTACCGATCTTTTTCAATTTCTTTCTTCTTCAACTTATTCATCTTTAATTGTTTCATGATAAATTAATAACATAAGTATTTATTATATACTGATATGTTATTATAAATATTAAACAACTCTAATTAACCTTCTATCCATCCTATGGAAAAGGAAATTGCCGCGCGTGTGTACGTACGGAATACTGTCTCCACGACGTGATGAGATTCATTCTCCACATTAACCATTCATGAATGATTATAAAGTATATATATTGAATAATAATGAAATATATAACATGTTAAATCTACTGGATTTATGTATATATATATGTATGTCATCTACTTACTTCCATTCAAGACAATAAGGAAAGGAAAACAACGTTAATGCGTACGTACGAACTACCGTCTCCATGAACGGTGTGTTTCATTTCATTTATCTATCTATTATATATATATATATACTGAATATATATGATATATAAATCATGTTTTATATCCTGGAATTAAGTAAATCATGATATAAGTAATAATAATGTCAAGAACAACAAGTCCAAACACCTATGATAAATGAAACGATTTTACCCAAAACGCTTCTTTAACATGGAATTTAAAAAAGAACGGGTAATATAAAGTCATAAGTGAACCATATATGATATAATAACAATGAATATGATTCTGTAATAAGTTAATGACATTATTTAAATCATTATACAGGAGGATCAGATACCTCCAAAGCATATCGGACATAAGGTAAGGGAAATATCACAATCTCATTTTTATCCGAGATTGTTTATACTTTGGTATTTACTGGGGTGTATTTTATCATCCACATCCATGTTTCCTCAATATGTAATATTATTTCCATCCACCTAAAATTGTTTAAATCCAATTTTACCCTTCGGTGAGTTTTTAGTAAAAGATATGAAAGGAATCTTTTGTTGTTTTTCGTACGAGGTACTTTTTTGACTTTTCCGACAAAAGTACGAGAAGAATGTTTTATTATCTTATACGGCATGAATGGATTTTTAAAACATTATTTCCAAGAATATTCATTTACAAGTTTTCAAGTTTATTTTTAATCAACTTCTTTTAGTTTAAAATTGTATGACATGTTAATAAAGGAAAAATGTTTTTGAAGAAGAAAGGATATATTCCTCAAGAATGGAGTTCAAGTGTTTTATCAAAATTATTTTCCATCTAAGATAATATAGGGTTATGTTTATATCCCTATTATTACATTGATTTGATTATGTTGTGATGGAATTATTTTTATGAATTCCTTTATCTTATATGAATTTTTTTATGATGTCCCGATGTTTAAGATACCCATTTTTATTACATGGGTTATGCAATGATGTATGATTTATGATTTTGTGGCACACATAAGAATGGAATCATTATGAGATGGGTGGGACCTATATCTCCCTCCAATGCATTGGGTAATGATTTTATATCTCACGAGATAGACATGGCTGGAACGGTAGGTTATACCGGTTCAGTGAAACAGGACTGAAACGAGGGTGACTCGGTTCAGAAATGGACTTTGTCCACTAAGATAGTCTTGGAAATGAGTCTTGACTAAAAAGATATGATTCTCTATGATTATGTGTGTATGCCACAAAGTTTTATGTTTTATATTATGATTATTGGGATTTCATTTCACTACTATGATTTATACCATTTTTTGAAATTATGCTCTCTTTTGCAGGTTAAGATTTCCAAAATGTTATGTTCTTATGAATATGATGTGATTGATATTTATTTTGTTTACCCTTACTAAGCATTTGAGCTCACCGTTTTATGTTTTCTTTTCCCCAGGATATAAATAATGGTTTTAGGTAAAAAAGGAAGATCTTTATGGGAGATGTTGAAGATCTTTCACCATGATTAGAAGATTATATTCCGAGTTTCCAAAGACACTAAACTATTACGATCCTTGTGTGTGTGTTTTTGTTATGTACTAAGTAATCCACAAATGTAATGTAATGTCCATGTACATCAAGCTTCGGGTCACTATATATGAGATATTATTTTGGTATGTTATGAATGTGAATTTTTCATGTGGCCTTTAGGGTTTTTGATAGTATTAAAGAGTGTATTACACAATGGTGGTTTAATGAGTTTGTTGTGTTTTGGTTGATTTACCACTGTTAGAGAATAATTTAGTGGAATGAGGATTATAATAATTTAAAACAATTGAGGGTGAATCTTTTGTTACTAATGATATAAGATAAAGTAGGAACATGTTCTTTGAGGTCCAATAATGCATTCTAACCTATTTTATTACTAAATTTAATTGGTTACATTGCTTTTATTGGTGATTTGGGGTTAGTAGATTTATCATGGAATCCAATCTCCTATATTGTTAATATAGAGTCCTATAATTTTCATATATAAAGATTATATCAATTAAGATGAATATTTAATACATTTCACAAAAAACATATTCATGTGGTTTATATAGGTTTAGTTTATTTGAAATATGGGACTTGTAGATAACCAATATATTTAAAGGTTTCTCATTTTGAAACAAGATAAAATATGAACATTTGTTAACCTTTTCAATTTACTCAATTTTTCATTTTGAAAACTGATATTTCGAATTGAAATCCAAGAGTTGGATTGCTCGAAAGTGATGTTTTCATACTTGGGTGAAGTCTGTTACGTTTCCCGTGGTGGATCAAGATGTTGTTGGAGTTCCAGACCCTAAAGACATTATGTTTTGACGGAAAACATAGAGAACATGGACGGGGAAGGGTTTGGTAAACCATGTAGCCGACTACAGGTTACAGTAAAACCTGAATTTTAGAGGGTAGGGGAATTTTTCAAGGGAAGCACATAGTTTTGGAGACCGCATGCCAATACCATGAGAGGGGAGTCTCTTAAATAGGGGGTGCCCCATGATTTTCACATGGTTTGGAAAACCATGGTTCTAAAACCTCATGGATGCCCCTATTTAATTAATTAAATTAAATTAAAATTAAATAATTTTAAAATTAAAACCAAAATCACTAATCTTCTCACCCTTTTCCATCAAATGTGACCAACACTGGGCCAGGGGGTTCCCCTTCAATGTAAACCCACCTCTATGGCCTTCATCTTGTATCCTTATTCTATTTTCTTCGGTTTTCTTCTTCGATACATTAAGGCGAGTCCCCTAATACCTTCCTGTTATCTTTGGTCAACAAATTTTGGAATATCCATCACTAGGTGAGGTTCAACGGAACCTAGGATTGGTTCTAACATGGATTTCCATTTTGTTTTCTGATTTTAGGGTGAGAAAAGGGTATATCAGGATTTGTTCTTGCATTTTCCTTCATCCGCCACAGATGTAGAGGCAGTTCATTTCGTTTTAGTTCACCCCAGTCATCCGTGGTGAGGATTTACTCTAACTTCTTGGTTTTTAAATTTTCAAATTAGGAAATTTATGTATTTCATGGTTCATAGTATTTATCATGTAGAACGTTGTTCGATGCATTGTGATTTGAGGTTGATGTGTCAAGGGAGACTCACATGATTATTCATAGTGAAATATATATATATATATACATGAAGGTAACACGATTACATTTATATTCATCCATGGTATTGAATATATATGTATAGTGATAGGATTGTCTATTTGTATATACTTGATAATGCATACAATGGTGACTGGAGGCTAGTATATGCATATAAGCATACCTCTAAGGATCCCCTAAAACATGTCAATGGGCCATGTAGATGAGTACATAAGGTATATGTGTCCTTACATGTATGATAAGGTGACCATGCTTAGTGGGGGAGAAACTTATTTTTTAGAAAGTCCCAAGATCCCAAGTGGATGACATGGTTCCAATTTGATGTGGGGTCACTTTCCATGCCGATTTAATTTTGGTAATACATTAGTAAAATTATAATTATCATAGTTCATAGATTTAAATAATGAAATATTTTTTCCATGTTTAAATGATCAATATGATAATGATAAATAATAGCATAATGAGACGAATGATTTTTTGTTTGGATAAAATCATATTTTCCAATTATACCCCTCCAAAGGGGGGGCACTACCTTCAGGAAAAAATGCAGTGTTATTCATTAAGGCTTACATAGTTCATTACATTGATGCCTTATTTTTCTTCTACATTTTTGATCCCTTATTATAGGGATTAAATTTTTTAAATGGATATTTAGGAATTTTGGAAATTTATGTTTCTTTTTCCCAAATATGAACATGCCTTGTTTCCATGGCACCTCTCCTTACATTTGATCCGTCAAACTAGACTTGGGCTAAAGTAGGTGTCATCGTCCGATGACATGTAGAATCCTATATGGGTGTAAATTATTTATTCAATTCCATCGTTAATAATTTATATCTGAACACTATTGAATTTAATGTTACATTGTTTGGATAAGGCTAGATACTAGTGGTGCCTAAATACTGAGATTTATGTCTCACAACCTACTCAGGCTTCCATTACAGTAGGTTACCCGAGTGGATCTGTTTTGTTAGTTGGACAATGGTCCATGGACCATTATTGTTATTGTATGATCATACCTAGAGTTAGGAGCATAGGATCAAGCATGTGCTCAAGATTCTCGTGGAGGTTACCTTAGGATTTTTTAGTCCTTTTCTTTATTTTGGTCTTGTATTGTCCTATTGTCCTATTTTGGAATGTATGCTTTTTGTTTACAGCTTCCATATATCTATCATTACCATGTAACACATGCATCTGTTACATAAAATAGAATTGGAAAATTTTATTATATTGTTATTATATGTCTTCTGCTTTTTATCATTATTTATATTGCTTCATCTATTTTTCACCTATTTATTTAACATTATATCACTATGTAACTCTTATCATGGGGGAATGGTCAACCCAAGATCATCTTATTACACCCTTACTACTAGTCGATGTCCTCTGGCATATGGGGAGGTTCACTTGAGGTCTTGTGACCATTGGCCCCACTACCGAGTTAATGGTTAGTTGGGAATGGACTTTATAAAGTGTTATAAGAGGTTGTGTCATTTCCATTATCTTACTATTTTGGTTTGGTAGAAAAGATATTTGGAATTTTTTGGAACTACGAGTATTACCGTGCTTGGGACTGATCAACCCATATATGATAAATGACCATGTGGATAAGGTTCGTATTGTTATTCGTGATGTTTACTATTACAATTGATTTGATTTCACACTAAGAGTGAGGGTTATATTTCTGCTTTTTATGATTTATGGAATTTATCGAATTTTTCCCTTGTCCTAATATCGCAAGGATGTTTCATTGCATGAATTGAACTAGGCACATAGGAAATTGACATGTCTTTCACAATGCCATACCATGTAGTTTAATCTTTATGTTTCCTCCGGATTGGGGTTTGTTCCGTGAGTGTTATTTCATTCTTAATGTTTACATTCCATGATATATTTGTAAATTACAATCTTAGTTAAACATACTTGCATATCTTTTTATCACGCCTTTCTTGATTTTCCATCCCTACGTATAGGTTAACGGCATGTTATTTGTCATAGCTCTTGTAGTGACATGCTATAATGTTTGATATATAATTTGTTTCCTTTAATAAATTAAATTGTTTCAATTACAATGAGTACTAATTTTCTATTATATGGTGTATGGGTGACGTACAACAAGGAAAAGGTAACTTGTGTATTCAAACAATTGTACAATGTTGCCAAAGTTCAATTGTAATGGAAAATAAGTTTTAATTAAAAGGATCCAATTCCAAATTGTAAAATGTATGTGTGTTTTATAGGTTGGTAGGTGGGCATCCAAATGTTTTAACCATGGATTTAGATTAATTTAAAATTATGAAATCTGAATTGTTCTGAGAAATGGGATCTAATTTTCAATTTAAGGATCTTATGTGAACTTCATGAATTGGGAAATGGAAACCCATGTTAAATTTAATGACCTGATGTTTTATGAAATTCTTATTTATGAGAATTAATGTTAAAATTTGAACCGTAATGAGTAGATAAACTGCTATTTGGTTGTTTTCTAGAAAACCCATGTTTTCTCGGTAGAACCATCATAGGATTCCTTAACTGTTAAATGAAATTAATTATAATTTTTTTTAAATGATGATGGGAAGTCATTGAATGACTAAATGTTTAAGAAGGAAGTTTGATATAATGTTCATGATTTTCTTCAAAATGATTATTTGAGGTTTTTTTAAATATTTTAAAGTGGAAAATTGATTAAATTTGTTTAGATGTAATTGGATTTGAAGTGGAACCTCTAGTGGTGTCCTCTAGTAAAAAATGCGCAGGTAAGGGTAGGTAGAGTCTCTCTTGAGATTCCATGGATGGAAAACATTTGGTGTTTTTTTATTATAAATGGATTAAAATCTTAGGTTGTTAAGCCTGTGATGTTTTTTGGCGTGACCAAATGCTTCGGTTGATGCTTTATCTTCATAAGGGCTTATCCAATTGTAGGTAGAAACCTTAAAACCTAAATTCATTGTTTGTACAATGAGATTACTGACATGTGGTGTTGTTCGGGTGCTGTTGTCCCTTAATGAAATTTCAGTTTCTAGTGGCACACCTATTTCATTGGGTGGTAATTATATCCTAGATCTTTTTATGGGCTTGATAAATAGGTAATACTAATTTCTAGTAGGTTAGAATTGCATAGGAAATGGTAGTTTGCATCATATATCATTTAAACCTTTCTTTTCATTGGTTGTGGGTGACTAGCCATGTTTTAGTCCAAGTGAGTTGTATTATGAGGTGATATCTTATTGGGAAAAAAACAATGTGCTTTTGAGTATGGTCTTGGATCATCTCTTTACTAGTGGCCCAGAGTAAAATAATCAATTTCACCCAAATGAATTGGATGAATTTTAGAAGGCTTGGGAGTTTTTACACGCCAATTGTTCTATTTTTGACTTTAGATGAGCCTTTATCTTCTTTTTATTTATGATGTGGCAATGAAAGATCAGATGACTACTATCGATCCATTTTTGTTGTTTGGTCTAGAGTTCTCGTGAGTGGCTAGTCATCATTTACTAGCCAACTGGAATAGTACAATAGTAGGGAGCATCGCATTGAATATAGTAAATGTAGTTTTTAATGTTGAAGGGACACTGCCAAAAAAATTCCCTTTGGAATGGATGATCATGTATGAATTTCCTTGAGGCCCACGAGTTTTAAATATGTGTTGATGATTTTTAAACAACATTACGTTATTATGTATGGTTGTGTATGAAACCCATGATAAACACTATTGGATTGGGATAAGCCTCGATGGTAATGTTTTAATTTTTATGAATTGTGATCTAGGGGAAAAGGAATTTTGATCATTTTCTATGGCAGTTCTTCGGTAGGTGAAACCAAGTCCCTACTTTGGGGGAGACCTGTGAAGGTTCAAACTTTCTACCTTCCAGTAGATAGTTGTGTTTGGCTAGAAACCAATAAAAATCATCTTAGTCTACTAAGATAAGGGATAATCATGTCCCTTATATTTTCTTCTTCTTAGATGCACAAAGTGAGGATCAGTCTTACACTGCACTAACACATTAAATAGATTGAGATTGTTTTTTGTTGTTATCTGAAGGAGTTTCACATGGGATTCCAATATTGACATGTGGTTTGATTTTAGAAATATTTTCGAGAGTTAGGTGAAGGATTCATTGAGCTTGTTTTTTTGTAAATGTGAGATACCTTTGTATAAGGCATCACATTTCACTTTACAAAACACTATTCATCTAAGCTAGACATCATCTTATTTAGTAAGTTGTATTTCCTTTAATATTTAATTACATATTTAATGGTTAATGATGTTGAAAAACCCTTTTATGGAATGTAGTCCGGTGAAGATGAGTGTAGTTGGTGTTGGCTGAGGCCTTTCATGAAAAGCCAGCTCAACCTGAGCTTAATGGTCGATCAGTAGTTGACTGGTTCATCGTTTCAAAAAAATTACAAGATAATCATTGAAACTACTAGAGCATTATTTTAATGAAAATTCAAAAGGCGGAGGATCTATAGATCGAATTTTTTCATTTAATGTTAAAGCCTAAGGTGGGAAGTACCATTGGCTGGATTCTTGATGCGACAACGATGTAATCATGACTCCAGTTAGATGAGCCCAGGTAAAAGTTGTTTCGATGTTTTGATTGGAAAATTATCATTTCCTCAAGTCTTGTTGGTTTATGCGACTTATTTTTAATTTAGTTCTCAATGGTGAATTGGATATTTTGAAACGTAACACGACCTTTTGAAAAAACAATCACGACCATTTTAGGTTGGGCGAAGTGTTACGTTTGTCCATAATTCTATTTGTGGTCAAGAAGTTCTATGGTGGGAAGTTTGTAACAATCTTGATTTTGAACTAGGCTAAAATATGAAGTATTTTTAATTTTTTAATCTTACTAATTGGGTTGTTTTTTAAACTGAGCTTCAGAATTGAATTATGAGTGTTGGATCACTCCCAAGAGATATTTTTGGAGTTGGGTGATGGCCGTTAATTTTCCCCATGTTGATCGAGAAGCTTTGGGATTTCCAAGCCCAATAAACATAATATTTTGATTGAAATTATACGGCACAAGGTTGGAACATTAGCTACTAAACAATGTGGTCCACTGTAGGTAGCTGTGTGACTTTATTTTAAGAGGAAGAGGCGTTTTTCATGGGCTATTCCCAATTTCCCAAACCATACGTCTAGCCCATGTTATGGGAGTCTTTCAGATAGGAAGTGCTGCACGATTTGGAAAAACATATGGGTCAAAAAATCCATTTGGGTCTGTTTAAAGAAATAAATTATTTTATAATTAACTAATATTAAAATTAAAACCTAAATCACTCATCTCCTCACCCCTATCCCTCAAAATCGACTTAAAATCATCATAGGGGTTCTCCTTCGACATTCATCCTTCCTCCCCATCCTATTTTATATGAACCTTCTTCTTTGGATTTATTTTTATTTCTTCATCTATCCTTCTAGGTGATACCTCTAGGCTATTGTACTTATCTTTCCCTATATTATTTTTTCTTATCCTTCACCCAGTGAGGTTCTTCCAAACATAGGGTTGGGAATAAATTTTTTATTCTTTTCAGGTTTTAGGGCCTGTGAAGGGTCTATTAGGATGTCTTCTTGCATGATCATCAACCACCTCCAAAGGCGAGGGGTTTTGATTCATTTTGGTTAACCTCCAACATCCGAAGTGAGGGTTTAATCTCACTCCTTGTTTTTGGACCAATTAAATTAGTGTCTTTATGTGTTTTAAGGATTATAGTATTTATCTTGTAATGTGTTGGTCACATCTTTGTGATTTTGGGTCTCTAGGTAAAGGGTGAATCACCTTTGTGAGCGTAAGTAAATATATATATATATGTAGGTTCCCATATAATGCATATATTCATCCATGGAATTTAATATAAATGTGTCTGGAATGGTGTTCCTATATTTATATATATGAAAATGCATACGCAAGTGAGTGGAGTTTGGCATATGAATATAAAAATACCTATAAGGACCCCTTGCACATGTTCATTGGCCATGAAGATGTGTTTATATTGTCTCGGTGTTCCTTTATATATTAAAAGGAACACATGCTTAGTGGGGGAGCACCAACTTTCAGATTGAATGTTTACAGAGACAAATTGGATGGATTGGTTCAACTATTATATGGGGTCCCTTTCCAAGCCACTTTAATTTTGATAATTCATTAATTAAATTTTTATTCCCATAGTTTTTTGATTTAATTAATGCAGTAAGTTTTCCTTGTTTAAATTCATCCCTTGATAAAGTTAAATAAAGGCTTTAATAGATGAATGATTATTTAGTTGGATAAAATAATGTGTTCATAATAAAACCCCTCAAATGGAGGAGCATTACCTTCAAGCTAAAAATGTAGTGTTAAACATTCATGTTTTCATGGTTCATTTTATTGATTCATACTTATGATTTTACCTATTTGTTCCCTTATACTAGTGATTATATTCATAAAATTCATTGTTTGGTAACTCAACAATTTTGGTTACTTCTTACCTAGTAGGCGCATGCCTTATTTCCATGACACACCTCCTTGCACTTTTATAATTGTAAAGATGTTTCTAATTCTAAACGAGGTAAAATAAATGGGTAAAGTTAATGGAATGGTTAGAATGACTTATTCTGGTTAGTGGAATTCCTTAAATAAAATAAACATGTTACCATCCACGACACTTTTACCATGTTAAGCAATTTTCCAGGTTAGGAAAATTAAGTGCATTGAACCTATAGATGATGGTCTTCCTAATGAAATGTTTTTATTTGAAAGGATTAAATGATCTAATTAAATCATTCAATTAGAATGGTATTGAGTGTGTAGAATCATACCAAATGGAATGTCATGAATTAGTTTTTTTTCCGTTATTAGTTGTTGAATAGAATGAAATGATTTAAATGTAATGGATTCCATGAAATGGAATTTAATATGGCCGATGGGATGTATGAGATGTACTTGAGTAATGCCTTTGTGTTTATTTTGATGAAAATGATGATGTTTTTATTGAAATAAATAATATGGGGTTTCTTATGTTTTAATGTGAATATGTTTGATTATTTGTAATTGAAATTGGATAAATAAATACATGAGGGGATATTGCCTTATGAGCAATATTTTGTGAATGGATTTGCCTTATATATGTAGGGGAGCTAATGGAACATGAGAACATTGGGTATAAAGATAACGTGGGATTTCATATTGATTTCCATGAGACTGTGGGAGATCATGGAGTTAAGCCAGGAGATAGACCTTGTGCTCTACCCTTGGCGATGGATTTCTATGTGTTATGTCCCAATCCATCATAATGATTATTTCCGAATGGACATGAGAGCCTTAGGTATGAAGACCATGCGATCTTCCTTGTTTATTTCTACGAGACTATGAGAGCTCTTGGAATTAGGCCTGGGGTTAGACAATGGGAGCTACCATAGTATTGGATGTGTGAGAGTCGCCTCCTGATAAATCCCAACATATATCTACATATGTATATAATGACTTGATAAGACATACCAACCATGGGATGAAGTAGGTATAGCCATTAGGTGTCTTGTAAGAACCTGGATATGTGTTGATTATTTATTCAGTTTTTTCACTAATACTTCATACCTAAACAATATTGTATTTAATATTACACAATCTGGATAGGTCTAAAAACTCTATAAGGAGTCTTTTAAATTTGTGTAGCACAAGGAATGAGATCTATAAAAAATTGGACTATATTATTTTATTAAAAACAATGAAAATCATATTGAAAGACATTAAACACTCCCATACAATAGGAATATCATCAATTTTGAGTTTCTCTCAACCCATATGTGATAAAACCCCATTTAATTTGGGATCAAGACTCATAAAATTGATGTGATTTACATAAGAATATCATATCTACTATCACACTAATAATTGTTTATAGGTTGATTTTTAATATCAAATGAGTGTCATATTCCTCAAAAATATATGTCGGATTTTAGTGTATAAATATAATATATTTCTAAGATAATATCAATTTCAAATACAGGTAGAATAAATTTTTTTAACGAATAACATTACACAAACATCAACTAGAGATGAATCATTTATTTGATTTGTGAACAATGTAACATTAGGGGGTTTCCTTATTAATTCAACATCTAATATTTGGGGTAATATTTTTATACCCTTGTAAAATAATATAGTTATAAAATATAGGGATGATCCAGAGTCAAATAAAACATTAGCTGTTACAAAGTGGATTCGATGTGTTATATTGAACATGTCATTATCATACCCCTCGTTAGAAATAGTGATCACATGAGATTTCCATTTTTCTCTTTGATTAGTAGGTTGTTTAAGTCAGTAAAAATTATTAAACATAATATTTTAGATTTGGCTAGAATATGTCCTATTCTACTTCCAGTTGAATTATTATAATGTGGGTGGTGTATAAGTTGGATCTTCTTCTAATCCATTATATTAACTATCACATTCATTGGTTTTAACATTCACGGGATTTATGACTTATCCTTCAACATTTAAGGCACATCCTAGTTCAATTCAAGTATTTCCCTTGAGGTTTCGTCCCACTTTTCGAGCATGTATACGAATTTAATTTCATTCATCCATGTGATATTTTAATATTTGCATGAGTCTAAATATTATATTACCTATCAAGACCATGGGAATGGTGTGAATATATAATTTCAATTTCAAGATTTATTGAAGATAAATATATTTCATTGTATCTAATTAATACACTTATAGGTAAAAACTTTCAAAGAATTGGTTTTAGGCCTCTCAAGAGTCGATCAACCTTACATTCACATTGGATGATACTACCAAAATTAAACCTCTTAATTCTTGTAAAATTTTCCTCCTAGGTAACAACATATTAAACATCCATATACTTCATGTCATGTAAATCATTTCAATTTTTGTATGAAGAATATGGGTAATGTATTTATTTAAAAAATCACTTAAACTCATCCCACTATATAATTAAATTTTCATCCTCTTCCCTAATGTTTTTAATAATAGTCCAACACTAATATTCTTTTCCTTCCACATGATCAACTACAAAAATCGCGTATTCATGCTCTAAACAATGGATGATGGAAGATATATTTTTTTGTTATTGATATATTTCTTAGTAACTTTTGTATCAGTGAAACTGTTATAAGATGTTGGAAGTTTCCTCATTAAGGGATCAACATAATGATATTATCTACTATACCCATTTTATGTTCAACGTGATTAAAATCATGTAAATTTTTTTGTGATAATATAAATGATATTTTTATTCTATCTACAGTAATGTTTTTCCTATTAGGAATATAATCATTTCATTTCCTATCACACTCATCATAATCAAATTTTTTTTTGATCAATTCAACGACTAAAAAAAGACATAGTGTAAGAAATTATAATCATAATGGAAATTTGTTTATTAAAGAAAAGTCACTTTTTTAATGTCTAAATATTGAAAAATTCATTTTAATAGTTATCAACATAGTCATTATGAAGGTTATGCATGACCATTTTTATTATCCATTATAATGGTCTGTAAAGGTTTTGTGAATTTAAAAAACATATCTCCTAGGAGTGTCAAAACATGTGTCCTATAAGGCCAATTTTTGTGCACTATGTATAGATTGTGTAAAATCTCAATGCAATTTTTTTATTTTATTAACCATAGTTAAAACTATACTAGAGGTTAATCCACTGTAGCATCTAGATAGGGATGTAATTTCATGGAGACCACTTTCTCCACCCTCACCAAAATTACATGATATTTTCTATGTTATATTCATATTCTTATATTTATCCTTATGGTTATAAGTGAGGTTTTCTCACCATGGTTACAAATTTTTACTGATCCTTCCCTCTAATAATAAAAATACAGGCATAGGATTTTCATACATGAATACTACATATTTTTAGATGAATATTCAAATCATTTCACAGATACATGTATGAGTATAATAATGGTTTAGTGTATTTGGAGACTATATACATAATATTCTTATTTCATAAACAACCTCCAAAATAAATTATAAAGGAATTCCCATTTATTAAAATTAAATGGTATACACTATATAAAAAAATCATGATAACATTGGAATGGAAATGTAATAAAATGTGATATTAGATACTCCGAAATTTTAAACATGGGAGATATCAATGGATGTTAATAATTAATCCTAATGTACGAATAAATGTATTAGATCATGAAACTCAACTAAAAGGTTCTTGCATTATCTCTAAAATATCATAAAAAAGGGACATCACATAAAACAGTATCATTTCCATTACATTTATACGGTGAGTGAGAAATCATCATAAATTAATCATGAACTATAAGTTCATATCATATAAGTGTGACACCATCATATGTATAGAAACCGTTTCATATGTCAAGGATAACTACTTAGACTATCAAATAATAGTGTATTAACCATCACATACCATTTCCAAAAAAGCAATAGTTTGGATTAATCCCATGTTTCTTATATTGGATCATGCACATCGACCTATTTCCCATAGTGGATCAATCACATCGACCTACATCCCATAACACATCATGGACATCATCTTGTTTCCCAAAACTTTATCATGTAATATAAATATTTACCCAATAATTTACCATGAGATATAGGACCCGATGGTCACATAATATATACATTTACATTCTATAAAATAATAAAAAGATTCCTTCTGTAACAACTAGTGGAAGGTAAATGATTTCCACACAAATTTCATCATAGTATAACCTGTAAGAATGATTTAACATTCATAAACATCTCTAATTAGTATTAATAAATATAAAACATACATAGAATAAAAAATTATGGTATCATTACAATATATCACCAGTAAAACAAGACAACCACTAAAGGATATTGTAGTTTATTAATATAAATTCTATAAAAGGAACATTAAGACATCCATGAGGAAAATAAAATTTCTATTTTGAAATAACTTATTTAAAATATAAAATTTTCCAAATATTTAGGATAAAATTTTCTTTTAAAATAATATATAAAATATTTAAATGAATTTTATATAATTGACTAGTCGTCATGGTGGATCATTCTATACATGCCGTACACATTGAAAAAAATATTTCATTCATATTTATGGTAAAATGTCAAAACTAAATCTTTTAGAAAATAGAAAGAAGATTACTTTTAATTTTTTTTTTAAAAATAAAACATTGGTAAAAATGAAACAAAATTTCTATTTATAATATTAAAAACATTCTATATTAAATTTTTTTTAAAACATGGACATGAATGAAAATGGGATTTCATCCGAAGAGGGAAGTGATATTTTTTTTCTTAAAAATAATTCTTTTGAGTAATAACTGCCTCATTTTTCATATATATTTTCATTTTGTATTTTCAGTAATTATTCATTGATTAGGATTTCATAATATAGAAAATATTAAAAATGATATTAATATAATATATACTAATTATATATATATATATATATTAATCCTTAAAATTTATATAAATAAAATTAATTAACCTATTAATGGAGATGGTATCCCATATGTACACATGAAACAAGATCCATTTTCTCAATAGATGAAACTAATGAAATGAAAAAAAATTAATTTACCTTTATAGAATAATTTTTATATCATGTATATATATATAATCATTTTATCTATCCTAAGTACAATAAATATCAATATTAAATTAAAAACATATGACATCCCTTAGTGGAGGCGGTAGTCCACATATACACATGATCGATGTTTTTTATTTCCGAAAGGATTTAAAGGTAAGAAAGTATAACACATATTATAATTATAGAAGGAAAAATATATCCTTAAAATAATATATGTGTTGAATCCATCATTATGACTAGTTTTTTGATGTTGTGATAGAAAATGAGTTACCTCAGTTCGCAAGATGATAATCCTCCATACACACGATCCATAATTTCATTTCCCATTCGGTGGAATAAGAGATGGATATGGATTATGAAAATAACATAGTAACATATACATACATGTTGTATACTATTGTTATAATATCATCATATTCAGAGAACATTTTACAGAGGTGTGAGAATGTAAAGACCCGTAAATTTCAAGGAAATGTTTATCTTAATTTTCTTTGAAATTTTACAAGAATGCAGTTTCTCACGGCACATGATTCTGAGGCCCGGTGTGCCCGGAATCATTTTCCGAAGTTTGGATCGGGTACGTTCAGTGAAGGAATGAGCGGCTTTTTCTAACTTTTGAACTGGTGCTCGAAATCGAATTCTGAGGGCACCGATGGAATCACAGCGCCGGTATTTTCTTAGAAACGTCTGTTCCAGAGTTGTGTTTGCTCGGGTGTGGTTTTTAATTTTTGGGGTTAAGTGAAGAAAATAAAATAAAGTTGTGCGACAACTTTATTTTATTTCACTTAAAGCCACTTAAAGCCACTTTAAGCTGCTTAAGATGAGTTGAAGCGGATAGGGTGGAATCCAAAATATCCTACCCTCTTGGTAGGATATTTGTGAGGTGGGTCCCGCATGAGCACGACCGTTTCTTTTCTCTAAGTAACGCACCCATGAAAACTCCTCTTTAATTAATGTCAACTGGTGCATTTTCTAAAAATCTTAATGCCCCTATTAACTGGACAGTTATGATGTTACCATTAATTCACCAAATTAATGGTTCGTTTCTTAACCTTTTTTTCAAACTGTTGGC
Source organism: Viscum album (assembly GCA_963277665.1). NCBI lineage: Eukaryota > Viridiplantae > Streptophyta > Magnoliopsida > Santalales > Viscaceae > Viscum > Viscum album. The sequence goes on along the minus strand of OY728121.1, from coordinate 196,264,620 downwards.
ATAATAATATAATAAGACCAACACCCTTTTTGTTGACGGGTTGCTTGTTGAGAGGATTTGGAGAAACTGTATCTTCATCCTCCTTCGCGAAGAACACGAAGAACGCGAAGAATGCGAAGAATGCCGGCCTTCGACGAAAGGCGACGAAGAACGCCGAAGCCTTAGAGATCGACGACGTGACGCCGTGTTCCGCGATGCTGACGATTCTCCTCCCGTGACGTTCCTTCTTCCGCAAAAAATATATGATCATTCGTTTGAGGTAGGAGATTACGGATCCTTTAAGTTTCCTTTGTGGATTTTATTCTCAACATGGATTTAATTCATGAAATTAAATCTATGTGTTTTCTTTAATCTTCGGAGATCGTTGACGCGACGCCATGTACCACGACGATGCGACGCCCCTTCCGCGACACGACGATCCTCTTCTTCCACGGTCAATCCCACGAAGGAATCACGTCCGATGACAACTACTAGGTAGGGGTTTGTTTTATTGAATCTTTTTGATTTATACCCGCGGCGTTTCATTATTAAAATTGTTGTGAGACTTTTAAATCGCTAACGCGGTGGGTGCGGACTAACGAAAAAGTCCAAACCCACCACCCCTTTCGTTCATGGTGTGCGAAACGGCGGACATCGACCAAGCAAGCCGCACGAGCGATGCGGGGTCCTCGTAGTGAAGGATGGACCCCGGGAGGACTTTTGGAGAAGACGACAAGGATTTCCGACCACCGGAACTCATCCGGTGGTCCGCGGAGTAGACGGCAGGCGCGCCGCCGAGGAGAACCGCCGCGGCGGCGACCAGCGGACCCGTGACCGCGCGGGTCCGGCGAGAGACGGGACGTGGCCGGCTGCCGCGTCCACTGGCAAGGGCGGCCCCATGCAGGGACATCACTTCCCCCGCGCCACTCGGTCGTAACCGGGTGAGCCGTCCACTGGCGGCCGGGCCGGGTCATGCCCAGCGGGGTGGACCCGGACCCGGGTTGGGTCGACCCGGTTCGGGCCGACCCAGGGGGGTTGGGCCGGGTCTGTCAGGGCCCGGACCCCCTGTTTTTGGACCTTTTCAGTCTTCTTCCTATATCTTGAGCTACGGGCCTTCGATCGACGCGACGGTAGAAGAGATGCAATCCGTGGATCGAGACGTTCGTTTCAGTATATTGCACTTAAGGTTTCGGAGTACTTTGGGTTTGGCCGAGTTGGTTCGTACACGAAACCAACCGGGCCCTCAGATCGGAAACACCCATATCTTGAGCTACGGACGCTTGATTGACATGCCGTCGACTTTGATGGATTCCTATTAGTGAGGCGGATATTTTGGCTTACTCCACCCGAGGTTGGGACGCAGGTGGAGTACGGTCAGGTTGGTTTTTCATTAAAAACAAACCTGACCCCTAGGACGAAAAAGCCAATAACTCTCAGACCGGGCATCCGATTGACGCATCGTCTAGGACATTGAGTTCCTATTGACGATATGGAACTTTTGGATACATCAAATCTGGACTATGTGTCAGTTGATGTATCAGCCTCTCGGCTCGTTGGGCGGACCCTCCCAAACGAGCTTCCTGTGTGCGGAAACCCTAGAGCTGGCTGCGACTGCGACTACGACGACAACGACGACTATGCAGAGATCCTCAGTGGATTCAACGATGACTACAACACTCATCGATCCTTTGTGGGTCGGTGCTACCGATCCTGTGTGGGTCCGATCCTGTGTGGGTCAGTGCTCAGCGGTACTGTGTGGGCCAGCGCCTACAAATCCTGTGTGGGTCCGATCCTATGTAGGTCTTTGCCGGGGTTAGTTACCTATAGATCCTTTGTGGGTTAGATCCTTTGTGTGTCGTTGCGGGGGTTAGTTACCTATCGATCCTTTGTGGGTCTGATCCTTTGTGGGTCATTACGGGGGTTAGTTACCTATCGATCCTTTGTGCGTCAGATCCTTTGTGGGTCATTGTGGGGGTTAGTTACCTATCGATCCTTTGTGGGTCCGATGGCATTGATGAATCAGTGGCAATATCTGGTAATCTTTATCATCATATGAAGAAGTATACCTATGTGAGCTGAATCCTGTTTTGCTTTCCTTTGTGGATTATGTTGTGCTATCCTATGTGGATTTCGTTTTGCTTCTTGTGTGGACTGTGTTGTACTTGAGCTCGGATGTTGGAGCCGAACTGGAACTGGTGACTTTGGTATAAGTATGGGTATATACCTAGGCAGTGTTGGGTGTTACTTCGTGATTGCATCTTTCCTTTTTGGATTATCCTTTGAGGATTCTGGGAGACCTTCGGGGGTCTCGGGGTCCCTACTGAGTAGCTTATACTCACCCTGCAAGGGCTATGCCTGCATTACATTGTGTTGGTTATAGACGATAGACAGTGCTGATCGTGGTTGAGGCTTCCGGAGCAGGGCGATACCTGGAGGCGGACCACTGGGCGGGACATACTCGGAGTGGTCAGCTGGACCCGAGGAACAGTGGAGGCTATCTGTACCCACCCTTCAGGTGGGATTTCTAGTGTACAGCTCGACGTTGCGGTTTTACTTTTCAGTTTCTGTTTTCCCTTTCCAGTTATACTTTACTTTCAATTTGGGTTTGTATACTGGCCCACTTACTTTTTTGCACTTACTGTTGTACCCATTTTTATTTAGTGTTTACTTCTGCCTGCTTGCTCTGTGGTGTTAGTGGTTTACTATACAAAGGCAATGCCTTCCCTTTTTCCGGGATTTACGCCTTGGTGCTAGTCGCCAGCCCCTGGCCTATGGAAGGTGGGATTAGGGTAGTCACGGCATGGGCCCGAGGATGGGTCGTGACAAATTTGTATCAGAGGAGTTCGGTTCTACTGCAGAGCTTTGGACTCTGATCTTTTTCTATGTGAAGCAATAGTGTTAAGCGTATTGGGGGTGGTTATCAGTCCAGGGAGTCTAGTGTTGGTGCGGTGGCTGACTTATCCGTACACCAGGACCCTAACATCTGATTTCCGACTTAATACAAGAAAACATTGATTGCGTGTGGGTTTCATGTTTTCTTTGTGATTACTTTGTATCAGCTCACTAAGTATACTGTTCTGACCATGGCCCATCTGTTTCCTTTTTCAGGATGGCCCCACGACGGCAACCATCTAGGGTTTCGAGAGTTGAGTGTGACGACAGCCCACTTAGAGACGAGGCCTCGGCGCAGGGCCCTTTGAAAGGTGAGGCACCGGCAGTACCTCTACCTGCCGAGCCACCGATGCTTCCAGCCCCATCCGCTGATGATGCACGTCACCTTAGTGCACTGCATGAGTTCCAGCACCAGTGACCGCCCAGGTTTCCTTGGGAGATGGACTCCCAGGGAGCCGAGGACTAGCTGGAGGCAGTGGTACGAGTTTTCCGGTTAGTGAGGATACCAGCAGACCTCATGGTGATCCTCGCGGCGAGCCTACTGCACGCGGCAGTGGGCCGATTATGGAGCTTGATGCTCAAGGTGCACGATGAGGCATCTCTTCTCTGGATAGACTTTGAGATCCTCTTACACTCAGAGTTCGTCCCGGCCGCCGTCCGTGCGGTGCGCATCTAGGAGATTCTTCAGCTGCGGCAGGGCAGCTTGACGGTCGCCCAGTACTCAGTGAGATTTACAGATCTCTCGCGCTACTCAACTGACATGGTACGTGACCCATTCTTCTGGTCCCATACCTTTGACCAGGGATTGATACACGATATCAGGGCATCCATGATATCCCTCAGTATTTGGACTCAGGTAGAAGTACTGGAGCGAGCCATTTTGATCGAGAGCTTTCTTACTGAGCCTTCTTCAGCGGCGAGACCTACCAGAGGGAGGCACGTAGCAGAGTCTTCTGCAGTAGGCAGTCAAAGGATGACTCAGGGGTCCAGGCAGACCTGAACCTCTCGTAGATGACCTCAGGACACTGGCTCAGCAGTGCAGGGCACACTGCGTGGAGCCAGTCTTTTGAGAGGCAGGCAGTGCTACACATGCGGCAGGCAGTGCCACATGACTCGTGACTGCCCGACCCACCGTGCCGAGGAGCAGCAGACGGTTGAGGGGCCACCCAGGCATAGGCAGAGGGTCGACCGTGGAGGTCCGCAGGGAGCAGGCGAAGGAGGAAGATGAGCTGGCCGAGCAGCTGGTGGTGGGCGACGCTTTGAGGCTCTACCACCACCACCACCGGGAGGTCCACCCCGGCCATAGGGAGATGGCGGGCAGAGACAGGCACAACTCCAGACAGTGGAGGCCTACGACCACGACACGCTCGAGATGATTCGAGGTACTTTCTCTGTCTATTCCACCCTTGCTGCAGTTCTTATAGACACAGGAGTGAGTCACTCTTTCATAGCTGCTTCCCTTGTTCGGAGCTCGGAGATTCTGACAGAGCCGTTGGCTCGATCCTTATGGCTAGGGACTCCTACGGGAGTAGACATGACGATTACACACTGGTGCCGGCAGTGTGAGCTTACTCTTGGAGGTGAGAGCTTCGGTTGGGATATTCTTGTAGCGGCGTCGAGGCCTTACGACGTCATCTTAGGAATTGATTGGTTATCTACACTCCATGCACAGATTGACTATTTTAGGTGCATGGTGCGATGTGTACGCACTGATAGGAGCAGGTTCACCTTCACCGGCAAGAAGGGAGCCTTTGCAGCACAGGATGGACTCTCTCTGAGGAGAGGACAGCCCATCACTTATCAGTTAGCTATCCTCATCCTAGGGGCAGTTGACGTGTGGAGTTCTAGTTTTCCTGTAGTGGTGGATCAGTATGCGTACGTCTTTCCCGATGACATTCCAGGGTTACCTCCTCGTAGAGAGGTAGACTTTTATATTTACCTATACACCGGGACAACCCCGATATCGACTCCAGCATATCGGATGGCCCCAGCTGAGCTTCGAGAGCTACATGTACAGTTGGAGGACTTGCAGGGGAAGGGATTCATCCGACCCAGTGTTTCACCCTAGGCTTCCCCGATACTGCTCGTCAAGAAGGCGGACGAGAGCTTGCAGATTTTTGTCGACTATCGTCACCTGAACCAGGTGATAGTGAGGAACAAGTATCTGCTACCGAGGATTGATGATCTCTTCGATCAGCTCAAGGGAGCACGAGGGTTCTCTAAGATAGACCTCAAGCCAGGCTATCATCAGCTCAGAGTTCAGGACGAGGACATGCAGAAGACGACCTTCAGATGTCGGTATGGCCACTATGAGTTCTTGGTTATTCCTTTTGGCGTAACCAATGCTCCGGAAGTGTTCATGGGCCTCATGAACAGGATCATTCAGCCATACCTCGATCGATTTGTCGTGGTATTCATCGACAACATTTTGATATACTCGACGACTGAGGAGGAGCACGCCTATCACTTGAGAGTTGTACTGGACACACTCTGAGAGCACCAGCTTTATAGAAAGCTCTCTAAGTGTCAGTTCTGGATACGCGAGGTCCACTTCTTGGGACACGTCATCTCTGAGTAGGGAGTTGCAGTGGATCCTACGATGATCAAGGCAGTGCTATCTTGGGAGCCACCCAGGAGCGTGACGGAGGTGCAGAGTTTCCTGGGACTAGCTGGATACTATCGGAGATTTGTTCCACACTTCTCCAGAGTTGCAACACCACTCTCTGCTTTGACGAATAAGGGGAAACCCTTTGTGTGGTCAGACAGATGTCAGCTTAGCTTTCAGGAGCTGAGACAGAGATTGACCAGCGCCCCTATCTTGAGGTTGCCAAAGGAGGGAGTAGGGTACGTAGTCTACTGCGATGCATCAGGGACCGGACAAAGATGTGTACTGATGCAGGAGCGGGCAGTGATTGCCTATGGATCATGTCAGTTGAGGCCGCATGAGCAGAACTATGCTACCCATGACCTGGAGTTAGCAGCAGTGGTCTTCTCCCTAAAGACATGGCGACACTACCTGATGGGCGAGCGCTTTACAATCTTTTCTAACCATCAGATTATTAGGTACATCTTTTCTCCAAAGGACCTGAACCTGAGATAGTGGCGATGGTTTGAGTTCCTCCAGGACTATGACATTGAGATAGCCTATAATCCTGTGAAGGGGAACGTGGTAGTTGATGCTCTCAGCAGGAGGACGGGCATTCAACTACTCGAGGAGGAGACAAAGCAGCTAGCCTCTTTGTAGATATCCTTCGTGGATAGAGATGGAGCATCCTTCCTTCAGTCTCTCACAATCACTCCTCCACTACTGCAGCGGGTCATATAGGCACAACGTGGGGACGCTGACTGCGAGATGCGACATGCATAGATATCCTCAGGACAGGCACCTGATTGTTTCTCCTTTGGAGTAGAGCACGACGTCCTTTTCAGAGGACGTACCTTGGTACCAGTTGCTTTACGGGAGGAGGTGCTAAGGGAGTTTCCCACTTCTCCTTTGGCGGTAGTTCCTGGAGTGGCAAAGATGTACCAGGATCTCAGACGATAGCACTAGTGGCCGGGCATGAAGAAGGATGTGGCAGAGTTCGTTTCTCGATGCCTCACCTGCCAGCAGGTGAATGCAGAGCACCAGGTTCCAGTAGGCTTGGTACATCCCTTGGAGGTCCCGGAGTGGAAGTGGGATGGGATATCTATGGACTTCGTGACTGGACTACCACACACTTCCAGAGGTCACGACTCCATTTGGGTGATTATCGACCGACTCACCAAGTCGGCTGACTTCTTACCCATCAGAGAGGAGGTATCAGTGGAGAGCTTGGGACGTCTCTACGTTCAGGAGATTGTACGGCTTCACGGTGTGACATCATCTATTGTCTCTGATCGAGATGCTCGCTTCACTTCCCGGATTTGGAAGGGGTTTCAGGAGGCATTCGAGACGCAACTACGTCTAAGCACTGCCTTTCACCCTCAAACGGATTGTCAGACGGAGAGGACCATTCAGACTCTCGAGGACATGCTCCGGGCATGTGTCCTCGAGTTTGGTCGCAGCTGGGAGGACCACCTACCCTTGGTGGAGTTTGCATAGAACAACAGCTACCACTCCACCATCGGGATGGCACCATACGAGGCATTGTACGGCCGACCATGTAGATCTCCTTTGTGCTGGACAGACCCTTGGGAGTCAGCACTTGTGGGACCGGAGATGGTCCAGGACACGACAGAGAAGGTCCAGGTCATCCAGAAGTGGATGAGGATAACTCAGAGCCGAAACATGTCTTATGCTGACAAGAGGCGGAGGCCACTAGAGTTCGAGGATGGCGACCACATCTTCTTGCGTGTCTCACCTCGATATGGATTACGAAGATTTGGCCGAGGCGACAAGTTGTCTCCACGCTTCATCGGACCAATCCAAGTCCCCAGCAGGATCAGCGATGTGGCTTATCACCTGGTTCTACCACCTTAGTTGCACCGGGTGTATGACATCTTCAACGTATCTCAGCTGAGGAGATACGTGCACGACCCGACGCATATCATTGACCATGGGGAGATGGACGTTGATGATGGGGTGACTTTTGCGGAGGTCCCGGTGGAGATCGCGGATCGACAGGAGTGGGTCCTACGAGGATGATTGATTCCTCTAGTGCGCATCAGATGGCAGCACGGGAACCTCTAGGAGAGCACTTGGGAGCGGGAGGCTTAGATGCGTGCTCAGTACCCACATTTGTTTCCCTAGTTTATGCTGTATCTTTACGGGGACGTAAAGCCCTGAGGTGGGAGTGATGTAAAGACCCGTAAATTTCAAGGAAATTTTTTTCTCAATTTTTTTTTGAATTTTACAAGAACGCAGTTTCTGACGGCATGTGATTTCGAGGCCCGGTGTGCCCGGAATCATTTTCTGAAGATTGGCTCGGGTACGTTCAGTGAACGAACGAGCGGGTTTTTCTAAATTTTGAAATGGTGCTCAGAATCGAATTCCGAAGGCACCGCTGGAATCGCAGCGCCTGTATTTGATTAGAAACGCCTCTTCCAGAGTTTCCTTTGCTCGGGTGTGGTTTTTAATTTTTGGGTTTAAGTGAAGAAAATAAAATAAAGTTGTGTGAAAACTTTATTTTATTTCACTTAATGCCAGTTAAAGCCACTTTAAGCTGCTTAAGCTGAGTTGAAGTAGATAGGGTGGAATACAAAATATCCTACCCTCTTGGTAGGATATTTGTGAGGTGGGGCCCGCACGAGCCCCATAGTTTCTTTTCCTCTAAGTAACACACCCGCGAAAACTCCTCTTTAATGAAAGTCAACTGGTGCGTTTTTTAAAACTCTTAACGCCCCTATTAATTGGATAGTTAAGACGTTACCATTAATTCACCAAATGAATGGTTCGTTTCTTAACCTTTTTTTCAAACTGTTGGCATAATAATAAAATATGACCAACACCCTTTTTGTTGACGGGTTTCTTGTTGAGAGGATTTGGAGAAACAGTATCTTCATCCTCCTTCGCGAAGAACGCGATGAACGTGAAGAATGCGAAGAACGCCGACCTTCAACGAAAGGTGATGAAGAATGACGAACCCTCAGAGATCGACGACGCAACATTGTGTACTGTGACTCTGATGATTCTCCTCCCGCAACGTTCTTCTGCGACGTTCCTTCTTCCGTGACAAATCTTTGATCATCCGTTTGAGGTAGGAGATTACAGATATTTTAAGTTTCCTTTGTGGATTTTATTCTCAACATGGATTTACTTCATGGAATTAAATCTGTGTGTTTTCTATAAACCTCGAAGATCGTCGACACGACGTCGTGTACCGCGATGACGCGACACCCCTTCGGCGACACGACGATCCTCTTCTTCCACAGTCAATCCCGCGAAGGACTCACGTCTGACGACAACTACGAGGTAGGGTTTTTTTATTGAATCATTGTGATTTATACCCGCAGAGATTCATTATTAAAATTTTTGTGAGACATTTAAACCGCTAACGCGGTGGTTGCGGACTAAAGAACAAGTCTGAACCCACCGCCCCTTTCATTCTTCGTGTGCGATACGACGGACGTCGACCAAGAAGGACGCACGGGGGATGCAGGGTCCTCGTAGTGAAGGAAGGACCCCGGGAGGACATTTGGCGAAGACGGCAAGGATTTCCGACCAGCGGAACTCATCTGGTGGTCCACGGAGCAAACCGCCGGAGTGCCAAGCCGGCACAGCGGCGCCCGATGCGCCACCGAGGAGAACCGCTGCTGCTGAAGCCGCTGCGGCGGTCGATAGACCTGCGACCGCGCGGGTCAGGCGAGAGACGGGACGTGGCCGGCTGCCGTGTCCGCTGGCAAGGGCGGCCCCACGCGGGGCTACGGAACTCTCAGGCGGGGGCAGCACGCCCCCCACACCGCTCAGTTGTAACTGGCCGAGCCATACCCTGGCGGCCGGGCCGCGCCGCGCCGGCCGGGCCGGGTCGCGCCCAGGCCGGGCCGGGCCACCCTGGCCGAGCCGGGTCGCGCCCAGCCGGGTCGGACCCAGACCCGGGTCGGGTCGACCGGGTTCGGGCTGACTAGGGGGGGTTTGGCCGGGTCGGTCCGGGCCCAGACCCCCCCCCCCCCCCCCGTTTTCGGACCTTTTCGGTCTTTTCCCGTATCTTGAGCTACGGGCCTCCGATCGCCGCACCGTCAGCGGCGATGCGATACATGGATCAAGATGGTCGTTTAGGTATATCACACTCAATGTTTCGGAGTACTTTGGGTTTGTCCAGGTGGGTTCGTACACGAAACCAACCGGGCCCTCGGAGCGGAAACACCCATATCTTGAGCTACGAATGTCCGATTGACGTGCCGTAGACTTTGATGGATTCCTCTTAGTGAGGCGGATCTTTTGGCTTACTCCACACGAGGATGGGATGTAGGTGGAGTACGGTCGGGCTGGTTTTTCCATAAAAACCAACGGGGCCCCTGGGACGAAAAATCCAATAACTCTCAGACCGGGCGTCTGATTGACGCGCCGTCTGCGACGTTGAGTTCATGTTGACAATACGGAACTTTTGGATACATCAACTATGGACTATGTGTCAGTTGATGTATCAGCCTATTGGCTCGTGGGGCAGACCCTCCCAAACGATCTTGCTGTGTGCGGGAACCCTAGAGCTGGCTGCGACTGCGACTGCGATGACGACGATGACTGTGCAGAGATCCTCAGTGGATTCGACGACAACTACAGCACTCAACGATCCTTTGTGGGTCATTGCTACCGATCCTGTGTGGGTCCGATCCTGTGTGGGTCAGCACTCAGCAGTCCTGTGTGGGCCAGCGCCTACAAATCCTGTGAGGGTCTGATCCTGTGTGGGTCTTTGTGGGGGTTAGTAACCTATCGATCCTTTGTGGGTCAGATCCTTTGTGGGCCATTACGGGGGTTAGTTACCTATCAATACTTTGTGGGTCAGATCCTTTGTGGGTCATTGCGGGGGTTAGTTACCTATCGATCCATTGTGGGTCAGATCCTTTGTGGGTCATTGCGAGGGTTAGTACCTATCGATCCTTTATGAGTCCGACGACTTTGATGAATCAGTGGCAATATCTGGTCATCTTTATCGTCATATGAAGAAGTATACCTGTGTGAGCTGAATCCTGTTTTTCTTTCCTTTGTGGATTGTGATGTGCTATCCTATGTGGATTTCGTTTTGCTTCCTGTGTGGACTGTGTTGTACTTGAGCTCAGATGTCAGAGCCGAACTGGAACTGGTGACATAGGTATATGTATGGGTATATACCTAAGAAGTGTCGGATGTTACTTAGTGACTGTATATTTCCTTTGTGGATTATCCTTTGCGGATTCTGGGAGACCTTCGGGGGTCTTGGGGTCCCTACTGAGTAGCTTATACTCACCCCTGCACGGGCTATGCCCGCACTACGTTGTGTTGGTTGCAGATGACGGATATCACTGATCTTGGTTGAGGCTTGCGGAGCAGGACGGTACCTGGAGATGGACCACTGGGCGGGACGTACTCAGAGCGGTCGGCTGGACCTGAGGAGCATTGGAGGCTATCTGTACCCACCCTTCAGGTGGGATTTCTATTGGACAGTTCGACGTAGCGGCTTTACTTTTCAGTTGCTATTTTCCCTTTCCAGTTGTACTTTACATTCAGTTTGGGTTTGTATACAGGCCCACTTACTTTTCTACACTTACTGTTGTACCAGTTTTTACTTAGTGCTTACTTCTTCCTGCTTGCTCTATGGTGTTTGTGGTTTACTTTACAAAGGAAATGCCTTCCGTTTTTCCAGGATTTACGCCTTGGTGTTAGTCGCCAGCCCCTGGCCTATGGAAGGCGGGCTTGGGGTAGTCACGGCACGAGCCTAAGGATAGGTCGTGACAGAGAATAAATAAAATTAAAATGTTTGGATAAGAACGATTCCGCTCCATTAGACAACCTAATTAGGTTAGCACCAAATCTATTATCTAGAGGTTTTCTCAGTCAAAATAAGGGTTATATGACTTGGGGATGATAATTTTTAATATACTTGGTTAGGTATTTAATGATAAAAATTTATTTTGGAGTGTGAATAGTAGATGATATGGGATTCCCTCTTATAAGTGGTGATAATAACCAACTTGAGAATTACTAGGAAATTTCCCAAAATAATAAAAAACGATTCATATATTTCGAATACAAATGAATTTAAATAAACAAGTACGGTATGGTTGTATATTTTAAGGTTTTCATATAGATAAAATGAAGGATTTAAATAAGTTATTTTTGAAGACATACAATTATGTTCTTGTTTAACTCCCTCATGGACCTGTTTTATCCTTAACTATAATAATTAGTTTTTAGTATTCTAACTATTCATTTTGAAAAAAAAAATATATGTTAAAAATATTTAATCAATCTAAAAAGATGTTTCATGATATGTAATCCATTTATCAAAATTTAAATAATAGAAATTTATTTTAATTTTTTAAAATTGATGTCTCAAAATAATGAAAATGATGCTTTCCAAAGAGAATATGTTCATTCATTTAAAATATTTAAAAATAAAAAATCCACATGGTTTTGATTTAAAAAACCTAAATTGGATTAATAAGTACATAAATCTTCTAATTTAACTTTTAAAACCATTATGAAATAAAATGGAGGTAAATATTACTCAGAAAGCTTAGGTAATAAGCCTACTAATTAAAAAAATGGAGCTAAAAATTATTTAACGAAATATTTTTTTTAAAAAAATTTGTAGTTTTTTTAATATTCATCATAAATTTAATCTTTTCATAAATTATAAAAAACAAAATCCATGATAATATTTCTTTGTATATTCAAAAAAATTATTTATAATTTATCAAATAAATTTTATAAAGGAATTTAATTTATTTTACTATTTGTTCTTCAAAATTAATATGAGTATTTATTGAGAGAAAGGTATTTGGAGATAACATATAGAAATTATTAAAAGATAAGTAAATTATAGTAATATTTTTCCTATATATAAATCCATTATACAAAATTTAAAAAACATGGTTATTCTTAATCATGTCTTCAAGTTTAACATCAAAGATTTAATGATGATTATTGGAAAATAATACTATTGCTATATTGTGGTGTTGTCAAAACATAGTGTTGGGTGTAACATAATGTATCAAAAATAATAAAATTTATTTGAAAGAAAAAAGAATATTTTTAGAAAAATTAGGTTATAAACACCTTAATATAATATTGAAATGTAGATTTTAAATTTTCATTAATTTCCCTTATTAAATTTTCTAAATAAAGTAGAAATTAAATATAACATATTCATGAAAAAATTTGATAAAAACTATTTTTGAAGAAAAAATATTTTTGAATAATTAAATGACTTGAATGAATGTTGAGAAATTAATTATTACACATTAATTAAAAAAACGTTAATAAAAACCATTATACATGTATTTCATTATGTGGGTTTTACTAATAATAATGATTAATTTAACATTTTGATTATAATTGTGTACTACATCACAATTGTTCTTGACTCAGGGTTATGTGTAAGGTTTTATATCAAATATATCAACGTCTATTTCAGTATAAATTCCTATATAATTCCAGGGTGTTCAATTATACCATCCTTAAAATAAATTCTTCCATAGGAATTTTTTTTACTCTTGTACAAATAAATTAAGATATATCTACTTCATCACATCCATGTGTTCCAATGTAGCTTCATGAAATTTCTAAATCCTCCAATGATCATTTACTAGGTAAAAGTCTTGTTCTATAGAGGATTATATCAATGATATTAGTTTTCCAACATTTTTTCTTAAAAGGAATGGTCATGCTCTGGTGGGATATCTTCAATGTTTTTTACATGTGAAGTTTTAGGTTTTGGTATTCTATAGAGAGGTACATAGAATACATAATAATATTGAGAGTGGTTTATTGGGTGTTCCCATAAATAAGCTACATTTCCTATTAAAGCATGACTCACAAAGAAACCAATATACAATGGGCCTATCGTTACCTTATTTCATAGTTTCAAAACCTTTTTATGAATATAAATTACAAGGAAAAACTTCCCACACTATTGGATTCTTTATCTCACTAACGATTGTTAGCATAACTATTATGTTTACAATGAGATTCATTTACAAGATAATGAATGGATCTAACCTTCTCTGTCATTTCCTTAACATGATAAGGTATAAATATATTTCTTTCTCCAACATCATCCCAACATGTGACATCTCTACACATCATTCCATGGAGGGATTCATATCGAGGAATCATAATGCTTGGGTGTAATTTATTTTTATAAGAAAAGAAAAATATGAGAATTTTTTGATACCAAAAAACACAGAAATACAAATAAAATTATTTCAACATACCTATTTTGTTTGAATGATACCGCTAGAATGAAAATATTTATATGTATTATAAGTAGTACTAAATCACAACTCAATATATAGCGCCTAATAAATACTTATCTAGAACATTATGTAATCCTTGGATCGTGATAAAATATAATAGTATGTGTTACCTAGGAAACGTTACCACTTCCTTAATATATATCCTGGAATGTTTATCAACTTAGAAATGTTCATTAAGTGTAATGAATTGTTTTTACATCTTATATTGATCAACTAGAACAAAAATAACATTATATCCATTATATTCTTTGGGGAGTCCATTGATGAAATCCTTGTTAATGTTTTTCCCTTTTTATTCTTGTATGGGTAATGGTTTTAACATCCCCTTAGACTTCAGTCTCTCAACCATAATATTCTAACATTATAATCATTGATAAGCATAATTGAAAATATCAATCTTTATCTTATTTTAGTAAAAATAATTATTAAAATTTCTACCATCTTCATACTTCTTGGATGAATTGAGAATGGTGAGATATGTGATCCTTATAACAGTTCCTTATTGATGGATTTTATTTATGAGACACAAAATCAGTTGTTAAACCTTATCATTTTATCTAAACCAATGTTGAACTCAGGAATATATGTATGATTATTTTATACATCCATATGTCACATCTTTGAATAATTAATAATTATATGGATATATAGGGAAACACTAATTTGTGAAGGATAACACTTCCCCCTTCTTTCAAGACATTAAGTTCCATTATTTCAAAATACCAAAAGAATGGGTCCCTTATGATCCTTATCATACATAATCTAGAATGATCCTTTAGACTAAATGTATCATCAATATTGTTCACTTTCCCTAGTTGGTAGTTTATTGAGTAGTCATAATCATTAATCAACTCCAACCATCTCCTTTCACACATATTAATCTCTTTCTAGTTGAATCTGTACTTTAAATATTTATGATCTGTATACATATCACACAATTCTCCATAATGAATATTCTTCTTGATGTTTATTGAAAATATTACTGTTCATAACTATAAATCAATAGTTGGTTAATTTTTCTCATAAAATATAAATCATCCTGATGCATAATATTTGACCATACAATTTCATTTGATAACATATCCCAACCCTTTATTTGATTAAAAACAATAAATTAGGTACCCTACTATATAATAGAGTAGTGTGAGTATAGTTTAACAATCCAGAAATCTAATTAGTTCCTTGAATTCATTTTTAAAGCCATCTTTAAAAGGGATATTTACTTCATTTTTAGTTTAGTAAGTTATTGAATTAGATTTTTTTTCTGAAATACATAAAAAATCCTTGATAATATCAATCCAATCCAAGAAAAAATTGTAATTCATTCATAGTGGTTGGTCTATTACAATGTTCAATAAGATCTATGTTTGATGTATCCACTAATATATCATCTTTTGAAATTATTTGACCCATAAATAAATCATTATGTATCCAAAATTCACACTTCGTATAATATTCATAAAGTTTCTCTTTCCAATAGGGTTTTCAGTAAAATCCCCTAGTGATCTACTTGATAATCCTTACCATTGGATTATATAATACTATTTTATATAAACACTACAATAACCTAATAAAGGCAGTATCCAAATAATGTATATATATATATATATATTAAATCCATGAAGATAACAAGGGTATTTTTAACACCAAATGAGATGACATTAAATTCATAATGTTTATACACAAATTGGAATGTTATCATGAAGTTTCTTCATTTTCACCCACAACTAATAGTATCCAGATTGAATATCAATCATGATAAAATGTTGAAGTCCTCATAATTGGTCAAAAAAATAATCGTTATAGGGATCTTGATACTTTTTCCGGATCAATTTTTTTTATGTTTCTTATAATAAAAGTAGAGTCACATTGATCCATATTTATTGTTAATTAAAATAATAGGTGTGACCCAAGGTGATTCACTTGAATGAATATATCCCGTATGAATATTGTCCAATATATTCTTCTCCAATTCCTACAACTCAATCGATGAAATTCTATGTAGTGATTTTGAAATAGTTGTAACAATGAGTATGAGTTCTATTGAAAACTGAACATCACCATTGGAATAATGACTAGGAAACTCTTCCCGAAATACATAAAAAAATTCCCATAATGTTTGAATATATTCAATATTGATTTTCCCCATGACATTTGAGATAAATACCCAATTTTAATAGTAATAATAGACCATGAAATGGATGTAATTTATATCAGGATATCACATTTATCCTCACACTGATATATAATCACATGTTGTTTTAGAATTTCATATTTTATATCCTTTCCATGTAAATTGATTTTCAAATTATATTATTAAATAATATCCATTCTAAAAATCGCATCAAATTTAAATCGAGGTGGTCCAATAACCTATTAAATTCGAACATCCCCACAAACATCAATTGGTGAGAAATCATATACCTCTAATGTGATCATCAAACTATTATTATTTTTCCTACCATAAAATAATTAATATTACTCTCTCAAATATAGTACTTAAATAGTTGGGAATACTTATTATCACTTCAGCACTATCATTACATATTAAATCCATTCTTAAAACAAAAATTAAATATATTACCATCAACAACATTTAATTTCAGAGATAATCCATAAAATCTTGAACATTATTTATAGGATATCATAAATAGGGTACATTCTTTTCAATCTATGACACCATTTTTTAACCAAGGTCAACCACTGTCATTATGTAGTCAAATCGTTCAGACTGGGTCATAATGAATATATAAATTAAACCCATCATATCCCCACATGAGTTTCAAAAATGGTGTGAGGTAAGGTATCAATCAACGAGCACCAGAATGATGATTGGCATTTACTCGACCAAAAACATTTATGGTTATTACCCATAGATTCATGTATTCCAAAATGATTTTCACTTATAGTATCAAGGTAAATATTAATTGTCATTGGGAAAATACAATCCATTATTTACCATATCATAGGATGTTATCCTATACATCTGAGAATTGTATGTGGTTTTAGTAAATATTCTTCATACTAGTTTTTAAATGTATCTAAACATTTCTTCCAATCTAAATTATAGGGACCCATAATTTTTATAAATAAAAAATTAATCATTTGAGATGAATATTCAATAAATTTTATAATTATAGATGAATGGGGACTCTGGAAGTTTAGTTTACTTGGATAAATGATTATTTAAATTGAGGTTATATAAAATAACTGTATCATTTGTTATTATATTCACAATAAATATCTCCCATGATATACTTATTAGACTTAAAAAATTTCTTCATAACCTGAGGAAGTGAAATATATTAAAGGAATAGATCAAATTCATAGTATGGGTAAAGAATAGATATCATTAAATAATCATAAGTGATCATAAGAAAAAAATAAGGGTTTTAGATCATGATCAGATGAAAAATAATCATACACATTTAGTCAGAAATCTTTAATCACAAAACCATGCGGAAGGGTTTTACAAAAGAATGACATAAGATCTAAGTGTGTGGAATTATCAATAATAAATCATGATCCATGAATATATATTATTCGAATAAGTTATAATGTTTTTTCATGGAAATAAAAATAAAAATTCATATCCTTAGTCAATGATCACGACCATGACTATCATAGTGGATTGAGTTCTCTCCCAATTCCATCATAACCTCAGTCAATGTTCATTCAAAGACTATATTATCCAAAACAGTCACTAACATAAATTTGATATATCCCCATTCAAATCCATTTTATATAATTATACACCAACAATTACCCAATTCATTAGAGGTATATAAAATTACGATACAACACATCACATAAAAATAATCATACACCTGTGTTCCAAAAGAGAATAATACATTCATCTTTTCAGAAGATCATAACCCAAGAATATATTATGGGTTTTGTAAAAATTTCATCTTTATAATAATAAAACATATTGTCAATGAATAAGATGGTAACATTGGATCATATCAAAAATAAATCATATGATACATCAAATGATGTTATTGTAGGAAAAAATTTCATTTAACGATCAATAAAATATTTTTGATGAAAATAATCATGTCATTTGAAATAACTTATTTATAATAAAAATATATTAAAAAATATAATGTACAATTTTTTTTTTGAAAAGAACCATGGAAACTTGTAATGAAATATTTAATGAATATAATATTTTTTATTATAAGGAAAACATTTCATGAAGTTTATGTTATTGAGAAACAAATTCCATCCAAATTTTTAGTAAAAAGTAATACAAAACTCAACAAGAAAGTGGTATTATGTTTAAATTAATACATTTTAATATAATGTAAAACACATTTAAAATGAATTTAATTAATATTTCACAAAAGGTAAAAACATTGATGGAATAATTTTACATAAAATATAGGCATGTAATCTGTATTTTACCGACTGAGGAGAGAAATAAATTCTATTTTTATTTACAAAATTATATAGATATAATTATAGTTTTATGAATCTTAAATAAAGTAATATTTAACACCATGATAATTTATGATGTTCATCTCTAGAAATTTTTTTTCTTGATAAATATGCTACACAATGTCTGATAAAACCATAATAAACTTTTTAATGTATTTTTATATAATGTGAAAGTGAAGACATAGTAATTGGAATGGTGGATTTGAATATGAATAAATAAATTACATTATTTTTTGATTTATAGATAAATGAAACTAATTAATGTATATAAATTTTTTAGAAATGAAATTTAAAATCCTTTTAAAGTCAAGTAGTTGTTTTTTTGAAATAGTTTTATGCGTAGAATGTGTTTTTATCTTAAAATATTATATAAATAATTATTGGAGACTTTTTTATATAAATTTATATATTATATATTCAATAATATTATTTAACATTATTCTATTTTTTTTCTTGGCAGTAGATAAGAATAAGTAATGTTTTATGCATCAAATGTATTTTTCTAACTAACAGTTTTCATCAATATTTTCACAAAAATATAAAAATTAATTTATAAAAATTATATAAATTGTATTAGGAGAAATTGATACCATATTTGGAATGAGAATATTTATATGTATACAATATGTACCATTTAATTTTAGTCATTATGAATAATAATATTGGTATATTTTATCACCTTGGTAAGGGTAAAAAAAGTAAAACATAGATACAAATTTGTATCAATTCATTTAAATTCCACTTAAAAATTCCTTATTCTTATTTGTTCAGTTTATTTCAAGCATTATTATTCAAGCCTTGGAAATAATGTCAACTTTGGAAAAAAAATTTGATTAGGACTATACAGACCGGAATTTAAATGTTATAGAATCTTGTGTAAAATTAATAACTCCCATGGATGATCTTTTCAGGTATAGAGTTTTACATAATTATGCAAGAACTATAGCGTAACAATTCAAATATATTAAAGTAGACACTTCTACTCAATATGAATTTATTTCCTAAAACAAATAACGTTTAAAAAAACATTTTTTCATTTTATGTTTAAAAATATTAACTTTTCTGTATCCACATCAACTACACTATTCTCCCTTAAATATTTTGAAAAGAATTTTAAAAAAATGGTATGATCATGAAGATATTATTAAATGGTACACAATAAAGAATGAAACTGTTAGTCCATGAATATTTGAAAAAAATGATTTTTTACACTAAAGGAAACTTTTCACACAAAAAACATAAACTCTTTAACATACCCTATGAAATGAAAAGATTCATAAAAAACATATTTGAAATAATAAATCATAAATTTAACTTGTGGTTTCTATATCTTATTTACATTTTATCATTCAAAACTACATAGGGAGGTAACCTTTATGATTAAATTTAGAATACCCATCGCAATATATTTCATAAATCTCTAAGGTGAAATCAAATCATTTTACCCCGTCTCATTACCCAATGAATTGGAGAGAAATCATCTCCTTACCCACACACCAATTATCATGGAACCACAAGTATACATAAAAAATTCCCAATAACCATAACTAAATCAAAACATATAAAATATTTTTAAAGGAAATATAACATTTCTACATTGAAATCACATTTAAATTTTTACAATGTTGGACACTCATATATGAAAAAATATTAATTGAAAATAAAAGTGTAAACATGTAAAGTAAACATTAAAAAATGTGACATAAAATTGATAAATTAGGTTCATGACATATATATTAAGTTAAACATTCCATGTTATTAAAATGATCAATCCATTTTCAATACAGAGTTAAAACTATTTAAAATAATTTTTTTCAATCAAAGTGTCCCATAACACATTGAAATATTTAATGAAATTGAAATTTTAAAGTATTAATTTCCATAGAAAGAAACTCTTACATCCATTATGAAAACATTGATAATAATAAGAATAATTTCGAATAATTAGACTTTAAATCACATAAAACAATGTTTTTGTAAAAGAGTCCCTTACAATTATGATCATTTAAATTATATGCCACTTGAAAGAAGAAAATTTTAAAAAACATTAAATAAAATGAGTATATATATTATTTGGATACTAAATGTTAATTGAGATGTATATACACTTTATAAAATAATAATACTGCATATCGTCAATAAATGACTCAATAAAAGGACATTGAGATGAAGTCTCTTTTCTTTAGTCTGACTTCTCTCATACATTCTTTGTCTTATTAATAATAATATTAGGTTATTTTATAACTTATTAAGAACAATTTTCAAGTATACTATTCATTTTATATCACTCATTTCCATGTTGTAATAATTACAAAATTATATAGGTTCACGTCATATGTTTTGTCAATATTCGGTACTTGTGTCGAAAATAAAAATGGTATGATGACAATAGTCCATGTTCCCATAATTCCTTCATCAAAAGAATAAAATTCATGAAATTTTTATCATTTTTATACTAAAATTATACCTTTAAATGAAACCATGATGTGTGGTTATAAAACATAAACTAGGTTATAAGCATGGAGACGGTATGTCGCACATACATATGAGTAAGGTTTTCCATTTATCATTGATCATTATGGAAATATGTTAAGTATTGTTTTACCGTCCCATAATGTTCAAAAAATCAATAATATAATATTGATCATTTAAACAAACTTATATATATATGTATGTATATATAATGTGGTATAATGAATAAAAACGAGTCACATCGCTTTGTGGAGGTAATAGTTCACATGTACGACCGAATGACAATATAATTTTTAGGCGCATGGAAAGTAAGAACATAATTTATATATTATTATCATAGAATAACAAATATTTCCTCAATATCACATTTGAAATTTAATTCAATTGTTATAATAAGTCATAATTGATGGTAATGAAAAATGAATTAGACTTGTTCATTGAGGTGATAATTCACACGTACATACGAATGATTAATTACATTCCCATATAATGAAAGTAGAGAGGGATTTATGTGATGATATTATCATGATAAAATATCAGTATATTGGGGATTTTGGATTTATTACTCCATAAAGTAAGAATAATATTTTAAATAAGTGGATGAAGAAATAAAATAGAAATCATTAAATAAAATGATTCCTCTTCTTCGATTGATTGGATTTGAAGAACAACTTACCACCTCTAAAAAGGCTTTTACACCAAAACAAATCCCTCAATAAAGAGTTAAGGGATTATAGGAAGGTTTTTGGGTAGATTTTGGCATATCTAAATGGTTTTTGAACTGTGAGTAATGGAGACGAATTTTGTTTTTTTTATATGATAGGGGAGGGTCACTCTTTGAATTATTAAAAGTATTGAACAAATATATATTAAATTTTCCTTAAAATTGGTACCAATATTATTTATTTAAAAGATATGATGATTTTGGGATGAATTATTATCATCTTATTAAATTTGTAATGTTTCAATTATTTTGAAATCCTTATCGTTTTGTTTTAACCCATTTTTACTCCTACCAATTTAACAAGTAATTTAAATTTGTAGGGTAAAATTAATTACCAAATCACACCAAATGGAAAATTAATGATTATTTAATGTAATATTTAGACATAAAATAAATGTTTAGGGAATTGTTTTTTTTATAAATTTTATATTATTTAATTATATATTTGATATTTAAAAATATGAATTATATTAATTTTGAAACTATTCATTACATGAGTTTTTTTAAAAATAATTAGAAAAATATTACATTGAAAAAAACTGCATTAAATCAATATTAAAATGCCAATGTAATCCATAAAATTATTGTGTGGATTGAACTATAAAAAATATATATTATTATTTATTATTAACACAATATTTTGGATTATTTCTTTAATAAATATATTACTGCATCACCCTTTTGTCGTAACTAAATTTATTTATTTAATTATGATAATTTTAAATAAATAATCATGTTGTTTGTAATCATTTTTTCATTATATGTAATATTCATAGTTTAAGTTATCAATTAAATAAAACAATATTAAAATTATTTTAGTAAGAAGCGAAATATTTATGACATATTTTCCATTAATTTAAATTAAACTAGTCCATGGCCCGTGCATACCCACGACATTATAAATGAAATCAGAACTACTAAATGAATTAGAAATATGAGAAGTGATCAATGAAAATTAATAAATAATATATTGAAATTATAAATTTATACATAGAAACAAAGTATGAAAATCTAATTTGTAGATACTTGAAATACGTCAACAGTGAAACAAAATCATTGTAAGAGAACATCAATATAGTTTCACCTTTGAAATAGAACTATGGAATGTAATTTAATGATGATAATAGAACATCAATATTATTTCAGTTGTAGATACATGTTTGACAACATAAACATGTACCATGATTTTCAACAACAGCGGGCGTGTAGATCAGATTACAATTCATGTCATCAAAATGTGCAGTCAAAAGCCTCCTAGTTCTACCATGCATCATTGACGTAGATAACAGTTTTTCATATTTGTTGACAGTTATATGGATCCCTGAAATATATAATTAGAAATAAATGTGAGTAAATGAGACATACTACTATGATAAAATAACTGGTTAATCTAGTGAATTGAAAAAAATATATATCATAATCGAATGGATTATTTGTTTACAATATTCATCTATAAAAAAACTGTAAAAAAATTCAATGAAAACAATTAAATAATATGAAAATGAAAAATCACTAATGATTGAAATAAATAATATAAAATGGTAAGATCATAGACTCTATCAGAAAACAATCATGACATATTTGAAAAACTGAAAGCTATTTAAGTGGAGAAATAATATAATCCACACATCCGGCCTGGGGCTTTACCTCTCCCCTGCTTAGCACGTCGGCAATACCCTAACCCTCCCCTGCCCTCTGCCCTCCAGTCCATCACCCCCCCATCCAGCCCTTCCCAGAATTGCAGCTGTCACCTGTCCATTTCCCCTCCTCTCCCCCACGTCCCAGACCCTCTTCTCCACCCTACCCTACCCAGCCCCTGCCCTCCCCCCTGCGAAGGTACTCCCCTCCCCCTTGGCGAGCTTGTCATCTCCATTCCCCGCACGTCCTCCTACCCCCATGCATAGCTCTCCCCCTCCCCTCCCCAATCTCGTACCTTTCCTTCCTCCCTGACCTAGCCCCTCCTTGGCCCCCCCCACACCCTGCCCAGCATATCACCCCCCCTCCCCACTCCTCTATTTGTTGTCCCTCTCCTGCCCAGCCCCTCCCTTCCCCTCACCCTTCCCATCTTGAAACCCCCCCAATTTACTAACACGTCCTCATACCCCCTACCCAGCTATACCCCACCCCTCTCCCCTCTGATTATCTGCCACCCCATCCCAACACCTCTCCCTCCCTCGTCAGCCTCCCCCATGACTAGCCCCTTCCCCCACCAGCCCCCCCTGCCCAACCCCTTCCCCCTGCACTCTCCCGCATTCCAGCCCCTCCCCCCATTACCCCCCTACCCAAACTCATCCACCACCAGGCCCTTCCCCCTGCACTCATCTTCCCCTCCCCTCCCCTCATCTACTCTCCAACCTACACAGATCCTCCCATCCGCTTCCCTTCCCACTAACCAGAATCTCTTCCCACCCTTTCCTACCCCCTCTACCTCCCCCTCCTACTCCCCCTACCCAGTTCCTTGTCTCCCCTCCCCTCTAACAATATTTTCTTCCCATCCCTTCCCAACAGCTCAACCTCTCACCTATTCCTACCCCTACCCAGCCCGTTCCCACAGCAGCCCCCCTCCCTAGATATCCCCCTCCCATCCCCCCCTCACCAGCTCTTCCATCATGGACCTGCAATTCCCTGCCACTATGTTTTAACACTTCATCCAATATAGATACTCATCTTAAAGTAATGGATTAAAACTATCTAGCCCATTTATATTTCTATGTAAAACAAAATCAAAACCACGAATTAAGAATCATAAATATATACACTAATTTAAAACAACTATTGAAGTAAGTAATTCAGCACAGAATACTGATTAGTTTATACATTGTTACCTTTTAATAACAATGAAAAAATGCAATACCTTCTTTCAAATATGAAATATGCATATGATAATATCACCAGTAACATCACAACATTGGTTAGTGTAGTCAAAAAATAAAGTCTAAGATAGCCAATCTTCATGTGTTGTGTAATGTAATTCATAAAAACCATCAAATGAGCCAATAAAAATGCAATGCATAACATTACATAAGCATGTACTTAGAATACCTACATGGAGATCCTTGCTATACACCCCCACCCGATGTTGCTGTTGAACCTTCCCACAAAAATTATAATTAGAGAATCCTAAAATTAATGGCTAACTGGAAATCTTTAAATTTTAATGATAATAAATCCTGTATATAACAAAAAACACATGCATATTCATGTTGACCATCTATATATTTAAGTCACTAAGATAATAACCAGAAACATGATAAAAAAGCATTACAGAGGGCCTTCTCCCTTGCCCAGCACCACCCCCAGCAGGTCCGTCCCCCCTTCCAACGCGTCCTCAATCCTTCCCATCACCGCCCCCACCCATTCCCAGCCCCTCCCCTCCCCTCCCCTCACCCTGCACAACCCCTTCCATACCCTCCCCCATAGAAGCCTGTGATTCCACCCCATCCCAGCACCTCCCCCTTCCAACTCAACCACCCTCCTTCCCAGCACCAACCCCACCAGGCCCCTCCTACCTACCCAACCCCTTTCCCATCATCCCCCACCAAGCCCAACCTCCCTACCCTACCCCATATCCCACCAGCACTGAAATAAATCAACTAATGGTTGATATGTAATATAGAATGAATAAACTAAGTCATATGACAGAAAATAAATTAGAAGATACAATCACCTGATACCGTATTACCTTTCATATCGGCAGAACATATCAGTCATTCTTTTTTGTTTTTTCTTATAATTTATCCTACATTCAGATTTCCATATTATTTTCCTGACTTGTTCTACCATCCCTTTCTTGTGGGATATGATGATATTGCTCAATAAAATATTCATTATGAAAATTAGTCATTAGGTTTTTCTCCATATAGAACATAGTTAATAGAAGCATTAGATCTAAGAGAAATTACAATGTAGGTTGAAAATATAGACTTGTAAAGAAAATTCTAAGGGAGAAAATATTTATATACCTGAATACTTGATGATACCGTAGATGATGTTTCAAATATAGAGTCACCATTTTCACTGAGTTGAAATGATTCAACAATCTGATGATTCTATGGTAGAACAAGAAAGCATTAATCAAGTTGCATGTTCATTACACACATGGATGTAAAAATGATGATAATGGAATATATTATACCTGACTAAATTCATGCACACTAATTAAATTTGGAAATCCACTCCTCTGATGATTCTTTATATAAATAATAAAATAAATAACTATTTGCAGTCTATCCAAATTAATGAAATTAAGGATATGTAATAGAAACTACTTGAAAATCCGTAAAGCTATCATTGAAATCATTGATGTAGTTTTCATTATCGGTAATGAATATCACCTTGTATGAGTTTTTTTCAACTAAATAGTGATTATTCATAATATTATGGTTTCCCACTTCAATTAAAAGGAGAACCCTTTTTTATTTGAAAGCAGTCAATTTAGTAGCATAATCGTGTTCATCATCAGAATTATTTAAGAAAAAAATAAATGTTAGTTTAAATCAAGCGAACATATTTTTTCATCATGCTAGATTATTATCCAGTAGTACCTGGATGAAATAATATTGCAGATCTGAAGGAGTTTTTCTCACAAATTTCATTACTTGTTTATCCAATAGGACAACCGATAAGGAGTCCACGGAATCAATCACAAATAGCCGCACTCAAAATCTTTTGATTTATAAATATAATTATAAAGGGATTTAGGATAAGTAAAATTAATTACTTTTGATATATAAAATAACTAATAAACAATTAAGAATAAGAACAAATAATAAAAAGGGAACAGTGCAAGTTACAGATATCTTGCGGTTGCTGCACGAAATTTTTCCATCAACATTATGCACTTTTTTCATGCAAGAATTGCATGAATCATTCAACCAATGTTGAGTTGTTTGAATTTTTTTATGGTGACAGAAATAAAACACTATATAGGCTATCCAACATTGAGAATAATATAGATAATGAAATTTTACAGTACTATCCGAGTACATCAAGAATATTAAAGTGCATAATTTAAATTGTAAATTTTCTATATACTACATACCTGATCACAATTCTTGACTTTAGAAATGGTTTTTTATTTTCCCAATAAAGAAATGGTGTAGATAATGAAGATGGGTTTGTTGGTGCTCAACTTCAATTCTCCTATGCAATTATAAACATACATATAAAAATTGAAAAATGAAACTCAAATGTCAAACATAATATCTACATCTATTATATAGTAAAAATTAGAAAGCATATAAAAAATGACAATTAAATCATCTTCCTAGAGCACCATTTTCAGAATGATTCAACATCGTCAATATCAAGATTGAAAAGGATTTTCATCGCATTAATGGAAGTTGAATGTATAATAGAGTCTGAAAGTAGTTTTAAAGTGAATTCATTTGGAATACTAGTTTAAAACTTTTAAAATCATTGAATACACGAAATGGCAATAAGTCACTGTGTTATTAGAGAGCATATTATTTAATTTCATAACTCTAACAATTTTCGATATTAAAAAAGATGATGAACATATAATTTCTTCCAAGTAAGATGACATCTGGTTAGCATAGTCACCCCATAAACTGCATTTATGTTGTATCCCACTACAAGAAAATATTTAGCACATAATATTAAAAATAAACAGTGGTTCAGTCATACTAAAAAATAGTAATGACTAACCATTCATCCTGTAAGAAAATTTGCATCATGAAATTGAAATTACCCAATGCTTTAAGAGGATGTGAGAAACATAAATATCCAAGAATTTCTAAAACATATAAGAAAGAAGAAAAGATTCTGAACTGCAATCTAATAATAGTTGACAGTAATTGTGACGACCCGTCCTCAGGGCCCGTGCCGTGACTACCCCAAGCCCGCCTTCCATAGGATAGGGGCTGGCGACTAGCACCAAGGTGTGATTCTCGGTAAAAAGGGAAGGCATTGCCTTTGTAAAGTAACAAACACCACAGAGCAAGCAAGTAGAAGTAAACACTATGTAAAAACTGGGTACAATAGTAAGTGCGGAAAAGTAAGTGGGCCAGAATACAAACCCAATCGGAAAGTAAAGTACAACTGAAAAAGGGAGTACAACTACTGAAAAGTAATGCCGCAGCCTCGAGCCGTCCACTAAAAGTCCCACCTGAAGGGTGGGTACAAATAGCCTCCACAGCTCCTCGGGTCCAGCCGTCTGCTCCGTGTACGTCCCGCCCAATGGTCCACCTCCAGGTACCGACCTTCTCCGCAAGCCTCAACCACGATTAGCGTTGTCCATCATCTACATCCAACACAACGTAGTGCGGGCATAGCCCATGCAGGGGTGAGTATAAGCTACTCAGTAGGGACCCTGAGACCTCCGAAGGTCTCCCAGAATCCACAAAGGATAATCCAAAAAGGAAGATACAATCACAAAGTAACATCCGACACCACTTAGGCATATGCCCATACGTATACCTAAGTCATCAATTCATGTTCGGCTCCAACATCTGAGCTCAAGTACAACCCATTCCACAGAGTAAAACACAACCCAATCCACACAGGAAAGCATTACTTAATCCACATAGGATATCAAGTCAATTTTATCGAAGATAAGGATTGAATGTCAAGATTCAGATCACATAGGAATACTTCTTCGTATGATGATAGAGATGATCAGATGTATCCCCTGATACATCTAAGTGGTCGGACCCACACATGATCGATAGGTACTAACCCTCGCAATGACCCACAAAGGATCGATAGGTAACTAACCCCCGCAATGATCCACACATGATCGATAGGTAACTAACCCCCGCAATGACCCACACAGTACCAGACCCACATAGGATCTGTAGGCGCTGGCACACACAGGACTGTTGAGCGCTGACCCACACAGTATCTGACCCACACATGATCGGTAGCACTGATCCATGTAGGGTTGCTGAGTGCTGTAGTCGTCGTCATCGAATCCACAGAGGATTTCTGTACAGTCGTCATTGTCGTCGCAGTCACAGCTAGCTCTAGGGTTCCCGCACACAGCAAGCTCGTTCTGGAGGGTCTGCTCCACGATCCAAGGGGATGATACATTAACTGATACATTGTCTGGAGTTGATGTATCCAAAAGTTCCGTATCGTCAACAGGAAGTCAACGTCACAGACGGCGCGTCAATCGGACGCCTGGTCTGAGTGTTATTAGCTTTTTGGTCCCAGGGCCCCGGTTGGTTTTTAAGTCAAAACCACCCCAACCTTACACCAACTGTGTCCAAACCACGAGCATAGTAAGCCAAAATGTCCGTCTCACTAAGAGAAATCCATCAAAGTCGACGGCACGTCAATCGATCGTTCGGAGCACAAGTTATATGTGTTTCTGCTCCGAGGGCCTGGTTGGATTCATGTACGAACCAACCCGACCGAACCCAAAGTACTCCGAAACCTTGAGTGTAATTTACTGAAACTACCGTCTCAATCGAAGGATCACTACACAACAGATGGTGCGTCGATTGCAGGTCCGTAGCCAATGTTATGGGAAACAGACCGAAAAAGTCAGGTATTAGGGGGTTCGGGCCCGGTCCGACCCGGCCCGGTACCCCCTAGGTCGGCCCGAACTGGGTCAAGCCGACCCAGGCCAGGTCCATCCCGCTTGGGTGCGGCATGGCCGGGCCTGGGCACGGCCCGACCCGGCCTCGGCGCCACCCGACCTGGCGGTCCGGCCGGGCGGTTCGACCCGACGCGCTGGCGCTGGCCACACGACTGCGAAAAGGGGTGCCCCCCTCTTTAATGAAACTGCGAACCCGCGTGGGGGCCGCCCCTTGCCAACGGACGCGGACGAGCGCCGCGTCCCGCCTCCCACGGTCCTGCGCGGTTGCGGGACCAGCGGCCTGCCGCCGCGGCTTCAGCCGCGGAGGGCCTTCCCGGCGGCGCGCAGGGCACCGCCGCCTCCGGGAGGCCGGCCGGTGCCGGCCGCCCCCTCCGGCTGCCGGCGCCACCGTGCCAGCTAGGCGCGCTGGCGGTGTTTTCCAAGGATCATCGAACGAGCTCTGGTGGTCAGTTTTGCGTGCCATCTTCACCAACGGCTCTCCCGAGATCGGTCCTTCACTGCAAAGACCTCAAAACGCCCTTGCGGCCTGCTTGGTCGTTGCCCGCCGATCCGCACACCAAGAAAAAAGAAACTGTGGGTTTGGACTTGTTCGTTGGTCCACACCCACCGCGTTAGCGGTTTAAATAGCTTCCGACAAATTTTAAACACATGCCGAGGATATAAATCCCATAGATTTAATTAAACCAGAACCCCTACCTCAAGCGTCGTCGAGCGGGGGTTCATCGTGGAATTGCAGGTCGTGGAAGAAGGCGTCGCGGAAGGGGGATCATCATGTCGCAAAGAATGGATTCTTCGATGTCACGTCGTCGATCTCCGAGTATTCGGTGTTCTTGTCGACCTTCGTCGGAGGTCGGCGGTCTTCACGTTCTTCGTGTTCTTCACGTTCTTCGTCGAGAAAAGAGTGCTTCACGGCATGAGTGATTTCTCCCAGACCTGTCACAACCCAACAACCCTTAATAAAATAAGAGTTGTCTTATTTTATTTACACACAAGCCAACGTTTTGAATTTCAAAAACGAAACAATCAATTAAGTGAATTTATTGCAACGTTTAAACCGCCAAATTAATGAGGCGTTTATTGTCCAGATTAAACACAAGGGTTGACTTCATTAAGAAGGGGGTACAGGTGCATTACATAAACAAAGGAGGGGGTTGAGGAAGAAAAGAAATGGTGGGTCTCATGTGGGCCCAACCTCACAAATATCTTAACAAGTGGGTAGGATATTGTGGGTCCCACACTATCCACTTAACTCAGGTTATGAAAAATAAAATAAAAATCGGTTGCACCACTTTTATTTTATTCCATAACTTAACCCCAAAAATTAAAACCACAACCGAGAAAATGAAACTCCAGAAAAGGTGTTTCTATGCAATTACCGGCACTGTGATTCCATCGGTGCCCTCGGAATTCGATTCCGAGCACCGGTTCAAAAGATAGAAAAACCCACTCATTCATTCAATGAAGGTACCCGAGCTAAACTTCGGAAAAATATTCCGGGAACACCGGGCCTCGGAATTAGGTTCCCTCAAAAACTGCATTCTTGTAAAATCCCAAAGAAAATTAAGAAAAAAAGTTTCCTTGAATTTTACGGGTGTTTACATTACTCCCACCTCAAGGCTTTATGTCCCCGTAAAGATACATCAAAAACTAGGGAAACAAATGTGGGTACTGAGCACGCATCTGAGCCTCCCGCTCCCAAGTGCTCTCATGGAGGTTCCCGTGCTGGCATCTGATGAGCACTAAGGGAATCAACCATCCACATAGGAACCGCTCCTGTCGATCCTCAATCTCCACCAGGATCTCCACAAAATTCCCCCCCTCATCATTGTCCAGCTCCCCATGGTCAATGATATGCGTCGGGTCATGCACGTATCTCCTCAGCTCGGATACATAGAAGATGTCATGCACCCGGTGCGACTGAGGTGGTAGATCCAGGTGATAAGCCACCTCGCCAATCCTGCTGCGGACCTGGAAAGGTCCGATGAAGCGCGGAGATAACTTTCTGCCTAGGACAAATCTCCGTAATCTACGTCGAGGTGAGACCCGTAAGGAAACATTGTCGCCATCCTCGAACTCCAGTGGCCTCCGCCTCCTGTCAGCATAAGACTTCTGCTAGCTCTGAGGTGTCCTCATCTGCTCTTGGATGAAATGGACCTTCAATGATGTGGCCTGGACCATCTTCGGTCCCACAAGTATTTACTCCCCAGGGTCTGTCCCACACAATGGAGATCTGCAAGGTCATCCATACAACACCTCGTAAGGTGCCATCCCGATGGTGGAGTGGTAGCTGTTGTTGTACTCGAACACCACCAAGGGTAGGTGGTCCTCCCAGCTGTGACCAAAGTCGAGGAAACATTCACGGAGCATGTCCTCAAGAGTCTGAATGGTCCTCTTCATCTGACCATATGTCTGAGGGTGAAAGGCGGTGCTCAGACATAGCTACGTCACGAACGCCTCCTGAAACACCTTCCAAAGCCGGGAAGTAAAGAGAGCATCTCGATCGGAGATGATAGATGATGGAACACCATGAAGTCGTACAATCTCCTAAACGTAGAGACGTCCCAAGCTGTCCACTGAGCCATGCTCTATGATGGGTAAGAAGTTAGCCGACTTGGTGAGTCGGTCGACAATCACCCAAATTGAGTCGTGACCTATGGAAGTGCGTGGTAGTCCAGTCACGAATTCCATAGATATGCCATTCCACTTCCACTCCGGGACCTCCAAGGGTTGTACCAAGCCTGCTAGTACCTGGTGCTCTACCTTCACCTGCTGGCAGGTGAGGCATCGAGAAACGAACTCTACCACAACCTTCTTCATGTCCAGCCACCAGTGCTGTCATCTGAGATCCTGGTACATATTCACCACTCCAGGATGTAACGGCAAAGGGGAAGTGTGAAACTCTCTCAGCACCTCCTCCCGTAAAGCAACTGGTACCATGGTACGTCATATGAAAAGGACTTCATGCTCTCTTCCTAAGGATAAACCATCAGGTGCATGTCCTGAGGATATCTGTGCACACTGCATCTCACAGTCGGCATCCCCACGTTGTGCCTCTCTGACCTGCTGCAGTATTGGAGGAGTGACTGTGAGTGACCGAAGAAAGGCTGCTCCATCTCTATCCATGAAGGATATCTGCAAAGTGGCTAGCTTCTCTGTCACCTCCCCAAGTAGTTGGATGCCTGTCCTCCTGCTGAGAGCATCGGCTACTACGTTCCCCTTCCCAGGAGTATAGACTATCTCAAAGTCATAGTCCTGGAGGAACTCGATCCATCACCATTGTCTCAGGTTCATATCCTTCTGCGATAAGATGTACCTGTGACTCTGATGGTCAGAATAGACTATAAAGCGCTCACCCATCAGATAGTGTCGCCACATCTTCAGTGCGAAAACCACTACTGCTAACTCCAGGTCATGGGTAGCTTAGTTCTTCTCATGCTGTGTTAAATGACGTGATCCATAGGCGATCATGGACCGCTCCTACATCAGTACACATCTGAGTCCGGTCCCTGATGCATCGCAGTAGACTACGTACCCTACTCCCTTCTCTGGTAGCCTCAATATAGG
Organism: Viscum album; assembly: GCA_963277665.1. Classification (NCBI taxonomy): domain Eukaryota; kingdom Viridiplantae; phylum Streptophyta; class Magnoliopsida; order Santalales; family Viscaceae; genus Viscum; species Viscum album. The sequence continues at coordinate 196,232,116 of OY728121.1, read as the reverse complement.
CGCACTGGTCAATATCTGTCTCCTCTCTTGGAAGCTCTGTGGACATCTGTCTAACCAGAAAAATGGTTTCCCCTTCTTCTTCAAAGTTGAGAGTGGTGCCGCAACTCTGGAGAAGTTTGGCACAAATCTCCAGTAGTACCTAGCTAGTCCCAAGAAACTCCGCACCTCCGTCACGCTCTTGGGTGGCTACCAAGCTAGCACTACCTCGATCTTCGCATGATCCACCACAAATCCCACCTTAGAGATGACATGTCCCAAGAAGTGGACCTCGCGTATCCAGAACTGACACATCGAGAGCTTTTCATAAAGCTGGTGCTCTCGGAGTGTGTCTAGTACATCCCGCAAGTGGTAGGCGTGCTCCTCCTCAGTCGTAGAGTATATCAAAATTTCTTCGATGAAGACCACAACAAATAGATCGAGGTATGGCTGAAAGATCCTGTTCATGAGGCCCATGAACACTACTGGAGCATTGCTTAGGTCGAATGGCATAACCATGAACTCATAGTGGCCAAACCGACATTTGAAGGCCGTCTTCTGCATGTCCTCATCCCGAATGCTAAGCTGATGATAGCCTGATCTAAGGTCTATCTTCGAGAACCACCGTGATCCCATCAGATGATCGAAGAGGTCATCAATCCTCGGTAGCAGATACTTGTTCCTCACTGTCACCTAGTTCAGGAGACGATAGTTGACACAAAGTCGCAAGCTCTCGTCCGCCTTCTTGGCGAACAAAATCGGGGAAGCCCAGGGTGAAACACTGGGCTGGATGCATCCCTTTCCCTGCAAGTCCCCCAACTGTACTCGTAGCTCTCGAAGCTCAGCGGGGGACATCTGATATGCTGGAGTGGATATCGAGGTTTTCCCGGGGTACATGTCAATATAAAAGTCTACCTCTCTACGAGGAGGTAGTCTTGGAACGTCGTCGGGGAAAACGTCCGCATACTGATGCACCACTGTAAGAAAACCAGGACTCCACACGTCAACTTCTCCTTGGATGAGGCTATCCAACTAATGAGTGATGGGCTGTCCTCTCCTCTATGAGCGTCCATCATATGCTGTGAAGGCTCCGTTCTCGCTGGTGAAGGTGAAACTGCTCCCGTCGGTGCGTACACATCGCACATCGTGCCTAATACAGTCGATCTAAGCATGGAATGTAGATAAAAAATCCATGCCCAAGATGATGTCATAAGGACACGACCCCGCGACAAGAATATCCCAGCCGAAGCTCTCGCCTCCTAGAGTAAGCTCACACTACCGACACCAGTGCGTAGTTGTCGAGTCTGCCCCCGTATGAGTATCTAGCCACAAGGATCGAGCCAACAGCTATGTCAGAATCTCCGAGCACTGAACAAGGGCATCAGTAATGAAAGAATGACTCACTCCTGTGTCTACAAGAACTGCAGCAAAGATGGAATAGACATAGATAATACCTTGATTCATCTCTGGTGCGCCGTGGTCGTAGGCCTGCACTGCCAGGAGCTGTGCCTATCCATTCCCTCCAACTCCCTGTGGTCAGGGTGGACCTCCTGGGGGTGGTGGTGGTAGAGCCTAAAAGCATCGCACACCACCTGCTGCTCGACCAGCTCCTCTGCCTCATCTTCCTGCTCCCTGTGGACTGCCACAGTCGACCCTCTACCTCTGCCTGGGTGGTCCCTCAACCGTATGCTGCTCCTCGGCACAGCGGGTCGGGCAGTCACGAGCCATGTTTACCTGCGCGCCACATGCATAGCACTGTCTGCCTCTCGAAAGACTGGCTCCATGCTGAGTGCACCGCACCTCTGAGCCAGTGTCCTGTGGTCGTCCGCCTGAGGGTCTTGTCCACCGGGACCCACGAGTCATCCGTCGACTTCCTGTTGTAGAAGACTCCGCTACGTGCCGCCCTGCGGTAGGTCTCGCTGTTGAAGTAGGCTCAGCAATGAAGTTCTCGATGAGAAGGGCTCGCTCTAGTACCCCTGCCTGTGTCGGAATGCTGAGGGAGATCAGTGATTCCCTGATCTCATGCCGCAATACCAGCTCAAATGATCAGGCCTGGAAGAATGGGTCCCGTACCATGTCTGTCGAATAGCACGAGAGATCGGTAAATCTCACGGAGTATTAGGCGACCGTCAAGCTACCCGGACACTGCTGTAGAAGCTCCTGGATGCACACCGCACAGAGGGTGGCTGGGATGAACTCCGAGCGAAAGAGGATCTCAAAGTCCGTCCAGAGGAGAGATGCCTTGTCGTGCACCTGGAGCCTCATGATCGACCATCTGCCTGCTACCGCGTTCAGGGAACTCGCTGCAAGGACAACCATGAGGTCTGCTGGTGTCCCTACCAAATGTAAAACTCACACAAATGCCTCCAGCCAATCCTCGGCTGCCTGAGGGTCCGTCTCCCTACGGAACCTAGGCAGTTTCTGATGTTGAAACTCGTGCAGTGCACTAAGGAGACGTGCATCGTCAGCGGCTCAGGCTAGTAGCATCGGTGGCTCGGCAGGTATAGATACCACCTATGCCTCTGCTGTCATAGGGCCCCGTACCGAGGCCTTGTCGCTCAGTGGGCTGTCGTCACGCACATCGCTCGAAACCCTAGCTGGCTGCCGTCGTGGGGCCATCCTGAAAAGAGACAGGTGCGCCACAGTCAGTACAGTATACCTAGTGAGCTGACACAATGTAATCACAATGAAAACTTGAAACACACATGCAATTAATGTTTTCGTGCATTAAGTCAGAAATCAGAAGTCAGGGTCCTGGTGTACGGATACGTCGGCCGCCACATCAACACTGGAATCCCTAGACTGATAACCACACTCAATACCCTTAACACCATTTCTTCACATAGAATAAAGATCAGAGTCCTGAGTTCTGCAGTAGAACAAAACACCTCTGATACCAATTTGTCATGACCCGTCCTCGGGGCCCGTGCCGTGACTACCCCATGCCCGCCTTCCATAGGCCAGGGGCTGGCGACTAGCACCAAGCGTAATTCCCAGCAAAAAAGGGAAGGCATTTCCTTTGTAAAGTAACAAACACCACAGAGCAAGCAAGCAGAAGTAAACACTAAGTAAAAACTGGGTACAATAGTAAGTGAGGAAAAGTAAGTGGGCCAGAATACAAACCCAAACTGAAATAAAAGTACAACTGAAAAAAGGATTACAACAATTGAAAAGAAAAGCCGCAGCCTCATGTCGTCCACTAGAAGTCCCACCTGAAGGGTGGGTACAGATAGCTTCCACAGCTCCTCGGGTCCAGCCATCCGCTCCGTGTACATCTCGCCCAATGGTCCACCTCCACGTACCGACCTGCTCCGCAAGCCTCAACCACGATCAGCGCTGTCAGTCGTCTGCAACCAACACAATGTAGTGCGGGAATAGCCCGTGTAGGTGTGAGTATAAGCTACTCAGTAGGGACCCCGAGACCCCCGAAGGTCTCCCAGAATCCACAAAGGATACTCCACAAAGGACGATACAATCACAAAGTAACATCCGACACCACATAGGTATATGCCCATACATATACCTAAGTCATCAATTCTCGTTCGGCTCCAGCATCCGAGCTCATGTACGACCCAGTCCACACAGGAAAACACAACCCAATCCACATAGGGAAGCATAACGTAGTCCACAAAGGATATCAAGTCAATCTTATGGAAGATAAGGATTGAAAGTCAAAATTCATCTCACACATGAATACTTCTTCGTATGACAATAGAGATGATCATATGTAGCCACTGATTTATCTAAGCCATCGAACCCACACATGATTGATAGGTACTAACCCCTCAATGACCCACAAAGGATCGATAGGTAACTAACCCCCGCAATGACCCACACAGGATCGATAGGTAACTAACCCCCGCAATGACCCACATAGGATCATACCCACACAGGATCTGTAGGCGCTGGCTCACACAGGACGGATGGGCACTGTCCCACATAGGATCTGACCCACAGAGGACCGGTAGCACTGATCCACGTCGGATCGCTGAGTGTTGTAGTCATTGTCGTCGAATCCATAGAGGATTTCCGTACAGTCGTCATCGTCGTCGCAGTTGCAGCCAGCCCTAGGGTTCCCGAACACAGCAAGATCGTTCGGGAGGGTCCGCTCCACGAGCCGAGGGGCTGATACATCAACTGAAACATAGTCCAAAGTGGATGTATCCAAAAGTTCCGTATTGTCTATAGGAACACAACGTCACAAACGGCGCGTCAATCAGATGACCTGGTCTGAGAGTTATTTCCTTTTTCGTCCCAGGGGCCCGGTTGGTTTTTATGTAAAAACCAACCCGACCATACCACAACTGCGTCCACACCTCGAGCGGAATAAGCCAAAAGGTCCATCTCACTAAGAGAAATTCAACAAAGTCGACGAAACGCCAATCGGACGTCCGGAGCTAAAGTTATAAGTGTTTCCGCTCCGATGGCCCGGTTGGTTTCGTGTACGAACCAACCCGGCCAAACCCAAAGTAATCCGAAACCTTGAGCGAAATGTATCGAAATGACTGTCTCGATCCAAGGATCGCTATGCAAATGACGGTGCATCGATCGGAGGTCGGTAGACCATGTTATGGGAAACACACCGAAAAAGTCCGCTATTAGGGGGTTCGGGCCCGGTCCGACCCGGCCCGGTACCCCATGGGTCGGCCCGAACTGGGTCGCCCCGACCTGTGTCTGGGTCCATCCCAGCCGGCGTGGCCTGGGCCGGCCTGGGTGTGGCCCGTCCTGGCAGTCCGGCCAGGTGGCTTGGCCCAGCGCGCTGGCGCTGCCCACTTGAATGAAACTGCGGCCCCGCGTGGGGGCCGCCCCTTGCCAACGAATGTGGCCGAGTGATGCATCCCACCTCCCTCAATCCCGCATGGTCGCAGGACCCGCGGCCTGCCACCCCAGCTTCAGCCGCATCGGGCCTTCCCGAAGACGCGCCGGGCACCGCCGTGCCGGCGAGGCGCGCCGACGGTGTTTTCCGCGGACCACTAGACGAGCTCCGGTGGTCAGTTTTCCCTGCCATCTTCGGCAACTGCCCTCCCGGGACCGGTCCATCACTGCGAAGACCTCAAAATGCCCTTGCAGCTTGCTTCATCGTTTCCCGCCGATCCGCACACCAAGAACGAAGAAACGGTGGGTTCATACTTGTTCGTTGGTCCACACCCACCGCGTTAGCATTTTAAACAGCTTCTGAAAAATTTTAAACATTTTCCGAGTATATAAATCACATATATTTAATTAAACCAAAACCCCTACCGCAAGCATCGTTGAGCGAGGGTTCGTCGTGGAAGGGGGATCGTCGTGTCGCAGAGAAAGGCTTCGTCTGCGTCGCGTCGTCGATCTCCAAGGATCCGACGTTCTTGTCGACCTTCGTTGGAGGTCGGCGTTCTTCGCATTCTTTGTGTTCTTCGCGTTCTTCAGGTTCTTCGCGTTCTTCGCCGAGGAAGGAGTGCTTAACGGCTTGAGTGATTTCTCCCAAACCTCTCACAACCCAACAACCCTTAATAAAATAATATTTTTCTTATTTAATTAACACACAAGCCAACGTTTTGAATTTAAAAAATGAAACATTCAATTAAGTGTATTAATTGCAACGTTTAAACCGCCAAATTAATGAGGCGTTTATTATCCAGATTAAACACAAGGGTTGACTTCATTAAGAAGGGGGTGTGAGTGCGTTACTTAAATAAAGGAGGGGGTTTAGGAAGAAAAGAAATGGTGGGGATCATGTGGGCCCCACCTCAAAAATATCCTACCAAGTGGGTAGGATATTGTGGGTCCCACATCATCCACTTAACATTGGTTAAGAAAAATAAAATAAAAATAGGTTGCACAACTTTTATTTTATTCCTTAACTTAACCCAAAAAATTAAAAACTACCCCCGAGCAAAAGCAACTCCGAAAAAGTGTTTCTAAGAAATTACCAGTGCTGCGATTCCATCGGTGCCCTCAGAATTCGATTCCGAGAACCATTTCATGTAGTAAATTGTTGTACTGATCAATAGACAAACTGTAGTTAAGAAAGAAATTTCCTTGAATTTTACGGGTCTTTCCAGTAATCCATAAAATGATGTATTGATCAATAGACAAACTGTAGTTAATGTAGTAAAATGTCACCAAAATCTCAATAAACTTTTACCTATTAATTGTTTTTATGGAACCCTTATCTGAATTATCTCTTTAACAATGTAAAATAAAAATAGAAATGTTGGAGCGGTTCATCACATGGCCGGACATGTGTTGTTGATGTGAATACTACTCGACATGCATGTCTAGTTCCTAAGTACGAACCTTGATTTGCAGCTATCTGTATGTTCTGTATGAAATATCACATCTATTCCCACAATATACTTTTGAAATTAGATAGAATATGACACCTAGTAATAGTAGATTGTATCATCTCTTTCTACAGAAATAAATTTCTATCAACGTCAAAAATTGAATGAAATAATAATCAACATGACAAATATGTGTTATACTTGAAATGAGAAGAGAAATGAAATAGATTAAAGATAATACGAACTATCTTTTTATTCTGAAATACCATGTATATCTCAGAGAATCATATCAATCGCAACAACATCATTGGAGTACCTGGAGGATGGGTTGCACCACAAATTCAAGAAACTCCCTTATATCTTCAATGTCTCATCGGTATTGGGTGTGATATCATTCAAAGGGGTAATTGATCATGACATTTTGGTATAAATGTGTTGTTTAAATTTTTTTACAAAGAGATCGTAATCAGAAACATTGATATTCATAAAATCAGACATAAATAAGTTGATCAGAACCGAACATTGACGATTTTACATATAATTTAACATATACATAACACAATCCATGAAATATTTATTTATAGACAATATTTTTTGTGGATTCATGAGTTGTGGGATTATTATCACCAACTACTATTTTCAAACCTAATGGTCATGTTAATCTAGATAGAGCAACATGTAATTGACCATGACAAAACAATGGTTTTCAAATATACAACCCAACTGAAGGTAGTGATTGTCGTTGACTTTTGTTAATAGTAATTGCATAAGAAACAGTCAAAGGATATTGTCTTCTTTGTAGATTGAAAGGCCACTGATAGTCGGAGTGTGTCATATTTAGTCTTGGAATGAAAGCATGATATCCTGAATTACAGGGACATAGAATTATTGCTCTGATGACATGATCTCCCAAGTGGGTAACAATCAAGTTAGTTCCATTACATAATCCCACAGATTGATCTACATTTCGAAGAATCAAGAAAGGAACTGCAATTTTGAGTGTAATTTTATGGGAAACCATCCCTGAAACAATAATCCCATTTAACTTATCAGATGTGTAAATGTTTTCCGGCCTATCTATATCAAAATTTTCTCCACAAACTGAATCCGAGATGAAATAATCTTTGAATTCAGAACATGTGAGGGACATCATATAAGCATTTACTTCTTCAATAATATCCTGAGTAGGAGATAAGATGGCACAATCTTTAAGATAATTAACATCATCATGGTTACAGATGATGTTGGTATAAGTATGTTCAACAATTTCAGAAATAGGATCTTCATTCAAATTAAGAAGATATGTAAATGGAATTGGAATTGTAGCTTCACCATCATTCGGTTCTACAATGAAACCTTCACCAATATCTAATGTTCATTTTTACAATTCAAGAACCTCATCTAAAATTGTAGAAGAATTTGAAATCACTCTCATGTTCCTTGTTAGGGTTAGAACACGACAATGTTGTGACAAGTATGAAGAAGCTATACTTGAAGAAACCATTTCATTTCTGTTACCACCTGGTACGACTTGCAATATTTTCCGGAAATCCCCACCCAACACAACAGTTATGACACATAATGGAAAGTTTGAGGCATTTTTATTTTTTATCGACATTATATATTTTAATGTATGATCAACATCTTCAGAAATATTCTTATCAAACAATGGTTCCTCATCACAAATATTAAGCTTTGTTAACTATAGAAGATCTGCGACATCACTGCCTTGTTGAATATTGCAAACATGGTTTTCTGAAATAGAAATCAGAATTCGAATTTTGGAATGTGCTGTCCTCCCACCAGGTAGCATTAATGATGAAATTCCACTAGATGAAACTTCCAGAACAACTTTACCTCATGAACGTAGTAAATATGTCAATACTTTCCAAATATAAGTTTTACATGTGCCTCCATGACCATGAAAGATATAGAAAACTCCAGCGGATGTAGTTAGCAAAGTCATTATGGTACTCATCACGTCATTTTGTTCATCAATAAGCTTAATTTGCAAAGTTAGATACTCATTCCGAAGACTCTCTCTATTATGATTTAGTTCATCAGCTGCCATTTGATTTCGTTGAGAGAAAATTTTAAAAATGGAACCGGAAATTGTGGAAAGGAATGAAGAGATCTACCATTCCACTACAGTAGGTTTTATATTTCATGCAATGAAAACATCTATTTATGATGATCTGTGAGTGTCAAATCTAAATGGAATCATGAAGTATTGCTAGTTAATTAGTACAATGTCTTAATAAAGAAGTAAAATTTACTGAATTAATAACTACACATTTCACGTTATATATATTTAGAAATATAAAAACATATACAAGGAATTTGTAGCATATTTCATTGCGCATAGAGAATGTCTTCAATGAGGATCTCCCATGTTTCATGAAACACAATGTTTGGGAGAGACATATTTTTTGAGAACAAAATGTTGGCAAAAGGTCTGCGCATAGACCGTCCCATAGCCCAAGTCGACACCTCCTTTATTACTTCAATAAATTCTTTGTCATCAGCAAGAAGTCCCTATACAGAACATGCTTCACGAAATGTACCATGAATAATGTTGTTCACAATTTTAATACTGTCATAAGAAGATGCGCCTCTGATCATTGTGTGAATTAATCACATGTATTATAGCTCTCCAGTTGTCGGTGACACATAATAAAGTCTACCAATACTAAACACTTTCTTTCTTGGATGCCATATTTTTTCACGTTGGTGGAATACAAATCCAGTTGGAAATTCTAAAAATGAGAGACATCTTTATTCCAGTCAAGAATCATTACCTTGAAGCCATGTCATATGCATTGATTCAGAAATATTATCCTTACTCATAACATCCTCAGTACGATCATTGTTAGTGTACGAAACAACATTTTGGCCTGGTAAATGAAAATGTAATCTTTCAACCATAGGATATCTATTGTGGATATAATAGGAAAATATCATCCAAGAGGCCTCATAAGGATATATGTATCAGAAATCATAATACATCATAATCTCATCGACATGATTTCCTGAAGGTGTTGTAGTGTTGGTTTCATACAGAGATGTTGTTACACTACCATTACCATTTCTAATATACTTCAATAGATATTTGATGGAAGTAGATTGATTGCAAACTTCAATATTAATATGAGATTCATACTTCATTAGAAAAAATGGATTATATGATAGAACAAACTGATTATACAATGGGACACAATTTTTCACAATCGTGTTTTCATCATTTCTTTGTCGGTATATAATATACACATCATCATGAACTATTGTACTTTCAACAATTTTTTTGGCAATTTTTTTTGGATATTTTCCATTTCATTACAAGGTGATTTACGATTTGCATTACCATAAGGTCCATGCATCTTCAACTTCTTAACAGCCTCACGATTTTGTTGGAAATCACCTTTTTCTAGAACTTAAGCAGAAAAAAAAATTTCAATGCAGACATGAGTACCTATTTTGATCTCTCTACATAAAAATAGTAAAATGTGTATATGAGGCAGTACACGTTTCTGAAATCCCACGGTACGAACAACTACACAGAAATTAATAATATAAATGACACAGTTCAACAACAGATTCATTAAATAAGAAAATGTTATGTCTCATAAAATAATTTGTATTAAAAAAGGTAAATTCTCTTGATTTTCCAAAGAATCATCTGTCTCGTAAATCATTCATTAACTGATGAACCATAATATTGAAAATTATGGATATAATTTGTGGATAGTCTAAAGGACGAAGATTGTGACGTGATATAAATCTGGTGATTTTAGGCCATAGTGGATTGCATGTAAATGTTAAAAACAAATTCAGATATCCTACCCAATTTCATATTGAAAGAGCATCTTGGTAGTTTTGAATCATATATCTGGGACCACTAGTAAATGTATATGTTAAAATGGTTCACTTCCCACATGCATACCCATCATGGTCACCTCGAAGAAAAGAATCTTGTAGCCCATTGTACAACTCAACCCTCAAGCATTTTTGATTGAAGCATATGAAGGATAGTCTCTAAGACTCTATCATTATATAAGAATCAACAATAAATTGTTGCAACAGTCTTCTTGAATATTGTAATATCGATCTATTACTCGAACGACAGTGCAAGTTAAAGTAGAAGTATTCACACATTGTTACTTTCCGAACATTTCTACATGTACTCTTAGATGTAGATCGATGAAAAATGTTATCAACACATCCCTCTTGACCAGTTGTGAAAATTATCGGATATTGCAATGAAAGGTAAAAGGGATGATGCTCATCAATCCACTACAAATCACCACTTATGCTTTGAATGATAATATCTCTTTCACAGTTGAGATCTTTAATTTCACCAACAATAAGCAACGTATTCTCAGAAGTAGTAGGCATGTTGTATGTCGATGCATGTGTTTGTCTTCTCGTAAGAAGGTGCAAATGTATGTTTCCACATTCTTGATGGCCATGAACATCCTTTTCACTTTTGAATTGAGGAGCTAAAACATTAGTTTCATGAAGCATTTTTTGTAAGTTGACAAAAATATTATGATTGACCACTATGTTTGAATTTGCACCGTCATAACTGCAAAGTGAATTAAATTATGAATGAAGTGAAAATATGATAGTCACGTAAATGTGTTAACCTACATGTTAAATATTACTAGATGTTCAGAATACTATTATCAGACTCATTCGCAGTATCATAAACATATAGCTGGGAAAACCTAGGTGGTTGTCCCTCTGGAGGACACAACCTACCTATGCGATGGTAGTTTTGTCCATTCAATATGAATATAATTGGAGCTCATCCGTTATTGAATGATCTATCATCCTTATAGCCCATTGACGTGAATGAAAACATATAATTGTAAATATGCATATATTCTTGGAATTTTCTTGCCTCCAGAGTGTTTTGATTAAAGACTAAAGTTAGAATGTATGGATGACATGATAGAAGTAATTACAAAGAGACATTACCAAGCACACAAAATACACCGAATTTTGGGTTTTCATTGCTGATGTATTTTATATTAATCCCATCAAACCAAAAGATAGATCCATAGTATTGGAAAAAATTACAGGGGTCTCCACTACCTAGATATTCTGCAGGTGAATAAGGGTTAAATGAATGGTGTAAATAAACTTGGCAGTATAAATTACATAAAACTGTGATGACATTAATAATATTAAAGTAAAAGGTAAAAATAATATAGTGACATGCATTTTCCATAAGGTGAAGTAGTTGTATTCTTTCTGCAGAAGTATTTTCTTTTAGTTAGTATGAAAATGGATATGAAATTTTTGTAATGTAACAGATGATTTTGTAGTTGGTTAAACCTGAACAATATCTTTGATGAGTAATTCCAGCATTGATTTTAGCAGTTGTTACATCTCTTTCTAAAATGACATGACTAAATTTAGATAACACATCCTTTTCAAGTGTAAAATATGCATTCCAATTAATTTGAAATACCGAAATAATGGACATATATATATACACACACAAAAGAAGAAGACCTACATTTTCTTCAAGGTGAAGTAGTTGCATTCTTTCTGCACCAGTACTTTCATTTAATTAGTAAGAAAATGAATACGAAATATCTGTAAAGTAACATATGATTATGTAGTAGGTCAAACCTGAATTTTATATTTGATGAGTAATTCCATCATTGATTTCACCAGTTGTTACATCTCTTTCTGAAATGAAATGACTCAGTTTATGTGACACAACCATTTCATGTGTATATTATGCATTCAAATTACTTTGAAATACTGAATAAAAGGACATATATATATCTATAGATACAGATGAATAATATAGCATGACTTGAATATACATCACAACAGTTTCGTGAAAATAAGCTTCATTACCAGTAGTTGAAGTAGTAAAACAGAATCTATTTTAAACATAGAATGCATCAAATTACAGTATGTGATAATTAGAAAGTATTTGAACACCTGATTTGTGCTTACTCTGATAATGAGTCATGCAAAGATTAAGTGGGAATATTTCCATCAGTTGTTACACCTATAAAAATTAATTCATAGTTTGTTAAATTGATGAATAAATATGACACAAAATGTGATTGTATTCACAAAAATTTGTTGATGGAGTAGTTACCTGAGGGGTTATAATTTTCATCATTATATGAAAATATTTGATTTCCCTTGCTACCAGGCGCATATATTTTTAATTAAGATCCTTAGCCTTGATAAGGTGTCAATAAAATTTACTAGTTGACAAACCATACAGTATTATGACATAGTAAAATAAATATATAGACTCACTGTTATTTGACAGTGTAATATAACTCACCATTGAATGATAAAGGTGACAATGATATGCATGATTCTCCTTTGGTGAATAGATTGTACAAGAACAAAATTATAATTATTATATGGAATTTAAGATTGAAATGCTCAGATACTTACTTTAAGTACAACAAATACTATTACTGCAAAATTTTCTAATGGTTTTGCTAACACTATTTGGCGATGAAGATCCTGAATCTAGAGCCATAGTCAATTCAAATACAGATTGAGTAAAGTAGAGTACATAATTTACAATTAATATATTGACTGTATATGAAAATGTTGGTCATATGAAATTATACTAACCATTGGTAGGTATAGGTGAAAGTGGTATGTGTGCTCCTCTGATCAAGTCATAATTCAGTTGCATTGATTCAAATGAAGTAGTAGAACAAAGTTGATGGTAGTCCATGGGTGATTTTCCTCTGAAGTTAGGAACCTTTAATTCAGTAAGTATGTTTATGTAATTTTTTTAAGGGAATACAATACTGCTGCACCCATTTTTCATTCTCTCATATGAAGTCTCCTTTCCCACCTTGCATCTCTCGATGTTTATGGTGTCTGTGTCTTTGTTTTGTAGTCTTTATATATAATTGTCATGTTTTATAATGAAACCAAAATATGTTTATGGGTATGTAGATTCAATTTAAAATATACTGATAAGACAATTGACAGAGAATTCATGTTTGAATTCTATATGATATTTCTTGTTAACAAAAATTTGCAGTGTACTATGATTTTTTCTAAATGACACTTACACCAACACAAAAGAATCATATATATATTATACAGAAATATACATTTGAAAATAGCATATTAAATTAAAAATAATGCAGTACATGAACACATATGAAAAATTGTTTAAACGAATACCTTGGATGGATATTGTGGAATATTTATGCAGCAAATATGGATATAATGGAGACTAAGTATTCTGTAAACCTGAATAAGCACTGAACTGTGATTGCAATGAACCACAATAATACCAACATCAAACAAACATATATACATTACATAGAAAATATAGAGATAAATATCCCAAATGAATGTCACATAAGGCAGTAAATGGAACCCCTAGATAAGTAGTGTACATTGATTATTCTAAACAACAGTTATACCAACTGGAATGAATCATTTATATATTATATAGAAATGAATCATCTTAAATTAGCATATCCAATGAAAACAATGCAGTATGGTAAGACATCTGGAAGAGAGGGACTAAATATTCTTTTAGTAAATGACAATTATACCAAAGTTATAGCTACACAAATGAAATATAAACATCAGAGAAACATATATAAATTAGTCATAAGGAAGAGAGGTACTAAATATTCTATAAACCTAATGAAGCAGTGTACTGTGATTGAAATGAACCGCAGTTACAACAACATCATTGAAACAGATAGAAATTATATAGAAAATATAGAATCAAATCATCAATTTGAATGTCACCTAATGGAGTAAAAGGTACCCACACATGGATTGTAGTTTCATAATAAAGTGAGAAATGATTCAAAATATGTGAGGAAAAACACAGTTGAATATTACAGTTAAACATCATATGGTATAAGGGAGGAATCTGTACCGCTATTCAATGATTGGAGGTCTCATCAAGAGAAACCAAACCAGGATGATGCAATACTAACTGCCTACCGAAGAGGATGAAGACAGTTTCGTCGACCTTCGTCGAAGAAAGTCAATTAAAATAAACCTTTATATGTAGGTATGTGTAGACTGCGCGCCAGCCACTGAATGGTGTCGCAGGAGGTGAGACAGAAAAGAGGAAGACTCTATAGAAGTTTCTTGTCGAAGCACGTTGGTAGCTCGAAAGCCAAAATCCATTTAGAATAGGGCAGAGCGTGCGCACAGGAAGTTCAGATGCCATCATTGGAGCTGTTAATGCAGTGCTGACAAAGGTGAAAGGTAGCCTGATGGTGGAAGGAAGCCCGATGAAGGAACCCTAATTCGGACGGCTGATGGGAGAGCGCGCAAGGGGGAGCCAGATTGTGTCACGGGAGGGAGGAAGCGAAAGCAGAGGGAAATTGATTGGAAGGGGACACGGGTTAAGGAGAAGGAAACACATAGGCATGGAGGAAGCCAAATTTATTATATATATTAGATGTTATAAATTTCATTATAACACACATGTGCCTTAAAAAGGTCACTATTTTGGACTAATAATGGTAATGGTAAATAATATCTAATTCAATATGTTTAGGATATGTGTTAGGGTAATTTTATAATATCATAATAGTAATGTTTACCTTTAATTACCCTATTTACCTTTAACCATGGTAAATAAATTACTAAAGTTATTATTCTCCAAAGAAATTATTTTGATCATATTGGAAAGGAAATTTTATTCTTAGTACAACCATATATTTATATTTTTGGAACATAAATTCATATACGTGGATACTTTAGGTTTAACACTAATCCCATTGATAGAATGATAATTTTTTTGGCATCAATCTATCTAATGTACAACGTATGATTTCAAAGAAACCTTTTATTGTATGTCAACTATGATATCAGACATAGAATTCTTTTAAAGGTAAAATTATGTTCTAATTCATAAATATTAATAAATATGAAAAAAATATAATCAATAATTACCTATGACATTATATCCATACACCATTTTGGAAATTGCATACTCTCAATTTTAAATGTGGGCTTGATAACTAAGGTTTCATTTTTCGAAATTACTTCATTGAAATCACACATCGGAAAAAGAGTCAATAAAACGTCAATATTAAAATAAAAATAATAAATTAAAAAGGTCACCCAATATAACACATACTAGGATTCCATATATGTTAACTTGGATATGGAAGAAAAAATAACCTTCACTAACAGATAGAGAGTGATATAAAACATTATAAAGAGAAACTTAATAATAAAAAAACCACAAACATGTGATGGGTTAAATAGTTTTTGATTTTATAGTAGGAACATTAAATAGAAAACTTTTTTTAAGTGACATTTCCTAAATGCGAGGAATTATTTTACCACATACAATAATAATAAAAGGAAATATACATACTTGAAAAGTATAGACAAACATTTAATAAAATTCAACCACAAAAACATCTATTTCTACATTGATAGGTATTTAATATGAATTTTTTTGACACATGAGGAACTAGAATCAACGTCTATAGAATAAAATAATCCACAAAGGTTATCTATATATTTATCCTATATTGAAACATTAACAAAATCCAATATGGGAAGGATAATATAGTGAAATTATCCAAAAAGAATAAACCATTAGATGAAGAAGAACAACTTTTAATCTCCAAAATTTAACTATAAAACACAAAGTATAATATAGACCATTCAAAACATAACATCCATTAAATTTCCTAAAAAAATTCAAAGTGTGATTAAAACCGAATATTCTGATGTATTTGATTAAATTTTTTTCCACGAAATTTTTTTACATTTAACTCCAAATCACATAGACCAATCTTAATATATTATACCAAAAAGTTATTAATCTAATTTAAAATTTTCCATGATCAGTTATTCATTTCCATAAATAACCCAAATCTCTATAAATTTACAATTAAATCCACAAAATCAACCATAATATTAATAAAAAATTAATTATCAATTTAAATACCATAGTATTTTATTTTTCATAACAATATAAATTTATCAAAATAGTGAATTTCATCTAAGATAACATTTCTCACATAACTCTCAAATAATTTTCTAATAAAAAGGATATCCATTTTATAGAACATAGGATCCTAAAATCAACATATTCTTATTCTATAAAATAGTTTAACTAAAATTAAATAGAACTACTAACCAGAGACCTCACATAGGATAATGGTAGGTGATAATTCATTGTCACACTTCAGTTGGGGCTTCGATTTCATCATAGTTGTGCAAAGAAATGGGGTTTTACCCTTCCTATGGGTTGTCCTTTTCTAGAAATTATATAATTTTATAACATTTTCAATTGAGATAAAATCCTCTAAAATAAGGACCTGACATTAAACATTACATAATATTGAGTTAAAACAAGAATTAAAATTGATGATATTTTTATGTTTAGAGATTCATATAACTAGACCATAACTATTACCTAACAACTCAAATATTATAATTTAGACACTTCTACCCAATAACAATTTTTTCAAAAAACAGAAATATTTTCTAACGAAACACGGGTTCATTTCATGTTTCAACATCATTACAATACCTTGATCCTATCATTGGCTATATTCACCATTATATCTTGAGTAAAACATTTCAAAAACCTTTGGTGATCATTATAACCTTAGTAAGTGGTATAAAATAATAAATAAAGCTATTAGTCCATGAATATTTGAATACCATGTAAACATTTTCAAAAAATAATACTTTAAACCATAAAAAATAAACTCATTACAATACATTATGAAATCATAAAATTCATGAAAAAATTCTTGGAAATCATAAATCGTAAAGGTAAATTGTCGCATCCATATCTTACTTACAATGTAGCTTTCCTAGCTACATAGGGAGTTAACCGGCATGGTTACTTTTGGAATACTCATTATTGTATATTCTCTAAATCTCGTAGGTGAAACCGAATCAGTTAAACCCATCTCATTAACCAATACATTGGAGAGATATCATGGGCTCACCCATGCTTGTTTTGTAACATATCCACCAATATACATAAGAAATTTCTATGAACCATAAATTAATCATAACACATAAAACTAGTGTAATGGAAAAATAACATGTCCACTTTGAAATCAAATTTAATTTTTTATAATTCTGCACTCTCATAAATGACAAATCATTATTTTAAAATATATGTATACATTAAAATTTAACATCAACATATTACTTTCACATAAAAGTGAGATTTTATGTCCATGAAGTATATTTAAAGTAAACCATTCATTGTTATTTAAATAATCTCTAAATTTTCAAAACACAATTAAAAAATATATATTTTTTTATTTTCAATCAT
Source organism: Viscum album (assembly GCA_963277665.1). Classification (NCBI taxonomy): domain Eukaryota; kingdom Viridiplantae; phylum Streptophyta; class Magnoliopsida; order Santalales; family Viscaceae; genus Viscum; species Viscum album. Next base: position 196,214,584 of record OY728121.1, on the reverse strand, counting down.
CATTTCCCACACCACAATGAATATTTTGAAAGGGAAAATCAATTTAAAATATTAATCTCCATCTAAGTAAATCCTTAAAACAATTTTCAAAATTCGGACATTTAAAAAAAGATTAAATAATAGGTTATTAAAACACATAAAATGTTTTTTAGGTAAAGATTCCCTTAAAATTTTGAATGGTTAAATGATAAGAAACATAAAAAGTAAAAAAAAATCAAACATTTATATAAAAATATTATATATATAATATTAATATGGAATTCCAATGTTAGTTTATATACACTTTATAAAAGAATAATGGTGCATACCATTATAAAATGTCTCAATGAAAGGATATAGAGATGAAGTCCCTTACTAGGAGTCAGACACGTCTCGTATGTTCGTTATCTTCTTGAATAATAAAATTGTGATAATTTATAATTTATTATGATTATTTTTTTTAAGTTTATTATTCATTTTATATCAGTTATTACATATTTATAACAATTAAATAATTATTTATTTTCCCGACTAACATTTTGTTGATTTTCGATACAAGAGTAAAAAAAGAACTTGGTATGATTACAACAGTCCCTGTGGTAATTTGTACCAGATATCTAGAATAATATTCATGAAATTATTATACTTTTTAAACATACATTATACATTTAAATTGAACCATTAGTTGTTTTTTTAAAAATCAACAACATTATAATCATGGAGAGGGTAAGCTATACGTATGCAAGTGTAACATTTTACTTTTTTCATTGATCAATATGGAAATAAGTTTTGTATTATATTATATTATATGAATAATAATAAAATCATTAATATCATATTAGTAATTTATAAATACTTATATATATCAATAGTGTGATATTGTGAATAAAAATGAGTCACATCGCTTCATGGAGGTTATAGTTCACACATATTCCTGAACGACGTTATCATTTTTATGTGAATGGAAAGAAAGAACGTAATTGATATATTATTATCTTAGATTGTCTAATAGTTCATTAATATCACATATTAAAATTAATTCAGTTATTATAACAATTCATGAGATACGTGTGTGCTGAATGAATTCAACCTGTTCGTGGAGGAGACACTTCACACATACACACAAACAATTAATTCCATTACCATTTAATTGAAGTTGAGATGGATTTAGGTGAATATTTTATCATGATAAAATCTCCTTAGATTTAGGATACCAGAGTTATTATTTCATTTATTAAGAAAAATAATTTAACGAAGTGGTGGAAAAAATGAAATGGACATACTTAAAGAAAACAATACCAATAATCTGGTTGTCCACCTTTGAAGAACACTTTAACACCCCTGAGAAGGGGTTTTTGCACATTATAAAGGATAGAGATATGGGGAGGGATTCTAAGAATGTTTTGGTGAAGATCTTGGCTAGACCCAAGGTATTTGGATGTGTGAGTAACCGAGAGGAATGTGTTCCCTTCTATAGGAGAGGGGAGGGTAAATTTAGACGTAATTAACAGTATTAAATTATTATAAATTCCTTTTCAATAAACATTGGTCGAAAACTGATTAATTTTGGATTGAATCCAAAAAATAAAAATAATATTATAAATGTTTTGTATATTTTTTAATCCTTATCTTTTTGTTTTAACCCAGTTTAACCATTACCGATTTTCAAGTAATTTTCAATTTGAGGGTTAAAATAATTACCAATTCGTTCCAAAAAAGAAATTACTGAGTCATTAATTCAATAGTTATACATATATTAACCTTTTCCTGAATATGAATTTTTTATAAATATTATATCATTTTATTAGAAATTTTATATTTTAAAATATAAATTATATCAATTTTGAGACTATTCAATACATGACATTTATAAAAATTCATAACAACGAGATTACATTGAAAAAACTACATTTAACTAATAATAAAATTTAATAGTAATACATAAAATTCCTTGGTGACATCAAATATATAAAATTATATATGTTTTAGTATAATTAATAACATTTATTTGAATCATTTTTTTATAAAAATATTACATCATCAAAGTGGTGTCATAATTAAATTTATTTTCATAATATATAAAAAGTATATATAAATTATTTTGTTTTCGGTAATATTTTTTTCTTTATAAGTACTATTAACAGTCAAACACATCACTTACATAACTTCATATTAATTTTTTTTTAGTTAAAGAGATATATGTTCCTTCACTTTAAGTTAAATATTATAAATATCATAATCCAATCCAAGTGGCCTCTAAAGGCCAAAATATCGGCCCAAAAATGGATAAAGTGAATAATATATCAACCAATAATATTAGGAAAAGTTTAAAGGTAATTTCATATTTTTATAATATTAATTCTACCGTTAAATACCCTATTTACCTTTAAATGTGGTAAATAAATTACTAAAGATACTATTTATCATAAATTATTTTTATCATATTGGACCAAAATATTTATAATGATTACAACCATGTATTTCCATTTTTTAAAATTCAATTCACATAAGGGGTTAAATTCGGTTAAAAAAAATTCCATGGGAAGATCGAGAAAACGTGGTTTTGAGTAAAACGTTCAAAAGTCCACATAGTTTTTTCTATTTAATTTTTATTTTGAAAAGGAATCCAATGAATTATATAGTATTAAACAATAATAAAATAATCTTTTTATTTCTTATAACTAGGTAAAAATATAATAAAAAATATAAATAAATTATATAAAAATGTTTTTTTCAATTAAAATGCAATAATTTTAACTTTTCAATAAAATATAACTTTTATCAGAAAAAATAAAAAACTCAAATAATGAACATTTTTATGTCCCAGATCCAAATAATAATTTTTTTTTGTAAAATAGTAAATATAAAAGAAAAAAATCTAGACCAAAATATGGTTCACCATTAAAAGGCAGTAAAAATACATTTTTAAAAAAATCCTTTTGTTATCCAAGAAATTGAATTTTTTCTTATATAATTTTTAGGTGACATATATGATTAAATTTAAAATTATATTTAATTTATATTTCCATAATATAAAACAAAAAATAATGATTTTATTATATTATAAATATAATTATTAAAACATAAATAGTTTTTCATAAAAACACATCCTTTATATTCAATCAGTTATTATTTTTATTTCTATTTCATTTTCTAACCAATTAATCATTATATAAACATGTGTAAACCATATTATTATAATTTAGTTAATATCATTCATTCCCACCATTCTATCAGATATGTGATAAATACAACTAAAAATAATAATATTAATAATATTTTACTTTTCCGTATAACTCAGTCTTTTGTGCGACATAAGATTTCAGAGAAACCTATTTTCACGTGCTGGGTAGACTATCAGATATAGAAACAATTTTAAAGTAAAATTACTATATAATTAATTAATATTACTAAATATGAAAATTTATTATTCTATAATTACCTGGGACATTACAATGACCTTTACATTATTTTATGAAATATATAGATATGGGATAAAACTCTTTTGAATTTAATAACATTATATTTTTTTATATAAGCATAAAAATTGGATATTCTAATTTTGAACTATTTATCTAAAATTTTAATTAATTATTATTATCATGGGAATATATTTCTAATTTTTTGTGCTTGAATAATTACAATAAAATATTATGCAATCCCAACATTATTTTTAATTGATTAAATAAAAATGAAATAAATGATATCAGAAAAATTAAAAATAAGAAAATATGAGGTAATAATTTAATTCAAATGATTTTATATATAAATATAACATATTTTGAATTTTTAATGATTTATATTCTAAATCATGTTTTTCATGTTGCATTTAATGTTATTTTAAATAAATAGATTGAAAAATTACATTATAGAGAATTTTTGTTAAAAATATTTTAATAAATTATATTAATATAATTATAGTTGTTAAATAGGAAAATTAGGTTGAGAAAGAATCTGAAATTTCATCCCATATACATTTTTGATAAATTATTTTACTTCCAAATAGAATTATAAAGCATTATGTTTACAGAAGTCGTCAGCAGGGTTAAACAACAATACAATGTTCATAATGAAATTAAAACATTACTATATTTCATTATCTAATGATATATTTACATATAATATTTTTTCAGGGAATATATTTCATTATGTAATCTTTTTTCATGAGAATGAATTAATTATATTTTAGACTTTTTATTAATCCCAAGTGTGTCCTTTCACTCCCGTATAAAAGGAAACCCCTTCTCTCTTTAATTTACAGAATTTTGTGCCAACTATATAAACCAATACCTTTAAAATTATCTTTTAAACATACTTATTAAAAAATTATATGTGATTTAATTGTTACATGGTCATTCGATGTTTCTTGAAGAATGGATCAAAACGATGTATCCCAAAGATGAGGTAATTGTCTTACCCGAAAACATTCAATTTTTCTTTTTCTAACTCTACAAAATCCATGGTATTAATAATAAAATATTAAATTAATTAAAATTAATATAATTAAATTTTATTATCATTAAATAACCATTATCTACCCTATTTTACATCTAATTGAATGTGAAATTATTGCCCTGTATACGAGTAGATTACCACCTCCACGTGAAGATACAGTTCATGTTTTTAGCACCATCTATCTAGGATTAGTATTTTTATTGGTTTAAGGATAAAAATTTCTATTTATTATTTTGATATTAATATTTAATAATGAAATCATATAATCCTTCTTACATTTCAATCTATTGGAAAAATGATAACCTCATTCTTGCATACGTGTTATCTACCACCTCTATGAACATATTTGTTTCTTTTTTAGTTGTATATTTAAATAAATGGTAAAAAATGTATTTAATTAATATATATGATATAATAATTTTTTAACCATTAATTATAATTCACATCTTCTCTATTCTATCTTTCATAATGTGAAAATAACATTTATATATACATAGGATCTACCATCTCCACAAACTGGGTAATTCCATTTTAATCTATACCATTAATAGATGATTATAAATATTTATTAAAATAATATATAACATATTCATATCATAAATAAGATTCTAATTATTTAACCCTGATCAATGTAGAAGCACCTGAACTACCCAAAAAAATACTCATAAAAATGGAAAATATTACTCATGAAAATAATGATTTTAATAAGAAATTATAAAAAATGGGTGTAGAAATGTTATAATAGGATCATATATGATATTATAAAACATTAAATGACTATTTTTTTGAATTATAAAAAATTTAAATATATTATAATTGATGTAATAATGTGTTTAATGAAAATCAAACTTGAGGTAATGGTTTATCATTTCAAATTGTCATCTATAGGACATATGTTATGTTATGGGCCATTATTACTTTAAGATGACAATAAAAAACTCATTTTTATAATTTATATCATGGTTATAATAAAAATAATTACTATATTTAAGGTTTAATTTTATGTTATTATTTCATGGCGTTTAGGATTCAAATGTTACCAAAGCGGTCATAGACTAATGTTACAATATAATTTTTTTTCAGGATTAATTATTATGAAGTTTCTGATGATGATGTTTTATGAAAGAACTCCCAATAACCCATTTATATTTCTTATTTACCTATTATTTATTCATATTATAATTTTTAATTTATTTTTTCTTATTTCATGTACATAATAGATTTAAAAATTGTTTTTAAGAAAAAATCACATTATTTCTCTCTTTGGTCGAAATCCCTTTGTCAAATATGATTATGTTATCTAAAAATAGATCAAAGAATTATTTTTAGAATTATAATACAATTATTAAATTCATTTTACCCATTTTATAATTTTTGAAAAAAAATTATAAATGTAATCTTTCTATTGTTTTCCGTATGAGTTACTTTTAATTTTTTATTGAAAATTTTCACTAATTAATTGAATGAATGACTACAAATTGAAAAAAATTTCATGAATTCCTAACCATTAAATGATTTGAACCCTACATTATAATTTGGAAAGGTTTAATTTAAATAAAATATTTTCCTTCATAATTCGGTTTTTTTTGGATTTAGAATGAGTTATTTGAAATTGAAATGGGTATTTTACTCTAGAAACGTTTAGTGTTCTTTAAAAGTAATTTTACATCTATGATAACATCATTTTATTTCACACAAGATTCACAAGGGATATTATTAAAAGATACCATATTTAATCATTATATGGTAATTTTATGGTTATTTTGATGAAATATCGATGGAATCCATTTTATTTCCCATGGGTGAAGTTATCAATTAGTTTTTTATGAAATTTTGCAATACATATGAATGTTAATATGAAAATGAAAAGGGTTTGATTGAAAATATATACCACTCCAATGATTTCGGAAATGATTAATGTTATATTATATAAATAGGTACATTGATGTTTTTGGAATCTAGAGTGAAAGGGTATATTGTTGATTATCCGAAGCCAAAGATAATTGGTACATAGGAGGATATCCCAAACCTAAAAAAGGGTACTCATAATGTTTTCCCAAGGAAAAAGTAGGTATATTGGAAGTTATACCAGTCCTAACATGTTTTGAATTTAATGGTTGGTAGCCTTAACAAATGATTACTATGATTATAATTATCACACGCATAAGATTAATATATAAGATATGGTCTTATTCCAATAATAGTTTCTAAAGTATTATGTTCATTGATTCCTTTTTATTTACTTCTTATAAAATTATCTGATTTATGACATGACTTATTATTATGGTCTATGATATATTGGATACTATTTTTTGTTTTTAATCTCATGTTCTCACTGACTTATGCATATGATATACTTATGTGATCATTGATATCTCTCTTGTTTACTTTTACTGAGAATCAAAGATCACCCTTTATTTTATCTCTTTTCTCCAGCTTAGGAAGAATGGATTTATTTATAATGTTAATAATGAAGGTTCTATGTTTGAAATAACTAAGTGGGAGATGATGTAGATATTTTATTATCCAATTTTTATGTATTTAATATTCATAAGATACTAAAACTATATTATTTTGGAATGGATCATAATGTAATTAATTGAATATTAATCTAATAAGAAGTAATATTTATTTATGGATATTATGGGTTAATATAGAGAGTATCATAACAATGTTTTGTTAAATTTTTTATCCACGATGAGAAAACATTAGTGAGTGATTTTAGGATAATCCTATATATAAAAGAACATACTATGCTATTATAACATCCGAACCCTCTTCATTGTATTGAGAAGTGCTGATGGACTTATTAGACAAAGGTGAAATCCCCAAAATATCATATGATGGAAATTAATGCCAAGGGTTTGTTCAGTTTTAAGGGATTATTTCTAATTTCCACAAAACTTTCACTAAAACATAAATAATACACATCGAGTCCACTATATGATGCCTGAAAAACGATATAATAAAAACCTAATAAAAAATTTAAACAACAGTACTGTATAAGTTAAAACTAGTTGAAATACTCAAGAAGATCTGAAATACCCAAAAAAATGCACCAAAGTGGAATCAAAACAATAAGAACTAAAACTAATCAATGATCCAACATCACATATCATGCCCATCGCATCCTAAAGACCAATAAGGATCTGATATAAATTTCCCTTACCTGTATCACAACAGATGACATCTGCAAACACACATTAGTTCCTAAGAATGGTGTAACTCTAATATCAGTATGATTTCATAAAATACATTACAACTCACACCATTAGTAGAATAACTACATACCACAATATATAAAAAATAGTATTAAAATTTTATTAGCTAGTTTTTATCAAAATAGTAAACAAGTTCCATGTATTTTTTTTACAAAACATAGATCATTCTGAAATATTCAGCATACTCATAACCAGGTTTCCACACATACAAAATCCAATGACCACCCTATGTGATGGTTCCATATTCATGATTGGATTCTCTTCGATAAATGAAGATATACTAGGGTGACCAATACTAGGTTCCCCAAAGAAAAACACCCCTTCCACATGGTCATATTTTTGAAATCACTCACACTAACCTAGTATTTAAATTATATTGAATAAATATTCCACTTAATACATTTTTTCTTTCAATAATTTCAATAAATATTTCCTAGAATAATTTTTTTCAGTGGATCCATTTAAAAAGTCTCACCAATGAGGATTTCCATGAAACCATTCAGTTTCCACGATTACATGTCATAAACCAAAAGATGATTCAATAATGAATGAAACAAGGATTTAACAAAAATTTCACTAAATTCATTTAATTAATACTAATCGCTCATGTTCTAATTCTAGTTGATGTAACAGAGAACCCACCTACTGCTCAATTGTCGGCATAGATAAGGAAATTGATTATGATTATCTAGATCTTGCATCAGATCTTTATTCATTCTATATTTGAAATCATAAATCATCATGAAACCAATCATATAACACACAAAATTATATATATATATATATATACATTTATCTATAATTGACAAAATATATTGTTTTGTTAGATATTAGAAGAATAAATCTAAGATGAATGGTTATGAACAATGATATACCAAGGAATCTCGATCTCCAACATCAGTTTATTTTCTTATGAATCACTTTCTAATCAAATGATATCACTGCTAATTTTTGAAGAGAAAAATAAATTTACATTATTTTGGATTAGGAAATTAATGATGATTATAGGAGTTAATATAGATAAGATTCAAACACTTCTAGGTTCCAGCTACACACTGAATGATTATGATAAAAATTTTATATAAATGTTCCTTAAAGATGTGTTTCTACTATCTCAAGAACACACCTCACATGTTTAACTCTCAATGATAGAATTTTTTTTGAGGAATATTATTTTCCATATATTACATATCGCATAGTTTCCCCTAAGAACACACATATTTTTCCAAAAAGTGTGCAACTTTTACCTTATCTAGTTACTCCCAAGACATGTTGTATTATTTCATAGAGGTTGTGTATAGTTTCTAATAACCATGAAAATTATTGATACTCTTTAAACACAGATTTTTTTTAAACCATCTAGAAACACACTAAACTCATACAAAAAATGAAATAATTTTAAATTATGTAAAATAAGGGCCACGTACCGAACTAGAGGTGCTACAGTTATGGTAATGAAACGAATGTGGTTTTCCTAGAAAAAAATATCTGTTTAGATACTACTAGTTAATTTGATATTGGAAGAGATGAATCTAATTTTAATAAAAATAAAAAGAGTTTTCTGAATATATCTCATCCAAAAGTCAGGTTAATGGTGAGTGTTCCCTTACTTTTCACCTAGTTTGAATCACTTTTTGGATATTATTGGGTTAATTAAAAATTTATTTATGAATTGTTATGAATTATTTGAATAAGTTATGAAATAAGGACCTAGGTTATCTTACAGTATCATAGATTATAAATAATATTAAATGATTGAAATGACCAATGATTTATTTATCATTGATAATCACTCATATTAATGATTCTTTATGGATATGAACACCATTTACATTTACAAATATATTGAAGATAGAACATTGAAGTCAAGGTGGTGATAGATATTCTCAAGAATTAAAGTATCTTATATTTTCATAGTGATACGAATACCATTATATCATTAAATTTCTCGGAGGATGTTCATTTATAACCACAATAATTAGATATTGAGTATGAAATGAAAACCCTAATGATATGATGATCACCTCCTTAGTCTTTTAAACTTCTCTATTCTAATTTTGTGGGAATGTTCTTCCAATATATCGTTATTATATATCTTTATAATTTTTATGTTATCTTCAACATGGAATGGTTTTATTTAGTTTAAAACCACGTCAATTGTCACATAAGGGAATTCATGTTTGATAGTTTTAACAAAACTATGATAATATATTTATGTAATTATAAATAAATTTTTTTAATGGATATCACATCCATTATATAGGTCTTTATTACTATCCAAATGGGGGGTTTATTAGAGATTTTATGGAGGTACCCAAAATAGAATATATTACTAATTTTGTTTGTTTTTTGATGTTTTATTTGATAAATTTCCTTATTTTCTTATAAATAATAAATTTGTGTTTTAAATAGAAATCTAATTTGGTGCTACACCTATTTTAAATACACCATATTGAATATACAATATTTTTTGTAGAAGTTATAGAATAATATCCTAGATTATCTTGATAATAGATTCATTAAAAAAGTGTATCTCCATTGGGTAAAAATATTATTTTTGTTATAAGAAAGGCAGGTCAATGAAAAAATTTATTGATTAATAGTAACTTTACATTATCACAATCAAGAATATGTATCTTCTTCCCTATATAGATTATTTTTTTGAGAAATTATGAGGAGTTCAATATTTTTTCTAAAATTGATCATTGATTCAGATACGATTAGTTTAGGGTGAAATGTAAAAATGAATCCAAGACTATCAATCATTCAAGCTTTGAACACTATGAATTTATAGTTGTTCTATTTAGTAGTATGAATTCCATACTATATTCATGGACTAAATTAATAGAGTCATTATAGAATATTTTTACCCTGTTCTAGTATATATATATATATGATATTATTATATACTCAAAGGATTATGAGGATCTTGAATATCACTTGAATATTGTACTGAAGACCCTATGGATGAAGAAGTCATATGATAAAAATACCACACATTAATTTATTTTCTATAAAAATATTCATCTGTGGGTTATTAAATATTAAGAGGTGGTATATCTATGGATCTAACAACGATTGAAATTATTAAATGTTGTCCGAGACCAACCACTATGACTAAGAACCATAGTTTTCTTGGTTTGGATGGATATCACTATATATTTGTGGAAATATTTTCATGGATATCAAATCCAATCACTATGTTAACTTGTTAGGGAACCACGATTCATTATATAGATAAATGTGATTAACATTTCAATGAAATGATTTGATGGATAGTCAACACACATGTTCTTACATTAACTTACAACATTGAAGGTTTTGTGATATATAGTGATGCATTGAATAGTGGATTAGAATGAGTGAACATGAATAAAGATATAGTGATAGCTTATTCCTCACACCAATTGAATGATCATGAGAAAAAATTTCCAACTCAATATCTAGAGATAGCTCTGGTAATGTTACCATTAGTGATACTGTGGAATAATCATTATGGAGAATGGTGTGATGTATATAATTATTATAAATTTATAATGTATATATCACTCAAAAAATGACAATATTCTAGAGAAGATGGTTTGAGTGGAATATTGATTATGACTTCTCCATACATTACCAAATTGGGGAAAAGAACAATTAGAACAATTCTTTGAGTCGAAAGGAAATGCACGATTTTCTGTAAAGTGGTTTAAAAATGGAAAAATATTTATTAATGTTTAAACGATAGATCTAGGTATCTGAAAGGATGATGATAAATGTTAAATTAATCAAATGAGTGTTAAACTAATTATCCTTATGATGATTAAAGAGGTACACAATAAATATGCTGAGATGATGAAAAAGTATATAAATTTTCCCTAGTTTAACCTTGATTATGATGATATTTTTAACTAACTATTTATATATTTCATCTATACCATATTTGAAGAAGATTTGTTGGATGAGGCTCGTAGTTCATAATTCTCTATTCATAATGGATATAAAAACATCTGTAATGTTTTGAAAGAGTATTTATATCTGGGAGACATGAATCGAGATATTTTATAGTATGTATCCTGGTGCAAGGTATTTTTGAAATTTGAGTATATGATATTAATGTTTAAGGGGCTGCTACAACAATTACTCATACATGTATTGAAATTGGGAAAATCATTGTGGATTTTATCATCTGACTCCAAAAAACATCTAACGACCATAATACTGATTATTGTCAAGTCAATCACTAAAAAAATCAGAACACAACATTAAAATAAAATCATATTTCTAGTTTGATTACTTTTTAAAAATATACATTTTAGACATTGTAATTTTTCATGGATTACCACATTCTACTGTATCTGATTAGGATTTGAGGTTTGTCTTGATGTTTTAGTGGAATGTTATGTTGGATATGGTTAGATAGTTGTGTTTCAATGCTGTAGATCATCCTCAAATATATTCTTTGTCTAAGTGAACCATTTAAATAGCATAGGATATGATGAGATATTGTTTTATAGATGTTAAACGTGTTTACGTTAAAAACCTTCTTCTAGTTGAGTTTTCTTACAATAATATATTACACTCAAGTATTAATATGGCTCTTTATAAATACATATGTAGAATGTTTAGTTAAACCTAACATGAAGGGACAAATCAAGAGAAAGGAAGATATTGGTACATAAGGAAGTAGATGAAATGAAAAAGAAATTTAGATCCATTCATTATTATATGAAGGCAACTCAGAGATCTAGAAATGTTATGCTAAAAATCACCAAGGAAATATAGAATTGAACAATAGTGATAATGTATTACTATGAATTTAATTTTGGAATAAGGTTATGAAATTTTAAAATAAATGAAGGAATAACCCTAGGTATATTTTTCCCTTCCATATTCCGGATCGAATTGGGATGGTAGATTATCACTTGGGGATTCCTCCAAACCTATCTTCAATTCATTACGTGTTCCATGTATATCTACTACGGATGTTCATACACTTATCCTTCACATGTTTTGGACTCAAATATCACACCACTGGATAATGAGCTTCCCAATGTTGAACTACCAGTATAAATTATGTATTATAGATAAAAATTACTATGTTACAAGACTACTCACTAGATTAATGTTCGATAGAGGAATCAAAAATTCAATGAAGCTACATGGGAAACATAGGATGTGATGAAACATAGAAATAATCTATTTTTTATCATAGTAGTGGAATTTTGATGCTGAAATTCATGTGGGGTGGGGGTGGTAGAAATTAAAGCCATGATTTTTATGATATATTTATATTTAATTAAATTTGATTTCTTTGATAGGATTCTATACATGAAACATAGAGATTAAATAAACCACAATATGCAATTAAAAAATTATTATCTAATGTGAGAGTTATTTCCTAACGGTTGTGTTTGAGGGTATGAATATTATAACTAAATTAGGATAATTTCTAATTTAATATTTTATAAAACCAATGGATTTGTTATCAATTGATTTGAAATTCAAATTAAAATCATTTTAAAATAAAAGATACGTTTTGTTTTTGAAAAACATGTATTTTTTGGTATAATGTGTTTTTATAGATAAATTATTTTAAAAAATATTGTTGAATTATTTTAAGGAATTATAAATTTTATACATTCTATAATATATTTTAACATTCATGTAATATTTTTTCTAGGCATGGGATGATAATAAATCATGTTTTATGGTTAAAAATGTATTTTTATAAAAAAATATTTTTGATAAATAATTTTCAAACTTATTTTAAATTTTTTATCCATCATGTATAGAAATTGAATAATGAAAAAGGATCTCATTATTTTAATATGGAAAATCAAATATTTTAAATTTTCCACTTTTATTTTTAGTCATTATGAGTAGTAACATTGGTAAATATTGTCACCTCATTAAGTGTAAAATGATTAAAAATGGGTTACATGTTTGTGTTACCAATTCAAAATTCCTCCAAAACCTAAAGCTAGAAAATTGGGGGATTAGATATAAACTGTTATTATCTCGGTATTGAAAATGTTTCCACTATGCCCAATTTTTCTATGATTATGAACGTTATATTATTTTATGAAAAAGATAAATACAAATTGTTACTCTCTTGGATTTAGTAACTCATATTTTTTATTATAAGGAAAAAATAGGTTAAGATATGGTGTAAATATTTTTTTATCAATGAATTATTTTTTTACTATAGTAATTTGTTTTGTAATTTTTAGTTCCGAATAACTAACTTATATTGTTATGAAACTTTGACACAATATTTTTTCAATTAATAAAAAAATAAATGAATAACTCCAAAAATGACATTAGTTATATTTTATGATTAATAATACAAAATATAGTTTTATAAAATTAAAAAAATCTATAAATAAGACTTTTGAGATTAAAAATGGACTAATATTTCATCTCATATTTATTTATGAGAAAACTGTTAAGTTATAAATAATATTCTAACCATTAAAATTGAAAAATAAATTATTGTAGATAACATTTAAATATCATAAGTGGTTAAGCCAAAGGATAATGTTTTTAATGAAACCCAAACCTGTCTTAATTTCATTAGATAATTATATTTAGACAATACACTCTTTTTATAATAACATGGGTCCATTTGAAATCATATATCATAACAACTACTTAAATATATTTTATTCTTTTTTGGAAATTCTGTGTGTGTATTTTCACTCCATTATTAAAGGAGACTCATTATCTATTTTCATCACACCACTTTAATACATATAGCTTGATAAAACCGTAAAATATGAATTAAAAAATTCCATATCCATAATAAATATCAGATGGTTTATTAATAGATCATTTCTATTGTCCTTAGGAAATGATATAATGGAGGCCACAAGAAGAAGGTATAATCATCTTGACCAACCTATTTAAATTTATTTCTTCATCCAAATCCGCTAAATACATGGTAATATTAATTAAATAATAAATTTAGTACCCCAAATATAATATAATGTTATGATGAAGATGAAACCATCATTATCCACAATATTTTCCATCACATGAGAAATGAATGAATCACTCATCCATACATGTGGGCTACCAAAACCATGTTTCAAAACGTTAAATTTTTCTAACCATATTATATAGATGGGTGTACTGATGGATTTTTTATACATTATATTGATTAAATTATTATAATTCTTGAATTGTGAAATGATATCTAACTTCTTACCTTCCAATTTGTTGGAAGATGATAACATTGTCTATGCGTATGTGGGGACTACCACATCAACAAAGTGATATGATTTTGTTTTCATTTACAATTTATATGGGTGGTAATGAGGATTAATTAAATTAATATATATTATATAACAATTATTCTTCAATGATTAATTATTATGTACCTATTTTCATTCCACCTATCAAATTGTGTAAACAGTGTTCCGGTGTACGTACAACCTAATATATCCCGGAACCTTATAAATCAATTTTTAGTTCCCCATTTATTTGATGATAATAAATATTTATGGAATTAATATATAGGATATATATATATTTCATAAAAATAGTATACTAATTAGGGATAAATGAATAATGTTTAGGGATTGAATCTACCAAATCTAAGTTCGTTGGAAAAACAATATTGTTAACACATAGATAAAATAAATTTAATATGGAATTATTAATAGATGGGTATTGAAATGTTATAAGTGCATAATATATTAAATTATAATTATGTAAAATACTATTTTATAGATTTATAATAAATAATGAAATATATTAATTTATTTATAAATGAAATTAAAGAATATCAAACTTATAGTATGGGTTTATCATCCTTAATTATCTTCTTTGGGACATAAGATATGTTAATCACCAACATTACATAATTATATCTATATAAACCCATTTTTTTATATTTAATTTCATGAATTTACTTATTAAAATGATATTAATGTTTTAAATTTATTTTATTATTTCATGGGGCATACAATTATAATGATACAACAAAAGTTAGGGATTCGGGTTATAATCTCATTGTTTATTGAGACTATTTTTAAACAAGTTTCCATTAATGATATTTTAATAGCCATATCTCAATAATATAATTAATATTTTTCTACTATATTTGTTTCTATATGTTGTATATTTTCATTTCATTTTTCTCACATTATGCACTCAAGATACAGGAATAATATATTTATGGGAAAAACATTATTTCTCTCTTCTGATGAAAACCCTTTTTCTTCCACGTTCATGTTTTATAAAAAATTTATCACAATTATAATATTAGTTTTAATTAAATTTTCACACATGTTTAAATTATTATGAAAGGGTTTTAATGGAATATTCATATTAATTTTTCAGTGAGTTAAATTTGACATTTTACAAAAAAATTGAAATGAATATTTTATTAACATACACAACATAAAAAAATTTCACACCATAATGACCACTCAATTATTTAAGATTAATTTACAATATTTAATGGGTATTTTTATAGAATACATTTTCCTTAATAGGTGGGATTTTTTAATTGTAATGCGTGATTTCAAATTGAAAAGTTTATTTTTTTTCAATAAATTTCCAATGATAATTTAAAAAAATTCATCTATTATTACATCCATTCGTGTAATTCATGATTTATTAGGGATATTATACAATGATTTTATATCAATTAATTATAAATTTTATTATAGTTTTGAAAATTAAATATTGATGAAACCCATTTTCTTTTCCTTGGGATAAGTTATGGGGAATAATATTTTGGTCTTTTGTCATATATATTAACGGACTTATTATTATGTGATAGGTTGGTTTTGAATTATATGTCCCCCAAAAGAATTGGTTAATGTTTAATGTATTATGAGATAAAAAGTAACATGGTAGGTTATCCCAATAATAAACTAAATGTTGCACTTGATGTCATCAAAAGCACATGTGAAGGGGTAAATTGGAGGTAATCTTAGTCTAAAAGATCGTACAAGTGAAGTTATCCCAAGCCCGAATTAGGAATAAGGGTGTTTAAAAAAAGGAAAAAATGATATTAATGTCTCAGTGGGTATCCTTGAAATAAAATTTATATTATTATGATTTTTCCATAGATATACCACAAACTTATGACCCGATCGTATTCCAATGTATAGTTCTCATGATTAATTTTAGTCGATTCCATTATCATTTTTGTATTATGAACTACAAAATTTTTATCACTGACTAAATATTATAACCTATGACATGTTGGATTTGGTTTCAAGATTTTAATATCATATAATAATACCCTTATTCTCCTGTTATTCATAAGTTATCAATGATGTATCCCTTTTTTACCGTTAATGAGTATCTAATGCCACCCTTTATTGTGATTTCTTTTACCAAGTTAGGAATAATGGTTTTATGTATGATATGTCTAATTTTGGTTCTAGTTATAATGAAAAAAGATGGATAAGATTTAGATATTTTATGATTATGTTGTTTTTTTATTGAAATTTTCAAAGACACAAAACCAAGAGGATCTCCTTTATGGATCATAACATTATGTATAGAATATTCATCTAATAAGATGTAATATTTATGTATTAAATGTATGGGTCAATATAAAAAACATGTATTATAAAATTTTAACCAGATTAGTAGAAAATTTAACATTTATTTTTAGATATAGATAATATAGTTTTCTCATTGAAAAATATAGTCATAATAATTCTTTGTAAAAATTAGATTGTAACATAAATTCCTAAGATGAAGTCAGTATTTATTTATAACCCAAATAAAATCATCTAATATAATCTTCATTTTTATAAATATATTATACAACTATAATAATACCTATAATACAAGACATGTTATACATTTTATATCACATCACTATTTCATTACTAACATTTCACTATCAACATCATTTCGGGTGTCAACTGCTTCATTTTTCTTGTATGTTTTGGTTTGGTGGTTATGGTCCTTAAACATCATTCATGGTACCTTTACATAATGAATGGTTATAATTATATAAATATCATATTTTTTTATTATAATCATATTTTTATTACAATTCATATAATGTAATTATGAAAAATGAATGAAATCACTATGTGGTTATTGTAGTCTGTACGTACGCATGATTGATGTTTCAATTTTTCAATGGATGGTTAAATAGAAATATAATTATTAATTCATAAACAAAAAATAATTATTATAATATTGATCTTTTATATTGACATTAAATCTTTAATAGTAACCATCAATGAATAATTGTGGTGGAAAAGGAGTTGTATCACTATGCGGATGCAGTAGTCCACCTGTACGCACATGTGCCACTTTCATCTCCCATTGGACTAATAAGAGGTGGTAAATGGATTTAAAATCATCATAATGAAATATTAGAATATTTATAAAACATTATAAATAATATTTTTATGTATACAAAATTTTTATAGTAATTATAATAACAAATAACACTGCATTAGCTTCGTTATGATGAATTCCAATTATTTGAGAGATCGGCTTTGGATTACTCATTTAGAACTTAAAGACTGGTCCTATGATAATACAAAAAGATCTAGCATAAAAGGAATTAATATTTTATTTTTTAAGGAATTAATCATCCCAGATGAAAGGATAAAAATGTATAATTATTAGATGACAATATGATTCCTTTTATATGTATTGGAGGGGATATAAAGGGAATTCATTAAATGATTTAAAGGATTTAAGGTCACTATTATTAGGGAGTGGAAATATTTGGATTGGGATTAAAAGGTATTAGAATATAATCTTTTCATGTCTTAAAACTATAAAAATTTGACATGTGTGGGTGTAATTGTTTCTCTTATCTCAGAGTTTAACCCCTCGTAAGCCAGTTTGGACCGTAATAATGGTAATAAAATTTTACAATTTTTAATTTTAATTTTGAAAAAAACTATGTTGATCCTATTAAATTATTTGAAAAAACATTATTTGAAAAATGTAATATATTTTACTATATTTTATTTCAATATGTGTTAAAAGGTAATTTAAATCGAATGTACAAACTACAACAAAAATGTATTTTAAAAAAATGTATTTTTAATAGAAATACTTAATTTACATTATTTAATTACCTTGTTAAAAACCAAAAATGGTTTTTAAATTATTATTATTAACATATAGTAATTTTATTTAATTATAAATTTTAATTAATATATATAATATTAATTTATTGATATTAAAAAAATTCCACAGAGATTTTTTTTAAAATTTGGGTTTAAGTGAAAAAAACAACACAAACTAAAATTATGAAAATTATTTATAATTAAAATGATTATTTACAATTTAAGTAAAATTAGTTTTATTTATGATAATATTTAAAACATAGATGTATGTTGACATGAAAATTAATCACAATTCTTGTAAAAGTTGTCATTTTTCACTATAAAATGAAAAATAAATATTTTATGGAAAATACTAATAATTAAACCTATGTTAATATTGATATATTTATTTTAAAATTGATATTATTTAACTTAAATAAAATTCATAAAAATTTTATATATTAATGTGAATATTCACGTGAAATTATCTGATAAAAACTATTTAAGGAAACACGTTTTTGTAGTGTTAGATGTATTTTAAAAAAATTGAGTGCTTACTTATTTTTCATTTATCAACACATTTTAATTGATATGATATTTATACATATTTTTATAAAAATGGTTATTACTATTCATACAAAGAAATTTAATCGATAGGTAATAATAGATTACTATGTAATTTTTCATATTTACTCAATGTTCTATGTGAGGAAATCTATTGAATACTTCATGTTTTATTTCAACGTAAATAAATAAAAAATATTGGTCTGTTTCGGTAAAGAGATTACACTTATAGTAATGAGATATGTTTTAGTTTATTGATTAAGGTTAGGAGATTTAGGATTTTGTAGTATTTTACTATTTTCATTTAGTGGACAGGTATGATTGAATTTATTGATTACTAAGAGTAAGAAAATTGGTTATATCTTCAATGTTCTTTTTTTCTGGAATGGGTCTTATAAAAAATTATATTTTTTTAAACTATTATTGTGATTAAACATTTAATTCTTTGAGTGTTTTTGTGTTGGGATCCCATTCCAATATTCTTTCCCTGTATATTAAAATGAAATCATTTTTTTTAAATCACTGCATTGATGATGGGTTCAACAAAAAAAATATATATTACACATATTCAAATATTTAGTTCCAATATCCATGGAAATTTCCATGTTATGGTCATTTTATAGTATAATTATTTATCTCTTGCATTGTTTCGCTTATGCGTCTTACATGATATAATTAATATGTCAACTAGAATTTCAAATTTAAGCTTCTTATAATATGTAGTTCGTATATCCATGATAATAGAATACTTATGTATTTCTTAAGAAATTGTTCTTAAAGGAGAATATTTTTTAGATAATCCATATCCATCATAAATCCATGTAATTGATGGAAATGATTTGTATGCATGGGCAGAAGTAGACATGGTCAAAGGCTATGTTGGAATATTTAAATAAGAACAATCTAACAAGATTACATACATTCTATGTATCAATAGATGATATTTTTTTTCTTTTTCTATTTATCCAATATGAATATACAGTATCATATATTTGGCTACATGTTTGTGGTGGAATGACTGACTGACTGCCAATTATTTTTTTCCCATTATTGAAAGCCGGTTTATCGGTTCTCGATACCCCATTACAAGAGTTCAAAACAACTGATACCACCATTAAAAAATAAAAAGAAAACCACTGTGACCGAGACACCACGAACATGAGCAGAAGAGCAACAAAAAAACTGGCCAAACCTCAGAAAGGATTACCTTGAATGTCCCACGGCGCGGCCATTGACACCGCCCAAAAACCTCATGTTGGAAAACTCTTGAGGAATTCAACCAGCCTAAAAGAGAAGTGAAATGGAAAAGATTCCATCCACATAAGACGAAAAAGAATCCAGACTGAAGATGACCAAATCCAGATACCTGAAGCACCCAAATCCGCAGCTAACCCAGACAAGTGTTCCCATCAAAAAACATCAAACCGGAACAGAAAAAACAATACCAAGAAAGGACATAAAACCGAATGAAACATCATCATCATGGTTAACTTGATGCATTAAAAATTAACTTATGTTCCCTAGTGGCAGCCTCCCTAAACAATTTCCATGAGATGGATGTTACCTGGATGTTTAGGGATCCCATCATCAACTTTTCAAATTCTGTGGCCAGCTGGTCCCAAGATTGAATGTACTCCACAATAATAACCTTCCCTTGATTAAATCCCCCATCAATAATTAGATATTGTTTATCAATCCAAGCATATTTCTCCTCATTAAGATCCATCTTTAAGGGCCTCCCCGTCATTTTCGCAGCCTCCTCCTCAGAAGCATTAAGCAACAGTACCAGTTCTGTCACCTCCTACTCAGAGTATAACAACAAAACCAGGTGTTGATCACCCTGGTCCTCAAGTCTTTGATGACTCTCATATACCGGGATTTCCTTCTTACTGTTAAGCTTCCTATTTGACTGAGTTTCTAGTGGAGGTGGTAGGGATGAGTAATCCTTCTTGCCCCACCTGCTCCTATTACTCCTGTGTTCCTTTAGACTTACTGCTTCGCCATCAGAATGACTGGATCTATCAATACAGACATTCCAACTACCTCCAACTGCATCATATTTGTTAAATGGATCAGAACTCAAACCATCCTCACCTAACCCCTCAAACCTGTTACTCAAACGAATAGGGGAACATTCCCTGGGACCAGAAACCCCTATAATACCTTCCTTGGAAGGTCCATCCGCCTCTGTTTCAGTCCCCTGAATCCCCTTCCGCACGTCTCTAATGGAATCAGAAACTAATGGATCACTCTGCTGCCTTACAACCTTCTTCATAGGAGGTCGAGGTTGGGTTTGTCGGCTATACCCAGGCTCCATAGACAATTCACAATTCCCAGAGAAACAGTCAGGTTGTGTTCCCTCCCTATACAGACTGCCGGCAGGCACTCCCCTGCCCATAGCTGGCATCTGTTCCTCCTCCCCCAGCATCCCAGGCCTCTCACCACCACCAGTACCCTTCCTTGAGACATATCGAAACCCCCTATGACAATGGTTCAGAGAGTGACCCAAACGTTTTCACCCCAAATAGAAATCAGTCCAAGTCTCATAAACAACATGTTGTTTGCAACTGTACTCCTCCCCCACTGTAATCAAGACATACTCAAAAGGCATCCGGGAAACATCTATTTCAACGCAGATACACGGATTCACAAGATGGAAAAGAGCCTCAGTGCGACTATCTGAGCACATATACCTACCAATTATTATTATCTTGTATGGGTATGGAGAAATTGTGTATTGTTTTTGGGACTATTCACATGTCCTATATGTGATCATGTGGTAGTAACTTAATGGGTATTGGAGATTAGTCCAAGAAGAGACTATAGTTTTTTGTTTTATATCCTTGTATATTTTGAATCCTAATTTACATCAATATATTATCCACCCAATATGAGTTCCATTTCAATGTGTATATCTTTGATCAAAATGTGTTAATTTCACTAAATCAAGTGTCATATATTTATTTCTTGGTTTCCTATTAACTATAATCACATTATATAAAGTGGAATATATTTTTATTTTATAATTTAGTTGTCAATTAGTTAATGGTTTCCCTAATATTTATAATATAGTTCCATAAACACTATTAATGGAGCCTCCCTATTAATTGGAAGCCTCAAGGACACATGGATGAATTCATAATCTCATATTTTGTCGTTGGGTTAGTATGTTTCTAAGTGATATGATCCAAGGAATTATAATGGTATAAGTTATAATTTTTTAATTGTAAAATTTACTTTTTAATTAATTGGTTATAATGTGAATATTTAATTGTTACCATTCACTCAACAAGGTTATAAAAAATGAGTTCATACAACATTCTTATCTTAATGGATAAAATGAAATACATAAATTTGAAAGGGACTATTGAATGGAAAATAAATTGATACAAGATAGTTTAAAATTCTTTAGTTAACTATATAGTTTTCCCCAAATTTAGATATTATATTTGAAAATAATAATAATACTGTTAGTAATCTTTCTACTAGTGTGGTGATCAAGCTAGATGATTGAGTAATATTCTGACATAACTAAGATGAAATTTTCTCTTTAAAATAAGACACTTGGTTTGTCATAAAAATTTATTTTTTTACACATATCATTAAACAAATCCTTTCAAATAAATGACATTTAAATTGTGACTATTTTTGAAAAATAATAACAATTATAAAGAAACACAGTATTATTACTAGTGATCATCATAATTAATAAATTTATTTAAAAAATAATAATAACTAAAGTTATAAATTTAATAAAAAAGAATAAAAAAAATATATTATTATTTTTGACTTCCATCACAAAGAAATTATTCCATAGAAAATAGATTATGCAAAAAAATAATCCATTATTGATAGAATTTCATTAATACAACGTAAAAATTGAATATTTAAATATATATCCATCCCTATTAATCTATTGAAAATAAATAAAATTAAATTTAGGAATAAAAATTTCAAAAAAAAAACAAGTATATATATTTTTAAAAAAATAGGTAAATTTATTTCAAATCCATTTTTGTAAAATTTAGATTCCTAGATTAATCATCGTGGAGGGGGGCGGGGGTTATGAAATTAAATAAACCAGATATAATTCCCTGTACTGGTTCTAATACATCACCAAAAACATTGGGTCCACTTGACCTCATGTGTACCTCCACATACATTAATGGATTTTGAATAATAGTGATGACATAAAACAACCATTAGGAGACTATTATATCAATATTAAATCATGAGGTTTATGCCCAAATTTGTCAGGAGGTCACTCTAAATCATATATATGATGGACATTAAAAAACATTTTGACATAAACACATATCCATGAGGCTCCATTCAGTCCATATTATAAAGTAGTAAACAGTCTATATATTTCATAAAAAATATTGCATCACTATAAGATAACACATATAAAACAAATTCATCATATATATAAAACATTTCTATATTTGTAATTATATATGATGAAAAAATAGAAAATAAATAGTGATATCCTTTAACCCACCTCACATATTCCCTCTAATAAATCCTCATCCTCCATAAGCAAGTAGAACCAAACCGCATTTCCAGATAAAATAAATAACTATGCCTGTATGAAAAAATGAAGGTCATCCCATATATCCAAAACCTTACTATATACATGGGTATGGTTTGAGTATAATATCCTAGTAGGATTCCACTTCTCACCTAAACACCCCAAGTGCTAATGAGATAAATTTGATATGTAAGAGAAAAAATGATAGTGAGAATAATGCTATTGAAACACACACACACCAAAAATAATAACACTTCAGTTCATATAGGAGAACACATTTGGGAAGTTTTTTCTCACTATCCCACCATGAAACCTAATATGACCTATTTTTTCTATTACTAGTGGATGGATTATTCTAACAATAGAAACTCACATGTACGCCAATTTTTAGGGAATTTATAAAAATTATAAATCGACCGATACCCTATTACTCATAGTCAGGCCTCATACAATATTTTTATTTCTTATCCAATCACATTACACCACCATCTCAATCAGGGTATGGTATCATATCACATCTTGTGCCACATCCTCAATAATGTTCAATACCTCCACCATTTCATTTTTTGTGTGGCCTAATAAAAAGTTCTATACTATGTCACATACCATAACACATACCACCACCCTCTCACCTAGAGTGTGGCCACAAATCAAAACCCATATAACATTATGATGGATCATACACCAATTTTTAGTCACTCATCATTATGACACCCTCTCACATATGATATGGCCACTCTACCAAAACACCTACACCAAAACACACCACACCATATAACTCTACCCTCTCACTCATGGTTCTAATAACATATCATATAGTTTGGCCTCATCACCATAAGAAATATCATAGAATTTCCCCTACCACCACCCTATCACTTAGGGTGTGTTTCAATGCCACATCACATACCATACCTCATTCCACGACATATGTCATCACTGTCTCCCCTAAGGTTTGATCTCATACCAAATAATATATCATGTCCAAGGAGAAAAATTAAACATAAAAACCTATACCATAATGATAAAAAATATGTAATGTAATCCAAAATTGGTCTCTTTATGGGAGGAATTACCTACAATCTCAATAAATTGTTTCTATAAAACCCCATCACTGAGTGTCCATATGAAAAAATTGATGCTAACTAGGTAATCACCCACATCAACCACTACAACATGTATTATGGATATCCTTAAATGATCAATAATGGATGAAAGTTATTTGGATAATTACTCACCCATTAATTCTTTAAATCCTATACTTCATAGTTATCACATGGTAACTATATGGTTCCTATAGTCCTAAACTAAAATGTTACCTCACCCCAAGTGTTGATCTATTTTAACAATCAAATCCCTTTGGAGGTGGTCAACCACAAGAAATATATAGTTTTATGAACGATGACGATGTCAAAAATAACATTTCAATGAAACATATGTAGAAATAAAAGAATTTAAGTATACAATATTAGGAAGAAATGGAAAATCCCTCATTGGGCTAAATTCACCAAAACATGCCTAATTTAATCCCATTCGGATTACCTCTAACATAATATTAAGATCCCCTCTTCGATTAAATTATATAAAAAAACCCAAAACAAACATTACATTTCAATTAGATATAGAATCAAATATAATTTTTTATTCAAAAAGGATCTGATAAAAAAAACCATTAATATCAATTTTTATACACTACTTCAATTTTTGAAACACCATTTCAAAATCATCTATTTGTTACCAATTCCATCTAAAATCCCAATTTAAATCATTTTTATTGTAAAATTCATCTTTACACCGAAACCCTAGCCTACATAAATATTAAAAATGGGAAACACATTTTTTTTCAATAGAATTAATAATTCCATTAAACAAAAAATACACATAGAAAAATCATAATACTGAAAACACAAAAATCATATAATCCAAATAATCAATATATATGGTAATCTAAAATGGAAATACCATTGAACAAGTTTAAAAATTAATATAGGATTATAATGACTGTTAATTGATTCATGAACACCAATATAAATCATAAACATATAGAAATTAATAATACAAAAATTTAAAAATATTTTCTTAAATTGGATGAATCCATTCCAAATTCACCTTGTGACTTTACGTTATCAAAATAAAAATAAATGGGACATGATCATCATCAGATTCACCCCTAAGGTGAATCTTAGAAATATAACCAATTTATAAATATGAATCAGCTATTAAATTCATTCAATTTCATAAAAAATCATAATAATAATATTAGGGGGAGTTTATGAAGATTATTTGTACCAAACAGAGTTGAAACCCACTTTGATACCACCTATATGCACCAAACATGAAATCTTGATTATTTTTATAAGGTATCATAATTACGATGTTAAATAACGCAATGAAAAACCTAAATAAGAAACCCAAATTATAGAAATATTAATAGATAATGAAGGAGGATATGTGAAGATAAACCCCATCTTTTATCAATACTAATAGTCACTCATGAAAAATCATTGATCACAGAGGAATAAAATGAATATAAAGATATAAGATAAAAGGAGATGTAATCTGTAGTTGTATACATAGATAACCCTTCATGATATAAGGATAAGGTGGTGTTCCCATCAAATGAAGGTTTTTTCCATCTGAAAAATGGGGACGTGACCTGCATGTAACTTGGTTTGCCCTCACTGAGATTATAACAATTCCACATAGTACATAGTGATGAACATCGACCACCCTTTTTACCTTAGAAGAGGGACATACTCTCTCATAATCTTAATGGCACATAGGGTCTTCCATCAGGTACTTAGTGGTAACTATAATGAATATGAAGTTCCCTAATTGGTACACAGATCTCCCAATCACATGAAAATACCACAATGAAATCTTAAACCAATATAAATACAATATTAAAAAAATTAATATGGCATAAAAAATTATTTCGTTGAATTTAAAATTAATATTTTTACTTCAACATCCAGCAGAAGATGAAGATAATTCTCACCACCACTTTAAATGACTCTAAAATTCATGGGTCGTTATGAGATCCTCACTATAATGTTTCTCATATATGAGGAAAAGTGGATGTTTATTAATCATAAATACTAACCCTATCTAGGTATAAATTTATTTCCAATTCTAAATGTTCTATCTCTAATCATCATCCACATTTACATTACAAGACTCCAACACCAAACCACTATTAACCCCAATCCCTATTAACATATCCTGATAATTCCACCAATCAAACTGTTACAACAATAAACTCATTAAGATAATTCCATTTTGAGAAAAATATTGACACAATAAGATAATAAAATAGATCTCATGAAAACCAAACTCATCACCGTCAATAAAACATCAAGATAGTTCACAACACAAACATTAGTCCTAAAACCCTAAAACATCCTCATTTGAGCCATCCCTATGATTTTGGTTCTCCCCAGTATATGAATTCACTAAAAAAGGATGATAAAATATAATGGTACACATTAAGATCATAATAATGAAATGAAAGGTAATGTTATCTTCTTTTTAATACATTTCTCAAAACATTTATACATGTGTTAAACTGCATGGAATTTTTAAAACACCATTCCAAATCCATGGGTTTTCAACCAAACCGAAAATATAAAAATGACCGGACTAGACATACTTATTTCCTAATAACCGATTTCCCATTAAAAATCCATTTTATATTGTTATTTCATATTAAATTCTTAAAATAAAATATTATTTTAAATATAAAACCCTTAACAACTTCAAAAATAATATCTCCATTTTTAATTTCAAGTAACACCAACATATAGAACTATTTCTAACAAACATTATGCCACCACATGAGTTTATACATTATAAAAAATATATATATAAATATGAATTCCCTAAAAATAATTGCTCCATGGAATAAAAAAAATAATTAAAAAAATCAAATAACACAAAAAATATAATATATTATATTTTAATCAAATCACCTGTTATATTTTATTTGAGAATGAATGAAAAATTTTATTAGTTGTTTCAATTAATAAATAAACAAATTGAGGAAATATGTAAACCAAAAATATTTATACGTTGTGTGAATCATGAACCACATGTTACTCTTTGATATTTTATGATTTATTTCTTTTTAATAATTTAATAGCTTCAATTGTTTATGAAAAACAGAACATTGTGTCTAAAAGAGATGTAACATAGTACACTATCATAACAGTTCCATAAAATTGGAATATATGAACAAAAAAGACTAAATTATGAAAATTATATAGTTAACACATGTATAAGATAAATTCATTATTTTCCAAATTATTAAGAATGATAATAAAACTAAATTAAAAGTATAATAAATGTTTTTTTTTCTGAAAAACTATTTTTATGTACGCTATATATTTTTGTCTTAATGAATAAAAATACAAACTATTGGGGAATGATTATATATATATATATATATATATTATTAAATCAAATTTTTTACCACATTATATTTTTTATGAAACCGAAAAAATTCAAGTTTAATGCTTTAAAATTGTTATTTTTAAAATAGTTTTGTCGTAGATTAATTAATTATTTTCAAATTTATTTTTTCAAATTTGATAAAATTTATTTGAAAATTTTGAAATAATTTTTTATATAAAAATATCAACTTTATATGATATTTTTTTAATTTAATGAATAGATTAGTTATTTAATGACTAGCTGAAAATAAATATTCATATTCAGTTTTTTTAAATCATTATGAAAGATATATTTTATTTTAAAATGGGTATAAAAGTTAAAACAGTTCAATATTATTATAATTAATCAAATTTAAGTCCTCAAAATCATTTTTATGTTGAAATTTGATACAAAAATATTTCCATCATAAGAAATTTTTTTCCATGGAAAAAGTTCTTTTCTCCATGATTACGGGTTTAAATTTAAATTAAATTCTGAAAATTATGTAATTTTAATTTAAATTTTTTTATTAAACGTATGAATCATAATAATTAATATTATTTTATAAGTTCAAATTATTATTTTATATAATTAATTGTATATATAGTAAAAATCTGTTATCAATCTTACGGTAAAAACAAGTTTTTAGGGGGCTTAACTGAAACGTTAAGGTATAAAATAAAAAAAACTTGTATAATTTTAATTTAATTAACAAATATAGACAAAATAAAATAGAAGGGTTTATAAGGTTTTCCTTTTGATTCAATTTTCAAATAAATTGAGTTGACATTATTTTAAAAATTTGAATACTTTCAAGTGTGCCACTCATCATAATTATATAAGGGAAACACATCGCCTAATTTATTCACACATATTTTGCAATTTAGATTGATATCACCCTGAAAAAATATGTTCTAAAAATAGTCCCATAAATTATAGAGATTATGTTATTCTCAAAATACCAACCCTTGGGTCATTATTAATAGATCCATTGGATTTTTTTGACAAAATTAATTATCTTCACCGTGATCATTAATTTTTTAATTGTTCTATTACAACCTTCAATCCGATATTGTTAATTAAAACATAAAAGATTATCTAGAATATAATAATATGTTATAATTTTTATAGTAAAACCTATATTGTTCTCCTCATCTATCAAATAGGAAATGGAACAGTCAATTATATGTATGATGGACTACCACCTCGCGAATTGATGTAATACCTTTTCTATCCCTGCCTCTGACGACATTATATAATGATGTATCTAAAGTATATATTTATGATATTTTTTACCCAATTAAACTTTTGGAGTTCAAATATCCCATATATAATCTTACCTGAAAATCCATAAGAATGTGATAGATTCACTAGTGTGTATGGGTAGACTACCACATACCTGAAGAGATGAGATTAGTTTTTCATTTCTCCTTAAAATGGATGGTAATAAGTATACATAATTTTAATATTTATGATATATTTAAAATTTTAGAGATTTTGTAGTGGTGAATCATTATTTAATTATATTTTTTTCAATCTATAAAAATTTGAAAAAAACATTCATTGGTATAATCAATATACCATCTCCATGAACGATGCAATTAATTTTTATATCTCTATCATTATAGATGAATCTTAAAAATATAATGATTATATATTATTTTTCTATCATGATAAAAATTATGGTTATAATTTAACCATGTTATGTTTAAAAGGACCAAAATCGTTGAACTGATACTCTCCCGAAAAATAAAATCATTTACCCAAATAATTACAATTTTTATATGGTATTATAGAAAAAAGGTAGTTAAAATTTTCAAGTGGATCAATAATGAAACAATTATTATATAAATGATTCTATTATATAGGTATATTGAATTTAAATCTATCTTAAATCATTTTATAATTCTTTCAAAGATTTTTGAACATGAGATAAGGTATTTTTAGCTCACTATTACATTAGTGAGCCACATGCTATATTCACCACTTATTTATTTTATCTGGTATATATAATGATAATGAATCTATATTATTATTCTACATTTTAATTAATGGGGATATAAGTATCCTTATTTATTTCACCCATTTATGATGTTTTGGTTCTAATGTTTTCAATATGGTAAAGATTTTACGTTACAATTTCATTATTTATCTGTATTGTTAATGATTATGTTTTTGAATATGAAATGTTATTATATAACTCTCATGAATCATAAAAATTTTGTTATCTTATGGTTATTTTTTAATAATTATTGTTTTAAATTTATTCTCCATAATTATTACTCATGTGGTGGAATGATTATTTATAAGGAAAACATTCGTTATTTATATCTCCAGTTGAAGTTTTTTTCCACATCAATGTTTTCTAAAAAGGGTTTTCAATAAATTTTTAAGTATTATAATATTGTTTTTTACATTTAGTTTTACACGTGAAGTAGTTTTTAAAAAACATCTTAAAATGAATATTCTTGTCTTTTTCCAAAATTTGATACATTATGAATTTCAACAAAAGTGTGGAAAGAATGATTTCTTGTAACTTATATGACATGAATGTAGTTAACTACCATAATGAAATAACAATGATATGACACATAAATTTATTTTTTTCAAATGTTATTGTTAATAAAATTTATTCAATAATATTTAAGAAATTTTTAGATTTAAAATAATTTAATTAAAATTTAAAGGGGTATTTTACTTTAGACATATTCTAGTAATTTTTTTAATGGAATTTTCATCTACTATAAAATACTGTGATACAAAATATTGTATTTTGGGAATATGATCCAATTATAAAATCCAAATTCATTATATGGATGGTTTATTATTATGATATGATTATAAATCCCATTTATTTTCTTTTGTGTATTAATTTTTTATTTGTCAAAATGTTTATGAATTTTTTTTTCATTTCATGAGTTATGATGTGATGGTATGATAAATGTTTTATGATATTTTTGCACACATATGCTTCAATTTCATTATTTGATTGGTGGGACTGAA
This sequence comes from Viscum album, assembly GCA_963277665.1. NCBI lineage: Eukaryota > Viridiplantae > Streptophyta > Magnoliopsida > Santalales > Viscaceae > Viscum > Viscum album. The sequence goes on along the minus strand of OY728121.1, from coordinate 196,183,379 downwards.
AGTAAATCCAAAACTAATATATTGGGTAAATTATTGTATCTCATTGGATAATTAATGGAAACAAGTTGATGTTCTTTATCTGTTATGATAAACATGACAATATTCTCGATCTTCTATAGAAAGCATGTCCACGTGTTTGATCCACTATAGAAAAAAGGTTTTGATTACTAATCCATTATGATTTGATGGTCTTAGTAGTTAACCTTTTATTTTGTTATTTGTTATATATTTACGGTGGTACCCCAATTTTCTGACACGAACTTATAATTCATGAGTGATTTATATTGATTTATAATTCTTGGGATTCATTTCATTTGAAATGAAATTTCTTTAATTCAACAATCATGTTTATGATCTTCAATGTATTGTTTTGGAACATTTTATGTTATGATCATGATCTCATACATTTATTATTATTTTCTTATATTGTATTACCATAAATTGATATCACCCATTTTTACCCTTATTGGGTACTTGTAATCACCATTTCTTATGATTACATTCCTTTTGTATTGAAGAATGGTTTTGGTAATGAATATCCATAAAGAGTATTAAATGGGAATATCTTTCTGGGATATGTTGAAGATATTTTCTGAAAAATGAAGAAGAATGTGTATCTAGTCTCCATAGACGCTAAAAAATTACTATCCTCAAGATTTTATGTGTGAAATGTGATGAATAATCATATATAATATATAATATTTAGGTATTAAAAATAGGAGTCTCTATAATAGCTATGACACAATCATGATGCATGACCAATTCACATTCTCTATGCTGATCCCTATGACTCACACCATGTATCCTTCATCATTTATGGTTTTTCTTATTCTTAAACATACCTCATTCATTATTAACCTAGATTGAACACTTAAGGACCCCCTAAAATGTGGGATTCAACTGAATCCATGTAGGCAAAGAATTATCCTAGTCTAACTCCCAATAATTGAAATTATATTTTCTCATATATTTAATATTATCCAAAATAAACAAATTATTTGCTACCTATTTGTAATTCTCAAGTAATCATCTTCCAAATGACACCTAAGAATGGATGGCATTAGACCTCAGGACTTTATCTACAAATGAAAAAGGATATAAAATAGTTATGATGGGATGAATTTATCATTGGTGGATAATGAAATAAAATGTAATTCCAGAGTTCCATGCCCACATACAATGAAAATTCATCATGAACCATGAATATGACAGACATCACAAAAACTGAGGGACACAAATATGGTTTTATGGAATCCCTCACCAGCTATAATATAATGTTGTAAATAGTATACATGATGCATCAATTAAAATATACAATAAATAACTGATATATATTATATGATGCATCATCATATAGATAAAATACTGTTACGCTTATTGGTACATATATTAAACAAAGGAGATAAAATAAAAATTGATGGCTCTTGAACCAATGAAAATAAAATTATATTCCAAATAAATAACCAACATAACATTATAGTCCTAAACAACATGTCAAACTCTATTTAACAATTTTTCCTCAAAGAAAAAATAAAGGCACAACCATGAACAGAGAAAACCATGATGCTTATATAGTTATGGATGGAATCATTATACTCAATAAGATTCTGACAATTATCTCAATAAAATATATTTTCTGATCATGTCAATATGAAGGAATTATATAAATTAGGGGGATTCATTATAATCTAACCCACCCACCTAGAAACAAAAAAAATATTCACTTGAAAACAAACACCTCGGGTGAACATATTCTAAATATGACTCCAAAATACCCCTCCCAAAATTCTTAATCAAATTCCAATGAAATGATTCATATTATACAAATATTATCCCATTCTCAATCACACTAAGAAATACCAACAACTGTGTCACGAACATAGTTGACTCCCATCCGCCGTATTTTATTGACTCCCAATCACCATGTATAACCCAACCATGTAACTGTGATATATTATATTTTAAAAATAATTGTGTCCTTGAGATATTGTGAGTTTATGATTGTATTAGGATTGAATTTAAAAATCTATAGGTTGTTTTGGTGAAAAAGGGTTGCTGAATAGATTGGAGTAACCATGAGAAACCCATACATGAGAGGAATATAATTGGAGAGATCATTTTTGAATGAATTTAGAACTGTTATTCTAACAAAAAATCATCTAGTAGGGACCATGTAAGGTAATTTTTTATCCAATTTGTCTCACATGGTTAGTACATATTTGATAATGCAATGGGGCTAAACCCTACAGTCTATTCATGTTTTAATTGTTGATGAAATTACACTCTTATCCATATCAAATTTTTAACCTCACTCACTTATCCTCCCCCACCCAAACACGGTCAACTATTTAGGCCTCAAGGGAGAGCTCTATCCAACTACTCCCATTTATTTGTAGTCTTCCACAATAGATACATCAATATTTTCAAGGTCATTCTATTCATATGGTCTAATTTCCTTTTATCATTTGATTAATTTTCATTCACATTAGACTTCAACATTTCCCAAGGAACATAATCAGTTTAAAAAAGGTATTTTGGGGTTTTCATTTTATAATCATGGGGATTTAGTAAATTATGTTATGGATAGGTTGGTGTCTAATAATGATCCAACCCAGGCTAATAGAGTCCCAAAAAACATAACCAATTTTCCACAAGGACTGAAGGGCTTTCCTGAACCCCATAAGTTAGAAACTAGTTCCTAGGAATCAATGTAATCCATTTGGGACCAAATTATATCAAATAAGTGTTTAATGAAAACATAAAATATAAATATAGAATCTTAAAATAAATAAAAATTCCAAATAGGTCGTAACCAACCAAACAGAATACAAACCATTTGTATAAACATAGACAATATCCATAAATAGAAATAATATATACTACCATAATTGATAAAAAATAAAAAAAATAATAAGAGAAAGAAACAACGATCTAACATGAGCTGAGCACGAATCCGCACCATGAAACGATCTATTTCACATCAGCACCAACTCATCCCATATAAAACACAAATAAAAAAACTAAAAAAATGGAGACCTAGAACCTGAAATGAATTGAAAAGATAAAATATAAAAGTAAGTATGTACAACATTTTGAATCTATGAAATCTATTTCTTATGAAAATTAACCAATTCTATATAGAAGGTAAATATAGAATGTATGAATTTCAATTGAATAATATATAAATAAAAAATATTCAATAATCATAATTTAAAATGTTCCGCTTTGTTTTTGGAAACCGGACCCAAGTGTTTTGAAAAAAATATAATTGACTAATTTATTTCAAAATAAACAACCATCATTTTAATTTCCCAAAAAACAATACAGTTTTTTATTTAAATGAAAACATTTAAATTAAAACATTTTACTTGACGTAGATAACTGAAATCACCAATTCTAAAATACACCTCAAGAACTCACACATGAGTCTTTAAATCAAATGAAGGAGTCATGATATATTTGAAAGATCAATTTTTCAAAAAGAAAATGCTGAAAAGACCCATATGTCTCACAATAAATAGGTAGAAACTGCATGGAACAAGGAACAAGTAAAACATATACAAATGATATTTCCATAAGAATGAAAGTAGGAGAAGTGATATAAAAAAGAATTAGATCAAACTCCCATCAATCACCAACCCACTAAAAAATGTGACAAGTCGAGTCCTTACCCTAGGATAAATAATTTGAAATGAAAAAAATCATATAATAGTATAACACTCATGAACCTCCTACCGACACTCACTAGTGTTCAAATAATCGTTCATCTAATTATCCCACACAAGTATCATTACAATAACCAACCCCCTAATAGCCCCTATGGCTTGAACAAATGGAGGGTAACTATAGTCATGTTGATAAAATATCAATGCAAGCTATGTCTTCCACTGATTCTTTTATTTCCCATGAACAATATAGGAAATGAGGCACTAAAAAAAGCAAGGAAATTTTAACATAGAATGAATAACAGTAAAACCCTTACCTCTAACAATTAATGGTGAAGTGAACCATATATAAAATAAACCAATAAAATGAAAAACACATTTCAATATGATCAGAGTAAACGAAGTCACATAGTTATAAAAAACCCATACACGGCTTAAATAGGAAATTGGAAATGAAGGGGTGTCTCTCAACATTGGAAATAAATATTCCAATCAAGACCTAAATAGTAATTTTTTTTCAAGAGTACACACATGCATTTCATGAATCTTATAATCAATAAACATTATATTTTAAAATTAACAAATTTAATTATTATGAAAATATAGTTATTTCATGCCCAAAACACCATGTAATGGTTTCAAATAACATAATATGTATATATATATATATATATATATATCATATATTCACACTTTCATTGAAGGAAAATTTAAAAATAACATGCACATCATTAACTCCAAAAAGAAACAATTTAATATTTATAATTTTCTCAAATTAAATTATAATTAATCTAAAACCATTTGAAACATGTTTTAATCAATGACAATAACACCTAATTGTATTTAAACTTTTTCAAGAAACCCTAGTCATTTAAAACCCCATCATTAGAAACCCAATGAACTATAAACCTGAACTACGAGAGGCTTAGCATTAATAGGGGTGTCTAAAAAATAAAAAAGAGAGAAGTAAGGGAATACAGGTGATGTAGAATATGAAATAAACTAAAATATCTTGGATGTATTCAAAAGGGCCCAATAATCATGAGGGAGATGGTGGTGTAGATCCTCCTTAGATCCCATGGGTCAACTGATGTATAAGAGATTAAGTGGGGGTAAAAAAACCTTATAACCAAATAGAGTATTAATTGAGAACCAAAAAACATAACCTATGGGGATGCCTTACGGTTTGGCTACATGGTTTTACAAACCATGAACCAACAATGTGTTGTACACTACTAGGACATTATCCCCCTTTCATGGTTACCCTAAAAACTATATAGTTAGAAAATATATGATCTATAAATTCCATTTGGATTTGTTAAAATTATATAGCCATTTAATGGTTTCAACAAGGCTTCATTAGCCTTATTCAACATGAATAACACACAAAATAACTCACATGGTTTTTATAATTCATCAAATAGTTATGACTGAACCATGCGTAGCCTAGGTAGATATATATTGTTCTTTTCAAAATGTACTAAAAACGTACCTCCCAAAAGAATGTCTCATGGTTTCCCTATAAAAAAGATCCTTAACAATAAAAAGAATATAAATAAAAAATCAAACAGTTTCGAGAAAAAAATCCGTTGAAATTAAAATTGAGAATCAATTTTTTTAATAAAAATAAAAAAAAAATGTGAAACATGGTCAGAATGCAGATGAAAAAAAATATGAGTATCCTATGGGATATTTGGAACAACAAACCCAAAATTGGAACAATTTTTCATTTGAATATAAATCTGATAACATATATCCTCAAAATGAAAAAGATGACCAACCAAAATATTACTGAACATCTCTTAGAATGTCTGAAATAAGAACCATAAAAATGTTGTTCAAAAAACATTGGAGAGTGAACATGTTTCAACAATTGCATACGATTCTTTTTAAATGTTCTACATGCCATTTTGTTTTCCCATAAAAAATTGGAACAAATGTAACAAATGGGAAATAAATCCTCAAAAAACCAAGAAATCATTATAAAAACCCACTCTTAACCCAAATCACATATAATAAAAATGGAAATGATATTAACCAAAAGTATCCTTAAAAAACGTGTGATTTCCCCTTGGGTCACAATACAAAGATATAAAATATGATCAATTACTATATCACCCTCACACGGTGTATCTGAATTTCCACAACGATGTAGTGGACTATATTCAAAACTAAACTAGTAAAACACACACACCTGTTTTCCAATCAAGAAACTGGAGTCTTTCTCATTTCAAAATTTTGAGAAGTTCTATGTAATAATAAAATAATGGGTGAAACCAATATCCATAGTTAAAGTCCATCAATATAATGAGTAAGAACAGAAAACTACAATAGGAATGCACAAAACACCCATATAAGAGGGATATGAGGGAAACATTCCACAAAAAAACTAATAATTTGATAAAATATCACTTAAACTACCAGTTAATACATCCAAAATAAGAACCATCCATAAAATTTAAATAATAATAGTAAAATAACCAAGTCTATGATTTAAACCGATATAGGAATGTTCTTAAGTCTAACAACCCATCGTTAATAGATCAAACATGAGACCTCATTCTAAAAAACATTCCTATCAATCTTTTATAGATGACCTAAATAGACAAAAAAATGGAAAGTCCTAGTGACTCATGTTGTATGTCATATAAAACCCTGGATCCAAACAATAGAATCAATAAAAATATATATTCTTTATAGAAGTGAGATTCTTTTTCCAATCCAATTGCTTTTCCTTCTCCGTCTCATTACATTATGGGTTGTTATTAAGCCCACCACACATTTTTGATGAGTCAGATGGTTATAATTCATCAACCACTAATAAATTCCTAAACTGATCAACATACAATTGAATGGAATTACTGAAATCCACATGAAAAAATGTCAGACATGATTCTAGTGTAGCTGATCCAAAATCTAGGGAAATACACTATATAGAAAGGGGATTTCTATGAATCTTATATGAACATCTATGGATAGAATATCACTGGCTTAAAAAGTGATTGATGTTATCTCTTATTGATTAGAAACCAAAATAAAGGCTCAAAATATGTATCCACTTCACCCCTTTCATATCATTTTGGGAGAATCAGTGAACAAATTCCATCCTAAAGTGCTCCATAGTGAATCAAATACACTACAAAAGAAGGATCAAATGAATCCCACCAAACTCAGCTAAATCCAACTAGAAAATAATAAAAAACTATCACTTATGAAGAGTTCCTCATCTTCTACACTACTTTGGGACTTTATAGACATTATAATAGAAGAAGAAAATTGAACCATTTTTAGGGATAATAAATTCAAAACACAATAACAACAATGATTTATTTCATAAAGCAGAAAAAAGAATGACTCTACCATTCAAAGAATCAATCCAAATAATCATTAAAACAAAAAATGGCACAAAATATTTAACAATAAATTATAATATTACTCTCTATGAAGGGACATTATTAAAGCCAAGTAAAACCATCCTTTAAAAAATTACATCTTTAGTGGATAACGAAACACATAATAAAGGCAATTTAAAAATAATTTTTTTATAATTTCATTATGATTTTAAAATTAAATTACTATATATTACTCATTAAATCACATTTCCATTTTTCAAAACAACAATAAAACTAGTTTAATAACATTACATTCACTTGAAAATATAATTTTTTTCTCTAAATAAAAAATGTGGGAAGAACCATTTTATAAACATTTCGTAAAAACCAATTTAAATTTATATTCACAATATCCTTTTAATTTTCAAAATGACGTTTTAAAAAAGATGTACAGATAAGGAAATTCATAAGAATTCACATACGGTTTAGATGAACCATATTCAAAAAGGCCTCAATACACTCCCATATCCATATATATATATATTTGAATCCACCATTGGAGAAATATAATATCATGTGGAGTAAAAGTAGACATATTGGGTTAGAATTAGGGTTTTTCATGTGTGTTCCACATGGTAGGGTGTGTGTGTGCCAATTTTCCCACACACCATAGTAATATTTAAGGCTTGACCATATTGGCTCCACATGATTTCACATGATATGTGAGCGTATAGTGCCACTCAATTCCCCTCCATTTATAAATATAAAATAAATTATTGATCCCCATTATCAATCATATAATAAAAGGGGATCTACGAAAATTAAATCACATCATAATATGCTAACAAATCTTGAGTTCATAATTTAAAAACCAACATCCCCTAACAGCTTGTGTCTCTGGATGAATGAATGACCTATTAATTATCCCAACCATTACCAATCATGCACCAACATCCTTAATCATCTTTTTACATGAAAATAACATAATAATAATTGATTCTCAATGAATAAATGCTCCTAATATAGGAAACCCAATCTCTAATAACATATTATAACAATTCAAACTAGGCATCCATCTAACCTAACACTTGATCCAATTTAGCATTATGCCTAAAGGTAGATACTAATCTCCATGGGTTGTTTACTAGATCAGTAGAATCAAAATATTACATTATTCAAAATTTTCCCAAATTAGTAAAAAAATGATAGTAAAGATAAATACATAATCCAAAACAAATAAACATTTAAAATAAATTATAACAAATAGAATTGATCGAACCCACATATAGAAACAATGAAAACATCGATATGTAGAAAGAATGTATCCATGAAGAAAAGATAAAACACTTTAAAAAATAAGTAAAAAAAATGAAACAATTGAATCCATTATCAAACCATCTCCACATAACCTGCTTTTTCTCACCACAACCCAAATCACCCCATAACATCCAAAATGAATAAAATTGAAACCAATTGGCAAACTTGAACATGAAATGAATAAGTGTGAGATAAAATATCTTGCATATTTATAAAACAAAATGATTCTATGAAATCTATTTTATAAGTAAATTCTCCAATTATATACTACGAATGAAGGTAGAAATTTGTTATTAAATTGAATGGGTTTTAAATAAAAATAGTTGCAGAATATTTTTATTTAAAAATTTCATCTTCTTTTTCCAGAACCAAAATAAAAAATTATGAGAACAAAACCCTAAACCTACTACATTTCCTTACAAACAACACCATTTGAATTTACAAAACACAAGTCATTTGTTTTATTTAAATTTAAATAGTTACAGTAAAATATTTTACTTTTTTTAGCCATCTCAAATCACACTTTTTTATATCTAACATTCTTTCTCACATAACTGTTTTTAAAAATGAAAAAGGTTGTGTAAAATCATTGAATCATAAATGTTTCGAAAAGGAAAATCCCATCAGACCCATAATAATCAATCAAATTTAGTTATACCACACACATCACAAGGAATAAATCTGTCATAAAAAATGAAGGTTCTATAGAAATGAATGTAGGGGAAATGATACGAAAAAGAACTATAAAAAATACCCTCAATCATTAAGAAACCAAATTATTTATTGTGTCATGTTCCTACGATGGGATCCCTAATTTTTGAAACAAATATCTATATAAGGGTAAAACATTCACGAACAAGAAACTAGAAAACACCAAATTTCAAATAAACAGTATTCCAATTTTCACTCACATACTTCATTATGATGAACAACTACCACCTAGACCATGTGCCTAGCGTGACTGGTGGAAAACAAGGGACTTTTGAAATAGCTATATGAATAGACTATGTCTTCCTATAAGTCCCTATTTTTTCATGACTAATAGTATAATCAAGGAATAGAAACAAACAAGTGAAGTCTAAAAAAAATTTACAATCAAACTATTATCAACCCTAAAAAAAATGTTGTAAATCACCATATATAAAATATACCTACACCATTATGATCAAATTTTCAAACATGGGGTGAAAAAAAGTGTCTCATAGTGATCTAGAACCCAAAAAATGGTTAAGAAGAAAAGGGAATTAAATGGGTGTCTCCACCATTTTGAGAACAAAGTGTCAACCTTGTGTCAAAATCGAAATCATTGATCGAAATTACATAATGTTGAACATTTTATTTAAAACCATTTTAAACAAATTACAAAAAATTATTGAAATCACTCACATAATTTTTTTTAATTGAAACTTAACATGATCATTATTCTTTTAAATCCAATACATGGCCAGGTTCCACCTATTTCCATCTAACTATTTACAAAATCCATATACGAATTCCCCCAATAGAAACACCACACAAACATAATCATTTTAAATAATATATAAAATATCATTATATATCATTTAGTGGTCAAAAAATTAGATCCAAAACCTATTTCCCATTATAACCTAGTTTTCACTATTTGAACACAAAAATTTGTTAAACAATTCCAAAAAGGAAAATAATTTCATAATGATGCATTGGAATTTGACAGAAGTTATCAGACATAAACATTAAATTTATATCCTATAAACATGAAATTCCTAGGAATTACCAATTATTCCAAACTCAAAATACAACAAAATGTTTACAAATCACTTCAATACCATCAATTATATTCAAAATTTCATTATAATTGAATTTGTAAAGTAGAAGAACATAATTAATTCCATATTTAAATAATTACTTAGAGAAACCTACCTCAAAGGGATGAGAATCCAGATATAACCCTTTCAATCATGTAACCTTAAATAGAGACCACACCCACATGGATTGAAAGAGTGTTACCAAATCCTATACAATAAACAAAATCATTTAATCCACCTAGAAACCTAAAATCATGAAACAAGAGGAATATAGTACATGATAAGAAGAAAAAATCATAAAAAATTGGGTAGGAATTAATAAGGGGGATGATTATGAATAATTAACTCAATATCACTTTTAAATTTCCTAAAGAGGACAATAATCAAGATGTGGAAGGTTGTAGAAGTACACCTTGGATCACAAGTGTGGATTGATATATAGGGGATTAAATGGGGATGAATAATATTTAAAAACATATATGGGATTGGGGAAAACCAAGAATATAACAACTGGGAATGTCTTATAGTTTGGATACATGGTTTTCTAAACTGTGAACTGACTGTGAACTGCCCACTACTTAGGCTAGGCATGCCCTCACATGGTGACCCAAGGCACCACACAACTGGACACAAAGTTCTAAAACCATGCCATCTAACACTATCAAAATTATAGATTCATCCACAAAATTTTCTCATAGTTTCCTAAACTATTCATTAGTCATGCACTATGTTCCAATCATAAAAATAATCCCATATAATTTCTCCTACGGGTCACACAGTTTGGAATAAACCATGAACAACCCATTCTGAATAACCAAGCATAGTTCAAAATTAACTAAATAGTTCCCACATGATTGGAGGCAAAATGGTTTCCCTATATCTATTCACCTTAACCATATAAAAAAGGAAAAAAATCAAATATCTATCTATTTGAGTTGAAATCTAGGGAAACTAAAATCAATCCTCATCATATTAAAATAACACAAAAAACAACATTGTGAAATGTTGGTTGTTAGTGTTCTAGATTTTTATGGACTTCAGCAACAAAGGTGACTGGTTTTCACATCATTTATCTTAGGTGTGTCTTTTTTTATCATTTACAATAAATTTCATGTTCTGATTTTTTTAAATTATGATTTAATTAAAATATGTCTATCCATGATGTTTTTAATTATTTGAAAATTTTATTCCATGAGCATTAATTTTGGAAGAAAGATTCAATCCACAAATTTATATTTCTAACATTCCAAATAATAAGGTTTCCTGTAAAGTATTTATGCAAAATTGAAAAAAATTACTTTTATTGGATTTAGTGTAAAACCTTCGGTTTTAATCCTGGGTTTGATTTCAAAGACAAATGGTTTGTTTTTGTTTAGATGGAAATTGTAAGACCTAAAATAATTTTACCTGTTTATGTATATAAAAACTAAAACATGTTATTTTAATCGGTTTTTAAAAAAAATAATGTGTTCTTTTCATAGAACTCAATGTGTTTGGAAATGGTTGTTTTTGGAAAAAGTTTGGAATGGTATTTAAAATGTCTTATAATTTGAAATAATATGACCAGGAATCTTGAGTAATTATTTGATAAAAGGCACATTTGACACTTTTAAAATGGATGGATGAAATTTTTGTGACACCTTTGATTTCTCATTGAACAATTTTACCCATGATAGTTGGTGTATGATGTATCATTAATTTAGATTCTGAAATAACATGATATTTTATATGAGGTAATTTGAGCTGAGTGATATTTTTTTTATGCTTGTGGCATATGTAATGATTATGAATCTCTTAGATATATTTTTTTTATCACCTCTTCCTCAATTTAACATGTTAACATAAGTATCCTTTTGAGAGTCCTTGGTTTATTCAATGCTAGTCATTTCACACCATTTCCAATGACACTATGTTTTTCAGCTTCCTCATGATTGGGGATTTCCACGGTGAGGATAGTATGAGTATGCTAGTTTATCTAGGTTATTTTTTTAAGCTATGACATATGATGGTTGATGGTAAAATATTTTTGACTGATATTGTTTAATCTTAATATATGTCTTAGGTCAGGAAACATGACACTATTTCTATGACCAAGGGTATAATATACCTTTTAGTATTTTATATTTCCCATTGACTCATTCACCATTTTAATATCTTTTTCGTAGTTGGTTTATTTTATTCAATGAAATGGTGGTGTTTTTAGGTTCCTATTACTCAATTCTTTTTTTGGTGGGTTTTAAATGGTTTTCTAAATATGTATTTAGAAATGGTTGTTCTCAAAAAACTATATAAAGTAGTTGAAATATGGTGATTTGAAATGGTAGTTAGAAATTATTTCAATGGGTTTTTGTGATTTGAAAAAAATTGAATCCATGTTACATTGTTCATCATGATCACAAAGTTTCTTATTTTTTAAATATATTTTATATACAAGTAGATATTTCATTTTTGTTAATAAAGATATGTATTTTTATTTGGAATAGAATGTCTTTTTTTCTTATACAATGTAAATGAAAATCGGTATATTTTCATTGGATTTTTGGAAAAGGGGAGGTTTTAAAATAACAATATGATATATTATATTTTACTGTTATGTATATGAAAATATTAAAATATATTTTTCATTATGGTATTTATAAACTATCTTTCCTTACATGCTTATATAAAGGAACTACATTGAATGATTTGGTTGAAATATTCTAGGATTTATTTATCCCTCCTATTTACATAACAATTTAAATTTTATTTTCCATAAAGGACATTAATTTTTTTATGGTAATGAGGAACTTGTATATAAAATGTATCCCTCTATTTCTTTAAGGTTTTAGATGATTTTTTTAAGGATTTTATTCATTGATTATTATCTCTGAAACTACCAGGATAACATTCCTTGTATATGCATTAAAATTATTTTATTGTACGTTTTGTTGACATGTAGTGATATATTTCTAGTGATTGATGTCATATATTTACGTGACCGAGTCCAATCATTATCACTGATTATGGGAAAATTATATTTCTAGCATGTCCCTACATTGTAATTTTTCATTAGCATGGAAGACTAAGGCATGTATGATCCTTTTCCGATTATTGATAAATTATCTTCTAGGTTATAACATTGATTGTATTTAAAAATAACCCCCCAATGATGTTCCCATTGATTATAATGGACTTTTCAATATCCCATGGGCATTTTGAATTTCCTTTGGACTAAGTGGTGATTTATTAGGAATGATGCTAATGGAAACTCGAGCCATTTCATTACAAATGTAATCAATAAAAAATTCATTATGAAATTAAATGGTTAATTTCTCTGTTGAGAATCTCACTTTTTAATTGGTATGTTTCTTTTTATAAAAGATATAAAACAATTGAGATTTGGGAAGTAGGAGTATGGATAATCTTACATGCTCATTTCCTCCCATGAGCCACTAGTTTCCTTCTGTAATAATGATTTCAAATCATTTTTTATTTTTCTCATTGTAATCATATTTTTAGTTATGTAGTAATACTTCTAGGCCTTTTAAGGTTTCTTGGAGACTCCACTTGTTTATGGGTGGATAATTTTAATGAAATCAAGACCATGGTTTGTTATCATGGCCTATCAAACATATTAAAATAAAAATAATTTCTTTTAAATGTGTTTATGATCCCTATGCTTGATTTGTACATCACAATCATCGATTAACCAATATTATAATATATATAAATCCCATTTTTTATTTAATCATTTTGGTAATTGGATTTCCTTTTGTTAAAAAAGTAATAAAGGCCATGATTGGTATTGTGATATGTTGAAATTTTGGGACAAGTGTTATGCCTTGTTTTTTTTAATATCGTAGAGAAATATTTCATGTGAGATTTATTTTGTTTGGGTGTTGGGTAGAAATTTTGGTTAACTTGAGAGGTTAGACTGTTTTAGATTATTTCTAAAAATGGATTAATTCATTTCAAAATTTAGGAATGATTGAAAAGTGAAATAATAATATGTATAATTGTTTAGTTTTTAGGATTAAAGACAATTAAGTGTTTTTCAAGGGTAACCCCTTATTGGTGTTTAAAAAATTTAGGAAAGGGGTTTTCATGTGGTTTCTTAATTAAGTGGAATATTTTTAAATTATTGACCTACTTTAAATTTTTTTGTTAGTTAATTTTTTAGATGTCTTTTCTTTATGATTTTGTTTTTGTTATCATTCCACTCTAGGGTGATGTGAATGTTTGTGTTATTTTAGTAACAAATAATGTTTAAGGTTCATGTTTTTTGGTTTTTGGCTGTGCATCTCAAAAATATTTTTGATTAGTTGATGTTTTTTTATTTAGTGTTGGTTCTTATATTCTTCGACCCATTATAGTTGTAGTTATATTAATGTTATGAATTTGGTGGTAGATGTCAATTTACACTTTTAGTTTTATAGTCATGATTAATAGCTTGTTCTAGGACTATATAAGTGGATTTTAGTTTTTAGGGATACTGGTTTTTTATTAAAGAGTGAAAATTTATGTTGAATAGTTTTCGTGGGATTTAGGTGTTCTATGGAAATATGAGTATTGGATGTTTTTTGAGTTTATCTTATAAGAAGTTGTTGAACTATGATTGTTATATTTTAATGTTATCTTTTTTATAGGTTATACTTGTCCATAGTTCATATAATGTTTTTCTTGGGGCTTTTTTATGAAGTGGTTTTATGATACAATGTTTTTATTGGTTGATGTTTGATGGGATGACACTGGGTGTGTGAATGGGTGTAAATTGTTCATCACATTTCATAAAAATACATTTCATAGATTCTGTTGAATACAAAAATATTATACATACTGATTACCAAATACCATACTAGTCTACAACATATGAAACATAGAAACATCAATAATAGTACAAAAATGATCTACATTATCTCCTACTAGGTTCTACTTTACCATAACACTACTTATACACATCAAACATAATACATATTTCCCTATCATTGGGATGGAAACATAAAGATGGGTAAGAAGAAAATGACCAGGAAAGGTAAACGAGGGAGATATGTAAGCATAATAATCATCATAAGGGTATAGGAACATGATCATGAAAATAGAGGACCATACCCTTCATACCAAAGATCATATATTTTAATTAGGGAATACCTCTTGGTAGTTTATAAGACATGACTCATCATTAAGTAATGAAAATAAATCATGAAATCATAAAACTAGAATAAAAAATTAAATCGTGTAAGACACATATGCAAATATAATGATTTCCATAATATCCAAAGCATCACTTCCAAGACCATCTTGGTAGGATGGGTTCACACCACATACCATCCTAGTAGTCCAGGTTAACTCCCATGGCCATCTTCGTAGTAAGAGTTCACTCCTCAATCATTAATGGTATTCATGGTTTACTACCATGGCCATATTAGTAGTCATGGTTCATTCCCAAGATAATATTAGTATATCTTAGGGGATAAAAAATTTACCAAAGGCATTGGAGGGAGATATAGGTCTCACTAATATCATTGTGAAATCATACATACATGTTCCCCAGGATCATAATTAAGAATTTCAAAACCCATGAAATGAAATTGGTATCATAAACTGGTAAACATATCAAAACCTATGAAAAGATACAATTTTTATATTCAATTACTCAAAAATCTTAACCCCTGAAAGAGAAAAAGATTTTATAAACATATAACCCATAAATGAGAAATGTATTTCAGAAGGATAGTGACATTAAAAATAAGTAATTCATAGGATTAATATGATTATATTATTTGAATTATTTACTAGAATGAGTATCATCAATTTATTTCATCTTATAAGGAAAATAATTCTGAAATATATATCAAAAATGATTCTTTTGTAAAATATCTTTTCTTATTGGGAAAATGATTTTGTACACATAAAACCAATTAATACTAATTTTCTAAAAAATCCATTTAAATAATATAAAGGAAACTTGAAATCACATTGAAAATGTATTTCCATGATAAAATATAAAATAATTTTTGTAATCATTTTAAAAGCCGTTTAGACTGAATACACATTTAATACTTATAATGAAATTTAAAAAAAAAATTTGAAAACATTTTTACCTGAAATCTTATTAGAGAAACATAAAAATGTTTTGAAAATCATTTATTTGAAAATACATTGAAATAATATTGACAGGGATTGAAAATATGTTGAATTTTTTTTCCTTGAATTTTACAATTAAAAAAATTTACAAAAAATGTAGTATTTTAAACATGAAAAGGAATCATCAAATATATGACATCGTGTAAATACATACTTGTTTTATGAGTAAAAAGAACATTCCTTTTTCTTGGTAAATTGTATTGAAAAATAAATTATTCTTGAAAAAGAAAATATTATTCATTTGAATATATTAGTAAATGAAAAAATGGGGAAATATATTTTAAATACTATAGGATAATAATATATTATTCTTGAATACCCTACTTTGAAAACATCGTATTAAAGGAACATAGATTTATGACCGAAGAGAGGGTAATGTCAGGCATTCTTAAAAATAATTTCATCACTATATTATGTACAAAAGTGTATAAAAATGGTACCAAAACATGAATATATCATGAATAAACATTTGATAAATAACTTCCAGAATTTTCTTGAGATATGGGTTATAATATTTCATTAAAAGAAACATAAAAATAATGAATCTTGAAAAGCGATAATATTGATCAATAAAATCTTATCACTTGGTGACTTGGGATCCCAATCTCCATTTAATAAATGGAAATTTAATTTATCGTAAAACATCATGAAGATAATGAGATTCATGATATATAATTTAAATGGATGAATATTAACCTCAAAAAGTATTTATTTTCCTAATAAAACATTAGTACCGATGGATGAAATTTGCAACTGAAAATATTTTACCAATTTGGTAGCCATTGAAAGATAAACCCTATCAAATAGAGGTAATATAATTGATATGAAAATACACATAAATTTTAATTTAATAACAATTGAATAAATCTATGGGAAGTATACAATCCACACAAAAGGATGGGGTGGTGAATAAAACATGTATCCCACAGAAATAAAAAGTGAGATGAAATTCCTTTACATTGTGACTTGACTCTAACTGTACTCCTTAAAAACTCATATATTATAAATATATATTTATTATATACCAACAAAAAACCATATTATTTCTTAAAATATCACACAGGTTTTGATTAAGGATTTATGTTACCTTCTTGTTAACAATTCATTGTTAGGGTTTCACTTCAGCTAATATCTTCTTTTTTTCGAATGTGAATTAATTTTTTATATCTATGGTACATATACTTATATCATGATTTACATAATGTAAAAAATTATTTAAATATAATTTAATTTAATTATACATTTATTATAATAATACCATGAATATATTAGTATGACATGGAATTCACAATTCAAGGAGAGGGTAAGCGGAATGTACGCATGAACACTATTTCTGATTAATTGTAAGGTTGAAATAAATAAATTAAAATAAATATATGATTTTATATGTATAGATATATATTAAATTAAATTTATAATATAATATTTATATCATATATATTCACTAAGCTCATTCTTAATTCATTCCATGTTGTGTATGAATTCATAACTTTATTCTACTGGGGCTGTAGTCCACACATCTAAAATGGAAATTATTATATTTACACCAT
Organism: Viscum album; assembly: GCA_963277665.1. Classification (NCBI taxonomy): domain Eukaryota; kingdom Viridiplantae; phylum Streptophyta; class Magnoliopsida; order Santalales; family Viscaceae; genus Viscum; species Viscum album. Next base: position 196,165,608 of record OY728121.1, on the reverse strand, counting down.
GATGAAAGTATAACAAAATTTTATTAAATTGATTAAATAATCTAAAATACATAGTTAATATAATATATAAAATATATAAAATCTTTTTTTCATAATAATTTCCACCATGATAGGCCCTAAATAAAAAAACAAGCAATCATCGTTTCGTGAGGCGATAGTTCACAGTACACCAAAACAATATGTTTTCTACCCATTAGATGGAGGTGTGCATAAGTGTAGCTAAAACACAAAGAATAAAAATATAGTAGTATATTTAATATACTGGTTATATTATAAAAAAATGAAATAAATAGATTTTAGGTGGTGGATAATGAAAAAAAGTAGTTTTATTGAATATCTACCTCTTAACTAGGTAACTTCTTTTGGATTGTTCCAAAATGATTCCTTGGATGGTTTTATTTAAAAGGAGGGGATCCTAGGAGGAATGGATGTAATTTATATTGTTTTTTGGAAATATCAGTGCTCAAAATATGTAGTTTGAGAGGTTTGAAGAAGTGGGAGAGTTTGTTTTCTTTTATAAGGAAGGGAAATGACACAGATGGCATTTTTAGAAACAAGTGAAGTGTACACACATTTTTACAAAAACATACCCACCAAAAAGAACATAAATAAATAATTTATGGTTAATTTTAGAATAATATCAATAAAATTGGGTTTTAATAGTTTCTAGGTCATTTTGGGTCTTAAAATTAATGTTTAAAACATTATTAACCTAATTATTTTCATAACTTTTATACTTAATTTTAATCATTTTCACTACTAATTTTTGTCAATAAATATGTTGAATATATTAGAAAAAATATATGAATATTATAAAAACAAAATCCATTTTTCAAAATTATAATAACATAAGTGGTGGAAATTAATTTGAAATTAACCCCATTGATAGGACGACACTACATGTTTTTAAGGTAAGAACATCCAGACATTTTCTATGATTTTATAACCAAATTCAATGTGAATTTGATTACAATGACCTAATATATTATAATTGATAAAATTATTATCTAATTAAATTTTTTTAAAAACATAGTATATAATTTACCATTATAAATAACATGGACAAAAATGCAGTTTTGAATTAAAATTCGGTATTTTCACTATTCATACAAAAATGACGTTTCCTAGAAAAATCCCAAAAATTGACTATAATATAATTTCAACATTATAAATTTAAAAATTAATTTTATTTTATATAATTAAGTTTATAAATGTTTCTAAAATTAATTTTTTTTGTTTTTCTCAGTAGGAAAATATTTGTGGTTCATTTGACAAAATAGTATTTCAATACACATAAAGACGATAGAAAAAACTATACCTTTAATTATGAATATGAATAATTTATATAAGAATATAATAAAAAATATATTAAAAATATTTATTACTTGTAATATCACTACGTTTAATGTCTAGGTTTCAATTATCACATAATTATTTCAATAAAATTATTCTTCATTGAAATTCGGTGTTGTGTGTAATGTATGCCATGTAAGTGTTGTATGTAGTTAAATCCATTTAGTTACCAACTGCGAGTAATATTTTAATTAGTGATAAAATATATATTTTCAGTGTTTTGAAATGAAATTTATCAAAATATTAAAATAATTATAAAAAACATTAACAAAATTTCATGGTGTTAAATTGTACCCCCCTTAAAATGAATTTCCCCACCTAAATTATTATGGGTTGTCAAAGATTTAATACATGAAAGTGATTTTAATAATAACCCTCATGGTAAAAAATAATAGTATAACTTCCTTATAAAATGGAATATTCAAACCATACTGGTTACTCAAAGTAACATATAACTAGTTTTCCACTTAGGAGAACATAGTTTGGGTGTGAAGATTGACATGGATGAAAAGAGAAAATATTTTTTTGGGAGTGATTGTGGTCATAAGTAACAAAAAAAATGGAACGATAAAAAAATTTAGCGCCTCAAAGTCATAAATATGTGATGATTTAAACGTCCATCAATTCAGCAAAATTATGGTATTAAGATAATAAATTTTCTATTGATCATTATCAAAATTTTGAGAAATAATTTTATTGAAAAATAATATATGGAAGTTTAATTACTGGATATATATCAAAAAATAAAATTTCATTCATTATTTGTGATTTTATCTTTTTCAAATTCATCATTACTTCAAAAAATCGATGTCAACAAAATAACATTGGTCCCTGATGTTATAAAATACACTTTTAATAGATTCTAAGTCCCATTATAGAATGAAAAGTTTAACGATTTGTCTCTAACTATTCTTCAATGTCAATATGGTTAATACATTAATATGTGGACATAAAAAGTAACTCTACTAGTCCATCAATTATACTAATTCAATAAAAAATAATTGCACATTAACCATGACATCACATATCCTAGTGGTAGGTGTGAAACCCTTATCATAATTCAGTTATGGGTTCAAGACCCACATCCTTAAAGGACATGATTGGTTGTCACCCGACCAACATGATGTCATTTTCTAAAACCACACTAATATAATTTATAAAATAAATATGAATGAAATCCTTGAAATATGTTTAATCAACAGATATCCTTTTAACCAAGGATTTCAATACACACTTATTGTGTAAATATGTCCTCCAATGTTTAACTAAAACATTCTTTAAATGGTTAACCTTCTCACCATTCTGAAAGGAAAAAATAATTTTTTTTGAAATAATTTCATGAAATATTTATAACATTGATTCCACCATATATAAAAAAGTAGATCTTGGTTGTCACATTCAAAACATTTGAATAACATCATCATATGTTATCTTGAAAAATAGTAATAATCTGAATTACCATAAATAATATTGGAAAACATGAATTCTCCTTTATTCCATTGATTACTAGATATATTCCATTAATGGATGAAGACATAAACTTCATCAATCATTACATAAAATAGATGTCAAAAAGTACCAAATTTGTTCTAGGTTAATCAATACCATCCAATTTAAATATATCCAACATATTATTATACAAACAAACCTATCATAAAATATGGAATATATTAATTATTATAATTACCAAAATCATTTGTTTTCCATGGACATCACCTTGAAATTTTTATTTTTTCAATTCCATTAGATTCGTTCAATGTGTTACTGAAAGTAATTAGAATAAAACATTAACATAGAGATACAAATATATTTCACCATTAAATTATCATAATTATTGAATCCAAATAAATAAAAAAAATTATTCCACTTTGTCCTTACAAAATTAACAATGATGTATCATCCTATTAATAAATACATATTTCCATTCACATTTCATATATAGTTTCATCATCATTAACAATGTACCCATTACTCATACAACCTTTCTGATCCTCATTAGGAGATTTTTATTTAGACATTGATTGGTATAATGACAGTTTATTCCACACATAAAACACAAAAACATAGATGATTTATTAGGGAATCCAAAATTTCAATCCAATTTTTTATCCAAACTCGTTATTTTTTCCATGATATCACTTTATTTGTTTCCTTCATTTCCGCAGTCAAAACCTATTCTTGTTCCTCTGTGACTTTCACAAAGGCGATTCATCCCACATTCATTTCAAAAAGGAAAGGAAAAATTAATTCCTCCATGGTATCCATTACCCAAACTCTCAGTGAAATCCTTAATTCTATTCCTTATACAGTCCGAGAGTTGGTCAAGATAGACATTATTAATCATGTTCTTTAAAAACTGTTTTGACATGATCACAATATCTATCACTCTAGTGATCATCCCACTTGACATGTCAATAAAAAATCATCCATCACAGTCATCGTTAATCTAGTTCCTTCTAGTTCCCACCATTTCATAATGCCATAGGAAAAGTAAAAGCATTACATATCCTAATAGTTAACCACATAGAAATAAAAATAATTACTTATAGTATGCCAAATCATGACACCATCCTTAATATGTGACTCCCTCAATTCATCATAGATTATTCATAGAAAACTTATTTTAAATCATTCATGATGGTTCAAGAAATGTTTTGTGCATTACTAAAGCATATCTTCTAGGAGAGTCAAACTAGGTGTGCAAAAAGGCCCATTTTCATGTACCATATTACCATATGTCCAGCCCAAAACATCTTGTTGGGGTTATTACCCTCAAGTATAACTATTCCAAAGCCACATTCACTTTTATTATCCAGACATGGATGCATTTCTTTGAAACCACTAACTCTATTGTTTACCAAAATTCAATGACATTTTACTAAATGTTGAAACATCCTTATATGTATCCTTAGAAACATCCCTAGACATATCCTCAGAAATATACTATGGGATATTAGTTATTATTTTTCAACCTAGTTTCTATATGTCTACCAAAAACATTATAATACCAAAAATATTGACCCACTCTTTTCATTCCAAGAAATTTCACAACATTTGTAGAATACCTAAAAAATTATACAAAAACATGACCAAAGACCAACATTGTCTAGTGACTTTAGAAATAATGAAACATAATCACTAGTTGAAAAATGAGATATATTATCTCTAAAACTACCTGCAAATATATTCAAAATGGGAATCATCCATAAAATTTAATCAATAATAGAAAAAATACCAAGGCTATGATTTAAACTGACATAGGAAAGTTATTAAGACTAAAAAACCATCACCAACAGATCAAAAATGGGGACTCATTATAAAAAATAGGCCTATAAAACTTTTTCAGATGACCAAAATAGAAAAAAAATTGAAACTCCTAGTGACTCATTTATTATGTCTTATAAAATCCTGGATCCAAATAGTAGAATCAATAAAAATAACTATTCTCTATAGAAGAGTGATACTTTTCCCCAAACTATATCTTGTCCTTTTATTCTCATTACATTATGGGTTATTATTATGCCCACTACACATTTTCAATATGTAATATTGTTTTAATTCATGAACCACCAAAAAGTTCCTAAACTGATCAATTGACAATTGAATGAAATCACTAAAAACCACATAAAAAATGTCAGACTAGATTCTAGGGTAGCTGAACCCAAATTTGGGAATGTAACCTATGAAGAAAATGGATTTCTATGAATCATCTATGAACATCCATGGAAAAAATTCCACAGGATTCAAAAAGTGATTTATGTTATCACTTATTGATTGGTATCTCTAATAAAACCTCAAAATATCTATCTACTTCACATCTTTCATATCATTTTGGGAGAACCACTAAACAACTTCCATACTCATGATCTCCCAAGAGAATCATCTATACTACAATGTATGATCAAATAAATCCGACCAAACTCAGCTAATAACAACTATAAAACAATCAACAACTCTCACCTATGAAGAGTCCCTAATCTTATACTCTACATGCGGTCTTTGTAGACACTATAATAGAAGAAAACATTTGGACCATTGTTGGAGATAATAAATTCAAAACACATGAAAAAAATGACTAATTCTATAAAACATATTCTTGAATGACTCCACCATACAATGAATCAATCTAAATAAACATGAAAACTAAAAAATGGAACAAAATATTTATCAATAAACTAAAATGTTACTCTCTATGAAGGGAAATTATTAAAACCAATTCAACCCATCCTTAAAATAATAATATACTCAGTGGTGAACACAACACATAAGAAAGGCTTTTAAAAAATAAATTTTTTATAATTACATTATGATTTTAATATAAAATATCCATTGATTACTCTTTAAATCTCATTTCCATTTTTCAAAACAAAAATCAAACTGGTTTAAGAACATTACATTCTTTTTAAAATATCAGTTTTTCTCCAAATAGAAAAAGTCAGAAGAACCATTTTATTGACATTCCTTAAATTCAAATTTTAATTCTTTTTTCAGAATATCATTTTATTTATCAAAATGAGGTTTTAAGAAACATTCATGAACAAGAAAATTCAGAAGCATTCACATATGGTTTTGAAGAAACACATCTAAAAAAGGCCTCAATACACTCCCATATCCACATAAATATATTAGAATCCACAATTCGTGAAATATAATATCAAGAGGAGTCAAATTATGAAAATTGGGGTAGAAATAGTGTTTTTCCTGGGTGTGTCACATGGTAGGGTGGCTGTGTGAATTTTACCACACACACTAATAAGTTTTAAGGCATGACTATATAGACTCCACATGATTTCCAATGATATGTGAGTGAATATTTCCACTCAATTCCAATCCCATTATAAACATAAAATCAAAGATTGATCCCCACTATCAATCATATAACAAAAGGGGAAGTGAGAAAGTTAAATCACATCAAAATATGATGACAAATCTTGAGTTCATAATTCAAAAATCAACATCCCCTAACAGCTTGTGTCGTAGGATGAAAAAATGATCTATTGATTATACAAACCCATACCAGTAATGCTCCTACATCCTTAATCCTCTTTTTACATGAAAATCACAGAATAAGAAGGGATTCATGATAAAAAAATGGATCCTAATGTAGGAAATTCAAGTTATAATAACATGCTATAACAATTCAAACCTGGTATCCATCAATCCTGACACTTGATTCAATTTAGCATTAAGCCTAAAGGAAGTTAATTATTCCCAGGGGTTTTTTACTAGATCATTAGAATCATAATAATACATTTTTCATTTTTTCCTAAATTAGAGATAAACAATGGTAGAAAAGATAAATAAACATTCTAAAAAAATAAACATTTCAAATACATTATAACAAATTTAATTTATCTAACCAATATATATAGTATTATAGAAAACCTCAATAAGTAAAAAAGAATATATCCAAGAATAAATGATAAAACACATTAATAAAGAAGTAAAAACAATGAAACAACTGGATCCTTGATTGAACCATATCTACACAACCCCCTCTTTCTCACCACAACCCATCTCACCCCACATCATCGAAAATGAGTAAAATTGAAACCAATTGGGAACCATGAACATGAAATGAATAAGCATGAGCAAAAATTTCTTCCATATTCATAAAACAAACTGAATCTATGAAATCTATTTTATAAGAAATTCAACAATGATAAACAAGGAATAAAGGTAGAAATTTTGTTTTAAAATGTATGGTTTTTAAAAAAATATAGTTTCAATATCGTCTTTTAAAAATTTCGTCTTCATTTTCCAGAACCAAAATCAATAATTTTGAAAACAAATCCCTCAACCTACTACATTTCCTAACAAAAAACACTATTGGATTTTACAAAACACAACTCATTAGTTTTATTTTAATTCAAAAAAGCGCCATTAAAATATTTTACTTGTTTTAGCAATCTCAAATCACCTTTTTTTGAATTATATCTTTATAACTCACATAAGAGTTTTTAAATACAAATAACGTTTTGTGAAATAATCTAAAACTAAATTTTTCCAAAGGAAAAATTCCATCAAACACCAAAGAATCAATCACATTAGGTAGACCCCACAAATCACAAGGAATAAACCTATCATAAAAAATGATGGTTCCATAGAAACTAATGTAGGGGAAATTATACAAATAAGAACTACAAAATATACCCTCAATCATTAAAAAATATATTTAATGTGTCATGGTCCAACCCTCGGATCCATAATATGTGAAATAACTATCTATATAATCCTAAACCACTCTTGAAATAGCTACTAGCATGCACATAAGACCAAATAAACAGTGATCAAATTTTCACAAACATACTACATTATGATGAACAACTACTACCTAGCCCTAGTTCCTAGCACTACTAGTGGAAAACAAGTGACTTTTGAAATTTCTTTATGAACAGACTACATCTCCCAATAAATCCCCAGTTTTTCATGACTAATAGAGTAATCAAGGTATAGGAACAAACAAGCCAAGTCTAACACAAATTTTTCAAATGAAACATCCATCACCCCAAACAAACAATGTTAAAAATCACCATATATAAAATATACCTACACCATTATGAACAAATTCTCAAACATGGGGAGAAAAAAAGCATCTCATAGTGATCAAGAACATAAAAAAATGGTAAAAAGGAAATGGGAAATAATGGGATGTCTCCAGCATTTTGAAAACAAATTGTTAACCATGTGTCAAACTTTAAAACATGGATCAAAATTACATAATGTTTTACATTTTATTTAAAACTATTTTAAAACAATTTCACCAAATTTTTGAAATCACTCACACCATTTTTTAAAGTGAAACTTAATATGATCATTATTCTTTTCAATCCAATACAGGGCCGAGTGCCACCAATCCCTATCAAAATATTTAAAATATCCACATAGTACATCCAAAAATAGGAACCCCAAACATACATAATCATTTGAAATAATATTAAAAATAGCATTATAAATCATTTAGAGGTCAAAAAATAAATTCAAAAACCTATTTTCCATTATATACTAATTTCACTCTTTGAAAACAATAATTGGTTAAAAAATTCACAAAGGGAATATAATTTCAAAATGATTCATTGGAATTTGAAAAATATTATCAAACATAAACATTACATTTATATCCTATAAACACGGAATTTATAGAAATATCCATTTTTTCCAAAACTCAATACACAATAAATGGTTTCAAAGAACTTCAATACCATCACATATATTTATAGTTTATTTAAAGTGGAATTTATAAAGCATAAGAACATAATTAATTCCATAATTTAATAATTATATAGAGACACCTACCATAAAGGGATTAGAATAAAGATAAAACCCTACAAAACATATAACCATAAATGGATACCACACCCACTGGTATAGAAATAGATTTAACAAATTTTATACAACAAAAAAATCATTTTATCCACCTAGACCAATAAATTCAAGAAACATGAGGCCTAGAGTACATGATAAGAAGCCAAAATTATAACAAATATGTGAGGAAGTAATAATGGGTATTATGAGGAATAAATAACTCTATATCTCTTTTAAAATTCCAAAAGAGGAGAATAATCAAGAGGTGGAAGGTAGTAGAGGTCCACCATGGATCAAAAGTGTTGATTAATATCTAGGGGATGAAATAGGGATGAAAAAGCTTTAAAAACCTAGATTGGCTTCGGGAAAACCAAGAAAATAAAAACTAGGAAGGTTGTACAGTATGGATACATTGATCGCAAAACTGTGAACTATATTTGAACTGACCACTACCTTGTATAGGCATCCTATCACATGGTGACCCAAGACACCACACAACTATAAACAAAGTTCTACTACCATTCCATCTAACACTATCAAAATTATAGAGGCAACAAAACAATTTCCTCATAGTTCCCTTTACCATTCATTAGTCGTGCTCTACGTTCCTATCATAGAAATAAGCCCAAATTATTTCTCCTAGGGATCACACAGTTTGGAATAAATCATGCACAATCCATGTTGAAAAACCAAGCACAGTTCAAAATTATCTGAAAATTTCCCAGGTGAAGGGAGGCTACATCGTTTCCATATAACTATTAACATTAACAATGTACAAAAGTTGAACCAAAAATATCTCTCTTATTGAGTTGAACACTAGGGAAAATAAAATCAATCCTCAACATATTAAAATAATATAAAAAACAACACTGTGAAATGTTGGGTGTCAATGTTTTAGATTTTTATGGACCTCAGCCTCAAATGTGATTAGTTTCCACATCATTTATCTTAGGTGTTTCATTTTTTATCATTTATTATAAATTTCATGTTAGGATTTTGTTTTTTAAATTAATATTTAATTAAAATAAATCTATCTATAATATCTTGTATTATTTAAAATTTTTATTCCCTGAGCATTGATCTTGGAAAAAATGTTCCACCCACAGATTTATATTTTTAATATTCCAAATAAAAAGGTTTCTTATCATGAATTTGAGAAATATTGAAAACCAATGCTTTTATTATATTTAGTGTAAAACATGGGGTTTTAATCGTGGTTTTTATTTAATAGATGATTGAATATTATTTAAGTTTATTTTCTAATGAATTTCGATGTCATGTTCCAAAATGATTTTTCTAGAGAATGTTTTGATACCACAATAACTTGAATTTCGTAAATAAGATTACATATTTTAAAAAAACATGGTTTGTTTTGTTCAGTTGGATATTGGAAGTCCAAAAATAATTTTATCCTATTTACGTATAAAAAACTAAAACATATTATTTAAATAGGTTTTTATAAAAGAGTGTGTTCTTTTCACAGAACTCGCAATATTTTGAAATGGTTAGTTTCCATTGATGTTTGAAATGGTATTTCAAATGTATTATAATATGAAATTGGTTGGCCTGGAATCTAGAGTTATGTTTTGTATAAAGGCAAAATTGAAACTTTGTAAATGGATGGAAGAAATTTTGTGACACTCTTGATTTCACATTGAACATTTTTTCCCTTATTGGGTGGTGTATGATGTATCATTACTTTAGATTTTGAAATAACGTGATATTTAATATGAGGGAATTGGAGGTGAGGGATATTTTCTTATTCATGTGGCACATGTATGATTATGAATCTTCTAGATAGAGTTTTTTCTCACCTCTACTTCAATTGTTCAATTTAACCTGGTTCTCCTTTTGAGAGACCTTGATTTATTAAATGCTAGTCATTTCACACCATTTTCGATGACAATATGTTTTTCATCTTCCTCGTGATTTTTGATATCCATGGTGTAGATTATATGAGTAAGCTAGTTTATCTAGGATAATTTTCTAGGCTGTGAAATTTGATGGTTTTCAGTCTAATTTTTATTGAATGATATTGTTTTTTCATAATATAGGTCTTCGGTCAGAAAACCTGAAACTATTTCAATAACCATTGGTTTAATATACCTTTTTGTATTTTATATATTCCCTTTCCTCATTATATATGTTAACATTTTTTTTACTTGGTTTATTTTTTTCATTGGAATACTTGTGTGTTTTTGGGGTGCCTTATACTCCATTAATTTTTTGGTGGGTTTTAAATGGGTTTTTAAAGAGATATTTAGAATTGGTTATTCTAAAAAACTGTATAAAGTTGTTGAAATTTAGAGATTTGAAATGGGAGTTAGAAATGATTTCAATGGGTTTTAAAGATTTGAAAAAAAATTGCAAACATATTGCATTGTTCACCATGATCACAATGTTTCTTGTTTTTTAAATATATTTTAAATACAAGTAGATATTTCATTTTTCATAATAAAGTAGACGTGGATTAATTTGGTATAGAATGTAATTTTTTTAAAATTTAACTTAAATTAAAATCTGTATTTATTCATTGGATATTTAGAAAATGGAAGGTTGTAAAATAACAATATGATTTACTATATTTTAATAGTATGTATATCAAAATATAAAAAAGAAATTTTCATTAGGGTATTTTAAAAATATCTTTCCTTACATGATTATATAAGAGAAATGAATTGAATCATTAAGTAGATATATTTTAGGCTGTATTTCTCCCTTCTATTTATATTTTAAATTCCATTTTCTTTTTAATAAAGGACATTAAATTTTTGATGGTAATAATGAGTTTTTATATGGAATGTATCCCTCTGTTTCATCAGGGGTTGTAGATTATTTATAAGGGTTTCCTTCACTTATTATTATCTCTGAAACTACCAGGATAACATTCCTTGTATAAGATTTCAACTTATTTTATTGTATATTTTGTTGATATGTAGTGATATATTTATATTGATTGATGTCATATATTTATTTGAATGAGTTAAATGATTATCATTTATTAAGAAAAATTTAGTTTTTTAGCATATCCCTACATTATTATTTTCTTTTAGCATGAAAGACTAAGGCATGAATGATCCTTTTCTGATTTTTAATAAATTATCTTCTGGGATATAACATTGATTTTATTTAAAAATAATCCCCAATGTTTTCCCTTTGAATATCATGAACTTATCCATATCCCATGGGCATTTGGAATTCCCTTCAAACAAAGTGGTGATTTTTTAGGAGCTATGATATTGGAACCTTGAACAGTTTCATTAGAAATGCCATCAATCCAAATTTAATTAATAAATTATATGGTTAATTTATCTATTTATAATATCAGTTTTTATTTTGTTTTTTCTTCTTATAAAAGATATAAAACTATTTAGATGCAGGAAGTAGTAGTGCGGAGAATCTTGAAAGCTCATTTCCTCCCACGAGCCTTGAGTTTCCATGTGTAATCGAGATTTCAATTTTTTTTCTCATTGTAATGATTTTTTAGTTATGTAGTAATACTCCTAGGATTGTTAAGGTTTATTGGAGACACCTCTAGGTTATGGGTGGAGAATTTGATCGAAATCGATTCTAAGGTTTGTTATCTCATCCTATCAAACCTAGTGAAAAAAGATAATTGAAATTAACTGTGTTTATGAGACCTATACATGATTAGAACATCACCATAATCCATTAACCCATATTATAATAGATCCAAATCCCATTTTCTATTTAATCATTTTGGTAATTGGATTTCCTTATGTTAAAAAAGGAATAATGGACATGATTGGTCTTGTGATATGTTGATATTGTTGGAAAATTGTTATGCCTTGTTTTTTTTTTCGAGAAAATCATTGAGATATATTTCATGTGAGAACTATTTTGTTTGGGTGTTGTTTAAAAATTTTTGTTTACATGAGAGGTTAGATTGTTTTAAATTATTTTCAAATGTGAATAAATATATTTCAAAATTATGTAATGTTTCTAATGTGAAATAATAATATGTATAATGGTTTAGTTTTTAGGATGAAATTATATTATGTGTTTTTTGAGGATAGCACTTTATTAGGGTTTAAAAATCTAGGTATGGGGTTTTTTTGTGGTTTACAAATTAAATTGAATATTTTAAAATTAATAACCAATTTTAATTTTTTTGGATAGTTACTTTTTTTAAAGTCTTTTTCTATATGATTCTATTTTTGGAATCATTCCATGAATGGGTGATGCGAATGTTTGTGTTGTTTCAATAAACTGAAATTTGTAAATTTTATGTTTTTTGGTTTTTAGATATGCATCTCAAAAATATTTTTTATTAGTTGTTGTTTTTTATTTAATGGTGGTTGTAATATTCTTCAACCCCTTATATTTGTAGTTATACTAATGTTATAATTGGTGTGGTAGATATAAATGTATTTTTTTAGTGGTATAGTTTTTATTAATAACTTTTTCTAGGACTATATTAATGGATTGTTGTTTTTTGGGATAATTGTTTTTTATTAAAGAGTGAAAATTTATGTTGTGTAGATTTCTTGGGATTTTGGTGTTCTGTGGAAATATGAGTTTTGGATGTTTTTTGTTGATCATATAAGAAGTTCTTGAACTATGATGGTTATATTTTAATATTTTCTTGTGCCTAGGTTATCCATGTCCATAGTTCATAGAATGTTTTTCTTGGGGCTTCTTTATGAAGTGGTTTTATGATGCAGTATTTTTATTTTTTGATGTTTGAGGGAATAACAATGGGTGTGTGATTGGGTTTATAGTGACCCTCATATTTCATAAAAATACATATCATAGATTTTTATGAATACTTAAAATATTATACCAACAGATTCCAAAATACCATAATAGTCTACTACCTATGAAACATATAAATATCAAAACTGGCCCAAAATGATCTATATTATCTCCCACTATGTTCTCCTTTACTAGAATACTCCTTAGACAGATCAAACATAAAACATATCATCCTAAACTAGGGATGGAATCATAAAAAGGGGAAATAAAAAAATGACCAAGAATGGTAAATGAGGGAGATATTTAAGCATAATAATCATTATAACGGTATAGGAACATGATAATGAAAATATAAGACCATACCCTTCATATAAAAGATTATATATATGAATCATGGAATAACACCTGGTAGTTTTTAAGACATGACTCATATGGAAGCAAGGAAAATAATTCATGAAATCAAATCATTGGAATAAAACATAGAATTGTGGAAGACAAATAAGAAAATATAAGGATTTCTATAATATCCAAAGCATCGCTTCCAAGACCATCTTGGAAGTGTGGGTTCACACCCCATACATTCATAGTAGTCATGTTTAACTCCCATGGCCTTATTCTTAGTATGAGTTCACTCCTCAATAAATCATGGTATTCCTGGTTTACTACAATTTCTATATTAGAAGTCAAGGTCCATTCCCAAGAAAAAAATTAGTCTATCTTAGGGGATAAAAATATTTACCAAAGGTATTTGAGGGAGATATGGGCCCCACTAATCTCATAGTGTAATCATACATACATGTTCCCCATGATCATAAATTACCATATCATTACCCATGAAATGAAATGGGTATCATAAACTTGTAAACATATCATAACCTATGGAAAAAGATACAAGTTTTAAATTCAATTACTCAGAATCATATCCCATTAAATAGAAAAATATTTTATAAAAATATAACCCATAAATAAGAAATGTATTTCATAAGGAGGATGAAATTAAAAACATATGATTCTCTAGAGGAATATGTTTGGAATATTTAGAATATTTACTAAAAGGGAATTAGTAACATCATTGGATTTCATCTTATATGGAAAATAATTTTGAAATATATTTCAAAAATGTTTCTTGTGTAAAATATCATTTCTTCATGGAAAAATTATTTTGAACACATAAAACCAATTTATAATAATTTTATAAAAATTAAATTTAAATATTATAAAGAATACATGAAATAAAAATGAAAACATATTTCCTTTTTAACATATAAAATAATTTAATAATCATTTTAAAAACCTTTTTTATTGAATACACTTTGACAACTTATAATGAAATCTTGAAAATGTTTTGAAATCATTTTTAATTGAAATATTATGAAAGAATCTTGAAAATGTTTTGAAAATCATTTCATTGAAAATAAATTGATAACATATTAATACGGATTGAAAATATATTGAAAAATATTTTAAATGAAATTTAAAATTGAAAAAATTTACATAAAAGATAACCTTTTAAAAATGCAAAGCAATCATCAATGAAATGACCGCATGTAAATCCATACTTGTTGTTTGAGTAAAAAGAATAATCCATTTTCTTGGTAAAATGGAAATAAAAATGAATTACTCAAAAATAGAAAATATGATTCATTTGAATATATTGGTAGAACTTAGAATGGGAAAATTTATTTGAAAGACAATAGTATAATCATACAATAATCTGGAATACCCGTCTTTGAAAACATGGTTTTGAAGGAACATAAATTTTCGATCAAAGAGAGTGTAATGTCTGGCTTTTTAGAAAATAATTTATTCACTACATTATGTACCAAAGTTTAGAAAAATGGATAAAATACATGAATATATAATGAATAAAGATTGGATAATCAACATCAGTAATTTTATTGAGATTTGGGTTATAATATTTCATCAAAGGAAGCATAAACATAATAAATATTTAAAAGAGATAAGATTGATCAATAAACTCTTATCACTTGGTAACATGGGATAACACTCTCCATTTAAGAAATGGAGATTCAATATACCATAAAATATAATGAAAATAATGAGATTAATGATATAACATTTAAAATGAACGTATATTAACCTCAAAAAGTATTTGAGTGCCCAACAAAACATGAGTACCAACGAATGAAATTTGAGACGAAAAATATTTTACAAATTTGTTAACTATTGAAAGATAATCCCCAACAAATAAAGGTAATATAATTGATATGAAAAAACTCAGAAATATTAAAATAATAATGATTTAATGCATTTTTGGGAATTATAAAATCCGTACAAAAGGATGGGGTGGTGAATAAAATAGGTATTCCAGAGAAATAAAAAGCGAGATGAAATCCCCATAAATTTTGACTCGACTCTAATTGTACTCTTTAGAAACAGTTATGTAATAAATATATAATTAATATATACCAAAAAAGAACAATATTATTTCTTATAATACCATATAGATTTTTATTAAGGATTTATGTAACCCTCTTGTTAACTATTCATTATTAGGGTTTCACATCAGGTAATATATTCTTTGTTTTTCCACTGTGAATTAATTTTTTATATCTTTGGTAATTATACTTATATCATGATTTTCATAATGTAAAAAACTATTTAAATATAATATAATTTTATTATATTTTTATTATAATAATCCCATGAATATATAAGTATGACATGTAATTCAACATTCTTGGAGAGGGTAAGTAGAAAGTACGCACGAACACTATTTCTATTTAATTTTAACATTGAATGAAATAAATTAAAAGAAAAATAAAATTATAAATAAATATATATATCTATTAAATTAGCTTTATTATAAAATAATTATATCATATATATTCACTAATTTCATTCTTAATATATTCCTTGTTGTGTGAGAATTAATAACATTACTCTAATGGGTTGGTAGTCCACAGATCCTCAACGGAAATTATTGTATTTAGGCCATGTTAAAAGTGCAATGATATTTTATTAAAATGATTAATGAATCTGAAATACATAGTTATTATAATATATAAAATATATAAAATGTTTTTTCTTAATAATGTCCACCATGAAAGGCCCTAAATAATAAATAAGAAATCATCATTTCGTGAGGAAGTAGTTCACCATACATGTAAACAATATGTTCGTTACCCCTTAGCTGGAGGTGTGCGTAAGTGTAGGTAAACCCCACGGAAAAAAGTATAGTAATATATTTCATATACTGGTTCTGTTATACAATCATGCAATAAACAGTGTTTAGCTGTACACACATTTTTACAAAAAAACCCTTCAAAAAAACATAACTATATAAATTATAGTAAATAGAAGATTTATATTAATAAAATGGTGTTTTACTAGTTTCTAAGATGTTTTCGGTCTTAAATTTAATGTTTAACACATTATGATCCTAATTTTTTTCCCAACTGTTATATTTAATTTTAATCTGTTTCTCTACTAATTTTGGTCAAATGATATGTTGAACATATTAAAAATTAAAAACTATGATTATAATAAAAATGTAATTCATTTTACAAATTATAATAACAAATGTTGTAGAAATTAATTTTAAATTAATCCCAATGACATCATGACACAAATTGTTTTTAAGGTAAGAACATCCAAACATTTTCTATGTTTTTATTAGCAAATTCAATGTGAAATTTATTATAATGACCTAAAATATATTAATTGATAAAAATATTATCTAATTAAAATATTTAACACAATTAGAAGATAATTTACCATTATAAATAACTTAGATGAAAAATTAGTTTTGAAATAAAATTTGGTATTTTTCATTCTTCATACAAAAATGACGTTTCTTAGAAAAATCCAAAAAATTGATCGTAATATAATTTCAACATTATATATTAAAAAATGACTTTATTTTATATAATTAAATTTATAAATTGGACTGAAATTAATTTAATTTTTTTCATAATTAGAAAATTAAAGTAGAACATTTGAGAAAATAGTATTTTAAAACATATAAGGAATTTTCAGAAAATTATACCTTTTATCGTGAATATGATTTATTTATATACGACCATTATAAAAAATATTTTAAAAATAGGTATTTCAAGTAATATAACAATGTTTATGTCTAGGCTTCAATTATTTCATAATTATAACATCAAAATTATGCTTCATTGAAATGAATTGTTGTGTGTAATGTACACGAAGTTAGTGTTGTATGTAGTGAAATCCAATTAGATTCCATGTTAGAGGAATATTTTAATTAGTGAAAAAAATTTATTTTTAGTGTTTTTGGAAATTTAAATTATCAAAATATTAAAATAATTCAAATAAAATCATTAACCAAATTTCATGGTGTTAAATTGTACCCCACATAAAATGAATTACTCCCTCTAAATTCTTATTCTTTATCAATGATTTAGTACAAGAAAGTTAATTTCCTAATAACACACATTGTTAAAAAGAATACTATAAATTCCTTATAAAATGGAATGTTAAAACTATAATGGTCCCCCAAGGTAACATATAACTAGTTTTCCACTTATGTGAACATATACTGGGAGTAAATATTGACATGAATGGAAAGGGAAAATAATTTTTTGGGAGTGATTGAGGACATCAATAACAAAAATAGGAATGATTAAAAAATTTAGGGCCTCAAAGTAATAAATTTGTGATGAATTAAAAGTCCATCGATTCAACAAAATTAATATATTATGATAATAAATTTTTTATTAATCATTATCCAAATGTTGAGTAATTATTTTATTAACCAGAAATATATATATATTTACTTATTGGATATATATCAATACATAAAATTTCTTTCATTATTTGTGATTTTATCTATTTATTATTCATTATTACTTCTTGAAAAATATGTCCAAAAATTAAAATTGATGCCTTCTATTATAAAATACACTTTTAGCATATATTATGTCCCATTATAGAATGAAAAGTATTACTATTTGTCTCTAAAAATTAGTTCAAAATCAATATGGTTAATACAATAATATGTGGACATTAACATTATCTATTTTGGTTCATCAATAATACTTATTAAACAAATATAATTTCACATTAACCTGGACATCCCATATCCTAGTGGTTGGCATGAAACCCTTATCATCATTCAGTAACGGGTTCAAGACCCACAACTTTAAAGGACTTGATTGGTTGTCACCCGACCTACATGAGGTCATTTTCTAAAACCACACTAATATAATTTCCTAAAAAATAAGATAGAAATCCTTGAAATACGTTTAATCACTAGATATAAATTTATCCAAGGATTTAAATGAAAAATCAGTGCATAAATATGTCCTCCATGGTTCAACTAAATCATTCTTTGAATAGTTATCCATCATACCCTTCTGAAAATAAAAAATACAATTTTTTTGAAATAATTTCATGAAATCATAATAACATTGATTCCCCTATATATAAAAATGTATATCTTGGTGGGAAAATTCCAAACATGTGAATAACCTCATCGTATATTTTCTTGAAAAATGGTAATAATCTGAATTACCATAAATAATATTGGAAAAAATCAAATCTTCCTTATTCCAAAGATTACTAGATAAATTACATAAATGGGAGAATATGTAAACATCATCTATGATAGCATAAAATACTTTTCTATAAGTCCATAATTTGATCAAGGGTAATCCATACCATCTAATTTAAATATATACAACATATTATTATACAGACAAACATATCATGAAATAAAGAATATATTAATGGTTATCATTACCATAATCATTTGTTTTCGATAGACATCACCCTGGAATTAATTTTTTCTGTTCTATCAAATCCATTCAACATGTTATTGAAAATCATTAAAAACATGAACATGGAGATACATAAATATTTGACCTTTAAATTAGAATAATTATTGAATCTAAATAAATAAAAACAATTTTTATTCCACATTATCTTTACAAAATTAACAATGTTTACTCATCCTATTAAGAAATAAATATTTCCTATCACATTTCATCTGTAGTGTTATCATCATTAACAATGTAACCATTACTCATAGAACCTTTCTGATACTATTTAAGATATTTATATTGGGACATTGATTTGCATAATGACCATTTATTCCATACATAAAACACATAACCATAAATTATTTATTAGGGAATCAAAAATTCTAATTTAATTTTTTTTATCAAAACTCATTATTTTTCCCTTATAGTCACTTTATTTGATTCCTTTATTCCCACAGTCAAAACATATTCTTGTTCCATTATGAAATTCATAAAGGTTATTCATTCCACATTCATTACAAAAAGGAAAGAAAAATAGTATTCCTCTATCGTCTCCATTACCCATACTCTAAGTGAAATCTTTATTTCTATTCCTTATACTTTCCAAGAGTCTGTCAAGTTAGTCATTTTTAATCATGTCCTATGAAAACTGTTTAGGCATGATCACAACAACTATCACCCTAATGATCATCCCACTCGACATTTCAATAGAAAATAATTGATCACATTCAACTTTAATCTAGTTTCTTCTTTTTTCCACAATTTAATAAAGCCATAAGCATAGTAAAAACATTACATATCCTAGCAGAAAACCATATAAACATAAAAATAAATACTTATAGGATCACTAAATCATTACACCTTCCTTAAATTGTAGATCCCTCGATTCATAATAGTTTATTCACAGGATAATTATTTTAAATTATTCGTGATGGTTCATGAAGAGTTATGAGAATTATTAAAGCATATCACCTAGGAGTGTCAAACCAGGTGTGCAACAATGCCCAGTTTCAGGTACCTTATTACCATAAGTCCAGTCTGAAACTTCATGTTAGGTTTTTAACCCTTGAGTACTTCTATTCCAATTCCACATCCAATTTTATTTTCCAAATAGGAATTAATTTCATGGAAACCTCTCACTCAATCATTTACCAAAATTCCCAGACATTTTCTTAAATGTAGCCACATCCTTTTTTTATCATTATATTAATCCCTAGAAATATCCTCCTAAATATAAAAAAGGATATCAATATTTTATTCCCATACTAGTTTCCATATGTCTACTAAAACATTATTATAATACCAAATATAGTGACCCAATTATTCATTACAATAAATTTCATAACTTTTCCAAAATATGTTTTACATTATACAAAAACATGACCAAAGACCATACTATTCTAGGGACTTTAAAAACGAAGAAACATAAACTCTATTTGAAAAATGAGTTATATTAGATCCCACTAGGTTCTTACTGTGAAGAACCCTTACTAGAAGCATCAAACATTTCTTGGAAAAAATCCCTCAAAGAGTCCTCTCAGTATGTTTTGGGTGTGATTGAATTTTTTGACAAGTCCATATGATCGCTAATGAGTATGGTTTGTGTTTTCTGAAGGAAGGTTCTTCAGTTGACATTGTTTCCTAGAGTCTTCTAAATTTTTGGGCCTAAAAAATAATTGTCTCATTTTGGAAAAGTATTTTTTTCATCATAAGAGTAAATGGTTTATGAACTGAGAAGAAAATTAGAAAAATAAAGTAACATTATACATCAAAAAGGGGTCCATATACAATGTTTAGGAATGGTTTGAAGCTTCATACCAGGTAGTGGGAATGGTATGTGATTGAATTATTGATGGTTCATGGGATAAAAGTAGATAATGGCAATGCATGGGGCCAAAGTTTGTACAAGGACCACCGTGGAAAAATGGTTTTCTGGAAGGCTTATAGTTTACGGTGGCAGAAGCAGTATTCAGTGAAGGTGGTGCTGAATTGAAGACTTGATAAATATCGATTTAGCAGATTAAGTGGATGTATTTTCTTATATAAGGATTTCTAATCCCACAAATAACAAGGTATTGAGAATACCTTTAGAGAATATATCTTTTCTTTGAGAATTTTGTGTTGTTCAAAAGTGGTTTGCGGGATGCGATTAGGAAAATGTTGAAGAAGTTCGCGGAACAGTTCACAAATGTTTTTTTGGGCGTTGTAGTTCATAATGGAAGAATAGTCTACACAACAAGAAAGTGGTATGCTGAGGGTGAGCAACAATATGCATAAGAAAAGGTAGACCATGAACAACGAACAGTTCAAAGATGGAGGGAGGTTCATGAAGGAGGGTTATAGAGTCTATACATGGAGGTGATACGAGAAAATGACGGAAGATGATTCTATAGACACAGTGTGGTTCATGAATGTTAATGTTGTCTAAAAAATAGGCATTCGGCGTACCATACCTGGTACATAGTATACAAAGGATAATGGTGGGTCACATGACATTCAAAGATGCATGGGAATGCTTAAAATCTGTTTATGAATGAATTTTCAGGTATCTAACAATACCCAAGACGGTGAACTTCATATACAAGTGAAAAATGAACTTTAATAGAGCATATACCAGTAGTTAAGGATGAATTAATTCATGCAAATGATGGGTCCTATATGTCCAAAGACTGTGTTCGACCTATAAGTCATTAAATTGTGAGTGGGTTTATTTTCAATAGATGTGAGTGAAGGAAGTGGATGTTAGTGACCCTTTCCACCAAAAGTGATCTAGATATAGTGGAATAGGGGGAGAACCTTGGGAATGTAGAGATCAGACCAAAAACCTTGTAAAGGTAATAATCCATGGCATAGAAAATCTAGGCCGAACATTGAACTCATTATTTTTTGTGAGACATAGTGAATTTGTTACATTAGCAAAACACCATTGTATGATCCTTGGACATTTCCCAGTGAGGGTGAACCAAGTAAATTTTTTTGAGTCTAGTGAATGATTTAAATTCAGTTCAAACTTTACAACAGGAACGAGAGAGAAGATTTTTTTATGATGAAAATCGATCTAAAGGGGAATAGATTTTAATATTTCACTACCTGATTCATCTGTCTATAAGGGTATAATACCATATGGACCTAACAATTGGTATTAGAGAAAATGTTTGAAATTCTATGGATCTCTCTTAGAAGAAGAACTAGAGGTGGTCAATCGTAATGGAATTCTTGATCATAGATGAAAAAAATGTTCAACTATGGATGAATCAGATGAAGCAATACTTTGGATCATTATGAATGGATGTCTTCATAACATCTATTGATGGAATATTAGTCGATATCAATCATGGTGCGTTATCAGAATATGAACGAATATAATTGGATACTAATGCAGAAGGGATCAATGATATAGGGGTATCCCTCTCAAATGCAATTTATACACAGTTGATTTTCTCTAAAAAATGAAATTCAATTTGGGGAATTTTTTTGAACATTAATGTGGGTGACACAAAAGACAGAGAATGAAAGATAAAAGTTCTGTGGAACAAGTATAAAGATCTTATAATGATCCCCAATGATAATGTTTATACATTATTCAACATGGTATATGTTATTATGGCTAACATTTAGGGTCTTAGTGAAGTCATTGAAGACATAAATATTGTGACACATATCGTGTGGAATATTCCACCACGGTTAAATCTGATGGTTTTAATATTAGATGAATAATAATTGAAAGAGATGACACTAGATAACCTATACAGTACACTTGTATCATATGAATTTTGAAATTATGATAATTATTTAGTAGAAAATGTGACGTCCAAGGAAGTGGTATTCAAGGTCCTGATGAATATATCTATTGAAGATAGTCATGAGGTGTACATGTTGGATAATTTACTATCATTTCTCTCCTAAAATATAAAAATGGTAACATGGAAGTTCAAATGTAAACTTCCATTTTCTTGTATTCAATGATGAAATATGGGTAATTTTGTAATTAAGTGTCCTTAGAAGTTTGATGATGACAATGAAGAAAATGATGAAATTCACCTAAACAAGTATTAATCGAATGTGAAGGGTAGGATAGATACTAAGAGAAATTTTCTTCAAAAAGAAGAATCATCATTCAAATTAAGATGAATATTTGGAAGAATATGAGGTATAAGAGTTGGAAGACTATAATGATCATAAAGTAGTTAATTTGGAATACGTTGTCAGATGTTCGTTAACACGGGAAGAAAGATACAATTGAGAATATAAAATTGTTGTAGTAGTTGATCTTAAGGATGAATAAGAAGCTTTCATTGAAGAGATAGATCTTTTGAGATCCAAAATAATGAAAACAAAAAATGTTGTTCGCGATTCCAAACTCAATATCTAGCAATAAGAAGAAAAGAATTCTGAGTTTAATGTATAAATATAACTACTAAGGTCTTTAATGGTAGAAATATAAAAAAAGGTTATTGAATTAAATAAAAAATTTAATGAATAGAAAATAGAAATTGATAGTTTGAATTAATATATAAAAGATGAAATAAAACACTTAGAGGATCTCAAGGATGATGTCGTCAGTCTATGATGAACAATTAAGGATCAGAAGAAACTTTTAAATCTTGGTTTGACATCAGGAAAGAAGATCATACAAGAAACATAGAATATGAAATTTAAGCAGAGTGGTTCAATAGAACCCATGAATCAATCAAATCTAAATGATAAGGCTAGTACCAGTCTTGATCAGAAATAGAAAGATTTTATAGTTCAAGTCAGAAAATAGGAACAGACCCCTAGATTGAATATATATTTTGGTATGATATAGAATAAAAAGATTTAGAGAACCCAAGGAATAACTAATGGTGCATCAATTCCACACAATAAAGAACCTTGCATAAGATGCTATTGATGTGGTAAAATTTGGTACCCTCAAAATTTATGTTCCCTATCAAAGAGGTACCAATAGGAACAAGACCAGAAGAGGTGGTAGAAAATATCTCAATATTACATGTCATCATTTGACGGTCTTTGTTTCATGTGTAACAGAGTCTGACATATGGAAAGATATTTCACATCCCTAATGTAGAATAATGTGCCGATGAAGGTTCATTTTGTTCATAAGAAGCAACCAAATGTATCATCAAAATAGTTGAAAATTCAAAAGATATTTGTAGCTATGTAAGTGGATGTTGTTCCATCAAAAACCAAGGAATATCAAGATAAACATTTTATATAATGTATTAAGTCCAAGATGTGGGTCAAAAAGAAAACAGATGAGTAGTTCGTGGTTGTAAAATTCTATTCATGGCATCATGTCACATTAGTATATGGATCATTGATAGTGGATTCACTTCCCATATAATGGGAAATAAGTATATAGTGACCAAAATAATGTACGAAAATAGATGGATCATAACATTTGGTATTTATGGGGGACAAAAAATTATTGGTTCATAAAAATCCACATTTGGAGGAAAATATCGGAGATGAAAATATTTCTTGGATGTTGAAGGGATTAGTCACAACATGCATAGAATCAATCAATTCTGTGACTCATGGCACGTAAATAGTTTTTCCATGAAATTATGTATCACCCTGGAAAATGATAGTGATTTATTATTGCATGGAAAGAATGCCAAATGGAATCTCTACCTCATGAGTGGAGAAGATGATATGTTCTTTATATCCATGGATGAAGAAAACAAGTTATATCATAAGCATCTTGGACAAATAATCCATATTTCATTGGACGATCCGGTGAAATTTGTTTCTTATCAAAATCTCCCTATATTGTCATGTAATCGTAATCATATGTGTTATTTCTTCCAATATAGGAATATAATTTGATTGAAATATAAGCCAAAGGAGAAAAAGTCAATAAGATTCATTGAGTTAGTGCATATTGATGTGTGTTTCCCAATTTCACCAAGGGATATTGATGGGAGGAGATATAATGTTCTCTTCATTGATTACAATAGAATAATGGATTGGGATTCAATAATCACTCAAAAAAATGAGGCATTCAGTTTCATTACAAGGTATCGATGGGAATGTGAAAAGTAGTTTGGTCAGAAAATATGGACGATTCTATAAGATAATGGAACAGAGTTCACAAACAACAAATGGGTGGATTATCACAAGAAACATGGGATAAGGCTTCATGTTTGGTCAGAAAATATGTTTGGTACTGTAGTAGTAGGAACTATTCATCCATCTGGGCCTCCGAGCCACCAGTTTGGTCCTTGGTTCCTGCAAGGCTTTCGGGCCACCTTAAGGCCTTAGGGATACCCCAAGGCCTTCGGGCCACATGAATTCAGGCCCCAAACACACTAAAAAAAGGAGCATCCCCAGAATGGGATTCAGAGAAAGTCCACTCACCAGAACAGAGCCAAATGGATTGTCAGAATGAGAGAGTATGGCTATGCCATCGGTACCAGCATGTGCTTGCACAGGAAGCCTAGCCATACGGTCATGCAAAGGTGGAGAGCTACTATCATGATGCAGATGCTGGGGATGGGTAGTTCCTTGTAGATAGTCTGGATGAATTCCTTAATACCTTCGTGTCATGTAATCTCCTAAGCCTACAGGCCATGTAATCTCTAAGCCTACGAGCCTTGTAAGGGTTCCCCCTCATCCGTTGAAAGGGGGGTTATCAAAAATCAATAAAAATGAAGGCCTTGTGCCAATTCCGGGTAATGAATAAGTTGAGAGAAGAAATTGGAATGTCATCAACATGATCAAATCAATGCTCATAGACAAAGACCTTCTTTAGAAATTTTGCAAGGAAGCAGTTAAGATAACAATATATACTTCAAATAGAGATATTCAATTTTATAAAGTGGGGAAGTCTCCATATGAGTCATGATATGGAATGAAGCTTTCATTAAATACTTTATAGTCATTGTAAGTAAATGATTCATTCTCTATAGGAAGAAACATTGGATGATTGAATCTCATGGGGATGAAGAGATATATGATGAATACTCAAAGAAAATAAAATCATATAAATGATTCATTAAGAGAATCTGGATGATTGTTGAATTTCATTATGTAAAAATTGAGGAGAATGATCATAATCATTAATAAACACATGATCTGTCTTAGATGGATACTAATGAAGTGTTAACAAGATCCAGAGGAGCTCTAGTTCTCTAGATTGATTAAAAAGAAGACAAAGATGAAGAGATTGATGACAATAAATCATTTTCTGCATAGAGACCAACAAGAAGAGTCGATGTTGATTGAGAGAATGTACATGGTGATCAGAAAACATCAGTGCAGACAAGGAGGATTAAGTCTCTATAAAAAGAATCATAATTATCACAAGTGGAGCCAAAATTCTTTGATGAAGAATATAGTAATGATAATTGCGTTTAGGAAATTAACAATGAGTTTGAACAAATTGAGAAGTATTGCGTGTGTGAGATTGTTTCGAGACCAGTTGATAAGAATGTAATCGAAGGAAAATGATTCCTTATAATCCATTTGAATGAAAATGGTGTTGTTATTCAAAAACAATTCTAATTGGTGTGCAAAGGGTAATCCCAAGTAGAGGGTATTGATGTTTATGAGACATTATATCCTGTTGCAAGGATGAAGACAATCAAAATACTCATTCCATAGTAGTGAAATTTTTTTATGGTTTTCCAGATTGATTTCAAGTCATCACATCTGAATGGAGTTCTAAAATAAGAAGAATACATTGATAATCCTGATGGATCTCTCATTCATTTCGATGTGAACATATATTGTTGGCTGAAGAAGGATTTATAGGGTTTGAAGAAAGAATTAAGAGCATGGTTTTGAAAACATTACCATTTTATAATGTAGCTCTATTTTTTATGGAGTGGAGTTGATTATAATGTGTAATTAAACAATGGAAGTAGTCAAAGAATGATGGTATTGGTTTATTTAAATCAAATAATATTTGGTAGATCAGATGAAGAACAATAGAGATAGTTATGTATATTATTGAAAACTGAATTCAAAATGTTGATGATCTGTGATCTGACGTTTTTACTTGGTTATGGATTTATTACATTTTGGTGGATCTACCATGTTCTAGGTCAATTAAAGGGCTGACAATAGAGTATGTAGATCATCCAACAATAATGTAGGTGGTGTGTGCATTTCTGTAATTATTCTTGAATTTTATGTTAAAATGATCCCAATACACTAGAACGGGTTATTGTGTGTTTGGGGATTTTATCCCTAATAATGCCTTCTATGACTTGTGTACCTGATTTGAGGTTTCTTGATTTTAAATAGAGTTATTTTCCATGATATGGATTTCTTGAACATGTTAGTTTTGATATTAACTATTTTTTCTAGCTTTTCCAATTAGGCTGCTTGTTTTCCACGCCTAGTTTTGTTAGGATATAGTGAATATATTTGATGTTGTTAAATTATTATATCTGTTTACCCAAGTAGTTCTTGAAAAATATTAGATTTTTTGTTCTTATTGTTTAATTTGGATATTGAATATCGCGGTGCACGATTGACTTACATAGGGCTGTGGGAACCTAGTGCAGTAGACCATAGGGGGAATGGATGATGAGGGCTTCCCCAAAGTGTCTATTTACCTTTCACGTCGTGATACCATAGGGGTGATGGACGTGAGTTCTTGCTATGAGTTTCTATAGACGCACATTTCAAGACCATAGGGGTAATTGGACATTGAGAGCTTCTCTTGAGAGTCTGTAGTTTACTGATAAATGACCACAGTGCGAGTTGACTATGAGTGCTTCACCAGATTGTCATTGCTAAAGAAGATACATAGGGGTTAGACATTGAGTACTTCTTAGAGGGGTTTCTGTGTCTGATATATTGAACCATAGGGGAAACTATTCCCTCATTGGAAGTGTATTGCAGTAGAAATAAACTGATTAAAATAGTGGAAGCAGTAATAATATGTAATAAGTAAACATCGGAAGACTGGAAGTAATAACCAACTAGGGCACATATATATAAATGGTTAATGATACTTGTGTCTAGGAATGCTGCCGAACAAGTCAGAATGCATGAATACAATACTAATCCAAATTACAAAGAAAAAAATAACTCCCGCAGAATCACAAACCTCTTCTTGGTCCCATGCTCTCTAGTTCTACAAAAATATTGAACCTGAAGTAGAAGGGCGCTTGACCTCATCAATACCTGCAACTATATAATCTATTTGGGACCAAAATCATGAGACAAATAGGGTGTGAGATGAATCTCTGTTGTCAATGAACAAAAGATCTGTGCCTAATAGTCAGTGAATATTGAGGGAAGTCAATAATCAGAATGAAACTATATACAAAGAAGCACCCAATAGAAAAAAATCATATAGTTTCAATTGATTTCATTTTCTAATATCGAGTACATAGAAATCAATAGAAGGTAACCCTATGGGATGTACTCATAGCCTATCCCCTCTGGTACAACCAATCAAAATAAAGAAACACTCTTGGAAGAACTTACAGTATAACCTCTCTAGTTTAACTTTAGCAATGACACTCTGAGGAAGCACTTACTCTCAATCCCCCCTCTGATATTTTATTGGGAAACAACAGACACTTTGGGGAAGAACTCGAAGTGAAATTCCCTATGTTGTCTCACACTGTGGATCTAAAGACACTCTGAGTGAGCACTCGCGTCCATCCCACCTATGGTCTCGAGACGTGAAAAGTAATCATACACTCTGGGGAAGCCCTTATTGTCTATTCCCCATATGGTCTACTACACGATGTTCCCACAACCTTGTGTACGTAAATCAAGAACAATGATACTCCAAATCAAAAATTAAACCATAAGAACTACTTGGATAACTATTTTCAAGAACTACATGATTAAACAACTACAATCATATAACTATATGGGATAAAATCACTCCATCCAAACAACATTAGGCGTGTAAAACAAGAAACCTAACCGGAAAAGCTAGACCAAATGATCAATATAAAAAAACATTGCCAAGACATTCATATAATGGAAATTAACATCATTATTAATCAAAAAACCTCTACTCAGGAACACAAGGAATAACCGGCATTATCAATAATAATATCCCTAAACACACAATACCCCGTTCTAGGTTATTGGGCACTTCTTAACAAAAAATTAAAATACTAACTATGTAAATTATCAAACCACCTACATTAGTGTTGAACGATCGATATACTCCAACGTCAAACCTTGAATCGACCTAGAACGTATTAGATATAAAATAACATCACAAACACTCAACCTAGGTTATCTCAAGAAAAATAAGAAATCAAGGAATGATGATCTAGAAGAAAGAGGAGCTCATAGTGGTGATTCCAATGCAATATACAGTGGTCTATTCAGAGAACATATGGTGGGTCAGTGTATCAGAGAAGAATAATCGTATTCAGTCGCTTCTCGATGAGACGAGCCGAGAAGTAATTTTTGTGAATGAGACACTACCCCGATCTGATAAAACAATTAATAATAGAAGTACACGACGTGTAATTGAATTAATCGGCCCCCGATATAGGGGTCCCTATGTCACTCCACACAACCATGTATTTGGCCGTTACTTGGCCAGTACACGGTCACCCGCAACAACCTGGTACACAACATGTACTCCAATGTACACGGCGTGTACTCCAAAGTACACATCATGTGCTCTTTAAATTTCTAGAAACTCCTCTTTTTTTTTAAAAAATGAAATCCAGATCCCTACCAAAGTTGATGATCCAGGGTTCTTATAGGATTCCCCCAAAAAATAAATTTATCCCCAAATTTCCCTACCAGGAGGTGATGAAGAAGAATCCTCAAGTAGCTATGGCCACTGCGATCGTACATCACCCCCCGTCTCGCAAGTCTCATCTTATAGTCGCCCGTGCTACCAATACACACATTCTAGAGGAACTGACCAACCATGGAGAACCTTCATTCCGCAATCATGAATCCGGTTAGTAATCTTCTCAAATGATGCATCCACCTCGAACTCAACCTTCTCAGGTTGGAAAATATGAGATGCGTCTGAGAAATAACGTCATAGCTGAGTAACATGGAAGACATTGTGCATTTTCTTATACATCTGAGGGAACTACTACAGATAGTAAACCATCCCGACATTCTCCCAAACCTCAAACGAGCGAACATATCTCAGCGAAAGCTTTCCCTATCCCCTAATTCTAATGTGTCCCAACCTCATTGTGATGTGAATGAGAACCTAGTATCCATCCATGAACTCCAGAGGTCATCTCCATCGATTAACATGAGACTTCTACCATGACTATGTAGTATTCATCCTCTTCCGAATAAACTCTATAAGTTTTGTGGTCTCCAGGACAAGATATGGTCCTTGAATAGCTACCTCTCATGCCTCCAGCCATCGAAGGGGTGATAGGAATGGCCTACTATACAAAGCCTCATAAGGTTCGATATGAATAGTTTATTGAAAGGTATTGTTGTATGGAAACTCCAAAAGAGGAATTTTCTTCACCCAAGAACCGATAATATCTAGGATGCATGCTCGAAGCATGTCCTCCAGCACCAGTATCATACGCTCGGACTTACCTTCTGTCTGCGGATGGTAAGTAGTAATCAGAAGTACCTGTTCACCCATTCCTATATTGAAGGGGAATGATGCCGCTATGAACCTCATGATATTATTACCGAGGTTGCCTTAAGTGAAAAATGCAGTTTGGGATGTCATTGACATACTCACTAAGGTTTCTCACTTCTTTCCAATCAAGGAGACAATCAAAGTTGATGAGTTGGGAAAGTTGTACATCTAGGAGATTGTACATCTACATGGGGTTCAACACTACATTGTTTCAGACATGGAAACATGTTTTACATATCTAGTCTGGCGTGGACTATAGAGGGATTTTGGTATACAAATACTTCTAATTACAGCTTACCCTCCCCAGACAGATGGCCAGTCTGACGGTACGATACTGGTGCTGGGGGACATGCATCGAGAATGCATCGATGATTTTGGAGGTTTTTGGGAGAACCACGTACCTCTTGTAGATTTTTCCTACAATAATAGTTTTCAAGGAACTGTTTAGATAGAACCTTATGGGGATTTGTATGATAGGCCATGATGATCACCCATATATTGGATAGAGGGAGGATATGTATCTATGTTGGGACCCCGTCTTTTCCAGGAGACAACAGAATTGATAGAGTTGATTTATAAGAGGATGGAAACTCCACATTCATGATATAAGTCACATGATGATCGATGAAGATGACCTCAGGAGGTTATGGTTAGAGACTAGGTTTTTCTACTTGTCGCATAGAGGTTGGGACACATGAGGATTATGAGATATGGAATGATTTTACTAGGATATATTGTACCGTTTGAGGTTTTGGAGACAGTCGGGCCAGTTGCCTACGTGTTGCAGTTATCTCAGAGGTACTGGACTATGCACGACACCTTCCATGATTCTTAGCAATAACATTAGTTCTCAGACCCATCTCATATTTTCCAACCTAAGGAGGATGAGTTGGACGCAGATGCATCCTTTGAGGATCATCATATCCATAATGTTGATCATATCTCAAAGGTTCTTCATGGTTGGTCTATTCCCCTAGTACGGGTTCTATGGAATCTCATGTGAGTATAGTACGTGACTTGGGAGAGGGAGGACGATGTACTATTGCAGTGGCCAGTGTTGCTCAAGGATTTTTCTTCTATGTCGTCGTTCAAGGGAAATTCAAGGATGAATTTATTTAAGTGGGTAAGTTTGTAAGAACCAGTATCTTCATCTAAGGTATGGATTTGTATTTATGGTGTTTTATAGAAAAATAAGAGTTTTTGGATATTTAGGGAATACACACCATGTACCTAGTTGCTCTGGGTGACCTTGTACTATTCGTGTAACGTCCAAGTACATGGCCATGTGGGGTGACCTTGAGACCATGTAAAGTAGGGTCCAGTTAAGGCAATTACATGCCATGTACTTTTAAATAAGATTCCATGTACTTTTCTTTTCAATTATTATATCAGATAAGGGTCACATCTCTTTCAAAAAAATCACTTCTTTTCAGCTCTTCTCATCTAGGGGAGACCGATGCCAACAATTCCTCTCTGAGCCCCCAACCCGCCGTTAGTTCTCTGAATCAACCATCGTGAATTGTGTTTGAATAACCACAATGATCTATTCCTTCATCTAAAGACTTATTAATTGATTTCTCCTCTTTTGTGAAATATCATAGGTTGAGGTTACTTTCCGTTTTTCTAGATCTACAACGTTCTAGGTCAATTCAAGGTCTGATGCTAGAGAATATCGACCATAGAACCTTGAGGTAGTTGGATGCTTCCTTTCTGTAGTTATTAATTGAATTTTATGAGAATATGTTCCCAATACCCTTCAATTGGGTATTACTAGTTTAGTGATTTTAGCCCGGATAAGGCATTTTCGCCTTGAGTTCCTTAGTAGTGGTTTTTTTTATTGTAAATAGGGTAATTTCCAACGCAATGGATGTGTTTCCCATGTTTATTTTGAAATTGAACGTTTGGTCTAGCATTGCTGGTTCAACAACTTGTTTTACATGCCTAGTGTTGTTAGAATGTATTGATTTTATCCGATGTTATTATAAACTTGTTTCTATTTAACCATGTAGTTATTGAGAAACTATTATCCAAGTAGTTATTAAGGTTTACTTTGTCTAATGAATGTCATTGTGCATGATTGACTTACATAAGGTTGTGGGAACATGGTGTAGTAGACCATAGGAGGAATGGATGTTTAGGGCTTCCCCAAAGTGTTTGTTTTTCACGTTGTTAGGCCATAGGGGGGATGGACCCAAGTGCTCCCTCATAATATCTATATATCAATGTTATAGGACCATAAGGGGGTATTTCACTTTGAGAGATTCCCCAAACTATCTTTACATTACTGGTAAAATACCACTTGGGGAATTAATGATGACTGCCTCCGTAGAGTGTCTTTCCTAAAGCTGAGCCAGAGGGGCTAGACTATGAGTACTTCACAGAGGGATTCTCGTGTTTGATAGGTTGAACCAGAGGGAATATGCTATGATTACTTCCCATAGGGATACTTGTATTTAATTTCAACATTTGTGGTATACGAAAATGAATGCAATTGAAGTTATGGGATTGTTTATTTTTGAGTACACCCTTGTTTACTACTTCATTTTGCTTATTGTTGGACATATATATCCATTGATTGTTAGGCACACATAATTGGGGGTTTACTACTGGGATTAGTCTCACACCCTGATTGGGTCATTCTTTAGGCCCCAAACATATTATATTTCTGCAGGTATGGAAAATAGTAATCACACTTTTACATCATGTTCTTGATTTTTGTGGAGCACGAGAGAATGTGAACAAGCTAAGGATGCGATGCTACTGGAGTTATCTTTTTTATCTATTTTAAATTGGTCTAGTACTGTATTCCATAATTGTGACTTGTTTGGATTCTTTCTTAGACATATGTATTATGAATAATTTATATATATGAGTAGCTCACCCGGGTATAGGTAAAAGATGATTTACCTCGATTATTGAATTTCTTTTGCTTTTAAATTATTACAGTTTATTTGATTTCACTTATGGGTGATTCAAATGTTTTATGTTGTTATCATTGATAAGAGTGAGGTTCTATTTCTTTTTCAACCAGATAAGACAAGGGTATTCCATCTCATGCTTCATATTTGCATTTTCTAGAGTTCACATTTCATACATTCTTGCCATGCCATTTTGGGTGAATTACTGATTGGATGTTGTTGTGATAAATGTTGTGCCAGATATGCATGTTGTTGTGATAGATTCCTTGATATAATAACATATATTTGATAGGGTATTTCTAATATGTATGGTTTGTTTTGAAAGAGTTCCAAACTATGGTTCTTGAGGCGTTATGAGACCTCATGGATAGGAATTTAGAGGACAATTGATTAGTTATTCTTTGTATATGACATGGATTTGATGCCCAGATTTTATTCACTAGGAGTATAGACCCCCTTGGATCAGATTATGGAACATTATTGATTGTTTCAGTGTTTTTTAGGGATCTGGAGATGTTTTTGAGGGTTAATGGCCAAAAAAACCTAGAAAACATGGTTTGTATTGCAGAATAAACTCCATGTGTCCCCATGTTCAGGATTGAACTTTTTTGTTATGTACACACTATGTACTGTAAGTACATGTCGTGTAGTCTCTAGCTATGTCACTGGTTGAGTGGAAAGAAACATTGGGATTGGAAATTTTGGGTGGGACATGCTGTGTACCCTTTGTGTATGCTGTGTCTCAGGATCCACATGTTCGACCGTGTGAAAAACGACACGGGAGGATTTTGGGTAGTTAGAACACGCCATGTTTGGTAAAAACATGTCGTGTAGAGACATCCATGTAACGGGCCATGTGACTAACTACAATGGTCAATGGTGTACTTTTTAGTACTTGTCGTGTCTGGTAAAAGCACGCCATGTAGTCATTCTCTAGGAGAACCATGTTGGTTAGCTGTGTAGGAGATCTCAGGCAGGGGAACAAGAATAAATTACCCATAATGTCTTGGGAAAACACCTCTTGTATATGGGGTGTTACAGAACTAGTTTTGGAAGTAGTACATTCCCATGTCAAATCATAAGGTAACATGCCATGTAAGAGTTGTTCATACTATGTATCCACCTTTTTGAAATATTGAATACTTTCGTTCTCTTATTACCTTCATGAACATCTATGTTTCAGTACTTTTTAATCATCATCTAAGGTTTTTGTTTGACATTTTAAATTCATTCCACCGATATGTCCTCCGGTTGTATGCTCGTTATAGGGTAGTAACCAGACACCAAACATAGCTGATGAGGGACTACAAGCATATCCTATAGTCATGCCAATCTTGGCACCAAACATCATTCTGAAAAAATATTCTGATGCACAATTCTGAGAAGGGTTTATGTGGTTTGTGAGGAACTTCCAAGAAGCACCGCATCCAGCCCCGTCAATGGAACAGTTAACATGGGTCTTTAAATAGTAGCATCCTCCAACCTTATCTGGTGAATGAGGGCCTTATGTTGTAGAGTGATGGTTAAGAAGCCAGGATTTTGACCTTTGATCATCTCGAGATGCCTTAGAGAGGAGGGTGGATCTTTCTACTTATATTAATGGATATTCTACCATGAGATGGTGGGATGAGATCTCACAGGTAGGATTCCAGTAGGTTATGGCCTGGGATGAGTACCAACATACCTTCTATGGCTACTTCAACCTAGATACCTTGAGATACGATCGAGCCAGAGAGTTCATGATTTTGGAGCAGGGTACTCTCTCAATATTGGAGTATTAATATACATTCACATAGATGAAATGCTTCAAACCAATTCCATGGGATATTAGTTATTCCTGGTGATAAAGTTTGGGGATGGTCTCAGGCACGACATCCGATCTTAGGTGAACATCATTATGTTATCTTCCATCACATCTATATTCAACCATGCACTAATCATGGAGAACTACCTTAGGGATTCTAGAGCTATGATCCATGGAAGCTCAGTATCCCGAGTTGGTACACCTCAGACTGACATGAGGAAGCACTGCAAGGAGTCTACGAATAGAGATCCGAGTAGGTGGAATACATCCTCTCATTTTCAGTTATTGTGCTACCAATGTTGGATGAGCAGGAATATGAGGAGACACTACCTGAGAGACCCAGTTGAGTGCCGATATTGTGGAAATATGGGTCATCATCATCATTTATGTCAGTTTTTCTCACCAGAAACAGGTGATAGATGTTCTATTTTGACTACAAGTATTAGAGCTGGGCCACTAGTTTCTCCTCAATCTTGAAACTAGTGTTCTTCTGTTCATTAAGGCCATGGTTGAGATCATGTTCGTGAAAGTCAGTCGGCAGTCATTCTGTGACAACGTGTTGGATCATATCAAAGTGGGTAGGCTGGGTCAAAATGCCACAGTACAGGCCATACTTTTGCAGTGGAGCGACCCATCATGTGTAGGATTTTGAACCCTCTATTGTTCGAGGTATGATTCAAGTATCCTAAGTTATAGCATTTTCAATTTTCAATATAGGGTTTTCCAATAGTTTAGTATCTATTGCTATTGTGGAGATCCTTTAGCTACATATCTTCACTTTTGTCGATGTCTTAATGTTGGACACTCTATTGGGGACTAGAACATCATGGGTATGTCAGTGTAAGGAGTTCCATATTGAGGATGATTGGTGTCAATTCATATGCAACCTTCATATCTATGATATTATGCGGTATGAATTCATTATCGTAATAGAATATTTTGTTTCCTTCCATGTTGTTGTGGATTGCAATTGTCGTAGGGTTAGTTTTACGTCTCCTGAGAGAATATTCTTTTTTCATAAGAGAAAAATTATATGTTCAGGTAAGCAGAAAAGGACTCAAGCATCATGGGTTTGGAATAAATAGAGCCTAGAAAGAAATTTTGTACTTAGATGACCAGGGGAACTCATAGTAGGACTTTTCTCTATTTGATGATCATTTAAGGGATGCCTTTCTAGAT
Organism: Viscum album; assembly: GCA_963277665.1. Taxonomy (NCBI): domain Eukaryota; kingdom Viridiplantae; phylum Streptophyta; class Magnoliopsida; order Santalales; family Viscaceae; genus Viscum; species Viscum album. The sequence continues at coordinate 196,129,023 of OY728121.1, read as the reverse complement.
GAGTTTTCATGTTTTTCATTATTGTGAGAGGAGGAATTTTCTATTGATCTTTTTCTAGGAGTGGTACAGTTGTCCATTCCACCCAATAGGATAGATAAACTAGAGTTATAGGAATTCAAGAAGCAGTTAGAAGAGTCACATGATAAGGGTTTCATCCAACCCAACAATTCCCCTTGGGTTTCACATGTCTTTTTTTTTTGCCAAGAAGGCAGACAATACCCTCAGTCATTGTGTGGATTATCAAACGTTGATGTAGTTGACCGTCAAGAACCAATATCCCTTGCAAAGGATTAACGATCTATTTGATCATCTTTGATGACACCAAGTGTTCTCGAAGATTGACACGAGATCTGGTTATCATCTGTTGCATGTTAGACCATTAGATATACCAATTAAAACCTTTCAGAGCAGGTATGATATATACGAGTATGTGGTTATGCCATTCGGCATCACGAACATGCCTGCTATTTTTTTGGAACGGATGAACTGATTGGTCCAACACTTATTGATTTTATTTGTGGTGGTTTTTTGGACAAACTCATGGTTTACTATCACACTAGACACGACTGTTCTAACCATCTTGAAATTATTTTGAGTACACTAATTGAGCATCTGTTATATTCTATGCTCTAAAAATACCACTTTTGGATGGACCAGATTCACTTCTTGGGTCATGTTATCTCATATACAAGAGTATCAGTAGACCCACTGAAAGTGAGAGTAGTAGTTTACAAGGAGCAATTGAAAAACTTCTTTGAGGTATGATGTTTTTTAGGGTTGTCTGGTCACTACATATGTTTCGTACATAGATTCTCATGCTTAGCAGTGCCACTGATAGGCCTATCATAGAAGGGCGTAATGTACTTGTGGTCAGATACTTGTGGGTCGGCATTTCCGGAGCTAAAAGGGAGGTTGAATTCATAACCAATACTAGTATTTATAGAGCCTACAAAGATCTATACTATATACTGTGATGCATCATGTACAATGATTGGAGTAGTGCTTTTGTAGGGAGAGAGATTCGTTGTGTACCGGTATCAATAGTTGAGGACACATGAGTGGAATTACCCAACACATGATAATGAGTTGGCTGTAGTCATTCATGCATAACACTATTGGAGACTTTTATCTATAGGGAGAGAATTTTGTGCTTTCCACCGACCTTAATATTCTCATGTATATATTTTCTCAATGAGATCAGAATTTAAGCCAGTGAAGGTGGGTTGATTACCTTCAGTACTTTGATTTTGAGCATGCCTATATGCCTTGGAAAGGAAACATTGTGGATGATATGCTGAGAAGGAGAACTCAGATATAGGCAGTTCAGGAGGGCAATAGTTAGTGGCATCTTATGACTCTCTTCTCTAAGATTCACTTGGAGGTGCACGAAAGACAGGGGTAGATGTTTCTTTCTTCTGTGGCTGTTACCTCTACAATACATGATTATGTTCAACTGATGAAGCTATCAGATTATAAAGTCCTAGTACTATGGGAGGGTGTGTTAGGAGAGGACCCTATTCTGGGATAGACTGTAGGAGTGGTAGAGAACAAGCATTTTTAGGGGCATTTGTGTGTTCTAGTAGACAAACTCTAGGAGCTGATGTGGTAATTTCATTCCTCAGTTTGGAAAGTTCATACTTGTGTCAGCATATTAATTGAGATCTTTACTATCTGTATTGGTGGCCGGTTATGAAGAGAGACGTTGTAGGGTTTGTCATGTGGTGTTCCACCTTTCAGCAGTTGAAGGTTGAGTATCAGTGAGAATAGGGGATTTTGCAGCAATTACCCATTCCCCAATGGAAGTGGAATGATGTCACAATGGTCTTCATTACAGAAATACCATGGTCACATTGAGGGAACGATGCTGTTTGGGTTTTCATTGATAGACTCTTGAAGGATTCTCACTTCTTTCTGATCATGGAGAACTTCAATGTTGATGACCTGGAAGGTTGTATATACATGAGATTGTACGTTTACATGGGGTTCCACACTCAATTTTTTCAGACATGGGCACATGTTTTACTTCTCGAGTCTGGTTGGGACAAAATAAATCTTTGTGTACACAATTATGTGTGAGTAGAGCTTACCATCCCCAGACAGATGGCCACTCCACGCATACAACATAGGTGTTGGAGGGAAATCATCGAGCACACATCAAATAATTTATAGGTTCTTGGGAGAAGCACATACCACATGTGGTGTTTTACTACAACAAGAGTTTTCACGAAACTATTTTGATGGCACCTTATGAGGGTTTTTACGATAATCTGTGCTTATCACCCCTTTGTTGGCTAGTGGAAGGAGAGGTAACTAGTTGGGACCTCATGTTTTCTATGAGACCACGAAATAGATAGTGTTTATTCAACAGAGGATGGATAGTATATATTCATGATAGAAGTCTTATGCTGGTCGATGGAAAAGACCTCTGGAGTTTGAGGTTGGAGACCTGGTTTTCTAGCGTGTCTCACAGAGGTTGAGACAAAGGAGGATTAACAGACAGGGAAAAGTTTCACTGATATATGTTGGTCCTTTTGAGGTTTTGGAGTGAGTCGGGCCAATTGTGTATATGTTGCAGTTATCTCAGAGGGACCTGGATATGCATGACTTCTTCCATGTTTCTCAGCTACTACATTGCCTCTTAGACCAATCTCATTTCTTCCAACCCAAGGATGTTGAGTTAGAGGTGGAGGCATCATTAAAGGAGCATCCTATCCAATTTTTTGATCGCATCATGTAGGTTCTCTATGGTCAGCCTATTACTCTAGCATGGGTTCTATGACAGCACGTGCGAGTACAAGATAAGACATGGGAGAGCAAGGTTGATGTACGATCACAGAGGCCGGAGTTTCTCTAGGATTCTTCTTCTAAGAAGCCCTTCAAGGGAAATTCACGGATGAGTTTATTTAAATGGGGAAGCTTGTAAGAACTCGTTTCTTCATCTCATGTACGAATCTTGATTTTGGGTATTTTTTTGGAAAAGAGGAGTTTATGGAAATTTATGGAGAACACACCATGTCCATTGGAGTACACTCCGTGTACCCGGTTTCTGTGAGTGATAGTGTACTGGCCATGTAAGAGCTGAGTACATGACTGTGTGGGGTGACTAGGAGACCACATAAAGTAGGGTCCAGTTATGGAATGTACACTACATGTAATTTTAATGAATATTCCATGTAATTTTGTATTTAATTCTTATATCGGTCTGGGGTCGTGTATCCTTCACAAAAATCACTTCTTCTTTGCTCCTCTCATCCTGGAGAGACATAAGCTGGCGATTTTCCACTGAGCCCCCGACTCACTATCTATTATCCAAATCAACCGTCATCAATTGCATTAGAATTTCCATGATGAATTCTTCCTTATTATAGACCCTCATTCATTGATTTTTTATATTCAATGAGATATATGTGATTAATAATTTTTGACGTTTTTATAGATCTACTGTGTTCTAAGTCGATTGAAGGGATGATGCCAGAGTATATCGATTTTACAATGCTAAGGTAGGTGATTTTTTCCTTTCCATAGTTTTTATTTTAATTTTATGTGAAAAAGTTCACAATACCCTAGAACATGGTTTTGAGTTTTTATGGATTTTTCCATGATAGTGCATGTTATACCATGTGTTCATATGAAGAGGTTTCTTGATTTTAAATACGGTTATTTTCCATGCTACAGATCTGTTTCCTATCTTTTGTTTGATATTGACCATTTGGTCAAGCATAACCAGTTAGGAAGCTTGTTTCTAATGCCTAGTACCTTTAGGATAGAGTGATTTTATCTGATGTTGTTATATGCTTATACCTGTTTAACCAAGTAGTTTGTGAAAATAATTTTCCACTTAGTTCTTATGGATTACATTGGCTATTGAATTTCGTTGTGCAAGATTGAATTACACAGGGTTGTGTGAACCTCGTGCAGCAGACCATATGGAGAATGGATACTGATGCTTCCCCAGAGTGACATTTTACTTTTCACATTGCAAGACCATAGGGTGGATGGAAATGAGTGCCCCAGAGAGTTTCTATAGACCGACGTTGCAAGACCACAATGGGAATCAGTCATTGAGTGATTCACTAGAGTGTTTGTAGTTTATCGATAAATAACCACATGGGGAATTGATAGTGAGTGCTTACTCAGAGTGTCTTTACTATAGCTGAACCGGACGGGTTAGAGAGTGAGTACTTCCTAGAGGGTTGCTTGTTTATTATAGGTTGAACTAGTGGGGATAGGATGTATGTACTTCCCAAAGGGTTACATGTTTTTGATTACTGATTACTTGATATATGAAAATGAATGCAATAGAAACTGTTTGATTGTTTACTTTTTAGTACTTCCTTATTTAATACTTAATTCTTCATATTGTTTACCATAAAAATTCACTGAATCTTAGGGACAAATATTTTGGTGGATTACTAATAGGATTCATCTCAGACTCTATCTAGGTCATGATTTTGGGTCCAAACAGATTATATTGACGCTTATATAGATAAGGGAAGGTTCCCTTCTACTTTAAGTTATATATTGTTGTGGAGTTAGAGAGAATGGGACCATGTTGAGGCTTGTGATGCTAGTGGAGTTATTTGTTTTACTTGTACATTAGTTTAGTACTATATTCGATCATTGTGATTTTTTTGATAAATTCCTAGATATATGTATCATGCATTATTTATAAATATGTTCCCCAATTGGTTATTACTTTTGGTCGTCCACTGTTTTCATACTACATGTTATTACAATTTCTACAATTGTTATCTTCTTCTTTCTGCTACATTACTCTACCAAGGAGGGAAAAGTTTCCCCACTATTATACACATGACCCTTGTGCTAGTCGGTAGCCTCTGGAGTTTGTTGAAATTTTCTTCATTACATGTCACTAAACGTGTAAAGGGCACCACTGGGTGGCACCCAAAACCGGAATGCTACATAATATGATATCCATAGTAACCAAGGATTTGCTAATAAGAACATATTGGTAGTTTGGGTTCACTCCCCTTACTATCTTGGTAGTCATGGTTCACTCCCATGGTCATATTAGTAACATGGTTTCACTCGTCATATAATCATGGTAGTCATGGTTCACTCTCATGGCCAACATAGTAATAATGGTATATTATCAAGAATATTTTAGTCTTTCTGATGAGATATTAAATATTACCCAAGGAATTGGGTGTAGATATAGGTCCCACCAATCTCCTAGTTAAATCATATATTCCTATTCTAGAATATCATAATAAATAATATCATAAACCATGAAATTCAATGAAAATCATAAATATTTAAATATATCATAACCGGTGGAAAAAGATATTTGTTTCCATATCACATTAGGAATCGAATTACCAATGAAATATAAAAATTCTTCAGAATAAAATAAACCATGAATGGAAAATGTATTTCATAATGACAATGAAATTATGAATAAACCATTGATAGAAATAACAAAAATGAATCTTTGAGATCATTTCCTGTAACGCCCCGACCCCAGTTACCCAGAGTCGGCGCATTATTACATAACATTGGCATGATCACAAAGGATCAAGTCTCGAAAGACCAATTAGTTTAGTATTCTTGGAAACACTGGATATATTAATAAGTCTTAAATTACATCATACGGTAAAAATTCTACAACAACATCCTGTCTTCATATCCCTCATAATATCCCTGAAGGTCATTCATAAATTACTTCTTCACATCCTGGGAAAAATAAAACATTTAAAGGGGTGAGATCAGATGCTCAGTAAGGATAAAAATATAGTAGAAGCTTTCATAGAAAATAATAAACACTTAAGGAAATGTATAACTAAAACAAAAGCCTTTTAAACTTGAACTTAAGCATAATATGGAAAAGATAAAATGAAATAATTTCGTTTACTTATTCACATGGATATTCTACTAAGCGAATAATCACATGTAATATCAATAACCACTTTCGTAATGATGGAATGCATAAATCCATACTATCATAACCACATAGCCAAGGCCTCGTGCCAAGACTACAAATAAGATTTTTTCAAGGCCTTGTTCCAAGATAGTAGTTTGTCTCATGAGACCTACTGATGCATCGAGGAGCTATAGAGGGCTGCACCAATCACTTACTAAGTCCAATGCATTCTTCATATGAAAAGTTTGAAACATAACATAAACATTTGTATTAAAAATAGCATATGAAATGTGAATACTTTTCCACAAACCATGAATGGTATAAAAATAGCACATCCACAGTCAAACATAACTCATTCGATACAATATGGATGATTTTATTATATCAGAGTAATCTCAATCAAGAATAACGAAGGATATTGACATAGGTAAACATAATCGTCAAAACTATTAGAGGTAAATATCCCCTTTTTCTTGAAATCATTTAAAAGTCACACAATTTTTCAAGAATCCATTTAAAAATATATTTCTGAATCAATGTGTCACATACCACTTTGAAACTTTTACAAGAAATTTTAATTTTAAAACATTAATGTCCATATAAATAAATTCTTAAAACCATTTTTAAAACATGGACATTAATAAGAAATATTTAGAAGAATAAATCTTTGAAACACTTAAAAATGTATTTTAGTTAGAGTTTCTACCCAAAAGAGAGACACTTGAATACAAATAATTGAGGTAATCAAAACATTATAATATCTTGAGAATAAATGGATTCATGATATACTATGTCAAAGTACATTATATACACCACATAAAAGTGATTTGGTGTATAACTACAAAGAAGTCTCAATGGAATGTAAATTGAGATGAATTCTCTTATAAATACCATATCGTTAGGTTAAGGATAAATCAACGACATAATTATTTTTGAAAAATATAAATACACTCAATATGATTGGATATTGACTGTAAATCAATCAGATTAAATTCACACATATTCTTGTAAAAACAACACCAAGGAATTGGATATTTAAATCAACAAATGGAGATTGAGTTAAAATTACTCTTATCAAGTTCATACTGATGACTTGAGAATTTATAAATGGAGTGATTATGTGTATAAAAATTATATCCACAGAAAAGGGAGTGGAAATAATGACATAATCAAATGAATAGAGATTCTACACATAATCTTGGAGTAAAATAATCAATGAAGTATGCATAAAGACAAATGTGTGGAAATTGAAATTTAAAATTCCATTATTGACTTGGTAACATACAAAGCATACACCCATGAGAGAAGGACCATAAAATGATGATGTAAATATACATGAATAAATGTATATTACACAATGAATTCAAACATGGGCAGTACACACACCACATGTAATAAATAAGTGGTGAACAATGGAATTCTCATGGAATTTAATGTGAGATAAGAAACCCCTTACTTTGTACTTTTTCCTTGGTTGACGGTAGGCTATCCTCCTTTATAATGGTGAAATAGTTTTCATTGAATTATACAAGAATAAATTACATTAATATGATATCATATATGATCTTTTAACATCGATTTGTTAATAATATCTTAGTTTTATCGTCATTTCGGGTGTTAAGTTACTCGTTTTTCTTTATATTCTTTGTTATGTAAGCCGTGTTTGTAATGGATAGGTTGTATCTTATTAATATCCTGAATTATATCAAGTCCTTAAAAATTATTTTTAATCATCAAATGAGAATTATACTTGAATGGATACGATAGAGAATGAATCTCATCGCGTTCGTGGAGACGGTTGTCCCTACGTACACACGAGCGACAATATCATTATTTTGATGTTAAAATAATATATAATTGGATGGTATATCATATAGACAGAATAATTATCATGTTATATTTATTATTTACATGAATTACACATCATTATTATACCCATCCAAATAATAATTTATTGAATGACAATTACACCACGATGTGGAGACGGTAAGCCGTACGTACGCACGTATGGTGACATGCCATTCAAAGGATGGATAGAATACTGAATATGGTTGTACCATATTTATAATAAATTAAATTATATAAAATATACTGGAGTTATTATTTTATAATAGAAAAAGCAATGAAAGAAGAAGTTGAAGAAGGAAGGAACTTGAAAGAGGGTGGTGGAAACATTACCTCTTCTTTGGGTTCTTCCTTTTTCTTTGATCAAAAGGGCTCCTTAGGATGACATTCTGATCAAACTAATGCATCTAGGTTGTAGTGAGTGAAGTTTAGAGAGTATTTGGGCAGGGTTTTTCTGAGAAAAAATTATTTGAATGTGTGAATTAGTGAGAAGGGGGAGTGCCCTTTTATAAGAGGGGTTGAGGGGCACCTTTGGAAAAGCTAAAAATATTATTTTATAATAAATTCATATTTAGTTTATAATGGCTCCAAAGTGGATTATTTAAATTTAAGGTGAGTATGGGTAAAAAACCACTCAACCAATATAATTTAGACTGGTTTGGGTCATTATATTAACCTTATCATTAAGTATTAAATCTTACTTAATTAGTTTCACTTTTACAATGTCTCTTTGTATTTTTTATTATATGGTTAATAAACATACTACATACATACAAGAGACCCCAAAGTGGTCCATTAATAACTCACCTATCATGATATAAGTCTCTTGGCTGATTCTAGGATTTTTAGGAATTGAATATAAATTAATAATATACTATTTTTTTTAAAAACTCCATTATGTCAATTTTAAAACTATTGGGTATTTTGTTTTTGATAAATTTATATCCACTTTATTACTTCGAAATAAATTTATATAATCAATCCTACTATGTCATATTAATATAGAAAATTATTGGAATTTATAAAAACTCTCAAATTAAATTTATTTTGTTATTTATAATATCAATTATTTTAATATTTCATTAATTAGGTAATTACTGTATCACCATTGGGTCATAAATAAATTAAATTATTTAATGTCTAAAAATTATAAATAAAGTACTATTATGTAGGAAATCGTTTTATCTTTCAAATTAATATTTACAATCGAATTTATTATTTGTATATCCCTATATTAAAAATGTTTTAGTAAATAAACTTTGATTTTAACTCTTTTAACTCTTCTTTGAATTAAATAATAATAAATGTCCCAATCTAATAAAAGTGGACCTAAATTATAATATTTTACTACTAAGGTTGTTTTTGGTCGAGATAAACTTGTCCAATAGAATTAGGACATGTGTTAGATAATATTAATATCATTTTTACCCTTAATTACCCTATTTACTTTTAACCATGGTAAATAAAAGTAAAAAGTTACTATTCACAAAAATTATTTTCGTCTCACTGAAACAAATTTTACTCCTTGATATTAACCGCGTCTCTCAGATTTTTGAAATTCCACTCACAGAAGTGGTAAAATTATGTTTTATTAAAAATTTAGTTTTTTAACTACCACTTAGTGGTTTCATTATTCATCAAAAAATGAAAGTTTCCAGAAAAATACCAAAAATTAGGACTAAGATATATTTGATATTATGAATTCAAAAATGATGTCTATATTACCAAATTCATAGAATTTCAGTTTCATTAATTAATTTAAAAATTAATTACCGTCGTCAAAACAAATAGCGTGTTTTTAAGAGATAATAACTATCAAAATATTGACACTTGTTTATGTCTGGTTTAAATGTGAAATTACATCCAATGACCAAAAATATATTAAATGGTAAAAATATATTCAAAATACACTTTAAAACCACTCAAATTAATAATTTATCACTATTAATTATTTCGATTAAAAAGGTTGTTTTTAAATAATATTTAGTAATTTTCACTATTCATCAATATATGAAAGTTATCCGAAAAGTACCAAAATTTCATCCTAAGATAATTTCGATATTACTAATCCAAAAATGAAGTCCATTTTGAAAGATAAAATTTATAAAATTTCAAAAAGTAGGTATTACTATTCATAATGGCTAGTTTGATTGGTTGTGGTGTATTAGAATCTCGAAGGTACGCACAATGCACGCCATTACATTATTCATAGGGAAACGTACCGTGGATGCTTGGGGAGTTACATTCTCTCTTCCTTCAATAAATTTCATCCTTGAAATTTTTTAAAAATTTGGCTTGAGAATATAATGGAAAGTCCCACATCTGAAAAAGATTCAATAAAACTATCACTTTAAGAGAATGGAAGAGAGGTATAAAGGTCACCCAAGATAACCCATACTAGGATTCCATGTAGGAAAACATGGATATGGACGATAAAATAATTGTTATGTTCTGTTGTAGAGGGATAGAAAACATGATCACGATAAAGATAACAATAAGAAAATCACTAACTTGTGTTCGGGCAAATGGTTATTAGTCTCCCAGTAGGAAAAGTAAACAGAGAACATTTTTTGTTTTAAGTTACATTAAATTAGGACATAGAATTCATTTATGATATTGACTAAGAACATAAAGAAATATAATTACTTTTTATGTAGAGTTTCATTCTTTAAATTTTTTTTACCACTAACTCATTTTTTTGAACAATGAGTATTGAAGAAGACTTGGTCACAAACGTAGGATAAACTATATATTTACCTTGTCTTTAGAGATTAATCAAAACCAAAATGGTTAGTATAATATTTGATGATCCCCCAAATGGATATTCCATTAGAGAAAGAAAACACTAATCTTAATTACTAAAATTAAACCATCAATACCCCAAAGTTAAATAAATACAATTCAATAATAAATTATCGTTAAAATCCTTCAATATAATCCAAACTAATATTGAAACCCAAAACTTATAAGAATGTAGTCTTCCACGTTAAATTTTATTTCCAAATGACATTAATTACTCTTAAAGTCACATACTTAAAAGTAATTAACCTAATTATTTCCATAAATATCCCAAATCACTATAAATCCACAATTAAAACAGAGATAAAAATCCACAATTACTCCTCAATTGAAATCCCATACTATTCTATTTTCCTTGGGAATATAGTGTTCACAACAAAGCGAACAACTTCCAAAATAACTTTTATCACGAAATCATTTTCCTATACTAAGTTTATTCATTTGATAAGACATAAGATCCCCAATAAAATTATTATTGATCAATAAAATAATTTAACTAAAAATAATAGTCACACAAAACAGGGACTTCACGTAGTCTAATGGTAGGCGATAAATCCCAATCGCACTATGCTTGTGGGTTTGATTCTCACAACTTTGTCCAACACGATGGGTTGTCACACGGTCTGCGTGTTGCCCTATTTCAAAAACTATATTTTATAACATTACCAAAATGAGATAAATTCCTCAAAATAACTATAACATAATTTAACCACAAATCTTATCTCATACCTTGCATTTTCATCCCAAATTATAATAACTTATAATTGCCTGAAACCCAAAAATCATATAAAACCAAATGGTTATTTATAACTATATCCACAAGAGAAAAGATAATTATTCCTCAAATATCATTCTCACATGGAAAACTGCAGGGTTTAAAATACAAGAGAAAATTATTCCAAAGTAGACCCATGAACAAGGAGTACTAATACTTTTTAATCATTTCTCCAACTATTTATTTCCACATAGCTTCTTCTTTGACCAAGAAAATATCCTATAGAATAAGGCATTCACTCAGGTAATGTCCAGGTCCCATATATTTATGGAAAATGACTGTAAATGGATTCTTGGGACCATTTTTATCTTCTTCCATAGTACTCTTCAATTTTCATCAGTAATTTATCACTTTATGTCCTTCCTTCCCGCACATAAAGCATTTCATTGTCCCATTGAGACACTTTCCTGGGTCTCAACTTCCACATTTCCTACATGATGGAAATTGAGGATTCCTTTTTCCATAGTCTACACTGATGGATCTCTTATCATTCATCACATTTATCTTCTTTGTTGAGTCCGGGAATTGGTTAATATATATATTTCTGATCATATTTTTTTAAAATTTATTTGGCATAAAGATGATAACTTTTATGCCTATCAACATTCCATTTTGTTTCTCATGCCACCACCGTTCCCACCTTGTACAAATTCTCAATGTCACTATGAATTCCTTGAAATCCAGCCATTGACTAAAACCAGAAAGCATTGTGTTAGTAATAGTAGTCATAAAATCATTTAGAGTTTAACAGGTCACCATATTCTCAATTTAAAACACATTAGGATTAACCAAGGTCATTTACTCACATCTTATATATATAATACTTCAAATTGGTTTGTAACGATAATGTAAATTATCCTAAGCATATCCCCCGGGAGAGTCGTAACCAAGAGTGCAACAAGGCCTGTTGTCATGCACCAGTTCCCGTTAGAGTCTAGCTAAAAGCAGTATTTTCTGGTTTTACCCCTAGGTACATCTGTGCCCGAGCCTCCTCTACCTGCTCGTATCCAGACATGGATGTATTCCTCGGAAAACTCACAAAATCTCTACAATATGAAAATTCTAAGAAGTTCTTCTATACTAATCCTCAATGTTCATCTTAGGACTATGTGGTCTAATCAGATTTTATCTAAATCTGGCCTCCCTGGTTTGTACTAAACATCCTCTGATACCAACTGTAACTACCCAACCCCAGTTACCCAGAGTCGGTGCATTATTACATAACATTGGCATGATCACAAAGGATCATGTCTCTAAAGACCGATTTGTCTAATATTCTTGGAAACACTGTATATATTCATAAGTCTTAAATTATATCATAAGGTAAAAAAACTACAAGAACATCTTGTCTTCATATCCCGTCATACTATCATGGAAGGTAATTCATAAATTACTTCTTCACATCCTAGGAAAAATAAAACATTGAAAGGGGTGAGCTCAGATTCTCAGTAAGGATAAAAATATAGCATAAGCTTTCATAGATAAACATAAACACTTAAAGAAATGTATAACTAAAACAAAAGCATTTTAAACATGAACTTCAGTATAATATGGCAAATATAAAATTAAATAATGCCATTTACATATTCACATGGATATTCTACTTGTCGAATAATCACATGCAATATCAATAACCACTTTCATAATGATGGAATGCATAATTCCAGACTATTATAACCACATTTCCAAGGCGTCCTACAAAAACTACAAATAAGATTTTTTCAAGGCCTTATGCCAAGACACTAGTTTGTCTCATGAGACATACCGATGCATCAATGAGCTATAGCGGGCTCCACCCGTCACTTACTAAGTCCAATGCATTCTTCATATGAAAAGTTTGAAACATAACATAAACATTCGTATTAAAACTAGCATATGAAATGTCAATACTTATCCAGAAACCATGAATGGTATAAAAATAGCACATCCACAGTCAAACATAACTCATTCAATACAATATGTATGATTGTATTGTACCAGATTAATCTCAATCAAGAATAATGAAGGATATTGACATAGATGAAAATAATCGTCAAAAATATTAAAGATAAATATGCCCTATTTTCTTGAAATCATTTAAAAGTCACACTATTTGTCAGGAAGGCATTTAAAAATATATTTTTGAATCAAAGTGTCTCATACCACTTTGAAACTTTTAAAAGTAATTTTAATTTTAAAACTTTAATGTCCATATAAATAAATTTTTAAAACCATTTTTAAATCATGGACATTAATGAGAAATATTTAGAAGAATAAATCTTTAAATCAATTAAAATTTTATTTTAGTTAGAGATTCTAACCAAAAGAGAGAAACTTGAATACAAATAATTGAGGTAATAAAAACTTTATAATATCCTGAGAATAAAGGGATTCATCCTATACTATGTCAAAGTACATTATATACACCACATAAAAGTGATTTGGTGTATAACAACAAAGAAGTCTCAATGGAATGTAAATTGAGATGAATTCTATTAAAAATACTATATCCTTTGGTAAATAGTAAATAAACGAAATAATTATGTGTGAAAAATATAAATACACTCAATATGATTGGATATCTAGTTTAAATCAATCAGATGACATTCACACATATTCATGTAAAAAACAACACCAATGAATTGGATATTTGACTCAAAAAATGGAGATTGAGTTAAAATTATTCTTATCAAGTTCATACTGATGAATTGAGAATTTATCAATAGAGTAATTATATGTATAAAAATTATATCCACAGAAAGGGGAGTGGAAATTATGACATAATAAAATGTATAGAGATTCTACACATAATCTTGGAGTAAAATAATCAATGAAGTATGCGTAAAGCCGAATGAGTGGAAATTGAAATTTCAAATTCCCTTATTGATATGGTAACATACAAAGAATACAACCATGAAAGAAGGATCATACAATGATGATGTAAATATACATTAATAAAATTATATTACACAATGAATTCAAACATGGGCAGTACACACACCATATGTAATAAATAAGTGGTGAACAATGGAATTCTCACGGAATTAAAAGTGAGATAAGAAACCCATTACTTTTTACTTTTTCCTTGGTCGACGGTAGGTTAAACTCTTGTATATTGGTGAAGTAATTGTTATTGAATTATACAATAATCATTTACATTAATATGATATCATATATAATCTTTTAACATTGATTTGTTAAAAATATCTAAGTATTATTGTCATTTCGGGTGTTAACTTACTCGTTTTACTTTATATTCATTGTTACGTAAGCCGTGTTTTTTATGGATAGGATGTATCTTATTAATATCCAGAATTATATCAACTCCTTAAACATTATTTTTAATCACCAAATGAGAATTATACTTGAATGGATACGCTGGAGAATGAATCTCATCGCGTTCGTGGAGACGGTAGTCCGTACATACGCACGATCGACAATATCATTATTTTGATGTTACAATAATATATAATTGGATGGTATATCATATAGACAGTATAAATATCATGTAATATTTATTATTTACATGAATTAAACATCATTATCATACCCATCGAAATAATAATTTATTGAATGACAATTTCACCAAGACGTGGAGACGGTAAGCCGAATGTATGCACATATGGTGACATGACATTCAAAGGATGGATAGAATACTGAATATGGTTATACCATATTTATAATAAAATTAAATTATACATAAGATATTGGAGTTATTATTTTAGAATAGAAATAGCAATGAATGAAGAAGTTGCAGAAGAAAGGAACTTGAAATAGGGTGGTGGAAACATTGCCTCTTCTTCGGGTTCTTCCTTTTGATTTAATCAAAAGGGATCAATAGGATGGATTTCTGATCAAACTAATGCCTCTCATATGTAGTGAGGGAAGTTGATAGAGTATTTGGGCAGGTTTTGGCCGATAAAAAATGAATTTAATGTGTGAATTAGTGAGAAGGGTGAGTGCCGTTTTATAAGAGGGGTGAAGGGCACCTTCAGAAAAGCTGAATATATTATTTTATAACAAATTCATATTCAGTTTCTAATGGCTCCAAAGTATATTATGTAAATGTTAAGGTAGGTATGGGTCGAAAACCCCTCAACCAATATAATTTAGATAGGTTTGGATCATTATATTAACCTTATCTTTAATTATTAACTCTTTGTTAATTAGTTTCTTTTTTACAATGTCTCATTGTATTTTTATATTATATGTTTAATAAACATAGTATATACATCCAAGAGACCCCCAAGTGGTCCTTTAATGATACACCTATCATTATATAAGTATCTTGGATGAGAATTAGGTTCATAGGAATTGAAAATAAATTAATAATATAATATTTGTTTTAAAAACTCCTTTATGTCAATTTTGACACTATTGGTTATCTTGTTTTTGATAAATTTATTACAGCATTATTACTTTGAACAAAATTTATATAATCAATCCTAATATGTCATATTAACATATAAAATTATTGATATTTATAAAAAGTCTCAAATTACATTTATTTTTATATTTATAATATCAATTATTTTATTATTTCATTAATTAGGTAATTACTGCATCACCATTGTGTCATAAATAAATTAATTTATTTAATGTCTAAAAATTATAAATAAATTACCATTATGTAGTAAATTATTTATCTTTCTGATGAATATTTACAATCGAATTTATCTTATGTATAACCCTATATTAAAAACGTTTTAGTAAATAATCATTGATTTTAACTCTTTTAACTCTTCTTTGAATTAAATAATAATAAATGTCCTAATATAATACAAGTGGACCTAAATGATAATATTCTACTCCTGAGGTTGTTTTTGGTCGATATACACTTGTAAAATAGAATTAAGACATGTGTTAGGGTAATATTAATATCAATTTAACCCATAGTTACCCTATTTACTTTTAATTGTGGTAAATAAAAGAAAAAAGTTACTATTCACCAAAATTATTTTTCTCTCATTGAACCACATTTTACTCCCTGATATTATCCATGTCTCTCGGATTTTCGAAATTCCTCTAAAAAATGTGGTAAAATTATGTTTTATGAAAAATTCAGTTTTTTAACGACCACTTAGTGGTTTCACTATTCATCAAAAAATGAATGTTTCCAGAAAAATACCAAAAATTAGGACTAAGCTATATTTGATATTATGAATTCAAAAATGATGTCTATTTTACCAAATTCAAAACATTTCACTTGCATTAATTAATTTTAAAAATAATTCTCGTCGTCAAAATAAAGAGCGTGTTTTTAAGAGATAATAACTGTCAAAAGATTGACACTTGTTTATGTCTGGTTTAAATGTGAAATTATATCCAATAACCAAAAATGTATTAAATGGTAAAAATATGTTCTAAATATACATTAAAACCACTCAAATTAATAATTTATCACTATTAAGTGTTTTGATTAAAAAGGTTGTTTTTAATTAAAATTTAGTAATTTTCACTATTCATCAAAATATGAAAGTTATCCGAAAAGTACCAAAATATCATCCTAAGCTAATTTCGATATTACGAATCCAAAAATGAAGTCTATTTCGATTGATAAAATTTATAAAATTTTGAAATGTAGATATTACTATTCATTATGGCTAGTTTGATTGGTTGTGGTGTGTTAGAATCTCGAAGTTACGTACAATGCACGCCATTGCATTATTCAAAGGGAAATGTACCATGGAAGCTTGGGGTGTTACATTTCCTATAATGGAATGAGTATCATCAATGTATTTCATCTTATATAGTAAATAATTTTGAAATAAAATTCAAAAATTTTAATGACAAAAATATCCTTTCGTTTTCAAGAAAAGGATTTTTAAAACATAAATCCATATGACAATCATTTTCTAAAATGCCACCTCGAAAACTTATAAACAATACTTGAAATTATATTGAAAATATTAGTCCATGACCACTAATTGAATAATATTAAAAAAACTATAAAATAATTTCTATTTAAAAAAAATTGAAAACTTATAAACAAATAAGTAAATTGTTTTTAAAATAATTTTATATGAAATAATATAAATGAATCTTGTAAATATTTTGGAATCCTTTTATTTGATAATACATTGAATACATATAAATTAGGATTGAATACATTTTTAAAACAATTTTCCTTGAAAATTTATAAAACAATTTGAATTTTTTGTTTGAATTTTTTCCAATTAATTACTTTTAATAACATTTTATAAATTTTAACCTTTTAAAAATGAATAAGAAGATTATATGAGATGATAATTGGTAAATCTGTACATGACGTACGAGGTAAAACCATTCATTTTTCATTGTAATAGGTTAGAAAATGACTTTGTTCAGAAATCGAAAAGAAGATTAATTTTGATAGATTATTAAATAAAAAAGGGTAAAAATCTATTTTATTTACTTTTGGATAAAGGTGTAATATTCTTGCAATCGATTTTTAGAAAACATGGATTTTAGGAACATAGTTTTATGACCAAATAGAGGGTCAGGTAAGGCCTTCTTGAAAACACATTTTTAACTATTGGTGTACCCATGATTATAAAAATGGAACCAATACATGAATATATCATTAATTAATAGAGGATAACAAAATAATAGATTTTTAGAGTGATTTGGATTATAATATTTCATCAATATAAACATAAACATAAGTAATCTTGAAATTCTTTGAGATTATTTCAGTAAACTTTAATCACATGGAATCATTGGATAACATGCAATATGAAAGATATTGAAATTAAATCATGCCAATAATGTCATGAAAATAATTATATTAATGGTATATCATGTAAAATCGAAGTATATGTACACAAAAATGAATTTAGTCACATAACAAAATATATGTCTCAAAGGAGGAAAATTGAGACAAAACTATTTTACCGACATGGTAGATTTTCAAACCAAATCGCGATGAACAGAATAAAATATAATGGATAAGTAAATGACCATAAATATAACTATTAGATGAATTTAATAAATCCACAATCAGTATACTCACAACACCAAAGGAATATGTTATGAATAAACCATGTATTTCACTGAAATAAAGACTGTGATGAAATCCCATTACCTTGTTTCCAAACTGTCATCATAATCATTCAAACATAGAATATGAAAAATATATATTTATAATAGATATATAAATGATCCGTATTATTATTTCTAATACCATATAGAAATTTCTTATGGATTTATATTACCCTCATGTTGACATTTCTATGATAGGGTTTCACATCGCGTAATATCCACTTGGTTATTAACATGTGTATTGATTTGTTATATATGTGGTCTATATAATTATATAATGATTTCAATAATGTAAAAATGATATAAATATAGTTTATATTCAATATTTTTTTATTTTAATTATCCATAGAATATATATATATATATATATATATATAAAATAGAACAAACAATTCTTGGAGATGGTAAGGCATATGTACACATGAATTCTATTTCCATTTAATTGTTATGTTGAATGAATGAAAGTCGATGAAATATATGTATATATATATATAAATATGTATATAATTATTATGTTAGATTTATAATTTCATAAATGTATCATATATATATATTTTCTAAACCCATCCTTAATATATTCTATGAAGTGTATGAATGAATCACATCTCTTCAAGGGGTGGTTGTCAACACTTCCTAAATAAAAAATATCATATTTACACCAAAGTGAAAAGTATAAAGATATTTTTTTTCAAAGGATTAGTGTAGTTAAAATAAATAAAAAATATAATATATAAAAAATATAATTATATTTTCCATCATAATTTCTACCATGAGAGGATGTAAATGAAAAATAAGCAATCATAGTTTTGTGAGGTGGTAGTTCACCCCACATGTAAACAATATGTTTTCATACCCATTATATAAGGGTGTGTGCAAGTATAGGTAAGGAAATTAGAATAAAAAATCCTCAAATATTTATAATACTATTTTGGTTATTTAATCATATAATATAGCTAGTGTAAATGGTGATGAAATAAAATAAAACATTGGATCTTGAGAGAAGACGTTACATCTTAATCAGTTAAACCCTTTTGGTTTGTGAAAGTGATTAATTGGACCGATTTATGACAAAGGGGAGGATGATATGAGTATTTTAGGGATACTGGTAGATATTAGCTAATCCAAAGTTGTATGAGAGGTGCGATGAAGAAAAAGAGTTGGTGCCCTTTAATAGGAATGTGAAAGGACACAATTTTAATTTTTGGAAAACAATTTGGTGTACCCACATTATTAGAAAAGAAAAGTCATAAAAAGAGAAGGAAACTCATTAATTAAAGGTTCACAGAAGAATAATTTCTCTAAAATGGGTGTTTTACTTATTTTTCGGTCATTTTGGTTCTAAAATTTAATGTATGGTAAATTTTTAGTAATTTTATTTTTCTTAACTATTGTAATTTAATATAATAACTTCAACTAATATTTTTAGTCAAAAACAAATATTATTTTTTAGGTATTATAAATTATTTTGATTAAAAATATAGAATCAATTTTTATCCATGTTCTAATAATAGATTATGTAGATATTAATTTAAAATTCATCATGCTGATGGGACGATAGTGCATGTTTTTAAAGTAAAAGCATCCAAACATTTTCATTGTTTTATGCCTAATTTCAATGATAAATTGATTAAAATGAAGTAATAATTATTTATTGATAATTATATTATATAATTAAAAATTGAAACCAATTTTAAATATACTTTATCCGAATAAAAAAATTATATTAAAATAAATTTGGAATTAAATTCCAGTAATTTTCCTTATTCATCAAAAAATTATGTTTCTTAGAAAAATCCTAAAAATTATACCTAATATAATTTAGACTTTACAAATTAAAAAAATAAATTTTATTTTATCATATTACATTTAATAATGTGTTTGAAATTTATATTATTTTTTTAAAAGAATGGAGTTAATAAGAGTTTATTTTAAAAAATTGTATTATAAATCAATAAGGAAATTACCAAAAATTATATCATTCAACATTAATATGTTTTATTTATAAAAAATCATTATAAAAAATATTTTAAATTTTTTTATTACTATTTATATTAGAATGTTTAACATTTAAGTTACAATTATATAATAATTATATTAATTAAATGATGCTTTGTAGAATGATGTTGTTGTGTGTACTGTACGCCATGCCGGTGTTGCATGTAGCACAGGCCTAGTGAGTCCCATGTGAAAGTAATATTTTTAATAGTGATTAAAAAACAATCATCGTTGATATGTTAAATGAAAGATATAAAAAAATTAAAATAATTTGGAAAAAACATTCACAAAATATTGGGGAGTTACAGGGTAACTTGGACATATGATACACTTGTTTAGATTTTACATTATCTAATTCTTTGTTTTTGGTTATTTGGTTTCCTTAGGTTATATTGATTCAATTGTAGGTCACTAGTTACCCAATAATATATATATCTATAGTTTGATCCCATATCATATATTTATTTTAGATTGAGTCTTCATTTTTAACATGTTTTTATTGTTATAATTGTGATTTTTTGATGATGTTTATAGATTTTGTTTGAATTCCCCGATAACATGGCGAGTTGTGTATCTGGATCACCTTATAACTTTTACTGTTACAAATGAATTTGAAGTGTTATAAATTGGATTTTTTTTTGGACAATTATAACATCCCCATGTTGGTGCTGGCTATTAGGTTATACTATTTAATTTTTCCTCAAAATTTTTATAAATTTATGTATTCTTAGTGTGAAATAATGAATTTTTTGGTTTTTTGGGTGTTCGTTATTACGGATACGCAAGTGCTACCCATGCATGAGAGGAAAAAAATTGGGTAGCATAATTTCAGATACTTTCATAAATATACATCAAACCATATGACCACATCCCGAAACCATGTAGGTTACATTTTTTCTACTACTGTGTGACTCATGGTATCCATAATGTTTAGAGATCCTTGTATCTAAAGCATGAATTCTTCCAGGGGATTAACATTTATTTAAATTACCCTCTACCTCCTCAAATATTTTATCATTAAATATCTTTTCCATTATCCCTATCATGTGATTGAATATTTAGCGCTCATGTGAGAGATCCTATAACCTTGTCTATTGGATTTTAGCTTATTAACATCATATTCATAGAGTATTTCAAGGTATTCACATCCCATTTTCTAATTTACATCCATACCCTATTCCTTATTCGTTCCAATTAGATTTATCCATTTCTGAAGAATATTAAAATCTATTTAAGATAAATATATGTTTTTAGGTTGGATAATCATAGGGCTATGTACTATTAAGGTTTATAGAGGTTGGATTCTATCTTGAATTGTCCATATCCAATAAGGTGACTCGTTTTTGATTCATTTAAGTTCTATGTTATTATATTAAGATTGAATTATTAATTTAATGCTATGCCAATGTTTTTTAAATTAGCATGTAATAAAATTATTTATAAGTATAATGTTTTGGAGGATTTATAATTCTTTACTTGAATGTTGACCATGGATGATGGTATATCCTTATATTTATATTTTTTTCCATTAAATCATATGATGTATTCCAAATAATTTTTTAAAATTCCAAAGATAAACATTAAGATAATTTATATTAAAACAAGGGTCCATGGACTTGGTTTAGTTATCAAATAAGAAACAAGATTTTTTAAAGGATTTTTTTGGAAAAAGGATGTGTCATATTTTAAAATCAGTTTATAGAGAATATTTAGAAATTAAAAAGTTCATGTTTATTAAAATAGTTTTCCATTTTTTTTAAACACCATGTATATTGTTTATATTTGTGTTGGTTGATTTAAAAGCAATTAAGAACATTTGGGTCTATAAAATGGACGGTATGTTCTTTTAATGAGTTTTGATATAAAGAGAATATCATTTAAACAAATTTCTATGTGTGTTGAAATGGTTTGTTTTAAATATTGATCGAATTATAATTTCAAATCATTTATAATTTGAAATTTGAGGTATTTTCATCCTGATTTGTGATTTTAAGGAACATTTGGAACATTCGAAATGATTGTTAGATGTTTTTGAGACACTATTGATTTTTCCTTACACTATTTTACACTTGATGGATGGTGTATGTTTTATGTGTCATCTAAATTATGAATTAAGAGTTTTTTATATTCCATATAATTGATGGTGAGGGAGCTATATTGGTTATTTCTTTTGGATTGTGCAATTCTTGTGATGCATTATGATTTAGTTTTCTCCCACATCTACATTGGTAGCTCGTGTAAAACCAATTATCTTTATAGGAGACCATTATTTATATCAATATTTTTATTTGAAATCATAAATAATGGGAAATATATTTTTGGTTTTAATATACTAGTGGAGTTCCATAGAATGGTTTTTCATGGGAAGAAAGCTATTTAGAATATTTTTCTTAAGATTTGACATATGTTGGAAGCAGAGAAAGTAATTTTTATATGGGTTGGGTTTATATCACTAGTGATTCAAAGGAATGGAAAATGAAACTATTTATATGATTTGTCATTTGATATAAGTTACCTTGTTGGGGTTGTTTTACCCTTCCTCTTACTCCTTTTTAATAGTTTTTTCTTGCATTGATGCTTTTATTTATTGAAATAGTTGTTAAATTTTCATTTGTGTGTAACTCCATTATAATAATCAGTATTGATACAGGTTATCAAATAGATATTTATAATCCGTAGTTTTTAATGAATTACAAATGGGTTGTTAATATTTGGAGCATTGATAATGGATTTGGAATTGTATTATAATTTATTTTATCATTTTTGGAAAAAATTGAAATTGGTTCTTTTTGTTCTCCATGTGCTCCAACATTCTTCATTCATATATTAATTGAATTTAAATCCCCCTGGAGATCTCATTTTTTATAAATAAAGAATAAGTTGTTTTCATAGATTTTATAACTGAAAATCCCTTCCACTAATATGGTTTTATAAAAAAGGAATGGTGTTCATATATTGATAATAATTTTAATTTTTTCATATGGATGAGAAATTGTAAAACCAAATTTCCCTTTAGTTTATTTTCAATGTAGAATTAATGACAAGATTTAAAAAAGGAATTTATTAGGATTGGTGGGATGTGACCTTCTAGTTATATAGATCACACATATTTAAAACGTTGGTTCTATGTTCTATTTCTATTTGGATATTCCCCATTGTATAGTGATGATGATTTGGTGTTAGCGGTGTACCCATATATTTGATAGAGGTGTTTATGTGGTTTGGTTAATATTTATTTATATATGATAATCAATTAATCATTCAAGATGATTTTCCATAAAAAAATTTAAACTTCTTTTTTAGTATCCTGTTTGGAAATGAGGTATCATATCGTTAATAGATGATGTCATGTGTCTATTAAAAAATTGTGTTTTAATTTGATTTATTTTTTTTACAAGTGTATTTATTTATACCTATTGTTATGTATAATAGAAATGAATCCGTTGTATAATCCCAGAATAATTTTTTATAAATTCATTGATGGCTAATTAATCTGATTTGATTGTGAAATATTTCCCAATGTAGTAAAATTTGATTTCTTAGAAGTTGTCATATGATTCTTGGGATCAGGAATACTGTTTAGGCCAAGTGGTGAGATACGAATTGAACCGAATTAATGGAACCTTGGTCCACAATGTTACACTTTAGCAATATTCTCGTACCATGTCACATTCCACATCTCATACCATTCCCTATATCTTTGTCATGTTACTCATTATGAGATCTTAGACAATGTCTCGAACCATATCACATACCACCACCCTCTCACTATGAGTGATGTCTCACATAACAAAACATATCACATCACGATGCTTTGTACCCCACTAACTGATTAGTCAGCGAACCTATATCTTCTTTCTCAAGATGTTGTCTTCTACCACAACATGTACTAGACATAAAACCACATTTCATACCACTTCCCTCTCAATAAAATCACTAACATCCTCTAACTCAAGGTGTGGCCTCATCCCCACATCATATATCGTAAAAAATCCCCAACCTCCATAACATCACTCAGAGTGATACCATACATCAAATCACATACTCTACCATATCTCATGATACCTACCTCTCATTTAGGGTGAAGTCTCATGAAATTTCATTTAATTTTTATAATTACAAAACATATATCATCACCCACTGACAAAGGATGATATCTTATACCGGCTTGATTATCATATCCAATCAGAATAGTAATACATATCAGCACAATCCCACACCTATCTCATAGGTTGAATGTAGTCCCCATATAGTGATTTACGATAGTTAAATAAACCGACTACTCAATGTCTCATCTCTATATCCCCATATCACTAACTAACTATAAATTGTTAATATATGAAAACAAAGTATAATACTCGTTCAAATAATTGTGTTAATCTTGATTATATCCTTCGATTAAAAAATGTAGGAACACAACAAATAATTCTGATAATTTCTTATAGGTCAAAGGTAAATTCCCGACCCATCACATGGTAAATACAATACTACATACACTTCATAAGGATACATTAAGGATTGTGTAGTAAAAAAATAAAAACCTCAACTAAAGTTTGTCACCAAAAATATAACATCATAATTCAAGTGGTAAATTTGTTATAGTGGTATTTTATACAAGAGATAAGATTACATAGGATTTAAATGTTTTGTTGTCATAAAACGCTTGATATGTAAATGATATTTATATTACATTTGAAAACATAATAACACCTCATAAAAATGAAATGAAATGTTTATCAATACTTCTAGAATTTCATTGGATCATTCATAGTACACTTCATTAATCAATTGTGAAATAGGAATGAAAATAAATGGGTGATAATTAATTCTCAGTTATGGGTAGCATCTAATTGAATATATCCTAGAATAAAAAAAGTCATAAAAATAGAGAAAGAATAAATAATAATAAAATTATTATATACAACAACTAAAATGAAGATGAAATATATTTATGGATAACATGTTAATGGAAATTGAAAATCACATATATAAAAATCAATATTTTCATGGTGATATAATTCATAAAATAATATATAATAAACATAACATCAAGTGCTTAGTCCAACACGCCATACATAAATGAGCAAGGAAGACACCAAATAAACAAATAGTTTGTCTGAGGATACCAACAAATACATTAATGGAAAACATAATTTCCCCACCCAATACAAAATATTTCCTATGAATCAATTATATAAAATATCTTGTATAATTATACATAATATTTCAAAAATAACCACTTATATACACATGATTTAGTAATTAATGCTTATTTGAATAAAATTAATGAGTGTATGTATTTTAAATATTTCTCTAATAAATTTTATTACATTCCTATCTTAGTGAGTATCCAATAATATAGTATTAATTATAATATATTCAAAATTCAATGTAAAGTATCATTTTTTCATATATGGGAGTTAAAAAGTATTGATGAATGCAATGGGTGGACACCAAATCAATGACATAAATATTATTCTCAAGGAATATAAATTATGTTTATGGAAATTTATTGTAACATTAGTGTGAATAATATTAGTTAATGATTTTTTTATAGATAATAGAATCACATATATTTAATAATGAATAATGACGTCATTTTTAATGTATAAATAATGGAATTTAAAGGAATCTCAGAATAGTAATGGAAAATGATTAGGAATAATTAACATGATATACCCCTTAAAAATCATGACAATGAAATTATAATATCCATAGTGGTTGGGTTCAAGAAATTGGAATACAGATAAGGGTTTGGGAAAGCTGGCCCACCCACATCTTTAGTAAAACACTTTTGATCACACACAATAAAAAAAAGTAGTGATAGATTTTGTAAATATTTTCTAACTATGTATTTTATTATAGATTACCAAGGGAAAAAATCCAAGAGAAATTATTATAAATGGTTTTAGAGTTGATAGTAATATTATAATAGGTGGGTATTTATAAAAAATTATGTGGGATTAATTTATAATTTATATAACAATTCCTATGACTTTTGGTTGCGGAAAATAGAAAAACATTGGCCTTTAAATGGTTTTAAAAAATGCTTTTGACAATTTGGACAATGTTTTTGAGTTGTAAGGTCTTACTAATGAAAATCATTAATCTATGTTAAATTATTGATTTAAAATAGTTTTTAATCATAATGATTTTTTTTAAAATTAAGAAACTATACTTTAGGATTTGAGAACATATTCAAGGGTAATAAAAATTAGTATTATTATTTTAAAATATATTATTATAATGAATAAAAGTATTTATGGTCGAGCATGTAATTATATTATTTATTATAAAATTATTATCTAATTATGATTTCAAACTACATAACATATATTAATAAAATATTTTACTATTTACCCAAAATTTCTACAATGACTTAATGAAAATAAAAATTCACATTTTACTCATTCAAATGTGAGGATTCTAAATTTGAATTCATTTTTATGAAAATAATCTAAAATGTATAATTAATTTAATTTTTATTTAAAACCCTTAGAGTATTTTAAAACCATTTATTTTGTACTAGAAAAATTAAAATCCCATATTTAATAACCATTATTTTTATTCTTTGATTTATTGGGAGTTGTAGGGGAGCTCATCTCCATGTAAACCATTAGGATTTCTTAATGAGAACAGTAATAGTGGCCCCTCATTTTTTACTGATGAAGGGACATATTCTCATGGAACATTATTATGTTTCTATTGATATTTCTTATTTATCCATCATTATGAACATCAAATCCTATCTTCCCATTCCATTAAATTATTTTCTCTACAATGTAACTCAGTTGATAAATGGTCTTCTAGCAGTGTAATTTTCTTCTATCAAGAAGGATAATGTGTTGGTGTCTCATGTGTTTAAATTTTGTGTTCATCATTTTTTTTAATGACTTATAATAATTATATTTAAAATAATTTAGACTATGATTGGGGATAGAATAAAAAGGAAGCGGTGGAGATCTTTGGGCTTTGACTGGTCTCTATTATATGTGTAGATGCAGTGGAATTCAAGTTATTATTGTCTCACATCCCTCATGTTATCCAATAATTTGGATACCTATAGTCGGGATTTTTACAAATTTTCAACAATAACAATAATATCCCAATATAAGTGTTATTGTTTTTCTACAATGTTTTATGTACCAGTTTTATAATTACACCACTCTCAAGAAATTTTGTATTGATTTTGGTAGATTTTTATATGTTGATTAGAGAACACTAATTTGGAAAAATCTATTCTCATGGTGAGTTTATATCAAACTAGATAACTCTCTCAACCTATCTTACACTATGATAATTTTTTTCAAATAAAAATGGATTTATACTGAGTATTGATTATAGGATATCAATGTATTTTTTTCTTCACTGTGAACTGTAGAGGATGGAGAACAATTATTGTCATAAAATAAATGTTATGGACCTTGTAGTTGTAGTATGGGATAGAGATACCTAGGTCGGTTTTGTATAAAAAGCGTTAATAAATTGACATCCATATTTAAGAAATGTTTATTTGGTGGTTTGTATATAGTGGTGGAATAAGAGGGGGATTAATACTGAGGTCATATTATTCCATTGATAGGTGAATTCCTTACTGATGTGGCTGGTTATTTCAATTAACAATAGTTAATTGATTCACCCTTTGGGAAATTTGTTTCTTGCTCTGCAATATGTAATTTAGAAAATAATTAAACTGATCCCTATGAATCAATTAAATCATTGATCAATAAGAGGCTATACAAGACTGTGGTTCATCTTCCCATCCAAGTGTTTTAGAGTTTCTAACTTCACACAGAGAGGGAAATTTATAGTTAATTGTAACTAAACATCAATAAATTATTAATGGTATTACATGTGTAGTTGAAGATAATGAAATCAATGATAATATGTGCATATTTTTGATAAAATGGATAATGATATATTTAAAGAGTTTTTAATTGAAGTTATATCTACTTTTTAAGTCCACCACCAAATATTATCTCCCTTTGCGGATTGTTAGAAAATTAAAAACTTGAATATATCAAATTTCATCCATTGTTAAATAAGGGAGAATTGGGTAAATTGTGTTTAATAATGAATTATAGTCTTGTAAGGATGGTGACCATGATATGAGAATAAAACAACTGTAAGAAATAACTCGCAAATTTTATTGGATGGAGATGTTCCCCCTACTCTACACATTTGGGGAAGACCTAAGAATATGAAGCATGATACATGGATTATTAATGCCTGATATATGTGTGGTCATAATTCTAAAAGTTACATTAATACTTATTTAGTATTTGAGAATCAAATAGTTATATTGGTTGAGTTTCCATCATTATGGGGACGTATAAGGGAGTAAAAAATGTTTTAATTCACATTTGAAAGGTATTACGTGGAATATAATTTGCTACTATGATTTACTAGGGTTAATGTGATCCTCTTTGGAATAGTTTCTAGAGGTTGGTTTATATAATCTTATTAGTGATGTTATTGGTGTTTTTCTCTAATGATGTGGCTATATGTAATTTGGCTATTTTATATTTGTGGTTCATTGGATTCACATGAATGGATTCCCAATTCATCCATTGATGTGGTATTATTCTAAATAATGAAAATGGATTGGAAATATATCATTATATAATTGTGTTATGATTCATTGATCAATATAAAAAATTTATAGTTATTAATTATTTCAGTTCCATATAGTTGTATGTATTGTAATAATCAATTATTCATATAATGGTTATATTATTCTTAAAATGATAATAAAGTAGGTTAATATTATAAAATATCGGTTCACAATAGTAAAATCATAATGGTAACCTTACCCACTATTTATACTCACCATTATAACATATTAAATCCTTCATATTGTTCTATTAGATCATATACCATGTCTCTTTGCTACTTAGTTTCCTCATATTAGTAATTTATCTCATATAATTGTCATTATTTAAATATTATTTTGATTTAGAGATCAATGTTATTCTATTTTTTCAACACTATTACATGTTATAAATTCCTAGATTTAACTATTATAGATAATGAGATCATATAATTTTGTTTTGTACAATTATGATGAAACAATGAAATGTGTACTATATAATTGGTTTTTTGATGATGTTTTTACTAGGGGTGAATATTTTGTGTCATATTACCCCCCCTAAATAATTTATTTCTTGAAATTTTTTTATAAATCAATCCAACTATAGATATGGGTACATTTTCATCATTTATTCCTCTAAATTGCATGTTTTAAAATCCAACAGGTTACAACAACAATTTATTAAAAAAAGTTATGTTTTATTAATGTAAAACAAATTATATATAGTGTCTAGAATATGTATTTTATATGAATTAAAATAAAAATTAGTTTCGAACTATATTTTCAAAGTGTTTTATATGTGTGATAGATCTGGCACATAATTCTGTAACTAGGGGATATAAAAGACATTATGTACCGTAGAGAGGGTGGGTTGCATAACATAATTTTATGAAACAACCAAAAATCTTTCAAATATATAAAAATACCCAATTTTCAATGGAATTAACCTCAATTTATTACTAAAGTATTCTTCGTCCATCCATAGAGATACCTCCAAGAAGAATCAATCACTTTCATGATGTTTTTATCCCTTTATCTGATTATTCAACAAAAATTATTATGCAATTAAAACTATATTGATATTATTTTGACTAGATATAACTTTATTTGTTGTACCATCTATAATATATAAACTCAAATGATTATATACCTCAACATTATCATAGATGGTTGTATTATAACATATTTTCATATACAATGATTCATACTACACAATTTTAGTACATTAATTGAAACTATTATTGTATTAAAATTCCCAAAAGGTAGATATTATCCCTAGGATACCTGATTGTATCATGACCAAGAACTTAATATACTATATATGATTTTGATGGTCCTTTTATACTTCCCATCCATTTTAGGATAACAAGGGTATCACATATGTATATATGTTCTCAAATCACTATAATGACCCCTCTATAATTTAAATGTAGAACAAGGGTTATTAATCAACATAATTAACAGAGGTTCACCATGAATTCTCATAAAATAATTAATATAAATTTATATAAAAAGATGAAGAATTATATCCTCTCCTATTTATAGGAAAATTGAATAAATTGTAATGTGATCCATAAGAAACCAAATGACATCATTCCTCAAAGTATCCTTGGGGATCACAATAACAAACTAAATTGTGATATTATTTGACTTACACATGTGTATAGAGATAGGTTCCTTGAATTCCATGATACCATTCCTCTTATCAATTAATTTCTAGAACATAATTCATCATGATATATAGTCTGAAATTTTTAGTTTCATGTTTTCCTTGATGAATTGATCTCCTTAAATCCATGTACATATTCATGATTCGAGTATATATGGGATAATATGACGTTTTATTTTCATATAGAAATTAACAATTCATCTCCGGTATTTTTTTAATATAGTATCATCACATTCATTAATACAACATAATAATATATTAACTATATCAATTTTTCATCATTCATGACTATAATCTTCATTTCTAAACTCTTGCTATATTTTTAGGCCTCACTATCTTATAGAATAAATATTGTTAGGGGAATACATGAAAAATTAATGAATATTATCCTTCCATAATAATATCAAAACAATAATTTACTAAATACTTGAATAAAATATCCTTTTCAATTTTAATCATAGATAAAACTCATGATGCTATGAAATTTATCAATCGAATGGACTTCTTATGAAGGTAGTGTATTGATCAGTCATAGTCCTAATGTAATTACAACTGAACCCTTTTACTCATTTAGATATTTTTCTAACTAAATATCTACTTTTAAAATTTATAATAAATATATGTTTCACATTTTCACTATATAAATTGATTCTCAATATCATCATAAAAACCCTTATGACATACAACACAAGATAATCAGTTGCATATTTTTTCCTAAGATTCCCATTTTCCATAATACATGAGAAACAAACATGTCATTATGTATATGGATGAACCACAGTGATTTCATCATTGATTCAGTATATATTATAGCTCTTTCCTTCCTTGATATTGAATTTAATACTAGAGTATTGAACTATATATTATTCAACATATAAAAAATTGTTTTACATTAATTTGACCAAGTTAATTGGACCACTTTAGGTGTTAACATTGTAAATGGGTTGTCCAATTGTGAATTTTGTTATTCAATTAACTAATATGTACCTACTAGAATAATAAAAATTCAATTAAAAATAATATTCACTAGTTTTGGGACATTCTATGACTGTATTATTCTTTGAAGGATTAATAGACGTTCTTTCATTGGAAACAATATTCCCATGAAGAGGATCATTTTGGATCCCAAAATTATACTTACTATATTTCTGGTATAAATTATTTTCTATATGTTTATATATAATTAATTGAAAACAATTCTCATGAACGTAATTTATTTTCGATAGTACAATGTCATCAATAATAACTAGAAAAAAAATTTATCAGGATAAAATTGGAAAAGTATATTAATCGAATTCATATACACAAAAGATGAATTATTAAATTATGTGGGAATTATTCAAAACACATAATGTTCATAAAAGGAAAAAAATTATTTATTTTCTATATCATGTTAATTTATAATTATTTGATGTTAAAAAAATATTGAATTGTGGGATGTAGTGGACTCTTCAGATTAGTTAAAGATGACATTAATAGATGGTAAAGGAAACATTTTCACAATATTGATGACTTTACATTTTCTATCAACATTGATAAAACTCATTTACACATCCATTCTTCTAAAAAATAAGACAAATTCCCCCTAATGTGAGTTAATAGGGTGTATTAATCATTTTTTCCACAAATTGATTCGTGGTTTCTTTAACTCCATCAAATACATTGAATACATTCTATAGCGAGGGATAAATATGTTCCTTTCATTAGAGATTCGTTGGATGAAAAAAATCAACTTCTTTCTTAGGTGTCTGTTGAGGAAATAGTTTAACGAGCCCACTGAGAGGATTTAAAAAATTTGGTGTTTTGCTGAATGGAATATGACATCAATGGTTTGTGAGTTATATCATATTTTTTTCAATCGGATAAATTCAGGCGGTGCGCCTAGAGTCTCTTCTAGGTCCCCCTCAGTACATGTTTCCATTGAATTCATGATTGCAATCAGAATTTTTATCCAAACACTATTATAAACACCTTCTCATAAATTTGGATTCGAATATGCAATCTGAATTGGCTTTAGTGGCATCCTCAAATTTATTTTGGACTTTTCCTTGTCTATTGGTAGTCCCATTAGGCTTGATAAATAGACAGATAGTCCTACCTTTGGACATTATGTGATAATATGCATTAAGGTTGATATATCTACCACATTATTTGACGAGGTGGTGTTAACCACTCAAGATAACATCCTCACTCTTGGTATAATCTATGAGAAAAAGCCAATATTCTATCTGAATTGTCATTTCTTTGGTTATAGAATTTCTGAGTGCAATAGAAATAAGATATGCATTATTTGTATGGTTATAGGTCATTATGATGAAAATTTTAGGAATATTAAGAGCAATGAAATAGACTTCACGATAGGGAATGATACCAGTAATTCTAAGTTATCACTTAATGATCCTCCTACAGCCTCTTTCAAAGGTAATATAGAGGGTGATGGAAGCCCTCTGGACAAGAATTCCTTGAAGGATGCTTCTGCAAATGGTGGTAATGTTAGAGATGAGAATGATGAAATCTCTAAGAAACATGTCTTGTGCCATGCTGGTTTTCATCTTTCAAATAGCGGAGTGACTCTGGTTGAGGTCCATTATAATGGGGATGCATTGAAGGCATGTGAAGGATGAAAAATTCAGGTTACAGACACAAACTCATTCGATGTCTTTATCATGACCTGTGATGTGCTTGTATTGCTACAGATAATGTATACACAGACCTGGATGATGTCCCTATCATGACCCCTGCTGACCATGATATCGCTACTGAAAAATTTGTGATTGAGCTTAGTAAAGACCATGTTACAGAGCACGCTGCCGATCTTGATCATCTTGTAATTCATGGTCATGATGCATGTCCTGTTACAGATCCAACTCAGGATGCAGATCCAGATTCTATATCTGTTTACCCAGGGGACTTCTTACAGGTACAAATTGAAAATGCTGAAAAAAGAAAACTACATGCAAGCTTGTTGTCTTCTCAAGATGATTACCACTGTATATTCTCCCTGATAAACCCTATCATAGATGATATTGTACCTACATATGAGGATCAAATGCTAGTTATTGATGCTGGAATTAGCATCATTTTTTTCTGATAAATATGCTAGACACATTAATGATGGGCCTAACACTAGGCTTAGGAAAAAAAATTATATTCTCTTCTGGAAATGTTAGGGGATTGGGAATACTCCCACAGTTAGATCCCTTAGACATCTTATTACTACCAATAGGCCATTATTTGTTGGTATTGTAGAACAAAGATTGAAATTTTTGAACTGGATCTTCTTTGAATGGGATTCTCAGGGTTATTCTCTTGTTTCAAACAATTCATTTACAGGAAATTATAAATCCTTGTGGGTGCTTAAACATGACAATGTTATAGTTCTACCTACTTTGACAGATTTTTAATCTATTACTATTTAATGTTTTATTAGAAATGACCCTCTCTCAGTAACGTTTGTGTATTCCATTAATCATTGTACTATAAGAAGAGCACTTTATAGAAGTTTAGTGGATATTTTTGAGAGTATGACTAACTATTGGGTTCTCCTTGGTGATTTTAATATAATTCAATTTCCTGATGAAAAGACTAGTGATTAATTTTTTTCCTCCTTTAGCATCTGATTTATTATCATTCATTAATAAATGTGGTCTTGCTGATGTTCCCATTTCTGGTTCTGACAATACTTTGAGTAGGTATACTCTTAGTGGGAGACATGAAAGTAATATGGACAGGTGTTTTGGAAAAGTGGATGAAAGGAACATGGTGATTGACGTGGCTATGAGAACTCTACCATGATTGAATTATAATAATATTCCCATACTTCTTAATGTATATCTCAACAAATTAAGGTTATCCATTGTTCCATCCATGTTTAATAATTCTTGGCTTGTTATCCCTAGGTTGAAAGGGTTTTTTTGATGGCTAGAAAACTGTTAATTTAGGGATCTCCTCAGACATCTTATGATGTAAACTAAAATTATTTAAGGAAAAGATGATGTATTGGAGTAAGGAATCCATCTCCCCCCTTAATAGTGACTTCAGAGAGGCTTAAAATGTCCAATAAAAATAACAAGATACTATTATGTCGCAAGAATTTCCTTCTTCATAAGAATTACATATTTCTTCAATTCTAGACTTGTTATTGGCCCTCTATTAAAAAATGGTTTAGAATCGATTTAGCATTAGGTGGATAAAGGAAGGAGATAGAAATTCAAGACTTTTTCAGTGAATAAACTAGGGAAAAAGTATAAGAGGAGTACTAATGACCTTAGCATTGATGGGAATATTTTTTATCTAGAGAATACTATTTCTGATGTTGGGACAAATTACATTCCGAAGTTGTATTTAGATACTAGGAATGAAAATTCTGATAAAACAGTTCAGTTATTTGGACCTTCAACAAAATACAATCAAAATAGGAGTCTTGTTGACACCCTATGTTCAAAAGAGACAAGCAATTCCCTCTTTTCATTTAATATTGATAGTGAGTACGTCCTTATGGATTTACTAATAAATTCATCATGTTCTACTGGGATATTGTTCATACTGAGGTAATAAGAGCGGTGAATTTTTTTTTTGGATCATCATATATGACCTTTGGGATAAATTCAATTTTTTTTCCTAAATCCCTATAATGGATAAATCTCTTGAAATCAACAATTTCAGGCATGTAGCTGTTGAGAATTCTATACCAATGGTCATTAGTAAAATTATGACTCAATGGATGGGTTAAATTGCTAAGGGGTATATCTTTTGGAACCAGTTTGGGTTTGTACCATGATGAAATATTCAAACATATCCTTTTACTAACTCTGTGTGTGTGAATGCTATGAAGATAAATATTAAATATTGTAATATGGCCTTCAAAATTTATATTTTGAAATCCTCTGATACCATAACATGGAAGTTTCTTTTAAATATTCTAAAAATTCATGTCTTCTAAATGATGTTAATGGATCTAATTGGATCCATTCCCTCTAGCATGATATTGTCTATTCATGTCAATTGATCTCTTAGAGGATTTTTCATTGATCAAGAGTGGTCAGGCAGGGTGAACCTCTATCTGGTATGTTGCTTTCTATTGCAAATGATTATTTATGTTGGTGTCTCTATGATCATGTAAATATTGGGTTTCATCAAAGAAAGAAAATTATAAGGTAATTGTGTGCCTCGTCACACATAATTTATACTGATGATATATTTCACTTTGGGGAAGAGGATAAAGGAATCATATCTTTCATTACTGGCATTATCTCACACTATGAAGAGAATGCAGGTTAGGTCACAAATTAGAGAAAACCTTTTAGGATTTTTAGTGAAGGAATTGTCATATCTATGAAAAAAGGAATAGTTATGATGATTGGTTTTAAAATAGAATCTATTACATTTACATACCATTGTGTACCACTTTTCTAGGGTATAGTCAAAAGGTGTCATTTAGAAAATATTTTCCTGAAAATCACAGATCAATTGGAAAGCTGTAAATGGAAAAATATGTCTCAATGAGGGAGAATATATATTGTCAATTCAACCATTACATCAATGTTAGTCGACTCCTTTTTTAAATATATGTGGCCCATATCTCTGATTAATGAGCTAAGTGGATGAATTAGAAACATTGTTTGGACTAGATCAATTCCTGAGAAGAAATAGGTCACAATTTCTTGGAAGGACTATATTAATCCAAAACCAATGGGAGTGTTGTTAATTAAAGATATCAGGATCATTAATGACTCATTCATTAACAAGATCACTAGGAAACCTCTTTCACATTCTGATTCCTCTATGGATTTTCTAAAAATTTGATTTATTGGAAAATGGAAGAATGGGTATATTAATAACATTAGATCCTATACCTAGACTACCTTAATGTAGGTCTACTACGATATTATGGACTTCACAATATGTGTGGTCTGTAAGCAGTCCACATTGAATTAGTGTACCTTCCCTTGGTTGTTCTAGTATATCTGTGATGAGATTATCATTCCAAAAAATCTTAAGCATAAAACAATTGCAGAGCATTATGAGGATCTAGAGCTTTTTGAAATTCTTCCCAGTCACATGTGCATGAATGTCACTAGGTACTTCTTTAATGAATGTGTTGCTCTAGTGTGGATGCACAATCATAATGGAATATACATCACAATGTAATGTTACAATTCTCATTGTTGTGATTCATTGTTTCCCCCAAAATGGGTTACGAGTTTCAATAATCCTTTCTTCCCCCCTTTAGATCTCTTCTTATCTAGAGAATAAAAAAACAGGCTCCTGCTGCAAGCTATCCTGCATTGTTCTGTACATTATCTTTCTCTAGTCTGCACTTTCGTCTTGGAAGTAGATGAAACCATATCCCACATTTTATTTCGAGCAATCTTTCTAGCAGGTTCTAATTATACATATATGGTATCTTCCATTGCAGTTTCTCTTCCCGATCTGTTGATGGGTAATTGTAGTCTATCTGCAAGGCTGATTTTAGTGAGCATGTTCATGCTCTTTTTTTGGTGGTGGCTTCTATGGTTCGAGATTTCGTATGGAATTCATCAAATGACCAGCTATTCAATTACATAAAGCCTTAATTTCATACTAGTGTTTTAGCTACGCATCGTGTTATCCAAATGGCTTCTAATATCTAAACTGTCTCTATGAGAATAGATGTTTCTGACATTTTTTTGTGGAGATATCTTGGTGTTAATGGTAGGATGAAGAAGCCATTGATAGTGAAATATATCATATGGATTCCGCACCTTCCACGGGGTAAAATGGTTAATGTAGATGGGGCTTCTTCTGGTGCCATAGGACCCTCTGGATGCGGTGGTGTCTTCCTTACCTCTTGGGGGTTCGTGAAAGGTTTCATCGACCATTTTATTGAAAATTAATTTTCCATTGAAGCAGAGATCTGGGCTATGATCAATGAAATTAGGTATGCTGTCCATTTTGGTGGGCTAGATTTATGAATAGAGTTAGAATCGTATGTTGCAGTTCAAATTCTGAAGGTTCGATCATGGAATGTCCCATGAATGATACTACCAGTCTAGACTGACTACATTCGGCTTCTATAATCACTCTCCCATGAAGCAATAGATGTATTTCGTGAATATAATCAAGTGGATGATGCTCTTTCAGAAATAGAAATTCATGAAGTGACCTCTAATTGGTCCTTTGTATTACCAGAATACTATTCTAGTCTCGTTCATGCTGATTATTGTGGTGAGTTTTACACTCATCATTATAGAGCGACTTTGTGATGTCCTATCATGTACATTATATATTTTTTAATTTTCCTAGGAGAAGGCCCTCCTAAATCCAAATCTACATGGTATGTTGAGGAAATTCCTTAAAAACAACATCTATTTTATCTATCAAAATAATTTAATAATCCATTACAAGGGAATTATTTCAATCTATATATTGTATTTTCTTTTTATAATTAACTGTAATTTCATTAGATTCTGCTACTAGAGTTTATTCCTGAAATGTTGAAGATAATGAATCATCTTTTATAAACAATGTTTTTTATAAATCATTTATATATTTTGACATACTTTCATTGAAGAAATTATTTTCATATTACTAGGAGAGACAATATATCTGAAAAAATTTGTCATTGTCAACCACAAGTTAACAATAAATTTTATATTGCACCATGCAGAACCCTTCAGTGATTCATAGTCATTTTTATGTAATTTTATCAAGGGGAATCTAAGTGACATTAGTGAGGTAGAGATGTTTCAATCTGTTGTTTCTGGTAAATTGGTGGTGAGATGTCGGTGTTTCTTATGCAATCACATAGTGTATGTGGTTTTGGTATTAGAATTCCTTTTTCATTGGACCAGTATCTCATCTATTGTTTATATAATATTGTGTATATCTCTTATATTGATTCCTTCTTTAAAGGACATTTATTTCATGTCCACTCTTCTACTATTTATTGCCACTGTGTATATATACATTTCATGTTCTTTTCCTCGGGTTGGGTGAAAGAATTCCCTATTATTGTTGTTGCATCCCGGGTGTTAATTGATAGCCTGCAGAGATCTAGAAAACCCTATGGGAATGTGATGCTTCATTTCAGGTATGATTTTGAGAGGGTATCCTTATAAGGTTCACTACAGGCGACATGCCTTTATGATGAAATTTCATATTCATCCAAAAACCCACTTGGGATTAAATTTTGTGGCTAGATCCACATAGACACAATATAAATTACATGTATCCCTAATTTACATGGTATTAATTAATTAATAGTATGTTATGAAATACACTATTCAATGCTGAATTCATGTTGGTAACTAGAAGTAGTTCATTTTCCATCACTACATGAAATTTATAGTAGTTTGAACATAAAAAAATATACTCACATGGTAAAGTCATGTCATCCTGATTTGAAGGGAATTATCACTATCGCATGTGTTGTTTGTGTGGTCATATTGATATATGATAATGTAAAGAAAAATTTAATGAGTCGTGAGTATTGGTATACATTCCTAGTATCACTTTAATATATAATGTGTAATATTTAAATCAATGCATAACCTGATTACATGAATTAGTGGCGGGACAAGATGTGTACTACTGAGGTGTCATATGTCTTGTTATATTTTCCTACGTATGGAATATCTAGTACCATATGGAAAAATACACATGCATTTCATATCAGGGGTTAGATTACATGTGATTGGGAATTAAAATTCAAGTCCATTTTCTAATCATAATTTTTACCACTATATCTACCATCATCATTGATGCTCCTGCTCAATGTGCCCTACACCTTTCCTTAGAACTACAACATCACCTCAAAAAACCCACAAATCTAACAATCATCACCACTATCACTATTTAACCGAATTTAATCCCCAAATCCATTTTAACCACTTAAAAAGTAACCCATTTCATCATGAAGGATTAGCTATTTCACTATATCCATCATTTTGATAATCAATCATACATTTAATGCTACCCTGACTAATACAAAATTGATATCATCATCATTGAACATCTTTTCATAACATAGATCCACCCTAGAATCTATCTAAAAGGTGAAGGTTAATAGAATTCATTATACATAAGAATGGTAATGAACTATATAAATGAAAATTATTTTGGTGACTCTTGGTATTTTGATCAACATTGTCTTTATTATCCACATGTTCAATTTATCTATATTTGAATAATGATTTTTACATGATAATCACAAACTTGTTAAATTTTATCAACTTATATTGAGTATAAATTGAATATGTATTAATATTATCAATTTATAGAGATCAATTAGAAATTTCAAATTAACTAAACATATAGAATTAATAACGCAGTATAGAGATGATTGAGGATTAATCACATGTAGTTATACAAAATGATTATAAATGGTTGTGTCCCAATAAAAAAGGAATTATATCACGAATAATATATAAAATTATATATAATAAATCCCTATATCATTGTAAAAACATGATAACATTGAGATTATCCCCTCTTCAATTCATCGATCCAGAGTTAGTAGTCATTGGATCATGAATCCAATTCCATCATACAGATCCACTATCAACACATACAATAGGGATGAAATTTAATATAATAAATCTATATAGCATTAATGTCATAAATTATGAAAAATTAGGTGATATAAATAACAATAATATGTTTATTCCTGAAATAAAATCAACTGGGAAAATAATCGAATTCTAGAAATATCTCAATCTGAGACCGGATGCAAGAACATGAAAACCACTCTTGGTAAATATGCCATTGGTCTCATTTAATATAGAGGATAGAGTAATGTAAAGTAATATATAATATCCTATGTTTTAATGATTAGGTAAAATTTATATTGGAGGGATTATATGATTGTATCCTGGTAAAACTTATTTTTGTGGGTTGAATATTTATTTGTGGTTTTTTTAAAATATGGTCAAAGCTAAAATGGTGGCTAATAAGAGTCGAGGTACAATGAAAATGGTTGAAGTATTTTGGAGATATTATGAGTCATAGTGTGAATGGATACATTAAAATATTCTTTAGGTGAAAAAATAAATAAATACAGTGAGCCATAATTTTAATACATAAATACTATATATTATTAGTTGAAATAACCATTAAAAATCAATATGATCCATTATAAAAATAGGAAGTTATAGTGTATGAAAAACATGCATACAAAAAAACTCCTAAATATAATATTATCATAATTTCCCATTATATTCTTCACAACTAGGACCACGTTCCTACATAACATACATAAAACCGTTCTATGTTACCCAAGATGGTAAATATAAGAAAAAGTGAGATCAAATGCTCGATAAGGGTAAACATATGTTACATCAATTAGTTATTATAAGTGAGAAATTTGTAATTCTCCATCCCTAGTTACCCTGATTCAGTGCAATATAACATACCATTGGGTTGACCAAAATGGATCATTTCTCAAAAGACCGATCAGTTTAGTAGACTTAAAAGTACTTGATACATACATATGTTTTACATTAAATTTTGATATGAAAAAAACAACCTTTTGTCTCCTCTGACCACATTAATATCCCTTAGACCATCCTTACAAGTAATCATAATATACATATTCACATTCAGGGAAAAATAAAACATTGAAAGGGGTGAGCTTATATGCTCATTAAGGATAACAATACGGTAGAAACTACCATAAATATGACTAAACATTTAAGGAAATATATAAGACCAAATCACATGCCTTTTAAACATAAAATCCCGTAAAATATGGAAAAGATATATAAAATAATTACATTTACTTATTCACATGGATATTCTACTAGTATAAAAATCACATGTAATACGAATAAATAATTTCATAATGATGGAATGCATAATCCTGGACATCATAACCGCTTTTTCAAGGCCTTACGCAGAGACTAAAAATAATATTTATTCAAATACTTATGCCAAGTCACTAGTTTTTTTCATGAGAACTACTCATTCATTGAGTTTCTATTGGGGGCTCCAACCGTAACTTACTAAGTCTAATGCATTGCTCATATGAAATGGTTGAAACAAAACATAAACATTTCTGTTAGAAATAGCATATGAATTGATAATTCATTAACCATAAACCATGAATGGTATAGAGATAACACATCCACCGTCAATCATATCCCACAACCTTTAATACAATTTTTATTATTGTATCATAATAAATCAACTTCAAACTTGTGAAAAAACCCATCAAAGGATGTTGACATAGATGAAATTAAAACTATTTGAGAGAAAAATATCTTTCTATTTTGAAATCATTCAAAAGTCACATAATTTTAAAATAAAACTATTATTTTGAAATTATTCTTATAATCTTGTATGGAAAGCTTCAAATATATTGTAATGGTTGAAAATAGCAGCACTCACCCAATATGTTAAAAAATATTCTTACCTTAATCAGTCTAAATGGTCATAAAGTACATTGTTTGGAAATTGATTAAATGGTTCCTTTAAAGGTTTTTATAAAAATTCAAACAAGGGTATAAATGTATTTAACCCATATTCTAAAAAATAGTAAAAATGTTTTGAAATAAATTTTTAGGAAACATCGATGTGGATGATAAAGAGGTCCTTGTAGATACTTACGTATAAACAACCTCAGATAATGAAAATATTTTAGAATTTACCATTAACATGTATTTTTCCTTGGTAGAAAGTTTTTCAACCTCATATTTAATGATAAATATTTGTTGTTAAATTATAAAAGAACCACTTACATAAATATGATATTATATATGATCTTCTAATATTTCTTTGATTATAATATTTTAGTAGTATCATTGTTTCAGGTGTTAATTGTTTCATTTTCCATTATCTGTTTTGATACATAAGTCACATTTTTATGTATAGAATGTCTTTGAATAATATCTATAATGATATTATTTTCTTAAAAATTATTTATTTAATCATAAAATGAAATTTATTCTTCAATGGTTACAATGGAGAAACGAATCTTATTGCGTTTGTGGAAATGGTAATCTGTACGCATGCACGAGCTTCAATATCATTATATTGATGGTGAAATCGTATATATTTGGATGGTGTATCACAAACACAGAATAATTGTCGTGTTATATTTATTATTTACATAAATTATATTCCTTATTATACCCATCAAAATATGTAAGTGTTGAATAGCATACTACACCACAACGTGGAGATGGTTAGCCGTACATATGCACATATGGTGACTTTTTCATTCATAGGATGCATAGAATAATGAAAATGGATGGACCATATTTATAATAACTACAAAATATATATATGTTACTGGTGTAATTATTTTGTTATGGACACAACTGAGAAAGAGGAAGTTGAAGAAGAAATGGACTTGGAAAGAGATGATGAAATTATCACCACTTCTTCGGGTGCTTCCTTTTTTTTTGATCAAAATGACTACATAGGTTGGATGATGATCAATTTAAGGAATATATTTTGAAGTGAGGGTAGATGGAAGGATATTTGAGCAGGTGTTGGCTATTCCAAATGGATTTGGTGTTTTTATTTTGAGATAAGGGGAAGTTACCTTTTATAAGAGAGGTTTGGGTCACATTAGAAAAATATTGAAATATTATTTTATTATACAATCATATTAGGTTTATAATGGATCTAAAAAATCTATTTAGAATCTAAGTTGTTTATGGGTCGAAAACCCCTCGAACAATAGTTTTTAGACAGGTTTAGGTCACCATATTAATCTTATATTTTAGATTTAACTCTTAGTTAAATAGTTTATGTTTTACCATGTATTCTTGAATTTCAATAATAAATGTTTAATAAACATACTATAAAAATACAAGAGAACCCCATGTTTTTCGTTATTTATATATTTAACCTTATATAATTATTTTTACTGAACCTTAGATTTTTTGAAAATTTATATCATTTTATAATATAGAATTTGTATTGAAAACTCTTTTTTGTCCATTTTGAAACTATTTGGTATTTTGTTCTTGTGAAAGACATAAAAACATTATCACTTGGAAATAAATTATTTAATCAAACCTAAAATTTATATTAACCTATAAAATTAGTGGAATACATCAAAAGTCTCAATTTAACTTTATATTAATATTTATTATTTCATTTTTTTTAATCATACAATAACAATGTAATTACTGCATCATTATTGAGCCATAAATAAATTAAATTATTTAAGGTCTGAAAATTATAAAAAAATACTATAATGTTGGAAATATTTTTATATTTTTAATGAATATTTATAGTCTAATTTATCGTATTTATATTACTATATTAAAAATGTTTCAATTATTCAAATTTGAATTCAACACTTTTAACTCTTCTT
This sequence comes from Viscum album, assembly GCA_963277665.1. NCBI lineage: Eukaryota > Viridiplantae > Streptophyta > Magnoliopsida > Santalales > Viscaceae > Viscum > Viscum album. Next base: position 196,085,167 of record OY728121.1, on the reverse strand, counting down.
TAAATTAAATAATAATAAACGTTCGAATCTAATAAAAGTGGATCAAAAGGACCATTTTTTATTTCTACGGTTAATTTGGGTAGAAATTCACTTTTCCAAAAGAATTTGGACATGTTTGAGGGTATTTATAATTCCATTTTTACATTTAATTACCCATCTCTCTTTTAACCATGGTAAAAAAAATTCAAATGTTACTATTAACAAAAAAAATTTCTTCCTATTGAACCAAATTTTACTTATTAATGTCAACCGTGACTCTAATATTTTTGGAATATTAATTCATAGAATTGGTAAAATTACATTTTAATCAAAAGTGCAAATGTTCCTAGAAGGTGGTTAAAAGACGTTAACAAGTTCAATAAAATTGTATACATCTAATCTTGTTATAAAATGAATCTAATTAATTAAAATGAACTAATATAGGTATTATGTATCTATTTTTAATTAGAAAAAAATTACATAAAATATATAATTATTTAAATAAAAAGTTAGTTTTAAAAAATAACGTAGTGTTTTTAACTTTTCATCAAAAAATGAATGTTTTTAGAAAAATATCAATAATTCCACCTAAGATAATTTGGATATTCTGAGTCCTAAAATGAATTCCGTTTTGATATATGAAATTTATAAAATTTCATAAAGTGGTCATTAATATTCACAATGAAGTGTTTGATTGGTTGTGGTGTGCTAGAACTCGAAGTTGTGTACAACACAAGCTATTTCCTTATTCAAAGAGAAACTTGGAGTGGAAGTTTGGGGCCTTACATTATTCTCTCCTTAAAATAATTTTGTCCTAGAAATTTCTAGAATACTACCGCATAAAATTTTTTAGGTGGTTCTTCAAAATATATTCCTATAGATCCCTTGTTGTCTCTTTCATCTTATGGTTTCACGATAGAACTTTTACCAGTCGAGTCCTCTAGTTTCTCTACACCTGTTGTCTGGTATCAAGAATCTGGACATGCTCTTCATAATAAGACAAATCAGGTTCCATTTCTATATATTAATTGGTGAGTACATGCATTGCGTCAGGTATGTATTTTCACAACAGTGATATGTGGAACACATCGTGAACTTTGGAATGACTTGGAGGCATTGTCAAATGGTAAGCTACAACAACAATTCGTTCTAGAATTTTGACTGGTCCGATGTACCTAGTACTTAATTTAACATTCTTATAGAATCATATAACACCATTCCATATAGATACATTCATGGAAACATGATCTCCTACATGAAATTCCAAAACCTTCATTCAGTTATTTTCATAACTCCTTTTACTACATTGTGGTTATTTGATGTGGGTTTGGATAATTTTCAAATATTCAATTATTTCCTCAGCATGTTCTGGGCCTATGAGTTTTCTTTCACCAATATCATCTCAACATGTTTGTGTGTAAAATCTCTTCCATATAACGCATCATATGGAACTATCTGAATTCTGGAATGGAAGATATAGTTATAGGAAAATGCAACCAGAGGTAAATATTTATCCCACATACCATGAAAGTCTAGTGAGCAAGATCTCCACTTTTCTTCATAGGGTTGAATATTACATTCTGATTGTCCATCAGTTTGTTTGAGTTAGGAAGTGCTCTAACAAAGTTCAGTATCAAGGGCCTTCTGATGACTTTTCAAGAATCTTGATGTAAAATGGGGATCACGATCAGAAAAATAGACAGGGGTAATCCATGAAGTCTAAAAAAATAATTAATATATAGTCTGGCAAAATCATTAAGTGGTAAATATTCACTTATAGAAAGAAAATGTGTTCAATTTGTAAGACGATCAACAATGACACATATAAGTTAATTACATTTAGGAGTCTTTGGTATCCACATGACAATGTACATCATAATATTATCCCATTGTAGTATAGGTGTGATAAGATATTGCATGAATCCTCCCAGATGTTTTCTTCTAGCGTTAACCTATTGAAAACCATAAATCTTGACACATAATCATCAATATCAATCTTAATGTTGTCCCACCAAAAATATTCCTTCAAATATCTATATATATTAGTCTTACCATGGATTATTGAGAAATTGAAGCTATAAGCATCATACAAAAATTCAATATTTTCATTAGGTATATCCAGAACACAATGTCTCTTCCCAAATTTCATAATTCCATCTTAGATAAACTTGGTGTCTCTTGGACCTGTTCGTAGAGAACCTGACAAAAATCTCCACCTTCCAGAAGATGTCAGTCACTCATCTGGTTGGAGCTCTTCCTAACCATTATCCCATTGTCATTGGCCTAGAGTCAGTGGATGTTTGGAGGAAGCGCTTTTTGTTCTCTAGTAGATGAAATTCAGATCTCGCCTTCCTATAAGAGGTGATATATTCTTGGTATTGACCGGGGCACAGTTCACGGTGGATCGTCCTTCACAACAAGATGAGGCGGCTGAATTAGGCCTTATTTTCCTAGATCACCAGGCGCTCTCCATCATAGCAGCATCTGGACTCTCTTAAATTATATGTTGAGAGGATCGAGGAAAGGATATAAGTAGGTTGTAGTGATGGTATCCTTTGTGCCCTCCGTCACTAGAGGAGTCTTCTAGAGGATGTTCTTCACTCACAAGAGTGGATGGAAAGGGAGAAATATACAATGCTCTAGGTTCCGGTTGATGACAGGAACACCGGTTTCTACCACGATAGTATCAAATAATGAAAATATATTAGGTATCCTAATATCTTTTGTGAATATGGGTCCTTTATTATAGACATTGATATTGTTGGAGATACGGATGAAGCCCTCTTTAAATCTCTCTTCGCTGGTCCTAAACCCTCGATGCAGGATAGTTACCCAAGTGGGCACTCCCCGCTTTTTGATAAAATCCCAAGAGTGGTTTCTGAGGCCCGAAACCTCTTCTAAGAATCCATTGCATAGGATAATGACATTTTGGAGGAAGTGTAATGTCTTCATCCCGATATCGCTCTAGGGATGGTTGGTTTTCCCAATTCCATCTATGTGTCTTGTTAAATCATAGTGACAGAGGTTATTATTGAGGCAGTACAAGATTTCTTCCACGGTGGTAACTTACCATGGCTGGCTAGTGCGACTTCACTTGTTCTAATTCCAAAATTCAAGGACTCATCTTCTCTTAAGAAATAACGACCTATAAGTATGAGCATCATTTCTTCAAAAAATTTCCCCTATGTGATTAATAGAATACTTGGCATTCATCTCCTGCCCTGGATCTCCAAAGAACAACATGGGTTTGTGAAGGGTCAGACCATCCAGGGAGCTATTGGCCTTTCCCAGTAAGTGATTGGTGATATTAATATAAAATCTCATGGATCAAATTTTTTCATTAATCTAGATATGGAGAAAGCATGTGACAAACATGATTGGGCTTTCATTATGAAGGTTCTAAGATGCATTGGATCCTCTTGGAGGTCAACCGATATTATGTTTAGTTGTTTACATTCTTCATGGATTTCTATTTGAATTATGAGATAAAGGGAAGGGTTCTTCAAATTTGTTTGAGGACATAGACAAGGTGGCCCTCTCTCGCCCAGCTTTTTTATCTTGTCCCAAGATGCCTTCAACAGATTCAAAGGAGCCAAAATTCAAGAGGGTATCATTCAACCATTCCTCTGCCGCTTATGTTTTCAGAACCTATCCCACCATATCTTTGCAGATTATTTCATCATTTTAATTAATTGAGGTGATAGATGTATCCAATGTATCAATAACACCATCATGTAATATAGAAGATGGAGTGGCCAACTCATCAATAAAGATAAAAATATTCTCCACATCTCGAAGATTTTTCCTGAGATACATTCTTGAATAATTGAATCTATCTTGGGTATCAACATTAAGTCCCTCCCTATAGACTACATAGGAATGACTATTACATCGGGGAGACTATATATCAAGCACCTGCATATGGTTGGTGGGAAAAATCACTAACCGGATCAATAATTGGAAAGTATGGTTCCTCTCATTCAGGGGGAGGATCATTCTTTCTTACAACGTTCTTACCTCGATCCCAATGCTTTTTCTCTTGATTCTCATGTTTCCAAAGTCAGTTTTAAAAAATATTTATAGAATCATGAGCAGTTTGATTTTCGACTCACACTTGGAGGGATGATATCATTGTGCATCTTGGAATAGAATGGTCCTTCCCTTGGATGGTGGTGGTATTGGTCTTCATAGTGTTAATTTCACAATGAACTGCCTCCACGAGAGGCTATCTTGGGAGTCACTAGAAGGATAATTATTATGGTCAATGGTCATTAAGGATATGTATAGGAATATCCTTGAGTGTTCAAGCAGTAAATGTTCTTATCTTTGGAGCACCATTCCATGTAATACTCCCCTTCATCGAAATCAGTTTAGATGGATCATCATACTTGGAAACATTGAATTCTTTCATGAAAATTGGCCGAGTGACATTTTAGGATGTCATGGTTTCCTAGTGATAGACAATACTTTCCAACATTATAGTGATCATCCAACCATTATTAAATTTGGTCTTGACAAAGAGGAGAGAAACTTGTTTAGTCTTATTAAGCCCTCGGACGAACCATATAGGTGTGTATTTATGGCAACATCTTGTGGCTCATTTTCAGTTAAAACCTACAGGAAAATTTTTATAAATCCCCCCACTCTCGATCCATGGGGACAACACTTTTGGGGCAAGGAGATTTCTCCGAAGTACAATTTTCTCATATAGAGGATATTTCACCACGCCATTCCTACAGACAAGGGGATATGCCAGAAATGGATATGCATTGTCACAAAATATTCCTTTGGCCTACTCCCCAAGGTCAAGACTACCAATCACTTATTTTTAGAGAGTGATTTGGCTTGCACGGTTTGGAATGCAATGGGGGACTTTACTGGTCTGTCATATCTGGTCTGTTTGGGTGACACTTTTCGGCCGAAGTGTTTCAAGGGCATGTGAAATAACAAATCGGAGAAGAAGGCTAGGTCGATCATCATCTTGGCTGGTTGTTGGTGTATTTGGGAGGTGAAAAACACATCAAGGTACTATGGTGTTTCATTCAATAAGGTATTCATAGTTTCTAGTTCTAAGTGGTTCATTGCTGACATGGGTGTGCTTATGTAAAAATGAGAGGAGGCTCCATCACTACTGCAGGTGTTACGATACATATCTTCTTCTTGTGCAGGTAATCGTACAGTGTCTAATAGTTAATGGGTTTTCTAGAGACCCCCCCCCTCTAAGGGGTTTAAACTGAACATTGACGGGTCTTGTGATATGAGTACTATGAGGGGCAAAGGTATTATTCATATTCCAGGGGGCAGTGTGGCCGCTTCTTTCAATGCAATGTTTGGGTGTAGAGACTCTCTTCAGGAGGATGAATATGCTATACTCAAAGGGATCCAGTTATGCACTTATTATCACGTCCATGTCTCTGATAATGAAACCGATTCCAAAATTATTAATGATTCTCTCACTGGTATTGGGGACACTCCATGGACTATCTCATATCATATCTGGCGATGCTGGCTACTCATAGTCAGTAGCACAAGACTATTACATACATGGTGTGAGGGAAACAATGTCCGTGACTTCATGGCTTCTCGGTTAATCCATAACGGTGATCTGGTTTATTTCCCTAGCTTGGGATCCTTGCCTCCAGAGTGCGCTATCTTTGTCCTAGACGACACATTTGGACTCAATTTCTATAGTCCTTCTTGAGCTCGAGATCTCCTTTTTTCGTGTTTTATCGCTGTCTTGATTTGGAATCTAGTTTCTTCTGGTCATTATATTATTAATAAAATATGTTATTATTGTGGAGGACTAGATCCATGAACATAGGACACCTTTCAACTCTTATCTTGTTCAAAGAACCTTGATCGTTTCTTCTCAAAGAATAAGCCACCTTATTTGATTTCCCCCGAGTGGTGGTGTATAGTTAAATAATAATCATTGAGTTGTTCAAGACTTTGTCTTTCCTCATGTGGAGTTATTTCTTTGAGGAAATATACTTCCAAATTTTATGATCAGTATATATCTCCATATTTTTCACCACAGAGATAGTATCTCCATATCTTCGAAGAAAAGATTATAGTTGCTAACTCAAGATCATGAGTGAAAATGTTTTGTTCTTGAATTTTAGTTGTTGTGATTCATAGTTAGTAATTATATCATTTTTCATAAGGGCACAACCATGTCCTTTCATTGAAACATCACTATAAAAAAATCCACCATTTCCCGATGGCAGACTTAAGATAAAAGCATTGAACAATATTCTCTTCAGTTATTTATAACAGTCTTCAAAATCATTGGTCTAAACAAATTTAACCCCTTTACCTATGACCTTGGTTAATGGGTTACCCAATCGGGCATAATATTGAATGAAATGCCAATAATAACCTGCTAAACCAAAAAAACCATGCACCTCAGTTTTACTCATCTCTCATGGCCATTCTTGTATTTCTCTTGTCTTAGAATGTTCAACAAAGATTCCATTCTTAGAGACAATATTGACAAGAAAATAAATCTCCTTAAGCCAGAATTCACAATTTCTAAACATCACATATAATTATTTCTTCTAAGAGTCTTTATAATAGTGCTCATGTTATTTTCCTAATCTTTGTAGATTTTTGGTGTAAACCAATATATCATCAATAAATACCACCACAAATTCATCAAGATATTTCTTGAAAAATCTATTCATTATATCCATGAAGATAGAGGGTTCATTTGACTGTCCAAAAGGAATTACTGTAAACTCGCAATGCCTATACCTGGTATGAAATGAAGTCTTCAGAATGTCATCCTTCTTCACACACAACTGATGATTTCTTGATCGAAGGCCAATCTTTTAAAAATATTCAGATCCATGAAGTTTATTAAATAAATCATCATTGTGGGTTTGGGGATACTTGTTCTTTTTTGTAACAGCATTGATCTCCCTACAATTAATGCACAACCTCACAGATCCATCTTTCTTCTTAACAAAAAGAATAGGGGATCTCAAAGGAGAAACACTAGGGATAATAAATCCTTTATTTATCAATTTCTCCAGTAGATTATTTAGTTCCACTAATTCCCCAGTGTCCATTATAAAAGGGGTCTTCGAAATGGGCCTTGAACTAGGAATTAAATCAATGTAAACTTCAACATTTTTTACTAGAGGATGTCTTGGTAAATTCTCTAGAAACACATCATCATATTCTTCCAAAATAATTATGTCATCTATTTGAACATTCATTTCCTCACCCATATTTATTTCACTCTCTTCCTCCCAAATAATTGAATTTGGAAGAGTTACTGGGAATAGATATTGTTGAGAATCAGATGGTGATGTTTTGGATCTAATGATAAGATACTCTTTACCATCATTGAAAATTGAAACACACTTTTTCTTTCAATAAATTTTCACAACATGGACTGAAATACAATTCATACAGTGGATTATATCGAATTTAATCATGGGTTTGATGATGATATTAGTAAAAAATGCACATTTATAAGCCATAATGGGAACTGTTTCACAAAACATGGATACAATGACACTTCTCTTAGACTTTTGACTAACAACACCCTTGTTAAATAAAAAATGTAATTTCCAATTTTCTTAGAAAAATGGGATGATATGAAACAATGCAATTACCCAGAATTAATTAATGCATTGGCTAAACATTAGGAAACCATTAAATTACCTTCCACCATGTCATTCAGACCATCAAACTAAGCAGTAGTGATTGTATAAGTTTAGCCTTTCTACCTTGGCCTTTTCTGAGGTATTCTTCCTTGGTGTTTAGGAAATTCATTTACATAATACCCTATTTCTATACAATTGTTGCACTCAACATTGACGGCCTCTTTCATTCCCTTATAATCACGAGTTTGTTGGCCTTTTTCAGCACACTAGTATGAGTCTCCAATTCACTTCATGCGAGTACTAGGGTGTTTCTTCCCACATTTACAACAGGTTGGAAAATAAATTTTTTTCTTCTTCACCTTATTTCCATTGCCATAGTGTACATCAGATCTCTTCCTCACTTTCATTTCTTTAAATTCATAAGCCTTTGAGAAATCATTTTCCTTCATGATAGCACATGAGAAAATATGTTTGTACGGTGGAAAGGATTGTGAGACTAATTCTCTATGGAGAAATGGTTTTAACCCATCACAAAATCGTTCAATCTTACACCTTGGGATACATATTTAATGTCACGTATGCCTTTCTACCCAGGCAAAGTAAGACTGAAACATTGCAACATTCTTATCCACTTTTTGAATCAGACTCAGAAATGTTCTTTCTATATCTGCTCAATGGTCACAGGGAAAGTGTTTTTATAATATAATCTTATTAAACACCCTCCATTCCATATTTGATACTTTATCAACATCTTTTTTTGAATTCATAACAACCATTTATCTTCATATCCTATGAGGATATAAACTACCATGGCCACTTTTTCTCTATCACTACTCCTAAAGCATGAAATATTGTATCTTTGGAACTTATCAATTTTTCAGCTACAAATGGATTTTTACTCCCATTGAATGTTGTTGGTTGTCGCCTCATGAAGATGTCTATCTTTGATCCTTCACATTGTGTATCAGGGTGCTCCATAGGGGTAAGGATATTATTCCTAACCTGAGAGATTTCTCCTAGTATGGTAACCAGTTTTTTATCACCAGTTGCATCACCACCTCCGTAATAATTATATTGAGTATGAGCACAATACCTACATGGATTTCATGCATTGATACAATTTCCATTCCTTCCCCTTGGCACCATTTCTAAACAATGGCATACAATATATTAGTTTATAAATCACAATACATAATTCTAAACTAGTTATATACCTAACCTAAAATGAACTGTTTAGGCATATAATCCATAATCACAAAAATGATTACTTTTAGGAAGTGTTTACACATAAATACATCATAATGGTTTGTAAAGAAGATGTTAATTATCCTAAGCATACCCATCGAGAGTGTCATATCCAAGAGTGTAGCATGGACCATTGTTGTGTACCAAGATACCATGGGCCGAGCTAGATAATCCTTGTCATATTTTTTACTCCTAGGTACATCTATGCTAGATTTTCCTCTATCTGCTCGTATATAGGCAAGGATATATTTCATGGAAAATACACAAATTCTATACATTACAAAAAATTTAAGAAGTTCTTATATACTAATACTCAATGTCAATATTAGTGTAATGTTCACTAATTATTGTTTTTCTAAATCAAGATTCCAAGGTGTGTAATAAAAATTCTCTGCTAACAAATATAACACCCCAATTCTAATTACCAGGAGTCGGTGCAATATTACATAACATGGGCCTGATCACAATAGATCAAATCCCAAAAGATATATTAGTTTACTAGCCTTAGAAGTACCAGATACATATATAAGTTTTACAAAAATTATGAAATGAAAAACAACAACATGGTGTCTCTTTTAAAGTCATTCATATCCCTTATACTATTCCTATAGGTCATTCATAATATACTTATACGCTTCCTAGGAAAAATAAAACATAGAACGGGGTGAACTATGATGCTAAATAAGGATAACAATATGGTGGAAACTATCCTAAATTAGAATAAACATTTAAGGAAGTGTATAAGACTAGAACAAAAGCCCTATAAACATAAAAAGTAGCGTAATATGGAAAATATAAATCAAATAATTCCATTTACTTTTTCCCATGGATATTCTACGAGTCGAATAATCACATGTAATATCAATAGATAATTTCATAATGATTGAATGCATAATGTCGGATATCATAACCACAAAGTCATGGACTCGTTCCAAGACTAAAAATAATATTTGGTCAAGGACTAGTTCCAAGATAGTAGTTTTTATGATGAGACAAACTAATGCCTCAAGAATCTATAATGGGCTCCACCTGTGACTTACAAAGGCCAATTCTTTCCTTATATTAAATGGTTGAAACATAACATAAATATTCATATCAAAACTAGCATATGAAATGTTAATACATTAACCATACAATATTAATTGTATAAAAATAATACATCCAATGTAAATCATATCACAAAACCATCAATACAATATATAATATTTTATCATGATACGTCAACTTCAGATTAGTGTAAAATCTAGCAAAGGATGTTGACATCGGGAAAATGAAAACTATTTGTTAGAAATATCTCTTTATATTTTGAAATCATTTAAAAGTAACATAATTTTAAAAGAAAACATTTATTTCTAAATTATTCATATATTCTTGTGAGGAAAGCTTCAAAGATATTATAATGGTGGAAAATAGCTACCCCAACAATATACGTTAAAAACATTTTTACATTAATTTTTCGAAATGGTCGTGAAGAACCTTGTTTGGAAAATGACAGAAATATTCCTTTCAAAACATTTTATAAAAAGTCAGGAAAGTGTATAAATGGCTCAAACCCGTATTATAGGAAATGTAAAAATCTTTGGAAATTCATTTTTATGAAACCCGGATCTGGATGCTAATGAAGTCCCAGTTGATACTTATGTATGAACAACCTTGGATAATGAAGAGATTATATAATTAACTCTTAATTTGTACTTTTTGTAGTTTGAGAGTATGTTAACCTCATGTATAATAGATACAATTTTTTTAAAATTATATATTTACCACATAAAAAAATATTATGTCATATATGATCTTATCATATTACTTGGTAACAATATTTCAGCAGTATCATTGTTTCAAGTGTTAACTGATTTGTTTTCCTTTATATGTTTGATTCTGTAAGTCATGTTTTTTTTGAAAGGGTGTGTTTGACTCATGTCCATATTAGTATTATGTTGGTAAAAATTATTTTTTAATCGTAATATTAAATTTATTATTGAATAGTTAGGATATGGAAATCAATATTATCGAGTTCGTGGAGAGGGTAATCAGTACCTACTCACGAGAAAAAATATCATTCTATTGATGGTGAAATCAAATATAATTGGATTTTATATCATATATAAAGATACATAAACATTTTATATTTATTATTTACTTCAATTATACTCATTATTATACCCATCCAACTAGTGAAGTGTTGAATAACAAACTACACCACGACGTGGAGACGGTAAGCCATATGGATGCACGTATGGTGAATTTTTCATTCATAGGATAGATGGAATAAAGAATTTGGTTGTACCATATTTATAATAACATCATAGTATGTAGAAGGTACTGGAGTTATTATTTTTTTGGAAACATCAATAAATGTGGAACTAGAATATGAAAATGACTTTGAAATGGGTGATGAAATTATTACCTCTTCTTTGGTTTCTTCATTTTGATTTGATCTAAACAACTCCTTAGGTTAGATAGTGGTCAATTTAATTCCTATAGGTTTCATTTAGGGTAGTTGGGAGAATATTTTAGAAGTGGTTTGCCGATCCAAATGGAATTTGAGGTGTGATTTTGAGAAAATTGGAAGTACCCTTTTATAAAAGAGGTGAGCGTCACTTTCAGAAAAGATAGAAATATTATTTTATTATACAATATTATTTGGATTATAATGGCTCCAAAAGAATATATTTCTAGGATAAGGTGGGAATGGGTCAAAAACCACTCATCCAATAGGTCATTAGACATCTTTAGTTCACAATATTTATATTATATTTTATATTTAACTCATAGTTAAATAGTTTTCCTTTTAACATGTATTCTTGTATAATTATAATAAATGGTTAATAATATTACTATATGAAGACATGGGAACCCCATGAGGTTAATTATTTTTATATACAAACATTTCTATGTCCTTTGGTAGAAACATATATTTTTTTGGAATAATATATCATTTCATAATGTTGAATTTGTTTTAAAAACTCATTTATGTAAATTTTGTAACTATTTGGTATTTTCTTTTTGTGAAAGTTATCAAAACATTATCACTTAGAAAAAAATTATATTTAATCATCCCCAACAAGTCATATTAACCTATAAAATTCTTGGAAGTCATCAAAAGTCTCAATAGACTATAATATTAATATTTATAATATCATTTATTTTGATCCTTCTATAATAAGGTAATTACTACTCCATCATTGTGTCATAAATAAATTTAATTATTTAATGTATAAAAATTATAAATAAAATACCATTATATATATAATAATAATTTTATCTTGCTAATTAATTTTTTTTTGAAATTATCTTATGAATAACCCCATATTTTAAATGTTTTAGTTATGAAATTTTGAATTTAACACTTTTAACTCTTCTTAAAATAAAATAATAATAAATGTCCTAATCTAATCCATGTTGAACAAAAGGATAATATATAATTCATAAGGTATATTTTGGTTGAAAAACACTTATCCATTAGAATTAGGACATGTGTTAGCGTAATTATTTTTCCATTTTCAACTTTTATTACACTATTTACATTTAACTATGGTAAATAAAATTTTAAAGTTACTATTCTCCAAAAAAAATTTTTGATCCTATTGAAAAACAATTTACATATGGCTGTTAAACATGTCTTTATGATTTTGGAAATTAAATTTACAAAAGCATAAAAATTACATTTTATGAATATTTGAAAATGTGCCTAGAAGGTCGGTAAAAGATATTAAAAAGTTTAACAAAATTTTACACATCAAGCCCCATTACAAAATTACTCCAAATAATTACATTTTACTAATATATGTATTATGTATATATTTGTAATTAAACTAAATTTAAATAAAATAAATAATTATTTAAATTAAATGTTGTTTTTAAACAATAATGTAGTGTTTTTAATTATTTATAAAAAATTGAATGTTTTCATAAAAATACCAAAATTTTTCCCTAAACTAATTTTGATATTATGAATCAAAAAATGAAGTCCATTTTAAAAAATAAAATTTATAAAATTATAAAAAGTGGGTATTACTATTCATAATGGCTAGGTTGATTGGTCGTGTGGTGATAGAACTCAAAGTTGAGTACAATGCAAACTATTTAATTATTCAAAGAGAAAAATATCGTGGATGTTTGGGGTGTTACACATATGATTAGAATAAGGGTTTATGAACATGCTCCTATCATTACGAAACCCTAACAATCAATCCATAGACCCAAATAACGAAACATTAATAATGTTTTATCAGTCAAATTACATAATACATAAGATTGATGAGACATCAATAATAAATCACAAGCAAAGAGAACATATCAAAAAGAAGACATATTTTTGTGGAAAACAATTAACCATAGGAATTCATTTTCTATGTAAATTATCACTACCAATATTAATTTTTTTTTGTTTTAGTCTATATTCAATCATTTCCAAATCTATGGTTCACTTCCAGGAAAATATTATTGGACAAAATCACATAGTTAACTGGGTATACTCCTAATTCAAACCCTTATTATCCTATTATGTATCCTTCTATATCCAATTAATTTTACTACTGTGTAATTTTTATTCTACCCATTATAAAAATAATATCATATATATGTGAACCACAATATTATAAAATAATAATTGTATCCTAAAATACTAAATCAATAGAAGGATAAGGCTTCTATAAAAATAACATTATCCTAATCATAAACCATGTAGAGAATTAATGAAAAAATAATCATTGGATCCCTTAATTTAAAATCATAAGAAATATAAAATACTTTTGTTAAAGATAAAAATAAAAATGAAATATCACAAAATATTTTTTAAGGAAATCAACCTTTTCACTTGAAATCAATTTTTATAAATATAAAAATATACAGAATATTATGGAGAATATTCCCTTAGAAATTAAAAAGGAATATTTTTTAAAATTAATTAAATAAATAATCATTCAGGATGGTGGGGAAATCCCTTCATGTTTTTTATGTTAAATTAAAATTTCATTTCACATTTTTGGTTAAAAATAAAACGTATGACGTATGGGAAAAAATAATAAAGTTAGTTTTAATCATGGAAAGGAATATAAAATATTTTATAAATATGAATTCAAAATTTAATCAAAAAATATTAAATAAATAATTGTCAATTTTTAAAAAAAATATATGGACATGGAAGAAAAGATTACTGACTGAAGGGATAAATGAGATTGATTTTCCATAAAAAATTCCTTTTAGTTTATTGATTAAATAATGATAAAAAACGGAATGGAAAAATTGAAATTTTAAAAAAATAGATGATTTGAAAATAAGTAATATAAGGGAAGGGTAGATTATAAATTTTGTTCATTAGAAAATTTAATCATAAATTATCATTGTAAAAATTAAATTGTAATAGAAAACACTTATCCCAATCCTGTTGTGATTCTTATGTGAAAAAAAACCTATATAATAAATTCAATTTTTTTAGAATTATGTAATCGAATCGTAATCATACATATGATACCATACATGTTTTACATATATCATTTGATCACCTATACAATAACTATCTTTCATAATCACCGCCATTTAAGTTGTTAATTGCTTCATTTTTCTTGTATTTTTTAGTTTTGAAATTTTAGTCATTTTTATATTATAATGCGTCAATAATATAAATAATTTGAATCATGATATAAATATCATATATATTCATTATGTATATATTTTTTACTATTAAAATAAATAATCGGTCAGAAATTAATTATATCACTATGTTGAGATGGTTCCCAGCACATACACATGAGCGATGGTTCCATTTTTTGGTGGCTGTTTTAAAATAAATTTAAATAATAATTAAAATTTAATGAATCATTATTAGATAATAAATACCATATATTTAAATTGAATCAAACATGAAAACCACTCAAAAAATATGTGGGTGGAAAATGAATCATATCGCTACGTAGGAGGGATTGTCCTCACATAAGCAAAAGCAATACTTTCATCTATGAATTATTTGTTAAGAGGGGTAAAAGGGTTTTTAATAAGCATAATAACATATAAGAATATTAAAATTATTTTATTCATCCTTTTTAAGGATATAACAAGTCTAGATGAGCTATACAATGAAATAACATTAAAAGGGATGGTTTAAGATCTATACATCTTGTTAGAGAGACTTCCTCTAACTTGGTACTTAATCCACGAAGGATTGGTCTTATGAGATGTATTGAAGCTCTAGGATGTGTATAATGATATAAAGATCCTTTCATGGGAAAGTGGATCAAATTGGATATGAATTAATTTTTATTATATGATTAGTTTTAAATAACTTCCAAATATATTAATTTTGTATGAATGGGTGTTCACCCTACCATAATCTCTGGGTTCATAACCCATTAATACCATTTTAATATTAATTGTGGTATTTTTTGCAATCATATTACTATTAAACATGAATAAAATTATTATAGAAACATTATATTTTATTAAATATGATTATTCCAAAAATGGAATCCATTTTACGTGATTCCATTTCTAACACTGGAATTATTTTATTTTTAATAAGTGCAAAATCCATAATGAAAACTCATTTTAAATAATGAAACATAAAGGGTAAAACATAATTTAATTACATTCCATTATTTTTAAAACCCCTAAAATTGAATTCAAAATATATGATTGAATATATAATATAAAATTTAATTAAAACCATTACTAAATAGTTATTAATTTAATTTATTATTACAGAAACATTATGTGTGAATAAAAATAATTATTCGAAAAATGTGTTTTTCAGACCAAATTTGAACTTATATCATAATAAATTATAATTTTGATTCATATGTAATGAATTAGATTATTTTTAAATAAATAATCATCTTTTTAAGTTAAGATAAATTAAAAATAAGAAGATAATTTTACTCGAAAATAAATTATATTTTTTCAAATAATCATTATTAATTTAATATTAACTTAAATATATATCTTTTTAAAAATTATTTTAATTTTTACCAAAGATAATATTTAAAACACAATTTAAAAAATTATATTATATTCCTCAAATTGAATTTCTAAAAATATTAGAAGTTAATTTTTTTTTTTGATAATTATTTTCTAAATTTTTTTTGGAAGTATAAATTGAAATTAATGAAAAAGTAGTACATATTTGTTATGTATTAATAAATAAAATTGAATTATTATAAAACCTACTAATTTTTAATATAAAACTATTATTTCTATTCATACCCACTAATTGATAGCTAGGTTATAATAGTTTATTTAATAATCCTTCAAATAGACTAGGGGTTTCATGTAATGAAATATATCGAATATATTTGGATATATTTAAAAGGAAAAACATTTAAAAAGATTGGGTTTTAAGTTATAACCCCCATAAAATTAATTCCATGAATTAATTTATAGTACTCTTGTATAAATAAGTGTGGATAGCTTTTCTTCATCTCTTCATTTTCTTCCCATGTCGCTGCATCAAAATTCTGATTCCTTCAAATAAATTTTACCAATAGAGTAGTCTTATTTCATAGTATGTAGTATCTATTATTAGAAAATTCTAATAGATATTCTTCATAACCAATATCATTATAAATTGTTATAACCTCTAATTTCAATACACGTAAAGGATCAGGAGTGTACTTCCTTAGGAGGGACAAATAGGTAATATCATGAATATGGGAGTGGATTAATCGGAGTGAAAAGTGGTATGAATAATTCCATATTCAATCAGGAATCTTAAAGGGATAAATATACATAGGTCTCATTTTTCTCTTATTATTGAATATGAGAAATTATTTCATCTATAAATTCATAATAAATCATTCATACATACATCAAATTATGGACCTCACTGAGGATTTTCAGCAAAAATATTCTACCAAATATGAGAGATAATTATGTGCATCGGAATTGGAATAGAAATCTATACTACTTCTATATATATCTCAAGTCCCAATGTTATTCTTTCTCTAAATTTATCCCTAAATATCATATATCTACACTTATTTATATATATCGATTCATGAGGATCCATATAAATGGCCCCATGAAACATATTTTTATATGGAAAGGCCACTAAATAAAGGTTTTCATCCTAAGTACCATTAAAATGTAGTGAAAAACATCTCAACATATCCTATATGGTTTGAATGGTCCTCTCAGATTGAACATATATCTGATGATTGTATGTATTTGTCAAACATAGCTCTTTATCTAGTGCTTACTGGAGACATATGGAAATCATGAATGTAATCCTCATATCCCAATATGATATAATATAAAGTGGTACCACATATCAATATAATAAGTTGTAATGTGTATCATATAATGTTAATTAATAGATAAATATTTTCTGAAATCACTGATGTGCAATTGCATCATATGTTGATCAACTATAATGCAAATATGATTATGAAATATAGTATTTCTATGGATTAAATTTTGAATTTTTAGTTTGGGCAGTGGTTGGAACATCAAATTAGAATTTTTTATCTATTTATGATAAATTTTTGACATACTAGGCACTTATATATATACTCTACAGTATCACTTTTCCTGGTGTCTCACCATAAATACTCTTGAGAGCTCCATACAGCTTTGTAGGTCCTGGATGAATAAATTGTGATGATATAAGAGCTTATTCAAAAAGATATTTTTTCTAGTATAGTATTTATGAGACACATGTATGGTTAGATAACCTTATCATTCCATCACAATCTAGGTGGAAGTCATGAAAATTTCTCACATTCTTTTGTAGCTTCACATCATTCTTCTTTCATCATTAATTGTTATATAGATATATAAATAACCACATATATGTGAAATGCAACAATTCTCCAATTCCTTAATTTCTTATGTTTTATCCACAAAGAATACATAAATATTAGATCTTTTTTATCCTCATAATAGATAATATGGTAGGATTATTTTCACTCAAATCATTACACCCTTTAACAATATCCCATGGTAGAAATATGTTGAGATATCCTAATATTTTTTCTAATCTAACCATCTTATTTGTTTAGGAATCAACCATTTTTGGGTGAATATATATTATAAATGTTTTGGTTCATTATATACATCTGACCATTATTCATAAATTTAATACTTATATATCATTACTGAAACGGTTAAAACTACTTACTGAAAATAATGAGTCAGGAAAAATTTATAATGAACCTTTAAATTTTCATGTTCCATAAGATAACACCATATCATTATTCATTATAACAAACCCCAACTAGTTTTTGTGATTAATCACAATAAATTATAAAACCCTATCCACTGAAGGGAAATGTGATAAGATGTGCACTAACCATCCATCTAATTATAATCATGAAATTTTATTCACATTAATATGTCTAAGGGAAGTAAAATCCCATCATACATCACATGATTAGTTGATTATATATTATTGATAAATACTTCAAAATGTATTGATAATATCAATACAATCAAACAAAACTATGTATCTTAGTCATATTTTTAGGTATGGGATAATTCTTATTAACTTCGATTATTGATATATTCAATGATATGCCATCAATTTTGAATATGCGACCAAAAAATGAAACATTTGGTTTAAAAAATTGACAAACCATAAATTTTTCATATATATTCTCTTTCATTAGGGTATTTTGGGTTATCCTATAATGATCATCATGATCTTCCATTTCTCATGGAATATAGAAGAATATCATCTATAAATGCTACAAAAAATGATAAAGGAAATGTAGAATGCCTGAATTCATTAAATATATGATGAATTACAGGTACATAAAAAGACCAAATGACAATAATATAAATTGTTTATGTCTATACCATGATTATAATGTTGTATTGGGTAATTATTCACTTTTGATCAAAATTGATTGTATCTCAATAAAATATAAATCATTTAAAAATAATGATCTCCTCAAAATTTATCGTACTAATCATCAATATGGGCCAAATGAAATTTATTCAGTATTGTGATATTTTTATGTTTCTAATAATGAACAAATCGTGCCATTTATCCATAATTTATCATTACTAAAAGAACCTGTGTGCCCCATAATTATATATGGTTGAATGAATTACTTTTAAATTTTCTCGTAAAGCTTCTTCTTTAATAATATAAATTATTAAGCTCTATTCAATATATAGTCATTGAAATTGGAACATTTCCTAGTATGAGTTCTTCTGAAAAATTCACATCAATATTTAGATTAATTAAATTTAACTTTTATTGAGTGGAATAAAATAATATCATGTAAAGTAGGCATATAATCGAGTTTGAGTTTCTCATAGAGCCTCAATGATAAATACTTCATTTGAATTTGAATCAATAACCATGATATTTATTATTTTATATTAGATGTTTATTTCAATATTCATAGTAAAAGAAAATGAATGGTGGGTTGTAAATATATTTTTATTACTTTTTTCCCCAAAATTTGATATGGGATTTATATAATCAATGATATAAATTAAAAAAGTAACATCAAATAAATATATACGAAGAGAAAAAGAATTTCATGTATCATATTCCAACATACATCAAATGAGAACGATTTATATACATCATATGTGATCATTATAAATTTAGTAGTTATGAATCTTATTTTTATTGATAGTCATTTGGGTGGAAATGTGACACCATTATGAAATTTTTACAGTTTTAAAAATTTTAGAGAACTAAATTCTAATAATAAATTATTAGTTCTATAGTGATTGATAAGTGCATGTTTCCCCACATCATTATCACACCCAAAATAAAAAAAATCTTCTCATGAGTTTTCCCATTATATCTACAATTATGTGGATAATGATGTTGATCATCATCATTATATCCCGATTTCAATAACTATTAATAATAACATTGATAATCATTATAATTATACTATTAGAAACAATTTAGTCCATTTTGTGGAGATTTTTCTCTATTTTCATCATTATCTTACTTCATCCCATTACTTCATCATTCCACTTCCCGATGGCCTTATTTTCCACTCATAAAACATTTACTATCTCCCTTAATACAATTACCACCATAATAATTTCCACACAATTTTCATAAAGGAAAAATAAACTTCTCCCTCCATAGTTTGGGTTCTTATAATTTCATTTAAATCACGCCTTTTAATTATTATCAAAACAATTATATTTATAGGAGAATCTGATTTCAATTTCAATATTTATAGTATGGCGAATAATTCCACCATACCTAATAATGTATCTTATGGATATCTCACATTGAGGACATGGATTCTATAAATTAAAAAAGTTAACAATATTACATTTTGATTCAATAATAATACAAAATGTGTACCACATAAGTCATGAAAAAATTTCCTCATTGGGAGAAAAGGATTAATAATAAATTTTATTAAAGTCACAGAATTCCCCCTCCATATTCATAGGGAGAATATGGGAATGAAATTATTAAAAAATAACCACCTTAACATATCCCACTTCATATAGAAATTTTTCCAATTTCAAATTATTTTTCTCACGTTTGTATGACTTTTATTCTTCATTATGAAAATAATAAACATCTATGATAACATTTTAAATTTCAAATAACTGTAAATAAATCAATTTTCAATTATACTGACTCATTTATCAAAATTTAATGGGCTGACATACCCACTAAATGATGGTACAAATTTCTACATGATGGACTCAACATAACATTTTTTTTTCATAAGGATTATTTCCATGATTCATGGAATGAGAATTTTTTTGAAGCATAACAAAAATATTTTTACTTAAAGATCCTATAATATTTTATTTCTATGGGGGAAACATATTTAATTTTCTATCATATTTAGTTTTATAAAGGTTATATCATGTTCATAAATTGAAGGAATTGAAAAATTATATCATGAGATAAATTTATCATAGTGTAACATAATATAATCATGATTAACATTTATAGAATGTAAATATCCTAACACATTCGATTAAATATATGAAACATTAGTTTTAAAAAAGTTAATTCATGGTAATTATATATTAAATACATTATAATAGATCTTAATTAAATGTGAAATAATCTAATAATATCCATCATGAGTGTCAAACCACGTGTTTTGTAATTGAACATTCATTTTTCATCAAAAGGTTGACTAATATAATCTCGATCTACATTTTTTGGGTTATCACCCATTTATTCATCTATTCCCAAACCACGTAAACATGTATGATCCATATAGGAATTAATTTTATTTGGTAAACTACATTCATTGTGATACCATAACTTAGGATGTTCTCCTATACATAGTTTTATCCTATGTGTTCACCCAATTACTTCCTCATCCTACTTAAAAAACATTAATAAACCTTACTATGATAACAACTACAATGAGAAATTATTTTCATAAATAAATACATTATATTGTATTAAAAAAATTATATATAAATATGATCTATTCTAAAACATCAAATTATTAGTGTCATTGGAAACATGCACATTTTAAAAACTAGTACCGAAACAATTTACAATATTCTATAATATATTATTTAAAACTAGAACACATCTAACAGTAAACATACTTAAAAAAATTCTCAATAACATGGGGAAGGAAAAAATTGGAATGGCTGAGTTCATTTTCTTATTAACAGAAAACATAAGAAATATCAATCAATGTTCGTATGTTTATATAATATATGAATTATCTTATGAGAACATGAACTTAATATTGAAAAAAACATACCCATAAATTAAATAATCCTAATAAAGAAACATAGAAACACTTTATATCTATCAAACTATAGAAGTAATAATAGTGCAGAATCAAAAACAATTATTAATGAGTAATTTTTGAATATAATATGAATTAAAAATTTGTTTATGGAACACCTATATGAATATAAAATAATTTCCTTTTCTAAATATCACCACCAATACTATTATCGTGGGTATGGTTCACTACCCAGTCCATAATTTTCTATATTGGGGTTCACTCTAAGGACTATATTATTGGTCAAATTCCCTTAATTGGATTTATAACCCTTTATAGTCATTAACATCTCATTACATATCATTATTTACCAAAATAAATTGAGGGATATAAAATTATTTTCCCATTAATCACATAATAAAACCAATATATACTTGTTCCATGAGTTAAAAAAATATTGATCATATCATAAAATCATAATATGATGAATGGATATCAGTTTCATAAACACTTCATCATAAATATTATAAAACACCATTGTAAATAGTAAATCCTATAAAAATGGATCATATCCCTAATAAATCATTATAAACATCAAATAAAGGAGATAAAGATAAATATACCTTTAATATATTATTAAAACATTTATTGGTAAAAATAACAATATAATTTTAAATAAATTATTTAGAATAAATAAATTTCAAAAAAATTAAGGAAAAAAATTATTTAAAATAAAAATTATAATATTATAAATTAGTATTTAATGAAAAATTTATTCTTGAAGGAAGGGAGAGATGTTGATGCAATTTATTTCAAAAAATATTCCTTTCTCATTTTTTTGAAAAATTTGGAAAGCATCATGAATCGAAAATGATATGAATGTTCATTATAAAACATTATTAGGAAAGTCATGTATAATAAATATGTAATATTTTTTATGGAAAAAAATTATTCAAAACAGTTTAAATAGAATATGGAATGTAGGAAAATATTCCCAATAGAAATGAAAAATATGGAAATTTTTTCTTTAATACATCAATCCCCTTTCTTGAGTAAAAAGGATAGAAAATTGAAAGTTAAATAGGAAATATATAGAAATAAAATTGGAAAAAGAAAATACATTTTATTTTGGATAGGTATATCATGAAATTCCATCATGGAAAAATTAAATAATAAAAAATCTCATTAACAATGATATTGTTACACAAAACCCTTACCTCTAGTTTATCGTGCATCATAAGAAATAATAACTCTATTGTAATAAATTTAAATTTTATAATTTTTTAATTATAGAAACATAAACATAAATATAATACCATGTATCCTTTACTTATAAGATCATATAAACCATTCATTAAAATTATTTTATTATCACCATCATTAATTGTGATAACTACAACAATTTTCCTGAGTGTTTTGGTGCACAAGTTGTTGTCGTTAAACATTGTTCAAGGATATATAAACAATATAAGGTTAATAAGGATATAAAAATCATATATATTCATTATGTACATATTTATAATAATTCATGTAAATATATTATGGAAAAATAAATTTCCATACTATTTGGTGATGTAATCTGTAAATACGCATGGGTGATGTTTCTATTTTTTGATGAATAGAAGGAATGAATGATAAAAATTATTTAACCTTTATAGGATCATTATTATATCATCAATATCATATATATATATATATAAATATATATTAAAAATTCCACTATAAACAACCATGAATAAAAGGGACTTGAAAATAATCATGTCATTATGCGAAGGATCTAGTCCACATCTACACGTGAGCGATACTAAATTATATCTTTTGATGGGTTAGTGGGGGTAAAATCTTCTTAATAATAATAATAACATATAAGTATTTTTTTATACTAGATTAAACATAATTTTTTAGAAATAAATATTTTTTTGGAAGTAGAAGAGGAAATAAAATTGAATGAGTTTGTTTAGAGTTCTGCCTCTTTTTTTAGAGACCTCCCTTGTATTACTCATAATGACATGTAGTATTTTTTAAGAATAATAAAATATTATTTATGATATGGGTAACGATTCTATGAATATTTTTCATTACTTATTATTTTTTTAATAAGGATGAATTTATTTTAAATAGTGTGGAGAATAGGTAACCTTTTATAACTGTGGGGAGGGACACCAATAGAATTTGTTTAAATATTTCAATGATATATGGTTTATTTCATGGTAAAGTGGATCAAAATAAATAATTATTTTAATTTAAAAAAAGATAAAGTTGTAATTTGAACAACCCAGGCACATAAAATATTTTTTTATTGAAATAATACAATAATCACTTTGTTTAATATTTTTTAAACCTATTTTATCCTTATCCATGGAAGAAACAACTTATTGTTATTTGATGTCACTATGATAAAAAATATTTTTATCCTCATATACTATGTTTATTATAATTATAAAATTTGAATTTATTTTATATGATTAAATTTTAATGTGTTTGATAATTTAATATTTAATAAGCACACAACCCATATTGAAAACGCGCTTGATGGGAACAAATCATTAAGCATAAAACATATTTTTCATATATAAATAAACATGTAAAAACTATTAAATAAATGTTAAAAAATATGAATTAATAAATAAGCTATAATTTTTGTTTAAAATATTATTAAATGGATTATAATTTAATTTATTAATACAAAAACCTGCTACAAAAAAAGATACATTTTAGAAAAAAATGAATTTTTAATAAAAAATGAACTTATATAAAAATCAAATATAAAGTTGATTATTATTTAATTAAATATCATATTTATAAATAAAGTATACTTATTTTAATATAATAAAATATACAAAATATTATAGTAAATTAACTTGAGAATCAATGATAATTTTTACACAAGTCAGTATCATTCACTATTTATTTAAAATTAAATCATTTTTTGAAAATTCATAAAATTTGACCGTAAGCTAAAATATTCATGCTGATATAAAAAATTATATTCACTTCCTCACATAAAATTTCTAAAATGGAATTAATCAATAAGAATGTATCTGTGAAAATTATATATTTTTTAAAGATATAACATGTTTTTAAAGCATAAAAATGAAAAAACATAAAACTTATTACTTATTTATTATTCATAATCAATAAAATTTTAATAATAAAATCATTTTAAAATATATTTTAAATTTTATTATTAATTAATATATATTTTTATTTAACATCTATGTTTTATTAGTTTACAATGGAGTGGTTCATATATACCATGGGTTGTTTGTAAAGAAAGATATCGAATTCATAATGGTTTATTTCAAAAGACAAACTTATAAAATCTATCTGTGTTAAAAAAATTTAATTATATAAATATGAATAATGAATCAACATTTAAATTTTATTTCATGATTAATGTCAATCCAAATTTTAGATAATAAGATTCAAGATGAAGATGGGCCATATAATATTATGGAAATACTATTTAAGATGTTTAATGGGGTCATCCCCCAATGAGAAGTGTTATTACATAGTGGTGGTGTTCATGATATGACCAGCAGGCCGAGAAACTTTTGTGCAATAATAGATCCTATATGACACCCTGCCATGGGCTCAACATTAAACATAGATCTGGGATAGAGTAATATTTGTCCTTCGGCATGCCTCCCCATATGCCAAAGGCTTTCGACTAAAATAATGTGTGTGAGAGGAGATAATGAGGTTACAATATACTCAGGCAGCGATAATAATAATGATCCATATGCATATAAAAAATATAATTGAACCATAAATCAATAGAATAAATAATACCAAGTCATAGAGAAAGTATAAATAGACTATAAAAGAATAATTAATAAACACGACCAAATAAAATAATATCATATGTAGAAAAGAGTCCATACCATCCATACAAAAAAATAAACATTCACAGTCTCCCAGGGATGACGATCTGTACAAACATATATATGCATACTGAAAAATGGAAAACCAAAAGTAAACTGCACTAAAGTGATCCTATCTTAAAACCAAGAAAATGTACAATTGTAAAAATATAAATTAAAAATGATTTACGTTAACATTAAATAAATAATATTCAATCATTATGATCAATAGTTACAAGGATAGGATCACTTCTTCTAGCCATCACGAGTAATCTGAAAATATGATCCCGCAACAACATATATAATTTACCACAACTGCTTGTATATATATATCTTCATTTTAAAGTATCCACTGAATAATTCCCAGGGAATCCCCTAATGAATCTCTTAATAGGTTAACCCTTAGGTTTCACGTATTTTCATGTCATCTGATTCTCATGCATCAATCATATCACTTAAAACCAAATGGCACAACAAATCTAGTACATCATCCCCCAGACCACTTCTCAAAATATAACACAGTAATCTCAGAGGGTGAAGTCTCAAGAAACATATATATATATATATATATATATATATGTCCTCAAAATAATGATAAACGTCATCTCAAAAGTTGAAATCTATAAGCACAGTGATATTGGTCATCCCAATATCATATCCCAACGACCTCAAGTATCATAGCTACCCTCATCCACCAACCAATTGTCTCATCACCATCGACCAATAGTCTATAACTATCCACATGAATTTAATGTTGGGATCCCCCTAATAATTATAATGTTAAACACTTTCACCTATGAAGAACAACCTATAGGGGCCTCTACCCATATCGAGGGGTCAAAATGACCTCATCCAAGTCCTATTTGTGTGAACACAACTCCAAAGGTGTATTAGGAAACAAATAGTGAGAGAAAATTACCAAATGTACGTAAAAACCATCATATAGAACATCATTCCCCTACAATCATGTCACTAAATTTTTATGGTCAATATAACCTCAAGTACCAAGAGCCATGCAATCTCCCTGGCGATCACATCAACTAAATCAAATGGAAATGTCACCCCAAACACGAATTGGAATTACTATGTATCCTATGATTCAACCAAATTTAATAAATATGACACCATAATATAGGTTTTCAACACCAAATATATCCATAGTCCATTCCCTTCAAATTCCCATGGAACCATGTAATTTAAATATAATCAATTTTATTTAAAATAATATAAACACCCAAAAAAAATTACCCTTGTTACTCCTAGCTCCATACGTGGAATGAACACTATTATTGTAACTATATAATTACCATACCCATACCATAACATCATTTAATAATTTAAATAAATTATCTTAAAATTTTAGGGTATCTCTTGGTCAACTCACATGGTTCATATTGATCAAACCTTCAAAATTATCACAAAAACATGGAGGTATCTAGTAAACACTTACCATAATCTAGTAGGTTCATTATCATTTTATATCATCATCAAACATGGGAATAAATAGATGAAAATGTTGTTTTCGATGAACACCTTGAAAATAAGGAAAAATGGCCTATATGGATTTAACATTCCATATATAGAGATAATAAGACAAGGGAAGGAGGAATATATACGAAAATTCTGCTACACTTCAAACTATACTGAAAGATATCAAATCACAGAGTAGATAGATAATAAACAAGGATACCTTGGGATGAGGGGGAGAGACTCAATAATACCAATGTGCACCATTTCTATATGTGTAGTATAAACTGAATAGGGGGGAGCCCCATGGTGTCCCTTAAAAAACCCCTTCCTTAACAATAAAAATCATGTAACTGTTACACATAGTGTATTTTTTTCTTGATGTATAACCAAATTACATATCATTAATTCCTCTGGTCGACACCTTGATCACTATAGAAAATGAATATTATGACACAACCCATTAACATATTAAACATTCTGCAAATTATTTACATTCCATGTTAAACATGAAGGAGATACTTTTTTCAGCCCTTGTGTAAGAACATATATCTTTATATTATGTATGGATATATCTTTCAAGTTGTTCTTGAGGATAAAATAAGAAATGTAAATTCTCTCAATACACATCGGGTGCCGGGAAGCTGTGGGTAGCAGTGTACTGGCCATGTAACTACCAAGTACATGGCCGTGTGGGTGACTTTGAAGACCACCTAAAGTGTGGGATAGTTTAGGAACGTATATGGAATGTACATTAAATGAAAATATTATGTGATTTCCATATAATTTTATATATTAGAGTGGGGCTTAATCTCATTTATGGAACAATCTTCTTCTTCCGGTTTATTGTATAGAAGAGCGATGTACGACCGAGGATCTTATTTCTCTCCAGGTTCCTCCATTGAACACTGATTGAGTCATTGCTGGGTACGCTGGATTCCCATTGGCGAGTTCTCTCTTCTCCTAGAGCCTCTCTTCCTGATTTCTTCTCTCTCATGATTTATTTAGGGTTGAACGTGTTTGAGAATTTTTTATATCTACAATGATCTTGGCTTATTCAAGGGCCGACGTTTGAGTGTGTTCATCGTAAAACATCATTGTAGTTGGTCTGTGACTTTTGTTGATTGTTTTTGGATTATATATGGTTATAGTGACAAATAACCATGCTTAGCATATTGTGTGTCTTGAATATTAACCCTGATTAATAGCTGCTTTGGTTTTTCTGAAAGATAATGGGTTATTTCATATGTGTATGGTTCAGTTACTTGATTATCGATGTGTTTCCAATGTTTATACATTTATGGTTGTTGGGTTGAAGAAGCATGATAGACTTACTTTGTTTACCATTACTACTGTTATTAGGATGGATTTTTTGTTTATATGAGATGCATGTGTTTCATATTATGAATGTATGACGAAGGGGAATTGATTGAGATCGCATCCTGACGAATGGTCATTTAATTATGAATTATTGTAAGGGGTGAGAAGAGGATTTGACTACGAGAGCTATCTTGGGGCCATTGAAATGAGGGGTTATACCATGAGAGCTACCCAAATGGTCATTATTAAATGAATATTGGACATAGGGAACTGACTATGACAGCTTTCAGGGGGGTCATTATATTTTATTTTATTTAGGTAGACTATGGGGGTATTGACCATGCAAGCTACCCAGGTGGTCATTGTAAATGATTAGTTCCTTGTGTGACCAATGTGGTTTTTCTTTATGAGCATTCACATAGGGTCATTATTTATTAGACTGATGATATGTTAAACTATAAGGGATTGGAATGTGAGATCATTCCTATAGGATTGATCATAAATGTTTTTATGATTGTGTTGAATCTTCTAATCAAAAGTAGAAGTGTGAACTCATTCTTGATTGATTGTTTAGATGGTCTTCTGAGATGTCTATTGTTACCATTATACAGGGGGATACATAGCATAGTTTACATAAAAATGATATATTATTAAACATTTTGAATATTTTTTAAATCAAAATGAATGTAATTGGAAACTATAGGTTTTTTTACAAATCAGTACATCCTAGTTTATAGCATCATTTTTCATATTTTATCTATTTATATTAACTGACAATTAGACATAGATATTTTTGTTTTTTTCTACTGGGATTCAACTAACTCCCTTTTTGGTTCATGAAATTGGGCCCAAAATGATTATGTGGTCATAGGTATAGATAAGTGAAAGAACCCTTCTTCCTCTGGTACTTGATTGCTATCAGAGCTAGAGAGAATGAGACAAAGATGAGGATTGCGATGCTGTGGAGTTTATTTACTATTTTTAGTACTCCAGTTTTAGAATTGTATTTATTGCACCATGACTTTTTTGGATTCTCTCTTAGATACACGTGGAATGCCTCATTTATATATATATGTTACAGTTGTTTATACTATAAGTCTTCTTATATTTACATCTAGTGTGTTGTATTTCTGCTTCTTCTGCTGTTAAGTATTTGTTTCTGATGTGTTACCCTACAAATGAGGGTATGGTTTCCCCATAATCACACCCAAGTACCTCACATCATGTCAGAAACCTATAGAGTTTGGGGAAATGAGATAGAGGCCATGTGACCAACCAGGTAAGGGGCACCAATGGGTGGAACCTAGAACCAGGATGTTAAAAAGTGGTTTCATAGGTAGTTTATTTTCTACATTGACTTAATGTTTAGAGACTATAAACATGGATATGATGGAATGGGTAGTTGGTAAAATGGTGTACTGTGGAGTAGCGGACCCGAGTACAGGGAAAAGAAATGTAACCTCAAATATTTCATTTTCTTTTGTTTTGCAATTGTTATAGTTGATTTGATTTCATCGTTGGGTGGTTCACTTGTTTTGTGTTATTATCATTGATACTATAGAAGTTATATTTCTATTTGAACATGATTATATGAGGGTATTCCATATCATTCATCATATATGCACATTCTAGAGATCACATTTCATGTATTTTAATCATGCAATTAGGGTGCATTACAGATTTCATGCTGATTTGATAGATTTTGTGCTAAATATGCCTTTTATTGTGAAAACATCTGTGATTGAATACATTCTATTTGGATAGGAAATAGGAATATGTAAAATTTCATTTGGCTGGATGCCAAAAATTAATCCGTGAGGTGTTATGGGCCCTCTTGGATTTGAATTTGGTGGATCTTGTTTGATATTTAGTAAAACATTTTCTTGTTAGGATATGGATAAGGATGCCAAAATTTCATCAATGTTAGAATGGGATCTCACAGGTCGGAAATTTTTATGACTTCGAAAAAAATTTATTTTTTTATTGTTTTTTGAGAAGTTTTAGAGGGATACAATCCGGAAATGTAGACAACAAGGTGTGTGGTGTGATGAACACACACAAAGTGTTCTTATGTTATAGTAGAAACAACTTTTCTTATGTACACAACATGTACCATATGTACATGATGTGTAGTTCATGGTCTTGTGACCGACTTAGTGAGAAGAAACACGGGGTCAGGAAACTTCTTGTAGAACACACTGTGTCTAGGTTGTACAAACCGTGTGTAACAAACCATGTATCCAACCGTGTGACAATGATACACGTGGATGAAACATAGGCCTTATACACTGTGTCTAGCTAGTACATGCTACCTAGAGTTGACTGTGAGTCCTATTATTTGACCAATGACATAGGTAGAAGGAATTGAACTTTTACACACCGTGTAGAGTTTCATGTGTATCCAACCATGTCACTAAGGACACATGTAGAAGGAACTGAACTAATACACGTCGTGCATACAGGGAACACGCCATGTAGTGTTACCTGGGAGATAATATTGATGTTCTATACATGTATAAGTACTTGTGAAAGAGGTAGATTCTTGTACATGTCATTTCATAGGAGGAACACGATGTGTGTATGAGTGCAACATGATCAGGTTTTGAAGAGGAAAACACCATGTTATAAGATTAAGTGAAATTGATGTGTATGTGTTATACACGATGGGTGACCATATTTTGTAAAACATGAATGTTCATTATCATGTTCCATTCATTCACATAACTGTTTTGTACATCATAATATTGTACTGTGGTGTGCGATTGACCTTGTAGAATCCTGAAACCGATACATCCTCCAGTTGTACGCATGGTGAAGGGAAATTACTAGACACTAGAAAGAGTAGACCTGGGACTACCCACATATCCTCCCATGATAACTATTTTGGATTCTGTTATTATACCATATTCTGGTGATAATGAAAAATTTACTGAAAGCTCAATATCCTCGTACTTTTTCAATTTATAGAGGACCATAGGCTACAAAGTCATGGTTGGAGGCCATGATTTCTATATATGAGAATTAATAGATGCATCCATATTGGATGGTGATGATTTATACATACATGTTACATGATTCTCCAAGAGATGGTGGGATGTTATCTCATCGGTAGGAAATCATCCGAATATGGTTTGGGAAGAGTTCAATAGGAAAATCTATGATTACTTATATCTCGAGACGTTGAGGGATGATAAAGAACAAGAGTTCATGCATCTGGAGGAGTACACTCTTTTAGTGATGGATTACACTTCTCGTTTTAAAGTACTTCAGAACTATTCACCTATTCTGGGAGGTGATGAGTTATCTTTGACTAGGTGGTTTGATGATGGTGTCAGGCGTGTCATCGGATCACATGTTAATGTTTTTAAGATAACATCAATGACTGCTATAGTAAATCTGGTGTTCATTACCGAGCATAATCTGAGGGAGTTGGGAGCTGGGAGCCAAGGCGGTTTAGCATCCAGGGATGGTACTCCATCGAAATATAGCATGATGCGCCATAGGGAGCTATCACATGATGATTCATCAAGTAGCTAGGTGGTATTCTACCAGCGTATGAAGAGTGGGTAGATGAGACCTCTGTGCCAGAGAGAAAATGTTGATTGTCGAGTTTGCAGAAAGATGGGTCATCTTCATCATTTTTTCTAGGGGTTTTCAATAGAAATGAGTGATAGGGTTTCTATTACGAAACCACGTTCAGGAGTTGGACCCCAAGTATCTCATCAGATAGAAAATTGGAGTTTTTTTCCATTCAGGCTGAGGAGGAGGTCGTGGGTGTGGTAACAAGATGACATTTTTGCAATGACATTAGGGTGGATCAACTTAGGGTAGTGAAGTAGGGATGTAGGAAAGATGTAATGGTATGAAACTTTTAGTGGTGTATATCTTGCAGTAGTTGGAACTCATACGATCTACGGTGTGTAGTACAATTCTAGTTCCATTAGTATTATCTTATGATATTTTTTACACCGGGGCTTCGCATAGTTTTACATCTATTTCTATTGTGGAGATTCATGGGCCCTATATAATTACTACTAAGGATGTTACAATGCTAGATACTCCATTGGGAATAAATACGACCAGTTTACACTAGTTCAAGGAGTTCCCTCTTATGGTTGGTGTGTGTCACTATTTATGGGAACTCTATGTCTTAGAGATTACAAGCTTCAATGTCATTCTCAGACTTGTCTGGTTGTTTACCTTTCATTCCTTTGATGACTTCTATTCCCGAAAGGTGAGTTTCACCTCAGTAGTGGGTGGGTCTTTTCTACACAAGGGAGAATGGGATGTCCAAAAGAGAAGATCCGTACACATGTATCTTGGGTGGGGAGGAATTAAAACGTATATTTACAGTTTAAATCACGATGACCAACAGACTTTATAGATGGACATTCCTACAGTGGAGCATCATTTCTTGAATTTTTTTCCAGATGACTTTTCTGGTTTACCTATGGAGGGAGAGGTATATTTCCCTATTGATCATTTTCCAATAGCATCACTCATGTTCATTCCACCTTAAATGATGGATACACGAGAGTTATAGGAGATCAATAAGAAGTTAGAGTAGTTGAATCCAAATATTATAAATTAACCCAATACTTCTCATTATGATTCACATGTCCTTTTGCGAATATTGAATATGAGTCCCTTAGACATTGTGTGGATTACAAAAATCTGAAAAAGATGACAGTAAAGAATCGATATCTATTACCGAGGATTGTTGTATCTTTTATCATATTTGAGGAGATCGAGTGATATTGATTATTAAAGTGAGATCTGGTTATCATTAGATGCACATTAGACCATCATTTATAGATTTTATATCCTTTCAGGTTAGGTACGGTCTATATGAGTATGTGGTTATGTTGTTCGGTCTCACAAACACACTAGCATTTTTTTTAAAACTGATGAACCGAGTGTTATCTCCTAACATGGACTCTTTTATGGTTGTTTTCATGGATGATATCTTGGTGTACTCTCATTTTTGATACAACCATGCTACCTTTCTTTAGATCCATTCGAGTACACTATGAGAGAGTCAGTTTTTTTCAAACCTCTCAAAAGGCCAGTTTTTGATAGATCAGATTCACTTCTTGGGCCATGTAATCTTAGATATAGGAGTGTCAGTAGACCCAGTGAATTTGAGAGAAGTATTTTCATAGGATAATGTGAAGGATATCTTTTAGGAATGATGTTTTCTTAGGATGGATGGTTACTAAATACACATGATACATGAATTTTTATGCTTATTAGCTCCACAGACAGGTCAAACTATGAATGGTGAAATGTATATATGGAATGATTCATGTGATTCATCTTTTCTTGAGCTAAAAGAGAGATTTACATCATCACTGATATTGAATTTTTCAAATCTGGGAAAGAGTTATATAATTTACTGTAATGGATCTGGTATTGAGTGTGGAGTAGTTCTTATGTAGGGGTAATGAGTTGTTGAGTATAGGTCTCAGTAGTTGAGGCCACATGAGGGGAGTTACCTGATGCACGATCTCATGTATGTTATAGATTTTCATTCTTTATTCTATTTGGGGCATTATATTTTTGGAGAGAATTGTTTGGTGTACACTGCCTGCAAAACTCTAATGTATATCCTTATTCAGCATGATGTAAATTGGATACAGCAAAGGTGGGTTTAATGTTATCAGTATTTTAACATTGTTCTTATATACACTCTTGGGAATGTAAAGGAAATGGTTCATACATTGAGAAGGAGGACTCAGATACAAGAAGTTGAAGAGGCCAGTAGTGAGTGGCAGCTTATGTTTATGTTCTCTAAGATGTATTTAGAGGTTCATGATATACATGGGAAGATGTTTCTTTCAAATATAGTTATAACCTCATCTCTACTAGATCAGGTAAGAATGTGGAAGTTATCATATTCTGATGGGATAGTCTTATGGGAGAGTGTGTTAAAATAGGACCTAACTCTTAGGTGGACCATATACGATGATGATATCATTAATTTTAACAAGCATCCACGAGTGTCAGAAAACATATGCGGGGATCTGATGTGAGATTTTCAATCCTCATTTTCAGCAGTTTATCCTTGTATCACCAAGTTGTATCGAGATCTACATCATTAGTATTGGTGACTTGGTATGAAGAGAGAATATTATGGTTTTGTTATGATATGTTCTACCAGTCAGCAGGTGAATGTAGAGCATCGACGACCAGTAGGGCTATTACAACAGTTACCCATTCCTGATTGGAAATGGAATGATGTCGTGATGAATTTTTTGACGACATTACTGAGGTCTCCTCAAGGGAATGATGCATTTTGGGTTGTAGTTGTTAGACTCTTGAAGTTTGAACGTTTATTGATGATGGAGGAGACCATCAATGTTGATCAGCATGGAAGGTTTTACATCTGCGAGATTGTAGGGTTTCATGTGGTTATTCACACTATTATTTCAGATATGGATGCCTATTTTACTTATCATGTCAAGAAAGTACTAAACAGGGATTTGGGTACATAGATACTTCTAGTACAACATACCATCCTCAAACAGATAGACTATCTGAGAATACAATTCTAGTTTTGGAAGACTTGCACTGATCATGCTTCCTAGATTTTAGGTGAAATAGAGAGAGACACATACACCCAGTGGAGTTTTCCTATAACAATAGTTTTCTAGTGATGATTCAGATTGTACTCTATGTGGATTTGTACAGTAGTACATGCTGGTCACTACTATGTAGACTGCAGGCAGGACAGGCAGCTACTGCATAGTATCAGTAGAAATCATATGCTAATCGATGGAGACAACCTTTGGAGTTCGAGGTTGGAGATCATGAATTCACATGTGTCACACCGGGGTTGGGACATGGGAGTATTAGGAGACATGGGAAGATTTCCTCACGATTCATCGAACCATTTGAGATTTTAGGGAGAGTTATGTTGGTTTCAGATAAGTTTTAGTTACATTATAGGTACTAGGCTATGCATGATGTGTTACATGTTTCTCAGCTTTGAAATTACTTTTCAGACAGGAATATTGTTTTCCAACCCAATGAGGTTGGGTTGGAGGTGGGTGCATATTTTGAGGAGAACCCTATAAGGATTGTGGATCATAGCATGAAGGTTCTATATGGCATGTCTGTTAAACTAGTATGGGTTCTATCAGAACACATGCGAGTACATGACGAGACTTGGGATAGGGCGGCCAAAATTCGATCACAGCGGCCCGATTTCATTGAGGGTTTTTCTTCACCACCCTTGGAAGGGAAATTTGAGGAATAATTTCTTTAAGGGTGGTTGATTTTAAGAACCCTGATCTTCATTTTAGGTGTTGAACTTTTTTTATTATTGTTGAGGAAAAAGGATGAAATAGATATTTTTTAAGTTCAAATTGTGTACTCCATTGTACATGTAATATACCCAATTACCACATGTAGCTATTTACTGACCATGTAACAGCCAAGTACTTAGCTATGTGGGTGACCTGGAATACCGCGTAATATAGGGGCTAGATGAGGCTAGTACACAATGTGTACATTAAATGAACATGTAGTGTACTTTTACTTTTATTTTTTATATCCCAGTGGGGTTGAATATTGTTTACATGTCTATCTTCTTCATCCATGTATCATACAAGATAGCGACATACAACTGTGGAACATTGAGCTCATCCCGTTCATCTATCTGATCTTTGAGTGAGACGCCTCTAGGTGTCTTGGATTCTCACTTGTGAGTTATCTCTTCCCCTAGAGTCTCTCTTCTAGATTTCTCATCTTTCGTGAGTTATACATTGATGAATGTGTTTGACCTTTTTGTAGATCAATGTCTTTATATTCCAAATCAAGGGACAATGATTGAGATTGTTCATCGTTCAACATCAAGGTAGCCGTTTTGTTCCATTATATGAATGTATTTGGATTACATATGCTTAATGTTTTGAATAGAAAGGTTTTAGGTAATGAAGGTCATTAATATTAACAATGTTTAATACCTTCTATGGTTTGTCTGATAGAGAATGGTTTATTTCATAGGTGTAAGGTTCAATACCCTGAATAGGGATGTGTTTCCCATGATTAACTATTTTTTTCCACTGGGGCTTAGAATAATGTTAGGATTTATTTTTTTCCATGACTAAAATAGTTTGGATGAAGTTGTTGTTTATAAGAGATTCATATACTCCAAATTATGAATGTATGACCTAGGGTAATTGACTGTGATAGCTTCTCGTGGTAGTGTAATATAATTATGGATTTTTGTTATTGTTGACTATATGTATTGACTATGAGAGTAGTTGTGGTGTCATTGACCATAGGGGTTAGACTGTGAGATATACCTAGAGGGTCATTATTAAATGAATATTGGGCCATAGGGAATTGACAGTTATAGATTCTATGGGGTCATTCTATTTTATTATAACAAGGAAGACTAAGGGGGTATTGACCATGAGATCTACCAAGACGGTTGTTGTAAATGATTATTGCCATGTGTGTCCAAAGGGGTTAGACTGTGTGATATTTCTCATAGGGTCAATATTTGTTGAATTGATGATATGATAAACATGAGGGAATTAGACACTGAGAAAATTATAGGAGGGTTTATCTAAAATGATTGTGTGATTATGATGAGTTTTCCAACCCAAATCACACGCTTGGACTCATTCATGCTTGATTGTTAGATGGTCTTCTAAGGAGTCTATTTTTACCATTATAAATGGGCATACAGATCACATGATATATCCTAATGTTACATTATTCATTTCTTTGAATAATTTATAATTGAAAATGAATGTACTTGGAAACTGTAGCATTTATTACTCTTTAGAACTTCTTATTTTATTGCATAATTTAGCATATTTCTAGCTACATATATTCACTAACATTTAGGGAAAAATATTTTTGTTGTTGCCTACTGAGATTCATCTCAAACCCCGTTTGGGTCATGATTTTGGGACCAAAATGATTATATTCGTACAAGTATAGATAAGGGCAGACACACTTCTTCCTCAGGTACTTGATTTCTATCAAAGCCTTAGAGCACGGGACCAAGTTGAAGCTTGTGACGCTGTTGATGTTTTGAGTACATTGGTTTTAGTATTATATTACAAGCATTGTAACTTGTCTGCATTAGTTCCTTGATACATGTGACATGTATCATTTATATATATATATATATGATTTAGTGGTTTATACTATTATTCCTCCATAGTTTACATTTGTTTTATAGTATTACTTCTTATGCTATTGTTTACTATATATTTCAACTGTGTTACTCTGTAAATGAGTGAATAGTTTCCCCACTATCATACCAAAGGCCCTCTCATAAATTTGATAGCCTCTGGAAATTGGGGAAATATGCTTGAGGCCATGTGACCACCTAGGAATGGGGCTCCTTTGGGTGGCATCAGAAACCGAGACGTTACAACATTCTACCCATCCATCATTTGTTGTTCTCCCAAAACCCTTAATACTTACACCTAATCATAAAAGCTAAAATTTATCTAGAAAACCATGAAATAAAAAACCTGGGAGTTATAATATCCACATCTCCTCATAACTTGTCTCTGAGCAATTCAGATTTACCAAGTTGTGGTACCAATGCTACCCATTGCATCACATCCACACGGTCTGTTATTGGTCATAAAGTATCTTTTCAATTTCCATCAATTCATTACCCCCTAAAGGATATATCTATCTAGTGGTTTCCTACACTAAATAAAACATTCAAGTGGTCCTCCGACCAGTGATGGACTCAAAATTATTCATGTGTTACCTGGTCAACACTGGACCTCATATGGTTCTCAAGACATACCCCTTAAATATTTGGGAGCCATAGAGTCATGTATCTCACCAGATGCCCATATCATACAATTTCCATGTATAACAGTAAAAAATATCACATATCATAAAATATCAATGCAATCCTACATCATATATAAATATGAATTCTCATAAAATTTTTGACACCTTAGCACCTCATACATAACATGATTCACACTAAATCTCAAATGCCTTTTCACCGCACAAATAAACCTCATCCCATTGTTTCCCATAATATGGCCCAGTTCTAACACACCTCTTATATATATATAATGCATCAAAACTAATTCCATCAATGTAACCCATTCTTAGTTTGTCCAAAAATAGAATCAGTACTCATCGTGGACCAGTATTGGAAAAATATAATCGGAAATACCCTAGTCACACCGACAACATACCTCTAACTACAGTAAGATATGAATTATCTTCTACACCTAGAATATGCATGCAACTAACAAAAAACTAAACAGCTGGAGCCGTAGCCTCACTATAGTGTTGTATAACCACCAATCAGTATTTTTTGTATTTTGAAAAGAATCTTTTAAGGGTAAGTGTGAGCCTTACAATTTCAACCAAAATACACTATACTATTGTATAATCCATTGGAAACTAACCCCATATTTGGGTCCCACTTTCCCTACCATGAGATCTGCTTGGAACTGAATTCTAGATACCATATACTAGTTCCACTCATATTATATCCTTAGATCCATAAATCATCCTTGGTCCATTGCACACAAGTACCCATGAATTATTCATACTGAACCTCTAAAGAATCTAGATCTGGCCACATGATCGACACTCATTTGGGGGACACTCGTACCGTGTTTAAACATGTCATCCTGCTCACATTAGAATCAAACCAATTAAGTTGACTCCATAGTGGTGTACATGAATCTCTATCCTGACTATCCTATAGCGATTTATCACATCCCTTATTTTTTCTACCTGAACCATGACCACTAAAATAACCTGACCCTATCAATTGGATCAAAGACGACTAGTCATTCAAATCTATCTCATCTATTAGTTCCTAGTAGAATGAATCTAAAATTGGCATCCAAATTAATATATTCCTTTTCCTCTCGAAGGTATTCCAGATTCCATCCAAAAACAAAGAACCCTGGGGATGTCACCACACACCATGGTAGTTGAAATATATGACAGGTATGCGGGGGTTGGTGTAGAGAAAATTGCAGAGATACGCCTTCTAGAGAATAATGAACTCAGGGTATCAACCGACCCTAAGAGTGTTTGGGAGGATTTTTTCAAATAACCTGACCTTGAAATAATTCCAAGACAGTACCTCCTGTCTACCCACACGTACCTATACATTACACCAACGCTTTTATGATCATATGATCATGTACATCATCAGATTCACCCTCCAACTTGTGGGTGTCTCGATCTAGTGAGAGAAGATATAAAGAGACATGTTCTAGTTTAATTCTTCTAGAAACTCACCTTCACCCTAATATAGTAATGAATATTGTTACTGGAACTCAAGAGTTAGGCCTTCCATATGTGGATTGCTCCAAGGGTTCCCCTGTTGAGGGCTTGTATAACATGAACATGGCTATTCCCGAGTTAATCATCCATCCAAGGCCCAAAAACATCCATATGTGGTCATACCACCTGTAATAGTTTCTGTACCTATGGCTCATGATCATTCTGAAACTCTAGGGACTCTTCCCAACAATCAGGGGCCTCAACCCCTGCATTTTCTTGCTTCTACATATCACCACCCTATGGAAACTCCACTAGTATCCTTTAAGTTGTAATCCCAATGAACACTAATACAATATTCAACCAACCATATCAAAATATATATATATATATATATATATATATATATTCATATTTCAGAGTAGTAATTCTACAAAAAGAATCGCATCTCACCGCCCTTACACTCCCCTATAGTAACTTCTCACCCAATATGAAGCCTCATGGCCCATCACCAAACCATGTAGAAGTCAGGTGTCATGTATAACATAATATCAGGGTCCCTTTTCATCCCATAATAGGTACCAGGAATGAAATTTCATTTTTCAATATGAAATAGCTAATTATAATGCCATCTAAGAGGCTATAAAATGAAAACATTGTTTATCTGTTTTGTTGACACGTTAAACATATCATCCCTACCATCATCCATTCTTATCATTATCATGATTTTGATTGATGTATCATATATCCAAATGATGAAGGATATTATAATATCCCCAAATAGGCTATACAAGAAAAATCTATTTATCTTTTTTGTTGACACATTAAATAGCTCACACCAATCTTCTTCTGTTCCTAAATTTATCGGGGTCATGCACATATATAGGTATCTCATTCATATAAAAACATAGATAATATAATAAGGCTAACATTAGACC
The DNA here is from genome assembly GCA_963277665.1 of Viscum album. Taxonomy (NCBI): domain Eukaryota; kingdom Viridiplantae; phylum Streptophyta; class Magnoliopsida; order Santalales; family Viscaceae; genus Viscum; species Viscum album. The sequence goes on along the minus strand of OY728121.1, from coordinate 196,044,872 downwards.
CACATACCTGGATTGGATAAGTAGAATACAACCAATAGAGGCTATGAATGAAAAAATTGTTTGGCTTATTTGTTGACACGTTGAATATCACAACCCCTCTTAGAGAAATCTAGGTTCCCAATGAAAATCTACTGCAAGAATACCACATATGATCCTAAGTGACTATATTGATTCAAAATCAATCCTCCATTGCCATATTGTGTCGTTGGTCAAAATCATAAAATAGATAAAAATCACATCCCTAGGCACCACTTAAGGTTGTTGTCAAATAACCTATAAAATTGAAAAGAAATGCATCAATTTCCCACCCATAGAAACTTAGTCTGTCACTAATTCATGGGGTTACATGCACCCAAACATGAGCTCTCTAACGATTTTTGATTACATCATAGTCTCCAATCAATTATAAGTCAAATATTAAGACATGCTATAATAAAATCATTTCAAATCATTTCTAACACAATAAGATGGTTACCATTTTATAGCCTGTATTTTCATGTATCAAGACATCCCCAAGAAGAACACACACTATTACCAATTATAGCACCCCAACATGGACTCTACTCTAAATAGTTCTCCAGGAAAGAGTACCATTAGGTCTAAGGAATTCATCCCCATACACCAATGAATTGTGACTTTTAGTGATGATGTATGAGCAGATATTGTGGAGAATATAATCCAAGGTGGTGAAAATAATAATGGTCTATATGTTTATAAAAAACATAAGAGGACCATATTTCAATAGAATCAATAAAAAAATCATAGAAGAAATATAAATATATACCCACAGAATAATAAATAAAAAAATACCAATGGAAATAGTCCCACATGTTGAAAACATTCCTATAATGATATATACAAAAATAGAGAAACAAGGTCACATGGGTATGTCCATCATTGCCTACACATATAATCTGGTTGACCAAAAGGAATCTCAAAGGTAAACACCTGTTGAGTTATGAAACATTGGATCCCTTACTATCCATCCCATGTGGAATGTCCAACCTGACCACTAATGACCATCTCTTGATCCCAATACCATACCTGAACATAGATTAAAATGTCTACAGACACCTCAAAGTGAATGTGTAGGGTATTTGAACAAATCTCAGCAGACCACCACTAATTTATTCTTAGACTAAATCAATGAAAATGCAGGGTGTTTTAAAAATATAAATAATAATAATAAAAAACATGAACATTCATTACATAATCCACTTCTCATGTGTTTATCAACCATAAAAAAATCACCTTCTTTATAAATGACAAATAATATATTAATATGTTCCCTTAATAATATATATAGCTTGAAAAACCAATCTGTATATATGTATCCATAATGGGGAGGACCACGGAAGAAAGCCCATTGAATTCCTTAATGAGTCTCATAATAGGTGAACTATTACTTTTCACTTATAGTCTCATCAAAGGATCATAGAACCATCAATCATGTCACTATAGTACAAATAGAATGCCCAATCATGTACTTATTCCCCCAGACATCTGCATAGAAAAAAACAATGTTAGCTTCAAGTCCCACATCATGAGGCATAGTGATGTCTGCGATTCAAATAATGATCACCATTGGCTAAACAACCGTAGTCTGAAGGTATTTTGATACCCAACCCAATATATCCTATCCAAATTACCTCATGTGTCATAGAGATCCACAACCCCCAAATAACGGTCTCATCATCATCCAATGATGGTCTATTATCATCAACATGGATTTCAATAGTGAGAATATCATACTAAAGTTTATTTTCACCACCATCACAAAATCCCCATAGTCTATGGGGGCCTCTACCCATCACAAGTGTTTAACAGACCCTCATCTTAGTCTCATCATTGTGATCACAAATCCAATGGTGCATTAGCCAAGAAACAGTGAGTGAACTAACCAAACATACCTAAGGAACATAATTTGGAACATATTGACCCTACAACCAAGTCAGTAAATATAGATTGTCAACACCATGTCTTGTACAGAGAGCTAATACCTCCAACGGACAGCCACATCACCTAAATCCGACAACTATGTATCTACAACGAATGATCAGCATCACCCATGTATATCTGACCTCACCCAACATCACGAACTACGCCACCCCAATAAACGTTCTAAACAAAACCTTAATCAATGGACCATGTCCATCATTTTCCCTTTGATCAAGAAAATCTAATATAATAAATCCTATTTAATTTAAATTAGACAGCATGCCTAAACTGCCCAGGTTTGTCCAAGCCCCTTACCTAACTTGACCACTTGTATTGAAACTAGAGAATTCCCATAAGCATGTCATATAATAATGTATAAATATAAATAAAAGTTTTTTTAATTATTAGGGACACTCATAGTCCACTAAAATGGAACATGTAACTGGACCCCCAAAACAAATTAGAAAAGACTGATAATTATAGAAACCAATATCCTCAAACTAGTAGGTGATCACTCAAATGTACCATATTCTAACATATACTAGACCATAAGCCATTTTTTTAGAATAATTACAAAAAAATAGGGAAACATTTCTTACACAGATATAACATTCAATATGTAAGGAAAATAGGAGAAGGTAAGAAATATGATTAATGGGCATATTGCTACATTTCCAAAGAGACTGATGGAGCTTATATAGAAAAATGATATGGATACCTATGGAATTCGGGAGAGCCACAATGAGACCATTGAGATCCACACAATTGCAGAAATAATAAAAATAATAATGGAGGACTGATCCTCCAATGGATCATTTAAAAAACAACCCACTAATTAATAATGTATCTTTTATGGATGATGTAGCAGGACCATGAATTTTAATCTAGTTACAGAACATTTTTCCCTAAATTAATTTTATAACCGTACATCACCTTCATTTTCATCTCTTTTCCATCAATTTAATAACCCATACCATCATTAGAGTAATTTAATTTTTTAACTATATTTTTAAATGAGAAAACTAACATAATTTCGTAGGAGTAATTATTAATTCCATTTTTTAATTAATAACATATTATAAAAGCGAGTAAATCAAATTTTTATTATGAATTATTTAATGTTCTTTATTATATCAATTGTAACTTTCATAGAATTCCAATACTTGTGTAGTGATAGTAGAACTCTTCCCACCATTGTATTTTGTTTATAATGTTTCCACATGTGGAGACATCAAATTTAGAATCTCTCTGATCATATGAAATATTTTACTTACAATCACATTTTACACCATTTTTAACTCTAGATAATAATCTAGTAACATGATAAACTTATTTCATTTTAACTTATTTGTACCATAATATGAACCATTAAATATTCTCTAAATAGCATGGGTAGTTTTTCATGATGAGACGTGAATGAAAATATTTTGGATAATAACAGAATAGAAAATATTAATGTTTTAATATTTGATAACATAAATATATTCATTTTTAAAAATGGGAGAATTATGATCATACTCATGGAATTTATATGGTTTTACCATTAATTCAATATTCGTAAAACTTATCTACATAAGATTATATTATAACCAATCATTCTAGTATCAATCGCAATTTTCATCAAAAGTAGTACCATTTATAGAATCAATCAATATTTAGATCATTAACCCACCCGATTAAATGATGATATAATTAAATGGTTAATTATATAATAAGGTTTAGAAAATATATATAGAAAAATGAAAATTAATTGATATAAATTATATGGTCTTGTATGGGGAATGAAAGAGAAAATATTTGGGTGGAATTGAACAATATAAAATATAAAAAATAATAATATAATAATTAATAATTTGATGGATTTTAAGTATTAATAATTCAATAATAAACAATAATATATGTTATATGACAGGAGACTTTGAATAACAATAAATATTAATGGAGAATAAGTGATTTTTGTAGTAGTTAAGATCAAAATTATCATAAGAATATTCTTCACAATGATTTACTCCAGGATAGGTATGGTATATATAAATATACCACACAATTTTTGGAGAGTGTCATTTATTGAGAAATTAATTTTTCAACAAATGTGAAAAAAAACCCCTAACTTTTATTCATGTCACGACCTGTCCCCCGGGACCCATATCATGACTACCCCATGCCCATCTTCCATAGGCCAGGGGCTGGAAACAAGCACCAAAGGCGTAAATCCCAAACCTGGGAAGGCATTTCCATTATAAATTGAACAAACGGAACAGAGTATGAAACTGGAAGTAAAAACCAAATATAAATGGATACCAAAGAGAGGTTTTAATGTAAAGGGGTCTGGAAATACAATCTCAACATTATAGTACAAGGAAATAGAAATTTACAAGTACAAATGAAAGAAGATGTAAAGCAGGAACTAGGTCTTCCTCCGGGGTTCCTAGATGAAGGGTACGTACAGATGGCCTCCTCAGCACTTGACATTCTTTCGTCCGCTCCGTACTCTGTCACACTGAGTGGTCCACCTCTGGTTACCATTCAGTCATGCTACTCTCTACCTCATTCAGCGCTGTCTGTCATCTGCAACCAACACAACCAGGTGCAGGCAAAGGCCGTGCAGGGGTGAGTGTAACAATACTCAGTAGGGATCTCGAGACCCTCAAAGCCTCACTAAATCCAACAAGGATAAAAAAAAGAATGATATCAACGGATACCCATCACATAGGTATATTCCCATACATATACCTAAGTTATCTAGTAACCCATCTCATTCATGAGGTAAACATAAAAGTCATTGACTCTGCTCAAAACTAGGATTTTGTTCTAGGGGGTTGTATCATGTAACAACCCCAGTCACACTGTTGGAACCTCTAATGATTGTGTACCCATCCTCTATCGAGTATAGTGGTCTGGCCGCATCACACAGAGGAACTTCCCACTATCCTGGACTACTTTGGTACTCCTCCTATCGAGTACCGTGGGTCTACGGTGTCACACAGAGGTGCTCCCCACTGTTGGTCTACCACGTCACACAGAGGCGCTGACCCTCATATCCTATTGTGGTACTCCTCCCGTAGAGTATTGTGGGTATACTGTGTCCTAAAGAGGGGCTCCCCTCTATGATCCTCCCACGTCACACAGAGGCACTTCCCACTGGGCTAGTCAAAACACTCAGAGTCGAATGGTCAGCAGTCGTCAGGTCTCAGCCAACTACTAGGTATCTGCACTCTACTCGCTCATCTCTGGGAGGATCCACTCAATGAGAAACTGGTCAATACTCCAACTGTCATGAAGTCCCATGTAGAAGTATCTCAAAGGTCCTCCTCGTCATAGGGGTATCAACTCAACAGACGGAGCATCAATTAGACGCCCGGTCTAAGAGTTATTGGTATTTCCGTTCGAGGGGACCAGTTGGTTTTTAGGATTAAACCAACCTGAATGCATCCCAACTGTGTCCAAAGCTCAAATGGGGTATTAAAAAATAACTGACTCACTACAAGATTTCTGTTGGCACAGATGGTTCGTCGATCAGACACCCGTAGCCCAAGATATGGAGGCAAAAGTGTTAATGTGTCAAACTGGTCTGGGTCTGGTCTGACAATGTCGGACCAACCCGACCCGATCCGGGTCTGGACCGGGGTCCGACCCACTCCGAGAGTTAGAGCCAACCCAAGGGTCCTGCCTGACCCAAGGGGACGGCCCGACCCGGGTGCAGCCCGGTCCGAGTGGGTGGCCCAACCCGAGGGGGCGGCCTGGCCCGACGGCCTGCGTGGCCTGACTGGCTGGAGGCCCGGCTGGCCGCATCCAGGGAGGAAGGCATGCACCCCTGGCTCCCAAATGGTTTATCAGTTCAGGTGGGGACCCAAACCAGTGCCAGGTGGCACCGTTCCAGATCACCAGGGACCCTCTGGGTCCCACTCATCCTGGTTGGCATAGCGGCCAGCCGCTCTCCACCGCGTCCTGCCCCGGCCGCTACTCCCTCCACCTCCGTGCATCACCCTGGCTTCACACACCCTCCGTCGTAGCCCCGCCTGGCCACCACCTCCGGCTCCTCTGATCGGCATGACAGCGTCGTGCCCACCGTCCGACCGCCGCAGCCCTCCTCATCGCAGCCCTTCCACCTGCGTGGTGCGACGGCAACACACCTCTCCGGCGACCCGTCGGCCCTTGTGCCGCCTAATTTCTTCACAGCCAGCCCGACGCCGGTTACGTTGCTCCGTCGCGGTCCATCGTTACTGGGTCACCGTTGTGCTACTGCTACCATGTACAAATGAGAACAAACAATAGGGGAGGGAAAGGCCGTGTTCGTTCGGTCTGAGCCCTCCACGTTATTTTGACATGAATCGGCAATTCACATTCAATAAATTGAACAATGTAGAATGGGAACAAAATCAACTCAAATCCCCCTACCTCGTATAATGATGATCGTTTGATGAAGTCATGGAAAAGTGGTGTCGATTTGTCAAAGTCAGAAAAGGAAGAGGATATCTATTGTTGGCGGATGGCCATTCAGAGGTGAAAAAGTCGAAGACGGTTTTCTTCGTGGTCAACTACTTCTCTATTGACATAGTTGAAGATGGAAGATGGTCTTCATCGTTCTTTATTGGAGAGGGGCGTTCTTCATTGGAAGATGTAGTTCACCAAGAGCTCCTCCTCTCCTTAATTCACCCAACAAAAAGTATGAAGTATGGAAACGAAATAATAGATGGAAACGTCTTCTATTATATTTTATCACAACAATTCAAAATGTTGTGTTAAATTAAATGAGACAAACCATTTAATTAATGAGGGGGTGTAGGTTCAAATAAATGGTGGGGAAGGTGAAGAGTTTTTTGCCCCCTTTATGAGAAGTTAAGGGGGTTTAACGCTCGTGTGGTCCCCACCAAAGATATCGTCCCAATGGAGGTTATGTGAAGGTGGGCCCCACCACTATAACCTCCTATGGGAGGTTAGGGTGTAGTGGACCCCACCACTAACAACCTCTTGGTGGTTTTAACAACCTCAAAAAGCTAACTCTTATTTTTATTTATCTTTATTAAAAACCGCAATATCTAACTTCCTTTCTCGATCATCTGCCATCGAGGTGAAAGCCTTCTTAAGAGAATATCAGTGCTGTGAGCTCAACAATGCCCTCAAATTTCAATTCCGAGCAGCGGTTCAAATGTTATAAAATTCCACTTGTATATTTACTGAACGTACCCAAACAAAACATCAGAAATTGATTCTGGGCACACCGGGGCTCGGAATCAAGTGCCATAAATTTTTGCGGACTCGTAAAAAAATAAATGAATTTAAGAGAAAAAATATTCCACATTATTTCCGGGTCTTTACAATTCACATGGAAGTATAAACCTAAAACCATCTTTTTAGAGTGGATACAGAACCAACCATTACTTTTTCCAGGTCATTAGAACATGTGTATGTAATTATTATTTTTATGTTTTCACCAAAACCACATATCATTTAAAGGAGGTATTACTATGTGTGAGTAACTATATAAATAATTAATGTGTATGAAAAGAAAACACAATTAAATGAATAGAACAATTAAACAAAAGAAAGGAAATTAAAGAGGTTATTGGGTTTGAAAAAAATAGACTGTTCAATACATAGTAGGTAAGAATGATGTAGCTAAAGTTTTATATAATGGTATTATATAAACATTGCATCTTTTAAAATTTTCAGAACATCAGTTTCCTTTGATGGAGAATGTGTAGTTAAACTACCTAATTAATTCAACTTTTATAGAATTACCAATAATGAAAATTTTCATCTTCAACATTCTCTATCAATTTTTTCCCATATTAATCATTAATTATAATGTTTCTAAAATCTTATGATATCATATATTTTTATAGTTATAATAACATAAATAAATTCATTAATCAATGATAAATTCTTTATAATTATCATAATTTAAATCAAATAGTGTAACTACTTTAATCTTGAATAATAACATCTTCAATAATCCTAACAATTTGAATTTTTTAAAATCCTAACCTATATTAATTGTTTTATATTAGGATTGATAATAATATCATAAATGATGATAGATAATTATTCACACACTACTATATATAACAGTAATCTCTTTTATCATTTGAAACATTTACATTTGAAAACCTTAACTGTTAGTAAATATTTAAGTGTAATATTTTAATACACAAAGGTCTAACACCTTACGTATATAACCAAACTCTCAATATGTAAGACAATTTCTTTTGAAACTTCCAAAATAAACTTCTTATTACTCGTATATAATAATATTTTGATATTTAAGATTATTTCATAAATATAAAAATGTATATTATTTTTATAGATTTTAAATTCTATGTAATAAATAATAGTAATAATTAAATATGGTATTGTCATTTACATAATGAAAATTTCAAGTTCCATCTTACATAATATTCTTCTCTAATAAATAAGTGTAAATATTATCTTCTATTATAATATATATGGAAAATTTTTTGATATATAAAGGTCCTATAAATTGGAAAATACTTCTACATAGTATTTATGAAAATAATAATGAATAACAATATAATTAATATTATACGCAAAAAATAAATAAATAAAAATATATAATGGGGACATTTTATTACAAAAAAATTATTTTTTTTCAAGGTTCTACTTGATAATATTTATCATTCTTTTATAGTAAATATTTTATTCTCATCAAATATAAGATACACAAATATTATAAATTTATATGTGAAAAAATATATTATCTTGAATTAATTTTGAAAAATTGATAACATAACAGTCCTAATAATGGGAATATAAAATTTAATAAAATTAAATTTAACCATTTGCTAGAAAATGAGGAAGATTTTCATAAAAAGTGTAATGAAATTTTAGAATAATGTGAATCTGAAATGAAAAACTATAGAAGATATTATGAGATTGGTAATAATTTGAATTGAAGAATCAATTAAGTTCAAACAAGATCATACTTATATACTGTTAGAAGACTAGTGATATATATGAACCCATGGAAACTATTTTTTTTAATAATGAGATAACTGATGTTAAAACAAGATGTATGATGTTTTCAAAACAAATAATTAGTTTATCTAATGAAGATCATAAATAGTTTTATAAGGATTATTAATATGGGAGGTAATAAAAATACAAGAAAGGTTAAATTGATTAGATTCATAAAAAGTATCCATGGGAGTTCATTTTAAGTATAGAAAATAAAAAATCAGTAAATAAAAAGTTGGTCATAGGAAGAAGAATTAATTAATAATGCATAATTACATTAAAAAATATGGAATAGTCTAAAAATTATAATCCAAATTAATTGAATAAAAATTTATTAATAAATTTTTATAATGTTTATTTAGGAAATTATTTATTTATTTCTAGCCACAATATAGTAAAATATTTTTGTGGGATTCTAATAATATAATAAATGTGATATTTTCTGGAGATTAGAAATTAAATTTCTATATTTGAATACCATACCAATTATTTAAATGAATTTTATAAAAAAATAATTTCAATTATGGAAAATAAATTTTGGGATGATGAAACCACCATGTTATTTTTATTTGAGGCTTGATCAATTTTTGAACAATTTTTCATTACAAATTCATGAGATTCATCATAATTAATGTGTTAAAAATTAATGATATAATAAGAACATGACTATAATTTATGTGGATGAAATTATATTTTGATGCACAAATTATGGTCAACATATGAAATTCAATATATTCCTAAAAAGTGAATTCAAAAGGTCTATGACTGGTGAATTAACATTTTCCATGCTATGAAGGTCATTAAATAAATGTATGTTTCATTAATAACATAGTCAAGATATTTATTGTGAATTTTATAATGGTTTGATATGCAATTGATTAAATATTTGAAAACACCACTTTTTACCGAAAGGATATTATCATTGGATTACGAAGAAACAATGATTGAGATAATATACAAAGTAAATTAACTATATTAATGTTATTTATAATCCTATCAAGAAAATAAGTTTTTTCCCAAATGTAAACTATTCTAGTATATATTTTATGCTAAATAAATCAATATTCAAGTTGTAAAAATGAAACATTGATATATAAAACGCATGATAGATTTTCTATTGTTTGAAAAAGGGTCAAATAGAAAATGATCAATAAGATATATTGATGTTGATTGGGATAGTTCATTGAATTATGGGATGCAAACATCAAGAATTGTATTTTTTATTTGATAATTTTTAATTTGACTGATAAATTGGTAATATTATTCAATATTACTATATTATATAATTTGTTCTATTTTTAACCTTATCAAGCATGCCGCTATCTCTCTTTCATGAGGAAATAATTTCAATACACTAGTATTTATGGAAATTATCCTTTTTCAAACAAATGTTATAATTCAGTTTCTATAAATCAAACAAAAAAACCTGACACAACATTAAATAATGGTGTTTTTAATGACAATGTTTCATTTTATCACGGGGAATGTGTATTGGGTTATTGAAAAATTAGTATATATGAATGTTGATGATTAATTTTTCAAATTCATTAAATGGAACTATCTAGAAAGAGTTTTGATAAAAATTAATTATCTTTTAGTTTTTAATCAGATCCATACAATTTATGAAATAGAGAAGAAACATGACTTATAAAATAATTTATTTTTCAATACTCAAAAGTATTCATGTGTCATTTTTTGTATGTGGTGTATGAGAAAGTATGTTTATGAAATTAATTGATTATATAATGGATTCCTTATATCAATCATAATTATGTTCTATTTAATTTTGTTATAAAATCATGAAAATAATGAAACTTATATATGGAGAGATAATTAAGTTGTTTCATAGGACTTTATTATATGACAAATATGTGTGTTTTTGAAATAATGATTTTTCTAAAATGAATAATTTTTTAATCAATGAGTAATAGATACTTTTTTAGAGATATATAAATATTAGAATATGGATAAAAGATATTCTATTCTCTAAATTTGGTATTTCTAGATTTAATGATGTTTTTAAGATGATGAATTTTTTTATCAATTTTTAATCATTTCATTTAGGACTTTATAATGATAAAAAGGGTGGATCACATGGGATTAGAGTAAATTATTTAATAATAATTGAGAATTCCCACAAATATATTCATCTAAATTTGGATATGACTTGAAGTTTTTTTGGGATGATAAAAGAGTAATATTTAAAAATGTATTTTTTCATTTAACCAAAATGGGGAGATTTACTAAAAATAAAAAAATAAATTAACCTATTTTTATTGGAATAATGTGATTGGGAATACCTAGATAAAACTAAAGAAATTATTATTAATTAATGATATCGAATATCATGGGTTTTAGATTATTTTTATGAGTTTTGAAAAAACAATTTAAAATTACTCCATAATTAACATTAAATGGTTTCATGAATTGTTTTATAAAATATTGGCTATTAAGGGGTTGAACATTATGATTTGGTTATTTTTGTGTACTAATTCTTATTAAATCTATATGAAATATTTTTCCACAAAGGGATATTATTACGTCATGTCATTGAACATAAATTTCAATCACAAATGATTCATTTAACTATATGGATTACAGGATTATGATACGCTCACAATGGGATTCAATGTTTTATTAATGAAAAAATTTATAATTAGTTTTTTTCATTAATTTAATTAATGTGATTATTGACATTAAATATTTGATGGTTATAAAATTTCCGGATTAAATGTATTATATCCTTAAAAATATCATCACCCCAAAAAACATCTTATAATAAGACTTCCATTTTCATTATTTATATAAACTAGATTACGGATAACCAAGTTTTTTCTTGGATGTTAAATCATTAGTTGTAAAAAATTTATGATTCAAGTTACACCATAAAAGAGTTGATATATACTTTTTTTAAATATTAAATAATATTCATATTTGTAAATCTTAAGATGTGGAAATATAATATAATTTTAGCCTTATTGATTTTATGATTGACTAGTTTAAGGGAAATATTTGTTTCATGATCATTGAGGATATGAATTACCTAGAGATAATTTCTCCATTAATCATTGTAGGAACACAGAACTTCTATCCATGTATGTTTTTCCTTTTTTGCTAATTTTTAAGGAAATGAAGAAAATCTGGATATTTTCAAAGTACACGTTAGGTACTTTCTAAGTACACGTCGGGTACTACGATGCTGCTGGAGGTCGTGTGCTGGTCATGTCATGGCCATCCACAGGACTATATAGGGTTGACTTGGAGGCCGCCTAATGAGGAGTATGGAAAAGGTGAGTACCAACCTTGTACTCCAAAAGTACTTGCCGTGATTTTATTTTTTTCCATTAAACACACTGGGGTCACGTCTAATCACTAGAAACCTCTCCTTTTAGGTATCGTTTGGATGATAGCTCCTTAACATCTAAGGATCATCGAAAAACCATTGGGTTCTCATCCGTCCTCTGAATCTAACTCCATCGATTGTGTTGAAATTGCATCGGTGAGTTCTCTCTTCTTCGAGAACTTCATTTTATGATTCCTTATCTTTTGAAAGTTATCAGGGGTTGATTTTTCTAGACATTTTCATAGATCTATGCTGTTATAAGGTGATTCAAGCCTTGTGGTTCAAGTATATCAATCTCCTAACCTCAACGTAGGTGGATTGTGCCTTTCTGTAGGTAGTCTTTGAGTATTTTTTGAAAATTCCACCAATACCCTTGAATGGGATATTACATGTTTACCATTTTAGCCGTATTGATTGACTGCATTGATTTTATGCTAGAGAAGGGGATTTTGATTGTGTTTTTGGATGATTTTTAGGCATTGGAAGTGTTATCCATGCATGTTATTACCTGTCTAGATCATTGGGTCTAGTTAGCTTTTTGACTATTGTTGTTTTCCCATGACTAGTATTGAAGGATGGTGTGACTATGGTTCTTTCTTGCTAAGAAGCTATATAATGCTAGCCAAGTAGTTATTGAGATTATTGGGGCCATTACGTGATGTGATACTTGATGAATTTACACTGGGCTATGAGAACCTAGTGTAGTAGACCATAAGAAGAATTGACGTAAGGTCTTCTCCAGAGTGTCATTATAATAAGATTCAAGACCACATGGGTAATTGACGTTGAGTGGTTTTTTAGAGTGTATTTAATTCCTCGAAGTGGGACACATAGTGGAATGGGACATTTAATACATCTCTAGAGCACCTTTAGTACGATGTGAGACGATATCGGGAATTGACGGTGAGTGCTTCCCCAGAGAGTCTATTATTTAGCTAAACCATAGGGGTGAGACTGTGTGTGCCTCCCAGAGGGTTGTTAGTACTAGTTGGTTGAACCATAGGGGTTAGGCTATGAGGACTACCTAGAGGGATAACTATTTGTTCTACTTGCTTGAGTGACTGCATACTTGTTTGAAAATTATATGTTGAAACTGTGGATTGATTGTTGTTGAGTACATTTCTATTTACTGCTTTCTATAATTTTACATGCCATAAATTTAGTGACTATTAGGCACAAATCTTTAGGTAGTTGCCTACTGGGATTTTGTCTCACACCCTGTTTGGTTCATGATTTAAGGCCCAAACAGATTATACTGTTGCAGGTATAGATAAGGTCAACTTCCCTTTAACATCAGGTTCTTGATTGTTGTAGAGTTGGAGATCATGGGACCAAGTCGTGGCTTGCGATGCTGAGGAGGTTCCATGATTTCGTGTTCACTTTGGATAGCACTATTATATTCCAACATTGTGAATTGTTTGGCTGTTTTCCTAGACAAATATGTATCATGAATTATATATATATATATATCTGCTCTAGTTTATTCCTTTATCAGTTTTCTGCTATTACTTTTTCTTGTAATTTACTACATCTGTTGTTTTATGTATTGGTGTACTTCTGATGTGTACTCTACTAATGAGGGAATAGTTTCCACACTATCACCCACAAGGCCCTCACTACAAGTCGGTAGCCTCTTGCGTTCGGGGAAATGGGCTTGAGGCCATGTGGCCAACTAGGTACGGGGCACCTCTGGGTGGCTTACGGAATCGGGGCGTCACAAAGTGGTATATGTTGGATTCTTTTCTCTTGACTTATTATTTGGAGCCTTTATCCTGGTATTGGTAGGAATAAGTACTTGGTATTAATATGTGCCTTGGAGTAGCTAACTCGTGTATAGGGAAAAGAAAAACTACCTCGTTTAATTGAAATTTTTCTAATTTTGTGATTATTACAATTGATTTTATTTTCACCTTGAGTGATTCACATGTTTGTGTTGTTACTATTAATGTTATTGAGATAATATTTCTGTCGCAACCCGATGAGATGATGGTATTCCATCTCATGCATCTTATAGGAACTTGCTAGAAATCACATGTCATGCATTCTTGACATGCCATCTAGGATGCATTAGCAGTTGCATGTTGTTGTGATAGATATTATGTATAATATGAATGAATTTTTGATAGAAGCCTTGGATAAAATATTTACTTCTTGTTACTGAATTTATTGTGTATGATTTTACCAGAATGAACGCCAAATTTTGGTTCTTGGGGAGTTATGGGACCTCATAGACCGGAATTTGGCGGATCATGGACTATTTTACCCTATTCGTAACTTGTTTAAAAAGAAAAACTATTATTTTCAGGGAGTATGGGCCCTCACAGATCGGAATTTGGCACTTTTAGTGTTTGTTTAAGTGTTTTCTAGGCTCTGGAGTAGTTTTTTAAGCTTACTGTTTAGAAAAACCCATAAAACACACCGTGTAGTTTTGACTACATGCCATGTGTTCTTCTGTTTGGGAAGAAACCATTAATCATAAGTACACGTCGTGTACCTTTTATACACGACGTGCATTCTCTAACCGTGTCACATTCCATGTGGGAAAAGACAGAGGATAGGGAAAACATTGAGGGAACACGCTGTGTACCGGTTGTTCACACTATGTAGTGTAATTCTAGGAGTCTGGTCGTGTAGTTAACAACACGGTCGGTGGAGTCTCTTATTGTACAGGCCGTTTCCACCTTGAAAATGATGTGTAGTATAACCCAGGTACACGGCCGTGTCACGAACAACACGGGTCTGTGTCATCCTTTTTGAAACATGTTGTGTCCTCCTGGAAGACGTCGTGTAGTGTCTGCCATTTAGCTAGCCATGTAGCTAACCACACGGTCTGTTGGGACATTTTAATAGACGTTGTGTCATTTTGGAACATGCAGTGTAGTGTGAACTTGGTACACAGACCATATCATTATCAACACAGGCTAGGTTATGCTAGTTGAGTACACGTCGTGTCTATATTGAACACGTCATGCAGTTTTGTCTTAGGAGAGCCGTGTGGCTTAACCGCTTAGAAGGAATCAGGTAGTGGAAGAGGATTCAGGTACACATCGTTTGTTAGGATAATATGCCTTGTTATTGGGGTGTTACACAACTAGTTTTGGAAAAAGTACACACCCATGTAAATGACTTGATGAAACACATCGTGTAGTCTTTAGACACGCAGTGTAGTCATGTTTTGTAAATTTTTTATGCATTCTTTCCCCTATTCCCTTATTACACTCCTATTTTTTACCCCTTCATAATGTGATATAAATTGTGTGTTTGACCTTTCAGAGTCATGGCCCCAATATTTCATTCAGTTGTACGCCAGTTTCCAGCTAGTGATCATTCATTGGATATGGCTGATCAGGGACTTCCTGCAGATCCTCCCGTCATGCCAGTCTTGGCACCAGCCATAATACCCGACACAAGTGCTAATGCACATTTTAGGGAGGTCATTATGAGGATGATGCAGACCTTCTATGGAGCTCCACCTTCTGCAACATCAATGCCAGAATTGATGTGGGGTGTCAAGCAACAACATCCTCCCACCTTTTCAGGGGAAAGAGGACTACATGTTGCAGAGTCATGGATGGAATCCATGATGATGATCTTCGAGCATATGGAGATGGCTCCAGAGAGGATGGTCATGATTTCTACCTATATGCTATGGGAATATATCAAGAGGTAGTGGGACATGAACTCACAAGCGATTCATCAGCAGGTTATGGCGTGGGAGGTGTTTTAGCGCGTCTTTTTCGACTACTTCTATCTGGAGAACCTGAGGGCCGACCGAGCCTTGGATTTTATGAGCCTAAATATTTTTACTCTTTCTATCATGGAGTATTCATCTAGTTTCACTAAGATTCATCATTTCAAACCCCTCATCTGTGGGGATTGGTTTTCCTTGGAAAGGAAGATTGAGGATGGTCTTATATGGGAGATCTTCTAACAGGTGAATATCATCAGGCCGATTTCCCTCGCTTCCATCATCAACCAGGAATTGATTGTGGAGTGAAATCTGAGTGATTCCAAAGCTGAGAGCCAGGGAAGTTCTTCTTCTAGAGTTAGTTCTTCACCATATGGCATGAGGAACCACCGTGGAGAGTCTACACGTGGTGATCTGAGGTAGCGAGACACATTTCATGTAGCCAGTGGTATGCAACCAGTGTGGAAGGGTTGGTCATACGAGGTCGTAGTGCTAGAGAGACCCAAATAAGTGATGATCATGTGGCAGGATGGGTCTCCATCAGCACTTCTGTCAGGTTTTCTCACCAGTAGATGGTGACAGGGGTTCATCCATGACTCCTTGTTCAAGATAAGCACCACCACTTTCTCACCATTCTAGGAACTGGAGTTCTTCTGACCGTTTGGGCTGATGTGGAGGTCGAGGCCGAGGCTATGGTGGTTAGTCACCAGTCTATAAGAAATTGTAGTGTGGATCATCTCAAAGCGGTCAGGCAAGGTCACAGGGCCATGGTACAGGTTAGACTTTTGTAGTGGAGCAGACCCAGAAGGAGGAGGATCCCAGACCCTCTACAGATCGAGGTACTATCTTTGTAGCCTTTTATTATCTTCTACTCTATTCGATACATGGGCTTCCCATAGTTTTATCTTTGTTTCTATTGTGGAGATACTTGGGCTCTACATCTTATACTCTACTAATACATTGACTCTAGACACACCATTGGGTACTAGGACGACTAGTGTACGTCAGTGCACGAAGTGCCCTCTAGAGGTGGATGGGTATCACTTTCTATGGGATCTCTATGTCTTAGAGATGACAGGCTATGATTTCATTTTCGGAATGGAATTTCTAGTTCCATAATAGGATGTCGTCGATTGCTATCACCATAGGGTGAGTTTCATATCACCAGAGGATGGATCTTTTCTTCATCGATGCGAGTGGGATGTCCAGGTGAGTATAGAGGGACCTGAACATCATTGTATTTGAGGAGTTACAACCTAGATTTATAGTCTATATCTAGATGATTAGGGGACATCACAGTTAGACATTCCTCCAGTGGTGGATCGTTTCAGGGACGCATTTCTAGAGGAATTTTCAGGTTTTCCTCTGGAGCGTGAGGTATAATTTTCTATTGATATCATGATCGAAGCGGCACCAATGTCCATTACTCTATATAGGACGTCCACACCTGAGTTACAGGAGCTCAAGAAGTAGTTGGAGGAGTTGCAGGAAAAGGGTTTCATCCAACCCAGTACTTCTCCTTGGGGTTCATCTGTCCTGTTTACGAAGAAGGCAGACGAGATCCTTAGGCATTGTGTGGATTATCGGATGCCGAACCAGGTGACGGTCATGAACTAGTATCAATTTCCTAGGATTGATTTCCTCTTTGATTAGCTTTGAGGAGCTTGGGTGTTCTCGAAGATTGATTTGAGGTCTAGTTATCATAAGTTACACGTTAGACCATCTGATATACTATTACAGCCTTCAGAAGTAGGTATGATCTATACGAGTATATGTTTATGCCATTCGGCGTCAGGAACACGCCTGTAGTTTTCATGGAATTGTTGAGCAGAGTGTTCCATCCATACTTGGACCCCTTGGTGGTGGTCTTTGTGGATTATATCTTGTTGTACTCTCACACTCTACATGACCATTCCACACATATTGAGATTGTTTTTAGTACACTGAGAGAGAATTAGTTATATTCTATGCTCTCAAAATGGCACTTTTGGATGGACCAGATTCACTTTTGGTGCCATGTTATCTCATAGACAAGAGTATTAATGGACCTAGAGACACTGAGAGCTGTAGTATCCTGGGAGAAGATGAAGAACTTATTTGAGGTCTGGAGTTTTCTAGGGCTGGCTGGAAACTAAAGAAGCTTAATACAAGACTTTTCACACTTAGCAGCACCGCTGAAGGGTCTTCCAAAGAAGGGTGTGAAGTTCTTATGGTCAGATTCTTGTGAGTCCTCCTCTTATGAGATGAAAGTGAGGTTGACTTCAGCACTGACACTAGTCTTTCTTATGTTGGGTAAGAGCTACACTGTTTACTGTGATGCTTTAGGTATCAGTCTGGGAGCTGTGCTTATGCAGGGAGATAGAGTCATTGCATACAGGTCTCGACTGTTGAGGCCACATGAGAGGAAGTACCTGACACCTAATCTCTAGCTGGCGGGAGTGGTTCATGCCTTACTCTGATGGAGACATTATCTTTTGGGAGAGCACTTTGTGGTTTTCACCGACCAGAAGAGTCTCAAGTACATCTTTACTCTGTGTGATCTGAATTTGAGACAGCACAGGTGGGGTGAGTACCTACATTCCTTTGAATTTGAGCTTGACGGTATTCCATTGAAGGAAAACACAGTGGCTGTTGCGTTGAGGAGGAGGACTTAGATATAGGCAGTTCGGGTGGCCAATAGTGAGTGGAAGCTTATGGATTTGTTCTCATAGATGCATCTTGAGGTGCATGTTAGAAAGGTGGAAATGTTTCTTTCTTCTGTAGTTGTTACCTCTACGCCACTTGACTGAGTTTGAATGAGACAGCTATTAGACTCTAAAGGCATAGTCCTACGAGAAAGCGTGTCAGGAGAGGACCCTATTCTTGGTTGGACCATAGGCGAGGACAAGATCTTTCATTTCCAGGGACGTGTATGGGTTCCAGTACATATATTCGAGGAGATAATGTGGGATTTTCATTCTTCAATTTTGGCAGTTCATCCAGGTGTCACCAATATGTATCGAGACCTACACTGTTGGTATTGGTGGCCCGGTATGAAGAGGGTTGTTTCTGGTTTCGTCATGAGGTGTTCCACTTGTCAGCAGGTGAAAGAGGAGCATCAGCGACCGACATGACATTTATAGTAGCTACCCATTCCTGAGTGGAAGTAGAACGACGATGTAATGGATTTCATGATGGGGTTTCCGAGGTCTCCTCGAGGGAACGACGCTGTTTGGGTTTTCATCGACAGACTTACGAAGGTCTGTCACTTCTTGCCGATGAGGGAGACCTTTAGTGTTGATGAGTTGGGCAGTTGTACATTAGTGAAATTGTACATCTGCATAGAGTTCCACACTCCATCGTTTTAGGCAGGGATGCACATTTTACTTCTCAGGTCTAGAAGGGGCTAAAGAATGATTTGGGTATACAGGTGCTTCTAAGTACAACCTACCATCCTCAGAAAGATGGACAGTTTGAGCGTATGATTCAGGTTCTTGGGGATATGCTCCGAGAATTCATTCTGAACATTTGAGGATCTTGGGAGAAACATATACCTCTTTTGGAGTTCCCCAAAAATATTAGTTTTCATGAAAATATTCATATGGAACCATATGAGGCTTTGTACGGTAGGCCATTTTGATCACCATATGTTGGCTATTGGCAGAAGAGGAAGCTTTACTGGGACCTCATCTTGTTAAGGAGACCACAGACAAGATAGAGTTGATATGAAAGATGATGGATACTGCACAGTCTAGACAGAAATCATTTGCTAATCAGCAGAGACGGCCCCTAGTGTTTGAGGTCGGGGATCAGGTTTTCCTGTGTCTCACTCCGAGGTTGAGGCACTGGAGGATTAAGAGATAGGGTATGCATTCTACGAGGGATGTCAGGTCATTTGAGGTGTTGGGGATAGTTGGGCTGGTTGCCTATCGATTGCAGTTAGTTCAGAGGTACCAAGCTATGCACGATATCTTCCACGTTTCTCAGCTCCGGCCTTAATTTTCATAACCATATCATGATTTCAAACCCTAGTAAGTCGAGTTTGAGGTGGATGCATCGTTCGAGGAGAATCCGATCCAGATTTTTTATCACAGTACACAGATTCTTCAAGGATGGTATGTTCCTATGGTACTGGTGTTATGGCAGAATGGGTGAGTACAGGACGAGACATTGTAGTGGGTGGCAGATGTACGATTGCAGTGGCCAGAGTTATTCAGGGTTTCATCTTCTACACATCTCAAGGGAAATTTGGGGATTAATTTCATTAAGGGGGATGTTTTTAAGAACCCATATATTCATATCAGGTATGTTTTTTCTTTTCTGGTCATTTTGTAAGAATGGTGGAAAATATGGAAATTTTCAAAGTACCTGTCGCGTACTTTCTATGTACATGCCATGTACGACGATGCCGCAGGAGGCCGTGTGCTGGCCATGTCATGGCCACACACACATCTATGTAGGGTAGACTTGGAGGATTCCAAAAGAGGATTATGGAAAAGGCGAGTAGAAGCCACATACTCCAAAAGTACATGTCATGTACCTTTTTTTCATTAAATGCACTGGGGTTGCGTCTAATCGCTAGAAACATATCATTTTAGGTCTCATTCGACCGATATCTCCCGAAAGGCCTCATATCATCAAAAAACCCCAGAGCGATCATCCATCCTCCGAATTGATCTCCATCGATTGCGTTGGAATCGTATCGGTGAGTTCTCACTTGTGCTAGAACCGCATTTTGTGATTCCTTATCATTTCAATGTTATAGTGGGTTGAACATTTTAGAAATTTTTGTAGATCATAGACATTATAAGGTGACTCAAGCCTCGTGGTTCAACTATATAGACCTCCTGACATCAAGGTAGGTTCATTGTGCCTTTTTGTAGAATGTCTTTGTGTATTTTTTACAAATTCCACCAATACCCTTGAATAGGTTGTTGAGTGTTTACCATTTTAGCCGTAATGATTGCCTTATTTTCTTGTATGATAGAGTAGAGGATTTTGATTTGGTTTTGGGGTAATTGTTAGGATTTGGATGTGTTTTCCATACATGGTCATGCATGTACTGACCATTGGGTCTAGTATCCTTTTTGACTGCTATTGTTTTCCCATTCTTCGTATTGAAGGATGGTGTGATTGTTAGTCTTTCTGGCTGAGATGTTGTAGAATGCTAGACAAGTAGTTCATGAGTTTACTGTGACCATTACATGATGCAATACTTTCTAACTTTACACAGGGATGTGATAACCTAGTATAGTAGAATATAGCAAGAATGGATGCAAGGGCTTCTCTAGAGTGTCTTTATAATACGATGCGAGTCCTCCCGAGGAATTGAAATTGAGTTCTTTTTTAGAGTATATGTAGTTCCTCGATGTGGGACATAGAGGGAATGGGACGTTGAGTTCATCCCTAGAGTGAATATAGTATGATACAGTACTATAGGAGGAATTGACTGAGAGTGATTCCCCAGAGAGTCTTTTCATTAGCTTAACCATATGGGTGATATTGTGTGTGACTCCCATATGGTTGCTAGTGCAATATGGTGGAACCATAATGGTTAGGTTGTGAAAACTACCCAGATGTTTACCTGTTTGATCTACATTCTTGAGGGGGAGATTATTTTTTTGTAAATTATATGTTAGAAACTGGGGACTGTTTGATGTTGAGTACTTTTCTATTTACTGCTTTTTGTACTTTTGCCTTCCATATATTCACTGACTATTAGGCACAAATATTCGGGTGGTTTCCTAATGGGATTTTCTCTCAGACCCTGTTTGGGTCATTATTTTGGGCCCAAACAGATTATATTGTTGCATGTATTGATAAGGGAAGGTGCCCTTCGACTTTGGGTTCTTGATTGTTGTAGAGCTAGAGAGCATGGGAGCATGTTGTGTCTTGCGATGTTGAGGAGTTTATCTGCTTCCGTTTTCACTTTGGTTTAGCACTGTTGTGTTCCCACAATGTGATTTTTTGGATTTTTTCCTAAACATATATGTATCAGGAATCATTTTTATATATATCTTCTCTCCAGTTGTTTCCTTTATCAGTCTTCCACTGTTACTGTTGTTTGGTATTTACTGCATCCGATGTTGTATGTATTTGTGTACTTCCACTGTGTACTCTGCCAATGAGGGCATAGTTTCCCCACTATCACACCCAAGTCCCTAAATTCTAGTTGGAAGCCTCTAGCGTTCGGGAAAATGCTCTTGAGGCCATGTGACCAGTTGGGTACGGGGCACCTCTGGGTGGATTTCAGAACCGAGGCCTTACAATAATTTCTTATAATTTGGGAACGTAATCAATAGATACCATGAATATGAGTAATGAAAAACTTGAAATGAATAATTGATATAGAATCTAGAAGTTTAAATTAATGAAAATTAATTTCTATTTTAATTTAATTGTTAAATTATGATAAAAAAGAAGAAGGTGTTTAATAAATACAATGATGTGTTAGAAATATATCATACCCCAACACCAATTATGTGGAAAATATTTTAAATTTATTTGTAAAAATAAATTTTATGAACATGATGTAAAATGAGTCATTATTGTATAAGTGATTAAATATAATTTAGGTGTGAGTGGTTGTCAACAAAAATGAATTATAAAACTAATATAAATATTTCATAAGCACTATGTTATATAATATTTTTATATGAAAACATTATTATTTTATTTTTGCAAGATAGAGGCTAGTGTCAGTGAACTACATAAAAATTTATTATGTATTCTAATTTTATCACAAACTTATTTAGTTATGATGAGAGGTGATTTCCTAATAACTAAAAAAAACAATCATTAGATTCAATATTTTAATTTAACATACTATTATTAAACTCTCAAATTTGATCATCATTCTAATGCTAGAGTAATAGTGAACATGAATGTTCACATTATACATAGAGATATCAAAACCCAATAAGATACTAATAATTTGAGCATGATGTTTGAAATAAATGAATATGTAATAAAAAATCCATAGTTATTCATATTATTTATATGTGCTCTTTAACAATAGCATTTATATAATTAATGAGGCAGAACAACCAATTTTTCATTTTGGAAAATTGAAGAAGAAATTAATAACTATGATTATTATATTGACATTTTTGAACATTTTTCGGTATTACCCAGAAATAAGAGTGATGGGATCCCCTCCTTGGTCACTAATGGGGAGATAATTTTACATTAAAATATGTAGTTAATTTTTCCCTTATAGAGATAAATTTTAATTCTTGATATAATGACTTCGATAATCAATGGTGGATGAATATGAAGTACCTAAAAATTTTGATGTGTTTATAAAAAGTATTTTAAATGATGAGGAATATATAATTTATGAATATTGTCATGAAAAATGAAGAATATGTCAAATATTTTCTCTTTATTAGGAAGAAATTCACACTTATTTATTAGTAGTGGTGGATTTAACTGAAGTTATTTATATTAAAACTGTATCTAACTATACTTTTACATGATAAGATTTAAAATTTCCACTAAATAGTGATGAGGTTAGGATATTATTCATATATATACAATATAATAAGAATATTGATTTATCCTTAGATGGACGTTTTGAGAATTATTCACACCTTCTTAAATGTTGAAAAAATATAATTTTTTGAAAAATTCTCTATAATATTTTATGGATGAGTAATATGATAAAAATAAATTAAGAAATATTCTCCCCATTCAATAAATTTTCTAATTATATGTGGAGAGTTAAATAGACCCACATAAACATAAATAATTTCATAACATGGAAATATAGGTATTGTAAAATGAAACATGTTTTTATCATCTTGAGTTGATGAATTTATGACATATTTTATATATAATTTCTCTATAGGTTTTATACCATTAAAAAAACATCACTACAATAAATAAGGAGGATGTAATTGAATTTTTCTTTTTTTACTTTTAGTATTTTTTGAATCATTTTAATTTGAATGTGATAATTTTTTAGTTGCATTTTAATTGTTATCCTTATAGGAATCATAAATTTGAAAAGGATATTCCTGGTTATAATATGATGATTTTTTTATAATATATTCTCCATGAAGTTGTGAATTACATTTAATGATTAAAATATTTAGTTATGAGAAATAAATGTAAATAATTGTTCTTCAGAAATAATTTTTTGGGACCCCTCCAATGATACCCATATTTGGATGGATGTTATAAGGAGTGAAATTTGAATCCCTCCTCCAAAAGAACACATATGATGACTATCATTGAGTGTATAAACCTATAATTTGTTAAATTATGATAATTTTATACATTTATTTCAACAGAAAATTGAATAATCACAAAAAAAATCTAATACATAATCGAATAACCCCTAAAAATATACAACAATTCATATCATGGCCTACAAAATATTTCTATGAATCATTTTTAACAGATTCATTTATACAAAAACATCAAAAACAACTCTATTCCCATGAAATATTGAACTGTCGCAATAAAAAAACCATCCTGGTCATCAAGAAAAAATTATGTCTACTTTGGGTGAGAATAACATTAACACTCATTATGATCCTCCTTAAGATATCTTGGATAAATGTTAGAGAAGCATAACAATTATTTAGTGAGTAGAGATAATAACTAACATACACATAACATCACATTTACCCATTCCTAAAAATATAAATTCTCACCCAATATTTATCAAGACCGATGTATAGAAGATTTATACTAGAAAAATATAATCATATACACACCCTAAAAACATCTAAATTAGTTAACTAATCTCACACCCAATACTAATTGTTTTTTTCTTCTATCGCATCAAGTATGATGTGGGTATCATCACAATTCATCCTATCCCAACTGTCATAAGGTCTAAACTCTCATACAGGATTTAGAATCAATGTATTTAATCATTAAATCATAACTGCATCACCTCCACATCAAAAATCTCAAAATACGAGATGTATGGTATTATCAGAATGCATAACATCAAAATTATTCCATACTATAACCGTTAATATCCCCCATAAATTAAATATCATCACATAATTACCAAATTAATAGGTACACCACATGCCACTCCTAGACTTTTCGTGATCATACAATCCATATTCTATAAAAACCATTCTAATACTAAAGGGATATCAGGATAAGGGTATAGTTTAATATCAACCCTCAATAACAAGGATGATGGTTGAAACAACTTGAATGAAATTTAATTATTATAAAATATATGAATGAGGTGGGGTGAGTTCAGAAAACACATGAAAATACATGGCATAATATTTATGAAAAATATTATCCCATGAAACTTAAACGGGTCCCTGTAATAAATCATATCTTCTAAAAAAATTATCACCACTACCCATTCCCCACAATTAAATAATTTATAAAACAATATATCCAACAACCACAAAAAATCCATCATCACTTCCATTTTTATTAATTATTTAACCTTTAGTTCGGTTTCTATTTATCAAGCAACACCTAGTTCATTTATCATGTAATTGACATCATTTAAAGAAACTCCATTATTAGTTTCCACCCACATTTATTATAGTTTTCATCCTCATATGTATATCATCAATAAATATATAAATTGATTACCACATATTAAATTTAATCCTAATTACCCACTAATAAACATCTAAAACACCATCACATCATTTATCACTGTCAAAAGCATAATGAAATAACTAACACAATTCCTCCAAGGAATCTATATTACATGGTTCAATATCAACGTCATTCAAGAATTTATTAATCAAATAACTTATATATATTATTAGTGTTCTTAGTATATCATTATGTGAAGTGATTTGAGATTAAAAACACAACAAGAACTAGTATTTTATATGGAAAAAATATAATAGAAATCATGGGTATCATACAAACATGAAAGTCTCACAGAAGAGGTTATTTAAAATTTATAAAGATAAAATAACCAAGATATTCTTTGGTTATAATTCTACACTATTATCGTAGTTATTTTCTTCTTAATTAATGAAAATTTTATTTTCATGGTCATTCATAATATTTTATTTCATAAAAATGAAAAAAACAATCCTTAAAAAGTAAGTATATATATAGATAATATCCCTGAATTACGTCCAATTATTAATATTCATTTTATATTATTTTAATTTAATTATGTTGAATAATAATATTTACCTAGAAAAAAAAATATTAATAAACATATAAATCTCAAAAATATAAGAAATTAGGTGTTGGATATATGAAATATAAAAGAAGAATAAAAGGATCACTGTGGAAAAATGATGAAAAAATACATGGAATATTTGGTCCAAAATGTGAGGAATGATCTTCAATTGATAACACTTGGTTATTAAATCTTTAATAAAAGAGTTATGATCCTCCATATCCCCAAAATCAAAAAAATGAAGTACCCATTATTTTTTTATAATTAATATATTTATATGTATTGCTAATGATACTTATCAATCGTAAATATTATATTTTAAATTAATTAGTTTACATATAATTATCCTCACATGATTAATTATAAACCCCCAAAAGAATTATTGTTAAAATGTAGATAATTATTCCAAAAAAAAATTTAAATTCATTATATTCAATTATTATTTTATGTCATGTTAATTAAAAGTAATTTCAAATAGATTTATAAGGAATCTAAAATGGTTCTTGTACGAAAATAATACCCTTAAGGGAGAACATTTTATTCATTATGGTATATTCATTATATGTATTTTTATTTTCAATGAAAATGACATGTGGCTTGAATAAATAATTATACCTTTACATGATATAATAAAAAATTTATCACCAATATTCTACTATATAAGAGAGACCTTACCATTACATAATTTTGAAATCACTCTTACACAAGATATGGAGACATTCATGTAGAGAAGACAAAATAGAAAATGTCATTTTGAAAATGTATTGATTATCCATATATGAGACATGTCTCACCCTAATGTGAAGCCCTACAGAGACCCGATATGGATTTATCCTTGACCATTACCATGGACTCAACAATTTCATTCTATAATAATTATATCTATTGTAACCTACCATGACGAAAAACATGGTATAAATACCCATAAATTACATTTTCCTCCACTACTCATGAGATCAAACACAAAATAGACTTTCAAAAGGATAATAAATACATTTGGGTATTTTCTTGTTCACATTTTTGATATGTGGGTTCCTATGGAAAAACACCCTCTAAAATATCCTCTCTGTCCATTTCACTCCCTATAGTTGATCAAACATATGGAAAAGAGTAAAAGTCGTCACTCCCTTATAAAAATCCTCAAAACCCCCCCAAAAAATTTAGGAGTCTAGAAATATTATTCCTTATATCATATTTTTATTGAACAATTATCATCATTGAGAATCAATAAAATAAAGGAAAGATAAGGGATTCCAAAAAAAAGTACACAACATGGTACTTCATAGAATCATTTCTATGAACAAAATATGAGCAGAATGTAAGAATGGAATGGTTATAAAAATTCATGACAATAGTCTCTAAGATGAATCTCTCAAAGAGGATGCCTCTCAGATATTAAAAAACATAATTTATGGGATACAAGATGATTAATGGTATTTGGATTTGAAATAGAAAAACTGTTCCAATAAGGATATAATGGAATCCATAACAACTCAACCTACATAGATCGTCTATTTCATTTTTTATCTTCACTTCTTCATGAGTTATGTGAAGAAAACATAAATATTATTTCCCAAATTGAAATTCACAAATAAATTCACTAATTAATGAGATTAAATATTTATAATTTTAATCTAGTAAATTCCAAAATGCATAGAAAACACAACAACACATCATTCCAACAACAATAATTATCCTATAATGTAATCATTATAAAGTGATTACAAAAAAGGACCAAATCAACATGGAAATTATCTTATATATGAAAGAATATAATATAGATTTATAATTTCCCATCCATTATTGGTTTAGAATATACATTTTTAACATAAAAATATAACACATCAAGGAAAACATCAACCAAACAGTAAACTATGACACATTATTAATTTCTTCAAATTAATTTAGAGGATTCATCATGCTTAAATCCTTAGTGATTTTATATAGGAATTCTATTGTATGAAAATATGCACATAATTAGTCCTCAAACAACATGCTTGAAATGATTATTTTAAATATTCTTTAGTCATTATAAAACACAATGAACTATATTTAGAATTAGAAAAACAATCCAAGGAATACATTCATGCTTCATTTCAGTAAATCTCAACTAATATGAATTAATCATTTTAATTTAATTGACAAATTAATTTTATATCATAAACTGTATTACATGATTTAAATTTATAACATAATCTCAACATTTCTCAAAATTCATTCATTATTAGTCAACACATTATACAAAAAATTTTTTTAGTAAATTTAACCCAAAACATTCCGAGCTCAACATGTTTAACATAACATGATTAATAAATCATTTATGTTGGAATGAATTTATAATAATTTTTCTATAAAATCCATAAAAAATGTGAATTAAATAATTTATTAATATCAATCGTACATAACTAATACCCTTTTGGTTACAATATTTAGTAGTAATTAATTATGATTATTCATTATCTCTTAAAAGATAAAAACAAATTCACATATTTTAACATTCTATTCAATTAAAAGATTCATGTTTACATTTTCTTTTAATTAAAATAATTTTTGCATTTAAAATTGTTTAATATTTTTATAATTGATCTAATTTATTATATAACATATGTATTTAATAGTTACAATCAATATTTAGTATTTGAAATCAAAATAAAAATTTATTAAGAAAATATCATAGAATATTTTTCTAGGAAATAGAAATAATCGTCTTAATTAATGAAACTGATTACCACCCAACTAGAATTTGATATTAAGTAATACATCACATTTATAACGTGCTTATACATGTTTTTAAATTAAGATGATTTAACAGTCAAATTTTAATACTTACAGGACATATTATATAAGGGAACGGAATATCCTATTATTTTGTCATATGTATGAAATTACATTTTTACTATTATAAATCCATTTCATAAAAATACATTCAAAATATATATAGTAAACAATATAAATAAACGTGTAATAAATAAACAATATTGATATATTTTAATATAAATTTAAATATTAAAATATTAATTTGGTTAATGATCTCCATATAAATTTAATTACCGAATGAATGATTAAAGAGATAAAATAATCAATTTAGTTTTGGAATAGTTGAAAGATTATTCCTTGAAGCCAATGGATTATGATCACTATAAGAAATGAATGAAATTTTTACAATTAATGTTTGAATTACTTTTTAAAATAGAATTCAATAGAAGTCCTTATTTTTATTTTTAATTAATAAGATATGGAAAAAAATTCAAATAACACATTATAATGGTTACATATTTTTTAAAATTCACCAAAACAATTATTAAATTAAAACAATTAACTTTTTGAGAATAAAATAACATCATAGACTTAAATAATGTTAATAATACATGGTTAAATTCATTATCCAAATTTAATATTAAGGAAATGAATGGTATTAATAGATTATATATCGGAAAATTCTGACCATAATGATGATTTTTGACATAGTGTTAAAAAATTTAACATTAATTAGATTTTTATGTCACCCCAAAAATATATTCCTTAATAAAATATAATACAATAATAATTTATACTAGTGTGATGACCCATGTTTTGAGCCAAGGTAGAATTTTTTTGGGAATATGAATTTTGAAATATTGGGGATGGGTTGCTCTTTGATCAAAATAGTAGAATGTAATTAAAAGAGTTGGAACACGTCATTTTTGTGTTTATAGATTTTGGTAACGGCCTGAGAGGATCCACGGGTGCTCTGTTATGATACTAAAGAATTGGGATCTGGAAACTAAAAATTGGGAAGAACCAGACAGGGCACATGGTTTTTCTAAAACTGTGAGGCCAACCAATTCAACCTGTGTAGTCATAATAGATAAAAAAATGAACCCCGCATGGGATGGATATGGTTTTCCAAACTGTGCACCTAAAAAACATGATTAGTTCTTCTTAGGTTGTATGTTTTCAATATTTATCAAATGGTTATCACATATTTTTGAAAAACCATGTCGGACAATAGTGCGAGGTGGTTTTCCTAAGTAGTGGTAGCAGTGTAGTTTGCCCATGGTTTGGAAAATCACAAAGCTAGACTGTGTGACCCAGTTTGATGGTTAATTTACAAAAATACCCAAAAAGTTTTTAAAATGTTTTTTTTTCTTCTTTCTTCAACACTAATATTCAAAACTCCAACTCTCCCATGGGATTTTTTGAACCTCTATAAACTAAGGATCACACAACCTCTTTCTTAAAAAATTAAAATAAAATAAAATTTTCTCTATGTATCTACATTGATATGCTCTAGAATAATATATATTCATTTCTAGGATTCTCTTCTGATATTTTGTGCTATTTTGGTCTAAGATCTATTTCCATATTTTCAAAAAAAATGTATGTTCTGACTTTTTCTCCCAAAGTAGGTCAAATCAAACCTTAGTTAAGGATGGGTAGAAAATTCATAGTATGATATATTGGTTTAAATATTTTTCCACATGTATGATTTGGATTATAATTTTTTCACTATTCTGCATCTCTGCCTTTAATATGAATTAATCTAAAGATATTTCTTCTTTTACACAATTTTATCAACATCTTTATATACCTCTTTCGACAAACATTATGTAAATATATTATGTCAAACTAGATGATGAACAATAGTTGGTTCTTGTGGATTAAATGTCATTTAATAATAAATATATTAAAATTATATAATGACTCCTATGTGTTAGGTTTGGGGATTAAATTGATTTACCTTTTCAATATGAATGTTGATTGATACAAATTGATTATATCACTTCTTTAGTTCCATGTTTTACTTTATAATTTACTATCATTGATGTTAATACCTATAAATGTTTCTATTGATGAATTGAGTTATGAATCCTGAGTTAGATTCTTTATTATAAAAACCAAATTGTCGGATAAAAAATGTCATGTTTGTATAATAAGACCCCTTGATGGAGGGGTGTTTTCTTCTAAATTAAAAAGACGTTGTTTGTTTTTTAATCATGATTAGCAATATTGAATCGATGATTACCTATGGACCTTTGTTGTTTTTAGTTAGATGGAATATTTTATGCAAGGACTCAATTGATATTACAAATTGGAGCGGCCCCTTTATATATAAATGTTATTGAACCAATGCACCTTCTAAGTGCGTGGAATAGACTACTCTTACCTAAATAACTATTGATCCAATAACATTGAAATATCTTGTATTTATTAATAAATCGGATTTCTCATGGTGTTAATTTCTCTACAGACCATAACCCTCTTAAAATGACATGTAAGCCTTGTAAAAAGATTTTTGATGTTTTGGTAGAATCAATGGAATATTATAAATTTATTATCTTATTCATTATGGGTTTTATTATATAAATTAGTGGGTTGATATAAATTGAGGGAATTATTAAATGCATTTAATTCCATTCCAATCATTTCATTATTTGTACATGGTAGAATTAAAAATTGATTCCCTTAATGTTAATTGGTCTTTAATATTATAATGTATGAGAGGTTCTACCCCATAGCATCAATTATTATTGTTTAATTTTCATTACTTATTTACATTTTTGGGAAAATTCTAAGGATTCTATTAATCATGTATGTATCACTCTATCTTAAATTGGGTGTTTATCATGATGTCTCACACTAGTGGTACTATGTGGGTAGTGGGCATGGCACACCTCATCATTTGTGAGTGTTGACGAGTTGCCACATTCACTACTATTCAAGAATTGACGTGATGAAAAACTCACCATATCGAGTCATAGGATTGTTATCATCCAATCATTATTATTTGTAGAGAATTTACCCTTTTGGAGCTTATATGATTATTTTACCAGGTTATGGATAACTGAGTTAGGCCCCAGTCCAGCCAACACCTAGTATTCTGGGTATATGCCGACTTATGTGCATAAATACATGGTCCATATAGGTAGATGAAATATATATGAAGACTAAATATATATATTACTACTATATATATAGTAACTAGTCAAACATCTCATTCTAGCTATGAACCAGAGCAGGTATAGTAAACCAGGTGTCATATTGAAACTTAAGGCAACCAATGCTTAATTATTCAAACCCTTCCTTTTATTCAGTTTTCGTATAGGGAATTTATTTATAATAATCAACTAGATATTGTTGTAGACTGTATTGGTGGTGGACTAGTAGTAGTTTATCTCTCACACATATAATGTTCCCCATTACATTGGGTATCTTATAGGATATCATGTTTGTAGGACCATGGTATATTACTTTCACTATTGTGCATGTACCTGGGATTTTGGAGCATAAGACTGAGCTTGAGATCAGTATACTCATGGTGTTTTCACTCAAGGAATCCATTCAGTTTCCTTATTCATTTACTATACAATATCTTGCTGCCTACTTTATGTATACTTTTACTTTTTTATCATCATATATACATGAAATCATTGTTGATCATTTGTGGAGGTTGTCTTTTATATTCAGCTTATATTATTTTCTATTACTCTATAATTATTTTACTAATTATTACAGTGTTGTATCTTATTTATTTCCTAATATACCGATGTTCTATTATAATCATGAGGGTATAAAATCCCCACCATCTACACCTTTGACCCTCCCTGCTAGTAGGTAGCCCCTAGCATACAGGGAGGCACTCATGAGGCCATGTGACCCACAAGTATTGTTTCCAGTTAAGTGGTTAGTTGGGCTAGGATATTATAATGTCGTACTAATGGTGTGCTTATTTTAAGTTTTTTCATTCAATTTGGGTCTTGTAGAATGTATACTAGGAATGTGTCAGTGCTTGGTAAATAGCCTTTTATTGGACTAATCAACACACATATAAAAAGAACTCAAAGTGGTTAGGGATTCAATAATTGTTCATGCTACATAGTGTTATAGTTGATTTTTATTTAACATTGAGTAACTGTTGTACATTCCATTTCTTATTGACTTATGATATATATATAATTTCACTCTTGGCACGGTATGGTAATAAATTTTCATTACAGGAAAAAGTAAATGCATATAGAATATTCACATGACATGCATATGACACGCCAAGTATTTGTAATCGTAGGATTCCTATTCATTTTGATTTTAGTGCCCTGATTGTATTACATTTCTTTCATTTTTAATATACATGTTTTTTATATGAAATGGTATAAATCTCAATAATATATCAAATTTACACCTTCATGGGTCTTTTTTCATGTATATCCAATTTAAATATTATTCCATGTTGGGTGTCTTATACAAGAGTAGCGGCCTTCCATTGTTATCTATATTATTGTGTGTACATATAGAGTGTTGTTTAATAGAATAATCTCCCAAATTTACAAATTTTAATTGATTTAGATTTGAATTGATTAGATCTAGTCTACGACCTGTAAAGTGGATGTGAGATTTATAGATTTGGATATGGAATCCTTTAAAATAATTCCATTTTATAGGACAATAATATATTTTGAAATGGTCACATATGAAATGTTGTTCATTTTTGATTTGATATGTATTGGTTTCCCCAATGATAGCTTATACCCCGATCACACAGACATAATGATTTGAAAGATTGCCTCCCAAAATGAACAACTGGAACCATGTACATCAAATTTGCAATATTTCTTATCAAGTAATACTATATGAGTTATTTAGAACATTATTAATTAAACAACTACAATTGGGTTTCATTAAGACAAAACCAGGTTATCTTAACAAGACAGTAATTGGTGTCCCAATCTATAAGATATTAATAATTAAAAAGGATGTTCAAAATGAAATATTTATAAGATTTAAATATTTTAAATAATTATGGATTTAATGTGAATCTATGTAAAAACATAGAATTTTTAATTAGGTGGTATACTTAGTCTCAACATTCATATAAGTACAGTTTATGTTTTTCATTGAGTTTTCTTGGATTGGAAGTGTGATCAGTTTCTAGAAGTCTTTTCCTTTTTTACAATGAAATAAGTAATAGGTTTAGGGCCACATAGAATATATTTGGCATTAATTAGTAATAGGTTTGATACATATGGTTTAGTAAGGGGATATACCGAGTTAGTTAGAACCCTTTTAGTTTAAGTAACTTTCCAAATTCTATGATATTTCTTATGTACGCTACCATTTTGTTGCAATTTTCCCTAGTGGGACTCTTTGTTTAAAAATGATACCCTGGTATTTATTGGGGTTAATGGTATCCTTGACTCTTTGTATATTTTTTATAAACATGTATTGATTGGTTTCACTAGGATAAATATGCCTAGAGATTGTTTGTAATATTAAATGCCACATGGAACTTTATTATTACACATTTATGGACCAATTAGTACACCTACATTTAGGTTAATGTCCAAATGGGATTATAGAGATCTAGGTAAAATATCTTGTACCACCAATTTGATACTTGAATGCATTTGGAGGACATTATATATATAGTATTGAGGGTATTTAATCTTCAATTTTGTATCATTAGGGTTGTGGGAATTTATATTTCTGGAACCCTATGAGTTTTTATTTGATTTTAATAACCATATCATTTCTGTGGAATCATTGAGTATTTTTCTATTGAGTAAATTCTCAAGCAATCATCATGGTATAGTGACCTAGGTGTTCATGGAGTCAATGTCAAACCCTAACCTGGCTTGTTGAATTTTATTTTTAATTAGGAATTTTCTTGTGATAATATTATTATTTGTATTGTGTTTATTATATTTAGGTATTTTATTGAGGTTACATTTTCCCACTTATATCCAATTATTTTTGTCCCCCACCTTCCATTATTTTGCTTATTCTTCTCCCATACCCCTTCATGCGTTGTACCACACCCCTCACCCCCTGTCCCACTCACGCACAACCCTTCAAATATCATACTCCTACTAACGAACAACACTTCAACGTAACCTAATATGCATGACAACCACCACCTATCTGGAACTTCTCTCAGATGTGGCCCCTCCTGACCACCATTTACAGAAGGCTAATTACCCCACTAGTAGAAACCAACAACCACAAACCTTCCTCACTAATTTCTCTAACTTCATTCAGAGTTTCCCCTAGTTCATGATAGTTTTTGGTAAGAAGCCCCATGGTAATCCATCATTTTATCTCTTACTCCATATTTGGTCCAATTTTATTCTCCATGCCACCCCTCCTAGGTTTTCCATATCCATAGGGTCCTATAGTGCACAAATTTCAATGGCTTTTTCTCTCTCTCATCGATAGGGTGTGTGATTGATCTCCCATGACCCGTCCATATGTGTTCCATCAACCACCATCAATGGCGTAGTGGTTCACATCAATTTATTCATCCTTATAATTATTTTGTGTGATATTATACACCATTATTCTTTTCAAATAGATTATATTTGGGGATTTTGTGATTTATGAATCACTTCTATTTTCTTTAATGTGTGTTTTATGGTTCCATTTTGTTTCGATTCTTTTCAATCCATCTATCACCAGTCAAGGTAAGGTTTCACTCAATGGATTATTTAATGTTGTTTTATTTGGAGTCTTTGTTAATTTTTAGTCTCCCTTATGATTTTCGTAGTGTGTCATGGTCATTATGTTGTGGGTTCGATTCATCGGCAACATGGTTTTTTATATATATGTGTACGTATGTATATATACATTTATATATCCTCCTTGAGCAGGTTCCCTCATGGAATAGGGAATATGTTCTTGGATCAAATGGTATAA
Organism: Viscum album; assembly: GCA_963277665.1. Lineage (NCBI taxonomy): Eukaryota > Viridiplantae > Streptophyta > Magnoliopsida > Santalales > Viscaceae > Viscum > Viscum album. Next base: position 196,009,151 of record OY728121.1, on the reverse strand, counting down.
TTATATATATAAAGATGTATACGCATGTACATGAAGCGGTTCCAGACATCCATCGACTAAAGATGCTTTTTTGAGGTAAGGGTTTTCTCCTTTATTTTGTTTCGCACCATCTTAATTAGGGTCTTTGCTGGGTTTGTGGTTTGTAGCTGGTTTTTTCATAGTTCATTTGAATATTTGATGGAGTTTTGAGTTTCTAGTCTTTGGGTTACTCACCTATGTGTGTATATTTATGTAAATATATACATGTAAGGTCCCTCCTTACATGAACATTCATCCATGTCATTGAGTGTACATGAATGGTGCTAGGTGTTCAAATGTTTATATATATAAATGCATACACAGGTTATTGGAGACTAGAATTTGTGTATAATCATACATGTAAGGATCCCCTTAGATATGTTCATGGCCCATTCAAATGTATGCATAGGGATAGGTTTCCTTTCATGTATGCACAGATGCATATGGTTTGTGGGGGTAAATATTTTAGTAAAAAAGTGCTAAGAGCCTAAGTAGACGACTTGGTTCCACATTAATGTACGATCCCTATGCCTTGACCATTAATTAGAATTTAAATTATTGATTTATGTCCATTTAGAAGTATTTCCATGGTTTTCATATGAAATTCAAAAGCTCTCTATATATATATGGTAGGTTGTTCTATGCATAGCATCACTAGATAAATTTAATTACTCTTCTTTGAGTTTATAAATGTATTCAATAATTTTATTATGTGGTGATATTGGTATTTTTGGAATGGTTTTTGTGTTAATAAGTTATAAATGATTTTTTTTATAATGGAAATGGAATTTATTTGAGTGTGGTTTGATTTATTATTTTTATGATGGGTTTTAGTGTCTGTTTTGATGGTGAAAAATTCACTTTCATGGCCTTTGAGGTGTGTTTATATTTTAATGTATATTTTTAAATGAAAATAAATAACTTTGGCCTTGTTTTACATGTTGTGAATTTTGTGTATAATTTCTGAAGTTTTTGAAAAGGTTAAAATATAGTTTAAAAAAATTATAGTAAGTGTTGTTTTATGAGGGGCTTGGCCTACTGTTATGGTTAGTCTTAATTGTGAGTTTTATTATGTTATTAAAATGTAAATTTCACTACTTTTTGAGTAAAAGAAAATGTTTTTGAAAAATGGATTTTTTATGGTTTTCATAAATTGAAAAATGTGATGTATTTTAAAGAGGGGTGTTTTTATTGAAATGTTTGGCGTTTGTGTGAATGTAGAGGTGTAGTTTCTATGAATATCAACACTAATGATAGAACAAGGAAAACTCGGTGTCCCAAGGTCTGTAGACAAGTTCATCTACTGTAGATTATAAGTAAGTGGTTCATCCCTTTTATTCTAGATGGATTGACGTTAAAACAGATACAAAATACTTGTAATCATTAGATACCTTAAGGTTTTTTGTGTGTTCCCTATTAGTGGCTCATACATGAGAATGTAGACCATTCAGGATCTTGTGCCATGTGGTCACTGAGATAAGAGGCCTCTAAATATCCATATATGTAAGTTACATATAGAAATTTCCCATATTGCTTATTTGTGGCATAACGCTTTTGATGCCATTTTCTTTGTTTTTCTCAATCTTTAGGCCCCATTGTGGAAACCCATATTTTAATCCTACATTATCCCATTTAATTTTGAAATGTTAACACATTATTTTAATATATTTTGAAAATATAGTGGTCGATAAATTCATTCCATAAAAAAATTAAACTTGTTATTTGGTTTAGATAAGACTGAAAAACATTATTTCATTCTATATTATTTTCAAATTAGCATTATTGGGTTTTTTTTTTAAAAAAGGCATAGGGATTTGTTATTACTTGGATTTATTACTAATCATTTTGATGCTCAATCCTACATTAGTTTTCAGTTTCAGGTTCTAGTCTTGGATCTCTCTTGGAGCGAGCGTGGTTCTTTGTTTGGTGGAGATCCATGGGGTCACAAGGTGGTATGGCTAACTGGTTATCTGTACTTTATTGGCCACTTTTAGTGATTCAAATTTTTTTATTGTTTATTTTTGTTTATCAATAATTTTTTATGGGCCATATCATTCCAAACATCTTTTTTTGACGCATGACAAATGTTTCCATCCCATGGGGATCAGGAACACTTTTCGGGCCATGCCGCGGACTGGATCCGGTGACCAATTCAAGGTTGACATGGGTAGGTACGTATCGAAATTGTATGAGAGTAATGTTATCCCATGTCCATTAGAGATGTAAGGCTATTTATATTAAGGATTGTTTGAATTCATGTTGTCAATTTTGGTTTGGTTCTTAATCACCACAAATTCGGAATGACGCTTGAATTGCTAGGGTGGTCGGGGATGGTCTTGTCTCGATGGTCGTGTTTTGCTCTTGGTTTTTTTGAGGTCCATATTCCTATCTGGTTGTTTTTGGTTGGACTTAAAATATGGTTTTTATTTTGGAGGGGTTCAGGGTTCCATTGCACATCCTAGAAAGCTAAATAATGTCCATTAAATTGCCTATGATGACTTCCTATATGCTAACCCAGTTGGTGCATGGTCTGCCCAACTGTGTGACCAAGCCATGTGTAGATTTTATTTATTTGAAAATTTTTTAAGTCGATTTATCAAGAGAATCAGTTTCCATTGGATGTTCATGATGTGGGGTTTAGATGGTTTTCTGTTGTTTTTATAAGGTTTCAAAATAGATGATTTGTGTTTTGAAAACTAGATTTCCAAAATGACATTAATGTCTTGCATGAAAATTAAATGGGTTGTTTTGAAAATGGATTTTCTTTCAGGAACTATTTAGGGATTTCATAAAGCATTTATAAAGCATAAATCAAAAGTGGATTTGGAAAATGTTTTGGGGATTTTGGAATTCTTGTGAAATGTTAAATTGTTGTCTCTTGGAAATGGGAATTTAGAGATGATTCTTTCGACCTTTGTTATTCTTATGGATGATAATATATATGGATAGTGGATAAAGAGTTGGTATATTTGGATGGGTTCCACTTTGGAATTGGAATATACATACATGCGAGGCCTTATAGAATACCAATGTGTGGGCGCTTGGATTCCTATTGTAACTTTGTTTACAAAGTGTATGTTTTGATAAGTGGTTGTGTTGGAATAATTTTTTTTCAAAAGGACATTAAATGAAAGGGGTTTTCGAATTGGGAACCAATTTCAAATTATTTTTTATGTTGAAAATGGTTTGAGTTCAAAAAGAAAGTGGTGATTTCCTAAAATACATTTTGGGATTTTTTGTGAGGTCCTTGGTTTTTAAATTTCTTTTCTTGGGTTGTGTTGATGATTGAGTTAATATTTGATTTATGATTCCATGTGAATTATTTTTTTTAGATGAACTTTTATTTGATTGACTATTTCTCATTTAGTGTATACCATTCAAAAAAATCCAATGGCCTCTAGAGGATAATTTTTACTTGATGTTTTTTCTTGGACACCGAAAGGAGTGTTGGGGGTATGGACTTCATTGTTTTCCATTTTTTCCCTCTGATGGTCATGGTTTAATAGTTGTTTTGGTATGATTTCTGGAAGATGGGTGGTTATTCTAGTATTTGGGGACATTACATGTGTTGAGGTTGTTATCTATTCTAGTTCTACTAAAAGGACCATGTTTTTATTGGTGAAGGGTGCATTCATCATTCCTATTTCTTGGTGAGTCACAATAGGTGGACTGTGATAAGTGGAAATTTAGATCCTTGAGGTGCTCATGAATAATTCCCCATCTATTGAGTAGTGTGAATTAGAGGAACCTATTCCTAGGGTGTCTACCTCATCGCTCCATGTTTCTCAATCTATGTCCCATATTCTCATTGATTCCAATGTTGTCATAGTGGAAGTCGAAGACATTTTTACCTAATCATTCAAATCCATGTTTAGGGTGTGGCCACAAAAATGGTCTGTAAGTGGTATTAGAAGTAGATAAAGCCTCATTTGGGGGTTGTTAGTTCTTGACCATGGTGTATAAGATGCTACAATAAATCCTATCTCCAGCCATAGTTCATGTAGAGAAGTGTTTCACACTGTCAGGTAGTTTTCATGTGAGAGGGATGCACATCCTACCTGTCGTCTCTAATTTTGGGGAAGATATTGGTTATGTTTTCGCTTCATGAGGTTTTCTATTTGGGGGGGGGTTGTTTTGGAGGTTCTTGTGGGATCTTATTTATGATTTTAATGGTTGTGACTTGTTAGTGTAAACATTAAATGGTTTGTCTTTTGTTTGGACCAACTAGAACATCTAAGTGATGATCATTGGATGATGTATGTGGGTCATAGATATTATGAATCATGGATTGTCTTGGTGTTTTTCTGATATATCTTCTCATTGTAATCCCCTTGGGATGAGGGTTTCAGGCTAGTCTGTGTTGATATTTCTCCCTATGTTTGGGACTAGCCATTATCTGTGGGTTCATGATGAGAAATTCAATCTGAATTGTTAACTGAATTTGGAGTAGCCAAGTGAGTTACATTATAATAATCTATTACTAATAAGATCGGGAGACACCCTATGGGTCTCACCAATGTCTTCCCTCCGGCTGGTCATGTGAGAATTGAGAAGTCAAGGGGTCACACAAATGTTAGGGGTCTTTTTTGGTTTCCTAGTTTATTTTGATTTGTGAAATTCAGTATTCAACAAGATTCTTCATATCGTGGGGAGGCCAACATTGGGAAAATTGTAGGAGATCATATACTTCAAGGTGTTCATTTCAAGGAAACTCTTTTCCTCTTCTCCATCCATCATCGATCATTGTAGATTGTTAGCCTAGACTATGGGTCATATAGATAATGTTCCATTGGAGATCTCGAGCGGACTCTAGTGATTTCTATGTTATGGTCCATGGTGTTCCATGTTGTGATTGTGTTTGGAAATTTTAGTCAAGTGTTGTTGTATCATTCACATGGTAGTCTACATATCAAGGATTCAGGTCATTGGTGGAAATATAGTGGTCGATCCTCAAGGGGTAGGGGTCTCGTTTTAAGAATCTATGTGTCCTTGTTTTGAGCATTTAGCAACCAGGACTTTTGGGACATGTGGGGGTAGAAAGAGTCAAGGTAAGAGAATTTTCAGGCCTTGAGCTAACATGTTCTATTTTATTTTTCATCATACAATTTTTGAGTGTGATAATTATAATAATAATAATATTATTACTATTATTCATATTGTTTTTTTATATTTAGGTAATATTTAGGTTTCATGTGTTCCCTCTTCTTTCAGGTTCTTTTCCCATCCTTATATACCTTATCTTCTCCTTATCCCCCATTCGTGCATCACCTCCTACCCTCCCCCCTGTCTCTCTCTCACACCACCCTCTCTAGGTCGGACACCCATTGGCGCACCTCCCTTCAAATAATCCTCTTCTACACAAGCTCCACCACATGGCCATATCATCTATCTGCCACGAAACAACCAAGCCAAGATTTAAATAAGGTCCATGTCCACCTAGAAGAAACCCATAGTTGTGTGCCTCTATCACTATACTCTCCCACTTCATCTAGCGTTTCCCCAGTTCCTGAGGTTTTTATTTGGAATCTCCATGGTATGCCCTCCACTCCACTCTTCCTCTATATTTGGTCTGATCTATCCACCACGTCTCCCCTCATAGGTTGAGCCAGACCCTAGGGTTCTATAGTCGCCAAATTTTGATGTGTTTTTGGGAATCTCCCATCGATAGGGGGTGAAATTGATCTCCTAGGACCCATCCATGTGTGCTACAATGACCACCAGTGAGGGTGAAGTAGTTTACATCAATTAGGACCTCCCTCCAACGATTCTGGGTATGATTTTCCTCCACTATTCTTGTAACTTAGTTTATAATTGGAGGTTTTGTGATTTATTAGTCTCCAATATTTATTTTAAGGTGTGTTTGAAGGTGTATTTTTGATTAAGTTTGTTTCAAATAATTTTTCACTAGTCGACGTGAGGTTTATCTCGCTTCCTTGTTTAATTTGGTTTCATTAGGAGTCTTTGATCATTTTTTTCCTCCCTTGTGATTGTTGTTGTGTGTCATTGTCATTATTGTCTTGGTTAGAGTCATCAAGAGAGACAATCTATATATATAGAATTAAGTAGGAATGAATATATAAATATCCTCCTAGTGCATTTACCCTAACAGTTTTGGAAATATATGCTTGGATCAAATGGTATATATGTATATGAAAATGTATAAGAATGTTGGTAAAGCTATCTCATGTATCCATCATCTAAAGATGGATGTTTTAAATTAAGGGTTTATACCTCTATTTCGTTTTAGAATAATTAAATTAGGTTCTTCATGGGATTTATGTATCGTAGGATCTTTTCCATTGTGTGTTGGACTATTTATTGCGGTTCTATGTCTCTGGTACAAGGGAAACTCACTAGCCTATACATAGGTAAGTAAAGATATACATGATGGTTCCCCCGTTACTTGTATATTCATGAATTTAATCGAATGTACATGTATATGGATATGTGTGACAATGTTTATATATAAAAATTCATACTCAGGTGAGTGGAGACTGGTATATGTGTAAGTGCATACCTATTAGGATCCCCTTCCACATGTTCCTGAGCAATGCGAATATATGGATAAGGGATATGTGTCCTTGAATGTTTGATAAGGTGCATGATCTTAGTTGGGGAGCATAATCTTTTAGTTAGAAAGATCTAAGAGCTGTAGTTGGAGGCTTGGTTCCACCATGATGTATGTTCCCTATTCTCTGATCATTAATTTGAATTTTGATTCTTTTTGGAAGTTTATTTAAATGTATTTCCATGGTTTGTATATAAAATTAATAATCACTATATATATTTATATATGGTAGGTGGTTCAATGACCTATAATCTCTATATGTATATAATTACGAATGTTTTAGTTTTTAAACACATTCTTCGATTTCATTATGTGGTGATAATATTATTTATGTAATATTTGGTAAGTTGATAAGTTAGAGATGAATTTTGGATAATGGAAATCGTAATGTTTCGTGTGTGATTTAATGTAATGTTTTTAATATGCGTTTTAGGTGTTGTTAGGATGGTGAATATATGATTTCAAGTTCTTTGAGGTGTGTTTATATTTTAATGGTCATTATTAAATTAAAATTAATCACTTAGAGAATGTTTTCCTCATTGTGCATATCGTGTATAAATTGTTACATTTTTTAAAAGGTGAAAAGCTTGATTAATAAAGTGATTAAATTATGAGTTGATTTAAGAGGGGGCATGACCTATTGTTTTGGTTAGTCATAAATGGGGGTTTTTTTTGTTACAAGAAGGGGTATTGGGGAACTTTTTATGTGATGGAAATAGTATTTGGAAAAGGGATTTTTTATGGTGTGCATATTTTGAATATGTAAAGTTTTTTAAATAGAGGAATTTTTATTGAAATGATTGGCCTTTGTGTGAATGTAGAGGTGTGGTGTGTGTTTATGTGAAAATAATCATGATCATAAGGGAAACCTTTGGTACCTAAGTGTCCAGACAAAGACTCTTCCTCAATATGATACATATGTGTTTCATCCCAGTTTCTTCTAGAGGGATTGGAATTACAACACTAAATAAATAGTCGTGATGATTGGATACTACAGGGTTATGGTTTTTTTCCCTTATAATGGCTCATCTAGGAGAAACTAGTTTGTTGTGGCTCCTATTCCATGATTTCACTAGGGAAAAAGGCCTCTATGGTCCCACATGTGCAAGTTACCTGTAGAGATTTCCCATGATGCTCATTTGTGGCATAATGGTGATGTGATTTTCATTGATGTTACTCATTATTGATGCCCCATAGTGAAAAACCATAATTTAATCTTCATCTATTCCCTTTAATTTTGAAATTTTAATGCATGCTTGTAATATATTTTGAATGTATATATGGAAGTGAAATTCTATCCCTAATATAAGTAAACTTGTTAGTTGGTTTTTGACTGATTGAAAAACCATATTTCAATTTGTATTATTATCAAACTAGCAGGATTCAGTTTAATTTTAATGGAAAATGAATTCGGCGTTGTTATTCTTGAGATTTCCTACTTATAAACTTGTTGTTCATTCCTACTTTACTTTACACTTCCAGTTTCAAGTATTTGATTTCTCTTGGAGGGAGTGTGTTTTGATGTTCTATGGTGACTCATGGGGTCACATGTAGGTATGTATAGATGGTGATCTATATTATACTTTCCACTATTAGTGTTTACATATTTTGTCTAATTTATTTATATTTATCTTTCTATAAATTTTTGGGAAAAATCATTCCAAACAAATTTTTTGGATGCACTAAAATAGCTTTCATCATGTGGGGATGGGGAACACCTTTCTGGCCATGCTGTAGACTAGATTGGGTGACCGGTTCAGTGTTGACCAGGGTTGGTTCATCATAGTCAAGTTTCTTCTGATGCTCAGGATGTAATTACAAGGGAGTAGGAGGTTTTGACATGTCGATCAGTCTATTTTTTGTTCTCATTCCAAATACTATTGATTTTTTTAATCGTGACTCAGGAATTTTCATACATTTATTTAAGGCGAATCTAACCTAGAACATTTATGGGAAGATGGTATATCTCTCCTTTAAATGACTGGGAATCTACTGTTGTTTAGAGCATCATGTTAGTGTTATTTATATGCTCCATTTCATGTAGATTGAATAGAATGAATGTGGACCGTTGGAGATGGCTGATCAAATTTGAATTCCCATGAGGATTGGATGTTCATAATCAATTCTTTTCTTTCTCAGTAACATGATTTTGATGTGGATGGTCATGTACAAAACAATTGGGAAAAACTACTTCTCATGGATGGGATTTAAAGGGTATGGTTGATTGTTCATGGGATTCCTTGATTGTAAAATGCTTGAGATCAGTTAATGTCATCACATCAGTATGATAGGCTGGGATTCAACTAAAAGTGTAAAAGTAGTGGTTTTACTATTCTACCCTTCATGATAGTTGGAAATGTAAGTGTTAAAAAACTATATTAAGAACATAATATTTTTTACATTAAGTGACTCAAATATTAATGGTAACCTTCAGTGACCTTATATTGTATTCTCCTTTGTAATTATAATGTCCCCAATCATGATGTTATACTTGATAAAATAATATCGTGTCTGTTCTTCATCAAGCTAAAAGTTTCAATTTTTATCTTATTTCATTTAACATTATTTATCAGAAGTGTGCTGAAGGATATTCATACATATAATGGAATGGTTAGTCCTGATTGATATATGGTATCTCAAGTAGTAATGCCATGAAAAAATTCCTAAACACAAGCCATTTCCACCTCGGAGATGATCACCAGGTGGATGCCACTCTAGGATCATTCCATGATCTTATGTGGACTTCTAGGCCATTTACCAATGTATTACCTATATACATTGGATATGGGTTACCTTGGGATATTTCCTTGGACTCTAGTATGATGAATCCAAGGTTATCCTTGTCATGTTTCATGCGCTGGGGTGATGTTTAATGGGTAAAAATTTTACTGGTTTGGGTCTAGGTTTCACAATTGTTCATGTTGAAGAATGCCTGATTAAATTTGTAGGTGATGGTTTGACCAATGAGCATCATTATATTCCATGTACGGCCTTCAGTGAACATCCTCATGGTAAACAAATGCTGCTTTGGAAAAAGGAATTTTAGTTCCATTTAAAATATTGTAGCTATGTAATCCAGGCTATTTTGGGAATGGGCAGCCAAAGGTGGATTGAAACGATTTGTTTTCTCTCAATGTATACAGTCATTGAATAACTGTTTTAGGAATGTTGTCAGATAGATATGAGTGATGTGTTTGTTGTATGGGGAAATAAATGAAAATCCAACTCGACATGGCTATGTTATGACTACGAGGAATCGAATGTTGGACCCATTCTAAATCATTCTAGGAGAATCATTAGAATGCTTAGGGAATCATTTGTAGGAATTAATGATGGGGAATGTACAATGAATCAAAATTTTCCCCTTTTTTGTTCTAAGCTATGATGGGGAGCACTACAGGACAAATGTTTTAGGATATAGAGGTGTGATTTTTTCTGTAGACCAAAGGGCTACCTTAAGAATAGTTTTAGCGTTTCAATTGGAAAATGAGTGTTTTCATGGGTTTTAGTGGAATGTGTTTGATGTGATTAGTTAATTTATTCAAGTAGGTTGGGAATTTGGAAACACATCATGACCATTTGAATGAGGATTCACGAACCTTGTATTTTTATTAGGATTTCATTGTTCCCCTATGCATCATGATGATGATAATTTCTACGGTGTAGTGGTTGTAACCACCCATGTTTTGTTCCATTGTATAAATTCTATGGGAATTTAAATTTTGGCATTTATTTGGTGGTCCATTATTCAAATCAAGCTTCTGAACATAATTATTATAGTTGGAAAACATCATTGTTATTTATACATGTTAAAAAGACCAAGAGGTTCCTTATGTGATATGTCATGATTCAAAAATATTTGGCAATAGAAACATTAAAATTGCTTGAAATTGATATGGAAAATGATTTTACTAAATACATGTTGCCAATATTTTCAAACAATGAAGATGGATAAGGTGAATGGTAGTACCACGTATGTGTGGAAAATGGTTTCCTAAACCATATGCATAGAATGTTCTCTAAATGAAACACTGGTATCATTTCTACAATGTTCATCAAATGGTTGGATCACATTTATGGAATTTGTGTGGGAAATAATTAGAGGTGGATTTCAAAAGTCGTGGGATCTGCAATGTTGGGGAATGTTTTGGAAAACTATACATATAAACATTCAATCCCAGTTTTGATGGTGAGTTTATAAAAATACCCTTAATGTATTTTAAAACATTGTTTTCTCATTTCTTGTCCTCTAGTGTGGATAACTACTCCTCTATTGCTGGAGTATCCTTGCCTCCCTAACCTCAAAATCACGATAGATCCTTTGTCCTAACTCTGAATACAACATCGTTAGTCTATAAGGATGTGTATCAATAATATCTATAACAAACTAGCTCTTTTTCTATGATTATATTGTCATCTGTTGCACTATCTTTATGATATCTCATTTTTCAAATTCTCAGGGAAAATGCATGTTCATTCATTTTTCGCAAACTGGGCTGAATGAAGACTATTATTTGATTGATTATAGAATTATATGTTCGTGGTAGGTTGTCTATGGATTTTCCCTTATGTTTTTATTGGTTTATAATGTTTTTCATTTTACGGTGTGCCTGCCTTTGTCGTTCATTTCTCTAAAATGAGTTCATCACTTTTAAATTTCTAAGGAAACCATGATATACTCCCATTAATCATGGTTTAGTAAATAGAGGACATAAACCCTAATCACAGACAACACATGGGTGTGACGACATAGTTTTCCACTAATAATAAATTATTTAAAAGCCCATAATTACTTATAAGATATTAGTTTGGGTTGTAAATATATTTTTCGTTGTCTATATGAATGATTGTCGAACTAAATTGATTTTAGGGCTACATTGGAACCATCTTGTCCCTTATAATTTATTTAACATGTTAGTAAAATTTCAAAATTCAAATTTTTATGAATTTAGATATGACGCTCAAACATAATGCATAATAGTGCTAAATGAATAGTTCGATAAAAAATTTCATGTTTTTCATATAATACCCCTTGAATGAGGTGTGCAGTGTCTAAAATTCCAATGACTTGGTTTTTATTTTAAATCATGAAATCCCGGACTGAATTGCAGATTACAGAATCCCGTATATTATTATTTGTTTATAGTAATTCAGTATGCATGGCCTCAAATGATATTGCTAATTATAGTGTCCATCTTCTACATAAATTTTATTAAACCAATTCACCATCTAAGTGAATTGATTGGATCCTTCCTATGTAAATGAAAATTGAACCAATATCCTCTTAATATATTATGTAAGAACACAAATCTTCATTTTAGGTTTGGATCTTGATTTCTATTGTTTTTTAGAAACAATTGGCTGTTTTTATAACTTTAAAAGTATATTGGGTATACTTGGGAGTACACGCACTGTACCAGGTTGCCACATGTAGTCATATACTAACCATGTAATCGCCAAGACGTGGCCATGTGATGTGGCATGAAGAATGCCTAAAACAATGGCCGATTGAGGCATGTATATATCTTGTACATTAAATGAACCCACCATATAATTTTTCTTTTATCTGATTAAATAGGGTGGGGTTGCATCTAATCATCATATTCATCTAATTATGGAATTATTTTGTTTAGGTGGGACTGAGAGCGATGATTCTTCTTTTATCCATTTTTTCTACATTCACATTCCGATCTGAACTCCATCCTGTGTGTTGGAATATCCTCGGCGAGTTCTCCCTTCATCTTGAACATATCTTCATATATTCTCCTCTTTCTCGAGTTATTCATGATTAAGAATTTTTTGATGATTTTGAAGATATACAATGTTCTAGGTTGATTTAAAAGGATTAGGATAAACTATATAGATCACACTACATTACGTTTTGAGGATTGTTGACTTTAGTTGTTCTTCTTTGAGTATTATATGCCAAAGTCTAGATTAACCATATTTCGGGTATTTCATGTTAAGGAAATTGAAACCTATGTTATCTTCCATAGATTGATTGCTAATTTTAGGGTTTTTATGTAAAATAATGTGAAATTGTAGGATTAAGGAACATCCCATGGGTGCATTTCCTTTTTTGAATTTTTAGGGTTGTTTGTTCGATGTTTCCTATGAAGACAACCTTGTTTCATTTCCATGCATGATATGATGGAATTGTTTTAATTTTTCTTCTTATTAAATGCTTTTGATATTCATTGTGATTGTTTAGCAATTCATTTATTAATATTACATTAGGATGATTGATATCGTTCATACATGATTTAATTTCATAGGGTTTTGAGAACCTGGTGTAGTTATACAATAGGTGGAGTTGACATTTAGTTCTTCTTTAGAGTGAATGTTATATTTCACGCTACGAGACCACATGGGTGATTGACTGTGAGTGCTCCCTCATAGTCTGTAGATTTTACATTACAAGACCATAAGGATAATTGAGGTATAGTTCTTCCCCAAATAGTCTATTTTAATTTAGAAAGACCATATGGGGAATTGACAGGGGTGATTCTTCAGAATGGATTTTCATTTTTATTGTGTTATATGGATAGAGGGGTTATACTACGTGAGCTACCAAGAGGGTTAATATAAATATTGAATGTTTTTGATGAATTTTCCAAACCAAAGAACAAGTTTGATTTATTCCTCTTAGGTAGTCTTATGAGATAACTATTGTGATACATGATTAAAGGATGAACATTAAATGTTAATGAATTTAAATTAATACTATATGATTTTGTTACATTTGTGTACTCCTAGTCTCTTAGCTTCATTTCAATCATTATCTTCTATATACACTCACTGACAGTTAGGAATAGATCTTGTGGTGGTTCCCTACTAGGATTTTTCAGATACCATATATGGATCATGATTTTGGACCATAACAGAATATATTGTTTTAGGTGTAGATAAGGTCAGTCGCCCTTCTTCCTCTGGTACTTGACTACTGTGTAGAGGGACAACATGGGACCAAGATAAGGCTTGTGATGATATTGGAGTTTACTTGTTTTAATTTTTTTACTTTGTATTAGAATTGTATTTTCTAGTATTGTTTTTTGTTTCTCTACATTCTCTGATATATGTGAAATGCATCATTTAAATATGTGCTCGTGTTTTTTATTAACTTTAGTCTCCCAAAATTTTCTTTTTGTGTTTTATTATTTCTTCTGCTACTATTTATTATTGGTTGTTCTACTACGAAAACTATTCCAAAGAGGGAATTGTCTTTTCCACTCTCACAACTATGGACCTCGCTACTTGTTGGCAACCTCTCAATTTCAGGGAAATTCACCTGAGGCCATGTGACCAATAAGATATGGGACACCTTTGAGAGTCACCCGGAACTGGTACTTTACAGAGTGGTATCAATGGTGTTTTTCTTTTGTTAATTTAATTACTTTATGGATCCTATATTCGGGGATATCATGGAATTGGTAGTTTGTAATAAGATATGCATGAGAGTAGCTAACCCGTGTACAGGTAAAATCCTATTTACATTGTTAATTAAAATTATTAGGGTTTTTGAATTATTATAGTTTACATGAATTCACCTTTGAGAGATTCACATGATTTTTGCTATTATTATTTTTATCATTTTGGTTCTATTTCTATTTCAAACTGATGAGATGAGGGTATGCCATCTAATGCATCATATAGGAACTTTCTAGAGATATATCCCATGCATATTGTCATGCCATTTAGCATGAATTACTAATTGCATGCTATTGTGATAGATGTTGTCCTAGATATGGATGTTTTTATCATAGATTCCTTGATAAAGTACCTGCAATTTTGATAGGGTGTTGGGAAATGTAATGTTTCATTGAATAGATGCCAATCATTGGTCCCCACGGTGTTATGGGCCCACATGGATTGGAATTTGGTGGATCATGTGATTTATTGCATTTTTATACTTTGTGATAGGCATGTTAAAGATTCTATGATTCTATTAGCGGGTGTATGGGCCCCAAAATATTTAAATTTGGCCTTTTACTGGTTGATTCAGTGTTTTAATGGGATTAAAGAGTTATTTTAGAGGCGTACTCTTTAAAAAACCAGGAATACATGACATGTGATGATGAATACATGACATATATTCTTCTGTTCAAGAGTAGAATGTTTTTATTACGTACACTTCGTGTTATATTTGTACCCATCGTGTAGTCAGTATCCATGTGATTGACTATGTGAGCAGAGAACTGGGGTTCAGAAACATTAAGTGACACAACCCTTATACTTGGAGTACACGCCGTATTGTAAAGACATATATCAAGCTGTGTGACCAATAGCACGAGTGGATGAATCTCATGTTTTAAATTCCATGTTCATTTCTTTCACACCATGTAGAGTCAACTGGGTCACCGAATATGTGACTAACGACATGGATGTATATAACATAAGGGCTACACACCATGCCTACGGTGCACTCACCAGGTAGTGCTACCCAGGAAGGAACCGTTTGTTTGGTCGTGTAGAGGATCTCAAGAAGGGGGGAAATGATTCGAGTGCATTCCATGTCTCAAAAAGAAGACGATGTGTGTAGGGGTGTTACATGAATAGGTTTAGAAGAGGTACATGCCCATGTTGAAACCTTGGGGAGCACACCATGAAGAGGGTATTCATGCATTGTAACTATATTTTGAAAATCAGGATTCTTCTTTATCCTATTAATTCCTTACACATCTATGTTCTATTCCATGATAATATTTAACTGAGGTGTGTGCTTGACCTTGTAGTGTCATGCCACTGAGACGTCCTCTGTTATTTCAATAGATACTGGGCAGCGAACAGACACAAGAAATGTTATTTCAGAGACTACTGGTCGATCCTCCCGTCGTGCTTGTCTAGGCCCCAGCCGTTATACCATACATAGGTGTTGATAAATAGTTCCAAGAAGGCTTAATGATGATGATGCATACATTATAGGGAGCACTGCATCCTACCCCATTTTTGGTAAAACTGAAATGAGATTTTCAATAGCATCATCCTCCAACTTTCTCAGGGGATGGAGGGCCGCTGGGTGTAGAGTAAAGGTTAGAATCCATGTTTTCTATCATTTAGAATGTCGAGATTCCCCTAGAGAGAAGGGTGAAGCAAGATACATACATGATATGTGATTTCACCAAGCGATGGCTGGATGTGATATCTTAGGCAATATGCTAGTGGGATATGGCTTGGTATGAGTTCAAGCAATCCTTTTATGAATACTTCTACTCAGAGTCCTTGAGGAGAGACCGAGCCAGCGAGTTCATGAGTTTGGAGTAGGGTATTCTCTAAGTCATGGACTACTCTTCTCGCTTCACATAGCTGTAGCGGTTCAAACCCATAATGGGGGGTGATGAGTTATATATGGAAAGGAAATTTGGGGATAGTCTCAGACTTGACATCCAATATCATGTGATCTTCACAGGGTTGAATTCCATATCTTATTTTGTCAAACTTTTGCTAATCAAAGACAACATCATGTGGTATACGAGAGTTGTGGGCCAGGGTGGGTTAGCATCCGGAGTTGGTACTCTTCCTACAGACACTAGGAAGCATCACATGGAGTCTATGAAAGGAGATATGGGTATTTAGGGAGGATCTATTTTGAATCCTCATATAGGTGTAGGACTACTAGTCTCACATAATATTGGGTGATGGTATTATTAAGGCCATTCTGGCTGAAGTGGTTGTTTTCGTCACAGTGGTCAAACACATGGTTTTTGACAGTCTTAGGGTAGATTAGCTAAGGGATCTCAGAAAGCTTCACAGGGATGTGGTTCCAGTTAGGATTTTGTGCTAGAGAAAATCTTGTAGGAGCAGGATCCTAGACCATCTATAGTTAGAAGTTCAATTTTGGTTTTCTTAGTTTTAGCATCTTCTGTGTTCAATTAAAGGGCCTCCCAGAGCTTTCTATTTGTTTCTGTTGTGGAGAGAATTGGGCTCTGTATCATCACTTCAGTTGATATGAGGATGCTCGACCCTGCCTTTGGGATTTGAACGACTAGTGTACATCAGTGCAAGGATTTACCTCTTGTTAAAACGCAGATTTCTAGTCTGTTTCTGGATGACCAAGGGACATCAAAAATGGACATTCCTCCACCAGTCGACTATTTCCGGGATGTCTTTCCATATGACTTTTCATGTTAGCCTACTGAGCGAGATGTATAATTTTCAATTGATATTGTTCCGAGGGAAACAATGTTGTCTATTCCATCTTATAGGATGGCTACACTAGAGTTACATGAAAGCGTTTCATCTTACCCAATACTTCACCTTGGGGTTCACCTGTCCTATTTGTGAATAAGGTGGAAAGTACCTATAGAAATTGGGTGGAAAATCAAATGTGGAACTAGTTTATGGTCGAGAACTGATATCCATTACTGAGTATTGATGATCTTTTGGATCATCATCAAGGATCCCAATTGTTCTCGATGATTTAATTGAGGTCTAGTTATCATCATTTGAGCATTAGACCATCATATTTACTTATTACATCCTTTCATAGCAGGTATGGTCTATACGAGTATGTGGTTATGGCATCTGGTCTCACGAACACCCAAGCAGTTTTTTTGGAACTGATGAATTGTGTGTTTCATCCAAACTTTTAATCTTTTTTTGTTGTTTTCATGGATGATATGTTTGTTTAATCTCACACTTGACATGAATATTCCATCCATCATGAGATCATTTTGATTACACTGAGGGAGAATCTGTTGTATGCTAAACTGCATAAAATTCCAACTTTTTATGGACCATATTCACTTCCTGGGTCATGTTATCTCATATATAGTAGTTTCAATAGATGTTTAGAAAGTTAGAGAAATAGTTTTCCTAGAGAATCCAAATAATTCATTTCAGTTACTATGTTTTTTGGGAAGTCTAGTTAATACAGGTGTTTTATACTCGACTTTTCATGCATAAAAGCACCAATGAAATCCCTATCTAAGAAGGGTGTGAAGTACTCATGGATTGATTCTAGTGAGTTAGACATTCAAAAGATGAATGGAAAGTTGACATCAGCACTGATACTAATTTTTTCTGAGTTAGGAATGAGTTACACTTCTTACTATGATTCATCTGGTATCAAGATGTGAGAAGTTATAATGCATGGGGTAGGATTTATTGTGTACAGGTCTCGGTAGTTGCGGCCCCATGAGAGGAATTATCTGATGCAGAATCTTGATTTGACTGCAGTTGTTCATTTCTTCAACTTTTGGAGACATTATCATTTGTTAGAGAATGCGAAAAAGATGAGGCCTGTGATGCTGGTGGAGTTTACTCATTTTCACTTGTACTTTGGTTAAGTACACTATTTCCAGAATTGTGATTTGTTTGGTTTCTTTCTTAGAATTATGTGATATTAACCATTTATATCTGTGCTCCAGTTGGCTGTTTACATTATTCTTCCATTTTTTACTTGATGTGTGGCATTACTGCTTCTGAAACTCTTTATTTTTTGATAATTCGTTGTGCATTTTTTTGCCAAGGAGTGCATCATTTCCCCACTATCACACTCAAGGACCTCACTGCTAGTCGTCAGCCTCTAGTGTTCAGATAAATTTGATTGAGGCCATGTGACCAACCATGAATAGTGCACATTTGGGCTAGTGCACAGTCTCATCAGAAGTCTTATGCTAACCGACCGAGACAACCACTAGAGTTTGATGTTGGAAATAATGTTTTCTTATATGTCAAACTGAGTTTGGTACACATGAGGATTAAGAGATAGGGAAATCGTTCATGGTGATACATTGGGTCATTTGAGGTTTTAGAGAGAGTGCGTCCAGTTTTCAATCGGTTGCGGTTACCTCAAGGATACCAGGCTATGCACAACATCTTCCATGTTTCCCAGCTATGACATTACTTCTGAAACTCGTCTCATGTATTTCAACCTGAGGAGGTTGAGTTGGATGTGGACCCAACGTTTGATGTGAATCCTATCCAGATTGTTGATCGCAGTGCAATGGTTATCCGTGACAAGTCAGTTGCACTAGTATGGGTGTTGCGACAATATAACTGAATAGTAGGCGAGACTTGGAAGAAGGAGACTGATGTGAGATCACAGTGGCTGGACTGTTTGAGGATTCTTCTTCTCCACCTTATTATTGAAATATGGGGACAAATTTAGTTAAGGGGGTTTTTTTGTAAGAACTTTGAAATTTGATTCAGGTATTGATCTTGATCTCATGTCTTTTTAAGAAAAAATGTGAGGTTTAGGAAATTTTAAAAGTACTACATGTGTACTAGGTTCCATAGGTATCTCTGTACATGCCATGTAATGGACAAGATATGGCCATGTGAGGTGACCTAGAGAATGCCTAGGGTGGAGGTTGGTTGAGTCATGTAAAAAACATGAACATTAAATGAACATTTAGTGTAATTTTTCTTTTATTTGAATAAACTAATCGGGATCTCATTTAACTAACATATCGTCATATTCTAGCCTTAGATCATATAAGAGAGACCGAGGGTGATGATTCTTCTCCAAGCCACTATTTCTCAATCCATGGTCTGATCCAAACTCATGTGGGTGTGTTGGAATTCCCTCAGTGAGTTCTTATTTCTTCTTGAACATATCTTCTTGATTTCTCCTCTTTCTCGAGTTTTCAGGGTTGATATTTTTTGATGTTTTTGAAGATCTATGAAGTACTATATCAATTACAAGGCTTAATTTGAACTATATAGATCATAAAACATCCATGTAGGTGGTTTGTTACCTCCAATTTTTCATCATTGAGTTCTATATTCCAAATTGTTGATTACCCATGTTTTGGGTATATTGGGTTATGGAAATTGAACAAACTTTTATCTTCCATCGATAGATTTAAAATATTTGGGTTATTGATGTGACATTATCAGGAATTGAATTTTTAAGGAACTCTCCATGGTTGTGTTTCCTTTTTTAAATTTATAGTGCCATTTTGTCTAGGTTGCCTATGAGATAGACCTTGATCCCTCGCCTAACTCGATAGGATGGAATAGTTTGAATTTTCAAACTTATTAAATTACTATGATATGAATTTTATTTTTTTATCATTGTATTAGTTGAGATTCATTGAGGTTCTTGATATTGTTCATGCATGATTGAACTACACAGGGCTATGTGAACCTGGTGTACTTAGACCAGAGGGGGAATTGACATTGAGTGCATCCTCAGTGTGTCATTTATATTTCATTCTCCAAGACAATAGGTGGGATTGAAAGTGAGTGATACCTCAATGTGTCTTGAGTATACATTAGGAAACAACATGGGGAATTTATGTTTAGTGTTTCCCCATAGAGTTAATTTTTACTCAAAAAATACCATAGGGGGAATTGTTGGTGTGTGCTTACTCAGAGTGTCTTTTCCATTTTATTGAATTACATGGCCCATGGGGATAGACTATGTTAGCTACCCATATGGTTAACAAAAAATATAAATGTTTTTGTTGTGTCTAGCAAGCCAAAGAAGAAACATGGATTCAACCTTATTTTGTAGTCTTCTAAGATACATGTAGGGATACATGATTAAATGAGGAAGCATAAATTCTAATGAATGTAAATATAAAATGTATTATTTTGTTACTTCTTTGTACTCCTAGTTTATTCACTAATTTCCATTATTACCTAATTTATATTCTCATTTAAATTTAAGAACAAATCATGTGGTGGTTGCTAACTTGGATTAGTGTCACACTATGTTTGGGTCATGTTTTTGGACCCAAAAAGATTATATTGTTACAGGTTTAGATAAGCTCAAGCACCCTTCTTACATGGGTACTTGACTGCTATGGAGTGGGAGATAATGTGTCCAAGATGAGGCTTGCAATGATGCTAGAGTTTACATGGTTTATTTTGCACATTGGTTTAGTACCTTATTTCTAGCATTGTGATTTGTTTGGATGCTTTCCTAGACCAATTTGACACACATCATTTATATATGTTTTCCAGATGTTTATTTACATAATTATTACGTAGTTTACTTGGTGTGTGGTATTACTACTTCTGATGCAGATTATTTCTTGTTATTCCATTGTGAAAACGTTTTGAATGATGTAATAGTTTCCACACTATCACACCCAATTCTATCGTTGCTAGTCGGTGGCCTCTAGAGTTCAAGGAAATGCAATTTAGTCCATGTGACCAACCTAGTTTGGGACACATTGGGGATACTATAGGGTCTCAGAAAAATCCTTATGCTTGTCAATAAAGATGACCTCTGGAGTTTGAGGTTGGAGATCAGGTTTCCTTATGTGTCAGAACGAGGATTAGAAAAATGAGGACTTGGAGACAAGGAAATCATTAATGGTGATACGTTGGACTGTTTGATAGTGGGGAAACTATGCCCCCATTTGTAGAGTATGCACAGTGGAATAACCAAAAATAAATATTATTGGAAGCAATAAAACCATAAAAACTAAAAACCAATATAAAACATCATTAAATAAACAACAGTAGTTCATATATAAATGATTCATGTCACATATTCCTAGGACAACTTCCAAACAAATAATAATGTTGAAAATAAAGTACAAAACCAAAGAAAAAATGAAAACAAATAAACTCCAACAACATCACAAGCCTCAGCTTGGTCCCATGCTCTCTAACTCCACAATAGTCATGTACCTGAGGAAGAAGGTTGCTTGCCCTTATCAACACCTAAAATCATGTAATCTTTTTGGGTCGAAAAGCATGACCCAAATAGAGTGTGAGATGAATCCTATTAGGCAACCACCATAGTATATGTTCCTAACTGTCAGTGAGTATATATTTCATTTAATAATTGGACTAGAGCTAAAAAACTATGAGTACACAATAGTAATAGAATCTTACAGTTTCCAATCAGATTCATTATCATTTAATGTTCATCATTTAATCATGTTTCAAAAAACGTATCTTAGAAGGCTACCTAGCTGGAATAAATCCAAGATTCTTCTTTGGCTTGTTAGATGTTTCACAAAAATTCAATACTTAAGTTATCCATATGGGTAGCTCACATAGTCTAACCCCACTGTCCATGTAATGGACTAATGTGGAAAAGAACCATTGAGGAAGCACTCACCATCCATTCCCCCTATGGTATTTCTTGAGTAACTATAGACTCTATGGAAAACACTCAATTTAAATTCCCCATATGGTCTCGCAATTTAAATTGTAGACACTGTAAGGGAGCACCGCATCCTGCCCCATCCTTGGTAGAACTAATTCGGGTTTTTCAACAGCAGTATCCTTCCACCTTCTCATGGAATGGTGGTCCTATGGATATTGAGTCATGGTTAGAATCCATGTATTATATCTTCGATCATCTCAAGACACCTCCAGATAGGATGGTGATGCTCTATATATATATTCCTTGAGATTCCATCATTAGATGGCGTTATGTGATATCACACGTGGCACATTATTGGGCAATGTCTTGCAATGAGTTCTAATAGACATTCTGGGACTACATCTTCCCAAAGACCATGAGAGCCAACTGAGCCCATTAGTTTAGGAGTTTGGAGTAGGGTACTCTCTCATTCCTGAAATATTATTCGCTCTTCACAGATCTACAGTGTTTGACACTCATTCAAGGGGGGGGGGGTGATGAGTTATTTCTGGTAATGAAATTTGAGGATGATATCTGAAAGGAACTCTAAAGCACAGTGGCTAATGCATTGATCACGAGGACTCATATACAGGCTGTTAAGAAGGCGAAAATTGATTGGAAGCTTATGGCTCGGTTCTCTAAGAAGCATTTGTTGGTGCACGATAGTCAGGGGATGACATTTGGTTCTTTTGTAGTTGTTACCTATACTCTACTTGATTGGGTTTTAATGAGGAATGTATCATTTTCGAAAGGCCTAGTCTAATGGGTGAGTGTGTCAAGGGGGGACCCTACTCTTGGATGGAACATAAGAGAGCATGAGTTATTTCATCGTCATGGATGTGTATGAGTGTCAATAGAACTAAGTGAGGAGTTTATGTGGGATTTTCATTCCCCAGTTTGGGCAGTACATCATGGCGCCACCTAGATGTATTGATATTTCCACCTTCAATATTGGTGTCCAGGTATGACAAGAATGTTACATGATTTGATATGATATGTTTCATGTTTTATCATTTGAAGGTAGAGCATCAATGACCAAATTTTCTTCTACAATATTTACCTATTACTGATTGGAAATGGAATTATATCACGATGGAAATCATGATGGGGTCACCGAGAACTCATTGAGGGAGTGATGCAGTTTGGGTCATTGTTTACAAGATCACAAAGGCAGAACACTTCTAAGTGATCATGGAGACCTTCAATGTTGATGAGTTTGGAAGGGTTTACATCCAAGATATTGTACATTTTCATGGGGTTCTTCACTCAATCATTTTAGAAAGAGACACTCTCTTTACTTCTTGTTTTTGGAAAGGGCTACGGAAGGCCTTGATTATACAGTTACTTATGAGTACAACATACCATTCCCATACAAATGGCTAGGCATAGAATGTGATGTAGGTGTTGGAGGACATTATTAGAGCATGCGTCCTAGAATTTGGAGGTTCATGGGAGAAGACAATACCTTTGGTGGATTTTTACTACAATAATAGTATTTGTGAAACTATTCAGATGGAACCTTATGAGTCTTTTTACGGTAGGCCATGCCGATCACCCCTTTGATCGCCTGAAGTTGGAGAGGTAGCTATACTAAGACATTTTCTTTTCTAGGAGACCACTGAGCATGCAGAGATGATTCAGAACTGGATCGCTACTACAATGTCTCGGCATTATTATTAGGCTGATCGACCGATATGACTTTTGTATTTTGAGGTCGGAGATCAAGTTTTCTAATGTGTCACATTGAGATTCAGACATTGAAGGATTATGAAACAGTGAAAGATTTCACCAAGATATATTTGGTCGTTTGAGGTTTGGGAGAGAGTCGGGATGGTTACCAGTCAGTTACCAGGCTATATAGGATGTCTTCCATGTTTTTTAGCTTCAACATTACTTCTAAGACCCATCAAATGTTTTTCTACCTGAGGAGGTTCGGTTGGAGGTGGAATAATTTTTCAATGAGCATCTTGTCCCAATTTTTCATCACATCATGATTTTTCTCCATGGCTGGTATGTTCCTCTAGTATGGGTGTTGTGGATGCACAACCGAATGCAGGATGAAACAAGGGAGAGGGATACTGATGTGCGATCACATTGGCCAGAGCTGTTTGATAGTTCTCCATCACCACCATGTTAGATAAATTTTGGGATGAATTTATATAAGGGGTTTTATAAAGAACCCATATCATTATTTTAGATATGGATCTTGATATAAGGGGGTTTCGAGAAATAAAGGTATTTTTTGGATATTTTAGACGTATACAGCGTGTACTTGGGAGTACACACCATGTACCATGTCTCTGTGGGTTATAGTGTATTGGCCATGGAAAGTCCATGACATGGCTATGTGAGGTGACATGATGAATACCTAAATTGGGGGCTAGTTGAGGAATGTACACAGAGTGCACCTTAAATTAATACACACTATACTTTTTATTTTATTTGACTAAACGGATTGGGGTCGCGTTTAATCTCCATATTAATATTCTTTTGGCCGTGGTTAGTCCATGATCAATCAAGTGCACTGATTCTTATATGTGCCACAGTTTCTCCGTCCAAGGACTGATATGAAATCTAGTAGTTGTGTTGCAATCTCCTTGGTAGGTTCTTCCTTCTTCATGAACCTCTCTTCCTAATATCTCCTCTTTCTCGAGTTATTCAAGGAGGAATGATTTTCACATTTTTATAGATCTATGATGTTCATGGACGATTCAATGGATTATATTCAATTAAATAAATCATATAACATTGTGATAGGTGGTTTGTTTCCTTTCATTGTTCGTCTTTGAGTTTTATTTTCCAATGGGCCGTTTACCCATGTTTCAAGTATTTCGGGTTAAAGAAATTGAACCCTATTTTATCAACCTTGTATTCATTGAAAATTTAAGGTTTTTTTATATCAAATTTTATGAAATTTAATTTTTAGGGAATACCCCATGGCCGTGTTTCCTTTTTTGAATGTTTGGGGTCATTAGGTCTAGGTTGCACATGATGCAGACCTTCTTTCCATGCCTTGATTAATAGGATGAAACTGGTTGACTTTTACTGCTTATTAAATCCTTGTGAAATGTATTGTAATTGATTATACATTTAGTAGTTGATATTAATTTGGGATACTTTATATCTTTAAAGAAAAATGGAACTTCATATGGATGTGAGAACCTGGTGTTGTTAGACCACATGTGGATTGACGTTGAGTGCTTCCTTAGAGTCTCTGTTATATTTTACGCTACGAGACCACAAGGGGGATTGACTATGATTTCCCCCCTCATAGTGCATAGAGATTATGTTATGAGACCACTTAAGGAAATGATGTTGAGTCATTTCCCAGAGAGTCTGTAGTTAATCTGGAAAAACCATAGGGGGAATTGACAGTGAGGGCTTTCTGGGAGTGTCTTTGCCTTTTTATTATTTTAAATTGATAGAGGGGCTTGGAATTGTGAGATACTCAGAGGGTTATCTTAAATATTTAATGTTTGTGACGTGTCTACCAAGCCAAAGCACATACAGGGATTTGGTCCTATCAGGATGTCTTCTTAGAAACACATTGTTATAAATAATTAAATGATGAAAACTTAATACTAATGAATGTAAATGGAAACTGTATGATTTGGTTACTTTTGTATACTATTATATTATTTTCTGAATTTGCATTATTTGTTTTCTTTATATACTCACTAACAATTATGCATATATTATGTTGTGGTTTCCTACTAGATTTCATCTCACACTTTGATAGTGTCATTTTTTTTGGACCCAAACAGATTATACAGTTATGGGTGTAGATAAGGGAAGGAGCCCTTCTTCCTCAGGTACTTGACCACTATAGAGTGGTAGAACATGGAACCAAGATGAGGCTTGTGATGCTGTTGGATTTTACTTTTCTTCTATTTTACTTTCGTTTAATACAGTATTTCCAACATTTTTAATTTTTGGGTTCTTTTCTAAAAATATGTGACATGAATCATTTATATATGTGATCCAGTTTTTTATTTAACATATTAATCTGTTATGTACATTTTTTGTGGTATTACTTGTTCTTATAAAATTTATTATTTGTTATTGCATTATGTATAATCATCCGATGAGGGTATAGTTTCCCCACTATCACAGCCAGGGCCCTCACTACAATTTGATATCCTCTGGTGTTCAGGGAAATGTGCACAAGGCCATGTGAAAAACTGAGTAAGGGGCACATTTGCGTCGCACACTAATCTTGGATGTTACAACTTGGATTTAATAATTAATGGAATTTCACATTTTTGTAACTTCCATATGGCCAATAACCCTTTTTAAATGAAACGTGATTTTTCGAAAGTGAATTTCTATGTTCTGATAGACTAAATTTAATGTTTTCAATTAAATATATTATTCATCAGGGATTGTTTTCATTTAATGAATGGTTAGATATAAATGGAATGAATTATTAAATTTTGGTAAGGCCGCACTGGGTTTTCAGGTTTATTATAATCAATAATTAAAATCTGATTCCCTTAATGTTAATTGGGATTAATAATTATAAATCATGAGAGGTACTACCCCATGGCCTCAATTATTATTATTATTGAATTATTATTCCACATACACTGAAGGTGGAATTGTTTTAGGGGTTCAATTAATCATGGAAGATAATAATATCTTAAAGAGGGTGTTGATCATGATGTCTCACAGCAGTTGCACTTTGTCGAAAGTGGACATGCCACACCTAACCCCTCGTGAGTTTGGACTTGATGAAAAACTCAATATTATTCAATCATTGACATGAAAAAACACGTTCCATATTGAGATATGAGAATGAAATCCTCCACTCTTTATGTGATATAATGAATGTTCCCTCTACAAGAGCTTATTGGCCCATTCAGACTGGTTGTGGATGAATGAATTATGCCCTGGTCTCTATTGGTCCTAGTATTCTCGGTATATGGAAACTTATAATCACACGTAATTGGATGATATATGTGGATAGAAAATATATAACTAGACTATATAAATATTGTTAACATATATATATATATAAAGTTGTCGGCCATACATCTCATTTTGGTTGTGAGCTGAAGTATGCTGGACTGGTCAGGTGAACTAGTGGAACATGGGCTGACCGATCATTATTTATTTTCCACTGCTTATTATTCCGTTTCACTACACACTATTATACCTTATAATAATTGAATGAATTTAGCTATATCATCCATCGATGGTGGAATAATATTATTTTATCTCACACCCACTCTAGAACACCATTGCCCTAGGGTGCTCGAGTAGATATCATGTTTGAAGGAGAATGGTTTATTACATGTTTAGTTATTCTTGTACATAGGAGTTACGCACAAAGCATAATGTTGGGGCTCAAGATGGTCATTGTGTTTACCATCATAGATTCAGTTTTTTTCTTTATTCATGTACTAGAATATATCATGATGCCTTCAATATGTATACTGTTAGTTATATATCATTGTATTGAAAAGCATACAATGTTGTACATAGTAGTGGGCCATCATTTATATTCAAAATATGTTATTATTTCACAGTTCTATATTTCAAGGATTTCGAATTCCACTATTGTCTATTATTTATTTATCAATACACCACTATTATACTCTATTCCAGCGGTATCATCTCCCCACTGTCACCTCCTTAAACCCTCTTTACATGTCATCATTATTAGGTGTATGTGGAGGCACTCTTGGGGAAATGTTCCCATCAGAATGGCTACCTGTTATGATTTTAGTTAGACTAATATGTTACAAAAGAATACTAATCAAGGGAATATATCCACTATATTAAGAGATTTTTCACATTGTGTGACCCAGAACCTCCCACATTGTTTTAAAATCCAACATGAAATAATGCATCATGTAGAATAAATATACTATCATGTCATAGGGTTGAATCCATAACATAAATTACCAATACAAAACAAGACAATGAGATTATTAGTTATAAGTTAATATTATTCATTTAATTACTATAAATTAATTTCCTGTATTAACCCATTATAACAAATGAAAAAATGATATTATTCTTTTACATATCTTATTTATCAACTGTGTCTTGAATACAACACCTTTTTATCATTTTGCAGACTCATTGACCATTGATCAAAGCACAGGGTACCCTAAAATCCACATTCATATATCGTCTCCCTATACTTTGACATGTATCCAGCCCAAATGATACTATTTCCATATATTCCCATTTAATATTCATTGATCTTAAGTCTAATATCAATTCCATATTTACACTATGATATTGTATGCAACTCTCTCCAGATCACTCAACTAGTACACTTCACATTCTCATGGATAAGAATAATGATCCCAAAATC
The DNA here is from genome assembly GCA_963277665.1 of Viscum album. Taxonomy (NCBI): domain Eukaryota; kingdom Viridiplantae; phylum Streptophyta; class Magnoliopsida; order Santalales; family Viscaceae; genus Viscum; species Viscum album. The sequence goes on along the minus strand of OY728121.1, from coordinate 195,981,191 downwards.
CTATCTCTTATAGGCCCATGGTCAATGAATTGAACCATGTTAATAAACTTGTAATGAGATTAATTACCCTTATAATATATTTTTCCTACAAAATATAAGGGAAAAAACAATGATGAACACCAAATCATATAAATAAATCCTGATTCAAATAAATAAAATAATAAAATTCATGTCCTTCTATATCGGTTACATAGTCAAATAGAAAGTAGAAAAGATTCCTTTGTAGTAGCTCTTACAAAAACAACAGTTCAAAAATAACTCAGTCCATATCAGAAAAAAAATCACGATCACCTAGAAAAAATATTTAGTATACATTGGGTGAGAATAACATGTATACTTAGAACATAAATTTTTAATACATCACATAAAATTGTGAGATTTTAATACATATTATCAAATTAGTAAAGAGTAAAACCTATATTCACCTAATATATAATTACCAATTTCAAACCTTACCAGGTCCCACTCTCCATGTATCAAATCCAAAGTACACTAAAATAATATTAGATGAATATAATTATTAGATCCTCGCAACATCTTCCCCACTATATCTCCAATATCACAACCCAATTTAATTACCTCCTCATATCCTAGATGACCACCACCATATAAAAAGCATCCAAAAATTACCTCATAATCATGTACCCCACATGCCCCTCCCAAAAAATGAATTAAAACACCATATATGGGATATTCTAACTAATCTACTTCTATTTGGAGAACATATATGAAGCGGTACTCAATAATCTTCCCTCAATAACATGGTTGTTAGAGAAATCAAATAACACAAAAAACTGGCATCAGTACAAAATAGTGATCATTGGGAGGAGTATTTAGAAATCCAATGAAAAATATATGGTATAGTTCATAAACATGAATCCTATCCTTAGGGTTTATAAAATAATCTCCATAATAATTCAATTATTATACCATTTCATTAACACTACCATTTCTCCAGCATCTCAACCACTATAACCCAAACTAGTCAAAAACCATAAAATGAAAACTAAAAACCATCTATAATTCCATTTCTATTATTTCATTTATTGAATTAAAAATATCCATTCATCAACCACAATTATGTTCATCGAGTCATTTGCTTCCAATATTTAATGAAAAATAATTATCTACTATCACTAATATTTGTTCTATAGTTTATAATCTGATTTATATCATTAGTTAATTTTCAAATTTCTTGGCACATAAAAAATGTTAAACTCAATAAACACTAAAAAGGATCTATAAGACCGTTACATCATTTATTAAATCCACGTCAACACAAAAAACAATGAAAAACATATTTCTAAACATGTTTATTACATTGTATGACCTAAATATCATCCACCTCCTAATTATTAAAAAAATCCTTTGTTTACAAGTATTATTTAATTTCCATATTTGTGAAGTGATTAGAAAAACAATCATATTAATAACACATATTTTCTATAACAAATATATAAAAACAATCATGGGATTCACATATACAATCCTGATACAAAATTAATGTTTATTATAATTTAAAAGGCTATAAAAACATTGGGATTTTAGTTTTGAAATGATACTTTATTTCCACAACTAATTTTAACTCCTTTAATTTTAAATTTCCCCTCTTAATTATTTCTTCAATTTTATTTCATATTAATGGACTACTACATCAACCTATAACCAGAAATGAATATATGTAAAATAAAAAAATAATACATCTCTTTAATTATTTACAACATCCATTGTTCTATCTACTTTATCTTTATTCATATTAACTTCCAAATAGTGAAAAAAAATTAAAATCTTATTATTTTCAAAAAATATGTGATATGATCATTAATACACAACATTTTAAAGGAGATTCAAAATTTCAGTGATGAAAAATAGAGAATTAATAGAAAAAATATAAACTTATAATGAGAGGAAGAATCCTTCACAGATCAGATGAGGTTAACATATATCAAATAGAAATTTATGGGTCACATATACTTGAATAAGAACCAATGAAATTCAAATTAGAATGACTCGCCAATTTTGGGGATAATAGATAAATTTTTTGGTATTTAAATCATGGTCATCAAACTCACATTATTTATTTTATATTAAATATTTTATATTTACTTTGCATTAAATAATTGTTTTTCATCCACCCAACATGAAGAAATTTTTTTCAGATCTTTATTAATCATTAGAAAATAAATGACCTGATTTCAAACTGTTAGTTCAATTTACTTACTTTTAAAATGAATTTTAAATTTATTTAGAAGGAATATGGATATGTTATTCTATATGAATAACAATACCCTAACATTGCAACATTTACTACAAAAGGTTATATTTGATATTCCTTTATAATTATTCAGACACCATAATACAAGTCCAGAATAAATCATTTCACCATTATGTGAGAAAACAAATATTGGATGAACCATAGAAAAATGTGGACAATAAGACCTTCCTGCAGTCCATATGAAAATTATTCGTACTCCAGATATGATGGAAATTCGAAAAAGGAAAAAAGAAAAAGAAAATAAAATAATTTGAATAAATAGATTTCCCATATATGGGATTTAAATAACTCAGAAATAAATATCCAAAATCCCTTAAGAAGGCACTTTCCTTGACCGCCAGTATGGAATCCATCATAGTGTTTTTTTATAATTTAATATATATCCACCTTCTTGATGAATACTATTTAATTGAGACATCTACTCAACATCCCACTCAATTTTATGCTCTATCTCAGCATGCCTTCTTATGATGACAAACCCACACCCTGGGGATTTTCCATTTCCCCATATAACATAATTTCGTTAATCGGGAAACCCCCACCCCCTTCAAAAATGTAATCCATGTCAATTATAGTACCTATAGAATACCCAAAACCATATAAGCATGAAAAAACAATCAATATATTTTAAAATGATTTGAAAATAATAGATAAGGAAAAATAGAGAAGATTAAAGATCACCCTAACCAAATAGACATCAGTAATTCCATATGTTAGTATGAGGAGAAACATTATTGAAGTGATTTTATTTTAGTAATTTTTTGGATGTGTTTTTTGGATAAAATTAATTTATAATAGACATATACATTTTTGAATACAAAAAAATAGTGTTTTTGAATGATAAATGAATATTAGGAGGAATCCTAGGGGACTAAGAACTCCCTATAGTGACCATGCTGGTTTATTTAGAATGGATTAAAACAAACCACTTCTCATTTACTGGAATCCACTAGCTTGTTATTGGATTTAAAATGCAACTCTATTAGATTCACTTACCACATGAAAACATGTAGACCTATAGTGGCATTCTGGTGGTCAACCATTGAGATGATTGACCCAGACTGGCTAGTCGATGGCGGTGTTTTATGGGAATTACTACCATATCTCCCCCATCATTATTTTAATAGGGATACTAATTTTCCATTCTAGTTTTTTCGAAAAGGGTTTTCTGAACCTCTTCCCATCTTCAATAACCCCTTTTTTTGTGAGGGTATACTGATGAATATTTGGGTTATTCATGGTGGGTTTCTCCCTCTATTGTTCTCTTGGATCCACCTCTTTTTATCCTATTATATTTTTTCTATATCAGTTTGGGTTCATGGAAGATTCAACCAAAGAAATTTGGAATCATACTAATTTTATAAGGACTCCAAGAAGTATAAATAAATTTAATCTCTAACCACCTTTTATTGACATCAAATCAATGTTTCATTGATGGTATATTTCACCATCAATTTAATCACTATTTTTTATTAAGAAATTTAATTTAAATTCACATTAAATAAACAATTTATTTTAGTGATTTAACTATGAATAGTAACCACTGATCAATGTAACCTCCCATGGGTGTTGTCTCATGGGTCCATTTTGAAACATGATCTAATTTAGTTAATAAGATATTATTCAATAGTGATGTAAATTATAAAATCCATTTTAAAATATTAATTAGTTAGAAATTCATATATAGTGCTTATCTGAGGTTTATGTTAACGTGTTAAAGGATTAGACATTGACATAATATTGGATTAGAATTTTTTGAGTCTTTTAGGGTTGTGGATTCAAATTCCATCGTATCGACTTATTTTGGAAGCATTCTGAATGACGTAAGTGGTCCTTTTTACTCACCCTATGGAAAAATAAAAAACTTTCTGGGGTATGTGACGTGAGATCCGCCGATGAAGGTTTTTTCTCATTTTGGGTAATTAATTTTGGTTTTATATATTATGAATGGTTATATTTGAAATAAATTCAATGGATCGAGTATGTTCAATGGGATAAAGAATACAATTGTTCTCTAGCTAGTTTACCATGTTGTCGAAGGATATGATCATGTGATCTGATGTGATTACATATTTCATTGGGACCTGTTGAGGTGTGTGAGCAAAATGAATGTGTTTTAGTTCCCCTTACCTAATATTGATAGGAACCTATTAGATGGATATTGGGGAATTTATTAATATATATGGGATGAGTATACCAGGTGAGGGCCATTATATTACCATTGAGCCATTGGTCCAAATTTATAGATCTTAGGAGACTGATCCTTTTCTATTGATATATATTAACTATAATAGGACAACCCATTGGTAGAGGGTAATGGAATTGGGTTTTAGTGATTGATCCAAATTAGATAAATATGAAATTGAGATGGACTTTGGGATATATCATGAGACTATGGTCTATGATCTATTCCCTTCCAGACTATGAAGGCGTATGAAAATTTTAATGATGCTGAGAATAGAGACCTTATCATTTTATATATATCATTACATAATTTTATGCATATTTATACATCAGAGTACTATACAAGTATAATAAAGTATAGTGTCTTAGAAGACAAGGTGAATAATCAAACATTATAAAAAACCAACTTTTTATTAAATATCTATAATGAAATTTTATCATCCATTGTGCTCAAACAAAATCAGTGGATAACCTAGGTATAACATGAATAATGGGATGTTCTGAAAGACTATAAATGGAATAACCATAAGAACATATCATTTTCTCATGGGATACAAGACATGACATGATGATATAAAAATCCATGTAACATATGGAATCATAAAATATAAACATGGAATGATATATAGAAGTATTAATATTAATTTGTAGGGAACATAAAACATGAATTTATCACAATCTAGAGATAACATTCAAGACCGTCGTAAATGGATGCACAATCCAAGGAAATCTATTAAGACCATCAAGCATGGTTGCACAAGTGAAGGCTAACCACCAAGACCGTCAGACATAACATCTCATGAAACTAAACATTACCCAATTTATTATAGTGCTATATGGTCACACACATATTAAACTTTCGTTTATTTATTCCACATAATTAATCATACATAATCAATCTTACATAAACATAGGGGTTACTCATGGGATTAATTGGGTACCACAATCATTTCATAAATCATAACAAACAGACGTATAATAAAAGTGTCCCAGAAAAATGGAACCAAAATATACATGGAAGTTAATAAGGTTAAATATTCATGTAACTTGGTATGTGATTTCAATTATAAGTGACAACATGTATGAAAAGTATTTATGAAAGTTTAAGTGTTAAAATATTTGTGTGCGGTTTTAGGAAAAATACTATAGGGTAAATAAAATAGAAAAGTGAGCAATCTGTTATACCAAAACAGAAGTGAAAAAAAAGGTTTTCATAATAAAAAGACAGTTTGTTATATATAATTTTTTTTCTTAAAATAGAATACAGGGATCACTATAAATCGGGTAAGAAATCATGAAATTCTTTTAAAACATGTTTTCTAATCAAAAAGAATTGAGGAAGGTATCATTTACAAACATTTATATCCCCAAAATATAATGATGAAAGAGTACTGATGAATTAATTTAGTAAATTTAAAAAAAAATTAGTATATTCATCTAAAATGATAAGATAACATCATTTTGGTAAAAGGAAGCTATGGAAACCCAATGGAATAAAGGTGGTTCGGTTAGAATCTCTTACAGATTATCGGCATGTTATTAGGTTTATTTTAGAGAGAATAATGGGAGAGAAAACAATTTTATAATAACTAATAAATCATGATTAATGTATAGGTGAGGTTAAAAAACATACCCCATCATTATGGATTATATATTAAAGGGAATAATATAGAGGGAATTCTTGAATAAGAGTTGAATATAGAGGATCACTTACCTTAAGTCTGATGGTGTTCTCTACTTGATATTATTGACCCAATTAATAAAATTAGGATCATTAATTGATAATTCAAGAACCTATTCTATATGAAACAGATTTATTATATCCTTTTTATGTTCCTTCAATAAATTTTTGATTGGTTGTGGTGTTTAATTTTGTTTGTTTGGGTCCGTTTTCTACCTCTGTTTTAATGATCGGTTAACTTATATTCATGTTTGGATAAACATGTAAGATGAAATTTGTTATACAAAGTTTATTTTATTTGAAATTCGTGAACATAAAAAAATATTACATGGTTATAAAATTCCTTGGGTTTATATAAGTGATGGTAAATAACAATTTAAAACCTTATTGATAAACTCTTGGATTAATTTTGATATTTTCCTCACAATTAAATTTTATTATATTATAAATCAAAACCATCTGTAAAAAATGATTAAAGAAACTTATATGAGACATAATACACATATAATGTCCTTTTTCATCCATTTAAATGGTTTCATGACAATAATTGAATATTTTAAGGGATATTGATAACTAATCATCCTTGAATGTGGTAAAATAACACATCTCAAATGGTGTCCTTACTCCTAAAATAAAATAAGGCTAAAATAGAGATGATAATAAATTATTCCATTTCCATAAAAACATTTTAATACATGTACAAAACTGGATTTGTCAAATCACTTTAATTAGAAGTGTTAGGGTTAGGGATGTAAAAAATGAACTTGAAAATAAGGTAAATGAATTGAAAAGAGGAATTTACCTCTTGATGTAATCTTACTTCAATGGATTGTAAGTGGAGATGATTTTTCATTTTGATTAGACTAATGTATTTTTGACGTGGGGAAGGAGCACAGGGGGATACATGGGTTGAATTTAGCCAAGGAAAAAGGCATGTGAGGATTGAAGAGAAGATAGGAGTGTTGGTTTTTTTTATAGTGGAGGGGAATGGGGTTTACTTAATTTTATATTCAAGAGTTTATTAATTATCCATAAGAAAAGAAATAGTGATGATATAATGACTAAGAAAATTAATAATTGAATTTTAGTTCGAACCAAATGGCCTTACTTCCACAGGGCATCATCAATGACTCAATAAATGTTGTTTGTAGCTTAATCTACAAATTTATGTATTTAACTATTCTAAAAAAATTCAAGTAATTTTGAAAAATTCAAATAAATCACCTTAAACATTTTTTTATGTCTATAATAAAAAATTAAGCTCTATTTTTCAAAAATAATTTTTTAAAAATGTATAATTTAATTTATATTTAATATCATAACTCAGTAGAAAAATACTGATTTTAAAACTATAAATGATTTTATAATTATTTAAGAAATTACAGAAGGTCATATAAAATTATTTTAAAACCATAATACATGAATTAAATAAATTTAATAACACATTTTAGAAAAATTCATTAAATTTTTAATTAATTAATTAATATTATTTATTTATTAATGACCTATAAAAATACCAATAATTTTACTATAGTCATATTATCACTTATAAGATGCCTAGATTTTATTCATACACACATGGGTGAGGTTACAATTCTTTTTTATTATTTTATATATGATATGTTATATTCTTATTCAAAAGTGATGGTTACTATTCATCGAAAATTATGTTTGTTCAACTAGACATCAAACATCATACTAATCACAACTATTTTTGTCAAATTTAGGAAATAAAAATCACATAGGTGAAAAAAATATGTTTAAAGATCACATTGTACTTGGTAGTTCATTGTGTTGTTATTTCAGGTGATTATATGGCATAATTATCAGAATGAAATTTCCATTGATTGAACATTGGATCATTTCATTATACCCCCTTATGAAATTTCTCACTTGAAATTTCATTTTACATTTTATGACATAATCTTGTGGATGTACTTTTCCTTGATTACTTACTACAGTTCCCATTATTCCTCTTCCTACTTATGGTTCCGTCGTAGTACTTTGAAAAAGTGGGTAGTCTTTTCATGCAGAACATTATCTCTAAGATCCAAGATCTTCACGGGATGATTCTCGTAGAAATAATCATTCTACAAATATCCCACCTCTGATGTGAGTACATGTGAAGGGTATGGTATGAACTTATTTAAGGGGGATACATGAAAGACATCGTGTACTTTTGACATGGTAGGTCGATTTTCTAGTTGATAAGCCACGACTCTTACTCCATCAAGGATATCGAAGGAGCTGATGTACCTGGGACTTAACTTTCCTTTCTCCCAAAACCATAAGACCTTCTTCCATGCAGATATATATATAAATACCAAGCATCCAACTTTGAACTCTAGGTCACGTCATCGATTGTATGCATAACTATTTTGAGAACATTAGGATACATTGATATGTTGTGGAATAGTTTTCACCATCTCAATTATTTATTTGACCATTTCAGGTCCTAGCAGCTTAAGCTTACTGACATCATCCTGACACACCAGTTTTCAGAACCTTTTCCCATAAAGGGCTTTGTATGGTACCATTCAGATGCTCGTCTGGAAACTATACTTATAGGAGAATTCAACCTATGGATGATGTTTTTACCATCCTACATTAAATTCCATTTTACATGATCTAAACATATCTTTTAGGTTCTGAAAAATGTGCTCATATTGGCCATCATATTGAGGATGGTAGGTCACACTGATGTTCAGTTCAATGCATAGATCACGTTGGATACATTTCCTGGACGTTGAGATGAATCACAAATCTCGATAAGATATAGTAGATAATGGTAATACATATAGTGTTACCTTCTATTTGATATATATCCATGTTATTTGATCTAATGATAAGACCTCTGGAATCTCTGTAATGTGAGCTATATTTGTAAGATGATCCATAATGACCCATATCACTTTGTTTTCACTGGATATCCTTAGATGTCCAGTGAAAAATTTCATAATGATGTTCTACCACTTCCATGTCGTAATGTGTAGTGGTTTCATAATCCCCTTAGACTTTTGTCTTTCAACCATCATTTGTGGACATACCAGGCACATGGAGGTATACTCAGCAATCTCCTTCTTCATATTTTCCCACCAAATGTTCTCTCAGAGATCTCAATACAACTTTTTTCTCCCTAGGTGAATAGATATTGTTGAGCAATGTGCTTAATTAAAAATATCCCATTTATCTCTGGATCAGATGGTACATATAATTGTAACCCAAATCACTAAACTCCATTCACATTGATCATGTACTCAGAGGATTTCCCATTCCTAATATATTCCTCCCTTTTCTAAATTTACAAATATTATCTTTAAGAATATTTTATTTTCTCATTGATGTATGTTTAAGAAATCATTTGAGAAATGATTGATGATGTTCCTTCCTTAATGATTCCCATGCCCATCCTCTACAAATCTCAGACAATCAGATCCTTTTGAATTTTCATTATTGATATAGTTGTAGGATACTTTCTACTTACAACATCCACCAACTTGTTTTGATTACCAGGATGGTATTTAATGGTGTAATAATAATCCTTGATGAGCTCTCTCAATCTACAATAGCTAATATTAATCTCTATTTGTTTGAATATGTATTTGAGACTCTTATGATCAGTATATGTCTCACACTTCTCCCCATAGTGATAGTGCCCCCAAATTGTTAATGCAAAGACCACAACCACTAACTCTAGATCATTCATATGATAATTTTTCTCATAGAGATTCATCTTATTGTGGAATAGGCTAACACTTTATCATTTTTTATAGGTAAAAAACCTAATCCGTTCTTTGATGCATCAATGTACACCACAATGATTTCTCCATTTTTTGGGAGTGTGAGTACTAGAGAAGTGATAAGACTCTTTTCAACACCTTAATGTAGGTGTGACATTCATAAGTCTTGAAAAATATTACTCTACTAAGTTTATTCTTGGACATTGGGTTTGAAAATCAGGAAAGGTTCCTCAAAAATAATCTATAATACTCACCTAGACAAATAAAACTGCAAATCATTGTTACATATGTTGGCATGGGCCACTCTTAAATCACCATTATCTTGGAAGGGTCCCTGGATATCCCTTTGCTGGTGACAACAGACCCAAGAATGATTCATTCTCAATCAAAAAAACAACTTTACTATACTTTTCACATTGAATATCCCTTCACAAATATTGTAACATAGTATTCAATGGCTCTCCCCGTTCGTCCTTGCTCTTGGAGTATATTATAAGATCATCAATAATGACTACCAAAAAAATTCAGGGTAATATCTAAAGACTCTATTCATTACAGCAATTAAATTTACAAGATAATTAGTTATTACAAAGGTAATAACTATGAAATAATATTTTCCATACCTCATTAAAATGGACGTCAGGGGAGTATCATCCTTCCTCACCATTAATTGGTGATATCCTGACCAACGGTCCACCTTAGAGATATAACTAGCCCCATGAAGTAGATAGAAGAAATCATCTAACCATGGAAGGGGATACTTCTTCTTTATCATGATTATATTTATATTAGGATAATAAATTCCGAGTCTCTTTGATATGTCCTTCTAATTGATGAAGAGCTCTGGCGCTCCCCAGGGTGAACCACATGGGCTTATAAAATCCTTCTCCACATTCTCTTGTAATACCTTCTTTAGTTCTTCCATCATTATAGTGAACATTCTATAAGCTATCTTTGATATAGGCAGAGATCCAAAAATATGTTCAATTAATAACTCATCCTCTCGATCGTTAGGAGGACCAGACAACCTTTCATGGAATACATAAGTGTAATCCATCCTGATGTGTATATCATTGAGTGAGATACTCTCCTTTATCTCAATCATCTAATCTAGACATTCTTGCTCCTAAGGAAATAATATCCAAACTTTATTGAATGATTATAAAGAAGATTCATCTTCTTCCTAACACTTGTATAGAATTTGAGGATACCTCAGGATGTGAATAGTGATTTCCCTTTCCCGAAAGTAGATGTTGGATTTTTATAATGATAGATAATCCATGACCAATATAACATCAAACTCCACTAATGATTGTATGAAAATATTTCTTGGGAGGTTCAGACCACAAAATTTTACTGTGGAGATGTTATAAATCATTGATTGAATAATTTTCCCAGTATCTATTCTCATCGATAACATATCCTCCATGTTATGAGGTTATGTTTACATAGTCCGACTAAATATGTAAGATATGAATGAAAACATAAAACCAGAATCAAATAGTATGTCCATTATTTGTAAATGAATAAATAGAGTACCTATCACAACATCATTTTCTGGATCCACCCTAGTAGTAGTGATAGAATAAGCCCTTTTTTGATTCCATGGATACTGTTGTTGATTGCCTCCAACAACCCTATATGCAGGGAAATTGTTCGAAAAATTCCCATGCACCTTGCAGTTGTAATGCTGCCCGACATTTTGATTGTTCATATGCACCTTCGATTATTCTTCCACATTAGTCGAATATTCATATCCCATTGGTAGTTTACATATATATGTCCCAATTTTCCACATTTTATGTAGTTCATGGTTCCATTTGGATAGTTCCTAGGATGATTCTTCCAAAAATTGTACATGTAGGATGATCGGGTTTAATTACTATATGTAATTTATTTTTGGGACCTCCACCATTAGATTTTGTTTAACTCATCTTTTAATCGGTCCCACGATAACACTACGATTATATGATCCACATTTCTACCTTGAGGGAACAACAAACAATATTCTCATAGTTGTCAAAATATCAAATTGGTATCTCTTTTCACAGGCTCAACATTAGTCCAGTAAATATGTTATCAACCAAGCTATGGGTGTTCATGACAATTCTAGAGGCATACTTAGGAATCCTTGTGTATTTTGAATCACATTGCATGATGGACTCATCTTCCATCTTCATGAGTCTAAGGAACTCTCATTCCATATTGATATGGAGGTTTTGGGGAATTTTTTTTTAAAAACATTCTATTGAATTCTCCACAATCCACAAAATCAATTTCCTCACAGGGATTCATATTCTTGATTAGTTCCCATCACTGATTAGCTTTCCCATCAAAATTATAGAATGTCAGTTCCACTTTCTCTGATTCAGGGAACTGGAGGATTGAAATTATATTTTCAATGGAGGTAATCGATTGTTTTGTGAGGAGGGGATCATAAGGAGTACTAAACATTGGAGGTCTTTTCCACATATAGGATTCAACAAAAAAACTATCTTTCATTTTAGGAAAAGGGTGTTCCTCATGATTGAAGTTATTATTCCTAACTTGATCCAGTTGAGTAAGTTTGGACATAATGTTTTGAGCACCTCTTCCAAATTGTATCAAGCATATCATTAGGGTACTCTTCAGATTTCCTATCAGATTTATTGTTGGAATGTGTTCTTCTATTTCCCACTAAAACTATGAAAATGAAGGTACAATTAGAGGGCTTGAATGGAATGTTTTTGATAATAAAAAGAAAATTTTGAATATAAAAGGATTAACATGAAAAGGATAAATATATATATACTAGTGATTAATTAGGATGAAATCTAGTTTATCCTTGATCTATTTTGTAGATTATATTCCTATGAGATCCTTTTTTATTCTATTAAAAATGGTTTGTATTAAACTCATGAATTTACCAAAGTATGTCACAAAAGTGTGTCAAACCAAGAGTACATCAAGGCTCATTGTCATACACTATTTCCCTTTCAAATCTTGATCGAATCAGTGTTTTCAGTTTTACCACTAGATACATCTATTCCAGAGCCTCCTATACCAGTTTAAATCTACAAAAGAATGTATTTTATTGATAATCCAATTAGTCTAAACTTACCAATCTTTAGGTATGTTCTCTTATAATTATTCTCATCGGTAAGTTTCTTATTAATGTGATCTATTATAAATATCCCAAAATAACTTGAAAATCCTCAAATAAGTACTATACTAAACCTAGCCTTTTATATATAACATTACATGATATAAATAATAATTATAAATCAGAGTATTGGAAAAAGAATGTAAATTATAGTGTCTTTGATGACTAGTTACATAATCAAAAATTATAAAAAAAACATTACATTTAAACTCCATAATGAGATTCTATATTCTATTGCGCTCTTATAAAATCATAGTATAACCTGGGGAAAAAATGAACAAAGGGATGAGATAAAATCCCAGTTACAGAATGACCATAAGAACAAAGCATTAGCAAATGGTATAGAAGACATGAGATGATTAAATAAAAATTCATGTAACATACGGAGTCATGTCATAAAATCATGGAATCATATAAACATGAAGTCATAGTAATGTGTAAGAAACATAAATAAAGTCTCTATTATAAGTCAAGGCTAACATCCAAGACAGTCACACATGGTAGAACAATCCATGGCGAAATGCTAAGACCATCACAGAAGGTAGTAAAATGAAAGGTTAACTGCCAAGTCCATCACACGTAACCTCTTTTGAGACTCAACTTTATGCGACACATTATAGTTCTATCTAGTAACACAAATCATTCATTTTCAGGAAATTGTTTCCACATAATGTAATCGTACATAATCAATGAAACATAAACATAGGGTTTAGCCTTTGAAATATTTGGGTACCACAATAATTTACTGAAGCATAAAAAATTTTCATATCATAAAAGGGTCCATGAAATAAAGGAAACAAAATATAAATTGTTACTCATAAGGTAAAATAAGAATGTAACCAGGAAAATAATGTCATCTAGTAGTGAAAACATATAATAAATTTATTTTAAGAAATTTTGTCATTAAAACATTTTGGTGTGGTTTTAAGGAAAAGACAATACAACATTTAAAATATAAAAGGGAATAATATTATATATAAAACCAAAAGTCAACCAAGAAGGATTTGTAAATAAAAATACAAATGTATTAAATAAAATGGTGGATTCGAACATAATATAGGGTGAACATGACATTGGGTAATAATTTGAGAAATTCCCTTAAAACATGTGTGCATATTGAGAAGCATTGAGAAGGGAAACACGTAAAAAAAATTATATCACTGAAAGAGAATGATGAAATTGTATTGATGAATGAATTTTGTAAATTTACAGGAAATATAGAATATGAACAAAAAAATATAATATAAATTCATTTTGGTAAAAGGATGATATGGAAACCAGAAAGAACAAAGGATGTTCGGGTAGAATCCCTTATTTTTTATTGGCTTGGTATCCAGTGTACTTAAGATGGATTAATGAGAGAAAAACGTGTTTCTCATCACTTTTAAATCATGTGGGACATATAGGGGAGGTGAAAAATCATACCCCATCATTAGAGATTACCTATAAAAGGGCATAAAATATAGGAAAATATTGAGTAAAAGTGGAATAGAGAGGATCCCTTAACTTATGTCCAATGGAATTCTCAACATGATATTAATGACCAAAATAATCAAATTAGGTTCATTAATTGATAAATATATAACCGAATATATATATGTAAAATTTTTATTATAACCATTTTATATTCAATCATTACCTTGTTTATTGGTTATGAGGTTCATTATTATTGATAGGGTCTATTTGATTCCTTGGTTTTAATGATCGGTTCGCTTATTTTAATTTTAAGATACTAATGTATGATGAATTTGGATTTCCAAAATTGAAGTTATACGGAATAGTTCAACATTCTGACGATTACATGTTTATAAAATTTATTTGTTTATTTAGAGTGAAGCTAAATCATTATATAAAACTATTATCATAAACGCTGGGATTAAATTGGCGATTTTTCCAACAATTAACTTCTTTTGTATTATATATGAAAAACACGTGTAAAATAGGATTCTAGAACAATAAATGATACATAATAAATGTATTATGGTCTGTTTTAACCATGAAACTAGATTCATGCCCAGAATTTGTAGGAACTAGAATATTCATATTAGGTATGGATCTTGATTTTGGGTGTTTTTTGAAAAAATGATAGAATTTTGTAATTTTCTAAGTACAAGACGTGTACATACATGAACATGTCATGTACCTAACAAACTCATACAACATTTTCTTGGGCGTGTAAAAATTGATACATGGTAGTGTGGGGTGATGTGGTAGACCACTAATTGCAGGGTCCGGTTGAAGAAAATATACAACATGTTCATTAACTACACACACCATGTACTTATTCTTGTAATTGAATAATTTCATTGAGGTCACGTCGAATCCCTAGAAATGTGTTCTTTTGAACGTACCTCACGAAGGAACATCCAGAATCACTAATTCTTCACCAAGAAAGTATTTATCCTTCCATGATTCGATTTGGTATATTTCTCGTGTGTTGGAACCCCCTCAGTGAGTTATTGGTTCTTCTAGATCATGTCCTCTGGATTCATCTTCCATCAGGAATTATTCAAGCTTGATTTTTTTTAAACTTTTTGTAGATATATGACATTCATGTCCAATTCTAGGGATGATTATCAAAATTATTCTTCATACAACATCAAGTTAGGTGGTTTGAGGCTTTTCACTATTTGTATTTCTGTTTATATGCTAAAGTGTCGATTTCCCATGATTCAGGAATTTGAGGTTAAGAAAATTGTAACCTGTTTTAACTTCCTCAGATTTATTGTTGCGGTAAAGGGTTTATTTTAGAATTTGGTGAAACTACATTTTTATGAAACTCCCCATGGGTGAATTGTTTTAGTTCGAATGTGTACGGCTGTTTGGTCTAGGATGCCAAAGTGGAATACATTGTTTCCTTTCCTTGCCTGACTGGATGGAACTAATAGCCTTTTTCTTCTTGTTAAATGCTCAAGATATGAATTGGAATTATTTATCCATGTATTAGTTGATATTACTTTTGGATTCTTGATATCATATAAGCATGATTGAATTTCACAGGACTGTGTGTACTTTTTGTAGTTAGAACATATGGGGAATTGATGTTGATTTCTTCCTTAGAGTGTCTATTATATTTTATGCTATGAGTGCATATTGAGGATTGTCAATTAGTGCTCCCTTAGAGTGTCTATAGTATACATTATGAGTCCACATGGGGAATTTACATCGAGTGATTCCCCAGAGAGTCTATAGTTGTTGTGGAAATACCGTAGGGGGATTTGACTGTGACTCATTACTCTGTGTGTCTATCAATTTATTTCTTTTACTTGTCCAGAGGGGCCAAACTGTGTGAGCAACCTAGAGGGTTAACGTGATATTTAATTTTTGTGATGAGGCTACCAAGACAATGCACAAGATAGTATTCAGTCCTCCTAGGTAGTCTTCTAAGATATGTGTTGTGACACTTACATTATTAATGTTGAATAGTAATGATTATGAATGTAAATGGAAACTCTAGGACTATTTAATTTTGTGTACTCTTAGTTCTTTTCTGCATTTCCATTATCACCTGCTATATATACTCACTGACGGTTAGGAAAATATCATATGGTGGTTGCCTACTGGGATTCATCTCACACCCTATTAGGGTCATGTTTTTGGGCCCAATCAGATTATATTGTCGTAGGTATAGATAATGGAAAACAACCTTCCTCATTTGGTACTTGACTCCTGTGGAGCTAGAGAGCATGGCACCATGCTGAGGCTTGCGATGCTGCTAGAGTATACTTGTCTTCTTTTGTACTTGGTTTAGTACTTTATTTCCAGAATTGTGACTTTATTGTCTATTTCCTTAGACATATGTGACTTGAATCATATATATATATATATATATATATTCTTTAATTGTTTATTTATTTTTAGTTTTCCTCTATTTACTTGTTGTATGGAATTTTTCTTCCAAAAATATTTAGTATTTTCTATTCCTACGTACATCCTCTACCAATGAGGGAATAATTTCCCCACTATCACACCCAGGGCCCTTTCTACTATTCACCAGCCAATGGAATTGAAGGAAATTCACTTGAGGCCATGTAACCAACTGGGTACGTGGCACCTTTGGGCATCCCCAGGAACCGGGATGTAACAATGTCATATCATATGGGTACATTTATGCATTGTATTACAATATGGAGATACAGATAGGTATCAAAAGTAGGGGGTAGTTGGAAATAGGTTGTTCCTAAGATTAGCTAACCTCTATATAGTGAAAATAAAATTTACCTCGATTATAGAAATTTTATAATTTTGAATTTCTTATTGTTCATTTCATTTCACCGTTGGGTGATCCAAATGATTTCTGATGTTTTGATTAAAATCATTGACGATCTATTTCTATTTTAACCAAATGAGCATTGTGTATTCCATTTCATGTATAATTTATGAACTTTAAAGACATCATTTATCATGCATATTGTATGCCATTTAGGATTCATTAGTGATTTTATGCTCTTAGGATAGATGTTGTGCTAGATATGCTTGTTGTTGTGATTGATTCTGTGATAGAATACATCTTATTTTGATGGGGTATTGTAAAATTTAATGTATCATTTTAATGGGAGAAAAAATTTGGTCCCTAATGTGCTATGTAAACTCTTGGATCATAATTTGTAAGATCATATTGAACATTAACTAAATTTTTCTATGATATGAAACTTATATGAGGAAAATATTTGATTCACAGGGAGTATAGCCCCCCACGGATAGGAATTTGGCACTTTAATGATTAATTCAGTGTTTTTATGAGGTTCCAGAGTAGTTTTTGAGGCTTACATTCTGAAAAACCCAAATCCCACAGTGTGTGATGATGAATACATTCCATGTATCCTTCTGTTCAGGAAGAAAATGTTTTTTGAAGTACACACCATGTACTTTTTCTACACGCTGTCTAGATAGGGACCATGTTACTGACGGTGTTAGCAGTCACATGGGAATGTAGAATATTTTGTAGGAAACTCTGTGTATGTAATGAACAATCCATGTAACCATTTACTGTGTGACTAAACGTGTGGGAATTGACATGGGATGTTGATCATTTCTTTAACACTCCATGTACAAGGTGTACACACCGTGTTTTGGTGATTTGTGTATCCTGCCGTTTGACAAAAGACATGGGTTAGTGAAATCCATCTAGTACACATAGTGTCTAGAATATAAACACCATGTAGTTTTTTTAAGTGAACCGTGTATTTCTAGATGTGTAGAGGTACTTTGGTAGGATGGAACATTCAAGTACACTCCTTGTTTCAAGGAGAACACACCGTGTGTGTGGAGTGTATCACGACCAGGGTTGGCAGATTTACACGCCCATGTAGTGGATTAATGTTATATGACATGTTGAGTCCATACACACCGTGTAACACTTTTTTGGAAAACATGAATAAATTTCCTTCTCTATTTTATTTTCTTCTTCTATGTTGATATAATTCAATATTGAAATGAGGTTTCTTCTGGAACGTGTAGAGTCATTCCATAGAGACGTCTTCCTGTTATATTCTATATTCCAGGAGATGATCAAACAATGGAAATAGTAGATCAAGGAATAATAGAAGACACTATCATCGTGACTTTCATGGCACCAACCCTTATTCTGGATCGAGGTGAAAATGATAATTTCCTTAAATTCGTCAGGAGAATGATGAAAACATTCCAGGGAACACCATATCCTACCCCATCTGTGGAAGAATTGATGCAGGTTTTTCTGCAGAAACATCCTCCAACCTTCTTTGGGGATGGAGGACCTCAGGGTAAAGTTTCATGGTTGGAATCCATGTTTTCTATCGTCTAGCATCTCAATATTCCTACATAGAGGATGGTTAAGCTCGCTACGTATACGCTTTGGGATTCTGCCAATAGACGATGGGATGTGATATCACATGGAGGATGCCTGTGATTTTTGTCTTGGGACGAGTTGCAAAAAATATTCTATAACATATTATACCCAGAATCCTTGAGGCCTAATTGAGCCCAAGAGATCATGATTTTGGGGTAGTGTACACTCTCAATCGATGAGTATTTTTCTTGCTTCACATAGTTACAATGATTTAGAACCATTCCTGGGAGTGAGGAGTTATATCTTGTGATGAAGTTTGAGGATGGTCTCGGGAATGAAATCTGAACCATAGTGAGAATCTTAAGGGTGACATTCATATCAGTTATAGGAAACTGAGCCATGATCACCAAGTGCAGGATAAGGGATTCTGAAGCATTGGGCCATGGAGGTTCAACATCCATAGTTGGTACCCTTTTTACATATAGTAGGAAGCACCGTAGTGAGTCTACGCATGGATATCCGAGTGGGTATGTTTTTCATTCAGGTATCCAGGCGATGTTCTACTAGTGTGGGAAGGGTGGACATAAGAAAAATTAGTTTCCAATAGACCTAGTTGAGTTCTGATCTTGTAGCAAGATGGGATATAATCAACATTTCAATGATTCCCTCCCTCCATCAGCAAGTGTGGGAGGATTAGTTTTGACTCAACGTAACAGAGTAGGACCCCATGTCCCACACCAGACTGGGGGCTAGATTTTTTCAAGATGTTCAGGCCGAGGTGGTTTTAATGGATGTAGTGATCAGTCATAGGGGTTTTGATAGTCATATGGTAGATCATCTTAGGGATCCTAAATATCTTATCAGGGCCATGATGCAAGTTTGGTTTTGCATCAGAGAAGATCCGGAAAGAGTAGGATCTCAAACCCACTATGGTTGGAGTGATGTTTTTTAGTTCCCTTAGTTTTTCCTTATTCTATTTTCAATATAGGGGCATACCATAGCTTTATATTTTTACCTACTGTAGACATACTTAGGCTCTTTAAATTTAATTATATTGATAGTAGGATGTTGGGAACTCCTTTAGGGATTAGAACGGGTAGTGTACGTTAGTACATGGTGTGCCCTATTATGGTGGGATGGTGTCACTTCTTGTGGGACCTTTATGTCTTAGTGATGACCAGCTATGAAATCTTTCTCATAATGGACTAGTTGGTTCCCTTCCTAGATGATCTCTATTGTTATCACCCTAGGGTCAGTTTCATCTCACTAGAGGGAAGATTATTTCTATATATGGGTGATTGGGATGTCTAGGTGAGAAGAGATGGACCCGAGCATCATGGCTTGAGAGGTGTTATTACCCAGATTCCTAGTCTGTATCTTGATGATCAGGGGACTTCAATGTTGGAAATTCCACCAATGGTCGATTGTTTCAGGGATTTCATTTTAGATTACTTCTTAGGTCTGCCTCTAGAGAGTGAGGAATAATTTTTTATTGAACTCGTGCCAGGGGAAGCACCATTTTTCATTTCTCCTTATAGGATGGATACACTAGAGTTGATGGAGCCCAAGATGTAGTTGGAGAATTTACAAGGAATGTCATTCATACTCCCTAGTACATCCACATGGGATTCACGTGTCCTTTTTGCGAATAAGGTTGACGGTACCCACAGAATATCTGTGGATTATTGGAAGCTGAACCAGTTGAAGGTCAAGAATCGATATCCATTTTCTGGAATTGATGAAATCATTGATCATATTCATAGAACCTGTGTGTTCTTGAATGTTGACATGAAATCTTGTTATCATCAATTGCATGTTTGACCATCAGATAAAGATATTACAGACATTCGAAGAAGGAATGGTCTGTACGAGTATGTGGTTATTCCATTTTGGTCTCACAAATGTTCTTGTAGTTTTTATAGAACCAATTAACTGAGTGTTCCATCCATACCTAGACTAAATTGTGGGGGTTTTGTGGATGATATTTTTGTGTACTCTCACACTCAACATGACAATGAAATCCATCATGAGAACTTTTTGAGTACACTAAGAGATCATCAGTTATATGCTAAGATCTCAAAATTCCACTTTTGGATGGAATAGATTCATTTCATATGTCATGTTATCTTTAAGACATGAGTATATGTATACCTAGAGAAAGTGACAACAATAGTTTCTTTAGAGCATCCAAAAAACATCATTGAATTATAGTGTTTTCTGGGGCTGTTTTGTTACTATAGATGTTTTATATAGAACTTTTAATGCATAGTAGTTCCACTTATGGACCTGACCATGAAGGATGCAATGTAATTGTAGTTATATTCTAGTAAGTGATCCTTTCATGAGTTGAAGGGAATGATGACATTAGTAACAATACTAGTTTTTACAGATATGGGAATGAGTTCCACTCTTTACTGAAATGTGTTAGGTAATGGGCTGGGAGTAGTGATTATACATAGAGAAGGATTCATTGTATATGGGTCTTGGCATTTGAGGACACGTGAAGGGAATTACCGAACACACAATCTCAGGTTGGCTGTAGTTGTTCATGCCTTGCGTTGTTGGAGAAATTTTCTTCTGAGAGATAATTTTATGGTGTACAATGACAACAAAGTCACAAGTATATCATTACTCAGCTGGATCAAAATATAAGGCTATGAATGTGGGTTGAGTACCATTAATATTCTTACATTGATATTTCCTACACCCTTGGGAAGGCAATGCAGTGGCTGATGTGTTGAGCCGGACGACTCAGATACTGGCAGTTCTAGTGGCTAGTAGTTAGTGGTATCTTATGGTTGTGTTATCTTTGATGAATTTGGATATGCATGAAAGACCAGGATAGACATTTCATTCTTCTATAGCAATTAACTCTACTCATTTTAATCGAGTGTGAATGAGGAAACTATTAGATTCTGAAGGTCTAGTCCTACAGTAGGGTGTGTCAATGGAGGACCTTATTCCAAGGATGATCGTAGGTGTTTATGAGGGCTTGTTCATTCATGGAAGTTTAATGGAGTCACCATATATACATGCAGAGCTGATTCGAGACATTCATACATCATCTTATAACATTCATACTATTGTCACCATGATGTATCGAGATTTGCATCGTCAGAATTGGTGGCCAGGTATGATGTGGGACATAATTGTTTTTGTTATGGGATATTACACCTACCATCAATTGAAGGCAGAGCACCAGTGACCACCTGGGCATCTACAATATTTACCCATTCTTGAGAGGAAGATGAATGATTCTAAAATGGATTTAGTGATAGGTTTTTCAAGTTCGCCTCAAGTGAATGATTTAGGTTGGGTTGTCTTTGGTAGACTCGCAATGTTTGAACAATTTTTACTGATCCCAAGAGACCTTCAGTGGTGATGATCTTAGGTGTTTGTACAACCAAGAGATTTTTTGTTTTCATGGGGTTCCTCAATTAATCATTTTAGACAGGGACACCCACATTACATCACATTTCTAGAAGTTATACATACGGCTTTGGGTAGAAAAGTACATCTGAGTACATATTACCATCCCTAGAAAAATTTCTAGTCAAAGTGCATGATTCTAGTGATAGAGGACATGCTTCCAGCATTCGTCCTATATTTTGTAGGTTCTTGGAAGAATCACATACTCCTAGTAGAGTTTCCATGCAATAATAGTTTCTAAGTGATGTTTCAGATGACACCATATTAAGATTTTTATGGACGGCTATGCCGATCACCCCTATGTTGGATGGAGGCAGTAGAGGTAGCTATGCTGGGATGTCGTCTTGTATAGGAGACCACAGAGTAGGTGGAGTTGGTTCATAAGAGGATGGATACAACACAGTCATTAAAAAAGTCTTATGACGATCGATAGAGATGACCTCTAGAGTTTGATGTGGGAGATCTAGTTTTCATATGTGCCATACCAAGGTTGGGACACATGAGGATTATGAGATAGGGAAAGATTTCACCATGTTAAATTGGGCCATTTGAGTTTTGGGGAGAGTCAGGATAGTTACAAATTAGTTGTAGTTTCCTTAGAGGTACTACGTAATGCATGATGTATGCCACGTTTCTCATATGCGATGTTACATTTCAGTATCATCTCATGTTTTTCAACCCAAGGATGTTGTGTTGTAGGTGGATTCATCATTTGAGGATAACCATGTTCAAACTGTAGATGAAAACATGAATGTTCTCCATGGATGGTATGTTCAACTTGTATGGGTGATATGGCATCACAGACATGTATAGGAAGGCGCATGGGAGAGGGAGACCGATGTGAGACTGCAGTGGATGGAACTGTTTGCAGATTCATCTTCACCACCATGTAAGTGAAATTAGGGGATGAATTTAATTAAGGTGGGATGTTTGTAAGAACTCGGGTCTTTATTTCAAGTGTCATTCATGATTTTGTGTGTTTTTTAGAAAAATATGAGAATTTTGAAATTTTCATTGTACACGCTATATACTTTTGATTACACATAGGGTGCCAAATTAATGCATATAACCACTTTTTGGGAATCTAATAGCCAAAACAAGGTCGTGTGGCATGACATGGATGATTTCTAATGTCGGGGGTGCAAGAACCCGACCCTGATAGCCCGGATCCAATGCCGTATTGGCGTAAAAACAAGGAATAAGAATCATGAAGGACAACATAGTTCATTATTATTGGAAAAAGATACATAAATAAGCTTATCATTACACCATGAAGGGAAAGACAACACTAATTCATTCCACTAGAAACATCCATGACTCGTAGATTATGATTTCAAGTCATCCATAATTTACTTCATCATGCCCCGTGGAAATGAATCATAATATATGGGTGAACTCAAATGCTCAGTAAGAGTAAGAAACACAACAGAAGTTAATATAAACATTAGAAATGGTGAATAATTGAATGCCCATGCCTTTAAAAATAAATTTGAACAAAAAATGGAAAGAATACAAGATGAATAAATATTTCCATAATATAACATAATCATGGGCATTCTACTAGTTAGATAACCACATGAACCTTCAATTACTAACTTCATAGTGAGGTAAGATCTTATTCCAGACAATCTGAAACATTTTTTCAAGGAATCAACCAAGATGTCTATCGATTAAGGCCTTGTCCCAAATCCATATATCACATTTGGAATGGCCTCAACCAATTCCACATCTATTTGTCTCTTGAGATCTACCGATACATTAAGGGGATACAACGGGCCACACCCGTCACATAATAAGTCCAATGCATTCCTCATATGAGTTGGGATAAACATATACAACATATACATTCATATTGGAACTATCATATGAAATTTTACTATCATTCGCCAATCATTAAACATAAAACACTAATCATTCCGAGTATTATGGTGAATGGTTTTAGGATTGATCATCCAATATGGGGTTAGTCATAAACCGTTAAATCAAATATGTTAGATGAATTCATAATTTATTGAACCAAATAATACATAATAATCCACAAGAGTGTTGAATCAAACAAAAATACTATTTTAAAGATATTATGAAACTTCAGATAAAAACTCTTTTATGTTGAGAAGAAGAGTTATTTTTTGGAAAATACATGTATAAAACTAGAATGGAAGTAAGATAGTATTTTAATAATAAAATTAGTGATTTTAGAAAGATACTGTTTTCCAATAAAGAGGTTATAGATCTCCCTAAAATATATATATGAATTTGAGAAATTCCATTAAATCATGCTGGTATTTTGGAAAGATTTTGGAAAGGTTCTTTTAATGCATGTAACAATACTTAAAAATGTGAAGGATTATAGTTGGTGTACATATATATAATTATCACACATAATTTATGAGGATTAAATAACAATATATAATAATTTATTTGAGGTAATTAGAAAATTAAAGTAACCTGAATAAAATAGGATGTTTGGGTGGAAAACCCTTACCTTAACTCCGAATGTGTTCTGCTCTCGAACCTATGATGCTAGAATATGAAATTATACTTATTAATAAATTTTCTAAGAACCTATTGGACATGCATAATAATTCTTTTTAGTTCATTTATGTCCTTATTGGTCTGTTATTTTAAAGAATTATGTCATTTTGGGATGTTCGTTTTTTTATTTTCATATTGAGTTCACCTGTTTTTAAGTGCATGGATTGAATATAAATCTCCATAATTGAAATTATATATTATTTATGAAATTAAATAGTTGTTATTGGTCATTTATATAACATGGTTACTTGGAATGATGTGGAATTATTATATATAACTTTAATGATAATTGTTTCGGTTAATTTGTGTGTTTTGATTACGACGAACTCATTTTTCTTTATAACATAACACCCTTTGTACAAAGGGATTATAGAATCTTACATAGGTTATATAACATATTTAATAAATTATTTTAACTATAAGAATAATGGTTTCATTACGATAACTGTAAATGATACTAGAATTTGATATCCCACAATCCTTGAATGTGGGAAATTGACACATCTTGGATGGTGTTCTTGCAACTACTATAAATGAAGGTAAAAGGGAGAGATGATTATAACTTATTCCACTATCATGAAAAATTTCCATCACAGTTAACGTACTAGAGACAACATATAATTTTGATACGGAGATGTAATAAAAAAAATAAAACAAATGAACTTGAAAAGAAAGAAAAAGAATTGAAAAGAGGAATTTACCTCTTGAACCAACCATCCTTGATAACCGTATATGGGGGAGGTTTTGGCCTTTTTATGATCCCAAGGCATGTTGGAAGTGGGATAGGTGGTTGGGAGGGATCATGAATAGAATTTGGGTATGTCACATGGCTTTAGAAGTGTGAAGTGAAGAGGGTGTGAGAGGGGGTTTTATAGTGGAGGGAAGAGGGGATTTCCTAATTTAAAAATCATTAATTTATTATTTCTCCAAAAGAAAAAGAATTATGAGTCTTCCCTGAACAGGAATGGTAATTTTATCATGTGAGTTCGAACCAAGGGGGATTTCATCCCTTTCGATGTCATTAATAGTGTATTTAACTGATATTCGTTATTTTACAGTATTTAACTATTCATAAAAAATTCATGTATTTCAGAAAAATGAAAATATTTCATCCTAACCATTTTTCAACGTATAGAATCCAAAAATGAAGACCATTTTTCTAAAATAATTTTCTAAATATTATTAATTTATTATTTAATTAAAATCATAATTTATTCTAAAAACAACAGTCTTAAAACATTTATTTACTTATTCCAAAGCATAGGAATATCATACATTCACTTGAATAAAATTTATATTATGTAATATGAAATGTTAATATTCATTATGGAATGTCACTATTCATAATGGTATGTACCTATTCTTAAGGGTAGGATACTATTCATCCAAAATTATGTTTTTCTTATTGGTCTCCAAATAACTAACTGATCACAACTATGTATGTCAGATTTTCAAAATTCACATCGCACAAGTGACAAACATATATTTTAAGTGTCCCATAGCACATAGTAGTTAATTATCTTGTGGTTTCTTGTGATTATGAAATATTTATAAGAATGTAATTTCCATTGACAAATATTGGGCTATTAAATTCATCCCCCCTTCAGAAATTTCTCCCTCAAAATTTCATTTTACAATCTAGGCCAAAAATAGATGACTGTGCATTTCCATCATTACTTCTACCAATTCTCATGTTTCCTCTTCATACTTATGGTTTCTCCATATTACCATGACCAAATGAGTAGTCTTGTTTCATAGAACTTTTTGTCTATGATACACGATTTTCACTGGATGGTCCTCATAGGAATGATCATCCTCCAACTCAACCACCTCTAATGAGAGTTCATGAGGAGGGCCTAGAATGTACTTCCTTAAGAGGGATACATGAAATACATCATGTTCTTTGCACATGGTTGGTGGAAGGGCCGGTCGATTGGACACAACTCCGACTAGATCAAGAATCTCGAATGGGCCAATATACCTAGGACTTAGCTTTCATTTCTTCCTAAACCTCACGAACTTTTTCCCTATAGATATGTGTAGAAATACCAGGTTGCCAACATTGAATTCATGGTCTCATCGACGGTTGTCAGCATAACTCTTCTGTCAACATTGTGTTTCCTTGATATGATACTGAATGGATTTCACATTCTCCAACTTTTCTTTGACCATTTCATGTCCTTTCAGCTTATGCCCACCGACTACATCCCAACACGCAGATGTTCTGCACCTTTTCTAACAAACAGATTCATATGGTGACATTAAAATGCTCGAGTGGATACTTTTTTTGGAAGAATTTAACCAGTGGAAGATGTGGGTCCCCTCCTCCTTTGAATTCCATAGAACATACTCTCAACATGTCTTAAGGTGTCTGAATAGTTCACTCAGATTGACCATTAGTTTGAGGATGATAGGCTGTATTGATGTTCAGTTCAGTGCTTTGAACATGTTGGAGACTTTCCCAAAACATTGAGGTGAATCTAGGATCACGGTTATATATAATAGATAGTGGTACTACATACAGCCTTACCACTTGTTTGATGTTAATCCATGCATGTTTTTCCAATGATATGTTCTCTCGAATAGTGATAAAGTGTGTTGTCATTGTAACACAATCCACAAATACCCATATATCATTTTTCCACTGGATGTAATTGGATGTCCAAGGACAATGTCCAAGGTAATGTTCTACCACATCCATGATCATATGGGTAGTTGTTGCATCATCCCCGTAGAATTTTTCCTCTCAACCTTCACTTGTTGACAAACCAGGCACTATGATGTATATTCATCAATCTCCCTTTTCTTATTTTCCAACCAAAAGTTTTCTTGGAGAACTCTATACATCTTTGTGCTACCTGGCTGTATAGTGAAATTAGAGCTGTGAGCATAATCCAATAGTTTCTTTCATTAGCACATGAATAGAGGGAACACAAAGCCTCTTCCCTATATTAAATACGACACATTCATAAGTTTTGTTAGTCAACTTACCATCATTTATAGATTAATTTTTTTTTTGAAACACCACATCATCTACCTAAGAACATTTTATCCTTTCCTGTAAAGAATGATTGGAAACGACTTGATAAAGTTTTGATGTGTTACCATCCATTATAATTCCATTATGTATTTATACTAGATCCATGAACAAAGGATTCCTTTCAACTATCATCTTGTTCAGATTACCATGATCCTTTCATCTCAAATCATCTGCTACCTTATTTTCCTTCCCCAGGTGGTAGTGTATTGTGCAATCATAATCATTGAGTAACTCAATCAATCTCATTGTCTCATGCTGAGTACATTCGGTGAGAATATATATCTAAAAATCTTATTATATGTATTTATCTCACATTTTTTACCATATAGGTAATATCTCCAAATCATCATATAAAAGATCCTCGTTTCTAACTCAATACCATGAGTTGGATAGTTTTTTTGTTGAATTTTTAGCTTCCCAGATGCATATTCAATCACTCGATCATTCTGTATAAGGACACAACCATGTGCATTATTTGATACATCACTATAGATAACAAACTCATCATTACCCTATGTTAGGGTTAGGATCAGACCATTCACTAACCTCCTCTTCAATTCTTCAAAATAGTATTCACATTCCTTAGTCCATATAAACTTAACCCCTTTTCAGGTGAGCTATGTCATAGAGCTGGCTAAACGGGCGACATTTTGAATGAAATGCTGACAATAACATGCTAAACCAATAAAACGATGTACCTCTGTAACATTAGTTGGAGTAGTCCAATCTTGCACATCCTTTTTCTTTGCATGATCTATAGATATTCTATATTTATAGAAAATGTTTCCCATAAAGGAAAATTATTGGAGACCTAAATCATATTTTCTAAACATCCCATATAATTTATTTCATCCAAGTGTCTTTAGGATAGTGCAAACGTGATTTTCATGATCATAATATATTTTATAGTATACTAGGATATCATCAATAAATACCGAAAAAATTTCCAAGATAATCATTAAAACCTCTATTCCTTATATCCATGAAGACAGATAGTTCATTAACAAGTCCAAAAGGAATTACTATAAACTCATTATTCTCGTACATAGTTCGAAATGATATTTTTGGATTGTCTTCCTTTTTCAAAAGAAACTGATTATATCCAGATTGAAGATCAATCTTTGAAAAATATTGGGCTCCATTAACTTGATCAAATAAATCATCAATTTGTGGATGAGGATACTTATTCTTTAATGAAATATCATTGATCTTCATGTAGTCAATTCACAACCTCATTGACCCATTTATCTTCATTACGAAAAGAACAGGGGATCCCCATGGAGAAACTCTAGAGAGAATAAATCACATATCACTCAATTATTCAAGTTGCTTCTTTAGTTCCACTAACTCTATAGTGTAAAATCTATAAGTGGTGTTTGATATTGGCCTTGAACCATGAATTAATCCAATGGAAAACTCAATTTCCAGCTCTACATGATGACATGGTAGATCCTCTGGAATGACATAAACATATTCTTTCACAATAGGTACATCCTCTATCTATTCATTATTGTCTTTACCCATATTTATTTCAATCCCTTCCTCCCCAATAATTGAATTCAGCAGAGCTATTGGGGGTCAATCTACATAAAAATCACAGGGTGAGGTTTCTACTCTAAAAATAAGGGATTATACATCATTCTCAAAAAATGTAACTTCCTTCTTCTATTTATAGATATCCACGTTATAATTTGATATCCGATTCATATCAAGAATTATATAATAGTCACCCATGGTTAAGGTGATATGTTTTAAAAATAAAGAACATTTACGTTTCATGAGGGGGACTAATCGACATGTCTTTGTTGCAATGATACATCGACTAAGACATTTTCATGATATCTCGTTTATTAAATTAAATTGGGCATATCTAATTTTCATTCTAATTGGGAGGATATAAATATATGTGATGATCTAGAATCAACTAAATTATTGGCTATGTTTGAGGAAATGATTAATGTACATGCCACTATATCATTAGGAACATCAATATCAGCAGTTATGATCACATAAGCATGTACCATCTCCAATGGCCTTTTCTATTGAGTATTTCATGGATTCTTTGGAAAATAATTATTATAGTATCCCATAACCTGAAAATTATAGAGTTTAACGTTAATGGATTATTTCTTCCCCTTTCAATCACTTAAAAAATGGCATATTTGACCACCATTTTAGAATACTCATTTTCCATTTAAGCATGAACACGAGTGTTTCCTTCCACAATTATCAGAGGGTGGAAATTCAACTCGTCACATCTTCCATGTTTCCTTATTTCCTTACCTAGAGTTTTCAGTGTCCCTATTCTTTTCATTCATTCTTTTAAAGTCATAAGACATAGAAAATTCATTTTCTGTCTTGATAGCATGTGAAACTGTATCCTCATATGATGAAAAACATTGGGAGACCAATGCTCGCTAGTGTAATGGCATTAGGCCATCAAATATTTGATCAAATTTTCTCCTTGGATGTCATTTGTATTCCACAACATGTCTTGTTATCCTTATGAAGTTATCTTCGTACATCGAAACATTCTCATCTTCCATCTTCCTCAGATTCCATAATTATCTCTCCATATAAACTATATGTTCACGAGGAAAGGATTTATGTTGGATGATTTCTAAAAAATATCACCATTCCATATCTTCTATTTATTCCTCCACCTTTGTGTTTTGGATTAATGACCACCACTGATCTACATCTCTCAATTGCCAATAAACTTCCATGATGACCTTCCCTATTTCATTACATCCCAAAGATAGAAAAATCTTCTTGAGGGAACATATCCCCGGCTCAGCAAAAAAGGGGTTTGTAGTCCATTAAATGATGGAGGATATTGTCCCATAAAGAGATCTAGCAAAGCTCTTCCACGTGGTGGATCTGTATGCTCCATATGGGTAGTGTTATTATTCATAACCTGAGTAATTTGTCCAAGTATGGTGATTAGTTGCTCAGCACCAGTCACAACACAAAAGCCAATATCATTATCTTGAATCAGAGAAAAATCCCTACAGGGGACATGTGTGTTCATGTGGTTTCCATTCCATTAACTATGAGCTATTTCTAGATAATGTCATACACAAGATTAGGTTATGAATCCTAATGCATAATCATAACATAACAAAATACTTATTAAAATTAGAAATCCACGGCATTAAAAATACCGTAATAACAAAAATGGTTTCCTTAGGGAAAATTTTACATTTAAATCCTTCATAATGGCTTGTAATGAATATGTGAATTATCCTAAGAATAGCCCCAGGAGTGTCATAACCAAGAGTGCAACAAGGACTATTATCTTGACCAAGTTCCCATTCGTGTCTAGCTCAAATTGGTGTTTTCTGGTTTTACCTGTAGAAACATCTGTGCCAGTTCTCCCTCTACCTGCTCATATCCATACATGGATGTATTTATTGAAAGATCCACATATTCTATTCTGTAGAAAAATAACAGGACGTTCATGTATGTTTACCCACAAAACTATCTTAGGGACTCTTCCCTAATCCCCATTTTCCAAATCTGGTTTCCGTGTTTTATGTTAGACTTCCTATGATAACAACTGTAAGGACCCATCCTCATTTTCCCGGAGCTGGTGCCATTTTTCCATACAAACAAGGAAGAATAATCCTAAAGGACTGAGTGGATTAGTAATATTGGAAACAAGAAACATAAATAAGACTATCATTACATCTTGAAAGGTAAAAACACAAATTCATTCCAAAATAAACATCCATGACTCCAAGATTACATTTTAAAGTCATTCATAATTTACTACTTCATGACCTGTGGAAATGAAACATAAGAAAGTGGTGACCATAAACACTTATTAAGTGTATGAAATACAGCAGAAGAAAATAAAAACATTAGACATGGAGAATAATTCAAAGCAATTTCCTTTAAAAATAAATTTGAACCATAAATGGCAGGAATATGAGCTGAGTAAATTGTGCAATAATATAACATAATCATGTGTATTCTACTTACCAAATAACCACATGAAAATTCATGTACTAGCTTCATAATGAGTGATGTGCACGTGACAGACATCCTGAAACATTCTATCATGGCCTTGGCCAAGACGTCTATTGATTAAGGCCTCGACCAAAATCCATATATCACATTGGGGAAGGGCTCGACCAATTCCATGTCTATTTGTCTCATGAGACCGACTAATTCATCAAGGGGATATAGTGGGCCCCACCGTTCAAAAAATAAGTCCAATTCATTCCTTATATGACCAGTTATTAACATAAAAACCATATACATTCGTATTGAAACTATCATATGAAATGTTACTCTCCTTTTCCATCATTATAAATAAAAACTAACCATTCCTATTAATATAGTGAATGGTTTTGGGATAGATCATCTAATATTGGGTTATTAATAAACCCTTAAATCAAATAAGTTATATGAATTCATAAATAATTAAACCCAATAGTACATAAGAATCAACAAGAGCATTGAATCAAACAAAAATACTCTTATAAAATCATTAAGCAATCTTGATATAAATACTCTTTTATTTTCAAAAAAATGAGTTTTTTTTCAAAATAATTGTTTAAAACCTGATGTGATGTATTATAATGTTTTCATAATGAAATGAGTGATTTTATAAAGGCAATGGATTCCATATAATCGATTATAGTGTGCCCTTGAAAATTGATATGAATTTGAGAAATTACCTTGTACCGTGCTTGTATTTTGGAAATAGTTTTGAATGATTATTTTAAAACATGTATCAATACATAAAAATAGGATGGGTTATGGTTGTTGAAAGTATATATAATGATCACATAGAATTTATGAGTAGTACATAACAATATATAAAAATTTCAATGAGGTAATTAGAAAATGTATGTTACCTGAATGAAAATGGATGTTCGGGTGGAAAACCCTAACCTTAACTATGAATGTGTAACTTTCTCAAACCTAATCTCCTAGAAAATGAAACTATACTTATTAATAACTTATTTAATAACCTATTAGACATGTATCACAATTATGGTTAGTTCATTTATGTCCTTATTGATATGTAATTGAATTTATTTTTGTCGTTCTCGGGTGTTCGTTTTCTTTATTTTCATATTCGGTTCATATGTTTTTAAGTAGGTGGAATGGATGTAAATCATCAGTATTGAAATTATATATAATTTACGAACATAAATAGGTTATATTGGTAATTTATATTACTTGGTTTCATTTAATGAGGATGAAATATCATTATAACTTTAATGATAATTGTTTCGGTTAAATTGTTGGTTTTGAATTCAAAGAAATAATTTTTCATTATAACATAATTCCATTTGTACAAAGGGATTACATAATGTTTCATGTGTTATATTATATATAAAATAATCTAGATCAACCATAACAAGAATGGTTTCATGGAAATAATTGATAATGATAATAGAAATTGAATGCTCGTCGTCCTTGAATGTGGAAAATTGACAAATCTCTGATTGTGTTCTTTCTACTAGTATAAACGAAGGTAAAAGGGAGAGATGATGATAAAATTTTCCACTATCATGAAAACATTACAGCGCATATAAGGTACTAGATTCATCATATAATTTGGATTAAGATAGGTAATAGAAAAATTACAAATGAATTGGAAAAGAAAACAAAGAATTGTAATGAGGAATTTACCTCTTGAACCAAACTACCTTGAGAGCCTCTTTAAGGGAGAGTTTTTGGTCTTTTTATGAGATCATGGCTCAATAGAAATGGGATAGGAGTATGGGAGGGTATTTTGATAGAATTAGGAAAATTAACATGGTTTGAGAGGAGTAATGAGAAGAGGGAGTGAGAGGTGGTGTTTGTAGAGGAGGGGAGAAGGGATTTCGTAATATAAATGAAATAATTTATTATTTCCCCCCAAGACAATGAATAGAGAGTCTTACCTGATGAGGAATAGTAATTTAATCATTTTAGTTCGAACCAAGTGTGCTTTCATCACATGTGATTTCATGAATAGAGTATTTAACTATTATTTGATATTTTAACGTATTTCACTATTCATAAAAAATTCATGTATTTCAGAAAAATCCCAAAAATTCAACAAAAGCATTTTTCGATGTGTAGAATCCAAAAATGAAGTCAATTTTTCAAAAATAATTTCATAAATTGGAATAATTTAATATTTAATAAAAATAATAATTTATTCTGAAAACAACAGTCTTAAAACATTTATTTACCTATTCCAAAGCATAGTTATATTTTACATTCACATGAATATTATTTGTATAATATCATATGTAAGGGTACAATTCATTATAATATGTCAATATTCCTTAGGGTATGTTACTATTCATAAGTGTAGGTTACTATTCAACAGAAATTATTTTTTTCTTATTGGTCTCCAAATAAGTTACCGATCGCAACTATGTATGTCAGATTTTCGAAACTCACATCACAGAAGTGATAAACATATGTTTTAAGGGTCACATAGCACATAATAGTTATATATGTTGTTATTTAATTTGAGTAGGAAATATTTAAATGAAATTAATTTCCATTGTAAAATATTGGGTCAACATGTTAATTAATTGTACACTCCGTATACTTTTTCATTTAATTAAAGAATTAGACAGGGATCACATAAAATCTCCATAAATGTCTTCTTCTGGCCGTATCTCATGAAGGAGCATCTGGAATCACCAATTCTTATCTGATCCACCTTCTCGCCATCCAAGTTCCAATTTGATCTCTGTTGAGGGCGTTGGAATCCCTTCACTGAGGTCTTGGTTCATCTAGAGCCTCTCCTTATGATTCATCTTAATTAATGAGTTATTGAAGGATGAACGTTTTTCACCTTTTGGTAGATCTACGATTTTCTAGGTTGATTCAATGGAAGAAGATCGAGTGTGTTCTTTTAACAACACCGAGATATGTGGTTTGTTGCCTTGCATTTTTTGTATTCTAGTTTATATTCCAAAGTTCGAATTACCTTTTTTTCGGGTATTTCTGGTTAAATAAATTTATCACTGTTTAATCTTCCATAGAATGATTTTGGACTAAGGGTTTGTTGTTATAAAACAATGTGAAATTTCCTGTTTAAGGAACACCCCATTGATGTGTTTTTCTTGTTTGAATGTTTAGGTCCGTTTGGTCCAGGTTGCCATTGAAGCAGTCCTTTTTCCTTACCTTGCTTGATATGACATAAATTATTGCCTTTTTCATCTTGTTACATGATTTTGATATTAATTGGAAATATTTATCCATATAGATTATGAGATTACTTCGGTCTTCTTGATATCATATACACACAATTGAATTTCACTGGGTAGTGAGAACCAAGTGTGGATATACCATAGGGGGAATTGATGTTAGGTGCTTCCTTAGAGTGTCTGTTATATTTCACTATACGAGACCACATGGGGGAATGTTGGTGAGTGCTCCCCTAGAGTGTTTTTAGATTACGTTATGATAACCTAGAGGGAATTTACGTTGAGTGATTCCCCAGAGAGTCTATAGTATTCATGGAATGAATATATGGGAATTTCACAATTATTGATTCCTCATAGTGTCTTTGATTTTATTGTTATACATTGACAGAGGGGGTAAACTATGTGATATACCTAGAGGGTTAACATAATATTGATTTTTTGTGATGTTTCTACCAAGGCAAAGCACAATCATGGATTCTGTCCATTAATGTAGCCTTATGAGATACCTACTATGATACATACATGATGAAATAATGAACATTAAATTCTAATGAACGTGAATAGAAACTATAAGACTATTTACATTTGTGTCCTCTTAGTTCTTTGCCGCATTTTCATTTTCACCTGCATTATATATTCACAGATAGATAGGCATAAATATTGATGTGTTTTCCTTCTGGGAATCATCTCACACCCTGTTTGTGTTATGATTTTTCCCATAAATATTATATAGTTGAAGATATAGATATGGTAAAACATCGTTCATCATCTAGTACTTGATTTGTGTGCATTTGGAGAGCATGGGACCAATCTGAGGCTTACGATGTTGTTGGAGTTTACTTGTTTATATTTTTCACTTGGTTTAGTACTATATTTCAAGCATTGTGACTTATTCAGACGTTTTCCTAGACATATGTGACTTGAATCATTTATATATATGTGATTTAGTTTTTTTATTTACATTTAGTCTTCCACTATTTACATGATGTATGGTATATTTCTTATGTTACTGTTTATTATTTTTTATTCTGATGTGCATTCTCTTCCAATGAGGGCATAGTTTTCCCACTATCACACCCATGGCCCTCATTGTTAGATGGCAGCCTCACGCATTCAAGAAATGCGCTTGAGGCCATGTGACTAATTGAATATGAGGAACCTTTGGGAGGCACTCAGAACCAGTATGATAAATAATTGAAGACGGTAATAGAAATTTCATACCAATCAACCTTGAAAGTGTGTAAATTAACACATCTTGGATGGTTTCCTTAGTTGTCAAATAAAATAAGGGTAAAGTGGACATGATAATAACTTATTCCATTACATAAGAATATTACAGTACATTTATGTTATTAGAGATGTCATAACATTTGGATGAGGAGAGGTATGGATAGAAAAAATAACAAAATAACATGAAAACAAAGAAAAATAATTGAAAAGAGAAATTTACATCTTGAATCAATCTTCCATTATAGCCTCTTAATGATGGAGGATTTGGTATTTTACAGAGACTATGGGATTTTGGACGTGGTAGAGGTGATTGTGGAGATATTTGGGAATAATTTAGGCAAGGAACAATGCTTGAGAGGAGTGATGAGAAGAGGGGAGCGTGGGTGATTATTATAGTGGATGGGAGGAGGGTTTTCTTAATATTCATATCATTATTCAATTAATTTTCCTTAATAAAAAAATAATGATTATTAATTGACATGTAATTATAGTAGTTTCATGTGATTTCAAACCAAATGTAATTCCATTGGCACAAAATCATCCATGAATCTATAAATTATGTATTTATCATAATTTTCAAATTATTGTATTTTTCTCTTCATAAAAAATTCATGTATTTTAGAAAAATTCCAAAAAATAAAAATAATTTTATTTAAATGTGTATAATCCTAAAATGAACCCCATTATTTAAAAACAATTTTCAAAATATGATTAATTTAATTTCTAATTAAAATCAAAATTTACTCAAAAAATATAGATTTTAATTCTATAAATGATTTTATACTACTTTAAAAATTTACACATGGTATTTTAGAGTTATCTTAAATCAAGAGGAAATAAAATTGATAAATTAATAACAAAATTTAGAAAAATATTTTTTCTTTAAAAATAATTAATTAAATATATTTATTTATTTATGATGTTTTAAAATACCCATACTTTTACTATGGTCATATTATCAGTTCTAAGATGCCTAGATATTATTCCAACAAGCATTAGAGAGGTTAAGACTCATTTGTAGTTTTTATAATTAGTATGGGTCATATTACTATTTATAAAGTTAGGTTACTATATGTAAGGGTAGGTTAATATTCACTATAAATTTTGATTGTTTTATTAGACCGCAAATATATTACTAATCATAATATAGTATGTCAGTTATTTGAAATTCAAATCATGAAGGTTCCAATATTATGTTTAAATGTCACAATGTATATAGTAGTTCATTATGTTGTGATTTCATGTGATTATTTGACATAATTATATGAAATTTATTTTCATTGATAAAACATTGGGTTGTAACACCGAGGGATAAATTTCTTTCAATCATTGTATTTTGAAATAAGAGACTAATTGTGACCATTAAATATGGGATGGAATACCCTTTTTATGTACTAACCTGGGGAACCATATTGGGAATCCCATTGACAGACTGACCCTGAGTGGGTGTATAGGGCTGGGATTTTGTGGTTGTTGGTGTCACCATAGAACATAAACCAACATGTAAGCCTCATGTGGCTACGATGATGGTGACATGAAGGTTCCATCGAACCAACCATGTTTTTTTTGTTTTAATATTGGACATTATATTATATTTTGAAATATTCCCCAGAAGCATATATTGGGCCTTGTATTATTAATATTTTATTGTATTCCATGGAATGACCTATTAGGATTGATGATTCCCTAGTTTTCTTTGATCCTGTAACATGGTACATTGGTGGGGGAAGTAGTTCATAGTTTGACTGGTATTCAATATGATTAATGAAACTAAGGATGCTATGTGGTGTAGCATAGGGTCCAACACCTGATCATGTGATAGACAGATATATTAATTCTTATGATGTCATGGATTCCATTGATGTAGTAAGGTCACTTCAAATGTCATGGGAGAGTTGGATTCAAATAGAGACACCATTTGATCATTTATATTTTCATTTATCCCCATGGATTGAATTATTGTATAGTATTCTAGGTTTTATTAGATCCCCGAGTATTAATTTCTGATATCCTGAGGGTGACAGGTTATACCCTTGATCGATAAATAGGGTACACCCTAGGAGTGAGTGGAAGCCCCATATATGGATCAATTGAGGGGATTTGTTATTATTGATTATAGGTTGAGTTTTCATAGGATTGGAGCTGTTATTCCATTATATTTAATCATTTACATAGTTATCAGTCACACATTGACATATTTACATTCATAAGATCATCCCCAATAATGAATAAAACGTCATGCTAAATTCTAGAATTCTAGAGTACTATTTTTGGGTTCTCCCCTTAGTGATTACAGATGAGGGATACCAATTGATTCACCATTATTTTATTCTTATGATTAGGGAGTAATTATTATAGAATCCCCAATTTAAAGAAATTGGTCTTGTGAGGTGACTATCATTTTTAAGGAAACTCTAATATTTGCTGAAGTTCATATCGATGATCAATGTCTCAAACATGATGATCACTGGTGCTTTATTTACTTCTTTTCATTAAGATACATATTTATGTCTAGAATTCATTTCACAAGGGAATACAAATGTAATTCTTTTATTGAATGAGATAATGTTTGTGGTTCCCTTCTGTGCTATGTACTCACACCCTTATTTAAAAACAATTGCAATGGGGTCCCAGATATGATTATCACATCATTTTTTGAACATGTTAGGTAGAGACCCCATATTTTTTTATTTTAAACATATATGTTCATGTGGGATCTAGAGATGGGATTTGAGGCTTAGAGTTAGGGGAATTTACTCTTATCGAGCGTTCTTATTTTATTTATATACATTGTATATGGTATTTTATTTTTTACAAATTCGACCCATATTTATAATTATTGTTCGAGTAAAATGAATTAATTAATTTATTTAAATTTTTATAATATATAATTATTTTATATCCTTTCAACATACTCTAATATGTATTATTAATAATTTATATAATAAATATACTCTATGAAACAAGGGTTATATTCTTCTTATATTACCTCATTAATTCCCGCACAGCTTGCTAGAATCCTCTGGCATATTTGGATTTGTTCCTAAGGTTACATGTAGAACAAGGCTAAGGAACATATCATATTTCATCTAGACTTCAGAATTAATGAAAAATATCAAAAAAAAATTTATTTTGGTTTACTATTTTGGAAAAGGTAGAAAACATACATAGGAATGTATTGGGGCATGATATGGATACATGTAATCTCCATTGTGAACCCATGTTTCAATAGATTTTCCAGGTTACTTGAGTACTGTAATTAATATTCATGAAATTCAAAATTATGGCTATAGTATTTTTACCTTAATTGAGACATGTGATTTATTATGTATATGATTTATATTTTCTTTTTGTCTCTTGGTCCGTTAGAAATTTAACAATTCTGGATTCAAATGTTTCGATTATATATAAGAAGAATCATTTGAAACCTTATAAGAATATAGGTCTCACATGACATGTAGTCCTGTAATTATTTGATTTACATCTATAATGAAATAGGACCAATTGTTAACATGTTAGTAACTAATCATACAATTTTTTCCCATATTAACAATTGGTTCTATTTTACTCTACTGGACCAATATTAAAGTAAATTTTATTTTGGTGGAAGGTTTCATGGATTCATTAGTTTGATGTTATTTGGTGTTGATTGTGATGATGTCCCTCTTAATTAGGACACCTTGTGACCCTAGAAGACTTTTGAATTCATTTTATTTAATGATGATATTATTTTAAGTGATAATTTAAAATTTTTACCAATTTTTTGTTTTAGTAACAAACTATATGACATGTCCCATATATATATAAATGATATTCTATATAATTGAAATATGTATTATTATTTAATTCAATGTGGTTTTCATAGGGTTAAGAACGTCATTTTTAGGTTTGTAAATGTGACTTGATCCTACCAAGAGTATCCTGAAGTAATGATTCTCATAGGGGATGGGTTATCTATTGGTAGGATGTTGATTTGTAACATGATGCATATTGTATATGTTGAGACCCTATAAATGGGTGTTTGGAATTCTGGATTCCATGAGATTTTTGAGATGGGTTAATGGATGATTCCTATATGCCATGAATTGTATAAAAACACATTATTTAGTAGTTCCGAATATGGTTGACTCATGCATATGAATGGGAACATGGGTGATTCTGTGAACTTTGCCTTTTGTTAGACCTATTATGGGTTATGTGGGAGACCTAGTTCCCCCTCAGTTGTGACTTGAGTGTCATGATTCCACGAGCATTGACATGTTACAATAACCCACAAGATGGGTTAGCCTATATTTATTTTTATCTTTAGAGATGAGAATTATGGGTATGTACTTATTTTTTGGTTCGATACATGGATGGTAGTTGAGGGTTTACAGTATGGGCATGATGATTCATGATGTTTTGTGAGATAAGAATATATAATTATTTTTCTATGATTCCTGGATTCTTTTCCAAGGAAAAATTGTTCACATTGCTTGAACTTTTGATTTGAAATGATCCATTAGTGTGTGGTGATAAAATCGGTATATTATCATGTTTCTATAAAATAATGGTTGGAATGGTTCAAGTGTTTCTAATGGTTAATAGTAATATTACCAAACATGAAATGTTGTTGAAAGTGTTATATTTCAATATTAGTCTACCATTCCATATATTATGTAAAATTATAATTGTGGTTAGGTGATTTTTTTTTAATTTGGATCATTGATTAATAATTCATGTTTCATTGATTGTGTGGTTCTGGAGAAAATGCCTATATATTTATAGTAGTGATTTGGGTAGAAAACACTGTCTATGGTTGCCCTATTTAGTTTTAAATAGGATAATGACAATGCATATGCCACATAATGATGTTTATTGATGAAATTTTTATATCCTAACCAGTTTCACGATATTGAATGAGTGTAGTAACCTCCCTAATGTAATAGGTGATATCATGGGATGATTGGGTACAATTGCATGTCCGATTCAAATTGATCCTTGACCAAAGTTCTGGGGCTTGGCATGATAGATGATAAGAGTTGATCTAAAAGAGTGTCAGACCACATTATTTTTTATTCCTTTTGTGGTGGTTCTCTAAGAGTGGGGAATGTTGATCCTTGTGGTGGGTTGCTACCCAATAAGAGATATAAGGATATGACCCTCATTGGGGGGTTATATTTTAGAAATGGTCATGGATGACGTTTCTATGGGCCTAGAGTGGGTAATGAGTTGTGTTTTAGGATGAAAATTCATAATTAGAGGGTTTGGAAACATCTATCTTAGATGTTCAGTGACGTTGGGATAGGGGGTATGATGATTCATAATTTTGTTCATATATGTGAGAACTAAGACACTCCTATAATGGGATGTGTGATGTTTGTTGCCTAAGTTGTAACTACCACAACATAGTTGTCGTGGAGGTATGAGATCAATTTTTGTACGATCATTATGTGTTTTGATTCCTAGGGATAAATGTGTAGAAATTCAATAATATTCCTCGGTGAAATCTAAATTTTGGCTTATATGTGAGATTAGATCAATTGTAGTCATGATCATAACACTCCAAATAAATTGAAATGATATAAGAATGATTATGTTAAAGGTACATTGTTTGTCATGGAATATATGATCATGGTGGATAATATAGATGAATAAGGGTAAGAGTGTGTGAATAACACCTATTTTCTAGATGAGGATTCATTTCACATATCATGAAAATATTAGTTCACACCTAGGAATAGAAGTATAATGGGGTAAATAAGTTATTCATCAAGAATTTTTGTTGAGGACTTTTCGGATTGATCATCCATAGAATGAAAAAGTAGTAGTTTTACATGATATTAGTTATAGTGGGATGGGAACCACATTAGGAGTTTCTTATTGGATATGTAGTGTATTTTTTGTGAATTGGATGGGACATTTCATGGAAAATTTTAAATGATCTTATGGATGGATTATATATTTGAATATAGTTGGAACTATTTATGAACATAAATGGGAAGGTGGTTCCTTAAAATTACTGAAATTTTCATGTGAAATCAGGTGATGTCTGTTAAGAATCATTCCCTGAAGTTCAGTGGATTCCAAGAATTGTTTTTGGTAGGAAATTTTGATTTTAGGGGGAAACATAGAATGAAATTTGATGAAATGAGATGAGTCGTGTGGTGGGGAACACTAATGCCTCAGTGATGGATCATGTTTTAGTGTGACTCTTCAGTGATTTAGAATAGTGGTGGTAGGCACTATATCTATGTTTTGGTAGTGGATACAAGAATTTAATCATGCCATAGTAAATGAATCTCCTTTGTTTTAGATTTGGGCTAATTTTTTATTCATTTTTTGATTAAGACATTATCAGTTATTGATCAATTTATTACCCATATTGGATTGGTATTATCATAAATTTATCGATGGGAAATCTCATGGATGATATGTAGTATAGTGGGGAGCTCATTATGCCTATTGTTCATTTAAAATGGAAATTCCAGAAGGGATTTAAATTTTGGAATTCAGAGGATTTTACATTTGGATAACTATGAATCAAAATCCCAATCTGAATGTTATAATCCCTAAAAATATAGTTTTTATGTGGAATCAAACATGGGACGTATCACAGGGTCTCAGATGTTCCCTTAAGGAGGCCAATGTGGTTGGTTCTGCCAATAATGTATATAACAACCAACATTCCTATTAAAAAAAGACTCCATGGGGGGTTACAGAAAATATCCCTACTAGATGTGTTAACCATTGGAAAGCTAATTTACCTAGGCTAGTTTGGGATTAGGGTGTTTTTGGGGGGAAATCACCATTTTTACCATGTATGTATTTTAATGGGGATCCCTTGTTTTAATCTCTGTACATGTATACAAGGGGATACTATAGAGACCCAAAGCTTGACGTACATGGACAATACATTAATTTTCCGGAATACTTAGTACATAACAAAAACACACATACAAGGATCGTAATAGTGTAGTGTCTTTGGAAACTCGGAATATAATCTTCTAATCGTGGTGAAAGATCTTCAACATCTCCCATAAAGATCTTCAATTTTTTTACCTAAAACCTTTCTTTATATCCTTGGGAAACGAAAACATAAAAGGGTGAGCTCAAATGCTCAGTAAGGGTAATCAAAAGAAATATCAATCACATCATATTCATAAGAACATAACATTTTGGAAATCATAACCTGCAAAAGTGAGCATAATTTCATAACATGGGATAAATCATAGTAGTGAAATAAAATCCCAATAATCATAACTTAAAACATGAAACTTTGTGGCATACACACATAATCATAGAAAATCATATCTTATTAGTCAAGACTCATTGCCAAGACTATCTTAGTGGACAAAGTTTATTTCTGAACTGAGTCAGCCTCGTTTCAGTCCTGTTTCACTGAACCGGTATAACCTACCGTTCCAGCCATGTCTATCTCATGAGATATAAAATCTTTACCCAATGCATTGGAGGGAGATATAGGTCCCACCCATCTCATAATGATACCATTCTTATGTGTTCCACA
The DNA here is from genome assembly GCA_963277665.1 of Viscum album. NCBI lineage: Eukaryota > Viridiplantae > Streptophyta > Magnoliopsida > Santalales > Viscaceae > Viscum > Viscum album. The sequence continues at coordinate 195,937,489 of OY728121.1, read as the reverse complement.
AAATCATAAATCATACATCATTGCATAACCCATGTAGTAAAAATGGGAATCTTAAACATCATGTCATCATAACATAATCATAACATAATCAAATCAATGTAAAAATATGGATAGAAACAGAACCTTATACTATCTTAGATGGATAATAATTTGATAAAACACTTGAACTCCATCTTTGAGGAAAATATCCTTTCTACTTCAAAAACATTTTACTTTCTTAACATGTCATACAATTTTAAACTAAAAGAAGATGATTAAAAATAAAATTGAAAACTTGTAAATAAAGCTTCTTGTAAATAATGTTTTAAAAATCCATTCATTCCATATAAGTTAAAAAAACATTCTTCTCGTCTTTTTGTCGGAAAAGTTAAAAAAAGTACCTCGTACGAAAAAAAACAAAAGATTCCTTTCATATCTTTTACTAAAAACTCACCGAAGGGTAAAATTGGATTTAAACAATTGTAGATGGATAGAAATAACATTACATATTGAGGAAACATTTATGTGGATGATAAAATACACCCCAGTAAATACTAAAGTATAAACAATCTCGGAAAAAAATGAGATTGTGATATTTCCCTTACCTTATGTCTGATATGCTTTGTATGTATCTGAACCACCTGTATAATGATTTAAATAATGTCATTAACTTATTACAGAATCATATTCATTTTTATGATATCATATATGGTTCACTTATGACTTTATATTACCCGTTCATTTGTAAATTCCATGTCAAAGAAGCGTTTTGGGTAAAATCGTTTCATTTATCGTAGGTGTTTGGACTTGTTGTTCTTGACATTATTATATCATGAGTTACTTACATCCAGAATATAAAATATGATTTATATATGATATATATTCAGTATATATATATATAGATATAATAGATAGATAAATGAAATGAAACACACCGTTCATGCAGACGGTAGTCCGTACGTACGCATGAACGTTGTTTTCCTTTCCTTATTGTCTTGAATGGAAGTAAGTAGATGACATATATATATACATAAATCCAGTAGATTTACCATGTCATATATTTCATTATTATTCATTATATATACTTTATAATCATTCTGGAATGGTTAACATGGATAATGAATCTCATCGCGTCGTGGAGACGGTAGTCCGTACGTACGCACGAGCGATGATATCGTTCCCATGGTCATGTAATTGTGTTTAAGTGTATGTATACTATTTCAGTATCAATATCACATTATAATAATCATATATAGTTACTCATTACACCATTATACCCATCCAATTAAGGTGGTGGTGGAAAATATATTACACCACGGCGTGGAGACGGTATTCTGTACGTACGCACACGCGACGATTTCCTTTTTCCGTAGGATGGATAGAATGTTATTTAGAGTTGTTTCATATTTATAATAACATATAAGTATATAATAAATACTTATGTTATTACTTTATCATGAAAAAACTAAATAAGAAAAAGTTGAAGAAGAAAGAAATTGAAAAAGATCGGTAATGGATATTACCTCTTTTTGAAGCGCCTTCACTTATCCTCCACTTAAGGAACTAAGGATGCTCTTTGAAGAAGACCAGGACCTCTAGGATGATACTAGAGAAGTGGATAATAGATTTTGGAAGGGGTTGGCCGTGCTGGAATGCTCAAATTGGTGTGAGGAAGAGAGGGAGGAGGTGCCCTTTTATAAGGGAGGAGAGGGGCACCTTAGGAAAATCTCAAAATATTATTTTATATTAAGGTCAAATTAGGTTTATAATGGTTCCAAAGGGTCTTATTTAGATGATAAAGTGGGGATGGGTCGAAATCCTCTCATCAAATAGGATTTAGACAAGTTTAGGTTATTATTTTGACCTTATCAATTAGATTTAACTCTAAGTTAAATAATTTAACTTTTATCGTGTCTTTTTATTTTCTTACACTATATGGTCAATAAACATACCATAACAATCCAAACGAACCCCAAGTTGTTTATTATTAATATATCTATCCTTATTTATGTCATGTTTCCGAACCATAGAGTTTTAGGAATTAAATAACAATTAATAATATAATATTTGTTTTAAAAACTAATTTTTGTCAATTTTTAAACTATTTGGTACATGATTTTTATGAAATTCATAACAGAATGATAAGTTAGAACCAAGTTACTTATATCAACAATAACATATCATATTAACCTAGAAAATTAATGTATGTCATAAAAAGTCTCAAATTACATTTATTTGGGCATTTATAACATCAATTATGTCAATATTTCATTAATAAGGCAATTACTACATCATCTTTGTGTCATAATAAATGATAATTATTTAGTCCATAAAAATTCTAAATAAATTCCTATGATGTAGATAATTGTATTAGATTTCTGGAGACTATTAATGTTCGAAGTTGCATGAATTTTTTCACTAAATTAAAATTATTATACTTATAATATTTAAGAAAGTGACATGTTGTCACAATCGTTGGTTTTAATAATAATTAAATTATTTTCATGGAAAAAAGTCCATAAAATGAATCTAATACGACCATTAGGTTATATGGGTCTACTTTTAGCCATCCAATAGGATTTTTCCAAGTGTTAGGGTAATTTTATAATCTTATATTTACCCTTAACTACCCGATTTACCTTTAACTATAGTAAATAAAATTTGCCGTAGTTACTATTCACAATGCCCAAAAATAAAAAGTAGCATATTAACATAATTTGGTCCCACTGATTCCAAATATGGAATCCATTTTTTCAAATTCAATACACAAAAGATGCAGAAATTAAATTAAAATTAATCCCTTTATCGAAAGAAAACGGGTTTTTCATTAAAACATTGCAAAAGATTCAATTTATTTAACCTACGAATTCAAGGTAAAATCAATGCTAATGACATACATTATATTAAATGGTAAAATTATATTCTATTTGTACTTTAAATCCATTCAATACTATAATTTAACCACATAAGATATTACGATGAAAAAAGTTGTTTTTAATTAAAATATAGCGTGTTTTTACTATTCATTAAAATATAAAAGTTATCGGAAAAATATCAAAACATTATCTAATGTAAATTTTTATATCCTGATTAAAAAGAATAATTTTATTTTGTAAAATTGAACTTATAAACATGTCAAAAACTAGATTTAAAGTGGGTGCGCCATCAAAAGCCGGCAAAACTGCATTTTTTGAAAAATACTTATTTTACCAGAAAAATTTATTTTGTTCTTATACCATGTTCAAGAAATGTGTAGGGTGAATAATAATGTTATAAAATTCAAAATTTATTTAACACTATTCATAACGGCTAGTTCATAAAAATATTATAATAATATATCGTTGTTTAGTAAAAATTGTTATTGCGTACAACACACGCTATCGAGGAAGGTCGTGATTGCGTTTAATGCAAGCCATGTCAGGGTTGCGTGTAGTGCAAACCTCCATTGTTGTTGCGTATAACAAAATACAACCATATTTTATTTATCCATTGAATATATATATATATACACACTCAATGTTGCGTAGAATAACTTCTATCAAACAAACTTGAAATTGTGTGTAACAAGAGCCAAGAAATGTGTTGCGTATACTGCAAGCTAATACAGTGTTGCGTATTGCGCAAGATAATCTTGGTGTGTCGTACAATAGAAGATATGAATGAAATTAAAAAGAATTTATCTTATAAAATCTCGGGTTGTTACATTCTACCCCCCTTAAAATGAATTTTTCCCTCAAAATTCGTCGGGGTTATAAATGGGTTACTATTCAAAAGTTTCTTTAAAAGAAACTCACATCGTAAAAAGGAAGACCAAAACCAATCTTTAAAAAAAGTATTAAATGTAACGGTTACCCAAATAAACTAATCACTGGGTTTCCTCATAGGTGAAAATATGGATATGGAAGAGAAATCTAATCATCATGTTCTGGTGGAGAGTGGTAGAGAACATGGCTATGGAAAAGCCAGCAATCACAAAACCATAAATTTGTGATGATATAAGGTACCATCTGATCCATCAGATATAAGATCACTAGGAAAACATTTTTGGTTTTCAAGATCATTTCCCTAAAGTTGATGAAATTGGAATTAGAAGAAATACTTTTATGATTTCGGTATAGTCTCATCGTTGGTCGTTCTTTGGACAATTTCCACTTCATCTCTTAATGAAATGAAGTTGAATTTGTCATTCGTGATGTGTTAGAAGATCATGTGATAGAATGATGGGTCATTTCATCTGTCTCAAACAAAAGGTTAGAAAATTTATCAAAAAATACATAATTCCATATATAGTGAGATTAATCTTATATGGTTCCTAAAATGGACTTATACTTCATATATTATACTTCTTAATATAATAAAACTAGTTTCTACTAAATAGGGACTTCCTGTAGGCCAGTGGTAGGCAATAAAGGCCAGTGGCACTTCGGTTGTCGGTTCGATTCCCATAGCCTTGTCTGACGCGATGGGTTGTCGCCCATCCTGCAGGTTGTCCTTTTTCTAAAGCTATATTACTATAACATCCCATCAATAATATCGAAAAAACTTCTATCCTTAAACAATAATAACTTATGTCTAAAATAATCCATCCCAATCTTTAGGCTTATCCAAAATACTTCGGTCCAAGCTCATAGTATAAAAATGATTACTTGAAATGTCACATAACAATCACGTGAATGCCATCATTTATCCCCCATATATCATAAGATAAATCTTGTTGGTCAAATGAAAAACATGTGAATAACTTAATCATGTATTCTCTTGAAGAATGAATACCCATTGAACCTTAGTGAAAACATGAATACAGTCAAAAGATAACTCTTTCCACATACCAAAATCCAAAAATTCTATATACTCAAACCATGATATAACCTTCTCCTTATATCAGTAATGAGCTCATGAATACTATCAAACATTTAATTTTCTCCTTATCCCTTCATTATGCGCATATCTTCTACATTCCAAAAATATCTGAATAACCTTATATGGATACTGGTACCATTAATCATGCACTTTCAAAACTCAAGGAAAGACAATAGTGTAACAATCCTTAGATGTCCCTTTAATCCATAGTACCATGAGATTACTTATACAACATTACACATGATAAACATGTAATCATTCCACTACATTCTTAAACCATTGATCGAGCATCAAAAATTCTTTCATCTCACATATCATTTGTAGTCTCTTCATCATCATCAACATAAATACTACCCATAAGACCATACTGATTCTCTTCATGAGACTTTCCCGTAGGGAATTGGTTTGCATAATGCCCGTACATTCCACATTTAAAACATTTAACCATTTTTGATGTCGTAGCAATACCATTATCATCATCCCTGGTGTAAACTAAACCTTTTCCTTTGCACTTACTAGCTTTGTGTCCTTCTTTTCCACACCCAAAGCATCTTCCAGTTCCTTTGAAACATTCTCCTTGATGCCTCTTCCCACATGATTTGCATAGGGGAAATTGAACTTTCTTTCCTCTATGATCATCATGAAACTCCATCATTCTCTTATTAGCCGAGTCAGGAAACATACCAAATTTTACTTTATTGATCATATTATGATATTACTGATTCATCATAATAATGATGTTTGGACTTCCAAATCCCATTTCATTTGGTTTCTCATGAAGAATGTCATTCCATTGTCCATCATACCCTCCATTATCGTGAATCATCTTTTTTCTAGCCATTTTCTAAAACCCACAAAGAATAGTGTGAGAGGAAAAAATCATAATAAAGGGGGAGTAACTTCAATATCTAACATATTTGGTTTAATCTAATATTGTTACCATAGTTCTAGGACTATATCCCATACGTATACTTAACCATAGGGGTATCCCTAGACACACCTTAGAAATGTCTCTAGGGATATCACTAATGTTCAAGCATCCTAGTTTCCAAAGGTTGACTAAACCTTTCCTCTGATACCAACTGTAGAGACCCAAAGCTTGACGTACATGGACATTACATTACTTTTGCGGAATACATAGTACATAACAAAAACACACACATAAGGATAGTAACAGTTTAGTGTCTTTTGGAACTCAAAATATAATCTTCTAATCATTGTGAAAGATCTTCAACATCTCCCATAAAGATCTTCCCTTTTTTTACCTAAAAAGTTTCTTTATATCCTGGGGAAAAGAAAACATAAAAGGGTGAGCTCAAATGCTTATTAAGGGTAAACAAAAGAAATATCAATCACGTCATATTCATAATAACAGAACATTTTGGAAATCTTAACCCGCAAAAGAGAGCATAATTTCATAACATGGGATAAATCATAGTAGTGAAATGAAATCCCAATAATCATAACTTAAAACATGAAACTTTGTGGCATACACACATAATCATAGAGAATCATATATTATTAGTCAAGACTCATTTCCAAGACTATCTTAGTGGACAAAGTCCATTTCTGAACTGAGTCACCCTCATTTCAGTCCTGTTTCACTGAACCGGTATAACCTACCGTTCCAGCCATGTCTATCTCATGAGATATAAAATCTTTTCCCAATGCATTGGAGGGATATATAGGTCCCACCCATCTCATAATGATTCCATTCTTATGTGTGCCACAAAATCATACATCATACATCATTGCATAACCCATGTAGTAAAAATGGGAATCTGAAACATCATGCCATCATAACATTATCATAACATAATCAAATCAATGTAAAAATAGGGATAGAAACAAAACCATATATTATCTTAGATGGAAAATAATTTGATAAAACACTTGAACTCCATCTTTGAGGAAAATATCCTTTCAACTTTAAAAACATTTTCCTTTCTTAACATGTCATACAATTTTAAACTAAAATAAGTTGATTAAAAATAAACATGAAAACTTGTAAAGGAAGCTTCTTTTAAATAATGTTTTAAAAATCCATTCATGCCATATAAGTTAAAAAAACATTCTTCTTTTCCTTTTGTTGGAAAAGTTAAAAAAAGTACCTCGTAAGAAAAACGACAAAATATTCATTCATATCATTTACTAAAAACTCACCGAAGGGTAAAATTGGATTTAAAAAATTGTATATGGATAGAAATAACGTTAAAAATTTAAGAAACATGGATGTGGATGATAAAATACACCCCAGTAAATACTAAAGTATAAACAATCTCGGATAAAAATGAGATTGTGATATTTCCCTTACCTTATGTCCGATATTCTTTGTACGTATCCAAACCTCATGTATAATGATTTAAATAATGTCATTAACTTATTACAGAATCATATTCATTGTTATGATATCATATATGGTTCACTTACGACTTTATATTACCCATTCTTTTGTAAATTCCATGTTAAAGAAGCGTTTTGGGTAAAATCGTTTCATTTATCGTAGGTGTTTGGACTTGTTGTTCTTGACATTATTATATCATGAGTTACTTACATCCAGAATATAAAATATGATTTATATATCATATATATTCAGTATATATATATATATAATAGATAGATAAATGGAATGAAACACACCGTTCATGGAGACGGTAGTCCGTACGTACGCATGAACGCTGTTTTCCTTTCCTTATTGTCTTGAATGGAAGTAAGTAGATGAAATATATATATACATAAATACAGTAGATTTACCATGTCATATGTTTTATTATTATTCATTATATATTCTTTATAATCATTCTGGAATGGTTAACATGGATAATGAATATCATCACGTCGTTGAGATGGTTGTCCGTACGTACGCACGAGCGATGATATCGTTCCCATGGTCGTGGAATTGTGTTGAAGTGTATGTATAATTTTTCAGTATCAATATCACTTTATAATAATCATATATTTTAACTCATTACACCATTATACCCAACCAATTAAGGTGGTGGCGGAAAATAGATTACACCACGGCGTGGAGACGATATTCCGTATGTACGCATGCGCGGTGATTTCCTTTTTCCGTAGGATGAATAGAAGGTTATTTAGAGTTGTTTCATATTTATAATAACATATCAGTATATAATAAATACTGATGTTATTACTTTATCATGAAACAACTAAATAAGAAGAAGTTGAAGAAGAAATAAATTGAAAAAGATCGGTAATGGATATTACCTCTTTTTGATGCGCCTTCACTTAACCTCCACTTAACGAATTAAGGATTGTCTTTGAAGAAGACCAGGACCTCTAGGATGATACTAGGGAAGTGGAGAAGAGATTTTGGCAGGGTTTGGCCGAGAATGAATGCTCAAATTGGTTTTAGGAAGAGAGGGAGGAGGTGCCCTTTTATAACGGAGGAGATGGGCACCTTAGGAAAACTCAAAATATTATTTTATATTAAGGTAAAATTAGGTTTATAATGGTTCCATAGGGTCTTATTTCGAAGCTAATGTGGGTATGGGTCTAAATCCTCTCATCCAATAGGATTTAGACAAGTTTAGGTTATTATTTTAACCATATCAATTAGATTTAACTCTATGTTAAATAATTTAACTTTTACCGTATCTTTTTGTTTTCTTACACTATATGGTTAATAAACTTACCATAACAATCCAAAAAAACCCCAAGTTTTTTATTATTAAGATCTCTATCCTTATCTAAGTCATTTTACCGAACATTAGATTTTTAGGAATAAAATTACAATTAATAATATAATATTTGTTTTAAAAACAAATTTATGTCAATTTTGACCCTATTTGGTACATGAATTTTATGAAATTCATAATAGAATGATAAGTTCTAAAACAGTTACTTATATCAACAATAACATGTCATAGTAACCTAGAAAATTAATGTAAGTCATAAAAAGTCTCAAGTTACATTTATTTGGGCATTTATTACATCAATTATGTCAATATTTCACTAATAAGACAATTACTGCATCATCTTTGTGTCATAATAAATGATAATTATTTAATCCCTAAAAATTCTAAATAAATTACTATGATGTATATAATTGTATTATATTTCTGTAGACTATTCATGTTCTAAGTTTCATGAAGTTTATCACTAAATTAAAATTATTATACTTATAAGATTTAAGAAAGTGACATGTTGTCACATTCTTTGGTTTTAATAATAATTAAATTATTTTCATAGAAGAAAGTCCATAAAATGAATTTAATCCGAACCTTAGGTTATATGGGTCTACTTTTAGTCATCCAATAGAATTTTCCAAGTTTTAGGGTAATTTTATTATCTTATATTTACCCTTAATTACCCGATTTACCTTTAACTATAGTAAATAAAATTTACCGTAGTTACTATTCATATTGCCTAAAAATAAAAAGTAGCTTATTAACACAATTTGGACCCACTTATTCCAAATATGGAATCCATTTTTTTCAAAATCAATACACAAAAGATGCAGAAATAAAATTAAAATTAATCCCGTTGTCGAATGAAAATGGGTTTTTCTTTAAAACATTGCAAAAGATTGAATTGATTTAGCCTACGAATTCAGGGTAAAATCAATGCTAATGACATACATTATATTAAATGGTAAAAATATATTATATTTATACTTTAAAACCATTCAATATTATAATTTAACCACATAAGATATTACAATGAAAAAAGTGGTTTTTAATTAAAATATAGCGTGTTTTTACTATTCATTAATATATGAAAGTTATCGGAAAAATATCAAAACTTTATCTAATGTAAATTTCTATATCCTGATTCAAACGAAGAATTTTATTTTGTCAAATTGAACTTATAAACATGTAAAAAACTAGATTTAATGTGGGTGCGTCATCAAAAGGCGGCAAAACTACTTTTTTTTTAATACTTATTTTACCCGAAAAATTTATTTTGTTCTTATACCATGTTCTAGAAATGTGTAAGATGAATAATAATGTTATACAATTAATAATTTAGTAAACACTATTCATAACGGCTAGTTCATTATAATATTATAATAATATATCATTGTTTAGTAAAACCAGGTATTGCGTACAACACACGCTATCGAGGAAGGCCGCGATTGTGTGTAATGCAAGCCAAGTCAGGGTTGCGTCTAGTGCACAACTCCTTTGTTGTTGCGTATAACAGAATCCAACCATATTTTTTTTATACATTGAATATATATATATACACACACTCAATGTTGTGTAGAATAACTTCTATCAAATGAACTTGAAAATGTGTGTAACAAGAGCCAAGAAAAGTGTTGCGTATACTGCAAGCTAATACAGTGTTGTGTATAGTGCAAGATAATCTTGGTGTGTCGTACAATAGAAGATATCAATGAAATTAAAAAGAATGTATCTTATAAAATCTCGGGTTGTTACAGATACTAACTCCCTCCCCATCAAAAATTACGGATCTTGTTTGGTTAGGTGATATTGACCCAATTTTTTGAGATTTAAGGTAGTTATCAAAATCTATTAATGATATATTTCCTCCTATATTATTTGTGAATTTAATTTCTCATATTTTTGGGTTAATGAATAATTCCTCTAGATCATGGTGGACTCATCCCAATATAAGTGGAACTCCAGGAATCCTAGCTACATTGAATCATGAATCATCACCGTTCATAAATTTACAGAAAAATATAAAGGACGTGTTTCACTATTGATTTATATTATTCTTTCGATTATGAAATTTAATATCAATGCCGACTGAAAAATCACATCATGTTATGGATTTTCGTAACAATGGTGTCAAAATATAGATACATACCTCCCACGAGTGGTTTATTTATGTTTCACTAAATTATGTATTCATACGATGTTATTAAAAAATAATACTTTTTGAATTAAATTTTTTTATAGTTATTTATTATTTCACATTCAATAATATTATTTTATTAACATTGGTTATTTGGTTTTAGTGAGAATTTTGGTAATCGATGAAAGAGTGCATTTGACATGGAGAAAGATGGTGGATTGCGTTTCCAACTATAGAACATGGGAAATTTTGGGGAAAATATAGAAAAGAGGTAGGCAGTCCTCAATTTTCTCCCTATGACTTATTTAATTATTGTTATGGTGTATGGGAAAAGTGTACTTCTCACTGATGGTATTGACCTATTTAATTTAAATAATATTTGTTTTATATTTAGATAATGGATAAATTTAAAATGAATTCCAATGAATAATAAGGTTCCACGAGCAATAATAGAGTCATAAACAATACATTGATTACCTAGCCAAATATGGAAAAGATCATGATATTTGATGTGATTACCTATGTCCCCTTCATATCCTAAGTGGTGTGACCAAAAGGAGTGTGTTTTAGTGTCCATTTAGATGGAGACTTAGAGACCTCCTAGAGAGGGATTATTGGATTCCATGTGATGAATGTTATGAGAAAACCATGTGAGGACCCATGAAATTTCATAGAGTCAGTGGGATACCTGGAAAAAATAAGCTAAAGTGATCCTATAAATTTGAGAAGTATTTATTTATGGTGGAATTATAATAGATAGATTTGTGTGAAATAAGGTTGGGGGGAGTGAACTGATGTAGATGAATCTAATATTGAAATGGGAAAATGGTAATATCATAATATTCTTTCCTTTTAGGAATACCACTGTGGCCTATGAGTTTATGTGAAAATTTTGATGACTTTTAGGGATGACATGTCTTATGAGAATCGTGTATTTACCCCAGATAATGATGGTGACTGAGTATACTAGGAAGGATGAATCTACTAATGTACTATCCTAGGGAAATGACATGGGTGTCCAATTGACAGAATGACCTGTAGTGGGTGAAAGTGGATGTGTAGTGAATAATTTTGGTGTCACGTCTAGACATTAAAAATGGTGTAAGGCTGATGGGGCTCAGATGATAGTTATGGGTTGGTATAATCATCCAATCATTGAACGAAATCATTCTGAATATTACTTATTATATGAAAATTCCCATGATAATAGGGATTAGATGTTGGGCCTTCAATTTTTGTGATTTCTGATGATTCATGGATATTATATATTGCGATAGATGAGACCCTAGGATACTCGATATGCCTTGGATACTTTTTCATACTATTTTTTGTGTGTATTCCATATCCTGTTTGTATCCAATATAGTTTATTCAACGATTAATTCTTATTGGGTTTATAGAGGATCCATTATCAAAGCATGTGATATTGATAATACTGGAATGCCCATGATTTTATGGATTCCATAGACACAGTGAGACTATTGAGAATACCCATGGATCTTGGGATTCAAATGTCGACACCATTATAACATATCCAATGTTATGGACCAAATGGATTCAAATGGTGGTATGAGATTTTGGGTCAGTTTATATCCCTGAGAACATATAATGTAAATAAAAAGGATGACTATTGGACTATCGATTGATTCCTATTATGCCCCTATACGTGTTGTTGATTTAGTAGATATGGTTCTATAGTGCAATCATTTGAATATGTATTCTAGGGTGAGTGACCATGTGATCTAGGAGGGTATTCCATTTGATTTCATGTGACTCCAAGGAATCAGTCCATCATGGTGATAAAATTTTTCCATGGATCTTCCCTTTATAGGAAACAAATGTCATCTGGACATCGAGAATACCCGTGATCTAATGTGGGGTTAAACACTTTATAATTTAATAAATGAAATTCCTAGTGGTGGACTATAAACATATACTCATCCTAGATTTTTTATGTGCATGGGATTAATAATGTGTAGGCAAGGATCCCCCTACCAGCATTATCATTCGTATGGACACTCTGACAGTGGTCGATGAAGGTGTGGTCAATCAAGGCTACAAACCTGAGGCTTGATAATGGTTTATTTATTTATTTTATGTTGTTATTTAGTGAATTCTTATAATAATATCACATTAACTTATGAATATATTTTTTATAGTGTATTGAACAATAGTTATGTTTACCTTCTAATCTATGTAGATACACCCTTCATAGCCCATCATTTCCCTCTGGTACCCATGAATACTCTCATGGGGTTTCATGTACAGGACATAATGAGGGTTTTTTTAAGTGTTATAGCTAGAGTAACTCATGTGGGAAAATAATATGGGAGACAAGTCCCAGTATTGGGGGAAATAACTTTTTTCTACACGTGTATCTCGTCATTATTTACATTGTATATGTGATCTTTCTAGTGGGTGTTTTTTATTATATGGAATAATTTCATTTTGAGTTGTGTGATTCCTTGTATTTATTTCATTTTTCATATAATGTTAATTTTATAATACATTACTATATACTAAAATATATATAATTCATGTTTTTTATTTTTTATTTTCACTATATTGTATGGGTTTATAGTATCAAAATATTTACTCCTTATAACCGCTCTTCTATTCAACATCCTCAAGTTGATGTGGATGTGCACTTGAGGTCATATGTAGAATTGGTTTTGATAATCCATTGAGTGGGAATTGGATGGATTATTTAGAAATTCCATGGTGGTGTATGAGTCTCATATTTATTTTATAATGATTATCATCAAAATATAGACACACTTGTTGTGGTATGGTTCCTTAACATAAATTAACTATTAGAAGATTCTAAATTATAATTGATAATGAATTATTTTCCAACATGTCTATAGTTATGGATTATTTTTCATTCTTTTTTTGTTTCAATAATTGAAATATTTTTTAATTTGGGGAGTGATGTTTCTAGTGTTTAAATAAATATAATTTCCTATTTTACTAGATTTTTAAATGTTAATTTTTTATATGTCTTAATGAACATAACTTATGTGAAGTGTCTCATGAAATATTGGGGTTGATATAGTATCTTAAGATATTTTTGTACAATATTAAAATTATATTGTATGAAACTAGAAATTCATATATATATATATATATATATTTTTTATGTTATATTTTTTTTATTTGATATGTATTGACTTTTTTCATGCATGAAATCATCTTTAGTGTTGCTAATCATATCATATTTTCAACTACTTTATTATAGTCAATGCCACATGGGAACATATATAGAATAAGTAATGGAAATTAAAATGTTTGATAGTTTATAAGACCTAAATTTTTTGTGAATTTGGTGTTTTCTATCTATAATGCTGTAAAAGATATTGATTATTTCGTATGGATTGATAGAGCATCTAATATATACTGATTATGTTTCTTTTTTGGGAATGAATTTTTGAGATGTTTATTCCATTTAATAGATATTTTATTATATACAATACATTATGACAATTATTATTATTATTTTATATTTGATTGATATAAAGTCTAATACAGTCTCTATCATTATAGTGAATTTGGGTATGATTTTTTCATTTGTTTATTTATATTATAGTAACTGTGATTTTCTATTGTATGATTCATATATTAATTCCATGTACTTCATAATTATATAATCAAAAATGAAAATAACATACTCTTGAATTTTTTTGAATATATGTGGTGGAACAACCTATATTTTAACAGAGCTAGGTGGGGTCTTGGTCGATTGGGTCATGTGAAATTCATTCGCTTAATAGATAAAAAGATTCATTTCATTATTAAATTATTCTCCAAAACATATTCTATGAATTATTATTAATATTTTTAAAACTCGGTTGAATTTTATGAAATGAATATTTCTATATTGAATGATATGATAAAGGATAATTATTATCCTATTTCATAACACAATATTTATTGAGTGTTATAATTTGTTGAAATTTCAATACATCATGATGAAAATGTTATCCACATTGAACACCACTATTTAAAATGAATTTACATAATGTGGGATACAATATAAAGTCTAGGGAACTGTTTCCTATGACATGAAATTTATTAAATATATTAGTGGTGTCATATAGATAAGGTCAAAATAGATTTAATCATTAATTAGTAAATTTATAATAAGGTTTCACTTGAGAAATATTTTCTCATCTATAACCTGATAATTTTCCGCATATGACCACTATAAATGAACATAATAATAAGTGTTAACATGAATATATGATTTATAAAAAAAATATAATGAACTACTTTCAAAGAGTTTATTTGTATATTATTTTATTAAGTTTGCTTTTTAAGTAGTCAACTATGAATTCATTGTGTAGGTGGTGTGACTCATGCTTCCAGACGAATTCATCCCTTGTAAATGAAATAAAATCAAATTGAGAATCATTTCGTCGAATCTTATATGATGATTAAGGAATATTAATCACTTTTGGAAAATATTATGAATATATAAATTTTAGAATGATGGGTTTGTATTCTGTAATTACTCAACTATAATAATTTTTTTTACCCATGTTTTAATGAAAATTTAAAAAGACCATGATTTTAATTACGATACATTCTAATTTCAATTTTAATTAGATGAATGCATAATAATGTTAACAATACATTAATATATTATGGAATAATTCAAACAAGAGTATGAATTGAATGAAATATAATTATTAATATTATTCTCGTATGAAAATGAATGATATTTAATAACCATAAAACATATTCGAGTCTAATTACATTGAGCATTTAAATTTTAAAAATGGGGTTTATTAAATAGTCAACATAATTAGATGCTAATACCATTTTTAATTCCATTACACATAATTTAATAATTATTAGGAATTCAAATTTTTCATTTGAGAAATAACACAAACTTATCCATTATTATTTCTTATAACATGGATCAAATACACCCACCCACACCCCCTACAAACTCTCTATCTCTATGTATATGTTTTTATTTAATTTAAAATTTTCACTTATATTTTCATTGTCAAAAAATTATATATATATATATATATATATTTCAAGTTATATGGTTACTATAGATAGATCACAAATTCACCATCATCAAATACCCATAATGTCCTTGTTTTATAGTTAAGGATTGTTGGGGAGGGTAAATGAGGAAATTTTTCATCCCAAATATTGTTATTAATTAATTTGAACTCAAACAATCCACAATAGGAATGCCAATACTTATGGTGATATTTTATTAAAAAATTACTTGTAAATTTTTAGGCCACATTATGTTTTGGGATTTTTTAATTTTTTCAATGTTATATTTTTCGTATATACCATTTATAATAAAAAAAGTTCCAAATTGTAATTGAAAATTTGAAATTATGTATATCACATACCTAAAATAATTTTATCAATTCATGTATATTTTGACATCTAAAAAATAATTATAAAAAAGTTTTCTCATAAAATTTCAATAAATTACCCAATTCATTGTTTTAGGATTGAATGCATCATGTTAAAATGTTAATCATCTATGAGCTTTAATATTTATATCACAGAAATATGATTAATTGGAAAATATACTAGATAAATTCTATATAAACCATGTCTCTTTATTCCTAAAATATATCATGACTAAAGAATATTCACCCCTATGAATTTCCTAACTAATATATAAAAACATTTTTCATACACTACAGGTATGGTGAAATTAACGAAAAAGGATTTACAATATAACTATATTCATTGTAGTGTAAAATTACAAGGGAATGCAAATACTTCATTGATATATATTTACTCGAATAGAGGTGGAGCAGTTTTGGTTTTCCTTTTTCATCAAGAATCCATAGAATCAAAAAAATGTAGATAGACTCAATCGAGAAGATGTATATGTATTCTAAAATAAAGAAACGAAATTACAGAATACACACATATATTTTAAACCCCATTAATAATATTTTTTCTCACTCCCAATTATTTTATGCCTACAATTATCATAATAAACATTTTCTAAATGAATTATCCAAAGTAAATTGGTTTGTGTGGCATCCATACCTAAAATATTCATATTCTATGTTCTCTTATCAAAATATATATGGAAAAATACCATTTTAAAAGAACATTTTTTTGATGAACCCAAATTATTGATTTAGAAGGCCCAATTTCTAGTGGATTATTCAAATGTTACATCATCATATTCGATTATTCTGATATGTATGATTTATCATAGATGTATATATAAAATATTGCAATCACACATAGGAAATTAAAGATCCTCATTGTAAAGAACTACATCTTATATAGAATCATATTCTTAATCTGTATAATATGTAATCCTAATTGAGTAATATATACAAAATTTAACATATCACATCTAAAACATATCTTGGGGAAGATATTTTTAATATAATTATTAATCAATTTAATCTTCCATAAATTTCTCCATTATTTTTTTCACACTTCTGTTTGAATTTAATTATATAAAGAGGTTGGTAAAAATAAATTCCACTGCATTTTATACTCAATAACCAATCATTTGTTATCATTATATATAATGAAAATTTATTCAATAACTTATAAAAAAGACATATTATATGATTCTATTCTCACCATACCACCCTTCCATGCTCGTTTTATTGTCCAAATATGATATTATTGTTGGTAGATGAATTATATAATATCTTTGAACCTTTTACATAGTCAAACGTCCACCATTATTATTATTTCCATGATCTTATGGTAACTATAAAATAACTTGGTATCCATCATCACATAGTATTCATGAATAATTTAATTTTTTTTGAATTAATTGTGTTCTTTTATATAACAACGTTACATTTTACATTCATTATTTATTTGAGGGTTATACTGTTTGAATATAGCCACAATTAAATTTAGTGTTTCTAGTGCACCAATAGGATATAAAATTTACTATAACTATTGAATATACCTCTCAATACATATATTTAGATAACAAAATTATGAATAATTATAATGTAATATAGTTGTTTGGTATATTCAATGATAACGAAACTGATGAACTAATTCATCAAGATGTTATTAATGAATTTAATTCATTATTATAGATATAAAAAGGTTGAATTATTAATTTTTTCATTTTATATTATAAAAAATTTTATAATATTTAAATAAGAAATATTTATATGGGATTTGAGAATAATTGTATTACAAAAACTACATAAAATTATATATAAGCACAATAAATCAAACATGAAAGTGGAACAATAAATGTTTTTGGCTGAGGATATTACATATATGTATATGAGATGAATAATAAAACAAACACACTAAACAATTCTAGGAAGAAATCATGTTTTAATTCATTAACAAGCATTTTAATTTAGTGTATTTTAATAATAAAGGGATTATATATGAATTTTTGTAGCCCAGATCATCAATCCTGGAACTAGTGATAAAAATAATAACTTCATGTTCTTCAATGGTTGATCATGAGAAAACCGAATATAATATTTATAAATTTTCATATTATCTTAATTATTTTTATAATGCATCTCAGAAAAATCCATATTATCCCAAAACCCTGTTGTTTATTGACATTGGATATTAGTTGCATATTTTTTTTATTTCTTATATTAGTGAACTGGTCTCTATAATCACACAATACTTATGTTTTTTTTAAAATATTCTATGTTATACTGATATTCACAAAATGAGTAATATTAATCAAAATAATGGGTGAGATAAAATGAATAATAATGAAAAAACTATCAACATAGATTAAAAGGATAGATAATAAGTTTAAAAAACATAAGCATTGAATAAATATTTATTTAGAAGAGACATTAAATAATTACTGTTGTCTATGAAATATCAAAACATTGAACTTATAGATAAGAATTTGAGTACAAAATCGTCGAATAATAATCATGTGACATAGATCATATTAACGTATTATATCCATGAAATGTTCTATAAACACAATAATATGAAGTCAAAAAAATTGTAAAAATATTAATTTTCATAATGTCTTCATTAAATAGAGTATACATAGCTAACCATATCATTTGAATGATCAATATTATGAACATATCTAACTAAATAATAACAATGATGAATCTTCTAAATATCACATGCCACATCACATTCTTGCTTAATATAGTGAATATAGATAACTTAATTTTTCCCATGCTTAATATTGTGTATATAACTAACCAGATAATATCCATGCTCAACAAAATATTCACATTTGATATTAATTAACTATCTAATGATTTAGATGGATTTATAGAACTCCATACATATCATTATGATAATACATATACATTTATACTATAAAAAATACATCATATATCATACGAGGATGAAGTCATAAATGTAAAATGTGTTTTAAAACAATTTTCAATGGTATCACATATATGAACACACGATGTTGATTATTTGATAACCAGACATAAATCAACCAAAATGAATATTTCATAATGGAATTTAGTTACTGAATCATAAAAATAACACTAATGGATATGCATTTTTTATATATAAATAATTAAATTGTAGAAAAATAATGAAAATGATTTTATAAAACGTTTTTGACTTTATTAACAAACAATGAAGTTACTGGTCATATTGAATTTTTTTTTACAAAAATAACAGTAAATTTTTAATCACAATTTGGAGAAAATATAAATAATTTCTTCATAATAATGATATAAATATTTTTTGAGGAAATTCATTGTGGAATATAAAACATGTGATAATTATTGGAAGAACTTATAATATTATAAAATATTATTGTGGAAACCCACATAATAACAGGATTAAAAAAATATATGTAAAAATATATGTCCATAAATATCAATATAACAGTACATAATAAATATTTTGATATCAATATTACAAATGAAGATACATAAGGGTTGAATGGATATGGATACTTAATAAAAAAAGTTTTTAATGGTGATGAGATTTATTCTTAACAATAATATAATTTTATGAGAAATGTATTAATGAAATTAGATTACTTATAGACAATAATTCATTTTAATAAATAAGAATGATAATTTTTAATTTAATAAAATATTATATTTTAACAATCCAAATATATAAGAATTAATATGAAGAGGAATAATTATTACCCAATGATTTAATATTTGAATTATAAAACTCTCTTAAGAATTTGATTATAATTAGATCGAAAGAGTTGGATGAAGGGTTTTAAGAAAATAATAATAAATAAAAATAAATAAAAAATAATAGTTTTTTACAAAAACTAATGGGGTTGTAGGTTCACGATATATATTAATTGGTGTATTGTTTACTAAAAATACCCCATTATAGGGGATTGTGATAAAAATAATTATGTTAACTATTAGATTCCAGGAAACCACATTAAAAACCACTACATAAAAATATTGTAAACCAATAACATAACTTCATTGAAATATAGTGTTTAATATAATCTTAAATTAGAATAATTTATTATAAATATATTGGTTATTTATAGTTTTTTATAATTATATTATGTCAATTTTAATTATTTTACACATGTATTTAAATTGTAATGTAAATTCATGTTAATCCACACCATGTTAATAATTAACATATTATAAAATTTATTTTCATATAGGCTTTATGATGATTCATAAATATATAAATTCACCCATGTGAGATTTGTTCAAAATTTTTAAAGAAAAAATCCGAGAAAAGTTTGGGTCGGTAATTTTTCATGAAAAAACAAATTTATTGAAAATTAGTTAAATATTAATATAAACACTAAAAACATTATTCATTTCATAAATATACTCTTCATTTAATAAAATAATTATTAAAATTTTCATTTATGGTGGTGCATACAATAAAATACATCATTATGTGGAGTCGGTAGTTTTTATGTACAAACAAAGCGACATATTGATTTTAAATAGAATGGAAAGAAGATTTAAATTTAATTATGTATTATTAATAATTAACTTTTTATAAATATCATATATGTCCATAATATAAATTATTATAAAAAAAATTATTTTGATATAAAAACAGTATACGTCGTTCATGGAGGCAGTAGTAAACACTTGTAAGTGAGAGAGGTTTTCATTTTCCAAACATTTGTGTGGAATGTAAAAATGATTTTTATTCTTGAATAATGGAATATAATAATATATATTAAAATAATTTAATCAGTTTATAATGGTTATAATATACTTGGAAGAGGTAGAATAATAATATGTGAAGAAATGGAATGGAAAGATGCGATTTTAGAATTTCACCTTACTCTTTGGAATATCCTCAATTTAAAATTGGACAATTCCTTTGTGTTTTTTTATTTTATGAATATAAAATAAAATTATAATTGGATAGGAGATCTAGGTTTTATATTGGGTAGATTATTTTTGAACTAATGGGATTGTGGTTTGAGGATATGTTGTGTTCCAAAGGGAACAATTTATACTTGGTTAGAGTAAATGATTATTAATAAAAGGAGTAGTATTCAATTATAGTGGATACACACATTGAGCATTATGGATAATATATTATGTAAGGACAATTATTCAATCAATAAATCATATTTATTAATGTTTTTATCATTTTATATGTCTTTTTGCTTTTATATTTGAACATTATAATAATTTAACTTTTTCAGTTGTAACTTGTTTTTCTGTAAATAATTTTTTATTCCTGAATGTATAATGAAACATATTCCATAATATTTAATATCTTATAATAAATGAGAAACATATTTTTTTTGATAAAATTTCTAAAAATGTTAATTACTAATTCTAAAACAATAAATGTGTGATGTATATAAAACATATTTGGAGAAAAATATAAATTTTATTCAGAAATGAATAATAATTATTTGTAAATTATAATTAATGTTTTTAAAAGTTTAGATTTACTAATAAAATACACATCTAATCATGAATAATTTTACTTAAATTTACAATTAGGATTTTAGTTTACTGTTTTCATAAAATTCAATGTTTTTGTGAATATGATAATTCTCAATATTCACCTCGAATCCTTGTTTTTTTAATATAAAAAATTCATTTGAAAATAATAAATTTATTCTGAACCCATAACTGAGATAAATTTTTATAAATAAAATTCTAATATTTTGGAATTTTATTTTTGAATGAAATCCTAAAATATGTGGACCAATTGTTTTTAAAGGAAAATGAAAATTTTTTATATCAATTTCTCTTTCTTGTTAATGTTTCTTGTAAAGTAATAAATATATTAATTTAAAAATATAATTTCTAAAAAAATAAATTTTATAATGAAAAAGAAATCAATTTTTTTCTTGAAAAATACATTAAAATGACTTAATATATTAATTTTTATCCTGTAATGCTATATTCACTCAAAAAGAATGTATGAGTTGGTTTTTAGTTTGTTTTTTACATGTGAATTAAAAAATTCACCCTAGTATATGAGTAATACGAAATTGATTCTAAAAAATCATGGGGTTACAATCCCTCCTTAAATAAATTAATTATTCACAAATTTTAATTATCACCCAATAATAATAATAGATATGTGTATCTTAAAGATATACATGACTCATGTTGTTATTTCAAATGATATATCTACCTTACTACCATAATTAATGGTAATGGAAAAATGTTCCCCTTAATTTCCATATATCTATTGTTTAGTATCTTTTAAAAAATATAAGTGAAATACCCATAATTATTGTGTATTAAAACCCATTTAATTAATGTTCCTAGAGTGGTTATAATCATCCTTGAACAGATATATGATCACAAGTTAATATCTAATATGAAATGTGGTTTCACTATTTTAGAAATTAATATGATGTCTATGGGGAGACAACCTATCCACTTATAAAATTAGAAAAAATTCATTTACATGAAGAATAGAAATATTTTCACGAGGAACATTCCTAGAATAACAATGTGGGTTCAAATGATAAACCTATATGTATTCTATGTGTAATGTCCCGACCCAACTTTCCATTCAACCCGGTAGCCTGACAGGAAACCACATGGCCTCAAGCGCATCTCCCCAAATTCCAGAGGCTGCTCACTAGTAGCGAGGGCCTAGGTGATTCCATGGGGAGACTAGGCCCTCATTACCAAAGATTCAAATCGGAATTACAAACATACAATAGCGGGAGAAGGTAACTAGTAGACAACATATAGAAAACAAAAATTGATAACAAATAGAAGGATCTGATATATATATATATATATGATGGTGAAAGTCAATACAACATAGTACAAGTACACAAAATACCAAAAAGAAACAAAATGTATCCCCAGTCGCATCGCAAGCCTCCGCTTGGTCCTGTTCACTCATACTCTGAGAAGCATGTCATGTACCTATACTAGGGATTTTCCCCTTCTCATTACCTGAAATCATATAATCTTCTTGGGTAAAAAAACATGACCCAAAAAGGGTGTGAGACTAAATCCTAGTAGGCAACCACAAAATATATGTGCTAATCTAGTAGTGAATATATAAAACAAGCAGTGTAATATGGAAAGTAGTAAACAAGGAAACCAGCACGACTGACCCAAGCTTGTTCTTTGGATTTATGTTTCTTCAATTATCCATTCCATTCATTAATAACATCATTCAAGTGTTCAACCATTCCTTGATCCCATTCCTGGAATACTCAATTCAGAAACTAGGTATCGCTCAGGGTGAAAATCCACCAACACCCAACAAGCCCATTCTGGGGAACCTCCTAGGTACCCAGCCTTGCACTATATGTGGTATATTCAATCATCTAATCCCATCCCTAGGATCTTATAAATAAGATCCTGGTATCTCCCATGACATATCATGCCCTATTGAGTCCATCCCTAGCATCTCACACTGGACCCATGATTCACTCAGCATTTTGGTAACAAGTCTCGTATGAGTCCGTCCATGGAAACTCACATTGGTTCCATGGTTCACCCATGACTTTGTTTCACATTTTAAGTAGTTCAATTCATTTAACTCACATGGGATAGATATTCACGAATTAGCATACAAGGTTTAAAGGAAAAAACTCAATCCCATTCCCAAAACCATTTCAATTACCATTTCATATTCAATTTCCTTTTTTAACACCCCACAATGGAATGAAAAGCCATGACTTATAGGAATCCTCAGTCAAAATCCTTAAAAGAGCCATATATGGAAACGTACCCAATGGGTGGTTCCTGTCCAAGCTATAAAACTGAACTCAAGAACATACCATCCTATTTAGATTACCTACAACATGATTAGTAATAACATAGTTAATTTCCAGGTTCAAGGGACACCCAAAAAGTGGGCGTGCGGAACTCTGGCATATATAAATAGCTTGAAAATCAACGAAAAGAACGAGATCACCAACCTTAGGATAGTACAAGAAAGCTCATCCAGTATGAGGCTTTGATTCATCCTGGTTTAGAGGAAATATGATCAACAAATGAAGAACGAGAAATTGGGGCATATGAGCCTTAATCCAATCTGCGTTCGTTATAACCAGAAGAATCGAGAAGGATTAAAAAAGAATTTAAGACTTACTGTTTCAGATCTAACAAGACAAGTAACATTTGAAATGGAGATTGGATGAAGAAGAAGGTTCAAAATCCCTCTAATGCCTCTTGAAAGCCCTCCTAGGTTCCTCCCCCTTGCTTTCCGGTTGAAGAAATATGTTATATTAGGTTATTATAATATTTAATCAATTTAATTAAAAATTAATTAAATTTCAACATACAGCAGGTCGTACAGTTTAGCTGCATGGCTTGGACAAACCATGCGAAGACCATGCAGACATTTCTGGAAGGCAAGGGGAAACCGCATGGCCACCACACACGATTTCCTCAAACCGTATGTAGGCCGGGCTCCTGCCTCTGCCAAGCCTGCACCAAGGCGCACGGTTTACCCAGGCCGTGTGCAGGCCGTGTGCAAACACTGTGCCAGGCCATTTCTAGACTAAAGCATGGTTCTGGGTTCCAAACAAACCCCAGAAACCTCTGTAACTCCCTTGGTCAAGTTAGGAATCCACATTATGCATCAAAAGAACATTTAAACCAAAAAGAAAAATGATTCGTACCTCGTATGAAAACCCAGGATCTTACAATCTTCCCCTCTTATAGAAATTCGTCCCCAAATTACTCTCAAAAGGGTGGTCAAGATTCATCTGTGAATAGGTCCTGCCACTGAGCACGTACGTCGGCCTCCCGCTCCCATGTCTCATCCTATAAATGGATAGTCTCCCATAGAACCCGTACTAGAGGAACAAACCGGCCTAGGAGAACCTTCGTGCTCCTATCAACAATACGAATCAGATGCTCCTCAAAGGATGCATCTACCTGAAGCTCAACATCCTCAGGCTGGAAGGTATGAGATAGGTCTGAATAGTTTCTCCGTAACTGAGAAACATGGAACACAACATTCATGGCTCGGTACCTCTGAGGTAACTGCAACTGATTGGCTACCGGCCCAACCCTCTCTATAATCTCAAAAGGCACAACATATCTCAGTGAAAGTTTACCCTATCTCCTGATCCGCATGTGTCCCAGCCTCATTGATACATGCAAGAAAACCTTATCCCCAACCTCAAACTCTTGGGGTCGTCTTCAGAGATCAGCATATGACTTATGACGAGACTATGCGGTAGCCATCCACTTCTGTATCAGCTGGAGTTGCTCAGAAGTCTCCTCAACAAGACGCGGTCACAGTAAAGCTGCCTCACCCACCTTTAACCAGCACATGGGTGATTGGCATGGCCTACCATTTAAATCATTGTATGGTGCCATCTGTATAGTCGCCTGATAACTATGGTAATAGGAAAAATCAACTAGGGGAATATGCCTCTCCCTTGAGCGCCCAAAATCCAGGACGCATGCTCGCAGCATGACCTCAAGCACTTGTATCATACGATATGACTAGCCATCAACCTGAGGGTGGTATGTTGTGCTCAGAAGCACCTGTGTACCCAACACCCTCTGAAAACTCTTCCGGAAACATGATGTAAAATGAGGATCCATGTCTGAAACAATGGGGCGTGGGACCCACTGGATTCGTACTATCTCCCGGATATAAAACATTCCTAGATCATCCACACTGAAGGTATCCTTGATTGGAAATAAATGAGAAACCTTTGTTAGCCTATCAACCACAACCCACACAAAATTGTTACATCGATGTGACATCGGAAAACCAGTCACAAAGTCCATCACAACATCATCTCATTTCCACTATGGGATAGGTAACTACTGTAAAAGCCCAGCTGGTCGCTGATGTTCCTCCTTTACCTGAAGACAGGTGGAACATCTCTTGATTAAATAGGAAACCTCCCTTTTCAGACTCGGCCACTAGTACTGTCAGTGCAAGTCTCGATACATCTTAGGAACTCCGGGATGAACTTCCCAAACCGAATAATGAAACTCCTGCATCAACTCCTCTCTAAAATACACTGGAACCCATACACATCCATGGATATGAAGAACTTCATCCTTGCCTATCTTCCAACCAGGAGGAGGGTCCTCACCTGACACACCTTCTTAAAAAATAGGCCTTCCAAATCGGATAGTTGTCTCATCCTTACTCTATCCTGGAGGGTATAATTCACATCTAAGGATGATAGAAAAGACTTACCTTGGATATTATACACATCAATATGAATCTCAGAGAACAATGACATAATCTTCCATTCTGTTATCGCATGTTACACTACCTTTATTTGAGTCCTCCTGCACAATTCATCGGCCACTACATTTGCCGTACTGGGCGTATAAGAAAGCTCGAAATCAAAGGACTGTAGGTACTCCACCTGCCGTCGCTACCTAAGATTCAGATCACGCTAAGTTAGGATATATTTGAAGCTCTTTTGGTCTATGTACACCACAAAAATTCTCTCCTAATAAATAGTGTCTCCAACAGCGCATCACATGGACAAATGTTGCTAGATCACGATTGTGCGTCGGATGTTTCCTTTTGAGTTGATCAAAATGTCTCCATAGGATGGATTTATGATAAACGTAAGGACTCTAAGATTATGTGAGGGTTATTGGGAAGGTATTTGGTCAGAGTTTGGCTGAGAAAAATGGATTTGGAGGTGTGAAATTAATAGAAGAGAAAGTACCATTTTATAAGAGAGGTGAGGGTAACTTTTGGAAAAGCTTGAAATATTATTTTATAATAAAATCAATTTCGGTTTCTAATTGCTCCAAACTGATTTATTTCATGTCTATTGTGGGGATGTGTCGAAAAAAAATTCAACAAATATTTTTTAAACCGGGTTAGTTCACCATATTATCTTTATTTTTAGATTTAACTCTAGTTAAATAGTTTTACATTTACCATGTCTCTTTTATTTTTATATTATATGGTTAATAAATTTACTATAAAGAGATAATCGAACTTAATGTTGTTCATTAATTATATATCTAACCCTATCTAAGTCCTTTTGCTGATCCATTGATTTTAGGAATATTATATCAATTAATAATATAGTATTTATTTTAAATACTCAATTATGTCAATTTTGAAGTTATTTAGTAATTGAAAAGTTTGAAAGCCATAAAAACCTTATCACTTCAAATAAAATTTATTTAATCAACCCTAACAAGTAATATTAAACATTAAAATTTATTAAACTCATCAGAAGACTCAATTTACATTTGATTGGATATTTATAATATCCATTATTTTAATATTTCATTCACAATGTAATTACTGCATCATCATTGTGTCATAAATATATTAAATTATTTAATGTCTAAAAATTATAAATAAAATACCATTTTGTAATAAATATTTTTAAAATTCTATTTAATATTTATAGTCGATTTTATCTTATTTGTATCCATATATTAAAAATGTTTTATTTATTAATCTTTGAAATTAACACTTTTAATTCTTCATTAAATAAAATAAAAATAAATGTCCAAATATAATCCATGTGGATCAAAAGGCTCATATTTTATTCCTAATTTTGTTTTTGTTAGATTTAAACTTATCCAATAGAATTAGTACATGTTTTAGGGTAATTATAATATCACTTTTACCTTTAATTACCCTATTTACTTTAACCGTGGTAAATAAAAGTAAAAGGTTATTGTTCCCCAAAAATTATTTTCATCTTATTGAACCACATTTTACTAACTAATATTAATTGTGTCTCTATGTTTTTAGAAATTCAACACACATAAGCGGTAAAATTATGTTTTATTATAATTTTCAAATGCTCTTAGAAGGTAGCTAAAAGATGGTAAAATGTTCAATAAAATTTTATATATGTAAACTTATTATAAAATGACTTCAATGAATTAAATTGAACATATAAAGGAATTATGTATCAATTTTTACCTAAGATAAATTAAAAGTAATAACTAATTATTTAAATAAAATATTGGTTTTAAATAATAAATTAGTGTTTTACACAATTCATATAAAATTGAACGTTTTCAGAAAAATACAAAAAATTCACCTGAAGCTAATTTTGATATTCCGAATAAAAAAAAATGAAATCCATTTTGAAAAAATAAAACATTTTAAAAAGGTGGTAATTACTATTCATAACAGCTAGTTTGATTTACCATGGTTTGTTAAGACTCCATGTTACGTGCAACGCAAGCTACTTCATTATTAAAAGGGAAATGTACCCTGGAAACATGGGGTGTTACAATTGTAATATAGTATCATAGTGTTGTAAAATAATTCTGATTTAATGGGCCCATAAATTATTAATTGTCTAGATAGGATGTTGGTACAATTTTTCCCTGGATATCATATTCCATCAATGATTGAAAATTTTTTTTTACAAAAATATTATTCAGTCAACATATTATCCACCCATTATAGATATAACTTCTTTTTAATCTACATGGGGGCGTGTCTCACCTCAATAGATTCCTTCTAGGAATACAAGAAGTAAATGTTTTTACAAAGTCCAAGTGGTACCACAATTTGGACCACTTCTTATGCATGTAGAGTTGTTGAGGATTGATTTTGTTGTCCTGCTTTCACCTCATTCTAATATTATATCTTCTTTAGGGCCAGATGATACCATAATAAGGAGGACGTTGTAACCATAAAGGATGAAAATCATATTCATCCTCATGTTCCACATTTATATAACCCAGTTTCATGGATATGGAGTTATATTGATGCTCAAAATTCCACCCATAAAAAAGTAATGGCTTTCTACTGATGAATGGGAGGAGGGTTATTTGTTTCCTCTTGAAGGTGATACCATGTGTGGATATTTCTCCCATGTAGCTGCTAGTTGGGCTATATAGGGATCTATATATCATTCAAATATTGATCAATTCATTCTTCTGTTGTGTGAATTTATTCATATCTTAGTTGTGGGTGGGATGTTTTAAAACCCATCACATTATACTTGGTAGAATTCCATCAATGAGGTGGAATCTCTTAATTTTAATGCAAATGATTCTAGTTCATATTCTTATTCCAATTATATGATTCTTGCGATTGTTATTCATCATATCTAATATATCAAAATAAATCTTTTTTATTTGATACCCTATTTGAATTCAACATGTTTCATATAATTTACTGTTTTGATTGTTATTATATTCCATAAGTCATATTAGGTGACAAGAGTCACCCCATCATAGACAATATAATATGGTAGCTTTATACCTCCCATTTACCCTTAGATAGATCTGATAGGGTATTTACACTATCTTATATTCATTTTGTGTAATATTTTCTCATGATGATTATTGGGTTTTATTAGCTTTACCATATTTTCTTTTTTTTAGGACAATGAATGGTGACCTTGAGGGAGTTTTCGATCATTTTTTCCATGCAGGTAATGAATGAAATGGGTATGTATCTTGGTGTGAGGTGAAAATGTCATGAAAGCCATTTCTATTTAATCATATCCTAGAAATGACTAATTCTATTTGAGATGATGATAAAAATTCACCCATCCCTATGAGTTACAGTTAATTTGAAGGTGTAGTTAGAACATAATGATCATGTTTCTGAGAATATATTGACACTGGGAATGTCGGTGAAGATAAAAATTACCTTATCCCTATAGAATTGGGTTGTCATGGAACGATGAAAATTTCATCAAGACCCATCCTAAGGAATGATGACCCCTGGGATTTAGGATATATATAAATATAAACCTATCCATTTTAGAGATATTTTCCACTATATACTCTCTATGATGATTTCTATTCCTATAATCCTAGTTTGGACCAATTTTTATTTATTCTGTTTATGGTGAAGTGGATGATTATTATGGGAGTTACATAATTGAGGGGCTGTCAGTATATCCATGACTTCAGCCTCATTATCGGTGATGTATTCACCTAATGTCCATAAGACTATCTTATCATCCTTTTTATGGAACACACTCTCTATTTACATTATTTGTTTATTTTCAGAGAAGATAAGTTTCATTTGAATAACAAGAAAGCCAATACATTATCAAATCACATGATCTATCCTTGGGATATGAAATTGTAGAATAACACATAAGGGGGGAATTTTTATTCTAGGGATGGGGTGAAGTGAAATGATACATAATTAACCCATATTTAGATATATGTGTAAAATGGTGGATTAATGATTATTTTCAGTAGATATTCCTTCATGTGGAGGAAAGAGTGATGTTGGATATTGTTGTTCCATTCCATGGATGGGATTACACCCACACAGAATGAGGTAATGACTTTAAAATAATAGATAATATTAATTGATTTAATGTGAGTCCCATGTCCTTTATAAGGGAGGCTCCTATATTTTTAACAATGAAACATTTCCCCTTTGTTATGGAGGATGTGAGAAAGACCAACAGATTTTATATCATCTAGGATTTATTAATCATAAATATCAATGGGATAAAACCAAATTTGGGGGTTGTCTCAAACCATATTAATCCATATAACCATGCTAGAACCTTTTTCATTAGGTTCATATTCCTACATCTAGTTTTACAATAGAGAACACATCTTTAAGTCAAATTCCATTTGAGGGGAGGTATTTCTAGAGGTCGATAGGTCACTAAATAAAGTTAGAGATAGTTCTTTCAGAACCTATCTTTAATATAATGTCATTATAAATAGAATATTTCATTATGTAGGGGAAATATAATTGGAAGGAGGTGTTCCCCATCTTATTTCTAGAATAAGGATCATATAATCTATCTCTATACTACAATGTGGATGACTACTATATTAGTTAGTGTTTCTAGTTCAGATGAAGAGTCTTTTGTAATGACCCGTAAAATTCAAGGGAAATTTTTTCTTAATATTCTTTGGGATTTTACAAGAACGCAGTTTCTGACTGTACTTGATTCTGAGTCCCAGTGTGCCTGGAATCAATTTTCCGAATTTTAGCTCAGGAATGTTCAGTAAATGAAAGAGCGGGTTTTCCTAACATTTGAACCGGTGCTCGGAATCGAAATCCGAGGGCACCGACGAAACCGCAACGTCCGTTTTTGCTTAAGAACACCTTTTCCGAAGTTGCGTTTGCTCAGGTGAGGTTATTAATTAAATGGGTTAACTAAAGAATAAAAGAAAATATTGTGCTACAAATTTTATTTTTATTCTAGGTAGTTTAAACCTATACTTGGTGGGTGGAGTGGGAGCCACTAATATCCTAACTCCACTAGGTAGGATATTAGAGAGGTGGGGCCCACACAAGCCCCAACCCCTCTATTTACTTTTTACCTCCCACGTGCATTTAATTTGGTAACTCACCCACACCCCCACTTAAATGACATGTCAACTCTCACGTTTAATTGGATGATTATACTCCTCATTAATTGGTCAACGCTAGATAATTAAATCATGATTTAATTTTAAATTTCAAAAACAGATGGCATGAGTAATAAAATAAGTCAAAGCCTTATTTTATTATTATTGTTGTGTTGTGTGAGAATATTTGGGGAGGGATTACTCTAGTCTTGAAAAATGTCATTCCTCGTTGAAGAATGCGAAAAACGACAAAGAACGCCAACCTCCGACGAAAGACGATGAAGAACGCAAGTTCCTCGGAGATCAATGACGCGATGCAATTTACCGTTACACCTATGATCCTATTCCCAGTGACGTTGTGTACCGCGATGCCCATGATCCACTTCCGCGACGTCGTCTCCCGTGACATCTTTTCCCGCGAAGATCCTCATTCGACATCTTCTTCGAGGTAGGGTTTTTAGTTTAATTTAATTTATGTGGATTAAATCCTCGACATGTGTTTAAATTGTTTAATGTCGTTTGAACCAATAATGTGGTGGGTGCAGACCAACGGACAAGTCTGAACCCACTGATTCTCTTTTCATGGTTTGTGGATCGACGGACGACGATGAAGCGGGCCACAATGTCATTTTGAACCCTTCGTAGTAATCTACGGGTACCGGGAGAGCCGCAGACGCAGACGGCGGGCAAAACGGACCACCGGAGCGCGTCCGGTGGTCTGTGGAAGGCGCTGCTGGTAAGCCACGCTGGCGCGGCCGCACCTGCGGCCCGCACAGGCCCACCACTCAGAGTTGGCGGCGCCCCGGCGCGCCGCCGGCAGGAGCCGCTGCGACTGAAGCCGCGACGACAGCCTGATGACCGAATCCCGTGGCCTTCGCGGAACTGTGGGAGATGCGGCGACCCGCGCTACATCCACTGGCAAAGGAAGGGGGGGGGGGACCGCGTCCCCCCATGCTCGGCCACTGGCAGAGCTAGCATGCCACCCGGCCGGGCCGGGCCGGGTTGCGCGGACAGGACTGGGTCGTGCCCCGCCCGGCCGGGCCGCACCCTCCGGGCCAGGCCGCGCCCCGCCGTGCCGGGCCGCACCCTCCGGGCCAGGTCCCGCCCTCATGGGATGGACCCAGACCCAGTTTGGCCGGACCCAGGGGGTGGGGCCGGGTTGGGCGGGGCCCAGACCCACCACTTTCAGACCACTTTCCATCTTTTTCCCATAACATGGGATACAAACCTCCAATCGACGCACCGTCAGTGGTGTAGAAATCCTTGGATCGAGACGGTCGTTTCAGTATATTACAATCATGGTTTAGGAGAAATTTGGGTATGGCCAGGTTGGTTCGAACATGGAACCAACTGGGCCCTTGGAGTGGAAATGCTTATAACAAGAGCTATGGACGTCCGATTGACGTGTCGTCGACTTTGATGGATTACTCTAAGTGAGAC
The DNA here is from genome assembly GCA_963277665.1 of Viscum album. NCBI lineage: Eukaryota > Viridiplantae > Streptophyta > Magnoliopsida > Santalales > Viscaceae > Viscum > Viscum album. Next base: position 195,904,779 of record OY728121.1, on the reverse strand, counting down.
GGACCTTTTTGCTTACTCCGCTCGAGGTTTGGTTGCAGTTGGAGTGTGGGCGGGTTGGTTTTGACATAATAACCAACCGGGCCCCTGGAACGAAAAAGCCAATCACTCTCAGACCAGCCGTCTGATTGACACATCGTTTATCACGTTGAGTTCCTCATGTCGAGACAGAACTTTGAGATACATCAACTTCGAACTACGTGTTAGATATTGTATCGACCCCTTGGCTCGTGGAGCGGACCCACCTGGAATTGAGCATGCTATGTGCGGGAACCCTAGAGCTGGCTGCGACTACGACGACTACAATGAAATCCTACGTGGGTTCAGCAGCGATGAATACTTGACTGAAATCCTACGTAGGTTCGACCGCGATGAAGACGGTACTGAAATCCTCTGTGGGTTCGACGGTGATGAAGACTGCACTGAAATCCTACGCGGGTTCGGCAGCGAAGAAGACCGTACTGAAATCCTTCGTGGGTTCGACGATGATGAAGACTACACTGAAATCCTACACGGGATCGGCAGCGATGAAGGCCGTACAAAATTCCTCCGTGGGTTTGATGACGATAAATACTGCACTAAAATCAGATGTGGGTTTGACATCAACGAAGACCGTACTAAAATCCTCCGTGGGTTCGACGGCGATGAAGACTGCACTGAAATCCTCCATGGGTTCAGCTTCGATGGAGACCGTACTAAAATCCTCTGTGGGTTCGACGACGATGACTACTGTTCTTGTATCCTACGTGGGTCTGGCAGAGTGGCCGGTCTATATCCTATGTGGGTCCGATAACTTAGCTAGATTAGTATCCTACATGGGACCCAGCTTAGATGAATCAGTGTCTATATCTGATCATCTCTATCTCCTTACGAAGAAGTATACCCATGTGAGCTGAGTCTTGAATTTCAATCAATATATTCATTATGATTGACTTTCTTTCCTATGTGGATTGGGTTGTGTTATCCTGTGTGGTTTGGGTTGTACTCCTATGTGGATGTGATCGAACTTGGGGTCGGATTTTAGAGGCGATCAGAAATTGATGACTTAGGTATTTGTATGGGGATATACTAAGTAGTGTTGGTTGTTACTTCGTGATTGTATCTTTCCTTTGTGGATTATCCATTGTGGATTCTGGAAGACCTTCAGGGGTCTCGGGGTCCCTACTGAGTAGCGTTTACTCACCCATGCATGGGCTATGCCCGCACTACGTTGTGATGGATGCAGATGACGAACAACGCTGATCGTGGTTGAGGCTTGTGGAGCAAGATGGTACCTAGAGGTGGACCACAGGGCGGGATGTACATGGAGCAGACAGCTAGACTCGAGGAGGTGAGGAGGCTATCTGTACCCACCCTTGAGGTGGTACTTCTAGTGGAAGGATCGACATTTCTTCTTTACTTTCAGTTGCTGTACTTTTTTCCAGTTGTACCTTACATTCAGTTTGGGTTTGTATTCTGGCCCATTTACATTCCGCACATACTATTTTACCCGGTTTTACATAGTGTTTAATTCATATTTCTTGCTCTGTGGTGTTTATTTACTTTATAAAGGCAATGCCTTCCACTTTTTGTTTGGATTTACGCCTTGGTGCTAGTCGCCAGCCCATGGCCTATGGGAGGCGGGCTATGGGTAGTCACGACACGGGTCCCGAGGACGGGTCATAACAAATTTGTATAAGAGGATTTTGGTTGTACAACAGAACTCAGGACTCTGATATTTCTTCAATGTGAAGAAATAATGTTAATGGTATTGAGTTCAGTTATCAGTCCAGGGAGTCAAGTGTTGGTGCAACGACCGACGTATCCGTACACCAGGACCCTAACATCTGATTTCCGACTCAATGCATGAAAACATTGATTGCATGTGTGTTTCAAAAGTTTTCATTGTGATTACTTTGTGTCAGCTCACTAAGTATACTGTTTTGACCATGGCACACCTTTTTCTTTTCAAGATGGCCCCACGACGGTAGCCAGTTAGGTTTTTGAGCTTTGAGCGAGATGACAGCCCACCGAGCGACGATGCCTCGGTGCAGGGCCCTTTGACAGCAGAGGCACCAACAGTACCTCTACCCGCCGAGCCACCGATGCTACCAGACCCAGCCACTGATAGTGCACGTCGCCTTAGTGCACTGCGTGAGTTTCAGTGTCAGAGACCACCCAGGTTCCACGGGGAGATGGAACCTCAGGCAGCTGAGGATTGACTGGAGGTGGTTGTGCAAATTTTCAGGTTATTGGGGACACTGGCTGACCTCATGGTGATCCTCGCAGCGAGCCTCCTACATGCGGTAGCAGATAGATGGTGGAGCCTGATGCTCCAGGTGCACGACAAGGCATCACGCCTCTAGACGGACTTTGAGAGCCTCTTCTGCTTGGAGTTCGTACCAGCCACCCTCTGTGAAGTGCACATCCAGGAGCTTCTACAGCTGTGACAAGGCAGCATGACGGTCGCCCAATACTCATCGAGATTTACCGATCTCTTGTGTTATTCGACGGACATGGTACATGATCCATTCTTCTGGCCCCAGACCTTCAAGCAGGGACTGAGGCATGAGATCATGGCGTCTATGTTCTCCCTCAGCATTCCGACATAGGCATTAGTACTGGAGCGAGCTCTTCTCATAGAGGGATTTCTTGCTGAGCCTACGCTAGCATCGAGACCTACCGCAGGGCGACACGTAGTAGAGTCGTATGCAGCTGACAGTCGATGGATGTCACAAGGATCTAGGAGGACTAGACCATCAGGAAGATGTACTCAGGACACTGGCTCAGAGGTGCAGGGCACACGGCACATAGCCAGCCTTCCGAGGAGCAGATAGTGCTACGCATGTGGCGGGCAGAGCTACATGGCATGTGACTGCCCAAACCGCCGTGCAGAGGAGCAGCATACGGTTGAGGGGCCACCCAGGCCGAGGCAGAGGGTCGACCGTGGTGGTCCGGTGAGAGCAGGCGAGTGAGGAAGAGGAGCTGGCCGAGCAGCTGGTGATGGGCAATGCTGTGAGGCTTTACGACCACCACCACTAGGAGGTCCACCCTGACAACAGGGATCTGGCGGGCATAGACAGTCTCAGCTTCAGGGAGAAGAGGCCTACAACCATGGTGTTCCAGAGATGATTCGAGGTACTATATGTGTCTACTCCACCCTTGATGCAGTTCTTTTAGACATAGGAGCGAGTCATTATTTTATTTCCGCTTTCCTTGTTTGGGGCTCAAAGATTCTTTCAGAGTCGTTGGCTCAGTCCTTACGGCTAAAGACTCCTATGGGAGAAGACTCGACGATTACGCACTAGTTCCGGTACTGTGAGCTTACTCTAGTAGGCGAGAACTTCATCTGGGATCTTCTTATAGCGGCGTCGAGGCCTTACGACGTCATCTTGGGCATGGATTGGTTATCCACAGTCCATGCTTAGAATGACTATATTTGGAAAAAGGTGCGGTGTGTTTTTACCGATGGGAGCAGGTTCACCTTCACCGGCGAGAAGGGATCCTTTTCAGCACAGGATGGACTCACGCAGAGGAGAGGACATATCATCACTTATCAGTTGGCTAGCCTCATCCTAGGAGCAGTTGACGTGCAGAGTCCTAGTTTTCCATGAGTGGTGGATCAGTATGCAGAAGTTTTCCGTGATGACGTTCCAGGACTACCTCCTCATAGAGAGGTAGACTTTTATATTGACATGTACCCCTAGATAGCCCCGGTATCCACTCCAGAATATCGGATGGCAACCATTGATCATCGAGAGCTATCGGTACAGCTAGAGGACTTGAGGGGAAATGGATCCATCTGACCTAGTGTTTCACCCTGGGCTTCCCCGATATTGTTTGCCAAGATGGTGGACTGGAGCTTGCAACTATCTGTCGACTATCGTCGCCTGAACTAGGTGACTGTGAGGAACAAGTATCCGCTACCAATGATTGAAGACCTCTTCGATCAGATCAAGGGAGGACAGTGGTTCTCAAAGATAGACCTCAGGTCAAGCTATCATCTGCTCAGAGTTCGAGACGAGGAAATGCAGAAGACGACCTTCAGATGTCGGTATGGCCACTATGAGTTCTTGGTTATGCCCTTAGGCATAACAAATGCTCTTGCAGTGTCCATGGGTCTCATTAATAAGATCTTTCAGTCATACCATGATCGATTTATCGTGGTCTTCATCGATGAAATATTGATATATTTGACCAGTGAGGAGGAGCACACCTATCACATGCGGGTTTTACAAGACACACTTTGAGAGAACCATCTTTATGGAACGCACTAAAAGTGTCAGTTCTTGTTACATGAGGTCCACTACTTGGGACACGTCATCTCTGAGGTGGGATTTTTGGTGTATTCGGTGAAGATCGAGGCAGTGCTAGCTTGGGATCCACCCAGGAGCATGACAAAGGTTGGGAGTTTCTTGGATCTAGCTGGGTACTACCAACGATTTGTGCCAAACTTTTACAGAGTTGCGGCACCACTCTCAGCTTTGACAAAGAAGGGGAAACCCTTTGTGTGGTCAAACAGATGTCAGCAGAGCTTCCTGGAGCTGAGATAGAGATTGACCAATGCACAAATCTTGAGGCTACTGGAGGAGGGAGTAGGGTACATAGACTACTGCGATGCATCTGGGACCGGACTCGGATGTTTCCTGATGCAAGAGCGGGCAGGGATCACCTATGTATCACGTCAGTTGAGGTAGCATGAGCAGAACTATGCTACCGATGACCTAGAGTTAGCACCAGTCATCTTCGCTCAGAAGATGGGGTGACACTATCTGATGGGTGAGTTCTTTATAGTCTAATCTATCCACCAGAGTCTCAGGTACATATTCTCACAGAAGGACCTGAATCTGAGTCAGCCGCGATGGATCGAGTTCCTCCAGGACTATGACTTTGAGATAGCTATACTCCTGGAAAGGGGAACGTAGTAGCCGATGCTCTCAATAAGAGGATGGGCATTCATATACTCGGTGAGGCGACATAGCAGCTATTCGCTTTGCAGATATCCTACATATATTGAGATGGAACAACCTTTCTTCAGTCACTCACAGTCACTCCTGCACTACTGCAGTGGGTTAAAGAGGCCCAGCGTGGGGATGCTAACTGTGAGACGTGGCGTGCGCAGATATCCTTAGGACAGACACCTGATAGATTCTCTATAGGAGGAGAGCATGAAGTCCTTTTCAAAGTATGTACCATGGTACTGGTTTCTTTATAGGAGGAGGTGCTAAGAGAGTTTCACACTTCCCCTTTAGCGGTAAATCCAGGAGTGGTGAAAGATGTACCGAGATCTCAGACGATAGCACTGGTGGCTGGGTTTGAAGAACGTTGTGGCAGACTTTGTTTCTCGATGCCTCCCCAGCCACCAGGTGAAGGAAGAGAACCAGGTACCAGCAGGCTTGGTACATCACATGGAGGTCCTGGAGTGGAGGTGGGACGAGATATCTATGGATTTCATGACTGGAATTCCACATAATTCTAGAGGTCACGACTCCATTTGGGTGATTGTCGACTGAATCACCATGTCGGCTCACTTCATACCCATCAAAGATAAGGGATCAGTAGAGATCTTGGGACGTCATTAAGTTCAGGAGATTGTACAGCTTCATTGTGTGCCATCTTCTATCGTCTCCGATCGAGATGCTCAATTTACTTCCCGACATTGGAAGGGTTGTAGGAGGCATTCGGGATACATCTACGTCTAAGCACTGCCTTTCACCCTCAGATTGATGGTCAGATGGAGAGGACCATTCAGACTCTTGAGTACATGCTCCGTGTACGTGTCCTCGATTTGGGTCGTAGCTGGGAGGACCATCTACCCTTGGTGGAGTTCATGTACAACAACAAATACCACTTCACCATCGGGATGGCACCATACGAGGCATTGTAATGCCGGCCATGAAGATCACCTCTGTGCTGGATAGACCCAAGGGAATCAGCACTTGTGGGACCATAGATTGTCCAGGCCATGACAGAGAAGGTCCAGGTCATGCAGGAGCGGATGATGACATCTCAGAGCTGGAAGAAGTCTTATGCTGATAGGAGGCGGAGGCCACTAGAGTTCATGGATGGCGACCACCTCTTGTTGCATGTCTCACCTCGGCGTGGATTACAGAGATTTTTCTAGGGCGGAATGTTATCTTCATGCTTCATCGGACCATTCCAGGTCCTCAACAGGATAGGCGAGGTGGCCTATCACGTAGCTCTACCACCTCAGTTGCACCGGGTGCACGACGTCTTCCACGTATCTCAGCTGAGGAGATACGTGCATGACCTGACACATATCATATACCATGGGGATTTGGACATTGACGATGGGGTGACGTTTGAGGAGGTCTTGGTGGATATCGAGGATTGATAGGATCGGGTCCTACGTGGATGGACGATACATCTAGTGCGCATCATATGGCAGCACGAGAACCTCCAGGAGATCACATGGGAGCGGGAGGCTCAGATGAGTGCTCAGTACCCACAATTTTTCACCTAGTTTATGAAGTATCTTTATGAGGACGTAACGCCTTGAGGTGGGAGTAATGTAAAGACCCGTAAAATTCAAGGAAAATTTAATTTTTCTTATTTTTCTTTGGGATTTTACAAGAACGCAGTTTCTGACGGAACCTAATTCCGATGCCCGGTGTGCCCAGAATTAATTTTCTGGAGTTTAGCTCGGGTATATTCAAGAAACGAACGAGCTGGTTTTCCTAACTTTTGAACCAGTTCGCGGAATCGAAATCTGAGGGCACCGATGAAACCGCTGCGTCAGTTTTTACCTAAGAACACCTTTTCCAGAATTGCATTTTCTCGGTTGAGGTTATTAATTAAATGGGTTAACTAAAGAATAAAATAAAATATGGTACTAAAAATTTTATTTTTATTCTAGGTAGTTTAAAACTACACTTGGTGGTTGGAGTGGGACCCACTAATATCCTAACTCCACTAGGTACAATATTAGTGCGGTGGGGCACACACGAGCCCCACCCCCTTTATTTCCTTTTTACCTCCCATGTGCATTTAATTTGGTAACTCACCCATACACCCTCTGAAATTCCAAGTCAACTCTCATGTTTAATTGGATTATTAAATGCCTCATTAATTGGTAAATGCTCGATAATTAAATCGTGATTTAATTTTGAAATTCCAAAACAGATGTCTTGAGTAATAAAAGAATGCAAAGTATTATTTTATAATTGTTGTTGTGTTGTGCGAGAGGATTTGGGGAGGAATTAATCCATTCATGAAGAATGCCATTCCTCACTGAAGAACGTGAAGAATGAAGAAGATCTTCGGCCTCCGACGAAAGACGAAGAAGATCGCAAGTTCCTTGGAGATCGACGACGCGACGACGTGTACCGCGACGGCCACGATCCACATCTGCGAAGCCGTCTCCCGTGACATATTTTCCCACAGTGATCCTCTTTCGACAACTTATTTGAGGTAGGGAGTTTGGTTTAAATTATTTTATGTGGATTAAATCCTCGACATGTGTTTAAATGGTTGAAAGTCGTTTGAACCACAAATATGGTGGGTGCAGACCAACATGCAAGTCGGAACCCACGGATTCTCTGTTCTTGGTGTGCGGATCGACGGGCGATGACGAAGCGGTCTGCGAAGGCGTTTTGAACCCTTCGCAGTAATCTACGGGTCCCGGGAGAGCTGCAGGCGAATACGGGGGAAAAAACGGACCACTAGAGCGTGTCCGGTGGTCTATGGAAGGCGTTGCCGAAAGGAGGCGCCGCTGCTGAAGCCGCCACGGCAGCGGGATGACCAGATCCCATGGCCGCGTGGGATCCGGGGGGGACGCGACAACCAGTGCTTCATCCGCTGGCAAAGGAAGGGGGACCGCGTTCCCCCATACTCGGCCGCTGGCCGAGCCTGCGTGCCGCCCGGCCGGGCCGAGCCAGGTTGCGCGGACCAGACCAGGCCGCGCCCAGCCGGGCTGGGCCGCGCCATGCCAGGTCAGGCCCCGCCCTAATTGGCCAGACCCGAACCCGGGTTGGGTCTACCGGGTTCGGGCTGACCCACGAGGTTGGGCCGGGTCGGGCCGGGCCCAGATGCCCCACTTTCGGACCGCTTTCGGTCTTTTGCCCATAACTTGGGCTACAGACCTTCGATCGATGCACTGTCAGTTGGGTAGCGATACATGAATTAAGAAGGTACTTTTTGTATATTTTACTCATGGTTTTGGATAACTTTCGGTATAGAAAAGTTGGTTCGAACACGAAACCAACCGGGAGATCGAAGCAGAAACACTTATAACTTGATCTCCGGACGTCTGATTGACGTGCCGTCAACTTTGTTGGATTACTCGTAGTGAGATAGACCTTTTGGCTTACTACGATCGAGGTTTGGATGTAGTTGGATTGCGTTCAGGTTGGTTTTGACTTAAAAACCAACCGGGCCCCTGGAATGAAAAAACGAATAACTCTCAGACAGGGTGTCCGACTGACGTGTCGTCTATCACATTGAGTTCCGCTTGTAGAGACAAAACATTGAGATACATCAACTCCGGACTATGTGTCAGTTGATGTATCGGTCCCTTGGCTCGTGGAGCGGACCCTCCCGGAATCGAGCATGCTGTGTGCGGGAACCCTAGAGTTGGCTGCGACTGCGACAACTTCACTGAAATGCTACGTGGGTTCGGCAGTGATGAAGACTGCAATGAAATCCTACATGGGTTCGGTAGAGATGAAGACCATACTGAAATCCCTTGTGGGTTTGACGACGATAAAGACTGTACTGAAATCCAACGTGGGTTTGGCAGTGATGATGACCGTACTATAATCCTCCGTGGGTTCGACGATGATGAAGACTGCACTAAAATCCTACGTGGGTTCGGCACTGATGAAAACCATACTGAAATCCTCTGTGGATTCGATGACGATAAAGACTGCATTGAAATCCTACGTGGGTTCGGTAGCGATAAATACTATACTGAAATCCTCCGTGGGATCGACGACGATGAAGACTTCACTAAAATCCTTCGTGGGTTTGGCAGCGATGGAGACTGTACTGAAATCCTCTGTTAGTTCGACGACGATGACTACTGTTCTTGTATCCTACATGGGTCTGGCAGTGTTTGACTCTGTTCTTTCTATCCAACGTGGTTCTGGAAGAGTTTCTAGTTTGTATCCTATGTGGGTCTCACATCTTAGCTGCTTTAGTATCCTACATGGGTCCCATCTTAGATGAATCAGTGGCTATATCTGATCATCTCTATCACCTTATGAAGAAATATACCTGTGTGAGCTGAGTCTTGATTTTCAATCAATATCCTTGATATGATTGACTTGATTTGCTATGTGGACTGGGTTGTGTTATCCTGTTTGGATTGGGTTGTACTCCTATGTGGATGTGATCAAAATTGGGCTCGGATGTTGGAGCCGATCGGGAATTGATGACTTAGGTATATGTATGGGCATATACCTATGTAGTTTTGGTTGTTACTTCATGATTGTATCATTCCTTTTTGGATTATACTTTGGGGATTCTAGGAGACCTTCAGGGGTCTCGAGGTCCATACTGAGTAGCATATACTCACCCCTGCAAGGGCTATGCCTGCACTACGTTGTGTTGGATGCAGACAACAGACAACGATGATCGTGGTTGAGGCTTATGGAGCAAGACAGTACCTGGAGGTGGACCGATGGGAGGTACGTACATGGAGAAGGCGACTAGACCCAAGGAGATGAGGAGGCTATATGTACCCACCCTTTAGGTGGGACTTCTAGTGGACGGCTCGACATTTCTGCTTTACTTTCAGTTGCTGTACTTCTGTCCAGTTGTTCCTTACTTTTATTTCGGGTTTTTATTCTGTCCCATTTACATTCCACACTTACTATTGTACCCAGTTTTACATAGTGTTTACTTCTTATTGCTTACTCTTTTGTGTTTGTTTACTTCATAAAGGCAATTCCTTCCCCTTTTTGTCTGGATTTACGCCTTGGTGCTAGTCGCCAACCCCTGGCCTATGGGAGGCCGGCTTGGGGTAGTCACGGAACATGTCTTTAGGACGGGTCGTGACATATTTAGATCAATTATTTTTTTCCAATACATGCATTATATCCTCGAGGACACCATCATTTAAATTGTAGGAATATGTACCTTTTCATCAACTATAGATGAAATATGATGACATTACATTGGGGGTCTAGTTGGGTTATGATCTTCGTACCTGGTGGCCGTTGAAATATGCCTGTAAATTTTTGTTTTTGTTGGAATATGATCCCATTTCTGAATTTTTTTTGGATTATTCTTATAATCTAGTATATATTCGATTGGGATATGATCATACCACTGAGTGGTTTTTGGAAGATTCTATTTATCCTTGGTTGAAATGTGGGTATGACGCCAATTTTAATGTGTGTTCCCTATTGGAATTTAATGATGGAACATTGGAATATGATAAGGGTTATGAGACTCCACATATATATCTTTAAAATGATAATTGAGAAGTATTTTCTTGGTGGTAGTATGAATGTGAGTTTGTCTCCTTGAATTAGATTGAATATTCCAAGAATCTTTCATGGTAGTGATATGAGTTTCCCTGATGTAATGTTCAAATCATGTTGAATGATTTCTATTTTAGCATGTATATTGTCCTGACCCTCATTATCCTATTGAATATGAGACTATATTTCTTCTATAAGAATGTGATCCTATCCTTTCAGTATTTAGAAAATTGGTTTATGGAACCCTTTTGGAATGAGAATATGAATATAGTCCATTTACACATATTATAATAGAATATATTGATAATGCTCCTGGTTAGGAGAGAGAATATGCTCTTTCTCTAAAGAGGCCACCACTTCATGTTGAAAATGGTGATATGACTCTATAGATTTCGGTACAAGGGTATGTAAAAGAAACCATGTTTGTACCAGTGTTGAAATATACTACTGGAGTTATACTATAGTTTCTATAATATTATGGAACGTCAGTAGAGTATATATATGAATATATTCATAAAAGATATCAGTCACTAAGATATACTAGAGTATGTCTTCGATTGATGTGAGAATATAAAACCCCTCTTGTTATACATGATTGATAAAAATATTATAGTGGAATTTTTATGTTGGGATTGAGAATGTGATTCCGCAATGCCAATTTCTATAATAATATGCATGAATATATTTTAGTGAGATGTGATATAAACATGGTTGTCGTTTTCTATATGAACATTCTAGTCGGGATTCATCGGTGGGGGAAGGTATATGAGATTAATCCCATTGATTGGCATCTTTCAATTTCTAATGTTGTGTTCATGATTCTCCAATTTAAGTGACCTAAGAGGTAACAAGTTAGGTAGTACACGTAGTAGAAGATGAAGGGACATTGGTGGGATGGATTTGGTGATAGAACCTCACAATACCTCCGTATTGAATCTCTTTAACTATTATAGATAAGTAGTTAACCCCTTTATCCACATTCATTAGGAAATAAAAACATTGATTTCCACTATTCAAGGAGAGGCTCCCAAAGTACTTAGTAGCAATGATAAACATCAACATATTTACTAATAATTTCTCTTGGTGAGTAAGGATTGAGGGGTTTAAAACCAATATACCTCTACATACAGCCTCAAGTGTGTATACCAAATCATGTTGGTGGATTTCCAAGAACCATTCATTTTCAAAGAGATATTGAAGGGATGTTATGGGTGAAACTGTTTTGAAATATATATTGATTTTTTTCACCTATGAGGGTCTAGAATGTTTTCATGATGATGTAATGGCCTTGGGTTAGGGTGATGAGGGATAAAATATTATATATAGTAAATAATCGATCTTGTAAAAAGGACTCTAATCATTGAATTATTACAATTTTGATAGACGAACAATTAACTATAAATGGGTAACAAATAAATTTATCATTGTTTATAATATGGATAATTTTCATTAATGGGATGTATGCAAACAAAAAAATTTATTTGAAACATGGTCATTTTTAATTGTTGAAATATTCATGTTGGGTTTTTTTTCTTTTGGGAGATATTAAAATGGTTTGAGAATGGGTTAATCCCTTATTTTAATTATTGAATGATTCACATATAGTATTACAATTATTTTGTGATAAATGGTAGAGGAAAAAGGAGGTACACAATAGGAACTAGGCAATATATCCTATTACAATGATTTATGGGTTGAAATACCATTGAGGTTTTACATTGGATTCACCATTTATGTCTCCTATAGAATATCACATTGTCTCCCATATTTGTAACAATAAACGGGACTACATTCCAAAGGAAGATGGAAATTTTTTGTTCAAAATGTAATTAAACTTATTTTTTAACATTGGATAAGAGTATGGGAGGTTATTATCATCACACCCTTTTGGGGGAATTTTTTTCCTTATATTGAGATCTCTTATATTTTTCACATATGTTCATGAATCCTTAATAAGCCTTTATATGGTACTCACTACCCAAAAATGAGAGTGCATTCACTTATTTTACATGGAAGAGAGGTCCATATTATAGAAAACCATCTCTAGGTATCAATAGATCTCCATATGTTTCCCATTATTACTTAATAATAGTGGAATTGTTTTATTATAATGCCATATGGATAATAACAATATAGTTTATTTGAACTATTGAAGGGTTTTATTGTTTCAGGAATGTGATTGAACATCCTCAAATTTTGATATATATAATATGAGAATATGAACCAATATCCACATTGTTTTTTGGGGGGATTACACACTGAGGTTCAAGGATATTTGAGTTCAGAATGCTCATAGAATTTTCTCTGATTGGGGAATTCCTATTTGTCATGTGGTAGGATAAATGAAAATTTTTTTACCCCCAAGAGTCATTAATGGTGTGAGAAAAAATATAAAAGAAAATTATTGGTGAAATTACCATTGGTGTTGGACTTCCATATTGAAGAAAAACTAATGTAATATCATTGAAATCATTATTGTAGATTTGATCTAACATGGAATGGTATGAAATTATTGTTTGATATGGAGCTGAAGCCTTAGGACAGAATCCAATATATATTTTTATAACAGTAAACAAATTTCTCATTATTTACTACTGTTCATATTCCACTAATGTATGAAGAAATACCATATTCCAATAATAGTTTGACCAAATTTGAATATATAATGTTGAATATTTATGGATATACACTTAGGAGGACTCCCATTTCGTATATCCAACCCTTACCGTATAACAAATAAAGGGAAAAATATTTATGATTTATCCTTTATGGGATTAAGGGAGATATTGACCATGAATGGTTTGATCAGTGGGTTGGATTGAATTTTGATATTTGTTTGAGGAATCATGATGATGAAAGTTTCCTAGTAATGAGAACCAAGTCAATGAGTGTCATTTTTTACTTTAGGGGGACTTTTGGTCAAAGTCACTAGGTTGAGGGTTCACATGGATCGAGGGGACATGTCTATTTAAGCCTACATGACATGGATAACATGGATATGTATTTATTCTAGATTAGGATACCATTTACAATGATGGATATCTAACAAGGTTGGCATGTCTAAGGATTTCTAACAAGAATGTCATAAAAAATCATATGATCCTGGATAACATATCTTATTTCCTTGAAATGAACCTGGAAAAAATGTTTGGAGTTAATCACATTAAACAAGTCGGAATTTCAGGAATGGATGATGTGATCATGGCCCACAAATCCTGAGGTTTTCACATTATCATGGTGGAAATATCCATTGTTGGTTTCTCGATCATGGATGTCATATCTAGAGGTCAACAGTTGATCGTAGATGAAAATTATAATGTTATTAAAATGAACCTAGAAATCATGTATATAGTAAATAAAATGAACTCACTAACACAGATAAGAAAGTTATCATGATCTTGAAAATATATAAGTAGGTTGTTCCATGATCAAGGATGAAATATCCGCATGTCATTATGTGTTCCAAGATGACATGTATAGTGTTTATCAAATAAAAATAACTGATATGTCAAAGGTATATCTGGTGAACATAGTGATATGTCAAAGGGTTGTTTCTTGGTTTGGGTGGAATGACTAAGTATATTCACATGATCGAAGATGAATTGTGTGATGAAGTATTTTAATAATCTAACGTACATGTGAAACAGTCACCATGTCATCAATAGTTAGGTCATGTGAACTATGTGATTCCATTACATGAAAATAAATGTTTATTCCTTTAAATGATGCTTACTTTATATTCAAGTTCATCATGTGAACACACCAGTGTTGTTAGGAATTTTCAAAATGAGGATAATGTGATCATGTAAACACACCAACAGTTTTCTTAACTAGATGAAATACCATAAAACCTACATGTGATTAATAAATTTGTTTCAGGGAGTGAATAATCATAAAACATAATCCATTTCTCCAGTTACAAAATAGGTTGGATGGGAGTCACTTTATATTGTTCAATCCTTATTTAATTAAATTAATATCTTTTTTTGTCTCTGAATGAGTTATTTTATGCATCAAGGGGGTATTTTATACATATAAATTCCATATATCTACACCCCATCATACGATTATTAAGTATCATATATTATCTTGAGTCAAAATAAGTAATATTTCATGTGCCTCAAACAATTGAGATGCATGATGCCAGTGGTGACATACTTGTTTCATCTAATTAATAGATATTGCGCAATCAATCAACCCTTAACATATTCTTTCAACCCATGGGTTTTCAAAAGGGAGTCCACATGTTCAAACTAACATGTTAGAGAGCCTTCATGAGATCTGACTAATATATTAATGTGGCATCAAAATTTTAGTAGACATATCAATGGACCTTAAATAGATCATGATATTCATTTATATAAACATTATACAATTTTTTTAGGATGAAGGGTATATGTGATATCTGTAAGTAATGTAATATTTCCATTTTACTAAAAATATTCATATCAGAGTGATTTTGAATGATACATATTTTCATGATAGAAGGAATTCATGTGATAAATTTACTAATCGTGAAAAGCATGGAATCACAATTCATAAAAAATAGTTTAAGTTATATTATATATGGATCCCATTATTTTCATAAATAATTGTGTTACATGTTTGGTGGTTATAAAATAGATATCCAATTTGTTTCTACTATTTCATCACATGAAAAACGTGAACAAGTCTTAGGGTCTATGTATGGTGATTCTAACATGTCTGAGAGCCTTTATGAGACAAATATACCAATTATATAGATTTCCATGAGATATATA
Organism: Viscum album; assembly: GCA_963277665.1. Taxonomy (NCBI): domain Eukaryota; kingdom Viridiplantae; phylum Streptophyta; class Magnoliopsida; order Santalales; family Viscaceae; genus Viscum; species Viscum album. Next base: position 195,889,598 of record OY728121.1, on the reverse strand, counting down.
TGGCACATTGTTTGGAATTAGAATTATCAAATGTGACATATCCATGTTAAATTTCATGATCAATGAACTTTTCAGGAGCATTGTGTCAGCCCATCATGTGAAAAACAATGAAACTCCCATTTTATGTATCATTTCATTTATATCTTTTATTGGGTGATCCCTTTTGTTATTTCCATTGGTTTTCCATTTAGGCATCATCTGATAAAACATATTTGGTCATATAACTACAAAAAATGACTTATACAAATATATATTTATTAACATTTAATATATATGTTTCCAAAAATGAGAAATTACAATAGATATTATGTTTTATTAGTATTGATTAAATGTTAAAACAATTATTTTTACAATAATTTATTTTTAGGTGTTAATCATTTAACACCAAAAAATAATTCATTAATAGTAAAATTAATTTATTTATCACAACAATATAGAAAAAAATAATTAACACTAGAATGTATTATTTATAATTAAAATTACCATGAAATATTTTTTAATTAATAAAATATGTTACAATAATTCATTCAATTATTAATATGAATTAAGAGGATATCAATTTTTTATATAAATTATTACTTTTATGATCACGGTCAATATATATTTATACTAGTTTTAATAAATATATCACATTAATTGATTCGAATTTTCAATTTTTTATGTATTAATAGTTCTTATATTTTAAAAATCCATTCATTTATTAAACATTTATGTATTTTTTATAAATAATAAAATATTTTTGATATTTGAATTTAAAAAATGTAATAAAAATAAATAATACGATCAATAAGAAATTGGTAAACATAGTCGAAAAATATGATCAAGTAGTCCATTCAATAATTGTGCCAATATTTTTTTAATTATATTGTAATAGTCCATTCCAAAATATATAGAAATAAATAATTATAACACTAACATTTAAGAAAATTATTAACAATACAATTTTTACATAAAAATATGTCAAAATAGATCATTTAAAACTAATACATTTTTATTTCAATCAAAAAAATTATTAAATGAGGGAAATGTATATTTTTATTATAACAAAAATATATATTTTTTTAATTTAAAATTAATCTAGGGGACCAAAAAAACCCCACCATCAATGCTCACCTCAAGATGCGTTGACGTCTCCACCCCTACATGCTTCCAGCCCATTTTCCCATGCCCCCTCCCCATCTCCGCAGATGATGATGGATCCAATCACCCTTTTCACCAACTATGTCTCCCCCAACTAAATAATAACCATACCTCCTCATCTACCCTACTCCCAATCAACCCATCATGTTTACCTACTAACCCAATATCTTCATTCCCTCTTCTAATGTGCTCCAAATTTGTAACATTTTCTTTTTCATGTGACTATTTATTGACCAATGGGTTTTCATGCATCAGTTATTATCTAGTTGGACGAACCACAACACTCTTCAGTAGATTTGTATCCCTTTAAATACTACCCTTTCTCTGTTGTTTTCTTTCTCCCTCTATTGTGTATTCTTGTCCCTAGATTCCCTGTCACACTTCCTTTTCCACAGTCTCCACAAATGTGATTGAAATAAGGAGTAAATATTTATTTCTATGATCATTGAATTCCAATATAGTAAAAATATTGACCAGTGAAAACATAATTTCTTGTATGTGTTAAATGAATCGGATGGTTAGATCTTATTTGATGAGAAAAAAATGGGAAATTTCTGTCAATGTCCCCCAATTTTTGGCTTTGAAAGTTGATTGAATGACTCTATTTTACACTACATATTTCATGAATTAAATCACTATGTCAGTCATAATAAATGGGATGAACCACATTTATTTAGTTGTTATTAATGGATGAATTTAATAAATTTAATTACAATACATTGGTTATGGTTTAAAGAACCTTACTCTTTACTGTTGAAAATTCTTTATTGCACTCTATTTTTATTTCGGAATGATCAAAGGCCCTATAATGATGGATGGGTACCTTTTTGTACTATTGATTTACTAGGCTACATGAATATCTGATTATAAGGTACAAATATAAATTTAATTGAACTAATTTGTTTAAATTCTATATATATTATTAAAATATAATAACCACATAAACATTTAACACCATAAAATTTTGGAGGTTGAATGTTTTACATATGAATGTACCCCAAATCATGTAACTAGAAAGTGGTCTGTTAATTATTATGACAAAAATGATCATCAATTTTGTGTCTGGATAAATTTGATTTTTTTATTTGTTATGTGGAATGACTCAATATATATTTTTCCTTTATTAATGTATGATTATAAGCATTAATATTTTGTAATTTCAATATATTCATTCTATTTCATTAATCCTCTAGTGTACTCCAAAATATCATAATGAAATCCAGTTATTGTTGGTCATTTAATAATCCTTCCTTGTGTTCAATGATTTAATTACATGAACTATAGAAAAATGTGGATATATTCATTGAATTAAATTTATATTATGTGCATCGTAATGATAATTTTATATCATTTAAAATTATTAGAGTTCCATTCTTAGGAATCATATATTATAATTATATTAAAATTTTATATTTTATGCATTATTTTTAAGTTGGTTTATTTCCTAATAAACATCTGTTATATTCTTTGTTAATTATTAACAATAAGTTTTATTTCCCATGATAACAACATTTACCACATGAATTTTTATTCATTGTTGAATATTGTTATGTTACAATATCTTCATCACCATACTGATAATGAACTTTTTTGAAGTTTTACAGTAAATTTAGAATATATAAAAAACATTTCACTATTGTGTACACAAATAAGGTTTATCCAATTTAATCTATTAATTAAATTATAGTATACCTAATTAATTTTCAAATCTTATAATTTTTTATTAAGTTTCATCAAATGGAATCTACCTATGATGATCATGTCATTATATTGTAATTAGTTTTTAGGGGGTCACTAGATCTTATGGGTGCAATTGATATGTTTCATTTCCATCATTTCACCAAAGGATGGTCTTTAGAAGCTGTCTATTAGTTTGTGGGAATTTTTTCGGTGTTTCCTGTTAATGTATTTGCATATAGCCAACACATAGAATTTAAAAATCATTATTGTTATCAATAAATGAATAGGATGTCCTAAGTATAACATTCAAAGGCATTATATGTATTTTAATTCCATATATATTAAAGGAAGGTAAATATTAACTACATTGGATTGACTATTTTGTCATGAATTTCTAGAAAATTCATCCTTGTTGAATTTTATTAATGATTATTCTAAATATATGACAAATAAATATAAAATATATATGTATATTTAATATTTTCAATACGATTTACGTTCTTTGTTATTTTATTATAGGGAGCTAAAAAATATTGTAGAAAATGTTTCCAATTAGTTATTATTTTAAAATTTCAAGATATATATTATTATATTATTTTTTGTAATTATAAATCTTATTCAAATTAATAACTAAAATATTGTATTAATAAAAGATATTTAGGGTTTCACACCTCATACAATTCCTCTTATTTAAATTCATCATTTTCTATTATATCGGTATCAGGTAATAGTAAGAAAACAACACAAAGATGTTATTGTAGACTTGTGTGAAGTCAGTGATATTACTATTTATCAAGATTTACAAAAAGGTTCCCACTCAATAAATTTTATTATTTTTTATTATTAAAATTTAACACACCATGTAATTATATATATTCTTATCCCTCTACTCATTCACTTGGGTTGATTCCACTGGTTAATACCTCCATAAAAAATCACTATAGATGGCCTATGATGGGTCAAGTGTGTATTCTTTATATTGTCGTATCCATCCACTTTCCTTCCATATGTTATTTGGGAATAATTATGAACATAACCAATTTTTTAGTCAATACCTTGGGAGGAAATTAATTCAATGTTATTACGAAATACATGATGATTATGTAATCATCGACTCCTAAATCCCTATGAAATGTTTGTAGAGCTTCCAATTTATGTTTTTTGAGAAAATACTCTCATTATATTGGTGATATCATAGTATTTGTGCAACCCCGATAGTTATTTATTTTCAAGGCCTCTCAATGTCGGTGTTTCAATTTCCCAGTATCCTTGGACACATGATATTTATGTTGGCTACCAATTTTATCTCACATAGCATGTTTTTTTCCACCCCTTTAAATACCATGATATTATATAAAACATTGTAACCTGTATGTGGAAACTAATTTATTAATATAGGGTAATAAAACAGGATAATATATATATTATTAATGTCTCAATATGTACATGAAATTATTATTTGTGCAGTTAGAATCCTAGAATACCAAATATGTTAGAAAATGTGTAAATGATGTGAATTCCAATTTCAGTATATTTTTGTGTATTTTTGAATTTTATTTATATAAAAATTTATATAAATAAATTAATTAACATCAACTATCCATGATAATGATAACAATTCATTTTTGTAGAAATTTAGAGCTTAAATATCGATTAGTAATTGGTCATTTGTACAATATAAGGTTTTGGATAATTCACTAATTAAAATAGGTGTGGTCGAGGAATCACTATTGAATGGTGGGGTTTTATTTGTGATTTGTGAGTTATATTAATGTTTTAATTTTTTATAATTAAATAGGGTGTTTTATTGTTTGGTATAACGCCATGAGATAAAAAAACAATGATCCAAATCCAATGAGTGATATGTGAGGAAATTAGTTTACTAATTGACCATGTAAATAATAATAAGTGAATTATCAACTATAATTGTCTAGAAAGCTAATATAGTCCAAAACAATAAAATTTCATGCTATAAAATAAAATGATACTAAAATCAAGATTCTCGATGAGGTTACTATTTTATTCCTATAATGGCTGTTATATGCAATTTCAATCATTCATCTATCACAACACCCCCTGAACTCTCATTCATTATAATGCACGAGTCTCTGAATTTGTGAATAATTATTGTTTATAATCTTTCTTTCTCAACCTCACCAAAAAATAAATTAACCTATCAATGATATTTAAAATCATTATATGTTAAATTATGAATAATAAAAAATCTTGGGTTTAAATTCCATAGAATCAAATAATCACTCATATCCCCCAAATCAACATACGAATGTATAGAAAAGAATACTACATACATTGAAAACAATTTTCCTTATTCTATTTTCTCCCTTTCCTATTTTCATTATTATGTTTTAGTTATATGTATTTTTTGATTGTATTATTATTGGTACAATAGAGAATGTATTATCACTTAAATTGTATCATATTTGTTCTTATACAAGACATACAAAACTCATTAGGCACTTAATTGTTTACATATTATTTTTTATACCTTTGAAAAGAGAATAAAAAATTTATAGGAATTTAAGACTCCCCAGTTTTAAAAAACTTCAAATACATTTATTCAAAAATAAATGAATAAAACCACATAAATAAATGTTAAAATTAAGAAAACATATCTATAAACATTAACTGAATCACATATCATAATTTATAATCTATATAAACAATTTAGTGAATTTACTCTTATTAATAATAATTGGCTTTAATTTATAATAAATTGAACATATTTATGTCCATGAAAAAATTGACCTACGAATTTCCAAAAAATAGAGGGAGGATTTTTTTAAATTAAATACATGAAAATAAAAATAAAGGTATGGATTCCAATGAAGAAGAATCATGGATTGAGGTGTATAAAAAGGTGGTTCTATTTTTTGTGTTTTCATTTTCTTTCATTTTCATGCTTTGGAACCCTTACTGTTGTCTCTATTTTAATTTTATATTAGGATACAAATAAATATTATGATACAAGAGGCACTCATATTTCTCTCAAATAAGATGAGTAATTTCACTCTATTGTTATTAACATAAAATGTAAATGTTTTATCACAATAGTTATCCCTCATAAGTTATGTGTCAAACATTTTTAGTCATTCATTGTCAAATAAAATGATGTTTAATTATAAGTGTTATTTTTTAAGTGCATGTACTTGATTATTACTTAATTTATTCTGGGACATTTGATTTAAATGTTGAGATTTCATAGAAATGCAACATTAATATTTTGAGCCTTCGTTATAGTGATATTTTCACCAATTTCTTTTTTTCCTTCACTCTTGGTATTTTAGATTGAAAGGTCTATTTAATGGATAATCTCTATTATTGTGAATGGGTAAATATATGTAATATTGCATTACCTAAAAAATTACCATGAAATGAAAAATTTCTGGTATCAAATATTACTATTAAATAATTGAATGGTTTACATGTCACCCTATTTATTTTATGAAACTAGCTACAGATCTTCTTAATTCCATGACTTCAACACGTTCCCTTCATGCATTCTTGTGGAGGAATAATGTCACAATGGTATTCAAAACATCCCATTTCACCATAGAATCTAATTTTATATATGAGAAGAATAATCTTTTATGTAATCCATCCAACATTTCAATATCAAAAATCTTTATTTATAACATACTTCATCTCACGTTTTCCATGCATATCAAATAAACTATTAAAATGAATTTCATTTTTGTGTCCTAAATTTCTATTGAAAATGCCTTCTTATAACAAAAATATCCTATAAATTATCGTTTTTTAACTTTTGATGAACTTTGGTTTTCAATAATTTGATATGGAGCTAACTCACTGGTATTAGGGCATGGACTGATTTTTGGTGTTCAATAGCCCCTCGTTTGGAATGGATGGGATAGAGATATCTTAATGGTCTCGGGGAATTGATGGGTTTTTAGTTCTCAGTAGTTCCTATTGTGACATGAATGGGTTTACACTAGATCATAGGGGTCTGAATGGATTGTTGGTGCTTAATGGTCATTGATGTGGCATTGATGGTATTCTGGAGTATGATGGTATCTTTTTTGGCATGTATGGGTTGCTACTGGATCAGTGCGTGACTGCAGGTCCTGGTGAATGGATAGGTTATAGTGCTTTTTAGTCCCTACTATTTAATGGATTGGATATTATTGGTTCACTGGCATGGATGGGCTTGTGCTGCCTTGTAAAAAGAGTGGGTTGGTTTGGTGTGGGATGGATCCAGCTAGTGGGATATATTTTGTATTGATTCATTTTTTAATAAATGGTATTTTAATATAATTTTTGTTAATTTTGTGAAAATAATATTTATTATTATTATTAATGTAGTTGTATAATATTTCATAAATTAATAAATAAGAAATGAAATTTTACTATAAATATTATTTTATTCAAATAAAATTTATTAAAAAATATTAAATGTAGGTATTATTACCAATAGAAAAAAATTTCCTTATAACCTATTGATAAACATTTTAACCTACATATATAACAACTTTTATTATTATTATAATAAAACGTGATTTTTTTTCTATTAAAAAAACATTTATTGAGGCATTTTTAACTATTGTTTAGTGACAATTAAATATATGTCGGAAAACGTTTTTACAAACATAAAATATACTTTTACAAACTGATATTCCCTAGTTGGAAAATATGATATATTTTTTAGTTTGGTAATCACATAATCCATCTGCATGATCATGATTAGAACTCGTGAAGCCATGTTTCTTATGTTATGGATGGCTATCTTCATTTATTAGATGCATCATGTGAACATAGATTCATGATTTTATAGCATGTTTAATGGTGTTTACTATTCAAGTATGCATGTATATGTGTTCCTGATTATTTTTTTTAAATCCATAACATGAATGTATCACATAAACTAAGACAGTTGAAGGATTTGTGTTAATAATGGTTCGAATGAGGGAGTCTCTAGATGTTAAAACCGTTGTGTGATATTGTAAACATGGTCGGCTGATGGAGTCTCAGTTTGACTTTAATTTGGATTTTTCTGAAACTCGTGCATGGAATACCTATTCTATTTACATCATGGTATCTATACTATCATCTATTACAGGATGTATACATGACTATTTCATGTGTTTGGAGAGGAATTCCATTATAGTGATATAGTTGATTGAGTCTTGAGTGTTATAGATGGTCATATTACATGGCATATTAAATACAATTTTAGGCATTAGTAGTTTCCAAAATGGGAGTTTTTATTAAAAACTCATTTTATAACAGGGTATGTGGTAATTTAATCCTATTATTTGGAAGATATTCCTATGATATGAACTCACTACCACATTCTTATGATGAGTAATATACATTAGATAATATTTGTATAATATCATGAGAATGATTCCCTCAATATATCAAAGTCCATCATGTGATATGTTTTGTGGTGCCTCGTATGTGAACATGAAAAATTCAATTGTTCATGTTATATATATTTTAATGATTAATAAATGCATTTACCCTTAGTTTTATTTTTACATAAAATTAGAGGGAAATTGTCCCTTTATTGATATTAAAAATGATGCCATGTTTTAAGAATGAGAAAATAGGAAACCCATTAAAAACATTGTGGGAACAATAACATAAAAACTTATCCTAATGGGATGAAAAAAATACCCAATTGCCCCAAAGAATAAAAATATCAATACAAGAAAGATAAAAAGTTCCATCACCCCATGAATTTCAATGAATCTATGAAACTCATAAAAGATAAAGTGCCACCCCCTCTAAGAAGTTTCCCCATACTGGAAGTGCAATAAGGAAGTGCACCCCAAACCATCTCATAGAAATGTAGAGGGAGGACCAGATGAATGATTCCAACACATCTATATATATTTTGAATCACCGAGCTAAAAATACTTGTAAAGATATCAGATATTGTCAACCTATTATAATAGAATATCAATACCAAAATCACTCTAAAAATTCTAATTAGGGCACCCATTTTTCCAACTATAGGGATAAATATCTAGTTGAAGAGCATCAACATTCCCATCCCACTTTCAAGGACACCCAAAATTAGGTCAAGCAAGAAGATTCAAATCCCTCTAATTTCAATGTATAAAATTCCAAACTCCGTAGAAATATCTTGTACCCATAAACCAATATGATTATAAAATCATTCAAAAAATAAAATAAACTCTCAAAAAGAGTCATTGCCCTACAAAATTCCTCACCAATATGTGCCATCAACCATCATCCAACTCCAAAACGCATATGAAATCATAATTTCCAAGGTCCAACCATCATCAGGAAAAAATTCCTTCTGCAGTGGCGTCCAAAAAAATAAAGTTCCACCTAGAAAAAAACAGAGTGATACCTTAATACACCAAAATGAAGGAACCCAAACTGCCAAGTAGACATCATTCCAGCATAACCAAGTGTGATGTCGGATGAACGCATAATGTAAAGGTGGAAGACACCTTGAGATCTCGTCACCATTTCATAGATACAAATGAATATTGAAGCACAGAATCAAGCAGGGAAACCCGGATATGAGGAGAACCAGAGAAGAGGTAGCCGGACATGGAACCTCTAGAAATATAGTCCAACGTGCTTCCAATGAAATCATAGAATGATACAATCCCATCCCATAGCATTTGAATAAATCTAGAGAACTCAGATCCAAGAAGATCCATGTGAGAGAATTATAATGCACCATCAATCCCATGAGGCCTTTAAGAAATATTATTGAAGGACTACGAGGGAATACCCTACTAAAAGGAAGACACTCAAGGAGAGAAGGAATGAAAAAAATAAACAAATAATGAGGAAGTAGATTATTGTGAGGCATAGAGATGAATGAAAATGAAAAACCCTAGGGGAAAGGGAACTCTGCTTCTAGGAACACAACATCCAAATGTCCATGTTGATGCTACTAAAAGAAAGGGATGGAAAACAAGCCATCACCACCATGATATGATTAGAGGGAACCCCTATGATGGGGAAAAAAGATTTAGAAGGTTGGGAGATCCTGGAGAGTGATTAACCATCCATATATCGTTTTGGGAATGATTACATGATGCCTTCTCGCATAATATTATTCATTTATCCCTTATGTAGTCTTAGTATACTCAAATCTATATGGAAAACAAGACCTTTCCTATGTATACTTAATGTAATAATCATAAACTCATGATCTCCATTAAATATTTATATATGAAGTATCATATTGCGGTTACACATACATGATCTATGCCATGTTTGATAAACATGTTCCATCATTCAATATACCAACTTATTGTGCCTTAGATCATGTGATATTTATGGACTGAAGCATCCTCAAACAACTATAATGACTTAAATTTCCTAAATTCAGTAGCACTCTATATATAGAATATCATCTTCAACAAGTATAAGGAGATAATGAAGAGTAGTTTTACTTGATAAGGTTGATTCCATACAGATTCTAACATTTTATGAAAGTGAGGTAGAAACTAAACACAATAGTGGTGGGTTAAAAATTATAATTCTTCTTCATTGGGGACAACTCATTTCACATATGATTTTTCCAAACCTATGGACTCCATAGAAGAACATGATTTTAATCATCTCATTATGTATGGAAAATTTGAACATTACATTAGGGCATCCTAAGACATTTACGATACTATATGGAATCAAACTATATATAATGTGTTCATATCATCCATAGAAATATATTGTGTAATAGTGTATTATACACATATCAATGCATCATAATATTGATATATGAAACTATATTCTCATTTAGAAACTCAAATTTTATGGAATTGAAAATATATTTCTTTCGTTGGATAAATCATAGGGTCCTCTTCAAATGGAAATTATCTCCGATTTTTAATTATTCACTTGGATAAGTGGCAATTGTGATTCTATATTTCACATGATTATTTCTTGTACAAAAACAAGGTTTACATATTTATCTAAATATAGAATGTGAATCTCACTCTGACCCTATCCACAATCCACCTTCACAACATCACATGTGTACATATTGGATTATCATAATCCCACAATCTATATATATTCATGTTCATTTGATCTTTGTCATGGGATCCATCAATATTAATTTATAGTATCCCGATATACTATTAGTCATCTACCTGAAAAAAGAAGTTGTTTTCTGAGAAGTCTCTTGTGGCAGATGACCACTATTAATTCCATGCACGATAGGATAAATCTCCACCACCATGATGTTCTGAAAATAACAATGTGTGCCATCGTTTATCCATCATGTAAAATGAATATATTTGAATACAATAAATAGTTCCATTATATATATTTTAATTTACTTATTATCATTATATTAATTGGTGAAAATGTAACATTTATAATTATAATATTGACAATAATAATATTCTATTTTTGTGTAAACAATGTGATAACCCAAAACATCATTAATATATGTAATTATGCATCATGATCAAATAATTACACCTAAAATATTTTCATCCCCGAAAAATATTGACACACACTTTTAGTGGTGTCAATAATAACTTTCCAAAAATAAATTTTAAATGAATTTATATATATTTAATTATTCATATTAATAATAATAATACAAGAATATATAAGTACTATGGAATTTAAATAAAAAAATTATATTAAAATTATATATAAATTTATATTATATTTACAAATAATTATAAATAAATTATTTATTTATAATGAAAACTAATATATATTTTGATTTAAATTAAATTTTATTAAAATATATATTTTTTAATTTTTAGATATACATTTACTATATTATATATTTATTTAGATAAAATAATGAGGTTTTCAAAAATCCTTAAAGAAACATATCTTCATATATTTTATTGAATATATTATTTTTTTTAAATTCAATATAAGATATAAATGAACAAAATGACAAAATAAAGTAAAATATATCATAAAAAGAAAATTATTCCAATAAATGAATGGAACATAAAATGTACTATGTACATATGCACATAAAATACAGAACACATGATTAATGATAAAAAAATTTGTCTCAGACATATAAAATCATTAAATAATCTAGTTTATAAAAATTGAATGAATCGTATGGGGCTAATTAAAAATAATTTTAACACATGACCTTCTATTATAGTTAGTTTTCCTTTCAATCAATATAAAATATAACATAATGAAGATAAAATTATTCAAAATTTGGATTAAAATTATAAATAACAAATATTATAGTTTTATTTTGATTAAATTAATTTCAGTTTTAATTTATCATGAAAAATTAACTTAGGGTGAATTTCGGTTATTTATCAAAATAGTTGAATTTTTTGGTAATATTGAAATATAATGATTTTACAAATACATTAAGCTGTATTATGTTATTATGATAATATAATGACCGGAATTTTTATTAAACCATTTTATACTAATTATATACTTAGTGACAAAAATAATTTATTTCATAAAATGATGAACATAGAAATTTAGGTTTATATTTTTTCAAATCGGAATATTGTTTTTATTTAAATTGTTTTTTGTTAATATTTTTCTAATAAAATAGTCACAATCATAAATTAATTTTTTATTTGTGTTGAATGTAAAATATGTATGCTTTGATCTAACATAATTCAATTACTTTGATGAAAATCATTATTATCCTTCATTTTTCAGTTTATATTTTTTATGTTTAAAATATGATTTTTTTCTAAAAATGAGCATCGATATTTTTTGAAAACAGAAACTAAAAGAAAAAATTAACAGTACATGGAATTGAATCTTGTAAAATAGAATATATGTTTTTAATATAATTAATTAAAATTATGTAATATATTCAAATTGTGTTTTGGTATTATTGAATAGTAACAATGTTTAAAATATTACACACTAGATGAGGATAAAATAAGTTAAACGGGATAACAAAAAGCAAAATATATTCACGTTAACACAAAACACTATATTAAAACTCTTTTTTCATATAATTTCAATCTTAATACTTTCATCTTCAAATATATGATAATTAGCTACAACAATAAATAAATAACAAATTTATCATAAAATAATTCATCATGTATTTCAAATCTTTCCAACCACATCACATATAAAAGGGAACAACCTCACCAAAATTATCCACACATGTATAGACACTAACATAATGAACTAGTATTTTTAATCATTGATATTACATAATTTGTTCCAAAACACTTAAAACAATCCCAATGTAAATATTAGTTTAGGGACCTTGGAAATATGGAAACATGGAAACATATAAAATTTGTTCATAGCATACCCACCACGTCTCCCACCTATTTATTCAGAACTATAACCCTTTTTGACATATCAGTCCAAATAAATTTCTTCATATCCTAGGTAAAAGTAACATATGAACTGTTTAACATATATTCATAGATAGGGAAAATAATTGGGTGATCAATCATAAATTAACTATAAGTAATATCTATATAAAAAATAATTTTAAAATCATTTCAAGTGTAATAATGATCCAAATATTGTGTCATCTAATAAATCATTAGCGTACATAAAGAATCGAAGTACATATTCTGTGAGATCATAACATAAGTCATGTAACTGTGGAATAAACATACACATCCAAAATAATGTCCATAATAGTAAATTCATTACCTGCAAGGACATCTAAGTATTATTATTTAACTCCCCATACCTCAATAGTAGTCATGGTATACTCCCATTACCATATTAGTAGTCAAGAATCACTCCAAATACATTCATAGAGGAAAATAACTTTACCAAAAAAAAGATCACTCCCCATTATAACATAGTATATATCATGATATATAAATCCTTACCCAATGAATTGGAGGGAGATAAACTTCACCTGAAACATAATGAAAACCAAACATATGTGTGCCAAATGATCATAAATGAGTCATCATATCAGAACCCATTAAATGAATTGTGTTACATAAATAACATTCAATCATAAATATAAAACATTATTAGAGGGAGTAAAATGGACGAATTGAATCCAACCATTGTGAATCATACATAACATCATATAATGTCATATATGGTGTAAAATAATTTTGAGATATCCTCAAAATTATTATTATGAAAATAAACCTTCCTTTATGAAAAATTACATTTTTAATCAAAAAACATTTATAAATCAAATTTAAATGAAAATTACCTTGAAAATTTACAAATTAGTGGTTAAAAACTATTTTAGACATATTTGACTCCTGTTTTCCTTAAAATTGCATTGAAGATCAATAAGAACATGTTTAAAACATTTTCGGAAATCATTGATTTGAAGGAACCCTAATTTCAAAAATAAGAGATAATAACATTAAACAAAACATATAATATCTAAAAAATTATGATATTCATGGTAAATGATTGATAATTTATTTATATGAATCATTTAATTAAATATGTACACATAACACAATTTTGGTCTCATAGAAGGCAAATTGATGCAAAATTCCCTTAATGGTTAGGTAAATTGTGAACCATAAACCCAAAGAAAATGAGATAAAAAAGGGTTATAAAAATAACAATAAATATTATGAATAATACTAAAAAAATAAATTAGTGTATAGAATATACACTATATAAATGGAATAATTTTCTAAATAAGTCATATGTCCCACAAAAATAAAAGTTATACAAAAATCCATTACCGTATGTCTTGAATCCCATCGTACATGTGAAAACGTCATATAAAATAAATATAAATTTTCATAATTCTATTATATAACAATATTTAATTATATATTATTATATATGATTTAATTATTTCATTATAATACCCAATTATAAAAAATTCCATGTTAACATTACATTTCGGGTAATAACAAAGTTATTTTTCACATGTGTTCTGATTTGCTAGTGTTTTTCCTCGTACATACATAATGATTTACTAACTTACAGAATGCAAAAAATGACCAACAATTTAATCTATATTCTGAATATATATATCTTAATAATTATATTATAAATATAAATATATAAATTTAAATACACAGTTCATTGATACAGAAGGCCGTAAGTACGCATGAATGTTGTTTCCATTTTCATATCATATTGATATAAAGAATATAAATGTAAAATATATAAATATATACAATATAATTCAAGTAGTACTATTAATTAATATATATAATATAAGGTCATTAAGTCCATCTTTAATACATTCCATGTAATTTGTGAACAAATCACGTCACTTTGATGAGGTGGTTGTCCAGACGTTGACAAACGATGTTATCATATTACCTTAAATTGGAAATCATGACGGTATGTTTTATATAATAATTTCATAATAATAAACAATTCATTAATACCATATATATAATATAAAAATATTGTGCCCATCAAAATGCCCGACCATGAGTGGTGGTAAAGGAGAAACAAACAATATCAATTAGCGAGGTGATAGTTTTTCAAACACAAGCAAAGTAAGTTCGTTACTAATTAGGTGGAGGTGAGTGTAAGTGTAGGTATAAAACATATAATAAATAAATAATATTATTTTATGGATAAAAATTTAATTTACATAATTATGGAATATTAATTATTAATGTTGTTAAAGGATGAAATAAAATTAAAATGTTCATGGATGAACATTACATCTTCTTTAGATATCTATTTTCAATTATTACAAAAAGACTTATTTGGTTGGATTTCAACCAAATGTATGACATCTATTTTTTGTGAGGGGTTATAGGAAAATAAAATTAAATTGTATAGATTGACCAATATTTTCTAAAGTGTGAGTACAAGGGAATAAGTGGTTTCTTTTTTTAAGGGAGGGGAGGGACAATTTTGGAATTTTTGAAATGACCAATTTATAATAAATTTGATCTCATTAAAAGTAACTAAAAGTTCAATTTTCATGAGGATAAGAAAAATAGAGTTGGTACATTTATTTTTTATTTGTTTTATAAAAATTTAATTTCTGAGTTAATAGTGAAAAATATTGATTTTATACATACTGTCTATTTGATTACTTATAAGGAAATAGAATGACTCAAATATTTAGGAAACTTTTATTTTACGAAAAACCAATATTTTATATATAATATAATGCATTTAGAAATATAATTTTTTATGTCATGATCTATGATAATTTTTTAGAAATCTAAATAATTTTTCTATTCAAATAAAAAGTTTTTTGGTTCTTCTATTTTAATAATTTAATCAAAATGTTCCTTTAAATTTTATATTGGTTTTAATATTAAATAATTATTCTTTTACATAACTTAATTAAATGATTTTCATTTGAATCAACATTTTACATTATTTTTCTGTAAAATAATATTTATTCTGAGATAATATATTCTTCAACAACACATTTAAATTTTCATAGAATATATATTAAATGTTTTATTTATCATGTTAAAAAAATTATCCTTTCAAAATTGATTAAATATTTGAATTTTTTATTAAAAATGTTATTTAATATGTTCATCTTAATTTTTAGCCAGTATGAATAGTAACCATGGTATGGTTTTATAAACATAATTTTCATTAAAGTATGTTTAATGTGTTAAAATGACAGGATATGGAATCAAGATTAAAAAAAACATTATTAAATATTATAGAATTGTTTTATTTCTAATTTAATATAGCATATCATCCTAGATCACCCTATAAGAAAAAGATGGACATGTTTTTTACAAGGCCACATGTGCAAATTTCCATATGCTAGTGGAATCATAAAAGAATAGGGGGAAAAGGGTGTGTCTAGAGGGAGATTATGAAATATTATCAGAGTTATAAAGTGAATAAATAACAAAATATTGTCCCTATTCTTTTGAAATAAGTATGTAGAATCATAAATTATGAAATTATGTGATAAAATTGAATGTCGTAAAGGCCTGACAAACCAAGTCAAACATACAACATTGATATATCCCATGGGACTAACCTCATATCAATGAATTAAATAAATATAAATAAACTACAAAGAACTACTACTATCTCTAAGCCAAAACACATACTCTGTATCCACATACTATACTTTGTTACTCCACCCCAATCATAAAAATCAATTCGAGTGGCTCTTTTATATCAGGAAACCATGAGCACCACCATATCTAACGGGTTCCCAAGTTCAACACCAAATTAGACACATGTTCCATATGTGCATTAAATTTATGGTTTATTTGGTGAGAAATAAGTATTCGTAGGAAAACAACAATGGTGTACCTATTACCTTTTTACATATGTGAATTCTCAGATAAATATTATTTGATTAGTTGAGACAACAATAAAATGAATAAACCAAATCATTCACATTTGATCTATAAATTAGAGATCCTGATCGATTGGAAATCCCATGACATGAGAATTTAGTTGAACATCATAACCATTGAATCCATGTTAATTTCAATTTATCCTTAGATCTATGATCTCGATTCCCCAAACATGCATTGTACAATTCCCTAAATTTATCAATGAAGGCCATGTCACCACAAGGGGGTTATAGTTCTTATTCATTGGATAACCCGCTCTCACCTACAATAAAAATAATAATTTGTTAGGTACCAGTTTCTCATTTTTTAATTATATAATTGAAAAATATTTCATAACACTTAGGAAATGTGTAATAAATTACAATATATAGTTCATAGATCGTAGTCCTTAGGAATCAAAAAAATTAGAACGTGGATAATATTCAATGGAGATAAAACTAACGTTATATGTATGGAATTCTCTCCATATCTATGATAAAAAGTAAGTATCATTAAATAACAATCTCTACATCCCATTCTAATATTAGTCAATGAAATTCCATAACAGTGAGGCTATTATACCATAAGAAGTATCCTAGGTGTAGTATTGAGGAGATCATAATCAATCCACAGGGAAGTCAGTATCCCATGATTGGAGAAAATATTACCACCTAAAAACCTCTATCATCACCTAGATCATATAGTAGTGACCATCCATAGGGTGACACCCTAAATAACAATTGATTGGAGACACCCATAGAAACCTTCCTCTATAATCAGTAACCAAGGAGGAATCCAAATGATAAATGGGACATCCCATAATGGTAACAATAAAAAAATTAATATTCATAAGAAGTATATTATGAAGTACCAATAGGAATACCATGAATGTTCCAAAAAAATTTAGAGTCACATAATCAAGATCCCATCATATACCTCTAGTCATCCACATCATATCATCACATCACATTAGGCCATACGGGATATGTTCTGGGAAGTTTTTTTTAATAGTAGATGTTTCAATAGTAATTGTATGAATTTTTAAATGAATGATTGAGGATATTCAAACACATAAAACCATCACTATTATCACAAAAAATCCAGCATGAAGGTTGGGTATATGTTCTTAGGTGACACAATTTAGCATCTCTAACCACAACAATAATTCACAAGAAAATGATCGGCCAAACACTACGATCCCATTATGGATCAATATGTTAATACATGATAGAGTCTTCCTACAAAAGATCTTTTAGATCGACATATTACCAGAGGTATCCATATTAAAATCCCCAAAATCATCTTGTAAATAATGGACTCCCTCATGGGATACTTGAAATCAAAATAGAGGTAGATGAATCCATCTTGAGACCCTTAGAAATAATATTAAAGGGCAGGCATCCCAAAGGGGAGACTCTAGGATAAGTCATATGTGGAGGGATCCCAATATAGATACTTGGGGAAAAATTGGTATCTTATTACAACACCCATCACTTAGGTATGATATCTAATAAAACCATATCTAGATACTAATGAACTCCCAAAAAATGGCACACCTCCCAAAGGATATTCCCAAAAGGGAAAATATACAAAAATAAACTTATGTAGATGTATTATGGACCATTCTAGTTTCAAGGTTCTATTATATGATGTCATATACACCCATCTGTTCCACATCCTTATGTCATGATTAAGTCCCACCAACTAGGTACTCTCACATGGAAGTCACCAAATTAAGTCATTGGTGACCGTATTTCCATTCAACCAACTATTTCCACAACCATCAAATTTTTCTTCTAATATTTGTCATTTATAGTGGATATATATATTCTTTAATTATAGGAAGTACCTCTTGACTAATTCTATGACCCCAAATTGGTCATTTAATTCCATAAAAAACTTATGGATTTAATCATCATGGACAAATGGGAAAAAATACTAAAAATGGACTTCCCTATTTTCCAATTCTAAAAGTGAGTTAAAATAACATGAAAAACCTCAACATAATTTTAATAGATCTATATAAGGAATGTATAATAGATTACATGATATATACTTTAAATATCTACAAGGGTTTTACATTAGGGGGGACATGGAATGAAAATCCCATGTAAATTGCATGTTAATCATGTACATTCAATGTACTCTACATGGGTTACCTTCCCCTATTCTACACATTCCATGGCCATTTCATTTTCCTAGGTGTGTTCTTTAATGTACCATGCATCCCAGATGGGGTATATCTTTGTACACTAATGACAATTTGAACACACACGGGATACATGTCCTTGTACTCAGGCATGTTCCACGTAAAACCTCACAGCGTGTACTCTATGTGCATGAAATTTAATAATAAAAATAATTTTACCTTAATATTAATAATAATTTATCTATATTTTTGGTCCCACATAACTTTTGATCAGTATTTATAGATAGGAAACTGAATAAAATATAATGAAACACAAGTTATACCATGATAAAAATCGAATGGACCAATGGGGGGATTAACAATTTTAATTAGTCCTTCAAACATGTAATTATAAAATATATATAGATTCACAGAGAAAACATAAAAATTCATTAACTTTTGTGGAATCCACCAGAACTTCACCAGTTCGCACCTTCTAAAGTTGTCGTAAGAAAATCTGAATCCTCTGAAGCTTAGTGCCAGAACCTCCCTTCTTACACACACATATATAGATTTGTCAATATGCCTTAACTATCATCTATATTATTATGGAGTGTTCCTATTATTAACAGGTAGGAATCCAATTGAGATGAGGATAAATTAAATGGGAAAATATAAGAAATATAATTAAAATAAAATGAAAAGGTCCCTCAACACAACTTGAAACCCAGTGTGATTTTCTACCCTTACTAGAAAAAATCCCCCATTCTGGAGTCAATTTAAAATAATGGAATCATTATATAATTCTTAATTTATAATATTTCACTCAATGAATGATGAGAATTAAATTAATGTTTAAATAATTTTATTTTATATATTAATTATTCCTTGAAAATTTTAACTTCCCATAAATCCACTAAACACATACACTATGGTAACAAACATATTCTAAAACCAAAGAAACCATCCAAGACATTATCTTATATCATCAACATTTGGAAAAGACCTGTTTCCCCTCATGAAAATTTAAAATTAAAAAATTCCAAATTTCTACACAAATTCAATGTTTGAAAATAATCGGTATATAAAACCCAAAACCATAACCATTATAATCCCAGGGAATACCTATTTTTTAAAACATTCTATCCTTATGCCCTGAGCATCTAATCAACTATTACATAATGGCCATCCAATGAACTAGTATTTTACATCTAAAACTATCCCAACATGGGATAGTTTTAAGAGTGAGAAATCTGATACTACCTAACATTGGATTATCCTATAAATGAATCATAATAAAGATCTAAATTAAATGGACCGCACATTGTCCATTTTCAAATTCAATGACTAGTGTGGCAACAAATAGTTTTTCCGAAGCACAAACCCTGACATCAAAACATCACCTATTTTCTTCATCCTGATAAGGGTTTCCTTAGAAAACAGTAATATTAAACACATCATGTGGGTCACCACCCTATAAAGGTCAATGTTGGAGTCCCCAATATATGAATTTCCATTAAATGTTGTTGGAGAACAACCTCAACAGGTTCCACCTCCAATCATGTGTCATTCATTGATTTCCATTATCTCTTTCATGTCATTATCTGAAAATTATTATTCTATATTTGTCATTGAAATACACCAAATCGATTATTATTGTCCCATATATTACATATGGAATTTAATTATCTCATCCCATGTTCTGAAAAAGCTTTCAAATGACATCCCTTTTATATTTTCGGTCCTTGGTTCATTCATGGATACTCAGAAATTAACATTTTGAATAGTACCAAACAGAACCTTCTAGTACCAAACTCACAGAATACACGGAGTTTAAAATATTTTACGACTTGATCCTAACCTGGCTAATACTCCCATGAGTTCTATACTACAAATTCCAATCTTATTTGGATAGACATAACACTAGCTAGATTAATTGAGAATATTCTAGTGAAGTATTCTAAAAAACTAGGAACCTTGGCTGTGACATGATTTATAACATAAACTATGATAATAATGAATGGAATTAGACATCAACAACCACTTTCACATCAATATTCTATTAAAAAATCAAATGGTTAATAGGTCATGACACCTGAATGATCATATCCATAATATCTAATCCTGATACCCAATGACCCAATGTGATTTTACAGAAACCAATGTCATCAGCATTACTATATCAAAAAACAAGATTACCACCCATGAATCAGTTTCATCATGTGTGTACAACCATTTTCGTTACCTAAAAATTAATCAGCAAAACTATGTTGACCTCTATTTTGGGATTCCCTTGATCAAAAAAATAACAAACTCTCAGGCGTCTGATTCAAAACAATGGGCCTATAATAATCCCACATATCACAATAAATAGTGGCTAATAAAAAAGAAAATAGGTTATAAAACCTTTTCTAAAGTTCACACCCAACACCATGGTCATATATTTTGTAGAAAAACTCATTCTCTAGTCTTTGTGAATGGAATCTGAACCACATGTAAACCATTCTTATTGGAGTTAAGGATAACATTGACAGTCGATTTTACAAACCTAGAAACAAGGGATCTATTATATAGGTGGAAAATTTAATTTTATGGAGGGAATAACTATATAATATTTAATTAGTATCCAATTAAAATGGAAAACAAAAAAAATAGATAACATGAGGTTAATTATAATGGAATCACATGGAAAAACATCATCCAATAGGTTCGTTATCCTCTCTATGCATCCTTAAGAGGAACTGATGTCTAGAGGTTTAAGATATCAATGAATATGATAATAGATAAACCTAATTAGGAAAAAATATATGACAACACAACTCATGTTTCTAGTTCAATATGAGATATGATGGTTCCTGTCAGAATTTCATCACGATGATCTGATCAGATACCCATAAAAAATATTGCTTATGTAAACAATGGTAGCACACTAGATGGAAGAACTATATATAGACTGTTATGAACACCAGGTTAACCACACATGAAATGGATAATGTGAAAATGGGACATATAGAAAATAATTAGTTATTTGTTTTAGCTTTTCAGGATAAAAAATTAATCCAAAACATCATCCCAAATTATTTGTTCTATACAACATGAAAATTGTTCAGTTATGTAGAATATTATTCCATGATAAATAGAAAAACACTTTATTGGTGGATTATTGAACATTAAATAAAAAATAATAAGTAAAAAAGAAAATATTTGTCCACAACATGGGAAACATGGTCCATGCTTACCATGTATGGTCATTACACCTCTGGTGTAGATGGAACCACACCAGTGTAATCAAAGCCACATCACTTCATAGTATACTCTATGGTACCCTTAATTATGAATATAATGATGGTAATTTAACTAAATATAATTCCCCTAAAAACAATATAGTAATACAATATTTAGGTTTTTTGACACTTTTAATAGTTTCCCATGGTCATTGTAAATGTTTTAATCTTCCAACCTTATACCATGTAAACTTAATGTGGAAAATATTAATCATAATGAAATTACTTTTAAATTAGTTAACAATGAGAAAAAATGAATCCCATGAATGTCTCAAATGTTACAGGAGACAACAATAGTTAATAAATTACAATTTGAAAAACACATTTTCCGAACTAATGTGAATATAATATTCAAACCTATCATAAAAAACTAATAACATCATTCCCGTATAGATGGGAAATATAAATTCTTAGTAGAACAAATGTTCTCGACCCACCAGTCAAATATCTATAGTAGGTTAATACCAATTCTTAATATTCCTATATAACATATCCCAAATATTAGTGAAATAGAAAAATAACTCCTCTGATACCACATTGAAAAATCTTGGCTTTACTATCTCTATAATCAACCGTAGGTGCAGTTAGTAAAAAAGAATCAAGCACGCCTTCACATTCTCTAGAGTATATAAAAAAATTACGATGTCTTAGGTTTTGTCTATGTTTATACTATAAACTCATATCAGATAACGAAAATTGAATAAATAACCATGAATCATCAATAATTGTAAAAAAATATACTGTATAACCAGAAAAGACAAACTAATATATAAAAATATAGAATTAAATGATGGACCTAAATTCCATGTCATACATATAATATTGATCACCCATTAGGACAAGATCATATATAGGAATAAAATAAATATAATATCTATACAAGGATCTAATATATTATCTGATTGAAACCACATACCTATCATCCAAAGATTCTTTTGAGCTACACCATCCCATTCATATTTATCCACACTAGTGGTTCCACATGACAATACCACCATTTTCCTTTACCTACCCATCATGTATATATCCTCAACCTGAATGAATTTATATTTATTACACACAAATTATGGTTCACATAAAAGGAGTGAGAAATATATCTCAAAAGGACACCCCCAATGATGAAACCATATCAATATTCCATAAATTCATGCCAATGTAATACAGTCAGTCTAACAAAGAATCAAATGGAATGAATATATAATACTTTCTCATAATAAAATATTTAATTCAATATCCCGATTGGGTAGATTCCCCATCACTATGACATTGATTTGGATATCATGCCACTCAAGTGGTCTGCAATCCAATAGATTGTTAGGTCTGTGATCATAGGGGACCATACCTTCTTCGACCATATCTCGAATATTAACATTAAAAGATACAATATCATAGATAGATACATGTCCATACCATTGGATCATTATTAATTACGAATTATAAATAATATGAAGGATTCATGATATCGCTACGATATCATATAAATATATTGTTATGTTGGAAGTAATACCACTGAATCCATTTGTAATCTAGCGAAATATATTAGGTACAGTCCCTGACCTATTGGAATTCAAGGAAATAGAACAAGGATAATATCTATGGTGGATGACCCCATAAGATATGTATGGAGTACTCTCGAAATATGAGATAATAACTAAGTATTTTTCAATAAAAGAATCAAATGTACATTCCCAGTCATGTCTTGATAATGATTTAATGGGGCATCCACCAGAACCTTGGGGGTATCTTAGGAGTCATATGGGGGAGATCATCATTAATCCATAGTTGTCTCAAAATCTTGTTCACAATAGAACAGTCCCTTATAGGTGACCTCTAACATCACAAGGATCATATAAATGTATCCATCCATATGGAAACCAAATATATAAAAGTGTAATAAGATGAACTCAATATCAAAAATAAAAAATACCTATGTAGGGAGGAATCCCAATAAAACATCGTGCATACAGTAATATTAACATGAAATCAGGTTATGTTTATAATATATATCCTCTAAACTACAACTGGGAGTCCATATAAATTAATACCGAGTAAGATATGATCATACAAAAGATCCATGAAAGAAATTATATTCCTCCCCATTATAAAATCAAATTATATCAAGGCCCATGGGATATGATATATGATGAAAATATTGAATTATAAATGAATCAATTTTAACTAAGTGAATATATAAATTATAGAACGAGGTTTGAAAATTTCATAAAAACAATACAATGAGAAAAACCCCTTGTACATATATGTTTCTAGGGGTTATATGATTACACCAACAATATATCTATTGAAAAAACATAATTAACTAGCTCTAGGTCAATCAAATACCAAGGAACTCATTAGTGAACCATAGGTCAATACATAACTGAGAAATCGAACATGATATCATCAAGGTCCACATATTAGTAGAGGAATCCCTCTTAGGATCCACTATGTCATTAACTAATTTAATGAATTAATCCTGAGATTATAATAATGTTTAAAATTTTGTTAAATCCCTCTTGGGACTCTCATAGGTAATATAAAAGCAGAATAATCTGATAGGTGATCCTCGAGGTAAGACCACAAGTGGAGGAATCCCTCTTTAGAACCACTGTTACAAACTGTCCACTTGATTTAATATTTTTCTATTAGGTAACATATCCAAAAAAATCCACTAACAAATCCTCACCAATCATGCCAAAAAGGGAACACATTATATCGAATATTACCCCAATTAAATATAAAATTAATCATCTATATAAGGAGATAGACCGTGGGCAATCTCAGTATTAAGGTTCCACCCTAGAGTAGCTCGTACAACTAACCTACCCATGTTTTTATGTTGTGTGTTAGTTCCACCAACCAGGGATAGAGGAATGAATTTCCATTGAAAAATACATTGATAACCCCAGAAATGTCAAACAACCATTTCCATGACCATCAACGTCATCATATTCCAAATATCACTTAATGGAGAAAAATGTATTCATTTATTGGGGAAAGAGCCTCTCTATATGGTCTCTCACCCATAAAACCCATTAAATGTTTTGAAAACACCTTGAGGGTTCTAGAATCAAGAAAAACATATAAAAATACTCAAAATGGACTCCACTTTTCTCCAATATTATCACTAGTGAATAAATAAAAATATCAAAGGGACACAAAGGACCAATACATGACATCTATCGCTTCATGAACAATGGGTATTCTTAAATCCCCACATTGGATTGTACAAAATCCATTAATTGAATGTAAAACTAATTTTCTTAGAGAGTTATTCATTCAAATTGTTTTTACTCCAATATAGGTACCTACACATGTACCACACATTGAATTGCCATGTAATTTTCATAGGAGTGTACTTTTAGATATCAAGCATCCAACACAGGGTCTCACTAAGTGGAATAACTAACCATATACTCATACATGGGTTTCATGTCCATTTACATGATCTTATATTGAGTGACACTATATAGTGTTCGCTGAAATTACATTACATGAACATAGAAGATGTAATCTTTCTCAGATAGAATAAAAAAAAATTATGTGTTCATGATGCTAAAAGTTGTGAGATCTGGAATTCTGAATTGGAAACCATTGCATACATCCATAAGATCTATTTTTTATGGTAAAAAATTGGTCAAACCCCTCTGGGACCATAACATTTATAACTGATTAATAAAAAAAGATCAATAAATTTTAATGGATTTGTAGTTAAATCATAAAAAAAACTACCTTTTGGTAAAAATAGTCAAAGCATCACCCATTTTAGTGTTCATTAGCAACCAAATAATGTTCTGGATCCTATCAATCTCCATTGTGGAACCTACATTCTTTTCACTCACTAAATATCCTTATCCACCTCCCTTTTCTCTATTAGCAACTAATAGGGAGACCCCCCCACGGGATGTTCATTAAAATATTGAGGAGAATAGGAGAAATGAAAAGGGACAATGAAAATGAATAAAATAGAATGAAATAAGTGTTTTGGCCTAGCCCTAGTTATAAATGTGAGTTTAGTCCTCAACTAAGGAAAACCCATTTTATAGGCTAGATGGAGAATACATTATATCTATAGAATTCTCAATCCAATAGATATTATATAATGAATTTGTGTAAATAAACTTGTAATAAATTAAGTAAATAATAATTATTAATTATTCCTTAAAAATATGAACATATCATAATTCCAGTAAACCCCTGTTATAATGTAAACTACGTATTCCAAGACATATATAGTGGTTAGTAAAATTATCACTGATATTCATCATAGGTAAAAGACCATTTTACCAATCATGGGTATCTGAAAGTAAAAAAATGAAATTTCTAACAAATATCACAGCCCAAAAAACACATATCAATAGATATAACATTATAATATTTTAATTTACCATTATTTTGATCCAATATAATTGAATTAATGAAATAATATATAATAAATTTTCATTTTTTTACAAGATATCATCCCACATAAATAATAAAAGAGAACCTCATCACCCCCAATCTCTACACATTGTGAGCCACTTAGACAAACAACAAAATACAATACCTTCGATATTTTCATTTTATTGGCATAGAGTACCTGAAGTCCAAAAAATAATAGATTACGACCTCTTATATCATAAGCCCTATGAGGTCAATAATGGAAGTGGTATATGTTATTTATGGGATTTTCCTTGTTTCATTCTTACTAAAAATTATTTAAATAATCAATAATATTGTTAAAACTAATATATTTATATATTCACATAAATAATATGTTTTTATGTTAATATAAAATCTTTTTTTCTATCTCCTTTATATACAATAGAATATTATTAAATCACTCAGTGCATATATGACCCACCATCTACCCATATAGGTGTAATTCATTTCATAGTACAACCTTACATGGATTGATATAAATAAGAAAAATATTAAATTTAATTGAATTTAAGTCATAATTATGTTATTTGAAATAAAATATATTATCTATCATTTTACTCTTTAATCTAGTGGAAAATGATAGTGTCGCTCATTTTACATTTGGACAACCACATTTATGATGTGATATGATTTATTTTTCTATGACCAACTATCATGGATGATTCTGAAATTATATAAAATGATAATAAAATTTATTAATGAAATTATAAAAATTATATATATAATCGAAACATTACATAACACTTTGGGTCATGGATGACATATCAATGCAGTTTGGGAGAAATTGGTCAAGCATCCTAAAGTTGAAATCATATGAAATAACTATGAAATAAATGTAATTAAAATGATATGAAAAGAACATTAATAAATGAAATACTGATTAAATTTTTATTAATCCATTCTATTATGTATATAAATTTATTATAAAATTATATATAACATGTTTGACTAAGAATGAATCCAAGGTAAGGGGTTTCTAAACATTATTCCACTCCATTGAGTAATATTTTATATTTTGGCCTTATTTACGTTAAATGATGTCTATACCTTCCATTTGAAATATTATATCATTAATTTATATTTATTCATTATAATTAATTTTGAAATAATTTTTTTCATTTTAATTGTATTTTATTTAGAACCTATTATACCTATCATGGTTTATTTTATAGGAAAAATTTTATTCTTGATTTTTAATGATTAAATTTTTGTTTGAATAATTATATGCTATTTCTCTAACTAAATCACATATATTTTATCATCCTCTTCTTAATTATGTTATTTAATTGTTTTTACTCAATCATTTATTCTCCTTTGTATGAAAACACATAAATAATTTTTTTGATGGAAAATATTCCACATTTCATATTTAATGTCGTGAATGTTTTTCGTCTATTGGAACAATAATCAATTATTATATATTTTGTATTTATAAAAAATGTTTTATTAACATAAATATAAATACTACCTTATAAATTCTCCATAATGGTTAAAATGGAATATATTTATCGGTTTCTAAATAAATTATTTTGTATTTCCAAAAAATTATGAATAAAACTTTTTAATCCAAATAGAATTATTGACTATTCCAATATCTATTGATATTATTAACTACTTATATTACTATAAAAGATAAAATGGGTTTTCAATGAATATATCTTTCTCGTAATTATATGAAAAATAATTATAATAGAAAGAGAATTGTTTTTTAAAAGATTTTAATTTTTTGGAAATGATACATAACATTGGTTTTACAAAAAATAACAGAATATTTAAGGAATATTATTTTTGAAGTGTCTCTTACACATTAAAAAATAATTTAATATATAAAATCATTTATTTAAATCCATAAATTCTACCAAATTGTTGAAAATTTGTAATTAATTAATGATTTGTGGTTTATACCCTTTTTATGATCATTTTCTTCATTGCGATCATGTTTTATATCACTCTCTAATAATAATTTGACATCATTTTTCTATTTCAAGTCCATATTTTAATTATCATAGATTTATTCAATATCATTAATGTTATATTGATGTTGACTCTTCTATATTTCATTTCAATATATTTTATTACTTAAATGTGGCTTAGAAATAAATTCATTTCTTTTATGTTATAATTATTCATGATCCATATTATTGATTAAAGAAAAATATTTATTTATGGATATGAAATTTTGTCTACTTTTTATAATACTGATTCCTTATATGAGGAATTGAATTAAAATTTTAACTGACAAGTATGCCAAATTATAGATAAACCCTTGATTTAGTCGATGGTTTATTGATATAAATATGTTGTAATTCCATATTAGTTACGTATTTTGTGTATACCTTCCCAGTAATAAAAAGTGTACTTAAATAAGGCATTGAAATTATGAGTCATGTTGTTTTGGCATTATAAAATGGTGATAATTTCATCAATTTATATAATTTCTTATTTAGTGTAGTGATAATTAAATTATAAATATTCATGTTTTTATTAGTTAGTAATAGTTATATTTCAAGCTCTATATATTTTTTAAATGAAATATTTATTTATTATTAACACATCCAAATATTTATTAACTATCTACTCATGGTATATTACATTTCATTATTTTCCATACTAAACTTCTAGGAACCACCTTTATTATGTTTTCATTTCTATTAGATTTGAAGAAGGAATAAATGAATTAGTTTATAAGGATACAATAATAATTTACATAAAAGGAGGTATATTTAAAATTTAATATTGAAATCATTTATTTATCTAAATTCCTAAAAAATCAAATATTTTTAGTTTTTTTATTTGTGATCTTGTGAATTTTATATAAATAATAAAAATTAGAAACATGTTATGGGTTTTGGGAGTTAGAACATTAAAACAATGATTGTGTCATGGGATGATTATTGTATATGTAGTGTATTTTTGTTTTCATGGAGATAAATGGGTAATTAATCCTAAAATAGGAAAGAAAATAACATATATTTTAAAATAATTTAATATTATCATAGTAATATTTTAAAAAATGAAATAAATTTTAATGACTGGTTTATTTTCAATAGAAAGCAGTTTTATTGTTTTTTATAAAGCAATTTTTTATATATATGGTTATGAGAAATTTAATATATTTTAATGAATTTTATGTAATGTGTAGTTTTGATGATATTATTAAATTATTTTATGTCTTGGACAAAAAATACTAATTTTTTATAAGGTTATGGTAATACTAGTCATTATGACGGTGTCTAGGAGAAATATAAAGAAAAAACGATGTGGTAATGATGTATTTCGATTAAACTATTTAGAAAAAGAAATGAATCCCTTATGTGTGCTGAGATGAAAATGTAGAAAAACGGTTACATTGAAGTGATCTAATTTTATGTGAATGAATAATGGTCAACTATGTGCTTTAATTACACGACATTAATGAAAAATCATGTGGCATTCAATTTTTTACTCTACAAAAATTTGGAGACTGAGTAACATATGGAATAAAAATATTATAATGATACTTAGAAGAAAATATTATATTATTTAATATTCAAATTATATTTCATTAAAATATTGTGGTATAATGTAAAAATAATTACATGTCATTTATTAGGTTACATTTTATGGATATTTCAATTATGGTGTAAATTATTTAAATGAATTTTCTTTAAATAGTTTCTATATAAAATATATTCCTTAATATATGATTATTTTATAATTCCCACATATACATTTTATCATTATTAATGGGATACTATATTTGTTCTACAAATTGGGAGTGTTTAATTTGAAAATATTTCAATGCTTGTTTGGGGCATGTAATTAAATTATTTATTAAATGTATAGAAATGAATATATTATTTAGGTAATATAATAAATTGATAAATTAATATGAATGTCTTGTTTCATATAAAATTTAGATATAAAATATACAGTGTTATGAAATTTATCCTTTTAATGGAGAATAAATAATTAAAAGTACAGGATTAATTAATGATATTTTAAATTTAAGGATGTAGTGAATAATAGTATTTATAATTTTAGGGGTTAGATTATTTTTAAATCTATGTTACTATGGAATTCTAAAAGAAATGTCTCATTTAGAAGACTATGATAGAGGGAATTTATTTCTAAGGAATATATTAGTAAATATATATTGTTTCTTTTTTTAAAGATGCGAATTTGTTAAATCATTATATGAAATAATTAAAGAATTCAATGATGATAGATTAATTAAAAAAATTTACTTCTTTAAATTAATGAATTATCAATGGTTTTTTTTCACTAATCACTGCAAGGATATAGATTCCACCCCATAGTGGTGATCCTTAAGAAATTCATATTCAAATTTGGTTTATTTTACATTCATATAGTTAAGGGATAATATTTAAAAAAGTTAATGGTTATTCACTCTAATAATTACAATAGGTTTATTTAACAAAATAAATAATTAAAGATATAGTAAGAATCCCTCAATGATTACATACTCATAATTTTATCTATAACTATTCCCTGGAAGAAAAATTATTACTATAGTAGGTGGGTTCTCTATATCAAAAAAAAGGTAAAAAAATTATTATATATAATTATTTGTTATTATTTTTACAACATATAATTTTATAATTGTTATTATTATTAAATTTTTATTTCATTTACATAAATCTAATTTCCATTTTATGAATTATCATTACATGAAGAATATAAAATCATCTTAAAGATATGATATCGAGGATTTTCTTAATATTACCAAAATAAAATCTAAAAATATTAAGGAATAATATGTTATAAAAGTTACTAATAGTAATAATAATATTATTATTTATAACAAAGTGGATTTTTTGATCTAGTTTTTTATTTTATAATAATTTCACTTGTATATTAGACTGAATATATTTTATCAAAATTGACATATGATTAATAATAATTAAGAATTGAAATTTTATAATAATTAAGCAAAAAGATTCTTTATATAAATTTTATAATATAGTACAAGACCAAAAGATGAATGTTATTATGTTTTTTTATCAAGATCAATGACATTTTATGAAATCAAACTTGCCTTGGAGGATTATATCGTAGATGTAATTTTTTGTAATATTCATTGATATATTTTTGTTATAAAGTACACTTGTTTTGAAGATAGTAATTGAAATAATCATTCATAATATGACCATTAAAATATAATCATTTTTGATTCTATGTAAAAGGATTAGTCATTTATAATGAAAATTAATTTTGAAAATTATATATATTTTTTAAAATAATTATTAAATGAAATTATAAAATTGAAGAGTTTTTATGGATAATGTGAGATATTAATTATATTAAAATAATGTTCAAATAAATATTCATCTTAGTTATAAAAAATTTAGAATATTAAGATGAAAATATAAAGTACAATTTACATTCAAATTCTTTATCATTTTATTTATTTAAAATTTACCATTGATTTACAAGAGATGAAAAATGTTTTAATTAATGTTAATGTCCATGAAATAAAACATCAATGAAAATATGGTATAAAAAAAATATTTTAAAAAATATTCAGAAATATTTGAAATACATATATTGTTTTCAAGATGATAATTATGAATTCAATCTATAAATAAGTGGAAAAAATACAAAATATGAGATAGTGTGTTAGTTTATGTTGGAGTCATAGAAAATTAATGAAAAAACATGCAACATATTTAGCATCATGATAATTATTATAAAAAACATGGAGAAAATATATAAAGAAATATAGATAATATATTAATTACATAATTATTTTATTTTCATGACCAGAAAATAATTAATTTTAATGATAAAAATATTTATAATAATAAATATATGAAAAATTAAATTAATGAAGTTAAAAATTAATTTAATAAAGTAAAAATACTGATAAAGGATATAATATATTACAGTAAAATTGTAGTATCTCTGAAAGATCTGATAATACATGTTTATAGAATCTTAATTAAAAGGATAATTTGATCAGGTAAGTGTACGATAGATGCATATAACAAAAATATATTTAAGAGAATAATAGACGATTTTGACAATATGAAAAATGTAAATTGTATATCATCACAAGGTTTTATAAAGTTAATTATTAAGTCCATGAATCTAAAATACTATATTAATTTTCAATTATATTATATAGTGTGAAATATTTGATTAAATTTTTTACGAAATGTAAATTTTTATAGATAATTTAGGTGAAATGTATATTTTTTTTTATATTGTTCAAAAGATTCTGAGAATATTTTTTTGTAAGAGAAAAGTTATAAAAATAGATTATAAGAAAATATATTTGTAAAAAACTTTTATAAAAAGAAAATATAAATATTTTTAAATTACGATCACTAGTAATAATTATCGTCTAAATAAAAGATAAAAAAATTTCATTCCTGAATACAAAACAACATTTTACTAAAATTATATGTAACTCTTTACAATGAGTAAAATCATATTTTTTTAAAACTTTTAGAGTTGTTAATGGAAGAAACTACATATAAATAGGGAAAATATTTATTTTGTATATTAATATAAGGAATAATATTTTTACCATTTCACTCAATATGATGATTAACATTATTTAGAATAAATTAATTTTAATTAATTCAATAAATCTAATATGTAGTATAAATAAATATTTAATATATAGAAGAAGAAGATAATAGATTTTATCAAAATAGTCATATGGGTAATAAATTATTTTCTAGTCTTCTTGAATAGTGAGATTTATTTTTTTTACCATAAAATATTCTTATATATGAAATTATTATTTAAAAAATAATAATTTCACCTATTTATTATTTCACATGAATAAAAAAACAAGTAAACCATTGACCCCTAAATAAATTCTAAATGTAGTATTAGAAATTTTATGTCAAAAAAATATGTATTGTTATAAAAAATTCATTATCCAATAAATATAATTTCTATTATTAATATGAAATAATTGATGAAAATTCCATTGGTGTACCTAAATAATTAATAAGATATATTTATTCTTTAAGTTGTAAACATTCTGAAATTTGGATTTTAAGGTGTTATTTATCAATAAAAATATATGTTGTAAAAAATATATTATTTATATGAGTAATTTATTTACACAAATTTTATTAGTAATTTATTTGAAAAAATGGAAAATAATATGTATTGCATTATTTAAATATAAATTCATTTAAAAACAAATATCATTATATTTTTATTTTCTCATATAAAAGTTAAATTCTAATATTATAAAACAAAAATTTCCTAAAATAAGATTCATTTCTATATTAATCCTGTTAATATTATATTAATAATAATATTTGGTATTTTCATGAAATCGTTTTATATTTAGTTGAATAATAAAAAAATACCAATATTTTGAAAACAACAAATTTTATAATATAACCATATTTTTTCAACGACTTATATTTCGTTGAAATATTTATATAATATATTTATATATATGTAAAAAAATTAATTTATAATTACTATATTGAATTTATAGAACTCACATATATATTTTATGAAACATAAATAATATTATAGTTTATATAATAATTTATTGGATAATGATAAAAAATAAGTTCATATCATTAGTTTAAAATAAATCCTATAAAAAATTATTCTAATTTATATCAATATTATCATATTATGTAATAATTCAAATTTAAATTTTTTTTATAAATTTATTTTTATAATCACTATTGTTAATGACCATGATAATAGTGAATCTTCTATTATCTATTAATGGATTTATTAGTAAGTTGTAATTTTTTCTATTCAAATAAGTCAATAAAATGTGAAAATTTAAAATAATGTACTTTTAATAATATATATGAAAAATTATCTACGATTGAATTGGTAATAAAAAGTTAATATCAATAGGAACACATAATGTTGAAAGAAACATTTTTCTATAAAATCTATTTTATATATGTGAACTCAATTGTTTTAAAATATTGTTTATCATATTTAAAAAATCATTGATATTAAAGTAAGACTAAGAAGAGTATAGTATGACATGTTTTTAGTTATATGTGTTATTCAATTCGGTTATTAGACCATATGATACTTTGGTAAAAACCACTTACCCATATTAAAAAAATAAAAATAAAAAACTAATGACATCCAACTTGATTAAAACATGTGTTTAACTAATATTTTGAGTCCCCATCAACTGAATATTAAAACAAAATCCATTATTTCATAATTTCGGAACCATTTTATCTTGAACAGTGTCATTTCATTATTAAAATATAGTGGTTTTTCTCAGAAGTACCCTCTTGGTCTCTTATAATATGGGAATCTTTCACCCCCTAACTCCACACCTATTCATTTGATTTTCATCCAAAAATAATAAAATATTCCTCTATGTGAATCCTATCACAGTTTCATAATTCTTTATTCCCAATAAGTAAGGCTAATCCATTCATTTATAAAGAGAGTCAAAATATAATGTTCATGGTACCCAATTAAGTATAATATTCCCCTAACCTTCCATTCAAAATAATTATCTAAATTACCTTTTATAAAAATAGTAATATAAGGAACTAAGTATTATTAGTTTATGTTTGTTTTATAATATTAATCTCAAAACTATTTTTTTTCCATTCCATGAGATTAGTAATACAAAAGTACTTTATCTATGTGTTATTTAGACTACCACCTCTATGAAATAAAATTTTCATCTTCATCAATATTATTAATAGAAACCATATATAGTTAAATTAAATAATAAAATATTAGTTTGATCATTTTTATTAAATTAGGATGAAATTATAAACTTATTTTACCAAACTTATCCATCAATATATAGCATGTTCATGTTTGGGGCTTTTATAACCACAATTTTGAACAATGATAAAAAATATATCATGGATAATTTTGGGAACATAAATACTAATATTTCCATATGTATGTAATAATATTCATATTGGTTTATATATAAGTAAGTGTTCCATTATGTATTTATTTTATTATTAATACATTATATTCTATTTTAAAAATAACGTAAAAAA
The DNA here is from genome assembly GCA_963277665.1 of Viscum album. NCBI lineage: Eukaryota > Viridiplantae > Streptophyta > Magnoliopsida > Santalales > Viscaceae > Viscum > Viscum album. Next base: position 195,853,783 of record OY728121.1, on the reverse strand, counting down.
ACCTACACCCATACAATTTTCGTACAAACATAATGAAAAACTATATAATTGATAACTAAAAGGTGAGAAAAATTAATTGTATTTGAGTTTAATATTGAATAATATTTTTCCAATGATGGAATATAATAAACAATATTTTACTGTTTTGATAGTAGGCATCTGTGTAGAATAAATTACTAATAAGGTGAGAGTTTCTTTTCACAATATTTACCTATTGATACATCTTTCTTGTTATATAACATGTTCACTTTTGTATAGGGTTTCTAAAAAAATTAATCTTTTTATCGTGGAATTACATATTTTAATGCTTTTTAAAATCTCATTTGACATCATATCATTTATGGGGTTCATTATAAATGTTACTCAATCATCAATAGTTTTATTTACTCAAATTCATTCCCCTTAAGTCATAAATTCTCTACATGATAATGATATTATAAGAAATTTTTATACGTAAAATAAAAATTCTCTATTTTATTTTATCATCATCTATGGTAAATTACATAAATTTATCAATATAATTTTTCATTATGGAATACCATCCCAACTAAATAATTGACATTGTAAATAATTTAAAGATATTTTTATTGAAATTCATATTTAACTTTCAGAAAAACATTTATCCTATTTTGGGGAACTATGATATTGAATATTTTATACGTTTTTTTAAATATTTTTACCTCTCTTCCAAAAAAAATTATAATACTCTTATCATGATGTGTGTTTCTAGAAAAAATTATTTTAGAATGGAAAATATTTCCTTTCTTATATTGAAAATCTAAATATTTATTTTCATCCAAAAATTTATTTGGATTTAATTTGTGTCTATTAATTGATATATTATCGAAGCTTCTTTATATAATTTGACTAATTTAATGCCTACATTTTCAAAATAACTTATGATTGTTACTCATTAATGTTTTTATTTATAATAATACTACAATCATTCTAAAATAAAATTTTATGTTTTATTCAATGTGAATAGATAATTCCACCATCATTGTATTATCTATGAATACTTCCAATTATGACTTCATGATTTCAGAAATAAATTATTATATACACAATCTTTTAAAATTAATATTTTCAATGACTGAGGATAATAATTATTTCTGAAGTGATTTTTTCTAAAACTAATTAATGTGTTATTCAACAAATTCCATTTCATTTTACAAATAATTTTCTCTTATGAGTAAATTTAAGAAATTATAAAATCTATCTTATAAAATGGGAATTATTCTTTTCTTTGCTTCTAATTTATTTTTTGGGAAAATACATATTCATTAATATCAAATTATTACATTAGAAATATAATTATTGAATATATCAATAAAATATAATGAAAATATAATTATATGAATATATGTATTAAAATTATAATTTTCATAATTTAATTTATTAATGAACTAGATTGAATATTCAAATAAATTTTTAAATATTTTCAAATTTTTAATACACAAAATCGTGTTTGTAATATTAATTTGTGTGTAAATAATAATGTAGCACAATAAATTTTTCATCATTAAAAATTATTTATTTTTCAATTAAAATATTAATTTGTCTTAAATTATAATCTTCCTACAAATTAATTTTTATATTTAAATTTAAAATTAAATTAATTGATTGTATCAAATAATTTCGGAATTTTTTTTCATGGGATGGCATTTTTTTGCAATAAATTTTATTCATTGAAATATTATTAATGTTGTTCATTATAGATTTTGTAATTTTTTATATTTTTATTATACCAAGGACTAAAGCCAAGTTTCATCATGAGGGTTCAAGATGACCCTTACATTTTACCCACTAATTATAATTTTTGAAAATAAGTATTGTCATGGATTGTATATATGATTTTTCATCTAGATGATTGGTTGGAATTATGTTTAATCCCTTGAGATATGTTGACTTTATTTTGATCATATAATTTTTAGAGGAGTAACCACATGGTGAAAATGTTGAAATAAAAAAATAATAATTCACCCAATATTAGAAAATTGTCAATTGAAATAACATAACCCATTCATATCCAGGAAACCATTTGGGTATTGAGGAAAAAACTATGGGAATTCCACCAGACTTATTATCAATATTTATTAACAAACACACAAAGGAAAACACTATAGTGTTATATTAGAATATCTTTTATTGACCAATAGACGAAATAAATTTGAATTAAAAATTTCATTTATAATCTTATATTATCTGTGATGAAGATTATCCATCTAATAGAGAATGATTTTTAAAGAAGTTATTCAACTAAGATCGAGTATACTAATCAAAGAAGGAAACTGATTTTAGGAAACCAATTAAATATTGGTTTCCAAATGAAGAATTGTATATATGTGGACCTAATAGAGTAAGCATGTTTCATGATATTGGGATCCATGATCAACTATTTTGATCTTAATATTGTTCAACAATTATTGAATACGATCAATAGAACTAGGATAATGATGAGGATTTCAATTGGGATGAATAACTTTGGTTTTCAAGAACATGATACAGTTGGATAACATTGATGAAGATGAACCCATGATTTATATGATGAAAATTCATTTTTGAAAGGTGTTTGAAAAAGAATATTATCTAATTTGACATTTCAGAAATAACAAGACGATACAAGGTCTACTAAGATCTAATTTGTGTGTAAATAACGAATCAAGGAGTTTGTGATGAGCCAAGAATGAATTGAAGATCATAAGATCTTGGTCTTGAAAAATATATTTTTTTGATCAAATTTAATCAATAGGTGAACCAAGAATAAATTTATGATTAAAGAGGGATTTCAACTTTTACAGGTGATGAAGCCAGATGATGCAGTTGATCACATTTAATATTTCTGAGGGATTTCAAATTGTTGATATATGATCGTATCAGATGTAGGGATATAAGTTATAGTTTTATAATGTATAATATGGAGCTTATTCTCCGAAAAAAATTTGTTGACTCAATTATATTATCATGGGTGATAAATTTGAACAATGATAAAATGGCTCTAAATTATTATAATTGTGGTTCTGGGTATGCGATGAGAAATTACTGTACGAAGTGACTGATAACTAATAATGTAAAGAAAAAATGAACATTTCTAATGATTTGTGATGATGGATTGGGTAAATTTCATTTAACTATGATGATATCATTTGGAAAGAATATTATTTTTAAAAAATAAGGATTTAGTAGTTCCCTAATTTTATGATTATGTAGTTTACCTGCCATGCATGATATAATTTTTGATTTTATGTAACAGATATTATATTTTTATCAAGACCATTTTATATATTGAATATTTTTACAATTTATGGGTCGATAACTACGGTCAAAATTGTTTTTTTTATTCTTATGAAAGTAAATTTATGTTGTTTTAGACTACGTATGGATCCAATTAATGAATTAGATGAAGACGGTATGAATAAAATATGTAATAGAAATAAGAAAGTTAATTTTTAATTAATGTGTGAGTGAAGATGTGGTGAAATCATTATTGATTCCCAATGATTATTTCTGAAAAATAATTCAATCTTCTATAATATATTTGACTAGAAAAGTTAATATTTTGTAAAATGGAGGTGACTAAACATTTAAACCTCATTGGTGGTGATTTAATTTCTTAACTATGAATGTTGAGAAAGGGATGTGAAAAAACTTAAATGAATGAAAATACATAAACATCAAGATGAAATTTTTAAAGGGAGAATTGTTCTTAGAGATCATACATTTTCCCTAGGAAATTTTATATGATAGGATACCTCTATGCATCATCAGAATAAGTCCCATCGATAATAAAAGGTTCAACAATGGATGAGATTTTTTTTTATTTTTTTTCCTAGGGGTGATTTATTTTTCCCTCTATTAATTACTAATTATTATAATCGTTCTGAAAAAAATTTATTCTTGGTGTAATTTAATTCATAGATGAATTTGTTATCTTGAAAAATTAATGTTGTGCTTAATTACATTTCCAATTTTATTTAAAAAATCTCACTTATACAATGTCATTATATTTTTTAACTTCATAGGAATTCTCTAATAATTAATTATCATTGAATCAAATTGATAATGTTGGAATCAATGTATTCAAAATTCAAATTAGGTTCATGAATAAATATTTCAACCATTTTGATTAAATAATTAATGAATTTTTGCAAATCACTCTTCTAGAAGTCGAGAGATGTAGTTGGTGAAATCTATTCATGGGTGATGGTCTAAAATTATTAATTTCAAATGAATGTAGAGCTATATTTTAATCATCCAATTTTATTATTCACCATCCCACATGATGGATAATATTTATTTCATTACTATTTTTATATATCTATATTTTTTTCAATGATATACTCATATTTTATTTTTATTTGTTTTTGAGATTTTATTCATATTAAGAACATTCATGTCAATACCTTCTATTGGGTTCTATACTGTACTCATAATTCAAAGAGTGTTGGATTGAATATGAAAATAAAAAAACATAGTCCTTTAATGATAAGACACTATAATTTCTAGATTAATTTAGAATGAATGTATTTTTATAACCGAAATTAAAAAAAATTAATAGAACATTGTTAAACGAATGTTATAAATTTAAATATTCTTTTTATTGTTTTTTATCATTATGAGTTATTTTTGGAAGTATTTCAAAAAAATTATTTTATTTCATTTGTTGTATTAGAAATTTATAATCCTGTGATATATTTAAACCTTTAATCCATGGAATACAAAGGAATCAATATGTGTTTAAAATAATAGAAATTAAAAACTAGATGATACAAGGGTTGTTTTAGAAAGTCTTGAAAATATGATTCCACCACTAAGTAGAGAACATGAAGGTGAGATAAATATCCTTCTATAATCCTAATTACGAACTATTTCTATCATTCCATCATGAATAATTTTTTCACCTCACTATATAAAGAATGCGATCATATATTTTCCACAAAAAATATATTTTTATAGTATTCCAAATAATGATTTTTTGGAATTCATTCCAGACATTTACATTGATGTATATTTACACATTCTTAGATATTTTATGGACGAACAAATAAATTTTCTAGGATTTATTTCTTCTTGAAGAATAATTCAATACACTGGTTTCAATAGTTAGAAGATTAATTTTTTGAAATATGGGATTATTTTTTTAATGTATTCATCATAAAATTATATCACATGAAAATTACCACAGGTATTAGGAATAACATAACAATGTTTTTTCAATAAAGGTGTGAAATTTTTTACATTACATCCGATATTTTTAGGGTTCTATTTAGAAATTTTTTTAATAACCTTTTACCCCACATTTATTAATAGAAACTTTTTAAAATGCTCATTCCCATTAAAATAAAACTATACTTGATCGATCTTATAGAATATATTTTTTTTAAAAACTAGCATAAAAATAGAGTTAGAATAATATTTAATATAATTAACAACATAAATGTTATTAAATGTGGGACATAATTATAAAGGAACCAACAATAAGTGCACATGCCTCATAAATTTATAATGAAAACATAATTTTAGAGATGTTTCAACATTTTAGTATGTTTGTCTATTCTAGTCACATCGTATGAAATTTTATTTTCTGATCCTATATTTTTAGGATATTAACAATGATGGTTATGGTCATAGAATCCAACCAAATTATTTTCCCTATTAAAATACTAAAAATCTATCATATATGAATCAAACCAACATATCTTTGAAAAATCATTTTCTGTTATAAAACCTATTACTCTGTGTTTTATAAAACTACCAAGGAATTATAATAAAAATAAAAAAAGTACATGAATCTAGAAAATATACATGGAATTTTTATGGATTAATTAACCAAATATTTTCTTTAATGGGTGATCTTGATTCGATGTAGAGACAATATTTTATTATTTTAATATTTATATTGGTGTTTAAATATTTCCCGAACAAGGTGATGAGACGATGATCTATTTTTAGCCCCAAGGATTATAAATTTATCATTACACAAATATTAAATATATTTTATATGAAACATGAATTTTATTTCATAAATAATGAAATATATCTTGAAGAGAGTATCAAAATGAAAATAATATGGCATGAATGAATCTAGATAATATGATTTCCCATAGGTGTGACATAATGTTGGTCGGTGCGTGATGTAAGATAGAGGTTTCCATTGGCATGTGAATTTAAATTATAATAAATAAAAAAATTATATAATTTTAAAAAAATTAACTAAACAAAATTCATCTATAAATAATTTTTTATAGATAATATCCATGATTAGACACATAACACTGCTATTGTTGAGAGGATTGTCAATACATTATTTATTGGGTTATTGAGATTAGATGATGGCAGGAATCAAAATCAAAGTTAATCAAGGAACAACGAACACAACAAGTATTATCCAGCAATGGTAACCAATATATTAAGAAAAAAACATTTCATTCATGTGGAGTGGAATTTATATTTCAGTGTTTATTCTATTTTAGAATAATAAATATGGGTTTAATTATATTCATTGATATATATAATTTTCATACCTTCTCATGATCTCTAAAAATTATAGATTCAATTTATCAGCTTGTTATTCATTTTTTCTCACCCTAGTTTTCCCTCCATAAAATAGCTTCCAAAATAATCAAGTCAAACAATTATTGTTACCATTGTCATGATGATGTTTCTAAATAATTCTTCACATTGTTTCTTATTGTCCTATGGGGTCACAATTTTAATTTACATAGGCGGGTTTTAGAATGACCAAACCCCTAGATTCGTAGTATTTGAATGAACAATGATTGATATGGAAATTATTTGGTGTATCAAGATATGTAATGTGAAGTGGGTGATGATTCCAATGGACCATGGATTTGGGATCTATCATAAGAATATGTGAGATGATGGTATCTGAGGTAGTGGAATGAATGCTCCCAAAAAATGGATATATTTTTTTTTCTGGGCATTAAAGTGATGAAATTGATAATTGTAGGAGGATCCATTGATTTTGGGTTGTTAATGTGTTAAAGGGTGAGATCATATTCTCTGTAAGTTTACTTAAATTTTATACAGATGAATAACAAGAACATAAGTGTATGATATAATTAGAAAAACATTTGAAGTTCATACCCAGCATATCAACATTCATATACCTGAGTCATGGAATAATGATGGGTAGTTCATTAGATATGAATTATAATGTAATGAATTGAATAATCGATGAAATAATAATATAGGAAGAATACATGTAAGTGTGTTACAAATATAAAAACAAATAATTATTTCCATAGTAATTAGGTTTTACTAAAAAGGGCATATTAGTGTACTGGGTGCAATCCCAAAACAATCTTTTTAGTCAAGGTTCAATAAAATTAAAATCATTTTTTATTATTTATATTATTGAACTGGGTTCACTCCATTTTCTACCACTATATCACTGAATTAGGATTACATCATTTTCTATCCTGGTATTGCAGAACCATGTTCAATACTCTTTTTATCCAGGTATTACAGAATAAGGTTCACTTCTCATTCTCAGACGACATTACTAAACAAAGTTAACTTCATGTTCTATCCCAACCTATATCATCATATATAAATGACTACCCAAATCATCAGAGGGTTATACAGGTTCCACCCTTCATAAAATTAAATCATACAAACATGTACCATAAGACCATAAAAATTATTCATATCACAATCCATAAAATGATATAGGATTCATAAAAATAATATAATTACCCATAAAAAAGATCGTGTATCATAAAATTTTCATAATATCACAACATATGGAAAAGTGATAGGTTTTATAATCATTAAATTATTTAAAACCCAGTTATTGGATCTATGATTCATAGTATTTCAATTCTTGTATAACATGTGGAAGAGAAATGGGTTTCATAAAAACATATAATCCTAAACATAAACCATTAAATGAATTGATAATAATGGTTTCCCGAGATCAAAATCCAATTAATTCATAAAAAATATCAATATATGTCATCTTAGATCAAATAATATTTGTATGTATCACCCAACGATCTATTACAAAATATAACATTTTTTTAAAATGTAGTTTATAAGACATAATATTTTTTCATAATCAATTTCATTGAAAGCCACAATGAAATATTATGATCTTATATTGAATAAGAATTTAAATCATTTCTTGAGGAATAATTCATTTCCACATTGATAAAAAAATTTAAAAAAATAAATGAGAATAACATTAAAAACATGAAAAAGTAAACATTGAAAACCATTGTAAATAATTTTTAAAATATAAAAAAAATTTAAATCCTTTTAGTAGAAACATATACTAATATATCATTTAGAAAAAATAATAATAATTTTTTAGAAAATAATATTTTTGAATAAAAGCGATTTTCGACTGAAGGTAGAAATAATGTCATATTTTATTAAAAACAATGTATTTATTATCATAAGTACCGTTGATTAGAAAAATATACCACTACCTGGATAAAGATTGAATAACCAAATTGGAATAAAATTTCATGAAAATTAATGATATTAAGATCATAATATTTCATCAATAAAATAATTATCATAAAATATTCCATCAAATAATGAGATTGTGGCAATAAACTCGTGAACACTTCGTTATTTGAATAATAATCCCCATGAGATAATTAATTTAAATCAATCCTACAATATCATGTAATGATGGGGATTCATGATTTAACATTTCAAATATAATGTATACACACTTCATAAAATAAAATAGTTTCATTACATAACATGTGTCCCAAAGAATGAATATTATGACCAAAATATATTACCGATCTAGTAGCTCTTGAACTGTAATCCCCATGAAGGATTGATCCTAAAATTTATAAGAAAACAATAATAATAATTAGTAGAAGACTTATAAGGACCTAAAATTAATAATTAAATAACATTCAATAAAATCATTAATATAACTTAATTCACATTGAGGATCTTTTAGGGTCATAGTTTTAGAGAATTAGGCCATAATAATAAAATAACAACTAAAATATTTAAAATTAGACCCTTCTTCTCTCTATCAATTTTTTAGAAAAATAAAATTCCATAACATAAAAAAGGTTTCATTTTCATGAAAAAAATATTCATAAGATTCATATTGAAATTACCATTTTTCTTACAACACATATACCTAATGGAAAACATTTTAAAACATGGGAATTGAACAAAAATATCATTAAGGGTCATGAAAGAAGGAATAATGATATTAGTCTATGAATATCTTACACGTATGAGTTGTTTTAGAAGAATCATATATTTTTCACCCATATATTATAAATTATTTAACATACCTCATGAGATCATAATAGTATTCTAAGAATGCATAGAAATAATAAATAATGAAGGTAACTTGTGGAATCCATATCACTCTTAAATTATTGATTTCATGGCTATATAGGGAGTAAACATCATGGTTAAAATTGGAATACTCATAATGATATATAACATAAATATATTTTGACCAAATCTACCATTTAACTATTTATAGTTACCTAATTCATTTTAGATCAATCCCAGTATCAGCCACCCTTGGATTCTCATGGAACATCGAGTATTAATAAACAATGCACAAGTAATATAACATAATCTTGACACCTCAATCAATCATAAAGGTTATATAACCATTCCACTTTGAAAGAATAATAAATAATTTCAATATATTGAAATAATCTATCAATTTTAAAAACCAATTTCAATACAAAAAATACCTAATATTGTAATATGGAATATTTTAAAAAACATTATAACTTGTAGAGGATGCCGAATATCATACAAGGTTTATAGTGTTTGAAATGTCATTTATCACCATGTATGTTAAAACCCCTTAAATTTTTCAATTAATAAAATTTGTCACAAAAAAATAATATTTTTGTAAACAAATAATTGAAAATAAAATTAAAAGGATTTAATTTTACACCATATAAAATATCATTCTGTATAATATAAAAATAAGGCTCAATGAAATGAGATTGATATGAAATCCATTTCCTTAAGTCTGATTCATCTCATAAGATCATTATTATATTGATTAATTAAATTTTGTAAATTTAAAATTTTATTAGATCCATTTTTATGTTTATTATTCCCATCATATCACTAATGTATAATGTCATATCAATTAGTTATTTAGTTAATTTCATGTCAGACCTTTATTCAATATTTGGAACTCGGGTTCAAAAATGACAATAGTATGATGTAAATAGTCAATGTGGTCATAAGTAAATTATTAATAGAATAATATTCATGGACTAATACTCACCCATATATATCAATTATACATTTAAATACATTCATTAAATATTTTTATGAAAATGATCAATGTTATTATAATGGATATGATAAGTTGTATGCACGCTTGAATAATGTTTTTATTTTTTATAGATCATCAGGGAAAGAAGGTTATTTTCTCTTTACCATTAAAAAATGATAATAAAATCAATAAATTCATTATAATAATTTAAATATACTTTTATATATCATTCAAATGTTTTGGTGATTGAAAACGAATCTCACCACTCCATGGAGGAGATAATTCAAATGTACGTACTGACGACATTGTCAATTCTATGTGCATGGAAAGTAAATGTTAATTGATATATTATTCAATTATAGTGATAAATATTAAATTATAATCATATATAAACATTTATTAAATCATTATAACTATTATTGATAGATCAAAATGAAAAATGAATTATATCGGTTCGCGAGTTAGTAGTTCACCATAGACACGAACAAAAAGTTTATTTCTAATATGATTAAATTGAAGATGGATTTAGGAAATTATATTAACATAATAACATATAATTATTTTTATTATACAGTATTTAATAATGTATTATGATAATATGAGTGAATTGGAAGAATAAATAAATTTGAAACCCTTAAATAAAATTGTTTCCTTCTAATCGAACAACCCCATTTTTAGCACCTTAAATCCTCGAAAGAGAGTGTTGTGCCTAAAATAAGGAATCTATAATGTGTGATAGTTTTTTAAGAAGGGTTTTGGGTATTGAAATTCCAAACTAAATGGTTTTTCAAGTATATAGTATAGTGATTAATGGGTTCCCTTTTATATGGGTTGGAGAGTGACTATTAGAATTATAAAGAGTATTAAAAAAATATAAATTAACTTTCAATTAAAAATGGGTCCAAATTGATATTTATAGAATATAAAATGTTTATGGGTAAAAATAAAATCATTCAATGAAAAATATAAATGTTTTTAATACTTTTAAATCCTTATTTTCTTAACCCTTTTAATTCTTACTCTTTTACTAAGTAAATTACAACATGAGAATTTAAATAATTAACATATAAATTACTAAAGGAAAATTAATTATTAATTAAAGAAATACTTGTACTTCTCTCAACGACTTAGATGAATAATTAATATTAATTATTTTTATAACATTTAGTAAAATATTTCATATTTTAAAATACAAATACTGTCAATTATGACATAATTCTATAGTTGAAATTTTAAAAATATCATAACCAAATAAAACGTTCAAACCAACTACTATAAATCATAAATATCATGTCAAATTAATATATGTGAATATTGTATGGAAGTAGTAATGTCAACATATATTGATTTTAATATATATAATTGCATTTATTTTATTCATTCATTAATTAAGGAATTACTGCATCAACACTGAGTTAGAATTTAATTTGATTAATAATAATATAAAAATTATAAATAATTTACCATTATTTAGAAAATAATTTTAAAATTCCATATAAAATTTATATTTCCATTTATCACCTATATATCACCCTATTTAAAATATTACAGTTATGGGGGACATGGTGTTGACATCTGGGTCATTAATTTAAATAAAATGCTATAAATGTCTCAATCACACTCATGTGGCTTCCGAATTAAAAAACACAGGCTCAATGATTTTATTGGTAGAATTAAACTATTAAACTAATATTATGACAAGTTTTAGTTTAGTTTTATGATATTTATATTTTGATTTTAACTTTTAATTAAATTATTTACCCTTAACCATTGTAATTATGATATTTACTAATATAACTATTAATAAAAAAAATTAATGAATGTCTAATATTTAACAAATTTTAAAAATAATATTCGAAATATGAAATGAATTTATCTAAATTCGAAAACTCTTAATTAGAATAAATTAATTAAAAATTAATCTTATTGACAGAATGAGAAAACATGATTTTAAAGTAAAATGTTCAAATGATTATAGAGTTTTTATATCAAATTTCAGTGTGAAATTGATTCCAATGAGCTACATTGAACTAAAAAATTAGAAATTATATAATTATACCTCAAAACCAGGTTAAAAGAGTCTATCTATATTAATAAATTAGAAAAACATACATTTTTTAATTAAAATGCAGTATTTTTTACGGCTCATTAAAAAAACTATTATCATAAAAATTACAACAATTTATCAAATTTAAAGCATTCTATCACAATGAAATAGAATATTTTTATTTTGTTAGAAAATATAAAATTGGAAAAATCCATATTTAAAATGGGCTCTACATCAAAAGGTGGTAAAAATTCCTTCTTAAAAAATACATATTTTTTCCATAAAATATGATTTTTTTATAATCTAATGACTATAAAATACATAATTTTTATTTAAACAATATATTTAGTTTATACTTCATTAATATAATCCAACAAGATTTATTTGATTATGTAATGAACGTAATCATTCAAATTTAAATTTGTTTTAATAAATAAAAATCCTTTATATTGAATTTGCTTTTATTTAATTTTATATTATATTTTGGTACCAAGAAATCATTATATAAAAATGTGTAAACCCTATTTTCATACTTCAATTTCCTTCCATTCTAATGGATATTTAAAAATGGTAATATTTAAATAATAATATTTAGTTTTTTTTATGCATGACATGGAGTATTATATAGGCTAATGAACATAATTATTCTTTTTAAGAAAAAACATGGGATATTATATTCTCCACACATTTCAAAAATTTCTTCCTTGTAATTTTATTTCCTAGTTGTTAAATAATGTATGAATTCATAGAATAAATTTATAGTATTCCATCATTGTAAAAAGGTTTAATAAAACTACAACTATAAAATAATGAAATAAAAGTAAAATGGCCACCTAAGATAACACATAATAAGGATATATGTTGAAAAAAATTGATATGTAAGAGTAAAATAATGGCCATGAATTTATGGTGGGTAATTGATAATATTTTTGATAATTTTCACACTAAAAAAACCATAAAATTATAATGTGTTAAATGGAAATTTAAATCACAGTAGTAAAATTAAATGGAAAACATTTTTTTGTTATGATCCTTTGAATAGAGTTCTGGAAATCATTTCCTTATAGTCTAAGATCAAAAAAAATATACTTACATGACAAGTAGAGTTTAATCTATTAATCAATTATCACCACAAAATCTTCATTTTTAAGATGAATCTTTCATTCCTGAATCAAATTCAAGAGAATCAAATAATACTCAAAAGAGTAAATATATTAATAATATCATCAAAAATTAACCAAAAAAATAAAATATTAGGATAAATAATATAATTTTCCAAATATAATAAACATTAAAAGAAGAATGAATACTTTTAATCTTCAAAATACAACAATAACACACAGTGTTCAAAAAATATCTATCTACTGTCCTTATAATTCTTCAACAATATTATAAAATATTAAAACCCAAAATGGAATTGAATTTATAATCTTCCAAGATAAATTTTAACGTCTATCTCATAATTACATCAATAACCCTTAATGTATCATACCAAAAATACAACTTCCTAAATCATATACTCTCAATGATATTCTAATTATTTCCATAAATAAAACAAATCACCATAATTCCACAATTGAATCATTGATTCATCAATAAAATAAATAAATATTTATTATATCATATAAAATCAAATAGAATTATATATACCATGATCATATAAGATTGCAAAATTATCAATCATCTTCCAAACGAACATTCATTACATAATCCCCAAATATTTTTAAAGTACAAAAGATATCCATTTGATAAAATATAAGGTCCCAAAATCACCATATTAATAATCAACCATCTCATTAAACAATAGTGAAAAAATAATACAAACTAGGTACCTCATGAAGGCAAGTGGTATGTAATGCACCCTTGTCACCCTTTACTTGTGGGTTCAATTCCAGCATCTGTGTCTAACATGATGTGTTGTCATACATCCTATATGTTTTAAATTTTTTATATAAATATAATTTCCAAATTATGATAAATACCTCAAATAATCAAAAAATGTTTAGACCTCAGTTATTATCTTATAAATTTTATTTTTATTCCAAAAAAGTAATATACCATAATTACCTAAAACAATTTATATTAAAATACTATTATTAAACTGAAAATTTCATAACATAAATCCTAAAAATGGATTATAATATAATAACCTTAATATTATATAATCCTGTGAATATGAATACCTCATTCATAAATATACTAAACACAAAAGTTTTATAAAATATCCTTTGATACTAAATGTATTGCCCCAACATTAATCATTACATAATATTAATTCAGTTCAATAATTTGAATTCGTTCACATTGAGGATATTTTCATGATCATAGTTTTAGATAATTATTCCATAAAAATTATATAAAATCTCAAATATAAAAGAGTAGACACTACAACACCCTATAGATTTTTTACAAAATAAATATCAATAAAATTAAAAATTACTTTTTTCAATGAAAAATTCTTCATAACATTTATCATTACATCATAATTTATTTTCTGTATCTTTACAACCTCTGAAAAAAATTGTGAATAATTTTTGGCACCAATATGTATGTAAGGGTCATAATAGAAAGAATGAAACTATTATTTCATCTATATTTTAATAATTGTTAAACATTTTTAAAAAATCATACCTTTCACCCATCAAACATAAACTCATACGATTACCTCATGAAATCATAATAATCCTATAAAAATACTTATAATTGATATATCATAAAGGAAAAATTTGGGATATATATAACTCTTACATTGTAGATTTCCCGACAAAATATAGAGTAACCATCATGGTTATATTTCGAATACCCATCAGGATATATTTTATAAATATCTTATGATAAACCCTACCAATAAACTCTTTATCATCACCCAATGAATTTAAGAGATATCACAGGCTCACCTTACATTTTTATTTTTGTAGCACATGTATTCTTTAACTATGCCCATATAAGATAACATAATCATAACACAAAAAACACGAATACGCGAAAAAAAAATTCACTTTAAGATGACTTGATATCATTACAATATATTGAAATAATAAATACATTATAAAAACCATTTTAAATAAATAAATACAATAAATATATTATTGTATTTCATTTTATATTTAAAATGTTACTTCTTGTAGGGGATTCCAAATATCAAATAATGGTAACTGTGGTTAAAAAGTTATTTTGACTTTGTACATTAATAAATATTGATTTTTCATTTTATGAAACTCATCATATGAAATTATTCTATTGGAAATCATTTTAATTAAATTAATATTTAATGGGGTTAATAATGTACAATATAAAAGAAAGTGGTGTATAACATCAAAACATGCCTCAATGAAAGGATGTTGAGATGAAGTCCACCTAGAGTATGATTTGTCTCGCACATTCTTTATCATTCTAAGTAATAAAATTATGTTAATTATACTTTCTTGATAACCATTTTCATGTTTATTATTCCATTTATATCATTTATTTATAACGTTAAAACAATTAATTAATTATTCAATTTGACGTCTGACGTTTTGTCAATATTTGGAACAATAGTTCCAAAATTAACATGGTATGATGAAAATATTACATGAGGTCATAACATAATTATCTAAAGAATAATAATAGTGACATAATAATCTCTATTATATATGTATTATTACATTAAATCCACTCCTTTAATTTGGATATTTAAATGAACAATGTTACCATCATTGAGACGGTAAGTTGTATGTATGCATAAATAAGGTTTTTATTAAATAATGATCATTTTAGAAGGAATGAAATTCTGATTGTATAATATCAAAATAATAAAAAAATAATTATATTAATATTAGTCATTTAAATATAATTTTATTTATTATAAAAGTGTTGTTATTAAAAATGAATCACATCACATTGTGGGAATGTTAGATCACACGTACCGAGGAACAATGACTTCATTTTTATGTGTACGGAATAGAATAAAATAATTGATATATTATTAATTTATAAAGATGAATATAGTATGAATATTATATATAATAAAAAATTACATAATTTTATTTAGTCTTGAAACACGGTAATGAAAAACGAACAATATCTGTTCGAGAGGTGATCCCCATCCGTACACATGAATGAAAATTTCATTTCTTGAATGATGACAATGGATATGGATTTAGGTGATCATAATAACATAATATAATTTAATTTTCTTGAGGATACTTTAGTTATTATATAATTAAATATGAATAATATTTTAAGTATGTATAAGAAGAAATAAAATAGGAACCCTTAAATAAATAAGTTTCATTTTATTCAGACGATGAACATTTAATAACAACTTAAAACATCTAAGGAGGGTGTTATAACTAAAATAATGTCTCTAGAATCTAGGGACGTATTATTTTAAGGTTATTGGATATATCATGGCAGAATAAAAGGTTTTGTGATTTGTAATTAATACATATGAATGTCTTCCGTTTTATATGGGTGAGGAGGGTCACTCAATGAATTATCAAAACGCATTAATTTAATAAAATTTAATTTTCTTATTAAAATGTGTCAAAATTGATTTATATATAATATATGATGTAAGTTGAAATATAATAATCCAATTAAAATTACATAAAATTTTAATATTTTTTTAACCTTGTCTTTTTGTTTAAAGCCTTTGAACTCTTACTATTATCTTAAGTAATGTACAATTTGACAGTAAAATTAATTACAATATCATTTTACATGACAAATTAATGAGTCAATAATGATATATTTGGATATAGATATATTTTTTTGGCTGAATATATGGTTTTTATTAATTTTATATCTTTTAATTTTTTTTATTTAAAATTACAGTAGTGTCAAATTCGAATCTACTCATTATTTGACTTTATACAAATAAAATAAAACCATTAAATATTTTATGAAATGCTATTTTAATAATAAAAAAATGAAGAATGAATCCAAAATATTAATTTATTGCATCAATTATGTTAAAATATATTTATTTTAATAACTCCAATATCATTTATTTGATCTTTTCAGTAATTAAGAAAATACTGCATCATCATTGCTTCATCATTTAATTTAATTTTAAATTTCATAAAATTATAAATAAATTAAAGTGATTCTGGTTATAATCTTATGTTTTTATACTATTTATAGTCTAATATATCACTTATATATCCTCATAACAAAAATTTTATAGTTTTGAGAGACATGATTATTGCATCTTGATCTTTTCTTTAAATATGATGTTGTAGATTTCGTAATCACCACCATGTGGCATTTAAAGGAAACTATTTAGGACCATGGATTATATTAGTCCAAAATTACTTAGCTAAGAAGATTAGGAAACGTTTCAGGGTAGTTATATAATGTTTATAATATTATTTTAACCATTAATTGCATAATTTATCCTAAACATTGGTAATAAAAATAATTACTACTGTTACTATTCAAAATGTCCAAATATAAAAGGGAACTATTTAAATTATTTTAACCTTCTAATTCAAAATATGGAATCCATTTTTCAAAATTCAAAACACACAATTGTCAGAAATTAATTAAAATTTAATCTCATAGATGGAATGGGAAAATGAGTTTTTAATGTAAAACGTTCAAAAGATCACATTGTTTTTAAATCGAATTTCAATATAAATTAGTCAATTAACATAAATTAAAATAAATGATAAATAATAATATAATAATACTTTAAAACCATGAAAAATTATAATATTAATACATAAATTAATCATAAAAAAAGTTTTTAATTAAAATTTAGTATTCATCAATATTAATTAAAAAATGAATATTATCTGAAAAAGACCAAATATTTTTCCATTGAATAATTTTATGTCCGAATTATAAGAATAAGTTTATTTTTAAAATTATAATTTATAAAATTTGAATGAAAAATTAAATTTAAAATTGGATCGCAATCAAAATGTGGTAAAAATGCATTTTTTGGAAATTATTTATTTTATTTTTAAAATTTTTGTTTTAAATAATTTATGAATAGAAAATACTTAATTAGAATTTCAAAAATAATCTTTTTTCTATATTTAATTAATCTAATCCTACAAAGTTTATTATATTTTTTTTATAAAATTAATTATTCCAATTTAAATTTTTTTCCTAAAAAACATCCATTATATATACATGGTTTTTATTGAATTTTATAATCATGTTGGTAACAAATTAATCATTATAAAAACATTATTAAAGCATATTTTCATAATATAATTAATAATTTTCATTCCCACCATTCTAAAACCTAGGTTATAATGGAAAATTTTATATAATAATATTTAGTTTCTTCATTTCTACTCGTTGTCACGGGTCATGTACGCAATAAAACAAAGTGTTTCATTTTAAAAAACATGGGATGATAAAAGAATCGTGAAATATATAAATGGTCAGTATACAAAGAAAAAAAATATCATGAATATTGATTGTTTCTCATAGAGAATTGTTGTGACATTGAAATTCCCGGATTACATTTTTAACATTATAATCGTGTGATCTGTGAAAGAATAAAATAAATTAAAACATTTAATATCAGGAAATAAATGAAATTAATGACTTATTTTTTTTGAAGTATATAAACCACAGAAATAAGTGAACTATTAATATAGAATAAGGCTTTCGTAAATAAAATTGAAATGAGAAATCTCCTTACTATATGTCATGGCTTCCTTTGGATAGGTTCAAAACACATCATCTTCTATTAACTACTTTTGGTTTGCAAAAAATTACGTACTTGGTTTTCATTATTCCATAATTTAGGCATCTATATTTATAGTAGGAATGTTTTGAGTTGATTTTTAGGGTGTTGGATGTGCAAATTGGAAGAGAAGTGTATAAGAAGTGGAGTACATGTGGCCTTTAAAAATGGAGGTGAGTGGAAAAATATAAAATGAAAATAGATTAATCACCACAAGGGGGACTATCATATATACTATTCCTCAAATAATGAATCATTATTGATAAAATGGTGCATTTGGTCAAAATATTTCAATCTAATGGGTTGTGGAATTGTCTCTAATTATTTTATTACTTATGATTATTGATTATGCAATATGTAATCACATTTTTTAAAAAAAAATTGTTACTAATTTGAATCATATTAAATAATATTTACAGTAAAAAACTAAATTTACCTTACTAGAAATTAATTTTTTTTCATTTCAATTATTGAATCCAATTTTTTTATGTTAATATCATATAATTTAGAAATTTTAATTAAAAAATCTTATAGACGCGACATAATAATGAGTTTTAATGTAATATGTTTTGAGTTTTAAAATATGTTTATTTACAATTTCAATATTAAATAGATTCCAAATAAATAAATTGTATTTATTTATATATTATTTATATAGTTAGATGTTAAAAAAATTTATATATAATTTAACAATGTTAATAAATTAGAGGAAAATGTAATTTTCAAATCAAATACAGCATTATAACTATTCATAAAAAATGAACATTTTAGAAAAAACCACCCAATACAAATTTTAAAAATTAACAATAAAAAAATATGTTTATTTTTTGAAATAGAAATTATAAAAGTTCCCATAATTATTTTTAAAAAAAATCTATCATTAGAAGGTGATAAAACTGTATTTAACCCATATATATGTTTTTATCCAAAAAATGGGATTATTTTCTTTTTTTATGCCTATTAAAAAATATTAAAAGAAAAAAAATTATAAAATTATAATATATATAATGTTCATTAATACAATTCAATAAAAATTTTTAATTAGATTTAATATGATAAAACTGATTTCATCCCATTAAAATTTATTTTAATTAAAACATTTCCATTATATTAAATTAGTTTTTATTTTAATTTACTGTTAAATTGTATCCAATGAATTAAAATTTGCATTTTATCATTTTATTTTGTGTTATTAAAAAGGTTTAATTTAATGTAAATGATATAATTTTAATTTTGAGGAATAATATTAACAATACTCAGTAAAAATGGGTCGTGTGTGGAACACACAATGTTGAAGATTGTTATTTTTGTGTGTAACACAAGCTAAGATCTACATTCACGGTCACACATAGAACACTAACTATCAAATAATTTCATTATTTTGTGTAAAAAATGTTACAATCTACATTGGTATTAATGAAATATAAATATTGTATAGTGTAAAAGGTAATCATAAATTGGTGTATCATGAAATAAAATCCATAAAATAAATCTATTTTTATATAATTAAATAATTCAAAAAAATATGGGGTGTTACATACTAAACTCATTAAAATAATATCCCTCATAAAATTATTATCAGTATTCATTCGTTTAATACATTATTCCTCCATTCATAGAATTCCACATGATAATAATTAAATTTGAAATATCTCAAAAAATGCAATTTTGAAACATAATGGTTACTAAAAGTAATTCCTGAAAAGGATTCCAAATAGGTAAAAATAGATGATAATTTGGGCAAGGAATAAAGGTATAAAAAATTTAAAGATATTGATAAATATCGCATATCACAACAATTTTTGTAATGAGGAGAATGTAAACAATCAAGAGCCATAAACCAAAGACGCGTGAAGTTGTTATTGATATCATCAAAAAAGATGATAATAGAACCAAATTATATTTCATATTTATGTTCATATAACTATATAATTTCCATGAGAAGATATACATACTTGACTCCAATCGGTATGCACAATATCGACCTTTTGTTGTGGAAAGGTCAAATTCTAGTTCATCTTTTACTCCCAGAAATGATTGGTTTTTTATTATTAAAGAAGAAATAATTGATCATATGATCCATAAATAAAATTATAATTATAACAAACCAACCTGAACAAACATATACATTCAATCATTTTTATCTAATATATACTAAATTATACAAATACACTCCCAAAGACCATAATATTTTACTGCCTTTGGTAACATAGAAATTTAAATGCTGCAATAATTCTGAGCTTACTTGTCTCCCACTAGGTTATCCAAGACATTAACCCGTAGAGATATATCAAACCTAAAATATAACATCCTAACCATGGTATTGAAAAATATAAGGGTGAGATATTATGCAGAGTAAAGGAAAACATGGGAGATATGTAAGCATAAATATGAAAATATGATTTTGAGAATGTGATCATAACAATAGTAGATCATAACCTATATGTCATAAACATGAATCACGTCCTAATTTTTATAAATACATAAGACATGTGTTACAATTATATAAAGGGAACAATCCATGATGGAATAACATATTAGTAAGACATGGTTCTATAAAATACACATAAATATGTAATATTATACAATATAAGTCAAGGAACACTGCTATAACTAATCTGGGATCCTCACCAGGACTACACTTACTAGGAGGGACATGCCAACATTCTAAGTCATAGTTCTTTCTTTATAAGGGATCAGGTTTTCCCATATTCCATTAGTTTATTAGGTTTCCCCATCATCACATAGTGGATCTAGATTCCCTATCTTCCTTCTCCATAGTTGTTACACCAACTTGGTGGGACAAGCCAATATACCTAATCACAGTCCATTCCGTGTAATGGATCATGTTTCCACATCTTCACATACATGACTAAGACAATATAATTGAATTAAATCATCATCTCATGAGATATATATCATAATTTAATTCATTTGAGAGAGATATAGGTCCCCCGATCACATTATAAAACTATTCATACATGAACCGTATGAAAATACACCATTCATCGTATCATGAACCATAAAAAGAGATTTGTTTTGTATAATTTATAAAATAACCCTTGAAATGAATTGGTTGTAATATAATGTAATAATATTTTATCCTATGAAAAAATATAAAATTCCTAATGATTTAATAAAATAATAACCAATAAAAGGAAGAATGATTCATATGCATAAAACTAGTTGAATATGATTGAGTTTCATAATAATATGAACCATGAATTTGAAATAGGTTTTATATACATAACAAAATAAAAAAAATTAACCATTCTAAGAAATAATATAAAGGGAAAATTTTGGAAAATTTCCCATTACAGAATAATTAACATCAACATAGGTCATCTTATGTGGATAATAAAATTTGAATATGTTTTAAAAAATATTGATATATAAAAATATCATTTTCCAATTGAAAAAATAATTTTAAAATAGAAAATATTTTGAAATAAATATCATTAAAAATAAATAGAAAATAATGAAATAAGGCAGAAAATATTTGTGAACATATTTTCCCTTTAAAACATTTAAAATATGTTATAAACATTTTTGAAAATCATTTAGCTTGAACACATATAAAATAAGATTGAATACATTTTGAAAATCACTTTCGGTAATTAATTATTAATGAATCATTGCAAAAATTTGAAAAAAATATCCTTGAAAATATATAAAATAATATTGATAACTTTTGGAATCACATTTTAACCACAAAACATAATTTAAAACTATTTATAAAAACATTTCTTTCAAAGATCACAAATTGTCATCTAAGGAGAGAGGTAATGTCATATTTTTTAAAAAAGTCATTATTAATGATATTATGTACCAATTTGTGGAAAATTGGTACCATTACATGAATATTACATGATTAAAAATTGTTTGATATAACTCATGAGATTTATTTAGATCTGAATTGTAATATTTTAGTAATGGGAGCTTGATCATAAACAATCTGAATAAATGTTGATATTGTTGATATAATACACTACATATTTGGTAAGCCTAAATTATAATAACATTAAAAGAAGTTTTAAAATAATTAACAGAATTTTATTGATGATATAACATGTGAAATTTAGAATATAAACAACATCAAAAAATATAAGTTCATAACATGGAATGTGTCTTAAAAATTGTAAATTGAGACCAAATTACTTTTCTGATTCTATAAATATTGAAACATAAACACCATGAAACTGAAATATTAAAATGGAAATGAAAATACCAATAACTTTAATGAATATAATTACATAATATATTCCTGGTATATAATATACACCACACAAAATAAATTAGCATTTAATTAAGAAATTAATCTATTATAAGTAAAAGTGACAGTAGAAATCCCATTACTTAATGTCTTGACTCTCTTCTTACTTAGAGAAACATTTCTTACATTAAATATAATTGTATTATATATATTCTATAGAATCGTATTCTATTATATAATACCATATATGGTTCAATTATGACATTATATAAAACATTCATTATAAATTCCATGTTAGGATTTCACTTCGGTTAATATCCTCTATGTTTTTTGCATGTATATTAATATGTTATATTTTCGGTTCACATACATCTATAATGATTTAATGAATTTATAACTAGATAAAAAATCATTTTTTCATTATATATTTATATCTAATAATATATATAATATAGATGTATGAAATGAAATACATGATTTATTAATATAGTACATTGTACATATTCATTAAAACTATTTCCGTTTTTTTTATAATATTTAATGAATTAAAGAAATATAAATATATGTGAATATATATTATAATTAAATTACTAATTTTATACCAATATATATATATATAACATATTTTCAATAATACAATCCATAATTAATCCATGTAGTGTGGTAATGAATCACATCGCGTTTCGTAAGCGGATGTCCACATTTCCCCAAACAAAATTATATTATTTAAAAAAATGGAAAGATAAGAGGTATGTGTTATATAATAATTATAAAAGGATAAATTAATTATATGTATAATATATATCATATAAAAATTGATTTTCCATCATATTTTGAAACCATGGGCGGTGGTAAAAGAAAAACGAACAACATCTTTTTGTGGGGTGATAGTTCACCGTAGACAAGAATGGTAAGTTTGTTAACCATTTTATGGATGTGTTTTTATGTTTAGGTTGAGATATTAACATAAAAAATATAATTTTATTTATCTTACAAATTTTATTATTCATGCATGGAATAAAAATAATTGGGTAATTGGAGAAATAATTAATGAAAGGATCTTGAGGAAGCATGCTACCTATTGTTTGGGTAACTCCTTTTGGTTTGAACAGAAGGGATTTATTGATTTGATTAATATAAAAAGGGTGTATTCAAATAGTAATGGATGTATTTTGTTTTCATGATCTCTCCTCTGGGGCCCGTGTCGTGACTACCTCAATCCCACCTTCCATATGCTAGGGGCTGACGAATAGTACCAATGGGGTATTCGCTAAAACTCGAAGGAATTTCCATTATAACCTATAAACACACGCAACCAAACACAAATTAAGATATAAATGAAAGTCAACTGTATAGTTAAAAAGTGAGTACAGTAAGCAAAAAGGGGATAAAAAAAACTGAATAGGAAAGTTCAATTGCAACTGAAATGCCATGCAACTGAAGAAATAGAATGACAACTACTGAATCTTCCTCCGAGGTTCCTACCTGAAGGGTAGGTACATATCTCCTTCTCAGTACTCCATGTCAACCCATATCCTCTGGCTACCGACATACGGTATGGTCCACCTCTAGGTACTGTCTAGTCCTGGTACTCATAGCCTCAGTCAGCATTGTCTGTCGTCTACATCCAACACAACAAGGTGCGGGAATAGGACGTGCAGGGTAGAGTATAACGATACTCAGTAGGGATCCCGAGACCCTCTAGGTCTCCCAAAAAACCATCAAGGATAAATCAAAAATTAATAAATCATCATATATCCTTACATAGGTATATGAACAATCATACACCAATGTTATCAAGTAATCTATCTCAATCATGAGAAAAACACTGAGGAACTGACTCAATTCACACCAGGATTTATTCTAGGGTAGTACCAAGTAACATTCCCAGTCACAATGTCACACACCTAAGCTATAGGAGAACTCATCTTTTGAGTACTGTGGGCATGCCGAATCACACGGTGATGATTCCTACTAACCTCAGACTGCTAATTTACTCCTACTTTTGAGTATTGTGGGTCTGTCTCGTCACAAAGGAACTCCCCACCGTGGGTCTTCCACATCACCAAGTTGGTCCCCAATAGACCTACTATGGTACTTCTCCTGTTGAGTACTGTGGGTCTTCCGCATCACCCTGGCGCTCCACAACATGGGACTACCATGTCACGATGGTGCTCCCCACTGTGCTTTTCGAGTCACTCCGAGTCAAAACGATCAGCAATTGTGAAGTCTCATTCAGCCACTCGGTAACAACACTATGCTCTCATGTCTCTGGGAGGATCTGTTCCACAAAATACTGGTCAATACTTCAACTATTGTGATCTCCCCTGAAAAATTATCCCAATGGTCCGCCATGTCATAGGGGCCTCAAAGCAACAAATGACACATCAATCATATGCCCAGTCTATGTGTTATTAGAATTTTAGTCCTCGGGTTCCTGTTTGATTTGTGATCAATCCATGTTGATTGTTCCCAATATTAATCGAAAACATTATTGGGGTATACTAAAAGGGATCATCACACTCCAGGATTTCTAGCACCACTAAAGGTTTGTCAAACGAACGTCAGGTGCCAATGTTATGTCCAAAATAAGTAAATGTGTCATAGTGGGTATGGGTTCGGTCTGACCTGGTTGGCCCGGTCCACAGTGCGGCCCATCCCGTAGGGTACATCAAGGGCGCATAATGGCCTTGGGTACCGCGAGGGTGGCAGACCGGACGTGAGGTCATGGACAATCCGCAGGTGCATGGACCGGCCATGCGGGCCTGGACCGGCCATGCGGGCCTGGACCGGCCATGAGGGAGGGGAATTTCCACGAGGGCTGGACCAGCCACAAGGTCTTAGACTGTCCACGATGGCAGAGGAGCAGTCGTGAGGGCGTGGACTGGCAACGAGGGAGGTGGACTGACCTTGATTGCCTGGGACCGACAGCGAGGACCCCAGACCGTCCGCGAGGGAATCGGACTAGCCACAAGGGTGCGCACCGGTCGTGATGGAAGCGGGCTGGCTGCAGGCGGGGGACCAGCCGTAGGCTGCGTTCCGGCAGCATGTCAGCGGACCGACCGCTGGGTGGCGGACCGTCCGCGGGTCGGTGGCCCGGTCAAGAGTTGGAGGACAAGTCACGGTGGAGCGCCTCGAATGTGGGGTAGCACCGGGGCTGTGGGGAAACGCCTCGACCGACGGGTGGCGTAGATCTGCAGATGGCGGTAGGGTCCGCGATCGACACAGGGACCGTGGGGCGGTGTCAATGCGTTGTTTCCTTCGTTGCGGCCAGCGGCGGTGCCAACAACTGTTCTCATGCACCAACCATGGATGGTTACCATCCTCCTCCATCTCTAAGAACACCATTTTATTTTCGAAAGAGTCAGGCCATGTTTTTTTGGCCCATACCCTCCAGGTTAGGGTGGTACCATATGGCTCAATAAGAAAGAATAACATCAAGCTTAAAAAATTATGCAAAAAATTTCATTCCCAAACCACAAAATAAACCAAGGTAAGAATATGGGAAAAGTATAATCATGAAAATAACCACCCTACATCATTGGCTTGATGACTTTGGTGTTCGAAGGTAGTGTGGTCATCGATTCTCCACAGATGAGGATGTCCCACGTCGGATGAAATCCCATGGATGAAGATTGAAGGAGGTCGGTGTTCATCGTTGGTGGAGCATTCTTCATTGGAAAGATTTATCCCAAGTTCTCCAAACCCTCCATTCCCAACACATTTCCAACATATGAATATCCAACTAAAAAAAATATGTTTATCTATTTAATTTGTTTTCAATCAAAGTGGGATTAATTAATTGGCTACAATAAATGGGTTGTGTTGGCATAAAATTCAATTTGGAGGATACCAAGGGTTGGAAAAATTAATTAAGTATAGTTTTAAAAATTAATGTGGAGGATTCTCAAGAGGCTTCTCCATATTAATGAGTTATTTGAAGATGTTTAGACCTCAGGTGTCCCCAACAACCATAACCTCTCATGGGAGGTTAAGCTTTGGGGGTACCCTCTTCTCAACTTCCACAAGGAGGGTGGTTACATGAAAATAAATTAATACTTGTGTTTATTTTATTTTATTATTTCCATGAAAACCCCCCAAAAAATTACATGGAAATTTCACGTCATTACATTCTCCCCACCTCTAGGATCTATGTCCTCGTAATCCACAACTCAAACTAGGAGATCCCAGCCGAAGATCTTGCCTGCTAGAGTAAGCTCACACATCTGGATCTAGTGCGTAATCATCTAATCTACTCCCTTTGGAGTCTCTAGATGTAAGGATCGATTCAATATATTCTTAAGAATCTAGTAGATCCAAATAAGGTCATGGAAAATGAATGAATGACTAGAATCAGTGTCTATAACTACTGCAGCTATGGTGGAGTGGACACATATCATACCTCGAATCATCTCCAGAACACCATGATCATAAGACTTAGATTCCTGGATCTGAGCACTCCCATGTCCAACTACTTCTTGTGGTCGGGGTGGACCTCCTAGTGGTAGTGGCAGTAATTTATCGAATCATCTCCCACCACTAGCTGCACGACCATCTCCTCTGCCATGCCTGCCTACTCCCTGCGAACCAGCACAATCGATCCTCTTTCTCTACTTGGGCAGTCCCTCGACTATCTAATTATCATCTGTACAATTGGTCAGACTTCCACGTAACATGTGACCCATCCCACCACATGAGAAACACTACTCTCTCCTTCTATAACTGGCTCTCCTTCGAGTGCCCCATAAAAATGATCTTGAGTCATACAGTCGTCCACCTTTACGTCGGGTCCTCTTGGTCCACTATGAAAACTGTCTGCTGCCCACTGCAAAAGACTCCGCAATGTGATGTCTGTTAGTGGGTCCCACTCCTAGTGACTGCTCAGCATGGAAACTCTTCACAAAGAGATCTCTCTATAACACCCCCACCGGTGTCGGGATGCTGAGTGAGATCATCGAAGCCCAAATCTCCCTGTTGAGCCCCTGCTCGAATGTCCTGTCCCTAAAAAATGGGTTCTACACCTTATCGGTGGAAAAACATTAGAGGTTAGTGAACCTCGCAGAGTACTTAGGTACAGTCATGATGCCCATCAGCAGAAGATGAATCCCCTTTATATATACTGCATGAAGAGTTGCTAGAACAATCTCTGCCCGTAACAGGCTCTCGAAGTCTGCCATAGAAGCGTCACCTCATCATGAACCTAGAGAATCATGCTCCACCATCTACCTACTTCTTCCTATAGTAGGATGGCGTCCATAATCACCATGAAATCAGATGGTGTCTCTACTTGTCTGACGACTATCAATACAGCCTCCGGCCAAACCAAAGCTGCCTGCAGGTCCATCTCTCCCCAGAACATGTGTGGCCTCTGGTGCTAGAACTCGTGCATCGCGCTCAAGCGGCGTGCACCATCTGCTTCTAGGGCTGGTGGAATCGATGGACCAACAGGAAATGGTACCACTGGTGCATCCACTGTTGCCTCTACTAGAAAAGGCCCCATCATCGAGGCCTCATTGCTTTGTGGGCTATCAGTGCGTACGACACTTGGAACTCTAGCTGGTTGACTTCATAGAGGCATACTAAAAATAAACAGGTGCTCCATGGTTAATAAGTTATACTGTAAAGACCCATAAAATTCAAGGAAATTTTTTTTCTTAATTTTCTTTGCGATTTTACAAGAATTCAGTTTCTGACGACACTTGATTCCGAGGCCCAGTGTGGCCGGAATTACAATCCGAAGTTTAGCTCGGGTACGTTTAGTGAACGAACGAGCAGAAATTTCTAACTTTTGAAACGATGCTCGAAATCGAATTCTGAGGCCACCGATGGAACCGCAACGCCGGTAATTGCTTAGAAATTCCTTTTCCAAAGTTGCGTTTTCACATGAGAGGTTGATAAAAATTGTGGAAGTTAAAATAAATATATAACTATAATTTTTATTTTATCTAAGTGGATTTAAGCTTTGAGTTGAAGTTGGGTAACTACCCAACTTCCCATGGAAGGTTATGAGGGTGGTGGGCCCCACACGAACCCCACCCCTTCACATTACTTAACTCCCTCAACTCACAATTAAAATTGATAACTTATGTTTAAATAACTTATGATATTAATGAAGTGAGTTTAATGTGACTATCTGAATTTAATATTTTGTCAAGTAAATAAAATAAGTGTGGGATTATTTTATTAAGGGTTGGAATCTTGTTGTGGAGTCTTTGGGAGAAAAGGATAAGGAACTTGAGGAACTTCTTCTTCTTCGACAAAGAACGCGAAGAACACATTGATCTCTGACGAAGAACTCCAAGTCCTCAGAAACCAACTACGCGGCGCCATATACCGCGATGCCGACGACGTATTCTTCTGCGACGTCTGTTTCCACGATGAATCCTCGTTCGAAGAACCTCCGTTCAAGCTACGCTCATGGTAGGGGGTTTATTTATTTTGTTCGTGATTACTACCTTGACGTTCTTCGTGAAATATGACCAATTACTATCGATTAACGAGAGGGGGCCGGACCACACAAAACCAACCGGCCCTCCTACATTATCTATGTTGTTTTTTCTATTGTGGATTGAAACGGGAATGGCGCGGTGCCATCGCACCGCGTGGGATCGTGCGGAAAGGAAAGCATGGCGCCGTCGCGCCACACCGTGAAATCGATCAAGGATGTGATGCCGTCGCGCCGCGTTGGAGAAACCCAAAGACACTGTGGCCAGAGCGGGGCCGCGGTGGAGGGGCGCAGTGCCATTGCGCCGCGCCGGACGAACCATGGCCGCGGCCGGTTCCGGGCCGCGGCAGAGCAGGGTGACTGACGGCCGGTTCCGGGCCGCCGGCGTCGGAGTAGGGGGGACCGGCAGTTGCCGGTCTGTGGTGACAGAAGTCAGCCGGCCAGAGCAGGCCGGCCGGACAAGGGAAGGCCGGGGGTTACGAACCCCCGACAACCAGCTGAAGCGGCCCCCCATAATGGGGGCCGCGGTTACAAAAGCCAGGGGCAGGCCACCCCCCCTTCAAACGGCTCAGCCGTTTGGCCGAGCGCCTTGACAGCGTGCCCAGGCAGGGACGGCTTCTTGGCCGGTCCGCCAGGTCGGGCTGCGCCCAGGCTGCGCCCAAGTGGGCCGGACCCGGACCCAGTTCGGGCCGACCCTGAGGGTATCAGGCCGGGTTGGACCGGGCATGAACCCCTTAATACCGAATATCCTCCGGTCGGACGCCCATAACTTGTACTACGGGCCTCCGATCGACGCACCGTCAGTTGCGATGTGATCCTTGGATCGAGTCGGCCGTTTCGGTATATTGCACTCAAGGTTTCAGAATAATTTGGTTTCGGCCGAGTTGGTTCGTACACGAAACCAACCGGGCCCTCGGAGCGGAAACACTCATAACTTTAGCTTCGGACATCCGATTGACGTGTCGTCGACTTTGATGGTTTCCACTTAGTGAGACAGATATTTTGGCTTACTCCGCCCGAGGATTGGTAGAAGGTGGAGTATGGTTGGGTTCATTTGAATTAAAAACCAACCGGGCCCTTGGGACGAAAAAGCCAATATCTTCCAGACCGAGTGTCTGATTGACGCGCCGTCTGCGACACTGAGTTCCTGTTGGCGATACGGAACTTTTGGATACATCAAATCCGGCCTTTTTGTCAGTTGATGTATCAGACTCTTGGCTCGTGGGGCGGACCCTCGCAAACGAGCTTGCTGTGTGCGGGAACCCTAGTGCTGGCTGCGACTGTGACGACGACGATTGTAAAGAGATCCTCAGTGGATTCGATGACGACGACTTCATAACTCAGCGATCCTGTGTGGATCAGTGCTACAGATCCTATGTGGGTTCGATCCTGTGTGGGTCAGCGCTTAGCGATTCTGTGTGAACAGTGCCTACAGATCCTGTGTGGGTTCGATCCTGTGTGGGTCTTTTTGGGGGTTAGTTACCTATCAATCCGTTGTGGGTTAGACCCTTTGTGGGTCATTGCGAGGGTTAATACCTATCGATACATTGTGGGTATGACGACTTAGATGAACCAGTTGTTATATCTGATCATATTTATCGTCATATGAAGAAGTATACCTGTGTGAGCTGAATCCTGTTTTGCGTTCCATTGTGGATTGTGTTTTTGCTATCCTGTGTGGATTACGTTTTCCTTTCCTATGTGTACTGGGTTGTACTTGGGCTCGGATATTGGATCTAAACGAGAATTGATGACTTAGGTATATGTATGGTCATATACCTAAGCAGTGTCGGATGATACTTCGTGATTGCATCTTTCCTTTGTGGATTATCCTTTGAGGATTTCGGGAGACCTTCGGGAGTCTCGGGGTCCCTAATGAGTAGATTATACTCACCCATGCACAGGCTATGCCCGCACTATGTTGTGTTGGTTGCAGACGTCAGACAGCGCTGATCGTGGTTGTGCCTTGTGGAGCAGGACGGTACTTGGAGGTGGACCACTGGGTGGAATGTACTCGGAGCGGTCAGCTGGACCAGAGGAGCAGTGGAGGCTATCTGTACCCACCCTTTAGGTGGGATTTCTAGTGGGTAGCTCGACGTGTCATCTTTACTTTACAATTGTTGTTTTTCCTTTCCAATTGTACTTTACTTTTAGTTTGGTTTTGTATACTAGCCCACTTACATTTACGCACTTACTGTTGTTCTCATTTTTTAATTAGTGTTTAATTCTTCTTCTTTCTTGCTCTATGGTGTTTGTTTAATTTACAAAGGCAATGCCTTCCCTTATTAACGGGAATTACGCCTTGGTTCTAGTCGCCAGCCCCTGGCCTATGGAAGGTGGGCTTGGGGTAGTCACGGCACGGGCCCCGAGGACGGGTCGTGACAATTTGTTATCAGAGGAGATTGGTTCTACCACAGAACTTTGGACTCTGATATTTTCCTATGTGAAGAAAATAGTGTTAAGAGTATTGGATGTGGTTATCAGTTCGGGGAGTCCAGTGTTGGTGCGGCAGCCGACGTATCCGTACACCAGGACCCTAACTTCTGATTTCTGACTTAATGTATGAAAACATTGATTGCATGTGTGTTTAAAGTTTTCTTTGTGATTACTTTGTGTCAGCTCACCTGGTATACTATTCTGACCATGGTGCACCTGTTTCCTTTCTAGGATGACCCCACGATGGCAGCCAGCTAGGGTTCCAAGAGTTGAGCGTGAAGACATCCCACAGAGCGATGAGGCCTCGGTGTAGGGCCCTTTGATAGCAGAGGCACCAGAGGTGCCTTTACCCACCGAGCCCCCGATGCTACCAGCCCCAGCCACTGACGATGCACGTCGCCTTAGTGAACTGCACGAGCTCCAGCGCTAGCAACCGCCCAGGTTCCGCGGGGAGAGGGACCCCCAGGAAGCCGAGGACTGGATGGAGGTAGTGGAACAAGTTTTCAGGTTAGTGAGGACACCAACAGACCTCATGATGATCCTGGCAGTGATCCTACTCCACGCGGCAGTAGGACGATGGTGGAGCTTGATGCTCCAGGTGCCCGATGAGTCATCTCTTCCCTAGACGGACATTTAGATCCTCTTATGCTCAGAGTTCATCCTGGACACCCTCTGTGCGGTGTGCATCCAAGAGCTTCTTTAGCTGCGGCAGGGCAGCTTGACGGTCGCCCAGTACTCGGCGAGATTTACCGATCTCTCGCCCTACTCGACAGACATGGTATGAGACCCATTCATCTGGGCTGGGACTTTGAGCAGGGATTGAGACATGCGATCAGGGCATCAATGATCTCCCTCTGCATTCTGACTCAGGAAGGAGTACTGGAGCGAGCCCTTTGGATTGAGAGCATTCTTGCTGAGCCTTCTTCAGCAGCAAGTCCTATGGCGGGGTGACACGTAGCAGAGTCTTCTGCAGCAGGCAGCCGACGTATGACTCATGGGTCCAGGAAGACCAGACCTTTAGGCAGACGACATAAGGACACTGGCTCAGCAGTGCGGGGCACACAACGTGGAGCCAGTCTTTCGAGAGGCAGGCAGTTCTACTCATGGTGCGGGTAGGGCCACATGGCTCATGACTGCCCGACCTGCCATGTCGTGGAGTAGCAGACGGTTGAGGGACCACTAGGTAGAGACAGAGGGTCGACCGTGGCAGTCCACCTGGAGCAGGCGGACGAGGAAGAGGAGCTGGCAGAGCAGCATGTGGTGGGAGACGCTTTGAGTCCCTACCACCACCCGCACCAGGAGGTCCACCCCAACCATAGGGAGTTGGCGGGCAGAGATAGGAACAACTCCAGGAAGCAGAGGCCTACGACCACGACACACCCGAGATGATTCGAGGTACTATCTGTGTAAATTCCACCCTTTCTGACGTTCTTATAGACACAAGAGTGAGTCAATCTTTCATAGTCGCTGCCCTTGTTCGGAGGTCGAAGATTCTGATAGAGCCGTTGGCTCGATCCTTATGGCTAGAGACTCCTACGGGAGCAGACTCGATGATTACGCACTGGTGCCGACAGTGTGAGCTTACTCTAGGAGGTGAGAGCTTCGGCTGGGATCTTCTTGTTGCGGCGTCGAGTCCTTACGACGTCATCTTGGGCATGGATTGGTTATCTACATTCCATGCTCAGATCGACTGCATTAGGCGCAAGGTGCGATGTGTACGCACCGACGGGGGCAGGTTCATCTTCACCGATGCGAAGGGAGCCTTTGCAGCATAGGATGGACTCTCGCAGAGGAGAACCGATCACCAATCAGTTGGCTAGCCTCATCCTAGGAGAAGTTGACATGTAGAGTCCTAGTTTTCCTGTAGTGGTGGATCAGTATGCGGACGTTTTTCCCGACGACATCCCAAGGCTACTTCCTCGCAGAGAGGTAGACTTTTATATTGACCTGTACCCCGAGACAGCCCTGATATCGAATCCAGAGTATCGGATGGCCCTCGCTAATCTTCGAGAGCTACGGTTATAGTTAGAGGACTTGTAGGGCAAGGGTTTCATCTGACCTAGTGTTTCACCCTGGGCTTCCCCGATTTTGTTCGCCAAGAAGGCGGAGGGAGCTTGCGACTTTGTGTCGACTATTGTCGCCTGAACTAGGTGACAGTGAGGAACAAGTATCTGCTACTGAGGATTGATGACCTCTTCGATCAGCTCAAGGGAGCACAGTGGTTCTCGAAGATAGACCTCAGGTCAGGCTATCATCAGCTCATAGTTCAAGATGAGGACGTGTAGAAGACGACCTTCAGGTGTTGGTATGTCCACTATGAGTTCTTGGTTATGCCATTCGGAATAACCAATGCTACAGCAGTGTTCATGGACCTCATGAACAGGATCTTTCAGCCATACCTCGATCGATTTTTCGTGGTCTTCATCGACGAAATTTATATTTACTCGACGACTGAGGAGGAGCACGCCTACCACTTGCGGGTTGTACTGGACACACTCCGAGAGCACCAACTTTATGGAATTTTCTCGAAGTGACAGTTCTGGATACGTGAGGTCCACTTCTTAGGACACGTCATCTCTGAGGCGGGAGTTGTGGTGGATCCTGCAAATATCGAGGTAGTGCTAGCTTGGGAGCCAACAAAGAGTGTGACTGAGGTGTGGAGCATCTTGGGTTTAGCTGGTTACTATTGGAGATTTGTGCCAGACTTCTCCAGAGTTGCGGCACCACTCTCAGCTTTGACGAAGAAGGGGAAACCCTTTGTGTGGTCAGACAGATGTCAGAAGAGCTTCCAAGAGCTGAGACAGAGATTGACCAGCACACCTATCTTGAGGTTGCCGGAGGAGGGAGTAGGGTACGTAGTCTACTGCGATGCATCAGGAACTAGACCCAGATGTGTCCTGAAGCAGGATCAGGCAGTGATCGCCTATGAATCACATCAGTTGAGGCCGCATGAGCAGAACTACACTACCCATGACCTGGAGTTAGCTGCAGTGGTTTTCGCTCTGAAAATGTGGCGACACTATCTGATGGGAGAGCGCTTTACAGTCTATTCTGACCATCATAGTCTTAGGTACATATTCTCCCAGAAGGACCTGACCCTGAGACTGCGGCGATGGATCTAGTTCCTCCAGGACTATGACTTTGAGATAGTCTATACTCCTAGAAAGGGGAACGTAGTAGCCAGTGCTCTCAGTAGGAGGATGGCCATTCAGCTACTTGAGGAGGCGACAGAGCAGTTATCCACCTTGAAGATGTCCTTCATGGAAAGAGATGGAGCAGCCTTCCTTCAGTCTCTCACAGTCACCCCTCCACTACTGCAGCAGGTCAGAGAGGCACAGTGTGGGGACACTTACTATGAGACGCGACATGCACAGATATCCTCAGGACAGGCACCAGATGGTTTCTCCTTTAGAGCAGAGCACGTCGTCCTTTTCAGAGGACATACCTTTGTACCCGTTTCATTATGAGAGGAGGTGATGAGAGAGTTTCACACTTCTCCCTTGGCAGTACATCCCGGAGTGGCGAAGATGTACCGGGACCTCAGACGACATCATTGGTGGTCGGGCATGAAGAAGTTTGTGGCAGAGTTCATTTCTCGATGCCTCACCTGCCAGCAGGAGAAGGCAGGGCACTAGGTACCAACAGGCTTCGTACAACCCTTGGAGGTCCCGGAGTGGAAGTGGGACGGGATATCTATGGACTTCGGGACTGGACTTCCACACACTTCCAAAGGTCACAACTCCATTTGGGTGATTGTCGACCGACTCACAAAGTCGGCTCACTTCTTACCCATCAGAGAGCAGGGCTATGTGGATAGCTTGGGGTGTCTCTATGTTCAGGAGATTGTACGGCTTCACGGTGTGCCATCATCTATCATCTCTGATCGAGATGCTCGCTTTAATTCCCGACTTTGGAAGGGATTTCAGGAGGCGTTCGGGACGCAACTATGTTTGAGCACCGCCTATCACCCTCAGATAGATGGTCAGACGAAGAGAACCATTTAGACTCTCAAGGACATGCTCCTCGCATGTGTCCTCGACTTTGGTCGTAGTTGGGAGGACCACCGTCCCGTGGTGGAGTTTGCATACAACAAAAGCTACCACTCCACCATCGGGATGGCACCATACGAGGCGTTGTACGACCGACCTTGCAAATTTCAATTGTGCTAGACAGACCCTGGTGAGTCAGCGCTTGTGGGACCGGAGATGGTCCAGGACACAACAGAGAAGGTCCAGGTCATCCAGGAGCGGATGAGGAAAGCTCAGATCTGGGAGACGTTTTATGAAAACAGGAGGCGGAGGCCACTGGAGTTTGAGGATGGCGACCACGGCTTCTTGCGAGTTTTACCTCGACGTGGTATACAGATATTTGGCTGAGGCGGAAAGTTGTCTCCACGATTCATCGGACCATTCTCGGTCCTCAGCAGGATTGGAGAGGTGTCTTATCGCATGGCTCTACCACCTCAGTTGCACCGGGTGCACGACATTTTCCACGTGTCTCAGCTGAGGAGATACGTGCACGACCCGACACATATCATTGATCATGGGGAGCTGGACATTGATGATGGGGAGACTTTTACGGAGGTCTCAGTGGGGATCGAGGATCGACAGGAGTGGGTCCTACGTGGAAGATCGATTCCTCTAGTGTGCATCAGATGGCAGCACGGGAACCTCCAGGAGAGAACACGGGAGTGGGAGGCTCAGATGCTTGCTCAGTACCCACATTCGTTTCCCTAGCTTATGATGTATCTTTATGGGGACATAAAGCCCTATGGTGGGAGTAATGTAAAGACCCGTAAAATTCAAGGAAATTTCATTTCTTAATTTTCATTGGGATTTTACAAGAACACAGTTTCTGATGGCACTTGATTCTGAGGCCCTGTGTGCCCGGAATTACTATCTGAAGTTTAGCTCGTGTACGTTCAGTGAACGAATGAGCCGGAATTTCTAACATTTTAACCAGTGCTCGGAATTGAATTCTGAGGGCACCGATGGAACCGCAGTGCTGGTAATTGCTTAGAAACACCTTTTCCGAAGTTGTGTTTTCACAAGAGAGGTTGATAAAAATTGTGGAAGTTAAAATAAAAATTTAACTACGATTTTTTATTTTCTCTAAGTGGATTTAGTATTTGGTTGGAAGTTGAGTAACCACCCAACTTCCCATGGAAGGTTATGAGGGTGGTGGGGCCCACATGAACCCCACCCCTACACATTCCTTAACTCCCTCAACTCACAATTAAAATTTATAACTTAAGTTTAAATAACTTATGATATTAATGAAGTGTGTTTAATGTGAGTGTTTGAATTTCAAACCTTTGTCAAGTTAATAAAATAAGTGTGGGATTATTTTATTACGGGTTGAAATCTTGTTGTGGAGTCTTTGGGAGAAAAGGCTAAAGAACTTGAGGAACTTCTTCATCTTTGAT
This sequence comes from Viscum album, assembly GCA_963277665.1. Taxonomy (NCBI): domain Eukaryota; kingdom Viridiplantae; phylum Streptophyta; class Magnoliopsida; order Santalales; family Viscaceae; genus Viscum; species Viscum album. The sequence goes on along the minus strand of OY728121.1, from coordinate 195,816,277 downwards.
GATGAACACGAAGAACACATCGATCTCCGATGAACAACACCGAGTCCTCGGAAACTGACTACGTGATGTCGTATACCGCGACGCCGACGACATCTTCTTCCGCGACGTCTCTTTCCGCGACGAATCCTCATTCGACAAACCTCCGTTCATGCTACGCTCGAGGTAGGGGGTTTAGTTTTTTTGTTCGTGATTACTACCTTGATGTTCTTCGTGAAATATGACCAATTACTATCGATTAACAAGAGCGGGCCGGACCGCACAAACATGACCGACCCTCCTCCCTTATCTATGTTGTTGTTTCTATTGTGGATTGAAATGGGAATGGTGTGGTGTCGTCGCACCGCGTGGGATCGTGCCGAAAGGAAAGCGCGGTGTCTTCACACCACGCCGTAAAATCGAACAAGGACACGATGTCGTCGCGCCGCATCGGAGAAACTCGAAGACACCGCAGCCGGAGCGAGGCCCCGGCGGAGGGGTGCAGTGGAGTAGGGTGACTGACAGCCGGTTCCAGGCCGCCAGCGTCGTTGCAGGGAGGACCGGCCGTCGCCGGTCCGTGGCGGCAGAAGCCGACCGGCCAGAGTAGGACGACCGGACAAGGGTAGTCTGGGGGTTACGAACCCCCAGCAGCCAGCTCAAGCAGCCCCCCATAATGGGGGTCGTGGTTACAAATTCCTGGGGGGCAGGAGCCCCCCCTTCAAACGGCTGGACCGTTTGGTCGTGCGCCTGGCCAGCATGCCCAGGCCGGGCCAGGCCGCGCCCAGGCCGGGCCGGGCCATACCCAAGCGGGCCGGACCTGGACCCGGTTCAGGTCGACCCAGTTCGGGCCGACCCTGAGGGTATCGGGCCGGGTTGGACCGGGCCCGAACCCCTTAATACCAAATCTCTTCCGGTCGGACACCCATAACTTGTGGTATATGCCTCCGATCGACGCACCGTCAGTTGCGATACAATCCTAGGATTGAGACAATCGTTGCGGTATATCGCACTCAAGGTTTTGGAATACTTTGGGTTCGGCCGAGTTGGTTCGTACACGAAACCAACTGGGCCCTCGGAGCGGAAACACTCATAACTTGAGCTCCGGACGTCCGATTGACATACCGTCGACTTTGTTGGTTTCCTCTTAGTGAGAAGGTTATTTTGGATTACTCCTCACAAGGTTTGGACGTAGGTGGAGTATGTTCGGGTTGGTTTTGACTTAAAATCCAACCGGGCCCCTGGGACGAAAAAGCAAATAACATCCAGACCGGGCGTCCAATTGACGCACTGTCTGCGACGCTGTGTTCCTGTTGGCGATACAGAACTTTTGGATACATCAAATCTAGATTTGTGTCAGTTGATGTATCAGCCTCTCGTCTCATGGAGCGAACCCTCCCGAACGAGCTTTCTGTGTGCGGGAACCCTAGTGATGGATGTGACTGTGATGATGGCGATTGTACATAGATCCCTAGTGGATTCGACGATGGCGACTTCAGCACTCAGCGATCCTGCGTGGATCAGTGAAACATATCCTATGTGGGTCCGATCCTGTGTGGGTCAGCACTCAGTGGTTCTATGTGAGCCAGCGCCTACAGATCCTATGTGGGTCCGATCCTTGTGGGTCTTTGCTGGGGTTAGTTACCTATCGATCCTTTGTGGGTCAGATCCTTTGTGGGTCATTGTGGGGGTTAGTAACTATCGATCCTCTGTGGGTCTGATGACATAGATGAATCAGTGGCTATATCTGATCATCTTTATCATCATACGAATAAGTATACCTCTGTGAGCTGAATCCCATTTTGCTTTCCTCTATGGATTGTGTTGTGCTATCCTGTGTGGATTATGTTTTTCTTTCCTGTGTGGACTGGGTTGTACTTGGGCTTAGATATTGGATCAGAACGAGAATTGATGACATAGTTATATGTATGGGCATATACCTAAGCAGTGTCAGATGTTACTTCATGATTGCATCTTTCCTTTGTGGATTATCCTTTGTGGATTTTGGGAGACCTTCGTGGGTCTCGGGGTCCCTACTGAGTAGCTTATACTCACACCTGCACGGGCTATGCCGGCACTACGTTGTGTTGTTTGCAGATGTCAGACAACATTGATCGTGGTTGTGTCTTGCGGAGTAGGACGGTACATGGAGGTGGACCACTAGGCGAAATGTACTCGGAGCGGCCGGCTGGACCAGAGGAGTTGTGGAAGCTATATGTACGCACTCTTCAAGTGGGATTTCCAGTGGACAGCTCAACGTGGCACCTTTACTTTACAGTTTTTGTTTTCCCTTTCCAGTTGTACTTTACATTCAGTTTGGGTTTGTATACTGGCCCACTTAATTTTCCGCACGTACTGTTGTACTCAGTTTTTACTTAGTGTTTACTTATTCTGCTTGCTTGCTCTATGGTGTTTGTTTACTTTACAAAGGCAATGTCTTCCCTTTTTAATTGGAATTACGCCTTGGTGCTAGTCGCCAGCCCCTGGCCTATGGAAGGCGGGCTTGGGGTAGTCACGACACGAGCCTCGAGGACGGGTCGTGACATATACATAGTGATATGACTCAAGAGATAACAAAGTAAACTCTTGGAAACATACCCACAATCAGTGTTTTTTTCACAATGTCGAAAATCAGAAGTCAGGGTCATAGTGTATAGATACGTCGGCCACCGCATCAACACTAAATTCCCTAAATTGATAAGCGCACTCACTACAGTTAACAATATTTATGTAAAAAAAAAGATCATGGTACATTGTTATATGGTAGAGCCGAATCATCTGATACTAATTTTTCACGCCCGTCCCCGGGGCTCATGTCGTGACTACCCCAAGCCCGCAATCCGTAGGCTAGGGGATGCTGACTAGCAGGAAAGGTGTTTTCCCTAAATCTGGGAAGGCATTTCCTTTATAACCTTAAAACACACGAAACCAAACACAAAACAACATATGAACCCAAGTCAATTGTATAGTATACAAGTGAGTACAATATGTAAAATGGGTCCAGAATACAAGACCATCTAAAATGTACCAGTACAACTGAAATGCAATACATCTAAAGAAATTAAAAGAACGCTACTAGATCGTCCTTTGAGGTTCCTACCAGAAAGGTAGGTATAGATCTTATTCTCACCACTCCACATCCTCCCACCTCCTCTGCGTACCGATACACAGTATGGTCCACCACCAGGTACCGTCCTGTCCTGGTACTCTCAACCTCTGTCAGTGATGTCCATCATCTGCATCCAACACAACAAGGTGTGGGCGTATACAATGCAGGGTTAAGTATAACGATACTAATTAGGGACCCCCAGACCCTCTAGGTCTCACAAAAACCATCAAGGATATATCCCAATGTATGAAATCAATAGATAATTTTACTTAGGTATATGCCCACACGTATACCGAAGTTATCATGTAATCCATCTCAATCATGAGAAAAAATAATGATGTAAAAAAGCTTCCTATATCGATTATAGTGGGCCTACTAAATCAAATAGAGGCACTTCCCATTAAACTCAGACTGATTTGGTACTCCTCCTGCCAAGTACCGGGGTCAGTCGTGTCATAATGATGCTCCAAACTGTGGGTCTTCCGCGTAACAAATGCGCTCCCCACTGGGCCTGCTAAGGTACTCCTACGATCGAGTACCTTGTGTATACCACATCATGAAGGCACTCCCCACTGTGGTTCTTAAGCATCACTAAGGCGCTCCTCCCTAGGCTTGTCAAGTCACGCCTAGTCAAAACGGTCAGTAGTCGTCAAGTTTAAGCCAACCATGTGGTTCCTGCACTATGCTCACTCGTCTCTGGAGGGATCCGCTCCATAAGCTACTGGTCAATGCAATAACTATCACGATTACCCATGAAGACATATCTCAAAGGTCTACCACGTCATTAGGGTCTGAATGCAACAGACAGTGCATCCATCGGACGCCCCGGTTGTGAGTTATTTTCCTTTTAGTCCTGGGGCCCAGTTGGATTCATGTTCGATCCAACCTAAATATTCCCCATTACGATCTATGATTTCTGGTGCCACTGACGTATTTTCAAACAGACCTATGATGCCATAGTTATGGACAAAAGATTTAAATGGGTCTTAGTGGTCCCGGGTCCGGTCTTACCCTGTCAGACTGACTTGTTGGGTTAGGACCTACCCGTAGAGTAGCTGGACCCATAGGGTACCCCGGGGGCACGAACTAGCCACTGGTACTATGAGGGAGTAGACCGGCCAGAATGGCACGAAGCGGCCGGAGGTACCGTGAGGGAGCCTACCGACCGCGAGGGTGCAGAACGACCATGAGGGCGGCAGACCTGCTGCATGTGCGCGGACAGGCCACAGGTGAGCAGACCGACAGTGCTGGCGGCAGACCTGCCGCTAAGGTGCGGACCGGCCACATGGGCACAGAACCGCTGCGGTGGATCCAAAAGGTCGCAGGGGCGCATACCAGCCAACGGGGCGAGGACCGACTGCGGGGGCGCGGGTCTGGTTCTACCCTGACGGACTGACATGTTTTGTTAGGACCCTCCTGCAGTGCATCTCTATTTGTAGTGTACCGCAAGGGCATGGACCAGCCACGAGTACCGTGAGGGTGCAGACTAGTCTCAAGGGTGTGGAACGGCCATAGGTAAAGTGAGGGCGCGTACCGGCTTCGAGGGTGCCGAATGGTAGCGTTGGGGCAGCCCAGCAGCAGCAGCATGGACGGGCTGCACGGGCGGCTGACCGGCCGCTTTGGCATGGACCGGAGGTTGGGGCGCGGAACGGTCGTGGCTGTGCTGACCGGCCGCTGGTGCGCTGACTGGATGCAAGGTCGCGGACCGGCCGTAGGGGCGTAGACTGGCCACGAGGGCACAGACCGGCCGCGGGGCCGCGTACAGGCCGCGGGGGGAGAGGATAGGCCGCGGGGGCACGAACCGACCAACGGGGCGAGGACCAGCTGCAGGGGCGCGGAACAGCCGTTAGGGCGCGGATCGACCAGAGGATGGGTAGACCGGCAGCGTGGGTATGGACCGGCTACAGGGCCGCACTGAGCATCGGAAGGCGGCGTCGGCTGCGTTCGACATAGTGGAAGCTCGATGGGGGCAGCGACCGCGGGGCAGTGTCACTGCGTCATTGCCTTCGTTGCGGCCGATGGCGGTGCCAAACACCGTTATCGTGCCCCAACCATGGATGGTTTCTATCCACCTCCATCTCTAAGAACTCCACAAGATTTTCGGAAGGGTCGGGCCATGTTTGTTTGGCCTGTACCCTCCATGTCAGTGTGGTAGTATTTGGATCAACAAGAAAGAAGAACCTAATGCTTAAAACATTCCACAACGTTCCCATAAAAACCCATCAAAGAAACCAAGGTAAGTATTTGGGAAATGTATTATAATGCAAATAAACCCCCTAGATCATTCTATTGATGACATTGGATCATGAGGATAGTACGGTCGTCTATTTTCTATAGATGAGGATGTCCCTCATCGGAAGAAGTCCATGAAAAGAAGGTCAATGGTGGTCGGTGTTCATCATTGGAGGAGCATTCTTCGTTGGAGATCTCTCTCCCATGTTCTCCCAATCCTCCTTTTCCAACACATTTCCAACAAAAAAAATAGCCAACTAAATAAGTTATGTTTATCTTTTTAATTTGATGGCAATAAATGTTGGCTTAATTAATCAACAACAATAAATTGGCAGTGTTGGCATAAAGTTCCAATTGGAGGATAACAAGGGTTGGAAGAATAAATTAAGGAGAGTTGGAAAAATTAATATGGAGTAATCTCAAGTGGCTCTCCACATTAATGAGGACATTGAAGAGGTTTAGACCTTGGGTGGCCACCACAACTATAACATCTCCTGGAAAGATAATGTATGGTGGTCCCCACTTCTCAACTTCCACATGGTGGGTGGTTACAACAAAATATAATAAAACATGTGTTAATTTTATTTTACTTCTTCCAAGGAAAAACCCAATAAAATACATGGAAATTCTGGGACTTTACATTCTTCCCATATCAGGGCTCTACGTCCCCGTAATCTGCAACTCAAACTAGGTAAACAAGTGGAGGTACTGAGCACACATCTGAGCATTTCGCTCCCATGTGCTCTCTTGGAGGTTCTCGTGCTACAAGTGAACATGAAACAGAGGTATCGACAATCCACGAAGGACCCATGCATGTCGATCCTCAATCCCTTCTGGAACCTCCTTAAAAGTTGCCCCATGATCAACGTTCATCTCACCATGGTCGATGATGTGAGAGGGGTCGTGCACGTATCTCCTCGGCTGGGATACATCGAAGACGTCATGCACCGGGTGCAACTTAGGTGAAAAAGATAAGTGGTAAGGCATCTCTCCAACTCTACGGAGGACCTGAAATGGTTGGATGGACCTTAGAGATAAATTTCTGTCTCGGCCAAATTTCAACAATCATCATTGAGGTGATACCTATAGAAAGATGTGGTCACCATCCTTGAACTCCAGAGGTCTCTGTATCCTATCAGCATACGACATCTGTCTACTCTGTGCAGTCCTCATCTTCTCCTGGATGATCTACACTTTCTCTATGGTATCCCAAACCATCTCTGGTCCCACGAGTGTTGTCCCCCCTAGGTCAGTCCAACACCAAGGCGATCTGCAGGGTTTCCCATAAAATGCCTCGAAAGGTGCCACCCCAATGGTGGTGGGATATCAATTTTTGTATGAAAACTCCCACAATGGAATGTGATCCTCACAGCTATAATTAATGACGAGGAAAAAAGCATGCAACATGTCCTCGAGGGTCTGAATTGTTGGCTCAATATTTCCATTCATTAGTGGATGGAAGGCGGTGCTCAAACGAAGCTATGTCCCAAAAGCCTCCTGCAACCCCTTCCATATCATGTAAGTAAAACGTGAATCACAATCGGATATAATCATCTATAGTTATCAATATAGCCGCACAATCTCCTTATCATATGGGAATATCTTGTTCTTAATAAACCCAGCTCTCTAATCGGTAGGATGTGGGCCGAAATTGTGAGTCAGTCGACGATCACCCAGATAGAGTCATGTCCCCTCGATGTACGTGGAATTCCTGTCACGAAGTCCATGGATATCCCATACCATATCCACTATGGGACCTCTAAAGGCTGAACCGAGCTTGCTGGAACTTGATGCTCTACTTTTACATGCTGATAAGTGAGGCACCGAGAAACAAACTCTGCGACTACCTTCATCATTCCTGATAACCAGTGTTAACTTCAGATATTCTGGTACATCTTCGCCACTACTGGATATTCCGCTAAAGGGTATGTGTGGAAATCCCTTAACAATTCCTCATGATGTGACACTAGTACCATGGTATATCCTTTGGAGAGGATGAAGTTCTCCCCACCTTCAAAAAATCTATTAGGTGCTTGTCCTGCGGATATCTGAGCACGTCATTTCTTGTAGTCAGCGTCTCCATGATGCGCCTCCATGAATCACTGAAGAAGTGGGGGAATGATTATGAGAGACTATAGAAATATCTCTCCGTCTCTTCCAAAAAGGATATCTGTAATGCGACAAGATTCTCCATCGCCTCACCTAGAAGTTATATACCAAATATCATGCTGAGTGCATCTGCAACAATGTTCCCCTTCCAAGGAGTATAAACTATCTCAAAGTCATAGTCCTTGAGGAAATCAAGACAATGACGTTGTCTCTGGTTTGGGTCCATTTGAGAGAAGATACACCTGGGACTCTAGTGATCATAGTACATGGTTAAATGATTTCCCAATAGATAGTTCCTCCACATATTCAATGACATGACCAATACTGATAACTCCATGTCATGGGTAGCATAGTTCTACTCATGTTATCTCAGCTACAGTGAACCATATGTGATCACTTCTCGCTCATGCATCTGGACACATTAGAGAAAATCCTTGATGCATCACTGTAAAATATGTACCCTATGTACTCCTATGGAAGTCTCAAGATGTGGGCACTAGTCAGCCTTTGCCTCAGCTCTTGAAAACACTACTGGCATCTCTCCGACCACATGAAGTGTTGCATCTTCTTTATCAAGTCAGATAGTTGTGTGGAAACTCTAGAGAAGTATGGGACAAAAATCTAGATTTATCCAACCCGACCCAAGAATTGTCATACCTCCTTCACACTACTGGGTGGCTACCAAGGATGTACAGCCTCAATCATTGCTGGATCCACGACAACTCCAGCCTCCGATATGTCATGTCATAGGAAGTGAACCACATGGAACCAAAATTGGCACTTCGAGTGCTTACCATAATTCTGGTGCTCTCATAGTCCATCCATTACTAACTACAAATCATATGCATGATCCTCCTATGTAGCAAAGTAGATCGGAATGACGTCGATGAAGACCACTACAAAGCGATCAATGTGTGGATGAATGATCTTTTTCATGAGTACCATTAACAAAACCGGAGTATTGGTCACACCGAACGGCATAACCAAGAACATTCCATGGACATAACCACATCTAAAGGCCGTCTTCTACACATCCTCGTCTCGTACTCTGAGCAGTTGATAGCCTTCTCTTAAGACTGTCTTCGAGAACCACTGTGCGCACATCAGTTTATCAAAGAGTTGGTCAATCCCCATGAGTGGGTACTTGTTCTTCATGGTGACCTGGTTTTGACACCAATAGTCGATAAAAAGTCTCATGTTCACATACACCTTCTTGGCTAACAAAATTGGGGCTGCCCAGGGAGACACACTGGGCTAAAGGAATCCCTTCCATTGAAAGTCCTTTAGTTGTACCCGCTGCTCACGAAGATCTACGGGAGCCATCCGATATGCTGGTGTAGGTATCAGTGATATCCTGGGGTACATGTCAGTGTAAAATTTAACCACTATAGAAGGAGTTCGACCTAGAAAATCATCAGAAAAGACATTCTCGTACTGGTCCACCATTATAGGATATCTCAGACTCTTCACATCAACAGCTCTGAGGGTAAGGAAAGACATCTTATTAGTGATCGACTGCAATCTCCTCTTGGTAAGTCCATCCTATGCTGAAAACGATCCCTTCTCGCCAATGAAGGTATACCAGGTCCCATCTATGCAGACACACCACACATTGCGCTGAATATAGTCAATCTGATCATGGACTATAGATATCCAGTTCTTACCCAAGATTACATTGTAGGGCCTCAACGCTGCTACTAGGAGATCCCAGCCAATGCTCTCACGTCCTAGAGTAAGCTCACACCACCGACACCAATGAGTAATCGTCGAATATGAACTAGTAGGATTATCTAGCCATATGTATTAAGCTAACATCTCTGTTGGATTCTCCGAGATCTGAATGAGAGCAGTGGTAATGAATGATTGACTGGCACCTATTTCTTTAAGTACTACCACTATGGTGGATTATACACAGTTCATATCTCAAATCATCTCCAGAGCTCAATGATCCTAATCACCAAATACCTATTGATGAGATCTACCAAATACACCTACTCCCTATGGACAGGGTGGACCTTTTGGTTGTGGCGGTAGTAATTTCTCGAATCGTCACCCACCACTAGCTGCACGAACTGCTCCCCTCCCACGTCCTCCTTCTCTAGGTGGACCACCTTGATTGAACATCTGTCTTTTCCTGGGTAGTCCCTTGACCAGCTTCTTATCATCCATATAATGGGTCAGATAGTCACAAGCCATGTGACCCTACCTGGCGCATGAGAAACAATGCCCTCTCATGGCATAACGGGCTCCATCTCGAGTGCCCCGCACAACCAATCCTGAGTCATGCACTCGGCCACCTGTAGGTCCGGACCTCTTTGTACTCAATGACGACTGTCTAGTTCCAACTGCATAAGACTCCGCTATGTGATGAATGGTAGTGTGTCTCGCTATTGGTGACTTCTCAGCAAGGAAACTCTCCACCAAGAGGACTCTCTTAAATACCCACGCATGCATCGGGATGCTGAGTGAGATCATCGAAGCCCTGATCTCCCGCCTGAGCCCCTGGTCGAAGGTCCAGCCCTGAAGAATGGGTCTTCTACCATATCGATGGAGTACCATGAGAGTTGAGTGAACCTCACTGAGTTCTGAGCTATAGTCATGCTACCCTACTGTAGATGAATACACTCTTGTATGCGTACTGCGCGAAGTGTCACTGGAACAAACTCTGCATGAAAAAGGCTCTTGAAATATACCTAGAAAAGAATCACGTCGTCGTGAACCTAGAACATCAAGCTCCACCATATTCTAGATGCTTCCGTTAGAAGGTGGGCGAATAGATCACCATGAAATCAGCTAGTGTCTCAACCAGTCGGAGGACTCTCACTATAGCCTTTGGTCAAACCTCAGCCGCCTGCAGGTCCATCTCACCCCGGATCATGGGTGGCCTATGGAACTAGAACTCATGAAATGTGGTCAAGTGGTGTGTACCGTCTGTTGCTGGTGATAGTGGAATCGGATGACCAACATGGAATGGTAATACTCATGTTTCCGCTGGTGCCTCTACTGGAAAAGGTCCTGACACCGAGTCCTCATCGCTCAGTGGGCTATTAGTGCATACGACACTCGGAACTCTAGATGGTTGACTTCATGGAGGCATCCTGAAAAAATGGGGTTCCACGGTTAGTAAGTTATACATGGTGAGATGACTCATGAAATATCAATGTAAACTCTTGGAAACACACATGTAATCAATGTGTTTGTGCATTGAGTCTGAAATAAGAAGTTAGGGTCCTAGTGTATGGATACATTGGCCACCGCATCAACATTGGATTCCCAAAACTGATAACCATACTCACTACACTTAACAGTATTTCCATGAAAATAAATATTAGTGTCTTGTGTTTTGCGGTAGATACGGCTACTTTGATCCTAATTTTTGACGACCCATCCCACAAGGCTTGTGCTGTGACTACCCCACGCCTGCCTTCCATAGGCTAGGGGCTGGCGATGAGCACAAAAGGCGTATTCCCTAAAACTATGAAGGAATTTCCATTATAACATGTAATCACACGTATCCAAACACATAGAATGATACGAATGCAATTCAACTATATATTAAACAAGTGAGTACAGTAAGTAAAAATGGGCCAGAATACTACCCCTATTGGAAAGTAAAAGTAAAGCTGAAATTCCATACAACTAAAGAAAGAGAACGACAACTACATGATCATCCTATGAGGTTCCTACATGAGGGGTAGGTACAAATTTCATTCTCAACACTCCATGTCCTTGTGTATCCTCTGCATACCGACACGCCGTATGGCCCACCTCCAGGTACCATCTAGTCCTGGTACTCCTAGCCTCAGTCAGCGCTGTATGTCATCTGCATCTAATACAACAAGGAGCGGGAATAGCCCAAGAAGGGGTATGTATAATGATACATAGTAGGGACCCCAAGACCCTCTATGTCTCACAAAAAAAATCACGGATAAATCACAAAGTATGATATCAACAGATAACCTTACCTAGATTTATGACCACACATATACCTATGTTATCAAGTAATCCATCTCAATCACGGGAAAAAACACAGAGTTACTAATTATGATCACACCTATATGTATTGTAGTGAAATATCATGTCACATTCCCAATCACAACGTCGAACACCTTAGCTACTGAAAAACTCCACCTTTATCGAGTACAGTGGGCCTACCATATCACAAAGTGGCGCTTTCCACTATCCTCGGACTGCTGATGTACTTCTCCGGTTGAGTACTGTGGGTCTACCACATCATCAAGGCACTCCCTACCGTGGGTCTGCTGCGACACCAAGGCACTCCCCAATGGGACTTTCGATTCACTCTGATTCGAAAAAATTAGCAGTCATCAAGTCTGAACATGCAACTAGGTTCCCACACTATGGTTGCTTGAATCTAGGAGGATCCTCTCCACAAGCTACTGGTCGATACTCCAACAGCCACAAAGTCACCCGAAGATGTATCTCAATGGTACACCATGTCATAGGAGTCTCAATGCTATATATGGTGTGTCAATTAGATTCTCGGTATGTGAGTTATTAGACTTTTAGTCCCGAGGACCCAGTTGGATTCTTGCTCGATCAACCTAACTATTCCCTATATTAATCCAAAACTCTAGTGGGGTATACTTAAAGGGATAGTCATGCTCCATGATTATAGCACCACTGATGGTTCATGAAATGGACATCTGGAGCCAATGTTATGGCCAAAATAAGTGAATGGGTCATAGTGGGCCTGGTCCATAGTGCGGCCTGGCTTGTAGGGTACAACGAGGGTGCGGATTGGCTTTTGGTACCGTGAGGGCGTAGACTGGCCACGAGGGCACGGAGCAGCCACGAGGGCGACAGATTGACCACGAGGGCGTGGACAGGACGGGGGTGCACAGATCGGCCGCGTAGATGACATACAGGCCGCTATGGAGCATACCGGTAGTGGGGGCTCATACCAGCAGCGAGGGTGGCAGACTGGTCTCGAGGGAGCGGACCGACATAGGGTGCGAGGACCGGCCTTCAGGGCAATAGAATAGCCACGAGGGAACATACCGGCCACAAGGGCTACAGACTGGGCATGAGGGTGACACACCGGCCGCGATGGTGCGGACCGGCCGCATGGGCGGTAGACAGGCCATGGGACGTCAGTGTGGCTGCAAGTTGGCAGACAGTCCGTGGGGGTGGCGGACCGGCCGTGGGTCAGCGGTCCGGCCATGGGTCGAAGATTGGCTATGAATCAGCGAAGATCCATCAATGGTGATGGTGGATGTGGTTGACATGGAGGCTGCGGGGTGGAGGTGGTGACCGCAGGGTTGCGCCGTTGCGCCATCACCTTCATCGAGGTAGGCGGCGGTGTCGGCCACCGTTCTCATGAAACAACCTTGGATGGTTTCTATCCTCATTAATCGCGAAAAACACCACAATATTTTTGGATGGGTCGGGCCATGTGGGTTTTTTCCCATACCCTTCGAGTTAGGTTGGTAACATATTTCTTAACAAGAAATAAGATCTTCATGTTGACAATTTTCCACAATGATTCATTCACAAACCGCAAAAGAAACCAAGGTATGAATATGGGAAAAGTATTATCACGCAAATAAACCCCCTACCTCGTTCTCATGATGATGATGACGTAATAAGGTAGTATGGTCATCGATTCTCCATAGATCAGGACCTCCCTCATCGGATGAAGTCTCGATGAAGAAGGTCGATGGAGGCTGGCATTCTTCAGTGGGAGAGAGTTCTTCGTTAGAGAGCTTTCTCCCAAGTTCTCCCAATCCCCCTTTGCCAACACTTTTACAAAAAAAGAATAGATAACAAAATAAAATATGTTTATTTATTTAATTTGTTTTTAATCAATGTCGGCTTAGTTAATTGGAAATAATAAATGGGTTGCATTGGAATAAAATTTAAATTGGTGGATTTCAAGTGTTGGCACAATTAATTATGGATGGTTGGTGTAATTAATGTGGAGGAAGCTCAAAAGGCTCCTCCACATTAATGAGGGAGTTGAAGAGGTTTAAACCTCAGGTTCCCCCACCATCATATCCTCTCATGGGAGGTTATGATCTGGTGGTCCCCACTTCCCAACGTTCATATGGAGGGTGGTTACAACAAAATAAAATAAAACGTGTGTTTATTTTATTTGATTATTTCCAAGAAATACCACAAAAAACATGGAAATTTTGGGTCTTTACTTTTCTAATGTAAATTTGGTTGGTATTGTATGATCATATGTGCTTTAGTTGGGTAATTAATTGGGGTAGTTTTTGGCCATTATAAGAGAGATAGGGGACACAATTGACATTTTTTAAAACAAGTGAGCTGTACACACAATTTTAAATAAAATGTCTTATAAACAGAAAAACCACACTTATGTAATGTTTGTAGTAGATATATTTCCATAAAATTGGTTTTTGATAAATTTATATGCCATTTGGCCCATAATGTTTTAGGATTAGTCCCTTGTTAAATATAATTTTACGTTAATGTTAATAATTAATTTTTCTCACAGTCACAGATATTATTGGTAAAAAATTATGTTGATCATTTTAAATATAAAATATTATATTTATTACAAATATTTATTTCCATTTTTTCTAAATTCAATTCAATGAATTGAAAAAATTATGTTTAATGTTGATCTCACATATGTAGCGAGAAAGTAGTGTTTTAAAATGAGAATTTTCAAATGATTGTTAATATTTTATGTCCAAATTCAACATAAAAATTATTCAAAATTCCTTAATTGATTTAATATACTTATAATTTATCTATTATACCTTTAAATCCCTCACAAAATATACGTTAACAATAAAAATAAATTATAAGAAAAAGCAGTTTTGAATTTCAAAATAATTTTCCTCTATTCTTCAAAAAATAACGTTTCTCAGAAAAATCCTCTGAATTATTCTTATGATAATTTAGATATTATGAATTAAAAAATGAATTTTTTAAAATTTTCAATTTCTAGTATTTATTGAAAATAATAATATTATTTTTCATATAAGGGCTTAAATGTTGTTATTTTGAGAAAAAGTACTTCCAATCATATAAATGCATTAAAAAAAATAAATTTTTTTATCATCATTATGTTTCATATATATAAAACTAAAAAAAATAATATTTAAAATATGTTTATTAAAATTATTATTTTTAACTTCTATGTTATTAAAATATCATTAAATTAGTTATAGTAAAAAAAGTTTCTCCTAAAAATTTAGTGTCGCATGTAACGAAATCCAATTCGGTGTTGTGTATAACAAAATCCAAGTCAGTGTTGAGTATAGTGAAATCTTATCTTCCAGTATCATATAATGAAAGAATAACATGGTGCCACGTATAAAGAATGAATAATTTAGTGATTTCATATAACATAATCTATATTCAGTGTTGCGTGAAATAAATATTTTAATAAGGTGTAGATTAATTATAAAATATATTTCACAAAAACTCAAGGTGTTATATTATACCCCACTTAAATTTAATTTGACACCTGAAATCTGTTTGGGTAATCAATGTTTTAATATTTTTATGATTCTTCAATAAAAACACACATTAAAAAATAACACTAAAACATCTATAAAAAAAGACATTTGGGGCCATAATAGTTTAACAAAGTAAGACAGATATTGGTTTTCTCAATGGAGATCATTGGTGGAAATTGAAAACATAAACATGTTATAGAAATACAACTGTCATTTTATGTGGAGAGTGATAGAGGACATGGTTAGGGGAAAGTTAATAATCACAAAGGCATAAACATGTAATAATCTAAAGAAACATTTGGTTCATCCTAAAAGAATTTTCTAGTATTACCTATTTAGTTTCATGCTTAATTACAATGTGTTGAAGAATGTTAATGATAAATATTTACAGGATTTCATTCACTATCATAATTAAAATATCATCATTTTGATATTTCTCAATGAATTTCCACTTACACTATTTCTCTATAAAGGACGATGAAGTTTCAATTCGTGATGAACTAACATATCGTGTGATCCATGATATGTTATACCATCCATCATATGTTACCATCTACACAAATTTGTTACTGCAGGATTTGCAATATATATAAATCCTCATGCGATGAGATAATACATTTTCCTAAAAACATTATCTAATTTTTAATTCCAACATTCTATATATAGTTAATATTATAACCCTTAAAATTAATGATAATAAAAAAACCAGGTCGAATGTCACTAAATCATCTTAACACCAATTGACCTTATCAGAGAGTAGATCTTGGATGTCACATTACAATCCTGAGAAAACCCTCATTCTATATTCGCTGGAAACGTGATAGAAACCTGAAATACCAAAAGTACTCTTTAAAAAAATACATGATTCACTATTATAAATATTAGTTGATATATTCTGAAAATCGATGGAGTTTTAATATTCAGTAATGATTACATAGAAAACATTTTCAACATATACTTTTTTCAGTTCTTAGGTTATTAGTTCAATATAATTTTCTTGTTCATTTCCATAATTTCATTATTCAAACATAATTAAATCTATATAAACAATATATTAAGGGTTACCATGGATTAATTAAAATATCAACATTCCATGAAATCATATTTCAGCCTCACTAGAAACAATTAACATATCCTTTAAAAATATAAATGAAAAAATATACTAAGAATAATTATTTATTTATTGATTTCTATAATATAATCATTCCCTTATATAACAAATATATTTTAGTAATCCATATTTATTCTTAAACAATTACCCATTCTTTATCAACATATTCCTTAGTTCATCATTTAATGAATATGAAATTGAAAACATGTGATATAATTTATCAAAATCATTTTAATCATGGTTATCTAAAATAATAATAGAATAGTGTGTACCTTTAATATGTCATTCTTAGTCTATTCATAATCAACAACAAACCATTATATGTGCCATCTTACTGATTCTATTCCTGAACCATCCATATAAGACATTTATTTTCATATTTCCCATACATTCTATATATAATATCGTAAAAAAATTTATAATATCATTGGTAGGAAAACATTCCCATCCATTCCATTAACTGAACATCTAATTTTTCAATTAAAGTTACATTATTTTAGAAATTATTTTCCATAGTCAAAATATCTACGTTTTCATCTGAGACATTCTATTGGTTGTCTATTCCAAAAAATTAGACCTGTAGTTATTTGAATTCTCATTCCATGATGGTCTACATACACATAATTCTATGTGATCTATTATTATCTTGATTATGGTGAGTCTAAGAGTTAGTTAACGTACACATTGTTAGTCATGTTCCATGAAAACTTACTGGAAATCATTATAATTCCCATCACTCAATTGATCGTCCCTTTGTAACACTCATAATCAAGATTATTATAAAATTCGTTATTAAAATAGTTCCTTCAAGTTCCCTCCACCTTCATTAAATATAACATGTAGAGTAAGAAACATTTTTCATATTTTAGAACCATGTAATCATAAAAAACTACATATAGTATTTATAAATTATAATAAGTTATTTAATCTAAAAATAAATACCTTAATCCAATGTTATTAATAGTAAAATTATTTTCAAATCATTATTTATTATTATTAACTATTTCTGAATTCCAAAACCATATCCCCCAATAGTGTCAATCTAGGTAAGTTGTAAGGCCTGTTGTTGTGTACTGGGATGTGCTTGCTTCAGGAATGATGCTTGTTATGAGATTTTTAACTCCTAAGTACATTTTTAGGACCATTTCCTATTTTAGTATCTAGATAGGATTTTATATCAGTGTAAATAGTCCCAATATTCATTACCAAAATTCCAGGACATTTTCCTATACTTCTCCTTATCTGTAGACTTATACATAGTCATATTCCTAGAAATATTTCTAGGATATTCTCATTATAGTTTTCAAATATTTTATAATACATTTATTTGATACCTAACATAAAAACACAGTCTTAATATACATATACATGGAATAACATTTTTTTGGAATACTTATTACATTTAAAAAATTTACACCAGAATACAGTGTTAGGTTAGTGCATTTGGAATCATGGAAACATAAACGATGGTACGTGAGTGAGCTATATTTTCACCCACTATGTTCCATGAGACTATAACCAATATTAGTTATATAAGACCTAAAATATATTTTCAAAACATAGGGAAGGAATCATAAAACAAGGTGATCTCAGATTCCCACCAATGGTAAAAAAAATATAGACATCTAAGTAGAAACAAGACCATAAGTGCATGAGAACGTGATTTTAACATTATAAGATCATAACCTGAATATCTAGAACATGAGTCATGGTAAAAAGATTATAAATTCATAAGGGATGGGTCATAATGAAATCAATTTTATTATCCACGAAATCCTCTCAAAGGAGTAATATATAGAATTGTGGAACACTCATAAACAAGAAATTTCATTCCCAATGAGTCACTATACATTGATAGAACTTATCAAGGAACGTCATGGGGACAACACCAACAGGGCGGGACCTAAAATCATCCCCAGTCACTGTCCAATCCTTATAAGGTATTGGGTTTACCCATCTCCCTATGGTGGATAGGGTTTCCCCATCTTCCCATGTAAGATCTGGTTTCCCCAAATGCCATCTTTATGGGGACTAGACCAACTGTGAAGGACCCAAAATAATCCCCATTCACATTCTATTCCTTATAAGTGATCAGCTTTCCATATATTAATATAGTTTATTAATCCCATAGGATTGAATCCAATAATTATATCAAGAGAAAATCAATACCCAATGCATTCTAAGGTGATATAGGTCTCACCCTTGATATAATAAAACCATTCAAACTTGTGCCACTAGATAAAAAAAAATTCACCATATAATGACACATAAATAGAAATGGGTTTCATAAACATCCTATAATAACCCATAAAGTTAATTAGATTTCATAAACATTAACTAATATCTAATCATAAAAAAGGCATGTATAATAATCATTTTTTAATGTTCAACCCATGAAATTAGGCGGTTTTGTGTGCATAAAAACCATGGAAGTGGAACGAGTTTCATAATCAAATAACTTGAGAATGAAAAATGATTTCCATATTCACAATGAAATAAATAAATTAAACTATTTTAGAAATAATATTAATGGATCCTTTGTATAAATTCCCATAAATGCATCATTAGCCTCAACGAAGGCCATCTTAGAAGGAAAACTATTTTGAAATATCGGTTAAAAACATTTCACGAAGAAAATTTCTTTTATTCTTTTTAAAAAGGATTTTAAAAAAAATAAAATATTTTAAAACAATTTTTTTATAATAATTTGAAAACATAGAAATAGGGCTAGAAATAATTTTTAAAACATTATACCTTTAATAATTATTAAATAATATTTAAAACATTTTGAAACCCACATTCCTTGAAAACATATAATTAAATCATGAAAACAATTTGTACCCCATTTTACATTAAAAAATAGAAATGAAATTTCAAAAATTATGGAAAACCATTTACCTTGAAAACTAATAAGATAATATTGATAACATTTTGTAACATAGTTGTAAATATAGTACATTCTGATGCTTTTTATAAAATAGGGTTTCGAAGGAACACATTTTGTTGACAGAAGAGAGTGATAAATTCATACGTTGCTAACGATACATTATTTAACATCATATTTGATAAAGTTTGAAAAAATTGAACATTTATATGGATATAAAATGAATAAATATATTTTTATAAAAATCAATATAGTTTTTGAGAGATTTATAATAATATTTCATCAATGGGATCATAATCATAATCAATCACAATAGATTGTGATATTGTATCCATAAATTGTTACTAGTTAGATAAATTTTTATCAAAATACAATTTAAATAATAAAATTAAATGATTTTTTTAAAAAAGGAAATTAAATAGATTCATTATATAACATTTCAAATTATTTATATACAACTGATTGCTAAATATTGGGAAATAACATGGAAACTGTCTCAATGAAGTAAAATAAGGGGAAAATTACTATAGATATTAGGTAACTATTTAAAAATAAAATCCATGAAAGAGAGATATAAAAAATGATATTTATGTACACATTCATTTAAATATAATAGGCATATAGCATATTAATTTGAATTATTTACACCTCACAATATAAAATATTGCCGAATAAGAAATAAATCTCATAAAAATAAATTTGAGACTAGAAATCCTATTATCATATGTATTTACTCTCTTCGTAATCGTACTGACCTCATTTATAATTAATATTTTTTATACATATATTAAATAACAATATTCTATACATATATATATATATATCCAAATACTGTTTGATTTGGACTTTATATTACCCACTTATTAACAATTCAATGTTAAGGTTTCGTTTCAGGTAATATTGGCTTGGTTATTCACATATTCCTTAATTTGTTATATTTTATACCCTCATACCTATATCAAGACATTAATAATGTAAAATATTACATTAATATAATTTATATCATGTATTTTTTTATTTATAATAATATATATAATATTGAAATGTGAAATGTAATACATAGTTATTGGAGCTGGTAGGCCGTACGTATGCATGAACAATGTTTTAGTTTTTCGTCATAAAATAGATTGAAATCATGTAAATGAAATATATATATATACTAAATAATTATTATAGTAAAATTTTATGTCATATGAATCATATAATATAACTAAATCTATCATTAATTCATTCAATATATCGTGAGATAATTTCCATCACAATTGAGGAGGCAGTAGTCCACACTATCTCAAACAAAATTAACATATTCACAATAAATGTAAAGCATGACAGTATTTGTCAAATAATAAATTTAGAATCATAAATAAGTAATATATATCATATATATATGTTAAATATATTTTTCCATCATAATTCCACACCATGAGAGGTCGTTAAGGAAAAAAAATCAACATCATCATGTGAGGTCGTAGTTCACGGTACACTAAAACATTAAGGTCGTTACCCATTAGATGGAAGTGTGTGTGTGTTTTCATAAAACCATTATTATAAATATATATAAGTATATATAGGATAGTGGAGATATTAATTAAGAATTTAATAATAATAATTTATGTAGTGGAGAAATTAATTTTAAGAATGGATATTAAAGATTAATGATACCTCTTATTTGGGTATCTATTTTTGGATTACAACAAAGGGATTCCATGGATTAATTTTTTTTCCAAATGTATGATTGAAAAATGAAAGGGAGATATTTTTTGAAGTTAATTGTT
Source organism: Viscum album (assembly GCA_963277665.1). NCBI lineage: Eukaryota > Viridiplantae > Streptophyta > Magnoliopsida > Santalales > Viscaceae > Viscum > Viscum album. Next base: position 195,795,627 of record OY728121.1, on the reverse strand, counting down.
CTGATTTTGTTATAAATTAAGTGGGTTTGAAATTTGAATGATGGGATTGGTGATGAACTTTTATAGGTGAGGGAGGGGACACACTTTTAATTTTTTAAAACAAGTCTAGTGTACCATCGTTTTTACATAAAAATGTCATGAAAAACCAACCCAATCTAAAAATATAAGTTTTATGTATTATATATGGAAATAAAATTTATTTTGAAAAAATGACCTCATTATTTGGGTCATTATGTTTAATGTTTTTCCCTTTATTAAACAAAATTTTACCAAAATTACTTTAATTATGATTTAATCATGTACACTAATAATTTTGGTAATAAATTAATAACATATTATTAGACTATAAATACATAAATAATACATCCTATTATTTCCACTATTAAAATTTCAATTCCTAAAATTGGAAAAAAAATGTTTAATTCTAATCTCATAGATGTGGTGGAAAATCTGTAATTTTAAGTTAGAATTTTCAAAATTTCCTTATGATTTTATATCTTAATTAAATAGAAATAAGATTCCAATTACCTAAATGGGATTGATTGATTTATAATTTATCTATTATGAAATTAGAACCATCTTAAAATAAAATTTGTGTGATGAAATAAACTGAAAAATATTTGTTTTGAATTAAAATTAAATATTTTAAATATTCACCGATAAAATTATGTTTCTAAAAAAATCAAAAATATTTTATCATTTGATTTTTTTAACTTTATATAATAAGAATTGATGTTTATTTTATCAAATTAAAATGAAATTTTTTTCTAAAATAATATTTTATATGGTTTATAGAATGCCTTATAATGATGTTCACTAGAGGAAATTGTATTTCCAAACATATAATTCATTACCTATAATTATTTGTTTTATCATAATTATGTTTTATTAAGTTTTATATTTTATAAATAATATTTTAAAAGATGTTTTTTCTATTATAATTATTATCTTATGTGGCTATGTTATAAATATATCATTTATATAAATATAATAAAAAAATATTGTGTCATAGAAGCTCAATGTTGTAAGTTACACAATCCAAGTCAGTGTTACTTATAATGAAATCCAATTTGGTTTGGTGTTTAGTGAAAATTAACTTAGGGTATACCAAATTATTAACATGGTTAGGATTAAAAATCAAGAATAAAAAGGTTATTTTATATAATAGGATCGATATTAAGTGTTGCATGAAATGAAAAATATCAAAAGATTTAAATAAATTTGAAAAAAAATATTTCAAAAAAACTCATGGTGTTACAATAATTCATTTCTTTTATATTTATTTATCATCATGAAAAATAGTTCTCATGGGTTATAATTATTTATAAATCATCAAATGGATAGATAATAAGTTAACCACTAAAACCCCATCCAAATCAAAACATTAACCATTCAATAAATTGTTATCATTATTAACATTACAAAACATAAGAAGTATGCTCAATAAATCATCATAACATTAATCGAAGAGAAATAATAAATTAGAAAATGGGTTTCACATACAAAACATGTGAATACATTCATCATGTATTCCCAAGATGCAAGGTAATACCCGAAATTACAATATAAAAATATTGAAGGAATCCAAGAATCATTATACCATTCATAGAACACATATTATTGGATATATTCCCTAAAAATGTAGTTTGACTCATCCAAGATATCATAGACTACTTTGTGAACAAATCAATTTTCAGTTTTGAGGTCACAAATACTATCCAATTTAAATTATTCTTAACCACAATCTCTTCATTGAACCAAATAAACATTTTTTCAAAATCCGGAAAATATTAAAGAATACCTTCCCTTAATCACGTGTTTTACATAAAATAACACAATTCCATTAAAACAATTTTAAATTTCATTAATACCATTTAAAAAAACATTATTATCATTAATGAAAAACTCATACAAAATAATCTATGTATATATATATATATTAAAATTCATAGTTACTGATTCAAAATACATAAAAACATTGATTATTCGGCCTTATCAATATGTAATTGACTTGAATTCCCTATCTTATTTATTAATACATATTTTTATTCATGATTCATTTATAATGTCTCCATCGTTAGCCATATAAACATTACACATACCACCATGTTGACATTGATTATGAGATCTCAACATAACATATAAATTATGAAAATACCCCTAAATTACACATCTAATGAACTAAGAAGTTGCTAATATTATAGGGATTCCATTATTTTTATCCACTGTATTAAATGATATTTAAATTTTCCTAAAAACGAAACATTATTTATATCCATTACCACATTCAAAAAACATTATCATCCCATTCAGACAATACCTAGAATTATTCCACCTACAATCATAACATATAGGAAGATGAATATTCATTCATCTATGGGATCTACTACCCAAACTCGTAGAGGACAATTTCCTTATCTTCTTTGGAACATTTAAGTGCAGCTTACAATAAACATTGGAAATTTTGATTCCTAAAAAACATTTGAAATAATAATGATTACCAATACTTTAGTCATCATTCCATTTGACAACACATCAGAAAATTTCCCATCACATTAAATGTTAAGAATGTTCCTTAGGGTTCCTTCTAATGTACAAAAACCAAAAAAAATATTGTGAGAAAAAATTTTCAGATTGAAAACCATGTATTGAAAAAAAATCAATTTATGGATGTCTAAATTATGTCACTATATTTAATCTATGACAAAATAGGTCTTTCCAAAGTCATTCAATGCATTATTCTATTTAAATTCTTCATGATGGTGTATAAAGAGTTCATAAATTTTCCAAGACCTATTCCCTGAGCATTTTAAACCATTTGTGTAGAAACACCCATTAACATGCCCCAACTATTTATCGAGTCTAGATAAATAAATATTGTATTTATGTTACCCAGATTCATATCTATTCCCATAAATCATATAAATATTGTATCTAGGTAGGGATTTGATTTCTTAGAATTGACGCTCTCAATACGTGGCCATCGTTCCAAGACATTTTTCTATACATTGACTCATCCTCAGACTAATCCTAAGATACGTCCCTATATTTATCTTTAGAAGAAGTCACAGGGATCTCAATAATGTTTAATCAACCTAATCTCCAATGGATTACTAAAAAATTTCATTAATAACATCTGTAGTGAACCATGTTTAATGTGAAAGGACAATAAATTATTTTAGATGAATATTCATCACAATATAAAAGTAAATTCCAATAGACTATAATAGTTTAGGGTCATTTGAATCAGGGAAAATATTATTCTAACTCATTGAAACATCATTAGTGTTTCCCATAATGATATTACCTAATTATACTCTTACTTAAAACCATTATTCTAACCCATGGAAAGAAAAACACAAGAAATGACGAGCTCACAGTACAAAAAACTGACCCGATTATATGGGTTATTTTTTATATAAGAAGGTATTATAACCCCCAATAAACATAATAGAAACCATTATGAGAAACCGCCACTTATTTTTATTCCCACTATTGTTATATCTGGTTTTGAAGAGCTACTTGTAACTAAGTGGCTATATTTGCAGCGGTTTTATTAGAGGGTGTTAAAACCCCCTATAATTTCATCATGAGATCGTAGATTTAATGGTGTTTAAACCCCTACTAATATATTTACCAGAATAAATGTTATAGAAAACATACACTATTGGATAACTATGTAAAATAATAAAGGCAATTTCTGAAAGTACCTCTATTTATGGATCATATTAGAGGGGGTTTTATCACCCTCTACGATTCTACATATTAGAGGAATTTATAAAAACATCCAATAATTAGTAATTTAATTTTTTTTAACAATCTGACCCCCTCCGATCCCATGACCCCTTGCCACTCCAATTCCCCTACAGTTCCTTTACAGCCTCGCACCCTCATCAGTTCAATTTTGGGCACATGCCACCCACAGATAGCAGTCCATCCCGATCCGCCCACGTGCACCACTCCCACCCTGCACATCCCCTAGCATTCAAGCCAAGTACCTTCACTCCCTTCCCATGCCACATGTTTTGGTTCGATCCCGCCCCACACCCCAATCCACTCATTCTGTCTTGCGATGTGTTGCACCACCAATTTTGTAAAACGTAAGGTAGTAGGGAATTGAACCCCTAAACACGAAAATATATTAGGCGATAGTGTTACACTATGAAAAACAATTTTTTAAATAATTACACATATTTATATTTATATATATTAGGAAAACGACTCAAATATGTATTATATGAATACAAATTTAAGTAGATATAAATATTTATATATGATATATTTTTGTATAATATATATATATAATATATATTTGTGTCTAATAAATAATATACTTTTGTTTACAATATATATATATATATATAATGTATTTTTGTCTAATATATGAAGTATATATTTGTCAATATATATATATTTATTATATTAGATATAGAATTATTAGATAATTTATAATATATTTGTATAATATATATATATATATATCAGTGTATATATATATATTATATTTAAATTTATGAATACATATTTATACAAATTTTTATAAACACATTTATGTTTGTGTGAGTGTATTTATGTATTTATATAATTTTTATAGATGTATTTTAATTATAGCATATATATTTATATAAATATTTTTATATATTTTTATATATGTACATGTGTGTGTAACAATAATATTTTTTTTATATTTATTAATAAATAACATATTTTATAATTAATAAAAATTATATGTTGGATTTATAAATACCAAACATTTATATATTTTATGATTTCTATAATACATATATAATATTAAATACATTTATATTATTTATTTATGTGGGTGAATATAAAAATTTATATTACTTCGTATATATATATATATAAACACTCAAATCTACATAAATTCATAAAATTTGAAAAACATATTACAATTGAATGATATATATATATATATTCTAAAATAATAAATAATTAATATGGTATACTACAACATTTTAAAAATTATTATATAATATATATATATAATAACATAAAATTAAATATTTATAATAAAATATATATAAGATAATATATAATATAATTTAATAATGTATTTATATATATATATATACTCATGTATATTTGTGAATAATTTTTCATATATTATATATGTTTCTGAACATAATATAAGATAAATCTATTAATTTAAAAGTATACAATAATAATATATTTATTAAAATATATGTACAATATAAATCATAATCACTATGTATTATTTATTAAACCATATATAAATTTTATGAATTTGAATATTGATATTTGTAATTACATTTATATTATGTAAACCAATATTTATTTATGTATACATTTTTGTTTATATGTGAATTAATTTATATAATGCCCATATATATATATATAGTTTATAATGTATTTAAATAAATTTATATAATGTGTCTATGAAATATATATACACACACACATGCGTACATACACATATATGTAATAAAATGATAGTTTATTTGAGATTTAATTTAAAATATATATATATATTTTGGGGGATTAAAACCCCCTCAAATCAAATGTTTTACAAGATGTTAAGGCCCCTACTAAAATTTGATGAAATATATGGGGTATAAAACCCCCCTATAATGTCATCAATTAGAGGCGTTATAAATCCCCCTTAAAAAACTAGTTAGAGGGGGTTTATGCACCCCTAATATAAGTGATTGATGGGTATCGATGAACCCCCTTTAACATCTTAAATTAGAGGGGGTTGTGAACCCCCGCTATTTTCTATTAAAAAATAGTTATTTATATATATTCAAACAAATATTATATATATATCTCCTCTAAATGAAAACTGAATATATAGCACCACAAATTATTAAATTAGTGGTAGTTTTTACATTGCAACCACTAAGAAGAAACCAAATACTAAATAAATAATGCCTAAAATTTTAGATGGGGTTGTGAAGCCCCTATAAATTTTTAGAATTATAGGGGGTTGTGCATAAACCCCTATAAAATGAAACTTAAAGGGGGTTGTGCATAAACCCTCTAAAATATCAATTTGAAAATGTAGTTTTGTTTTGTAATGTCAGATTACTATTATGATTATATTTCAAATATACATAATAAAAACATTTGTTAACATGTATGTGATCCTGAATTTTATATTTTATTATCATAACATCTATATCAGAGAATATATACACTATTCATGGTAAAATTATTTGAAGCTCATAATACATGAATCATAAGGGATTATAGATCATGATCAATGAATGAATGAAAAAGGAACGAGACAAGGAATTTCAAAACACACATAAATATATAACTTGATTTATATTGTTGTCAAGGATTACGTACAAGGCCATCTTAGTGGAATGAGTTCACTGCCCATAAATTCTATGTTTTCATGGATCTATCCAAAGACCATATTATTTGAAAATGTCTTTTACTAAACCCAGTTTTCTCTAGATTCCATCCCAGTATTACGGTACTGACTTGCCTCCTCAATCAAACCCTATATTACAGAACCATTTTCACATCCTGTTCCAGTCTTATATTACTAAACTGAATCCAATCAAATTTCCTTCACTATATATCCCATGTGATATAAATAGTTTCCTAATATATTTGTGGAGGATATAGGTACTAACCGTCACATAATAAAATAATATATTTGTTCACAACATGATAATAGAACATTCTTCATATCAATACCCATAAAAAGATATGGATTTCCTAAATATAATAAAATAACAATTCAAATGATATGGGTATCATAATTTTTTCAAAATGTCATACCAAATGGAAATTTTAAGGGTTTTTTTATCAATTAATTATTTAATAACCCAAGAAATTATGATGGTTTTTAAAAGTTTCATCCTAGGTTACACACATCAGATCCTCAAGATTGTCGGCTACATGACCTCATGCGGGCCTCCCCGTATGCCAGAGGCTATCAACTAGCTGTGAGGGACTGATTAATTTTCATGGGTATAATATAACATCCCTTATCTAATTAATACACTCTAGGAAATAAAAAAAAATATTAGGGGCATAAATATATACATAAAAATACATAAAATTTCATGATATTCAAATAAAGAGCTAAAATATCCAACTAAAATAGAAAACATTCCAATTTAATTTAAATGTCAAGTTTTTAAAATGGAAACTAATAAAAGACACTGATGAACCCCAATAGGATACCAAAACATGTCGGGTTCCCTTATCCATGTCCCATCCAAAAATCATCCATTTAATTCAATGCATTTTCAATGAAATGGTCCTACAATAACAATGTATATTCGAGTGCCAACTAGGACACCCAAGTTGGGTGTGAATTTAATAGAGTAGTCCACCACCAACATTTTTTCAAAAAATTATAGCTATTAATATTTTATAGATATATATAAGTAAATAAATATTACAAATATGAATTGAGTTTTTCAGATTATCAAATATTCACTTTTTAATCAGATATACCTCTAGGTTCACGAGGTTACCCAAGCCTCAATACCTGCTTCGGCCCATAACAAAATCAATTTTAACAAAGGGGATATCTCAATTGAATTATCATGATACAATTCCACATACATATATGAATTTATGTGTTATAATTCATAATTTAATAATTCATAATTGAGTGAGTGTGTTACCATTCATATTATTGGATAAATTTCTAGGTTACCATATACGATTTAATAACACATAATTTAATGAGAATGTTAGCATTAATAATAAATGGATACATTTTCATGTTACCATTTTCAAAATTAAATACACATAATTAAGAACACCATAATTATAAACATATCTCAACAACCATTAATTTATTCACCAATTAGTTAATCAAACTAAAAATTTCAACATCTCAGGATTAATCTTGAATTAATTATCTCACCTCATAACCTCAGTATCTCATAATTAATCTACCACTAATTATATTTTCTCATTACATAATTATATCATAATTAATATAATATTAATTATCTTAAATCATTTATATTAAAATTTCATTATAAATTCACCAATTAATAATTTCAAACATTCATCTACATATCTCGTAATTAACCCCATCATTAATTATCTAAATTATATATCGCTAAGTATCATAACTAATCATCCAATAAATTATCTAAATGGGTAGACCCTAATCCTTATAATTAATTCCCATGTTAACAATATAAATATTAAACTCGTAGTCTCATAATCAACTACTAAATTATTCATGTATTCCGACAATACTCCCAATTAATCAATTTTCCATTATCTAAATCAAAAATCCATAAATTTCATAATTAATTATTACATTAATTAATTTATTGGACATCCCAACATTCCCATGACTAACTCCCCAATTAATCATGAAAACATGTTACCCCTCAATCCAATCATTAACTCCCCAATTTATCATCAACATCAACAATAAACCAATTAATCAACTGGGCATGTTAAATTAACTAATATAGTAATTCTAATGGATAAATAATGAATTATATTCTAAAATATGAGTACATGTATCAACATCACAACTATAGGAATTGAATAGCAGAAAACCAATCTCTATTCTTATAAGAATTGACACCCATTGGAAGTCCCTAAAAATTTAGCGGCACAACAACATAGATCAAGATATGATTCTCAAAACCCTAAAACAAGATGAAATAAATTCGATATAATTTAAATACTGACATAGATTCATAATAATATATATACATCTCACAAAATAGATATCGATATGGAGAAGAACCCAGTAATTGGGAGGGAAATTTATTTCAATCTGAGATTTGATTCGAAATGAAAGATGATTGGGATGGACAAAATTCATCCATAGATAGACCAAAACATGAAAGCATACATAGAGTTGAATGGGTGTAGAAAAATGATTGTTTTTTAGGATTATGGATTTTTTTTAATGTAGACATGAATCTTAATTAACCTCTACACATGTACCACTGGAATTGGGAAAACATGTTTCCTTAACCATGTGACAGACGTGAAACTATTATTTATCTGGTGCAATGTAACTCCTAATAGTTTAATTTTTATAAAAATCATGCACCAACCATGAAAATCCATACTATCTTGGGTTATACGATGTTGTAGGCTGGGGTGTACAATTTATCCTTACCATACAGTTGACATCCAAAACCCATTTCTTAATTTTTTTAAAATTATCACCCAAGTACACCCAAAAAAACCAATTGAAATGTACTTAATACAAGTACAATTAATACATTTCATGAAGCACATTTTTTTCAAAAGGCCTGGATTTATAACTCTCCCCACCAAATAATAGCTATTTATTGTGTTTCACTGCCATGTTTCATTATGATTCTGAGTCAATGATATAGGGCCATTGAGAGCACACATATTTTTCCCTCTCCCATGTCTCCTCCAGTAATCATTCATGTTTCCACAACACATAAAAAATAAACATGTCCGTTACAAGAAACACTTTATCACTGTAGTCCAACCCACGTATTAAATGCCCCTAAAATGACTCATCTATATTAAGATATACATAATCTATGACGATCAAATGATAAGGGCCTGAGTGATACTATATAATTTTTAATACATGGAAAAAATCCCACATAATTCTTTATTTATTTGGATTATATATATCACATGCTTCAAGAATAATTCCCTCTAGATCCTCAAATAGTTTGATGAATCTTGGTGCCCAATTTCCAAATCACTGTATCATGTGGGGTCACAACCAAGAAGACACCTAAAGGAATACACAATCCACCTATGTGAACTCTCAGGATTTAGACATATATAAGAATACAACTTTTTCCTTCTCCGATACATATCAATAAACACCCAAATTTCATGCAAGTACTCTAAAAACTCTTACATGATACTTGGTCCAGAAAATTACGACTCACCACCTTCTATCTTGAATAGCATCAAACTTCATGTTATAATATAAAGATAAATGTATGGGTATATCTATATATCTTCATGGTAATTGTTTTTATTGGAAAAATCTACTCAAAAATGCACTTCTCCCAAGGCTCACTTAAGTCTAGAACACATGCCCGAATCATATTATCATGAACCATTATAGTTTTATCCTCTATCTGATCTATTTGTGGGTTTAATATCATAATAATTAATACACGTATTCCTTTTTCCTTATGCAACACCATCCATAATATTGATTTGAAGCATGTTTAACGATCTGATACTATAGACTGTGGCACCTCGTGCAGATGGACTATCTCACAAATATACTAATCACTAAGTTGTTACTCTAATAATGTCTCTCCTATAAGTATGAAATTATATATATTCTCCAGTTGATCAATAACAAACCATATAAAAGCATGATTTTTAGGATTATCAAGGAGAACCCAGAATATTTCCATTGTCACATTAGCTAACTTCCATTCTAGAATGGGTAATGGATGTAGAAAACCACCTGGATGGTGTTGCTCTGCCAACACATTCTATTAGGTGTATCATCATGTCACAAACCCTACTATCTCATTATTGTTTATTGACCCCTAAAACTATCATCGTTGGTCATGGGACATACTGTTTAATTATGGAAGTACTGTGAAATACGAGTAATGAAATTCCCTCTTGATCTCATCTGGCATGCTCCTAGGCACAACAAACTGATTATTGACGTATATGATCTCATTATCGTCTCTTCTCCAACATAAATGTGACTCCCCACTATTGTGGATTTCCATCATTTTAAAACACTCAAGATCCACATAATACCCTTCTATAACTTGGATCAAATAAGTAGACTCCACTAAAACCTATACGAGAGTCATCTATTCTCGATTCACTATAACCACCACATGAATCTGAGTTAGTATAGTCATCATATTCCACATAGAGATAGAATTCTGAACTGCCTAAGAATATGTTATCTAGCTCAATGTGTCTTCTATAATATTTCCTTACAGGGAATATATTCTAGATCTAAATCAAATTACATCAGATACGACACCCACCCTGGGTTCTAGAGTTTGAAATCACTATTCCAGAAAATATACCTTAATATATTGGGATTATTAAACAACATAAACTTCTCTCACAATATATATTGCCTCAAAAAATTTAGAGAATAAACCATTGTTTCGAACTCAATGTCATGTGCAGGGTAATTTTATGCATGTGGACTCAGCATCTGAGACCTATATGCCACACCTAGATCATTCATTCATCCAAATATATTTGAGTCATATCCAAGATTCATCTTAATAAGTCATATACTCCTCATATGGATAGAGTGGGATCATTATTGGTGCAGATGTTAATCACTTATTCATCTATTTGGAGTATTTATCCCATGATTCTAGTCATTCAATGCATATCCCTATTTTTTATGCCCAAAATTGGTGATGCCAAATGGGAGAGGTCTTGGATGAACCTATAATAATATCTACTTAATTCAAGAAATTAATAGAAATCAAATACATTCACGGGTTGCTCCCAAGACAGCCCTACTAAAATTTATCTCAGTCCACTACCACACCTTCATCTGAGATGATATGTCCTAAGTAGTATAAATGATAAATAAAGAAATTACACTAAAATAGATTTATGTATATTTGATGCTCCCTTAGTGTAATAATGATGATTACTAGGTATTTGGAAAGATTTTCATGTGTCTTATTATACTCAAAGATTTCATTTATAAAAACTATAATTAAATTATCGTATAATTGGTAGAAAATTAATTTAATCATGGACATAAAAACTACTGGTGAATTATTCAACCCAAACAACATTACTAAGAACTCATATAGACCATACATAATCTTAAAATATGTCCTCAAAATATCTGATGTCTATACACTTAGCTGATGTTACAACAATCTAAATTCAACCATCAATGAAACACAAGATCCTCACCACTAGTCAAATAGATTGTTGACACATGGAAGAGGATATATGTTCATAATAATTATTTGGCACAAATTATGATAATCAACACACAAGAAAAAACTATTTTTAGCCTTTTTTGGAAATAATAAGGGTGATCTCCAAGGTGACATACTAATTTAGATGAATCCCTTGTCCTATAACTCCTCCATCTGAGTATTTAATTCTTGAATCTCTCCCGGTACCATTCTATATGGTGGAATAAATAATGTTTCATCCATAATAAGTACCTAAATAGTTAATTCAACATATCTCTTAGTTATATGTCCTTATAAGTCTTCAGAAAAAACATCATAAAAATATTCCACTGATTTTGGAATGACGTACTTCATTAGATCACTATTATCTAGAAATAAAATATAAACCTATGTTGTGAGATCTCCCAGTGGTTGCGTAATTGGCCTTCTTCTGACATCCATGATAATCCACGCCCCACAGTGAATGAAATTTTCACCCATAAGAGTTATAAACATCACTTTCATACGATAATAATAAATGTGGTCCCAATATGTAACGAGATAGTTCATACCCATAATTAGATCGAAACATGACATATCAATAATATACATATCCCATTGAAATAGATACTATAAAAAAATGATAGAACATCCTTTTCACAAATATATGATTATCGACCAGACTCCCAAGGTGTATCTATCATCATTACACCACCCAAAAAATATAGCAATAGGATCAAAAAATTTACAAGATTTTATATTTAATGGGATGAGAGGAACCTATATCACATAAGGAACCAACTAATGCAAATTCAATGAGAATTTTACCTCTCAATGTTGACGATCCATCAACTATATCCTCATTTGTAGGATGAAATTCATGATTTTTTCCTTCTTCTATTCCATAAGACATTATCTAACTACCCAATGTTGCACCACACATCTGATATGGTATCTATTACCGAGATTCCCCAATTCCATAACTATTACAACCTCAGACAATATAACTATAGCTTCATATATGATTTAGTAAAAAAGATCCCCACCCCACACCCTGGTTTTTTCAAGCTCTAAAATCACAAACAATTTGTTGTTGTGACCGGGTGAATTTTGGTAGATTTCCCATATTTCCACCAGATATGCACTCTACTACTAGTCAGGGATAATTTTGATGATAATGGATTGTCTACTAAACGTGTGGAAAATCACAGGATAACAGTTATTGGTAATGGAATTTCCCCTAAGAAACTAGGTTTTCCACTACATTGGATAATGTTTTCGTATCATTAATGTGCCCAAGAAATGTTTTATAGATATGAAACTACACTTATAGGCATGAAATTATCTTCACAACACGTCTAAGGTTTCCATCCATTATTTTCATGAAGCATGAAAGGTCCTCTCAGAATTTCTCCCCACTTTCCTCACCCGGAACAATCGTTGCCTCAAGATAAGCTCTTGGAATATCATATCTATCCATATAATAAATTCATACTATCAATAATAACCACCATTTTGGAATAAATAAACACATAATAAATCATCTTAGGACTCATAACACAATTTTATCACTTTTAAATAAGTAGAATAATCAATAAAACAAACAACAAGTCTTTTCCCCAAACTATTCCAGGCAATCAAAATCGAACCCCTATTACTAACCTTAATTATCCTACACCTTGGTCTCGGTTAACAAGGGTAAATAGATTCATATAATGATTATCAATTTGGAAACAATTTATTAAAAAATTTCATCAATTTTCCAGTCTCAATTTGACATTAGTCACCATTTTCAAATCAGTTTCCCAATACGGAAAATAGTACATGTTCAAAAAACAACCCATAACCTCTTTTCCCATTCTTATCTGGAGTGATTCATGTCACACAAAACATTTCAGTGCCTAGAAAGATGCCTGAATACGAAACCCTCATTCCATGCATGGAAATTAGTTAATTAAATAGAAAATTAAAACATATTTACACATCACAAAACAAATGTCTCAGCTAGGGTCAAATACTATTTAACTATAACAAAGAAAAAAAATAAAAACATAGCCACCCTAGTTACATGGGTTTTCCCCCTTACATGGGTTTTAACTTCCCATGCATAGGCACATTAAAAATCCAAGACTCTTCCTAGTACCCTATATTCCTTTACTAAATATTAATACAAATGAATATGGAATGAAAAAATAGAGCTCTGATACAACATCGTAATGTCCTAGCCTAGGTGCCACATAACAGTTCCATGAGCCATCCGGTCACATGAATTAATGTGCGCCTCCCCATATGCCAGAGATTTCGTTCTAGAAGAGGGAATCAAATAAGTCATTTATGGGGATAGTATACACACTTTTATCAGAGAAATACACAAGAGGAAACAAAAATTAATAGCAAAAGCATATATATAACCATAAACAATATCATAATCTCAAGATAATTGAAGCTGGAAATTCAATATCAAAGTAAAGAAAAAAGTATTCGTTGATATAGAATGTATCATGTGCATAAAATGAAAAATGAAATTAGAAAAAATAAAAAAATCCAAGTAGATCATGAACCACATATAGTTATCACATCCACGATCCATTCCAAACTCATTCCTCTAAATTACGTACTTTTCCCTAAACCTATGGAAAAAAATAAATCTATTAAGCTACTGATTTGGTAGCATGAGTAAGATGTTAGTAAAACAAATTATGCCCCCATTAATGGTGTTTATAATAATTGTTCTCAATAATATTGTTTGTAATTATATAAGTAAATAAATATAATTCTTAAGTAAATATTTTAACAAATTATTAAATATTCTACATTTAATCACCGAAACCCCTGAGTTTATAAGGACACCCGAGCATCGAAACCAGCTTCATCCTAGGTTAGAATCCATTCTACCACTATTGGTTATCCCAATTTAATTCCCATTTTACCATTCTATATACTTTTCTAAATTTTAGTGTTACAATTCACCATTTAATAATTCATAATTTAATGATCTTGATACCATCCATAATACATTCCTAAATTCCTATTTACCATTTAACATTCTATATCATAGAATTGAATTAGAATTTCACCATTCATAATAATTAGATATATTTCCATTTTACCATTTACAATTTCATTAGACGGAATAAACAACATGACAATATTACACATATCCCAACAACCATTAACTAGTTCATTACGTAATTAGTAACACTCACAATTTCAATACGTCATGATTAATATATCCTTAATTATCACAGCTCAAGAAATAAATAACTCATAATTAATATAAAATTAATTTTCTCACCTCATGTCATAAATATATCATAATTAAATATTATTAATTATATATAATAATATATTTGGATTTTCATTATTTTTTCTTTAATTAATTATCTCAAACAAATTATATAAATCTCTCATAATCAATACACTGATTAATTATTAAAATCACATATTCATAAATCTCATTAAAAATCTATAATTAATTATCTAAATGGGATTCCCATAAAATTCATAATTAATTTCCCAATTACATACAAAAATTTGTATCCCCTTAGATTCATAATCAACTCCCCAATTAGTCAAGTATTCCCACAATTTATCTAATTAATCCATTAGTCATTATATAAATCCCAAATCCACTAATTTCATAATTAATTCATAAACTATATATCTTATTGGAAAAACACACAAACCCACAGATAACTCCAAAAAAATTATTATTGGACAGATCCTAAATCCCATGACTAACTCCCCAATTAATAGTAAAAATCAACAATAAACCAATTAATCGATTGGACACATTAAATAACAAGATTAATAATTAAAATTTCTAATGAAAACTATAAATAAGATAAAATAAGTAAACATATCTAGATCATTACTTTGGGAAATAAATATTATAACACCTTCCAAAATTTTTTGAAAATTAATTTACCAATGGAAATACTTGAAAATTGGGTGGCATAATGACGTATATCAGGATCAGAATCTCAAAGCCCATAATCATGATTAATTAAATTAATGATACTAAATATATAGATATAGATAAAAAATCTTATATATTTATCTCACCAAATTGATATTTATTTTTTGAATAAATTCCAATACGTTTCTGAAAGTAAACAGAATGAATGAGGGATTAACGAGGGAAGAACAAAGGAAGAATCCAAAAACTAGGAGAGAAGTATCCTTCAAATAGAGATTTGATCACAGTAGGCTAGAGATTGGGAGGGACTAAAATTAATCCTAATTAAAGAAAAAACATAAAAGAGGACATTTGGTCTCATAAAATTCCATGTTTATTTAGTTTAGGGTGTTCGTGGAATTTTTAAATTGAAATTCGGGCTTAATTAATTACCACATAGGGTTAGCTGATATGGTGTTCATGGTTTGCCCTAATAATTCAAAAACCATGGACTTGTAATATTAAATTTTCACTATTAATCATAATAGTTGCCTTAATAATTGACACTTTATCCCAACTATAAAACTCCCCACTATCTTGGGGTGCATGGATTTTTGTATTGTGTAACATGGTTTTCCCTAAATAAGTTCAAACAATGAAGAAAAACATTTTTTTCCATATTTTTTTCAAAATTTCACCAATAATATAAAAAAACTAAATACAAATGGAAATAAAATTTTACATGGAAAATAATAAATTTTAAATCAAAAATATTTTTTCTCTTGATAAAAAAAATAATTATAATGTTTCATAACAGTTTTATCATGGTATATCCCCTGAAAGATAAATAGGTGTTATAAACAACAACTCTTATTAAATATAAACCACTCAAAGAAAGGATAATAATGACTTTCTTATATCCAATCCCCACTAAGGCAAAAAAAAAATATCCATGGAAATCATCTTTGACATTGAATTATTTTAGAAGTTCAAATGGAGAATTTCAAAATGAAATAAACATTTCATTGAAAATTACAACTTAATAATGAATAAAATGGAAAAATCACATTCATTTAAAACCATGTTGATATATTTTTATGTACTAATAAAAAAAATTCAAATTTTCCTGATAAAAATATCATTTCCTCATTAAAATACTAATTTTAAACCAAAATCAAATTTTACACCATTTTCATTATAATTAAAATTCAAATCATATAAACGAAGATTTCAAAACCATTATAAAAACATTATAATTTTTTTTTGAAATAATTATCCTTAAAAATTATATTAAGATAAAATTTAAAAAAATTAATTAATATTTACAAAATATGTTTGTTTGAACAAATAAATTAGAGATTGAAGAGAGAAATAAAGTATGGTTTTCCTTAAAACAATTTCTAAATTATAATAACTACCATAGATTGGGAAAATAATACAATTTTAGGGATATATCATGATATAATATATTATAATATAATAAATTATAATTCATTAGATATAGATCATTTTATTTAAATGGTGGAATCTTAATAATACAAAACCCTGATAAGGATTTATTTTAGAAAAGAACTCCTACAACTTTGGTGACATTGAATAATAAACCCGATGAGATAATTAAAATACATGATGGTTTGAATAAATTTTAAGATGTAAATTCATGATATAACATATCAAATGGATTTATATAAACCTTGTAAAATAATAGATATGTATAATATAACATGATTCTGAAAGAATCAAAATTGAGACCAAACTATTTTACCGACTTGGTGACTCTTGAACCCTAAACCCCATGAAGGATAAACCATAAAATGATAAGTAAATACTAATAATCCTTATTAAATGATTTATAAATCACTATACATTCCACATAAAATAAATACATGGTGATCATGGCTTGTGACTCATATAAAACATAGGTGAGAAGTAAATTCCATTATAACAGGAGTAACATTCAAAAGTGATACATTTGAAAAATTAAGATCAATTACGTAATTTATTATCATGAGTTATATAAAATAAAATATATATATTTAATTGGGAATTATATACACTATAAAAAATAAATTATTGGTGAATATGGAGAATGCATCATTAAAAATAAAAGTGACACTAAAAATACCCTTACCTTTTTTCATGACTTCCTTCATACCCGTTCAAAACCCATGTTCATCAGGTATCTCCTTTTTGTATAAAATGAAGGAAAACATTGGAATGTTTTATTCCTAAATAAAGGCTTCTATAATGACATTAGGTGTGTTGGTATTTTATTTAGGTATGGTTTCGGGGAGATAATTGATTGAGATATGAGTATAGAGGTGGATTTGAGGTGGGAATTCATAAAGGTGGGGAATGGAAAACATGTAAATACCAAAAAGGGTAAAAACTACTATGAGGTCTCTATTACATCATGTTTCTCCAAAAATGAACCATTTTCGATACAAGATTTTATATGGTATAAATATGGCTACAGAATGGGGTTTTTAAAACATTCTATGTAATTTCCCCATTGTGATTAATGTTTAATAACGATGTAATCTCATTTGAACCATAATCGAGGTAATTAATTTTAATCACATTCAATAATATTTCGGGTCAAAAATTAACATCAACTGGAAATAAATTATATAATATTCCTATTCCATAAATGGAATCCTTTATTCCGAATTTAAATCAAGTAATTGTTAAAATTTAATAGAAAATTAATCCCGCAAATGGGATGTAAAATGAGTATTTAATGTAAAAACAATGAAATATTGAAATTTTTTATATAAAATTTCAATTAATTTAATTTCCAATGAATTAAAAAGAATTTCTTATTTATAATTTAAGTAATTATAATTTATAACCTAGAAAAAATTTATTTTAACTATGCAGATATGTTATATGAAAATGTACATTTCAGCTAAAATTCAATTTCTTTCATTATTCATCAAAAACAATACTTCTCAGAAAAATAAAAAAAATATAACCCAATGTAAAAATTTATATTCCTATTTAAAAATTGAAGGTTATATTAAAAAATAAAAATCAATATTCTATCAATATTTTTTTAATGAAATCAATCCATTAAAATGTGACAGAACTATCTTTTAGTATAAAAAACATTATATCCTTAAAATTGAAGTATTATTATTTTTTAATGAAAAACGTTATTGGATGAATTAAAAAAATATTTGAATTTATAATATATTATTTTGGTTAATATTACTCCAAAATAGTATGAAATTTAATTTATAAGGATTAAATTACATTGGTATTATAAAACTATTTATTTTTCAAAAAAAATATTTCTAATTGAATTGGTTTTTATTTTCAATTATAATTATTTAGTAAAAATTGAATTACAATATATATTTTCATAATTTATACCATACTCCTCACAAACATAAATTTAAAATCTAGGATATAACTTTATTTTTATTTATATTATTTATAGTACTCTATAAAACTTGATCTTGCTTGCAATGCAAGCTATCGAAGAAAGTCATAATTACTTGTAATGCATGAACAACATTGTGTTTCATGATAAAAAAGGAAAACATGGTGTATTTTATAAAAAAATAATATATTGGTTTAACATTAAATTCAATCAATCAATTAATTTTAATTTATTAAAAACATCTACAAAATCGTGGTGTTACAATGGGATGGCCCCATATTGCAATAACTTTCCCTTTAGTACACCTACATGTTTAGAAAGAGTACAAGGATAAAATTATATGTACTGGAGAGGAAACGACTATATAGGTGTATAAGGAACCATATCATTTAGTCCCATTAAACATTGTGTACTTTTTTATAAGACTTCTACCTATTGTGTCTCAATTTTTTTAAAATGGTTTTTTGGCATGCTAGTACCATATCTAGATGTTTTTTTCATAGAATGTAATGCATTACAACATATTAAAATTTAAAAAATGACTTGATATTTTCAAATCATGATGATTCATTAAGAGTCACTTAGAAATGGATGTCATTGAGTAAGATCATCAAAGAGAGGATTGGATTTGAAATACACCTATCGAATAGTGGTATTGGACTCCAATACACCTCAATATAATGTATGTTTCCCCATGATTGTATAGGTAACATGTTCCCTTTCATCACAATGAATCCTTGGAATAGAATAGGGAATGATACCTCTATAATCAAAGTGGAACCCCTTTATATACCAATGTGTGGGTCCTCTATCTTTTATGTGGTACCCGGATGATGTAGTTGGGAACCAACGATTTATCATTTAATTGGTAACCCTAAAAGGTAGGGTTGGGGGCTTCTATATATTAATTGTTTTCTCCCATATGAACTAGTTCGTAGGTCCTTCAGATACTGACTGTAATCCTCCAATTTTATAAGGGATCGAATCCTCTACACACTTAGTTGAACCCCTTGATGCAAAAGGGAGAATTTCATTTTCATTGAGACTGTTCCCCATCAACTAGGCAACCTAATGTTTAGGTATAGGTCCTCCACATAGTTACATTATCAGATTGACACACATGATGTTGGGAATCATTGATGAAATATTTTTAGTTTTTTTGGAAACCTTTCATGGGCTAAACAATGAGATTAAGATCCCATTTCTATGTCATCTATGTTTCATTTATTATCATATATCTATTTTTTGGAATTCATTTCCCTTAATATAGGAGGAGATGCATTTTTTTCATGTATCTCATTCATCCATATATAGTATTCTAAATATCCTACTGTGTATGAATATACTCACCCTTACATGGGAATATCTCCCATGTTTAATGTATAATGTAGTTGATAGATAAGTCAGTGGTGATTCCAATGGTTCATATGAATACCATGGTTGAATTGATAGTGTACGATGGTTGGGGGTTGGAAATTTGGAGTTGCGATATCTTAGCATTTTTGTTGGATGGAGTAGAATATTCAAGGAGGGGGTTAATTAATTATTTATTTAAATTTATGTTATAAAGGTGTTCTTAATAGAATTTCTCCGTCAAGTTAATTACAGCACAATTAATCAAATTAATACGGTTAAAAAGTTTTGAATGTTTAAATGACTTTATAGAAGATTTATTATTTCACTATAATAATAATAGTTATTAATATTACTTTTGAAGCTATTTTAATAAGACCAAGAAATTATCACTTCTTTCCTTGATTGCCAATAAATGTTAGTTTAGTGATTTCTGAATTATACAGTAGAGAAGTAAATCAGAGAAAACTAAAGAAGCACAACAGATATACAACGGTTGGATCAGTCTCAAGTCGATACCTAATCCAGTCCACATGGTTACCACCGTTAACCAAGAAGTATATATAAATAGACATGATCCACACCCAGGATCAGGGTTAAAAAATATTACAGTGGACTGTCCAGGTCAACCAAGGACCTCTTCCACAGTACTTCATGGGTGCAAACAACCAGGTCACATATGGACCTCTTCCACAATTATCTGTTGGTATAAAAAAGGTTAAATTAGTGTTATAGTAAGGATATATTGTATCCTTTAGTATAATGCAGGAGACCGAGTCTGATTCTATAAATATAATCACTCTACTCGAAAATTAATTAAATGATGCAAAACAGAGGAGTAATACAGAGATAGGATTAGAAATTCCTTGATTGTTGATCTTGGCCGTTCTGGATTTCTAAATTGAGGTAGATGCAGAACTCAAGTCTACATATAGAAAACATAGTGTTGCAAGTTAGACATATTTGGCTTGTGTTCTTTGTGGTGTTTGAAATCTCAAATATGTTCTCAGGATTCTAGTATGATTCGGGGGTTCTTCAGAATAATCAAATTGAATGAGCCAATTAAAAAAATGTATTCTGTTATATCACTCATTCACATAATATTTTTCATTTGTATACTGTTTTTACATCATTATTTTCCGCCATTGCTTAATGGATTCTCAACTTTTTTTTTATGTTGGAGTGAATGTGTTTGAGATGACATGTTTCATGTATTCTGCACCTCGTACCTTATTCTATCCAATTATATGTCTAAAAAGAATCATTAATTATCTCAGTGCATTAAAATATTTTAATATGACTGTAAGTAATGAAATTGAAAGACGGAAAAATATATTTTGAAATGGTGTCACATTATTTCATGAAACATTGTCTCCATCACATAGTGTCTAGATTAGTCCTTCTCTCTTGTTCATGGTGTCTCATAGTCATGGTGTTTAGATGTCACAGTGTCTTGTTCACGATGTCTCAATGACAAGGTGTCTAGATGTCATGTTGTCTTGTTCACAATGTCTCATGGTCACAATGTCTGGTTGTCACAGTTTCCTATTCACGGTGTCTCATCGTTAAGGTGTCTGCTTTTTCATAGTGTCTGATCCTTAATGGTGTCTGTTTGTTGTGGTGTATGATCCTTCACGGTGTTTGAATGTCACAGTGTCTGATTCTTCACAATGTCTAATTTACGTTTCCCAAAATACATAACAAGTGGTAGACTCACAGTGTCTCAGACTTTTCAAAATAACAATATTCAGACATATGAAAAGATGACCATAGAATTGATAAGAATTAATCATTTGTCAATGAAGGTATTATAAATGTAAATAGTATAATGTAATTAAACTGAATGTAGAGAAATTAATATCTTGAATGGATCTTCACTAATATTAAGAATACATAAACAATAATACACATGATTTGATATAATTTACAGGATTCAACCAGGTTGAATAGGATTTGTGATCATTAAAACATGATTAGTACATGAGGTGTCCAAAAATCTCTCCATTTTAGATTATCACAAATCATGTAGATTTAATTTTGATATTTTATTCAACTATAGATATTGAGATAAATTTCTATCATATAATGATTTATCCCCATTTTGGGATTATAAAAAATACTGAATAAGAGTAGTCATTAAAAGTGCACATTTTATTAAAGAAACAGTATCTAGTACAAACAGAAAATAGCATTACAAAAGCAAGATCATTCCTATCAAAAATAGTAATCATTGTTCTTCTTTAGGGGTTGGTCTTCTACTTTCCTTTAGTAGTAGTAGCAAAAGAGGAATCCATAGGAGGAGAGGTCGAGGTAGAAGAAGGGATTGAGTGGTTGATAGAGAAGGTAAAGCAAGGCCTTTAAAGACCGATGGATACATAGTAGTAGTTGTAGAAGATCGAGGTAGGTGTTGATCATGGATCACATGCATGATCTGACTCGGATCATGGCTGATAGACATAGTAGTGGAGGTTAGGGAAGATGTGTAGGTAGGTAATCTAGGTCTGAGAGGTCCACCCACAGAAGCAAAAATGGTTTTACTCATTACATGAAGGTAAGGCCTTAGAATCATAATGAAACCCACAATGATATCTCCATCACACTCCATGGATTTCTCAAAATCATCCATGTTTTCCAAAAATTAATCCAACAATCGAGTGAACTCTGTGAGCATTTGGACTTGAGTCTTGAAAGCATGTGTAATAGGTGGAATCCATATATTTTCAAAACGAAAATTGAAATGATTATTAATGTTAGTCTTGGAGTATATTCTATTTAAGTATAAATCCACATTCACGGTAGTTATTTACTGATCATCATTATCATTTTTAGAATGGATTGGACATGTTCAATAACTCTATTACTGTCCATGATAACTGCAGTGAGAGATTCTTTATTAAAGCCACTATGCACATTCTGATGCTCTTCGTTGACCATTATTCTAAGAATATCACTGTCTAAAGATGGTTGAGAGGATTTGCTAGATGCATAAGAATCATTGACAGTGGTGGTGAGAGATTTCAGTTGATTCAACACTATCTAAAGACACCCAGTATAATTATTTGTGAGTTTGATTAGATTGACCACAAGATCTCGCATTTCATTTACAATCTGTTTGTTTCTTTCTGTGACATTTTCATCTAATGAAGATAAATATGGTTGAATCTCAAAGTCGATATTTTGTGGGGTTTGAGGAACAACAGGTTCCACAAGATGGAAAATTATCTCTGATTTCGAATGCATCTCTTTTTGCATGTCTTCAACCATACCTCTCAGTGCCTTTACTTCATCACTGAGTAGTCTATTCTCAACTCATACATCCTGAATATCATAAAGAATTTTGGGTTTTATTTTCCAAATAATACTATCCAAAAATAATGAGGCATCATTCTCACTTTTATGGGTCAAAAGGGAAGCTTGGGAATTCAGAACTTTTTCCACACATGACAAAAGGGTAGCACCAAATTCATTTAGATCATCCTTACTCAAAAAGGATTGTAGTACTGATCAAGGATCAAAAATTGGGACTAATATAGGCTCATGATCCATCTCATGATAAATATTAGATATAGATTTTAGTTGGACCATAGTAGAAAGGTCATGGCCTTTAACTGAAACATTTTGAGAGTCATCCACATCATACAAACTGGGGAACTTATACTGAGTTCTTACGTGGACCATATCAACTCGATTTTGTACTTCGATAGATTGTAGATTTGGGGGTTTCTCCCCCTCAACAGTCGTAACCTTCTCTGGGATTAGTGTATTAGGATCTTGATTTAATTACAGAAACACATCTCATAGTTCTTCTCTCATTTCCTCCCTAGCCTGCTAAAAAGAGAACTCCATCCATTCATTAGCTGAAGGAATGACTTTGGGAACAGATTATTCCCCTGTGAGTTCCTCAAGGTATTCTTCTTGAATATTAGTTAAATCTTCCTTTCTAGGTTCTTCTATAACATTATTCTTGGTTTCTTGGATATGAGATATTGTTTCAGCCACGGGTTGATCTTCTAGAATAACAACTTCTATAGGAGCAGAGACCTATTTATCACATTCGACAAGAGGGATATGAGTATTGTCTTCCACAACAGAAATATTTTCCCTGGGGGGAATAGGAGCCACTTCTTCCTCTATAGTAGAATATTATACAACCTCATATGGTTCAAAACAAGGATCAGAAATAACTGTTGGTCTTGATGGATGTTCCAAAGGATTTAATTTTTCATAAATTTTATAATTGACTTCCACCCATGCATTTTTCCAAGGATCCTAATTTATTTTGATCCTCCTAATAGTGACATTTTAATAGCATAAATCACAATCCTTTATAACATACTCATTTAGTCCAACCATAACTTTGGCAAGAATCATTTTTGAGATAAGATGAGAGCAAAATAGGGAGGTTGACTTGGATGTGGATTTGATCAGTTCCCTCACGTGGTTAATGAAATATTTGAAAATATTGATCTTATGCCCATTTTTTATAAGGAGGATTAGAAACACATCCTGATTTTTCAAAATAGAAAATTCAACTTTTCTTGGGCTAACCAAATTCTAAATGAACTTGAACAGAATCCTTGATTATCCATCTAGTTTAGTAGCAATGGCTCTCCTCATGGTTCCTTTTCTAGTTAAGGAATTCAAAGAATCCTCTAGATCAATGAATTCAGTTGAAGGTGGAGGTCCTCTCTAATAATCCTCACAGATGCCTTCATGAGGTATCCCAAGGCATGAAACCAATAAAATCCAAGAGAAATAGCATTTCTATCCATTAATCCTTGTTTTCACAACATAACTATAGCTAGAATCAGAAGATAACTGCACATACTGATAGAACTGAACCACTAACATTGGGTATATAGGTCTATCTTCCTTCAAAAACTAATCTAACCCGCCTTGATGTTCTAGAAAATTCCAAACCAGAGACTTAATAGATAAAAGCCACATGGGGAAAAACTCTTTCTCAGGTACAACAACCCAGTTTACTAGATTTGGATTAAGAGGTCCTTCAGGTGCTATCTTAGGTGCACTCTTCTTCTTCATTGTGCGGTGCTTCTCAGGATTCTACGATGTAGGACGTTTCATCCTGAGCATCTATTGAAGGTTCAAGAGAGAAAAAAGGGGTGCGAGGTTGAAGATGAATTCAAAATGTGTGAATTGTAGAAATCCTGAGTTATGAATCTAGTGACACTTTATTAATTTTATCATTTATGAATACCCAACATAGTAAAAGTAAAAACGCGGGGAAAAAAGGTGAAATGATTAATTACCATGGTATAGTTTTTAATTTATATCTAGAAATTAATGAAAATCTTTACGGTGAGACTATATCTGGTTTTTACGGTGAGGCATAGAATGAATTTAATAGTGAGACAATAACTAAGCATTACAATAAGACAGTAATATGGCGAGATAGTATGATATGTAACAGTAAGATATTTCATTAATATTTATCATGCCTAATTTTGGTATGATGTAGTCTATTCATTCATAATTTATTAGGATTGTAAATATATCAAAAAACAGATACTCAGTTCCAATGAATTCCAAATTATATCTCCCTTTTTATAATGATCCCTCAAAAAGTGTTGTCTTACATTAATATGACTTGTCCTAGAATGTGAAACATGATTTTTTGATATTTTAATAGAACTTTTGTAGTCACAATTTATAGATACATGCATAAATTGATATACATAATCTAGTAATGTTTGTTTCATCCACACGATTTGTGCACAACAACTACCAGGAGAAATGTATTCAGCTTCTGTAGTAGATAATGCAACAGAAATTTGTTTTTTACTACTCTATAATACAAGTGACTAGCCATAAAATTGAATTGTTTTCAAGGTTATTTTTCTATCTAACTTATAGCCACTAAAGTTGGCATCAGAATAAATAAATAATTCAAATTATTATCCTCTAGGATAAAATAATCCTAGATTGTGTGTATGCCTGAGGTGTTTGAAAATTCTCTTTACAGTATTTAAATGAGATTCCTCAAGATTATCTTGAAAAAGATCACACATACACATAGTAAACATAATGTCAGATTGACTAGTAGTTATGTAGAGTAAACGTCCAATCATTCCACTATAAGTGGTTTGATATACAGATTTTCCATCATCATCAAGGTTTAGCATACAAGTGCTACTCATGGATGTTTTACTAATTTTAGTGATATCCAATCCAAATCTTTTCATATGATCTCTAGTCTATTTACATTGAGTTAAAATAATTCCTTCATTAATTTGAAGGATTTGAAATATGAGAGAGAGTTTTAGTTCACCCATTAAACTCATATAAAATTAATTTTTCATCATTTTAGAAAAATCCACACCTAATTAATTTCTTGATGTTCTAAAGATATTGTCATCTACATATAATTGAAAAACATAAACATCATTAAAATTTCGTTTTATAAAAATGTTAAAATCAGCTATTCCTTTGGTAAAACCTTTGGAAAATATCAAAGTACATAATTTATCATACCAGGCTCTTGGAGATTATTTTAAACCATAAAGTCCTTTTGATTACTTAAAAATTTGATTTGGAAAATGGGGTTTTGTAAAACTAGGGGGTTGTTCAACAAATACATCCTCAACAATATACACATTTTTGAATTCTCTCTTAATATCCATTTGATACAGTTTGAAATTTAGATGTGCAACATAACCAAGTAGTATTCTGATGGCTTCATGTATAGCTACTAGTGCAAAGGTAACCTCATAGTCAATTCCTTATTCTTGACTATTACATTTTGAAACCAATCTTGCCTTGTTTTTACCTATGTTACCAGCTTCGTGAAAATTATTTATAAACACTAATTTAGTGCCTATAGTGAATGTGTAATTAGGTCTTTCAACATGTTTCCAATGTTTGTTCCATTCAAAATGATTAAGTTCTTCTTGCATAGCCATAACCAAAACTCATCATTGATAGCATCATTAATTTTTCTAGGTTCAAGTTGGGACAAGAAGACATGATGTTGAACCTGATATCTTAGAGATTCTCTAGTTTGAGTTCCATGGACTAGGTATCATACTAAAACATCTAACAGCTGGATATTAAGAGTTCTAACAACTCTAGTAAAGGAGGGACACTTGATTTCATGTTTATCAGCATGTTCTTGTTCAATGGAATTTTCCGGACTGAATGTTTTGACTGATTCATTCATAGACTGATTTGAGGAGTTTGGATAAATGTTTAGATTCAATAGATCATACTCCCGGTTCTCTAGAATGGTCTTTTCCTCATGTGGATATGTTTCATCTAATTTGACATGGACATATTCTTCCACACTTTTAATTCTATTATTGAAAACTCTATAGGCATTACTAGACATGGAATAACCTAAAATGATACCTTCCTCGCTTTTGGATAGAAATTTGTCAAGATTGTCCTTAGTATTAAGGATATATAATTTGCAACCAAAAACATTGAAGTAGTTAATCTTGGGATTTCAATTATTCCATAACTCATGATGATTCATTTTAAGAATATGGCTGATCCACACTCTATTGATTATTTAGCATGTTGTATTGATAGCTTCAGCTGAAAAAATAAATAAGTAGGTCATATTCACAGAGCATTGTTCTAGCAATATCTTGTAGTGTTCTATTGCTTCTCTCTACAAATCCATTTTGTTGAGGTGTTCTAGGGGTATAGAAATTATGATTATAACCATTTTGTGAGAAAAAGGATTCAAAATCATGCTTTTCAAACTCACGACCATGATAAATTCTTATGGATTTAATTCTACGTACACTAATATTTTCTAGATACATGGACTATTTAGTAAAATTAGAGGAGGCTTTAGTCTTGTGTGCCATAAAGAAGGTCCATGTATATATAGAAAAGTCATATACAAGAACATAAACATAGTTATTCCCATTTAAACTAGTTACTCTCGATGGTCCAAAAAAAATAAATGTGAACTAGTTCGAGAGGATAAGAAGTTAACACTTCATTCTTTTGATTGAAGGAAACATTGTGTTGTTTTCCCCTTTTATAGGGATTACATACATTGTCATTTAGAATCTCAAGTATGGGTATGTCTTTAACTACGCTTTTATCCTGTTAGATTTCTAATAGAGTGAACATTACAGTGTCTTAGTCTCCTATGCCAGAGACAAGACACTTTATGAAATTCACTTAGGCATGATGCATTTTGAGAAGCTATGAAATCTATCTTAATATAGTAAAAAAATTTATTTCATTATGCAGAAAATACTAGTTCTTCATTAGAATTAACGAAAATTCAATAATCATATTGAAATATAACATGAAATCCATCATAGTATAATCGTGAGAAACTGAGTAGATGGTATTTTAATCCATCAAAAAATAGTACTTTAAAAATCAATATGGAATTGGAGTTACCGATTTGGCCGAGGCCGATAATCCTTCAATTGGCATTGCCACTAAATTTGAAATATCCTCATTCTATAATGATTAGGTTCTTGAAGCATGAGTAGTCTCCTATCATTTGAATTTATCATCTACTTTCCATGTACCATAGTCTTTTACAGGAACTATTTAAGAAGCTTTCCTACAAAATGATCAAGAAAAAATAGATTTTGGTGCCCAAACTCGATTGGGACAAGTAATATTAATAATATGTTCTTTTGGAACCCATATCTATCTCATAAGTTTACTATAAGAATTAATTAAAGTATTTGACAAATAAACACTATTAGGTCTGGGAAAAAATGAAACAGTAGACAGGGTATCATAACTTTAATTGGATGATTTGTTTCTATAATTTTAAGTAAAACAATATATCCTAGATTTAGAAACAAACATTGCTCTACCACAGTTTCTAATGAAAGGTTGATAACCAATTATAGTGTAGTATTTAGGGGCAGTTTGTTTTCCTAGCATTTGGGTAAGGTTACTTTTCCCATTGGTAAACATTTCTAGTTCATTTTTCAATTTCTCAATATAAATTTTAACTCGTTGTTCTCTTTGAGCATTTGGGAATTTTTCTCCTTTTTAGTTGTTAGTTTATATTTAACATTCACAGTAAGACCATGTTGTTTCTTTAATGATTTATATTTTTCTTTTAGTTCATTTCATGCTTCTTTCAAACATGTTACAATATTCAAACATTTCTTCATTAGTCATTTTTTCAGAGTCACTCTCACTTTCAGAATAGTATAAATTATGTCCATGAGAGTCCAGTGTTACCTCAGATGTGTTTTTCATAAAACACATATTGTCTTGGTCAGCCTATTCATCATTTGATGTATTTGAGTCACATAAACTGTCCTTAGAGGAACTCCAGGTTTCATTCACTGCCTTTTTTTTCTTCTTGTCCTTTTCCTCATATCTCTATTTGTAATTTAACTATATATATTCAGCCTTGATATATCCCTTGAGCTTAAATTCATAGAAGAAAATCTCATCAGTGTTGTCACTTCATTTCCGGTCCTTCTTCCAACATTCTTTTGGTCATATTTTCCCTTGAAGTTAGGCCTCCATAAAAATTTATTCTTCTTATAAAATCTATAGAATATTCTAGAAAGTTGATCCATCTCCTCATCATGATTGGGTGACGATTGTTTACTACTGGAAAATTATATAGAAGCTTCCAATTTCCCTTTGCATCTTTTTATAGGTGCTGGTCTAGAATGGAATAGATTTCATTCTTGGTTCATCCTCCTCATCCTTGTTCACTATTAGCTCTTCTTCATACATCATCAGTTTCCCAATGAGTTACTTTATAGGTAGCTTTCTGATATCGCATGATTCTCTAATAGAGAAAGAGGTTCCCTTCATCTATCAGGTGAACATCGGATAATTCTCATGATCTTTTCCTTGGAAGTGACTTATCATCAAAGAGAAAACATTGTGTTTACAATCAAATTGATCCTAAGAAACATGCCATCGATAGGTTCATCAGATTTAAATTTAATGATACATATTTAATAGTATATGTATTAAGTCTCACTTCTATTACACTGGATATTCATTCATGTGAAACAGACTGGGTATCCCAAATTTCTTGGGCAATTTTACAAGAAGAAATGCTATTGAATACCTCATCTCCTAAGTAGAAGTATAATGAATTCATAACTTTTCAATTGTTATTGTAGTCATTTTTGATAGGTTTATCACATGTAATTATAATAGTAGCAAGAACCTTGTATTCATCTATAATGGTTGAAAAAATCTCAAAGCCAATACTCTCTAAGTGAATTTTCATTTTAAATTTCCATTGAGCTTAGTTGGTTCCATTAATGAATGGAGATCTATTGGTTGAATATCCTTCTAATCTATTATCCATAATAATAGAATAGGTTTAAAGAGATAGAAATTTATAATTGATGGAAATTTAATGATCTTTACAGTACAAATACAATTATAGTTTCATGAGGTTTAATAATGTATTAATAAAATAACATTTGATAGAAAATGTTGGTAGGTGTAGAATACTCAAGTGGGGGTGGGGGTGAATTGAGTATCTTTAAATATATCCATTAAAAATTAGTTCTTAAGAGGATTTCTCGTTAAAGTTAAATAAAACCTAGTTATCAATGTAAAAAGGTTATAAAGGTTTTACTTTTTATATAACTTCTTAAGATATTGATTATTTCTCAGTAATAATAATAGTTATTATAACAAGTTTTGAAACTATTTTACAAATACAAAGAAATTATAAATTCATTTTATGATTAACAATCAATGTAAGTTTACTGATTTCTAAATAATATTGTAGATCAATAAATCATAGAAAACTAAAGTAAGAAGCACAGTGGATATACAAATATTTGTTTAGTCCCAAGACAAAACCTAATCTACTCCACATTGTGATCACCTTCCCCCAGGAAAATTTTACAAATAAAAATGATCCACACCCTATATCATGGTTAAACATCATTATAGGGGACTGTGTGGGCTACAAAAAGACATAATCAATAGTTCTTCATGTGTACAAATTAACAAACCACACTTGGACCTCTTCCACACTTATCTGTTGGTATAAAAAAGGGTAAATGAGTGATAGAATAAGAATATCTTGTATCCTTTAATTTAATGCAGGAGACAATGTGTGTCTCTATACAGATACTCACTCTTCTCGAAAATTAAAAAAATGATACACAACAAATTAGTACTATTGTGATAGGTTTAGAAATTCTCTGAGTGTTGATGTTTGTAGTTCTGTACTTCTAAAATGAGGAATATGTAGAACTCTAGTCCTCGTATGGAAAATAGAGTGTCGCAAGTTAGAAAGATTCGGCTTCTGTTCGTTGTGGTGTTTTACTACACGAAGATGTTCTCAGGATTCTAGTTTTCTTTGTTTTTTCTTCAGCAGAGTCGGATTGCATTATCCAATTCGAAAATACATATTCTATTATATCAGTCACTCCCACAAGCTTGATCTTTTGTAACGTGTTTTTTCAACATGATTTTCCACCCTCTGTTTCTGGGCCGCACAACTCTTTTTATCATGGAGTTCATGTGTTGGAGCTGACATGTTGTATGTATTTTACACATCGTACCTCATACTATCTGATTTAATGACTACAATGAAAAATTAATTATGCCAGTGCATTATTGTCATAAAATATAACAATTAGAGATTAAATTGAAGGACTATAAAATATTTTAGGAAACGATGTCATTGTATGCCAGGGAAACCGTGTCTCTTTCACACTGTTTCTAGATTGGACATGGCTTATTGTTCACGGAATCCTACAGTCATAGTGTATACATGTCACAATGTATTGTTCACGGTGTCTCATAGTCACAGTTTCTGGATGTCACTGTGTCTTGTTCACGGTGTCTCAAGGCCATGGTGTCTGGATGTAATGGTGTCTTGTTCACAGTGTCTCACTATCACAGTTTCTTCTTGTTCATAGTGTTTGATCATTCAGGGTGAATGATTGTCACGGTGTCTGATCCATCAAATTTTCTGACTGTCACTGTGTCTGATCCTTCACAATGTCTGATTAACTTTTCTAGAAATACATAACCAGTGGCAGACACACAATGACTCAGACTTTTCAAAATAACTGTATTCAGACATTATCAATGACGATCATAGAATGGATTATACATAATCATTTGTCAAATAATGTATTACAAATGTATGTAAAATATAGTAGAAAGTAATTAAAATGAATGTAGAGAAATTAAGATCCTTAAATGATCTTCGTAAATAATGATAATACTTAAACAATAATACACCTAATTTCATATAATTTCAGGATTTAACCACATTGAATAGGGTTTGTGATCATTAAATCATGATTAGTACATGAAGATTTCAAATATTTTATTTTCTAATTATTTTTAGGAGGGTATATATTTCTTGTTGGGAATACATTTTTAACCTCTCATTTATAATTACACCATATTACTATTTCGTAATACCTTAAGGATATTACAAGAATGTTTTTAATGTACAAGTAAATGTGATTTATATTTTATTCTTCTTCACTAATTCATGTTGATGGTTAAAATCATGTGTACTATTAAATAAGAAAAGGCCTATCATTTTTTATATTCCTTACGATGTTAGTCACCAAACCCTAGACTAGGGATGCGGGAATTCGGTATTTATGGCTCAAACTTTCACCGACCTTGAAGGAGCAGATGGGTCAAATCATGACAGATTTGTATCATAGTTGGTTTGACCTAGAGATGGTGGTTGGAGTTTTCCCCCATAATTGGTATGGTTGGGATCTTAGGGAGATGGTGTTAATGTCCTCATAGTGTGGCTTTTAGTCCATGGTACACAATATTTCTGTGATAACTAGCATATCCATTCGTTCGGAATCTTACTAACTACTTATCAACACTATATATCTAGATATTGGTTTCCTGGAACATTTTTACACGAATAATATTGGATTGATTCATTTAAATCATCTTTAGTCAGATCCGTATATATATATATATAGGTTCATTTGATTGTGGAATGTTTTTATTAAATTTTTATGATCCATACACAAATACATCCAACTAGGATACTGATTTAAGATCATGTTGATGATTTGATGAGAGATGAGTCATTAGTTTAGCGTCCATCATGCAAGATTGTTACTCTTAGAGGGAAGGTTTAAACCCCCACAAAGTATGCTTTATATTACACTAGAATTGTAGGTCTAGCTTATTCAAAGGATTAGCTCACCCAGTGGATTGCAGAACCATTAGCTGCTTAGGATTTGTAGTGTACCAAATTCTTAGGTAGCATTGCATTTTAATGAGTCAATGATCTATGTTTTTAGGCATGTGTGGAAACAGACTGATTAGATGGTTGTTTTGGTATCAGATATTTTCCATAGAGATGTTGTGTACCAATGAAAAATAGAAATAATGATGCATGGTGACTTAGGACACTAATTTTTCAACATATAGCATGTATTTCTTAAGGCATACTACACCTCATTATTATAAGTAGTTCATATTTTAAGAGAATACATTGATAAAACTATAACTGGTGAAATTTCATAATTATTCCAAGAGTTTAACTGACCCTACATGGTAATCTAAAGATATGATTCATGATGGTTACATTCTATCATGTATGTTTGAGTGGGGTCTATGCAAAGATATCAATGTCAATGTGGTTCCCCTATTCATTGATACATTTTCTAGAGCCTCGGAGAAAGCACTATTGATGGATATCTTTATATCTAATGGAAAAAATTATTCTAGATCTTGAAGGGCTTTACGAGGGATGAGTCATCCCTAGAGGGTAGAAGTCCCTAGTCGATAGGCTCTTAGTGTCTGAAATTTCTTTATTACTAGAATCAGAATTACGACCATGAAGTCCAGGGACCCAAAAATGGTCCTAGAATGCTCGACGAGGGGAAATGATATTCTTGTGATGGATGATGTCAGATGGAGTGTGATTTCCCAACCTTATGTGACTGTGATTGTAGGTAGGCAAATGACATACTGAAATTATAGTGGGGGATATGTGAGCATGGATCTCCTAGGAGAGGCAGGGGTTTCTCCAAGGGATGAGGCATTGGTTGTAGAGCTATTGGGGCTCGTAGAGGAGGAAATAGTTGTGGTTAAAGACATTATATGATCTTTCTAGATCCACTCTGTAAGTCCCAAACTGGGATCAATGTGCTAGAGGTTAGGGTCATGGGAAACTTTAGGATATGGAGTCTTATGTCCCGACTAGTCAAGATATAATTAGAGTTATGTTCATTATTTACTTTACTATTTCTTCAGTACCACTCGACATAGGTATGAGTTATTACATAACCTCATCACTATTGGTGTGAGAAAATGAGTTCATAGTTGATAATTTATCCCATTATATTTTCCTTGAAGTTACTATTGTTGACACTTCATAAGTATAATTTCTATTCTAATAGTGTTATCTGTTTCATGGTGGAGGGAGTTTCTTATGGGACATCCTGGTCATCAAGATGGGGTCATTTGGAGTTATTAATTGTATGGAATGGTTTTTCATGGTCTTGGACTATATTATATATCACCTTAGATTATTTATACTCTATTGGATAGTTGGGATGATATTATCATTTTTTGGTGAGATAGATCACTTTGCAGTGTTCGCAGGTTTTATGAGTAAGAAGTTGGAATCTATCACCCATAATTGGGTGATTTTAAAAAATGGTGTAGTGATCTCTTTATGAATCATATTTCCATAAGACGTGTATTATTATGAAGATGAATTCAAAGGGTAAATTTCAGGATTACCTTTGATTTGTAATATTGGGATTTTATTGACATTCACCAAGACATCGCTCAAACTAACTATAGTGTATATTAGATACCCCTAGTGATCTCTGATAGAAGAGTGTACTATTAGAGGACCATTGAGATAAGGAATTTATTAGACATAGTGTGTCCCCTATGTAGATATATCTTTTTTAACAAATAATGTGAAAAAATATTGTGTATGTATGTTTATTTTAATCACAATGACTATGAAATGATAAAGAAAATGTTACAATTAATGTGGATTGATTAATTATTTCATTAGTTTTGATGTGTGAGAAGGTTTTCAATATTCTACCATAGGTATAGATACTATTAGATTACATTTTTTGGACTAAAATTCAGATGTTGGTATTCTGATGTCTCTATGGGAACTATGACATCATAGTGATGCATTCTGGTGTGACAACATTCACTAATGTGATTTTCAAACTGAGTAATATGATCATACATCCACACGTGGATTTATTTGTTTTTTGATCATTGATGATATAATATTCCACTCTATAGAATAAGAGGATCCTGAAATGTACATGAGAATAGTCCTAGACTAACATTGTCAGCACCAATTTTAGGGTAATATCAGGATGTTCTAGTTCTGTATCCTTGAGGTTCATATCTCAGGGAATGTCATTTCTGAGCATGGATTAGTTATGGACCTGGAGATTTTCAACGAAGGGATTTATTTAGAGACACCCAAGGGAATGCCTGATGTGAAATGTTCTAATGGATTGGTGTGGTAATATAGCAGGATCATTGTGTAATTATCAAATATTGAATCCCCATTGACAACCATGACATGGAACAAACATCTACTTAACTTTAATTAACCATGACATGGAGCCTTTGAAGAGATGAGGTTGAGGTTGATGAGTCCTGTTATTTTGTGAAATTTATAGGAGAGTGTAATATATATTGTTTATTCTGTTTCCATGATATCTAGTGTCAGATACATGTTTACAAATAGGCATTAACTGATCACATGTGGGTTGAGATAGTTTACACCACATGTGAAAATAATAGGAAACTAATGACCTATTATGGGATGTGTTATAGAGGACATGGACAGACAATCTTTTGGTGGTGTTATTTGTAGTTTACACAGCCCATCAGAGTCTCATATATGATTTCACGCTGAGTGTCATGATCCTGAGATAGTGATACTAGTTTGAGTTGTTATAGGATGATGAAATTGAATTTTTTAAATAATCAGGATAAGAGAAATGTGGTATAAGATTCCATTATCATGAAGTCCCATAATATCATGGATGATTTGGGGTCTGAGATGATAGATTTCAGGTAATCAATCCTGATATAGGATACGGGTTAATCGTTTCCTCACTCTATTGTAATGAAACCTCCAGACTATCATCATGTTATGGAGGCTCATTTTGGAGACATTGACCGTATGGTCCTAAATGAATTGATATCCTCATGAGATATAACATATGGATGTTCTATTTTTAGGAATCACATTTTCCAATTTTATGGATGCTTACTGTTCATAGTCATGATGTTAGAGGACGTGATGAGGGATTGTCAAACATCTTCTTTTTCAATACATCTTTAATTTGAGAAGATGTACTGATATATTTAGAGGGATTTTTGGTGTGATAACATGAGGAAGATCATTCATGAGTTTATCACACTAAACCTCACATATGAATGTGTGATGGATGAGAACAATTATATGGAAGTTTTTTTTGTATAACCTGAGGAACCCATAGTAGTTATGGAATGGAGTTTCGCTATTCATTGTGATATGGATTCACTGGAAAAATAGAATCCATGATTCCCTATGGGTGATTATTTATCGACATACCATGTCAGCAAACATCAAACCGATTAGGGATCATATCATTATAGATAACCTTAGGTTGTTGTAAATATGGGAGAATGTACATCTTCATTGAGTTATCTATATTAATTTCTATAATTGTGATGTTTATTTCACAACATGGTTTAGAGAGGCCTGCCAGAGGAATTATGGACCCCATTGAGGGTGAATATTGATTTTAATCACTATATAGATGAAAAAAATAAGAACACTATATAGGTATTAGACTAAATGATGATGGATTTAATGTTAGATATTGACGGGATTTGGGATGACTACATACCGTTTTTAGAGTTTTCTTATAATAATAGCTATAAATATAATAATGGTGTGATCAAATTTGAGTCCCTTTATGCGATAGACATTAGGTCTACCATATAAATTGTTGAGAGTAGTATGGAATCCATTATTAGTTCATAGATGGTTTGGGTGATGAAAGAGAAGGTTTAAGTGACCCATGAGGTGATGATGAAATCCTATATCAAAAAATAAATATTATGTTGATCGACATCATATGTCCTTGTAGTTTTATCATGGATACCATGTTTACTATAGAGTATCCACATAATAAGAATTTTAGATATTCATTTTGGGATCCTTTTTATCATAGAGGTTCATCATTCCATCTGAGATCGTGTAGAGGGTTGCGTGATTTTTTACCACCTCTCCTGAACCACTCAATTTGATCGGGTGCAAGACGTCTTCCAGGTGTCTCATATAGGGAGAGACATGTATGATCCCACAAATTTTATGGATAAGGGAGATGCCTAAAATTAATATGGATCCACATTATACAGAACTAATTGGTGATCATGGATCAATAGGCATGGATCCTTCTTTGACAGTCTATTCCATTTATTTGGCTGTTATGGTTTCACTGAATCATGTAACAGAGCACAAAGGATCCAGAGAGCGAGATGTGGGATCAGTAACCCCACATTTTTCTTATATTTTCCGATTAATGGATGAAAATATAGATCGATGTATAATATATCGACCATATATTTTAATTATAATATATTTAAATATTTTTTGAAATACTTCAAATGCCATGCTCTAAGACAATGCTCTTTTCTGTGGTTCAGTGAGCCAACAATTATAATTATAATAATATTAAATACATAATATCACAGATGATTTTTTTTTCAAAATTAGGGAACATATCCTAGAATAATTTTCAAATCTGAAATCTTATTCCATATCTAAATCTAAAGCATGTGATTTACCCTAGGCCTGAAATATTGTTAGTCATGTGGGATGTCCCACTGAGGTTTCCATTGGTAGGTTCATTTCATTTTATATATTTTAACTAATTATTTATTTATTAAATGAAATTATCCAATTTCCTATATAAATAATATTATTTGCATTATCTTCAAGGATAGTTGTGGAAGGATCAGATTTAGATTTTCAACTTCTGAATGGTCAGAAATGATGGATGGAAGATGATTTAAACCAATTTTGGGTGGTTAATGGGTGGATTATTTTAGTTTCCTGTATATATCTAGAAACCATGTGACGATTCATTGCATTTTTAAAAAAAACTAATCTACAAACAATTTATTCTGATGAACACCCATTGTGTACACACGTGGTCATTGAAGGAAGGCTTTATAACCATGTTAAATTTATCATTTCATGTAGTGCCACACAAACTATGTGACCAATTACTATTAGTCATATGTGGAATCTGGGAGTAACTTAACATAGAAAAATCTAGAAACACACCATGTACTAGAACACGGACATGTCCAGGTGATCACAGGCTGGCCCCTGGTTGCATAGAATGATCGTGTAATACTATTATATGCTCTGTATTAATAGATGTCCAAGGATATGACTCATAGAATGTTTATTTCATGGTAGAGGATTAGGGATTAATTTCATGTTTAACCATTATACCCTGTGAACTTCCTTTTTATGAAATATCCTCCTCTCATATATTCAGTGTTTTGACTCATATTTTATACATCGAGTAGAATATACAATGTTATTTTTAATATTGATGTGATAGTTTAAAAACAATATATTAATATATGATGTTAAATTTTTTAAGAATTAAACATCATTATTTGGTGATATAAAATTCCAGTGGTTGGGAAGGATCACTATAGATAGGTCTGTAAGGGAAAACTCTCATCAAACTCAAGAATTATCCCCCATACACCTATATATATATAGTGAAAAATTTTAGATGGAATATTTCCTGGGTCATCAATTTTCTGAGTGGTCCCCCTGATGAACTAGGGATCTAGTCATGTATCATCTGAGTGGTATCCCCATCCATGATAGACCAGGGTGTAGTTCCACAATAATCTAAGTGGTACTAGATGAAAATGCAAGGTATCATGTTCTCTATATTTTGAGTTGTACCCCATGATGGATCAGAGTGTCAGTCATCTATTTACATAGTGCTACCCCCTATTGGACTAGTTAATATTTACTCCATTCATTGAGTGAAATCCCCATAACATACTAGGATTTAGTTCCTCAAAACAACGAGTGCCACACATGATTCTAGAGTACACAAGTTTTCTATATGTTCAATGTGCCCCCGTGAATGTGTTGCATAATGGAGATGGGTGTGTTCCCCTAACCATTACATAATCATATATGTACATGATATTATATGTATTTATAATCAACCCTTTTGAAATATGGGAAGACTCTTTTATTGGGATGAGTTGTGAGATTGAGCTCTCGACTCTCCCATCTAGGATTATTTTATGACTACAAATTGATGTTTATTGATTTTAAATATATTAATATGTGATGAGATATCAAATTATATCATGTCATTCATTTCACCTCGTCTATATATTATGGTATCCATTGAGGTATATATACACAGACCTCTACAAGGTATTTTCCCGCATGTATCATGTCTTATGCAGATGAAGGATTGGTAAACGATGATATTTGTGGAACATAGGGATACCCCGAATAATTTTCACATTAATGGTGGTTGGGGAATTGAAAAATAGATCTAGGATATCTCATTATTTTCTTATCCAATTAGTGTTTGGTTGGGGAATATTTTTTCTTGGGCATGTATTAATCCACATTCATTTTAGATTACACTATTGCACACATTGTATAATATAGAGGTAATTATATCCATGTCTTTTTCACCAGATATTACTGCCTTTCTGTTTATTTATTTCCCATTAAATCTTAATAGAGAGAGTTTGGTTCAGGTATATCTATAATTTCAAAATGAAATAACATTTTAGTTATCAATTTTTTTGTTGGTCTCAGGAAAATGGCCTATTGAGGCATTATTGGGGTAGTTGTGGCTCGGTCATCCGCTTGCTTGGTAGGCCTTGATTGGTCATGTGTTGATATGATATGATGAAATGACATATTGAAAAAATGTAACCTTTAATATAAAATAATAATAACCATAAAATTAAAATCCTCAATATAGATAAGTTATTTATATTTAGGTAAAAATGATAATTTTCATGATTTAAAGAGGTAAACCCTAGTTATAATTTCATGGTTTTGGTGATAAACCCCAATAATTTATATAAACAACCTTATAATCATTAAATTTTTTGAAATGCTTAAATAATTATGCCAGAAATTACAAAAATTGAATAATAAAAATAGGAATGAAACATTGAAAATGAATAAAACCTCATTATTAATCTTGAAAATAATGATAGAAAATACATAAAAGTTAATAATTATATGAAGGTTTTTCTTGATGATGAACGAAAGGAAATTTATTTCATTTTAATGAATATTTTTCACTCATAACTTTAAAAAAAATTCATTAGTTCATTATGCTTTTATGCAGGCTCAATGTGAATACTTTTTTTATATATGATTTAATTTTTATTCGGTCACAGATAATGTATCTTAATAATATTGCTGTGAAAAAGAATACATTAAAAGAATTTTCAATATAAGACTTCATTAGAGAGTATAGTTCTATCATTCAAAATAAAATATCAACAATAAATAAATACTTATTATAAGGAACCAACCATAAACAATATATAATATTGATTTAAATGAATAATTCACATAGAGGATTATTCGGGTTTATATTTCTAGAGAATTATCACATAACTATTACATCTCCAAGGATTAAAAAGTTTACACTTCAACTCAGTTTCCAATTTTTATCATAATATAAAAACCCTTCAAACAAAATTCATGTATAGATCCATGTTTTAGACCAGATGACCTTTCCATGACCCCATCCTTGACCTTATTCATCTTTATGTCCTCTGAAAACATTAAAAAACATGGGATGAACATAAAAAACTCAGTAAGGGTTATAAATAATAGAAAGAAAACATTGGTTCATAAATAGATATGAAACATAAAGTCTTTTACATACCACATGAAATCATAACATTTATGAATTACATATAGAAATCATAAATCATAAAGGTAGCTAGTGGAATCCATAACGTACTTATATTGTAGTTATCACAGCTACATAGGGGGTTTCTTCGAAATAACCATAAAAGTATATACCATAAATTTATTAGGAGATTCATCCATGTTTACTTCCGTCATGTTACCCAATGCATTAGAGATCTATCTTGGGCTCATCCACCCTAGGTA
This sequence comes from Viscum album, assembly GCA_963277665.1. Lineage (NCBI taxonomy): Eukaryota > Viridiplantae > Streptophyta > Magnoliopsida > Santalales > Viscaceae > Viscum > Viscum album. The sequence goes on along the minus strand of OY728121.1, from coordinate 195,754,027 downwards.
TATCACAGTACAACCCATATAAGTAATGAATTCCCAAGAACCATATCAAGATCATAACAAATAACATAAGCATAATGGAAAGATAAAATTCCCACATTGCAATAACAATATAAAATTTCAATATATTAACGTATCCAAACCATTATTAAATCCATTTTTAAAACCAAAAATACAAAAAATAGTATATGTTATTTATTTTCTTTTTAAAAACATTATAGCTTGTTAAGGAATCCAATAATCAAATAATACTCGAGGTGGAAAAAAGGTCGTCGTCAACGCTTACATTAATAAGAAACATTCTATTTTTTTGTCATTTAGTCAAATGATTAATAGAAAAAAATCCCTTTGAATGTAATGAAAATCTAATGGTTTTTATATAGTGTATAAAATAAAGTCATGTATTAGAAAAAAATATGCCTCAATGAAAGATGACTGAGACGATGTCCCTTACCTCGTGTCCGACATGACTCGATGATTATTTAATATCCTGAATAATAAACCTAAGTAAACATTTAACTTGATTAAATCAATTTTCCATGTATATTATTGAATTTATAGTACTTATTACCTTGTTATAAACATTATGTAATCATTTATGTTAATAATGTTCATTTTGTTGACATTTTGTACTTGAGTTAAAAATGAACATATTATATTTACATGTTGTCCATGTGGTCAATAGTACATTATATCCATAATGATAATAATTATTTAGATATCATATATATAATATATATCTAGTATCTATATACATGTTTTTATAATAGAACATATCATTTGAAGGTAAGAAATGAAATGCACCGTTCGTGGATATAGTAAGCTGTACGTACGCATGAACGCTACATTCATTTCTATTTATTAATTTAATGGAATGAAAACATAACGATACATGGTTATATTATAATTACAGTATAATATCATATATAATATCATTAACTCTATCCTTTATACGTCTCGCTTATTGAATTGACGAGTCAATGCACTTTGAGTGGGGGTAGTCCGCACTTCCTCCAATGAAATTATCGCATTTAGCCATATTGGAAACCATAAAGGTATGATATAAAAGAAATATACAGAAGTGAAAAAAATATAAACATAATATATATCATATATAAATATAGTGTTATCTTAATGGCCACCATTATAGGCTGTAAAAGTTAATCGATCAATCGCCATTTCACGAGGCGTTAGTTTTCAATCCATAGAAACATCATGTTCTTCAGTCATTAGATGGAGGTGTGTGTATGTGTAGTTAGAATCCATCTGAAAACAACATCTTAGTATATTGAGTATACTTTTCTTGTTATAAAATAAAGGAATAAAAAGTTTACAGGGTTAGGATAAGTAAAATAAATGAAATGAAGTTAAGAGAAACAATCACCTTAAATTTGGGTAACTCCCATTATTATGAACCAAAAGGGTTTCATGAAGTGAATTATGCCTATTGTAAGGCTTCTAGGAGGAGGATGGATATGTAGGGATCATAATTCGTCAGATTTTGGATGATCAAAAAGGCTTGATAGGTGTAAAGAATTTTTTAGAAGTGAGGGATTTTTAAAAGGGGATGTAGTGTCTCTTTTTGAAATTGTGATAATATTATTTTATTATATAATGATATTCAGTTTATAAAGTTCCAAAATTAATTAATGTAGAAGATAAGATGACTCATGGTCGAAATAAATTCATCCAATAAGAATTGGATAGGTATTGGATGCTATTTTAATATTTATATTCTTTTTATATAAATCTTTTATTAATGAGGTAAACAATTTATTATTATTGAGACATAATTAATTTAATTTATTCATTGTCTAAAAATTTTAAAAAAACAACCATGATGTAGGAAATATTTTTATCATACCAATTAATATTTATAGTTGAAAGTATATCTTATATAACACCATGTCAAAACTAATTTACTAAAATATATTTTTTTATGTTACTTTTGCCTTTACATTAAATTAGTTAAAATAATGTGTCATTATCAATTATAAGTGGTTCCATGGGGTCCCAAAATCAACCCAAGGATTCCCATGTTTGGACATTAGTCATCCAATAAGGTTAGGACAAGTCTTATGGTAATTTTAAATTATTATAATATTCATTTTCCCTTGAATTACCATATTTACCTATAACCGCGGTAAATAAAAGTCAAAAATAACTATCCACCAAAAACATTTATCATCTTATTTAACAAAATTTTACTTAATAATAAAAACCATATATGTAGTTTTTTTTGAAATTCAACTCATAGGGGTTGTACAATTTCATTTAAATGAAAAAGTCAGTTTTTTAACTACTACCAAGTGGTTTCACTATTCATAAAAAATTTATGTTTTTCAGAAAACTCCCAAAAATTTGGTTTAAGATATATTTTATATTCCTAATTAAAAAAATTATTTCTATTTTACCAAATAATAAATATAGAATTTTCAATAATTAGATTAAAACTAATTCTCGTTGTCAAAATAAATATCGTGTTTTTTAGAAACAATAACTGTCAAAAGATCGACAGTTGTTTATATCCAATTTCAATGTGAAATTATTTCTAATGGACAACATTGGATAAAATATTAAAATTATATTTTAATTACACTTTAAAAAAATTAAAAAGATAATAATTACATAATAATAAATTATATTAAAATGCAGTTTTGAATTAAAATACAATATTTTGACTATTCATTAAAAAATAATCTTTATGGGAAAAATTCCAAAAATTTACAAAAATTAAATTATGATGTCCCCATTCTAAAAAAGGATTTTATTTGTTAAAATATAATGTATTAATGGGACCAAAACTATATTTATGGTGGGTTCACCATTAAAAGGTGGTAAATTGACCTTTTAATTTAAATTAAGCTGAAAATAAGATTCATTCACATTTAAGCATCTATCATTTATTGGATATATGTAAAAATATTTAAAAAACATGTATAAACATATTGAAGTTAGTTTTTTTCAATCCTTCCAATACAATGGCTAGGAATTAAGTACTATATAAAATAATATTATTATATTATTAGTGCGCAACATATGATTTAAAAAAAAACTCGTGTTTGTGTATCTAGTATGCTATCGAACAAAGAAACCCCTTTAATGTAAAATGAATATTAAATTCACCAATATTAATAAATATGAAATATGTCATATTCTTTATTTACCTGGGATGTTACATCCTTCCCGCCATTTGGGAATTGTGTCCTTGCAAATTTATATATCAAAATAAGTGGGGTTATTTTTCCCTCATTGCATTTTAAGATTCCCACGTTGCATCTTCAACGATATGGTTTTTCCACAAAACAATTACATGGTGAATTACCTTATTCTGCATTACTTTCTCTCTATGGTCAGGAATCTGGACTGGTTGTTCTTTATAAGAGAGATTCTCCTCCAATTGAACTAAATCTGGATATAAAACATGAGATAGATCTGGCATATACTTTCTCAACATAAAAACATGAAAAAAATTGTGTACATGGGATAAACATTGAGGTAAATACACTTTTTATGCAATATATTTAATATTATTTAGGATTTCCTATGGTCCAATGATCCTCGGACTCAACATTCCCTTCATAACAAAATTCATCACACTTTTCCATGGAGAGACATTGAGAAAGACTTGATCACCTACCTTAAAAGAAATATCCTTCCTCCAGTTATCTGCATAAATTTCCTGCCTACTCTGAGTTGTTCCCATGTTTTTTGAATCAAAAAATGTTTTTTCCATCTCTTCTACCAATTCTTGTTCAATCAGCTTCCTTTCACCTACTTCATCCCAAAAATCTGGAGTTCGACAATGCTTTGCATATAATGCTTCAAATGGAGCAATCCGTATACTGTAATGAAAACTGTTGTTATCTAAAAATTCAACCAAAGAATGATGTTGGTCACAACATCCCATTTAATCCAGTGAACAATCAAGAGGCATATCCTCCATGAACATAATTTTTTGTTCTGATTTCCCATCTAATTGGGGGTGAAAGCTATAATAAAATTTAATTTATTACCCAACGACTTATGAAGGCCTTTCCAAAAGTTATAAGTAAACCTTGGATCACGACAAGACACAACGGAGAAGGGAACTCCATGCAACCTTACCATATCTTTAATATACAACCGAGAATGTTGATTTAGAGACAATGTATCTCTAATAGTTAGGAACTGAGTAGATTTATTCAGTAATCAACAATAACAAATATTTCATTATTAGCTCGAGATGTCTTCAGTAATCCCACAACGAAGTCTATGGATATGTTTTCCCATTTCCACTTAGGCATCGGTAATGGATGAAGCATCCCTTTAGGTAACATCTCCTCTGTATTATCATAATTAAAAGTCTGACACATCACTATAAAATCAGCAATATTTATTTTCATTCCATCCCACTAGTAATACGCATGATTATCTTTGAACCTCTTAGTACTGCCAGGATGTATTGAAAACAGGGAACTATGAGCTTCACATAACATCTCATTCATCAACTGTGAATCACATGGCACACATAATATCATTTAAAATCTCAAAGCACAATCATTATCAATGTTAAATTCAGGCAACTTACCCATCTAAAACAAATCTACCTTTTTTTGTATGTCACTGTCTTCCTTATGGGTTTGCTTAATTCTTCCTGATAGAGATGATCTCATTGACACATGATACAAAACACTAGAATTTTCTTCACTAATAACTTCTATTCCAATGATTATCAAACAAAAAACAAAAGGATATTATTCCAAACGTAACATGGTTAATGTGTCATTACTTTTTCAACTCATAACATCATCCACTTTATTTTCTTTTTCATGGATGGTAATGGATCATGCAAACATAATCCATGATTACTTCCAGCCATCTCTTATGTCTGATGTTAAATTTTTTGGAGTGATTATATAATTCAATCTTTTTTGGTCAGTATATATTAAACATTTTAATGAATAAAAATGATGCCTCCAAATTTTTAAATCATGTGGTTTCAACTGACGTGATGAATAAGAAATTAACTGATCATTTTAAATAAGGAAACAACCAATTCCTTTCAACAAAGCATCATTGCAGATAACAAACTCACCATTTCTGGATGGTAGTGCTAAAACTGGATCATTCACCAATCTTAATTTAAATTCTTGAAAACAATCACCACAATCGATTGTCAAAGGAATCTACAGATCTTGGTTGTATTTTTGGCACTTGTCCCTTCTTTAATAACTTTTGTTTTAGCAGGATCAATAGTTATGAAATTTATTGAAAAATGTGATCAAGGAAAGAAATTTGTTGCAACAAAACACACAGTTGATGAATTCCCCAAATATTTTCTTCTATTTTATGTTTTAAAAGAAAACCCTTAAATGACATTCATGTTCCTCATTACTATTGGAAGAAACTAAAATATCCGCAATGAACACAACCACAACTTTATACAAGAACTCACAGAACATTCTATTCACAGGATCCATAAATATAGCAGGTGCATTGGTTAAACTAAAAGTCACAACTACAAATTCATAATGAAAATATCTAGTATGAAATGTGGTGTTTGGAATTCTTGCTTCTCTCACATTCAAAAAATGGCACCTCGGCCTCAAGTCAATCTTTGAAAAATACTAAGCTGCATGGACCGTATAAAACAAATCATCAATACGAGGAAAAGGATTCTTGTTCATAATAGTGATGTTATGAAATTCTCTATAATCAATGAAAAGTCTCATTGAACAATATTACTTTTTAAGAAAAAAGACAGGAACTCCTCATGGTGATGTGCTAGGTCGAGTGAAACCTTTATCAAATTACTCTTATAATTATTTCATTTACTCTAAAAGATCAATTTGAGCCACTTGATAAGGGGGGTTTTGAAATTGGCTAAGCATTAGGAACAATGTCAGCAATTAATTAAACTTCTCTATTAGGTATAATAATAGGAAACTCATTAGGAAAAACATCAAGGTATTGATTTACCATTAGCACATCATTTATAAGATATATTCCCTTTTAAAAAATATATGTGAAATGTATCTTTCATTCCCATATTTAACTAGTTTCTGAGCTTCCTGACTGTTATCAAAAGTATGGGTTCATTCTTTTATACAAACTGAAAATCAATTTTAAAAGAAACCTCTTTAGATCTGCAGTCAATCATAGCATGATAAACCGAAATCTGATCCATATCCAAAATAACATCAAAACTACTAGAGGAAAAACAATAAGATTTGTTGGTAGATTCCTCCCGCACACAAGGACAGGTAGGTTCATATTATTTACTTTTTTCCCAAAATTTCATCCAGGTGTTTTTATCGTATGTTCGGTATTCATATACTCAGAAGGATTTCTCAATTCACTAGAAAACTTCTCATAAATGAATGAGTTTGAAGACCCTGAATCAAAAAACACATTGGAATAATCTGAAAAACCAAACAGTGTACCTGATACTTCTTCATTTTATGGCCCCACATCTGCTGAAGTAGTTGAAAAGGATTTCACCACCCCTTTATGCTTGTATTCTAGCTTGGTTCCCTTTGTTTAGATATTTTTTGTACACTCAATTTCATAATTTCCCATTTCATTGCACTTAAATCAATTTACCAGTTGTAAATCTTCTTTGGTCTTACGATTAACCTGGTCTTTTTTAGTGAAATTACAAGCAGTATGTCCCATTTTACCACATCAGTAATACTTACGAGAATTAAAAAGACATTCCATAATATGTTTTTGATCACAATATTCACAAACTGATAACTTAAGTTTCTTACCATCAGACATTTTTTAAAGAGTTCTTCCCCTTTGTCTGCCACCTTTACTTCTTATTCTGTTGTTTATCAATGAACTCCTGCTAATCTGAAAACTCCATTTCCACATTCATCGTGCATAGAAAATGTTTCTTATAAACATTGAACAAACGAGAAGCTAAATCCCTTCAATACTTTGTCATTAATCCTGAGTAAAAATTGTTGATTTTACTATCAAGTTCTTGTATGAAATATAGAGCATACATTGCCAGTACAATGAATTTTGCTTCATAAATAACTACTAAGTCATCTCCCTGACTCAATTTCAGGATTTTTTCCATTCTAAGACGAACCACCATAGGAATATATTTCTCAAGAAACATAATTTTGAAATCATCCCTATCAAGAGCATCAATCTCCTCATTATCCTTGATATTTTTCACCATCGACCACCACTGATCAGATTCACCTTCAAAACTATTAACAACATGACTAAAATTTTGATGTTCTTAACACCCCATGACATCAAAAATATTATCTAGTGCTTTAATCCACCCTTATGATAGCATAGGGTCAGATGATCCTCTGAATGATTGGGGATGATGCCTCTTGAAATGCACTACTACAGACATGTACTCTATTGTTGATCTGGGTGACCACATGCATGAATACCACCACCATTTATAGCCTGAGTGAACTATTCCACCACGGAAACATACTGTTCAGTTCCGAATCTGACCATCTCAAGTTGCTGATTTGGATTGTTGTCTTCCTCTAGATTATGTCCCAATATAGCTTCCCTGTTTCCTCTACGAAAAACCATTCTGAACACAAAAATATCTTAGGCAAAGGAACATGGTAATCTGTAAATTCTATATGATTTTAATATTAACATAAATTATTTATAGATGATAATTTATCAATTTCCTAACTACTAAAGTTATCTAATCCTACCTATGATACCAACTATAAGGACCTAGCCATAAACATTTCATAATACCGAATTAATAAATAATTCACATTGGGGATCTTTTCAGGTTTAGAGTTTTAGAGTATTAGGACATAACTATTATGTATCAAAGTATTACAATATAGACACATCTACTCATTTTTCTTTTTTTTCATAAAATAAAGAATATTTAATAAAAGAATTATGTATAGTTCCATGTTTTAGACAACATGACTTTTCCGTAATCCCATTCTTGACCCTATTCATCTTTATGTCCTATGAAAAAATTTCATAACATGGGATGGGCATAAAAAGCTCAGAAAAGGTAATAAATCAATGAAAAAAATCATAGTTCATAAATACATACAAAACATAAACACTTTTACATACCTCATGATATCATAATAATTATGAATAAAACATAGAAATCATAAATAATAAAGGTAAATAGTAGGATCCATAAAAACCTTACATTGTAGCTATCACAGCTACATATGGAGTAACTTTTGAATACACATCATAGTATATTCCATAAATCCCATAGGAGAAACATCCATGTATACCTCTGTCATGTTCCACAATGCCTTATAGAGATATTTGAGTCTTACCCACCCTCGTTTTATGACCCAACCACTTGTATACATAAATAATCCTCATGACCACTAACAATGATCTTAAAACATAACATAAGTATAAATGAAAGATAAAATTCCCAAATTTCAAAAAATATATAACATTTCAATATATTAACGTATCAAAACCATTATAAAACCCATTTTGAATACCAAAAATATGTAAAATAGTATACGGTACTTATTTTCCTTTTAAAAACAATACAGCTTGTTATGGAAGCCAAATATCAAATAATACTCGAGGTGGCGGTATGGTCATTGTCACCGCTTACATAAAAAAGGAACAATTTTTTGTCATTTAGGAAAACAATTCATAGAAAAATATTCCCTTTGAATGAAATGAAAATTCAAAGGTGTACATATTTCTTATAAAAGAAAGTCATGTATTAGAACAAAATATGCCTCAATGAAAGGATATTTAGATGAAGTCCCTTACCTTTTGTCCGACTTGACTCGATCGTTCTTTAATATCATGAATAATAAACTAAAGTTAATTTAAAATTATGTAAGTACCTTTTTCAATATTATTTTTCATTTTATATCACTTATTATTTTGTTATATACATTATGTAATCATTTAACTTAATAACGTTCGTTTTGTCGATATTTGGAACTTCAGTAAAAAATGAACACCTTATATTTACAAGTTGTCCATGTGGTCAGTAGTCCATTATATCCATATTGACAGTAATTATTTAGATATCATATATATCATATATATCCAGTATATATATAAATATATATATATATATGACAGTACATTTCATTTGGAGGTATGAAATGAAATGCACCGTTCATGGAGACGGTAAATCGTACATACACATGAACGCTACATTCATTTCTATTTCTTATAATAATGGAATGAAAACATAATTATAAATAGGTATATTAAATTTCCATTATAATATCATATATAATAACATTTAATCCATCCTTTATAAGTCCCACATATGGCATTAATGAGTCATGTCACTTTGAAGGGGCGGTTGTCCGAACTTCCTCATGTGAAATTATCTTGTTTACCTATAATGGAAACCATTATGGTATGCTATAAAATAAAAATACCGAAGCATAAAAATATATAAACATAATATATATCATATATAAATATAGTTTCATCTTAATGGACACCAAGATAGGCGATAAATGATAATCGAACAATCATCGTTTCGTGAGGCGTTAGTTTTTCATCCACAGAAACAGTATGTTCATCACCCATTAGATGGAGGTGTGTGTAAGTGTAGTTAGAGTAATTATCGTAAAAACATCCTAATATATTGATTATACTGGTTTAGTTATAAAATAAATTAAAAAAAATAAGTTATGTGTTGGATAAGTAAAATAAAAGTAAAGAATTTAAGAGAAAGTGTTACCTTTAATTTGGGTAACTTGCATTGGTATAAACAAAAAGGTTTTCTTGAAGTGCCTTCTGCCTAAGGAAAGGCATAGAGGAGGAGTATAGGTATATAGGGAGATTCATTGTGCAGATGTTGTATGATCCAACAGGCTTGTGTTGTGCGAGTAATTGGTTATAAGTGGGGGCTTTGTATAAGGTGTGGGAGGGACTCTTTAGGAATGTGTGATAATATTATTTTATTATATAATGATATTTGGTTTCTAAAGGTCCAAAAAAATTAAGGTATAATATTATATGACTCATAGTCGAAATAAATTAATTAAATAAGAATTGGACATGATTTTGATGTTAATTTAATATTTATAATCTTATTTATTTAATGCTTTTATTAATGAGGTAAACACTGCATCATTATTGTATCACAAATAATTTAATTTATTCGATGTCTAAAAATTATAAAAAAATTATCATGATTTAGGAAATACTTTTATCTTTCCAATTAATATTTATAGATGTAATTATAACATAGATAACACTATTTAAAAACTAATTTACTAAAATATATTTCTTTATGTCATTTTTTCCTTTACATTTTTTTAATTAAAATAAGGTGTCACTATTATTCATAAGTGGCTCCAAGGGGTCCCAAAATCAACACAAGGATTCCCATGTTCATCCATTACCCATCCAATATATTTAGGAAAAGTTTTAATGTAATTTTGAATTATTATAATATTTTTTTCACTTGAATTACCCTATTTACCTTTAACTGTATTAAATAAAAGTCCAAAGTTACTATTCACAAAAAATGATTTTAATCTTATTGGACCACATTTTACCTAATAATAATAACCATGAATGTTGGATTTTTGAAATTCAATTCACAAAAGTGGTAAAATTTTATTTAAATGAAAAAGTCAGTTTTTTAACTACTACTAAGTGGATTCACTATTAATCAAAAATTGAAGTTTTTCAAAAAAAAACAAAAATTTCATCCTAAGCTATATTTTATATTCCGAATTACAAAGTAATGTATATTTTAAAAAATTATAAACATAGAATTCACATTAATTAATTTTAAAATAATTCCCATTGTCAAAAGATATAGCATGTTTTTAAGAAACAATAACTGTCAAAATATTGACATTTGTTTATGTCCAATTTCATTGTGAAATTAATTTCAATGACCAAAATTGGATTAAATGGTAAGAATATATTCTAATTACACTTTAAAACACATAGAAAAGATAATATATCCATGTAAATATTTTAGATTAAAAGGCAGTTTTGAATTAAAATACAATACTTTTCACTATTCATTAAAATATGAACTATATCAGAAAAACTAAAAAAATTTACACAAATTAAATATTGATATCCCCATTACAAAGAAGGATTTTATATGGTCATATAGAATGTGTTAATGTGACCAAAACTATTTTCAAATAGGTTTTACCATTAAAATCTGGTAAATCGACCTTTTAATCTAAATTATGATTAAAATTAGATTCATTCACATTTTAAGCCTCTAACATTTATTGGATTAATGTTAAAACATTTAAAAACCATGTATAATCATATTTTAGTTATTGTTTTACATTCCTACCAATAAAACATCTATTAGTTAACTACCATTCAAATGAATAAAATTATATTATTAGTGTGCAACGTAAGAATTCAAACAATCCCGTTGATGCATATTGGGTAAACTATCGAACATAGAAACCCATTTGAATTAAAATTAATATTTAATTCAGAAATATTAATAAATATGAAAGATATATTATTCTTTATTTACCCTGGATGTTACACTTATGGGGTATTATCATTATCAACGCATTATGAAACTGTGAAAAATTCAACGACCATTTCCAATAAGGATCTAGTATAAACATATTCTATTTATCACTATTTCAATTGTTTATAATTTTTGAATAACAACCCACCATTTTTATTAAACATTTATATAAATTTTCATTCACACATCTAAAATGAAGGGTGGATGCTATTCTAGTTTTATTTGGAAGATTGTTTCTACTAGATGATTTTTGTTGACATGGAGTGTTTCTAAGAGGTCCCATTTTCTAGTAATGCCTTTCCAAGTCAATGAGGGATCTATTATTTATGTTTATAGGGGATAGTTTATTTTTAAATTTATGTATTAACTATAAGAATGATATGTGTTTAAAAATGATAAGGGAGACATATAATGTGATTAATACTCAAAAATATAAATTTTAGAGGATAGAGACAAATTAATTAATCAACCAGTGTTAGATAAATAGTTTTTCACAAAAAAGTTGATATTTATTTTATAAAAGGTGTTTTCCAATAATTTGAGTGTTAAAGAATTGAAATATGATAGTTTTAAAATGGATGATTCAAATAATTTCCCATTTATGAAGAATAGATTTGAAGATTATTTTCTTATTGATGATATTATTTACATCTTAGTTGATCTTGATGGTCCATAAATTATCTCGAATAAAGTAGTGGAAAACTTTAATATTGATATGGGATATTATTTATAACAATCCAATTTTTTGGTATAAAAAATATCATGAAATAAAATCTTGATAATCATGCTATTGAGCTATCTGATTTGGATAGAAAGAAGAGAAATGTAAAATATGATTTTTAATTTAAAATTTATATAGTTTTAAACCTTAGATTAAGAAAATTTTATCCCACCATGGACCACCTCTATCTACTTGTATTCAATATAGTTAACCAAATCATACATTGGATCCTAAAAACCACCCAATATAACATATATAATCATTTTTATCTGAAAATTGTAAACTTGAAGTCATTACCTATGCTGATCATAAATAAAAGTACGAAAAAATTTATTTGGTCATCTGAAATAATATAACAATATAACATGTTGTTCCATAACTGAAATCAATACGACTCATCTTAATTTTTTAGGAATTGAATTATAATGGAACTAGAAAACAAATAGAATATAATGGGAAATTTTTTTTTAATAAAACCAACAAATAGTATATAAGAGAAGAGGATGTGAAGCTATTAGATACATGAATAGTCTACCCATTTTGGAAAATTATTAGGTTTCCCCAATACTTGTTGTTCCAATGGATACAAGAATCATTATTTTTTCAATAGAAAGTATGGAGAAAACTAATGTTATGAATGAAACCAATTAGGGAGTTTGTATTGAATAATGATAACATAACTCATCAACTATTTATTTTAATTTTCTAATTATATTATAAAATAATATATTTTAGATTCTAGTGGGTCATGATTTATTCAATTTTTGGAATAATATTCTAGTAACATCTATTCCCATGTATCCTTATAAACCGTGAAAAACATCTTTCACATTCACCTTTGGGACATTTTACTTCTAGTGAATTCTCTTTGTCCTAAGTGATTCCCCAAATATGATTGAACATTTTGTGCTAGCTATATCTTCAAAAATGATAGATAGCATCAATGAGGTTTTTATATACTATTTTTCAATTATTGTTTTTACATAGAGGTGTTTTATTAAAAATACTATAAATGGTTTTAGATATGTTTCAATAGTAAAAATTGTTTTGAATAGGGAAATTAAATGTTTATGGTAATAGATGGAGTCATGCTTATAAATAATTTCACTTTTAATGGTATAAGTTTTACAATTCAGTGATATATGTAATCCAAAAATTACATCCTCCAAAAAATTCAAGGGGTTTACGATCTTTTAGTGAATCCTAGATTTTACATACGATTTATTAAAGACTTCCAAAAAATTTAATGTTTTTTAACTTCATGGAATAGTTTCACTGATTTTAATTTATGAAAAATGTCTACAATAATCTAATTTAATTAATGAATAAGTCAAATCATCAACCATTATCACTCCACCTTGATGGAAATTTCCTTTATATATTATTTAAGATGCTAGTGATGAGGAACTTTGGAGATGTTTTATTCCAATAGAATTATAATAGATTATATCATTTCTACCATTCTATCAAATTTATAGATGATTCTCAAAGGATCCAAAAAACAACTATGAAATATATTTTCGATGTTCTTTTACTCAATATATTTTTACCAAGTATCTATTTGGATCCAAGGACATATTTTTGGGGACCACACTACCCTATTGTATCTATTTTCTTTGAAAGTGTCTAAATCTAAACTCAATTGGTGGACATATATATGAAATGAGTTTCATTTGGAGAATAGATACCAAAATTGTGTGGAGAATATTATTTCAAATAACGTATCTACATTTTATAGTACTCATTATCTTGATCATATAGAGATAATTTATTTCATTTTTTAAGAAACATTATTTAGTATTATTGTTAAAAAATATTATTGAAATGATGATGTTTCTAATTTCATAGTCGCGTGAGTTATCTACAAATATGTCTCACATAATCAATGGAATAGGTTCATTTATAAACATAATTATAGTATATTAGATTTCCCATTACAATTTAGGAGGTGTACTGATGGGATTCATAGAAATTGAGTGTTAGAGGAATAAATTTTTTTCCAATTTTTTAGTTTGTTTACTCACCACAACAGGGTATCCATTATATAAGAAGACACACAACCCAATTATTTATTTCTTGATTTCACCAAATTTCTTACATTTTAAAATGATCCTAAGATTATTTATGGTATGTTTTAAGAGATAGAGGTTATTAAAAATGAGAAAAATGAAAAAGATTCATCATAAAAATATTTTATAGGTAGAAATTTTTTTATTGATGGTGGTAGATTTTAACTATAAATTTCAATATTTTCATCAACATGTATATATAATTGAGGGTTATAATTAGGTTTCTTTGTGTGTACAATTTTTTACACTTCCCAATAGCACATAATGTATTGGGGTTAAAATAAAAAAATACCATCTTTTCAATTTTTTGAAGTATAAAATAATTTATTATAGATAATAGATCCCATTTTAATATTTTAAAAATGAAAAAATTGATGCAGGATTATGGTTAATCACATAGAAAAATAACATCATATTGTAAAAAATCAATTCTATATGTTGAAATATGTAACATTAATCTTAATAATAACCTACAAAATATAGTTTCATACACTCTAAACAATATTTCATGGAAACCGTATAATGTATCATAGTCCAATAACTGCATCCGAAACAATTATAGTTAAGTACCTATAAAGGTTCTTGTTAGTAAAATCATTTCATTTACATGTTGAGTTGAAATAAATGTCATACTATGATGTGAAGTCTCTCATCATTGAATTAATGGCTTACGTGGATAAGATGTTACTTCAGTTGAGTTATCGGGTTTTGATTGAAAGAGAATCGTATGAGAACACTAAGATATAAAAACGGTATAAATATTTTCATTATTTTATCTTCCATAATATTCCTATCAATCATGGGTATGATGTTATCACATTCAATTCTACGTTTATGTTTTTTTGTTATGATAAAAAACATGTATTCTAGACCATTTATTTTTTTAGATTCTTATTTGATGGGGAATATGATCTTGTAGGATAAGAGAAGTTAAATTTGTTAATTAAGGTTATTAATATCAAGAACAAAATTTCCAGTAATTAAATCGGGGATTGACATGTAATTTTTTTGGAACATTGTTCTCTTGAAAAATTATAATGGAAGAATATAAATTTAGTTCCTCATGCGAGTCAACACATTATCATTATAGGGTGTTTACTTCTGTTTTTGCTAATAATAATGCACTGATGTGATCTAAATGATTCTCTATATTTCCTACCTTTTTTATTATTCGTATTCCTCCAAATTTGTTAAAAATGTTTTTTTTAAAAAATAAGACAATAATCCCAAATGATTACAATTCAATTAGATGATAAATTCCCGATAATTGTTAGATAATCAACCCTAAACTCTACCCTTGATTTTATATTGTTTTAGGTTTATTTATAGAAATCTAATTCTAATCTATTTAACATGTAGGAATTGAGATTTGAATAAGTGCATGGGATTTCAATCATTTTTATAAGGAAAGTGTTTCATTTAATTTCTACATATTTTACTCAACATCAGGATAAACCTCCCTAAATATCCCTCAAATATACTTATTCTCTCTATTTTTAGAATATATTTATAGAGAAGGATTAAAATATTAGTCTGTTTCTTGTTTAAATTTCTCTATTATTGATTCCTCTTAATTTTATAACAATGTGTGTTGTTTATATTGGTTATTATTTGAAAATTTAGCATCAATATTTTTATACATGCTACTACTTATATCTAACTATGGGGGATATATTGATTTTTTTTGTTTCATTTAATGTTTTACATTTTTCTACTAGATATTATTATGATATTGTTTTTCCTATCATGAAATGAATAAATGATTGTACATTTTCCATTAGAAATATATAAACAAATATATTTTCACCAATATTATAAACCTTAAACATTTTTTATGTATAATTAGTTTTAAATCCTTTTGAAAATTATTTAATCAAATTTATTCTCCCACATTAGGGTTCAAAATTAATGATAAATTTCTTATTTCATGTATGTTAGAGGGGTCTTAATTTTTTATAAACAATACTTAAATGTAGTTGATGTTGAAACCAACAAAATTAAATTTCAATGAATGATTAGTCTTCATGATTCAACATTCAATTTCTATGTATTATATTTTTTCAATGATTGTGATTTTTCCAACAATTTGTGGTGCTGAAATTTTATTTTATCTTTTGGAATTTATTGGAATCGTCATTTTTTTTCTATCCTTATTTTTTTCGTTGAAAAATATGGTTTATGATTTCAAAATTTAACCTGTTATAAACATTTTGAAAAGGAATGAGTATTTTAATCTATGCATTCTAGTGATATATGAATAGAAAATCCAATCAAGGATTGGGATTTATTACTTTAATACATTATTATCCTATTTGTTATGATTGTGGATGGGTTATTTTTGATAATTAATAATTATATATATTACACATATAGATACAGTGTATAATTACTATGGATTATAATTACATATATCTTCTTTTCTTGTAGGTATTGTGATGTCTGAAACAGAAAACATAATAAAAATAGATGTATAGTTAATATACGTAAAATTTAATAATCTCAAACATTTTATTTGTAAAACCAAATACATTTTGACCACATTTTCTGGTTCATTGATCAATAAAAAATCTTTCTTGAAAGAGTGTGTTGGCGATAATATATTATAAAATTGAGTTTTCATGAAAAAATATTTCTACCTAAAAATTCTTCTATTATACTGAATATTAATATTTTCTTAATTGAGGAAAAAATTCTAATAATGAGAGAATTTTAATTGACTCTTTTATTCAATTTTTTTTTAAAAAACCAATGCATTACTATTAAATAAGTGTTTTAAAAAATGAAATTAATAAATATATACATAAACAATAAGGAAAATATGATTCATTGCATATATTTATATAAATTTCCTTTTTCATATGTTGTTTCAGTAATTTTTCATTTCAATATTATATCTCAAAAATAATATTATTTATGTTTTTGAATTTTGTGAATTCCATTTTTTATATTAATATTTTTTATATTAAATGTGTAATAAATATTGTTCTTCATTAGACATTATGTATTTCTCATTTGAAATATTAATTGGTTGAAATTCAATGTAAATTTTAATATAAATTTTGTCATTAATGTTTCTATTAGGAAAATTTAGAGGATCAATTAATTTAGGAAATTAAAAGAATGTTGAATTATAATTTCTTGAGTTTATGTGATGTAATTTTTAAATTTTTAAATATGTTTTTTTGGATTTTATTATGGTGGTTGGTTATTAATTTTTTATTTTTTACATTTTTAGGTATCGTTCGAACAAAATAATGGTATTTGATGAATAAATTGTATTTAATTGGTTTGTTGAAAACTGATGGAATTTTTTAAAATCTAATTGTGTCCTAGAGAGAAAATATAATATTTTAGATTGTAGGGGGACTTTACGTGTGGTAATGTAATTATACAACCATGAACTTTCATTCCATCAAACCTTTATATGTGATATAACCACATTAAATAAATGTAAATCTACCAAAATAAGTGTTTTTCGGTTGATTTAAAATTTTTAAATGAAATAATCAAACTGATGACAATATAAGTGGCCATAAGCGTATCAAGGAATCAATCATTGGTATTGGACGTTTCCTATTATAAAGAATTCATATCAGGCAGACTATGGGGAAAAAAGTGGTTTTATATTCAGAGGTGTACAGTATAATATGGGAAGAAATCCATTTTATGATAATGATCTTTTTCTAATCATAATTGATCTCTACATAAGGATTAATTATCCATATCAAAAGGCATGATTTTTAGAAGGTATTGTGTTTTGATCAATTCAAATAATCAATGAAATAATCTGAATTTTGGTTATTCGCTGAGGACTATAATTTTGAATGAGGATCTATAATGGATGTAGACCTTATCAAGAATCTATGGATTTAGGGATTTATATTCATGATTGAATGGTTTAGATTTAATCTTTTTAATACAGATTTCTATTAATCAATGGATTTTTAATAGTGATTTAGATATAATTTTGGATGAATTTGTTGATGCAATAATATTGGGTATTGAGATGTATGAATATAAAAAAAATGACATCAAGATCACCATGATGAAACATAAATTCTAATATGAGAATGATAATCAATTTTATATTTGAATTGTGTTTTGAAAAGAATCGTAGAATATATGAGGTCATCTGAGATCTATGATATTTGTGACGAACTAAACATGGAGTTGTAGATGAGACATATAATACTAGATGATATGAAAATATTGTTATAATATATGTAAATGTTCAGTTAATGTTGAGAAAAAATGTGAATCATTATTACATTAAAGATGCTGGATGGGTTTTGAGTTTCCAAAATGATGTAGTTAGATAATGTAGATGAATACATCAAATATTCAATATGGAGTTTCTTTGGTTGAGATGTGATCATATTTGATGTTTGGATTAAAATGTATTTTACTGAATTAGATGTTGTAGATGACGAACCTAATGAATTATTTTAAATCAATTCCAGTCTTATGGGAGGAAAATCGAAACATATATAAAAATTCACTTTGAATTCATACTATTATGATGTAGGTAATGTGAGAAAAAAACCAATGAAGAAGAAACATGTAATCAAATAACCAAAGAAAATTGACTATTTTCAGATTTCATTGAGGATTTCATAGAGAATAATGTGACTTCTATATTGATTTCATTAAATAGAATTGTTATATTTAAATCAATTGGGAATCAATAGTTCCATTAAAATTTTAATTATAGGTCTGATGACCAAACACACTCGGTGAATGTATTTATTAATAAAATAATATTGGGATTATTTGGTATAACAAAAAAATTAGAATTGAGGATTTCTTGACTATGGGTGGTTCTTTTATTGAACATGTAAAAATTTAGTGATACTGATGACACTAATTGTTTTTTAAAGATTGAGACAAGTCATGATTAAAGGACTAGTTTACGATATCTAGAGAAACATATGTATTATACATTAATAAATTACTTATTTATTTAATGTGATGGGGGTAAAGGTTGTGAAATATTATAATCATTTTTGGGAATATTCTTGAATTTCATGTTCATGTGCCAATGATTATTTGGTTAGATGAGTTGTAATTTATTCACCATTAAGGGACTAAAATATTTCATTTGATTCATTGCGAGAAAGGTATTAACTATTCTCGAAGAACAAGGGATCAACAAACCAAAATTGAATAAATTTGAATAAATTATGAGTCACACCTGTGAAAAAGAGAAAACATATTGAGGCTAGACATTTTCAATAGAGATAATTTATGTTTTGGGGACCTC
The DNA here is from genome assembly GCA_963277665.1 of Viscum album. Classification (NCBI taxonomy): domain Eukaryota; kingdom Viridiplantae; phylum Streptophyta; class Magnoliopsida; order Santalales; family Viscaceae; genus Viscum; species Viscum album. The sequence goes on along the minus strand of OY728121.1, from coordinate 195,734,516 downwards.
ATTTACATTTTGAAAGGAGTTTCAATGAAGTCAATTGATTGATCTGGGTAATACAATTTTTGAGAGTGGAGATTTGTTTTTCAATCTCTTATTTCCTGATGATTGTAATAATTTTAAAACACTCTATGATTATAAAAATGAAATAATTTATTAATGACTTTTTTTAGGGATGTCAGGATTTAACGGAATTTATTTCCTCTATTTCATTTTAACGGTCATTTCCATACTAGGTTGTTCTTGTATATTAATTCACTATTATTAATTTGGAAGGAACTATATCCAAATAATAATTTATGATAATTAATCTTATTATTCTAATGAAAATATAGGATCCTTACTCCCACTAACTATTAGATTAAATAAATGATGATTTTTTTTAAAATCATCCATAATTTTAGAGAGTCGGTAGGTAAAATTAATTAAGGGATGATGGTAAAAAATAATCTTTTCAATATATTGGACTGTATTATTTTAATCATAAAATTGATTTTTTTTGAAACATATTTTTTTGAATTTTTTTTTAATCTTCTTATAACAAGGTATGACATAAGAATTTTATTTTTCAACTAAGGAAATGATCTGTATATTCTTTTTTTCTTTGGAAGCTAATCTGTATTACAAGAATGATTTTTTTCAATTCATATTTCCATTGAACTCTATATATCTCAAAAATTTTATTGAAGGGTGGTTTTATATATTTTTTATGTTAACTGATCCATAAATTTAATTGAATAACCATATACCACATTTATTATCATTTATTAGATAGAGTAATTATTTCTTGGATTAATATTCCAAAGTTTTATTCGTGAAATATTGAAAATCAGTATACATGGTAATTTGATACCAATGTTCCTTATCTACTAAGGAAATTTGATTATGTATTTCCTAATAATACAATTTATTTACTTAGATGTGTGATGTTTATTTATAGACTATAAATGTATTGACATTAAAAAATTTTGTATCTTAATATAGATGATTTATGTATTTTCTTTGACTTTTGTTCACATGTTATATTGATATTCAAATAATTCCTATTATGATTTCAGTATACATAATGAAATGATGGATGGGGATCGATATTATATATCCCATTGATTAATTTTTTGGTGCATGTGAAAAAATATTTGGGTATTTCATGTATTCCTAACCAATGTAAGAATGATGTCCTTGTTTGGACCATCATTAGAGGAATTAAGTCTCAGCTACGGACTTGATTAAAGGAGAAATGAATTTGTTGAGGAATATTTTGTAATAATAAAAATTTCTATAATTATTCCATTCATGATCAAAATTTACTTTATTTTAATCAATGTGTTTATATATATTTTTAACAATGATATTTTAATTTTCATTTGATCAATTATATAGATGTATTTGAGAACAATTTTTTCGGCTATATTAATCTCTTTAGTTTAATTATATGATAGCTTATGAAATATGTGATCCATTACTAAGAACATTAGATTACTATTTCTATTCTCTTATTTATCCTGGTTTTGATGAAATGTGTTATATAGGATATGTCTGTAATATTAGAATGTCTGGAAAATTTTATTAGTGATTTTAAGGACATATTATGGAATATATATGAAAAAAATTATAATTTTATTGAAAATGTAAAAATACCTGACAACTCATTGAAATTTATTTTAAGTATATACAAATTTAGTTAATGGATTTTTGGATTTCAGTCGCTTGTAAAGAAATATTAGTGTGCTTTATATTTCTCTCCAAAAAAATAGGAAACACCATGGCATGTGACATGCCGTTTTGACCATATTTTCCTCCAATAAGAAACAACGATATGGAAAATCAAATGGAAACAATTTTTAGAGGTTGTTTGGATTGATTATTACATTGGTTTGGGAAATAATCATTTGTTCATACCATTTTTGGATGATTATTTCTAGAAAACCACAACCAAAAAAAGGTGTGGTGGAGGGAAGATGACTGTTGAGATGTTATTAAAATGACAAAATCGTCCAAATTTCTTCCCATGTTTCGAAAAAATGCATTTTTAAAATCCAGTGGATCATATATAATTTTTAAATACATTTAATAATATTCCCTACCATTTATGTCATCCTATCTCTTCTCGTACTATTTAATTCCTTTGATTCAACTGAATTCTTGATGCTCCATCAATATACATGTGAAGTCCTTCTATTTTTTTTATCATCCATGGTAAATATCTATTATTTTGTTTCTACTTTAAATAAATTTTCTATTATATTAAATATTGGATTAATAAGGATATTATTATTTTATCAGAAAAATTGATGCATTATATCATCTTCATTATTCTCTATTCATTGAGAAATATTTTTATCATTTAGTACATCAGACATGAAGATGAACGTTGGTGGTATTTATCGTTATGTGAGTTATTCTTACAAAAATTGGTTTCTTATTCTTCACAATCATAATCAATTACTCATCTAATGCTGGATAAGAATTATTTAATGTATTTTATGGCATTCATGCATTAAAGGGGATGTGAAATCTGGTTTTGGTGATGAGACATTTAATGAACAATTATTTTGACATCAACACCCATGAGGTTGGAATTACATTCTATATTAGATAGTTCTATGAAATCTTGTTCATATATGGATTGTTAAAGACTGTGTATGACGTTTTATGAATTTATTTTATCTTCATTACATGAGATAATAACCTATTTTTTTAAAATACTTCATTATTATGACCATTTTCAGTTATTAAAATTTCATTTTCCATATATGTTAGGATTTAATAGTTATATTCCATGAATATAGATCATGGTTCCATAATCAATAAATATGTCAATAATTATTTAAATATCATATATATTCATTATATACATATTTATATTAACAAATGAAGGAAGGCTATAATAAACTAATCATATCACTTTATTGTGGTGTAAATCCACAAGGACACACAAGAGACATTATAAATTTTTACCAAGTGGTAGGGTATGAAGGTAATGATTAATTATGATCCATAATAAATTATTAGAATGTAAATATTATATATATTAAATAGTTTAATTTCATTTACCATCCTTTTAATGAGGTGATGAAGCAAAAATATTCTTAACGTGGAGATGGTTAGCCATATAGAAGGTTGAGTGATATTTTCAATTTCCAATGGAATGAATAGAGGTGTGAAATGGATTGGAATTCTTCATAGTATCATCTTAGTATATTATATAATAATAAATTATTTATTTCAGGACATGTATAATAAATTTAGAAGATGTGGAATAAATAATTTATTTTATATAGTTGGTGAAGACATCTACCAATTTATTGAGGGACCTCGTTTAGATTACACATAAAACCCTCATAGGATGTTATTATGTGGTGAAATAAAGACTACTAATAAAGGTTTATGATAGTGATTTTTTTGGTATTAATATTTCTTGTGATTTGGTGTTTAATTTTATGAAAAATAATAGAGAAGATGTCCCCTATTATATGTGAGGGGAATGTCATACAATGAAATAAATATACAAATTAAATTAATATAAAGAAATTTAATTGTGATTGTGGAACGAAATATAAAAATGTATTTTCTTATATAATATAATTATGAATATTTATTAAACTATTTAATATATAATTGGATAAAATAAGAAATGTTTAATTAGACATTGAATTAGACAACATGAAATATAACAATGTATTTTATTTTAAAATATAATTATTTTATTCGAAAATATCATTGTATATTAATAATAATTAATTTCAAAGAATATTCTAGAAAAAATGTATAAATAGGTGTAAAATATGTTTCTCATAATGGGTGTGAATAAAATAAAATCCAAACAAGGAATTATTTATTATTGTATGAGTAATAGATGACAATATAATTATATATGAATAATCACACGATCTAGAATATTATCCATGGACATCAGCAAAAAAAAGTTATTATGATGGAATGAATAATGTGGGACAACATAAAAGAAATATTGAGGACATGGATAATATATCTATATAAATGGGTGATTTAACACCATGTAATTTTTTGAAATACTTTTTACAAATAATTTTATTTATTTGGTATATTGTGAATCATGCAACACCATGTTTTAAAAATCCATGATATCCTTTAGTATTATTCTTTAAAGGTGTCCATTATAACAAATCCTTATAATTTTTTTTGTACAAATAGAAGTATATTTTTTTCCTATATTATGTATTATGGTTTTATATAAAAAATAATTTTATAAAAAATTACATAATTCTTATTAATGTATTTATAAATTTTTAAAATAATATTTTATCAAAAAAATGAATTGCATTTATTTTTTGAATAGATAGAAAAAATGAATTTTAAATTTTTTCGAACCATATTTTATATTTTTAAATCATTTTTCGAATAAAAAACTCCATATTATCATAGGGATAATTTCTAATAATTTAATGAATGTGTTATTTTTTCAATGAATAGAGAGAATTATAATTTTTAATAAGAATAACTTTTTATTCAAAATTGTGGAAAACTACATGTTTCATAAAAACATTTGAAATATAAACTAACATAAATTAGGTTATTATAAATCCAATTTTATTTAAATTGAATAAAATTAATATTATATTTTACTATTAAAACATCATCTACTTTTAGAAATTATCGTTTTTTTAAAAATTCATTTCATATGTGGGTATAATTATAAATTATATATTACAAATATTAGGTATGGAATTCATGAAAAAGGATTCCATATTTTTAATCACAATAATCACTATTATATAGTAATTTTAATGCAGTTTTGGACATATTTTATAGTGAAAACATTAACAATATAATTAACATGTTTAAGGATCAAATGGGTTTACAATGTGGTAAAACTAAAAAGAGAATGGGTATAATTTCCATAAAAAACTAACTAATTTTTTTTGATATATATTCCCCATATATATTGTATTTTTTGATAATGATTCATTTTAGATCCCCTTAGTGATGAAAATTTGGGAACACCATTTTTACAAATATTTTTATTGTGTCCCCTCCCTTGCTTAAAAATGGACATCACTATCCTCTCTTATTCCGACATAGAAAACCAATTTTTTTAGTAATTACCAACTAAAATTATTTTATTACATCCCTAATCACATCATAGAGGACGTGTTCACTATTTATCCATCATAGGAAAACTTTTTATTTTAACAAAAGGTCATTATCTATAGAAGAGGTGTCATTCTTAAACAATGTTTTCAATTTTATTCCTTATTCCACTACAATTAAATATTATTTTATTTAGATGATATAAATAACTAATCTATCATGTATACTAAATTATTATTATTTTAATTTAATTATCAATATTTACATTAAAATCCATCATATGTTTAATGAAAATATCGATCACTTGTACGACAAACTGCTTTTGAGTGAACACGTGAAATATGTTTTCCATGATCACATATCACATATGGATATAAGGATGGAGTTAACATATTTATATAAGATTTATGAAATTTATATACTTATATAATTATAATATCACATATACAATCTTACTCTACATTACAGTGGAATATAAGGATGTCTCTTGTGTGTATGCCATAGTATTGCCTCTCTAAACGATTCTATTCATCAATTTCATACAATAAACATGAAATACATGAATTTTAAATGTAAAAATACAGATATATATATAAAATAATTTTTCAACCACAATATAGATTTTTTATTTACATTCCTTTCATTCAATCAGTTGGGAAAATGGAATGAATTTTCATTCATACGTACAACCTATCGTCTTAATGAAAAACATAATTCACATTCTATATTAAACCAATACTTTATACAATAAATACATATATAATTAATATATATTATTTTTTAATAATATCTATAAATATATATATTATTTTTCTATGGTGATATTATATGTATCTAAAATACCAAACCAAAACAAATATGAAAAAGTAAGTAGTTATTACCGAAAATGTTATTTAGACAAGAAATTATTAACAAATTATTAAAAATGTTAATAACTGAATAACATAGGTAATTTTATATAGTAGTATGTTTATGTCATGTATTTAATATAATTTTTTTATAATGATTTATTGAAAGAGTACTAAGTATGTAACAAATTGATGTACGATATTTTTAGTCAATATTATTTTTTCTTGTAGACATATTCAATAATAATTGCGTGTTTATTCTTTGTGTTATATATGTATTCCAAATGATATTTTGTATCTTGAATATAAAAATATAATGATGTTTAATATTTAATTTTATGTAAATCTCTAATGGGTATTAAAATTCATCATATTAGCAAAATAGTCAGAGATTTTCATCCCACATTTCTTTCTATGGACATATGCATCATACACCACTTGTCTGTTTCTTATTATGAATATATTTCCCATGAATGTATTTTATGATAATTATCATGATAATTATTGGATATAAATATCCATATATTTTTATATCTTTTATTGGTATTAGAATCAACGTGATGAAAAGGGGTAATGGGTTTTTGTTGCAATCTGGTTACTTATATGGGTTATTAATGATTATGCATCTAATCGGGAGATCATTTGATAAAAAAATAAATAAATGCCTTAATTTTACTCTATGGTGTATTTTATATAAATTACATGTATTTATTTCACATTACTATCTTTACGAATTCAATTTTTGAAACACATATTTTTATGTACAAACATGAATATACTTCACCTTTTAGTCAGGAACCATTTTTAATTTATGTCAATGTTTTCTAAAAATATTACAAGGAAATAGATAATATTATTAAATAAATATTAATTTTAATTTATAACCGTGTTATATTTTTTCAAAATTATTATATTTGAATAATTGAACTATTTTATGAATGGGGTTGTTTTTTAATTTTTACTGAAAATTTTAATGAATGCTTTATTTTAATATTTATGGAATAATTTGAATTTTCCATAGTAATTAACACTATAATATTTGAATATTACATTATATATTAACAACGATAATTTCAATGAATATATTTTCCCTAATATTTATTAATTGATTTGATCTTAAAGAATGTATTTATAATGAAAATGATATTTTCGTGAAGAATTTTTTAATGATATATTATGGAATGTCTATTAATAAAAAAAACATTGTGCAACTTATGTTTTATTGGAGATATGATCCATTGGTACCAATTATTTTTATCTTTTGTTAAACCATTTTACCAACATATAAGTTCTCTTCACCAAAATTTCGGAAAAAATCTATCGTTAAATATTTTACAATATATAAAATCATTATATGACAATTATAACAATACCATTAGATAATATATATGTTTTTTTAAATTTTTATCAATATGTTCTAATGAAGTTTTTTATTAATAATATTATTATCAACCTATAATATTGGTTTATAAATAACAATTAAATAAAAATATATAAATTTTTATTTATATTAAAATTTCCAATTATATTCTTCAATTAGTCATATATAACACATATATTATAATTATTAAATAGACAATATTTATTAGTAAGTGTTCAAAATTAGAAAAAAAACTTATATTAAAAATGAAATTCAATAAATAATGAATCCATATAAAATCCACCACCCTGAACTATCCATCACACACCCCACCAACCCACAATGGCAACCCCACTATACCAGCATTCCACCACCAACCCACCAAAGATAGTGATCTAGAAACAAACCCATATAAGCAACACAAAGCACTAGTGAGCCCTAGAAACTGATACATGCCTATGAAAATTCAGCTAGTAGTGAGGCTGTAGTATCTCTTCCATGGCTCACCATTAATGAATGATTACAAAAAAACCATACATTCCACACTAGGGACCAATAAAAAAACCCATCAATTATAGAGAGCCAGTAGTATCCTATATATGACACATTAGGGAACTGAGGGCACTGACAACCCATACATTCCACAGGACGGATATTCTAAATCAATCTCATCAATTCTACACTAGGGACTAGTGAGAACCATAAAACCATCCATGCAGTTGGACCAGTGAGACATACCGCAATAAAATTAGGGAAATCAATGGATGTTCTAATGTTACAAATCCTAGAAATTATTAAGAAATGTTAGGAATAAGAATTCCACTTATACAAAAATGGAAAAAAGCCTTTTGAATTTTTTATTTTGTATCCCAGTAAAATATGTGATGATATATAATAAAAAAGGGCCTTATAAAATTGGAATTATGGACGGACTACTCAAAATCATAGGTTCCTCACAGATGAAGGTGGTTCTATAGTGAGATGAGAGGATTTGAATACCACCTCTACAATGATCATACTTGGGAAAATATAAGGGTCCCTTATAGTATCCCTGGAATCGAAAAGATCTGTATCCCCCTCCATCGATCTTATATTGAATAATTTGAACCATTCTAAAATCTAGCAGCAATAGTTGTCACAAAAAATTAATCATTTATAGAGGAAATAGTTTTGGTAATTGGAAATATCATATATTTAAACATTAACATTCATAAAGACTTTCCATTGCATGGAGTTTTCAACCTCAAATAGTTATAGAGATGAAAAAAACTGATTTATGAAAATATCATATTAATGAAGAATCACTTTAATCACATTCCATTTATATAGAAGTTACAAATTTATATCAAATGACCTATTTGAAAATAAGTTTATAATCCTGTACTGCCACATAACACCTAAAACATATTTTTGAAAAGGATTCTTTTCAAAATACATTCCCCAAACAACATGAATATTTACTAATGAGGGAATATTAGTGTGAATATACTTTTATAGCATCTTTTAGTAACAAAAATGTAACAATTATCAGTGTGTTTGTGAGAAAAAGAAGTGCCTCTTCTTGAAAAATATTTATATTCATCATAATATAAAATATAATAGGTGATATTAGTAAGGGTGACAAATCAAGGAAAATCTTGAATAATAAAACAAAAAATTCCAACCAATTTATTATATACCTCAATCCAAGATTCTTATTTATAGGTATCTATCTAATAGATGTCCTTTTTAAGAATATATTTTCAATCGAAATCCCCCATCTCTTTTTTTGAAATTTGAAGCAAAATTTTATCACTGATAGGAATCGGAAAAAATTATCTTAAATAACAAGAAATACTAATAAGAACCATGTCACAAAATTGTTTATTGTGACTATTACTTATTATTGAAAATTCATTTCAATTGTTATAATATTTCCTAATGATGTTAACACTAATTTAGTTGGTTTTATTCATTATTTTAAGACTAAATGTTTTTTAGTAGTTTTAAAAAGTGGCAACAAATTTTCTATTAAATTTTTACTAACATGTAAAAATAATGATAGAAAAGATGTATGAAATTCAATTCAAGATGAGTTTATTACGAATTATACAAGAAATAAGATGATACAATTTAAAAGTGCCTTCCTTATCTATGGTGGTAATAATATGACAGTCAAAAATTGTAGAAAACGCAAAAATACCATAAAAACAAAGAAACCAATAAAAATAATAATTCATGTTCTTCTCTTTATATTTACAATGCTTGGATAGACATTAATTTTGGGGGATTGGGGTGATGTTATCGAGTATTGAATTTTAGGGTATTTTAACAATGTATTTATTATTATTCATGTTTTGAATGATAAAGATTTAATAATTTCATGAATGGTAAATTGATTATATAGAGAGAGTCAGAAAAAATAGCTTATCCTTAGACATTTAATAAAGCATCAATCAGTGAGTCTTAATAAATAAGGGTTCATGGGATGTTATGATAGTAAAATTACCTAAAGTTCACTTAACCACTACATCTAGAAGATAATAGAAACATCATGGGGAAACATTATTGTATTAATTAATTCTATTTGATACCATGCGAGTGCATTTTAATGACTATGTAATTTTTCTAGTCAGTTTTTGGTGAAAATTTACTTATAATTATTTTCAGGGTAAATTTCTAACCCAATTTCCTCACACATCACTCATGGTAGTTTCTTCATTAATGTAGCTTTATTATTTTCTCTCACTTCCATATAATAGCAATCATACAATAACTTTAAATATAAAAAATTTATATCATTTATATTCCATACATATCACACACAAAACACCACAATTCATGATTTTTCCTTCACCAATCCTATGTCAGTTTGTGAATAATCCAAATCCTATATTTGAACAGATGGCCACAAATTAACTATTATTTAAGATCATAATATATTTATCCCTGAATTTGTGTCATTATCAGGGAAACTTGTAACTATTTTATTGACTGATATCTATTATTAGATTAAAAAATAAAAAATACAACAAATATTCAAAAAATGGAATTCAAGGATTCTATATATTTTCAAATAGATTTTATTTTTGGTAATTATGAATATAGGATTCTTATTTTGTTGTGAATATTATGGATTTATGAATACATAAATTATCAAATTTTATGACACAAAATTAAGGAATTATATATATTATACATGGTATAATGTATTGTATGATATCATGAATTGTTTACAAGAGTAATAAAACTACCTATGTGGGATAAAACTGGTGGAAAACACCACAATCATGTGACCAAGTATACCAGAATCATGAACTTGTGAGTTTGAGTGTCCTCGAAATTACCCAATTGAGGGGGATGCTCAAACATTGGGATATTATTAAAATATAGGGAGATTTTGCATAAAAACCATATCATTTGGAAGCTCAACCCACATTTCTTGGTGATTACGAGAGATGATTCTTTCACAATAATCATGTATTCAACAAAAATAGTATATAATTTTCCTATTAATGGATTTAATGAAAAGGATTTATATTAAAAATCATTACCCTATTTCATAGAAGGAGGTGGGTAGATGTATACTCTAATATAACGAATGCACATCTGAATTAAGGGAGGATATCAATAGTTAATTTTTAATGAGGAATTACCGAATTGAGAAAAATAAGGAAACAAGGTGGAGAATAAGTTTAATTATTTATATTGTATTCTCAAATCGTTATAAGAAATAAGATTAATATTTAGTGAGTGAGAAAGTTGATTGAATATTTTAAATAATGTCAAATCAAGGACTTCACACATGTATACAATAACATATAATGGTTGTTTTAATGTATATCCCTAATACTCAAAAAATACAAAATTTAAGAAATAATATCATAAGTATTATAATAGGGGCGAATCCCTAGATTGATCTTAATAAAACAAAACAAATATAATTGAATTATAAAATATTAAAAAATAGAACAAGTATAAATTATTATAATTTCTAGAAATGTTTTAATAATGACTAATTGAAGACATTTTTTTAATTATTTTATTTCTCTTAATGATAAAAAATTAATATAAATCAAAAGGAAAATTAGAAATAAAAATAAGTATTTTATGTGGTTTAATCAAATAGTTTCATGTAAAAATAATAAAATTTAAAAAGTAATAATTCTTTCTGAATCATTAAAATAAGACCCTACCCCTTTATAGATAATATCCACATTTCCTTACACATAAATATAATAACCTCAATATGTAGAATTGGATGAAAAAATATAAATCCTTTTAGTAGATGGGGGAAAATTTGGAAATTTAATACTCCTAAATAAACCAGATAACCATTTATTGTTCTACTCAAGACAACCAATCAAATTCATCAAAACCCTAATGCCTTGAATAATCTATGAATTAGATATAAACACCTCAATTAACATGAATCCAAGAATTTGTTTTGTAAAATAATATTAAAATTCCAATGAGATATATTTGGTTAAACATGTGAACGAAAAAAATATCTATTTCACCCAATAGATCCACATGACAACTACAAATCCCAGGCCACAGTAGTGAAATGAACATAAAAATATTGTTCTATTTCAAAAATCTTTATAAAATATTAATAAACATAATAAGTACCTATGTATACTAGCAGTTATTTAATAATGGAAATTGTATGTACATGGTTTATGAATTCCCCAATGTCAACATCAACATTTCATCCATAATTCAATGAGAAATATATAACATGTTTTTTATTAATATTTTAATGAAAATTCACTAACGAAACAACACTCAATAATTAATAAAAATTCTGGTGAATATTTTAATTAACATGGGAACTAATTATAATGGTTAATAAATATATGAAAAAAAATTGTTTTGGATTAACAAAGATACAAAAATAAGAAATGAATAAAATAAATAATTTTAAATACTAAAATAATATATGATTCATGATCATGTAATTTTAGTTTTTTAAAATGACATAAAAACAATATTGTGATGCTAAAAAATTAAATTTAATACAGTATATATATCAAATATTTTCCATAGTTCAACTTTGTAAAATTTTTAACACATGTAGGGATTATATAATCTCTTGGATTTATACACTTTAATTATCAAAATATATGGTACAATATATTATTAATGAATTAAAATGAATATATCGAATTAAAAAACCACAAAAAAAGGTTTATCCTACATTAATCAACAAAAAACAAAACATCAATTAATTCCATTAACCAAATAAAAAATGAAATTTACCCAAAGACAAAATGGCCTATAATTATTCACATAAGTAAGAATGAGTGTATTTCTAATTAGACAATTATGTGTGAATTCCTATGTTAAATAGTAAACCTCCACAAATTTATGGTGAGAAATATTTTTGGGTATTTTATATTTTACTACAATATATTGAATGAATGAATTTTATTTATATTAAACTAATATTTTCATCTTATAATGAGACATTAAAGGTTATTAGTCTATCAAAATTTTAAAACAATGCAAATTCATCATTATAGGGCCCTTGATACTTCCAAAATCAAAATAGGGTGAAACATGTAATTTCTAAGTTTAAAGAGTTGGGTTTTTTCCAGTGAAAATAGTGTATTAGCATACACTCGATTAAATTCATTCATTGACAACTTCAATATAGATTTTTTTCATCCATTTTATGAGGACCGACATGGTTTATTAATAAATTTAAATATAATGTAAAATATATTAATTCACCCATCATTCACAAAAAAAATCAGATGTAGTCACATGAATTTCACTTTTTTCACATCCAAAAAGGTATTCACAATTTTATTTATTTATGTTCTACACATAATTAAATTTTCCCAATTTCAAGTCAATATTTTGAGTGTACTGGAATAAAATGAAAATTCAAATAAATAACTCCTCTTTTAGGAAATTAATTTTTTGGACAATGTGGAAAAGGATGTCGGCTAGGGTAGCGTGGGATGAGAATTCATAATATACGAGGAATGATAAAAAATAGATAACTGGTGTAGAGGATGATGATGATAAATGTTCCCGATTATGAGTTGTGTGGAATCAATCAGGTGGAAATTAAATAAATGGAAACAAACCAAATATTGATAGATAGTGTCCCACCAATGTGATGAGGATGAATTTGGAAGAGGTGGGGAGGAGGGAAGGATGAGATAGTGTTAGTGGGAATGAATGATGGGAATATATGGAGTTGGGGAGCAGAGGAGGCATGAAAATAATTAATGTGGGAAAGATTCTTTCAGTAGGTTGAGAGATGGGAGTAATCATCGACAAAAGAGCATAAAAGGTCAGAAGAGAATAATGGTGCAGATGCACAAAGTTGAGGAGACATTCATGTTGTGAGAGGGAATTGAGGATGATGGGGGACACAATAGTAATCCGGTTAATTAAAAATAAAAATACAATTTATTTTATTTATAACAAAATAATATATTTTAATTAATAAATAATGTATATTATTCAAATAAATATATTATAATTTCTAATGATCTATTCCAATATATTTTAATGATAAAAAAATTTTGTTATTTTTTTAAATGCCATTATTAGTATGATCAATTTCAAAATAATCGAGAATCCTCTATTATGACTTATTTAAACAAATGTTGGTATTATTTCTAGATGAACTTATTTATTATAATTATAAATTATGTTAAATAAATTTTTATTTACGATCGTGTTTTTATTTATTTGGATTCTTAAATTAAAATATCATTATAATTTAAATTTTTCAAAAATGATTTTAAATGTTTTTTAAATAAAACATCATGAAAAATACAAAACCTATATATACAGTGAAAAAATTGAAAATTTGAATCAATTAATGACTAATTATTAATAAAATCCTTCTTTATATATATTTTCTAGGATCATTAAAATAAAAATATGTATAACAAATTTGGTTTTTCTAAATTGGATATAATATTTGAATTAAATATATTTACAAATATTAATTGGGGTAAATATATTTTTTGTAATAGTTATTATTAATAACAAATTCAATTGATCATAAAAAAGTGTTATTATTAGTATGATAATGTAATATATATAATTATTAGTAAAATATTTGTTCGTGTTAATGTATTAATGGAAAAAAAATACATATGATGATAAAAAATGTTTTTTTATTTAAATCAATAGAAATAAAAAATATTATCTACTATAATTTCTCATTTTTAAAAATTGATATATTATCTATCATTAAATTTGTAATGGTATAAGTAAAATTAATTTTAGTGAACCAATTCATTTTTCACGGGTAATAGATTGTGGAATGTTTTATAATCATTTTGATCACAAATGTAAGGATTATGTTTCTTTTGGGACATTTATCTCCCATAAATTCATTGGTTAAATATTTAAAACACATTGTACGTTGATGGAAAATAGTCTGGCGTTCTTCATATATGATGGGAAATGTTAGTATGTTCTTCATCCATAAGGGGAAAAGGTGGTGTTTCATGAGCCATTTTAAAATAGGAAACATGTGCTGATTCCTAGACTATTATGTTTTTGTCGTCGTTTATTTTGATATTGACATATGAAATGGATTTTATTATTATTCTAGTGCCACACTTATCTGACATGACCATATGGTTCATGATTGATTAGTGATATTTAATTAAGACCATGATAAGATTATTTTGAAAAAATAATATTTTATATCATGGAACATGTTTATAACCCATGATATTTTTGGAATGAAAAAATAATTATATATTAATAATCTCATACCCTTATTCTTATGTAATTCAATAATTTTATCATTGATTGAATTCCTTCATGTTTAGCCTTTTTTAGTATCTATTCCCACCATTTATTTTATTTCCATTTCCCATGTTATGATGAAATTTTAATGTCGGGTATGACTATGATAAATACTAAATTATATGGTCATTATGGGAAATTTTGATTTTCATTCATGATATAATTTTATTTTTTATCGAGACAACAAATGACATAAAGCCATTATAGTAGTTTGAAAATTATTTTTTAAACGTTATTGAATATTTTTTTAAAATGATTTAATATTTATGTAAGAAAATACATGGTCATTATATATTATATCTAATTACAAGTTCTGTATATCATTTTGAATATAGGATGTAAAAATATTAGTGAGAACCCTATGGTTATTAATAATTATAGGAATATATCTTGGATCATTGGTAATGGTTTTAGAAAGAATCTTCCATGAAATTATATATCTATTTGGATAATAAAAGTAGATGTGGATTTGGAATAGTTTAAAAAATATAATTACTTCAAAAAAGTGTGCATTGGGATTTGACTACATTATCACTCAATTCACATGACCATTCCATTATGCCCACCATATTTGACACTCCCCTAGGATATGTTATCATAATTCACAAGCACTTTACTGTACATCACGAATGATTGAAATAGATGATTTCCAGTAATGACCTATGATAAACCAAAGGTTTCGTATCATGAAAATAATGTGTTAGGATATAGATATACTATGAATGATAAATCACTATAATCAATTGTTTCTGATGGTTATGCTTTCAATTTTTTACAATGTTATTGAGGACATATATGTGTCTATGTTGGGGGTTGGTATTCTCAAAAATTAAAGTATTGAGAACATATCAATTGTATGGTAATTATTCGCATTTAAAATGGGAGTTTATCTTTGTGTGTGAGATTTTTTTTGTCTTTCCATATGATCACTTTTGTCTTCATCTGAGACATGATTTTCAGTTCTCAATAGATCCCATATATATTTCCACACAGATTTTAAAAATTCCCCCAAGAATGGACCTGATTGGGCTACAATATAGGAAGAAACAACTCAAGTAGAACAATATTATGGAAATTATTCAGAAATTTTTTCCCCTTGTGTTGAACATATTATATTTATTAAAACTATATACTATTCCTCCAGACACATCGTTGATTATAGATAGATAAACAAGATCCCGATAATTAAAATGTATCATCAACCTTTTATTGATGGATAGTTTTATAATCTATGGGAGATTAATACTGTTCCAAGATTTAACGTCGAATTTTTTATCATTAATTGATGGTCATGAAAGAGGATATACCAAAGACAATGTTCTATAAAGGGTATTGACACTATGAATATATAGTGATTCCATTTTGTCTTACTAATGTCACACTATTTTCATGGATTAAATTTGTCGAGTCTTTAGATATTTCCAATCTACATTCAGTGTAGTCTATATAGACAATATTATTATTTATTTAATGGGATTTTAAGACCATTAAGATAAATATAGAATTGAATTTTTGATCCTAAGGATGGAAAAGCTCTATGTAAAATAGACATGTTGTGAGTTTTTAAAGAAAAAGGATATATTTTTGGGCCACCTAATAATAATAGAGGGTATATCAGTGGATAAATTGGATAAAAATGTTATTTAATGTTTTTGTATAAATACTATGGTTTCTATGATTCAAGGTTTTATTTTTCATAGATATTATAAATTTGTTTAGGATAATTTCCCATGAAAATATAATATACCCACTATGTTAAACTGGAAGGGATTTAAGTTCCTCTAGATAGATGAATGTGAAGAATATTTCATGGAAATAATGAGAATATTAGTTAGTGAACGAATGAATAAATTATCCTATAATGGATATTATTTTTTAATATTAGTGAATAATACATGAAGTGGTAGGGGTACATTCTCATAAATACTTCAATCATTATAGTATTCAGTTCATGAAAATTGAATGTTCATGAAAAATAAACCAAATAATTATTTGGAGTTATCTTTAGTGATTTTTTATTTAAAAATATATAGGAATTACCTTTATGAATAATATATTCATATATATTTATATATATTGATAAAAAAATAAATTATATATTAACACCAAAAGAGTTGAATATGCCTTAGTGAATATGGTTTGATCTAATTAATTATTGTGATTACTAAACACATTACCCCCACGGAAATAAGATAAGGTGGCTTGTAATTTTACTAGAAAGGTTCATAATATCATGTTGATGAAAATGATCATGAAAGATAAAATATTTACGAATTATCATTGAATAGGTATTGAAATATTTAAGAAAGGTGAGAATTTTTTTTCTCAATTAATTGTAAAACCATCATCCCTATGAGAATAAAAGTGGCACACAAGGATGGTATGGAATTATAGAAGAAGGTGGGAAATTTTTCTGACATTATACTTGATTATGATTCAATGATATGGATCTAGAACTGTGTATGCGTTCAATTAATAAAATATGTGATTTACCATATGCTATAGTATACTCATAGTTCTTCAATATATATTAATCATGTAAGTACAAAGATGTATAGATATCTGAATTAGTATTTATTGTGGGATGACATGAGAAGATTTATATAGATATTGTATCTTGGTTGATGGTATATTATTATTTGAAGGCTAATAAACAATATTTTTATATCAGGTTTCACCCAATACCCATTCAGATTTGGAAATGGGAAAACATCATAATGGATTTTTTCATTAGAATCCCCAAAACATCTAATGTATATAATGTTATATCTGTTGTATTCAACCACTATAGAATGAAATTAGAAAAATGCTATATTACAGAGGATATTTCTCAATACTATATTACTAGAATACATATTATATTGTTAGGTAACATGGAGTTCCAAATTCTAATATATATGATTATGATACGATGTTTACCTTGATGTTCTATTGATTCCCTAAATAAGATATATATACATAGTTATTTTATAGATCAAATTATAATCCTTTGATATATTGTAATTTTTATATATCAATTCATTACACTGGGTATATTATATGATATTTTCATAATTATTTCAATGGTGTTTGGAATCAACATTTTCTACTATTTTAGTTTTCCAAAAAAACAATAACATTCATTAAATAATTCAATTTATCGTTATGAATACCTAAATGGAATGAATTTTATAAATTAATATACTAGAATTATGTTTTAAAAAGAAACGTACTTTTTCTGAATCTACCATATTTGATGATTGTGATGGATAAAACCATTTTGTGACACATAAGGTAATCACAAATTCCACATAATTTTTTTTGATAATCAGTGAGGTGATCTTTAATTTGAATATTGTGACATGGAGTTTCAACAAATATATCCATTGAGGGAGGTGATGGAATTTTAACAGATGGTAAATCTAGGAAAAAGTAATATCATTACCACATAATTTATTGATCTTATCAGGACTATATCATATTAATTACACCTTCCATCGAACCACCCCCCAAGTTCAATATGATTTATATGTATCACTCCCAATGATTTTCACAACAGACCCATAACATATAATGATCTCAAAGGTCATGCCACTGGAGAATGATAGTTATTATAAGGAACAACAAGTGGATTATTTTGTATGGGATAGATACAATTATAAGAAATATGCCCACTATCATAGTCAATGTTTGGTGGCGAAACAACTTTCCTGAGGAATCTACCTATGAACATGAGGATATAATGATGCAAAATCATTTTCAGTTGTTTGTACGAATGTTGTACAATATTAAAGTGGAAATTATATTTATGTGGGTAGTGTTTTACACCACGAATTATTATGAAATAATTTTTGGAATAATTTAATTTCATTAATATATTACGTCATAATAAACAAGTTTAAACACACCATGATGTAATTTTAATTTTTTTATATTAACATGAACATTATAAAAATATATATTTAGGGATTTGAATAGGAATATGTCAAATTAAAAATTGATTTATTATTATATATAAATAATATACATATATAAATAAGTATTTAATTTTTAGTAATGTCTTTATATTCTTGGAAAAAACATGTTTTCTCAGTATTTTGATTTGTATTTTTTATGGAAATTTTTTTAAATTTATTCTTTGAAACATTCATATAATTTAATAAAAAAATTAACATAATTTTTGGATTTAAAATGTCATACTATAATAGGGTTATTTTTGGATAATATTTTGAAAAGAATAATTTACTAGTGAATAGTGAAAACAACTAGTTTCTATTAAAAACAACCTTTTTGATTAATGAATTTACAGATATACATGTTTTTGAAAAACACATGAAATGAAACATGTGTTAAATTATTTTATTATTGAATATATAAAGGTTATTTGATTAAAATGCATTTTTAATTAATATATTACAACATTATCTATGTATGAAAATTATCCCTTTTTAAAAAAACTATTTCATCACATCTGCAATTTAAATTGGAAATTAAAATTTCCCAATACATCAATTTTTTTTTAAAAAATGGATTAAATATTTCTAATAATAATATTTATATTTATATTATAATTTCCAGATCATATGTGGTCAAAATTAATAATAAAATATCAATAAATTAAATATTCACGTTATGGTTTAAGTGTGTATACCAAGAGATTAAACTAAAAGATATAAGGATGTAAAATGTAGATAAATATTGTAAAAACAAATTTTTTGGCCATATTGAAAAAATACCCCATCAAAGGTACTATAATTATCCATATTAAATCCTTTTTGAATTCTAAAAATTTACATAAAACAATTTTCATTCCAAAAAATCAAATTGTGTCCCCTCCCCCCATTATAAAAGGGCACCCCCAGTCATTTCCTATTAACACTTATAAAAACAATTTGTAATGATAATATCATCTCAAATCATTCATTTAATTACATCCTCACAAACTATATGATTTGGATTGAGCAGTATGGATGTATTGTGGTGTACCCATAAGAAGGTTATTTGAAGAAGGTGTATCCTTTTTAGGCAGGTATTTATGTTTTATTTCTTCTCCAAAACCAGGAAAATAGTTTTAATTTATGATTATATTATAACAAAAATATCATAAATATACTGATTTGTTATTACAATAATTTTAAGACTAATATTCATCACCTCTTCTATCAATTGTGAAATGAAACCACCAATCATGTTTATGGAAAACAGTCGCCTTGTGAAATGATGAAATTTGTTCTCTATAATTACCTCTCAGGGATAAATAAAATATTGGATAAAAATATTTAAATGATTTTTAGAATGTATATATACATCAGAAATTTTTATTTCACATATTCATTTTTACATTCTATTTTAGAAGAATATGATATCATCATACATGTATAAGAAGGACTATCACCCTACAAAGTGCTGTGATTTATCGTTAAGTTGTACGTAGTGAGGAATGTGGTTCGGATAATATAATTTAATATATGATATACATATGATAAAATTTTGAATCTATAATTTTCATATATAATTTATGATCTTTCATTAAATCGATCAAGAAAATAGAAAGAGCATTCATGAGTTTCTACGACCTACTATCTCCAAAAAAGGTGTAATTCAAAATATATCATTAACATATTCAGATTATTATGAACACATATATAGTGTATATATTATAAATTTATATATTATATAAAAATATTGAAAATATGGAATAATATTAAAATTAAATTATTGAAATTACCCAAAAAACATACAATACAACAAATCAGTTTTTACCCGAAACCTGATTTTGAGATGGAATTATTAATATATTTGAATTGAATGGTTATATGTAAATAATATATGGAATGGTAAATTTTATTATTGTTTTTTAATAAATTTATTATAGATATATTATTTATATATGAGGTTCGAATGATTACGATGGAATACAAGACTTATAGTAAGAGATTTATAGTCTCTCAGTTATTTCTGGGAGACATATTCCGTTACGGCCACACACTTATTCGATGTGGTGTATATATTTACAATTTTACATTTTATATCATTAATATTCTTATTTAATTATAATAATTTTTTTTTATTATTTAATGGGAATTATGATTTAAATGACTAATAAAGTGTTAAGGGTTCTACAACAAACTTTTATTTCAATGGACACAATCCATATACGTGACTTGATTCATTTTTATGGTGTGGATCCCTACCAAGAATTACATTTATTTTCCTTATCCTAATAATTATGTGATAAAAATACCTATATTATGTTATTTATTTAGTGGGTCTTACAATTCAACAGAAACCATGTTGGTAATGTTTTTATATTATAATCACATTATTTATTTGGAATTTTTATGATAATTCTTTCAATGAAAAGATATTATGATTCTATTCTGAAAAAAAATAATTATTTTTATTCAACTATAGTTTATTCAATAAATTTCCTGATTTTAATCACAATATCTCTTTATTTACTTATAAGTCCAAAATAAAAATTTTAGGCCCAAAACGAATTTATTTCTATCATTGGTCAAAGCCCATTTTACCTATATCATTGTTTTCTAAAAAGGTTTTAAAAAATAGATTTTTTTTCATAAAACAATTTATATTATTTTATTCAAATTATAATATTTTTAAACTTTTTTCTAAAAGTTATATATTGTTTATTTTAGCTAAAGATGCATTATACAGATTTTACTAAAAATGTGAATGGAATCATTGTTTTATCAACTACGACATTAGAAAAAACAATTCCATCATTGACATTAAATTATATTTATATTATACTAATAATTTTCATGAATTAATGGAATTAAGATCTCAAATAATATTTTGGATAGATTTATATTCTAATGAAGTGATTTAAAATGAAAATTATATTTTTGATAGAATGTTTTAAAGATCATTTTTGGAATTTATATTAATCAATGAAAATAATATTTAGTTTTATTTTAATTTAATTTGTGTATTTTCTATGGGTAGCATCCTTATTAAATATTTGGTGATTTATTTTTATGATTTTGATGAATGTAGGTTTATAAAAATTTTACTATTACCATTATTTATTATATTAGGAATTGATGCATTTTTTATGAAATAGGTTACTTGGGTTATGCTATGATGATTCATTTAAGAATCCAATGTACTATGTATGGTTTATGATATGGCGAATATTTTTTATTTTGATAGAACAAAAATGTATTGATTATTTTATATTTTGTACCAATATCTCCCGGTAATAAATTAGTTAATTTTTATATCTATTAGTATAGTGGTAGAATGAAGATGATGTTCTTGAGCAGTTATGGGAAATATAACAATGATATTGATATAATTTGGGGAAAATTTTATGATATCTGATTCATTATGAATTGGGAAAAAAGTTTCACTTATTGATATAAATTTTTTTAATGATCTTATATGTTTACCGTGATATATTATATATTTTCAACACTTATGATGGTTCCTAAATTAGATGGAATTTACTTATGTTCCATGATTTATTTATGAAAATTTATAAATCTTATGGTTATTATATCTTTAAGGTATAATTTTTTATTACACAGATCATGTTTAAGATACATTCTGGACTGTGTATAAAAATTTTATGTAAATTTACAAATATCAAAAACATATAATTATTTAGTGATTTTATTTCATCATTAGTTGATATATATCCTCATTACCATTACTGGGCATCTGAGCTCACACATTATTAGGTTTCAATTTATATGGTTATGAATAATTGATTAAGATGGGTATATCTATGAATAATAATAAATGAGATGATATTTTTTGGAAATGGTGAAGATATTTCATAAAATAAAAAGTCTAACTAACTATTCTCTAGATACACATATCAATTTCAATTTTCAATCAAATATTTTTTGAAATGAGTTGATTAATCTTCAATAAAGATTAAATATTTTTGTATGAATTTCATTTTCTAATATAGGTTAGGACATATCCAAAAAAACATATTTTTCATCATTATACATTCTAGTGCATTGAGGGATATGTAATTTAGGGCCCTTCCCATCAGATAATGATTCCAATTAATTAAATATATGAATAAAAAATATATCTTAATCCACATTACTTAAATCTACAAAATCCATTTTGATGGAAATAACATACATAATATTGATTCATTCACAAAAAAAAGACCATAAACCATCAATTAAAATATTTTAGATGGTATAATTAGTGTATATTAATGTCATTATATTGAAATATATATATATTTATATAGATGAAAATACCTTTATTAGGCAACTAATATTTATTATGGAAATGCTGTTTTCACTCTAAAATAAATCATTTTACTTTTCCATGTTTTTTTAACTATTATGGATAATTTTTTGTTTTAAATAAACCATTGAAACATGTGATGTATGATTCAGAAAAATTGTGTGTTCAAGATGGTGGTATATTATGTTCATGCCAGGTCTAACGAAATAATGATTCCTTTCCCATTTTAGGTAAAAGTGAAAGGAACCATATTGAGAAAGTGGAATGAATATTCCTTATAAAACATTTTCAAAAAAATGATTACTTTTTTGAAATTAATTATTCGGGAATATTAATAACATTATTTAATACATTTTGTGTAAAATATGGATTTAAAATAATATGATTCCTATCTATGTTGAAATACAATGTAATAATATATTTAAAAAATTATTTAGGTAGAATGAGTGTATAAAGAGTAGAAAATGAATGTAAAACTTTCAGTTTTTAGAAATAAAATAATGAGAAGATTACATATTTGTGTTATGATAAAAATAAGAAGTAATTTTCATAGTTAAGACATAAACATTAACAATAATGAATAATGATGAGATTGTAAAATAAACCCTTATTTTATGTTTTATTCCCTTCATATGTATTTAAAAATACTATATAATAAATATATATTTCCCATATATATATGACAATCATAATCATAAATATAATACCGTATAATATTTTATTATAACCTTTTATCACCAGTTTATAAATAATTATTTATTAAAATTCCATGTTATGGGAGATAACTACTAGGATTTTCATGTATGTTTTTTAATATTGATTTGGTCTTTATACATAGATATTTCTTACATCATATCCTATGTGTTATAAAATTTAAAAATATCCAATATATCAATTATTTGTATATTTATATATATTAAAAATCAACAACTAAATATAGATGAATATAAATGCATTTTCATCATTCTGGGAGACGGTAGGTCGTATGTACACATGACCAATATTTTTTTCTTCATGGATACAATGAATGAAAGGTAAATAATAATTTAAATTTATATAATCAATTTTATTACATAATTTTTAAAATTTATCTATGATACAGATGATGTAAATTCAACAATAAAAATGAATCACATAACCATGTTGAGGTTCCAATCCACACATATTCATGAGTGATGTTATCAATTTTCATATGTTGGAAAATATTTTGGATAATGGTTATTTTATAATAATAATAAAATTTAATTGAATTTTGGACAAATAATTTTTTATTTTTTGATAAATAAAATTTATTTATAGTAGTTAGATGAAGAAATAAAAATGAAGCGATCTATTAAAGTGATTACCACTACTTTGAAAGACACATTTATATATCCTTTTATATACCCTAGTGGTTTTCCATTTGGAAGAACTAATCCTATTGAACATGGAAAAAAATGTTGGTGAAGGATTTTAGAATTGTTTTTAATGATATAGGGATCAATGTGGAGTATATAAAAGAAATAATGGGTTCCCTTTTATAATTATGGAAAGAAAAAACATCAAAGTACAAAAAAGAATAAAATATAACTACTTCATTTTGAAGAAAAATTCCTCAAAATGATATTGATTCGATTTAAAAGTTGATAATACATAATTATCATTATCCAATGAAATGTTTATACATTTTTTTCTCTATTTTAGTCAATACATTTTGGTCTAACCCTTTGGTTAACCAATTTTAATCATTATATTGGTAATGGTTTCTGAAATTTCAATGTGATGTAATATTATTTAAAATGTTAAAATTTGATTACAAATTTAATTATTAAGAAAAATAATACCATTTATAATCCTAATTTAAATCATTTAATAATTTTATTTTGAATTAATTTCATAATATTTTTTACTAAAAAACACTATTAATGTCATTTTATTAAACATTTAAATAATTTGACCATGAAAACAAGATGAATATTTTAGAATTAGAATAAATAGATTTCAAATGAATATAATATGTAAAATTTTCTTCAAAATTTGAGGATTAAAAAAATTATGAAAAAATTAATTACTTTCAAAATGTGTGAAATTGTTTATATTATTTTTATATTTAAATGATAAATTCTAAATTTTTATATCATAAGAATTTATTAAAAGTATTTACCGACAAAAATTATAAAAAATCTTCCATGATAAAATAAATAATTTTGTTCTGAATAATTAATTATGACATATATTGAACTCATTTTATCCTTTTGTAATAATTTATGATATAATAGATTTATGAGTGTGACTTCATGTATTTATACATTCAATAAATTAAAATAAATTTCATAATCAATGGAAATTATCACAATGATTCCATATATTAAATAACTGTATTTAAAAATCCAAACTCCATTGAACCCCAATGATAAAAGAAAATTTTGAGTTTATTTTGAGACCACAACTAATTGTTTTATCCCTATTTATCCCATTTTACCATTATATGGGTGACAACTACTAACCAAGGATATGATATATAATGAACAAAAATAAGTTCCATATGTTTACCATATTTTATCCATTTAATTTAGAATATGCTATACATTTTTAATGAATAAATCTATCAATGTGACATATATTATGTTTAAAATAAAGTTTTAAAACTCAATATTTTTTAAAATTGACTTTTTAACCATAAAAATAAATTTATTGTTATATAATTAGTAATAAAAAAAATTATATTAATGATAAAAATTTATTTACGATATGTAATAAATAAATTTCACAAAAATAATTCCGCAATATTGATTAAATTACATTATTAAGGTAAGAACAGATTTCATACATGAAAACAATTTTTGTAGAAATAACTTCACTTTTTATTCAAATGATTTTTACTTTATTTTATAATCAATTAATAATCAATAAATTCATTTTTTCATGTTTTATCAATTAATATTTCATAAATTTGATATTTGAATTCACACCTTCAAATACAATGGCAAGGTGATAATTTTAACAATAACTAATAATTGAAAATCACGGATCGTTTAAAATAATTGATATGTATAAATATTGAAATAAATGAAGAAAAATCAATTTAAAAATAATTTTTTTTAAATATTATTGTGTTCAATTATATACCAAATAAAAAGTTCTTTCACCCTCAATAATGTGCTACATTAATATCATCAACATAGGATACACCTACCTCAACACATCCTATACTTATCACACATTCTCAAAACATTTCTTGTTTCAGCAGAGAAAATTGACAAGGTGAGTGGCCTTGATTCATAACAGTTTATCTCTATGATCCATAATCTTAAATAGACATTAATGATAAGTGTGATATTCCTATTATTGTATGAAATCTTATTTCAGTACTAGGGATGGACTTTTAATGTACATCCATATGATATGTACATGGAACAGATTCTAAACCTATGATAGATTTAGAGGAAGAACCAACTGATTTGATAATATCCAAATACAATAATGACTCATAATGGGGAAAATATACTTAGGGATCAAAATTACCTTATTTTCAAACATCTTATCTTTCATCCATATTGAAATTCATAAAAATGTTTAATAATGTTCTAAATAAATTCTTATGTGAATTCATTTTCTGTATAAAAACTCCTATAATCAAGGGATTCACAATGAGTCATATAAATTATTTTGTTATAGATTTTTTTGTATAAATATTATACAAAATAAATTTGTCTACTCAAAACACATTTTAAAACTATAGTGAATGGTCTCAACATGACTTATATACATTTAATTTCACTCCTAGATTGAACAAATGTATGAGGATGATATGTAATGTTGAAATAAAACTATATTTCTAATGATTGATGAATACCTCACCTGAACATTAAGGAATAAAATTTATCATAACAAGATAATGTAGAATATTTTACTCTATTAAGCTATTTGAATTCCATAATATAAATTATAAAAATATGATAAATAAAAAATCTTCTATAATATAAATGATGTGTATTTACACTATACGGTGATTTACTACAACTTAAATATCATTATAGCATTTTGAAATTTTGGGGAGCCTTATAGAAAAATATAGGGTAAATATTTCCCATTAAAATTTTTATATGGGTAGTGGTTGTGACACAAAATTATAAATTTTTCTCCCTGGCTTAACTTTTTCACAAAATATTTTCCAGCATACATACTCAGAACATCCCTTTCATATAATCATATAATAAATACTCATTCAGATCACTATAAACCTTCAAACATCTAGGTGGAATTGAGAGACTGATGAACATTTAATTTCACAAAATAACTCCATTTTAAAGTAATGTATTGATGGGAAACAAACATAGTTACTAAATATTAACAATATACATTTATCATGGTGAAATATATGAACATTTCTCAACATATTCAATAATTCATGATCATCCATATTCACCTTCGTATTCCACATGTTGATGGATATATTATCATTCTTCTGAGTAAGATAAGTTGTTCACACTTCCCTAAGGATTTCTAGATCAGTATTCTATGAAGAAATAAACAGTATATCTACATCCAACCACATCATGGGATAACAAGCAGGAAATTTTTGACTCATAGCTTTATCTAGCTTGATTTCCTTCATAGGGAGGTAGTGTATAGAGGATTCAATTTCATGGGTCAAATACAACATATATCATTTTTTCTTATTAAATAATTTTAATGTAAATGTAAATAACCAAATTTTATTATATGGGTCTTTATAAAATCATTTACTCTACTTTTAATTCTTCAATATAGTTAATATAAATATTACTAGTGTCAACTCCAAATCAAATGAAATGTTTTTTTTTCTTATGCCTTTTTAATTAGAGAGAGACATATCTATTATGGATTTTATACTACTTAAGGATTCATCATATTTCCTTCATTGATGCATCACTATAGATCAAAAAAACATCTCCACTATAGGGTAGTGTAAGCATATAAACATTATCAATACTTCTCATTAATTATTTGAAAATATATTGATAGTCATTAACCCTTAATAACATAACCCCTATTTAAAGTCATCTTGGTTAGTGTATTATAATTTAATGATGAATCTATAACAAATGATTTTTCCTATCTACCCAACCCATGAAAAATATTATTTTGGTATCCATGGTTGTTCTAGTATATTTCAAAAAAAAACATACATATTTGATGGATAACCCGTTATAACCCCATATGAGATAATATGACATAATAATTAAACATTCTTTTATAAAAAGTCTCAAAAAAATATTAATCATACAACTTCCCCATAATCAGGGTATTCAACAGAATTCTCAAATATTTATTATGCTACTCTATCTACTTTGAGTAAACATGAAAATAATCTATATGGACATAAAAAATGAGCAATTTAATATTCAAATTCATTAAATCCATCATGACAACATGATAATTTCTAAGATAAAATAGAATTAATATAAATTCATAATGATCATTCCTCATATAGAAGTATTCCAAGGGTGTATCATCATTATCTTTCACTATTCCATGATATCCAAATCAAAGATCATTCATGGTAAAATATAGGGATCCAAAAAATATCCAAAATTTCATAAATATTAGGTAGATGATACATGTTTTTATTTGGAATATTATTAATATCTCATTAATTAATGTAATGAATAAATAACCTTCATTCGTCATCATAATTTCAACATGTGATCCCCATAGATAAGCACTAGGATGAATGGATACCATATCTAGTTTCTCCATGTTTTTCTTCATTAGTTAGTTAAACTCAATTTGTACCATTCTATTGTGATTCCTTGAGAAAACTCATTTCCTGAGGAATTTTTAAATTTTTAGATACAAATGTATTGGAGTTTCACCTGAATGATGGGGTTTGTGGTAAAAATAATTAGTATGAAATTATTATGTTATGTTTGAGATCAAGAATGATTCTCTATACAGACATGGTTATTGATCATAACCTAATCTAGCTACCCTAATATAGTTATTATTTGATTTGTTCTTTCTCCAGCTCTAGCTTGAGCTTCATTATCTTACTGAGCATGGAAATACCTATATATCTTAAATGAATTAATATAGTTTATATTCATTCTTCTTGGAAAAATATGTAATTAATCCCATACACTATAATAAATCATAGTATTCTTAAGTATAATGCGAAATTTTGAAATTTTTGAATCACATAAAATTAATTTAAAATATAGTCACAACTAGTATAAGAATCATAAATGTGATTTTATTAGTAATATTATAAAATCATAAAAATATTTTCCAATATTATATATTTATTTTTATATAATATGTGAATTTACAAAATAATTTCCATTTGGGAGTGTAAAAACTGATTCAAAGTAGGGGATTAATCATCATGAAAAACTAATAACACTTATATTCTCAACTAAATATTATTGGTGTTATTTTAAAACATTATATCTAAGATAAAACCATTTCTAATTCTAGTATTCAAATATTTATTTTTTCCTAGGAAGTCCACATAATAATTACCTTACAAGAACATTTTGGTTTTTTACTGTACAATGATTTATCTTAATGGTTATTCATAAGGTAATGTTAGGTAAGATATGTTTTCATAAATATAATTTCCATGGAATCTCCTAAAATTTCAATGATAATAAATTTATAGAACCCATATAATTTAGAACCACTCTAATAGTTTACATTCTTACTTTGGTTCTATATATAATTGAATACATCTTAAATGAAGGAATGGTTCACTAGTCATGGAAAACATGATACATAATTAAAACTAAAATTTTATTTGATAACATAAAATACCCAAATTTATTTCCCTTAGGAACATTATTATTAAATATATAATATCCATGAATATGAATCATAATACAGTAATTGGATTCTAATGGAATGAATCACAATAAACAAGATAACTCATATTCATAGTATGGGTATATTTATAGTAAATTGTACGGAATAAAAGGACAGAAAAAAATTTAATAAAGGATGATAAAATAATTAATTATAATTAATCAAATTATTATTGGTTATTTAAATATATATAACAACAGAAAATAAAATCAAATATACTTCATTAAAATGTTTCATAATGGTGGAATGATAAATTTGTAATATCATAAACATTTCCTTGATTCTATATTAAATAACTCTACAAATATGTTTTAGGCCTTATATAAATACTATGATTACTTTGTCACATGAAAACTAATAATGAAAAAACGGGCCATGTAATTATAGTATACCCAACTCACTTAACATATCAAATTAATTGAACATGTAAATAAGTAATAAAACATATAAAAAAATGTAATACCACCAGAATTATGTATAATTGTTTTTAATTATATGGAATTTTTTCGAGGCCACGATGTCTGACGACACATGATTCTAAGGCCCGCAGTGTGGGAATGATCCGTCGAAAAATGTTAAAAATTAAAAAGCACGTGTGAGAAGTATTCCAGAAAAAAGTTATATATATTTTAAATAGGTTCTTAGATCAGAAATATGATGTCTTAGTAGCGTTCAAGATTACAGGTTTATGCTAGGTGCGACATAAATTTAATCAGTGCAGACCACCAAGAAATGGCATAACCGTAAAACAAATTATTAAAAAAATTATTTTATTTTTCAAATGCTAATAAATCAGTAATGGTGATGTGGATTAAAAATCTGAGACCACCGCTAAACTCATGTGGGTATTCCTTCTTTAGGTATATAATAACATTGCTTGGCACGCGACACCAATGGATGTCAGATTTTGGCTGTAAATAAAATAATTAAGTAACATTTATTTTATTGTAAAATCATTATCTTCTAAATGAAAATATGGATTGAAAATATGAGAGTACCGTTGTGTTCATTAGGGTGTTTTCAAAATAGGTGGAGCCTATCCTCAACCTATATGTGTTAAGGGTGACCGTTAAATAGTTTTGGAAAAAATTTTAAGGTATGTTTTGTAAATGTGTGGGCAGATTTTTCAATATTTTGAACCACATATCCAATTAAAAATACTAGGGCACTGTTGAATCAATATCATAATGATACCCTTAAGAGAATCATAACATATACCAACAATGGTCAGATGAGAATGTAAATTTCTATTACTATACAAAAAATAATAATTAAATAACTAAAGGTTATTTTATATTTCTTTATTTCCACCATTGGACAAACGGTTGTGGGACCATATTGCAACGTTTGACCATTTTATGGCTTGACACATAATTTTTGTAACTAAACTGTTTGTTGAATTAAAAGTAAAAGTAATTTCACTGTTGAGGGAATTAAGAGGTCCATTAATTAAACTTAGTAATGAACCACATTAATTGTGAGATGTGTTAATCTCCACTTTCCCTCTATTATGTATGATCTTAGGCTAATGTTATATAAGATCTATGAGACGAAGCTCAGAAGAAGAACCATCTAATTTCTTCTCTGATGAATAACATGATCGATCGGCAATTCATGGGGGAAACAAAAGGTGATGATGAACCCCAACGAACATCTTAGTTTTGTGGTAACACTTTCCTCATTTGTAGTGGCATTCAACGAACTCGAGGTAGGGGGTTAAATGATTGATTTTTCCACTTTACACCATTCGCGAATATTTATAATAACACAGATCAACCATCCAATGGGTTGATCCATGTTTCATTCTTTAATGTTGAAGGATATTGTGGTGTTTTATTTATTGGGGTTTTTATAATTAAAATATCCTTCGCATGTTGTTTTGAAAACATAGAGGGTGATGTCCGAATGAACAAATCCCAGACCCTCCGCCAAACTTGGTTATGGTGACATTCATCATGGACAACATGATGATTTGGCGACAAGGTTGAACCAAGGGTTGCGCAACATATGCGCCATCCATGAAGGTCTGTAGGAACATACTAAAATAAAAGAAGACAACAAGAGCTTCCATGGTGGCCTGCAAAGTCTTCTTCAGGCGCGTCGACACTAAAGACTAAGGGAGGTGGTCTTCGAGACCCACCAGCCACAATGTAACAGTGATGCCCGAACGTGCTTCTATAGAAAAGGAGGTGGCCAGCCTTCACTGGCTACATTGAAGTAAGGTGGCGTGATGTGATGGAAGGAAGAAGCATTGAGCCTTGGAGGAGGGTAAAACCGCACCCACGTGTCAGTTGTGGGTCAGTCCATGTGGACCGACTGGGTAGTACGGTGCCATCCGGTGCCGCTAAGGAGCCGGGAAATGTGAAATAATGGCACTCCATAGAGGAATTTTGTGACCTATAGCCATATCTGAGGGTGGACCCATGGTATAATTGTCTCACATGTTACCATTCTTGCAAGACTGGTCAGGGGAAGCAGCCCCAACTAGCACCGCTTCCTTGAAGGCCCCAACGGCTTCAGACGTTCGTTAATGGAGAGGACTCTCATAACTCGGCCAGCGGGAGAAACGAATATGCAGCCTGGCGGGCCGTGATAAACTGGCTGGGAGGGGCCAAGCCTACCCCTGGGGGTGCTAGACCTGGCCCATACAAACGAGGCCAAGCCCAAAAGCTTCGTTCCGGCCCTAGAGGGCTGGGTCTAATCTATCCGACCAAGTCAGATCATACCCATACACCTTTTTATGCCTAGTTACCCATTTATGGGAATATCACCTAAACCAGAAATCCATTTTATGAGTCGTCTATGGAACAATAACCCTTATGATGAGTCAGTCCTTTTGAGAAACTCCATGAGAGAGTCAGGGAAATTTGGTGTTTGGATTGGATGGATAATACCTTAATCCAACCAGGCCCTCAACACTAAAATATCAAAAATTCCCATACCATTCTTCTGATTGACGCACCATCTGTTGAATTATAACCCTTATGAAATGGAGGATAATCAATATAAAAATTCATGGGTTTTGGTTATAGTAGATGTATGACCATGGCTTGAGGATCAGATCTTCCTGGATTGAATTGTGCTATATATGTGAATCCCGTGGTCAGATATGATGTGAAGAATGAATATTGAATATGTATGGATCAAGACAATGTGATCATGTGTGGACAAGACCTATAGATCATGTGTGGTTCAGTACTAGGTGATCTTATAGGGATCCTCACCATGAAATATTTTGTGAATCACCACGGAGCAATCCCGTGTGGATTAGCACCGAGTGATCCCGTGTGTTTCAGCCTTGAATGATCCCATGTGGTTCAGCACCAAGCGAACCAGTGTAGGTTATCTCCGAGCGGTCTTGGGTGGATCCACACCGACCAATCCTCTATGGATTAACACTGAGTGATCCTCTATGGATCAATATCTTTCGACACTCTAGTGATCGACAATAGATCCTCTCAGCCAAATTAAAAGATCTTGGTTTACAAATAATGAAATGTACTTCTGTACTTGAGATATAGTTGGTTTAAGTTGATTCATTTGATTTGTTCTTTGTTATATAAATCATGATTTTCTGTTTTACATAGTGGAATTCTGAGAGACATTCGGGGGTCTCGGGGTCTCTACTGGGTATTGTTGTACACACCCCTCCACACGCTTCACACACACCTTGTTATGTCTTGTGTAGATGACGAGAAGACATGACTAATACTCAGGGAGCTAGTACCTGATGGTGGACATCAGTGACAGTTGATGTAGAGAGTTATGGAGAGGAGTTGTGCCTACACTTTTGGTAGGATCCAGGTTGGATGATCCTAGGAGCTGTTTACTATTTTGGTTTGTAGTTGTCTCTTTCAGTTGGGCTTGTATTCCGAACCATTTACATTCAGTACACTCTTTTACTACTAAAGTTTATCTTTGTGGTTTCATCTTGTTTTGTTCATGGACTATGTGTTTGTACATTTTTATAGACAATGCCTACCCGAGGAAAATATACATCATTCCGGTGCTAGTCACCAACCCCTAGTCTTTGGAAGGTGGGCCTAGGGTAGTCACGTCATGGTCCCCATGTGAAGGGTCGTGAAAAAAAATCCAAAAATATCTATAACCATATATATTAGATGAACACAGATACAAAATTTCAAAACTCTCCCCATTAAAACTAATCATATGGAATTTTTGGAAATATGATGGATTATGAAATTATATTATATACTAAATTAATGTGTTGTCAAAGGATGATGACATAGATGAAAATACACAAAAATATAAATGGAAAAATTTCATGAGTAAATAATCTTTTAAACTATTAAATAAGTAACTAAAAATTTAAAAAAAATTGAAAAATTATTAAATAATAAATTTTATATTAAATTATCCATTGAATCATTTATATGTATATTTAATGAACTGGTCATTAATGGTTGTAGGAATATTAATTCATTATGTTTATTTTAAAAAGAATATTCCATTCAAATTTGTTGTGAATGCCTAATGTTACTCGTTTGAAGAAAAGAAAGAATATTTCATACGAACCATTTTGTAAAAACTGAAAAATGGGTAAAAATTTATAAAATAAAAGTAATTTGGGAAGTAAAGATAATTTTTAATATATTAAAATGACAATATATGGATGTAATTGGAATATTTATAACTGAGTAGAAAGAGGTATGTCTTCCTAAAAAAGATTTTTATAGTACCATGATTACATAAATAGATTAAATTTACTGGATAATGAGTTATATATATATATATAATCCTATTGGATACAAACATATATTTGATGATAATAATATTAAGTAATCTCCCCCAATTTATACATAAATGTATTCTATAATGAATAATGATGATATTGTGATATGAAACCTTATATATTGTTCAATGTCATTCATATTTGTTCAAACCCCACGTATTACAAATGTAGATTTATAAAAAATCTATTTAATAAATATAAAAGTATATATCACGACATATGAGATTTATATATACCCATAAATCAATTTTTTATTAATTCATTATTCAAATTACAATTGTGTGTGATAATTACGTTATATTTCATTTATGATTCTTTTTTGTAATGTTAAAATTATAATTAGACCAATATACCATAATCTATATAATTTTATTCGTGATATATATATCATATATATTCTATATATATATATATATTTATTTATAGTATTACATATAAGGTAGACATTGAAAAATGAAATACATTATTCACCAGATGGTCGACTGTATATACGTTTAAATAATGATTTAACTTATTCCTGATTGAAATGAATGATTAGAAAATAATAATTTATCATTATGGATTAAATATTATATCATATATATTTATTGTCACGACCTGTCTTCGGGGCCCATGCCATGACTACCCCAAGCCCGCCGTCCATAGCCTAGGGGCTGGCAACTAGAACCAAATGCGTAAATCCCAATAAATAGGGAAGGAATAACCTTTATAAAAGTAAAAAAACACAACCGAGTATGAAAAAAAAGTAAGCACTAAGTAATACTGAATACAAAAGTAAGTGCTGAAAGGAAAGAGGCCAGAAATACAAGCCCAATAGTAAGTACATTACAACTGAAAAATCTAGTACAACTGATGTAAAGTAAAACATCAACCACTAAGTCGTCCTCTGGGAATCCCACCTGATGTGTGGGTACATATGGCCTCCTCAGCACCTTGGGTCCGTCTGACTGCTTTGTGTACGTATCACCAAGTGTTCCACCTCTGGGTGCTGTCCAGCTTAACAAGTCTCTACCTCGATCAGTTATGTCCATCATATACATCCAAACAATGTAGTGGGGGTATAGCACGGGCATGGGTGACCATACGATACTCAGTAGGGACCCAGAGACCCCCGAAGGACTCCCAGAATCCATGAAGGATAATCCACAGAAGAGAGATATAATCACAAAGTATCAACCAACCCTACTTATGTATATGGCCATACATATACCAAAGTTATCAACCACAGTTTGGCTCCAACCCTCGAGCCCAAGAACAACCCAGTCCACAAAGGAATTAAGTCAATCACATCGATGATAATGATTTAAAGTCAAGACTCATCTCACACATGTATACATTTTTCGTATAATGATAGAGATGATCTGATGTAGTCACTGATTCAACTAATTTTTCAGACCCACATAGGATACTAGAATAGCTAAGCTGTCAGACCTACATAGGATACAAGACCAGCTACTCTGTCGGACCCACTCAGGATACATTTACAAATGTCATCACTGTCGAACCCACAGTGGATTCGAGAACAAATGTCATCACTGTCGAACACATGGAGGATTCCAGTATGGTAGATGTCACCATCGAACCCTTAGAGGATCCTAGTATGGTAGTCGTCGTTGTCAAACCCATGGAGGATCCTAGTATGGTTGTCGTTGTCGTCGAACCCACAGAGGATCCTAGTATGGAATTTATCGTCGTTGAACCCACGGAGGATTCCAGTATGATATACGTCATCGTCGAACCCACGGAGAATCCTAGTACGGTAGTCATTGTAGTCACAGCCAGCTCTAGGGTTCCCACACACAACACGATCGAATCAGGGAGGGTCTGCTCCACAAGAAAAGGGGTTCATACATCCACTATCACGAAGTCCTGAGATGATGTACCCTGAAGTTCCGTCTCATCATAAGGAACCCAACGCGACATACGATGTGTTAATCAGACGCCCGGTCTCAGAGTTATTAGCCTTTTCATTCCTGGGCCCGGATGGATTTTGGGTACAATCAAACCCATCCATACTCCAATTTCATCTGAATCCCATGAGGAGTTTTCCAAATGGACTGTCTCGTCAAATGTAAACCAATGTAGTTGACGACACGTCAATCAGACTCCCAGTCCTTAAGTTATAAGTGTTTCCTCTTCGAGGGCCCAATTGGTTTCATGTTTGAACCAACCCGGCCATACCCAAACATTGCAGAAAACATGAGTGTAATATACCTAAGCTCCCGCCTCTATTAAAGGAATCCTACGCAACTGAATGTGCGTCAATCTGACATCCGTAGTAGAAGTTATGGGTGAAATAATAGAATGGGTCTGAAGAGGGGGGTTTGGGTCTGGGCCGACCTGGCCCATACCGTCGTGGGTTGGTGTGAACTAGGTCGACCCGACCCGGGTCTGGGTTCGGCCCAGTAGGGCGCGGATCGACCCGGTGGATGTGGCCCAGCCCGGCAGGGCGCTGCTTGGCCCGGGCGATAGGCGGCCCGACATAGCGGCCGACCGCTGCTCGGCCAACTGGCCCAGCAGTACAGGGGGCGCGACCCCCAGTTTTCCAAAATGGCCACGCCGAGCGGCGCTGTCCCTCCTATCCGGCCGGCCGAAGTCAGCCAGTCTTCTCCAGTTTGAGCAGCCCACACGTGCAGGCCACAATTCTCCCACGTGGCACCTTCGGGTGTCGTGGCCTTCTTCAACCTGGCCAGCTGCCTACAGGCTTGTTCTCCCAATGATGCGGCCCTCCATGTGTGGGTCACGGTTCTCCGTAGCGTGGTGCCCTCGTGGTGGCACAGTTCCCTCACCCTTGCCTGCATTAGCCGGTCAGTTCTTCTTTGGTCGAGCGGCCCGCAGTTGCGGGCCATAGTTTCCCTTCCATGCAGCACCCGGTGTGTTGTCCTCTTCAGGCCGGCGCGTAGCCACACTTGCCGCCACCGCCATTGGTCATCCCTAACCCCGATCGTCGCCCACTCTGGTCGCCACCACCTCTTCCAACATTGTCTCCATTAAGAATAAAATCAAGAAACGATGGAGGTTTTTCAGGTCGTGTTTGTTCGGCTCATACCCTTCCTGTTAGGCAGTAACAAATGGCCATAGATTATTATTTTAATTAAACATGAACGAAGGTATAATTTATTCTATTTAAATTATACAAACCCCCTACCACATAATTGAGGTCCGTTCGTCGATGAGCCATGTAAAACGAGTGTCTCGGTAGTCGAGCATCGTGGAGGATGGTGTCGAGGAGAACGTTGTTGTCTCGTCAACATTTGAGGAAGAGTCATTGTCGTAGACGACGATCCTCACGAGCGGTGTCTTCTCCATTGATGCGGAGGAAGGAGATAGGATGAAGGTGTTCCTCATGATCTTGTTCAGTTGAAAATAAAAGTGGAGAGAAATTTGTTCCCGATCATCGAGTCATGGAGCGTTCTTAGTGAAGAGGATCACTTCTTTCTAAATCCACTCATGTCCCAACAAAACAAGATTGTTCCTACCCAATGAAAGGAAGGATATTCCTTCTTATAATGTTGGAAATTAAATTTCAAATTATTTTAAAATGTTAATCCAATTAATTAATAAATTAAGTTCGCATAATTTATGGAATGGAGGTGGAAAGGATCCAACTTAATGAGGGGAGGTGTTGAATTAATTAAAGGTTGTTAATGGGGAGTTTAATGGAGTTCAGGGGAGGGGAATGGATTTGGTTTTGTGTGGGATGTGGGACCCACCTCCAACTTCCTTTTGAAGATTATAACCACCCACCAAATAAAAATATCTAACTCATATTTTTATTTATTTTTAATAACAAACCCCAAATTATATCATCTCTTCTCGATAAAACACAACTACAATAAAGGTCACCTTAGGTGAATATCGGCGCTCTGAGTTCAACGGTGCCCTCAAATAAAAATTCTAAGCACCAGTTCAATATATAGAAAAACTTTCACATACATTTGCTGAACGTACCCTATCAAAATCATCAGAAATTGATTCGGGGCACACCGGGCCTCAGAATCAAGTGCCACCATAAACCGCGGACTCGTAAAATTCCAATGTATTTATGAAAAAAACATTTGTTGATATTTCTGGGTTTTTACATTACCACCACCTCTGGGCCTTACATCCCCGTAAAACTACAACACACACTATAGAAACAATTGGGGGTACTGAGCACTCATCTAAGCCCCCCGCATCAAAGTGCTCTCTTGGAGGTTCCCATGCTTCTAGTGAATGTGCACCAGAGGAATCGACCATCAACGTAGGACCCGCTCCTGCCGATCCTCTATTTACACCGGGACATCCATGATTGTTTCCCCTCCATCGATGTCGAGCTCTTCATGGTCAATGATGTGCGATGGGTCGGGAATGTATCTTCTCACCTGAGATACATAGAAGACCTCATGCACCCGGTGCAACTTAGATGGAAGGGCCAGGAGGTAAGCCACCTTGAATTCTCTACTGAGGACCTAGAAAGGTCCAATGAATCGTGGAGATAACTTGCGGCCCTGCCCAAATCTCTGTAGACCTCGTCGAGATGAGACCCATAGGAAAACATGGTCTCCATCCTCAAACTCTAGTGGTCTTCGTCTCTTATCAGCATAAGACTAATGTCTGCTCTATGTTGTCATCATCCACTCCTTGATGATCTGCACCTTCTCCGTCGTAGCCTGCACCATCTCTGACTCACTGAAGTAATGGAGGAGTGATTGTGAGGGACTACAGAAGGGCTGCTCTATCCCTATCCACAAAGGATATCTGCAATGCGGCCTGCTGCTCTGTCGCGACTCCTAGAAGATGAATACCTGATCTCCTACTGAGAGAATATACTAAAATGTTCCCCTTCCCAAGATCATAGAGTATCTCAAAGTCATAGTCCCAGAGGAACTCAATCCAACTTCAGCATCTCAGGTCCATGTCCTTCTATGAGAAGACACACCTGAGACTTTTGAGGTCAGAGTAAACTGTAAACCATTCGCTGAACGAACTAAGGCTATGACTATCCATTTGTAAAGAACTCTACAACACCAATCTTCACTTACGTCCTACATGTGGAGATAAGATTACTCCTTTGCTGAAAATATATATATAGTCTCAGCCCCTAGATGAACCACACTCTTTTCCTAATACAATCAATCCTGACATGAATGGTTCATTTCATTCCATTGACGACATCATAAGGGATCAACGCTACTACAAAAAGATCCAACTGTTACTCTCACCTCCAATGGTTGAGTCACACTGTCGGTAGCAACATGTGGTCACTGGGTCTCCTCTAGTCGGAATCTCAAATGTGAGGTTCATGTCAACAGTTTTAACCAGAAGCTCTCAGTATCAACCATAAAAAATGTTATGAATGCAAACATCACATCGAAATGTGTCTTTTATTACTTCAGATCAATGTACGAAGACACAAAACAACCAAAAACAAAGATATCAAATAAGATAGATGAATCATGATAAAATGTATCTATGCCTGGAGCAAGTCCCACTCCTGTCCACCTTCTCCCGGAGCACTATGGTTGTAGGCCTCAACTGCCTAATGCTGATCTCTTCCCTGTCCTCCCATTTCCTACTGTCAGGGGTGGACCTCCTGGTGTTGGTGTTGAAAGGGCCTCAAAACGTCATCCACCACCTACTGTTCGGCCAGATCCTCTGCCATGTCTGCATGCTCTCGACGGACCACCGTGGTCGAACCTATGCCTCTACCTGGGACATCCCTCTACTGCCCACTGCTCGTCTACAGGGAGGGTCAGGCGGTCTCAAGCCATGTGACCCTGCCCGCCGCATGCATAGCACCACCTGCTCCTTGTATGGCCGGTTCTGTATTGTCTTCCCTGCATAATCGAATCTATATCATGAGGTCACCCACCTGATGGAATGGTTCGCTTGGACCTCTGCGCCAACTGTCTACTTCCATCTATAGAAGATTCCGCTACGCATCGTCCTGTAGTGGGTCTCTCTGCTGGTGATTGTCCAGTTAGAAAACACTCCACTTGAAGGGATCTCTCTAGCACCCCCGCCTGTGTGAGGATGTTAAGGGTGATCATCGAAGCCCAGATCTCATGATTAAGTCCCTACTCGAAGGTCTAGACCTTGATGAATGGGTCTCGTACCATATATGTGGAGTAATGTAAGAGTTAATGAACCCCACTGTGTACTGAGCTACTACTATGATGCCTTGATACAGATGAAATAACTCCTGAATTCGCACCACATGAAGGGTGGCTGGTACAAACTCTGACTGGAATAGGCTCTCGAAGTCTGTCCATAGTAGTGATGC
Organism: Viscum album; assembly: GCA_963277665.1. Classification (NCBI taxonomy): domain Eukaryota; kingdom Viridiplantae; phylum Streptophyta; class Magnoliopsida; order Santalales; family Viscaceae; genus Viscum; species Viscum album. The sequence continues at coordinate 195,693,420 of OY728121.1, read as the reverse complement.
CTCGTCATGCCCCAAGAGCATTAGGCTCCAGCATCGGTCATGCCGCTTCATGCAGGAGACTCACGGTAAGGATCGCCATGAGGTCGGCTGGTGTCCCAACCAATATGAAAACTATGACGATAGCCTCCAGCCAATCCTCAGCTGCATGGGTGTCTATTTCTCCTCCAATCCTGGGCATCCTCTATCGTTGGAACTTGTGCAATGCACTCAGTCGGCTTGCACTCTATGCTACTGGAGCTGGTGGTGTTGGTGGCCCTGCGGGTAGTGGTACCACTGGTGCCTCCACTGTGATGGGGCCCTGCACCAAGGCCTCATCGCTCAGTGGGCTACCATCACGTACGTAACCCAGAACCCTAGTTGGCTTCCTTCTTGGGACCATTCTGAACAGGAACATGAGCGCCACAGATTAAATAGTATACCTGGTGAAATGGCACAAATTAATCATGAAGAAAACTTTTTCAAAGGAAACACACATGGAATCAGTGTTTTTTGCACTATGTCAGAATTTAGAGGTCAAGGTCTTGGTGTATGGATAAGTAGGCCACCGCACCAACACTGGACTCCCTGGACTGAAACCCAAACTCAAAATTCATTACACTATTTCTTCATAGAAAATAATGATCAGAGTCCTGAGTTCTGTGGTTGAACTGACTCCTATGATACCAATTTGTCACAACCCGTCCTCAGGGCCCATGTCGTGACTACACCAGGACCTCTTTCCATAGGCCAAGGGCTAGAGACTAGCACCAAAGGCATAAATACCGATAAATATGGAAGGAATTAACCTTATAAAAGAAAAAAACACAATAGAGTACGCAATAGAAGTAAGAACTATGTAATACTGAATACAAAAGTATGTGTTGATAGGAAAGGGTCCCGAAATACCAGCCTACAAGTAAGTACAATAAAAATGAAAAGGCTAGTACAACTATAGTAATGTAAAATAGAAACCCCCAAGTCATCTTTCAGGAATCCCACCTAAAGGGTGGGTACAGATGGCCTCCTTAGCACCTCGGGTCCATCTGACTGCTCTGTGTACATCTCAGCAAGTGGTCCACCTATGGGTACCATCCAGCTCTACAAGTCTCTACCTCGAACAATTTTTTCTGTCATCTACATCTAACACAATGTAGTGCAGACATATCTCATACAAGGGTGAGTATAAGATACATAGTAGGGACCCCGAGACCCCCAATGGTCTCCTATAATCCATGATGGATAATCCATAGAAGAGAGATACAATCACGAAGTGTCAACCAACCCTACTTAGTTATATGCCCATACATATACCAAATTTATCAACCATAGTTTGGCTCCAACTCTCGACCCCAAGCACAACTGATTCCACACAGGAAAGAAGTCAATCTCATTGATGATAATGATTGAAATTCAAGACTCAGCTCACACAGGTATACATTTTTTTTATAACGATAGATTTGATTAGATGTAGTCACTGGTTCATCTATGCTGTTAGACCCACATATGATATTAGACCAGCTAAACTATCAGACGCACTCTGGATAGAGGACTAGCTACTCTATCAGACCCACTCCGGATTCAAGTACAAATGTCATAGTTATCGAACCCATGGAGGATCCCAGTACAAAAGTCATAATCCTTGAACCCACAGAATATTACAGTAATGTAAACGTCGTCGTCGAACCCACAAAGGATCCTTGTACGGTAGTCGACGACGTCGAACCCACGAAGGATCCTAGTACGGTAGTCATCTTAGTCAAACCCAAGGAGGATCCTATTATATAAGTCATTGCTATTGAAACCACAAGGGATTCCATTCCGGTAGACGTAGTCATCAAACTCATAGAGGATCCCAGTACGGTAGTCGTCGCAGTCGCAGTCATCTCATGTGTTCCCGCACAGAATATGTTCGAATCCGAGAGGGTCTGCTCCTCTAGCAAAGGGTTCAATACATCAACTATCACGATATCCAGATTTGATGTATCTAGAAGTTTTATCTCATCATAAGGAACCCAACGCAATAGATGGCGTGTCAATCAGAATCCTGGTCTAAGAGTTATTAGCTTTTCCGTTCTAGGGGCCCAATTGTATTTTGGGTACAATCCATCCTGGACAGATTCCAATCTCATCCGAATCCCATGTTGAGTATCCCAAAAGGAATGTCTCTTCAAAATTAAACCAACATAGATGACAGCCCGTCAATCGGACCTTCGGTCTTTAATTTATAAGCGTTTTCGCTCCAAGGGACCGATTGGTTTTGTGTTCAAACCAACCCCATCGTACCCAAACTTCACCAAAACCTTGAGTGTAATATATCAAAACACCCATATCGATCCAAGGAATCTTACGCAACTAACAGTGCATCGATCGGGAGTTTGTAGCTGATGTTATGTGTGAAATAATAGAAAGGGTCCGAAGAGGGGGGTTTGGGTCCGGTCCGACCCGACCCAACCCGCCCTAGGTCGGCCTGAACTAGGGTTACCTGACCCGGGTCCTGGTCCGGCCCAGTGGCGGAATCCCGGCCCAGTGGCGTGCAGCCCGCCCCGGGCAACAGTCGGCCCGGCCTGGCGGCTAGCCGTGGCTTGGCCTACTGGCCGAGCGGTCCAGGGGCGCGGTCCCTCCTATTCGGCCAGCCGAATCCGACTTTTTTCTATGGTGTGAGCAGCCTGCACGAGCAGGCCACTGTTCTCCCACATGGAACCTTCGGGTGCTGCCCCATTCTTCAACTAGGCAGGCCACCTGCCAACCAGTTCGTCTGCCGATGCGGCCCGCCCAGTGGGGCCACGGTTCTTCGCCACAGGACGCCCTCATGGTACCGCAGTTACTTTGGCCCGGCCGACTTCAGAATGCCTATTCTTCTTTGGACGAGCGGCCCGCAATTGCGGGCCGTAGTCTCCCGTCTGCACCACACACGGTGTCGCGGTCCTCTTGGGGCCGGCGAGCGGCCACCGTTGCCGCCGCCACGTTCGGTCATTGTTGGCCCCAATAATCGCCAACACCGGTCACCGCCACCTCTTCCTACACTATCTCCATCACTAATAAAAACAATAATCAACGGAGGATCGTCGGGCTGTGTTAGTTCGGCCCGCGCCCATCGCATTAGGCGGTTACAAAAGGCCATAGACTATTACATGCATTCAACAAGATCAAAGTTATAATTTATTCGATTTAAATTATATAATCCCCCTACCACATAATTGAGGTTCGTTCATCGACAAGCCACGAAAGATGAGCTATGCAGTAGTCGGGCATCACGGAAGACGACGTCACGGAAAATGGTTTCATCTCATCGACATTGCAGGAAGAGTTTTGCTCATATATGGCCTTCCTTGCAAGCCATGTCTTCTCCCTTGATGCGGACGAAGAAGAAAGAATGAAGGTGTTCCTGACAATCTTGTTCTGGTTCAAAATAAACGTGTAGAGAAATTGCTTCTCGAGCTCCGATTCGTGGAGCGTTCTTTGCGAAGAGGAACACTTCCTTCTAAATCCTCTCAGGTCCCAACAAAAAAAAGTTTATGCCAAACCAATGAAATGAAGGATATTCCTTCTTTTAATGTTTTCAAATAAATTTCAAATTCATTTAAAAATTTAAGCCCATTAATTAATAAATAAGTTCGCATAATTTAAGTAAAGGAGGGGGAAATGCTCCACCTTAATGAGGGGAAGTGTCAAATTAATTTAGGGGTGTTAATTTGGAGTTTAAGGGAGTTTATGGGTGGTGAATGGATTTGGGTTTGTGTGGTCCCCACCACAATAAATCCTCTCATGGGATGTTATGTGGGATGTGGGCCCCACCTCCAACATCCTTTTAAATATTATAACCACCCACCAAATATAAATATCTAACTCATATTTTTATTTATTTTTAAAAACATACACCAATAATTAACTTCTCCTCTCGATGAAACCCAACTAAGGTAAAGGTCCTCCTAGGCGAATACCAGTGTTGTGAGTTCATCGGTGCCCTCAGATTTTAATTCCAAGCACCAGTTCAAAAGATATAAAAACCTGCACATACATATACAGAACGTAACAGAACAAAAACATCAAAAATTGATTCAGGGCACACCGGCCCTCAGAATCAAGTGCCGTCAGAAACCGCAGACTCAAAAAATTATAAGTATTTAAGAAAAAAAATCCTTGAAATTTTTGGGTCTTTACAATTTATTAAATTCATCATTTTTACCATCCATGTAAACATTTAATGAATCCTGAATCATATCGCTTCCTTGTGGTGGGAGTCCACACGAACATATGATCAATTGAATCTATTTTAATTTGATGGAAAAGAGGATGGATAATGGTGATAGAATTATTAAAAAAAATTATTGTATATTTATGATAATTATTTAATTAATACATCTTAAATAAATCATAGTTTTTGAATTTTAAATAATAAATAAAACAAATGTTACATGAAATTATGACTCCCTCATCTTTGAAACAACTCATTTCAGTATCCACAAAGAACACTAGTGTTTTTTGTTGGGTTGCAAAAAATAATGAATATGAATAATGGGGATGTTGATTTATTTTTCAATGATTTTGTAATTATAGTTAATTTTATGTGGGGTAACACAAATAGATAAGGGTTTATCTTTTATAATGAATGGAAATGACAATCAAGGAATTAAAATATATATAAATATTACTATGTCATTTATCATCCAAATGATTCCAAGTAGATCTAAATATTAATAAACATTGGAAAAGGTCATAATATCACAATATAATTAAATTTATATAGGATATGGTGTACTTTTAATCATCATAAATGGGTTTAATCCCTTTGTTAACCAATTTTAATCTTCATCATGGTAATTACATTTTAATATTATTCGGTGATAATTTTTATAATTAGATAAAGATTACCCTATGAATGTCGAAGGAAAAAAAATTAGACCCTATATCATCCTATTTTACACAATTCAGTATTTTTATATTTGTCATATAATTTAATTAAATACTATAATACTAAATTTCTATTACTTCATCTTTATAAATATTTACATTATTTTACATTGACAACGACATGATATTAATGGAATTTAAATTCAATTGTTTCACAACTCTATAAGATGTTTCATCATTTAATTGTTTTTTGAAAGACACTAATTCAACCATATTTTATATCTTTTCATAATTTTAAAATATTTTATTTCTGTTTTTTTGCCAAATTATTAAATATTATATTAATATTTCATATGAATTGATGTTAATTATTTTATAAAATAAAATTATAAATAAAATACCATTAATGAATTTTATTATATGTTTCTAATAATTTTTTTGGACAAAAAGTACAATAATCTTATCCTTATTTAAAAATATTTCAGATATTAAATTCTGGAAATGTATTTTTTATGTATTCTATACATAAATTAATATGAAGGTCATATTAAACGATAAATTAAACCAAGTGGATATTTATTTTTAAATTATATGAAAAATACTGATTGCCACCCATAAAATTTGATAATATAATATATTGTGTTGATTTTTAGACTATATCTCATGGTTGTAACACCATTTTATGTATTCACCCTTACTGTGGTCGAAATATGTAATTGAGTTTACTATCCATAAATAATAAAAATGGTACTAAATTAAAAATATTTAAACAAATAATTTCAAATATGGTATCCACATTTCTATATTAATATCTATAAGTGGAAGAAAATAATTTTAACATAAATTTATAAAACACAATAAAAAACATTTTTAGTAAAAAAAATTTAGGCATAATTTTGATTTATTCATTATATAGAGAAGAATAATTACATTAGATGAATGATAAAGATAATAACTAAGGACATATTAGTGTTAGTAAATTGATCTGACCAAATTTTGGACCTTGTTATATTAATGGATATATATATATATATATTAGTTTCATTGAAGACATCATCTCTGGGATAACAAAAGAAACACAACCACATAAACCATCAAAACTCTATAAAATTTGGCTTCTGAGAACTACATGCAATAGATGACAAGAAAAAAATTCATCACACAATGTGACAAAAACCTATACCCATTTTAAAATTTATTTATTTAATAATTCAATAGCAATGCATTATGATTTTAACTATTATTTAAAATTCACAAAAATTAAATCTTTAAAATGTACACCATTATAACATATGGAAGTATTTTAATATTGATACCAAACCGTGACCAAGAAACTTTTAAATTAATTGACCATATCACAATGAAGTCCACTATGAAGAACACTTTAATGACACCATGTGAGGAAAATCATGGTCACTAATCTGCACAATATTATGGGCAGACATCATAAAAAATTTAGTTAATTAGGTTATACGAATATTTAACATTTCTATTTAATGTATCTGTTTGACATATTCATCCAATTATAGGGTAGTAATAAATAAATACATCACTATATATAATAATACTATAAAAATATTATATCCTACAACATCAACAGTATCAATTGTAGAATTAGAAACCACTTTTGAATCACAAAATCCCAATAAAATTTCATTATTTAAAATTGTTATCATAATTAATCAAATAATGGACATTAACACAATATAAATAAAAATAATTATACTCCCACATTTTCATATAAAATAAATAGGGAATACTATACCATGAATATAAGTTCATTGTTCTCTTGGAATGAATGTATCAAACCAAATCAAACAGATTCCCAAGAAACAACACCAAAAAATATACACAGCAATTTAGCATCTATACATTCTCTATTGCTACCCAAAAATATTTATTTCCACCTAAATGATCTCTCTATGAGATTAAGAAAATAATGAATAAAAAATAAATGGAATATAAAAGTACCTCATTCGGGGAGGTTTTAATCTAGACAAACTATGTTATTCAAATTATAAAATGTTGCATATAAAAGGTAAGATGATGTGAGGGGGTTGAGTATGACTTAAGAGATAATGTAAACTTTTTTCCAAGAAACCATTACATGTTTTTATGGGGGAGGGTGTAATATGACCTGACCATGATATTGGGGTCCTTAAAATGCCAAATGAAAGACCAATAAAATCACGTATACAAAATTCATTAATAGAACCACCAATTTCAACATGAATTAATTTTTTTTGATTCAACTAAATTATTGTTCATGACATTATATAAATAGTGTATATAATCACATTCTCACCATGACTAGAAACTATGTATTATCACGATGTTCTTGGTTGTTTTCATATCACCACACATACCGATGGAGCATGGTTTCCTCTATCCCAACATGTTATATAGAAAATACCCTTAATGTAAATTATCAATTCCATGCCCATGTTGGGACCTTAAAAACCTTTGATGTTACAAAATATGAACACCCACCAACCAACAATGCCACCAAAATTTCAAGACATGCCACATAAATGGGTGTGTTTCACCAAGCCACACACACAAATCCTTGACAAGTCTATTATCCTTGTATCTATGACTACCTTGACCATTATCATACATCCATTTAGTCTTAAAAAATATATTAATAAAACCACCATCACTATTCATTAGCAATATGAAGATATATAACTGTCCTCTAGTCTCTAAAACATCTACACACAATCTCACAGTATATCAAATCCATAGGATAATTTAAAAGGGTGGTTTTTTGGGAATAGTGACCTTACTTGATATATTTATTCAAAATAAAAAATAGATAGTTATGGATTTTTATTAGCACAATTATTAACAAAAGCACAAATTTTAAAAACTAATATGTAATTTATGATAATCATTTTTATATTCCACACCATTTGTGATTATGAAATTTAAAGGGAATTGTTTTAATGTTATGATTTCTAAATATGATATAAGTTAAAAATAATAATTTATCACTTCTCAATTTTTTGAAAATAATAAATATAAATTTAAAAATATTATGACCCCATGTGTATAAATATGTGAAAAATATTATTAAATATTTTATTCTTTTTTATGTAATAATTTTTTTTAACATAAAATAAATTATACTAGTATGAGATTAAATTAACTTGAATGTTTCATAAGTAAGATAAATTTATTAAATCGTCTACAGTTTGAATTAAAATAATATACCCTTTACAGAACAAATAAATTGACATAGATTATAATTATTTAAATTAACATTAAATTAAACAACAATTTAAAATGAAATACTAGAGATTAAAAAATCATTAATATATTTTTAAAATAAATTATAAAATTTTAATATTAGAAAATGTGTTTGTATATTTTAATTTTGAAATATGTTTTTAAAATTTTTATTTAGATTATGATTTTGAATGCAATTTAACAATGAAAAGGATTTAAAAAATATTAAATATATTTAACATGACTTCCCAGGTTATTGAATAAAAAGTATGGGATAAATTTTTTTATTTACAAAATAATAATAGGAGGTGTGAGTAATCTGAATATGATAATTTTTTTCATCATAAGATTATATGGTTTGTAAAGAGTATTTATTGTTAGGGTAATGTATTTTATCATATTCAAATCATTTGAATATTTATAAGGTATAAGGAAGGATGATTCATTTTTCCTACAATTGAGTGTTATCATACTATTATTATATATATTATTTATTTATTTACTGACATGATTGAATAAGTAATGTCATAGCTATATATATAACCATATAAATTTTTTTTCACCAACTACTTCAATGAAATTTAAACTAGTGATGTTTAATAGCTATTTACCCATTAATGATTGGTGATGATACTAGAGTTATGGTCCAATGAGTTTATAAAATATTAGGAATTTAAGGGTCTCATGAAGAAAATATAGAGAAATTTCTTGTGTAAATCCTTATAGAAAAGAGGGGATGATGGGACATCACATGATATAACATGATTTACTGGATTTGGATTAATTTGTCATATCCAAAATCTTCAGGCCTTTATTGAGTTAAAATAATATGACTACAAATTTTAATATTAGATATTTATATAAATTTACCATTTTCACCATTGTATCAAAAGTGTAATCAAATTTTTTATTACTTAACATTTATAGAAGTGTAAGAAAATGGCGATGTCATTCATAGTTAAATTTGAGTTTAGAAGAATAATCTTATTGTTTTTGATAAAATACCTATACATAATTATTTTTAAAGATATTTTTATATCACATATAGTTTTATTCTCTTTGAGGGACATTTTTTAATAGAAAATTCGGATTCAGTAATTTATATTGACGAATTTGAGTCTTGTAGTTTAAATTTGTAATTCATTTATGATTAATTATTTATTACTATTTGGAAACTCTTTCCTTTTTATAAATTATGTATATCATTATCTAGGGTGGATTATAAATTTTGTTAAACTCAGGGTAATATGTAACAAAAACAAGAATAAATACTTTAAAATTATAATATTTGATAGTGATTCACTTAATTTTATTACTCTGAATATTGGTGTGTTATATTAGAAAGGTGTTAGATTCAATTATCATAATATTTCAATTATATATTAATTTACCACAATGTATTCTTTCATAAACACATTTGATGAATATATTTTAATGATGCCGATTTATTTTCATACATGTTTTCTCTATAAGAAGTTGAGATAGTGATATTCTCATAAATAGTTTTTTATAATAATTTTTAATTTTCTTATTTGAAATACATAGAGAATTTTTTTAATTTTTATTCATATTCAAAATGTATTTTTTGAATCACTGATATAACATTAATATTCCTATCCAAAGTAATTATATTTCTAAAATTCTAGTTGGATATTTGTTTTTTATGTTTTAGAATTGAAAATATATAATTTAACTATTTAATTCATCTATTAATAATGTGTAGTAATATATGTCATATAATAATAAATATTATTTTTTTAATTCAATTGGGAAGTTTAATAAATTTTTGAAAGATGGATTTATTTTCTTATTTTATTATTATTACAGGAGAAAATATAAATTTAGAAAAAATTTAATTAATGAAATTTATTTTGATACTATATATTGCTATATTATTCAAGAAGGTACCTAATTATATAAATGAATAGTTTTATTTGGTGATTGTAATCTATCAGGGTAGAAATAGAAAAAAAATTATTTTTGTTATGGGAATGTAATCGTACAATTTTAGTCCACTAAGGAAAATTTTAAATAATATAGATTGGGATTTACATGTTTTTGAGGAAAATTCACATGAACATTTTTTAATGAGGTTTGATGGATGTGTGATGTTTATTTTAGTGATTTAATTTTTCCTAAAATTATATTATAAAGATATGTATAAATTTTTTTGGTCAAAAATGGAATATGTGAATTGATAATTTTGAATTTTGGGGTACTCAAATTTTTTTAAAAGAAAAATAATTCTTTTTTTATTCCTTTTTAGAAACATATTTTGACACCAATGGATTAAAATATAAATGATGTCACATTGCGAGGGGGTTTGATTAAACGCTACTCTATTTTTTTGAAATCTGAATTTGATACATTTTAATGTAAATATCAAATGAAATAATTTACTAATATTGCATAAAAAACATTTTGTGGAAACACGATTTCTAAATGTTTTTCCTATGGGGTGGGTGACTACACTATTGTTATGATTAAATAAATTTAAATTTCATTTTCCATGTTCTTAATTTTATTACCACAATGGAATGGTATAATCATTGACCCCATGGAAGTAGTTTTAAAATTGAAAAATTATCTCTCTATTTTATAATGAAAATATCCAAATCTAATAGATAATGACATTCATATAAATTTATATAAAGGAAAAATAAATCTAATGAATTCACTTTTTTGATAGTCCTATATTTGTAACCATGACCATTACTATTCCTTAGTGAATGATATTATTATGATTACTAACCATTCATTCCTTTTTCACATTAAAAAATATGAATATTCTGTTACGTAATATGAAATTATATGTATAATGTGAAAATAAATTCACATTGACTTATCTTTTAAATAAAATAATAAAAGTATCAAAATAAACATGATTATATATATATATATTATATTAAATATAAAAAATTATTTTGAATTTTATATCGTTCAAATTAATTTAATTAATTCCTTAGAAATCTATTATACATTGAATAATATAATAGTAAACATTAATAATCCAAATTTTTCCCATTGAAAAATATAGAGATAATATTTCTAGTAATAACTATGTAATTATTTTTAAATCACTCTTACTGTTCACCCTTAATAGTTATCTAAAAATTATTCAAAAAATTAATATTTAAATTGAAAAGACAATTTTTTAGGAGTAATTAAAAATATTAATTTCATCAAAAATGAATATTCTTGTATAGTATTTGATTGTATGATTCATGTGATAAAAGCACCAAACTCTTTTTTGAACTCTTTTGACAAGTTACATGGGTCGAATAATATCTCATAGGGAGACTATGATATCACAAGTATATAATAAGATGTATATAACGTTATGTTTGAAAAAATATAATCATCATAAAACATGGAATCAAAGTGGATGGAAAACTATAATAAATAATGAAGTATCTAACAATAATAAATTAATTCCATATATAAAAATGATGATATGCATTAGACTATATTCATCCAAAGGATTAAACATATACATATTATAAACTAGAAACAAAATAATTTATACCCTACCATTAGTTGTGCATCCATTCATAGATACTATCTATTTAGAACTATTTAATAACTCTGCATCAGCCACATGAATTTAGGCCCATGCACTAACCAATTTTCCAACAAATGGCTTGCAAATTTACCAAGGTGGACATGTTGGGTGGGAATATAAATATACATTGGGAACCAATAATTAGACAATCATAAAGACCATATTATATGATTATGATTTTATTTTATTAAATGATCTTGTTAAAAATCATATATGATAGACATGTAATTTTTTTGTTATTGTATAGAGAACATGATGTATGATTATTTTTTCATTGGAATAGGTTAGTAGATGGGATGAGTATTCCGATATCGCAATTGGGAAGTCATTACCAACATGATAATTTCACAACCAATGAGTAGTTTATTACCCCAACATGAATCATTGTGTCTGATATAGAGATCTATAATACCTCATTTGATCCTCCTCATAAAAAAGACGCTTAAAACTAGTAGTGAGGGTATGAATGTACTCAGTGGGGATACAATACAATTTAGTAATCATTTTAATACAAAAAAATATATTAAATAAAAATATTATGTATTAGAATATGGATATGAATAATAAATATGAAATTTAATAGTATATGGAACACATTTCCAACAATAAAATAAATCAAAAATAATATGTGGGAAACCAAACAAGAGTAAAAATGAAATTTTATAAATATATAAAACATTCTAGAAATCCTCTAATGTTTTCCTCAGTCCAACCAATAGCTCCATCATACACAACTCAACTTTATGTCATGGGCCTTTTTACCTTTATTGTGTACATGTAGTTGTAATCAACATGTATATTGATATTCTAATGTAGGGTGAAGTAATAAAACCCAATAGGACACCACCAATGCATCCTTACCAAATATGGAAAATAATACATATTGTATTCCACGATGAACATAAATGCATAAGCAATAATAAAAAGTCATTTGTTGATACGTCTTTTGAAAACCGTGACACCATGATACGCAACCTTATCACATTTAGAGAAATTCCATAAGGATGATCAAATATATCGTTAGTGATTAATAATTATCCACATGGTAAGAAATATGATACTCAGTATCCTAATGGCATTAAGTGGACAGTGTACATACAATTTATATATCATATCGTTCTAGTGTGTTCCTTAGTATCCTCAGGGAATTTAGTTCAATATAGGATATAAGGATTTCATGATATTACCCAATGTATAGGTCATCCATCATTATCTTAGTATTCCATGAGCATTATCCATCTAATGGAAATCATACCATGAGGGTCCACCTATACAATATAAAAGGAATATTCCACCAAGTCATTAATAATTGAAAAAAGGGAAGGAAATAATAAGATAAATATATCATTTTATATGTAATATATAGTCGCACCTTATTATCTTATTACCATAAACTATCATAGTCATTAGGTACTCTAGTAATACATTTCAAATCAATATTCATATTAGGGCCTCTTAGGGAAGGCATACACCCAAAAGAAAAAACTATCAATCATAGTCAAAATGAAATTACATCACACTTTGAAATAATTGAAGTCATAGTTTAAAAGGTCCTAAAATGTTTATTACCATCACTCATCATGGGTTTTGAGAATTTACTCGAAATGTTTTAAAGGATCGATGTTTGAATCAAATTTCACACCTACAATTAACTAGTTCACATATCAAGGATTATAAAATCAGCTTACAGTATTCTACGAAGTATATTTTGAAGAGTGTACAAAAGTGATTATATATGAATATAAGTAGTTCTAGGATAATATATCTTATTTAGACAATCCACTAAACTATTTCAAATGTATATCAATGGAAATGACAATAATTCACCATATCTATTAGTATTTTCATGAATCAACTTTGAATTTCCCATTGAATATAGAAGGAAACATTATGTATAAACAATGAACATATATCACCCATGAATTCATCATTAGAATGGTAATAAAAGGTTACATTCAAAAAGATGAAGTCATCAATATGATCAAACTATAGAAACATACATTGAAAGGCCTAAAATCCATGATGAATCAATATATAGCCATATGTATACAATTCACACATCAAATCCACCACCAATCAACTAAATGAATTTTAATCTATTATTGGTATATGAATGACCTACCACAAATTGTTTTTAGGGAAAATAATTAATAATCATATACACATATATATATTCAGTAATCTCGAGTATATCTTGATCTGATTAGGGGATATCACAAAAAATCATATTCTATCCCTGATCAATGAAGGAATGAATAATTCAACATAATATATAAATGGATATCAGAGATACATAATAGTTCTATGATAATATTTGATAAAAAAATATGAACATTTTTTAAATCTAGAGAAAACAAACAATTTTACCATTTCTATAATGATCCATTGTTCAATAACCAATTATTGATGAATGTGAGTGTTTTTGAGTCAATATTGGAGGTCTTAAGTTCTAAAAGGGGAATTATTTCTATAATTATGTATTAAAAATGTTCAAAATCCGTTGGAAATAAAATTATATAGGTTCAATTTATTCCATAATCAGCCTATAATAATAACGCACCAATTTGACTCAACATCTATCTTGTTGGACCACCGAATATCAAGTTTTCCTTGAGAAAACAGAATGGGTTTATCGTCAGCAATAGATAACTAGTTAAATTTTCAATAAAAAACTGAAACATCCATAACTCCCTAGAGAAATAGTGGAGACTACCTCATATATAGTGGTACTTTAAATCTATTATTACTCTGATCCTTAAATCTAATATGCATCCCTTAATTCCTTTATTGCACATCACTAAAACCTAGCCTCCTAAAAAAATAATGAAAAACCAAAAGAGACTAAATATTTTTACAAACAAAAAATATATAATACTTCCAAATGTATGAGCATATTAGAATTCATTATTTATGAATAATTCATGTCCTTTGGAAGTACCATCAATGGATATTCTGAAACAACATGATCTGTTGATCCCAAATGTTACCATTCATCTATAAAGACTACTATTATATCATTCCATGTCACAATTTAATTTATACTAGTTGTTACATCATTATTTGATTGATATTTTTCACTGCATTCTATAATTAACCAATATAGAGCTATGTCACTTAAAAGGCATCATGCATTCCATGGTTGTATGAAAGAATATGAAGATAGTACACTATAGTCCCCATCCACTGGGTGACATTGGAGTTCCCATAATAGCATGGGTCATGGTTCCCTTACACTCACAAACAATGATGTCCTAATATATAATTCACAATTACAAAAACCCAATAATTTATAAGAATCTCATAAGGTATCATCATTTTTTTATAATAATATTTCATCCCATTATATTTTATGATCGACCTCTTATTTATTTGTATCAATCTCTTAGATGTCTCCTATAACATATTAGGAAACATTAATGAAACCTCTCCCACCTCACTACAACAATGTGTTTAATGGAATGAACTAATTATGTTAATGGTAACTATTATTTAATTTAAACAAAACATAGGCTATGTGATCATCCCATACATTACATAATTATATTCTGAATGATTGATGCAATTCCTTCAATAACTGAGTTGTTTACTATTACTATCCTTCTATATGGGGAATGCACACAATGTTAAATACCATTTGAATCCAAAATCCCTTCTACAAGGATGAAAAAATTAATGTTATTAAATAAAAATATCTCTGAGAGACAATTCTTAACTATACACCATATAATAATAGCATTTCATAGATATATAGCTTTCCTATTATATCTATAGAATGAGTTTCTTGGATTTGTATGAAATGTGATAAATTTATAAATAGTTAAACAACAACAAAAATGGTGACAAAGATAATTAGAGTCCTAGGTAACCAAATAAAAAATTCCATCATAACATCATCCCACTTATTAATGTGCATAATATGTGTTTGGAATAAACTACTAATATGATGATCTTAATCCATTATCCTTCTAAAATAAAGGCATCATGAAAAAAAAATATTGTCCGTCTACATCACTAGTATATAGAAAAACTGTATTGTTTCAATGTAAATATTTTTTCAATGAATGATTAAATTCATATTTTTAGTGAAGAAAATATATCATTAGGTATTCCCTTATGGAATCTGAGAGTATAGATCTCACATGTACTAGTATCACATCATTTTAATCCAATGACCACTCAGTATCATATCACCAAATGATAGTGGCTCCTACATCACACCACACTCTACATTAGAATAATAAATATAATTCACATAATCTACTAAATAACATGATATTATTACTAGTGATCACATGTAAAATGCTTGTTCATTATATCCATGAAAACTTCAATCATTCAAAAAGATCACGAGGTACCACTATACCACCAAAGGTCATTAACCAAGATAATGAATCACCTAAATCTTACAAATATATGAATATAAAATATTGTTAGCATTAATAAGTGTATATAACATTTAAATTTGTAAATTATATAGATACTCTACTTATACCCTCTACCTCAAATTGATGTCCCACTCATATAATATATAGTGGAATATCAAGGGGCCCATGTAAACAATGTGGCTCTATTAAATAATATAGTTTTTCAATAACATTAAAGTGTAGACTAAGACATCAAAAACCAACTAATGGGTACAATATTTAATCTCAGGGGGTCATAGATGACATAACCCATCAGACACTACCAAATACATCTATATTTTTACATCAAACTAACTAATTCCACATGCATCAAAGTAAATACTATAACCAGTCATGGAATCTATATGTATCAACAAATGATCTATACTCATACTCTTACTACTATCAAGAATAAAATGAAAAAAATTTTATGAAACCATGAAACATCAACCATTTATTATTTATTGTTGTCATGGGTTTTTATAGATGTGTGACGTCGTGGGTATAATCCCAAAATTAATAATCTAAAAAGACAATGTTCTTACTCCCAATCATTTATTAGGGACGTTTCTACGACATTGAGACCAACAATTTTTCCATGTACATAAATATACCAATATCAAAAACCCAATTCTCCAAAAATTTAAACATCTCAATAAAAAAATTACTCATGATATCATGAAATAAAGATAATATTATCAAAGTGTGTAAAATATTATATCAAGATGTCTGAGATGATACACCTACGCCTATGAGAAAATGAGGATATCGTCAACAAGGAAAACAATGAACGAGTCAAGATATATATGGAATATCCTAATCATGATATCCTAGATCATTGAAAATGAATTTATTTTTTAAAATAAAATCACCACATAATCATATATCCAATGATTTCCATAAAGTTCCATTATCATGATTTCATCTCGTTTGTCCTGTAATTGCTGGTAGACCAACCAAATATAAGTCATGGTTACCCACTAGGAACCATATTACTGATCAAGGAGATCATTGATACTAGGAATATTTTTTATACAAATTCAATGTATATTATAATAATTAATACATCCTTTTTGGAGAAAAATACTATTGGACCCCCACATTGACGTACAGATCATGATAAATAAATTTCATTCAAATTCATTGATCAATACCACGAGGCCCATAAACTAAAGAAGATCCATAGGATAAAGGCGTATCAAAAGTCCTCCACCCCAGAGAAATATATGAGTCTACATAATCTAATCATGTCCGTAAGGAACCTAGAAATATCCCATACTGATAGATCACAAAAGTCCTCCACCCCAGAGAAAACTCATCATTAATGCTCTAGAGAATAACTATCGAGAAATTCCACAATTTCATGAATGTCGACACTTAATTTGATACACTTTAAATTTTTTTTATGATGTCTAACCATTCCGTAATTGAAGAAATATGGATGTACTCTAATGGGGATTGATGAATAATAACAATAGTAAAAATAAATAATAGTACCCGACAACATGACCATATACATCAACTTCATAATACCAAGTGTGATGTTCACTATAGTAGTTGGAGTTCCACCCATCTGAGTAAAAATTGGTTGAAGAGACCAACTAGTAGATCATCCTATATTCCATTATCAATAGATAGTGTTTTTTAAATAACCATTGAGTATTTTTTTCATTTTGATGATCTTAAACATTCATCTGAGTTCATGATGATGACCAATCTCAAAAAGCATATCGTCCTCATCCTCATTTCGAGCCAAGAGATGTTAAAACAATGATGATCAATGAAATTAGAAATGTATGATTATGCCTTCATATACCTTAGTTGTAACTCTATTAACTCCTAAAATCTTTATAATATCAACGCATCAACCATGATATTTTTCAATGAATACTCCTTTGAAGCACTCTTTGGTCAGTGTATCATGTCTTCAAGTCTTTTCCATCACACAACCTTTTTATAGAGGGTACGTATAGCATCAATGGTGCTAGGTTTACTATCTTACACATAGTTAACTCGATGAGGTCAAATACAACCTCGATGATTAATATATAGTCAAACGAATCATATATCCCTAAATTGATTTAATGGAAAATAAAATCTAGATAGGGATGTCTATGACATAGTCTACCATTGAACTCAGTTCCCCTATTCATAAGTAATAAATAAATTGAATTTATCCTAGATTAGTGGACATTAATCTTTAATGACATGTGTATGTGTTGGTGTGTTCCATTCAAAACAATCAATCATAGAAGGCATTGGAAGAACTATATTTCCACTCACAAGATAATCCCACCCATGTTAGAAATTTTTCCCTCAATCTCCATCAGGGTGACATTTTTAGAATTAAGAATGTAATATTTAGTAAAAAAATCATGTCAATAGGTTAAAATCAATCAATATAATGTGTTACACAATATCTCTACTAGGATTCTACACATAATAAACATTTTATCACTCATAAAACTAAAAATAGTCAAAATCCATGCATGTGAATCAACGTTACACATATATATAGAATAAATAATAGCAATATCTAGATAAACTAATTAATTCCAACATATATATCATAGTATAATGGAAATCATATATAACCCTCAATAAATGAATATAGTTGTATCCCAAATAGATAAATCAACCTTGTAATTAAATTAAAAAACTATTATCCAACGCCCAACAAGATTATATATAAAATGTGGAAATCAATTCAAAATCTGGATGCATGAAAACACTAAAATTCCATTAATAGAATTCCAAATTCAATCAATGGTGACTTAGTGGACAACTACACCTGTGTTATCAAAGAACATGCATACTCCCTCACCCATATAAAATAGAGCCTATATATTTTATACCATGTCCTAAATTATTCCAAAATAAATGAAAAAAATAGCTATGGACTAATTCCAATTACTAAAGGCCTTACTCATTCTACCGTGTCCAAGTCATAATCCCAAAAGAACCCATGAATTCTTCAACATATGTACGGGGTTTCAAACTAGTAGCAAGGGTCCAAACACTATCATTGGGGAGACTATATCCAAAAAATTTAATATCTAAAAAAAATTATAAACATTAATATATCATTTTGAGTACTAAGTATAAAATATTATAATAAATGAAACACATTTCATACCAATAAATAATGTAGGCATCCTGTTTCTTAAGAAGAACATGAGTACAAATGAAAGTATATAAAATTATAAAACAATGTGAAAGTCCTTTTATTTTTTCCTATATGTGAAACCATATTCCTTATTCACAACTCAGTGTTGTGCCACTAGAACTTTTCCAATATATAGATCCCTAAACATGAAGTCTTCATACACATTCATATACTCATTTATTATGGAAGTAATAAAATATAATTGTACCCAAAAACCGTTACCATAAAACTTTGTAAAATTATACTAGGTTTATTCCATGATAATAATAGATGCTTGAGAAACAATTAAAAATTATATTCCAGAACCTGTTTTCCTTCCAAACAAAAACAATTAATAGCTAAACCATTTCCACCACTATTTTAGAAGTATTATCAAAGATGTTATAAGTGATCAAGAACCATCCACAAGGATGTAGAAATGTTACAAAATATTTAAATGGATTTGATTGAACATGAAACTCTATATCCAACAGTAATATTGTTTTTAAATTTAAATCAGTGTCCTCAAGGCATTAATTTATGGTTGGTGTATAGGGTTATACTTCTCTTACGATGTGTATGGGTCCACAGTCATTGTCATTTCACATCATCTTCACTCAATCTATAGATATAATCACACCATTATGACCCACCTACTATGAATACCATAATTATACCACTAATTCTTGGTGAAAGCACATAATATGGTAGGGAAAATAATAAAAACATATTATGTATTCATCAAAATATAGTCGCATCATAATAAATATGCGATATAATTAATATAAGGTGACTATATGCTCTTGAAATACATATTGGCTAATGAATCATATTTTGGGCACTCGAAGTACAAAGAAACCCACATGAAAACCCCAACAAAAAAGGTCTAGAATTTGTGAAATTATTATTAAAAAAATAAATGAGTGTATACAAGGCCCTCAAATGTTAAAGAACATCCTAAATTATGGTTATCAATAAAGTACTCCAACATTTGTCCATGGTCAAATTGAAAACAACATTTTCACCCATGGAGAACTAGAATATACACCATTGATAGAAATATAGGGATACTCTGCAATATTATTTTTATTTAAAATATACACCCAAGGAGATTCTATGTCATGAATTTAGTTCTAGATTCACATACATCGTTGTGTCTCTCAAGATAAAAATATTTGAAATATATAAAATTATAGGATGAAAATTCTTAGTAACCATTTTTTTATTTAAAAACAAATACTAAAATTTTCATCAATCCTATAATAGAACCTCATGTCTAGCCAAAAAAACATTAATACATGAAGAATATATCATTATTATGAATGTCCGTGGTTATATTGAAGAACATGATGGTCTATTGAAGACTGATAAATAGAATATGACCTAGAAACATCCACCATCCACATGAAATCAAGATCTTGTCTTATAAATATCATTGGAATGTTTAATAAACCACCAATCCAAAAAGGCTTCATTAGTAGAATATAGTTATCTTATTGATCCTCCATCAAATTTATGCCTATGAAGCAGACTCGTAAATAAAAACATGCATGATGTCTAATATCAATTGTAGATCTCGATCTGATCAAGAAAAATAGTCAAAATTCTAGATCACTCGCATATCTATAATGGAGGGACAACCTTTTCTAGATATCCATATATAAATAACAGAACCATTATAGATCAATGATTGCCTCCTAATTGTGATGACTAATTGGGAATTAATCAGGAGAATAATCGTCATTACAACATCTCTAGATCGATACAACCCTGATGAACCAAATATTTAGGAATTTGAAAGATATTCAATGATGTAGAATAGTATGAAATTATAATTATGGGATTTGTGGTCTTTTTTTTAAAAAATGTTAGAATACTAGTGGAATTAAAATGTTTTTTTTTTAATTTTATTCAACCTCATTCGGGGTCCCCTAGATAGCATGTTACTAGGAATCTACTAGTTTTTATGCCGAAAAAACAATTTACGTTCTCCTAAAAAACCGGTAGGCATGTGGGACACCATCTGCCAGCCGGTAGTAGATGAGGAAGAATGCATACCTTCTATAACTCCACCTGCTAGCTAGTGGTAGTTTACAACCACCATAATAGAAATCCATTACAGAACACATCCAAATTTAATTACCAATCTCCATAGAACTAAAGTATAACATCTTATAAAACCATAACATAGACGTACAAAAAATAATAGTGAAATATATATAATAAAAAAACTATACATTTATTAGAATGTCGATTTAATTATCATGTAGCTCATACATATCCACATGTAATATATTTATTATAGTAATGTTCTGTATCTAATCCAATATTTCACAAATAAATTTCAAATTATTGAAACATGTCCAATAATTGAATATTTAATCTATATCACAAGTTGGAAACATATTTTAACAACCATAGATTTTATGAAAAACTTCATTTCAAAATAAATTTAATATCATTGGTTGCAAGTGATTCATGAAACCCCGAGACTAAACAATGTACAAAATTATAATCAATCTGTAAAATAATTTCCATTAATTAATAAAATATAAAAAATGAAACTTCTATTTTTTAAACATGTAAAATATAAATACATTTGAAATCAATTAATTCGAAATGAAAATTTAAAATCATTTCAATATAAAAGAAATGGTCTTTAGAAAATCTATTTGTATTCCCAGTAGGTATTTTTAACATAATAAATTAAATTAATAACTATTAGTTAATTATTTTAATGATACGTTTATGTTATATATTCATTAAAAGGATATATCATTTTTATAATTATTTTCCTAATAATGTTTTAAAAATAAATATAGTTTTATTGTAAAAAACTGTATTTTTCATTAATGTGGTTTCATCATGTTTTGTGAATATAATTTGAAATAATCATTCTAAACTAATAGAAAATTTATAAGAAAAATTAAAAAAAGGGTTTTTTAAATCAACACATCAAAATTATAGAAGGGTTTATTTTCTATAATTTCTGGTAAAGATTAATTTTTTGATGAAGAGTGAAAAATAAATATTATAATGGGAAAAATCTATTTTATATAAAGAATTTACAAGATAATTTTTTTCAATTGTTTTAAAATTTAAAATTGTTAAATAATAATATTATTAATCCAATATATTTTCTTGTATTAAATTTTATATTTAATTACATGAATAATATTTTTATACATAAAAAATTCATTTAAAAATTAATTATCATCATGTATGAGGTTTTAGTTATAAATAAATTTTTTATTAATCTATGAATTTAATATGATATATTGGATTCAAATATGTAGTCATTTTTTTAACATTAATATATAAGTTGTACGTAATTTTGGTTCATAATGAATAGTAAAAATAGTAAAAATCTATTACAAATGTTAATGTTAAAACAGGTTTAACAAGTGGTTAATCTATAAATATATAGGCTATAATGACTTATATTTTTTGAAATATCCATTTGTTGTTTTTATTTATAAAATAAAATATTTACCATCTAATATATTATAATTTGGAGAATTTTTTCGAGGAATCTCTCATATCATTATTAAAAAATCATTCAAAAATCATATGTCGGCCAATACCCTCAATTATAAATTTGAACATCCTTCCCTCACATAATCACTCCTCTTAAAACAATTATATCAATAAAACATAGAAAATCCCTCCACCAAATCATTATAAAGATTCTATATATTCGATTGTTCCCAAAATACAAACACTATGGTCACTTATAATTGATCCATAATTGTTTTTTGTATGTGTTGGAAATTGTATTCACTATGATATTTATTATTTTACATATTATTTTATCACACCCAATTGCATCATAATAATTAAAATATAATTAAAATATTTTATATTTTATATTTATATTTAATTATTTCATAGTGTAAACTTTATCTATATCCCCTTCTATCAATTTTTTTTAAAACCATCGATTGTGTGTAAAATGGACTACCTATTTATGAACCAATGTAATTATATTGACATCACCCCATTTAAAGACATGATATAACTACGTATATAAATTTTATATATTATATTTATGTCAACATCATAAGCCTATAATTATAATATCATATCTACCATCCTAGCTTACAATCTATTAGAGAATGAAAACATCACCCTTGCGTGCATTTGGACTATCACCTCCACTAAAGGATATGATTGATGTTTTCATTTCCCCTATACATGGATGGTAATAAGGATAAATTAAATGAATATATTTGAATCCTAATGTGTTTAAATAATTCAGTATTTTTTAATTAATATATATATATATATATATATCTTTTTCTATTTGTAGAAAAGTGATAACATCGTTCAAGCATTCAAACGTCATACCACCACATCAAACGACGTGATTAATTTTCCTATATATATCATTCATATACGAATATATATATATATATATATATATAATTATTTTATATAAAATTTATATCATTATTATAATTCATTACATGAAGTAACTATGATTCTATTGTGAGTTCTATGCCTACTCAACAAATACTGTCATGAAAAATGAAACAATAATCACACATAAAAGTGAATTTTATTATGTAATTATTAATAAGAGGAGTTTGAATCCATATTAGAGGATGATTTATTATATAACAATTTTTAGGAGACCATTATGTGTAATTATAACAAATATTAATTTATTATAATAAATACTAAATTTATTTCACTAAAAGATGAACTCATAGTAAGATAATTTCCTCAAACATTTACATATGTGAGACACATTCCATATTCAAAACATTTTAATTTATAAGTTATAAATAATTTAAATTAAATTAATTTATTATTACTCTCATTAATATTATAGTACTATTCATATAAAACTATTTTTCTACCAATCTTTATAATTTTATTTTAATGTTACAAAATTAGTAAGGGTATAATGTTATAATCTCATTGATTACTATGATTAGTTATAATCAAATTGTAGCGATGAAATATTATTATCCACCTCTCCAAAAAATCAAATCAACTATGGTAGGCCTCGAAATTTACCTATCTATGGACAATGTGTACTATGATTTTTTAGAGAGTGAATCAAATCAACTATGGTAGGTATGGAAATTATCCTTGACTATTAAGGAAATGATTTTCTATGATTATTTGAATGGAAAAAACTAATGCCTTATTCATTTTTAAACACTAATTACTAATATTATTTGATTCATAAATAAGTCCTATCAGCTGGATTTAAAAACAATTATTCTATAACTTAATATTTTGATCAATGATGTTAAAGGTATAGTTTTAAAAAGTTATTGTCTTGTTCTAATATACAAATTTTCATTATTTTTAGGAGATTATTGTAATCTACATTAATTATTCTTTATGATAAGTTAAGATAAAACATTATTATAATTATCTTCTCCAGGATATGAAAAACTGTATTATGAATTGTATATCATTTATTGGGGATATATTTTATAATATTTAGGAACATGATGTAGTTAACTTATAAACTAGTTGTTTTGGTACCCAAGATTCCAATGGAACATGACATACATAATTATTGAATGGATCATTATGTTATTTTAATACATATTATAATATTAAAATGGGATAACTATATATGAATTTTTTTGGTCAAAACAGTTTGTATATATACATAGTATAATTATGCATTATAAACTAAGATGTGATAGCATTAGTGAGGAACATTTGGATAATCATAAGAATATTATAACATACGAAATTATTTTAAATAATGTAGTGTGTTTTTTCTAGAAATAAATTAATGTAAGGGTACAAAAACACCTCATTGTCTTGACATTGATGCTATTTTGGGGTAGTAACCCAAAAATTAGTTGGCCAAGTATATCTCCTCCATCAATATGGTGGATGTGGAGTGTTACCTTTTACTTCATCTCGTTTTTCACTCCTTGGGGAATATGTTTTGTTTACTCAAACATTAATTTTTTCTCATAATGAAGTATTTAATTAGGTGATTGTAACATACCAAGAAGGGTTATCCGAACCAAAAACCTGAGTTAGTAATCATATATGGAGGTGAAACAAAAAAATGGAAAGTGTTCAGGAATTTATCAAAAATTGAAATACAAATACTATACTAGAATAAGAAGAAGAAGGTAAAAATAGATCCATAATATCAATCCATGTGTGATTAAAAAAATATATAAATATTAAAATAAAAAAAGGACTCCATGAGACCAACCTTCACCTCTGAAGAACAATACTACAAAGGAAATGATGACTGGATAATCAAACATTCTATTAGATCCCTTCCCTCAACCTATTTCCTATAGTAAATCATTTACAACAAACCAAGGGAAAATTAATGGTTTTATAATAATTCCATGTATGATACCACTATAGAGACTATACATTGTCTAATAAAATTAATGTAATAGCTATATAATTTAAAAATCAATCCTTATTACAAATCATTTCCATTAGTTTAATACATATTTTCAATCATTTTAATTTTTTTTATTGACACTCATGTTTTCAATCCAAAAATTGCACAAGCAGATGTGATTAAAAAGGAAATCATATCCATTCATCACAAGGTATGTAAGTAATTCCCTATCCATAAAACAAAATCATGTTAGTCCAAGTGAGGAAAACTCACATAAAAACAAGTGAGAAAAAATATATGATAAAATACATCATGTGGGGAAAATATATAATTTCACCATCACACTATAGTTTGGGTAATATCCAATTATAAAATACATACTATTCAAAAATGACCCAAAACCAGTAAAAATGATGAATCCTGGAAATACCACATCCAGCAAAGTCTTCCAACTTCAACAAAACACCAAATTGTGGAGCACAAACACCCTATGGTTTACAATGTCTATTTTTGGATTCTACTTAGTTTTGCAATGTACCAAACATACCAAAATTCATTTCAAAACAATTATCACAATGTATAAAAAATTCTAAATCCATTACTATGTTCTACGTTGTTTGAAAACCCCATGTCCATGTATGAAAATTATTTTTTATATTAATAATATTTAAAACAATTTATATTTTATTGTAATCCATTGAAAACTAATAAACTACAATTCATGGAACAAACTAATGAAATATATCATGAATGATAAAAATTTCATTGAATTAACCAATTTTCTTGAAACACCCACCTCAAATTGTATAATCATAGACCACATCAACTATACTAATTGGAATCCATGGGAGTTGACATCATAAGACAATAAATGACAGAAAAACTCAATAGATTGATAGAAAATATTTTTCAATCATGAATATCCCCATAAATTTGTTCATCGTAGTATCCATATCCAAAGGAATGATGAACATGAAGGGTTATATACTCGTAAAGGCAGACCACAATAGACCAAATGTTTGATCATTAAATAAATGATATGAAAGGTGTGAACATATCCAACATAATCTAGGGAAGTATCAATGATTAGTGAGGGAGTTTTCAAGGTTTAATGAAATTAGAATTACTCATACAAAACCTTAAAAACTACAAATCATTTGAATTACATGTCATGGAATGACATTACACATCATATAGTCCAGAAATTCTAATATTTTTTGTAAATGCATCAATTTTTTAATTAAATATTATTTTTGACCATTATACCACATGAACCTTCTACATGGTGTGTTAATATTTCATTACCCATATTCGTTCATGATAAATTTATGGTGATAAATACATATTGTGCATCCCCATTACTTGGTGTTTAAATCTCCAATAGATTAAAGAAGCTTAAGGATTAAGAAAAATAAATCCAATATCAAATCTTGGTGTTCTTTGATATTGGGATGAACTATACTATGACATTGACACATTTAGTCTTTAATTCCAATAACTCAAAAAAACTACTTCTCTAAAAATTATTTAATTTTCAATATAAATTGAACACTATCCTTATGAGTCCCACATATGCACAAAAACATGGATGATAAAAAAATAATGAAAAATAGAGCTCCCGGAAAGAATCATGGTGTGTTACAACCCCCCCCCCCCCCTTTAAACAATTTCATCCCTAAGAAATAGATTCATTCCCCAGAATTGAAAAATGTCGATGATAGTAATTATTCATCAACCATTTCCTCTCCCACATTATGTGGCTATCCCGTCCACTCTATCATAATATCCAAAATAGAGGAATCATTTTAACAACATAGTATCTCATCAAAAAAATCCCTAATTTGATCAAGTTTTTCAATAATAGTGGTATTAGAGTCATGATCAGGTTCCTTAATTCCAATAACATTGGAAAGATCTAGTATATATCTCCACCAAAAGCAAACAAGAAACATGTTTTGGATATAAGTTAGACCATTTGAATTTCTAATTGATAGGAATATTTTTTTTTCACCCAATGATCTAAACCGAGTCGACAACCCTCGAAGCCAACATACTCACCCTACCCAACTGACAATGTCCCATGTTAGGTGAGATTGTAACAAAAAATAAACCACCTACCTACATCACTATAAGACAATGAAGATGGTGCATATATTATTTCTAACCAATATGTTCCTCGATCAATGTACATATATCAACTATCGAATCTTCGTTGTGTCCAGAATAAGACTCCTCCCATGTAGAGACCAATCTATTAAATCATCCTATTAAAACGGATATATTAATGGAGAATCATACAAAACATTAAAATTAACCATCTTAATAAACACGTGATAACCATTTTTTTATGAAAACTCTTCCAGAGGTTGATTCTTTCTTTAAGATCCTCAAAAATCAATCACACATGGCCAAAAAATATCCTAAATACCATTGATAAACATGATAATTTAACCATCATTTGTTGGATGATATTCTATGTTTAATATTATCAAGTATATATTCCCATCTTGTAAGCTTCTCCAATACATATTCATAGTCCTATGGTCACTATCATAAATAACTATAGGGGTACCCCCATTATATATCATAATCTCTTTAAAAATATGACCCAATATATCCTAATTTCATTTTATCTTTTGTATATAGGAAAGGATCCAATATCACGAGTTTATCAATTATAACCAAAATAAAATCCTTTAAACTACGACTCCTTGGTTACCTAATGAAAATGTATGTGGTAATATTAACCCACATTCACATTGGAATGGGTAAGTGATGAAACAACCCCTCATGCCACCAATGATCATACTTGATTCTTTAACTTGTAAGACTCCCTGAAAAAAAAATTGGAATTGACTAACTCATCTTCATCCACCAATATTGGTGTATCATGTTTGGATATATATGGGTATCACCATGTTCAATAGAGAAACTATAATGGTTCCCACTATCCATAATTTCCTCCCATAGGTATAATGGAACAACCAAACGACCACAGATGCACAGTTCACCCTGAGGAGACTGAAACCATACATCCAAGGTCTCTCATCCATAATGTATTATTTCCTAGGAATTAGTACTCAGTTTATATCACATTGTAGAGACAAACCCACTAATCCAATGGAGAGTCTATTTTCAATGAATCCCAAAAAACTTTTCTACAAACCTCTTCTACTCCCAATATCGTCTCAACAAAAAAACACCCCACACACCACTCCTCAACTAATTCCTTCATGTATTTTAAATTTATTCAACATGAATCAGAAAAAAATTTCATTCATTGAGGTATATGGAATGGAATTTTAAAATGCATGATGGTACATGACCTAGTGTATATTGCATGTTCAGATCAATCTATGTGAAAATACATTTCATGATCTTATATTCTCTATACATAGTAAACCAATTCTGTATAGATAATAGTGGTACATTTTTTCTGAATCAAAAAATTCCGAAAACTCATGATCAAGTGTAGGGTAGTTATTCTAATTTGGTTGTAGATTTCATGAGCCATATTCCTTCATATTTTACCCCTACATCAAGACACATCCAATTCCCTTACCAGATGGATTGAGGAAAAATATAAACATAAAACATGTTCTAGAAGAATCAAAACTAGTAGCGAATTCAACCAAACCATAATCTGTTCAATAGTACTCGGAAAATCATTATACCATTGAAACATTACAATGTTATGTGTTAAAGTAGTCATTAATGATGCAAGATTGTAGAAATGATAAACAACACATCAATAGTAATCTACTAATCCAATGTATCTTTGAATATAAAACACATATTTAGTCTTCTCTTAGTACATAAATTCATTTATATATTAAGGATCTATTGAGGTTCCCTAATAAGAAATCATATTGCCCAAAGTTTACACGTCATGGATCCAAAAATTCTATGTGGAAGGATTACTATATAGATGATAGTCATCTATCATTTGAATAATGATATTCAAATGGTCCTCGTTCATCACCTATATATTGGAGATCACTAAAATATTAATATAAAATACACAAAAAGAGAGTCCAAGAATATATAAAATATCCATTTCATCATGTCAATAAATAATGTAGGATCATTAGATATAATGAATAGCATAATGAGAAACTCACAATTCCTATATTATCTCTTAAAACATTTATTTGGTATATTTTATTCCTTGAAAAATTACTAGATGTAAACATACCAATGTTCAATCATTAAAAACCATCAAAATCCTCTAATATATTAAAAAAGATAACAATTTATAGGAAATTGATACTTTTATTAACTGTCACCTGATTCAACATCAGATTATCAATAAAATGTCTGATGATTTCATCCACATTCGTATAAATGTTGAAAATGGATGACCAATATTTCATGCTAGGAAGAATAAATCCATTAAAATCTTTGTCCTCAAGATATAATATATGATCCATTATCTTAGAAGGTTCTATTTGAAAAGTTGGAATAGAAACTGGAATCATACTAGAGATTTGTTAAATATTAAAATCAACCCATCTAAATTGTGTAAAATTATTAAAAATCATCATAAAAGGTATCAGGGTATGAACACACCATTGTTGGAATTATACCACCTGCACAATTGTATATTTAATCCTGAAAAATATCTCAAAACTGACATGATATTTACCTAGGTTGAGAAACAAGAGGCCTGGACCTTTAGGATCTAGAGTCTCACTCACCTTAATTAATATTGGTGACCCAATTAGGAGGGTAGAACATGACTATGTAGTGATTATATGTTATCCTTTAATTTAAAGATATTATCTAATTCATGTAAATAATCATGTAAATGATATCAATATAAATGAACTATAATTTCCCCAACCACCTCAAAGTCGTTTATCATCACCAGACACACATGCACTTAAAAACATGTATACAAATCTATCACAAAGGCATATAAAAATCTAAAATATATTGTCAGAAGTTAAAAAACTGAAAAATAGGTCAACAATAATTGAAATAATTTATGAATGAGTTTCACCTATATTAAAAAATGATATTACTAATAATGATGAAATAGACATTGTACCTCTAATTTGAGCTGACCATACTTTAAATACCTCTATTTTGTACTCTACTATATAATTATTTCAAGTTATACTCACTCCTTAATTATTCCTAGTAACATGAGTAGCAGTATTTTATTGAGCACAACACAAAACACCCTTGGATGTTTTAGTTAAAACCTATAATTCTATAGTGAATATGGATCCATACACACTGTCCTATGATATCCTTTTAATAAGACATTTTAGATGGACAAAATGTTTATAATGATGGCCATTATTTAGAGACATTGATAAATAAATCTTGGTATGACCAAGCTATTTAAACTGATAGAAAAATACATATTGTTGTCCTTCCAAATCCCCCAAAACATCCCTTTAGAAAATTGAAAACCATTTTTCTTCTTTTTCTTGAAATAACATCACACTGGCTATCAACTATTCCAACTAAATCTCCACCAAAATATTATTTTTAATGTACATAAATTTTTTTGAAAAGGAAGATAATAATAACTATATACCTAATACTATACCTAAATCCCATCTAAAACCTTCAAACTATTAGTAATCATTAGGTACATACACTGGTGCTACCTGAACCAACTCAAAAAATGGGTAGAATACTCCATAATGGTATATCCTAACGACTTCATGGCTAGAAACACCCTTATCTTCTCCTCAAAAAAAATATTCATATAACTATAGAATAAATATTTTCATGATGGAATCCCATCAAATATCATCATGAAACTTTCCTAGGATAATAGAGTCATATATTCTCCATCTTGGTCCCATGAATAGATATGTGGGAAAAACACCCAAGAGTCTTCATGATAATTTAAGAATCTAAATAACCTCACAATAGACTCAAGAATATCCACATATTTCTATGGTCCCTTTTTACCATTGAATACAGGTGGATGCTCCATTCTTAACTCTGATATTTTATCCACCAGATATCATGGGTTCCTAATAACCACTTAACCAAGATATTGAAAGGTTTGGATTACTCGTTCATATATGGAGGGGTCCACTAGAGGATTCTCTTATAGAACATGTCTTGAATCTTCCTAACTTATATAATGAATAACACATATCTTAGGAATTTTCAAATAAACATAATAAAAATCAAATTAGATTATGATAATATTCCAAATTCCATGATCCATATTCAGAAATCAAACCAATGCGTCAAAATAATGTAAATTTAATGTGATTAAGACTTCCAATAATGATATATGTTTATTAAAAATGAGTTACTAAATTTGAATTATATTACCTAAAATTTCATTAAAATGACCTAAAAATAAGGTCTCTAAACTATTCAAAATACATTACCACATATAATGTCTTATGCTCAGTTATAGAAGTGAGCTGGAAAAGACCATTTTCTTCTGTTTCTATCTGAAAATTTTAAGGTCCTATCTCTAGATTTCTCACCCCAGTAGGTGAGGACTCGACAAGTGAATCCAACAAACCAGAGTTAAAATCCAGGTAGTGACATATTTCAATGGTATTGTAGTATGTATTGTTTAGTACTTTAGTAGCCATAACTGTTCATATACTTTTTATTTTGTGCTAATAGTTTGTTCCTCGAGTCCTTCATGGACTTCAGGCCACCCAAGGACATATTTCCAATAAGGGGTTTGTAAAAATTCAA
The DNA here is from genome assembly GCA_963277665.1 of Viscum album. Taxonomy (NCBI): domain Eukaryota; kingdom Viridiplantae; phylum Streptophyta; class Magnoliopsida; order Santalales; family Viscaceae; genus Viscum; species Viscum album. The sequence continues at coordinate 195,661,222 of OY728121.1, read as the reverse complement.
GGCCTTCAGGTTACCTCAAGGCCTTTGGTCCAACTAATGGCATTATGGGAAAATGAAATTCTGCTAAAATGGACAAGGAAGTCTACACAAGGAGTAGGTTCCAGATGAGGATTCATAAAAGGTTTATTCACTATAGTATTGAAATTGAATTTGGATGATTGAGAGGGTATGGAAAATTCTACCATGACTAGCCTATACATGAATAGGAATCCTAGCAACACAACCACACAACAGTGAGGAGTTAAATTCCTGATGTAGTTGTTGGGGAGGGGTTTTTCCAATTAGTGTGGGGCTAGATGAATTCATCTATGTCCTGTGGTTCATTTAATGTTATGATTCCTACGGGGAATTCTAGGGATCCCCTTCAAACATTAAAAGGGGTATTATAAAAAATGAATAAAAATAAGAATCCTTTCGTCCATTCATGCCATGTCATGGAAACAACCTAAGGAAATGTTACCTCTCTTAAAGATTAGAATTCCCTATAATAATAACATATAACATTCCAACCAAATTTAAAAAATACTTAATCCATCCATCACATGGTGTCGTGATATAATTAATGCCAAACTATTGAATTAAATGAAAAAAGATATCAACGAAATGCACAAGAGGAATAAAAATATACAACCAGTTCAATAAAAATAAAGAAATATAGGATAAACTAAAATGTATGAATCTAAAAAATCTGACAATTCTACATGTGACCAAAATTGACTTCTAATCCACCCTCATAAGAATGAATTGATGAAAGGAGAAGCTGGAATGTAACAAGATGGACATCCATTTAGTTATATCATATAACAAAATAACAATGACATCACAATTAAAAAATATTGAGTGTGAGCAACAAACATAGATGGATACATGCACATATTCTAAACAGGATCTAATTTCATGATTGAAACAAGTATATCTTTAAAAAAATACAATTTCATAAATATTTTTCATAAATATATGCTGATTTTTAAAACATTATCCCTTTTATTCTGCACAAAATTCATTCATAATAACATGAAAAAAACCGAAAAGTTTATGTGATAAAATAAAAACGCATATCCATTAATTATATGGTTATAATGTAATCATATATCCCAAAAATATCATCATTATAGTCATTATCATACAACCTTATATAAATAATCAGTGAGAAATATTCCAATTTAAAATCATAATGTGATAAAAATATATAAATTTCCAAGAACACTATATTTTGGGAAATATTCGATGGAAAAATATATAATATAAATAATTGTTTCAATACTAGATTTTTTTTGATATAATATATATCGAGTCATGTTTGAGTCTATCAATATCAAGAAAATAATCATTGGTGGTACCATACCCACTTAAGATTCCAATTTCTATTTCCCATCACACACAATGTTACAAATATCAAATTATTAACCAAATACATTTAAATCCTGTAAAAATAGTTTATAAATCATTTTTTAAATCTATTACCATCTACACTGGGGTTTGAAAAGCCCATTTCTAAATAAATGTAAAACTATAAAAAATACACCTGAAAAAAATTTAACATTCTGATATATAAATTTAAATAAATATGAAATCATTTAAATGAACAAATCGAAAAAAATTAGGATGAACGGTAATTAATTCATCAAATTAACCAATTTTTTAGTAGAACCTACCTAAAAACATTTATAATAGTAGTTGCCTTCAATATTTTGGGTTGGAAACCAAGAGATCAGCCTTCATAAGAGAAGGATATACAAGAAACTACAAAGGCTCTATATAAATAATTATTCAATGATGAATCCAAGCCAACATTTAAGGAATCATATTATACATGAGAAAAATTTCTAATGATCATGAAGGAATACACACATAGACATGTCCACCATAATAAACCTGATGGCTGATCGTAAACAAATGATCCAGAAGGAATATAAAAATAAAAAATCACCTAGGGAGGCTCCACGTCAAGAGAAGGAGGTTCAATGATTGAATTATATCAATATCACTCTTACGACACCTTCAACACCAATTCTCTAGATAATTAACTTTCATGTAGTACCATTACACGTTAGGTAATCCACCACGGTTGAAAATAAGGAATAATGAATCTAATTTTTATTAAAATCATATTTTTGATGGTTTCATGTTGTGAAACTATAACACTATGTTTATTTGTTTCAATGAACTATATTTCCTCAAATCATCTATTAAGTCAGAAGTTCATATTGTTTAACCCCCTTACAATTCATGAAAATCTCTAACAACCTTTAGAAACTAATGGTTTAAGAAGAAAATCTCAATAATCCAATACGATGGTTCTTCAAAATCACGATTAATACAACCAATACATTGAAATATTTATACTTGAAATAAACTAATTCTAACAAACATACATCCCTAAACATTTTTTTATTTCCCCCATAACATAAACTCTTACCCTGAGAAGCTAGAAAATTCCCCCAAATATGTAAGATAAAAAATCACGAATAATGGATTACCATCATTTAATAATGGGGTGTTATTGAGAAGACAGATATATTACAATAATGTATGGTAATAATCTATATTAAATCTAAGGTGTAAAATATTGAAAAAAATTATCCCTGATTTAGACATATTATAAATTATTTTTCATAATTATTTTGTTTACACCTGTGATTATATGTTCTCACGCTCTGGTTTTTGCTTTCAGTTTATTGATGGAACCCAAATGAAACGTATTAATGATAATGGTGATTGAAAATTCAATAACTATCCTCTTGAGAAACCATATTTAATTGAATATAAAATGAAAAATATAGTTTTTATAATTACTAGTATCTCTCAATCATTGAGTCCTAATAATCAAACAAATGTCAAAAGGCGGAAAAAATATTCTGTAATGTCTATTAGGAGTTGACATCCACATTTTTTTGTGGTCCCACTAATCCAAATTCCAAAGTTAAAATGGATTACTACTACACAAAATATGTCTTCTATTCTATAGTGTTCAGAAGATGAATATGTTATTTTAGATATTTGACAATTGGAAGTTAAATTGAATCAATGGGGGAAAATTGGTTTGAATATATGGAATCATTAATCAATTGAAACCATTTATTTGGATGATTTTAGAATCTTATTTTTTTCAATAAGTACAATCCTTAAATTACTTAAAAAAATCAAAAATAATTTCAAGATTTATATATGAATGTTGGTGAATATATTTGTATAAATTTGGATACTATTGCATATCTTATGAGGTATTCCTTGTGTACTGTCATCCATAAAAAAATTTAGGTTGATCAATTCATTTGTTGTCAAAAACAAATTAAATGAAGGTTTTTATACATAATGGATTTATCTATATATGAATAAATCATTTTATGTGCTATCAATGTTGAAATGGATATTGGCGTTACACATCAGTCTAACTATATCGATATGAATATATAATTGAAATTTAAAGGAAGTTCTTAAAAAATAGAGAGAATTATATGAGCCTACATAAATAATTGAAGAAAGGATCATGCATGAAATTTTCATAATGGTTTGGGAAAATGTTTTATTTGAAGAAAAGATATTCATCGGGTAATTGAAAGGTTTTTTGATGAGATGATGTTTTATACTTATGTGTGTAAAGAGAAATATTCATTGAATAAATCAAAAAAAACTCCAATGATTCCAATGAATGGAATATTGAAATTATACTAACCAGTTCTCCAATATAATGGTTAATTATGATATCCACTTCCAATATCATATTAATATAATATACAATGGGAAATATCTTATCATCATTATTTCTGATGAGGGGTACAATATGGACATTGTGAAATGTACATGTAGTATGAACTCAATTATTATATGATGAATTAGAATTTAAAACCCTTAATTGAATGATGAACACATATATGGCCTATGTTTTTTATTTGGTAGATGTATATGGGAATTTTATTCATGAAAATATTTTTATTTTACCTCTGGATTAATGTGGTGATATTTTTGAAATTGATTGGATTTGTCTACATAAAATCCACATTAGTTTGTAAGGAAGGGAAATCATGTTTTATATTCCTACGTAACCTATGGCCATAGAAAATTACGATGAAAAATGTAAACATCTATAGGAAAAAATAATTCATTCAATAGGTATTTATTCCTTTAAAAAAATTCGATTTTTAATCAAATGGTTGGGGAGAATATCAACAATGATGATATTCCAACAGAGAAAGTGTTTTTTGATATCTATTTGGATGAGTTTCTTAGTCATCCACTGAATCCTGATGATGTATACATAAAAAAATCAATCATAGTTCTACACCTATTTTGATTACTATATTTAGAATAGACACTATTTACTTGGAATATTAGAGAAAAACACTCTTATAGAATCTTGATTTTTGATTTATTCAGCCATGTGTTCCACATTTGGGGAACCATGTATTTTTAATTAGAAGAATTATGAATCAATGTGAAATTGATTTCATTATTGAAAACATAAAAAATAACAATAAAAATTGTATCCTCTACCCAATATTGATGACTTTTCTAATGAAATGCACATAAATCAATACTTTTATAGGATTGGTCTTCTTTCAAGATATCATCAACTATGGGTCAAGATTTTTTCTATACCCATGATAATATTCCATGCAATGTATTGAATATAGGAATTTATATTGATTCCATTTGGTCGACAAAATTCTAACATTGTCTTCATTATTTTATAAATAGTATATATATATATGATTTATTGATCATTTTATCATATTATAAATAGAAAATATTATTTTCATTTCATTGAGAATCGAATAACATAAATGGCACCTGTGAATTATTCTATACACCCCATGGAAGTAGAATCTATATGAAAAATTTACAAAGTTTGATTATTTTTCTATAAAAATGATCATTTATAGATCTTATAATATAAATATATGGTATATATATAGACACATTAATGATTAAAGTTAATTAGTACTAGAAAAGACAAACTACTATGACTGAGATCAATATGATTCCTCATTTGGATGGATATTTTCAGCACATTCTGGTAAATTCTTCAAAAATATCTTACCCACAAACCAATCTAACTTATAGGGGAGACATACCCATTTGGATAACTGGATGTGAGGAATATTTAATATAATTTAATAGAAGGTTATATTGATCACATGTTCTTTTGATTTAATATATTATATATGGTGTTTCCATATTTTATGTAGTGTTAATTAAGGGAATGGGGTGTGTTATAATGTGGAATTATATTATGATATCTTATTCTACATGAAAACTGATGGTTCATGAGAAAAATTACCCCACTCATTATTTGGGGATAAAAGAATAAATTATTTCATCAAAGATATGGGTAAATTATATATAGAAAGAAATATTTAATATATATACTATAATAATATTTTATGTTATTTGTAAGCCTAAGAAGACTTGTATATGATATAGAGAATATGGTTGGATCTAATTAAATATTATGAGAGCTCAACAAATTACCACCCTTTGAAGGAATACAAGGTGGATAATGGTTTAATCTGATTTAACCATGGTAGAATATATATGATTAATATTACAAAAGATACAATATATATGTATTTTCCAGGAATGAATATGTATATCAAAAAGGATTAGGGAAGATATTATCATTTTCCAATGAGTGTTAACCATCTGTCCAGTTCAGTATATAGGAAACACAATCAACATATATAAACATTCAGTTGATGGTGATAAATTTCATGGGATTAACAATGATTATGATAGAATGATAGGTTTTGATAATTGTTTATGTATTATTTCCATACCATATTTGACGATGGATCCATCAGATGATGTTTCTTATTAATCAACAACAGTTCTTCCTATTAGTAAAAATATATATTGTGACATGAAATATAGTCTATGGAGGGACACCATGATGAGAGATATTATAGTGTATTTTTCACAATTTTATATATTACCTTATGATATGGTCGAGAGACATAAGACTACGGTTGGGTTATAAACATTAGGTATAAAAAATGGAAATATGGAAATATCACCTTGGATTTTCTGCATGGACTACCTGAAATTTGTGAAGGATATAATGCTATTTGGATTACAATTGATCACTAGTGAAATTCATAACACTTCATTTCAATAAGGCAATAATTATATAATGTTAATATTTTAATTATTTATATAAAATAATTGGTGAGGTTTCTTGAAGTACCACATTATATTATACATTTTCAGGATTCGAGGATGACAATGATTTTTTTAATGTATTTTGAAGGATATGGATAAAGAGTAGTTTTTTTATACCACATACCATCACTAGAAATTTTATTAAATTATATAACCATTCCAACCCTATAGGTTATTCTAATATCGGATTAGATCAACACCATCATATAGAAAATAATTTATACCATAACAACATTCACATGGGAAATTATATTTTTCTATATGAATCCAAATATGGAAATATTTGTAAAACATAAACATGATGGGATGATATTTTATGAATATAGAAATTAGGAACTATTATATTAGATTATATACTAATGATTGTTATATCCATTAAAAACACATTATTGATGTCGAAGTCGACAGAAGCGGTTTGATAGGTATCATCAGTGGGATCTATAATTTAATGATCATGAGATCATTTTCTATTAGATTCTCTAAAGAATAATGTTTTGAAATTTGAAAATATTCTATAGATGATCCCTAGTTATATTTCCTCTTTCTATAATCTTAATTATGTAAGGATTGTATATTATTTCTAGGAACACTAACTGAACCCACATCAAAATAATGATGGGTTCCAAGTATCTATATAGATGTACTCAATACCTAATACATCACATGTAATAAAAATAGTGGTTATACCACTAAATAGTTATCTTTCATATGAAAAAAACTATTATAAATCATGAATCATTATGCTAAAGTTCATCAAAATAAGGACAATATCATGGTTAATGTTATCAAGATGATTCCAAATTTATAAAAATATATATGAGATCCCAAAGGGAAAATTACATACATTTGTTAACATAAATTTAAGAGTGAAATTATTATTAATTTGTGTATAATTTAACCCCATAAAATTTCATGGTATATTTATTTTTGAAAAGAATTAATGTCTTTGAAAGATTGTGAGACTTACCATCCAATTTTTGGACATAGAATACCATTATAAACTTGAAATTAATATATTCGGGATGAATAATTGTAAGTATTTAAAAAAAAAAACGGTTTACACATGTATAAGAAAAAATTTTCATATCAATTAAATATAAATGATTTTATAAATTCATGTGAAAATAAATTACTATTTTTCTAAAAAGTTTTTTTAATTAGTGAATTTATTTTCACAATTAAATAACTTAATTGATATTTTTAATGAATTTAATGAAATTTATATTTAATTTATTAATTTCTTTTACATTCATCTATTATTTTCTCTTGGAATAAGATAAGGGTATGCCTATTATTATACATTATATAACTATTTTTCTAAAAATATATTTCACACCATTTTGTATAACTATAATGAAGTTAATTTTCACATATATTTAATATTTTTTTCAATATGATATAAACTTTTCATATAAAATACATATAATTATCATGGAGTGATTTTTTGTGAATTTTATTAAAATAATAATTTTTGGAAGACTAGTGAAAAAAATTTAATTTTATTAAATCAATTATTTGAATTTAAATGATTTTAAATGTATATTTTTTTTATAAAATTGTTAACATAGTAAAATTAGTTCAATTAAATATTTATTTGTCTAATTTATTCAATTTTATTCAAATATAATTTGACGTATGATTTAGAATCATTTTATAATGAAGAAATCATTTCCATGGAAAATAAATTTTCGTCATGTTTGCATATTTAGTTTTAAATTAATTTATGAGACTTGGGATAATTGAATATGATAAAAATAATTCCATATTTTCATAAATACTAATTAATATTAAAAATTATTGGAAAAATTGTTTTTTTAATTAAAAATAGAAAAATAATAAAAATATAATACCATGATTAATGTTGAAACTATTTTGCCAGGGCTTAATCAATATTGTTAAGGGTAAAAATGACCTCATAAGATACTAAAAATACCTATGTTAGTTTCATTATTATATAAAAAAATATAATATATTTTTGAGCCATATTACAATAACATTATGAGACATTATTTTAATTCATCAAAAATCACTACTATACAACCCACCTCAATTATTAAGGGGAACCCCCACCCCATAATTATTAATACCTATTATGAATTTTATCTCAAGAAAAGTAAAATTATCCCATATAAAATATAATAAAATAATTTTTATAATTACTATTATTCCTATAATACCCACCCTAGGTCCATTGTAAGACTCTCAAATGTGGTTTTCTCACTAAATGTAATTCTCTACTATAATCTATTTATTTTTTACTTCTTCTTTTACAACCTAAAATTTTTTCTCTAGAATTTTTATTTTATAATAAATGTATATAGTATGTACTGATATCTTAATATTATTATATAATAATAGATATTTATCTCATATTCAATTAATGGGGAAACAAAATCGTCGATTTTGTGGATGACGAACGATTGTCTCACGAACTGATGTAAATCATTTTCCCCCATCACCTCGACCAGATGGATATAATGTTGTGTTACATATATATATATATATATATTTTATTTATTAAATAATTATATAAAAATAATTTAATATATTATCAACCCCCTTACTATTCATTCTATTAGAAAATTATAATGTCACACGTTTTTACGTGTATACTACCGCCTCTACGAAGCGATGCAATTTGGTTTTAACTTCCCATTTTTTGAGGATTTTAATAAGGGTAAATTTAATATATATATATGTTATATATGATATATAAAATTTTATTTAATGGTTATTTAATATTTATCTTTCTTTCTATTCATGAGTTGAAAAGTGAAATCGAAGTTCAGGATTATGAACAATATAAAATCTACATGATTGATGTTTTTAATTTTCATTTACCTATCGTTTATTTATTGATAAAAAAATAAAAATAGTTAATACATATTATAATTATGTAATTATTATAATTATGGATATTATGGAATCATTAACGATTTATAATTACCTAAACTGCAGACGCAAAACAGTCATGAAAAATGAAATTTTAAACAACTGAAAATATTGATTTTAAAAATATATTTTCATAGAATGATGGTTAAATAGAAGTTGATAATTTATGATATTATATGTTTTTAAATTAGTATTGTTAAAAATTGTAACAAATTCATATTTTTTATATATGATAGTATATTGATTTCAAAAAATGTTTAACTTGTGGTATTATATATTCATGGTAGTTTTACTTCACTAAGACACATGTAGTGTTAACCACTTGTGTTGTTTATGTGGTGTATATAATTTCTATGAGTTTATTTTTTGATATTACCTATTATAATTATAGGTATATGTATCAATATAATTTTATATCATTCTGGAGTCCTTTATTTTAATATTACCAATGTGGTATGGTCTTTATAACATAATATCATTGTTTACAAGGATTATTTGTGACCATGTTTCTAATTATGATTAATTTTAATATACCTCTTAATAAAAACCAAAATATAATTATCCTTTTGTTTTATTATGATAATACATGTTTAACTTTCATATTCTTCTCTATATGTACATAATATTTCAAAATAATATTTCTAAATAAATACCAAATTTATTTTTTTCCCTTCTGTCGATGCTATTTTATCTCAAATATCCATGTCTCCAAAATTTATTTTCATTAATATTTATAATATTATGGTCTGATTAATATTTTTATTTCTTAACATTTTTCAAATTTTATAAAAATTTTATTTAGAGAAATATTCTTTTTTTACTAAAAAATTTACTTCATAATTTTTTAAAAAATATGATTTGAATGTTTTTTAAATTATATTGTATGACTAGAATTTATGACTATCTTTACTACTCGAATAATGGATATCACATTAAAATTTTCATCTTTATTTTCATTGAAAATGATTGAATTCAAATTTTCGATATTTTTCTACATTAAATGTGTGATTCCATCGTGAAAATTGATTTTTACCAAATAAAATGTCCCATTTTATCTTTAATGGAATTTTACATCTATGAAGAAATCATTTGATGATAAAATTATTTCAATCGGATGATTACCCAATAGTACAATCTTTTTTTATGGATGGTCCATGCGTATGTTTGAAATATTTTCACCTAACCCATTCTTTTTACCAGTGTTCTGATATGATTAATCAGATAAATGATTTTGAAACCCCATTTTATCAATTACTTATTCCATGATTAAATGATTATTAAACTAATATTATAAAAAGTATATGGTATGAGAATAGTTCATGATCATGTTGGATAGATCTATGTGATTTTAAAATTTTGATATGTCATCCCTGAATTATATATCCCTCTAACTCATTAGGTAAATATAGATTTCAAAGAAGATAAATCGGATTGGAATGGGGAGTGAACCCAATTTAGAAAGGGACACATTCCACTATAATATTTTTTGGAGGGAACCATGATTATTATGATTGTTTTTGTGGTGAACACAATCCAAAATAATAGTCTATTAAATATCATATTACAACTATTGAAATGAATATTAATACTTATGTTTCATCAATAAAATAACCTCTTATTTATATGTTAAACTATAATGAATCATTTTAATTGATTAGTTTATGATTACTGTATTTTAAACTACACATTAATATTAAATGAATATAAATTATGATCTAATATATGAATGGAATATTTTTAACATTTTATCACCCTATTCTAATATCATTATAGGCATGTCATTTATATGTGATCATTGATCTCTCTAATTTTTACCATTATTGAGAACCAAATATCACCCTTTAAATTTTTTAATTTATCAATGGAATGATGAATTTTATTATTTGTGATACGTCTATGAGGGGCGATAGTTATTAATAACTCATTGGGAGATGAGGTAGTTCACGGATGAACATGTTTGTATGTTCCCAATTTTACAATGACAATATACTTATTTGACTCTAGCATGAATTACATAGTTATTATGATAAATATTCATCAATTAAGATGTGATATATGTGTATGAAACTTATAGGTTACTAACAAATTCCCATCCAAGAGGTACAATTTCATCTGAATGAATGAAATTCATCCATTATAGATGCTAGTTTATTTATCATATATTGGACACACATCATATGATCATCATTTTATCCCTATTAGATGTGGGAAATGTGTTGTATACTAGAGGTAGATTCTCAATAATCAGTAGGAAACATGTCCAATACAAATATAATATTCTTAATTATATTAATAAAATACATATAATTTTGGTGGTATTATCATAATATTTGTTGTCAATGTTTCAAATTTTTGGGATAATGTCCCAATATCATATGTGGATTGTGTGTCACATTTAGTATAAATGTCTTGATATCAAAATTGGGTAAAACATCCCATAATTTATTGTAACACCCCAAGATTCCATGGAATGCTTCTCTTCAAATAATAGAGTAGCGGGTGTTGTATGCAACTTTGAGTTCTAACACACACCACAACTAATCAAACTGGCCGTTATGAATAATAATACCCACTTTTTAAAATTTTATAAATTTTATCTTTAAAAATGGAATTCATTTTTGGATTTTTAATATTGAATTTTTCTTAGTGTGAATTTTTAGTATTTTTCTGAAAACATTCAATTTTTAATGAATAGTAAAAAACACTGAGTTATAGTTTAAAACCGAATTTTTATTTAAATAATTAATTATTTTATTTAAATTTATTTATGGTAAAAATAGATACATAATATATATATATATTCTCAATGTAATTCATTGGAGTTAGTTTATAATAATTTTTTATATATAAAATGTTTATTGAACTTTTCACCGTCTTTTACCCACCTCCTAGGAGAATTTACAAAATCAAATAAAACATAATTTTACGGCTTCTGTGAATGTAATTTAAAAAACCCATGATAAATGGTTAATATAAAGGTGTAAAATGTTGTTAAATAAGATAATCATAATTTTTTGTGAATAGTAACTTTTTAGTTTTATTTACAGCAGTTAAAATTAAATATGGCCATTAAGGGGAAAATGATATTATTATTACCATAAAACACGTCAAAATTTTATCTTCTAAGTATAATTCGACCAAAAAATCCATTGGAATAAATTATAAACCATTCTGGTCCAAATGGATTAGATTAGGACATTTATTATTATTTAATACAAAGTATAATTAAAAGAGTTAAAATCAATGTTTAATAACTAAAACATTTTTAATATTGGGTTATACATAATATTAAATAAATTATAAATATTCATTAGAAAGATTAAAATATTTAATACATAATGGAATTTTATTTATAATTTTTAGACATTAAATAATGTAATTAATTAATGACACAATGGTGATGTAGTAATGACCTGATTAATGAAATATTAAAATAATTGATATTAAAAAGCTCCAAAAAATGTAATTTAAGTCTTTTTATGAATTCCACTAATTTTTTAGGTTAATATGACATGTTAAAAATAAGAAAATTAATTTTTTTAGAATTAATAAAGATGTTAAGATTTTAACAAAAATCAGTTATTCAATAGTGTCAAGATTGCCTTAATGGAGTATTTAAAACAAATATTATATTATTAATTTATATTATATTTCTAAAAATCTATGGATAGTACAAATAATATAGATAAGGTTATATATGTTAGTAACTAACCACTTGGGTTTGTCTTGTATTGTTATAGTAAGTTTATTAACCATATAAAATAAAAATACAAAGAGACATGGTAAATGTTAAACAATTTAACTAAGAGTTAAATATGAATTATAATGTTAATATTGTGTCCCAACATGTATAAAATCTATCGGTTCAAAGGATATCGACCCATGCCCACCTTATCATCGTAATATGTCACTATGGAGTAATTATAAACCTAATATGAATTTATTAAAAAATAATATTTTATGTTTTTCATAACGTGCCCCTCAACCCTCTTATAAAAGGGAACTGCCCCTTCACTAAAATTCATTACATCAAAGAAATTTGGATTGGCCAAACCCTGCCCAAATATCCTCTCTCAACTTCCCTAACTTCATATTCAATGCCTTACTTTAGTCATAAATCCTACTTAAGGATCCCTTTAGATCAAATCAAAAGGAAGAACCCGAAGAAGATGTAAAAATATCACCACATCTTTCAAGTTCCTTTCTTCTTCCACTTCCTTTTTTTGGTTGTTTCCATTAAAAGATAATAGCTGTAGTATATTTTATATAGTGTGATTTTATTATCAATTTCCTACATCCAAATTCATTATTCTATCCATCCCTTGAATGACATGTCACCATACGTGCTTACGTACGACTTACCGTCTCCACGTTGTGCTATAATTTTTATTCAATACATTATTATCTGGATGGACATAATAATGATGTGTTATAAATTTAAATAATAAATGTAGCATGATAATTATTCTTTATATATGATACACCATCCACTTATATATTATTTTAATATCAAAATAATGATATTGTCGCTCGTGCGTACGTACAGACAACTATCTCCAAGGACATGAAAAGATTCATTCCCCATTGTATCCATTCAAGACTAATTTTCATTTGTTGATTAAAAATAATGTTTAAGTATTTTATATCATTCTTGATATGGATAAGGAAGAACCTATGGATAAAAACACGGCTTATGTAATAAAAAATATAAAACAAAATGTGTAAGTGAACACCCAAAACAACAATAATAATAAAATATTATTAACGAAGAAAAATTAAAAGATCATATATGATATAATATTTATGTATATGATTCTTGAATAATTTAATAAAAATGGGTAACTATTATATAGGAGGATAACATACCCTCAACCTAGGAAAATTACAAGGTAATGGTTAATTTCACAATCTCTTTATTATCTGACGTTAATTTTATGTAAGTATCTACTAGTACATCTTTATCATTCACATATATGATTCATAAAAATGTATTTGAAAATATTATTACTATTTTATTGACTATGGATTAAAGTCATTTATACCCTTTTTTGAATTTTTATAAGATATTTAAAAATGAATCTTTCTGTCATTTTCCAAACAAGGTCCTTTTTAACCATTTCGATAGAATTAAGGTAAGAATGTCATTTTTCACATATATGGTGGGTGTGGCTATTTTAAGCTGTTATAAAATCATCAAAGCATCACTTACACTCTTAAAAGAATATTTCCAAATTAAATGTTTTCTTTTATAATTACGATACTTTTAAATGATTTCAAAAAAGATACATTTCTCTCAAATAGTTTTGATTTGATCAATGTCAACATCCATTGATGGATTTTAAGCTTATTTGAAGTTAATTTATTATGAAACAAAAAAAATATTGTATTGAAGGTTTTGTGATTTTTTTGACTGGGGATGTGTTATTTTTACACCATTCATGGTTTGTGGAGAAATTATTGACATTTCATATGATAGTTTTAATACTAAGGTTTATGTTTTGTTTAAACCTGATCATATGTTGAATTCATTGGACATTGTAAGTGATGGGTGGATCCCGCTATAGCTCCTCGATGCATCGGTAAGTCTCATGAAACATACTAGTTTCTTGGAACATGGCTTTGAAAAAATTGTATTTTTATTTTTCACACACGGCCTTGACTATGTGTTTATGATAATCTGGCATTATGTGTTCCATCATTATGAAAGTTGTTATTAATATTGAATGTTATTATTCAACTATTATATTGTCCATGTGAATAAGTTAATGGAATTTTTTCATTTCATTTTTTCCATATTATTATGTAGTTCATGTTTAAAAGGCTTTTGTTTTAGTTATTGATTTACATAAATATTTATACTTATTTTTGAACGTTTCCTCTATCTTATTATCCTTAATGAGCATCTGAGATCACCCCATTCTATGTTTTATTTTTCCCAGGATGTGAAGAAGTCTTTTATGACTGACCTGTAGGAATAGTCTGAGGTGATATGAGTGCAGACTATGGAGACAATGTTGTTGTATTTTTTTCACATTATGAAGTAATGTATGACTTATAAATGTATCTAGTGTTCAAAGGCGACTAAACTAATTGGCCTTTCGATACATGATCTATTATGATCTTGCCAATGTCATGTAATAATCCAGCGACTCTAGGTAACTAGGGTCGGGGCGTTACATTTGGTATCTGGGAATTTTAGTACAAACCTTTGAAGTAGGATTTAGATAAACATTGATTAGAGAAGATAGACCTAAGATGGAATTTGAGGATTAGTATAGAATAAAATATTATAATTGTGATATTGAAGAGATTTTGTGAGTTTTCCAAGAAATACGTCCACGTCTGGATACGAGAAGGTAGAGGCGACTCTGGCACAAATGTACCTAGGGGTAAAACTTAAAAAAACCGGTTTGATATAGACTCAAAAGGAATTTGTGCATGGCAACGGGCCTGGAAGCACTCTAGGTTACGACACTCCCTGGGGATATTCTTAGGGTAATTCTCATTTTCATTACAAACCATTATGAAGATTTTTTTAATATATACTTTCTAAAAGAATTTTTTTTTTGATTATGGATTATATCCATAAACTGTTCAATTTATGGTAAGTGTTTTACATGTTTGGATTTATGAATTTCGATTCATAAACTATTCTGGTGTTTTCCATTGTATAGAAATGGCTCCTAGTGGAAGGACTAGAAACTATATCAATGAACACACTCAATGTTTTGATTTCCCTCATGCTCAAGATAATTGTAGTGGAGATGGGGATGAAACTGGTGCTGATCATCTAATCACCATTCTGGGACAACTCACTCAGGTAATGAATAATAACACTACACGTATGGAGTACCCCGATCTGCAATGTGGAGGATCAATGTTAGATAAATTCATCAGGAAACAACCACCAAAATCCAATGGGGGTACAAATCCACTAGTAGCTGATCAATGGATACATTCCTTAGAAAAATATTCCACGCCTAGTGGAGTAGCGAAATGGAAAAAGTTGTTATGGAAGTTTACCGCCTCACTGGAGATGCTGATCAATAGTGGTCAATGATTCAAAACACGAAGGAAGATGATGAAGTATTAAATATGGAATGGAGGGAGTTTAAATATATTTTATTAGAAAAATAATTTCCTTATAACCATCGAGCAGATATGGAAAGAAAATTTCTAAGTCTGAGGCAATTGGAGGATGATAATGTTTAAAAGTATGAGTCTAACATTACATGGTTAGAAAGGCATGATACAAATTATATACGTCACCTAAGAAGTAAGATTGATCATTTCTTTGATGGGTAAAAACCATTTTTCCATCGAGCATTAGTCTCACAATCCTTCTCGTAGTACAAAGATATTGCCTCATGTGTTATCAAGACAGGAAAGGAATTCTATAAGTCTTACAACATTAAAATAATGAAAGAGAAGGAGAGATCTGCTAATCACTCTAGAAATGGAAATAAGGGGAATACGTGAAAAGTTGAATATCAATATTGTAGTAAATGTGGGAAGAAGCACCATGGTACTTTCTTGAAGGTAATGAGTGTCTGTTACATGTGTGGTGAAAAATTCCACAAAGCCCGTGATTGTAATGGATAGAAAGAAGCTACCAATGATAAATGCTAAAATTTCACGGAGATGGGACATTATGCAAATGAATTTCCTATGTTTCAGGGGAACATACCTCAAAAACGCCAAGGGATCAAGGCCAAGCTTATGATATTACTACTTCCGAGGTAGAAGCTCCGAAAGATGTGGTGGAAGGTAATTTAATGGTTTCCTCAATTTTAGGAAATACTTTCTTCAGTTCTAGATCATCGCATTGTTTAATATCTTCCCATTTTTCTAAGAAAATTAGGTATTTATAATTTTATTTAACAAGAGAGTTGTTAATTAAAACTTCTAAGGGAAGTACCATTGCTACAAAGTTCTCTGAACCAGTTCCCCTTAGAGTATAAAAATGTTCTTTATCTGATGATACCATCTTCATACCTAAGATCTTGTTTGATATAATTCTTAGTTTGGATTGGAATTTGGACCATTATGCAAAGATTTATTGTAAGTATAAGGATGTTACGATTTTTGATGATGATAATAAGGATCACCTTATCTTTAGAGAAGAATCATCACCTCTTAATTCTTAACTAGATCCACCCCAAGTAGATCAATTAAATTCAATTATTATGGAGGAATATAATGAAATAACTTTGTTTTAGGAAAGTAATGTTAAAATAGTGGATGTACCTATTGTTAAAGAATATGTTTATTTTTTCCCAGAGGATTTACCTGGACATCCTCCAGAATGAGAAATTGAGTTTTCCATTAACCTAATTCCCGGTTCAAGGCCTATATCGAAGACCCCTTATAGAATGGCCAATGTGGAATTAGTTGAACTAATGAAACATCTTGAGTAATTGAGAAATAAGTTATTTATATTCCATAGTGTTTCTCCATGGGGAGGCCCTGGAATTTTTTTAGAAGAACGATGGATCTATGAGGTTATGTATCGACTACATGGAGATCAATGAAATAATAATAAAGATAAAGTATCTCCTTCCATGAATTGATGATTTATTTGAACAACTGCATGGAGAACAATACATTTCAATGATTGACCTTCGATATAGATACAATCAGTTGTGTTCGAAGAAGGAATACATTCCAAAAAAACATTTCTAACTAGTTACGAGCATTATGAGTTTACAGTAATGCTTTTTGGATTGACTAACGTACCCTCTGTCGTCATGGATCTACTGAACAGAGTTTTCAAGGAATATCTCGATGATTTTCTAGTTTTATTTATTAATGATATCTCGGTATACTCCAAAAGGTATGATGATCCTGAAAATCACTTGAAGATTATCTTTAAAACTCTAAGAAGACATGAATTATACGGGAAGTTTAGGAAGTGTGAGTTCTGGCTTAAGGAGATTTCTTTTCTTGGCCATATTGTCTCAAAGGATGGAATCTATGTTGATCCATCTAAGACAAGAAAAATCCCTGAATTTCCAGCACCAACGAGTATAAATGAGGTATGTTGTTTTATTGGTTTAGCTGGTTATTATCGACGTTTTGTCCAGAATGTTTCCCGATTTGATATCCCATTAACAAATCTCACATGTAAAGTGGTTAAATTTTATTGGACAAAATATTGTGAAGAATATTTCAATGAACTGAAGAGAAGATTAGTCAATATCCTATATTGACTCTACCATTAGGTAATGATGAGTTTTTTATTTATAGTGATGCTTCAAAGAATGGAATTGGTTGTGTCCTTATGCAGAATGATAGGATTATTGCCTATTAATCACGATAGCTAAAAATTCTAGAGCAAAACTATCCTACTCATGATCTTGAGTTAACAACTATAAACTTTTCTTTGAAGATATGGAGACACTATCTATATGGTGAAAATGTGAGATTTATACTGATCCTATGAGTTTGAAGTATATTTTCTCATAGAAAGGACTCAACATGAGGTAAAAGATATCGCTTAAACTACTTGAGGATTATGATTTCATGATACACTACCACCCGGGGAAGGAAAATAAGGTGGCAGATGCTTTGACCAGGAATGATCATGGTGTTTTAAACAAGATTAGAGTTGAAAGGTATCCTATTTTCATGGATCTAGTAAAGTTTGATATGGGAATAACCATCAAAGGTGAAATATCTATTCTTTTTCTAATGGATTCCATACCGTGTTACTAGAAACGATAAAGAGTTCTCAAACTGAGGATGAAGAGTTTAAAAAAAATATTAAAGCTATGAATGATGGTAGATTGAGTGACTTTGGGTATGAAGATGGAATTTTGAAATTTGGGAAGAGACTTTGTGTTCCCGATATACCTGATCTAAAAAGGGAATTGTTGGATGATGCTCATAGTTACAATTACACTATACACCTTCGGAACACCAAAATGTATAGGGATTTGAATGAAGATTTTTGGTGGGACAACATGATAAGGGAGATTTATGATTTTGTGTCAAGTTTTATGGTTTTTCAACTAGTGAAAGCTAGATGGCAACAGCCTGGAAGAGTCATGCATCCTCTTCCTATACTAGAGTGGAAATGTGATAATATTACGATGGTATTTTTCATGGGACTACCAAAGACTCCTAGAAGGAATGATGCAATATGGGTCATTGTTGATCGTCTTACCATGTCATCACATTTTCTTGATATAAGAGAAGATCTAACACTTGAACATCTAGAAAGACTATATATTAATGAAGTTATGAGATTTCATAAAGTACCACTATGGATTGTTTCTTATCATGATCCATGTTTTAAATCATAATTCTGGAAAAGTCTTCAGAAATCCATGGATACTAAACTTCGTTTGAGAACTACTTACCACCCCCAAACTGATGGATAATCAGAACAGTCTATTCAAACCATAAAAGACATTTTGAGATCATTCTCTCTTGTCTTTATGGGTATATGGGGTCAATATTTATCTCTGGTGGAATATTCATATAACAATAGCATCCATTAAAGTATTTAGATGGAACCATATGATGCATTATACGGATATAGATGTCGCACACCAACCTGTTGGGATGACGCTGGTGAAAGAAAACTAGTAGGCCCAGAACTGGTGGAGGAAATGACGGAAAAGGTGGAGGTAATCCAAATCCACATCAAAGCTACACAAAGTATGCAAACGATTTATGCCGACATCCGAATGAAGGATTTGGAATTTCTGGTAGGATATCATGTTTTCTTGAAAGTATATCCATCAAAGGGAGTTATACGTTTCGATAAGAAAGGTATATTGAGTCCCAGGTACATCAAACCGTTCCAAATTCTAGAACAAATTGGGGCTATAGCATACCATTTGGCAATTCCATCAAATCAATCCAACGTTCGCGATGTGTTCCACGTATCATTATTGAGAAAACACATGCCTGAACCAACGCATGTACTCACATATGAGAAATTTGAACTAGAACCCGATCTGACTTATTACGAAGACCCCGTCAGAATTCTTGATACAAGAGACCAAGTGCTGAAAACCCGGATGATTCGTCTATTAAAAGTTCTATAGAGAAACCATTAGATGGAAGATGCAATGTGGGAATCTGAGAAACTTATGATGAAGAACCACCTGAGTCTTTTTTTCAGTAATATTCTAGAAATTTTGAGGATGAAATTATTTGGAGGGGAGAATGTAAAACCCCAAGCTTCCATGGTACACTTCTCTTTTAATAATATAGTAGCATGTGTTGTACGCAACTTCAAGTTTTAACACACACCACAACCAATCACACAATCCGTTCTGTATAGTAATAACTAGTTTTTGAAATTTTACACATTTTATCCTTTAAAATGGACTACATTTTTGGATTCGGAATATCGAAATTTTCTTAGGGTAATTTTTTGTTATTTTCTGAAAACATTCAATTTTTGATGAATAGTAAAAAAATGTGTTATAGTTTAAAACAAGCTGGTTATTTAAATAATTAATTATATTATTTATATTTAATTAAGGTCAAAATAGATACATAATTTCTATATAAGCTCAATGTAATTCATTGGAGTCAGTTTAGAATAATTTTAGAAATATAAAATTTTATTGAACTCTTCACCGTCTTTTACCCAACTCCTAGGAAAATTTACAAATTCACATAAAACATAATTTTACCGCTTCTATGAGTGGGATTTCCAAAATCTAAGAGACACGGTTAATATCAAGGAGTAAAATGTGGTTCAATATGATAAAAATATTGTTTGGTGAATAATCACTTTTTACTTTTGTTTACCATGGTTAAAAGTAAATACGGTAAATAAGGGTAAAAAGGATATTATTATTACCCTTACACATGTACTAATTCAATTGGATAAGTATTATCCAACCTGAAACAACCTTAGAAATAAAATATGAACCACATTTGTCCACTTGTATTTGATTAGGAAATTTATTGTTGTTTAATTCAAAGAAGAGTTAAAAGAGTTAAAATCAATGTTTAATAACTAGTTTTTAATATAGTGTTTTACATAAGATAAATTCGATTATAAATATTCATTATAAATATAATAATATTTCCTACATAATTGTGTTTTATTTATAATTATTAAACTCTAAATAATTTAAATTATTTATGACACAATGGTGATGCAGTAATTACCTAATTAATGACATAATAAAATAATTGTTATTATAAATATCCCAATAAATGTAATTAGAGACTTTTTATGAATTAAACTAATTTTATAGGTTAATATTACATGTTAGGATCACCTAAATCAATTTGTATCTAATTAATGAATTTTTTAATACTTAAAAAAATCATTTATTAAATACTGTCAAAATTGACATAAAGGAGTATTTAAAACAAATATTATATTATTAATTGATATTATATTCCTAAAAATTTTATGTTCAGCCAAATAACATAGATAAGGTTATATATATTAATAATGAACCACTTGGTATTCTTTTTCCTTGTTATATTAAGTTTATTAACCATAAAATATAAAAATACAAAGAGACATGGTAAATGTTAAATTATTTAACTAAGAGTTAAATATAAATTATATGGTTAATATAGTGACTCAAACATGTCTAAATTCTATTGGTTGTAAATATTTGGACCCATACCCACCATAGACTATACATAAGTCACTTTAGAACCATTATTAACCGAATAGGAATTTATTATAAAATATTATTTTATGTTTTTACTAAGGTGCCCCTCACCCCACTTATAAAAGGGCACTCAAACATCCCTCTAATTAATACCTTAATAGCCTTCATGATCAGACAAACCCTTCCAAAATATCGTATAAACATCCCTCACTTCATCCTAGATTCCTTCCTTTAGTCATAAATCAAACATAGGGATCCCTTTTGATCAAATCAAATGGAAGAACCTTAGGAATAGGTAAAAATCTCACCACCTCTTTCTAGTTCCTTTCATGTTATGTTTCCTCTTTGTTTGTTGTTTCCATTCTAAGATAATGACTATAGTATCTTCTATATACTGTGATGTTATTAAAAATATGTTACAACCAAATTCATTATTCTATCTATCCCTTTAATGACATGTCACCATACGTGTGTACGTACGGCTTTCCGTCTCCACGTCGTGGTGTAATTGTTATTCAATACATTATTATTTTGATGGGTATAATAATGATGTGTAATTCATATAAATAATAAATATAACATGATAATTATTATTTATATATGATAAACCATCAAATTATATATTATGTTAATATCAAAATAATAATATTGTTGCTCGTGCGTACGTACGGACTACCGTCTCCACGAACGCGATAAGATTCATTCCCCATAGTATCCATTAAAGACTAATTTTTATTTGATGATTAAAAATAATGTATAAGGACTAGATATCATTTTGGATATTTATATGATACAACTTATAGATAACAAACATTTCTTATGTAGCAAAACATATAAAATAAAACGATTAAGTGAACACTCAAAACGACGATAATACTAAAATATTATTAACAAAGTAGTATTAAAAAATCATATATGATATCATATTTATGTATATGATTCATGAATAATTTAAAAACAATTATTTAAGTATTATATACATGTTTAACCGACCATTGACCAAGGAAATGTACCTGGTAAGGGTTAATTTTACAATATCATTATTATCCGAGGTTGTTTTTACGTAAGTATCTAACGAGACATATTTATCATCCACATACATGTTTCATAAAAATGTATTTCAAAACATTATTACTAGATTAAATACTATGGTTAAAAGTTATTTATAACATTTTTTTACTTTTTATAATATCTTTATAATGTAATCTTTCCATCTCTTTCCAAACAAAGTCTTTTTTAACCTTTTCAACATAATTATGGTTAGAATGTCTTTTTTATCTTATACGGTGGGTGCGGCTATTTTCCATTGTTATAAAATCATTGCAGCTTCCCTTACAAGCTTATAATAATATTTTCATACTATTTTTTCCATTTATAATTATGTAACCTTTAAATGATTTCAAAAAAGAGATATTTCTATCAAATAGTTTTGATTTCATCTATGTGAACATAATTTGATGGATTTTAAGCTTATTTGAAGTTGATTTATTTTGATACAAAACTTTAATATTGTATTGAAGATTTTGTGATTTTTTGACTGTGGATGTGTTATTTTTATACCATTCATGGTTTATGGAGAAAGTATTGACATTTCGTATGCTAGTTTTAATACGAATGTTTATGATATGTTCAATCTTGTTCATATGAGGAATGAATTGGACTCGGTAAGTGATGGGTGGAGCCTGCTATAGCTCCTCAATCCATCGGTAGGTCTCATTAAACAAACTAGTTTCTTGGAACAATGTATTGAATATATCTTTTTTGTAGTCTTGGCACAAGGCCTTGACTATGTGGTTATGATAGTATGTCATTATGCATTCCATGATTATGAAAGTGATTATTGATTTTGCATGTGATTATTGGACTAGTATAATATCAATTTGAATATGTTAATGGCATTATTTCATTTCATTTTTTCCATATTATTCTAAAGTTCATGTTTAAAAGGATTTTGTTTTAGTTATACATTTCCTTAAATGTTTATTCTTATTAATTAATGATTCTGCTATATTATTATCCACATGGAGCATCTAAGATCACCCCTTTCTCTGTTTTAATTTTCCCAGGAAGGGATGAAGTATTTTATGACATACCTGCAGGGATAGTCTGAGGGGATAGGAGTGTCGAGTATGGTGACTATGTTTTTGTAGTTTTTCACATTATGATGTAATGTAAGACTTATAAATTTATCTAGTGTTTCCAAGGCTACTAAACTAATCGGTCTATCGAGAATTGATCTTTTGGGAACATGAAAATGTCATGTAATAAGGCACCGACTCTGGGAAACTAGGGTCGGGGAGTGACATTTATTGTTTTTATAAATTTTAGATGTAATATGAGTTGAAAAGGTTATTGAAGGATTTTTAATTTAAGGATTGGTATCATCATAAATATCATAGATCAGTCGACATATCATATTAATTAATGAAATCAGGATACATAATTATAGTCATGTGAAATAACCTTCCCATTTTTCCCTCCGATATCTATAATATTTCCCGTGTTTGAATTATTTCCGAACTATTTGATCATTTATAAATGGATGGAAAAGAATATTAAAATTTATGAATTAGTGTTCTTGATATTCATAGAGTAGGAATTAAAATTCTATATTACTACCCATAATTCTTGAAAATCACCTCTCTGGTGGTTTGGTCCAGAAAATGAATTTTTTTTCCATTATATGTGTCATGGATATGAGAATTAAAATTTTATTATCATATAAATATGATACATTAACCTTAGTTTTTTACAACTTCTACTCACCAGAAACAACACTTGGATTGTTAAATTTTGTACTTATACATTTCACATCTCACATATGACATTGTGTCATAAATATTATTTATGACCACTAGCCTCTTCCATATGTGACCCCAAAGGAAATCCTCTCATTCATAGTAAACTTACTACAATTACATTGGTATAATTTATTTTATTATCTTAAAATTATTTATAATTTTTTTATTATGTCACAATAATTTTATAAGTAACCTTATATAGGGAAAAATAATCAATGGAAAATTCATGGTATAACTCAAATATTAACCCCTATATAGCACACTATCCTAAAAAGTGCATCATATATCATCCAATGAAATAGTAATATGTTACATTTTCCATTACATTAAGGCATACACACTCAAAGAAATCCACTAGAAATTCTATTTTAGTTTCACCATATAAAATAGTTATAGAGATAATATTAAATGATTTGGTTATTCAAGATTTCCATTAATTTCCACACTATTATCTCATTTTTATTTTTCATTATATAATTTAAGGACTATTTAATATAACTTGATTAAGTAAAAATATATTTCCACTTCATAAAAATCACTTAAAACAAATAATTACATTAAAAATGATGAAATAATATGGGATACAAACAATTTTTATGTAGAGTTTACCCCTATTATCCATTGTAATTGATGTATCCATGATTTTCTTGATGGCCTATATGGATGTGATTACATATCTATTAATAAATATTATTAAACTTCAATATATATATATATATATAATTCACTAATTTTTACATAATAAGCAGAATAGGGTGAAATTACACTATGCACTATCAAAATGAAGAACTTGGACCAAAATGTACGCATTTCATGGATTTCTATTGGCACTCCTATAATGAAAATACTACTTCTTACCAGTCAAATAACTATTCAATTATATATTATAAAATGTCTAAAATTTTAAAATATATCTCTAGTTACCTAACCATTATCCAAAATATTATAATGGCCAAATTTTATCTTTGTTAAACCAAATCTACTTATTATAATAAATATCACCATCATTATGAGGTCATTACATCATTCATTGGAGATATGAGATAAAATTCCCTAGTATAAATAAAAAAATTCTGAATAGTACAATGTAATGTATTAAATGTTAATGAATAAGAGGAATAGTTTCCTTAATTGGAAATATGTTCACTGTAGAGTGATATTCCACCAACAAGGTGACCCTTTACTTATAATGATCTAGCACTGATTCATAAATCAATGATCTATCAATACGGTGATGATGGGATCCCAAGAGAACCAAAATAAAAACATCATGAATAGATAATGATTTAAGAAGGTTATATTAATGAAATATAGAGTTTGATTATATATTGTATAATCTCTAACAGAAAATATACATTCTAATCGGGAAAAATGGAGCCAACTGAGGGATTGTGAAGCCCCTAATATAGAGTTGTAGTGGAGTGAAATTATTCATTGTTTTAACTTCTCATAATCAATTTATGTGAGTATTAATTATTTATAATCTAACTAGAAAATAAAATTATATATCACACATATTTGTAATACCTACTTAATTATTGTATAACTAATTATTGTATATAAACAACAATTATACCCCATATCTTTATTAAGCAATTGGTTAAATAAGCCAATATAGGATCAAATACATTATGTAATGTCCCAACTATATCACATATTTCATCCTAAAAATATTATTGAACTTTTATAATATTATTTAATTCAAATTTAAAACTCCTTGTATTATTTTCTTGGAATTTAATGTCAATGAATATATAAAGCATACAGTTCATTTATAAAAATACATTATATTATTATTTTTTATTTAATTAAAAAAATACAAGTCTATGATCCAAATTATCAGAGACTCAAATTACTATAAAATAATAAAATAGTTCACGATGTAGTGTTTTACAATGATTTTTATCCATGATATATTGATATATATATTTTTAATATGAATAGGTAAAACAATATATCAAAATAAATATCAAGTATAAATTGTTTATACCATACATAAAAAAGGTATTGTATTTTTTTAGTTTAATCAACATCTATGAATCCTTATAGATCTGCTTCCATTATAATTTCCTTCCCTGATCACATATTGAAATATCCTTGATTATTCATCATTTTTCATATATTAACTCCACCATTGTTTTCATTTCTATGATTTCATGTACCTTCTCCAGGCGTGTTTACTATAATCCCACACATAATTAGTGTATGATAAAAACATTAATTGGAAAAATTACATATATAATGTTTTAAAAAAATGATACTAATAAAAAAATTGTTTTATTAAATTTCAATTTTATTCACCTAGAATTTTACAATATTTAGAAATGTATTCATGTTTATAAGATATAATTTCCTTGTATTTTTTGTCCACATAGTTATACATAATGAAATTTCAGCTCAATTAATTTTCATAAATCAAAATATTAATTATAATTATAAATAAATTCATCAATTTGGGATAAAATTTTATAGAATGAATATTGATTAGGTTATACATTTTTTTATTAACATAATTCCCTAAAATTGATAAAATATAAAAAGTTATATTTCTATATTTCAATGATTTAAGTTATTTAGAATGAAATCAACATCTGAATTACAAAATAAGAAAATAAATACAATTCAAATATATATGTGAATATATAAGTACATTATAAGAATCCTTTTATGATAACCCATTCACTAAAAATTATAGTATCCATATTAAATCATTGATTTTTAGAATAATGTTTTCTAATAAAACAAGTACTATTTCATTGTATTTTATATTTTTTATACCAATATATCATTTAATATTTAATTTCTCATTCTATACTGAAAAAGTAAATCTTCACTATAAGTAGTGTGATATTGAACAATTTCATGGAAAATTTGTGATGGAATTCCATCCAGTGATATGAAATTACCTATTATAGAGTTATTTTTAATATTACAAGAAGTCGAGTAATGTCATAAAACTATAAAAATAAAACCAAATCCAATTTTCCTTATTCAATTTTATATATCAGTTATTATTAAGTATCCACCTATATAGTGACATTATCTTAGATATATTTTTTTTAAAATGATAAAAATGACAATCAATGTTATAAGGAATTAAAAGTTTTATTTTTTTGTTTAAATATTCTATTTAAGAATACATTTTTAATAATATTTTCATCATCCAACCTCCATATAAACAAATAATGTATAATGTCTTTAATGATGTCGTTAATACCCAATACAACTTATTTGATGGGATTACAATATTAATTTGGAAAACATTGATTAATTTTCCCTGTAAAAATACTATATGATTATAAATATTATTCCATTACAAGATTATGTATCTTTGTCATATCCATATTCCATTTATACACCATGAATGATTACATGAAGGAACATGAGTTTTCCAATTCATTAATATTTTTTATTCCCATTTTTTGGCGGTGTTTGGGGTCTTCACAATGTTAATTTTAATTTTATTTACACAAATGTTAATTATTTTATAAACTTATCTCTTCACTTACAAGAAACCCCTTTTATTATTAAAAGAAAACATGTTTACATTTTAACATTTCGTAATGTTATGATTGAACTTAACATTAAGAAGGTTGGTACAAATATTCTATATAGGGGAAAGATATTAATACCATTACATAGAATGGGTCTCAATAACCATATAAAGGTATGTTATATTATAGGTACAAAGTCCAATAATTCTATGTATATAAAATTATAATTATCAAAAGAAATTTGGAATTTAAATTATTAAATTTGTTTTTATTCAATAACTCAATTCATCAATTAAATAAGTTTATTTTAATACAATGTCTTTCTTAATGGGTATATATGAAAAAACTATAAGTGTGGTGATCATTTTTGGCCTTGTAATGATTGTATCGTACATCATTTTGTAACATAAATGTAAAACTGAGCTCCCCATTACATATGATGTTTTTTCTTATACTACAAAAAATATTATATATCCATGATCTCATGAAGCATATTAAATTACATCATATTACCCTTATGTTGACCACTAATTTTCTCTATAGATTTTAATTTTTTTCTATAAAAATAAAGAATGTCACACATTCCACATTATTTCTCTAGAAACTCGAATTTCATGTGAATATAATAGTTTTAGATAAAATCATGGGAAATAATATTCTAAAAACATGTGGTAATAATATTATGATTTACATATTTATAAAAATAATATTAAATTGGAGTGTAAAGTAATAAATTATTTAATGTGGAATATGTGTTTATTCATGTTTTGAAATATATAATGGAAACATGAAATTTGAAACTCTAGTATATATATATATATATATTAAAATATAAATATGATTTCTTCATACCTAAATGTTATATTATAATTTTTAAATGGGATTAATATGTCATTATACGGTGATAAGGATAATAAAATATATGAATCGAATTTATGGTGGAGTTTAGTTTATTATTTGGATGAGAATATATTCATGAAATCCATTTTTTCAATTTTTGATACCGATAAATTAATTGAATTTTAAATATAGGGAAACATAGTTCTCTTTTTAACTAAAACAATAATTTTATGGTGTTCCATTGAATTAGTGAGTCTTCATTTATTTTTAATTTGTGTATTACTAGGTGTTTGGGATATATATATATATATATATATATAATATCCCCTTACATCACTATCTATCAAAAATTATTCTATAACATTAATTTTATTGCTAATTTAGTTGAGATGAGAGAGGATCATATAATGTCTTCAATGAAATTATGCATTTTTGGTTTTTAGAAAACTTTATTTTAGATGGTGTAGGGATCGGTTTCTAAATCACTATTTGGCAATGTAATTTGAGTGTTTGGGAATGTCAGGAAGGTAAAATAATACATTGAATGAGGCTTTAGGGGAGACTAATAGTCATAGGAGTTTAACAAGGGATCTTTATTTAGATTTTTTAATATATTATAATTGAAAAATATATTCTAATATAGGATATAAGTCAAATAGAAAGATGGCGAGGTAGAATAGAACCTAAGGTTATATCTGGGTCCACTAACTAGATCGTGGCATATGGATGGATCTATGGTGGTTGATCCACCAAGAGATGGAGGTCACTATATATTATGTTTACCCAATATAATTTTTCAATTGGTGGTATCCCCATTATCTCAAATAGTCCCTACCCCATCTATTCGTATTTTGGGTTTTTTGGCAACCGAAATGGCTAGTATCACCCTTCTATTTACATTCCACCCCACACCCCCATTGGTATTTCACTAAAGATAGATGTATATCTCGGATTTTATCAATGGATTTAGAGAGATATGGTTATTTTTTCAAATCCCATTTTCAGAATTTTTGTCTTCCTCCATTTCCAAAAGAACATCCACTAGTTATAACTTATTTTCCTTATTTTTGGGCCAATTATTTGATTTCATGATTTATTCATTTTCTTTGAAAACCAATGGCAAAACTCATTGAGTGGTATTTTTTAGGATACATGTAGGTTATTGCTAAACAAAAACCATGTTATCCCCATTATTTCCATTTATATGTATGATTCTATGAGGAAATTAACTCCATCCATTGGCATTGGTTGAATTTAATATCATCAATTGAATTTTAATTTTGTAAATGACACCAATAGAATGTGTTGGACCATAGAAGAACGGTAGATAGATGGGTAAATCATTTTTTAGGACTTGACAGTGAATGTTCGTGTGGTTTGATGTGGTTATATGAATTTAATGATTAAGTGAGAAGTTATAATTTCACATGATGGTTGATAAATTTAATTTCAAAACCACTAAAAATATTCAAATGAATTCGATGATTGAATTATAATTAATGGATTTTGAGTATTGAGTAGTAAATTTCAGTGCTCCATTATGTTTAGTCTAAGGGATTGAAAGGAGTTATTTTTTAATTTTAGGATTTATGATTGAAGGGATACTTTTCGATTAAAAAATGTGAACATGGAAATATTCTAATATTTTTTAATGATGTACAGAATAATAGAGAGACATATACCAAATTTAATAAAAATAATTTTCAAATTTTAAGTCAAAATATACGTAAAATGATGTTTTAGAAAAATATAATTTATGTCATAAAAAAGAAATGTTTTTCACTTATAGAGTGTGAATAAAATGATATTTAACCAAGAATTGGGAAAATAAATGTCTTCTGTGAGATGACATGGGGAGTAGAATAATAGAATATTCATGAATAATGTGGTTTAATGATAAGAAATGCTTGATTTTGAATTTTAGATTTCATAATTGATGTTTTTATGTGAAGTTAATGTTATGAGGGGAATTCCTATGCCTTTATCAAAAGGATTCTGCTCAGGTCATGAAATATGTGGAATACTAAAAGTGTTTTTATATTGTAATTGGTAAATCACTTGAATGAAAAGGTAGGATTCATTGTTGGATACAAGTATTTCTAATGTTGAGTTATGATATTAGTTATCCCAGATTGGTTACAGATTTGTTACAATGAATTCATCAGTTTAGATCCCACTTAATTATAGATTATGTATTATATTTTTAATCCTGATATTAATTTTTTGGATAACTATGAGTTGCCTAACCCTGACTTTATCCCCCCATTATCTAATATCAGTCTTGTCTCTAAAATACCCGATCATGTTGATAGATTTCCTCATATGGGTATCTCGACCTCGATGTTATATAATGTTTAAAATCTATCTAATGGAAAGATGGTCTCTCAATTTATCTCACATTTTCTATTGGTTGAATATTTTGATATATTTGTGTTTGGATCATGGGATCTATAGGAGTGGGAAAAAATTAGTTTCATTAAGAAATATACATATCGAGGTTCATTTATCACTTGAGGAAGACCAGATAATTTTTTTCTCTAAAGCTCTTCCAACAACCAACAGATCGTGTAAATATTTATTTAGATGGTCCATCAATTATCATATGAAATGGGATGCCTCAAAAATAACACTATGTGAATGAATTCACAAACATTCTCATTCATTCCAAAACCATTCTATTATTATCCTTAATGGGAATATTGTTGGATTTATTTTCTTCTTATAATTGAACAAATATTATTTCTCCCCAAATAAACATGTGTATATTTTCCAAAAATGATGATTGAAAACCCCCATTGGAGTGTATGTGGATCTCATATGGGGAATAATATAACTAAAAAATTGGTTGTCTTTGAGACATGGACATATGTTTACTCATCATGTATAAATAGGGAACCTGTTCCCATCATGCTGGTGAGGAATCGTGTACCATGAATGGTGTACTATTCATTCCCCAACCCTCTCAGTTGACCACGTAGAAGTCAGAGTCTACAACCTTGTTATCTGAATCTGAATGATCATGAATCTTCTTACATTGATTTAATGGTTGTGTATATATTTGAAATCATAAAACATTATTTGGGTGTCTCAAGTTTGTTACCACATGTACATGTAGTCTTTAGACCATCCATACCAATGGGATCTCCATCCATTACTGATGTGTTGATATTTGGTGGTCTAGGAAAATAACAGAAGATCAGTAATGAAGAGGGAACTATAGTCTGATGAAATAATACCAAATATCTTCCATGATCATTCTCTCTATTCAAATTAGTTATGTCTCGGTTAGAATATTTTGTTATATTTCAGGTGGTTGTCTCTATGGAAGATATCCCCAACATGCTCAATACATCTACCAAACTGTTCTAGTTCCATAAATGGGGTCAATAAATATAATATTGATCCA
This sequence comes from Viscum album, assembly GCA_963277665.1. Taxonomy (NCBI): domain Eukaryota; kingdom Viridiplantae; phylum Streptophyta; class Magnoliopsida; order Santalales; family Viscaceae; genus Viscum; species Viscum album. The sequence continues at coordinate 195,629,034 of OY728121.1, read as the reverse complement.
TAATGATGGGGAAATTATATTGGAAAATTTAAAAATAATTTAGATGTGTCAAGATACATTAATGATACTAAACTAAGTGATAAGGGAAGAAGACTCACACCATAAATGTAATATGATAAAGACTCACATATGGTCCTGATTGTTGGTTATTGATCAAGAAATGGAAATAAATGAAATAGTATTTCCAAAAATTTCCCAATCAATAAGGGAAAAATCAAGGAAATACAAGTACTAACAATATATACTAGAATACATGGTCACAATGTCTGTAGGGAATGAAAAATATTCTATGTATGTGACAGAGCTGATCAAATTAGCATGTGATGAAGATGTTACTTAGATGCTCAATAAAAAAGGTAACTAATAGTCATCTTTCGAGGAAGAGGTGGAACAACGTGGCATGTGCATTGAGTTAGAACTATTTATTGTAACTAAGAATGATGGGGAAATAATAAATGATCCAACAATTATTTTAATACATATTTATTTAAATTGTGAATATGATTTTTTTTATAGTGTATTGGTTCAAGAGATCCTCCTTTATTTTAAATATTTTAAAATTAAGGAATCTGTTAAGATCAATATTTTAAAATAGCATTCTAAAAAGATGTTTTAAAAAAATACAAGTAGATTTTATTTAATAATATGTTTCCTCGATCGATAAAAAATATATTTTGATACAAAGATACAAAAAGGAGAATACAAGATTAGAGGTACACATCTTGGCGTGGTAAATTATTGAATTACAACATTCGGATCTTATCACGAAAAATCTAGACATGAAAGAAACATCAATATAACGAAAATTATGTGGGTTTAATTCTTCCAAATCTTTACATTTTTGTTGGATTGACTATGTCTTATCATATGTCATGTTTTATTGTTTTGAACAATTTCCTTTTTTATTTTCCCACAATCCCTTATCTGGTATTTATTTGAATAATATTTATTGTTATGTTGTAGAATAAGATTTTGGTTAATGAATGATACTCTCACTTACATGTATACACATTTCCTCAGATTTAGTCTAGATAATTTCAAAGCTGGATTAATTGGATTTTTTTGATTGTATATTGAATAATAGCATGGATTATTTCCATGGAATTTTGATGAGATAGTTATAATATAATTCCTAGTGGATCTCCATAGATTCCCATATGTTTTAATGATGCTTTGTTGTTACAATTTTCAATCCTTGGACTTACTTATTTTATATTGTTATAATTTATATTGTAACACCCCTTATACCAAACCTATGAGAATGGGACCTATTATCATATTTAGAAATATATGGCATTTGCCGAAGAATATAGGTCTAATATTTGGTGTCATCCTTGAACCAAGAAATATAAGATATATAATGAATTTTTTATTTGTTTAGGAGATTATATAGTGTTTCGTTATATGTATCTCTTATAGTTTAACTTATTATATGAACTCTTAATTTTTTGGTATTATATTGGTGGTGGAAAATTGAATTTTACTAAAAAAGAATTCATGAAACCATTGAACATGGGTACTTGAGAAGAAGACCATCATATTATCGGTTTTAGGTAAGGTAGGGGTCTAATTTGTTGATTTATGTCATGGAATACTTAGAGATAACTATTTTTGATGGAAATTTTTAGGACATGGGAACATTTTGGAATGATTTCTCAATATTTAATTATTTTTGTTTATTAATTTTCAAATATTTATGTGATACTCAATGGGAGATCCTGATTTTTTTTATATCACATGCATTTTTATATAGAATTTAGTGGTTTGGATATTTATTGGGACATGGATGTTTCTTATATGTTGTTTTTTTATATTGTGTAATTTTAATAATATTTTATTATACCATTTTATCATTGATATGAATAGAGAGTCACACCCCCATTCAATCTTAAACACATGTTATTTGACGGTAGCCTCCACTTTATGGGGAGATGTGTCTAAAGTTTTGTGGCACACCATCCATGGGAACTACTTCAGTGGATCCAATGATGGGACCTTAAAAAATTTTATTGGAGGATGAAATTATATTGTTTAAAAATTTAGTAATGTAAGATAATAGAATGGCAGTTTATTAGAACATGGTTTCATGAATGTTCAATAGAGTGAGGAACCAACAGTTGGTGGAAAACCCATGTTTTCGAGAATGTGAAATGTTGTTATTTGATATCTCTTTTTATAGTGGATTTTATTTTCAACTTATTTTGGGAGAATTATTTTTTATGTTGTGATTTATGGTATTTATACTATTCATAATTTATTAAACGTTTTAGTGTCAACATTCATTAATAATTTTTGGAATTTAGAGAATCACATGACATTGAACATTCTTGATAAATGGGTATTAGATGTTGACTATAACATAATTTGAATTTTTTTTAATTTTTTTTTCATAATTTATTAGTATTATAATATTAATATATATATTCCTATGTTCTATGGTTTATTTTTAATTATAGGTTTCCTATTTAAAATCTTCATTCTGTTATATAAAATGATTTACATTTATTGTTGTGGTGGAATCCAAATTGACTCACTCTCATTATGAACATTCATATATTATAGATATAAATAGATCAATGGTGGTATTGATTTATTAAGGGTCCATTAAGAGTTATATTTGGTGTTTTCCACCATAACATTTAAATGATATATTATTTAAAAAATAATTAAGAATCTAAAAACTTTTTTGAGCTTTGATAGAATCAAGCATATTTTGAGAAAATGTTAAAAAATTGTTAGATGGAATTTTTGGTTAAATTGTATTCAAGTTTGTATTCTATAATATTGTTATTATATATTTTGAAGGGAAAAAAATTTATCCATGAATTCTAACATGGGGAAATATTTATTAACAATCGGATGGTTATGTGTAAACAATTATTATGATGGATTGTAAAGAGGAATGATAATCTAGAACATATTGATTATAAAAATCCAATATAATATTTTTCGTATGTGGTTAGAGATGGATTGGCCAAATAAAATACCTCTAATAAACCTATTCATTTTATTCCTATATATATTTTGTATGATATTCAATCAAGAAATTATTAGAATATGAATCTTTTAAAATAATAAATTCATATTAATTTAAACATGGAAATTGATTGATCCCTGAGATAATAAGGTGACATAATGGATCCATGTGATAGATTCGGGCTAGTATGTGGGTAGTGATACTACATTGAGTGTCTACAATTCAAATTTCCAACACTTGGGAAGTTGTTTTTCTATAGTAATGTTCTAGAGAAGGATATAAGATCCTATATTAGGAGCATTTTTACAATAAATCAAATATGATTGTTTGAAACATCATATGATACATGAATTTGATATGGGATTATGTTTATACTTGATTTTTTTACCGTTATTTTATGTGGCTAGGCGGTTAGACCTAGTGATTATATCTGCAACAAAGTTTATTATGTCCATGGCTTGTGACCCTTGAGTGTGTAGTATTATATGGCTTGACTTGATGAAGCGTGATGTGATGGATGTTTAAATAAACCTTATGTTTTGTCTTATAAACTTGATTAATGTTCGTTATGAGTAGATTACTAGGTATTTATTATTAATATGTGATAGTGTCAGGAGTTGTGTCATATCCATATGTAAAGGTTATTAAATTCATCTATTGGAATCCTAAAATCGATGAAATGTTTCTTGTATATTTTGGTAGTGTAGAATTTTTCATTATTAATTGGAAGTAATGATTGGATGAAGATACTCATGAACATATCCATGTCACGTGTGAGGTTCCATGATTATTCTATGAGGGAATCTAGTATGCAATTTTTAGTAGATGCAACATACCAACTGCTTGGATCATTGCATGGATAGATGTGTGTACCATGATTCAGTAACCCAATACAAATAATATGATGATCAGATGATTTGAACAACTTGATGTGGAGTTCTGGAAATCGGGTTTCTATGGGATTGAACGGTGTTAGTGTTATCAACCACTAATTTGATGAAATGTTATGGTCCTTTGGGGCTTCTATCCATTTATGTGATCTTCAATTTGGATTATGGAATATGAAATAATATGCCATTGAATATTTGATACATTATTTACATATGGGTGTACGTTCTTGGATTAAATGTTTTGGGTATAGGGAATGATTACTTTTTTTCCTAGAACAATTGAGTTTTGAATACTATTCCACCTTCTTAGTGTGTGTAGGGATAGATTTATTCCATTATATAATGATTCTAGTTTTTGACTAGTCATGTGATTGACCGTGTCGTATGGGAACATCATAATTTTTTATAGAAGTAGTTAAGGTACTCGTAGTATCTAAGACATGCATACAAATGTTTAATGTAATTAGATTATTTATGTGATACAAACTGGAATGAAACATCACCCATGGAATATGAAGTATGTAAATGTGACTGGGAGGTTTTTAAGGGTGAAACCATTTGTTTGGTGGAATTTGGTAATGTGTGAAATAGTTCATGGTTCCTGCTGAACTATGGATTGAAGCGTTTCTTTATGACATCCAAGGGTCAATATCGTTCAGTAAATATTGTGGGAATAATGGATAATGATTAAAAATGGAATGTTTATGGACCCATGGTGACGATGTGAAATATTATTTTGGAAAAATTGTTCAATGTCATGGTGGATTAGGGAGATAAATTATTGTTATGTTTTCAAAGGAAAATGAGTGAGGATTCACTATACTGACAGATGTGTGTCAAATAAAATCCCCATTAGGGCTAGTGCTTAGTAAATAATAGTATGAATGATCTATTCTGGGGAGTCATTGTATGAATTTGATGTTATGACCCGCCCATCAGATGAAATTATATGTGATATGGGTATTTTTAATTCATCATATAAGTAGTTAGTGTTAAATAATCAAAATTATATTGCACCGTCATAACATATGTTGATATAACCTAATTTAAGATGACGTTTCAGTAAATTCATAAATACATTCCCAAGGACAATTATTATATATTGTATTTGGAAATAATTGGAAAAATATTCCAACATGGTGAATGTTCATCAATGTTCTCCACATATATCTTCCCCATTAGACAAAATATTTAATACTTTCTTCAAAACATGGGGAATGGAAATAAAAGAAAGGGGTGAGCATAGATTTCCTAAAAGATAAAACAAATGAGATAATTATTCATAATCCAGAATATAATGGTTTGATAACATTATCATAACATTAAAAAATCACCCCATGAATATCAAAGATCATACAAAAGAGTCATAGAATTAATAATGGGTATTCATTGGACTTGAATCAAAAGGTAATTTGTAGAATAACCCCTGAACAAATAACATAGGAATATGACACTGATTAATTTTGTATAATCATAAAAATATTAAATAATTTCAATAGTATTCAAGGATTCACTGCCAAAGTCATCTTAATAGTTTGAATTCACTCCACACACCATTTGGGTTGTCATTGTTCACTCCCATGACAATGTAAATAGTGATTAATCACACCCAAGAATAACACATAGGATAAGGAATTATAGTGTACTGAGTTCACATCCCATTATAGCCCGTATTAACTCATGGGATATAAATTGTTCCCCCAATAATTGGATGGAGATATAGTTCTCATCCATCTTGTAATGAAATCATATATATGTGTTCCAAATGAGAATTATAAATCTTATCATATCCCATTAAATGAAAAGGGTTTAGAAAAGAGGCATGTTTTGTAATAATTTAATCAATGAATTACCATTGAAAAGACGTGTGATTCATAGTCATATAATCATTTAATGAAAAATGGGTTTCATAAACATCATTCTATCAAAACATAAATAAATCCACGAAATAATATAAATGGAACCATTGGATAATATCCAATAAAGGAATTAGTGACATCACAAAATTTCATAAAAGATAGAAAATACTTATTAAATATCTTTTAAAAACATTTCTTGAATAAAATATCCTTTACAATTTGAGATGCACTTTTTAAATCAAAATATATTTTGAAAAAAAATTTATTTCAAAATAAATTGAGAACATTTGAAGAAGGATTGAAATTTATTTGATAACAATTTTCCATGAAACAAAATAAAATATTAATTAAAATATTTCTAAATTTGTTGTCCTTTAATACATTTAAATGATTCATGAACATAATTAAAAAGTCATTTTCCTTGAAATATTTCAAAATATTCATGAAAAACTTTTGAAAATTGTTTTCCTTGAAAACATATAAAAGTATATTGAAATAATTTTGAATTTATAATTTATATAGAAATAAATTATAAATATATAAAAAAATCATTGATATCTCTAAATAACTTTTCATTGAAAATAAACTTTTTATATCATATTAAAGAATCATTGAAGATTATTTAAAACACATTTAAAACATATTTTTTTAAAACAGTAATATTTGAAAACCACAGTAAAAAACAATGAGTGTCCTGAATAAAAGGGAAGTTATTTAATTAACTATACCCATTTAGAAATGGGAAGGAATATTTATGGAAATTATGTTAATGATGGTGGGTATGTGTGTATATGCTGAAATTTCTTTTTGCAACATAGATAGTTCATAAAATCGCCTAAATCTACAAAAGATAAGAAGATTCATTTTTTAAAATACTATTTTTATTAAATTGTAAAATATGGTTAAAAATGTATTATAATGAAATTATAAAAATACTATAACATTTTAAAATCATTTTAAGAGTACATTGCTTAAATTAAAACATATTTTTGACTGAAGAGATATATAATGTCATATGTTCATTAAAAATCATTCTTAATAATATTATTTAATGAAGAGTGTACAAAATGGTCCTAACTCTTAAATAATTTTTCAATAACAATATGAGAAGAAAATTCCTGATTTTTATTGAGATATGGATCATAATAATTGATCAATGGAATCATCATCATGAAAAACCCCAAAAAATGACGAGACTGTTTCAATAAGCTCTTACTAGTAAGTAACATTGAATTATAATTCCCATTTATGAAATAAAAAATAAATTAAGAATTAAATATCATTAAAATAAGGGTATTAAATATATAAAATGTCACAAGATAGTATAATCATGTCTTAGATGAATATAGGTGCATAACATGTCATGTGTCTCAATGAAGAAAAATAGATAAAAACTATACCAATGTGTAAACATTGTACCAATAAACCCCATGAATGAAATATAATAAAATCGACATGTAAATAAAAATATATTTAAGTACATGAATCATAAACAACATTAATTTGTAGTGTATACACAACAAAAAAGAATCATGTGGTTAACATGGCATCTATCTCATAGATATAGAATGTGAGATGATAATAACATTATATTATGTATTGAATATCATTGTACTCATTAAAACCTCAAGTATAATAAATATAAGTTTAGTATACATCGTAAAAACATCCATATTCATATATATAATAAAATATATGATTTAATTATGAATTTATAATACATATTCATTAATGTCTCCATGTTAATGTTACGTTTATGGGGATAACCAGCATGTATTCCAATTATGTTTCGACTTTTTATTTATGATCATCTTAATTAGATAAGGAATTCAATATACATATAATGTAAATATATATATAAAAACACATATAGTCTATATATATTTATTTATAATAATATATATACCTTTTAAATAATAAATGAAAAACACTATTATTAGAGATCGTAGGTTATACGTACGCATGAATGAAATTTCTATTTTCTTAATTTATTGAAAGAATCAATGTTAATGAAATTTATTTATAATTGGGAGGGGTGAGTGCCATCCTATAATGGTGGAGGAGTTTTAATCTTGAAATGTATTGAAAAGGGATTTACACCCGCACTTTTACAATGTCATGTTGCTCCAAATATGGACCCAATTATATCTAAATGATGATTGATTCTTAATATTGCTACCCCATGGATGTTAGAAAAATGTATAGGTCATTTTTTCCATTATGATTAAGGTTAGGACTTTGTGAAGATATTTTTCATCATAATCTATATAAATACTTTTAATTACCTCCTCTATCAATTTGGGTAAATAAACTCGATTTACCAAATTAGAAATTATAAATTTTTAGGATTCCAATGATAGAATAAATTTTTTAAAATTCTAGCCATATAGGTGGGTGAAATTAATTTAAAATTAACACTACATATGGGATGACAAAGTGGATTTTTAAATTAATAATATTCTAAATATATATGTGTTTTTATATCTAATTTAAATGTAAAATTTCATTGAATGATAAAAATTGGAATAATTTATGTATAATTTATATAATTATACTTCAAAACATAATTATTACATAATATATCTATATTAATATTTTAGATGAAAATGCATGTTGGGTTTAAATTCATAATTTTTTTCACTATACATTATTAAAATAAAATTTATGAGAAAAATAAGAAAAAAATACCCCCAAATTAAATTTTGATGTTATTAATAAAAAATTTGTTAATTATATTATGAAAATCACATTTAAAATTGTTTCTCCATTAAAAGGGTGTAAAATTACCTTTATGAAAAATACAATATTTTATTAATAAAATTAAATTTATTCCTATATTATTCCTATAAAATCTATTGTATGAGTTTAAGAAATTTTTATATAATATATAACATATTCAAAACATTTTCTAATAGTTTTTTTAATTTATTTTGAGAATATTATGATGGTATATAGAAATTTTTTTTAATTTAAAAATGAATTTATTTATTTTAAACTAATTATTAATAAATTTTTATGAAAAAATTATAACACCCCAAGGATTTAGTAATAAATTTGACATATAATTTAATTCATGTAACCTTGATTGTCAATTAAACAATACTTGGTTATCATAAGCATGTTGTTAAACATAATTTTGTTGCCTCTGTGTTGTGAATTTCAAAAAATTGTCAAACACGGTAGCAATTAATAAGATATTAAGAGTCTTTTAGGATAAAATTAAATTATTTAGATATTAGATTGAACAATATGAATATTAATGTACCCTTATTAATTTTATCCTCATCCATGAATTTAAAATAAAATTAGGCACCTAAAAAATTAGAGAAATTATTTTCAAAATTAACATTTATGTGTTGTTATTTTTTGAGTAATAAATATTAATTATATTTTCAAATTAATAAATTGACATAAAATAAAAATGAATTATGATTATATGTAATCCTATATAAATATTTTATTTTAAATTTATTTTAGGATAATTTATTGAGACATCAATTAATTTTGTAAAGTATTATAAAATCTGAATGAAATTTGAATATGTATTTTTCAAATAAATAATAATATTATTTAAAAGTTAAATTTCATATATATAGAAATATGTTTTTATGAAATGAAGTCCATTTATAAATTATAAAAATATAATAATAGTTAAGGGATATTTTTTTAATTTTCTAAAATACATGAATTTTCTGTGAATAATATAATAAAGTAATTTAAGGTATAAATACATTAGATGATAAATACAACAATAATTGTGTAATAAATAATTTAATTACATATTATTAAAATTAAAATGATCTTAAGATTGTTTTTGGTCAAAATAATCAACACTACTTATAGTCTTGAGAAAAATAATAAATTAGCGAATAAGATATTAAAAAATCACCCATCTTCTAAACTATAAAACGAACTCCTCACTCACTCTTCCTATTACTCCTATAATACTTGATTCATATTAATTTTCAGCACACATAATTTTCCCCTGTTTCTACCCACATATCAGAGCTCATGTACTTTTCCAAATACATAAACCCCTATTCCTAAAGAGGTTCAGAGGGACGATATTTTTCAAGAGATAAACCCTCTTCCTTTTCATTTATTTTCATTTTCAATTTATTCACTTTTCATATCTTCTCCACACATCATATACCCATGTGATAATGAAAACGCAATTATAATTTATATAATATAATAATATCGTTTTACTGTATTATCCATCAACAATATCTTTAATCTATCTCTTTCTTAGTTTAAAAATGAAATCATCATCACAGAGGGGATTATTTACCACTACTGTGGATGAAAAACAATCATTCATTAATTTATCATTCACGATTAGTCATGAAAAAAATGTATGGTATGAATGTTTTTTACAATCTGTATTATTTATTATTTAATGTATTGAAAACAATATATATACAAAATAATTAGCTATACGCCAAAACTAGTTCGTAATAATCGTAATATTGATAAAATTATCATATTGATTATCACTAATGTTCTATCCCAATAACTATTATTAATAACATAAAAACCAATAAATTAAATAATTATTTCATAATATGTATGTTATTTAATATCATAATAATTTATTTATGAATAATATTACCAATTCCACATGATCTCTAATAATCATATTCAAACATAATGATCTTGGAAACCAAGGAATCAAATGCTCCTGAATGATAAAATTATACATTACAACCCATAAAAATTTCCAAAAATTTAATTATAAAATTATTAATAAATAAAATAAGAGAATATGAAGTTATTAATTTATTAATTAATATATTAAATATGATTATCAAGGATGTTAGGTATATGTCCCGATCATATTCAGACATAAGGTAATGGATTTCTACACGAACCTCCATTTTCTATCGGGTTATTCTTTAACTCTATTAATCCTAATAAAATTATTAATTATTCTTATTTACACCTCATGAATTATATTATAATTATATATATATATTTTTTAACAACCATAATCATTATTTATTTTCCAGTGAACTAAATGATTTATAGAGGTCATTGTCAACTATTCCAAAAAAACAAGGTTGATTTAATGGATCATATCAATTTATTACCTATTTTCAAGTGCACTCAATATTATGTTATAATCCAAAAGTATCTTTCCAAAAATATTATTTCATGATGGATAGAAATCTTTAGTTCATTTTGAATTTTATGTATATATTTTTCCAATAGAACTCTTCTTTTCAATGTAAATGTGTATTTCCCACAATAATTCCTCTAGGATTTTATTTGAGAATTTTGGTCTATTTCAGAATCTCAATTGAATTATTTGTCTTATTTTCCTTTTTGTATTTTACTATCATCTAAACTATAATATTAGATGTTTTCTGATGAGTTTTATTAGGAATTTTCTATTAGGATACCATTCATCATACTACTCAGAGTGTTTAATGCTTACGTGTAGAGATATGGGAAAGTTATTTCAAATAATAATATTGTTTATGTTTATCCACTTTCATATGAATATTTCATTGGACATAGTATGTGATGGGTGGGGCCTGATATATCCCCTTGATGTATCAGAAGGTCTCGTGAGACAAAACACAATTTTGTTTTTTCTGAGGCCTTACCCTAATATTTTCTGACGTAATGGATGAGGCCTAGCAAATATGTTTCAGATGTCTGATAATATTAATTCCCTCATCATGGTATAATTAATTGATAAAAAAAATTTGATTAATCTACTATTATAATATCAATTGTTTTGTTTAATTATATTTTGATCATTTATATGGAATTATTTTATCAACATCCATTCCATCCATATATGGTCATGAATATTTTTAAAGGAATGTGTTAATAGTTGTTCACTAAATCAAATGTTAATTTTTATTATTATATATGTTGTATTACCTAAAAATACCCAGAATCTGAGATAATCCATTTCATATGATTTATTTTAAAGGGTTTTGAAAATGAATACAATGAATGACTTTTAGGGATAATCAGGGAGTCATTGTTGTTTCCAATGGAATTACTATTACGTATTTTATTTCTGGTCTTAATGTGGATCTTATGTTTCTATCTTGTTTTCCAGATCATCTAAAATATTATTTATTTAAGGATATCAATTTATTGTAATCATGAAAATGTATTAATATGAGGCATTAAAACTAAGAAACTAGGGTTTATATCCTTATAATTTGTATTAGAGGATGTTTAGTAGAAAACAATGAAACTATATTTAGAAAACATAGAGTAGGGATCAAAACTGTAAGATAGACCATTAGGATAATAATTCAAAAACATTACAGAATTACTATAAGGTATAAATTTAGTGGATCTTCCTAAAAAATATATCCCTTTCTCATCCTACAAGTGGTCATGGATCTAGAACATAATTATATAGAAGTAAAAACCCAAAAAAGGTATTACAGACATTACTCGAGGTAACCAGATACCTGAAAAAGGATTGTATTGTGCACCTATTTTTCCAATCCGGGGGGATATAAATAGAAAAATTATTATTTCCCTTATAAACAATTAAAAAGGATTTATATGTAAATATTTTCTCAATGAAACCGTGATTTTGACTCTGAATATAGACATTCATAAAATTTCAATTAATGTAATGTGTATTTCTGTTAAGACATTATAAATTATGATTCATAAACTAATTTAGTTTATTCCATTATATGGAAATGTAACATATTGGATGTAATGTAAATGTAATTAACAAATGTGTCAATGTAGGTATTTACCTCATATGAAAAATAATGATGTTGGTGTAGACGTAGGGACTGGTGTGGAGCATCTTATAACAATACTGGGACTACTAACTTAGTTTTTAATCAATACAATTATGCTTATGGAACATCCTGATCTATAACATGGAAGATCAATTTTATACCAAGTTATAAGAAAACAACATCTATCATTCAATGGGAACACATACCCATTTATAGAGGATAATTGGATACGATCTTTAGAGAATATATGTCTCACTTTGGAATGTGACAAATGTGAGATAATTATCATGGTAGTTTATTGACTATCGGTATATACAGATCAGTAATGGTCATTAGTTAGAATCTCTAAGGTTGTGAAAGATTTAAAAGAAATGGAATATATGGAATTTTAGGAAATATTATTAGAAAAATATTTTCCATGATAATAATGAGAAAATATGGAGAGTCAATTCATGGGTTTCAAAAAAATAGGCTCTAAACATTGTGAAGTATAATGAAAAATTTAAATTTATGGTATGGAACTATTCTACTACATTTTTTATCCGAGTATAAATATTGTGTTATTATTTTATGGTTAAAAACCAATCCTCTGAAGGGAAATATTTTCCCAACCATTCTCATATTATGCAATTATAGTCTCAAGTGAAATAAAAAAAAGATATAATTCTCTATGTATAATGAAATTTTAAGAATATAAGAGAAGAAGAGGCTGGAAGGGGACAAAATGGATAATGGGATTAATAAAAAAGGGGACTTTTGAATCATGTGAAAATTGTGTAATGTAACACCCCAGATCCTTTTAAAAAAATAAAATGGTTCTACCACATATTTGGGGAATGAGGCCACCAATATCTTGATTTAATAGTAAATAAATATTATAACAATATTCAATGCTACAATGGAAAATAAATGGGACATTATTCCATGTAATTTACTATGAATGAAGGAAACATTAAGAAGGGAAGTCCAAGGGAGAAAGGACAAGATTATAAAATCATCAGAGATGAGTTTTATTTTCCAAATTCTATGGTTGTAGGTAATTTAATAAATTCCTAAAACATAAAAAATTCGTTATTGGATTCTAGAACTTAAAATTCTTCTATATCTTCATACTTTTCAAAGAAAATATAAATATATAATTTAATTAATAAATCTTTTGTGAGTCAATACTCTTATGGGAAGTATCATTGAAACAATGATTTGTCTATTAGTCCCTATTATGATAGATTGAAATTCTTTACTATCTATTTTTATCATCATGCATATGATTGGCATGGATATAATTTTTTATGAACTGAAAATCGTGTTATGATGTGAAAATATATTGCTGGAAGGACTATGTTACAAATTTAGAGAATGTTGTAGAATCTCTTATATTTACATAAGAAACCACATCAGTGGTTCGTAATGTCATCTATCCCCATTAGCCCTATGGAATACAATTCAAGGGGAGGAAGAACAATCAATATCTATGGGTGAGTGATGAAATATTCAAATTGAGCATGTACCTATTGTGAAAGGATACATCGATGTATTTACAGAGGATTTAACTAGAAACCCCCCCATTGTGGGAAATTGAGATTTTGTTTATTTAATCCCTAGTTAAATTCATATATCAAATAACCCTTACGAAATGGTTGCATGGGAACTAGTAGAAATTAAGAAACAACTAGAGAAATTGAGTGACAAGAGAATTATCATCCCATGTATATCTCCAAGGCGAGAACATGCCCTTTTCTTTAAGAATAATGATGGATCTATGAGGCTGTGCATTGACTAAATAGAGATCAATTCTTTTCTGATAAATAACATCTATCCTCTTCCACAAATTGATGTTTTTTTTTATCAATAACACATAACACAATAATTTATGAATATTTTACATTGATTTGGATATCCTATGTTACATATGTGGAATAATGGTATTCAAAAGACATCATTTCAAACTATGTATGGTCATTGCATGTTTATAGTGATGCCTTTTAGACTATCTAATTCACTATATATTCTCATGGTCTAATGAATATAGATTTCAATTAATTTTTGGATGAAATTATTGTGGTATTTATTGATGATATATTGGTATACTCTTAAATGTATGATGATCCTGAGAATCACGTGTGTATTATTTTAATGAATCTTAGAAGAAACATGTCATATAGGAAGTTCATCAAGAGAGAATATTGGATTTAAATAGTTTCTTTTCTTGGACATATTTTATCTATAGATGTAATCATAGATTATCCTACAATGTTAAAGCCAGTTTATGAATGTCCTACTTCAATGAAAATGGATGAGGTACACAGTTCTATTGTTTTGATTGTTTTTATCGGTGATTCTTTAATAATATCCCCCAATTAGTAATCCTATTAACCATGAATACTCTTAAAGGCTTTACGATAATATGTTCAAAAGAATAAGAAATTTTGTTTGATGAATTGATGTAGAGGTTTTTGAATGTTCCAATATTGACTCTAAAATTGGGAAATGATGTATTTTTTATTTACAGTGATTCATTAAAGAATGGAATTGTTTCTATCCTTGTGAAAAATTAATGAGTTATTTCCTATTAATCAAGGTTGTTAAAAATTTGCAAATAGAACTATCCAACTCATAATCCTGAGTTAGAATCAATAATAATTACGCTGATGTTATGGAGATATTATCTCAATGGTTAATTATGTGAGAAATATACTAATCGTAGAAGCATGAAATATATATTCTCATAGAATGAAACCAACAAGAGGAAAAGGAGATGGCTTGATCTAGTCAGGGATTACGATTGTTCCACACACTACAATCAAGAGAAGGAAAATAAGGTTGTAGATGCATTGATCTGAAAGGATTATGTTGTTCCAAACACAATGAACATTTAGAAGGATCTAATATACATGTATCTCATGAGGATGGTTATAGGAATTATGAAAGATGATTAGGAATAATTACTTTTTCAATCGGATTCCCAACCGAAATTACATAAAATAACTAAAAGTTCCCAATCCAATAATGAGAATATTTTGAGGAAAAATAAAGCGTTGAATGATGGGATGTTTCTGGATTTTTTGTGTGAGGATGGAATTATTATATATTGGCGAAGACAATGTGTTCCCACTATAGTCGATCTTAAATGGGAGTAATTGGAAGAAGACCAAATTTGGAATTTATATGGACATCCTATAAGTAGTAATATATATAGATATTTGAATGATCATTTTAGTTGTGACTACATAAATCGTGAATCTTCTTATTGTGTATCAAGATGATTTGCGTGTCAACAGGTTAAGGATGAAAGAATACATCCTAGATGACTCATGAAAACTCTACCTATTCCTACATGTAAATTGTAACATCCCAGGTAAATAAAGAATAATAAATTTTCATATTTATTAAAAAAAAATTAATTAAAAATTAATTTTATTTAAAGGGGTTTCTATGTTCGATAGAGTACTCGATATGCAATAATGAGTTTCCTTGAAAATGAACGTTGCACACAAGTAATATAATAATATTATTTTAAATGGTAGTTAACATGTAGCCATTGTATTGGTAGGAATTAATATAAATACCTTGAATATGATTATATATGTTTTTTAAATGTTTTTACACTTATCCAATAAAAGATAAAGGCTTAAAATAAGAAAATAATTCAATTTTAGGCATTAATACTCTAATATTCACTAAAAGGTCGACTTATCACCTTTTGATGGAGAACCGTCTTTAAATATAGTTTTGGTAGCTATTATAAATTCTATTGGACCAAATAAAACTCTTCTTTCGAATCAGGACATCAAAATTTACTCTATGTAAATTTTTGGTATTTTTCCGATAAAGTTCATTTTTTAATAAATAGTGAAAAATGTTGTATTTTAATTCAAAAAATATTTTTAATCTAATTTATTTATATTATTATATTATATTTTTAATTGGTTTTAAAGATCAATTATAATATATTTTTACCATTTAATCCAATAGTGGTCGTTGAAATTAATTCCACTTTGAAATTGGACTTAAACTAGTGTCAATCTTTTGATACATATTGTTTCATAATTACACGTTATTTCTTTTGACAACGAGAATTAATTATTAAATTAATTAATGCAACATATATGTTTTGAATTTTTTAAAATAGACATAATTTTGGAATTTGGAATATCAAATATAGCTTAGGGTTAATTTTTGGTATTTTTCTGAAAAACATCAATTTTTGATGAATGGTGAAACCACTAAGTGGCAGTTAAAAAACTGATTTTTTGTTTAAATGAAATTTTACCACCTCTATGTTTTGAATTTCAAAAATCCGACATACATGGTTGTAATTAAGAAGTAAAATGCGGTTCAATGGGAATAAAGTATTTTTTTCGTGAATAGTAACTTTTATGTTTTTAATCACGATTAGAGGTAATTAGTGTAATTTAAGGTAGAAATAATGAATTAATAATATGAAATGACCTTAACACATGTCCTAACCTTATTGTATGTGTCATGGACGACCCTGAAAATCCATGGGTCAACTTGGGGACCCCATGGTGCCACATTGGTAGGAAAATGACATTAAAAACATTTTATTTAAAGTTAAAATTAAAATGTAACAAACATGAGTTGTTTTACTAAAAAAAATTTTAAATGGGGTTATACAAGTCACATTATTTACTATAAATATTAATTAGAAATATAAAAAGATTTCCTAGACCATGATATTTGTTTTATAATTTTTAGACATTAAATAAATTAAATTATTTATTACACCATGATGATGCAGCGATTACCTCATTATTTAACGATTTATAAAAATGAAAAGATAATATAAAATATAAGACCTAAACATGTCAAAAAAAGATTGGATTGGTGGATTTCGAACTCTTATCACCTTATCCTAAAAATATATAATTTTCTGATCTTTTAAATTCAAAAAGAATTTTATAATAATGTTACCTTTTATAACTTTCCAAGAGTGCCCCTCCTCTCCTCTTATAAAAGGCCCCCTAACTCTACCACCTTAACCAGACCTCTCATTGTTTTGGATCGGCCAAACCCTACCCATTTTGTCTCTCCACATCCCTCTATTAATCCTAGAAGACTCACTTTGGTCAGAAGGCTTCCCAAGGAAGCCTTTGGGCTCAAATCAAAAAGAGTTACCCGTTTTAAAGGTAGTGTCTTCTCTTGTGTTTTTATGTTTTATTTTGCTTCTCCAACCCCTAAACTATTTTTATTATATTTTTTTGTAACAACACCAGTATACTCAATATCATAGGATGGTTTTAAAAGAAGTATTCGAGCTACACTTACACACAGCTACATCTAATGGTTAAAGAGCATATTGTTTCTGTGGATGACGAATTTCTGCCTCACGAAACAATGATTGTTCAATATTCTTAAAAAACCATCAAAGGTGGCCATAAAGCTGTCACTATATTTATATATGATATATAATATGTTTATGTTTTACTTAATATTCTGTATTTTTCATTTATGTCATACCTTTATGGTTTCCATTATGGGTAAACACGATATCTTCATTTTAGGAAGTGCGGACTACCGTTCCCTCAAAGTGATTTTATTCATTAGTACCATATGTGGTACGAATAAAGGATATATTTAATGATATTATAGATGAAATTATACTGGAATTATAATATACATTTAATTCATTATGATTCCATTCCATAAAATAAGAAATAGAAATGAAAGTAGCATTTATGCATATGTACGGCTTACCGTCTCCATGAATTATGCATTTCATTTATTTCCATTAAATGATTATGTAATATTATAAATGAATGTATATACTGTATATATATGATATATATGGCATCTACATCATTAATATCATTCTTGAGATAATGGATATTTTACTACGTGAACAACTTGTAAATATAAGAAGTTCACTTTTGACTCAAGTACCAAATATCAACAAAACGACCGTTATTAACTTAAATGATTACATAATGTTCATAACATGGTAATAAGTGACATAAAAGGAATAATGAACTTGAAAAAGGTTCTTAAGAATGTATAAATTAACTGAAGTTTGTTATTCAGAACATTAAAGAAAGATCGAATCAGGTCGGACCCGAGGTAAAGGACTTCATCTCAATATCCATTCATTGAGACATATTTTGTTTTATACATAATTTTCTTTTATACGGTGTATAAACCCATTTTACTTTTAATTTTATTCAAAAGGAATCTTTTTATACGAAGCTTTTTACTAAACAACAATAAGGAATGTTTCCTTTAACGTATGCGGTGACAACGACATTTTTCTCCGCCGCGAGTATTATTTGGTCTTTGGCTTCATCAACAAGCCTTAATATTTTTAAAATGAAACAAATAAAATATACTCTTTTATGTATTTTGGTATTGAAAATGGTTTTTTTAACGGATTTTTTATGTCAATATTCTTATGTGATATATTGTGATCTAAATGTGGAAATGTTTTCCTTCCATTATATTTGTTTTATGTCTTATGATTTTATTATGGTACTTGGACATTTGACGGGTGGTTACGTGATAAACCATATGATCGGTGGTTCTGTGAATACCAATATGGGTGGTTACGTTATAACCTCCAGTGCATTGGGTATGGAAGTTGGCCGTACGGCTATTCCATTAAGTGATATGTGTGGATGTTTACCATATGGTTATTCCATGTAAGTATGTTTATTTCCCAAGATACCTTTATATGTTATGTGTTATTTATATCGGTTTTATGGTAATATTTTGGCTACAAAAAGGGTATGTAATGATCTTTTATTAAGTGAAGAGTTTTTACTACTTCATAAAGGTGAAAAGTATTATTTTGATAATGTATACATGGTTTACTTGTTGTTTTGAAAAACTAACAGTTTTCATTCATCTTGTATCCCTTACTGCGCTTCTTATGCTCACCCCACATTTTTGAAATGTTTTTTCACAGGACTTAATGTGGAATATAGTCAAGGATGGGATCTAGGAATAGTCACACTATCTAAAACATGGAACTAGACATGTTTCTTTTTAAGAGATTTTATTTTATGGAATCTTAGTATAAGTGTCTACTTTGTAATATTTTGAGATGTAATAGTTATGTCCTAATTATCTAAAACTATAAACCTGAAAAGTTCATCAATGTGAATTATTCATTTAATTCAATATTATGTATGGTTTATGGTCGTGGCCTTATAGTTGGTATCAGAGGTCGGTTTAGACAACATTAGGAGTTAGAAAATTGTTAAATTATAAATTAATTTATGGTATGATTGAAATGATATAGAATTTAATGATTACCATGTTGCTTCACCTAAGATATTTCTATGTTCAGAATGGTTTTTTCCTTAGGAAACAAAGTAGCTTGGTTGGGACGACATCAGGAGGAAGAAAACCTTCCAAATCAGCAACCTGAGATGGTCAGAATCAGAATTGAGCAGTTTACCGTAGTGATGTCCCAGTTGAATCAGGTGATAAATGGTGGTTATGTTATTGACAATATTTTGGTGTTTTCTAAAAGTAAAGAGGAGCATGAAAGTAATTTAAGGGTTATCCTTCAAACCTTAAAAGAAATGAAACTGTATGGAAAATTCAGCAAGTGTGAGTTTTGGTTAAAAAAAATTTCTTTCCTTGGTCACATTGTTTCAAAAAATGGCATAGCTGTTGACCCTGCTAAAACAAAAGTTGTTGAAGAATGGCCAAGACCCACCAATGTAACCGAGATCCACAGTTTCATTGGTTTGGTAGGTTACTACAGAAGGTTTGTTGAAAACTTTTCATGGTTATCTATTCCAATGACTAAACTAACATGGAAGGTTGTTATGATTATCTGGACAAAAGAATGTGAGATTGTTTTCAGGAGTTGAAAAGAAGATTGGTGAATGATCCAGTTTGGGAACTTCTTTCCATGAATGGTTAGTTTTTTATATACAGTGATGTTTCATTGAAGGGACTTGGATGTGTCCTTATGAATAATGAACAGGTAATTGCATATGCATCACGTTAGTTGAAAACTCATGATGTAAATTACCCTACACATGATTTGGAATTAGCTGTTGTTGTTTTTGATCTAAAAATTTGGAGGCATCATTTGTATGGAATAAAATGTGAAATGTATACTGATCACAAATGGTTAAAGTATATATTCACTCAGAAATAATTGATCATGAGACTGAGGAGATGGCTGGAATTAATCAAGGATTATGATTGTACAATTCATTACCAACCAGGAAAAGAAAATAAAGTGGATGATGTTGTGAGTCGAAAAAGTAATGCTTTCTTTAACCATGATACGTTTGGAACGAGATCCTTTGGTTTTTTATTTGATGAACATTGGAATGGAAGTTGTTTCTGTAGGAAGTCCTTCTGTTTTGTTTCTGGTATCAATGAAATATTCTCTATTCGACAGAATCAAGCAAGCACAGAAGCAAGACAGTTAGTTTCAGAAAAAGGTAGAGCTGGTTCAGAAGGGTAAGTTACCTGAATTCAACATTGATAATGATTGTTTTTTGAGGTTTGGGAAGAGATTATGCGTGCCTTGTGATTCACAGTTGAAGGGTGAGTTGTTATGTGAGGCTCATAGTTCTCTGTTTTCAGTTCATCCTAGCAGTACTAAGATGTACAATGATCGGCATGAGTATTACTGGTGGAATGGAATGAAAAGAGATTTTGCCGATTTAACTGTAAAGTGTTTGACTTGTCAGCAGGTTGATGTAGAGTGGCAATTACAGAAAGGTATGCTTCATCCATTACCAGTTCCAGAGTGGAAATGGGAAAATGTATCCATGGATTTTGTTGTGGGTTTACTGAGGACCTCTCGAGGTAATATTGCAATCTGGGTTATTGTTGATCTCTTGAATAAATCTGATCATTTATTTCCTATTTGAGATAATTTTTATCTAGATCAACTTTCTCGATTGTATCTTAAAAATATAGTCAGGTTTCATGGAGTTCCCCTATCCATTGTATATGATCGTGATCTCGGGTTTACTTCTAACTTTTGGAAAGGCATTCATAAACCATTGGCTACTGAATTATATTTTAGTACACCTTTTCATCCTCAATCAGATGGGATGTCAGAATGAACAATTCATACATTGGAGGATATGCTACGTGCTTGTTAGATGGATTATCAGGGATGTGGGGACCAACACCATTTTTTGATTGAGTTTTCATATAATAATAGTTTTCATTCCAGTATACAGATGGCTCCTTTTGAAGCATTATATGGGAAGCAGTGTCGAACTCTGGATTTGTGGGATGAAGTGGGTGAAAGGAACCTGATGGGGCCAGAATTGGTAGAAGAGATGGCAGAAAAAGTTCAGTTGATTTAGAAATACATGAGAACAGCTCAGAGCAGACAGAAAACTTATGCAGATAACATGAGGAATGATCTATCTTTTGAGGTAAGTGATCATGTTTTTCTTAAACTTTCACCGGGGAAAAGTGTGATGCGATTTGGTATGAAAGGAAAATTGAGTCCAAGGTTCATCGGACTATATGAAATCCTGGAGAAAGTTGGATCATTTTCATACCGAGTGGCTTTACCTCTGATTTTATCCCAGGTACACAATGTTTTTCATGTTTCGATGTTGAGAAAGTTTATTCCAGATTCATCTCATGTTTTGAGCCTAGAGGTAGTTCAGTTGGAAGGGAATCTCTCTTATAAAGAACAACCAGTCCAGATTCTTGACCGAAGAGAGCAAGTGTTGCGAAATATTGTAATTCACCAGGTAAAGGTTTTGTGGAAAAACCATATGGTTGAAGAGGAAACAAGGGAATCTAAAAATTCTATGAGGGATAAATACCCCCACTTATTTTGATAAGTGAATAAAATTGAGAGGATGCAATTCCAAAAAAGGGGGAAGGATGTAACATCCCAGGTAAATAAAGAATAATACATTTTCATATTTATTAATATTTTTTAATTAAATTTTAATTTTACTTTAAAGGGGTTACTATGTTCGATAGCGTACTCGATACGCAACAATGAGTTTCTTTGAAAACTTATGCTGCACAATAGTAATATAAAAATATTATTTTAAATGGTATTTAACACGTAGCCACTGTATTGAAAGGAATGAATAGAAATAACTGGAATACGATTATATATTTTTTTTAAATTTTTTTACATTTATCCAATAAAAGATAAAGGCTTAAAATAAGAAAAGAATTCAATTTTTGGCATTGATACTCTAATATTTACTCAAAGGTCGACTTATCACCTTTTGATGGAGAACCATCCTTAAAAATAGTTTTGGCCACTCATATACATTATATAGGACCAAATAAAACTCTTCTTTTGAATCGGAACATCAAAATTTACTTTGTGTACATTTTTGGTATTTTTCCGATAAAGTTCATTTTTCATGAATAGTGAAAACTGTTGTATTTTAATTCAAAACCTCTTCTTAATAAAATTTATTTATATGATTAGATTATATTTTTAATTGGTTTTAATGTTCAATTAGAATATATTTTTACCATTTAATCTAATAGTGGTAGTTGGAATTAATTCCACTTAGAAATTGGACTTAAACTATTGTCAATCTTTTGATACATATTGTTTCATAAAAACACGCTATTTGTTTTGACTGTGGGAATTAATTATTAAATTAATTAATGCAACTTATATGTTTTGAATTATTTAAAATAGACATCATTTTTGAATTCGGAATATCAATTATAGCTTAGGGTGAATTTTTGGTATTTTTCTGAAAAACTTCAATTTTTGATAAATAGTGAAACCACTAAGTGGCAGTTAAAAAACTGATTTTTCGTTTAAATGAAATTTTACCACCTCTATGTTTTCAATTTCAAAAATCTAACATACATAGTTTTATTTAGGAATTAAAATTTGGTTCAATGGGATTAAAATAATTTTTTTTGTGAATAGTAACTTTTAATTTTTTAATCGTGATTAGTGGTAATTTGTCTAATTTAAGGTAGAAATAATGCTTTAATAATATGAAATGATCTTGACACATGTCCTACCCTTATTGGATGTGTCATGGCCGACCAATACAATCCATGGGTCATCTGGGGGACCCCATGGAGCCACTTTCGTAGAAAATGACATTAAATTTTTTTTATTTAAAGTTAAAATTAAAATGTCACAAACATGAGTTGTTTTACTAAAACAATTTTTAAATAGGGTTATACAAGTTATATTTTTGACTATAAATATTCATTAGAGCGCTAAAAATACTTCCTAGATCATGATATATTTTTTTATAATTTTTAGAAATTAAATAAATTAAATTATTTATGACACCATGATGATGCAGTGATTACCTCATTATTTAACGATTTAAATAAAATGAAAACATAATGTGAAATTTAAGACCTTCATATGTCAAAATACTATTGTATGGGAGTATTTGAACTATTATCACCTTATCCACGAAATATATATTTGTGGGACCTTTTCAATCTGAAAAGCATTTTATAATAAAGATACCTTTTATAACTTTCCAAGAGTGCCCCTCCACTCCTCTTATAAAAGTCCCCCAACTCTACCACCGTACCCACACCTCTCAAGTCTTTGTCTCAGACAAACCCTACCCATTTTGTCTCTCCACATCTCTATCTTACTACTAGATACCTCACTTTGGCCATAAGTCTTCCCAAGGAATCCTTTGAGCTCAAATAAAAAAGAGTTACCCGTTTTAAAGGAAGTGTCTTCTCTTGTGTTCTTATGTTTTATTTTTCTTCTCCAAACCCCTAAACTCTTTTTATTATTTTCATTTGTAACAAAACTATTATCCTCAGTATACTGGGATCTTGTTATAAGAAGGATTCGAGCTACACTTACACACACCTTCTTCTAATGGTTAAAGGGCATATTGTTTCCGTGGATGGTGAATTTCTGCCTCACAAAACGATGATTGTTCAATATTCTTCTAACACCGTCAAAGGTGTCCATTAAGATGTCACTATATTTATATATGATATATAATATGTTTATGTTTTACTTAAGCTTCTGTATTTTTCATTTATGTCATACCTTTATGGTTTCCATTATGGGTAAACGCGATATCTTCATTTTAGGAAGTGTGGACTACCGCCCCCTCAATGTAATTTGATTCGTTAATACCATATGTGGTACGTATAAAGGACATATTTAATGATATTATATATGAAATTATACTGGAATTATAATATACCTTTAAGTCATTATGATTTCATTCCATAAAATACGAAATAGAAATGAAAGTAGCGTTCATGCGTACGTACGGCTTATAGTATCCATGAACGGTGCATTTCATTTCTTACCGCTAAATGATTATGTAGTAATATTAATGCATGTATATACTGGATATATATGATATATATGGCATCTAAATCATGAATATAATTCTTCAAATAATGGATATTTTACTAAGTGAACAACGTGTAAATATAAGAAGTCCACTTTTGACTCAAGTACCAAATATCGACAAATCGACCGATATTAACTTAAATGATTACATAATGTTCATAACATTGTAAAAAGTTATATAAAAGTAATGATGAACTTGAAAATTTTTCTTAAGCAAGTAGAAATTAACTCATTTTATTATTCATGACATTAATGAATGATCGAGTCAAGTTGGACCCGAGGTAAGGGACTTCGTCTCAATCTCCTTTCATTGAGGCATATTTTGTTTTATACACAATTTTAATTTATACGGTTTATAAACCCCTTTGAATTTTAATTTGATTCAAAAGAAATATTTTTATATAAAGAATTTTACTAAATGACAAAAAGGAATGTTTCTTTTAACGTACGCGGTGACAACGACCTTTTTCGTCGCCATGAGTGTTATTTGGACTTTGGCTTCCAAAACAAGCTGTATTGTTTTTAAAATGAAATAAATAACACATACTCTTTTATGTATTTTGGTATTGAAAATAGTTTTTATAATGGATTTGTTATCTAAATATATTTAAGTGATATATTGTGGTCTAAATGTGGAAATTTTTTCATTCCATTATATTTGATTTATGTCTTATGATTTTATATGGTACATGGACATTTGACGGGTGGTTACGGGATAAACCATAAGACAGATGGTGCCGTGAATACTAGGACGGGTGGTTATGTTATAACCTCCAATGCATTGGGTATGGAAGTCAGCCGTATGGATATTAGATTAATTGATATGTGTGGATTTATACAGTATGGTTATTTCATTTAAGTATTTTTATGTCCCAAGTTACCTTTATATGTTATGTTTTCATTATATGGGTTTTATGGTAATCTTTTGGTTACAAAAAGGGTATGTAATGATCTTTAATTCACTGAATATTTTTTACTACTTCATAAAGGTGAAAAGTATTACATTGATAAAGTATACATGGATTACTTTTTGTTTTGAAAAACTAACAGTTTTCATTCTTCGTGTATCCCTTACGGAGCTATTTATGCTCACCCCAAGTTTTTGAAATTTTTTTCACATGACATAATGAAAAATAGGGTCAGGGATGGGATCAAGGAATAGTCATTCTATATAAAACATGGAACTAGACATGTTTCTTTTTACGAGTTTTTATTTTATGGAAACTTAGTATAAGTTTCTACTTTGTAATCTATTGAGATGTAATAGTTATGTCCTAATTCTCTAAAACTCTAAACCTTAAAAGATCCTCAATGTGAATTATTCATTTAATTCAATATTAAGTAAGGTTTAAGGTCAGGGCCTTATATAAATGGTACGACATCACTATGTATTTTTTCCCAGGATTACCAAAAACTCAAAGTAAGAATGATGTAATATGGGTAATTGTTGATCATCTTACCAAATATTAGCCTTTCCTCACAATAAGGGAGGATTTTTAACTTTAGTGCCTTGAAAAAATCTATATCAATGATGTCTCATGACTTCATTGAGAACTTATCTAATTTATTTTTTGATCGTGGATCATGAATTAAATTGAAATTATGGTAACTCCTTTACAAAAATTTGGATAATGAGATACAATTGAGTACTTATTATCTACATAAATCTTATGTGAAATTGCAACGAAAAATAGAAACATTAGATGACATATTGAGAACATATTCACATGAATTTCAATGTATGTTGGATCAACATTTAACATTGGTGGAGTTTTCCTATAATAATAATTTTCATTCCAGTATTTAAATAGAATCATTTGACCCATATTATGGAAAAAGATGTCATACACCAACATTATGGGATGAATTTGGTTAAAGGAATATTTTAGAATAATATATTATGGAGGAAAAACATTAAAACTAATGAATATTCAAACCCATATCAAATAATATCAATGTAGGAAAAAGATATTTGATGATAATAAAAATAATGATTTGGCTTTTCATGATGGAGATCGTGTTTTCTTAAAAGTATCATTATGGAAAGATGTTAAAGATTAGTGAATAAAGGGAATCTAAAGACCTTGTAGATTGGTCCTTTTGAAAATATTGGGAGAATTGGATTCATGGCATATCATTTATCAATGTTTCATAGCCTCTCTGAGGTATACAATTTGTTCTATGCTTATTTGTTATGGATGTACATGTCATAACTAACACATGTACTCAGATATATAGGAATATAATTGGAAACTAAAATATCTTACTATGAAGATATATCTAGATTTTGGACACAAAATAACGAATTTTGAGGTATTGGATTACTCAGATGGTACATTGTTTGGTCCACTAGGTTAAATAACCTAAGATGGGGGGTTGAATTAGTGTGAAAAAAATTAAACTACCCCATCTTTAAATCATGTTTAATTGCTAAACAAAACAAACTTCTCCCATATCCCTTTGCAATATGTCGATAGAAATGAAAGCATGCAGATGATATTGAAATTATTACATGGTTCACCCTCACTGGGATACATCCAAGTGACATACAATGGGTAAGTTCCAATGTACCAAATCCACTGTATCTCACTAAGAATTACAAGGTTTAAGATAGATATTCTATGTCCATGATCACTGCCTTTTCACGATTTAGGGTCATGTCAAGGAATTTCCCAGGGGTGACTCATAATGGATTTTTCTCCAGCTCACTAGATGTTGAAAGGATAGACTAATTCCTCTTCATTCATTTAATCTATGTGAAAAGGATCCAATCCCAATTTATTTACATGTAGGTCCCTTAATTTTTATTAAATCATGCATCATCACCTAATGGTAGATACACAATTTCTGTTTTGTTTTAGACATAGATGAAATCTACCATTCCAAGAAATGTTAGTCAGTGGAAATTACATTCACGAACAATTTTAGAGAATTTTCTTGTTCCATGAGTACTATGAGAAACCCCATTACAATTATGTGTAGTTCATTAAGCATATAGTTCATGGAACAATGCTTCCACAATCTACCTCTTCATCCTCTACCATGTACCACCTCTATTTTTTTCCTCCAAAAACTATCTCCACGAACAACATCTGTGTACAAGGTCAGCTTCTGTGAACTACCTCTCCTTATGTATATGACTATCCTACACATAAAATTTCTTCATAAAACATGTATTGTGTCTTCTTCCATCTAACACCACATTATTGTCAGGCACTATATCCCTCCACAAATCTTCATAAGAATTTCTTATGCACAAACCACTTCCCTGAATTCTCCCTAATGAACATAATTTGATCATTATGTAATTCCTAGAGTGATTATTTATCTAATGTAAAATGCACTAATTAATACTGGGATTATCTCCCTGTATATAGGTAAAAAGATTTTCATAATCAACAAATCTTAGATTCAACAAACATTCAATGTGGTAAAGACTTCACCACATACTGATTCTCTTGCGAACGGTTCCTCCCTATATGGTCAACATATAACATCTCATTCTACACATCAAACGATATCATTTTCTAAAATTATGGAATTCAAAAAATCTTGAATCACCAACTCTTTTTCAGGAATGCAAATAAATATCACATACTATAAGCCTTTCGTATACCACATGCCTTTTTTTCAAACCGTTTTCCCCCTATGGACCATTCCCATATGCATACATTTTTCGTTATCAATAAGCACAATCACATTCAAAACATATAAAGAGGTCTCCTTGTGACATGTTTTACCAACATTACAACACTTGGGGTTTTTTAAAACACTTTCATATTTTTATATCACATTATCACTTCTTCCATCATCTACAAGTATTTGGTTCATGCGATTAAGATAGGGATCAAGGACTTACACAACACATACTCTAAGACAACATTAGCCATGATCAACCATAGAAATAAGATTATAATAAACATTCAATAAATTATTCAAATTATTCCCAATAGAAAGAATCTCATTTAATAAGGAACCATAGTAGTTGGGATATAACATCTTTGATAGATCACTTCTAGAATCATCAGATTTAACAATTCTTGATATCAAATAGCTCCCCTGGTCATGTTTCTCGATTTATCAGATTCTCCCCTTGGCTTGAATAAGATATTTTCTCTATTTTAATAACCAAAATTCATCCCCATTATCAATTAGCATAATGGTCAATCATCTATGGTTTTTATCATGTTATGTAACACATATCAGTACATTAGGGGAGTACACACCATTACTCTGGGGGGTCCACATCAACACTATTGCAATTTTTTTGAGTTGGGTGATCTCCCAGATCCATTAGATGCATTCTAGATGAATCTATTGATATGGACTTCATAATGAATTGTGCAACATGTTATTCTGTAGGAAAATTTTCCATCTTTACAATCCCTTTCTCCACCTCCTCCATTATAAAATGATATTTTATTAAAATTTGCTTTGTCCTTGAGTGATAGAATAAATTTTTCTATCATTTATTTCACATGAATAATCAAATATAATTATAACACGAGACGTCACATTAATCCCCATATGCAAAAATTATTGTTTCATAAACTATAATTATGAACATACTTTAGTGGACACAATATACTCTGCATCTTCATTTCTCAATGAAATGAAATATTGAATCTTTCATGGATAAGAAAAAACAATCCATAAAAATAAAAACAACCCCCAAATATTTATTTTATATCATATACTGATTTATAAATGTGGGTTCCCTAGACCCAACATGTTTCATACATTGATTACCGCTACATATATTTGATTAGTTATAATACTTGTGTTTATCTTGACATAATAGGGTTGATATATCAGAATCAACATATGATTATGAAAATGTTCATAGATAACCAGTCGCGTCAAAGGGTTCTAGAAGATCCCATGCTATAATGAGAACCCTGAGATTCCAGGACTGTAATCTTAATGTAATGTCTTATGGTCTAGTTACATCATTCGGAAAGGAAACAGATGATGTCTGACCATCAGGTGTAGTGTGCTCATAAGCATTGAGACTTCTTCTCATAATGTTCGCACATGATGATCTCTAGTAGTGGAGATCATGAGGACATACCTGCATAATAAGAACACCACATGATTCAGGTGTGGTTGGAGTTTCTTATCTATAGGCATGTGTAATGGTCTCCAGACGTGAGATCATAATCAATGAATGTCATTTAATTATGTACATTTGATGCAAGGTGAAAACCATGGAGACGAAGTCTTGGCAAGTTATTTTGTATCGGTTATGTCATTAATAGCAAGACATTGATTCATTGATGGAGAAATGATTGGCCACTTCCAAGTTCTGGAAGAAATATCTCCATCCACGTTGATTAGGATGGTTGCACCTTCATTAAAAACAAGCCCCTAGAAGTGGAATGTAAGACCGTCATGACAAATCAACAAATAAAATAATGCATGATAAATGATGATGATAGTAGTGTGCATTCTACTTTATAGAGTTATCGATGACAAAGAGATTATATTACACAGACTGTGCTCATATGAAGGAATTCATTGTTTTGACTTTTCCTTATCTCTATAGGGGCCTAAATGGGTTTCTAGACCCCACTCTTGGCCGGTGGATATTCTTCACTGCTATTGAGGTAAGAGCCTAGAGGGTCACACACAATAATTATTTGAGAATCTTCCCTATTCTGGAAATTGGAATACTAAACTTGGTGGGCCCCGAAAAAGGGTCAGCGTACTATCCATGTTCTATGGATATCCATAATATAAATAAATTAATTAATTTTTCATGTTTATAATAAATCCTTGAATTTATTTATAACATGTATTTACAAGTTATATAGTAAATACACATATTAATATTATTCGAATGGATTTTAATATCCTAGGATCGTTTAATATTATTAGGAGGTGTGAGTCAAGTTAAAGAGTAATGTTTATCGTGTAATTTATATATATATATATATATATATTATGAGAAAGTGATAAATTATAAATATTATTTATGGTATAATTTTATTTGTCATACATAATTATTTATAACTCCTATATAGCAGACGTTTATTACATAAGGTTCGGGAATCCATACCGTGTGTTTAAAAATTCCCTATATAATTTAGAGAGAGGATATCCCTTGGAAATATTCATGTGTAGTATTTTCCAACTTCTCTCTCTACATGTAATCTAGATAAAGTCTCTCAAGAGAAAGAAGATCTTCAAAGTTCATCCATCTCAGATTGAAGGATTTTTCCTCGTAGTGATCATCGTTGTGCTGAAGTGCGTGTTGAAGATCCGCGCTACCATCTGGTTTAACATCCCAAGTATTTAATGAATAATATATTTTCTTATCTATGTGTATTAATGAATTAGATAGTGTTTTAGAGGCTTAACATGAGAATAAATCCAATATTAAGCATAAAATTCTCTAATATTTTTAAATGATTGTTTTAATGCCTTTTGATGGAGAACCATTATTAAATATATCTTTTGAAAATTTTATAAGCTATATTTTTCAAAATAATCATATTCTTTATGATTTGGACATTGAAATTTACTTTGGATAAATTTTTATATTTTTCTGACAATGATCATTTTTTAATGAATAGTGAAAAATACTTCATTTTACATCACAACTACTTTTTCATCTAATTCAAATATATGGTTAGATTATTTTAATAATTGGTTTTAAAGTGTAATTAGAATATATTTTTTACATTTAATCCAATGGTGTTCATTATAATTAATATCACTTTGGAATTGGACATAAACAAGTGCCAAACTTTTCATAGATATTGTTTCAAAAAAACCCGCTATTTGTTTTGACAACGGGAATTATTTTTAAAATAATTATTTCAATTTCTATGTTTGGAATTTGGTAAAATGAATTCCATATTTGGAATCATAAGGTAAAATTATCTAATGAAGACTCTTTAGTTTTTGGACCTTATAAATAGTAACGACGGTAATTATCATTAATTATCTTGATTAATTAGTAATCAGGTATTTAAGGATAAAAAAATAATATCATAATAATAGAAAAATGACCCCAAAATATGTCCGAATGCTATTGGTTGTGTCATGGCCAACCATGGGATGACTTGTGCCATGCTTATGGACCCCAAGGAATCACTTTTGGGTGAAAGTGACACATTATCATTTTATTTTTAAAGAAAGGAGAATATCACTAAAAAATGTATCACCCGAGTAAAACAATTTTAATTTTTTCTACATAAATGATCTTTTTTAATATAAATATTCATATGAAAAATAAACATATTTCATACATCATAGTATTTTTTTTATAATTTTTAGACTTTAAATAAATTAAATTATTTATGACATCATGATGATGTAGTGATTACATCATTAATGAATGATTTAAATAAAATGAAAAGATAATGTAAAATATAAGCCATACACTTGAAAAAGACCTATTGGATGAGTATATTTAGAACTATTATCGCCTTATCCTAGAAATATAACAATGTGGGTCCTTTAAACTCTGAAACTCATTTTAATATAAAGTAACATTTTATAACTTTCCAAGAGTGCCCCTCCTCTCCTCTTATAAAAGGCCACCACCTCTACCTCCATACCCACACTTCTCAAGCCATTGTCTCGGAAATTATCATCTCATTTTATCTCTCCAAATCATTTTATTCATCCTAGACGCCTTACCTTAGGCAGAAAGCTCTTCAAAAAACCCTTTTGGTTCAAACCAAGAAGAGTTACCCGATTTGAAGGTAATGAATTCTCTAATGTTCTTTTGTTTTATTTTTCTCCTCCAACCCCCTAAACTATTTTTATTCATTTTTTTGTAACAACACCAGTATCATAAATATAGTAGGATTTTTTTATAAGATGTATTACATCTACACTTACACACAGCTACCTCTAATGGTTAAATAACATATTGTTTCCGTGGATGGCAAATTTCTGCCTCACAAATCAATGATTGTTCAATATTCTTCTAACACCATCAAATGTGGCCATTAAGATGTCACTATATTTATATATGATATATAATATGTTTATTTTATATTTAAGATTCTTAATTTTTCATTTATGACATACCTTTATGGTTTCCATTATGAGTAAATGTGATATCTTCATTTTTGGAAGTGCGGAATATCGCCCCCTCAAAGTGATTTGATTCGTTAATGCCATATGTGGGACATATAAAGGATGGAGTTAATGATATTATATATGATATTATACTGGAATTATAATATACCTTTATATCATTATGACTCAATTCCATTAAATAGGAAATAGAAATGAAAGTAGCGTTCATGCATACGTACGACTTACCGTCTCCATGAACGGTGCATTTCATTTATTACCTCTAAATGTTTTGTAATATTATAAATGTATTTATATACAGGATAAATATGATATATATTAAATCTACATCATGAATATAATTCTGGATAAAACAGATATTTTACCACATGTGCAACTTGTAATTATAAAGAGTTTCTTTTTGACTCAAGTACCAATGATCGACAAAATGAGCATTATTAACTTAAATAATTACATAGTGTTCATAACATGGTAATAATTGAAATAAAAGGAATAATGAACTTGAAAAGGGCTCTTAATAAAATAGAAATTAACTCATGTTTATTATTTAGGATAATAATTGGTGATCATGTCAAGTCGGACCTGAGGTAAGGGACTTCATCTCAATATACATTCATTGAGGCATATTATTTTTATACACAACTTTTATTTATACGGTGTATAAATCCCCTTTGACTTTCACTTTTATTCAAATGGAATCTTTTTATATGAAGCATTTTACTAAACAACAAAAGGGAATGTTTTTGTCGTATGTATGTGGTGAAAACGACGTCTCCGCCGCCGTGACCGTTATTTGAGTTTCGGCCTCCTCTACAAGCCATAACTATTTTTAAATGAAAAATAAGTACCATGTCTTACTTTTCTTTTATTTTGGTATTCAAAATGGTTTTGATAATTTTCTAATTATATCAATGTGTTGTATTGATATCTTGTGATTGAAATGTGGAAATGTTATGCTTTTTTATGCATGTTTTATGTGATACAATTATGTTATGGTTCTTGGGCATTGTTTATGAAGACGCATGGTTCCGTGACAAACTAAGGGTTGGTCAGCCTGATATATCTCTCTAATTCATTGGGTAACGCGAAGGGGTTAAACTTTAAGGTTTCTCCAAAGTTATTTAGGGAATATACTGTGATGGGTATTCCAAACGTAACCATGAGGGTTACTACCTACGTAAGAATGTTATAAATGCCTCAAGATACCTTTATGTTTAATGATTTCTCTGATATATTCATAAAACTTATGATTTCATGAGGTATGTTACCATGTTTATGTTTTATGAGTAATGTATGATTTCATTGATTTGTATGTATACATGTACTAATGTTTCCTTTTCAAAATTTTATAACCCTTGCGGAGCTTTTTAGTCTCATCCCATGTTTTTGAAATGTTTTTCACAAGTCAAGGGAAATGTACATGATGTGATGATATTGTCAAGGAAGTGTCATGAATGAATCCATGTTTTGTTTTAAATATGTTTCTGTTGATGGGAAAAAATGAATACTATCTTTTATGTAACCACTGGGTTTAAATGTGGAATGTAATGCCGGATTTATGATCTAATTCACTAGAACACTAATCCTAAAAAGACCCTCAACTTGTATTCTTGTGGTAAATCAAGATTAAGTAATGTTTAAGGCTGGTGCCTTATAGATTTTATTATAGGACTATTTAGATAACTTTAGGCGATAGAATTCTATTAAATGATTATCCAAAAATATATTTTTTTATGGTCAAATTAAAATTATATAGAATTTAAAGATTACCAAGTTTCTTCATCTAAGACATGTTTGTTCAGAATGGTTTTCCATAGTGGAAACAGGGAATCAGTTCTAGGAAGGCCTACAGAAGGAAATGACCTTCCGAATCAGCATCCTGAGATGGTCGGAATTGGAACTGAACAGTTTGTTGTAGTAATGGCGCAGTTCACTCAAGCGATTAATGGTGGTGGTATCCATGCACGAGATCATCCAGATCAAATGCAGAGGAACATGTCAGTGGGGGAACATTTCATGAGGACACATCCCCCATCATTCAGAGGATCATCTAACCCTATGCTAGCAGAATGGTGGATTAAAGCACTGGAGAAGATTTTCGATGTCATGGGTGTTCAGACAATCCAAAGTTTAGTCTGGCAATTTACCGTTTTAATGGTGAAGTAGATCAGTGGTGGTTGATGGTTAAAAATATCAAGGATGCTGATGAGATTTATTCTCTTGACTGGGATGAATTCAATGGTATGTTTCTTGAGAAGTATTTTCCTAAGGCTGTTCGACTTAGGATGGAAAAACAATTCTTGTAATTGAGGAAATAGGAAGACACAGTGGCTTCTTATGAAGAAAAGTTCACTTGACTGGTAATGTATGCTCTAAATTTTATCTGAGACCTTGATAGTAAAATTTATTGTTTTTACTTCTGATTAAATCCAAAATATCAAAGGTCATTGGCTTCTCATGAGTTCAAAAGTAATGAAAATCTTGTCTTATGTGCTTAGAAGGTGTAAATAGAGTTTTCCGATGATCAAGTGTTCTATAACAACCAACAGAAGAAGAGACTGAGGTGGAAGGAGAAAGGGAAAAATTATTCAAAAAGGTCTGATGGTAAGAAAACTAAGTTTCTAATCTGTGATAATTGTGGTAATAGGAATGTTTGGTAATGTCTTCTGAATTCTATAATTTTCTACCAATTTGGTAATATGGGACATACGGCTCGTGATTGCACTGAGAATGATTAGGGTGATGGTAAGACCAATTTTTTTTTACAGTTAGTGAAATGTTTCAAGTGCAATGAGATGGGTCACTATGCAAAAGAGTGTCCGACAAAGAGCATGAGTGATGGGAAGAAGTTGGACTACAAGCAGAAAGGGGTGGTGAAATCCTTTGCAACTACTTCAGAAGATGTTGGGCCATCAAATGAAGTGGTATCAGGTACTTTGTTTGTTTTTTTAGATTATTCGAGTGTGTTATTTGATTCAGGGTCTACACATTCTTTCATCACTAAAAACTTTTCTAGTAAAATGGGAATAACATCTCAAAAAAGACTCTTGAATTTGTGGTAAAAACACCAGGGGGAAATGTTGAGACAAATTAAATTTATAAGAATCTTTATATCCTTATCCGTTGAAAGAACCTACTTTCAAACCTTATTGTTTTACCTCTAGTAGAGTTTGATGTTATCCTGGGTATGGATTGGCTCTCTTTTTGCAATGCTAAGATTGACGGTAGATCTAAAGATGTTTGTTTTTAGAAAGACTTTCAGTTTATGTACAAGAATGAACCTTTACTGTTGATAACATATCAAGAGGCTGAGAAACTTGTAAAAGATGGAAATGAATGTTACCTTGCATATATTTTTGAAAACAAAGAAACTGTTTAGATTAATGATGTTCTAGGAGAATCTTGATGTTTTCCTAATGAGTTTCCTGGAATAATGCCAGATTGGGATGTTGAATTTACTGTAGACTTGGTTCTTGATGCTAAGGAAATTTGAAAACCCCATTATTGAATGGCTCAAATTGAACTTTTATAGTTGAAGTAGCAATTTCCAGATTTATTAGAGAATGGTTTAATTCGACCTAGCACATCACCATCGGGTGCTCATGTTTTATTTGTTAAAAAGAAAGATGGTTCACTGATACTTTTCATTGATTATAGAGCCTTGAGTAACATCACTGATAAGATCTAATATCCTTTTACTCATATCGATGATTTATTTAATCAGCTCCAGGGAGCTCAGTTATTTTCGAAGATTGACCTGAGATCGGGGTACCATCAGCTGAAGGTAAAGGAATCAGATATTCCAAAAACCACGTTTCATACAAGATATGGCCATTATGAATTTTTAGTTATGCCTTTTGGGATAACCAA
This sequence comes from Viscum album, assembly GCA_963277665.1. NCBI lineage: Eukaryota > Viridiplantae > Streptophyta > Magnoliopsida > Santalales > Viscaceae > Viscum > Viscum album. The sequence continues at coordinate 195,592,372 of OY728121.1, read as the reverse complement.
TGCACCTGCTGTATTCATGGACCTTCTGAATAGAATTTTCCATGAGTTATTGGATAAGTTTTTGGTAGTTTTCATTGATGATATTTTGGTGTTTTCTAAAATTAACGATGAGCATGAAAGTCATTTAAGGGTTATTTTTCAAACCATAAATCAAAATAAATTGTATGTGAAATTATTCAAGTGTGAGTTTTGGTTGCAACAAATTTCTTTCCTTGGTCACATTGTTTCTAATGATGGGATAACTGTTGATCCTACAAAAACAATGGTTGTTGAAAAATGGCCAAGACACACAAATGTAACCGAGATTCGTTGTTTTCTTGGGTTGGCAGGCTATTACAGAAGGTTTGTTAAAAATATTCCGCGGTTATATTTTCCAATGACTAAGCTAACTCAGAACGGTGTTATGTTTATCCAGACAAAATAATGTGATGATTCTTTTCAGGAACTGAAAATAAGATTGGTGAATGCTCCAGTTTTGGCACTACCTTCTAGAATTGGTGAGTTTGTTATCTACAGTGATCCTTCATTGAATGGACATGGTTGTGTCCTAATGCATAATGATCAGTTAATTGCTTATTCTTCATGTCAGTTGAAAACTCATGATGTAAATTACCCTACACATGATTCGGAATTACATTCTGTTGTTTTCGATTTTAAAATTTGGAGGCTTCATTTGTATGGTGTAAAGTGTGAAATATATACTGATCTCAAAAGTTTAAGGTATATATTCACTCAGAAACAATTGAACATCAGAAAGTGGAGATGGCTATAATTAATCAAGGATTATGATGTTACAATTCATTACAATCTGGGAAAAGAAAATAAAGTCGCTGATGCTTTGAGTCGAAAAAGTAATGCTTCATTAACAATGTTGCATTTGGAATGTGATCCTTTGGGTAAGGATTTGATGAAAACTGGCATAGAATTTGTTGGTGTAGGATGTCCTTCCGTTTTGTTTTAGGTATCAGTGAAATCTTCCTTATCAGACAGAATTGAGCAAGCATAGAAGCAAGATAGTGAGTTACAGAAAGATGTAGAGCTGGTTCAGAAGGGTATGTTTCCTGAATTCAACATTGATAATGAGTGTGTTTTGAGATTTGGGAAGAGATTTTTTGTTCCGTGTGATTCATTTTTGAAGAGTGTGTTATTATGTGAAGCTCATAGTTCTCCATTTTCAGTTAATCCAGGTAGTACAAAGATGTATATAGATCTTCAATAGTATTACTGGTGGAACAGAATGAAAAGAGATATTGCTGATTTTACTATGATGTGTTTGAATTGACAACATGTTAAAGCAGAGCATTTGTCACTGAAAGGGATGCTTCAGCCTTTACCAATTCTAGAGTGGAAATGAGAGAATATATCCATGGAATTCGTTGTGGGATTGCCGAAGAAACCTCAAGGTTATAATGAAATATGGGTTATTGTTGATAGTTTGACTAAATCTTCTCATTTCCTTGATATACGGGATACTTTTTCCCCAGATCAACATTCCCGTTTGTATCTTAAATAGATAGTCAGGTTACATGGATTTCCCCTCTCCATTGTATCTTATTGTGATCCCAGGTTTACTTCTATCATTTGGAATGTCCTTCAGAATTCATTGGGTACTGAATTAAATTTTAGTAGAACTTTTCAACATCAATCAGATGGGCAGTCAGAACGAACGATTTTGACTTTGGATGATATGCTACGTGCTTGTTCGATGGATTATCAGGGATGTTGGGCCCACCATATTTATTTGGTTGAGTTTTCTTATAATAACAGTTTTCATTCCAGTATACAGATGGAACCATTTGAGACATTATATGTGAAGCGATGTCGAACTCCGGATTTTTAGGATGAAGTAGGTGAAAAGAAGTTGATGGGACCAGAATTGGTAGAAGAGTTTGTAGAAAATGTTCAGCTGATACAGAGACACATGAGAATAGCTCAGAGCAAGCAGAAGAGTTTTGCAGACAACAGAATGAAGGATCTCCCTTTTGAGGTAGGTGATCATGTTTTTCTCAAAGTATCTCCATGGAAATGTGTGATGCGATTTGGTAAGAAAGGAAAGCTAAGGCCAAGGTTCATTGGACCATATGAAATTCTGGAGAGAGTTGGATCAGTTTATTACCGAGTGGCTTTACCTATGACTTGATCTCAGGTACACAATGTTTTTCATGTTTCAATGTTAAGGAAGTACATTCCAGATCCTTCTCATCTTTTGAGTCCAGAGGTAGTTCAACTGGAAGAGAATCTATCTTATGAGGAACAAACAGTCCAGATTCTTGACCACAGGGAGAAAGTGTTGCAGAATAAGGGGATTCATCATGAAAATTCTTTGTGAAAAAAACCACATGAGTGAAAAGGCAACATGGGAATCTGAAAATGCAATGAGGGATAAATACCCCCACTTGTTCGATATGTCAATAAATTGCGGGGAGGAAATTTTATAAAGGGGGGAAGGATGTAACATCCCAAGTAAGTAGTGAATAATATATATTCTTATCTATGTCTATTTATGAATTAGATTGTGTTTTAGAGGCTTAAAATGAAAATAAATCCAATCTTAAGCATATAATTCTCTAATATTTTTAAAAGATTGTTTTACCGCCATTTGATGGAGAACCATTTTTAAATCTATATTATGATAATTTTATAAGAACTATTTGTCAAAATAAACTTATTCTTCATTATTGGGACATTGAAATTTACTTTGGATTAATTTTTGGTATTTTTCTGACAATGTTCATTTTTTAACGAATAATGAAAAATACTGCATTTTACATCAAAACTGCTTTTCAAATAATTTAATTATATGTATAGATTATCTTATTCATTGGTTTTAAAGTGTAATTAGAATATATTTTTACCATTTAATTCAATTTTGTTCATTAGAATTAATTTTACTTTGGAATTGGGCATAAACAAGTGCCAAACTTTTCATAGATATTGTTTAAAAATACCTGTTATTTGTTTTGACAACGAGAATTATTTTCAAATACATTATTTCAATTTCTAGGATTGGAATTTGGTAAAATGGATTCCATATTTTGAATCAGAAGTTTCAAATTAAGTAATTAATTCTCTTTTGTTTTTTGACATTATGAATAGTAACGATGGTAGTTATCTTTAATTATCTTGTTTAATTAGTAATCGGGTAGTTAAGAATAATAATATAATATCACAATAATAAAAAAATGATTCCAAAATGTGTCCTAATTCTAATGGTTCTTTCATGGCCGACCATGGGATTCGTTGTGCCAAACTTAGGGACCCCAGGGAATCACTTTTGGGTGAATGTAACACTTTATCATTTTATTTTTTAAGAAAGGAGAATATCACTAAAGAATGTATCACCCGAGTAATTTTTTTTTAATTTTGTCTAAATAAATTATATCTTGGACTATAAATAGTCATTTTAAAGATAATAATATTTCCTACATCATAGTAATTTTTTCTAAATTTTAGACATTAAATAAATTAAATTATTTATGACATCATGATGATGCAGCGATTACAGCATTAATTAACGATTTAGATAAAATCAAAATATAATGTAAAATCTAAGACTTAGATTTGTCAAAGACATATTGTATAGGTATATTTCGAAACCATATCCCCTTATCCTCAAAATATATCAATGTGGGGCCTTTAAAATCTGGAAATCATTTTAATATAACGCAACATTTTATAACATTCCAAAAGTGCCCCTCCTCTCCTCTTATAAAAGGCCCCCTCCTCTTCCTCCTTACCCACACTTATCAAGACATTTTCTCGGCCAAAATCTGATAATTTTGTCTCTACAAATCCCTCTTTTCATCCTAGATGCCTTACCTTAGGCTGAAATTTCATCAAGAAAACCTTTTGGTTCAAACCAAGAGGAGTTACCCGATTTAAAGGTAAAGACTTCTCTAATGTTCTTTTGTATTAATTTGCTTCTCCAACCCCCTATAAAATTTTTATTCATTTATTTTTTGACAACACCATTATCTTAAATATACTATGATTTTTTATAAGATGTATTCTAGTTACACTTACACACACCTACACATAATGGTTAAAGAGCATATTGTTTCCCTGGATAATATAAACACTATGAATTCAAAAGTGATATTGAAATTAAATTCATAAAAGTGTTAACATTATGATTTCAAATATTTTCTCCATTAAAAAGTGGTTAAAATGTCTTCATAAAAATATAGGGTTTCATATGAATTATTTGGTATCTTATTATCTGTTTCCTACCAAATATATTATATTAATATAATAAATTATTGATTAAATACATAACATTTTTTATTTGTTAATATCACAAACTATTTATAATTAATTTATTAGATTAAGATAACACAACTTGTTGATCATAAAAATTGTTTTATATAAAAATATATTTTTAGTATTCAATTTGATCTTAAATTCATTTCAAATTTACTTGTAACTTATTTTTAAGATGTATAAATAATATTATATCATTATTTAGTTAATAATATTCATAATGACTAGTTTATATCTTACTATATAAAAAAAATATATTTTAATTTTATATTGTTTCTTATTAAGTCTCTGTATTGTGTATATAACAAGACATCAACGATGGCTGCTTTTTTGTGTAACACAAGATATAAAAGAAGGTAGTTTTTTTATGATGTATAGTAACTTAGTGTCACAAGGATTACAATCTATCTCAATAATTCATGTGTTGAAAGAAATAGAATATATTTTTTATTGTAAATATATTATAAATTATATAGATATTATATTACCTAACCTGCTTGTGGTCGCGTGTCATACATGGTATCAACCACAAGGTTCGTAATTTTGTTTTTTAGGGAATACAATTCACCTCTACATACAGAAATTTCGACCACACAATTTGAAATCAGTCATGATGATAAATTTTTGGATACTTCCTATATTGTAAATCCCACATCTTGATAATGGTTCATATGTTAAATTCTATGCAATGGAGAACTGAAAATAAAATGGTCACATGGAATTCCAAGTAACTAGGACTCCATGTTGAGGAAAATAAGTGAAAAGTATAGATATGTTTTTGAAAGAAAAATGTAAATATTTATAGGGGATTAATGAGGTCATTAATCATAAAAATGTGATTTATAGAAGGAATTGTGAGGGCCTCATATCCAAAAACCATTGTTGATTTAGAAAGGCACCAGTTCAATAGAAACAATGGTATTTGGAAAATATTTTTTTGAATTAATTTTTTTATTTCTTTATTTTTATGACCAAAAATATATTTTTTTTACATTTTAGGTTTCAATATCATATGAACAAGCATATATTTTCGTTAGGATTTGATCAGAATCTTATTCACTCCTTTACACCAAAAAAATTAATTATTATTAATGATATTATTTTATTAAATAATAAGTAAAAGAAATATTTAAATTATTCAAAGCCCTATAAATGATTGAAATTTCTTACTATTTGTTTTTAAATATCTAAAAAATATATTAGGCTAATAGATTTATATATAATCCATAACAGTGTTACTACCTATTCATAAATAATATTAATTTGTTAAATTGAATAACTATATAAATTAATATTTTCAAGATTATTGTGTAGTATTGTTGTTGGTGTAAATCCGAAATCATCCTTCGGTCTGGGGTTCAAGACCTGCGGCCTTGCATAATTTGATTGGTTGTCACTCAAATTATAGTTTTTCCTTTTCTTAAACAATATTAATATAATTTCAACAATTTATATGATTTGCATACTTGAAAATATGTTAATCTATGAATTTAATTGTAACTAAGTATTTCAATAAATCCTCAATACATCAACACATAATCCATTTTATTTCCACATATGTCCTTCCTTGGTATATAGTTTATCACTAATATCATTAGATGTATTTATAAATCATGACACCTTTTCGTCAGTCTAAAACTAATTTTTTTCTAGGTTACTTATTATGTATCCAAATCATTTATAATGGGTTTTAAATAAAATATGTATTATAATATTCATATACATCATGAGATTTAAACCATATGCACTGTAAGGAATATTTTCATGTACCTAGTTACTCGGAGTTAAGCTAGGAACACCTCGTTGGATTTGTTACTCCTAGGTACATCTGTGCCAGAACCGAATCCCTATATAGTATCAAAAATGGGAATTAATTGTAGGAAGGACCACATAATCTATAATATAAAAAATATATATGATTTTATTCTATTATTATATTAAAATAACAACTCAACGTTATGTTTTGTTTTCTATGTTTCATTTAATATAGTTCCCAAGGTTGATTGGAAACATACTCTGATAACAACTATTGAGACCCAGCCATAGATAGCCTAGAGCCCATGTCTTATATTAATTGAATTGGAATTATTATAGGGAATCAAACCACAAAAGACCGAACAATTTAGTATTCTTGTTAACATGATAAATAAATGAGTATTGGATTAAAAATGGATGCACTGATTACTGATATAAAATTTCCTTCTAAACATATAAACAACTTTAAGAAAACATTAATCCATCAGGTATATTAATGCATTTCATTCATAGTCTGATTAGTTGATTCCTGATGAAGTAAAAATAATAACGGTGATCTCAAAATATAATTAAGGGAAAACATAGTGGAAGAAATTGTGAATCAATGAGAATAGTCATTATGGCATGTTAAATAACTGAACACACCTACAATGTATTCACCAAACTGAATGAAAGTACATATGGAATATGAATTGGAAATAACTAAAAACACATGCAATTAACTAAAATATAAAAGAAAAAATAAATATTGTATGTTATGAAACTAAAACTCATACCATTAATCAATGAACTAAAAGGAAATGTACTCGTAGTTATGTCGATGAAAAATATCAGAGATGAAAAATAACTGAATCTAATAGGAGGAAAAATACTTTATTGGTGGAAATTATTTCTCTAGAACATGAAAACATATTACCCTCAAAACCATTCATAAGATGTTCTAAATCTATGGATAGAATCCCATCTGTTCAATTATTCATCTCATGAGAACCTTTCGATGCATCAAGATATATAAAATGTTTGCGCTCCACTAGTCATTGCAATTCCAATGCATTCATCATATTGAATAATAAAAATAGATAATATCACTCATCAAATAACCATATTAAATTTTAAATACATATCTATCATCTTTTCTGATATTAATAAAATTACCATCAATATAGCCACTATATGTAAAATGAAACATGATTTAGGAAATTGTAACATCCATTATAAAATGAATTGGATAATACGGGGAACGTCAATGTTCATTGATCATAGGAAATTGAACAATTCATGATGAATAAAAAATAAATCAAGTAAGTGAATTTGAAAACTATCAATATCTATTTCATTAATAAACCATCCATGTAACACCCCAAGATTTCATAGTGTGTTATTTCTTCAAAATAATTCAATAACTTGCACTACACGCAACACCGAGTTCAAGCGCACCATGACTTACCAAACAAGCCGTTCAAAAAAGTTTATGAATAATATTAACTAAATTTTAAACTTTATATAATCCTTATAATTTTAGAATCCATATTATGAGTTTCTTAGACATAATGTAAGAACAAATTCATCTTCAGTATTGTAGTTTTACCAAATTTTTATAGTGAACCCTTTTTAAATAAAACATTTTAAACTTTTTGACTAAATGGGGACAACAAAAAATTTAAAATAAAACATCCCTAGCTTCCACGGTACGCTTTCCTTTGAATAAAACAGCAGCGTGTGTTGTACGCAACTTCGAGTTTTAACACACACCACAACCGATCAAACTAGCCGTTATAAATAGTAATACTTAATTTTTTTTGAAATTATATAAATTTTATATTTCAAAATGGACATCATTTTTGGATTCGTAATATCAAATTTAGCCTAAGGTGAAATTTTGGTACTTTTCGGATAACTTTCATATTTTGATGAATAGTCTAAATTACTAAATTTTAATTAAAAACAACATTTTTATTCAAAATAATTAATAGTGATAAATTATGAATTTGAGTGGTTTTAAAGTATATTTAGAATATATTTTTACCATTTAATATAATTTTGGTCATTGGACATAATTTTACAATTAAACCGAACATAAACAAGTGTCAATCTTTTGATAGTTATTATCTCTTAAAAACACGCTTTTTGTTTTGACAGCGGGAATTAATTTTAAATTAATTTCTGCCACTTCTGTGTTTTGAATTTAGAAAAATGGATTCCATATTTGGAATCAGGATGTTCAAATTGTGTAAATAGGTAACTTTTATTTTTAGACATTTTGAATAATTACTGCGGTAAATATTTTATTTACCATGGTTAAGGATAAATCCGGTAAATAAAGGTTAAAAAATAATATTATAATAATACTAAATTACCCTAAAACGTGTTTTAACCCTATCGGTTGATACATGGTCGACCATGGGAATCTTTGGGTCAATTTTGGGACCCCATTGATCCACTTGTAAGTGATAATGACACTTTATTTTAATTAAGTTAAAATGAATACAAAAATGGCATAAGCTTACATCTTTTAAAAGAACAATTTTTACATAGGGTTATACATGTTGGATTTTCGATTATAAATATTAATTAGAAAGCTAAAAATCTTTCCTACATAATGATATTTTATTTATAATTTTTAGATATCAAATAATTTAAATTATTAATGACACAATAATGATGCAATGTTTACCTCATTAATAAATCATTTAAATAAATAAGATAATAATGATTGAAATATTATCTAAAACCTGTCCAATTCTTATTGGTTGATGTTATTTAGAATATGAGTCATCTTATCTTCGACCTCAATGATTTTTGGTCCATTATAAACAGAATATAATTATATTATAAAGTAATACTTTCACTCTTTCTTAAAGAGCCCCTCCTCTCCCTTATAAAAGAAGACCACTTCTACTCATTCCTCACACCTCTCAAGCCACTTGGCTCGTCCAAACTCTGCCCAACTAAGCTCCCCACATCCCTATCCTCCTCCTTGAAGCTTCCCCTTAGGCAGAAAGCATTTCAAGAAGTCCTTTGGTTCCAACCAAAGTGAGTTACCTAAATTAAAGGTATCATTTTCTATTAAATTATTTTCAATTATTTTGCTTTTCCAACCCCCAAACTCTTTTTATTTCCTTTCTTTTGTAACAACACCAGTATCCAAAATATACTAGGATGTTGTTATAAGAAGTATTAAAACTACACATTCACACAACTCCATCTAATGGATGATGAACATAATGTTTCTGTGGATGGCAAACTAACGCCTCACGAAACGATGATTGTTCAAATACATCTTACCGCCTCTCATGGTGGCCATTAGGATGGCACTGTAATTAAATATGATATTAATGATATATATTTTATATATAAGCTTCTGTAATTCCATTTTATTTCATACAATTATTCGTTTCATGTTGTATATACATACGATAATTTCATTTGAGGAAGTGCGGACTACCGCCCCCTTAAAATGATATGACTCGTTCATACCACACATGGAACGTATAAAGGATGGAGTTAATGAACTTAAGTAACATATATAAAATATTATATTTTACTGGAATAGTAATATAACTATGTATCATTTGGATTCGATTCTTTTAAAATAAAAATTAAATGGAAGTAGCATTCGTGTGTACGTACGGACTACCGTCTCCACGAACGCGATGAGATTCATTCTCCATCGTATCCATTCAAGTATAATTATCATTTGATGATTTAAAAATGATTTTTAAGGACTTGATACCATTATGGATATGAATAATATACATCCCATTAATAATTAATATGGCTCACATAACAAAGAATATAAAGTAAAATGGACCCGTTAACACCTGAAATGACGATAATTCTAAGATATTATTAACAAATCAATGTTAAAAGATCATATATGATATCATATTAAAGTAACCGATTCTTGTATTATTAAATAACAATTATTTCACCATTATACAAGAGGTAAACCTACCATCGACCAAGGAAAAAGTACAAAGTAAGGGATTCTCTTATCTCACTTTCAATTCCGTGAGATTTCCATTGTTCGCTACTAAATTATTGAAAGTGGTGTATTGTGTACTTCCATTTGATATATATTATCATGATTCACTTTATATTCATGTTATTATTTAAATCATTTGGTGGTTATTAACTTTTGTCCATGCGACTCAGTTGATTAACGTGGTAAGGGGTTTCTTGTCTCACTTTTAATTCCTTGAGAATTCCATTGATCCCCACTTAATTATTGCATGTGGTGTATGTGTACTACCCATGATTGTATTCATTGTGTAATATACTTTATTTTATGGGTATTTACATCATCATGGTATGATCTTTCTTTCATGGGTGTTTGTTTCTTAAGATACCTAATCAATAAGGGAATTTGAGATTTCAATTTCCACTCATTTGGCTTTACGCATATTTCATTGATTATATTACCCCAAGAATATGTGTGGAATCACTATTCATTTGATTATGTCATAATTTCCACTCCCCTTCCTGTGGATATACTTTTGATACACATAATCACTCCATTGAAAATTATCAAGTCATTGATATGAATTTGATAAGAGTAATTTTAACTCTTTCACCATTTGTTGAGTTAAACATCCAATTCGTTGGTGTTGTTTTTACAGGAATATGTGTGAATATACTTTGATTTTCTTACACTGAATATTCAATTATATTTAGTGTATTTATATTTGTCACACATAATTATGTCATTGATTTATCCTTAACCTAAGGATACAACCTTTTTGAGAGATTTCATCTCAATTTACATTCCATTGAGACTTCTTTGATGATATACACCAAATCACTTTTATGTGGTGTATATAATGTACTTTGACATAGAATATCATGATTCCCTTTATTCTCATGATATTACAAAGTTTTGATTACCTCAATTATTTGTATTCATGTTTCTCTTTTGGTTAGAATCTCTAACTAAAATACCATTTTTAAATGTTTTAAAGACTTATTCATCTAAACCTTTCTCATTAATGTCCATGTTTTAAAAATGGTTTTATGGATTTATATGGACATTAAAGTTTAGAAATCAAAACTCCTTTTAAAAAAGTTTCAATGTGGTATGGGACACTTTGATTCAAAAATCTATTTTTAAATGGCTTCTTGACAAATAGTGTGACTTTTAAATGTTTTCAAGAAAAGGGGGATATTTCTCTCAAATAGTTTTGATGATTATTTTCATCTATGTCAACATCCTTCATTATTCATGATTGAGGTTAATGTGATACAATACAATCTTCCATATTGTATCAAATGAGTTATATTTGACTGTGGATGTTCTATTTTTATACCATTCATGGTTTGTGGTTAATGTATTGACATTTCGTATGCTAGTTTTAATACGAATGTTTATTTTATGCTTAAACCTATTCATATGAGGAATGCATTGGACTTAATAAGTGACGGGTGGAGCCCGCTATAGCTCCTCGATGCATCGGTAGGTCTCATGAGACAAAATAGTGTCTTGGCACAAGGCCTTGGCAAAATCTTATTTGTAGTCTTGGCACGAGGCCTTGGCTATGTGGTTATGATAGTCTGGCATTATGCATTCTATCATTATGAAAGTGGTTATTGATATTGCATGTGATCATTAGACTAGTAGAATATCCATGTGAGTAAGTAAATGGCATTATTTCATTTTACCTTTGCCATTTTATGCTGAAGTTCATGTTTCAAAGGCTTTTGTTTTAGTTATAAATTGCCTTAAGTGTTTATGCTTATTTATGAAAGCTTCTGCTATAATGTTATCCTTACTGAGAATCCGAGCTCACCCCTTTCAATGTTTTATTTTTTTTTTCCAGGATTATGAAGAAGTTATTTATGAATGACCTGCAGGGATAGTATGAGGGGATATGAAGACAAGATGTTTTTTTTATGATGTAATGTAAATATTTATGGATGTATCTAGTTATTCCAAGGCTACTAAACTAATCGGTCTTTCGAGACTTGATCATTCTCATGATCATGCCAGTGTTATGTAATAATGCACCGACTCTGGGTAACTAGGGTCGGGGCGTTACAGTTGGTATCAGAGGAAGTTTAGTACAAACCTTGGTAGCTAGATTTAGATAAACTCTGATTAGATAATGTAGACCTAAGATGAACTTTGAGGATTAGTATAAAAGAACTTCCTAGAATTTTGGTATTGTAGAGATTTTGTGAGTTTTCCGAGCAATACATCCCTCTCTGGATACGAGCAGGTAGAGGCGGCTCTGGAACAGATGTACCTAGGGGTAAAACCAGAAAACACCGCTTGGAGCTAGACTCGAACGGGAACTGGTGCATAACAACGGGCCTTGCTGCACTCTTGGTTACGACACTCCCAGGGGATATGCTTAGGATAATTTACATTTTCATTACAAACCGATTTAAGTAATATATACATAAGATGAGAGTAAATGACCTTGGTTAATCCTAATATGTTTCAAATTGAGAATATGGTGAGATTTTAATCTCTAAATGATTTACGACTACTATTACTCACACAATGCTTTCTGGTTTTAGTCAATGGCTGGATTCCATGGAAGTCATAGTGACTTTGAGAATGATGTACAAGGTGGGAACGGTGGTGGAAATGAGCAACAAAATGGAATGTTGATAGGCGTAAAAGATATCGTCTTTATGCCAAATCAGTTTTCCAAAAATATGATCAACAACATATATATTAACCAACTCCCAGACTCAACAAGGAAGAGAAAGGTGATAAATGATAAGATCTCCAGCAATGGAGACCATGGAGAAAAGAAACCTCAATTTTCATCATGCATGAATTGTGGAAAGAGACACCCAGGAAAGTGTCTCAATGGGACAAAGAAATGTTTTACGTGCGGGAAGGAAGGACATAGTGTGAAGAATTGCCGAAGAAAAATGAAGAGTACTATGGAAGAAGATAAAAACGGTCCCAAGAGTCCATTTACAGTCATTTGCCGTAAATGTAGGGGACCTGGCCATTACCCGAGTGAATGTCCTATTTTATAGGATATTTTCTTGCTCAAAGAAGAAGCTATGCGGAAATAAATGGTTGGAGAAAAATTTAAAAAGTATTAGCACTCCTTGTTGATGGGTTTACTTTGGAATAATTTTCTCTTGTATTTGTAACCCCTCAGTTTGCCATGTGAGAATGATATTTGAGGAATAATTGTCTCTTCTCTTGTGGATATAGGTATAAATAACCATTTGGTTTTATATGATCATTGGGGTTTGAGAAAATGATAAGTTATTATAATTTGGGATGAAAATGCAAAGTATGATATAACATTTGTGGTTAAATTATGTTATTTTGAAAAATTTATCTCATTTTGGTAATATTATAGAATATAGTTTTTGAAAAAGGACAACACGTAGACCGTGTGACAACCCGTCGCGTCAGACAAAGCTGTGGGAATCGAACCCACAACCGAAGTGCGATTGGGATTTATCGCCTACCACTGGACTACGTGAAGTCCCTGGTTAGTATGACTATTTTTTTTTGTTAAATGATTTTATTGATCAATAATAAGATGATTTGGGTTCTTATGTCTTATCAAATGAATACCCTTGGTATAGGAAAATGATTTGGTGATTAAGTGATAAATGTTATTTTGGAAGATGTTCGTTTTGTTAGGAACACTATATGCCCAAGGAAAATAGAATACAATGAGGTTTCATTTGTAGAGTAATGGTGGATTTTTATCTACATTTTTATTGTTTATTTATAGTGATTTGGGTTATTTATGGAAATGATTAACCTATAACAGAGAATATGTGATGATGTTAATTACTTTTAAGTATGTGACTTTAAGAGTATTTGATGTCATTTGGAGATACAGTGTAACATGGGAGACTACATAATCAAATTCTTCTATGTTTTGGGTTTCAATATTAGTTTGGATTATATTAAAGGATTTTAAGGACAATTGGTTATTGAATGGTATCTATTTAACTTTGGGGTATTGTTGGTTTAATTTTATAAATCAAGATTAGTGCATATTTATCTCAATGAATATCCTTTTGGGGGATCATTTGATCATTCACTAACCATTTTGGTTTTGATTAATCTTCAAAGAAAATGTAAATATATGGTTTATCCTGCATGGATCATGTGATTCTATAGAAGTTTATTCTAGCTCTTCCAGTGTGACCAAGTCTTCTTGAATACTCATCGTTTAAAAAAAATTGAGTTAGTGGTGTAAATTTATTAAAGAATGATAATCTACTTAAAATTTAAGTATATCTTATAATGTTCTTAGTCAATATCATAAATGAATTCCTCTTCCTTATGTAATGTAACTTTAAAAAAAATGTTGTCCTAGATGGTACCTTAAATCATCACTAATTTATGGCTTTGGGATTGTTGGCCTTTTCATAGCCATGTTCTCTACCACTCTCCATCAGATAATTGATGGTTAGATTTCTCCTCCATATCCATATTTTCCTACATGGAACCCTAGTATGTGTTATTTTCGATAATCTTCATACTTTCCACTCTTTATTTTAAATAGAGGCCTCATTAATTCATTTTTCGATGTGGGATTTCAACTAAGATATTTTGAAATGTCAAAAATGTGTGATCCCAATACCCTATATTTTGTTGAACCGATGGTACTTCAAATCATCATAGATTGATGAGTTTAAGGACCTCAATTTTATACTTGTTTGTGATTGATGACCTCAACCACTACCTATAAATATTTACGTTTTTCCTCCAATTATATGTCTCTAATTGCCACCAATGTTCTCCTAATCGAGATCATAATTTGGTGGTGACCCTTTCATTTCTCTTTTCCTCGTATTAAGACTAAATTTTAGTAAACCAATTTCCGATGTGGGTTTTCCCACAAATATATTTTCTATTTTCAACCTTTTATTTTCGAAGAACAATTTCAAATTGCGAGGACGCAATTTATTGAAGGAGGGGATAATGTAACACCCCAAGATTTCATAGTGTGTTATTTCTTCAAAATAATTCAATAACTTGCACTAGACGCAACACCGAGTTCAAGCGCACCATGACTTACCAAACAAGCCGTTCAAAAAAGGTTATGAATAGTATTAACTAAATTTTAAACATTATATAATCCTTATAATTTTAGAATCCATATTATGAGTTTCTTAGACATAATATAAGAACAAATTCATCTTCAGTATTGTAGTTTTACGAACTATTAATAGTGAACCCTTTTTAAATAAAATATTTTAAACTTTTTGACTAAATGGGGACATCAAAAAATTTAAAATAAAAAATTTCAAGCTTCCACGGTACGATTTCCTTTGAATAAAACAGTAGCGTGTGTTGTACGCAACTTCGAGTTTTAACACACACCACAACCGATCAAACTAGCCGTTATGAATAGTAATACTTAATTTTTTTGAAATTATATATATTTTATATTTCAAAATGGACTTCATTTCTGGATTCGTAATATCAAATTTAGCCTATGGTGAAATTTTGGTACTTTTCGGATAACTTTCATATTTTGATGAATAGTAAAAATTACTAAATTTTAATTAAAAACAACTTTTTTAATCAAAATAATTAATAGTGATAAATTATGAATTTGATTTGTTTTAAAGTATATTTAGAATATATTTTTACCATTTAATATAATTTTGGTCATTGGACATAATTTTACAATTAAACCGAACATAAACAAGTGTCAATCTTTTGATAGTTATTATCTCTGAAAAACACGCTTTTTGTTTTGATAGCGGGAATTAATTTTAAATTAATTTCTGCCACTTCTGTATTTTGAATTTAGAAAAATGGATTCCATATTTGGATTCAGGATGTTCAAATTGTGTAAATAGGTAACTTTTATTTTTAGACATTTTGAATAATTACTGCGGTAAATATTTTATTTACCATGGTTAAGGATAAATCCGTTAAATAAAGGTTAAAAAATAATATTATAATAATACTAAATTACCCTAAAACGTGTCTTAACCCTATTGTTTGATACATGGTCGACCATGGCCATCTTTGGGTCAATTTTGGGACCCCATTGATCCACTTGTAAGTGATAATGACACTTTATTTTAATTAAGTTAAAATGAATACAAAAATGGCATAAGCTTACATCTTTTAAAAGAACAATTTTTACATAGGGTTATACATGTTGGATTTTCGATTATAAATATTCATTAGAAAGCTAAAAGATTTCCTACATAATGATATTTTATTTATAATTTTTAGACATCAAATAATTTAAATTATTAATGACACAATAATGAATCAATGTTTACCTCATTAATAAATCATTTACATAAATAAGATTATAATGATTAAAATATTATTTAAACCTGTCCAATTCTTATTGGTTGATGTTATTTAGAATATGAGTCATCTTATCTTCGACCTCAATGATTATTGGACCATTATAAACCGAATATAATTATATTATAAAGTAATACTTTCACTCTTTCCTAAAGAGCCCCTCCTCTCCCTTATAAAAGGAGACCACTTCTACTCATTCCTCACACCTCTCAAGCCACTTGGCTCGTCCAA
This sequence comes from Viscum album, assembly GCA_963277665.1. Lineage (NCBI taxonomy): Eukaryota > Viridiplantae > Streptophyta > Magnoliopsida > Santalales > Viscaceae > Viscum > Viscum album. The sequence goes on along the minus strand of OY728121.1, from coordinate 195,575,862 downwards.
ACTCTTCCCAAATAAGTTCCCCACATCCCTCTCCTCCTCCTTGAATCTTCCCTTTAGGCAGAAAGAATTTCAAGAAGTCCTTTGGTTCCAACCAAAGTGAGTTACCTAAATTAAAGGTAACATTTTCTCTTAAATTATTTTCAATTATTTTGCTTCTCCAACCCCCAAACTCATTTTATTTCCTTTCTTTTGTAACAACACCAGTATCCACAATATACTAGGATGTTGTTATAAGAAGGATTCAAACTACACATTCACACAACTCCATCTAATGGATGATGAACATAATGTTTCTGTGGATGGAAAACTAACGCCTCACGAAACGATGATTGTTCAAATACATCTTACCGCCTCTCATGGTGGACATTAGGATGGAACTGTAATTAAATATGATATTAATGATATATATTTTATATATAATCTTCTGTAATTCCATTTTATTTCATACAATTATTCGTTTCATGTTGTATATACATAGGATAATTTCATTTGAGGAAGTGCGGACTACCGCCCCCTTAAAATGATATGACTCGTTCATACCACACATGGAACGTATAAAGGATGGTGTTAATGAACTTAAGTAACATATATAAAATATTATATTTTACTGGAATAGTAATATACCTATGTATCATTTGGATTCGATTCTTTTAAAATAAAAATTAAATGGAAGTAGCATTCGTGCGTACGTACGGACTACCGTCTCCACGAACGCGATGAGATTCATTATCCATCGTATCCATTCAAGTATAATTATCATTTGATGATTTAAAAATGATGTTTATGGACTTGATACCATTCTGTATATGAATAATATACATCCCATTAATAATGAATATGGCTCACATAACAAAGAATATAAAGTAAAATGAACCTGTTAACACCTGAAATGACGATAATTCTAAGATATTATTGACAAATCAATGTTAAAAGATCATATATGATATCATATTAAAGTAACTGATTCTTGTATTATTCAATAACAATTATATCACCATTATACAGGAGGTAAACCTACCATTGACCAAGGAAAAAGTACAAAGTAAGGGATTCTCTTATCTCACTTTCAATTCCGTGAGATTTCCATTGTTCGCTACTAAATTATTGAAAGTGGTGTATTGTGTACTTTCATTTGATATATATTATCATGATTCACTTTATATTCATGTTATTCTGTAAATCATTTGGTGGTTATTAACTTTTGGCCATGTGACTCAGTTGATTAACGTGGTAAGGGGTTTCTTGTCTCACTTTTAATTCCGTGAGAATTCCATTGACCACCACTTAATTATTGCATGTGGTGTATGTGTACTACCCATGATTGTATTCATTGTGTAATATACTTTATTTTATGGGTATTTACATCATCATGGTATGATCTTTCTTTCATGGGTGTTTGTTTCTTCAGTTACCTAATCAAAAAGGGAATTTGAGATTTCAATTTCCACTCATTTGGCTTTACGCATATTTCATTGATTATATTACCCCAAGATTATGTGTGGAATCACTATTCATTTGATTATGTCATAATTTCGACTCCCCTTCCTGTGGATATACTTTTGATACACATAATCACTCCATTGAAAATTCTCAAGTCATTGATATGAATTTGATAAGAGTAATTTTAACTCTTTCACCATTTGTTGAGTTAAACATCCAATTCATTGGTGTTGTTTTTACAGGAATATGTGTGAATATACCTTGATTGTCTTACACTGAATATTCAATCATATTTAGTGTATTTATATTTGTCACACATAATTATGTCATTGATTTATCCTTAACCTAAGGATACAACCTTTATGAGAGATTTCATCTCAATTTACATTCCATTGAGACTTCTTTGATGATATACACCAAATCACTTTTATGTGGTTTATATAATGTACTTTGACATAGAATATCATGATTCCCTTTATTCTCATGATATTACAAAGTTTTTATTACCTCAATTATTTGTATTCAAGTGTCTCTTTTGGTTAGAATCTCTAACTAAAATACCATTTTTAAATGTTTTAAAGACTTATTCATCTAAACCTTTCTCATTAATGTCCATGTTTTAAAAATGGTTTTAAGGATTTATATGGACATTAAAGTTTATAAATCAAAACTCCTTTTAAAAAAGTTTCAAAGTGGTATGGGACACTTTGATTCAAAAATCTTTTTTTAAATGGCTTCTTGACAAATAGTGTGACTTTTAAATGTTTTCAAGAAAAGGGGGATATTTCTCTCAAATAGTTTTGATGATTATTTTCATCTATGTCAACATCCTTCATTATTCATGATTGAGGTTAATGTGATACAATACAATCTTCCATATTGTATCAAATGAGTTATATTTGACTGTGGATGTTCTATTTTTATACCATTCATGGTTTGTGGTTAAAGTATAGACATTTCGTATGCCAGTTTTAATACGAATGTTTATTTTATGCTTAAACCTATTCATATGAGGAATGCATTGGACTTAATAAGTGACGGGTGGAGCCCGCTATAGCTCCTCGATGCATCGGTAGGTCTCATGAGACAATCTAGTGTCTTGGCACAAGGCCTTGGCAAAATCTTATTTGTAGTCTTGGCACGAGGCTTTGGATATGTGGTTATGATAGTCTGGCATTATGCATTCCAACATTATGAAAGTGGTTATTGATATTTCATGTGATCATTAGACTAGTAGAATATCCATGTGAGTAAGTAAATGGCATTATTTCAATTTACCTTTGCCAATTTATGCTGAAGTTCAAGTTTCAAAGGCTTTTGTTTTAGTTATAAATTGCCTTAAGTGTTTATGCTTATTTATGAAAGCTTCTGCTATAATTTTATCCTTACTGAGCATCTGAGCTCACCCCTTTCAATGTTTTATTTTTTTTTTCCAAGATTATGAAGAAGTAATTTATGAATGACCTGCAGGGATAGTATGAGGGGATATGAAGACAAGATGTTTTTTTATGATGTAATGTAAAAATTTATGGATGTATCTAGTTATTCCAAGGCTACTAAACTAATCGGTCTTTCGAGACATGATCTTTCTCATGATCATGCCAATGTTATGTAATAATGCACCGACTCTGGGTAACTAGGGTCGGGGTGTTACAATCAATATGAAGAATAAGAATGGTATCAATACAAAAAATCCAAGTGGAATAAAATAGAGGATTGTCATCAGTAATGACATAAACAAATAGCTTTTATAAAAATTTGTTATTAAAATATCTTTTTCTATTGAAAAAACATTTTAAAATAATTTTATTTACAAATAATCCTTTTGGAATCGATTATTCCTAGAAATTATGGTGGATGAATACGTATATGTTATACGAGGAAAAAAATATTCTTTTGGTATGGAAAAAAGGCTGGAAAATGCCTTGTTACGAAAGAAATAATAAGAAGACATTTGAAAATTGGTAAATTAAAAATGTGTAATAATTCAATTACCTAATAATTTTAAAAAAAATTGAAAACCTTTTAATATAACATGTGTTTTTGAATAAAACATTTTCTATGACTAAATATTGATATAAATTCAGGTTTCTGAAAAGAAAATTCAAAAACACAAGTGTACCAACGAGTGGAAAAATTGAAATAATACAGGAAAATGGACATCATGAATTACTGAATAATGAATGGGTTTTTTGAAAAATGGTTATAAAATTTCATCTAATGGAATTTCAACAGAATTATCATTAGAATTATTCTTGAGAAATATAATCATTAAACATTCCAAAGTGTCTGATACCACTTGAAAAAATTTAAAAAAACCACAGGATAAAATAATATTAAAGGAATTATTAAATACCATGAAGGAAAATTAATTCATGGAATAATATAGAAACATTTTCAGTAGGTGCACCACACAAGACAAGTACGTGGTGAATTTGACTTTTGTTTCATAGATATAAAAAGTGAGATGGAAATCCTTACTATTGTATTACCAAATGGAATATGTAAACCAAAGTTAATAATCAATAAATAAAATATTTAATTAACCGGAATATAATAAAAATAATGATATTACATGTCAATGTGGATATATGTACACCACATATATAAAATTATGTGTAAAATAATAAATTATGCATCACGTAATGAAAATGAGACAAGAATCCCATACTAATGTAGATACAAATTTATTGGAAAGTGAAAAGGAAATAATACATAAATAATACATAAAAATACCCTGAATATAATAATATTAATTATATTATATTTCAATGAGTATGTGATTAAACCATATAAAATAAATTAGTTTTACAATATTTATGCATGACTCATAAAATGAAAATGTGACAAGATTCCATTTGTAATGTAGTAACAATTTGATTCGAAAGCCCTATGGTAATAATTATTAAATAAAACATATAAATATTATGAAATTAATATAATTACAAAAAATATATATAAATGTTTCATCAGTTACCCCATATATATAAAATTAGGTGATGATTAATTATGTATGACTCCTGTAATGAAATTGAGACAAAAATCTCTTGCCTTTTGTTTCCTTTCCGAAGAACGTCCATTAAATTCAATTATAATAAAATAATATTAATTTTAAACTTAATTTTGTACCAATTTCATTTTTATATTTATATTTATTTATATTACTACCACTTGGTGTATAACTACTCAAACAATTAAGTTTACATTGGGTGTTTTTTTACCAAATTTGGTTTATGTTTCAAAAAAACTATTCTGGGCCAACTATAGTCAAAGGGGTCATTGTAAAAAATCTCAGGAATGATAACCATGTCATAATTATCATATTTGTACAAAAATTATACTTTTAAAACATATAATTAAATATTTCTAAGCAAATGATAATATGTTACAATCATGGAGATGTTAGGCAGTACATACACATGAGTACCATTCCAATTTTTAAATGCTCGTTGTTGAAGAAGGTATCTTATTAAAATAATTATGCAATGATCATTATATAATAAATCTAATATTATTTATTAATATATACTTATATATATATTTATTTTACCTAAAATTAATATCATTATGTTATGTAGGTGGTAGTCAAGACGTCCACAATCAACGTTATCTCTTTTAAACTATGTGATGGGGTAATAAAAGAGACTATATATATATATATATATATATTAGTTCCCGACATAAAATTATGAAACTAATATTTTTTTTATTTTTTTCATGTCACTTATGTTTAATTTTTACCATTCATTTATACATTCATTGTATCTTGTGAACAAATCACATCACATTGAAGGTTAGTTGTCTGTACATCCTCAGACGATATTATCGTATTTACCCAAAATGTAAATCATTAATGTATCTTATAAATTAGAATTATGGAAATATAAATCAATATTAATAACATATATATCATATATTGATATATTTTCCATTATAATTCCCACTCTAAAATGCGGTGATGGAGAATTGAACTATAATCGTTTCGTGTGGCACTAATTCACCTTACAAAAAAACAGTATGTTCATTACCCATTAGATGGTGGTATTTGTGTGTGTACATTAAAATGCATTCATAAAAACATCATAATATAGTTATTATTTTGGTTTTCTTATACAATAACAAAATTTGGATATTTTAGGTTGGTTGAGAAAGGAATTAAAACTGGAGAGATTGAGGAAAGACATTACCTTTTAATCATTTAACTTCATTTGGTTTGAAAAAAAGACTTTATTAGAATGTATTATAACAAAAGGTATGATTATATGTCAAGGAGAGGAATTTTGGGAGAGAATATGTGTAGGTTTTTGAAAAACATATGAGGTTTGATAGGTGAGAGGAATGAGAAGACGGTGGTGGCCTTGTATAGGGAAGGAACTGGACTTAGTTGGTATTTTTGAAAAAAAGTTAGATGTGCTCATGTTCATACATAATAAAAGTACTAAAAATCCAAAAAATAATTAATCTATGGTTATTGGCCAATATATGTCTAGAAATTGACTGCTAAATAAGTGTATAGGTCAATTGTGACCTTAAAATATGTATTTTATTCCATCTTGAAGCCTAATTACACATTAATCGCTATAATTAAATTCTATCACAATAACTAATATATATTTTTTTCCAAAATAATGTTGATACAATTAGAGAAAAAATATCATCTTAATTACTATGTTTTTTTGTAATAAATTCATAATTCATATCATAGAAGAATAAAATTTTGGATTATTGCTAATCTTGCAGATAGAATGATTATGTGGTGTTTGTTGAAAAATGATCAAAAGGTTTTTATTTTTGTATATTCAATTTAAATGTTAAATTTAATATAATGAAATAAAATTTATTAAAATATTTAGTATTAATCGAATATGACTTTAGAACAAATTTATAATATAATATAACATTAATAATTATATAAATGAAAAGGCAGTCCATAACTAAAATGAAATATTTTCCACTTTTCAATAAACATAGTAGATTATGGAAAAATCCAAAAAATTCTTCCAAATATAATATTGGCATTATTAATTAAAAAATAATGTTTATCTTTCAAATTTTGTACATAAAAGTGAAAAAATTAACATTTAAAATTGGTTTAACTATAATAGGCAGTATAAATTCCTTAATGAAAATATCAGTTTTTATGTGAAATATTTGGTTTGTTCTTATCTTATTCTAACCGAATATAATTAATGAATATAAAAAATAATTTATTTAACAAATAACATTCTTATTACATTAATATCAATCAAAAATTGTAAATAATTTAATCTATTAGTTTAAAACAACATTGTGAGCATGAAAATAGTTTTGTACAAAAGTATCCTTTTAGTATTCAATAGGTTATTAAATTAATTTCCAATATATTTGTAACCAATTATTTAGTTATCTAAGCCATATATATTCAAATATTATTTAATATTATTCATGATTGATAGTTTATGACTTATTGTATTAAATAGTAACATTTTAATTAAAATTTTTTCTCATAAAGAAATGTTATTGTATATAACCCATGGCACTGATGAAATTTGTGTTTGAGTGAAACATAATCTATAGTGGAAGGTTTTGGTTTCTAATGATGTTTACAAACTTTGTGTGTTGTTCATTTCATGCAATCACACTGTTTCAGGTGTTGAAATATTTAGAATACGTTTTAAATAATATATATATTATAAAGTATATGAATTTTATCTAACCATATGAACTTTATATCGTGTCCCATACACACTATCAAACTCAATGTTATCAGTTTTTATTGTCAATTTACCTCTAAATTGGGTAACTCTTTTTGAATTGTTCCAAATTGCATCTTTGAGTATACTTTTCCCAAGAGAATGATATTAATATTAGGGGATGGAATTTGGGAGATACCAGTAACAACTTTTGGGATATACAAAATGCTTTAGAGGTGTGAGAATGTGGGTAGAAGAGCTGGCCTTTTATAGGGATGTGGAAGGACAAACATGGAATTTTTTAAAACAGGTTAGTTGTACCCACATTTTTACATACAAATGTAATAAAAACCCAAAAATATTAATAATGGAATGTTAATGGAGGAATAATGGAAATAAAAGGGTATTTGGGTTGTATTCTAGGTCAATTTAGGTCTTATATTTATGGTTTAGTACTTCATTTTCCAAATTATTCCCTTAAAAAATAAAATTAATTATAATCACATTCAATAATACATTACGTAAAAATCTAATTTTTTCCTCATTACTCATTATAAATTATTATTATTCAAAATATAGATTTAATTTATCAAAATTATGAAAATAGATGCATTGGGAATTAATTTAATATTAATCCCACAATCGGGTCGAAAATTCTGTTTTTTAATGAAAAAATGATTTAAATATAGCTATGTTTTTATAGGCAATATCAACATCAAAATATGATCCATTTACAGAAATTGAAATTATTTATTAAAACATTATATAATTAAAATCATAAAAAATTAAGAAAAATATAATTTATCATTATAAATAATATAAAACAATAATATTTTTTGAATTATAATTTGGTACTTCTCAGTATTCATCGAAAAATGATGTTCTTTTTGGAAAAATGAAAAAAAAAAATTCACTGTAATATAATTTTGATATAATCAATTCACAAATGATATATATTTTATAAAATTAGCATTCTCTATTTTTATGAAATTAATTTTAATATTTTTCAGAAAAAGGACATTAAATGGTTCTCATTCTAGAAAACAACATTTTTAAACATAGATGGAAATAACTAAAATTCATATATTAAATTTTCAATATGGTTTATTTATGTAAAAAATTTATAAAAAATATTTTTAAAGTAGTTATTACAATTAATATAACTATTTTAATGTTTATGTTAAAAATAACTCATTTAAATAATAGTAATAATAAAATGATATTTTATAGAAACATTTGTGTTTCCTGTAGAGTAATCCAACTTAGTGTTTTGTGTATCATAATTCAAGTCAGTGTATCATGTAACGTATGAAAATTCAGTTCTGTGTGAATGAACTGTTTGACATTGTTCATTGTATGATATAAAATAAAATTATATTTATTTGATAACATGTACCATAAAAACTTGGTATGTAACATTCTACCACCTTAATATTAATTCCTCCCATTAAAATAATTACTCGTGTAAAAATAAGGATAATTATGCATCATTATATCCTTATGTTCCCATGTGCCTTCCTATAATTAGTGATTTCTCCAAAAAAACATTTACCAGGTCAATAGCCTTAATTCTTATGACTTTTTATAATCAGTCTAGAATTCTAATTGGTTGTTCATCATTTAAAAGATCTGTCGCTAGTGGAATGACCTCTGAGTTCAGAACATGTTATGGGTCAGATATGTACTTGCTCAAGAAAATACATGGAACACATCATGTAATTGACTGATATTTTCTAGAATTCTCAACTGATAGGGTGTTGTTCTGATATGATCAAGTATCTCAAAAGGAAAAATAAACCTATGACATAGTGACCCTTTCATTCCAAATCTCATAGTATTCATTTAGGTCAAGATCTATAGAATCACATTTTTACCAACTAAAAAATATACATCTTTTTATGCTAAAAATCATACCATTTCTACGATCTTTGAACTTCCTTGATTTGTTACTGAAACGTTCTAATCTTCTTGACCATTTCGTTTGTGATATCGTTTGAAAATATATTTTTCTCCACCCTCATCACAACATGTTTGATATCTAAATATCTTCCAATAGTGTGATTCAAACAGTTCCATATTTAATCATGACTGAATCATTTGTTGTATGAAAACTAAACAAGAGTAGTGTGATGATCCAAACGACCAATTAAAATCTATAGGAAAAGATCACAACATTTCCTATAGGCATAGAATTGTAATTTTACATTGACTATATATATAAGGATGATATGAAGTGTTTAATAAAAATTCGTTATAATTATTTTGTTGAATACATTTCTAATACATTAATGTAAACCTCAGATCCTGATCTGATACAATAGAATATGGTACTCCATGAAACATAAACACTTCTTTGATGTATATCCATGAAAGAAAATAAAGAGAAAAAAATATTCATTGGTAGAAATGAATTGTGCTGACCTAGTACGGTGATTAAATTCCACAAATATATAATGAAACCCTTTTTAGGATTTGAGTTGTCCGATGGAAAAATACATTGTGAATTTTTTTAGCTCCATTATTGTATGGGTAATAAATGAAAAATAACTTTATAATTTTCCTTTTCAAGAATTACTTGTTAGAATACCTATCATCGAGATACTAACTCCATGGTATATATCTTCATTCCATCCATCCATAAGCATTCGTTCATGTCATTATACATATATGTACTTCCAATATGAATAAAGAATGATGAACTATGAGTTTCCTCTATCATCTCCTACTTCAAATGTTTTATTGAAGGAACACATACATAGTTCCCAAACCTTATCATTCCATCCTGATAATTGTTAAACATAGGAACATTTATGACATTATTTTTCAGCTCTTCATCATCCTTCTATGCATCACTAAACATTACATGGATTGGTGGTGTACATTAATTTGAAAAATATTTTATTATTACCCTTCATTCATGATTTCTATTTCCATCCATTTCAATTTTATAAAATATTTGATATCATTTAATACTAATCATGGATAAGATATCATGATCCTTCCTATTAAAAGCATCAAAACCTTATTCTCATTCCATGGGGGGTAATGTATTAAGTAATCATAATCACTCATCAACTATTTCTATTTTCTAGGGTTTATGTTCAACTACTAATGTGTGAATATATATTTTGTACTTTTATGAACAGTATATATATCAAAATTTTCTTCATAAAATAAAAGCATCAATAACTTTAATTAAAACATTACCGGTAGTAACTTGAAATCACAAGTTGGGTAATTTTGATAATGAATTTTCTACTATCAGGAGGAATATTTTTTAAACATGTTATTATAAATAATAACTAATCCCAACCCCTTCTTGGATAATTCACTATATATTATAAACCCTTATCCACTATATGGTAATGTAAGGACAACTACATAGATACAAATTATCTTCATTTCCACAAAATTTTCTTTATATTCATCTTTTCCAAGGAACATGATAACATTACGAGTTAACATGGTCATAATATTATATGAAGATTAGAAATTATACACAATCCATCAATAATATCCAACTAATCAAAAAAATATGCAGATCTCAATGATTGTGGTTAGTCTAGGAAACCATTCAATGTCCTCCATCTTTGACGGATGTACTATTATACCATCTATTAGGTTATATAACCAAAAAATGAATCATTTATTAAAAAATTCAACCTTTTTATTTTTTACATACACATTCTCTTTTCTTATAATCCTTAGTACAATTTTAAAGTGAACCCCATTCTCTTACTTGATAGTTTAATATATAAGAATATAATCCAGATAGGCTACTTGAAATTGATCTAGGAAGTCTCTAATGTAACTATTCATTAAATCCAAGAAGATACAAGTGGAATTAGTATGATAAAAAGGAAACACTATATATACATAGTGACCATACCATTTATGAAATGAATTTTTGGGTATATCCTACTTCTTGACCTTCAATTGATGATATCATGAATAAACATCAATCATGGGAAAGTATTGATCTCCAGGTAGTTGATCAAAAGAGTAATCAATATGATTAAGATGATACATATTATTGATTATGATGTTGTTAAACTACTAATAGTGAATGTATATACTCTTCTATCCATCATAATTTATTCACAAAATGAATGAGTCAACACTAAGGTGATGTAGTTGTCCGAACGAATCCATTATCAAGGCTTTTATGGAGTTTATTCTTCAATTCCTACAGCTAAATTAGGTCCATTCTATACAGAGTATTTGAAATTGGCATTCCATAAGTTATGAGTTCTATTGAGAACACAACATCATGATTTGGTGGAAAACTATTAAACCATTCCAGGATGAAATCCAAAAAATCTCGAAAATAGAAAATTCCTCATTTTTCATCATCTCCTCATCCTTTAGATATAGAAAATTCTTTCAAATGGTAATTAATTACCATAAAATAGATGCAAATTCCTTTGGAAGATCATGCTTACCATCAAACTGATGGATGATCAAAAGTTGGTTTGAAATATCAAACGTAACATTCCTTATTTGACAATTGATGTTGGACTTATATATAGAAAGTCAATTCATGCCTAAGATGACCTCAAATTAGACAAATAGAAGAAATAAAAAAAATTAGGAAGCACATTCCTAGAAACATTAACTAGGGATGAATCATAGACATCACATTGAATCATTTTACCCTTAAATGTTTTCACTAATATTTCCACATCTTGTTGATTTGGTGAAATCACAACACTATAAGAAAATTTTTTAGATATTAATGATTGTGTAGAACAAAAATTAATTATGACATTAACATTACTAAAGTAAACGATACACATACAATTTATCACGTCATTATAGAACCCATAATCCGAAATAACAATTTCATTATATTTCCTATTGTACATCAGCATAATAGGTTGTTTATGTCGATCATCAACATCACCCCATGGGTTTGGGAAGTGGATATAATAATTCACATTCACCTTACACTTGTTGAAAAAATTAATAGGATGTTAATTCAATGATGCATTTTTCACATTAGTAAAGTTACATATCTTTTTCCCCTCACATTGGTATTCAATTTCTGGGTGGACATACATTCCTCACATAAAAATATTTCTAATATACATTAAGAAATTTTCCTCCATACTTCTTCCCACACATAAAGTATAATGGAAATATCATCTTCCTTACATCATGGATTTTATATTTTCGTTTAAACTCCATATTCCCCTTCTTTTCTAAACCGTGAGATTGATACATGAGCCCAACTGTCATTTAAATCTTCATTGGAATAAAAAAATAACTTCTTAGATACAAAAGTATTTTATTTCCAACGATCTTATCAGAAATAAATTTAAGAAACTAAAGAACCGATCAAATATAATTTCAGGTTGGATGATACATCTTGATGTGTATCTCAAAGTGCTTATTAATTTATCCTCATTAGTACAGCAAGATTCATCATCCAATTTCATCAACCCAAGGAAATCATTCCCCATATTTTTATGAGGAATTCTAGGTATGTACTTGTTGAAAATTATGACCTTGATCTTATCTAATTCCATGGATTCAGTCTCGTTTATCTTTTTTGTATTTTTTAATTAGAGTCAATGACTGATCTTTTTTCCTTCAAACAGATAAAAATCCATAATTACTTTCTAATTCATTAGACAATGAGGAATGGAGAACATATTTTCAGTAGTACTGATCCAATTTTCAAAAAAATGGATCAGAATTCCTTCTCAACAAACGTGCGTGTTTCCGCATGAATGAAACAATAGGATTTTGATCCCCTCTTTTCTCATTTGTATGTCCACAAAAATCCATATCTTTAGAAACCTCTATGAGAATAGAAATTCAGTTTTGCATTCCACCTCCCATATAATTTGGTTTATAAGGAGGACAATCATTGCATTTTCTATTGGAATAACTATTAATGTTGTTCCTTCGGGTTCCTCCCATTGGTTAAAAGAAAAATCATAGTGAAATAAATATTGATCATAATAATAAAAAATCAATTCTTGGATGTCTATCTTATGACACCTTCATTTATCCATGACACATTGGGTTTATCCATGGTTATTCCTAAACTACTAATATTCAAGTCTTTTATAATACCTCATTATGATTTTGAGAATTCCAAATGAATATCCCCCTGGATAGTTAAACATGGTCTCCATAATGTAACATTGTCATATACTAGATTACCATGATTCCAACCCAGAACATATTATCAGAGTTTTTACCCCTTGTTACATCTATGATAGTTATATATCCACGTTTTTTATCCAGACGGGTATTAATTTCAAGGAAAATACTCACTCATTCATACACCCTAATTCCATGAAATTTCTCAATAATTTCTCTTTTCCTTAGAATTATTCGTAGACTATTCCTTAGTTTTTTCACTGAAGTGTTATCATCTTATATTCCAATGGATAACTATACCTTTCCTCTGACTCCAACTCTAGAGTCCCTCACATTTCAAAAAAAAATACATAACATTTTAGGAAATCATAAACATTACCCAACCAGATTCCCAAAGACAAAAATTATTCTAGTTCCTTTGAAAACATTGAAACATAAACACTACTACATAAATGAGATACATCATATCCTACTAGTTACTCTTAACTATCACCATTATTTTATAAATCAATCATAATACAAATCATTATAACCATGGGGAATAGAATCATAAAAAGGGTGTGTTCATATTCTCTGTAAGGGTAAATAAAGGATATATATAGTCATAATAAATAGTATAAGGTTAAGATAATGTGATCATGAAAATATAAGATCTTACCATTAATATCAAATATCATAAAAGGAGCCAAGGAATAATTTTTGGTTTTTCATAAGATAAGAAACTTAATGAAATAAATAGAATCACCATGAAAGAGGAAAATTGGAATAAAAAATGTAATTATGGTCGACACATATTAATATAAAATGATTTCCATAGTGGAAAATATATCTCTTCCAAGAACATATTTCTTTAATTTGTTTACTCCCTATACCATCTTGGTAATCATGGTTCAAACCCATGGCCAAACTATTAGAATTAGTTCACTCCTAAAACCATATTGGTAGACATGGTTCTCTTCAATGGTAATCATAGAAGTCAAGGATGATTCACAAGACCATCTTTGTCTATCTTATGGGATATATCTCATTACCCAATGAATTGGAGGGAGATATCTGTCCCACCAATCCCATTGTGAAATCATTCATATATTTTCTATTAGATCATAAATTTTCATATCATTTCACAGGAAATAAAATAGAAATTATAAACATGTAATCATATCATAACATGTGGAAAGAGACATGTTTCATAATTATTTCATCATACACGTAAACCGTGGAAAGAAGAATTTTCCATGGTCATATAATATGTGAAAGAGAAACAAGTTTCATACAAATCATGTCATCCAAAATATAATCCATTTAAAAAATTAATATAAATGGAAACCGTAAATAATTTTCATATAATTCTATGATTAACATTAATGGATGTTATCTTATATGGGAAATAGTTTTTAATGTTCTTAAAAAACATTTCATGAGGAAAATATCCCTTCTTTTTTGAAAAATACATTTTTAAAAATAAAACCTTTGGAATATATTTTATTTGAAAATAGCTTTGAAAATATATATATGAATATTTTAAAATTAGAAGACATATATAAATTAATTTTTTTAAATGATGCTCGAGGGAATTTTGAAATCATTATTGAAAACATTTTTGAAAACATGAAGGTTATAATACAATTGAATTTTGACCAAGGAGATAGATACCTACATGTTTTACGTAAAAAATAATTTTAAGTATCATGTAGTGGAAAATTTTATACAATAACATTAGGATATCTTGAATAATCATAGTACAAGTTTAATCATTAATAATGTTGACAAATAGATCTTGAAATTATATCCATGGAAGAATAAACCTAAAAAATATTGAAAAGTAATGAGATTGTATAAACAAATTCTTATAACTTGGTAACATGGGATCATACTCTACATTTAAGAAAAGAAAATACAATAAACATAAAATATCATGAAACTAATTATATTCAATATATAATATGTAAATCATAATTGTATACAACTTAAAAATAAATTTGGGGCATAACAACAAATTAGTTTCAAAGAAAGAAAATTGAGATAAAATATTTTTACTGATTTGGTAACTTTTGAAAATTAACCCCCATGAGTGTATGTGAATAAAATGGATACATTTATACCCATAAAATTACCTATAATATACATATAATAAAATCATAGTTATTACATACACGACACAAAACTGAAGAGTGGTGAACATATATTGTATCACACGGGAATAAAAACTGAGATGAAAGCTCTTTACCTTGTGTGTTGAATCTCTTCATGATCATAAAACAATCATGACTAATAAATATATGTTTATTATTTTTATATTACATAGTAATATTATTTCACAAAATAATTTTTTTTTGTTTTTGACATTATATTACCTTCTTGTTAAAAATCATATGTTATGTTATCACATCTTGTTTAATTAACTTTATTCATCACATGTGTCCTAATTCGTAATATGATTACTCCTTTTGTATCACTATTATTA
The DNA here is from genome assembly GCA_963277665.1 of Viscum album. Classification (NCBI taxonomy): domain Eukaryota; kingdom Viridiplantae; phylum Streptophyta; class Magnoliopsida; order Santalales; family Viscaceae; genus Viscum; species Viscum album. The sequence continues at coordinate 195,560,175 of OY728121.1, read as the reverse complement.
TAAAAATGATGTTTGTCAGAAAAATTCCAAAAATTCATCAAAATAATTTTTAGACATAACAAAATAAATATTTCAGTATATATTACTAAATTATTTTTTTAAATGTTCCTTAAATTAAATTTTCTATTTTTCATAGAATGACATTTAATGTAGTTCATTTGAGAAAATGATATTTTTAAACATAAAAGGACTTTATAAAAAAAGCATATCTTTAATTATTAATATGTTGTATTCATAAAAATATTTTATAATGAATATTTTAAAAGTATATATTACTATTAAAATAACTATATTTAACATCTTGGTTAAAATTATCTCAATTAAATAATTATAATATTTAAATGATACTTCATAGAAAAATTTGATTTGTGTGTAATTTACCCCAAATTAGTGACTGAAATATTGTATTTTGAGTCAGTGTTTGATGCAACACATGATAATTCAATCCCATATTTATGGAATGTTTGAATTAGTTCCTTGTAATATATAAATGAAAATATAATTTAAACAAAAAAAGGACCATAAAAACTCAGTGTGTTATAGATTAGGTTTTACTCAGAAGGTAAGGGAACATACATTTTGGATTGGATTTTGGAAATGTGTATGATACTAGTGTTAAAAAAGAGTTATCTTGTGCAGTGAATCTGATATAGTTTGGGGTTCACTGTTAAAATGTATGAAGTATTCCGTGCTAGGAATGTTTTTCATTGGGGGAACATTTCATCAAAATATACTTTTTTATGTTGAGTCATATAGGGTGATACCATTTTTTCCGTTGATTAATTAGATTGTATCGTGATCTTGTATCGAGAAAGATGGTATTTGAAGAGTTTTGTCTCATTGTTTTCAAATTGAATGGAAGATGTTGATCACGTTTTAAAAATGGAGAGCTATTTTTGGTGAGAAGATCATGGGGATTGTGTTTGTTATATTGGAATAGAACAGAACCATTTAAAATCTAATTTAAAAAATGTAGGTCTAGTGGAACTTTTCTATTTTCACTATGACATCATAACTATGATATGTGTTATGGTTGGGAGATTTTAATTCCTTCCATCCCTTAGAGAATTTAATTTTTTTTAAGAGTGTAAATTATGGTTGTTGAGGGGAATGAATTGATACCAATATTAAACACTAAAATAAGAGAAAAAGGTGACCACATGGTGATGAATTTTGAGTTTATATGATTTACCCAGTGGGTATAGCGGGTGAAGGGAGTGGACCATATAAAGGGGAAATGTAGTAGGGGATACAAATTAATGTTTAATATCTACCTATAAGATGATATAGGTTTTCTAACTTTCTATTTATCAAGGACATGACCCCTGTTATACCTAGGACCATCAGTAATCAGTGGTCCTGGGTTGGGTGTCTTGAGACACCATGGAAAAATTTCCATTTGTAACTGATGGTTGAATAACATCCATCTAATGACTACATGTAAACATTTTATGTGTCGTTAGCCATGATATTTCTCCTTGGCCAACCCCAATTCTTCTAATTCAGCTTTATAGACCATAAATGAATAGTATCCCCCTTTTATTTGCCTCACACTCTCTCCAATCATTCAGGGAGGATATCCCTCATTTATGGTCTATTTTGCCTCTTGTTGAAGTCATCGTGGGGATAAAGGTATGTTGATAACAATACAGAATTTTATTTTGGTTTTCATCTACATTTAAGGGGAGTTTCGATTTTTAATATATAATATTACAAACTTTAAGGGTTTTATAACAATTTTTATATTTCATCAATTTCATTCTAAACTATAGAACAATATTTAGTAAGTGGGATTATCATGGAATAAGGTGAGTCACCCTTACTATATTGAATCATTAACATTTTTTAGAGTGTATGCATGATATGGTCGATATGAAAAATTTATTGTTTGAAATCAAATATTTTTTATGTTTAAATAGAGATATTCATTGTTTAATTTATATATTAACATGTATAGAAACATATAAAAATTTTACATTAATGATGGATACATTTTTCTGTGGTTTTATCATTAATATGCCTTGTGTTATAAATTTTAATATGAATTTAGGGAAAAAATTAGAGGTCAATATTTTTCTCAATGAATGTTAAATTTAATTTCAAATTGAATAATAATTTTGTAATTTTTTTTCCATTTAATTAGAACTTATAGATATATTATATGAATTTTATAAATGATGTTTTACATTGAGATGAATATAAGATAATGGAATGTTTTTCTTTTAATGGAATTATTTTTATGCATTATATTTTTCTAATATTAACATGAGATGATATAATGAATCTAATATTGGGTGAATGTGTAGAGCATAACAGAAAAATAGGCTTTGAATTATATAAATAGACTTATAACATATGAATTAAAATGAAATGTTAAATGAAGGTGCTAGTTAAAATTACTTTTCATAAGAAATCTAATAGGAATTTTCCCTTATATATTGAAAAATAAGTCCTATTAAACAAACAACTAAAATAATATAAGTGGGTTATAAGATTATAAATTAAATAGAATAATGAAATGTTCATTAATAATGATGTTTCATAAGAGAAATATATTCATTTTTATAATGATTTAATAATTAATATTTTCTTGTGTAGATGATTATCATGGGTAGAATCCCATATGTTCATCAATTGTATTTTATTCTTTACATGAAATGTGTGGAATTCATCGAGTTAGTAAGTAATTACTTAAGGGAATCCCAAAAATTCATTTTGATTATTCCTTATTGGATCGAAGGAATTCAAAATATAAGGAATTATATTAGTTACCTTATATGCATTATAGATTAATCATTATAAATTCCTAGAAAAGACCCCCCTTATATTTACCTAATTCATTATCTATTTAATGTCTTGGATTAATTTCATGGATTTCATCAAGTTAAACATGTTATTGCTATGAGATGAGATCCTTAAATTTGTATTGATAATTTGATAAAAATTCTCATGGGTGTGGATTTGGATTATACTCACGTATGGACACTCATGATTTCATTGAATTAATATTTATTTATTGATTATCGAAAATAATAATGTAGTATTCAATTTATTCTAATTAAATTTTATGAAAATAATTCCATATATAATTTTCTACGATTTTGGATGACTTTGAAAGAAGATAATTCTTAGTTGAGACCCCCTTGATTCTCTAATTAATTAATGATGGTGGTTTCGTTGTGGTTATAGCATAGAATTAGTTATTAAATTATATATAGTGTGGAATAAACTATGATGTAGTCATATAATTTCCTTATATACAATCATCAGAACTGATCTACGATGTTAAGAATCATCAAAAAATTCAATGATATCAAATATTGGTTGAACATGATTTGTCCATCCTCATTCCCCCTATAGAGCTTAGGATGAGTGGGAGTTTTTTATTTATGAATTTTTTTATTTTATTATATGGGTAATTTTTATCTGTATATTTTTCTCATGCACTTCCTATATAGAAATTAATTTATGGAAATAATTGTTTTCCCATTGAATTATACTCAATCACTTCTTGGGCCACCATGGAACTTTGGTACCTTAGAAAGTGAATAGATGGGTGACGATTATATGTTATGTAATGGGACCAATAATGGTTTTGTTTTTGGAATTCAAGGTGTGGAGTATGAATTATTTCATTAGAAAGGACTTAGGACTAGTTTTGGACCTATTTATAGTTTATATTTATTTTTTGGCATTTATTTCATGGCTGTAATTTTTTCATTGCATGTGGAAAATTAATTATTTATTTGATCATTAATGTCTTAGATATGGTTTTCTTATTATATGGTTTATATGTTTATTATGGTATCTAAGAATATTATAACTCCAATACGTGGTTATAGTTTTCTCTATATTCAACCTTGGACCCTCACAGTTAGTCATCATGCACTGGTGTATGTGGACACATGACAAAGGACACATAATGTAAAAACATGAAGCACTGGTTATGTAAATCATGATATATAGTGTTAAATATCATTATAAAGAACATTGTATAACCCATTACATTTCCACAACACATATTGGCCATTAAAACATCTCTCCCTTCACGTACAAATTTATTGTTTTAGTCTAGTGGATGATTAATATGTTGTTTGACTATATTTATTCCCATAAAATATGATGAGATTTGTTTTGGGGATATCAATTACATAGTTTTATTTAATGTATAATGTGATATGTTTGATGAAAATATCTCTAAAAGGTTCAGATAATTATTTTAATTTTATGGTGAATCCTTAGTACCATATGACCAGTAATAACATATTTCAAACTCAATTTGTGGAACTTTTCCATGAGATTTGTGAAACATACTCATTCCCTCAATTGGAAGTCACCAAAACTGTATTTATTCCACGAAATATTGAAATGATTATTTTTTTTTGTTAATATGTGTTTCCAAACACATACATACTGTGGTACATTTAACCTCCTCCTCCAGCATTGAGAATAACTTATGTTCCAAATATAGTGGAATAAATGTACATATATTTTTAATATTAAAACACACTTCTCTAATGAAATTTTTTGGTAAAGGGGAATGGGTCATTGGTGTTATTTAAATTCCGTCATCATATTGTAAAATTATTACTAACTATTTGTTCTATATTCTAGGATAAATATCCATAGGTAATATTATTATGAAAGAATAATGATTTGATGTTTCTCACTTATAGTAAATGATTACTTATGATGTAAGGTGGGTTTCCTATGAATTTTAATGATAATAATGGGTTATTACTTTGTGCTTAAAATGTAGTAGTGAATTATAAATTTTAATAGAATTTCGTAGGAGGTCATAAATGAATCATTAAACCATAATATCAAAATATGTAAAATGAGGTATTCAAGAGAGAACATAAAATATAATAATTAGGAATATTATTTATAGTATGGGGAGGAATCCTATGAATATAAAATTAGTAAATGATTCCTATAAATTTAGTTATTTTTATATAATGTATCTGTAAAAATAATATAAATTAGATTTTCCTCAGAAGTTAACAATATTAATATATGTAGGAATTATAAATAAATGAATTTTGTGTAAATGTATAGTAATTATATCTTAGGGGAGTGATATTTCAGTGTTATCACATGGAATATCATTAGGATAATTAGTTTTCTTTTGATTAATTAATATGTTTGTATTCTCAAATTTTTACTAAATGACTAATGATGTATTAGATAATGTTTATTGAAGATTTAAAATTATCATTTACCCAAGTGTCATAATTTAATTAAATGGATAATTAAACTAATATATTGGGGGAACAAATAATTACAAAAAAATAATAGGACAATGGAAAATAGATCGGAGACCTTTTTAATCCAGAATTGGTCGTACTATTTTTTTTAAATTACCAATTCGTCTTTTTTTTGATTTATTTTTTCTCTTGTTTTAATATTATCATGTCAAAATTTAATCTTTTAATGTGATTTAATATATAACTGTCTTGAATTTTTATAAAAAAACCATATTGTAATGTTATTAATGATGTTCATGTTTTATGTCTGTAAAAAATCTGTCCATCATTGAATATATGAATTATTATATATCATACCATTATCATGTAGTATAAGAAAAAGTATACAATCCATGAAGTTCATGTGACTATGTGGTACTGACCAGATGAAAAAAATACATACTGCACATCAAATATATCTTGGTATTGTACTGATAGTGTGATGAAGTTCATATTTCTTCATGTGTAATGAACCTACCATTTGATGAACTCAATGTGTTTGAAAGGTGGAAACTTAATACTGAATGATGAAATTTAATTTCTATATGAAGGTCAGTATAATTTTTGAACAAAATATATTGACTATAATTGTTATTATAGTGAGCACACGAAAAAAATTACAGTTATAATAAATGAACATAGAGTATCACAAGATGGACATACCGTAAGAGAACGTGCAACTACCAAATGAAATGCAGTGTCGATGACAATTTTCCTCTCATGTCCAAAATGTTTACATGGAAAAATTTATATATAGATGATTGTGTCGAAGGGCATGAAAAATTGTCCTATGATGTTCGATATGCACATCCTCTGACCAGATATATATTAACATGTCATCGATGGATATGATGGATAACCAGTCTTCGAACTCATAAAATATAGTGTCTATAATACCCCATGATCATGGATGGAGTGATCGTAACACCGAATGACATGACTACAAACTCTAAGTTCCTATAAATTCATCTAAATGTAGTATTCGAGATATCATCCTCTTTTATCCTCATTTGGTGATATCCAAACCACATAACGATCATAGAGAACCAAATTTCACACGTCAGTCGGTCGAAAAGACCATCTATACATGAGAGAGTGTAACATCTAATGATTTTCACCAGGATAAAACACTTTTACTCTATAAAAATCCCCAAATTACAATATTTCTTCATCAAAAATAATATTGGAGACCCCTGTGATGACACACTATACCGAATAATGTCCTTATTTGTTTGATCATATGTATGTATCCTCAACCCCCACAACTCAGAAGGTTCAGTCTGATAAGGAGTAATCTTGATCACAAAAGGACTATGATGTATGTCTACCCTGAACTGAACATCACATCAAGTGGGTAGATTAATAAAATTCACTGGAAAAACATCCATGAACTCCCCGAAAACCCTAGGGGATTCAGTTTTTTCTACCTCCACTACCAGTTCTGCCAACAAGGAATGAACAAGATCCACATGCCTATTTTCCATCTGGATGTTCCTCTCTCCAATGAAGGCCACACAATGTCCATTCACATCTAAAAACAGGACTCGTTTTTATAAGTATATGGTAATATCATGAAAAAATACATCCATTCAATGATAAGGATGTTATCATATGGGATCATCTCTAGAATGTTAATATCCCTACATAACTGATTTATCCCCATCATCATTATGTATCCCAATAACACAAAAAATAAGTGGGTCTAACATCTGACTGAATTTTTTAACACTGGTGTCATGTAAATCCTTTCTATGTATAGTCCCAGAGTATATGATGAATTGGGTGACCCAAATGAGTGTGAAGCTCCTAAATCAAACAATGAATAAGAAAAGGGAACAAACCAAGCTTATCATACCTTTAATGTTCTCTAACCCAACTAGAACTGCTCCCTCAACAACATGAAACTAGCCACAACCAGCTCATATGCCTCTAATCTGATGAACACCTCCTCAACCAGGATGTGGACATGGCCTTTAATGAACACCTTGTGGACAGACCCAACCTTCCTCATCTCTACTTGGTGGACAATGAGTGTATTGTCCATGATAATAGATCTGACTTTTAGGACACTACTGTTTAGGTGGGCCCCAATCCTACCCACCTAAACCATACATGTCTCAAATGGATATTGGGAATTGACTCTTAATATTTCCATGAAGCCCACAGATGAAACACATAGGCCCCAAGATCTCCTGGAGGGCATGAGGACCCAAATTTCAAAAATAAACTACTAAGGATGACACCATACACGTCGGAACATCAAAGGGCGTGGTCCCTTAGACCTAATGCTGGTATCCTTTATTCTTGAAGAACCCTTTTGGATCCCATGTCACGATAGAACACCTCACAAGTGCATCCTATCAACAACCTTCTCCTTATTCTGTTCCTCCAAATACATCATCAATGTGAATGGAAAAACCACATACAATGGAGAATGTTGAAGCCCCTCCTATCGACGCTTTTCACCGAGACACCCTAGTCGAAAATATATCTGTTGAAAAGTTAAGGAGACCTATGAAATTAATCCCCAACACCCAAACTCAAATACTCTCCTACTAGAGGGGGATTAACTCCTGTTACCCCTCAGCCTTCGTGGATGAATAAATGAATAAATATGGGAACCCCTTCTCAAATTTTACCCATAGAATTCCTGCCTTTTCCTCTACCTCATGTACTATGTCATCCACTAAAATGTGGTTACCCTTATCTGTATCATTTATAAAGGATCCCATTAAATGTGAAGAGCCCTAATTGAGATGAATGTGATCAAAAGCTCCAAGATCTAACTCTTTGTATCTATTTTTGGAATGATTCCCTTATACATTCCAAACTTCTTATACTTGATGGCTGGTAGTTTCTTCTTCCATGTTTCATCCTCCTCTCCTAGATCATCCCTCCATCGATGGACTGGGTTAGCCAACTAAGAATCCTCTGATAAAACAACAAGTGAGTGAGGACCATGTTCTATAGATGAAAGGTAAAAAAGTAATGCCTAATCCTGAGTAAAATGGAATTTTATTTAAGATTCATGTTAAATAAATTTCTTGTTATCAATTTTATCATTACTAATGACAACCTATTAAAATAAAAAAAGTCATTATTAGGAATGTACCTTCCCTTGGTTATGTACCCTAAAAACTATGTATCCTCTCATGGCCATTCAGTGGAATCAGAGCCCTTGCATCATATCATATCCCCCACCACAAATAATCTTATCTACTAATAGGAATTCGTAATAATATATAATAAAAAAAATATCACTTAACACTATTTCCCAACCAACCCATGATATCCTCACAGTGACTAACTCCAAAATCCATCCATTCTCAACCTAATCACCTCTGATACTATTCTTTCAAGACATCCTCCATCCAAAGATGCCCCTGCTGACCTAGTATTCAAGTAAGAGAGACAGTGCCCTTGGAGATCCTCTGCCAGTAGGCCCCGTGGTTGAGACCAGCACCAATGGTATAAAAAACTAAAAAAATAGTATGAATTACCTTTATATAGTAACCATGATCTTGATAAAAAATATATCATCCACAAAACATCTCTAAGACGTATATAAAAAATGAATAATTTCATCCCACAAGCATGTTAAAAAAATATAAATGTAACAAAATAATGGTCTATAGAGAGAAAATACCCTAAATAAGAATATGAAACGATAATTTTTTTTCCAAAATCCAAGCTTGTAATTTCCTACACTGACCAAATAGTCCCCTTGAAATTAATTTTATATACATATGTTGAGCATACATGTATACTCAATAGGAAGAAAAAAAGTCTATCATGCATAAGTTGATATACTTACTAATGCCCCAGGAGAAAATAACAATAACTAACAAAAATGACAAGGTATACTAGCCACCCAATCTTACTAAAGGGACACTAACCAAATAACATAGGTCATGTAAATTAGTATAGATAATATCATTGACAAGGTACACCAGCCCACATTCCCATTGATTTTCAACTCCCACAATCTAATAGAAAACATCATGGCAATAAAAACTCTTCAAAAAGAATAACATGAGAACCCTCTCACACAAACCTGGACCTCACAGCTAGTATCACAGTCAAGGAAAATAAAGCTCTTCATATCTCACCTAGACACACATGGGCCTTACAACCACATATTTCTCACAAACACATGGTCCAAATACCATGTAACATCCGGAAGACCCCAAGAAAAGCACAATACAAATCATCCTGAAGACACCTGGGAAACCAAAAATCATCTAATCCTAAATACACCATGGAAAACACAACATTACCAAACCTTGGCCCCAAAAAATGCATCATGATCATCATTGATGGACTATAACCACCTTGAATAGGGTTCATGAATGAGAGGTTGGCCACCCATCCATCATCCCACTTGGATGTTGGGGAAAGACACCCTCCCCCTTGACAATTGGGTTGTTCGAAACATATTGATCAACATGGGTAACTTGGGTATAGAAAACATAAGGAATATATAGGTATATAGTTGTATATATTATATCAAACACTCAATAAAATCATATGTCTTCTCAATGAAACCACCATAAACCCTTTTCTAACACAACCTTTTATACTACCTCTAAATGTTCAATGAAATAGATCAACCACAGTCCTAACTATTCCATATAAAATTCATTTACCTATTCAAATTCATTATCAAACTAATAATTAATTCATTCCAACCCAACTCAAGAATCTACCCACCTTAACACACAAAAAATTTCACAACATAAACCACATAGAGGAAAAAGAAAAAATATAAAATAAACAACTTCCTATTTCTTATCCACTTGACGACCAAGACAAACACTACCATAATCATTCATAAAAATAATATAATACCAATCCACCATCTCAACCACACAATAAAAAATGCCAACTCACATCCGCTACCATCTACTCCCCTTATCATAACCATCAGAAGATCTACTGCTCAAACATAGTACTCCCAGCAACAAAAAAACACATCCTAATTAAATCCCCTCTACAAAACACTTCTCAACCTTTCTAAAACCAACAAGTATCTCAACTTGAGATTCCATTAAACCAAAAAATCCTCCCCACACACAGTCAGACCCTCATGAACATCAATAGAGAATATTATGAGGAACAACATCAAGATTGAATAGGGCTCAAATTCCATAATTACACATTTTAATTTTTTGGTGATCAAAGAACATGTTCGATCTTGGGGAATCCATTTATTTAACAGAATATTCGTGGTTAAAATTGTCTTATAGATATTTGTTCAAATAATTATAAAAAACAATCCATAAAAATTCATCCTTAGTGTACAAAAAGAATAACCCATGTACTGATTTTTGGTAGCAATTCAGTCTATACTACTCACAATATCAATGAACAATAAATTAGGATCAGGAACCAATTTTCCCCATCCCCTGCTTATTGGATTAAAGGTGATTCAACTATAATTATTAAAATTGAATTTATCATCCATCAATTGGGAAACATTCATACACCCACCCAAAATTATTCAAAAATATGGGGGTTAATGGGATCCCTACTTCATCAAATAGATGATCAACACATCCTCCTACCACCAAAATAAGGGGTGTCTAAGGATCTATAGAAACATGATTCCAGGGTGCAACACTATACATGATAGCTTTGGGAAGAATGATTTTGGGGATACTAAATATTAAGGGTCAAGGGAAACATAAAAGCAATAAATGGTCTCGGCATTGATAAAGAAAAGATCATATCTCAATGAATGAAATGGTTTCAACATCCGTTACAGGTGGATCTTGACCATGACCACATGTCATGAATATTTAAATGTCTTAGGACTATAGAAAAGTTGGAGATTTGATTAATAGAAAATTAAAAAAATATAATATTATTTAAATTATATTTTAAACACATTTCCCTCCAAAATAAATATTAAAGGGATGAAAATGAAAAAACTCGGACAAAAATGAAATTTTGACAAACTATCAAAATGACTCATCATTGGGTGAGTCACTCTCTAGTGTCAATGGTGGGTGAGTCATAATTGGGTGATCTACTATTTATTGAGTCCATGTTGGTGTCTCACCAATCACTATGTCACCATTGGGTGTGTGGCCATTTGGTGAGATACTGTCTAGTGATTCACCATTCATAGAGATACTATTTGGTGAGTCACCATTTGTTGAGTCATTGTTATGTGAAATACCATTCTGTGAGTAAAAATTCATCGAGTTACCATTCATAGATCAATATTTTGGGGAGTCACTAACATGACTCACTAGATAGAGTCACCACTCTAAACGCATCCCTGCAACCTACGATAGCCACATACCAGTGGACGACACACAGTTAGAAGAGATAAAATTTAGAATATTGGATTTTGACAAACTGTTGAAATGAGTCACCATTTCCCCCCAAAACACCTCACAAAATGGAATTTCATAGTGGAATGTACTAGATAGGTATGTGACATTAATTTCATATGGTAATCAAATGTTTATAGATAAGGTTATTAATAGTTTTAAGTTATAATAATAACTTATAAATTTTATAATTTTTTTGTTTATGAGTGAATAAATAAAAAGGGTTCAGAGGGTCTATAAAAGGATGTGTTTAATTGGAGATGGTGTTTAATTAAAATATATCCAACCCTATTCCATGTATACAGAGACATACTTATTCTTCACACATGACGTAGTATGATACTATCATATCACAGGTGAAAGGGGAGTCCCAATCAATCTTCAAGGGTTCCTGAATTAACATTAAGAAACAACATTTGGGGGAAATTCTTTGAAAAATTCATTTAATGTCTTCGTAAAAAACATTCAATGAATGTAATGGAAAAAAATAATTTATAATTTTATGTTATGATAATAAGACCATCATTTTATATTGGGTGAATTTGAAATTTCTAAGCTGTTGGGTTAAAGGATTTTTGTAATTTTATCTATATTGATTAAGTGTTAATTAATCCATAGAAATCAAAAAATCTTTTATATATTTGTTCAAATAAATTGTTTGATATTATGAAATATCCATAGAATTTTAAAAACATTTATATAAATATTTAATTGATATTTTAGTCCATAATGGCGTTTATTTGTTTAAAATAATCCTTTGATCATCCAATAAAAATCCAAATGAGTAATTCTCCAGAATATATGAATTGGTATATTTTTTAAACAACCTTGACATATAAAATAATATTAGTTAATTCTATGAAATAACTTCATGGATTTATTTGTTATAAAACATTTTTTTAATAAAATTGATATTATCATTTTAAATTCGATCATGATGGACATTATAATGTTTTGGAAATTTTATTTTGCTATTTAATAGAATTAACATTGATAGTAATAAATGATAAACCTGATAATTTTATCTCATTTAGATTCAATATCGTCCCCTTAAATTTAATTTTAAATATATTTTCCTACCAAATATACTTGCTGAATCCTATTAAAGAAGGTTTGGTTTCTTACATCTCCCTTTATTTTTATAACCATATTGTTTTTCATTGAGATTTAACATAAACAAATGTTAATATAAAATTAAATTTTGGAGATATATTTCATTCAATTTATAAATTTATTAACCAAACCATCTTCCTAATTAATATTTTTAACATGTAATAATTAATTATAAAAACCTAGAACATGAACTCCTAAATCCTGTTTTGAAATCCAAAACCTTATATTTCTAGATTTGATACTGATAACTATGTTTCTATTATATGTATATATTAACTACATAAAACAAAAAATGAATAAATCAATAAATTATAAATCAAGGATCATAAAGGATTAATTTTTTATAGAATTATGATTAAGTACTACATAAATAATACACATGAAAAGAAATGATATTTTCCCACACATAACATTAATATTTCACATTATTCCTTCATAATTAACAATATTAAATACCTTTGGATCAGATATCATTAAACATCACTATAGGATAACTTTGGTTAAAGGAAAGATAATAAGGGTGAGCTCAAATGGCCTGTATGGGTAATCATATAGTATTACCAAGTTAATTTCATCAATGAACATAATAAGTTCCAAAGGGTATAGTGAAATTATCAATGTGAATGGATGAATCATAAATAAACACATAAAAATAAATTCAAGAATAATCCCTACTAAAACAATGTAATTAATATTTAACAAAAATGAGGTCCATCAGAAACATTAATCATGACCTAGGAGATCTTAATCATGATCAATGTAAACAATATAAACCCATAGCACGAATAGACAAAATGTGTTGGTATCATTGAATATCATCTCCATATAAAACATATAGAACCCTTAGAAATGGAATTTATGTATTGTATACTTTAAATAAAATTATTAAAATAAAATATATTATTATAAAATTCATTGCAGAAATCTCTACGATTACCAACATTTTATTCTATATGAGGATCACTCGACACTCACTTTTAGAAAAAAAATTGTATAAGATGTAGTGGGCTCACCCAATGCTATATGGTCAACCTCAAACAATAAATGTCATAGAACCAAAAAATTAGTAATTTATATAGATATTTCATCATGGATGTCATAGAAACCTTCATTATTACTTTTATAAATTGATTAATCCCTATAAATGAAAAAGATATCAATTAAATTTCATTGAATGAAGATTATCCTATTGAAAGAAAGGGTTTCATAACATTCTAAACGAATCTTGGAATCCCCATAGAAATGAAATTGGATCGATAATAATAAAACTGAAATATAATTAACCCATGGGAAAGAATTAGGTTCCACAAAAAACTCATCAAAATCATTTAATCTATCCAGATCCAGAATGATAGTGGTTTCATTAAAAAATAACACCATTGGAGAATATATATTGATAAGATTTATTGAAATTGATGAATGGTGGTACCATTATAAAATCATTTAATAATTTTGGATGAATATAACCATTTAAATATTAATTTTATTATTTTTAAATCATAAAAATTCCAAAAATACTTTGTAAATACTTTTTTTAATAAAACCTTGTAATTATATAAAAGATTCATTAGATTTATTTTGAAACATTTCATGTAGAAAATATGAATTCAAATTTGTAAATAAAATTTGAATTTATTTTAATATATTAATAATTGAAAAAAATATTAGAACATTATAAGTGTACCCACAATGAAAATAATGGTCATGATAGTGGAAAAATACTTACATGCTATACATATAAAAAAACATTAATTTCACATTTTTGAATAATTACAACAGGAAATTACTTAGAAAATCAGATATGCACTCCTCTAAAATAATGAATAAAAATTAAAACAGGGGTAAAATATAATTTAATATTCAATTTTTTTAAAAAAAATTAATTAATTGTTTACAAAGATTTATTTTGAAAGAAATGTTTTTTTGAAGAGTTATTTAAATATTATATTTCATAAAAATGTTTTGTGCTGTTATTTCAAGGTCCATGGAGTTTAAAAATTTTTCTATTAATTGATAACTTATTGAATAAAAATATTTGAATAAAAATCACAACATTTCTTGTGATTTAGATTGTAATATACCAACATTGGAGACTAAATAATAAACAATTATAATATGAAATTATATTGTAACATAAATCACTTACGACATTGGAAACATTGAATCGTAACACCAATGATATAAAGGAAATATATTAATCGTTAAATATCATGAAAAATAATAAAATATGGAAATTTCAGGATAATGGGGATATATATAAACCTAATAAAATAAGATAGTGGAATATCATGATAGAAGTCTCAGTGAAGTAAAATTATGAAAAAAATCCTTACCAAAATCATTTCATTGAATTGTTTATTAATAAAAAATATATTATGTGTATAATATGTAAATCCAATTAAATATATTAGAAATAAAACGTATAATTATCAATGTAAATTTTACAGAAAACTATTCCATGACAAAATGATTGGAGTATAAATATAACCAAATAAATGGAAATTGAATTTTGAAATTCTTTACAACATGCTCCATTTTGGTTAATGGTGAAATAAATACATTATAGCTGTTTTAAAAATGTTAATATCTTATTTATAAACAATATTAAAATTTATAATGTCATAAAATATAATTTTATAGATCCCTATCACTCTTTATTTAATAATTTTTCATTATATTCATTGTTTTTTGTGTTAATTTACATTTTTTCTAATTCATTCTTTATTATAAATAACCTTTTATTTTTTTAAAAAATATAATTATGTATTCTACAAAATAATATTAATGAAATAATTATCATATTAACACATGAATTATACATTTTATTTAAAATAATTAATTGTGTTTGTGAAAACTAAAATACGTTACAACCATAGATGAGGTTGTTAATATCTACACCTGAGAAACATCTCCATTTTCAATGATCATCATTGAAATGAGGTAAGAAATATATTATCATAAAATAATTATAAATGTATAATAAATAAAATATTATTTACCTAATTATACTTATATTTAAAATGTATTCACTCTTTGAACAAATGATAATGTCACATTGCATTGTGAAGGCAGATATATGCATGATCAAGGACGATGTTATCTACATTGAAAGGGTGAAAACGTATGAACTAAAATGATATATTATATTAAATTAATGATTAATATTGCATTAATATTATAATTATTTCATTTTTATAATATATATTAATTTAATTACACCATATTACCATCCATATAAAACATTTTTTAAAAATGAATCACATCACTTCGTGATGTGGTTATCTGATGTACACATGAGTTGCATAATCGTATCCACTAATAAATATAAATTTAAAGGTGTATATTATATAATTATTAAGCAGTTATATTTATGTTATATATATCTTGAATATTCATTATTTTCATCATCATACCTAAAATTAATAGGTGGTATTAGAAAAATTCATGACATCAGTTCGCAATGTGGTTGTCTGTCGTACACATGAATGAGGATTTAATAACAAATTTTCAGTAAGTGGGGAAGTTTTTATATTTTAAAATAAAATAATAAAATCTATACAATTTAATATTCTATGTTTATTATATAATCATGTATTAATTATAATTTAAAGATATTTAGAAAAAAATAAAATAAAAACCCTTATCAAAGAATGTTATCTCTTCTTTCAGGAAACTAATTTATCCTTTCATTAATGGCATTTCATGGATTAATGTATACCCAAAATAAAATTTCTATGATGTAACTAGGTATGTATATAAGTAATTTGGTTAGGCCTTGTCCTAAACGAGCGTTTTCATGGAGTGAGTATAGGAAGAAAGGGGGAGCCCGTTAAAAAGTGAGCTGAGTGTCAAACATGTTATTTTTTATTATAATGAATTCCACACATATTATTTAATTTAAATAAATAATAGAAATTTATGAATCCAATAATTTATAATGTTGAAATATTTTCATTAAATATATTTTATAAATTTCTTAATTTAATTCTATCCCATATCTTTTCATATTAACCCCTAGTAAAACCATTTTCCTCAAATATAGTAATTAATTTTTATGGTTTTCACTATTAATTTTGGTAAAACATTAGGTTAAGAATATTTTATAAGATAAATTATTTGATTTAAAAATATGGAATTTTTTTTCCTCATTAAACTCATATAATTTACAAAACATCATTTATAATTAATCCAATCGATATTATGAGAAATAATGTTTTTAAAAGAAAAATGTTCAAATGTTTAAAATGTTATATAAAATGTAAAAATAAAAATGATTTAAATAAAAAATTAGAATAAAATTTAAATTATTATACTAATTTTAAAATAATATTAATTAGTGATATAATTTATAAGGACGAATAATTTAAATTAATTTGATATATTCCAATTAAAATCCCGGTTTTCTATTTATTAATCAAAAAATTAATAATTCATGAAAATCAAAAAAAAAGTTCCCCTAGTGTAAATATGAAATGGGGATTCAAAAATTTAATATTATTTTTTCAAATAATTTTCCTAAAAGTATGAATATTTAAATTTAAAACAACAACTACAGACCTGATGATGAAGCGTGTTTTTTAAAAGATTAATTTTTTGAAGCACCATATGATGATATATTAATAATATAACCTTAAATAATTATAATTATATGAATTTATATCATAATTTAATGACCTAAAATATTAAAATATAATTCAAAAATGTACGCATTAAGCATTTTCTATTTAATTAAATTGGAGATACATTATGCACATCAAATTATTTTGTAGAAAAAATGTTTTTAAATCCCGAAATAAATATTATACTAAATAAAATATCGTGAGGATTAAAATTTCATTAACTGGAGTATATACAACTATATAATACTAATGATACATTACATCATATTTAAAACATAATGTGTCTTTTAAATTAATCAATTCATTTAAAATAAAATATATTTTTACAAATATCAGTATTTTTTAGTATTAATTAAAATTAAATATTGACTTTACAAAATAAACTATTTTATTGTTTGATTTCAAATGTGAAGTTTATTTTATGAAATATATTTTATAAAAAATCTAAAAAATTATTATTAATATAATTTTTTTCCAAATAAATTAAAATAAATTTGAATAAAACATATTTTTTAAAAATAATATTATATTATTATAAATTGACTGATTATTTACTAAAAATTTGACAATAAATTACAATTATATATATATATATCAATAATGTATCTTGTACTATTATTACCCACGAAATTGATGTTATGTTTATTTTGCGTATATATATATACATATGGTTGTTTAAGCTTGGTGTTTCTTGTTGAATATGATATAGAAAATAAATTTCTCATGTTATCATGTACCCAAATGTTCCAGAGAGATTAAAATTATAAAAAAATAAATATATCACATGTCAATAGGGAATTAAATTCTCTATAATTATATTTTTTGAGTCATTTACACTATCTAACATATTTTACTACTTGTAACATTTTAGGTATTCATATCCCCCATTAGTAATTTGAATCCTCACAATTATTAATTAATAACTATAGTAAAAATATGTATAATTTAAATTAATTTTGATGTAAACTCACATCATTTAGATGATTAATAAAATATCTACATGATAAAAGTGAATGGGAAGTATGATGGTTTTCTTGAGTAACACTTAATGAGTTTATAAATAGATGAAAATTGATGGGAAGTGAATATTTGGACATTAATGAAAATAAAAAATAATTATTTATAGATATTGTGGTCATTGAATACAAAAAAGGGTATGATGGATGTAAAGTTAAGCACCTCAAAACCATAAATCTACGATGATTTACAAATTCCATTTCATTAATAAAATATTATTGTTTTATGATATAATTTTTGATTAAATATAAATTTCAAATGTTTCAATAATTATTACAAAGTGGAGTATAAACATACATGACATTAAAAAAATTGTATTTTACTAACTATTCCATGATAATTATTGTTTTCTGAAAAATTAAAAAATTTAATTCAGAATTATATTATGTAATATGATTTAAAAAATGACGTTCATTTTATCAAATAAATTTTATAATATTCAAAATATTCATTATAATTGTTTTTTAATGATATCATTTAAAATTATTTATAATGAAATCATATTTTTTAGGAATAAAATAACATTAATAAAAATGATTTATTATTTTAATAAAATTTATCCATAACATATATTTATTATAACATATATATATATATATGAAGTAATGTATTTAATACTATTAATTCCCACCAAATTAATGACTAGCTTATAATTGTTATATAAATCATGGGTCATTTGAGTATCTGTGTATCATGTTTAATATACTATTAAACATAAATATATACGGGTTTTGTCAACTAAATACCATATAAGTGAATAAAATTATTAAAATATATATATATCATAATTTTAAGTGGACATACATTCTCATATATGGTCAATGTTTCATATCGTATGTTCTACCAAACAAAAATTTATTCTTTTTGAAATTCAGGGTGTTATAGTCATCCCCTATGGAATATATTTTTTCTTTTAATTCCCGAAAATTTTTACGAAATAAATAAATTAATTATTTTAGAATTTTAAAATGATTAGTTGAATAATACATATCATTACAATAAGAAATATAATTCAATACATCATGATCAAATTTTTAACAATCATGTCATTTAAGAAATATATATTTTAATTTAAATATCATTCATATGAATAATTATAAATACAATAGGTAATAAAAATGGCATGATGATCAAAATTCAATTATAAATTTATAATACAATAGATATTTTCCTAGTAATAAAAATACTTATAGATTGAAAATATTTTATCAAGAATAATGTAAATTTTTTTATCATACTTAGTTAAATATGTAATTTTAGCACCTAATAACATAAATTCATAGATATCATGTCATGACTAGTCCGAGTGGGGCCTGAGCCGCAATTCCCCAAGCCCGCCTCCAATTGGCCATGGGCTAGTGACTAGCACCGAGTAGGCATATCACTAACATGGGTGGCATTTCCTATAAACATGTACACACACACACACAGACATCTCCAAGCCCACAAAGCTGAAATTTAAAAACTACTAAAAATGGGAATGCATACATACAATAAAATCCCAACCAAATGAGTATGACAGGAAAGTAAAGTACATAAATTAATCCTTTGGGAAAAAAGTACAAGCCCCCCAAAAGAAAGTATGCAACAAAGTCCAACCTATAAAGATAGGTACTAGGACTGCAATCTGTAGCCATAGGAACACACCACGACCTGCCTAATCTCACTGTGCACCGTCCGGTCCTAGTCCACCTAGAATACTGTCAAAGCCTCGCTCGTCTGCACAAGACACGACACATGCAAGCAAAGACCGTGTAGGGGTGAGTATAACAATACCCAGAAGGACACCCCGAAAAACACAAAGAAATGCAACAGGGAAAATACCACAATGAAATGATACATAAAGATCTACATATTATATGTCTATAAGAACATATAATAAGAATATCGATATATACTCATACACAAATGAATCCCGTCAAACCACCACTAATATCCAGCTCGAAGATTCCACTAAGAACATAACAAGGATAACACACTTCTAGGACTGATGATAGAGATACGAAGTACTCGTTTTGGGAGAACACAGTCTATAAGTACTTGAGAATATGGTGCTCAGATGAGGATCTCAACCAATAGCCATGGCGTGATTCCAACAACTCACTCTGAACTAATCTGCTATGTAGATGATCGGCACCAGGGTAATATAGGTTGTGTCGATACCAAGAAATATAATTAGGGTTCTATGAAGTAATAGAGGATCCAGATCAAAGTCCCAAATAGGGGATTCCAACAACTCTATTAAGGAAGTCCTGCTGAAGGGATGATACTATTGCATGTAGGAAATGATACTGGAAACCTTCAGGAGAAAGACCAAGGGGAAGAACCCTAAGGAAACTAGTCCAAGTCAGAGAAGACAATTGCCTCAAGCCATGTAATACTGGTAACACAGCGTGTATTATGGTTACACACTATGTTCCTTGACCATGGGTACCGCCCATGTAAACAGCCCGTGTCATCCATCCAAGCTGTGTAAAACTCAACTACATGACGTGTAGAAGGATCACACACCAGGTTCCTTGACTCCGGGTACTGCCCGTGTAAATGGACCATGTCATTAGGACTGTCGTGTAAAATCACAACTAAAAGTCTTGTAGAATAAATAGACATCGTGTCTGAGCACCTGAGGATCTCTCCTTGTACGCTGGCAATGTGCCCGTACATGGTCTTTGTCCATGTCGCCCACCTGTGTACTGGTACATAGGGTACCCCGTGTATCTGGCTGGGTCTTGCCGGGGAAGGGTATACACGCCATGTCCTTGGCAGTGTACCCAACTCGTGCCCATTTACTCCCGAAGAGTACGCCAGGCAGTCCACTGACGAACTCACGCCTTGTATCCAAAACTACATGGTGTGTAGTCGGGAAATTTTCAGAACGCCATCTTCTTCCTTCGTGCCTCAGTCGATCTTCCAGTTTCTGATTATGCTGTCTGTTTTCTGCGATACTCAAGACAATGGGTCACCTTGTCATCATGATGTCGAATCTATGTGTTTCGGGCCTTTGATCATCTCCAAAATCCGATTCCAACCACCCCTGCTAAAATCGTTCGAAGAAAGATATCTTCTTATCAACTTCGATCCACCCGCTGAAACCGTCATCGCACCTCAACAAGATCATTGTGGTGCCGATTCTTCAATATGGGATCGTTGTGTTGCAGATCAGATGTGCAATGATCCGTTTTTCATTTCCCTGTGATGAATGCGAAGAATGCACCGAAGAAAAAGGGAATAAAATCCAATGAAACAAATATGAAGAATGAACCCCCACCGTCATTCGTCAGGACATTGATCTGCTCCAGTTAATAGGCTTAAATGGAGCAGAAATCAACAATAATAAATCAACATGGATCAATTACCCAAAATTCTAGAAAAAGACCATCCTGTAATTTTGATCGATCCGCAGGCAAATCATTTTGTTGATTAGTCCGTGGTTGATGTAGGAATCCTAAACGGGGAAAAGAAATCCCAAAGAAATCAAACGCCCTAATTGGCTTCGCAATGTTCGTAGGAAGTGATCTGGTAGCCACGTCGTCGTCGCTGCATCGGGAGGTTTTCCCCGGAGCCTCCAGAGGCTCCAAGGGTTTCAGGGTTATGAGGTTTTGTAACCATAGACGCCTACGTAAATCATTATTTAAAAAGAATAAAGATACAGATTACAATTCACCAAAGATTTTAACAAAATAATTTTAATAAATATTTTATTACAGTTACATGAAAAAACCATATTTCACCACCGTTCATCGCCAGCTGATGTTAGGTCTCTTATTAGGTTAACTCGCTACTATGGACGCAACGGTGCCCTCAGATTTCCGACCTGAGCCTCCATTCAAGATTTATTATGTTTTTTCTGGAAAACCCAACAAGCACGTATATTAAATTATTTAATTTAATTCAATCATTTGATCAGGGCTCACCGAGCCTCAGAACAGCACGTCGTCTTGAAGACTCATCTCAAAATAATTCCAACATTATAGTAAAATAAAATATTGAAAAATTCCAAGATATTACATCACACCCACCTTAGGGCTTTTACATTCCTGAAAATCCAAAACCAAGGCTACTCAAAAAGTTATGGGTATTGATCACAAATCTGAGCCTCCCACTCTCACATGATCTCCTGGAGATTCTCGTGCTGCCACCGGACATGCACCAATTGAATTTCTCGCCCATGAAGGACCATCTTCTGCTGATCCTCGATCTCGACTTGGTACTCAGAAAATGTCGCTCCATTATCGATTTCCAGCACACCCCAGTTGATAATGTGTGATGGATCATGAACCTAAATCCGCATCTATGACACATGGAAGACATTTTGTACCTGATCCATCTGAGGAGGTATAACCAATCGGTACACCACCTCGGAGACAACTTGCTACCTCTTCCAAATCTCTCAAACCCCGGTCGAGGTGAATCCTGAAAGAACACATGGTATCCCTATTAAAACTCCAAGGGCATCCATCTTCTGTCGGCATAATACTTCTGCTGACTCTATGTAGTCTTCATCCTCTCTGGGATGACCTACACCTTCTATGTAGTAGCTCACACCATCTCTGGGCCCATGAGTGCAGACTATCATTGTTTAGTCCAGCAAAGTGGTGAAATGAAAGGTCTCACATACAAATCCATTAATGGTGCAATAAAAATAGAGGAATTATTACTGTTGTTATAAGAAAATTCCACCAGTGGTAGGTGATCCTCCCTGATATGACCGATGTAAATTATGGAAGCCCGTAGAATATCCTCCAGAACATGGATGGTCCGCTCTGTCTGACCATCATTCTGAGGATGAGACGTTGTGATCAAGCGTAACTACGTCCCAAAATATTTATGTAAGCCCTTCAACAATGGGGATGTAAAACAAGGATCATGATCTAAGACGATCATGGATGGAACTCCCTGAAGTCGAACTATCTCATGTATGTAGAGGAATCCCATGCTCTCTACCGAACTCTCCTTTCATATGGCTAGGATGTGGGCTGACTTGGTGAGTCGATCACCGATCACCCAGATGGCATCATGCCTTCTGAACGTACATGGAAAATGAGTCACTATGTCCATGGATAACCCGTCCCACTTCCACACTGGAACCTCAATGTGCTGAGAAAAATATTACTGGCACATGGTTCTCATCCTTTACTTGCTGGTAAGTAAGGCACCGAGAAACAAATTCTTCCACCATCTTCTACATTCCTGGCCACCTGAATTGATGTCAGATGTCTTGGTAAATCTTTTCCACACCTGGATGCACCGCCAAAGGATATGTATGGAACTCCCTCAGAACCTCCTCCTGCAACTTCACTGGTAATACTATGCGCCCTCTGAAAACAAAAATGTGCTCCCCACCTTTTGAATATCCATCGACAGCATCACATGCAGATATTTGAGCACATAGAGTCTCACAACTAGAATCCTCGTGTTGGGCTTCCCTAACTCGTTGTAAGAGTTTAGGGGTAGTAGCCATCGACTGAATGTAAGTTCCATCATATATATATCAGAAGGAAAACTATAAAGAGGCCAACGGTCACGTTGCCTCCTTCAGCATATGCGAACTGGATTTCATGCTGAGAGAATCTGCCACAATGATCCCCTTCCAAGGAGTATATACGATCTCAAAGTCGTAATCCTGGAGGAACTCAAGACACTATCTCTATCTCAAATTATGATCCTTATGTGAAAAGATATATCTGAGACACTTATGATCAGAGTATATGACAAAATGCTCGCCCATCAAGTAGTGCTACCACATCTTCAACATGAAGAATACCGCTGCCAACTCAAGATTATGGGACGCGTAGTTCTGCTCATGTGGCCTCAACAGACATGAGCCATAGGAATCAGTGTGAATCATTGTAGCTCAGTAAATAGAGACGAGTAATCCATAACCGAAAGGGTACCATGCTTGAGGATCATAAAATTTCAGGCTCGATCGGCCCTCATGGTCATTGGGTAAAATTAGTAATAGAAGGTGCGGCGAAACGCATCCCAATACATACTCTGCTGGAACCCTGACTGTGATATCACCTCCCACCATCTCTTGGAGGAGTTTCAGAGCATATAGGTGGTCAGCTTCACCCTTTTCGCAGGGGATATCTCCAGATTCTCAAATATCGTCAGTGTGGCCTCTAACAACTACTCTACAGCATGGGGATCCCCAACCCCGAAGAAAGTAGGAGGATGCTACTGCTGAAAGACCCGCGTCTATTCAGCCATCGATGGGGCAGGAGTCGGCGCTCCCTAAAAAGTTTGTATCATCCTCAGGAATCCCTCCCTGAACTGCACATCAGTTCCTGTGACGGTTATGACTGCTGGTTCCAAGGCTGGAAGAGCAGGAGGATCTGCAGGAGGTCACTGATTGGCCATATCCGGCATCTGATCACCATTTGGAAACTGATGTATGACCGGAGGATGTCTCAAATTCATATCTCTGAAAGATCAAATGCACACCTTAGATCAGGATTATCATGGACTGATAACACAAGAGTACAAAATAGGAATAGGAGAAGAAGACATTCATGTTTACAAAACACGACTACATGGCTTGTATAAAAACTACCCGGCATGTTCACTTATCCCACACACATGGGCGTGTACTCCTGCCTCCTCTGGTCGTGTAACACCCCAAACTACATGACATGTTGTCCCCACACACGACCTGTACATGAACTCAATTCTCCTACCCGAGTCTCCTTACATGGCTAACCGACATGGTTTTTCTTAATCTGATACAACACAGCATGTTCTTGGTGGACACGGCGTTGAGTAGACAAGGTTTAGGCAACTCGTGTTGTTAGTTACATGATAGACTACACGGTTGAACCTTACACGGCGTGTTATGAACAAACACATCCTGTATATGAGAAGATAACACCGACCCGTGTTGTTCGTGACACGCCCGGGTACCAGGAACAAGACTACACGACGTGTTATTCACCAACACGGTGTGTTCTACACGTGCTTCCCAAACAATTGTTGTTAGTGACATGGACGAGAACGCAGCTCTATACTACACGGTGTTCACCTAACGTATATGGTATGTTCCTAAAGGGATTTCTACATCTCATTGTTCCTTCTCACACAGTCAGTGACACAGTCAGAAACTACACGACATGTATTCACAAGGTACATGTCATGTATTCTGGGTTATTCTGGGCAGTAGCTCAGAAACAACACCGAAGCCCAGAAAACACAGAAAACAAGGCATGCAGGTGCCAAATTCCGATCCATGAGGGCCCATACTCCCCGCGAATCAAAGCTTTCCATCCAATACAGTCATATATAAGGAAAAATATGTCAATGACTGACAAATTTCCGATTCAAGAGGGCCCATAACACCTCAAGAACCAAAATTTGGTGTTCATTTATGAAAAGTAGAATACAAATAGTCCTCTATCAAACAACAAGGAAACTATCAAAGCATATATCAAAACAGAATGCATAATATACACAAAGTCTATCACAACAAAATGAAATCACTAATTCACCATAGATGGAATGGAAATAATGCATGGCATGTTATTTCTTACAAGTGTATATATGATGCATGAGATGGAATAACCTCATCTCATCAGGTTGCGACAGAAATTGAACCAGAATAGAAAAACAATAACAACACAAAGCATGTGAATCAATCTAGGTGAAATCATATCAACCATAAAACTTTAAAACATGAAATCTACACTAAACGAGGTTGTATGGATTTTTACTATAGACGGGTTAGCTACTCCCGGGCACAACTTATTACAAAATACCGAATCCGTCCTATCCCTGGCTAAAGGCTCTAAATAGTAAGTCAAGAGAAATGAATTCCTCTGATTCCACTTTGTAACGTCACAGTTCTGGAAGCCACACTAAGGCTCCCCGTACCCGGTTGGTCACATGGTGGAAGTAAATAAATATGCAATAACAGAAGCAGTGAATATCCAGCAACAATAAATAACCAAAAACTAAATCAACCAACTGGAGCACATATGTATATATATATATGAAATGATGCATGATATGTATCTAGGAAAGTTGAAAAACGTGTCACATTGATGGAAATGACACAGTACCAAAACAAGTACAAAAGAAACTAAACAGCTCCTCAGCATCGCAAGCCAATGCTTGGTCCCACGCTCTCCTCCTCCAAGCAATCAAGTACCATAAGTCGAAGGGTGATTGCCCTTTTCTATACATGCAACAACATAGTCTGTTTGGGCCCAAAAGAATGACCCAAACAGGGTGTGATACTAAATCCCAGTAGGCAACCACCCGATGCTATGTGCCTAACAGTCAGTGAGAATATGGCAGGTAATAGTACAATAAGCAGTAAACAGTAGCATCAACAACAGGTAGTAATTAGTAAGCAGTAAACAAGATGATATACAACAGTGATAAATCCATAGAATAACAAGTAGAAGTGAACCGAACAACTAACCAAAATAGGAACCTCTATGTGAAGTACTCACAGCCAACCCCTCTGGTCCTATCCAAGATGTACCAACATCCCCTTGGGCAGTGTACTCAGCCTAACCCCTCTTTTTTGGTCATATGAATTTATAAGACTCTATGGTGAATCTCACTCGGTCAATTCCCCTTGTAGTCTTGGGTAGTCAGGAACTCTCTGTGGGAGATCACACGGTCTAACCCTTTTATCCCCAAGGTCTAGAATCTCTCTAAGAATGCTTACTCGGTCAGTCCTCCTATAGTCTCATTTATACCATAGACTCTCTATGTAAGATCACTTGGTCAATTCCTTCTCTAGCCTGGGATAGGTTTTAAAGAAATTCAATCAAGATGAAGAATCTCTAAGGAAGCTCACTCGGTCTACCCTCATGTAGTGTATAATAACTAAGACTCTCTAGGAACTCACTCGGTCTATCCTCTATAGTCTATAATTTCAAAGACTCTCTGAGGAAGCTCACTCAGTCTATCTCTGTATTGTCTATAATATCAAAGACTATGTGGGATGCTCACTTGGTCAATCCCTTATAGTCTATATCACTGGGTTCTCATGGTCACGTGCCTGTCAGTGTATAATAATTATATAAGTACTGAGTACACCTATAGAGATAGTTGGATAACCAAAGTACACCTATAGAGCTACTAGTTTAAATAGTTTACTGAGCAATAAGAGTGTCGACAACATCATTCCATCCTATGATCACAAGGCATGGAAATAGACACAACGACAAAATGCTAACTTGACACAAAGGTTGTAAAAAGGAAAAAACACGGAAAAAAATCAAAGAAAGAAAATTATCCACAAACATGATCAAATTACATCTACACAAGCAAGTAAGAAAGGAAGAAATAACCACAATGTAAAATAGGTAAACATGAAATACACCGTTCATGGGTATTAGTGGAATTTTCTCATAAAACTCAATGACATTGAAAGGTAAGGCACAAACCACCTTCCTCGATCGTAGGAGATCGATATAATTGAACCAAAAGGCTTGATTCTTCTCAGAACGGCATAGATCTACAAAAACACACAAAAAATTCAACCCATGACAACTTAAAAATGAGGAGGAATTGGAAAACAATGCTCTAGGAGAAGAGACAACTCACCAATGCGGTTCCAATGCAATCTACGGTGGCTGATTCGAAGTACAGATGGAGTCTTGGGAATCCGGAGAAGTATTGCAGCGGTATGATGTCTCTTGGTCGGACGTGACCTAGAAGAAGAAGATTTTGTCGATTAGGCTCGACCGCAGTCTGTTTAATGAAAAAAAATTAGACGGTGTGTACTTCTTGAGTACACATCGTGTACTCCATTTTTCTGTAATCCTCTTTAAGCAGACTCCACATCACCCCCACACATCGTGTGTGTGGCCGGGACAAGGCCAGCACACGGCCAGGCGCAGTAAGGGATTACATGGAATGTACTCAGAAAGAACACGGCGTGTACTTAAAAAATTTCAAAAAACTCCTCTTATCTGAAAAACTCATGAAAAAGGAAAAAGGTACTTCAAACGAAGATCCGAGTTCTTGCAAAACGAATGTACAATAAGAAAAATTATATATTATTTGCATGTAATTAATTTATTTACACATCTAAAAAATTTATACATTATTTAAATTTTGATATATCAAGTAACATCATGACCTGAAACATCAGGTCTAAGCTGTTGTACCACATGAACTGACACCCCACTTTGCGTATGGAAGATGCTTTGGGATAACAATGATGGTCTTAGCCCATCAGTGGGTAGGCTATACCCAGAGAATCTTTTCAAATTAGAAACAATAATTATAATAATAAAATAAAATATATAATCATATTAAACATGAAAATAATAAATAAATTTCATATGTACAAAATTAGTAAATAAAAACAACCAATGTTTCTATCATATCAATAGTAATGGACAAAGAAATAAATTAGAAAACAACAATATGGGAGTCCTCTAGAGACTATCCCAGCATACCACCTACTCTACACAACACTACATATCCATCAACCCAATAGACCATTCCCTTCACTATATCCATTAAAAAATATACATGTTCACCAAAATTTAAAAGTATTGTGTGATTATAAAACATAGTAGGACACCAATTACATGTCATTAACCTTTTATGATCATGGATTTGTAGTGTATTACATAATTAAAATAAATTCAGATAATAATAGACATAAAATCCAAAACTGGGTCATAGTTAGTTAACCATGAAACCACCAAACTCATAACAGACCATATATGATTCAATTAAAGAAGAAGAATGAAATATATCATTGGTTACTGAACAAGACCATGTGTGCCATCCTCAGAGAGTTGTGAAACTGATACTCAGTTCCGTATTTCCATCATGAGAATATTGTTACTTGGGTCTTATGGAAGGAAATATCTAGTAATCACATCACTCGAGATATAAAATAGTATATATAATATTAAATATCCATGCTACCTTAAACATGGCATTAACATTTTATCATGGTTACCTCGTATCTCCACCCATAGATCAAGTCCCTTATTTTGTTTTTCACAATCACATTACGTTCCTCTTTAAGGGGTAATCTGTATTTTTTTCCACACATCTCTCATTCAAACCCCAAAAACAATATAATGGTGAAAAAAATATATGGTTAGTTCATAAGAATACATAGCATGTATCATGAGTATATAAGAGCATGCATAACAACAAGTTTTCAAAACAAATCATGGAAAAAGATAAACTAGTATCACTCATGGAATAAACAATAAAAAAAGTGTATCATGGGATACACATAGATATACACACACATCGACATGTGATTATAGTCAATCATGGTTAGAAAAATGCCTCTAAATATTTTAATTATGGAAATTGTGATGATGGAAACATGAAATGGTAAGGAACTTCTTAACACAATGTCATCGACTTTAATAGTACAGATAAATCACACTGTGTGGTTCAAAAGAAAGAGTTTAATCCTTGAATGTCAAGAAAACACACTTTTGGCTGTTATTAACATAGATGTTGACATAACAAAACACAATGATGTTAAATAGTTCCTTGAAGAAAAATAAACTATTTTATTTCCAAAATAAATTTAATATCACATGTGATGATACTTTCTATCTCCTCCATAATTTATTAGTGATCATTTTTGTTCAATACATCCTCTAATATTATTTTCCTCATAATAATTATAAAATTACATCCAAAAAATAAAATACCTAAAAAATATACCAATAACACTTATGTTGGTCCATTGTAATTATTTATTTATCATCTAAAATAATTATCCTTCAATAAATTACTTAAATTAAACTATTAACAGTTATATTTTGATAGTGTTTTTTAAATTTAGGCACTTTTATATAACCATATTATCTTTATATAATTCTTGAAAACTATACTCCATGATTTTGTGTAATTATACATGGATAATTTAAACATTCATATTATTATAAATTATTCAATGAAATTTTTGGACAATAAATAATCATTATCATTAGATAATTTAAAAAAACATATATTTGACCATTTTATGTACTTATCATTTCATAAAAATATATAATTTAATGATTTATTATGAATTATTCCATTATAATTTAGGGTAAACATTTTTTTGTCAAACCATTTTTTCAATTTTCAAATTATAAATTCCATAAAGATAGGAATTAAAAACCTCATCCATTAATTTTCCATTACAAAATATAATATTTAAAGATATTAATTATTCTGTTTTGAAACAAAAAAGAGGTATTATGATTTTATTATAAATATATGATCAATTTGATAGAATTTCCCATTTGAATAGGTACTTTGGAAATTCATTCCTGAGTAGTGAAAATAACATTCTATTCTTGTTCTACACCTTATTTCTCTTCCTATATGAATATCTGAACTATTAAAATAATCCCTCAAAATAGGAATTTTGAATTTTCTATGAGAATAGAAAATAGGGAAATTATTACATCCAATATATATAACTCCTCCCTCATTAATTTTTGTGAACTGAACCTCCTAGAAAATATTTCATTACTTCATTTGGTGGATTTAATGCAATTCTCTTCATGGATTAACCATATTTATAAAAATACAACATCATATTTCAGTAAATGGAGATCACTCTTCACATAATGATATATCCTCTATTTATGTACATGGGTATAGAGGAGGATGAATATTTATTAGTACCATCATCTCATTTTTTCATATTATTTCATCATTATCAAGTATATCTTGTGAATATGATTAAGAAAAAGGAAGGAATTATGATTTACGAAATTCACATTGTAATGTATTATAGTGATATGTTCCCTGAATAATATCAATGACTTCCTCTAGACTGAGAGGTTGATTAATCCGTTGAACTTATTATAGGATCTCTTCTTATATCACGTACACCATATAGAATTACCACAAGTCAGTTGGATGAATTGAGGAACCAGTTACATGATAATTGGAAAAAGGGGTTTATATATCAAATTACATCACTATGGGGTGAAACAATATTCTTCACCTTGAATTATGATAGATAAATAAAAATATATATTGATTATCATTAGATATAAAAATTCACAGTAAATAACATGTACATCATCCATTGATAGACAACTTGTTCAATCAAGTTTGTTGGGCCATGTATTTCTCTATAGTGGAACTTTTTTCATGATATTAAAAATTAAAGGGTAGGAAGCTACATAATCCCATGAATTACATTCGAATAAGTTATGGGAACTACAACCTCAGAGTGAGGGCATCATACACACAACTAATCAAAAATATTAATTTACATAATGTATTGTTTCTTTAAAATTTACCGGGAAAATTTATGGAAGTATTTATTTATGAAATTTAGATATAATCCAAGAGCACGAGCAAAATGAAGTTTATTTGAATGTAACACTAATGACATTTAAATGGATAAATATATGGAATGTATAGTATACATGAGTTATGGATAGAGAAAATACAACGCATGGGAAGTTTTATCAACAACATAGTAATATACATGGACCACTAAAAGGAAATGGCATTCGAAGAGTGCTCTCGGAAAAAATAAATAATCGAGATCCATTTTTTCTTGTTCTAGCTACTTAATATTGTATATTATTTAAGAACTTATCATGTTTTTAAAGCCCATCAACCATGATATCCAGGAATAGAATAATAACTAGTCCACTAAACGTGAAGATTGCATAAGAGAGTTAAAAAAGAGTCTTATCATAATTAAAACACTCACACATCCAAAAAATGGGAAACACATTATGGTATATATCAATAATTTAATTTAGGTAATAGTATGTATAAAAATGTATAATTATAAAGTGGATGAAAACTTAATATGGAAGATTAATTTTAATGAAGAAAATTGTCCCACACATGATCATTTATTGCTAGCAATGATCTTCACGTTGAAAATCATGAAGTGTTAGACTTATGGGAAGAAGTGTGAAATTTATACTAGTCATAAGAAACTCAAATATATAATCATGAATGTGGAGATTAATATGAACCAATGAAGTAGGTTAGATCGAATCCAGGATTTAGAAAACTCAATCCCCTACTATCCAGGAATTGCCAAAAATGAGACAGATTTTCAATGTTGAAACGATCCTACAACATTTTCAATAATAAAAATTAAGATGGATCCAATATTCCTATATCTTAAAATTATAGACAATGATTTCCTTTAGGAAGTATGATCATTAATACTTTCTAAAATCTTTTCTCGACCAACACTAATGGAGAAAATAGTTGATGTCAAAGAATTTTTTTTGAAATTTAGAAGGCAGTGTAAGCTATCAGAAATGTGAAATCCTCACAGTATAAGACTGATGACGAGGGAGTTTTAATTTGGGTCAGGACAATATATTTAATTTTATCTAGAGATAAATAATGAACTTCGGAATGATTCACTTAACTCAACCTTCTCTATTTACCAAAGGAAAATAATGATGTATCTATATCTTCGATAACACTACTGGATGGACAATATGAATAATAAGATCATAGAATACACATCAAGGAGTATGGTTTATCAAAAAGTGAAGGTTAAATAATATATTTTTAGGGGATGAAGAAACCATTACTTATACCATGATAGAAATGAAAAAACATCACCATTGAATTTGTATGAGATTTCTCAAGACACTGAGAGAGAGAAATGTTATATGTGTTGTTGTAGACCGTTATAAAAATACTACTCACTTTATCTGAATTTGAGAGGGATTCCCAGTAGATAAAATTAAATGGATATACATCAATGATGTTGTAGGGATAAAAAAAGTTACACTATAAATTTTATTTGATCAACTCAAAGATTCACCTCAATGTTCTGGAAAAGAATTTACCATTTACTAAATACTGTGGAGAACATCAATATTCATAATCATCCTCAAATAGATAGAAAATATGAGAGGAAAATTTATACACTAGAAAATATATTGTGGGATTGATATATGGACATCAAAGGAGGAGTGGAATAACTTATTCTTCTGGGTGAGTTCCCTAAGAAAAATAGTTTCCACATGAGCATCCAAATAGATCCATATAAAGACATTTATGGTAAAATATATAAAACAATGGTGTTCTTGTCTGATGTCTATAAATGCAAGATGCCAGAACCTTAAATGGTTGATTAAATGGATGAATGTTATAAAGCCATTCTGCAACACACCAAGGCTTCCAAAAGATGGTAGAATATTTATGAATACAGTTTCTGATGGGACATAGTGTTTGGGGTTAGGGACATGGTATTACTCTACATATCTTCATGGATAAGGATCACGATATTTTAGAAGAAAGGAAATCTATGTACTGGGTACATCAAAAACATCAAAAATATTAATCATGGAGGAGTTGATTCCTATCAACTGTCACTTCAACATACTATTACTCATGCTCAAAATCTATTCCTTGTATCGCTCTTGTGGAATTAGAAACCACATTAATCACATGAAATGAATAAAGTGGTGGTAAAGTTAGAAAATCATATTTCTTATAAGGATATTCCACTAAAGGCCTTTGACCATAGAGATAATGTTCTACACTACCATACTACTGACTAAGTCAATGGATATTGGTGTAACCACAAGTATGAAGAGGTAATATGGGAAGCAAAGGAAGAGATGAGAGAGACATACCATCACATTATTTTACAATAGAATGTAACCAAAATGTACATGGAGAAATATCATAAGGATGGATGAATGTAATGATGAAATATTAATATCCATGGAAATTCCCTTTTTATAATATTTTATATATTATAAACCACATAATAGATTTTTTGAAAACAATACACACTTTATAAATGAATAATGAATGAAATAAGTGGTACTTCTAGAAATTTTGAAACCTAACCAAATTGAATATTATCCAAACCCATATTATATTAACATGCCCATTTGGAATATAAATTATTTCAATGTAACAGTAACCTATTCTATGAGTATATAAAAAAAATTAGGCCTCCTAAAATTTATAACTTGAGATAAATATATCATAATATATGTATATTAATATTATAAGTATTATTATTTATGTGTTTCTATTTTTATAAAATGCAAATGATTATTTATTATTTAATAATTTATATATTTAATTTAGTTAAAATAAATTTTTGTAAAATAGATTCATTAATTATAATTTTTTTTTCATGATTATATGATTGTTTTTTGAGTCCTTAATTCATTTTACAATGTGTCATAAAATGTGTTATAATTTAAAAATAATTAATTTTTTAATAAATTATAATATAAATTAATAATTAAAATTTCCATATATATAATTTTCATTAATAAAATTTAGTTTTTTAACTATACACCTCATTAAAATTATTGTGAAATATTTTTATTTTTCTAAAACACATGAATTTTTGCTGGATAGTAAAATGTGATATTTTACAGTAAAAGATGAACACATGAATTATGGGTTCATAAATGATTTAAGGTGGATTTAAGCCCAATATATAAAACAATAATTTAATATTTTAATATATTTCATCATAATGATCGTACTATTGGGCCAAAATAATAAACAAATTAATAAGATAATGAAAAAACAACACTCTCATCCCCTATAAATACCACCCTCACCAATTATTCCCCATAATCCTCCAAATACATGAATATTAATTATTTTACTCCTAATAAACATCGCAACCCCCTACCTAATGTATTGGATATCGTGGAATCATCAAATTACCAAACGCTTTTCCATATGGTGGTTCTTAAAGAGGAGAAATTCAAAAGGTAAAATCTTATTACTTTTTCTATAAATTTCATTTTTATTTTATTTCATTTATTATCCTATCATCTCCTACAATTATCCTACTTGAAAGATAAATATGTTATATTTTATAAACTGTAATTTTATTATGGTAATGTAACAATTCATCCTCAAAACACTTTCATTTTCCTTTTATTCTAAAAATGAAAATATTGTTTATGTTGTGTCTATTTACATCCACTATGTATGATGCATTATAATTTTGCATTACCACCTACAATCCTTTTCATAAATTCATTTTTTTGGTAAAATAACATTTTTTTACACATATTATAAATTATATAATGTTCGAGAACTAATAGATTAAAATGATGTTAAACTTCTGGAATTTAATTTATATGTAGAGAATAATCCTCATAACATATAAAAATTGACATTAATGTCCAATTAAACATCTGGAATTTAATTTATGACATAAAATATAATTTCAATATAGTTATTCCCCTTTGAAACATTCTTACTCATGAATATAATGGAAGAGATAGTGAAAACCATGAAAACAAGCACTCCTGTACAGAAGAATTGAACCCTATAACTCCCCTTAATGGTTAAAAATGAACTTAATAATATTATTATAAATAAAATAAATTTATAAAATTGTACATTATTTATTAAATAATTAATTTTATGATATTATTCTGGATATAATTGTGAATAAATAACTCTGACATAAGGTTAGGGGATTCCCAAACCCAACTCGATTTCCTTTGGTTTTCCCTATTTCAGAACAATTTAATAATGTAAATTATTTTAATGATCCTTAAATATAATTTTTATTCTTACATTTTAATTTTAGGGATATATTTGGTTTTTTCATGAGTTTATGAAAATAGAAAAGTTCTCCCGGATAACTCTTTTTCCCAAAACCGCATCTTTTACTTCTCTAGTGATTGTTGCTTTTACTATCATGATTGAAGATTAAAATAAAATTTATATTATTATCTCAATATTTAGGCATCCCATATGATTATTAATGAATTAACGATTTATTAAAAAAACCCATTCCTTTCCCAGTGTTATTTTTTGTCCAATATTATTTTACGTTCTATTTGGAATGCTTGATTAAGTAATGTAATGATGTGATAGGTGAACCTAGAATTATATAGTGAATGTAAGTGTTAGTATGTGTAGAGTGTGACTTAAACTATATAGAGCTACAATGCATTGTGTAATGTGATGTGCCTCATGAGATAATGTGAAATTAGTGTGAAGAATATATTATCTATGTTCAGAACTATTTGTGGTAGATCACCACTAAGACATGATGTGTCATTTTTTGCATTGAAAAGTA
Organism: Viscum album; assembly: GCA_963277665.1. Taxonomy (NCBI): domain Eukaryota; kingdom Viridiplantae; phylum Streptophyta; class Magnoliopsida; order Santalales; family Viscaceae; genus Viscum; species Viscum album. The sequence goes on along the minus strand of OY728121.1, from coordinate 195,523,841 downwards.
GATGAAATTATATAATTCTTACTCCCATGACTATGACTTTGATACTTTTCATATGTTTTTATGATGATTATTATGATCACCCTTGTTTCATGTCTCTTATTCATCCACAAAATGGGATATTCCACACCCTTCATTTAATGTATTACATCAGTTGAATACATTAAATATGTTGACCATGAGGGGTAATAAAAATTATTAGAGGAATTAATTAAATAAGTGTTTGCGTTTTATTATTGTAAGTTCTATATGGTCATAATTTTCCCATGGAACTGAATCTTTGGATCCATGATTTGGAGAATCATAATGTTGTTCATATTCAAAATAATATAATGGTTATGTAAGAAGAAGCATGGTCAAAATATATAGACTATTTAAGTAGATGGTTATACCGATCAGGTTGATGAACAAGATGGAAATGTTCAAATCCCTCAGAAACAAATGCCTCCAAAAATAAATTGTCACATTTGTCATAGTTTTGGTCCATAATATCTTTATAAACTGTCCAACATCAATGATAATTTCATGGAAACAAGAGATATTCCTATTATTTCTTTAATCATACATAATTTATGACATGTTATTAATGTGTGAGTACAATTTTCTAGAGGTGATGTTCATAGGGAATTTGGTTTCTAATATGGGGATGTCTATGGACCCAATGAACGTTGAGAATGTTAGTAACAAGACACGTCATTATAATTTATTTGGAATCATGATCATATTAAAAATACTGTGGCATTAGAAGATGTCTAGTGTGGGTTTCTCATCACCTTCAGAACTAGAAAAAATATGATAATGACGGTCGACAATTTTTTTATTTGACCAGTTTTATGAGTATTTTTGGATTTTTAAAAACTATTGATGATAGTTGTTGTAATAACTCTCTATAAGACTATTACTCAGTATTTAGTACACTGGGATGCATATAAAAATTGACTAATAGCATATTTGATACATAGAGAGAAGATAACAGTGTATGGGTCTTGTTACAAACAAGACCACAATATGATTTATATTACGCATTCATTGAAGAAGGAACATGTGGTCAATAATTAGAAATGTTGGTGAAAATATATCAATTTTTAGAGTTTTATTACATATATATAGTATAAAATCATTCTTTATATCATCACAGAGAGCGTTCAAAATCTAATTTTTTGGAAGTCATAAAGTTTTAGTAAGAACTTCATTTTGATATGATGCACTTAGATAGGAAACATAATTTTGATACTGCTGATTTTGTTCTTAATATAGAGGTAAGGGAGGGGTAAAATGATTGAAAATTAGAGGATAAATGGAACATTACGTTCTCATTGGTAGACTAGATAGTAGATGATATTGGGAATCATAGATCTATGACATGTACCCCTTTGGTCATCACATCATTACTTTTGGATCATGTGAATACTAGTCCAGATTCCAGACCTATATTTGTCGTGATAATGGGAAAATAACTTATTTGTGATCTGATACTGAGGTGGTTTTTGAGTAATGATGATGTTATCTCTGTATAAGAGAAATTAGTGGTCACTTATTCAATATTAGTGGGGTTTTTTGAGAGATTATCATTCCTATATATGGGAATAAAATATTATTGTGTATTAGATATATAATGACCTCATTTCTCTATTCTAGAGGATAAGGAAAAGGTGGTACATTACTTGTTTCATCTCTTAATTCCATAACTATTATAGTATAATGGAATGGAAACCCCAATTTTTTGTTTTTATTAAGTCACATAAAATTCCATTGAGGAATTGTGAAGATGTTTCTATGGAATTTTTTATCGTTTTACCAATGACCAAATTATTTGTAACATAGTCTTAGTGATTTTTGATATTTTAAAAAAGTTGGGTCTTTTAATACGAATTATAGAGACATACATACTAATGTAGATATGAATTATGTATGTCTAAGATATTTTATGACTTAATGGACTTAACATGATGATTAACTCAAATAGAGACACAATATTTATGTAGCAGTTATGGAAGGGATCTTAGAAGGCACATATGGACAATTGTTTTGGTAAAGAACATAATTTACATATATGAATATAGTCAGTACAAGAAAGGGATAAAAATATTGGATGAAATAAGTAGTTATTTTGTTCTAGAGAAAAGTGTATGTTGAGATGATAATATAGTCTTTATTGATATCTAATATTATAATAAATAATAGGATTTGTTTTATGTGGTACTTATCCAGGATCATTACATGAGACTATGTCACTTTCTTCTCTATAGGAATGATATGGGTGATGAATTAGATATTATACCTAGCCTAGTTTTGAATACTGTTGAGAAAGTTTATATTATTCAAATATTGTTTCCTAGTGCTTAGATCATGAAAATATAATGGTATGAGCCTATCATGATACCAGTATATTTTTTTGGGACCATGTTTTTTTGATAGTGACTCCTTAGATAGTCCATCAATATTTTAGAATGCATGGAATGATATTGAAATAGTATGTGGTAAACTTATTTATCATTTATTAGGATGATATAATTTCATATGCTATGTACCTTACTTATCACTAAGGAGGTATAAATTTTTTTTCATGTGTCACATCATCAGAGTTACATTTATGATCTTGGGAAAGTCATCAACTGTGAGGATGGTGAGCTGGAGTCTGACACATCATAAACAAAGCCTCAATTATGTATTATATACCAGATTGAAAAATTAAATGAGGTATGGTAGTACAAATTTTATAGAAATTTTGGTATTATATAAGGATCCAAGAGAAGATGAGTGAGTGTGTGTATGACGTTCATGAGTGGTGAATGAGATTTTTTTGATAAATACCACTAGAGTTGCTTCATGGGTTTGAGAACCCGTTGGAGGATTTGAATTTTGATATCCTATTTTTTTAAATTAAAATTATAATTTCATTGTATAGAAATCATTTTTATTTTAATATCAATATTTAAATATTCAATCATTTTCAAAAAAATAAATTATTTTATGGATTTTTGTAAGTGAAATCCCATATTAATGCCTAATAACATTTTATGGAATATTTTTTGAGTTAGGTGTGGAGTTACCATGAAATTTTGAGGCCCTTAGAGCTTTGACTATATTAATATATTAAAAGTCAATATATCATATCATAGTCTCATTTTTATCAATGTAAGGGAATATTTACCAAACGGTGTCTCGGATTTTAAATATAGGAAATCTATTAGGCTGTGAATGTTGAATGTACCCAAGTTGTTACATAAAATCCTTTTGCATAGGGTTTTAGGTTTAATCAATGGTTATATTATTTTAATTATTATTTTTTGAAAAAATTTTAATAAAAAAATTTGATTTACCCAATGATATTATTGAATATGGAATATGATACTAACGATACGTCCAAAATGTGGGTTTTACAATAAGAATGACTTAAACATTGTACCTATCATGTGTTTGATTACATCACACTTAAGAGTAATTATTTCATACATATTATTGTATTAATAGAAAATATAATTAAAACTTTATATTTAACATTTAACCAAGAGAAAAAAATAAAACCAATGTTAACCTAGATTAATGATATTACAGGAAAACCACATTATAATTATCTACAAATCCTTACATGTTCATGACATGGTCCTTTTAATAACATACTTTCCTATTACTCTAAATTAATATCAGAGGTTACTAAAAAAATATATTTAATTGGATAATATTATATTAATTTTTTTTATTTTTTTTGTTAATTTTATGTCAATATCATCATTTATATCAATATTTATGAATTCTCTTTTAGTTAGTTGAGAATCACCAAAACATGTTCAACATAAATTCCATCATCCATGATCATTATAAAGTAAACAATGAAATTTAATTATCACATTATAAAGTATCTTATTTATTTATAATTTAATATCTATGATCTAATAATTATTTAAATTGAAAAAATACACACAAACAACACTTTTGTTATAGTAGTTTAAAGCAAATACAGATTACATAAATCTGAAGTAGAAACAATTAAAAACTAACTAATATATATTTATATATATAAAATGATTTTGGATGTGGAATAAAAATGGTAAAATTAGTGAATATTTATTGTTGGTATATATTTAATAAAAATAATTTAGTAATTCAATATATTTGGTGGCGGTCTAGAAATAATCAAAACTGTGGTAGGGGTGTTCATATCAAATTGCACTTTTTGAGACATGTTTTTCATTATAATCCTAATATCAATAGCATTTTGGGTGTTCTTCATATATGAGATATATAATCATTAATTATATTTTAATGATGTTATTTTTTGTTAAATTACCAAATTTTTCTTTTATTATATTTTGAACAAAATTTGACTTAATCACATATTTTAATTCCATGAGACATGATAACGTTTCAAACCATCTAATCCATTGAATGTCATGTTCACATAGCAAGGATTTCTTTTAATCATATATGTTTTTTAATAATGTTAAATACTAAAAATTGATTCCAATTTCATTAAATAGTTTTTAGTCAATGGATACTAAAGATGTAAATATTTTTGGAAACTCAAGTTTCATTATTTGATTCATGACTATCCAATTAGACATAAAAGTTTATAGTTCTTCCAATTTATCATAATTATTGGTGTTATATTTTTATATGAATTTATATATCTATAATATAATTTTTTTTAAAAAAATTACATTATTTGGGGATTGTTATTTTTTATGGTAAATTTATAAAACAATCCCACATTCCATGTGATTTATTTTTTTTAATTAACTTTTGTCATAAATTCATTGGGTATATCAACAAATTAAATTATTCCACTCTAATGTTACTACCACTGTAGTGAATTTTTTATAAAAAACATTTTTTTTACTCAATTTACAATTTTAATTTTGAACAATATTATTTTTCAATACATAAAATGGGATCTTTTTACAATAATATATGTTTTCTTACATGCAATTTGTATCTAAGAAAAACCATATTTAATTTATAGTACCTCTTATAAATAGATATTGGTAAATATTTTTTTTCTAAAGTGTTTTATTTTTTTCTTATATAATCACTTTTTTATGTATCCCATAATATATTATTTTTCAAAAATGTTAAAAATGTCTCTTATTTATCTTTTTGTTTATGACTTTATTTAATATTTTAGTTTTCAAAATGGATAATCATAATATTATTTAGGTTTCTCTAATTATAATTTAATATAAATTTATCTTTTAGATTAATGAATTCATGACACCAAAAAAAATAAATTTAATGACCCCTTCATACATTGAAACATTTATGATTTTTTACATGGATATTTCTCATATATGTAAAAATCTATCAATTTTTACTCAATTACATTGTGGTAATGTTCTTTTCTCACACGCCACATTATTCCAATAGATAATTTTTATCATTTTTTATGATTTATTTGAATAGGAAATATATTATAATTTTTTTATATTGTTATTCAAATATGTGTTATAATTTCTATGTTGAATATGTATTTTTTTAACCACACACCATGTTCCCTAAGGAGGGATATGATAATTTTTTCATTTTTATTCACATAAGAAAAAGCATTAGTAATTTTTTTATTTTAATAATTATGATCATTAATGTTTTTACTTTATATTATTTTGATCATGAAAATAATTTCTCAGTATGTATTTATAACATTTTCTAGTCTTCTTTACATGAGAAAAGTGTAATTTTTTAATAAGTCATTATTCTAATATAGATTATTACTAGACAATGTGATGATGAATTGAATTATATATTTTATAAAATAATGAATGTGTTGGATAAAAACATGTGAGGAGAGGCCTAATATTATACTACCCTTCAATGTATTTACATGTATAATATGATAAAAACAAGTTTTTAGTAAACCTTCCCCATTTCAATATTTTTTCATCAAACGTCTCCATGTGGGAATGTATTTTTTTTCTACAATTAAAAATTTGGATAATAATGTAAATAGATATTATTATTATCTATAATAAAATTTAATAACATTGATATAGGATTAATTAATTTTTATTTTATTATAGCTTCATAATGATTATTTGATCATTCGTTATTATGTACACCATTATTAGGTTTTTTAGTGATTTAGTATTTTTCATCCCATAATATGAATTTGAGCTCACTAAGTGATTGTGGAATATCCCTTAGTTTATAAAGAATATTTGGTGTCTTAAAAATTTTATGATAATAAAAATTGTGGAAACATTTATGGTAGATCCTTAAGCTCTTTATAGACTAAGTATTTGAATATATAACTTTTAATAATTTCCATTTTATACAATGAACTTCGGAATTGTTACCCATTAATTTCAAAATTTCCTAAATATGTTGTACTAAATTGTGTTGGGAACGTATATAATGAAAAAATTTATTTAGGTTGTGTAATTATGGGATATTTGGGCCTGTAAATCTTTAGTTGGTATTGAAACTAGTACGCAATGTAGTTTATTATGTCATAGAATCCCGGAGTGTGGTTATAAGGAATCATTATTGGTATCAGTGAATAGTTTATATAAATATTTATTATTGGATATTATTGGACGTTAATTAAAGGTTTGATATGTTATCTTATATCATAATTTCAATGGTATAATTATTCCCTTTTGTTAGTTTATAATTTAATGTTTTGTTCATAGTGAAAATTTTATCCAGGGATTATCACAAATGGTCATTAGTGAAAACAAAAAATTATATGTCATTGTGATAATTATAAGTATTTGATATAAACTAAATTAGTTGATAATGAAATGAATTTTTGGCTTTCCAATCAAATACATAATTATAGAGATACGAATTTCATGCATGATTTCTCATAGATTCACCTTCTGATAATAAACCTATAAAAGGATGATTGGGATTATCTCAACAATTACATAGAATCCATTAAAGTGGAAAAATTGAAAAACATTTCTAACAAAGAATATGTAAAAACCCTTAGTATTCATATATAAATATATTACATATTAATATATCAATATACATTAAATGACATTATAATGAATTCTAAAATCATATTCGTTTTCTAACATTGGATGAATGGATACATAGAAATCATGTTCATAAAAGATCAATATTATCTCCCAATATATTTTCCAAAATTGTCACCCTTTATAAAAATAATATTAATATTACTTTTCATCACATCTTGGTAAATTGAATCTTAATAAAGGGTGATGTTAAATGATTTTGAAATGTAAACAATAGATATATCAATGATCAATAAATCGCAACTTTAGTATAACTATCTATGAACATGAGGTTATCTTTTATGAAAAATTACTACTTTATAATAGATCATATTCCTTAGTCATTGAATAAATCATTCGAGTTCATTAGTTTCGATTGAAAAATGATTACAATTAGGAAACAACATTGTGGATTACACATTATTATAGAATTTATTTCTTATGTAAATTCTCACTTCCATGAATATCAATGTTGATAGGGTTCACTCCCCATTCCACAATATAAATAGTTATGTTTCAGTCCCATTTTTGACATAATGGATTTAGGTTACTATTCATTTCATCATTTCATTTGTCAACACTTACTCCAAATACTATAATAGTCGGAGAATACCATACCAAAATGGGTTGACATACCATTATATAAATTTTTATCTCAGGAGTTATACATCATAAAAAATGAATTGGAGGAATTTATAATTTTAATCCCACCCATCACATTTTATTAATCTATTTTTATATGTTCAATAATGTCATTAATTATTTAGTATTTATTATATATGAATAAAGGAAATGAGTTTCATAAACATTTCAACATTTAATCACAGCATAACAAATTTAATATAAATAACTTCAATAAATATCCCAACATCATAATAATAATCAATACATAGAGAGAATAAACATTTTATCTTTGGATTATATTTCTAGTAAATTTTAAGAAATGTTAATTGATTTTATCAAAATTAATTATTTTTAATTAAAGGATCTATAGAATTTTTGTTCAGAAAAATACACTTTTAATTTTGAATGAAATTATATGAAATGTAGATATTTTTAAAATATTATCTATAAAAATTCTCTAAAAATAAATTCAAATCTTATAAATTAATATTCAAATCCATTAGGTTTTATTATGGTTGTAACTTACATTCATTCCACTTATGATAATTTAATGAACCCTTCATGATATTAGGTAAAATATAAAAACCGACTCATTTTGAAAATGAAAACAATATAAAATTATAATTTAATTGGTGTGATTTCAATATAGATAAAAAATTTCTTTTCATAATAATATTATAATAATAATAATAACCTTGAAAATATGTTTTGAAAATAATTACTTGGAAGATTAATTATTTTCATCAAAAGAGAGTAATAATGTATTTTTATGCTAAACATTAATTAGGACTCTTGAGTACCTTAAGAGAGAAAATATAAATTAAAACCAATAATATATTGATATATAAGTATGTGAGTAAATTTTATTATTCATTATATATATTTCATAAAACATTAGCATTATAAACAAAATAACAAAAATTCCTAATAAACAATGATGTTGCACACCAAAATCACTTACATCATGATTAAATTTCATTGAGATAACTCTATCAACCTATATAAAACTAATAAATGTTTCATATTAATATATAGTAGAAAAATATTGAAACTTATAATAACTACAATTATGTGCTCATTAATTTTCAACAAAAATTTGTAAATAATTATTTATTCTCCTCCAAATTTATTTTTTGGAAGTTTTCTAAAAGCCAATTTAAGGGTATGTTGTAACCATACATCACAAGATTCAATGGAATACAAAATACAAAGACAAGACACATTCCTATATCAAGAGAAAAACATGACATACCACTTCTTCAAAACTAAATCTCCATGCCACGAACATCCAATTCACATTTCAGATTAATAAAACTACTTTTAGACCATGTGGAAACCATATCATTTGGGAAGAACCAAGATCCACCTCGAGTCTCATATTTCACTCATGTAACTCAATTTGATCCGACAGAAATCCAAAAACCAGTCACCTCAATCATCACTGCTCCTCGGAAACACCACCTTCAACGACACCACTCTCTTCACCAGAGTATCCATCAACATCATCATCGTACATCACCGGAAGCACCATCCTCACGTCACAATAGAGGCTCCGTAACCGTTTGTGCATCAACAAACCACCACAAAAAACATCAACCTTCATACATCATCACCACTGGCCATCCACCGGCACCAATTTCATCAACATGACATCATCATATACTTCAAATAACAAACTGACATCGTCTCCATTCGAACACCATCATCGTCATTCAAGAACCACCTTGGTGGTTCGAAAACCATCCTAACCATTTTACCATGAAAAATGTGCCTCCAAGAGGCCACTGACCACTCAAAAAAAACATACCAAACCCTCCATTAAGGCCTCCACACAATACCAACAAGGAAACGAGCATTGGACCAGGATGGTAGAGATGAGTATGATTGGAAGAAATCTTCTTTGGAGGACAATGCTGGTGACCACCATCCAAATAGCCATCGTTGAAGACCATCAACCCAACGTAAAATATCATCATGTTTCCCTCATCATTTAATTGAAACTACTCAAAAAACAAATACACGAGTCAATTTTCAGAGTAAACAAAATTTGAATACATAAATCATTGTATCAACGTCTCTTACCATCATGAACAACATATCATAGAAAAAACCACATAACGAAACACAATTGAAAACATACGACCAAACCAGAAAAAATAGAATGGATTCCAGAAGCGGACTGTATGATAACCCCAGAGAAAAATGCCAAATATGCAGAAAAAGTAAAAGCAACCCAACAGACAAGAAACAACAACAAGAATGGCATAAAGATTTTTTTGTCAGCCTCCCTCCAACACCATACCATGGTGTCCCAACACCATCATCGATCTCTACCATGTGGGGTCAATCTTGATGGGTTGAAAAAAAAATGGCAGTGGAGAGGAATAACACCGAATTCCCTCTCCATCACTGACCCAAACAGCCTGAATCACCTTCACATAGACACAAATATGGAGGTATGATGCACAGGGTTTGGAAGAAAGAGGGGAGGAGAATGGCGGATTATATTTTCATCAAATTTACTGGAAGGTAAGAATGTGTATATTATATTAAAATTATTGAAATTAAATTATTAAAAAATATAATACATAATTTTCAAAAAAAAACATAAAAACAATCCATTAAGGATGATGATGAAAAATTAATTAATTGTTACATGGATGTGGTAGTCCACATGAACCAAGACGTTATTAATTCACATCTCATTTTATGGAATAGTTTTGTTAGGACTAATTTTTTAGTTATATTTTTAAATTTATTGGAATCATAAATAAGCAAGTTATGTTAATAAAGACGATGAATGGTAATTCAGATAAAAGGGATTGAAAGAAAAAATTATTTTTGGTGATCATTTTTACTATGAAAGATGAATGGAATTCTGATTAATTTTTTTAGAAAATATTATATTTGTTTCAAAATAATCATACTAGCTGTTGTATTCAAAATAATGGGATACATGTTTTCCAAAAAGAATTGATCCTTGTTTTCAAAATAATTGGTTCCATTGTTCCAAAATAATCTTACCACATTGAATTTCCATTCTATTGAGAATAAAATATTTTAGAATAAAATGTTTTTGATTGAACTAGAAATTGGTTTTGAAAGAATACAAATAAATCTTACTATAAGTAAATGTAATAAGATTCACTCTGTAACTGATGGATTGTGGTTCTGATGGAGATTGGTGATGATGGAAATTAGTGCCAATGAGAAGTGGTGCTCGTGTTGATGAAAATGTGGTATCGATTGAAAAGGAGGTAACAATTGATAATAAGGTTTTTTAAAAGAAGTTTTGTTTTAAAAGTAGGTGTTCTTTTAAATGAAGGAACTATTTAAAAAGTATCTTCTATTTTTAGAGGGGTTAAATGTGGTGTTGTTTTAAAACATTGTTTTTTATAAGGTTTTGATATTTTGAAAAAGTGGTATCAATTGGAAAGGATTTTCCTATCGAAAGGAGGTGTTGATTGAAGAGTAATAAGTATTGATGATTGAATTTCAAAATGATCATATCTAGGTGGTAGAAGAAATGATCATTTCCAGAATTATCGTATTTTGAAAATATCATACTTTGGATGAGAAGAAAAGAAATAGCCTTGAACAAATGAAATGTTATGATACATTCCAAATTAAATTAGAAGATGATGAAGCTGATCCTTAATGAATTTAAATTAATAAAGGGTGTCATGAATCAATAACATGTTTTTGAATGAAGTGATGTTTCTATGTGGGTCGAGAGAAGATGTGAATAGGATGGCCAATAATGTATTAAACCTTTTCAAAGGGTTTAAATTACATTTTTTGTATGTGTTTGTTGTATATAAAATATACTGAATCATTTTTAGGGGTATATTAACTATCAAATACCATATTTTGATTAAAATTAGTTATTAGTATCATATTCAGCAATCAAATTGAGACAATAAGGCTTAGATGATTGGACCCATAAATTTCTCATCAATTATAAATCATACTTGTAATTGAAATTGGAGTATGTAGATGATGATGAGTGGACTGTAGAATATTTTAGAGGATTAGAAAAGAATTTACGAAGTCATATTTTATCTTTGATTTCAATAGAAATTCATATTTGGTTGAATTAAGTAGAGCTTGGACGTCTTTTATTATTCCCACAATAACCTATTTTAGATCACCTATAAAAGGATGAATGAATATCGTACATGACGGATGTTTACGTATTGATCCCCACAGTATAGATATAAGATCTATGTTTTCAGTGAGATAAGGTGTTAACATTTGTTTTGTATTGAAAACATCACCAATGTGAAGAAGACAAAATTGCATCGATTGTATTCTTATGATCATTGTGTTGATGATTTATTATATTCATCGAATAATTGTATTCGTCTGGTCAATTTTATTCGAACGCTTCTGGAATCAGGCTCAATTAATTGAAATGAGGTTTTCATAATGGGTTTTATCATACTTAGGATTTCCAGTGTGCGAAATAATTTTATTGAGTTTTATCAAACTATTGTGTTTAAGTGGTTCTAATTCATTACTTTTGTATTTTACTAAAAAATCCAATTTGAATAACTGTTTGGAATGAATTGTACATTGTGGAATTAGAATCAGAAAATCAGACATTGTATTTGGTATATTTTCATTATCTAGTTTTAGGTAGTTATTTCCATTATTCTTATTAATGTATTGAATAACATTTTACAATGGAATACATTTTTTTTAATTAAAATGATGTGATGGTTATATGAGTTGTTACATAGAAAATTGTTTCCCCTATTGTGCTAAGAGGGTGCACACAAACCAGTGGTATTGTTTCATTGTGCCACATAAGTGTAACAATGTAAGAATTCATGTAGCGGAAAAATTTATTAAAAATTATAATCAATAATGATTTTTTAGAAGAAAATATATGTACTATGGATATTTATGGTGTTTTGGGGTATTCAGAGACATGGAAAACATTTTCATGTTTAATAAAAAAATTACAATTACCCAAATGGTTATAAAAGTCTATGTTGGAGGGTGAGTAATTATCCTCGAAGAAAGATGTCTTAGAATGTAGTTTGGAAGATACATGAGTGGAATAAAGTAAATATTGAAAATAGTTTCCAATGATCAGAAACTATTTTTCAATGGTGCGATCGACATGGAATCCATTGAAAATGATGTCTAGATTGTTTCTAGCACACCAAATTGTTTTAAACATATCTTAAAATTATGATGTTTTCGATGTTATGAAGTACAAATCTACCATGTCCAAAAAGGATGAGTTCTTAGTTTTATAGCCAGAACAAATTGACCTGGCTAGGAAATTGGATGAAGCACATAAAAAAGTGAATAAGAGAATATGAATCTAGTTTCTGAAGATAAATTAAAATTTAAAAAAAATATCAATAGATTGTCGATATGATAAATAATGGAATGATTCCAAAATTTCAAAAATTTATTTATAGATCCAAAGAAAGAAATTGAAAACATGGTTCCAACTCAGTGTAACAATGATGTTACCAATGTTGAAGAAAATTCCACATCCTCATTAGAAGACTCTATATACAATAAAATGTTTTTTACAAAAGACGATAAAGATGAATAGAAAGAAGAAATCATGACCAATGAAAAATTTATGTAGAATGAGAAAAAATAATGACTATGAGAGGAATCATAGTCCAATTTTTGTTTTTAAGGAATGATCTTGGTTCCTTCTTATTCCAAATATATTTTTATTCATTTTCTAAATTGATTGGAATTGAAGGATTATAAATAATGAATATGGTATTGATGTGTCTATTACATATATTTCAAAATAATGAAATGAGGATACAAAATATTTGTTTTGAAATGTTTTTTTATGCAATTGATTATTCTGATGTGTTTATTGAGATGTGTGTAGGATACTTTTTAAAAAAACAATTTAAATGAGTTTCCCTAGTTATGAGAATGTTGGATCTAGAATGGAAAAGGTATTACAGAAATGATTTGTTATAGAAAACATTGACCACCCGAATTATACAATATGGTTTTCTACACTAGGTTATATCATGCATAATTATAGTTGTCTAGTTAAATATTATATGTTAATAAAATCATGTGATACCAATGTTATATAAATATCCCTACCTTTGGTAATGGATATAATTTTCCTACAATAGATATTCATATCATGAAGGCCTCATTTAATTTGATTATCAATAAGTGTGATAGTTAATAGAATGGGGGAGGAAAAAAAGAAATTGTGTTGCATGAATGGAATGGAGTGAATAAATATTAAGAAAAATTCCATGTGGTTGAATTTATTGACCTGTTTATTGACAATAAATAAAAATTGGGAGATTTTTAGGCTACACTTAATTTTTTTTGTTGTCAACCGTTCAATAGGCATATGATGGAAAGGATATTGAGAATAATGATGAATGGGAATTTAGATTAAAATGGATTGAAGGAATGTTGTTTAGTGGGTGATCAATTTTTTAGGAAAAGAAGAAAGAAATTATTTATAATTTTTTTTAATAAAATGTTGTATTGGTGTCAAAATAATCATACTGACTATTGGTTTACAAAAATTATATCATTATTGTAATAAAATGGAAAAATGTTTTCAAAAAAATTGAATCAACAGTTTTTAAATAATCTTACTCACTATGTAGGTCATTCATAATGAGAATATGCTATTTTGGATGAAACATTTTCTGGTTGGACTAAATATTGGTCTCGAAGGAATTTTAATACATCTTGATGGAAGTAAATGTCATCTGATTCACTCTATAATAGATTCAAAGTGGTGTCGATGTAGAGGATTCGTGATGGAATGTTGTGCTAATGAAAAGTGGGGAAAATGAAAAGTGGTACTTGTGCTAATGAAAATGAGGTATTTATTGAAAAGGCGTCACTAATTGAGATGTATGTGCTTTTTTAAAATTATTTTTTTTGAAAAGGATGTTTCCTATTAAATGAAGTTGTTCTTTTAAAAAGATATGTTCATTTAAAGAGTGGTGTTGATTTAAAAAGTATTTCTATTTTAAAACATGTTGTTTTTTTATAACATGGTGATTTTTCAAAACATGGTTACATTTTTGAATGTTTGGATATTCGGAAAAGTTGTGGTAGATTGAAAAGGAGGTTCTGATTGAAAAGATGTCACCAATTTAATAGGTGGTGATGATTGAATAACATGAAATGGTGCTGATTGTTTTTCAAAACCATCATATCTAGGTTGAAGATGAAATGATTTCTTCAACAATGGTCATATCTAGAATTATCATATTCATAAATGATCATACTCGGGATGGGATGAAAATAAAGAAAATGGAATGCATAAACTGTTACAATACATTCCACCACAATTTTTTTGATGATCAATATTATATTAAATGAATTCGAATCCAAGGAGGAATTATTGATTCAAGAAAAAATACTTGAATAATTTGATATTTTCATGTGGGTCAAGAGGATATGTGAAAAATATTATAAATTTCTTTTTAAACAATTTCAAAAGTATTTAATTATAATTTTGGGATGAATTGTATTAATAAAATAGATTTATTAAGGATTTTTAAAAGGGTAGATTAACATTCAATTACAAGAATTTAATTTAAATCATATTTTAGAATCATATTCAAGAACCATAATAAGACAATTAGACTTAGATGATTAGACCAATATATTTATCATCAAGTGTAAATCATACTGGTAATTGAAATGGGATTCTAGAGAAGAAGTTTGTGTGGATTGTGAAATATTATAATGGAATCAATAACCATTGATGAAGTCATAATGGAAATTAAATTTTAGGGGAAATTCAGATTTTGGTGAATTTCATTGAGAATGAATGTTTTTTGAGAGTCCATCCAAAACCATTTTTAGATCACCTATAAATGGAGGAATTTGGACTTGACAAATGTTGAGGCACAGTTCACCAGAGTAGAGAGTGAAGATTTGAGTTTTTAGTGAGTGAAAGTGATCCCGTTTTATTTTATATTGAATACATATTGATGGGGATGAAGTCATGATTGAAATGATTTTATTTAGCTGATCATTGTATTCAATAAGTTTCTTATTCAGTGACTCATGATAATCGGCATTTCAATTATCATCAGTTTATTTTGGTATTAAGAAAAATTAATCAGAACGAGGTTCTTGTTCCTGGTTTTACAATACTGAGGCTTTCCATACATAAGAGGAATGGTACAAAGTTTTATCATAGTAATGAATTGAAGTGGTACCAAATCATTTCTATTTTATTTTATCATAAAATTGTATTTTATGTATTATTATGAAAGGATCTAATATTATGGAATCAAATTGTGAAAATCATACTTTGAATTTTGTTTTTTTTCTTCTTCAATGCCCAAGTAGTTCTTAAAATTATCTTAGTTAAGAATGTAATTAATTTATTTCAATTTAAAAAAATTTTATGAATTGAAAATAATTGCATGTACTATGAGTTGTTACATAAAAATTGTTTTGACCTATTGTACTAGGATGGGGCACATGCACTAGTGGTATTGTTTCATAGTGCTATATGACATTAAGGGTATATCCTAAAAATTTTAATCACTAAATTGATTCCTAGTGAAATATGTTGTACTAGATTACTATAATACCATATTGAGGACATAGATATTCTTATTGAATACTGAGATTTGTAAATAATTATGTTCATATGGTTGTGGGTTTGATTTGTTTTCACCTAGGAATTGAAATCTATAACTGGATAAGAATGTTGTTTCAATTGAAAGGAATCATAAATTCTAAATTCTTTCACAAAATCAACCCCCCCCCCCTCTGAGTGATACAATACATTGACATGGAACTTACAAGATGAGGTATATTGGTTGTTATATGATAACAATAAAAGTTAAAAATCTCAAGATACCAAATTTATTATCTTATAATAAATTCCAATTAATTATTTCTGAAATAGTATGATATAACATTAATCAGTTCGGGTAATATTATTACCTCTTCTTCAGTAGGCCTTGTTTTTGATCCATTTGTATGTATCATGGGAATTGTATTTAAGCGATTCCAAAACATATAATTAATAGACATAGTAGTTTATATTTGAAGTGGGAATGGATTAGTTATGAAATATTAATCAATGTTCTTTATTGATGATATAGCAGGGGAATCATTTAATAGTGGGGGTATAAAAAACACATGGAATTTCATTAAATATAAAAATATAATAATTTCATGCATAAAAAATTCATCATAATGGGTATAGATTATATGTTGGGAATTTATTATGTAAAAGTATTTCCTTCCAGTAGGATTTAGATTACATTAATTTTAATACATGCCCTTTTTTATTGGATTTAACCAACAGTAAATCCATTTTTACCTTAACCATAGTAATTGTTTACTGTTTTAAAATTAATTATGTATATAAAATAATATATATATTTTACAAAATATTAAATAAACTTCTGTAAAATGTGAAATAATTTTATATAATTCAATTCATATAATTTATATAATTCAAAATAAATATAAATTCCCATATCATGATGAAAACAGGTTTCCATAATAGGTGTTGTTATCTTTAAAATGTTTTGATATCAAATTCCATCAAAAAATTATTTCAAATAAAATAAATTT
The DNA here is from genome assembly GCA_963277665.1 of Viscum album. Taxonomy (NCBI): domain Eukaryota; kingdom Viridiplantae; phylum Streptophyta; class Magnoliopsida; order Santalales; family Viscaceae; genus Viscum; species Viscum album. The sequence goes on along the minus strand of OY728121.1, from coordinate 195,506,685 downwards.
TATTATTAATAATATATTTGAACTAATTATATTTTTAAAAAAAATTAAATTAATGTATAATTATATATTATTTTTTTCATTATATATTACTTTTGGAATAAAAATTATATTTTTCACTATTCATTAAAAAAATAATCTATCCATAAAATTATAATAATATCACCCTAAGAAAATATTGTTATGGTGATTTCAAAAATGAAGTTCATTTTTTAATAAATTTCATATATATGTAAAAATATATTTAATTTATTACAATTTAATCCACATATTATGTGGTTTTATTTTAATTATGTAATATATTATGGTTGATTTATATTTGATTATTCATGTAATGGAAGAAATCAACAAAATGAAATTTATTTTATGCGAAATATATCATAAAATATATTGTTTTTTAATTACACCACAACAAAATTGAATTTATCCGATAAAGATTCATTAATATCATACATTTAAATGACGATATATTTTCTCACCACATACTAGGGTTTCTATGTTTCTTCGTTGAACTTCTATTTCCTACCATGAACTATTATGAGGTGGATTTTTTGTTCGATGTAATTTTATCCCTATAATCTTCGAGTTTTGATTGACATTCATAATAGGAAATACCATGGTCTAGGGGAATCAAAATTGAGTTCAATATATGTAATATATAATCTATATACATCCTCATGATAATAAATAAAAGACATCATGATCATTGGAGGGGTTCATTGGAAGAACCTATTGATAATCTATAATCCCTACTCGAATAAGAAACTTGAACATGTCAACGTATATTAGGGTCATAATTCCCTTATTTATAAAATGTATAACATTCATGCATGTTTAAATTTTCATTAATACCTTCTCACCAACTTCTATTTCAAATATTCCATGGTGATTATCAATATAAAATTTATACATACATTTATCATCATTGACGTGATGAAAAATAGATAAAAAAATATTTTCTATTTCATTTTATAGATAATAGTCAAATAGTTTTATTTCTCTAACAAAACCAAAAAAAGAAATATTTTAATTTCAGAATGTTTCCATGACAATGTAAAAAAATTACTAAATAATAAATGAAAAAAGGGACTACATGTGCCTAAAATAGTGGAGACTAATATCATCCCCTCTAAAAAGATTAATTTCTAATTATAAACTATAACCTCGTCATTATACACATATATCCAGAGTTTAATTCATAAGGATCCATAAACTATGAAATTATTTAATTATATGAAATCACAAATATATGAGGATATTAATTCCAACCACAATTGAAATCAATAGGAAAACACCTAGGAATATCATTTATGTTTTCAACAATTATCATGGACTAACCATATATTTTAAAATGATTGGAATTAAAGAAACATGACTATGAATATTGGTATTTCTCTACACTTCTCTAGAACATCATGCCTAAACTCAAATCCCAAATAGATACAATAGAATGATTCAATCCATGAAACATTCCAACATAAATGATGAATAATCTGATATAATTATAAAGAGATAAATCCACTCTAAATGAAATTATTATTGATGAGTTTCTAAGGAGATTAGATATAATCCAAATAGAATTATGGAATTTGTAAATATTTGGGAGTTTAATGAAATGGAATCCTACTATGTTCTCCCATTTCCTTTTTAAGATTGGAAATTGTAGCAACATTTCATTATCAATTTATTTCTATACATTACATTTCGATCATATAATGCATTGATAAACATTCTCGAGAATATATATTGTCATGAATACCCAAATGAAATTCTCTTCCATATCTCTATACATATTCATATTTATATTATTAATAGATAATGAAAAGTAACGAGATTCATCCAATATCACCTTAAAAAAATCTAGTATGGCAGAAATATATACATGGTTTCCAAACCCATTCATTTCATCACAATCATTGTTGAAATGTGTAACTATTATAACCTTCATTTTCAACTCAAAATATTCCTTCTACACCCTTTTAATACTCACTTTGAAATATAATTGAATACTGATTTCATTGATATATTTTTTATACCCTTTAATAATGACATCAAATTCCATCCATCTACAATACATTAATATTGGATATTTTGTGATCCTCAATATAGATTGGATAGAAATATCCTTTCTAATAATTCCTTTTCCGGTATGTTCTCTATCCATGGTTGCTAATTTATTTTGAAATTATAATATTTAATAAATACCAACCACTATATCTCTTTCATATTTAGCTCTTTTTATTGAATTTATACATTATTCTATAATGAAACTTATTACTGTAAAACCATTCTAATATGTATAATTCAATTATGTATAGACCTGGATTTTCCAAGTAATTTTTCTAAATAAATCTGAATATTATGAGTCCATGAAAATTGACAGTGTCTGATTCTGATGCCTAGTGTCCTGGAATGAATTTCTGAACTTTTTTTCAGGTAAATTCAGTAAACATGCGATCTGCATTTTGTATCATTTTAACTAGGGTGTGGAATTGAAATATGAGGACACCAATGAACTCGTAGTGCCAATATTCTCTTCAGAAAGCCTTCACCTAGACCATAGTAGGTCTAGGGTCAAAGATAGTTTTTTCGTTTTTCATGGGAAACAAGAAAAATAAAATAAATAATAGTTTATCATTCTTTTTGAAAAACTCCGTTAAAATTGTGATGTTGGGGACCACATGTGTGTGGTCCAGCAATTATGGTTGGGAAATAAACTCTCGGTTATAAAAATATTTTTTTGACAACTCTCTTTAATAAATAGGGTTCATTAAATCTAAATTATTGGAACAACATGTTTATGAAGAGTTTCTTATTAACTCTTCTTGAGAGAATTGAGGGGTGTATCTCTGTTGGAGAGAGGAATATGAGGACTTTGATTGATGATCATCTAACAAAGAATATCATCCAATGAGGAAGCACCACCAACAATGAACGAGGATGACGCTCGAACTCGGATGGGAAGCTTCTGGCGGGAAAAATGAATGCCGATATCATCATCATCGTCTTCCTCCTAACTAAACCTACAACTGACGATCAATGTAGGGGAGTGTTTTATAAATGATATTTGTATAGTTAACTAGATCCAATCCTCTGGAAATGTCTACAATTAGTCTAACATGGAGGGAGCATGCCAAACAATCATGGCCTGATCCCTCTTCAAATTCTTCAAGGTGTGACGTGGTCTTCACTGGTGGTAGAAAGATGTCGGCCAACACACCACTTCGCCACGTGGTACTAGGGCGACACACATTCACACTGTTGGTAGAAATGGATGATGCACCCCATTGACCATAGATGATGGTGGAGGAGGTCGGTACCCTGACTGGCAGTGCGGAACTGGGTCAATGCACTTCCATGTCGTAGGTAGCAGAGGTGGCAGCGGCCTGTCAGACATGGCGGATAAGGGGATTCCAGCTTTTCGCGGTGGAGTAGTGGCGTGTGTCCGCGTTGGTGGGATGAGGGTTAGCCATTCTGGCCAACCGTGTCATGCTGAGCAGGACCACATCGGTGGGTCCCATGTGCCAGTAGGTGCTAGCCGAATGGTTCACATACCATTCGGAATATAGCTCTCCTGGGTAGCGGCTACTGTGGGACCCACCACAACGGACCACACCAACCGAGCAGGCCACACCCAATACCTTCTGGGCTGGGCCACCCCTGTTATGGGTCGGGACGAGCCCAACATGGTCTAACCCATCTGGGCTGGACCAGGACCTAGTCGGATAGACCCAAACCGGGTCGGGTCGGGAAGAATAGGGTTGGGTCGGGCTGGGTCAAACTAACCGGGTCAGATCGGCCCCTGGCCCATCTGGACACAAAGACGCTTTTTGGGCCACGTCTTGAGAACCAGGAATCATTTTGATGAACCACCTATAGAACCAGATTTTGTAGATCGAGATGGCCATTTTGGTATACTCAAAATTAGTTTGGGATTATGTTGGTGTATGACTAGGTTGGATCGATCCCATATCCAACCAGACCCTTGGAACAGAATCACTAATAACATATAGACCGAGTTCCCAATTGATGTGTCTTCAGTTGCATTAGTACCCTTATGATGTGGCAGACATTTTGGATAAATTTTTTGGTGACTTCATTGTAGTTTATGTATTGATCGATGGTTTGAGGAGGTGAACCTCCTGGAATCGAGCATTCTTAGAGCAGGAACCATGTGGCTGTCTGTACTTGAAGAAACATCAGATCATGTGTGGGTCGGTGCTCATTAATCCTGTGAGGGTCATCACATACTGATCCTTTGTGGTTCAACACTCATCGATCCTTTGTGGTTTAGCACATACCGATCTTGTGTGGGTCAGTGCTTAGTGATCATGTCCGGGACAGTGCATACTGATCATGGATGAGTTAGCACTTAAAGATCCTATGTTGGTATGTGGGTACCGATCTTGTGTGGGTCACCTCCAAATACTGTGTGGGTCATCTTCAAATAATTTTTGGGACATCTTCGATCTTTTTTTTGTTCCATAGAAGAGCTTCTCGACGATTTAAGATGATCTAGCAATAAAATTAATCATCTATACTACCGTACATTACTTATACCTGGTGTGAGCAGAGTCCTTACATTCTTGGTGATACATTTTTGGTCTTCTTATTTGTGGCATAACATTTGTGGTACAAAGAATTTTTTTGTTACCCTCGTTGTATTCTCTCCTTCGTGGAACATTTGAGATTTTTTATAAAGAGGTGGTCCATATATTTCCTCATGATGAAGATGGGTATACTTGATAACATATGTATATGTTGGGGCATATACCTAAGTAGGGTTGACTATTATTTTCATGATTTGTATTTTATCTTTTGTGGAATTTTAGAGAACTTACGGGGTCCCGGGGTCCTTACAGCATGTCATTATACTCACCCCTACACAGGAAATGGCAGCACCATGTTGTTTCTTGTGCAGACGACAGACATTGCTTATTGGGGTCGAGAGCACCATGACTAGAGGCAACATAGAGGTGGGCCTTAGAAAAGGCATTCCAATGAGATGAAAATTCAGGTGTTATACATACCCTTTAAGATGGATCCTTGGTGGCTTCTCTCAAGAGTTGTTTTTCAAATTTACTTGCACGTTCATGTTGGGCATGTATCCTGGCCCCTTTTCTTGTTGTACACACTCTATTTACTATACCGTTTTACTCTGTGATTGTATCTTGTTGTGTTCTTGGGTGTGTGATTTTATAGGTTATAAAGGAAATGACTTGTTGGTTTTAGGGATATTCCTTTTCTATGCAAGATTTCGGCCCCAGGCCCTTGGATTGTGGGCTTGGGGTAGTGACGACATGGGCACCGAGGGATGGGTCATGACAAATTGATATTAAAGGAGTTCGGTTCTACTAATGAACTTGGACTCTAATATTTTAATTTGATATAGTGTCAAATGTTATGATTGTGCTTATGAGTTTGGGGAATCTAGTGTTGGTGTGGCGGTTGACGTATCCATAGACTAGGACCATGAATTCTGATATTGGACTCAACGCACAAAAAAAATAATTGCGATTGTGTTTTTTGAAAAGTTCTTCTTCTAATCACTTTGAGTCATATAACCAGGTAAAACATAATGACTGGGGAGCACCTATTTATTTTCAGGATTCCTCCACGAAGATAGAAATCCATGGTACCCGATAGAGTACGTTATGACAGCCCACTGATCGACAAGGCTTTGGTGCAAGGTCCCATTTCGGCAGCTGTACCATCAGGTTGTGTATAAGTAGACCCACTACTCATTGGGCAACAGATTCCACCAGGGTCAGCAGTAGAGGGTTCATGCCACTTGAGTTTGTTACAGGAGTTCCAAAACAAGATGCCACCAAGGTTCCTGGGAGAGATGGATCCACATGAGGTTGAGGACCGGCTTGAGTTCATGGTTAGAGTTTTGTTATGGGTAGTGAAACCAGATGATCACATAGTGATAATTCCCACCAGTCTTATTCAGGGAGCAGTGGGAAGATTGTGGATATGGATGCTCCAGGTTCACGAAGATTTGACTCTCGATTGGGCAGACATTGATAGCATTTTCAGGTCATAGTTCACCCTAGAGACTCTACACTCAATGCATATAAATGAGATTATCCACTTGCAGTAGTGTAACATTACCGTGGATCAGTATTTGGTATGTTTCACCGACCTCTCATGCTACTCCACTGACTAAGTTACTGACCCTTTTTTCAGGGCATATTCCTTGAAGAAGGGGATCATATGGAAGATTATATCTTAGATAATTTCACTTAGCAACCCAACGCTAGAGGGGTTGTTCGAGTTAGCACTCTTAGTTGGGAGCTTCCTCGCTGAGCAGTCACCGGTATTGAGACCGACCTCCAGAAACTATGTAGTAGATAACTCTACAACTGGTATAATACAGATGATCCAGAAGTCGAAGAGGATCAGACCTACAGGTGGATGACCGCTATATACAGGGTCGGTTGTGCGGGGCTCTCGAGACAGAGATGGACCGTCGAGGACCAGATAGTGTTACTCATGCGGCGAGCAGAGTCATATGGCTCATGACTGCCTGACCCACCATACATATGACTAGAAGACATTTTAAGGATCAAATGCGCAAAGTCGAAGATTCGATCGTGGAGGTCTACAGCCAGTAGGTTGATGTGGTAGATGAGAAGGCCGTGCAGAATGTGGTGCATTACTATTTGAGGTTCTATTGCCACCACTTCTAGGTGGTCAACCCCGACCATAGGGAGTAGGTGTAATGGAACGATCTCAACTCCAAGAAGCTAAGTCATACGACCATAGCGCTCTGTAGATGATATTAGGTACAATCTGTGTCTACTCCACCCTACCAGTGTTACTTATAGACATAAGTGTTAGTCACTCGTTTATTTCCATGACCAACGTTCGGAGATCGTATATTCCTATGAACCCTTGGATCATTCCTTATAGATATAGACTATTATGGGAGTTGATTTAATGATTACGCATTGGTACTGATAGTGTGAGCTTACTATAGGAGTCAAGAGCTTCAAATAGGATCCTCTAGTAGCAGTGTCGCAGCCTTATGCCTTCATCATGTGTATGGACTGTTTATCCATAGTCAATGCTCAAATCGACTATATTAGTTGAAAATGTTTGAACCTCTAGATGGATAGAACCAGTTATTCCTTTACTGAAGAGAAGGGAAGCTTTCTTGAATAGGATGAATTGAATTGGAGGAGTGTGCAGCCGATCACACATTAGATGGCTAGCCATACCCTCGGAGCGGTTGATGTGGTGAGTCTGAACTATCCTGTAGTGGTGGAAAAGTATGCAGATGTTTTCCCAGATGATGTTCCGGGTCTACCTCCTCATATATAGGTGCACTTATACATTGAATTTTACAACAGTACGACACCAAAATCTACACCAGTATATCAGATGTCTTTCGGGGAGCTACAAGAGCTGCAAGTATAGCTAGAGGACTTATAGAGAAAGGAGTTCATTTGGCCCAGTGATTCTCCTTAGGCTGCCTTGATTTTATTCACCAAGAAGGTGAATGGGATTTTGAGACTCTGTGTGGACTATATGCGCCTAAACCTGGGGACCATGAAGAACTAGTACCCATTCCCAAGGATTGATGATATTTTTTATCAGATGAAGGGAGAAAGGTTTTTTTCAAAGATAGAACTCAAATCAATCTATCACTAGCTCAGGGAACGAGACGTGGATGTGCAGAAAACAACCTTCTGATGTTGGTATAACCATTATGAGTTGATGGTTTTTCTATTAAGCATGACCAACTCCATAGTAGTGTGCTTGGGACTCATGTACAAGGTCTTCCATCCATACCTCCATCGCTTTGTTGTAGTCTTCATCGATGACATCCGAATATACACAGCGATGGAGGAGGAGCATGCCTATCATAGGTAGATACTTCTGGACACACTCTGAGAGCACCAACATTAGGATAAGTGCTCGAAGTCCTAGTTTTGGATCTGAGAAGTTTACTTTCTAGGATACTTCCTCTCGAAGGCTATAGGTTCATTAGATCTAGTGAAGATTGAGGTTGTTATTTTTTGGGAGCCACCCAGCAGTGTGACGGAAGTGCGAAGTTTCCTGGGTTTGGGCGGCTACTACAGGAGGTTTGTTACTTACATTCTTAGAGTGTCAACACCCTTATCAACATGGGTGAATAAGGTCCAATCCTACATGTAGTCGGAGAGATTCCATCACAATTTCCAAGAGTTGAGGTAGAGACTGGTGAGTTCCCACATCTAGAGGATACAAGAGGAGGGTGTGGGGTACGTAGTCTACTGCAACACATCAGGGACTGGGCATGGATATTTCCTGATGCAGAGGAAATCAGTGATCACGTACGGCTCTCGATAGCTCAAAAAGCATGAGGAGAACAACACAAATCCAGACCTGGAGTTAGCAGTAGTGGTGTTCACCTTGAATATGTGCTGACATTACATGATGGGCGAACGCCTTAAATTATACACTAATCACAAGAGTCTCATGTATGTATTCTCTTAGATGGACCCGAAACTGATACATTTATGTAGGCTTGAGTTCATCTAGGACAATGTCTTCCAGAGAGTCTATACTCATGGGAAGGGGAACATAGATGCTGAAGAACTCAATATGAGATATGATATACAACTTCTATGTGAGGAAATAGAACAACCACCCTCTTTGAGAATATCATATGTGGATTGAGATGGAGCAGCTTATCTTCTGTCTGTGATAGTAACTCTCCCACTCCTTCCGCGAATCTGGGAGGCGCAACTTGGGGAAATTGACTACGATGCTCGACGTACTCAGATATCCATAGGATGGGCACCTGATAGATTTTATGAAGGTGGGTATCATTCCATTCTCTTTAGATGGAATAATACCGTACCAGTGGTTCTATGGGTGGAAGTGTTCAGGGAGTTTCATACGTCCCCTCTAGCGGTACATCCATGAATGGTGAAGATGTATTAGGACCATCTGTGTCAGCACTGGTGGATGGGAATGAAGAAAGTAGTGGTGGAGTTTGTCTCATGGTGCCTCAAATATTAGCAAGTGAATGTAGAGTGTCAGGTTCTAGTAGTCCTAGTTCATCCACTAGAGATGCTAGAGTGGAAGGGGGTTGGAATTTTTATGCACATTGAGAAAGGACCTCCATGCATGTCCAAGGGGCATGCTTCTTTCTGGTTGATCGTTCATTGACTTACAATGATGACCCACATTCAATCTATCAGATAGATGGGATCAACATAGATAATTGGACGCCTCTATGTGTAAGAGATTATATGGATTCATGGGGTTCCATCTACGATTTTCTCCAATCGTGATGCACATGTTACTAACCGGCTATGGAAGGGGTTCGAGGAGGAATTCGGGACGGAGCTTATTTTGAGCACTACCATTTATCCTCAGATGGATGGTCAGACAGAGTATTCCATTCCGATCCTTGAGGAAATGTTGTGTGCTTGCGTCTTTTATTTCGTCCCCAATATGGAGGATGACGTTCCCTTAGTGCAGTTTGCATACAAAAATAGTTATCGCTCCACCAACGGTATGAATCCATTTGAGGCATTGTCAGGGTGACCATGCAGATCACCTCTGTGCTGGACTAACCCAGGGGAGTTAGCACTCATGGGACCAGTGATGGTATGTGCCACCATGGACAAGTTGCAGATTATCCAGGAGTTGATGAACACTACACAGACCAGGAAGAAATCGCAGCACCTATATTCACTTATGAAGACCTTCACATCAACTGCAGTAGGACTAGGGTTGATGTATGTTTTTCACTTTTTTGTGGGAGAAGAAAAAAAATAAATAACATTTTATTTTTCTTTTTGAACCATCCTTTTTGAATTGTGGAGGTGGTGACCACACAAGGGTGGTCAGGCAATTAAGGCTGGGCATTAAATGCCTAGTTATACAAATTATGTAACAAAAAATATCTTTAATTAATTAGGTTCATTAAAAAAATATAAATGAAATGAAATTTTAATGAAGTGAAATTTATCAACTCTTTTCGAGATAATTGAGGGACGTTTCTCCTTTGGAGAAAGCTAGTGGAGGACTTTGAAGGAAGATCTTCGAACAAGGAATATCCTCCAATAAAGAACCACCCCAACAAAGAACAAGGATGACCCTTCAGCCCAGATTGGAAGTGTATTGTTTGAGAAAAGAACGCTAATGTCACCATCGTCGTCTTCCTCCTCAAGACACATCCAAAGGGCGATCATGGTATGGGTGTGTTTTATGATTGTTATTCGTTGATTCACATTGGTTCTATCCCCTTGAACCATCTTCTATCAGTCTAATGCGGATTGTGCAAGAAAAAAACATTGCCCTATCCATCCAAAAATTCTTCGTGGTGTGACATGTTCTTGGACGGTGGTGGATGTATGGCGGCCGACACACTGCCTGGCCACGTGGAACCGGGGCAGCGTGTGTATGTGCCACTGTTAACAATGGAGGCCGCAACCCGTCGGCCATAGTGGATGGTTGATATGGAAGGAACCCTAGCCGGTCATGTGGAACCGGGGCATCACGTTTTCATGCCACCAGTAGCAGAGGAGGCCACAGACCTTCGTCCACGACAGTGAAGGGGATGGCAGCCAAATCACCGACCGACCTCCTAGCGAAGCGGATGAGCGTGTCTGCAATGCTGGAGCTATAGACAAGGACAGCTTTTTCGTGGTAGATATTGGAGGCGACCAGCATTCTGGAAGTTTGTGGTGGAGCAGCGGCGCACGTTCACGCCACTGGGATAAGGGTAGGTCGTTCCAGATGGACACATCATGCTGAGCGGGACCACACCAGCGGGTCTCACCAACCCCAAGGCACTATCCGAATTGTCCATGAACGATTCGGAATACCAAGCCCCCCCCCCCGGGGAGCGGCTAGGACATGCCCTGGCTTGGAGAACCACACCAACTGGGTGAGTCGCGCCCCTCAGGACATGTTGAGCAGGCCACAACCAAAACATGTCGGGCCGGTCCGCGGGCCAGTAGGTCGAGCCCGCCCTGATGCAGCCCTTCCGGGCCGGACTCGGACCGGGTCAGGTCGACACGAACAGGGTTGGGTCAACCCGAGCAGGGACTGGTCGACCTAAAATAGGATGGTTCGGATAGGTTCATGTTGGGTTTGGTCATTCTGACCAGGTCGAATGAGATCCAGGCCCACCATGATCTAAATACACCTTTGTTTCCATATCTTGAGAATCAGGCGTCCATTTGACGAACCATCTACTACACTGGAATACATGGATCAAGATGGTCATTTTTGTATACTCCACCTGAGTTTTGGATAATGTTGAAGTACATTCGGTTTAGAACAAACCTTAATCCAACCATTCCCTCGTAATGGAAACACAAATAACGTATAGACAAGGATTCCGATCGACATGTCGTCAATTGCGTTAGGTCCCTTATGTAGTGGAAAACCATTTGGATACTTATTCGGGGGACTTCTTGGTACCTGATGTATCAACCAATGGATTGACGAGCGGAACCTCCCAGAATCAAGCATGCTTAGTGCGGGAACCCTATGGCTGGTTGTACATGAAGAATCATCAGATCTGGTGTCAATTAGTGCTCAATGATCCTATGTGGGTCAGTAAATGTCGATCAAGTGTTGGTCATTGCTCAACGATCATGTGTGGGTCAGTGCATACTGATCCTTTATGGGTCGGTGCTCTATGATCCTCTGTGGATTTGTTCTCAGTGATCCTCTGTGGGTCAGCACATACCGATCATGTGTGGGTTAGTGATCAGTGATCATCTGTGGGTGATCATGTACCAATATTGTGTGGGTCATCTCCGAATCTTATGCGGGTCATCTCTAGATCCTATGTCGATCATCTTCAAATCCTATGTGGGTCTTCTTCGATCTTGTTATGGCCATCAATAGAGCTTCATGATGATGTTAGATGATCTAGCCATAAAATTAATCATCTATACAACAATATATATGTTATACCTGGTGTGAGATGAGTCCTCACATTCGCGGCGATACCCTTGAAGTACTCTTCTGTGTGACATTGCCTTTGTGGTACTTACCTTTGCAGTGTTACACTAATGGTATTCATTACTTCACAGAACAGTCGAGAATTTTGGTAAAGAGATGGTCCTTGTTATTCCTCATGAATGAGATGGGTATATATGGTAAATTAGGTATATGTATGGGAATATACATAAGTAGGGTTGACTGTTGTTTTCATTATTTGTTGGTTTATCGTTTTTGGTTTCTGAGAGAACATAGGGGGTCTTAGGGTCCCTACTGATTATCGTTATACACACCCCTGCATGGGCTCTTCCGGCACGACCTGTGTCATGTGCAGACAACGGACAATGATGATTGGGGTCGAGGGCACTAGGACTGGAAGGCTACAAAGAGGTGGACCTTAGACGAGGCATACCACATAGACAACTGTTCAATATCTATAACTACCCATTAGGTAGGATCCTTAGTGGGTGTTCGCTGGATCTATTTTTTAGTTTTACTGGTACTTTCCAATTCGACTTTATTCTGGCCCCTTTACATAGTATAAACACCCTATTTACTATAATTTTTTACTCTGTGCTCATATCATTCTGTGTGCTTGTTTTTGGTTTAAGGGATATGCTTTTCCAGTGTTAGTCCCCAGCCCTTGGCCTCTGGAAGGCGAGCATGGGGTAGTCACGGAACGATCCCCAGGGGACGGGTCATGACCAATTTATCTATAATGAAAAATATACTACACCTAATTCAAAATAATGGTTTGTGTAATTTTTTTAAAGAAATCATGACGAATAAGATATACCCCCATCATTCATTATAAGTCATCATCCTACTATCATCATTCATGAATCACTACAGATCACAAAATCATATTTATTTTAATGCAGTGTGAGAAAATGAGTTATGACTAACCACCTTTCCATATCCTTGAAATCATTGTCCTATTCATTTATCGATAAGGTATTTCCTCCATTTTGAGTTAACAAGGTTAGTGGATTATTTATCCATGATAATGTTACTAAAAAGCGTTTATTGTAAGGACCCGGCCCCAGTTTCCCGGAGTCGGTTCCTTATTTGATTACGTTGACATACATACAAGAAATAAGAATCACAAAGGAAAGAGGATTTTTGTATTATTGGAAACAAGATACATACATAAGTTCAACATTACATATGGAAAGGAAAAACAACACGAATTTATTCCACTAGATTCATCACATCTCCTAGATTATGCTTGCAAGTCATTCATAAATTACTTCTTCATGTCCTAAGAAAACGAAACATATGAAATGGGTGAGCTCAAACGCCCAGTAAGAGTAAGAAATACAATGGAAGATAATATAATCATTATACATGGTGAATTTTTTAAAACACATGCCTTTAATAATAAACATGAATCACATTATAGTAGAAATATGAGATGAGTAAATAATTCCATAATAAAACATAATCATGGGTATTCAACTAGTCAAATAAAAACATTAACTATCAATTACTAGATTCATAATTAGGGAAGTGCATATAGCGGACATTCTGTGACATTTTGTCATGGCCTCTTCCCGGACATCTAGGGATTAATGCCTCGACCAAAATCCACAACACATTGGGAAAGGCCTCGGCCAATTCCATGTCTAGTTGTGTCATGAGACCTACCGATACATAGAGGGGCTAGAGAGGGCCCCACCCATCACATAATACGTTCAATACATTCCACTTATGAGCAGGGATGAACATAAACTACATATATAATCATATTGAAACTATTATATGAAATGTAACTATCTTTCCCAAATCATTAAACATAAAACACTAAGCATTCTGAGTAATATGGTGAATGGATTTAGGATAGATCATCCACAATAGAGTTAGTGATAAAAAATTAAATTAAATATGGTATATGACTTCATAAATGATTAAACCCAATAAAATCTTGGAATCAACAAGAGCATCAAACAAAAATTCTCTTATAAAATCATTAAGCAATTTTGAGATAAATACTCTTTAATTTTGATAAGAAGAGTTCTTTCGGAAAATATTTGAATAAAACTAGAAGAGAAGTAAGATATTATTTTCATAATAAAATGATTATTTTTAGAAAGATAATGGTTTCCAAAAATTTATTAAAGCGTTCCCTTTTAAATATATATGGATTGGAGAAATTCCCTTGAATCGGGCTTGTATTTTGGAAACAATTTTGAATGTTCCTTTTAAAAAGTGTAACTATCCATAAAATAAGGAAGGATTCTGGTTGGTGTACATATCTAGAATAATCACAAAGAATTTATGAGGAGTACATAATAGTATATAAGAATTTCATTGAGGAATTTATACTATAAAAGTATCCAAAAGAAAAATGGATGTTCGGGTGAAAAAACACTTACACCTTGGAATCAAAAGATTTGTATGCCCAAAAATTAATAATATAAAAATGATAGATTTAATACAATGAAGATAATTATATTCATGATATGTGACATCAATGGTCAGTATAAAATCACAATACAAAAGTATTACTAGTGAATTTGGAAAATCTCACGAAAATGGAAGTGAAATGTATAAACCCTTACCTTAACTCCAAACGTGTTCCTATCTTGTACATAATCTCTTGTAATATGAAATTATACTTTTTAATAAATTATTTCAGAACCTATTAGACATGTATTTAGTTTACCATAATTCTGGTTAGTTCATTTATGTCTTTATTGACAAGTTATTTTATTGAATTTTGTCATTCTGGAGTGTTCATTTCCTTTATCTTCATATTCATTTCACCTGATTTTATGTAATGAAGCGGAAATGATGTAAATCTCCAGAATTGAAATTAAATATTATTGATGAACATAAAAATTGTTAATGTCCATTTCTATCATTTTTTTTCATGGAATGAGGATAAATCATTAGATGACCACCACTTTGATTATTCAGTGGTATTTGGAATATTAAGAACTAGTTTTGTCATATAACTTAATTATATGTAAATATTGTGGTTCTTGAATATTAATTAGGCTATAACACATATATTATAATCTGGTTCAACCATGAATATGGTTTCATGACTAGTAATTATGAAGAAATTGAAGAACGAAACTTTTTCATCTACAAAGGTTATAAATCAGAACCTCCAGGACATTGACTTCGTTTATAAAAATAAAACGGAGGGAGTAAGAATATTCATGATGTTTATTACGTTAACCTGATATAATTTCAATATATAGATGATATTTGAGTAATCATGACCATTTGGATAGAGGAGATGAGGAAATAAGAATAAAATAAAGGAATCTTAAAATGAAAAATAATTTAATAAATATCTCACGAAAATTCGACATCCTAACGGCGTCTATTAAAATTTCATAAAAAATAGTTTTATGAGAGGAATGTAATATCTCATCATTCATATATAATATGGAATGTAAGGGGGAATATTTAATTAAATATCCCAACACAAGACAAAGGTAATGGAAGAGAATAACATAAAATGAATGAAAATAAAGAAAATAAAAGAGGATGTTTACCTCTAGATCTCTTCTCCTTGAGATCCTTCTTAAAGGCTTTGGTTTTAGTCTTTTGGGGAGACCACCAGATCTAGGACGTTGGGAAGAGACTTGGGAAGTGTATTTCGGCATAACATTGAGGATATTCATGGATTATAGTAGTGAAGTGAAGAGAGAGTGGGGGGGGGGGTTTATAGTGGATGAGAGGGGTTATTTTTGAATATTTAATTCATTATTTTATTATTTTTCTCAAGACAACCAATAGTATTGTTTCATTTGACCCCTAATAGTAAAAATGGCATGT
This sequence comes from Viscum album, assembly GCA_963277665.1. NCBI lineage: Eukaryota > Viridiplantae > Streptophyta > Magnoliopsida > Santalales > Viscaceae > Viscum > Viscum album. Next base: position 195,490,938 of record OY728121.1, on the reverse strand, counting down.
GAGTTCAAATAATGTTGTATTAAATCATCCATGAATCACCTATGATGATGTAAAACATGTATTTATCATTTAACATATTTAATCGTATTTTACTATTCATTAAAAATTCTAGAATATCAGAAAAATCCAAAAAATTCACCCCTACAATTTTTCGACGTGTATAATTAAAAAGTGAAGTCCATTTTTGAAAAATAATTTTCTATATATTATAAATTTATCTTTTAAATATAAGAATACTTAATTCATAACTTAACAGTCTTAAATCTATAACTACTTCTTTATCACAATGAAAAATTAACCAATATGTTATTATCATCTATCATTGAGAAAATATAAAAATAATAAAATTTAATATACATTTGGGTCATATTTCTACTCATATTACTATTCATAAGGGTATGTTACTATTCACCAAAAATCATGTTTGTTCTATCAGACTCCAAATGACTTACTTAACACAACTATAGATGACCACTTCTTGAAATTCAAAACATAGAAGATGAAAAGTTGTGTTTAATGGCTAGCTTATAAAATTGGAATAAATATTTATTTTCAAAACTTTGGGGTGTTACATTCTCCCCTCCTTACAAAAATTTTGTCCTCATAAATCATAGAATATTACATAAAAATATTCGGGTATGTCTTTAACATAATCTCATCAGGCTCCCATGTTGCTTCCTCCATCTTATGGTTCCTCCATAGAACCTTCACTAGAAGAGACTTCATATTCCTCATTAATTGTTCTATAGTATCAATAATCTTGATAGGCTCTTCACAGTATGATAGATCGTGCTCATGTTCCATTTCCTCAAAAGTGAGTACATGTGTTGGGTCTGAATGTACATTCTTAAAATTGACACATAGAGCACATTGTGAGCCATGGAGAGGCTAGGAGGCATTTTAAATGGTAATATATTGCACCAATTCAGTACAAAATTTCAAAAGGTCTGATGTACCTAGGACTTAACTTCCCCTTCTTACTGAATCGTATAATACCCTTCCATGGGGACACCATTAAGAAAACATTATCACCTTCTTAAAACTTCAAATCCTTCCTTCGGTTATCTGCATAGATCTTTTGCCTACATTGAGATATTTTGATATGGTTCTGGATAATCTTCACCGTTTCCATTGTTTATTTAAAAAATTCCGGGCCCACAATCTTTCATTCACCAACATCACCCCAATAAGTTGGTGTACGACTTCTCCTCCCATATAATTCTTCACATGGTTCCATCTGTATACTTGAATGGATGCTATTGCTGTAGGAAAATTATACCAGAGGTAAATACCGATCCCACATGACTTGAAAATGAATTGAACAAGACCTCAACATGTCTTCCAATGTTTGAATAGTTTGTTCTGATTGTCCATTAGTTTCTGGGTGGTAGGGAGTGCTCAAACAAATATATGTATCATGGCCCTTCTAAAGACATTTCCAGAATCTTGATTTAAATCGTGGATCATGATCAGAGAAAATCGATAGTGGTACTCCATGATGTCTCAAAAAATCTTTAATATATTGACTTGCTAGAATTTCAAGTGGTAGATCTTCTCTTATAGCAATAAAATGTGCTGACTTGGTAAGACGATTAAAAATGACCCATATTGCATTGTTCCATCAAGGAGTCTTTTTTAGTCCCATAACAATGTCCATCGTTATATTATCCCATTTCCTCTCAGGTATGGGAATAGGTTGAAATTCATCTCCAGGATGTTTCCTTCAAGCTTTCACTAGTTGACCAACCATACATCTTGACACAAAATCAGCAATCTCCATCTTCAAGTTGTCCCACAATAAATGTTCATTCAAATCTCTATACATCTTAGTGCTACCAGGGTGTATAGGGAAATTGAAACAATGATCATCATTAATAAATTCACTTTTACATCAGGTATATCGGGAACACAAAGTCTCTTCCCAAATTTCAAGATTCCATCTTCATATACGTAGTCACTCAATCTCACATTTTTCAAAACATTAATCTTCTTTTGAAACTCATCATCATCATCCTTAGAATTTTTTTTATCCTATCTAGTAATTTTGGTTTGGTAACCATTTGAATAATTAGTGATGTTTCAGCTTCCATGGTTATTCCATTATCCATCTTTACTAGATCCATGAAAATATGATCTCTATCAACTCTCATCTTTTCTCAAAATTCCATGATCCTTTCTGCTCTAAGCACCTTCCACGTTATTTTCCTTCCCCGGGTGGTAGTGTATCATGAAATCATAACCCTTTACTAGTTCAATCCATCTCTATTGCCTCATGTTGAGTTCATTCTGTGAGAAAATATACTTCAAACTCTTGTGATCACTATAAATCTCACTTTTTTCACCATAGAGATAATGTCTCTATATCTTCAAAGAAAAGAATACCAAATCTTACTCAATATCATGAGTAGGATTTTTTTCTCATTAATTTTTATCTTTTGTGATGCATAAGCATTAACCCTATCATTTTTCATAAGGACACAACCAAGTCATTTCTTTGATGCATCACTATAAAAAACAAAACCATCATTCCTCGGTGGTATAGTCAATATAGGAACAATGACTAATCTTCTTTTCAGTTCTTCAATACATTCCTCACAATATTTTGTCCAAACAAATTTAACCCCTTTACATGTGAGCTTCGTTAGCGGGTTAGCCATTCTGGCAAAATTCTCTACGAAATGCCGATAATAACCTGCTAAGCCAATAAAACTGCATACATTAGTTATGTTTGTTGGTGTGGGCCAATCATGGATTTCCTTTGTCATTGGAAAATCAACTAGGACTATATACATTTAAAAAATATGTCCATGAAAAGAAATCTCCTGAAGCCATTATTCACACTTGCTAAAATTCCCATATAATTCATGTCTTCTATGAATTTTTGGATAATGCGCAAGTGATATTTATGATCTTCGTATATTTTGGAGTATACCAAGATATCATTAACAAATACCTCTAAAAAAATCATGATATTCCTTGAAAACAATGTTCATTAGATCTATGAATACATAGGGTGCATTAGTCAATCCAAAAGGCATTACTGTAAACTCGTAATGCCCATACCTGTTCTGAAATGCTGTCATTGGAATAACTTCCTTCCTCACACACAAATGATTTTATCCGAATCAATGATCAATCTTCAATAAGTATTGATCTCCATGAAGTTGGTCAAATAAATCATCAATGCGAGGTAGAGGATACTTGTTCTTTATTATTATAGCATTGAACCCCACTGGCCTCCTTCTTCCCCTTACAATCACCAACAAGATGGCCTTTCAGACCATATTTGTAACATATTATTTTTCCTTTAAAGCATGCACTAGGGTATTTCCTTCAACAATTGTCACATGGTGGAAATTTGACTCTTCCTTTCATCCATGTTTCCTTATTTTCATTCCTAGGGTTTTCAATAGCACCATTATTTTCTTGCTTTCCCTTAATGTCATAAGACTTAGAGAATTATTCTTCTATCTTGATGGAACACGAAGCTATATCCTCATATGATGAAAAACATTAGGAGACCAGTTCTCGTCGGAGGGATGTCTTTAGGCCATCAAATAATTGATCAATTTTTCTCCTTGGATGTCGTATATAGTCTACAACATGTCTTTCTAATCTTGTGAAGTTAGCTTCATACCTTGAAACATTCTCATCTTCCTTATACTGCAGATTCAATAGTTTTCTCTCCATATCTCCTCACTACTCATGAGGGAAATAATTTTCTAAGAATATTTCCATAAAATCCCTCCATTCCATCTCATCTATCTCTTCCTCCTCCTTTGTGTTTTGGATTAATTTCCACCACTGACCCACATCTCCTGATAGAAAATATTCTACCATTAAAACCTTCTTTATTTCATTATATCCCAATGTGATAAATATCTTCTCAAGGGAAAATATCCAATGCTCTACTACAAATGAGTTTGTAGTCTCGTCGAATGATGGAGGATGTTTTCTTATAAAGAGATCTAGCACGGATCCTCCATGTGGTGGATCTTGAAGCTCCATATGGGTATGGTTATTATTCCTCACCTGAGTAAGTTGTCTCAGTATTGTTATGAGTTGCTCAGCACCAATCAGAGCACCAAATCCGACATCATTATCTTGCGTCGGAGGAAAATACCTATAGGGTACATGTGAATTTGTGCGATTTCCATTCCTTCTACAAGGCTCCATATCTAGATAATGACATAAAATATATTAGTCTATGAATCATAATGTATAATCTTAAAATAAAAATACTCAGATAAATTGAGATCACACTCATGGATAATCCGATATTCAAATAAATGGTTTCTTTGAGGAATATTTACATTAAACTCCATCATAATGGCTTGTAAAGAAAATGTGAATTATCCTAAGCATATATCCGGGAGTGTCAAAACCAAGAGTGCATCATGGCCCATTTTCAGGCACCAGTTCCCCTTCGAGTCTAGCTCAAATCGTTTTTTTCAGGATTTACCCCTAGATACATCTATGCTAGAGCCGCCTCTACCTGCTCATATCCAGGTAGGGATGTATTGCAGTAATGATCCACACAATCTATTGATTACCATGATACCATGATTTTCTTGTATGTTTATCCTCAAAGGCTATCTTAGAGATTCTTCCATAGTTCTACTTTTTCTAACTCTAGTTTCCATGTATTCTACTAATTATCCTCTGATACCAACTGTAAGGACCCAACCCTAGTTGCCCAGAGCTAGTGCCTTATTTGTTTATGTTGGAATACATTAAAGAAATATGAATCCCGAAGGACCAAGTAGTTTAGTATTATTGGAATCAATACAAGTACATAAGTTCAACATTAAATATGGAAAGGAAAAAACAATACTAATTTATTCCACTAGAGTCATCACGTCTTCTAGATTATGGTTGCAATTCATTCATAAATTACTTCTTCATGTCCATAGAAAATGAAACACAAGAACGTGGTGCTCTCAAATGATCAGTAAGTGTAAGCAGTACAATGGAAGATAATATAAACATTAGACATGGTGACTAATTGAAAACACATTCCTTTAATAATAAACATGAAACACATTATGGATGGAATATGAGATTAGTAAATATTTCCATAATAAAACATAATCATGGGTATTCTACTAGTCTAATAACCACATGAAATATCAATTACTAGCTTCATAATGGGAGAATTTCATATATCGGACATTCTGTTACATTTTTAAATGACCTCTTCCAAGACGTCTAGTGATTAAGGCATCAGCTAAAATCCATATCACATTGGGAAAGGCCTCAACCAATTCCACGTCTAGTTTTCTCATGAGACCTACTGATGCATCAAGGGGATATAGTGGGCCCCACCCATCACATAATAATTCCAATTCATTCCTCATATGATCAGGGATCAATATAAACAATATATACATTCATATTGAAACTATCATATGAAATGTAACTAACTTTCCCCAATCATTAAACATAAAACACTAACCATTCCGAGTAATTTTGTGAATGGTTTTAGGATAGATCATCCAAAATAGATTTGGTCATAAACCATTAAATAAAATATGGTATATGACTTCATAAATGATTAAACCAAATAATACCATTGAATCAACAAGTGCCTCAAAAAAATACTCTTATAAAATCATTAAGCAATTTTGAGATAAATACTCTTCTATTTTGAAAAGAAGAGTTTGTTTGGAAAATATTTGTATAAAAATAGAAGTGAAGTAAGATTGTATTTTCATAATAAAAAGAGTATTTTATGAAATAATATTGTTTCCAAAAATAGTTTATAGTGTTCCCTTGTAATTAGATATGAATTGGAGTAAATCCCTTGAATCAGGCTTGTATTTTGGAAACAATTTTGAATGTTCCTTTTAAAACTTGTAACTATCCATAAAATAAGGAAGGATTCTGGTTTTTGTACATATATAGAATACTCACAAATATTTTATGAGGAGTACATAATATTACATAAGAATTTCATCTAGTAATTTATACAATAAAAGTATCCCGAATGAAAATGGAAGTTCGGGTGGAAAAACCCTTACAACTTGCAATCAAATGATTCCTATGCCAAAAAATTACTGATATAAAAATGATATATTTAATACCATGAAGATAAATATATTCATGATATGTGACATCAATGGTCATTATACAAACACAATACAAAATTATTACCAGTGAATATGGAAAATCTCAAGAAAATGGAAGTGAGATGAAGAAACCCTTACCTTAACTCCAAACGTGTTCTGATCTTGTACTTAAGCTCCTACAATATGAAATTATACTTGTTAATAACTTATTTCTGAACTTATTAGACATTTATTTAGTTTACCATAATTCTGGTTAGTTCATTTCTATCTTTATTGACAAGTTATTGTATTAAATTTTGTTGTTCTGGAGTGTTCAATTCCTTTATGTTCATATTCGGTTCACTTGCTTTTAAGTAAACAGGTGGAAAGGATGTAAATATAAATAATAGAAATTAAATATTATCTATGAACATACATATTTTTTAATGTCCATTTCTATCATTTTTTACATGGAATGAGGTTGAATCAATAGATGACCACCAGATTGACTATTCGGGGGTATTTGGAATATTGTGAACTAGTTTTGTCATATAACTTAATTATATGTACATATTATGGTTCCTGAATATTAATTAGGTTAAAACACATATATTATAGTCTGGTTCAACCATGAATATGGTTCATGACTAGTAATGAATAAAAAATTGAAGAACGAAACTTCGTCATCCACAAAGGTTATAAATCAGAACCTCATGGATGTTGATTTCGTTTATAAAAATAAAAGAGAGGGAGTATGAATATTCATGATGGTTATTACATTCAAATGATATAATTTCAGTATATATATGATACTGTATTTATCATGATCATTTGGATAGAGGAGGTGTGGAAATATGAATAAACGAATGGAATCACAAAATGAATGAAAATTTGGTAAATTTTTCATGAAAATTCGGCAGCCTAACGACGTCTATTAGAATTTTATAAAATATAGTTTGATGAGAGGAATGGAATATCTCATCATTAATACATAATATGGACAGTAAGGGGGAATATTTAATTAAATATACCAAAGAAATCAAAAGGGAATGGAGGAGAATAACAGAAAATGAAAGAAAAAAAAAGAAAATAAAAGATGTTGTTTCCCTCTAGATCTCTTCACCTTGAGATCCTTCTTAAGGGCTTTGGATTTGGTCTTTTGGAGATTCCAGCAGCTCTAGGACGCGGGGAAGTGACTAGGGAAGGGTATTTTGGCAGAACATTGAGGAACTTCAAGGCTATGTGTAGTGAAGAGAAGAGGGAGTGGGGGGGGGGGGGTTTATAGTGGAGGAGAGGGGTAAATTTTGAATATTTAATTCATTATTTTATTATTTCGCTTAATACAACCAATAGTATTGTTTCAAGTGACCCCGAATAGTAAAAATGGCATGTGAGTTCGAAACCAGTGGGCTTAAATCATCGTTGAATCACCTATGATGCAGTAAATCAAGTATTTAGCATTTATCGAATTTTATCGTATTTTACTATTCATCAAAAATTCTAGAATTTCAGAAAAATCCAAAAAACTCACCCCTACCATTTTTGGACGTGTTGAATTCAAATGTGAATTACATTTTTGAAAAATAATTTTTTAAATATTATAAATTAAACATTTAAATAAAATAATACTTAACTCAAAAATTAACAGTTCTAATTCTACAAAAACTTCTTTATCACAATAAAAAATAAACCAAGATGTTATTATATTCTAGCCTTGACAAAATAAAATAATAATAAAATTTACTATTAATTAGGGTCATATTTATATTCATATTAATATTCATAAGGTTATTTTACTATTCATCAAAAATCAAGTGTGTTCTATCAGACTCCAAATGACTTACTGAACACAACTCTTGATGACCACTTCTTTAAATACAAAACATATAAGAGGAAAATTTGTGTTTAAAGGATAGATTATAAAATTTCCTTATATATTTATTATCAAAACCATGGGGTGTTACATTCTCCCCTCCATACAAAAATTTCATCCTCGAAATTCACAGAATATAACTTAAAAATATTCGGGTGGTCTTTAACATAAGCTCCTCAGGCTCCCATGTTGCTTCCTCCATCTTATGGTTCCTCCACAGAACCTTCACCAGACGTGTTGTATAATTCCTAAATACATGTTCTCTAGTATTAAGAATCTTGGTAAGCTCTTCACAGTAAGATAGATCGGGCTCAAGTTCTATTTCATCATAAGTGAGTACATGTGTTGGGTCTGGCATGTACATTCTTAACATTGACACTAGAACACATTGTGAACCTTGGAGAGAGTTGGCAGAATTTCCAAACGGTAAGCTATGGCTCCAATTCGGTCCATAATTACAGAAGGAAATATGTACTTGGGACACAACATCCCCTTCTTACTGAATGGTATAATACCCTTCCATGGAGATACCTTTAAGAAAATGTGATCACCTTCTTGAAACTCCAAATCCTTCCATCGGTTATCTGCATAGCTCTTTTTCCAACTTTGAGTTATTTTTATATGGTTTTGGAAAATCATCACCGTATCTATTGTTTCTTCAACACGTTTTGGACCCACAAGCTTTCTCTCACAAACATCATCTCTGCATGTTGGTGTATGACATCACCTCCCATATAATGCTTCATAGGGTGCCATTTGTATACATTAATGGAATCTATGGTTGTAGGAAAATTCCACGATAGGTAAATACAGATCGCACATGTCTTAAAAATCAAGTGAACATGACCTCAAAATGTCTTCCAATGTTTGAATAGACTGTTCTGATTGTCCATCAGTTTGTGGGTGGTAGGGAGTGCTCAAAAGAATGTCATTATCTAGGGCCTTCTAAAGACTTTTCTAGAATCTTGATGTAAAAAGTGGATCACGATTAGAAACAATCGATAGGGGTACTCTATGAAGTCTCACAACATAATTAATATTTAGTCTTTCTAGACATTCAAGTGGTATATCTTCTCTTATATCAATAAAATTTGTTGACTTGGTAAGACGATCAACAATGACCCATATTTCATTGTTCCTTTTAGGAGTCTTTGGTTGTCCCATAGCAAAGTGCATCGTTATATTATCCCATTTCCACTCAGGTATGGAAAGTGGTTTCAATACTCCTCCAGGATGTTTCCATGTAGATTTCACTTGTTGAAAAACCATACATCTTGACACAAAATCAGCAATATCCATCTTCATGTTGTCCCACCAAAAATGTTCCTTAAAATCTCTATAAATATTAGTGCTACCAAGGTGTATTGATAAATTCGTACTACGAGCATCATCCGAAAATTCATTTTTTAGATCAGGTATATTTGGAACACAAAGTTTCTTCCCAAATTTCAATATTCCATCTGCATATATGTAGTCACTCAATCTACAATCATTCACAGCATTAATCTTCTTTTGAAACTCCTCATCATCAGTCTGAGAATTTTTTATCCTTTCTAGTAAAGATGTTTTGGAAAATATTTGAAAAATAATTGATGTTTCACATTCAATGGTTATTCCCATATCTATCTTTACTAGATCCATGAAAATAGGATCCCTTTCGACTCTCATCTAGCTCAAAACTCCATGATCCTTTATACTCAATTCATCTTCCACATTATTTGCCTTACCCAAGTGGTAGTGTATCATGCAATCATAATACATGAGTAGTTAAATCCATCTCATTTGCCTCATGTTGAGTTCTTTCTGTGAGAAAATATACTTCACACTCTTGTGATCAGTATAAATCTCACATTTTTCACCATAGAGATAATGTCTCCATATCATCAAAGAAATGATTACAGTAGATTACTCAATATCATGAGTACGATAATTTTTCTCAATAATTTTTAGATGTCATGATGCATAAGCAATAACCCTATCATTTTTCATAAGGACACAACTGAGTCCTTTCTTTGATGTGTCACTATAAATAACAAACCGTTTATTCCTCGATGGTATAGTCAATATAGGCACAATGACTAATCCTCTCTTCAGATCTTCGAAACATTCCTCACAATCTTTTGTCCAATAAAATTTAACCCCTTTACGTTTGAGCTTCGTTAGCGGGTTAGCCAATCGGGAAAAATTCTCTACGAAATGCTGATAATAACCTGTTAATCCAATAAAACTGCATACCATAGTCATGATTTTTGGCGTGGGAGAATCATTAATGGCCTTTGTCTTAGCAGGATCAAATATGATTCAATCCTTAGAAAAAATATGGCCAATAAAAGAAATCTCATAAATCCATAATTCAAACGTTCAAAAAATCCAATATAATTCATGTCTACTAAGATTCCTTAGGATAATGCACAAGTGATTTGCAGGATATTAATAGATTTTGGAGTATACCAAGATATCATTAATTAACACCCCAACAAAATCATCGAGATTTTCCTTGAAAAATCTGTTCATTAGATCCATGAAGACAGAGGGTGCATTAGTCAATCCAAAAGGCATTACTGTAGACTTTTAATTCCCATACCTGGTCCGTAATGCTGTCATTAGAATATATTCCCTCCTCACATGCAACATATTACATCCGGATCAAAGATCAATATTCGAAAGGAATTTAACTCCATGCATTTAGTCAAATAAATCATCAATGCGAGGTAGATGATACTTGTTCTTTATTGTTATTGCATTGAACATCACTGGATTCCTTCTTCCCTTTGCAATCACCAGTAAGATGGAATTTCAGAACACATTTGTAACATACTCTTTTTCCATTAAAGCATGAACCATGGTGTTTCCTTCCATAATTTTCACATGGTAGAAATTCAACTCTTCCCTTCATCCTCATTTTCTTATTTCCTTTCCCGGGGTTCTCAGCATCCCTCTTCTTTTCTTGGATTCCCATAATGTCAAAAGACTTAGAGAATTCTTCATCTGTCTTGATGGAATACGAAACTATATCCTCATATGATGAAAAAATTTGGAGAATAGTGCACGCCAGAGGAATGTCTTCTGGCTATCAATGAATCGATCAATTTTTCTCCTCGGATTTCGTATGTGTTCTACAACATGTATTTCTAATCTTGTGAAGTTATTGTCATACCTTGCAACATTCTCATCTTCCTTCTAACTCAGAATGATGAATGATATCTCCATATCTGCTCGCTTCTCATGAGGGAAATATTTTTCTAAGAAGATTTCCTTAAAATCCCTCCATTCCATCTCTTCTATCTCATCCTCCTCCTTTTTGTTTTGGATTAATGACCCCCACAGATCCGCATCTCCCGATAGACGATATACTTCCATGACAACCTTATCTATTTCATGACATCCTAAAGTGAGAAATATCTTCTCAAGGGAACATATCCACTGATCTGCTACAAATGACTTTGTTGTCTCGTTGAATGACAGAGGTTGTTGTCGCATAAAGTGATCTAACATGGCTCCTCCACCTGGTGGATCCGGAAGCTCCATATGGGTAAGGTTATTATTCCTAACTTGAGTATGTTGTCCCAGTATAGTTATGAGTTTCTCAGCACCAGTCACAGCACCAAATCAAATATCATTATCTTACGTCGGAGGAAAATCCCTACAGGGTACACGTGCTTTCTGAAGATTTCAATTCCTTCCACTAGGCACCATATCTAGTTAATGGTATACACTATATTAGGTTATGAATCATAATGTATAATCTAAACTAAAAAATACTCAGAAAAATTGAGATCATATTTTTGGATAATGCCATATTCACAAAAATGGTTTCTTAGAGGAATATTTACATTAAACTCCTTCATAATGTCTTTAATGAAAATGTGAATTATCCTATGCATATCCCCCTGGAGTGTCATAACCAAGAGTGCAACAAGGCCCATTTTCGTGCACTAGTTCCTGTTCGTGTCTATTTCAAAGCGGTGTTTTCGAGGTTTACGCCAAGATACATAAGTGTTGGAGCCACCTCTACCTGCTCGTATCCAGATGGGGATGTATTTCTTGAATTATCCACATAATATATTCCTAACCAAAATACCAGGACGTTCTTGTATATTTATCCTCAAAGACTATATTAGGGACACTTCCCAAATTCAACTTTTTATAAATCTGGTTTCCAAATATTTTACAAAACTTACACTGATACCAACTGTATAGACCCAACCCCCGTTGTGAGGAGAAGGTGCCTTATTTGATTACGTTTTCATACATACAAGAAATACGAATCCCAAAGGACTAATTAGATTAGTGTATTGGAACCAAGATACGTACATAATTTCAAAATTATATATGGAAAGGAAAAAACAACACTAATTTATTCCACTAGAGTAATCAAATCTCCTAGATTATGATTGAAAGACATTAAAAAATTACTTCTTCATGTCCTGAGAAAATGAAACATATGAAAGGGGTGAGTTCAAAGGCTCAGTAAGAGTATGAAATACAGTAGAAGATTATATAAACATTAGACATGGTGAATAATTGAAAACACATGCTTTTAATAATACTCTTGAAACACATTTGGGGGGGGGATATGAGATGAGTAAATAATTCCATAATAAAACATAATAATGGGTATTCTACTAGTCGAATAAATACATGTACTATCAATTACTAGCTTTATAATGAAGGAAGTTAATCTGTTGGACATTCTGTTACATTTTGACAGGGCCTCTGCCAAGACGTCTAGTGATTAAGGCCCCGACCAAAATCCATATCCCACTGGGAAAGGCCTGAGCCAATTCCACGTCTACTTGTCTCGTGAGACCTACCGATGCATCGAGGGGATATAGAAGGTCCCACCCATCACATAATAAGTCCAGTGAATTCCTCATATTATGGGGATCAACATAAACGACATATACCTTCGTATTGAAATTATCATATGAAATGTAACTAACTTTCCCCAATCATTAAACATAAAACACTATCCATTCTGATTAATATGGTGAATGGTTTTAGGATAGATCAACCACAATAGATATAGTCATAAACCATTAAATAAAATATGGTATATGACTTTATAAATTTTTAAACACAATAATACCATGGAATCAACAAGATCATCAAATGAAAATACTCTTATAAAATCATTAAGCAATTTTGATATAAATACTCCTTTATTTTGAAAAGACGATTTCTTTTGGAAAATATTTGTATAAAACTAGAATTGATGTAAGATAGTATTTTAATAATAAAATGAATATTTTTAGATAGATAATGGTTTCCAAAAACATATTATAACATTCCCTTTTAAATAGACATGAATTAGAGAAATTCCCTTGAATCGGGCTTGTATTTTGGAAACAATTTTTAATGTTCTTTTTAAAACGTGCAACTATCTATAAAATAATGAAGGATTATGGTATGTGTACATATATATAATACTCAGATAGAATTTATAAGGAGTAAATCACAATACATAATAATTTCATTGAAGAATTTAGACAATAAAAGTATCCCGAATGAAATTGGAAGTTTGGGTGGAAAAACCCTTACACGTTGCTATCAAATGATTATTATGCCAAATAATTACTCATTAAGAATTGATATATTTAATACCATGAAGATAAATATATTCATGATATGTGACATCAATGGTCAGTATAAAAACACAATACAAAATTATTACTAGTGAATATGGAAAATCTCATGCAAATGGAAGTGAGATGAATAAACACTAACCTTAACACCCAACGTGTTCCGCTCTTGTACATAATCTCCTAGAATATGAAATTATAATTTTTAATAACTTATTTAATAACCTATTAGATATGTATTTAATTTACCATAATTATGGATAGTTCATTTATGTCATTATTGACAAGTTATTGTATTGAAATTTGTCGTTCTGGAGTGTTCATTTCCTTTATGTTCATATTCGGTTCAATTTCATTTATGTAACAAAGAAAGAAAGGATGTAAATATACAGAATTGAAATTAAATATTATTTATGAACATTTAGAATTGTTAATTTACATTTCTGTCATTTTGTTACATGGAATGAGGATGAATCCTTAGATGACCACCACTTTGATTGTTTGACGGTATTTGGAATATTATGAACTAGTTTTGTCATATTACATAATTATATGTACATATTATGTTTCATAAATATTAATTAAGCTATAAAAAATATATTATTCAACCCTGAAAATGGTTTCCGGAATTTTAATGAAGAATAAATTTTTGAACAAATCTTCATAGTCCATACAGGTTACAAATCGGAACCTCATGGACGTGGATTTCTTTTATAAAAATAAAAGGGACGGAGTAAGAATATTCATAATGGTTCTTCCATTAACATCATATAATTATAGTACATAGATGATACTGGTGTTATCATGATCATATTGACATATGAGGTGAGGAATGTAGAAGAATAGAAAGGAATCATAAAATGAAAGAAAATTTGATAAATTTCTCACGAAAATTTGGCAGCCTAATGGTGTCTATTAAAATTTCATAAAAAATAGTTTGATGAAAGGAATGGAATATCTCATCATTAATACATGATATGGACAGTAAGGGGGAATATTTAATGAAATACCCCAACTCAAGACAAAGGGAATGGAATAGAATAACATAAAATGAAAGAAAAGAAAGAAAATAAAAGAGGTTGTTTACCTCTATATCTCTTCTCCTTGATATCTTTCTTAAGGGAATTGGTTTTGTTCTTTTGGTGAGACCAGAAGATCTAGGACGCGGGGAAGAGACTAGGTAAGGTTATTTGGGCATAACTTTGAGGAGATTCAAGGCTTTGAGTAGTGAAGAGAAGAGGGAGTGTTGGGGGGTTTTATAGTGGAGGAGAGGGGTTAATTTTGAATATTTAATTCATTACTTTTTTATTTCCCTCAAGACAAAAAAAGTATTATTTCATGTGACCCCTAATAGTAAAAATGGAATGTGAGTTCGAACCAATGGGGTATTACATCATCTTTTCATAACCTATGAATCAGTAAATAAAGTATATAGCATTTATCGTATTTTATCGTATTTTACTATTCATAGAAAATTCTAGATTTTCAGAAAAATCCCAAAAATTCACCCCAACTATCTTTCGATGTGTAGAATTCAAAAGTGAAGTCCATTTTTGAAAAATAATTTTATAAATATTATTAATTTAACTTATAAATAAAAGCATACTTAATTAAAAAATTAACAGTTCTAATTCTACAACTACTTCTTTATCACAATGAAAAATTAACCAAGATGTTATTATCTTATAGGCTTTAGAAAATAAAATAATAATAAAATTTACTACTAAATAGGGTCATATTTATATTCATATTAGTATTCATAAGGATATGTTACTATTCACTAAAAATCATGTTTTTTCTATTAGACTCTAAATGACTTACTGAACACATCTCTAGATGACCACTTATTGAAATTCAAAACATAGGAGAGGCAAAGATGTGTTTAATGGCTAGATTATAAAATTGAATTATATATTTATTTTCAAAACCTTGGGGTGTTACTTTGATAATATAATTAAAACGTAAAAAATATTTAATTTCATTCATAATAACTGGTCGTGGACCACTGTTCAACAACTATTGTCCTTGAATTATTTAAATATATACCATATATTGTGATTATACTTCCAAAAAATGAATCATTTTATAGTTTAAATTAAAAAACTGTAATTATTTCATAAAACATATCCTTAGGAGGGAAATCTGTACAATCCTAATCTATAATTCATGCACTTCATTGAACATTGATTGTATGATAATATGTTCTATAAAAACTACATCATATTTTCCAAGGTAATCTATAAAGAATCTATTCCCTTAATAAATGATGATAATTGAGGAATTAGTATGACCAAATGGAATCACTCTAAATTCTTAGTGTCTATATATAATACTAAACACTATATTTGAAATATCCTCCTTCTTGAACCATAATTGATAAAATAAAAAAAATGAATGTTTAATAAATATGTGTATTGAGTGGAATGAATTTGAAAAAAAAATACACAAATATAGGGAATATTATACATATTATGGATTACAATTTTTCATGTTCTTGATAATCAATGAAGACACACATAGATCTATAATTATATTCAAAAAAAATTAATATGCTCACCCCATAGCACACACATGGATAAATGAATCCATTATCAGTATTATCATGGAGTTTTATTTTAAATTCATTCAACTAAATATGTTCAATACTATAAGGATTCATTGAAATTGGTGTAGTAAAATGAATTAGATTTACATAAATAACAACATCAAATTTTTTTGGAATACTAAGAATCCCTTATTGAAATACATAAATAATATAATGTACAATAGGCATATCATTAATAATTAATGCCTCTCCAACCATTTCAGAGAAACAACCCTCTTGAATATGAATCAAGACTCGTATAATGGATAAAATTTCCATTGCATGTTTTTATTTATTATGACACTGAAATATGAGCTAGGTTTGGTAAAAGAATAAAAAATTTATTCAATTCCTTATGAATTGATGTGGGATTTATGTGAAAAAATCCATTAAATGAAAATGATGACAAAAAATTCATCATGTGGGAAAATAATTAGATATCTTGGAAGCATGTTTACATTAATCTAAATCATATTAGAATCCATTAAATGAGATTTCATATTCTTTCCATTAGCGGTATGAAGTAATAATTAAACATATAATCATTGAATTGGTTGGTGAATCCCTTCGAAAGAAATTTAAATATAAAATAGTTTGTTTATATATATTTGAATTGGAAATTTTCATTTCTAGAGTTGATTTCAAGTGCACCTTTCCACACTTCATTATCATATCCCACATCTGTAATAGTGACCACATTATAATTCTTATTTTCTAAATTATTAATATATAACAAATACTGACCATTACTAATTAGAATTATATTTTGTCATTAGTTTAATATAATTCCAAATTAATTGAATTGGAAACACTTTTTTGTCAGTGGTTCATTATTTACTTATTTTTGAATCATTATATTAATTCTTCTTTATATAATTTCAAAATTCAATTTCCTAATACATTTCCGCTCTAAACATAAAAAACATTTCACACCATTTAAGATAATTTCATTAATGATTCAATCCAGAAATTTAGCTTCATAAATATCTCATTATTTTATCTACATGGTTTTTAAAAAATCATATCAATAACATTATTATTTTTATAAAAAACCCATATTATTGAGTGTAAAATCCAATCTCCATTCCAAACATAATAAAAAATTAAATTTTTTCTTCATAGCTATTGAAGTATGTTTTTTCAAATTCTCTATGGATAATTATTTTCATTCCACAAAATAATTGATCAACCATACATTTAGGATGAATGATAATACTAGAATAATAACACCAAAGAACTGAATTTGTTCATTCATATAAATTAATTGATCTATAACCGCTATAGTTATTATACAGTAATTTCATTTCAATTTTTTATGAAGAATATGTTTTATGTACATTTTTAATAATATCCTCATAATCACATCCACCAACATCGAGTCAATTTCATCCAATTTACTCACCTTCATAAGAATATTCAACCATTAAAATTATTTTCCATACCAAAATATATAAATAAAATAACAATTTCATTTGATTAACTGTAAGGAATATGAAATATTTTTATAGTGCTACTGATTCATTTAATATTAAATATTTTAAGATAAAAAAAATTAAAATAAAGTTGACGAATACATACAATGAAATCAAAGTTTATTTGTACCCTCATTTTTTCATTTGGATTCATAGAATGATTGATATATTGAGATAATTTTTAATAAGAAAAATTAAAAATTTCAATCTAGATCCAATAATGTTTTTCATCCCATGGGTATATTCATTTAATTTTTTATAAAATTTAGTGTTACTACCATTTTTTTGGAATTATGTAAATTAAAAAAACAAAAAACATTATGTGCGAATCATTTATGTTATTAGAGACCACATAATGCTGAAAAATCATTTATAGTCTTCTAAATCATGGATCATTCTTAAATCCCTCAACCCATATGTTTAAAATAACTAATTCAGGTTAATTTTCTATTCAAATCCATTATAATTGTTAATGAAGAAATTTTCACATTACCCCAAAATATCCCCCCTGAGTGTTAAAAAATGTGTGAAGAAAGGGAACAATCATTGTCCAGTAGAATAAGGGTTCAAATATACTTAAATAAATATTTTTTGAGTTTTTATCACTAAATATATCTGTTTAAAAACCATGTCAACATTATTTATCTATAATTGATTTTTTATAAAATAATTCATTCCATTCATTAACTAAAATTTGGAATTTATCCTATACATATGTCTCTCAACAAGGTTCTAAATAATAATTTGTAATCCTCATTTACAATGTAAAATTTAAAATACACTTTTACCCATTATAATCGTCCATAACTTTAAAACATTGATATTAAATTTTAATAGATTTATATTCATTACATAAAATTAAGAACCACTCCATATTAGTATAATTATGTTTTCATTGGAAAATCGTATAGAAAAACTATTACTTTATTAGAGATACAAAATATCTCCTACAATTTATCTCATAACTTGAAACTTTATTTGACAAGCAATACATATAATCATTCTTTATTACCTTAGAAAATTAATAAAAAAGGGTGTTAGAAGATTCTTAGTAAGGGTAAATAAGAGAGATATCAATGATCACTGATGCATAACATGAGTATAATGGTATGAGACCTTGAGACTAAAATTTGAACACCATTCCCAAAACATCAAAGATCATTTTCATGAGTCATGACATATTGCACGATGGTTCATAATACAAGAATCATATTAGAATTAATCATGATGTGCCACGAGAGAACTACATTATTTGAAAACATATAATTTTTTATAATATATAATAATGGGAAATCATTTTCTCAGTGAAGGATCGTAGAGAAGACTGTAAAATTTGATTGGATTTAGTCTAAATTTCATCATAAAATATTTCCAGGTTGATTCCCTTGAATTTCATAGTCAATTGGGTTCACTCTTCATTCCCTCTTATCATTTTTCCAAGTTCACTCCCATTAATATAATATTAAACTAAACACCTCACTTATGTTAGATAACTTTATGTCCTAGTTATTATTATCTCATGAGATATCCATCACCACCAAATTTTGTGGAGGGATATATAATTTTGTGCCCACCTGTCATATAATCAAAATCTATTTTTATGTGTCCTACAATATCAAGAATCATCTATCAATTACAATATACTAAGATAATGAAACTATCTTCATAGATATTTCAACATTTCATCATAGTGACATGTAAAATAAATGGGCTTCATAAACATGTCATCATTATTATCATTAGGAATCTTGAGAAGAAAATAGGGATGTAATACCCGAATAATTTACCCTTGAAATCATAACTAATATCAATGGATTATATAATTTATAAAAAATTTCATTAAAGGTCCACTGAGTATTTTTTGAGGAAAATACCCTTTAAATATAGTAGTCAATTTTTTAAAATTTATAAATTTTCCAATATTAAAGTAAAAAATTTATATATGAAATGAAAATTTTAAAATTATAACCTATGTAAAAAATAATTTTTTGGTTGAAATTTATGGAAATATTGATCACGGGTTTTATATTAAAATAAATATCCCTTTCACTTTTGTATTTAAAAGTCCAAAATCCACATCCTACGATCGAAGAATGATTCATTTTAAACCTAATTTTAGAAATTTAATCATCCTTATAAATGAAATTAAAAAGTTATACTATAATTTTAAAAAAAAATATTCAATACAATTATATAAATCATTTGTAGAGAAAAAATTATTTTAAACTAAGGAGATATATAACGGTAGTTTACATAGCACATTAGTTTTATTTCTTGAGTTATTGATGTTAAGAAAATGAAAGGAAACATTTAATATATACCAATGACTATAGTCAAACATTAACAATGGTATTATTGAGATTTAAGTAATAAAATATAATCATTGGAAACATGATCATAAAATATTGCGATAAAAATGAGATTGTCACATAAATCCCAATCCTCAAGATTAAGATGCTTCAAAGGATATATAACTGATATTATAAAAAAACATTTATTTGAAATATATAAAACATTTCATGTATTTAATAATAATATCATATATTAAAAACATATATCATTACAAAACCCATTTAATAATAATTTCTTATGGAAAAAAATCATTTCATGGAGTTAATTGTGTTATTTTCCCTGATAATTTAGATTCCAAGGTTTATGAACATGTAATTTTCTTATAGATATATCATATATTGAATATTTATCATTATATAAATGCAATAATTATTAATTATATTTATCCAGTAATCCATAAATGGTAGAGATAGAAAAAATAATTACACTCCTCATATAGATGGAAAGTCATATGTATGAATGATTGTATTTTCATGATTTGATGGATGGAATGGAAGATAGGTAAATAGTAATTATAATATATAGAAAAATTAATTAATCAGATAAAAAAAATTAATTAAATAAATATTTTTATCATCCTTTTATTTTGAAAATGAAAAATTAATAAAATCACATTATGGTGGGGATAGACTACACATACAGACAAGAGATGCTTAAATTTTAAAAAGGATCAGATGATATCAAGGATGATATAAATTCATAATTTAGAAAATAATATTCATTTCCTAAATAATATATTTTATCTTCAATCCCATCTTTTCAACCATTTATGAAATTTAATGATTGAAAATAAAGGGTATCAATATGTGGATTCATTAGTCTACACATACATAGGAGTGATACATTCATTTCCCAGTTAATGCAATAAGTGGTGGCTATTGGTGATTATATATTATAAAATATTTATGAATACTATGTTGATAAATTTATTATTTTATTCTTAATAACAAAATTATTTTAGAGTTTTAATATGCATTAAATTGAAATCATTCGGGTAAGATGATTACCTCATCTTCAATAAGACATCACAAATTCAATTCATATGGGCTCTTGGAATGGTAATTTTATAATAATATGACATATAATTCATTTATAGGAATGGTTTAAGATAATATTTTTGTTTCATTCTAGATAGATAACTCAATTTTCTTTAATGAAGGAAAAACTGGGGAGTACTTTTTTACGTGCGGGAGAGGACACACATTGAATTATTAATTGACTAATATTTAATAATTCTGTAGTAAATAAAATCCCATATATATTAATATATTAAAACATTTCCTTGTATTTGGAAAAAAGATTTCTAGAAAATGGAATTCATACATTTTTAGTTAGAAAACATACCCTCATCTATTGGTTTACCCTAAGTAAATCTGTTTTATCATTATTAGTACAATCCAATTAATATAGTAATTAGATTAAATTGTGATAAAAATTTTTATTAATATATAAAATAACATTAATTATTGTTATTTATAATTTGAATACATTTTATCGTAATAAATTAATAGATTTGTACATGTATAACTTAATACTAAACCAAAAAACACTAAATAAATGGTTTTAAAAAAATTTCATAAGTATAAAACTTTTCCATACCAAAATACAACATCAAATCTATTATAATTACCTAAAATGGAAATTTAATAATATAATTGGGCTATTATGTTTTTGAAACCCATTTTAAATTAATATATTACATTTAAAATTATGTCAATCGAAATCATTTTTTCAATGTCAATCAGTATTTTGGCTACGAATGAATAAATATATATTTATATAAATTTCAACGATAATTTTCAAATTATTTATTAATAAATTAGTATTATTTTTTCATATATTTTTTAACAATTTATAAATAAATAAATATATAATTTATCACACAAAAATAAAAAACAAACATTTTTTAGGAATAATGTGTTTTCAATCATATAATGTCTCAATAAAAAACTGAGTACATATTTCTCAATATATTTTATTTCCACAAAAAATGATAATTAATAATAAAAATATGGAAATTATGTTACGTGGTTTTAATTTAATGACCATATTTTGAGGGTTTAATATATTGCAATTCATTTAGACTTTGGAATGTGTGTGTCACATGCTGTAAGAAAAATAAAACGTTTTTCAAAAGAAATATCTTATAAAATTCATATAGTTACATAAGGGATATGGTTTCTTAAATAAAAATTCATTAAATGCACAACTTTCAGATATTTTTTTATATTTAGGTGGAAACCACAATAAGAATGTTAGATTTTATAAAATTGATAAAATTGTTGTGATTTATATGTTATAACATATATTAATTGATATGTTCCCTCTAGGATAATGGATATGTTATATTTTTAAGGAAAGAGAATATAAATTATTTGAGGGATAGTAACTTTTTATGATTGTTTATGGTGAATTGAGATCAATATTTGAATGATTTTTAAACAACTATGTGATAACACAACTCAATGTAACCTCAGATTATCCATGAATTGTATAGGATAAACTGAGGGTGATATATATATATATATATATATATTGATTAAATTTGATTGTATGAATGATATGGAAACATTGTAGTGTATAATGTTTTACATATTGACGTAATAATTAAATGAAGTTATTTCCTAATATTATCTTACAGTGATTTTCACTCATGTTATATATTTTGGTACTATTAATGGATGGAGCACGAAATAATGAAGTCAACTATAGAAGCCATGGACAATAGGGATACATTCCCACCCATCAACCCTATAAGATAAGGGATATACTGAAAAATAATGTGATTATAAAAATCCAACTATGTAGAATTCAAATTAAAAATTGTTAACATAATTGAAATAATAAACTCTCCAAATAAGAGATGGATTTATTCTCATTAAAATTTAAGTGACCAATATATTGAGGGAATGGAGATTGAATTTACTACTTGTAAAAAATGTGGAAATAAAAATATGGGAGGTTTACTTAGTCAGATGGGTAAATGATATCTATATAATAATGATTGCTATTAGACTAAATTGTACGAGGTAAAACGATTACATATATAATATTGTTCTTTAAATTGAAATATTATTTCGTATTGTGTGACTGAATATCCAAATCAAGTGGTATTTGTTCTGGAACATACTAAAACTATGAAAATGTGTAAAAACATTTATATATTAAATTAATTTAGAAAATATTGATTTCATTGTCAATATTTTGTAATGTCATTTTTCATCATTGTTTTCAGTAACTATTAGATATTGGGTTAAAAATAAAATAAAAAAGCAGTGGTATATTTTTCATATTAATAATTTTCATGGTATGTGGGATATTATTCCTTATGTAACTATATTAACATCCATTAGTATAATTCTATGTGAAATTTGGAATATGTACGATATTTTCATAATGAATATATAATAAATCTTAATATAGGAAAATCCCATTCCACATCATAAAAAGAACATCATACTCTTGATATTTATATTTATTTTGAAGGAAAATATAGAAATTACTATGATCTTATAATTTAAATTGTGAGGACACAATTACCTTAATTTGGGAACTTGAGAATTGTTCACAAAAAAAATTAATATGTGGTTAGCTTAAATTTTTTAAATGAGTTTGATATCATACTCCACACACAACAACATCCTAAAATATAAAATTGATTTGTTTTGACCATTAAGACAATGTAAATGAATTTTTTGGAAGAAATTGATTAACCACTTTTAGAAATATTTAAATATAGGAAATAAATGTTAGTTTTAATATGTGTGAAATTAAATTATTGTAGCTAAAATGACTAAAAGAATGATAACAGGATTATAAAGTAATTTTTATAAAAATTACCTTTCTATGATATATGTATTCATATTTCATGAAGAAATTTATTAATAAGCATAAATTATATTTTAAAATAATTATTTGATAAAAAATATATAATTATAAAATAAAAATAAATAAATTAGATTTGTGAATATTCTAAAATATATATTTTCCTATAAAAATTATTTTTTATATCTAACCATTTTATTTTGAAGCTATATTATGGAAATATAAAAATATAATTTGAAAAAAATATTAATTTTTTAATTCATAATAGTAATATTTAATTGAGATTCTTTTTGTGATTTTTTATAATTAATTTTTTTTGTAGTTGAATTGCCTGTAATACCATTTTAAAATAAAAACAACACCAATTAAATTATTATCATATAGTTATGAATTTAAAATTCAATGAAAATTTTTATAACAAAAACTATGTATTTTTGATGTGCGATTATAAATTTAAAATTGTGGGTTTTAATTTATAAATCCATATTTGAAAATATCAAACATATTTTATATTTTTCAAAAAATAGAATAATAAATAATCTATTTATTTTTTGTTAAAAGTATTTTTTTATCAATTTTTTTAATTGAATCAAATAAAAATGATTTTAATGGTGAATAATTTATTCCAAAAAAATATAATATGCTTATATATATTTTTTTTCATAATGGATTATTTATTAAGGGTAAAAACTAGTTACTATAGTAATTTAATAAATGTAAAAATTAATATTTTTTGGGAGGGAAAGGTAATGAAACATGTTTAAAAAATGTTTTTAATATATTTGTTGAGAAATTATATACCTTATATATCCATAGAATAAATTATATTATATTGTCTAATCCCTGTGACATGGTTAACATGCATTCCCTTAAATTAAGTTGAATCATTTACAAAAAAATCATTCCCTCCACTTATAAATGGTTCATCTCACAACTCATTCTATAAAATGATAACAATTCAGTGCTCTCCTAAAACCATTAAATTTTAAAATATCATACAATACTCATTACATATTTTCAGATTATAGTAACTAAATAATACACTTTTTCATCAATTTCCACTAGATTATAAGTAGAAATATTGATGTATTACACATGTGTAATTATTTTCTTAACTTCATTATTTTATATGATTATTTAAAAAAAATATCCAAATAAATATGTAATGAAATAATTATTAGTTGTCTAATTACCATAATTATTCTACAATATTTAAAATTAATTATCTAATTTATTTTTCACTAAATAAAATATTAAAGGGATTTCATGTGTGTGGGTATGGACTGCAACATCAATAAACCTCAAGTTTACTTTTTCTACCTTATACGGAACACAATAAAGATAAATTTACAAAATGAGTATATAAATTATAGAATATATTATATTCTGGAATGATAAAACATATTTTATATTTATCCATTTAAAAATTAAGTAAAAATGATTAGCCAAATGTGTGTGGGGACTAATACCTCCATGAAATAAAAAGATTATGTTTTTATTTTCATAATAAGAAAACGTGGCGGGTTTTGAGAATTAATTTAGGGGGAATATATGATTTTTATGATCATATTATGGCCTTTTTAATAAAACATAGAGAAACAATGTTATGAAACAAACTTAAATTTTGACCATTTTTACTGAATAAATATATGATATATTACATACTATTATACTTATAAAACAAAATATAATCATGAAAAACACTTTTAATCAATAATGCAGATATTTATATTTCAGAATATCTAAAAACATAAAATTTAAAAATAATATAATTATGAAATTTTATAATAGAATATGTAGTATTTGAAATCATGTTTCATTATAATATACAAGATTTATCTCCCGGAAAAAAATCACTATATTAATTAAAAAAATTATTATTAATTAAAATAAATCAATGAAAAATGAAAATGTAGAAGAATGGGAGGAATTTTAGTTAATTTTTCAAAAAAATAATGTTTTATATATAGTAGTTAATGTAACCATTATAGTAGTAATTTCAACATTATAATACTAACATAATCAGTGTGAATACTAACATGCCCAGTCAAAATAAAAACAGGAATATTGGAATTGAAATTTCACAAAAAAAGATAAAATGAAATGTATATAAAATTTATTGTGGTAAATTTAAGTGAATAAAAATATTATAATACTATGAAATAATATATTATAGAAACTTCCATGAAATTATAAAAAATACAAGAGTTATATAAATGTTTTTCATAAAAAATTGGATTTTAATATTAATAATTAAAAATATCAATATTATAAAATTAATTAGAGAAAATTAATATCATTTACAAAATATTTAAATTTAAATTTTCTATTGATTATATTCATGATTAGTTTGAAATGATTCAATTTTAATATGAATATAAAAATTTATGATTATTTGAGACGAGTGAATTTTAGATTATATTATTCATGATGTTATAATGACCTAAAAAATTTGTGTAATTATGTTTTAATCGAATTTATAATTACTAAAATAAATGTATAATTTAAATAATATAATAATTATTTCTAATAATAATTTTTTTCCAATGTCTAATGTCTGACGTATTCCATTGAAATAATTTCTTCACATTTTTACATCATTCTACTTGATTAGAAAAATAGATAATGACAGAAAATTGATATTAATTAATTATTTATTTATTAAAATACCTATATATTTCCAAAAATAAACATTATTACTTATTTATTTATTTAATTAGGATATAATAGTTTGCCAAATATTATAAATTAAATTTAAACGTCTCTTTAAGATTAAATAACCAATTTCCCCTAACTTGGAAGTGTATTTCAATTCCTCTTAATTACGATAATTTTTATAAAATGATAACATAACATGCCGATTCTAATCCATTGATACATTATAGTGTAATATAACTACATGAATCAAAGGATTTTTGTTTCATAGAAAATTAACAAAAAATGTAAAAAAGGGATAGTTATCATCATAATCTTTCTCAAATTCCAATTATATTTGTTTTTTATCTCTTCCATTATAACCAAAAAATTAAAATATTAATTAATTAGAATAGTACTACTATATTAATATATTTTACCTACCAAATTAATTTAAAATGTATGTATATTTTATAAATTTCATTATTTTTCTTTTGATAATGTATCATCAACGGTCTGTGAACTACCGACAATGAATACATAAACTCATTAATACTCTACGCACATATGGATGGTTATATTAGATTATAAATGATATATAATTGTATAAATATATTTATTTTATGTTTTAATAAATAATTATACAATTGTATAAATATACCCGAACAAAAATAGTAAAATCATAATAGAACATGATACTTTTTATGGAAAATGTGATATTAAAGCATTTCACATATGAAAATTACAATTTAAGAATAAAATAAAATGATTATAAATTATAACTAGTGAAAAAATAATTGTAATTAACTTTTAGATAAATTATTTAATAATACAATGTTTATTATTTAGGAGGTGTAATAATAATGAAATAATGTGGTATTTATGGTATTGGGGTTTGAAAACCCATTTTAAATTTGTACATGTAATATATTATTTAACATTATTCATAGTATTTTGTGATGTTATTCTTTAACTAGTGTTTCCATTCACAATTTTTATTCAAAATTAAATGGATAAATATGAATGTACAATTTTGAAAAGAATTACATTATAATTATAGGGTATATTTTAAAATGAATATTCTTTCAAAACATATCTTTGACTCCAATTGATTTATTTATTTTAAAAGTTAAAATTATTTTTATTAAAAAAATGACATCCCATCAATGTTTTGGATACCCAAATTGCTATTCCATAATGTATGAATTATGAAACATTTATGAAACCAATTGCATATGTGGTTTTATTTTTTGACTATGATTTGTATATGTTCAATAACCATGCACAATTCTAGCTAATCACCATTTTATATCTTAAATAGTGGGTCAAGTATTATAAATAACTCAAATGAATTGGGTAATTATATATATCCCATGAAATTATGTGTATTATGTTTCTTTATTGTGAATATGTAACATTCCATGCCTTTATCTAATGCTTCACTCTGGATTTTGATAACAATACATTTTTTTATGATATGATGATGTTCATTATTCTCACCCAAGTAGTATTGTTTCATGTCCCTTATTTATCACCATAATGGGCTTTTATCTCACCCATTTCATAGATGTATATAATTAGATGAATAAATATAGTAAGGAAAATGGTAGCGGTAATCTTGATAAAGTGGATGCACAGAAATAATATTTATATTTTACTCTGAAAACGTGTCTTAGGAACATAATTTCATAATGACACTAAACTAATGGTTTATAGATTTTATTAAAATTATTTTAACAAAAAAGTGATGTGACAATTATGTAATAATACTTTGTGGTGCAATATTTGGTATGAATGAATTGTATAGTTAAAATGTTTCTTAATAATTTCATAATTTAGTGGAAGCCATAAAGATAAGTCCCTTTATATGAAAATACACAAGGATATGATAATGAATAAAAAATATGTTTTCTGGGAAACGATATACATATTAGAATAATACAAGTGGATATGGGAATAAAACAGTTTTGAATGGAGTTAATAACCACAAAAGTGATGAATTGGTATGAACTTGTTAATCATAAGCTTCATTACAATGTGTCCCTAAACGATA
The DNA here is from genome assembly GCA_963277665.1 of Viscum album. Classification (NCBI taxonomy): domain Eukaryota; kingdom Viridiplantae; phylum Streptophyta; class Magnoliopsida; order Santalales; family Viscaceae; genus Viscum; species Viscum album. The sequence continues at coordinate 195,462,516 of OY728121.1, read as the reverse complement.
GTTGGATTGGACCACCAATAATATATTATTCGATTAACAAAAAACGTTATAAAAATATTTATGATGGATATATTTGTGAAGTAATTATTTAATTTATTGATAAATTTTTTATTATATGTTATAGAAAAAATTTCATTTTTTGAAAAATGATTTGAAGGGATGAAATTATATTTGACATCTGAATTTATTTTCATAGAATAAAAAATTATTTATTCACACATTGGTGAGTTATTATTGTTTAACTATTTTCTATTTTAAAAAATGATGGGAACTTTGAGAACAAAGACAAAAAACATGTGTATGGGACTATGAAAAATATTCAGAATTAAATTCCTGATATAATCGGAAGTGGATATCAACAATCATAGAGATTCTTACCCATATATCTTTTTATATAATCCACAATGTAAACCATGAAGCGTTTCACACATCATGTAATGTGTTATCATTAACTATCAACATACTTTTTTATGCATCACCCAACAATATTCATTTGATCTCCTGATCCACATGTCATGGAAAACTATGTGATCTAAATAGAAAAATAATTAAGTATATCCTCTATTCTGATATGGGGATAGTAACATTTATTGTATAAAATTTAGATAGAGAGGATAATCAATGGTATGTGATGATAATGAATAATTACTTAATGGATGAAAATAACTAATATGAGTGGAATCATGTAGAATATTTATTTATTAATAGTTATTTCACTCAAACACTTTATACATAAAAGATAACATATTCTTATTTATTATGAAAAAAGGTAAAATACATCCAAAAATATGATGAAAATTTCAGAGTGATTTTAACAAAATAAAAAGTCTTTTTAAATAAAATTGTTTAAATGATATATTATTTAGTGGTTCAAAAATAGAGAATAAATAATATAAAAATTTGAGCTATTATGAGTTATGAAGATTTAGTTCACTATTCTCTTTATGTATAGTTGGAGACTAGAGAAAGGATACATATAATTAGAGAATGTAAGAGAATAATATTCCATAAATCTAGAATATAAAATGAAAAAGAAGGAATGAAATTCGATCTGCCCAAATATCAAATTTTTTGGAGGAAGAATCATTGGAGTTTATTTAATGGGATAATAAAATTATTTATTTATGAGACATATGAAAAAAAGCCTCATGATATTCCATAAGAAAAAAATAATTCATCCCCCATGATGGAAGATGGTAATATACCTCTAAATGAATCTATCTAGGTATATAATGCTTCAAATATAGGGTATATGTGCACTACACTGGACATCGAACCATACCATGGGTAATTGAGCAAAATCAGTTATAGTATCTATAAGCCCCAAAGGATAAGAGGAGAGGTTATTACATCAAAATCATTTAGGTGGAAAATGAAAATCAATTTATACAAGGTAGACATCTTATTCACTAAATTATGGTAAATGTATTTTTATTATTGATTTTTTTATTCTATATATCATGAATATTTTCTATAGATATTGAATTCAAACATAGATATATTGACGTAAAGATAACCATAATAAACATCATTTAATGATATATTCAACCCAAGAGTTAGACTCTGCTAGTTTTAGTTTTTTTGGAATGATTTTTCTTTTGAATACCATAATACATCCCTTATTTAAATTTTATACAATAAGTTGAATATATTGGGTCGTAATGTATAAACCATAATTTAAATGTATGAAGAAGGAAAACACACTTTTTGATTCTGAACCACCCAATGGTCTGATAGGATTTCATGGAATTTCATGTTTCTCATTTAGAAAATCCATCGAAGGAATCATTGTTAATACTTAGGGAAGAAACATAAAATTATTAAGGGTTCAATTATTTTAAATTTCTAACCATGATCAATTAATAATTCCATTGGATTATATATATGTCTAAATTTCAAAAAGAGTTACTCATCCTTACCCTTAATTGTTAAGTATATTTGTCAATAGAATTCATACATGGATCCAAAACTATCCAAAAATTAACCATTGGGATGTCCCTCATTAAATTGAAGGTGTTAATGAAGAGACTACAAGAGAATTTGGATAAGGTATTCATACTACCTAGTGACATTTCGTGGGTTGAAACAGTTTTTTTAGGAAAATGTATGGATTAATCCGGTTGTGTATTGATTACATGGATCTCAAAAAGATAACCATAACAAACAATTAACCCCTACCATAGATGTGTGACTTGTTTGATGAACTATGAGATACATAGTGTTTCACAAAGGTCATATCACTACTGAAATTAGATGTATTTCTGATGGGCTATTATAAACAGGATCTCGTCATAAATAGGATTTAGCGAAGGGGCCCCATCGCAAATAGCCCGTTACTGAAAACGGCGTTGCAAATATTATTTGTTGTGATAGGCCTGTCACAAAAAAATAGAATTTGTAGAAGGAAAATTCCCCATCGCAAATAAGCCTTCGATTATATACATTATATATAAATAAACCTTTTGCGACAGGTCCGTCGTTCCATCGCAAATACTATTAATAAAAAAATATATTTAAATTATTTGTGACGGGAGCCCGTCGGAAAAGGTCCCATCACAAATTCTAAAAATAATAAAAAAATATTCTATAAAATTATGAATAAGCAAAAAATTATATTAATATTATTAATATAATAAAAAATAAAAATTATTATTATTAGTAAAATAAATAGACATTAAAAAATATAATACAAAAAAATATATTTAATAAAATTATGATTAATAAAAAATTAATATTAATTTTATTAAAATAATAAAAATATAAATAATTAATAAAATTCTCAATATTTAAAAAAGAAATATAAAAAACTCATAAAATGTTATTATTATTATTAAAATAAACAATTGTTAAAAAATATAATACTAATAATAAATAATAATATAATAAAAAAAATTAAAGTATGCTATATTTGCACCAATATAATTGACAGAAACTGTAAATAGTTCATATTACAATAAATCATCAACTCAAATGCATTTAGAATAAAATAAAATCCTTGGGGGTCGTCATATGGATGAGGTGGAGGAGATATAGAAGATGGTGGAGTAAAATCCACCCCTAAACTACGAGTCAGACGAAATATGTACTCCATCTGCTCGTGATGCTGATGTTGAAGCTGCTGCTGCCATCGACACATCTCTTTTGTGTACTGTTGTTGCCGCTTCTGATGCTGTGGATGCATCCCTTAATTCTTCTTCTGCAAACTCTCTATAAGATTAGACTAAGTTCTCAACTGCTCCATATACTTTGAGGCAGAAAATGATGCCTCTATATGAGATCCTCTCGAGCAAGAAGCCGGCAACGCAACAATACCATAATATGTAACAGGATTCCAATGAGAGCTGATACCCACTACTCAGCCCATCTCAATGCCATATTTATTCACCTAAATCCTTGCAGCCTAATCAAAATAGTGGGCAATGGTCTACTCAGTCATCTCGTCCTGACTATCAACCAGTGTCTGAGAGGTGGAAAACTCATTTGACTCCTTCAATTATAATTTGAAATTAAAATGGAGAAATAATTATATACATTTAATTTCCAAATAGAAAAAAATAATACTAACCTTAATCTGACGTTGTTGATCACCTATAATCTATCTTGTGGCTGGATCACTATACATCCTCTGATAAACGTCGAACTCCGTAATATCGGGATGCTCGACTACAAGCAGAAATATATAATAAACTTTTTATATTTAGTGTTTTATAAAATAATTTTAAAAGTATACATATCAGATGCTCTCTATGCGTAATGAATGTAAGACTACCAGCTCGATGTTTCACCGCTTTTCTCCCCTAGTTATGCCATCCCATTGATAATTTACTCTGAAATCCACCACCCTACTACTGTAACTATCATCCATCCAAAACGTGAGATGAAATTTACTCTAGTCGTTGATCTCTACATGGCTCATCAAATTCTATCACTCCTTCATTCTTAATGATTGCTCTTCATAAGTTGTGCAAAACTGACAGAAACGGTCACACATGGACATCTGCCATGCCTCGTGGATAACGTCACACATGATATCATCAATGGGATACCATAAACCCTACAAATAATTTATACATCACGTTTTTTATAAAATATATTTCAAAATAAATATTCTTTATTTACATACCATCCAATGATCGAACTTGTAGCATCGCACATCAAGGAGAATCTTTTCCCATGTGATCAATGGTTGAGAAAAATAATTTCGCATGATAGCGCTCCCCTTTCCTATTACTATAGGTGAAAAACTGTAAAAAATAATAAATTATCATACAATTAGTATATATAAAAATAAATTAAGAAAAGCTAACTAAAATAAACAGGTTACAATTCCTTCTTGTCCGTGGATGGAAGCCAAGACGTGGACATCCCTCGGGGTTAGGGTCAGGAAGCATCAATCACACATGATCGTGTCCCCTCCGCATACCCCATGAACCAGTAGTAGGATAAGGGTCATATGGTCCACAATCCCCCTCATCCAAAGGTAGATCAGCCTACTAAAACTCACGAAATAGATCTGGATCAATCTGAAACACAAAATGAATTTTGTTAGTAGTTAGTTGAAAGTAACTATTATATATTGATATTAATTAGTTAGGATTATAATGATCATTTAATTGTGTCAATGTCCATCTTCATCCTCATCTACATAGCTGTCAATGTCAATGTCTTCATCTTCCTCATCAGCATCATTAATATCCATATGAGTTTCAGTTTCATCATCTCTAGTCATTTCAAATTCATTTGTAACATCATTAATATCATCGTCTTCATCTATTCATAATTATAGAGTCTCATCATTGATATTCACGTCACTTTTTTAAAAAGATGGATTCTGAGCTTTCCCTTGAATAATTTCAATCCCTTCCACTACAGTAGAACCACATTCAGTTTGAGTAAACTGATTTTTCGAAGATTTAATTTTTATTATGCTCCACCAATCACTCAAGTCACTTTAAGTAGCACATTAATTTCCGTAAAAAATTTGATGTGCCTATTGATCAAGTAAAAAATGGTTCATTTACACCAAGAAGACTTTAATATTTAATATCGATGATTCAATGAGTCAAATGAACATGAAATCCTCTCTTAGTATCCAACCACCGAAATTTAATCATTGTTATGTAATTCTATCCTAGAAACACATGTTAATAATTTCATTCTGAATGCCAAAAAAGTCATCTCTAATTTCACTATGATGTGGTCCTCTAAAACAAACTCCATTTTTCATTGTTTTTTTATTCCTCATAAGCACATGTATGAAATCAAAAACCATTCACTACATATGGATTATAATATATAACCATTTTGGATGGTGTGTTACTTAATATACACAGTAACTTATAGATTTTATCATCATATTGAGACCCCTAAAAATTTGTAAAATAATTTCTAAAATGATAAATAATTAACGGAATTGATATTAAACCATAAATAATGTATGTACCCTATTTTTAAGACCACTAAGAATTTTTTGTGTTTGTTCATCAAGAGTAGATTCTATAATTTGAGGATGTTTTTTCTGATATGATTATTATATAACATACAAATAAAATAAGTTTATATACTGTAACATAAATTATAGAATATGTGATAGAAGCAGTCGAAGTAAAAATGATGTTATTTCATCATCGTTGACAAGAACGTATGTATGAGCTCTTTGATGTTCATCATCTGAAATCCATCATTAATGAACTATTCTGAAACTAATATTTGGTAATTAAAAAATGATTATTGATTCTCTATTTTATCATTATCATTCCTCTCGTTTAATCCCATGAGATTGTGTTTTGAGGGATATAGAGATTCAAAATAATAAGATCAAAAAAGAGTAATTTCTTATTGAAAATATGCTTCAATAATTGAACCTTCAACTGATTGTTTATTATGTAATTTTTTTATTAATTTCTACATACATCTCTTGAATGGGAACATCCATAGAAACTATAGTGGACCTACACATTTAGCTTCATGTGGATAATGAAATATCAGATGATCTATTGAATGAATGAAACCTGATGGAATTATTTTTTCCAGTTTACATAGTATTTCATCAAAAACATCTTCCAATATTCTTAGCATATCATAGTCTATTTTCATTATAGTAATGTCTTGAAAAAAATATGATCTGTCTCTTATCGATTCCCAAATAATAGAATTCAATAAACATCTGAATCAAATCTGCATAAGTCTTTCCATTATAATATGACAATCATGACTTCATAGTCCTGTAATATAACCACTCACAACACATCTTCCCAAATTGGAAGCCTAGCCATATGGAAGTCTTAAATCTTCATCCCACTAAGTAAATAGTATGTGATTATAATTAGAAAGTGTATAAGTTGCTTTAGGCTTTATTAACCTCTTTGGTCTGACATTTTCAATGAATTCATGTTCTGGTCACCGAAAATTTTGGGCATGTTCTATTCATGCCTTTATAGTATCTTTTGTCTTACCTGGTATATCCAAAAATGTATGAAATAATTTATCAAAACTTTTCTTGTGAATATTCATGACATCCAACATGTTTCAGACCAAAAAATCAGACCAATATGGAAGATCCCAAAAAATACGTCATTTTACCCAATTATGTTCATTCCCAAATCCATGAATTTTTTATTGGTTTACTGTTGGAAAAAATGTGATGGGAGGTAATGAATATACAACTAATTTATACTTTGTTCCTCAGCTAATTTTTGGGGTTCATCCATTTCAATTGTACCTTTTCTGAACTTAGATTTGTTCCTCTGAAAAGGATGATCAATTGGAAGAAATTTTTAGTGACGGTCAAAATAGTATGGTTTTTTCAATTGATGATCATGAAGGCTTTGTTGTCTTTAATAATTTAAGGACAGGATTTAGGACCATGTGTACTCCAGCTAGATAACTTTCCATATTCCCAGAAGTCACTAATCACCCACATCAATGCAGCTTTGAATATGAAATTTTGTTTTGTATCAACATCATATGTACAGAAACCATCACTCTACAATGAATTTATCTCATCCGTCAATGGTTTCAAATAAACATATATATTCATTTTCAAATGTCCTGAGATTAATACGGTCAATATGATATAGGGATCCTTCATCAACATCCATGGAGGTAAATTGTACAAGTTATAAAGATAGGCTAACATGAATACTCACTACCATAAGAACCAAATAGACATAATCCATTAGTAGAAAGATCCAATCTCACGTTTTGGGATTCTATGGAAAATGATGGATGCAGTTGGTCAAAATGATTCCATCAATCACCATCAGATGGATGATTCAAGATTTTCATCAGTTGAAATCTTGGTTTTTTTCCATGACATCATTGATGTTGTGTTCTGAAAATTAAATAAATGTTGCAACCTGGGTCTATGGGGGAAATATCTTATCATTTTTTTTGGAAATGATCCAGACATCCCTTGTTGAGCTTCTTTATAACATGATTATTAACATGTGGGACAACTATTAAATGAATTATTTTTACTAGAATATAAGATGCACTCATTTGAACATGCATGAATCTTCCAATAACTATGGGCCGGATTACGAACCATCCTCTTGGTCACATAGTAATTTTCAAGCAACAAATTTCCTTCTGGTAATAGTTTTTTAACCAAAGAAAATATATAATCAATACAGTTGTTTGACATTACATTATCTTATTTAATAGCCACACATTTTTCAATCACTTATAATTTTTTTTTTCACAACTAGGATATAATGCATCCTCGACAGACTTCAACAACTCATAAAATATTGATGGTTCCAACACAGGAGTTAAATTAATATCATCTTGAGTTTCAGTTTGTTGAACATATTGACCTGAAACACAATGTACAAAATTTTGAAACCATAGTGGATCCAGAATAAAGTTACTGGTATCTTCTCTAGAAATGTGTTCACCATGTTGATACCAAAAAAATATTCTTTTTGAGAACCAAATTTCAATTGATTTCGCCAACCTTGTCAAATATGTGAACATTATCATAACTCATTTTTTACAAGGACACTTTATTGTGACTTCTGAAACATATTCTAGTTTTGATGATGTAAATGATAATAAAGCTCCAACAAACTCAATATATATAGGATTTAAACATGAACCATTTGGATTTATTCACTGATTTATCTAAGTGAGATCATCTAATAATTATTTTTCTCGACTTCCAAATTCCATATTTTTCTACAAAATATAAAATCATTACTATTTTTGATTAATATTAAATTATAAAAACACTATATGAAAAATGATAAATAATTACAAAAACATCTTAATAATTACCATCACTTATAGGAGATGCAACTTCCAGTTGATTGATAGATCCTCTTTTGTTTGACGGTTCATTTACATGCATCTTTCTCATAGAGAAAACAAAATAACGAATATCCTCAGGGGAACACATATTCCTTCTTATATATACCAGAATGAAAATGCGTACCTCTGAGTATATTCTTCAATGTGATTTCTCTGTGAGAAATTTGAAATTAAGTGAGTTGTCGGACAAAAGATCCCCCTTTTCATTGACGAATCATCTTCTTGGAACTTTCACCACTTGAAAACATTATGAAAAATGTGGTCCAACAGAAGCATATTGAAACATGTGCACACGAGATTGTATATTCATACATAGAAGCATACATTTCATAATTTATTGAGTTAGCGAATGATTGAAGGAGAAGATTCATCGAGAAATTGGAGTTCTGTCAATCCACTCGAAATTGTGATAAGTAATTACAAGTTATTAAAATTTATACAATTTATTTTCTTCCTAAGTGTTCTTATTTATTAGAAATTATAACTAATTGTTACTAATTATTACTTATTGTTAATAATTATTACTAATTGTTGCTATTTGATACTAATTCTAACTAATTTTTATAAATTTTTTCTAATTTTAACTAATTTTTACTAGTTGTTAATAATTCTAAATATTTATTAATAAATAATCCTAATTATTCCTATTTATTCCTAAATATTTGTAATTATTCCTAATTATTCCTAATTATTCATAATTATTCTGATTATTCCTAATTATTTCTCATTATTCTTAATTATTCCTAATTATTCGTAATTATTGCTAATTATTGCTAATTATTATTAATTGTTCCTAATTGTTTTTAATTGTTCACAATTGTTACTAATTTTTCCTAATTTTTCATAATTGTTCATAATTGTTCATAATTGTTCATAATTGTTCCTATTTGATCCTAATTATTGAAATGTGTTCCTGTTTATTCCTATTTGTTCTTATTTGCTGCAATTTGTTCCTATTTTTTCCTATTTGTTCCTATTTGTTCTTATATTTCTACGTGTTCCAGTTTGAAACTATCTGTTCATATTTTATCCAAATTCTTCCAAATTCTTCTTAATTCTTCCTAATTTTTCTTATTTATTTATAATTATTATTAATTATTCCAAATTATTGCATATTATTCTTAATTATTGTTAATTTATCCTAATTATTCCTAATTATTCAAAATTATTCCTAATAATACCTAATTATTTCTAATTATTCCTAATTATTCCTAATTATTACTAATTATTCCTAATTATTCCTAATTATTCCTAATTATTCCCAATTATTCTTAATTATTCCAAATTATTTCTAATTATTCCAAATTATTCATAATTATTACTAATTATTCATAATTATTCCTAATAATTCCTATTTATTCATATTTATTCCTATTTATTCATATTTATTCCAATTTATTCTTATTTATTCCTATTTATTCCTATTTATTCCTATTTATTCCTATTTATTCCAATTTATTCCTATTTATTACGAATTATTACTAATTTTTACTAATGATGACTAATTATTACTAATTATCCCTAATTATTTCTAATCATTCCTAATTATTCTCAATTGAACCCCACGTCGCAAATATCCTCTAGGATGGACTATTTGCGACACCAAATAATCCCGTTGCAAATAGCCCATCGCAAACGCATTTTTCCCTATAGAGTATCATGATTTCCGTTATCATTATCCCACGATGAATAATAAACATATTTAGAACATGGATTTCCTTAAAATATATTAGAACTATGTTCTCATAGTGTTCCCCTTAAAACATAAAAAATCTTTAAAAATCTTCAAATATTAGATATATTTAGACAACTTATACTACACTGATAAATTTTTTAACTGTTTTTAGACATTACCATTTACATAATTATAAATTAGAAACCAAAAGATCATCTATACATTGAGTTGTTGACATTTAGAAAGAATAAAATGTATCTTATGATCAGAAAGTGTGGACTTTGGACATTGTTAGTCACAATCATGGGGATTGGGATCACAATTAATCTATTACTTATATACCATTAATAGATAAATGAAAATTATTAATGTCATGGACCCTCATGTGTAATTGAAAACAATTCAATTTTTTCTATGTTTGGAACTACTGATGTTTTTTGAGAACATTCTCAGTATTTTATAGTCTTTAAAATATGTCAAAATTAAAATGGGAATGTATAAATGGATGGATGAATGTGATGAAATATTTAAGGTCCTCAGAAGTAGTCCAATAAATATATATTTACTCCCACTACAATCATTTTGATATGATTTGTGATATATAATGTTTCATCAAATAAATGCATGGTTTGTTTACTAATGAAAAAATATTAAGATGTAGCATATTCCATTTGAATGATAATGATAATAGATAAGTCATTTTGAATGTAATATAATGAGTAAGAATCTATGATATTATCCTTGAGGATTTTGTTTGACGACCTATATAGCAAGATGAGATACAAATATACATATCATATGATTCTAAAGTGTATACTAATATATAATGAGTTAAACATTTATAAAAAATATGGGGTGAGATATTCATGGACTAAAACATATATAAGCTCTATGGTACATTAATAGAAAACAATTTAACTAAATATTATTGAATAAATCAACATGATATACTTTACATTATGATGTTTACGAAAGAACTCATCTGCATGGAATTTAAAATGATGAATATGGAAATCATAACAGAAGGGAATAAATCATATATTTCATAAATTATTTCCCAGCCATCGATCCCTGATATGATCAATGATGCACAAAGGAATATATTTATATACATACCCACAATAAATGGTGGAAATAATAATAGGTGAAAATCATCATGTATTTTACCTCAATTAAGATTGTATTATTTAGTTTGGGTATATTGTTTTTCTTCCAAAATCACCTTGGATAAATAATGTATAGTTTTTTATTTCTCAAATATAATATTTCTCCATCATCCATGGAATTAAAAAGATGCACCATGTTCATTGGTATATATTTTTAAAAAAAGATGAATATAAAGGAGTACTAATTGATGTGATTTGAATGTTATTAATTTAATATATATAGAAATACGTGAAATCTCATGTTGAAACCATTATCAATAGAAACACAGTTATGGGATTACATCATATTGTAAATTTTCACTGGAATCATGAATACATAAAAATGAGGTAATGCGATATGGGATATGGTTGATTGAGTATCCATGAATTATGTCTTCATATGTATTCCAGAAGATTTCACTCTTTATCAACATTGAAATATGTATGCAATAAGTGGTGACTGTATATATGGAACCACATTTAATCATCATTTATCATAATACTATATTCACATAAAAATTCAAAATATGTTATATATATAATCTCTCATTAAAAAATCGACTTTCATTAATTCCTCTCAATCCCCACTTGATTGAAAATATTTATAGAGAATGAAAACGCATTAGTATATGATAACAAAATTCTAAGTGGAATTTAATTATTGGTGGACTAAACATATCCCATTAGTAAATTTTTCATACTACAATTTATTTCACTTATGAATTAAAATGGTTCCTTATAAAACAATATATATGAAGTTATATATACAACCTACTTGTTGAGATGAATTTGGTGAAGTATGCCTACGAGCATGTACCCTAGTGGTACAAGCTCCTGCTTGGCATCCAAAATACCCATGATCAAATCTAGGGAGGTAATAATTTCTGGTGTACTATAGCATCACTGTATGAGTGCACTGTAGTAGTACTCTAGCAGTGGAGGCATTGCAGCAGCCCGACTACTCTAGAAGTACTATTCACCGAGGGTCTCTTTGGGCAAAAAATATGGGCTTTCAAGCCATGTATTACTGACACTTGGCCTTTTGCCTTCAAGATTTGTAATGGGTCTCCCTTTACCAAGTCTAAATTGGTCGTTTCATTAAATAATAAAATGAGGCTTTGTCCCCAACCTTTAAAAAAACAATTCGGTGAATTAAGGCTAATTAGACCTAATCTTCTATAACATATGATTTAGAATGATCAATTCATCCAAAAACATATAAATAGATCTCATAATCAAAAATGATTTTTGAAAATGAACATCGAATGATCTTGATATTTGATTTTATAATTTTTTTTTCTATAAAATATCTCCTAGAATACATTCAAGATGTTCGGAATGAATGAGAAGATTCTATCTAGGTAAATTTGGCACATTTCTACACCTAAATGGCCCGAAGTCCATCTTTTGATATTTTATTATGGATAATCCACCTTTTAAGGGTTGAAGGGGAACTCGTACATGACCAATAGGCCCGTTGCACAAGGCCTGACATCACCTGCAAAACATGTCCTGAAGGCCAAGAGGAATACCACATCCAATAAATAACTCATAGGCCCATCCCACTAGAACTGCCCCTCCCTATATTATGTATCATTGATCTCCAATCTCTTAAAATTTCATTTATTATTGTCTTGAATTGGCCCATACAACGCTCCATGGTTCCTGGTCCTGATGGTGGTTTCCATAACCCCTAAATCTTTCAATCTGAGTAGCTCTCCTTCTAGTGACTACTGTTGTGGCTCTGATATTCTTTTGAGGCCTTGTCAGTGTGAACTGGGATCGTCCATGGTCTTTCTGACCCAATAGACCTATGGCATGAATGTTTTGATGGCCCAATGGCCCTTGAGACCTGTAGGACCAAATATAGTGCCTACTCTGTAGTCTTCTATAGTACAAATACTATCCCTGCTACACTACTACTAATTTACCAATTGGAATATTAATGTATTAGTTGAAATATTAAAATGACCTGTACGAATAGTAAACTGCCCATTGGGAATAGTAGCATAACTATTCGAATAATAATTTCACCGAAAAATAATAATATGTAATTTAATAATGTTACCAAAATAATTGGGAAAATTAAAATATTATAATACCATAATATATATATCATGATTTTAAAAACTAGTAGAAAAATATAGGAACATTGAATTGATGAATTTTAATATATTACTAGATAATAATAGTTTTATATTAAAATTATATATTACTGATAGTAAATAAATTATTTTGATAAAATTAATCAAATTTCATTAATCTACATATTGAAATCGTCTAAGTGTGATTTTTGGAAAATTTCAGAAAAACTTCATTTTTAGGTGAATTGAAAAATTATAGTTTCTAACACCGATGTTTTTCAAATTACATCATAAATTATCAAATAGTCTACAAAAAAATTATATAATTATTTTATTGACCAAATTTTTTAAAGTAAATAAAGATTCATTTTAAATAATAATTTTTTCCAAATCTAAATATATATTTTAATTTTATAATGTCAAATGTATTTGATTAAAATAAATTTTTCCACTTTTCCTGATTTAATAATGATTAATCGTAAAAATACATGATAAATGTTTTTGAAAATACTTGTGATAATGTTATTCAATACAGATGTAGTTCCTAATAAAAAAAATATTAATATAGAAATTTTTACTATGGATTTAATATTTTTCTTAATAATATTACTACAAAATATCAATCATAAAATGTATATTTACTATTTCATGCATCCATTGAAAATACATGTAATATCCACTTAAAAGATACATTTCTCACCCTAAATACCCTCTATTATACCCCTTATATTCCTCAATTAAATTCTACTATAAACTAACTTGATGCAACTGTGGAGTTCATTGCTTTTGAGATAGAGCTACACCATGAAATGATTAATTTACTATCATTTTCACTTATCAATTTACATTTATATTAATTTTTATAATTATATTCCACCCCTAATAACTTAATAATATATTACAAGAATGTAAATACTATTCTAATGGTGTAAATATACTTTATTTATTTACAATGTATTTATATTTAATAGTTCTCTATCTCCCTTTTTCGATAATAAATCATTAACAGGTAGTGAACCGCTAATAATTATATCTCTAACATCTTCAATATAATAAAACACATATATAATCATAATAATTTTTTTATGATAATGAAATTTAATAATATATTTATTTTAATAATCTGTAATTAATTCTTCTTATGAATAAATGACCTTTAGAAAACGAAGAAATTAAAAAGATTAAGATATTATTAGTTCATATATTATATAAAATAATATCACCATTGAAAACGAGAATTATGTAATGTGATAAAAATGTTATAATTGATCATGGGTGAGAAAGGAACATAATTACCATTTTTTCCACGGTTTAATAAACATCTTTTTATTATTTTTAATGTGTAAAAGAGGTAAAATAAATTAATATTTTAGTTGATAGGTTTTTGGAATAATTTTCACTTTTTTAGAGGTTAGTAATTATTTCACATTAATTTTTAATTTATATTATTATATCTTTGTTACTATTTCCTGTCTAATGTAATTTCATTCTCTTTATGGGTATAAACATTTTTTTACTTTTTAATGAATATTTCGAATAGAAATATACAGATTTTTGAAAAAGAAATGAGTTTTTTCAAACATATATTTGACTCATATTTTGTTGTTTTTATCATAAAAAAATGTAAATATATTTAAAAATATGATATAAAATTTTTATTTGAGAATTTGAATGGTTTTTAAATAATTTATGATATTTGGCGCCCTTATTAAACTCATTTCATTCCATGGGTGTATTTCATAAATTTGATTGTTATATATTCTTGTTAGATTTGACAGTCATTATAATTAGTATTTTATGATTTTATTGGTGGGAATTTAATTATTTATCCCTAAAATTACTTGGTTAATGTGATATACCTAATGAGATTATGATTATTTCACATGAAAATGATTCTAGCATTATTCCAAATTATTTTGTTACGATCTATAGATATATGTTATATAAGAACATAATGTTATCATTTTTCAAAAAAAAGAATTCTTTTAAATGTAATAAAAATATATTAATTTATATCAATTCATAATTCCAAAAAATATTGATATATAACTGAATGAGATAATATATAATATCATTAATTTTATTATTTATACATATTATAAGAAAAGTACTTCATAATCATCCATTAATCATATTAGTTTAATATTTGGTTATTTTGAAAACCATGGATGATCATAATAACTTTTTTAATGGTATAATATCATATAAATATCTAAAAATTGTTTTATTTGTGTTATTATTATTTAATCCCTACAAAAATGCAAAAAATTAAGAAAAGACCATTCTTTCATTCCGAATCACCAAAACATTGACATCAAGGATTTTATAAAATGGATCATAACAAAATATTATATAAAATGAAAATATAGACATATATTCAATGATGTAACATCAATTATAGTTCCAAATATTATATATGAATGATATAATTTTAAAAATAATTGATTAAAACACTATTATTAAACTATTTAAATTGGAGAATGATTACATACACACAATATGGACAATACATAAAATATTTATAATTGATATATAACTAATTATAATGAATGTAATTTAAAAAAGGTTTTAGTTATTAATAGGTTTCAAGGGTTTGTGTATAATGAAATTAATTTTATCATTATTGAAATTTTGTGCAGGTACGGAATGAATTAGTATTGAGGTAAGGGTTTAAATTTCTAGTTCCTCTATTTCTAACATGTTTCTTATTCTGAACCTATTATCATTTATATAGTGTAAGAAATGAAAATTCAATATATCTTATAAATAATTATATTATAGTAGAGCAATTTGATTTTTTATTACAAAACTCCAAATTTAGATTTCGTTTACTATGATTTCACTCGAGTCAGAATAGTTCTTTATCTGAAACATTAATTCCATGAGACATGATTTTTTATTCCCATTTTTATCTATTGATTAATGTATTCCCATATCATTGAAAAATATTTATCACATATATTTTTCATGGATAATAATTATCCATTTAAGTTCATAATCAGCAATGGTATTTCAATGAATTACTACATCATAGTATACCTTTTGAAATATTTCATACCCATGTTGCATGTAGCTCATATTGGATACTGATAACCCATCCCATATTTTAGTGATTTATATTATTTAATCAGGAATTTATATCATCAAATCATGAGTTCTCTAGAATTAATATATAACTCTATGGGAATTTATCTTCTTATATGGGGAAAATCAATTTAATAAAAAATAATGAATTGTTACTCAATAATTAAACT
Source organism: Viscum album (assembly GCA_963277665.1). Lineage (NCBI taxonomy): Eukaryota > Viridiplantae > Streptophyta > Magnoliopsida > Santalales > Viscaceae > Viscum > Viscum album. Next base: position 195,446,048 of record OY728121.1, on the reverse strand, counting down.
CATTTTTGGCGGCATCTAATTTTCATGATTTTAAAATGATTATTACACGTTCACTTTAAATTTTTCCAAACTCTAAACATATACAAATAATATACCTTATATGAACTAATTCATTTATTAATAATTAATTTTTTATAAATGTATTGTTTTTCAATGTGTTTTCACATCACAATTTGATAATGTTCGTGGGATGTGTTTTGTGACATTTCATTTCATATCAATGTTAAAAATATTATCTAAAAGAACTTCTATGATTTCAAATTCATTTACCCTTTAATTTATAGAATTATATACCCTATTTGGTTTTTTGGATTATTTTTACTAAGAAAATTATATTTTGGGGGTACGAATTCATAGTTGTAAATTGTTATATTCTTGATCCCTTCTTATATTGTACAATAAAATAATTCTATTAAAAGGATATATTTCATATATTTTCACATCCTTATATGATTTATTTATTATAATTATGTAATGTTGGTATTCAACTATCTTTCTTATTCCTTTTAATGGTCCATGATGAATATTTTCATTTTATCGAGATATGAAAATGCATTTTCATTTCACATGTCATTATTTCGGTATGGATGATTATCAGAAGGTTTAAAGTGTATTGTTTTTTCATCCAACTTCATATTTATAATAGTTTATGGTAATTTTATATATTTAAATAAAATAGGGTAAATATTAATGGAAATATATTTTGTATTCCAAAATGAATGACTCTTGGTATGATGACACTTTAATTTTTTACAATCCTCCATCTTCTACTAATGAGTTATGATAATTTTATCCCTCCAATAGACAGTGTAAATTTATTATCATATCATATGTTATTATTAGAATTTAAATTATCATTCCAAAAGGATATCATATGTTATATTATATATTTTCTTATATTAGAAATTAACTATAATATATAAAGTGATAGGTGTGGCCAGAAATTGTATTTCAGCATGAAGGATCGACTGATATCATAAAAAAAAATAATTGGATTTGTTTAATATCACTCACAATATCATTATTATTTTACATTTTAGAGGGCCTTGAAATGATATTTATTGTTCCGAAATTATGAAATCCATCATTATTTGATCAGTCATTATTATTATCATTGTATTCAATTATTTTCACTTATATTGAAAGCCCTTAGTTTCAATTGACTGTAAAATTATTTAGATTATTTTTCATTTTGTATTATGAATAAAATGATAGTTCTTTCGAAATACTAAAATAATATTTTACCATTATATTAATTATTAATGAATCCTTTTTTTAATATTTCCCCCGTGTTATGATGAATTTCAGTACACACGAATTTCTTATATGTATTAATATTTTATAAGAAATTGTTAGAGAGTAATATTATTAATTATGGATTAATTTAGTTAATATATAATGTCTAAAATGTTTTTTTATAAAAATATCATAGGATATGATATATTTATTTCATTCAATCACTAAATATCTAAACTGTAAGGGTATTTGGAATGTTTTTTTAATATTTTGTTTACGTTATTTAATTAAGTGATTGTTAATATTAGGATTCTATCATTGGTATCAATGATAGTCATTAATCCTTGGGTTTATGATGCTAGATATATGTGTGATAGTTATGGAAATCATACTTGATAAGTCATCATGTACAAATATTGAGGTCACTAGGCAGTCCTTGTCTAACCAGGGTAAACCCCATCCAATGTATTTGACACTTTGTTTTCAGTAATATATCATTACTGGCCTTGTGTAATATAATAAAAAAATGACTCATTTGTTTCACAAATATTTTTTTCTTTATTTTTAACCTCTATCAATTAATAAATAATGTATTTGAAAATATTACCAAATAAATATAAAATTTGAAAAATAATTCAAATTATTCTTTATTATTGTATGTCCGATTAAAAATATGAACGACATATTATTACATCTTCAGTAAAAATTACAGAGTTTCACCAAAATCATATCATGCCACTTGTATTCCTTGCACACCTACCACCCTCACAATATTCCATTGTTATATCAAGGATAATCCCAGTTATTTTTAAGATATATCATCCTCTAATTAAGGACTATGCCACTCTAATATACTATGTATATTGATTTTCCCCCAAATTTTGTATTCACTACCACATAGTAAATTTGGGTGTTGATCACATGATGTTGGTGTAGATGTATTCTTTAATGTTAATAAAATTTGAAAAAAATTTCCTATCACAGAATTACTAAGAACTCAATACGAGGTATACCATTATAACAATACAGTTAGACATATTTATTACAATGTAAATATTAATTTTTTCTTCCCCTATATCTAAATCCTCACCTGGTTTATATAATGTGACGCTATAAATAATACATAATCACACACCACATCCTCTAATAAATAGAACTTCTACTCTATTGAATATTTCCACATGCATGTTGTGGTCACTGACCACTTTCAAATTAGGTTAATACACATCAACATATCTAGAACTAAACATATACGAAAATAGAATTCTCCCTAACCACTGACACAAATACAATCTATTGAAACATCCATCCCAAAACACCCCAAACCAATATCTATAGAGAAACTATATGAAAATTGGTAAATTTTATCTCTGCTAACACCAAATGTTTCTCCCATGATATAAAAAATTTGAAGAAATATTTTAAAAAATATCCTCATATATCATTATTATATTCCCATAAAACCCACCAATCAAAATATAGTTTTTAATACTATTCTTTACATGTGTACCAAAAAGACAATAAAAATCATTAAAAAATGTATATAATTGAAAAAAATTATCGGGTATGATTCCCATCAACATATTTGGATATTATATAATATCTATAACATATCTCATACCAAACTAATCAATATGATAATCAAATTGGATTGGAAATAAATTTGAATGTTTTATCAACTAATCAAAATCACCAATAAAACTTCACTACTATAAAGAGATCATAGTTACCCTATCACAATATCTCTTGTAACCACATTCCATTTCCTATGTAGAATTACCAGTTTTAATGAATATTATTAGATAAATGGGGCATTATATGAAGACAATTATTGGTTATATGAAACAACAAAATCCCTTTATATCATTGTTCATCCATTTCTATGATTATATCTTGTAGGTATGAAAATATATCTTGGTAAAAAACTAGGAAAAAAATTTCTAAAATATTTTATATTTAATGGCAGCTCCTTACGCATTATTTTTAGGGAGATGAATCCTACTTAAAAATATTTATACCTATAATCATCTTTGTCCCAGTATGTTGGTTTCATTATAAAACACTAATATTTTATATATATAACCGTTTATGTAAAAAAATTAATTGTATTTTATCATCCCTTACAAGAAACATTAGTTATTAAGAACATAGATATATTAAAATTTTATATCAATTCCATTAAATTGGATTTTTAAACTATTTATAATAAATTTATGAAATAATAATACAGGTTTTTAATAATTCATGATTGTTGATTAATGTATAATCAGTATGTATTCAATTTTAAGTATATTACTTATATTTGTTAAAAATACATTTCCTTCATAGAATGTTTTCACATCATTATATGAAATAAGGATTAATCATATCTAGGAATCAATTGAATTTTTTTCAATAATTTTATTAATTCCATAATGTAAAAATTTGGTTGGGGATTATATTTATAATTTTCCTAAAAAAATTATTTTTCCTTCAATAGTGATAAATATATAATTTTTTTAAAAAAAATTGTTCAATTTTAGGTAAATTTATTATTATTATTATTATTTGATACTAAATTAATATAAATATCTTCAAATTATAAATAATAAAAATAATTATGAATGAAGCTTCAACGTACATTAATTTCAAATAAGATAATATTTGGGCAGAAAAAACATTCTAAAAAAATGTTTTATCTTTGATATTGAGTTTTAACATAATAATTTAATTTAATATGTATTTAATAATGATTTGTTGATATTAAAATATAAAAAATTCAATTTAATATTTAAATATTATTTTAATGTTTTCCAATGAATGGAAATGAGTTCTAATAATTTTTATGCTTTGAAATTCATTTGTGAAATGTGGGGTTTCATTACAATTTGCCAGCATAATTAAAATCAAATTATAAAACTTGTGAAAATTAACCCTAGGAAATTGGGTTCTATATTCAGAATCTTCATAAATAATATAATTTAATAGGAAAAATTAAATTTTCTCTTATTGTGAATATAAAATACATTAAAATTACATCAGTACAGAAATTGATAAAATAATTTTACTAGGTGGGTTAAAACATTAGATAAAGATATCATCTCTTTGTAATATTTTAAAATTATTATTATATTAATATTATTAAAAAAATATCCACCATTTAATCCATATCTAGTTGTTGAAACTACCATTGAAATACATAATTAATTAGGGAAATATTTTAATGAAAATCTTGTTCATCCCTCCCCTAATATATAATGGGGAATATATTCTCCTTACTTTGTCACATAATTTGGGACATCATGATAAAACAAAAACATGATCTAAAACACCATTAATTATTATCTTCTTCCTAGAGGTCCATGTATTCTAATAATATTAATATTTCAAGGATTAATGAGTTAACCAAAGGCGGTCATTCAATGGAGTTGTAGAGATATTAACCATTCCCGTTCAATTTAATGTCTTATTGTAATTCATTAAACCAACTATTAAAAATGAAAAATATATTATTATTGTATCACTAAAATTTTAAGAATTTTTTAGGATGATGTAACATCCATTTAACACCACTTGTCAATCCAATGTGGGAATAAATTATTTCTTGTGTTAAAATGTGGACTACATGTTCCATATTGAGGTATTACTCATTTCCCACAACCATCATTCATGGTTATTCATAATCAATGATTTAATTTCTTTATGTGATTTATTTTTATAAAAATTTATATTTAAATCATTACTAATATGTACATTTATTTCATTCTATCCATCAAGAAAATGAATATGTCACTCTTTCGTAGATTTGGATTACCATCTCCATATTATGATATAGTAAATTTTTGTCAACACTTTATATGGATTAATATAGATATATATATGATTAATATATATGAAATTAATTTCTTGATTAAAATAATATTGATGAAGGATCCAAGATTAATTTAGAATGAGCATCACCTCAAATTAAAACCAAACATTATAAGTAAAATGATTATACTCCAGAAGATAAATATAAAGAATGGAAATTAAATAATGAGAGATAAGATGTAAATAAATTTTATTGTAGTTTAGGCATGAATAACGTACTATTACATAAGTCTAATAAATTGATATTTATTATAACGATGTATATAATGGTTTTGAAGAATGGAAGACTTATGGTATGAGTTTCATATCAATTTAACCTCATAGATATATGTTTTAATTGTATGAACAAAATTTCTAATTTTTATGGTGTATATAATATAAAATAAATTATATGAAATACAATATAATTTATGTCAATGGATTTATATATAAATGATTTTTTATTCTTCTAAAAAATTTCATGCATTTCTAACATCATAATGGTTATTTTAAAAAAATTCATTGAGTCATGAATCATATTACACCCTAATATTATTTTATAAGGTGTATTTTATCATTTGGACCCATGCACCAAATACTAGTGCCATGAACTAGTCGGTCACATGACCTATGTTTCACCTTCCCATATTCCATAAGATATGGAATAATAGTGAGGGCCTAATATGAATCATGTGGATACTATACACATTATATCAATGTATCCTGACTATAGAAATAGACCATGAATAAAAAAATTATATAACCAATAATCAAGGCAACTAGTATAACATGATGACTAATATAAGAATACATGACCCAATAGAAAAACATTGATATGTAATATCTGAAATCTATCATGTATGCATTGAAAACCCATAATAAATACACACTAACCATCCAAAATGGGTATCGAAACTATATATGGTTCCCTAATCAGTGCCCCATAAGGAATCCATATACCATGGGGATCCTCGCCTTATGAGGGGCTGCAAACAAGAAGTCTCTTTGGTTACTAATCTGGTAGCCCAAGTACATTGTTAATACTACTCAGTAGCCCAACAACAATGGAAACTATATCAATTTCAATTCAATATAAATGTACTAAATAGTATTAATAATAATTACAATCAATATGGTAAAAATTTACATATTCAATTATTATATATTAAACCGTAGAAACCCCCCAGGTTCTCTTGGACCCCTAAACCATCAATAACTGGTTAATATTGTTCTGAAGTCTAAAACATAATACATATTCAATTAAAAAATCATTATAACGCATGGGATAACATTTCCAATTTTATTCCATTTCAAAAAATTATCATTTGCATCCATAGATCAATTGAAATCTCAGGGGAGTATAATATCATTTCAAACACACCAAATGGTATTTTGAGAATCTTCCACCATACCACACTACACTGTCACTTGTGTATTTGGATCCCCAGTCCCTATACCACAATTTCTCTCACATATGAGTATATGTAGCCTCATTCCCTTACCCATAGTCGTTTATCACATACGGGTATTTTCATCCTCAATCTCTATCGCATTAAAATTTGTTACATATAGGTATTGGGAGAATCAGTTTATGGATCCCACTCATTTATAACATATGATTATTTTAAGCATTAGATTGTTACAACGTATCATTTATCACATAGGTGTATATGGATAATCCTTACATGTCTCACACTCATGTATCAATAAATTACACATATATAACATCAATCACATCATTCAAGGTTAATCAATGTTAAGCCTCATATCATATTTAACATAATGGATAACAATAAATGATAATGTAAACATAAAAATGAATTAATCACATGGAATACTATATAAAATTAACCATTAATCTGTTATCCAAAATTTTCCCATATTACATATTAACCCATTATAGTTAATCCAACCATCATAATTTCCATTTTAAATTAATTAATAATCTTATGAATTGACCAATTAAAAAATAACAAATTTCATATCAATTCATCAATACCATATTTAAATAAATTAATCAACCAATTCTTCAAAAAAATACCAGTTTTATAATCATAATTTTCAACATCAATTATCCAATGATCACCTCATCTCATATTCACATGGATACTTAATTGTACAATTACATGATTCCATAATTTTTAAACAATTGATTTATTCAATGAAAGAATCAATTATCAATTTTTACAATTTTAATTACAAAATTCATACCCACAATTGGAATTTATATCTATGTGAATTTACTTTAGACAACCAAACTCGTGATCATTGGTGGACACAATGCAATGAAAATCCCTAATTGGTGAAGAATAATCAATATCACAATAAAGAACATGATTTATATCCAAAAACTAAATCCAATTTCAAATGAATCAATATACCTAAATGAATTATCTAAATCCCCTATGACGAAGGAAAGATATCCACTTTTAATCTAGAAATAGAGACATGAGGGAGATAAACATAATCTGGAAGAAATGATATACACAGAGAGGTGCATATACTTTAATCCCTATATTGATTCATTAATAATATTATTTAAGAGCCTTATGAATTAATTTAAATGCCTCTATGAAGTATAATAATGATCTTGGATCAAGATGGGTTAAATATGGCCGATGTTCAAGGGGTTCATCAATTTTAAGCCAATTTTCATAATAATTCAACAGGCACACTGGGTTTCCTAGGAAGTGGGGCATGGTTTTTTATACCATGCACCAAAACAATTCCCTATTTTTAGGGGGTTCACATTTATTCATAAAATAAAACATGGTTTGAAAATTCATGTAACAACTTGTAATCCCTCTCTTTATGGGGTTTCATTGTTTTTTTGGGCAAGGCCCCCGATTTGGAAAAAACATGGGCCAACTATGCGATGCATATAAACCTCATAAGACCTCCTGATATCAAAAAATGCACGCATTATAATACACAATCAAAATATATTGAAAAAGGAATAATATTAGCTGAATATGAGATCATGACATATTGAAAAACTCTCATGATATTACAATATCCCAAACATATAACATCTAATCCTTGATATGTACTGGAAATGAACACTATGTTTCAATGGAAATATTGTTGGTCCACTTACCCCAGATATCCAACGCTCTATCACACATTTCATCTTTAACATTACCACGTTTCCCCAGTATATGATAGATAGACATGTACATTCTATATAACACATTATCAGCCTTATCCAACACATTTATTGAATGATCCTGAAAGAAAACATAATTTTAAAGATTAACATCACTAACCTCAATTTCATGAAAAGTGTTAGGGTGATAGCTACAAATATGTGATGCATGAAAGAAATAATTAACAGAATTATACTCTTTGTATGGTCCTGTCAGTATGAATGTAGAACAATTCCCTCCACAACCTCAAACTGTCTAACATACTGGGGTGCCATCATTCCCAAACATTTATTCCAACAGATAAACAAAATTATAGACACCCGGAATGAAACGTGGTCACAAATAATAATCTCAATGGTTCATTGATATCAATCATCATTTTAAATATTTATAATTTAAACTATAGACATTTTATTACCTATAAATATATCTATCTTGGATGTCTCATACACAAGACTTGGTCCATACAAATCTAACTCCACTATCTTCATCAAAGAATGAGGTGATACATATACTCTACCAAAAAAGACTCATATGGGTCCAATTTTACTCTTTCCTTGTAACTATTTTCATCGGGAAACTCAACGAGGGAAAATTGATTATCCCAACACCAACAAAAATTATGAACATAGGCTCATAGAATTTTCTCATGATCCTATATTATATGATCCAAAATCCCATTTTTATGTGGGTGGAATGTCAAACTCAATAAAACCTATGTTCCATGTTACTTCTGCAAGACCTAATAGAAGCATGTGGTAAAACAAGAGTGACAGTATAAAAATATATATACTGGCCCCATTGGAAGATGGATTATCTCCCAAATTTATTTATATCCAAACAAATACACTGAGAAAGTATCCCATATAGGCATTAAAATAACTACATTCTATAATCATCCCCCAACAACCTAAGTTGCATCATTATTCTATGGCATCCTTAGTAGTCCAACCATAGTGTCCATGGAATCTTCATCCAACTCCCATTGTATAATCAACAATAGTTGTAGTAAGGAACCACATTGTTTATGCACAACAATAATCCATTTATAGGTTTAACATCCTTCTATAAAACATATTGTCTCATATTTCATACATATCCACAAATACAATCGATGTAGGTCACGAAACAGTTTTTTAAAAACTACATTTTCTTCCAACATGGAGGAATAAAATTCTATCATTATCTCCTCCCACAATCCCGAATGCACATAAACATGATTCATGGCATAGATGATCTGATCCCCATATATTATCTACTATTATGTTGGTCCTAACCTAAAAAGACATAACCCAAGTAAAAAACACTGAAAAACATCAAACATATTATCTCTAATATGGATCAAAGTTGTATATTATTCTTAAATGATATGATAGCTATATTCCCCTGGAGATACTGAACTAGAACAATCATCTTAGCTAGAAAAATCATCATTTTCCTCTCCGGTCTATACTCTTAAACATCAAGAATTTGATTTTCTAGCACAATGTATTAATGAAATTTTTTCCCTTCCTATATTTATATTCTAGATCAAATATTAATGAATTAATATACTCAACCAGTCTAAACATCTATAAATTAGATTATTTGTAGGAGAAGATACATATTCAACTATTGTGATCATTATAAATAGTAAAATTCATCCCAATTATATAATTCCACTTAAACATTAATGAATAAACCACTAATTCTTATGGAAGGTCATGTGTATGGAAGTTCCGTTCATGTGGCCACAACTGTTGAGATCCATATGTCACAACTCGACCTCGCTAAATTAAAAATACTCTATCTCTAACCAAAAAAGAGTCCCAAAACACCATATACATCAAATTTGAATTGGGTATGATCAATATAGTTGTTGTTTTCAAGATATTCTTCTAATCCTAGAATGAATTATCAAATTATTTGGACCAAAAAAATTCGTCCCCATCATGTTCAAAACATAAATAGGTGCTCCCAATGTGGAAAATTCATATATGAAACTCCAAAAATATACATCTTTCCCAAAAAATATAAAAATGTCAAAAACAATTTATAGATTCTCCCAACAAAAAACTTCTTTGTAATTATCTACGTCTATAGACACACCATCCTCTAATATGATATTACCCAATAAGTATATTTGATCAATCCATAATTGATTCTTAGGTAGCCTAGAATATAACTAATGCCCGCTTAGTGTATGTAGGATGATTTTTAGATGATTGCATTTATATTTATTAGTGTTGTAGTACACTAAGATATCATCCACCAAAACAAATACAAATCAATCTAGTAATGGATGGATGATTTAGTTCATCAAGGTAATAGAAAAGGTAGTTTCATTCGTCATAATGAATAAAAATATGAAGAACTAATATAGTCCATACATGATTCCATGAGATGTTTAACGCATATTAGAATGTAATACTCTAAACACATGGTACCTCAATCTCAATTCCATATTTGAGAGAACACAAACTCCACCCAACTAGTCAAATAGATAATATATGCATGGAATAAGATGTCAATTCTTCATAGTCATATGGATCGACATTCATTAATCAATACATATTAGAAAATTTCTATAATCATTCTTCACAAACAATACTGGAGAAACATAAGGAAACTTAGTGAGATGGATAAAATCTTAATCTGACAAGTCATCCACCCAAGTCATCGTCTCTGAAAACTATATTGTTTTCATTTTTATGGTGGAATGAAAATTGTGTCATCTCCCTTCATGAGATCAATCATAATATAATTGTATCCCTCATGTGGAAGCCCCTATAAGTCCTTAGGAATAATGTCCTAGATCAAGTCCACAATGGGTGGATAAAAATCTTATTTCACACCACTGTTGTCTATCAACATGGCCAATGATCTCCTTCAGTTTCTTATTAATAGGCCATGAATAGATGGCCATAATATCATAGTCCCATAAATGAATATAGTTATCACCATAAGGAGACATCAATTTCACTCTCTTCTAGTAATAATAGATTTGTGATCAGTATGATAATTATCCGTCTATACCCATAATTAGTTAAAAGCCGAACATATTCAAAATTTCATGATCCAAAATAAAACAATACAATAAATCCTCAATAAAACCACCCTTTCATAAATATTTTCCTTTTGGATGTACTAATAGAGGTGTTTCTATCATCACAAACATGCTTATGAACTCCACCATCAAGATAAAACTATTCACATTTTGTTATTAAAATAAACAAATATGAGGGACCATCATCAAATAAGGAACTATAATGCGTAGAATCTGCAAGAAGAGAACCAATAAATTTTTATGGTAAAAATAAGTTATCTAGAAGTGTAGTTTTAACAACATCGGACTGTATTTCCCCTCTTCCAAGGGATAAAATCATAGTATCTTGAGATTCACTACATTACCAACACTTATAATCCTTCCCTAAATCATGAAATCCAATTCCTCGACCATAATGGCTAGTAGAACAATGACTACCATAATAATATAGTGTAGATGTTTCCCATCCGGAACTCTTCTTATGTAAATGAACCATATCAATAACCCTCTATAATGTGTTCCTACATAACAACAATAGATGTCCCATCATTACACAATCATGGAACTCTTTTGTGGGTCAAGAAACATGTCTAAGAATGAGCACTAAACAACCTCACAGGTGGACGATTGTTTGGGTAAGATAATGAGTAACTAATACATGCCCTTGGAAACTCTTATTTCCCCAATAATTTTCAATATATTCATATAAATGATTCCCACTATTAAAAGGAACATCACCTATCCTTCTAGAAGAAACCACCATTCCTCTATGGGAAGTTATTGTCAGGTTACCCTCTTATACGAGAGAATGGACCACCAACTCATCATTATTTTTTAATGAAATATTTTAACATAGGACTTAAGAACTCATCCATGTTCATCTTTTAAAATACATGAATTAGTTGGATGATCCCCTTCTAGAATAGGATAGATGAACTACAATTAATTATAACAACAAGCAATGTACATTACTTACATACTCCATTAGGACAACTGGATGATCATAGTATCCATCTCATTGATTATTGTATTTAGATAAATGTTCTTTATGAACATATCTTGGCTTTAAATTCCAACCATATTGTCATGCCATCTAGTTCGAGCCTGAACATACCACTATTGATTTTCTGATCCTCATAACATATATGTAGCTCACATTACCATATTCTCAAAAGATGCCTCATTATAGTTAGGAATATATTTTATGTACTCAATAAAAAAATGCTGTTTTAGGTCCACTATCTCCGGTGAGAGTTATAGGGTGTTGTAACTAAGCCTCCCATTTTATGTTAGACATATTATTCATTACCCACAGGGGCTTTCTACCCATAGACTGCATAATGTTAGAAATGTTCCCAAGAAAATTATTTCTAGCTCTCTCACCCAGCATAACTACTAATTCAAGATACACTTCTAAAGGATCATTTACATCAATAAACTCATGTTATCCTATCAAAAAACTTCATCATGGTGTAATAACATTAGAATTACCAACACATGTACGAGGGATCATAACAAAATATCATCACAACAACAAAAGATGTATTCGCATAATGCTTCTACAATTTATCCCACATATCCAACTACATGGTAAAAACCATCCAACTATCACTACACATAAAAATCATATATATATATATGGAATGGTTAAAAATTGGTAAAATCATCCACATTTTCTATTTATTCCATAAAATAGAATATATTGACATTTTTTTTCATTTTACAACTTTAATGTTCTCATTAAGTAACATTTTCATGAAAAATAAATTATTGAAGAATGAAAATAATCTTAATCGAACCAAATCATACTGAAACCCGCTTTTCATTGAATTTCAAAATTGATGCAGTTCATAAAATAATTCAGAGTGCCTTTAACAATGCATTCATTATCAACTCCCTTTACACTCCAGACCATAAATCCAATAATAAAAAATCATAGAATAAATATTCACATTGGACAATATTTGAATCACTCAAGGTAAAGCAACATCCAAGTACAACAAATCAGATAAAAAACTATAATAACACAAAAATTTTAATGATTTTATACTTGTAAATTGGTTAGCTACTCCCATGAATGAGCTCTTAACAATATCCCAACTCATCCTATAATTTTGTATTTCTCTTCCCAAATATTAAGAGATAAAAATAAAATAAAATTCTATTGATACAACTTTGTAACGTCTTGACCTGAGTTCCACAAAACAGTTCCCACAGGGGATTTACACATCACCTTAGACACACCTACCCATATTACATAGTTTTTCGACTACAAATATGGGGTTAATATAAATCATGGGTAGACTATTCCCTCTCTATCAAAGTATAACATGAGAAGAAACGGAATAAGAATAGCCAAATTATATCACCAAATACATGGAAAATCATTATCATAAGATGAATAAAACAAAAATATAATACCAAAACAAAAACATTATATATTTCATTCAATGTACGTTCCATGTTCCTATTGGAAAACCCAAACAATGGTACACTAAAACATTCATGAGGCTCCCAAAATCATGTATACTTCTTTCATCCATTCTCTATATGGACCAATCGATTAATCATTGGTACATTTCCCTATTCATGTATTCTGATCATGATGCATATTTAGGAACACACCAAGCATACTAAGTAGGGTGTGAGTAAAACAAATTTGGCCACCAACAGTGGCATTAGAGACAATAACCATTCTATATAACATTATGTATTTGTATAAGGAATAAATATAATAAATAAAGAAAATATATATGTATTTAGTTATTTATTTCATTAACAACATAAACCGTCAGGTTCTAGAGGACACTTTATATATCAATACATTCTACCATATGTTCCCATGTATGAACCATAACAAATTTTCAATTAAAAAATCATTATAACACATGGGATTTAATTATCCATTTAATTCTATTTTACATCCAAGTATTTAGGAACCATATCCATCTACCAATTCCAGGAGATAAAATGTCATGTCTAACACCCAGTTTTTATTTGGAGCCTATGTCCCTCACCAACAACTAAATATAACATGTGTATTTGGATCTTCAATCACTATCCCAAAAATTCTTCCACATATTTGTTTATTGGCCCTAAATCCCCATCCCACACTCATTTATCACATATGGGTATTTGGAACCTTAGTCCCCTTCCCACACTCATTTATCCCATCTGGGAATTTGATGAATAATGACAGATCCCTTGTTTTTTATTACTTCTTGGAATTTAGAGCATTAGTTTGTGTCCCACACTCATAAGTCACATTTGGGTATTTGCGGAATCAACACGTGTCATGCACATGTTTATTAGTCAATCACACATATATCACATCAAACACATAACTCATGGTAAAACAATATTAACAACTTATCCCATTTCACATCGTGGGTAACTTTATATTATCAAAAAAAATTAAATTTTTAAATCAAATAGAATCAGATGAAAAATTAACCATTAAAAATTTGAATTATTTATTCATATAACTAATTAACATATTCCGGATAATCCAAAATTCATAATTAACATTGTAAATTAATTCATAATCACAATAATTTACTTGTTAAAAAATAAAAAATATACAATCAATTCCATAATCCCAATATTCCATTATTTAAATAACCAATTAATTTAACCATATCTTCATATTTAATAATCAAAATCACTGAAATCAATTTTCCTAAGTTGATCATATCTCATTTTCTAATGGAGAGTCAATTAAATAATTACATCAATCCATAAATTATTTTATAAATTATTTTATTCAATTAAAAATTCATTTGTCAATTGTTCAAATTGATACTCGAAAACACATACATGTAATTGTAATTTAGGACAATAGGAATTTAATTTCCGACACCTACCATAAGATCGCTGATGGATGCTCGCCAATGGAAATAACCAATTGATGCATAAAAATCAGTGTAATGATGATGAATGATTTGTAGATCCAAATACAGTACACATTATCAATATAATCATGGTCAATCAAACCTAGATCTAAACCCACCAATATTGGTGGAAAACCATAACCTTTTTATAAAAAAATAGAGATCGGTTAGAGAGAAATATATTTAGGTAATAACCCCATACCATGATAGTTTTAGATCCATCAATCATTCCATGTAATCATCATTAATGTGTTTGAGAGCCCATGGGATTTGTTAGGGATCCACAAAAAACAAGATAAAAAAGTTGGCTTGAGTTGGGTCGACTTTGAGTGATGTATGGGTTTTGAGAATTTTAAATCCAGATTATGAGATAATAAAACCTGAATTCCTGATTTGTAATGCATGGTTAATTTATTTTTCAAACTATCCACCTAAACATTGTGCCACTTCTAGGGGTGGGGGCACACGATTACTCCTAAAAGGGTGAATATACAAAAAAACTAGGCACCATCCATGAAATCCATATCAGTATAATGTTTCATTTTTTTCAAATACATGATGAAATGTTTGGGAAAACCGTTTGCAACCATTCGCTACCCAAAACCTCTAAAAACATTTCACCCAAATAAACCCAATATAAATCATAACGAAGATATACCCAAAACATGGAAAATTAGCCCTTGAAAACTAGGTGAAAAAATATCTATAGTTGATATAGATCTTACGTGTATCTACTAAATAAGTGATAATTATTATCATGAGGATTAATATTGTCTAAATATATTATGTTCCAATTTCTTTTATTTCTTTCTTCAGTTTTAAAACTAAAAATTTAACACATTGTTAATGGTTCAATTTAAAAATCTCATTTTCATTATTATTATTTTATATCATAATTTTTTGATGATTAAATAAAATGAAATAAATATATGAGGAATTATATAATTTGTTCTCCTCAGTTTATTTATTTATATTTATTTACTGTTCATTTTATTCCCTTCATGTACACAAAATAATGAATAAATGTTTTTTAGTAGAATATTACACATTTTTCTCTTTGATCGAGATATTTTTCCTCGATATCCATATTTTCATTCAAAAAAATAATAATTGTTTTTTAAATGATAAAATTATTTATTATTATATTTCTTACACATCGTTGACATTATATAATTTTTTAAGGATTGGTCATGTCATTAATTTTTAAAAAGTGCTTTATAATTTTAACCAATAAGGTAATATGAATATTTTGATTCACCTATTCTACGTGATGGATTTAATGAAATTAAATAAAAATAATATAATTTCATTTTAATTTATATGCCTCATTGGTTCCTTTTAAATAATATTTTTTGACATAAACATTTAATAATTTTTTAAACTAATTAAGTGAATTGAAAATTAAACTTTATTTTCATCATATAATTGTTGTATATAGTCTTTAATGGAATTTTTATATAATAACATCGTTTTATATTTTTATTATATCATTTCGATATGATCTATGGATAAAATATACAATATTTCTTTTGATGGTTATATATTGCGATGATTAAATTTTTATAAATCAAGTATTCTTTAACAAAGTTATGGATGATGATTTAATTAATGTTTTATGATATTGGATACACATATGTATTTATTTTATTATGTGATATGAGGGGATACTATTATATACCCCTCCAATTGTTATGGGAAAATAAGGATACCTCATTGCATAGTAAAGAATGTAATGGGAAGTGAACCCAGCTCAACAAAGTACTTTTTCGAAAAAAATCATATTTAGAGAAAACATTAACTAGTGAATTGATGTATGTGGAATTGAACCCAATTAAAAATTAGAGATTTAAATTGATCCTTTTCAAGAGAAATTATATTATAGGATAATTTTCAACCCAATAACATATTTACTATTTTTATAAAAAAAATTCATGGATCGTGTATTTTTAATGTGGATTCCACATACTTATGTTTAATGAAATATTAATTTCAATTGAAAAAAAAATTCCATGTTTCATGATTAAAATACCTGAATTGAGGAATTCTATATTGACATGTTTATCTCTTGTTTTCATACCCTTATGATCATTATAAGAAAACATATTATCATTCATTGATAACTATTTTGGTTCCCCTTAGTATATAACTATGTTCACCCTTTACTATATATCTAATCAATATCATATAGAGATTATTTAAATGAATGACATGTTTGTGAATGGTGGTTGAATTAAAAAACTAAATGGAAAATAATGTCAATCTTTTACATAACTATTGAAAACCTATAATGTCTTTCCAAGATTCCTTAACATTATGGTTCTAAGATGTTTATTTATTTGTAATGAATTGAGTAATATTAAAAAGTGATGTAATATTTACGTATAAAATTATTGGGTTGTTATTATTAGTATTACGATAAATGATATCGAACATTTTAAAACATTGATGAGAAAACAATATTGTGAACCAATAGTATGTTACAATGTATTTTTTAATATACCATTTTATACTAAAAAAAGAACTGTGTTTTACCCATGAAAATAAATTCCTAACTAGATACAACAAATTAATGTGTATAAATACTTTATTCACCTAAGGGTAATAACACTAAAATGGTTGGTTGAGTACATAATGTCCATCAATCCGGTTCATTCTAAATGGGACCTTATTTTAACCCTATATTGACACTACGATGGAGATATTAATAAGTTAATTATCTTTTTCATTTAGATCAAAAATGAATGATTTCAATGGAGAATATCCATATATGTCCTATGATATAAAAAATGTGTCGTATATTGAAAATAAAGTTTGTTGATTTATATATCTGAAAAATGATAATGATTATTATAAATTTTCCAAAAATGATTATTTTCTCTCAAACAATGTATTTTTTCAGTCGTTAGATAGAACCATTTGGAATATTATTAACGAAGAGTATGAGGGATAATTTAATGATTTTCCCCCTTAGAAAGAAAATTATATAGAAGATAGAATGAAAAAAAATTGATATGTTTTCATAAAATTTTTATGTTTTAAATTTTATAGAGAATCCAATTGTGAAAATAATGGAACAATGTTCTATCTATTCCATTATGAGGCAACGACCACAATTTTATAATTGGTCTACAAATCACCTAATTGATACCCAATGGATTAGTATCCCTATAATGATATTTTTTGTTCTATGATGATTTAATCATGTTATGTTTTTCATAGCTTCTAATCACATTGTAGATGAATTGGATTAATGGTGGACTCTAATAATAAATTCATGGCCATGTGAATAAATTGAATCAATACTATGAGATGATTTTAGTATTAGATTTTTTAATATATTATTTTAAATTATAAATCATATGAATACACTCGTAGAATTATTTATTCTTATGAATATGTAATAGGAATCAGTAAGTTCCTGTGATGAAATATTTATAAGACATGCGAGGTAAGATTTTTTTTGAACTATAATGTAATATTGATTGATGTTTCAGTATAATGAAATCACATCAATGAATGGTTGTATCCCTATGAGGCATTGTTATCAATCATGAAAAAAATTTCTGTTATATCAAGGTGTAAATGTATATTAGATTCCCAAATTAATATAATGGGTTTGATATGAATAAAATGATTAAATTAAAAAGATATTTTTAATAAAAACCCATATTGAGAAAAAGATTCGTTTTCATTAATTCATGCATTCTGGAAGGAATAAGGGAAGATGTTTTTTATTGGGTCCTATATGTTTTTTATCTGTGAAAAAAATATTTTATGTAATCCATAGTAAATGTAATGATATTATATAATTTAATGGTAAATATTGAAATATAAATTCAACAAATTAATCACAAAATCGCCAATGATATAAGTTCATTGAGTAATGAAATTTAACTAACCAGTTCTTGAATCTATGGGTTTATGGTGATTGTAAGTGTTAAAATCCTTTTTATCCCAAAACAACCATTAATCACATCAGAACACTATTTTCAATATTTTGGGTGATAATGAATGGGACAATAGTAACCATAAAATCCACTCACCAACTTGAAAATGTGATACTAGAGTCATTATATTCCCACTCATTTAAATATAAATTATTTTTGTAGTGTATCACATTACGAACTCAATGATTAGGTATTGGAGTAATTTTAAAATTTTCTAATGGTAATATGATTACATATAAAGTCACAATTATTCCCCTATTGAAGGTTGTGAGAATGTTATAACTATAAAACATGTTATCATTATAGTATTTAAATTTGGGGTGATTTTCAGAATGGATTAAATTTAATTATTAAAATTCTATTAGAATTATATGGGAAAGAATTTTGCCTTTTATTTTCTAAATCAACCTATAGTTGTCTATTAGTGTGATGATAAATCTTACGTTCTAATAGAAATTACATTACTTTCACGAGTCATTATTTATATTCAATGTGGGTAACAATCCCACATGGTTAAGGGGAAGATCACCATTCAAATTATATATATATGTGTGTGTTTATTAATGTATTTTTTTATCTTATTCACAGTAATTATCCAAATAATGGATTTTTATATTCAATAGAACTCATACAATGTTCTAAAAATATATCAAAGACCCTATATTGAAATATCATGATCGAATTTTAGGCATTGATGTATAAAATATTTGAGAAATGTTTTTAGATATTAATTAAATATGTTCAACCACACTGGGGTTTACATTTAACTTTAATTAAAAAGATATTTTGATCAACGTGACTCTGCCTTGAATATCAGTATAATAACATGAACATGATCCTGAATAAGTATCCCATTCATGGTATTTGTGATTTTTTATGAATTATGAGGATCTTAATATTCCTTTATGATGGATCTTCAATATGGATACTATCAATTGTGTGTAAAAACTATTTTCATGCCCATAAAATCCATCCAATCAATGTTAATACACTTTGAAATCATAGTGATTTAATTTGGTATTACATATACTATATTTTTATTAATTTATTTAGTGAATAGAATCTTTATTGTGTAATTTTAACATATTTTGGGATTATTTATAGATGAAAATGTTATATAAAAAAAGGGAAAGTAAAATAATAAATATGACTTGAGATCTTCTCTAAAGAAAATTATCTATAATTACATTGAAAAATAAAATACGATGACTTTTAAATATATATTATTTCATTTTTTGGTCATAGATTTTCATTGTAGGATATATCATAGGGTATCTGAAAGATTAAAGATAGAGAAAATTTTTTGATGACCAATAGATGTGACTGAAATACATTGTTTTATACTGTTTTCAGTATATTAATGAATCAATGGGAAGGATTTTCGTGAAAATTTAATCTAATGATAATGTTAACTCCTAGGGGAGTTAGTTCCTTTTGATTTATATGTGTGTAGAAAATTTTACTTTAATAATTATGATGTTTGATAATAAATTAGTTCTAATAGCAATCCTTACTAATGTAGGGATACTAACTTATAGTGAGGCTTCAAATATAGGTTTTGGTGTGTTCTCATTCATTTGGATAAGGTGATAGATTTTTTCTCACACCAATTAAAGGTCCATTTGTAAAATAAAATGACTCGTGATTTAGAGTTCATTGTGGTAATATTTTCATTAATGATATGATGAATTATTATTATAGAGAATACTGTCAAATATATACAAATAATAACAACATAATCTATGTAATGACCCAAAAAGTGTGGATTATTTTATAAATAAGTTGTTTTATGTTGACTAATGTTTATAAATTTTCAATAAAATACCTATAGAGGAAAGAAACCGATATGGATAATTTTTCATTAAAAAGGGTCACACTAGCTTATCGATTATGCATATTAGAAATGATCTAGGGTTTATGTATTCTTAATGGATGAAAAATAAAATATAGAATTATGGGGAGAAATATTTTCTATATTAATTGAGTATTTATTACAAAAAGGTCCTTCTGATAGCATAGATACTGTAACACCCCAAGCTTCCACGGTACTCTTCTCTTTGAATAATACAGTAGCTTTTTTTGTACGCAACTTCGAGTTTTAACACACACCACAACCAATAGAACTAGCCATTATTAATAGTAATAACCAGTTTTTTAAATTTTATAAATTTAACCATTCAAAATGGACTTCATTTTTGGATTCAGAATATTGAAATTATCCTAGGGTGAATTTTCGTTATTGTTCTGAAAACATTCAATTTTTTATGAAAACTAAAAAACACTGAGTTATTGGTTAAAACAATCTTTTTATTTAAATAATTATTTATTTTATTTAAATTTAATTAATGTCAAAATAGATGCATAATGCCAATATATGTTCAATGTAATTCATTGGGGTTAGTTTATAGTAATTTTAGATATATAAAAATTTTATTGAACATTTCACCGACTTTTAGCCACCTCCTGGGAGAATTTGCAAATTCACATAAAACATAATTTTACCACTTTTTTGAGTGGAATTTCGAAAAACCGAGAAAAACGGTTAATATCAAGGATTATAATGTGGTTCAATAAGATAAAAATAATTTTTGGCGAATAGTAACTTTTTACTTTTATTTACCAATGATAAAAGTTAATAGGATAATTAAGGGTAAAAAAGATATTAATATTTCCCTAACACCTTTCCTAATTATATTGGGCAAGTTTATCTCGACGAAAAACAACCTTAGGAATAAAATATTATCATTTAGGTCCACATGGAATATATTTGGACATTTATTAATATTTAATTCAAAGAAGAGTTAAAAGAGTTAAAATCAATATTTAATTACTAAAAAAAATTAATATATATTTATACATAAGATAAATTCGATTGTAAATATTCATTATAATGATAAAAATATTTCCTACATAAAGGTATTTTATTTATAATTTTTTGACTATCAATAATTTAATTTATTTATGACACAATGGTGATGCAGTAATTACCTAATTAATGAAATATTAAAATAATTGATATTATAAATATCCAACTAAATGTAATTTGAGACTTTTTATGAATGAAACTAATTCTATAGGTTAATATGACATGTTATTATTGATTTAATTATGTTTTTTCGAAGTACTAATGCTGTTATAATTGTCAAAAAATCAAATACCAAATAGTGTCAAAATTGGTATAAAAGAGTTTTTAAAACAAATATTATATTATTAATTGATATTCAATTCCTAAAAAACCATGCTTAGGCCAAGAGACTAGTATAATTATAGGTGTATCATTGATGGGCCACTTTGGTTTCTCTTGAATTTATATTATATGTTTATTAACTATATAATATAAAAATACAAAGTGACATGGTAAATGTAAAACTAATTAACTACGAGTTAAAACTAAAAGATAAGGGTAATATAATGACCCACACCTATCCAAAATCTATTGGTTGAAATGATTTCGGCTCATACCCACCTTAGACTTTTAATTAGCCACTTTGAATCCATTATAAACAGAATATGAATTTATTATAAAATAATATTTCTAGCTTTTCCAAAGGTGCCCCTCGCCCCTCTTATAAAAGGATACTCCCCCTTCAAACTAATTCAAACATTCAAAGACTTTTGGATCGGCCAACACCTGCCCAAATACTCTATCAACATTTCTAAATTCAACCTAGAGGCCTTATTTTTATCAGAAATCCATCCTATGAAACCCTTTTGATCAAATCAAAAGAATGAACCCGATGTAAAGGTAATGTTTTCACCACCCTTTTTCAAAATAATTTCATCTTCAACTTCTTCATTCCTTGTTTTTTACATTATAAAACAATAAATCTTTTATATTCTATATAATGTGATGTTATTATAAATATAGAACAAGCAAATTCATTATTCTATCCATCCCTTGAATGACATTTTACCATACGTGCGTATGTACGGCCAACCGTCTCCACGTCGTGGTGTAATTGTTATTCAATATATTATTATTTAGATGGGTATAATAATGATGTATAATTCATTTAAATAATAAATATAACATTATAAGGATTATGTTTATATTATATACCATCCAATTATATGTTATATTAATATGAAAATAATGATATTGTCGCTCGTGCGTACGTACGGACTACCGTCTCCACGAATGCGATGAGATTCATTCCCCATCATATCCATTCAAGTATAATTCTCATTTTATGATTAAAAATAATTTTTAAGGACTTGATATCATTCATGATATGAATAAAATACAACATATCCATAACATACATTCCTCATGTAACAAAACATATATAAGCAAATGGTTAAGTTGACACCTGAAACGACGATAATACTAAAATATTATTAACAAAGCATTAATAGAAGATCATATATGAAATCATAATTATATATATGGTTCTTGTGTAACTTAATAACAACGTTTTAACTATTATATAGGAGGTTAACATACCATATACTATGGAAAAGTACAAGGTAAGGGTTAATTCACAATCTCTTTACTATCCATGGTTGTTTATACGCGATTATCTACTGGGACCTCTTAATCATCCACATCCATGTTTCATAGAAATGTATTTCAAATCATACTTAATATTTTAAAGACTATGGTATAAAGTCATTTATACCCTTGTTGACTTTATATAATAAGTTTATAGATGAATCATTCTATCATTTTCAAAACAAGGTCCTTTTTAACCTTTACGACATAATTAATGTAAGAATGTCTTTTTTAACTTATACAGTGGGTGCAACTATTTTCTGCCATTATAAAATCATCGATGCTTTCTTTAAAATCTTATAGGAATATTTTCAATGTAAATGTTTTATTTTATAATTATGTGATTTTTAAATGATTTAACAAAATGAGATATTTCTCTCAAATAGTTTTGATTTCATATATGTCAACATCCTTTGATGGATTTTAAGCTTATTTGAAGTTTATTTATTGTGATACAAAACTTCCATATATTATTGAAGGTTTAGTGATTTTTTTGACTGTGGATGTGTTATTTTTATACCATTCATGGTTTATGGTGAATGTATTGACATTTCATATGCTAGTTTTAATATGAATGTTTATGTTATGTTTAAACCTGTTCACATGAGGAATGAATTGGACTTAATAAGTGATGGGTTAAGCCTGTTATAGCTCCTTGATGCATTGGTAGGTCTCATGAGACAAAATAATCTCTTGGCACAAGGCCTTGACAAAATCATATTTGTAGTCTTGGCACGAGGCCTTGTCTATGTGGTTATGATAGTCTAGCATTATGAATTGCATCATTATGAAAGTAGTTATTGATATTGCATGTGATTATTCGACTAGTAAAATATCCATGTTAATATGTAAATGGAATTATTTCATATTATCGTTGCAATATTATGATGATTTTAATGTTTAAAATGCTTTTGTTTTAGTTATACATTTCCCTAAAATGGTTATATTTATTTATGAATGTTTATGCTATATTGTTATCCTTACTGAGCATCTGAGATCACCCCTTTCAATGTTTTAATTTTCTGACGATGTGAAGATGTAATTTATGAATTACTTGTAGGAATAGTATGGGGGTACATGAGTGTGGACTATGGAGACTATGTTGTTGTAGTTTTTTTATGATGTAATGTAAAACATTTTGAATATATCTATTGTTTCCAAGCCTACTAACCTAATAGATCTTTGAAGATTTGATCTTTATTGTGAGCATGCCAATGTTTTGTAGCAATGCACCGACTCCGGGTAACTGGGGTCAGGGGATTACAATTGGTATCAGAGGAAGTTTAGTAAAACCTTGGAAGTAATATTTAGATAAACTCTGATTAGAGCACATATACCTAAGATGGACTTTGAGGATTTGTATAGAATAACATACTTGAATTTGGGTATTGTAGAGAATTTGTGAGTTTTTCGAGCGATACATCCCATTCCGGATACGATTAGGTAGAGGTGGCTCTAGCATAGATGTATCTAGGGGTAAAACCCGAAAACACCGCTTTGAGCTAGACTTGAACGGGAACTAGTGCACGACAACATGCCTTGCTGCACTCTTGGTTTTGACACTCCCGGGGGATATGCTTAGGATAAATCTCGTTTTCTATACAAACCATTATGAAGTCTTTATGAGTATACACTTCCACAAGGAAAACATTTTTATGAATATGGATTATATACATAAATATTTCAATTTATGTTAACTATTTTATAAGTATGGAATTATGTATTTTGATTCCTAAACTAATCCAGTTTATGTCATTGTTTAGAAATGGCGCCTAGTGGAAGAAATAGAAACTATATAAATGCACACACTCCATGTAGGTATTTCCCAACTACTCAAGATAATTATTGTGGAGGTGGTGATACAACTGGTGCTGATTATCTTATCACTATACTGGGACAACTCACTCAGGTTATGAATAATAACCTTACCCGTATGGATCACCCTGATCCACAGCGTGGAGGATCAATGTTAGATCACTTCGTGAGGCAACAACCACCAACATTAAATGGGATTAAAATCCATTGGTAGCTAAGCAATGGATATGTTCCATGGAGAAAATATTTCAGGCTTTGGGGATTAGTGAAAGGAAAAAAGTTGTCATGGAAGTTTACCAACTCATTGGAGAAGCTGATCAATGATGGTCATTGATTCAAAACACAAAGGAAGATGATGAAATATAAAATATGGAATGGATGGAGTTCAAATATATATTTTTAGAAAAACACTTTCCTCGTGACCATCAAGCAGATATGGAAGGGCAATTTCTGAGTCTGAGACAAAAGGAGGACGATAATGTCAAAAAGTATGAGGCTAACATTATAAGGTTAGCTAGGTATGATGTAGATTATATACGAAACCCATGAAGTATGATTGATCGTTTCTTTGATGGTTTAAAACCTTTTCTTCATCGAGAATTAGTGTCACAATCCTTCCCGTCATACGAAGATATTGTCTCATGTGCTATCAAGACAGAAAAAGAATTCTCTACGTCTTATGACTTTAAAGCAAAGCAAGAGAAGAAGAGATATGCCGATCAATCTGGGAATGGAAATAAGGGGAAGAAGGGAAAAGTTAAATATCCATCATGCAGTAAATGTGGGAAGAAACACCCTGGTAGTTTATTGAAGGGAATGGGAGTCTATTACAAGTGTGGTGAATAAAGCCACCAAGCTCGTTATTGTAAGGGGAAGAAATGAGCTACTGAGGTTCAATGCTACAAATACAGAGAGATGGGAAATTATTCCAATGAATTCCCTAACCGTCAGGGGAACTTACCTTAGAAATGGCCAAGGGATCAAGGCCAAGGTTATGCTATCACTACTGCTGATGTATAAGCTCTGAAAGACGTGGTGGAAGGTAATTTAATGGTTTCCTCAAGTTTAGAAAATGCATTATTTGATTCTGGATCATTGAATTGTTTCATATCTTCCCAGTTTTCTAAGTAAATTAGATATTTCCAATTTGATTTGACAAAGGAGTTCTTAGTTAAAACTCCTAAGGGAAGTATCATTGCAACAAAGTTTTGTGAATCAGTCCCCATTAGAGCACATAAATGTTCTTTATCCACTGATCTCATCATCTTAACTATGGTTGAGTTTGATATAATCCTCGGTACGGATTGGATTTCGGACCACGATGAAAAAATTTATTTTAAGAAGAAGGGGGTTACTATTTTTGATGATGATGATAAGAAAAAACTTATCGTTAGAGCTGAATTATCACCACCAAGTTTTTATCTGGATCCACCCCCAGTAGCTCAAATAAATTCAATTATTAGGGAGGAAAAGAATGAAATGATTTTGTGTGTGGAATGTAATGTTCAAAGAGAGTATATACCTATTGTGAATGAATATGTAGATGTGTTTCTAGAAGATTTACATAGACATCCTCCAGAATGTGAATTTGAGTTTTCCATTGATTTAATTCCTGGATCAAGGCCTATATCGAAGACCCCATATAGAATGGCCACTGTGGAATTATTTGAATTAAAGAAACAACTAGAGTAATTGAGTACTAAAGGATTTATTCGACCTAGTGTTTCTCCATGGGGATCCCCTGTCCTTTTTGTTAAGAAGAAATATGGATCTATGAGGTTATGTAACGAATACAGGGAAATCAATGATATAACAATAAAGAACATGTATCCCCTACCTCACATTGATGAATTATTTGACCAACTGCATGGAACTCAATACATTTAAAAGATTGACCATCGGTATGGATACCGTCAGTTGTGTGTAAAGAAGGAAGACATTTCGAAGTCAACATTTCGAACCAGGTACGGGCATTACGAGTTTATGGTAATGCCTTTTGGATTGACTAATTCACCCTATGTATTCATGGATAAAATGAATAGATTTTTCAAGGAATATCTCGATGAATTTGTGGTGGAATTTATTGATGATATCATGGTATACTCCAAATTCTAAGAATATCATTAAAATCACTTGCGCGTTATCCATAAGTCTCTAAGAAGACATGAATTATATGGGAATTTTAACATGTGTGAATTCTGGCTTCAGGTGATTTATTTTCGTTGCCATATTGTCTCTAAGGATGGAATCTCTATTGAAGTATATTTTCTCACAAAAAGAACTCCACATGAGGAAAAGTCGATGTCTTGAACTACTCAAGGATTATGATTTCACGATACACTACCACTCAGGGATGACAAACAAGGTGGAAGATGCTTTCAGCCGAAAAGATCATGGAGTTTTGAAAAATATGAGAATTGAAAGGGATCCAATTTTCATGGATCTAGTGAAGATGAACATGGGAATAACCATGGAAGGTGAAACATCAATTCTTTTTCAAATGGTTCCCAAACAATCTTTACTAGAAAGGATTAAGTGTTCTCAGACTGATGATGAATAATTTCAAAATTAGATTAAAGCTGTGAATGACGGTATATTGAGAGACTTTGTGTATGAAGATGGAATTTTGAAATTTGGGAAGAGACATTGTGGTCCCGATATAAATGATATAAAAAGGGAATTGATGGATGATGCTCATAGTTCCAATTTCTCTATACACCCTGGGAGCACCAAAATGTATAGAGATTTGAAGGAACATTTTTTGTGGGACAACATGAAGAGGGAGATTGCTGATTTTGTGTCCAGATGTATGGTTTTCAACAAGTGAAAGCTGGAAGGAAACAACCTATTGGAGTATTGGAACCTCTTACCATACCTGAGTGGGAATGGGATAATATCACGATGGACTTTGTCATGGGACTACCAAAGAATCCTAGAAGGAACGATGCAATATGGGTCATTATTGACCGTCTAACCAAGGCATCACATTTTCTTGATATAAGGGAAGATTTACCACTTCAGCGTCTGGAAATACTATATATTAATGATGTTTTGAGACTTCATGGAGTACCCCTATAGATTGTTTCAGATCGAGATCCCTGATTTACTTCGAGATTATGGAAGAGTCTTCAGAAGGCCTTGGATACTGAGCTTCATTTGAGCACTACTTACCACCCTCAAATAGACGGACAATCGGAATGGACTATTCAAACCTTATAAGACATGTTGAGATCTTGCTCACTTGACTTTCAGGGTGTGTGGGATCCATATTTACCTCTGGTATAATTTTCCTATAACAATAGCTTATATTCGAGTATTCAGATGGCACCATATGAAGCGTTATACGGAAAGAGATGTCGCACACCAACCTGTTGGGATGTCGTTGGTGAAAGAAAACTCGTAGGTCCAGAACTGGTCGAGGAAATGATGGAAAATGTGAAGGTAATCCAAAACCACATCAATGTAGCTCAAAGTAGGGAGAAGATCTATGCCGATAACCGAATGAAGGATTTGGAATTTCTGCGAGGATATCATGTTTTCTTGAAGGTATCTCCATGGAAGGGAATTATACGTTTCAGAAAGAAGATTAAATTGAGTCCCAGGTACATCGGACCTTTCGAAATTCTAGAACGAATTGGGGTTGTAGCTTACCATTTGGCAATGCCGCCAAATTTATCCAAAGTTCACGATGTGTTCCACATATCACTGTTGAGGAAATACATGTCTGACCCAACGCGTGTACTCACTTACGAGGAATTAGAACTGGATCCCGATCTGTCTTATTGCGAAGACCCTATCAGGATTCTTGATACCATAGAACAAGTGATGAGAAACTGGATGACTCGTCTGGTAAAAGTTCTACGGAGAAACCATAAGATGGAAGAGGAAACGTGGGAACCTTGATGAACTTATGATGAAGAAATACCCAAGGCATTTTATTGTGTAATATTCTAGAAATTATGAGGATGAAATTATTTGAAGGAGAGGAGAATGTAACACCCTAAGCTTCCACGGTACTCTTCTCTTTTATTAATGCAGTAGCATGTGTTGTATGCAACTTCGAGTTCTAACACACATGATAACCAATCAAACTAGCCGTTATGAATAGTATTACCCACTGTTTGAAATTTTTTAAATTTTATCATTAAAAATAGACTTCATTTTTGGATTTGGAATATAGAAATTAGCCTAGGGTGAATTTTTGGTATTTTTCTAAAAACTTTCAATTTTTGATGAATAGTGAAAAACACTGAGTTATTTGTTAAAACCGACTTTTTATTTAAATAATTATTTATTTTATTTAAATTTAATTAAGGTCAAAATATATACATAATACCAATATAAGTTCAATGTAATTCATTGGAGTTTGTTTAGAATAATATTAGATATATAAAAATTTTATTGAACTTTTCATCGTCTTTTAACTGCCTCCTATGAGAATTTGCAAATTCACATAAAACATAATATTACCACTTCTGTGAGTGGAATTTCAAATATCTGAGGGACATGGTTAATATAAAGTAGTAAAATGTGGTTCAATAAGATAAAAATAATTTTTGGTGAATATTAACTTTTTACTTTTATTTACCATGGTTGAAAGTAAATAGGATAATAAAGGGTAAAAATGATATTAATATTATCCTAGCACGTGTCCTAATACTATTTTACTAGTGTATCTTGATCAAATAGACCACAGGAAGAAAATATTATCATTTAGGTCCACTTGGATTAGATTAGGACATTAATTATTATTTAATTCAAAGAATAGTTAAAAGAGTTAAATTCAATGTTTAATTACTAAAACATTTTTAATATAGGGTAATACATAAGATAAATTCGATTGTGAATATTCATTAGAAATATAAAATTATTTCCTACATAATGGTTTTTTATTTATAATTTTATAACATACCATAATTTAATTTATTAATGACACAATAGTGATGCATTAATTACCTAATTAATGAAATATTAAAATAATTGATATTATAAATATCCAAATAAATGTAATTATATACTTTTTATTAATTACACTAATTTTATAGGTTAATATGACATGATTTTATTGATTGAATTATGTTTTTTCGAAGTAATAATGGTGTTATTGTTGTCACAAAAATAAAATAACAAATTGTTTCAAAATTGACATAAAAGTGATTTTAAAACAAATATTATATTATTAATTGATATTCCAATCTTAAAAATATAAGGATCACCCAAGAGACATATATAATCATAGGTGTAACATTAATCGACCACTTGGGGGTCTCTTGGATGTATATAGTCTGTTTATTAACTATATAATATAATAAAACAACGTGACTTGGTAAATGTCAAACTAATTAACTAAGAGTTAAAACTAAACGATAATGTTAATATAATGACCCAAACCTGTCCAAAATCTATTGGTTGAAAGGATTTAGACCGATCCCCACCTTATATTTTGAATAATCAACTTTGTAACCATTAGAAACCGAATATTAATTTATTATAAAATAATATTTCTAGCTTTTCCAAAGGTCCCCCTCACCCCTCTTATAAAAGGGCACCCCCCTTCTCACTAAATCACACATTCAAAGCCTTTTGGCTCGGCCAAACCCAGCCTAAATACTCTCTCAACTTCCCTCACTTCAACCTAGAGGCCATATTTTTATCAGAAATCCAACCTATGGATCCCTTTTGATCAAATAAAAAGGAAGAACCCGGAGAAGAGGTAATGTTTTCACCACTCTTTTTCAAGTTCGTTTCTTCTTCATCTTATTCTTTACTTGTTTTTTCCATTATAAAATAATGACTCCATTATATTATATATAATTTGATGTTATTATAGATATG
Organism: Viscum album; assembly: GCA_963277665.1. NCBI lineage: Eukaryota > Viridiplantae > Streptophyta > Magnoliopsida > Santalales > Viscaceae > Viscum > Viscum album. Next base: position 195,414,834 of record OY728121.1, on the reverse strand, counting down.
GGACAACCAAATTAATTACTCTATCCATCCCTTGAATGACATGTCACCATACGTGCATACGCACGGCCTACCTCCTCCACGTCGTGGTGTAATTGTTATTCAATATATTATTATTTATATGGGTATAATAATGATGTATAATTCTTGTAAATAATAAATATAACATTATAAGGATTTTATTTATATTATATACCATCCAATTATATATTATATTAATATAAAAATAACGATATTGTCCCTCGTGCGTACGTACGGACTTCCGTCTCTACGAACGCGATGAGATTCATTCCCCATCATATCCATTCAATTTTAATTCTCATTTTATGATTAAAAATAATTTTTAAGGACATGATATAATTATACATATCTATAAAATACAACCTATGCATAAAAAAATTCTTTATGTAACAAAACATATATAAGAAAACGATTAAGTTAACACCAGAAACGACGATAATACTAAAATATTATTAACAATTCATTAATAGAAGATCATATATGATATCATTATTATGTATATGGTTCTTTTATAACTTAATAACAATTTTTTAACTATTATATAGGAGGTTAACATACCATTGACTAAGGAAAAGTACAATGTATGGGTTTTTTCACAATCTCTTCATTTTCCGAGGTTGTTTATACGCGATTATCTACTGGGGCCTCTTTATCATCCACATCCATATTTCATAAAAATGTATTTCAAATAATTATTACTATATTAAATAATATTTTATAAATTCATTTATACCCTTTTTGACTTTTTATAATAAGTTTATAATGGAATATTTCTATCATTTTCCAAACAAGGTCCTTTTTAACTTTTTCGACAGAATTAAGGTAAGAATGCCTTTTTTTAACTTATACGTTGGGTGCAGCTATTTTCTGCCGTTATAAAATCGTCGAAGCTTCCCATACAAGCTTATAAAAATATTTTTCAATGTATATGTTTTATTTTATAAATATGTGACTTTTAAATGATATAAAAAAGAGATATTTCTTTCAAATAGTTTTGATTTCATCTTTGTCAACATCCTTTGATGGATTTTAATCTTATTTGAAGTTTATTTATTATGATAGAAAACATCAATATATTATTGAAGTATTTGTGATATGTTTGACTGTTGATGTGTTATTTTTTTACCATTCATGGTTTATGGTGAATTTATTGACATTTTGTATGCATGTTTTAATACGAATGTTTATGTTATGTTTAATCCTGTTCATATGGGGAATTATTTGGACTTAATAAGTGAAGGGTGGAGCCCGCTATATCTCCTCGATGCATCAGTAGGTCTCATGAGACAAACTAGTGTCTAGGCACAAGGCCTTGAAAAAATCATATTTGTAGTCTTGGCACGAGGCCTTGTCTATTTGGTTATGATAGTCTGGCATTATGCGTTCCATCATTTTGAAAGTGGTTTTTGATATTTCATCTGATTATTCGACTTATAGAATATCCATGTGAATATGTAAATGGAATTATTTCAATTTATATTTGCCATATTATGCTGAATATAAAGTTTATATTGATTTTTTATTTATAAATTTCCTTAAATGTTTATGTTTATTTTTGAAATTTTCCGCTATATTGTTATCCTTACTGAGGATCTGAGCTCAGCCCTCTCAATGTATTATTTTTTCCAAGATGTTAAGAAGTAATTTATGAATGACCTGTAGGGATAGTATGTGGGGAGATGAGTGTGGACTATAGAGACTATGTTTTTGTAGTTTTCATTTTTATGATGTAATGTAAAACATTATTAATATATCTAGTGTTTCCAAGGCTACTAAACTAATCAATCTTTCGAGATTTGATCTTTCTTGTGATCATGCCAATGTTTTGTAATAATGCACCGAATCTGGGTAACTGGGGTCGGGGAGTTACAGATACCTTGAATTTTCAAGGCTATCTGGTATAATCCAATAATGTAAAACTAATTTTTAAACACAAATGTGGTCCTCCCCCTAGGCACAACACAATTACTTGAACTGATCATCTGAATAATGAAATCCATATAGACCAAAAAATATAATTTGTACTGAACTTTTCATCACTCACACAAACCCTGAGAAGCACCCCATAATGGATAACTATATAGAACACTAATCCATGAAAACAATTCCTTATTGAGGAGTAATAATAAGTTGGGCACCCAAAAATTACAATTCACCTTGTTGACATGATTATTGTCATTATTTTATTTAACCCTTAACCATTCTATGGTGTTACAATCAACCTACCCCTTTAGACCATAAATTCATCATTATGGCCCAGAAATATCAACATTAGTAGTGCCACCATACTTATAGTGGGGTTCATCAACTGTTAATATTGTTACAAATATAATCAGAAGATAGAACATGATCCCCGAAATATCATATAAGTATGGACCTAACCCACCAACTACCATTTGTTTCCCCATAGAAATGTGACTGCATCCATGGGGGACACCCAAATAAACCAATGGTTTATCAATCTATTTATTTTATGCACATGATAGTATATGTTTTTTCTAGTGTTCTTTTTCATCACTCGGAGACACCCTTGCAATCTTTTTACAAGGTAACCTATCGTGATAATTATTCCAATCTACGGGTGTTTAACAATTGAGTTCCAATCTTGAAGTCTCTCAAAAATAACGGTGAACCATGTTGGAATGATCAATATCATTTGGTAAACTATCCATGTATCATTCTAGGATATTACATTGTTCTAAAATTAATCCATATAATTATTTAAAAAGCTCAAAATAAGTATGTCATGCTACTAAATAATTTGATATTTTTCAGGAATTAAACAATATTTTTGAGAGAATGTTATAGTTTAAGAACCAATTATGTCTTCAATCCATACATATCCTTAGGAAGGATGTACTGGAAGATACTCAAAGGTCATTATTATATATTCATCCTAGAAGTATGAATATTTATATAAATATAAAAGATTATTTTTCTATCACCACAAAATGAAGGATATTATAGGTTATGTATTTTGGTGATTGGAATGTCAAAAATTTATAGCTGTGAGGAATAGGTATAATTATATTTTAAAACCATTGCATATACATTATATGAAATGTGTAAAATTAACATATACTTTTATTGGTACATAGAAAAACATATAAAGTACATAATTCTATTTGGGTTGCATTTGATTACCATATGAAGTCATCACACATCAATGATTTCAAATAATATTTCTATATAGATGAGAATTCACAAATATACATCAAAATAGTAATATTGAAAACTGGGGAATGAAATTTTATTATATCTAATCAGCATCATAGGTTTACCTAGAAGTTATAGAGGTTCCTTCAATACAATCTAGATATAGAGTGGTGTACCAGTACAATATATCACCCTAATTTTATATTGTTTGAATGATTAGACCATACATACCCCATAATATATATTGATATTTTATTCTATATATTTCAATAGTCATTAGGATCGACACCAATCTCGTGTCATGTTTTCTTACAATACTAAATATCATGTTTGAATTAATATGGCTCTTCAAGAGGACCATTGAATAAATAATTATATAAAATTGATATATTGTGGTGAATTTCAAGAATACAATATTTTAGGAACACATCTTGATAAGGAAATGTAATTGAAGTTCATTTCCATTTAACATCACATCTATGAAATGGGGATTCCGAAGAAGAGTTTTAATGATAATTGTAAAAAAGATATTGAATTTTATGTTGGTGAGTTTGTTTTCCAGTGAATTTATTCATTGAGTAATCCTATTATATTTGGATACAAGGTAAATTTGATCCCAAGGCACATCAGTTCCCTCAAAAAATCATTATAATGTAAGGACTGTTGATTGTCTCATGGCACTCCCAATACACCTATCTCAATTTCATGATGTTTTCTATTAATAATTCTATAGGAAGTACATTCTTTATCCTTCACATGTCTTAAATAATATTTTATAACAACATGAAATGTCCATTCATATGAAGAATGAACTGTTGATGTCTTGGGTTATTAGGGATTTTTTTGGAAGGAGTCTACTCTTCATGTTAAGTTTCTATATAGAAATCATACATCATGAAAATAAAAATTTGAAATAGAGGATGTGTTGTAACAATTATTTCCTAATTTTTTTGATTCCATAGTTTCGTAATTATGTTTCTAGAATTCATTTTAAGGAAGAAAAATGTAACACCCCAAGATTTTATAATTTATTAATTTGGAAGAAATCATGGTGAATTCAATATCATTTCATACATGAAAACATTAATTAGATAAATTCTATATCATATTGATTTAAATTTATGGTATAAATTTTAATAATAATAATGAAAAAATTATATTGGATATTTATAAATAAAATATATTTAATAATAATTTATAAATTAGTACAAAATTTTAATTAAATTTATTTTAATCAGAAAAAATATGTTTACATCCAAAAAGAATCTTATCATAATTTCCCAAGAAAAATATAAATTATTATATATTTTTTTTATAAATCTTAAATTCGAAAATGAATATTATTTTTCAAATCGTCATGTTTATATTTTCTTCATTGAAAATTTTGTATTTTTCTAATAAGATTAATTTTAACCTTTTATTTTATAGTATAATACATGTATATTATTTTTAGATAATACAATTAATTATATAAGACTTATTATTATCTACGATTTTTGTATAATATAATTTTATTCCATGGGAACTAAATTTTATAATATTATGTTTTCATTCACAAGTTATTTTTATCATAATAAACTTATTTAATATCTTTAGAACAATTGTTTCAACAAAACATTTAGATTATATATTCCATATAATAATTTCAAAATCATTTAGTAGCCTTTATATAGAATTTAAAGGAGGAAAACAATGTTTTACAAATGAAATTCATTTATTAAAAGTGTGTTTTCGTTGCAGTTTACATGCTTAAAAAAATAATAATCTTCAATTAGTTGAAATTTAAAATTCTAAAATGGATTCCTTAAATTTAATAATAATAATTAACATAATGTTGTTGTTTAGAATTTATTTTTTTACATTTGAATAGTTAACATGAAAATAAGTTACCAAAGTGATAGTTATAACCTGATTATCAGGGATTAAACCATTATGTAAAGGTATGATTTCCACCAAAAACTATACAATTATTTTTATGATGATATTTCACCATTATATAATTCAAAAATATAATATATAAATTTTTTTGACTAGATTTCCAAATATTGTTTCATTAAATCATTTAAATATGGTTAAAAACTACATGTGTACCCCTAACCTCACTTATAAGAGTGTAGCTACTTTTTCTCCTTCATTCACACAATTGTTGTCACGACCCGTCCTCGGGGCCCGTGCCGTGACTACCCCAAGCCCGCCTTCCATAGGCCAGGGGCTGGCGACTAGCACCAAGGCGTAAATCCCAACAAAAAGGGAAGGCATTGCCTTTGAAAAGTAAACAAGCACCACAGAGTAAGCAAGCGGAAAAGTAAACACTAAGTAAAAACTGTACAAGCTGTGCTGAAAGTAAAAGGGGCCGGAAATACAAGCCCAACTGTAAAGTACAACTGAAATGAAAAACAGCAACTGAAAGGAAAAACTGCAGCGTCGAGCCGTCCTCTAGAAGTCCCACCTGAAGGGTGGGTACAGATAGCTCCAATGCTCCTCGGGTCCCGCCGTCCGCTCCGAGCACGTCTCGCCCAGTGGTCCACCTCCAGGTACTGACTCGTCGTGTAGTCCACCTCCGGGTGCTGACTCGTCGTGTAGTCCACCTCTGGGTACCGTCTAGTCCTCGAACACTCGGTCTCCATCAGCACTGCCTGTCGTCTGCAACCAACACCACGAAGTGCGGGCATAGCCCGTGCAGGAGTGAGTATAAGCTACTCAGTAGGGACCATGAGACCCCCGAAGGTCTCCCGAAATCCACAAAGGATAAGCCACGAAGGAGAGATACAATCACGAAGTAACATCTGACACGGCTTAGGTATATGCCAATACATATACCTAAGTCATCAATTCCACGATCGGCTCCAACGCCCGAGCCCTAGCACAACCCAGTCCACACAGGAAAGAAAAACGCATACCCACGCAGGATAGAACAACACAATCCACAAAGGAGAGTAAACAGTAAATCCACACAGGATAACTCAACTCAATCCACAAAGGAGAGGAAAACGTAATCCACATAGGAAAACTCAACAGATAACTCTCATAGGTATATGCCCATACATGTATCGAAATTATCAGATAACCCATCTCAATCAAGAGGAAACACAAGGATCATTGACTCAGCTCAAACCAGGATTTTCATTATCAAAAACATAACTGCTGAAGAGCCCCATCTCTGAAGTGTACAGTGGTCCTGTCACGACTCCGAGGTACTTGTCACTAACCTAAGACTGCTGAGGTACTCCTCCGGTCGAGTACCGCGGGTCTGCTGCCAACTATCGGGCGCTCCGTCCGCTGAGGGTCTGCTGCCAAATACCGGGCGCTCACCCAAATAACCTACAGAGGTACTCCTCCAGTCGAGTACCGCGGGTCTGCTGCCAACTACCAGGCGCTCCGTCCGTTGTGGGTCTGCCGCCAAATACCGGGCGCTCCGTCCACTGGGCTAGTCGACTCACTCCAAGTCGATTCGGTCGAGCAGTCTTCAGGTCTCAGCCGGCTACACGGTCTCCGTACTCCGTACGCTTGTCTCCAGTATCGCGGATCTGCCGCTACAACCAAGTGCACCACCTCTATCGAGGAAAACAGAAGATTCATCTCACACAGGTATACTTCTTCGGATGACGATAAAGATGATCCATGATCCATATAAGTCGTCGGACCCACGAATGATCGATAGGTAACTAATCTCTGCAGTGACCCACACAGGATCGGACCCACACAGGATCGGGCCCACGCAGGACCTGAAGCCCTGATCCACGTAGGATCGCTGAGTGCAGTAGTCGTCGCAGTCCGCTGAGGATCTCTGCACAGTCGTCGCCGCAGTCCATTGAAGATCTTTGCACGGTCGTCGTCGGAGTCCACGGAGGATCTCTGCACAGTCGTCGCCGCAGTCCACTGAGGATCTCTGCACGGTCGTCGCTGTCGAAGTAGCAGTCGCAGCCAGCACTAGGGTTCCCGCACACAACGAGCTCGTTCGGGAGGGTCTGCTCCACGAGCCGAGAGGCTGATACATCAACTGTCACGAAGTCTGAAGTTGATGTATCCAAAAGTTCCGTATCGTCAACAGGAACTCAACGTCGCAGACGGCGCGTCAATCGGACGCCCGGTCTGAGAGATATTGGCATTTTCGTCCCAGGGGTCCGGTTGGTTTTTAAGGCAAAACCAACCCGACCGCACTCCACCTTCATCCGAACCTCAGGCGGAGTATGCCAAAAGATCTGTCTCACTTAGAGGAATTCAACAAAGCTGACGGCACGTCAATCGGACGTTCGTAGCTCAAGATATGAGTGTTTCCGCTCCGAGGGCCCGGTTGGTTTCGTGTACGAACCAACCCGGCCGAACCCCAAGTATTCCGAAACTTTGAGTGCGATAAACCAAAAAGACCGTCTCAATCCAAGGATCGCGTTGCCGCTGACGGAGGGTCGTTTGGAGGCCCGTAGCTCAAGATATGGTCATTTGAACGAAGTCCGTCCGAAGAGGGGGGGGGTCCGTGCCCGGGCCAACCCGGCCCGACCCCCCTGGTTGGCCCGAACCGGGTCGGGTCCGACTCGGTTGGCCCGGCCCGGCCCGGCCAGGGCCGGTCCGGCTCGGCTCGGCCGAGCGGCCGAGCGGCCAATGCGGGGGAAAGCTGCCGCCCTGCGTGACACCCCCGCGGCACCCGCGGGGTGTCTGCCAGACACCCGCGGGGTGCCGCGTGACAACCCCGGGTTCCGTTCTTTACTGCGGGATCATCAAACACCCGTTGCGGCACGTTCCGTCGTCACCCGCCAAATCCGCAAAACACGAAGAACGGCGGAGGGTTGCCGGGCTGTGTTCGATTGACCCGCACCCTCCGCGTTAGATAAAAACAACGGGAGAAATTGTTCAACACATGAACCGACAATTTTAATAAAATAAAATTATTCATTTGAAACCGGCTCTTAAGTTTTTAAAGAACGTTCACGGGAATATAAAGAGGGGTATTCCAAAATTATAAAATCCCTACCTCGTCGATAGTCGCGCGCGGGCGTCCTTCGCGGAAAGGATCGTCCCGGAAGAGAGGGATCGTCGCGTCGTCGCGGGGAGGCGTCGCGTCGTCGCGGAATCCGGCGTTGAGTCGGCGAGCTCAACGAACCAAGAACAACAGATTATTAATATTTAAATCTGTGTTTCGTTAAAAACCAAAAGAAAGGAACTTTTGAGAGGAAATCCGAAATCACTCACCTCAAACGGTCGGTGATCGGAGATCGGAGCGTGGAAGAACGTCACGGACAGAAGCGTCGTCGATTTCCGGGTTCAACGTTCTTCGCATTCTTCGCATTCTTCGTGTTCTTCACGAGGGAGAAGAAGAACAAGAATCCTCTCAAACATTCTCCACCGATTTGGGTTGGTCTTATTTTATTAATATGCCAACACACGAAACAGGTTAAGAAACGATTGAATTAATTAGTTGAATTAATTCAACGAATGAAACAGGCCATTTAATTCACGATAGAAACAGCCCATTCAATTCACGAGAGAAATAGCCCAATTAAATGGTCTGTTAAGAATTTAGAAAACGCATCGGTTGACTTTCATTAAGACGGGTTTTCACGGGTGCGTATCTTAGCGGAAAGAAACAGCGGAGCTCGTGCGGGCCCCACCTCACAAATATCCTACCAAGGGGGTAGGATATTTCCGGATAGCATCCTATCCAGTTCAACTCAGTTCATGCCACCATTAAGTGGCTTCAAATGGCTTCCAAGTGGCTTAAGTGAAATAAAATAAAGTTGTCGCAAAATTATTTTATTTCTTAACTTTAATCCCAAAAATTAAAAACCACACCCGAGCAAACGCAACTCCGGAAGAGGCGTTTCTAAGCGAATACCGGCGCTGCGATTTCATCGGTGCCCTTAGAATTCGATTCCGGGCACCGGTTCAAAAGTTAGAAAAACCTGCTCATCCGTTCACTGAACGTACCCGAGCCAATCTTCAGAAAATGATTCCGGGCACACCGGGCCTCGGAATCAGGTGCCGTCAGAAACTGCGCTTTTGTAAAATTCCAAAGAAAATTAAGAAAAAAATTTCCTTGAAATTTACGGGTCATTACATTACTCCCACCACAGGGATTTATGTCCCCGTAAAGCTTCAACATAAACTAGGGATACAAGGCGGTACTGAGCACGCATCTGAGCCTTCCACTCCCATGTGCTCACCTGGACCTTCTCTGTCGTGGCCCGGACCACCTCTGGTCCCACTAGAGCTGCCACGATTTCTTCTTTGCCGAAAAGAGAAATCTGGTCTCATCCCCTGGATAAACCACGTTCTTCGCCTAATATGGTCAATCCCGACATGGATGATACTAATCCATACCAAGGATGACGTCGTAAGGCCTTGACGCTACTACCAAGAGATCCAACCGTTACTCTCGCCTCCAAGGGTTGAGTCACACTGTCAGATTTAGTGTGTGGTAACTGGTCTCCTCCAGTAGATGTCTCACAAGTGAGGGTCAAGTCAACAGCCAAAATTGGAACCTCTTAGTAACATCACGAAAGAGGACAGGAACGAAAATATCACAAAGGTATGCATCTTTTATTATTGCAGCTCATAATACAAGACGCTACACAAAAGCAACAAGGAACCAGAAGTACAAAGGACATATCCACTAGTTCTGCTCCTGCCCATCTGCTCCCAGAGCTCCATGATCGAAGGCCTCGGCTGCCTGAAGCTGAGCTCTCGCATGTTCACCTACTCCCTGTGGTCGGGGCGAACCTCCTGGTGGTGGTGGTGGCAGAGCCTCAAAGCGTCGCCCACCTCCTACTGCGCGGCCAGCTCCTCTGCCTCGTCCGCCTCCTCCCTGCGGACCGCCACGGTCGAACCACTGCCTTTGCCTGGGAGGTTCTTCACTTAACTTCTGATCATCAGCATGGCGGGTCGGACAGTCACGAGCAATGTGACCAATCCCGCCACAGGAGTAACACTGCCAACTCTCGGCACGCCTGGCTCTGACTCCACCTCGGCTCCCCCGCACAACTGAGCCTGAGTCGTACAATCGGCCACCGGTAGGTCTGGTCTGCTTGAACCCTGAGTCATCCGTCGGCTACCTGCTGCCGAAGACTCCGCTATCTGTCGCCCAGCGGCAGGTCTCGCTGTGGACTCAGCCAGGAAGCTCTCGATCAGAAGGGCTCTCTCTAGCACTCCTGCCTGGGTCGGGATGTTAAGAGAGATCAGCGATGCCCTGATCTCATGTCTCAATCCTTGCTCGAAGGTCCGGGCCCGAAAGAAGGGGTCCCATACCATGTCTGTCGAGTACCGAGAAAGGATGGTGAACCTCGCCGCGTACTGAGCGACCGTCAAGCTGCCCTGCCGCAGCTGAAGAAGCTCCTGGATGCGCACCGCACGGAGGGTGGCCGGGATGAACTCTGAGCGGAAGAGGCTCTCAATGTCCGTCCAGATGAGGGTGGCCTCATCGTGTACCTGGAGCATCAGGATCCACCATCGTCCGGCTTCTGCGTGAATTAGGCTCGCCGTGAGGATCACCATGAGGTCTGCGGGTGTCCTCACTAGCCTGAAAACTCGGACGACCGCCTCCAGCCAGTCCTCGGCTGCCTGGGGGTCCGACTCCCCACGGAACCTGGGTGGTCGCTGGCGCTGGAACTCATGCAGAGCTCCAAGGCGTCGTGCGTCATCAGCTGCCAGTGCTGGAAGCATCGGGGGCTCGGTGGGTAAAGGTACCACCGGTGCCTCTGCTGTCAACGGGCCCTGTACCGAGGCCTCGTCGCTCGGCGGGCTGTCGTCGTGCTCTACTCTAGGAACCCTAGCTGGCTGCTGTCGTCGTTCCATCCTGAAAATGAAACAAGTATGCCCCGGTCAGAACAGTATACCTGGTGAGCTGACAGAAGTAATCACAAAGAAAACATGGAACACACAAGCAATCAATGTTTTCGTGCATTAAGTCGGGAATCAGAAGTCAGGGTCCTGGTGTATGGATACATCGGCCGCCGCACCAACACTGGACTCCCTGGACTGATAACCACACTCAATACGCGAAACACTATTGCTTCACATAGAAGAAAGATCAGAGTATGCGGTAGAACCGACCGCCTCTGATACCAATTTGTCACGACCCGTCCTCGGGGCCCGTGTCGTGACTACCCCAAGCCCGCCTTCCATAGGCCAGGGGCTGGAGACTAGCACCAAGGCGTGAATCCCAACAAAAAGGGAAGGCATTGCCTTTGAAAAGTAAACAAGCACCACAGATTAAGAAAGCGGAAAAGTAAACACTAAGTAAAAACTGTACAAGCTGTGCTGAAAGTAAAAGGGGCCGGAAATACAAGCCCAACTGTAAATTACAACTGAATGGAAAAACAGCAACTGAAAGGAAAAACTGCAGCGTCGAGCCGTCCTCTGGAAGTCCCACCTGAAGGGTGGGTACAGATAGCTCCAATGCTCCTCGGGTCCTGCCGTCCGCTCCGAGCACGTCTCGCCCAGTGGTCCACCTCCAGGTACTGACTCGTCGTGTAGTCCACCTCCGGGTACTGACTCGTCGTGTAGTCCACCTCCGGGTACCGTCCAGTACTCGAACACTCGGTCTCCATCAACACTGCCTGTCATCTGCAACCAACACCACGAAGTGCGGGCATAGCCCGTGCAGGGGTGAGTATAAGCTACTCAGTAGGGACCCCGAGACCCCCGAAGGTCTCCCGAAATCCACAAAGGATAAGCCACGAAAGAGAGATACAATCACGAAGTAACATCTGAGACGGCTTAGGTATATGCCCATACATATACCTAAGTCATCAATTCCCCGATCGGCTCCAACGTCCAAGCCCTAGCACAACCCAGTCCACACAGGAAAGCAAAACGCATACCCACGCAGGATAGAACAACACAATCCACAAAGGAGAGTAAACAGTAAATCCACACAGGATAACTCAACACAATCCACAAAGGAGAGGAAAACGTAATCCACATAGGAAAACTCAACAGATAACTCTCATAGGTATATGCCCATACATATATAGAAATTATCAGATAACCCATTTCAATCAAGAGTAAACACAAGGATCATTGACTCAGCTCAAACCAGGATTTTCATTATCAAAAACATAACTGCTGAAGAGCCCCATCTCTGAAGTGTACAATGGTCCTGTCACGACTCCGAGGTACTTCTCACTAACCTAAGACTGCTGAGGTACTCCTCCTGTCGAGTACCGCGGTTCTGCTGCCAACTATCGGGCGCTCCATCCGCTGAGGGTCTGCTGCCAAATACCGGGCGCTCACCCAAATAGCCTACAGAGGTACTCCTCCAATCGAGTACAGCGGGTCTGCTGCCAACTACCAGGCGCTCCGTCCGCCGTGGGTCTGCCGCCAAATACCGGGCGCTCCGTCCACTGGGCTAGTCGACTCACTCCAAGTCGAGTCGGTCGAGCAGTCTTCAGGTCTCAGCCGGCTACACGGTCTCCGTACTCCGTACGCTCGTCTCCAGTATCACGGATCTGCCGCTACAACCAAGCGCACCACCTCTATCGAGGAAAACAGAAGATTCAGATCACACAGGTATAGTTCTTCGGATGACGATAAAGATGATCCATGATCCAAATAAGTCGTCGGACCCACGAAGGATCGATAGGTAACTAATCTCTGCAGTGACCCACACAGGATCGGACCCACACAGGATCGGGCCCATGCAGGACCTGAAGCCCTGATCCACATAGGATCACTGAGTGCAGTAGTCGTCGCAGTCCGCTGAGGATCTGTGCACAGTCGTCGCCGCAGTCCACTGAGGATCTCTGCACGGTCGTCGTCGGAGTCCACGGTGGATCTCTGCACAGTCGTCGCCGCATTCCACTGAGGATCTCTGCACGGTCGTCGCTGTCGAAGTAGCAGTCGCAGCCAGCACTAGGGTTCTCGCACACAGCGAGCTCGTTCGGGAGGGTCCGCTCCACGAGCCGAGAGGCTGATACATCAACTGTCACGAAGTCTGAAGTTGATGTATCCAAATGTTCCGTATCGTCAACAGGAACTCAACGTCGCAGACGGCGCGTCAATCGGACGCCCGGTCTGAGAGATATTGGCATTTTCGTCCCAGGGGCCCGGTTGGTTTTTAAGGAAAAACCAACTCGACCGCACTCCACCTACGTCCGAACCTCGGGCGGAGTATGCCAAAAGATCCGTCTCACTTAGAGAAATTTAACAAAGCTGACGACACATCAATCAGACGTCCGTAGCTCAAGATATGAGCGTTTCCGCTCCGAGGGCCCGGTTGGTTTCGTGTACGAACCAACCCGGCCGAACCCCAAGTATTCCGAAACTTTGATTGCGATAAACCAAAACGACCGTCTCAATCCAAGGATCGCGTTGCCGCTGACGGCGGGTCGTTTGGAGGCCCGTAGCTCAAGATATGACCATTTGAACGAAGTCCGTCCGAAGACGGGGGGGTCCGGCCCGACCCCCCTGGTTGGCCCGAACCGGGTCGGTTCCGACTCGGTTGGCCCGGCCCGGCCCGGCCAGGGCCGGTCCGGCTCGGCTCAGCCGAGCGGCCGAGCGGCCGATGCGGGGGAAAGCCGCCACCCTGCGTGACACCCCTGCGGCACTCGCGGGGTGCCGCGTGACAACCCCGCGGCACCCGCGGGGTGTCGCGCTGGACACCCGCGGCACCCGCGGGGTGCCGCGCTGGACACCCGCGGGGAGCCGCCGCCTCCGGCCGCCGGCGCCGCCGCGCCGGCAACCCGCGCCACCACCGGCTTCCGCGGGCCGCCGGAGTCGCTCCGGTGACCCGTTTTCCTTCCCGTCTACGCCGTTGTTCCTCCCGGGTTCCGTTCTTTACTGCGGGATCATCAAACACCCGTTGCGGCACGTTCCGTCGTCGCCCGCCAAATCCGCAGAACACGAAGAATGGCGGATGGTTGTCGGGCCGTGTTCGTTTGACACGCACCCTCCGTGTTAGATAAAAACAACGGGAGAAATTGTTCAACACATGAACCAACAATTTTAATAAAATAAAATTGTTCATTTGAAACCGGCTCTTAAGTTTTTAAAGAAAGTTCACGGGAATATAAAGAGGGGTATTCCAAAATTATAAAATCCCTACCTCGTCGATCGTCGCGCGCGGGCGTCCTTCGCGGAAAGGATCGTCGCGGATGAGAGGGATCGTCGCGTCGTCGCGGGGAGGCGTCGCGTTGTCGCGGAATCCGGCGTTGAGTCGGCGAGCTCAACGAACCAAGAACAACAGATTATTAATATTCAAATCTGTGTTTCGTTAAAAACCAAAAGAAAGGAACTTTTGAGAGGAAATCTGAAATCACTCACCTCAAACGGTCGGTGATCGGAGATCGGAGCGTGGAAGAACGTCACGGACGGAAGCGTCGTCGATTTCCGGGTTCGGCGTTCTTCGCATTCTTCGCGTTCTTCGTGTTCTTCGCGAGGGAGAAGAAGAACAAGAATCCTCTCAAACCTTCTCCAAAGATTTGGGTTGGTCTTATATTATTAATATGCCAACACACGAAACAGGTTAAGAAACGATTGAATTAATTCGTTGAATTAATTCAACGAACGAAACAGGCCATTTAATTCACGAAAGAAACAGCCCATTCAATTCACGAGAGAAATAGCCCAATTAAATGGTATGTTAAGAATTTAGAAAACGTGTCGGTTGACTTTCATTAAGACGGGTTTTCACGGGTGCGTTTCTTAGCGGAAAGAAACGTCGGAGCTCGTGCGGGCCCCACCTCACAAATATCCTACCAAGGGGGTAGGAGATTTCCGGATAGCATCCTATCCAGGTCAACTCAGTTCAAGCCGCCTTTATGTGGCTTCAAGTGGCTTCCAAGTGGCTTAAGTGAAATAAAATAATGTTGTCGCAAAATTATTTTATTTCTTAAATTTAAGCCCGAAAATTAAAAACCACACCCGAGCAAAAGCAACTCCGGAAGAGGCGTTTCTAAGTGAATACCGGCGCTGCGATTTCATCGGTGCCCTCAGAATTCGATTCCGGGCACCGGTTCAAAAGTTAGAAAAACCCGCTTGTCCGTTCACTGAACGTACCCGAGCCAAACATCGGAAAATGATTCCGGGCACACCGGGCCTCGGAATCAGGTGCCGTCAGAAACTGCGCTCTTGTAAAATTCCAAAGAAAATTAAGAAAAAAAATTTCCTTGAAATTTACTGGTCTTTACAATTGTAGAATTCAATATCAACACATAACTTCTCAAAAACCAACATATAGACCATTACTTCATCCTAGATGTATTCATACATGGCTAAGAGAAATCCATCAAGGAATAACTGGGAATCCAATGGAACACTATCAATTAAGAGGAATAGATCATAACAAATGTAATTCAATTTTATTTCATCGTATATATACTGTAGACATGTAGTATGATTATAATTAAAATTTCATAATATGAAAAAAAAATTATTATATTATTATTATAGAGAAAATATTTACCACTTATTCTCTATCAAATGTTTGATTAATGTATTTCTCATGTGCATGTATTGACTAATGCCTCCACATACTGATAGAAATCATTTTCTACCACTGTGATCATTCATGGTTAGTTATTATTATATATTGAATTTTAATACTCTATATTTATTATATAATATTAATTATTTAATGTTTAATTAACATACACCTGTTTTTAATTACAACTACCATAAAATAAAAATACTAATCAAAGTGTAATTACGTACTACCATCTTCACGTAGTGATGAAATTTATTTTTCATTGCCTATATATATAAATAGTAATAAATTTGTATATAATTAATATAATTTTTTTTTTATAAAATTTTACATTATATAGATTAAGGAACGATTATCAATTATCATGGACTATAACCTATGACCCAAAACATATCTGAAAAATGAAAATGTTACCATTGGAAATGAAAATGATATTGAATGATTGTTAAATAGTGGGTGAAATGATTTTTTCAGAAAACCATGTATATCGTTGGCATTTTTTTGTTTCTAGTATATAATTATAATAAACACAAGGTTATTATAAATGAGTTTAGAGTTCTTATAAATAAATAGAGACATTAGGTTTGGGCTCTGGCTCAGTTTATCTTCATTGAGGCATAATTAATTGTTATGAAATTTTTTCAAATTTACATTATATATATAATGACTATTATTTTGGAGTTAAAAATTATGTAAATAAATATTTTTAGAGAACCATATAACATTTAATATTATTATTACATTCACTTTCATAATTAATAATTCCATTGGTGTTTTATCTCCACTTTTTTATTGAGACACATAAAATTTTATATAAGAAAAATTATTTTATATGGTGTTTCTACTGCATAATTGAAATTCCATACCATTAATAAAATATTGTTCATGAAATTAATTTTTTATTTTATGGAATATCATTATTAGTTGAAACGGTTTATAAATTTTAAACAACATAAGGTGTTTTGGGTTACAAAAACACTTTTATTGAGATTTTTTATGGTCAAATTTTATGATAATTAAATTATATAATCTATCTCTCCCATGAAATATGTAAATAAAAAAATACATTTTCTTTAATATTTGATGTTTTCCTATAATTTTACTATCCTAAATTAATCACGAGTCTAAATGTTTTTTTTCGTGAAAGGGATCTTGTTTTTTATCATTGGTAGAAAATCATTTTTTATTTATCCAAATTTTCATTAAAACTATTCATTAATATTTATATTAATCACCAATTAATTATAAATTTATTTTTTTCAATGTTTTAAATTCTTAATTTTTTAAAGTATTTTTATATTTCGCTGAACATGGTTCTTACTAAATTTTTTGATAATGTAAATAAACAGTCATTTTCTCACATATACCATGAATATATTTCTTGTATATCAGGAATAAATAATTCATCATTTATTATAATAGATGTTTCCTATGGTTTTTACAGATAACTTGTTTTGTAATATTTTTTTAATCATTGGGTTTTAAATAAGGGATCTAGGTCTATATAAATGGTTTTTTATTCAATTTCTCATTCCGAAAACTTATATATTCTTATTATGATAAATTTTCATGGATCACAATCTATTATTGTTGATCCGACAATGTTATGTATTTTTTATTTTTATTGGAAAAACATTATATCTTTTTTCATGAATAAAATATATGAATTGAATTGAATTATTTTTTATTAACTTCTCATGTTCCTAAAGATTAATTATTTAATTTTTATTACCCATTAGAATATATTGATATATCTTATGATTAATATAACAAAGAATCTAATACAACCCTTTCATATATTTCCCTTCCCCATGGTATGGAGAATTTTTTTTCATGTTATGTATGATAAGGATTATCGATGTCATGAATGAAATGCGAAATGATATATTAATTTTTTGTAATTGTTTTTATGTTTCAATGTTTTCAAAGGCATTAAAAATATATTGTACTCATGATTTTAATAATTTTAAATATATTGAATATTCTTCTAAAATGATCTATTATTTATGCACGAATATTATTGGTCACTAATGAATCCCCAAAATATATATTATCATTTTTAACCAAAACATATAAGTTAGTAAAGGGACTATGTTTCACCCTATAGAGGATAATGATATTAATTATAGTCTTGTTTTTATCACATCTATGATATTTTTTTAAAATCAAGGTCAATCGTACAGATATGTATCATAACATCTCACTCTATATATACTCTCAAATTACATGAGCATATTTTTTGCTACAATTTGCATCAAAAATATAATTTCACAACATGGTGGTGTTATATGTCCATAATTATTTTCCATAGCTTTAGTTAATGGTAAAAAATGAACTTCATTTCCTTATAGTGAGTAAAAAATATAAATTCCACAACATATATGTAGTAGAAAAAAGTCTTTATTAGTTAGTTTCCTCAAATAAATATATATACTGAATTAGTTATTTATTACCATGAATTATCAAATATGAATGTCCAAAAAAAAACTATTCCCCGATCATGCATCAGAGCATCTATATTCCATAGTCTATATTAATGACTATACTACTATTAATCATTCCCAAGATTAGGTATAGACTATATTATAATGGATATTAAAAGATTTTATTATCATGTGAATATTTATCACAACAATTAAACAATTTATCTATTTCATATTCATATCCATGGGCATCATCATCTTCGAAATTATGAAGAGTGTTTTAATGAATCGAATGTAGAATCTTACCTATAATAGAAATTTAAATATCTTGAAAAAATTTATATGTTTCACTCAAGAAACAACCTCAAAAAAATAAAACATGTATTATATATTGGACTTATTATGCTAGTTATTTTTCCTTAATTAATTAATCCTATAGAATTCTACACACTTGCATTACGTTATTTCACCCTCCATAGTAAATGGGAAGTGTGAAATCCTAGTGAAAGGGATTGACTGAATGAATCCCCTGATCATTATGAATTGTATCAGGATAGTATTATCCATAGGAACTAAAGGAACACACCTATATGTTTGAATAAACATGTGATTAATAGCATGAAAAACTGTATCAATACACTCGTCATCTATATTATTAATAATCAAGATAATTCCTCAGGAGATATATGTAAATACTCATGGAGTATATTTTCATGGAAAAGTTATGATCTCTCTTCATTAGAAAATTGACTAACCTTAAAAAACTACATCATAATCTTCCTATATATTAATATTATGGTCTTAAATTGAAATCCAATAAATTCCACTCTAGGATGATGGTATGGAATCATACATTGAAAACATAATAAATAAACCTATATTGATTTTACACGTATAATAAAAATAAATTTTAGTGATTAAATTAATTACTAATCATAAAAATTTATCCTATGATCTTATAAATAACCTTTTATGAAACTACAATGTGCATATTAAGGACCATGCCCCTCATGAAATACTATATAAAAATACAAAGTTCTTTTACCAAGTTATAAAAAACTTATGAGTGTGAAGAACCTATGTGAATAAATATAGTTGACAAGGATGATTGTGAAATAAATTACAAATGAATCATGATGAACCCAATATATGGTTATATTTATTGTATGGTAACCCATATATCATTGTTGATCTAAAAAACTAGTTATTAGACATATGTAAACACTATATCCAATTATCATTTCTACCCATCACCTAAGGGACAACATCCTACTTCATTCATATAAATAAAATAATAATCAACTCATTCTCTATGAGGATACTCTCATAAAAACCATACATATAGTTGGGTATGACTAAAATCACATCCACCAACCAACTATGGTGGACTCAAATTGATATCTCTAAATACACTATTTCAATAATATATATATACTAATTATTCATAATATCATAATAAATTCTAACACACATTGTAACACCACATTTATTGTTCTGTATTGGGATTTCCTACAATAGTCGAAGATATTGACACCAACCCTAACTACCATAATCCTCATTTACCTAGGGATGAAAATTATACCTACATTTCATTCTTTTTAATTAACCATTTAAATTATATATATATGTTTTATGATGCAATAATGTTTCATTAACTTCTTGGATCAATATATTAATGAATTAAATATTAATAACCATGGAAAATAACTTCATATGAAGAGTGTTCACAGGATATAATCTATAATTCCTCATGAAAACCACAAAAATATAAATATTTATAGTCATCCCTCTTATAAAAATTGGTTCAAAACAAAACATTTCAACAAATAATATAACATTATCAATTAAATCCATGTATCACATGATATGGTTCATGAAAAATAAGTATCAATAATCTCTTAGAGCCTTGGAAAATTACTTCTCAAGGAAATATGATGGGAAATAATTTTGTGATGTCTCGTGGGGTAGATTGGCTAGCCTAATATATCATAGTAATTCTATTATATTCCCTCAAATATATATGAGAAAATATTCTCCCTTATATAACATTGAGATTTATAATTATATGAAACAAACTATAAATAAAGGATTTGGAACTAATATAATTGTTGGACTTCATCAAAAAAATTTTTATAAAGATGATGTGCATAGATGAATTTCAAAAAATTAATAATGTAAAACCTTGATTTTTTATCCACAATTTTGATTAAATGAATAATATTTCTAAATCTATTCTTGGTTTTTTCATTTATAAAGAATAATATAATCATATTGGGTTTTAGGGGAACATATAATTGGTTATACTCATCTATACACATCAGGTGAATTACTAGATCCCTTAATTTCTAAATTATATTGAAATTATCAGTACATAACTAAAACCATTCCAAAAAAGTCTCAGGATATTAATGTGTAAGGGAAATAGTGAGAAGTGAAACATCCTGTTACACTACACCAATTTAATAACATAAGTGTATCAAACAAAACATTCATGACTCTACTACATACTAAACACTATAAAAACAATAATAAAACAGAAATATATCTAAATAATTCGTCATAACATAATATTTGTAATAATGAACCAACATTAATGATCAATTCAATTAATTTTTTTTCCAATAACATATATAATGAAACACTATATAATTTTATAATCGCTATTTAAATAATGATTGAATTTTTCATGTAGTTAGAAATTCAATTGTAAATAATCATAAACATGTAAATTTTACCTAAAATTATATATATAGTGAATGGAAATTAACATTCCAACCTAAATAGTCCACTAGTTAAATAATACACTATCATCCTCACACCTTATTCCTTGAGACCAAAAATTTCATAACATCTGTAAAACATTAAAAAACTCAATCACACTTGTATATAATAATTTCCCAATATTGTTTTCCAATATCAAAAACTATGGGTTCAATCCAAGGATTGGGCTAATACAATATCAAATTAAAATATAAAAAATAGTATTAAACAATAAAACAATGAAAAAATAAAGCATTATAATTTCCTAATCCATATATACAAGAATAGTAACAAAACATGGTCACCACGTTCCTGAGAAATTCCTCCAATATTTCATGAGTATCCATACTATTTTGAGTTCTTTTTAATTTCATTTATATAAAATATCCACTATCAAATAATCATAAATAATAAAATAATAGGAAAATCATTATCATTATTTTTTTGGACAATATAGAATATATAGAAATAAAAAATCCATAGATAAATAAACATCCCATTATATTACCGAATATGACCCACTATAATTACACATGTGGTATTCATCAAGTGTTTGATTTCCTAATGGTATAAATATATAATATATATGATCCAAAATATATAATAGAATTGTATTAGAAACAAAATTTGTGATTGGGGATCTACTCTCTAAATTTTTCAAATCCTTCCTAGAATCAATTTTCTACTCTCAACATTTATTTACTTTCCTATAGTAAATTTTTATCAAGAGTTTTTCTAACCCATCAATGTGATTTCTTGATGCATTAAAATAACACATTTTAGAACATTAACAATAGTTCCACAAAATTACTCCTATAATATAGATCAAATTGAGGACTATGAAATCTTAATTAAACTCTTATATATATAAAAACATTTTAATAAGGGTGTTTCATACATCCTCTTTAACTAATAATTATTCCATCTATATATAATGATGTAATGAGATAGTTAAACTAAAAATATTATAATAATATGAGTGCTATTTTATAATCATTTATAATTGTGACTGAATTACTAAATTCTAAAAAGAATAATTACAGTTATGGTAAATGGTTTGTTTCTATAATAAATACTATAGTTAATTGTCCATGACCACAATTATTGTTATTGTAAACATACCGTAACCCAAGACTAAAATAATAATAATATGTATAATTAATTCCTCATAATATAGTACATTTGAAAAGGTGATATGAAATCTTGAACCAACATTATTGAAATGGATTTCAATAATATCAAAGTAAAAATTGAAAATACAATAATCATAACATAAACATCAATTTTAATTTTTTACCACCACTACATTGAAGTATAGGTGAATGGAAAATCACTACTCTAATAAAAAAAATGTGTAAATTGTTTTCCTGTTTGAATAAAATGAGTTTTAATTTTTTTAATATAATTAAATTGAAAAGGAAATGTGAATGTGTAATTCCTATATGGAAAACCATAATCAAATATTAGTGATAAATAACTAATAAAATAGTAGAAATTAGACTGAATGAATAATAATAAAAAAGATATTTATAGAAATCATGTTTGTATATTTAAAAATAAAAAAAACATAATAAAGGGTAACATTAAACTTGTAAATATAATACACATAAGAAATAGTGATTAAATAAAAATTAATAAACATTATGTAAGAAACGGTGAATGGATAATAAAAAATAAAAATACCATATTAACTCATATATATATATATACATGGATAATTTTGATTAAAAATATTAAATTGTGTTACAAATACATTTCAAAACCTATTCTACCCACAACAATTATGTTTTAGAGATATGACATAAATGTCCAAGAGAATGTCCTTATTTCATGGATTATGATCTCAAATAGAATCCATCACACAATGTATTCTCTAATGATTTAATTAAATATATCGATTTACCACTATCTAGATGATTAATCATTATCCCCACCCATATGTCTATATAATATAATATTATTGTTGTTATATTTAGATTAAAAAAATAACAAAATTTAAAAATAAAAAAATTCATTCAATGATTATAATAAAATTGTTTCAATCCAATTCCCTAAAGAAAAATGTCTATACACAATTCCTATAAAAAATTTAGGGTTTTGAAGGGCATATCAATTTTTATATTTGTCACACTCATCCTCATAAATTATAGAAATATGTTTTTTTATATTTTAGTTCATTTATATTGACACTCATTTTCCATCATTCCATATAACACAAAAAATCTAATTTATTACGATTAATGAATTTAGACTCTCCCAACCACATAATAAGATATTTAAAAACCTTATAAATAATGAATATATTATCTCATTCTTATGAAATGTACAACACTATTAAAACCACCAAATAAAGGAATTATAATTGAAAAAAAATACTTCTGAATAAAATATAAAATATTAGTGGAAAAGAATTATTATCCTTAACTATGGATATAGGACATGATTAGCATATGTTGAATCTTATAAAAACTAATGATGATATATATCATGGAAGAAATAATATTAGGAGGAATGGAGTAAGATATTGATTCTTCTATATGAATTTTTTATTGATTTATTTATACATTTTTTGTACCATAAATTTAACATTGAAATAATTGTTTAGGGCATCTTATGTTACGACTACGTACCAAGTGCACTGCCATTAGGAATCTTATAAACTAAATATTACTCTACTAGAGGCCACCAGATATCTAAGGTAAAACATATAATAGACTATTATAATTTTAATCCTGTTATATGATAGATATAGGGATCTATATTGTATAAGAAATCTATCATTAATGAATAATTATCTACAACTTGTCTTTGTCGTCAAATTAAAATAACGAATGTTGCCAATAGATCTAACAATCAAAATCTATAAAAATTTATATTCATTAAAAAAATTTCAAAATTTTATCATTGTATAAAAGTGATATTATTAATATTCCTATTAGTTTATAACTAATAAAAATAATTTAAATGTGATAGAGAAATATTTCCACTGAGACACATTTTTAATAATGGAAAAATATTACATTAATAATTTAGTATAATACCTAATAAATGGAAATATATATGCACACTAATAATAATAATTTTATTTATATGATATATATCAATTAAATGAGATACATAGAATATCTACCCTTGATATGGACTAATTTCAATTAATTAAAAAGAGATGTAATGGAAAAATCCATTTACCTTAACACAAGACATCCCAAAACACAATTTTAATCTTAGTTAAAATTTGATTCCATTTTAAGAAAATTATTTAATTTTGTTTTAATTTAAGAAAATTAATAATATTAGAATATATTTATTTACTATTGTTTATTTTATTCGGAATTTATAATGTCATTTATGTCCAAATATTTCAAATAATCTCATGTTTGTTTCGATATAGTGGTTATTGTCACCTACAATTTTGATGAATTTATCTTTTTTAAATATTGTAATAATTAGAATGAGAATATTATAATTATATAAAAAATTAAATTTATACTTATTAGAATGTATATGAATGGTTTACAATTATGAAATACACAAGAACCCCATTTTTTAATATTTCATAAAACATATGGTTTTTGACAATAATGAATTTTAATTTAGTTATTTTAATTATAGTTGAATATAAAATCTAAATATACATATCAATGATAAATATTATTTTGATTAATTTTTTAAACTATCTATGTCATGACCCGTCCCCTAGGGTCAGTTCTGGGACTACCCCATGCCCACCTTCTAGAGGCAAGAGGCCGGCGACTAGCATTCAAGGCATATTCAATAAAACTGGAAAGGAATTGCCATTATAACCTGTAACACACACAACCATGTACACAACAATATACTATATCAAGTAAACTAAATAGTAAATAGAGTGCGTATAGTATGTAAATTGGTCCCGAATACATGCCCAACTGTAATGTACAAAGAAAACTCGAATGTTCAAGATTACTAATAGGTGTAAAAATTCTCCAGGATTGTCCACCATGAATCCTACATGAAGGGTAGGTACAACTCATGAATATTTTTCGTCATGGTTATAAATGTCGAACGTCCACCTACAATCCACCTCTAGTCCTGGTACTCTCATCCCCAGTTAGAGATGTCCATTGTTTGCACCACACACAATAGAGTACGGGTATATCCCGTGCAGGTGTGAGTACAACGATAGTCAATAGGGACCCGGAGACTCTCAAAATCTCACAAAATCCACCAAGGATATACCACATAGCTTGAAATCAAATGATAACCCGAATTAGGTATATGCCGATACAAATACCTAACTTATCTAGTATACCCCTTTCAATCAAGAGGAAACACAAAGTCCAACTCAACAGCCCAATGCTCAACTGTTCAACAAAGGAAGGTACACCATGGTGGTTTATACCACATAGGTACACCACAATGAAGAATACCACAATGGTATTACCATAAAGGAATGTAACGCACAGGTACGAAGTCATCTCAAACAAGGTATTTATTAGGTAAAGTAGTATAGGTGAATAGATATAACTATTGAATCATCTTACTCTGTTAAGAGGCAGACCCATGAAGGGTCCCAAAGTGATGACCTATACAAGATCGCTCTGTGGTGACACACACCATATCCCTTGGTACTGACCCACATAGGATTGCTAGGTGATAACCCACACAAGATCGCTCGGTGCTGACCCACATAGGATCCCTCGGTGCTGACCCACACAGGATCGTTCTTCATTCTTCACGCCACAGTGTGCTTTTGGGTTCCCGTTCTATACTTGCTCGTCTCTGGGAGAGTTATCTCCATGACCCACTTGTCGATAATACTACTGCCAAAATGTCCCAAAAAGATGTATCTAAAAGATATTCCATGTCATAGCGTTCTCAATGCAACAGACGTTGCATCAATCAGAGACCCAGACTATATGTTATTAGAATTTTCTTCCTGAGGGCCTGGATGGATTCGTGATTGATACAAGCTGACCGTACCCAATCATTACCCAAAACTACATTGTGGTTATACCAAATGTCCCATCTCGCTCAAAGGTTTACAGTTCCATTGGTGGTTCGTCAAATGGCTCTTTGTGGAAATGTTATGGTTGACAGGGAGACAAACGTGTTGGTGGCCTGGGTCTGGTCTGATCTTGTCAAACTGACCCAGCCAGGACCGACGCGACATGATTTGGGTCGACTCAGCACACTATGTCTAGCCAAGCCTAGGCAGGGGGCAAGGGGGCCATAGAGCGGTGCGAGACCACAAGGGCGACATGGAGGCCGCAAGGTGGCGTGGCCGAGGAGTCCACGTGTTCGCGAGACGCCTATGCTGCACGGGTCGTGAGTCCACAGGACGGCGAGGCCATAGGGCAGTGAGGCCTTGGAGCGGCATGGACATGAGGCTGAGGAGTCCGCGAGGCCACGAGGAAGTGATTCCAGAGGTGGTGGAGGCTGCAGGCAACAGAGGTCTCAGTGTGGCATTGTTGCACTGTCACATTTGTCGCGTCCGGCAGTGTGCTGGCAGCTGCATCTATTCATCATCGTGGGACAAATATACATTTTTCCATCATGAAGAACACACCATTCAATAAGAATGGTGGAGGGGTCGGGCAATGTTTGTTTGTTATGCACCCTCCGCGTTACAGCGGTGGCAAGCTGCTCAACAAAAACATGAATAAAGAACATCAATACTGCAACCTCCCATAGTGATTATTCCCAAAACCATAAAAGAAAACATATATGGATCAAATAATTAGATTGTTGATCCTCATTCAATGTTTTATAGGGTATGAAAATGGGAATATATAACCATTCATAACTAATCCCCTACCTCGATGGTTCGGTTGATTATTTTCTACGGTGAGACGGTTTGGCATTGTCGATCCCGTAACAAGTCTCCTCTAACAATGTCAGTGAGGAGAGGAAAAAGATCAAGTCGTTGACGACGGCGGTTCCTCGATCTCTGGTTTGTTCACATTGGGAGATCCATCGACAGTGTTTTGGAAAAATATTCATCAATGGAGATGAGTTCTTCGTTAGCGTTTTCATTCGAGAATGTGTTCATCCATGTTCTCTCATGCTCCCAACATTGCCAATGATTAATTTCCCCAACAATCAAAAAGAGGAATAACCCACTTATTAATTTAGAATAAATAGATTAATAAGGTTGGTTTAATTAAAAAACCGCAAAAATTCATTATTTTTTGGTTGGATCCAACGATTAAATTTGGTGGTGGCATATTTAATGGTATCAATTTAATTGGCTCAAATTAATGGAGGAAAATAATTAATGGGGAGTTGAGTGGTTTCCCTCCCATTAAGAGGGTTTGGGTTGTCCCTTACATTAATTTCAAATTGAGGGGTTTGTTTAGGTGGTCCCCACATCTTAACACTCACATGGGAGGTTTAGGCTCGGGTGGTCCCCAACACCATAACCCATGGTGAGGGTTTTCTAAAATAGAAATGACAGACATTTTTATTTTATTTTATTCTTTCACAAAAAGCCCCAAAAAATTATCATTCACTCTCGACCCACTACAGTTTAGGTGAAAGCCTCCATAAGCATATACCAGCGCAACGAGTTCAACAATTTCCTTGGATTTCAATTCAGAGCACTGGATCAAAAGTTACAAAAAACCTCTCACAAGTTTATTAAACATACCTGAAAAAAGTTCATAAATTTATTCAGGGCACATCGGTCCTTTGAATCACACTCCATCAATTTTCACAGACTTGAAAAATTCCAATTTAACTAAAAACTATGTACATGGAATATTTGGGTCATTAGATTCTCCACACCTTTGGGATTTACGTACCCGTAAGCCACATCAAAAAACTAGGAAAACATGTGGGGGTACATGGAATGTATCTGAGCCTCTCGCCCCATGTGCTGTCCTGGAGGTTCCTGTGATGCCAAAGAATGCGCACCATAGGTATTGACCTACCATTAAGGACCCACTTCTGTCGATACTCATTCTCAACTAGAACCTTTATAATAGTCACCTCATCGTCGATGTCCACCTATCTATGGTCGATGATGTGGGATGGGTTGTGAATGTATCTCTTGACATGGGATATATGAAAGAGGTTGTGAACCATGTGCAGCAGAGGTGGAAGATCTGACTGGTAAGCCACCTCACCAACTATGTCGAGGACCTGGAAGGGTCTGATAAAACTCATAGATAACTTTCCTCATTATCCAAATCTCTACAAACCTCATCGGGGTGAGGCCATTAGAAAGACAAGGTCACCATACATGAACCCCATAGGTCTCTGTATCCTATCTTCATAAGACTAATGCCTACTCTGTGCAGTGTTCATCAACTCTTGGATGATCTTCACATTCTCTATGGTATCTCGTACCATCTCTGGTCCCACTCGTGCTGAATCCCCTAGGTCAATCCAACAAAAACGTGATCTGTAAGGTTTCCCGTAGAATGCCTCAAATGGTGTCATCCCAATGGTGGAGTGATGTCTATTGTTGTATAAAAACTACACCAATGGAAAGTGATCCTCCCAGTAGCAATAAATTTCAAGTACGTAAGCATGTAGTATGTCCTCGAGGGTCTGAATGGTTCGCTCAGTCTGACCATTCATCTGAGGATGGATGTCGGTGCTCAAAAGAAGAAGAGAATCGAAAGCCTCCTGGAACCCCATCCATAGCCAGGACGTAAAACATGTTTCATGATTGGAGACAATCGTTGAGGGTACTCCCTGTAGTCGCACAATATCCTGCACATAGAGGCATCTCATGTTCTCTACTGAAGCCCTCTCTCTGATCATCATGAAGTTGGCTAACTTGGGGAGTCGGTCAACGATCACCCAGATAGAATCATGACATCTAGATGTATGTGGATGTCTTGTGATAAAGTATGAGGTTATCCCATCCCAATTCTACTCTGAAAACCTCTAAATTATGAACCAAGCCTTCTGGTACCTGATGCTCTGCCTTCACTTGTTGACAAATGAGGCACCGAGAACAAACATTGCTACTAATTTCTTCATTCCCAGCCACCAATACTATCTTCGGAGATCCTGGAACATTCTTTCCACTCCTAGATGTACCACTCGAGGGGATGTGTGTAACTCCATCAATAATTCCTCTTGAAATGATTCTACTACCATGGTACATCCTCTAAAGATGATAATGTCCTCCCCACCTACAGAAAATCAATCTGGTGCCTGTCCAATGGATATCTGAAAATGTCGAGCCTTGTAGTTAGTGTCCCCACACTGGGCCTCCTTCACTCACTGAAGAAGTGGGGGAGTGTCTGGAAAAGACTGATGAAAATCTGCACCATCCCGATCCATAAAGGATATCTCAAAAGTATCCAACTACCCTATTGCCTTGCCTAGAAACTGTATACCAGACCTCATGATGATTGCTTCTGGTACAATGTTCTCATTCTGAAGAGTATAGACTAACTCGATGTCATACTCTTGGAGGAACACAATCCAATGTCACAATCTCAGGTTTAGGTCATTCTGAGAGAAAATATTTCTGAGACTCTTGTGATCACAGTAAACTATAAAACATTCTCTCATTAAGTAATGTCGACACATCTTTAAGGCGAATACCACTACTACTCGCTCTAGGACATGGGTAGTGTTGTTATTCTTATGTTGTCTTAGCTGTTGAGAACCATAAGAGATCGCTGCTCGCTCCTACCTCAGGACACATCCGAGTCTGCTCCATGATGCGTCACAGTAGACTACGTACCCTACGGCCTCCTCCAGTAGCCTCATGATGGGTTCACTAGTCATCCTCTTCCATAGCTCTTAAAAACTCTGATGGAATCTCTTTGACCCAGATAAGGGTTTCCTCTTCTTCATTAATGCTGCTTTTTGTACTAAAACTCTAGATACATCTAGCACAAGTATTTAGTAGTATCTGACCAATCCAAAGAATCTTTGTACCTCTATCAAACTCTTGTGTGGCTCCCAAGCAAGTACTGCCTCAATAATCACTAGATACACTACAACTCCATCATCTAAGATGATGTGTCCAAGAAATTGAAACTCTCAGATCCAAAACTATCACTTCGAGAGAATACCACAAATCTGGTGCTCTTAGATTGTTTTTAGTACTACTGTCAAATGATAGGCATGCTCCACCTTAGTATCCGAGTAGATCAGAATTCCATCAGCGAATACTACTACAATGTGATAAGGGTATGACTGAAT
This sequence comes from Viscum album, assembly GCA_963277665.1. Classification (NCBI taxonomy): domain Eukaryota; kingdom Viridiplantae; phylum Streptophyta; class Magnoliopsida; order Santalales; family Viscaceae; genus Viscum; species Viscum album. The sequence goes on along the minus strand of OY728121.1, from coordinate 195,384,912 downwards.
GATCCCATTCATGAGTCCCATGAACACTACTAGAGCGTTTCACATGCCAAATGGAATCCCCAAGAACTCTTAATGTCCACACCGATATTGGAAATCCTTCTTCTGCCCGTCCATATTTCATACTCTGAGCTAGTGATAGCCTAATCTGAGGACTATCTTCAAGAAACAGTATGTTATCTTCATCTTTTCAAAGAGTACGCCAATCATTGGATGTGGGTACATGTTCTTCACGTTCACCTGGTTGATGTGCCAATAGTAAACAAAAATATTCATGCTCTCATTAGCCATCTTGGAAAACAAAATCGGGGCTTCCCAAGGAGATACACTTGGCCAGATGAATCCCTTCCCCTGGAACTCCTCTAGTTATACCTAGAGCTCACGAAGCTCCGCAAGAGCCATCAGATATGATGGTGTAGATATCAATGTAATCCAAGGGTAAAAGTCAATATAAAAGTCCACATCTCCTTGTGGAGGTAGACCTAGAACATAAATAGGGAAGACATCTGTGTATTGGCCAACCACTATTGGATAACACGGACTCTCCATGTCAGCTTCTCTGAGGCTAAGGCTATCCAACTGATGAGTGATCGGCTGCACTCTCCTCTGGTAAAGTCCATCCTTCACTACAATGTATCCATTCTCACCAGTGAAAGTAAAAACAGTCCTATCCTTGTGGACACACCACACATTGTGCCTAATATAGTCAATCTGAGCATAGAATATAGCTACTCATTCCATACCCAAGATGATGTTGTAAGGCCTCGACACCGCTACTACGAGATCCCAACCGAAATATTCACCTCCAAGAGTAAGCTCATACACAAGACCCCAGTTTATAATTGTTTAATCTTCTCTCGTAGGAGTATATATCTGTAATGATCAAGACAATGACTCTGTCAGAATCTCCGATCTCTAAACAAGGGTAGTGGAAATAAAATAATGACGGACACCTATGTCTATTAGCACTATAGCTAAGGTGGAGTAGACAGATATCGTACCTCGTATCATATGGGGAGCGCCATGGTCATAGGCCTCAGCTACATGGAGTTGAGCTCGCTCCTATCCTCCTACTCTTGGTTGTTGGGGTGGACCACCTTCTGGTGTTGTGGGTAAAATATCAAATCGTCACCCTCCGTCAGCAGCACAACTAGCTCTTCCGCCATAGCCTCCTGCTCCCTGTGGACCTCCTTGGTCAAAAATCTATCTCTACCTGGGTGGTCCTTCAACCATCTGCTAATCATTCGTACAGTGGGTCATACAGTCATGCGCAATGGGACTCTGCACACCGCATTCGTAACACTTCATGATCTTTGCATGACTGGTTCTATCTCGGGTGCCCTGCACAACCGACCCTGAATCCTACGGACGTCCACCTGTTGGTCTAGTTCTTTTGGATCTCTTTGGAATATACCTTCTTACAACTGCAGAATACTCCACTATGTGACGTCTAGTGGTGGTTATCGATGCTAGAAACTATTCAAAAAGGAAACTCTCCACTAAGAAGGTTGTATCTAACACCCCTACCTAGATCAGGATGCCAAGAAAAATCATCGAAGCCCTGATCTCTCACCTGAGCCCCTGCTCGATGGTCCAGGACCTGGAGAATGAGTCCTGGTCTATATAAGTGGAGTAGCGTCAGAGGTAAGTGAACCTCACTTTGTACTGAGCCACGGTCATGATTCTCTACTATAGATGAAGAAACTATTGTATGTGTACTGCGCAAAGAGACACTGGAACAAACACTTCCCAAAACAGGCTATCTTTGTCTTCCCAGAGAAGCGTCACCTAGTTGTTAGCTAGGAGCATCATGCTCCACCATCTACTTGATGCATTCGGTAGTAGGCTAGAGTCAAGGATCACCATGATATTGGCTAGTGTCCCTACCAGTCAAAAGACTGTCACTATAGCCTCTAGCCAATCCTCAGCCGCATGTGGATCCGTTCTCTCATGATCCTGGGAGGCCTCTTTTGCTAAAACTCGTGAAACACACTCATGAAGCATACACCCTCTTATATTGGGGATGGTTTCATTGGTGGCCCAATGGGTAATGGTACTGATGGTTCCTCTGCTGGTGCCCTTAATAAGAGATGTCCCTATACTGAGGCATCATTGCTCGGTGGGCTATCAGTGCATAATACTCTCAAAACCCTAGATAGTTGTCTACGTGGATGAATCCTAAAAATAAATAGGTGCACCACAGTCATTAAGATATACCATGTGAGGTATCTCAATGACATAACAAATAAAACTCTTCAATCACACATAGAATCAGTGTTTTCATGCACTATGTCGGAAATCTGATGTCAGGGTCATGGTGTATGGATACGTCGACCACCACACTAAAACTGGATCACATAAACTGATAAATAAACTCACTACACATATCAATATTTCCATTAAAAAGAATTATTAGAGTCCTACGTTCCATTGTTGAATCGACCTCTCTGATACCAATATGTCACGACCCATCCCTCGGGGCCAGTGTCGTGACTATCCCAAGACTGCCTTCGATAAGCCAGGGGTTAGCGACTAGAACCAAATGAATATTACCTAAAACATATATGGTATAGCCTTTATAACATGTAATGCACACCACCAAGCACACAACAAGATACGAAATAAATTAAACTGAAACGAAAAGATAGTGAGTACAGAATTTAAAATGGGCTAGAATACAAGCCCAAATGGAAAGTACAAGGAAAAATGGAAAGTAAAAGAAATCAGATAGGTGAAAAGAATCTCTTGGATCATCCACCTCAAATCCTACCATAAGGGTAGGTAAAACTCACGAATGACTATCTCTATGGTTTTCCCTATATAATGTCCACCTTTGATCCACCTCTAATCCTAGTACTCTCATCCTCAGTCAGCTTTGTCCGCCATTTCATCACATACAATATGTTGCGGGCGTAGCCCGTACAAGGGTGACTATAATGATAATCAGTGGGGACCCTGGACCCTCATGGTCCCAAAAAATCCACCAAGGATAAACCACACAACATGAAATCAATAGACAAACTACTTAGGTATATGTCCATAAATACACCTCAGTTAACTAGTATACCCATCTCAATCAAGGAGAAACACATAGTCCAACTCAAAATCCCAAAGCTCAACTATTCCATAATTTAAGGAACACCATGAAGGTAAGTACCACATAGTTACGCCAAACATAAGAATACTACCAAGGTATTACCACAAAGTAAAGTACTGATCAGGTATGAACTCATACCACCCTAGGTATATCATAGATACAATTGTATAGATGATTATATGTAACGACTGATTCATCTTGCTCTATTAGGAGGGATACTCATGAAGGGTCCCTATATGATGACCCACACAAGATCACCTGGTTTTTACCCACACAGGATCTCTCGGTGATGACCCACACAAGATCTCTAGGTGCTGACCCACAGAGGATCGCTCAGTGCTGAGCCACAGATGATCGCTCAGGGCTGACCCACATAGGATCGCTCAGTGATAACCCACATAGGATCAATCGGTGCAGACCCACACAGGATCACCCGTTGCTGACCCAAACATGATTTCCCTTTATTCTTCTTGTCACAGCCTACTTCTGGGTTCCCGCGCTATGCTTTCTCTTATCCATGAGAGTCCGCTCCATGAGCCATTGGTCAATACTCAGACAGCAATGAAGTCCCACGAAGAATACTTCAAATGGCCTCCACTTCATAGGGGTCTCAACGCAATAGACGATGTGTCAATTGGACACCCAGACTCTTTGTTATTAGCCTTTTAGTCCCTATGGCCCGGTAGGATTCATGCTTGATGCAACCTGACTGTACCCCAACATTACCCAAAACTCCAGTGGGAGTATACCAAATGGACCATCTCAATCCAAGGTTTACAGTTTCATTGATTTTTTTTCAAACTGACGCCTAGTTCCAATGTTATGGCCAATAGGGAAAAAATCATGTAGGTGCCACGGGTCCGGTCCAAACCTGCATGACCCAACCTTTGTCGAACCATCCCGGTTTGTGTCGACCTGGCCCTCTGGGTCTAGCCTGTGCTGGGTTCGGCCCCGCCTGCAGGGTCCGGCCCACCCAACGATGGGCGTCGTGGCGGTCGTGGAGTGGTGAAAGTCAGCGAGGGCTGCGCGGAGTCCTCGAGGCGGCAAGGCCATGGGGGACGTGAGGCCGCTAGGTCGTGAGGCAGTGAGGCGGTGTAGCTGTGAGGGTCGCGGAGCCACATGGAGGAATGTCTGGGGGGAAAGGCCGCAGGGCGGTGAGGCCATGAGGGCCACGAGGCTGTGGGGAGGAGAGGCCGTGGGTGGTAGAGGCGACATAGGGGTAGTGGCCAGAGGGGGTGGAGGCGACGTGGTGGCACCGTTGCGCCATCGCCCTCTTCACGGCTGGTTGTGTGTCGTCCGCCGCATCCTTTCATCATCACGACACAAAGCTACCTTCTTCCATCATGAAAAACACCCCATTCAAGAATAACATAAGGGGGTTCAATCCATGTTTGTTATAACCTACACCCAGTGCATTACGGCGGTAGCAAGCATCTCATCAAAAACATGAATGAAGAACATCAAACCCTACAACCTCCCACAATGATTATTCCCAAACCCGTAATAGAAAACATACAAGGATCAAATAATTATAATGTTGACACACTTTCATTGTTTTAGAAGGGAAGAACATGGGAATATACAATCATACACAACTAAACCCCTAACTCGATGGTTTAGATGAAGATTGTCCACGGTTGAGACAGTTAGGCATTGTCAATCCCGCAACAAGTCTTATCCAATGACGTCGGTGAGGAGACGAAAAATATGAAGTCGGTGATGATGACGTTTCCTCGATCATCGGTTTGTTCGTCTTTGGAGATCCTATGATGGAGTTTGGAGAAATATTCTTTGTAGGAGAATAGTACTTCGTTGGCTTTCTTTGTTGGAGATTCTGTTCTTCCGTGATCCCCCAAGCTCCCACCTTGGCCAATGATTAATTTCTCCGAAAACAAAAATGATGAATAGCCAACTTATTAATTTAAAATAAGTAGATTAATAAGGCTAGAACAATTAAAATGCTGACACATTTCATTAATTTTTGGTTGGATCCAACCATTAAATAGGGTGTTGGAAAATTTAATTTTATCAAATAAAATGTCTTAAATTAATGGAGTAAATGATTTAATGGGTAGTTGAGTGGTTTCCCCCCCATTTAGAGGGTTGGGGTGGTACCTTCAATTAATTTCAAATTTTAAGGTTAGATCATGTGGTCCTCACCTCTTATAACTCACATGGGATGTATAACTTTGGGTGGTTCCCATCACCATAACCCATGTTGAGGGGTTTCTAAAATAAAAATGTTAGACAATTTTTTTATTTAATTCATTAATGATAAGTGAAAAAATGGTATCATTCACTCTTGACCCACTACGGTATAGGTGAAGGTCTCCTTAAGAGAATATCGGTGCCATGAGTTCGACAATGTCCTCAGATTTCAATTCTGAGCACTGGTTAAAAAGTTACAAAAACCTGCTCGCATGTTTACTAAACGTATACTATGAAAAAGTTATGAAATTCATTCTGGGCACTCCAGGCCTCATAATCAAAGGCCGTCAACTATCACGGATTGGAAAAATTCACATTTAATTAAAAATAATTATATGGAACTTCTGGGTCTTTAAAATCTATATTATTTCTATATAACATTATGTAGTAATATTTTATATGTTTTAAATCCAACTAAATAAAATTTGCAATATTTTGAAAATTATTATGATTCAATTAGTATTTCTTGTTTTTAAAAAGATATGGATATATAATTACATTTTTTATATTTTTATATTGAATTTAATGCTTATGAATTATGATTATGATATGACATGAGGAAAATATTTATAATATAATTCTACATAGATTGATGTGTCTAATTATTCATTAATGATTTTTTTATTGAGGTCAACTTTTAGACTCCATAAAATAATTCAGTGGTAGAAAAAGTGGGAATGGATAAATTTTTCATAACAATGAGTTGTGTTTTGGACAATATAAAGATCAATTTTTTGTTTGAAATGGGAGAAAGAACATACCTTAACAAGATTAAATATTTCTAGTCTATTGTGAAATTCACATTTTATAGCTGTTAAGTAATGTTATTTTATTTGAACAATGAAAATAAAATATAAAAAACATTGTGTGAATTTAACTACTCATCCAAAAAAGACCTTTATTAAGTTTTCTAACATTTATTTGTAATTTATTAAAAATTATTAAAATATTTTACACATATAATATTTGTTGAGGTATTTCACTATTCACCATGGAAAATTATTTTTCATCTCATAATGATATTGATGCACTTAACATTTTCTAATTCTTAGATTTGAATATGAATTATATTCCATTAAAATAAATTTATAAATATATTTAATTCTTATTATGAAAAATCAATATTTTATGGAAAATTTTATTTATTTTTGAATAAAAAATATTTCATTGAGAGTGGCGGATTATGTCATTTTTTATCCGATTGTTATTTTTTAGATTATAAATTTTATTTTTGATATTTTAAAATATAATTACTATTTATTTTTTCATAAATATTCAAATACTATTTTTAATAAATTAAAATTAAAAAACAATCCATTTTCAATTTAATTATTAAATAATTATATTATCATATAATTATTTTAATTTAAACCTTGTGACATCTATACAATCCATATGGTTGAGTCCTGCAAATGTACTATTAAAATTTGTACATTCAACTATAAACTATATTCTAGTATCCTCAAAGATGATGAAATTATCTCATTGACTATTTTTTAAAAAAAACTTTTTACTACATGACATTAGAATAGTCAAGGGAAAATCATAGTTATGGAAGCCCCTTCCCAAGCATAGAAAAATGTATCTAATATGGTATGATTATAATAATCAATTATAGATACATTAAATTTAATATATTTTTCAAAATGAGTTTACATGTAATTATTTAGACAGTATCAAAATAAAATTTATAACATCTAAATATCATAGATAATTTATGAAATTATCAAATAATATTCCACCAAAAAAATAATAAAATATCATTGACCATAAAATTTATTAATGAAATTAATATGTTCATGTATATATATTTTATAAATACATATAACCAATAATAATATACACCATATAGATATATACTCATGTACCCTCATGTATTCTATTTTATACTACACGTCTCAATTTGTTTCTTCTTCTACAGATGCCTAATATATTTATAACAATTTTAAATCATCAATATAATTATTATCATTTTTATGATATTAGAAGGTGAAAATTAAAAAAATACATAAATATAATGATCAATGTACATTATTTTATTCAATATATTCAAATAATATTAATAACTATGATCCATTTTGGATTATTTTAATTTGTTACAGTTTTTACATATTTTTATACTGTAACATTTTTACCATTGAAATAATAAATGATCAACTTTAAAAAAAATATCTATATAAATATTTGTTTAACAATTAAAATTATAAATCTAGTAGAATGGAAATTCAAAATCAAATAAGGGGGGTTCACCATCATAATTCCATTTGATTATCACAAAATGTTTTGTGCTGATCGAGTTGATGGAAGATGATGAATGAATGATTTTTATTCATTTTTATATACAAATAATATTCAAAATATTTTTATAATACTAACTATATAATAATTTTTACTAATAATTTACTAGAAGAAAGTGTTTAATATTTATAATATATTTATTATGGAATTTGAGAATAACATTGATTTCAAATATTTTATTACAATAATGATGGGATTGTTAATTTGAAACAACTATTATTTTTTAAAGGACTACATAACATCACATTGAATTTCATATTTAGACAAATAAAAATATACTACATTCAAACCTACAAATATGGGTCATCAATTAATTTTCTAATGTGATTTCTATTTCCCCATATAACACCTTTTAACAAACATTCCAAAAATTTATTTCATTAATTTAATGGACAACTCGATTAATTTTATAAATATATTTATATCTCAAAAATATAATTAATTGATTATTGATTAAGAAATTATCCCCTTAAGAATAAGGATGAATAATAACAATAAAAAACAATTATTATATTCTATAAATTATCTAATGATACCCCCTTAATCCATAATATAAAATGTATACAAACATATACATTTTAATTTGAGAACTATATTAAATAAAAAAATAAGAATAATGTAATTATATATATATATATATAATTATTATTATGTATCTTATAGATCTCTGATCATGTATTTTACAACCTCATCATATTATTCGATAAATATTATTCTGTACACTCAATCTCTCTTTAAATATCATTTTCCATGTCATGTGTGGTCCAACCCTCGACATTATTGGTCTAATTTGGTTCCTTACATCATATTTCTCAATATTTTTTAATAATATAAATGTTTCATTAATTATTAAATAGTTATTCATATATATTTTTTCATTCTATACAGATGATTATTTGTTATCTTGTTCCAATAGAACTGATAATGTTCTGTGTATATGTTTTTCAATTTATCTATTAATTCGCATTCCTTCCGTGAATGAAATATTTTGTACCATTTTATACATTTAGAAGTATTAAAAATTTACTGTAATTAATTAAATTACTTAACATCCCCATTATTAGTTGAGATATATCATCACAGAATTATTTTGAAAATGTAATCCTATTAAGAGGTTTCATTAAATAACAATGAATAAATAAAATGACTAACGGTAAACATGTTTATTATATCCTATAGGGTATAAAATATATTTTTTTTGTCTATGAAATGATTATTGTATTTTCACAACTAACCATAAATCCACATATCCACATTATTTTTAATAATTATTAGCCTTCCATAAACTCAGAAGAAAGAAAAACTCATTTTTATGAATAATATAAACAATCTTCCCAAATATACATTTTGTTATTTATTATTAAATTAACGAATATTCATATTATGTTTAATCCTACAGACAGATCAAATTCATATACACATATAAGTTCCCACATATTGAAACATCTTAAAAAGGATGTTCCATAATCTACCAAAACATATGTAGTGATTAATATTGTGACATAACTAAATAATAGTTAATAAATATTCGTGAGATTCCAAAAATATATGTTTATTTTTTGTGATATATAATTTAAATAATAAAAATTTTATATCCTTCTGTGTAATGATATTTAAGATAAAATATCAATGTAATTGTTTCGATATTATGGACTACAAAATTCATTAAATAATATAATTATTTAAATATATAAATCTATTAGATAATGATATATTATATAGGATTATTATGATGAGTAACATATAAATATAATTTGTATTCAAGTAAATTTGATTTGTAATCAAGAAGGTCCAAATCCCCCTATGTGGGGAGTGAATTTTGGATGGAATATTTTTTCACCATGTACACATTATTCTCATTATATGTAAAATATAATAATTAGTCATCCATGCAGAAAGAACAGAATATTCTTATAAATATAAGAAAAAAAAGAAAAATTATTGTACTAGGATCACCAAGAAGGTTTACATCTAATGAGAATTAAATTATGATGTGTTATGTTTTAAGGTGAACAAATTAAAAATCATGTGAATATTTTTCTATCCAATTCTGTACTTTTTTATTGAATAATCACATATTATTTTATTTTCGAACAAAAAAATAATTCATTGTTTTAAGATGTGTTCATATTGGAACATTTAGTAATAAATTATTGCAAATCAATACACTGATCCTATATTTCTTCCCTTGATCTATCTCCCTGAATTAAAGCAGATAATCATATTAAATTATATTCAATATATTTGATACATAAAATATCTCTAGTTCCTTGAGTATTCAATATTTATGTATTTCACCTTTAAAATCCAAATTCATTATCTAAATCCGTAAATATTATCATGATTAGCTTATTATATGTTTTAAAATGTTATGAAATCTTTCTTATTATGAATGCTCATTAAGACCACCAATAATTACCCTATATCACCTTACAGTAACTAAAATTTTCTTCCAATATCTCATAAGTGTTACCATATTTTAAGAGTGTATAGATATGTATAAAGATGATAGATTTTTTAAAACCAAAACATATTCCACTTTATTATGTCGGTCTTCTTAAAATCACCACTCATGATACTTCATATTATGAAAACCATATTTTTTGAATATTATAAATCAACTAGAAAAATTAATTATAATCGAATATTTATAAACACAATGAGTTTCATTTCCACTTACAACAAAAATATCACAGAAAAATATCATTTTATGATTTGTCATATTAGCAATCCACATTTTTACCTATATTAAGAGCAAAACATTTAAAACACTGTCATAGTAAACTTATTAGATTTTAATTCATTAAGATATATCCCATTATATTTCTTCTAGAAGTCCCCTTTATACTAATATTAAAATTATGGTATATAATATATTCCTTACTATTTTATCTATATGAATATCATTTGTCTTAATTCTTCCTCAAAATTATTTATCCCAATAAAATTAAACAATGTTGCCATGTTTTTATTGGACATGATAATTGTTTTTCATTTTTCTTCATCTTTACTTTTAAACACCTCAAAATAATCTCTTAATAGGTCATAACATTATCTACTATGTATATAATAGATATAAAATATTGTTTAAAATGAAAATAAACCATCAAAATAGGATCAGAATTACCCAACCTAACAAATTTGGACCCCCACATAATATTGTAATAAGATGAGTTTGTAACACAAATACCACTTTTAATATTTTTTATGATTAAGATGTTAACCAAAAAGATATAATATATATATTATTATTATTATCCTATAACAATATAAAATAATGATTCATCTGAAATATATAAAAACCCAACAACATATTGAATACATATTTAAAACTTAAGAAATAATGATTCATGTATGACTAATTCACTAATAAGAATAATTCTATAAATGATAATACCATGTTCGGTAAAATATAATTTCAAATTTCTCTAACCATTAAGAATAATAGGTAAGGGAAAACACATGTAGACTATATAGACTAAATTTATAGCCTTCAACATTTTCCATCTTCACCATAATCAATTATAAATAACAATACATCACAAAATACCAAGGAAACCTGCACCATGTCTACAAAACTGTCCTCCATACTGTGTGGTGTCATCATAAAAAATCATATGTGTGAATATATCAATTTTCAAGGTTTTTATAAACATACAAAATTAGATATTCCAGAAATAGAAAGAACGTGTGTAACATAAGTCAGCACAAAAATTTAGTAAATATCTATATACTCTGTAGGTTTAATGAAAGTGAGGATAATATAAGAATAATAGTCTCAAATGAACATATTGATATTTTATTATACCACATAAGAAACAAGGTCCATCTTGAATATATAAACACCCATACAGTCTCCGTTATAATGAGATTTCATTAGACTCTCATCACCTCTACTTACCAACATTAAAAACATCCATTCACCCTCTCCATATCAAACATGAGTACCATATACCATAATATGTTAATCATTACAAATTAGGGAGCACTGATCCATAAATCATGAAGTAGTATATCATATCTCATGTGGAAGGAACCATTTCATACAAGACAATGAACTATTTTATATTATTAAATTGGTGTATTGAAATAAGATATTCTATAGGGAAGCCTCTATTAAATGATATTAGTAGACTATTCACCTCAATGACTAATAGGGACCTAAATCTGTTGATTAAGAAACATACCCTAAAGATCCAATAGTGATTAGGGAACTCAAAAATACATATTGGAAACCCATTCCCAAAAATATAAATTTTACTAAGGGAGTAAAAGGACATCATATTTATTATTTATAGCTAAATCGAACCATATAACATGATTTAGTTAGATATAATTCGAAAAATTGAAAATTATCATCATCAATGGCCTCAAATGTCTTAAGTATTGTTACATCATTATATATTGGAAACAATTTAGACTAAAATCATTACTATTCTATCTATAACACATACGAATGACGATTTGACAAATACTATGAAAAACATAGTACATAATATCTATTCTAATAGACATTGTTTATGAGACTCAACCAGTGGCTAGGAATATAGTTTGTTATTTTTCATGATGACTTAAACTATATGTTGTGTCCTAATAGGATGCATAGTGTGTGGGAATCATTATATTCTCAAGAGGATACTCTAGAAACCCATGTATTCTAGTAGAATACAACATGATATATCTAGATGTGTACATAGTTTGTAGACCATATGGGATTACACAGTTTTGTTCCATATAATATTACATTTTTTGTATTTCCTACATAGAATATACATCAAACTATACTCTGTGATTATTGAAAAACGTGGTTTTAATAGTACTCTGATCGATCAAATCCAACATAGTAGGAAAACATTTCATATGATTCACTATCATGCCTTGTGAAATTTTTCAATCCATATGTAAATCTAATCAACCTCATAGAATTGTAACAGAATGAGTATCACTGGGTTTCACACCATGTGATATTTATAGTACATAGAAACATTAGTTCCCTATATTTATGACCAACAATGTGTTTGCTTCATGTACTATATTCTTTGAAGTTATATTTTTTGAAATATTTTATATTTTCACATTTATCATTAACAAAAACTACATTTTAATTAAAAATCGGATATGATGCATCAATATCTTATTTTTATAAAAAATCAAATCCTATGGTGGAATTAATTGATAATACTCACCACAAACCATTATATTCATACTATAGGAAAAATATTATATACCCAACCATTTTCTAGGATTCATTAGTCATCATCACCACTATTGTTTCATCTGGGATGGCTCCATAACTAGCAGTCACTATCAACAATCCATTCATAGTTACCTATAGTCTAATTATAAACCAAAGTGAAGGGTAGTTGTAATACTTGTATTAGAGGGGGAGGTACAAGATCAAAAAAATTGTATTAGTGTGAATAATAAAAAACCAAATATTATTAATAACTACTCAAAAATTGAAATGTGAAATCATTATGAGGAAAAAAATCTATTTAAAGGAATTCATGATTTCATGAAATATTAATATATATTATAGAATATCATTTACAAATTCTTGAAAAATATTGAAATCACTATATTGTATTAGAATAGAGAAAACACATTTTTACAAAGACATATAAATTGTAATGTTATTAATCATAACATTAAACCAATGAATTAGAATTGATAAATAATTAGAAATTGTAATATAATTCTATAAACATTCTTTAATTGATAATAATAAAATCGATGCATTAAATTTTATTGTATCAATTAAAAATCCATTATCATATTCCCCTAAAATATGAATCAAATGATCTATATCTAACATTTTCCTTACCTCTATGGGTTTTAATAGAAAATGTCCAACATGTATAGAATGAATTATTGTCTCGTGAAATCGATGCAATACATTTTTATAGAAACTATTAAATACTATATAAATTAATGGTTTTAATATCTATATTTTATGTTCATGATATATTTAATCTCATTTAATAATAATAAAATATCTACCTAATTACCATCCAATCTTTTAGTAAATGTTAACATAAATCCTGTGAACATATGGTTAATCACTTTCAGAAAGTGATGTGATATGTTTTTCAATAATTTATACAGATATTGATCAAGGTATATTTAATTAATAAATATTATATTAGAAAAATAAAAATTATTTCATAATTTTTCTACATTATTTACCTTTATTTAGAACTCTTAATAAAAAATGGAAACAATAACTGTGTGTATGTATGACCTACCATCCTCATTAATGGTGTACATCATTTTATTTCTCTTTCATTGATGAATTAATCTATATATATATATATATTAAATTTATATAATAGATATAATTATAGAGTTTATGGATACATGATTAACATAAATGGACAGAACCTAACAATCTTAAATATAGGTGAATAAAAGAAGTTATTAGGTAAAATGTGATTTTAACAAGGAATAGTAAGTAAAGTAGTAATAAAATGTAACAAATAAATTATATATGGTATGAAATATATGATTATATAATTGGGAAATATTTATAAAACATATCCAATTATTATATATTGGATGAGAATTTGTATGCTGAAATTTATGACATGAGGAAACGGGGGTTTCATCTCAATTTTTGATATGGGGATAGATTTCATATGCACCACCTATTTCTTTTATGCCAGGTATATTAAGAAAATGATTTTATTATATTTTTATTAAAATAAAAATTACTTGTATTTACATATAAATATAATATTAATTTTTACATTATGCTTATGAATCAAAAATAAGAAATAATTTAATGGGTTTTGGTTATAATATCATTGTGTATTATGATAGTATATGATTATGATTACAATGATGAAATATTAAGTTTTATCTTTAAATAAAATAATTGTTTATAATCCTCATTTTTATATATTCTATATATATTTCTATAATTAATTTTACATACCTTATTCAATTATATTTTTAAAAACATCTATGGAAACCCGATGTCGTTGTTTCTTCAATAAATAATATTTTTTATTCCAAGTACTATTTATCTAAAAATGTTTTAAAGAAGGTTTTCACTATTCCACGATTCTTTTAAAGACATTTTTGTTTTGTTTTTAGTTTTTGATAAAAAATTTATAAATTAAAATTAAAATTTATTTATAAATAATGGTTAATACAATTTTTTGAAGATATGAAAGGAATGTTTATTTTAACATGAATAAAATGACCAAAATATTCCTACATCATTAGAACACAATGATATAAATCATTTATTAAACAAATTCATGTTTATTTTCAAATAAATTATTTTCATAAATATTGTTTATGTCTCTGTAGTTTAATCTAGTGATATTAAAGTGAAAATTCTATTTTCTTCCCAAAAATTATTAATTGAAATTTTTATATCATTTTTCCTTCTAAGATGCCATCAATTGATGTTAAATAAACATTATTTGTGTTATTATCCAAGGAAACTATTGTTTTTTTCCTCTAGGTAGTATATTTTTTTGATGAAAATATTTTTATAAAACTCATTCATTTTTCATGTCTTATGTATTGATGATATGGTGAACATGTTACTTTAATGTGATATATACAAGATGAAATTTCTATGAAACCAAATTATATTCATTTTTTTAATATAATTAATATTTTATAACCATGTGGAATAATGGTTTCACTATTTTTTCATTGGTGGGACATATAAATCAATAAAATGCATTGGAAAAAAATTGTTATTTAATAATAAATCAAAGACAAAAATAGTTATTGAACACAATTTAGTGAGGGAAAATTTCAATGATCTTAGTTATACGAGTGGATCCTAACTTCTATGATGGGTTTTGTAATGAAATATATTAATTATGATAGTATATAGAGTTAATAGCAATTACTAATAGGGTTATTAGAGTAACCCATATCCACTATGATAGTTAGGAATATAAACCATTTAATATTATATAAATGATTTCGTATGATTACTTTTACATTAAAAATACACATCAAATTATAATTCTCTGTTATCATGGATTTGTTTTTATTTCATTCAATTAGAATTCATTTATAATTCACTTCCTTGATTTATTCCATGACTAAATATTAAGATCATTGATATGAATGAAATGATGTTTAAATTTCCTTCTCAAATTCTCAATCCCTTATGTTGATGATATTCTTTTGTGATCATTGATATCTCAATATTTACCCTTCATGAGAATATGATAAATCAATTACTTATATATGTCTTCCCAATGTTATGAATATTTATTTTTTGTTTGATATATCTAATAAGGGATCCAGTTATGAGTTACAAATTGTAAGATGTTATAGTTCACCCAAGAACCATTTTTAACGAATTCATTCTTCTAAATTCAATAAAATTGTATGGTCATCTTGTTGGATTTTGTAAGAATAATTGAATATTCATCCATTATGATATAATATTTTTGTATCAGTTATATTGGTATATGTAGGTTGTATTAGAGGAAATTGTGGTTAAATCCTTTCAAATATTGGATTGAAAATTATAGTAAGATCCCCAATGATTTGTCTCGTGATATGTCTATGGGTAATTCATAATACAATATAAATTATATAAAATTTCCTAGTATTATGTCAAAATATAAAGAATGTGGGTTTTATGAAATTACATGTAATGAAATGACCCCAGAATTCTTAGAGGTGTTATCTAATACCATTATATTTTGATGATTGAAAGGAATCAAATTAGGATGGACTGAAGAGCATAGTAGTCTTGGTAAACCATATACATATTTGAGTCCTATATTAAACGGGAATGAACTTAATAAAACATTTTTTTTCAAGGAAAATAAAACTATTCAATTCAGTGTTCCTTGAATATATTTCTTATTACACTTTATAGAATCTATTGGATGGATATAAAATAAGGTTGAGTGAAAATGATCTATAAGGGTAATATTTAGTGATGTAAATAATGAGTCATTGATAACAGTCATTAATTAAGGATTTAACCCAACAGAAATTCCATATAATCCATAAACTGAAATCAATAAAATATTTCAAGTTAATAATTGATAAAATATTTAATTTAAATAACTATATAAGGGAATAAAAATAACGAATGAAAAGAAACTGAAAACTGATGTCATTTAGACAATGACCAGAATATGAAATACATCAATAGATATTTTGACACAAAATGTCATGGATAATATTAATTAAATCTAAATTAGTGAAATATATATATATAGGACATCCATTTTCCTACCTACATGGAACCATAACCATCAATACCTTTCAAAAGAATGTAAAACATAATGGTTTTAAACTCATATATGTCAAAACAACTAATTCATCCCATGAGACTACCAATTCATCAAGGGGATATCTATAACTAGGAACCAAAAATGTTCTCTATGTAATAATAATTTCTCAAATATTGAATAATTAATTAAACAACGTGCCTTATCAAATACTCATATGGTGTAGATGAAAAAAGTATATCAATATCTCCCCAAATAATTGAATAACATCAAATGTAAACATCGTATAAAAAAATTGTACATGTTTTAGAAAAATAACATATCAATGATTAATTATATGGACAATTATTGGAAATTAAATGTCCAATGGTGATAAGAAAATGATTATTTCAATGGGACTGATAATTGAAATAATGTTACTGAATTTCAATATTATCATTAGTCAAAGGATTCATAAAGCAATCAATGGAAGAATAAGGGTGGTATCAATATATCATATCATATCTGGTGTTAAATTTATAGTTTTTTTGTCATTGATAAAATAAAATACAATTAAAAGTCCACTTTAAGACCATCATCATGAATATATCAGTTTTAATTTTCAAAAAAACATTTAAAACCCACTTTATTTAAAAATATCTTATCAAAATTAGTTTTTTAAAATTATCCATTTATAGATGGAATATATGTTTCTAGGAAATGATGGGGGTTATATTTTTACTTGTTATACAATGTAAAATAACATTTCTTTTTCATGGTAAAAACAATAGAAAAATTCCTTGTTTAGAAAGAAATAGGAAGATTCCATTAAGAACATTTGATAATGAAAAACAAAGTAAATATTAATTTAATAAAACAATTTTGAATGGTTAAAAACATTTGTGAATCCCAATTTGGAAAATAGGGGTTTCAAAAAGAATTTAAATCTCCGATTAAAGGGTTAATTAAAGTTGGGTTTTCATAAAATCATTTTCCAAAACGTTTTTTGTATCAATGGATGGGAAAAAGAAGTATTAATTAAAAAACTTCATCAATAACCAATGGTTAATATAATGTCCTTATTTCCTAAAAATGATCCAATAATTTACTCTGATGTAAATTCAAGTACAAACACCCCATGAAAAATTAAATTGTATTATAAACCATTTAAAAATTTGTAACGATGAAGTGAGGATCAAAAAATGGTTATAATATGAGTATAAGATATAAATAACCATAATTATTTATAAATACATCAATAGATTGTCATAATTAATTTTACATATAATCATAGAATATTATTTAAAATGTGATAGTAATATAACCCAAAGAGAAAAATTGGGTTATGAAATTTTATTCCACACAGTAACTCTTAAATCATATACTGTTAGATAATATAATTCCAATTGATTATCAATATATCATAATCAATGAATGAAGAGTGATATTATATAAAAAAATTTATTTTATGTACATATTTTATAACAAATTAGGTAAACAAACAATGTAATTGTTTAAAGGTTACGCTAAAGATCCCAAAAGGTCAATTATTCTCATTGAAAAAATTACCAAAGAGAATAATATTTAAAAGTACCAATTATGCCATAATACTTTGAACAAATTGAATCATATTCATAATGAAGTAAAAACATTAAATGAAACATATAATAATATTAGGATAACTATATTATTGATATATCATGTAAATGGTCATTATATACTCTATATATAATAAAATACATTCATAACAACAAATGAGTTTAAATGGAATGTAAATTGTGAGGAAATCCATTACCATGTGTGCCCTTTTAGGATGAACATCCATCAATATCTTGTATAATGGGTTTAAACATGACACTAAATAATACCATAATATTATCATATTAGTAATATTATATATTTTCTTCTTATAATATATTATTATGAGTTAGATAATAATCTGTCATTATTTTCACAATTTCGAGTGTTAATTGGTAAGTCGGTCAAGTAAGTTATAACGTCCTGGATGCGGTTTTTATTAATTATATCCTGGTTCAATCATATCAAAAATTTAGAATTGGATTTAAATAACATATATATATTTATTATATAAGTATTTATAACACTTTATAATGTTTGGATAAAGAAAATGAAATTCACCATTCATGGAGAAAATAGTTCGCATATAAACTTGAACACTATATTCACATCCATTTCTTAGTTTTAAACAATGAAATATAATTGATATAAATATATATGTGTTGTTGTATTAAAATTAATCTATCATATTTATGTATACAATATCACAATTTTTTATTAAAAACATCCTTGATAAATTCCAATTATATAATGGATTAAACACATCACATTGAGGGGTTGTTGTCCACAGATCAACAAATGACGCTATTGTATTCCAATTGTATGGAGTTCATAAATGTATGTGTAATTAAATAATTTAATAATTATAAATACATTAAAAATATCATATATATCATATATAAATATATTTTCCATCATAATTCTATACCATTAGCGGTGGTAGATGAAAAATGAACAACTTCTTTTCGGGAAGCGGTTGTTAACCCCTCACAATTACGATATGAATGTTAACCATTTGATGGAATTGCATATAATTCTTGATTGAGAACAAAAAGAAAATAAATAACATTATATTGATGATATTGTTGTTGTTATACAAGCATGTAATAAGGGTAATTCAAGTAGTCGAAAAAGAAATAAGACTATATAGCTTAAGCGTGGATGTTTCCTCTTATTTCGGAAACGACTTTTTGTTTGATTTAACGGGGTTCCTTGGATGTATTAATAACCCAAATGAGGTTTATTGTATGATATTGAGGATTAATTGAATATATTTTGGAAGATAATTTTTGAGAAAAAACTTCTTTAGAGGAGGGAGGTAGTGGGAGGGTTGGATGCCTTTTAATAGAGTACATGAGTTGCATTCATGTAAATTTCTTGAACTCTAAATCCAACAACCATTTATTATAGAAATAGCGACACAAATGATGATAAAAATAATGGAAAGGTAGTTTTTGACATATATAAGGCCATCCAATGGATTTCAGACATGTTTATTGGTAATTTTGGCTCTTATTTTTAAGATTTATACCCTTATTAAACTAATTATTATTTTAACCATGTTATTAATATTTATCACATTCACTAATATGTTTTGAAAAAACTAATCTTGTCATATTATAAATTATAAATAATTCTGATTCCAAATATATAATATATTTTTCAAAATTACAGTCATTTTACTGGTTGAAATATGTTTAATATAAATCTTCCAAATGAAACGACAATCCATGTTTTTATGTAAAAACATTCAAATGTTTAAAAGGTTTTTATATACAATTTTCATATGAAATTGATTAGAATTAAGTAAATTTTATTAATTTCAATAAAATTGATACAATTATATATTAAAATAAAATAAAATTATAATTAAGTATTTTCAATAAATTAGATGAAAAATAATTGTTCAATTATATTTTTTTCTTATTCACTATTCATCAAACAATTAAACATCACTCAAAAAGGAAAAAATACACCCTAACATTATATTTATTTTTCTAATTAAAAAATGAAGATAATTTTGAAATATCAGTTTCTTAAAAGTCCAATAATTTATATTTAATTTAGGTTCTTGAATAAAAGGAGGTAAAATATCTTTTATAAAAATATTCATATTTATGGGAAATATGCCAGTTTCTCTTATATTATGACAATAGAATATATTGGATGAGTGGTCAAAATAATTGAATGAATATAATATATATATATATATATATTAAAATAATATCACAGACTAATTTAAATTTAATATCATTAATTATGATACCAAAACATTTTGGGAATGAAATTATTTTTCAAAAAAAACAGTGCATTTATATTTAAATTGTTTTTATATTAATTTATAATTAATTTGTAACCAATGAATTTACCTTATTTTTTAGTTGACCATATTTTTTTTAATTAGTGAATAATATTCATTACCACTGAATTAAAAGCTATATTATATGAATTTTAAAATATATAATATATTATATTTATGTATGTTATTAAATATACAATAATGTCTTCATATGTTATACTAATTATTATGACTCGTGTAGTGTGTCATAAATGTTATTAAATGAAATGTTATTAATTTAGAATAAAATAGATTCATATTCCCCACACCTTAAATAAATTACTTCCACATAATTTAAACATAGTCATAATATTAAATTAATTGACATTTCATTTTTTGAAATATGACATTGTTGGAAGGGTTCAAAAAAATCCACTACAAAAGAGGAAATGAGAATCCCAAATGTCAGATTGAGTAACATGTAACTATGTATATTTATTTTAGACAATTATTGAAATTTAGAGATAAATACATGGGGTAAAAGATTAAATATTTATCAGGAGTGATTGAGGACTTAATTGAAAAACCAATGAATGATAAACATAATGTTGACAACATCAAATTTTTAAATCATTAATGATTTTAAAGTCTAGAGGTTCATCAAAAATTTAAGGAATTATGTAATTTTTTTTAAAGATCATATTCTGAATGCGGAGAGATTCTTTTATAGCCTATAAATATAATGAAATATACTAACATAACATATTTAAATAAAAAATTTCATGATATTTTTAGGATTTGATCAATATAAAATTAATACATTACAACACGAAATTGATATCTATGAATTATCTATGATTCCAAAAGACCTAATATAATCATTTAATGGATTTTCTGGCCCATAAATGAGTGAAATGTATAAATATTTTCTATAACTATAATCTCATGCTAAATTGGTAAATAGAATACGCTCCAAATCTAAAAAATGATACTACAATATCATCTTTAGTATTTATTCATTTAGTTATTCAATTAGAAATAATGAAATGTTATCAACAACAATGATTATGTTAATCATGGGCGTTAAACCCTAATCAACTTTCAAACTTGGGTTCAAGTCCGAAACCCTTTCTATATTAGACATTTGTTCACCAAACATACATTTTTTTTCAAAAAAAATATTAATAATATTACTATAACATTTAATAAAAATTGATGTACATACATGAAATTGAATCATTAAACAATCTTTTATCTAAGAATTTCAATATAATCACAACACACAAATAGTTTTTCCATTTATTTAAACCAAAGTATTTCATTAGGATATGTTTTATCCTAGGCCATTCAATGTCATTATATATTAAAATCCTTCATAATGGGTTGAAATAAATATTTTTATTATCGTATATATATATCCCCTAGGAGGGTCAAATCGAGCATTTAGTAAGGCCCACTATCGTGTATCATGTTTTGTCATGTCAGGCCTGTCAAAGCATGCCAAAGTTATTACCCCTAGGTACATATAATCCATACCCACATCCACTTGTAGTATCCAAAGAGGGATGTTTTTATAATAATAACAACATAATATCTACCATAATAAAATACTAGTATGTTCAACAATACATATCTCCATTTTAAACAAATGGGAAATTTTCTAAATTATATGTTTTTCTCAATATAGTCTCTTAGGTTACTAAAAAACTTCCTATAATACCAACTATAGTGACATATCCTAATAATGACAAGATCATGTTCCTACTACTATTACATAAGTATTATTACAAGTACTAAAATCTGGAAGGACCAAAGAGTTTAGTTGTCTTGGTAAACCACATACATACATTTGACATGTATTAAAATAAATGAACTAATTACACCATATTATTTTTCTTTCTTGGGAAATTACTTTATTCCAACTTGTGTATCCTTGAATATAGTCCTGGTAATATCATGTTATCTTATTCTGGGTTTCCCCCTTTTTTAAGATCCATTATGGTTTTAAAATCCTTTTCTGTTATTTTCTAGGTCTATTGCAAACTACAGAAGATGTACATGTCATTTACCTGATGTTCACGTCGTGTACATGGTGATGGATTCATGTCAAGGACATCGATATTTGGTCTTGGATAGAGACATCACTCTGTGAGGTTCTACATGTCATGTACCTAAAGTACATTTCATATATGGGTTAAATAAATGAATTTTTTCCTATGGTGATGTGGTTTTCAGCATAACATATCCAGCATGACCTTCTTGTTGAGACCAAGGGGAACACATCCTGACTCGGCCCACACCTAGGATAATGTCATGCATTTGGTATTTTTTCCCTATACATTTCCTGACAAATATCATTCCTCTCTACCTATGGTAGTTTTAGTGGTTTTTTAGAGACTCAAAACCTTATGGAACGATTTTCTTGGCATTGGACCTACATCGACTTTGCAGTGTATCTCTCCATGTAAGTGTTATCTTCGATTATTCTTTGCGATTAATCATGATAACACCATAGTTATGCATTTTCATATCCTCTGATCCGATTTTTATGTTTATTGATGTCCTCAGCTAGATCGCTTATGAGATCTTGTCTCAAAGGACATTCATTGGATATTTATGGTGAAGACAACATTTGTTATTAAGTTATGTGGGAATTCTTCTATCATTCAACCCCTTTAATTCTATTTTGAATCAATCATATGAGGTGCGGGTTGGAATGTATGGCCTTTGATGAAGGTCTTTTTAGTTTTTGTATCTTTTTAGTTTCCATCGTCGGTGTTTCTATCCAGAACATTGAGGTAGGTGGTCATGTCTCTGTCCTATAACAATGATAATGTTTGATACTACTTAATAATTTCATTAATGAATTAGGTATGATTGTTATTTTGTGTTGAAAAGGGTTTTTGAAAGAGAAATGGTGTTTCCTAGTATTATTATAAATATATTGTTAAATGGATTTGAATGGTTTTCAAAGCATTGAAATGGGTTTGCGAATTTGATCACATGTCTTACCTTGGGTAAATATGATGATTGTTTAGCTTGAGTCCATCTTCCATTGATTTATTATTATTATGGAGTGTTTTATTGGTGAATTCCAAAAATTCATAGGCCACTAGTTCCAGGGGATCGATATTGAAATTATGGGGGGTTTATTCTTGGGGTATTACTATGATTCTTATTCCCATTGTTTTTGGATCAGATTTGGGCACTTGATTTTTTTGGAACGCGTAGTATTCTTCCTATAACATTACTAATCATCAGTTATTTATATTTATGATTCAATTTTTAATTTCATGGATTTCTGAGTTAGCCATTATATTCAAGTTTATACAAGTGGAAACTGATATGGATAATTTGATTTGAAACTATTATACTGGATTTTTTTTAGAACTGTGGGAAAGGGTATGATTACCATGTTATCTAGAAAAAATATTTGCTACTTATCAGGCCATGTTTTATTGAAAAAAGGATTATTAATTATTTTTTATACAGATACATGTTATGGAACACCTGGGTGAGATCCTACTGATCTTTGTATCTCACACCCTACATAGTGATTTAGTAGTACCTAGACCTTTTTTAGTCTTTTGGTTCCAGTAACGGAAATGCACTATAGTGATGCAGTTAGGTTCATGTCAGCTGGGATGGGTAGCTAATTTTGAGATGGTTACAGTTCGTACATGCCATTGTCCGTGTTGCAATTTTGTTTTATGTCTCTTACAGTCGAACATATATATTAGTTTTTTTATTTGGTTTCCACTTTTTTTCCACTATTTTTCTTAATGTTTTCAAATATATATTTGTTACACATCTATTGCTTCTTCATTTATCTAAAAATATATGTTGTGTGTTCTATCAGGTTGGGAGAAATCTTTCCCATAGTTAAGTAATTTGATGCCCAGATTCTTGTCCAAACCCATTGGGGTATGGAAATTCCCTTTGGGTATTTGACTAATCGGGATGTGTTCCAGGATTCAGGGAAAACCAGTTTGGTTCTATATTTTTTGGTATCAAATAGGTCTATCCGCAACTATATTTTCATGGGATTTATGATAGATTGGATATTTTATTGTCAAGACTTGAGCGGTATGTTTCAATGAGTTCTTGGCTATCTATTTTCGTAAATAGAATCTTATTACCATGGGATGTTGGAATATGTGTCTCTAGTGTAGGATTTTTTCTTATAAAACTAACGTTATACTTATGGGTGTTATAGTTTGAACTGAGATTTTTTTTGTGTATAATCATTCTTATGATTCTGTATTCAACAGTATTCCTCTAAGACATCATTGATAGGTTCCTTAAGAAGGTGAAGCAAATTCTCCTCAAGGAAATCCCCATATGGTTCGGAATCTAATTAGGACAATCGTAGGGGAAGTCATTATTGTCTTTATTGATTTTCCATGAGTTCCCAATATTGTGGATGAAGTACAAAATAGGAGCTCAAGGAGAAAGATATCGACCATGACGACTCATGCGGGAGAAGACACCATCCTATAATGAAATTATTGAACCTCAATATGAGGATAATGGGATGAATTAGATATATCAATTCATATACATCATGGAGGAACTATAGAATATCAGGGTGAAGTGTGAAGCCTTCATATTCGAGGGTTCTGGTCAGCGTTCGTGGGACTCTATTGTCCAAGACGATAGACATGTGGGATTGGATTGGAAGAGTTTCAAAACCCCGTTCTGTCAACAGTTCTCTCCAGATTAACTGATGTTGGAAAAATATATAGAATTTATGTCGTTACACCAGTATGATCATTCGATGTCGGCTTATGTCAAATGGTTATCTATGATTCTTCGTGTTACTACGGACGTAGTAAAAAATTACCAGCTGAAGGTGTAGAAGTACCTATATGGTTTGTGACAAAATATTATATTGCATGTGTTAATGAAAAATCATTATAACAATATAGAGACAGTGGAAATAGAAATGATGAAAGAGATGGACATGGCTGGAAAGGTGTGATTTGCCATGAAATCTCATACAATTGGTGCCAGCATTAGTGGTGTGCTTGGGAAAAAGTGGAAGTGGTACGACCGTTGTAGGAGTGGTGGAGGTGGGTATCATCCTTGATCCTTCTTCGCACTATCCATTGTATATGAAATTGATCAACTAACAAGATAATAGTGCATAATGGGGGTCATAATAGACATTGTTATCTTATTACCATGTAGATGTGAAATAGTTGTGGGTGAGTTGGTCATCTATAGTGTTTCTCTTAGGATATGAGGAATTCTATTTATGGTAATGGTTTGTCGACTCCAAAGGCTACTATGGTGTAGTCAGAACGGTCAAAGTCTATAGTGCTCCAACAACAATCATTCAGAGTGAAAAATGTACACAATATAGATGACTACCATATGGATGTTGTTGCACGTCCGACAATAGTGAGAGGTTCCCTCCTTATTTCAGGATCCTTAGAGACTACTTTTTTTGATATTAATTCCTCCCACTAATTTGTATATGCAGGTTTTGTTGATATTATTAAACACGCAATCGAACTATTCCCTTTTAATATGGTGTTAGAAGCACCTCTTTAAAATAGGAAATAGTAGGTGTTGCAGTTTCCTTCTTTTTTGTTCACGATAGATGACACAGAGTTTGTTTATGATTATACCATTCTTGATCTAGATCTATTTGACTTCATAATCCGTATGGATTGGATTATTGATCATTGAGCTAATGTTTATTTTTATAATCCGGATGTTCCATTTCATATTTCCAATGGGAGCTCTCATGATATTTTGGTATAGTGAGACTTGATTTCAGGTCATGCAAGACTGTCCCTCCCATTGATTAAGAGTTCGTTCAATGCTGTTTCATTTAACCCTGATGATTTTTTTATATTGAGGGTCTTCATGTGGTTTTCAGATTCATTCCTGAGGTTTTCATACACGACATCTATTCTATTTCTCTAGAGAGATTCGCAGTGTTCACGATTGACCTAATGATAGGTACACAAAGGATATTGATGCCTTCTTACCATATGGAACCAATAGAGTTGAATGAACTGATGGTTCAATTGCATGACATGTTAGAGATAGGTTTTTTTATCTCTAGTGTTTCACAGTGGGAATCCAATGTTCTATTTTTATGTACATGGGATGATTTAATTCTATTATGTGCACTATATTAGAAGATAAACTGGGTAAATGTTATGAAAAAATACCATTTACATCATTTGGATGATTTTTTGATCAGTTGATGAGAGAAAAGTGGTTTTTGAAGAATGATATTTTGTTGGTTTATCATAATCTCACCTTCCATGAGTCTGATATACAAAAGACAGACATCGAGATTAGGTATGCCCATTATGAATGTCTTTTGATTCCTTTTTGATCTGACAAACTCTCTGGGAGATTTAATGGGCTTGATGAATTGGATATTCTCCCAATATCATTACACATTAGTTGTAGTGTATGTGGATGATATTATGGTTTGTTCAATGTTCAAGCATGAGCACGAGGACCATATGAGTTTGTTCTTGGAGAATTTGATAAATCATCATTTGTATTGTAGTCAATCAAAATGATATTTCTAGATTCGAGATATGAAATTCATGTTGCACAATATTTCTAAGCATCGCTTGTCATTTGATCTAGAGAAGGTAAAGGTTGTTTTTTCATGTAAGGAACCAAATAATGTCTCTGAGATATGTAGATTCCTTTGACATTCTAGATACTACCAATGTTTTTTCAAGGATTTCTCTATACCAGGGTCACCTTTGATAGCTATTACCAAGAATGTAGTGAATGTTCCCTGGGATTCGAAGTGTCGGTGTATATTTGCTAAAAATAAATTAAATATGACATCGGCATGTATTCGGATCTGACTCAATCTCGGGAAGGGGTTTGTAGTGTTATGTGATTAATCATGTGATAGTATGGGATGCATGTGTATGAAGGATGATCATGTGGTAGATTATGGATCTTGTTATCTCCAAACACATGAGAAGAACTACCCCACTCATGATTTAGCTCATACTGTGGTAATTCTTGGGCTTAAGTGTTACAGATAGAATTTCTTTTTAGAGGAGTTCATAGGTTTCTATGATCATAAGAGAATGAGACATATCTTTTCCCAGATTGAATTGAATTTCAGAATGAGATAATGGGTTGAATAACTTTAATCATTTGAGAACGAAATCAATTATACATCGGGGAAAGGGAATGTTGTTGCAATCTCCCTATGTAGGGAGGTGTCGTCACATGCTATTAGGGAATCGAAGGGATAAAATAACCATATGGGAAATTTAGTCAGTTTCACATGGATTATGAGTAGTATGTTCTAGGGATGGTTATGAACATTTTTCAATTATTATAATCTCTATTGGTGTCTCACTTGCAAATTCCACTGCAAGATGGAGAGTTTCAACAGATTTAGGAAAACCGTTATTGTGGGGAGACAGTTCGTGGTTGGTCTCTTTCATTAGATGTTATAACTCACTTTCGAAATATATTTTTCGTCCCAATATATGTGAGAAGTTTATTTTTGACTGATTTTCATATCTATTAATGTTCCATTCTTCCAAGAACTACATAGATGTATTAAAACATGAGAAGATGGTTCTACTGGAAGGGTTTGAGGTGTGACATTGTAGGCTATCTGTTTCAATTTTACACCTGCCGACGGATAAAGGCAGAGCACTTGAAGCCCTCTGGTTTTCTTCATCCCCACCTGGTTCTAGTTTAAAATTGTTATGAGGTTTCCATGGAATTTTTTATTTGGGGTTCCATGGATACCCTAAGAGAAAAATTCTATGTTGGATGTTATTGATTGGTTGACGAAGGATTCTTATTTCATTCATATCAAAGACACCATTAATGTTTTATATTAGGGAATTTGAATGTGTAATAGATCCTGCGAATACACAAGAGTCCTTATATTATTGTATCATATAGGTTTAAATGGATTACCTCACAGTTTTGGTGGAGTCTTCATGAGGCAATGGGTACTTAGGTCATGTTGGGTTTGATTACAACAAAACATACCGATCATCGATCTGAATAGATCCCTTTGAGGCGTTGTTTTGTCACCCATATAAATATACTTTTTTTTGGAAGAGGTAGGAGATATATCATGGGTTGGACAATATATTCTATATGAGATGTTGAAAAATAATTTGGAATTTCAACAACGTTTAGTTACAGCCTTGAGTCGACATAAATCATACGATGATCAGCAACATCATCCCTAGGTTTATACCATTAGTGATTGGGTTTTCATGAATGTTTCTCCTTGTATGGATCACCGTAGACTTGGAAAATATTGAATGTTGTATTGATGATATATTGGACTATTTGAGATCACCAAACGGCTTGGGTAGGATACTTATCAGTTGGAATTACTTGCTCAGTTAATAGAGATTCATGATGTTTTCCACATATCTTTGATCATGAGGTGTCACCTTGGCCCCAATCAAGTTCTAGGTTGGAATACATTGAGGCTGAACCAGATTCTTCTATTGTGGAGAATCATGTGGACATCGTTGAATCTAAGGAGAATTTAATGTGTTGGACAAAAATTATGTTGTTCAGAGCTCTATATAAATAAGGATCAGATTCTCATGACACATTGGAACATGAGTCGTTGATGGGGGAGAAGGGGCCTCATTGTTTTCCCGGGAGTACATATACCACATGAAATCTTGGCCATGGAAGGTCTATATGGTGGGGTGATTGTAATATCCACTTACCTAGATCTGGTATGTTTTCCCTTTTAATATATTTATTTCTAGTTTTATATTCCATTTGTGTTATTTTTCTTCTTTTTTGATAGACAGTAGAACACGTACATGTCGTCTACATGAAATAAATGTCGTGTACTTGGTTCTTGTTACATGACACGGACTGGGAGATCATGTCACAAATGTGGAGATCAGGTCGTGAGCTAGTAGACATCATTTACTTGAGGTAAAGGTCATGAAGTTTTTAAATAGAGGATTTTTACCCCGAGGGGGTGGTTTTTTTCTGTGTAACTTATCCAATGTTTCCCACAAGTCATGACCAAGGAGTGGGCGATGGGAATCACCCCACACTGAGAAAAAAGTCACGTGTTTGGGAGTTTTTCTCAATTATTTTCTCAATTCACATAATTAGACATCTTTTTCACACCACATTATAATTCAACTTCCCAATGACCTCAACACCCACACATAAAACATTGTATTTCCCATTAAAAACATTTCCCCGGAGTTTTATTCCACACATTGAGAAGAAGGGAATACTCATCTTCCATTCATTTTTTGTTTATATTTTCACATGAACTATTTTTTCCCTTCATTTCAAATCCCTATGAATGATAGGTTTCTCCGATCTCCATCTCAAACTATATATCACATCGAAAAATTACATCATACCTATTGATTTCCTTTATGGTTAATGCCATTTAGAGATGTAGATTTAAGACACTAAGGATTTCATCGATTTTAATCTCAGGTAGGATAATAATTCAAATTCATACCTTGATCGTCTAATTAAATTATCTTCATATTCACCAAGGGATTCATCACCATTTTTCGTAAGCTCCTGAAAATCCATATCCATATTTTTTGGATGAGTATGAGGAAAGTAGTTATTGAAAAACATGTTCATAAATTAATCACATTCAATGGATTAAATTTCATCCCTTTTCTATGTATTATTGTTAAGGTTCTATAGTTGATCAGCTTCACATTACAAATGATTGAATGATGACATGATTTATTTATGATCAGAACAATGGAATAGAAAAACATTCAATTTAGGGGTACTAATCTATTGTTCATCTAAAAATGATTTAGAAGGCCCACTAAGAGAATGTGGACACTACCTCATGGTGTACTAAATATTGTGGAATTCCCTCTTTTTCTAGTTTGGAAGTATTCCCTGATTCAATTCTTCATAATGTTGTGGCAGCACACCTATATGAAATTTCATTCCAACACCCATAACATTCTGTTTCTCAAGAGGATAATAATTAACTATCCCCTCACATTCAGAATTAACATTGTTCCTTTGGGTTCAGACCATTAACTTAAACCAATAATCATAGGGTGAGAAACACTAAATATAATTGGAAACCAGTGAAACAAGAATAAAATTTTAATTTAGGACACAATAGATTTTATCATAGGTTATTAATGATCATTTATGAAACATATGTATTGTAATATATTCATTTCCATATCCTTATTATTCTAACTATGATTTTATTATCATAGATTCCAATGTCTAACCATACCTTTTCCCTAATACCCACTACAACAGACCATAATCTACATACATAGATATTGCTACAAAAATTCTGATTATTCCTTAGAAACATTAAAAAACCACACAAAGTCCATATAGGTATTGTGTCATTAGAAACAATGAGACATTAACAAAAAGATCATAAGACATCAAAATTGTCTCATGCTTATTACTTCATAACTATAACACCTTTTGACATAGCGTACATAATGATCTTCTTCTAAAACTAGGGAAATTAAACATAAGAATGAGTGATCTTCGAAACCCATTAATGGTAATCAAGGGGGATATAAATAAAATTATAATCCAAATACATAAGAACATAACGATTCGAAATCCAATTCCACATATGGAATATCATGATATTTTGTCAATGTATAAATCATAAAAGGTCATAATGAATCAACGAACATATTCCAAAAAGTCATAACTTAAGACATGTAATTTTTTTTATTCTCATAATCATATAATAATATTTCATATTATTCAGTTATCATTACAAAAACATTCATAGAAGACAAATCCCATTACAGAACTGAGTTTACTCATTGTTCGAGCATTATATTACAGAACTGAAATTATACCCGATTACATCCTTGTCTAAATCATGACATATAAATCTTTAACCAATGAATTTATGGGAGATATAGATCCCACCCATCTAATAATTAAATCATTCTAATGTGTTCCACAAACACATAAATCATTCAACATATCATGAACTAAATAATATAATGGGTTTCTTATACAAAATTTCATCATAACATAATCCATGTAAAATATATGTATTTAATCAATAGAATCAGATAATTAATCGAATAAAATAAAAGTAATAATAGCGATATTACACTTAAAACCCAACCGTATTAAATAATTTCATTTTATATGGAAAATAATATAGATATAACAATTGAGAATCATTTTAGAGAAAAATATCCATTCCTTTTAAAAAATGATTATTTAAAAAAAAATACCTTACAATATTAAAATAAATGAATTTATTTGAAAATAAAAAATAAATGTTATACCGGATGCTTTAGATAAATATTGAAATATTAAAACCAAATAATATATTATTACCTTACAAGTTTTTAAAACATTCTTCTCATATGTTTTCTTGAAAATTCCTGAAGTACCTCGTTTCGAAAATGTCAAAATATTCCTTTCATGATATTTACTATATTTCAAAAAAGGAATAAAATTAAATTTAATATATATAAGAGTAAGATAAATAATATTTTATAATATTTAATTATTATCCAGGAGTGTGGAATATAATTATACCCATGGATATACATATATATAGACCATCTCAGATAATAAAGTGATTGCAAAATTGTCCCTTACCTTCGGTATGATATCCTTTGTATATATAAAATACTCATGTATAAAGATTTAAATAAAGTAATTGACTTATACGAGAATAATAGATTTTATTTTGAAATCATATATGATCATATTAAATTCACATTGTTAATAACATTTCATTATTACCCATTATTCAAGTCTTATCAACTTCATTTTCATATAAAGGTTTTGTTGAATACATTTTGGTTCACCATACTAAGTAATAATTATATCATTAAAAATGATATTAAAATAATATATCTCATATTTATTCATTCTATACAGTTTTATAATCATTCTTTAATTGAAATCATATAGAATGAATCTCATCGCATCACATCATGTAAATAGTGGGATATATATACACATGAGTGACGATATCATTTCCATAATTTTAAAATGGTAGTGAAGATGATGAAATAATTTTTTATAAAATCAATATATTATAATAATAAAAAAATAGTTATCATTTCCATTATTATACCAATAAATGTACGACTGTGGTGAAAAATAGGTCACACCACCTCATGGGGATAGTAAGTCGCACTCACTCACAAGTGGATATTTCATTTGGAGTATGATGGATAGAAGGTCGAATACAGATTTTCCATAATCGTAATATAATCTCATTATATAATTGGTACTGTAGTTATTACATTATAATGATGAAAACATGGGGAGATGAATTATAAGAGAAAATAAGTATGAATGAATCGTTAGAGTATATTTTCTCTTCTAGGACGTTCTCCCACTAGATTTCCTCATAAAAACACTATAGTCAGTCTTTTTAAATGACTAAAAAATCTAGAATTTTACTAAAGATGTTGAGAAGGAAAATTTGAAGTTTATGAGGGATTGATAAGGCATATAGTGTGGTAAATATGTTATGAAGATGGTTCCCATTTTTAATTGTGGTTAGGAGCACTATTGGAAACTCAAATAATATCTAATTATAATAAAATCAAAACCCATCCAAAAATCTCCAAAATATACCTATTTCAAATATTATATGAGATAAGGCTATAATATCCTTTACCATAAATTTTATAAGTACTTTTATGTCAATAAAATGCTTATAATTCTAATTTACACATAATTATACATTTTCATTTTTAACTAAGGTAAAAATAATAATTTTATATTACAAGGGATTAGCCTTGACTTATTTGATGTCAATTAGACCGAAAATAAATAATTAATATGAAAAATCAAATATAATAATTATTCTATATATTTAAATTTTGTTTAATTATTTTTAAATAATTAATTATTTCATTATTTTGATAAAAATCAATAGCATAAATTTTTACATGATTCAATTAATTGATTATTACAAATATTATTATAACAAGTTAAAATTGAACCAAATATTTTATTATATTCCTACTAGGTCAAGGTAATCTCTATGTTACATTGGATATATTAATATACCCAGATCATGTTTATATAAATATTTTTAATAACAATTATTTGATAGATTTTTAATAAAATTATTACAACATCATTATTTGTAATTATTTAATAATTATATCTCCTAAATAAAGTTTTACAATAATATACTATGATGAATATAAATATTCATGTTTTTTAGAGAATTCTTATAGTCAAATATATATTCTAGAAAATCCAACACTAAAAATGTTATGTTTATTTAAACATTAATGTGAAAACATTAACATCACTTTTAATAAAAAGTTATATGTGTCATAATTTTTTTATGTATCTCCATATAGTCAATAACATGTTCCTTGTATGATTATGGTCTAAATATACTCCACAAAAAATATTTGGTCATATTTTTGGGCCTTTTAAAGGCGATTATCATTATAAAAAGTTATTTTATTGATTTTTCATCAGTTAAATTATTTATACATCATCAATGTTTAATCCGTTAAAGAAATTAATTATTTTATAAAAATTACAAATAAATTATCCTGATAAATAAAAAAATTATCATTAAAAATAGTATTTATAATTTAATTAATATTCTTTATAACATAATATTAAAAATGATATAGTTATATAAATTTGGGTATGACAGAATTATTATTTTATAAATAAATTTAATTTAATTTTCTAATCCCATTTATGTGGATTCCAAAGGATATACTATCTAAATTTAGATGACTTATGTAAAAACAATCTCAAGAAATGATTTTAGGAGAATTGTTTGGGAATATTTATAATAATATTTTTAACTTTAATTATATTATTTACCATTTTACCATATTAATAAAAATTGGTGATGTTACTATTCATAATTCCCAAAATTCAACTTAAGATATTAAAATAATTTTCACCTATTGATTCAAAATATGGATTTCAATTTTTTAATTTAAAATTTGATGTATTTAAATTTTAATTAATCTTGTTATCCGAAGAAGAATAATTGTATAAAATGTTAAGAAATTTAAAAATATTGAAATGTATTTGTATCTAAATTCATTGTATAATTTATACCAATTTAATAAATAATATTAAATGATAAAAATTTAAAATATCTATACATTAAAACCATCTAATTATATTTTTAAACTATATTTTTTTATTAACAAATATTTTTAAATTAAAATTTGGAATATTTTTACAATTCATCAAAACTTGAATGTTGTCAAGAAAATATAAAAAATTTACCCAATGTAATTTTTTATATCCGTTATCAAAAGAAGTTATTTTCTATTTTCATATGAACTTTGTTATTTTCATAAATTTTTATATTAAAAAGATTTCTCTATTAAAAGGAAGTAAAATATCAATTTTTAAAAATTTCTTTTTATATATAATATTGGGTTTAATCATACCCTATGATTAAAATATTTATTAAATATAAAACAATATATGTTTCATTAATTTCATTTTCTAATTTTGGTCACATAATAAAAAATTTAAATATAAAAAATATTACCTTTATATTTAATTGGATTAAATTTATCTTAAATAATTTCTAGCGGAAGAATTGACCGTCTATTTTAATATATTAGTTATATTTATAACCAATAACATAATGGATAGGTGTTAGTGGTCATTTTATACTAATTATGTCATTCTTTTCGGTTAGACTCAAGATTATGTAAAATCAAATGTAATGAAGAATTAAAATTATTTTAAGAAAATAATTCA
Organism: Viscum album; assembly: GCA_963277665.1. Classification (NCBI taxonomy): domain Eukaryota; kingdom Viridiplantae; phylum Streptophyta; class Magnoliopsida; order Santalales; family Viscaceae; genus Viscum; species Viscum album. The sequence goes on along the minus strand of OY728121.1, from coordinate 195,349,541 downwards.
AAAAAATAGTTGGGTGTTAAAATATAATATCATAGAATACCACTATATGCATAGACTAAAGAAAAACATTAAATCGATATTATTTTCCCCTGAAACCGTCTATAAGAAAGCACCCATGTTCATAATATAGTTGAAATAAGATGAATTAGTGCTCCAAACAGACCTAAAAGGAGTACAGAACTTGTATAAGATGTTACAAGATGTTTCTGACTATGACTATAACATCTCATGTATCTCTCTTACAAGACAAGAATTTTTCCAAAAAAAACATCATGTCAAAATTGGTACATGATGTGTATAAGTTCATCTAAAACATTGTTTGATGTGTTCATATGACTTTTTAAAAATAGGAATTAATTTATACTTCATTCTATGTCTGTGTACGAAGTCATTCTCTTGTACTTGTCTACGCCATATCATCAATCTATGCCTTTGTGCTCAAAATGTGCTGGTATTCATGGAATGTTTGTACGTCTATACCATCCCTGGCGAATGTTGAGATTACAACAAAATGTAACATATCATTAGACTTATTTCACACTACCATTGATATTTAATTTTATATGGAAACACAACCAACACATCTTAGTACACGTAGTCACTATTTTTAAAGTATACATGTTTGTTTATATAATTTTTTTAACTTCATTATTCCTTCATAAATATTTCCACAAATCATCAACGATAAATCAATCCTTGTTACTCACTGGTGATCATAGATCTATGGTTACCGGCCCTCACTATGCTTGCTCATCATGTTCTACTTTTAAATTCACAAATCGACCAGCACCACCTAGCAACATCATATTATGGAAGACATAGAAGAAAGTAAATCATCTGGATGATCTGTTCTACCATCGATCATCCTCTATCTCAGTCTCTCCATGATCATATCCTCATTCATGAACAGAACCATGGATATTGAACCTTTATGAGGAAAAATGATCGCACAATGATTGAATATTGAGTATTCATTGAAACAAAAAAAGGATGTTTCCCTTGAGGAATGATAAAACTAATATGGTTGAATACATGAATCACAATATAGGTATTAAATACTTCCACAATTTGGTTAGCCTCCTTCCGTTACTATTAGAAATGTGATTGAATTGACCAAAAAATTTTAAAATAAATCATTGTAAAATAAACATTATCTTTCTGAATGATGTATTTTTTGTATAATTAAACATGATTCTTAATGTGATAAATATATGAGATGAATCCCTATTCATGAAACATGAATCCTAATGGTTTTGTTGATCACAAATGATGAATGTCATTTCATTTTCAACATTGTTTATATCTATGTACTCCAGTGGACGTCGATCATTGAATTACTATCAGAGCGTCGTTCCTCTAAGAAAAATCCTTCTGTAGAACCATTGTATGTATCCACGGTTATGAGAATAACGATGTGTTTTATATATATGTTTTCATCTATAGAGGAGGTATTATGTCATGAAAATTAAACAAATAAATTTTAAAGTCTCATACAAGTGGATATTAAATAGTTCCCCAATCTAATTTGTCAGCTTGCTTCAAAGAAACATCCCTATATTCCAAAGTCTATCAAATAGAGTAATGAGACTAAAATTAGTATTTGGGGGTGACTATGACCATATGTTAGATTTTTTCATTGTGGTGTAATATTTTGATCAAGAACAGATGTAGAAAAATGTCATTGAGGGACGATAATCATCCACAGGAAAATATATTTCAATAATACAATAGCAGTGTCATATAAATATGGTTTTCATGTCATGTATATAAAAAATTGGAAAAATAGTCCCACCGAAATCATGTATAATACATTTATCAAATTCTAATAAAACCAAAAAGGAACTATTCCAAGATAAAATCAAAACACATTCAATGTGTTGGGCTCCTCTACTTCTATGAAATGATTAGAAGAAGCATCATCCAATTGCCATTTTCCTAGGCCCTTATCTATATCCATGAAGTCGGTCCGGATACCAAATGGATGACCAAACAAGGTGTGAGGTAAAAATTAGTATCCCAACACCAATGTTGTTTATAACATGTCCAGTCTGTGATATATGAATATATGCTTTTCTCCATTTGTCACAATTATAAAAAATTAAATATTTTTTATCAAATAAAACAATCTTATGTCCATCCAAATCATGGATCCCAGTATTTAATATTCAAACCAACATAAAAAAGTGATTATGTGAATCAAAAAAAACATGCGAAAATATATATAGTAAAACCATTGCAATTGATTACACATAAGAGGGGTAGCTGTAGGAATATTAGATAATCTTCAAGGGACATGTCTTGTAAACAATTGAATAATATACAAAATGGGTGTCTCATGTTATCATGTGTCAAATATCCCCAACTTCTATTTCCTGTAATCAATATTCATCCATTAAAGGGCATGGTCAGTGTTATAATCGACAAAGGAATCTTCATCACCTCTTTGGAGAATCTTGAGAGAAATAATGAATTATTTTGGAATTGTTAAATGAGTATATCTATAATAATGGTAAATACATGTCAATAAAATGAATATCAATGGGGTAGCATGACCCTTGGAATGCTAATAAATTAGGATCCATCTATATAATGGAAATTTCATCCACTACAATAATAAAGATTCATCAAGATGAAATGTCCATTGAATCCAATGGAATAGGAATAAAAAAAGAGAGCATGAAATGCATATGATTCCATTATCAATTCACCTTTTTCTTTCATAAATCGTTCATACCCAAAGAGATCTTCTAACTGAGTCATAATTTTTCAAATAATTCATTCATCCACTATAACACATAGGAAGTTCATTAAAAGGAGGAAACAAAAATCTCTTAGAATTTCAACTCAAATCCCTTTTAATTACTAATTGCTAAAAAAATTGAGATCTCACATTCACATATCTTGGTGATTCAAAATGGTTTATATATAAGGCACATCCCATGGATGGAATAGGTTGAGGCTAAACAACCTGCCAAATTAAAAAGTCACTGGGAAACTAAAAGGCTTCATAAAAATTTATTCAATGCATTAATTTTATTTGAGAGGAAATGCTTGAAGGTCTAGTGTGTGGTATAACTACATAATCTATAAAAAACCTTTCCATAGTGGAAAAAATATAAAAACTACCATAAATCCATAGTGTAACTCTTATCCAGTATCAACCTCATATTTGTTCTAGATCGGGAGAAAATAGAAGAACATGGGAGAACCCAATATATATGTAGTATTATATTGAAAATAAATAAATATATAAACAAAAAGTAAAATGAATAAATTCACATGATAAACGAAGGATATACTAGTTGGGATCGAAAAAGATAAACAGTGTTAGAACCTAAGTTAGGATGACAAATCCACACCATATAATTAGATGTGGATTAAATGAAGCTCCCAAATTGTGGCTACTAAGAAGTGGAAAAGAATAGAATTTTATATTTATTTTTTATGATATTTTATGGGGAAAATACCATTTCACACAATTTAATATGGTTTTATGGTTTTTCTTGCATGATTTTCCATACTGTGAACCCATCATTTCGTCAAGGGGTTGTTTGTGTAATTATTTCGTACTATTTGTAAAATCATGGCCAATCCATACTTTTTTCTACTTCTAAAAAATGAAGATATCCTCAATAATATTTTGTTCCTACTATTAACTCATAAATACCAAGTATTGTTTAGTCAAATTGACATTGCTGGGTAGCACGGTTTATAAAAACCTTTTAGCTTACTCTCTTTATGAAAAAACATGATCTATGAGATTCATACTCGCCAACAAAACCCCTGAAACTCCCATGATATATTTAGACACACAAATTACGTCAATATCAAGCAGTTAAATTAAAATAAAAAAGATTTGTACGTTATAGGAAAATCAGGATATTACCTAAACAATACAAACTAATTTATTTATTTATTTTTCCATTGATGACAATACTTAAACAATGAATCTTACGTGGTCCAATGTTATCTCACTCATACTATAAATCATCTTCTATGAACTCAATATTGTCCTCATATTTACGATATATGATGTTATTATACTATTATTATATTATATTTTTAAATAATGATGAGTGATAAAATTTATTTACCATTTTTATTATATCCATACCAGTCAGAATGAGCATAAAAAATTAACACTATCTCAGAATGTGTTTCGAAATTTTTTTTTTAAAAAAATTAATATTGTTAAATAGTGAAAACAGTTACATTATTATGCAATGTAATGTTATACATTGAATATTATGTGAATGCATTTGGAGAGTTTCCAAATGATAAATATAAACACTCATTAGGCTAATACAATTAAGTGTAAGGGTTTCAAAAAATGTTTAAATGTATATGAGAAAAAAATTAGTGTACCACATATATAATAAATTCTATATGAAGATAAAATAAAATTATTAAGAATGGAACCTGAAAATAAAATTTGTTTCATATGTGTACACAACATGTTTCTTTTTGGTTGAGAACCAAATATAATATCCACCAAAATATAGATAAAATGATATGTGACACATATATATAATTTAAAAAGTTTTACTAAATGTAAAATTTATTTTCATACAATTTATATACTATTTTTAATTATATTATTATATGTAGAATAAAATTTATAGACCACACAAAATTTTACATAAAAGATATTTGATGTTAATAAAAAATCATACAATGGTTGAAATTTCAGTTAAAGTCTCATCTATGGTTATGTAAAATAATTAGAAATAATATAGAAATATGAAATATATTTGATGAAAATATAATATAATGAAATTAAAAATGAAATAAAAATTATATAAACTTTATAAAAATATAATTATATAAAAATAATATGAGGCATTAAATAAAATAAAATAAAATAAAAATTTGTTTTTATAAAAAAATATTGAGTGGAATTTTTAATATTGATAGAATAAATAAATGACATAATGAAAATCCAAATATAAATATTCCTCAATATTTTTAAATAATATTCATATAGTTATAGGCTCATTGGAAAAGAATATTAAATAGATTATTTTTATCATAATTAATTATAACTTCTCATGAATAGTGAGTTTATTATGAGAAATATATCTAAATTTAAATCACATCCCTTTGAGAAATTTTTTTTCCCATTCCATTACAAAATATTCATTGAACATAAATGAAGAATATAATTTTTTGGAAAATCAATGGTTAAGAAAAAAATTCATAACAATAATCATGAAATTTAAATTATCTAAAAGCATAGAATATTAAACAGAATCGTCTAATTAATGGTGCTTGAGTAAAAATATTCATTTTACCTTAATGTATACTATATAACAAGAAATAAATGAATTGAAAATAAAAAAATTTAAGAAAAAGGTTTATATTAGAAAACTACTCAGTTATTAAGAAGTCACCAATGTGACCATCAGAGTTTATATAAAATTAAATGATATATAATATATAGAAAAATGGATAAATATTATAATATATATATATAACAAGAGTTATTCTATTTTAATTTGAGTTATAATTTAAATAACCTATATCTTACAGACATACATTGAAAATAAAGGCATGTAAATAATTTTTTAAAATAATATAAAACAAAAAATGTAAATTGATGAATGAAATGGATTGATATATTAGTTCATCACAAAAGTGGTGTTGTGTTTCTATATACAATAGTTGTGAAGTTCAATTTGTAAAATAGGGTATGTTTTCTGGTGCGGTTTCCTTAATAGGAACCATTGTATATGTCTTTTTATTGTGTTCATAAGTTGACACAATGAGTGGAGAGAACCGAATTAAACCAAAAAATCATATCCATATAAATTATTGAAACAAATAATGTAATTAATTATGTAATAAGAATAAAATGGCACCATTTCGATTGTATTATCCCCCTCAATATAACATTGTAGTGTAATTAGTTGAGGTAAATGATTTTCCAACATTTCAATATGTTTTATTTTTATATATATCACCACCACAATAGTGACTTCTTATTCAGATTTCAACAATAACATCCCAAAATGAGTGTTTTTTTTCATTATCATTATTATAAAAGTATATTAATGAATGAGTTTTTTCATTGAAATTATAATAGATTAGTATGTATGTAGTTATTTTATTGAATGATAAATGATAAATTTGTTAATATTAATATCATGTCCCATTAAGAGACCAACCAACATCTCAATATCTTTATTATGTTCCTTCATAATCATTGTTTTATTATTTTGGTGAAAATGATTTTATAATTCTACGTCCACAATTTAAATGATTTACCATGAATATTAAAGTGTTTCTCTCTATCTCTTGTTTTAAATATTTTATTTTAATATTTACCCTATAAAATTCTGGCCAATAGCTAAAATTTAGAAAACAATATCTATAAATCACCCCAATTCATCTGGTATTCATTTTATTTTGTCTAAAATAAATTCAAAATGTATTTGATGTCTTTAACATTGTCATGTGGGTGAGTTTATGAATCAAAATTGATTTTATTTACTATAATTTTATAAATTTTTCATTCTTATTTTTCAACAATATTTCGGTATTGAAAATATTAATAGAACTAGAAACAACCCTTCCACGATATTCATGGGTAAGGTAATGTTTATAATATAATAAGTTTTTTGTTATCAATAATTATTTATCATCTTTGTTAAATCTTCCCTCATTTTAAAACAAGATATAAATATTGTTGTATATTATAAATTAATTTACTATAAATCCTTAAATTATGATCCAAATATTTTATCAATATTTTCCATCTTATATTTTATGATTTTGGGTTGATCCATTCATTGCGAAAATTTTGTGATATATTTGTAGATTCTTGAAGATTAATATTGGTTTTTAGATGTTTTTGGATACAAACATGAAACACCACATCTATAGTGAAAGACATGGTTCCTATAGTGTTCGATTGAGTTAGAAAAGAATGTATGAAATGGATGGGCAATGTGCGCTTATAGTATTTGTTATTAGTACATTCTAATGTATGTCTAGATATATGAAAAATGAAAATTCACATTGAGGAGTCCATGTTGGAGTAAAATAACATGGGATAAAGTAACACTCTATTGGGATACAGATGTTACACTTGGTGTATAGGAACACATTTATTATACTATAGAACATTTCAATGTAAATATAGTTTTGAAACATCTAATATCATATATGCTCATACCAGATCTCGTATGCTTCTAATGGAAAAGGAAGTGATCATAAAGTTTTATTATTTAGTGATTAATAATATGTTTCATTAAACTAATAATAATTTTAGACCACTGCAATTTGTTATCCCGTAATTAAGATTAATTCTAGATTCCTCAGGATATAACATAGTGTTTAATGGTTGACCATACTTTTGTTTAGTTTCTATCGTGGATACCGAAGATATTATGTAACTAGTTTTGTGAGTGTGATGGTAGAATCATTCCATTGAAGAATGATGATTTAATAATTTAATTAGTAAAAAGGAAGAGTCTTCTATTCACCATTTTTATTTATTAATTGAGTTATATATCTTTTCTTCCATATAAATGATTATACGAATAGTGACACGATTAGTCGGAGTCGGGTATGTGTCAGTTCAACCCCATGGGTTATTTTTTTTCAAGAATCAAGACTTTTAAAACACGGTCATAATAAACTTATTGGATTTTATGTCACTAAGATATATCCCATTATAGTTTCTCTAGAAGTCCCCTTTATATTAACTGTAAATTTACGGTGTATAATATATTCCTTATTATTTTATCTAGATGAATTTCCTTTGTTTTAATTCCTCATCACAATTATTTATCACAATACAATTATACAATGTTTTCATGTTTTAATTGGACATGATAATTGTTTTCATTTTTCTAAATGTTAACTTTTAAACATCTCAATATAATCTCTTAATAGGTCATAAATTTATCTAATATATATATAAGAGTTATAAAATGGTGTTTAAAATGAAAATAAAACATCAAAATAGGATCATAATTACCCAACCTAACAAACCTGGACCCCTCATAATATGGTAATTAGATGAGTTTGTAACACCAAAACCACTTCTAATATGTTATATGATTATTATGTTCACCAATAAGATATAATAAATTTATTTTTCATATTGTACTATAACAATATAAAATAATGATTCATCTCAAATATATACAAAGCCAACAATATATTGAATACATATTTAAAACTGAAGAAATAATGATTCATGTAGGACTAATCCACTAATAAGAATAATAATATAATGGATAATACCATGGTAGGTAAAATATTATAGAAAATTTCTCTAACCATTAAAAATTATGGCTATGGGAAAACACATGAAGACTATATAGACTAAATATATAGCCTTTATCATTTTATATCTTCACTATAATCAGTTATACATAACTATACATCACAAATACCAAGCAAACCTGCACCATGTCTACAAAACTGTCATCTATAATGTGTGGTGTCATAAAAAAAATTAATATTTGTTAATATATCCATTTCCAAGGTGCGTATAAATATACCAAATTGGATATTCCATAATGAGAAAGAACAATTGTAACATATGTTAGCACATAAATTGACTAAATATCTATATACTCTCTTGGTTTAATGAAATATGGGATAATATAAGAATAATAGTCTCAAATGAACATATTCATGTTTAATTATAACACATAAGAAACAAGGTCCACCTTGAATGTAGAAATACCCATAATGTCTCAATTATAAATAAATCTCATTAGACTCTCATTACCTATGCTTACCAACATTAAAAACATCCATTCACCCTCTCCATATAAAACATGACTACCCCATACCTTACTAAGACAATCATTACAAATGAGGGAGCACTGAACCATAAATCATGAGGTATTATATCATATCTAATATGTAAGGAACCATTTCATACAAGTCAATGAACTATTCCATATTATTTAGGTGGGGTATTGAATTAAGATATACTATAGGGAAGCCTCTCTTTAAGGATATTGGCGGATTAGTCACCCCATGGCCTAATGGGGACCTAAATCTGTTGATTAATAAGCCTACCCTAAATATCCATGTGTGATTAGGGAACTCAAAAATACATATTGGGAACTCATTCCCAAAAATTAAAATTTCACTTTGGGAGTGCAAGGACTTTATGATTATTATTTGCAGCTTTATCAAACCATACCATTGGATTTAGTTAGCTATAATTCGGAAAATTGAAAATTATCATCATCAATGACCTCAAATGTCTTCGATATTGTTACATCGTTATATATTGGAAAAAATTTAGACAAAATTCTGTACTATTAAATTTATAAAACATATGAATGATGATATGACAAATACTATGAAAAACATTGTACACAATATCTATCCTAATAGACATAGTGTTTGAGACTCAACCAGTGGCGAGGAATATACTTTGTTATTTTTCATGATGAGTTAAACAATATGTTGTGTCCTAATAGGATACATAGTGAGTGGGAATCATTATATTCTCAAGAGGATACTCTAGACACCCAAGTATTCTAGTAGAATAAAACATGATATATCCAGATGTGTACATAGTTTGTAGACCTCATGGGATTACACAGTTGTGCTCCCTATCATATTACATTTTTTTTCTAACATAGAATGTACATCAAAATATACTCCATGTTTATTGAAAAATGTTGTTTTGATAGTACTCTGATCGATCATAGGCATCATAGTTGAAAAACATTACCTATGATTCATTATCATACCTTGTTATATTTTTATATCCTTATGTAAATCTTATCCACCCTATAAAATTGTTGCAGAATGAGGATCAATGGGTTTCACACCATGTCATATTTATAATACATAGAAACATTAGTTAGCTACATATATGGAAAAAAATTTGTTTTCTTCATGTAATATATTCATTGATGTTATATTTTTCGAAATATTTTATATTTTCACATTTTTCATTACCAAAACCTACATTTTAAATAAAAATCTCATCTGATGCGTCACTGTCTTTTTTTCTACAAAATCCAATCCTATGGTGGAATTCAATGATAATACTGACCATAAACCATTATTTCCAAACTACATGAAAAATATTCTATACCCCGACCATTTTTTAGGATCCATTAGTCATCATCACCACTATTGTTTCATCTGGGCTGGCTTCATAACTTGCAATGATTATCCACCATCCATTCATAGATACCTATGGTCTAATTTTCAACCAAAGTGAAGGCAAGTGGTAATACTTGTATGAGAGGGGGAGGTACAAGATCAAAGAAATTTTATTAGTGTGACTAATGAAAAACCATATATTGTTAATAACTACTCAAAAAATGAAATGTAAAATCATGATGAGGAAAAAATCTATTTAAAAGAATTCATGATTTCAATAAATATTAATATATATTATAGAATATAATTTTTAAATTATTGAAAAATATTGAAATCACGATATTGTATAAGAATAGAGAAAAAACATTTTTACAAAGACATATGAATGGTGATTTTAATAATAATAACATTAACCCAATGAATTAGAATTGATAAATAATTAGAATTGGATTTATAATTCTATAAACATTATTTAATTCATAATAATAAAATCTATTCATTAATTTTTCTTGTATCAATTCAAAATCCTTTATCATATTCCCCTAACATATGAATTAAATGATCTATATGTAACATTTTCTCAACCAATATGGGTTTTCATATGACAATATCTCTAACCCTCCAGGTATTGAGATATATGAAATCATAAGTAGAAAATATATTCATAAGTTTTTTCATAAAACATGAATCTAATCGATCTAGGGGACAAATATACAAGAACATGAATTATTACCCATATGTGTAATCCCCATATTTTGTGAGCATGAATTTTTTTCGAAAACTATCCCAAATTTTCATTCCTAAATTTAATTACAGATTTACCCCATTATGGGATCAAGGACTATGGAACCACAAAATTGGATAACAAGGTACATTGGATAACTAGTTATACTATAATATAATTACTAATCAATTGGTTATCATAAATATCTATAGGTTTTCATGTATTGTCATTATTTTCTACAACGACTACATTATTTAATATCACTACATCAAAGTAACTAAATCCATTTTATAAAAAATAATACACTCTTTCATGATTGTGTATCATTATATTTATTCTAATTATCATTGGTTATAATATTCTCACTTTTTTGTGGTTTTAAAAATAATTTTCTTTGTCTCTAAATATGTTAATGATTTTTGATATCCACAAATTAATTTTAAAATATTTTTTAAAAAACTCATTTATCAATATAATTACTTTTAGGAAATAGTATTAATGTAAAACCAAATTTTTAGAATAATATCTTATCACACTATTATATACAATTAATCAATATTTTATATTTGTGAAATTAAATTTTCTTGTAGATTTCAACATGTTAATATTTTTATTCTTTCCAATATTTTAGTGATACATAATAAATAACCCTTATATTGTCCCATGTGTGATTCAATTACTTCCCATAGGGGTATACATCTCCCCTTTCTATAGGAGGAATTATTTATACACACTATTTCACATACAGTAACTAAATAATCACTAAATATTATCAATATTTTCTAATAATGGTATTGGTAATTTTTATATGAACCGTCATTATTATGAAAAACAACATTCATTGGAAAATAAACAAGTTAATTTGGGATTTTTAAAACAAACACAATTTTGTAGATGACATTGAATCCAAAAAGACAAAATTAAATTTTAAAACAGAAGAGTATATATTGGTTTCATATATATTCCTCCCATGTGTTAAATTATTGTGATACAAAACACTATAAAAATGGATTACATGTAATTCACAATAAGTTTTATAAATGATTATATCATTAAAATGGACATAAAAATTCATGTTCATTAATTTTATCATTGTAGTGTAATAAAAAAATATATATTTACATTAAAAAATGAATACTTGTTGGGCAATAAATCTTATAATAAATAATGGAAGCACTGTAACACTAAACTATATACGATAATATTTTATAATGTATTAAAAAAATGTGTATTATTATTATAAAGGAAATATAAATAATATATATTTATATTTATTTAAATAAAAAATGATTCTTTATTATTATTGAAGGAATAATTTATTATATATTTATTGAATATTATGACCAATAAATGAGTACATTGAATATAATTATTGTAACATAGTTATATGAATTTTTAATAGTATTTGAGACATTATTCATAAGATAAATGTATCCTATAATGACACATAATATTATTCCAAAAATATATAAAGTTTAAATATAAATATATTAATTTAATCAATGAATAATAATATAATTAGAAATATTTTCATGATATAATTTATATTAATTAGTGTCTTTTTTCAAAATTTTCATGGAAAATGATTGAATTAAAATAAATCTAAATATAGTTATTTTACAAAATCGCGTAATGATAAATAAATTCAATATTAAAATTAAAAAAATCAGCTTATATAATATTTATTTTTTGATACATTTGTCAAATATAGTTTCATAGATAAAAAGTAAAATATTATATATAATAATCAAATTTATTATGTCCATATATAGTTATAAACATTATTTAAAAATAACAAAAATTTATTAATTTATAAACATGTATTTAATTATATAAATTATGATGGTTTCAATATTAAAAAAATTACGTTCAAATTAAATTTTAATGTATTATTTTATTATATTGAATAGTAGATAAAACATAAGGGAAAAAATTAATATAAATAAATGTTTATGTGATAATTATTACATAACTGAAAAAATCATGTTTTAAATCAAAAATACAAGGAACTAAAACCATGAGTAATCCAATGATATTAAATTTTCAATTCACAAGATTAAATTGGAATAAAATATTCTCCCTTGATTTAAATAAATTATAAACCATCCTAAAATTCATATCCATTAAATAAACATTTTACATAGCTATCATATAAAATTTCCAGATGATATTGAAGACCTAATTTTTTTTCTCATATATTAATATTGAATTTATAACCTATTTATTTCATAATATCTTATATTTAATTTATTTATAATAATATTTGATTTAAATTTATATATCCATATTAAATTTTCAATTCATTCTTATTAATTATCTATTATTTAAAAAAATATGATATATTATTCTTCCCACATATTATACGATTTTCATACCACTTTATGATACTAATGTATTTAAATACCCAAAACATAAATTAATAAATTCTAAACATGTATTATGTGTTTGTTTTTTTATCGATGTCTTACATTAATTAAGAATACCCTGATTATAGATGAATGATGATGATATATCATGTTTACAGTATACCATATTTATAAATGAATATTTTTCTGGACTAGAGAACCATGAACATTAATGTTAGACAATGTGGTGTTTTAAGAATAAAAAGATTTTTTTTCATTAATATAAAGAATAATTTTATGTCATATACCACTAAAATTTTATTTTTTTCAATCGGTTTTATGCTACAAATTCCATTTAAAATTAATATTATTAAGGAAAAATTCATCAAGATATAATTTGATCACTGCATACTATGGAGACCATTTTAAATTAATTTTCAACACAAATCTGTAGCTTAGTGGATGACTTGGGTTTTCTCTCAAAGCCACATGACATTTACTAGTTATACTAGAAGACAATTTTCAGTTTTTGATATTTTTTTTAATTTCCTAATAATAAAATAAGTAAATAATTCTGTAGATGATGTTTGAAATGCATTGAATATAAAATAATTGTGAAAATTAAAAATTATGCCCAAGTAATTATTAATATTTGAAATTACAAAAATGAGGGTTAACTATCCATATATTATCATTGTGACATTAGTGTTTAATGTTATTCATTTTTAGTTTAAGGACTAAATTCCAATCACACCACACACCCCTTTATTTATGTAAACTAATTCCTTAATTCATAGTAAAATATGATTTTTCAAAATAACAAATGAACATGTATGAAATTTTTATATCATTAAAATGATTATTGAACATATATTTATCGAATCATTCCTCATTAACAAAAACCCAATGACACTCAATTGTTTAATCCTAGAAAACAAGTTATAATTATCCAGACCCACTTATATAAGAAATTGTTATAACAATATCAAATATTATCACCCCAAATTAATTATTTGTTGGATGAATTAATGCGGGGTGCTATTGAATAATTAATGAAATAATTATATGAAGACAATCTGGAGAAATGAAAATTGCATTCACCTAACTTGTATTCTCCACACATTATATATTCTATAAGTTAAAAATGAAATAAAATAGGAGAACTAATATAATGTAAATAATTATAAAAAATTCTATATCAGTTGGATCCACCCCATTAGGTTTTAATGTTCCATAACCTTTTAGGAAGAAGGAAATGTATTAAAATTTATCAAAGAAACAAATAAGAATGTAACTGATAAAAAAAATTGAAACGAAACTCAATGAAACATACAAAATAAAAAATGATGAATTGAGACATATTCTAGTAACCATTTTATGTAAGTTAATGGTGTTATAGAATATGTTTAACAGTTTATAATCTCTATTATTCATTATAATTTATCTGACCTAGTTGAAATTTATTTAATATATGGATTATAAAAAAATAAAATCCTAAAAAATGATGTCTGTGATATTGATAAATTTTAAATTTGACTTATGATCTTATATTGGTGATTTTTAATGAATTAATGGAACATTATAGCTTGACATTGGTATTTCTAGATTTGATAATCTAGATATAAAGAGTGGTTTTTTGTATTTCTCACTCCATGCTTGATTTCTATGTAGACATGGGACTTATTACATATAATAATATAATAACTAATAATTTTTATAGGAAATTTTAGTTTTCATGGACCATGGATTGATTTTTTTGATTTGTATTATGTTGATCGAAATCATGCAGTAACACTAGTGGGGATTGATGGTCACTCTTTTGATTCCCATGTAATTCAAAAAATACTCACATGTTGGTTCTAATTACTCTACCATATGATGATTTAATTTTTTTAATGATGCTATGATTTTTTATTCATTATATAATCATAAATGTGTATATTGTGTTTCTGATTTCACAAAAATGGGTTTTATATCATATATAAAGTCCAATTATCCAAATAAATATCCATAAAATGTGTTTATTTTGGAATAGAATAATTATTTCCTTAGTTATTCTTGCATTTTATATGTTCATGAATGAATATAATAATGTTTATTTTGAATTTCCTGTATAAGTAGATACAATTTTCTTCATTTAACATTACATAGACATATCAATACACCAATTGTTAAAAAAGTAGAGGTTTTAAAAATTAATATACCATAGGTTTATTTAATCATTGAAATAATTTATAAAACAAAATTTATTTAAATGAAGTCTATAAAACCGTGATATTTAATGATTACATTTCAAATAAAAAAAATTCAGGGACAATTTGTGTTACATTCATCATCGAGTCTAAATGAACCACAATATACTACTAATATTATTATCCTCACATTATTTTTATACCAAAATAGTGAGACATTGGGGTATTAATATGAATAAACACTCCATTGAAATTGAGAATGATTATTTTAAATAATTAAAATATTTTAATAAGTTTCTATTTTTTTATTTATTTCTATGCTATCAAAATAAAAAATTCTAACAAAGTATTTTTATTACATATTGTGAACATCTAATAAAAATAATATAATCAATTTAAGAAAATTTATTTTAAAAAATACATTAATTTCTCTAAAAAATCTATGAAAAAATAAATTCATTGATTATTTAGGATTGTTATGAAAATTAATTTTTTTAAAAATAGTGTGAAGTACTGGTTTTTTTTGAAATGTGAAATTTCTTATAAATAAGTTAGAATTATAAATATTCTTGAAAAATGGATAAAAAATAAAAAATTTAATTATTTTATAAATAATCCAATTTAGGACATTTTAATCAAATTCATTATTATTTTTGACATTTAATCATTCCATAATTATGAATATTTTCTAATTGGAAAACAACTTCTTAATTGTTTCTATAGGTTAAAATTTAAAATAATTTTTTTAAATTCAATGAATGGGATATTTATAAATTTATAACATATTTTTAATATTAATATAAATATTATATAATAATTTAAAAATAATTTATGGTGAATGATACTATTTAAAAAAAATAAGAATAAGTTATAGTGGTTAGTATTAAAGGAGTTTATGTGAGGTTTAACTAAAAGCATAAAGCATTAACTTACTAAATACATGTTAAATCGAATTTTTTTTTCTATATTTAGAACATATGTGAACTATTCCTTGATAATTGTAAAATTTTAATGTATTTTTAGTGTTTTTAACATGGTAATACCTTTTCTTTTAAAAATTTAATCAATTTTCATCAAACCAATTATAATAGAGAACACCATATAATCTCCCCTTCACACTCGATATGGATTTTCTATAGTAAATTCCATACTCAAATTTATTAATTACACCCATTTCCTTATGTTCTAGTCCATATTTTTATTAGGAAACCCTTATATGAAGGATTTGCTTCCCACGAAAAAGATTATCTAAAGAAATGTATCATTTTATCCAAGCACTTTAATTTTGTTATTCATTATCCTAAATAAAATTTTATTCAACAATAAGAATATAATTACATTAGTATCTACCATATATATAGAATTAATTATTACCATGTGATAACCTATAACCATATCATCTTCAATCAAATATTATATGAAAATGTCCAAAATGTGTAGAATGGATTATTGTCTCGTGAAATTGATGTAATAAATTTTTATATAAACCCTTAAATACTATATAAATTTATGGTTGTAATTTATAGATTTTATACTGATAAAATATTTAAAATCATTTAATAATAATAAAATATCTACCTAGTTACCTTCCAATCATTTTAAAAATGATAACATAACTAATGTGTATGTATGGTTAATCACTTTCAGAAAGTGATGTGATGTGTTTTTCAATAATTTATACAGATAATGATTAAGGTATATTTACTTAATAAATATTATATTAGTAAAATAAAAATTATTTGAAAATTTATATATGTTATTTACCTTAATTTAGAACTTTTAATAAAAAATAGAAACAATAACTATTTCTATGTATGTCATTCCATCCTCATGAACGGTGTACTTCATTTTATTTCTCTTCATTTTATGGATACATGATAAACATAAATGGACGGAAACTACCAATCAATAATATAGGTGAATAAAATAAGTTATTATGAAAAATGTGATTTTAAAAAGAAAATGTAAGTAATGTAGTAATAAAAATTAACAGTTAAATTATATATGGTATGAAATATATGATTATATAATTGAGAAATATTTATTAAAAATATCCAATTATTATATATGGGATGAAAATGTGTACGCTGAAATTCTAGACATGAGGAAAGGGGAGTTTCATCTCAATTTTCTTTATAGGGATAGATTCCATATTCACCACCTGTATCTTTTATGCCAGGTATATTAAGACAAGGATATTATTATATTTTTATTATAACAAAAATTATATGGATTTATATATAAATATAATTTTATTTTTGACATTATGATTATGATTCAAAAATTAGAAATGCTTTAATGGGTTTTTGTTACAAGTGAATTTTGTATTGTTATAGTATATGATTATGATTACAATGATGAAATATTATGTTTCTTCTTTCAATAAAATAATTATTTACAATCCTCGTTTTTATTTATTCTATATATATGTTTCCAATTCATCTTTCATACTTTATTCACTTATATTTTGAAAAAACATCTATGGAAACCTGACGTCATTGTTTCTTCAATAAATAATATTTTTTATTCCAAGTACTTTTTATCTAAAAAAGTTTTAAAGAAGGTTTTCACAGTTCCACAATGTTTTTATAGACATTTTAATTAAGGTTTTAGTTTTTGATAAAAAAATTTAAAATTAAAATTAAAATTTATTTATAAATAATTACTAATACAATTTTTTGAAGATATAAAATGAATATTTATTTTAAATGAATAAAATGAACAAAAGATTCCTACATAAATAGAACACTATGTTATGAATCATTTTATTAAAAAATTCATGTTTATTTTCTAATTAATTATTTTCATAAATATTTTTTATGTCTTTGTAATTTAATCTAATGATATTAATGTGAAAATTATATTTTCTCAATGAAAATTATTAAGTGAAATTTTTATAGAATTTTTACTTCTATGATGACATCCATTAATGTTAAATAATCATTATTGGCGTTATAATCGAAGGAAACTATTATTTTCTTTATCTAGGTATTTTTTTGGGGATGAAAATATTATTACAAAAATCAATCATTTTTCATGTCTTATGTATTGATGATGCGGTGAACATGTTACTTTAACGTGATATATACAAGATGAAATTTCTATGAAACCAAATTATATTCATTTGTTTTAATATAATGAGTATTTCATAACCATGTGGAATAATGGTTTCACGATTTTTTCATTAGTGAGACATATATATCAATAAAATGCATTGGGAAAATATTGTTATTTACTAATAAATCAAAGATGAAAATAGTTATTGAACATAGGTTTGTCACGACCCGCCCTCGGGGTCCGTGCCGTGACTACCCCAAGCCCGCCTTCCATAGGCCAGGGGCTGGCGACTAGCACCAAGGCGTAAATCCCGGTAAAAAGGGAAGGCATTGCCTTTGTAAAGTAAACAAACACCACAGAGTCAGCAACCGGAAAGTAAACACTAAACAAAAGCAGATTACAACTGAATGTGCGGAAATGTAAATGGGCCAGAATCCAAACCCAAACTGAAAGTAAAGTACAACTCGAAAGGGAAAACAACAACTGAAAAGTAAAAGCCACTACTCCGAGCTGTCCACTGGAAATCCCACCTGTAGGGTGGGTACAGATAGCTCCTCTGCTCCACGGGTCCCGCCGTCCGCTCCGAGCACGTCCCGCCCAGTGGTCTACCTCCGGGTACCGTCCCGCTCTGCAAGCCTCAGCTAAGGTCAACGCTGTCCGTCGTCTGCAACCAACACAACGTAGTGCGGGCAAAGCCCGTGCAGGGGTGAGTATAAGCTACTCAGTAGGGACCCCGAGTCCCCTGAAGGTCTCTCAAATCCACAAAGGATAAACCACGAGGAAAAGTAACAATCACGAAGTAATAACCGACACTGCTTAGGTATATGCCCATACATATACCTAAGTCAACAATTCAAATACGCTCCAACCTCCGAGCCCAAGTACAACTCAGTCTACACAGGAAAGTAAACGTATTCCACACAGGAAAGCAACAGGATTCAGCTCACACAGGATTTTCATTAAAGAAACCGTAACTGTTGAAGAGCCCCATCTCTGAAGTGTACAGTGGTCCTGTCACGACTCTGAGGTTCTGCTCACTAACCTAAGACTGCTGAAGTACTCCTCCTGTCGAGTACCGCGGGTCTGCTGCCAACTACTAGGCGCTCTGTCCGCTGAGGGTCTGCTGCCAAATACCGGGCGCTCACCCAGATAGCCTACAGAGGTACTCCTCCGGTCGAGTACCGCGGGTCTGCTGCCAACTACCAGGCGCTCCGTCCGCCGTGGGTCTGCCGCCGAATACCGGGCGCTCCGTCCACTGGGCTAGTCGACTCACTCCAAGTTGAGTCGGTCGAGCAGTCTTCAGGTCTCAGCCGGTTCCACGGTCTCCGTACTCTGTACGCTCGTCACCAGTATCGCAGGTCTGCCGCTACAACCGAGCGCTCCACTGCCAAGGATATGCTGCTACAACCAAGCGCTCCACTGCCAAGGATATGCTGCTACAACCAAGCGCTCCACCGCCCAAGGTAAACAGAACATTCAGCTCACACAGGTTCGGTAGCACTGTTCGATGTAGGATCGCTGAGTGCTGAAGTCGTCGTCGTCGAATCCACACAGGATCTCTGTACTTTCGTCGTCGCAGTCACAGTAGCAGTAGTAGCAGTAGAAGTCACAGTAACAGTCGCAGCCAGCACTAGGGTTCCCGCACACAGCAAGCTCGTTCGGAGGGTCCGCTCCACGAGCCGAGAGGCTGATACATCAACTGTCACAAAGTCCAGAGTTGATGTATCCAAAAGTTCCGTATCGTCAACAGGAACTCAACGCAACAGACGGCGCGTCGATCAGACGCCCGGTCTGAGAGTTATTGGCATTTTCGTCTCCGGGGCCCGGTTGGTTTTTAAGGAAAAACCAACCCGACCGTACTCCAGCTGCGTCCAAACCTCGGGCGGAGTATGCCAAAAGATCCGTCTTACTAAGAGGAACACAACACGGCCGACGACACGTCAATCGGACGTCCGTAGCTCAAGATATGAGTGTTTCCGCTCCGAAGGCCCGGTTGGTTTCGTGAACGAACCAACCCGGACGAAATCAAAGTAAACCGAAACCTTGAGTGCGATATACCGAAACGACCGTCTCGATCCAAGGATCGCGTTGCCGCAGACGGTTCGTCATTCGGAGGTCCGAGGCTCAAGATATGGCCAAAAGACCAGAACTGGTTCAAAACGGGGGGGGTCCGGGTCCGGGCCGTCCCGGCCTGACCCCCCCCCCCCCTAGGGCGGCGCGGCGCGGCGGCGCGGGGGGCCGCGGTGGCTTGTCGCCGCGGGGTGGCTGCACGCGGGGGGCTAAGCCCCCGCTGATTGAGAGGCGGCGCGGCCTTTGTGCCGCGCCTTTGCAACAAAACGGCCCCCACGTGGGGGCCGGTTTTGGAGAAGAAAACCGGGGGGCTGCTGCCCCCCCTTCATGGAACCCCCCCCTCTTAAAGAGGGGGTTTTTATACACTGGCCGGGGGATTAATTCCCCCAGTTTAACGTCATCCGGTCGGCCAGCTGGCCGGCCGGTTTTCTCCAACGGGACCGGAAATTCCGGTCCCCTCTTCGGCTTCCAACGCCGGCGGCCCGGCCGCCGGTCTTCTCATCCCGCCGCGGCCCGGAACCGGCCGCGGTCTCCTCGTCCCGCCGCGGCCCGGAACCGGCCGCGGTGTTCGTCGTCCGGCACGGTGCGACGGCACCGCGCCCCTTCGCCGTGCCTTGATTCCTTTTAACGAGGCGCGACGGTGCGGCGTTCTTGATGATTCTTCCTCGGCGTGGCGCGACGGCGCCGCGCAAAATATTTGCACGATTATCCGCGTGGTGCGACGGCACCACGCCACTTGCTTCCACCCGCAAGAATAAACAAGAACGATGGAGGGGGTTCGTCCGTGTTCGTGCGGTCCGACCCCCTCACGTTAAAATAATAACGCAACTTTAAATAATTCAAAGCCACACGTTAGACTTGCTAAATTCACGATCAAGAATAAAATAATTAAACCAAAAAGAAATCAACAAACCCTACCTTGGTATAAGGTTCGAAGATTTGTCTACGTTCCGCGGAAGACGACGTCGCGGATGTCGGGCGTCGCGGTCGTCGTTCGTCAAAACCGTTGACGAAGGGATGCGTCCGATGCGATACGTCGTTGGCGAAACTTCTCAAGTCGACGAAGGAAAACCGAGGAGGAAGCGATGTCTCCCTTTCTTTGACGTGGAGAGAAGTTAGAACGGCGTGTCGGTGTTCTTCGCGTTCTTCAAGGAGGAAGATGAAGTTCTTCAAAGTGTAGAACTCTTCTTCTCTCAAATCTCCACACAACACAACAACTCCCAAAATAAAATAAGCTACACCTTATTTTATATTCACTTTGCCAACCTTTCAAAATTAAAAAGTTGAATTCATTACATTAATTAAAATCTAGAGTTGTCAAAAATTAAAGTAGGGGAGAGCCACATAATTTAAGAGGGGGTTTAGAGGAGTTAGGGAATTCGAAAAGGTGGGGGCTCGTTTGGGCCCCACCTCCCTCATAACCACACATGGGAAGTTGGGTGGTTGTGGGCCCCACCAACAACTTCCCATGAGGGAGTCTAACCACCACGAATAAAATAAAATTCACACACAATTTTATTTTACTTATCTTTTAATCCCCAAAACTAACTTTCAACCCGCAACAAACGCAACTTCCGAAAAGGTCTCTTTTAGCGAATTTCGGCGCTGCGAGTTCATCGGTGCCCTCGGATTTCAATTCCGAGCACCGGATCAAAAGTTAGGAAAACCCGCTCGTTCGTTCACTGAACGTACCCGAGCCAAACTTCGGAAATTGATTCCGGGCACTCCGGGCCTCGGAATCAGGTGCCGTCTGAACCCGCGCTCTTGTAAAATTCTAAAGAAAATTAAGAAAAAATTTCCCTTGAATTTTACGGGTCTTTACATTACTCCCACCTCAGGGCTTTACGTCCCCGTAAAGACACATCAAAAACTAGGGAAACAAATGAGGGTACTGAGCACGCATCTGAGCCTCCCGCTCCCATGTGCTCTCCTGGAGATTCCCGTGCTGCCATCTGATGCGCACAAGAGGAATCGATCACCCACGCAGGACCCGCTCCTGTCGATCCTCTATCTCCACCGGGACCTCCGCAAAAGTTTCCCCATGATCAATGATGTGTGTCGGGTCGTGCACGTATCTCCTCAGCTGGGATACGTGGAAGACGTCGTGCACCCGGTGCAACTGAGGTGGTAGAGCCAGGCGGGAATCCACCTCACCAATCCTGCTGAGAATCTAGAAGGGTCCGATGAAGCGCGGAGATAACTTGCCGCCTCGGCCAAATCTCTGAATACCACGTCGAGGTGAGACCCGCAAGAAGACGTGGTCGCCATCCTCGAACTCTAGTGGCCTCCGCCTCCTGTCAGCATATAACTTCTGCCGGCTCTGAGCTGTACTCATCCGCCCCTGGATGACCTGGACCACCTCAGGTTCCACAAGTGCTGCAAGATTCCTTCTTTTCCGATAAGAGAAATCTGGTCTCATCCCATGGATGAACCACATTCTTTGCCTAAAACAGTCGATCCTAACATGGATGATACTAATCCACACCAAGGATGACGTTGTATGGCCTCGACGCTACTACTAAGAGATTCAACTGTTACTCTTACCTCTAAGGGTTGAGTCACACTGTCGGCATCAGTGTGTGGTAACTGGGTATCCTCCAGTAGATGTCTCACAAGTGAGGGTCAAGTCAACATCCAAAACTGGAACCTCTTAGTAACATCACGAAAGAGGACAGGAACGTAAATATCACAAGGGTATGCGTCTTTTATTATTGCAGCTCATAATACAAGACGCTACACAAATGCAACAAGGAACCAGAAGTACAAAGGATGTATCCACTAGTTCTGCTCCTGTCCATCGGCTCCCAGAGCTCCATGATCGAAGGCCTCGGCTGCCTGTAGATGAGCTCTCGCATGTTCAGCTACTCCCTGTGGTCGGGGTGGACCTCCTGGTGGTGGTGGTGGCAGAACCTCAAAGCGTCTCCCACCACCGGCTGCTCGTCCTGCTCCTCTGCCTCGTCCGCCTCCTCCCTGCGGACCACCACGGTCGAACCTCAGCCTCTGCCTGGGAGGTTATTCACATAACTGTTGATCATCAGCATGGCGGGTCGGACAGTCACGAGCCATGTGGCCAATCCCGCCACAGGAGTAACACTGCCCACTCTCGGCACGCCTGGCTCTGTCTCCACCCCGGCTTCCCCGCACAACTGAGCCTGAGTCGTGCAGTCCGCCACTGGTAGGTCTGGTCTGCCTGGAACCCTGAGTCATCTGTCGGCTATCTGCTGCAGATGACTCTGCCACGTGCCGCCCTGCGGTGGGTCGTTGTGCTGGTGTAGACTCAGCAAGGAAACTCTCGATCAGAAGGGCCCGCTCCATTACTCCTGTCTGAGTCGGTATGCTGAGGGAGATCAGCGATGCCCTGATCTCATGCCTCAAACCCTGCTCGAAGGTCCGGGCCCGGAAGAAGGGGTCTCGTACCATGTCGGTCGAGTAGCGCGAGAGATCGGTAAATCTCGCCAAGTACTGAGCGACTGTCATGCTGCCCTGCCGCAGCTGAAGAAGCTCCTGGATACGCACCGCGCGAAGGGTGGCTGGGACGAACTCCGAGCGGAAGATGCTCTCAAAGTCCGCCCAAAGTAGAGATACCTCATCGTGCACCTGGAGCATCAAGCTCCACCATCGTCCTGCTGCTGCGTGTAGTAGGATCGCAGCGAGGATCACCATGAGGTCTGCTGGTGTCCTCACTAGCCTAAACACTCGTACCACTGCCTTCAGCCAGTCCTCTGCTGCCTGGTGATCCGTCTCCCCACGAAACCTGGGCGGTCGCTGGCGTTGAAACTCATGCAGTGCGCTGAGGCGACGTACATCGTCAGCGGCTGCTGCTGGAAGCATCGGGGGCTCGGCGGGTAAAGCTACCGCCGGTGCCACTACTGGCAAAGGGCCCTGCACCGAGGCCTCGTCGCTCGGTGGGCTGTCGTCTCGCTCGACTCTCGGAACCCTAGCTGGCTGCCGTCGTGGGGCCATCCTGAAAAGGAAACAGGTGCGCCACGGTTAGAACAGTATACCTGGTGAGCTGATATAAGTAATCACAAAGAAAACTATGAAACACACACGCAATCAATGTTTTCGTGCATTAAGTTGGAAATCAGAAGTCAGGGTCCTGGTGTACGGATACGTCGGCCACCGCACCAACACTGGACTCCCTGGACTGATAACCACACTCAATACGCTAAATATTATTGCTTCACATAGAAAAGATCAGAGTTCGCGGTAGAACCGAACTCCTCTGATACCAATTTGTCACGACCCGCCCTCGGGGTCCGTGCCGTGACTACCCCAAGCCCGCCTTCCATAGGCCAGGGGCTGGCGACTAGCACCAAGGCGTAAATCCCGGTAAAAAGGGAAGGCATTGCCTTTGTAAAGTAAACAAACACCACAGAGTCAGCAACCGGAAAGTAAACACTAAACAAAAGCAGAGTACAACTGGAAGTGGGGAAAAGTAAATGGGCCAGAATACAAACCCAAACTGAAAGTAAAGTACAACTCGAAAGGGAAAACAGCAACTGAAAAGTAAAAGCCACTACTCCGAGCTGTCCACTGGAAATCCCACCTGTAGGGTGGGTACAGATAGCTCCTCTGCTCCACGGGTCCCGCCGTCCGCTCCGAGCACGTCCCGCCCAGTGGTCTACCTCCGGGTACCGTCCCGCTCTGCAAGCCTCAGCTAAGGTCAACGTTGTCCGTCGTCTGCAACCAACACAACGTTGTGCGGGCAAAGCCCGTGCAGGGGTGAGTATAAGCTACTCAGTAGGGACCCCGAGACCCCTGAAGGTCTCTCAAATCCACAAAGGATAAACCACGAGGAAAAGTAACAATCACGAAGTAATAACGGACACTGCTTAGGTATATGCCCATACATATACCTAAGTCAACAATTCAAATACGCTCCAACCTCCGAGCCCATGTACAACTCAGTCTACACAGGAAAGTAAACGTATTCCACACAGGAAAGCAACAGGATTCAGCTCACACAGGATTTTCATTAACGAAACCGTAACTGTTGAAGAGCCCCATCTCTGAAGTGTACAGTGGTCCTGTCACAACTCTGAGGTTCTGCTCACTAACCTAAGACTGCTGAAGTACTCCTCCTGTCGAGTACCGCGGGTCTGCTGCCAACTACCAGGCGCTCTGTCCGCTAAGGGTCTGCTGCCAAATACCGGGCGCTCACCCAGATAGCCTACAGAGGTACTCCTCCAGTCGAGTACCGCGGGTCTGCTGCCAACTACCAGGCGCTCCGTCCGCCGTGGGTCTGCCACCGAATACCGGGCGCTCCGTCCACTGGGCTAGTCGACTCACTCCATGTTGAGTCGGTCGAGCAGTCTTCAGGTCTCAGCCGGTTCCACGGTCTCCGTACTCTGTACGCTCGTCACCAGTATCGCAGGTCTGCCGCTACAACCGAGCGCTCCACTGCCAAGGATATGCTGCTACAACCAAGCGCTCCACTGCCAAGGATATGCTGCTACAACCAAGCGCTCCACCGCCCAAGGTAAACAGAACATTCAGCTCACACAGGTTCGGTAGCACTGTTCCATGTAGGATCGCTGAGTGCTGAAGTCGTCGTCGTCGAATCCACACAGGATCTCTGTACTGTCGTCGTCGCAGTCACAGTAGCAGTAGTAGCAGTAGAAGTCACAGTAACAGTCGCAGCCAGCACTAGGGTTCCCGCACACATCAAGCTCGTTCGGAGGGTCCGCTCCACGAGCCGAGAGGCTGATACATCAACTGTCACAAAGTCCAGAGTTGATGTATCCAAAAGTTCCGTATCGTCAACAGGAACTCAACGCAACAGACGGCGCGTCGATCGGACGCCCGGTCTGAGAGTTATTGGCATTTTCGTCCCCGGGGCCCGGTTGGTTTTTAAGGAAAAACCAACCCGACCATACTCCACCTGCGTCCAAACCTTGGGCGGAGTATGCCAAAAGATCTGTCTTACTAAGAGGAACACAACACGGCCGACGGCACGTCAATCGGACGTTCGTAGCTCAAGATATGAGTGTTTCCGCTCCGAAGGCCCGGTTGGTTTCGTGAACGAACCAACCCGGCCGAAATCAAAGTAAACCGAAACCTTGAGTGCGATATACCAAAACGACCGTCTCGATCCAAGGATCGCGTTTCCATAGACGGTTCGTCATTCGGAGGTCCGAGGCTCAAGATATGGCCAAAAGACCGGAACTGGTTCGAAACGGGGGGGGTCCGGGTCCGGGCCGTCCTGGCCCGACCCCCCCCCCCCCCTAGGGCGGCACGGCGCGGCGGCGCGGCGGCGTGGGGGGCCGCGGCGGCTTGTCTCCGCGGGGTGGCTGCACGCGGGGGGCTAAGCCCCCGCTGATTGAGAGGCTGCGCGGCCTTTGTGCCGCGCCTTTGCAACAAACGGCCCCCACGTGGGGGCCGGTATTTGGAGAAGAAAACCGGGGGGCTGCTGACCCCCCTTCATGGAACCCCCCCCCCCCCCTCTTAAAGAGGAGGGTTTTATACGCTGGCTGGGGGATTAATTCCCCCGGTTTAACGTCATCCGGTCGGCCAGCTGGCCGGCCGGTTTTCTCCAACGGGACCGGAAATTCTGGTCCCCTCTTCGGCTTCCGACGCCGGCGGCCCGGCCGCCGGTCTTCTCATCCCGCCGCGGCCCGGAACCGGCCGCGTTCTCCTCGTCCCGCCGCGGCCCGGAACCGGCCGCGGTGTTCGTCGTCCGGCACGGTGCGACGGCACCGCGCCCCTTCGCCGTGCCTTGATTCCTTTTAACGAGGCGCGACGGCGCGGCGTTCTTGAATATTCTTCCTCGGCGGGGCGCGACGGCGCCGCGCAAAATATTTGCACGATTATCCGCGTGGTGCGACGGCACCACGCCACTTGCTTCCACCCGCAAGAATAAACAAGAACGATGGAGGGGGATCGGCCGTGTTCCTGCGGTCCGACCCCCTCACGTTAAAATAATAACGCAACTTTAAATAATTCAAAGCCACACGTTAGACTTGCTAAATTCACGATCAAGAATAAAATAATTAAACCAAAAAGAAATCAACAACCCCTACCTTGGTATAAGGTTTGAAGATTTGTCTACGTTCCGCGGAAGACGACATCGCGGAGGTCGGGCGTCGCGGTCGTCGTTCGTCAAAACCGTTGACGAAGGGATGCGTCCGATGCGATACGTCGTTGGTGAAACTTCTCAAGTCGACGAAGGAAAACCGAGGAGGAAGCGGTGTCTCCCTTTCTTTGACGTGGAGAGAAGTTAGAACGGCGTGTCGGTGTTCTTCGCGTTCTTCAAGGAGGAAGATGAAGTTCTTCAAAGTGTAGAACTCTTCTTCTCTCAAATCTCCACACAACACAACAACTCCCAAAATAAAATAAGCTACACCTTATTTATTTTCACTTTGCCAACCATTCAAAATTCAAAAGTTGAATTCATTACATTAATTAAAATCTAGAGTTGTCAAAAATTAAAGTAGGGGAGAGCCACATAATTTAAGAGGGGGTTTAGAGGGGTTTGGGAATTCGAAAAGGTGGGGGCTCGTGTGGGTCCCACCTCCCTCATAACCACACATGGGAAGTTGGGTGGTTGTGGGCCCCACCAACAACTTCCCATGAGGGAGTCTAACCACCACGAATAAAATAAAATTCACACACAATTTTATTTTACTTACCTTTTAATCCCCAAAACTAACTTTCAACCAGCAACAAACGCAACTTCTGAAAAGGTCTCTTTTAGCGAATTTCGGCGCTGCGAGTTCATCGGTGCCCTCGGATATCAATTCCGAGCACCGAATCAAAAGTTAGGAAAACCCGCTCGTTCGTTCACTGAACGTACCCGGGCCAAACTTCGGAAATTGATTCCAGGCACTCCGGGCCTCGCAATCAGGTGCCGTCTGAAACCGCGCTCTTGTAAAATTCTAAAGAAAATTAAGAAAAAATTTCCCTTGAATTTTACGGGTCTTTACAAGGTTAGTGAAGGAAAATTTAAATGATGTTAGTTATACGAGTGGATCATGACTTCTATGATGTGTTTTGTAATGAGTCATACTAACTATGATAGTATTGAGAGTTAAGAGTAACTACTAAAAGGGTTTTAAGAGTAAACCATATCAACTATGACAGTCATGAATGTGAACCATTTAATATTATAGAAATGATTTCCTATTATTATTTTTACACTAAAAATACACATCAAATTCCTATTCTATGTTATCATGGATTTTTTGTATTTGATTATATTAGAATTCATGTATAATTCACTTCCTTGATTTATTCCATGACTAAATATTAAGACCATTGATATGCATGGTATAGTGTTAAAATTTCCTTCTCAAATTCTCAAACCATTATGTTGATGATATTTTTTTGTGATCACTAATATCTCAATATTTTCCCATAATTAGAATATGATATAACAATTACATATATATGTTTTCCCAATGGTATGAATATTTATTTATTGTATGATATATCTAATATGGGATGCAGTTATGAATTACAAACTGAGAGATGTTATAGTTCACCCAAGAACCTTTTTTAATGATTTCTTTCATCTAAAAGCAATAAAATTATATGGCCCTCATGTAGGATTTTGTATGAAGAATTGAATATTCATCCATTATGATATTATGTTTTTGTAGGAGTTATATTGGTATATGTAATTGGTATTAAATGAGTTTTTTTTAATCCTTTCAAGTAATTGGTAAAAAATTATAGTAAGATCCCCAATGATATGTCATGTGATATGTCTATGGGTAATTCATAATACAATATAAATTATATAAAATTTAAAAGAATTATGTCAAAATATATAGAATGTGGGTTTTATGAAATTACATGTAATGAAATGACCCCAGAATTCCTAGAGCAGTTGTCTAAAACAATTATATTAGGATGATTAAAAGGAATCAAATTCGGATGGACTGAAGAGATTAGTAGTCTCGGTAAACCATATACATAAATGAGTCTTATATTAAAATAGAATACACTTAATAAAAAATATTTTTTTCATGAAAAATTAAATTATTCAATGCAGGGTTTCCTAGAATATATTTCTTAGTACACTTCATAGAATCGAGTGGAAGGATAAAAAATAAGGGTGAGTGAAATGATCTATAAGGGTAATATTTACTGTAATAAGTAATGAATCAATGATAACAATCAAAAAATTAAGGTATTAACCCAATATAGATTATATATAATCAATAAATTGAATGAAATAAAATATTTCAAGTTAATAATTGATAACAAATTTATCTGAAATAACTATATAAGGGAATAAAAATATGGAATGAGAAGAAACTGAAAAGTCATTCCATTTAAACAATGATTGGAATATAAAATGCATCGATAGATATGTTGACACAAAAAATCATGGATAAATATTAATTAAATCTAAATTAATGAAATGTTTATTTATAGGACATCCTTTTCCCTAGGTACATTGAACCATAACGATAAATATCATTCAAAATAATGTAAAACATAATGATTTTAAACTCAACTATGTCAAAAACAATTAATTAATCATAAGAGACTACCGATGTATCAATGGGATATCTATAACTAGGAACCACACATGTGCTCCATGTAATAATAATTTCTCAAATATTGAATATTTAATTAAACAACCTTCCTTATCAAATACTCATATGGTGTAGATGAAACAATCATATCAATATCTCCCCAAATAATCGAATAACATTAAATGTAAACATCGTATAAAAAATTGTACATGTTTTAGGAAAATAACATATCACTGATAAATTATAAGGAAAATTTTCGGAAATTAAATATCCAATGGTGATTGGAAATTTATTATTTCAATGGGACTAATAATGGAAATAAAGGTTCTGAATTTCAAAATTATCATTAGTCAAAGGATTCATAAACCAATCAAGGGAAGAATAACGGTGGTATCAATATAATATATCCTATGTGGTGTGATATTTATTGTTTTTTTAAATTGATGAATTGAAATACAATTTAATGTCCATTTTAAACCCATATTCATGAATATAACGATTTTAATTTTGAAAAAACACATTTAAAACCCTCTTTATTTGAAAATATATTATTTAAAACACTTTTTAAAATTAAACATTTATATATGGAATATATGTTTCTATGAAATGATGGTGGTTAAATTTATACTTATCATGCGATGTAAAATTTAACACCCCAAGCTTCCACGGTGCGCTTCTCTTTCAATAATGAAATAGCTTGCATTGTACACAAGTTCGAGATTCTAACACACCACAACCAATCAAAGTAGTCGTTATGAATAGTAATATCCACCATTTGAAATTATATAAATTTTATATTTCAAAGTGGACTTCATTTTTCGATTTGGAATATCGAAATTAGCCTATGTTGAATTTTTGGTATTTTTCTGAGAACATCCATTTTTCGATGAATAGTGAAAAATAATAGAAAACAACATTTTTAATCAAAATAATTTATATTGATAAATTATACTATTGAGGGGGATTAAAGATTAATTAGAATTTAATTTTACCATTTTATCCAATGGTGGTCGTTAGAATTAATTTCACTTTGAAATTGGACATAAAAACTGTCAATCTATTGATTGATATTTATTCTTAAAAACACGCTATTTGTTTTGACAATAGGAATTAATTATAAAATTAATTAATGAAACTTATATGTTTGGAATTTTTAAAATAGACATCATTTTTGAATTCGGAATATCAATTATAGCTTAGGGTGAATTTTTGGTATTTTTCTGAAAAAAAATTCATTTTTCATGAATAGTGAAACCATAAGTGGAAGTTAAAAAACTGATTTTTCATTTAAATGAAACTTTACCACCTCTGTGATTTTAATTTCAAAAATCCGACATACATCATTTTCATTAGGAAGTAAAATGTGGTTCAATGGGATTAAAATAATTTTGGGTGAATAGTAACTTTTATGTTTTATTAATCATCATTAAAGGTAATTAGTGAAATTTATGGTAAAAATGATATTATAAAAATATGAAAATATATTGAAACTTTCCCTAACCATATTGGATGAGTCATGGCCGACCAAGTCAATCCATGGGTAATCTTGGGGACCCCATGGAGCCACATGGGTAAGAAAATGACATTAATTACTTTTTATATAAAGTAAAAATAAACTTTTCACAAACATGTGTTGTTTTAACAAAATGATTATTACATGTGGTTATATAAGTTAACATTAAAACTATAAATATTCATTGAAAATATAAAAATATTTCCTACATCCTGATATTTTTTCAGAATTTTTAAATATTAAATAAATTAAATTTTTTATGACACCATGATGATGCAGCGATTACCTCATTAATTAACGATTTCAATAAAATGAATATATATTGTAAAATCTAGGCCATAAACTTCTCAAAAACCTATTGGATGAGTATATTTCGACCCCTTATCACCTTATCCTCGAAATTTAAAATTGTGGGACCTTGGAAATCCGAAAAGAACTTCATAATAGTGAAACATTTCATAACTTTCCAAGTGTGCCCCTCCTCCCCTCTTATAAAAGGCCCCCACCTCTACCACCTTATTCACACCATAATAGCCATTTGGCTCTGCCAACCTCTGCCCAAATACTTTCTAAACATCCCTCTCTTACTCCTAGAAGCCTCACTTTGGGCAGAAGTCTTCCCAAGGAAGCCTTTGGCTCAAATCAAGATTAGTTACCCGATTTTAAGATAATGTCTACTCTTATGTTCTTTTGTTTTATTTTGCTTTTCCAACCCCGAAAAATCTTTTTATTACATTCTTTTGTAACAAAACCAGTTTCATAAATATAATAGGATGTTTTTGTGAGAATTATTTTTTTTACACTTACACATACCTTCGTCTAATGGTTAATGAACATACTGTTTCTATGGGTGGCGAAGTACTATCTCACGAAACGATGATTGTTCAATATTTTTTTAACACCTATCATGGGGGACATTAAGATGTCACTATATTATTTTTATGTTTTCCTTATGCTTATTTATTTTTCATTTATGGAATACCTTTATGATTTCCATTTTGGGTAAACGCGGTAATTTCATTTTAGGAAGCGCGGACTACCGCCCCCTCAATGTGATTTGAATCGTTAATGCCATTTGTGGGATGTATAAAGGATGGAGTAAATGATATTTTATATGAAATTATACTGAATTTATAATATACCTTTATATAATTATGAATTCATTCCATTAAATATTAAATAGAAATGAATGTAGCGTTCATGCGTACGTACAACTTACCATCTCTAATAACAGTGCATTTCATTTCTTACCTATAAATGTTATGTAATATTATAAATGCATGTATATACTGGATATATAATATATATATGATATCTACATCATGAATATAATTATGGAGATAATAGATATTTTACCACATTAACAACATGTAATTATAAGAAGTTTATTATTGATTGAAGCACCAAAGATCAACAAAACGACCGTTATTAACTTAAATGACTACATAATGTTCATAACATGGTAATAAGTGATATAAAAGGAATAATGACCTTGAAAAGGGTTATTAAGAAAGTATAAATTAACTCTAGATTATTATTTAGGAGGTTAAAGAACGATCGAGTCAATTCGGACATGAGGTAAGGGACTTCATCTCAACCTCCTTTCATTGAGGCATATTTTGTTTTATACACAACCTTCTTTTATATGGTGTATAACCCCCTTTGAATTTTACATTTCTTCAAAAGGAATCTTTTTTATACGGATCGTTTTACTAAACTACAAAAGGGAATGTTTTTTTGTCATACGTTTGCGGCGACAATGACTTCTCCGCTGTCGTGACCATTATTTGAGTTTTGGCTTCCTAGAAAAGCCATGATTTTGTTAAAATGAAAAATAAACACCATGATTTAATTTTCTTTTATTTTGGTATTGAAAATGGTTTTGAAAGTCTTATATTATATCAATTTGTTGTATTGATATCCTGTGATTGAAATGTGGAACTGTTATGTTCCCTTTATGCATGTGTTATGTGATATGATTATGTTATGGTTTAAGATATGTTTAAACCTGTTCATATGAGGAATGAATTTGACATAATAAGTGATGGGTGGAGCCCTCTATAGCTCCTCTATGCATTCGTAGGTCTCATTGGACAAACTAGTGTCTTCTCATGAGGCCTTGACAAAATATTATATGTAGTCTTGGCACGAGGCCTTCGCAACGTGGTTATGATAGTCTGGCATTATGCATTCTATCATTATGAAAGTGGTTATTGATATTGCATGTGATTATTCAACTAGTATAATATCAATGTGATTAATTAAATGGAATTATTTCATTTTACTTTTTACAGAAAATGCTAAAGCTAAAGTTTAAAAAGAATTTGTTTTTGTTATACATTACCTTAAATGTTTATGTTTATTTATGAAAGTTCCCTCTATATTGTTATCCTTACTGAGAATCTGATCTCACCTCTTTCAATGTTTTAATTTTTCCAGGATGTTAAGAAGTATTTTATGAATGAAGTGCAGGGATAGTATGAGGGGATATGAATACATGAAGTTGTTGTAGTTTTGTTTTACTTTATGAAGAAATGTAAGACTTATGAATGTCTCTAGTGTTTCCAAGGCTGCTAAAATAATATGTCTTATGAGACTTGATCTTCTGTGATCATTCCAATGTAACGTAATAATGCACCAACTCTGGGTAACTGGGGTCGGGGCGTTACATTTGGTATCAGAGCAGGTTTAGTACTATCCTTGTAAACTATATTTAGAAAAACTCTGATTAGAGCACAAAGCCCTAAGATAGACTTTGAGGATTAGTATAGAAGAACATCCTAGAATTTTGGTATTATAGAGATTTTGTGATTCTTCTATGCAATACATCCTCGTCTGGATACGAGCAGGTAGAGGAAGCACTCGCACAGATGTACCTAGGGGTAAAACATGAAAACACCGCTTTGAGCTACACTCGAACGGGAACTGGTGCACGACAATGGGCCTTGCTTTACTCTTGGTTATGACACTCCCGAGGGATATTCTTAGGATAATTCTCATTTTATATACAACCCATTATGAAGGGTTTATGAGTATATACTTCCTCAAATAAAACATTTTTATGATTATAGATTATGTCCATAAATAGTTCAATTTATGTTAACTGTTTTGCACGTCTGTCATTATGTATTTCGATTCATAAACTAATCTAGTTTATGACATTGTTTAGAAATGGTGCCTAGTGGAATGAATGGATACTGTATCAATGCACGCACTCCATGTAATGATTTCCATCCTGGTCAAGATAATTATAATAGAGCTGGTGATACAACTGGTTCTGATCAGCTTATCACCATACCGGGACAACTCACTCAGGTTATGAATAATAACCTTACTCGTATGGAGCACCCTGATCTGAAACGTGGAGGATCAATGTTACACATCATCATGAGGAAACTACCACCAACATTCAGTGGGAGTACAAATCCATTAGTAGCTGATCAATGGATAAAATTCATTGAGAAAATATTTCATGCCTTGGGGAGTAGTGAACATGAAAATGTTATCATGGCAGTTTACCGCCTCACTGGAGATGCTGATCAAAGGTGGTCGTTGATACAAAACACGAAGGAAGATGATGAAGTATCAAATATGGAATGGAGGGAGTTCAAAGAGAGTTTCTTAGAAAATACCTTCCTCGTGACCATCGAGCAAATATGGAAAGGCAATTTCTATGTCTGAGGAATAAGGAGGATGATAATGTTTCAAAGTATGATACTAACATTACAAGGTTAGTGAGGCATGAATCATATTATATATGTAACCAAAGAAGTAAGATTGATCGTTTCTTTGATGGGTTAAAACCGTTTCTCCATCGAGCCTTAGTCTCACAATCTTTCTCCTCGTATGAGGATATAGTCTCATGTGCTATCAAGACAGAAAAAGAATTTTATAAATCTTATGAAAATAAAGTAAATAAAGATAAGAAGAGAATAGTGGAACAATAGATAGATAATGGTAAAAAGGGAAAGAATGATTTTCCATTATGTGATAATTGTGGGAATAATCACCCCAGTAATTGCCTAAAAGGAATGAGAGTTTGTTATAAATGTGGAGAGAAAGGTCACCAGGCTTGTGATTATAAGGGAAAGAAAGAGGCTATCAATGTTGAATGATACAATTGTAGGGAAATGGGGAATTATGCAAATGAATGTCATATGCATCAGGGAAACTTACCTCAGAAAAGGCCAAGGGATCAAGCCCAATCTTATGCTGTTACTACAGTTGAAGAGGAATAATTAATGTATTAGTGCTTTTAGACTTAAGGATTATATTCCGGTTATAATAATAATGTGATATATATAAGGATTTTACTACAATAATTTTTGTTTCCATTAAGGTTTTAATATGATGAAGGAAATCATATTTTTAGTATGTGACAATAAGTGATATTTTACTTTGTTTGGGGAATCTGATGAATTGATTTTGGAATTTAGAGACCTTTTTGAGAAAGTCTAGACATAGGTATTTTTAATAAGTATAAAGGTTGGAATGGATTAAGATTAACATTGGATATTATTTTTTATGGATAAAACATTTCTGAAGATTATTATTTTTGAAATATTATAATACTATAGTTTTAGGATAAGGGAAACCTACAGGTTGGGGGATAACCGGTCATGTCAGACAAAGATGTAGGAATCTAACACACAACCATAGTGCGATAGGCCTTTATTACCTACTAATAGCCGACAGGATGTCCCTGGTTATTAGAAAATATTTTTCCTAATCTAAATGGTATGTGTTAGTATTTGGAACCTTATACAATTATAATAAATAGAATATTTTTGAGATCTATTACCTTTTGGAGTGAAATATGGGCTTCTGGAAAATTTTTATTAAAGAATGAATGTCTACATGACAGGTAAGTATATTTCCTTATGTTCTTAGTAACTCTCCTAAATAAATTTCTAAACTTTATGAAAGGTAACATAAGACATAAATGTTTTCGGTTAAATTTTCCAATAGGGGAATGAATGACCATTTAACCGATCATAAGTTTGTAATTTTCTTGTAGTTAACTTTCTCCTAATCCTATATTCTACAACACTCCATCATACCTAGATGGTTTGTTTCTCCTCCATATCCATGTTTTTATAGAATCCTAGTATGGGCTATCTCAGGTGACCATTGTACTTCTCTTTCATTTTTTTAAAGTTATATTTTTATTAACACTATTTCCGATATGGGTTTTCCACAATGGTATTTTCTATTTTCAACCATTAGTTTTCAATGAACAATTTAAAATTGCGAGGATGCAATTTATTGAAGGAGGTGAGAATTTAACACCCTAAGCTTCCACGGTTCACTTCTCTTTCAATAATGGAATAGCTTGCATTGTACGCACGTTCAAGATTATAACACACTGCAACCAATCAATGTAGCCATTATGAATAGTAATACCCACATTTTGAAATTATATAAATATTATATTTCAAAATGGACTTCATTTTTGGATTCAGAATATTTAAATTAGCCTATGTTGAATATTTGGTATTTTTCTAAGAAGATCCAATTTTGATGAATAGTGGAAAATACATAAAAACAACATTTTTAATAAAAATAATTTATAGTGATAAATTATATTATTTAGTGGTTTTAATTTTTAAATAGAATATAATTTTACCATTTTATACAATGGTGGTCATTATAATTAATTTCACTTTGAAATTGGACATAAACAATTGTCAATCTTTTGATTGATATTGTTTCTTAAAAACACACTATTTGATGTGACAACGGTAATTAAATATAAAATTAATTAATGCAACATATAAGTTTTTAATTTTTTAAAATAGAAATCATTTTCGAATTTGTAATATCAATTATATCATAGGGTTAATTGTTCGTATTTCTCAGAAAAACATCGATTTTTGATGAATAGTGAAACCACTAAGTGGTAGTTATAAAACTATTTTTTCATTTGAATGAAATATTACCACCTCTGTTATTTTAATTTCAAAAATCCGACATACATCATAGTTAGTAGGAAGTAAAATGTGGTTTAATGGGATTAAAATAATTTTTTGTGGATAGTAACTTTAAAGTATTCTTAGTCGCAATTAAAGGTAATTAGTAAAATTTAAGGTAAAAATGATATTATAAAAATATGAAAATATCTTGACACATGTCATACCCTTATTGTATGAGTCATGTCCGACCAATACAATCCCTGGGTAAACTTGGGGAGCCCATGGATCCACTTGGGTAAGAAAATGACCTTAATAACGTTTTATTTAAAGTAAAAAATAAAATTGTCACAAACATGTGTTGTTTTACTAAAACAATTATTACATGTGGTTATATATGTTAACTTTTCGACTATAAATATTAATTGGAAACCTAAAAAGTTTTCCTATGTCATTTTTTTCATAATTTTTAGACATTAAATAAATTAAATTTTTTATGACACCATAATGATGCAGCGATTACATCATTAATTAACAATTTAAATAAATTGAAAATATAATGTATAATCTATGACATAAACATGTCAAAACCTATTGGTTGAGTATATTACGAACCCTTATCACATTATCCTAGAAATATATAATTTTTGTACCTTATAAATCTGAAAATCACTTCATTATAATGAAACATTTCATGACTTTCCAAGAGTGCCCCTCTTCTCCTCTTATAAAAGGCCCCCACCTCTACCACCTTATTCACACCATCAAATCCATATTTCTTGGCCAACCTATGATCCAAATACTCTTTAAACATCCATATTTTACTCCTAGAAGCCTCACTTTGGGAAGATGTCTTCCCAAGGAAGCCTTTGGCTCAAATCAAGAAGAGTTACCCGATTTTAAGGTAATGTCTTCTCTTATTTTCTTTTGTTTTATTTTCCATCTCCAACTCCTTAAACTAATTTTATTTATTTATTTTGTAACAAAAACAGTATAATAAATTTATAAGGATGTTTTTATGATAAGGATTTGATTTTCACTTACACATAACTTCGTCTAATGGTTAAAGAACATACTGTTTCTATGGGTGGCGAATTACTACCTCACGAAACGATGATTGTTCAATCTTCATTTAACATCTCTCAGGGTGGACATTAATAAGTCACTATAATTATATATGATATATACTATGTTTATGTTTTCCTTATGCTTCTGTATTTTTAATTTACAGAATTCCTTTATGATTTCCATAATGGGTAAACGCGATAATTTCATTTTAGGAAGCACGGACTACCGCCCCCACAATGTGATTTGAATCGTTAATTCCATATGTGGGACATATATAGGATGGAGTAAATGATATTATATATGAAATTATACTGAAATTATAATATACTTTTATATCATTATTATTTCATCCCATTAAATATGAAATAGAAATGAAAGTTGTGTTCATGTCTACGTACGACTTACCGTCTCCATAAACAGTGCATTTCATTTCCTACCTCTAAATGTAATGTAATATTAAAAATGAATGTATATAATGGATATATATGATATATATGATATCAACATCATGAATATAATTCGGGAGATAATGGATATTTTACCACATGAACAACATGTAATTATAAGAAGTTTATTGCTGCCTCAACTACCAATGATCAACAAAACGACCATTATTAACTTAAATGACAACATAATGTTCATGACATGGTAATAAGTGATATAAAAGGAATAATGAACATGAAAAAGGTTCACAAGAAATTATAAATTAACTCTAGTTTATTATTCAAAATGTTATTGAATGATCGAGTCATGTTAGACACGAGGTAAGGGACTTCGTCTCAATCTCCTTTCATTGGGGCATATTTTGTTTTAAACAAAACATTCTTTTATATGGTGTATAAACCCCTTTTAATTTTACATTTATTCAAAAGGAATATTTTTTATAAGAATCATTTTACTAAACGACAAAAGGGAATTGTTTTGTCATAATTATGCTGCGACAATGAGTTCTCTGCCGTCGTGACTATTATTTCAGTTTCGGCTTCCTCTACAAGCCATAAATTTTTTTAAATGAAAAATAAATACCATGTTTTACTTTTATTTTATTTTGGTATTGAAAATGGGCTTCAAAGTGTATATATAATATCATTTTGTTGTATTGATATCTTCTGATTGAAATGTGTAAATGTTATGTTTCCTTTATGCATGTTTTATGTGATACAATTTTGTTTTCGTTAGGACATGTTTAAACCGGTTAATATGAGGAATTAATTGGACTTAATAATTGATGGGTGGAGCCCGCTATAGCTCCAAGATGCATCGGTAGGTCTCATGAGACAAAATAGTTTCTTGGCACAAGGCCTTGACAAAATCTTATTTGTAGTCTTGGCACGAGCCTTGGCTACGTGGTTATGATAGTTTGGAATTATGCATTACATCATTATGAAAGTGGTTATTGATATTTCATGTGATTATTTGACTAGTAGAATATCCATGTGAGTAAGTAAATGGAATTATTTCATTTTACTTTTTCCATGTTATGCTAATGTTCAAGTTTAAAATTCTTTTTTTTAGTTATACATTACCTTAAATGATTATGTTTATGTATGAAAGTTCCTGCTATATTGTTATCCTTACTGAGAATCTAAGCTCACCCATTTCACTATTTTAATTATTCGAGGATCTGAAGAAGTATTTTAGGAATGACCTGCAGGGATAGTATGAGGTTATATGAAGACAAGATGTTGTTGTAATTTTGTTTTACTTTATAATGTAATGTAAGACATATGAATGTATATAGTGTTTCCAAGGATACTAAACTAATCAGTCTTCTGAGATATGATTTTCTGTGATCATGCCAATGTTACATAATAATTCACCGACTCTGGGTAACTGGGGTCGAGGCATTACATAAAATAAAATTTCCTTTTCATGGTAAAAACAATAGAAAAAGCCATTGTTTAGAAAGAAACAAGAAGATTCCATTAAAAACATTTGAAAATGACAAACATAATAAATATTAATTTAATAAAATATTTTAGAATGGTTAAAAACATTATTGAATCCCATTTTCGAATATAGGGGTTTTAAAAGGAATGTACATATCTGATTAAAGGTTTAATTAAAGTTGTGTTTTCTTAAAAACATTTTCCAAAACGTTTCTTGTATCAATGGATAGGAAAAATTACTATTAATTGAAAAATGTCAGCAATAACCAATGGTGAATAAACATTCATTATTTTATAAAAAATGATCCAATAATTTACTCTGATGTAAATCCAAGTACAAACAACACCATACAAAATTATATTGTATTATAAACCCTTAAAAAAGTTGTAATGATGAAGTGAGGATCAAAAATGGTTATAATATGGTTATTAGAAATAAGAAAACATAAAGAATTATAAATACATCAATATATTGTCAAAATTAAATATACATATAGTCAGATAATATTATTTAAAATGAGGTAGTAATATAACCCTAAGAGAAAAATTGGGTTATGAAATTATATTCCACACTGTAACTCTTATATCAAATACCCTTAGATAATATTATTCCAATTTAATATTAATATATCATGAAGAATGAATGAAGAGTTATATTATATAATGAATTTATATTTATGTACATATTTTATAATAAATTAGGTAAAAAAAAACAATGTAATTTTTTAAAGGGTACATTAATGATCCCAAAAGCTAGTGAGATTGCAATTATTTACATTGAAAACATTACCAAAAAGAATAATATTTAAAAATACCCTCTATCCCATAACACTTTGAACAAAAAGAATCATAATCATAATGAATTAATAACATTAAATCAAAATTATAATAATAATAGGATAACTATATTATTGATATTGCATATAAATGGTCATTATATACTTTATATATAAGAAAATATGTTCATAACAACAAATAAGTGTAAATGGAATGTAAATTTTGAGGAACTCCATTACTATGTTTTCCCTTTTAGGATGAACATCCATCAACATCTTGTATAATGGGTTTAAACATGACACTATATAATACCATAATTTTCTCATATTAATAATATTATATATTTTCTTCATGTAATATCTTATTACGAGTTAGTTATTAATCGGTCATTATTTTCACTATTTCAAGAGTTAATTGCCATGTTGGTTGAGTAAGTTATAACTTCTTACATGCGGTTATTATTAACTATATCAGGGTTCAATCATATCATAAATTTAAAATAGGATTTAAATAACATATATATTTATTATATAAGTATTTATAACAATTTATAATGTTTGGATATAGAAAATGAAATGCACCATTCATGGAGACAATAGTTCGCATATAAACATGAACACTATTTTCACATCCTTTCCTTATTTTTTATACAATGAAATATAAATGATATAAATATATATGAGTTGTTGTATTTTAATTAATGTATCATATTTATGTCTAAAATCTCACAATGTTTTATTAGAACCAACATTGATAAATTCCATTTATATAATGGATTAATCACATCACGTTGAGGGGTTGGTTGTCCACAAATCAACAAATGATGCTATTGTATTACAATAGAATGGAGTTCATAAATTTATGTGTAATTAAATAATGGAATAATAATAAAAACATTAAAAATATAATTTTTATCATATATAAATATATTTTCCATCATAATTCCTTATCATTAGTGGTGGTAGAGGAAAAATGAACAACTTCTTTTCAGGAGGAAGCTGTTAAACCGTCACGATTAGAATATGAAAGTTAACCATTTGATGGAAAGGTGTATAAGTGTGGATTGAGAAAAAAATGTAAAATCATATCAATATATTGATTATATTTTTGTTGTTATACAAGCATGTAATAAGGGGAATTCATGTAGTCGAAAAAAACGAAGACTATATAGCTTAACCATGGATGTTACCTCTTATTTCAGAAACGACATTTTGTTTGATCCAACGAGGTTCCTTGGATGTATTTATGACACAAATGTGGGTTGTAGTATGATATTGAGGATTAATAGAATCTATTTTGGATGATATTTTTGAAGAAATAGTGTATTGAGAGGAGGGAGGTAGGGACAGGGT
This sequence comes from Viscum album, assembly GCA_963277665.1. Taxonomy (NCBI): domain Eukaryota; kingdom Viridiplantae; phylum Streptophyta; class Magnoliopsida; order Santalales; family Viscaceae; genus Viscum; species Viscum album. The sequence continues at coordinate 195,307,074 of OY728121.1, read as the reverse complement.
TGGATGCCTTCTAATAGAGTACAAGAGTGGCACTCATTTAAATTTCATGAACTAGAAATCCAACATTCATTTATTATACAAATAGTGGCACCAATAATTTAAAAAATAATGGAAAGGGAGTTTTTGGCATTTATATGGACATCCAATTGATTTCAGACAATTTTATTGGTAATTTTGGCTCATATGTTTTGGATTTAGACCCTCATTAAACTAATTATTCTATTAACCATTAATTAATTTTAATCACATTCACTAATATGTTTTGAAAAAACTATTCTTATCATATTAGACATTAAAAATTATTCTGATTCCAAATATATAATCTATTTTTTCATATTATAATCATTTTATTTTTTGAAATAAATTTAATATAAATGTTACCAATGAGACGACAATCCATGTTTTTATGTAAAAACATTCAAATGTTTAAAAGGTTTGTATATAAAATTTCAATGTGGAATTTATTACAATTAAAAAAATTGTATTAATTTAAATAAAATTGAATTAATTATATATTAAAATAAAATAAAAAGATAATTAAATTATTTAAATAAATTAGATGAAAAATATGTTTTCAATTATAATTTTGTATTATTCAATATTCCTAAAATAATTAAACATCCCTGAAAAAGAAAAAAATACACCATAACATTAATTTTATTTTTATCATTAAAAAACTAAGTTAATTTTAAAATATCAGTTTCTTAAAATTCCCATAATTAATATTTAATTTAGGTTCTTGAATAAATGGTGGTAAAATATCCTTTATAAAAATATTGATATTTATGGGAAATATATCGGTTTCTATTATGTTATGAAAATAGAATATACTTGATGAATTATAAAAATAATTGAATGAGTATATAATATATATATATAATAAAATAATATCAGAGAATAATTTAAATTTAATTTCATTAATTGTGATAAAAAAATTTTGGGAATGAAATTATTTTTCTAAAAAAACATCGCATTTATATTTAATTTTTTTTATATTAATTTCTAATTAATTTGTTACCTATGAATTCACCTTATTTTTTAGTTGACCATATATTTTATTAATTAGTAAATAATATTCATAACCACTGATTTAAAATCTATAATAGATGAATTTTGATATATATAATATATTATATTTATTTATGTTATTAAATAAATAATAATTTCTTCATATTTTATAATAATTATTATGAATCGTGTTGTGTGTCATATATGATATCAAATACATTGTTATTATTTTAGAATAACACAGATTCATAGTCCCTTCACTATAAATAAATTACTTCATCATAATTTAAACTCAGTCATAATATTAAATTCATTGATATTTCATATATTGAAATCTGACATTGTTGGATGGGTTCGAAAAAATCCACTACAAAAGGGGGGAATGAGAATCCAAAAGGTCACACATAGTAACATGTATCTTTGTATCTTTATTTTAGAAAATTATTGTAAATTAGTGATATATACATGGGGTAAAAGATTAAATATTTATTAGGAGTGATTGAGGACTTAAATAAAAAAATCAGTGAATGATAAAATTAAGGTTGAAAACATCAAATTTAAAAATCTTTGATGATTTTTAAGTCTCATGGTTCCTAAAAAATTATGGAATTATGTAAAAGTTTTTGTAAAGATCATTTTCCTAATACGGATTGATTTTCTTATAGCCTATAAATATAATTATATATACAAACATAACATATTTATATAAAAAAATTCATCATATTTTTAGGATTTGAAAATTATCAAATTAATACATTAAAACATGAAAATGATATTTAAGAATTATCTTTGATTCCAAACAACCTAAAATAAGCATTTAATGGATTTCTAGGACCATAATTGAGTGAAATGTATAAATTTTTTCTATAACTATTATCTGAAGAAATATATTTAAATAGATTAAGATCTAAATTTAAAAATTGATATTACTATATCATCCTTAATATTTATTAATTTAATTATTCAATTAGATACAATGAAATATTATCAAGGACATTGATTATGTTAATCGTGGGTGTCAAACCCTAATCATATTTCAGTCTTGTGTTCATGTCCCAAACCCTTTCTAGATTAGATAGTTTTCCACCAAACATATATTGTTTCTTCTCTAAAAAAATATCAATAATATTACTATAACATTTAACAAATTATTATTTACATACATGAAATTTAATCATTAAACAATCTTTATTCAAAGGATATCAAAATAATCTCAACACACAAAAAGTTCGACCTTTTATTTAAACAAAAGTCATTCATTAGGATATGTTTTAACCTAGGTAATTCATTTTCATTATATATTCAAATCCCTCATAATGGGTTGAAATAAATATTTTTTATTATCGTATATATATCCCCTAGGAGGGTCAAATCAAGCATTTAGTAAGGCCCATTATCATGTACCATGTATTGTCATGTCAGGCCTATCAAAGCATGCCAATGTGGTTACCCTTAGGTACATATATTCCATAACCACATCCACTTATATTATCCATAGAGTGATGTTTTTATAAGAATAACTACATAACATCTACCATAATAAAATAAAAGTATGTTCTTCAATACATATCGTCATTGTCTACCATTGGGAAATTTTCTAATATCTATGTTTTTCTAAATATACTGCTTGAGGTTACTATTAAACTTCCTTTAATACCATCTGTAGTGACATATCCTAATAATGACAAGATCATGTTCCTAATACTATTACTTAGGTATTATTACATGTAATAAAATCTGGAAGTACCAAAGAGTGTAGTAGTCTTGGTAAACCACATACATTCATTTGAAATATATTAAAATAAATACAGTAATTACACCATATATTTTTTCATTCTGAGAAATAAACATTATTCCATCTAGTGTATCCTTAAATATCATCCTGGTAATATCATGTTACCTTATTATGGTATTCCCCTTTTTTATGTTCCATTATGTTTTTAAAATCATTTTATGTTTTTTTTCTTGGTTTACTACAAACAATAGAACATGTACGTGTCGTGTACCTGATGTTCACATTGTGTACTTTGTGATGGATGCATGTCAGGGACTGGGAGATGATTTCGTGGATGGAGACATCTCTCTGTGAGGTTTTACATGTCATGTACCTAAATTACATTTCGTATAGGGGTTAAATAGATTATTTTTATTCTATGGCGATGTGGTTTTCTGCGTAACATATCCAGTGCGTCCTACTTGTTGTGACCAAGGAGAACACATCCTGACTCAGCCAACGCCTAGGATAATGTCAAGAATTTGTTTTTTTTACTATAATTTTCTCTCCAAATATAGTTCCTCTCTACCTACGGTGGTTTTAGTGGTTTTTTAAAGACTTGAATCCTTATGGATTGATTCTCTTGGCATTGGACCATCATCGGCATTTCTGTGTATCTCTCCATGTAAGTGTTATCTTTCTTTATTCTTTGTGATTAATCGTGATATCACCCTAGCTATTCATTGTCAGATCCTCTGATCCATTTTTTATGTTTCATGATGTCCTCACCTAGACCCCTTATGAGATCTTTCCTCGAAGGACATTCATTGGCAGGTTATCGTGAAGATGGCATTTTTTTATGTTTTGTGGGATTTATTATATCATCCAACCCCCTTTAATTATATTTTGAATCAATCATATGAGGTGCGGGATGGAATCTATTGCTTTTGATGAAGGCGTTGTAAGGTTTTGTAGCTTTTGAGTTTCCATTGTCGGTGTGTCTATCCAGAACATTGAGGTAGGTGGTTCTGCCTCTGTCCTATAACAATGATATTGTATGATACTGCATAATAATTTCATTTAAGAAATTGGTATGATTGTTATTTTTTTTAAATGGTTTTTGAAAGAGAAATGGTGTTTCCCAGGTTTATAATAAACAGATAGTGAAATTGATTTGAATGGTATTCGAATCATTGAAATGGATCTGTGAATTTGATCACATGTCTTACCTTGGGTAATTAGGATGATAGTTTATCTTGAGTCCATCTTCCACTGCTTTATTATTATAAAGGAGTGTTGTATTATAGAATTCCCAATATTTCATTATACAATAGTTCTAGGGGATCAAAATTAACATTAGGATGGGTTTATTCATGCGGTATTCCAATGCTTCCTATTCCCATTGTTTTTGGATCAGATTTGGGCACTTGGTTATTTGGGTACGAGTAGTATTCTTCCTATAACTTTAGTATTCATCAGTGCTTGATGTATATGATTCTTTTTTTAAATTTCTTGGATTTCGTTGTTAGCCTTGATATGCATGTTTATGCAAGTGGAAACTGATATGGATAATTTAATTTGAAACTATTATAATGGATTTTGTTTAAAACTGTGGAAAGGGGAATGTTTTCTAGTTTTTTTCAAAAACATATTTACTACTTATCAGGACATGTAGTATTTTTAAAAAATGAGTATTAATTATTTTTTATACAAAGACATGTTATGGAACACCTGGGTGAGATCCTACTGAGCCTGTTATCTCACACACTACATAGTGATTTAGTGGTACCTAGACCTTTTTTGTATACCGGTTCATGTAAAGGAAAAGCAATACGGAGATGCAGTCCGGATCATGTTAGCTGGGATTGGTAGCTAGTTTTGAGATTGCTACAGTTCGTACAGGACATTATTGGAGTTTTTGTTTGTTTTATGTACCTTACAGTAAAACATATATATTGGTATTTTTTATTTTTTTCCACTATTCTTTTTGGACTGTTTTCCTTATAGTTATGGAATATATATTTTTTACACATCTATTATTTCTTCATTTATCTAAAAATTTATTTTCTTTGGTCGATCAGGTTGAGAGAAATCATTCCCATAGTTAAGTCATTTGATGCCCAGATTCTTGTCCACAACCATTGGGTTTTGGGAATTCCCTTTGGGTATTTTACGAATCGGGATGTGTTCTAAGATTCATGGAAACCAAGTTCGGTTATATATTTTTTGGTATCATAGGAGGACTATTCTCATCTATATTTTCATGGGATTTATGTTTGATTTGATATTTGATTGTCAAGACATGAGAGGTATGTTTCGATGAGTTCCTAGCCATCTATTTTTATAAAGAGAATCTTATTACCATGGGATGTTTGAATATGTGTCTCTAGTGTTGAATTTTTTCATTCAAATCTTACTTTATACTTATGGGTGTTATAGTTTGAACTGAGATTTGTTTTGTGTCTAATTATTCTTATGATTTCGTATTCAGTTGTATTCCTCTAAGAAATATTTGATGGGTTCCTTAAGAAGGTGAAGATAATGCTCGTCAAAGAAAATCCACCTATGATTCAGAATCTAATCAGGACAATCACAGGGGAATTCATTGTTGTCTATATGGATTTTCCATTAGTTCTGAATGTTGTGGATGAACTACTAAATAGGGGCTCAAGGATAAATATATCGATCGTGAGAGCTCATTCGGGAGAAGCCACCGTCCTATAAAGGGATTATTGAACCACAAGAGGAGGAGAATTGAATGGATTAGATAGATCAATTAACAGACATCATGGAGGAACTATAGAATATGAGGGTGATTTGTGAAGCCTTCATATTCGAGGGTTCTGGTCGGAGTTTGTGGGACTCTATTGTCCCAACCAATTGACATGTGGGATTGGACTCGAACCATATCAGAACACCATTTTTTCAATAGTTTTCTCCACAGTAACTGACCTTGGAAAAGTATCTTGAATTTATGTCATTAATGAAGTGCGATCATTCGATGCTGGAATTCACCAAATTGTGATCTATGCTTCTTCGTGTTACTAAGAATGTGGTAAAGCATGACCAGATGAAGGTGCAGAAGTACCTATATGGTTCGTAACCAAATATTATATCACATGTGTTCATGCAGAATATTTATAACAAAATAGATATAGTAGACATATAAATGATGAATGATATGGGTATGGCTGGAAAGGTGTGATTTTCCACGAAATCCCATACAACTGGTGACAACATCAGTGGTGTGCTTGGGAAAAAGAGGAAGTTTAAGGACTGTTGTAGGAGTGGTGGAGGTGGGTATCTACCTTGAGCCTTCTTCACACTATACATTCTATATGAAATTGATCAAATAAAATGATACCAGTGCAGAATGGGGGTCACACTAGACATTCTTATCATTTGCCAATGTAGATGTTCAATAGTTCTGGGGGTGTTGGTCATCTATAGTGTTTCTCTTAGGCTATGAAGATTCCTCTTTATGGTCACGATTCGTTGAATCCAAAGGATACTGTGGTGTAGTCCGAAGCGTCAAGAACTATAGTGCTCCTGCCACAATCATTCAGAGTGAAGAATTTACACAATGTAGATGAGTTCCATATGGATGTTGATGCAAGTCTAACAATAATGAGAGGTTCCCTCCTATTTTCAGCATCATTAGATACTAATTTTTTATACTAGTTCCAACCACTCATTTATATCTGATGATTTTTTTGATATTATTAAACATACAATGGATCTTTTTTCCTTTTAATATTGTGTTAGAATAACCTCTTTGAAATAGGAAATAGTAGGTTTTTCAGTTTCCTTCTTGTTTGTTCAAGATAGATGACATAGAGTTTGTTTGTGATTTTCTCATTCTTGATCTAGATCTATATGACATCATAATACGTAGGATTGGATTATGGATCATTGAGTTAAGGTTTATTTTTATAATTATTATGATCCATTTCTTATTTCCAATGGGAGCTCTCTTGTTGTTCTGGTAAAGTGGGACTTGATTTCAGGTCATGCAATATTGTTCCTCCAATAGCTTAAGAGTTAGTTCAAAGCTGTTTCATTTGACCCTGATGTTTTTTTATTGAGGTCCATCATGTGGTTTTCAAATACATTCATGATGTTTTCATACACGACATATATTCTATTCCTCTAGAGAGATAGGCAGTGTTCACGATTGACCTGATGATAGGTACACAACTGATATTGATTCCTTCATACCATATCGAACCAAAAAAGTTAAAGAACTAAAGATTCAGTTGCATGACCTATTAGAGAATTGTTTTGTTATCTCTAGTGTTTCGTAGTGGGAATCACTTGTGCTATTTTTAAGGAAATGGTATGATTTAATTCAATTATGTGGAGTCTATGGGAAGTTAAACTAGTTAAAGGTTAATAAAAAATACCATTTGCATCATTTGGATGATTTTTTGATCAGTTGATGGGAGAAAAGAGGTTTTTGAAGAATGATATTTGGTCTATTTATCATTATCTCACATTCCATGAGTCTGATATACAAATGATATCCATCAGGTTTAGGTATGCCCATTATGAATATCTTTCGATTCATTTTTTATCTAACTAACTCTCCGTGGGATTTTATGGGCTCGATGAACTGGATATTCCCCGAATATCCTGACACATTTGTTGTAGTGTCTGTGAATGACATTATGGTTTATTCAATGTCTGAGCATGTGTATGAGGACCATATGAGTTTTTTCATGGAGAATTTGAGAAATCATTATTTGTATTGAAGTCAATCAAAATGTTGTTTCTAGATTCGAGATGTGAAATTCATGTGGCACAAAATTTTTGAGCATCGCCTATCAGTTGATCATGAGATGGAAAAGGTTTTTTTATGGAAGGAACCAAAGAATGTATTTGATATACGTAGCTTCCATGGTCATTCTAGATACTACCAATGTTTTTCAAGAATTTCTCTATACCAGCGTCACCTTTGATAGCTATTACTAAGAATCTAGTGAATGTTCCCTGGGATTCGAAGTGTCGGTGTATATTTGATGAACATAAATGACTTCTGACATCGGCACGTATTCTGATCTTACTCGAGCCTGGTAAGGGGTATGTAGTGTTCTGTGATTCATCATGTGCTAGTATGGGATGCATGTGTATGAAGGATGATCAGGTGGTAGATTATGGATCTTGTTAGCTCCAACCACTTGAGAAGAGCTACCCCACTTATGATTTAGATCTTACTGTGGTAATTCATGGGCCCCATTGTTCAATTATCATCTTCTTTCCTGGGGTCTCTCTAGAAAATTCAGCTGCAAGATGATGAGTATCAATAGATTTCGGAAAACCATTATTGTGGGAGACAGTTCGTGGTTGGTCTCTTTCATTAAATGTTATAACTCACATTCGAAAGATATTTTTCATCCCAACATATGTGAGAAGTTTATCGTTGTTTGATTGTCATATCTATTCGAGTTACATTCTTCCATGATCTACATAGATGTATTAAATCATGAGAAGATAGTTCTAGTGGCTGTGTATGAAGCATGACATTGTAGGTTATGTGTTTCATTTTTAAACCTAACAATGGATATATGCAGAGAACTTGATGTCCTATGATTTTCTTCTTCCCCTCCTGGTGTAAGTTTAAAATAGGTATGAGGTTTCATTGTATTTTTTTATTTGGGGTTCCATTGATGCCCTTGGAGAAAAATTATATGTTGATGGTTTTTGATCGGTTGACGAAGTATTCTAATTTCATTCATATTAAAGACAACACTAATGTTTAATATCTGGGTATGTTTTATGTGTAAGAGATCTTTAGAATACACAAGAGTCCTTATATTTTTGTATCAGATAAGTATCCATGGATTACCTCAACGTTTTGGTGGAATCTTCATGAGACAATGGGGACTTAGTTTATTTTGGGTTTGATTACAACAACAGTTACAGATCATCGATGAGAATAGATCCATTTGAGGCATTGTTTAGTCACCCATAAAAATAAACTATTTTTTGGGAAGAGGTGAGAGATATTGATTTTGATGGACAATATTTTCTATTGGAGACATTGATTTTTTTTTGAAATTACAACAACATTTAGTTACAGCCTTGAGCCGACATAAATCGTATGAAGATCAGCGAATTCTTCCTTGGGTTTATTCCATTAGTGATTGGGTTTTCATGATTGTTTCTTATTCTATGGGTCACCGTAGACTTGGAAAATAGTTAATGTTGTCTTGAAGATATATTGGACCAATTGAGATCACCGAACGGCTTGGGAAAGATGCTTATCAGTTGGAATTACTAGCTAAGTTGATAGGAATTCAAGATGTTTTCCACATATCTTTTCCCAGGAAGTATCACCTAGACCCCATCATGTTTTAGGATGGGAATAAATTGAGGTTGAACCACATTAATCTTTTCTGGAGAATCCAGTGGACATCCTTGAATCTCAATAGAATTTCATGCGTTGGACAAAAATTATGTTGGTCAGAGTTATATGGAAATAAGGATCAGATTCTCTTGACACATTGGAGCATGAGTCGCTGATGAGGGAGAAGTGGCCTCATCTTTTTCTAGGGAGTACATATTCTACATGACATCTTGGGCATGGAAGGTCTTTATGGTGAAGATATTGTAAAATCCTCTTACCTTGATCTGGTATGTTTTCCATTTTTATATATCCCATTCTAGTTTTATATTCCATTTGTGTAATTTTTCTTGTTTTATTATAGACTGAAGAACACATACATTTAATCTACATGAATTAAATGTCATGTACTTGGTTCTTATTACATGACACTGACTGGGAGATCAGGTCATGAATGAAGAGATCAGGTCGTGAGCTGGTAGACATCATGTACCTGAGGTACATGTCATGAAGTTGTTAAATATGGGATTTTTTACTCGAGGGGGTGGGTTTATACTTTTTAACTTATCCAATGTGTCCCACAAGTCATGACCGAGGGGTGGGGGTTGGGAATCACCCAAAACCTAAGAAAAAGTCACGTGTTCTTGAGTTTTTCTCAATTCTTTTCTCAATTCACCTAATTAGACATCTTTTTTCCATCACATTATAATTCAACTTCCAAATGACCACATCCCCCACACATAAAACATTTTTTTGTCCCATTAATACCATTTCCTTTATGTTTTATTCTTCACATTGATAATAAGGGAAAACTCATATTCCATTCAGTTTTTGTTTATATTTTCACATGAAATATTTTTTTTCTCTTTATTTCAAACCCTTAGGAATGATGGGTTTCTCCAATATCCATCTCAATCTATAGATCACATCAAAATAATTAATCATACCTATGGATTTCCTTTATGGTTAATTCCCTTTAGATAATTTGTTGTAAGCCACTAATGATTTGATCGATTTTAATCTCAGGTAGTATAATAATTCCAAAATCATATCTTGATCATCTCACTAAATTCTCATCATAGGTACCAAGGGATTCAACACCATTTTTCTAAAGCTCACGAAACTCCATATCCATATTTTTTGGATGAGTTTGAGGAATGTAGTTAATGAAAAGCATGTTCATAAATTAATAAAATTCAATGAATTAAATTTCATCTCTTTTCCATGTATTATTTTTAAGGGTCCATAATTGATCAAAAGTATATTAAAAATGATTGAATGGTGAGATGATTTATTTATGTTCAGAACAATGGAAGAGAAAAACATTCAATTTTGGGGTACTAATCCATTGTATATCCAAAAAAATATTTAGAAGGACCACTAAAAGAAGGTGAACACTACCTCATGGTGTACTAAATATTATGGTATTCCCTCTTTTTCTGGTTTGGAAGTCTTTCCTGATTCAATTCTTCAAAAAGTTATGGGAGAACACCTAAATGAAATTTCATTCCAACACCCATAAAACTCAATTTATCATGAGCATAATAATTATGTTTCCTCTCAAATTCAGAATTAACAAGGTTGCATTGGGTTCTGACCATTAACGTAAACCAATAATCAATGTTTGAGAAACAATAATTATAATGGGTGAACTAGTGAAACATGAATAAAATTTCAATTTAGGACAAAATAGATTTTATCATAAGTTATTCATGATTATTTATGAAACACAAGGATTGTAAAGTATTCATTGAAATATCCTTATTGTTATACTATGATTTTATTATCATAGTTTCCAATTTCTAACTATAAATTTTCTCTAATTCCCACAACAACAGACCATAATATACATACATAGATATTGCTACAAAATTTCTGAATATTCATTAAAAATAATGGAAAACCACACAAAGTCTATATAGGTATAGTGTCATTAGAAACTATGAGACATAAACATAAATTTCATACGACATCAACATTGTCTCCTTCTTATTACTTCATAACTATACCCCCTTTTGACATAGCGTACATAATAATCATCTTCTAAACCTTGGGAAATTAAACTTAATAATGAGTGATATTAGATACCCAGTAATGGTAATCAAGGGGGATATTAATCAATATATAATCCTAATACATAAGAACACAATAATTAAAAATATAATTTTGCATATGGAATATCATGATATATTGTCATGGTATAAATCATAAATGTTCATAAAGAATCAACGAACATATTCCAAAAAGTCATAACATAAGACATGTAATTATTTTAATTCTCATAATCATAATAACATAGTTCATAATATTCATGTATCATTTCCAAAACAATCAGAGAGTACAATACCAATTATAGAACTAAGTTTACACCTTGTTCGAGCATTGTGTTACTGATCTGAGATTATACCCGGTTACATCCTTGTCTAAATAATGACATATAAATCATTACCCAATGAATATATGGGAGATATATATACCTCCAATCTCATAATTAAATAATTATTATGTGAGCCAGAAACACATAATTCATTCAACATCTCATAACCTAAAAATTATAATTGGTTTCTTAACCACAATTTCTTCATAACGTAATCCACGTAAAATATATGGATTTAATCGATAGAATCATATAATTAACCAAATAAAAAAGGAGTAATAGGGATATTACACATCAAAACCCATCCCTATTAAGTAATTTAATTTTAGATGGAAAATAATATAGATAGATTATTTGAAAATAAATATAGAGAAAAATTTCCATTCCTTTTAATAAATGATTCTTTTAAAAAATACTTAAATTTTTTAAAATGTATGAATTTATTTGTAAATAAAAAATAAATGTTGTACCAGAAGAATCAGATAAATATTGAATTATGAAAAACAAATAATTTATTATTTCCTTATATGTTTTAAAACATTATTCTCATAGGTTTTCTAGAAAATTCATGAAGTACCTCGTTTCGAAAATACCAAAATATTCCGTTTATACTATTTAATATATATCGAAAAAGGGATAAAATTCAATTTAATCTATATGAGATTTATATAAATAATAGTTTATAATATATTATTAGGAAACAGGTTCATGGAATATAATTATACCCAAGTATATACATATATATAAACCATCTCAGATAATAAAGTGATTTGTAAAATTATCCCTTACCTTAGGTATGATATCTTTTGTCTATATATAATAATCAAGTATATTGATTTAAATATTGTAATTGACTAATATGAGAATAATAGATTATATTTTTAAATCATATATGATCATATTACTATCACTTTTCTAATAATATTTCATTATTACTCATTATTCAGGTTTTAACTACTTCATTTTCTTATGTATGTTTTGTTGAATACATTTTGGTTCACCCAACTAAGTAATAATTATATCATTAAAAATGATATTAAAATAATATATCTAATATGTATTCATTCTATATAGTTATATAATCATTCTTAAATTGAAATCATATATAATGAATCTCATCGCATCACATCGTGTAAATAGTGGGCTATACATACACATGAGTGACGATATGATTTCCATAATTTTAAAATAGTAGTGAAGATGATGAAATAATTTTTTATAAAATCAATATCTTATTATAATAATAAAATATACTTATTACTTCCATTATTATACCAATACATGTACGGTTGTGGTGTAAAATAGATCACACCACCTCATTGAGATAGTAAGTCGCACTCACACATGAGTGGAGATTTCATTTTTAGTAGGATGGATAGAAGGTGGAATACGAATTTTACATAATCCTAATATAATCTCATTATATAATTGGTACTGTATTTATTACATTATAATGATTAAACATGGGGATATGAATTAGAAGAGAAAATAAGTATGAATGAATCGTTAGAGTAGATTTTCTCTTATAGGACGTTCTCCCTCTATATTTTCTCATAAGAACACTATAGTTAGTCATTTGAGAGGACTAAAACATCTAGAATCAGACTAGAGATGTTGAGAAGGAAAATAGGAAGTGTATCGGAGAGTGTTAAGGCTCATATTGTGGTAAATACATTGTGTAGATGGTTCTCATTTTTAGTTGATGTTAGGAGAACTTTTGGAAACTCAAAAAAAAGATTATAATAAAATCAAAACCCATCCAAAAATCTCCAAAATATACCTATTTCAACAATTATTTTAGATAAGGCTATAATATCCTTAACCAATAAATTTTATAAGTATTTTTATGTCAATAGAATTCTTATAATCCTAATTTACACATAATTATACAATTTCATTTTTAAATAAAGTAAAAATAATAAATTGATATTACAAGGGATCAACCTTTACTTATTTTATGTCAATTGGAACAAAAATGAATAATTAATAAAAAATTACAATATAATAATTATTCTATATTTTTATATTTTTTTAAATTCTTTTTAAATAGTTAATTATTTCATTATTTTATTAAAAAATAAATAGCGAAAATTTTTACACGATTCAATTAATTGATTATTAAAAATATTAAGATAACAAGTTAATATTGAACCATATATTTTATTATATTCTCACTAGGGAAATGTAATCACTATGTTACATTGGATATATTAATTTACCCAGATTATGTTTATAAAATTATTTTTTATACCAATTATTTGTTATGAATTTTATTAAAATTATAACAACATCAATATTTGTATATATTTCATAATCATAATTCCTAAATAAAATTCATCAATAATATACTATGATGAATATAAATATTCAAGTTTTTTGGATAATACTTATAGTCCAATATATCTTCTAGAAAATACAACACTAAAAATGTTATATTTATTTAAACATTAATGTGAAAACATTAACATCACTTTTAATAATATGTTATATGTCCCATAATTTTTCTATGTAGCTCCATATAGTCAATAACATGGTCCTTGTATGATTATGGTCTAGATATACTCCACCAATAATATTTAGTCATGTTTTTGGGCCTTTCAAAGGTGATTATGATTTAAAAAGGTAATTTTATTGATTTTTCATCAATTAAATTATTTATACATCATCAATGTATAATTCGTTAAAGCAGTTAATTATTTCATAAAAATTAAAAATGAATTAATATGATAAATAAAAAATTATCATTAAAAATAGTTTTTATAATTGAATATATATTCAATATAACATAATATTAGAAATGATATAGATATAAAAATTTTGGTATGAAAGATTTATCTTTTTATAAATAAATTAAATTTTATTTTTATAATCCCATTTATATGGATTCCAAAGGATATAATTTCTAACATTATATTATTTATGTCAAAACAATCTCACGAAATAATATTAGGACAATTGTTTGGGAAAATTTATAATAATATGTTTAACCTAAATGAGATTATTTACCATTTTACCATATAAATAAAAATTGGTGATGTTACCATTCATAATTCCAAAAATTGAACTACTGATATTAAAATAATTTGAACCTATTGATTCAAAATATGGATTCCAATATTTTAATTTAAATTTGGATGTATTTATATTTTTATTAATCTTATTATATGAATAAGAAAAATTGTTTTAAATGTTACGAAATTTAAAATGATTGAAATGTATTTGTATCTAAATTCAGTGTATAATTTATACCAATGAAATAAAGAATATTAAATGATGAAAATGTAATATATTTATACATTAAAACCTTATAATTATATTATTAAACTTTTTAATTTTTTTTTAAAAAAAAAATATTTTTAAATTAATTTTTTTATATTTTTACAATTCATCAAAAATTTAATATTATCAAGAAAATATAAAAAATTTACCCAATGTAGTTTTATAAATCCTGCAACAAAATATGTTATTTGATATTTTCATATGAAATTTTTTAATTTGATAAAATTTTATATTAAAAAGTGTTCTCTATTAAAAGGATGTAAAATATCTATTTTTAAAAATAGATTTTTATATATAATATTGTGTTTAATCATACCCTATTATTATAAAATATATTTTATTATTATTAAAAAATTATTAAATATAAATCAATATATGATTAATTAATTTCAATTACTAATTTTAGGTCACTTAATAAATAAATTAAAAATAAAAATATTACCTTTATATTTAATTTGATTAAATTTATCTTATATAATTTCTAGCTGAAGAATTGACCGTCTATTTTAATATATTTGTTATATTTATAACAAATAACATAATTCCAAGGTGGTAGTGTTAATTTATACTAATTATGTCTTTATTTTCTTTTAAACTCAGGATTATGTGCAATACAATCTAATTTAAAATTAAAATTATTTTATGAAAATAATTCAAAAAAAAGTTGGGTGTTAAAATATAATATCGTACAATACAACTATAGGTGTAGACTAATAGAAATCATTTAATGTATATTATTCTACACTGAAACCGTCTATAAGAATGAACCTTTGTTCATTATATAGTTGAAATAAGAAGAATGATGGATCTGACCAGACCTAGAAAGAGTACACAACTTGTATAAGATGATACAAGATGTGACTCACTAAGACAATAACATCTCATGTATCTCTCTTACACGAACTAAATTTTTCCAAAAAAAACATCATGCCAAATTTGGAACATTATGTATATATGTTCATCTAGAACAATGTTTGATGTGTTCATATGCCTGTTTAAAAATAGACATTAATGTATACTTCATTCTAAGACTGTGTGCGAAGTCATTCTCTTGTACTTGTCTACGCCAGAGAATCAAGCTATCCATGGGTGCTCAAAATGTTCCAGTATTCATGGAATGTTTGTACCTCTGTACCATCCCGACGGAATGCTAAGATTCTAAAAAAATGTCACATATCCTTGGACTTATTTCACACTGCCAATGATATTTAATTTTATAAAGAAACACAACCAACACAAATTAGTACACATAGTCAGTTTTTTTCTAAAGTATACATTTTTAAATATAGAATATTTTCAATTTTATTATTCCATCATAAATATTTCCACAAATCATCTACCATAAATAAATACCTATTACTCACTAGTGATCATTGATCTATGGTAACTAGCCCTCGCTATTTCTACTCATCATGTTCTACTTTTCAATTCATAAATCGACCAGCACCACCTAACAACATCATATTATGGAAAACATAGGAGAATGTAAATCATATAGAAGATTTGTTCCTCCATCGATTATCCTATTTCTCAGTCTCTCCATGATCATATCTTCAATCATTAATAGGGCCAATGATATTTATCTTTTAGGAAGAAGAATGATCACACAACAATTGATTATTTAGTATTCATTGAACTAAAAGAAAAGGATTATTCCCTTGATGAATGATAAAAATATTATGGGTTAATACACGAATAACAATATAGGAATTAATCATTGCCCCAATTTGGTTAGCCTCAATCCATTACTATTAGATATGTGATTGAATTGATAATCAAATATTAAAATAAATCATTGAAAAATCAACATTATCTTTGAGAGTGATGTATTATTAGTTTGAATAAACATGATTCTTAATGTGATAAATATATGAGATGAGTCTATATTAATAAAACATGCAACCTAATGGTTGGATTGATCACAAATTATGAATGTCATTGCATTTTTAGCATTGGTGATATCTATGTACTCCAGTGGACACCGATCATTGAATTACAATCTGATTATCATTCTTCTGAAAAAAATACTTCCATAGAACCACTATAGGTATCCAAGGTTATGCGGATAATGATGTGTTTTACCAATATGGTTTTATTTATAGAGGAGGTATTAGGTCATGAAAATTAAACAAATATATTATAAAGTCTCAGACAGGTGGATATTAAATAGTTCCCCAATCTGATTTGTCACATAGCATCAATAGAACATCCATATATTCCAAAGTATATCAAATAGAGTAATGGTACTAAAATTAGTATTTGGGGGATACTATGACCATATGTTAGATTTTATCATTGTTGTGTAAAATTTGGATCAACAATTGATGTATAAAAATGTCATTGAGGGGCAACAATCATCCAAAAGACAATATATGTCAATAATACAATAGTAGTGTCATATAAATTTGGTTTTCATGTCATGTATATACAAAATAGGGAAATATGCCCTCCAAAATCATGTACATTACATTTTTCAAATGCTAAAGAAACCAAAAAGTAACTATTCCCAGCTAGAATCACAACACATACATTGTGTTGTGCTCCATTAATTCTGTGCAATGATTAGAAAAGCATCATTGAATTGCCATTTTCCATGGCCCTAAACTATATCCATGAAGTCGGTCTGGATACCAAATGGATGACCAGACAAGGTGTGAGGTAAAAATTTGTTTCGCAAAACCAATGTTGTTTATAAAAAGTCCAATATGTGATTTATGAATATATGTTTTGTTCCATTTTTCATAACTATAAAAAAATAAAATAATTTTTTTCAAATAAAACATTATCATGTCCATCCCAATCATGGATACTAGTAATTAATATTCAAACACACAAAAAAAGTGATGATGTGAATCAAAAATAAACATATGAAAACATATATAGTAAAACCATTGTAATTGAATACACATAAGAGGGGTATCTGTAAGAATATCTGATAATCCTCAATGGCCATTTCATGTAAACAAGTGCATAATATCCAAACATGGTGTCTCATATTATCATGTGTCAAATATCCCCAACATCCATTTCTTGTAATCAATATTCATCCACAAAAGGGAATGTACAGTTTTATAATAAACAAAGAAATCGTCATCATCTCTTTGGAGTATCTCGAGTGAAATGATTGGATTATTTTGGAATATATAAATGAGTACATCCATAAGAATGGAAAATACATGTCTATGAAATGAAGATCAATGGTGTAGAATGACCCTTTGAATGCTAATAAATTAGGTTCCATGTAGTATAAATGGAAATGTCATCTGGTACCATAATAAAGATACATGGTGTTGAAATGTCCACGGAATCCAATGGAATCAGAATAAAAACGAGAACATGCATTGCATTAGATTCCATTATCAATTTGTATTTTTATTTCATATATCATTCATAACAAAATAGATATTCTAATTGATTCATAATTTTCCAAATAAACCATTTATCCACTATAACACTTAGGAACTACATGCAAAGGAGGAAACAAACATCTCTTAGTAATTCAACTCAAATACCTTTTAATTACATATTGATCCAAAACAAATTTTGATATCTAACATTCACATAGCTTGGTGGATCAACATGGGATAGATATAAGGTAGATATCATGGACGGAATAGGTTGAGGCTAAACAACCTACCAACATCAAAAGACACTGGGAAACTAAAAGGCTTCAGAAATATTTATTCAACACATTAATTTTATTTCTGGGGAAATGTTGGAAGGTCTACTGTGTTGCATAACTACATAATCTATAAAAAAGCTTTCCATAGTGGAAAAAATATACCAACTACCATATATCCATGGTAGAACTATTATCCAGTATCAACCTTATATTTGTTCTATATCGGGAGAAAATAGATGAACATGGGAAAACCCAAGAAATAGGTAATATTGTATTGAACATAAATAAATCAATCCATACAAAGTAAAAGGAATAAATACACCAGATAAACAAAGGAAATACTCCTGAGGATTCAAAAAGATAAACCGTGTGAGAATCTATTTTAGGATGACAAATACACACCATATCATTTGATATGGATTCAATGTAGCTCCCAAATTGTGGCTACTAGTATGTGGAAAATAATAGAATTGTATATTTTGTTTTTAAGATATTTTATAGGGAACATATAATTTCACACAATTTAATATACTTTTATGGTTTTTCTTGCATGGTTTTCCATACCGTGAACCCATAATTTCCTCAAGGGGTTGTTTGTGTAATTATTTTGTACAGTTTGGTAAATCGTGTGAAATCTATAATTTTTTCCTCCTTTAAAAAAATGAAGAGATCCTCAATAATCTTTTGGTCCTATTATTAACTGACAAATACCAAGTATGGTTCATTCAAACCGTCCTTCCTGGGTAGCACGGTTTATACAAACCCTGTAGCTTACTCTCCTTATAAAAAAAACATGATCTATGGGATTCATAACATCCAACAACACCCCTGAAACTCCCATGATATATTTAGACACACAAATTAGGTCGATATCAAGCAGTTAAATTAAAATAAAAATGATTTTTATCTTATAGGAAAATCAGGATCTTACCTAAATAATACAGACTAATTTATTTATTTATTTTTCATTTGATAACAATACTTAATCAATGAATCTTATGTGGTCCAATGTTATCTCACTCATACTGTAAATAATCTTCTATGAACTCCATATAGTCCTCATATTTACGATATATGATGTTATTCTACTGTTATTATATTATTTTTTTAAATAATGATGTGTGATAAAATTAATTTACCATTTTTATAATTTCTATACCAGTCAGAGTGAGAATAAGAATTTTAACAATGTCTCAGAATGTCTTTCGAAAAAAATTATTTAAAATATTTAAATTTATTAAATACTGGAAAAATTTACTTTATTATGTTATGTAATAATAAACATTGAATATTATGTGAAAGCGTTTGGAGAGTTTCCAAATAATAGATATAAACACTCATTAGGGTAATACATTTAAGTGATTGGGTTTTAAAAAATGTGAAAAGGAATATGTGAAAAAAATTACGGTAGCACATATATAATAAATTCTACATAAAGATAAAATATAAATATAAAAAATGGAACATGAAAATTATATTTTTTCATTATGTGTACACATCAGGTTGATTTTTAGTTGAGAACAAAATATAGTACCCACCAAAATGTAGATAAAATGATATATAACATATATATATAATTTAAAATGTTTTAGGTAATGTAAAATTTATTTTTTACATGTTTTCTACTATTTTAACTAAAATTTTAAGGGTATAATAAAATTTATAGAACACACAATGCTACATAATATCTATGTGATGTTAAAAAAACTAATATAATGGATGAAATATAAGTTAAAGTCTCATGTATGGTTATGTAAAATAATTATAAATAATATAGAAATATGAAAATTCCTTATAATAATATTTATAATTATATAAAAAATGAAATAAAAATATAATAAACTTTATAAAAATATAAATATATAAAAATAATATGAGGCATAAATTAAAATAAAATAAAATAAATTTTTAAAAAATATTGAGTGGAATTTTTAATATTGATATAATAAATAAATTACATAATAAAATTCTAACTATAAATATTCTTCGAAATTTTAATATAATATTCATGTAGTTATAGACTCATTGAAAAGAATATTAAAAATACACTTTTTATCATAATTAATAATAAATTCTCAATAATAGTGATTTTATTAGGAGGAATATATCTGAATTTCAATCACATCGCTTTGAGAAAAAAATAATTTTT
Source organism: Viscum album (assembly GCA_963277665.1). Classification (NCBI taxonomy): domain Eukaryota; kingdom Viridiplantae; phylum Streptophyta; class Magnoliopsida; order Santalales; family Viscaceae; genus Viscum; species Viscum album. The sequence continues at coordinate 195,286,582 of OY728121.1, read as the reverse complement.
CCCATTCCATTACAAAATATTAGTTGAATATAAATGAAACAAGTATTTTTTTTGGAAAATCAATGGTTAAGAAAAAATTTCATAACTATAATCATTAAATTTAATTTATCTAAAATCATAGAATATATAATAGAATCGCCTAATGAATGATAATTTAGTAAAAATATTTATTTATTATTAATGAATACTATATAATAATAAAATAAATGAATAGAAAATATATAAATTTAATCAAAATGTTTATATTAGAAAATGAATCAATTATTAAGAAGTCCCCAATGTGACCCTTATCGTTTATATATAATTAAATGATATATATTGTATATAAAAATGAAAAAATATTATAATAATATATATATGAAGAGTTAATATATTTTAATTTGAGTTATCAATTAAATAAACTATGTCTTACAGACATACATTGAAAATAGAGGCATATAAATACTTTTAAAAATAATATAAAACTAAAAATGTAAATTGATGAATGAAATGGATTTATATATTACTGTATCCCCAATGTGGTGTTCTGTTTCTATATCCAATGGTTATGATGTTACACTTGTTAAATAGGGTATGTTGTTTGGTGTGGTTTCCTTAATAGTAACCATTATAAATGTGTTTTTATTATGTTTAGAAGTTGACACAATGAGTGGAGAGAACTGAATAAAACCAAAAAATCAAATCCATATAAATTATTGAAAAAAATAGTGTAATTAATGATGTTATAAGAATAAAATGGCACCATTTTTTTGTGTTAACCCCCTCAATATCATATTGTAGTGTGTTTAGTCGAGCTAAATTATTTTCCAACATTTATATATCTTTTATTTTTATATATATCACCAACATAAAAGTGATTTCTTATTCAGATGTCAACAATATCTTCCCAAATTGAGTTTTTTATTTTTCATCATCATTATTATAAAAGGATATTAATGAATAAGTTATTTTAATGAAATTAAAATATATTAGTATGTATGTAATGATTTTATTGAATGATAAATGACAAATGTGTTAATAGTAACATCATGTCCCATTAATAGACCAACCAACATCTCAATATCTTCATTATGTTCCATCATAACCTTTTTTTAATATTGTGGTGAAAATGATTTTATAATTATACTTCAACCATTTTAATGATTTACCATGAATATTAAAGTGTTTCTCTCACTCTTTTTTTTAATATTTTATTTTAATATTTACCCTATAAAATTCTGGTCTATAGCTAAAATTTAGAAAACAATAACTATAAATAACCCCAATTCATATAGAATTCATTTTATTTTGTCTAAAATAATTATACAATGTATTCGATGCCTTTCACATTGTCATGTGGTTGAATTTCTAAATGAAATTGATTATATTTACTATCATTTTATAAAGTTTTCTTCATTATTTTTCAATAATATTTCAGTATTGAAAATATTAATAGACATAGAAACAACCATTCCAAGGTATTCATGTTTAAGATAATGTTTCTCAGATAATATGTTTTTTTATCAATAAGTCGTTATCATATTTGTCAAATCTTCCCTCAATTTAAAAGTAGATATATATATTGTTGTTTATTATAAATTAATTTATTTTAAATCATTAAATTATTATCCAAATATTTTATCAATATTTTCAATATTCTAATGTTAGATTTTGGGTTGATCAATTCATTGGGAACATTGTGTGATATTTTTGTAGATTCTGGATGATTAATATTTGGTTTTTGATTGTTTTGGTTAGAAACATTAAATACCACAACAAAGGTGCAAGACATGGTTTTTATAGTGTTGGACTGAGTTAGAAAAGAATGTATGAAATGGATAGACAATGTGTGCCTATATTTTTTGTTATTTGTAAATTCTAATGAATGTCATGATATATGAAAAATGAAAATTCACATTAAGGAGTCCATGGTGGGGTAAAATAGAATGGGATAATGTAACACTCTATTGGGATACAGATGTTACTATTGGTTTGTAGGAAAAATTTTATTATAGTAAATGACATTTCAATGTAAATCTAGTTTTGTAACATCTGAAGTTATCTATGTTCATACCATATCTCATATGCTTCTAACGGAAAAGTTTGTGATCATAAATATTGGTTATGTAGTGAATACTAATATGTTTCATTCCACTATTAATAATTTTAGACTACTCCAATTAGTTATAGCTTAATTAAGATTAATTCTAGATTCTGTATGGTAGAACATAGTGTTTAATGGTTGACCGTCCATTTTTTTAGTTTATATATTGGATACCCAGGATATTATGCACCTTGTTTTTGTGAGTGTGATGGTAGAATCATTCCATCGAAGACTAATGAAGTAATAATTTAATTAGTAAAAGTAATGGTCTTCTTTTCTCCATTGTTATTCATTAATTGAGTGATATATTTTTCCTTCCAACTAATTGATTATACGATTAGTAACACAATTAGTCAGAGGGGGGTTAGTTTCAGTTCAACCCCATGGGTAATTGTTTCTTGAATATCAATCTAGATACAAATAATATTGGAAATGTATCATTTGGAATATATTTTTATATGAATATTTTTTTTATTATTGATTGAGAACTATTTTTTGGGGACAAAATACTCAACTAAAAAAGTGATTTACAATGAGATTATTGAGGTAGTATTTTCCTTAACATGTCGCGAAAATGTATATGATTTCAAACATGATATGTAATATTTTTATAATCTGATTGGGATCATTAATGTGTTTGAACCCATCTATGTGCATGATAACCCATGTGACCAAGTTTTATGTGTGGTGTCATTTCTTTACATCTATATACTATCATTCCAGCTTTGAATTTTCTCACATGTGTGTTCATGCATAGCTTATTAGGCCCATTATTATATTTGATCACATGTTTATTTTTAATTATTGTTATATATTTTTGTTTTCTATACCTTAGGATATATATAATTTATTTTCTCATACAATTTTAATGTGGTTTATTTATTATATAATGTATTTTTGTTATTCTATTAATGTTAATAATGTTGTTGGTGAACCCCTCAATGAATTCCAGTCGATGATGGGGATTGTGATTACATGTTTCATCTAATATTTTAATAGGACTACTTTAGAAGATGTTTCATTTTGAAATTTTGTATCATGAAATCAATAACACCCCGACCCCAGTTACCCAACGTTGGTGCATTATTTTAATACATTGGAATTGTTACAAGGAATCAATTCCCAAAGTACCGATAGGTTTAGCAGTCTTGAAAAATAGATTACATAAATGAATGTTACATTAAACTTTAAGACATACAAAAAAACATAAATAATACTTTATGAATGCCATTATTCCCTTGGCTTAAACCTGTATATCAATCAAAATACACTTCATGGAATCTTGGAAAAAATAAAACATAGAAAGGGGTGAGCTCAAAAACTCAGTAAGGGTATGCAATACAGTGGAAATTTTCATAAATAAGCATAAACAGTTAAGGCAATGTATGACTAAAAAAAGACATTTAAACTTAAACTTCAGCATAATATAGAAAAAATAAAATGAAATAATGCAATTTACTTATTCACATGGATATTCTAGTAGTCGAAAAATCACATGCAGTATCACTATACACTTTAATAGTGATGGAATGCATAATGCCAGACTATCATAACCACGTAGTCAAAGCCTTGTACCAAGACTACCAATAAGATTTGGTCAAAGCCTTGTGCAAAGACACTAGTTTGTCTCATCAGACCTACCGATGCATCGAGGAGCTATAGCGGGCTCTACCCGTCACTTATTAAGTCTAATGCAATACTCATATGAATAGGTTTAAACATAACAAAAACATTCATAATAAAACTAGCATACAAATTGTTAATACATTCTTCATAAACCATGAAGGGTATAAAAATAAAAATCCATAGTCAATCATATCACAAAACCTTCAATACAATATGGAAGTTTTGTATCAAAATAAATCAACATCAAATATGCTTAAAATCAATTAAAGGATTTTGACATATATGAAAATGATTTGTAAAACTATTTGAGAAGAAAATACCTTTTACATGAAAACCTTTAAAAGTCACACAATTTAGAAAAGATTATATTTAATGACATTTTTGAATAAAAGTGTCCCATGCCAATTTGAATCTTTTTAAAGTAATCAATATTTTAAAACATTCATGTCCATTTAAATTAATCCTTAAATCATTTTGAAAACATGGACATTAATGAGAATGGTTTACAAGAATAAATATTTAAAACATTTAAAATGATGTCTTTGTAAAAGGTCCCTTAAAAGGATACCTTTGAAAACTATTTTATGAAAAATGGACGTTGATAGTAAATATGTCCTAGTAGATACTTACGTAAAAACAATCTTGGATAATAAAGAGATTATGAAATTAACCTTTACCAATTTGGTAACTTACAAAATATACACGCCAGGAAAGAGGTATCAAACAATGAATATGTAAATACACATAAACTAAAGTGTTTTACACAAAGAATTAAATTTTGGGTAGTACAAACACCACACAAAAGGTAATAGTGGATATTTGGTATAAATCTTACAGGAATAAGGAGTGAGATAAAAAGTGTAACGACCTGAGATTTTATGAGAATTATTCTTTTTGATTTCATTGATGTTTTGTGTTGTATGCTAAACCATGATTATCTTGCACTATACGCAACATCGTATTAGTATGCAGTATACACAACACTATTCTTGGATTGTGTTACACACAATTTCATGTTCGTTTTGTGGAAATTATTCTACGCAACATTATGTATAGATTTGGTTTAATGTATAAATGAAATATGTTTTGATTATGTAATATGCAAAAATAAACGGATCTTTCACTACACGAAGCACCGACTTGGCTTGCATTACATGCAATCAAGATTTTCTTCGATAACGTGTCTAGTACGCAATACCGAGTTTCACTAAACGAGATATCATTATAATTTTATTATGAACTAGCCGTTATAAATAGTAATACCCATTTTTTGGAAATTTTGTAAATTTTATCTTTCAAAATGGACTTCATTATTGGATTCGAAATATCGAAATTTTCCTAGGGTGAATTTTTGGTATTTTTCTAAAAACATTGAATTTTTTATGAATAGTGGAAACACTGGGTTATTATTTAAAAACCGACTTTTTATTTAAATAATTATTTATTTTATTAAAATTTATTTTAGGTCAAAATTGATAAATAATACCTATATAAGTTTAACGTAATTCATTGGAGTTATTTTATAAATATTTTAGATATATGAACATTTTATTGAACTTTTCACCATCTTTTACACACCTCCTAGGAGAATTTGAAAATTTACATAAAACATAATTTTACTGCTCCTGTAACTGGAATTTTGAAAATTCAAGAGACATGGTTAATATCAAAGAGTAAAATGTTGTTCAGTAAAATAAATTTTTTTTTGTGAATAGTAACTTTTATGTTTATTTACCACGATTAAAAGTAAATAGGGTAATTATGGGTAAAAATGATATTATTATTACCCTAACACATGTCCTAATTCTATTGGATTAGTTTAATTCGACAAAAAACAATCTTAGGAATAAAATATTACCCTTTAGGTCCACTTGTATTAGATTATGACATTTATTATTATTTTAATTAAAGAATATTTAAAATAGTTAAAATCAATGTTTAAAAACTAAAACATTTTTAATATAGGGTTATACATAATATAAATTCGACTATAAATATTAAATAGAAATATAAAAAGATTTCTAACATAATGTTATTTTATATATAATATTTAGACATTAAATAATTTAATTTATTTATAGCACAACGGTGATGTAGTAATTACCATATTAATGAAATATTAACATAATTGATGTTATAAATACCCAAATAAATGTAATTTTAGAATTTTTATAAATTAAAATAAATTTTTAGGTTAATATGACATGTTAGTGTTGATTAAATTAACTTATTTCAACTAATCATGCTGTTATGTTTTTCACAAAAATAAATTTCCAAATGGTGTCAAAATTGAAATAAAATAGGTTTCAAAACAAATATTATATAATTATTTGTTATTATATTCCTAAAAATCTAATGATTGGCCAAATGGCTTAGATATGGTTATATATATTAATAATGAACCACTTGGGGTTCGTTTGTCTAGTTATAGTATGTTTATTAAGCATATAGTGTAAGAAAACAAGAAGACACTGTAAAAGATAAATTATTTAACGTAATGTTAAATAAAATATATAACGTTAAAATAGTAACCTAAACATGTCTAAAACATATTGGTTGAGATGATTTCGACCCATACCCAATTTAGCTTCAAAATAAATCAATTTGGAGCTATTATAAAACGAATATTACTTTATTATAAAATAATATTTTACGTTTTTTCAAAGGTGCATGTCTCCTCCCTTATAAAAAGGGCACCCCTTCCCTCTTCTATTCACACCCTTTTGAGCCTTGAATCTCGTCCAAAACCTACCAATTCCTATTCTCAACCTCTCTAGTTACATCATAGAGTTTGTGGACTAATCAAAAGTCCAATTCTAGTGCCCTATGAAGAAGTTTAATGGTGGTGCATCGAGGATGAGGTAATCTCTTCTACCGACCGTTTCAAGTTTCTTTCATCGTCTACTTCATCTACTTTAGTTATATCATTATAAAGTAATAAAATAAGTATTTATTATATACTGATATGTTATTATATATATGAAACAACCCTATTTCCCCTTTTATCCATATTACAAATAATGAAATCATCTTGCGTGCGTACGTACGGAATACCGTCTCCACGCCATGGTGTAATATTTTTTCGACCATGAACTTAATTGGAAGGGTATACTGGTGTAAATAAATAACTATATATGATTATTATAATGTTATATTGATTCTGAAATATTATACATACAGTTAAATACAATTCCACGATCATGGTAATGATATCCTCACGCGTGCGTACGTACGGACTACCGTCTCCACAACCCGATAGGATTCACTCTCCATGTTAACCGTTCATGAATGATTATAAAGTATACATAATAATTTATCATGAAATAAATGACATAATAATGATACTGGATTTATGTATATATATATGTGTGTGTTTTTCATCTACTTAATTCCATTAAATCCAATATGGAAACAAAAACAACGTTCATGCGTACGTACGACCTACCATCTCCATGAACGGAGTATTTCATTCCATTTATAAATCTATCAGATATATATACATATAATCTGAATATATATTATATATAAATCATGTTTTACATTCTTTAATTAATTAAATTAGGATATATGTAATGATATCAAGAACTACACATCAAAACACGTACAATAAATGAAATGATTTTAACCAAATCGCAGCTTTTACAATGATTTTACAATAGAACAGGTAATATAAATCATAAGTAACCCATATATGATATCATAACAATGAATATGATTCAGTAATAAGTCAATAAAATTATATAAATCATTAAACAGTAGGTTCGGATACATACAAATTATATTAGACATAAGGTATGGGATAACTATTCCAATATCACTCTTATCCGAGATTGTTTATTCGTAAGTATTTACTGGGGTTTTTCTTATCATCCATGTCATAGTTTTCTAAAAAAAATTCATGTATGTTTAATGTACTTTTTAACAATTTTTTAATTTTACCACATATTATGAAAGGAATCTTACTTTTGTTTACCACAGGAGAAACTTTTTGACTTTTCCGACAGAAGTACGAGGAGAATGTTATTTTTAACTTATACGGTGTGAACTGATTTTTACAGTTTCATAACACCTCATTTTCATGAAGCTTACTCTACAAGATTTCATTATTATTTTCATCAAAAACCATTCTTTTTAAAATTTCATGGAATTTTGTGAAAAGAAATTTATTTTGAAGAAAAAAGGATATTTTCTTCAAGAATTCATTTAAAGTGTCTTATCAAAACAATTTGACATCTAAAATGACATTATTTAATATGATTATGTTTCATTTATAATGTCTCTATTATTTACATGATTTGATTCTTATTTTTATGAAATGATATCCATTTTTTATATGGATTATGTTATGATGGCATGATGTTTAAAAATCTCATTCTATTATATAGGTTATTCTATATTGTATGATTTATGATTTTGTGGCACATGAAAGAATGATTTTATTATGAGATGGGTGGCACCTATATCTCCCTCCTATGCATTGGATAAAGCTTTATATCTCATCATATAGACATGGATGGAATGGTAAGTTAATCTGGTTCAATAATACATGACTGGAACGAGGAGTGAACTCGATTCAGAAAGCAACTTTGTCCACTAAGATGGTATTGATAGCAATGCCTTGGGTACTATGGAAATCATATCATGTTCTTAATAGTTTCCACAATCACATGTTTTATTCCCATTCTATTTTATCTTTATTGATGTTATTTTATGACAAATTCCTTACATACTTCTATGATTTATGTCTTTGCTCAAGATTTTTATGTTTATATTTTATGTTCATGTTTATGCATTCAAATGTTTATAGATTTTTTTATGTTATCTATTTTTACCCTTATTGAGCATTTGAGCTCACCCTTTTTGTGTTTTATTTTCACCAGGATATAAAGAAAGGATTTAGGTAAGAAAACAAATAGGGCAATATCTTTATGGGAGATGTTGAAGATATTTCACCATGATTAGAAGATTACCTTTTGAGTTTCAAAAGACACTAATCTAATACGATATTTGGGCATCACTTTTTTTAATGTATTATGTATTCCGCAAAAGTAATGTAATTCCCATGTACTTCAAGATTTGGGTCATTACAGTTGGTATCAGAGCGACAGTTTAGTTAACCTATGGAAACTAGGATGCAGAAACATTAGTGAGATCTCTAATGATATTTCTAAGGTATGTCTAGGGATGTCCATGAGGTTAGGAATAAGTATAGGTTATAGTCTTAGAATTACGGTAACGATCTTATAATTTAACCTAAGATGTTAGATATTGAAGGTAATATCCCTTGATAATGATTTTTTCCTCTCACACTATTCTTTTTGGGTTTTAGAAAATGGCTGGAAATGAGAAGATTCGAGATAATGAAGGATATGATAGACAAAGGAATGTTATTCTTCATGAGAAACCAAATGAAATTGGATCTGGAGTTCCATATAACGTTATTATTCCTAATCAGAAATCTCATAATATGATCAATAATCTCAACTTTGGTATGTTTCCTGAATTAGATAATAAGATTATGATGGTGTTTCATGACGATCATAGAGGAAAGAAAGTTCAATTTCTCTCATATAAATCATGTGGGAAGAGGCATCAAGGAGAATGTTTCAAAGGAACTGGAAGATGCTTTGGGTGTAGAAAAGAAGGAAACAAATCCAGTATGTGAAAAGGAAAAGGTTCAATTAACACCATAGAGAAGGGTAATGGTATTTCTACGATATCAAAAATGATTAGATGTTTTAAATGTGGAATGTTCAGGCATTATGGAAACTAATTCCCTAAGAGAAAATCTCATGAAGAGAATCAACATGGTCATATGGGTAGTATTTATTTGGATGATGATGAAAAGACTACAAATGATATATGAGATGAAGATACGTCAGTGGTTTAAGAAGGTAGTGGAATCATTGTATGTTTATCAAGAATATTGTATGGTACTATGGAATAAAGAAAAATATAAGGATTTTCACACTGTTGCCTTTTCTTGAGTTTTGAAAGTATATGTTTAATGGTACTGGTAACCATGAAAGGTTATTCAAATATTTTTGGAATGTAGATTATATGCACATAGTGAAGGGATAAGGAGATAAGGGGATGTTTGATAGTATTAATGAGGTCATGATTGATATAAGAAAAAAGTAATATCATGGTTTGAGTATATAGAATTTTGGGATTTTGGTATGTGGACAGAGTTAATTTTTGACAGCATTCATGTTTTCCCTAAAGTTCAATGGGTATTAATTTTTCAAGAGAATACATGATTAAGGTATTCAAATGTTTGGAATGTGACCAACAAGATATATTGTATAATATATGAGGGATAAATGATGGTATTCACTTTCTTATTAAGTGACCTTTCCAGTAATCATTTTCTTTTTACTATGAGTGTGGACCGACGTATTTTGGATAAGCCTAAAGGTTGGAATGAATTAAGTTAGACATAAGAAAGTATTGTTAAAGGATAGCACTTTTTTCTATATAATTTCTGTAATGTTATAATACTGTAGTTTTAGAAAAAGGACGACCTACAAGACGGGTGAAAACCTGTTGCGTCGGACAAGGCTGTGAGAATCGAACAAAAAACCAAAGTGTGATAGGCCTTTATCGCCGAAAACTAGCCTACTAGAAGTCCTTGGTTTTGTGGAAACTAGTTTTATTTTGTTAAGCGCTATGACAGATGAAGTATAAGTCCATTTTAGGAACCATATTCAATTAATCACAACCTAGATGGACTTAAGTATAGAACTTTTGATAACCTTATGTTTGATACAGATGGAATGACCTATAATTCTATCACATGATCTGCTAAAACTTCAGAAAAGACAAATTCAACATCATTTAATAATGAGATGAAGGGGAAATTGTTCGAGGAACACGGAATGTTGAGATTGTACCAAAATCAAGTAAGTATTTCTTTTAATTCAAAAATTCATCAACATTTTGAAAATGATCTTGAAAAACAAACATGTTGTCTTAGTGCTCTAATATATGATGAATTTGATGGTACCTTAAATCATCACAAATTTATGGATTTGTGATTGATGGCTTTTTCATAGCCATGTTCTCTACCACTATCCATCAGAACTTGATGGTTACATTTCTCCTCTATGTCCATATTTTCATCTATGATCTCCTTTGTGGAAACCTAGTGATGAGTTTATTTGGGTAACCATTATGCTTCATACTTCACTTTTTAAAATTTCGTTTTAGTATTCCATTTCACGATGTGGGTTCCTAAGAAATATATTCTCAAGTAACAAACCATTTATAACCCTGACGAATTTAAAGGGGGAAATTCATTTTAAGGGGGGTAGAATGTAAAAACCCAAGATTTTATGGGAATTATTCATTTAATTTCATTTATTTCTTCTGTTGTACACTAAACCAAGATTATCTTGCGCTATATGCAACACCGTATTAGCTTGCAGTATACGCAACACTATTTTTGGATTGTGTTACACTCAATTTCATGTTCGTTTTGTAGAAATTATTCTACGCAACATTATATATAGATTTTGATTAATGTATAAATGAAATATGTTTTCATTATGTTATACGCAACACCAAACAGAGCATTCACTACACGCAGCCTGGACTTGGCATCCATTACACGCAATCAAGACATTCTTCGATAGCATGTCTAGTACGCAATACCAAGTTTCACTAAACGATATATTATTATAATATTATTATGAACTAATCGTTCTGAATAGTAATACCCATACTTTTTGAAATTTTACAAATTTTATCTTTCAAAATGGGCTTCATTATTGGATTCGTAATATCGAAATTATCGTAGGGTTAAATTTTGGTATTGCTCTGAAAACATTCAATTTTTAATGAATAGTGAAAACACTGCTTTATTATTTAAAAACTGTCTTTTTATTTAAATAATTATTTATATTATTTAAATTTATTTTCGGTAAAAATTGATACATAAAAACTATATAAGTTCAATGTAATTCATTGTATTCATTTTATAATAATTTTAGAGATACAAAAATTTTATTTAACATTTCACCGTCTTTTACCCACCTCCTAGGAGAATTTGATAATTAACATAAAACATAATTTCACCACTTGTGTGAGTGGAATTTCAAAAATCCGAGAGATACGGTTAATATCAAGGAGTAAAATTTGTTTCAATAAGTAAAAAATAATGTTTGGTGAATTGTAACTTTTACTTTTATTTACCACGTTTAAAAGTAAATAGGGTAATTAAGGGAAAATGATATTATTATTACCCTAACACATGTTCTAGTTCTATTGGATAAGTTTAATTAGACGAAAAACAATATTAAGAATAAAATATTACCCTTTAGGTCCACTTGGAATATATTATGAAATTTATTATTATATTATTTAAAGAAGTGTTAAAATGGTTAAAATCAATGTATAATAATGAAAAAAATTTTAATATAGTGTTATACATAAGATAAATTCAACTATAAATAATAATTAAAAAGATAAAAATATTTCCTACATAATGGTATTTTATTTATAATTTTTAGACATTATATAATTTAATTTATTTATGACACAATAATGTTGCAGTAATTTCATTATTAATGAAATATTAACATAATTTATTTTATAAATACCCAAATAAATGTAATTGGAGAATTTTTATAAATTCCATTAATTTTTTAGGTCAATATGACATGTTATTATTGATTAAATAAACATTTTTTGAACTAATCATACTGTTATTTTTTTCAAAAAAATCAATTTCCAAAGAGTGTCAAAATTGACATAAAATAGTTTTTAAAACAAATATTAAATTATTAATTGTTATTATATTCCCAAAAATATAAGGTATAGCCAAATGACTTAGACAAGGTTATATATATTAATAATGAACCAATTGGGGTTATTTTGTCTGGTTACAGTATTTTTATTAACCATATTGTGTAAGAAAACAAGAAGACACTGTAAAAGTTAAATTATTTTACTTAGAGTTAAATCCAAATGATAAGGTTAAAATAGTAACATAAACTTGTCTAAAACCAAGTTTTTGAGATTATTTCGATGCATCCCTACATTAGCTTCAAAATAAATCAATTTGGAGCTATTATAAACCGAATATGACTTTATAATAAAATGCTATTTTCTGTTTTTCCAAAGGTGCCCCTCTCCACCCTTTTAAAAAGGGCACCCCTTCCCACTTCTCTACACACACTTTTGAGCCTTGAATCTCAGACAACCCCTGACAATTTTTCTTCTAAACCTCCATAGTTACATAATTGAGGTTTTGGTCTTCTCAAAAGACCAACTCTAGTTCCCTAAGATGATGTTTAAATGAGGTGCGTCGAGGAAGAGGTAATCTCTTCTACCGGCTCTTTCAAGTTTCATTCTTCTTCTACTTAGTCTTCTTTAGTTGTCTCATTATAAAGAAATAAAATGAGTATTAATTATATACTGAAATGTTATTATAAATATGAAACAACCCTATTTCACCTTCTAAGCATCCTACGGAACACTGAATCACCGTGCGTGCGTACGTACGGAATACCGTCTCCACACCGTGGTGTAATCTGTTTTCGACCACCACCTTACATGGATGTGTATAATAGTGTAAATAAATAACTATATATGATTATTTTAAATTGATATTTATTCTGAAATATTATAAAAACACTTCAATAATTCTCCATGATCATGGTAATGATATCATCACTCGTGCGTATGTACGGACTACCATCTCCACGACGCGATGAGATTCATTCTCCATGTTAACCAGTCATGAATGATTATAAAGTATATATAATAAGAAATCATTAAATATATAACAGAATAATGTAACTGAATTTATGTATATATATATATAAGTAATCTACTTAATTCCATTCAATTCAATAAGGAAATGAAAATAGCGTTTATTCATACGTACGACCTACCGTCTCCATGAACGGTGTATTTCATTCCATTTGTTGATAAATCATATATATATGTATATGATGAATATATATTATATATAAATCATGTTTTACATTCTGTAATTATTTTAATCATCATATAAGTAATAATATCAAGAACAACAAGTCGCAACACGTACAATAAATGAAACGATTTAACCCAAATCGCAGCTTTTACATCGAATTTACAAAAGAACGGGTAATATAAAGTCATAAGTCAATGATATATGTCATCATAACAATGAATACGATTCTTTAATATGTAAATTATGTTATTTAAATCATTATACCGGAGGTTCAGATACATACGAATCATATCAAACATAAGGTAAGGGATAACTATTCCAATCTCGCTCTTATCCGAGATTGTTTATTCGTAAGTATTTACTGGGGTTTTTGTTATCATCTATGTCCCTGTTTTCTAAAAATGTTTTAATGTATGATTAATGAAATTTTTAACCATTTTTGAATTTTACCACATGTTATGAAATGAATCTTACTTTTGTTTACCACAGGAGGAACATTTTGAGTTTTCTAACAAAAGTACGAGGAGAATGTTATTTTTAACTTATACGGAATGAACGGATTTTTACCATTTCATAACACATCATTTTCATGATGATTAATCTACAATATTGAATGATTATTTTCAAAACAGACCTTTCCTATTAAAAATGCACTGCATTTTGTGAAAAGAAGATTATTTTGAAGAAGAAAGGATCTTTTCCTCAAGAATTGATTTCATGTGTTTTATCAAAACTATTTTCCATCTAAAATGACATTATTTAATATGATTATGTTTAAAGTATAATTTCTCCATTATTTACATGATTTGATTCTTCTTATGATGAAATGATATCCATTTTTTATATGGATTATGTTATGATGGCATGATGTTTAATAATCTCATTCTATTACATGGGCTATGCTATGATGTATGATTTATGATTTTGCGGCACAACAAAAAATTATTTCATTTTGAGATGGGTGGTACCTATATCTCCCTACAATGCGTTGGGTAAATATTTATATCTAATGAGATAGACATGGATGGAACGGTATGTTAATCTGGTTCAGTAATACAGGACTGGAACGAGGACTAAACTCAATTCAGAAAGGGACTTTGTCCACTAAGATGGTCTTGGCAGCAATGCCTTGGCTGCTATGAAAATCACATCATGTGCATAATGGCTTCCAAAATCACATGTTTTATTCCCATGATATTTAATCATGATTGATGATCCTTTATGATATATTCCTTATGTACTTCCAATATTTATGTCTTTGCTCAAGATTTTGATGTTTAGATTTTATGTTCATGTTTGTTGCATTCAAATGTTTATGGATTGTTTTATGTTCTATATGTTTACCCTTACTAAGCATTTGAGCTCACCCTTTTTATGCTTTATTTTCCCCAGGATATAAAGAATGGTTTTAGGAAAGAAAACAAAAAGCGGAAAATCTTTATGGGAGATGTTGAAGATATTTCACCATGATTAGAAGATTACGTTCCTAGATTCCAAATACACTAAACTAATACGATCTTTGGGAATCTGTTTTTGTCATGTATTTAGTATTCCGCAAAATTAATGTAATTTCCATGTACGTCTAGCTTTGGGTCATGAAAAAAACCCATTACCTTGCACATTCCTTTAGTCTAGGGTACGTTTAACCTCCTGTATGAAGATCATTGTATGTTATTAAATTATATAAGAACCATATTAATAATTATGATATCATAAATAATTCATTTAGGACTTTATAATACACATTTAATAATAATTTCCATGTTAAATGTACATTTCAGGTAATAATCGTTTTCTTTATCATACATGTTTTAACTTGATACACTCGATTGTATCATATAGACCATGATTTAAATACTTCCAAAATATAAAACATAATTTATATACCATATATATTTTGAAGATAAGTATGTATAATATACATGTATATGAAATGAAAAACACCTTTTATGGAGACTGTAGTCTGTACGTTTGCATAAATGTTGTTTCCGTTTTCAAATCATGTTGAACAGGACTAAGGGAACCAGATATATGTATGTACATACATACATACATATATATATAAATATATATATCTCCATTATAATTATTATTTCATATATTACATAATTATTAGTAATATATATATATTTTTAATTGTCGATTTATGGTGAACGTTGAAATAAATCTCATCGCGTCGTAGAGACGGTAATCTGTACGTACGCACGAGCGACAATATCATTTCCTTAAAGGCGTGGAATCGGATGGTATATTAATTTTACAAATACAATAGAATGTTATTTTCATTATTTATATACATATTACTCATCATTATATCCATCCAAATAACATAGTGTTGAATAAAAAATTACACCACGACGTGGAGACTGTAAGCCGTACGTACGCACGCATGGTGACATTATCATTCATAATATGGATAGAATAATGAATAATTTTGTAAAATATTTATAATAACATCAATTTATATATTATATACTGGAGTTATTATTTTATAATGGAAATAACAATGAAATAAAAAGTGGAAGAAGAAAAGAACATGAAAGTGGGTGGTGAAATCATTACTCTTCTTCAAGTTGTTCCTTTTGATTAGATCAAAAGGGCTCCTTATGTTGCCTTTATCATCAATCTAAGGCCTCTAGTTTAAAGGTAGTATAGTTAAAAGGGTATTTGGGCAGGTATTGGCCATGCCAAATGGATTATAAGGTGTGAATTAGAGTGAAGGTTGAGGGCCCTTTTATAAGAGGGTTGAGGGGCAACATAGGAAAAACATAAAATATTATTTTATAATAAATTAATATTCGGTTTATAATGGCTCCAATTTGATTTATTTCGAGGATAAGGTGGGTATGGGTAGAAATACACTCAAAAAATATGGTTTATATAGGTTTGGGTAAATTTATTCACCTTATCTTTTAGTTTTAACTCTTAGTTAATTAGTTTGACATCCACCATGTCTCTTTGTATTTTTTTATTATATGGTTAATAAACACACTATAAAATTCCAATCGACCCCCAAGTGGTCCATTAATGATACTCCTAACATGATATAACTCCTTTTTCCAAACCATATATTTTTACAAATAGAATATCAATTAATAATATAATATTTGTTTTAAATACTCTTTTATATCAATTTTTGCACTATTGGGTATTGTGTTTTTGATAAATTCATAACAACATTATTACATCGAAAAAAATTCATATAACCAATCCTAATATGTCATATTAACCAATAAAATTATTTTAATTCATAAAAATTCTCATATTACATTTATTTTGGTATTTATAATATATATTATCTTAATCATTCATTAATAAAGTAATTCTTGCATCATCATTGTGTCATAAATAAATTAACATATTTAATTTCAAAAAATTATAAATAAAATAAAATTATGTAAAAAATATTTTTATATTTCTAATTAATATTTTTAATCAAAAATATTACTTATATAACACCATATAAATATTAATTACTAAAAGGTTTTTCTATATGTCAATTTTGCCTTTACATTTAATTATTTAATCCAAAATGTCATTATCATTCATAAGTGGCTCCATGGGGTCCCCAAATCGGCCCAAAGATTCAAATGGTCGGCCATTACTCATCCAATAAGTTTAGGACATGTGTTAAGGTGATTTTGAATTATGAAAATATTCTTTTTACCTTGAATTACACTATTTACCATTAACCGTAGTAAATAAAAGTGAAAAGCTACTATTCACCAAAAATTAATTTTATCTAGTTGAACCATATTTTACTCCTTAATATTAACTTTTTTTCTCAAATTTTATAAATTCAACTCACCGAAGCAGTAAAATTAAGTTTTATGTGAATTTTCAAATTTTCCTCGGAGGTGGGTAAAAGACGGTGAAAAGTACAATAAATTTTTTATATATCTAAAATTATTATAAACTGACTCCAATGAATTAAAATGAACTTATATAAGTATTATGTATCTATTTTGACATAAATTAATTTAAATAAAATAAAAAATTATTTAAATAAAAATTCAGTTTTAACCAATAACTTAGTGTTTTTCACTATTCATCAAAAATTGATGTTTTTCAAAAAAATACCCTAAAATCGACCTAAGATATATTTGATACTATTAATTAAAAAATAATGTCTATTTTACCAAATTAAAAACATATAAGTTGAATTAATTAATTTAAAAATTAATTCCCGTTGTCAAAACAAATAGCATGTTTTTAAGAAATAAAAACTATCAAAAGATTGACACTTGCTTATTTCCAGTTCAAATGAGAAATTATTTCCAATGACCCACATTGAATTAAATGGTAAAAATATAATCTAATTATAATTTAAAATAACTCAAATGCATAATTTATCAATAATAATTATTCAATTAAAATAAATTTAATTAAAATTTTGTAATTTTCACTATTCATCGAACTATGAAAGTTATCAGAAAAGTACAAAAAATTCACCCTAAGCCAATTTCGATATTCTGAATCCAAAAATGAAGTTCATTTTGAATTATAAAGTGTATAAAATTTCAAAATGTGGGTATTATTATTCTTAACGGCTAGCTTGATTGGTTGTGGTGTGTTAGAACTCGATGTTGCACATAACACACGCTATTATATTATTCAAAGAGAAGCATACCATGAAAGCTTGGGATGTTACATTCTCCCCTCCTTCAATAAATTCAGTCCTCTCAGTTTATACTCGGAATTCGAAAGTTGGGGTTGACATTTAAAAATATCAATGTTGAAATCCCACATCGAAAAATTGATTAATGAGACCTCTATTTAAAATAATGATTGGTAAGTATGAAGGTTACCGAAAATAACACATATTATGGTTACATGTAGGAAAACATGGATATGGAATAGAAATATAACCATCAATATCTGATGGAGAGTGGTAGAGAACATGGCTATGAAAAGGCCAAAAATCACAAAGCCATAAAGTTGTGATGATCTAAGGTACCATCTAGGAGAACCTTTTTGTTCTATGTTCCTTTTCATAATGTTGATGAATTTATTTATTATAATAGATAATATCATAAGGAGATATACTTACTTTATAATTAGTGTTTTATCCATTAATAAATTTCTACCACACACTCATCTTTCACTGCAAAACACAATACAACTCAAAAATACTCTATTTAACCAAATCATATAGGGTTCAAAATATAATGATTTTATAATTCACATATAAAACCCTTTAAAAAATAAACTACATTATACAATCCAAGGACTTCACGTAGTCCAGTGGTAGGTGATAAATCCCAATCGCACCATGGTTGTGGGTTCGATTCCCACAGCTTTGTCCGACATGATAGGTTGTCATATGGTCTGCGTGTTGTCCTTTTATAAAAATCCAAAAACAGGCTTTCAAACTTAATCCAATGCAACCTTTAGAATTATCCAAATTACTACTATACAAACTCATTGTCCAAAATTTATAAGGAAGTTAAACACAATGACAATCATTTTTTCTATGAAATAACATGTGAACACCTTCATCATGTATTATTTTAAAACATGATAACATCCTGAATTACCATAAAACCTTATTGATTACATTCATTCTCCATTATTCATTATAGAATACTGGATATACTCCTTCTATCCAAAAATGCATTAAACTCCAATGATGAAAAATCATTAATCAGTTTCAAGGCAGTCAGGAATGTCCAATATAATTATTCAAATCAATAATCTCTTATTTCAAAATCACTACCTCATTATCGGGAACATATTAAGGATTACCTTTCCTTCAACCATATATTTTCCAAAACGTGTAGCTTACTATTATGCCACATTTCTTAGAACCAAATAATCTCAAATCCTCAATAAAATAGTATTGCAGAACAATCCTTATTTATCTACATAATTCATATTACATCTATATTGTTGATACAACACTCAAATGAAATAATCATATAATAACAACATAATAACACTAGTCATTTGCCTTCATCTGAGGTAGTATCATAACATTATTATTTTCCAATAGCATCATGTGGGGCATACTCTGAGGATTTGGACATTGGTTCGCGTAGTGTCTCAACTTCTTAGATATGAAGCAATGCACATTTTAATTCTTTTTTATACCCTTGTAGCCACGTACTTGGTGTCCTTTTTCTCCACACGTATAACAAACTCCCATTTCCTTCCGGAAAGTTCCATGGTGTTTCTTCCCGTAGTAATCACAAATTGAAAAATTATTCTTTTCCCTCTTCCCTTTATCCATCATTTTCTCATCCATCCATTTCTTCTCTTGCTTCCCTTTAAAGGCAATAGACTCGGAGAATTCTTAACTTATCTTATTAACACATGATACTATTTCATCATACGTTGAGAATACATGGGAGACTATTTCCCTTCTTAATGTTGGATTAATACCGTGAAAGATATGATCCTTCTTTCTCTTTGGATTATACGTATTGTTGGAGTTCTCATTCCTTCTATTGGGCAACATTTCTAAACAATGGCATACACTAGGTCAGTTTATGAATCGCAATTCAAAATTGCAAACATGTAAAATTCCTCATGTAATTGAATAGTTCATGGATATAATCCATAATCACACAAATGTTTTCTTTGAAGAGATTTATACTCATAAATTCTTCATATTGGTTTGTAAAGAAATCGAGAATTATCCTAAGTATATCCCCTAAGAGTGTCGTAACCAAAAGTGCAGCAAGGCCCGTTGTCGTGCACTAGTTCCCATTCGAGTCTATCTCAAATAGGTTTTTTTTGGTTTTTACCCCTAGGTACATCGGTTCCAGAGCCGCCTCTACCAGCTCGTATCCAGACAGGGATGTATTTTCTTGGAAAACTCACAAAATCTCTAAATTACCAAAATTCTTGGATGTTCTTCTATACTAATCTTCAATGTCTATCTTAGGTTAATGTGATTTAATCAGTGTTTTTCTAAATATAGATTCCACTGTTATTGCTAAAAATCGCCGGATACCAACTGTAACATCCCGAACCCAGTTACCCAGAGTCGGTGCATTATTTTAATACATTGTCTTGATTACAAGGAATCAAGTCCCGATGAACCGATCAGTTTAGCAGTCTTGGAATATAGATTACATACATGAATGATACATTACACATTATGACATACAAAACAACATAAATAATACTTTATGAACACCATTATTCCCTTGTCATAACCATGCATATCAATCACAACACACTTCTTGAAATCCTGGGAAAAATAAAACATAGAAAGGGGTGAGCTCAAATGCCCAGTAAGGGTAAGAAAAAGCAGCGGAAATTTCATAAATAAGCATAAAAATTTAAGGCAATGTATAACATAAAAAAAATCCTTTTAGACATGAACTTTAGCATAATATGGAAAAAATAAAATGAAATAATTCCATTTACTTATTCACATGGATATTCTACTAGTCGAATAATCACATACAATATCACTAACCACTTTCATAATGATGGACTCCATAATTCCAGACAATCATAACCACATAGTCAAGGCCTTGTGCCAAGAATACAAATAATATTTTGTCAAGTCCATGTTCCAAGACACTAGTTTGTCTCATTAGACCTACCGATGTATCGAGGAGCTATAACAGGCTCCACCTGTCAATTATTTAGTCCAATGCATTCTTCATATGAATAGGTTTATGCATAACTTAAAAATTCATAATAAAACATGCATAGAAAATGTTAATACATTATCCCTAAACCATGAATGGTATAAAAATTACACATACATAGTCAATCATATAACAAAACTTTCAATACAATATGGTTTTTTTATATCATAATAAATCAACATCAAATAAGCTTAAAATCATTAATGTATTTTGACATAAATGAAAATGATTTGTAAAACTCTTTGAGAGAAAATTCCCTTTTTCATGAAAACATTTAAAAGTCACACAATTTAGAAAGGAATAAATTTAAATAATTTTTTGAATCAAAGTTTCCCATACTACTTTGAAACTTTTTAATGTAATTAATATTTTAAAATATTGATGTCCATTTATAAAAATCATTAAATCATTTTGAAAACATGGACATTAATGAGAATGTTTTACAAGAATAAATATTTTAAACATTTAAAACGATGTTTTAGTAAAAATTCCCTTAAAATAATCACTTTGAAATCTATTTTATGAAATATGTTAATTGATAGTAAATATGTCCCAGTAGATACTTACGTAAAAACAATATCGGATAATAAATAGATTGTGAAATTAACCCTTACAAATTTGTAACGTACGAAACATACACCCCATGAAAGATGTATCATAAAAATAAAATGTAAATACACATAAATTAAAGTGTATTACACAAATAATACATTAATGAGCAGTACAAACACCACACAAAAGGTAATAGTCACAATATGGTACGAATCTCACGAGAATAAGGAGTGAGAAGAAAACCCCTTACCTTGCATTTTCCTTCACTCGAGGGTACGTTTAACCTCCTATATGAAGATCGTAGTACGTTATTAAATTATACCAAATCCATATTAATAATTATGATATCATAAATTATTCATTTATGACTTTATACTACCCATTTAATAATAATTTCCGAGTTAAATTAACATTTCTGGTAATAATCGTTCTCTATATCGTATGTGTTTTAACTTGTTTCTCTTGATTGTATCACATAGAAGAAGATTTAAATACATCCAGAATATAAAACATGATTTATATATCATATATCTTTTGAATATAAGTATTTATAATATACATATACATGAAATGAATAACAATGATTATGGAGACTCTAGTCCGTACGTACGCATAAACGCTATTTCCGTTTTCATATCGTGTTGAATGGGACTAAGTGAATAAGATATATGTAATTGTATATATATATATATATCCATTAGAATTACCATTTCATATATTAGATATTTATTAGTAATATATATATATATAAATATATTTAGTTGTCGATTAATGGTGAATGTGGAAATAAATCTCATCGCGTTGTGGAGACGGTAATCCGTACGTACGCACGAGCGACAATATAATTTCTTTAAAGCTGTGGAATTGGATGGTATATTAATTTTACAGAGACATTATCATGGTATTTTCATTATTTATATACATATTACTCATCATTATATACATCCAAATAACATAGTGTTGAATAACAAATTACACCACGACGTGGAGACGGTAAGTCGTATGTACGCATGCATGGTGACATTATCATTCATAAGATAGATAGAATAATGAATTATGTTGTGACATATATATAATAACATCACAGTATATAAAACAGACTATAGTTATTATTTTATAATGGAAATAAAAAAGAAATAAGAAGTGGAAGAAGAAAAGAACTTGAAAGAGGGTGGTGAAATCATTACCTCTTCTTCGGGTTCTTCCGTTTCATTTGATAAAAAGGGATCCATAGGTTGGATTCCATATCAAACTAATGCCTCTACGATGAAGGGATTATAGTTGAGAGGGTATTTGGGAAGGGTTTGGCCGAGCCAAATGGCTTAGAAGGTGTGAATTAGAGTTAAGGGCGAGTGCCCGTTTATAAGAGGGGTGAGGGGCACCATAGTAAAAACGTAAATTATTATTTTATAATAAATTAATATTCAGTTTATAATGGATCCAAATTTATTTATTTCGAGGAGAAGGTGGGTATGGGTCGAAATACACTAAAAAATAGGTTTTAGACAGGTTTGAGTCATTTTATAAACCTTATCTTTCATTTTTAACACTTAGTTAATTAGTTTGACATTTACTATGTCTCTTTGTATTTTTTTATATGGTTAATAAACTTACTATAAACTTCCAATATACCCCCAAGTGATAAATTATGATACACCTATCATGATATAAGTCCTTTGGACAAACTATATATTTTTATTAATATAATCTCAATTAATAATATAATATTTGTTTTAAAAAATATTTTATGTCAATTTTGGCACTATTCAGTATTTTTTTTTGATAAATTCATAAAAGCATTATTACTTCGAAAAAAATTCATATAACCATTATTAATATGTCATATTAACCTAGATAATAAATTTAATTCATAAAAAGTCTCAAGTTACATTTATTTCTATACTTATAATATCAATTATCTTAATCATTCATTAATATTATAATTACTGCATCATCATTGTGTCATAAATAAATTCAATTATTTAATTTCTAAAAACTATAAATAAAATAGAATTATGTCGGAAATATTTTTCTATTTCTAATTAATATTTATAGTCAAACATATTACTTATATTACACCATAAAAAAATTAATTACTAAATGGTTTTTGTATATGTCTATTTTTCCTTTACATTATATTAATTAATCTAAAATGTCATTATAATTCATAAGTTGATCCATGGGGTACAAAAATCGACCCAAAGTAGCCTATGGTAGGCCATTACTAATACAATAAGGTTAGGACACGTTTTAAGGTAATTCTGAATTATTAAAATATTTTTTTACCTTGAATTACTCTATTTACCTTTAATCGCGGTAAATAAAAGTAAAAAGTTACTATTCACCAAAATTCTTTTTATCTTATTGAACCACATTTTACTCATTGATATTAACTGTGTCACTAGGGGTTTCTAAATTCAACTCACAGAATAGGTGAAATTATGTTTTATGCGAATTTTCAAATTTTTCTTGGAGGTGGGTAAAAGACTGTGAAAAGTTCAATAAAATTCTTATATATCTAAAATTATTATAAAATGAATCAAATTATTTAAAATGAACTTATATTAGTATAATGTATATATTTTGACATAAAATAATTTATATAAAATAAATATTATTTAAATAAAAAATCGGTTTTAACCAATAACTTAGTGTTTGTCACTATTCCTCAAAAATCGATGTTTCTCAAAAAAATAAAAAACATTCAGCCTAAGCTATATTCAATATTATGAATTACAAAAATTATGTCTATTTTATCAAATTGAAATCATATAAGTTGAATTTAATTAATTTAAAAATTAATTCCCGTTACCCAAAAAATAGCGTGTTTTGAAGAAATAATAACTATCAAAATATTGACACATGCTTATGTCCAGTTTAAATGGAAAATTATGTTCAATGACCAACATTGTATTAAATGGTAAAAATATAATCTAATTATACTTTAAAATCACTCAAATGTGTAATTTATCACTAATAATTATTTCGATTAAAAAAGGTTTTTTAATTAAAATATAGTAATTTTCAATATTCTTCAAAATATGAATGTTATCAGAAAAGTATAAAAAATTCACCCTAAGATAATTTTGATATTCCACATCAATAAATGAAGTTAATTTTGAAATATAAAATGTATAAAATTTAAAAAAGTGGGTATTAATATTCTTAACGGCTAGCATATTTGGTTGTGGTGTGTTTGAACTCGAAGTTTCGTATAACACACGCTATTATATTATTCAAATAGAAGCATAACATGAATGTTTGGGGTGTTACAACATGTAGTTACAGTTTTCTATTGTTATCTGGATCATTGTGTTATAATGAATCTTGAGGGACATTGGTGGCTTCCCCTAAGACACAACATATGGATTCAGTGGATTTTAAACCTGAAATGAGTTAGTGATAAAATAAGGTAGTCAGGTATCAATATACATGAAATACATAATTCATTATACACTTTTGGATTGACGTGATATTTTTTTGTCATAATGGCTAATATTGGATTCATGTGTTGACCTATTTTTCAACACATCTTTCAAAATTGTGTTATTAATATAATTATAACAAATTGTCAAAGAAGCTGTTGTTTGGTGTTTTGGAGGATTAGTTACCACATGTAATTTTAGTGTATTATTATATTACGTTTATTTGTTATTTAATTATCATCATTTTTTAAATTATTATTCATTTGAACAAATGATATATATTCATTGGTGTGGTTGTTTCTGCTTTATATTCTGCACCATAATGGTATCTCATTGTGTATATATACTTCATGAATAAAGATATAGGATGGGTCAAGGCCCTAGTGATATTGATCTAGGATATTATGCATTGTGATAAGAGGATGTTCAAGGATGGACTCCAAAGTAATTTCATTGTTTTATTTATTCACATGTCTTTCTCACACCTTTTTTTGAACTACTAATTTAGGTGTCCTTAGTTTAATTTTCTATATCACATTAGATATATCCCATATTAATTATTTAACATGTTTTATTTATTTTAATTTATTATTAATTATAGTATCCTGTATTTATAACTATGGTATTTTCCCCCGCATATGCCATTCATACCAACACTAAGAGTTGACCACCTTTTTAGATCGTAGAGGTGGGAATAAGTCCAAGGGAAATGCCATATCAAACCAGATGAATTGGTAAGGGGTGTTACAGAGAGGTTCCAAGTATTTAAATTTTTTTTATATTCAGGAATATGGTTTAGGGAATGATGGAAACGTGTTAGGATATATGGGACTCATGAAAGTTATATTCATGTGTGTTTGGAAAACATATGAGTAATGATCCTCTCAGTTAACACTTTTAATACCGTTATTACAGTTGAGAAATTACAGATTATTATTGATCATATGCCGGTTTTTTAATAATCCTCTAATGGGATTTGGGAGAAACAATAATTTTGGAATGGAAAATATGATCATCATCATATGTATTTATAAACATGAAGAGAGGTATAAGGTTGTTAAAAATAATATCCCCTGATATGATCTTTTTTATGGATTATATATATATATATATTCATTTTTTTCGATAATTTGTGCTGGAATTGATTATTATAAATTGAGAATGATTTTTATTATATATATTTCTGTTTATACAATAATATATTTGAGATTTAGGTTTTTCCTTTGACTAATACAATGAGGGTTGTGTATTCATATTACCGATAGCCTCCTATGATCTATTTCATATAATCCCTTGTGTTTTCATATGAAATTTTCCTGATCTTTTATATGAATGATGTTATAGGTATTACAATAATTCATTGGAAATTTGAAAAATGCCTCCTAAATGTTGTATTATGGTAAAAACTACATAAATAGGAACATATGATCCCCTATGTGAGAACATCATGATTTTATCACCAGGCATGTAAGAGAATATTGATGAGGATGCTTCTACACTCTCTCCATTTGTTCAAGAAGAGGTAAATGATCATCTATAAGTCATCTATATTGTGCCAATTAATGTTAGTAATTTTTACAAAAATATATAATGGTCAACAATTCTTGGGATATTCTGATCTAGAACCCTCCATCCATCGATTGCAACAATGGTCCTCAGGATGCTAATTGTATGAATTAAATAATCGAGGTAACCATTGATGTAGTGGAAACATTATAAGATCAATGGATTATATTGGATACTCAAATTCTAAATGGACCTATATATGGTGTTTGGATGTTGTGATCATATCTAGGATATTTGAGGGGCTAAAATGAAAAACCTTAAAGGAAATTTTCTTTCACGAGTAATTCATAAGAATTGGAAAACAAGTTATTACTTATGTAGTTGTGGAGTGTTATTTGGGCATTATTACAATGAATTCATACCAATATCCTTTAATTTTGTTTGAACAATTTTATCCTCTCTTATATGGAATCATGGTATATAAGATTTAGAATGTTGGGATGGAATCCGAATAAAATTGATATTCCACTTCAAAAACAATTACATGAAGACATATGTAGAGTTACATTATATGCCTTTGATCATCGAGAAGGTTCTGGAGATGGAACAATTTGTGCGCCTTATTTCAATATTTCATATAATTAATTGTGATACATAAAATGGTTTGACAATTAATGTAGAGGATTCATTCCAGAGTGGCTACACACTGCAAAATATGAACAGTTGTTTATCCTCACCTTTAATTGGAGGAGGTGGTCCTTAGTGATTCAACTACGAAATATGTGGGAATTATTGTAAAATTTTTATAGGTTCATAGATCATGTTTTAGTAGTGATACATGAAATGTAATGTGAAGAAATTATTCTAAAGTAGATCATGAATTATATCACATAGTAGGATTGATTTAGAACATTCAAGGAGAAATGAGACAGTATAGGGTCTTTAACAAATGATTCAAAACACTAAGATATAGATTACTATAGAGAGCCATGAATAACATTTATAGGGAAAAAAATATAAGAAATCTTATTTATATATTATATAAATGTATCTAACTTAATGTGGGGGAGAAAACTAGACCATTCAATAAATTATCTTGAGCAATTAAATAAATTTTCCAATATTTTGTATTATTGGGATGCAATTATGTTTATATATCTAAAAATTTTATTGGGATGTACATTCTAGTTTATATATATTTTGAGTGATTTTAGTTATGTAAACCAATTAATGTAACTTTTGAACATCATAAATTATTTAAAAATAGTATTCTTTTATTTTATAGAAATGGAAATTATGGGATATCATTATCCTTTAGTTATAATTGTTTGTTGTGATCATTAATTTGGACTACATGAAAAATCATCATCCACATTCCAATAGATATCATATGCCTGTTTCAATTACTACACCTAAGGGGGAATGTTTTTTTTCACCAATGAGTATGGATTTGGAGTACATATAGTGAGACAAAAATGGATTTATGGTAGATCTATGACTAAAAGAGTTGATTCAAAGATTATTAGAGTAGATAACGGAATTTTACCAAACATCAAACCATCTGTTGACTAGTATAAGTATGTTCATGTTAATAAATTTTATTATTTTTCTCCTAATAATGAAATTTATATTTTGATTCAAATCCTTATAGTGGTGAAACCATTATCAATTTATCCACATCATATGGATCGTTATGAATTGATGGTGCTCAATGTACAACATGATGATTTCATGGTGAGGTGTGTAATCAAACCCTTTACTTCTCCTTGTGGTTATCCTCTATTATTTTATAATATGGTGGATGGTATTATTGGGTTTTTTTATATTATATGGATTAAAATTGGTTGACCTTGAATAATCAACAACAATTACCAAATATAGATGTCTTATTTTGGATGTATAATGTTGACCCATCAAATCCCAAGATTAGCAAATTGTTAGATTACAACAAAATTTGTTCCAGAATTGGGGATACTCAAATAAAAACATTCATGATTATATATTTTTTCATGATTATATTTTCATGAATTTTGTGATAATAAATGTACCATACGTGTTTATATATTTAATGATTCGAATATTATGATTATATTTCATCTCATTCATTAGTGTGTTTTAAATGATATCCTGATATAATCTATGATATCATAAATTAATTATCATCATGTACATAATTTATTTACTTCACTATGTGTGAATAAAATTTATGATAATATATTTTACTATATCCTTGGTATTCAGAAGGATTGGATTCATTGGAATATGATCACTAAGGTGTAAATTTATATATACAAGGAGATGGTTTTGGTGGTGGTGTATTTGGCATGTCACAGGAATGTGATTGATCATTGGAGAAAGAATAGCTTTGATATATTATATAGAAGATACATAAAATAAATATCCATTTAAAAAGAATAACTAATTGTGATTCATAAAGTAGTGTGATGTTCATGATGATATATTAGTTTTAGGAGGTCTTTAGAGTGCTAAAGAGAATAATAAATACATCCCGTATTATTACATTTTATTAGCCAATGAGTTTACTTGAATTATAACAATATTCCAGATGTGATTTTTTTAATAATTTAATGTTACATGGAGGCTAGTTAGTTGTATAAGGGTCTCATCAGATTCAACCCCCTGAGAATAACAACATTATCCATGAACTTGTGTTGAATGTAGTAGGTGATGACCTGATGTGTTTGTGATATTATGTCATTGATGAGAGTTTTATTGTTATCATTGATCATATGTGAAACTCATAAGAATAAATTATATTATATGAACATTATATTTTAATAAAATAATAATAATATTAACATTTTAATTCTTTCGGGCAGAGAAATTCTTATTTTATATTATTAATTCTGGTTGAGAACATTCATGGTCCATTTTTACCAAGAATAAAAATTTGATGTTTTCCCTTATAAATAAACTTTTATGAATTATAAATTATTTAGTACATAATGAGAAGAACTATTATTCATAATATTGTGGAATAATATTTATAATTATCAATGTATTTACAATTGATTTTATTCAAATAAATATAAGGTCATTTAGAGGTAAAATCAGAATTTTTCAAAAAAAAATATTTTTGTTTAAAAGGGAATAGTGTATATATTTTTGAATAAATTAAAGTATTTAAGGATGATGAATGCTATAGATATACTTTTTAGTATATATATATATGAATTTAAATTTAAATAATGGTTAATAATATTTATATAGTTTATATATGATCATCTTATGCCTAAAAATTGAATTTCATGAAAACCTAATTTTCAACATGATTTTTTGTATATTTTTAAAGTAAGTTCATCAATTTATTTGAAATGATTTTAATAATATGAATTCCATAATTTTATTTAAATAAATAAGGTTAGTTAATAAGATTTAATTAATTTATTTCTCAAAATGAGTAGTAAAAACATTAAAAAATATTTAATGGGGGGTAAAGTTAATCATAGGTTTTTCACGTTACAAGCATTTTTTTGTTAAAAATAATATTCACATGAAGATATTTAATACATTATAAATTTAATTAATTATTAAAAACATTATATATTTATTTTATAATAATTTTCATTATATTTTACACTGAAAATATTAAATACATATATGAAAAACAATATATCGTGGTAAAAAAATGTAAAATTAAACAATCGAATATAGGAATAATGTTATTAAAAAAATTCCTTTTTATATTTAGTATTTTGGTAATAACATAACTTCTCTACACTAAACTATTTCTAAATTTCAGGAGGATCATGGGGTGATTGTTTCTTCAATTATTGAATACTTTTGGGAATGTAAAAAATGTTTTTTCTCCTAAATTATAAAATGGCTATCCATCCCATCACTTATTCAAACCGTAAAAACCAATTTTCACAAATAAAATAATAATAACAAACCCCAAAATACTTATACATAATGTATCACTCATATTCATCCCAAATTTCCAATTATATAGTCTTTAAGAAGTGATATAAATTTCTTTTATCAAATAGAAGGCAATCGACATAATAATTCAATTTATTTTTATATTGAATTTTAAATCAAATAATTATATGTGAAAACATAGTATACAATAAAAAATTTATAAATATACTATGATACTAATATGTTTCAGGAAAAAATATATATCATTATCTACATCCCTAAAATGGGAAACATTTTCATTGCTTTTGTGTAGGTAGAACTACTGGCTCGTGAACCGACTCTATTTGCTTCCAATAACTAAAACCAATAAATAGTATGAACGTTTAAAATAATGAATATATGTTAATAATATTAAATAACATTCATTATATAAATTTATAATATCGTCCAATTCCTTTCCCTTTAACAGGTTTATATAATGATATTTTCGCTAATGTGAACTTACAACCTATCATCTACACAATGTGATGCAATTCATTTTACTTATTCAAATTTTTTTATTGGTTCTAAAAATATATTTAATGAAAATAATATGATATTTATAACCAAAAGATCATTAAATTGGAGATGGAAAATTTTCTTATTAATAATAATTTGATCTTCCAAGAAATATCATAATGGAGAAAACCAGGAAATTGACACTTGAAATAATTGTAATAAAAAATATGGTTAATGAATGGGTCGATAAATGTTATAATAGGTTCATATATGTTTTTATAAAAAATTAATTATTTATATATTAATAAAATTCTAATGGAATTATCAGTGTGATTAATTAATGATCAACTAATGGTAATCATAAGGTAATTGATTTTTTATCAATTTAGATTTCATTGAAACGTATTTGTTTATAAGAAACTATTCACATAAATGTGTGGAATATAATACCAATTTTAATTAGTTAAAATAAATAACAATTAATTCGTAATTTATAATATTTCAATTAATCCTTATTTTTTAAAAAATTTACAATTTAAAATTTACCAACGAGGTGATAATCTATTTTATAATAACACATTATTTTCAGATTGATTTTAATTTTAATAAATGAATCTTATCGTTTATACATCATAGGGTTAAATAATTTCTTCATGCACTATAAATTTTTGGAGTTTACATATATTCCTCAAACTATTAATCTCTTTGGTACTCAATTAATGAAAATGAATTTGTAAAAGACAAATTTAATTGATTTAACTTTAAATTGGATTTATTTTAATTCATGTACATGTGTTAAAATATTTATTTACAAAACAAATTTTATTTGATCACATTATTAATTAATGAATTTTATGGTATACATTAATTTTAATATGTTATTGAATGTAATCCATTTACTTTTCGGAATTATTTGTTATTTAAAATATATTAAATGATTTTTTAATGTTTGTAATTAAAATGGACATCCCCACCAATGAAACCATTCATTGTAATTTTCATCTTCTAATTTTTTAAAATGTTCATAAATAGAAGAACAATATGTGAATTATTATTTTAATATTTCACTTTCATATAAAATATTCTTCTAAAGGACATGATATTACAATAATAACCTATATTTCTAGGGAACCGATAGTCACATCCCAATTTTTGATTATTTATATTATTATATATATTCTATAATTACAATAACATTATTATGATAATTTTTCAATGGAAAATAAATTTATATTAAATATTAATATTCAATGTATTATCTAAATGTATATTTCCTAAACCACATACCATTTGTACATACGGTTTTATATAGAATGGTATTTTATTAACTATGGAGATATAGATAAATAAATATGATTCAACCTGTATAAATTGTTTTTAATAAGGAATATTTATTAATGAATTAAATACATAATTCAATATATGATGATTTATTCGTCCATTTATTGGTGGGTGGGGACTATAATTCTATATCCCACTAAGGTATCAGTTGGTCACATGAGACAAATTAGTTCTTTTTATCAATTGGATTTTAACCATAGATTTATACAATATTGGTCCATGGTCAGGATAGTTATCATGATTTCTAAGATCATGATTTCTGATATTAATATTTTCTTACATTATGAATTTAATTAATACTATCTATGAGATTATTTCACTGAAATTATCCATGGAATCATTTTTTTCAAAATATTGATTAAATGGAATCTATATTCAGTTATTTACCATTCCATGTCAATTATTCCATATTTTTTCCTTATAGATTTCCCTATAAATATTCCATCCTGATTAATTGAGCACAAAAAATTTTTGTGTCATTTACCAATAATTATAAGATGAATCTGTTGAATGAGTTTTTAATATTACAATCATTTTATTTTTTTATATTTTATCCTATTTTTATAATGTACAATGTTTATCATGTATATGTATGGTACTCAAAAACTAATAAAATGAGATGTCGTTTGATATATTACACCTTTTATTTATTCCAATAAAATGAATTAGTCCCCAGCATTGGGAAACGAGTGTTGGGGATGTTATAATTAATTTTAGGCTTTTTTATTTTAAACCATGGGAACCAAATTAAGGATAACATAGATTATTGATCATAACCATATGTTATACATTGAGGTTATGTATAGGAGAACATCATATTGTTTTGGTGGGAAATAGATTATGTGTTATTTCATGACATATATCTCTATATAGAAAGTATAAATTGACATGGTTCAGGAAGCATCAAACATAGGGGTAATTTCATTGAAAAGGGTTCATTGGGATTTGAATAAGTATTATCCCATATTTTCAATGTATTGCTGTTGAATATTATATGAAATTATATCGATATTAGGCTTTGTGACAGCATGGGATTCAGTGGCCGATGTTCCCAGAATAATGGCTTGAAAAATATTAAAATATTAAATAAAACTCATGTGAAGTTTTCACAAAAAATATTAATAAATACAAAAAGGGTGCCAGATTAGAAATATGATGGAACCATTTTTTTCAGAACAGTGACATTACATTAGGCGGTGCCTAACATCAACTAATGTGAGGCAACTACATGAAGTAGATCATGGAATTTTAATAAATAAAATAAAGGTCAATTTATTTTATTTTTATTGTTTCACAGATGTAAAGAAATTACTTTTAAAAAAGTCTTAGAGGTAGGGATCCAGGGTTAACCATGTAACATTACAATTTCATGGAGGCTCTAGAGACAACAGGGTGAACTATCTTAAATGAGAATGATGATGGGATTTTCCATGAGATTTAAGATAATTATATTTTTATAGATCATTAAAATAGTGGATATAGGATGATAAATTATCTTCAGAAAGGTATCAAACATCATGGAATGGAATTTTTAATTGATTTTATTTATTCATTTTAAGAATCATCGATTAACGTGGAACATCCAATGAACAGGTTGACCCATGGTTCGATCATTCAAGCAAGATGGTCATATTGTGGGAAATCATTAAGGGGTGAATTATTTATCATTGAATCTTTATTATTCATTACAATGAAAAGGGATTCAGGTTAATGCAATCAAAATATGATATTCATTCCCCACGACATTATTTGCGCTTTTCGTACCACCATTTTTAGTGTTCTTCTCCATTGAACACTTGTGGTTGTGGCTTGGTTTTCTTAGATGCTTCGAATGTCCTCGGTGCCCTAGATTTTAGGAAATTTTACCACATTGGCCATAGTAGAGATGATTTGATCACGAGGTACCTGAATCAACGATTATACCATAATTATATCATTGAAGGTGATTCTTTTGTTCATGGATATGTCCAATGGAGCATGACATCAGTGTCGTGTGCACGTATGGATGAAAGTGTTCATGTGGGGTTGTGGTGTAGCTCGCTAGCGAGGTGGTTGTTGGGACAAAATGTGGGAAATAATAAATTAGGGGATGAAGTGGGTACATCTGGGGGGATGAGGCAAGGAGTCTGACTATGCGTTAGGGTGTCTACATGGATCCCACAATGGCAGTAAGGTCATGGGGTTAGTGGACACGGTGGGATGCCATCATTGAACATAGTGAAACCATAATGGTAGAAGAGGGGCACACTACCAGGGGTGGGATGTGTGGGGAAAACCAAATTGGTCAACTCGCGTGTTGGCATAACTATAGGATTTGGCCGGCTCTAGCAGCCTCGCATACAGGACAAAGATGCACTGTTGGCTGCACCAAGGAGCCCAAAGGGCTCGACCAAGCATCCTATTGAGTTGGGCCGATTAGAAACTGTCTAGGCCATAATAATATTATCCAACATGAATAAACCACATTTGGTCTACTAGAATAGTTTTTTCCTTGTACGACATGTCGGGCTATGTTCTACGGGTCGTATCGGCCATGGACCTTACCCGGGTGAGACCGTATTATGAAAATATCCATAAAATTCAAAACATGTGTATGTTTGATGATATTTTTATTGTTTTGATTTCCATATAAATAGATTATATTTGGGAACAATTCAAAAAGGGTTTTTATATTTTCATATGCCCAAATGCTTTGATGAGTAGATTTCATTGGGATGATCGCGTTACGAGTAGAATGTTATGTATAGTTATGACTATGAAACTATGTGACAATCTAAGACAATTTGACTTACTGAAAATAAGTGTATTACCATGAATAGATGTCTTAATCTATCTATGTGTCTTATCAGGACTGAGATACTTAGCCGGACTGTGTGTCTTATCGATATTGGGTGTCATGTGCATTTAGTCTGATGAAACTATATTGCAAATTACAGACTTATAATTGTGTGATCTGACTATATAAATTATTAGTGGTATTGTTAATGGAGTTCATTGTGGTGTACATAATTTATTTTTTATGGGTATTCATTTATGGATTAAGTGTGTCTTACTAAGTAATGTTTTAATCAATCCTATACAGGATTTGACCACACATGTTGTGTCTTATGTAGATGATCAACACTTCGACAGAGTCCTAGGAAGACCGGAACTAGGTGGTGAATATAGGGACATGATATTTGTGGTTCTCTCTTATTGATAAAGAAAGTAATGCCATACTTTTTTGATTAGGTAGAGATTCGTTGTGGATGATTTTAAGGATCTTTTACAATGGCTTTTATAAACACCTTCTATTGGTGGGATTGTATTGTAACACGGTTTACATTCCGATTTTTTATTGTCAGGATATTTTGTCGGTATCTTAGTGTATGAATGATTTTTTTAATTTGTGTTTATACATTTCTACATTTTGTGCTCAGAGATCTGTGCATGTATATAGGTATATAAGAAAATGAATCCCATTTTTGAGATATCCCTTCTCAGTACTAGCCAGAAGCTTGTGGGCTATTAGAGGCTAGATTTGTGTTGTTTTGTCATGAGTACATCTCGAACTGGACATTATAGAGTGGTATGAAATGGCCCAGTATAGTTATGGATTAAAAGTCTATGAGATGGTTTTGGGGAAATTGTGTTAAAAGTTTTTTGTTTGGCTTTCAAGACAGGGATTTTGGTATCAGTGTGTCGGATGACATATCCATACCCAAAGACTATACACAACTTATTTTTGATATATTACATGGAAAAACTAGTTGCAGGGAATAAAATGGTACATACACAATTTAGGATTTGGGTATTTCTAATCTCATTCATTAGTTATCTCCCCATGTATACTCTATTGACCGTGGGGCATATTGTTCCATTTTATGATGCCTCGCAGTAGATATCCGGCCAGGATTCAATTTCATTGTCACAAAGATGATCTTCACAGTGATGATGCTTCTATAAAAAGGGTTGTATATACGAAAGCTCCTTCGAGTGGTTTACCAGTGATACCACCACCTGTCAAGCAACCGGTAATATCAGCACTAATAGATGAATATTCACACAGACTAGGTATATTTCTTGAGTTCCATAGGTAGAGACCTCTTAGTTTTTTATGTTGAGCTATACCATGATATTTATTATGATTTTCTTGAAGGATTCACCTATATCATCGGCCTTGTGGGGATAACAT
This sequence comes from Viscum album, assembly GCA_963277665.1. Classification (NCBI taxonomy): domain Eukaryota; kingdom Viridiplantae; phylum Streptophyta; class Magnoliopsida; order Santalales; family Viscaceae; genus Viscum; species Viscum album. The sequence goes on along the minus strand of OY728121.1, from coordinate 195,249,951 downwards.
CTGACTCGATGGTTGTCCTAGCAGCGAGTTTTCTTCAGGGATCTCTAAGGAGTTGGTGGATTCTAGTAATTGACACACATGAAGTGGAATCAATTTCTTGGGAAAAAAGTGAGATTCTCTCTATAAGGGATTTATTTCGAGCTACATTTCAATTAGAGTGCCTATGGGAGATTAGGAATTGACAGCATGGCAGTAAGATTGTGGCAGAGTACATGGAGAGGTTTACTGATCTTCAACACTATAACATGGATATGGTATGAGACTCGTTCTATAGTGACTTTACATTTTTCTGCAGCTTACACTGGGATAAACGGTAATCTATGATATCCCTCAGCCTTCCAACATATGTTGGGGAAATAGAGAGAGCTCTAATAGTAGAGAGATTTCTAGTGGAGTAGACACCGACAATGGGATCTACCACCGAGAACCCTGTAGTTGAGTCTTCTATTGTATGTATCCAAAATTAGTTGAAGAGAATCAAGTGCGCCAGACACTCTAGGGGATTATCCCATGACAATAAATCAATCGTAAAAATCTCCCATGGATGTTGGAGTCACCTAAACGATATATTGAGTTACTCGTGCAGTAGTCAGGCCAATCTGGCGCAAGATTTCATAAACCATCGTACGAACAATTTAGAGATGGTAAAGGGGCCACTGAGATAGAGGTGAAGAAAATATTAGGTTCTTCTGCAGGGCGACAAACATGGAAGAGGAGAAAGAAGGTAAATAAGAGGTGGTTGTCAATTAATTTCCACCACCACCCCCAGGTGGTCCATGATTGGAACAAGGAGATGATTGATAGGGATAAGGCATGGTTCGGGTGATGGTGTCTTATAACCCTATGAAAAAATGTATGTTTATAGGTAATATCTCTATCATTTCCACCTTAGTTGTAGTATTGATATATACATGATTCATTCATTATTTTATTTCCACATCCATTGTGCGATACTAATATAATATGATGGAACCGTTGACTTGAACCTTACATTTAGGTTGTCCAAATAGTGGGGATCTGATGACCAAAAAATAGTGTTGATAGTCTTGCCTCAATATTAGAAGAAATATTTTTGTTTTGGAACAAAAGGAAGTGGAATTTAGTATATACGATGTCATTATTAGTATGGACTGTTTATCTACAATCCATTCTCAGATTGAAAAATTTAGGTACAAAGTGTGTTGCTTCTGTTGTGGGGGAATAGGATTCCAATATTGGCAAAAAGGAAACCCATGTGGAATTGGATGGACAAACAAAAAGGAGGGTGCAGTCTATCACTCAACATGTGCCTAGCCTAACCCTCAGTACAAAGGATGATAATAGTCCTCATTTTAATACAGCGGTGGATGAGTACAAGGAAATTTTTCCTAATATAGATAGAGGATTACCTTCCCATATGGGGTTATACTTATGAACTAATATATAAAATAATATTTCAACTATATATATAGATTTATATCAGATGGCTCCCATAGATCATCGTGGGATGATATTATAATTGGAATAAATTTAGAAAAAGGCCTTTGTGAGACCATGTTTTTTACCCTCGTAGCCCATGTTTTTTTTATTGGAAAGAAAATCATGATCCTGAGATTAGTTGTAGAATTATTTATCCTAAACTAGGAGAATTTTATGAATATGTTTCCACATACCAAGATTGATGGCCTCTTGGATCATCTAAAAGAACCAAGGTGGAGCTCAAACATTAAAATTGGATCTGGCTATCATCATCTTTGTGTTTGAGAAGATTATATACCACAGATGAATTAAATATATTGATAAAATCCACTATGAGTACATGGTGTTGAATTTTTGAAAAAATATATCCACTGTAGTATTTATGAGACTCATTAATAGGATAATCCATCATTGCATAGAATAGTTCGTGGTGGTCATAATTGATGAAATCCTAGTGTAATCGTCATCTTAGGAGGAGCACCCGATAAATGCGAGGATATTCCTAGATATACCCTGAGAGAACCATACTTTTGAGAATATCTCAATGTGTAGGCTATGGATTTTAGAGGTATATTTATTTGGAAATGTAATTTCAGAGGTTTTGGTAATAGGGGTTCTAGTGAAGAGGGAGGCAGTTCTTTCTAGAGAACCACCCATGAGTGTTACAAAGGATGGAAGTTTTATTTTATTGGTAGGGAAATATCAAAGGGATTTACATAATGATTCAATAGTTGTAGAATACTTGAAATCCTTGACATGATTGGGACAACCATTTAAAAGAAGAAAATTTCCCATGATGATTTTATACACCTAATGTAGGGATTGATGTGGGATCATCTCCTGAAATTTATAAAGGAGGGTGTCAAATATGTGGTGTTATGTAATACATCAGGAACCATTAATGGACACTTCCATGTGAAGGGGAAATAATTTATTGAATATGGTTCACGAAAGTTGATACAACATGAAAATAACTATGTGATCCATGATTTGGAGTTGAATGTAATAGTCTTCTCATTAATGATTTGGCTGCACCACCTTAGGGGTGATCATTTTATCATCAAAACTATACACAATATTATGAATAATATATTATATCATAATAATCAGATATTTAGAGAGGTGAATTGTTATTGTTTCTCATGGAATATGAATGTGAGATTATATATTTTCCTACAAAGGGGAATGTGGTGGAATATTCTCCTAGAAGTAGACTGAGTTCGTAGATACTTAATGAGGAATCAGATTAGTTTTCCTTAATAGATATATCTTTTATCGATGGAGATAGATAAGATAACCCCAGTATATTTGGTCACCCCTCCAGTAATATAATGATTTAGGGCAGTATAACATATAGAGATTGACTATGATACATTATGGGAACTTGTATTTTAAAGACAGGACCCTGATGGATATTCAAATGGTGGGGATCACATTGTTACTTTCAGAGGATTCACAATAGTACTAGTGGCATTACATGATTAGGAATTGAGGGAGTTTAATATGTCCATTTGGTGGTACATCCAGGTTTGATAGAGAAATACTAGGACCTATAATGTTAGTTATGGTGGATGAGAATGGCAAAGGGAGTTGAGGATATTTTCTCTCGATACCTCACTAGTTAGTGAGTGAAGGATGAGCACAAGGTTCAATCATATTTGAATCAAACAGTTGATGTTTGGGAATGGAATTGGGATGGGGTATCAATGTAATTGAAGATAGGATTACCACGTACGTCTAGGAGAAAGTTACCATCTAAGTGATTGTTGATCGTCTCCACAAGTCATCCCACTTCTTATCTATTTATGAGCACAGTTCACGTAATTGCATGGGATGCCTCTATGTTCAGGATTTAATTTAACACCATAGAGTTCACCCGATGATATTTTAAGACCACGATGCTCAGTTTACATACCTGTAGTGAATGGGATTTCAGGAGACATTTGGAACATAGAAATTCTTCACCACAACGATTCCTTCATAAGTGAATGAAGAAAATGAGAGGACAATTTATGTTATTGAGTACATGATATCGGTTTTCATCCTAAATATTGGATGTAGTTGGGAGGATCACCTATCTATGGTTTTTTTGTACAACAGCTATTACCATAAAACCTTTGGTATGGAAACATTCATCGAATTTTATGTGCAACCCTAATGGTATCCAAATTTCTGGATAGAAATTGGAGATTTAGCACTCATGGGCCCGTACTTGGTGCATGTGACTTTTGAGAAAATGCAAGTCATCCAGGAGTAAATGAAGACTGCAGAGATCCAACTTAATGCTTATTATCCCGGACGATGGAGCCCTTTGGAGTTCGAGGAGGGAGACCGTGTGTTCCTTCAGAACTCTCATTGATGTTGTATATAAAGATTTGGACAAGGAAGAAAGATATATCTGATGATCATTGAACATTTTGTGATATTATATAGAGTTAGTGAGGTGTCATACAACTTGGTTCAAACCATTTAGTAATAGTGGTTGCTTTATTTTGACGATGGGGAGTCTTTTTCTATGTACCCACTATAGATCAATGATCAATATGAGAGGAACCTTAATGGTTGATCGATTCCTCTAGTTAAAATTTGATGGTAGAACAAGAATCTCTTTTAGAGAACATGGGAGCCAGACGCAATGATTCATTATCATTACCATCAATTGATTGTATGCCCATTTTTTGGGTTTCATAGATGTAATTCCGCATGGTTAGGATAATTTAATGTAATATAGTTTCAATTATTATAAATGAATATTATATGAAATTATTTTCAGTCTAGGAAGAAATATTGAATGTGATTCTGAGGACCGAAATGCTAGCAACTTTTCCATGAAAAATATTAATATTAAAACTAGCATTCACACATTATGTTCATAAAAAAGTGGAATATCATATAAAAGGATGTTTGGATCAGAAAATATAAGGGAAACATTTCGTTCAATGAAATGACATTACCATAGGTAGATCCTCATATTATATTGTACAGATCAACTATGGAATTTAGTTTTCGGAATTTTAATAAATAAAATAAATTGTTAATTTATTTTATTTATTATGTTTCACTGACACAGAGACATTATTTTTTAAATTATCCTTAAAGAAAGAGTTAAAGGGTTTTCCACATTACCCAATAAAGTCCTGGAAAATCAGTAGTGAAATTGTAGGACTCTCTCAATGGATAACATTGATTGGGATTCAAATCAGAAATCGAAGGATGTTGTTTTTGATGGATCTCCCTAATAATGATGACGTGACTATCGAGTTTCATCATTTTACAATCCAACTTTGATGTAGAGATTTGTTCCTTAATTTTCAATCCACAATTCAAGAATTAATGTAAAATGTGGTTCAAGCAAAGAATATGTTTTCCCATCGTTCTATCATTAGGGCGTCATGGGAATATTTGCGTGAAATCATTAGGGGATGGGTTATTCACACTTGAGTCTTCTTTTGTATTTATAATGGTAATTGATGGCGGTCATCATGACCAATGGTCAATATTCATTACTCATGGAGTACAATATGCTTTTCATAACCATGTTATTGGTGTTAATCACCATTGAACCCTCATAGAAACAAATAAGAATTTCGGGAGGCTTCAAACAAGATCAGACCCTCAGATTAGAGGCAATTTGATCAATGTAGCCTCAACATGGTAGAACAGATCACAAAGAACATGTATCAACAATTGAGACAAATTAAGAGCATAAATGGATCCCCAATGGTATGGAGATGTTTCCACAAGTGCATTGGAATTGACCATGTGTAGAAGGTGGCACACAGTAGATGTTAAGTGTGTCGGTACAGATGGCATTAACTTTGTGGGGCGACAACAGTGCCTTCTAGTGGGGCATCATCTCTTGCAGTTGCGGTGTGCCGCAAGGGGGGATCTAGCGATGTGTCCACGTACACGTCCGAGAGGATGTCGGTACACCGAGTTAGGGGAAAGGCCCTTGGGAATGTATATATAGTGGGTAGATAGCCTAGGGTAGTGGGGAACACAGATGAGATGGGCTTCCTGCCGCGGACATGACTCACCTATGAGAATTTATGCTTGACCAGAGGAGTCGGGCAACCCTAGTGGACCAATGGGACATACCAAGTGGTCACATAGGCCATGGTTTATTTTACATAGCTATCCAAGCTAGTTCGGTCCACATTGGTCAAGAAAAGGTTAGTTCAGGTCCGGTGGGCTGGGTCCACATGGGCGCCGGTTGGGCCATGTAGGAGGGGTGAGATCGAACCAGAGCTGAAATGATTTAAAAAAATCCTTAACATTCAGACCATGTTTCTGTTTAATGATCCACAAAAATAATTGGGAACTTACAATGAGGCTATACTTTTGTGATATATTACTTGTGGTTTTTTATATGTTTTCATTTATCCTAATGACTTGACTAGTAGATTGTCCTGAAACGGGAACACTACTAGAGGAATCTTGTGGATTATTGTGACATTGATGCCTCAATACTCTCTTATAATACATGAATTACTACTAATAAATGTATTTCCAAGACAACATGTATTTCTTAGAAAATCATGCCAAATGGGTCTATGTGTCTCATTGGGACTATGTGGCTTATTGATATTGGGTATTTTTTGAATTACGTCAAATGATCCTGTTTTGTGTTCAATGGACTTATTCTTGTGTAGGATGACTATACTATTTATTTATTTATAGTTAATTTTTTGTGGTATAAATTTATTTTTTCATAGTGGTATTCCATTGTGGATTTGAGTAATTTAATATGTATTTTTTACTCAACCATGCACAGAATTTTCCGACACTGGTCTTGTCTTCTGCAGACAATCGATGATATATTGGAGTCCTAGGTAGAAAAGGACTAGGTGGTTCTTAGAGAGACAATATAATTGTTTTTTTATCTTATAGATTCAGATAGTTATCCCGTAACATTCCATTTAGATAGGGGTTTCTACGGATTAGTTTTTAGAACATTTGAATTCACTTTTATAGATTCTTTGTTTTTATGGGATTATATTCTAGAACTATTTACTTTCTAGTTTAATACAATCATACTCTGTGATTGGTATCATACTGTATTCATTCAATGTTCATGTAGTTTTTTTGATGTATCCCTAATTATTTCATCAGACCTGGGAATTTCTAAAATTACATAGGAAAATGCCTCCCATTTTTGGATATTCCTATGTAGTGATAGTAACAATCCCTTGGCCTATTGGGCATGATCATGGTGTTGTTACAACACAAGCCCGTCTGGGACAGGTCATGATAGATTTTTTCATTTCCTAGTTCATGAAAACTGGCCATATTGCACACCTAATATGAAACATGTAGGGGATGATATTATGATTACTATCATTTTGACTACAAAAAGATTTTAATGAATTGAAAATATATAAATAATAAAAGAAACTATGATTGTAATTATGATATTAATAATGAATAATTTTTTAATTTGTGATATTTGTAAAACCTATTTTAGAATTATACATTATGATTTTGTGTTCATAAAATTTTGCAAAAATTATATAGATGTAATTTTTTTGATACAAAACATTGAATAAATAATTGGTTCAACACTCATGTACAATATAGAATTTCCATGTTGAATAATCCAATATAGTTGGTATTGGAACTAATTGGATCATGGATAATTTATTGTTGCTTATTTATGATATGATGAAAAATCAGTCACAAATGGTGAACCCAATTATTATTATGTGTGATTATACTAAAATGGATCATTTTATGTTGAAGAATCCTTGTCATATTATATTACATCAATTATTTCGGTTATAGAGCAATGTATTAAGTACCGTGAAATGATATTTCGATCCCCATGATGTGATTAAAAGGGAATTATTACACAGTATTGTATTTTATCAAGGTGTTTGTATATCAATTGTGGTCATTAAACCAGAATAATACCGATAATTATGAAATATAAAATATGGAATGGTGGGATTTTAATGAAATATTATATTGAAAATATTTACCTCACGTGAAATTTAACTGATATTAGGGAAAGTAACTTATCATAAATAAAATAAAATAACCATGGATTATGGTCTATGAGTATAAATTGATATGATTGAATTTTGTTTCTAAATATTACATAAAAGTTAATAAATTCATGATTCACCACTTCACTAATGGGATTAATCCATGTCTTTGAATTAATATGGTCTCTTAATCATTGCCAACATATATTGAAATTGTTTTTTTTTCACCATAAAAATGGAGAATTATTTACCTATATCCTATATAATAACGCTGAATCAACAGGAAAGTGGACATCTAAACACTATGGACATGGGAATTTTTATAATCTGTAAAAGAAAATGAAATATTTTCCATAATGTGAAAATTGTCTGAATAATCATTGTAGGAAGTTTTTTAATTGCATTGGATTTTTTATACGTGTATTGATAAGGGTGATTTTGGAATTGAATTCAAGGGGAGAATAAATTAAATTGGGTCTAGTGATTGTGTTGTATGTAAAATAGACTTTATTCAATACAATTATCATTGTGTTAAGGGAAGACACAAAAAATGAGGCTGAAGATAGAAGGCCAAGTATATGTGATCACTACAGCTGAGGTAAAAGTTCCCAATGGTGTGGCAGTTGATTATATTATCATATAATCATATTTATCTATTTATGTATTTGAATTTTGATATATTTATTCAATTATATCTTCCATTTATGTCATGTATATAATATTTATTCCAAGAAAATTAATAATGTATTTTAGAGTCAAAACACCCATTTGAAGTCTCATGACAACAATGTTTTTTCAGGTAGTGCACATTATGTAACATCTTCATACGCAGTTTGTATACTTCATTATCATACCTATGGTTGAATTTTATAAAACAGTTCGTATTTATTTTCATTCAACATAGGATGATAAAATATATTGTAAATATTAGGAAATTCAAACTCAGGATGTAAATGAATAATTGATAATCATTAGATTTGAGACATCATTTTCCGAGTCATGTGTAGATCCAACTCGTATATCTATTCAGAATGATATATCTGGGGAAGAAGATAAAAAAAATTAATTAAAGGGAAATATATAATTTTTAGGTACTTATTTGACTGGAATATAATAATTCATTTCATGTGGAATTTCTTGGGCATCCACCGGATTGTGAATTTTAGTTTTCGTTGGATTTATTCTCAAATGCATGATATGTATAAATCAATCCCTTTAGAAAGGACATTGTGGTGTAAGGGGAGATTGAAATACTACTAGATGTGTACTTTTGATAATGTGTTTATATTACCTAGTGGTTCACCCTGTGGTGCACCATATATTATCATTAAGTAGATTTATTGATCAAAGATCCTACCTATTGACCAATAAGGATTCAATTCCATTAAAATAGAGGACAATTTTCCTCTTCCTCACATTGATGTACCATTCCATTAACTTCAAAGGGATCAATATTTTTTTATCATTAAATTTCATTATGGGTTAAATAATTTTTTTGTAAATAATAATTAAATTTGGAAGAAATAATTATGAATGATCTATTTAAATATTGAGATTATAGAAATTCAAGTTGGATTAACTAATGATCCCAGTTTTTTATGGTTCTAAATAAAAGTTTATTCAAGGAATATCTTGTTATTTTTTTATATTCAATGTTGTTCTACTGTTTTTTTAATAAAATATATGTGGTCTATGTGAATCATAGATAAATAATTCTTGAGACCTATAGTAGAATAGAGTAATATGATAAATTAATAACGTTTTTGTTTTTCTTCATACATTATCCATTCATAACCATATTGTCTCCATGGGTGCAATCTCAATTGAACCATGAAATACCAAGGTTGCCAACGAATTTCCCACACCCAAAAACATAAGTAAATTATATATTTTTATTGTTTTCCCATAATACTCTATGTTATTCATTATGAATTCTTCCCATATGGAAACCTGGTTAACCATGTATACACCATAATGGGTCAATTTATTTGGGCACGGGAATGTGAATAATTTTTAGAAGAATTTATGATGATATTAATCAATGATCCATTCTTCATTTCACCATTATTAATTGAAGGATTTTTTAAATATAGTGATGCAAAAATGAATGGATAGGGTTGTGTCCTTTGGAAAAATGATAACATTTTTACACATGAATCAAGGAAGGTAATGAATAATGAGTAGAACTATACAACCAATAATCTTGAGTTGGGATCTATATTAAATTATTTAATGATATGGTGAAAATTCATCTTTAGATAATGATATGTGATATACACCAACCACCACACCCAAAAATAGAATTTTCTCATAATTATATTAATAAAAGGCTATGATGATGGCAAGATCTAGTCGGGGATTATGATTTCACTATACAGTACCACCCAAAGAAGTTAATTAAGGAACTTTATTAAATGATAACGAAATATCCTGGGGTTCTAAACCCAATGAGTATTTTTATGGATACTATGTTCGTTGATCATTTAATGATGGATATCTGACTAGTTAATGAAATTGAGACATAAAACCATTTTAAATGGTTGAGAAACCATTTGTATTAAAAATTTAGTAATTTATTAACAATATGATGAGAATTTTCTAAAAAAAATAAAGATGTCTGTTAAGGGATGTTGGAAGAAAATGTTTTTGAATAAGGCATCCTAAAATGTGGGAAACATTTTTGTGTATGATAAATACCTAATGATATACAATAACTGTAACATGATTCACATATATTTATTTTCCAAATAGACCAATGTATATCTATGATGTATATGAAATTGGGGGAACATTTTTGATAGGATAACATCAAGTTGGAAATTTCTGATTATGGGTTATGATTTACAGTTTTGTAATAGGTTATGATTAGGAGACAACATCCCAGTGGTGTCATGAAACATTTTATTATTACTATTTGTAAATGGGACACAATTACTATGGAATTTTAAATAGGAATATTGAATATTTATACAAGGAATGATGTATTTTGGGGTTTGATGCTCACCTATCCAAAATTGTACATTTTCACACTATTAAAAATGCATTAATTCATGATATCCAAACATGTTTTAATGATAAGGATGCCAAATTACTATATGGTACAATGGTATTAAATTTTTATGTTTATTATACACGTTTTACATCAAAATATTGTAATATTCTTCAGAATTATAATGTTCATTGTTTCATTTAGAACTATCTAACATCCTCAAACTGATTAATAGTTTTTAAGCACTATTCAAATTTTATAAAACATGTTGAGGTTGTTATAAAATTATATTAAGATACGTGCAGAATTAATTTAACATTTTTATTATTTTGCTACAAAAAATGTTTCTATTGATCTCTACACATGGAACCGTATGATTTGTTATATAGAAAGAGATGTTGTACTCCAACCTATTTGGATGAAGTTGGTAAATCCAAACTTGTAGGCCTAGAACATGATGAAGATAAGATGAAAAGGTTAAATACTATTCTGGACTAGATTAAGGATGATCAAATTAGTAAAAATTCTCATTCTAACAATTGAATGAATTATTGGGAATGTCATGTGGTAGATTGTTTTTTCTTAAATTCTTTGACATGGATGAATGTCATTAGGTTTGTTGTGAAGGGAATCTATGCCCTTTATTGTCACAATCCAACCATAATATATGATAATACCAATAACCCAAGAACCTCAACTCCATTGGCCGAGGGATGACCACCAGCACTGAAGGAACCACTAATATTGGTAGTATTTTTCCATGAAATCTCTATGAAAATGAGAAACTGTATCAAATAAAAATTGGAGAGGAAAATGTATTAAAAAGAATCAACATCTTGAATGTTTAATATTAATTAAATTCTTCTTGGGGGAATATGATTATTACATTGAAAATAGAAAAATAATGGAAAAAGATACATGGACAACAAGAAATATTTCCCGACCAGAAAACACTAGAATGAAAAATACTAAGAGATCACATCGACTAGTATACAAGGTATGACCACCATACATTACCCAAGGCACCAAGTATCCCTATGGTCCTCTAAAGTCAAATAAAACTGTTTATCATCAGCATTAGACAAGACATATGTCGCAAATTCCCATGTGATGGTGAATATATACATACCTAGATGGATGAACTAAAAGCTAAAATTGGAATATGTAAGATACACAAATGAAATAGAAATATAGTATATAATAATAAGTTGAAGCTCAACCACATAAATAGAATGTGTAACACCATCCAATCACCCGTGGATCAACATGGTTTTTAGATGGACTACACATCATGTCTCTTCCAGCCGTATTAGGATTATAACCTCATCTATTAATGATAATATAAACACAGAAATCGCATGGAAAAAGCAATATGTGTTCACAACCCATGGTAGGAGAGTAACCAAATTCAAATTTTTGGATACTAATATATATATATATATATATATATATTATCAGAATAAATAATCCCCATCTAGAGTGTAAGTAGATAATTATCTTCTGTCCTCATTTAGGAAAAAGAATCTCAAACAGTTATAGAAGGCCATCAATGATTCCCATCATCTCTCGAATCAACCCAAAAGTAACTATCTGGAGGTCCAAACCATTCTATTTTTTCAAGCATCCATTTGGTAACAATATCCTATAGGTGACCATTTCTCTACTAAATTAGTAAGGTTCCACTTTGTACATATTTTTTGTCTACCCACTCCCTTATTGGTCAGTGGTTCCACTCTAGTGTCACGAGGGCCTTCTTAATATCCGAGAGGGGTTACACTATATATATATATATATATATATTTAATACCTATAAGTTTATGTGTAATGGGGGTTCTTCTCTATTCCCTTGAGGACTGACTCCATATATTATAAGGGGCTCCACTCAGTTAGTATTTTTATATGACATACTCTATAATGCACCAGGGGATTCAAATATTATGTCATGATGACTAATTACGTTTATGATGTGGGGTTCCACTATGTAGGTGGAGGTCCTAGTACCAAGATGATGGGGGGGGGGTGGTTCAATCTAGTGTCACATGTTATCATGTCCCAGATTAGCTTCGTCATCTAGTTCCACCTAAATAATCTCCATTCCTATAAAATTTCATATCATATCCAAAAATCCTCGTTAAAGGACACCATAAAATTCTAGGTGGAAAATTGTCAATATAAGCTACCTATGGGCCAAAATCAATTTTCATAATATGTTGATATTGAATATTTTTGTTTCCTAAAAAGGATCCAATGGTTACATGACGTGTTAGGGAATCCACACAGCATGTTGTCCCACTCTATCACATGGTCATATCTCTATCGGTTCAAGGATCTCCAATAGTGTTGGTTTAAACATAATTTACAATATCATCATGGTTTAACCAACCAACTTAGGGTCACACCCATGTGGTTGGTCAGGTTTTCTTATCCTTATCGTGTCCCTGTAATTTAGCACATGCATTCCAGGTCATTACCCGGATTATTTTCATTTATAGTACACCCAGAGTCTGCTTTAACAACATAAAATTTCGTGTAATGGTGAAAACTATCATATGATATTTATAATTCACTAAATCTCTAGCTTCTACAGCCAAGGACTAGCACGCTATTTTTTCTTAGAACTTCATTTCATGCAGTCAATTTTTTCAATATCATAGTTACTTACAGATGAAACAAATTTTTTGTCTTCTACCACATATATGGAATCCCCTTGCAATTAAAATTTTGTATATAGTCACTATTGGTCATTTTTGGCCATCAGAATGATAAAAATTGTAATCCACTCATATTGATTATCCATTGGTCTTCCTATACGCTTCAATTTTTATGTCATTCATGATTTAGCATCTGATATTTAAAAATATATCATATCTAATATACATATGTATAATATTCCATTGTTTTTCTATCCTTCCATTTCATATGGATCCATTGTGATTATAGGGGTCCTATTGGGGCGGGCACAACCCAAAAATGTCAAATATCGACCACAGGGTCCAATAGGTAAAGAAGGTGAACAACCCATGGTTAAAAAACACAAAAACAATTGTTTAACCAGTGTTTGAAATTAATTCATGACCATATAACATAAAGGGGATATACTTGTTATAAAAAAATATATCAATGTAATTTCAATCAGATGTAGGACACAAAGGACAAAATTATAAAACATCACAGCTAAGAAGATGATATTTATCAATAAATGTAATGAATAAGGGAATAAACAATGAATGTATGATTCCTAGAAAGATAATTCATTGTTCTTAGTTGAATAATGTTCTCACAAAATAATGTAAGAAGTCTATGTTTATGTTGTATCATGATATACTCCAATTGAGAGATCCATCATCATCAAAAGTTGAGTTTCCAATGATAGAAGGAAGAATGACATGCAATAAACCAAGGGTTTATAAAAAAAACTATGGAAACTTTTTCATAGCGGAGATGATATAGAAAATCATTTTAAGACAATTTAATTATGTAATTATATTAATTTAATTAATCAACTAACAAAATTCAATTCCATGGTGTGTGATTTTCGAACACTGTATTACAACATATTTTATGTAGTGCCTATGTTAAACAATGAATTCTAGACTGTATTGTTATCAAATATTTATGGTTCAATAATATAGCTAAGTGATAAATAATTTTCAATATAAAACATACAGAATGTAATATATAATATATTTAATTTGATTATAAAATTATTTCTTATAACACTGGCCTATAGAATTTCATGACATCTCATCCCATGGTTATAGAAATATATATAGAATAGAATAAAATTCATTCAATAAAAATCTTGGTCTCTATAATATTCCATCATTCAATATTTTCAACCATGAAAAGACTAGCTAACAAAATCGTGGTATTCTAATTGTGAATCTGAAGATCCCTCTCCCAGTATCTCTCTGGTTTTATCTTGTGCTAGCACAACATGCAAACCAAGGGTATAGTCCATCCACACGAGGTCATCTATTTTCAATCCTCAACTTCAAATAGGTTAACCACAATAGTGTTTATATTATCAATGAATAAAATACCCTAGTAGATTATGTTCTTATAGTCATACATGTATCTCCTCAGATGCTCTACATGGATGACATTAAGAACCTAATTTATATATATTCTAGGAAGAGGAAGCAAGAATCCCCTCCAATAATCTAAATAATCTAAAAGATCCCAATGGACATCAAGTATATCATTCCTCCCTCAACAAAACTTTTAAAGCCTCTTTATGGTGAGATAAATAGATAAACAAAGACTCCCTTATCCAATGCCATAGGCATATGAAACTATTATTTGTAATATTGTTTTCCCACTATGAGCTCTCCTCATCCACCCAGAGAAGACATGTACCTTCTCTAACATCACCAAAATTTCCTCTAGACCCCCATTATATGTCTCTCTTGTCTTTTTCCGACTTACGGTTGACATATAGGGTCTCCCATATAGGACCTCACAAGGTTTTATACCTTTTTTATTGTGTAATATAATTTTTTATGAAAAAATTTAAAGGCTATGATATCCTACTAGTCATGAATGAAGTATAACATTCAATTCCTTGTCATATCAAGTAAATAATAAATTGAAAATTTGGGAAGGCCTTCATCAATCAGTGTATACCGTTAATCATCCTCATTATAATATAGAATTCCTCAAACAGTCCCATCCAAAACTATGATTTGATCCACACATCACAATCAGATATAACCATTGAGGGATCCCCATGTAGGCGAAGGATCTCCCATAAAAACAACTTACACAAACTCTCTACCGATCTATTCTCCATCATAAAAATGAAGTATGATATCATGATGATTCGGTAAACTATAACCCAAATGGAATCATGGAGCTTCTCTATCGATGTATTTTCTATCACAATGTCTAGAGATATGCCATCTCACATCCACTTCGTGATCTCATGGTGCTGGAAAAAAACCACAATAATTGGGTGTTCATTCTTCTCCTTCTAATAGTTGAGGCACCAATAGATGAAATGATAAATACATCATAACATTATTGACTTAAAAAAACCCTTGGGGGTCTTTTTATATCAATATACCACAATGATAATCAACTATTGGAGAAGTGTATTACTCTCGCATCACTTAATCCCTCATCATGTCTGGGACCACAATCCATCACCGAGAAAGAATGAAAAGATTACCCCAATTAGCATATCCACCATGTGAATTCTTCATATATATATATTCATATAATACCTCACCATCATTGTCTCCCAAATAGGATTCGCTCACATACTGATTAATGGGCTGTGTAATAAAAATTCAGTAGAAAAAAGTTCCACCATCCGACATTATTTGTGCAAGCTACAAGGAAACCAACTACTAAGAAGAAACCTGCAACATGTGATATTGTGACATATTGTTATGTTAATCTACAAAAATTTAAATTCTCTATAGAATACGCTTTCTCGATGTCATATTCCAAAAAGAACGCCAATAACTTCTACTACAATTATGTTTAATTCTCTCCTTCTAAATATGTTCACTAGACTATTATGATCTATGTAAACAACAAAGTTCTCCCCAAAAGTTTTTCCATTCATTTAATTAGGTCTATGAATACCCCTATTAGATCCAGGATGTGATTATTGCAGTTTAACGTTTGGTGTATCAACTTCATCGACCCATATGTGATAATTTCTGACCTCTCCATCAACCAAAAAAATTAAAATGGATCATGAGGGAGCGTAACAAACTACGTACACCATGAACATGTCTAACATTTTCAACATAGGGGAACTCAACAAACATATCCTTATCTTCAATGATTCCCTCTATAACTGCTTAGTCTAGGTAAAAGACAACTAGTTACATGTTTGGGTAGTTAAAGTGGTTGTAGTCCTTGATATGTATGTCAGAAAACACATGTAATACCCAACCAAGACATTAAAAGATTGATCCAATAATTCTATCTTAGGTGCATCTCAATAAATAACTTCATAAATATTGTATCGGTGTACAACTAAACCATTATCATAAATGACATACCCCAGTAAGTGAACCTTGTGAATCCAAATTTTATAGTTTAATAGATTTCCCTAATTTCAGTGCATTCAAAGAAAATCTATAAGCCTTGTCAATTTATTTTGATGTTCCTCCATTATAGTATTGTGTTTGAGTATGTTTTTAATGAAGAAAAACAAAAACGAGACCATTTATGGCATAATTATCCATTTTATCGAAGACATAAACATTTCTGAGAAAGTATTCACACATAATGGAATGAATAAGAAAATATAGTGTCCGTAGCAGCATTAGAATAAATGATTTAGAATATCAACATCCTGAACCATGGAGCCGTGGTATCCAAAGCAGAGATCGACTTTTGAAAATCATATCAACTATTGAAATTGGTGAAATAGGATTTCAATCGTCAGGATGGGGTACTAATACTTTATCATGACCCACTTCATGCATTGACAATCCATGTAAAGCAAAATTATCCCAAAAACATTTTTCACAAACAACACAGGAGATTCCCATTGTGGAAAACTTAGCCTAAAGAAACACATCCCTTTATGGTCCTCTAACTCCTCCAAAGGAACCATCCAATATTACATAGATGATATTTGAGATTTCCTATAATGAGTTTTGATTAAAAAACACAATTTCACAGCATGGATGTAATCTCAAAACGAAATCATATACTTCGTCCATAATATCATCAACATATGATGGAATAAAATTTCTTGAAGTTCCTTATGCACCTATGGATATACTCTTGAACTTATTTGTGATGGGTTTCAAATTCCTTTTTACAAAACACACTTACCCCACACTGAGATCTCTCATTCCTAAAAAGGTGAGTCTTGTCCCATAATGACAATGGGATATGAATATTCTATATAGACATTATATATGGAATCACACAATCGAATAAAAAAATTCATATCCATGATAACATAATGTGATTCAATTTTTATGGATCAAAGGTCTCACATGTTTGTATCTCTACTATGTGATAGATCTCACTACTGGTAGATAAAAGACACAAAAGAAGTTTTTCATGTTGAAACTTCAAGATAATGAAACTGAGCTTGAACATAAAATGTGAAACCTGACACTCTCACTATTAGTATAGAGATGAAGGAATGAATTTAAGCTACGTCGACAGACATATATTAATGTATATAAAAAACATATATTAAACATATGGTCATGTTAGGAAGTGTTTGGGCATAATCCTCAACTGCCAACATCTATCTATGAATATGAATTCAATCCTGATGAGTCTGATAAGGGACACATTATGGTGGTTTTTTAAAGACACCATCATTTCATACACAACCCCCATATCCACCACCATAAATTCTATATCTACCTCTGTGGGGCCTCTATGCCCTCCCTATGGAGATCAATGATCATAACATTATCTCTATTGTGGTAGTCTATTAGTTTCTATCTTGTGATCCTTGATACTTCGGGTTTGGTATTCCAATGCCATCTGACCCCGATCATCAAAAGGGTATCTTCATACATCAATGGTATTCCCCAGTCATTTGGCCTTCCACTAGCCATGTTCATGAGCCTGATCACAAGGAGGTCCCTTTTGTCGAGATCCTATCATATGGTTCTTGATATGTACTAGAGATGACTCAACACTATCATAACAACTGCAAGATCCAATTGTCATGCATATCTATTAATGTATTATATTAGTCACTTGTTCACTCTTCAACACCCTAGTATTGGTGGGGATGCATAAGGGAAACACGTTGGATGAAATATTTCTGTAGACTCCTTACTCAAACATCCATTCTCTAATGTATCTATCTCAAATAATGTCTAGGGAGTACCTAGAAAGGTAAACAAACCTCATTGTATACTCACACATTATCATCACTCCCAAATGATAATACATAATCTTTGAAACCCTAATGAAGATCATAAAATATTTCTAGTAACCAATATGGAATAACATATTTTGTTAGTCAATGATCATGTCAAATTATCTTGCATCAAGGTTACTATACTCTACCAATGCATAATTGATCTATGGAAAAGGTGTAGCTACTAGAATAACCCCAAGATCTATAAATTCCTTGATCAGATTGAACATAAATACCCCCAAATTTTGACAATCCTCTATTATCTTTGTATTTTAGTCACTATGGAACATTAATAAACACATGATCTTAAACTGACATAGTATTTTAATATTTCACACATCCTCATTCTTCAATGATGGTATATTCTTCTATTCAATTTGTAGGGTTGAAAATACCATCCCACCTAGAGGATGAATATCATGGGGTGGACCCTGAACTAATACGTCATTTATCATATGATCATCATCATGAAATGTAACTGGTATCCTAGATTGTTGTCATCATGGAGGAATCCTTAACATTATCAAGATATACTACAATCTGGTGAGAACACACAAATAGAAATATGAATATATAATGGGGAGATGACTCATTATGTATAGTCAATGAATTATTCATATTTGATACATATACCATTATTCCATGATTCCAATTCCATGATATACAAGGTCAACAAGTAGGTACTCTATTTCATGGTGAACGGATACGCTGAAATCCTATAATATAATTAGTTTCCCTATCATGAGAGTCACACTCAAAAAATGTAGAAATTTTATCCCTAATCCAAACCAAATACTCCTATGTACTCTACTCGAGACAAAAACCCATGGATTGAACCTATCCTTGATATCAATTTATCAAAACTTGACCCTTATCAGCACTTGATCCACAACAACTCCAGGTTTGACTCTAGAGGAAAATGGATGAAAAAATGTGAAAAGTGAATAATTATCCCTAGGACAGAAATTACGGGAATTTTTTTTGAAAAAACATATCTATATC
The DNA here is from genome assembly GCA_963277665.1 of Viscum album. Lineage (NCBI taxonomy): Eukaryota > Viridiplantae > Streptophyta > Magnoliopsida > Santalales > Viscaceae > Viscum > Viscum album. Next base: position 195,230,660 of record OY728121.1, on the reverse strand, counting down.
AATGCTAATGTGAATTGGGAAATAATTAAAAATGTAACACCCTGACCCAAATTACCCACAGTCGGTGCATTATTTTAATACATTTGGATGATTACTAGAAATCATGTCCCGAAGGACGGATCAGTTTACCAGTCTTGGGTAATACATTACATACATGAATGATACATTACACTTTAAGACATACAAACCAACATAAATAATCCTTTATGAATTCCGTTATTCCCTTGGCTTAACCCTGCATATCAATCACAATACACTTCATGGAATCGTGGGAAAAATAAAACATGCAAAGGGGTGAACTCAAATGCTCAGTAAGGGTAAGCAATATTGCAGATACTTTCATAAATAAGAATAAACATTTAAGGAAATTTATAACTAAAAAAATCATTTTAAGCATGAAATTCAGCATAATATGGAAAAAATAAAATGAAATAATTCCATTTACTTATTCACATGTATACTATAATAGTTGAATAATCACATGCAATATCACTAACCATTTTCATAATGATTGAATGTACAATGGCTTACTATCATAACCACATAGTCAAGGCCTTGTGTAAAGACTAAAAATAAGATTTTGTCAAGGCCTTGTTCCAAGACACTAGTTTGTCTCATGAGACTAACCAATGCATCGAGGAGCTATAGTGGGCTCCACTCATCACTTACTAAGTTTAATGCATTCCTCATGTGAAAAGGTTTAAACATAACATAATCATTCGTATTAAAACTAGCATACGAAATGTCAATACTTTACCCATAAACCAATAATGGTAGAAAAATAACACATCTATAGTCAAACATATCACAAATCCTTGAATATAATATGGTAGATATGTATCATGATAAATCAACTTCAAAACATGTTTAAAATCCAATAAAGGATTTTGACATAGATGAAAATGATTTGTAAAACTCTTTGAGAGAAATACCCATTTTCATGAAAAAATTTAAAAGTCACACAATTTAGAAAGGAAGAAATTTAAAAACATTTTTCAATCAAAGTGACACATAAAACTTTGAAACTTAATAAAGTAATTAACATTTAATAAACATTCATGTACATATAAATAAATCCGTAAAACCATTTTGAAAACATGTTCATTAATGAGAACGATTTAGAAGAATAAATATTTAAAACATTTAAAATGATGTTTTAGTAAAAATCCCCTTAAAAATAATCCCTTTGTTAACTCTTTTATGAATCATGTACATGGATAATTAATATGTCCCAGTAGATACTTACGTAAAAACCACCTCAGATAATAAAGAGATTGTGAAATTAACCCTTACCAATTTGGTAACTTTCGAAACATACACCCCATAAAAGATGTGTCATAAAATGAATATGTAAATAAAAATAAATTAATTTTTATTACACAAATAATACAATTATGGGCAGTACATACACCGCACAAAAGGTAATAGTGGGAATATGGTATGAATCTCACGAGAATAAAGAGTGAGATGAAAACAACTTACCTTGCACTTTCCTTTGGTTGAGGTTACATTTAACCTCCAGTATGAAGATCATAATATGTTATTAAGGTATAAAGAAACTATATTTATATTTATGATATCATATATGATTCATTTATTACTTTATACTACCCATTTAATAATAATTTACATATTAAATTAACATTTCGGGTAAAAATCGCTTTATTTATCTTACGTTTTTTAACTTGTTACTCTTGATTGTATCACTTAGATCATGATGTAAGTACTTCCAGAATATAATACATGATTTATATATCATATATATTTAGAATATAAATATGTATAATAGGCATATATATGAAATAAAAAAACACCGTTTATGGAGACGGTAGTCCGTACGTACACATAAATGTTGTTTCTATTTTCATATCGTATTGAACGAAACTAAGTGAATAAGATATATGTAAGTACATATATATATATATATATATAATTTAGAATTATTATGTCATTTATTACATACTTATTAGTAATATATATTTTTATAATAGTCTAGGAATGGTGAATGTGGAAATGAATCTGATCGCGTCGTGGAGACGGAAATCCGTACGTACGCACGAGCAACAATATCATTTCCTTAAAGGTGTGGAATTGGATGGTATATTAATTCCAAAACGACATTATCATGTTATTTTCATTATTTATATACATATTAATCATCATTATATCCATCCAAATAACAAAGTGTTGAATAACTAATTTCACCATAGTGTGGAGACGGTAAGTCGTACGTTCGCACACATGGTGACATTATCATTCATAAAATGGATAGGATAATGAATATAGTTGTGAAATATATATAATAACATCAAAGTATATATAATATACTAGATTTATTATTTTATAATTTAAAAAACATAGAATGAGTAAGTGGTATAATTCAAGATCATGAAAGAGGGTGGTGAAATCATTACCTCTTCTTTGGGTTCTTCCTTTTCATTTGATCAAAAGGGATCCTTAAGTAGTATTTATGACCAAATTATGGCCACTAGGATGAAATGAGGTAATTTGGGAGGATATTTGGGAAGGGTTTGGCCGATACAAATGGCTTAGAAGGTGTTAAAGAGAGTGAAGGGTGAGTTCCCTTTTATAAGAGGGGGAGGGGTACCTTAGGAAAAACATAAACAATTATTTTATAAGAAATACATATTCTGTTTATAATGGCTCCAAATTGATTTATTGCGATTATAAGGAGGATATTGGCCTAAATACACTAAAAAATTGGTTTTAGATAGGTTTTGTTCACTTTATTAACCTTATCTTTTTGTTTTAACTCTTAGTTAATTAGTTTGACATTTACCATGTCTCTTTGTAATTTTATATTATATGGTTAATAAACTTACTATAAACTTCTAATATACCCCAATGTGGTCCATTAATGATACATATATCATTATATAATTCATTTGGCCTATCCTTGGATTTTTAGGAATATAATATCAATTAATAATATAATATTTGTTTTAAAACTCTTTTATGCCAATGTTGACACTATTGGGTATTTTGTTTTTGATAAATTCATAACAGCATTATTACTTCGAAATAAATTCATATAATAAATCCAAATATGTCATATTAACCTAGAAAATTATTTTAATTCATAAAAAGTCTCAAATTACATTTATTTTGGTATTTATAATATCAATTATCTTAATATTTCATTAATACGATAATTACTACGTCATCATTGTATCATAAATAAATTAAAATATTTAATGTCTAAAAATAATAAATAAAATAAAATTATTTTGGAAATATTTTTAGATTTCTAATTAATATTTATAATCTAATTTATCTTATATATAACCCTATATTAAAAATCATTTATTTATTAAACATTGATTTTAACTCTTTAACTCTTCATTGAATTAAATAATAATAATTGTCCTAATCTAATCAAAGTGGACCTAAATGATAAGATTTTGTTATTATGGTTGTTTTTGGTCTATATAAACTTGTCCAATAGAATTAGGACCTGTGTTAGGGTAATATTAATATCATTTTTACACTTTATTGCCCTATTTACTTTTAACCGTGGTAAATAAAAGTAAAAAGATACTCTTCACCAAAAAATTTTTTTATAATATTGAACAAAATTTTACCCATTGATATTAACAGTGACTCTCGGATTTTAGAAGTTCCACTTACATAAGAGGTAAAATTAAGTTTTATGTGAATTTTCAAATTATCCTAGGAGATGGGTAAAAGACGGTGGAAAGTTCAAAAAAAATTAATGTATCTAAAATTATTATAAACTGACCCCAATTTATTTCATTGAACTCATATAGGTATTATGTATCTATTTTGACATAAAATAAATACAAATAAAATATATAAATAATTAAATAAATAGTCAGTTTTAACCAATAACTTAGGGTTTTTCACTATTCTTAAAAAAATAAATGTTTTCAGAAAAATACAACAAATTCACCCAAATCCAATTTTGATATTCCAAATCCAAAAATGATGTCTATTTTTCCAAATTCAAAACATTTATGTTTCATTAATTAATTTAAAATTAATTCTTATTGTCAAAACAAATTGCGTGTTTTTAAAAAACAATAACTACCAAAAGATTGACACTTGTTTATGCATAATTTCAATGTGAAATTAATTTCAATGACCAACATTGGATTAAAGGGTAAAAATATAATAGAATTATACATCAAAAAAATTAAAATGTATAATTCAACACTATAAATTATTGTGATAAAAAATGATTTCTTCAGATAAAATATAGTATTTTTCACTATTCACCCAAATATGAATGTTATCAGAAAAACACCAAAAATTTATTGAAACTAAATTCTTATTTCCCGATTCTAAATAGGAAGATTATTTATCCAAATTTAATATATAAAAGATTCAAATATTGGATTTAAAAAGGGTTCTCCATTAAAAGTTGGTAAAAGTTTATAATTTGAAAAATAATTCTTTTATCTAAAAAAATGAATTTGTTCTTACATTATGTCTAAGAAATTAATAATATGGATTCTAAAATTATATGGATTATATAATGTTCAAAATTCTATTAATACTATTCATAACCACTTTTGAACAGCAAGTTTGGTAAGTCGTGATGTGCTTGAACTCAGTATTGCGTGTAGTGCATGTTGTTGCATTACATTGAAGAAATAACGTACTATGAAATATTGGGGTGTTTCATTCTCTCATACTTCAATAAATTTTTTCCTCACAATTTGAAATTGTTCTTAGAAAATTGAAGGATGAAAATAGAAAATTCCATTATGGGAAATCCCACATCAGAAATGGGGTTTATAAAATTTAGTCTTAATAAGAGGAAAAAGCGGGAAAGAAAAATTCACCACTAAATTAGTGATTCAGATAGAAGAACATTGGTTGCAATTGTAGACACATAATTGGAGGAAAATTGTAAATATTTATAGGAAGTTATTGAGTTCATCAATCATACACAATTATAGAATTGTGGGTCTCAAAGCCACCAATCTATGATGATTTAAAATACCATCGTAAGGTATTAGGATAACACATTTTTTGTTTTATGATGCCTTACCTAATGTTTATGAAATTATTTCATCATAGAATAAGATAATGAAATATATATATATATATACATGACAAGTATAGTTTCATCCTTCAACTAATTCCTACCAGAAACTCATCTTTCACTCCAAATGATTTCAAAAATAATTATATTTAGCCAAATCATATATGGTTCCAAAAAAATGAATTTATAATTCAATTGTCAGAATATTTTAAAAAAATACTAAATTATACAAACCAGTATATCACATAGTCCAGTTGTAGGTGATGCCCCATTTTCTCTCTTCAATTGTGGGTTCATGTCTCACGGCTTAGCCGGACGCGACGGGTTGCTGCCCAACCTCCGGGTTGTCCTTTTTATGGCAATCCAAAAATAACCTTAACAATAGTATCCAATTTAAAACATAATACATTCCATCCATTAGAATTATGTGAAATACTTATATCCAAACACTCCGTCCAAAATTTATAAGGAAGATAAACATAATTAGGATCATTTTTTCTAAGTAATAACATGTGAACGCCTTCATAATTTATTCTTTTTCAATATTGCAACATCCTGAATTACCAAAATTAGACATATCTTATTCCAAAAACACTACCTCATTATCAGTACCATAATAAGGATTACCTTTCCTTAAACCATGTATTTTCCAAAAAGTGTAGCTTACTATTATGTCACTTTACATAGAACCATATACTCTCAAATCGTCAATAAAATTGTACTGTAGTAAAATCATTATTTATCTCCATAATTCATGTAACTAATATAATATTGATACAACAGTCAAATGAAATAATTATATAATAACATCATAATAACCCTAGTATTTCTTCTTCATGTTTGGTAGTATCATAACATGATTATTTTCCAATAACATCATTTGAGGTATACTATTATGAAAGGGATATTGATTCACGTAGTGTCTCAAAGCCTTGCTGATGAAGCATTTTACATTTGAAAAAATTTTCTTACCCTCTCCATCATGTAGTTTGTTTCCTTTTTCTCCAACATATAACAACTCTCATTCCCATCAATCATTTACCAAGGTGATTCATTCCACATTTATCACATATTGGGAAATCCTTCATTCCCTTATTCCCTTTATCCATCTTTCTTTCTACCATCCTTTTATTCTCTTGCTTCCCTTCAAAGCCAGATGATTTAGGGAATTATTTACTAATCATATGATACTATTTATTCATATGATGATAATACGTGGGAGACTATTTCCTTTCTAAATGTTGGCATCATACCATGAACGATATGACCCTTCTTACTCTTTGGATCATACGTATTACATGAGTTCACATTCCTTCTACTGGGTGTCATTTCTATACATTGGCATACACTTGGTCAATTTATGAATTGCATCGAATAATTCCAAACGTGTCAAATTCCTACCATAAATTGAATGGTTTATGTATATAATCCATAAAAATATTTTCTTTGAGGAGTTATATACTATTAAATCCATCATAATGAATTGTAATGAAAATGAGAATTATCCTAAGCATATCCCCCAGGGTTAATGTATCCAAGAGTTCAACAATGCCCATTTTCGAGCACCAATTCCCATTCATGTCTAGATCGAAGCGGTGTGTTTGGGAATTACCCCTAGGTACATCTTTACTAGATCCACCTCTACCTGCTCGTATCCAGACATGGATGTATTTTCTTTGAAACTCACAAAATCTCAACATTAAAAATATTCTAGGATGTCATTCAATACTAATCCTCAAAGTCTATCTTAGGGTAATGTGTTTTAATCAGAGTTTATCTAAATCTAGTATCCATGGTTATTCCTAAACATTCTCTAGTACCAACTGTAACTCCCCAACCCCAATTACCAAGAGTCGATGAATTGTTTTAATACATTGGCATGATTACAAGAAATCAAGTCCCTAAGGACTGATCAGTTTAGCAGTCTTGGAAAATATATTTCATACATGAATGATACATTACATATTAATACATACAAAACAACATAAATAATCCTTTATGAACTCCATTATTCCCTTTGCTTAACCCTGCATATCAATCACAATACACTTCTTGGAATCCTGGGAAAAATAAAACATTGAAAGTGGTGAGCTCAAATGCTCATTAAGGGTAAGCAATACTGTGGAAACATTCATAAATAATCATAATCATTTAAGGCAACATATAACTAAAATAAAAGCCTTTTAAACTTGAACTTCCGCATAATATGGAAAAAATTAAATGAAATAATTCCACTTATTTATTCACATGGATATTCTACTAGTCAAATAATCACATTAAATATCACTAACCACATTCATAATGATGGAATGCATAATTCCAGACTATCATAACCACATAGTCAAGGCCTTGTGCCAAGACTAAAATAAGATTTTGTCAAGGCCTTGTGCCAAGACACTAGTTTGTCTCATTTGACCTACCGATGCATTGGGGAGCTATAGCGGGCTCCACATGTCACTTAATAAGTTCAATGAATTCCTCATATGAAAAGGTTTAAACATAAAATAAACCTTGGTATGAAAACTAACATACGAAATGTCAATACTTTACCAATAATCCAAGAATGGTATAAAAATAACACATCCATAGTCAAACATATCAGAAAACATTCAATAAAATATGGAATATGTGTATCATGTTAAATCAATTTCAAAAAATGTTTAAAATCCATTATTGGATCTTGACATAGATGAAAATGATTTGTAAAACTCATTGAGAGAAATACCCCTTTATCATGAAATAATTTAAAAGTCACACAATTTAGAAAGGAAGAAATTTAAAAAAAAATTAAATCAAAGTGTCCCATACCACTTTGAATCTTTTTAAAGGAATTAACAATTTAAAAACATTCATGTCCATATAAATAAATCCTTACAAACCAATTTCAAAAAAGGGGCCTTATTGAGAATTATTGAGAAGAATAAATAAGTAAAGCATTTAAAATTATGTTTTAGTAAAAAGTCCCTCAAAAATATTCCCTTTGAAAACACTTTAATGAAACATGTACATGGATAATAAATATGTCCTAGTAGATATGTTCATAAAAACAACCTTGGATTATAAATAGATTGTAAAATTTACCCTTACCAATTTGGTATCTTACGAAACATACACCCCATAAAAGAGGTATCAATCAATGAATATGTATATTCACATAAATTAAAGTGTATTACACAATGAATACAATTATGGGCAGTAAATACACCACACAAATGGTAATTGTGGCAATATGGTACGACTCTCAAGGGAATAAGGAGTGAGATGAAAACCCCTTACATTGTACATTCCTTTAGTCGAGGGTACATTTAACCTCCTGTTTGAAGATAATAGTATGTTATTAAGATATAACAGAACTATATTTATATTTTTGATATCATACATTATTAATTTATTAATTTATACTTCCCATTTAATAATAATTTACATGTTAAATTAACACTTCGGTTAATAATCACATTCATTATCGTACGTGTTTTAAATTGTTACTCTTGATTGTATCACTTAGATAAAGATTTATGTACATCGATTATATAAAACATTATTTATATATAATATATATTTAGAATATAAATATTTATAATAGACATATATATGAAATAAAAACACCGTTTATGGAGACGATAGTCCGTACGTATGCATAAACGATGTTTCTGTTTTCATATCGTATTGAACAGAACTAAGTGAATAAGATATATGTAAGTACATATATATATATATATATATTTGGTAGCATTATTATTTCATATATTACATACTTATTAGTAATATATATTTTTATAATCGTCAATGAATGGTGAACATGAAAATGAATCTTATCACGTCACAGAGACGGTTATCCATACGTACGCACAAGGGACAATATAATTTTCTTAATGTTGGGGAATTGGATGGTATATTAATTTTAAATATAAATTATCATGTTATTTTTATTATTTATATACATATTATGCATCATTATATCCATCCAAATAGCATAGTGATGAATAACAAATTACACCATGACATGGATACTGTAAGTCGTACGTACGCACACATGGTGACATTATCATTCATAAGATGGATAAGATACTGAATATAGTTGTGACATATTTATAATAACATCATAGTATATAGATGATACTATATTTATTATTTTATAATTTAAACAACAATGACAGAGTAAGTGGAAGAATACGAGAACTTGAAAGAGGGTGGTGAAATCAATACCACTTCTTCGGGTTCTTCCTTTTGATTTGATCCAAAGGGATCCTTAAGTAGGATTTATGACCAAATTAGGGCCTCTAGGATGAATTTAGAGAAGTTGAGAAGATATTTTGTCATGGGTTGGCTGATCAAAATGGATTAGATGGTGTGAAATATATTGAAGGGGGCGCCCTTTTTTAAGCGGTGTGAGAGGTACCTTAGTAAAAACATAAAATATTGTTTTATAATAAATTTATATTCGGTTTATAATGGATCTAAATTAATTTATTTCGAGGATAAGGTAGGAAAGGGTCGAAATCTACTCAAACAAAAGGTTTTAGATAGGTTTGGGTCACATTATTTACTTTATCTTTTAGTTTTAACTCTGTTAATTTGTATGACATTTACCATGTCTCTTTTTATTTTTATTTTATATGGTTAATAAACATAATATAAAATTCCATAATACCCCCAAGTGGTCCATTAATGATACACCTATAATGATATAAGTCCTTTGGCCGAACCTTATATATTAAAGAATAGAATATCAATTAATAATATAATATTTTTAAAAAAAACTCATTTATGTCAATTTTGACACTATTGGGTATTTTGTTTTTTATAAATTCATAAAAGAATTGTTACATCGAAATAAATTCATATAAAAAATCCCATTATGTCATATTAACATATAAAAGTATTGGAATTCATCAAAATTCTCAAATTACATTTATTTTCGTATTTATAATATCAATTATCATAATCTTTCATTAATACGGTAATTACTGCATCATCATTATGTCATAAATAAATAAAATTATTTAATATCTAAAAATTATAAATAAAATACCATTATATAGGAAATAGATTTATCTTTCTAAAGAATATTTAAAATTGATTTTATTTTATGTATAACCCAATATTAAATATGATTTAGTTATTAATCATTGATTTTAACTCTACTCACTCTTCTTTGAATTAAATAGTAATAAATGTCCTAATCTAATCCAAGTTGAAATAAATGATAATATTTTAATCCTAAGGTTGTTTTTGGTAGAGATACTCCTGTACAATAGAAATATTAACATATGTTATGGTAATATTAATATCATTTTTCCCTTGATTACCCTATTTACTTTTAACCATGGAAAATAAAAGTAAAAAGTTACTATTTACAAAAATTATTTTTATCTTATTGAACCGCATTTTAGTCCTTGATATTAATTTTTTCGCTTGGATTTTTGAAATTCAAATAATAGATTCGGTAAAATTATGTTTTATGTGAATTTGTAATTTCTCTTAGGAGATGGGTAAAAGACAGTGAAAAGTTCATTAAGTTTTTTATATATCCTAAATTATTATAAACTGACTACAATGAATTAAATTGAACATATATAGGTATTATCTATATATATTGACCTAAAATAAATTTAAATAAAAAGTATAATTAATTAAAAAAAAGTAAGTTTTAACCAATAACCTAGTGTTTTTCACTATTCATCAAAAATTGAATGTTTTCAAAAAAAATAACAAAAATTCACCCTAATCTAATTTTGATATTCTGAATGAAAAAATGATGTCTATTTTACCAGATTCAAAACATTTAAGGTTAATTGATTAATTTTAAATTAATTCTTTTTGTCAAAATGAATAGTGAGTTTTTAAGAAACAATAACTATCAAAAGATTGACACATATTTATGTATAATTTCAGTTTGAAATTAATTCCAATGACCAAAATTGGATTAAAGTGTAAAAATATAGTCTAATTATACTTCTAAAACATTAAAATTTATAATTCAACATTATAAATTATTCTGATTTAAATTTTTTTTTTCATTTAAAATATATTATTTGTCACTATTCATCCAAATGTGAACATTATTAGAAAAACACCAAAAATTTATTAAAACAAAATTCATAAGTACCTATTATAAAGAAGAAGTTTATTTTTTCAAATTGAATATATAAAAGTTTCAGATATTGTATTTGAAAAGGGTTCGCCATTAAATGGCAGAAAAATTGCATTATTTGAAAAATAATTCTTTTATCTGCAAAATTGAATTTGTTCTTACATTATGTCTATGAAAATCATAATAGGGATTCTAAAATTATAAGGATTATATAATGTTCAAAATGCAGTTAATACTATTCATTACCCCTTTTGATCAGCTAGTTTGGTAAGTCATGATGCACATGATCTCAATGTTCTGTGTAGTGTATGTTATTGCATTCCATTGAAGAAATAACATACTATGAAATATTGTGGTGTTAAAAAAATATGAAAAATATAGAATGAAAACCTGTAATGAGAGACCGATAGATTCTACATATGTATGGTTGTGAAAACTAAAAATTGAAGTGGAAAAATCCATGTCAATCCAAAAATATGTCACAACATAAAAAACTACATATTAAACTATTGTGAATGACCAAACCATGATCTCCAAGCTACACTAAACAAATGTGATCCCGAGAACCCATTAGCCATAAGAGTCTCTAACATCACCTTCATCATATTCTTCATCTTCATAAGACATGACATGTGCAGAGAAATCCCACTCATGGGTGGGTATATAAATAAATGAATAATCACCCCAAAATCATAAAGGTTGTATAGTAGGAGACCTAAAAGGAATATAAATAATTTAGATAATATAGACAATGTATCTCCACCAATGAATGAGAAAATTTTATTCACATCCAATATCAATGGGATCAAAACTATAAGTAGATGGTTTATATGTTGATTATTTTCAACCCAATTTTGGAGAGTAACAACATCCAACATTGAGAATATTGACATTGAATTGACATGGAATACCACATGCATATTCAAAATCCATGGATGTAGTGTAACAAAATCTAATTATATGGATACAAATATATATAGATGATAATAAATAGTAGTCCCAAACAAGAGACTAGGAGGATCGCTGTCTCACAACCTAATATGGGAAAAAAATTATCTAATAGTTCATAAATCCACTGAAAAATTCCCAGAATCTGATGTATCTATACATATGTAATTGTGCAGATGCACATGCCTCAACATTATGCCACACAGCCAGGGCAATGATAATCAAGTATAGTACCCACACCCCTGTATGTTATATGGGGTGGGTGCGTTGGTCAACTCATTATGTATCTTTATAGGAACCAAGGATTATAGGGGTTCCACTATAGTGTCAGGAAGAGCCTATCTCTATTTGATAGATTTTCATGTTTGTATGTGTCGTAGATGACCTTAACCCCAATGTGCTAGGTGTGTTCAACTCTAGTGTCACAAGGACACATAGAATATTTGATAAGGATACACATAGTATGTATATTTAGAACCCCCATTCTGTGATTCAATAGGGATGTTACAATATAGATTCACAATGACCAGTGCCCTATTCATTTGGGGGATTCTACTAGGTAGGTAGAGTACTCACACCCAATATAACGGGGGTTCTAATCTACTGTAATTGGTGATCCACATCCTGATCATTTCCATCGTCGGGATTAACCTAAATTTGTTATATGCCCTAAAAACTGTATATCATATAAAAATCCACAATGGATGGTAGCATCATGTTCTATGGGAAGAGGAAATCATGCTAAGTGACTTGTGGCCCAATATTAGTGTTCCAAGGATAAGTATAGGGAATAATGATGCTTAATCAAAAGGAACCAAGGGGTAAACAGTGTGTGATGGGACCCACATGACAAGTGGTAGCACTCCATTACCTATGAATTTTCCGAGAGATAAACAAAACACCATGATTGTATGAATACATGGTGTGTAAAGGATCTTCATAATGTGACCCTATAACATGGGGTGATTCCAGTGTTCTAGGACTTGTACATGTATCCATCCAATGTGTATTGAATTTTTTACAAGGAATGAATGTCCATGGCCATACACAAAAAATCAATGAGTACATTATTAGGTTACTAACACAAGGTCACATGGCGTGTGGTGGTCCCACCCATCATGTTATACATACAATTCGATGATACCCATGCCGCCAAAACCTGATCCCAACAAGACAAGCAATCATCAAAAATCATGGCATGTACGATGAATTATTCTAGATTGTACTATTCATTATTAAAATTCCAGATCTGATAACACTTCCCACATATCGGGTTTATTCTTCACTAAAAATGGTGGATCTAGACTCCTTTGGTCATTTTTGGCCATGAGGAGTTGGAAATCATCATCCACTAATCATAGTGGTTCATTTCTCAACCCATATGCCTCAAGTTCTTTTGTAATTTAGAATATCGACGATGATAGTCAAGATGGTATTCTATAACCTGCAAAAACTACGAAATCATCATTGTTTTTTTACCTTACATGTGGATTATTCATGATTATGAGGGCCCACTCATTCTATGTTTCACTAGTAGTAGTCGAAACGTGATCGATGGGGACATTTGGTGATGAACGTGGATAACCAAGGGTGAAAAATCACCACAAAAACGGTTTATCAATAATATTAATTTAGTTCCTAGTAATATTTCACAATAGGGATACGCATGTTAGAAAATAAGAATTTTAGTTAAATTTCAAAATGATTTAACAAGAAATCAGCGCTAATGGAACATATCATTGTTAAGAAGAAGAACTTTTTCAATTATTTTAATAAATAAATGTCTAAACCACAGATTAAATAGAATATAATATATATTGGATCATTCATCATTGATGTAAGATGTCGCCAAATATTGGAATATGTCATCCAATTTTCTTCATACAGATATGTTCCTATTTAGAGTTCATCATCGTTAAAGGTAGATCCACCTATGTAATGAGGAATGATTATTTATAATACTCATATGGTTTATACTAATAACCCTAGAGGATTTAACATAGTTGTGATCTTATAGAAATTTTAGTTAGGTTAAATTAATAAGTTATTTAAATAAATTATATTAATTAGTCGTCTAAAGGTACCGAAAACCTGTGATATTTCCTACCATCCCAGACCAACCTATTTTAGTTCATACATATGTTATGAAATGGATTATAGACTCAACCATGATCTCATATTTCTGTACTCTACTTCAATTTAATTGTTATGACTTTTTCCTTATGAAAATATGTGTCTATAATATAAAATATTTTAATAAAATTAATTATGGGATCATCGTGCCTCAGAATTCCATGAAATATTATCACCTGAATATGGAAATATACATATGAATATTTCTATATATTACCAATAAAATAAATAGTCTATACAGAAGTACAAATGAAATTTTGATATTTTTTGTAATGATTGTAGATGAGGGTAAATTCTTCTATATTCCCCAAATCCTCTATAATTTTCCAAATGTGTTCCATATATCATTTTTATGTATGTATATTCCATAACAATTACATAATATCACATCATATCAAATTGAATTGTTACATAATCAATCATACTATAAAGAGACATTGCAGATTCTTTTTACTAGAGAGAAAGTGTTGAGGAATCGACGTGTCGAGTGTCATTATTATAGTGTATGAATCATAAAAATAATGAAGAAATGTGGGAACTATAAAATTTTATGAATGTGAAAAACCCAAGTTTTTTTAGAAGTAAATTTATATGAAAATTGTATCAAACAAGTTTTAGTTTGAGGGAATGATTTTATAGTAGGGCTTCAATTATAGAATATTACCATTCAGTTTTAATAAATCTCTAATACATAAAAATTATAACATTTAATTGAAAATATATAAAATTAAATTTTCATTATTTTTTTCAATATAATAGCTGAAAATAAGCCTAGAATGATTTTATTAAATTTCGTATATAAATATTATTTCTTTTTTTAAAAATATGAAAAGTAGTATTATATAACTGATATTAGTATTTATAATATTATTTAAAATTATTTTTAATTAATATTTTCCTAAAAAAATATTTATATAATCAAATATAAGATCACTATGGGATAAATCTACATTTTTAGAAAACCTTTTTTTACAAAATCTATTTTTTAAGGAATATTAAACAACTATTTTAAATAATTTTAATAATACTAAATGAGGGATGATATAAATTAAATGATTATATTATATATAATAAAATAATAATATAAACAAAAAAGGAAATTATTACAAGACATGTAGAAAATATATGATTTTCATGTACATGAAAAATCAATTTCATGCAAAATCAATTTCAACATGGTTTTTCTATTTTTTAAAGGATATTAAAAACATCTGGTTAATTTAATTTAATAAAATTGATTTTATATTTTGAATTATCATAATTAATGTTATGTAATATGTTGAAAAAAACACATTATTGAAATTAAAAAAGAAAAAAATTAATTAACTTTGTTAAATACAAAACCATGGTTTTCACATTACATAAATATGTGATAAAATCTATTTTACCCTCAAAAAACTTTTTCTATTATGAATTCAATTTCTTATTTATAATTACTAGGTAAAATTATTTAATTAGACTATTTTCATTTTATAATTAAATATGATTAAAATGATGTTATCATAGTAAATCCTAAAAAGGTAAAAGTAATTAAACATAGAGGATAAGGGAATAATTTTTTATAACATTATTACTATTATGTAGAGTGGTTTCTTATTGAAATTAACATCTAATTAATCCATATTTTATTATTTTTGGGGGATCTTAGGGTGATAGAGCCTTCCAATTATTGTTTTTTTAGAATTTCCAAAATGAAACTCTATATATATTTTAATATGGAACTTCCTATGATTAATCAATCAAACCTATGGATATATTTTTATAAACAATAACCAAAAAAATATCAACAACATCATTATAAATATTCTAGAGGTTTTTTATTTCTAATAACATAATCTATATGGTACATAAGATGTGATGCAACAAAGTTATATCGAATATATTTTAATCATCTTAACAAAACACATTATTTTTATTTCTTATTTTACAATATTAATTATGAAAAAATAATTCCAATATTATAAATTTATTATATAAAATATAATTACATGTTAATATGTTTATGTAAAAATATTTATCCATCACCTTATCCATCAAATTGGGAAAAATTTGTAGCTCAAGCTTACGATATACTACCGTCTCATGAACACATGTAATTTTTATTTCTTCTATAAATTACATGGATAGTAAAAATGATGAATATAATGAATATATTTTATACATATTAAATGAAACTAATAATGTAAAATTAATAAATCACCCACTCCATTACCATTTATCCAATTTAGGGACTCATTTTGTCTCTCTTTGGTACTTATTACCTACTATCTACAAAAATAAATGTGATTCATTTTCATGTAGAAATTTACTGAATTTTTATAAAAATGTATTTAATTATTAAAAATTATATTAATAAAAATTAAATAGTTATAGATTATATGTATTAATAACCTATTCTCACTAAAAAATACTTTTGTGAAGAAAATACATGAGAAATTTTTTCATTTAACAACCAAAAGAGTAGTAATATTAAAATATTATTAAGGAATTGTCTGTAAAATTTCATAATATTTACATATAAGGTATTATAAATATGGTTTTTCATCATTTATATATTAATTTAATGATTAATACAGTTATGTGTGAGGTTATATTGTGGTCAACTTGAGGGGATTTTGAGGTATGATATTTTTTTCAATTTTCCTTTAATTGAGACATATTTGTTAATATAAACATATTCACATTAATGTGGTGTTTATACTACCACATTGATTTATTTAAATTAATCAACTATTATTTATTAATGTAAATGTTTCAATTGCTGTTATTACAGAAATAGGTTATAATTATATGGTTTCAAAGTAGTTTGAAACTATCTTACAATCTCATGTCTTTTGAATTTATTTTAATTTCATTAATTGAATTGGTTTTTATGCCATCAGTAGGGTGGACTAGCCACAATTGTTACTAACACAGAGGCATTGCATTTATTTCCCCGAATTACCGCCTTCTAATGGTGGTAGACATAAATCACTTTATCGGTGATACGCATTGATCAAAATGGGATGTTTGGATATACGTCCCCCTTTTAGGGATTCCAACTCGAATGTTTTTTCATAGTATGGGTAACCCATATTGATTAATAAATATTTTGGAAACTCATTCCTTGTTTCATATCATTATGTATTATGGTTAATTATGACACTTCTTTTTGGTTATTCTAATGGGTCTTGACATTGAAGCAACCTTCATTCAGTGAAGTATTTGCATTGGGCAATTCTATCCTGTCTTGATGTAGGAAAATCGGTCACCTCTATTATTCTTTATATAAGGGTATCTTAGGGGCTAGAAACTTAAGGCATCTCATGGAGATCATGGGGTATCTTATACCAGATAAATTTCTTCATAGGATTCCATAGGATTCTAATTTTTAAAATTGGGTAGGCTACAAGTTTATCATCTTATTGATGAATTGAAGAACAGATTCAAATTGCACATTGACATATATCAGAAAGGCACATCCCAAGGTTGGAGAACCTATGGATAACTGATTAATGCGCCAGAACACCCTAAAAGATAGGAATTATGATGGTGTGTCCCATGAAGTGATGATTTCACACCTTGAAGACAGATGTGGACCCCCATTGGGTGTCGAACATAGAGGGTTAATCCATGGTAGGGGACCCAAGGATTTACCATTTGTTTAATTATGCCTCATGGAGGTATCAAATGTATCATTTATAAAAGAATGAGATCAAAAAAATTGTTTTTTGGAAGGGAATGGTGTGGGGTTCACACATAGATAGTTTACCAGGTTATGCTAATTGAAGTAATGATGTGGGTGGGGCTTATATGTAGGAACATACCATATGATTGGCATGAATCTATAGGTATAGGGTGGGTTCGAAAAAATCAGGTTTGATTATGGATGGTTTTATTTAGGTTGATGGAATTGACAGATAATTGAGATTTTTGGGTTTGAACCAAATGGAGGTTTTCTATGTATCACTATTGGTTGGGAATCAGATTCCTCATAGTTATATAGGGTATAATATCTAATTATGATGGGGCATGTGGTTGGGGATTATGCGTGAAGGATACCAATGGAATCCCAGTGGATATTTTACCCCTGGGCTGGGGAATGATCTCACCAGGATAAGAGTGAGGTGATGGAGTTTATCATGGGTTCCAATAGGTGCACCCATAGGATGATGGAATCAGGTTTTACAATGGGATCGAATTTTAACTTTGGGTGGACTCATACATTGACTATATAAAATAAAAGTACTAAACCAACATACTTTGGAATATATGGGGATTATGCATTCTTAGAGACCCATTAATATGTGAAATTGGGCTTTGTCTATAAGGTATGATTAGAGCGTGGAGGGTTTCATGGTCACTACTAAACACTATTCCAATAATGGTTCTTGTTGGATGTGAGAAACATGGGGCAATAATATACTAGATTGTCGCATTATGTATGATGTGTCAATAAGAGATCTTATGGGGCATATGTGTTGAGTATTTCAATGGTGGAAAATCCCAAAGGAAGATAGATAGGGTGTTGAGAGTCCCTAATTTCAATCCACTATATGGAATTTGTGTATATAGGAGGAAAAGTGGAAAATCAGTGCAGACTCCCTCATGAATAGATAGGGTCTTATTCTAGGAGGTATTCCCATCTTCACGGTGTTGATGGCATCCCATGTGATGAGGATGTTAGTACATTTTATTAAGAACCAATACTTATGGAGATGAGTGAGAATGGAAAAAGATTGAGGTGGGGATCCCCCATATCATTACACTGGGTGAGGCTACTGTTTAAAATCATGTGATGAGGATGACATTGTTTGGAAGTTTTACATCATGCATCATGGAAGGGGAAGGATCACTCCCCCACTTGGACATACATAACTACATCCCCACCACACATGGGGAAAATAAGGAATCATCAATTCTCTGAGGGATTGGGGTGGAGGATTTTCCAATAGTTGATCCAATGTTAGCATTGTTATGTGAACAATAAATAGATTTTAGACTACGTATGCCAAAAAGCATGAGGTAATGTAACAGAGAAAGGGAGTCCAACCATGGGACAGAGAAATCAATACGCTTAATCTTGGTTCTCATCATTGAAGAGTTGGGAAAAAAATATTAAGTCCGTATAAAATTGGATAACAAATTGTTTTGTTTTTAGTAAGTCTAATATATGGAGCATAAGGGAAGGGGTGCAGGAAATATAAGAGGATTGCACACAAAATCAATTGGGGTGCGTGGAAGAGGTGATGTGAAAGTGCATGTTTTTCACACAAGATGGTTCTTTTATGTGAACTTTACTTAGGCTAGAATTAAATGGGATAAGGTAAATCCATTTTTGGAATGCACTATGGGGGTCCAATAAGATACCTATTGTGCACAATATTTTCCATTTACTAATCCATTGCATGTGTGATGTCATGATTGACATTGTCTTATGCACAAAATATCAATTATTCAACTCCCAGATTTTCAACCTTATTAAAGGGGAAACCATTATATACATAGGAAAAATAATTGATGGTTTCATGCAAAAATTATGACGTATAACTGGGAATTTAACATCACATTGGGTGCATAAGAAACATATATGCAGGCTGATCTTTTACGGGAAAACCTCTACAATTTCACACCTCTACCATAGATATTTTTAGGTATTAGGGGTAAATGAATGGGGATATCGGAATATTGGATGAAAAATATACACATAGACACATATAGATCCTTGGGTTCCCACAAAATACTAATTCGATGCTTATAAAATGATTCTAAGAGGGGATATTATGAGTTTCTAAGGGTGGTATATTTTATAAGTAACCCTCAATTACTCCATTCCTTGATGGAATTGTCAATTAATCATATTATATGGGTCATGATGAAGCATCCATAGAAGGAACATCTCATAAGTAATAATCACCCAGTGTGTATCTTCAGGATACTAGATAAATTGTTTAGTCTGTGATTTGAAAAAGACTCACCGCAATCATGGATAACAAATGAAAATATTTTCTAGTGGTACAAATTAAGTTCTCACAACAATACTTATAGGGAAAATTGTTATACAATTGTCAATGTTATAAATCCAAAGACCAAGAAAATAATGGGCTATGAACCAATGATGTAGGAGTCCCCTACTCATTATGAATGCTCCTTCTATGGATGTATAGAGGTAGAATGTGTGTCCTGGAATAAGGACAAAGGAAAGTGGTATAGGGGAAACATTACCAGCAAATAGGAATGGGAGTACATGTTATGAAATTGATGCAAGGATTTTGGACTAGAGCTATTCCATATCAGACTATTAGAGGTTGTATTTTTATCACAAATCCACTTTTATCATCTTCAGGAGATAGTTTTTGAGCTATTCATTTGATGGTCTCCGGACAAAAATTCATTCGACCTCCACCATGTACAGTTATGAAATAGAATATGGAATATTAATGAAATTGGTTGAATTCCTCTAGTATGACAACCGAATGAAATGTTCCTACCAATAGAGAGCATCGGGTCGAATAGTTCCATATCCCTAATTTTAACATTGAATATCTGAGATGCAATGAATTAAAAATTCGAGATTGATTATATCCTAAAATAATTCCCACAACCATTTAGATACAACCGTTTTATTAATATGTAAATAATGGTGAGGATTTCAGGATAAGGGATGTACTGTCTGATTGCATCGCAGAGTGAAAATGCAAGAGCATGGTGGGTGATCCTAGAGGTTAGATATTATTGAACATGGGGTTTCCAAATGGATGAGAGATATGACCCATGGTTTTGATATTCTACCTTACTCACCACCATCATTAATGGGTTTCCACTACTAAGGGATAAATGAATAGTGGTACACCTAAGGACAAAAACAATGGAAGTGGTCATTTTAGCCTAGAAAAGGGACACCAAGGAGGTTCCCATATTAGATAGGGTATACAATATTATGGGGCCCATCTCAAGGGGAGGAATGCCAAAGAGAATATATAAACCATTTTATATAACACACGAGTGTAATGAAGGACATTTTGGAATATTAGTCTTTCTAAAACAATCTTTCCTCTACGAAATGGTTTATGTACATCCACTATAAACATTGTTTGGGTACATCGTCTAATTCACATCGATTAATTTCTAATGACCCATACCAGAAATCGGGAAAAAATGAAACATTAATACCCTTAATACATCAGTTGGAAAAATTATTGATGGTCCACGAGGTTCATTAACATAGAGAGAATATTTGCAGAGCTTTAGGGGATGCATGATAGTACACCACATTGGTGGAAATATCTATTGTGAAAAACATGTGACATCTCGATTCTCTAGATTATTTTAAAGGAAAAATAATCTATCAAAGAGGATGTATATTATGTCTCATGATGTGTGGGACACCTGCATACTCTAATAGTTATGTTTTATACTAAAAACTATATGATTTGGTGAGATAATCACACTACTCATACATATTTTCATGCCTCCCTATCAATGTAATTTTATAAAGGCAATTTGGATGATTACATGAAGTCAATCATGTGGTTGCTTATTTGAAAAATTGTTATAATTTGTGTTGGGATAGAGCAGCGGGGACGCAGATGGGCTATCAAGTGGGATGTAATTCAGGTAACATATCTGAAAAAAACTGGAGCCTTAGTGGTAGGGACATCACATGGTTTTTCCTCACCTCCACCATCTGAGGAGGGGTTGTCCTGATGGAATCCTCATGGACCATCTAATGAATCACTTGGGAAATGAATAAGGTATCTCTTACTATCAAATATCATTGTAGTCTTCCAAACACTTTAGTATTCCAAAAGTAAATTTCAAAAAATATCTATAAACTGAAGTCATATGGAAAAGACTGACTTGAACTGGGCATGGATATATAGAAGTTAGTAGGATTAATGTGGAATATAGAGTGTAATTTGATTCATTGAATTCATATAAAATGGTTGTGAATATATATATCTTTCAAAGGGGGTGATATGAGGAACCAAAACTAATAGGGAATGTGATTCTCAGTCAGGAACATAATCTTGAAGATATGCCTCCCAAGGAAAATAGCAAAAATGATGAACAAAAAGAATAAGAATACGGGGGAGGATAAGAATGAGAGGCTAAGGAATAAGTAAAAGACAGAGAAGAAGAGTATGAGGATGAATGGACTGGTGGGGGGAATCTTAAGTGAAAATGTATCGTCAAGAGAGTTCCTGAGTGAGTGGCATGATTACAGGCAATACCGAGGGTCTCGTCAAACACCTATATTTAATTATTGACTCATATATCCCATAGCACATTACATTTTCAAATCATGGATCAACTAATTGTGAATTTTTCTACAGAGGATATCATCCTTGTTTATTAAGGATCTCTAACAGTAGAAGGTGATAATATACCAATGCACATGGAGAGACATGCCCCTATACATACATCAATAAACATGCCAGACAACAATGTAGTCATGGCTGATGTATCTAGTGGTGGGATTGCGCAGGTGGGGAAAGGGAGAACCATTGAATCGCGATCTTTTCTCATGGTCTATAAGGATCATGTTTGAAACATTTTTATATCATGTGACAAGGGGTCCCAAGTGGGAGAATTAACTGCATTTACTCTACAACCTGATCCAGCTACATTAATCTCTCATAAGACTCTACCTTCATAAACCCTTACATATCCATTAAGGATCCTGTCAATTGAGGTGACTATTCGACATAATATTTTTAAAACTAGAGGATTGAATAAATGAAAATGATGGGTAATCTATTGGTTCTCTTATGATGAATGTTCACATTCGAGTGGAACTATATGAATGAACTAATCTTTACATAACAACAAATTAATTTTTAGTTGCAGCTGCAGATGATTTCATTGATTGGGTTGAGATCAAAGAATGGGGAGGTGTGGTGGTTATGCGTGAATTAATTTAATATGGTTGTCCCATGACAAAAATCATATCTCATCATGGAGGATACTAGAAAAATATCCATCAATTAGAATCATATACAATTACATAGTGTATGAACCCACATATACTAAATAAAATTATGACACTGATTCATATCAGGATATTGAAATCTGCATTATTTAATGGATGTGGTGGAAGTGAATGATGAATTTCCCCGAGGTCTAGAGAAACACCAGGTGAACAAAATGGGGAAACTCTGCCCATGGAAGCACTATCTATATGCATGAGGGGAGGAAACTCACAATTTTTATGTTCTTATTCGTGACTGTATTATTGATAATACACGAGAAATAATCAAACACTTGGATGATTAATAGATCCATGGAAAATGTTACATCATTTGGAATGTCCAGGATGCTAAATAAGAGATAGAGTTCTGGGAAGAACAGATGAACAAGCATTCTAACACTATTGCTGATCAATTAGAACTTGTCAAAAAAATGAGAGCCCTATTTGAGTGGTCCCATAAGAATTTAAATCATGTGATCCATCAGGTGGATGACCATCGTGATAAATAAGACTGGGCACAAATCATATGGGTAGTTTTTTTCCAACACATGGAACAAACATTGATGTTTACTTCATTTTAATTCCTTGCATGGACATTTTCCGGACTACTATAACTATTTTATCTTCTTCATAATTTTGTGATACAACTAATGATCTATCCCTAAGCTCACTTGGTTCAATCCTCATGTGGGAAATATAGGAAGAATGTATAATTTTTCACACTATATGATAATGTTTTGTAATAATCTAAAACATTGGGTTTAATGTTTTTTATTTCCTAGGTCAGTTTAATTTGCTGAGTGAGGATATGAATAGAGAATATATCTCTCTATGTTTCTAAATTTTCTTACTGTTTTGATCTAGTGCATGAACGAGGCAGCTCTTGGGTAATATCAATCTAATAGTACAATGGGGGATGTGAAGTGTAGATCATGATACCCAAAAATCCATAACAATATGGGAGATGAGTGAAACTATTGAAAAAATGTTTACCATGTTTGAAAACCACTATCCATATTATATAGCCTAAAATGGGGACAAAAAACAAGGTTTAACGATAAAACATATTTAAAACATGTTCCAAGTCATGATATTTTATCCAAAGTCCTATGGCATTTTGGCCAAGGATGATAGGTAGTCATTATCTAGAAACCATTCCATTTAGAGGTCACTTTAGATGTGGATGAGTGTGAGGATTTGAATAAAGGGGTATAAAAATATTGGAAAAGGAGTGTTGGAATGCTCGAATGGCCTCCAAAACTCTTGAAATTCAGTAACCATAGATTATAAAAAAACATGAGTGTACTAGTTTCAAAAAAGTAAATCCAATATTTAATGGGTGCTTCTTCATGAATGTCGAGCGACAAATGAAGATTTTAATGATGAGGTAGATGACCAACCTCTATGGGAAATACCTATCAGGAGTTCCTTGAGATTAATTATAGTTTTACATCGTGGAATTAAGGATGATTCACATGTATTTTAATTATTTTTTGGTGATAATGATGCATGATATAAATTAGCATCATGAGATCATGACGTCCCATTGTATAATGTCATGTGATTATGACATATCATAATGATTATGGTCATACTTCCAAGACCCCACCAAATAGTTTAATGTCACGCTACACAGACTCGAATATGTTTTAATGTATCCGTGTGGTATGGATAGAAGAAAACCCAACATGAATAAGACAAATGGGACATTAATACACCAAAAATGAGAAAAAAAATATAGAAATAAGGATTCCAATATGTGGGTACCAGTGGTGTGGTAGAGTTGAAATCTCGACACACCACACATTAATTTTGGATATCATTGTTCCATTCATTGAAGTTGGAAGAAAGATCACCAGATTAATGCGGTCACATCGATACAAAGCATAAAAGAACTCCATATCCCTTTAGAAAAATTCTCTCTGTGGGAAACAAGTATTGTAATAGGAGTCTATCTAGCTTGTGGGAGAACACATAAGGTGTGACACTAGGGATGAAATCTTACCTTGATACAGTGACAAAAAAAGTGGTAAATTGAGATGCCTAAGGGATGAATAAAATCAGAACTGGTAATCTAGGATTAACTATTGACAATGTCCTAAATGAAATGATCGTAACCACGCTTGCATAGGATGGGGTGATCAAATCTGAAATTGACTATTGAAAAAATTCAAAACAATGATTTTAATTTACTATTGAACACAAAATTTGTAATTGGCATTGGATGGGAGGTGATCCATAAAGGCATGTGGCCATCACTATTATGAGGTCATTTTGTATTTTAAAGATGATTGTATCTCAAACCATGGAGGACTTGATGTGTGTACTGTTCATATTAGATTGTGGGATTCAATCCCATATGTGAATATAGTTTTATAGTCATATTATATGGTGAAAAAACCTTTTACTCAAAACGGTTATAGGTCATATTTCATAAGCCAAATACTAAAAAATAATAGTCGTTGAGTTTTATACCATTGGTTCATAGATTAATGTCATGGTATTTGTATGTTCCAATGCATTTTCACATCTTGTGGAAAGGCGTTTGCATTACAATTTAAAATTCTGTTGTAGGGATGGAGTAAGAAAGGAATTGTGAATGGTATGTGGTTTTTGTGGAATATATTATCCTATGTGAATGAGTTCTAATGGTTCTACTTCCAAGAAAAAATTCTCCAGGGGAATCCATACACAGTTTAAAGTGAGGATATTTGGACATGTATAATCAATTTAACATCATTTTCATTGAATTTAAATATTTATGTAGTTTACCATCATGCAACAAAGATGAAAAACATAGTTTAATATCATATTGAAGGGATGTGGGGAATATTCCTTTTATTGTCATGAATGAAGGTCCATCATTGTATTCTTCATTAGCATCATGTAGCTAGGATGGTTATGGCTTCATGAAGTTTAATTTCCTATAGATAGGACATGGAATTGCATAATGTTTATATTCATAATGTGAGGATGATAAATTTTGTGTAGATTAGCATCAACAATAAGTATCATGTACCTTAAATAGTTTAACATTGTGCAACTAGGACATGGAATGTTGTGAAGTTTATCATCATGTGTTAAGGATGTTGAACATGATTTATAATATTACATGTTGTGAATGATGAACTACAAGAATATTAAGTTATATGGTAAGTTCAATTTCATAATGTTATTTCCGAACAGGAGAGAACACAACCATGATGTTTCATTTTTCATCATCCAACAAGAAGGTTGGTTTTTCAGTTTATATTCACTTAATAGGACTGTGCCATGAGGTTTATCATCACGTGGAGTGAAAAATAGTTTCTAAACCATTAATCAGCATGCAGCTGGGAAACTGGTGGTGATATGTAGTTTAATACCATGGAGCGAGGATGTAGGATCCTTATTCATGAAGACTTTTAATTTAGGATCTTGGAATTGGTTAAAGGAGTAATACTCCTTCCATACATATTGACCAAATTTTAAGATCCATTGGGATAGAACTTGTGAATGATGTATATTCATTCCCAATTAACTTCCAGCATTTGTGGATTCCTTATAGGTATCATTGAAATCCTTAGATCCAATACTATATCACCTTTTCAAAAAGGGGTAGAGGAGTACTATAATATTGAAAGCTGTGTATATCATATTACGGTTTCCTTTTATATTATTCAAGGTCCATACCTTGTTCCCATTGAGGGATTTTACTTCATATATACGGGCATAGCCCACCCAGTATGATTTAAAATTATCATAGATAGATGTTTGGAGAATTATAAAATGATTTTAGATGTATAGAACATCATCTATTATACACAACAAGTAATATAGAGAACCCTAAATGGAATTAAGAGTTATCATTTGATAATATATAATGGTGTGGGGGATTCTTTTCGATCATTTATTTTTATTTTGGACCAACATTGTGTGTAGAATGTTGGGTATGGTCTTGTTGAATGGATCAATATATCTATTCCCATGCATGTAATAGTGGGATGTGTCGATGGAATGGATGTTTAACACAGTGTATGACTCCTTATAATCATCTATTGGGAACATGGTGTCATGTTATATGAGAACTGTATGAGGGAATCTACATAGGTAAATCACATGGAAGCACACAAATTCAAAAATAATCCTTCCCTTGATTTCATTGAGAGTTGTTTCTTCATTCCACTATGAAAAGAAATTTTTTACAATCAAAATGAACACACATTGGAGGGCTGTCTCTATATGAAATGTTCCGACAACATCATGTACCCAAACCACAAATGGAGAAGAATACATGGTAGTATAAAGGGGCTCTAGCTGTCGATGTATACTATTTTCTAGGATCTGACATGCGTGGAAGCTATTGATGAACTTGATAATATCACAGACCATCTTTGCCCAATAGAATCCCAACCATTGAATAAGATGAGAGACATTAAACCATGTGTGATGTCCTCCATAGGAATGAAAATTGAACATCCTGAATAACCTAGGTAATATCAATTACATGATGTAAATATATATAATTATATCTAGCCAACATTTTTATTGAGTCTTCTCATGGTTGGGTCCACTCTGTGTGGTGAATTGTACCCTAATATGAATGATTCCCACATGTTCAACATTTTCGGTACTAGAGTTTCATGTTGGACATACATAATGATAAGTGTCAACCTATAATTTATTTATTCAACCATAATGGGATATGAGTGTCTCTATGTGGAGGCATCAATGGTAAAGAGGATTACATACTATATTTCATCAAAATCCTATGTGAAGGGGGAAATGACTCTTTGATGAATCACATGGAAGAACATTTTATCATGATCAGGCAATATGTGTGATATGACTGGACTGGCCAAGGTATCTTCCTGACCATTCTATAACTTAGGAGCATGGGTTATCTCTGGATGAGCTATCATTTGGTGAGTACGCTTCAGTAGTGGCATGATTTCAAGTTTGTAAATGACGTAGTCACCTCTGATCTACATGATGACTATCCCAGAGTCCCATTTCACATGGTTGGGGGGAACATCAATCATGAGGGACACATAGGGACTATTATTAAGAGAATTATACTCTACCACATTGGTGGTGCAACCTTTTAATAGTCGGAACAAATATGGAAGGACTCCTTGTGTCGGGATGATGAGGAAAATCAATAGTCCAACTCAATTAATTACGGGACCATTTTACATTATACTGGTTGGGATCTGAGAGTTACCCTCAAATTAAATCATATAACACTACAATTTATGATCCACTAAGATATTATACTCATATGTTAATTCATGATCAGTTGACTACTCTGTAGTATCGTGATGGGTGGCCTAGAAGTCTTCTAACAACTATTCCATGATGCCCCTATGCGGAATGAATCTGATGCAGAGTTGGAAAAGGATCACTACCCACCATGTTATATGACCTATCAACATAGGGAGGTTCAAGATATATTTTATAAAAATCATGATTGATACCAGTGGTAACACATGTTAACCATGGGATCACTCCAGTGTGGTCACATTAAATACCAGTCGCTTCAAAAATATGGGGGCATCAAAAACATAGGATTCTTTAGATAATGCATGATCTCGTCAAATTTGTTCTATCACTCTTCATCCCACTAGTATATGATTACTTCCTTCATGAGTCTTAATAAGGGCTTACACAAACATTCCATCTATGTGATGAATCGACGTATGTAGGTTGTGTGTCCTCGAATGCCAAAGGGCTCTTGGAGGTTTCAAGGAGTAGGAACCTGGATGATAACATTGATCTTATCCATAAAAACCACTATTCCCATGTATCAATAAAATATAGATGTGTCCAAGAGATAACCCTAATAGAATACTTCTAGGTTTTCATCGTTGTATGGTGAGAGTAGATGAATACACTCAATTTCTATGGTTCTATGAGATGGTACTAACTCTAGTGGGATTTGACCATCAAATAATCCACGTAGATTTCCACTAATGTCAAGATGATTGGTTTGAATATTTTCTGCATGGAGCACTAATAGGTGGATTCTTCATTCTTCAAACATAAGTGAAATTACTAATAGAAATATATTCTTTGTAGCTCCATGAAGGTAGTGGAATATTTATCTTTGAGGTCCATTCATATCAGATTATTACCAGAATATCTATCCATGAAGAAGGGAGCCTGTTTATAGGTAGTGGCATCAGTCAATGACTATGTTACTAGATAACAAAAATTATCCTTCAAAAAATAGTGCTTGGATCCCATAATATGATGTAGAATTTTATATTTCCAATCATAATGTCGATTTAAATGGCGGTCTCCAACCACTTGTGGTTGTGAAAATCATTTATGATTATGGAATTGATGAGATTATCCACTTCGGCGATGACCATGGAACAATGACATGGATTCATATTTTTAGGATGCAGTTTGAACTTGTAATGACTTACCAGAAGACCGTGTTGGATGATGATGACATGAGGGTACAGTTCTTTCATCTCTTAAAAAATATATAAAAATAAATCATAATGAAACTTTCAAATTCAAAAAACATGTATTATTCATCTTTAGGAAATGAAACATATATCGAAATTTTCCTTTGATCTTCTATAGTGTAATGATTCACCAGAACTAGATCATTTTGGGGGTTCAAGAATTTTTTTTTAAATTCTAGAGGGGAATCATCCAAATCCTCATTATCGTCTGAGATTGGATGATCAGTGGTTGGAGATGATTTATCCAATTAAACATATTATGGATGAACCATACTACCAGCATGAGAATATATGCAATCCTCATGTGGGAATCCATGTACTGCCAAAATCATGGTTACTTTTGGTGTTGATCTGATTCTAGCATGATTTTTATTAAGGGATCACTGCTTGGTGTCTTTGAAATATTTATGTGTTAGTAGTTTTCCGATAAACCCATCTCAGTATAACATGTAGGTATTTCATACTATTTTATCCATGGGGTACAAATCCCAATACCTCATGATGGTAAGGGGTTCATGTATCAACCAAGCCTATACTATGTTGGAGTAAGAAGTGATATTTCAACATTCCTTGTACTTCGTAATCTATCATCCCATATTCTTAGAAATGATGAAGAAGTTTCACATCTATACAGTGGAAGACTCCAACCAGTTAATCGATAGGAATAAAGAATCAACCATGTTTGTCCACAAGTCTACCTCTATGGTAGTGTGATGAACCTCATTGTAATAAACTCATTTTACATTTCCTTGAAATATGCGGCATCTAGATAGTTGGATTCATAGTAGGAAAAGAGATACACATAAAATTGGAGAACACTCACTCGACTCTTGAGTGTGTTCGTAAGGAATTTGGAATACAATGAGGGAACCATTAATTGTAATTGAATCTACAATAAACCCATCAGAACATTGTAGGTGGTATCCTTTGAAAAAACCTTGAACTATGTTCTTGAAATAAGTCCACTGCATTGGGTCTTCAAATATATTTTTCCGCATGTCCTCTACTCTATCCAATCATAACCATGTATCTTATTGTTAGAGGGACTAATATCATCTTCCATCATTCTATGCTTGTAGAGCATCCAAAATGGGTTAGGGTCATTTATAAAACCTTTTTCAAATAATCAATGAAAATACTAAAATAAATTGATATCATACTGATATACAGCATGTGGATATGTACATATATGGGGTTCCTTCATCATCTCTAGATAAAGAGATAATGGATTAGCATTCTTCAATCTTGACTTCCTCATCATGAAAGGCCTCTATGGCTGCTACCACTATTTCAATCTATAGGGGGCTTGGTAAAGGATCTCCAAGGGATTCCCATAAATCAACTAAAATATGGGGGAAATTGAGGATATATAAGTTTTTTGGAATACTGGTGAGTTTATTAAGATCATTTTATATCTTTGTTTGGTGGAATTTTTATCTGATATGAGGTTACTCTGTAGAAAAAGGTGTGATGGGAACTGCAAGTTGGACAGGTGGATTATGACTGGTGATGGGAATTCCATGATGCCCTTCAACTGAACCAGAATAGGTCACAACTATGGGACTTTCAGATAGATGTGGCATGACAATCACTAGACATGGCTGACCATGGCACATTCAAAACACTTCTACCTGGTCATGTAGCATGATTGGGGGAAGCAACGAATATTAAAAGACTATCTGGGAGGATTGTTCCCACTAATTCATGAACAATTCCTTATGTATTGTCTCTGTAGCATTCATGGATTGGATGGAATAATTGGCCTATGTATCCGAGAAATTCTGATATCCTTATATGATTTGATGATGGTGAATGCATGGGACATACGAACGGATTTTCTAGTACTCTCCATTGTCAAGAACCATATAAGTATATAAGAAATTTATAATATTAACACAAGAATAATCATATTTATCATCTGTGTCATATTTTTTACCATATAGATTATGGGGTTATCACCATATCTGGAGGCATGAAATCCCCAAGAGTTCGAGATGGAATTTGCACCAACATAGGATTTTTCAATCCCATTACCCAAACGTTCCCACCCTTCTAAGAGGAGGAATAATGGAATGTGGATGCCACGTATGAATACGTGGTGTTGAAACAATGTTCATTGGATTTAGCTAGTTAGATTTAATTCATTGGTGAAAGGAAGCCCCCATGTGCATGAGAAAATTTTCTACGAGCCAACCAATAGTCAGATTTTCGAGTCCCACAGCTGGAGACCAACTCCCACTCGCAGTCATTATCATTTTAATACTTTTTAGATATTCACTACCCCTATGCTTGAGTAAGTCCCAACCATTCTACATTGTTATATAATTTTTATTTGATCCATTACATCAACACATTGTATTTCATGATTATATGTCCTTGTATGTTGTGATAAGGTAGATAGTTTGGATTTCCAGTGAGATCATCCTTTGGGGGTTTTCTGAATTTGGAAGATTCAAAATTCATTACTCCATGTAACCTCATAAAAAACTAGGAACCTATGAACTATTGAATGATTTACAATATTTTCACTTCCATAAGATGGGTTCTCTGGGTGCCTATCCCTATTGAGGGGTTATCTCCGGATGAGGGGGGAGAAATTGAATCTCTCTCCGAGGTGGTGGTGGTGCATTGCATAGTGGGGAATTCCAATTATAAATGTGGAATTTCTATTCCATATGTTGGGAATGATGATTTATAACATAAAAATTATTTGGATTGGGACCTACTAGTTACAAATATAGGGTCAGGGGAGCCGCTATATCTACGGAGACAGCAGTCTCTACCTTGAATGATCTTCATGAAGGACATAGAAGAGGGAACATATATTCTTACTTGGCCTACTAACTAGATTCTTCTAGGAATCGAACTTTACATGTGCGATCCTAGAATCCACCAGTTATGTCTCCCGTTGTTGTGGAGGGGATCAATTAGGTCTGGAAATACCCCACACACATCATCAAAAACTTATATTGGGTTATAAGCATGTAAATTAAATATGTAAGGCCCTTAAAACTAATGAAAAATACTGATATGCAATCATAAAAAAATTTCATGCACTTCATGGGGCCATAAAGAGTCATTTTTTGAGGTGGAACTGAACTGATAGAAAAACATTATATGATGGTCTTCCCATGTAGTAATGGACCCAATTGGTAACTGGATTTTATAGATGAATATTGTCCCTTCCAATGTTTGACGAAAAAAATTTATCTTGTCAGAATATTATTGTTCTGGATTTCCGAAAATCTGTCTACACATTTTAATAAAGAGTTATAGATGTTGCAGTTGGTCATATATCTCATTGAAGGAGATGATGGCTAGATTCCCAAAACATGATAGTTATTGCATATCATCCAACCATGTCAGATACTACATTACATCAGTTGGTATTACAACGTGTTAGGGTTCTATAGATTCAAGGTGAGAAGTGAGTACATCAATATGGTTTTCCTCATAAGATTTCTTGTCTTGGTGAGGATTTCCGTCCATCCGTGAAGTGACAGGATCGTCATCATTATTTGAATGATCAGTGGTCATGGAGGGGTCAGAGGTGAAATTGGAGAAAATACTTGTGGAAAATACTATGGGGGAACCTAATTGGGTCCCAAGGATTGTTATTACACCTCTTTAGTGGATTTTTAAAATAATACTATTCGTTTTTTTCATAGAATATGGATTCTAACCTCTTAGGGTGTACATGATTTTCTAGACCAAGAAGAGGCAACAGACAGGGGGGAACCTATGGCTAAACCTCCCAGCCTGGTGGAGGGAAAAGAATGTATCGAGGCTCACCATAATCTGTATGTCATTAAAAAATGAGATAATTTATGACATTCCATTGATATTGACATCTCTAGAGAATGAGTATTGTATCAATATTTAACTCTACATTCTGCACGATATCAGACAGGTAAGATTGGTCGGATGTCCCGATTTGACCTTTTCCCTTATTGGGGTTACGAACAATGGTAAATAATGATGAACAGTCTCAAAATCAATGTAAATTACATTTACATTGATTATGAACACCATTGGCATCCACCTGAGGTTGTGCCTCCCCAGGGTGGGGTTGGGGGTTATCATCTTTATACCATTCATTGACCCCTCTTCAATATGTGTATCGGGGAGAACCATGTTTACTATGGTAGCTCTCGGAGTCTTATTTTGAATATAACCTACTAGATATGGTTTCACATTATGGGACTGAAATTAATAGAATCTTACTATCTCCATCAACAAATCTACACATAAAGGGACATATCATCAATACATTTATGGAGCATAATGAAACCATGAATGAATAAATGCTAAATAGTCTCACGAATGCTATGTGATGCGGGTTTCTACGTCATTGGAAGAACTGAAACTCAACCATGAGGATTTTTTCATCGATTTAATTGAAATTATCTTGGATTTTAGGGTTTATCACATTGTGTCCATAGATGAAGTTCTGTGTTTCCAAGATGGTTTAGTAAATTATGATAACCTCATCATGGGTGAGGGCTGCTAGAAAGACGATACCGAGAACTAAAATCCACAAGAACTTCTCATACATATGATCATTATCTTGAGTGTCCTATAAGATTCCATTCTCAAAAGTGGTTTCTAAGACCTGGTTTCCCAATGCTCTGATCGACACTAGTTTTGAAACTAACAACGACATGGATACAGGTCTGTGCAGCGTTGGACTGACTAATGAAGTAACATTTTCATGAACTTAATAACAACTATACGGTTGATCATCTATCAAGATCAGTGTCTGGCACATCATCCACAACATATGGGACAGTTTACATACTGCTACCTCATGTGTGGGGGATGTGGATGTCATATATGGGTCAATAGGGTTCTTGCAGTCAATCATGTCCCAGAAATACACTTTGTGTTCTGATGATGATGTAGAGATTGAATCTGGTGATGAAAAATATGCTTTCACTATGAGACAATTGAATGAACCAAATATTCCACTACATGTGTGTACATATTAATGGATTTAATTATTTGGAGCATCTAACCTTACAGGATAATGAAACGCATAGGTCAGGATCCCACCCTATACACTAATAGTGACGACCGACGTTAACGATCCAAAATTGAATCGTACTCATCTTCATAATAATGGAAACATACGGGATTGACGATGAATTTTATCTTAGTACAGATACTCTATTTGTTGTGAGAATTATCCCTCAATCACATGAATGGTTTTTTATGGAAGGTAATATTCTTGGAACAAGGTGGACCTTCATACCGACATCTGACTTAGTTAGGATGCGGGGATCTCAGCTGAGTCATTTTTGAGATTTTAGAGGGCTCTACCATGGGTGTTGACATATTAAAGGGGAATCCATCTTGAGCTATTGGGAATATGGGTATGGCCTCCATGTTGGATGTTGGTTGAGCAGGTATGTCCTCCAAATTTGGGAGTTGAGGTTTGTGGAGAACATAGAAATATACCAAATGGGATATATGGAGGACCTTTTTGATGGTTTATGGATATGTGGGGAATATCTCAAAGGTAATGAGGGAGGGATTAGGGAGGCCCTCTACTTGAGTTGATTGGAACATGGGGATTCTCTCCTTGATCAAATTTGAGGGAGTGGGGAGGACCTCCACTAGGGATGGATGTTCCATGGGAAGGACATCTATAACGACTAGTGATGAAGCATGTAGTACATTCTATTTGGTCGGTTAAACTGTGGGGAGGAACACCAAATTATTTATGAATTACATGATTATGGATTTCACGTTTATGATCTATGACATGGGGAGGACCTCCATATCGAGAAAAATGAAAAAAGGGAGGACCTATGTGTTGGAGGATAAAAAAGTGAAGGGGAACCCTTCTTCAGTCGATGATAGGAAATGGGGAGGACCACCATGTTGGGTTCAAGATTTGGGATAACCTCCACTCATGATAGAGATGGAATAGGGACATTATGTACACTAGATATCATCATAAGTTGGTCAGAATGTGATGGATGTTGGGTTGCCAACCATTGAAGGATCCAACCTAGTCATATTGGGAGGAGGTGAGGTCTAAAATCAAATTTGGAACTGATGGGCCCCATCTCATCAATAGAAGGGATCTAATGGAATGAACTAGTGGTGTCTTGGGTCATGGGAGTGGTGCTAGTTGATTCTCCATAGAGGGAACCTCTAGAGCCTAGGCCTGATGCTGATGTCATTTCATCTAGACTCGGGCCATTGGAGTCAGGGTGTAGTCCACCTTTTGTTCAAATTTAAGGGCCAGTCACTTTTTGAAATGACACGGCATAGTGAGATCCCTAATTAAAGGCTCCAAGGTAGATGTCATAGCCTGGGTGACCTGAGAATCCCCTACGTCCTCTACATAGGGGAGTGAGTCATATTAATACTCTGTGGTGGGGATATCAAAGTGAACAGATGTTGGAGTAGCGGGTAGTGTCCCAACTATGTGGCTGTTTGGGGTGGTACTGCCTTTGAGGAATATAAGCCTCCATGTCCTAGAATGATATGACCCTTTTACAAATGCCCTCATTTGGCACATACCATTGTATGAGGTGGTATATCCCCATCCATTGGATGATTTAAGAGGGTGAAGAAGGTTTTGGTTTCCCGAATGCTATGTTCATGGCTACTGACCTGGTGGTGGAAGATTCATGCATAGTTTCTACATTGTCACATATCCTTCACATGAATCTATGATTCCGGGAAACTATTTCTCTATAACTTGGGTCATGCATGGTAGGAAGATTAAGGTGTAAAATCGATAAAAGGAACGAAATGTCCACTTCCCATACACCATTAAATATTCCTTGGTCTGTGAGATAGATCCCTGGTGAAAATGTTGCAAAATGGAAATAACAAAGCACAAATGCCCCAAATTTTCATGGGTTCCATTCAATGCACACTATTTTATTTGTAGGCCCTAGAGCCAGATATCTGGATCCGGTGACCTGAATATATATTGTTTAATGATACTCTACTAGAACACATAGTTGAGGGGAGAATATAATATAAAGTTATCTATTCCTATTTTTAATGATTTTTAATGAGTTTCCACCTCACGTGTTACCACAATGATTTTGTCTCAATTATTTCACCACATTCCCACGTTCTAACTGCGAGAAACATCCATCATATTATCGTTTAGGTGTATTCCATAATTAAAATGTGATGATGGTTTGTTGGTCCCTCCTTATCTGAATTCCTCCTGTAATTTCTTTTATTTCCCGAGTCTCCCTTATAGGTTAAGACATGTTTGAGAAACTTATTTTGGATTTTATCTCTTTATTGATGCCGTGATATTACATTTATCCTATCAGTACATTCCAGGTTATCTTAGCAGGGTCAAAACCCTTGGTTAGGGAAGTGGTATTGTTCGGAATCACTAGTATGTTTGGATGCTGGAACATTGGTCACTTGTATTCTTCCTCATATGAGGGTCTATCAAGGGCATGCAACCAAAGGAATACAATGGATTGTTTTTGTCCTATTCTAGTGGCATTCCATTCATAGTGTTCCCTCATCATACCATGATCAACACAAGGAATGATTTCAGTTTAACATATTAAAAAGTTAGAGTGGAACTTAACAAAATTCCCCATGGGGGATTTTCAAAGAGGTACATCGCTAAGAGAGAACATGTTCATGGTTTACCAACTAATGGGTAAGAACCCACTATAAAAGTGGACCCATGATGGTGTGTCCCATAAAGGGAATATGTGACCCCTTGAAGGATGCTCTAGAAACCTCAAGGGGTGGATCTGAGAGGGTTCACATATAGGATGGGACAACTGGTTTACAATTGGTCAGAATTGAACCACATGGAGTATTTTTACATAACATATATATAGGGGAGGTATGAAAAATAAACATTGTTCAGAAGGTTATGGAGTGGGTCATACATAGGGTTAGTATCTTGGTTGTCACTAAAAAATTGATGGCATGGATGGGGTTACATGTCGTAATGACCTATATGGATGGAATGATTCATTAGGGATGTGGTGGATTGGGTATAAACAAGATGAATTATGGATGAATTTAATGAATTGGATTGAATGGAAGGATTTTAGATATTTTTGGGTATAAAAATCATGGAGGATTTATTTATATACTAGTTTTTTGGGATTAAATGGCCACATAGTTCTTGGAGGGGACATAATCATGATAAAATGGGACCTATGGTTGTTGATTATGCATGATAGATTCCAATGGAAACCCAAAGGATATATGATCTTCAGGATGATGCATGATATCACCATGATAAGGGTAAGGTGATAGGGGGGATATTGGGATCCGTTAGTTGAGAACCTACTGGTAAGGAACCATAATTTACCATTGGTTGGGATCATACCATAGGGAAAAGACTATCGTACCCTATTAAGATGAGAAGGATAAAATCCCACATTGTTACGAATGGATGGTGATAATATATTGTTAGAGTACATAGTAGGACAAAAATGGGAATTATTGTAGGAGGGGTTCCTGGTGGGAGGTGGTTGTTGGGGTAACTGGAAAACTCCTAGATCACAAGAATAATGCTATGTGTGAGAAACAAGAGGATGAAATATACCAAATTACCCAATCATGAAATATTCATCATCAATAGATGGTGTTGGGAATTTGATTATATTATTAATGTGGGACAAAATCATTACGGGGTAGGGATGTGTTGTTATGTTCCAAGAGCTCCGTCCCTTCTCATTTCATTATGTACGGACGAGAAAAATGGGAGAATGAGTGATGCCTCCAGCTTGAAATTCTAGGGTCTAACAACCAGAGGGATTCCCTTCACTATTGTAAAGATGTTATCCCTTATGAGGATGATCTAATTCAATGTGAGGTATGGCAACACAACAATGGATGCTGCATGAGGGACCAGGAAATCACTATACACAAACCTAGAGGTCTGCACAGAGTAGGTGCACAGAATATGTAAAATGGTAGTGGAAAAGTGTATCTTATATGGTTCATTAGTGTAATAACTCTCTATTGATTTCGGTCGGGAGTGCACACAATAATATAGTCTTGAACACCAAATTAATGGGATGATCAGAAGAGGTGATGTGAATTGGAATGTTTTTCAAAAAAGATGTGTTTTTTCGGTGAAATTTTCATAGGATGGAAAGAATATGTATAATTGAATTCTATTTTTATACATTGCGAAGGTGTATGGTTGGGTAACTATTTCATAGGATTTTGTACCATGAGTGATCTATGGCTTCTATGTTGTTATAGAATAGGAGTTCATATGCACAATGGAGTAAGGTTTTGACTTCAAGATCATTACCCCAAAGAAATTATGGACAATTCTATATATAGGAAAACCATTTGGTGGTGGCATGATAGAATTTTGTAATGGTGGTGGGATTTTTAGTTAACATTGGATACATAAAAAAATTATCTGTGGGATGTTCTTTTACACACATTCCTTTGCACTTTCAAGTATCTCTGTTGGATGTTTTATGGTATCCAATGGGGGAAATAGCCCTTACACATCCAATATGGGACATAAGGCTCTTCTAAATAGATTTTATTCTTCCATGTAGCCAATAAATCTTGTGTGTTGTTCTTGTGGCATTGTTGGAATGTTGTGTTTTGTAATAGGATGCCTCCAATTTTTGTTAGGATGCCCAGTTATGGCCTTAAGCGGTATTCTTCACCAACATGAATATTATAATTTATAATTAATAAGACCATAAAATTTTTATATCCACTAGATATTTCATGATATTACAAAATTTCTCTAAAAATCGTCTCTTTGTTATTTGAATTAAGAAATTATTTTTTACGGAAAAACCTGATTATAATTATATTTAAATTAGATATATTTTCTAATTTGTACATGGATTTCTAAATTCTTTTAAAAAATTAATTTTATATAAAAAAATGATTTATTATGAACATGTCTAGATGTATTCAAATTTTCATAGGTGTTTTAAATGAATATTCTTACTATTTTTTGAGAGTTTTTTTCACAAAAAGTCAAAATGATTGTTTTTTAATATATATATTGATGATGGACATCCACACCACTGTATATATTTATGAAAAATAGGTTTATCTACATATTTGGAATGGTTTTAAAATGGATGAAATTTTATGATATTTTTTATAAATATTTAACTCCAATATACATTATTATCTAAATGACATTATTTTAATATAAAATACTATTCTCTCAATGAACTGATGATCACCTCTCATCTCTTGATTTATTTTTATTTTTGATTGTTAACATTCTCTTTAGAAAATAATGTTAATGGAATCCTTTTTTAATGGAAACTAATTTTCTATTTTGTATCAACTGTATTTTAACAATGGATATGTTTATAGAATAAAACGTATACCAATTTTACATTTGGTGCTTACATTCAATTTAATTTAATTAATAATGTAAAAATATATTAAAATTAATCCTTTTATTAATAAATATATTTATATATATCTAATGTTGATTGATGATTTAATTTAACTTTTAATATATGAAGAAATATTTTTCATGATGTGAAAGGTCAAATACGGAATTATATAACCCCTCATTGTATCAGTTGGTCTCATGAGAAACATTAATATGATCAATTCAATTTTGGTTCACCCATAGTTTTAATATATGATGTCCTAGGGTCCTGATCTTATAGATATCATTTCAGTTGATATCATGGAATCCAATAATATGTGTTTCCATATTTTAGAATTAAGTTATGATTATCCACGACCTTATTTAATATATATTATCAAGGATTCCAGGAAATTTTATTCTTTATGTTTTATGGTATTCCACCAAATTAAAAAGGGTTTCATATGTATATATGGTTCCACAAAAAAACTAAATTAATTCTCAATAATTATTTCTTACCTAGTATCTATGAAAATATATCAATGATAAAAAAATATCTAATTTTTACATGAATCATGGTTTTTACAACATGATCCTCTGATATATCCTCTTTTAGTTGGTTTTAAACTGGCGATAGAAGTATTGAATGAATTATATGAAAACAATGGACTTTGAGATGAAATTTTCACTAAAATAAGGTAATTACATTATAGACAAAATTATCATGATGATGAAAAATATGTATGATCTTTTTTAATAGACTTATTTAGAGGAATGGTGTTTAATAAGTTTTATGTATGCGTGATCAATCAATTCAATAATGGATTTTATTGTGATGTCATGTGCACCAATAGTGATGAAATATTCTTTAGTGAACTGTTTCAAAGTTGGAATGGGGTCATAATATGAGAGCATGATGATATAAGAATTCATGAAAGGGGATGATTTATTTCGTAGTTGGTCCTTTTAAGATTTTTTCTAGATATAAATCCATGTTAGGGTAGTTTTACCACCTTCTTTAAGTGGGAAATAATGTGAGACTCTCACTCATGGATGTGGATTCATCATCTAGGGATTATAAAAAGAATCCATGATGCCCCATGTTGGCATTCGAGGCTAGGTATGAAGAGAGACATCAACAATTTATTTTGAGGTGCTTTACATACTACATGAAAATGGTTGGGAATTAATGATCATATGTGTATCTTTAGTGACTTTTATTTCCTTTGTGTATTATGGATTAAATGATGATAGAATTATTGATGTTTCATCCTGTGAACCTAAAGAGATAGGATACCGTTTATAATATTGTCAATCCATTGATGAATATTCCATTTTAATTATATTATTGGAGACATTAAATATTTATATATTGTGAATATAATATTTCTAACATAATTTATGAAAATATGGAGATACTTCATCTATCACATTAGAGTGGGACAATGTTTTTTCATTAATTTTATTTCATGGAAGGATGAAGACTTCAAAGATTCATTTATTTCTGAGTACATCATATTATAAAAAAAGAAATTGAATTTTTTTTATGTTAATTAAGATATTTAATGGTATTATATTATCATGATTCAAAGAAATCAGTGGAGAAAAATATTAGATAAAACCTTGATGGTGTTAATTTTCAAAATCAGTTCCCACTATTCTATTTATATGGACACTTTTAAGTATCTATATAGAAGGATTATCCCGTCACTTTTGTATTGGAATGTGGGTGGAGGGTCAGTTGTTGTTGGGGAAAATATGTTAAAGGAGACCTGATAATGAGTGTTGTTAATTAAAATGAGGTTAGTTAATTCTCAATGAAGGCAATGATTATTTTCAGATCAGAGGATACAATCATGGTAAATTATTTGGAATTTTCTGTTATATGTGTTTTTTCTTTATTAGGATATTTTTATTTATGGAATTAATTGAAACTATAATCATGGATTGTGGCACTATTAGAGACCACCTGGTTTATCAAAACATAATACTACAAACATGACCATACTATAATTATTAATGTATATTTTGAAAAAAAAAACTATGATTCAAAAATTGAGAGGTACATGATCAATCCCTTGCACATGATTCCCAAAAAGGATGATTATTTTTAAAAAAATCACCTTTTTTGAAGAACCCAGTAGAAATCATATAAAGGAGAGTGAAAGTGTTTTCTAGAATGAAAAAGCTAACTTTGTCATGTTTTTTTGTTTCATGAATTAATATTAGAGAAAATATGGGAATTGATGTCCTCATTTTTAGCTAATGGGAAATAGTTTTTCGAGAGGGATTATTAGAGACACTACATCAGGAATTGAATCCCCGTATAATGTGACAATAATTTATTAGATTTTTTATTAGATGTAATTTATGATGTGTCTCCATGTTCCCAAATATTTTACTGATACATTCATGGTTAAGGATATTATATATTGGTGTACTATATTATATATTTAAAATGGGTTCCCATGTTCTTAGTAATAAATGCGATACTCATCTGCTATGGAGGTCATAGTATGATCTTATGAAAAATATGATGGGGAATGGATGGCATAGTTGTGGAAACATATATTATTATTTGGGTATGTTGTTTTGGTCCAAGGATTGGGAGACCTCCATGAACATGGAAGCAATGGTGACTACAAATTTATTGGGAAAATAAGTCACCAAATATGGATTTAGAGTTTACTCTTGATGTTTGAGAACTACCTGGTCAGGTTTTAGGATATGATTGAGGATATTGGGAAGTCGTTCTTGTTATTAAATGGCTTAATTCATTCCCTTTCATATATATTTTCATCCATTTCAATTGGGAAATTCATATATCATAGTTTTAGGGTCATTAATGTGGTTTTAATCAGTTCCATTCGGTGATTAATCATTCGAACTACGTCTCAAAATAAATCCATTATCTAGAAAAATTCAATATGATTCTTGAATAAACATCAGCTATTTTTAATGAATATACATTCATTTAGTTTCTCCTTTATTTGATCCTTGATCTATGTATCCAAAATTACAAAAAAATTTAATATTAATAAAACCATAGAAGAATAAAGATTTGTTATTGAATCAGAATAATGTGAGCCTAATATATTCTTTTTTCATTACGTGGTTGAAAAAATTAGGATTCCTTCAACAAGAATGCATTATAACTATCATAGGTAATTTACTATGATGGGTTTTAGTTCTACAATTTTTTTATTAATTATGTATTCATATACTAACCCGATATCATTATATTCAAGAACCAGTTCTTGGATATATTTTTTTTCAAATCCGGTTTTGGTTTGTGTGAATATGTGGTTTGGGTGGTGAATATATTGAAATACATTGATATTGAAAACAAAAACATTAGGTAGTAAGTTACTTTCTATATAGAGTTCATTCATATGATTTTAAAATTATATGTTATTATGTGTTAATATGTTTTTATCCATACATGAGTTTCATTGAATGTGTGTCCATGTGTATCACATGAGACTATATATGATTATTTGTCACATGTGTGTGTTCACACGCGTATTGATTGAAATAATTATCATGTTTCATCACATGTGTTTATTTTTATACCCTATAATCCCATGTTTATGCTTGATCAAATTTTCTCTATGGAAACTGTTAAATGTGATTTTCATGTTTTTCATTATTATTTATATTACATACATGACGATATAAGTGCCAAGTTAATTATTTGTAATGATATTATTTTTTTGAACAATTCATTTTTTTAGTTGACCTTATATAAAATTGAGTCACTTAAGGGGATTTGTGTTTGATGATTCAGGTGATATGATGAAACGAGTGTGTTCCATGATGGGAAATAACATAATTTTTTGATTTGAACTTGGTTAATGACGTTGTAATGATATATTTAACATGCGATGATAGTAGGTAACAATTCCCTTTAGTGAAATTTCATGAGAATTGGTGTTTGGATACAATTTCTGTGTGGCCCAACATGAGGTAGTATTATAATTTTGTTTCCATATAAAATGATATCTGTGAGCTATATGGATTAATGCCTTATGTATGGACCTAAGTCTTGAAATCCTTGGGGTAGAAAATGGATACATGTTGTGAATTTATGGTAAAATTTAGTTCCAAACATATTTTATTAGTATATTAACATAATAGAGTTTAACAAAACATTTCCATGGATTATTTTTTAACATGTCAAGTTTTTAATGAAATATTCCACTTAAAATAATTTTATAGTTTTGGTGGATTGTGTTTCCCACGTTAATTAGTTTATTTGAACAGAGTAAAATTATTAAAATATTATAAATCAATTATTTCCATTCATATGGATTCGTTTGTAAGAATATGATTAACTATTTAATGAAATAAATATAAGATTTTGTAATCAATATAAATGCATTGAAAATTTATTATGAAATAAATGCATTTTTTATTAAATAAATTATATTCATCAAAAATGAGTTTTCTAAAAAATGGATTATATAATATGTAATTGGAAATTTTTTTATACAGTTAATTTTAAAAAAGTTATTTGAATTAGCATAAAAAATTTGAAGATGAAATTTAGGGATTTTTCATAATATATTATTTTTATCTATTTGGGATAAAATAATAAATTCTATATGAAAATAACTGTTTAAATTAATGTATTTACAAAGTAAAATTATTTTTTTATTATTATTTTATTTTTAATTAAATACCATAGAAATAAATTAATTCAGTTATTGTTTATGAAAATGAATTTATATATGAA
Organism: Viscum album; assembly: GCA_963277665.1. NCBI lineage: Eukaryota > Viridiplantae > Streptophyta > Magnoliopsida > Santalales > Viscaceae > Viscum > Viscum album. The sequence continues at coordinate 195,185,992 of OY728121.1, read as the reverse complement.
TTTATAAAAAAAATGATTTTATGTTTTAAAATTTAATTTTTACAAGAAAAATATTTTTCATTATGTTATAACTTTTTAATTTTTAATTAACATCAATAACTTCTATTATTTTTGTTTTTTAAAATTTATTTTATATATGGAATCAATATATAAAAATGTAGTAAATATGTACATTTTAATTTTCAAAAAAGTGAATTGTAATCGTAGAAAATTTTAACACCACAGTAAATTGTATATCTATTAATTATAGGTAAAAGGTAAATATATAAGAGCTATTAAATGATCGAAACAACGACCTAAAACATGTTACATCATAATATATTTATAATAATAATCCAAGTGATGAATTATTATCAATTTTGAGACACATTGATATGATTACGACCGTTATAATATTTTAGTCAAAAATTTCACGTACAAAATATTAACAACTACAATATTTTTAATTTGTAGTTTTCAGATCATTGTTTTCGACTGTAATTATTCTTCATAAATTTAAAATAAATATATTCAACATGATAATTTAGTTTTTATTTTTAGGGAAGAAATATTTACCCTAAATTCATGAACGACACTAAATGAGTAATTATTTAATTAATGAAAAAATCAAATAAATTTAATTAGAAATATTAAATGATGAATAATTTTAGATAATTATGGTCTTCTATGAACATTATTGAGGAACATGTCATTTTGGAGAAGATTAAAAGCAATTTTATAAAATTATACACTTCTTATTTATTTTATTAATTTAAAATAAATAAATAGTGTCAATATTGATAATACTTATATTTTATGAAAATGATATTTTATTAAATTCACTAAAATCAAAAAATCAGTAAAAAATGGGTTATTTGTTGTCTAAAATAACAAAAATTATATATATATGGTAAATATGATATCTTATATGTTATTATTAGATCCTTTTAAAAATGAATATTATGTTATCATAGTTAAAATTAAAATAGGTCAACTAAAGGTTAATGAAAACTATAAAGTATTTAATTATTTTAACAAATGTATGACATATATTAGTTGATGAGATTACAACCCTATATGAACATATCATATAATTCATGGTCATGTGGAAGCATTTTACATTAAAATCGTCCTTTATATTTTATTTAGTTGTTGAAATAAAAAAATATTCCCTAACCACAATTATTATCGAGTACATCCTCCCTCATTGTATTTAACCACATTTTTCCCTATTGCTCGACCATCATATAAAATATTCTCTACATCAATTCCATATCCTTATTTTAGTCATTCTATTCTTCCCAAAATACCAACCCTAGTTCCCATTATGACGTAAATATACTTGTAGAATTATTATATTATATATATATATATATATTCATATAATACATTATTTTTAGGAAACAATAATATAACTCATGATTGCATATGGACTACCATATCCATGTTGCAATGTGACTTAGTTTTCATATATATTTAACGTTCATGGAAATATAGATCAATCTGATTTATATATTTATATGATATATATTTTATAATAATAACTTTTAAATTTGAATTATAATTTATTTTTATTTTATTCCATCCGTCCAAAAAATGAATGAAAAAACGTTCATGCAATCATATGACCTACTTTTAACAAGAATTATGTAATTAATTTTACTATATATAATATTAATCAATTATTATATATTTTTTAATATATATATATATATATATGATTTTTATACCCTGATTAAAATTATGTAAATATTGATTCTATGTCCAATGTATAAGGACCGAGACTACTGAACAGACACTTTCTTCGAACATGAATCTATTACCACATATAACAATGATTTTAATAATAAATTATCAACAAATAGGTGAAAATATGTTACATGTAATATGTTATTATAGATATATAGTTATAACATATAGATATAATAAATAAGTATTAATTATAAAGGTGTTTTTATAATGAATAAGGAAATTTAAGACTATAGGTAATGGTATATAATTTGACCCAGTGTTGGGATACATTAAAATTATATAACTTTTTTATATTACATAAAACATTAAACAAATCGATTCCTAAAAACCAAATTACTTTAGTGGTTTTGTAAACATGGAAACTAAATCATCGGTACATGGTTGAGCAACATTATCTACCACTAGGTTTTATAAAATTTGAACCCCTATTAGAAATATCTTACATAAAATATATATTAGTAACCCATGGATAAAACATAAAAAGTTGTGATCTTTGTTTATTAATTAGGGTAAAATACGAGATATGCTTGCTTAATCATGTCCATTAGGATATGATAATGTGATCATAAAATTAGAAGATCATACCCATAATTTCAATGATCATAGACATAAATCAAAACATAATAGTATGAATTAAGAAGGAATGAATCATAATGGAATTAATAGTATAGTCCATAAATGTATAACATCGATGTAATACATGCAATATTGTCATGAACATAAACACAAAAAAATCTTATTTCAATGCTATCTTCCAAGGACTTCCTAACCATGTATTATAGTTCTATGACCTGTCTACCAACTTCACACCTAGGCTAACAAACCATGTATTATATTTTTGGGATTGGGCAATAACTCATGAAACCTTTTACATTCATGCATGGGAAAAAACTCATGAACTAGCTTATTTTCAGGCTTAGTCAAAAATCCCTAAACCATCCTGTTTTCAGGATTGTGTTATAACTACTGTACCATCTTTTTTTCTAGTGTGGGCTGAAACACAAGAACACATTGATTCCATATTCCATATTTCATTACCCAATGAATTTAAGGGTGATATAGTTTCAAACTGTCACATTACTATATCATACATACATGTTCCAAAGGATAGTAAAAACTATATCCTATCATGACCCATAAAAAATATATGGATTTCATAAACAACAATCACAAATGATGAAATCAAATTTGAATCATTAAAATTTAATATCATACTAAAAAATTAAAAATAGATAGGTTCCCTCATAATTTCATTTAATTAAAACTTGTGAAAATACGTGGGATTCAAACGCTTCTTACTGGGGTACGAGAAATGAGTATTATACGAATCATTCAATCAATACATAAACCATTCAAGAAATAATTTTAATGGAACCATTTGATCTTGATTATCATCAATAGATATAATTTTAGATGGAAATTAATTTCAAAATATCTTTTAAAATAATTTACTATGGAAAATAACATTTATTTTAAGAAAAACATTTTTAAACATAAATCCTTTAGAAATCCATTTTCATTGAAAATAAATTGAAAATATAGAATAAATGGTTGAAATCATATATATAAAATTTTAACATGAAAAAATTCAAAATAATAAGGAAAAATTTATGGAATCATTTTTCCATGAATATTTGAAAAATAATATTGAAAACATTTTGAAAACTATTTCACTGAAATAGAGAAATCGTGATAACATTTTCAAAATATTTTTTTAAAACATGTAAAAAAGGATCAAAACCTTTTAAAATCCATTTCATAGAAAATAATTTTAAAACCTATTATGAATTCATTAAAATCATTTCAGAAATCATGTTTTCGTATGAACATAGAATTACGACTAAACTGATAAATGATGTCATATTTTCATAAAAACATTTTTTTAATTATCATAAATACCAAAGAGTGGAACATTGTTTCCAATAATTGGATATTACATTCATATATAGAGGATATGAAACTTCATGTGGGTTCATGAGTGATGGATAATAATATTTCATCAATATAAGAATAATCATAAACAATCTTGATGAACGATTATATTTTAGTTAAAGTAGTTACCATTATGGTTACATTGAATAATAAGGGAATGAATAACATTACATGATGTAAAAAATGTAATTATATGAAATATATTCAAGATAAAACATGTAATAAAAGTTTATAATTTAGATTGAAAAATATGTCTTCATAACATGGCATGTGTCTGAGTGAAGTAAAATTGAGAGAAATATACTTTTCAATTTGGTATCTTTAGTAACATAAACCCCATGAAATAATGTACATCAAATAGATAGATATATATATATATATATATAAGGATTATATAATATATACAGGAGAAGTATATACACCAATAAAAATAAAATAGTGATGGGAATTTCAAATATCACATAGATATATAATGTGATATGAAATTCTATTACCTTCTATCACAACTCTCATCATACTCGTTGAAACATCCTCTTAATAGGGTAACATCTTCTTGTTTAAACAAAACGAATTACATGGAAGTATTTCTAAAAAAATGGAGGATTTAGTTTGAGAGTGGGGGGGGGGGTTATAAATTGATTTTACTTATCATGGATGAACCTATGTTGTTAGTGAAGTGTGAGGAATATGAAGAGTTCATTCCTTTTGATAAAGTAAGGGGAGTTACACTTTTGTAGATACTAAATTATATTCATTAATGGGGGGTATAAATTACCCTTGAGTCTTCTTTTGTCATTATAATAGTAATGGATGGTGGTCGTTATGACCAATAGTCGATATTCATTACTAATAGAGTACAATGTGCTTTTTATATCCATGTTATTGGTGTTAATCACTATTGAAACCTCATAGACACTACTATGCATTTCGGGAGACTTCAAACATGACCAGACCCTCGGATTTGAGGAAATTTGATCAAAGTGGCCTCTACATGGTAGAGCGGGTCACAAAGAACATGGATCGACAATTGAGACAAATTAAGATCATAAACGGGTACCCAATGGTTTGAAGAAGTTACCAAAAGTGCATTGGCATTGAGCATGAGTTGGAGGAGGCACACAGAAGATGTTCAGTGTGTGGGTACAGATGGTGTCAACTGTGTGGGGTGATGACATTGCCTTTTATTAGGGAATCATCTTTTGCGGATGGGGTGTGCTGCAAGGGGGATGTGGCGATGCGGCCATGTACATGTTCGAGAGGATGTGGGAACACAACAGTAGTGGACAAGCCCATGGGAATGTAGATATATTGGGCCAATAGCCCAGAGTAGTGCGGAACACAGATGTGGAGGACCGCCTACCGCAGACATGACTCGCCTGTGTGCATTTGTGCTAGACCAGAGGATTTGGGCCACCCAAGTAGACCAATGGGACATAAAAATTGGTCACGTAGGCCATGGTTCAGTAGATCTAGTGGTCCAGGCTAGTTCGTTCAACACTGTTCAAGAAAAGGTTGGTTCAGGTCCGTCAGACTGGGTCGACTTTGGCCATAGGTCGGGCCAGGTAGGATTGGTTAGATCGAACCAGATACAAAAATGTTTTACAAAAAAATACATCATATTCCGACCACGTTTCTATTTAATGATCCATTGAAATCATTAGGAACCTTTCAATGAGGCTGTCCTTTTGTTATATATTACTTTTGGTTTTATAGAATTTTTCATTTATCATAATGGAATGACTGGTAGATTCTCCTAAAATGGGCACATTATGAGAGGAATTCTATGGATCATTGTGACATTGATGCCTCAAGACTCTCTGATAATACATGAATTACTATTAATAAATTTATTTCCAAGACAACATGTATTACTATGACAATCTATCCAAATGGGTCAAAGTGTCTCATTCGGACTATGTGACTTATTGATATTTGGTATTTTTTGGATTACGACTAATGATCATATATGGTGATTAATATACTTATTCCGGTGTGAGATGAATATACTATTTATTTTTGTATAGTTAAATTAAATTGTGCAATAAATTGTTTGTTTCTTAGTGGTATTCCATTGTGGTTTGGGGTATTTTACTAAGTAATTATTACACACCCCTGCACAGGCTTTGCCACCACGTGTCTTGTCTTCTGCTGACAATAGATGATATATCGGAGTCCTAGGAGGAAAAGGACTAGGTGGTTCATAGAGATACAAGACAATTGTTGTGCGCTCCTATGGATTCAGATAGTTATCCCGTAACCTTCCATTTAGATAGGGGTTTCTACACATTAGTTTTTAGAACATGTGAATTTACTTTTATAGATTCATTGTTTTGATGGGCTTATTTTCTGGCACTATTTACTTCCTAGTTTACTACATTCATACTCATTGGTTGGTATCATACTGTATTAATTCATTGTTCATCAAGTTTTTTTGATGTATCTATAATTTTATCATGAGACATGGTCATTTCTAAAATTACATAGTAAACTTCCTCTCATTTTGGTATATTCCTACTTGGTGATAGTAACCATCCTTTGGCCTATTGGGCATGACCATTGGGTTGTCACAACACGAGCCCATCTGGGATGGGTCGTGATAGATTATTTCATTTCCTAGTTCATGAAAACAAAATATATTGCGCAACTAATATGAAACATCTAGGAGATGATCTTATGATTACTAACATTTTCATTACAAAAAGTTTTTAATGGTTTTAAAATATAGAAATGATACAGTAAAATACGATTATTATTTTCATCTTAATAATGAATCATGTTTCAATTTTTTTTATTTGTAAAACCTAGTTTATAATAATACATTATTATTTTTTATCATAATATTTTACAAAAATTATATATATGTAATTATTTTGATCAATAACATGGTAGAAATAATTGTATCTACACTCATTGACAATATATAATTTCCCTGCTGAATAATCCAATATAGTCGGTATTGGAACTAACTGGATCATGGATAATTTCTAGTAGTTAATTTAGGATATGATGAAAAATCAATCCCAAATGGTGAAACAAATTATTCTTATCTGTGATTATAATAAAATTGATTATTTTATGTTGCAGAATCCCTGTAATATTATGGTACATCAATTATTTCGGTTGTAGAGCAATGTATTAAGTAGCATGAAATGAAATTTCTATCCCCATGATGTGATTAAAAGTGAATTATTACACATTATTGTATTTTATCAAGGTGTTTGATGATCAATTGTGGTCATTAAACCAGAATAATACCGAGGATTATGAAATAGAAAATATGGAATGGTGGGATTTTACTGAAATATTATATTGAAAATATTTTCCTCAAGTTAAAATTAACCGATATTAGTGAACATTACTTATCATGAATAAAATATAATCACCAAGGCTTGTGTTCTATGATTATAAATTGATATTATTGAATTTTTTTGAAAAATATTACATAAAAGATAATAAATTCACGATTCACCACTACACTAACGGGATTAATCCATGTCTTTAAATGAAGATGTTCTCTTAATCACGGACAACATATATTGATTTTTTTTCACCATCAAAATGAAGATGTAATTACCGATAACTTATATAATAAAGCTGAATCAATTGGAAAGTGGTCATTTAAACACTATTAATATGGGAATTATTAAAATAAGTTTATGAATATTAATTATTTTCCATTATGTAAAAATTGTTTTATGAATCATCGTATGAAGTTTTTTTAACGGAATTGGATTTTTTATACATGTAGTGATAAGGTTCAATTGGGTAATCAATTCAAGGGGAGAATCAAATAAATATAATTCTAGTGATTCTGTTGTAAGTAAAAGTTACTTTATTCAATCCAGTTATCATTGTGTTGAGGGAACATACACCAAATGTGGTTGAGGATAGAAGGCCATGCCTATGTGATCATTACAGTTGAGGTGGATGTTCCCAATGATGTAGTGGTTGATTATATTATCATATAATAATATTAATCTATTTAAGTATTTGATTTTTGATATATGTATTCATTTTTATCTTCCATATATTTCATGTGTATAATATTTATTCCAATAAAATTAATAAGGGATTATCTAGTCAAAACACCCAGTCAAAGTCTCATAACAACAATGTTGTATCAGGTAGTCCCCATTATGTAACATCTCCATACTCAATTTTTATACTTCATTATCATACCTATTGTGGAATTTTATACAATATTTGGTTTCAAATTTCATTCAAAATATGATGAAAAAATATATTGTAAATATAATGAAATTATAATTCATGATGTAGATGAATAATTGATAATCATTAGATTTGAGGCATCATTTTCTGATTCATGTGTACATCCAACCCATATATCTACGCTGAATGATATATTTGGGGAAGAAGATAAATTTTTTTTTATTAATGGGAAATATATATATTTTAAAGGTACCTATTTTACTGGAATTTAATGATTCATTTCTTGTGGAATTTGTTGGGCATCCACCATATTGTGAATTTGAGTTTTCATTGGATTTATTCACAAATTAATGATATATATAAATGAATCCCATTAGAAATAACATTGTGGAGTAAGGGGAGTTTGAAATACTACTAGATGTGTATTTTTAATAATGTACTTATTAGACCTAGTGGTTCACCCTTTTTGCCCCATATATTACCATTAAGTGGATCGATTGATCCAAGAGTCTACCTATTGATCACTAAGGAATCAATTCCATTACAATAGAGAACAGTTTTCCTCTACCTCACATTGATGTATCATTCAATTAACTTCATAGGGATCAATATTTTTTAATCATTTAATATCATTATGGGTTCAATAATTTTTTCGTAAATAATAATTACATTTGGAAGAAATCATTATGAATAAGCTATTGAAATTTTGAGATTATAGTAATTCAATTTGGATTAACTAATGAAACTAGTTGTATAGGGTTCTAATTAAAAGTGTATTCAAGGAATATGTTGTTTGTTTTTCTATTAAATGTTGTTCTAATGTTTTCTTGATAAAATATATATGGTCTATGTGAATCACATACAAATCATTCTTGAGACCTGTATTAGAAAAGTGTAATATGATAAATTAATAAAGTGTGTGGTTTGTCTTCATAAATTTTCCATTCATATCCATATTGTATCCATGGGTGGAATATCAATTGAACCATGAAATACCATGGTGGTAAAAGAATGTCCCACACCCACAAACATAAGTAAAGTACATAGTTTTATTGTTTTCCCAGAATACTCTATGTTATTCGTTAATAATTCTTCCCAATTGGCTAACCGGTTAACCATGTATACACCATAATGGGTTAATTTATTTGGACACTGGAATGTGAATAATATTTGGAGGAATTTATGATGACATTAATTAATAATCCAATCTTCATTTTACAATTATGAATTGATGGATTTTTAATATATAGTGATGCATCAATTAATGAATATGGTTGTGTGATATGAAAAAATGATAATATTGTAACATATGATTTAAGGAAGGTAATGAATAATGAATAGAACTATGTAACTCATAATCTTGAGTTGGAATCTATAATAAATTATTTAATGATATGTAGAAAATTCATCTTTAGATAATGATGTGTGATATACACCAACAAGAACACCCAAAAATAAAATTGTCTCATAATTATATTAATATGAAACTATGATGATGACATGATCTAGTCAGGGATTATGATTTCTCTATACAGTACTACCCAAGGAAGTTAATTAAGGATGTTGATTAAATGATAACAAAATATCATGGGGTTTTAAAACCAATGAGTATTTTTATGTATATTATGTTCTTTGATCATTTAATGATAGATATGTGACTAATTAATGAAATAGAGACATAAATCCATTTGAAATGGTTTAGAAACCATATATATTAAAAATGTAATACATTATTAACAATATAATGAGATATTTCAAAAAAAATAAATATGGGTGTTAAGGGATGTTGGAAGAAATTTTTTTTGATGAAGGCATCCTAAAATGTGTGAAACATTTCTGGGTTTGATAAATACATAATGATATACAGTAATTGTGTCCTGATTCACAGATATTTATTTTCCGAATAGGACAATGTATACCAGTTATGTATATGGAATTTGGGGAAAATTTTTGATAGAATAACATGAAGTTGGAAATATCTTATTATGGGTTATGATTTGGGGTTTTGTAATGGGTTATGATTGGTGGAAAACATCCCATTGTAGTCATGAAACATTTCCCTATTACTATTTGTTAATGAGGGAAAATTACTAAGGAATTTGAAATAGGAATACTGAATATTTATACAAGGAATGATGTAATATGGTGTTAGATTCTCACCTATAAAAATATGCACATTTTCACACAATTAGAAATGAGTTAATTCATGATATCCAAACATGTTTTTATGATAACGATGCCTAATTACATCATGGTACACCAGTTTTAATTTTTTATGGTAATTATACACGTTTTACACCAAAATATTATAATATTCATCAGAATTATATTGTTCATTATTTGATTTAGAACTATCTACCTTCCTCAAAATGATCGATAGTTTTTAAACAATATTCAAATGTTATATGACATGTTGAGGTTTTTATAAAATTATATTAAGATATGTATGGAATTTATTTACCATTAGTAGTATTTTACTATAAATTTCTTTCCATTAATATCTTCACATGGAACCATATGATTTATTATATAGAATGATTTGTTGTACTCCAACATATTGGGATGAAGTTTTTAAATGGAAACATGTAGGCCCAGAAAAAGATGGCGATAAAATGAAAAGGGTAAATAATATTCTAGCCAAAATAAAGGATGATCAAATTACAAAAAAAATTCATTCTGGCAATTGAATGAATGATTTGGAATTTCATGTGGTAGATTGTTTTTTCATAAATGTTTTTACATGGCTGGATGTCATTAGGTTTGCTGTGAAGGGAAATCTAAGCCCTTAGTTGTCACAATCCAACCATAATCAGAGATAATGCCACAAAACCCCCATCCTCACCTCCATTGGCCTAGGGATGACCACTAGCACTGAAGGAACCCCTAATATGGGTAGTCTTCTTCCATGAAATAACTATGAAAATAAGAAACAGTGTGAAATACGAATTGGAGAGGAAAGGGTGTTTAAAAGAAACAACATCTTGACTGTTAAATATGAATGAAAATCATCTAGGGTGAATATGAGTGTGACTATGAAAATAGAAATATTATGGAAAAAAATACAATGACAACAAGAAATATTTCCTGACCAGAAAATAATATAATGAAAAATACTACGAGATCCCATCTATTATTATCCATGATTCGACCAGCATACACAACCCAAGGCACTAAATATCCCTATGATCCTCTAAAGACACCATCAACCTATTTATTATCGGCATTAGACAGGGCATACAATGGAAAATTGCATGCGATGATGAATATATACATACGTAGTTGGATGAACTAAAAGCTAATAAGAGGATATGTAAGATACACAAATGAAATATAAATATAGTATATAAAAAATAAGATTAAGCTCAACCACATAAATAGAATGTGTAACATCATCCAAGCACCTGGGGATCAACATGGTGTTTAGATGGACCACACATCATTTCATTTCCAGCAGTAGTAGGATTGTAACCTCATCCAACAATGATAATCCAAACACCGAAATCCCATGAAAAAACCAATATGGTTTCACAACCCATGGTAGGAGCGTATCCAAATTCAATATTTTGGATACAGATAAATATATATATATATATATATTGATCTTTGATCAAAAAAAATATTCCCAATCGAGAGTGTAAGTAAATCAATATCTTCTATCCTCATTTTGGAAAAAGAATCACTAATTGTTACAGAAGGCCATCAATGACTCCCATCATCTCCCATATCAACCCAAATGTATCCATCTGGAGGCCCAAACATTTCTATTTCTTCATGCACCAATTTGGTAACAATATCAATATAGATGACCCACTTCCAACTAAATTAGTAAGGTTCCACAATGTACATATACGTTTTCTAACCACTACCTTATTGGTCAGCGGTTCCACTCTAGTGTCACGAGGGCTTTCTCAATATCTGATAAGGGTTACACTCAATATATATATATATATATATATGACCTATAAGTCGATGTGTAATGGTGGTTTTACTCTAGTTCCTTGAGGACCCACTCCATTTCTTATATGGGGCTCCACTTAGTAATTTTTTTTAGATGACACACTACATAATGCAGTAGGGGGTTTAAATATTTGGTCATGAGGACTAATTATCTTTATGATGTGGGGTTCCACTCTGTATATGGAGGTCCCATTCCCTAGATGATGGGGGTAGGGTTTACTCTAGTGTCACATGTGATCTTGTCCCAGATCCGTTTCGTCATCTTGTGCCACCTAAATAATCTTTATTCCTATAAAATTTCACATCATGTCCAAAAATCCACGACAATGGACACCATAACATTCTAGGTGGAAAATTTTCAAGATAAGATACCTTTGGGCAAATATCAATTTTCAAAATAGGATGATATTGAATATTTTTGTTTCCTAAAAAGGATCCAAGGGTTACACGGCATGTTAGGGAATCCACCCAGCGTGTTGTCCCACTCTATCACTTGGTCATATCTCTATAGGTTTGTGGATCTACAATAGTGTTTTTATACACATAATTTAGAGTATCTAAATGGTGTGACCACCCCACATAGGGTCACACTGACATGGTTGGCCATGTTTTCTTATCCATATCGTGTCCATCTAATTTAGTACATGCATTCCAGGTCATTAAGTTACTTATTTACATTTATAGTACACCCAGAGTCTGCATTAACAACATAAAATTTCTTTTAAGGGTGTCAAATATCATATGATATTTATAATTCACTAATTCTCTAGCTTCTACAGCCAGGGACTGACACACTATTTGTTCTTCAAACTACATGGCATGCAGTCAATTTTTTCAATATCATAGTTTAGTTACATATACAACAAATTTGTTGTCTTCTCCCCCATATATGGAATCCTCTTCCAATTCAAATTGCTGATATAGTCACTATTGGTCTTTTTTTTCCAACTGAATCATATAAATCCTCATCCACTCATATTGATTATCCATTGGTTATCCTATACGCTTCAGTTTTTATGTCATTCATGATTTGGTTATTGATATTTAGGTAATCTATCATATCTAATATAGATATGTATAATATTGCATTGGTTTTATTTCCATCCCTTTCATATGGATCCATTGTGATTCTAGTGGTCCTATAGGGCCAGGTACAACCCAACAATGTCAAATATGGACCACAGGGTCCAATAGGTGAAGAAGGAAAACAACCCCATGTTAAAAAACACCAGAACTATGGTATAACACATGTTTTACTTTAATTCATGCCCATATAACATAGATGGGATATCCATGTTATAAAAAATAATTATCAATTTAAATTCAATCTTATGTAAGAAACAACGAAATAAATTAGAAAAGATCATAACTAAGAAGATGCTCTTTATCAGTAATTTTACTGAATAAGGTAATAAACCATGAATATAAGAGTCCTACAAAGATATCGGATTGTTCATAGTTGAATAATGTTCTCACAAAATAATGTATGATTAGTATGTTTATGTTGTATCCTAATCTACTCCAATTGAGAGATCCATCATCATCAAAAGTTTACTTTCCAATGATAGAATGAAGAATGACCTGCAATACACCTAGGGTTTATAAAAACACTAGGGATGTTTTTAATAGTGGAGATCATATAGAAAATCTAGTTAAGACAATTTAATTAAGTAATTATATTAATTTAATTAATTAACTGACAAAACTCAATTCCATGGTGTGAGTTTTTTTAAAACCCTATGCCGACATATTTTAGGTAGTGCATACAGTAAACAATGAATTCTTGAATAAATTGTTATATCATATTTATGATCCAATTATATAGCTTAGTGATAACTAATTTTCATTATAAAACTTCATGCATGTAATATCTAATATATTTAATATTTTTATAAAATTATCTCTTATAACACTGGTCCACAAAATTTTATGACGTCTCATCCAACGACTATAGAAATATATATAGAATAGCATCAAATTCATTCAAGAAAAATCATGGTCTCTACATTATTCCATCATTCAATATTTTCAACCATGAAAAGACAAACTAATAAAATCGTGAGTTCTAATAGTGAATCTGAAGATCCATCTCCCAGTATGTCTCTTGTTTTATCTTGTGTTGGCACAACATGCAATCCAAGGGCATAGTCCATCCACACGAGGTCATCTATTTTCAATCCTCAATTTCCAATAAGTTCTCCATAATAGTGGATATATAATAAATGCCTAAAATACCATTGTTGATGATGTGCTTATAGTCATACATGTATCTCCTCAGATGAACCACATGGATGACATTAAGAACATACTCTATGTATAGGCTAAGAAGAGGAAGCAAGAAACCTCTCCAATCATCTAAATAAACTCAAAGAGCCCAATGGAAATCAGATATATCATTCCTCCCTCAACAATAATTTAAAAACCTCTTTATGGTGAGATCAATAGATAAACATAGAATCCCTTTTACAGTGTCATAGGCATATGAAACTGTTATTAGTAATATTTTTCCCACTATGACCTATCCTCATCTACTCAGAGATGACATGTACCTTCTCCGACATAACCAAAATGTCATCTAAACCTTAATTATATGTATATTTTGAATTTTTCTGACTTACAGTTGACGTATAGGTTCTCCCGTATAGGACCTCAAAAGGTTTCATGGCTATTTTATAGTGTAATATATTGTTTTATGAAAAAAATTAAAAGGGAAGTGATCCAACTAGTCATGAATGAAGTATAAAATTCAATCCCTCATCATATCCAGTAAATACTAAATTGTTAATTTGGGAAGGAAATCCATCAATCGTTGGATGGCCTTAATCATCCTCATTTTAATATAGAATTACTCCAATAGTCCCCTCCAAAATTATGATGTTATCCACACATCACAATCAGAGAAAACCATTGAGGGATCCCCATGTAGGCGAAGGATATACCATACAAACAACTTCCAGAAACTCTCCACTGATATATTCTCATTGATAAAAAGAAAGTGTGATATCATGATGATTCGGTAAAATATAACCGAAATGGAATCATGGACCATCGCTATCGATGTATTTTCTATCACAATGTCCACAGATATTCCATCTCACATCCACTATGCAATCTCATGATGCTTGGAAAAAACCCACCATACACTGGTTTTCCTTCTCATCTTTCTGATAGTTGAGGCACCATGATATGAAATGATAAATACACCATAACATTATTGACCTCCAAAACAACCCTTGGAGGTCTTTTTATATCAATCTGCCACCACAATAAACCACAATTGGAGAATTGTATTACTCTCGCATCACATAATCCCTCATCGTGACTGGGACCACAATCCATCTCCTATAAAGCATAAAAATATTACCTAAATTAGCATATCCACCATGTGAATTATTTATAGATATCTATTCATCTAATACCTCAACATCAATTTCTCCCAACTAGGATTCTCTCACTTGCTGATGAATGGTATGTGTAATGAACATTGAGTTAAGAAAAGTTCCACCTTCTGACACTATTAGTGCAAGATACAAGGAAACCAACTACTAAGAAGAAACCTAAAACATGTGATATTGTGACAAATTATTATGTTAATCTACAACAATATTGAAATTATCTATAGCATACAATTTCTTGATGTCATATTCCTAAATGAATTTGAACAAGTTCCACTACCATTATGTTCAATTCTCTCCCTGTAAAGATGTTCACTAGGCTATTATGATCTATGTGAACCACAAAGTTCTCCCCAATTGTTTTTTCATTCATGTAATCAGGTCTATGAATACCCCTACTAGATCTAGGAAGTGATTCATTCAGTTTAACACATGGTGTATCAACTTCATCGACCCATATTTGATAATTTCTAACCTCTCCATCAACCAACAAATTAAAATGGATCATGAGGGATCATAAGACACTAAATACATCGCATACATGTCTAACATTTTCAACATTGGGGAACTCATCAACCATATCCTTAACTTCTACGAGGACCTCTGTAACTTCTCAGTCTAGGTAAAAGGCTACATGTACCATGTTATGGTAATTAAAGTGGTTGTAATCCTTGATATGTCTGTCAAAAAACAAATGTAATACCCAACTAATCCATGAAAAGATACATCCTATAATTATATATTAGGTATATCTCAATAAATAACTTCATAAATTTTCATTGGGTGTACACCTAAACCATTATCATAAATTCCATACCCCAGTAAGTGAACATCGTGAATCCAAATTTTTTTATAGATTTATGTAATTTCAGTGCATTCAAAGAATATCTAAGAGCATTATCAATTTATTTTTATGATCCTCCATTATAGTATAGTGTATGAGTTTGTTTTTAATGAATACAAACACAAACTAGACAGTTTAGGGCCTGATTATCCATTTTATCAAAGACATAAATATGTCTGAGAAATTATTCACACATAATGGAATCAATGTGACAATATAGTGTCTGTAGAAACATCAGAATGCATGATTTAGAATATCAACATCCTGAACCACCGACTCGTGGTATCCAATGCATAGAGCTACTTTTGAAAATCATATCAAATATTGAAATTGTTCAAATAGGATTTCAATCATCAGGATGGGGTACTAAATTGTTATCATTTCCCGCTTCATGCTTTGACAATCCATGTAAAGCAACATTCTCCCATAAACATTTATCACAAACAACACTGGAGATTCCCATTGGGGAAAACTGAGACTAATGAAACCAATCCCTTTATGGTCCTCCAACTCCAATTGTATATCATGATGCACCATAGGAACCGTCCTATATTATATAGATGATATCTGATTTTTCCTATAATGCATTTCGATAAAAAAACACAATTTCACACCATGGAGGTAGTCTCAAAACGAAATCATTGTCTTCTTCCATAATATCATCAACATATGAAGGAATAAAATTTCATGAAGTGCCTTATGAACCTAGGGATATATTCATGAACTTATTTTTGATGGGTTTTAAATTCATTTTTTCACAACACACTTACCCCAGCCTGAGATCTCATAATTCGAAAATGTTGGATCTTGTCCCATCACGGTGATGGGATATGACTCTTCTATAGAGACATTATATATGGAATCACACCATAGAAAACTAATTCATACCCATGATAACATATTGTGGTTGAATTTTTATGGATAAAAGGTCTCACATGTTTGTATCTCTAAAATGTGATATATCACACTCCTGGAAGATAAAAGATATAGAAGAAGTGTTTCCTGTTGAAACATCAAGACAGTGAAATAGAGCTAGAACATAAAATGGGAACCCTCACCCTCTCTCTCTTTGAGTATAGAGATGAAGGAAGGAATGTATATAACTCTACAGAAATATATAAATGTATATAAAATGCATATATCATACATATGGTCATGTTATTAAGTGTTTGGTCATAATCTTCTAGATCCAACATCTATCTATGACCATGAATTCAATCATGATTAGTCTGATACAGGAAAAATTGTTGTGGTCATTTAAAGACACCATCATATCATACACAACCCCCATATCCACCACCTTCTATTATAGGTCTACCTATGTGGGGGCCTCTGTGAGCTCCCTAAGGATATCAACGATAATAGAATTATCTCTATTGGGGTACTCTATTAGTTTCTAGCATGTGATCCTTGAGACTTGGGGTTTGGTATTCCAGTTCCATGTGACCCCTATCATCACAGGGGTATCACCATACATCAATGGTATTCCCCCATTCATTTGTTCTACCACTTGGAAAGTTCATGATCCTGATCACTAGGATGTCCCTTTTGTCGAGATCCTATCATATGGTTCTGGATATATGTTGAAGATGACTCAACACTATCACAGCAACTGCAAGATCCAATTGTCGGGCATATCTATTAGAGGATTATATCAGTCACTTGTCCACTATATAACACCCTAGTATTGGTGGGGATGCCTAAGGGAAACATGTTGGATGAAATTACTCTATAGATTCATTACTCAAACATCCTTTCTCAAATGTATCTATCTCAAATCATGTCAAGGGAGTACCTTGAAAGGTAAAAAAACCTCATTGCATAGTCAAACATTATCATTACTCCCATATGATAATACATAATCTTTTAAATACTAATAAAGCTCAAAAAATATTTATAGTAACCCGAATGGAATAACGTCATATGTTAGTCAAATAGCATGTACAATTATCGTGAATAAAGGTAACAAGACTCTACCAATGCACGGTTGATCTGTGGAAAAAGTGTAACTACTAGAATAACCCCAAGATCTGTCAATGCCTTGATCAGATTGAAGATACACACACCCAAATTTTTACAATCCTATTTTGTCTATGTATTTTCGCCAATATGGAACCTTAATAATCACCTAATCTTAAACTCATACTATATGCTAATATTTCACACATCCTCATTCTTCTATGATGGGATATTTTTCTATTCAATTTCTAGGGGTGAAAATACCATCCCACCTAAATGAAGAATATCATGGGGTGGAGCCTGAATTAATACCTCATTTCTCAGCAGATCATCATCATGAACTATAATTGGTATCTTAGCTTGTTGTCATCATGGAGGCATCGTTTACATTATCAAGAAATAAAAAAATATGGTGAGAACACAAAAATATAAATATGAATATATAAAGAGGAGATGACTCATTATGTATAGTCAATGAATTATTCCTATTTGATACATATACCATTGTTCAATGCTTCCAAGGCCACAATATACAGAGTTGACAGGTAGGTATTCTAGTTCATGGTGAATTGATACGTTGGACACTTGTAATATAATTATATTCCCTATCATGAGAGTCACACTCAGAATATGTAGAAATTTTAGCCCCAATCCAAACCCTATATTCCTATGTACTCAACTCGAGACAACATCTTATGGATTGAACTGTCTTCGATTTCAATTTATCAAAACACGACCCTTATCAGGGCTTGATCCGCAATAACTCCAGGTTCGACTCTATAGGCAAAGGGATGAAAATCTATGAAAAGTGCAGAATTATCCTTCGGACAAAAATTACTAGAAAATTTTTTTCACAAACATATCATTCTCATTGCTAATGTGAACTGAGAAATTATAAAAAAATATGAAAAAGATAGAATGTATACCAATAATGAGAGACATATAGATTGTATATATGTATGTTAGTCAAAACTGAAAATTAAAGTGGAAAAAACCATTTTAATCTAGAAATATGTCACAACATAAAAAAATATATAGTAAACTACTGAGAAAGACCAAATTATGATCTCCAAGCAATAATAAACATATTTGGTCCCAAGAAACGATTATCCATAAGCTTCTCTAAAATCACCTTAAACATATTCCTCACCTGTATAAGACATGACAAGTGCAGAAAAATCCCATACATGGGTGGGTAAATAAATAAATGAATAGACACCCTAAAATCATAAATGGTGTATAGTAAGAGTCCTCAAAAGGATGTAAATAATGTAGATAATATAGAGGTTGTAGCTCCACCAATGAATGAGAAAAAAAATTTCACATCCTATATCAATGGGATCAAGATGATGAGTAGATGGTTTATATGTTGATTATTTTTAACCCATTGTTGGAGAGTAACCTCATCCAACAATGAGAATATTTACATTGAATTCACATGGAATACCCCAAACATATTCAAAATACACGGATGTAGTGTTACAAAATCTAATGGTATGTATACAAATATATATATATATATATGCTCAGAATGAATAGTCCCAAACAAGAGACTAAGATGATCATTTTCTCACAACCTAATATAGGATAAATTTTATCTAATAGTTCCAAAATCCACTAAACAATTCCCAGCATATCATGTATCTATACATATGTA
Source organism: Viscum album (assembly GCA_963277665.1). Classification (NCBI taxonomy): domain Eukaryota; kingdom Viridiplantae; phylum Streptophyta; class Magnoliopsida; order Santalales; family Viscaceae; genus Viscum; species Viscum album. The sequence continues at coordinate 195,166,347 of OY728121.1, read as the reverse complement.
ATTGCGCAGATGCACATGCCTCAGCACAATGCCACATAGCCAGGAGAGTGATATTCAAGTAGAGGACCCACACCATTGTATGTTATTTGGGGGTGGGGGTGATTGGGTTGGTCAAATCATTATGTATCCTTATAGGAACCAAGGATTATATGGGGTCCACTATAGTGTCATGATGAGCCTATGTCTATCTGATAGAGTTTAATCTTGGTATGTGTTTTAGAGGACCTTCACCCTAATGTTTTAGTGGTGTTCAACTCTAGTGTCACAAGGAACCAAAAAATATTTTATATGGTTACACTTAGTATGTAAATGTAGAACCCCCATTTCATGATTCAATAGGGATGTTACTCTCTAGATTCGCAATGACCAGTTCCCTATTCATTTTTGGGGTTCTAATAAGTAGGTTGGGTACTCACACACAAGATAATGGGGGTTCTACTCTAGTGTAACTGGTGATCCACTTCCTGGTCATTTCCATCATCGAGAATAACCTAAATTTGTTCTATGCCTTGAAAATTTTATAATAAATAAAAATCCACAATGGATGGACGCATTGGGTAATGTGGGAAAAAGAAATCAGGATAGGTGACTTGTGGCCCATTATTATTGTTCCAAGGATGAGTTTATCGAATAATGAAGTTTACTCAAAAGGAACCAAGGGGTAAACAGTGTGTGATGGGACCCACATGATGAGTGGTAGCCCTCCATAACCTATGAATTTTACGATAGATAAACAAAACACTATGATTATATGAATACATGGCGTGTAGAGGTTCTGAATAGAGTGACCCTATAATGTGGGTTGATGCCAGTGTTCTTGGACATGAACATGTATCCATCCCATGTGTATTTAGTTTTTTACAAGGCATGAATTGACATGTCCATGCACAAAAAGTCACTGAGTACACTATTAGGATACCAACATAAGGTCACATGGCATGTGTTGGTCCCACCCATCATGTCATACATATAATCCGATGATACCCATGCCGTCAAAGCCAGATCTCAATAAGCCAAGCGATCATCAAACATCATAGCATGTACCCTGACTTATTATAGATTCTACTATTCATTAAAAACATTCCAGATCTAATGTCACTTCCCAAATATCTGGATTCTTCTTCACTAAAAATGGTGAATCCAGACATCTTTGGACTTTTTTGGCCATGAGGAGTTGGAAATCATCATCCACTAATCATAGTGGTTCGTTTCTCGACCCATATGCCTCCTATTATTTTTTAATTTAGAATTTTGATGCTAATAGTTAAGATTTTATTCTATCACTTGCAAAAAATACAAAATCATTACTGTTTTTTTCTGTACCTTTCATGTGGTTTATTCATGATTATGAGGGCCCACTCTTGCTAATCATCTCTAGAAGTAGTCGAAACGAGATCGCAGGGGCCTGTTGGTGAAGAACATTAATAATCAAGGGTGAAAACGCACCACAAAAAAATGTTTACCAATACTAATAATTTAGTCCTTAGTAATGTTACCTAATAGGGATACCCATGTTAGAAAATAAGAATTTCCAGTTGAATTTCAATATTATTTAACATAAAATCACCGCAATTGGAACATATCACTGTTAAGAAGTTATTCTTTGTCAATAAATTTAATCAAAAAATGTTTAATCCACAGATTAAATGGAATATACTATATATTAGATCATTTATCATCGATGAAAGTAGTCTCCAATGATTGGGATATGTCATCGGGTTTTCTGCATACTAATATGTTCCTATTTAGAGTTTCATCATCGATAAAGGTAGAATCCCCAATGGAAGGAGTAATAATTATTTATAATACTCATATGGTTTATACAAATAACCCAGGATGATTTAACGTAGTTGTGATCTTATATAAATTTTGTTAGGTTAAATTAATAAGTTATTTAAATAAACATTATTAATTAGTCGTCTAAAGGTACCAAAAACGTATTATATTTCGTTCCATCCTAGACCGACCTATTTTATTTCATATATATATTATGAAATACATTATAGACTCAAAAATGATCTCATATTTTAGAACCCTACATCAATTAAATTGTTAATCCATTTTCATTATGAAAATATTTGTCTGTAATATAAAATGTGTTTATAAAACTAATTACTGGATCATCCTGCCTCAGAATCACATGAAATATTAGCACCTGTCTATGTAAATATGTATATATGTATTTTTATTTATTACTAATAAAATAAATAGTCTATACAGAAGTACAAAAGAAATTTTGATATTTTGGAAATGATTTTAAATGGGGCTAAAATCTTCTATATTCCCCAAATCCTCTCTAATTTTACAAATGTGTTCCATATATCATTTTTTTGTATGTATCTTCCATAATAATAACATAATATCACATCATATGAAATTGAATTGTAACTCAATAAATCACATTGTAAAGAGCCTATGTAGATTATTTTTACTAGAGAGAAAGTGTTGAGGAATCGATGAATCGAGTGTCATTATTATAGTGTATGAATCATAAAATGGATGATGAAATGTGAGAACTATAAAATTTAATGAATGTTAAAAACCCAAGTTTGTTTAGATGGAAATTTATATGAAAATTGTATCAAACATGTTTTAGATTGAGGGAATAATTATATAGTAGGGATTCAATTATAGTATATGACCATTCTGTTTTAATAAATCCACATTATTAAAAAATTATAAAAACTAATTCAAAATATATACAAATATATTAGATTAATTTTTTATCCGAACTTAATTGCTCAAAATAAGCCTAGAATGATTTTATTAAATTTCCCATATAAATATTATTTCATTTTAAAAAATATGAAAAGTAGTATTATATAATTGAGAATATTATTTACAATATTATTTGATATTAATATTTTCATAAATAAAATACTTATATAATTAAATAGAATATGATTTTGGGATAAATCATCATTTTTAGAAAACTATTTTTTACAAAAACTATTTTATAAGGAATATTAAATAACCAATTTAAATAATTTTAATAATTTTAAATGAGGAATGATATAAATTAAATGATTATATTATATATCTGCAAATAATAATCTCAAAAATAGAAAATTATTACTAACCATATAGATAATATATGATTGTCCTATACTTGAAAAGTTGATTTCATGAAAAATCTAATTTCAACATGATTTTTCTATTTCTTAAAGGATATTAAAAATATCTGTATAATTTAATATAATAAAATTGATTTTATATTTTGATTTATCATAAGTAATTTTATGTAATAAGTAGAAAAAAATTCATTATTGATATTAAATATTAAAAAAATAATTAACATGGTTAAAGACAAAACTAGGATTTTCACTTTACATAAATATGTGTTAAAATAAATTTTACACACAAATTTTTTTTTTCAATTATGAATTATATTTCATATTTATAATTACTATTTAGAATTATCTAATTAATATCTTTTCATTTTGTACTTAAAATATTAATTAAACATGATTAAAATTTAGTTATCACAGTAAATCCTAAAAAGGTATAAGTATGTAAACATAGAGGATAAGGGAATAATTTTTTTAAACATTATTAATATTATGTGGAGTGGTTTCTTATTGAAATTAACATTCAATTAATCCAGAATTTATTAATTTTAGTGGCTCTTAGGGTGATAGAGTCATCCAATTATTGTTTTCCTTAGAATTTCCAAAATGAAACTCTATATATATTTTAATATGGAACTCCCTATGCTTAATCAATCAAACCTATGATGATATTTTTATAAACTATAACAAAAAAATATCAACAACATCATTATCAATATTCTAGAGGTTTTGGTTTTCTAATAACATAATCTATACGGTACTTAAGATGTGATGGAATAGAGTTATATCGAACAGATTGTAATCATCTTAACAAAACTCATTATTTTTATTTATTATTTTACAATATTAATAATGAAAAAATAATTCGAATATAATAACACTATTATATAAAATATAATTACATGTTAATATGTTTATGTAAAAATATTTATCCATCACCTTATCCATCAAATTGGGAAAAAGTTACAGCTCAAGCTTATGACAAACTACCATCTCACGAACACATGTACATTTTATTTCATCTGTAAATTACATAGATAGTCAATATTATGAATATAATGAATATATTTGATACATATTAAATGATAATAATAATTTTAATTAACAAATTACCCTCTTCATTAACATTTATCAAATTTATGGACTCATTTTGACTCTCTTTGGTACGTATTACATACTATCTACGAAAAAAATGTGATTCATTTTCATGTAAAAATTTAATGAATGTTTCAAAAAATGTATTTAATTATTAAAAATTATATTTATAAAATTTTAATAACAATACATTATATGGATTAATATCTTATTCCCACTAATAAATACTTTTTAAAAAAATACTCGACAAAGTATTTCATTTAACAGCCAAAACAGTAATAATAATAAAATATTATTAAGGGATTGTGTGTAAAATTTCATAATATTAACATATAAGTTATTATAAATATGATTATTCATCATTTATTTATTAATTTCATGATTAATACAATTATGTGTGAGGTTATATCGTGATCAACTTGAAGAGATTGTGAGGTATGATATTTTATTTAAATTTTTCTATAATTGAGACATATTTGTTAATATAAACATATTCACATTAATGAGGTGTTTATACTACCCAATTTAATTATTTAAATTTATAAACTATTATTTATTGATGTAAATGTTTCAATTAGTGTTATTACTTAAATAGGTTACAATTATATGTATTTCAAAGTAGTTTGAAACTATTTTACAATCTCATGTCTTTTGGATTTCATTTAATTTAATTAATTGAATTGTTTTTAATGCCATCAGTATGGTGAATCAGCCAAAATTGATACCATCACAGATGCATTGCATTTGTTTCCCCTAATTCCTTCCTTCCAATGGTGCGAAACCTACATCACTTTATCGGTGCTACTCATTGATCAAAATGGGATGTTTGGATATAGGTCCCTCTTTTAATGGATTCCAACATTAATGTTTTTTCATAGTATGGGTCTCCCTAATTAATTAAAAAATATTTGGGAAACATATTCCCAGTTCCATCTCTATATGGATGATGGTTAATTATGATACTTCTTTTTGGGTATTCCAAGGGGTCAAGACATTGAAGAATCCTTCAATCAAGGAAGTAATGGCATTGGGCATTGCTATTCTGTCTCGATGTAGGAACATAGGTCACCTCTATTATTCCTCATATAACCGTATCTCAATGGATAGAAACCTAAGTCATCTCGTGGAGATCATGGGATATCATATAGAAGAAAAATTTCAGAATACGATTCTCTAGGATTCTAATTTTTAAAATTTAGTAAGCTACATGTTTATCATCTTATAGATACATTGGGGAACAGATTTGAATAGCCCATTGACATATATTAAAAAGGTACATCCCTAGGATGGACAACACATGGTTATCTAATTAATGGGTCAGAACACCCTAAAAGAGAGGACTTGTGATGGTGTGTCCCATGAAGTGAAGATTTCACACCAGGAAGACAGATGTGGACCCCCCTGGGTGTCTAACATAGAGGGTGAATCCATAGGATGGGACACAAGGGTTTACCATTTGTTTAGATTATGAATACAGGAGGAATCCAAAGTAACCGTTATAAAATAATGGGAAAAAACAATTGTTTTATGGAAGGGTATGGTGTGTGGTTCACACATGGATAGTTTACCAGGTTCTGCTAATTGAAGTAATGATGTGGATGTGGATTACCTTAAGGAACAGAACATCTGAATGGCATGACTATATATGGATATTTTGGGTTGGATAAAATCAGGTTTGATTATGGATGGTTTTATTTAGGTGGTTGAAATTGGTGGATAATAGAGATTTTTGGGCTTGAACCAAATAGAGGTTTTCTATGTATCCCAGTTGGTTGGGAATCAGATTCCTCATAGTTCTATAGGGTATAAGTCCCAATTATGATGGGGCATGTTGTTGGGCATTATGAATGAACGATACCAATGGAAACTCAAAGGATATTTGATCAGTTTGTCGGGGAATGATCTCACTAGGATAAGAGTGAGGTGATGGAGTAGATCATTAGTGCTGATAGGTGCACCCATAGGATGAGAGAATCAGGTTTTATAATGGGGATGAATTTTACCTTTATGAGGAATCATACATAGCCTATGTAAAATAAAAGGACTAAACCAACATACGTTGGAACAGATGGGGATTATTCATTCTTAGAGACCAATTAATATGTGAAATAGTGATTACTCCATGAGGCATTCTTAGTGCATCGAGGGTTTCATTGTCACTACTATCCACTATTCCAACATGGTTCATGCTGGATGTGAGAAACAAGGGGAAATAATATACTAGATTGTCGCATAATGTAATATGTGTCAATTAGATATGATATAGGGCATATGTGTTGAGTATTTCAATGGTGGATATCCCAAAAGAAGATAGATGGGGAGTTTAGTGTCCCTGATTCCTATACACTATATGAAATTGTGTATATTGGAGAAAAAGAGGACATGGAGTGCAGACTCCATCAATAAAGGCTAGGGGATAATTTCATGATGGATTCCAATCATCACAGTGTCGATGTCACCCCTTTTGATGAGGATATCATTCAATTTGCTTAAGATCCAACACTTATGAAGATGAGTGAGAATGGAAAATCCATGAGGTGGGGATCCCCAAGATCATTACACTGGGTGAGGCTACTGATTAAAATCAATTTATAAGGATGACATCGCTAGGAAGTTTTACATCATGCATCATTGATGGGGAAGGATCACTCTCCCACTTGGACATGCATAACTACTTCCCTCCAAAACACGGGGAAAATAAGGAATCATCATTTCTTAGAGGGATTGGGGTGGAGGACTGGTCAATAGTGCGTTCAATTTTAGAATTTCCATGTGAATAATAAATAGATTTTAGAATATGTATACAAAAAAGCATGAGGTAAGGTAACAGAGAAAGGGAGTCCACCCATGGGACATGGAAATCACTATGCATAATCCTGGGTTTCCTCATAGAATAGGTGATAAAAAAATGTTAATTGCATATAAAATTGGATAACAAACATTGTGGTTTTTAGTAAAGGAAATATAGGGAGCTTAAGGGAAGGGGTGTAGAAAATATAATAGGCCTGCACAAAAAATCCATGGGGTTGAGTGGAAGAGCTGATGCGCACGTGCATGTGTTTCACACACGATGGGTCATTTGTTTGAACTTACCATAGGATGGAAGAAAATGGGATATGGTTAATCCCTTTTTGGAATGCATTATGGGGTCCCATAAGATACCTATCCTAAACACACTTTTCCATTTATTGATCCATTGCATGAGTGATGTTGCGATTAACATTTTATTATGCACAAAATATCAATTAACCATCTCTCGGATTTTTAACCTTATAAAAGGGGGAACCCTTATATACATAGGAAAACACAATTGATGGTTTCATTCAAGAATTATGACATAGAATTGGGAATTTGACATCACATTGGGTGCATAAGAAACCTATATGCAGGTTGGGATTTTACGCGCAAGCCTCTACAATTTCACACCTCTACCATAGGTATTTTTAGGTAGTCGGGGGAAATTAATGTGGAATATGTGATATTGGATGAAAAATATATACATAGACACATATAGATCCTTGGGTTCCCATAGAATACTCATTCGAGGCCAATAAAATATTTCTAAGAGGGAAGATTATATGTTTCTAAGGGTTCTATAGATTATAAGTAACCCTCATGTACTCCATTACTTGATGGTATTTTAAATTAATCATATTATATGGGTCATGATGAAGAAACCATAGAAGGAAGATCTCATAAGTAACAATCACCCACTGTGTAACGTCAGGATAGTAGATGAAGTGGTCAATTGGTGATTTGAAAAAGGCTCACCGAAATCATGGATAACAAATGTAGATAGTTTCTAGTGGTACAAAATAGGTTCTCACTAAAATCGTAATAGGGAAAATTGTTAGACAATTGTCAATGTTATAAATCCAAATACCAAGACAATAATGAGGGATAAACCAATGATGTAGGAGTCCCCTACTCATTATGAAAGCACCTTCCATGGATGTATAGTGGTAGAATGTGTGGGCAAGAAGAAGGGCTAAGGAAAGTGGTATAGGGGAAACATTACCAGAAAATAGGTATGGGTGTATTGGTATGACATTGATGCAAGGATTTTGGGAAAGAGATATCCCATATCAGACTATTAGAGGTTGTATTTTTATTTCAATTCCACTTTTATAGTCTTCATGAGATAGTGTTTGAGCTTTTCATTCGATGGTATCCTGACACAAATTAATTCCAACTCCACCATGTGGAGTTTTTAAATATTATATGGGATATTGATAACAATGGTTGAATTCCTCTTGTATGACAACCGAATGATATGTTCCTACCAATAGAGAGCATTGGTATAATAGTGCCAGAACTCCAATTTTAACATAGAATATATGAGATGCAGCGACATAGAACCTCGAGATCGATTATATACTAAAATACATCCCATAACAATTTAGATACAACCATTTTATTAAGATGTAAATAATGGTGAGGATTTTAGGATGAGGGATATAGTGCCTGATTGCATCGCATAGGGGAATGGCAGGACTATGGTGGGTGACCCTAGAGGTTGATATTGTTGAACATGGGGTTTCCACATGGATAAGAGAAAGGACCCATGGTTTTGATATTCTACCTTACTCACAACCTTGATGAAAGGGTGGCTAATACTAAGTGATAAATGAATAGCGGTACACCTAAGGACCTTAACAACAGAAGTGGTCATGTCAGCTTAGAAAAGGGACATCGAGGAAGTACCCATTTTAGAGTGGCTATACAATATTATAGGGAACATCTCAAGGGGAGGAATGAAAAATAAAATATATAAAACATTTTATATAACACACGAGTGTATTGAAGGACATTTTGGAATATATTACTTTCCAAAACCATCTTTCCTCTATGAAATAGTTTATTTTCATCCACTATAAACATTGTCCGGGCACATCCTCTAATTCTCAGTGATGAATTATTAATGATCGAGAACAGTAATCTAGAAAAACTGAAGCATTAATATCCTTAATAGAATAGTTTCAAAAATGGTTGATGGTCCATGAGGTTCATTAATGTAGAGGGAATATTTTCAAGGCTTTAGGGGATGCATTCTAGTTCACCAGATTGATGGAAATATCTATTGTGAACAACATGTGACATCCCGATTCGCTAGATAGATTGAAAGAGAAATAATCTATCAAAGAAGAAGTATATTGTGTTTCTTGATGTGTGGGATCCGAGTATCCTGTAATATCTATGTTTTATACTAACAACTATTGGATTTGGTGAGATAATCAAACTACTCATATAGATTTTCATGTCTTCCTATCAATAGAATATGATAAAAACAAGGTGGATGATTACACAAAGTCAATCATGTGGTGTCTTATTTGAATAATTGTTATAATATGCGTTGGGATAGAGAAGTGGGGTTGCATATGTGATATCACATGGGATTTAATTCAGGTAACACATCCAACACAAACCAGAGCCTCGGCGGTAGGGACATCACATAGTGTGGCCTCACCTCCACCATCTAAGGAGGGGTTTTCCTGATGGAATCCTAATGTAGCATCTAATGAATCACATGGGAAATGAATAAGGTATCTCTTACTGTCAAATATCACAGTCATCCTCCATAAAATCTAGTATTCCTAAAGTAAATTTCAAAAAATATCTATAAACTAAAGACATGTCTAAAATAATAACATGCACTGGGCATGGATATATAGAATTTAGGTGGATTAATGTGTCATATAGAGTGTAATTTGATCCTTTGAATTCCTAAAAAATGGCTTTGAATATCAATGTATTCCAATGGTGGTGATATAAAGAACCCAAACAAATAGGGAATGTGATTCTCAGTCATGAACATAATCTAGAAGAGATGCCTCCCCCGTAAAATTGCAACATTTAAGAACAAAAAACATAATAATACGGGGGAGGAGAAGAATGAGAGGTTAAGGAATAAGTAAAAGACAAAGAAGAAGAGTCTAATCATGATTGGCCTGGTAGTGGGAACCTTATGTGAAAATGTCTCAGCGATAGAGTTCCAGAGAGAGTGGCGTGACTACTGGCTCTACCGAGGGTCTCATCAAACACATATAATTAATTCTCGACTCATATATCATATAGCACATTACCTTTTCAAAGCATGGATCCACTAATTGTGAATTTCTCTTTAGAGGATATCCTCTTTTTTTATCATGTATATGTAACTGTAGAAGGTGAGAATGTGCCAATGTACATAAAGATACATGCCCTTATACATACATCGAGATACGTGCCAGTAAAAAATGTAGTCATGGCCGACGTAGCTTGTGGTGGGCTTGCGGGGGTGGGGAAAGAGAGAACCATTGAATCAAGTTATTTTCTAATGGTCGATAAGGATCATGTTGGGATCATTTATATTTCATTTTACAAAGGGTCCCTAGAGGGGGAATCAACTGCATTTACTCTAAACTCGATCAAGCTACACTAATCTCTCAGAAGACTCTTCCTTCATAGACCCTTACCTATCTTCTATGGATCCTGTTAATTGAGGATACTATTCCAAATAATGATTTTAAAACTAGAGGATTGATAAAATGAAAACTATGGGTAACCTATTGATTTTCTTCTAATGAATGTTCCCATCTATGTGGAACTGTTTGAACGAACTAATCATTCCTTAACAATATATTAGTTGTTAGTTGCAGGTGAAGATGATTTCATTGATAGGTTTGAGCTCAATGAATGAGTATGTGTGGTTTCTATGCATGAATTAATTTAATATGGTTGTCCCATGCCAAAAATCATATCTCGTCATGGAGGATACTAAAAAAATATCCAGCCATTATACTCATATTCATTTACATAGAGTATGAACCCACATATACTGAATAAATTTATGACACTAATTCATATCAAGATAAATAAATCTGCATGATTTAATGGATGGGGTGGAAGTGAATCAAGAATTTTCCTGAGGTCTAGAGGAACACCAGGTGAACAAAATGGGAAATCTCTGCCCATGGAAGAACTATCTATATGTATGAGGGGAGGAAACTCTCAATTTTTATGTTCTTATTCATGACTATCATAATGATAATACATGGGAAATAATTAAACACATGGATGATTACTGGAGCCATGGGAAATTTGACATCATTTGGAATGTCCAGGATGCTAAATATGAGATCGAGTTCCTGGATGTACAGATGAACAATCATTATAACACTATTTTTGATCAATTAGTACTTGTAAAACTACTCAGAGCCCTATTTGAGGGGTCCCATTAGAAGTTAAAACATTTTTTCTGTCAATTGGATGAACATCTAAATAAATACGACCAGACACAGATCATATGGGTTGTTTTTTTCAATCACACGGAATAAACATAGATGTTTACTTCATTTTAATTCCATGCATGAAATGTTCCGGAATTCTTTAACTATATCATCTCCTTCATAATTTTGTGATACAGCAAATGAGAAATCCCTAAGATCACAATGGTCAATCCTTGTGTGAGAAATATAGGAAGACTGCATAATTTTTAACACTATTTGAGAATGTTATGCTATAATCAAGAACTTTGGGTTTAATGTTTTTAATGTCTTATGTCAGTTTCTTTGCCTGAGAGAGGCTATGAATAGAGAATTGAGCTCTTGAAGTATCTATATTTCCATCCTGGTGTGATCTAGTGCATGAACAAGACCACTCTACGGTAATATCAATCTAATAGTACAATGGCAGATGACAAGTGTAGATCATGATACCCAAAAATCCATAAAATTATGGGGGATGAGTGAAAATATTAAAAAACTGTTGATCATGTTTGAAAACCACTATCCATATTACATAGCCTAAAATGGGGATAAAGAAAACATGGTTTAACTATAAACCATATTTAAAAAATAATCCATGTCTAGATATTTCATCCAAAGTCCATTGGAATTTTGTCCAACTATGATAGGTAGTCATTTTCTAGAATCAATTCCATTAGGAGGTACCTTAAGAAGTAGAAGAGATAATGGATTGGAATAAATGTGTATAGAAATAGTTCAAATGGAGTGTTAGATTGCTCGAATGGCCTCCAAAACTCTTGTAATTCTGAAACCATGGATTTGAAAAAACAAGCATGAGTGTACTAGTTTCAAAAAAAATCAATCCTATGCTGAATGGGTGCTTCTTCATGAATGTCAAGCGACAAATGATGATTTGAATAATGAGGTAGATAACCAACATCGATGGGAAATACATTTCGGGAGAGCCTTGAGAGTCATTATATTTTTACTTCATGGAATTGTGGATGATGCACATGTTTTTTAATTTTTTTATGGTGATAATGATTCATGATATATATTAGGATCATGTGATCAGGACGTCCCATTTTATAATGTCATGTGATTTGGACATATGAAAATGAATATGGTAATACATCCTAGACCGCGCCCAATAGTTTAATGTCATTCTACACATACTAGAAATTTTTTTAATGTATCTACGTAGTATGGATGGATGAAAACCAAACATGAATAAGACAATTGGGTCTTTATTAGACCACAAATAATAAAATAATTTGGGAAGAAGAATTCCAAAATGTCGGTACTAGTGGTGTGGTAGAGTAGAAATCCCGACACACCACACATTACATGTGGGGATCATTGTTTCATTCAAAAATATAAGAAGAAAGATCGCAAGAGTGATGCGGTCACATCGATACAAACCATAATAGAACTCCTTTTCCCATTTGAAAAATGCTCTATTTGGGAAACAAGTATTGATATAGGAGTCCATCTGTCTTGTGGGAGAACACGTTAGGTGTGACACTAGGGATGAAATCTCACCATGATGCTGTGATTAAAATAGTGGTGATTTGAGATGTCTAAGGGATGTATAAAATAAGAACTGGTATTCTAGGATCAACTATTGACCATGTTCGAAATGAAGTGATCGTAACCACGCTAGCATAGAATGGGGTGATCAAATATGAAATTGATATTCAAAAAATTCAAAACATTTTATTTTTCATTTAATATTGAATATCAATCGTGTAATTGGAATTGGATTGGTGGTGAGCCATAAAGTCGTGTTACCGTCACTATTACAATGTCCTTTTGGATTTGAAAGATGATGGAATCCCAAACCATAGATTACTTGATGTGTGGACTGGTCATATTAGAGTGTGGGATTCAATCCCATATGTTAATATAATTTTATGGTCAAATTATATGGTGAATGTGGGGAATGATCAATGTTAGGTCTATCACACAACATTTATTAGGTAAAACTAGATATAAATGAGGTCACAATGGCTTAAATGTTTCCTACACACATTAAGACAAAGGGTATAATGTTTAATGTCACTACGCTTGGACCATAACCATGGAAAAAGGGACCAAAAGGTTATTTAAACATTGTCTATTCTTGAATACAATGTTTATGGGTGTGGCTACATTTCCTAGGGGTGTGGGAATAAATCCTCACATTGTTCATGAAACACAGCATGGTTGGGTACCAACACAATGGGTGAAATCCTAAATGGAAATGTAGCTGACACATACTGTAGTAATAATGGGGATTCTTCAACCTACTCAAGGTAATATAGAAGTATAATGTCCTTCATTTTGGATGTGATATATTTGTATAAGGTCATAGAGTTCGTAAAATGGAATAGTTACCCCATGTAGAATATGCATAATGTGGTGGAATAAAAAAACCTATGTGAATGGGGACCATGGATTCCCACACAAAGCACATGATAATTCTTATAGAATATCGCATATAGTTTATATATATATTTCTTGGATTATTCCAAGGTCATATGAGGCATTGAGTAATGTTCATTCCAAGGATAAAAAATGTGACACACAAGTGATAAAAACTAACATGTATGACGATAAAGAAACCTCGTTTCACATGGATACATTAGGATAAATATCATACAATTTAGGGGAATGGAGCATGGAAAGTGAAAAAATCCATGGGGATAAAGGTTTGAAGGAGTTTCTGTGTTCTCCCAAAGATGGATTATGTGGGCATCACTACATATCCCATAAAAATGGGAATCAATCTAAAAAATGTTCAGGAATTCAGTGAACAAAAGTTGTTCAACTTCATTTTTTGGGGATGTTGGATCTTACATTGATGTCTTATAGATCAGACCATTGAATATAGTGTGTCAAACATGTATGTATAGTTTGGTGTCATAAAATCCTAACGTGAATGATGAAAATTTGGAAGTATGCTACCCAACATTTTATAAATGTGACTTTTGAGATTTGGCCTAAATACATCAATATGGAATGGATGGAATTAACATCTTATGTGAGTGGGTGAAGGAGGCCCATGTGGCTTAGATGGGGCCTTAGATCCAAGGAATGATGGGGATGTAATGTTTTGTATGTGTCCAAATATAAAAAATCAAGGCATCTATGTAGCCCATATGTATGGGAATGAAACTACTAAATATTATTAACAAGAATAAATATGTGAATGGGTATGACCCATACATGAAGAGGGAATCATTTTCTATTGTTTTTTGGGTGGATGGACTAGGATGGAGAGCATGGGCATCACTATGTATCATAAGTGGAAATAATTTAGACACTTGTAATCACTGGTATATGTGATGATGGATGACCAATAACAATATAGATGTACTGTCATCTGATTACAACACCATGTCATGTCGTTTTTTGTCATGTGGATAGGATGATGGTACCAGTGATTACAGTCATGTGACAGGATTAGTCCATTCCATTTATCACTATTATGCAAGGACACTAGTTTCTATGAATGTTTTCATCATGAACCTCAGAAACCATGGGAATAGATGTCCCAAAGGATATGTGTGTGATCTTTAAAATAAACTGATATTAATAAGGCCCACAAAGGCCCGCACTGCATCACACACTCCCTAGGGAAACCACAGGGAAAAGGGATGAAAGACTAAAATTGTGGATGGTCCTAAAGATGAAATATCTAAAATTCCTATATATACCATAAGGATAGGAATCAATCCACACATAGTTA
Source organism: Viscum album (assembly GCA_963277665.1). Lineage (NCBI taxonomy): Eukaryota > Viridiplantae > Streptophyta > Magnoliopsida > Santalales > Viscaceae > Viscum > Viscum album. The sequence continues at coordinate 195,151,228 of OY728121.1, read as the reverse complement.
TAAAATCTTACATAGATGATGATCGATGAGGGAATTGATGTCCGTTTGTGAAAGGAATCCACAATGGAATTTTGTAGGTCAAAGTCATTATAGCTAGGGCAATATTGTTCTTATTGAATGGTCATAAAATTCATAGTATATGGGGTGTGAATATCTTATGGAAATTTGTAGCATGAATGTGTTCAATATCCAATCATGAATGAGGAAATGGATAGACCAACATCACACTCCCCATTCCTTATAGAAACAACATAATGATTAGTTTCATGATACATGGATTTTAGGGGATTTTAAAATTCTAAATAGATAATGATTGGACCAACTGGAAAATTTTATGGTCATGTTTCCTATACCACGGGATCTTAATTTAAAATTTTAAAATCCCCTAAAATCTATTTATCGTGAAACTAATCATTATGATGTTTCTATAAGGAATGGGTAGTGTGATGTTGGTCTATCCATTTCCTCATTCATTATGGTCTTAGAGATTTGACCATAGAAACAAATAGGTTCTAGGGGATATGTGTATCATGGTTTCATGGAAACCAAATGCGAATGAAAATTTCATATGCCCCAACACCGCACAAAAAAATCTGAATAGAATCATGAATATAGTTTTAATCCAAAATATATAGACCAGTGTGCCCAGTGTAATGTCATATTATTTTGATAGAAAATGTTATGTAGGTTATCATCATTGAACTAGGAACATAGGGAGAAGAATGATCCAAAGGGAGAAATCATTTCCTGATAAAACATAGGGAGACTTGAGCCCAGAGGCTGAAAGATTGATGTTATAGCTGGGCCTAAAGAAAAAATGCCCAATTGTTACTACAAATCACATAAGTATGGTAATCAATCCATACATAGTTCTCGATCAAGCATGTTAGGAGACCCCCATCATAATCGATTTCCTCATGGATGGCAACATCATAGTAGTATTTGACAATGTAATGTCTTATATCTTTGAATTAGTGGGTAATCTTTTAGGGCCATATTATTCAGATCGGAGATGTTTTGAGTCCCCCATATGAGCATTAAATCCCTTCCAAAACTCTTAATCCCACATTTTCTTGCTCAGAGTGGGAACCTAGGAGTGGGGTTAGGAACTTCTTATCACATGGAATTGAAAAAAGCTATAATATACTTGGTGGGAATGTCCCAATGATGTTTTCATGTCCACTCAATATGTAATTATGCACAGAAGTGAAATATTGGGGTGTTGGAGTTCCACTAAAACATAGGACTGTTGAAAATATGAATAATGTATCTCGATATCTACAATGCAATGAGGTTTGGGTGACGATGGAGGATAACATAAGAACATGTTTAAATCACATCATGAATATCATTTTTCCTATAATGGACAAACATCACACTGCACATCCCAAGAGTTCTGTGATGCAAAGAGATGTATTGAGAGAATGATCTTGTGGAATCGAAAACTATTGGTCCCCTTCAAGAGCACAACAGAGCATGTTAGTGGGAGGACTTCACTGGACCCAAGGATAAAGAACACAGTACTCATAATAGTTTTAGGTCATATTTCATAGGCCAAAGGCTCGAAAATAATGGTCATGGATTTTTATACCATTGGATCTCAGTTTAATGTCATGTTCTTTTTATGTTCCCATGCATTTTAACGTCTTGTGGTAAGGATGTTTCATTACAATTTAACTATAAGTTGTAGGGATGGAATAAGAAAGGCGTTATGAAGGGTATGTGGTTTTTGTGGAAGCTATTAGCCTATGTGAATGAGGTACAATGGGTCTACTTCCAAGGAAAAATTCTCTATGGGAAGCCATACACAGTTTAAAGTCATTATATTTGGACATGTGTAATCAATTTAACTTCATTTTAATTGGTCTTAAATATTTAAGTATTTTACCATCAGGAAACAGGGATGAACAAACATAGTTTAATATAATATTGAAGGATGTGGGGAATATTTCTTTTATGGTCATGCAGAAAAGGACCGTCAATGTATTATTGTTTGGCATCATGCAGCTTGGATGTTGATGGCTTAAAGAAGTATAATTTACTATAGACAGGACATGGAATTTTATGATGTTTATATTCATAAGGTAAGGATGTTAAATTATGTGTAGATTAGCATAAACAATAAGTATGATGTACCTTAAATAGTGTAACATTGTGAAACTAGGACATTGAATGTTGGGCAGTTTAACATCATGTGTTATGGATATTGAACATGATGTATAACATTATATGGTGTGGTTGATGAATTACAAGAATATTAAGTTATACAGTAAGTTAAATGTAAAAATGTTAATTCTTAACAGGAGAGAACACAACTATGATGTGTCATTTTTCATCATCCAACAAGGACATGTTTTCACTTTATAGTCATTTAATAGGACTGATCTATGAAGTTTATCATCATGCGGAGAGGAAAATAGTTTCTAAAACATTAATCGTCATGCATCTAGCACACTGGTGGTGAAATGTTGTTTAATAACATGGAGAGAGGATGTAGGATCCTTATTCAGGAAGTGTTTTAATTTAGGATAAAGGAATTGGTTAGGGGAGTAATACTCCTTCCATACATAGTGACCAAATAGTAAGATCCATTGGGAAAGAACTTGTGAATGATGTATTGTCCTTCCAAATTGACTTCGAGCATTAGTGGATTCCTTATAGGTATCATTGAAATACTTTTATCCAATACTATATCACATTTTCCAAAAGGTGTAGAGGAGTATTATCTTATCAAAAGCTATGGCTATCATATTACAGTTTCCTTTTATATTATTCAATGTCCAAACCATGTTCCCATTGAGGGATTTTAGTTCATATTTACATACATAGACTACCCATCCTGATTTATTTTTATCATAGATAGATGTTTGAAGAAATATAAATAGATTTTAGATATCTAGAAGATCATCTCTTCAACACAACAAGTAATACAGAGAACCCTAAATGGAATTAAGAGTTATCATTTGATAATATCTATGGGTGTTGGGGATCATTTTCAATCATTTTTTCTTATTTTGGCCCACCATTATGTGTAGAAAGTTTGTTATGGTCTTGTTGAATGACTCAATTTATCTATACTCATGCATGTAATAGTGGGATGTGTGGATGAAATGGTTGTTGAACACAGTGTATGACTCCTTGTACTCATCTACTGTGAACATGGTGTCATGTTATATGAGAACGTCATGAGGGAATCTACAATGGTAAATCACATGGTAGCACACAAATTCAAAAATAATCATGGCCATGATTTCCTTGACAGGTATTTGTTCATTCCACCATGAATAGAATTTTTTTAGAATAAAAAAGAACAGACATTGGAGGACTGTCTCTACAAGACATGTTTTGACAACATCATGTCCCAAAACCACAAATGGAGAAGATTACGTGGTAGTGTGGAGGGGATCTAGTTGTCGATGTATACTATTTTCAAGGAACTGACATGCGTGGAAGCTATTTATGAACATGATACAGTCAAAGACCGTCTTTGTCCAAAATAATCCCAACCATTGAATAAGATGAGAGAATTTAATCCTTATGTGATGTCCTTGATTGGAAGAAAATTGAACATCCAGAATAACCTATGTAATCTCAATTACATGATGTAAATAGAGACAATTCATTCTATCCAACATTTTTATTGAGTCTTATCACGGTTGGGACCACTGTGTGGTGTGAATTGTGACCTAATATGAATGATTCCCACATGTTCGACATTTTCGGGTTGTAGAGTGTTAGGTAAGAGATACATAATGAAGGGAGTCAACATAACATTTATTTCTTCACCCATAATGGGATATTACTGTCTCAATGTAGAGGCATCAATTTTAAGGAGGATTATATACTGGATTTCATCAAAATCCTATGATAAGGGGGAAATGACTCATTGATGAGGCACATGGATGAACAAGTCATCATGGTTAGGCAATATGTGAGATATGACCAGACTGGCCTAGGTATCTTCTTGACCATTCTATGACTTAGGAGCATGGGTTATCTCTGGATGGGCTATCATCTGGTGAGTGCACTTCAGTAGTTGCATGAGATCACGTTTGTAAATGATGTAGTCACCTCTGATCTACATGATGACTATCTCAGAGTCCCATTTCACATGGTGGTGGGGAACTTCAATCGTTAGGGACATGTTGAGACTAGTAATGAGATAATTTTACTCTACCATATTGGTGGTGCAACATTCTAATAGTAGGAAAAAATATGGCAGGACCGCCTGTGTTAGGATGATGATGAAAATCAACAGTCCAACTCAATTAATTACGAGACCATTTTAATTTATACTGGTTGGGCTCTGGAGTTACCCTCAAAATGAATCATATAACACTATAATGAATGATCCACTAATATAGTCTCCTCATATATGAATTCATGATCAGTTGACTACTCTGTAGTAGCAATATGGGTGGCCAATAAGTCTTCTAACAACTTACCCATGATTCCCTTATGCATATTGAATCTGATGTAGAGCTGGAAAAGGATCACAACCCACCACGTTAGATGACCTATCAACATAGGTAGGTTCAATGTATATTTTATAAGAATCCTGAGTGATACCAGTGGTAACACATGTTAACCATGGGATCCCTCCAGTGTGGTCACATTAAGTACTAGTCGCTTTAAAAAGGATGTTGGTAACAAAACCATATGATGTTTATGATAATGCATGATCTCCTCAAATTTATTCTGTCAATATTCATCCCACTAGTAGACGATGACTTCCTTCATGAGTCTTAAAAAGGTATTACACATACTTTCCATCTATGTGATGAATCGACATATGTAGGTTATGTGTCCTCGAATGCCTTAGAGATCTTAGAGGATTCATCGAGTAGGAATCTAGATGATAACATTGATCTTATACACAAAAACCACTATTCCTATGTATTTATAAAATAAGAGATTTATCCTAGAGGTAACCCCAAAAGAACAATTCCACCTGTTAATATTTAGATTGTGTGAGTAGATGAATACAATCAATTTTTAGGGTTCTAAGAGATGGTACTAACTCTAGTTTGATTTGACCATCAAATCATCCCTGTAGATTTCCACTAATGTCAGGATGATTGGTTTGAATATTTGGTGCATGGAGCACTATTAGGTGGCTTCTTCATTCTTCCAACATAAGTGAAATTTCTAATAGAAAGATATTCTTTGTAGCTCCATGAAGGTAGTGGAATATTTATCTTTGAGTTCCATTCATATCAGATTATTACCAGAGTAGCCATCCATGAATGAGAGAGCCTATTTCTAGGTGGTGGCATCAGTCAATGACTATGTTTCTGGAAAATGAAAATCATCCTTAAAAAATAGTGGTTGGGATCCCATAAGATGATGTAGAATTTGATATTTCCATTCATATTCCTGATTTAAATGATGGTCGCCAACCACATGTGGTTGTGAAAATCATTTATGATGATGGAATTGATGAGATTCTCCACTTTGACGATGACCATGGAACCATGATAGCGATTCATCTTTTTAGGAGGCAGTTTGAACTCGTAATGACGTATCGGAAGACCATGTTGGAGGATGATGATATGAGGGTACAATTCTCGAATCTCTTAAAAAATATATATATAAAAATCATGGTGAAACTTTCTAAATTCGACACACATGTATTATTCGCCTGTAGTAAAGGCTGCATATATCGACATTTACCTTTGATCTTTCGTAGTGTAATGATTCACCAGAACCAGATCATTTTGGGGGTTCGGGAATTTTTTTTTAAATTCTAGAAGGGAATCATCCATATCCTCATTATTGTCTAATATTGGGTGATCAGTGGTAGGAGATGATTCATCCAATTAAACATATTATGGATGGAAAATACAACCATCATGGGAGTATATGTAATCCTCATGTGGGAATCGCAGTACTATGAAAATCATGGTTACTATTGGTGTTGATATGATTCTATCATGATTTATATTAAGTCATCCCTGCATGGTGTCTATGAAATATTTATTTTTTAGTAGTTTACAGATCAACCCATCCCAGTATAACATGTAGGTATTTCATACTATTGTATCCATGGGGTAAAAATGCTAATACCTCATAATTTTAAGGGGTTCTTGTATCAACTAAACCTAAACTATGTTAGAGTATGAAGTGATATTCCAACATTCCTTATACTTGGAAATCTATAATCCCATATTCTCGGAAATGATGAAGAAATTTCACATCTATTGTGTGGAAGACTCTAACTAGTTAATCGAGTGGGAATAAATAATCATCCATGTTTTTTCACATGTCGACTTCTATGGTAGTGTTCACAACCTCATTGTTATAAACTCATTTTACATTTCCTTGTAATATGTGGCATATAGATTGTTGGATTCATAGTACGAAAAGAGAGATACATCACATTGGAGAAAACTAACTCGACTCTTGAGAATGTTCGTGAGGAATCGGGAATACAATTAGGGAACCATTAATTGTAATTGAATCTATAGTCAACCCATCAGAACATTGTAGGTGGTGTCCTATGAAAAAACCATGAATTATGTTCTTGAAATAAGTCGACTGCATTGGGTCTTCAAATATATTTTTCCACATGGCCTCTACTATGTCCAATAATATCCATGTATCTTAAGGTTAGAGGGACTAATATCATCATCCATCAGTCTATGCTTGTAGAACATCTAGAATGGGATAATGTCATTTTTAGAACCTTTTTCAAATAATCAATGAAATAACAAAAATAAATTGATATGATGGTGATATATAGTGTGTGGATATGTACATGTATGGGCATCCATCATCTTCTCTAGATAAAGGGATAAGGGATTAGAATTATTTATCCTTGGCTTCCTCTTCATGAAAGGCCTCTATGGATGCTACATCTATTTTTAATCTATAGGGGGATTCATAAATATTCCCCAAGGGATTACAAAAAATCATCTAAAATATGGGGGAAATTGAGGATAGGGAACTTTTTTGGAATACTGGAGAGTTTATTAAGATCATTATTTATCTGCTTTTAGTGGAAATTTTAGCTGACATGAGGTTACTTTGTAGCACTAGTTGTGATGGGAACTGCTAATTGGACTGGTGGATTATGACTAGTGATGGGAATACCATGATGCTCTTCAACTGATCCACAAAAGGTCACAACTAGGGGACTTTCAGATAGATGTGGCTTGACCATCATGGAACATGGTTGATCACTACACGGTCAAAAATCTTCTGCATGGTCATGTATCATGATCAGGGGAAACAAAAAATATTAAAAGACTGGTCATGAGGATTTTTCCCACTAATTCATTAACATTGCCTAATGTATTGTCTCTGTAGCATTCATGGATTGGCTGAAATCATTGGCCAATATATCCAAGAAACTCCCATATCCTCAGGTGATTTGATGATGGTGTATACATGGGAAATCCGAATGGATTTTCTAGTACTCTCCATCACCGAGAACCATAGAAGTATATACCAAATTTATAGTATTAACATAGGAATAATCAAAGTTATCATTCGTGTCATATTTTTTTACCATATAGATTATGGGGTTATCCCCATATCTAGAGGCATGAAATCACCAAGAGTTCGAGATGGAATTGGCACCGATATAGGATTTTTCATTCCCATTACCCATTCCTTCCCACCCTTCTAAGAGGTGGAATAATGAAACGTGGAAGCCACCTATGTATAGGCGGTGTTGAAATGATATTTAGTTGATTTAGTTGGTTAGATCTAATTCATTGGTGAAAGGAATCCCCCATGTACATGAGAAACATTTCTACGAGCCAACCAATAATCATATTTTCGAGTACCAGAGCCGGAGACCAACTCCCACTCACAATCATTATCATTTTAAGGATTTTTAGATATTCAATACCCCTATTCTTGAGTAAGTAAAAATCTTTCTACATTGTTATATAATTTTTATTTGATCCATTACATCAACACATAGAATTTCCTGATTATATGTCCATGTATGTTGTGATAAGGGAGATAATTTGTCTTACCAGTGAGATCATCCTTTGGGGGGTTTTTGAATTTGGAAGATTCATAATTCATTACTATATGGACCCTCATAATAAAATTGGATCCAAATCACCATTTAGTGATTTCCAATATTTTCTCTTCCATAGGATGGGATGTCTGGGTGCCTAACCCTGTTGAGGGGTTATCGCCTGACTATGGGGTAGAAATTGAATCTCTATCCTAGGTGGTGGTGGTGCATTACAGAGTGGTGAAATCCAATTATATATGTGGAATTTCTATTCCATATGATGGGAATGATGATATATAACATAAAAAGTCTTTGGATTAGGACCTACTAGTTACAAATGTAGGGTCATGGGAGTCGCTATCTCTATGGCGATAATAGTCTCTACCTAGAATGATATTCATGATGGACCTAAAAGAGGGAACATATATGCTTTCTTCGCCTAATAAATGGATTATTCTAGGAATTTAACCTTGTCAGGTCTATCCTCGAATCCACCTGGGATTTTTTCCTTTGTTGGGTAGGGGAACAATTATGTCTTGAAATTCCCCACACACATCGTCAAAAAACATCTGTTAGGTTAGAATCATGTCAAAAAAATATGTAAGGACCTTAAAATTATGGAAAAATACTAATGTGAACTCATAAAAAAATTTCATGCACTTTTAGGGGCCATAAATAATCATTTTTTTGTGGTGGAACTAAACTGACAGCGAAACATCTTATGATGGTCTTCCCATGCAGCAATGGACATAATTGGTAACTAGATTTAATAGATGAATATTGTCCCATCCAATTTTTGAACAAAAGTTTTTATCTTGTCAGAATATTTATGTTTTGGAGTTCCCAAAATGGGTCTACACCTTTAGATGAAGAGTTATATATGTCGTAGTGGGTCATATATCTCAATGAAGGATATAATGGCAGGATTCCCAAAACAGGAGAGTTCTTTCATGTCATCCAACCATGTCAGATACTACTTTACATTAGTTGGTATTACCACATTTTAGGTTTACACAGATTCAAGGTGAGAAGTTAGTACATCAATATGGTTTTCTCATAGCAGTTCTTGTCTTGGTGAGGATTTTCATCCATCTGTGCAATGACATGCTCGTCATCATTATTTGAATGATCAGTGGTTATGGAGTGGTCAGAGGTCAGACTGGAGAGAACACTTGTGGAAAACCCAATAGGGTAACCTAGTTGGGGTCCCAAGGATTGTTATTACATCTCTTGAGTGGATTTGAAAATGAATATTGTTGGTTTTTTTTCCATATACTATGGATTCTACCATCTTGGGGGTGTACATGATTTTGTAGACCAATATGAGGCGACAGACCAGGGAGAACCTATTTCTAAACCTCTTAACTTGGTGGAGAGACAAGAATGTATCAAGGCTCACAATAGTCTAGATGTCATTAAAAAAATGAGATCATTAATGTCATTACTTCGATATTCACACTTCTAGAGCAAGAGGATTGTATCAATATTGAACTCTACCTTCTGCGCAATATCAGATGGGTAAGATTGGCAGGATGTCCCGATTTGACCTTTTCCCTTATTGGGGTAACGAAAAATGGGAAATAATGTTGAGTAGTCTCAAAATCAAAGTAAATTACTTTGATTATTATTATTAACTCCATTGGTGTCCACCAGATGTTGTGCATACCTAGGGTGGGGTTGGGTTTATCATATTTAGACCATTCATTGACCCCTCTTCCAACTCTGTATCGGGGAGAACCATGTTTACTATGATATCTCCCTGAGTCTTATTATGAATAAAAATTACTAGATGTGGTTTCACATGAAGGGACTTAAATTAAGATAATCTTACTATCCCCATCGACAAATCTACACATAAAAGAAACATCATTAATAAATTTGTGGAGCATAATGAAACCATGAATTATTCAATGCTAAAGAGTCTCATGGATGCTATGTGATGCAGGTTTCTACGCTATTGGAAGAATTGAAAATCAAAAATGAGGATGTTTTTGTTTATTTAATTGAATTTATCATGGATCATATGGTATATCACATTGTGTCCATAGATGAAAATCTGTGTTTCCATGATGGTTTAGTTAATTAACATAACCTCATATTGGGTGAGGGCCACTAGAAAGATGAAGCTGAGGACTGAAATCAGCAAGAAAATCTCAAACACATGATCATTATCTTGAGTGTCCTATAAGATTCCATGATCAAGAGTGTTTTCTGAGACATGGTTTCCCAATGCTCTGATTGTCACTAGTTTTGAAACTAAACACGACATGGATACAGGTCGGTGCAGCGGTGGACTGACCAATGAAGTAACAATTTCATGCACTTAATAACAACTAAATTGTTGATCATCTAGAAATATCAGTGTCAGCCACATCATCCACTACTTATTGGACGATTTACATATCGATACCTCATGTGTGGGGGAAGTGGATGTCATATATCGGTCAATAGGGTTCTCGCGGTCTATCGTGTCCCTGAAATACATTTTATGATCGCATGATAAGGTAGAGATTTAAGATGGTGATGGAAAAGATTTTTACACTACCAGAACATTGAATGCAGACAAATATTCCCTTTCATGTTTGTACCTATTAAGGTATTTAGTGATTAATAGGATCTGACCTTACAAGATAAAGAAACTCATAGGTCAGGATCTAACCCTATACACAAATAGTGACAACTGAGGTTAAGGATACATCATTTAATCGTAATCATCTTCATAATCTGGGAAACATGTGGGATTGATGATGAATTTATTCTTACTAGATATAATCCATTGGTGGTGAAAATTATCCCTCTTTCCCAATAATGGTTTCTTTGGGAAAGGAAATTTTCTCAGCACAAGGTGGACCTTCATACTGACATCCAACTTAGTGAGGCTGGGGGGACCTCAGCTGAGACTTTTTTGAGATTTGGGAGGGCTATATCATGGGTGTTGACATAGTACGAGGGAATCCATCTTGAGCAGTCGGGAATATGGGGATGGCCTCCACGTTGGATGTTGGTTGAGCAGGTATGTCCTCCAAATTGGTTCGTTGAGGTGTGTGGAGATCCAAGAAATATAACAAATGGGATCTGTAGAGGACCTTTGTGATGGTTTATAGATGTGTGGGGAATACCTCCAAGGTAATGAAGTCTAGATTATGGAGGCCCTCTGCATGAGTTAATTGAAACATGGGGATGATTTCCTTGATGACATTTGAGGTAGTGGGTAGGACCTCCACTATAAAAGGATATTCCATGGGAATGACGTCTATAATGACTAGTGATGAAGCTTGTAGTACATTCTATTTGGTTGGTTCAACTGTGGGGAGGACCACAAAATTATTTATTAATTACATGAGTAGGGATTTCTCATTGATGGTTTATGACATGGGGATGACCACCATATAGAGAAAAATGAAATAATGGAGGAACATCATGTTGGAGGCTGATAGAGTGAAGGGGAACCCTTCTTCGGTCAATGATAGGAAATGGGGAGGATCTCCATGTTGGGTGCAAGATCCAGGATAATTTCCACTCAGGATAGAGATGGAATGGGGACAGTCTCTAAACTTGATATCATCATTAGTTGGTCATAATGCGATAGATGTTGGGATGTCAACCATTGAAGGAGACAACCTGGCCAAACTGGGAGGAGGTGAGGTCTTAAATTTAATTGGGCACTGATGGGTCCCATCTCTTCAGTGGAAGGGATCTAATGGAATGAACTAGTGGTGTCTTGGTTCATTGGAGTGGTGTAAGCTGATTCTCCTTAGAAGGAATCCTCTAGAGCCTAGGCCCGATTCTATTGTCGTGTCATTAAGACCTGGTCCATTGGAGTTAGGGTGTAGTCCACCTTCTGTTCAAATTGAGGGACCAATCATTTTTCGAACTGACATGGCATTGTGAGATCCCTCATTAAAGGCTCCAAGGTAGATGTCATATCCTGGGTGGCCTGAGAATCCCCTACATCCTCTTCATATGGGAGTGAGTCATTAGAATACTCTGTGGTGGGGCTCTAAAAGTGAATTTATGTTGGAGTGGGGAGTAGTGTCCCCACTATGTGGCTCTTGGGGGTGTAAATGTTTTTGAGGCACATAAGCCTCCAATTCCTAAAATGATATGTCCCTTTTAGGAATGCCCCCATTTGGCTCAAACCATTGTATGAGATGGTATATCACCATCCATTGGATTAGTTCAGAGGTTGAAGATGGTTGTGGTTTCCCGATAGCTATGGTAGTGGCTAATGACATGGTGGTGGCTTATTTATGCATAGTGTCTACATTTTCACTTATCCTTCACATGAATCTATGATTCAGGGAAATTATTTCTCTATACCAGGGGTCCTGCAATGTAGGAAAATTAAGGTGTCAAAATGTATAAAAGGAACAAAATGTCAAATTCCCATACACCATTAAATATTCCTTGGCTGGTGAGATAGATCCCTGATGAAAATGTCTCATAATGGAAATACCAAAGTTCAATTGCCCCAAATTTTCGTGGGTTCCATTCTATGCACACAATTTTATATGTATGCCCTAGAGCCAGATATCTAGATATGATGACCTGAATATATATAGTTTTATGATACGCTACTAATACACATGTTGTGCAGAGAATATAATGTGAAGTTAACCATTTCTATTTTTAATGAATTTTAAGGTGTTACCACCTCCCGTGTTACCAACATGCTATTGTCACATTTCTTTTCCCAAATTCCCATGTTCTAACTATGAGAAACATACATCACATTACCATTTATTTATATTCCTTAATAATAATGTGATGATGGTTTGCTGGTCCCTCCTTATATGGATCAATCCTCTAATTAGTTTAATTTCATGAGTCCCCCTTATAGTTTAAGACATGTTTCAGAAACTAATTTTGGATTTCATCTCTTTATTGATGTCAAGATATTACATTTCTCTTATCAGTACATTCCATGTTTTCTTAGAAGGGTAGAAACCATTGTTTAGGGAAGTGGTAATATTGGGAATCACTGGTATATTTGGATGATGAAACATCGGTCACATGTATTCTTCTTCATAGGAGGGTCTATCTAGGGTGCGAAACCCGTTGAATCCCATGAATTTTTTTCATATAATAGTGGCATTCCATTCGCGGTGTTCCCTCATCATTCAATGATCAAAAGGAGGAAGGCTGTCATTTTAACATATTAAAAAGATAGAGTGGAAGTTATCAGAGTTCCCCATAGAGGAGCTTCAAATAGGTAAATCCCTAAGAGAGATCATGTTCATGGTTTACCAATGAATGGTTAAGAAACTAGTATAAAAGTTGACCCATGATGGTGTGTCCCATAAAGGGAATATGAGACCCCTTGAAGGCTTCTTTGGAAACCTCTAGGGGTGGATCAGAGAGGGTTCACCTGTTGGATGGGACAACTAGTTTACAATTGGTCAGAATTTAACCACATGGAGGATTATTACATACCATAAATATAATATAGTTATAAAAATACATGTTGTTCGAAAGGTTATTGTGTGGGTCTTACACATGGTTAGTATCTTGTTTGTTGCTAAAGAATCGATGACATGGATGGGGTTACATGTACGAATAACCTAGTTGGATGGAACGATTTCATAGGGATGTGGTGGCATGGGTATAAACATGATGAATTATGGATGAATTTAATTAAGTGGATGGAATGGATGGATTTTAGATATTTTTGGGTATAATACTGAGAGAGTATTTATTTATATACTAGTTGTTTGGGATTCAATGTCCACATTGTTCTTGTAGGGGACATGACCTTGTTAAAATGGGACGTGTGGTTGTTTATTATGAATGATAGATGCTAATGGAAACCCAAAGGATAAAGGATCTTCAGGATGACGCATGATATCCGCATGATAAGGGTGATGTGATGGGATGTATATTGGGATCCACAAGTTGAGACAATACTTATAGGGAACCATAATTTACCCATGGTAGGGATCATACCATTGGGAAAAGTCTTACATACCCTATTAAGATGAGAAGGATTAAAACCCAAATTGATAAGAATAGATGGTGATAATATATTGATAGAGTAGTTAGCATGACAAAATGGGAATTAATGTAGGAGGGGTTCCTGGAGGGAGGCGGTTCCCATGGTCACTAAAAAACTCCATGACCACAAGAATAATGCTATGTGTGACAAACAAGAGGAAGAAATAGAAAAAATTTACAAATCATGAAATATTCATCATCAATAGCTGGTGTTGGGAATACGCTTAGATGCCTCATGTGGGAAAAAATCACCAAGAGACATGGATGTGTTGTTATGATCCATGAGCCCCATACCTTCTCATTTCGTTTTGTACGGATGAGGAATATGAGAGAAAGTGTGATGCCTCCAGCATGAAAGGTTGGGGCCTATCAACAAGAGGGATTCCCTTCCCTATTGGAAAGATGTTATCCCATGTGAGGATGATCTCATTCAACGTGAGGCTATGAAACACAACAAGGGATGCCGCATGAGGGGCCAATTAATCACTCTACACAAATCTAGAGGCCTGTACAGCGTAGGTGTGCACAAGATGTAAAATGTGTGTGAAAAATTTTATCATACATGGTTCTTTAGTGTAAATACTCTCCATTGATTTCGGTAGGGTATGCACATAGTAATATAGGCATGAACTCTAAATTAAGGGGTATGAGAAGAATAGGTGATGGAAATGGGACTGTTTTTCAAAAAAAGATATGTTTTTGGGTAAAATTTCCTTAGGATGGAAAGAAATGGTATAGTGGAAATCTCTTTTTGTCCATTGTGAAGGGGTCCGGTTGGGGAAGTATTTCATAGGATTTTGTACCATGAGTGATCTATAACTTATGTGTTTTTTCAGAATAGGAGATCATATGCACAATGGAGGAATGGTTTGACTTCAATATCATTACCCAAAAGAAAGTATGGACCATTCTCTATCTAGGAAAACCATTTGTTGGAGGCATGAGAGAATTTTCAAATGGAGGTGGGATATTCAGTTAACATTGGATTCATAAGAATATTATCTATGGGATGTTCTTTTAAATAGTTTCCTCTGCACATTCATGTATCTATGATGGATGTTTCTTGTTATCCAATGGTGGAAATATCCCTTAGACATCCCATTGGGGACAAAATTCTCTCCCAAATAGATTTTTTTCTTCTATGTAGCATATAAATATTGTGTGTAGATCTTGTGGACTTGTTGGAATGTTGTGTTTTGTAATAGGATGTCTCCAATTTTCATTAGGATGCCCAGTAATGGCCTTAAGCGGTATTCTTCACCAAAATAAATATTTTAATTTATAATTAAAATGACCAAGTAATTTTTATATCAACCAGATATTTAATGATATTACAAAATTTCCCTAATAATATCGTTTATCTTATACTTGAATAAAGAAATGATATTTTAACAAAAACCCCAATTATATTTATATTTAAATTAGATATATTTTTTTATTTGTACATGATTTTCAAAATTATTTTAAAAAAATATTTATTTTTACTACAATTATTTATTAAGAACATGTCTAGTTATCCTCATATATTCAAAGGGCTTTTAAACGATTATTCTTACTATTTTTTGAAAGAGACTTTCTTCAAATAATTTCAAAATGATTGTTTTTAATGTATATATTTTGTTGATGGACATCCACACCACTGTATCAATTTATGAAATATATCTTTCTCCATATATTTGGAATGGTTTTACAAAGGAAGAAATTTTATGAAATATTTTATAAATATTTCACTCCCATAGACATTATTATATAAATGACATTATTTTAATATAAAATACTATTTTCTTAATGAACTAATCATCACCAGTCATCTTTAGATTTATTTTG
Organism: Viscum album; assembly: GCA_963277665.1. Classification (NCBI taxonomy): domain Eukaryota; kingdom Viridiplantae; phylum Streptophyta; class Magnoliopsida; order Santalales; family Viscaceae; genus Viscum; species Viscum album. The sequence goes on along the minus strand of OY728121.1, from coordinate 195,135,438 downwards.
TGATTGTTAACATTGTCTTTAGAAAATAATGTTCATGGAATCCTTTTTTATTGGAAAATAATTTTTTATTTTTATAAACTATATTTTTACAGTGGATATGTTTATAGAATAAAACGTATACCTATTTAACATTTGGTGATTACTTTAAATTTAACTCAATTAATAATGTAAATATTTATAAATTTTCTTCCTTTTATTAATACATATATTTATATATATCTATCATTGATTGATGTTTTAATTTATCATTCTATATATGAGGAACTATTTGTCATGATGTGATAGGTCAAATACAGAATTATATGTCCCCTCATAGTATCAGTTTGTCTCAAAAGAAACATTAATATGATAAATTAAATTTATGTTCACCCATAGTTTTAATATATGATGTCTAAGGGTCCTGATCTTATAGATATCATTTCTGTTGATATCATAAAATCCAATAATATGTGATTCCATCATTGAGAATTTAGTTATGATTATTCATGGTATTATTTAAAATGTATTATCCATGGTTTCATTTTTTTCTCATTTTAATTATTAAATGTCATATTTATTATCTTATTTACAATTAAAAATGTATTATGCATTATATAATCATGATAAATATGTTATTTATTAAATTGAATGTGTGTTCAATAATTTAGATTAATATATTGATTATTCCATATTGAATAATGGTAGAATAATGTTTGATTAAATAGTATTTATGGTAAATTATAAACCCTTCGATTATGAATATGGATTTTTGATTAAAGATAGATTCTGATGAATATTACCGTTACTATGATTTTGAAATAAAGATAATTTTATATCGTCTACCAATAATAATATGATAAATCAATTTAAAGTGATTCAAGGATTCCATGAAATTTTATTCGTTATGTTTTATGTTATTCCACCAATTAAATAAGGGTATCATATGTAAGTCTGGTTCCCCAAAAAATACTAAACTAATGGTCAATAATTATTTCTTACCTTGTAACTATGACTATATAGTAATGATAAAAAAATATTGTTTACATGAATCATGGTTTATACAATAGGATCCTCTGATATATCCTCTTTAAGATGGTTTTAAACTAGAGGTAGATGTATTGAGTGTATTATATGAAAACAATAGACTTTGAGAAGAAATGTTCACTACCAAAATGTAATTCCATTATAGATATAATTTTTGTGATGATGAAAAATATATATGATATTTTTAATAGACTTATTTAGAGTAATGGTGGTTAATACATATTATGTCTGGGTGATCAATCGATTCAATAAAGGATTTTCTTATGAATTTATGTGCACCAAGAGTGATGAAATATTCTTTAGTGTACTGTTTCAATGTGGGAATGGGGTTATAAGATGAGATCATGATGAAATAAGAATTCTTGAAGGGGGATTATTTTTTTCATAGTTGGTAATTTTATGATTTTTTCTAGATATAAATCCATGTTAGGGTAGCTTTAACTCCTTCTTTAAGTGGGTAATAATGTGAGACTCTCACTCAGGGATTTCGATGCTTCATCTTGGGATTAAAAAAGAATCCATGATGCACCATGATGGAATTTGAGGCCAGGTATGAAGAGAGACATCACCAATTTATTTTGAGGTGCTTTACTTCCTACTTGGAAATGGTTGTGAATCAATGTTTGTATGTGTATCTTTAGGAATTTCTATTTCCTTTGTGTATTTTGGATTAAATGATGACAGAATTATTGATGTTGTATCCTATTAACGTAAAGAGATAAGACACCGTTTAGAATATTGTCGATCCATTTATGAATATTCCTTTTAAATTATATTATTGGAGACATTTATTATTTATATGTTGTGAATATAATATTTCTAACATAATTTCTGACTGTATGGAGATATCTAATCTATCACATTAGAGTTGGAAATGCTTTTTTGCATTAATTTTATTTCATGCAAGGAAGAAGGCTTCAACGAATCATTTATTTCTGAGTACATAATATTATAAAAAATGAAATTGAATGTTTGTCATGATAATTAAGATATTTAATGGTATTTTTTGTCATGATTCTTAGAAATCAGTGGAGAATGATATTAACAAAATCTTGGTGTTGATAATTTTCAATATCAGTTCCAAATATTCTATTCAGATTGACACTTTTAAGGATCTATATAGAAGTATTCTCCACTCACTTTTATATTTGAATGTGGGTGGAGGGTAAGTTGGTGTTGGGAGAAATATGTTAAAGGACACCTCATAATGATTGTTTTTAATTAAAAATAGGTCACTTAATTTTCAAAGAAGACAATGATTATTTTTAGACCAGTGGATAAAATATTGGTAAATTTTTTTGAATGGATTTTTATATGTGTGTTTTCTTGTTTGGCATATTGTTATTTATAGAATTAATTGAAACAATAATCATAGATTGTGGGACTATTAAATACCACTGAGTTTATCGAAACATAATAGTACAAACATGACCATACTCTAATTAATAATGGATATTGTGAAAAAACCCGATGATTCGAAAATTTGGAGGTACATGATAAATCCCTTGAACATTATTCCAAAAAAGGTTGTTTATTTGAAAAAAAATTCACCTTTTTTGAATAACCTGGTAGAAATCATATAGATGAGAGAGAATGAGTTTTCTTGAATGAAAAGGTAACTTTTTAATGTTTTTTCATTTCATGAATGAATATTAGAGAAAATTTGGGAATGGATGTCCTCATTTTTATCACATGGGAAATAGTTTTTCTAGAGGTATTATTAGAGACACTACATCAGAAATTGAATCCCCATTTTATGTGACTTTAATTGACGAGATTTTATATAACTAGTATTTTATGATGTGTTTCCACATTTCCAAATTTTTTACAGATCCATTCTTGGTTAAAGATATTATAGATTAGTGTACCATATTGAATATTTAAAATGGTTTTTCAAGTTCATAGTAATAAATGGAATACTCATTAGCTATAGAGGCCCTAGTGTGATCCTATGAAAAATGTGAAGTAAGGGAAATGGATGACATTGTTGTGGCTACAGATATTGTTATTAGGGTATTTTGTTTTTGTCTAATGATTGGGAGACCTCCTTGAACATGTATGAAATGGTGACTATAAATTTATTGGGAAGATAAATAAAAAAATATTGATTTTGAGTTAATATTTCTCTTTGAGAACAACCTGGTCAGGTTTTAGGATATGATGGAGGATATTTTGAAGTCTCTCTTATTTTTAATTGGATTAATCCATTTCCTTTGATATATATTTTCATCCATTTCCTTTGGGGAATTCCTTGATCTTAGTTTTAGTGTCATTAATGTGGTTTTAATCAGTTCCATTTGGTGATTAATCATTCAAACAACATCTCAAAATAATTCCATGATCTCGAAAAATTCAAGATGATTTTTGAATAAAAATCAGCTATATTGGATGAACATTCATTCATTTAGTTTCTAATTTTTTGAACCTTGATCTATGTATCCAACATGACAAGAAATTTTAATAATTATAAATCCTTGGAAGAATAAGGATTTGTTATTGAATCAGAATAATTTGAGCATAATATATTCTTTTTTTTCATTACGTGATTGAAAAAATTATGATTCCATCAACAAGAAAGAATAATTACTATCAGTGGTAATTTATTATGATATGGTTTAGTTCTACTATTGTATTTTAAATTATTAATTCATATACTAATCGCATATCATTATAGTCAGAACCAGTTCTTTTGTATATTTTTTTTCAAATAATGTTTTGGTTGGTGTGAATATGTGGTTTGGGTGATGAATCTAGTGACAATCATTGATGTTTTCAACAAAAAAATTTGGTAGTGAGTTATTTTCCATATAGATGCCATTTATATGATTTTAAAATTATTTGTTTATGTACATTAATATGTTTTTATCCATATATGAGTTTCATTGAAGGTGAGGAAATGTGTATCACATGAGACTATATATGATTATTGGTCACATGTGTGTGTGCGCGCATATTGATTGAAATAATTATTATGCTTCATCACATGTGTGTAATTTTATACCCTATAAGTCCCATGTTTTTGTTTGATCAAATTTTCTGTATGGAAACTGTTAAATGTGATTGCCATGTTTTTCATTTGTATATATGATACCAACATGGCGATATATGTGCCTGGTTATTTATTTGTAATGATATTATTTTTTTGACTAATTAATAGTAATAATTTTTTTGTTGAACCCATATAAAATGGAGTCACTTGAGTAAAAGTGTGTTTTAAGATTCATGTGATATGATGAAACGAGTGTGTTCCATGATGGGAAATAACATAATTTTGTGATTTGAATGTGGGGAATGACATTGTAATGATATATTTACCATGATATGATAGTAGGGAATATTTTTCTTTAGTGAAATATCATGAGAATTGGTGTTTGGATACAATTTCTGTGTGGCCCAAAATGAGGCAGTATTAGAAAATTGTGTCCATATAAAATGATATAGGTGAGATTTATGGATTAATTCCTTATGGATGGACTTGAGTCTTGATATCCTTGGGTTGTCGAATGGATGCAAGCAGTGACTTTATGGTAAAATTTATTTCCAATCATATGTTATTAGTATATTAACTTAATATAGTTTAATCAAGAATTTCCATAGATTATTTATTAACACGTTGAGTTTTTAATGAAATATTCCTCTTTAAATAATTCAATATTATTGGTGGATTGTTTTTCCCACTTTAATGAGTTTATATGAACAAATTAAAATTATTAAAACATTATATATCGATTATTTACATTAATATGGATTAGTGTGTATGAATATGATTAACTATTTAATGAAATAAATATAATATTCTCTAATCAATATAAATGTTTTGAAAAATTATAATGAAATAAATTCATATTTTTTATTAAATTATTTATATTCATAAAAAATAATTAATATAAAAAATGGATTATATTATATTTAATTGTAAATTTTTTTATTCAATGAATTTGAAAAAAGTTATATCAATTAGAATGAAATTTTTTTGTGAAGATGAATTTTTGGGATTTTTCATAACATATTACTTTTACTGAATTGGGATAAACTAATAAATTCTAATTGAAAATAAATCATTAAATTAATGTATTTACATTGTAAAAATATATTTTTATTATTAATTAATTTTTAGTTAAATCCCATAAAAATAAATTAATTCAGTTATTGTTTTTGAAAATGAATTTATACATGAATTTAGTAAAAGATGATTTTATGTTTTGAAATGTAATTTTTATAGGAAAACTATGTTTTGTTATGTTATAACTGTTTTATTTCTAATTAACATCAATAAATTATATTATTTTTGTTTTTTAAAATGGGTTTTATATATGGAATCAATATATAACAATATAGTAAATATTTACATTTTATTTTTCAAAAAAGTGAATTGTAGTCATAGAAATTTTTAACACCACGGTAAATTGTACATCTATTAATTATAGGTCAAAATTAAATATATAAGAGCTATTAAATGATCTAAACAACTACCTAAAACATGTTACATAATTATATATTGACAATAATAATCCATGTGGTGAATTATTGACAATCTGGTGACACATTGATATGATTACGACACTTATAATATTTTAGTCAAAAACGACATGCACTAAATATTAACAACTACAATATTTTTAATTTTTAATTTTCACATCGTTGTTTTCGACTGTAAATATTCTTCAAAAATATAAAATATATATATTCAACATGATAATTTAGTTTTAATTTTTTGTGATGAAATTTAAACCATAAATTCTTGGATGACACTGAATGAGTAATTATTTAATTAATGAAAAAATAAAATAAATTTTATTAAAAATAATAAAAGTTGAATAATTTTATATAAATAAGGTCTTCTATGAACCTTATTGAGGAACATTTCATTTTGGAGAAGACTAAAAGTAATTTTATCAAATTATATATTTCTTATTTATTTTATTAATTTAAAATTAATAAATAGTGTCAATATGGATAATAAGTATATTTTATGAAAACGATATTTCAATAAATTCATTAAAACTCCAAAAATTAGTAATAAAAGGGTTCATTTATTGTCTAAAATAATAGAAATTATATATATATGGTAAATATGAAATCTTATAAGTTATTATTACATCATTTTAAAAATGAATATTTTGTTACCATAGTTAAAATAAATATAGGTCAACTAAAGGATAATAAAAACTATAATGTTTAACATTAATAAAACAAATTTATAACATCTATTAGTTGATGTGATTACCCCCATATCAGAACATATCATATAATTCATGATCATTTTGATGATTTTTACATTAAAATAGTCTTTTATATTTTATTAAGTTTTTGAAATACAAAAAGATTTCATAACCATAATTATTATTGAGTATATCCTCCCTCACTTTATTTCACCAAATTTTTCCATATTGATCGACCATACTATAAAATATTCTCTTCATCAAATCCATATCCTTATTTTAGTCGTTCTATTCATCCCAAAATACTAACCCTTGAGCCCATTATTACGTAAATATACTGGTAGAATTATTCTATTATATATATATATATTCATATAATACATTATTTTTAGGAAACAATAACATCACTCATGCGCACATATGGAATACCATATCCACGATGCGGTGTGATTTTGTTTTCATATATATTTATCCTTCCTAGAAATATAGATGAATCTGATTGATATATATATGATATATAGTTTATATTAATAACTTTTTAATGTTGAATTATTTTTTAAATTTACTTTATTCCATCAGTCCAAAAAATGAAAAAAAATGTTCATGCAAACATATGACCTACCATTAACAAGTTTTATGTAATTAATTTTACTATATATAATATTAATGAATTATTATATATGTGTGTAATATATATATATATATATATTATTTTTATACCCTGATTAAAATTATGTAAATATTGATACTATGACTAATGTATAAGGACTGAGACTATTGAACATGTACTTTCTTTGAACATGAAACTATTACAACATATAACAATGATATTAACAATTCATCATTAACAAATAGGTGAAATGATGTTAGAAATAATATGTTATTATTGATATCTAGTTATAACATATAGATATAATAAATAAGTATATATTATTAAGGTTTTTTTAAAATGAATAAAGAAATTTAAGACTATAGGTAATGGTATATAAAATGACCCATTGTTGGCATACAATAAAATTATATAATTTTTTTATATTACTTAAAACATTAAATAAATCGATTTCTAAAATCAATATTACTTTAGTGCATTTGTAAACATAGAAACAAAATCATCGGAACATGGGTGAGCTATATTATCTCCCACTAGGTTATCTAAAATATGAACTCCTCTTAGAAATATCTTACATAAAATATATATTAATAACCCACGAATAAAAAATAAAAAAGTTGTGATCTTTTTTATTAATTCGGGTAAAAAAGGAGATATGCATGGTGAATCAGGTGCATAATGGTATGATAATGTGATCATAAAATTAGAAGATCATCCCCCTAATTTCAATGATCATAGACATAAATCACGACATAATAGTCTCACATCATAAGGCATGAATCATAATAGAATTAAGAATATAGTCCATCAATGTATGACATTGATGTAATACACGCAATCATCTCATGCACATAAACAAAGAAAATCATATTTCAATGATAGCTTCCAAGATCTTTCTAACCATGCATTATAGTTCTATATCTAGTCTACCAACATCACACATAGGCTAACAACCCGTGTACCATATTTTATTGGGATTTTTCAATAACTAGTGCACCCTCATACATTCAAGCACGGGCTACAACTCATGAGAAAACTTATTTTCAGGCTTAGGCCAAAACCCATGTACCATTCTGTTATCAGTATTGTGTTATAACTAGTGTACCATCATGTTTTTCTAGTGTGGGATGACACCCATGTACACCTTGATTCCATATTCCATATTTCATTACCCAAATGAATTTAAGTGTGAGATAGTTCCAAAATGTCCCAATACTAAATCATACGTACATGTGACATAGGTTAGTAAACCCTATATCCTATCATAACACACAAAAAACATATGGGTTTCATAAACAACAATTATAAATGATGAAATGAAATTAAAATAAATAAAATTTAATATCATAATAAAAAATGGAAAATATATAGGTTCCCTAATAATTTCATTAAATAAAAACTTGTGAAAATAAGTGGGATTCAAACGCTTCTTACTAGTGTAAGAGAAATGAGTATTATATGGATCATTCCATCAATACAGAAACCATTCATGAAATAATTTTAATGGAACCATTTGATCTTGAGTATCATCAATAGATGGCATATTGGAGTTATAATAATTTCAAAATATCGTTTAAAATAATTTACTTTGGAAAATAAACTTTATATTAAGAAAATCATTTTTAAAACATAAAACCTTTAGAAAACCATTTTCATTGCAAATAAATTGAAAAAATAGAATAAATGGTTGAAATCAATTTGATAACATTTTACCTTGAATAAATTCAAAATAATTAGGAAAAATTTACGGAATCATTTTTACATGAATATTTATGAAATAAAATTGAAATTTTTTGAAAAATATTTCCTTGAAATAGAGAAATATTGAAAACATTTTCAAAATATTTTTTTAATACATGTAAAAACAGTTCAAACATTTTTGAAATCCATTGCATAGAAAATAATTTTTAAACATATTATGAATTCATTTAAAGCATTCAGAAATCATGTTTTTTTATGAACATAGAGTTACGACTAAACAGATAAATGATGTCATATTTTCATAAAAACATTTATTTAATTATCATAAGTACCAAATATTGGAACAATGTTTCCAATAATTGGATATTACATTCATATATAGAGGATATGAAACATCATCTGGGTTCCTGGGTGATGGATCATAATATTTCATCAATTGAAGAATTATCATAAATAATCATGATAAATGATTATATTTTAGTTAAAACAGTTAACATTTTTGTCACATTGAATCATAATGGAATGTATAACATTACATGAAGAAAAAATGTAATGATATGAATGATATTCAAGATAAAACATGTAATAAATGTTTATAATCCTCATTAAAAAATATGTCTTCATAACATGGCATGGGTCTCAGTGAAGTAAAATAGAGAGAAAACTACTTTTCCAATTTGGTATCTTTATTAACATAAACTCCATGAAATAATTTACATCAAATAGATATATAGATATATATATATATATATATAATGATTATATAATATATAAAGTTAGAGTATATACACAAACAAAAATAAATTAGTGATGGGAATTTCAAATATCACATAGATATATAATGTGATATGAAATTCCATTACCATCTATCTTGACTCTCATCGTACGCATTGAAACATCATCTTAATCAGGTAACACCTTCTGGTTTAAACAAAATGAATTACATGGAATTATTTCTACAAAGGGGGAGGATTTATGTATGAGGGTGGGGGAGGGGTTATAAGATGATTTTCCATATCATGGATGAACCTATGTTGTTTGAGAAGTGTGTGGAATACAAAGAGTTCAATCCTTTTTATAAAGGAAGGGGAGTTACACTTTTTTAGATACAATATTATAATCATTAATGGGAGGTATAAATTACCCTTGAGTCTTCTTTTGTCATTATAATGGTAATGGATGGTGGTCAGCATGACCAATGGTCGATATTCATTACTCATGGAGTAAAATGTTCTTTTTATATCCATATAATTGGTGTTAATCACCATTGAACCCTCATAGACACAACTATGAATTTCGGGAGACTTCAAACATGGCCAGACCCTCAGATTAGAGGCAATTTGATCAAATTTTCCTCAACATGGTAGAACGGGTCACAAAGGACATGGATCTACAGTTGAGACAAATTAAGAGCATAAATGGATCTCCAATGGTATGAAGAAGTTACCACATGTGCATTGGCATTAAAAATATGTTTGAGGTGGGACACATCAAATTTGCAATGTGTGGGTACAGATGGCATTGACTGTGTGGGGTGACGACATTGCCTGCTTGTGGAGAATCATCTTCGGCGGATGTGGTGTGCCACAAGGGGGGTTGTGGTGATGTGGCCACGTACATCCCAAGAGGATTTGTGTACACCACGGTAGTGGACAGCCCCATGGGAATGTAGATATAGTGGGCCAATAGCCTAGAGTAATGGGGAACGTAGATGAGGTGGGATGCCTGCCGTAAATATGACTCGCCCGTGTGCATTTTTTCTATACCTGAGGATTCGGGCCACCCTAGTGGACCAATGGGACATAACAAGTGGTCATGTAGGCCATTGTTCAGTAGACCTAGCAGTCTAGGCCAGTTCCATCCACACTAGGCAAGAAAAGGCGGGTTCAGGTCCATCAGAGTGGGTCGACTTTGGCCACAAGTCGGGCCTAGTAGGATGGGTGAGATCAGACCAAAGCTAAAATGTTTTATAAAAAAATACATAACATTCAGACCACGTTTCTATTTAATGAACCATTGAAATCATCAGAAACCTTTCAATGAGGATGTCCTTTTGTGATATATTACTTGAGGTTTTATATAAGTTTTCATTTATTCTCATGTCTTGACTACTAGATTCTCCTGAAACGGGCACACTACGAGATGAATCATGTGGATTATTGTGACATTGAGGCCTCAATACTCTCTGAGAATACATGAATTATTATTAATAAATGTATTTGAAAGGCAACATGTTTTACTGAGACTATCTGCCCAAATGTGTTTAAGTGTCTCATTGGGACTATGTTGCATATTGATATTGGTTATTATGTGGATTATGTCTAATGATCCTGTTTTGTGTTCAACGGACTGATTCTGGCATGAGATGACTATACTATTTATTTAAGTATAGTTTATTTTTTTGGTATAAATTGTTTGTTTCTTAGTGGTATTCCATTGTGCTTTGGGGTATTTTACTAAGTATTTTTTACTCACCCCTGCACAGGCTTTGCCGCCATGTGTCTTGTCTTCTTCAGAAAATCGATGATATATTGGTGTCCTGGGTGAAAAGGAATTGGTGGTTCTTTGAGAGAAAAGACAATTGTTGTGTTCTCCTAAAAATTCAAATATTTATCCCGTAACCGTCCATTTAGATAGGGGTTTCTACTGATCAGTTTTTAGAACATGTGAATTCACTATTATCGATTCTTTGTTTTGATGGTCTTATATTCGGACACTATTTAATTTCTAGTTTACTACAATCTTACTCTGTGGTTGGTATCATAATGTATTCATTCATTGTTCATGTCGTTTTTTTGATGTATATGTAATTCTTTCATGAGACATAGGAATTTCTAAAATTACCCAGGAAACATCCTCCCTATTTGGGATATTACTACTTTGTGATAGTAACCATCCCTTGGCATATTGGGCGTGATCTTTGGGTTGTCCCAACACGAGCCCATATTGACGGGTTGTGATAGAATTTTTCTTTTCCTACTTCATGAAAACTGGCCATATTTCACACCTAATTTGAAACATGTAGGGGATGATCTTATATAGAATATATTTACCACACTTGAAAATTAACTGATATTAGAGAACGTTACTTATCATAAATAAAATAGAATAACCAAGGCTTGCGGTATATGATTATAAATTGATATGATTGAATTTTTTGCTAAATATTACATAAAAGATATTAAATTCATGATTCACCACTTCACTAATGGGATTAATCCACGTCTTATAATTAAGATGGTATCTTAATAATTGGCAACATATATTGAAATTTTTCCCCCCATCAAAATGGACAAGTGATTACCTATAACCTATATAATAAAGCTGAATCAATAGTAAAGTGTTCATCTAAACAATGTGAATATGGAAATTTTCAAAATAAGTATAATAAAATGAATTATTTTCCATAATGTGATAATTGTTTCAAGAATGATCGTATGAAGTTTTTTAATGGCATTGGATTTTCTATACGTGTAGTGACAAGGGTCATTGGGTAATGGATTCAATGGGAGAATCAAATAAATTAGGTCTAGTGATTTTGTTGTAAGTAAAAGAGACATTATGAAATCCTATTATCATTTTGTTAAGGGAACATACAACAAACTAGGTCGAGGATAGAAGGCCAAGCCTTTGTGATCACTATAGCCGAGGTGGATGATCCCAATGAAGTGGTGGTTGATTATTTTATAATAAAATATTATTCATCTATTTATGTATTTTATTTTTGATATATTTATTCATTTATATCTTCTATTTATTTCATGTATATAATATTTATTCAAAGAAAATTAATAAGGGATTTTCCAGTCAAAAAACCCAGTCGATGTCTCACGACAACAATGTTGTATCAGGTAGTCCCCATTATGTAACTTCTTCATACTGAGTTTGTATACTTCATTATCATACCTGTGGTTGAATTTTATACAATCATTGGTATCAAATTTCATTCGAAATATGATGAAAAAATATATTGTAAATATTAGGAAATTATAATTCATGATGTAGATGAATAATTTATAATCATTAGATTTGAGACATCATTTTTCGAGTCATGTCTATATCCAACCCATATATCTATTCTGAATGATATATTTGAAGATGAAGATAAAAAAAAGTGTTTTTATTAAATGTAAATATATATTTTGAAGGTACCTATTTTACTAGCATATAATGACTCTTTTCTTGTGGAATTTCTTGGGCATCCACCAGATTGTGAATTTGAGTTTTCATTGGATTTTTTGTCAAATGCAAGATATATATAAATGAATCCCTTTAGAAAGGACATTGTGGAGTAAGGGGATTTCTAAATACTCCTAGATGTGTATTTTTGATAATTTTTTTATAAGACCTAGTGGTTAAGCATGTGGTTCCCCATATATTATCATTATGTAGATCGATTGATCCAAGAGTCTACCTATTGATCGCTAAGGAATCAATTCCATTACAATAGAGAACAATTTTACTCTTCATCACATTGATGTATAATTCTATTACCTTCATAGGGATCAATATTTTTTTATCATTTATTATCATTATGTGTTCAATATTTTTTTTAAATAATAATTAAATTTTGAAGAAATCATTATGAATGAGCTATTGAAATTTTTATATAATAGTAATTCAGGTTGGATTAACTAATGAACCCAGTTTTTTATGGTTCTAATTAAAACTGTATTCAAGGAATATCTTGTTTTTTTGTATTCAATGTTGTTCTGTTGTTTTTTTAATTAAATATATGTGGTATATGTTAATCACATACAAATAATTCTTGAGACCTATAGTAGAATAGAGTAATATGAAAAATTAATAATGTGTGTGTTTTGTCTTCTTAAATTATCAATTCATATCCATATTGTCTCCATGGGTAGAATCTAAATTGAACCATGAAATACCAAGGTGGTCAAAGAATTTCCCACACCCACAAACATAAGTAAAGTATATAGTTTTATTATTTTCCAAGAATAATCTATGTTATTCATTAATAATTCTTCCCAATTGGCTAACCTGTTAACCATGTATACACCTTATGTGTTAATTTATTTGGACTCTGGAATTTGAATAATTTTTGGAGGAATTTATGATGATATTAATCAATGATCCAATTTTCATTTTACAATTAGGAATTGATGGAATTTTAATATATTTTGATACATCAATGAATGTATAGGGTTGTGTCATTTGAAAAAATGAAAATATTATTACATATTAATCACGGAAGGCAATAAATAATGAAAAGAACTATGCAACCCAGAATCTTGAGTTGGGATCTATAAAAAATTATTTGATGATATGGAGAAAATTCATCTTTAGATAATGATTTGTGATATACACCAACCACCACACCAAAAAATAGAATTTTCACATAATTATATTAAGATAAGGCTATGATGATGACATGATCTAGTCGGGGATTATGATTTCTCTATACAGTACCACCCAAGGATGTCAATTAAGGAAGTTGATTAAATGATAATGAAATATCCTGGGGTTCTAAACCCAATGAGTATTTATATGGATAATTTGTTTGTTGATCATTTAATGATGGATATGTGACTAATAAATGAAATAGAGACATAAATCCATTTTAAATTGTTGATAATCTATATATATTAAAAATATAATACTTTATTAACAATATGATGAGAATTTTCAAAAAAAATTATAGGTTTGTGTTAAGGGATGTTGGAAGAAATTTTTTTTCATGAAGGAATCCTAAAATGTGGGGAACATTCCTGAGTTTGATAAATACCTAATGATATACATAAATTTTGTCATGATTCAAATATATTTAATTTCCCAATTGACCAATGTATATAAATGATGTATATAGAATTTGGGGATCATTTTTATTAGGATAACATGAAGTTGTAAATTGTTGATTATGGGTTATGATTTAGGGATTTGTAATAGGTTATGATTGGGAGACAACATTCCAGTGGAGTCATGAAATATTTCCTTATTAGTATTTGTAAATGGGACAGAATTTCTATTGAATTTGAAATAGAAATACTAAATATTTATACAAGGAATGATCGAATAAGGGGTTAGATTCCCACCTATCCAAATATGCACATTTCAACACAATTAGAGAAGAGTTAATTCATGATTTCAGAACATGTTTTTATTATAAATATCCCTAATTACTTCATGGTACACCAGTTTTAATTTTTTTTGGTAATTATACACATTTTACTTCAAAATATTACAATATTCTTTAGAATTATATTGTTCATTGTTTCATTTAGAACTATCTACCATCCTCAAACTGATTGATAGTTTTTAAGAACTATTCAAATATTATAAGTCATGTTGTGGTTGTTATCAAATTATATTAAGATATGTGGGAAATTTATTTACCATTGGTAGTATTTTACTATAACAAATTTTTCCATTAATCTCTTCATATGGAATTGTATGATTTATTATATAGAAAGAGATGTTATACTCTAACCTATTTTGATTAAGTGGGTAAATGGAAACATGTAGGCCCGAAACATGATGAAGATAAAATGAAAAGGGTAAATACTATTCTCTGCATGATTAAAGATGATCAAAATAGTAAAAAGTTTCATTATAACAATTGAATGAATGATTTGGAATTTCATGTGGTAGATTTTTTTTCTTAGATTTTGTTACATGGATGGATGTCATTAGATTTTTTGTGAAGGGAAATCTAATACCTTGGTTGTCAAAATCTAACCATAATCAAAGATAATGCCAAAAATCCATCCTCACCTCCATTTTCCTAGGGACGACCACCAGCACTGAAGGAACCCCTAATATGGGTAGCCTCCTTCCATGAAATCACTATGAAAATGAGAAACCGTTTCATATTCGAATTAGAGAGGAAAGGGTGTTAAATAGAAACAACATCTTGACTGTTAAATATGAATGAAAATCTTCTAGGGTGAATATGAGTGTGACTGTGAAAATAAAAATATAATGGAAAAAAATACACTGACAATAAGAAATATTTCCGGACCTGAAAACAATAGAATGAAAAATACTGTGATATCTCATCTACTAGTATCAAATATGCGACCACCATACACAACCCAAGGAACCATGTATCCCTATGGTCCTCTAAAGACACCATCAACATGTTTATCATCATCATTAGACAAGACATATGTCAGAAAATCGCATGTGACAGTGAATATATACATACCTAGATGGATGAAGTAAAATCTTAAAAAGGGATATGTAAGATAAAAATATGAAATTTAAATATAGTATATAACAAATAAGATGATGCTTAACCACATAAATAGAATGTGTAACATCATCCAAGCACATAGGGATCACCATGGTGATTAGATGGACTTCACATCATGTCATTTCCATCTGTAGTAGGATTGTAACCACATCCAACAATGATATTAAAAACATAGAAATCCCAAAGAAGAACCAATATGTGTTCATAACTGATGGCAAGAGAGTAACCAAATTAAAATTTTTGGATACTGGTATATATATATATATATATATATATATTTCATCAGAAAAAATATTCCCAAACGAGAGTGTAACTAGATCAATATCTTCTATCCTCGTTTTGGAAAAATAATCTCCAACAGTTATAGAAGGCCATCAATGATTCCCATAATCCCCCACATCAACCCAAAAGTAATCATCTAGAGGCCCAAACCATTCAATATTATCATGCATCCATTTGGTAAAAATATCAATATAGACTACCCACATCCTACTAAATTAGTAAGGTTTAACTATGCACATATATGTTGTATACCCCCTCCCTTATTGGTCAACGGTTCCACTCTACTCTCACGAGGGTCTTCCCAATATCCTATTGGGGTTACACTCAATATATATATATATAAGACCTATATGTTGATGTGTAATAGTGGTTTTACTCTAGTTCCTTGATGACCCACTCCATATCTTATAAGGGGCTCCACTCAGTAAATATTTTTATATGACATACTTCATAATGGAGCAGGGGTTTCAAATATTATGTCATGAGGAATAATTCCCTTTATGATGTGGGGTTCCACTCTGTTGGTGGATGTCCCATCAGTAAGATGATTTGGGGGTTCACTCAGGTGTCACATGTGATCGTGTCCCTAATAAGTTTCGTCATCTAGTGCCACCTAAATAATCTTCATCACTATAAAATTTCACATCATATCAAAAAATCTACATCAATGGACAACATAACATTCTAGGTGGAAAATTGCCAAGATATGCTACATGTGGGCCAAAATAATTTTTCAAAATATGTTGATATTGATTATTTTTGTTTCCTCAAAAGGATCAAGGGTTACACGACGTGTTAGGGAATCCACATAGCGTCTTTTCCCACTGTATCAATTGGTTATAACTCTATAAGTTCATGGATCTCCAATAGTGATTGTATACAAATAATTTAGAGTATCATCATGGTGTGACCACCCCACATAGGGTCACACCCATGTGGTTAGTCATGTTTTAATATCCATATCATGTCCCTATAATTTAGTACATGGATTCCATGTCATTACCCTGCTTATTTACATTTATTGTACACCCAAAGTTTGCTTCAAAAACATAAAAATTCATGTAAGGGTTCCAAATATCATATGATATTTAGAATTCACTAAAGATCTAGCTTTTACATCCATGGACTTGAACGATATTTTTTCTTCAAACTACATTGCATGCATTCACTTTTTTCTATATCAATGTTGAGTTACATATACAACAAATTTGTTGTATTATCCCTCATATATGGAATCCTCTTCTAATTCAAATTGTTGATATAGCTACTATTGGTCATTTTTGCCATCTGAATGTTAAAAATCAGCATCCACTCATATTGATTATCCATTGGTTATCCTATACGCTTCTTTTTTTATGTCATTCATGATTTGTCTTCTGATATTTAAATAATCTATCATATATAATATAGATATGTATAATATTACATTGGTTTTCTATATTTCCCTTTCATATGGATCCATTGTGATTCTAGGGGTCCTATTGGGCCTAGTACAACCCAACAATGTCATATATGGTCCACAGGGTCCCATAGGTGAAGAAGGAGAACAACCCCAGGTTAAAAAACACTTGAACTATTGTTTAACCCGTTTTTGACATTAATTCATGCCCATATAACATAGAGGGGATATCCATGTTATAAAAAAATAATTATCAATTTAATTTCAATAGGATTTATGACACAAAGGACAAAATTAGAAAAAAGAATAGATAAGAAGATGATCGTTATCAATAAATGTAATTAATAAGGCAATAAACCATGAATGTATGAGTCTTAAAAAGATATTGGATTGTTCATAGATGAATAATGTTCTCACTAAAAAATTCAAGAAGACTATATTTATGTTGTATCATAATATACTCCAATTGAGAGCTCTACCATCATCAAAATTTTAGTTTCCAATTATAGAAGGAAGAATGACCTGCATTAGACCTATGGATTATAATAAAACATGGGATGTTTATTCATAGTGGAGATCATATATACAATCCAGTTAAGAAAATTTAATTACATAATTATATTAATTCAATTAATTAACTGGAAAAATTCAATGCCATGGTGTGAGATTTTCGAACACCCTATGCCGACATATTTTCGGAAGGGCCTACGATAAACAATGAATTCTTGACTGAATTGTTATCTCATTTTTATGATCCAAAAATATAGAAAAGTGATAACTAATATTCATTATAAAACTTCTTGCACGTAATATTTTATATATTTTATTTGTTTATAAAATGATTTATTATAACACTAGTCCACAAAATTTCATGACATCTCATCCCATGGTCATAGAAATATAAATAGAATAGCTTAAAAGTAATTCAAGAAAAATCCTGGTCTCTACAATATTCCATCATTCAATTTTTTCTACCAGGAAAAGACCAACTAATAAAATAGTTAGATTCTAATCGTGAATCTGAAGATCCCTCTCCTAGTATCTCTCCAGTTTTATCTTCTGTTGGAAAAACATGCAAACCAAGGGCATAGTACATCCACCCAAGGTCATCTATTTTCAATCCTAAATTTCCAATAGGTTCTCCACAATAGTTGATATATTATCAATGCCTAATATACCCTATTTGATGATGTTCTTATAGTGATACATGTATCTCCTTATATGCAACACATGGATGACATTAAGAACATACTCTATATACAGGTTAGGAATAGGAAGAAAGAAACCTCTCCGATCATCTAAATAATCTCAAATAGCCGAATAGACATCATATATATCATTCCTCCCTCAACAATCCTTTAAAAGCCCTTTTATGGTGAGATCAATAGATATACATATACTCCCTTATCCAATGCCATAGGCATATTAAACTTATATTTGTAATATTTTTTCCCACTATGATCTATCCTCATCCACTCAGAGATGACATGTACCTTATCCGACATCACCAAAATGTCCTCTAGACCCCCATTATATGTCTCTCTTGCCTTTTTCCAACTTACAGTTGACGTATAGGCTCTCAAATATATGACCTCAAAAGGTTTCATGCCTATTTTATAGTGTAATATATTATTTTATGAAAAAATTAAAATGGAACGTGATCCTACTAGTCATGAATGAGGTATAACATCCAATCCCTCATCATATCCAGTAAATACTAAATTTTTAATTTGGTAAGTCCATCCATCAATCGGTGGAAATCCTTAATCATACTCATTTTAATATAGAATACCTCCAACATTCCCCTCAAAAACTATGATGTTATCCACACATCACAGTCACATACAACCATTGAGGGATCCCCATGTATGTGAAGGATCTCCCATAAAAACAACTTCCAAAAACTCTCCACTCGTCTATTCTCTATGAAAAAATGAAGTGTGATATCATGATGATTCAGTAAACTATAACCCAAATGGAATCATGGACCTTCACTATCGATGGATTTTCTATCACAATGTCCATAGGTATTCCATCTCACATCCTCTATGTGATCTAATGGTGCTGGAAAAAACACACCCTACCCTGGTGTTCGTTATTCTCCTTTTAATAGTTGAGGCACAAAGAGATGAAATGATAAATAAAACACAACATTATTGACCTCCCGAACAACCCTTTTAGGTCTTTTCACATCAATCTTCCACCATGAAGATCAACTATTGGAGAAGTGTATTTCTCTCGCATCACTTAATCCATCATCTTGACTGGGAACATAATCCATCACCGATAAAGCATGAAAATATTCCCCCAATTATCATATCCACCAAGTTAATTCTTCATAGATGTATATTCATCTAATACATCATCATAAATGTCTCCCAACATGGATTATCTCACATGTTGATGAGTGGGATGTGTAATGAACATTGAATAGAGAAAAGTTCCACCATCTGGCAGTACTAGTGAATGCTACAAGGAAACCCACTAATAAGATGAAACCTAATACATGTGATATTGTGACATATTATTATGTTAATCTACAACAAAATTGAAATTCTCTATATTATAAACTTTCTTGATGTCATATTCTTAAAAGAACTCCAACAAGTTCTACTACCATTATGTTTAATTCTCTCATTGTAATGTAGTTCACAAGACTATTATGATCTATGTAAACCACAAAGGTCTCCCCAAAAGTTTTTTCATTCATGTCATCAGGTCTATGAATACCCCTACTAGATATAGGAAGTGATTCATGCAGTTTAACTTATGGTGTTTCAACTACATCGACCCATATGTGATAATTTCCAACCTCTCAATCATTCAACAACATAAAATGGCTCATGAGCGATCGTAACACAATACATACACCAAAAACTTGTCTAACATTATCAATATAGGGTAACTCATCATCCATATCCTTAACTTCAATGAGGCCCTCTGTAACTGCCTAGTTTAGGTAAAAGGCTACTTGTTCCTTGTTAGGATAGTTAAAGTGGTTGTAATCCATGATATTTCTATCAGAAAACACATGTAATACCCAATAAAGACATGAAAAAATAGAACCTATAATTATATCTTTGGTGTCTCTAAATAAATAACATCATAAATATTCGTAGGGTGTACACCTAAACCATTATCATAAGTGACATACCCCAGAAAAAAAACCTCGTGAATCCAAAATTGGTAGTTTAATAGATATCCATAATTTCAGTGCAATCAAAGAAAATCTAAGAGGATTCTCAATTTATTTTCATGTTCCACCATTATAGTATAGTGTATGAGTATGTTTTTAATGAAGAACAACACAAAATAGATCATTTATGGACTTATTATCCATTTTATCAAAGACATAAATATGGCTGAGAAATTATTCACACATAATGGAATCAATGTGAACATATAGTGTCTATAGCAACATCATAATGCATGAATTAGAATGAAAAAATCCTGAACCAAAGACTCGTGGTATCCAAAGCATATATCTGGTTTTGAAAATCATATCAAATATTGAAATTGGTCAATGTATTTTAATCATATAGATGGGGTACAAATTTTTTATCATTACCCGCTTCATGCATTGACAATCTATATAAAGAAACATTCTCCGATAATCATTTTTCACAAACAACCCTGGAGATTCCCATTGGGTAAAACAGAGCCTAATGAAACCCATCCCTTTATGGTCCTCCAAATCACATTTAAAATCATGATTCTCTATAGGAACCAACCAATATTACATAGATGATATTTTAGATTTCCTATAATGCATTTCGATGAAAAAACACAATTTCACACCATGGAGGTAGACTCAAAACGAAATCATAGACTTCTTCCATAGTATCATCAATATATAAAGGAATAAAATTTCATGAATTGCCTAATGCACCTAGAGATATACTCATGAACTTATTTTTTGTGGGTTTTAAATTCCATTTTACACAACACACTTACCCCACCCTATGATCTCTGAATCCTAAAATGGTGAAACTTGTCCCATCATGGCGATGTGTTACGAATCTTCTATGGAGACATTATATATGAAATCACACCATTGGAAACTAGTTCATACCCATGATAACATTATGTGGTTACATTTTTATGGATCAAAGGTCTCACATGTTCCTATGTCTACTATGTGGTATATCTCACTCTTGCCAGATGAAATATATAGAAGAAGTGTTCCCTTTTGAAACATCAAGATAATGAAATTAAGCTAGAACATTAAATGGGATCCTTGACTCTCTCACTATGATTATAGAGATGAATGAATGAATGTAAGCTATGTCTACGGACATATATAAATGTATATAAACAAATATATCATATCTATGGTCATGTTATGATGTGCTTGGTCATAATCCTCTAGTGCCAACATTTATATATGACCATGAATTCCATCACGATGAGTCTGATATGGGACACATTGTGGTGGTCGTTTAAAGACACCATCATTTCCTAAAAAACCCCTATATCCACCACCTTCTATTATAGCTCTACCTCAGTGGGGCCTCTGTGCCCTCCCTAAAGAGATCAATGATCATAAGATTATCTCTATTGTGGTAGTCTGTTAGTTTCTAGCATGTGATTCTTGACACTTGTGGTTTGGTATTCTAGTTCCATGTGACCCCAATCATCATAGGGGTATCACCATACATCTATGGAATTCCCCAGTCATTTGTTCTACCACTAGCCATGTTCGTGAGCCTGATCTCTAGGAGGTCCCTTTGGTCGGGATCCTATCATATGGTTCTGGATATATGCTGGAGATGACTCAACACAATCACAGCAACAACAATATCCAGTTTTCAAGCATATCTATTAAAGGATTATATCAGTCACTTGTTCACTCTTCAACACCCTAGTAATGTTGGGGATGCCTAAGGGAAACACGTTGGATGAAATATCTCTGTAGATTCCTTACTCAAACATCCATTATCAAATGTATCTATCTCAAATCATGTCAAGGGAGCACCAAGAACAGTAAAAAAACACATTGCATACTCAGACATTATCATCATCCCCATATGATAATACATAATCTTTTAAAACATAATGAATATCAAAAAACATTTCTTGTAACCCTAATGGAATAACTTATTATGTTAGTCAATTGGCATGTCAAATTATCTTGCATCAAGGTAAAAGGACTCTACCAATTCATAGTTGATCTGTGGAAAAATTGTAGCTACTAGAATAACCCCAAGATCTATCAATGCCTTGATCAGATTGAAGATACATACCCCCAAATTTTGACAATCCACTATTGTTTGTGTATTTTTTTCACTATGGAACCTCAATAAACTCCTGATCTTAAACTCATAGAGTATGATAATATTTCATACATTCTCATTCTTCTATAATGGGATATTCTTCTATTCAATTTGTAGGGGTGAATATGCAATCCCACCTAGAGGAAGAATATCATGGGGTGGACCCTGAACTAATAATTCATTTCCCAACAGATCCTCATCATGAACTGTAACTGGTATCCTAGATTGATTTCAACATGGAGGCATCATTACCATTATCAATATATACTTCAATCTGGTGAGAACACACAAATATTAATATGAAAATATAATCGGGAGATTACTTATTATGTATAGTCAGTGAATTATTCCTATTTGATACATATATCATCGTTTCATGCTTCCAATACCACGATATACAGAGTTGAAAAGTAGGTATTCTACTTCATGGTGAATGGATACATTGTACTCTCATACTATAATTAGATTCCCTATCATGAGAGTCTCACTCAAAAAATGTATAATTTTTTGCCATAATCCAAACCAAATACTCCTATTTACTCTACTCGAGACAACATAACTTGTATTGAACCATCATTGATATCAATTTATCAAAACTCGACCTTTATCCTGGCTTGATCCACAACAACTCCTGGTTCGACTCTATAGGCGAAGGGATAAAAATCTGTGAAAAGTGCAGAATGATCCATGGGGAAGAAATTACTAGAAAATTGTTTTCACAAACATATCTATCACAATTCTAATGTGAATTGGGAAATAATTAAAAATATGAAAAATATAGAATGTAAACTAATAATTAGAGTCCTATAGATTGTACATATGTATGTTAGGGAAAACTGAAAATTGAAGTGGAAACATCCATTCCAATCCAGAAATATGTCACAACATAAAAGACTACAAAGTAAACTACTGAGAAAGACCAAATCATGATCTATAAGCTATAATAAACATATGTGGTCCCAAGAACCCATTATCTATAAGCTTCTCTAACATCACCTTAAACACATTCTTCATCTGCATAATACATGTCAAGTGCAGAAAAATCCAATACATGGATGGGTATATAAATAAATAAATAGACACCCCAAAATCATATAGGGTGTGTAGTAAGAGACCTATAAACGATATAAATATAGTAGATAATATAGAGGATGTATATCACCTAATGAATGGGAAAAAATTATTGACATCCAATATCTATGTGATCAACATGATGAGTAGATGGTTTATATGTTGATTATTTTCTTCCCATTGTAGGAGAGTAACCTCATCCAAAAATGAGATGCTTTACAATGAATTCACATGGAATACCCCATGCATATTCAAAATCCATGGATTAGTATAACAAAACATAATGGAACGCATAAAAATATATATTGATGCTTAGAAAAAATAGTCCCAAACAATATACTAAGAGGATAACTTTCTCACAACCTAGTATAGGAAAAAAATTATAAAATAGTTCTAAAATCCACTGAACAATTCCAAGCATCTCATTTATCTGTACATTTGTAATTGTGAGGATTCACATGAATTAGCACTATGACACATAACCAGGGGAATGTTATTCAAGTAAAGGATCCACAACATTGTATGTTATTTGGGGGGGTGTGGGTTGGTCAACTCATTATGTATCCTTATAGGAACCAAGGATTATAGGGGTTCCACTATAGTGTCATGATTAGCCTATCTCTATCTGATAGAGTTTCATCTTGGTATGTGTCGTAGAGGACCTTCACCCTAATGTGTTAGGGGTTTTTAACTGTAGTGTCAAATGGGCCCACAAAATATTTGATAACATTAAACATATTATGTATATGTAGAACCCCCATTCTATGATTCAATAGGGATGTTACACTCTAGATTCACAATGACCAGTTCCCTATTCATTTGGGGGGTTCTACTAGGTAGGTAGAGTACTAACACCCAAGATAATGGTGGTTATACTCTTGCGTAACTGGTGATCCACTTCCTGATCATTTCCATTGTCGGGAATAACCTAAATTTTTTCTATGCCACGAAAATTGTATATCATATAACAATCCACAATGGAGGGAATCATCAGGATTTATGGGAAAATAAATTAGGATAGGTGACTTGTGGCCCAATATCAGTGATCCACAGATGTGTATAGGGAATAATGATGTTTACTAAAAAGGATCCAAGGGGTAAAAAGTGTGTGATGGGACTCACACGATAAGTGGTAACACTCCAAAACCTATGAATTTTCCGAGAGAGAAACAAAACAACATGATTATATGAATACATAGCGTGTAGAGGATTTGGACAGTGTGACCCTATAACATGGGGTGATCCCAGTGTTCTATGAAAAGAACATGTATCCATACCATGTGTATTTAATTTATTACAAGGCATGAATGGCCCTGGACATACATAAAAAATAACTGAGTACACTATTAGGATACCAACACAAGGTCACATGGCATGTGGTGGTCCCACCCATCATGTCATATATATAATTCAATGATACCCAAGCCGCTAAAGCCAGATCCCAACAAGTCAAGCGATCATCAAACATCATGGAATGTACTCTGACTTATTCTAGATTCTATTATTCATTATAATCATTCCAGATCTGATGTCACTTCCCTCATATCTGGATACTTATTCACTAAAAATTTTGGATCTAGACACCTTTGGTCATTTTTTTCCCTGAGGAGTTGGAAATCATCATCAACTAATCATATTGGTTTGTTTCTCGAAACATATTCCACATTTTCTTTTGAAATTTATAATTTCAATGCTAATAGTAAAGATGATATTCTATAACCTGCAAAAAATACAAAATCATCTATGTTTTTTTCCGTACCTTGCATGTGGATTATTCATGATTATGAGGGCCCAATCTTGCTATGTTTCACTAGAAGTAGTCGAAATGATATCACAGGGGCAAGTTGGTGGAGAACACGAATAACCAAGTTTGAAAAAACCGCACAAAAAAGGTTTACCAATACTATTAATATAGTTCTTAGTAATGTTTCCCTATAGGGATACCCATGTTACAAAATAGGAATTTCCAGTTGAATTTCAATATGATTTAACATGAAATCACCGCTATCGGAACATATCATTGTTAATAATATGATCATTGTCATTCAATTTAATCAACAATTTTATAAACCCTAGATTAAATGGAATATACTATATATTGGATCATTCATCATCGATGAAAGAAGTCGCCAAAGATTGGAACATGTCATTGGGTTTTATGCATACTGATATGTTCCTATTTAGAGTTTCATCATCATTAAAGGGATATTCAAAATTGGAATGAGGAATAATTATTTATAATACTCATATGGTTTATAAAAATAACCCTGGAGGATTTAACATAGTTTTGATCATATATATAAATTTTTGGTAGGTTAAATTATTAAGTTATTTAAATAAATTTTATTAATTAGTCATATAAAGGTTCCGAAAACATGTGATATTTCCTACCACCCCAGACCAAACTATTTTAGTTCATACATATTTTATGAAATTCATTATATACTCAACCATGATCTCATATTTCTGAACACTACATCAATTTAATTGTTAGTCCATTTTCATTTTGAAAATATGTGTCTGCAATATAAAATATGTTTATAAAATTAATTACGGGATCATCATGCCTCTGAATCACATGAAATATTAGCACCTGTATATGGATATATATATTTAAATATTTCTATGAATTACCAAGAAAATAAATAGTCTATACATAAGTACAAAAGAAATTTTGATATTTTGGTAATGATTGTAGAAGGGGATAAATTCATATATATTCCCCAAATCCTCACTAATTTTCCAAATGTGTTCCATATATCATTTTTACGTATTTATATTCCATAAAAATAACATAATATCACATCATATGAAATTGAATTGTAACTCAATCAATCATACTATGTAGAGCCTATGCAGATTCTTTTAACTAGAGAGAAAGTGTTGAGGAATCGACGAATCTAGTGTCATTATAATAGGGTATGAATCATAAAATCTATTGAGAAATGTGGGAACTATAAAATTTTATGAATGTGAAATACCCAAGTTTGTTTAGAAGGAATTTTATATGAAAATTGTATCAAACAAGTTTTAGTTTTCAGGAATAATTTTATTGTAGGGCTTCAAATATAGAATATGACCATTCTGTTTTAATAAATCTATAATACAAAAATCAATTATAATAATTAATTGAAAATATATACAATTATATTCGATTGATTTTTTTAACATAATTTCTCAATATAAGCCTATAATGATTTTATTAAATTTCCCATATAAATATTCTTTCTTTTTAAAAAATATGAAAAGTAGTATTATATAACTGATAATATCATTTATAATATTATTTTATATTATTTTTAATTAATATTTTCATAAATAAAATATTTATATAAATAAATATAAGATCATTTTGGGATAAATCTATATTTTTAGATAACTATTTTTTACAAAAACTATTTTTTAATAAATATTAAATAACCATTTCAAATAATTTTAATAATATTAAATGAGGAATGGTATAAATTAAATGATTATATTATATATCTAAAAATAAAAATATAAACCAAAAAGAAAATTATTACTAGCCATATAGATAATATATGATTGTGCTATACATGAAAAATTTATTTCGTGAAAAATCACTTTTCGACACGATTTTTCTATTTTTTAAAGGATATTAAATTTATCTAGTTAATTTAATTTAATAAAATTGATTTTATATTATGAATTATCATAATTAATTCTTTGTAATATTTTGAATAAATCTTACTATTGATATTTACCAAAATAATAATTAACATGGTTAAAGACCAAGCTATGGTTTTCACATTACATAAATTTGTGTTAAAATCAATTTTACCATTAATATTTTTGCTGTTATGAATTCTATTTCATATTTATAATTACTAAGTATAATTATCTAATTAATATCTTTTAATTATATACATAAAAAATTAATTAAATACGATTAAAATGTAGTTGTCATAGTAAATCCAAAAAAGGTAAACGTATATAAACATAGAGGATAAGGGAATAAATTTTTTAAAACATTATTAATATTCGGTGGAGTAGTTTCTTATTGAAATTAGCATCCAATTAATCCATAATTTATTAATTTTTTAGGCTCTTAGTGTGATAGATAATTCCAATTATTGTTTTTTTAGAATTTGCAAAATGATACTCTACATATATTTTAACATGGAACTCCTTATGCTTAATCAATCAAACCTATGAAGATATTTTTATAAAATATAATCAAAAAATATCAACAAAATAATTATCAATATTCTAGAGGTTTTTTTCTAATAACATAATATATATGGTACTTAAGATGTGATGCAACAAAGTTATATCGAAGAGATTATAATCATCTAAAAAAACTCTTTAATTTTATTTCTTATTTTACAATATTACTTTTGAAAAAATAATTCAAATGTAATACAACTATTATATAAAATATAGTTATCTGTTATTATTTTTATGTAAATATATTTATCCATCACATTATCCATCAAATTGGGAAAATGTTACAGATCAAGCTTACGAAAGACTAACATCTCGCGAACACATTTAATTTTGATTTCGTCTGTAAATTATATTGATAGTCCAAATGATGAATATAATGAATATATTTGATACATATTAAATGATACTAATATTGAAAAATAAATAAATCACCATATTCATTTCCATTTATCCAATTTAGGGACAGATTTTTCCTCTCTTTGGTACGTATTACCTACTATCTACCAAAATAAATGTGATTCGTTTTCATGTACAAATTTGATGAATTTTAAAAAAAATTATTTAATTATTAAAAATTATATTTATAAAATTTAAATAAATATAAATTATATGGATTAATATCTTATTCTCACAAATAAATACTTTTTTTAAAAAAAAAATACCCAAGAAAGTATTTCATTTATCAACCAAAATAGTAATAATAATAAAATATTATTAAGGAATTGTTTGTAATATATCATAATATTAACATATAAGGTATTATAAATATGATTATTGATCATTTATATATTAATTTCATGATTAATACAATTATGTGTGAGGTTATATCATGATCAACTTGACGGGATTGTGAGGTATGATATTTTATTTCAATTTTCCTCTAATTGAGATATATTTTTTAATATAAACATATTCACATTAATTAGGTGTTTATACTACCACATTAATTTATTTAAATTTATCAACTATAATTTATTGATGGAAATGTTTCAATTAGTGTTATTACTTAAATAGGTTACAATTATATGGTTTTCAATGTATTTTGAAACTATTTTACAATCTCATGACTTTTGGATTTCTTTTAATTTCATTAATGGAATTGTCTTTAATTCCATCAGTAGGGTGCATCGACTAAAATTTTTACCAACACAGATTCATTGCATTTGTTTCCCCGAATCCCTCCTTCCAATGGTGGGAAACATATATCACTTTATCAGTGCTACTCATTGATCAAAATGGGGTGTTTGGATATAGGTTCCTCTTTTTATGGATTCCAACTCGAATGTTTTTTCATAGTCTGGGTCTCCCTTATTGATTAAGAATTATTTGGGAAACTTATTCCCAGTTCCATATCTTTATGGAATATGGTTAATTATGATACTTCATTTTGGGTATTCCAAGGGGTCTTGACATTGAAGAAACCTTCAATTAGGGAAGTAATGTCATTGGGAATTGCTATCCTATCTTGATGTAGGAACATTGGTCACCATTATTATTCCTCATATAAGGGTATCTCAAGGGCTAGAAACATAAGTCATCTCATGGAGTTCATGTGTTATCTTATAGAAGATAAATTTCTTCCTAAAAATCTCTAGGATTCTAATTTTTAAAATTTGGTAGGCTACAAGTTTATCATCTTATAGATACATTGAGGAAAATATTTGAATATTCCATTGACATATATCAATGAGGTACATCCCTATGATTGAGAACCTATGGTTATCTGATTAATGGGTCGGAACACCCTAAAAGAGAGGACTTGTGATGGTGTGTCCCATGAAGTGAATATTTCACACCATAAAGACATATGTTGACCCCCCGGGGTGTCGAACATAGAGGGTGAATCCATAGGAGGGGACACAAGGGTTTACCATTTGTTTAGATTATTCCTTAAGGAGGAATCCAATGTAACATTTAAAAAACAATGAGAACAAAACAATTGTTTTAGGGAAGGGTATGGTATGGGGATCACACATGGATAGTTTACCAGGTAATGCTAATAGAACTAATGATGTGGATGGGGCTTACATGTAGGAACAGTCCACATGAACAACATGACTCTATAGGGATATGGTGTGTTGGATAAAATCATGTTTGATAATGGGTGGTTTTATTTATGTGGATGGAATTGATGGATAATTGAGATTTTTGGGTTAAAACAATTGGAGGATTTCTATGTATCCCAGTTGACTGGGAATCAGATTCCTCATAGTTCTATAGGGTATAATTTCTAATTATGATGGGGCATGTTTGTTTGGGATTATGCATGAAGGATACCAATGGAAACCCAAAGCATATTTGACCACTGGGCTAGGGAATGATCTCACCAGGATAAGAGTGAGGTGATGGAGTGGATCATCGGTGTCGAGAGTTTCACCCATAGCAAGAGGTAATCAGGTTTTATGGGGTTGAATTTTACCTTTGGGAGGAATCATACATAGCATACTTAAAATAAAAGGGCTAAACCAACATACTTTGTAACAGATGGGGATTATGCATTCTTGGTGACCCATTAATATGTGAAATAGTTCTTACTCCATGAGGTATCCTTATATCGTGGAGAGTATCATGGTTACTACTAACCACTATTCCATCATGGTTCATGCTGGATGTGAGAATCATGGAGAAATAATATACTAGATTGTCGCATAATGTAAATTGTGTCAATTTGAGATGTTATGGGGCATATGTGTTGAGTATTTCAATGGTGGAAAATCCCTACGGAATATAGATGTGGTGTTGAGAGTCCGTTATTCCTATCCACTATAAGGAATTTGAGTATATAGGATTCAAAGAGGATAGTGAGTGTAGACTCCCTCAAGAAATTCTAAAGGCTTATTCTAGGAGGGATTCCCATCCTCACAGTGTTGATGTCACCCCATATGATGATGATATCATTACGTTTGATTAAGATCAAACAATTATTGAGATGAGTGAGAATAGAAAATGATTGTTGTGGGGATCCCTAGGATCATTACACTGGATGAGGATACTGTTTAAAATCATGTACTGAGGATGACATCACTTGGTAGTTTTACATCACACATCATGGATGGGGAAGGATCACTCCCCCACTTGGAAATGCATAGTAATTCCCACCAACACATTGGGAAAATAAGGAATAATCAATTCTCAGAGGGATTGGGGTGGAGGAGTGGTCAACATTGGGTTCCATGTAATAATTTCTAAGTGAATAATAAATAGATTTTAGAATATGTATGGAAAAAATACTGAGGTAAAGTAACAGAGAAAGGGAGTCCACCCATGGGACACAAAAATCACTACGTATAATCCATGTTGTCCTCATAAAAGAGGTGTGAAAAAAATGTCAAGTGATTATAAAAAAGTATAACAAACATTGTGGTTTTTATTAATGGAAATCTAGTGAACTTTGGGGAAGGGGTGCAGGAAATATAAGAGGATTCCACACAAAATCAATGGGGATGAGTAGAAGAGGTCATGTGCAAGTGCACGTTTTTCACACAAGATGGTTATTTTGTGTGAACTTACCTTAGGATGGAATGAAATGGGATATGGTTAATCCCTTGTTATAATGCATTATGGGGGTCCAATAAGATACCTACTGTGCACATCCTTTTCCATTTACTGATCCATTGCATGTGTGAAGTCGTGATTGACATTGTCCTATGAATAAAATATCAATTAGTCAACTCTCAGATTTTTACCCTTATAAAAGTGGGAACCGTTATATACATTGGAAAAAAAATAATTGATGGTTTCATGCATGAATTATGACGTAGAACTAGGAATTTCACATCACATTGGGTGCATAAGAAACCTATATGCATGTTGGTCTTTTACGTGCAAGCCTCTAAAATTTCACACCTCTACCATAGCTATTATTAGTTAGTTGTGGGAAATTAATGTGGAATATGGGATATTGGATGAAAAATATATACATAGACACATATGGATATTTGATTCCCATAGAATACTCATTTAATTCTTACAAAATGTTTGTAAGAGGGGATATTATATGTTTGTAAGGGTGTTATAGATTATAAGTAACCCCCAAGTACTCTATTCCTTGATGGTATTGTCAATTAATCATTTTATTTGGATCATGATAAAGCAACCATAGATGTAACATCTCATATGTAACAATCACCTACTGTGTAACTTCAGGATACTAGAATAAGTGGTCAGTCTGTGATTTGAAAAAGACTCACCACAATCATGGATCACAAATGAAGATATATTCTAGTCGTACAAAATATGTTTTCACAACAATCCTAATAGGGAAAATTTTTAGACACTTATCAATGTCATAAATCCAAAGGCCAAGACACAAATGAGAGATGAACCAATGGTGTTGGAGTCCCCTACTCCTTATGCAAGAACCTTCTGGGGATGTATAGAGGTAGAATGTGTGTGATGGAAGAAGGAATAAGGAAAGTGGTATAGGAGAAACATTACCAGTAAATAGTAATGGGTGTATAGCTTAAGAAATTGATGAAAGGATTTTGGACTAGAGCAATTCCATTTCAGAATATTAGAGGTTGTATTTTTATCTCAATTCCACTTTTATCGTCTTTAGGTGATAGTGTTTGAGCTATTCATTTGATGGTCTCCTTACACAAATTCATTCCACCTCCACCATGTAGTGTTATAAAATATTATATGAGATATTAGTGACATTGGTTGAATTCCTCTGTTATGACAACCGAATGACATTTTCCTACCACTAGAGAGTATCAAGTTGAATAGTTCCAGAACCCCAATTTTAAGATGGAATTTATGAGATACAACTATGTAGATCCTCGAGATCGATTATATCCTAAAATACATCCATTCACCATTTAGATACATCCTTTTTATTAAGACATAAATAATGGTGACGATGTCAGGATGAGGGATGTAGTGCCTAATTATATTGCAGATGGGGAAGGCAAGAGCATGTTGGGTGATCCTAGAGGTTGGATAATTTTGAACATGGGGATTCCACATGGATGAGAGATAGGACCCAAGTTGATGATATTCTACTTTACTCACCACCTTCATGAATTGGTGTCTACTACAAAGTGATAAATGAATAGCGGTACACCTAAGGACATTAACAATGGAAGGGGTCGTGTCCGCCTAGAAAAGGGACAATGATGAAGTGCCCATATTAGAGAGGCTATACAATATTAAGGGGAATATATCAAGGGGATGAATGCCAAAGTGAATATGCAATTAATTTTATATAACACATGAGTGTATTGAAGGACATTTTGGAATATGTGACTCTCCAAAACCATCATTCCTCTATGAAATTGTTTATGTCCATCCACTATAACCATTGTTTGGGTGTATCCTGTAATTCTCAGAAATGAATTGTTAATGCTACAGATCAGTAATCATGAAAAACTAAAACATTAATACCCTTAATACATCAGTTGGACAAATGGTTGATGGTCCACGAGGTTCATTAACGTAGATAGAATATATTCAGAGATTTAGAGGAGGTATTCTAGTGCCCTAGATTGATGGAAATATCTATTGTGAAGAACATTTGACATCTTGATTCGTTAGATAGCTTGAAAGACAAAATAATCTAACAAAGAAGACTTATTTTGTGTTTCATGATGTGTGGGACCACTGTATCCTCTAATAGCTATGTTTTATACTAACAACTATTGGATTTGGTGAGATAATAACACGAGTCATATAGATTTCTATGTTATACTATCAATGGAATATGATAAAACAAGGTGGATGATTACACGAAGTCAATCATGTGGTGGATTATTTGACAAATTGTAATAATATTTGCTGGGATAGAGTAGCAGGGATGCAGATGGGCTATCACAAGGGATGTAATTCAGGTATCATAGACGACACAAACCGGAGCCTCGGTGGTAGGGACATCACATGGTGTGGCCTCACCTCCACCATCGGAGGAGGGGTTGTCATGATGGCATCCTCATGTACCATCTAATGAATCACTTGGGAAATGAATAAGGTGTCTCTTACAGTCAGATATCATTGTCATCTTCTATACACTCTAGTATTCCAAAAGTAAATTTCAAAAAATATCAATAAACAGAAGACATGGGGAAAATAATGAAATACACTAGGCATGGATATATAGAAGTTAGGTTGATTAATGTGGCTTATAGAGTGTAATTTGGTCCTTTGAATTCATAACAAATGGCTGTGAATATCTATGTGTTCCAATGGGGTAGATACGAGGAACCAAAACAAATAGGGAATTTGATTCTCAGTTAAGAACATAATCTAGAAGATTTGCCTCCCCAAGATAATAGCACCAATGAAGAACAAAAAGAATAATAATAAGGGGGAGGAGAAGAATGAGAGGCTATTGAATAAGTAAAATATCAAGAAGAAGAGTCTGAGGATGAATGGCCTAGAGGTCGGAATCTTAAGTGAAAATGTCTCGTCAAGAGTGTTCCCGAGTGAGTGGCGTGATTACAATATCTACCGAGGGTCTCGTCAGACACCTATATTTAATTCATGACTCATATATCCCATAGCACATTACCTTTTCAAGGCATGGATCCACTAATTGTGAATTTCTCTATAGAGGATATCATCTTTGTTTATCAAGGATCTCTAACTGTAGAAGGTGAGAATGTACCATGTACATGGAGAGACATGCCCCTATACATACATCGAGATACATTCCAGGCAACAATGTAGTTATGGCCGATGTAGCTAGTCGGGGGACTGCATGGGTGGGGAAAGAGAGAACAATTGAATCATGGTATTTTCTCATGGCCGATAACGATCATGTTCCAATCATTTATATATCATGTGAAAAAGGGTCCCTAGTGGGGGAATTAACTGCATTTACTCTACAACCCCATCTAGCTCCACTAGTCTCTCAGAAGACTCTACCTTCATAGACCCTTACCTATCCACAAAGGATCCTGTTATTTTAGGTGACTATTCCACATAATGATTTTAATACTTGAGTATTGAAAAAATGAAAATGATGGGTAACATATTGGTTCTCTTTTGATGAATGTTCGCATCCGAGTGGAAGTGTTTGAATGATCTAATCATTCCTTAACAAAAAATTAATTTTTATTTGCAGCTGCAGAAGATTTCATTGATAGGGATGAGCTCAATTAATGAGGAGGTGTGGTGTCTATTCTTGAATTAATTTAATATAGTTGTTCCCTTCCAAAAATCATATATCGTCATGGAGGATACTAGAAAAATATCCATCCATTACACTCATATTCATTTACATAGAGTATGAACCCACATATACTGAATAAATTTATGACACTGATTAATATCAGGATAAATAAATCTACATGATTTAATGGATGGGGTGGAAGTGAATCATGAATTTCCCTGAAGTCTAGAGGAACACCAGTTGAACAAAATGGGCAAACTCCACCTGTGGAAGAACTATCTATATGCATGAGGGGAGGAAACTCACAATTTTTATGTTCTCATTCATGACTATATTACAAATAATACATGGGAAATAATTAAACACTTGGATGATTACTAGAGCCATATGAAATGTAACATAATTTAGAATGTTCATGATGCTTAATAAGAGATCAACTTCGTGGAAGAACAGATGAACAAGCATTCTAACACTATTTCTGATCATTCAGAACTTGTCAAACCACATAGAGTCCTATTTTAGGGGTCCCATTAGATGTTAAAACATGTGATCAGCCATGTTGATGACCATAGAGATAAATAGGACCGGGCACAGTTCATATGTGTAGTTTTTTTCAAACGCATGGATCAAACATAAATGTTTACTTCATTTTACTTCCATGCATGGACATGATCTGGAATGCTTTAACTATTTCATCTCCTTAATAATTTTGTGATACAATAAATGATCAATCCCTAATCTCACTAGGGTCAATCCTCTTGTGAGAAATATTGGAAGACCACATGATTTTCCTCACTATATGATAATGTTATGTAATAATCTAATACTTTGGGTTTAATGTTTTTAATGTCCTATGTTAGTTTCTTTGGCTGAGAGAGGCTATGAATAGAGAAAAGGGCTCTTGATGTATCTAAATTTCCTTCCTAGTGTGATCTAGTGCATAAATAAGACAACTCTTGGGTAATATCAATCTAATAGTACAATGGGGGATGAGAAGTGTAGATCATGATACCCAAACATCCATTACATTATGGGAGATGAGTGAAAATATTAAAAAACCGTTGACTATGTTTTAAAACCACTGTACATATTACATAGACTAAAATGGGGATAAAAAACAGGATTTGACTATAAGCCATTTTTAAAACAAGATCCATGTCTGGAATTTTCATCCAATGTCCTTTGGAATTTTGGCCAAGGATGGTAGGTATTCATTTTCTAGAAACCATTCCATTAGGAGGTCCCTTCAGATGCGGAAGAGAGTGAGGATTTGAATAAACAGGTATGGAAATATTGTAAATGAAGTGTTAGAATGCTCGAATGGCCTCCAAAACTCTTGAAATTCTGAATCCATGGATTTAAAAAAACAAGCATGAGTGTACAAGTTTCAATAAAAATTAATCTTATATTGAATGGGTGATTCTTCATGAATGTCGAGTGACAAATGAATATTTGAATGATGCGGTAGATGACCAACATTGATGGGAAATACCTTTCGGGAGAGCCTTGAGATTCATTATAGTTTTACTTCAGGGAAGTGAGGATGATGAACATGTAATTTAAAATTTTTATGGTGATAATGAATCATGACACAGATTAGCATCATGTATTCAGGACGTCCCATTGTATAATTTCATGTGATTAGGACATATCAAAATGATTATGGTCATACTTCCTAGACCCCAACCAATAGTTTAATGCTAGGATATAGAGACTCAAAAATGTTATAATGTATCTATGTAGTATGGACGAAAGAAAACCCAACATGAATAAGACAAATAATACATTATTCCACCACAAATAATAAAAACAGTTGGGAAGAAGGATTCCAAAATGTGGGTACTAGTGGTGTGGTAGAGTGGAAATCTCGACACACCACACATTACTTGTGGGGATCATTGTTTCATTCATAGATCATGGAAGAAAGATCACAAGCATGATACAGTCACATTGATACAAAACATAGCAGAACTCCTTAGCCCATTTGAAAAATGATTTCATTGGAAAACAAGTATTGTTATAAGAGTCTATCTGGATTGTGGGACAACACATTAGGTGTGACACTAGGGGAGAAATCTCACCCTGATACGGTGATAAAAAAGTGGTAATTTGAGATGTCTAAGGGGAGTATAAAATTATAACTGGTAATCTAGGATCAACTATTTACCATATTCGAAATGAAAAGATAGAAACCACTCTAGCATAGGATGGGGTGATCAAATATGAAATTGACTATTTAAAAAAATCAAAACATTTTATTTTTCAATTTCTATTGAACATCAATTATGTAATTAGCATTGGATGGGATGTGATCCATAATGGCATGTGACCATCACAATTATTAGGTCATTTTGGATTTTAAATATGATGGAATCCCAAACCATGGATGACGTGATGGGTGGAATGGTCGTATTAGTGTGTGGGATTCAATCCCACATGTGAATATAGTTTATGGTCATATAATATGGTGAATGTGGTTAATGTTCCCTGTTAGGTCTATCACACAACATGTAGTAGGGAAAACCTGATATGAATGAGGTCAAAAAGGCTTAAATGTTTCTTACACACATTTAGACAAAGGGTTTAATGATTAATGTCACTATGCTTGGACCGTAACCATGGAAAAAGGGTCCAAAAGGTTAATGAAATTATGTCTATTCTAGAATAAAATGATATTGTGTTTGGATACATATTCTAGGGGTATGGGAATAAATCCCCAAATTGTTCATGAAACAAATCATGGTTAGGTACCAACATAGCGGGTGAGATCCTAAATGGAAAGATAATTGACACATACTGTAGTTATCATGGGGCTTCATCAACCTAATCTGGGTATGATATAAGTATAATGTCCTTCATTGTTGATTTGATATATTTGTATAAGGTCATAGAGTTCATAAAAGGGAATATTTACCCCATGTTGAATATCCATAATGTGGTGGAATAAAAAACCAATGTGAATGGGGACCATGGATTCCCACACATAGAACATGATAATTCTTAAGGAATATCATATATAGTTTATATTTATATTTCTTGGACTATGCTAAGGGAATATGGGCCATTGAATAATGATCATTATAAGGATAAAAATGTGACACACAAGTGATAAAACCTAACATGTTTGAGGATAATGAATCCACATTTCGCATGGATATATTATGATAATCATCATACAATTTAGGGGCATGGAGCATGGAACACGATCAAATCCATGGGGATAAAGGTTTGAAGGAGTTTCTGTTTGGTCCCAAAGATGGATTGTGTGGGCATCACCACATATCCCTTAAAAATGGGAATCAATCTACACAATGTTCAGGAATACAGTGAAAAAAGTGGTTCAACATAATTTGTTGAGGATGTTGGATCTTACATTAATTTCTTAGAGATCAGACCATTGATGATAGTGTGTCAAACTCATATGTATAGTTTGGTGTCATACAAACCTAACGTGAATGATGACAAAGTGGACGGATGCTGCCCCGCATTGTATGAATGTGTCTTTTGCGATTAGTCCTAAAGGCATCAATATTGAATGGATGGAATGAACGTCTGATGTGAGTGGGTGAAGGAGGCCCATGTGGCATAGATGGGGCCTTACACCCAAGGAATGATGTGGAAGTAATGTTGTGGATGTTCCAAAATAAAACATATCAAGGTGTCTATGTAGCCCATAAGTATGCAAATCAAACCACATATTGTTGCTGACAAGCAGACAAATATGAATGGGTATGACCCATACATGAAGAGGGAAGCATTTTCTATTGTTTTTTGGGTGGATGGACTAGGATGGAGAGCATGGGAATCACTATGTATCATGTCTGGAAAAAATATTTGACACTTGTAATCACTGGTATATGGGATGATGGATAAACAATAACAAAAACGATATAGTATCAAGTGATTACACAACCACGTCATGTCGTTTGTTGTCATGTGGCCAGGACGATGGTGTAGTGATTAAGTTCATGTGACCGGATCAGTCCTTTCAATTTATCTCTATTATGAAAGGACACTAGTTTCTATGACTTTCTTCATTATGAACCTCGAAAACTGTTGGGATAGATGTCCCAAAGGATATGTGTATGATCTGTAAAATAAATTTATATTTATAAGGGCCACAAATGCCCACACCGCATCACACACTCCCTAGGGAAATCACATGGAAAAGGGCTGAAAGATTAAAATTGTGGATGGTCCTAAAGATGAAATATCCAAAATTCCTACATATACAATAAGGATAAGAATAAATACACACCTAGTTCTAAAATCTAACATAGTAGATGATCTCTGAGGTAATTGAGGTCTATTTGTGAAAGAATACCTCAATGTCATTGTGTAGTTCAATGTCATTATAGCTCAGGCAATATTTTTCTTATTTAATGGTCATAAAATTAATATATATGGGAAGGAATATCTTATGGAAATGTGTAGCATGAATGGGATCAATATCAAATCATGAATGAGGAAATGGATGGACCAACATCACACTACAAATTCCTTATAGAAATATCATAATGATTAGTTTCACGATACACAAATTTTAGGGGATTTCAAAATTTTAAATTGAAATTGATTGAACCTACTGTAAATTTTATGGTCATGTTTCCTATACTATGGGATCTTAATTTATGATCGTAGATATTAGACCATTGAAAAAATAGGTTCTAGGGGATTTGCATATCACGGTTTCATGGAAACCAAATGTGAATGATTATTTCATAGCCCCAACACCGAACAACAAAATCCGGATAGAATCATCAATATAGTTTTAATCGAAAATATATAGAATAGAGTGCCTAGTTTAATTTCATTTTCTTATGATAGAAAATGTTATGTAGGTTATCATAATAGAACTAGGAACATGGGGATAAGAATGATCCAAAGGGATAAATCATTTCACGATAACCATTAGACAATGTGAATGAGGACCATAGAGGCCAATGTCGCACCAAACACCACATAGGGAGACTTAAGCCCATAGGATAAAAGATTGAAGTTATAGTTGGGCCTAAGAAATAAATTCCTGATTGTTCCTACGAATCACATAAGTATGGTAATCAATCCATACATAGTTCTCAATCTTGCATGGTAGGAGACCACTATGGTAATTGATTTCCTCATGGATGGGAACATCATGGTAGTGTTGGAAAATGTAATGTCTTATAGATTTGAATTTGTCGGTAAAATATTAGGACCACATTATTCAGATCGAAGATGTTTTGATTCCCCCATATGAGCATTAAAATCCTACCAAAACCCCTAATCCCACATGTT
The DNA here is from genome assembly GCA_963277665.1 of Viscum album. Taxonomy (NCBI): domain Eukaryota; kingdom Viridiplantae; phylum Streptophyta; class Magnoliopsida; order Santalales; family Viscaceae; genus Viscum; species Viscum album. Next base: position 195,095,128 of record OY728121.1, on the reverse strand, counting down.
TCATGCACGTAGTGGGAACCAAGGAGTGGGGTTTGGCATTTCTCATCACATTGAATTGAAAAAAATTCTAAAATATACTTAGTCGAAACATCCCATGGATGCTTTCCTTCCCACTCAACATGTACATATGCACAGATGGGAAATATTGGGGTGTTGGAGTTCCACTAGAACATAGGGTTGTTGAAAATATGAATAATGTCTCTCGATATCTGGAATGCAATGAGGTTTGTGTGACGGTGGAGGATAACATAAGAACATGTTTAAATCACGTCATGAATATCTTTTTTCCTATAATGGGGAATAAAAATGAGGGTATAGTGATGACAATGTTCAAAATGTATGACCTATAATAAAATTCCATCCAATTCCATCCTATGCGTTGCGCTATGATTATAGGTGATCTATTTTTTCCAAGAACAGTTTCATTAGGTGGTACGATCAAACACTGATGATTATGGGGCCCTAAATAAAGAGTTATGTGATGTAAGGAGATGTATTGAGAGAATGGCCTTGTGGAATCAAAAACTATTGGTCCCCTTATGAAGAACATCAGTGCATGTCAGTGGGAGGACTTTACTGTACACAAGGTTAAAGAACATAGTACTCATAATAGTTGTAGGTCATATTTCATAGGCCAAAGGCTCAAAAATTATGGCCATGGAGTTTTATACCATTGGTTCCCAGTTTAATGTCATGGGATTTGTAAGTTCCCATGCATTTTAACGTCTTGTGGTAAGGATGTTGATCATAATTTAACATTATGTTGTCGGGATGGAATAGTAAAGGCGTTATTAAGGGTATGTGGTTTTCGTGGAATCTATAAGCCTATGTGAATGAGGTCAAATGGGTCTACTTCCAAGAAACCATTATCTAAGGGAATCCATACAAAGTTTAAAATCATGATATTTGGACATGTGTAATCAATTTAACATAATTTTCATTGGACTTAAATATTTAATAAGTTTACCATAGTGAAACAGAGATGAAAAAACATAGTTTAATACCATATTGAAGGGATGTGGGGAATATTCCTTTTATGGTCATGCAAAAAGGACCATAAATGTATTCTCAATTTGTATCATGCAGCTAGGATGCTGATGGCTTCATGAAGTTTAATTTTCTATAGATAGGACATGGAATTGTATGATATTTATATTCACAATGTGAGGATGATATAATATGTGTATATTAACATCAATAATAAGTATGATGTACCTTAAGTAGTTTAACACTGTGAAACTAGGACATGGAATGTTGGGAAGTTTAACATCGTGTGTTAAGGATGTTGAAAATGATGTATAACTATACATGGTGTGTTTGATGAATTACTATAATAATAAGATATACGGTAAGTTCAATGTCACAATGTTATTTCCTAACAGGAGAGTACACAACCATGATGTGTCATTTTTCATCATCCAACAAGAAGGATGGTTTTTCAGTTTATTGTCATTTATTGGTACTATTCCATGATGTTTATCATCATGTGGAGAGGATTCTAGTTTCTAAAACCTTAATCCTCATGTAGCTATGACTTTGGTGGTGATATTTAGTTTAATACCATGGAGCGGGGATGTAGGATACTTATTCAAGAAGAGTTTTAATTTAGGATCTTTTAATTGGTTAGAGGAGTAATACTCTTTCCATACATAGTGACCAAATAGTAAGACCCATTGGGATAGAACTTTTGAATGTTGAATAGTCATTCCCAATTGACATTCAACATTTTTGGATTCCTTATAGGTATCATTGAAATCCTTTGATCCAATACTATATCACCTTTTCAGAAAAGGGTAGAGGAGTACTATATTTTTGAAGGCTATGGCTATCATATTACGGTTTCCTTCTATATTATTTAAGGTTCAAACCTTATTCCCATGCATGTAATAGTGGGATGTGTGGATGGAATGGATGTTGAACACAGCGTATGACTCCTTTTACTCATCTATGGGAACATAGTGTCATGTTATATTCAAAATGCATGAGGGAATCTACATAGGTAAATCACATGGAAGCACACAAATTCATAAATAATCATGGCCTTGATTTTCTTGAGTGGTATTTCTTCATTCCACAACGAATATAAATTTTTTTCAATCAAAATGAACACACATTCTAGGGATGTCTCTATATGAAATTTTCCGACAACATCATGTCCCCAAACCACAAATGGAGAAGATTACATGGTAGTATGGAGGGTCTCTAGTTGTCGATGTATACTATTTTCAAGGATCTGACATGCGTGGAAGCTATTGATGAACTTGATACAGTCACAGACCAACATTGTCCAAAAAAATCCCAACCAATGAATAAGAGGAGAGACTTTAAACCCTACATGATGTCATCCGTAGGAAGAAAGTTGAACATCCTGAATAACCTAGGTAATATCAATTACATGAAGGAAATAGAGACAATTCAATCAAGCCAAGAGTTTTATTTAGTCATATCATGGTTGGGTCCACTCTATGGGGTGAATTGTGCCCTAATATGAATGATTCCCACATTTTAGACATTTTCTGGTAAAGAGTGTCATGTTGGAGATACATAATGAATGGAGTCAAAAAATCATTTATTTCATCAACCATAATGGGATATGATTGTCTCAATGTGGAGGCATCAATGTTAATGAGGTTTACATACTAGATTTCATCAAAATCCTTTGTGAAGGGGGAAATGACTCTTTGATGTGGAACATGGATGAACATGTCATAATGGTTAGGAAATATGTGAGATACGACCAGACTGGCCAAGGTATCTTCCCAATCATTCTATGACTGAGGAGCACTGGTTGTCTCTAGATGGGATATCATATGGGGAATAATCTTTAGTAGTGGCATGAGTTCAAGTTTGTTGACGACATAGTAACCCCTAATCTACATGATGACTATCTCAGAGTCCAATTTCACATGGTGGTGGGGAACTTTAATCGTGAGGGAAATGTCGATACTAGTAATGATAGAATTATACCCTACCACATTGTTGGTGCAACCTTTTGATAGTAGGAACATATATGGAAGGACTTCTTGTGTCGGGATGATGATGAGAATCAATAGTCCAACTCAATTAATTATTGGACCATTATACATTATACTGGTTGGGAACTGAGAGTTAGCCTCAAAATGAATCATGTAATAAAATAATGTATAATCCACTAATATAGTCTCCTCATCAATGAATTCATGGTCAGTTGACTACTCTATTGTAGCGTGATGGGTGGCCTAGAAGTATTCTAAAAAATAACCCATGATGCCCTTCTGCAGAATGAATCTGATGCAGTGCTGGAAAAATATCACTACCCACCATGTTAGATAACGTATCAACATAGGGAGGTTCAAGATATATTTTATAAGAATATTTAGTGATACCAGTGGTAACACATTTTAACCATGGGATCACTCCAGTGTGGTCACATTAAGTACTATTCGCTTCCAAAAGGATGGTGGCATCAAAACCATAATATGATTAAGATAATGCATGATCTCCACAATTGTGTTCTATCACTATTCATCCCACTAGTAGATGACGACATCATTCATGAGTATTGGAAAGGGATTACACATACTTTCCATCTATGTTATGAATCAATATATGTAGGTTATGTGTCCTCAAATTTGACAGAGCTCTTGGAGGTTTCATGGAGTATGAATGTGGGTGATATCATTGATTATATCCATGGAAACCACTATTCCTATGTTTCTATAAAATATTATTTGTATCCTAGAGGTAACCCCAAAAGAACACTTCCAGGTGTTCATATTTAGATGATGAGAGTAGATGAATACAATCAATTTATTGGGTTTTATGAGATGGTACTAACTCTAGGGGGATTTGACCATGAAATCATCCATGTAGATTTCCACTAACTTCAGGAAGATTGGTTTGAATATTTAGTGCATGGAGAACTAATAGGAGGCTTCTTCATTCTTCAAAAATAAGTGGAATTCCTAATATAAATATATTCTTTGTTGCTCCCTCAATGTAGTGGAATATTTATCTTTAAGGTCCATTCATACAAGATTATTACCAGAATAGCCATCCATAAAGGATAGAGCCTATTTCCAGGTGGTGGCATCAGTCAAGGACTATGTTACTAGAAAACGAAAATCATCCTTCATAAAATAGTGGTATAGAACCCATAAGATGATGTAGAATTTTATATTTCCATTCATATTCCTGATTTAAATGATGATCTCCAACCACATGTAGTTGTGAAAATCATTTATGATGATGGAATTGGTTAGATTCTCCACTTCGATGATGACCATAAAACCATGAGAGGGATTCATCTTTTTAGGAGGTAGTTTGAACGCGTAATGACTTACCAGAAGACCATGTTGGAGGATGACGACATGAGGGTACAGTTCTAGAATCTCTTAAAAAATACATAAATGGAAATCATGATGATACTTTATAAAGTCAAAACACATTTATTATTCATCTGTATGAAAGGCTACATATATAGACATTTACCTTTGATCTTCACAGTGTAATGATTCACCAAAACCAGATCATTTTTGGTGTTTGAGTTTTTTTTTTAAATTCTAGAGGGAAATCATCCAAATCATCATTACTGTCTGAGATTGTGTGATCAGTGGTAGGATATGATTCATTATGTTAAACATATAATGGAAGAACAATACTACCAGCATGGAAATATATGTAATCCTCATGTGAGAATCCCGGTACATTCAAAATCATGGTTCCTATTGGTGGAGATCGGATTCTATCATGATTTTTATTAAGGCATCCCTGAATTGTGTCTATGAAATATTTATGGCATTGTAGTTGTCGTATCAACCCATATCAGTATAACATGTAGGTATTTCATACTATTTTATACATGGGGTACAAATCCCAATACCTTATGATGGTAAGGGGTTCTTGTATCAACCAAACCTATACTATGTTGGAGTATGAAGTGATATTCCATAATTCCTTGTACTTAGTAATCTATCTCCCATATTCATAGAAATGATGAAGAAGTTACACATCTATAGTTTGGAAGACTCCAACCATTTAATCGAGAGGAAAAATGTATCATCCATGTTTGTCCACAAGTCGACCTCTGTGGTAGTGCTCTCAACCTCATTGTTATAAACTCATTTTACATTTCCTTGTAATATGTGGCATCTAGATAGATGGATTCATAGTAGGAAAAGATAGATACATCACATTGGAGCACACTCACTCGACTCTTGATAATGTTCGTGAGGAATTGAAAATACAATGTGGGAACCATTAATTGTAATTGAATCTACAGTCAACCTATCTAAATATTGTAGGTGGGATCCTATGAAAAAACCATGAACTATGTTATTGAAATAATTCCACTTTATTGTTTCTTCAAACAGTGTTTTCCACATGGCCTCTACTCTATCAAATCATATCCATATATCTTAAGGTTAGAGGGACAAATATCATCATCAATCAGTCTATTCTTGTAGAGCATCTTGAATGGGAGAAGGTCATTTTTAGAACATTTTTCAAATAATCAATGAAAAAACTAAAATAAATTGAAATAATGGTGATATATAGTGTGTGGATTTGTACGCATATGGGTTTTCTTCATCCTCTCCAGATAAAGAGATAATGGATTAGCATTCATCATTCTTGACATCCTCATCATGAATGGCCTCATTTGCTGCTACCTCTATTTCAATCTATAAGGGGCTTCATAAAGGTTCCCCAAGGGATTCCAACAAATAATCTAAAATTTAATGGGAATTGAGAATAGAGAAATTTTTTGGAATACTATTGAGTTTATTAAGATCATTGTTTATCTGCATTTGGTGGAATTTTTTGCCAACATGAGGTTACTATGTAGTAGCAGGTGTGATTGGAACTGCAAGATGGACTGGGGGATTATGACTGGTGATGGGAATACCATGATGATCTTAAACTAAACCACAAAAGGTCACAACTAGGGGACATTCAGATAGATGTGTCTTGACCATCACTAGACATGGCTGATTATGTAACAATCAAAACTCTTCTGCCTGGTCATGTAGCATGATCGGGGGAAACAACAAAGATTAAAAGACTGGCTGCGAGGATTGTTCCCACTAATTCATGAACATAGCCTAATGTATTGTCTCTGTAGCATTCATGGATTTTTTGGAATCATTGGCATGTGTATCCATGCAATTCACATATCCTCATATGATTTGATGATGGTGTATGCATGGGACATACGAATAGATTTTCTAGTACTCTCTATCATCGAGAACCATATAAGTATATACCAAATTTATAGTATTAACATAGGAATAATTTTAGTTATCATCTGTGTCATATTTTTTTAAAATATATATTATGGGGTTATCCCCATATCTGGAGGCATGAAATCACCAAGAGTTCCGTATGGAATTGGCAATGATATAGGATTTTTCATTCCCATTACCCATACGTTCCCACCCTTATAAGAAGTAGAATAATGTAATGTGGATGCCACATTTTTATAGGCAGTTTTGAAACGATGTTCAGTGGATTTAGCTGGTTAGATGTAATTTTTTGGTGCAAGGACGGACCCATGTGCATGGGCAACATTTCTATGAGCCAACAAATAATCATATTTTCAAGTCCCCCAACTGGATACCAACTCCCACTCACCATCATTATTATTTTAAGACTTTTTAGATATTCAATACCCTTATGCAAGAGTAAGGTCGAACAATTCTACATTGTTATATAATTTTTATTTGAGACATTACATCAACACATAAAAATTCATGATTATATGCCCATGTATATTGTGATAAGGGAGATAGTTTGTCTTACCAGTGATATCATCCATTTTGTGTTTTCTGAATTTGGAAGATTCAACATTCATTACTCCATGTAACCTCATAAAAAACTACTAACCTAAGAACAATTAAATGATTTCAAATATTATCTCTTCCATAGGATGGGATCTCTGGGTGCCTAACCCTGTTGAGGGGTTATCGCCGGATGAGGGGGAAGAACATGAATCTCTCACCATAGGTGGTGGTGGTGCATTGAAGAGTGGTGAATTCCAATTATACATGTGGAATTTCTATTCCATATGTTGGGAATGGTGATATATAACATAAAAAGTCATTGGTTTAGGACTTACTATTTATAACTCTAGGGTCATGGGAGTCGCTATCTCTGCGGTGACAGTAGTCTCTACCATGAATGTTCTTCATGAAGGACCAAGAAGAAGGAACATATATGCTTGCATGGCCTACTAAATGGATTCTTCTAGGAATTGAACCTTGTCAGTTCTATCCTAGAATCCACCTGGGATGTTTTCCTATGTTTAGGAGGGGATCAATTATGTCTTTAAATTCCACACACACATCATCAAAAACATTTACTGGGTTAGAAGCATGTAAATAAAATATGTATGGCCCTTAAAACTAGTGAAAAATACTGATATTAACTCATATAAAAATTTCATGTACTTCTAGGGGCCATAAATAGTCATTTTTTGTGGTGGAACTAAACTGATAGAGAAACATCTTATGAAGTTATTCCCATGCATCAGTGGACCGAATTGGTATCTGGATTTAACAGACGAATATTGTCTCTTCTAATGTTTGGAAAAAAAATTATCTTGTCAGAATCTTAATGTTCTAGAGTTCCCAAAATGGGTTTACACCATTATATGTAGAGTAATAGATATGTAAGTGGGTTATATATCTCATTGTAGGAGATGATGGAAGGATTCCTAAAACCGGAGTGCTCTTTCATATCAACCAACCATGTCAGATACTACTTTACATCTGGTGGTATTACCACATTTTAGGTTTCCATAGATTCAAGGTGATAAGTGAGTACAATAATATGGTTGTCCTCATAGGAGTTGTTGTCATGGAGAGGATTTCCATCCATCCGTGCAATGATAGCCTCTTCATCATTATTTGAATGATCAGTGGTCATGGAGTGGTCAGAGGTCAAACTGGAGAAAATACTTATTGGAAAACCTATGGGGGAACCTAATTGGGTTCCCAAGGATTGTTATTACACCTCTTGAGTGGATTTTAAAATGATTACTAATTTATTTTCCATAGACACTGGATTCTACCCTCTTGGGGGTGTACATGATTTTGCAGACCAATAAGTGGAAATAGAACGGGGAAAACCTATGGCAAAACCTCCTAACCTGGAGGAGAGACATGAATGTATCGAGGCTCACCATAGTCTGGATGTCATTAAAAAATGATATCATTGATGAAATTACTTTTATATTCACACATATAGAGCATGTGGATTGTATCAATATTGAACTCTACCTTCTATGCGATATCAGATGGGTATGATTGGCAGGGTGTCCCGATTTGTCCATTTCCCTTATTGGGGTAACTAATAATGGGAAATAATTTTGAGTAGTCTCAAAATCCAAGTAAATTACATTGATTATTATTGTGAACACCATTGGAATCCACCTGATGTTGTGCCTCCCCAGGCTGGGGTTGGGGGTTATCATATTTAGACCATTCATTGGCCCCTCATCCTACTGTGTATCGAGGAGAACCATGTTTACTATGATAGCTCCCTGAGTCTTATTATGAATATAACCTAATAGATGCGTTTTCACATGATGGGACTGAAATGAAGAGAATTTTACTGTCCCCATCCACAAATATGCACATAAAGGGACACATCAGCAATAAATTTGAGGAGCATAATGAAACCAGGAATGAATCAATTATAAAGAGTCTTGTGGATACTTTGTGATGCATGATTCTACACCATTGGAAGAACTGCAACTCAAAAATGAGGATGTTTTCGTAAATTTAATTGAAATTATCTTGTATCTTAGGGTATATCACATTATGTCCATAGATGGAAATTTGTGTTTCCAAGATGGTTTAGATAATTAACATAACCTCATCTTGGGTGTGGATTGCTAGAAAGATGAAGCCGAGAACTAAAATCAGTATGAACATCTCAAACAAATGATCATTATCTTGAGTGTCCTATAATATTCCATGCTCAAAATTGGTTTCTAAGACATGGTTTCCCAATGTTCTGATTTGCACTAGTTTTGAAACTAACAACGGCATTGATGCAGGTCGGTGCATCAGTGGACTGACCAATGATGTAACATTTTCATGCACATAATAACAACTATACGGTTGATCATCCAGGAAGATCACCATCCACCACATCATCCCCAACTTATGGGAGGGATTATACACCGCTACCTCATGTGCGGGGGATGTGGATGTCATATATGGGTCAATAGGGTTCTCGCGGTCTATCATGTCCTAGAAATACACATTGTGATCCCATGATGTGGTAGAGATTGAAGCTGGTTATGACAAAGATGTTTACACTATGAGACCATCGAATGCAGCCAAATATTCATCTGCATGTGTATACCTATTAATGGATTTAGTGATTTGGAGCATCTGACCATATAGGATAAAGAAACTCATAGGTCAGGATCCAACCCTAATCACTAACTGTGACGACCGAGGTTAAGGATCCCTCATTGAATTGTACTCATCTTCATAATCTTGGAAACATACGAGATTGACGATGATTTTTATCATAATAGAGATACTCCATTGGTGGTGAATATTATCCCTCTCTCCCAAGAATGTTTGTTTAAGGATGGTGATTTTCTCGGCACATAGTGGACCTTCATACTGACATCCGAAATAGTGAGGATGGGGGGACCTCAGTTGAGATATTTTTGAGATTGGGGAGGGCTCTACAATGGGTGTTGACATAGTACAGGGGAATCCATCACGAGCTATTGGGAATATGGGGATGGCCTCCATGTTGGATGTTGTATGAGTAGTTATGTCCTCCAAATTGGTTAGTTGAGGGGTGTGGAGAACCAAGAAATATATCAAATGGGATATGTGGAGGACCTTTGTAATGGTTTGTGGATGTTTGGGTAATACCTCCAAGGTAATGAGGGATGGATTAGGGAGGCCCTCTGTATGAGTTGATTGAAACATGGGGATTCCCTCCTTGATGACATATGAGAGAGTGGGGAGGACCTCCACTATGGATCTATGTTCCTTGGGAAGGACATCTGTAACGACTAGTGACGAAGCATGTTGGACATTCTATTTTGTCGGTTCAACTGTGGGGATGACCACCAAATTATTTATGAATTACATGAGTAGGGATTTCATGTGGATGGTCTATGACCTGGGGAGGACCTCCCTATCAATAAAAATGAAAAAAGAGAGGACCTACATGGTGGAGGATGACAATGTGAAGGGGAACCCTTCTTCGGTCGATGATAAGATATGGGGAGGACCATCGTGTTGGGTGCAAGATGCAGGATAACCTCCACTCAGGATAGAGATGGAATGGGGATGTTCTCAAAACTAGATATCATCATCAGTTGGTCAGAATGTGATGAATGTTGCGGTGCCAACCATTGAAGGATCCAGCCTGTTCATACTGAGAGGAGTTGCGGTCTCAAATCTAATTAGGCACAGATGGGTCCCATCTATTTAGTTTAAGGTAACTAATGGAATGAACTGGTGGTTTCTTTGTTCATGGGAGTGGTGTAAGGTGATTTTCCTTGGAAGGAAAACTCTAGAGCCTAGGCTTGATGCTGATGTCGTGTCATCTAGACCCAGGCCATTGGAGTCAGGGTGTAGACTACCTTCTGTTCAAATTGAGGGACCAATAATTTTTGGAACTGACATGGCATCGTGAGATCCCTTATGAAAGGCTCCATGGTAGAAGTCATAGCCTTGGTGACCTATGAATCCCCTACATCCTCTACATAGGGGAGTGAGTCATAATAATACTCTATGGTGGGGCTCTCAAAGTGAATTGATGTTGGATTGGGGGTAGTGTCCCCACTATGTGGCAGTTGGGGGTGGCAGTGTATTTGAGGCACAAAAGCCTCCACGTCCTATAATGATATGTCCCTTTTAGGAATTCCCCCTTTTGGCTCAGACCATTGTATGAGGTGGTATATCACCATCCATTGGTTAATTTTAGAGGGTGAAGAAGGTTGTGGTTTCCTAAAAGCTATGGTCATGGCTAATGACATTGTGGTGGTTGATTCATGCATAGTATCTACATTGTCACTTATCCTTCACATGAATCTGTGATTCCGGGAAATTATTTCATTGTACATTGGGTACTGAAAGGTAGGAAGATTACGGTGTCAAAATGGATAAAAGGAACAAAATTTCCAATTCCTATACTCCATTAAATTTTCTTGTGCTGGTGAGATTGATCCCTGGTGAAAATGTCACATAATGGAAATACCAAATCTCAACTACCCCAAATTTCAGTGGGATCCATTCTAGGCACACTATTTTATTATTAGGAATTAGATCCAGATATCTGGATTCGGTGACCTAAATATACATAGTTTTACGATACGCTGCTAATACCCATGTCGAGGGAGGAATATAATGTGATGTTAACCATTTCTATTTTTAATGATTTTTAAGGAGATTATATCTCCCGTGTTACCACTATGCTATTGTCTCATTTTTTCCCCACATTCCCATGTTCTAACTGCCATAACCATCAATCAAATTATTGTTTATGTATATTCATTAATTAAAATGTGATGATGGGTTGCTGGTCCCTCTTATATACAGATTCCTCCTCTAATTAGTTTACTTTCCAGAGTCTCCCTTATAGGTTAATACATGTTTGAGAAACTAATTCTGGATTTCATCTCTTCATTAATGCTGAGATATTACATTTCTCCTTTCAGTACATTCCATGTTATCTTAGCAGGGGAGAAACTATTATTTAGGGAAGTGGTAATGTTGGGAATCATTGGTATGTTTGGATGTTGGAACATTGGTCACTTGTATTATTCCTCATTAGAGGGTATATCAAGGGCGCGAAACCCGAGGAATCCCATGGAATTGTTTTCTGTCTTATTCTAGTTGCTTTCCATTCGTAGTTTTCCGTCGTCATACCACGATCAACACGATGAAGGATGTAAGTTTAAAATATTAAAAAGATAGATTTGAACATATCATAAATCCACATGGAGGAGTTTCAAAGCGGTACATCCCTAAGAGAGATCATGATCATGGTTTACCAATGAATGGGTAAGAATCCACTAAAAAAGATGACCCATGATGGAGTGTCCCATAAAGGGAATAAATGACTTCATGAAGGCTTTTCTGGACACCTCTAGGGGTGGATCAGAGAGGGTTCGCCCGTAGGATGGGACAACTGGTTTACCATTGGTCAGAATTGAACCACATGGAGGATTTTTACATACCATATATATAATAGAGGTATGAAAATACACATTGTTCATAAGGTCATGGTGTGGGTCTTAGACATTGTTAGTATCATGGTTGTCACTAAAATAATCGATGACATGGATGGGGTTACATGTAGGAATGACCTAGAAAGATGGAATGTTTCCTTTGTGATGTGGTGTCTTGGAAATAAACATGATGAATTATGGATTAATTGAATGATGAGGAACGAATGGATAGATTTTAGATATTTTTGGGTATAAAACTCAGAGGGGATTTATTTATATACTAGTTTTTTGGGATTCAATGTCCACATAGTTCTTGGTGGGGACATGACCTTCTTAAAATGGGATATGTGGATGTTGATTATGCATGATAAATTCCAATAGAAACCCAAAGGATATAGGATGTTCGGGATAATGAATGTTATCACCATGATAAGGGTGAGGTGATGGGGTGGATATTGGGATCTGTGAGTTGAGACCAGACTTTTAGGGAACCATAATTTTCCATTGGTTAGTATCATACCATAGGGAAAGACCTACGTACCCTATTATGATGTGAAGGATTAAAACCCACATTTTTACGACTGGATGGTGATAATATATTGTTAGAGGCCATAGTAGGACAAAAATGGGAATTACTGTATGAGGGGTTCCTAGAGGGATGCAATTTTCTTGGTCAGTAAAAAACTCCAAGACCACAAGAATAATTATTTGTGTGTGAAACAAGGGGAATAAATAAAACAAATTTTCAAATCATGAAATATTCACCATCAATATCTGGTGTTGGGAATATTCATAGAGGCTTCATGTGGGACAAAATCACCGAGGGATAAGGATGAGTTGTTATGGTACATGAGCCCCATCCCTTGTCATTTCATTTTTTAAGAATGAGGAAAATGGGAGAAAGAGTGATGCCTATAGAATGAAAGGCTAGGGTCTAACAACAAGAGGGATTCCCTTCCATATTTGAAAGATGTTATCCCATGTGAGGATGATCTCTTTCAATGTGAGGCAGGGTAATACAACAAGGGATGCCACATGAGGGATGAGGAAATCAATATACACTAACCGAGAAGCCCACAATGAGTAGGTGTGCACAAGATGTGAAATGTGTTTGATAATGTGTATCATACATGGTTATTTAGTGTAATAACTCTCCATTGATTTCGATAGGGAATGAACACAATAATATAGGATTGAAATCCAAATGAAGGGGGATGAGCAGAAGAGGTGATGTAAATGGGACTATTTTTCAAAAAATATGTGTGTATTGAGTGAAATTTCCTTAGGATGGAAAGAAATGGTTTATTGTAAATCTCTTTTTATCCATTGTGAAGGGGTCTAGTTGGGGAAATATTTTATTGGATTTTGTACCATGAGTGATCTATGGCTTATGTGTTGTTGCAGAATAGGAGATCATATGCACAATGAAGGAATGGGTTGACTTCAAGATCATTACCCAAAAGAATGGATGGACCATACTATATATAAGAAAACCATTGTTGGTGTTAGGAGATAATTTTGTAATAGAGGTGGGATTTTTAGGTCACATTGGATACATAAGAATATTATCTGTGGGATTTTCTTTTGTACACTGTCTTCTGTACATTCATGTATCTATGTTTGATGTTTTTTGGTATCCAATGGGGGAAATATACCTTAGACATCCCATTGGGGACATAATTCTAGTCCAAATACATTATCTTATTCTATGTTTCCTATAAATCATGTGTGTCGATATTGTGGCCTTGTTGGAATGTTCTATTTTGTAATAGGATGTCTCCAATTTTTTTGGATGCCCAGTTATGGCTTTAAGAGGTATTATTCACCAACATGAATATTTTAATTTATAAAAAATAATACCAAATAATTTTTATATCCACTATATATTTAAAGATATTACAAAATTTCCTTAAAAATATCGTCTCTTTGTTACTTGAATCAAGAAATGATTTTTCACAGGAAAACCCGATTATATTTATATTTAAATTAGTTATATTTTCTAATTTGTACATGGTTTTCTAAATTCTTTTAAAAAATTATTTATATTTACTAAAATGATTTATTAATAACATATATGGTTATCCTCAAATTTTCAAAGGGGTTTTAAAATATTCTCTTCACTATTTGTCAAAAGATTTTTTTTTCACAGAAAATAAAAATGATTGTTTTTTAATGTATATATTGATGATGGACATCCACACCACTGTATCTATTTATGAAATATTGATTTATCTATATATATGGAATGTTTTTACAAAGGAAGAAATTTTTTGAAATATTTTATAAATATTTCACTCCCATATACATTATTTTCTAAATGTCTATATTTTAATATAAAATACTATTTTCTCAATGAAATGATGATCACCTCTCATACCATGATTTATTTTTTGATTTTTAAAATTCTATTTAGAATATAATGTTCATGGAATAATTTTTTGGGGGAAAATAATTTTCTATTTTGTATCAACTATATTATTACAATTGAAATGTTTATAGAATAAAACATATACCTATATAACATTTGGTGTTTACATTCAAATTAATTCAATTAATAATGTAAATATTTATAAATTTTCATCCATTTATTAATACATACATTTATATATATATAATATTGATTGATATTTTAATTTACCATTAGATATATAAGGAACTTTTTGACATGATGTGACTAGTCTAATGTAAAATTATATATCCCCTCATTGTATCAATTGGTCTCATGAGAAAAATTAATATGATTAATTAAACATTGGTTCACCCATAGTTTTAATATATTATGTCCTAGGGTCCTGATCATATATAAATCATTTCAATTGAGATCATGAAATCCAATAATATGAGTTTCCATCTTTGAGAATTTAGTTATGATTATATATGATATTATTTAATATATATTATCCATGGTTTCATTTTGTTCTCATTTTAATTTTTAAATGTGATAACTGTTATCTTATTTACCATTCCATATGTATTATGCATTATTTAATCATGAGAAATATGTTATTGAATAAATTGAATGAATGTTCAATAATTTATATTATTTTATTGAATATTCCATATCAAATAACGGCAGCATAGTGTTCGATTAAATAGTATTTACGGTCAATTATAAACCCTTCCATTATGAATTTGGATTTTTGATTAATGATAGATTCTTATGAATGTTACCATTACTATTATTTTTAAATCAACCATATTTTATATCCTCTCCCATATATAAGATGATAAATCATTTTAATGTGATTCAAGGATTCCATGAAATTTTATTCAGTATGTTTTACCTTATTCCCCAATTTAAAAAGGGTATCATATGCATATTTGGTTCCAAAAAATTACTTAATTTTCAATAATTATTTCTTACCATATATCTATGATAATATAGTAATGTTAAAAAATATCTATTGTTTACATGAATATTGGTTTTTACAACAGGATCCTCTGATATATCCTCTTTCTGTTGGTTTTAAACTAGCGGTAGAGGTATTGAGTGTATTATATGAAAGAAATCGACTTTGAGATGAACTTTTCACTACCAAAAGGTAATTCCATTTTTTATAAAATATTTGGGATGAGGAAAAATATGTATGATCTTTTTGAATGGACATATTTAGATTAATGGTGTTTAATAAGTTTTATGCACGGGAGATCAATCAATTCAATAAATGATTTTCTTATGATGTCATGTTCACTAATAGTGTTGAAATATACTTTAGTGGACTGTGTCAAAGTGGGAATGGGGTCATAAGATGAGAGCATGATGATATAGGAATTCATGAAAGGGGATGATTTATTTCGTAGTTGGTCCTTTAAAGATTTTTCCAAATATAAATCCATGTTAGGGTAGTTTTACCACCCTATTTTTGTGGGAAATAATGTGAGACTCTCACTCATGGATGTGGATTCTACATCTAGGGATTACGAAAAGTATCCATGATGCCCCATGTTGGAATTCAAGGCTAGGTATGAAGAGATTCATCACCAATTTATTTTGAGGTGCTTTACATCCTTCTTGGAAATGGTTGTGAATCAATGTCCATATGTGTATCTTTAGGCACTTTTATTTCCTTTGTGTATTTGGGATTAAATTATGATAGAATTATTGGTGTTGTGTCCTATGAACCTAAAGGGATAGGATACTGTTTAGAATATTGTCGATCCATTTATGAATATTCCTTTTTAATTATGTTGCTGGAGTCATTTAATATTTATATGTTGTGAATATAATATTTCTAACATAATTTCTAACTGTATGGATATATTTCATCTTTCACATTAAAGTAGGACACACTTTTGGCATTAATTTTATTTCATGGAAGGAATAAGGCTTCAATGACTCATTTATTTCTGAGTACATCATATTATAAAAAAATATTGAATATTTGTGAGGATAATTAAGATATTTAATGGTATTTTATTGGCACGATTCATAGAAATTAGTGGAGATTGATATTAGAACAATACCTTGGTGGTGTTAATTTTCAAAATCATTTCCCGCTATTCTATTCAGATGGACACTTTTAAGGATCTATATAGAAGTATTCTCCACTCAATTTTATATTGGAATGTGGCTGGAGGGTAGGTTGATGTTGGGAGAAATATGTTAATGGAGACCTCATAATGAGTGTTTTTAATTAAAAAGAGGTCAGGTAATTCTCAAAGAAGGCAATGATTATTTTCAAACCATAGGATACAATATTGGTAAATTTTTATGAATGGATTGTTATATGTGTGTTTTCTTGTTTGGAATATTTTTATTTATCGAATTAATTGAATCTATAATCATGGATTGTGGGACTATTAGAGACCACCTAATTTATTAAAACATAATATTAAAAACATGAAAATACCATAATTAATTATGGATATTGTGAAAAAACCATGATTTGAAAATTTGGAGGTACATGATCAATCCCTTTCATGTGATTCCCAAAAAGGATGTTTATTTGAAAAAACATTCACCTTTTTTTAGAACATGGTAGAAATCATATACATGATAGATAAATAGTTTTCTATAATGAAAAGGTAACTTTTTCATGTTTCGAGGTTTCATAAATGAATATTAGTGAAAATTTGGGAATGGATGTCCTCATTTTTGGATCAGGGGAAATAGTTTTTTAGAGGGATTATTAGAGACACTACACCAAGAATGGAATCCCTATATTATGTGACTTTTATTTATTAGATTTAATATTACTAGTATTTTATGATGTGTTTCCATATTCCAAAATTTTTTACTAATCCATTCTTGGATAATGATATTTTAGATTGGTGTACGATATTGAATATTTAAAATGGGTTTTCAAGTTCTTATTAATAAATGGGATACTAATTAGCAATGGAGGCCCAAGTGTGATCCAATAAAAAATATGAAGTAAAGGAAATATATGGCATAGTTGTGGCTACAGATATAGTTATTATGGTATGTTGTTTTGGTCTAAGGATTGGGAGACCTCCCAGAACATGGAAGCAATGGTGACTATAAATTTATTGGGAAAATAAATAACAAAATTTGTATTTAGAGTTTACTATTGCTATTTGAGGACTACCTATTCAGGTTGTAGGATATAATGGAGGATATTGGGAATTTGTGCCTGTTTTTAAGTGGATTAATCCATTTCCTTTCATATATATTTTCATCCATTTCCTATGGGAAATTAATTGATATTAGTTTTAGGGACATTAATGTGGTTTTAATCAGTTCCATTCGGTGATTAATTATTCTAACAACATCTAAAAATAATTCCATGATCTAGAAAAATTCAAGATGATTATTGAATAAACATCAGCTATGTTGGATGAACATACATTAATTTTGTTTCAACTTATTTGAACCTTGATCTATGTATCCAAAATTACAAGAAATATTAATAATAATAAAACATTGGAAGAATAAGGATTTGTTATTAAATCAAAATAATGTGAGCATAATATATTTCTTTTTTATTTACGTGATTGACAAAATTCAGATTCCTTAAATAAGAATGCATTATTACTATCACTGGTAATTTATTATGATAGGTTTTTGTTCTACCATTGTCTTATTAATTATGATTTCATATACTATCCCCATATCATTATAGTCGGGAACCGGTTCTTGGATATTTTTTTTCAAATCATGTTTCAGTTGGTGTGAATATGTGGTTTCGGTGATGAATCTATTTCCATCCATTGATGTTGAAAATGAAAACAATATGTAGTATGTTATTTTCCATATAGAGGCCATTCATATGACTTAAAAATTATATGTTATTGGGCGTTAATATGTTTTTATCGATACACGAGTTTCATTGAAGGTGTGTCCATGTGTGTCACATGAGACTATATATGATTATTGGTCTCATGTGTGTGTGTGTGCGTATTGATTGAAATAATTATCAAGTTTCATCACATGGGTGTATTCTTTTACCGTTTATGTCCCATGTTTATGTTTGATAAAATTTTCTGTATGGAAATTTCTAAATGTGATAATCATGTTTTTCATTAGTATATATGTTACTAACATAAAGATATAAGTTCCAGGTTATTTATTTGTAATGATATTATTATTTTGACGAATTCATCGTAATAATTCTTTAGTTGACCCCATATAATATGGAGTCACTTTAGGGGAAGTGTGTTTGAAGATTCATGTGATATGATGAAATGTGTGTGTTCCATAATGGAAAATAACATAATTTTGTTATTTGACATTGGTGAATGTCATTGTAATGATATATTTAATATGATATGAATGTAGGGAATAATTGTATTTAGTGAAATATAATTAGAATTTGTGTTTGGATACAATTTCTGTGTGGCCCAACATGAGGTAGTATTAGAAATTTGTGTCCATATAAAATGATATAGGTGAGATATATGGATTAATGCATTATGAATGGACTTGAGTCATAAAATCCTTGGGGTGGAAAATGGATACTTACGGTGACTTTGTGGTAAAATATAGTTCCATACATATGTTAGTAGTATATTAACTCAAAAGAGTTTAATTAATCATTTCTATGGTATATTTTGTATCACATTGAGTTTTTAATGAAATGTTCCTCTTAAAATAATTTTATATTTTTAGTTGACTGTGTTTCCCACTTTTATGACTTTATATGAACCGAGTAAAATTATTAAAATATTATATATTTATTATTTACATTCATATGGATTGGTGTGTATGAATATGATTAACTATATAGTGAAATAAATATAAGATTATCTAATCAATATAAATGCATTGAAAAATTATTATGAAATATATACATATTTGTTAATAAATTAATTATATTCATCAAAAATAAGTTTTCTAAAAAATGGATAATATTATATGAAATTGGAATTTTTTTTATACAATGAATTTTAAAACAGTTATTTCAATTTGCATGAAATTTTTTTCTGAAGATGAATTTTTGGGATTTTTCATGAAATATTATTTTTATCGAATTGGGATAAAATAATAAATTCTATTTGAAAATAAATTTTTAATTTAATGTATTTACAAAGTAAAATTAAAATTTTATTATTATTTAATTTTTAATTAAATCCCATAGAAATAAATTAATTCATTTATTGTTTTTGAAAATAAATATATACATGAATTTAGTAAAAAATTATTTTATGATTTAAATTATAATTTTTTTGGGAAAAATATGATTTATTATGTTATAATTGTTTAATTTTTAATTAAAATCAATAACATCTATTATTTTTGTTTTGTAAAATTTATTTTTATATGGAATCAATATATAAAAATATAGAAAATATGTACATTTAATTTTTCAAAAAAGTTAATTGTAATCATGGAAATTTTTAACACCACAGTAAATTGTATATCTATTTTTTATAGGTCCAAAGTAAATATGTAAGAGATATTAAATAATCGAAACAACTACCTAAAACATGACACATAATTATATAATAACAATAATAATCCAAGTGATGAATTATTTACAATTTGGAGACACATTGATATGATTAGGACACTTATAATATTTTAGTCAAAAATGTCCCGCACTAAATATTAACTACTATATTTTTAATTTGTAGTTTTCACAAAGTTGTTTTGAACTATAAATATTATTCAAAAATATAAAATAAATATATTCAACATGATAATTTATTTATATTTTTTATTGAAGAAATTTTTACCTTAAATTCAGGGACGACACTGAATGAGTAATTATTTAATTAATGAAAAAATTGAAAAATTTTAATTAAAAATATTAAATGTTGAATAATTTAAGATAATTAAGTTCTTAAATAAACATTACTGAGGAACATTCCATTTTTGAGAAGATTAAAAGTAATTTTATCAAATTATATAATTCTTTTTTATTTAATTAATTTTAAATTTATAAACAGTGTCAATATTGATAATAATTTTATTTTATGAAAATGATATTTTATTAAAATCATTAAAACCTGAAAAATTAGTTGAAAAAATGTGTTCATTTATTGTCTAAAATAACAAAAATTATATATATATGGTAAATATAAAATCTTATATGTTATTATTACATCATTTTAAAAATAAATATTTTGTTACCAGAGATAAATTAAAATAGGTCAACTAAAGGTTAATGAAAACTATAATGTTTATATTGAATTAAACAAATGTATATCATCTATTAGTTGATGGGATTACAACCCTATATGAACATATCATATAATTCATGATCATTTGGATGAATTTTACATTAAAAGATTCTGTTATATTTTATTTAGTTTTTGAAGTACAAAAAGATTCCCTAACCACAATTATTAACGAGTACATCCTCCCTCACTTTATTTGACCACAATTTTCCCTATTTCATGACCATTGTATGAAATATTCTCTTAATCAATTCCATATATTTATTTTAATCGTTATATTCTTCCTAAAATACCAAACCTAGTGCACATTATGACGTAAATATACTTGTAGAAATATTATATTATATATATATATATATATATTCATATAATACATTATTTTTAGGAAACAATTACATCACTCATGCATGCATATGGACTACCATATCCACGATGCGATGTGATTTAGTTTTCATATATATTTAACCTTCATGGAAATATGGATGAATCATATTGATATATATATGATATATATTTTATAATAATAACTTTTTAATGTTGAATTATTATATAAATTTATTTTAATCCATCAGAATAAAAAATGAAAAAAATGTTCATGAAAACATATAACCTACCGTTAACAAGAATTATGTAATTAATTTTACTATATATAATATTAATGAATTATTATATTTGTGTGTAATATATATATATATATTATTTTTATATATTTATTAAAATTATGTAAATATTTATACTAAGACCAATGTATAAGGACTGAGACAACTTAACAGATACCTTCATCAAACATGAATCAATTACCACATATAACAATGATTTTAATAATAAATTATTAACAAATATGTGAAAACATGTTACAAATAAGATGTTATTATAGATATATAGTTATAACATATAGATATAATAAATAAGTATATATTATAAATGTGTTTTTACAATGAATAAAGAAATTTAAGACTATAGGTAATGGTATATAAAATGGCCCAGTGTTGGAAACAATAAAATTAAATAATATTTTTATATTACTTAAAACATAAAACAAATATATACCTAAAAACCATAGTACTTTAGTTTATTTGTAAACATGGAAATAATATCATCGGTACATGGGTGAGCTACGTTATCTCTCACTAGGTTTTCTAAAATATGAACCCCTCTAAGACATATCTTACATAAAATATATATTAATAATCATTGGATAAAAAATAAAATGTTGTGATCTTTGTTTATTAATTAGGGGAAAAAAGGATATATGCATTCTTAATAATGTGCATAAGTGTATGATAATGTGATTAAAAAATTATAAGATCGACCCCCTAATTTCAATGACCATAGACATAAATCATGACATAATAGTCTCACTTCATAAGGCATGAATCATAATGTAATTAAGTGTATAGTACATTAATGTATTACTTTGATGTAATACATGCAATCGTTGCATGCACATAAACATAAAAAATCCTATTTCAATGCTACCTTCCATGATCTTCCGAACCATGTATTATAGTAGTGTGAGCTGTCTACCATCTTCACACCTCGGCTAACAACTCATGTACTATATCTTTTGGGATTGGGAAACAACCCGTTCAACCTCTTACATTCATGCATGGGCTACAACTCATGAACCAACTAATTTTCAATCTTAGGCCAAAACCCTTGTACCTTCCCGTTTTTAGGATTGTGTTATAACTACTGTACCATCATGTTTTTCTAGTGTGGTATGATAACCATGTACACATTGATTCCATATTCCATGTTTCATTACCCAATGCATTTTAGGATGATATATGTCCAAACTGTCACATTACTAAATCATACAAACATGTCCCATAGGTTAGTAAAACCTACATCCTATCATGACCAATAAAAAAGATATGGGTTTCTCAAACAACTATCATAAACGACGAAATGAAATTGGAATCATTAAAATTTAATATCATACAAAAAAATGGAAAATATATATGTTCCCTAGTAATCTCATTAAATAAAAACTTGTGAAAAAAGTTGGATTCAAACGCTTCTTACCGGTGTAAGAGAAATGAGTATTATACGAATCATTCCATCAATACATAAACATTTCCAAAAATAATTTGAATAGAACCATTTGATATTGATTATCATCAATAGATGTCATATTAATGGTAAAATATTTTCAGAATATCTTTTAAAATAATTTTATAAGGAAAATAACCTTTATTTTAGGAATACCCCTTTTAAAACATAAAACCTTTAGAAAACCATTTTCTTTTCAAATAAATTTAAAAAATAGAATAAATGGTTGAAGTCATTTTTATAACAATTTCCAATGAAAAATTAAAAATATTTAGGAAAAATTTACGAAATCATTTTTCCTTGAATATTTATAAAATAATATTGAAAAAATTTTGAAAACTATTACTTTGAAATAGAGAAATCGTGAAAACATTTTCAAAATATTTTTTGTAAAACATGTAAAAAATGATCAAAACCTTATGAAAACAATTTCATTGAAAATATTTTTAAAACATATTATAAATTCATGAAAATCCTTTTAGAAATCATGTTTTTGTATGAACATAGAATTACGACTAAACAGATAAATGATGTCATATTTTCAAAAAAAAATTAAATTATCATAAGTACCAAAGAGTGAAACAAAATTTCTAATAATTGGATTTTACATTAATATATAGATGATATGAAACATCATGAGGGTTAATGAGTGATGGATCACAATATTTCATTAATAGAAGAATAATCATAAATAATCTTGATGAACAATTATATTTTAGTTAAAACAGTTACCATTATAGTTACATTAAATCATAATGGAATGAATAACATTACATGAAGTAAAAAATCTAATGATGTGAATGATATTAAGGATAAAAAATGTAATAAGAGTTTATAATCCTCATTGAGAAATATGTCTTCATTACATGGCATGTGTCCCAGTGATGTAAAATTGATAGAAAACTACTTTTCTAATTGGGTATCTTTAGTAACATAAACCCCATAAAATAATGTACATAAAATAGATATATATAAATATATATATATATAAGAATTATATAATATATAAACATTAAGTATATACACCAATAAAAATAAAATAGTGATGGGAATTTCAAATATCAAAAAGATATATAATGTGATATGAAATTCCATTACCTTCTACCATGACATTCATCATACTCGTTGAAACATCCTCTTAATCAGGTACTGCCTTCTAGTTTAAACAAAAGGAATGACATGAAAGTATTTTTACAAAGAGGTATGATTTTTGTATGAGGGTGGGGGGTTATAAGTTGATTTTCAATATCATGGATGAACCTATGTTGTTTGACAAGTGTGAGGAATAGCAGGAGTTCATTCCTTTTTATAATGGAAGGGGAGTTACACTTTTGTAGATACTAAATTATATTCATTAATGGGAGGTATAAATTACCTAAATGCCAAAAAATGTAAAATTATATAATTAATGGCGAATAATGTTAAAAATTTACTATTTAACACAAAAATATGTTTATATTAATAATTTGGTTCAAAAAATTCTATGTTTTCCAAATTTCATCATTTTTGTTTTTATTAATGAAAGTACTTTTCAAACAAATGTATTTTAAAAATAAGTGTGTATTAAATTGATATTTTTCATGAAACTATAGAGCCACATTATTTTAAATATGATACCCAATTTAGAAAAAAAATATATCATGAATTTTTTAATATAATTTAAAAATAAGAGCATGTGATAACAAAAACACTACTTATATCCCGACAATGTTAAAAATGTTTTTACAATATAGAGGTCAATATATAAATTATTACAGATAATTTGGTTAATTAATGGACTATATATAATATTTACTCACACCTATATATCACGTGGTGTAATAAAATATTTTTATTAATTATAAATCATTGAATAAAATAATTTTTTTGTAAAAATACATTATTGTCTATTTTGATATTATTTATTTAATTTTTATTCTCAAATATTAATAAAAATATTATTCAATTATATTGTGGTTTGAGAAGTATTAAATGATATAAAAATATAAACAAATAATTATATATTGACATTTAATCAGTTTACTTCACTTTTAAAATTAATAGTATCATTTATTTTATTTAATTATGAACTAAACAATCACTATGTTGGCCATTCCTAAGGATTTTATGTATCTCAATCATCTGTACAAATTTGTGATAAATTATTATGACAAAAATGAGCCATTTAAAAATCAAAATTATATTTATAAACTAATTTTTTTATTTTTTAGATATAACAATTTTTTATAAATTTTAAATGTAGGGAGAGTTCCCTTTTTATCTTTTTCATTACATAACCTTTAATATAGTGAACATCCACATAATAATATCAGAATAACCCATAAAATCTGATCCAACAGTGTATGCGGTCAGACTATTGGCATCCAATTTTATGTGGACAATTTTCAATGTCATTTTGTCCCTAAATATTATATTATAGTAACTTATTAAGCATTATTTAAACTTATTAAAAGTATTTTTTTAAACAGATTCACCAATATTATTAGTAAAAAATTATATAGATATTAATATAACAAAAAATAATATACTGATTACAATCATATATGAATTTTTTTACAAAATTCAAATAACCGAAGATTGAAAATTTATTTTAACACTAATCCTGTTAACATGAAGAGAGAAAGTGGGTTTTAAATGTAAAAAAATTTAAATGTTCAAAACATTTATATATATTTTTTCAGTATAAAAATGATTCAAATGACCTAAAATTGATTAATAAATGTATAATTTAATTATTTTGGAATTGAAATACAATTAATAATATTATTTTACAATAATATTTTTTTAAATGAAATGGTTGTTTTTAAGTCAGTTCAAGTAATTTTAACTATAAACCCAAAAATATTGTTTCACCAAAAAAATCAATAAAATCTATCTAAGAAAATTTTGAAATTATGAATTAAAAAAAGGATATTATTTTATCAAATTCAAATTCTTAAAGTAAAAAAACAATATTTTTAATATTTTTCATATAAGAACAAAAATTCTTGTTTCATTAGTATTTTTTTTAAACATAAATTGAAATTAAAAAAAACATACATTTCATTATAAATATTTATTTATTTATATTAAAATATATAAATGTTATTTTAAAATTATGATTTACTATTATTATTACTAGTTTTATGGGAATGGATTTAATTATCTTTTTTAAATAATTTTATCAATTTAATAATGTTTTATAGAAACTCAATGTTCTGTGTAATGCACAAATGGTCGGTGTTGAGTGTAACTCTTGTTATGTAACATACATTTCAAAGAAATATATTTATTAGTGATATTAAATACATCAATGATAATTAATTCATTCAAAATAAAAGCCCATAAAACTCATGGGGCTATGTTATACGGTGCCATAAAATGGATTTTTCTATTATAATTCATATGGGTTATCTAAGGTGAAATACATGAAAGATCTACTCATAGAAACTCACATCATAGAACTAAATTTAGAAACACCCTTTTAAAAAAAAATGTTGGGAACCTAACTATTAAACAAGGTTACTAAAACTAGGTTACCAAATAAGATAACATAGATTTAAAGTGAAAACATGTACACAAATGTTAAATCCAACTATCATGTTTGGATGGAGAGTGATAGAGATCATGGTCATGATATAGATACCCATCAAAAAGCCATAAGTTTATTATTTTTTGTGGGAAAATTTGATTATTCAAAATATAAGGTACAAGGTTAACCTTTTAATCTCCAATATCATTATTTATAGAGTTTATGATTTTTTATTAAAAGTTATACATTCATGATTTCAAGACTACCTTACCCCTTTGTGTTCCATGATCCCATTCAACTCATTCTGTAGAAGGAAGATGAATTTTACATTCGATAATTAAAACATATAATTAGATCCATGATATTTCATCCCATTTCCCCCCTATTATCAACAAAACAAGGTTATTATAGCCTGTTATCCACTAAGCAGAAATCCTAATGTTGCGAGATACTACATTATTCTCAAAATAAATAATCATTTTTTACAAAAACATTCAATAAATTATTGAACATTTAACCCTTTAAAAATATAAATCACACAATTTGACTTAAATATACTCTTTACATATTGAAAAAACATTTTAATTGTATACATGAGTTCATACGTGCATGAATATAATATTATATGGGATTTTATAATTCCAAAAATTTACGTAGCGGTATATAATCACATTGAAATTACCTTAAATATGAACAATAAAATTATCATAGGGTTTATTTTTCAAAAACCCCAAAGGACATTCCCCACAATATAGTCCCCTAATTATCAAGCTTCACTTCATTCATTATGATTTCATAATATATTCATTTTTTCCATTTTTTTATAGGTTGTTAGCACTGAAAACCATTACTAACCGTTGAGTTTTGAAACTTTTTTGGGAAAATTCCCAAACTCCCTGCAATTGAAACACTAATGTTTGGGAGGGTCATTCTATGTTGTTTTCTAATAATTTTATTAATTAAATATTTTTTAATAATTACTTTGTTATTCATCCTCTCTATGTACATTCCTTCAACACATAAATCATTTACTAGTCCCACTAACACAATTCCATTCATGATTCACTCAACTCATAGTGAATAATTAAATGATCATGTTCTTATCTCTTTGGTTTTAATGCTTTCCATCAGTCTCTGTATTCATATTCTTGTTAAAAATATGAGATTCATACATAAATCCAAACTCCATATCAACTTTGTTTACACAATGATCAATATATTTATAACTACTAATGGATCTAATGACCAATTCCCTTCTAATACTTGGATTCAATCAACTAAATAACATATCAAACAGACATTCTTGTTGGATTAAAATTCCAGAAGCATACCTCACATGTCTTGTGAAATTAGCCTCTTAGGTAATGATATATTCTTTATCATTTTTCATCAACTAATGGAGCTCATTTTCTATAATCGTATGAAGTACATGAAGAAATTAATTATTGCATAACATGTTCTTGAACTACTCAAAATCCATGGATTTAAATTCATATTGCTTCCCCAGATTCTCGATTAGAGTCCACAACTGCTTTTCTTCACCTTCCTTACCAATATATAGCTAGAATGAATTTCTCATGTTCTGAAAATTTGAGAACAATGAATATATTTTCAGTAGTACCGATCTAGTTTTCAACAATAATTATATCAAATGACTCACTAAAATAAGGTAGATATATCCTCATGAAGGAATCAACAATATGTTATACCCTCCGTTTATAATTTGGAAACTAAATATGATTAAAAGCTTGAAAAATCATTCTATTCATTACAATGTGGTTTTCATCAAATATACAATAGAAATCAAATGATTAGAATAAAAATCATTTCATTATCCATCACAGTCTACATTAAAAACTGTCGTTCAGATTCAGCCACTGACTAAAACCAAAAACATAGAGTAAGAAACAATTTTCATAGTGAGTAATCACAGTATCATGAAATACTAATTACATTATATCTAAATAATCACAGTATCTTTAATCTATGATGTTCTTGGATTACCCTAGCTTATTCGTAGACTACAATTTTTTAAATCATTTTGGATCGGTAATGATTTTTTTGAATTCCCATACAAATATCCACTATGAGAGTCATACTAGGTGTTCATCATGGCATGTTGTCAAATAATAGATTACAATGAGTAAGGCCTGAGACATCTTGTAATACTTTTTACAAATATGTTCTAATGTTCTTGAGATCCATAAACACACAGTATCACGACAATGATGTATTTCATGGAAACCAATCAATATATAATTTAACAAAATTATATTATATTTTCCAATACATTTCCTCTTCATTATACATATCCAGAGAAATTTACGTAGAGTTCTCACTATCAGTTTCTCATCCTATCATTCAATGTTCAAAAAACCTTTTCTATAGTACCTACTAAAATTATCCATTAACGACATACATTTGAATGACATTACATTTTTTGATATAATTACAAAATTATAAAATGGATTCCTAAAGACCATATTAGTTTAATACATTTGGAATCATTGAATCCTAAAAACTAGTACATGGGTCATTTACTTTATCTACCAATACATTCTTGATGACTGGAACCCCTCCAATACATATTATAAAAAATATATATCTTTATAAAGAAAAATCATGGCATAAATATTGGCAGTTCATAAGATATGAGTAATAATAATATATAGATAGTGTGCTATAAATGAATAACATAAGAGTAAGACATTTAATTGCAGAATACAAATAAATAAATAAAATCCTATTTCAAAGAAATCGACCAAACCTTCATTACATGTTAGGATTGGGATAAGGCCCATGTAACGGATTTAGGATATGACTAAAAAGGAATGTACACAATTATTTTTTGATTTGGGCTACAACAAGTAAATGAAATTACATTCAGGATTGGGATACAACCCATGTCCGTACTTATTTTTAGGACTATAATATAGCAATTATGCCTTCCTGTCTTCAGGCTTGGTTTACAACCTATGTAAATTCCTTCTTTGGATAAAAGTCTAAAATTCATGTCTCCTATGAGCTCATATTCAATTGATCATTTCCCAATGTATTAGAGTGAGATATAGGTCCCACCCATTACATAATATAATCATACATACATGTTCCAAAGGATTATAAAACTATCATTATATCATGACACATAAAAAGAGATGGGTTTCATGATCAAAAATCATAACTCGTGATATGAAGTTGGTATCATTAACATTTCAACACATAATATCCTATGTATCATAGATGGGTTTCATATTGATTACATTAATTAATAACCAATGAAAGGAAGTTGTATTCAAGTTTTGTTCATCATGGATGATCAATGGATTTCATAATAATAATTCCATGAAAACATATTACATTCACTAAATGATTATAATAGAACCTTTGTATCATTATTATCATCAATATATGTCATTCAAGATCGGAAGTATTGATGAAATATATTTTAATAACATTTTTTGAGAAAATATTGATTTTTATTTTAACAACCTTTTAAAAAAATTACCGTTACAAAAACTTCTTCATTGAACATGTATTAAAAATGTTGAATACAGTCGTGATGCCATTTTTTAAAAAAGTCCCATGAAACAATATATATGAATCCTGAAAAAATATTAAATATTTCTTAAATAGATACATAGAAAAAGATAAAAAACTTTTGAAAACAATTTCTTTGAAATAAATAAATCCTGATAATGTTTTGAAAATCGTTTCCCTTCAATAATTTTAAAACAAATCATGAAAACATTATGAAACAAATTGATAGAAAATAATTTGAAGGCGTATAATAAATTATTGAAAACCTTTTAAATCTCAATTTAATTGAAAATAAATTAAAAAACTATAATGTATTCTTGATAACTATTTTAGAATGAATTTTTTTCGATCATATATTAGGGATTGAAATGAGAAAAAATGTCATATTTTTATAAAAAAATAATTATATTAACAATGAGAGAGTGGGAAAATTGTACCAAATACTAGGAAATAATAGGAATATCCATAGGGTATGAAATATTATTGTATTTATTTGGATATGTATCATAATATTTTATAAATGGAAGTGAAATCTTAATAAATCTTGACAAATCATGCGAATTCAGTAATAAAACATTACAACTATGGTAATTTGAATCATAATTTAATGAATAAAATTACATGAATCTAAAAATGTCATTAATTTATGGATTTTCAAGATTTAACATTTCATAGTATGTTTATACACATCATATAAATATATGGGTTCATAACATGGAATGTGTATTAATGAAGACAAATTTGGACAAAACAAACTTTAACAATTTGATAACTTTTGAAACATAAACCTTAGGATATAAGTTACATAAAATCGTTATGTATATATAAATAAATTTATTCTTATTTGTGATATAATTCATTAATGTGAATCAAATAAACAACCCAAAATATAATTTTTGCTAACGTGGAATGTATCTCACAAATGTAAAAAGAGAGATGAAATTTCCATACATTTTGTCTTAACTCACGTTGTACTCATTTGAACCCCTTCTTAATCGATTAACAACTTTTTTAACCAAAGGAATTACTTGGAATGCCTTCGACTCAAAGGGAGGCCTTACAGAGGAAGTAAAGGTTTTTTGGACATGGATTGATTAGATCTTGGATGAAGCCATGTGGTTTGGGAGGTATGAGATAGTGGGAGAGTGCTTTCCTTAAATATTATATCTCCCAAATTTTATCATTTTGTATTTTATTAGGGAAAATTGTTTCTTGACCAATGCAATTTAACTATAAAAAAATAATAACTTAATTTGTTTATTGAAAACTATGATCCTTTTTTTTATAATTATTATTCATTATTCAAAAATTAAAAATCCCATGAGTTTTGAAATTAATGTTAAAACAAGCACATGTGATGCTAAAAAACTATACTTAAAACAAGACCATGCTAATAATGTTATTAAAATATATGAGCCAATATGTCAATTAAAATTTATAAATTGGTATATTAATAGAACATATTTAATATTTATTAACTCTTACATGTATCTTGGAATAATTTTGTATTTTTATACATTTAGAATAAGTTAATTAAATAACATTAATTTCTATTTGACTATTACTCATTTAATTTTAATTATTAAATATCAAAAACATATTTTAATTAAAATATATTGAATTTAAAGCTATATATTGTGATAAATTAATTCTTAAAAATAATTATAATATTTTATTTAATAAATTTACTTCCCCTTATTTATATTGTAATTTATTTTAATGAACTATTAACTAACTAATAAGTGAATTGGAATTTAATAATAATGGAAGAAACTAAATCATCTATAAAAGTTATTGATAAATTATTATTCTAAAAATGAACCATTTCTATTTTATTATAATTTGTATAATATAAAATATGATTTTTTAACATATCATAGAGTGATATAAAATTTAATGGTGAGGAACGTTCCTTTTTTTCTAACATAACCATTTATATAACACACACCCATTTATTAATATCATAATAATCCAAAAAATATGAACCTCTAGGTAATAGGGTCAAATTTTGTGTATCAAATAACCCTTAAAACATCTCCTGGAATTTTTGGACATTAATATTATGTTTCAGTCCTTTATTAATCTTAATTTCAATTTAATCATTGTAGTTAATAAAAATAAGTTTCCATAATCATATTTGTAAAAAATAAATTTGAAATTATTAGACAAAAATATTATACTAATTATAATATTTCAATTCTATTTTTAAAAATTAACATCATATATGTGGTAAAATTAAATTTAACAAATAATCACACAGATGGGACAAGAAAGCGTGTTTTCAAAGATTAAACATTCCAATGATCTATAAATTTTTATATCTAATTTCAATATAAATATTATTCCAATGACATAAATTAGATTAATTTATTTATAATTTTACTATTTTGACATTAAAATCCTATTTAAAATATAATTTTACCGAAATCTATACTTAAATTTAAAGCATGTTTTTAACTAAATTGTAGTAATTTTTACTATTCACAAAAAAATATTGTTTCTGGAAAAAATACAAAAAATTCATTATAATAAGATTTTCAAATTATGAATTAAAAAATGAATTTTATTTTTTAAAATTTTATATTGTTGTGTTTCTAAAATTATTTTTATTAATGGTCAACGAATGACAGGAAAATTCATTTTCTTAAATAAAATAAAAATTTTAAACATATAATGACTTTACCTAAAAAATAAAAATATCTGTATCAATATTAATTTTATTTAAGAAAAAATTATAAATAATATTTAAAAATTAATTCATACTATTCATATAATTATTTTTAATGAATTTTATATAATTTTATCATTCAAATAATTATTGTAATAAATTAATGTTTTATAGAAACCCAGTATTTTGTGTAACACACAGAATGTTGGAGTTATTGTAAGACATGGCATATTGGTTTCAAGTTAAATAAATATTTTATGTTATGCAAGAAAATTCATTAATTAAAATTAATTCATTCGAATAAAATTCCATAACAACTCATGGTGTTAATGTATATTTCAAAATCTCATCATTATTTAGATTTTTTATTAGTAATCCTCTATTTGGATATATTTACCTTTAATGTAAATGTTCTATAAAAAAACTTATAAATGGTTTAAACTATTCTTTTATTATTTATATATATCATTTTCACATATTTTTTAATTATTTATAAATTGTTTGAAAAGAATCGTTTTTTAATTTACTAAAATGAGGGTTTTAATACATTTTATAAGAAAAAATTTGGAAGTAATTTTTTAAACTTATATATAAAGATTCGTTTTTCAAAAAAACATGATTAAATAATTAATTACTATTTCCATTATTATATTAAAAGGTTATATTCAATGAAAAAAAATTCCGTTATAATTTCTTGACATCAAAAAGAAATTATTTCAAAATATAATTGATATTTTATACAAGAATTATTAAACGTGATCATTCAAAATTAGTCTTTATTATTCATATGTATTATTGGGGATATAATACAAGGTGACCATCCTAATTAGTCATATTGTGGATTTATCTTTATAGTGTAATTATTTTTATATAACTAGTTTATTTTTAATGGGTTATGATACAAATAAATGTTTTTGAAACACTTTTCTATTCTCGGGTTTTGATATGATGAATAATTTGTGTTCCTCTAACACATATATGTATGTATTTAATTATGTGATAATTGATACCGATTTCTAAAACCAATTAACGGGGAAATGATTTATATCTCATTAGATAGACATGAATGTAAAAGGTATTGAACCAAGTTCAGTCAGGGACATTGTCTCCTACGATGGTGTAGATTGTGAACCATGAATACAATGATAGTTGGGTAGTAAAACCATAACCCTATAATAGTCTTGAAAATTATGGTTTAATATTATGGATTAAATTTTATATTCATATATTTATTCCAAAATTCCATGTTATCCTCTCATGGATTATTATATATGATTTTTTATTATGCATATATTTTGAACAACAAAAAATTGTTATATACTCAAGATTATGAACATTGATATGTATAGTATAAAAACAAAATATTTATTATCTTGATCATATACCATTATTCTCATGTTTTTCAAACAATAAAATTAATATCTCCCTTTTCACTATTAATGGGAATTTACTATAACCATTTTCTTATATTTCTTTTCAACATAGTAGGGAGAAAAGTTTAATGTATTAAATGTAAAAAGTTCTCCTTGTTAAAAATAAATAAGTGTTCGATGATGTATATATTTTATGAAACATAAGTTATGATTACATGATTTGAATGTCACCGTAACTTTAGGATCCACATTTGTTTGATTATGTCATATAATGAATATTAAGAAACTATAATATCCATGTATAATAAAATGGGTCATTATAGTTAATATTGGAGGAAGTGATTAGTAATCCTTCATAAAAAAGGATTGTAAAATACTCTGGATAAGAATAATATATGTAATAATCAAAAATATTTGAAAATTATCCTGAATGACTAAGGTTATTCATAATTTTTCATATAATAATTTCTTATTATTAAGACATTCTATAAATGATATTTCATCAATTAATTGGTTTTCTAAAATGATTATTAGTTCTGACACTATGATTTATAGCTTTAGTAAATGAATGGAACCAAAATGAATCATGTTAAGGAAGAATGTGAAAAAAATTTAAATGTTTGTCCATTAATAAACAAAATCATATGGAGTATAAAACGTTTAATATTTCTTTAATGTTAATTCAAAATTTGTAGTCAATGAATCTGGATGAGTTTCCAAATGATCAAAAGGGGGGACCATGCAATTATTAATTATTCAGGAGGCCACATGCACCCTAAACTAGTTTATAATTTGATATTTTAGTGTATAAGATATAGATTAACATCATTGAATAAATATTATAAATTCATCAATTCCCATGACATTAAAAAAATTTCCTATATATTTATCTTCAAGAATGTGAAAAAAATGAATAATGGAATCTTATTTACATGTTCCAGATGATGAAAATAAATAATTTTATTGGATGTGATTATGCTGATATTTCTTATCATTTAAATCCATTTTATTCAACTTAAAATCATGGTAAATGATTTTTTTGAGATGATGAAAAAGTATACCAAATCAATATGAATATATCTAGAAAATTTTAAAAGGATTTCATGGATTCCATGGTTTTTAACATGAGCCCATAAATTAAAATTAACAAAATCTTTTCTTTCTTAAAATTTATTCTATAATGTGTATTATCTGTAAGAGACATCAGTATATTTAATAAATTCTTATATTTTCTCTCATGGTTTTGAAGGAGATTAATGATACATATCGATATCATGGTGTTGTTAATAATAGAAAAATTGAAATCAATGACAAATATAATACCCATGGTGAAATTCATATGATATTTACATTATGATTAAAATGTAGAAGGAATCATGGGAAAAGATTTCTTAAGGGGACTAGTAAATATTTCAAATGTCGAAAGCATGTTCATTTGATAAACAAAATTTCAATGCGATGGGAAGTAGTTAACTAATAATGAAAATTGAGAAAAAGATCAATAAAATGAACCACTATTATTTCAAAGCAGAAAATGAAAGAATTATTGGAATTATGAAAACTGATGTGTGAATCTGAATGTTTTTTTGATCTGTTGAAACAACCACTTAATCCCACGTGAAAATGGAAATATCATGTGAACAAAACATCCAATTATTGTTGTGGGATTAATATATATAATGTTAAACATATTATCTAGTATAGAACAACTAATTAATTATTTTATTCTTAATAGAATAAATCATTAATTTCTAAATAATTTTTAATATATATGAAAATATAATTCAATGCATTAGATTTTGAGTTAGCTGTGAAAACACTTTATGGAACAATAGATTTATCACAAATTTATAGTTATTTTATGATTCATGTTTGTCATATTGTGCTAAATTTAAATCTTTTAATTCATAATATTTTTGATTTGATGTGATTCTTATCATATATTGGATTTTTCTATATAGATCTCTCAATAATTACATAGGAATGGATGTTACATTTCATATTTCAAATGAACATATTATTTTTTTTATAAAATGAGAATTATGAACATCCAATGGAAATTACGTCCATTATATAAATATTAACTCTAATACATGATGCTTATTTTTAATATATAGTTGAGGAGGAAATCAATATTTCGGATACACATCTATTATTGGGGTTTTCAGAAGAATTTTCTGAAGAATATTATGGATTTTCACTTTAACTATTACGTGGATTTTTCTGTTGCAATCATATATCGTGGTCTTTCATTTTGATAGACTATTTTAATAATAGGACTTATTAAGCTGAAGTAATCTAAATGTAACTCTATTAGATTCTTGATGAGAGATTCTTACAACCATTTGTGTATCATTGGGGTGAAAATTTTTAGTTTCTTAAAAAGGATGGATCAATATTTATATTCAATGTTTATCGAGAAAATAACAAAATAACATTCATGAACATGATTCCTCTTCCCTGTATTGATGAATAAAATTATAAACTATATAGATCTTGATATTTTCTATGACTTACATTAATTATGGATAACTTAAATTGAGTCCTAATTATATGGGTACTCCTTGGATAACATTTTATGCAATGAATGTACAATTTGAATTAATTGTGATTCTCTTTGGTGTGTCTAATTCTCCAATTGTAAATATGTACATAATGAATAGAGTCACTAGAGACTATCTTGATGAGATTATAGTTTTATTTATAGACTATATTCATTTATTATCAATGATCTTAAAAAATAAGGAAGATCATTTTTGGATTCTCCTTAAGACCCACACGAAGGATAATCTTTATAAAAACATGGCCAAATGTGAATTTACTCTTTAGAAGGTTTCAAATTTGGGAAAATTAATCTCAACTGAGGATATATCGGTAGATCCTTCAATGATAGTAGATATTGGTCTATGGAATACTTACTCAGATTAATATAATCCATGTATTTCATGGGTTGTCTAGATATTATTTGTTATTTTGGTATGATTTGTTAGTATTGTCTAATCTACTAACCATGTTGGCTCAGAATGGGTTTATTTTCTTATTGATGGAGGAATGTGATAAAAATTTGAATGAGTTAAAAATAAGGTTATTCAAGGATAATTTCCCAACACTAGACCATAGTGGATATTGTTTTTTGATATCTAGTGATGTAATAAATAAGGGAGTTGGTTGTTTTCTCATGAAAAATAATACGGTTATAGCTTATACATAATTCCGATTGAAGGACTACGAGAAAAATTATCCATGTCATGATTTGGAGTTAGCTAATTTTATTTTAACATTAAATATTAAGAGACAATATCTATAAAGATTAATTTCGGATAAATATTTTGAATAAAAAATTTGCAAGTATATATTCACACAAAAACATTTCTAAATGTGCTATATGATATGGTTAGAGCTGATTTTTGATTATGAAGTCTCATTCAATTACCACCATTGTATTGAAAAATGGTGAATGATTATTTGATACAAAATAATGTTTTTAGAATATCTAACATGAAGATCATAATAGAATCAGTATTTATGGATTTAAAAATGATGGACCCTAAAATATTCAAGGATGGGAGTGAATTATATCGAGATCAAATGATAGTTTAACTTTATATCCAGGTGAACATTAAAGTGGCATTAATGGAATTTATCAATATAAAAATAATGGTGGTAATTGTTCCATAGTTCAAACTCTATTTAAGTGGAAAAATATGTTTCTAGAATCATTCATGTGTTCGTCCAATACCAGATACGATGATGGATCAATTGGATGAATATCATTGATCACAATTATCTATCAATCCCCGATTTTGAATGATGTATAGTGCATAAATATAATATTTTTTGTTGGGGGGAATGAAGAGGGTTACTATACAGTATATTTCCAAGTATTTAGATTATCAATAAGTTAATGGTGGAGTAATAAGTCTAAATGTATGTTACATACATTTAAAATACCTAAATGTAAATTTGAAAAAAATCCCAATGGATATTTTTGATGGAATCCACAAATTTTATAATAGTAATAATTCTTCATGGGTTATATTCAATATCCTTACAATGTTAGAACACAAATATTCATTGAGAAAATATTTCCCTTTTGATCATTTCTCTATATTATATATAATGTTGTATAATTTCATGGGGTATCAATTTACATTATATCTGATTGGTATTTTTCATTTACCTCAAATTTCAACAGAAGTATTTAGAAGGATCTGGATATATATTAGTTTTTCATTAGTACATATCATCCTATGAAAGATGGTAATACTAAGTGAACCATTTATACTCCAAAAGACATGTTGAGTGGCTTATCTATGGATATCAATGGTTGTTGTTATCAACACCTTCCTTTGAAATAATTTACATATAAAAATATCTATCACTCTAGCATTATAATGGCTCCTTGGTAATCCATCAGCGATAAGAAGTTAATAACTCTTAAATAATGGTAATAAGTTGGATATAACAGATATATGGATCTAATATAGTTAGGGAAATTGTGCAGAATATTAGATCCATTCAGCATAAGATATTATAATCTGAGAGTTGACAAAAAATAATGCCAATGATTGTCCAAAATATCAATAGTTCGATGTGTGTGGAATGTTATTTCAATGAATATATACATAGATATAAAGGATGAGATTTAGAAATATGTGAAATCTAATCCATATGTATCTTGGTTCCTTTTTATTTTTTTAACATATCAGGATGGTAGCTTATCATTTGGAACTTCTGCCAAATATTCCTACAGATTATGATTTGTTCCATATAAATCTCATGAGTATGTACATACATGATCCTTCTCAAAAAATAAACTCAAAGGTCATACCAATATGAAAAAATCATTCTAATAAATAATAATTAATTGTAATATATATTGTAAATAAAATGTTACATGAAATATTACAACTTGCATGGTTAATGATTTGTGGGGAAACCAAAAATTTGATGAATCTAAATTGCAACATAATGATATAATGAGGTAGAGGTATACTCATGTATTTATACCCATGTTAAAAAAATTGAAGGTGAAATTCATTTTATGTGGGTTTTAAGGGAGCACTGTGATATTCTGAAGAAACATTTCTAATTAAATATTTTGATTTACTCAATACCTTATGTTGTAATCACCAGAGACTTCAAGCAAACAAAAATTATTTTTCAAATATTATACAACCTTTTTTCCAATATGTATGATTGGATAATGGGAATAATATTAATTCATTTATGAATAATATATAATGGTCCATCTAATAATATTTTTTTTTGAATTCATATTATAAAATAATAAAAAATTATGTAAAGTAATTTTATTATTCAAAATATAATTCTAAAAACTAATGGTTATTTTATTAATCAATTTATAATTGTTTTATGATTTTGATAATAAAAATTAATTTCATTCAACATATCAGAAATAACTTACAATTATTTGTTTTAAAATTTCTAAAACGATTAATTTCTAAACGAATAATGAAAAATAATTGTTTGCAAATCTATTTTTATTTTAAATTTTTTACAAAGTAAAATTTAATTTTTGGTATAAATAATTTTTTAGTTTTCTTTCAATTAAATATAAATCAATTATGATTTTTTATATATAATATTTTCCTAAATATAGTATAAAATAATTTTAAATTAAAAACGATATTTTTTTCTAAATAATATTTTTTTGTTGAATTGTTTGAGTTAAATTTAAAATTTATTTATAAATCTTCATTATTTTGAATTTTTAAAAAAGGACATTGTATGATGAATTATGATATATAAATTTAGTAAATATGTTTATTTTATTTTTGGAAAATATTAACAGTACACATAATAATTAGGGTGACCATGGTAAATGGTAAATGAGGTAATGAATTATAAAAAGTAAAATGATAAAAACTATTTAATGAACCTAATACAATCCTAGATTTTTTTTATATCTTAAACTCATCTGTAATAATACAAGTGTCAAATTAATTCTATGTTTTCAACTACGATAATATTATAAGCATTATAAAATATTATTTAAAATTTCACCTACTTATTTATAATATGTAAGATATTTTTGAATTGTATTTTAACAGTAAATGTATTATACTATTAATGTATTATTTATATATTAAAAATAATATAAATAATTTTAATTTATATTTAATTTTTGGTGAAGAAATAATTACATTAACTATTTTCACAACTCTAATATATTAATTATTTAATTAAAGATAATAATCTTATAAATTTTATGATGAATATTAAAACTATTATAATATTAGATAATTTACATAATTAAATAATTTTATAGAAAAAATGAAATTTTGAGAATGTTTCATATTATAATTTTCTAATTTTAATTTTTAATTGATTATAATAATATCAATATAATAAATAGTGAATAAATTTACAATAAGGTGATTTTATGAAAATAATTTTTTATAAACTTATTTTAAATAAATAAAATAATAATTAATGAAAACTAAGATTCGATATGGTTTAAAATATTGTAAATTATCAATTTATTATCCAATTGACATGTTATAAGTAAAAATAAAAATAAAATATTTAATATATTTCCAACAAAGCTAAAATAAAATAGGTAAACTAATTGATAATCATAAGGGTAATGTTTGAAATTAAAAAAAACATGTATGCAATATATCTTTTAATTTTATTACACAAATACAAATACATATAATTGAATTCATGACCATTTGGATGTATTTGGATATTGAATAGTGTTATATTATTTTATTTTATTTTTTAAATTTCAAAATTGCCTCTCCCAAAAAATATATGAGAATGCATCCATCATTACATAATTTCACCACATTGGGCCATATAGTGTGACTAAAAACATATATATTCTCTTATTCAAATACCAAAACAAATTTTATAGTTGATAGAATTTGACAAATACCATTCCATGATCCCTTTATAGGGTATCTAAATGATTCATTTAGATTTACATGAAATCCCTTAATGCAATAACATTCTTTTTGTACTCTTATTTACAACAAATTAAACTATGGTATCTATCATTAAATTATAAATTCCATATTATAAATATTTTTAAATTTTTGGATTTTTTAGAAAGGACCATTATACATACTCATTCACCTAAAATAAGATGTTACAGAATCACCCATGCATATGTACGACTTACCGTCCCCACATACTTGTAAAATTCATTTTTATCACCATAGTTTATATAAGTGTATTATTGTTTGTTTAATTTTCCGATATTATATTAATGGAATTATTATAATTTTAGAGTGTTAATATCATATATACAATGTTATCATCCATTTTGTTGGTTAATGATAACACCACTCATTCGTATATGTTGACTATTATATCCAATGTGCGATTAGATTATATTTTTATTTATATTTCCCATTAATGGGAATATTGATAAATTTTAGTAATAAATATGATATATATGAGATGATAATAATTTTTTCAATATAACTAATTATTTCTCTTTTTTAGTCCATCGGTTTTAAAATTGTAAAAATGTTCATTCGTTCGTACGACCCACCACCTCCAAGAACAATGTTATGCCTATTTTATCTCTAATTGTTATGAATTATTATAAATATTAAAATTATTTTTAAGTATTATTTTTTAAAAAATTTATCATTGCGTAAATTTCGGAACAATGATCATTGTATATGTACTTGGACTAGAAAACCAAATAATTCTTTAAAAATGAGGCAATTATCATTCAGAAGAGTTATTTTAATAAAACAAATTAATAATTAATGTGGAATATGATGTTATTTATATGTAGTAAATGGTATTATTGATATATGGTTATTTAATAATTTTATAAAAAATATTATTTTTATAGAAGAGGACCAAACATGAATAAGAAATGGAAATAATTTAGGTAATGGTTTCTTTAACCTTATCATCATTATATTGAATTTTTATATATAACCCTTCATTGGGTAATATTAATTATACAATACAAATTTATTTAAATAAAATTCTAAAATGTTTTTATTGTTATTATATAATTGATTAAAATATGTTTATCCATGTTTCAATTTTTTCAAATAGGTTTGAAAAAATAAAATTTCATTTTTTTCTAGCTAACGTTCATTGTGAATTTTCCATGAAATATTTTGAAATAAATTTTTAACTTTATACAATAAGATATGATATTCCATCCAATATGAAACCATAATTTGTTGATGAATCATTTTTTATATTAGATGGTTCATTTTAAGATATTTTTTCCTTTATAATTTAGATCCATTTAACATATTATTTTAATATTGAGAGGATATTTTCCTCAAGAAATATTTCTTGAAGTCAGGAAAAATAAGTGTCAATTTTACTTATGATTTTTTGTGGATGTGATTAAATGATAGCATCCTTATTTTTCCTCTATATTGTTTATGTGTACTATGGAATGATGTTTATGAGTCAATTTTTTTTATCACGGGTTATGATAAGATGACTATTTTGTGGATACAATTTTTTTTAAGGTTTATTATATGAATAATGATATATGATCTCGTGGAACACATATGTTTGTTTTTTATTATGTTATGTGTGAGGCATATATATCCCTCCAATTCCTTTGGTAATTATGTATATGTGATGATATAGACAATGAATGGGATAAGGAGTGAACAAGATTTAGTAAGTTAGTTTTTTGATATCATGTTCACGGTAGTGAACCATGACATCTATGATGGTTAGGGAGTGAACCAATTCCATAATAATAGTCTTGGAAAAGATCCTTTACTATTATGTAAATGATGATTTTTTCTTATTTTTATTTCACAATTCCATTATAGGATTTCCTGGATTATGTACTTTGATTATGTTGTGATTTTTGTATTATGATCATATAAAATGTTTCAATGACATATGAATATGATCAAAGATATATATATCATAATTTTCTAATGTTATGTTCATATAATTATACCCTTATGGACATTTTATTATTTTGTAATAATTGATATCTCTACTGTTTAACCTTATTGAAATCTAAGCTCGCCCTTTTCTAATGTATTGTATCCCAAAGAGTAAAAGAATGGTATTATGTATGAAATGTCAAAATGGATTCTAGTTTGATGAAATAAATTTGAGATGATGAATATATTTTATAATAAAAATTTTAATGTTTCTAGGTCTTAAATATAATTATAACATTGATAACCATAAGTGTATATTTTTGTAATGTAATAAACAATTATCTAAAATGAATATATATATATATTAAAATACTTGTAAATTATATTTATTTCATTTTTGTTAATAGTAGAAAACCTAGTACGGTTATTTTATGTTGTTTCGTGCACATTTTTATCCTCATTTAATACATTATTATGATATATAGTCGTTTTAATGATATAAATGTTGAGTACTACTATGTTTATAAATAAAATCCTTAAATACATCTCGATATGAAGGCAGACTTCATGAT
This sequence comes from Viscum album, assembly GCA_963277665.1. Lineage (NCBI taxonomy): Eukaryota > Viridiplantae > Streptophyta > Magnoliopsida > Santalales > Viscaceae > Viscum > Viscum album. The sequence goes on along the minus strand of OY728121.1, from coordinate 195,051,787 downwards.
CAAGGATATATAAAGGGTCCTGACATAGGTAAAAAAGACCAAGGAGAATGGGAATTATGATTTTAGTCATTTCCATGATGTGCACCTGGGTGTTTTCTCAATGTTCCTCCTCATATTCCTCGGTAAAATAATTGTACATTAACATTCACGTTCTATAGATTATTATTATCCTTTATGACTTGAGATACATGAAATTATTGTTTTTTTAGTTGTTTATTTTTTTCGATAATATATTTTTTATGATGTTGTTTATTTATATTAATTGTATTGTTACACAATAAATGGAATTTATACCCTCAACTATAGTATAAATAATATTGTTTATTATGGGGATCACAAGGGTTCATTTTCCATGTTATCTCATTACTTGTGATTTTAGATATGTTATTATGTGTCCACTAAATTATGCATATAGTAGTAGTGGTAAAATAATGATGGGAATTAAATTTAAATTACTTAGTCAATAAGTACAAAAAAGAACATGTTTTAATATAATGGGAAAGAATCTAATAATATAACTCTACACATAAATAGTTTCATAGTTTTAATGGAAAATTTTTTGTTACATGTTCAAAGAAAATTAAATCCCAAAATTTCTCCCAGAAACTAACATATGGTGTTTCTTGAAGATATTTAGGTTACAATGTTATACTTCCCTATGTCAGAAAAATTCTTGGATTTTTATTATTTTATAATATTAAGAAATATTTCATTTAAAATATGTTGTAAAAAATGGATGCATAATGAATGAAATTGGTGTTATAAATTAAAAAAATATTTTATTAAGAATTATTAGTGGGGTTTTGAGATTTCTTTTCTGGTCATATCATTTCATTATTCAAAATAATGTTTAGTAACACTTTTTTTCATTGTGAAGAATCATTAAAAAAACCATTACCACCCCATTTCTATTATTTAGTATGTCTATAGCACTTATCCTAAATAGTGTAGGATAAATCCCATGTCTCGTTGTTTCAATTATTGAGTTAATTCCCATAGAAGATAAATGTACCTTAAACCTGTTTAAATTCAATCAAAAATACCCTTTTATATAGATATATATATAGATATATATATATATATTAATAAATGATGTCACTATATTTAAATACCATACAAGGAAAAATCTATTTCAACCATGTGAAAAAATCTCCACAAAAACATTATCATATCATATTTAAACACATGAGGTAATTTCATGATGTATATTAAAACATAACAATATAGATTTACGGGGTAGAAAATTAAACTATTTTCAATATCCATTTAGTTTATCCACTACCTCCTCTACTCATGTTCAAAATTAAAAAAATGAGAAAAATATAACATTTAATTGAATGGAAAAAACTATTTTTATCATATGGCCACCCATTATCGAATTAAATTTACATACCTAAGGATATATAAGAATAGAAAAGGGGTAATCATGTAATAAATATATAAAGAATAGGGAAAATAATATAAATTTACAATAAAAAACTATTAAGGATAATATATAATAATAACAATAATAATATGGGTGAGGGGATAGGTGTAGAAACCCTTACAAGTTATGAAATAAATTTTTCATATATATATATATATTAGGTTTTCTCATCACAAATATGTATCCTCTGTAATTTTCATTATCATGTAATTTATTTTACGATCACTTGAGGGGAGATTTTAAAAACCCTTCAGTGGAATAGATTCATCACCAAAAATATCCCATTATCATCCTTATATTAATTTTCATGGATGGGAGGAATGTGTAATCTTCACTTTGAAATTTAAATTTTTTTCAATGAAGAGAGAACAAGAGTTTATTTTTTATATAATATTTTTTTTCTATAATTGTAGATTTTTTATTGATCTTATAACATTTATTGATCATTAGGAATATTATAGTGTTCATTAGATATATCATAATCATTTCATTGAAACTTTCACATAATATAGGTGGTTAGGTCTAATGTGGTGTGACTATGAGGATAGATGGTTAATTTTATATATCTCTACAACACTATATTATTTCTCCAACATATTACAACTATTCGTACCCATTTTATGTTAATTCATGTGAATTTTTAAATAATATAACACTAACTTTGGTATTTTTTGTGTAATTACACAAATGAAATATTATTCTCCAATTACATGGAATATTATTTTATCTTATATAGCTACTAAAAATATCGATTTGGTATTCTATAAAATATTATTAACTATAAATGGAAAAATTAATTCTATAGTCATACATATATGAATTTTACACTAGCCTAGTTAGTTATATTTAATAATGAAATTTATTGATTCATTCTATATTAAATTATAGTTTTTCATTTAATGATATTTGTATGGACAATAGCACCACTTTAGTAAAGCAGTACGATAAGGAATGTTTACCATTTAAATCATATGTAGGATTTATATTCTATATATGAGTCATTATTATTCAAACTATGGGAAATACTACCAATATTAATTTATTAAAACAAAACCGATTTATGTATCTATTAAAATAAATTCTTGATGATTAAAACTTTTAAAATTTAAAGTTTAATATAATTTTAATATAAACGGTATTACATGATAAAAATGAAATAATACAATTGATTCTAAATTTTTTTAATGGTATTTTTATAAAATTAATTATATTACTAATTTATGAAATTTTATTCTTCATCACCCATATTCCTAAAAAGATTCATTCCTCTTTAGTTTGTCTTAAATCCATTAATAAGTGTACTTTCCTTTGAGATGAAAATTTCTTTTTTGTTTCAAAATTAATTTATTTATAATAGCCTAGGTACATATATTATTTACTTTTCTAGTGAAATCATGATAATTGATATATCCATTATTTCATCTTTACATATATAGATTACTTATAATTATTTTTTAAAATTTCTTTATAGATTGGTATCATACGTATTATTTATAAATTACATACATTTAATTTATATATTGGGAATATTATGTTATAGTTTCGACCAATAATTATATATCCAATCAATTAAATGATTTGAGTTAGGGTAAAAACTAGCATATTAAAATATGATTATTCATACCCATTATTTATTAGGTATGTGTTGAAGGAAAAAATTATATAGTTAGTATTTTAAGAATTTTTCATTCCATCATTAAGTGATCTCTAATGACTTTCCATCTAATTTTTTAATTAAATTTTTATGTCTTCAATAAATAATTTTATTCTCATATTATCATTTATGAAACATAATTTGACTAGTTATTTATGATATATTATTTATTTCATATTTATTCTATGTTATGGCTCTTTATATACTAAAGTATTAGGAACATAATAACACACCCCATACATAATAAAATTATATTCCCATAATACAATAATAAATATTATATGTGGCATAAAATATTATTTTACACTAATATTGATATAGATATTTTTATAATGTATTTAGATTTTCTAATGAATTGTCATATTAAGGTTAGTGTACATTCACTTGGATGTTCTAATTATTTGTATCTTGATTATTATTTTATTATTTGTAGTAATTATATTATTATATATAACTAGTAACATTGGGTGAACTGATTTGAGGAATTTATAGTTGGAATCCATCAAATTTACATATAATAAAATAATTGGGATATAAAAAATTTATGGGAAATAAAAATTACAATAAACATATATGAAATTTTTCAAATTTTTATAGAATGTATATGATATTTGATATGAATTTGTACTTGATTTGTTGAAGTTATATACTATGATTCATAATTCATATTTTCATTTATGAATTGTATTATATATAATATTATAATTAAATGGAACCTAACGAATGGAATGGAAATATTGTCAAAACCAATAATAAATAAAGTCATTTCCCTCATTTATAAAAAAAATGATGTCATAATTAACCATGATAAATTATTTTAAAATTACGTTTGTTGATCTATGGTATGAAAAAAAAGCATTCATGGGAAGATAAATCTAGTTCTTATCAAAGTGTAAAGAAATTAGATTTTTTTGTGGCAATGTCACCTATATTATAATACAACCACTAATCCATTTATGGTTGAGAAAAATATAATGTTTATATGAATATAGTTTTATATTTGGAAATTGTGAAATGATGAAGGTTTTATTGTTGTATGTTGACTAAAAGTAAAAATTTTATTAATAGTTTTTATCTATTTTAATTCCAAAAAAATTTTATTTTATAAAAATTATTGATTTTTTATTTTATAAAAATTATGGATTGTATGAATATATATGAATATTCTTTGGGAAATTTGTTTCATTATAATAGTTTAATATTATGATATAGGGATTCCTAAATTATTGATAAGTAGATATTAAATTTATTACTGATTATTGGCACACAAATTCTTGGTTTTTGAGGCATACTAGAAATTATTATTGTATTAAAAATAACCAAAACTGATCTCTTATTTTAATGAATAATGGAAACTATTTGAATAAAAAAATTATTATATTTTAAAAATATTAGTAAATAATGAAAATTTTAAAAAAATACCATGAAATATTTTTCATAGTTCAATATTGGGAAAAAATTAAAAAATATTATTGATAGAAATATATATATAGGAACAATACATAATAGTGGATAATAAGATAAGGTTAAATTTTATAGCATGCAACAACTATAATTTTTAAAAATCCCAAATGATTTTTTTGAATTCCGAATAACCTTCATTAAATTTTAATGAAAATGATTATAATTATCATGAGAGTAAAGAAAAGTAAAATCATACGATTTAATAGTATTTAAAATAAATTAGATAAAAAATATTCTACTAAATTCTCCAAACATCATGGTTATATGCTTTAGAAGTGGTTATGTGAGAGTGACACTGATTGTGGAGTAACAATAAAGGATGTCAATGTCCAAATCGTTGTGACTGAATAAAAATGGCCAATGAATAAAATTCAGCTAATAAATAAATTTATTTTTGATATGTATCCTCTTTATATATTTTATGAATCATGTGAATTTCGGATTACACCTTAAACCTTAAGGAATAATATTTTCCAAAAAACAATTGTTGGAAATTTTTTTAAATGATTATATTATTAGTGTTAAATTTCAAAAAATTGTAGAATATTATTATTTATTATTTATTATATTTAATATTTTAAAAACCTCATATTTTTTAACAAATAACACACATTGATATGAAATAAAACATAAATTCAAATTAATAATATAAATATCAAAAATACTGGAAAATAGTTATTTTTTATTCTTTATGTTATTAAGTGTTTACAATTTTGGTTGAAATGTTTTTATAAAATATGTTGTAATTAATTATTTATTTCATTTTATAGTTTTATTTTTTATTATTATATATGAATGGTTTTTTGGAACTAATAATGAAGCATTTGGTATCATGAAAATATTTCCAAATTCATATGAAATTATATTGAATTTTATATGAATATTTTCAAATTCACCATAAGTATAAATTATTTCATTAATAAATTATATTAACTTTTTTTCAATGATGTATGTTTTTTTGTTTATGATAGTTTATTCAGAATTCATAATATTTTAAAATTATTATATTTTTTCAAAAATTAAATGTTTTACTTATAGTACCAATAGATATTTTTATATAATCAAAACAAATTGATAATCAACACTACCTCAAAGTGGAAAATGTTTTCATTTTTTGAAACTCTTTTGGAAAATGTTCATGAAAAAATTACTACTATAGTTTTAACACACCACTGTTGTGGTGAATGTGTCTCAAATAAATAATTCATATTTGAAATATTTCCGGTATCAATTTTTTATGTTGTCATGATGAGTTAATTTCAATAAAAAATCTAAATGAAAATGGTTTGAGTAAAATATCTAACAGGAGTTGTCACGAACAAAATCGTGTAACCATAAAAACGGGCACCCCACCTGGCCTGTAACAAGGCCCGAAGGGAATTTCATATCCCTACGGGCTAGAACAAGTGTTGGGGTATCATGAAACGATGTTTGGGAAATATTTAACTGAGTTTATAAACATTTTACAATAAACAAATCCAATGATACGAATTTGGATTTCTCAAAAAAATCATCTTTTACAAAAAAACCAGAATTGAATTACATAGTTTAATACCATTATAAAAGTCAACAACTATTGTAGAAATCCATAATGAAATTCCCAAGAAACATCCTCATGGATGGAGGCACTACCCTCAAGCTATCTCCACAAGACAAAACCATGAAGGACCAATTAGAAACATGAATCACTAGCACAAAAAACTATACCCCAACCTACGACAAAAATTACCATGGCCATGTACACCCAAAGTTTTAATTAGGGTGTGATAAAATGACCAGTAGGATACCATCACTAATATATTCCATGTGATAAAAATTTATAGATGAAAATCATGCATGATTTTAAAACTGGAGAAGTTATTTTCAATTTATAAAAGATGAAATCTTAAAATAAAAACAGTATTCAAGTTGTCTACTTTAAAGAATAAATAAAATTTAAAGGAATTTCAATTATATATAATTGTTTCATCCAATCATATCATATACCAACAATAATAACAATGAATATAATTATCACAAGAAATAGGAAATAACCCCTTGGTACTAGCTCGTTGTGTGTCCCAGGTACCTCGTATCTCGGGGAGAGTAACCCTGAAAATATTTGTCCTGATGAATGAGGCACCTGAAAATATTATACCCATAACCTTGTGGTCCCAAATCATAATCATCATAGTTTAGTTAGTGTTTTAAAAATCAATCTTTCTATGTTTAATTGTGGCCAAACCCCATGAGATCACTAGCATACTAGTACTTGTCCCCCCACCTAGATACCCAAGATTCCCTCTTGTGCTCAAGAAAGTTAAACAAGAAAATGAACATAATTTTCACATGATAAAATTACTTTATTAATAAATATTCACCATACCGGACACACTCACATCACACAAGTCACATAATCCTATTTTACATTCAATCACATTTTGAGATCATACTCACACCAAAATAACCCAAAACACATTTCACATTTCATTATCACATTAAAATAATTTAATCAATTTTATAAAACCATTCCAATATATTAAAAATAACATAACAGCCCACACACATATCACATAATAACCTTCTCAACATCAAATTTTATTTTGTAAACAAACACAAATGAAATAGCCCCCGACCAGGTTTTGAACCCACAAAAAAATTTAGTAGAACATTTCAACAAATTATGAAACATTCTAAAATAGTGGGAAATCGAAAATCACCACTTAAAATTTCAAAAACCAATATTAGGTGAACAAACTCACCAAAATAGTACGTACACACACTTTTCCAACATTGTTCAACGAACACAAACATTTACATTTTTTTCATAAAACTAACCCAAGAGGTATAACCATGATTTTCCTAAAAAACCAATTTCAAAACCCTCATTCAAGACCTAAACCATATCAATAAACATTCAAAACATAACTAGAATCCATAAAAACATTTATTAAGATGCCCCAAGGGTTATAAAAATACCCCAAATAAAACCAAAAAGTTACACATGAAAAACACATGTTTTTGTAATCAACATTCAATAAGTACAACACGAATTCACACCTTAATCACATTCCAAAATCCCCTATCAAGGCCACCATTACACTAATGAATTAATAAAATTGATTTTCTAGCACCATTAGAACACTAATAAGTAACTTAATTTTGTTTTAATATAACCCAATTGATACCTCATGTGTTATACAAGGAAAAACACACAACATAGAGAAATAATGAAACTATGAAATTAAAAACATCACCAAAACCATGAAAACGGTTTTCGAACAACACAAAACATATGATGTGCATGAAAATATGATATTCAATTAAATTAAATCGTCATGAAATGGTTAAACATGGAATCACGTACCAAAATTACTGAAACCCTCAAATCATGGTGTGAATCTTCAACCGCACCATCGCCGCAACCGAAGGAAGATAAAAGCAACCTAAAACATCAAGATTTCACAAAAAAGGCATGGAATTAAACCCTGGGTATAAAAACCAGTTTCTGGGAAATTATATCTCAAGAAATGTTGAATTAAACCCTAAGGAAATGGAAGAAAACAAAGATAGGATGGTTTACTTATATGATTCTGATGTTTCACCCATTAAATCTCTCTTCAGAGATGATTTCCAAAGGAGAGGTAGCTAAAATGGATGTTTTCTATGGGGGTAGTGCACTAACTACTGATTAATGGGGCATATTAGACTTATTTCTTTCATGGAAAATGGGAAATCACTAATGATATTTAATGACCTAGACACTCCTGCAATGTTTTCCAGAGTGGATTAGAACCGTGCGGTCAAATCGTATGGCCTGTTCTGGCATCCAATTTTTTTTATTTTCTACCAATTCTATGGGGGTCCATGGGGGAAGCCAAGGGGGGGAATATTTCCAATGAATTTGGGGAATCAATACCCAATATAAAACCACATTTTCACCTTATGACTCATCCAACTCAATGGTGAAATCCACTTCACCAACTTACCCCACATGTGGTGTAACTAGGAATATAACTTATCCAACTCCATAAAAACATAGTATCATACCATTCCATTGAAAAAATAGAAGAAAAATTACCTTAGAAACCCTCTAATACCAAGGTCGTAGATTATTAGAATAAGAGGCACCAAAATTTCAAACTCGAAATACCTGAAAACCATGAGAAATCTAATATCCAAAAGAGGATTTGAATCAAAGCATGGAATCAAAAATCCAGGTGTGACAATTATACCCCCATAATTATTTCCACACCCATAAAGCCAAAAATAGGAAAAAGTAAAAAAACCAACCCAACTGATAATCCTAGATGCACTCCCCTTCCATGTTTCACCCTAATGGCCAAAACATCTCTAGTGATGAATTAAAGAAGAAATACTCTCATAACCCAAAACATTCACCACATTCCTGAAATTATCAAGAACATTTATAATCTATTCCAAAATAAAACACCTAAAACCCCATCCAATCCAAACTCATGAAGTTTTCCCAAATGATCAACAACAACAATGAACAATGTTAGACTCACTGTGCTTTAACCAAACTATTGGGCGTCCTCTAATCCCACCATTTACCCACAGAAGAAGTAGGTTGTTAGATAGATCCGAACAAGACTACCAAATTCCAAGAACATACCAACGACCAATATGATTTACTAGTACGAGGATACCCCAATGGGATCCTGACCATTAGATACAACTCAAATCTTTCCTGATATTGGATCAGGAAAGTAATAGGGGGATGCCTGAATAGACTACCAGGTAGAAGGGGCAAACTTCCATTTGAAATACTTGAAGGAAGATACATGAGAAAAATAGATGGTCTCCCAACAATAATAACTGACCATATTAACTGACTATCATGGACTAACATATGAAAAATACATATTTAAACAGTTGGAACGACCGCACGGTTGATCTGCACAGTTTGAGAAATTGTGCTCTAACCGTGTGGATCAATCATTGTATATGGCTTCCTAGCACATAATAACTACTAATCAGGCACAACCCATGTACTAAAAATGTATATCCAAATTCCAATCCATTCTCCAAAAACAAAAGGGAGGCCATAGGAGAATTAAATGACATTGGGAGATAACATGGACATGAGTTCCTCTCATTTATTTCCATAGAATGGGAACAAAAACATCAAGATGGAAACTAAAGAGGATTCAATTATTCCATATCATTCATACTAAGGAGAAGACTTAGTGAAAGGGTGTCACGACCCATCCTCGTGCCCCATGCTGGGACTACCGCAAGCACTCCTTCCTTAGGCTTAGGGATAGCAACTAGCACCAAATGACAATCCCTGATAAAATAATGGGAAGGCATTGCATTTTAAACTATAAATCACACTGTCTGATCACAAGCTGTATATGTACAAGAACTAAAATAGAAAATAAAAGTGTGTTGAAATTAAGTGGGATAGTAGACGATCCCAACTATACAACAAGCAGAAGTACGAGTAAAAAGGAAAACAGCTCCTGGATCGTCCACCAAGGAAACCCAACCTGACGGGTAGGTACTGAACTCGAACCACTCTTCCCTGAGGTACGTCCTGTATAGTCCAGCTCTGAGAAGCCTCCCGTCCATCACCCTTAGCCCCAATTACTACTGACTGTCACCTTCACAAAACAATATAAGGTGCGGGCGAGGCTTGTGTAGGGGTAAGTATAACAATAGTCAGTAGGGGACCCCAAAACCCCCGAAGGTATCCCAGAATCCACTAAGGATAAACCAAAGAAGAAAGATTATATAACGAGTATCAACCAAAAAAGAATATGTATATGCCCATATATATACCTAAGTTACCTCTCATAGTCTGGCTCCAAGTCTCGAGCCCATGAATAACCTAGTCCACAATGGAAGTAATTTCAGTCACCATGATGATAAATTTTGAAAGACAAAACTCAGCTCACATAGGAATTAAACACACGAAGAGGGGTAGAGATGATTTGATGTAGTCTCTGAATCATCTCCTCTGTCGAACCCACATTGGATCCTAGAACAATATTAGAGCTTTCAATCCCACGTAGGATCCTGATACTGAAGTTATCAATGTTGAACCCATGGAGGATCCAAGTACAAAAGTCACCACTATCAAACCCATAGAGGATCTCGGTATAGAAGTCAAAACTATCGAACCCACAGAGGATCCTAGTACAGTAATTTCACTATCGAACCCATGGAGGATACTGGTATAGTAATGTCGATGTCGAACCAATGGAGGATATTTTCATCTCAGACGCAGCCAGCCACAGGGTTCCCGCACACAGCACGCTCGATTCTGGGAGGTTCCACCGCTCGAGCCATGGGTTAATACATCTACTACCACGAAATCTCATTTTTATGTATACTTTAGTTCCATATCATCATTAGGAACCCAACGCGACAGACGGCGCGTCAATTGGATGGATAATATTTGAGTTATTGGAATTTCCGTTCCAAGGGCCCAGTTGATTTTTAGGCACAAACCAACCCATCTGTACCCCAACTGCATCCAATCATAAAGTGGATTATGACAACAAGAATTGGATCACTGCAAGAATTCCATTGTTGCAGGTGGTTCGTCAATAAGACACTTGTAGCCCATGATAGGGGTGAAAATGAGTAAACTGCCCAAATGGGTTCGGGTCCGGTCTGACTTAGTCAGAATGACTTGGCCCGAACAGGTCTGCAGATCTATCCCGGTCTGAAGAAGTGGCCTGAGCCAAGGGGACGGGCTAGCCTGACGAGGTGGCCCGGTCTGATGGGTGTCCCGTCGCGAGGGTGGCCCCGCCCGAGGCGGCCCGAGCCGAGTGCGGCCTAACACAAGGCAACCCGATTTTCCATGCATGGGGGATGGGTTACACCCCCTGGCTTCCATAACGGTCGTCGCATGGTGCGCTGTCCTAGTAACTATGGGACCCTACAGGTCTCTCCATGTCCAACTGGCTGAGCGGCCAGCCAGTTCTTGCACCGGCATGGCGCGACGGTGCCGCGACCCACACTGGACATGGCTTCCCAGCTTTGCAGGCATGGCGTGACAGTGCTGGGCCACTCCGACGCGGCCCTCTTCTGGCCTTCGGGCGGCGTTACGGTTCCCCGCACCTCCACCGCAGCCCATCGTGGCCGCGACTCCCCTTCCTCAAGGCACGATAGTGTCACGCCCTCTTGGAGACCCAGTGGCCTTGTGCCACCGGTTCCACTTCACAGTCCGCCTTTGTCAAAAACAAAACAAAAACCAATGGAGGGACGTTGGGCCGTGTTTGTTTGGCCCACACTCTCCGCATTAGGTGATAACAAAAGGCCATCAACCAAAAATATAAATGACGAGGAACAAGGATTTAATTTTAATCACAACAAACCCCTACATCGATTTGATTAAAGTTGATGTGGTCTCTAAAATAGGGAGGACGTCGATTTTTTGATGTTGGGAAACGTCTGAGGATGAAGCATCATCGTCGTTCCTCGCGGGCGACTCCATATCTTTTGGCTTCGATGAAGATCGAAGGAGAAGATCATCGATCTTTGGTGGTTCTTTGTTGAAAAAATGAAGCTCTCCTCTCTCAAGATTTTCCAAAGAATTATGCCAAACACAAAAAAAATATAAAGGATGCTCTCAATTAATTCATTCGCACAACAACACAAATTTATGTTTAATTAAATGAGGAAAATCATTTAATTAATGCTATGGAATGGATCAAATTCAAAATTAGAGGAGTTGAAGAGTACCAATTAATGAAGAGGGGTGTCAAATTAGTAATAGATAGTTAATTGAGGGTTAATTGTGGGTTTGAAGCATGTGTACCCCCACTACATAATATCCTCCCATGGGAGGTTATGCACGGGTGGTCCCCACCCCAACCTCCCTATGGAAGATTAATCCACCTCTCAAATAAAAATATTCTACACATATTTTTATTTAATTTTATTTAGAAACCCCCAAATTTAACTTCCAATCTCGATAAAATGAAACTGTGGTAAAGGTCTCCTTAAGAGAATATCGGCGTTGTGAATTCAACGGTGTGCTCAGATTTAAATTCGGATCAACGGTTCAAAATATATAAAATACCGCTCGTAAATTTAAGGAACATAGCCGAACAATAATTCAGAAATTGATTTCGAGCTCAACGGGCCTCAGGATCACGCGCCGTCAGAAACTACGGACTCGTAAAATTCCCATGTATTTAAGAAAAAAAACGCCATAGAATTTCTGTGTCTTTACATTCTCCCCACCTTGGAAATTTACATCCCCGTATGATACAACTCACACTATGTAAACAAATGAGGGTACTAAGCACGCATCTGAGCCTCTCATTCCCATGTGCTCTCATAGAGGTTCCCGAGCTGCCAGCAAATGTGCACCAGAGGTATCGGTCGTCTATGTATGACCCACTCCTGTCGATCATCAATCTCCAATGGAACCTCCATGAATGTCGCCCCGTCATCGATGTCCAGCACCCAATGGTCGAGGATGTGGGATGGGTCGTGCACGTATCTCCTCAGCTAAGATACATGGAAGATGTCGTTCACTTGGTGCACTAGAGGTGGAAGATCCAGGCAGTAATCCACCTCAACTACTTTGCTGAGGACCTGGAATGGTCCGATGAATCACAGAGATAACTTGTTTCCTCAGCCAGATCTCCGCAGACCACATTGAGGTGAGACCCGTAAAAATAAGTGGTCACCATCCTCAAACTCCAGTGGTATCCGTCTCCTATTAGCATATGAATTCTACCTGCTCTGTGCAATCTTTATCAACTCATGGAGGATGTGTACCTACTCCGTCATAGCCTGCATCATCTCTAGACCCATGAGTGCTGACTTCCCGGGGTCAGTCCAACAGTGAGGCGATCTGCAAGGTCGGTCGTAAAGTTTCTTGAAAGGTGACATCCAAATGGTGGAGTGGTAGTTGTTGTTGTACGCAAACACTACCAAGGGTAAATGATCCTCCCATCTACGACCGAAGTCGATGAAGCATGCATGGATCATGTCCTCAATATTTGGAATGGTCCTCTTAGTATGATCATTTGTCTGAGGATGGAAGGCGGTGCTAGAGCAAAGCTGTGTCCCGAAAGCCTCTTTTACCCCTTCCAAAGCTGGGAAGTGAAACGAAAATCTCGATCGGAGAAGATCTTATATGGAATTCCATGAAGCCTTAGGGTATCCTCTACGTAGGGGCGTCCCAATCTCTCTACTAAACCCTACTCTATGATCGGTAGTAAGTGGGCCTATATGGTGATTTGGTCGACAATCACCCAGATAGATTCATTTCCTCTAGATGTATGTGGATGTTCTATCACGAAATCCAAGGATATCTCATACTATGCCCAATCTGGGACCTCTAATGTCTGAACCAAACCTGCTAGAACCTGGTGCTCCGCCTTCACTTACTGACATGTGAGTCATCGTGAGACAAACTCTTCTACTGCATTCTTTATACCTGGCCACCAGTGTTGTTTTCTATGGTCCTAGTACATCTTCACCACTCCTAGATGTACTACTAAAGGGGAAGTGTGGAACTCCCTCAAAACCTCCTCTTAAAGTGCTACTGGTACCATGGTAATTCCTCTGAAGAGGATGATATGCTCCCCAGCTTCTAAAAATCAATCATGTTCCTGCCCTGAGGATATCTAAAAAAATCACATATCACAGTCAACATTCCCACGATGTGCCTCCCTGGCTCGATGAAGATGTGGAGTAGTGACTGTGATTGACTGTATAAAATCTGATCCATCTCTATCCACAAAGGATAAATGTAATATGACCAGCTGCTCTGTTGCCTCTCCTAGAAGCTGAATGCATGATCTCATGCTGGGAGAATCTTCTATAATGTTCCCCTTCCCAGGAGTATAGAATATCTAGAAGTCATAGTCCTAGAGGAACTCAAGCCAACGCAGTGGTCTCAGGTTAAGGTCCTTCTCAGAGAAGATGTTCCTGAGACTCTAGTGGTCAGAGTAGACTATAAAATGCTCGCCCATCAGATAGTTCCACCACATCGTCAATGATAATACCACTACTAATAACTCTAGTTCATGGGTTGCATAGTTCTTCTCATGTTTTCTCAAATGCAGTGGACCATTAGAGGTCATTTCTCGCACCTGCAACATGACACACCCAATTCTGATCCCTGATGCATCGCTAGTAACTATGTACCCAACTCCCTCCTCTAGTGGCCTCATGATGGCAGCACTATTCAACCTATGCCTCAGCTCTAGAAAGATTTGCAGGCTTTTCTTGGACCACAATAAGGGTTTCCACTTCTTCGTCAATGCTGAAAAAGTTGCTGCATCTCTGGCGAAGTATGGCACAAATCTACGATAGTACCCAGCTAGTCCCTGAAAACATCATACATATGTCACACTCTTGGTTGGCTCCCAAGAAAGCACTGACACAATCATCACTAGATCCAATGCAACTCCAGCCTCCGAGATGATGTGTCCCAACAAGTAAACCTCTCGAAACCAAAACTGACACTTCAAGATCTTACCATAAATGTGGTACTCTCAGAGTGTGTCCAGTACTACCCGCAAATGGTAGGAATGCTCTTCCTCAGTAGTCAAGTAGATCAATATTTTGTCGATGAAGAATATGACAAAGCGATCGAGGTAAGGTTGGATGATCTTGTTCATGAGACTCATGAACACTACTAGAGTGTTGGTTGTGTCTATGGGCATAACCAAGAACTTTTAGTGCCCTTACTGACACCTGAAGGTCATCTTCTACACATCTTAGTCTCGAACTTTGAGCTGGTGATAGCATGACCTATGTTTTATCTTCCAGAAACATCGAGTTCCCTTGAACTGATAAAAGAGGTCATCATTCCTCGGGAGTGGGTACTTGTTCATCCCGGTCACCTCGTTCAGGAACTGATAATCAACACACAGATGCAAGCTCCCATCCTCCTTCTTGGCAAAAAAAATCATAGATTCCCAGGGTGAAACACTGGGTCAGATAAATCCCTTCCCCTGTAAGTCCTCCAGCTGTACCCACAACTCACGAAGCTCGGTGGGAGCCATCCATTATGCTGGTGTAGATATCGGTGTCATCCCGGGAAATAGGTCAATGTTGAAGTCCACCTCTCTGCGAGGAAGTATTCCCCGAACAACCTCAGGGAAAACATTTGTGTACTAGTCCAACACAACAGGAGAAATTGACTCTACACATCAACCACTACGAGGATGTGACTAGACAACTGATGTGTGATCGGCCGGACCCTCCTCTAGGTAATTCCATCCTATGCTACAAAGGCTCCCTTCTCGCTGGTGAAGGTAAACCCAAACCCATCCTCGAAGACACACCACACATTCCATCTAATACAGTTTAGCTGAGCATGAACTGTGGATAACCAGTCCATACCCAAGATGTCGTCGTAAGGCAACGATGCTGCTATGAGGAGATCCCATCTGAAGCTCTCACCTCTTAGAGTAAGGTCACACATTCATCCCCAGTGTGTAATCATCAAGTCTACATCTGTAGGAGTCTCTAGTCATAAGGACCAAGCCGACGACTTTGTCGGAATCTCTAAGCTCCGAACAACGACGACATCAACAAAAAAATGACTCGCACCTGTGTCTATAAGTATTGCAGAAAGGGTGGTGTAGACATAGATAGTACCTAGAATCATCCTAGGTGGGACGTGGTAGTAGGCCTTGACTTCCTGGAGCTAAGTTTGCCTATGTCTGTCAGCTCCATACGGTCATGGTGGACCTCCTGGTGGTGGTGGTGGTAGGGCCTCGAAACATAATCCACCACCTGCTACGCGGTTATATCCTCTTCTACAACCGCCTTCTCCCAGCGGACCATCACATTAAAACCTCTGACTCTACCTGGGAGGTCCATCTATTATCTACTGCTCATCTAGTTGGCATGTCGGGCAGTCATGAGACATATCACCCTGCCTGCTGCATGCATAGCACTCCATGCTCCTCTTTTGGCTGGCTCTTTCTCGTGTTCCCTACACTACTGAACCTATATCTTGGGGTCTCCCACCTCACAGCCTAGTCCACATGGACCTCTGTGACATCTGTATACTGTCGGTTACAGAAGACTCTACTAAATATCTCCCTATGGTGTGACTCGCTACTGGTGTTAGCTCAGCAAGAAAACTATCCACAAGAAGGGATCTCTCTATTTCCCCCGAATGTGTCAGGATTTTTAGGGAGATCAACAAATCCTTGATCTCATGCCTGAGTCCCTGCTCAAAGGTCTTGGCCCTAAAGAATGGATCCCACACCTTATCCGGGGAGTAGAATGAGAGGTCTATGAACCTCGCAGAGTACTGAGCTACTGTCATGCTACCCTACTGTAGATGAAGTAACTCCTGTGTTCGCACAACACGAAGGGTGGCAGGAACAAACTCTGATGTGAAGGGTCTTTTAAAGCCCTCCCAGAGTAGTGATGCATCGTTATGCACCTAGAGCATCAGGCTCCACCATCTGCATGCTGCTACATGTAGGAGACTCGTGGAAACGATCACCATGAGGTTGGCTGGTGTCCCTACCAATATGAAAACTCTCACGATAGCCACCATCCAATACTCAGATGCTTGTGGGTCCGTCTCTCCCCGGATCTTGGGTGGCCCCGGGCACTGGATCTCGTGCAACGCACTCCGATGGTGTTCACTCTCTACAGCTGGAGCTATTGGTTTCAGTGGCCCAACAGGTAGTGGTACCGCTAGTACCTCCGCTGTGATGGGGCCCTGCACTGAGGCCTCGTCGATCAGTGCGCTACCATCTTGTACAAAACCTGTAACCCTAGATGGTTACATTTGTGGGGCCAACCTGAAAAGAAACAGGTGTTCCATGGTCAAAACAATATACCTGGTGAGTTGATAAAATGTAATCACGGGAAAACATTCGGAGTAAACACTCACACAATCAGTGTTTTCGTGCACTGAGTAGGAAATGAGAAGTCAGAGTCCTAGTGTATGGATACGTTGGCAACTGCATCAACTTAGGTTTCCCTAAAATGATAACCACATCCAAAACACTTAGCACTATTTATTTTAAAAGAATCGGAGTCCATGTTCAGTGGTAGAACTGACTCCTCTAATACCAATTTTTCAAGACCCATCCTCAGGGCCCGTGCCGTGACTACCCGATGCCCACCATCCATTGGCCTCGGGATGGGGACTTGCACCAAATACGGATCCCTGATAAAAAAAGGGAAGGAATTTCCTTTTAACCTATAACTAACAAAGTCTGATCATAAGAAGTATGAGAAACAAGTACTAAAAAAGAATATAAATGTGTTCTGAAAGTATGTGGGGAAGTATCCAAACCCAACTGAACAACAAGCACAAGTACAAGTAAAATGGAAAAAACGGCTCCTGGATCATCCAGAGGGAAAACCCTACCTGAAGGGTAGGTACAGAACTCGAACAACTCGTCCCATAGGTATGTCCCGTCTAGTCTAGCACTGAGTATCCTCCCATCCATCACCCTCAGCCTCGATCACTACTGACCGTTTTCTTCAAAAAAAAACACAACATGGTGCGGGCGAAGCCCATGTAGGGGTCAGTATAGAAATACTCAATAGGGGTCCCCGAGACCCCCGAAGGACTCCCATAATCCTCTAACGATAAAACAATGAATAAAGATACAATCACAAGTATCAACAAACCCATCATAGTTATATGCCCATATATACACCTAAGTTACCAGTGACAATCTGACACCAACTCTCGAGCCCAAGCACAACCCAATCCACAAAGTAAAGTCAATCACCTCGATGATAAAGATTGAAAAACAAGAATAATCTCACACGGTTATACAACACATGATGAGTGGTAGATATTATTAAATGTAGCCACTGAATCATCTCCTCTATCGAACCCATGTAGGATCATGGAACAATATCAGCTTTGTCGAACCCACATATGATCCTGGTACAGAATTCATCCCTATCAAAGCCACAGAGGATCCCAGTACAAGAGTCACCACTCTCAAAACCACAGATGATCCCAGTACTAAATTCATCGCTGTCGAACCCATGGAGGTTCCTGGTATACTAATGTCGATGTTGAACCAACGGAGGATCCTGTCATCTTAGTCGCAGCCAGTCATAGGTTTCCCAGACACAGCATGCTCGATTCCGGGAGGGTCCGCTCCTTCATCCAAGTGTTGATCCATCAACTACGATGATGTCTCAAGTTGATGTATCTCGTAGTTCCGACATATCATAAGGAACCCAACATGACAGACATCGCATCAATCCGGCGCCGGGTACGTGAGTTATTGGCATTTCCGTTCAGGGGCCCGGTTGGTTTTACGGTTCAAACAAACCCGGATATACCCCAACTATGTACAAACCTCAAGTGGAGTATTCTAGAAGAATATTCTATCTCCAAGAATTACATCGCAGCAAATTGTTCATCAATCTGACACTCGTAGCCCAAGATAGGGGCGAAAAGGTGTAAACTGGACAAACGGGTCTGGGTTCGGTCTGACCCTATCAGACCGACCAGGCCTGACCCGGTCTGCGGATCTAACCAAGTCCAAAGAAGGGGCCTGAGACGAGGGGACTTCTAGGCCCGAAGAGGTGGCCCGATCTAATCGGCGGCCCAATTCAAGGGTTACCCGGCCTAGGGCGGCCCTACTGCGGGTGGCCCGGATGTGGGCGGCCCGGCCGGCCGCACGGCCCGCCTGGCCGGCAGCTGGCCCGCTTGGCTGGCGGGTGGCCTACGTTGCTGACTTGTCACACATTGGGGGGGGGGGGGGGGTTACCCCACCTGCCAACCATAATGGTCGGCACCTGGTGCGCCGACTTGGTAACCCGGGGACCCAAAGGGTCCCACGTTGTCCGGCTGGCTAAGCGGAAAGCTAGTTCTAGCTCCGGTGGGAAGCGACGACGCCACGCCCCTTCACTGCGGCCCACCCTGGCCACGGTTTCGCATCACTAGAACATCGAGGCGACATCCCACCCCTCCGCCATGGCCCGGCTGTCCAAGGCCATCTGCTGGACTCCGCGGCCCATCGTGGCCGCAAATCACCTTCCCTGTAGCACGAAAGTAGCACGTCCTCTTGGAGACCTAGTGGCCTTACGCAACCGGTTCCTCTTCATGGAATGCCTTCATCATCAACAAAACAAGTACCAACGAAGGCACGTCAAGCCATGTTTGTTCAGCCCGCACCCTCCCTATTAGGTGATAACAAAAGGCCTTCATCAAACCATAATAAACGATGAGGAAGAAGGATTTAATTTTAATCACTTCAAACCGCTACCTAGATTCGAAGAACATTGATGAGGTCATGGAAATAGGGAGGATGTTGATTTGTCGACGTCGGAAAACATCAGAGGATGAAGCTTCATCGGCGTTCCTTGCAAGTGGATACATATTTTTTGGCTCAAACGAAGATTGAAGGAGAATTTCTTCGTTCTTCGGTGGTTCTACATTGAAAGGATGAAGCTCTCTCTCTCATTCTTTTTCAAAGTATTATTCCAACCAAAAAAATGAAAACGGACGATCTCTATTAATTCCTTCTCACTACAAAACAAAGGTGTGATTAATTAAATGAGGCAACTCATTTAATTAATGCTAATGAATTGTTCAAATTCGAACTTAAAGGAGGTGAAGAGTTCCAATTAATTAAGAGGGGTGTCAAATTAATAATAAAATGTTAATGGGGGGGTTTAATGGGGGTGTGATGCTTTTTTGGGCCCCACTACAAGTTATCCTCCCATGGGAGGCTATGCGCAGTTGGGACCCACCTCAAACCTCCCCTTGGAGGATTATTCTACCACTTAAATAAAAATATGCTATAGATATTTTTATTTAATGTTATTTAAAATCCCCAAAAATTAACATCCAATCTCAATAAAACGCAACAATAGTAAAGTTCTCCTTAAGCGAATATTGGTGCTTTGAGTTCAACGGTGTCCTCAGATTTCAATTCTGAGCACCAGTTCAAATTTTATAAAATACCGCTCATACAATTACTGAACGTCCCTGAACAAAACTTTAGAAATCGATTTGGGGCACACTGGGACTTGGAATCAGGCGCTGTCAGAAACTGTAGACTCATAAAATTCCAATGTATTTAAGAAAAATAATTCCATGGAATTTAAGGGACTTTACAAAGGGTTTAAATGACCCTGGGATTTCCCCTAACTATAAAACAACTAAAAACTAGGAACTATGGTTGGACCTCAAATGATTGAAGAATCTTTGGCCTCGCTGTCATGCTTTTGAAACCCCCTGTTTGAAACGTCTTCATTAATTTCTATAAAAAACTACTCTACAACCCCATTTGGGTCAACAAGAAAAAACACATTTCAAATATCACTTTATAATAACCCAAAATTTTATTAAAACATGGACATAGAATATCCAAACTCATTACACATTGTTTCTTCACATGAGAAACAATAGAATGAAAGAGAACATACAAACACCTTCCACTAAAATATAGTGTTCTGAGGTTTTTTTCATGGGATTCATTCTCCAGACATAACAGAGACTCTCATAGGATTGCATGACATATTCTTTTCAATCAAATGAAAATGAGAAATCACAATGCATCACTGAACATGACCAAAGTGACTGATATAAACAATACATGGGGAGGGACACTATACATTGTCAACGAGCTTCACAGAGTTCTAGAATGTGTCCATAATAGACACTCATGACAAGATTTCCCACACTGGTGGTTTTACATAATCCTTTCATTAAAGTGATTATAAAGGACCTAATTGTCCTTTTAGACACCATCGAGATGCACATCCACAATACCAAGCCCAGGATACATACACCTTCAATGATTCAGGTATATTAAGAAACTACGGTCTCTTTAAACCTCCCACAAGAACTCTATTTCTACAAGAGGATCCATAAAATAATAATAAAAATGGTTTAATATCAATCTCCAATTCTCAAGAAAAATATTCCTTATACTGATCAACTAGAAGATTTTCCGATGGAGACACAATATGGGTTTCACTTCAGTCATATACTAACTCTTAATGGTGGTGTACCTAATCTATTGAGAAAACTGAAGGACTGAACCAAGCTAGTCCACAATCATAACGTGCCATTAACCATATCCAAACATATTAATGGATACACTATATATGTTTCCTAAAACATTTCTCAGAAGAGAATAATAATCTGTCCAACTACCCAGCTTACTGACCAAACAGAAACACAAAACATGATTCTAACAGGAGGGGTTCTATGAATCAAAACATCCCACACCATCAACATTTTCCAAAAATGAATAATACACACCATCCCAAATCATTCATCAAGACATCATGTTTCCATTTAATGAAATTTCATTGAATATAAATGGTTTATTGGTTAGAGTATCCATCAATCAAACCCCTTGGGCATCGCACATTCCTGTTTTCAAGCCACACTAGGAACACTCCTCATATCCATCCTAGTACTCATCCAGCCATGCAATCAACAATCCAACAACCCATAAAATTCCTTTTCTTATAGTCTCTCATGTAAATACCAAATTATAAAACTAAGATTCATTCCACTATTCAGAACCAAACTAGTCAACCAATACATCCTTTTTTCCAAGACTGCTCAGTACTTAATCAAAATACATGTTTACAACATACATAGATTTTCAGTAAGACACAACCATTCAAATAAGAGCTCACATTCAAGTCTTAATCATTAATTTAAAATAATTTATCTTATTAATTCAACATTCAATAATCAATAATACTCTATTGGGAACACATTTTCAAAACCAACTTTATCATTATATTTTGATTTCAAAAGAGGTGAAAAAACACCATTTTCCATTCCAGAACCATTCTGAAAATTCAATTCTACCATTTCACAAATTTAACCATTCAAACTTCATTAAAAATATAATTTCTCAAAAACCATAAACATTATAAAACCATTTCATTTATTCTTTAATACCAGACATCCCTGATTTCAAAACTGAAGGGCACTAGATAGTGCGAGAGGAATCATGTTTTGGTGGGTGGCTTGGAAATATGGTAGGATTCCATATTCCAATCATTTCACCATCACATAGAGTGATATATGTAAATATTCCTAGCTCCACTTGGATTTCAAGGCCCTATGAAGGAATTGAGACCAATAACAAACTCTGTTTTAAGTTCCTTGAATCATCATCAAACCAAAAAAAATAATGGACCTATAATATTTTGGACTTCCCCTAGTGTCTTGAATTCCTTCCTATGGTGTGGTGATCCAGAACAATACCCATAACAAGAATACCTTGTCCTGAAAATCCTAACTCCAGACTATTCCATTTTTTCCCAAATATTGTTACCCAAAGAATTAACTGGAACCTCCTTTGATAGCATTTTGTCACGAACCTGTTCTGGTTTCCCTCAAAATCGGCACATGACCCGGCCCGTGACTAGGCCCGAACTGTGTAACTGATCCGCCCAGGTTGGAACAAGTTCTTGGGAATCACAAAACAATTATTGGGAGCAATTTATAAGTTTTTAAAAACATTAAACAATAGACAAATCTAATAATATGAATCTGGATTTTTCAAACACAATAATCTTTTACAAAAAAACCAAAATTGAATTATGTCGTTAAAAATAAATATAAAAGAATAAAACAAATGTAGAAACCCACAATGAACAACCCATACACCATCGTCATAGAAATATGTACCACCCTCATGCCATCTCAACATGAAATCACCATGAAGGACTTGTTCGATACCCAACCCACTGGCACTAAAAACTATAACAAAAAAATATACATAAATAACCAATTCTACTAACACACAAACATTTAAGTAGATTGTGGGCCAAATCCAATTAGGATACCCCACAATGAGATTCCATGTGATAAAAATTTATAGATGAATACCATGAATGTTTTAAAAATAAGAAAAGCTAGATACAATTTATAAATGATGCAACTTTAAAAATAAGCAGTATTCAAGTGGGATATTTGAAGTAATCAACACTTTTGAAAGGAATGTAAAAGCTACTGAATATTACCATCCAATAATACTATATTATTAAGGTATGAAAAAATTATCTAATGAGCACAAGAAAAATGAAATAACCCCTAGGTACAAGTTTTTGTGGGTCCTAGGTACTTCGTGTCTCGGTGAGAGTAAACCTCACAATATTTGATCTAGTGCACGAGCCACAAGTAGGGAACATACCCATAACCTAGTGGTCCCCAATCATCATCATTATAGTTTAGTTGTTATTGTATGCTTCAATCATCTATTGTGAAACTGAGGCCAATCCCCATGGGATCACTCGCATATTATTACATGTCCACCCACCTAGATACCTGAGTTTCCCTCTTGTTCTCAAGAAAGTACATCATGACAATGAATATTACATAAACATGAAAATTTCATATACACATCCCAAATTCAACATACATACCACAATTACATGACACAAGTCCAAAAATCCAGTTTTTCATTCAAACACATTTTGATATCATACTCACACCAAAATGCCCCACAACACTTTTCACACTTCTTTAACACTTCACAAATAACTTAATCTATTTTATAAAACCATTCAATGATATTACAACTCAAATAACATCCCCCAAACATATCACATAATATCCATCTCACCACCAAAATTTATTTTGTCAATAAACACAAACGAAATATCCCACAACCATGTTTCACCCCCAGAACACAATTTAGTAAAACATTTCATCAATTTATGAAAACATTCTAATTTTTTTTAAATGTAAAAACACCACATTACCATTTAAAACCAAATATTATGTGAACAAAATTACCCAAAGTGTACATAGGGTCTCTTTTCCTGCTTTTTTAACCAAATTAACCATTTACTGTTTTCATAAAACAAAACCAAGAGGTATAACCATGGTTTTCACACCAAACACATTTCATAACACTCATTCAAGACCAAAATCATTCCAATACCAATTGAAAATAGAATTTGAATCCATAAAAACATTTATTAAACCACCCCCCAAGTGTTATAAAAATACATCAAACAATACCACAACTGATACACATGAAAAATACATGTTTTTGTAAATCACATTCAAGAAGTACGACATGGTTTCACACCTTAAAACCATTCTAATAACCTCTTTCAAGGACTCCATGACACTAAGGAATTTACAAAACATAATTGTAATCCCCTTTACAGGACTAATAAATCACTTTCTTATGTTATAATATAACCCGATTGATACAACATGAGTTACACAATGAAAAACACCAAAATTTGAGCCTAAAAGCAACTATGAAATTAAATACAAAACCAAATCCTTCTAAAACAGTTTTCACACCACACAAAACATATTATGTGAATGAAAAATAATTATTTCAAGTAAACTAACTCATGATGTTATTGTTACACATGGAATCACATACCGAAATGTTTGAAAACCTCAAATATTGGTGTGAAACTACATCTGCACCATCATCGCACACCAAGGAAGATAAAAGCAACCTAAAACCTCTAGATTTCATGCAAGAAGGAAATGAGTTAAACAGTAGGTATGAAAACTAGTTTTGGGATAATTTTGAACTCATGAAATGACCAAATAGTTCCTATGAAAATTGTAGAAAACAAATAGAGAATGGTTTACATAAATGATTTTGATGTTTTCCCCATCAAATCTCCCATCAAAGATGAGGTCCAAGGGAGGGGGTGTGACCATGGAGGCTAGACATGGAGGTAGGTCACCAAATGGGGACTAATTGATGGAGAAGGCTTATTTCCTTGAAGGAAAATTGGTAACTCCTATTTATTTCTACTAACCTGGACAAACTAGCATGGTTTTGTTGTACAGTCCGAAACCAAGCGCCCAAACATTGCTGCCTGTTCTAGCCACCCAAAAATTATTGTTTTTCCTTCAATACCAAGTTGTTACAAGTGGGAAACCAAGGTTGAATTACACTACAAGAATAAGTGAAATAATACAAAAAACAAAACCACCGTTTCGCACCATGACTAATCCAACTCTTGGGTGCAAACAACCTCACCAACTTAACCCATAATTGGTGTAACTGGGATTGTCACTAAGACAAATCCAAAACAACATAACCTTATAACATTCCTTTGAGAAAAGATATATCTAACTACCATAAAAATCCCTTATACACTGTTCATAGATCAGTAGCAGAAGAGGCACCAAAATTTCAAACCCGGAATACCCAGAAACCAAGAGAAACCTAAGATCCAAAAGTGGATTTGTAACAAAGCATGGAATCTAACATCTGAGTGTGATAGGAGTTCACTATCACCAGTTGAATTCCATAAGAAATTCCATGAAATTATGGTTTGGAAAGACACATAACTAACATAATGAATCGTGTAATTGTTTCATCAATGTTAATTGATAGATACATAAACGAGGAATTATTTTTTTCAAATAAACCGTGTTTATTAAAATCATGAATATCGCTTATGAAAATATATATTGAGCTGTAAATTTTTATTATTATATTTATAAGGATATATTATGATAAATATAGATCAATTGCTAATAATATTTTGTAAATTATGATAATATTGATATTAGGTTATTGAACACATTAATTTCATTATTTTATAATACTAATAATTTATTCTCATAAATAGTCACACAAAACAAAGAACTGATTGTTTTTTCATCAATGATTTGATAAATTAATATAATATTTCAAATAATTGATAACATTTATTCACTAAAACTGATGATTAATCCACCTTCAATTTATATTACATGTAAAATCCATATTCATCTACTAGGTGTATAAAGTATATGAAATGTGTTAGAATAGATTCTCAATAATAATGACATATTAGATAACACTTGACGATCATACGTAACATAAATAAATGTATATAGTATGGATATATTAAAAAAATATATATTAATGTAACATTTGGAAAAAAACAAAGGGATAAGACCAGAAAAATTATATATATGAAATAATGTCATATTTATTTTTCTAAAAGATTGAGTACTGAAAAAACCTGAGCATATAAATAATAATATATTGGATTATTCATCACTCCATATTTCCCATTGAGGAAAAATATTCAGTCAAATGAATCCCTTGGTGGCTCATAATTCAATTAATTGATTCTCTTTTTGTATCATAATTCATTAACAAATTTCTTCATGCGTATCATTCACAAATTATTTCTAATTATCACATGTGGTATAATGTTTTACCGAATGCATTGAAGGTATATATATGGTATAAAAATGACATTTTGCAAACCCATTCATATGTTGACTATATCATTTAAATCATTCCATGTATCAAGAAATACCATGTGTTAAAATTCCATTTGTTCATCACATCACATATAACCAATCGAAATAAATAATGTATTTTTATCATTTATATAAGATATCTCAAAATTGTTTCCAAATAATGTAAAAGGTTGAACCCCAAAATCAACCACCCCGAAAGACTATTTTTTCATTACATTTAGAGGGTGATTTACAAAATCTATATTTAATAGAAATAAATACCCTGCATATTAAGAGGATATGATTGTGAATTCATTAAAGACATTTTATAATGTGATTTTATCGTGGAAATATTTTATAATGTAACAGTAATATTGACAATACATTTCTAGAAAACTAACATTTGAGAATTTAACAAGATTAATTTTATATTCATATAGGAAATGTA
Organism: Viscum album; assembly: GCA_963277665.1. Classification (NCBI taxonomy): domain Eukaryota; kingdom Viridiplantae; phylum Streptophyta; class Magnoliopsida; order Santalales; family Viscaceae; genus Viscum; species Viscum album. Next base: position 195,024,675 of record OY728121.1, on the reverse strand, counting down.
ATAACATTTAAGATTACATGAAAAGAAAAAATATTTTTTAATTTGACTATATATATTGTAAATTTAATTGGAAAAATAATCTTCAATAATTGATCCATTAAAATTCATAAAGGTGACAAAATAAATGTTGAGAGGAATATTTAAAAAGTTTATTTTAAAAAATGGAAAACATTCCTAATGTTTTATATTTTTTTTGAAGAACTATAAAATAAAATATTAAAAAAATTATTAATTTTTTCTGATTAAAATTGAAAAATTAGAGTCACATGAGGTAACACTTATTGAGGATTAACAATATAACAGATTAAATTAGAATTACTGGGGAGTAACAATTTTTTTTGTAAACAATCATTTAATATGTCGAAGAATATTCTCCACATTTATTTAAAATTTATAGGGTTAAATGTCTTCATGATAGAAAATATAAATAAAATGTTTCATTATACTCAGTGAGGAAAAAAATATTCCATTATATAAATTATTATAGTGGAAGTAAAAAATCATGGAATATATTAAACATTCATTGGACAAACTCACCAATTAGTCGAGCTACCCATTCCCATGATGGGAATCATGTCATCGATTCCTATGGGTATGAAAATTAAAAAATGGAATAAAAATTTAAAATATCATATTTTATTTTATCTTTGAAATATGTTATTATCTGTGCATGAATTTGATGGTCACACCAACCAAATAAAAATCAATAATAGATTTATTTTTAATTAATAATATATTATTCAATGACTAAATGATTTTATCATAAAACACATCACGATCCATATATAATACATTATCACATAAATATATTATCAAAGATCCAAATATAGATTAATGACCAGTGGACAATAAATAAAATCTTATAGATATAATATCTGAAAGCTAGTCGGAATGATCCAACTCCATAGGACAATGTCTCTATCAACCCATAGAAACAATGAATACAATAATCAAGTGGTTACACTAAACTAAATAATTAATTTACCATTATTTTTTTCAACCAACTAATTATTAGATATGAATAAGGGTATATATGGGGTTTGAGCTAGATATCCTATTATGATAATTCCATAAATCAACACTAGGCTTTTAAACCTGATAACTATTATGTACAATTTGGAATATATTAATTCATACACAATTAATCATTTAAAGGAATTTTCACAAGAAATCAATAAATTTAAAAAGCAATTGTGTTTTATCAATAAGCAATATTTTATAATGAATCAATATCAAGTATCATATACGAAATAATTTTTCCACAAATATAGATGAATGACCCACACAAACCTCGAATAAGATGTGAATAAACATAAATATAAATACATAGTAAAATAAGGGTTAAAATGGGCTGAACTCAAAAAAAATTACAACCAAATATTGTTGTACAATCACATATAAATGATATTAAAATGTCAAGAATAATAAATACATCCATGGTTTATTCCCAAATTTGATCTATAATTTCTCTGAATATACCATGTTTCACTAGTCACTAGGTGAGTATAATAAGTTGGATGCTCACTCAATTTTTCCTAGAATTTCTCTTAGTCTTCCCTATAAATCTCTCCCAATATTCAACAAATAAAATTTTAGTCTTCCAATAGATTACCTCCTGTCCTTTTCTAGACCTTGAAAAATTAACATGGTCACCCCTGGACACATGACTAACCTTACATCCACTATCTCAAATGTTCTAAATGTATAAAAATCATTATCTAGTTATAAAAAAAGAATTTTCTTCAAATACCTATCTAACAAACTCATCCAAGGTTAAAAAGTTCCACAAAATTCTAATACATAAACATCAAAAGGTTCCAAATCTACAATCCATCCAATATATAACAGCATAAAATATTCATTCACATAATATTTCAATGATATAATTTTTTTAATTATTTGATTAAATCATCAAAAAACATTGGGAACAAAAATACCCTTTGTATCAATTTTATCTACTATATAAATTGCAATAAATAAAAGTCTAATAGAAAGTCAACATTAACAAAAAAAATTCAATACCATATTGAATTTCAAATAAATAACTTGTAGTCTATGTTTAATTACTCTTTAAAGGTGTAATTAAATTAAATAAACAAGGTTAGGCGAATATTCAATGGTGATTCCAAAAAAATTTCCCATAAATAGAGACACCTATATTAAATAAAACCAAAAAATTTATGACATAATGATAATCACATAATCATGAATGAGAGGTTATCAAACAACTAAAAACCATGAAAAATAAACCAAAAACCAATGAATAATCCAGGATCTAGATAGATGTTGATATACATTTCCCTTATTCAATGGAAATGTAAGGAAAATGAATTAAAATGGGAAAGAATGTAGAATATTGAAGAATAAATAATAATACCTCATGTTAAACCAATTTGGAACTAAGAAGAGTCATTAATAATTTATACTATTTAATATATGTGGAATATGAAGATGGGATTTCATGATTTGGTAAGATTGTATGTCCAATGGATGATAATGATTTCAAAAATATTTATTTTTAGTTTTTTTAATGTTATATAATTACTAAATGGTTTTTTCATATGATCAGGAAAACAATGGGCCAACCATGTGTTAGGTAGTGAATCCCAATCACACATCTTGCATTGTTTCTTATGATCATAGCATAGTTTGATAATTAATTCTATTTTAAGATCCCAACATTTTTAGGAGATGTATCATTCTTGATTTCAGTTTTTCTTTGATTCCTTTTTCTAAGAATATATTAATGTATTTTTTCTTAGTTAGTGTTTGGGTGAAATGATAATTTTTTTAGGATGTTTGAGAGTTCATGGTTGTCACGTAGTGTTCCACATCAGTGTTCCCTATCCCAAAATAATCATGGGATCCCAAAAAATGTGATTTTCATGAATAAGAGAATGTTTATAATACCATAACCATATTAAAATACATAATGCACAACCCCCCCCCCCCCCCCCCCTGATGAGGTTCAAGGTTAAGGTGTAATGATAGAGGAAACCATGTTCCCAATATAGTAAACAATGTTTATGGGATTTAAATACCCTAAGAATTACTTTAAAATTTTCATGATCCCCATTTAACCCTTATTCATCCCTAACATGACCCATATCATCTCATCAAAATTTTGGATCCTCGTATATATATTCTAATCAATTATGACCAGTGTAGTTTGGTATCCAAATCCCATATTGAGGATTCTTACTCCTCCTAATAAGAGGATATAATCCCATGTAGATTCTTTCCTCTCTCCCATCACTATCTAATATTTTAGAGGGACGTAATCCTCTATATTATAAAATCTATATATTGTATTGTTATATGTAGTTCTATGGTTATGGGATCATCATTGTTTGACTGTAAATTAGGGTTTCAGATCAAGATCTTGTTCTATGTCACTATGTCACCCCAATTTGGGATTTATGTTGTATGATTGATCATTAATGAAATGAGTTTGGAGCTCTATTATTAAAATCCCATAGTCATGATTTAAACTCTCTATGTGTGTAATTTTAGAATTACTATTATTTTGAGCAATTTAATTTCATAATTGAATTAATTACCTTGGAAATTAAAAAATTAATCGAATTAAGTAATTGAGGATATTTTGTTTTTAAATTAATTTTATGAATTTATAATTACAATATGTGGGAAATAATTAATTTTTGAGTTAATTATTTGAATATTGATATTTGGGAATATTATTAATTAATTGTTTAATTAATTTTTGATTTTGGTTGTGATTATGAAATTATGATATAGAGAAAATAAATGGTGAATTAATTTTTGGAAATTGAAACGTTTTATTTTTATTAATCATTTATTTAATTAATTAATGGGAATTTTTATAATAATATATTGATCAAAAAAGATTAATAAATTTTTGTATTACATAATTTAGGTTTTTATGATTATAAAAACATTGATCTAAATATTTAATTATGGGAATAATTTATGGAATTGATTTGTTTATATAATTAGTAGAATGATTTGGATATGTAATTTTTTTATGAATTAATTAAATTATGAATTAATTAATGTAGTATTGTGTTACATGTGATATATTTGATTATTTTATATACATGTGGTGAACATGGAATGATACCCCAAATACCCATATGCGATTGACAAAGAGAAATTTGTGGGGAATATGAAAACACTCAAAATACCTATAAGGTCCTAGCCATGACTTTAAAGGTCCCAAGGTATGCATGAAATTTTTATGATACATGGAATGAACGTCAAAATACCAATGGGGTGTCAGACAGGAATTTACACTCCATATACCCATGAGTTTGTAGACATGAAATTCTACACCAATGATTTTTTCAATGGACAATGGATCCAATATTCAATGATAATTAATTAAAAATAATGTATAATTAAAAAACATTTCCTTATATAGATTTTTTAATTAAATATTTAAATTGCTTAGAATATGGCATGGTCTGATGTTTTTATTGAAGTTTTGGAGTCCTCACGAACTTGAGGGTTTATGTGGTTTTACAAAGTATTAATGATGTTGTGATTACTGTTTAATTATTCATTTCACGTATTTTTTAAACTGTATAAATTTTAATTTACTAGAAATTATTATAGGCACCATTTTTTCCATAATGATATTTAATAACACCCTAATTTGGTTGAAAAATCATTTCATAGATATATTTTATTGGTTTATGAAAGGTAAAGGGAGAACTAAATGTGATTAATGGATAATTTCTGATGGGAAATATTGGGGGAATTGGACGTGGTTAGGGATCCTCTAAGTAATATTATGTGTCATAAATTATTTTTGTCTTATCTTATAACATGTTCCACATATATTAAAATGGAATAAATACTACTCAATTTTTATATTGTATTTTTTTAATCTTATGATAATAGTATTTTATGGGTAACAGTTATATTTTTCAATATTTTTAATTTATTTTTATTTTTTCTATACTTTTATAAAGAGGGTATTGTTTTCCCAAAAATTATATTTGACCATCACTGTTAGTTGATATCCTCTTGAATACAAGGAGTTGCGGTTGTAATAATATGATTAAACGACTCAGGGAACCAACATGTGGCTACGGAGTAAGGACATTACAATTTATTGTCATAAGAGATTTATTTTCTATACCTTTCTCTTGATATTTTGGAATGTTATACATGAGACTAGGAATATTTGGTACTTTATTTTGATCTCATGCATGGGATTAAGTACCCCATGTATGGGGATCAACCCATGTCCCCACAATGGGATTGTTGTTGTTAGAGTTTTCTGTTATAGTTCAATATTATTTCACATTAGGTGATGCACATGTAGTGTTATGTGATTATTTAATCATAAATTTTTTTACTTTGAAAAGTGGCCATGTGTGGCATGATTTATGAGTATTCAAGCACCATATTAGGCACTTTGTGTTTTTTGTGTTGTTTATTATTTTAGGCACGCTTGAAAAATTGAGATATAATTAATTTCATAAACATTTACAATTTTTAAATTCTTGTGAAATTTTAATTAAAATTCTCCAAATATGAAGTTGTGTATTTTGAAATGATGAAATATGAGAATAAATGGGTGTATAATTATAAATATGAATATGATAATTTTTTTATCCTTGGTTACTAATACATGGAGGTAGTATTGGTAATAGTAGTGATTGATCCTCAGTGTTGACCGTGTGATGGGGTTTTGTGAAATAAATTTATCTCCAATACGGTGTTTCTTATAAATGTATTAATTTTTTGAAATTTGTACGTAGGATAATGTCTTTAATTCAATAGTATTTCATCAATGTTGATTCATGTTGGGAGAATAATAGGAGTAAATGGTTAAAGATGATCCTCCTATAGAGGAACTTGAGGAACTAGTAGTACCATTTGAGGAATATGGGGATAAGATCCTTTAAAAAATAACTCGATTCTTTATATTTATCGAATGTCACCTGGGTAATGTTGTGAAATTAATTTTTGATCTATAAAAGGAGTTCAAGTTGAAGAACCCTTATAATATCACCAAAGAGGGTGTGTCAAAGGATGATGAATTTGGGACTGAGTCAACCTAGACTATACATGAACCCTAGGAAACCCCTGATGAGAAGATTGTTTTGTTGGATACATATATGTGACATAGTAAAAAATTAAATTGGAGGTACATATATACACAATATGGATAACATGATAATGTGGAGTGTAAGTACTTATAGGAGATGTTCTTTGTTCCCTTTTAACCAGATATGCTTAGGCCCGAGAGAGGATGCGAGTTTCTGATATTGAATCTAGTGAGTATGCTTGTAATGAAAAATTCTATGATCATTATATATATGAAGAAATTTTTTACTTAAATGGTAGTGGATGAGGATTTATTATAAATTAGATTCCAGGATTGGAATAAGTGAGAAATTATATCCCATGTTAATATATTATAGTTGAATAACATTTACGAAGTAGTGAATCACAATCTCATATCTAAGAGCTATATAGAGGAGGATAATAAAGGTGGTATCTTGGGTTTTTCAGTATTATTTAGACATATGATATATGAGGGTAGAAATTATCTCTATGAAAATGTTATCTAGAGAATTGGGAAGTAGAGTGGATTAGTGGAATGATCAGTTACTCCAGACCATACTCGAGTGATTTTCCACTGGTGTAGTTGGTAGGGGAACACTTTTAAACAATTTCCCTGACCACTAGTGGAGTGGTAATCATACATAAATATGGGAAATATACATAGGTTCTATTAGAAATTGAGACATATAGTTACTGTTAGAAGATATAGGATGTACTATACTATAGGAAGGGTGATGTTTTCAACAAATCAATCTAGAAGATAAAGTTATACTGGTCATTGTAGTAGAGGTACTAGATGAGGTATGTATTGTAATGTTCCCTAAAACTGGAGGAGTGTTGTTTCTCAATGAGCTCCAACTACATTACAGTGTAGAGGGACATGAATTTCACATGTTATTCACCCTAGATATATATATAGTGAGGCTGGAAAATTTTGAATGAGATATACTATTCTATAGAATCTATATTATATAATTCCTTATTTGATATTATTCCTCTCAATACATTATTTCAAGAAATATTTTGACTAGTTTAGGACTAGTGGTGGAGTGTGTAAACATGGTTTTGATGGTATATTCACTATTTAGAGTATGATCTAGAGACTCCAATATATGTACGGGGTGTTTTCTTGATGATGGGGAGTATCGTTTCATTTGGGATCATTAAATCCGATACTTGTTAGGAATTGACATGACTTTGGGTATAGGATATTTAGTATCACACTGATCCCATATTGATTATTTCCATTGGAGTGTTGATTTTAATGTCTCATATGGCTGAAAATGACATTCAAAATTTATTGTGGGATATCGTATCTCTCTGATCAGGGACAATCACTTAAGATCTATGAGATCCCATAGCCTGAAATGATGCTCCACTACCCAATTATGGAGTTGTAATGCGTGATCTCTTTCCACCTACATTGGACAGGTCACATGATATGTTTCTTGATGACTTCAATTGTTTTCTATATGAGAGAGAGGTGTAATTTACACTTCTAAACATGTTATAAACTAATACATATTCAATATCACCATATAAAATTGTAGCCACATAGCCTTAAGAGCACCTGAAATATCTAGCGGATTTAAAGGATAGGCGGTTTATTGGGCTGAGGACATCACTTTGGGGATCTACATTGTTTTTTAGGAATGATGACCAGAATATATACTTGTGTGGTGATTACTAGATGTTGAACATGAAGACATTGATGAACTCATATAATATTTTCCATATTGAATAATTGTTTGACCATTCGAGGGGATCTTGTTTATTGTCAAAGAGATACATGATATTTGGCTATAATAATTTGAGAGTTTATACTTTAGATATACCATGGACTATATTCAAAAGTGAATATGGAATGTATGTGTTAATCATATATCCATTTGAGTTGATGAATTAACCAAATTTTTGTGGCCTTGATGAATATACATTTTTACAGTTTGAAATCAACTTTGGAAACATTTTTTATAAAACATTTCCTTGGATGAAAATAGATTTCTTAGTAATGAGTAAAGGAAGATAGATTTTCCTAAAAACATTTTCTAATTTTTTTTACCATAATGAGTTGAAAATATATATCCTTATATATAAATAAATTGAACACCCAAATTATGATAAAATTGATGAATTTATTTACAGTTTTTTTCACATTAAATTATCATCAAAGACAAAAGCGTAAATAATCTTAATAATAATGAAATTGTAACAGAGTACTCAAACAATAATTGTAACATTGAAACTATGAACCCCATAATAGATAGATACCTAAATTTTTAATTAAATACCCATAGATATATTTTTATGAATATTAAAATGAATTCATTTTTAGTAAAAACACCACACACAAAATTATGTTGTGAATATGGAACATATCTCACCGAAATTACCGTTACATTAGAATACCCTTACATTATGTTTGACAAGTCAGATATGACTTTATTATCTTGAATATAAAACTTATGAAAATAATTTTCATTCATAAAGAACAATTTTAAATTTTTATATTACTTTTTATTCTCTTATTATGATTTTATAAAGGACTAATTATTAAATTAAATTTATGTCCTATGTTTTCACAATATTCGGCTTGTGTATCCAAAACGACATTGGTTTCTTGAAAATGATGAATGGTGAAATTATTTTAATTTATCTAGAATAATAATAATGAAACAATAACATTTAGTATAGATTAATTATAATTTTTTAATCCATCATGATGTATGGTTTTGGAAAAAACAATGAATTTACCATATTGTAGACGGTAGGTCATACATCTGCTTGAGTAGCATTTCCATTATTTCAATGATAATTATGGAAGGAAAATTTGTAATATTTTATCAATCTAGAATTTAAATAGTACAAATTAAAACATATTATTTAAATATATATATTTATTTTTTCATTATGCTAAAAATTAAAAATCACCTCACTTCGTGGTGGATATAGTGCACACGTTTATAAACGATGTTACAATTTTTGTAAATGAGTAAAAAAGTAATGAGAAATTGATACATTATATTTATATATTGATATATATTTCATTAATATCATAATTATTTCATTTAAATTACATATAATTAATATATTTACCCTTATTAATATACATGTACCACATTAATGAAGAACATCATTTCACATATTGATGAAGATGTATGTTGCACATATGGGAAACGTTATCATAACCCATATATAATGGAAATTAAAATTTTATATATGATATAATGAATCTATAGGCATAATAATGTTATAAATATAATATATAACCTTTGTATCCATCGTCACACTTAACCAGGAGTTAGGGTAATGGAAAAAATGAATGACATCATTTCATGAGGAAATTTTCCATTGTACACATGAAAGATTATTTGATAAACAAATTTGGAAGTGTAACATCCCCAAACTGGGAGACACTAAATCAGATCCCAAAGCCAAGTCACCAAATTACATCTAGCAGGTATCCGCAAATGCAAGATTCTCCCAACTAGCAGTGATTATCTAATGGATCATGATGGGAGACTGTATCTTCTTTATCATAGTCAGACATTATTGAAAAAATATTAAATAAAGAAATAATAAACCATAAAAATACAAATCTATTGCAAAAAATTTCTCAAAACATGGTAAAATCCCACAAAAAAATGGTGTATATGTAATGTCATGTTGTACAGTTACATGTGTATGAAATACCAAAAAATAAATATAAAAAATGAATATAAAAAATTGGTCCTAAATATAAGTCTAGATCCCTCATCCATTAATACCAAACATCCAAATCAACTATCTAGCATAGGGAATTTACATTGTACTAACATGCAACCATGACATATACAATGAAACACAACGGAAACCAGAGCCTGGTGTGAGTATTTCTCATTAATTCACCACCAACTATGTCTAAAAAATATATAATTCCAAAAAATATATATTATTTATTAACTAGATGAATAATGTGATATGCAACATAATAAACGAGTGACATTAATCAGAAATAATCACCTATACCATTTTCTACATTTTCTCATGGGAAATAAATCTTTTCAAATTACATTACATCCCAATCCACCCACATAAGTAATAAATAAGAAAGAGAATCATGTTTCGTACATCACTGGGAAAAACCTTTCAAAAAAATACATATTACCTACCTTAATTCCCTAGTTATTGTACTCTAATCATAGTAAATTATTCTGGGTAAAGGGGAACATTCCAACTGTGAAATAGATGCATTGAAGTAATGGGGCTTCCATCATTTGTCCTGACAAATCCTTGTTCATATATCATTGTTTTCAGTTCCACACACATAGCATCAATCCATGTGAAGATGATTCTTTAATCATTTAACACATATAACAATTCAAAAATCATTCTCATTCAACACACATCCAATTTAAAATTCGATGATAGTTAAATACCTCAATCATCATCAAGCCATAACCCATTAAAAACATTTTCCACGTATATTTCATGACTCATTAACACCTTATCATTGTACCGAACTCTCCTTATGTCCACTTAATTAATTAAACAAAATTAAATTAAATTTCATTTATACATTTATGTTAGCAAATGAAACACAAATCTCATAGTTTTTCATTAATAAAAACATGTTAAAATGCTAAAACTAACTATAATAAGTATTACCAATTAGACCCTTCAAATTAACATTCAATTCCCAAAAACAACTTTCTTGAATTTGGAACCCCTTATATTTGGCCTATTTCATGGTCATATCAAACTAAAATCCTTTGGTATCGATCATGAGGGGTTTAATTCATTAATTAACCAACTAAAACAACAATTTTTTCATAAAAACCCAATATAAATTTCAATGGAACCAATTCACTACAACATAAAAATAAAAAAAATCAAAAATACCATGGGATATAACTTATATACCACCTACCTTGATTCCAATGAATAATTATGGATTAACAATAGACATTGATTCAGAAACAAACAACCTTTGATGTCTCAACATAGGATATTATGAAAAAATATGGTTTAGGGTTTCATATGAGTGAGAAGAGATATACAATCCCTAATCCAACTAATATTAGGAAGATGGGTGTTCTACTCACCCATAGCTTGGATATTCACCAAATGATTCTACTATTAGATTTTAAATGAAGAAGATCAGTACTTGGGAAGCTTGGGCGGACATGGTTAGTCACTCTTATTGCTGGAGGATAAATGGAAGATAAATCTAGTGAGGTTTCATAAGTCTAGAGTGGGAATAAATCTGAAAACCCACATTTCTATGTGTGCATGAATTGGTTTAATGGTTGAAAAATAGTTCCCCTACCTTGCACTAAACATTATCTTAGAGGATTCCCAGTCTCACGAGTTCCTACAGATCCCACATAGATTGAAAAACAATGTGATTATCATGTGGTATTTCACTATACATTCCATCAAAAATTTTCCCTTCCACATTTCCTTGATTCATCAAAATTCACTTAACACCTCCTATAAAGTATGGTTAGGTTTCACAGTTACAAATAATCACTTTACAACCAGGAAAAATAAATTTGAGGGCCCTGTTATCCCATTATTCATGTCTCTTCCCACAAGAACAGCATAAATACTCCTTATTAACTTAGGAAACATATCAACAACCAAAATAATGTGATCTAATCCAAAAATGGAATAGTAACATATCATTAACATGTTTAGGATATTACAACCTCCCCACCTTATACAAGCTCATCCTTGAGACCATTCACACAAATAACTATGTTTCTGATGTCAAATGATTTTTCATGTGAGACCACAAGTCTATCTCCCTCTCCCATGTATCTTCCAAAATATTATTATGCCTCCATAACACTCTATCAAATTTCATAATATTTCCACAAAAGACATTCTCAATACGATCCACTATACAAAATTGACTCTCGTTGAATGATGCATCAACCCCAACATCAACATTATCAATATAAATAACATTATATAGGTCACTGTGATTATAATGATGCTATAAAACATTAAAAAATCACTCATTTAACTATACCACAATGGATGATCCAATTAGTACAACATTAGTCCAATCAACTAGATAATCACAAATATCCCCACATATTGTGGTTCCAACCTACTATATTTCTATGTCTATGAGTGAACAAATAGTGGTGACATATGAAGAAGAAAAAAATCACCCACCAGAAACTCAATAGGTAATTGATGAAGGTCCGTATAAGAATTCTTCCAACATTTAGCTATATTCAAACATTAACGAATCAAGAGTACTTGTTCTGACCTATCATACATCATTATCCATCAAAAAAATATAATTCCATACCCTTCATCCAATGTAACAGATATATACATGGCCTACCAAAGTTCAACTCATACTGTGGATTTGGAATCATCTCATAGAAACTATTTTTATTAATGAACTCAACAAGCACCATTTCATCTCCAATGATCTGAAACTATAGTCAACTTCAACACATACATCTTGACTATAACTATAACATTAAACTAACCCAACTATTCTATATTTAAGGTATCTAGAATTTGTAATAAATGTTCTACCTTTGTCCAACAATCCATAACTACCATGATCACATTATTATTCTATGTAAATTTTGGAATAACCACCCCAAATACATTATCCCATCATCCCATTTCCATTTTGGAATGGTAAATGGTTATAACAATCCACCATATTACTAATGCATTGCCTTCACCTTCTCATAGGGGTAGCATCACATCAAGAAAATATTAAACACTTTATAAAATTGAGGCCACCAAAAATGTCTATGAATTTCATGATATGTTTTGGTTAAAATCGGATTTACAGCAAACTAAAATTCATGGAACACTTGAATAAACTATTCCCACATAGAAGTAGGTGAATCAGTATGGCCAAAAAGTAAAATTATATCATCATAAATAAATTCCAATCCAATAGTTGACTCAACACATTCCATTATTTCCCTCAAGGGAAAACATACTACATATTCATTCTAACTCTCTTGGATCCTTTTCAGAATCAGGGACTCAATATCGAAGGATGTCATAGACATATTACCTTGTCGATACACAATATCTAGACTAATCAGAGTAAAAAATTCCATTTTAATCCACTCATAAATGGATAAATGAACTACTATATTATGATAAATTTTTCTCAAATAATCCACACCGCTAATACTTTTTTGTTTCTATTAACAAAATAAAAATTGATGCAATTCATATAATTAAACAATCTTCACTACTGAATATTAAAATAAAACATAGAGTATACGTATTTTACGCTTTTATGATCGATATACAAAGTAGAAGTACCTCATACCAAATTATTCCCAAACATTTAAATTAATAAACCACCATGACCAATTCAAGGTCATTCATAGTGTAATTGTATTCATTATTCCTATTCTATATTGACTGATAAAAAAAGATGATCATCGAACATCAAATCTTCCCAAAAACTAATACTTGATACCAGACATAACATGGTTTACTCCTTAACTATATTCGGTAATATATGAATAGGTGTGGTAGTTAACAAGTTATCTAACTCTTAGAATTTATTATCTCATGTCCCAAAACATTCGATCATGATTACGTTTTCAGTCAATCCATTGTGTGATTCTTAAAAAAATGAAATTTATTAGATTAAAAATCAATAATAGTCCACCAATCCCCAAAAACCTCTTACATCCAAAACATTATTGTTAAATTTCCATGATACAACACCATTCACTTTATTTGGTCCTGTAGACACACCATACTCCGAGAATATGATAACCCTAAAATGTACCTTGTCAATCTGAAAATTAATTTTAGATATATTTTTTATTTAATATTATCTCAAAATGTACATAGGATGATGTTAAGATGAATATAATGATTTTATTCATCCTTGGATTACAATAAAATTTTATATATAATAACAAATTAAAATTGTTCCATTATTGGTAAAATATTTGGTTCATCAGGGATATAAACCCTTCTTGAGAGTTAGTCAAACTAAATTACATCATAATAAACTCATAAGACTAGTACCACCTCCTGAATGTCATCAAAAGTATATCAGATGTGTCACCATTAGTTGATGATACCCTGATCTGATGTAGATTTTTAGAACACGGAATGACCTCGTATCTGGTCAAAATAACAACTCTCTGGGGAAGAGGGTATCAATTATTCACTATCATTAAATTAATCCTTCGATAATCAATTCACAACTGCAATATACCATCATCCTTGATGGAAAAAACTATAGATCCCCAAGATGATGTTCTTGGATAAATAAACCCCTAGTTCTCTAGTTCCTACAACTATGTTTTATGTTCCTAGAGTTATGCCAGTGGTATAATATATGGTCTAATAAAAATGGGTTCCATTCCATTTATGAAATCTATCATGATCACAACATCTATATTGGGTGGAAGCTATGAGAATTCATAAGTAAACAATTTATGAATCAAATCCTCAATGGGAGGAATGTCGGGCCTCTCGAAACACACATCAAAAAGCATAATTCAACTAACTATATTAGTGAGTTTACCAATCTATAGATAGATTGGACTTGGTGACCTTCTGGGATATCCCATTCCCTATGATGTAGCTAATTATTTCTCATCAGGGTTGTAAAAATATCCGAATTGTTGTAAAAATATATATGTTCCTAGTACAACCATATCCAATCGATCAACAATATTATATTAAAATATAACACCTCATTAATAAAAAAGTATCACATAAATTGGTACCCACCATCGTCATTGGAACACTGTATACATTTCCATATATTTTCTACTCATATCCCTAATGATGTATCAATATTAATAACCCAATTATATACTCCACCTTTAACAATGACACAGTAAAAAATGAGAAGATATAAATGATTTTGAATAACCTATACCAAATAAAGAACTATAATGTGTGGATGCTAAAAGATGAACACAATGAACAATCAATGGACTAGACATTACACCTACATGTGTAGGAAGAAATTCGTGAGTCTGACAAACCCCTATTCCCTAGGGTATAGTATTTGTTCCCAGAGAATTACTACACAATGGATATAGATTCACCAACCAAATAGAACCACATCAACCTCCTCAACGGGTATGACATGTAGAAATCAAACTACTTTCGAAATAGGGGGTAACTGACACCCATCCTAGACTCTTCAGTAGCCTTGATCCTCCATCGCATCCCCTCTGTCAAGTGTTCATTATGAAATATACATATTCACTATCCAGTTGCACACTTGAAACTCATATATTAGCTGGGGAAATTATCCATGCATGTGTACTAACCAAATGTATTTAAAAACACATGGTAACCACCCTTATATTTTAATATCCTTCCTTGTATACTCGGAAATCCACCACATTGTTGAAGACACTAAAAAACATTCATACCATTAAAAGTATCTCCACTCAAATGTGAATCTAGAATAACATGTCCACCATCATAATCCTCCTATAAGATACCCTCTATGATATGGGCAAGATCAACCACCTCCACAAACCAATTTAATTGATTGATTTTCACCTAAGAGTTTGTATCATGTTTATGTCCTTCCTGAAGTCAACTTATTGTAGCATCCTCATCCCATGAAAATGTAGTAACACTGAGTTTAATGTCAGTGATGTGATAGTCAAAATTTACCACGATAATAGTCCCATTAGTCAACTAAATATAATCGTAATCCATATATTTTCATAAGGTCTTCACATAGAAATGTTCCAAAAAAAATTCTGGAAGACTTTCCACAACATACAATCCATCTACAGAGATAGAACTAGAATATACCAACAATGCTTTGTCGGTCCCCACATCATTTAATATCTTAACTTGACTCTATTATAGGTATGATTTTCAATGTGATACAAAATCATCTATATTGGAAAATATCTTTAATTATTAATCCCTAGGTCATATCCCCAATGGAATATATTGGAGGGTGATACAAATGATACTCGCAGGATAGATCAAACATACAATGAACAACCTTCCATTGGTCTAATACCTTCATCTAAAAAAAGTGTTATATTTTCTCAATGAACTATTCTTCCTCTCAGTTACCCTAGGTGATTATATTTCATTCTCAACTTTTGGTGGATCATTCTTATTGACATCCTCTTCTCACCCGACTCGAAAATGTCATCACAATAGAATTTTCTATAATGCATAACCTGCATCACAAAACACATAATCTAATGATTCCATAGTTTCCAAAAAATAAATCTATATAATATCCTCAAACAACTCATGTTACATATACAATAATAGTTGACATAGTCTCATTTCCACCCTCACCCTTATCCAATGTTACCATGGGTCATGGCTAATAGGGTGTACCCAACAAACCCAACACAATATATTTTCATATAACTTCCTTTTTATCCTTTTCACATAAACAACTTTAATCATTTAGTTTTGGGATCCTGTAAGTATTTAAAACATATTACATCCAATTTTTAAACCCATTTATAACCATTCAATATGAAATATCATTCAACTATTTCCTCTCATTAATTCCATTTACCCATTTGAGGAATCCTTATTATATGACAATTATCTTAAATTTTAATAAAAAATAAAATTCATACCATCCCTCATTTATCACATACATTCCCCATTCGTTCCAACCATGATTCTGGCCTTATATGTCTATATTTCCATAACATGATACATTTATGAACAACCCCATTCAACTACCTCAATGTGAAAAGTATTATAAAATAGTTACAATATAAAGAAAGTACATCACAAAATAGTGAAATATAATTCAATCACGACAACATACTTCATGAATAATAATCCCACCCAGGTTAGTTAGGTTTTACCTAATACATGGGTTAGCTAATTCACAAAATGTTCATGTTCGAATACCCAAAATATAATAGTTTTTAACAATGCAAGATATTGGGATTTATTTAGATTAATTTATATTTTCTATATTTTTAATTTCACATGACATTTGAAATAGTTATATATATATATATTGTAAAAGTAATTCCAAAATTATATTCACAAACACTACCAGATATTCATGAGCTACACACTGACAGCATGACTTGTGCTACAAGCAACAATCACTTGGCGTATGATGCCAGAGACACAAATTTTCAATAATATATATATATATATATATATATATAATTAAATGATATATGTATAGCATACCCATTAAATTTTTTATTGGAATATTAATAACAACATTCAAAAAAATTAATAATAGTTTTATATAAATAAATCATATTAAAAATGAAATATAAATTTTTTGTATAGTCATTTTATGTTTAAAAACCAATTTTCTTGAATGAAACAACATTAAAAATTAATGTAATATTTTACACATTTGTAAATTTAAAATTATCAAATAAAACTAATTTTTAATTCATATCATGGAAATTATCCTATGGTAAATTTCTGGATTTCTCTATAAAGCATCGTGTTTTGATGAATAGTGAGAAATATTGTTTTTTTGTTAAAAATTTTTAATTTTTTTAATTAATTTTCAAATTAATGTGATATTATAAAGATATTTTTAGGTTAAATTAGATAAATATTATGTATATAGAAAAATAATTCATTATAATCAATATTACTTAGAAACTAAATATAAAATCTTAATAATATTTTGATATATTTCCTTATTTAAAACCTCTTTATTTCCTCATGTCTATGGGATTAAATATAATCATAATTTTTTACAATCTATAAATTGATTTTAAAAATTAATAAATAAACCATTTTATTCAGTAAAATATTTAGGGTCTACAAAAACCATATTGCATTTTGACCCAAATGATCAAGTAAAAGTGATTAAAATTAATGACATTGATTAAGGCCAAATTAAACTTATTTAAAGACTAAACCATAAAATTAATGTCCCAAATCACCAAACCTATAATAACCCGACCTTAAAGCATTACATAGTCATGAATTAAATGAATAATTCACATTGAGGATCTTTTCAGGTTTATTGTTTTGGAGAATTAGGACATAACTATTACATATCAATGATTACAAAGTAGACACATCTACTCAGATTCCATTTTTTTCACAAAATAAAAACTCTTGAACAAAAGAGTCATTTATAGTTCCATGTTTTAGATAGAATTACATTTCCTTGATCCCATCCATGACCCTATTCAACATTATGTCATATGAAAAACATTTCAAAAACATGGGACGAGCATAAAAATATCAGTAAGGGATATAAAACAAGGGAAGAAAACATTAGATCATCAATATATACATAACATAAGCTTTTTAACATACCTCATGAAATCTTAAGATATTTGAAATACACATTGATATCATAAGACATAATTGTAACATGAGGCATTCATAACAACCTTACGTAGGGAGTAACCCTCATGGTTATGTTTGGAATACCCATCACAGTATATTCCATAAATCTCTTCAAGGAAAACATTGTGTTTAACTCCTTCACATTACTCAACGCATTGGAGTGCTATCTTGGGACCACCTGCCCTTATTTTATCATAGAACCAACGACTTTATAAACAATTCCCAAGAACCATAACATAATCGTATAACATAAAACATGCATAAATGAAACATAACATTTCCATATTTCAATCACAAGATATCAATACCGAAAATTTATATAATAAAAACATTTTTAAAACATTTTTAAATACCAAAATAAAATAAAATTAAAACATGGTATTTTTTTCATTAAAAAATCTTATGGCTTGTAGAAGAAACTAAAAGTTAAATAATAGTAACAGCAGTGGAGAAGTCGTCGTCACCACATACGTAAGGCAAAAATATTCCCATTATTGTTTAGTAAAACGCTTAGTGTAAAAATATTCCTTTTGAATGATATTAAAAGTAAAAAGGATTTTATACACCATAAAAAATAATGTCGTGTATAAATCTAAAGATGCCTCAATGAAAGGAGATTGAGACGAAGTCCCATACAAAGACCGTGTCCATAGATTATGGATAAATCAATTAACTAAATATGTGTGAAAAATATAAATACACTCAATATAAGTGGATATCGAGTGTAAAACATTATATGGACATCCACACATATTCATTGCACGACATAACCAAGAAGTATAGGCTTAACCCAAGGAATTAAAATTGGGTTAAGAAGATCCCTTACAGAATTTGACAGCCTAACAACGTCACTTTAAAATTCAGAAAATGATTTCATGAGAGACAAAAAGAGTATCTTATCAAATGGAAAATAAATTTACAATAATCGGGATATATAAGAACAAATCCCAACATAATTAGATGTAAATTAAAAGACCTAACAAAAATAAGTCTTTTAAAAATAAGAGGGTGATAGGTTCCCTTACCGATTTGGGTAACTTTCTAAACGTACACCCCATGAAAGAAGGGTCATAAAATGAAGATGTAAATACCCTTAAATTAAATTATATTACACAAAGAATAAAATCATGGGCATTAAATTCACAATTCTAATGGAAATAGTAGAAAATGTCGCATTAATCTCACGGGAATAAAATGTGAGATAAAAACCCCTTACCTTGTTGTAATCAATCGAGTTGTATGAACAAAAGATAATAAACTTCAAAATAATCAAATAATATCATGAATATAAATAGAATCATGATAATATATATAAATTGGCATTACACAATAAACCACATGAAACAAATAAGTGGCGAACAATTGAAATCTCAGGGAATTAAAACTGAGATAAAAAATCCCCTTACCTCAAGTCTGACTTGTGTTGTTCTTTCATTATATTCATGAATAATAAACATTGGTAAATTTATAATTTCTATGTAATTAATATAATTTTTATTATTAAATTCATATCACATATTATCAAGTTATAATAATTAGTTAATTATGTGAGTTCATATCATACGTTTTGTCGATGTTCGGTACAGGAGTCAAAAATAAACTTGTTTGAAGAGAATTGTCCATGTAGTTATAAGTACATAATCTCAGGAATGGAGTTAATGATTTAAATATAATATATATCCAGTATATCTGTATTTAATAATATTCCATAATCTTTGGTGATATGAAATTAAATTTACCGTTCATGGAGACGGTAGGCCATACGTACGCATGAATGCTACTTTCATTTTTTTGTCATATTAATGGGCTTTAAAACTAAATGAGACACATATATATTATAATTACATTATAATATATATGATATATAGGTAACATAAGTTCATTGATTTTATTCTTTATAAATTCCATGTTTGGCATGAATGAGTCACATCACTTGAGGGGGCAGTTGTCCACACTTACTCATAAGAAATTATCACATTTTTAAAACATGTAAATAATAAAGAAAAATATAAAATACAGAAACATTGAGAGGACATAAATATAATATATATCATTTGTAAATATAGTTCCATCATAAAGGCCCCCGTGAGAGGTGTTAATAGAATATTGAACAATCATCATTTCGTGAGTCAATAATTTTCCACCCACAAAATTAGTATGTTCTTTAACCATTAGATGGAGGTGTGTGTAAGTGTAGGTAGAATCCTTATCATAAAAATATCATAGTACAATGAGGATAAAATTGTTATTATGGGATCAACTAATAAGAAGATAGTTGTGAGTGAAGAAAAAAAAATAAAAGAAAGAAACTCTAGAGAAGACATTACCTCTAGATCAGGTAACTCTTTTTGATTTGAACCAAAGACATCCTTGGGAAGACTTCGGCCCAAAGTGAGGATTCTAGGAGTGATATAGGGATGTGGAGAGATAATAAATGATGAGGAGGGACGATCCAAGGGCTTGATTGGTGTGGGTAAGGTGGTAGAGGTGGGGGCCTTCTATAAGAGGGAGGAGTGTCACTTTTGGAATGTCTTGAAATGTATCTTTATTATAAAATGGTTTTCGGATTTTAAAGGACCCAAAATGATATATTTAGAGGATAAGGTGATACGGGATCAATATACACCCATACAATAGGTTTTTGTCAAGTGTAAGTCTTTAAATTTAATTTATCTTTTCATTTTATTTAAATTGTTCATTAATGAGGTAATCACTACATCATCATGGAGTCATAAATAAATAAATTTATTTAATTTTTAAAAATTATAAAATAATACCATGATGTAGAAAATCATTTAGCTTTACAATGAATATTTATTTTCTAATATACCATTTATATAAACAAAATTAAATTTTTTTTACTTAGGATATACAAACCATTGTAATGTTTCTCTTCTTTTTAAACAAATAATTTCATAAATGTCACTATCACACCCATGTGACTCCATGGGCCATAAAGTTCGTTTAAAATATTCCCATGTTCTTACATGGCTCAAAAAAGAGTTTCTGGACACATGTTGAGGCCATTTTATATTATTATGATATTATTTTATTACCCATAACAATCTGATTACTAATTAATCACTATAATTAAAGATAATTACCGTTGTTGCTATTCATAATTTATAAAAGAAAAAAGGACTTAATTACATAATTTGGACCTTATAAATCCAAATATGGAATCCATTTTACCAAAATCCAATCACAGAAATTTCATTAACTAATATAAAAATAATTCCAGTTGTCACAACCAATGATGGGTTTTTAAGAAGTAAAATATATCAAAAGACTGAAATGTTTTTACATCAAATTGAACAGTGAAATTACATCCAATGAACAAAACATTATGATGTGATAAAAACATAATTTAATTAAACATTAAAACAATTTAAAAGGAAAAAATAACTATATAATTAAGTATGATGAAAAGGTTGTTTTGAAGTAAAATGCGGTATTTTTCACTATTCATTAAAAATGAACATTTGTTAGAAAAATACCAAAAATTTATCCAATGTAAATTTCATATTCAAAATTCAAAAATAATGAACATTTTACCAAATTGAAAACATATAAGTTTAATTAATTAATTTTATAATTAATTCCCGCTGTCAAAACAATTAGTGTGTTTTTAAGAAACAATATTTATCAAAAGATTGACACGTGTTTATGTTTAATTTCAAAGTGAGTTTAATTAAGATGAACATCATTGAATTAAATATTAAGAATATATTCTAATTACACATTAAATCCAATTAAAAAGATAATCTAACCATATAAATAAATTGTATTTAAAGGATGTTTTAAATTAACATGCATTATATTTCATAATTCATTAAAAATGAACATTATCGAAAAAATAACAAAAATTTACTAAAAGTAAATTTTGATTTCCTGATTCTATAGAAGGATTTTATTTTTTCAAATATAACATATAAATTTGAAAAATGTAGTTTTAAAAAGGGTTCGCCATCAAAAGGCGGTTAATCGAACTTTTAAAGAATATTAGAATATTTATTCTTAAAACTTGATTCATTCGCATGTTAAGCCTCTAACATTTATTCGATAAATGTAATATTATTTAACAAACATATATAATCACTTTTTACTTAGTTTTTTTCACTCCCTCCATTACAACGGCTTGGCATTTACTACCATATACAATAATATTATTATATTATTAGTGTAAATCTAAGATTTCAATGAAACTCGATGTTGCGTTTTCGGTACGCCATAAAACATAGCATTCAATTTAATGTAATATTAACATTTAATTCACAAATTTTAATAAATATGAAAATTTGATATTCTTTATTTACCTGGGATGTTACATCCTTCCCCCCTATTGGGAATTGTGTCCTCGTTATTTTAAAATTGGACTCGGAATCTTCCAAGAAATCCCCACATCGAGAAAGGAGTCAATATAACTATAAAATTAAATGAAAGAAAGAGAAGTAAAATTGTCACCTGAGATAAGAAATACTAGGATCCCATGAAAACATGGATTTGGAGGAGAAACAAAGGGTTATGTTCAGATGCAGAGGGATAGAAAACAAGATTAGAAAAATGTTAACAACATGAAAACCATAAATTTGTGATGGGTTAAACGGTATTTGATTCCCTAGTAGGAAAAGTTACTAGAAAAAGTTTTTTTTTGTTACATTTCATTGAGGAATTTATTTATGAGATTAACTAAAATATAAGAAATCCTACTTACTTGTCATGTAGACTTTCATCTCTTACTACATTTCGAACAAAAACTAATTTTTCTACAAAAGATGAGTATTTAGAATGACTTATTCACATTAAGATTTATATAATCAACTTCTGGAGAATCCCCTAATCTATAAAATATGAACTCTATATTTCCCATGTCTTTAGACCTTATCAAAAACCAAAATTGTTAGTACAAGAACAGATAATTTGAAAAAGGATAATTCTTTATAAAAAGAAATATTACTCTTAATCTCCAAAATTAAACAAAAATAATCATAGATTCAATAATGACCATTAAATAAAAATCTATCCAAAAAATTATTCAGAGTAATCCAAACTACGATTGAAATCCAAATCTATGAAGGATTTTGTAACACCCCAGGTAAATAAAGAATATGACATTTCATATTTATCCATATTTGTGAATAAAATATTTAAATGACTTTAATGGGGACGTTATGCTCGATGGCGTACCCAACACGCAACAACGAGTTTCTTGGGAATCTTACGTTGCACTCTAATAATAAAATAATATTATTTTAAATGGTAGTTAACATGTAGCCGTTGTAATGGCGGGAATGGATAAAAATAACTAAAATATGATTATATATGTTTTTTGAATGTTTTTACATTTATCCAATAAAAGATAAAGGCTTAAAATACGGAAAGAATTCAATTTTAGGCGTATATGCCCTAGTTTTCACTAAAGGTTCACTTATAACCTTTTGATGTTGAACCATCATTAAATATAGTTTTGATCACTCTTATACATTATTTTGTACCAAATAAAACTCTTCTTTAGAATCAGGACATCAAATTTTACTTTGTGTAATTTTTTGAAATTTTTCCGATAAAGTTCTTTTTTTAATGAATAGTGTAAAATGTTGTATTTTAATTCAAAACCT
Organism: Viscum album; assembly: GCA_963277665.1. Taxonomy (NCBI): domain Eukaryota; kingdom Viridiplantae; phylum Streptophyta; class Magnoliopsida; order Santalales; family Viscaceae; genus Viscum; species Viscum album. The sequence goes on along the minus strand of OY728121.1, from coordinate 195,000,703 downwards.
CTTTTTAATCTAATTTATTTATATGATTATATAATATTTTTAATTGGTTTTAAATTGAAATTAGAAAATATTTTTACCATTAAATCCAATAGTGGTCGTTGGAATTAATTTCAATTTGAAAACAGACTTAAACTAGTGTCAATCTTTTGATACTTATTGTTTTATAAAAACACGCTATTTGCTCTGACAGCGGGAATTAATTATTAAATTAATTAATGTGACTAATATGTATATAATTTTGTAAAAAGGACTTCATTTTTTGAATTCGGAATATCAAATATAGCTTAGGGTGAAGTTTTGGTATTTTTCTGAAAAACTCCAATTTTTGATGAACAGTGAAACCACTAAGTGGTAATCAAGCAAACTGATTTTTCAGTTAAATGAAAGTTTACCACTAATGTGTATTGAATTTTGAAAATCAGACATACATGGTTGTCATTAGTTTGTAAAATTTGGTTCAATGGGATGAAAATAATTTGTTGGTGAATAGTAACTTATTAAGTTCTTAATCGCGATTAGTGGTAATTAGGGTAGTTTAAGGTATAAATAATGATTTAATAATATAAAATGACCTAGACACATGTCCCAACCTTATTGGTTGTGTCATGGCCGACCAAGAGAAGCCATGGGTCAACTTGGGGACCCCATGGAGACACTTTGGTTGGGAAATGACATAAATAACTTTTTATTTAATGTAAAAGTAAAATTGACACAAACATGATATGTTTTACTAACACAATTTTTAAGTGGGATTATAAAGATCAGATTTTTGATTATAAATAGTAATTGGAAAGCTAAAAAGACTTCCTAAATCATAGTAGTTTTTTTATAATTTTTAGACATTAAATAAATTAAATTATTTATGACATAATAATGATGCAGCGATGACATCATTATTTGACGATTTAAATAAAATGGAAAGATAATGTAAAATATACAACCTACACATGGCCAAAACCAATTGGATGAGTGGATTTTAAAGCCTTGTCACCTTATACACGAATTCTATAAATGTGGGACCTTTTAAAACCGAAAAACATTTTCAAATAAAGTAATATTTCTTTACTTTCCAAAAGTGACCCTCCTCTCCTCTTATAAAAGGCCCCCACCTCTACCTCATTTCACACACTCCTCAAGCCTTTGGCTCGGCCAACCCCTGCCCATTTACTCCCTCCACATCCCTCTCCTAATCCTAGAGGATTCCCTTTGGGCAGAATCCTTTCGAAGGAAGCCTTTAGGCTCAAATCAAAAGGAGTTACACTTTTAAAGGTAATTCATTCTCTCATGTTCATTTGTTTTATTTTGTTTATCCAACCCCCTAAACTTTTTTTATTTACTTATTTTGTAACAAAACCAGTATCTTAAATATACTAGGATGTTGTTACAAGATTTATTCGAGCTACACTCTCACAAAACTACATCAAATGGTTAAAGAACATATGGTTTCCGTGGATGGCGAAATTCTGCCTCCCGAAACGATGATTGTTCAATACTCATTTAACACCTTCAAAGGTGGCCATTATGATGTCACTATTTTTATATATGATATATAATATGTTTATGTTTTACTTGTGCTTCTTTATTTTTCATTTGTGTCTTACCTTTATGGTTTCCATTATGGGTATATGCGATATCTTCATTTTAGGAAGTGCGGACTACCGCCCCCTCAAAGTGATGTGATTCGTTAATGCCATATGTGGGACGTATAAAGGATGGATTTAATGTTATTATATATGATGTTATACTGGAATTATTATTTACCTCTATATCATTATTATTTCTTTCCATTAAAGTATGAGATTGAAATGAAAATAGCGTTCATGCGTACGTATGGCTTACCGTCTCCATGAACGGTGCATTTCATTTCTTATCCCCAAATGTAATGTACTATTATAAGTACATATATATAATGGATATATATGATTTATGATACAGCTAAATTATTAATATAATTCTGGAATTAATATATACATTCCTCTCATATAGTTTTAATTCCATTAATACGACATAGAAATGAAAGTAGTGTTCATGCGTACGTACGGCTTACCGTCTCCATGAACGGTGCATTTCATTTCTTTCCTCTAAATGATTATGTGATTTTATAAATACATGTATATGCTGGATATATATGATATATATGATATCCAAATCAGGAATTTCATTTTTGGATATGAAGAACCTTTGACCACACGAACAACATGTAATTGTAAGAAGTCCACTTTCGACTTAAGAACCAAATATCGACAAAACAAACATGATTAACTTAAATGATTAAATAATGTTTATAACATGGTAATAAGTGATATAAAAGGAATAATGAACTTTAAAAAGGTTCTTAAGGAAGTATAAATTAACTCAAGTTTATTATTCAGGAGATTAAAGCATGATCGAGTCAAGTTGGACCCGAGGTAAGGGATCCTACAACTCTCATTCTTTTTAAGTACACTCTTTTATGTCATTTCTTTTAAGCTCATATTTCTTATGATTGGGATGTTATTTTATATTACCCCTACTGTAATTTTTATGATCATGTGATGAGAGACACTATTCTCTCTCATCAATCCATTTTGGAAGTTTTGAGTGGCGCCGTTAAGCTGCCGAACATTCGTAAGAGATCTAACCTCTCTCTTTCTTTTTAAGTACTCTCCATTATGTCACTTCTTTTAGGCTTCTCTTTGTAATGTTGGGGGATGTTATTTTATATTCCTCTTGCTGTACATTTTATTTTAATGTGATGAGATACCCTATTTGATCTCATCAATCCTTATTCGGAAGTTTTATGTGGCGTCGTTAGGCTGCCGAGTTTTCGTAAGGGATTTTTCATCTCCCTTTTATTCCTGTGATATTTATGCTACATTTGCCACAAATTAAATTGAGTGGTGTATGTACTGACCATTATTCTACTCTTTGTGTAATATACTTTTGTTTATGAGTATTTACATCAATGATCTATTGTCCTTCTTTCATGGGGTGTATGTTTTGAAAGATACCCAAGTCGGTAAGGGAACCTTTCACCCTCCTCTTTTTTAAAAGACTTCTTTTGTTGGGTCTTTTAATTTACATATTGTTATGTTGGGATATGTTCTAATATATCCTTATTGATGTAAATTTTATGTCCAAGTGATGAGATACACATTTTATCTCTCATCAACTCATTTTGATGTGATGCCGTTAGGCTGTCAAGGGACTTTTTAACCCAATTTCAATTTCATTGGGTTCAACATGTAGTCATTGAATATGTCATCCATAGAATATGCGTGAATGACCTTTTATTGTTTTAAACTTAATATCCACTTATATTGGGTGTATTTATATTTGTCACACATATTTTTGAGATTGATTTGTCTTTAATTTAAGGATACCTTCTTTATATGGGATTTCATCACATTTGACATTTCTATTGAGGGTTCATCGTTGTTATGGACCAATTCACTCTTATATGGTGTATATAGTATCCTTTGGAGTATTATATCATGAATCCTTTTATTCTCATGATATTATAAAGTTCTGACTAAATGTTATTCCTCAATTATTGTATTCAAGTGTCTCTAATTGTGGTAAAACCCCTTTAACCAAAATGTCATTTTAAATGTTTTAATTATTTGTTCTTATTAATATCCATGTTTTCAAAATGGTTTTAAGGATTTATTTATATGGATATTAATGGTTTAAAATTTTAAGCTTCAAGGTGGTATGGGACACTTTGATTCAAAAATATCTTTATTAAATGTTTTAAATGGTTTTGAAAATGGTTTTGATAAAGGATTCTATTATGATATATTGTGATGTGGAAATGTTATCATTCATTTATATTGGTTTTATGATTTATGATTTTATATTGGTACTTGGACATTTTAATGGGTGGTTACGTTATAAACCATATGACGGGTGGTGCCGTGAATACAAGGACGGGTGGTTACGTTATAACCTCCAATGCATTGGGTATGGAAGTCGGCCGTATGGCTATTCCATTAAGTATGTATGGAAATTGGCCGTATAGCTATTCCATTAAGTGATATGTTTGGAAGTCGATTGTATGTTTATTCCACTTAAGTATGTTTATGTCCCAAGTTACCTTTATATATGTTATGTGTTCTTTATATGGGTTTTATGGTAATATTTTGGTTACAAAAAGGTATGTAATGATATTTTATTCAGTGAAGAGTTTTTACTACTTCATAAAGGTGAAAAGTATTACCTTGATAAAGTATACATGGTTTACTTTTTGTTTTGATAAACTAACAGTTTTTATTCTTTGTGTATCCCTTACTGAGTTTTTATGCTCATCCCAAGTTTTTGAAATGTTTTTCACAGGACTTAGCGTGGAATAGGGTCAAGGATGGGATCAAGGGAAATCTCGGCTACCTAAAACATGAAACTAGACATGTTTATTTTTAAGAATTTTTATTTTATGGAAATTTAGTAGAAGAGACTACTTTGTAATCTTTTGAGATGTAATAGTTATGTCCTAATTCTCTAAAACTCTAAACCTGAAAAGATCCTCAATGTGTAATCTTGTAATAACTCAAGATTAAGTAAGGTTTATGGCTGGGGCCTTATAGTTGGTATCAAAGGTCGGTTTGGATAACTTTAGAGGTTAGGGTATTCTTTAAGCATAAGTGACATTACCATAATGGTTAGGATTTCAGAAAGAGTCCTAGTTTTAGATAAAGCGAATGAGTAAGTGTATCTTAGTGTTTACCTTCCTCATTAGTACATGATGGTTTTGTTGATATACTCACACTGACATTTATATTTTTCGTGAATGGATGGATCTAGAAGGCACCAAAGAGACAACAGGTTTGAAGGATACTGTGGTGGTTCTCTGATTAAGATACTAGATAAAATGGAGGATTCAATGAGGAAACTCGTGGTTGTTCTAAACCAAATATCAAGGAGTCATGATCAAACACTTCAACCTTGGTGAGTTCTCTAATGCATCATGTACGAGATGGCCAACTCGATGTGGAAATTCAGGTAATAATTATTAAGGTAACCATTAGGGTTTATATGATCCTTACTTTTGAGGTAATTATGGGTTATTATATGATATGATGGAAAATAAAGGGCATGAGATAAACATGAGGTTAAAATATGTTATTATTATTCTTGAAGATTTTATCTCATTTTGGGGAATGTTTTAAGAATTATATAGTTTTGGAAAAAGGACAACACGTAGACTGTGTGACATCCCGTCGCGTCGGACAAAGCTGCAGGAATCGAACCCACAACCAATGTGCGACTGGTATTTATCACCTACCACTGGACTACGTGAAGTCCCGGGTTAGTTTGACTGATTCTTTTTAGTTATATGATTTTATGAATTAAGAGTAAGTTGATTTTGGAGGATATGTGATTAGGATAATTACTTTTCAATGTGAGACTTTAGGAGCAACTGATGTTGTTTGGAGATAAATGTTACGATTTAACTTGGAAGACTATGTGACTAAATCTTTCAAATATTTGGGTGTCAATCTTATATTGGTTTACTTTGAAGAATTTTATGGACAAATTGTTTATCGGATGGTCCTCGTTGAACTTTGGGTTTTGTTGGACAAATTTTGGAGATTAAGAATTGATTTTCTTTTTATAAGGGGTTATCCTTTTCTAGATTATCAGATCTTGTACTAACCTATTTGGTTTTGGTTTTGGTTAAAGCCAAAATACATCGGAGGAATATAGTTCTCTTTTGGGGATTAGGTTATTCTCTATAAGTTTATTATAGTACTCTTAATGTGAACAAGTCTTCCTAAATACTCGTCTTTTGGAGAAAATATGAGTTTGTGTAAGGAATCTAATAAAAGTCAAAAGTCAATATGATAAGTGATTATGTTTCCTTATGAATAAATTCCTCAATAAAAAGTAACTTAAAACAAAAATGTTGTCTATTAACTTTTCCTACTGGGGAATCGAATACCGTTTAACCCATCACAAGTTTGTGATTTTCTCACTGTTAACTTTCTCCTAGACATGTTTACTATCACTCTCCCTCAAGAACATGACCCTTTGCTTTTTCTTCCATGTCCAAGTTTTTCTACATGGAATCCTAATATGGGTTAACTCGGGTGACCTCTGTACTTATCTTACTTTATTTTAAAGTGAGTGTTTTACCGACTTTTGTTCTGATGTGGGACTTTCAAGGATGTTTCCAAGCGCAATTTTAAAATTGCGAGGACGCAATTCCCAAAAGGGGGGAAGGATGTAACACCCCATGTAAATAAAGAATATGACATTTCATATTTATCCATATTTGTGAATAAAATATTTAAATGACTTTAAAGGGGACGCTATGCTCGATGGCATACCCAACACACAACAATGAGTTTCTTGGGAATCTTACGTTGCACTCTAATAATAAAATAATATTATTTTAAATGGTAGTTAACATGTAGCCGTTGTAATGGCGGTAATGGATAGAAATAACTAAAATACGATTATATATGTTTTTTGAATGTTTTTACATTTATCCAATAAAAGATAAAGGCTTAAAATACGGAAAGAATTCAATTTTAGGCGTATATGCCCTAGTTTTCACTAAAGGTTCACTTATAACCTTTTGATGTTGAACCATCATTAAATATAGTTTTTATCACTCTTATACATTCTTTTGGACCAAATAAAACTCTTCTTTATAATCGGGACATCAAATTTTACTTTGTGTAATTTTTTGGTATTTTTCCGATAAAGTTCATTTTTTAATGAATAGTGTAAAATGTTGTATTTTAATTCAAATCCTCTTTTTAATCTAATTTATTTATATGATTAGATATTATTTTGAATTGGTTTTAAAGTGAAATTATAAAATATTTTTACCATTAAATCCAATAGTGGTCATTGGAATTAATTTCAATTTGAAAACAGACTTAAACTAGTGTCAATCTTTTGATACTTATTGTTTTATAAAAACATGCTATTTGCTCTGACAGCGGGAATTAATTATTAAATTAATTAATGTGACTAATATGTTTTGAATTTTGTAAAACGGACTTTATTTTTTGAATTCGGAATATCAAATATAGCTTAGGGTGAAGTTTTGGTATTTTTCTGAAAAACTCCAATTTTTGATGAATAGTGAAACCACGAAGTGGTAATCAAGCAAACTGATTTTTCAGTTAAATGAAAGTTTACCACTAATGTGTATTGAATTTTGAAAATCCGACATACATGGTTGTCATTAGTATGTAAAATGTGGTTCAATGGGATGAAAATAATTTTTTGGTGAATAGTAACTTATTAAGTTCTTAATCGCGATTAGTGGTAATTAGGTAGTTTAAGGTATAAATAATGCTTTAATAATATAAAATGACCAAGACACATGTCCCAACCTTATTGGTTGTGTCATGGCCGACCAAGACAATCCATGGGTCAACTTGGGGACCCCATGGAGACACTTTGGTTGGGAAATGACATAAATAACTTTTTATTTAATGTAAAAGTAAAATTGACACAAACATGATATGTTTTACTAAAACAATTTTTAAGTGGGGTTATAAAGATCATATTTTTGATTATAAATAGTAATTGGAAAGATAAAAAGATTTCCTACATCATAGTAGTTTTTTTATAATTTTTAGACTTTAAATAAATTAAATTATTTATGACATAATAATGATGCAGCGATGACATCATTATTTGACTATTTAAATAAAATGGAAAGATAATGTAAAATCAACAACCTACACATGGCCAAAACCAATTGGATGAGTGGATTTCTAAGCCTTATCACCTTATACACTAATTATATAAATGTGGGACCTTTTAAAACCGAAAAACATTTTCAAATAAAGTAATATTTCTTTACTTTCCAAAAGTGCCCCTCCTCTCCTCTTATAAAAGGCCCCCACCTCTACCTCATTTCACACACTCCTCAAGCCTTTGGCTCGGCCAACCCCTGCCCATTTACTCCCTCCACATCCCTCTCCTAATCCTAGAGGATTCCCTTTGGGCAGAATCCTTTCAAAGGAAGCCTTTAGGCTCAAATCAAAAGGAGTTACACTTTTAAAGGTAATTCATTCTCTCATGTTCATTTGTTTTTTTTTTGTTTCTCCAACCCACTAAACTCTATTTATTTACTTCTTTTGTAACAACACCAGTATCTACAATATACTAGGATGTTTTTACAAGATTTATTCGAGCTACACTCTCACACAACTACATCAAATGGTTAAAGAACATACGGTTTCCGTGGATGGCGAAATTCTGCCTCCCGAAACGATGATTGTTCAATACTCATTTAACACCTTCAAAGGTGGCCATTATGATGTCACTATTTTTATATATGATATATATTATGTTTATATTTTACTTGTGCTTCTTTATTTTTCATTTGTGTCTTACCTTTATGGTTTCCATTATGGGTATACACGATATCTTCATTTTAGGAAGTGCGGACTACCGCCCCCTCAAAGTGATGTGATTCGTTAATGCCATACGTGGGACGTATAAAGGATGGATTTAATGTTATTATATATGATGTTATACTGGAATTATTATTTAACTCTATATCATTATTATTTCTTTCCATTAAAGTATGAGATAGAAATGAAAGTAGCGTTCATGCGTACGTACGGCTTACCGTCTCCATGAACGGTGCATTTCATTTCTTATCCCCAAATGTAATGTACTATTATAAGTACATATATATAATGGATATATATGATGTATGATACATCTAAATTATTAATATAATTCTGGAATTAAAATATACATACCTCTCATATAGTTTTAATTCCATTAATAAGACATAGAAATGAAAGTAGCGTTCATGCGTACGTACGGCTTACCGTCTCCATGAACGGTGCATTTCATTTCATTCCTCTAAATGATTATGTGATTTTATAAATACATGTATATGCTGGATATATATGATATATATGATATTCAAATCATGAATTTCATTTTTGGATATGAAGAACCTTTGACCACACGAACAACATGTAATTGTAAGAAGTCCACTTTCGACTTAAGAACCAAATATCGTCAAAACAAACATGATTAACTTAAATGATTAAATAATGTTTATAACATGGTAATAAGTGATATAAAAGGAATAATGAATTTTAAAAAGGATCTTAAGGAAGTATAAATTAACTCAAGTTTATTATTCCGGAGATTAAAGAACGATCGAGTCATGTTGGACCCGAGGTAAGGGATCCTACAACTCTCTTTCTTTTTAAGTACACTCTTTTATGTCATTTCTTTTAAGGTCATATTTCTTATGATTGGGATGTTATTTTATATTACCCCCACTATAATTTTTATGTTCATGTGATGAGAGACCCTATTCTCTCTCATCAATCCATTTTGGATGTTTTGAGTGGCGCCATTAAGTTGCCGAACATTCGTAAGAGATCTAACCTCTCTCTTTCTTTTTAAGTACTCTCCATTATGTCACTTCTTTTAGGCTTCTCTTTGTAATGTTGGGGGATGTTATTTTATATTCCTCTTGCTGTAAATTTTATTTTAATGTGATGAGATACCCTATTTGATCTCATCAATCCTTATTCGGAAGTTTTATGTGGCGCCGTTAGGCTGCCGAGTTTTCGTAAGGGATTTTTCATTTCCCTTTTATTCCCGTGAGATTTATTCTACATTTGCCACAAATTACATTGAGTGGTGTATGTACTGACCATTATTCTATTCTTTGTGTAATATACTTTTGTTTATGAGTATTTACATCAATGATCTATTGTCCTTCTTTCATGGGGTGTATGTTTTGAAAGATACCCAAGTCGGTAAGGGAACCTTTCACCCTCCTCTTTTTTAAAAGACTTCTTTTGTTGGGTCTTTTAATTTACATATTGTTATGTTGGGATATGTTCTAATATATCCTTATTGATGTAAATTTTATGTCCAAGTGATGAGATACACTTTTTATCTCTCATCAACTCATTTTGATGTGATGCCGTTAGGCTGTCAAGGGAACTTTTTTACCCAATTTCAATTTATTTGGGTTCAACATGTAGTCATTGAATATGTCATCCATTGAATATGCGTGAATGACCTTTTATTGTTTTACACATAATATCCACTTATATTGGATGTTTTTATATTTGTCACACATATTTTTGAGATTGATTTGTCCTTAATTTAAGGATACCTTCTTTATAAGGGATTTCATCACATTTGACATTTCTATTGAGGGTTCATTGTTGTTATGCACCAATTCACTCTTATATGGTGTGTATACTATACTTTGGAGTATTATATCATGAATCCTTTTATTCTCATGATATTATAAAGTTCTGACTAAATGTTATTCCTCAATTATTGTATTCAAGTGTCTCTAATTGTGGTAAAACCCCTTTAACCAAAATGTCATTTTAAATGTTTTAATTATTTGTTCTTATTAATATCCATGTTTTCAAAATGGTTTTAAGGATTTATTTATATGGATATTAATGGTTTAAAATTTTAAGCTTCAAGGTGGTATGGGACACTTTGATTCAAAAATATCTTTATTAAATGTTTTAAATGGTTTTGAAAATGGTTTTGATAAAGGATTCTATTATGATATATTATGATGTGGAAATGTTATCATTCCTTTATATTGGTTTTATGTTTTATGATTTTATATTGGTACTTGGACATTTTAACGGGTGGTTACGTTATAAACCATATGACGGGTGGTGCCGTGAATACCAGGACGGGTGGTTACGTTATAACCTCCAATGCATTGGGTATGGAAGTCGGCCTTATGGCTATTCCATTAAGTATGTATGGAAATTGGCCGTATGGCTATTCCATTAAGTGATATGTTGGGAAGTCGACCGTATGTTTATTCCACATAAGTATGTTTATGTCCCAAGTTACCTTTATATATGTTATGTGTTCTTTATATGGGTTTTATGGTAATACTTTGGTTAAAAAAGGTATGTAATGATATTTTATTCAGTGAAGAGTTTTTACTACTTCATAAAGGTGAAAAGTATTACCTTGATAAAGTATACATGGTTTACTTTTTGTTTTGATAAACTAACAGTTTTTATTCTTTGTGTATCCCTTACTGAGTTTTTATGTTCATCCCAAGTTTTTGAATTGTTTTTCACAGGACTTAGCATGGAATAGGGTCAAGGATGGGATCAAGGGAATGTTCTGCTACAAAAAACATGAAACTAGACATGTTTCTTTTTAAGAATTTTTATTTTATGGAAATTTAGTAGAAGATACTACTTTGTAATATTTTGAGATGTAATAGTTATGTCCTAATTCTCTAAAACTCTAAACCTGAAAAGATCCTCAATGTGTAATCTTGTAATAACTCAAGATTAAGTAAGGTTTAAGGCTGGGGCCTTATAGATTTAATCACATAGTCTTCCAAGGTTAATCTTAACATTTATCTCCAAATAATATAAGTTACTGTTAAAGTCTCCTACTGAAATGTAATTAACCTAATCACATATCCTCTATGATAAGTTAATCATTTCCCAAAATCAACTTCTTCCTGATTCATAAGATCATCTTTCTAAAAACAATTAGTCATTCTAACCAGGGACATCACGTAGCCTAGGGGTAGGCGAAAAAGACCAGCTGCACATTGGTTGTGGGTTCGATTCCGGCAGCTTTGTCCCAAGCGACGGGCTATCAAACTGTCTAAGTGATGTCTCTTTTAAAAAAACTATATAATTTTATAACATTCCAAAAAGTGATTAATTCATCAAAAATAACCATAACATATTTTAACCAACAAATGTTATCTAATAACTTTCATTTTCCATCCCAAAATGTATTAACTAGAAATTTCCTCAAATTTAAGGATCATATAAACCAAAATGGTTCCTTATAACTATTTATACAAAAGTAAATATAATTATTCCTTGATTAAAATTTTAAAATATCATACATCAGGGATACACAAACTATAAGAAGTATTCTAATGTAATCCCAGCATCAAAATAGCCTTAATAATTTTAATAATTTCACTATCCTAAAATCTACCATAACTCTTGAATCCCTTATATGGTTACTTCTTACTCATTCAACATTCTTCATGATACATTAACCATTCCTTTCCAACTTATTCTGAAATACTTCGTTCCTACAAACAAAATCATGAATCATATCCTAGGATTTCAATAATAGGAAAATATATGTTATGAAATAATTCGTACCTTTCATTGGTCATTTCCAGTCTCTTCATCCTATATCAGAATGGGATTGGGTATTGGTAAACGAATACTTGTACGATCCTGGTGATAGCATTAATGAAACTTCTTCGTAGGACATGTGTTCGCCTAATGACCATGAAGAAAACATTTAAAACATTCAGTTAATCCTTCAGAAAGAACTTATTTCCCTTTCCTATAGTCAACATGATGCTTCCTTTATCCATGGTAGGTTCTTTTTTATGACCTTCATTTCCACATCTGTAGAATCTTTCTGTCCCTTTAAAACATTTTCCTATGTGTTTATTCCACATCTTTGACACATAGTTTTTAACACACTTACCTTTATGATTATTGCCTGATAATCCATAGGGATTTGTTACTCACATATATGATGTCTTATACAAATAACTAAGGTTCTGGTGGTCAATCATTACTCTAGATAGTTGGTTGAGAATAACCACAAGAGTTCACATTGCACCTCCCATATCCTTCAGTTTCCTGTTTAGAAAACCTTCACTATTTTCTTCACATCCACAGTTACTTTGGTGTCTTCTAGATCAAGACATATTATAAAACAAAAAGGTTAGTGTGTGTATATTAGTAAAATTTTCATATAATATCTTATGATGATGGTAAATACTAAGATATACTTATTCATGTTATCTTAAACTAGTTCACATTATAAAAATAAACATGAATCTTTCTAAAATCCTAACTGTTATGGTAATTTCACTTGTGCTTAATGAATTCCCTAACCTCTAATGTTATCCAAACCTCCCTTTGATACCAACTATAGGGACCCAGCCTTAAAACATTACATAATCATGAATTAATTTAATAATTCACATTGTTGTTCTTTTCAGGTTTAGAGTTTTATAGAAGTAGGACATAACTATTACATCTCAATGATTACAAAGTAGACAGATCAACATAGTTTCCATTTTTTTACAATATAAAAACTGTTGAACAAAAGAGTCATCTCTAGTTCCATGTTTTAGACAGCATGGTATTTCCATGATCCCATCCTTGACCCTATTCTAGTTTATGTCATGTGAAAAACATTTTAAAAAACACGGGATGGGCATAAAAAGCTCAATAAGGGATATAAAACAAGGAAAGAGAACATTATATCATCAGTATATACATATCATGAGTTTTTAACTTACCTCATGAAATCATAATATTTGTGAAATATACATAGAAATCATAAGATATAAAGGTAACTTGATACATTCATAATATACAAACATAGGGAGTAACCCTCATGGTTACGTTTGGAATACCCATCACAATATATTCCCTAAATCTTATCAGAGAAACCTCAGCATTTAACTCCTTTGTGTTACCCAATACATTGAAGAGATATTTCGGGATTACCTGCCCTTAGTTTATCAAAGAACCAACCGACTTTATAATCAATTCCCAAGAACCATTACATAATCGTATCACATAAAACATACATAAAGGAAACATAAGATTTCCACATTTCAATCACAAGATATCAATACAACGCAATGATATAATCAAAACATTATCTAATAAAATTTAAATTCAAAAATAAATGAAATGTAAAACATTATATTTATTTTTCATTAAAAAAATGTTATGTCATGTAGAGGAAGCTGAAACTCGAATAATAGTCACGACGGTGGAGAAGTCGTTGTCACTGCATACGTAAGACAAAAACATTCATTTTGACATTTCGTAAAACTCTTCATGTAAAAAAGATCCAATTTGAATGAAATTAAACGTAAATAGGGTTTTATACACCCTATAAAACAATGTTGTGTATAAATCAAAATATGCCTCAATGAAAGGATATTGAGACGATGTCCCGTACAAAGACAGTATTCTTAGATTAAGGATAAATCAATTAAATAATTATGTATGAAAAATATAAATATACTCAATATAAGTTGATATTAATTGAAAAACAATCAATGGTCACCCACACAAATTCATATCACGACATTATCAATAAGTATAGTGTAATGTCTTGGATTTCCCATTTATTATTTTTAAATATTATATAGAATTTTTTCGAGACCGGGCACGAAGACGGCACATCAAATGGAGGTGTGTGTAAGTGTTGGTATAATCCTTATCATAAAAAATTCCTACTATATTTAGGATATTGGGGATATAATGAAATCAAATTATAAGAATATAGTGGTGTGTGAAGAAGTAAAGTAAATCAATGAAACTCGAGAGAAGAAAATACCTCAAAAATTGGTAACTCTTTTTGATTTGAGCCAAATGTTTCCTTGGAAAGACTTCTACCCAATGTGATTCATCTAGGAGTGCTAGAGGTATTTGAAAAGATAATATGTGTACAGTTTTAATGAGGCAAGGTATTGAGAGGTGTGGATAAGGGGGTAGTGGTGGGGGCCATTTATATTAGGTAGGAGTGACACTTTTTGAACGTCTTGAAATGATACTTTATTATAAAATGGTATTCATATTTTAAAGGTCCCATGATGATATATTCTGTGGCTAATGTGATAAGGGTTCTAAATCAACCCATCCAATAGGTTTTTGACATGTTTATGTCTTAGATTTTATATTATATTTTCATTTTATTTAAATCGTTCATTAATGATGTAATCACTGAAACATCATGGTGTCATAAATAAATTTATTTATTTAATGTCTAAAAATTAAAAAAAAGTACCATGATTTAGTAAAAATTTTTAGATTTACAATGACTATTTATAGTCAAAGTTATCATTTATGTAAACAAAATTAAAATTGTTTTACTTAGGATATACAAACCTTTGTTATATTTCTCTTCTTTTTTAAAAAAAAAGTCATAAATGTCACTATCACACCCATGTGAATACATGGGCCCTAATGTTCGGTAAAATTCATCCCATCGTCAGCCATGACTCAAAAAAGAGAATGTTGATACATGTTCAGGTCATTTTATATTAATATGATATTATTTTAATACCCTTAATTACTAGATTATTAAATAATCACGATAATTAAAGATAATTACTTTCGTAACTATTCATAATTTCCGAAAGAAAAAAGGAAATAATTACATAATTTGGACCTTATGATTCCAAATATTTAATCCATTTTAGCAAAATCCAATCAACTAAATTTCATTAATTAGTTTAAAAATAATTCTTATTGTCACAACCAAAGACGGGTTTTTACGAAGTAAATTTTATCAAAAGGTTGACATGTTTTTACTTCAAATTGAAAAGTGAAATTACTTACAATTAACAACATTGTATTAACTGATAATAACAAAATTCAATTACTCAATAAAACCAATTAAAAGGAAAATCTAACTATATAATTAAACTAGATGAAATAACAGTTTTAAAGTAAAATGCTGTATTTTTCTCAATTCATTAAAATTAACATTTTTCTAGAAAATACCAAAAATTTATCCTAAGTAAATTTGATATTACAAAATTGAAATATGATTCCCATTTTAACAAATTCAAAACAAATAAGTTGCATTAATTAAATTTATTATTAATTTCCACAGTCAAAATAAATAGCGTTTTTTAAGAAACAATATCTATCAAAAAATTAAAACTTGTTTTTGTCATATTTAAAAGTAAAATTAATTCCAATGTCCACCATTGAATTAAATTATAAACATATATTCTATTTAAAAATTGAAACCAATTTAAAATATAATCTATCAATATAAATAAATTAAATTAAAATTAGGTTTTGAATTAAAATACGTCATTTTTCGCTATTCATAAAAAATGAACTTTATTGGAAAAATAACAAAAATTTACACAAAGTACATTTTGATTTCACAATTATAAAGAAGGATTTTATTATGTCAAATATAACATATAAAATTGATAAAATGTAGTTTAAATAAGGGTTCATCATTAAAAGGCATTTAATCGTGTGTTTAATGAATATTAGAATATATATTCCTAAAATTGGATTCATTCGCATTTTATGCCTCTAACATTTATTGGATAAATGTAAAAATATTTAACAAACATATATAATAACATTTTAGCTAGTTATGTTCATTCCTTCCATTACAATGGCTAGGCATTTACTTCCATTAAATAATATTATTATATTATTAGTGTGCATCGTAATATTTCAATGAAACTCATATTTGTGTATTGCGTACTCCTTCTAACATAGAATTACCTTTAATGTAATATTAACATTTTATTCACAAATATTAATAAATATGAAAATTTCATATTCCTTATTTACCTAGGATGTTACAAAACCACACATCCAAAACAAATTTTATGTCTATATTTAGGCCATAAAACATCCATTATTGATTTTTGATGGTTTTGATGGTTTTTATATATGATCATGTGCAAACCAAACTTGTTTCCAAATTTCCATATGAGTTCCTTTCCTTCCCTATTAAAGGCCTCCACCTCTATCCATTCCACACTCCTATCAAAAAAAATTCTACAAACAAGATATGATGAAATAGCATCCCAATGATCATACCTTATACCATATGGTCTCTCTTTGATCAAAAATATTCCTAAGGATGCCTTTTGGAACAAACCAAAAAAAGTTACCCGATTTTGAGGTAACGTCTTTTCTAATGCTCCTTTTGTTGATTTCCCATCATAACCACCATCACTATCTTTTTTCCATTATTTTGTAAACAATTCATTATCCAATATATAAGTGGATGTTTTTATGAAAATATTTATACCAACAAATACACACATATCTATCTAATGGATATCCGATATATTGTTTATGAGTACGACAAACTGTAGCCTCACGAAACCTTGTTTTTCATTTCTCAACTACCCCCAATTATGGTGGAAATTATGATGGAAAATATATTTATATAATCCATATATTATATTTAGTTCATATTTATTATTATTTATTCCTTTTATTATACATATATTTTTCTCTCAAATTGATGTTAATCTTATAATGTTGTTTGAGAAAGTGTGGACTACCACCACCTTAATGCGATGTGATTCGCTCACACACCACATGGAATGTATTAAAGATGTGTTTAATGAAATTATATGATATATAAGATATATTAATTGTAGTATAATTAATATATATATCATTTATATACATTCATTTAATATGACTAAAAAAATGAAAAATTGTGTGCATGTGTACGTACTGATTACCATCTCCATGAATGTTGTATTTCTTTTAGTAATCCTGTATTATATAGATTATTATAATACACTGGTATTTTATATACTGGATTATTATATCATGTTTTAAATTTTTGGTATCATGATAAAATTATATGTTCCAATTATATTATAAAATAAGACACATGCGAAGAACACATGCAATATTACCCAAAGTGAAACGTTAACAAATGATCACTAACCGATGGTTAATATAAGATAATAATAAAACCATATAAGGTATTGTGTATAAAAACATTCTTATATAAAATATTAATATTAAACATTTATTTATTATATAGTAAACTTGTATGACTACGGAGAGAGTCAAGACACAAGGTAATGGGATTTCATCTAACATTTAATTTCTCCGAGATAGAAGATATGTTTTACAATTGTTCTTTTTTGTGTGGTGTATATAAATACCATCATTTTATTCTATATATAATTTAGATATATATTTTTGTATTCACATATCCATTAAATGATCCATCTCTCATGGTGTTTAACTTTGAAAAGTTGTGAAATCTCCAAAACAGTTTTGTCTCAATTTTCCTTCTTTGCGACTCATAGTTAGTTATGAACCTAAATATTTTTTGGAGGATTTTATACATCCATATTAAAAGTAATATCATGAATATACTTATTTTCATGATATTTTAGGATTCATGTAATTTTACATTTCCTACATGTAGTATATGATCCCATGTTACGATGATAGAAGATTTTATTGAGATAACATCGCATGTTTTCGAGATTGGTTTTTCTTCATGATCCATTTGACGGATTATTATGATCCAATAGGGAATAATATTCAATATTTTCCTTATGTTTATTTATTTCATTATAAACTCATGTATTGGTACCATATTCTACTCTTTAATTCATAAGATAGTTATGGAAGTATTTTTTGGAAGGCTCGACATTACCCTTTTCTTTGTCCAAAATCAATGATTTAAAAAAAATAGTTTCTATGAATATTATACCATTAACATGTACGGTTTTAACGACATTATTTCCATTGTATCATTTTATCAATCATTTAAAGGGTATTGTTTGGTTGATCTCCAAACAATTCACTTTTCTAACCAATTTTAACTTGAAAAAGGAATGTTTATTTTCCCTCGTATGACATCTATTGATTTACCCACCATCATTTCCTCAATGATCGCTATTCATTTTAAAAAGGGTTAATAATTTATAATTTTTTTAAAATAAATATATTAAAAGAAAATTGTTTTCAAAATGATTTCAAGATAATTTTATATTTTTTCAATAAAAATGGTTTCAAAATGTTTTCATGAATATTTTATATGTTTTCTTGGAAAAAGGATTTCAAAATGTTTTCCTACCTTATTTATATGTTTTCAATACATTCTCATAAAATTTGTTTAAATGGTTTTATTTATAATAAATAACTTTTCCAAAATGAATGTATGTTTTCCTATTGAATCATTTTTGATGGATGGTTCAAAACTATTTTTCCTCTATGATGACTTCTGTCAACATCACTCATGCCTTTATAAGAAATGATCTAATTGTTACATTCCATTTTGTTATATTAATTTGTTATGATTGACGTTGTGAAATTTTTAAAACCCATTTTCATCCAACGATTATATATTTATGAAATCTGTTTGTTTTCTACGGGTTATTTGTTTATGAATCTCGCTTCTTTTCAGAGCCAATGAATTGATGAAATGGTTACTAAACCAATATATTATCTATTTGTTTTGTTGTTATTACATATTAATGGTTCCAATTTTATCACATTAGTTCTGATTTTATGTTTATAAAATTTATTTCTTTTTGTTTTTCATGATATGATGATTGTTTTATTAGCACGTGGGTCATGTATGAATGTTGTTATTATGATCTATGTGAGAAATATATTTCCCTCAATATCATTGTGTAATGATAATTTTTCTATGAAATCTATTGGTCGGAGTGGATACTCAAGAGGGGGTGAATTGAGTTCAATTAAAATTTCTGTTTTAAAATCCTTTACCAAAATACCCCAATTTAAAATACTAATTGAATTGTAGTAAATTTGAACTAAAGAAAACTTTCAGTTAGGTTCCCAAGGGATTGATTAATTCCCATTTAATCTAATCAGCAGACCAGATTAGCTTTTGAAACTAATATAATGATTTACAAATAATGAAAACACTTGCTAATTCAATTATCAGAGTAACTTTGAAAACAGTTTATGTTTTAAATCACTTGGCAGTGGAATAAAGGTTTTAGATAAAACTAAATAATGCACATCAGATATGACCAAGAGTTTTAGACTCAATCCGAGACTTACTCCTCTCAATAATTTATATAAATTGTATCCACACCCTGGATCGGGGTTCACAACAGTTTACAACTGTCCAGGTCAAAGACCTCTACCACAATTCTACGTTGGAATCAAAAACTACAACAAATATAGTTGTCCAGGTCACACATGACCTCTACCACTGTCCACAGTGGGAAATAGAAGTTTTAAAGAGTTTTAATGAGGATTTATAGATCCTCTAGTTAAGCTTCAAGAGACAGTTTGTGTGTAAATTAAAACTGATGTCACACACTGCTCGTAATGTAAATAATAAATCACTGAATAATATATAGAGTTTAGAATGGCTCTAGTGATTGCAGTGTTGCTCTGGACTCCTTCGGATTTGATCAAAAATGGTTCTGAGTCCTCTTCTGGTTTTTTTCTGAAAAATATAGTGTTATCAGCTTGACATCCAGGTTAAGAGACAGAGAAGATGTAGTCTATGAACTTCTTTAAAGTCCTTGTGAATGTATCGAACTCTTCTTGAGTAATCTTGAGTGTGTATGAGCTTCTGTGTCTTCTTGGTCGTGCATGTGTATCTGAATGAGCTCTTCTTGTGTATGTCACTTATATCACTTCTGTATATCCCTAGTATATTCATCGTGTCTTTCAAATATGTATTTTTGCAGAAACATAGACTTCTTGTATTTATGGAACAAGCTCCAGCAAAAGAAATGATTTCTTTTTGCAGGTATGAGGTATGGATCCCTGAAATCCAACAACCTTCATTAAATAAATGACAGTGCATTAAAATATTTTTTATATGACCGTTGGTTAGATTAAATAAAGATAAATAAATTAAGGCAGCGTTGGATTCCTTGGAATATTAGCTTTGGATCTCGGTAGCCTTGTGTATCGGTATGTCTTTGTATCGGTAGCCTCTTGTGCAATGGTAGCCTTTCTATCGGTAGACTTCATGTCCGTTGGTATACTTGATCAGTAACGATATACTTAATGTATCAGTGACCTTTCGTGTAACGGTAGCCTTCATGTACTGGTAGCTTCCTTAGTGTATCGGTAGACTCTCCTCAGTAACATTTCTGTAACAGTAGGCTTGAGTGATGGTGACTTGTCGACATCGGTAGACTTGATGTAGCGGTGACCTTCACGTATCGATAGACTTTCATAACGGTGAATTCTCTGTATCGGTAGACTTAATGTAGTGGAGACTTTCACATATCATTACACATGCATAACGGTGAGTTTTCTGTACCGGTGGACTTGATGTAGTGGTGACTTTCATTTATCTGTAGACTTGCATAATGGTGACTTGTCTTTATCGGTAGACATGATGTAGTGGTGTCTTTCACGTATCGGTAGACTTGCATAACAGTGACTTGTCTGTTTAAGAATTCTATAGGCATAATTGGTTAAGATAGAATATATATTCATCCAGGAACCGAATTCTCTGAAGATAATATAAATATTATAATATATAAATATTTTCATGGTGTACAGAAATACTGAAATAAGTAATTAACCATTAATCAATATATGGATTATCAAAATATAAGTGAACATAATTGGGATTGTCAAAATATGAGTTCAAATAATTCTCCCATAGGGTTCAACAAAATCAAAGGGTATATGAGTGTACATCAAATGCCTAAAACTAGATTCATGAGTGGATAAGATACCAATCCCAAAATAATACGGAATACAGGAGAATATTCCAATCCTAGAAGAAGTGGGTACACATGTCGAAATCCGAATCCAAAAACAAAAGTTAATATGGGATAACCTCCCAATCAAAAAAAAAGATGAAAATGGGGTGAACATTCCAATCTCAAAGAAAGATGGAACACTGGATGGCATCCCATGTTAGAAACAAGAGGGAATAGGGGAGAACATCCTAATCATGACCCAATAGAAAGTTATGAAGAATATATGAATCCTTAATCCATAGGGAACATGGAAGAAAATCCAAATCCCAAAAGAAGAGAGTACACTAGTGGACATCCCATCTTTGAAAGAAGATGGTACATGGGAATACATCCCAATCCCAAAAAATATGGTACCAGGGAGGACATCCCAAAACAGGAATAAGATGGTACACAGGAAGACATACCAATCCAGAAATAAGAGGGAACATGGGAGGGAATCACAAACCTAAAAAAGGTACATAAGTAATTAAGACCGGACAAACATGTAATAATGGTCTTTTTGGGGCACCATTACACGGTTTTTATAGGTGTTTCCAACTATCCAATGTTTTCCCTATGTTATTCTCTCATGTATTATTTTCATTGTTTACATATGATTGATGTCACATAAACATTCTAATCATTATTATGATCTCTAAATTGTAGTGTATGACCATAAAATGTTATGCACATGTTCCAACCATTTTTTATGTTTTTCTTACCCATTTTCAATATTTACCCTTACTGAGCATATATACTCACCGCATTATTTCCTGTCCCCAGGATACAAATAATGGTTTTAAGGTGAGCTTATAATAGTGTCGAAATTTATGGGTGATGTTGATGATCTTTCACTGGAATAGAATGTTATTGTCCCATGTTTCTAAATACTATAAACTGTTATGGCCATGGGGCATGTATTTATTCAATGAATAAAATATTCATCTAAAATTATGTAATATCCAGGTATTTTAACCATAGGTCTATATTTTTGGAATCAATGGAATTGTTTAGTAAACCATTGAAATATAGGACGAGTTAACTATAGTGATATCCCTAGTTTTATTATTAAATAAATGTCTAAGGATTCCTTCTAAGGAGATGTGTTTGGATGAGTTAACATTTAAGAAAGTGTCTAGGAATTTTGGTAATGAAAATAAGGAAAGGTTTTCTAGAAATACAAACCTATCTAGAGACTATATGTGGATCTGGATCTGGCATAGATGTATAGAGGTGTAAGAACAAGGATATGATGTTTCTATTTTGACTTGTATAAATTTGGTAATCATTAATGGGCATTACTTCACACCTTATTTGACACACCGAGGGGATATGATTTGGGAATTCAAAAAAATGTTATGAACAATATAATGAATATAAATATATGTTTCCAATTAATATCATAGTATTAAACATTGGTTTCATATATTATGGAAGTTTACATTATTTGGATATCCTATATGTAATTATTTTCATGAATATGTGTTTTTTATTTGTGATAAGTAATGATCACACTATGATTTTGGTTGTATATGATTGTAGGAACTGGATTAATGTTTAATGTGATGGATGATTTCCAAATGATCAGCTATGTGTGATGATCACGAGAGTGAAGGATGTGGAGATCATGAATAATTATTTTTCATAGAACAAGATTAATAATGTTTTCCATAACCAACTCTAAAACTCACTATAGAAGTGATAAAATGAGTTTTAGGAGATTTTGAGTAATATATGCGATGGAGTAAATAGGGTTTATTTTCATTTATGTCCCGAATGTCGAATGAATAGCCTAAAATAATGTCTAGTGGTAAAAAATATGTTTATACATTGGAAATGAAGGAAATAATGCAAGTGACTCCAAGGTAAAAATGAATAGCTTGGTTAACAATATATGAGACTTCCTAAGGAATTATTATTTTATGATTGCATTAAATGTGTAAAGTATGGTCATTAGAAGAATATATGTCCAATGTGGAATGATCATGAAGAGAATCATATAGGGGGTAAAAGTGATGGTTTTTTGGGTTGTAATAAACACATCAAAAACAACATGTGATAGGTATGTGAAGTTACTCGAGTACTATTTTCAATAATCATAAGAATCATGAATTTATTGGGGTTGAGTAACATTACTACATGGTTTATATTTCAAATTCAATGAAATATTTATTAATTAATATGATAATGAAGCCTGAGTAATGGTTTAATAATGACGTTGTATTAATGATTTATTTTGGAATTCATTGATTATGTTATATGAATCATGGAGTGTGTACATATTTTTTGTATATGTTTTCAGTATGGATTGAAATTGAAATGTTTAATGGTGATTATGACATATAAATGATATTATCTTGAAGAGTGGTATTTTTATTATGGGATGGTGACACATAATTAATTCCTACAATTCATATAATGATGATTTGATAAATATATGTTCGATATAAATAATTAAATTGTATGGTATGTATTACCTTGGATTTTATTGATGAAAAAGTGATTTACTGCATCAAGGATGTTATTTACAACTTCTTGTATTTAATGGATATATCCAATAATCAATGGAACAACTAAGCCTGGATTTATTCCAAAAGTATTTATGGTAATTAATGGGGTTACCATGTGTTAAGGGAACATATATTGATGGAATTCAAATTTTTAGAATCTGAAAACCATGATATACATTGTGATATATGTGGGAACAACGTTAATATTATTTTGAAAATATGGCCTAATGATTTTGATTTTCATATTTCAGAAGGATTATGGTAAATCATTAATATAAATATTATGTATTATCTTACAAAATGATGATTTATGAATATTGGATAACCTTTTATAAGAACATGGTGTTGATGATTACTGATGATATACGGGATGTCATATCATGCATTTCATGGTCTATTAGTACTTTAGGAATTAAGAAAAATCTCATTAATTTTTTAGGGAAAGAGATGATGTTGAAATCATTATAGGGATATAAAAAGGTTGGGATAGTGAATCATAAAAGGAAGATAATAAATTAATTATATTTTCATATATTATTGTTCTATAAAAATTATTTCTCAATGAAAGTATTGTGACAAGAAAAAATGTGTATTTCTAATACCATAAATTTTGATTAACCATTGGATTTTGGAATCATCATAGATTTATGATATTGAGGCCCAAAAAATTCCTCTTATCATTCACATGATTTTGATTGATGACCTCACTCAATGATCTTAAATACATACACATTTCCTCTATGTCCAATATTAAATCATAACCTATGACCTCTAATGAGGAAACCTAGTTATATTTTACATTGGGTAACTGTTATGGTTGAAAATTTCCCTTTTAAGTTATATTATAGTTTCCATTTTTACCCTATGGGTTTCTATGAATAAAAAATTCAATCATTAAACATTTTATAACCCCGATGAATTTTTAGGCTGTAATTCATTTTATCGGGGTATAATGTAACACCCCTATATTTTGTGAATTATTTATTTCAAATTAATTTTTCTTTACAATATTTTTCATTTCACGTGAAACATTAAATAGTTCATTATATATATATATAAGTATATATATATATATTTATCATAAAAAACTATATAAAACATTATTTTATGATAATATACCAACTTGGATTGCACTTCATGCAGTACCATCTTGGCATGTTCTATAAGAAACAGTGACTTGGTGTATACTGTAGGAAACATTGAGTGAATATGAAACATATATATATATATATATATATATATAATTAAATTATATAATTATAAAATAACCTTTAAAAATAGTTATATGAATAGTAATAAGTACATTCAATATTGTTTTATAATTTATATGTATATAAGTCACATTGATTTAGAAAGATTATATGTTTGGAAATATACTATAATGTTAAAAATATAATTTTATTAGATTAAACCACCTTTAATAATAAAATAATTTATAGAAAAATTTCCAAATATAATTTTGTAAAATAAAATTCATTTTTATTCATAAGGTCAAAATTATCCTAGGGTGAATTTTTAGAAATTTGATGGGAAAAAGAATTTTTTGGTTAATTGTGAAAAAATTGTTATTAGTTAAAATATGCCTTTATTGTTCAGGTAATTATTACTGTTAAATGAATTTATAAATATTTTTAATGTAAAATTAGATAAATATTTATTCAATTAATTTAATATAAATCATTAGGAAAAATTTTACTTTGAAACGAAATATAAAATCAAAACAAACTTTTGGACGTTTCCCAAAATCAAAATACAATTATTTCTTCCTGTGTGTGGGATTGTAACAAATCATAATTTTCCTAATTCTAATAATTGAATTTGAAGAATAAAAAATACACAATATTATTCATTATAAAATTTATAGTATTATAATATCATGTTAATTTTTTTTGAAAATAATCATTATATGTTATTAAAATATATCACTATAGTTAAGGAAAAATTAAGCTTAATCAGGGACTAATACTTAAAATTAAAGTCCCAAAGTAACAAACCACCTCTAGCATACCCATTTTCTATCCATTTTACTGAAATACTACTTCCATTGTTAAATTTGGTAGGACTGGTATGAATTTATTTAGTTATGTTTATTTTTCCTCCTAAAATGTTTCCAAAAATTGCATGTGATCCCTTCTCCTTATAAATGTCCACCACCTATACCAATTCATAACACCTATAAAACCACTTATGATAATACAAAAAAAATAACCACCCAAAAATAATAACTTATACTTTAATTTCAATTCATTTCCTTTTTAAAAATTTTATTGATTATTTTCTTTTGAATATTTTATATGGTTTTCCATATTTGGATATTAAATTTTATACATTAGATTATGTTTTTGAGATTGAAGTATTATCTCACTATATTATGATTTAGGAATATTGGATAATCGATTCTAACATATTTTGTTTGATGTATCTGATTATAGATGGGATGACTTCTCCTGGATCTTATGATTGGATGCTTCTTCATGAAGGATAAATTTACCTTCCTTATTGGTGAAATTAGGGAAGTTAAAAACGTTCAAGACATGACCAAAGAGTAATATTTTACATAAGAATGCAAATTAAATAATGTATGTGTATCTTTTGGTAAAAATCTGTCAACATTGAAAAAAATCACAATATAATATTATATTATATTGTAGTTATTTATTATAATTTCAATGACCTATTTCCCACTTCTTCTAATTATGGTTTTTTTTATATTTCTCTATATCACGGACTTTGTAAATACCCGTAAAATTCAAGGAAATTTTTTTCTTAATTTTCTTTGGAATTTTACAAGAACATAGTTTCTGACGGCACTATGTTCTGAGGCCCGGTGTTCCCGGAATTCCTATCAAAAGTTTAGCGCGGGTACGTTTAGTGAACGAATGAACGGGAAATTCTATCATTTTAACTGGTGCTCGGAATCGAATTTTGAGGGCACTGATGGAACCGTAGCGCCGGTAATTGCTTAGGAATGCCTTTTCTGGAGTTGTGTTTTCACGAGAGAAGTTGTTAATTTGTGTGGAAGGTAAAATAAAAATTATGCAACAATTTTTATTTTTACTTTAAGTGGTTTATGCTTTTGGTGGAAGTTGGGGAAAACCACCCAAATTCCATTTGTAGGTTATGAAGGTGGTGGGGCCGACACGAACCCTACCCCTTCACCTTCCCTAACCTTCCATAACCCTACATAAATTATGACCACTTGTGTAATTTAATTTTGTGGTTTAATTCAAACATTTGAATTTCAAACCTTTTGTTGTGTTAATAAAATAAGTAAGTGTCTTATTTTATTTTTGGTTGGAGTCCTGTTTCCTTGAGATATTTGGGAGAAAAAGATAAGTTAGTATTGAGTTTCTTCATCCTCTTCGTCAAAGAACACGAAGAACGCGAAGAACGCAAAGAACGCCGGATTTCTCAGAGGTTGACGTATCCTTCCGCGACGTCTCCTTCCGCAACGCCTCTTCCCGCGATGGATATTCCACGATGAATCCTCGTTCGACGAACCTCCGTTCAAGATATGCTCAAGTAGGGGTTTATTTGTTTACTTTTTTTGTGAATACTAATTTGTCTTTCTTCGTGAA
The DNA here is from genome assembly GCA_963277665.1 of Viscum album. NCBI lineage: Eukaryota > Viridiplantae > Streptophyta > Magnoliopsida > Santalales > Viscaceae > Viscum > Viscum album. The sequence continues at coordinate 194,973,416 of OY728121.1, read as the reverse complement.
AATATGACCAATTGTTATCGATTAACGAGAGGGGGTCGGACCGCACAATCACGGGCGACCCTCCTCCGTTATTTATGATGTTTCTAATGTGGTTGGAACAAGAATGGAACGATGTCGTCACACCACACGGGATCATGCTGCAGTTAATGCGTGGCGCCGTGGTGCCGTGCCGTGAAATTGAACCAAGTCACGGCGTCGTCGCGCAGCACCGGAGAACCACAAAAGAACCGCGGCCAGAGCGGTGCCACGACGGAGGGGTGTGGCGCCGTCGTGCCGCATTAGATGAATGAAGGCCGCAAACGATACTGGTCCACGGTGGAGCATGGGAACCGGCGGCCGGAAGCGGGCCACCGTTGTCGGAGCAGGGAGGGGACCGACTGTCGCCTGTCCCATGGTGGTAGAAACCGGCCAGCCGGGGCGGGCCGGCCAGACAAAGGAAATCCGGGGGTTCAAACCCCCAGCCGGCTAGCTGATCGGCCCCCATTAAGTGGGTCTACGGTTAAAAACCAGGGGGCAGGCACCCCCCTCCTCACCGGCTCGACCGTTTGGCCGAGCGCCGGGCCAGCGCACCCAGTCCGGTCTGGCTACCTGGCCGGTCCGCCAGGCCGGGCCGCGCCCAGGCCAGGCCGGGCCGTGCCCCGGCCGTGCTGCGCCAGCCGGACCAGACCCGGACCCGGTTCGGGTCAACCCTGGGGGTATCGGGCCGGGTCGGATCGGGCCCAAACCCCTTAATACCGAATATTTTCCGGTTGGATGCCCATAACATGTGATACGTGCCTCCGAGCGATTCACCGTCAGTTGAGATGCGATCCTTGTATTGAGACGGTCATTTCGGTATATTGCACTCAAGGATTCGGAATACTTTGGGTTCGACCGAGTTGTTTGGTACACGAAACCAATTGGGCCCACGGGGCAGAAACGCTCATATCTGGAGCTCCGGACGTCCGATTGATGTACCGTCGACTTTGATGGATTCCTTTATGTGAGACGGATCTTTTGGATTACTCCACCCGAGGTTTGGATGTAGGTGAAGTATGGTCGGGTTGGTTTTTCCTAAAAAACCAACAGGGCCCCTGGGACGAAAAAGCCAATAACTCGCAGACCGAGCATCCGATTGACGCGCCGTCTGCGACGTTGAGTTCCTATTGACGATATTGAACTTTTGGATACATCAAATCTAGAATATGTATCAGTTGATGTATCAGCCTCTCGGCTCGTGGAGCGGACCCTCCCGAATGAGCTTGCTGTGTGCGGGAACCATAGAGCTGGCTGCGTTGCGACTTTGACGATGATGACGACTGTACAAAGATCCTCAGTGGATTCGACAGCGATGACTACCGCACTCAGCGATCCTACGTGGATCAGTGCTACAGATCCTGTGTGGGTCTGATCCTGTGTGGGTCCGATCCTGTGTGGGTCAGCGCTCAGCGGTTCTGTGTGAGCCAGCGCCTACAGATCATGTGTGGGTCTGATCCTATGTGGGTCTTTCCGGGGGTTAGTTACCTATCGATCATGTGTGGGTCAGATCATTTTTGGGTCATTGTGGGGGTTAGATACCTATCGATCCTGTGTGGGTCAGATCCTTTATGGGTCATTGCGGGGGTTAGTACCTATTGATCCTTTGTGGGTCCGACGACTTAGATGAATCAGTGGCTATATCTGATCATCTTTATCGTCATACGAAGAAGTATAACTTTGTGTGCTGAATCTGGTTTTGCTTTCCTATGTGAATTGTGTTGAGCTATCCTGTGTGGATTTACATTTTTCTTTCCTATGTGGACTGGGATGTACATGAGCTCAGATGTTGGAGCCAACGAGAATTGATGACTTAGGTATATGTATTGGCATATACCTAAGCAGTGTCAGATGTTACTTTGTGATTGAATCATTCCTTTGTCGATTATCCTTTGTGGATTTTAGGAGACCTTAGGGGGTCTCGGGGTCCCTACTGAGTAGCTTATACTCACCCATGCGCGGGCTATGCCCGCACTACGTTGTGTTGGTTGCAGATGTCAGACAACACTGATCGTGGTTGAGGCTTGCAGAGCAGGATGGTACCTGGAGGTGGACCACTGGGCGGGACGTACTCGAAGCGGTTGGCTGGACACGAGGAGCAGAGGAGGCTATATGTACCCACCCTTTAGGTGGGACTTCTAGTGAATGGCTCGACGCTGCGACTCTACTTTACAGTTGTTGTTTTCCCTTTCCAGTTGTACTTTACTTTCAGTTTGGGTTTGTATACTGGCCCACATACATTTCTGCACTTACTATTTTACTCGGTTTTTACTTAGTGTTTACTTCTACTGCTCGTTTGCTCTGTGGTGTTTGTTTACTTTACAAAGGCAACGCCTTCCCTTATTACCAGGATTTACGCGTTGGTGCAAGTCGCCTGCCCCTGGCCTATGGAAGGCGGGCTTGGGGTAGTCACAGCATGGGCCCCGAGTACGGGTCGTGACAAATTGGTATCAGAGGAGTTCAGTTCTACCGCATAACTTTGGACTCTGATCTTTTTCTATGTGAAGCAATAATGTTACATGTATTGGGTGTAGTTATCAGTCCAGGGAGTCCAGTGTTGGTGCGGCGACCGGCGTATCCATACACCAGGACCCTGACTCCTGATTTCTGACTTAATGCACAAAAACATTGATTCCATGAGTGTTTCAAGTTTTCTTTGTGATTACTTTGTGTCAGTTCACCAGGTATATTGTTCTGACCATGGCGCACCTGTTTCCTTTTCAGGATTTCCCCATGACAGCAGCCAGCTAGGGTTCCGAGAGTTGAGTGTGACGACAACCCACTGAGTGATGAGGCCTCGGTATAGGTCCCTTTGACAGCTGAGGCACCGGAGGTACCTTTACTCGTCGAGCCACCGATGCTTCCAGCCCCAGCCGCTGACGATGCATGCCGCCTTAGTGAACTTCACGAGTTCCAGCACCAATGACCACCCAGGTACCACGGTGTGATGGACCCCCAGGCATTCGAGGATTTGTTGGAGGCAGTTCTATGAGTTTTCCGGTTAGTGAGGACACCAGCAGACCTCATGGTGATCCTCGAAGTGAGCCTCCTGCACACGGAAGCAGGAAGATGGTAGAGATTGATGCTCCAGGTGCATGATGAGGCATCTCTCCTCTGGACGGACTTTGAGAGCCTCTTCCGCTCGGAGTTCATCCCAGCCACCCTCTGTGTGGTGCGCATTCAAGAGATTCTTCAGCTACGGCAGGGATGCTTGTCAGTCGTCCAGTACTCGACGAGATTTACCGATCTCTCGTGCTACTCGACAGACATGGTACGAGACCCATTATTCCAGGCCCGGACCTTTGAGCAGGGATTTATACATGAGATCAGGGCATCACTGATCTCCCTCAGCATTCCGACCCAGGCAGGAGTGCTGGAGTGAGCCCTTTTTATTGACAGCTTTCTTTCTGAGTCTTCCTCACCACCGAGACCCACCGCAGGGAGGAACGTAGCAGAGTCCTCTGCAGCAGGCAGTCGGCGGATGACTCATGGGTCCAGGAAGACCAGACCCTCATGTAGATGACCTCAGGACACTGGCTTAGTAGTGCGGGGCACTCAGCGTGGAGCCAGTCTTTCGAGAGGCGGACAGGGCTACGCATGCGGCAGGCTGGGCCAAATGGCTCGTGACTTCCCGACCTGCCGTGCTGAGGAGCAACAGATGGTTGAGGGACCACCAAGGCAAAGGCAGAGGCTCGACCATGGTGGTCCGCAGGGAGCAGGCGGACTAGGCAGAGGAGTTGGCCGAGAAGTAGGTGGTGGGCGATGCTTTGAGGCTCTACCACCACCACCACCAGAGGGCCCACCCCGACCTCAGGGGAGAGCACAACTTCAGGCAGCTGAAACTTACGATCATGGAGCTATGGAAGTGGGTGGACAAGTGCGGGTCTAGATCCAAACATAGAGGTCTTTTCCCATAATGCCTCTAACTTCGTTGTTTGTGTTTACTTGTGTCCTTGTACTTTGAGTTGAAGTAATAAAAGACACTTGCAATAGTGATGTTTGCTTTCTTGTCTTTTGTTTGTTAATAATAAGAAGTGCTGGTTAAAAACTATTGACTTGACCCTCACTTGAGAGATTCTTCCTGTAGGAGACCCAGTGACCACACACTGATGCCGACAGTGTGAATAAACCCTTGGAGGTGAGAGTAACGGTTGGAAATCTTGGTAGAAGCGTCAAGGCCTTATGACGTCATCCATTCCATGAATTAACTAATCATGATAGGATTGACTATATTAGGCAATGAATGTGGTTCATCCAGGGGATGAGACCAGATTTCCCTTTTCCGCAAAGGAGAAATCTTTGCAGCTTTGTTGAACGTTAAGGAGGAAGGGGAAACCCTTCGTGTGGTCAGACAGACGTCAGCAGAGCTTCCAGGAGCTAAGACAGAGACTGACCAGTGCGCCTATCTTGAGGTTTCCTAAAGAGGGAGTAGGTTACGAAGTTTACTGCGATGCATTAGGAAACGGACTCGGATGTGTCCTGATGCAGGAGCGTGTAGTGATCGCCTATGGATCACGTCAGTTGAGGCCGCATGAGGAGAACTACGCTACCCATGACCTGTAGTTAGTAGGAGTGGTCTTCTCTCTGAAGACATGGCGACACTACCTAATGGGAGAGCACCTTACAGTCCTTTATGACTATTGGAGTCTCGGGTACATCTTCTCTAAGAAGGACCTGAACCTGAGACAGCGACAATGGATCGAGTTTCTCCAGAACTATGACTTTGAGATAGTCTATACTCCTGGGATGGGGAACATAGTAGACGATTATCTCAACAGGAGGACGGGCATTCATCTACTTGAGGAGGCGATAGAGAAGCCAGCCACTTTGCATATATACTTCGTGGAAAGAGATGGATCAGCCTTCCTTCAGTCTCTCACAGTCACCCCTCCACTACTGCAGTAGGTTAGAGAGGCACAGCGTGGGGACGCTGACTGTGAGACGCGGCACGCGCAGATATCCTCAGGACAGGAACCTGATGGTTTCTCCTTTGGAGTAGAGCACGAAGTCCTTTTCAGAGGACGTACCTTGGTACCAGTTGCTTTATGGGAGGATGTGCTGAGAGAGTTTCACACTTCTCCTTTGGCGGTACATCCTAGAGTGGAGAAGATGTACCGGGATCTTAGACGATAGCACTGGTGGCTGGGAATGAAGAAAGTTGTGGCGGAGTTTGTTTCTTGATGCCTCACCTGCCAGCAGGTGAAGGCAGAGCAACAAGTTCGAGCAGTCTTCGTACAACCCTTGGAGGTCCCGAAGAGGAAGTGGGACGAGATATCTATGTTTTTCGTGACTGGACTTCCATGCACATCCAGAGTTCATGACTCCATTTGGGTGATTTTCGACCGACTCACCAAGTCGGCACACTTCTTACCCATCAGAGAGAAGGGATCAGTGGAGAGCATGGGTTGTCATTATGTTTAGGAGATTGTGCGGATTCATGGTGTTCCATCATCTATCTTCTCCGATCAAGATGCTTTCTTTACTTCCCTGATTTGGAAGGGGTTGCAGGAGGAATTCGGGACGCAGCTACGTCTGAGCACATCCTTTCAACCTCAGATGGATGGTCAGACGGAAAAGACCATTTAGACTCTCGAGGACATGCTTCACCCATGTGTCCTCGTTTTTGGTCGCTCTGGGAGGACCAACTACCCTTGGTGGAGTTCTCGTACAACAACAACTACCACTCCACCATCGGGATGGCACCATTCGAGGCATTGTACGGCCGACCTTCAGATCTCCATTGTGCTGGACAGACCCTAAGGAGTCAGCATTTGTTGGACCGGAGATGGTCCAGGACACGACATAGAAGGTCCAGGTCATCCAGGAGCGGATGAGGATAGCTCAGAGCCGGCAGAAGTCTTATGCCGACAGGAGGAAGAGGTCACTAGAGTTCAAGGATGGCGACCACGTCTTCTTGCGTGTCTCACCTCGACGTGGATTACAGAGATTTGGCCGAGGCGAAAACTTGTCTCCACACTTCATCAGACCGTTCCAGGTCCTCTTCCGGATTGGCGAGGTAGCTTATCACCTGGCTCTACCACCTCAGTTGCACCGGGTGAACGACGTCTTCCACGTATCTCAGCTGAGGAGGTATGTGCATGACCCGACACATATCATTGATCATGGGGAGCTATACGTTGATGATGGGGGGACTTTTATGGAGGTCCAGGTGGAGATCAAGGATTGACTGGAGTGGGTCCTACGTGGACGTTCTATTACTCTAGTCTGCATCAGATGGCAGCATGAGAATTTCCAAGGGAGCACTTGGGAGCGGGTGGCTCAGATGCGTGCTCAGAACCCACATTTGTTTTCCTAGCTTATGATGTATCTTTACGGGGATGTAAATCCTTGAGGTGGGAGTAAGGTAAAGACCTATAAAATTCAAGGAAATTTTTTTCTTAATTTTCTTTGGGATTTTACAAGAACGCAGTTTCTGATGGCACTTGATTCTGATGCCCGGTGTGCCCGGAATTCCTATCTGAAGATTAGCTCAGGTACGTTCAGTGAACGAACGAGCGAGAAATTATAACTTTTGAATCGGTGCTCGGAATCGAATTCTGAGGGAACTGATGGAACCGTAGCGCTGGTAATTGCTTAAGAACGCCTTTTCCGAAGTTTCGTTTTCACGAGAGAAGTTGTTAATTTATGTGGAAGGTAAAATAAAAATTATACAACAATTTTTATTTTTACTTTAAGTGGTTTAAGCTTTGGGTGGAAGTTGGAGAAAACCAACCAACTTCCATTTGTAGGTTATGAATGTGGTGGGGCCCACATGAACCCTACCCCTTCACCTTCCCTAACCTTACATAACCCTTCATAAATTATGACAACTTCTGTAATTAAATTTTGTGGTTTAATTCAATCTTTTGAATTTCAACACTTTTTTTGTGTTAATAAAATATGTAAGTGTCTTATATTATTTTTGGTTGGTGTCTTGTTACCTGGAGAGATTTAGGAGAAAAATATAAGGGAGTCTTGAGTTTCTTCATCCTCTTCGTCAAAAAACATGAAGAACACGAAGAACGTGAAGAACACCAAATTCCTCGGAGGTCGACGTCTCCTTCTGCAATGTCTCCTTCCGCGACGCCTCTTCCCGCGATGGATATTCCGTGACGAATCATCGTTCAACGAACCTCCATTCAAGCTACGCTCAAGTAGGGGTGTATTTATTTATTTTGTTCGTGAATACTACCTTGTCGTTTTTCATGATAATACGACCAATTGCTATCGATTAACGAGAGGGGGTCGGACCGCACAAACATGGCCGACCCTCCTCCATTATTGTTGTTGTTTCTAATGTGGTTGGAACGGGAATGGCGCGGTGTCGTCGCACCGTGCGGGATCGTGCGACAAGTAATGTGGGGCGCCGTCGCGCCGCGCCGTGAAATTGAACCGAGTCGTGGCGCCGTCGCGCCTCACCGGAGAACCATAGAAGCACCGCGGCCGGAGTGGGGCCACGGTGGAGGGGTACGGTGTCGTCGCGCCGCACCGGATGAATGAAGGCCGCAGCCAATACTGGGTCACGGCGGAGCATGGGATCCGGCGGCCGGAAGCGGGCCGCCAGTGTCGGAGCACGGAGGGGACCGGCCGTCACCGGTCCTATGGTGGTAGAAACTGGCCGGACGGGGCGGGCCGGCAGGACAAGGGAAAGCTAGGGGTTCAAACCCCCGACTGGTCAGCTAAGCGGCCCCCATTAAGGGGGGCCGCAGATATAAACCAGGGGGCATGCGCCCCCCTCCTCAATGGCTCGGCAGTTTGGCCGAGCGCCTGGCCAGCGCGCAGTTCCCAGGTCGGGCCGGCTGCCGGGCCGGGCCATGCCGGCAGGGCCGCGCCGGGCCGCGACCAAGCTGGCCAGAGCCAGACCCGGTTCGGGTCGACCCAGTTCAGGTAGACCCTGGGGGTATCGGGCAAGGTCGGACCGGGCCCGAACCCCTTAATACCGAATCTTTTCCAGTCGGACACCCATAACATGTGCTACGGGATTCCGATCGACGTACCGTCAGTTGCGATGTGATCCTTCGATCGAGACGGGCGTTTCTGAATATCGTACTCACGGTTTCGGAATACTTTGGGTTCGGCCGAGTTGGTTTGTACACGAAACCAACCGGGCCCTCGGAGTGGAAACGCTCATGTCTTGAGCTCTGGACGTCCGATTGACGTACCGTTGACTTTGATGGATTCCTATAAGTGAGACAGATCATTTGGTTTACTCCGCTCGAGGTTTGGACACAGGTGGAGTATGGTCGGTTTGGTTTTGCCTAAAAAACCAACCGGGCCCCTGGGACAAAAAGGCCAATAACTCACAGACTGGGCGTCCGATTGACGCGCCGTCTGCGACGTTGAGTTCCTGTTGACCATATGGATCTTTTGGATACATCAACTATGGACTATGTGTCAGTCGATGTATCAGCCTCTCGGATCGTGGAGCGGACCCTCCCGAATGAGCTTGCTGTGTGCGGGAACCCTAGAGCTGGCTGTGTTGCGACTGTGACGATGACGACAACTATACAGAGATCCTCAGTGGATTCGACATCGATGACTACAACACTCAGTGATCCTACGTGGATCAGTGCTACTGATCCTGTGTGTGTCTGATCTTGTGTGGGTCAGCGCTCAGCGGTTCTGTGTGAGCCAGCGCCTACAGATCCTATGTGGGTCAGATACTTTATGGGTCATTGCGGGGGTTAGTTACATATCTATCCTGTGTGGGTCAGATCCTTCATGGTTCATTGTGGGGGTTAGTACATATTGATCCTTTGTGGGTCCGACGACTTAGATTAATCAGTGGCTATATCTGATCATCTTTATCGTCATACGAAAAAGTATACATGTGTGAGATGAATCCTGTTTTGATTTCCTATGTGGATTGTGTTGAGCTATCCTGTGTGGATTTACATTTTGCTTTCCTGTTTGGACTGGGTTGTACTTGAGCTCGGATGTTGGAGCCGATGAGAATTGATGACATAGATATGTATGGGCATATACCTAAGTAGTGTCGGATGAAACTTCGTGATTGCATCTTTCCTTTGTATATTATCCTTTGTGGATTTTAGGAGACCTTTGGTGGTCTCGGGGTCCCTACGGAGTATCTTATTCTCACCCCTTCATGGGCTATACCCGCACTACGTTGTGTTGGTTGTAGACGACGGACAGTGCAAATCGTGGTTGGGGCTTGCGGAGCAGGACGATACCTGGAGGTGGACCACTGGGTGGGACGTACTCGGAGCGGTTGGCTAGACACGATGAGATGAGGAGGCAATCTGTACCCACCCTTCAGGTGGGACTTCCAGTGGACGACTCGATGTTGCGACTCTACTTTACAGTTGTTGTTTTCCAATTCCAGTTGTACTTTACTTTCAGTTTGGGATTGTATACTGGACCACTTACTTTTCCACACTTACTATTGTACTCAGTTTTTACTTAGTGTTTACTTTTACTGCTTTCTTCATCTATGGTGTTTGTTTACTTTAAAAAGGAAATGCCTTCCCTTTTTACCGGGATTTACGCCTTGGTGCTAGTTGCCATCCCCAAGCCTATGGATGGAGGGCTTGGGGTAGTCACGGCACAGGCCCCGAGGATGGGTCGTGATAGACTTTCTTGTGATTATTGATATTTATCAATTTATTTGATTATATATTATTTTCTTCCAAGTCCATGAATTCACATCCCAACAATGTTATCATAAATGTAATCCTAGTTATGGGTTACTTTGGGTAACTATTATAATTTGAAAATTCATTTTTAAAAGGTTGTTTTAGTATTAATTTTTATGATGTGGGTTTATATAAATGGAACATTCTATTATTACTGATGTGATAAACCTTATGAATTTTTTGAGAGAAATTAATTTTAAGGGGGTATAATGAATAACCTTAATATTATATGAATTATTTTTTGGATTAATTTATTATTTTAATATTTTTTCATTACACAAATCATTGACATAGTTTTTCATTATATAAACAAAATATTTTTGGCATGCAATATATGAAAAAACTTTTCAATCATGAAAAATATGAAAAACATATATTATAATGAGTTAAATTCAACACTTTGTTTGGCTTATGTTACTCAAAATTATTAGTCTTATCGATAGTTTGTGTTATAAACATGGAAAAATTTTACCGATCTATAATACACTCCAAACTTGTACTTTCCCGTGCTATTGCATGACTTATTAGATTAATGGGTTTTCATTTAATCAGTGATTAATATTTATAAAAGATGATAAGAAATGGTAATTTTGACTAAATTATAATTATAAAGTCGCATCTTATGATAATGGACTAATAGTGCATAGAATCTAATGACACCATTCAAATAGTTGACAAAGAAGAAAGATATTGTAAAAGTATATGAATTTTTAAATTTTGAAGAATATTTTAAATCATTTTCAATTTCAATCACAGTAACTATAAAGCAGGAACTGAAATTAAAAGTGAAAGATAAATCAAATATAAGACAATAGTTGTAATAAAAAAAATGAGAAATGTGAAAAAATAATAATAAATTGTATGAGTGGGATGTCAAGGAAAAAAGAAATGATGATTGAAACTATTCATCATGTATATAGAAAAATAAGGAAAATGGGATGTAAATATCATAGACAAAGATGAAACAAAATATACAACTGAATAAAATCAATAGATGAAGATAGAGAGTCGACAAACACTACATAATACATGACAACATGAAATTGAATACAAAAAATAGATAAAGGAAAATTGATGTTTTGTATGTACTTTTAATAAATAATATTAAGAATGAAATGGTAATATTTATAGATGTATTTCATGCAATTTTAATATAATTTCAAAGAATATATAAACATTCATGACTATAAAATGCATCATGTATATACATGTCACCACAAATTAATGAGACAAAGTGATTTTATACATACAACGTTTTATCATATAATATGAATAAACATGACTTTCTGTATAAAGTCACTTATCATAATATTTGATCATAAAAAATATTGTTTTATACTATAAAAATATTTAATTAAAAAATATTAAAACACCTACGTATTGCAGACTCTAAATTGAAGTCTTATTCATAATGTTATTAATATTAAGAGTGAAGTGTTATGCATAAAGTAATTAATATGATGAGTGAAGTCAAATAGTTGAGAAAAATATCCAAACAGAAAAATTATCAGTCTCATATATAAAAATTCATAAGACATCACTCATATATACAAATACATAATGAAAATGCAACTATTTTGAAAGGGTCAGTCTCTCATATATAAAAATGCATTTACTAAAATGTATTCCTGAAATAGAAAAAATATCCATAGAGTGGTAACACCAAATGAATAGCATTTCATAGTGTAAATGATGGATTTTATAAAAGGAATTCCTACAATATACAAACTGTTGGAGTCAAAGTTTGAAAATAAGATGTAACTACAAAATAATTTATTTACATAAAGTTTCAATGTCAAATATTAGGATCCAAAGACCATGTCGGAAATATTTGTGCTTTAAATTGGAGTATCATCAGCATATCCACAGTATTGAAAATGTGTCCTAGCATTTGTTTCTCTCCTATCATCTCAGAAATAGGACCTCAAGAAGTAATGTTGTTCCTGCAAAAAAAAATTTATGTCCCTCCAATCTGTCTCACTACTGCAAAGTATATTTCCACCCCATATTTTAATTACATCACTCATAGATCCATCAACTGAGATCAAAATAATGACAATGTCAATATATAAAAATCGCAACAGGATTGGAAACAAGAAGATGAAATCACTTTATACAACATCAGAGATGCAAAGATTTATATTACTTAAATAGATTCAATCACACTGGTGAAAGTGATTCGAAAGGACTTCCAACAAATTCATTAACCCGATACAGAAAAAACCAAAAGTTAATTAGGTGAAATAATCATAATTGTTTGACAGAACTCTCCGATAAAAACACATGCAAAAATAATTATTTTAACCAATTTCATTAACACAATGGTAAACGAAAGGGATGTATCTATTTCAACACCTCATTAACCCAAAACTATAAAAACTGAAAAAAACCACAAAATCCATACCTTAAAAGCATCGTACCATAGGCATCTTGAATGGATCTTCCTCAAAAGGTAGCTACAACTGATGAGAAAAGAAAACTTATTATTAAAATAGAATAAATCAATCGAGTTTTACATGAAAAAGATTAAGTTAACTAAAATAAAATTGAATATGTTGATCAATTCATATGTGAAAATGAATAATCATTTCTGCTCACTGTCATCAATATTCCTTTGAAATCGCTTTTCAAATGGTACCTGAAAATGTAGAATCATATATGCTCAGCACAACTTCTACATGCATAGAGTAATGGACTGAAAAATAAAGGAACGGTATGATTGTGACTTGTTCTGACCTGTAAACTGTAATGTTTTGATTCAACAAAACATCAAATTTACCACAAATATTCATACGCAAAATATTTTTCATCAGACCAGATTCCCAGATATCACCTAGAAGAACAGGAACATCGATATATAACATTTTTATTTTATTGTACCGAAACAACAAGATCGTTAGAGCAACTATAACTAAATTACTAATTTTCTTATAGAACACACATTCTTTATCATTTACAATGAAATGATAGCAAGAATGGATCCTGCTATTCTGATAATTGCCTTTTCATAAAGTATGTAAGGAAATTCATAACCAAGAAGTAGTAGTATACCACATGACATCCTTGTTTCAATATAGGTTAGTGGAATTTCCTTAAGAAGAAAAAATAGCAGCATCACCAGTTTCCTGCTAAACAGAAGATATATATTCATTAATATACCAATCGTTAGGTATACCAAACATTAACTAAAACATGTATGTACATATATATGTGTGAAAGGGTCAGTATTTAGAAGAATCTTTGCTGTATAAGTATAACGTTAATTGCATAGAAAATCAGAAAATTCTTACCCCAAAATGTAATACCTTACCATGCCATAACCAATATGCTTCTTGCCTCTGATGTGAGAATGAGTTCTCTCAGTAGCATAATTTTCCACAAGAAAAGATCCACATATCTCACAAAGATCCATAATTTTATCTAGAGAAGTCACCAACCCATTGTCAGTCCATGGATGTTGAATCAACAGTGTTTTCCAGGCATTAAGTTCCTACACATTTCTTTTGAGTGGTTATGCTGCATCCAACTTTTCATCTTCTCAATGTTACTCTACATGTTCCAGTGGGTTATTGACTTTTTCCTCTAGCACAAATTGTTGTCCTTCCTTTTCAGCTTAAGATTGAAGGGGGATGCGACTTAAAATTCTTGAGCAAGGATTTCTCACACATGCCTAACTCTTCTGCCAAAAATCTGATAAGCAGAATATTTATGAACCTATTATAGAGTGTATAAAAAGAAAATAGATTCAGTTTAATACTGATTCATACAAATAAAAACTATGGTCAAATAAGTAATGAAACATTATTTTAAAATATAACCAACTATTTACTAAAGGGTGGAAGGTTTTTTTGATACTAGATTTGAATGTAATTGAACCAAAAAAGTGTAATAATGAACATTTATATTGAATTTATTTATATCACAAATAATTGGTAAATATTATTGAAATTATGATTTCAAGCTCATTGATGTGTTGACAAACTGTTTTGGGTTGTTCTACTGCAGTAGAACATGTGACATGAGCATTGCCAACATCCTTTGAGACATTCAAATTTTCAATGCCCTTTTTAGGATAAATATCATGGGAAATAATATAATTAATTAATGGAGGATAATCTGTGTATAGGGCCTATGAACTATTAGAATATGCTGCATTTTCTAGATCTAATCAGCTTGATGCAGGAGAAGCATAAATAATATTATACAAGTTAACTGGAGATGCGGATTCAGTATAGATGATGTTCTGATTAGCAGGGAAATTCCTATCTACATATTTAAGTATGGGATTACCAAGATTAAGTCCAATCTCACGCTGCTCAGATAGAATCCTTGTGCTTTTAATGATGTTCTCATTACAATCCTGCGTGTCAGACACATTCTGAATTTTACAGCGTGCAACCACAGTAACATCATTATTTGATATCATATTTTATGCTGCTCATTTAAAAACAATAGTAGAGTGTATAAATCCAACAACTATGTAATCATCAAAGACATTATATGAAATAGAAGAGATAATATTTATAATATCATGGGAAAGATCAAATACCAAATGATCATCTTCAATCTCATGCTCTTCCTCTTCCTCAAGAATGTCCCAGAGTTATTTAATCCATGATTTACAGGGGGATGTTTCTTATGGACCCATTTAGGTTCCTCCTTTTTTGAGGGTTCCCATTTTTCAATTTCCTTGCCTTACCCATCATATTTCTAACCACATCTTCCTATATATAAGGATCAGGAGTTGGTTTCATCTATTTTTGAAGAAACCTGCAATTGGAAAAAGAATGCCCAACAATTTAACAGACATCGCTGAAAGGAGGCTTGTACTCATACTCAATCTTTACCTCAATATTTAAACTATTATAGAAAAAATCAGTGACATTTGGGAGATTCTAATCCATGTTATCCTCAACTTGAATCATGGCATAAAGACTGAGCTCACCAATTAGCATGTGCTGATCCAATTTTAGAGGGGTACCAACACATGAGGCAATCCATGACCTCACCTTCCCTCTGCCCTCCCATCCACCCCTCGTCCAGCCCCTCCCCGCATTGCAGCCCTTACCTCTTCATCTTATCCACCCCAGCCCAGCCCCTCCCTGGATTCCAGCCCTCACCTCTCCATATTCCCCCCCAGCCCAACCCCTCCACTCAACCCTGTCTAGCCACTCCCCCATGCCATGCCCACCCATCCCCTCCCTGCATTGCTACCCTCACCTCTCTATCTTCACTCCCCCCGGCCCATCCCCTCCCCTCAACCTACATAAAACATACAGGTCTCCTATATTTGAAACACTTGTAACCAGAAGTCAATAGTTTAAGGTCCTCGGATCCCTCATAAAAACAGTGTTCTGTTGGTCACTAAACCCAAGAAAACTGGGTTTATTTTCATTTTCATGGTTTTCCATTCCTGATAATCTATAACATAGACAAGTTAATGCAACACACAAGGAGATACATATATCATTGAATCCTACCTTAGAGAAAAAAAAATAATATGTAGGAAATATGAGAAGGAAAAAACTGTAGAAGACAATGTATTATAAAAAAAACTGATTACTGAAATATATTTGACAAAAATGATCCAATTTTCAGAAAATAGGACTTTTCTCAAATGAAATTTAATGAAATGGGGAAAAACACAACAATAATGAATTAACACCTATCAAATCTAAAATATGATTAATGAAAAACCTATATTGTTATGAATTTACAAATAAAAATGATTTCATTAACATGATTAAAAACAAGAAAATTAGGGTTTACCAAACATGTTTAGCTTGTTCTTTTTATAACAGAATATGTAAAATTAAAAGAATAACAAGAAATAGAATAAATAAATTAAAATAATTAAAATTTTAGAGATAGTAAAAGTACCTGCAACTGAAATATGCTATGACATAAAGAGATATACCCACATATATGGATGTGGGAAAATGAAATAGTTAAGATATACCTGCATGATAAGAGTCAGCATCACTCTGAGGGTGGAGGATGACCGAGAGTATGGTATGAACCTATTCGAGTCCAGTGTAGACAGTTGTGTTTAGTGGTTGGACACGAAGGAACCTTCCTTAGTGGTGTACATTTTTTTCAGCAGCCTGGTGAAGCATGAGTAGGAGCAGATAAAGGAGCTATCATTAGGGAAATCCAGTCTGTTCATAATTGTATTCCTAAAACTAAGTAAACAAACACACAAAATAATAAAAAATCATTAATTTCACAATATCACATTACTAATATTATTGAAATACGTTCAATTTGACATTGTGCTCAAACTGAACAATCCTAGTATAATTCTTATCATATTGAATGAATATAACCTCAATCCTTTCTACAAAATTCAGCTTCCTGCAACCAACCATATCAATAGAAACTGGATTTTTAAACATCATTATGAATGAGGTTTTATGATAAAAAATTAAAGGACTGTTTCTCTACAGTTTATAGTACTTAATCACTTGCCCTTTGAAGAAAAATAAATATCTTAGATAAATTAAAGTGGAAAGTACTAAATGGGTGATAATACACTTCAAATGTTTTTTAATGACTAAAATTGAACAAAATTTTAAAATAAAAAATAACCATATGCTTTAAGTCATCATGGTCCCTATAATAATTACTATGTAAAACCAAACACTTATGGAAATTCTTCTTTATTGTAAAATAAACCATATTTTATTATATTCATTACCTAAAGCTTTGATTTTAGTATAGATACAAGGTAGTATGAAAAAATTACTGATAACTAACATTATAGGAAAACTGGTGTGTCTGAAATGAAATTAGGAAGAGTTAAAAGTTCCTGAATTGATGATAAAAAACACAATACTTTAATCCATGAAAACCAGCACACATATAAACATCACCATGAGTAGTGTAATGTGAGGAAAAAAACATCATACTACCCCTGAATCTCACCCATACCATGTGATGAAAAAAAACCACATCCGAAGAACACCTTCTCAGACTATACATATTAAACATAATAAAATTGAAGTTAAACACATAGACAACATGTTAACATATATGATAAAATTGTTGGTTGTAGTGGAAGGGGTTGAATGCAATACAATAAAATAGAGGTGTGATATTATTATATTAATTTCCTAAAGCATTGATTCTAGTATAGATCTAAGGTAGTATGAAACAATTATTGATAACTAAATAACAGGACAGCTGCTGTGTCTGAAATGAAATAAGAAGCAGTTAATAGTTTATGAAAAAATGATAAAAAACACAAAAGTTTCATCCATGAAAACCAGCACAAATAAGAAAATCAGCATGAGCAGTTTATTTTGAGGATCCATTAAATCATACCTCCACTGAATCTCACACATACCATGAGAAGCAAGAAAACCAATGTCGAATAAAACCTTCACAGACAATCCATGAATCACATCTTCATAACGAAACTCCATGAATAGATGCGAGAACATACCTATTGTGGAATCTGTATTAATTGATATATATGTGAATAAATAATGTTTAAAATTTTGGAATAGATGTTGTAATTGGATAAAGGGGAGTAAATATCAAATGGGAACAAATTAAGGGGTTACCAGAGGGAAAATGAAGGACAATTGTTGTCTAATGTGTTGAAATATTAAGGAATATCTCCGATGAAGCTGTCGCACATGAATCTTGGAAAAAAATGAACCAGAAATGTGAAAATTTCTTCAAAATGAGGAGGCATACCTGTTGCAAAGATGTACATCAGTCGTATTTTTGAATATCTTTTTGCTTATTTTAAAGGGGTTTGTGAGGGGGATGGGATAGGATGGGGTTATCATGAGAGGGAAGGGAGAGGTACGTACAAAGGGAATGTAGAGGGATAGTTAGAGTCTGAGGTTGGCCGAGGAAGAACAGGCGGTGGTAGAGTATGTGTAGGCAGAAGAGGGTATGAAGAACCACCGAAACCCTAATCACAATGGAGGGAAACGAAGCTCGATAGTAGGTGAAGTGTTACTGTAGCTGAAGCGTGAACGGGGGGAGAAACATAGGGAAACCATGTGCGGAATATGGAGGGAGGGAGTGAAAGGGTTTCAGGCAAACAATCGCGTCGATTGGGGTCAGCGGGAACCGTAGATCGATTATAGAGGAAGCACAAGTGAGTAGAAGAAAGGAATAGAGTGGTGGTTGTGGGAAACGTAGAGCAATTGGAGATGAATCATGAGTGGGAAGATAAATTGACGGAAATACCGTGCTGAAGATGGAGGAACAGACGTTGAAGTAAGGCGGTACACAAGCATGTAGTATGAGTGAAATGGAACACCGCAGAAAGGTGACCTGAAGCCCGAAAAAGGAGAACCTCGGAGAAGTGTGACGATAGAGTCCATGGGGAGAATGAAAGCTACGACGTAGAGGTCTCTTATACGGAGAATGGTAGTGGGTGCGGGATCGGGTTTTCACGGAGAACAATTGGGAGCATGCGGAGGGGCGACGTGGATAAATGGTTGGAGGACACGTAATGTAAAACTGATGTGGAGGCCTGCTATTTTGACACATGGTAGTGGAAAAACGTAATTTTAGTATATATATAGATATGTATATTAAAATATTATTAAAACTACCACATTATTGTTGGAATTGAAGTTAATAGTAAAATAAACTAATTTCAGAAAATATTTTTGAATCATGTTTTTAAAAACAATCATTTTGTTATAAATGATATAAGTGAATTAATGAATGATTGGAAAATAATGAATTTACTTTTCAAAGAAAACTTCTTTTATATGTACAAAACAATCTTTATCTCAATATATGAAATAAAAATCAATGAATATTCTTTTATATTATATAAATTTTTTTAAGTATAATAAATATTATTTATTCTCATTCAATATATATAATATAAATAAGATAACAATAAATCCTATTTCATGTGTAAAAAGTTATATTCATCTAAAATGAAAATTCACCACATTTTATTATATATCCCATTTTTAATTTTTTTTTGGAATTTTATGAGTTTTATTTGAAAAATTATTTTCATTGATGTTGGATATGAAAACATACATTGGGTGATTTTGTGTTATATTCAAAGGAGTCTCATTTTTTGTTGAAAAGTGAAAACAAATAATTTAAATTCAAATATGGTTTTTTATTTAATATATTAATATAGTAAAATTATATTTACTTTTGGGTTTAAAATATAATTATATAAATTTTTAACTAATTATTCTAATTTAGTTTATTTTAATCAAATTCACATTAATATTAGATATAATACAATTCAATATTTTTTTCACATTTTTTCTATAAAAACCCACTTTGTCATCCAGTATGCGGGATTAAATTAATTTCAATTTCCACCACTTCTATGATTATTATTGAGAAAATTGGATTCCATATTTTTATTATAATAATATGTTATTTATAAAAAGGTTAAATTGAATTCATTTTAGAAAATATTAATCAATGAAAATAATATTATTTATAGTGATCAAGAAAACAAACAACATATGAAAGGGATAAACTTTAATCACAATGGACAAAATGTAACAATAGCTTTTATAGATGATTTTTTGTGGACATATATAGACCCTATATGTCATGACCCATCCCCTGGGGCTCATTCTGTGACTTCCCCAAACCCGCCTACCATAGGCCAGGGGCTGGTGAGTAGCACAGAAATGTGTATTTTCATAAACATGAAGGCTTTGGATTTAAAAATTACAAAAAAAATGGTCTGATAATAGAACAAGAAGAAATTATGAATTAAAATTTTGTATTAAAAGTATTCTAAAAGTAAAGGGGATGGAATACCAGACCAACTGGAAAATTACAAGTACAAATAAAAAGTAAAAATAATCCTAAAGGTGTAATGCTACTCTTGGATCGTCCTTCCAAGATCCAACATGAAGTGTAGGAACATATCACCTCCATAGTACTACACATCTTCCCATCTCCTCCGCATCACGTCAGGTTGAATGTCCACCTATGAGAACCATCCAATCCTGGCTCCATAATCTGCGATCAATGTTGTACGGTGTCTGAAAAAGACACAAAATTGTGCAGGGGAAACCCGTGCAGGGGTGAGTATTACAATACTCAGTATGGACCACGAGACACCGAAGGTCACCTACAATTCCAAAATGAAAAACCAAAGGGTAAGACCATGATGGTAATGTACCACATAGCATAACCAAAATTACAAGCAGAAAGTAAAGACAACTCACACCATGATTTATTTTATGGGTAGTAACAAGTAACATCCCTAGTCACACCGTCAAATTCCTCAGCTACTAGAGAACTCCTCCACTATCGATTACAATGGGCCTACCACGTCACATAGAGAAGCTTCCCACTAACCTTGAACTGCTGAGGTACTGCCCCCCATCGCGTACCGAGGGTATGTCGGGTCACCCATAGTCGTTCTTCCCTAATGTGGTTTGATAAGGTACTCCTCCCCACCATGGACCACCATGTCACACATAACCACCTACCCCCATCGTGGTCTACTATGGTACTCCTCCCCATTGTGTACCATGGCCGTCGAGTCACTCGGTGTGGAAAAGTCAGTATTCGTCGGGTCTCTACCAGAGGGAGGGTTCCATATGTGGGGCGCTTGGGAGAACCATTCCCCAAGACATCAGTCATATTTCAAATAGCACAGGGATTCTCAATAATTAACCTGACGATCCATCACTTTATAAGGGTTCCAACAAAACAGATGATGTGTCAATAAGATACCTGGTTGGTGAGTTATTGGAATTTCAGTGCCGAGGGCCCGGTTGGATTCAGGTGCGATCCAACCCGACCGAACTCCAAGTTCATATGAAACTCTAATGGAGTAGGAATGATGGATCATCTCACCCGGTCTGGGCTAGGATGAATATCAGGTCTAGCTCGCTATAGTGGCGGCCTGGAAGGGCATCTCGTCCCAAATTGGGTGTCCTTTAAAGGGGCATCCCGGCCCGCGTGGGACTGGGTCCTTATATGGAGACGGCCCTATCCGGGGGGGTTGCTCGGTCGAGGGCGACAGCTTGGTCTGGTGGGTGGCCTGGTCCGATGGCAGCGCCCAGTCCAGGGTTGGCGGCCTTCTGGGGTGGAGCCCCGACTCGAGGGTGGTATCCATGTCCGAGGGTGGTGACCCTACCTGAGGGGGGTGGCCCACTCTGAGGGATGCAGCTCTGTCCGTGGGTGGAGATCCAGTGTGAGGGCGGCAGCCCGATGTTGGGGTGATGGCTCGACTCGGTCCGACATGGAGGTGTAACCCCCTTGGTCTCCTGGATTCTAAAACAGACCAAAGTCCATTTTCGACATGGAGGTGTAACCCCCTTGGTCTCCTGGATTCTAAAACAGACCAAAGGCCATTAAGTTGGGGAGATGGTGGGGCCATGTTGGAATCACTCGGTTGCTACAGAACTCACTAGAGGCAGGGTTCGACATCCACCGCAGCATTACTCATGGCTTCTGTTCACTGGCGATGCGGCAGCCATGCCGCCTTCCTCCTCATGGTCAGCTGTCATGCTAGATGCCTCCTCCATTCACCATGGCTGACGAGAAGGGATCGTTCTCTTACAGCGTGTGTCGACGTGCTCATGATCGTCGAAGGTGGCGCTAGGATAGCAAGATAAAAGAGGATTCGGGCCGGGTTCGTTAGGATAGTGACCTCCACTCTAGCCCGTATATGGTAGTATATTAAGGGGTTGAAAAATTAATTGTATTAAACAACAAGATAAACCAAATAATTATTTTCAGTAACAATCATCCTACATAGATGAATGAATCGAAGGTCAACCCGTTAGTTGGTTAACCCGTAATCTATTTATAATTTCATTTATAGGGAAGATGCAATCAAAAACACAAAAATGAAATAACCCCCTACATCAAAAACCTTCTGGAGAGCATCCATGATTGAAGGTGGGTGGTCATTCTTCATCCTTGTAACCAGTTCCGAATGAGGCCACTCCTATGTTCCCTTCCGGTTTGTGGATCTGTGTTGCCTGTCACCTCCCACTGGGTCAGCTCCATCTTCTAAGGCTCTGGTGTCATGGAGCTCATTCAAAACTTCGTTGTTTGGCGAAGCTATGTCGGTACCTCCACCCTGTATCCTTATATACAAGAGATGAGAAGGGTATGTAATGACGATGAAATTTAATGGTGTATCTTTAATTAGGAAGCTTCTTAATTCCCCCAAATGTTATAGTTACTTATATTGGAGGTTCAAGCCATTGTTTCGCTTGACATTTCACTTATTCCCCCTTACTATTTGTCTGTTATTGGAATAGAATAAAAATAAATCAATAAATTTATTTTGGTAATTCTATTAAAAAGATCCAATCACTAATTTTTCATTGGAATTATGATGGTCGATGTGAAGCCTCCCTTATGCGAATCCTGGCATTTTGGATTAAACGTTTACCTCAGATTTTAAATCCGAGCAATAGATCAAAAGATATAAAACACCACATGCGCATTTACTGAACATACCCCATAAATATTTATTAAATTATTAATTGTCACCCTTGAACCATGCTGGTTGAGGCTAGGCTTTGTATAAGTGAAACACACACCAACAAACCTAACGGTACTCTCATATTTCCTTTTCTAAGTTACCGTTTATATTTTATGGATTTTACAATTATATAATTTTCACATTATTATTTTATTTACGGCCAAAAACTAACTTTCAATAGTGTCCCACACCGACCAATGTTATTATCAAACTAAATAGATAATACCCTAACAAGTTGAGTGGTGGTCTCAAATTTTTAATTCAAGTTACCATTTGTGAGTTATATGCATATGTTTCTAACGCTTTCGTCGGGGCGTGCGCATCCGTCTGTGAGGACGCGCGGCATTGTTGCCCCGCATTCCCGCTTTCCAAAGGCGGGTGACATTCGTTCCTTGTTCAGGTACGTTTTCTCCTTGATCGAAATGGGATGATGGGATGTCGGTTCTTCCTTCCGTGGATTCCTCCTCGAAAGTCATCACCCAGTCCGGGTCTCCCTCATAGATTTAATACGTTGTTCGTGAATGTCATTCCTGGTGCCATATCGTCATGGACGCCGGTTAATTACGCTACTTCCGTCAAGACTTTCCATAGGGTCTTGGCATGGTAGCGACCTTCGGTCAGAGTAGATGGCAACATTAGGAATGTCGGGGCATCTCTGGGTGCGTGGACATTGGGGAACCTGTATCCTTCCTCATAAGAGGGCATCTCAAGGGTGAAGAACCCGAGGCGTACATCTGAGGTTTTCCTCAGCTTCCCGTGCTTAACACAGGGTATGCAGCATGTTTAACGTCTTGCGATGACGGTTACGCCAAAGGCGTTCCATCCGAGGTTTTCCTCAGGCATCTCATGTTTATCACGAGGTAGGCCGCGAGTTTAACGTCTTGCGGAGACGGAATGAGGGTGATCAAAACGTCCCATAGAGACGGATCAGATTGGTACATCCCAAAGGAAGAACATCTAGGAGATGGATGGATCAGAACGCCCAATGAGGACAGATCCGAAGTAGTGAACTCCCTAGAGGGGAAAAGGGTGATGAATCGGGGTGTAGACAGAGTACAACGACCCGGAGATATGATGGGTCTTACACATGGAAAGCGACCCATGCGCTGCTAGTAGCAACGAGGAGGTGGATGGCATGATTCCACCGGGATGTGGCGGCCCGGGTGAGAATCAGGATGGGTGATGGATGGATGAGTGAAGTGGAGGAGGATGAAATGGGACCATCGCAGGGGCGACTGTGAAGTTGGGCTTGAGCCTTGAGGAGGCTTCCTACGTATCCCCGTGGAAGGGAATCAAAGTCGGCATAGTTCGGGATGGTGCCGGTAAACCGATGTGAAGCTGGACCTTGGTCCGACGGGCATCGTCAGCGTACTGACGTGAAGATGGACCTTGGTCCGAGGGGAGTTGGGCTTGAACCTTTGGGAGGATTCCTACGTACCATGCCTTGACATGGATCAAAGTCCTCGTAGTTCAAATGGTTGGGTCGCAATGGATTACCACCGGACCGAAGTGTAGTTTAACGTCATGCTGGACGTGGTAGAACACGACGTGAATTGGGTGATGGGTGGGCTTGAACCTCGTGGAGGCTTCCCACGTACCATGCCATAACACGGATCAAAGTCCCCATAGTTCAAAAGGGAAGGTAGTTTAACGTCATGCCGGACGAAGATGGGACCCAGCGTGAAGAAACGACGGGTGGGTGTGTCGGTGAACCGACGTGAAAGTAGACCTTGGTCCACTATTGGTGGGCTTGAACCTCGTGGAGGCTTCCTACGTACCATGCCTTGACACGGATCAAAGTCCTCGTAGTTCGTTGGTTGGATGGGTCGCAATGGCTTACCACTAGACCGGAGAGCAGTTTAACGTCGTGCTGGACGGGGGTGAGACCCGATGTGAAATGACGGGTAGTCTTGAACCTCGTGGAGGCTTCCTACGTACCATGCCTTGACATGGATCAAAGTCCTCGTAGTTCACTTGGGTTTCGCCGGTAAACCGACGTGAAAGTAGACCTTGGTCCACTATTGGTGGGCTTGAACCTCGTGGAGGCTTCCTACGTACCATGCCTTGACACGGATCAAAGACCTCGTATTTCAAAAGCGGTGGGTCGCAATGGATTACCACTGGACCGGAATTGTAGTTTAATGACGTGCTGGACGGGGGTGAAACTCGACGTGAATGAGCGACCGAGCAATGTGGCTTGAACCTCATGGAGGCTTCCTACGCACCATGCCTTGACATGGATCAAATACCTCGTAGTTCGGGTGGGGTTTTGTCGGTGAACCGACGTGAAAGTAGACCTTGGTCCACTATTGGTGGGCTTGAACCTCGTGGAGGCTTCCTACGTACCATGCCTTGACACGGATCAAAGACCTCGTAGTTCAGGTGGGGTTTTGTCGGTGAACCAACGTGAAAGTAGACCTTGGTCCACTATTGGTGGGCTTGAACCTCGTGGAGGCTTCCTACGTACCATTCCTTGACACGAATCAAAGACCTCGTAGTTTAGGTGGGGTTTTGTCGGTGAACCGACGTGAAAGTAGACCTTGGTCCACTATTTGTGGGCTTGAACCTCGTGGAGGCTTCCTACGTACCATGCCTTGACACGGATCAAAGACCTCGTAGTTCAGGTATTATCAGGGTCGGGTGCTCACTCTAAGCCCACGTGAGTCATGCTCGGTGTGAGAAACAAGAGGTTGCACGGACCTGACGATCACGTCGCGAAGGGTGCGTCTGTGAGAAGCGAAGAGGGGGCTTACGCGTTGGGCGGCCCATGGTGTTGGGACTTACTCCAGGATGGAGGCCCAAAACGGCTTACTGCTGAATGGGGTCACAACGGCTTACCGCTGGATTGGGTCACAACGGCTTACCGCTGGATAGGGATGTCAACGGCTTACCGCTGAATGGGGTCACAACGGCTTACCGCTGGATTGGGTCACAACGGCTTACCGCTGGATTGGGATGTCAACGGCTTACCGCTGAATGGGGTCACAACGGCTTACCGCTGGATTGGGTCACAACAGCTTACCGCTGGATAGAGATGTCAACGGCTTACCGCTGAATGGGGTCACAACGGCTTACCGCTGGATGGGGTCACAATGGATTACCGCTGGATAGGGATGTCAACGGCTTACCGCTGAATGGGGTCACAACGGCTTACTGCTGGATTGGGTCACAACGGCTTACCGCTGGATAGGGATGTCAACGGCTTACCCGCTGAATGGGGTCACAACGGCTTACCGCTGGATTGGGTCACAACGGCTTACCGCTGGATGAGGATGTCAACGGCTTACCGCTGAATAGGATCACAACAGTGAATGGGGCTTACGCAAGGAGCTGCCCGGGGTGCCACTAAGGAACGGCAATGGTGAATGGGGCTTACACTAGGAAGCTGCCCGGGTGCCGCTAAGGAACGACAATGGTGAATGGGGCTTACGCTAGGGAGCTGCCCGGGTGCCGCTATGGAGCAGCACTGGTGAATGGGGCTTACGCTTGGAAGCTGCCCGGGTGCCGCCATGGAGCGACAATGGTGAATGGGGCTTATGCATGGAAGCTGCCCGGATGCCGCCATGGAGCGGCAATGGTGAATGGGGCTTACGCTGGGAAGCTGCCCGGGTGTGCCGCTAAGGAGCAGCAATGGTGGATGGGGCTTACGCTAGGAAGCTGCCCGGGTGTGCCGCTAAGGAGCGGCAATGGTGGATGGGGATTACGCTAGGAAGCTGCCCGGGTGTGCCGCTAAGGAGTGGCAATGGTGGATGGGGCTTACGCTAGGAAGCTGCCCGGGTGTGCCGCTAAGGAGTGGCAATGGTGGATGGGGCTTACGCTAGGAAGATTCCCTGGTGCCGCTAAGGAACGGCAATGGTGAATGGGGCATACGCTAGGAAGCTGCCCGGGTGCCGCTATGGAGCGACAATGTTGAATGGGGCTTACGCTAGGAAGCTTCCCGTGTGCCGCTATGGAGTGGCAATGGTGAATGGGGCTTACGCTTGAAAGTTGCCCGGGTGCCGCTATGGAGCAGCACTGGTGAATGGGGCTTACGCTAGGAAGCTGCCCGGGTGCCGCCATGGAGCGGCAATGGTGAATGGGGCTTACGCTAGGAAGCTGCCCGGGTGCCGCCATGGAGCGGCAATGGTGAATGGGGCTTACGCTAGGAATCTGCCCGGGTGTGCCGCTAAGGAGCGGCAATGGTGGATGGGGATTACGCTAGGAAGATGCCCGGGTGTGCCGCTAAGGAGCGGCAATGGTGGATGGGGCTTACGCTAGGAAGCTGCCCGGGTGTGCCGCTAAGGAGTGGCAATGGTGGATTGGGCTTTCGCTAGGAAGCTGCCCGGGTGTGCCGCTAAGGAGTGGAAATGGTGGATGGGGCTTACGCTAGGAAGTTGCCCTGGTGCCGCTAAGGAACGGCAATGGTGAATGGGGCTTACGCTAGGAAGCTGCCCGGGTGCCGCTATGGAGCGACAATGTTGAATGGGACTTACGCTAGGAAGCTGCCCGTGTGCCGCTATGGAGTGGCAATGGTGAATGGGGCTTACGCTTGGAAGCTGCCCGGGTGTGCCGCTATGGAGCGGCACTGGTGAATGGGGCTTACGCTAGGAAGCAGCCCTGGTGCCGCTAAGGAACGGCAATGGTGAATGGGGCTTACGCTAGGAAGCTGCCCGGGTGCCACTAAGGAGTGGCACTGGTGAATGGGGCTTACGCTAGGAAGCTGCCCGGGTGCCGCCATGGAGCGGCAATGGTGAATGGGGCTTATGCTAGGAAGCTGCCCGGGTGCCGCCATTGAGCGGCAATGGTGAATGGGGCTTACGCTAGGAAGCTGCCCGGGGTGCCGCCATGGAGCGGCAATGGTGAATGGGGCTTACGCTAGGAAGATGCCCGGGTGTGCCGCTAAGGAGCGGCAATGGTGGATGGGGCTTACGCTAGGAAGCTGCCCGGGTGTGCCGCTAAGGAGCGGCAATGGTGGATGGGGCTTACGCTAGGAAGCTGCCCGGCTGTGCCGCTAAGGAGTGGCAATGGTGGATGGGGCTTACGCTAGGAAGCTGCCCGGGTGCCACTAAGGAGTGGCAATGGTGAATGGGGCTTACGCTAGGAAGCAGCCCTGGTGCCGCAAAGGAACGGCAATGGTGAATGGTGCTTACGCTAGGCAGCTGCCCGGGTGCCGCTATGGAGCGACAATGTTGAATGGGGCTTACGCTAGGAAGCTGCCCGTGTGCCGCTAAAGAGCGACAATGGTGAATGGGGCTTACGCTAGGAAGCAGCCCCGGGTGCCGCCATGGAGCGGCAATGGTGAATGGGGCTTACGCTAGGAAGCTGGCCGGGTGTGCCGCTAAGGAGCGGCAATGGTGGATGGGGCTTACGCTAGGAAGCTGCCCGGGTGTGCCGCTAAGGAGCGGCAATGGTGGATGGGGCTTACGCTAGGAAGCTGCCCGGGTGTGCCGCTAAGGAGTGGAAATGGTGGATGGGGCTTACGCTAGGAAGCTGCCCGGGTGTGCCGCTAAGGATTGGCAATGGTGGATGGGGCATAAACTAGAAAGCTGCCCTGATGCCGCTAAGGAACGACAATGGTGAATGGGGCTTATGCTAGGAAGCTGCCCGGGTGCCGCTATAGAGCGACAATGTTGAATGGGGCTTACGCTGCGAATCTGCCTGTGTGCCGCTATGGAGTGGCAATGGTGAATGGGGATTACGCTTGGAAGCTGCCCGGGTGTGCCGCTATGGAGCGACACTGGTGAATGGGGCTTACGCTAGGAAGCAGCCCAGGTGCCGCTAAAAAGCGGCACTGGTGAATGGGGCTTACGCAAGGAAGCAGCCCTGGTGCCGCTAAGGAACGGCAATGGTGAATGGGGCTTACGCTAGGAAGCTGCCCGGGTGCTGCCATGGAGCGGCAATGGTGAATGGGGCTTACGCTAGGAAGCTGCTCGGGTGCCGCCATGGGGCGGCAATGGTGAATGGGGCTTACGCTAGGAAGCTGCCCAGGTGCCGCCATGGAGCGGCAATGGTGAATGGGGCTTACGCTAGGAAGCTGCCCGGGTGTGCCGCTAAGGAGCAGCAATGGAGGATGGGGCTTACGCTAGTAAGCTGCCCGGGTGTTCCGCTAAGGAGCGGCAATGGTGGATGGGGCTTACGCTAGGAAGCTGCCCGGGTGTGCCGCTAAGGAGTGGCAATGGTGGATGGGGCTTACACTAGGAAGCTGCCCGGGTGCCGCTAAGGAGTGGCACTGGTGAATGGGGCTTACGCTAGGAAGCAGCCCGGGTGCCGCTAAGGAACGGTAATGGTGAATGGGGCTTACGCTAGGAAGCTGCTGGGGTGCCGCTATGGAGCGACAATGTTGAATGGGGCTTACGCTAGGAAGCTGCCCGTGTGCCGCTAAGGAGTGGCAATGGTGAATGGGGCTTACGCTAGGAAGCTGCCCGTAATGTCTTCCTCATGACTGGCCATGAGGGCGTCCCAACTCACTGGTGGGTTGAGGCCTTCACCTATGCGCTACTGCACAAGCGGGATAATGCCAAGGGCATTGGAATCTATCCCAACAAAGGGAGTTGAAAAGTGTGAATCACATGCCCAATATTCAGAACGTCGTGAGATTGGCTTGGTGATGGAGGATTACTGCTGACCATGTTCGCAACGCAGCATCCATATCACGTTAGCCAGAAATGAGGACAACAAATGAGGGTCGACCGTTGACCATGTTCGAAACACGGGACCATGTCACAAGTGTTGTCGATCGATCCTTCGGGACGTTGGCCCAGGACAGCAGGCGGACCATGGGTCGAGCATCCATACTGTTAGGGGGGTCCCTCCAGACGTGATCAGGCTTCCGGGGCGTTGGCCCCGGACAGCAGGCGGACCATAGGTCGAGCATCTATACTGTTAGGGGGTCCCTCCAGACTTAGAAGTGAATGACGATCCAAACGAAGGACACACAAAGCGTGAGGTGGAGTGATGGAATGTTTGAATGGATTCCAATGCTCTTGATGTTACGCCATTGTGATCATGGAGTTAGGCATCTTATGCTTGGCGCACAAGGCATCTCTTGTTTAATGGAAGAGGCATCCTATGTTTGGAACATAGGGATTACTATAGTTTAGAGTCATGTAGGTAGTACTATTAGCATCTCATGCAAGGGGCATAAGGCATCTCTTGTATAGGGCAAGAGGCATCTTATGTTTGGCACATAAGGATTACTAAAGTTTATAGTCATGTAGATAGGACTACTGGAATCTCATGCTAGGAGCATAAGGCATCTCTTGCTTGGAGCAAGAGGCATCCTATCATTTGTTAGATAGGGATAATACTACAGTTTAGAGTCGTGTAGGTAGGACTATTGGCATCTCATGATAGGAGCATAAGGCATCTCTCGTATAGGGCAAGAGGCATCCTATCATTTGTTAGATAGGGGGAATACTACAGTTTATAGTCATGTAGGTAGGACTATTGGCATCTTAGGCCTGGAGCATAAGGCATCTCTTGCTTGGAGCAAGGGGCATCCTATCATTTTTTAGATAGGGATAATACTACAGTTTAGAGTCGTGTCGGTGGGACTATTGGAATCTCATGCTAGGAGCATAAGGCATCTCTTTCTTGGAGCAAGGGGCATCCTATCATTTGTTAGATAGGGATAATACTTCAGTTTAGAGTCGTGTAGGTAGGACTATTGGCATCTCATGCTAGGAGCATAAGGCATCTCTCGTATAGGGCAAGAGGCATCCTATCATTTGTTAGATAGAGAGTACTACAGATTATAGTCTTGTAGATAGGACTATTGGCATCTCATGCTTGGAGCATAAGGCATCTCTTATTTGGAGAAAGAGGCATCCTATGTTTGGCACATAGGGATAATACTACAGTTTAGAGTCATGTAGGTAGGACTATTGGAATCTCATGCTTGGAGCATAAGGCATCTCTTGCTTGGAGCAAGGGGCATCCTATCGTTTGTTAGATAGGGAGGGCTACAGTTTAGAGTCATGTATATAGGACTGCTGACATCTCATGCTAGTAGCATGAGGCATCTCTCGTATAGGGAGAGAGGCATCCTATCGTTTGTTAGATAGGGAGTACTACAATTTATAGTCTTGTAGATATAACTATTGGCATCTTAGGCTTGGAGCATAAGGCATCTCTTTTATAGGGAATGAGGCATCCTATGTTTGGCACATAAGGATTACTACAGTTTATAGTCATGTAGAAAGGACTATTCGGCAGAAGGTGCCTAGAAATGGTTGGTGTTGGGACTTACGCAAGGGCGGCCCTTTGTGGTTGAACCTGGCATAGGAGCCAAGTGATTGGGTTTGGAGGAGTTACCTGTGGAATGGTTCGACTCAAGGTACCCGGGGACTTGATGATGAGAATATCGACTGACGACATGGAATGAAACCAAGAGGAATATGTCAACTCAAGGTGTTCCATGGTGTGTGGAGGGGTATCTCAAATCATGGTATTCCATAGGTGGAAGGTGGGAGCGCATAAGGGTGCAATGGAAAATCCCGGCATCCCGGCCCGAAAAGTTCGCGGTGCGACTCTCCAGTCTCGATGGGGGTCTGACCGGTGGGCGCGAAGGTGGGATCCTCGCGAAGGATAGGTCTTCGCGAAGTAGCTTCGCGAAGCATGGCCTCGCGGAGCAATGGTCTCTCGCGGAGCAAAGGGGTCTCGCGGAGCTTAGTCTTGCGGAGCAGCATCGCGGAGCATGGTCTCGCGGAGCAGCATCGCAGAGCAAGGGCTCGCAGAGCAAAGGGGCTCTCGCGGAGCTTGGTCTCGCGGAGCAGCATCGCGGAGCATAGGCTCACGGAGCATGGACTCCTGGAGTCTCGGCTCGCGGAGCAGCAACGCGAAGGATGATACTCGCGGAGCATGGCTTCGCGGAGCCGCAATGCGGAGCTCCGCTCGGCCGCCCAAGGGGCGAAGTGGCTGTGGCCGTCCTCTTTGAGAAGGGGGGTGAGCTGGGTATTTATAGGCAGGGGCACCGCGAAGAAGAATTTCGGCACCGCCTTAGGAGCTTCGCGGCGCGCTCGCGAACGTCAAATTCGTTCGCGGAGAGGTACCACCTCCATAGCTTCGCGGCGGCTCGCGAACGTCAAATGCGTTCGCGGAGCATCACCACCTCTGGAGCTTTGCGAGGTCGCGATGGTCGGGGCGCTTCACGGCGGGGCTTCGCGGGACCACGCTGCACAGGTGCTTCGCATCGGTGCTTCGCATTAGTACTTCGCGAGGGGTCTTCGCAGCGCATCGCAAATGTCAAACGGGTTCGCGGAGCCTCTTGCCTCATTGCTTCGCGGCGGCGCTCCGCGATCACGGAGGGGGGCTTCGCGAATGGTCTTTGCGAACCAGATTTCCAGCCCAACTTCAAACGTCCATAACTCCTAATCCGTAACTCCGTTCGGGCCCTACGACCTACCAAATCGAAGCTTGCGAAATGGACTACGATCTTGGATCATGTATGGAAGCATTTGGAAAATTTTGGGGACGCGTTTTCCGGGGTCTACAGAATATTAAAATTAAAATAACATCATTTTATTATTTTATTTATAGTTATGTCATTTTATGGTTTTCTCACAGGATGCCCTTACCGAATAAACATATATAACACTTTGGTTAAACTAGTCATCTTGAATGCAACGATGCCCTCAGATTTCGGATCCGAGCAACAGTTTAAGAGTTATTCCACAATTTCATCAAACTACTTACGCGCACTAATTAAAGAATAATTAATCATTGACGGATCATTCAAGGTAATTTGGGCCTCGGAATCATGTGACATCATATTTCGCGGTCAAAAAATAATTATATATAATTTTAAAAAATAATTCAAAAATTTCAAAACATTACATTTCCTGGCTCAGTCTGATCTAGGGGGTGTAGTGCCCTGGACTCCTGGATTCCCAAATGGCCTGAAGGTCATTCGGTTGGCGATGCAGTGGAGCCATGTGGGCACTGATTGGTCACTGCAGAATGAACCAGAGGTCGGTTTGTCCTCCGTTGTGGCTTCGACCATGGAATCTGTTCACTGGGGGAATGACGGTCATGATGCCTTACTCCCTACAAGAGGCTATCATTCCAGGCTCATACTGTGATTACAGTGGCTGACGATCCACAACCTTCATATTGCGGCATGTGTCGACGTTCTTGTGGTCTTCCATTGTGGCACAAGGATAAAAAGATGGCAGAGGATTAATGACTGTTTTGTTAAGATCACTCCATTTGTGTTAGCTCATATAAGGGAGGATATTAAGGGGATGAATAGTCAATTGAATTAAAAAAATAAGATAAACACCACTATGATTCACCGAAACACTCCTAAGTCAAAGGAAAATGAATCACGGGTCAACCCGTTAGTCGATTGAACCTTGTTATTTGATTTATTTCAGGAACATGGAACAAGGAATAGAAAAATGCACAATAGAAATAACCCCCTACATCGAAAACATGTTAGAGAGTGTCCGTGCTTGATTGTGGGTCGGCATTCTTCGTCCCCGTACATGGTTCCCAATGACGCCACTCATGTGTTGCCTTCCAGTTCAAGGCTCATTTTCGCCCATCACATCCCACTAAGTCGGATCCATCTTCTAAGGGTCTGGCATCATGGCGCTCTATCAACACTTCGTTTCCTAGAGAACCTATGTCGATACATCCACCCAATCTCCATATATATATGGCAGGGGGGTGAATAAGGAAGTTGGTATTTAATGGTGTCTCTTAAATTAGTAAGAATTCTAAATTCCCCCAACGTTTCAATTTCATAGATTGGAGGGTCAATCCATTTATTTACATGACACGTCATCAGACCCACCATACCACTTTTCCATAAGAGGAATCGAATAAAAATAAAATAATAACGTTAATTTTTTTTATTCTATCATAATGTTCCAAAAACTAACTTATTCTCTGGACCTACTGCGGTGAAAGTGATTCCTCCCTTAAGTGAATCTCGGTGATGTGGATTCAATGGATCCCTCATATTTTTAATTCGAGCGAAGGTTCCATAGTTAGCAAACTCCACTCATGTGTTTACTTAATGTACCCAAAACATGTTCAATAAAATATTTACGGCCACCCTCGACACACGCCAGTCGAGGTTAGTCTCTTAAAATGTGAAACATGCCCCAAAAAACCCAACGGTACTCTCTAATTTCCAATATGAGTGACCATTTATATGTAATAGATTTTACAATAAAATAATAGTCACTTAATTATTTTATTTACTGCCAAAAACCATCATTCACTTATGGCCCACACTGGCCAATGTTAGTATCTAACTAAAGAGAGAATACTCTCACGAGTCCAGTGGTGGTGTCATATTTTTAATCTGAGTTACCATTCGTTAGTTATAAGAAATTTAAAAATAAAATAAATTTATTTATTTATTTTATTTATTGTTATGCAATTTTCGGGTTTTCATACAGGAGGCCCTCACTGACTAATCATATGTCACACCTATGGGTAAACAAATCATCCTTAATGCAACGATGCCCTCATATTTCAGATCTAAAAATCCATTTAAGAGTTATTCCACTTTTTTAGGAAAACATCTTATGTGTGCTAGTTATAGCTTAAAAAAATGTAGATGAAACATTACTACCACTCTAGGTCAAGGAATCTTGTGTTATCAAATTTTATAGTCTCAAAATAATTCCATATAATTAAAAATAGTTTTTTACTGAAATATAGTGACATTACAAAATAATATGTTGGTCTAAATTCTACCATTATGGGAGCCAATTTGAAAGTAAAAATGTGCATTTCTGGAAGTTTGGCCTTTTGTGATGGGTCTGTTGAAAAAAATACTACTTGTGACGAGAAGAGGGCTCATCCCAAAAATATGTCCGACGAAATACATTATATATACAAGAACCTTTCATGATTGGCCCCTCAAAAAAGTATTTTTGACGAGACGCATGCCCATTGAAAATAGCATATATGTTATAAAACTTTTTGATGGCCCGTTGCTGCAACGTTATTGCGATGGAAAACCAACCCGTAGAAAAAAATTCAGAATAAATATATACAATCTATTTGCGATAGGCCCCCCATCGCAAAAGGTCCTATAATAAATACTTAATAATATAAAAAAATAATATAATTATGAATAATGTATAAATACTTTCAATATTTTTAAAAAAATTAAAAAATTAAAAAAATTAAAATTCTCAATATTTGAAAATACTTAATAAAATAAAAAATAAAAAATAAAATTATAATTAATTAATAAAATTATATTAATATTATAAAAATAATAAGAAAATTAAAAATATTAAATTTCTTAATATTAGGAAAAAATAAAAAATATCATAAAATATTATTATTATTATTAGTTAAATAAACAAATATTAAAATATATAATTATAAATAATTATTTCTAATTATTAAAAATTATAATAATTTTTACTAATTATTACAAATTATTACTATTTATTTCTATTTATTAGTATTTATTACTATTTATTACTATATATCACTATTTAATACTATTTGTTACAATTTATTAGTATTTATTACTATTAATTAGTATTTTGTTACTTATTATCACTAATTTTACAAATTATTACTAGTTATTAGTAACTATTACTAATTATTACTATTAATTATTATTTATTACTTTTCGT
The DNA here is from genome assembly GCA_963277665.1 of Viscum album. Lineage (NCBI taxonomy): Eukaryota > Viridiplantae > Streptophyta > Magnoliopsida > Santalales > Viscaceae > Viscum > Viscum album. The sequence goes on along the minus strand of OY728121.1, from coordinate 194,938,695 downwards.
TGCTAATTATACCTAATTATTACTAATTATTACTATTTATTAATACTTATTTGTATTTATTACTATATATTAGTATTTATTAATATTTATTACTATTTATTTGTATTTGTTTACTATTTATTTACATGCATTACAATTTATTTATATTTATTACTAATTTTTACTAATTCATATTAATTATTACAAATTGTTACTAATTATTACCAATTATTACGAATTTTTACTAATTTTTACTAATTTTTACTAACAATTACCAATTATTACTAACTATAACTAATTATTACTAATAATTACTAATTATAAATAACTATTAGTAATAATTACTAATTCTTAATAATTGTTACTAAATATTACTAATTGTTACTACTCATTACTATTTATTACAAATGATTACTATTTTTTACTTTTTATTAGTATTTATTAGTATTTATTACTATTTATTAGTATTTATTAGTATATATTTTTATTTACTATTGTTCATTAGTATTTATTTCAATTTATTACTATTTATTTCTTTTTATTACAATTTCTTTTTATTTATCATTATTTATTACTATTTATTACTATATATTAGTATTTATTAGTATTTATTACTATTTATTAGTATTTATTACTATCTATTAGTATTTATTACTGATTATTACTGTTTATTACTATTTATTACTAAAATTTCACTATTTCTTAGTATTTATTAATCATTATTAGTATTTGTTAATACTTATTAGTAATTGTTACAATTTATTTGTATTTATTACTTCTTATTAGTATTTATTACTAATTATTACTATTTATTACTATATATTAATATTTTGTAGTATTTATTAGTATTTATTAATATATATTATTATTTATTACAATTTATTAGTGTTTATTACAAATTATAACTAATTTAACCGTTTTTTACTAGTTGTTAAATTTTATTACTATTTTTTCTAATTATTACTATTTATAAATATTTATTACTAAATTGTGTTAATTACAATTAATTAATGTAATATACATCTACTAATTACTAATAAACACTACTTATTTATATACATTAAAAATTATCATAAAAATTTATTAATTATAACTAATTACTAAGAATTAGTACTAATAATTTAATTTCATTATTACAAATAACTATTTATGACAAAACAAATTAAATCTAACTTAATTACCATTAATCATCAATAATTAATAATTTTATAAAGAAATGAAATAAATAATAAATTAAATAAAACATAAATAACATTAAAATTGATCTCATATAATATTAGTCGGCGTCAAAACATATTCGTAAAAAAACAATCTCTCAAAAATATTCACTCTAAAATTATAGTTTACAGAAGCAGTGGAAGAAGGAATTCAGGAGGAGAGAATAAAACCAAGAGGGTGTATTTATAGCTTAGATTTTTTGCGATGAGACTATTAGCGACGAGATTCCTATAAAAAATAGGACTTTTTGTGATGACACCCATCAAAATTACCTACGACCACAATAATTACGGTCGGCGGTTAAAAGCTTATTTACGAGGTAGACCATCCCAAAAAGTAACTTGCAGACAGACTATTTGCGACGTGACAACATCCCGTCACAAATAGGTTTTTACAGCCACCAGTTATTTGCGACGGGTCGAATCGTAAACACCCTTTGGGGGTCAAACTAGCTGTGACTGGGGATCCCCCATTAGAACTAGTTCATTCCTCCTCCCAGTATTTGCGACGGGTGGTGCCTACCCGTCACAAATAACCATTCGTGCGGTTTGGCGCACAAACCGCACCAATCTTTGCACATGTTTTTGCGATGGGGTTCCTATTCTCATAGCAAATAATTGGTTACTTTCGATGGGATAACCATCCCATCTCAAATAACATTTTCCATAGTATATTTGCAATATGATTTATTCTCGTCACAAATAACGTCTTTTCATGTACCGATGGGTAGAATTCACATTTCAAATAGATACATGAATGTCACCCCTCATCTAATATACATTGAAAATTTTCCATCCACCATAATCACACCTCCAATTACATTTTTTTCCACCCATAATATTCTCAAATAATCTTCAAATATTCCTCCATAAATAAAAGAATCCTCTCTTTCGGTAGAATCCCATCCATGTAATCCATTTTGTGGTAATCCAATACTGGTTACCCAAAGAAGAGGAAATATCCTTCCCCAAGATCCATTATTTTTTTCATTATACACATATTCCACTATTATTATTCCATTATTATATAAAAATCATTTAATCCTAATTATATTATAAGTTTTTTTCTAATATTTCATCCCAAACTGAAAAATAATTCTCTCTAATTGTTAACGAACATACCATTTGTGTGTGTGGTGAATTGCCACCCCACAGAATGATGTTGTTCATTTTTCATTTACCACTTCTCATAGTTGGGAATTATGATAAAGAATCTATTTTTGGGGAAATATATTATATTTATGATATATTTATTCTTCTATAATTATTATATAAAACCTACATTAATTAATTCAATTGGTTTTAAAATATGATAGCATTGATTGTCAATGGGAGGAATATTACTTCATCAAAGTGACGTGATTTGTTGAAACTCTACAGGAAATTTATTAAGTATGTATTTAGTAAAAATATATGATATATATTCAATTTTTATTATTTTTAATCATATTTTATATATAAATATATTTCATTTACATTATTTAAATATGATAATCAAATGGTAATGACATTCATGCATATGTAAGTCATACCGTCTCAATGAACGGTTTATTCCAAATCATATTTCAATATTTTATAGATTATGATAAATACATATTTATGAAATAAATATTCAATTTATATAATTATTTCCATTATGGTAATATTTAAATCATGATCGACGTAAGATGATAATGAATAACAATCCATATCATATATAAAAAACAATGAAGATATTACCTGAAACGTAACATTAAAATTGAGTTGTTAATAGTTGGGAAATATATAGTCATAATCAAATAGTATATTGAATCATTTATAGTAATATTGTTCCATGGTGAATATATAAAAAATATATAATTATTATACTTGAGGTTTGAACATGTTTAATGAAATTAAAAACATTTGGTATGTGGATTAAAAGTCTCCCATTTATTTTTATGAAATTTATTATTTATTCACCACTCAACTATTTTGTGTGGTGTATGTACTACCCATGAATATATTCTAAAGTTTTTATAATTAAATTTATGTGTATTTATGTATCTATATCATGATATAACTTTCATGTGTATTTTTAGATGTTTCTGAATCTGTAAAGTGATTCGGTCTCAATTTTCCGTCATTGAAACGCATGCAATGAATTTAAAAAAACATATCTTCAGAAATATTCTGAAAAATGATTTTAACTATATTATTTTAATATATTTTGAAAGTGAATTTTTATTTTCATTTTTTTATGGTTTCCAAGTTTATAAAATTTGTTCTCAAATATATTTTAAATAAAATGTTATTCGAAATTTTTTTATGATTCCAAAATTTTTCTTAAAATAAGAATAACTATTTTCATCGATGAATGTTTTTATGAAATAAAAACATATTATTTTCCATATAAAATATCAACCATTGGAGTTACTCATTCCATTATGGTAAATTTAATAATGGTTCTATTCCTATTCTTTATCTGAATGGTTTAGGTTTTTACAGGATGATTTTTATGAAACGTGTTTCTCTTTCATAAGTTATATGATCATGAAACTCACATATTTTTGTGGGTTATTCTATGATGAAGTTATTTTGAAACATATCATTTCTGTATTTTAATATTTTATTACTGGTTTATGTAACCCATTTCATTTAATGAGTAATGATAAGATCTTTTATGATCATGTGGAACATGTATGTATGATTCCATTATGAAATGGGGGCGAACTCTATCTCCCTATAATGGATTCATCAATGATTTATATCTCCAGAATATGATGATGATGGAATAGGAAGAGAAACCATTTCTTCATTTTAAATATAAAAAAATATGAGAACTAGGATCAGTAATGCTAGGATGGAAAAGGATGTGAAATCAGATCAGTAATACATGACAAGAATGGGATGTGAACCAGGTTCGTTGATAATGTTCTAGAATAGGAAGTGAATCTGGTGTATTAAAATATATATTTAATAATAATGGACTTTTATTAGTAATACATGGTTGAACATGGAGAGAACCAGGTTCATTGAAGGACTTTGTTTGTGAGATGGTTCCGTGAGTGATCCTTGTGTACTAGGATGGTCATCGGACTGAACCATGACTACCAAAATGGTATGGGGATCAAACCCATTATATTAAGATGGAACTGGATGTGATTACATGTCTAATATGGAAATAATTTAATATTTGTTTGTGTCATCCAAAAAAATTATGTCTTATTCCTTTGCAATGATTTCAGGGAATATGCTCTTGATTCAATTATGATTTGTGTCTTATGAACTACCAATAATTAGGATGTGATTCATGTTTATAATATTTTATTTGAAGGGAATCTTCTATAAATTCTATAATCATATTTTGTTATGATAACCCTTTTAAATGTTTCCTTTCTATTGGTCCTGAATATGGGTTTAAGTTTAAAAACTAAATGAGATGATTTTTTTGGTAAACATTTTAGATCATTCACCATGCTAGGAGATTTTGTTCCATGTTTCTGAAGAAACTAAACTATTTTATCCCAAACATATTTATTTTTTGTAATGTCACGAATATTAATTTAAAATCATTTAATATTGATGGTGGTATAGCCTTGGTCACTATACCTATCTTGGTGAAGGTGAGAATTTCATTTCAGTCCTGATATATGATCGAATTTATATTATGTATATAGAAATTTTGATTCAATTATATCCCTTATATGCACAAAAACAATGAAAATAGAAAATAAATTATTCGGTCCATAAATTAACTCATCATAAGAGGGTGCCACATTTTTCCTAAATGAAGGTATTGCATTGAAAATTGTTTCCCCTGACAAAACAATGAAAAATGTGTTCCAAGAATTTATCAAGAATGTTGACAATCGGAAATCATAAAATTAATAACCTACCAACTGATAATACTTCCTACCTATTATTATAATAACATCACCTCATAGATCATATGTTCTAGAAAATTGTTCTTCAGAATTTGATGAACCGAGTTGACAAATGTGATGGTCGGATCGATAATCTACTCAAAGAATAACGGTATGATGAGTCCCTCACCCAGTTATATAGTCTCAGAATATATTCCTTTTTTGAGATTAGTCTTGACTCATGGACCGAATTACCTAAAAATTCATAAAAAAATGTTGATAAAATTATGTTGTATATATTTGGACTCGAATCTCAGAGGGACCTTTCAAGGAGATGAAGGACTGACAAAGTCTTCTCAGGTATATGTTTACAACCCTTTACTACATGATATTAGACTATAAATCACTCACTTACAATTGGAAGGGGAGTGATAACCCAAATAGAGAATTTGAGGACCATTTAAAAAGGATATAAACAAAATTTACTTCATATTTTATACACATTTTCTAGAAGATTCTTGGAAGGAGGATTCCCAACATTTGTTGGTGGTAATAGATTAAAAAATGTAATATACACTGGGAAGGATGATTTTGTCCAACTGAGGTCTGAAATAAATCATATTTAGTTAGAGGTATCTCGGTTTGTGTGTGCATTGAAACCCATAGATAAAATGTAGTTGGAAAAATATTAGATATTTCACACTAAGAAAATTTCTAGGATTTTTTTGTTGCAAGGGTGGAATAATTATATCATATTTCTGTGGTAGAAACTGAATCCAATGAATAGTTTCAAAAATCCATATAATTCTAGGAGAAGAATTTAGTGGAGAATATGTAATACTTTGAGAATGTGTTTTATTAGGCCTTTAGATTTGGAGGATTAGTTTTTTATAATTAATATAATATAATCTGGGATGTACAGATTCATCCATCCTTTTCTAATTATCTAGGAATAAATCAACCAAACATTACATGTTTTTGTCATGATATCATTTATTCACAATGTGAATGTGATTTCATTAATATGCATCATATAGATCCTCAAATACGTACTTGAATTTTATAATACCATGTAATCCCAAACACCTAAATATGAAAACATTAATGATAACAAATATTCCATGAGGAAACCACATGAAATATTGTGGAAATAATAATCATCATTGATTTTTTTCGCGATACATCCTATAATAACATAAATCAAATAGATAATTTGGGTAAAAATATCTAGAAGGGATATTGTTATAATTTTTTCAATATTCATTACACATTTACAACAAATCATGATTTTTTCTATGTGTTGATATGGATCCCTACATGTTTAGTATATTTCTTATAACTTCTATACTATTTCTTATGATTCGTGTGGTTTAAAAAGAGTGGGTTTGGACATGGATTTCACTAAAGATTCCTTTCAAAGGGAATCAATATAAATGTTACATTCCCTATAAATATTATTTCTCATTGTCAAGGATATTCAATTTTATCTTCATATAATATAGATAATCCCACGATATAGGTAATATATTATGGGAACCATCTGTCCATTTAAAGAAATTTTGTTTCAAAATTTAATTCTATCATTTCCCTATGATGTTACTACTCATAGGGGAATTTTATTCCTTGTTGATAGAATAGTAACACCTGAATTTTTATAAGTATATCTAAGAAAATATTGATGTTTAGGTATTATATCTACAAAATTATGGATAGATCAGTATTTTTTATGACTGTGTTTTTTTCTACAACAATGATACACAAATCATTATGTAGTGAAAAACTGTAGAGAAAATTTACATTGTCTAGCAAAACAAATACAATCAATAGAAAAATTTTGTTCATTTTTGTGGTTTCCATCCCTCGTCCAATAAGGGGTAAGAGTAAACAACAATGAATATCTATCACATTCTGGGAGATTTATTTTTATAAGAAACCACTTTATAAAGAAAAGCGTTGTCTATTAGAATGCTTTCCATTATGGGATTCTCTACAAGGAAATCAACCAACGTATTCACATTATCATCCGTCATTGAAATTATCTAGAATAAATAATATTGTAGAATTATAACCCATTGGTATTGAAATATAGCCAATATATGGAGGAAAATAATGTACTTTTGCTGGTAAAAACTAGAGACAAAATGGACTTCATAATGATTTATGTAACCCCACATCATCTAAACTTAAATGATTAGTGATAGTAATTTCTTCTTGATATTTGTATAAAATTTCACAACACATATAATCATTATAATGAAATATTATTGGATATTTTCATTCCCCAAAAACTTATTCTTAATTTAGAGTGAAAAAAGTGATCATTCAATGGTGGCCACATATTTGATAAGTGGTTTCCATTATACATTCAGAATCAATACAGGTGGGTGAAGTATTTACTACATGAGATTCAATAAATATATTTGGAAGTCATTATCCCACCAGTATGTGATTATAGTCTTCATATACATCTTTATATATAATTCTATTCGTTCTTTGATTGAAATGAATTGATGAATATAATTAATGTTCCCTTGGATACCCCTAATATCATTATGATTCTCGAACGACATTAATTTTAATGATTTAAGTATTATTTAATGGATTAACCTCAATGAAAAATTGGAATTCTATAATGGTAAGTAATTTACCTAAATGAACTATGTAGTCATAAAATAGTAGATTCTCCATAAAACTATGATTCTACACAATTCTGTAGATTGATTGCTGGTCTATGAGGTGATCATATCCCCATAAAGAATTAAACTAACATTCATCAGCAAAACATTCATTGGTACGTCCTAATAATGGTATAATGATATTATTTTTGGAACCTTAAAAATTAGATCAAGAATTATTTTATAAAAATTCCATGACCATATCCACAATAGGGACGATATTTATCCGATTATACCCTGAGTACACATCCATAGAGGAAAGCTCATGAAAACATGTTGTTGTGTCAATGAAGAGTTATAGGTACGGAAATGGGAATTCGGTATCAATAAGTATCAATTAATGTCTCTAAAACACATATATAAAATGATCCACCCAATAATTATGTTGAAAAAGTTGATGTTGGTGATCCATTCTAGGTAACTCACATTCATGAATATTTTGGATTTGATCAATTTGTCCTCATTTTACTCTATGTTAGTGTCCTGAGTGTGGTGAAATCTCTAGAATACATGTTTTAATCCTTTATTATCATTGATAAATACAATATATTGAGTAAAAAAGTCAGTTTTTATACTTTATATTTCATTTTGATTCGATGTTAACATTTATCAATGATTATTTACAAATTTAATGGAAAGCTATTTTTCCTTGACATACATGGATTTATAAACCCATTTGTTTCATTGGTCATCTTCTGTTCCCAGATTATCCATCATGATAACATTGATGGTGGTGGAGATTATATCCTCAAAAGTAGGAGGGGAGTTACAGAGGTTATTGTACTCATAATACATTCTTGTGTTCATAGTGGTATTTTCAAACAAGGGGGGAATATAGGGGAATCCAAGAAAATATCAAGAAAATGTAATCTATGAGAGGATACATTGACTCTAGAACATCCATAGTCAATAATGAGGGTTTTTGGGAATGTTTTTAATTATTTCAAACAGCCATTAGTGTAAGAAATTGAATGGAAATCTTTTGATTTAGAGAATATCTTCAAGGGATTCATTGATATCCACAAATATCAGAATAGAATTATCAAATCTGGATAGAGAATTAGTCTGAGTTTCCTTTGAAATATACATTTCAACTAAAATGTTTTAAATTTTATAAATATAATATCGTGATGTTTTTTATTCCCATTAGCATGTTGTGATTGAATCTACTACCATTTTAATATTTATATGAAATACATAGTCACTGACGACCATGGTATAGGAATTTTCAATGGTGGTTCCAAATCTATTGGGATCGGGAATCCATATATCAAAATCCTATATTCTTTTTAAACCCCCTCCCCCTCACCTGCTTATATAGTCAGTCATCAATTTATATATTTTATAAGAATCCAAGTTGGTTTTGTGACATTGTATTATGATTACCTTCCCTTCAATGGGGTATCTTAATATTTATAGAAATATTGATGGTATATCAAGATGGATATTGAGTCATGTTCTACCATGGAAGGGATTTTTATTTTGTGTCTTTACAAACAAACATGAACAAAGGCATTGAAAAGATATCACCAAACATCTTAATGACCATTATTTTATTGAGAGGCCTTTTCTCTCGCTAGTTATATGATTAAATAGTTTGCTTCATTGAATCTAAATCAAAATTTATATAACTCAAAAACGTAATAATTGAAACTATGATGATGTTTACCTAGAACCATTATAAAATATAGCCCTTAAAAAGTCAACATAATCATGTTTTCTTGAAATTGACGATGGCCTATCATATCGCTATATAAAATATTTTAAATTATATTTTATGAATGAGTTGTTGGTATGAAATTTTGATAACATTTTATTCACTCAATAAACCTTGGCATCAGTGACATATATATAAAAAAATGGTATTTAGAGGGCGTTAATGAGTTCCTCGATGTGATCTTTTGTTCTACAAAGAGCATCAACATTTGAGTGTTTTCCATGAGAGAACAATAAATATTTTAAAATTTACTTCATTTGGAAAAGAGGTTTATGATGCACTTGGGGGGGGGGGTTACTCCTTATTAAATGTCTCCTTAGGTGATATGTTTGATTCCAAGGATCTTGGATCTTCAGAATCAATAGGGGAACCTTTTTTGTGTATGTCACTATGGCCTTCCAATTTTTCATGCATATTCGACAATCAAACATCCACCATTATTTCTTGTATAATGACATGTCTTGGATGACTGTATAAGGGCTCTATTATATCTCCATGATTATTTTGGTCTTGATGATGTTATATCCCATAAAAAGTAGCTGTATATATATATAACATCCATGAGGATGTCATTAGAAAATTGGGTTTGGCCATGTCACAACAACTATAATATCCTCTTCTTCAGTGTCCTCAGCCTCCAGTAACCCTATAAGTTATTTGAATCATGTTATTGAAAGAATACAGAACATTAGATAAGGGAAATATTATGTGATCTATGTTAATAGATCCGAAATGATCTCTTAGTCTATTGATGGGTATGTTTGGTGGGGAGGTTCTCATTCACTTGATGTTGAGGAATGAAATCTATAAGACTCATAACATATCTAGGAGTTGGATATGACTATTTAGCTTCAGTATTTTTTGATGGGTAATTAGATATACGTCAAAAGGTGTATTCAATTATACCACTATAAGTAGTGGGGTCCGAAATGGATTGTAAAGAAGCATTTTTTTGCCTAAAAAGAGATTTTGTAATTTTATTTTGAAAATTTTCATAATCAATCATTATTTGTTTCCTAGATAAATTTTTTTACCATTCACCCTTATATTATGCTATATTGAATGGTACTTAAGACAAAAATGATGATGATTTCTTGAATATAACCTATGTAGAATATACCATGCTCTAGAGGATGACGTTAATGTCAATGGATTCAATGATGGCGTGGCATAGTCACCTATTAAAAGGGAAGTAGTTAGGATGGGCTATGTGGTAGAACTCATTTGGTTTCATGGGTTTAGATATGTTGAGTAGGTTATTTTTCATGTATTCCATGATATAAAAATGATCTATATCATTTCTGAATTAATATATGTTTTCCATCATTCATTGAATCTTTAGTGACTCTATTCTCTTTTTTCTTCTTGTCGAGGGATTTTTGTTAGTTTTGATCCAAAATGGGATGTAATGGATGACTCTAAGATTACCTAGGTTCAAAAATTAGAAATAGTAGTGGGATGATGATAATTTAAAATATCTCTTTCAATGTAGGATTTTTCCCTGTGATGTGTGTTTAGGCATAGATTTAGTCTAACTCTATTGACTGAAATATCATATGTGTTCTTACATCTCTATGAACTCACAATATCCTCTTCGATATATAATCTTTTTAAAATTATCAGATATGTCATATTGAAGATAATCGTAATAGTGTGATAATACATTCACTTATGAGAGAGTGACAATGACTTAAAAAGATAATACATTCCTGGTGGGGATAAAACAATATTACCTCTCATTTTTACATTATTTTATATTTCTATGATCCATTTTTTTATTTAATGTGGAGGTAAAATAATTGAAGTGACCAGATTGGTGTGATTATTGAGAGGGGGAGGGGGTGAATCAGTTATCCTTTTTAAATTTTTACTAATTGATCCTTTATCAATTAAACCTCTATGGCTTGTTAAGGCCTCGATCCACTCTTCTTGTATCTCTCAGCCTTTCCTCGAGTGATGTAGTAAATGTAATGGCACAGGATAGAAGGATTTACAATGTTCGGCTCCAAATGCCTACGTCCTTGTCATGTTGGTTAAACGCCCCAACATGGTTTCTCCACTATAATTCAGTCAGTAATTATAATGGTCGATATAGAGTCACATTGTATCTCTCCTTAGTCCCATAGGGGGTACTTTATACTGCATCCCACCGTGTTACCATAGTCCCACTAGCCTGCTTCAGCTTCCACCGAAGACTTCCCCACCCTGAGTCTCACAGGGGGTCTTCTCCTGGCTCCTCGAGTCACATGAGTATCTCTTCTTCTTTTGAAGCTCTTGAAGAGTCTTCAACATCCTTGGATAAGGTCTATTGGCCATGCTCACTTCTTCTGATCAAATGTGGTGACCATGACTCCTCTTCTTTTATAAGGCTTTATCTCCTTCTTCTGAAGATGACCCGGCCTCTGTCTTTAAGAATCTTGATTGGAAAATATGTTCTTTCACTGATTATGCCCACTCAATCATCTTGGTCATGTCAACTACTGAAAAAATCATTTAATTAATGTATTTTACATCAGTTTGGATTCAGCCTCTCTTCAATTCAACTTCATGCACTGAGTACATGTCATCTCTGAATCTTCATGCACTGATTGCATGGTTTCTCAATCTTCTTGCATGACTGCATGGAATCTCAAATATCTTTAGGAACCTTTGTTCTTGGACATCTCAAATGCACACACACCGATTTAAACATTGTTTACGTGTGAATGTGCATGCATTTCAATCATGCTCTCCCATTTTCTTATTGGTGTGATAAACCCTTAAAGGGTGTAATCTCTTTTAGCACAAACACATTCTTCTTTGAGTCACACTCTTTTATTCTTTCTCACACACACCAAATTGTGTGTTTTTCATTGGTGTGAATTTCTCCTTCTCTTTTTCTTCTCATGGTGTTCACCCACTTGTTCACTTATTCATACATGCATGGACATGCATGTATCTTCCTCCTTTACATGGGCACACACAAGAGGTATGGCCTCCTTCACTTGTGCACACAATAAGGCTTCTTCCTTCTTGTTTCATTGCACACACACACTCAAAGATGGTGTGGCCTTCCTCTCATTTTGCACACATAGACTTCCTTTCCACTTTGCACACACGGTCTTCCTCTCCTTTTGAACACACACAAATGATTCTTTATTTCTTCTTCTTCAAAGTTTGCATACTTCACTTGTGCACACACTACTTCTTCATCCTGTGCAAACACAACTCGTAGGTGTGCACTTCCTCTTCAGCCCATACACCTCACCAACAGAGGGCGCACAAAATATGCGGCCAACACCTATCTTCAACCACGCAGGGTGCGGGAGTGGATTCTACTGTGCAAGTGGTGTGACAACTCCTTATTCCTCGCAAGTACGAAAGCTCCCTCCTACCGCACAGGTGGTGCGGTGGCTTGCTCCTGCCGCAAGAGTTCACGGGCATAGAGGGTGCGCAGGGTGCGGCCACTTTCTACCACGCAAGTGTTGTGGGCAGCGGGCGCGCAAGGTCTCATAAATCGTCTTCTTCCCTGTTGCACAAGGGGAGTGCGCAGAGAGACCTCCTCCTAAACTTCTATCGTGCAGGGGTTGCTCAAAAGGGTCTCTCGGAGCCTCAGGTGGCTCCGGGCTATTCTTCCACGCAGTTTGTGCGCGGAGTATCGAACTTCGTGAGGCTAGGAGCATTGCGGGACCTCCGTTTTTCTCAAGTGATCAATCGCTTCCTTCAAGGAATTATCTCCTCCTCTTATAGGAAGAGGATGTCAAAGATCCGTCCATGAATTTTCCGAGATTTATTCCTTTGAATAACCGAGATATTCGGTTCATTAAAAACAACCAACCCACGTTCAAGATATGCCGCATATCTCGGGTGTTTCCTTTTTCTTTTTCAACCACGAGATCATTCGTTCTTAAGTAAATCTTGATTTCCTACAAACATTGATATTTCAAGATTTTCTCAAATCTTGTTTTCTTCTCTGTTCAGCGTGGGTTTCTTCATGGCGCAAGGTCTTCACGTCCATGCATTTTTGAACGCATGCATGCATTCTTCATGTTATGTCCATGCACGAATACACTGCCTCGCAAATCTATTTTCTTCAGCCTCATTCGAATTTATTCATTTAGTTGCATGCATGAGACTTTTAACGCATGCATGTGTTCGTGAATAGGATACAAACACACTGGAGGAAACAACTTCATCAGAGGCAGACAGGAGCTCCATCTACATCGCTCGGGTGCCTCTTGTTCACAAGAAGCATCACGGGGAGTCCTCAGCTCGACGAGAGGTAGGAGACGATGCCACAACCATTGGATCCACGTTTAATGATCGCATACAGCTAGGATTATAACCCAGTGTCACGGATGAGATGGACGACAGCGATCAGTTGCGCGATCGGATGACTGTCCAGGATTTACTTCGCGTTATAAAAACTCATCCCACATCGAAACGTGCCATGGTTTTTGTGCGGTTTATCAATCAGTTCCTCCTAGAATCGGTTCAAAATTCTCCTCTCCCAAATCCGGTGCCGCCCAGAACCGGTTCTCTTGTGGGCACGGTCTAGTGCCCACTATGTTCCTCCACGGGCACGCCCTTGGCGCCCACGCTGCGCAGGTTTGACCTCCGCGTGGCTCGGGCTTACACACGGCCCGACCTCCTGCGGGCTGGCTCTGCCAAGACCTCCTCATGGGTGTGGTCGACCCCTTGTGGTCCCGCATGAGCCTTGGGTTTATGCTTGGGTAGCTAGCTCATGGGCAGGCCCCTTTTTTTACATAATACTTCTATACTTGGTTGAACCAAGTAGGAACAAGTATACTTCAAGACATTCTTCTCTTCTTTACCTCCTCCTCTTCATTAGAATTCTATACTCCTCTCAACCTATATTCTTCACTAAAAAGGGAATTACCAATAGTTATTCTTCCTCTAAACCTTTTTGCTTGAATCAAATATTCCATCAGTGTTCTTCAATGATCCAATCAGAGATGATGTTGGATCATTTTCAAATCCTCATGCACTAAGAGATAGTGCATGGTGTTCTTCAAACCACTTCATCCACTTAGTAGATATAGATGGTTCTCTTTTTGCTCTTCATCCACTTAGTGATTGTGGTTGGAACCCTTATTCATTCCTCATCCACTTAGTAATTGTGTATGCCACTTCTTTATCTCCTCATGCATTGTAAAGACAATGCATGGACTTCTAACAATGTTGTGACATTGTATCTTCTTGATACAAGTTCACTAAACTTAAGACCATCTTTACAATCGTCTGATTTCTATGGGGAATTTTTCAAACATTACCTCCTATTCCACTTAGTGATTCTCCTAACTGACATTCTTCTTAGTACCATGGTCATTCTCCAATCATCACCAACACCATCACCATCACTTCCATTGTAATTCACATATTGAAACTTCTAGTCATCCATTCAATCCTTGACACCATATTGACAACATCACCATCACCATAAATTCCTTTGTCATTCACATATTGACACTCCTTGTCATCCACTCAATCCTTAATACCTGATTGACAGCAAATGCGACATAGTGAACAACAATCTTCCCCTTTGTATTTGATGTCAATATCACAAGAGAACATATGAATGGGTCAATATGTGTTCCAAGATATTCTCCCCCTTATTGGAAACCAAATTCAATCGTGTTGCGTGGTTCTCTTCAAAATATTTCTTCATTCCTTTGAATAGCATCTTCTTGAAAATAACTAAGAGAGGGATGATGTCACATGTCTACTTTAGAAAATAGCCTTTAGAAAATCAACTCTAATTATACTTGGGCTAACCCGGTGTAGAAAACAAGAGTGATGTAACCAATGAATTCAATGTTGTCCGCAATTCACTATACATGTGAGATCATGCTTAGGCATCAAGGGGTTGAAATTTTTCAGATATATAAATGAATTGCTAAATCTTGCACATACTTCACCAAAATTATTAGAAAGTTCAGGTGCAAAGATAAAGCTCCCCCTTTATTCCATTTGTCTTCAATCAATTACTCCTCCTTAATTGAAATGTTAAATACAATTAAGAAACAATGGATGAAAGTGTGATTGTAATAACATCCTTCTTCACAAGATGATATGAATCTAAAAAGATCATCTTCTTCAGATTAGCTCCCCCTCAAGGGGTGCACTCCATTCTATCCATACAATTCTAAATTTGAGAGTGATCATCATCTTCAATTCCCTGAATTGTAAGTGCATGTATATACCAGTGATTAGGGAATACGATGGAACCTCCTTGGTTCATCAGTTTGAAAAAAAGGTCGAGAAGATTCTCTCAATTGAGATGTTCCACTTTCTCCATTCTTCACACTTTCACATTTGATCTTCAATGATTTTTGTGCTGGTGTGGATATTAACCCATCTTCAACTTCTTTGTGTGTGACACCTCTCTTTATGTGTGCCTTTTCAGAACTAGAATCTCTTAGTGCAAACATCATTCTCTTGAATAAATATTTTTGAGAGGGAATGAGTGTCATTCATTTATTACTAATATGACCAGCTTTATTGCACCTCACACGCAGAACTTCATCTTCATGTGAAATCTTTTCTTTTCCTTTTGCACATGCTTTGACATGTGCATTTTCTTCACTTATCATTCTTTCAAAATCATTGTCCAGTTGATTATTATGTCATTTGGAAGTGAGGCTTCAGATTTGGATGTTCCACATGGTTCCTTTAATTCTTTTAAGTTACCTTTTTAGGCATCTTATTTTCAATCAATCCCTTCTTCTTATTCTGGATTGATTGTCCTGTTGAGTGCAGTTTGTTTCTATTTAGTTACATGGCTTGTTTATAGAGATCCATGGTATGACCTTTCTTTCCATAGTAGAAGCATTTTTTCTTGGTGGTCCTTCTGGATGCATCACCCTTCTTAGATTTGGAATGCAAGGAATTCTATTTCTTTTTCAAAATCTTCTTGGGAGAATTTTCAACATTCTTCTGCTGGGATCCCAAGGTTACTTCTTCATTCTTAGACAGGTTCTGTGATCTTCCCTTATTTTCAGCTTTGGATACATTAGGAGATTGGTATGTGTCATTCTTGTGACCACTTTTGCATTCATCCCATGTGTTATCAAACTTTCCAAATCTGTTTGCAGTAAACAAATGTTTCTGGACCTGTGAATGTTGATTCTTCTTCTCTGTCTTTCTCCCCCTTGGCATTGTCTTCGTTTTTTCTTTTTAATTTAGAGGATTTTACCAACAGTCCATTGCATAGTGCCCATACCTGTTTCATCACCAACATTGACCTACAAATCTTTTCTTCCAGCCTTTTTCTGATTGTTGGGTCTTTCTCTTGAATTGTTGTGTTTTTTCAGGAGAGCTCCCTTTCTTCATCTTCTTCATCCATACATGTTTATAGTTACTCTTCCATCCTTCACTTATTGTTGAAACGTAATTAGAATCATGAGTACAAGATGGGATGTATGGTACCTACTTCTTGGTAGATGTTCCTCTTTCATTAGAGGATGTCCTTATTTTGGAATCATCATCCTTAATTCACACTTGAGTGGCAACATTTCTACTTCCAGCTAACTGGGAGGTTTCGGCTTTGGGTAATTGCTGATTTTTCAATATCACCTCTAGTTCTAAGCATTTCATGTTGAGAGAGTTATTCTCATCCTCAACGAATCGTATCCTTCCTTCCCAATTCTCTTTCAGTTTTTTCATCTTGTCTTCATGCACCTTCTTCATTTCTTGCAATGAATTGTCAAGATCCTTTACCAGTTTTACTTTTTATTCTAGATGAGCATATTTGACAGCCATTGAAACTGTATGTCTCTTTTCTAGTGCATGGAAATCTTCTTTAAACACTATCTCAAAGAATTCTTTCTCACAAATACTTATTTGTAGTTCTTCAGTGACATCATCAATTCTTTCACTGCTAAGGGAAATGGTTTCATCATTAGCCTTCACCATCTTTGTGAGAGTGTTGGTTATGCCAACCCTTCTTGCCAATTGATCTTTCATAGAATTGGATTCTTCTTCTAGCTATAATTTTTCTTCTTGAAGATCATGGATACTTCTAGGAGTACACATTGCCCCTTTCCTGGGGACTGTCTTCCGAAGATATTTGAGTGAATTTAGAAGATCATTGCTTGTTCCATCGTCATCACAGCTAGAGAAGGCTTCATTAGAAGAGTGATAAAAGGAATTTTCATCTGTTGTGACTTTCACATTACCATCAATAGAAGGTTTTTCTCTATTAGTAGCAACCTTCTTCTTCATCTTCCTAGCATGTTTCTTCTTTCTATTTTTCAGATTCTTGGCAGATTTCTCTATTTGAGGGTGTTCAATCATTTCCTCAAATTTTCACTTCATAAAGACTCCCTTGGATCTTTTAGGGGAAACTTCGCTCTGATACCAAATTGAAGTTTGCGGATCAGTGTGATCACTGAGAGGGGGAGGCGGTGCATCAGTTATCCATTTCAACTTTTTATAAATTGATTCTTTATCTATTAAACCTCTATGGTATATTAAGCCCTCGATCCAATCTCCTTGTATCTCTCATCCTTTCCTTGAGCGATGTAGTAAATGTAAAGGCACCGGACACAAGGATTTATAAGGTTCGACTCAAAATTCCTACGTCCTTTCCATGTTGATTAAACTCCCCAACATGGTTTCTCCACTATAATTCGGTTAGTAATTACAATGATTGATACAGAGTAACATTGTATCTCTCCTGAGTCCCACAAGAAATTCTTTATACTGCATCCCACAGTGTTACCAGAGTCCCACTGGCCTGCTTCAGCTTCCACCGAAGACTTCTCCACCCTATGTCACACAGGGGGTCTTCTCCTGGCTCCTCGAGTCACACGAGAAGCTCTTCGTTTTTTGAAGCTCTTTAATAGTCTTCAACGGACTTGGATAAGGTCAGTTGGACTTGCACACTTCTTCTGATCAAATGTGGTGACCAGGAGTCCTCTTCTTTGCTCAGGCTTTATCTCCTTATTCTAAAGATGACCCACCCTCTGTCTTGAAGAATCCTGATTGGAAAATATGTTCTTGCACTGAGTATGCCCACTCAAGCTTCTTGGTCTTATAAACTACTGCAAAACTCAGTTAAATGATGTCTTTAACTTCAGTCTAGCATTAGTCTCTCTTCAATTCACCTTCATCCACTGAGTACATGGCATCTCTGAATCTTTATGCACTGATGACATGGATTCTCAATCTTTATGCATGACTTGCATGGTGTAACGACCTGAAATTTTGAATAAATCACGTTTCCTAATTTTGGGTGTTATTTTATTTTTCACAATCAACAAAATTGTTTCGTTTGATAACATTAGTATAATTAAAATGAGACCATTGGTTTTTGACTGTTATAAGACCATTGGTCAATATGACTACTTCAAACTAAACATTTAGCTTATTGTCTTTAAATACATATAATCATAGTTAATTAATATAGAAAGAAGATTTGATGGCCTCACCCAATAGTCTTGGACCGATCGAAGCCCATCTAACAGAACATGGGAAGGAGGTAGCCCCACTGCGCTTTGATCTAGACCAAACCCAAGACGAACTTCATCATGTGAAGCTAGAATGGAATTCCCTTCGCGAGATGTTCAAACTGATAGAAATTACTACTCGTGCGATATTGGTCGACCCTTCCTTGGATTCTCTCACCTTAGAAAACATTACACTTAGGTCCTATGCTGCTGTGATAAGGGGCTATGTAAGGAGATTGTAACTGCCTTGGGTAATCCTTTTTTTAAAATAAAAATTTTGATTTCTTCTTATGAGGATGTTTATGAATTTTCAAATGTCCGGATAAATATAGTATGCATATTTTTGATTAATTTTAGAGAAAGGATAATTTAAAAATGTTTATGTAAACCTTAAAAAAATTAAAAATGTGTATTGATTTTCAAAAAATGGTCTTCTATAATGATGTTCAGTACGATATTTAAAGTTTAATAAGATCAACATAATTTTTGATGAATAGTAAATTATGAATAGTGATTTTATTATTAGGATTAGTAATGTGACCAAATGGATTATTAATCTCACTTAAAGAAAGTATTAATATAATCTAGGAACCTTGATTAAGTAATGTGATTCAATAAAATGGTTAAATAATGGTTTCATAAATTATTAGCCAAGTATTAGTTTTTTCAGGTCAATAGAGTTTTTAAATTAAAAATTTAATTAAAATTATTTAAAAAATTATTTTTATAAAATGGATTTCATTTTTTAACTCAGAGCATCGATATTATGTTAAGGTAATTTTGTTGATATTTCTGAAAAAAATGAATTTTCTGCGAATAATTTATTTATTTAAAAATTAAATTAAAAATAATTAGAAAATTATTTTTATAAAATGGAGTTCATTTTTGAAATCAGAGCATCAATATTTAGTTAAGGTGAAATTTTGGGATTTTTCAGAGACAGTTGAATTTTCATTAAATAGTGAAAATACAGTTTTTAAGTTACGGGTGTTTAATGACATCATTAAATGATGTATTAAGTATTTAATCAATATGGTCAACTTTTGAATAGTATGATAAGGTATGAGGTGTCCCAATTGGCCAATACCATGGTAAAATACAATGGCCAAACCCATGGTTTTTCCAAAACCACTAATCAGGTGTCCCTTGGCCATTAATGTCTTGTCCCCTCACTTTCCCTATAAATACCAAGACATCCTATCATCCATTCGACTCCCAACTCTCCCCCAACAATGCTCTGGTATCATTACCTCCCATGGAGTCCTCCCAAGGTTCCCCCAAGACCTCAAGGTCCCAACCATTGAGTTTTAAGAGTTACATTTTAAGGTAAGGGATCCAAACTCTCTCTTTCTTTTCAAATGCACACTTTTAAGTCATTTGTTTTATGCTCCATGTTCTTATGTTGGAGGATGTTATTTTATAATACTATTACTTCCCTTTTCATGTTAATATAATGATATATCCCCTCTTACTCTCATTATTTAGTTTTATGAATGTTTAAGTGGCGCTGTTAGGCTGCCGAAAGTTTTGTAACAGATTCTTTCTCCCTTCTTTTTTTCAAGATCTATTTCCTTGTAAAGTCTTTCATGTTCCTTTTTAAAATGTTGTGGTATGATCTATATATCTATCATACTGATCTTTTATGATCATATGATGAGAGACCCCATTTTAACTCTTCAATTTAGTATTTTTATGTTTTAAGTGGCGTCGTTAGGCTGCCGAATTTTTAAGTAGTTCTTTCACCTTTCTAATTTTTCAAAGTTCTACTTTCATGTCAAGTATTTAAAGACACTTTTCATTTTTTTGGGGTATGATCTCTATATCTGTCAAACTGATCTTTTATATTCATATGATTAGAGACCCTATTTGATCTCGTCAATTCAATTTTGTTGATGTTTAAGTGACACTGTTAGGCTGTCGAATTTTTAAGGGATTCTTTCACCTTTCTCCTTTTTCATGTCATGTCTTTCAATTTCCTTTTTATTATGTTGGGGTATGATATATATATCTATCATACTGATATTTTATGTTCATATTATTAGAGTCCCTATTTTATCTCGTCAATTCATTTTTGTTGAAGTTTATGTGACGCTATTAGGCTGCCGAATTTTCATAAGAGAAATATTATTTTTGTCCTCCCTCGATGTTTTTAATTTCATATGGTATGTCTTTCAAATTTCATTACCATGTTCATATATCCTTCATGTTCTGTCCCTCTACTGTTTTATGGGTCATTTATGAATGTTTTACCCATGTTACCTATCTTTTTAATTTTTTCAAAAACCCCGAAACATAGCCGTTATGCTGCAGAATTTTCGTCTCAAAATGTCTCTCTCTTTTTCTAATGTTCTTTTATTTTATTAAGTAAAATCTCAAATCTCTCTCTTCTATAGGGGTATTCACAGATGTTCTAATTTTTTCTATTTTAAATTCTATGATTTACATACATGATACCCGCTTTCCTTTTATGTGGGTTTAAGTGTGACATAAAGATCATGTCTTTAAAACTGTTTTTAAAACGTTATGATTATGAAATGAAACCCATTTCTTTGATGATATATGGGTTTTTAATGAAATTATTGATGATGATATATGTGGCTCACATTATTATAAATACAAATTAAGGGTGCGCCTTGATAGCGCTCTAATGCATTGGGTAATGTCTTAATCTCTAGAGATGACCATTTAGACTGATATCATGGTGAATAACCTTGGTAATTTTTATTGACACCTTGGGGATGGTACTTGGTGAAACAGAAATGATTTTCTTTGTTAAATGTTGTAACCACATCTTCATGTTATGAAAAAAGTTATTTTTATTATGATATGCCTCATGATTTCATTCCCGTACCTTAATGTTCTTTTCATGACTTTATTGATGTATCTCAAGTTCACATGTTAAATTCTATAGCCACATCTTCAAGTTATGAAAAACATTATTTTTATTATGATATGCCTCATGATTTCATTCTCATACCTTAAAGTTCTTTTCATGACATTATTGATGTATCTCAAGTTCACATGTTAAATGATTCCCTTGTTTCCCTTACTGGGCCTTCTGCTCACCGTTTCTTTTGATGTATGTACCCCGGTTATGAGATGCAGTAATGAACCTAGGATGAACATAAGGAGAATCCTTTCATGTTTTTAAGAAGAATGTTTTTTTTGTTTCATGTATTATGTTCTTGGTTTCCAAGACAGTCAACCTTAAAGATCCTCGGTTTTCTAAAATGTAATGAAAAGTTATGTTATAAAATGGCGGGATGCAATACATGGAATCTCAAATATCTTCAAGAACCTTTGTTCTTGGACTTCTCAAATGCACAAACAATAGATTAAACATTGTTTACATGTTCAGGTGCATTCATTTCAAGCATGCTCTCCCCTTTTCTTCTTGGTGTGATAAGCCCTTAAAGGGTGTAATCTCTTTTATCACACACAACTTCTTCTTTGTGTCACACTCTTTTATTCTTTCTCAGAGACACCAAATTGTGTGTTGTTCATTAGTGTGAATTACTCCTTCTCTTTTTATTCTCAAGGTGTTCACCCACTTGTTCACTTATTCATACATGTATTGACATGCATGTATCTTCTTCCTTCATTTGGGCACACATAAGAGGTATGACCTCCTTCACTTGTGCACACACTAAGGCATTGGCCTTCTTGTTTCTTTGCACACAAACACTCAAAGATGGTGTGACCTTCTGTTCCTTTTGCACACACGGCCTTTCTTTCCACTTTGCACACACAGTCTTCCCCACCTTTTGCACACACACAAATGATTCTTTACTTATTCTTCTTCAAAGTGTGCATACACCACTTGTGCACACACTCCTTCATCAACCTGTGCACACACAACTCGTAGGTGTGCACTTCCTCTTTAGCCCGTACACCTCACCAATGGAGGGCGTGAACAAGATGCAGACAACTCCTATCTTCAACCATGTAGGGTGCGGGGATGTCTTATACTGTGCGGGTGTTGCGAAAACTCATTTTTCCTCATAGGTGCGGAAGCTCCCTCCCACCGCGCAAGTGGCACGGTGGCTTCCTCATGTCGTGAGAGTTTGTGGGCACAGAGGGCCCGCAGGGTGCGGACACTTGCAACCACGCAAGTGTTGCAGGCAACGGGCGCGCAAGGTCACGCGGCTCGGCTTCATCCCTGTTGCGCAGGGAGACCTCCTCCTAAACTTCTTTCACGCAGGGGTTGCACAAAAGGGTCTCTCGGAGCCTCAGGTGGATCCGAGATATTCTTCTGTGTTGGTTCTGCACGGAGCTTCAAACTACACGAGGCTAGAAGCTTCACAGGACCTCCATTTTTCTCTAGTGATCAGCATCTTCCTTCAATGAATTGTCTCATCCTCTTATAGGCAGAGGGTGTTCAAGATCCGTCCATGAATCGTCCGAGATTTATTCCTTTGAATAACCGAGATATTCGGTTCTTTAAAAACATTCAACACACGTTCAAGATATACTGCATATCTCGGGTGTTTCCTTTTTCTTTATCAACCCCGAGATCTTTCATTCATAAGTAAATCTTCATTTCCTTCAAACTTCAGGATTTCACGATTTTCTCAAATCTTGTTTTCTTCTCTATTCAGCGTGGGTTTGTTCATGGCTCATGGTCTTCACGTGCATGTATTTTTTGAACACACGCATAGATTCTTCCTATTCTGTCCATGCACGAATACACTTCCTCACAAATCCTTTTGCTTGGGCCTCATTCGAATTTATTTATTTCATTGCATGCATGAGACTTTTAACACATGCATGTGTTTGTGAAGAGGATACGAAAACACTGGAGGAAACATCTTCATCAGAGGAAGTCGGGAGCTCTATCTACATCGCTCGGGTGCCTCTGGTTCGCGGGAGGCATCGCGGGGAGTCCTCGGCTCGACGAGAGGTAGGAGACAATGCCACAGCCATTGGATCTGCGTTTAATGATCGCAGATGGCAAGGATTATAACCCAGCGCTGCGGATGAGATGGACGGAAGCGATCAGATGCAGGATCAGATGTGCGGCCAGGATTTCCTCCGCGTTTTAAAAACTCATCCCACATCAAAACGCGCCGCGGTTTTTGCGCGGTTTATCAATAAGTTCCTCCTAGCATCGGTTCAGAAATCTCCTCTCCCCCCTCCGGTGTCTCCCCACACCGGTTATCCTGTGGGCATGCTCTAGCGCCCACTATGCTCCTCCATGGGCACACCCATGGCGCCCACGCTGCGCAAGCTTGACCTCCGCGTGGCTCGGGCATACACATGGCCCGGCCTCCTGTGGGCTGGCTCTACCTAGGCCTCCTCATGGGCGGAGTCGACCCCTTGTGGACCCGCATGAGCCTTGGGTTGATGCTTGGGTAGCTAGATCATTGGTAGGCCCCCTTTTTTACATGATACTTGTATACTTGGTTAAACCAAGTAGGAACAAGCCTACTTCAATCCATTCTTATCTTCTTTAACTCCTCTTTTTCATTATAATTCTATACTCCTCTCAACCTATATTCTGCACTTAAAAGGGTATTCCTGAAGGTTATTCTTCCTCTCATCCTTTTCTCTTGAATAAAATATTCCTTCATTGTTCTTCAATGATCCAATCAGAGATGAGGTTGGATCATTTTCAAATCCTCATCCTCTAAGAGATAGTGCATGGTCTTCTTCAAACCACATCATCCACTTAGTAGATATGGATGGTTATCTTTTCGCTCATCATCCACTTAGTGATTGTGGATGGAACCCTTCTTCATTACACATCCACTTTGTAATTATGGATGGCACTTATTTAACTCCTCATGCATTGTGAAGACAATGCATGGACTTCTAACAATGTTGTGACATTGTATCTTCATGATACAAGTTCTCTAAACTTAAGATAAGCTCTACAATCGTCTGATTTGTATGGATAATGTTTCAACCATTACCTCCTATTTCACTTAGTGATTCTCCTATGTGACATGCTTCTTAGTACCATGGTCATTCTCCAATCATCACCAACACTATCACAATCCCTCCCTTTTACATTCACATATTGACACTTCTTGTCATCCATTCAATCATTGACACTGTATTGAAAACATCACCATCACCATCACATCCTTTTTCATTCAAATATTTACACTCCTTGTCATCCACTCAATCCTTGATACTTGATTGACAACAAATGAATCACAGTGCACAACAATGATAATTAAATTGATGATAATGGTCTTCCAATCCCACAATGGATAATACTAGATATTTATTTACAAATATAAGGATTTAAATACAAGTGTATTTACAAAACCTAATTGTACGGACATCTCCTACTTGTATCATGTTCCCATCATTGAGGTGAAGTGATACAAAATGTATGTGAGATTCTATTCTAGATCACCCATTCCATCAATGGTTAAGATGATCAGAATTGTGAAATTGGGTAGGGGTAATGTTTAATCCAACCAATATGGATATGGCTTCATTTTAGGATGAATTTTGATGCATCACCCTTATATGGATTACATTCAACTATAAAAGGATTAGATAACATTAATGGGTTCTAGAGGTGTCATTTACCTGAAATCCTCCCATCTATAGGTGGAAGGGGAGAATTTATTTGGTGGCATCGTTTTCGTATCTCATTGATTATCGATCTGTACAAGGATCTAATGGTATACCTAATAGAGGAGTTATTATCCCCATAATATATGAATGTCATCATCATCCTAAAAATCATCACATATGTATACTAGTCCCATGCATATGAATAATTATTTATTCTAAAATTCTAGTATTTTAGGAATTTTATCACTCTTGTTATGTATGGTAATAGGGTTAATTGTTTCTTTTTGAGTATGATACACATGGTTATTAATCCCATGAGCAGTTCCACGTTTAACATTATAAGATTATGTATCTAATTCTCATAGTGTGACGTATTCCTCCGAAGAGGTAATTTCCATACATATTGGTGGTGATTTGGATTGAGAAAGACAAATCTCATTATCCTAGGATGAGTTCCATCAAGGCTGTGAAAATGAATCATTCTACACTGTAAGGATATGGATCTTTATAACACATCATATATGTAATACCTTATTTTTTTATCCAGATTTCTTCCATCTAGAGGAATAGTTTTCTAATTGGATACCACATTATTTATGTCTAGATATATTTCATTTATTTTAAATTTTTTGAGGAAATTCACTATGGGTTTTCACGATAAGTAATTATCCCACATCTCTCCAAAAAATATCTTTTTATAAACAAATTATGTTTCCTTTTATGGTTGAATTCGGATCATTTCTATATGCCCTAGTCATATAGATCATTTTTGATTAGGACCATTATGGGTTTTTACATACTTTTTTGTATGTCCAACTATCTCTTTCTATGATTAGTGATTGTTGGTGAGTTTTATTTTCATAAATTTTGAACATGCCCCAAATGATACATTCAAGTGTCATAGTGAGTTAATGGAAGGAATGTCGAAAAATGATATTTTTCATACAACATATTGAAGTATGATTCATTTTGTGGTTATAGAATGATAAACATTACCCTATCCTCATGGGATTGGGATGATTTGGGGAAACTATTATCACAGTTAAATCTAGTTATCAAAGAAGTATTGGATCGTGAGACATAAATTGAGATATTAACCCTCATTATGGTTTAGGGTTGATCAAGAAATACTTCTAATTTATCTAGGAACCTATTGTGTTGTGATGATCTTGATGGTGGATATTCAGATAAAGTTTTTCCAAACCCTGTGGGATGCGGATGGTTATTAGAATATTATGATATTTTCATAATCTTATTAGGGTATTTTGAACCTACGAGGAGGTAGTGGTAAAAATTCCCATATCAATGTGGGATGGATTCAATCATAGATGGATGTTATGCTAGAAATTATTATTATCTGGTTGATTTGTAATAATTGTATTAGTGTATGAGCCTTCTATAATGTAATCTCATTATAGGAGTAACATTTTATTGGATGATTATCGGTTGACCAAATCATTCGAATTCATTCCTGACATGTGTTCCAATTTTTTTTAGATGCACAAATTAGGATTCTGCATCCAATATTTTCTCACCATTATCCACATCTTTATGTCCTTCATATAGAGGACAGACACCATATGAACAAAATGGGACATCTATTACATGTTCCTCTTATTTCTGACATGGATATCAAATAATTGGATTTCACACAAAGGAATCATTTATGTTCATTAGACATAGTGAGGTGAAATTATATATACATTCAAAATCCTCGTATATGTACATTTTATTAGGATCTCGAAATCAGTCAACCGAGAGTTGTTATGATACTAATAAAAACAAATCACAATAATTTATCATGATCTTACAGTTCTAGTTTCAGGGGTATAGAGAATGAGTCTATGTACCACTATTAATGAATTGTATTTATGATCTCTATATTACCCTAACATCCTTGATAAGGGAAGTGACTATCCTTCAACCATTGAGGATTCAACCCTTGATATTCTTTACATAAAAAAATCACTACTTATTTAGATCATATGTGATCTCATACTGAATTGTAGAGGTGTTCTAGAACATGAATGATATAGATTTTTAGGATAACTCTCTCAATACATTCACATCATCATATTCCTTGATGTAGTCATATTCCTCCACCTAGCCCTAGAGATTGCTTCCTTATGTAACATACCTGGAAATGGGATGTGATGACGATTATTTATAGGGAAATATATACTCTTTAACTATGTGATTCAAGAATCTATATATATATGCTATTTGGGTATGAGAACATCTCTATATAAAGGTGTCTATTAAGGGGAGAATTACCCATCCCAAAAGAGATATTACCAGGAGACATATTCATTGTCAATATCGATTGTAGAGTCTCTAGGATACATATATGAAATTACATATAGATAAATATCAATGTA
The DNA here is from genome assembly GCA_963277665.1 of Viscum album. Classification (NCBI taxonomy): domain Eukaryota; kingdom Viridiplantae; phylum Streptophyta; class Magnoliopsida; order Santalales; family Viscaceae; genus Viscum; species Viscum album. The sequence continues at coordinate 194,910,925 of OY728121.1, read as the reverse complement.
GTGATTGAATTATTTATTTGTTAATGAGTTGATAGAAAATTTAATTCATATACTATTTTTTATATGCTTTATATATCCAGAAATTTTCAAAACAAATTCATTGATTAGACAGAAAAAATATGAATAATGGGGAATTAATTGTTTTGTGGATGTTATAGTCCTGTTTAAATTTTAGATACATTCTTTTTGGAAAATATAACGGGACACTAAATTGGTATAATATATAGGGGAGAGGCCAGATAATTACATCTAACCGGGTTGGGATGGACTGAGGGGAACAAGAGGCTACATGGTATGAGGAAACAATGCAGCTAGGGGTGAATGCCTATCAGGACCCATTCCCTAGGGACCGTTCTGTGACAACCCCAAACACGCATCTGAATGGTCAGAGGCTATCAACATTCATCGAATGCATTATACTGAAAAAGGGAAGAATTTTCCAATTACCTGTACACATGAACACTCAAAACCCCAGCCCAAAAAGATGATATGTAAACACTCCGTAAAGGAGACCCAGAGTAGAACAACAAGTACAAGGTGGCAAAATCAGACCACAATATAATACCGCAAAATAAAAAACAATACATGTAAAACCCCGAGTCTCTAATACTCATCTAACAAAAACCCAACCCAAATGGTTGAGGATGGAAGACACCTGAAGTCATAGGAGTACACCTCGTCTATCTACTCTTACTGAACACCACATATTCCTAGTACTCTTTTTATTTTGTTGAAGAGTCATTCATCTACCAATGATATGGAATGTGTGAAAAAATCCCATGCATGGGTAAGTAATAAAATTCTATGTTGGGGACCCTAACACCATAAAGGTAAAACACATGTCAGAAACTGCAATGAAATGCATAGTCAATTGTACATAGGTACATTCCCATACATATACCAAGAACATCTACATATATATATTTCCCATCCAATAATAAGCATAAGTTCCAACATTTTATCCAATAACATGATTCACACAGTAGGCTAAAATAATAACACATAAACTAGGAGTACACACTCCATAAGAATTTCATCCCAAATGGAACCCATTCAATAGAAACACTCCAGTGGGTTTAATACTTCAATTTATAATGGAACTTCAAATAGAACATGCCCCATCATGAACATTCTATTATTTCTCTCTATCGTTCCCGACACTAGAGGTATATTAATCACAGTCATAAGAACAATGCATGAATAAGGAATCCCAATTGAAGAGGCTCGCACATCAACACTATGACATGTTGATAGAGCACTATCCAAACTAATATGTGATACCTCGGCCATTCCTATAAAGATTGGCATGTGCCTCAATCCATCGAGGGAGAACAAGGTCCAATATAGGTATCCCTCACATAATGATGAGGGCCCCTATCCTCGTAGTTGTGTCCTATAGTCGAGGGAGATCCAACTACTATGTAGGACCCGCTCCTCGTCACCACTCGTAGATGGCAGATAATGACTCTATATGTGAGGACTCACAACCTTGTCCAAATAAGAGAAACTACTCATTAATTAACCACACATTGAATCGACATGGGAGTACAACATCGTATATTGAGGACTTGATCCCTACCTGGTAGGGGAGTACTACTCTATTATAATATAATGTATAAAATAAAATACCATCATTTGAAACACTGATCACCTTTTCATATTGATTTAATCACCCCATATGAGTATCGTGTGTCTTATGGGACACACCGATCTACTATGAGTTGATCCACACAAGGTCGCTAGGATCTGTTCCACAAAGGGTCGCTAGGAGATGATCTACACGTGATCAATTGAAGGTGATCCACATAGTTTTAGTATGATATGATCCCAAAAAAGTCACCAATAGTTGATTAATACATAGTTTCTAGGATATGATCTCCATTGTTTCACTGGGAGATGATCCACATAGGGATGCTAGACTTTGGGCCTTAGCCAGATGCAGGATTCCTGCATGAACCACATTTGATTCTGGGAGAATATACTACACAACACAATCATTATATTCCAACATTGATGAAATATTTCATAGATAATTTCAAAATAACATCCTTTTCATGAGGGTTCCAATGATGAAAATGGCTTGTGAATAGAATGACCAGTTTAGAATGAAAAACTATTTTAGCGAAATGGGGTCCAGTTGGGCCCGACTCATTTTAGACCCAGATGGACTAACTTGAATTGAACCGAACCTGGTCTAACCCATCCCAGACTAGACCCGACCTAGACCACTAGGCTATGGATTCAACCCAAGTCAAAGAGGTCCTACTCATCTAATAAGACGCGACATAGGAACGTTCATCCCACATCAGGTGATGCCTGATCCCACCACCACCTTCATCAACCTATCCGTGTGTGGGTCCTGGGAACACCATAGAGTCAGCAAAAACTCCATCATGTGGAATTTTCATGGATAACACTATCACACCTTCCATGGTGCACCTCCCCTTTTTATGGCATGTGGCCGCCGTGACATGCCACAACCGTTGCACCAGAATCCTTTTCCTCGAACCACTGGACACACTATAGTGGTCCATTCATAGATCATGATGGTCATCCAGAACCCTTGTGTCTCCCTCTTTACTATTTTGGTTCAAATCCTTAGTTTGATCCATCCTGATGCAATGTGTTTTGAGCAGAGATATTCACCACACCTCCTCATTTCGGTCAACACCACCATAATTGATTCTTTTTAATGTTATTTCCATCCTGAATCCACAATATTGGATTATTACACAATTAATTAATTGTGTTATGTCCCATAAATCACCAATCATTGACTCACGGATCATGTGATGGAATACCTGGATGAATGAAGAATATTGGGTGGAGAATGAACAAATCGGAAAATATTTAACTGGAATTAATCGATGTTTGTGTCGATCAAGTATATTTTTGTAAAATTGTAAACCAAAACATTCATTATGAATATAAGACTTTATAACATAGAAAAAATAACCCCCACCCCCCCCCCCCCCACAAGAATGATCAAACTATTGTTCAATCTATTTGTGAGCTGATATGTGCTTGACATTTAAGAAAAACATGGAAGATAAATTCTAATAAATACCACAATTGTGATTTAGTTAATTCACTGATGAAGAACCCCTCCACATTGTCTTTGTTCTTCTACATTTGATAAGAATCATTGTTCATTCATTGATCAATCATCATTGGTGTACGTAAATCTTTGATCCTGGATTTTTTCTCAAAAGGCATCGTCGTTATCTCTCGATTTGCAGTATTTGTATTTGGAGAGAAAACATCCACCCTATGTTAGAGAAATTTCATATCTAACAATGTTTCTCCAACCCCATAATCTTATTAAAGGAAAAACACGTCACAATTTTTCTATTTCTTTGTGTCATAACATCATTATGTGGTTTCATAAATTACATAGCATATTAGTTACACAATGGTTGAAAATCATTTCATTGAAATTATATTTAATTTTCAAAAAAATAAAATAAATAGTATATATTTTATTTATATTCATATTTAATAGTTTGAAAAATAACATTTCCAGTCTACCATAACCAGTCGATGTTATGTCCTTTCTAGGTGAATCCCTCAATTATGAGTTCAAAGTGCACATAGATTTTTAATCTGGGTAATAGATGAAAAGATAGAAAAACATGCTCACACATTTAATTAATATATTAAAAAGTTCAAAATTACTTTTCATCCACTCTTGGAAATGAAAATATGTTCCATCTCAGAGCCAGGTCTTGTAAAAAAACCAATTTAATTTATAAAAAATCCTTGGAACTTTGGTCCATTACAATGCCCATGTATTATTTATGTAGTATTTAGCAGAACCGAATGGGAATGTTGGCACATAGTTTTCCAAACCATGAGGAATTACCCTTTGGTTCCCCATTGATGTTTTTTTGTGTGCACTATTGGTGAAAAATTGGAAAAAACATGTTTGAAAACCTAGAGACCAATTAGTTTTGTGTGAAATATTACTTTTTCCATGATGTACCAATTAATCCTCAAAAAAACAATATTTTACATTTCCAATGGACATAATGAGGTTCTTCCACTTGTGGAGAGCTACTAAAATGGATATATTCTAAGATTATCTATATCTATTCTATACTATGTTGGATTGATGCACTACTCGTTTCTTTAAATTCCTCTCTAAATGACCTCAAATCAACTACCATTTATTCTTATTTTATATTTCTAATATTTGTGATATTTTGATGATAGAACATATGACCTATTTTTAGGTGGGGTTTGGCTTAGTGGTAATCACCCTGTATTCCTGTATGAAAAATGGGTGTTCAAAACCATTGGTTGTAAGGTACTATAAAAGTACTGTAGTAGTACTGTAGCAGCAACGAAATTGTAGAAGCGGTGGCACTTTACCAAAGGTGGGAATTGTAGAGGTAGTAGGTCATTGTAGTAGTGGAAGGACACTGTAGTAGTTGTGGGTACAATGTGTAATTGTGGCAGGGGTACTGTAGCAGTACAATTCACAGAATGTTCCTTGGGCCGAAAATTTGGGCGTACAGGACATGTAATAGGCTAAATTCTCACTAGGCCATTGGGCTTTGTAATGCGTCTCCCTCTTCCCAGTTAAAGATGTCTTTTCATTACTTTAATAATAAATGAGGCTTCAACAACATCATTTTAAAAAAATATAATAAAATTTCATTGTGTGCACACTAATTTCATTTAGAGTTTCATATTTAAATCATATTCCTTATTTATATTCGACATGACTATATTCTACAGACATTTATATATGTTTTCAAAAAAATTAGGATATTTCTTTATCATTGACCACCCCTTGTAGTGTTTTCATTGAAAATATAAGTTGTTAGTAGTACTTTATGTCTATTTATGCCACCGATCATATCTTCTATCACTTGAACCAACTATGTAATATATTATTATATAATCAATGGATCCTTAATTTAAAAATAGATATCCAATATTCAGTTTCAACATGACCCTTCATAAGAAAGTGATTATATATCAAAAATGGAACACTATTGTAAATGGAATATATATTATATGTATCACTTGACCTAGATAAATGTAATTGAATGAATTGGTTTCATGCCTTCAGAATACCATTCCATGATTTATGTAAGTTAGTGGGGTGAATATAAATTATTATTAATTAATTATTATTCTAAATGGTTTCATGTCCTAATTATCTGTGAAAAATTGTATGTAAAGTAATGGAATAAACAAATTGATTTAATAAAAGGAACAAGTAATAAATGTACATAATTGGATAAATAATTATTTATAAAGTGATGATTTCATATGGGGCATTTCACTTCTATATGAGTGATCATATAGGAACTAGCATTGAATTCTACAGGGAATACCTTCAGAACTAATAGGATTCCATTATAATTTAAGGAGTCCGTTTCCAAGGGTTACATCCACATTAGAATACAATCCTTGTCAACATGTGGATGCCTAAAATTACATAATCAGTTTCATTCTAGGTCTTTTGGGTATTAGGATTACTTGGATACTCTTTGGATCCATCTTTATGTCTTCATACATGAGGCACCATGGATACACAACATTTTCCCCAGCCATGTTTAGTTTATTTTACATTGGATTTGGTATATGGACATTGTTATATTTTTTATAGTGAAATTACATGTGTGAAACAACTTGTATTATAATATGACCTTAGTACTATGTTCTGGGTTATCACTATGTCTTCTGGACCGCTGAGGTCATGGATATCCTAATTATTACCACAGATCCTACCTTTATTATTATCCATATCATGGATGCCATGTGTTTCAACATGAACCATCTATAATAGTTAATAACATTATATGATACCTTGTCATATTATGGATACTTCATTATCAATATCATGTCACTTGTTCAGTGATATTATATCTCACGTCACATATTTATATAAAATAAAATATAAACAGTTAAATGATTAAATGTTATTACAAAAATTCAGGTTATGTAGGTATCGTGGTGTATTCAATTTTTAATTCATAAAACATATTGATATAACTACACACTATTTAATTTTTCCATTCACAGACTACATAGTCTAGACAACATTGGAGGTGTAATATTTAAATTTATCTCACACACTATCGGGATCTCCAATTGTACTCTAGAAGATTTAATGTATTCTTGTCTTTACAAGGGTAAGAACCAAAAATTGGAAAATGATCTTGTATTTAATAAATTTTGATTGACCGTGGTAGTAGAGGACTGAGCCAACACTAAAGGGGTTGTATTGTTTTTGGAATATTATGATTTTTCTATTTATAATATATTTCATTCATCCATTTTTATATGTTTTTCATCAGTATAGTTAAATGACATATATTATCATCATATTTTTTTATGATTTAATATCGATATTTTTTTCATTATAAATTGCTTGGATGTTTAAATCATGCTTTTGCAATGATGTGACATAGGTTTGGTTGATATATATTCTATATCTATAGCTCCATCTATTTAAATTTACCTCCTCTATTAATTTATCATCATTTTCCCACTATACTCCACTTTGGAAATGATGTAATTGTCTCTCTATAGACACACCCTTGTCTATCACTGCTAGTCTGAAGCCTGTAAAATATTGGGATTTGAATTTGTGGCCATGTGGCCACTACGACATGAAGAACCACTGCGTGGAACCTGTGTCAATGTAATTATAAAGTTGTATCAAATTTTTTTCTTTCATAAAATATTATTCAGTGAAAATAGAAATGTGATTAGGAAATCGTTAAACTTGTTCATAATAATTTACTAGAAATATCTAACACAAATTTGTGTTAAATTTGTAGTTTTCATAAGAAATATTTTTCTATAATCTTATTTATTAGAATTTATATTATTTACTCAATAGATTACACACATTCAATGTGATGGTATTTATTATTATTATCATTGATTATTTACTTTTATCCTTATATTTATTTGATTAAATAATGGAATCATAAAACATGAAACATTATAGGAACGTATAATTAACATTCCATGAATATGGAACTCCATATATTTTCATTTAACTACATAAAAATTATTGTATTTCATGTGATTGTTTATTAATCTATGGATATTTATAATACTTATATATTTCAAACATATTATACAGGGAAGGTAGTTGATTGTTTTAAAATTAATCATTATTCTAAATAGTGTTTTACTTCAAAGGTTGATTTTAGTATCTAAACTAGCTTGTTTGATCCTATAATATCTATTTACCTCTAGTTAAATGAACATACCATGAGAAATGATTGAGTGATTTTTAGTTTAAATTAATGAGATTTATGGGGGAACTTAGTTTGGAATGTGTGTTTTAATTAGTCAATCCACGTATATTACTTGTAACATTTTGAGACCTAATGAAGATGATGTTAAATGAAAAGTATATGAGTGACAATTTCAATACTAGGGTGTATGGGAGCTTACTCACTGGGTATGGAGGAACATTTTAATTAAACCTGGATATACTTATATAAGAAAATTTATTCTCTAAATTTCCATCATTGAATTAAATTATTTTGTTTTTTGTAAATTTATAGGAATGGTATTATTGACCTTTCACCAACTAGAAACCCTATAAATTAAAAACTCAATCACATACGAATACCTAGCATCCTAATCATGTATTTTTTGTCGTATACAATTGGTTTTCAAGCTTATTTATTTCATTATATTTTATGTAGTGTATCAATATACTTGGAATCATGTTCTCATGAATGTTCATGGAATTTATATTGCAATGCCACCATGATGTCCTCGTGTTGTGCGCTAGGATGGTGGCGATGAAAACACTCTAGAGATGGTTGTTCTTGTGAAACCACCCATACATCTATGAGTTAAACATGTGGCATTAAATATTATACAAAAAATGAAAACTAAAAATAAGCTTCATGAGGTGTTTCTAGGTCTAATAGAGTCTATGATTCTTTCTCCATGACCTTCACTAACTATGTATAATATGACTCGTGAGTTTGAGAAACTACATCCTTCCACCTTCTTAGGAGAAGGAGGACCATATGTTGATGATTATTATTTTGATTCTACCTAATATATCATTGAGAATATATATATGCATCTATATTGGATGTTAAACATTTCAAATGACATGCTATATGATTTTCCCAAGCACGGTTCAGACTGGATGACCCATGTTTGTTGTCATAAAGGAATAATCTGTTATTATATTAAAATTTCCTTCTATGATTAATTATTACCTAACACACTAAGATCAAATTGAGATGGTGATTTCATGAATTTGGAGTCTTTTTTAGGTCAATTATGTATTATTTTACATCTTTTAATAATATTTATCACTTTTCACCTCATTTAGTCGATGATGATATTTCACATTTTTTGACACATCAAGGACGGGCATAGAGAGGTCATCTGTACTCAGGTGATTGTATTTCAACATCCTACTTTTCCTAGGATCATGAACCTGATGATTATTATTCATCACAACTATATGGAGGGAGATGGTATGAGTTATAGGGGTTTAGTTTCGAGGATGGGAACTAGTTCTTCCAATAGTTGGAGGCATACCCTTGAGGATTCTAACTACAGTAGTGGAAGTCAGAGTAACCACACTGGAAGATCAGTTATATGCCATTAGTTTGGACTATATGAGAATCTGAATACTTGTTGTGATAGAGGCCCCATGGAGAGTCATGAATTCCTCCATAATGGGAATCATAATTTTTTTATAGGACCATTAAATATACTAATAGTTGGTGTCTATCTGCACCTACGCCACAGTTAGTGGTAGGTTCTATTACGTTGAATAATGTGTGGAGTTGGAGTACAACCGATGGGACTATATGTGTATGAGGACATGGACAGTGTTTCTAGACTATTGATTATTAGCTCTAGATGAGAGGACTTGGATATGTTTTTTTATAGCCATATCATAAGGTTTTAGATCACATTATATTCATTTATAACATATGACACATGAGGATCAATGTCCATGCCTATATGCAGTATGAATTACTCTACTATCAGCCTCCACTATTGTATCATATCTATGAGAAATTGGTTATTCAAACTCCTTCATCTATATATCATACTTCAAAATTCTATGTTTGAAAATTTAGTATTAATATGGTTTTATGAAACTAATAATGAATTTGGGAGTGTTTTTCAGAGGGAATGTTGAAATGTAGGGACAACCCCTATAGGTAGTTTGTTATTACTACCTTTGGGACATCTTATTATATGAGATTATAGGATTCAACGTCCCACTTGTAATGGTTTGCCTAGTTCCATATCAATATTTGTAGACTATAATTAAGTAAACGGTGTCATTTACATCACCATAGGGTAGAAGATATATCCACAATATTCAATGGAATGTCTAGGATATCAGAGATAGAGCAGAGCTCCATGAGCTAAGTTGAGTAACCACACAGATTCAAATACATTTCATAAAAGATAAAGGTTTTCCCCAAATCAATTTTCCTCTAATTATAGATATTTTTATTGGTGTCCTTGTATAAAATTTTAATAGATTTACTATTTTTATATAGGTTGAGTATAGGATCGAGATCATTATAGGAGTATCTATAGTGATCATTCCTCTATAAATAGTGGAACCTTCTGTTCTCCATGTTCTCATAATAATTTTCCCAAATATGAAATCTAATGGATTTAATCATCAAATTACTTCTTTATAGGGGTTACCAAATTTTTCATCCAATAAGGTCGACATTAATCTTATGAAATGTGTGGACTATCGATGGTTGAATTAGATTATACTTTAAATTTACAATCATCTACCTCGAATAGATAATATTTTACACTTATCAAATGAGATATGGTTTTCCCAAAGATCAACCTATGATAGAGCTATCATCTTGTGTGATTTAGGACTTAAGACATACTTCATGTGGATTTTTATAGTATTTATGGTATGCATGTGTTCCTTTTCATAACATTCACTCTCACAATGATTCCTAACATTTTCATTTCTTGCATGAATCTATTTTCTACCCTAAAGAAGATTATTTTTAATGGTATTTTTGGATGAAATATTGGTTATGATCATTCTAGAAGTTTACATGATATATATAATGAGATAATATTATATAAAATAATAAATAATCATCATTATTCATGGATTTCAATGTGTACTATTTTCTTAAAATAAGTATACTTCTTGGGTCATATAATGTCTAAATCTGGTGTATCTTTTTTCCTAGAGAACGTGAGTTTTGTGGTTTCCAAGTAAAATCACAATTTTTTTTTGATATTTGGATTTTCTTAGGGATGGATTAATATTACATTAATTTTATATAAGTTTTATCAATTCTTTCTTCACCTCTTTCTAGTAATTCAAGGAAGGGGGTGATGTTCTTATCATTAGAAGAATCCAATATAGCCTTTCTTGAGATGAATGGATGAACTGTTTGACCATATATTTTGATTCTATCAGAGCGTGGAAATTGTTATACAATGTTTTGTGAGGCATAAAGAATTAACCAGAGAGTGTATACAATGTATCAGGGTAGTTTTATTGGGTAAGTATCTCTGTATTTGTAGCCTCCTGATGGAAACTGCTCGACGCCTGACCTTGAGCTTGTGGTAGTTGTCCGGGCCTAATATTATTATAGACTCAATATGATGGTTGAGTGATTTTTCATGTATATTGACCAAATGTGAAACAAATATACCTTCTCACAAGGGGAATAAAATCTCATAAAAATGAATATGTGTCAAATAACATCATTTATTTGTTTTTTAGATTTCAGATATACTTGGAAATGGAAATGAACTAGTAGATTCACTATATCGGAATAGTCCAACACATTCCATTAAAGAATCCAATGATAAATGGAAATTTCTGTCTTTATTTTCTAATTTGTATATATATTTTCATGAGTGTCAAATATACCATCATATTAGGCCTGAAAATCATCTTTTTCACTCATTTATAGGGTGAATTTCATGATGTTTTCAAATCACTAAGGTTTTGATCTCTTGGAGAGTATTACTGTGGAGGACCTACATCTATATTCGATCATGGATGGAGTTTAAATCCTCTTTATACATGGTCATGTATGGTTTATAATGGATATGTGATTGTAACTGATGCGAGAGTCCCACGTTCCAAATTGCTTTTTCCTTTCAGGAATCTCGATGTTGTCTCAAGATATGTGATAACAATATCGGTGTCCTTGGATGAAACATGAGATAACATATATTATTAGTAGTTGATACAACATTAAATGGGTTACGTGAGACAACTAATGCATAAATGATTACTAATACTATTATAGGTCCTATATTTAAAATGATATATTGTTTTGAGGGACATTGTAGTAGGATTATTTAGGTCAAATCGTGTTAGAGCAACGATTTCTGTTGTTGTGGATCCAGTGATGAATGTATCCAACATCCTTCAAATCTGTGAAAATTTATCAATTGATGAATTGGGAATACTATATGTCTTTTTCAAAAATCTACATGGAGTCCCCTATACAATAATTATAGATTGGGAGCTTGATTTCACATTGAGTATGTATAAGGGGTTATTGAGAGCTCTGGGTAGACCAATTATTTTGACCATGCCATTTAACCCTTATACCAATTGATAATAGGATTATATAGTATTTGTATTTAGAGTAAATTATTCATGAATTAATACTTTATTTTTTATGTTCCTTGTATAATGATTATGATATCATTAATTTCTCCAATAATAATTTCAATCAGGTGATGATTCATATTGATCCCATTGAGGCCTTTTATTGTATGTCATTTGTTAACCCTTGTTTTAGTTAGAGGTAGGTTAGATGATGCTATAAGGTCCTCATATTGTGATGGATACATAAGTTTAGGTCTAGTGGATCATAAATCATACAACTACTGGTCATTCTAGATATAAATATTATGTTGATTTCTATAAATTAACGATAGAGTTCGATGTTGGGGACCATATTTTCTAATAGGTATCTCCATTTAAAGGGTAGAGATATATATAGATACAAGGGATATTTTTGGTTGGTCTTTATAGCATTTTTATGTTCTTGGTAGATTCTTGATTATATCCAATAAGTTTCTATGATCTCACAGGTATCGTTCAATGTAAGGGATCTTCCACTTTTCACTACTACACCCTTATAATATCTCAATGACTCATTAATTTAATATGGAGGAGGAAGAGTTTTATGATGATGATTACTTTGATGAGTATAATATTTGAATCATTAATTAGAGATTTAAGGAACTATAATGTCCTTATATAAGATTAGTATTGGTTCTATGGCATCCTTGACATGTAGAGGAAGGCACCTAGGGACAGGAGGATGATATTTATTCCTAGTTATCAAATAATTTCCCATAGAATATTTTTCCATCCATGGTAGGTGAAATTGATCCAAAGAACCATTAATGAGGAAATAATTTAGCAACACATATTTTTTATTTGATATGAAACCATTAAAATTTGTCCATTTTTCAATCTAATATGAATTCCTAAAAACGTAATTGGTGTTACAGGGGTATTTGGAGCTTGTTAGAAGATTGGAGCTATACTTTAGGGGAAATATATCAATCCACATTGTTAGTGGAAACTATATGATATAGTTTACATAGATTCTTATTACCATTCATTACTTTAATGCGGGGAGTAAGATGATTCACCATTTCTAGAAAACCTGTAGCTCGCAGCAGACAACCATATAAAATATTTGATGTTTTTAGTAGAACTTAATATCATGGTTAGCACACAGATTTCCACACTGTGGTCCCTAACCATGTGGGCTCCCCTTGAGTCCCATTTACACTATTGTAGAACTGTTTGGCCAACCATGAATCCAAACAAAGTGATTCTATTTGTTTTAGTAAAATTACTTTTTATCCATTAAAATTATATTTATTAATAACTCCTCATCTCCATTAATTTTCTACTGGAATGAAGAAGCTTCCTCCTCTATAGAGAGGCCCCCCTATATTACTACGCTTGGTTCATATATATATATATATATATATATATATATATTCCTCCTGAAATCCGATTGATGCACTATTGTTCTTTTTATAATTCTCTATGTATGTTATCAAATATGATACATTCAATTCTTTATTTATCAAACTAGATTTTCACTATTGCGATGCAGGCTCAGATAAAATAATTTTTGGGTGTTGATCCATTCACCATATTTCTTCTAATTGTGGGAAATCTAAAGGCATATAATAGATTAGGAGTGTGTTATAGGCTGCAGGTTGGTGGCATTTGACTCATCTGATGACTATCTCCATTTTATAAACAATATTTATTCTATAACATTCAATTTCATTGGGCATTTAAAATTTAATTCATAATACTTACATATTGTCCTAATTCTCATATTCTATTGCCAGTGATATATATTTTCATCGTAGATTGAGGTTATATAATTAATTTTGAACATCCAATGTATGATTTTTTACTTAATTATAAACCTTTAGTGGTTTCATATGATTATAAAAACCACTATTTAGGTGTGATACAACATGACCACTCTAATGTATGTGTTCTTATATAATCAATAGAATTCTAATTTATAAATTTATTTGACCTATATTGTTTCCACATAGACCTTATATGGTATATTTTTAAATATTACAAATTGAATAAAATTTTAAATTGAATTGAATGACATGGTTACATGTCTATAACACAAAATTACATTAATAATGGATGGTATATGAGTTAATCAAATTAAAAATTATATAATTATTATGTTAAATGAATGCATGTCTTATTTAGCATCACCACATAGTATGTATGTTAAATGAATGAACCAATTTAATTAATAAATTTCAAGATTATTACATGCCCTAATTTAAATAATGAATTATGTACATGTTGCCTATTTAAATTGGATATTTTCAATTTGACAAGTGTATTAAGACTTGATCCATCATTGGATTACTGACAGAAATTACATTAGCACTCAAAGGATGCCACTATTTTTCAAGGATATGGGTTTTAGGGGAGTTATCCATCTTGGTTAATGGTCTTTGGCTACAAGTGTATGACTGCCATGATGATGTTTAATCCCTACAATATCTTCTGGTAATTAAGATTCAAAGGACTCACACTATGGACACATCATGATGTCTTCAAGCATGTGGCTCCATGGATACCCCCCAATTGGCCCAATTTAGTTTATGCTATTTTACCTTGGATGAGATCATTAGACTGGGTTAGAGTATATTATTGTACAACTACATGGGATATTCCCTAAGTATTACACTCATACCCTTTAAAGGCAGGCTATGGGATATTACTGAGTTGGCTTCACTACTGAGGTTTGGGATGAATTAGTTATTATCTAGGATCCTCTTTCCTTATTATAATTGCCAGGTATTCCTTGGCTATTACATTGGACTTATTTAATTATTGATATAATTAATGGATTCCTTGTTATATCCTCGATCATTTGTTATCATTATCATTTCACTCGGTCAGTGTTTTCATGTATCACATTCAGTCTTTATATAAACTAGAAAATAAATTATTAAATGAATTTTTTTTTACAATATGTAAAGTAGAAAATATATTGGGGTATTTAAATTTATATACTACATAAAAATATATATATTTATATATAAACATACACATTTTTATGTTTATATTTCATAGACTGCATATTGTATACCACATTGGTAGCGGCCTACATAGATTTATCTAACAACCAAGCCAGGAAACTGATGAAACATGAGGTGATTACAGTTGTGTAATTATTCGAAAAGGGATGAATCCCTCATTGGATATCTAATCTATATTTTTTCATTAAGATTGATCTTGTTAGTATATTACCATGACAAAAGTCACGACTATGAATAATTTTTTTGTCTATTTCAGATTCTATTGTATATCATTCATTTCCCGTATATGTGTATACTTGATTTATAACTTCATAGAGAAATAAAATACATTGTCATTATCTTCTGTGTATTAATTTGATTCACGATTTCTATTATTATAAATTTATTTTAATATTATTTCATTATTATTCTCTATATTTTTATTGGTATTGTTGTCGTGTTTTATATTTCCACGGTGGCATCAATTTAATTATGGGTTTAATATTTATAATTCATCATTTATTAGTTGTTCCCAACTCTAGTAATATGGTCATATTCACCCCAGGGACACACACTAGTACCTCGCTTCTAGTTGGTAGCATCTGGCATATAGGGAGTCACACTTAATGTAATGTGGCCAAAAAGTGTCTGGGAAACACATAGTGGAACCTGGGTCTAGGATGTTACAGTTGTGGCATTTTTGATATTCATCGTAAATACTCTAGGAAACTGGATTATAGGGAGCATGGATACGGTCCTCATTATTCATCATGGATGGAATATGTTGACCTTCCTGTTAGTATTAATTATGGAAATGCTCTTAATACTTGATGATTATGATAATATATGGATTATCATATTGATAATTGGGAATATGATCATAAAATTTTGAATCTTCTAGAGTAAAGCGGTGATATTCTGTATCATTGACATGAATATGTGTCTAACTGTTTTTGATAAGGAATGTGTCATTCATCCCTGGAAAAATTTAGTGTTTTCTCCTGGTTGAAACAGTTCTTCCCTATCAGAATATTTATAGTGTCTTATTGTAATGGGGAATGGATTTGAGCCACTTCTTGTAAATATTTTGAAGGATTTCTATGCAGTTGTTCAACAGTAGGAGTCATTTTCGGATCATGTATTCAACAAGCTACTGTAATAGGTTTAATAGTTTCATTTATTGGGATCAAATGCTTTCATGAGTTGATTGTCATATTGAAATAAAAATCCTTGGTCGGAGTTAGGATATGATTTAAGTCCTACACCATTGATGTTTTCTACTAGATTGCATCAAATGTAATGACTTTGTGTCCTGTGGTATGTGAGAAACATTACTACTGATCCACAACATGAATTGGGATATGATCCCAATTATGTATCAATGATTTAAATCACTGGAATTTATAAATATGAATATGTTAATATCATAAGGTGTTACACAAATCTATTTTATGATTCCAAATTAGAATAGTAATATTATCCAATTCCCATATCTCATCCATTATCATAATATACTTATAATCCTCTTGGTTAGGGGGAATAATGTATTCTTGTTCATGAGTAGTCAGATATCCTTATTGAGCCTGGTGATATGATACATTGGATATCGATATATGGATATGTTTCAATCCTTGTATTTTTACTGATGTCTTAATATTCTGGTGGATATCTTCTGTTGGTGATAGAATGTGACACTTTAGAAATGTTTTTATATAAATAGTTGTCTTCTTGTAATGTGCCTCCATGATATTATTGAATTTTCCATTACATGTAGAGGATATATAATAAAACATAGGCAATCATTGTTATAATGGAATATTCTTATGGTATTCATGTGTGGGGGAAACAATATGTTCCTCCTCCATTGTTTTTATAGGAATACTCATGATGATTTGATCCATGTTATAAGGTGTGTGATAATTTCTACTAACCAATGCCGGAATATACCACTGGGTATCATTAGTGGAAAAGGGAATAAGATAACACTATAATTTTTCATTGTATTCTAGACCTTGCGGTACCTCATTGGTAACCGAGCATTTGTGTATC
The DNA here is from genome assembly GCA_963277665.1 of Viscum album. Classification (NCBI taxonomy): domain Eukaryota; kingdom Viridiplantae; phylum Streptophyta; class Magnoliopsida; order Santalales; family Viscaceae; genus Viscum; species Viscum album. Next base: position 194,894,305 of record OY728121.1, on the reverse strand, counting down.
AGGAGGAAATACGTTTCTTGGTTTCTTTTGTATGTGATTGAGGGGAACTAGTGGGATGAAACTGGGGACATCAAGTGACTAGATCTATCTTAGGTTTCTCATGAAACTAGATGGAGATTTATTCTACTCTTTGATCCATCATCCCATAATATAATGGTGTGAAATTCTATTCATCATGGAATAATATCGATGTGGCTAGGGTGGAGAAAAATTAAAATATCTTTATTATGGTAATGCCAAAATGAGAGAAAAATGATGGCTTAATTTTCAGGATATCTCAAAGTTCATCCATGAGTGTTTGGATCATCCCATTCAAGTGGTATTCTTGAACCATCACTTCCACCACCTATAGCTAATAACGGCATATGGGTGATACTTACATCCATCAGAGTTTACTGGTGTATGTGATGTTATACAACATTATATTGATTAATAAGTGATCAGTGATAAAAGTTATATTTCTGAGAGTAGTTTATTTTTTCATACTGAAAATAGGGATCATTGTTACATACTAGTGCAACATTATATGTCTGATGCAAGATTCAAGAGCTATGCACATGTTCTTAAAAAATCATTATTGTATTCAATTAGAACAATTTTATCAGGTTCAATTAAAATAGAACAAACATTATATTTCCAGTTCAACTCGAAATAGTATTGAATGATTTCACATCATGAATACATTTACTGTGTAAGAGATGAAAAAAATGGCTTAATGAAAGGTCAATATATAATTTATATTTTTAGATCATTTCATGTCAAGATCATTATATTTATTTCATCAATTTCTGGAAAAATAATCATGATGTGTGTATAACTATTCACTTTTGTATCCATTCGGTTCATATAAGGATCAATAAAAAATTATTTCTGATGAAAATTTGGGGTTGATGAGTGATTGTGCAGAGTTTAAGTATGGTTTCGCAATAATTTACATTTTTTTACCATTTTAATATCACATGTTAACTCCCAAAATATCCTACATTTATAAAATGTAAAATAACTATATTCCAAATGATTGTCTTAATTTAGTTTTTCAACCCCAACAACTCATATGAACTCACATGGCTCGAGATTAAGGGGATGAGATCAACAAACCCATTAGTGGGTGATAATTTCCTACCACAAAAATCTCATATTGATTTAATATATATTTTCGTATGTCTTCTATAGAATGATACAAAATATATTACCCTATTAACCTGATCGGTTATTAAATCCATATACATATAAAGGATGTTCTATTAATGATTCCATCGGTATATATATGAGGGTCTCCATCCATTTTATTTTATTACTTACAAATGGTTTACTACATTTAACATGATTCTTAATAACTTTGAACTTTGGAGTTTTCCACACACATGGAAGGTGATCAGTCTTTTGTGTAATGTGATGAACTTGTAATAGGGATCCAATGCATACTGAGAAAACATGAATAAAAACATGAATTAATTGTTCAGGACCATGCCATGGATTATAAACACATGTATAAAGGATGTGTATAGGGTACATAGGAATTAATAATTGAGCTCAAAACATAGAATGGAGTCCAACACAACCTAGTTATATCAGGAATTAGTGACATTGACTATTGGTTTTCCTTATTCACCCCAGTTATAAGAGATATATAATGAATAACCTTGAGGTTTTGTTGCCCAATGTTTGCAAATATAGGAATTCCATTGGTACATACACAATGGAGGACAACCATGTTTGAAGTCAGGTGTTGAATTTCATTGTACAATGTTTACACACTATGGTTTCCATTATTAAGAAGATTTTATATGGACACTTATATTACTGTTGAAAATCCATATGCCCATGTGGGTAATACTTAGGGGATACACAAGGTAAAACAATTAATATGACATACAATATATGGATAAGGGACATGTGCATTACTATAGCCCTAATAATGTGGTTAATAATGAGATCAATCCTCATAAATACATAATATATACCGTATTTATATCCCTAATCAGAGCCCTCATATTCTAATTATCTTCTCTTTCTGCAAATAGATGTTGAACAATATTATACCCATCAGAAGTGAGACCTATAAAATATAAGGGAATTGCACCGTATCAGATTACCTTGTATGATCATGTTCCCAAATTTCTGATTGGAATTGATGGATGATAGATATATAGGATAGTTCTATCCCTTGATCCTATTTTTTTGGGACATGGAGGGTATTTCACATAGGGGTTTCCATTGTATATTAGGAATTTTAAGGTATTCTATATATAATATTTGGAAATGAATTAGAGTTATCATTATTTATTTTTCCCCTAACCCACAGATTGGATGGAAGAAATGGTCATAATTTAAGGAATTATTATTATTATCTCCATGGTTTGGGAATTCTAGGTCCATATTATATGATTTTATCCAAATATATATAATCATTCCCCATATACTAATCGAAAAAAAATATATGAAGAACGTGAATGTGCTGTAGAATATGTTTGGAATAACATGAAGGCTCGTTGGATTTAATGAAATGAATATGGTTTCCTGAGTGCATAACCATAAAACATTATGGGAACTATAAGTATAAAATTGGTTTTGTTAAAATGGTTCATCATGAAGGATTTATAGGGTCTATGTAGAAGTGTTTTTTATCGAGGAGTTTTTAAAGTCCCATGGTGTCTTCTTGACATGTGCAAGGTACAACCTGGAAAGGTCAAGGGTGTATTCATGAAATCTCTTGAGTGTCATCCAAGAATGTGCCATGTTCCAGGATGTCATGTCCTAGGTGTTCTAATAACATTATCATGGGGTCTAAAATGAATATATATGACATGTCAAAGGTTCTTCATTACATAGAAGGAGACACAACCAAATTTTTTTGAGTGATCATAACTAGAATGTCGAATATACATTAGATTAAAAAATCTTGAATGTGCAGAGAATATCACCTGAAGAAGGATTCCATGTATAGGGTTATTTTCATGATAAATTATATATCTCCATGACTCTATCATGATCATAAAATAAATTCAAACAGTGACTCACATGATCAATGATGAAATTTACAATTCCACCAACATGATAATTCCTAAAATGTCCAAAGGGTATCTCTTGATAGGGAAGACATGTCATGCGGGCATCAGATGATATGTATTTGATTTATAAAGGAATCTGTAAAATATATTGGACATTTAAAAAAACACATGATCAACCTCACATTTACAAATGGAGTTTCTTGAATTTGTGACATGTTCTAAGAGAATGACAAGATTGGGTGAAATGTCCAATGTCCATCAATTGATCAAGATTACCTTCCAAGAGGAAATTATATGATCTACATGACATGTCTTGTAGCCTTCCAATGAGTAATTATTTGGTCATTTTAGTTTCATGATCCACATATACTAAGAAAGGGTATCCATATTCTTATAGGGGCCCACTCTTTTCCCCCTTTTTCACATAAATGCCTTACTTTTCATCTATAAATAACCTATTGAGGCCTCGTGCATCCAAGTTATCCCCATGAAACACCTTTACATTATCAAGACATTATGATGAGTGTCCATGACTACATACATGGAGTGATCACATGAATCATACAGACTCACAACATAATCACCCTCTATAAATGTTGTTTTAATAGTGGATGACTATTACAATTGCATATTTCACTATATTGAGATGTATGTCCATTCCATTTCTCCTCATTATATGTGTAAATCACATTTCATTAAGCTTATTCATTTTATATCTTTTATTTTTTATAACATATAGTATTCTCACATTAATTTTTCATTAAGTAATTTTATTATCAAACAAACATTACTATGATCCATCTCAATATGTAGGTGAAATTTATAGTAGCCATCATGTGGCGAGGTAGTCATGTCGATGAATAATTATTATCATCAATGAAATGGGCACACCGAATCAATCATCCATTCTGATTAAAATTAGTTTGTTACCCTTTAGAATGAATTTTCTTCCTATAACAAATTTTATTTTGTAAAGGTATTGTATCATTATCTAGAAAATTTTAATGGAAATGTTACATGAATATAATAATTGATCTCTAAGACTTCTCATGATCATTATTTCATATCTATATAACTCCTGAGATAGGAATTTTTAGATAGATTGTAATATCATGATCATGAATAGTTCACGTGATTTAAATTACTAATTCATATAATGGCCTAGGTTCACATGATTTTTATGACCCATGTGACTAATAAACATGTAATAATTCAAATATTTTAATCCCATTATGGATAAAATAATACCAATGATTTATTTATTCTTGAAATACTAATATTATTAAGTATGTTTTGGCATGCCTGAACAATGGAACCTCCCAAGAAGTGAGGTTTTAAGGGAAAGTACTTTTTTATGTGGAATTTAATTTCCCACCTCAGTTCATTAGGCTTCAATTGTTCAATGTTTTGAGTGATATTCAATATTCTAGAGTCTCATTCATATTCCTTGGATTTACCTATGAAATGGGAAGTAAAAGGAATATACTATCACTTTAAACCAAAACATCATGAGATCATTAGACATCCTCTCTCGCATGATTAGTTTCCCTTACAAATTCATAAAAATCCTTCACGAGATAGATTCGTGAGACCCAATCATGTGATATTACCATATTATTTCTTCATGTGATCCCCCATTAATAATTAATCATGCAATATGATTTATAAATCATAAATCGTAGTTTAGATGATCTGTGATAAATGTTCATTGTTTTTGGGTAGCTTCACATGCTTCGTTTGATTAAAATATTTTCACATGATCATATAATATAAATGTGATTTTTATGACCTTCATATTGTCATATGATCTATTGTCTTGAAATATATTATGAAATTGTGATATATTACATTTCTCATATGTTTTACGTGACCTATAATGTACAATGGGATTCGAAAGCATTATATGGGTCATGTGATTGCCATGAATTGGTCTGAGCTATGAACTTATTTTACACTACTAGAATACGATCATTTACCATATGAAATATATTTACTTCTCTATAAATATGTCTTCAAATTGCATTCTATATTAAAATTGTATCTTCATATTGCTATGTTTTCCAATATTTATGCTGACCAATGTATATTTATCTAGAAAATTCTTGTGAAACAATCACAACTATCGATGAAGAACCACAATAATTATCCACATTAAAAATCATTACCTATATCCCATATTTTACTAAATAGGAATGTAATTATATATAACCCCAATAAATGATCATTCATTGTTATTGAATCATTATGTCTCATAATAAATTTACAAAAAATATATCTGATGTTGGATACATAATTTCCAAGGAAAATGATTTGGAAATTATATAAAAACATTCATGACTATTGAATTTCATGATAACCAATGTGAATCATGTTAAAACATTAATATATACCAATTGATATTATTTTAATATACTATGAATAAAATATTTGATTATATTTCTAACTGGTACCTTCATTTGGGAGGGATCATTTTAATGAAATAAGGTTTCCCTTTCTATGTACAAAATGATTCAACACAATTATCTATTATGTTGAGGTTAATTGGAACGTTTGGGGGTACACAGATTTCAGAAATGTCTTCTATAATAAGAAAGTAATGATTTAATTATATATCTTATAAATAAGAGATCCAAATATATTTCATCTGATACATGGAATTTTTTTGATAAATATCTTGAACGTTGAAAAAAATTATAACTCTGCTTTTATGAGAAATATTTGATGAGTTTCTCCCTCATTCGTCGTCGTTTGACAATATAGTGTTAACTACTAAATGTTTTGTCGAGCTGATCAAGATGGATGATACATATCATAGTAATGCCCCACTTATTTGTGGGGATATGCCATTTGTTCAATGGGAGGGATACATTATCAAGATGACTTGTTATAAATAGAAAGGAATGAAACCACATGCCTTCCAATTTCATTAGCCTTATGGTGAAAAGGATCATATTTTCTTAATGTTGAAGACATTTTTTTTCAGTATCTAGTGGTGGGAGCTCAATCCTAAAATCAATTAACTATTTCAATTTGAATATTTCATATATTTTAACTGACCAGGAACCTTCTCCAAACTACATTATTGGTGGAATAATGTTTTGAACTTTTATTATGGAATAATCTATCGTAGGAGGTAGATTATATAGTTATTCATTATTTTTTTCATTAGAATAAATCTCATATTAGGAAAAAACATTTGTGGAGAATTTCCATATATATTCTATAAGACCCCTTACATGTGCTATGATGATTTACAAGGGATCACATTGGTGGATATGAGTATCTTAGTGAACAATATAAATTTCCTCATGATTTTAATTCATCGATATAATATATTTTTAGAAGTATATTCAACTCATTATAGAAATACACATATGGGGATAATAATAGCTTAGTTATTCAATAGAATAGCTTCACAATATTCTAATTTTGTGAATTATTATCAACATATCCCCTAATTATCATCATGTTAAGTACTCATCAAAGACATACCCTTGTTTAAATACTTCTTTAGAACATTTTGAAATGAATCATTTTAACTGGTGAGATTATTTGCTCGAATAGGTTATGTATGTGGGAAATCAAAGATCACATAAACATTACATTATAAAAGTGATATAAGAACATTATACTTTCATTTTATCCCCATTCCATGAAAATCAATAATAGAATTTATTATGCATAGATAAAATATTTTTATTTTATAATACATGATCAATAATAAAATCAATGTACATGGGCCAGGAGAGAATAATATTGTCATAAAAATAGGATTGGGAAATTCATATAATAATAGAAAATTATTTCTGTTGTAGTAAAGTCTCACTCTCAAAGATATCTCAGTGTAATGGGTTCTATAAGGCCCCAGCCTTAAACCTTACTTAATATTGAATTAAATGAATAATTCACATTGAGGATCTTTTCAGGATTAGAGTTTTAGAGAATTAGAACATAACTATTACATCTTAAAAGATTACAAAGTAGACACTTCTACTAAGTATCCATATAATAAAAACTCTTAAAAAGAAAGATGTCTAGATTCCATGTTTTAGATAGCATGAAATACCCTTGATCCCATCCTGGACCTTATTCCATATTATGTCCTGTGAAAAACATTTCAAAAAAACTTGGGGTGAGCATAAAAAACTCAGTAAGGGATTTAAAAAGAATGAAAACTGTTAGTTTTTCAAACATCAAGTAAACCATGTATACAATATCAATGTAAAACCTTCACCTTCATGAAGTAGTAAAACTCTTCACTGAATAAAGTATCATTACTTACCTTTTTGTAACCAAAGTATAACCATAAAACCCCTATAAAGAACACATAACATATATAAAGGTAACTTGGGACATAAACATCCTTAAGTGGAATAACCATACGGTCGACTTCCACACATATCACTTAATGGAATAGCCATATGGCCAATTTCCATACATACTTAATGGAATAGCCATACGGATGATTTCCATACCCAATGCATTGGAGGTTATAACGTAACCACCCGTCCTGGTATTCACGGCACCACCCGTCATATGGTTTATAACGCAACCACCCGTTAAAATGTCCAAGTACCAATATAAAATCATAAAACATAAAACCAATATAAAGGAATGATAACATTTCCACATTTCAATCATAATATAACATAAATATATTGACATAATAGAATCCGTTATCAAAACCATTTTCAATACCAAAATACATAAAAGAGTATATGGTATTTATTTTATTCTAAAAACAATACTGCTTGTTGAGGAAGCCAAAGATCAAATAATACTCGCGGCGGCGGGAAAAGGTCGTTGTCACCGCGTACGTTAAAAAAACATTCCTTTTTGTCGTTTAGTAAAACGCTTCGTAGAAAAAGATTCATTTTGTATAAAAGTAAAATTCAAAGGAGTTTATACACCGTATAAAATAATGTTGTGTATAAAATGAAATATGCCTCAATGAAAGGAGATTGAGACGAAGTCCCTTACCTTTGGTCCGACTTGACTCGATCGTTCTTTAACGTCCTGAATAATAAACTTGAGTTAATTTATACTTGATTAAGAACCTTTTTAAAGTTCATTATTCCTTTTATATCACTTATTTCCATGTTATAAACATTATGTAACCATTTATGTTAATAATTTTTGTTTTGTCAATATTTGGTTCTTAAGTCGAAAGTTGACTTCTTACAATTACATGTTGTTCATGTGGTCAAAAGTTCTTTATATCCAGAATGAAATTCCCGATTTAGATATAATATGTATCATATATATCCAGCATATACATGTATTTATAATATTATATAATCATTTAGATGTAAGAAATGAAATGCACCGTTCATGGAGATGGTAAGCCGTACGTACGCATGAACGCTACTTTCATTTCATTGTCATATTAATGGAATTAAAACTAAATGAGAGGTATGTATATTTTAATTCCAGAATTATATTCATCATTTAGATATATCATTCATTACATATATCCATTATATACGTGTACTTTTAATAGTACATTACATTTGGGGATAAGAAATGAAATGCACCATTCATGGAGACGGTAAGCCGTACGTACGCATGAACGCTACTTCCATTTCTATCTCATACTTTAATGGAAATAAATAATAATGATATAGAGGTATATTATAATTCCATTATAACATCATATATAATAACATTAAATCCATCCTTTACACGTCTCACATATGGCATTAACGAATCACATCACTTTGAGGGGGCGGTAGTCCGCACTTCCTTAAATGATGATATCGTGTTTACCCATAATGGAAACCATAAAGGTATCCCAAAAATGAAAAATATAGAAGCTTAAAGAAAACATAAACATATTATATATCATATATAAAAATAGTTACATCATAATGGCCACCTTTGAAGGTGTTAAATGAGTATTGAACAATCATCGTTTCGGGAGACAGAATTTCGCCATCCACGGAAACCGTATGTTCTTTAACCATTTGATGTAGTTGTGTGAGAGTGTAGCTCAAATAAATATTATAACAACATCCTAGTATATTGAAGATACTGGTGTTGTTACAAAATAAGTAAATAAAAAGAGTTTAGAGGGTTGGAGAAGCAAAATAAAACAAATGAACATGAGAGAATGAATTACCTTTAAAAGTGTAACTCCCTTTTGATTTGAGCCTAAAGGCTTCCTTTGAAAGGATTCATCCCAAAGGGAATCCTCTAGGATGAGGAGAGGGATGTGTATAGAGTAATTGGGCAGGGTTTGGCCGAGCCAAAGGCTTGAGTAGTGTGTGAAATGAGGTAGAGGTGGGGGCCTTTTATAAGAGGAGAGGAGGGGCACTTTTGGAAAGTAAAGAAATATTACTTTATTTGAAAATGTCTTTAGGTTTTAAAAGGTACCACATTGATATAATTCGTGGATAAGGTGATAATGGTTCTAAATCCACTCATCCAATTGGTTTTGGCCATGTGTAGGTTTTAGATTTTTCATTATCTTTCCATTTTATTTAAATCTTCAAATAATGATGTCATCGCTGCATCATTATTATGTCATATATAATTTAATATATTTAATGTCTAAAAATTATAAAAAAAATACTATGATGTAGGAAATTTTTTTAGCTTTCAAAGACTATTTATAATCAAAATTTGGACTTGTATAACCCCACTCAAAAAGTATTTTAGTAAAACAATTTATGTTAGTGTCATTTTCACTTTAACATTAAATAAAAATATATTAATGTCATTTTCCAACTAAAGTGGCTCCATGGGGTCCCCAAGTTGGCCCTTGGCTTGTCTTGGTCGTCCATGACTCACCCAATAGGTGTAGGACAAGTGTCATGGTGTTTTCACATTCTTATAATACCATTTTTACCTTAAACTACACTAATTACCTCTAATCGCGATTAATGAAAAAAAGTTACAATTCACCAAAAAATTATTTTAATCTCATTGAACCACATTTTACTTCTTAATGAAAACCATGTATGTCGGATTTTCAAAATTCAATACACATTACTGGTAAACTTTCATTTAACTGAAAAATCAGTTTGCTTGATTACCACTTAGTGGTTTCACTATTCATCAAAAATTGAAGTTTTTCAGAAAATTACCAAAAATTCACCCTAAGCTATATTTGATATTCCGAATACAAAAATGAAGTCCATTTTACAAAATTCAAAACATATAAGTCAAATTAATTAATTTAATAATTAATTCCCGCTGTCATGAAAAATAGCGTGTTTTTATGAAACAATAAGTATCAAAAGATTGACACTAGTTTATGTCCGATTTCAAAGTGAAATTGATTCAAATGACCACCATTGGATTAACTGGTAAAAATATTTTCTAATTTCACTTTAAAACCAATTAAAAATATAATCTAATAATATAAATAAATTAGATTAAAAAGAGGTTATTAATTAAAATACAACATTTTACACTTCATAAAAAATGAACTTTATCAGAAAGGTACCAAAAATTTACACAAAGTAAATTTTGATGTCCCGATTCTAAAGAAGAGTTATATATGGTAAAAAATAAAGTATAAGAGTGATCAAAACTATATTTAATGACGGTTCACCATTAAAAGGTGATAAGTGAACCTTTAGTGAAAATTAGAGTATATATGCCCTAAAATTGAACTCTTTTCGTATTTTAAGCCTTTATATTTTATTGGGTAAATGTATAAACATTTAAAAACATATATAATCATATTTTAGTTATTTCTATCCATTCCCGCCAGTACAACAACTACTCGTTAACTAACATTTAAAATAATATTATTTTATTACTAGTGTGCTACGTAAGTTTCAAAGAAACGCATCGTTGCGTATCAGGTACGCTATCGAAAATAGGAACCCCTTTAAAATAAAATTAATATTTAACTCGTAAATATTAATAAATATGAAAATTCTTTATTATTTATTTACCTGGGATGTTACATCCTTCCCCCCTTTTGGTAATTGCATCCTCGCAATTTTATTCACTTATCAAAATAAGTGGGGTATTTATCCCTCATAGCATTTTCAGATTCCCACGTTGCCTCTTCAATCACATGGGTTTTCCACAAAACCTTTACCTGATGAATCACCTTATTCTGTAACACTTGCTCCATGTGGTCAAGAATATGGACCAGTTGTTCCTCATAAGATAGGTTCTCTTCTAGCTGAACTACCTCTGGACTGAAAACATGAAATGGATCTGGCATATACTTTCTCAACATCGAAACGTGAAAAACATTGTGTACCTGATAAACTTGGAGGTAAAGCCACCTGGTATGCAACTGATCCAACTCTCTCCAGAATTTCATATGATCCAATGAACCTTGGACACAACTTTCCTTTTTTTACCAAATCTCTTCACACTTTTCCAATGAGAAACCTTGAGAAAAACATGATCACCTACCTCAAAAGATAGATCCTTCCTCCGGTTATCCGCATAACTCTTCTGCCTGCTCTGAGCTGTTCTCATGTGTTTTCTGAATCAACTGAACTTTTTCTACCATATCTTCTACCAATTCTGGTCCCGTCAGCTTCCTTTCACCCACTTCATTCCAAAATGCTGGAGTTCGACACCGCTTCCCATATAATGCCTCAAATAGTGCCATCTGTATACTGGAATGAAAGCTGTTATTATAAGAAAATTCAACCAATGAAAAATGTTGGTCCCAACTTACCTGATAATCCATAGAACAAGCTCGTATCATATCCTCCAATGTCTGGATTGTTCGTTCTGACTTCCCATCTGATTGAGGATGAAAAGTTGTACTAAAATTTAATTCAGTACCCAACGACTTCTGAAGGCCATTCCAAAATTTAAAAGTAAACCTGGGATCATGATCTGATACAATGGAGAGAGGAACTCCATGTAACCTGACTATCTCTTTAATATACAGACGAGAAAGTTGATCAAGAGAGAAAGTATCTCGTATAGAAAGGAAATGAGAAGATTTGGTCAAGCGATCAACAATAACCCAGATTGAATTATTACCTCGAGATGTCTTCGGTAATCCAATAACAAAGTCCATGGATATATTCTCCCATGTCCACTCTGGCACTGGTAAAGGCTGATGCATCCCTTTCGGTAACTGCCTCTTTGCTTTAACCTGTTGACATGTTAAACACTTCACAGTAAAATCAGCAATGTCTCTTTTTATTCCATCCAACCAGTAATACTCCCGCAGACCTCTATACATCTTAGTACTACCAGGATGAAAAAACAACTCATTCTTCAACTGTGAATCACAAGGCACACATAACCTCTTCACAAACCTCAAAACACATACACAAACATATCCAAGAACTCATGGAAACTTTTATTCATAAGGTCCATGAATACAGCAGGTGCATTGTTTAACCCAAAAGGCATAACTACAAATTCATAATGGCCATATCTAGTACGGAACGTAGTCATCGGAACGTCTGCTTCTTTTACTTTCAACTGATGGTACCCCGACCTTAAGTCAATCTTCTAAAAATACTGAGCTCCCTAGAGCTGATACCACTTCATTCGATGGACCAACATCTGCTGAAGTTGTTTCAAAGTATTTCACCACCTCTTTCTGCTTGTAGTATGGCTGCATTCCCCCAGTTGAGTTCTTCGTTGGACACTCATTTGCATAATGACCCATTTCATTACACTTAAAACATCTTACCGTTGGCTTTTCATTTCCTGATTGATCATCTTCCTTACAGTTACGAGCAATATGACCAGACTTACCACACCAAAAGCACTTACCAGACTTGGATAAACATTCTCCAGGATGCATTTTACCACACTTCTCACAGGATGGATATTTGGTTTTCTTACCTCCTTGCTTATTTGATGAATTATTCCCCTTTTCCTGCCAACTAGATCTCTTATTCTGTTGTTTGTCATAGAACACCTTATCATCGGCAAACTCCATTTCCACCTTCTCCGCACATCGAACTAGTTTTTCATAACTTTTGAACTCACGAGAAGCTAAAGCCCTTCGATATTTTTGCTTTAACCCTGAGTAAAAACAGTTTATTTTACTATCAAGATATCGTATGAAGTTTGGAGCATACCTTGCCAATCGAGTGAACTTTTCTTCATAAGCAGCCACTGAATAATCCTCCTACCTCAATTCTAGGAACTGTTTTTCCATCCTAAGACGAAACACCTTAGGAAAATATTTCTCAAGAAACATACCTTTGAATTCGTCCCAGTGAAGATCATCAATCTCATCACTAGCCCTTATATTTTTCACCATCGACCACCACTTATCAGCTTCACCTTCAAAACGGTAAACAACTAGACTAACCTTTTGATGTTCTCAACACCCCATGACATCAAAAATCTTCTCCAGTGCTTTAATCCACCCTTCAGCTTGCACAGGGTCAGATGATCCTCTGAATGATAGGGGATGTTGCCTCATGAAATGTTCCACCACTGACATGTTCCTCTGCGGTTGATCTGGCTGATCTCGTGCATGGATACCACCACCATTTATAGCCTGAGTCAACTGTGCCATCACTGCAACAAACTGTTCAATTCCGATTCCGACCATCTCAGGTTGCTGATTTGGAAGGTTATCTTCCTCCTGATGTCTTCCCAACATAGATGTTTTTTTCCTCTACGGAAAACCATTCTGAACACAGAAATATCTTAGGCGAAGCAACATGGTAATCCGTAAATGCTATATCATTTCAATCATATTATAATTTAACACTTTTCTAACTCCTAAATTTGTCTAAACCGTCCTTTGATACCAACTATAATGCCCCAGCCTTAAACCTTACTTAACATTGAATTAAATGAATAATTCACATTGAGGATATTTTCAGGTTTAGAGTTTTAGAGAATTCGAACATAACTATTACATCTTAAAAGATTACAAAGTAGACAATTCTACTAAGTCTCCATATAATAAAAAATCTTAAAAAGAAAGATGTCTAGATTCCATGTTTTAGATAGCATGAAATTACCTTGATCCCATCCTTGACCTTATTCCATATTAAGTCCTGTGAAAAACATCTCAAAAAAACTTGGGGTGAGCATAAAAAGCTCAGTAAGGGATACAAAAAGAATGAAAACTGTTAGTTTTTCAAACATCAAGTAAACCATGTATACAATATCAAAGTAAAACCTTCACCTTCATGAAGTAGTAAAACTCTTCACTGAATAAAGTATCATTACTTACCTTTTTGTAACATAAGTATAACCATAAAACCCCTATAAAGAACACATAACATATATAAAGGTAACTTGGGACATAAACATACTTAAGTGTAATAACCATACGGTCGACTTCCACACATATCACTTAATGGAATAGCCATATTGCCAATTTCCATACATACTTAATGGAATAGCCATATGGCCGACTTCCATACCCAATGCATTGGAGGTTATAACGTAACCACCCATCCTGGTATTCACGGAACCACCCGTCATATGGTTTATAACGTAACCACCCATTAAAATGTCCAAGTACCAATATAAAATCATAAAACATAAAACCAATATATAGGAATGATAACATTTCCACATTTCAATCATAATATAACATAAATATATTGACATAATAGAATCCTTTATCAAAACCATTTTCAATACCAAAATACATAAAAGAGTATATGGTATTTATTTTATTCTAAAAACAATATGGCTTGTTGAGGAAGCCAAAGATCAAATAATACTCGCGGCGGTGGAAAAAGGTCGTTGTCACTGCGTACGTTAAAAAAACATTCCTTTTTGTCATTTAGTAAAACGCTTCGTAGAAAAAGATTCCTTTTGTATAAAAGTAAAATTCAAAGTAGTTTATACACCGTATAAAAGAAAGTTGTGTATAAAACTAAATATGCCTCAATGAATGGAGATTGAGACGAAGTCCCTTACCTTGGGTCCGACTTGACTCGATCGTTCTTTAACGTCCTGAATAATAAACTTGAGTTAATTTATACTTGATTAAGAACCTTTTTAAAGTTCATTATTCCTTTTATATCTATTATTGCCATGTTATAAACATTATGTAACCATTTATGTTAATAATGTTTGTTTTGTCAATATTTGGTTCTTAAGTCGAAAGTTGACTTCTTACAATTACATGTTGTTTATGTGGTCAAAAGTTCTTTATATCCAGAATGAAATTCCCGATTTAGATATAATATGTATCATATATATCCAGCTTATACATGTATTTATAATATTACATAATCATTTAGCGGTAAGAAATGAAATGCACCGTTCATGGAGACGGTAAGCCGTACGTACGCATGAACGCTACTTTCATTTCTTTGTCATATTAATGGAATTAAAACTAAATGAGAGGTATGTATATTTTAATTCCAGAATTATATTCATCATTTAGATATATCATTCATTAAATATATCCATTATATACATATACTTTTAATAGTACATTACATTTGGGGATAAGAAATGAAATGCACCGTTCATGGAGACGGTAAGCCGTACGTACGCATGTACGCTACTTTCATTTCTATATCATACTTTAATGGAAAGAAAAAATAATGATATAGAGGTATATTATAATTCCAGTATAACATCATATATAATAACTTTAAATCCATCCTTTACACATCTCACATATGGCATTAACGAATCACATCACTTTGAGGGGGCGGTAGTCCGCACTTCCTTAAATGAAGATATCGTGTTTACCCATAATGGAAACCATAAAGGTATGCCAAAAATGAAAAATACAGAAGCTTGAAAAAAACATAAACATATTATATATCATATATAAAAATAGTGACATCATAATGGCCACCCTTGAAGGTGTTAAATGAGTATTGAACAATCATCGTTTTGGGGGGCAGAATTTTTCCATCCACGGAAACCGTATGTTCATTAACCATTTGATGTAGTTTTGTGAGAGTGTAGCTCAAATACATATTATAACAACATCCTAGTATATTTAAGATACTGGTGTTGTTACAAAAGAAGTAAATAAAAAGAGTTTAGAGGGTTGGAGAAGCAAAATAAAACAAATGAACAAGAGAGAATGAATTACCTTTAAAAGTGTAACTCCCTTTTGATTTGAGCCTAAAGCCTTCATTTGAAAGGATTATTCCCAAAGGGAATCTTCTAGGAAGATGAGAGGGATGTGGAGAGAGTAATTGGGCAGGGGTTGGCCGAGCAAAAGGCTTGAGGAGTGTGTGAAATGAGGTAGAGGTGGGGGCCATTTATAAGAGGAGAGGAGGGGCACTTTTGGAAAGTAAAGAAATATTACTTTATTTGAAAATGTGTTTCGGTTTTAAAAGGTCCCACATTGATATAATTCGTGGATAAGGTCATAAGGGTTCGAAATCCACTCATCCAATTGGTTTTGGCCATGTGTAGGTTTTAGATTTTTCATTATCATTCCATTTTATTTAAATCGTCAAATAATTATGTCATCGCTGCATCATTATTATGTAATATATAATTTAATATATTTAATGTCTAAATAGTATAAAAAAAATACTATGATGTAGGAAATCGTTTTATCTTTCCAATGACTATTTATAATCAAAATTTGGACTTGTATAACCCCACTCAAAAAGTATTTTAGTAAAACAATTTATGTTAGTGTCATTTTCACTTTAACATTAAATAAAAATATATTAATGTCATTTTCCAACTAATTTGGCTCCATGGGGTCCCCAAGTTGGCCCATGTCTTGTCTTGGTCGGCCATGACTCACCCAATAGGTGTAGGACAAGTGTCATGGTGTTTTCACATTCTTATAATACAATTTTTACCTTAAACTACACTAATTACCTCTAATCGCGATTAATGAAAAAAGTTACTATTCACCAAAAAATTATTTTAATCTCATTGAACCACATTTTACTTAATAATGACAACCATATATGTCGGATTTTCAAAATTCAATACACATTAGAGGTAAACTTTCATTTAACTGAAAAATCATTTTGCTTAATTACCACTTAGTGGTTTCACTATTCATCAAAAATTGAAGTTTTTCAGAAAATTACCAAAAATTCACCCTAAGCTATATTTGATATTCCGAATACAAAAATGAAGTCCATTTTAAAAAATTCAAAACATATAAGTCAAATTAATTAATTTACTAATTAATTCCCGCTGTCATGACAAATAGCGTGTTTTTGTGAAACAATAAGTATCAAAAGATTGACACTAGTTTAAGTCCGATTTCAAAGTGAAATTGATTCCAATGACCACCATTGGATTAACTGGTAAAAATATTTTCTAATTTCACTTTAAAACCAATTCAAAATATAATCTAATAATATAAATAAATTAGATTAAAAAGAGTTTTTGAATTAAAATACAACATTTTACACTATTCATAAAAAATGAACTTTACCAGAAAGGTACCAAAAATTTACACAAAGTAAATTTTGATGTCCCGATTATAAAGAAGAGTTATATTTTTCCCAAAATAAATCATAAGAGTGATCAAAACTATATTTAATGATGGTTCACCATTAAAAGGTGATAAGTGAACCTTTAGTGAAAATTAGAGTATATATGTCCTAAAATTGAACTATTTCCGTATTTTAAGCCTTTATCTTTTATTGGGTAAATGTATAAACATTTAAAAACATATATAATCATATTTTAGTTATTTCTATCCATTCCCGCCAGTACAACGGCTACTCATTAACTAACATTTAAAATAATATTATTTTATTACTAGTGTGCTACGTAAGTTTCAAAGAAACTCATCGTTGCGTATCGGGTACGCTATCGAACATAGAAACCCCTTTAAAATAAAATTAATATTTAACTCGTAAATATTAATAAATATGAAAATTCTTTTTTCTTTATTTACCTGGGATGTTACATCCTTCCCCCCTTTTGGGAATTGCATCCTCGCAATTTTATTCACTTATCAAAATAATCGGGGATATTTATCCCTCATAGCATTTTCAGATTCCCACGTTGCCTCTTCAATCACATGGGTTTTCCACAAAACCTTTACCTGATGAATCACCTTATTCCGTAACACTTGCTCCCTGTGGTCAAGAATCTGGACCGGTTGTTCCTCATAAGATAGGTTCTCTTCCAGCTGAACTACCTCTGGACTCAAAACATGAAATGGATCTGGCATATACTTTCTCAACATCGAAACGTGAAAAACATTGTGTACCTGATAAACTCGGAGGTAAAGCCACCCGATATGAAACTGATCCAACTCTCTCCAGAATTTCATATGATCCAATGATCCTTGGACTCAACTTTCCATTCTTACCAAATCTCATCACACTTTTCCAATGAGAAACCTTGAGAAAAACATGATCACCTACCTTAAAAGATAGATCCTTCCTCCGGTTATCCGCATAACTCTTCTGCCTGCTCTGAGCTATTCTCATGTGTTTTCTGAATCAACTGAACTTTTTCTGCCATCTCTTCTACCAATTCTGGTCCCATCAGCTTCCTTTCACCCACTTCATTCCAAAATGCTGGAGTTCGACACCGCTTCCCATATAATGCCTCAAATAGTGCCATCTGTATACTGGAATGAAAGCTTTTATTATAAGAAAATTCAACCAAAGAAAAATGTTGGTCCCAACTTCCCTGATAATCCATAGAACAAGCTCGTATCATATCCTCCAATGTCTGGATTGTTCGTTCTGACTGCCCATCTGATTGAGGATGAAAAGCTGTATTAAATTTAATTCAGTACCCAACGACTTCTGAAGGCCTTTCAAAAATTTAAAAGTAAACCTTGGATCACGATCTGATACAATGGAGAGAGGAACTCCATGTAACCTGACTATCTCTTTAAGATACAGACGGGAAAGTTGATCAAGAGAGAAAGTATCTCGTATAGAAAGGAAATGAGCATATTTGGTCAACCGATCAACAATAACCCAGAGTGCATTATTACCTCGAGATGTCTTCGGTAATCCAACAACAAAGTCCATGGATATATTCTCCCATGTCCACTCTGGCACTGGTAAAGGCTGAAGCATCCCTTTCGGTAACTGCCTCTTTGCTTTAACCTGTTGACATGTTAAACACTTCACAGTAAAATCAGCAATGTCTCTTTTCATTTCATCCCACCAGTAATACTCCCACAGACCTATGTACATCTTAGTACTGCCAGGATGAAAAAACAACTCATTCTTCAACTGTGAATCACAAGGCACACAAAACCTTTTCACAAACCTCAAAACACAAACACAAACTTATCCAAGAACTCATGGAAAATTTTATTCATAAGGTCCATGAATACAGCAGGTGCATTGGTTAACCCAAAAGGCATAACTACAAATTCATAATGGCCATATCTAGTACGGAACACAGTCTTCGTTACGTCTGCTTCTTTTACTTTCAACTGATGGTACCCCGACCTCAAGTCAATCTTCGAAAAATACTGAGCTCCTTGGAGCTGATACCACTTCATTCGATGGCCCAACATCTGCTGAAGTTGTTGCAAAGGAGTTCGCCACCCCTTTCTTCTTGTAGTCTGGCTACATTCCCCCAGTTGAGTTCTTCGTTGGACACTCGTTTGCATAATGACCCATTTCATTACACTTAAAACATATTACCATTGGCTTTTCATTTCCTGCTTGATCATCTTCCTTACAGTTACGAGCAATATGACCAGACTTACCACATTGAAAGCACTTACCAGACTTGGATAAACATTCTCCAGGATGCATTTTACCACACTTCTCACAGGATGGATATTTGGTTTTCTTACCTCCTTGCTTATTTGATGAATTCTTCCCCTTTTCCTGCCAACTAGATCTCTTATTCTGTTGTTTGTCATAGAACACCTGATCATCGGCAAACTCCATTTCCACCTTCTCCGCACATCGAACAAGTTTTTCATAACTTTTGAACTCACGAGAAGCTAAAGCCCTTCTATTCTTTGGCTTTAACCCAGAGTAAAAACGGTTTATTTTACAATCAAGATCTCGTATGATGTTTGGAGCATACCTTGCCAATCGAGTGAACTTTTCTTCATAAGCAGCCACTGAATCATCCTCCTGCCTCAATTCTAGGAACTGTTTTTCAATCCTAAGACGAAACACCTTAGGAAAATATTTCTCAAGAAACATACCTTTGAATTCGTCCCAGTGAAGATCCTCAATCTCATCACTATCCCTTATATTTTTCACCATCGACCACCACTGATCAGCTTCACCTTCAAAACGGTAAACAACAAGACTAACCTTTTGATGTTCTGAACACCCCATGACATCAAAAATCTTCTCCAGTTCTTTAATCCACCATTCAACTTGCACAGGGTCAGATGATCCTCTGAATGATGGGGGATATTGCCTCATGAAATGTTCCACCACTAACATGTTCCTCTACGGTTGATCTGGCTGATCTCGTGCATGGATACCACCACCATTTATAGCCTGAGTCAATTGTTCCATCACTGCAACAAACTGTTCAGTTCCGATTCTGACCATCTCAGGTTGCTGATTTGGAAGGTTATCTTCCTCCTGATGTCTTCCCAACATAGCTGCTT
Organism: Viscum album; assembly: GCA_963277665.1. Lineage (NCBI taxonomy): Eukaryota > Viridiplantae > Streptophyta > Magnoliopsida > Santalales > Viscaceae > Viscum > Viscum album. The sequence goes on along the minus strand of OY728121.1, from coordinate 194,873,875 downwards.
TGTTTCCTCTGCGGAAAACCACTCTGAACACAGAAATATCTTAGGCGAAGCAACATGGTAATCCCTAAATGCTATATCATTTCAATCATATTATAATTTAACACTTTTATAACTCCTAAAGTTTTCTAAACCGTCCTTTGATACCAACTATAAGGCCCCAGCCTTAAACCTTACTTTATATTGAATTAAATGAATAATTCACATTGAGGATCTTTTCAGGTTTAGAGTTTTAGATAATTAGAACATAACTATTACATCTTAAAAGATTACAAAGTAGACACTTCTACTAAGTCTCCATATAATAAAAACTCTTAAAAAGAATGATGTCTAGATTCCATGTTTTAGATAGCATGAAATTCCCTTGATCCCATCCTTGACCTTATTCCATATTAAGTCCTGTGAAAAACATTTCAAAAAAACTTGGGGTGAGCATAAAAAGCTCAGTAAGGGATACAAAAAGAATGAAAACTGTTAGTTTTTCAAACATCAAGTAAACCATGTATACAATATCAAAGTAAAACCTTCACCTTAATGAAGTAGTAAAACTCTTCACTGAATAAAGTTTCATTACTTACCTTTTTGTAACCAAAGTATAACCATAAAACCCCTATAAAGAACACATAACATATATAAAGGTAACTTGGGACATAAACATACTTAAGTGGAATAACCATACGGTCGACTTCCACACATATCACTTAATGGAATAGCCATATGGCCAATTTCCATACATACTTAATGGAATAGCCATACGGCCGACTTCCATACCCAATGCATTGGAGGTTATAACGTAACCACCCGTCCTGGTATTCATGGAACCAACCGTCATATGGTTTATAACGTAACCACCCGTTAAAATGTCCAAGTACCAATATAAAATCATAAAACATAAAACCAATATAAAGGAATGATAACATTTCCACATTTCAATCATAATATAACATAAATATATTGACATAATATAATCCTTTATCAAAACCATTTTCAATACCAAAATACATAAAAGAGTATATGGTATTTATTTTATTCTAAAAACAATACGGCTTGTTGAGGAAGCCAAAGATCAAATAATACTCGCGGTGGCGGAAAAAGGTCGTTGTCACCGCGTACGTTAAAAAACATTCCTTTTTGTCGTTTAGTAAAACGCTTCGTAGAAAAAGATTCCTTTTGTATAAAAGTAAAAGTCAAAAGAGTTTATACACCGTATAAAAGAAAGTTGTGTATAAAACGAAATATGCCTCAATGAAAGGATATTGAGATGAAGTCCCTTACCTTGGGTCCGACTTGACTCGATCGTTCTTTAACATCCTGAATAATAAACTTGAGTTAATTTATACTTCATTAAGAACCTTTTTAAAGTTCATTCTTCCTTTTATATCACTTATTTCCATGTTATAAACATTATGTAACCATTTAAGTTAATAATGTTTGTTTTGTCAATATTTGGTTCTTAAGTCGAAAGTTGACTTCTTACATTTACATGTTGTTCATGTGGTCAAAAGTTCTTTATATCCAGAATGAAATTCCCGATTTAGATATAATATGTTTCATATATATCCAGCATATACATGTATTTATAATATTACATAATCATTTAGAGGTAAGAAATGAAATGCACCGTTCATGGAGACGGTAAGCCGTACGTACGCATGAATGCTACTTTCATTTCTTTGTCATATTAATGGAATTAAAACTAAATGAGAGGTTTGTATATTTTAATTCCAGAATTATATTCATCATTTAGATATATCATTAATTACATATATCCAATATATACATGTACTTTTAATAGTACATTACATTTGGGGATAAGAAATGAAATGCACCGTTCATGGAGACGGTAAGCCGTACGTACGCATGTACGCTACTTTCATTTCTATCTCATACTTTAATGGAATGAAATAAAAATGATATAGAGGTATACTATAATTCCAGTTTAACATCATATATAATAACTTTAAATCCATCCTTTACACGTCTCACATATGGCATTAACGAATCACATCACTTTGAGGGGGCGGTAGTCCGCACTTCCTTAAATGAAGATATCGTGTTTACCCATAATGGAAACCATAAAGGTATGCCAAAAATGAAAAATACAGAAGCTTAAAGAAAACATAAACATATTATATATCATATATAAAAATAGTGACATCATAATGGCCACCCTTGAAGGTGTTAAATGAGTATTGAACAATCATCGTTTCGGGAGGCAGAATTTCGCCATCCACGGAAACCGTATGTTCTTTAACCATTTGATGTAGTTGTGTGAGAGTGTAGCTCAAATAAATATTATAACAAAATCCTAGTATATTTAAGATACTGGTGTTGTTACAAAAGAAGTAAATAAAAAGAGTTTAGAGGGTTGGAGAAGCAAAATAAAACAAATGAACAAGAGATAATGAATTACCTTTAAAAGTGTAACTCCCTTTTGATTTCAGCCTAAATGCTTCCTTTGAAAGGATTCTTCCCAAAGGTAATCCTCTAGGATGAGGATAGGGATGTGGAGAGAGTAATTGGGCAGGGGTTGGCCGAGCCAAAGGCTTGATTAGTGTGTGAAATGAGGTAGAGGTGGGGGCCTTTTATAAGAGGATAGGAGGGGCACTTTTGGAAAGTAAAGAAATATTACTTTATATGAAAATGTGTTTCGGTTTTAAAAGGTCCCAAATTGATATAATTCGTGGATAAGGTTATAAGGGTTCGAAATCCACTCATCCAATTGGTTTTGTCTATGTGTAGGTTTTAGATTTTTCATTATCTTTCCATTTTATTTAAATCGTCAAATAATGATGTCATCGCTGCATCATTATTATGTCATATATAATTTAATATATTTAATGTCTAAAAATTATAAAAAAAATACTATGATGTAGTAAATCTTTTTATCTTTCCAATGACTATTTATAATCAAAATTTGAACTTGTATAACCCCACTCAAAAAGTATTTTAGTAAAACTATTTATGTTAGTGTCATTTTCACATTAACATTAAATAAAAATATATTAATGTCATTTTCCAACTAAAGTGGCTCCATGGGGTCCCCAAGTTGGCCCATGGCTTGTCTTGGTCGGCCATGACTCACCCAATAGGTGTAGGACAAGTGTCATGGTGTTTTCACATTCTTATAATACCATTTTTACCTTAAACTACACTAATTACCTCTAATCGCGATTAATGAAAAAAAGTTACTATTCACCAAAAAATTATTTTAATCTCATTGAACCAAATTTTACTTCTTAATGTCAACCATGTATGTCGGATTTTCAAAATTCAATACACATTAGCGGTAAACTTTCATTTAACTGAAAAATCAGTTTGCGTGATTACCACTTAGTGGTTTCACTATTCTTCAAAAATTGAAATTTTTCAGAAAATTACCAAAAATTCACCCTAAGCTATATTTGATATTCCGAATACAAAAATGAAGTCCATTTTACAAAATTCAAAACAGATAAGTCAAATTAATTAATTTAATAATTAATTCCCATTGTCATGACAAATAGCGTGTTTTTGTGAAACAATAAGTATCAAAAGATTGACACTAGTTTAAGTCTGATTTCAAAGTGAAATTGATTCCAATGACCACCATTGGATTAACTGGTAAAAATATTTTCTAATTTTACTTTAAAAACAATTCAAAAGATAATCTAATAATATAAATAAATTAGATTAAAAATAGGTTTTGAATTAAAATACAACATTTTAAACTATTCATAAAAAAATGAATTTTATCAGAAAGGTACCAAAAATTTACACAAAGTAAATTTTGATGTCCCGATTCTAAAGAAGAGTTATATTTGGTCCAAAATAAAGCATAATAGTGATCAAAACTATATTTAATGACGGTTCACCATTAAAAGGTGATAAGTGAACCTTTAGTGTAAATTAGAGTATATATGCCCTAAAATTGAACTCTTTCCGTATTTTAAGCCTTTATCTTTTATTGGGTAAATGTATAAACATTTAAAAACATATATAATAATATTTTAGTTATTTCTATCCATTCCCGCCAGTACAACGGCTACTCGTTAACTAACATTTAAAATAATATTATTTTATTACTAGTGTGCTACGTATGTTTCAAAGAAACGCATCGTTGCGTATCGGGTACGCTATCGAACGTAGCAACCCCTTTAAAATAAAATTAATATTTAACTCATAAATATTAATAAATATGAAAATTCTTTATTCATTATTTACCTGGGATGTTACAGGTTCACTCCCCAAACAATCAATGTAATCAATGTTCACCCCCAATACATTCATAACGAACAATGTCTATTACTGAACTCAGTTCATTATTCATTATAGTCATATCTATATCATGAGATATAAATCATTAACCAATTAAATGGTGAGAGATATAGGTCCCACATATCAAAAAGTGAATTTCTTTTTTATCATTTCCACAAGATCATGAATCATTTATCATATCATTACTAATGAAATATAATTTGTTTCACAAAAATTTCAACCTATTATGATCTATGGAAAAGAGAATGTATTATTATATTCTTATCATTTATTCATATAAAAAATATTAGAAATATGAATGTTACATTTTTATTTATTAAATTTATAATATGTGGAAGTGAAATTGGTGTCCTAAAAATCATTTCATTATAAACAGAAACCATCCATAGAAATAGTAATAATGTAATCCTTAGATTGTATTCATTATTAGGAATAAATGTGACTAAAAATTCATATTATATAAACAAATTATGTTTATTGGTCACCTAAAAATTTTCATAATGAACATAACATTTATTTCAAAATATATTTTTAATACATAAAAATAATAAAATATTTTCGATATATATTCCATTAAAAATATAATTGAAAATATATAATAAATAATTATAAATTATTTTATAAATCACATAAAAAATATAAACATTCATCTTTGCCGAAATCCATTTAAAACATTTTTTTAGAAATTAATTTTTTTCAAAAAAACAATGTAATATTATTAAGGAATAATCAATGAAATTACTTTTCATGACGGTTGATATTTTTTTATTCCATACACTGATAAATATAAAACTCTTATATGTTTTTTAGTAAAATTGAAAAGTCAATTTTTTTAAATGAAAAATAGAATCCATTAAAAAGTATTTTTAAAAGAAAAACATGGGTAAACATTAATTTTATAAATAAATTTTATAATTTTAAATCATTTTTATCATTTTTGGAAAATGAGTTTTTGGTAGAAAAGGGTTTTCTACGGAATAGATAAATAAAGGTGGGTTTTCAAAGAATAATACATCTTAATTATTAAGAATATAATAGAGTAAAATTAATGGAATGAATTTACTCTCATGAAATAACCAATGGATAATTAAATTAATTAGATTAATGAGAGGTGGAATATTAAATTATTTTAAGAAATAGACAATAATAAAAAACAAAAATAAATTAGTATTGTTTGACATAACATCAATATGATATTGGAATCATTGAATTGTAATCCAAATAAATGAATAAATTTAAATTAAAAATTATTTATTTTGAGAATGAATTTATTAACTACATTTCATGTATACATTTATACATGGTAGGTCCGGGGGGAGTGGAACAAAGAAAAGAAAATATGCAGACATGGAGGCTCGAAACAATGATATTAATAAAAAAAAATACTTTCTTTGGAAGTATATATGCACCACATAAATAATACATGGGGTGAATATTGCCTGTGTCACAAAAAAAATTATGATATAGATAGAAATACTGTACATTAAGTATAAGCATCAATCATATATGTTTGAACATCATGAAAGATAAATATATTTTTGGTATAAATATTTTAAAATAAAAAAAATTATATTTATTATCAAAAATATTATTTATTTATGATCTTGTATTACCAGTTAACTAAATATTCCATGATCAAATAATGGACTAGATAATAACTACTTTTTTCATGTATGGTTTAATTTTTGGTTCATTTAAAATATATTATGGTTTAACAATAACGATGATTTTTTCAATAATCTAAGTATAATAAAAATTTGGAATATTTTTTTTATTAATCCATAAAAGATAAATATTGAAAATGAAATTCACTGTTCAACAATATGGTAGGTTGTATGTATTCAAGAATGTTGATTCCATTTTATCATGAAATTTATGAAAGTATAATAAATAATATACTTCCATAATTGAGTCATTATTATTTCATATATTTAATATATATTAGGTGAATTTATATTCAATACCTTCCATGTAAACAATAAGTGAAAACGAATATCATCACATCGCGATGTAGTCATCTGCTCTATGTAGGTGTGATGTCATCATATCCCTTATATAATGGAATGATATATGGTACATGTTATTTAATCATTCTAGAATTATATACTTTATTTAATATCATTTAAATTTTTTGAATCCATCAATATATATATATATATATATATCCATAAATGTTTTTTATGGAATATGATCTACAACGGTTTATGATGTGGGGGTATGTGATATAGATAATCGATGGTTTCATTTTCCATTTTATGGAAGTGGAGATACATATAGGTAATTAAATTGACATAATATAATCTCATTATATAGGTTATAGATTTTCTATTATATTTTAATGATGATAAAATATTTTTTGGTGGAATATTATTAATGAAAAAGAAGGAACACAGTGATGATAATTACATTCTATTACAAGAACCTAATTTTGATATATTATTATGGAAACTAGTTTGGGTATTTTGAGACGACCAAAAGCTCAAGATTATGGATATGTGTCTATGAGAGGGTTATTTAATGAGTTTATTCAAAATATATTTCTTTTTTATTTGTTTAATTATTTATTGTAGATTGGGGCCTATTATATGTGGGGGGAAAAGAACCCAGTTATAAACTACTCAGAAATTTCCATAATTAATCCAAAATGATAAATTATTTCACATTAAAAAAATAATAAAAAATTGTCATATATTAATACATATAAATAAAAATATGGAATTATATCAATCAATTAGAATTTAGACAACTTTTTTGTCATATAAAAACGGTCCACTATTCGTTTAACACTCAAAAATAAAAATTTACTATAATAATGAAATTTGTTTTTATTTTTTTTACTATTAGATAAAGTAAAAACTAATTCCAAATTATTAGATAATGTATAAATTGAATACTAAAAATAACTACTCCATTTCCCATTTTCCGTTAATGTAATAGGAATATTTAAATTTAAAATTAATCACTTAGATGTGATGTGAAATTATGTTTTGTAAGATAAAATGTTCAAAATATTAAAATTTGCTTATAATAAATTTCAATATCAAAATTTTCCCAATGGCCATTATTTTATTAATTGATATATAACAAATGTAATTATAAATAAAAACAATTTATAAATGATGATTAATTTTATAAATAATATATATGAAAATGAAATTTTCAATTAAAATCAATTTTTTTCTTAATTAATCAAAAAAATAATCACCTTAAAAAATACCAAGTATTAAAACGGAGATAATTTTGATATAAATATTTTAATTTTTTTTCTTTATTAAAATGAATTTTTTATATTTGAGAAAATTACATTTGAAATAGTTGTATGAAGATAACAAGAAATGTTGTTAAGATAAATATAGTATTTAAAATTAAAATTGGGTTTATTCATATCTATTTTCTAGTTTAAACATAATATTATTTCTAAAAAATTTATTAAAAATATTTTTTATATTTAAGAAAAAAATGGTACAAAAAACGATTCGGTCAATTTATCGATGTAAACACATTTTTGTGAAAAAAAATATTACAAACATTCATTTAGATTAAATTTGATTTTATTATAATTTATAATTAATTTTTTACAATATAATTCATAATATATACTTTTGTAAACTACATTTTCATAATAAAGATAATACTATTAAAATATTCCATTATAATAACTAGTTGAAAACTATGATATCAAATAAGAAGATATTTATAGTATGCAATTTTTCATTTAAACATATTGTTGTATGTAATTCCAGCTAAACCTATTGTTTCACACAATGAAAGTAAAAATAAGTGGTCCATGTAATGAATTTAAAAAAAAAGTTGTGTCCACTGAAAAATATAGAAAATATTAAATTTATTTGAAATAAAAATTTCCCATTATAATTGAGTGTTACATTCACCAATAATTAAATAAATTGTGTCCTCAAAAGTTTATATTTTCCTAATTTTATAAGAGTTTATTATTTTAGAATGCGTATATGGGAAACCCACAAAACAAAAGTGTTTAAGAAAAAATAAAATATATTATGTAGTAAAAAAACTATCAAAGGACATTTGTTGTAATGATCCATAAATTTCAAGGATATTTTTTTCATCAATTCTTTGGAATTTTTCAAGTACGTAATTTCTGACGGCACCTGATTCTGAGTACCTGTGTGCCCAGAATAATTTTATGAAGATTATCTCAGGTATTTTCAGTGAACGAACGAGTGGGATTTTATATCATTTAATGTGGTTCTCAGAATTGAAATACGAGGGGACTGATGAACTCGCAACACTGGTAATTTCTTAAGGGGGCCTTTACCACAGTTACATTTTATGCGTGGTGAAAGTTAAAGTTGGGGTTAAATTAAGAAGTTAAATAAAATTGATAGAAAATTTTTATTTACATCTATTGATGTTAATTTCTCCCATGGAAATATATTGGTGTGGCCGAGACACACCCAACATCCCATGTGTGGATAATTGAGAGGTGGGGCCCACACGAGCCCCAACCTTTCACCTCCCATAACTCTTTGAAAACCCCATTTAAACTCCCATGTTTAATTCATGACAACCCCCCTAATTATGAGGACTCTTCCTCTCCCTCTCTCCCTCTTTAAGTTGGCCAACATACCTAAATTAATGAATTTATGCTCCTCAATTAATTTATTAAGTAATTTGAATTTGGAATTTTAAATTTCATGGGTTAATAAAATAATAGCATTAGCCTATTATTTTATTTTTGGGGTATTTTTTGTGTTAAGGAGAGTTGGGAGAGAGATCTAGAGAAAGGGAGAAAAGCATTCGTCTCCTCAACGAAGAACAATTTTCATCTTCGACAAAGAACACCCACCCTCAACGAAGAACGACTTGTTGAAGAACGCTCCATTTTCTCCAACCACTTCTTCCTTTGTGTCATGGGAGGAGACATTGATGCGGGAAACTCGCCAACGACGATGGTTCTTTCCCGGAGTTGACGGAGCAACATCGCTTTCCGCGTCTACGATGAACAAACCATGTTCGAGGTAGGGGATAATGTTCAATTGTAATGGATTAAAATTTTGCCTCATTCTTCATTTTATATCCTTGTTTGTCCCAGCCTATTGGTATTGCCTAACGTGGAGAGTGTGGGCCGAATGAACATGGCCTGTCGACCCTCCACTAGATCAGGCTTATTATTGGAATCGGACACCGGAGGCGGAACGTGGAAGAGACCGGCGGCGCAAGGGCCTCTGTCGTGCACGCAAAGAAAAGCAACGGCCAATTGGGTCGCGACAGAGGTAGCACGACACCATCGCGCAGTGCCGAGGACGTGGAGTCGTAGCCAGGGAAGGTCGTGGTGGAGGAAGTCGGCGCTGTCGCGCTGGCTCAGTGAAAGGAACAACAGACTGCTTCATAGGCCACTTTGGCGGAAGAACTGGCTAGCTCGTCGGCCGGACGGGCGGAGGAGATCCACGATGTCAGGAGGACGATGAGCCGGATGAACCGCATCCCACCTGTGAGGGCTTCTTGCACCATGAGGCCGACCAGCTTCGGCTGTCGGTTTGGGAGTTCGAGGCTGCTTGGCACCACTGGTTCTTGTAGTCGGGGGGCCGCGACCCCCCTCAGACAACCCGACTAGCTGTCCGAGCCATCGGGGGCTCACCCAGCCGGGCGGTGTCGGGCTGGGCTGGGCAGGGATGCATCGGGCCGGGCTGAGCCCCGGTGGGCTGGGCCAAGCCCCTTCGGGTTGCGTTGCGTGTTTCCTCGGGTCGGTCTGACACCAGCCGCGTGGCTCGGGGAGCCCCCAATGGGTAAAAATTAATTTAATAAAAAAATTTAAAAATTTTAAATCATTTTTTATCATTTTTGGAAAATAATTTTTTGGTAGAAAAGGGTTTTCAACAGAATAGATAAATAAAGGTGGGTTTTCAAAGAATAATACATCTTAATTATTAAGAATATAAAAGAGTAAAATTAATGGAATGAATTAACTCTCACGAATTAACCAATGGATAATTAAATTATTTAGATTAATGAGAGGTGGAATATTAAATTATTTTAAGAAATAGACAATAATATAAAACATAAATAAATGTGTATTGTTTGACATAACATCAATACGATATTAGAATCATTGAATTGTAAGCCAAATAAATGAATAAATTTAAATTAAAAAATATTTATTTTGAGAATGAATTTATTAACTACATTTCATGTATACATTTATACATGGTAGGTACGGGGGGAGTGGAAAAAAGAAAATAAAATATGCAGACACGGAGGCTCGAAACAATGATATTAATAAATGAAATATTTCTTTGGAAGTATATATGCACCACATAAATGATACATGGGGTGAATATTACATGTGTCACACAAAAAAATTTGATATAGATAGAAATACTATACATTAAGTATTAGCATCAATCATATATGTTTGAACATCATGAAAGATAAATATATTTTTGGTATAAATATTTTAAAATAACAAAATTATATTTATTATCAAAAATATTATTTATTTATGATCTTGTATTACCAGTTTACTAAATATTCCATGATCAAATAATGGACTAGATAATAACTACTTTTTTCATGTATGGTTTAATTTTTGGTTCATTTAAAATATATTATGGTTTAATAATAACGATGATTTTTTCAATAATATAAGTATAATAAAAATTTGGAATATTTTTTTTATTAATCCATAAAAGATAAATATTCAAAATGAAATTCACTATTCAACAATATGGTAGGTTGTATGTATTCAAGAATGTTGTTTCCATTTTATCATGAAATTTAATAAAGAATAATAAATAATATATTTCCATAATTGAGTAATTATTATTTCATATATTTAATATATATTAGGTAAATTTATATTCAATACCTTCCATGTAAACAATAACTAAAAACGAATATCATCACATCGCGATGTAGTCGTCTGCTGTATGTAGGTGTGATGTCATCATATCCCTTATATAATGGAACGATATATGGTACATGTTATTTAATCATTCTAGAATTATATACTTTATTTAAGATCATTTAAATTTTTTAATCCATCAATATATATATATATATTCATAAAGGGTTTTTATGGAATATGATCTACATCGGTTCATGATGTGGGGGTATGTGATATAGATAATCGATGGTTTCATTTTCCATTTTATGGAAGTGGAGATACATATAGGTAATTAAATTGACATAATATAATCTCATTATATAGGTTATATATTTTCTATTATATTTTAACGATGATAAAATATTTTTTGGTGGAATATTATGAATGAAAAAGAAGGAACACAGTGATGATAATTACATTCTATTACAAGAACCTAATTTTGATATATTATTATAGAAACTAGTTTGGGTATTTTGAGACGACCAAATGCTCAAGATTATGGATATGTGTCTATGAGAGGGTTATTTAATGAGTTTTTTCAAAATATATGTCTTTTTTATTTGTTTAATTATTTATTGTAGATTGTGGCCTATTATATGTGGGGGGAAAAGAACCCAGTTATAAACTACTCAGAAATTTCCATAATTAATCAAAAGTGATAAATTATTTCAAATTAAAAAAGAATAAAAAATTGTCATATATTAATACAAATAAATAAAAATATGGAATTATATCCATCAATTAGAATTTAGACAACTTTTTGGTCATTTAAAAACGGTTCACTATTCGTTTAACACTCAAAAATAAAAATTTACCATAATAATGAAATTTGTTTTTATTATTTTTACTATTAGATAAAGTCAAAACTAATTTCAAATTATTAGATAATGTATAAATTGAATACTAAAAATAACTACTCCATTTCCCATTTTCCATTAATGTAATAGGAATATTTAAATATAAAATTAATCACTTAGATGTGATGTGAAATTATGTTTTGTAATAGAAAATGTTCAAAATATTAAAATGTGCTTATAACAAATTTGAATATCAAAATTTTTTCAATGACCATTATTTTATTAATTGATATATAACAAATGTAATTATAAATAAAAACAATTTATAAATGATGATTAATTTTATAAATAATATATATGAAAATGAAATTTTCAATTAAAATTCATTTTTTTCTTAATTCATCAAAAAAAGAATCAACTTAAAAAACACCAAATATTAAAATGGATATAATTTTGATATAAATATTTTAAATTTTTTTCTTTATTAAAATAAATTTTTTATATTTGAGAAAATTACGTTTGAAATAGTTGTATGAAGATAACCAGAAATGTTGTTAAGAGAAATATAGTATTTAAAATTAAAATTGGGTTTATTAATATCTATTTTCTAGTTTAAACATAATATTATTTCTAAAAAATTTATTAAAAATATTTTTTATATTGAAGAAAAAAAATGGTACAAAAAAAGATTCGGTCAATTTATCGATGTAAACACATTTTTGTGAAAAACAATTATTACAAACATTCATTTAGATTAAATTGGATTTTATTATCATTTATAAATAATTTTTTACAATATAATTCATAATATATACTTTTGTAAACTACATTTTCATAATAAAGATAATACTATTAAAATTTTCCATTATAATAACTAGTTGAAAACTATGATATCAAATAAGAATATATTTATAGTATGCAATTTTTCATTTAAACATATTGTTGTATGTAATTCCAGCTAAACCTACTGTTTCACACAATGAATGTTAAAATATGTGGTCCAGGTAATGAATTTAAAAAAAAGTTTTGTCCACTGAAAAATATAGAAAATATTAAATTTATTTGAAATAAAAATTTCCCATTATCATTGAGTGTTACATTCACCAATAATTAAATAAATTATGTCCTAAAAATTTTATATTTTCCTAATTTTATAAGAGTTTATTATTTTAGAATGCGTATATGGGAAACCCACAAAACAAAAGGGTTTAAGAAAAAATACAATATATTATTTAGTAAATAACGATCAAAGGACATTTGTTGTAAAGATCTAGAAATTTCAAGGATATTTTTTTCATCAATTCTTTGGAATTTTTCGAGTACGTAATTTCTGACGGCACCTGATTCTGAGTAACTGTGTGCCCAGAATAATTTTATGAATATTATCTTGGGTACATTCAGTGAACGAATGAGTGGGTTTTTATATCATTTATTGTGGTTCTCAGAATTGAAATACGAGGGGACTGATGAACTCGCAACACTGGTAATTTCTTGAGGGGGTCGTTATCATAGTTGCATTTTTTGCGTAGTGAAAGTTAAAGTTGGGGTTAAATTAAGAAGTTAAATAAAATTGATAGAAAAATTTTATTTACATCTATTGATGTTAATTTCTCCCATGGAAAGATATTGGTGTGGCCGAGACACACCCAACATCCCATGTGTGGATAATTGAGAGGTGGGGCCCACATGAGCCCCAACCTTTCACCTCCCATTACTCTTTCCAAACCCCATTTAAACTCCCATGCTTAATTCATGACAACCCCCCTAATTATGAGGACTCTTCCTCTCCCTCTCTCCCTCTTTAAGTTGTCCAACATACCTTAATTAATGAATTTATGCTCTTCAATTAATTTATTAAGTAATTTGAATTTTGAATTTTAAATTTCATGGGTTAATAAAATAATAGAATTATCCTATTATTTTATTTTTGGGGTATTCGTTGTGTTAAGGAGAGTTGGGAGAGAGATCTAGAGAACGGGAGAAAATCATCCGTCTCCTCAACGAAGAACAGTTTTCATCTTCGACAAAGAACACCCAACTTCAACGAAGAACGACTTGTTGAAGAACGCTCCATTTTCTCCAACCTCTTCTTCCTCTGTGTCATGGGAGGAGACATTGATGCGGGAAACTCGCCAACGATGATGGTTCTTTCCCGGCGTTGACGGAGCAACATCGCTTTTCGCGTCTACTATGAACAAACCATGTTCGAGGTAGGGGGATAATGTTCAATTGTAATGGATTAAAATTTTGCCTCGTTCATCATTGTATATCCTTGTTTGTCCCAGCCTATTGGTATCGCCTAACGTGGAGGGCATGGGACGAACGAACATGGCCTGTCGAGCCTCCACTAGATCAGGCTTATTTTTGGAATCGGTCACCGGAGGCGGAACGTGGAAGAGGTCGGCGGTGCAAGGGCCTCTGTCGCGCACGCAAAGAAAAGAAACGGCCAATTGGGCCGCGACGGAGCTGGTACGGCACCATCGCGCAGTGCCGAGGACATGGAGTCACAGCCAGGGAAGGTCGTGGTGGAGGAAGTCGGCACTGTCGCGCTGGCTCAGTGAAAGGAACAGCAAACAGCTTCGCAGGCCACATTGGCGGAAGAACCGACTAGCTCGTCGGGCGGCCGGGCGGAAGAGATCCACGAAGTCGGGAGGACGATGTGCCGGATGAACCGCAGCCCACCTGTGCGGGCTTCTTGCACCATGAGGCCGATCGGCTTCGGCTTCCGGTTAGGGAGTTCGAGGCTGCTTGGCACCACTGGTTCTTGTAGTCGGGGGGCCGCGCCCCCCCTCGGACAACCCGACCAGCTGGCTGAGCCATCGGGGGCTCACCCAGCCGGGCGGTGCCGGGCTGGGCTGGGCAGGGATGCATCAGGCTGGGCCGAGCCCCGGCGGGCTGGGCTGAGCCCCTTCGGGTTGGGTTGCGTGTTTCCCCGAGTCGGTCCGACACCAGCCAGGTCGGTCCGACACCAGCAGGGTGTTGGAACCACTTTGTGAATAAGGTTGTATTTTTGTCAATAGTTGTCAATGAAGATTAAAATGAAGGAGACAATGAAGTAATCATGAAGTACTCTAATAAAATGAAGGAATGGAAATTCATATGATTATTGTACTAATCATAAGTTCAAAGAACATTTGTCAAAGGTGACACATTGTTTACAACAGTGAAGAATAGTGAGGCATAATCCTTCTGTGGATGAAGAAGAAGACATGACGGTTGATGAAGACCATGCAATTCTTCATGATTGCATGAGAACCATGCAAGAGACTTCTTGAAGAATATTATCATGTGATTTGCATGACGTAGAGGAATGATAGTTGAAGAAGAAGACAATGTGCAAGGCATCAGATTTCTGTGATGGCCATGAAAATCACATTGTATAAAACTATTATGATGCTAAAGCTAATCTATCAAAGCATACATATCAAGATAGTGGAGTTTGTGATGAAAGAGGAAGAGTTATTGTAGAAGGAAAATCACATAGGTGATTGTGCATGTTGACAAAGCATACAATTTCATACAAATCTGTTGAAAAAATAGATTTCATAGTGGAATGTCCACTTATAGAGCTGTGGTCGATGATCTATGTTTGATTTAAGAATGTCGACAAAGGAATGGATGATCTGGAGGTGGTGCCAAACGAGCAGACACAACATGGCGCTGTTTTTCAGTGTATGCCAAATTTTTGGGCCTCAAAATCAGAAAATTAAGACATGAATTTTCTACAAAAGGTGATTCACACAAAAAGTAAGTGGTGCACGAAATATAAGAGGCATTCAAGAAATACTTAAGTTGGGCGCGGAAAACAACGGGATGCGCGAAAAAGTTTTTCACGCAAATAGTGTTTCGAAATCAGATTGGTGATAAATGGCAAAGGCATGGGCTGTGTGGAAAATAAGGTCTATGCAAAAAATTCATGAGTTGGGAGAGCAAAACAACGTGTTGCGCAAAATTAGTGGAGCGAAGTTTTTCGCGCAAACAGTGTTTCAGAATCAGAGTGTTGAAAAATGGTAAGGGCATGGGTTGCGCGAAAAACCAGAGCAGTGCGCGGAAAAATGGGAATGTGCGCTGAAAAATGTTGTGTGCAGAATTGCTGGGTGAATTTTTTGCGCAAGAAATGTAGCGAATCAGAAATACCGAAAATCGGAAAAGGCAAGGGGCACGCGAAAAATCGAAGATGTTCGCACCATGTGAGCAGAAAATCAAACTACTGCACATAATGTTGGTTGTGCGCAAAATGTGGGTTTGAAGTCTTACGCGCAAGAGAGGATTCATGTTCAGAATGATGAAAAATGTAGAAGTAATGAGATGTGTGAAAAACCAAGGCGGTGCATGAGAATAAAAGAAAGATGCGCGTAACTCAAAGAACTGAGAGACAGTTTTACGCGCAGGAAGGGGTTTTACGCACAGGATCAAAAACGCCTATAAATATGAGGAGATCCCCTCTCATTTTGAGATTCTCGACACTTACACAGATCTCTAGCTCTAGCGCACGGAAAAATTGAGGTATAGAGTGGTGCACGAAAAGAAGAAGGGTTGCGTGAAAAATAAGGTGTTGCGCGAAAAAGGGAAGATTTGCGCGAAAAAGGAGAGTTGCGCAAAATGCCTTTTACGCATGACTGGTGTTTAACATCCTCATTGTGCTTTGTGAAGAGAAGAAGAATAGACCGTGAAACTAAACTCAGATCTACATATAAAGAGGGGAATATATCAATACACTCAGGTGTTAGTAGTGATAATCAAAGGAAGAGAAGAAGAAGATCTAGTGCATTCATTCATTGCACTAAAGAAGAAGGATTGAACTAAAAAGGGAATCAACTCTAAACCCTGATGCAAGTAAAGTCTCATGGTAAACAGGAGACAAAGAACTTCAATGCACATCTGTTGAAGAGACCTTCACATCTATAAACTTAGTGGGACTTCATCAAGGGTAGTGAGCCAGGGGGAGTCAACGAGAGTGACCCGAGGGACGCAGTGAGCTATCCCTGAACCGTTTGTAAAGGCAGTGAGCCTGGGACATGGTGACTATTCCTGAACCATTGTAATCCAAAACTAGTAATGATTAGTGGGATTTCGTATGACCGACAACTTTTCAGCGTATGCTCCTTGGACGTAGCCCTTAGTGGTGAACCAAGTAAAATTGTTGTGTTATCTCTTTGCATGTGAATGATTCATTGCTGATCATATCCATCATACGAGTTTAAGTAGTTCCTAACAACATGGGAACAAGATCCACAACTTTAAGAAGAAAATGTTGACACCCTGATTCATCCCTCCCCTCTCATGGTGTCCTAGGTTCCTACACCGGGTCAGTCCGACACCAGCCGGGTCGGTACGACACCAGCTGGGTCGGACCCACCATGACCGGGATGACCCAACCCTCCAGTCGTCTAGGCTTAACGGGTCTGGTCTGTTTTCACATAAAGGTGAATAACTTGAAGACCGTGCGTCCGATCGACGGACCTTCTATAGCACTAGGACACTTGCGACGAGGTGGCCCATTTGCGATACACTAAGTGAGTTTTGGATGACTTTTTATAATTCCTGGGTTAGAAACGAGCATATTTCTAACCCGGCCCCTGGAACGAAAGAGCCTATATCTCTCAAACTGGGTGTCCGATTGACGCGCCATCTTTCGTGTAGAGTTCTTTTTAACGAGATTGATCTTTGAGATACATCAACTCTGGACTTCATGATAGTTGATGTATCGTCCCCTTTACTTGATAAGTAGACCCTCCCAGAATCGAGCGTGATGTGTGCGAGAACACTAGAGCTGGATGCGACTACGACGACTATCGTGCTGAGATCCTATATGGGTTCGATGATGATGACGACTATACTTGGATCCTCAGTGGGTTCAACAGAGAGGACGACTATACTTGGATCCTCTGTGGGTTCGACAGCGATGACGACTATACATGGATCCTACCTAGGTTCGGCAGCGAAGGTTACTGTATTAGGATCCTACGTGGGTTCTGCAGTGACGACTTCTGTACTTGGATCCTATGTGGGTTTGGTAGAGGAGATGATTGACCGGTGTGAGCTGAGTCTTGACTATTCAATCATTATCATTGGTTTGATTGACTTCTTTCCCGTGTGGACTGGGATGTGGTTGGGCTCGAGAGTTAGAGCCGGATAGGAATTGCTGACTTAAGTATTTTTATGGACATATACTTATGTAGAATCGGTTGATACATTGTGATTGTATCTTTCCATTTTGGTTTATCCTTTTTGGATTCTGGGAGACCTTCAGGGGTCTAAGGGTCCCAACTGAGTATCGTATGCTCACCCCTGAACGGGTTATGCCCACACTACGTTGTGTTGGATGAAGATGAAAGACATTACTGATCGAGTTAGAGGTTTGTGGAGTTGGACGGTACCCGGAGGTGGACCACTAGATGGAAAAAACACGGAGCGGGCGGCCAGACCCGAGGAGCTGAGGAAACCATCTATACCCACCCTTCAGGTGGGATATCCGGAGGACGACTCGATGGTCACTACATTACTTTACTACTATTGTACTTTCAATTTTTTTGTACTCTACTTTCAGTTGGATTTGTATACTGGCACATTTACTTTTTAGAACATACTTTTGTAATCAATTTGCATAGTTCTTACTTCAGTTGTGTACTCTATCATGTTTCTTTACTTTTATCAAGGCAATTCCTTCCCTTTTACTGGGATTTACACCTTTGGTGGTAGTCGCCAGCCCATGGCTTATGGAAGGCAGGCATGGGGTAGTCACGGAACGGGCCCTGAGGACGGGTGATGACATCTGGAATAAAACTTACATTGTTTCTAAATAAGATAATATTGGTAGGAAGTGAATAATTAGGAAAGAAATGAAAATGAACAACCAAATACTTATAGAGAGATATAGATAAAATTGAGATGTTAAATTTAATATCCACAAAGACATAAATATATGATAATTGAAAATTCCATTCATTCATCAGAAATGAATTTAAATGTATGATTTTTTATTTTTTCACAATTTTATAAATGTTAAATAATTTTCATGAGAAGATATACGTATTTGATGTCATTATATATCATTATCACAATCTCATCAATTTTATTTTTATTGATCAATTTCCACATCATATATTACAATATGATAATAATTTTTATTGTTCGGAATAATAATAAGATAATATGATCTATAAAATAATGATAATTTTTTTATTATAAATATACTTATAATAAATAAATAGTTAGAAATGCTTATCTAAAATGTATATATTTTCATATTATGAAATAGTATATTATAAAATAAAACCACAATCCGTATTAATATTGAACAATTCCATTTATAGTAAAGAATATGTCCTTTACCAGTTTTAATATTTAAACTTAAGGTCACTAAATTTCGTCAAATATATTAAATTTTAATCAAATAAATATAATAATTTTTCTCTTTATTATAATGTACCAAATATGTGAATTTATTGGTCAAAGTTTTTCTTGAAATATGGTTGAATTACAATAAATATTAAATTAAAACATACATAATTCCACATTGATTGAATAAAACCATTTATTTTTTAATATTGTAACATCACGTTACGTTTTCAGGTATCTTTTGAGGTTTTTAAGTATCTATGTTTTGAATTAATGATGTGAGGTACGTTAGGGAGATCTTTTAATGAAAACTAAGGGACGTTGGGTTGTGCATGGGTGGCACACGGTTTGTCAAACCATGCAGCCAAATCGTGCGAGAAGTGAGGTTGAGGCAGTAGCTTCTACATGGGTGGTGCATGATTTTTCTAACCGTGCGGCCAAACCATGCGTGAATGGTGGTCGAGGCGGCAGCTAACGCACACATAGCACACGGTTTGTCAAACTGTGCGAACTAACAGTGCGACCACTTAAATGAGATCCTTAAATTTTGGATCTCACTCGGTTTTCCATATATGTTCCTCGTTTTCCCACCTAAGCGGATCTAACATAGAATTTGTCTTCTCCTGATGTCAGAGAAGGTTATCTCATCATTCTGTAGTTGAACCAAAGCCTCCTCTTGATGAATCAAATCCAGATTTTTGAGGTCTATGATCGTTCTTCATCGTTCTTTATTTGTTTCATAGATCTACTTAGATCTACTTCTCTTATTCTCTCAGTTTCGTGGATTGAAGCCCGTTGTGGGTGGATCCAAGTGTGTTGTATCAAAGTTGATGATATTTGGTATTGATCTTTCGTGGAGAGGATATCTAAGGCGAGTTCTTGAAAAAGAAACCCAGTTTTCTTAAGCATTCTCGACCATTGTAGTTTTGGTCAAAACCTTCGAGGTAGGTGGTTCCGTTCCGACTTGCCAAATTTAATATCAATGCATTTGCATAATTTATTTCAATTATTGATTTAAATTAAATATATCATGTGGCTTTCAATTAAATTGATAAAAAAATCGATCCCATTGAAATGAGATATTTGAAATGGTTTTGGCATAGATATTTGGGAAAAACCCCAATTCCCATAAATTTGGTGTGTTTATGGAAAATAGGTCGATTTAAATTGTTTAACATAAATTGTGGATTTGATGGAAATGTATCATTTAAATTGTTGAATTTAATTGTGGAAATGAAAAGTGTAATGATTGATTTGGTTTTGAATTGATTTCTAACATATGAAAATGGCTAAAAATGTTTCGATAGAAACCCATTGGTTTTATCTTGTGAAAGGCATGTTTTTTGAATAAAACTTGTTATGGTTTTAAATGGAATGAAGTTGGAACCTTTGAAATGGGAGAATGGGATTGATCTTATTTTATGATTTTTTAAAATAGTTTTCTATTCATGTAAGAGAAAATGAAAGCCTACGGTAGTTAGTATGTTATTTGGATACACTATATGCTATGAAAACGTTCTAAAACATACTTGCGGTGAGTCACATCCCCAATGGGTTGGTGATGAGTCTCCAATGGCCATTGTCACTAGGATGTGTGGACACACATTTTTGTGAGTTCACATAGAGAGTGTAGAATCCTATAATGGGTAAATACTATCGTAAGTTTTGGCAGATGCCCATGTTGATCGCTTGTTTATTTATATATAGGGAAATAAATGTATGCCAATGCTTTTGAACTACATTACATGCCTGCTGAATTTATATAAACTATTTTATATAAATTTTTTTCTTAAGCCATTGTTTTATAAATATCCCATTATTAGTAATTCCTTTTCTTAAAATATTTAATTCAATCATTTGATGGTGTATAACGTGTTTTTTTAAAATATTCCTTTGAAATGCTAAACTTGTTTATTTGAAAATTGAAAGTTTTTATTTGGATAATATATACATGGAATCTGTTACGAAATCTTTGGTGGTATCCTACTAGGCTTAGTCTCACACCCTACTTTTCCCATCGGGTGTTTTTAGACATTCTTCTTCTAGGATCGAGCAAACCGAAGGGACCTCTTGGAGGTGGATCTAATTGTTGATCTCTGATCTTAGTGAGTTGTGTCCTTAGGGACATTGGGACTGTTTTTCCGTTTTTAGTACTTGGGTTGTAATACTTTGGGATTTTTATGCCTCTTTGTATTCTGGTTCATTACTCCCATTGGAGTTTCCTTTTGTTATGCATACTGTCCGGTTTCTTTTGCATCTGCATTCTTGTGTAAAAAATTATATCCAACTTGTATGTTGTACGATGCCATGTTCTAGTCGCCGACCCAGGAAGATCGGGAATTCCCTTTGGGCTATGCCAGGACCGGCTCAGTTATCGTGTTACCGGGGTACCTGGGTTGGTTCATGACAAAGTGTTATCAGAGGGATGGTTAAGAATCTTGCCTGGATGACAGTTTCCATTTGAGTTTTCTTATCGGGACATAAGATGTAGGTGTGATTGAGTGCCTCACCACCTCTCCCCAAAATGAACCTTAAGTCACCATTGTTGGTTAGGAAAATAAAACATGTGGATTAGTTCTTGTATTTTCCATGTTTTGATTTGGATAAAGTGGAATCAAATTCATGTTATCATTTATTTTAAGATTAGTTTTCATAATTACTCGGTTTGGGTGTTAATCGATGTATTTTTATGCTTTGTAGCATCATGCCTCCGAGAAGACGTGGATCTTAGATCCAAAAAGTGGATGCTGGGGAAACCTAGCAAGGGAGTCCTATTATGGATCTGAGTCTAGTTGAGGTGAATGTTCACACCGTCCAATCATTGGGATAGTCACCACCTCTAGTGTATGTTCAGGATCGAGCGAAATATCCTCATAGTGATATTCTCCAAAGTAATTCTCAAGAGTTCCTATGCTAGAATCAACCAGTTTTTAAAGGCTCCAAAGACCCTAAACAAGATACGTAATGGTTGAGTAAGACTGAACATTTTTTTGGGTTCTTGGAGACACCTGAAGTGATCAAGGTGAAGTGTTCCACCTTCGTACTGGAGGGACCAAGTAGGAGATGGTGGGACACGATGGTGACGTTTGGGAAACTTGAGGGTTTGGAGTGGAAAGATTTTAGGGTTCTTTTCACTAACTAGTTCTATCCAGAATCAATGGTGTCGGCCAAGGCTATCGAGTTTTTAAAGCTTGAGTAGGCCAATAAATCCATGACTGAGTACTCAAACCATTTTTCTGAGCCAGTACAGTTTTCCCCTGAGATTGTATCTAATGAGAGGATGAAGGCTCGAGGATTCGAGTTGGGACATCGATCAGATATCCATTCATAGGTTTTCTTACTAAAGCTACCCACTTATGCGGATGTGCTGGATAGGGAAATGGTGGTTGAGACGGACATGGCCAAAATGTCAGGGTTGAAGGATATTCTTTTCCCTCCCAGTGGAAGTGTTGGTTCCTTTAATGGAAAATAGAAGTGTGGCGTTCCTCATGGATTTTCATGACAATCGAGTAATTCCAGACCTCTGGTAGCACCGGGAGGGGCTTCATGGAATTGGTATCTATGTGGGAAGACATGAAATTCTAAGTGGGTTTTCACTAAGGCACCCAAGAACATTATCTCTTACGGATGTTTAGGGAACCAACAGAGATTCGGCCACCACTTCTCTACTCCGCATTGTGGAACAAGATCATCAGTACCTCCAAATACTGCGGGGCAATCAAATGCTTCACATACAAAAGTTTTCCAACCATATGCATCTAGAATAAAGATTCTTCACGTAGTGGATGATTCACTAGAGGTAGCTGATACAAGTCCTGCAACTGGGAGAGGTTCCATTTCAATAGCTTCACCTTTAGTGAAAACTCTTTTTGAAACTGGTGCATCTCACTCTTTTATTTCAACCCATCTTGTTAATCTACTTAATCTGTCAATGGAACTTTTATCTTGTGTGATGGATATTACTACACCCCTTGGTACAATGAGAGAGAGGGGTTTCCGTAGTCTTTCTTGTGTCTTCTCTCTATCAGTTGATGATCATGTTTGGAGTTTCTTGGTTCTCGACATGAAATTTTTTGACGTCATATTTGGGATGGATTGGATCATTTCCAATGAAGCCTGGATCGATTATTTCTTCAACGGGTCTACCTTACTACACCCAGACGTGTCCCTCTAGTTTTTCAAGGAGAATGGGACCCATGGTCAAGAAGAGCTGGAGCCTCTTATTCAAGGTTGGGGAAAGTTATGTCAGCATTTTCTTTTGATCTAGAGAGAGATTCAATGTGGTGTGATCTTCCTCCAGTCGTTGTTGAGATTCCCGACGTGTTTCCTTTAAAATTCTCTATTTTTTCACCAGTAAGGGATATTTATTTCCTTATTGACTTAATTCCTGGTACTCAACCAGTTTCTATTCCCTCATACCGAAGGGCTCTAGCTGAACTAAAAGAACTGAAGACTCAGTTAGACAGTCTTCTTGAGAAAGGATTTATACACCCGAGTGTTTCACCTTGGGAAAAACATGTTCTCTTCACCAAGAATGCGCATGGTTATCTTCACTTATGTTTTGATTATGAAAAGATCAATTGAATTACGATAAAGAACAAATGACCAATACCACGAATTAATGATTTGTTTGATCAATTGAAAGGGGGAAAGTGGTTTCCAAAAATTGATTTTCGATCTGGTTACCATCAGTTGAGGAAAAAGGAATCTGACATTCTTAATACCACCATTGAGAGTAGGTATGGCCATTATGAGTACCTTGTTATGCCCTTATACCTAACAAATGATCATGCCGTTTCATGGATTTGATGAACATGGTTTTCTGTTAGTATCAAGATACTTTCGTGGTGGTCTTTTTGAATGAAACTATTGTCTACTCCATTTCTGAGTAGGATTATGTGCATCATATAAGAACAATTCTGAGTCTTCTAAGAAATCAATGATTTTATGCCAAGCTTTCCAAGAGCGATTTCTGGATTCAGGAAGTGAAATTTTTGGGACATGTCATGTAAGAACAAGGAACATCAGGTGATCAGGAAAAGGTGAAGGCTGTTATGTCTAGGGAACAACCACGAAATATTTTTGAGATTCAGAGATTCTTCGGTTAAGCAGGATATTATCATCGGTTTGTTAAAGACTTCTCAAAATTAGCTTCTCCAATGACTGATATGACTCGAAAGGGAGTGAAGTTTTCCTGGAATGATAAATGTCAGAGTTCTTTTGTTGAGTTAATGCGTCTTTTAACTACTACGTCGGTGTTAACTCTTCCTGAGGCTATGATAGGATATGTGGTCTTCTGTGATGCATCAGGATCAGGTGTGGGATGTGTACTCATTCAGGGTAATCATGTTGTTTCCTACGGGTCTCGTCCTCTTAAGCCTCATGAGAAGAACTATCCGACCCATGACCTTGAACGTGCAGTTGTAATGCACAAACATAATTGTTGGAGACAATACCTTTATGGAGAATGGCTTACTATGTATTCAGACCACAAGATATTGAGTTATATCTTCTCTCAAAATGATTTTAATCATTGCCAAAGGCGTTAGTTAGAGTACCTATAATATTTCAACTTTTACATTGCCTATACCTCGGGGAAAGGGAATGTAGTTTCAGATGCATTAATCAAAAAACATCCATCACAGGCTGTGAATGAATCTTTAGAAGAGTGGAGTTTTATGGCTCTTTTTCCTCAGTTTTATATTGAAGTTCAATGGAAGGGGAATGAAGTTACATTAGCCAGTGTCATGTTGACGTCTTCTCTCCTTGAGTTAATTATTCAAGAAAAAAAAAATGGATGATGAATTCCATAACATTGTGGAATCTCATTATGATGGAGAGACCGACACCCAATGTTCGTTCTCCAAAGTGGTTGTTCTATGTTATTGAAACTGTTAATTTGTGACGTTAGTGGCAAGGAAGGATGTGATGGGGGTTGCCATAACTCTCTGTGGGTTGTACACCCAGGAACCACGAATATATTTTATGACATGTGGAGATAGTTCTGGTGTCCAGGTATGAGGCGAGACATTGTGGTGTTTGTATCTCATTGCTATACATGCCAGCTGGTGAATGTCTAGCACCATAATACATTGGGTTTGCTTCAACCACTTCCAGTCCCTACATGGAAGTTGGATGAAATCTCAATGGACTGTGTGGTTGTGTAACCTCAAACACATAGGAAGAAGAACTCGATATGGGTTTTGATCGACATGCTGACCAAGTCGGCTCACTTTATACCTATTCAAGATACAACCAATGTTGAGAAGTTGGGAAATATCTATGTGAAAGTAATTGTTCATTTTCACGGACATCTTTCTGCCATATTCTCTGATAGGGATCCTCGGTTTACTTCTCTCTTTTGGAGAGGCCTTCAGGATGAACTGGGATCTCAGTTCTGTTTGTGCATGACCTCCCATCCACAGTCAGATGGCCAGACAGAGAGAGCTATTCAGATCCTTGAGGATATGCTCTGTGCATGTGTTCTCGACATTAGTGGGTCTTGGGATGATAATCTGGGGCTAGTTGAGTTTTCTTAAAACAACATTTATCAGTTAGCGATCAAAATGGATCCTTTTGAGGCTTTGTATGGCCTTCCTTTTAAATCTCCTTTATGTTGGTCATAGATTGGTGAATGTTCTTTGGTAGGACCGAGTTTGGTCCAAGAGACGACAGTTAAGATCCTATTGATTGGTCAGAGAATGATGATAGCACAGAGTCGGTACAAGTCTTATGTTGAACGTCGTTGTTAACCATTAGTGATACTCGAAGGTGACCAGGTGTTCTTGAATGTTTCACCCCAATTGGTTCATCAACGGCTTGGGATTCAATAGAAGATTTCCCCTCGTTTTGTGGGACCTTTTGAGGTAATACATCTTGTGGGTAAAGTTTCATATCATCTAGCTCTACCACCACAACTAACATCGATACATAACTTGTTCCATGTATCGTAGTTGTGAAAGTATCTCTCTGATCCATCTCATGATGTGAGGTGGAGTGATCATGAGATTGAACCAGATTTATCTGTTACTGAATGACCATTTAGGCTTGTTGATTCTGAGACCAAGGTACTTCATGGGAGAATGATACCTCTTGTCCATGTACTATGAAAACATGGTTCTGATTCTCATGAGACATGGGAAAGTGAGGCACTAATGAGAGATCAGTGGCCTCATCTTTTTTACATGGAGGTTTCTTCATAGGATTTCTGGGGACATAAAGATCTTATGGTGGGGGGGGGGGGGTTGTAACATCCTATTACATTTTCAGGTATCTTTTGATGATTCCAGGTACCTCTGTTTTGATGTTAAGACATGGGGTACATTTGGGTTAACATTTACGGCATACTAAAAGACTTTGGGTTGTGAACATGAGGAGCACAGTTTGTCAAACCGTGCAGCCAAACCTTTTGAGAAGGGAGGTTAATGGTGTAGCTTCCACATGGGTGGCACACGTTTTGTCTAACTATGTGGCCAAACCATGCGTAAATGGTGGCTGATTCAGTAGCTGATGCACGGCTAGTGCATAGTTTGTCAAACCATGCGAACTAACGGTGCAGCCACTTAAATGAGATCCTTAAATTGTGGATCTCACTCAGTTTTTCCTCTTTGTGCCTCGTTTGTCTTCATATGAAACTCTAGCATGGGATGTGCCTTCTCCTGATGTCAGAAAAGGTTCTACCATTGTTTTTAAGGTGATCCAAAGTCTCCTCTTACTGAATCAAAGCCAGATTCTTGAGGTATGTGATCGTTCTTCATCGTTCTTGATTTTTTCTTAGATCTACTAAGATCTACTTCTATTCTTCTCTCGGTTTCTTGGTTCCACGCCCATTGTGGGTAGATCTAAGTGTGTGGTATCAAATTTTATGATATTTGGTCTTGATATTTATAGGAGATGAGAACTAAAGAGGGTTCTTGAGAAAGAAACCTGGTTATTTTCGCGTTATCGACCGTTGTGGTTTTGGTCAAAACCATCGTGGTAGGTGGTTCTGTCCCAACTTTCCAAATTTATTATCAATGTATTTGCCTAATTTATTACACCCATTGATTTAAATTCAATTTCTCATGTTTATATCTATTAAATTGATAAAAACTCGATTCCATTGCATCGAGATATTTGAAATGGTTTTGGCATAAATATTTGGGAAAACCCCAATTCCATTAAATTCGATGTGTTTATGGAAAATTGGTCGATTTTAATTATTTAATTTAAATTGTGGATTTGATGGAAATGTTTTATTTAAATTGTTGAATTTAATTTTTGAAATGAAATGTGTAACGATGGATTTGGTTTTGAACTTATTTCTTACATATGAAAATGGATAAAAATGTTTCGATAGAAACCCATTGGTTTTATCATGTGAAAGGAATGTTTTTGAATAAAACTTGTTATGGTTTTAAGTGGAATGAATGTGGCTCATTTGAAATGGAATAATGGGATTGATCATATTTTATGCATTCAGAAAATAGTTCCCCCATCATGTAAGAGAGAATACAAGCCTCAGGAAGTTTGTGAGTTATTTGGATACACTCTACGCTATGACAACGTTCTAAAACATATTTGCAGTGGGTCACATCATCGACGGGTTGGTGAAGAGTCTCATTTGGCCAATGTCATAGGGATGAGTTAATACACATTTTTTGAGTTCACATATAGAGTGCATAATCCTATAACTAGTTAATACTATCGTAACATTTTGGAGATGACCATGTTGCTCACTTGTTTATTTATTTTATATATATAAATGTATGCCAATGCTTTTGAACTTCTTTAAATTCCTTCTGAATTTATATTAACTATTTTATATAAATGTCTTTCTTAAGACATTGTTTTAGAAATATTCCATCATTTGTAAAGTCTTGGATTAAAATATTTATTTCCATCATTTGAAGTTTTATATCATGTTTTGTTAAGATATTCTTTTTAAATGACAATCCTGTTTATTTGAAAATTTAATGTTTTTATTTGGATAATCTATACTTGGAATCTGTTATGGAATCTTTGGTGGTATCCTACTAGGCTTAGGATCACACCCTACTTTTTCCTTTGGGTGTTTGTAGACATTCTTCATCCAGGATCGATCAAAGGGAAGGGACCTCTTTGAGGTGGAACCAGTTGTTGACCTTTGGTCTTGGTGAGTTGTGTCCTTAGGGACTTTGGGACTGTTTTTCCATTTATAGTACTTGGGTTATAGTACATTGGTCCTTTTATGCCTCTTTTTATTCGGGTACATTACTCCCAGTGGAGTTACCTTTTGTTATGCATACTATCTTGTTTCTTTTGCTTCCATGTTCTAGTGGGAAAAATCATTTCCACTTGAATGTTGTATGATTATAGGTGCTAGTCGCCGACATGTGGGGATCGGGAACGCCCTTCGGGCTATGTTAGGACTAGCTTGGTTATCAGGTTACCAAGGTACCTGGGCTGGTTCATGAAATATATATTCAATAAATTATATAATTCAAAACAACTCAATCAATTAAGAAACAATCTCATTTTTCAAAAAATTAATAAATAGTTTCCATGTCGTCAATACTATCAAATTTTCATTTTTCATGTCTGTAATATTTTTAATAAAATTCATTATCTCAACATAAGAAAATATTGTGGGTTTTTTTACATAATTAATTTTATTATTTTAAATATCATTGTGCCGTTAAATAACTTTTTATGTTTAACTAATCCATTCAATATATTCTTAAAAATCATTAATTAGAAGATTTTACTGAACAATCATATTATATTTCATGAGTCAAACTAAATAATACATTATTTCTATTATTAAAACACGTAAATCTTCCTATATCCTTCTCAAATCATAAACTATGCTTCATCATATTTTTAATTAATACAATATTCCTTGGATGTGTCATTTGTAGTCTCCTCGTCATGAGCGATATAAAAATTACTCATATAAACAGGTTGATTCCCTTTATGATATTACTTATTATGATATCGATATAAAAATTTCCCATACATTAAACATTTGAAGCATTCAATAATAAGTGATATATAGAGGATTCCATAATTCACATCCATTGTGTTAACCAACCATTAATTTTTTTCTTCTATAGTTACTTTCTATGTTACCATGATCACTACACATAAAACATATTGTAATTAATTTGTGGCATAATCATGGGTGACTAATAAAATTATATTGACATATATGAAACTGGAGCTAATTTAGTATGTTGTATCAACCATCAAATCTCTTGGAAAACACCATAAATATCTTATTATGTGAATATAAGTGTTGGTTAAAGTGAATTTTATTTTTCATTTATCAATACAGTTGATTATTCTATTTATTTGTATCCATTCATCATATTGTTTTGATTCAAAAAATCACTAAATTATCAATAAAATTCAGTGTTAATTTTACTCATCCTGGTTCTAGAAATTTACTAAAATCAAAATGCATTGTTTTAGAAATGATAATAACATTGGGTAACCATTGAATAATGAAAATAATTTATTGGATAAATAAACGATGACTCCATCATTACTGTATATGAAAACATAGGCTTAACCTAGGTCATTCATTGCTGATATAAAAAACATTCATAATAGTTTATAAATAGTTTTGGAACATTCAAATCATAACCCCTAAAAGTCTTAAAAACATGTTCATCATGGCTTATTATCATATACCAGGTAATATATGACCCCTTATTTCTCATACTATGTCCCTCTACTATTTTATGTGTGAACATTTTTGGACAAATCTTTTATATAGAATGAGAGCCTTTGTTGGATGAAATTAGATAATTTTTGGGGATATAGGAATGCTTTTGTGGTTAGTATAAATTGGTCAAGAGTTTCAAATGTTTCATGGTATGCAATGAATCTATATAGGGGATTCATGTATTTATATCAAAATGGTATAAAAAAAACATCAGAACATATACATAGTGTGGGAATCGAATATACATCATTTATAGTTAGGGAGAATATAATATTTTTCCAATGTGACATATTTTTCGGCATGAAGCACTAAAAATAATTACACAATATGTAACCACATTACTTGTCATTTATTTCCCAGGACAACTATTTCAAAGTATGAAATTCCTTTGAATTTTAATTTAATCTCTCTATATATTTCTCCCCTATAACAGGGGATACCTACCTGGTGACTTAGGAAGCCTTCCCTTGATTCTGGACATCTTTATCATGCACTTAATCCATCGTATTCAATTTTGGTTTGGTCTTCCACTCAAAGTTTATGTTATATATCCATTGTGGTGTGATATCATAACAGTGTGAGTTGTTGGACATTATCTTGATCGATTTTGAACAATTTTCCTTATTATGATCATTTAAACCTAATAAAATAAGGTGTTTCTAAAATTAAAGCATAGGTTGATCATTGATTAATGGTAGGAGGTCTAAACCATAACCTGATGGTTTGATAATTATAAATTATGAGATTTATTTAAATTTTTTCAAAATACCATGCACATTGATAAATTAAATGACGAGAAAGATTATTCAATGGAGTAATGTGGATAAATTTTTTGAATGAACTTACTTAGGGAAATCATCGGTTCAGAGAACCATTGATTAAAAGGGAATTATTTTATTGTTTACTGTGTGTTTAGAATGAAGTGGGATTTTATTTTACTATTGAAAAATATCCAAACTGGGTTTTCGTGTTTATTGGGATATCATGCAGGTTATCACTTATAAAAAAATCAAAACAGAAAATTTTAACTGAATGATTAATGAAATGTTTCTTAATTATCCATTGAGAATTATGTTGTGATATTGAGATATCCTTTCTATAATTAATTGTTGACTGAATTAAATTATTTAATGATTATATATGGGGGGATGGAATAGTTGACATATTGAAATGATTATATATCCTTATACTCCTAGAGACACATGTTTAACTGCTTATATACCTGGATATTACCCGAGGCACATGATGGTGTTCTTACATATCAAGCCATGCCCTGGGACATATGATTAAATTCTAATATATCATGCATAGAATTGATACACGTTTAAATGAATTCATGTTAGTAACTTCCATAATTAAATGTTGAAATGAAAATATTGATAGTTAAGACCATGAATTTGTTATTTATCCCTCAGTAATTTATTTATGGTTATCACGGTTGTGAGACATTATATGAGATATTATAACATAAAACTAAGGCAATATATGTTTTAACTTGGTTATAGGGTTATGTATAGCATGGATAGATGAAAATACGGCATGGTTCTAGAGGGTACAGATGTGGTGTTAATGTAATTGATAAATTAGTTAATACACAAGTTTATTTCATTATTGTAGACATTTATTATCATATTGGTTTTGTTTAGATATAGTGGTGTTGACCTACTAATTCAT
Source organism: Viscum album (assembly GCA_963277665.1). Taxonomy (NCBI): domain Eukaryota; kingdom Viridiplantae; phylum Streptophyta; class Magnoliopsida; order Santalales; family Viscaceae; genus Viscum; species Viscum album. The sequence continues at coordinate 194,842,260 of OY728121.1, read as the reverse complement.
ACTAAAACCCTATTCAACTCCATATTTTGTACCTGATTAGATTATATGGATTCATATATGAAAAGTTAATGAGACATTGTTATTGAGTGATTGGATGATGGATTGGATGGATTTTGGAGATGGGATAAACATGGAAATTGGGGAAGGGAATTTTTGTTCTTTTGTTGAGTCTTATTTATTTTATTTTTTATTACTATAGATTGATATTTAGTTTCATGCTAGAACATCATTACATTTTTCACTCATTTTTGGGAATGTTGGATTCTCTTTTACTTTGATAGTTCCATTATATGTTTTTTTCATCTATTACACTGATTTCTTTTATTTATATGTCTTATTTCTACTACTCTAACACATCATTTCTTTGAGTAGTGTAGTATCCCCACTAAATATATCACACCCTTATGTAAGTTGGAATCCAATGTCTTATTAGGAGGCATTCTTGTGGTCTCATAACCATCTATTTTGGATATGGGAGTGTGTCCAAGGCTTGATGAATTTTCAATTTCGTAATCGAGTAGAGGTTTTATATTCAAATTTTTTACTCTTTAGGAAATGTTAAAAGGATACTAGATTGTTTTAGGCATTGATAATGATCTTGTGCATGTGAGTAGCTATCCCATTAATGGGGGAAAATCAGTGTTCCCAAGGGTGGATTTGAATTAATATTTTTTTCTTTTTATAGATATTTTTTTTAACACAGACATATCCATATGATTTGTGATGATATTATTTCAAGATGTTATTGGTTTTTGAGATTGTAAATTTTTTTCTAGTACGATGTCTGATTATTATAATTGAATCATGATTGGAACATAGAGATATATATTGAAATGAATTATTCATCATAAGAACCAATTTATTGCGTGTGATATATACGTTCCTATTGATCTGTGAAATGAGATACATGTTATACATGATAAATGAAACAAATGAACACTTGTATCATGATAAAATATATTTATTCCATTTTTTAGATAGATTAGAAGTCAGTGGTTCTTTGTTGTTGTCAACTATTGAGGTTGACATTGTTATAGACACTATTTTCAGGATTGTGATTGTATTGTAGTGAAAATGAGTCCTCTTTATCGTCGACTTAAGCATTGGCATACTGAAAATCAGAATGCTTTTGAAATATTTGAACATGATATTTTTATAGTTAATTAAGGTAAAATGGATTTTCAGTGTCACGATAGAATTATGAGGTTTATGATATCTATGAAGAGGGATATTTTTCATACCATTCCATCAATGTATGATTTTACAGGTGAATTTGCGATGTAGCATCAACCGTTTTTTACTAGGGAGAGAGGCCCTTAGGAATCTGGATTCTGAATTGATTTTGTCAAAATGTTCATTAATAATCTTGGGACACCATCATATAGGAGGTTTATTCTTGTGGTGTGAATTATTAGTGTATTTTCCATGTGTTGTAAGGACATTCTGCAGAAAGAAGGACAATATAAGGTGTAATCATAGAAGTAATATGAAACAATGTTCTACTGCATTTATCTCATTTGAAATTGAATGATGATAAGGCACAATATTTCATATAACTAACACAATGTGGCATTCCATTTTAGTACTAATACGAATTTCTAATCGACCTATGACGCTTTGTGCTATCATTTTCATATGATGAGATCTCCAGAGTGAGACATTGTTAGGGTGAATTAGTTTTTTATATGTAGTTTTGGATAGGTTATGAATCTCGAAATCATCACATATGATAATTCAAGTTATTCCATGAGATCCAATAAGGATATTTTATTAGGGAAAATATTTATCATGTATTATAGTATTATGAATGGTCACTAAAATAGGATTCACCAATGTAGTAGTGGTCCAAGATATTTGTTAATTTTTATTTCATATCATGATCATTTTCTAATGATGTGAAATCGGTATAAAAAAATTGGAATCAAACAGATTTAGTGTTCATAACATGCATTGTAGTGTAATGTCTGTAGTAATATAGGACACCTACATAGGTTTTATATGGCTATAATGCGGGAGAGCAGTGGAATGGGATCAGGCTAGGTACTGGACACTATGAAGGACTTAGATACTCCCCATATGGAAGGTATATGGATTTATAATGTAATTTCTATTCAAGAAAGGGGACATGGTGCAACCATATAGGAACAGAAATACCAATAATATGGTATAACATTGGTGAGTCAAGATGGTTCCTATCAAATAGGGGATAGTCAACTGTGTGATTTTAAGAATACTTTGGATACTATGGATACAAGATAACCTACTATCAGTGGTTTGATTCCTTTATCATGTACACTTTCATGATTTCTTTTCAATACATGGGAATTGTGTTCCATTCTATCTAATTTTTTGTAATTTTTTTGGGAGTGGTTTTGAAATCATGGGTGGTTTTTTGACTATAGACACATCATTGGGACTTAAATAAGACAATATATAACATTTCAAGTAGTTTTCTCTATATATTTATGATAACTATTTTTATGTGAACCATTCATTTGGGATATGAAATTATTCTACTAGTTTCTTAGTGTAGATTTTTTATTTACATTCTAGTCTCATATAAGTAGTTTCTGAAGGATTGTTACATTTTTTTCAAAATAAAGTGTCATATATTCTAGCCATCATGAGTGTGATCTCCAGAAAGATCATGTTGTACCATCTCAGTTCATGTTGGATTGTCGCGTGGATCATTATATATTGTGACACCTTAACCCTAGAAGCCTGAAGCCAGTGCATTATTTTAATACATTTGAATAATTATACAGAATAAAATCACGAAAGACCCATCAGTTCAACAGTATTTGAACATATTTTAAATATATTCAATTTACAGTACAATTCTATACATAAAATAAAACGTAGATAATCTTTTGATAACTCCATTATTATCCTATATTAACCCTATATATCAATCATAAAAAACTTATTTATCATCGTAGAAAAATATAACAATAGAAAGGTGTGAGATCCTATTCCCAGTAAGTGTAATCAATATAGAGGAAGTTATAATTATTAAGAATAAACATTTAAGGGATGGTAGAAAACTAAAATAGAATACCTATAAAAATAATAATAAGAAATATATTGAATTCATAAATATTTTATTGGAATTTAATCATTATCATGGATATTATACAAGCCGAATAATCCCATCTAATACCAAGGACTAATCTCATAATGAGATAATGCATAATATGAGGCATCTTAAACATACTATTAATGATTTTGACAAGAAAACATATATAATTATTTAAAAAATTATCCTATCCCAAACATATTGGACTCATGAGACCTACCGATGCATCGAGGGGATATAAAGTTCCGCACTAGACACTTACAAAATTTGATGCATTCCACTAATGAAAGGGTCAAACCATAACAAAAACATTCAAAAGATTACTTGTATAAGAAATGTTAATTATGAAACCATATAACATGAATGGTATCAATAAAGAATATTTAGATTCAAATATATCATAAAGCCTTCAATACGATATGGAAGATTGTACCATAATAAATCAACCTCAATTAAGCATAAAATTACACAAATGGTGTTGACATGGATGAAAATTGAATCATTAAATACTATTTGTGATAAATATCCATATTTTAATTGATTTCGATTAAAATTCACACAATTATAAAATAATGCATTTTTATAAATATAACATAGTAATCATGTTGTATAAGATTTAAAATATTATTGTTTTATAACAGTGTAATGTAGTCGCTCGTGCCATCTATTTAAAGATATCATTTTTCCATTAATTTTCTTAAAATTTCATAAATTACCTATTTTAGAAAATGATAGAAATATTTCATTTAAATCATTTTATAAAAATTCAATCATGGGTAAAAAGGAATTCAAACATTTCTTGATAATATTTTGGAAATATTTTTTTAAAAACATGGACATTGATGATAAATGTGTACCATAATATACTTATATACAATCATCCTAGGATAATATTGAGATTGATAAATTAAACATTAAATAAATCCTTTAAATGATTACATTTTGAATTTTTTTAAATTAACATAAAAATATACATTAAAATTATTTTATAATTATTTTATATCAATATACATAATTTGGTTAAATAATATCACAAATATTAAAATAGGGAAATGAATAATGTTTTAAACATTCAATGAATCACATACAACATTGAACATTTAAATCATAAGCATGTTATATTCAAATGGATCTTTAAATAACATGAATTTAATTTATTCATTATATGAAATATAAATTTGTCCATAAATACACCTAACAAAATAATGAGGTGGTTAAATTGGATTCTATCTCATGAAAATTAATAGTGGGACATAATTTTCTTACCATAGGTTTCATACTCTAAATACATTTTAGAAACTCATTTATAATATTTTTAAATGTATTTTTATCTTCTAATTGAATCATAATATTTTTTATGATATTATATATTTTTTATTTAAGAATTTATATTATAGTTTATTAATAATTTTTATGATAAAGAAACATTTTGGGTAATAATTGCTTTAATTAGAGCACATGTTTTGACTTATTATTCTTGATTGTATTATTATATCATGATTTATATAAATAAAAAATGTTAAAAATTATTTATATATCACACACATTCCAAATATAAATATATATAATAGATTGATATATGAAATGTAATACATTGGTTCATGGAGAGGGTAGGTCATACGTACGACTGAACGATGTTTCCATTTTCTTATAACATTTAATGGAATTAATTTAATGTAATATATATACATTAAAAATATATATTATTCATGTTTGAAGATTATTTCAATAATTTATTACATTGTCATAATTTTTATACTCATTCTAGAATGGTGAACATGGAACACTAATCTTATTGTTTCATGGTGATGGTAATTCATGATTAATCATGAACAACAATATCATTTCCTTAATTGTTAAATGTTATTGAATTGGATGGAATGAAAATTATAAATAAAATATATAATTTCGTTTTTATTTTTCAATTACTTTTTATTTATCACTTTACACATTAAAATGTATTACAGATGATAAATAGTTTACTCTATGGTGTGAAACGGTAAGTCCTACGTGTGGAAACATGGTGATATTGTTTTACAATTGATGTGTAAGAGGATGAATGTGGTTGTCCCATAATCATAACAAAAACTAATTATATATTATATTATAGATTATGTAATTTAATATGGATACCAATTAGTAAAAAGATATTGAATAAGAAAACAACATTGAAAGAATTGGTAAAACAATTACATGTTCTTCGAGTGTATCCTTTTGATTTGAATAAAAAGGTATCCTTATGACGGATTTATTAACAATTTATGGACAATAGGATGAATTTAGGGAATTTTTGTGGAGAATTATGCAGGTTTTGGCCGGTTCAAGCGTATTTTGATTGGTTTATTTATGAGAAGAAAAATTACACTTTTATAATGGAGTTGAGAGGAACATTTTTAAAATATTAATTTATTATAAACATATTTTCTGTTTAAAATTACTACAATTTGATATATTTATTGGATAAGATTAGTATGTGTCTAAAGTCCCTCAACCAATGAATTTTAGACATGGTTTCTCAAAAAATTAACTTATCTTTTGGATTGAACCCTTAGTTAAACGATTTAACTCTTATTATGTATTATTGCACTGTTACAATATCAGGATAATATAGGTACTAAAAAATGAGACACAAAACTCAATTAGATACCTTACGACAAATTTGATATTATAAATTCTAGTTGTCCAAATAATATATTTTTATTACTTTTATATCATTTGATAAATTAGTATTTATTTTAAAATATCATTTATTATTATTTTAATAGTATTCAATATTTCCTTTTTAAAATTTATAAAAACAACTTGATATCTTAAAACTAATATGTAAAATACTTCAATAAATTGTCTAATTTGTATATATTATTAGCTTATTTCACTAATTAAGTCAAATTATATTTATTTTGGTACTATTAATATCATTTTTTATCCTACCTTTAATAAATCAATTACTCTATCATCATTGTATCAAAATTAAGTTTGATTTTTTAATTTATTAATTTTAAATAAACTATCCTAACATATATAAATTACAAGTCCTTGTAAGGATTTATTATAGTTGAATTTCTCTTATTTATAACACTATATTATAAGTGTTTCTGTTATTAAAATTTGAATATGATATTCTAACTCTTCCTTAAATAAAATATAATAAATTTCTAAATATAAAAAAGGGGCAGAAAAGGATCATATTTAATAAATAATGTTTATTTTGGACTACACTTATATTTATAATAATATTTGGACATTTATTAGGGAAATTTTATATTTTTATAATATTATTTTTAAAATTAGTTATCCTATTGACCTATAACTGGGTAAATAAAATTCAAAACATGGTATTAAAAAATTATATTGATACTAGTAAGGAAAATTTTTCATGCTAATTATAACAATTAATTTTCATTTTCCAAAATTGAATTCACAGAAGTACTAAAAGTACGTATAATGTGAATCTGTAAAAGTGACTAGAAGGTGATTAAAAGATGTTAAAAAATGCCAATGAATTTTTATGTCTAATTCTATTATAAAAATTATTATCGTGACAAAATTTATTTTATATTTTTATTATTTATCTATTTGGTATATAATATAATGTTAATGGGAAATAATTATTTAAATGATAAAAATATGGTTTTTTTACAATAAGGTAGTGGTTTTCAATATACTTTAAAAATTATATGTGTTTATAAAAAAACACCAAATATTAATTCTAATATTATTTTAATATTATGAATACAAAAATGATGCCAATTTTAGTAAATTAAATTTCTATGAGAGTTTAAAATTATTTTTATTTTTTTACTAATGGACTAAAAAACTCGTTCCTTTAAGAATATATTTTATTCAAAACATAAAAATATTTTACCAAAATAAATAAAAATCATTATAAATTAGGTTTATTTTTTTTGAAAACATTACAAATAACATTTAAAAATTATTTATTACTATTTATATTACAATAGTTGATGGATTTCTTATGAATTTATATTTTAAATAACTTTATCACTAATGTTTTGTTTCATAGAAACTCAATATAGTGTGTTATGAGAGATATTTCAGTGTAACCCGTGACATAAGCTATTGAAAAAATGTACCATGATATATAGGGGTATTACATTCTCTCATCCTTCAATAAATGGTGTCATATTACTTTAAAATAGTACACAGAAAATAAAGGATAATAATTTAACATATCTATGTGGAGAACACTCGTCGAATATAGGGTCAACAAAATATACCCTAAATAACATGGAAAGGGAAAATTAAAAGTCACCAATAAATTAATATTTGGTATAGGAGAATATTAGTGGCAAGTAAACATACGTACAAGGAGAACAAATTTAAATATTAAAGGAAATGACTAATGTCATCATTCAAAAAAAGTGAACAATCAATGAAAATTTGAAGGCCTCAATGAAATAAATCTATGATGATTTCAAATATCCTCGGTTTATCAAAACATAAGGTTTTGGGATGAGACATATTTTATATTGTTTTTCTAGATTTGGGGGATTATATTACTATATACATATAAACTTTAGGAATCTTACTTGACTGTATTCTATGAATTAATGTTATCATTTGGTTGTTATTTGAACTATTTTTACATCATTTCATTCTCTAGGAGATGGATATTAAAGATGTTTCATTTTGTATGAAGCACTTTTAATGAATCATAATGTCCTTAAGTATTTCATTCAGCTTTAAAATGAATACTAAAACCAAAAAGGATATAACCTAATATCCAATAATTCAAACATAAACCCCAAACAATTATATCCAATGTTCAATGAATTCCACTACCACATTAAGTCTTATCCAAAATACATCAATCCTAATTCACAGTCCAAAATGTTATAAAGAATGACAGTAATTTCCAAAACCTGAAATAATGAAAATTATTTTTTCAAATCACAAACATGTAAATTCCTTCCTAATGTATTATAATAAAACATGCTAACAAATTGAATTACTAAAAAACCATATTGAATGTTTTCATACTTTCTTATTCTTTACATAAATCAGAAAATATCGGATATACTCAATAATCTCAAAATTGTTGTAAACTCCATGAAACCATTAATCAATTCAAAAGTAATGAATAACATCCCATATACATTATCCAAATAAATATTCTATCTATTAAAACATCATTATGTCAATATTTCATACATATTTAAGTACACCATTCCATAAACCATATATTTTCCCAAATGATTAACTTGCAACTGTGTCACATTACATGTTACTATAAAATCGCAAATCCATAATTAAATTGTATTTCTGTATAACCTATATATAATCCATAATTATTATAATGATTAAATATATAATAAAATATTCAAAATAAATAATTCATGAATATATATATTAATCATTCCTCTTTATCTGTAGAATTAACATAACTAGATCACTATCCAATATCATCATCGGGGGTATAATCCGTTGACAATTGGGATATTGATTTTTATAGGGTCCCATATCATTATATATAAATAATTTTATATTTAATCCTTTTTCATAACCTTTTAATCAAGAACTTGGTTTCCTCTTTCCCCACACTTATATAAAACTCCCACTTCCTTCAATCAATAACCATTGTGATTCATTCCACAATTGTTAGTCGATTGAAAATCATGCTTTCCCATCTTCCCTTTATAACTATTTTTCTCTTCCATCCTTTTATTCTATCATATCATATCTCATCCATATAACTTGGAGAAATATTTACTTATCCTGTTAACACATGATACTATTTATTCATATGATGAGAGTACATGAGAGAATATTTCCCTTAGAAATTGTTTCTTTAGACCATGAATGATATGATCTGTTTTACTCTATGGATCATGTTAATTGGTGGCATTTTCATTAGTTCTACATTGATCCATTTCTAACAGATGGAATGTGATAGATTATCCTATTATGTTGTTTACATTGAATAACCGTTAATATGATATATCTCATTACATATATTTTGGCATCATAAATCCATTAGTCATAAATTTTGGTTACATTCGGGGAATCATTAATTTTATGTTTTTCGTAATGTATTGAATTTTTTTTGAGTTATCCAACAAATATCCCCAGGATGTGTCAATCCATTTGTAAAGTAAGTCCCATCGTTTTTTACTAGGTTACCCATAGAAAATATCAGAACACATCATCAGAGTTATTACTACTAGTTACATCAATTCCAGAACCACTACCACCACTAGTATCTAGACACATTTGTATTTTCAATGAATACCCGCATAATATATACATTAACAAAATGTTAGGTTGTTCTGCTATACTTATCCTCAAATACTATCTTAGGGTTATGATCTATAATCGATGATTTCAAAATTCAGTTTCCTAGTTTTTTGTTAATCTTCCTTTGGTACAAAATTCAACAGCCCAACCACAGAATCCAGGATCCGGTGCATTATTTAAATACAATGGTATGTTTATAAGGAATCAAATCATGAAGGACCAATATGTATAGAAATCCTAAGAAATATATTACATATGTTGTCATTACATTAAAATTAAATACATAAAACACATCATAATTAATCCTGTGATAATTCCATTACTCACTTAGCATAACCTTTCATATCAATCATAAAACACTTCTACCCATCCTAAGAAATAAAAAAGAAAGCAGTGAGAACTGATACTGAGTAAGGGTAAACAATACATCGGAATCTATCAAAAATAATCATAAAATATTACATAAAGGTATAAAACTAAAACAAAATCCTTATAAACATAATCACCATCCTAATATGGAAATATTAAATCAACTAACACTACTTCAACATTAACATAGATATTATAATAGTCGAATAATCACATGAAATACCAATAAAAAATATCATAATAAGGGAATTCATAATGCATGAATTCTAAATAAAAACACAGTGGATTTTCTCAAGAAATAATACATAATTGCGCTATCAATTTTCAAAAACCAAACATAATTTTATTTAGAGACCTTATGATTCATCGAGTGGCTATTGTGGAAGTCGCACGACACTTACAATATCAATTTCTTTCCTCTTGTGATGTGTGCAAAACATCGTACAACCACTCATAGTAAAACTATAATATGAAATGATAATAAATAAACCATAAATTGTGGATGGTATAAAAATATCACATCCATAGTCAAACATATCATAAAAACATTACAATACAATATGGAATATTGTTTCAAATTAAATCAACATCAATTAAGCATAAAATTCCAATGTTGACATAGATGAACATAAAAACATTAAAACCATTTGGAAAAAAATATACCGTTTTACAATGAAATAAATTAAAAGTCATGAAATTATAAAATTAATATTTTCTTTTGAATATAACCTTATAATATTTTAAGGGTATCTTCAAAATATTAATACCCAAAAATAGTCTAATATAGCCACTTTCACCGTATATGTTAATAACCGTTCCTTCCTTAATTCCTCAAAAAGTTCAAAAATTAAAATATTATGAAAATGATATAAAAATTCCTTTAAATTATTTCTATAAAATGTAAATCTTGGGTTAAAATTAAATTAAACATCTATTGATAATTTTTTGAATGAAATTTTTATGAAACATGGACATTGATGACAAATGCTTCCCAATAGATAATTATATTTAAAACCCTTAGAGAATATTGAGATTGAGAAATTAACCCTTAAATTAAACCACTAAAATATTACTTTATTAAATAATTTTAATGTTACTGAAATTTTACATGAAAGTTCCTTTATAAAGATTTTATTTCCGTATAAAAATTAAGTAAAATAATATCAAGAATACTGAAACGGATAAAGGATTGATTATTTAAACAATCAAAATATCCAATCAAACATTGAACATTTAAATAATAACAATGATATCATTAAATGAATATTTGAATAATGTGATTTATATATATTTTTCCTAGGAAAATAATAGGGGACATACAAACACCACACAAATGAATTATGTGGTGAAATTGGCTTATCTGCCACAAAAATTAATATTGTGACAGAATTCATATTCCTTAGGTCTGCCACCCTAGGTACATGTAAAAAAATATTATACAATTTTTAATGAATATTTTAAAATTCTCCCAGAATCCTAATAATTTTGATGATATCTTATATGAATCATTTGTTACTTTATATTACCCATTTATTAATAATTCCTAAGTTAAAGATACATTCTAGGAAGAATATCTTTCAGTATCAGAGATATTTGGAATTTTTAATGTAGATCGTATTATATACATCATGATTTACATAATCCCATAATTTTTACAATTATTTATATATGATATAAATAATGAATATAATTATATATAATAGGAAGATATATTTAATGGAATACACCATTCAGGGAGACGAAAAGTCGTACATATGAAAGAATGTTGTTTCATATTACATATGATATTGAATGGAATTAAGTGAATGAAATATATATATATATATTATTTAATTTTTTTAATACATATTCCGGAATTTTATATTCATTTTTAATGTTGAATGTGAAATACTAACATCATCATGTCATAGAGAGTATAGGTTGTATGAATGCACAAGTGACGATATCATTTCCCTAATGGATAAATGGTATATAATTTGATGGAATATGAATTATAAAAAAAAATCATATAATATTTATAAATTAAATCATTTATATTTATAATTGTACCCATAGATATTATCAATATATGAAAAATAGTTTGCACCATAATTTGGTGACTATAAGCCATATGTACACACGCATGTTTATATTATTTTATTGTAGGATTGATAAAAAGATGAATATGGTTGTCTAATAATCATTAATAAATATATCACATATTATATTATGGATATATTACATTATTTTTGAGAAAATCATAAAATATATTAGAATAAGAAAGAACATTGAACGAATTGGTAAAACAATTTCTTCTCCTTCGAGTCTCCCCTTTTAAATTTAACAAAAGGACTCTGTAGGATGGATTTGATACAAATTTCGGTCCTCATAGATGAATTTAGGGACGTTGGGTAGAGAATGGTGTTTTCATTGGCAGATGAAATGGTGTTTGGAGTTGTTAACTAAAGAGAAGGAGAAGTGCATTTCTATAAGGTAGGTGATGGGAACTTTTGAAGGATCATAAAATATGAATTTATTATAAATTATTTAGGGTTAAAAAATATAGAAAGTTATTTATATCTAGAATAATATTGTTATAGTTCAAAATCACCTCAGCCAATTAATTTTAGGTATGTTTTGATCATATTATTAACCTTGTCCTTTGTATTTAACCCTTACTAAAACAGTTTAACTCTAACAGTGTCTTCATGTATTTTTACACTATAGGGTTAATATAGTTACAATAAAATTCCAAATGAACCCAAATTTGATCATTTATAACATATTTGACATTATTCAAGTTAGTTTTCTGAACCGTATATTTCTATGGCTTTTATATCATTTAATTAATGTGATATTTTTTTTTAAAATTTCATTTATGTCAATTTTAATATTATTCAATATATTCAATTTCAAAAATATCAAACCAACAAGATAACATCAGATAAATACATAAAATATGTCACATACATATCTAGGTTATCAATAAAATTATTTTATGTCAATAATTAAGTCAAATAATATTTATTGTATTACTATTATTATTATATTTTATACGATTCTTCATTTAATAAAAAAAATACACTATCATCATTGTCACATTATTAAGATTATTTATAAAATTATTATAAATTATAAAAGCATTATCATTATATATAAAACCATCTTAGATTTATAATTAATATTTATAGAAAAATTTATCTTATCCATTATCAAATATTAAAAAGGAATTAATTATTAAAATTTTAATATGATATTTTTAATATTCTTTAAATAAAATATTTTAAATATTCTAATATTAGAAATGATGTATAATTAGAAAATTATTTTTGACCTGAGGTGTATTTTGATGTAAACATACTTATCCACTAAAAATATGACATGTTTGGTGGTAATTTTATGTTATTTTAATATTATATTCAAATATAATTTCCTTATTGACCTATATCTATAGTAAATAAAAATAAACATTTATTATTCACCAAAAATGGTTTTGCTAATATTAGCCGAAATTTTTCAAAATAATTCCAACCATGTTTGTCAATTTTTCAAAATTTAATTCATAGAATTTCTTAAAATACATTTAATGCCAATATATTAACGTGGCTAGAGGGTGGGTAAAAGGATTTAAAATATTTTAATGTATTTTTATATCAAATTATATTATAGTAATTATTCAAATGTCTACATTAGGGTTAATATATATATTTTTTAACTATTTAAATTTAAATTTCTATTTATATTAAAATAATTATTTAAATGAAAAAAAAAAGAAGGTACTTTTTTAACAATAATGTAGTGTTATCCACTATTCCTCAAAAATTGAATGTTTTCAGAGAAAACCATAAATTCATCTCATATATTTTGGATACTCTTGAATTCAAAGAAGAAGTAAATATTACCAAATCGAATTAATAAGAGTGACCAAAATTATTTTTATTTATTGTTAGAAGAGGGCTTGAAAAGCAGTTCCTTTAAGAAAATTTTATTTTCTAAGAATATAAAAAATTTATCTAAACTAATTCATTTAATTATTAATATTTTTTTTTTGTGTGAAAAAATTATAATTATCATTTAAAAATTATTTATTACTATTGATACTACTATATTTAATGGATAAGTCAAAAATATATCATTTAACTAATTTTAACACTAGAGTGTTTTTTCATAGAAACTCAATCTTTCGTGTTATGCCAGCCAAGTGAGTGTTTTGTGAAACAAAAACTATTTGATATAAAATACCATGAAATATTGGGATGTTATAGCTGGACTTTCTCTTGATGATAGTGGAATACTACATTATTATATGCCCCAATTGTTATACCTTTTTGGAGGATTTATCTCATAATTAATTTTACCGCTTACCACATGCTTGAGAGATTGATTTTATGATATATTTTTTGTTTGGATTTGACCCAATTTTTATTCCACAATATAGGATGGAACCATTAGATCCTAGGGTTTTTAAATTTCAGTTTGAATATGTGAAATCTAATGGTTTTAGATGAAACATCCTTGGTAAATAGATAATAATAAATTGTCATTTTAATTAATATTTGTGAATTAAATATTAATTTTACTTTAATGGGGTTGCTATGTTCGATGGATTTCTCAATACGCAACTACAGATTTATTTTAAATCTTGCGTTGCACACTAATAATATTATAATATTATTTTAAATGACTGTTAAAGCCAAGTCGTTGTATTTGCTGGAATGAATAGAACTAACTACAATATGATTATACATGTTTTTTAAATGTTTTTACATTTATCCAATAAATGATAGAGGCTTGAAATCTGAATGAATCCAATTTTATCCACAAACACTCTATTATTCTTTAAAAGATCAATTTACCACATTTTGATGGGGAACCCTTTCGAAATCTAGTTATGTTAGATTTTATATGTTTAATTTGAAAAAATAAAATTCTTCTTTAAAATAATTACATTAAAATTTTATTTTGGAATTGTTTTTGTAGTTTCATGATTAAATTCATTTTTTAATGAATAGTGAAAAATACTGTATTTTAATTTCATAACTGCATTTTAATCTAATTTATTTATATTGATAAATTATCTTTTTAAGTGATTATAAATTATAATTGGATTATATTTTTACAATTTAATACAATGGTGTTCATTGGAATTAATTTCACTTTAAAATTGGATATAAACAAGTTTCAATCTTTTGATAGATATTGTTACTTAAAAACACGCTATTTGTTTTGAAAACGTGTATTAATATTAAATTAATTAACGAAAAATATATGTTTTTAATATTGTAAAATATACATCATTTTTGAATTTGGAATATCATATATACCTTATGTGGAATGTTTTGTATTTTTCTGAAAAAACACCAATTTTTGATGAATAGTGAAACCACTAATTAGTAGTTAAAAAATTAATTTTTAATTTAAATAAAAATTTACAACATACGTGAATTGAATTATGAAAATAAAACATACATGGTTTTTATTAATAAGTTAAATGGGGTTCAATAACATGAAAATAATTTTTGGTGAATTGTATTTTTGACTTTTATTTACTACGGGTAAAGGTAAGTAAGGAAATTCAAGGCAAAAATAATATTATAATTATTCAAAATTACCTTAACACAAGTAATAACATTATTGGACTAGTCATTTCCAATTATGGGTATCTTTGTTCGATTTTGGGGCCCCATGGATCCATTTGGTTGTGATAATGACAGTTTAGACTAATTAATCTAAAGTAAAATCCAAAATGGCACAAGCTAATATCATTTAGTAAATCTATTTATACATAGGGTTATATAAGTTATATTTTAGACTATAAATATTATTTGGAAATATAATAATATTTTCTACATCAAGGTATTTTTTTAAATAATTTTTATACATCAATTAAATAAAATTATTTATGACAAAATAATAATGCAGTATTTACATCATTAATAAATGATTTAAATAAATAAGATTATAAATATTAAAATAATATCCAAAACCTGTACAATTATTATCGGATAATTTTATTTCAACCATGAGTCATCTTATCATAGACTTCAATGATTTTTGGTCCTTCTGAAACCAAAGATATGTTTATAATAAAATAATTGTTTCAAACTTTCCTAAAGAGCCCCTCCTCTCCCTTATAAAAGGACACCAATTCTAACCAATTACTCACACCTCTCATGCCTTTTGGATTGTCCAAAATATGTCCAATTAAGCTCCATAAATCCCTATATTACACCTAGAAGCCTTACCCTATGCAGAAGGCACTTCAAAATACCCTTTTGGTTCAAACCAAAGAGAGTTACCCAAATTAAAGGTAACAATTTCTATTAAATTCATTTCTTTTATTTGACATCTCCAACCACCTAAAATGTTTTTATTAATTTATTTTATAACAAAACAATATCCCCAATATAATAGGATGTTTTATGAGAATTATTCAAACTACAATTACACACACCTCCATCTAATGTGGGAAGAACATAATGTTTCTGTGGATGAAAAACTAACACATCACGAAATGATTTTTGTTCAATTACCTTCTACTGCCTCTCATGGTGTCCATTATGATAGAACTATATTTATATATGATATATATTATTTTTATTTTTTCTTTATTTTTCATTATTTTCCATTTATAACATGCCTTTATTTCTTCCATTACTGGTATGCTCGATAATTTTATTTGAGAAAGTGCGGACTACTACCCCCTCAAAGTGATATGACTCATTAATGCCTTGTTTGGGACATATAAAGGATGGAGTTAATGATATTATATATTATATTATAATGTAATTATAATATAACTATGTATCATTTTCTTTTATTTACATTTAAATAAGAAATAGAAATGGAAGTAGCGTTCATGCGTACGTACAACTTACCGTCTCCATGAACAGTGCATTTCCTTTCTTACCTATAAATGATATGTACTATTATATATACATGTATATAATGGATATATATGACATATATGATATCTAAATCCTGAAAATCATTCTGAAGGTAATGGATATTTTACAACATGAACAACTTGTAATTATAAGGTCTTTGTTTTTTTACTCAACTACCAAATATCGACAAAACGACCGTTATTAACTTAAATTATTACATAATGTTTATAACATTGTAATAAGTGATATAAAAGAAATAATAAACATTAAAAATTTTATTATTAAAGTATATAATATCTTTTTTTATTTTTCATGATATTAAATGACAAACGGGTCATGTCCGACACGAGGTATGGGATTTCTTATCTCAGTTTTAATTATGTGAGATTTCCATTGTTCACCACAAATTTATTGAATGTGGTGTACTGTGTATTTCCTTTTGGTTATATTATCATGATTCTATTTATATTAGTGTCATCCTTTGAATAATTTGGTGGTTATTGACTTTTGGTAATACGACTCGATTGATTACAAAGTGGTAAAAGGTTTTCATCTCATTTCAAATTCCTAGGTGATTCATGCTATATTTTCCATTATTTCATTATTTTCAGGTGATGTATTTCCTATGATTTTATTATTTGAGGATATTTAAATCATCATTACAATATCCTTATTTTATTGGGTGTATGTTTCGTCTGTTACCAAATCGGTAAGGGAGCCTTTCACTATAGCATTTTTAAAAGTCTTCTATTTGTTAAATATTTTAATTAAAATCATATAATGTTTGGATATGTTCATATATATATCCTTATTGATGTAAATTTTGTCTCCATGTGATGAGATTCCCTTTTTTCTATCATCAAATAATGTTTCTAAATTTTAAAGTGACGTCGTTATGCTGTCAAATTTCTATAAGAGAACTTCTTAACCCGATTTCAATTCATTGTGTTAAACATATACTTCTTGATTATGTCGTGTTATAAATATGTTTGAATGACCTATACTTGTTTCACATTTAACAGACACTTATATTGAGTGTATTATTTTCTGTCAGACATAATTATGTAATTTATTTATCCTAAATCTATAGATGCAGACTTTATAATGGATTTCATCTCAATTTACATTCCATTGAGACTTCATTGTTGATATGCATCAATTCACTCTTACATGGCATACATACAATACTTTGGAATATTATATCAATAATCCCTTTATTCTCATGATATTATAATGTTTTGATTAAATTTTATTCCTCAATTATTTGTATTCAAGTGTATTTCTTTTTGTTAAAAACTCTTTACCTGAAATATATTTTTAAATTATTTAAAGATATATTCTATTAAATATTTATCATTAATGTACATGTTTTCAAAATTGATTTCAGGATTTAATTATATGAACATTAATGCATTGAAATGATAATTCATCTAGTCGTTTCAAAGTGGTACGGGACAAATTGATTCAAAAATCGCTTTATTAAATGTTTTAAATTGTTTTGACAATGGTTTGATAAAGAATTGTTTATTTCAATATCATGATATGATATATTGTGATTGGAATATGGTAATGTTATCTTTCCTTTATTACTGAGTTATGTTTTATGATTATGTTATTTTTATTGGGAATTTTTTGCATATACGGGTGGTTCTGTGATAGTCCTAGGGCGGGTGAGCCCGATATAGCTCTCCAATGCATTGGGTATCGTGATGGAGGTAAACGTGAATGTTTCTCCTATGAGATATAGGGAATATTTTGTGATGGGTATTACAAATGTAACTCCCAACATAGCTGTGATTTCTATAATGTAAGTATGATATGTATGCCACTAGTTACCTTTATGATTTATGTTTTTTATGTGTTATTCATAAATCTTATGATTTCCTGAGGTATGTTAAAAAGCTTATGTTTTGTATGTAATGATGAACTAATGTTTTCTTTCTTTGTTTTATAACCCTTACTGAGCTTTTATTTCTCATCCCATGTTTGGAAGTGTTTTTCATAGGACATAAAGATGAATATGGTTAAGGTTGGGATATAGGAAAAGTCATACTGTATAAAACATGGAATTAGAAATGACTCTTTTTTTAATATTTTTTATTTTTTTTAAAAAATGGAAACTGGGTAAAAGTGTCTAATTTGTAATTTTTTAGATGAAATGTAATAGTTATGGCCTAATTTTTCAAAACTCTAAACCTGAAAAGATATTTATTGTGAATTATTCATTTAAATCAAGATTATGTAATGTTATAAGGTCAGTTCCTTATATTAGATGTGGTAGTATATCACCATAGGGATATCGTGTTATCTTCTCCGATAAGTTAGATGAGTCTTTTCACTTACGTGAGGTTTATTAGATATTGAACTGAATGTCAGTCATGATTCGATATCATATTCGACACATTGATGATCTCTTTGATCTACAGAGAGGTTCTATGATCTACTCCATGATTAATTTGAGATAAGGATACAATTAGTTAAGGGGGATACCCTCAAACATTATTTGTACTGGTGTTAGGGGAAGGTATGGAAAATATGAATTTCTAGTTATGTCGTTTTGATAGAAAAATGAATCAAAAGTATCCATATCCCTGAATATTGGGATTTTTCATCCTTTTATAGACATCATTGTAAATATTTTGTCGATGATATCTTATTTTTAACCTTGGGATCAGGTGATCATGAAAAACATCATGACATTTTATCGATTATTCAGGGAGAGTATTGTATTTACGCCATGCTATCTGAAATTTGATTGTATATTTATGGAGTAAACTAATTTGGTGATTTAATCAATGTGATTGAAAAATATGTGGACCTATAGAATGTTACACTAGTTCTATATTGGGAGCATCAGCAAAATGAAATTGATATTTTCATATTTCTGGGTTGAGTATGTGATTATTGTAATATTTTTTGTGCTTTTTCCATATAGAAGATGTAATGTGAGGGATTTCCAAAATGAGATGGATGCTTATTTGTTCATCTACATGAGAGAGAACATTTTTTAGATATGGTACGAATGCTAACCTCCTAACATTTTTCCAATTTACCTATTATAATTAATGTATATATTATGTACTGTGATGCATCTGATGTTGGACTTAGAACATTTATGATGTAAGAGTATCAATTGGTTTCTTATAGCTCTATAAAGGTGAGACATCTTGAGAGGAATTACCGTACATAGTGTTAGCAGAGATGGTACATGACCTGGGATTTTAGAGAAATTTTATCAATGGTGAGTGGTTTTCCACATACACATATCAAAAGAGCCTCATATACATCATATTTTAGCGAGACCTAAAATGTGAATCGTGAAATTTGGTTGAGTATCAATAGTATTTTTGTCATTGAGTTGTCTTATAAACTAGTCGTGGAAACATCATTTCCAATTATTTTATTTGGAATACAATGAATGTGGTATTATGGGAGTATTATTATTAGTGGCATTTAATGGTGCTCTACTCAGACATGCATCTAGATTTTCTAGATTCCAAGGGACATATAACTCTAACTTTTGAATTCATATACACAATATTTTTGGACCATATAAAGATGGATAATTTTTCTGATCTAGAAGGAGTTGTTTTAAGAGAAAACTTATATTTTGGGTTGATTCCTTCAGGTTGGTCCCTTCGTAGTGGAAATTATAATCATTTACATTGGTGATAATGGGATCTTATGGGTTTATTCATAGAACTGATGAAATAATATCAGGGTTCTATATTTTTGGTACATCCAGGTTTGATAATGATGTATTATGTTATTCGAAGATGGTGCTGGTGGATTCGAATGATGATGAAAATAATAGGATTTTGGGAGAAATGTATGACTTTAAACTAGGTGAAATTCTTGCATACATGGACATCTGGTATTTTTTGAGACATTTCCCACCTCTGAGTGTAAATGGAATGATGTCTCTAGAGATTAATAAATATGATTACCAAGGAAACCCCATAATATTGATTCATTATTGGATATTATAGAATGACTACTTAATTTATCCCACCTTTTTTATATCAGGGATACAATATATTCGGTCATATTTTCACTAGGTAGTATAGTTTAATTGTTTTTTGAGGTGTATATTTTTAGAAAAATATCATTGATTCACATCACATTTCTATATGTGTCTTGATAAGTCTTTAAAATCATAGGTTCATTTGATTATGTCCAATCAACCTAAAACTATTTTTCAAATTGAGAGGACTATTCATATTCTATAGGATACATTAATGGAATTTTTCTATGATTTCAGTGGTTTATGGGAGCATCATATGCATCTCATGGTGTTTTTATATAATAACAACATATAGGTTTTGATTCGAATTTAATACTATGATAGATTTATTATAGATAATTATTTTTCCTATTTCTATTATGGAGGAATCTGAGTAAACACTTTTTTGTCCTAGAATCATGTATGAGATGTCTGAGAATGTGTATTTGATCATACAGTGGTTGGTGGAAATAGTGTTGAGACGAAATATTATGATGACCATCAAAGGTGACCTATCTATATTGATGTTGATCATCATTTCATTCATCAGGTGTCTCCTATGATAGGAACGAAATGATATATTGAAATCAGTAAAGTGGAAATTGATGTTTTACCTACTATTTTTGATAGTCAATAGGGTTGGTGTCATGGAATACTGTTTAGACCATCAAAAATGCTTCAGCTCCCCGAAATATGTGTTTAATGTTTCAAAACATCATATATATTATCTTGACACTTCCCATATGATATATGTAAAATAAATTGACCTTAGAGCTAATGAATTTTATCAGGATAATAATATTTAGGTTGTATCACATAGTGAGATCTACCACTGGGGTAAGACTATACCATTGGTTTGAGTGAAGTAGATGAAGGGGGATATTTGAGATGAGACATGGGTGGGGGAGTCTGATATTCAATAAGAGTTTCTATAATTGTTTTATAAGACCCCATATAGATCCTTGAATAATCTCATGTATTATCTGTTATATATTGTGGAGTTTGAAATCCTGTCTTTCCCAAGGTATTCCCCTCTTGAGTATTTTGTTTAATCCTTTGTGGATTTGTTTTGTTCAGAGACATATATAAATTTTGCAAAAAAATATCTAATGTTCATGGATATAGGTATGTTTTAGGTTATGGATTCCATTCATAAATTGGTAAATAGTTACCAAAATATCTTGGAATGTTGATAATCTTTAATTTGTGTTCATTGTTTTATAACAATAAATCAGAAAAAAATCAATTTTCATGAAATTTATATGTCATGAAAATAGATTACAAATCATTTATTGTTTTGGAGAATTTATTATTGAGACTATGATATATACTTCTTGGATTATCCCACTAAAAATAATAAGATGATGTGTTATTATATTACACACCATGTAGTTCTCTATCATACTTTTTTACAAAGTGTCATGTAGTGGAATATTAATTCCATCTCACCTATATCATCCTCTTAACAACCTACAGAGGCCTTCTAAGTAATTTTAGTATCCTCCCATTGATTTTCGATGTCTATATCATGCATATGATCCCTAGTATGTGGTTTTGGTGAGGTTATCCATTCCATTTTATTGTTCTCAAACCATTGTACTGTAACCTCTTAATTGTTGGCATTGTTGGCTTTGATCATGATCAATTATGATCTGAGATCCTTGTTGCGATTATCTACAACTTATTCCACCTAGGCATTCATTTTTGAATGATTGTTTTGATTTTAAGTTAATGGTATAGTGTCAAAAACATAACCCTATTGTGTGATAATTTTCATGTATTTGAAATATTTCAATTCAACATATATCAATGGTGAATGGATAATTTAAATTATTAACATGATTCTTCCTTAGAGTAAATTTGTATCCAATTCTTGAATAAATAGGCATACAGATGCCATTCATGTTAGATACCCATAGATAAGAAGGTAATATTTTAATGTATTAAGCTGTTTTTATAATTACATGGGATTTGGTTATTTTGATGATATATATTCACCCTAGTTTTTCTTGTTTATTAAAGTGAGTTTTATTATATTGGTTTTAAAATAATTAAATATGAGACATTTAATTAAATGATGAATGGTAGTTTTCTTTAATATTCGTTAAACATGATGTTTTCATATTGTTATATTCGTGTTTTTATGACATTTATTGTTAATGAAATGTTGTAATGCTTATATACATTGCATTAGCATAGTTTTCTTAAAATTTTGATTATATAAGAAGATATACTCTAATATAAATAATGATTTATTTATATTGGGATACAACCTAAAACACATGTTGAAATTTTTACATACTATTATATTACTTGAGAAACATGTTGAAATTATTATATAAAAAAGTTGTCCTTAATAAAAGATGAAATTCTTATATAATGGCCACACATCTATTAAAATTATAGACTACACTATATTTAAGTTTATGGCCAATATAGTTTTATTTATACCTTTTTGTGAAGGTTATTGTGGGTATTTATGTGACACATGCTCCGATACATTTCGACATTGTTCGAAAATATATTATGTTTTACCAAGGTTATATGGTTAAGATGGTCATGGTGGTGATACATATTCATATTCATTCTGAAATGGATTTAAATCAAGTTAATGTGGTGTTAATTTAATTGATAAATTAATTTATACAGTTTTTTATATAATTATTTCATACACTTATTATACGGATAGTTATGTTATTAGACTATGATGTTGACATACTGAGTTATAATCACACCCAATTTAGAACTCCATTTGGTACATGAGAATGTTATATGGATACATGTCTGTATATGGGAATGTGACCTTTTGTTGATTGTTTCATTATTGGATGGGCTAGATTTTATTGATGGGACCGACTTGGGTTTTGGGACCAGTGACTTTTGATTATTATTTCATTCTCCTAATCATTAATTTTTTATTTCACTAGCATGATATTTAACTATATTTCCAAATTTCAATATTTTTTTCAACATTTTTGGTATGTAGGTCTCTCCATTTTTTCACTTGTTTTTTTAAATGATGTTTACTATGTCAATTACTCTAATTTCTTTTATTTATCTTTATTTTTTCTTCCATAATGATACTTCATACAAGGGGGTATAGTCTCCCCAATAAACATATCACAACCCAGCTACTAGTCTACATCTTCTTTCTTAAGGGGATGAACATTTGAGGTATCATAACATTCCCTTTCATTCTAAGATAGAGATACCTATATTTGAAAACATTAGACACATATGCATGTTGTATCCAAATAGTGATGTAATTTCAATGAAACAACTCACTCCATCATTTACCAAAATTCTGTGAAATTTTTCTACAACATAGATTCATCCTTAAACATATCCTTAGATATATCATGATAAAAATAATTATAAATATCCATTGGATATCACTAAATTTTTTTAATTCCCAGATAAAAATGGAAAAATAAACAATTTCTATGATACAAACTATAGAGAAAATATATTTTCATTGAAGGATACTACATTTCAGTAGAGGAATATGGAATATATTAAACATAAACAACACTAACTATGATAATAAATTAGTTTATTTTATGACTGGTTAAAAATATTTCTTATAGTTGAATTATCTTCAACATATCCCATAAATAAAATCCCCTTTTGTAGTTTTCTCAATCAAACCCAACATAAAATAATTATTCATAAACTGGAAAAAGGAAAATTATGAAACAGTAAAATCAGAAGCCTAATAAAGGAATGAAAGAGAGATATAAAAGAACAAATATGATTGATATTAGATTAAATGTGTAAGAAAATTCGAATATGATTTGTAAACCATACCTATTAAATAAAGGATCAAAATCATGAATCATTCCATAATGATTTTAAAATCATAAGACATTAATCATAAATAAATATAATAAAAATATATTTGAGTATGAAAGATTGGAGAAATTCATAATATTATAGGATAAACATAGGTGTAGAAAATAATTTCATGACAATAAATGTTTACTATCAATGATACCACAGAAGAGTATGTCCACCCACCAAACCATCAAATTAGTCAATATCAACAACCAAGATCATCATAGAATACACAGTCCATTACTGAACTAGGTTCACTCCAAATTCCAGTCATGTCTCTCTCATGAGATAGAAATATTTACCCAAATCAATGGTCATATTTGTAGGTCAAATCCATAAAATAAAAAAATTAAATGTATTTGTGCCACCATATCATAAAACATTCATCATATTATTACCAATGAAATGGAATGGAATTCATAATAATTTAATCATATCATAACATAGGGAAAAGAGACAGGTTTCATAAGAATTTCATCATTTCATCATAGAATAACACATGAAAAAAATAATGATTCATAACTATTCTGTAATGGTATAACCCAATGATGGGAAATGAGTATCAATAACATCATGTCAACATAAACATATATCATTTAGTCTATGAACTATAATGTTATCCTACTATTAAATCCATAATAAGAAAAAGTTAAAATAAAATTATTTCATCAATGATGAAAAATTATTTAAAATTTTATTTGGAGAGTTATTTTTTGGAAGATAATAAATATGCCAAAAATAATTTAAGACGAAAAAAAATCCAAAAATACATTTCAAATCTTTTTCTATAAAGTTCAAAAATAATACATATAAATTGTTATTGGTAAAATTTAAAAAATTTTGGAAGATAATAAATATGTCAAAATAAAATTTTTAGACTAAATTTTCACGATATTCATGTTAAGAAAAATTGACTTTCGAATTTTTGGTAAAATTTAATCATTAATTATAGTAAATAAATGACATAAGTAGTAAATTTTAAACAAATTATAAAGGTCAAATATGGGAAATATTTCCATTAATAAATCCTTTTGATATTTTCAAAACATCTTTTTTGATTTTTTAGAAAATGATGTTTTGGAATAAAAATGATTTTCAATCGAAGAGAGAAATAAACGTGACTTATTAAAAAAACATAAATTTAAAAACATGATAAAAAATAAAGGAAAAATAGGGGAAATAAATTATTTTTTAGAAAAAATATAATGATATTAGTTATAGATAGATTCTAGATAAATTCAACAAAATATTTTACCATTGAAAACATATTCCTAAAAAATCCTGAAAAAAAGATGTGATTGTATCCTAAAATCCTTCCCATGATGGTAGAATTTAATTTTATGTAACAAGAAATAATAACATTGAATGACACCAAAAAATTATGAGAATAATTATGTTCATGAGTTTACATGTCATTGGTTCTGTATATCGACCTCATAGAAGAAGATATGTTCATAACATAATATAAGTCTCCGGTGAGGAAAATTGAGAAAAAAATAAAATAAAATATTGGTTACATATTAAAAATAAAATATATTACATATAAATGCTAAAATGGATATGTAAATATTGGAAAATATTATTATAACACAAAAAAAACCATTGGAATTTTATATATAGTACATTATAGAAACATACAGTGGATATGGAATGTGTATCACAAAAAAAATAAAAAATAGTTGGGTATCCCAATCATTATGTATCATATTACATAATATAAATTAAAAAATTATTTATAGTAAATATATTTTTATTATAAATATTTATTTTTTAATAATACTTATATTTATAATAGCATTTTTAACTATTTTTTTCTATTCTTGTCTTGTTTATTAAATATTTATTCACTAAATCACATTTTGAGGAACTCTTTCTTTATGATTACTGTATGATTTGAATTTTCATTTAATTATTAATTTTTTATTTATAATGGTTTTATAATTTCCAGAATCTATAATATTATATAAATTTAGGAAATATTCATTATAAATTTATTTATTTAGATCCACAAAATCTATAGATATAAAATGAAATACATCATTCAGGGGGATGGTGGGACCTACATATGCATGAATAATATTTCCATTATATACTATGATTGAACAAAATAAATTTTAATAATACATTAACATTACTTAATCATTATATTGACATATATATCAACCATATTCTATAATTTTTAACTTATTATGATATATTTAAAGCATCATAAAAAATGAATCCCATCACTTTGTGAGGCATTAGGCCTCCATATATCAGAGCAGCATTATTGTATCCATCATAGGATGTAATGTAATAAGTAATATTATAAATATTAATTTATATATTATCTTGAAACTATTTTAAATTCATAATTATATCGTTCCTTGAATGGTTTTGATGGTAAAAAACTACAATGCTTCCTGATGGGGATGTCCTTTGTACAAATGATCGAATGATTCATTTACCATTTGATGGAAGTGAATATGAATATAAATTATTAATTAAATTTATAATATCAATATTTATAGGAGATTATGGTGTTATTATAGTGTAATTCTACTTAAATAATTTAATGTGGAAAAATAAGAAACAAAATGAGTGATCTGATTGAAGACAATTCAGTTCTCTTAGATGAGCCTCATTTGGATATCTTAAATGGGATCATGGTTTTCGAATTTCGGGATGGCCAGAATATCAGAAACATATATAAGGATTTTGGGGAGGTATTTTTTGTGGTTTCATGAAATATATGTCTTCATATATATGCATCAGTGAAGGTTGGTGGTGTACTTTTATATGTGGGAGAATGGTACCCACATTTAAACTACTTGGAAATTTGAAAAAAATAATAAAAAATAGAAATTAATTAAAAATTAATAAATAATCTAAATGAACATATATTAGATAGTAAGAAGGATAAAAAAAATGTCACAAAACAAGATTTCTTCTTTTTTGTGAAAATTTTTACCCTTCGTTTATGATTATAAACCAATAAGCACATTTTTACCTTATCCATGGTTTATATTTTATTACTATTTTTAAAATTAATTTAACAAAAAAAATGTGGTAATTATCATGTAATATAAATTATTCTTGCTCAAAATATTTAAACATTATTATTATTTCCATTCACATAATTGTAAAAATTTTATTTTATTTTATTCCCAAAAATACGATGAGAAAGTGGGTTCTTATATGGAAAATGTTCTTATGTTAACGATGTATTTTTATGAAACTAAAATATGAAAATAATTAACATGAACTATATTTATTAAAATATACATAATTGAACATATTTTTCTTCAAAACCATATCATCATATAATTTAACATCATAATTAATATAACTAATACTAAAGATTTCAATTCAAATTATGTTCTTTCCATTATTAATCAATAAATGAACATTTTTTTCCAAAAAAATATTTAACCAAGGAAATTCTTTCTATGATGAATTGAAAACATTTTATCATTTAAAAAAATAAATATTATATAATTGGAAGAAATTAAATTTAAATTATGTTCAATATTGGAAAAAAATTCTTTTTATTGAAATACAGTTTGTAAGTATGAAATTTAATTTATTCATAAATATTTTCTAGAAAAACATTTAAATGAATTATAATTATATTTTAAAATATATATTTTTCAAATTACCTTAAATTCATTAAAAAATATTAATCTTGGTTTATTTATTGATGTAGATCAAATTTCAGTTCGAAAAGTATATTTTTGTTAAAATGATTTACAATAATTTCTAAAGGATATATTTTCATATCTAATAAATTGGTCACGAATGAATTCAAAATATATAGATACAAAAATCATATATTCATAATGTATTTATTCCAATTCATACCCTATATTCCAATGGAATGGTAATAAATATGATATTAAATAATAATATTGTAATAGTACGTCATGTTTTGTTAAATCTTTGTATAGAATGCAATGTAATATAAACAATGTGTTTCATTTAATGAATGATAATGTTAGTTTTTCATGTCAAGAATGCATACCTAAATGTTTCTTGGAACAAAAAAATAATGTAATGAGTAAATGGATTTAAAAAAATGTTTTTTAATAACGATGGGTGTTTCAACATAACCAGATCCCACTACAAGTATAATCCACTTTGTTGAAGGAAGTATTAATTCTCTAGATTTCATGATTTCAGTTCAGGTGGATGACTTATAATTTCATGATAATTGGAGACTAGTTTTTGTGTTATTTCAAAATTCTATTTAGGATTCAACTTAAATAAATTCATATAATATTTCCTTCTGCACTTCTTGTATGATATGAAATGAAACAAATTATGGATTGGTAATTTTTTTAGATGTTCACTTGGGATTTGACATGGATCCAATTTAACATCCCTCAAATTTTCATTAATATTCTTACATACTATAGTTTCATTGTTTCATGGATCCACTCATACTGAAAATGGGAAACGATATTCGTCGGTAAGAAATTGTATGACGAATCTTGCAATTGTTAAAGACACCATGAAACGCAAATATATTTTTTATTCAATTACGCTAGAAACATCAATTATTCATAATAAAGTATTTAGGAATATGAAACAAATTATTCGACCATACATGATACATGCTTGTGGAGCTATAATGGGTGGGGTTCTCATAAGCTAATTCTTGAATATTTTTTTACTTCAAGATGTATTTATGGAAAAAGATATTTAGATAATAGACTACTATTTATATAAAATACATAGTTTTATATGTCAAGATACAGTAGGGTTTATTGTTTTTTATCCAATATATGATCACATGGAAGTATTTACTAATGAATAAATATTCTACATTGAGGTCTTCTGTCAAAATAATAATTCATCCTTACAATGTGTTATCATAAAAGACAATTTTTCCCCTAATGTGAAATAGATGATGCATCCATACAAAAAAAAAATTTGACGTTGAGGGAATCCATATTTTCCTTGAAGAGGTTGTAATAATATATTCATGTGAATATATATATATATATATGTCTTTACTGTTATCAATATCTTTTTTTGATATATTTTTTACCCCCTTTGATACCACATGGGGTCTATGGGGACATGCTACTACTTATATTGCAGATATACTCTCATAGTGTCTTTAATGAATGAGATATATTTAGTGATGACCGAGAAATAAATTATGAGGTACCCCTTTGTGAAATAAAACTAATAAGTTTGGTGGTTTTCATTTGTGATGTTTTAAAATATACAACTCCAAACTCACCGTCCTCTGTTCCATTAGCATCAACTACAATTATGGGCACGTTATTAGAAAAGAATAGAAAAATAATGTTCACAATTTCTAGAAGGCTATCACACATAATAATGGTGTATGGGAGACTAATTATTTTAACTTATTTAAAATAAAATTTTCATCTTATATAAATATGTTAAAAGTTTCAACCCCTTATGAAGACGAACGTCCATATGTTTTGGATAATATTAATCGGATTTATGGTTCTCCATAATAAGATTCTACACATAGAGTAATCTATAATGCAATATAAAAGGTTGATATTTCATCTTAGTCCTCCCTATGTCCTACTATTGATTCTCCAATAGTCATAACATTGACCTGACATAGGTTAACAGTCATTGATAGGAGTTTGATGATGGTACCTAATCTATTATTGATTTATCATTGATGGAGGAATCTATAGGTGACAATTTTCATTTATTCAATGTCCAAAACATATTTCTCAATTTTTATATGGTCATAAAAAATTTCATTTTCCCTACAACCATTATAGGTGTATAGAAAGCAATAAAGGTGGAAAAATATGACTGGTTCTTCGATGTCTCATGTCACAATGGTGGTTCACCAATTATCCAAAGGACATGAATGGGGATAAAAGTCCCACCAGTTATGGAACTAAGAAGTGTATGTTTCCAGTATTGAAAATTTAAATTAATTTTCTATAATCATCATATTATTCACAAACTAAATGATAATTTATTATTACTATCATTATAGTACCATCACCTAGAGGAATGTAAATTATTGATATATATTCTATTGAATTCCCAACAAACAATTCTACAAATACAAGGGTCGAATCTATTCTTTACCAATAAAGGGATTTGAGTATGAGTCTAACAACCAATGATTTAGTCCTAAAATATAATCATATTTTTGTTGCTCTTGAGTTCATGCTTAGAGTTAGAAACACAACATTAAATAATCTTTCCAAAAGTGTGGTTTTATACTTGGATGCAATCCTAGGAGGGGACTTTGGAGGAGATGATGGACTGATTTCATCATCTCAAAAATTTGTTTACAACCAGCAGCTTTAGTGGATTTGACTATACAGATCTACATTCAAGGGTAAAAGGAATTTATTTTCTTGATAGAATAGATAGGGCCTTGAACTACCAGAGTTAGTGTTGGATGCTTCATCTTCAATAAAAAAAATGTTTGGATGATTCCCCCAAAAAATATTCCCATCAAATAATGGAGGCAATGGCTTACCAAAAACACTATCAGTATTATGAAGGTTGATAATGTCCAATTTCATTTTAAAATATATTAAATTTAGAAGTATCAATATTAGTTTCATAATTTGCAACATAATTCTAGGAAAAATATGTCAGAGTAACAAGGAATCGATGACCTCATGGAAATTGAAAACCATCATGATGTCACTAGGGTGGAAGCATTAATGCTAATTTCAGTTGTGAAAATAAAATCAGTTTGTCAGTTTCTCTTATCCATATATTCCCCATTGTAGATGTATACAGAACAAAATAATTATCCTATTAAAATTTATTAATGTGACTTTTCATTTATGGGCCTTAGTTTTTATGAGGATTCACATGGGAGACTATAGGATGTACTGATTCTTC
Organism: Viscum album; assembly: GCA_963277665.1. NCBI lineage: Eukaryota > Viridiplantae > Streptophyta > Magnoliopsida > Santalales > Viscaceae > Viscum > Viscum album. The sequence continues at coordinate 194,811,011 of OY728121.1, read as the reverse complement.
CCTCCCTTATACATTATTAACTATTAAATATTAAAATAATTAAATTTTTTCCATGTGTTTAATTTACTCATCATCTTCATGGAAATTATGGGAAATGAAATCATATTTACTATAAAAGAAATATATAATTTTTATAATAACATGTGAAACAAAATGTATAAATTAGAATTTTAAATGATAACTGACTTCTCTTAATAATTACCCATCAATGGTTGAAGACATATGAATATTCATTGATGTATCTACTCATGTATTCCTAGGAAGACCCTTTTCAAAAGTTTAATTTGGTTTAATATATCATGGATGGAGAGTCCTAAAATATTTTAATAGTGTAGTGGACTTGGTGATCGTAAAATTTTCTTTATAAGGGATAGACAATGATCTCCACAAGAATATAATAATTTAATAAAAATCCAATACATTTTCCTTTATATTATGTTGATAATTATTAGTGGGAGTGGAATTGAATTTTTCTCTAGATTCCATTTATGGTTATCAAACCTGAAATATTCCATTTATTTTAAATTTTATAAATGATAAATATGTCCTTTATCACACAATATTCATAAAAAATGAGCAGAAAATTGACATTTTCATGACTTCCATTGTGGGTTTTCATCCTATAAATAATTGTGTCAATTTAGATGTGATATTTAAACACATTAAAAAAATTTAATTAATTTTGGGATTAAAGCTTTAATCATTTTTTCATTAGAATATGGTCGTTATAAACAGACAGAATATTAGTACTGTTAATAGTTTTCTTTCTCCAACCTCTAATTTATTGTGGTTTACAGTCTTATATCATAGAACATAAATAAATGTTGTTTATTTTCATATAGAACACGAATAATGTATTTTGTTTATTTATTTCTATATCAGTCCATATATTTATTTATTTTAGGTATTTCTATATCAATCATCATATTTGTACGGTTTAGTGTCGTCATTATCAAAGAATTTTTTATTTTGTTTAGGGTCTTCTGTCATTGATATTATGCCACAAGAATTGATAGATAGTTTTTAATGAGGGAAGTGGGAACCCTAAATCCTTGTTGGAATATTAAATAATTTATATCCAAGAAGTCTTTTCATGGCCTGAATTTTGAATTAATATTCTAATGAGTTAATGTTAATGAATTGTCATTAACCCATTTTTTATTGAAAAATATGTCACGGAAGAAAATAAATTATGGGTTATTACACCCTACATCATAACAGTCATCTTGTTTGATATATGGTGGTTTATTATTAGGTAAACCAAATCCACATTGATAGTTGGAATACATGTTTTGTAAGACATAACCGAATAGTATCAACCAATGGATACAAGAAGTGGAATTCACACTGAGAATGATCATAAAAATTATGAGATTTTGAGTTCCCCCATGATGATGTAGTGGATCATGATGATATGAGGACGTTTACTATGAGGAATATAGACCATATATTAATATCTTAAAGGACCTTATGCATGATCCCATAGAGTTACATGCATGTTCATGTTGTGGGGTCAACACTTTCTTCCATGTATTTGAAATTATTTGTTAGTATTCAAATATTTAGATGATGTTGAGTTATTTGAATAAAATTATTTTACATGATTCATTCTTTCACCATAGTTTAGTTTTATTCGTATTGGGGAATATTGGTCCCAACATTATGTTCTTTTGGATGAAATGGTGTGTTCTGTCAAAATGTTTGGGAATGTAATATCTGATTCTTTCATTGGGAATGAGTACAATTCATAGTGATGTGATTTCAATGATTTAAAATTCATTTGAATAGTTTGTTTATTGGGATTGTTATTCGTGGTCTATTTATACTACGTAAAATAAAAAAGGGGTTTACTAGATAATGGTTGAACATTACTATTGGGTGAAACTTTTATTTCATAAAAACCCACTTAAATGACACATTTAGTTAAAGGAGACCATTCATAGAATACCACAACAACCACTAGTTACATGTCTCATGGTTTTGAGTTATTCCACAACAAATCCTAGTCATTCCACTTTAGGTAAATTAGCCCCTATTATATATACAATTTGGAGAACAAATAAATTTATCTTGATTACATGGGGTCCCCAGAGAAGTGTATCAACTGAAGGAGATGGAGAGTATCAGCTTAGAATTCAGAGACATGATGGTTGTTGGTGGATAAATTAATAATTATTATTAGTTCAGTAACTCTAAAACTTGTTTTCCCACCGTGGGGCCATGTAATAATGCAGAGGGGATAACAAAAATCATTACTATATCATTTTCCTAGACCCAGATGTCAAAAAATAATGGCTTTAAGTATACAAGGGTCACCAAATCCGAACAATGAGCACTATTCTATTTTTATTAATGAATAATATTTTGGGTAAAAACTATGTTTTCTGAGAATAGAGACTAGGTACATACATTTTTCATAGAATTCACAATTCTGGATTAAATCCTAATAGGTTTTAGGAATCATTCACTAGCTATTTATTGTGTTATATTGGTACTAAGAAATTCTAATGTGTATGTTCAAATTGCATTGAAAATGATCATGAAATTTATGTTATTATTACAAATGGAATTGAAATTAGGATAGTGTTATAACTCGATGTTGCATACATCACAAACTATTGCACTATTAAAAGAGAAGTGTACCATTGATGCTTGGGTTGTTACATTATTCCCTCCTTCAAGTAATTTTGTCCTCGAAATTTATAAAATACTAATGCATAAAAAGATTCACGAGTTTCTTCATCATAAGTTTCTCAGGTTTCCATTTTGCCTCTTCCATTTTATGGTTTATACAAATAACTTTTAGCAGACAAGTCGTCCTGTTTCTCAAAACTTGTTCTCTAGTATCAAGAATCCTAATAGGCTCCTCACAATAAGACATATTGGGTTATAGTTTTATTTCGTCATATGTGAGTACATGTGTGGCACCAGGAAAGTATTTTCTCAACAGTGATACATGGGACACATCATGAACTTTGAATTGACATGGCGGCATTGCCAAATGGAAAGGTACAACTTCAATTCATTATAGAATTTAAGAATGTCTATTGTACATTGGACTTAATTTACCCTTCGTTCCGAAATTTATAACACCATTTCATGCATATAACATTATGAAAACATGATCACCTACATGAAATTAAAAATCCTTCTTTCTGTTGTCGAAATAGCACCACTACTAAAAAAACCACCATTAGCGACCGCCAATGGCGGTCGCTATAGGGCTCTAGCGGCCGCCCAGCGACTACCATTGGCGGTCGCTATAGCCTCGTTGCTAGAGGCCTATAGCGACCGCCAATGGCGCTCGCAATAGTGAATTTTTTAAAAAAAAATGTCCACTGAAATAAATAAATATATATATATATATATATATATTAAAAAAAAATATTCTCATATATACTATTAAATACAATATTTTAAATATATATACATATATATATAATATATTTTAAATATTTTAATTTATATAATATTAAATATATGTATTATATCGAATCATTGTGCTATAATAATTTAAAACCCCCGATTTAAGAAATGCTACCATTTCAGGTTTTTCGGAGCACGTTTGCTCCGAATTCGACCGCCGCACGCCGTTTTGGTGTTTTATGACTCCGGAAACGCGTTTCCAGCCGCCGCGGTCAAACGGAACCTCCGATTGACGTACCGTCTCTCCGACCATTTCACAATTCATGCAACGGATGTTGTCGTGCGGTTTCGTGGCATTCGGAGGTCGTTCGGGTAGTTTTGACCCCCCAACGCGCCATTTCAGCGCGCACCGAGCTGCTGAAAACGACACATTCGGTCGTGCGGTGTGCACTGCATGTCCGATGGACGTTTTCCTACTCCTACATCTCAGAAATAATATTCCTATCATTCTCGTGCGGTTTCAGGTTTTTCGGAGCACGTTTGCTTCGAAATCGACCGCCGCACGTCGTTTTGGTGTTTTATGACTCCGGAAACGCTTTTCCAGCGGCAGCGGTCAAACGACACCTCCGATTGACGTGCCGTCTGTCCGACCATTTCACAATTCACACAACGGATGTTGTCGTGCAGTTTCGTGGAATTCAGAGGTCGTTTGGGTGGTTTTGACCCCCCAATGCAACATTTCAGTGCGGGTCGAGCTGTTGAAAATGACGCATTCGGTCGTGCCGCGCGCACCGCAAGTCCGATTGATGTTTCGCCTCCTCCTGCATCTCAGGAATAATATTCTTATTGTTCTCGTGTGGTTTCAGGTCGTTCGGAGAACGTTTTCTACTAATTCGACCGTCGCACGACGTTTTGGTGTTTTATGACTCCGGAAACGCGTTTCCGGCCGCCGCGGTCAAACGACACTTCTGATTGACGTGCCTCCTGTCCGACCATTTCACAATTCACGCAACAGATGTTGTCGTGCGGTTTCATGGCATTCAGAGGTTGTTCGGGTGGTTTTGACCCCCCAACGCGCCATTTCAGCGCGCACTGAGCTGCTGCAAACGACGCATTCGGTCGTGCCGCACGCACCACACGTCTGATGGATGTGCGCCTCCTCCTGCATCTCGGGAATAATATTCCTATCGTTCTCGTGCGGTTTCAGGTTTTCGGAGCACGTTTTCTCTGAATTGGACCGCCACACACCGTTTTGGTGTTTTATGGCTCTGGAAACGCGTTTTCGGCCGCCGCGGTCAAACGGCACCTCCGATTGACGTGCCGTCTGCCCATCCATTTCACAATTCATGCAACGGATGTTTTCGTGCGGTTTCGTGGCATTCAGAGGTCGTTCGGGTGGTTTAACCCCCCAACGCGCCATTTCAGTGCACGCCGAGCTGCTGAAAATGACGCATTTGGTCGTGACGCGCGCACCACACGTCCGATGGACGTGCTGCCTCCTCCTGCATCTCAAGAATAGTATTCCTATCATTCTCATGCGGTTTCAGGTCATTCGGAGCACGTTTGATCCGAATTCGACCGCCACACGCCGTTTTGGTGTTTTCTGACTCTAGAAACGCGTTTCCGGCCGCCGCGGTCAAACGACACCTTCGATTGACGTGTCGTCTATCCGACCATTTCACTATTCACTCAAAGGATGTTTTCGTGCGGTTTCGTGTCATTCAAAGGTCGTTCGGGTGATTTTGACCCCACAACGCGCCATTTCAGCGCGCACTGAGCTGCTGAAAATGACGCATTCGGTCGTGTCGCGTGCACCGCACGTCCGATGGACGTGCCGCCTCCTCCTGCATCTCAGGAATAATATTCCTATAGTTCTCGTGCGGTTTCAGGTTTTTTGGAGCACGTTTGCTCTGAATTGGACAGCCGCACGCCGTTTTGGTGTTTTATGGCTCCGGAAACACGTTTCCGGCCGCCGCGGTCAAATAGAACCTCCGATTGACGTGTCGTCTGCCCATCCATATCACAATTCACGCAACGGATGTTGTCGTGCGGTTTCATGGCATTCGGAGGTCGTTTGGGTGGTTTTGACCCCCCAACGCGCCATTTCAGCGCACGCCGAGCTGCTGAAAACGATGCATTCGGTCGTGCCCTGCGCACCGCACGTCCGATGGACGTCCCGCCTCCTCCTGCATCTCAGAAATAATATTTCTATCGTTCTCGTGCGGTTTCAGGTCGTTCGGAGAACGTTTGCTCTGAATTCGACCGCCGCACGCCGTTTTGGTGTTTTATGACTCTGAAAACGCGTTTCCGGCCGCCGCGGTCAAACAGCACCTCTGATTGACATGCTGTCTGCCCGACCATTTCACAATTCACGCAACGGATGTTTTCGTGCAGTTTCGTGGCATTCATAGGTCGTTTGGGTGGTTTTGACCCCCCAACGCGTCATTTCAGCACGCGCCGAGCTGCTGAAAACGACGCATTCGGTCGTGCCGTGCGCACCGCATGTCCGATGGATGTGCCACCTCCTCCTGCATCTCAGGAAGAATATTCCTATCGTTCTCATGCGGTTTCAGGTCGTTTGAAGAAAGTTTGTTCCGAATTCGTCCGCCGCACGCCGTTTTGGAGTTTTATGACTCCAAAAACGCGTTTCCGGCCGCCACTGTCAAATGGAACCTCCGATTGACATGTCGTTTGCCCGAACATTTCACAATTCACGCAACGGATGTTTTCGTGCGGTTTCGTGACATTCGGAGGTCATTCGGGTGGTTTTGACCCCCCAATGCGCCATTTCACCGCGTGCCGAGCTGCTGAAAACGATACATTCGGACATGCTGCATGCACCGCATGTCCGATGGACGTGCCGCCTCCCTTCGCATCTCAGTAATAATATTTCTATCATTCTCGGGCAGTTTTAGGTCATTCGGAGCACGTTTGCTCCGAATTGGACCGCTGCACGCCGTTTTGGTGTTTTATGGCGCCGGAAACGCGTTTCGGGCCACCACGGTCAAACGACACCTCCGAATGACGTTCCGTCTGGCCGACCATTTTAGAATTCAGGCACCGGGAGTTGTTGTACGGTTTCGTGGTATTCAGACATCATTGGGGTGGTTTTGACCACCCAACGCGTCATTTCAGCGCGCGCCGCTATGTTGAAAACGTCACATTCGGTCGTGCCGCGTGCACTGCATGTCCGATGGACATTCCACCTCCTCCTGAATCTCAGGAATAATATTTCTATTGTTCTCGTGCGGTTTCAGGTCGTTCGGAGCACGTTTGCTCCGAATTGGACCGCGACACGCCGTTTTGGTGTTTTAGGGCGCCAGAAATGCGTATCCGGTCACCGCGGTCAAAAAGAACCTCTGAATGACGTGTCGTCTGGTCGACCATTTCACAATTCATGCACCGGCTATTTTCGTACGGTTTCGTGGCATTCGGAGGTCGTTCGGGTGGTTTTGACCCCCCAACGCGGCATTTCAGCGCGCACCGTGCTGCTGAAAACGACACATTCGGTCGTGCCGCGCGCACCGCATGTCCAATGGATATGCCGCCTCCTCTTGCATCTTAGGAATAATATTTATATCGTTCTCGTGCGGTTTCAGGTCGTTCGGAGCACGTTTTCTCCAAATTGGACCGTCGCACGCCGTTTTGGTGTTTTTTGGCGCCAGAAATGTGTTTCCGGCCGCCGCGGTTAAACGGAACCTCTGATTGACGTGACGTCTATCCGACCATTTCTCAATTCATGCAATGGATGTTGTCGTGCGGTTTCGTGGCATTCGGAGGTCGTTCAGGTGGTTTTGACCCCCCGACGCTGCATTTCAGCGCGCGCCGAGATGCTCAAAACGACGCATTCGGTCGTGGCGCGCGCACCGCACGTCCGATGGACGTGCTGCCCTCTCCTGCATCTCAGGAATAATATTTCTATCGTTCTCGTGCGGTTTCAGGTCATTCGGAGTACGTTTGCTCCGAATTGGACCGCTGCACGCCATTTTGGTGTTTTATGGCGCTGGAAACGCGTTTTCGGCCGCCGCGGTCAAACGGATCCTCTGAATGACGTGCCGTCTGGCTGACCATTTCACAATTCACGCACCGGCTGTTTTTGTACGGTTTCGTGGCATTCGAAGGTCGTACGGGTGGTTTTGACCACCCAACGTGGCATTTCAGTGCGCGTCGCGCTGCTGAAAACGACGCATTCTGTCGTGTCGCGCGCACCGCATGTCTGATGGATGTGCCACCTCCTCCTGCATCTCAGGAATAATATTTCTATAGTTCTCGTGCGGTTTTAGGTCATTCGGAGCTCTATTTCTCTGAATTCGTCCGCCGCATGCCGTTTTTGTTTTATGACTCCGGAAACGCGTTTCTGGCCACCGCGGACAAACGACACCTCCGATTGACGTTCCGTCTACCCGACCATTTCACAATTCACGCAACGGATGTTTTCGTGCGGTTTCGTGACATTCAGAGGTCGTTCGGGTGGATTCCCCCCCCCCCCAACGCGCCATTTCAGCACGTGCCGAGCTGCTGAAAATGACACATTCGAACGTGCCGCCTCCCCCTGCATTTCAGGAATAATATTTCTATCGTTCTGGTGCGGTTTCAGGTCGTTCGGGGCACGTTTGCTCTGAATTGGACCATCGCACTCCATTTTGGTATTTTATGGCGCCAGAAACGCGTTTCCGGCCGCTGTGGTCAAACGTCACCTCTGAATGACGTGCCGTCTAGCCGACCATTTCAGAATTCACGCATTGGCTGTTGTCGTACGGTTTCGTGGAATTCGGACGTCGTTCGGGTGGTTTTGACCACCCAATGCGGCATTTCAGCGCGCGCCGCGCTGCTGAAAACGACACATTCGGTCGTCCTGCGCACACCGCACATCCGATGGACGTGCCGCCTCCTCCTGCATCTCAGTAATAATATTTTTATCGTTCTTGTGCGGTTTCAGGTTGTTCGGAGCACTTTTGCTCCGAATTGGACTGCCGCACGCCGTTTTGGTGTTTTATGGCGCCAGAAACGCATTTCCGGCCGCCGCGGTCAAACGGCGCCTCCGAATGACGTGTCGTCTGGCCGACCATTTCACAATTCACACACCGGCGGTTTTCGTACGGTTTCGTGGCATTCAGAGGTCGTTCGGGTGGTGCGGGGGTGCGGGAGCTGTTCGGGGGTGCGGGGGGGCTGTACGGCGGGGGGTGTACGGGGGGTTGTAAGGGGTGCGGGGGCTGTACGGGGGTGCGGGGGGGGGGGGGTGTTCGGGGGTGTGGGGGGCTGTATGGGGGTGAGGGGGGGCTGTACGAAGGTTCGGGGGGGCTGTCCGGGGGTGCGGGGGGCTGTACGGGGGTGTGGGGGGTTGTCCGGGGGTGCGGGGTCTGTACGGGGGTGTCGGGGGGGCAGTACGGGGGTGAGGGGGGCTGTACGGGGGGTGCAGGGGTGGATGTACGGGTGTGTGGGGGGCTGTACGGGGGTGTGGGGGGCTGTACGTGGGTGCGAGGGGGGCTATAATGGGGGGGGGTTGTACAGTTGTGTGGGGGGCTGTTCGGGGGTGCGGTGGGGCTGTACGGGGGTGCGGGGGTTAGAGTTTTTAAATGCACACCTTAGATAATATTAGCTATCATATAATAAACAAGAAAAGAAATAAATTATAAGTACACAACCTTCTAATTTAAATTAAATGAATAAATACAGTACATCAATGTCAACCCCACCAGTAAAAACAAAAAACATATCTCGTGAATATATGATGCTCCACGCATTGTCATCAATGCTACCTCCTTCTAGTGGGCTAGGGGCCTACAACAAATAATCATTATAAATATTTTAATAACAAAAATAATTTAAATTAAATAAATAAATACAGTATATACCTGCGTCGTATGATCCCCTGCACCATCAACTCGACGCACATATTCCCGCAGTGCTCTAACCTCAGCTATCAATTGCGCATTTGCCTCCTCGGAAGCGTGCAGCCGTGCCTCAAAATCTGACATCTGCTGTGTCATATGAGCAACATCAGGACCGAAAACCGCAGCGCGTGAAACTACAGAATGAGGAATCCCTGCTCCATAGGTCAAACTATAGCCATGCCCATCCCGACCGATAATACGATGAAAGATCTCATCCCGTCGCATGGGAAGCTGTCACTGGTCTTCTGGCAGATGTTCTAACTAAGCTTCAAATTGAGCCTGTGAAATATTTAAATATATATAAATATATATATATATGTTAATATATAGATTTATGTAATTATTGGTAAGTATAGACACTTACTATCAATGCTAAAACCTCTGGATCATTGCGATCACGAGTCCTCATCCACACCGACATTTTATCAGTTGTTGCACCTTTCTCTCTCAAATGTATATTAAAAGAATATAAACACAAAACCATATTAATTAATAAATTAAAAAATGAATAATATATAACTCATGTCAGATCTGAGACACGTGACGAGTCCAGGGCCTGTGAGGTGGTCCCTACAACGCTCGATTTCAGAATGGCGTGTTGACACCTCCTACATTCAATTCATTCAAATTTCAAACAAATCACATATTCTTGAAAATATATATACACCAAAATAATTAATATACAAACCGTAACACCCTCAGTAGACCAATATGAAACCATGTCACGCCACTGAGCCGGGAGGACACCTCTCGGGTCTTTTTCCAAAATGTCTAGGGCACCCACATTTGGTACCCAGTGGTCCCTCTTAACTTTTCCTTTATAATCTTTCCACATCTTATGGAATTTTCTCATACACACGGGCCGGAACTCTTCAGGGCATACTTTCAAATTTTGCTGTAAAGAAAATAATCAAACATATTAGTATTCTTTATACATAGAAAATAAAGTAAAATGATTTTCTTACCTAAACCTCCCTCCATAGACGATGTAATGTGCCCTGAGGGATTGAAGCCCAGTCACGCATGGTCAATGGAAATCGATGTGGGTCATGTATGATATGACCCAGCTGACGAATAAATTCCGGGGCATTCGGTCCCACAGGTTGAAAAACCTCATCAAATTAAACATCTATTGTTGTGTCGGAATTCCATGATAATATGCCATGACCAGGGCCTCTCCTACGAGAGGAAGAAGCAGCCGAGTCTGATCCTGTTGAAAACAATTTTATATATAAATTGAAAAATGTTATATATATATATATATATGTAAATTAATTAAAAAATATAGACAATGACATTCAAACATACCTCGACCCTGAGACGTAGATGCCTCAGATGGATGATGTGGATCTTCTGCCTCTTCCCCTGACATGTCTGCAGTCATAAAAAACATCAGTAATGAGTCCAAAGTGTTTAAAAGATAAATTGGATTGTTCTTAAAAAATAAAACTTGTACAACTGTTAATCAAACAAAAAATAGATTGAATAATTAGTTGTGAATGAATTTTAAAAAATCAGAAAGTTAAAAAAACATATATAAAAATTATGTACAAAACCAGTCAATGCATAGCCAAATTTCAGATAGAACTAATAAAAATTCAAGCAGCACATGAATCAGATGAAAAATACCTCAAAGGGATGATACACCGACCATAACATCAATAAATTAAGAGTCAAAACAACCTAATAATGTAACTAAAAGCCCATGATACCTGCTTGAGCTACAAACCTGAAAGGGAGGGGAGCCGAAGGCGGTGCAGCGAGAGAGAGGAGGAAGTGAAGGGGAACCGGAGCCAAAGGAGGTGTAGCAAGGGAGGGGATGGGTGGCGGCAGCGGTGGGGTGCTGGAGGAGAGGAAACGGTGAGGCGACGAGGGACGGGCACCGAGGGGGGGGGGGGGCTGTCCGGGGTCGGGGGGGACTGTCTGGGGTGTCGAAGTCGTCCTGGGTGGGGGGGAGGGCTGAGGGGGCGGAGGGCAGATGGCGAAGGCCAGAGGGCGGAGGGCGTGCGGCGGGGGAGGTCGGGCGGCGGGGGAGGCCGGGTGGCGGGGGAGGCCGGGAGGCGGGGGGAGGGCAGCATCGGGGGGGGGGGGGTGTGGAGGCCGGGGGGCGGTGGAGGCTGGGGGGCGGGGAGGCCGGGTGGCGGGGGAGGCCGGGCGGGGGGGGGGGGGGGGGGGGGAGGGCGGTGTCCGGGGGGGGGGGGGGTAACGGGGGGAGGGAGCAGGGTTCGATCGAGAGGGGGGCTCGGGGGGGGGGGGGGGGGCTCAGGGTGGGAAAGGCTCAGGTTTTTTTATCAAGGCCAGCGACCGCCAATGGCGGTCGACCGATTCTAGGGGGATTCAATGCCCCCTTTTCTAGTAGTGCACATTTTCCATCATTAAGATTCTTTGATGTGTGTTTGGATAATCTTTACCTTTTCTATTGTCTCCTCAACATGTTCGGGGCCTAAAATTTTTCATTCACCCACATCATCCCAACAAGTTGGAGTGTGACATCTCTTTCCATATAATACTTAATATTGTTCCATTTGAATATTTGATTGGATGCTATTCTTATATTAAAATTATTCTAGAGGTAAATACTGATCCCACATACCTTGAATGTCATGTGAGCACGATCTCAACATATCTTGAAAGGTGTGCATAGTGATTTCAAATTTTCTATCAGTTTGAGGGATGTCAGACGTTCTATAAGTGATGTTCATTATCTAGGGATTTCGGAATACTTTTAGATAATTTTAATGTGAAATGGGGATCAGGATGAGGAAAAATTGATTGGGGTACTCCATGATGTCATGAAACGTTTTTTACTTATAGGCCTGATAATCGCTCATGTGGTGAATATTCTCTTAGAGTAAGATTATTTTAGGACTTGGTAAGATGATCCACATGACCCATTTTAAAGCATTACATCTAGGAGTCTCTGATATCATGTTGACAAATTACATCATAATAACATCCCATTTCCACTCAGGTATGAGAAGAGGTTGCATGAATCACCCATGATGTTGTTTTTAATCCTTAACCTATTGAAAACTCGTACATCTTAACACAAAATCAGTAATCTCCCTCTTCATGTTGTCCCACAAAAAATGTTCCATCTAATATCTATACATTTTATTCCAACCAGGGTGTATAGAGAAATTGGATCTATGAGAATCATCCAACAATTCCATTTTTAGATCAGGTATATCGTGAAAACAAACCCTGATTCAAAATTTATAATTTCCATCATAATATACGATGTCAATAAATCTCCCATAATTCAAAGCTTTAATTTTCTTTTGAAACTCCACATCATCTGTTTGAGAACTTTATATCCATTCTAGTAAAGATAGTTTGGAATCCATTAGAGAAAAGAATGAATGTTTCGCCTTCCATGAGTATTCCCATATCCATATTACTATATCCATTAACATAGGATCCCTATCAACTCTCATTATTTTAGAACTCCATGACCCTTTCGGCTTAAAGAATATGCCAAAAAATTTACCTTCCACAGGTGGTAGTGTATAGTGCATTGATAATAATTGTATAGATGATGCTATATTCATTGCCTCATGTTGACTTATTTCTGCGAGAAAATATACTTCTAAGTCTTTTGATCTTTATAGATCTCACATTTTTCACCATAGAGATAATGTTTCCATATCTTCAATGAAATGATTGCAGCTTCTAACTCAATATCAAGGGTGGGATTATTTTTTTCATGAGTCTATAGATTTTTTGATGCATAGGAAATAACTCTATCATTCTTCATAAGGACACTACCAAGAAATTCATTTTAATCATCACTATAAATAACAGAAATATCATTCCCAGATGGTAGCGTCAAGATAGGATCACTAACTAATATTCTCTTTAGTTTTTCAAAATATTCATTACACATTTTTTTCCAAACAAATTTATCCCCTTTACATGTGAGGTTTGTTAACGGGTTAGCCAAGAAGGCAATATTCTAGATGAAATGTCGATAATAACCTACTAAACCTATAAAACTATGTACCGTAGTTATACTAATCGGTGTAGGAAATTATTGTATTGATCTTTTATTAGAATTACCAATAGGGATTCCATCTATAGAGGCAATATTGCGATGAAAAGAAATCTCCTGAAGTATTAATTCTCAATTTCTAATCATACCATACAATTCATTTATTCTTTGGGTTTTTAGGATAATGCGAAAGTGATTTACATGACCTTCCTTGATATTTGATTATACTAAGATATGCTCAATAAATACCACTACAAATTCATCTTGATATTCTAGGAAAAAACTATTCACTGATCCACGAATGCGGATTGGGCATTATTCTGTCCAAAAGGTATTACAATAAACTCTTAATGACCACACATGATACGAAATACATTCTTCAGAATATACTCCATCTTTATGAAAAACTGAAGATATCCATTTCCATGGTCAATCATTGAAAAATATTAAGCTCCATGAAGTTGATCAAATAAATCATCAATGCGAGTTAGGGGATACTTCCTCTTTATTATTATCACATTGATCTTCTTGTACTCAATGTACAGCCTCGAAGATCCATCATTATTCTTATAAAAGGGATCATGGGATCACCATGGAGAAACAATATGGTGAATAAGTCATTTATTTCCCAATTCAACTAGTTGATTATTTAGTTCCACTAATTCCAAAGTGGTCATTCGATAAGGGGTCTCTTATATGGTCCTTGAACTAGATATAAAATTAATGGAAAATTCAATTTATCATTCTGGATGATGTCCATGTAAATACTCTAGAAACATATCAACATATTCATTCACAATAGGTAAATCCTATATTTGAACATTCCTTTCCTCACACATAGTTATTTAACTCTCTTCCTCCCCAATAATTGAATTTAGTAGAGCTACTGGGGGTGGATCAAGATCACAATCATTTGATGTTGTTTGGACTCTAATGATATGGGATTCCTTATCATCATCATAAATTTTAAAAGATAAATCAAATAATTCCATTTACTTATACACATGGATATTCTACTAGTTGAATAATCACATTTAATATAAATATATAATTTCATAATTGTGGAATTCATAACATCGGACATCATAACCAAATGGTGAAAGCCTCGTTCAAAAACTATAAATAAGATTTTGTCAAGGCCTTGTTCCAAGACACAAGATTTTCTTATGAGACTTACCGATTCATCAAGGGGTTATTGAAAGCATCATCCATCCCTTACTAATTCCAATTCATTCCTCATATGAACAATTGGAAACATAATATAAACATTCATTTTAAAAATTGCATAAGAAATGTAAATACTTTAACCATAAACCATTACTGGTTTTTAAAATAGAACATCCACAGTAAAACATATAACAAAACATTCAATACAATATAAAATTATGTATCATTGTTTATTAACAACAAACATATGTAAAATCCAACGAAGGATGTGGACATATATGAAGTCAATCCATATACTTTTTTAGTGAACTATCTATTTCTATTTTGAAATCATATAAATATAAATCAAAATTTTATTTTAAAAATATTTTTATAAGATTTTAAGGAAAGCTTCAAACATGTAATAATAGTGGAAAATAACCTCAACCACTATATAATATTAAAAATACACTCTTTCCATAATTTTTTAAAAAGGTCATTAAGTACCTTGTTTTGAAAACAAACGAACGATTCCATTCAAAACATTTTTTAAAATTTCAAAAAAATGTATTAAATTATTTAAACCATAGTCTTTGAAATAGTAAAGAAAATTGAATTAAATTATTTGAAAACCCAGATAAGGATGATAAAGAAGCCCCAATAGATAGTTACATATAAACAACCTCAGTTAATAAATATATTTTAGATATAATAATTACCTTCTACTTTTAATCGGTCTATAGTAGGATAAGCATCTGAATAATGGTGAAATCATAGTTATTAGGCCATAAAAGAACCACATACCTAAATATGATATCATATATGATCTCCTAATATTTTTCTAATAATGATATTTTAGTAGTTTCATTGTTTTGTGTGACTAATGATTCATTTTTGTTTATAGGTTTTGTTACTTAAGTCGTTTTGTTATGTATATGGTGTATTTGATTCATATACAGAATGATATTATGTTCTTAAACATAATTTTAAATCATAAAATGATTATTATTATTGAATGGTTATGATGGAAAATGAAATCATATCACATCGTGGAGACAATAAGCCGTACGTACGCACAAGCGACAATATCGTTCTATTAGTGGAGAAATCGAATGTAATTGGATGGTATATTATATATAATTAACAATTAACATGTTTAATTTATTATTTACATCTATTAATCTCATTATTATACCCATCCAAATAATGAAATATTGAATAAATAAATATTATATAATTTAATAAAATATTATTTATTTTAAAAAACTCATTTATGTCAATTTTGAGACTATTTTGTGTACGGTTTTTTTGGAAGTCACAAAAACCGGATTTCTTCAAATAAATATATTGAATCTACTATAAAACCTCATTTTCAACTATAAAATTCACGTAGTGCATTAAAAGTCTCAATTTACATTGGTTTTAATATTCATAACATAAATTACTTTAGACTTTAATTAATAATGTAATTACTACATCATCGTTGTGTCATAAATAAATTTAATTATTTAATGCCAAAAAATTATAAATAAAATACCAAGATGTAGTAAATATATTTTTTATTTCTATTTAATATTTGTAGTCGAATTTATCTTATGTGTAACCCTATATTTAAAATGTTTTATTAATGAAACATTAAATTTTACACTTTTAACTCTTCCTTAAATAAATATAATAAATGTACTAATCTAGTCCATGTGGAAAAAAAGAATCATATCTTCATCCTAATGAATATTTTCGTTGAAATAAACTTATCCAAGAGAATTAGGATATGTTTTAGAGTAATTATGATATAATTTTTACTATTAATTACCCTATTTACTTTTAACCGTGGTAAATAAAATTAAAAATTACAACACAGAAAAATTATTTTCATCATATTGAACCACTTATTACGTACTAATGTCAACCGTGTATCTAGGATTTATTGAAAATAAATTCATAGAAGTGGTAATTTTACGTTTTTTTTCAAATTTTCAATTGTGCATAGAAGGTGGGTAAATGATGTAGAATAGTCAATAAAATTTTATATATGTATTCTTATTATAAAATTACTGGTATGAATTGTATTGAACTTGTATATGTATTATGTATATATTTTTACTTAAAATAAATTTAAATAAAATAAAAATTTATTTAAAAAAAATCATGGTTTAAACAATAACGTAATGTTTTTCACTATTCATCAAAAATTGAAAGTTTACTGAAAAATATAAAAACCTAAAACTAAGATAATATTGATATTCATTATTGAAAAATTATGTCCTTTATGAATAATATAATTTATAAAATTTTAAAAACTGGGTATTACTCTTCATAATTGCTAGTTTGATTTGTCGTAGTGTGATAAAACTCAAATTTTTGTACACACAAGCTATTGCATTATTCAAATAGGAGCGTACCATGGAAGCTTGGGGTGTAACAAAGACATATATTAAATCCTATCTAATTAATAAATTTATAGTACTATTGATATTTTATTAAATTTAAAATAAATTGGCCTTTATTTATTAAATGCATCAATAAAATGATTTAAATTATATTAAAAATATAGAAATTATATTTAAAATTCATGTAGATAAAAATATAATTTAAATGATATAATTTTCATTGTGGAATAATTGAAGGAATTTTTTGACATGCGTGTTATTAATAATTTTTTGAAGTCACTATAGTTGTGTAACTCTTGCTGTGGAAAAAATTCATATGATTAATAATTAGTGAAATGTAGTATGTTATATAAACTCTTTATAATATAAACCAATGTATGAATAAATATGTTTCTGTAGAATCGGTATAAGAGAAGTGGACCATGTCAATAAAATATGGATAGACATCCTATTATTTTCATCATGTAATAATATACCAATTATGTAAATCTATTGATTTAGATTAAATTAAAACGTAGACTTCTTCTTGTGTAATATTAATACCAATGGACTATGTGGTATGTATGATTGTTTTAATTAAAGATATATTTATTAGGATTAAAATATCTTTGTGTTTGATATAGTATTGGTATAAGACAATGAAACTGAACATTGTGAGATAAAATTAGGAAATCCTTAAAATAAAAATGATTAATTAAATATTTCAAGATAGATTATACATGACTAGAAAAACACATAAAATATAGTTCTGTTGGAATCATGAGTTTCATATCACCTCCAGTTATTTAACAAAAAATATTATTTCTCCATGAATATAAAATAAATAATCAAATATAGAAAACAAATTTTTTCATCCTAAAATATTATATCATTTTAGATTAATATTCAACAAAAATCAGTATTATCCACACTAAAAATGAAATTTTTAATTATATCTGTGTAATAGATATAAAATTAAATTATTTGGGTATATTAATCATAATACCTTATAATTTTCTTATAAATTTATACTATTATCTAAAAAAATATATAAAACAATTATTCAAAACCATTGGAAAAATAAAATTTTGAAATTTTGAGATCAATTTATCCTTTAGTGTAAACATGGGAGATATCAATTGATTATCATGAGAAATTTTAAGATAAGTTCAATGTTATAATAAAATTAACAAAACATAAAATGGTCAAAACAATTATTTCAATGATCATTAACACGATTAATTTAATATAACAATAAAATTTCAAAAGAAACAAATCAAAAGAGTGTTGAATAATCCTAAAAAAAATCAGGTCTCGTGTCACTCGTTCAAAATAATTAAAACCATTCATAAGTGTATCGAACCATCCATGGAATACAAACAATTTCCTTTAACAAGGTTAACATCTGAGACCATTATATCACAGTGGGTCAAATAGAAAAACTTCTTTCCATGTCCTAGTCAATCATGAATCATAATGTATTTCTCATTAGTAGATTTCACATATAAACTTCTATAGTATAGTGAATAATGAATAACAACATGTATACCATATTTATATCATTATTTATGAAATATTAATCAATTCATTTGAAGGATATATAATTATAGTACCACAAAACAGAAAATGAAAACCACACATATGTGTTTCACAAGATATATAAAAATTTATCATAAAATCATAACATAACCCATATAAAAAAGTTCTGATTCGTAAAAATTTCCTAATTTTATTACAGAATTCCCCATACAAAATAAATGTGATTTATAGTCATATAAGCATAATAATCCTAAAAATATTGAAAATTATTACAAATGGTATCATTTAATCATATCAATAATAAATCATATCTAATATCAAAATATTTCATTTAAGATAAAAATATATATAAATTATATCTAGAATATTTCATATAGAAAATACCATTTATATTTTTAAAAAACATATTTAAAATATCAATATTCAAAAAAAATTAAGGAATATTATCTATTGGAAAAAAGAATGGAAGAATTAAATGGAAACAGTAAAAAAATTATTTGATATGATAGTATAAAATTACATTCATGTAATTTATTCATAAATAATGATTTAATTCATATATTTTATGTGAAAAATGATTGTGTTGTCACCTATATTAAAAAATTATCTTTAGTGAAAAAAATGATAAAATTGATTTTTTTATAAAAAGTGATTAATGTATAAAAATAATTTTTCATAGTCAGAAAAAACATTCATAAAAACATTTTCATGAAAACATGAACCTAGAATAAAACAATTATTGACCAAATAATACAACATGGTCAGTTTTCTTTATAAATATTATTTCTATCTCTTCAGATCAAATGTGAGAAAAAAAGAAATAAAAATATCTATTATATATATAAAAACGTAGTTAAATAAATATAAATGTCATTTCTCTTATAAGTATCACATAATTTACTTTGTGGATATTCACACAAAATATATGTAGATTAAAATTGGTTAGAAAATTTAATCCAATAAATATCATTCATTATTCATCACAAGTGTTTAGTAATCCAATATAATAAATATGAGATTATTATACATGTATTTTTGAACCATATCTATATACATAATACCATTTATGATTATTTTTTAACATTGTACCTCATATAGATTATCAATTTGTTATAAAAATCATTCTTGTAGGTGATAAATACCTTATTTTTCATGCATGTATCTATTATGAAGTCTCAGTTCATGTAAATTTATAACGGCTCAATTATATTAATAAATTCAAATATAATATAAATAATATATATTTGAATAAAATATATTTTAATATTAATAAATAAAACATTGTTATAGAAAAACTAATTACACCCTGTAAGGAAACAATTGACCATACATATGAATACATGTTGTATTCATTTTTTATGAATTAAAAAGGATACAATAGAATAATAATTTAAAACTAAAGAAGTTATATCATACATATATTAAATATATCCTTATTACCATCCACATAATTTTTAAATGTGAAAAATTCCATTTTACTTTGTGGATTTTGTACTCAAGTTTCACGCATGTGTGAAATTATTGTATTCCAATGAGTGGAATGGTAAAAAGGTTAATCTCATATAATAAATCGATAATCAAAATTATATTGTTAATATAATATAAATACATTAATCTCAAAATAATAACATCCCATTAAATAATGTGAAGTGAAATTAATTTCACTTCAACAAGGAGGTAGTATTCAAGAAGTATGTGTGAGTGATTCCTTCCATTCATATTTGATGGAAAATGGGGTGGATGATGGTGGTATCATGATCATACAAATAGTGTTTATTATCAATGATACTATTTTAATATTTTAATGATGATTAAAATATATTTATAGTAATTAAAATAAGAAATAAATTTAACGAGTTTAGGTAAGACCATTACATCTTCATTTGTAGACCACAATGATATCCCTTCTTAAGGACCATTAAAATTGTCGTTAATGAGAATGTAACATTATTACTCATTTATAGATATGTTTAGAAGATAACAAGATGAGTTTTTTCTATCTATATAGCTTAATGTACTTTAATGAAAGGTATGAATCGGTGTCCATTATTCTTTGGAACGAAAACACCTATAATTACAAATAGTATTACTATTTAATTATTTATTTCTCATGGAATTTTTTCAAAATGAACATATTATTAATTAAAAAATTTATGTGTTAAAATTAACTTCAACTACTATAATTTAGATAGGTTTTTGTATCTTTCAGGCCAAATTTTTAGATAAACCCCTTTGATAACGTATTTTCATAATTATTGTTATAATGGGAATTGTTAACATCAAAGAGTTATAATATTACATATATTTTTATAATTTTCTCATAAATGACCATGATATGACATTTTAGAAAATTTATCATCCTACATCAACTAATTAAATAATTATATTAGGTTGGTATTATATAAAAAATATAATTCAATGTTATAAATCATTAATAACATTTATGATGATATTGATTTAATTTAAATTTAAAGGCACTAAAAACATTATTTTAATAATATATAAATCATATGGTAATACCCATAATGATAAATTTCTCATAAAAATTTGTGTCACAAAATATGTCACGAACCGAATCTGGTCGCCGCCAAAACCGGCACCAAACCCAGCCCGTGACATGACCCGAAGGGCGTTCCCTATCCCCACGGGCAGGCACAAGTGCCCGGGTGTCATTTATTTAGGTTTGGTAACGATTTACCCGAATATGAAGGCATAAACCATTAAAAACAATCAATAAACTCAACAAAACAAATCTGGATTTTTCAACTAAAACCATCTTTTACAAAATTTCAGAACTGAATTACATATGTTAAAACTACATTTAATGACCATTACAAAGGTAAAAAACAAATAAGGACAGCTCGAGAACCCTTTTGTCAAGGGGCACCACCCTCATGCTATCTCCACAAGACTTCACTACCAAGGACCTGCTAGAAACCCGAACCACTGGAACAAAAAAACCTGTACCCAACCTGCGACAACAAAAATAACCAAGTCTACTTACACCCAAGGGTGTAAGTAGGGTGTGAGCCAAAGCCCAATAGGATACCACCACTAACAGATTCCATGTGATAAACATTTAATGGCGAAAAGCATGCAAGTTTTCAAAGACATGAGATGCTAGTTAAAATTTCTAAAAGATGCAACATTAAATAAAAACAGTTTTTAGGTGGGCTAATTTAAAGAATAAAAAAATTTAAAATAAATGTTAATAATTCTATTTCATATACATTTGAAACAAAGACTATCTATTTTTTATCATTATGAAAAATTTATAGAGATATAAAAGTCATGAGAGTTGCATTTAGTATTTATTATTTTCATAAATTTAACGATTGTTCATGATCAATGTACAATGGAACCTTACTTCATTATGCTTGAGACATAGATTTTAATGACCAACATATACTAAATAAATTTTATGATGTAATTTGTAGGAATTAATTTTATTCCATATCACATTGGTTTTAACCGTAATTAACCAATTTTACCTATTCCATTATAATGAATATTTATTATGATTAAAATTAAAATGGACACAAAATAAAAGGGATCGTTTTATAAAATTCGAACATATTGATTCCAAATATGGATTCCATTTTTCATGTTTATTTACTCATTGTTTGATTAATATAACTTTAAATTAATCCTTCAAAACCTGAATAATATTATTCATAAAAAAAATATGTTATGAGAAATGTAATTTTTTCATACCTGTATATGACAAAAAAATTAATTCTACTGAAAGTAATTCAAATATTAATAATAATAAAAACAAATCCTACATTATTTTTTAAAAAAAAATTATTTTTAGTTGTGCAAAAATAAAAGATGGTTTTCAAAAATAAAATAAAAGTTATCATTAAATAAATATTATTTTTAGAATATTCTCAAATATTCAATTGAATAAAAAAATTTCATGATGGTTTCAAAAATGAAGTTTTTTTCGAATATATTTTATTAGTGTGCTAAAAATTATATATATAAGTTTCTTATATATTTAAATACTAAAAAAAATTAGGAAAATATATGTTAATACACAATTGATAGATTTAATACCATTACTAAAATATATTTCCATTATTGAAAACCATTATAACTAATTTTTTTAACTCATCATCAAATAATTATAATGTTTAGAATATTCCAAAATATTTAATTGAAGAAATTCTTTCCTGAATATTTGAAAAAAGATGATCTGTCATGACCCCCTCCCCACAAAGTGTACCCCTCCTGGGCTGGCAATGTGAAAAGGGAGATAATGACCCCCGAGTCCCGCCTCCAGTAGGCCCCGGGTTGGCGACTAGCACCGAGGGTATAATACACACACAAATGGGAGGCATTACCCTCTAAGAGAACACATGCAGAAGAGAGAGATAGAATAGACTCCAACCAACTCCAACTCATAACTGAAATATAAAAAAAAGAAACCAAGTACATATATGAAATGTCATGCAAAAGTACTACAACTGAAAGGGAAAACTAAAAGTACCCAAAAGAAAGAAAAACGACAGTGACCACAAGCCCGAACAGCTCCTCCTCCAACCGCAAGCTAGTAGTATCCAGCATGATCTGCAACCTGCTCCAAGTGACCAGAAAAACAGTTTATATGTACATAGGGTGAGTATAACAGTATACTCAGTAGGATCCTCCCCATGACTCTCGTGCAAAAGTAAAGAAAGCATGCTAAAGCCCAGTGAACAACAAGTGAAACTAACTCGTCACCTAAACAGGTATACTATGTTCCCAACCTCACCATGGCTACTCTCACTAAGTAATTCATACAAGAATATAGCATATAGTAAAGAATATCAAGGGTACCCCGCTACTACTTCCCCACTGGTTTGCCGCTTTTCCCCAACGACATACGTCCTGTGCATCTCTCTCCAAAGGCTTGCCTGCAGACACCTGGGCTAAGCTCCACAATCTGCACCTCGTGCACCACAAAGGCTTGCCCGCAGACACCTGGGCGAAGCACCACACCGTCCTCACAACCAAAGTAACCATGTAGTTTCCGGGAGCCACCACAGCTCACATAACGTGTATCATACGTCGGGTATTATACCTCAAGCCATTACAGCCCATACACCGAGTAAGGATCCTCAAGCCATCACAGCCTATACACGTTACACCTATAGTAGTCCATAGGATACTATATCCAGAATATATGTGTGCGAATAACCACAAGCCATTACAGCCCTCTACACACATATATGGGGTAACTAACCATGATGCCTCATGGCACAAGTATCTACCAAGAGAAGAGAGCGGGGCCAAAGGGGGTAGTCAGCCATTCAACCTCCCATCAGAATGTTGGGGAAAACACCCCCCAGGGCTAAGAATCCCTGGGGTGTCAGTTGCCCTTACCGACAGGGTGGAGTAGCGTATAGAAACACAAAAAGTATAGAATATATAAGTAACTCACATCCACACTATGGGCATTACCTAGTCTTAGATACAACTGCAGCTAACGTCTCTCAGACTCCAGGATGCTACTTCAAAGTCTAGGTATCCTATAAGCACACAACCGATTGAAGAACTTCATTAGATTACTCCATTCTCATTTATCAATTCCATTGTACATTAATTAATTCTTTAAACATTAATTAAGAATGAACAGTTCCACGTTAAACTGAATTGGCGTCACTTTCAAAACAACTGCTCATTTTTAAGATTCACATCACCTTTCAATTCCAGCATCTCCATCCCCATGGATTTTCACCATTTAATCAAAAATTCATTACAGAATTACTTTTCCACATTCCCAGGCATTCTAGAAAAACATCCTATGATTCTAAACACAAAGGAGGCTCAACACGGTGAGTAGATATACTACCCGTCGAGTCTTTTCCGCCTATAGAAAGAGCATAGACCCATCCTCCATCGTGAAGCTAAACACGGAAAGCACGTGGCATACCCCGCGTGTCTTCTCCTCCTTCAAAAAGAGGGTAAGCAAGTCCAGATGCCTTGAGCAGTGGGGAAAAGTAAAGCAGATAAGCAACCAAAACAAACCACAAACATCAAACCATCACATTCATCTCATACCATCACCCTTGGTGTCCTCCCCGACAACCATATGCATAAACCGATGCATCTCGCCACACTAGGCGTCATCCACTGCCACAACCACAAGTCTCCATGCCTCCACATATCACAACAGCCATCCATGCTCACATCAAAGCACAAGCAGCAGGAAAACAAACATCACAAAAAGGGGCTTACGGCCCTTTAACAAACAAGAGGGTAACTCAGAACCCTTTTAGAAATTCCCACATAATCTGTTCTCTAATCCATATCGAATTAACAGATTTGTTATTCGTAGGTTCCAATCATGGATACCTAATCAGTAAGCTATCACAATTAAATAACCATGCTTACTTCCTTAATTTGATTATCCTCAAATTAGAACAACTACAACAACAGCAATAACCAGATTAATAACATGCCTCTTTATCTTTAGCCAATTAATTAACAACTAATTATGGCTTTACGTTCATTATCAATTTCTATCATGAACGAACAACAAAGTCAAAGAAAACATAGGTATCAATATATCTAGGAAAACATGAGGCAAACCGTTTTCACGGTATAAAGCAACAACATGCGATCAACCAATTCATTTAGTCCGGTTCAAGTATTTAATTAGGTCAATTTCATTGTGATCCAAAGGAATAAATCATGATAATTCTACGATTTCACATATACAATTAGAGAATCCATGAATACCCTACCTCAAAGAGTTCTTGACGTCCTTTATCCACACATCGGGTCACAATCCTCCCCTCGCGACAACCTATGTGGAAGAATGATCGACACATCTTGGTTGCATCCAACAGAGCGGGACTGATCCTAGGAGTAAGGGTTGTTTGTGCAACTCCTACGGAAAGGATTGAAAGGTTCTAGTGCCTCTTAGTTAAGAACAAAGGGAAGGAACAAGGGAGAATGATATCTCGTCCCTTTTTAAGATTTAACGAAGTGACGGTTTAAGATCCGGTTAATTCTCCATTAAAAATGGATCGCATTAACCCACGCGGTTTGACCAAGTAAAACATTCCAAGCCTTAGGAATAATTAATATAGGATTTATGGCATTTGAATCGGCTTAAGAGCCCTTAAAAATAAGGCTTTAAATGTATTTTACGTCAAAGGAAACGTCAAAAGGGGCAAAACTATAGGAGTCTTGAAACACTGTTCACCCACCATTACTGTACATGAAACTGATCTGTCTCACCGATCTGTGAAACTGATCTGTCACACCGATCTCTGAAACTGATCTGTCTCACCGATCTCTGAAACTGATCTGTCTCACTGATCTGTGAAACTGATCTGTCTCACCGATCTGTGAAACTGATATGTCTCACCGATCTGTGAAACTGATCTGTCTCACCGATCTGTGAAACTGATCTGTCTCACCGATCTGTGAAACTGATCTGTGAAACCGATATGTCTCACCGATCTGTGAAACTGATCTGTGAAACTGATCTGTCACACGATCTGTGAAACTGATCTGTGAAACTGATCTGTCACACCAATCTGTGAAACTGATCTGTCTCACCAATCTGTGAAACTGATCTGTCACACCGATCTGTGAAACTGATCTGTCTCACCGATCTTTGAAACTGATCTGTCTCACCGATCTGTGAAACTGATCTGTGAAACCGATCTGTCTCACCGATCTGTGACAATGATCTGTCTCACTGATCTGTGAAACTGATCTGTGAAACCGATCTGTCTCACCGATCTGTGAAACTGATCTTTCTCACCGATCTGTGAAACTGATCTGTCTCACCGATCTGTGAAACTGATCTGTCTCACCGATCTGTTACTGTTCATAAAACTGGAAACACTGTTCACAGAACCAGAAAATTTGCAAAGTGTTGGGGATAAGTCCCCTTGACCTCCCAGAACACCTCCAATACCAACATTTCACAAAGTAATGGACCGGAGAGGTCCGGGCCATTACATTAGATACCTCTCAAAACACTCTCGTCCTCGAGAATTAAAAACCAACCCAGAAGAAAAGAGGGGTCCGAACAACCACCCCATAAGATACCTCTCAGGGGAAAACCAACACGAGTTGTTCAAAATCTGGAACAAAACCATGACATCCGAGAACAAACAACCCATAAAAACAATTCAAACATAATCATCACATTAAAGGTACATAAATAAAACATGAAAGGTCCAACCATAGAGAAAACATCATTACATGAAAGGAGTTAAACATTAAACAACTCTGGGTACTGAGCACGTATCTGTGACTCACGCTCCCAGGTACTCTCCTCTATGCCGCCGTGTCGCCACAAGACACGAACTAAAGGAATAGAACGCCCACACAACACCTTCTCCTTGTGGTCTTGGATCTCCACAGGTTGCTCCTCGAAGGTTGCATCATCATCAATATCGATCTCTCCCCAATCGATAACATGAGATTCATCATGAAGATAACGACGGAGCTGCGATACATGGAAAACATCATGTATCCGACTCATCTGAGGGGGAAGTGCTACTCGATATGCCACAGCTCCAACACGAGCTAACCCCTCGAAAGGCCCAACAAAACGGGGAGAAAGCTTACTTCCGCGACCAAACCTTCGCTGCCCACGATGGGGAGTCACCTTCAGAAACACATGATCCCCAACATTAAACTCTAACGGTCTCCTTCTTTGATCAGCATATGATTTCTGACGATCTTGTGCTGTCTTCATCCTCTCACGAATCACCTGAACCATCTCTGTTGTATTCTGCACTAGTTCTGGTCCGAGAATTACTGACTCTCCGACCCCAGTCCATCACAACGGAGAACGGCATGGCCGGCCATACAAGGCTTCAAACGGTGCCATGCCGATGGTAGAGTGAAAACTATTATTGTAAGCGAACTCTACCAAAGGTAAGTGCTTCACCCATGAACCTCCAAAATCAAGAACACAAGAGCGCAACATGTCTTCAAGAGTTTGGATGGTTCGCTCTGTCTGACCATCCATTTGAGGATGAAAAGCAGTGCTAAGGCATAGTTGAGATCCAAAAGCATGATGGAGACCTCTCCACACCCTAGAGGTAAAACGAGGGTCTCGATCAGAAATGATCATCTTAGGAACTCCGTGAAGCCTCACCACCTCCTCCAGATACTGCCTCGACAAAACCTCAACTGAGCTCGACTCCTTGATTGCTATGATGTGGGCCGATTTAGTTAAACGATCCACTACCGCCCATATAGCATCATGTCCTCCCGGAGCTCGATGTAAACCTGTAACAAAGTCCATTGAGATGTCCTCCCACTTCCACTGAGGAATCTCTAAGTGCTGGAGAAGACCACCAGGAACACGGTGTTCGGCCTTCACCTTCTGGCAGACTAAACACCGAGACACACACTCTGCAACCATACGCTTCAGCCCAGGCCACCAAAACTAACTCCTTAAGGATCGGTACATCTTCGTCACACCAGGATGTACTGCCAAGGGTGAACTATGGAACTCTCAGAGAACCATCTCGCGCATCGCCAAGGGAACAAAAAGCCTGCCATGATACAACACTCGGTGTTGTTCATCCTCTGACCAACCATCAGGGGCCTCTCCACAAACGACTCTGTCTCTCAAAACTTCCACCTCTAGATCACCCAACTGAGACTCTTCCACCTTTTGCATCAGGGATGACTGTACCGTCATCTGGAAAAGACAACCTCTTCCCCCAACTTCTCCCATATCAAGATGCAAAGCTGCTAGCTCTTCCATCCCTCTCCAGGAATCACCAGATTCACGCACAACATCATTACGTGACTTTCGGCTCAGTGCATCAGCAATAAAATTTCCCTTCCAAGGTTTATACGATATTTCGAAGTCGTATTCCTGCAAGAACTCCATCCACCGACGCTGCCACAAGTTCAAATCCCGCTGAGAGAAAACATACCTCAAACTCTTATGATCGGTGAAAACCACAAAGCGCTCGCCAATGAGGCAATGTCTCCACAACTTCAGCGCAAACACCATGGCTGCGAACTCAAGATCATGGGTGGCATAGTTGCGTTCATGGGGACGCAACTGCCGAGACCCATAAGAAACAACTGACCTCTGCTGCATGAGAACACAGCCTATCCCCAGATGTGAAGCATCACAGAAAACATCAAACTGGACTCCCTCTGCTGGAAGACAAAGGACTGGAGCACTTACCAACTTCTCCTTTAGATACTCGAAAGCTGTCTGACACTGATCAGTCCATATGAAAGCTTGATCCTTCCTGGTCAAAGCTGTCAGAGGAGTTGCAACTTGGGAGAAATTAGCCACAAACCTCCTATAATAGCCTGCGAGACCAAGGAAACTTTGCACCTCTGACACGGTCTTGGGGGATGGCCAAGACACCACTGATTCTATCTTCGAAGGATCCACAGCTACTCCCTGTTGGGACACAACATGTCCCACAAAACGAACTTCTTGAGCCCAGAACTCACACTTGGACAACTTCCCAAACAACCGATGTTGGCGAAGAATTCCCAAAACGGCTCGTAGATTCTTTGCATGCTCTTCTTCAGATGTGGAGTACACAAGGATGTCGTCAATGAAAACCACAACAAACTTGTCCAGGAATTCACGGAACACAGCATTCATCAACCCCATGAAAATAGCTGGAGCATTTGTCACGCCGAATGGCATTACAACAAACTCATAATGTCCATGACGACAGCGGAAAGCAGTCTTCGGGATATCCTCATCCCTTACAAGCATCTGATGATATCCTGACCGCAAGTCGATCTTTGAGAACCAACTTTCACCCTTCAGTTGATCGAATAGGTCATCAATCTGTGGAAGTGGATAGCGGTTCTTTATTTTCACATTGTTTAAGCGATGATAATCGACGCACAACCGCAAACTGCCATCAGCCTTTTTCACGAACAAGACTGGTGCACCCCACGGTGACACACTTGGCCGAACAAAACCACACCGCAATAGACCATCGAGCTGAATACGTAGCTCTCGTAACTCAGAAGGGGCCATCCTATATGGAGACATAGAGATATGAGATGCTCCTGGTTGTAGCTCGATCCCATACTCGATCTCTCGTCGAGGGGGTAAGGATACAACCCCTTCTGGAAAGACATCAGAGTACTCCTCTAGGACCCTAGGAAACACCAACTGTTGAACCTCTGAAGAACTCAGCATCATCCCATCCATCATTGATGATAAGGATGAAACTCGTCTATGACTCATCCGAGGATCTCTCTCACCGAAAAACACTACATCCTCTCCATCTTCATCAAAGAAAACGACTTTCTTCCTGTAGAAATCCACAATAGCCTGCACCGAATACAACCAATCCATGTCGATGATGACATCATATGGTTGTATTCGTAAACATAGGAAATCTCCCCAAGAGCGGTGCTGCCCCAACACTAGCTCACAGTCTCTACATACTTCAAACAAGCTAGCTCGACCTCCGACTGGCGTATTCAACGCCAAGGGCACTGGAAGCCTCTCTACCACAAGTCCCAAAGCGTGGACAAGGGTAGGGGATATAAAGGAGTGTGTCACTCCTGAATCAAACAAGGCATACACCAAGGTAGAAAACAAGCAAAGGGTACCTCGGACGATGTCTGGCTCGCCTGGAGCTGGCAACGCTAGAGCATGAAGCTGACCACGACCACCTCCACGACCTCTCTGACCCTGATGACGACCACCACCACGGCCGCGCTCTGCTCTCTGAGGACGGGGAGCGTCATGGGGCTGTCCTCTGCCTGCTCCATCTGCCCTCTGGTGATCTAAAGCTGTTGCCACCTGCTGCTGCTGCCCCGGCTGGAACTGCCTCAACGGAGGAACCTGGAGTGGAGCGCCTAGTGCATGATGACTGCTCTGAAAAGTCGGGCACTCCCTCTGCTGATGACCACGAACACCACAAGAAAAACAATCGCCTGATCCCTTGGCATAGGTATGTGAGTTTCTACCTCCGTAGAAACGAGATGGAAAGGGCTGGGAGCTACCCCCAGGTGAACGGAAACTCTTCTGTCCTGAAAACCGGGAACCCTGGACCACAGCTCTGCTTCGTCAGGAATCATGACGATTCCCCTCTCGTGACGATCCGGTCCTGGCCAAAGTCCTCTCAACAGCCTCTGCCCTCGCCAGCACCTCAAGATATGTCTTCAGCATAAATGGGGTGACCTGGAGCTGGATCTCTGGACGCAAAGCCTCCTCGAAATGCCTCGCCATGGCCTCATCATCTGGTAACAGGTCTGAAGCATATCGTAGAAGGTTCCTGAAACGGATTCCAAACTCCCGAACACTGGAGCTCCCCTGTCGAAGGGTAAGAATCTCCTGGCGACTGGATGCCTTCGCAGTCGATGAAAGAAACTCGACTCTAAACCTGTCTCGAAACTCCTCCCATGAGATCGCTGACTCCTCACGGTCCCCGAGGAAGAAGAACCACCACTGTCTCGCTGCTCCACGCAACATCGTCACAACCAAGGAAACCCAGTGTTCCTTACGAGCACGAATCGAACTGAAGCCTATCTCGACCTCCTCCAACCAGTCTTCTGTGACTACATCTGAAACGGATCCCTCGTACTTCTGTATAATCTGGCGCTGAAACTCTCGGAGTGTCTTCCTCCAAGTTTCATCGTCGTCACCCTCTACCCGGCGGCGATCTGCTGGAACATCCTGCTGGGCACCTTCTGCGCAAACCCGACGAGGACGTCGACCTGGAGCCATACCTGTAAAATAACAACTGTTAGAGCTCCTAATCCTGGAATATGGAAGACTCAACATTAATTAATTATTTATTTTGTTTTATTAATTTTTTTAGGTTACCTATCCCAAGGTCTACCCATTCAAACACAGGAGCAAAGAATAATGATGCATGATCCTTTCCTAGGTCTCTACCCTGCAACCACTATCACTTTGTTTAGTAGCCATCGTAAACTTAAGGGTTCGTGCAACAGATCATAGGGGGCCCTGAACGCCTATGTCTCTGCTGGTCTCCAGTGTTTACCCCACTTGCTAAACATGAATGACACCGTTGCCCTACCATCCCATGCATCCTTACCTGTGCCTAAATCCAAACTCCATCCTATCCCTCAACCAGACCTCTGATACCACTCTGTCACGACCCCCTCCCCACAAAGTGTACCCCTCCTGGGCTGGCAATGTGAAAAGAGAGATAATGACCCCAGAGTCCCGCCTCCAGTAGGCCCCGGGTTGGCGACTAGCACCGAGGGTATAATACACACACAAATGGGAGGCATTACCCTCTAAGAGAACACATGCAGAAGAGAGAGATAGAATAGACTCCAACCAACTCCAAATCATAACTGAAATATAAAAAAAAGGAAACCAAGTACATATATGAAATTTCATGCAAATGTACTACAACTGAAAGGGAAAATTAAAAGTACCCAAAAGAAAGAAAAACGGCAGCGACCACAAGCCCGAACAGCTCCTCCTCCAACCGCAAGCTAGTAGTAACCAGCTTGATCTCCAACCTGCTCCAAGTGACCTGAAAAACAGTTTATATGTACATAGGGTGAGTATAACAGTATACTCAGTAGGATCCTCCCCATGACTCTCGTGCAAAAGTAAAGAAAGCATGCTAAAGCCCAGTGAACAACAAGTGAAACTAACTCGTCACCTAAATAGGTATACTATGTTCCCAACCTCACCATGGCTACTCTCACCAAGTAATGCATACAAGAATATAGCATATAGTAATGAATATCAAGGGTACCCTGCTACTACTTCCCCACTAGTTTGCCGCTTTTCCCCAATGACATACGTCATGTGCATCTCTCTCCAAAGGCTTGCCCGCAGACACCTGGGCTACGCTCCACAATCTGCACCTCGTGCACCACAAAGGCTTACCCGCAGACACCTGGGCGAAGCACCACACCGTCCTCACAACCAAAGTAACCAGGTAGTTTCCGATAGCCACCACAGCTGGCATAACATGTATCATACGTCGGGTATTATACCTCAAGCCATTACAGCCCATACACCGAGTAAGGATCCTCAAGCCATCACAGCCTATACACGTTACACCTATAGTAGTCCATAGGATACTATATCCAGAATATTTGTGTGCGAATAACCACAAGCCATTACAGCCCTCTACACACATATATGGGGTAACTAAACACGGTGCCTCATGGCACAAGTATCTACCAAGAGAAGAGAGCGGGGCCAAAGGGGGTAGTCAGCCATTCAACCTCCCATCAGAATGTTGGGGAAAACACCCCCCAGGGCTCAGAATCTCTGGGGTGTCAGTTTCCCTTACCGACATGGTGGAGTAGCGTATAGAAACACAAAAAGTACAGAATATATAAGTAACTCACATCCACACTATGGGCATTACCTAGTCTTAGATACAACTGCAGCTAACGTCTCTCAGACTCCAGGCTGCTACTTCAAAGACTAGGTATCCTATAAGAACACAACCTATTGAAGAACTACATTAGATTACTCCATTCTCATTTATCAATTCCACTATACATTAATTAATTCTTTAAACATTAATTAAGAATGAACAGTTCCACGTTAAACTGAATTGGCGTCACTTTCAAAACAACTGCTCATTTTTAAGATTCACATCACCTTTCAATTCCAGCATCTCCATCCCCGTGGATTTTCACCATTTAATCAAACATTCATTACAGAATTACTTTTCCACATTCCCATGCATTCTAGAAAAACATCCTATTCTTCTAAACACAAAGGAGGCTCAACACGGTGAGTAGATATACTACCCGTCGAGTCTTTGCCGCCTATAGAAAGAGCATAGACCCATCCTCCATCGAGAGGCTAAACACGGAAAGCACGTGGCATACCCCGCGTGTCTTCGCCTCCATCGGAAAGAGGGTAAGCAAGACCAGCTGCCTTGAGCAGTGGGGAAAAGTAAAGCAGATAAGCAACCAAACCAAACCACCAACATCAAACCATCACATTCATCTCATACCATCACCCTTGGTGTCCTCCCCGACACCCATATGCATAAACTGATGCATCTCGCCACACTAGGCGTCATCCGCTGCCACAACCACAAGTCTCCATGCCTCCACATATCACAACAGCCATCTAGGCTCACATCACAGCACAAGCAGCAGGAAAACAAACATCACAAAAATGGGCTTACGACCCTTTAAAAAACAAGAGGGTAACTCAGAACCCTTTTAGAAATTCCCACATAATCTGTTCTCTAATCCATATCGAATTAACAAATTTGTTATTCGTAGGTTCCAATCATGGATACCTAATCAGTAAGCTATCACAATTAAATAACCATGCTTACATCCCTAATTTGATTATCCTCAAATTAGAACAACTACAACAACAGCAATAACCAGATTAATAACATGCCTCTTTATCTTTAGCCAATTAATTATCAACTAATTCCGGCTTTACGTTCATTATCAATTTCTATCATGAACGAACAACAAAGTCAAAGAAAAAATAGGTATCACTATATCTAGGAAAACATGAGGCAAACCGTTATCACAGTATAAAGCAACAACATGCGATCAACCAATTCTTTTAATCTGGTTCAAGTATTTAATTAGGTCAATTTCATTGTGATCCAAAGGAATAAATAATGCTAATTCTACGATTGCACATATACAATTAGAGAAGCCATGAATCCCCTACCTCGAAGAGTTATTGACGTCCTTTATCCACACAGCAGGTCACAATCCTCCCCTCGCGACAACCTATGTGGAATAATGATCGACACAGCTTGGTTGCATCCAACAGAGCGGGACTGATCCTAGGAGTAAGGGTTGTTTGTGCAACTCCTACGGAAAGGATTGAAAGGTTCTAGCGCCTCTTAGTTAAGAACAAAGGGAAGGAACAAGGGATAATGATATCTCGTCCCTTTTTAAGATTTAACGAAGTTACGGTTTAAGATCCGGTTAATTCTCCATTAAAAACGGATCGCATTAACCCACGCTGTTTGACCAAGTAAAACATTCCAAGCCTTAGGAATAATTAATATAGGATTTATGGAATTTGAATCGCCTTAAGATCCCTTAAAAATAAGGCTATAAATGTATTTTACGTCAAAGGAAACGTCAAAAGGGGCAAAACTATAGGAGTCTGGAAACACTGTTCACCCACCGTTACTGTACATGAAACTGATCTGTCTCACCGATCTGTGAAACTGATCTGTGAAACTGATCTGTCACACCGATCTCTGAAACTGATCTGTCTCACCGATCTGTGAAACTGATCTGTCTCACCGATCTGTGACACTGATCTGTCTCACTGATCTGTGAAACTGATATGTCTCACCGATCTGTGAAACAAATCTGTCTCACCGATCTGTGAAACTGATCTGTCTCACCGATCTGTGAAACTGATCTGTCTCACCGATCTGTGAAACTGATCTGTGAAACCGATCTGTCTCACCGATCTGTGATACTGATCTGTCAAACCGATCTGTGAAACAGATCTGTCACACTGATCTGTGAAACTGATCTGTCACACCGATCTGTGAAACTGATCTCTCTCAACGATCTGTGAAACTGATCTGTCTCACCGATCTGTGAAACTGATCTGTCTCACCGATCTGTGACACTGATCTGTCTCACTGATATGTGAAACTGATCTGTGAAACCGATCTGTCTCACCGATCTGTGAAACTGATCTGTCTCACCGATCTGTGAAACTGATCTGTCTCACCGATCTGGGAAACCGATCTGTCTCACCGATCTATGAAACTGATCTGTCTCACCGATCTGTTACTGTTCATAAAACTGGAAACACTGTTCACTGAACCGGAAAATTGGCAAAGTGTTGGGGATAAGTCCCCTTGACCTCCCGGAACACCTCCAATACCAACATTTCACAAAGTAATGGACCGGAGAGGTCCGGGCCATTACATGATCCTTTTTCTGAATATATTTTATTAATGTGTTAAAAATTAAATATATATGTTTTTTAGATATAAAAATAAAAAACATTTTTTTGGAAAATATATTTTAAAGTAAAATTGATTAATATAATGAAATTATAAAAATTTAATTCCATTATTTATAACAATTTTTTTATAATTTTTTTATTTATCATGAAATAATTATTCTATTTTAAATATTCTAAAATACTCAATTGAAGAACTTTTTTTCATAATGATTTCATAAATGATGATCCTTTTTTAGAATTTATTTTATTATTGTGCTAAGAAATAAATATATAAGTTCCTCAGTTATAAAAATAAAAAACATATTTTGAGGAAAATATATTTTAACAAACAATTGATAAATATAATGAAATTTTTAAAAATATATTTCCATTATTGAAAAAAATTGTAAGTATTACTTGTACTTATCATCAAATAATTATTCAGTTTAGAATATTATAAAATATTCAATTGAGGAAAAAAATTCATGGTGATTTCAAAAAGGAATTACTTTTTTCCAATTTATTTTTTTAATCTCCTAATAAATATATATATTTTGTTCAGATACATAAATAATAATAGAAATTGTGGAAAATATATATTAATGCATGATGGATGAATACAATAACATTACTAAAATATATTACCTTTAACAAAAACAATTATAAGTATTTTTTTCAAAAGATATATATTAATATTCATGTTTTCTAATTTAAAAAATTTCATAAAATGAAATATTATATTAATGATCATGTATACATGAGGATTCATGTATCACAACTAGTCAAGTAGATCAAATTTATGAAAATATAAAAAAATATCAGTTTTTATGTTCATAACCCCTAATAATAATTTTTTCCATGATACTATATCACTATAATTAAAAAGAGAGTATATACCTACTAGAAAATATCAAGGGGTTCTAATATGGAATCATTATGATTATTCTTTCACTAATAAACATAGATTATGGGAGTAATCATGTTTCATAACACATTCTATCGTGAATCCAAAACCCACCTTAGATGTTCTACATAAGTGATATGACGCTCCTATAAAATATGATATTATTACAATTGAAGGATCATATATATACATCCTTATGTGAGATTCATGGAACGCCATCATGATCAAGAGGGTAATTCTCTGGATGTTTCATGTAACAACCCCGTCCCCAATATCCTAGAGTTAGTGGTTATTTTATTACACTGGAATATATACAAGAGATATAATTACAAAATATTGATAAATGTAGCAGTATTTTTGATCTAGATACAAGCTGGGTTCCCTTATTACATATATAATCAAACATAGAACACTACATATGAAAACAAATTACTTCCTTGACACTTATACAATAATTTCTTTGTCATAACATGGGGAAGGAATAAATTAAAAAATTTGAGATCTAATTCATATTTAGGTGTACATGAAACAATGATATGTAAACTAAAATCTACAAGGAATAAATATTATTAAATGTTAAATAACTGCAAAACACATACCATCAATAAATAGAGAATGAAAATTGAACCACAAGTTATGTCATAGAAAAAATTTCAAGGATTGTTATAGCTAAATTCCGAATGAAGAAAATGATTTATTGATGGACTTAATGAATATGGAACCTGAATCATAGTAGTCAAATCCATTCTCATTATGGTTTATCTCTGTGTATAATAACACATTAAATTCTTCATGTAAACAAACAAGAAGGGTTTGTCGCCAACCGTTTAGTCTCATGTTACTTTTCGATCCATCGAGGTGAAGTGTAATTCTATGGCCCACACAATAGCATATGTCCAAACAATTATCAATAAATAGAGTTAATTGACGACGAGTATTCTTTATAAATATAATTGTACCATGAGGAGGATATGGATTCAATTATTTTTGTCTAGGTAAAACAAAATTACAAATAAACAATATATGTAAAAACATTTAAATGACTAATACTTTAATATATCAATGATAAATGAAATAAGGATATTTAATGAAATATCTAATGATTTATGATCCTGAAAATGTGGACGTATATATCAAAAAACATTAGTAATAAGTGGTCAATAAAGAAAATATGAAATAAATAAACCCATTTCTTTTTTCAACTAGAAAGAAACCCCCTTCCAAGTAAACATGTTGAGTTGAATAAATAGTCTTTTAAAAATTTTCACAAAATTTTGGTAGCATCAATCTATCCATAGAAAACTATGTATTTTGGTTGTTGTGCTGGTTTAAAGACATTAATAATTTCGTTCCATCTTTAAGGGATTAAATAATATAATATAAATTATGATAATATGACACATGATAAGTTATTAATGATGAAAAAATTAACACATGTAACTTTTTGGTAGATATTTTCCATACTAGGGGTTATCACCACAATTCTAATGTGATATTCACACTATTAAATAAATATTTATTATATTAAAACATCATCTATTAATACTGAGATGATTTCAACTTTGTAATATATAGATATTTTTTTTATTTAGTACATGAATATGACAAAGATATTTGTAATAAGAAATGAAGTCACTATAAATTCATTATGTCTGTCTCTTTAGTGGAATACTGGCATTGGAATATCACCCTTATTGAACCACAATATAATCAATCTATAACGAATTTCAATCATTGAAAATTATTGGGATCTATTAAAATGATCAAATTGATCTGCGAAAAATTGTAGAAGATACTTTTTCGAGATAGTTATCAGGTATATTAATTGAAATTCAACTAAAAGAGGCATTCATTAATATCACTTCATAATAAAATTATATTTTGAACCCAAGGTGGTCAATATGGAAAATTGAATACCATTTAATTATTTTAATGGTGTTACTTCTTGACTTTTTTAAAACACCATCAGGAACACTGAATGTGCTATATTTGGAAGTGATATAGAACTTTGAATGATTTCAATATAATACCCAATATAATTATTCATTAGATGAATCAGTAATTATTCATGTAAGACATCATCAATAATTAGTACAACACGTGTATCATAAATATTTATCTTCATCCAATTTTTTTTAAAATACCCTGAATAGATAGGAATTAAGATCCACAAGATAAAAGAAATTTCTTCTTCTATTTTCGATTCATACACTCATTGATATATTATAATAGGTTATTTGATAAAATAAAATGTGACTTCCCTTCCCTAGTAATTCATATGTTATATATACAAATAAATACAATGTGTTTCTATAATCCAAGAAAATTAAACTAAATTGGAATTAAAAGAGTTAAAATTATATATTACCAAAAAAATTCAGTAGGACAGTAACAATAAGTATGAGGTATGGACATCCAACAATAATATGTTTTAGCCTCTTGCATTGTATCTAATCATTTTGGGGTTATTTGAAACCCTTATAAAATTTTGTATATATAAAATATTTAGTATTGATAGAATATGATAATAAATCAGAAATTTTATAGTGGTGGATAAGTGTAACATTAACCATGTACTTGTATCAATACACTATAGAATTATTTATTTTAGGAGATACATATTTGTATTTGGGATTATGTTTTTATAAATTCTGATAATCCTTAAAAAAATTAAAATTTTGAGTTATTTGTCATAATTCGTATATACCAATCATTTAAATAATTTTAGCACATTTTAAATTAAAGGGGAATTATTTTTCATTATTGTATAAAATGGACTCTATATCTCCTTTTGACATTAATGATCATTTTGACACACCATCTTACATTTAATGAACATACCTATTCCATTCAGCTAAATATATTGATGCTTTATCAATCATTCATTATGTGTGGATGAATGAAATTTCCCTCTACCATGTCTTTTATTTGATTTTTTATGAAACATAATCTTCTGTCCATATAAAAATAAAGGGTAATTTTAGGAATATAAAAATTAAATTTAAAACAAAAGTTAGAATAAAATCATGGGTTCATAGGTACTAATTTCTATTATAGTTATCACCTTTCAGAGGCTTTTTCTGAACCCAATAGAGTCAATAAACTATTATTTCGTTGCAGATGACTAATCTATTAGAATACCATGATTTTTTTGTAAAATTATAAATATATGAAACAATGTATTCATAATTTATTTTCTTAAAATCATGGAATTACTTCTATATTTTGATACGTATAGTATAATGGATGTACATGATGAAAATTATACTCATAAACTCATGTATGATCTGGACCATTTGTGGATATATATTACAATCAATTACCAGTACACTTTGTCCTTTTGTAGTATATATTGTATGGTTATTTCCATAGGGTGTTTTTGGGTGAAATTATAAAAAATTAATTAGAGGAGAGCACATAACGATTGGTGAGTAATTTTCCCAAATCGTGCAATGAGAACTAGAAACCCATTGAACCAATACATAGGGTATTCAATAGACTGGGGAACAGTTTATGAAACATTCCACCCACTAAATAGTAAACCTGATCCACATAGCTCTTAGAAGAGGAACATTATTTAGGTGAATGGTTTGGAAAACTATGAATGCCAACCGATGGAATTTTTCACAGATTTAAAAATCCTAGTTATTTTAAAATATATTACTAAAAGACCATTATTATCCCCCAGTCAATAACAACTCAGCCGTATCCTCTTCCTCTAATTTTTGGATGCTCACGATGGGATTCCATATCCTTATTACATCTGTTCATGATGATCCGAAGGTCATGTAATAGATCTCCAACTCTAATATATATTTAATCTAAACTTGATTTGTATCATGTATCCCTCTATTTATTCACCCATTCATTGAAGTGTTAATTTATCATTTTGGTATTATATGTAGATCTAGGATTAACAGATCATTATTTGTTTGATAACGGAGTATAGTTTCAGGTCTATATGTAATTCATCATCGTTATCATGATCATTCTTCTTAATTGGGGAATCCCATTGTCAATATTCTTTCACCAATTCTGTGGCTGGTGGTCTAAATTCAATTTAAATAGTTTCGAATTCAAAATGATTATATGTGTTATCAAATTTAAACTGTCATAATTGAAAATTCTATATCAAATTGGGTAGATTAATTTATCAATTAATTTATATTAACCTGCATTTATTTAAATGTAATTTTTATGCGAATAGAAAATAGGGTAAATCTGAAAAAATGGAATGGGATGAATTGGATTGATTTGGAATAATTAATTTATGAAATATTTAATGGAAACATTTTTATTATGATATTCAAATTGGGATTTATTAATTTTTGAAATAATTTATGGAAATTTTTTTCATTATGAATTTTGAGATGGATTAAATAATTGGGGATAAATGATGGTATATTAAAATTGGGAATTGTATTAATTAATTTTTGAAATAATTAATAGTTTTTAGAATTTGGATTAGATTGATTACTTTAATTTTTACTTTATTTATTAATTTTTA
This sequence comes from Viscum album, assembly GCA_963277665.1. NCBI lineage: Eukaryota > Viridiplantae > Streptophyta > Magnoliopsida > Santalales > Viscaceae > Viscum > Viscum album. The sequence goes on along the minus strand of OY728121.1, from coordinate 194,770,431 downwards.
TTTTGTGTATGTGGCCAATAAATGATATTTTGAATTTATTGAAAACTAAATTTACAATATATATGAAAAAGGAAATTAATTAGTTAATTTGATGTGTGATTAATTAATAAAAACGGGTTTAATGGTGATTTTTAAAATTCTTCCTTGTGAATTTAAGTGTTTATCCAGGGTTTTTTTATTAATTATAATGGTACACAATAATTAGAATATGTGATGAGAGGGATAATGTTTATTAAAATTTATTGATGTGATTTATGTGGTATTTTTATATATGTGATATATATTTTTGGGACATGGTATGATACATCATAATCCCATTGTGATAAATTGATATACATGTGCGGAAAATGAGTGATGAGCCAAAATATAATATTTGTGACTTAATAAATGAGTGTGGTACATTGTCCTATGCATAAATATACCAATGTGATAAATTGGTATAAGAAGATGGACATGGGATGATGCATCAAAAGAATACATGACTTGATGATAGATAGTATAATGTTGGAAAGAGATTATTTCCTCAAAATGTCAATTATGAGATTGATATATAAATGAAATATGGTGCATAAACTACTGCATCAAATACCCAAGGGTTCCTAGGCCTGGTGATCTACACCCTAAATATTGGCATTGGACTATTGATCAAATTTTCCGTAATAATAAATTGAAATAAATTTATAATTAATCATCTTGTGTTTTAATGAATTTTTAATTGAATATGTGTCATATGATATCCCATATATATTTTTTAGACTCCGACACTTGATCACACATGTCTAGAGAGATTGGGTGTCCTTAGGAACATGATGGTTTATGTGGTTAATTAATGTATAATTGAAATATGATAACATTTTTACTTTTTCATTGAACATCATCATTTATAGAACAGCATACATTTTTATTTACTGGGTATTTTTTATAATCCATTGGTGGTGGCCAACTGTGTTGTAATCACATCACACATGTGTTATCTTATCGCTACCCAAATAGATGTCATGTTTTTATGATAGGAATAGGGCAAGATACCTATGTCATATCAATGTGTTATAATGAAGCATTAATGATTGAACCCATCATAGAGTAAGATCATACTATAGAGTTGTTAGTGTCATCATTATTTTTGTGCCTTTCATGTTGAAAGATGACTAATATTTTCCGTGACATATATTCTGTTTAGTTTTGGGTACTATATTTTCTATTTTGGTAATAAAGTGGTACTGGTTGGGTTTGGTTATGGATTAATATTTTATTATTATGATTTAATTATGTCTTTATTCTATATTGATAAATATCATATTGTTCCCTCATGATCATTTTTTAGACTCGTTTCTATTATAATTCATATGGCATATGAGAGGTGTGTCTGATGACTTTTAGTGAAGCATCATGGGGCACTATTGTGTAGCACCAGAGTCTAGTAGTTATGTATTGGTATAAATTGTTGTTTCATTTATTTTTTGATTTCATAAATTTGTTGATATTTAGACATGGGAATATGGTAATTCAATACCCAATAAAGAGAACATTAATTTGAGTAGTTAACTCATCTATGAGTGTAAAATACTAGTACCCATGTTTCTATTGTTGTTATTTTTATATAGTATTACAATTGAATGTTAATTTACCAGTAGTGATGTACATGTTTAATGATATTATTATTTACTTTGAATTTTTTTGATATTTGATTATTGGCCTGATATTTGGCCATTTTTTAGTACACATTCATAATTATAGGAATTCTGGATTTATTTTGACATTAATCATTTTACGAATTCATAGTAAAATAAGGATTTTGGATAAGTTATAAAATTAAAATTATTTTATGTTTTTATTTTATATAAATGAAAAATATTCCTAACCGGAAAAATCGAAATTACAAAATGGTGTAAAATATGGAAAATTGGAGCTGAATGAAAAAAAAAATGATATTAGGAGATTGATTTTACCCGTTTTAATAATGAACAAGTTTTATGATGTTTAATGGTATTGATAAATCATTTGTTTTGACTATGTGGAGGTGTTTGGGAAAATGTATTTTTATAGATTATTTGGAATCCCTATTATTTAAATGTGTTACAACTCTATTAAAAATTCTAAGATGTGTCTTTGGATTTATTGGGCTATTCCCCCTCAAAAATTCTATTTGAGGTGAGGATTGGAGGATATGAAATGAAATAATCCCATACTAGAGGAACATGAGGAACCAATAGTATCCTATTATGAATTCAAGGAGTATTTCAACATGATAATTTCCCATGTCTTTTAGTTTATTTAAATAGACATTGATTGGGTTTTTATAATCCTATGTTATATGACATTGGATTTTTAGTTATATTACCCTCTGTCATTTTCCAAAGATGGTGGACTTGAGGCAACAGAGTTCATGACTGATTCTATCAAGATAATAATTGATCACATAGAGTGTACTAATGAAAAAAGAGTAAAAATTAATTATTACATGTTATATGGTCAATAAAATTATTGGTGGGACATTGAGACTAGAGATAGGTAGCAGTAGAATATCTAGTGGAGTGACTTTTTTTGGATTTTCAGTGACATTTTTTTCCAGAGAAACTTTGTAATGATTCATTAGTTGTGTTTATGATGATGACTCAGATGAGTATGTCAGTTGTGGAATATGATAGTATATTTAATTATTTTTTGTTCTTTTTTCGGTAGCTAGATTGATATGAGGCTAGAGTGGGGAAAAAATTCTTATGGGAAATATTTTTTAACAATATCTCAATTGAAAAATATTAGGGAGATGATTTTTTAAGAAGTTGTGAATAAATATCTCCTATCTTTGGGGATACATATGGAGGCTTCTATTGGAGGAATAATGGTATCTGTTTGATTTCCATGACTTATTAATTCCAGGAGCTGGAATCATCTCTATTAAAATGTTGTCGCTCATTATATAAGGAGGAATATGTAAGGATAAGGGTTGGTAACATCGAAGCTTACACATATTATCTTTCCCAAATTCGATAGTTTGGAAAAATTTAATATACAATATATATGACCAATGGTAGAGTGTTGAGATAACTGCAAGATAATTTAATGGCATCAGTTATGCATGAAACCACAATAGATGGGTGTTTTTGGAGCTTCTAGATATAACCCGAGTACATGGAGGGGATATTTGAAATGCTACAAGTCATGCAGTTATTTTTCTCCATCATGTAGTGGTAGGGTCAGTGAATACAATGATTATGGGAAAGAGAGCATGTTTATGAAAAATAGTTTTGCATTGGGGGAATTGACTACATCATAGGGAAGAGGGGAATGTCAATTTTATGCCATTAATTCTACACTGGTGGATTGTGTGGCTGGATATCAACATATAGAGGTACTATTCATGTATATTTTGTGATAGTTAGTGACTTATTTGATATTGGTGCCTCTCCTTTTTTTGTTTCATCCCAATGTGTGAATTATTTTTTATTTGAATTCACGTTATTATGTTGGTTATTGAATATAGATACAACTATGTGAGAAAATTCCAGAGATATCAAGTTACGGAAGATGTGTTCTCTTGATGATAGCATGTATTGTTTTATTTGGGATCGTTATATCCATTAATTGTTGGACATCAGCCTAATTTTTTGGTGTCAAAATGTTAACATAAATTGGAGAAAAAATTGATTGTCAAAAAATATGGTTACCTTTACATATTCTTAGAGTGAAAATTATGTGCATAATGGAGATTGGGATATCATGATGGGATATACCGAGCAAGTTTACCGATAACTTGGAGAGAATACCACACATGATTCTAGTATTTTTCAGGATGACTTAGGTTAAAAATTTTATCCATTTACACCCATAGTGGAAGGTTTTCAGGATGAGTTTCATAATGAATTCTTATGGATACCCTCTAAAAGAGACGTAGATTTATAATTCATATCTTTTAGGGGTCTGAACCAATTTTTATTCAACCACATAATTTGAATCCAATATAACATCAAGATCATAAGACTCAACTTGAAGATTTTATGGATAAAATATTTAATCATCTGAGTAAATTTCCATTCAGTACCTAGTTATCATAAATAAAAATGATGTTGTAACTTTTCTCTTATGTTTTTATTATAAAAATTATAACTAAATGACTTTGTAGAACTAGTATCCTATTCTATTTATAGATAACATATTTGGCTAGTTGAGGGGGGGATGTGTTTTCTAACATATTAAATGAACTATAGTGTATAATAATTTGATATTAAACCTTCTAATATACCATAAAATATATTCATAAGAATAAATGTATTTATAATTTTGTATTAATGTTCTTTATGTTGAATAATTCAAGGATAGTGTTTATGTCCTTGATGAACAAAATCGTTCATCTGTACCTAAAAATGTTTGTGTTGTTGTATTTAGATGAAATATTGTTGTACGACTCATGAACATCTTTACCAAAATCATGGAATCCTCTTGAATACACTATGAGAGGATCAACTATACACGATGTTAACTATGTGTTAGTTTTGGACTGATCCGGTAAGCTTCTTGGGTCACAGAATCACTGATCAACGTGTATCATTGGACCCATATAATGTATAGGAAGTGGATTATAGGAAGTATACCAAGATCCATTTTGTTTTTAATAGCCTTATGGGGTTATTATGATATTATCAAAGTCTCATCGAATATTTTTTGTTCTTGGAAGAATCATGTATTTGATAGGACCAAAAGGGAGTAATTTTTTATTGGTCTAGAGAATGTTAGAATTATTTCAATGACATAAGGAATGTATTGAGAATGAAATTTATCTTCATCCAACCCCAAACATGTGTGGAGTAAATTGGGTTTTTTGATGAGTTAGGATAGGTATTAAAAAAGTGTTGATGTAGGTAGATCAATTTGTTTCCTATCGATCTCAGCAATTAAAACCACATGAATGGAATTAACCCACTCCATCAGTTGAGTTGAAAGTAGTGATCTTTTATTTTATATGATAGGGTCATTATCAATTGAGGGAAATGTTTACTATGTATACAGATCTCAATATCTTAATTAATATCATTTCACTATGATATTTGAACCTTTTGAAGTGGATATGGTTTGATTATATGTTGTCGTTATACATTAATCTATCCTATATGGATATGTTGGTAAACATTGTTGATGCCACATTAAGACGGAAAACTCATACATAGATAGTTAATGAGTACAGTGCAGTGTGGAAGATGATTACTTCAGTATCTAAGATGCATGCTGTCATTTAGAATTTTCTAAAGTAGATGAATATAGTAGAAAATTTACTAGAGTATACACATTTTAATCAGATTAAGGACATCCATTTTCCGAAACCCTAATTTGTTCCCTTTATGGAAAGATGTTATATTTGGTAGACACAATCATATTATACCATAGATGAGGATGAGATCATTGATGTTTAGATTAATGTTATTGTTCATATGAGCTTGTGAGTTCTATTGACGCATGAATTTTAATCCTCAATGTTGGTGGTGCATCCAGATGTGACCAAAATGTATTGTGACATAAGAGGATAGTTTTATAGTTTCAGAATGAAATGGGAGATAACTGGGTATGTGACTCAATTCAACACCTATTCACCAGTGAAGGATGAGCATAAATGACCTAAAAAGTTACTAAAATCATAATACATTCTAAAATTTATGTGAGATGATGTTACTATGAAAATATTTGATGGTCCCTTAAGGAATCATTATAATATTGATTTTATTTGGGATATTGTGGAACGTTTGAAAATGGTAGACCATTTTATAACAATATTGGAAAAAATTTCAATGTAACAATTTGGAGACATGAGCATTCATGAGATAAAATTTCTTCCCTAAGTTCAAGAGACTATAGTTTCAGAACATGTCATTTTTTAATTCACACATTTGGATGGGATTACAGAATGTGCTCAGTACATATGATTTATTATGTCTGTCATTCCACCAATAGATAGATGGGATGTTTAAACATACTACAAAGGTGCTTGATGATATGCATCAAGAATGTTTACTTTACTTTTTATGGTTTTGGGAGAAACACCTATATTTTCTATAGTTTCCCAATAATAATAATAAAATATATAGTGATAGATGCATTTCATATATAATTATTAAAAAAATTAAATTAATATTCAAAATTTAGACACAAATCCATGCTAGGACTAAATTGTTTTTGTGTCCTTAGAGACGAGATATGATAAATTCATCTATAGGTTCATTCTTCATTATCAATTATAATATCAATATCACTTTATACCCTTCCTCATATAACCAAAATAAAAAAATTTATAATCTTAGGAAAATGAAATATAAGAATGACAGATCTCAGATTCTTAGTAATAGTAAATATTAGAGAGAAAATTACATGATCTTATAAAAGAATATTAAATGAATAAGTTGATTAAATCATTACTGAAACATAAAATTTTAATATCTAATCAATAATTTCTATCGTAAACACAAGACATGAAACAAGAAAAATCATTTTAATAGAAATGAGTCATCAGGGTGAATAATCTTCATAATTCAACAATGAACTAAAAGATAAGATCATAAGAAAATGAAAAAGTCATAAAATGGTTGTAACTTCTCACTAACTATCTTCGGTGTGTTATCCTTTTTTTTCAATGGTTATATCTAGTTAAAAATCCTATTATGTGTTTTTCTACGCTTACTGTAGACTGCAGAACAAGTACACACCATGTACAAAGTGTTGGTTGCATGTCGTGGACTGGGAGATCATGTCGGGGGTAAGTACACATAAAGTAGGGATTAAATTTATTATCATTAAACAAATGTGATGGGTTTTTTGGTTTATTTATTCATCTTGAACTACACACCATGTACTTGAGGTACAGATCAGGAGCCATCCTACACCTAGCTTATAGCCACACATTTGGAAATTTCACTCAGGATATTATTCCCATACCTCATTTATTTAGACCCTAAACACTATATATGAGGTTCTTGGAGGTTCCCCACTGTATGGTATGATTCAAACAACATAGGATCTTTATTTAATATGTGGTTTTCTTCTTGTGCATGTGTTCTCCCTCATTATTTAAGTATATACCATCCCCTCCTCTTAGTATTTCAATGGATCGACTTGAGATTGATGGATCCCATTAATGTACTGATGGATTATTATTATAGGTTTTGTGTCAAGGAATCATTCATCTCCATTCTTTTTGATGTGATTTGTTGTGAGTGTTGTTCTTCCGGAAATAGGTATGTGGTTCCATTCCATTTTTCAAATTGATTTCTATTTTATTTCTTAACAAATTTAAATAGCTGATTTAAATTCAATTTCTCAATTATTTTTCAATTTCTTTGACAAAAACCAATTTATATTAATATTGTTATTTGAAATGGGGTTTTAATAGAAATTTCAAAAACCCTAAATTTTATTGAATTGGGGTTGGTTTATAGAAATTTTTTGTTTGAATTGTTAATTCTATATGTAGATTTCGTGGAAATTTTTTTATTATATTGATGAGTATAATTGGGACATATAATGGTGAATATGATGAATTTTTTTATGAATGAATTTTGATCTTGTGAATGACAGAAAATTATTTGACAATCTCATTGGTTTTAACCATTTAGAAAGGAATGTTTTTCAATAAATCCGGTTTTGGTTTAAAATGGAATGAAATTGGAATTTTTAAATTGGATTAATGGTAATTATCATATTTTAAGCACTCATAAAATATATATCCCATTATGTAGGATCTCATGAAATCCTTTGGTAGTTAGTGAGTTATTTGGATACACTCTATGCAATGTCAAAATTTTAAAACATACATGTAGTGGGATGCATCCCAAATAGGTTGGGGAGAAGTCTCTTTTGTCTAGTGTCACATGGATTTTTTGATATAAAATTTTCTACGTTCACATTCAATGTGTGTAATACTATAGATTCGTTAAATCTATTGTACCGTTGGGAAGATGACCATAATGCTCGCTTGTTTGTTGATATTTGAGATATAAATGTTTCCCAATGTTTGTTTGAACTTATTTACATGAAGATAGAATTTATATAAACTGTTTTACATAAATTTTTAATATATCTATTTTTAGATATATTCAATCTCTTATAATGTAACACATATTCTATAATGGAAGTTTCTGTCATTTTGAAACTGTTTATCATGTTTTTTTATATGTTTTTTTGTTTCCTGACCAATTTATTCTTAAAAATCAAAATCCTTTCTCTGGATAATATATATATGGCACCTATTATGGAATCATTGGTGGTATCCTAGTAGTTTTAGGATGACACCCTTGTTTTTCCTTCAGGTTTTTGTAAAATTTCTTATTCCATGATTGAGAAAATGGAAGGGAGCTCATAAAGGAGGATCCATATGTTGAGATTTGGACATGGGGAGTTGTGTCCTTTGGGAATTCATGGATGATTTACTATTTTACAAATAATGTTTTAGTACTTCATATTTATTTCTTTTTGTATTCTGGTACATTACTACCAATTGAGTTTGATTTTTATATAAATATTATTATTTTCATTTTCATTGGAATTATTGTAGAAAAATTCATTACCACTATTATGTTTTATGATGCTTGGTTTTATTCACCAACCCATGGGGACTGTAAATACCTTTAGTTTATTTCAGAACCGGATTAGTTACAATGTTACCAGGGTACCCATGCTATATCAAAACAAATCGGTATTAGAGGAAGGTGGGACAATTCAAAAATATCCAATATTCCTAAGCAAGATGAGGAATGGTGAGGCGTGAGTGATTGTATTTTTGAGTTCTTGTAGACACCAAATGTGATCTAGGTGTAGTGTGTCCCCTTCATGTTGGAGGGACTAATTGGGAGATAAAGGGTGATGATGGAGATGTCAGGGAGACATGAGGGATTGTAGTGGAAAGAAGTGACAGTTATTTTCACCAATATGTTCAATTTAGAGTCAATGGTTTTCTCTAAGGTTGTTGAGTTTTCCAATATTTAGCATGCTGAAAAAACCTCGAATGAGTATTCAAATCTCTTTCTGGATAATGTGAAGTTTTATCCTGACATTGTAACTAATAAGTGGATAAAGGATCAAAGGTTTGTGTTGGGAATTTGATAAAATATTTGTCCTTAGGATTTATTGATAAAGATTCCATAGAATGACTATGTGTATGATTGGGTGAATATGGTTGAGATGGACATGGATGGAAATTCAGTGTAGACATCGTTTCCTTTTTATCTAAGTGGCATTGTTTGTTCCTTTTATAGAAAGTTGATGCCTGCTGATCCACATGAAACTTCTCAATGTCACAGTCATTCCAAACCTCCTATAGCTCTAGGATAATGTTCGTTGACATGCTATATGGGTGGAATGACATGACATTATAGGAGGGTTTCCATTAAGTCACTAAAGAACTATATCTCCAACAGTTGTTTAGGGAACATGTAGAGGTTCTACAATCACCACTCTACTCTGTATAGTGGGATAGAATCATCAGATCCTCCGAAAACTATGTATAAATAATATTCATCATTGAGAAAAGGGTTACAACCATAGGCATCTCGAATGATGCTTCATCCAACTCTGAAATTGTCTCTAGAGGAAGCAGACATGGGTCTAAAAACTAGGATAATTTCTATTATTATTCTTCATTATTCCCTACTCATTTTGATATTGTTTCATCTCACTCTTTTATTTCAAACCATATCCTTAATATGATAATTAATTCTATGGTTCTACTATCCTTTTCAATGGATATTAGTACAACTTTAGCTATAAAGTGAGAGAAGGGTCTATGTATTCCTACTTGTGTATTCTCTCTTTCAGATTTCATTCTAGCATGGTTCTATCATGTTCATGAAATGAAATATCATGATATTATATTCAGGGTGGATTGTCCGATTTTAAAAAAAGTGTGAGTTGATTACTATATAATATGGGTCTAATTTTCTAAAAATATTGGTTTTCATCTCATATTTCTAGGAGAATTGGACCCAAATTATAGAAAAGTGAGACCTCCCAATCCTGATTTGGGGAAAGTGGAATTATTTTTTTCTTTTAACGTGGTGTGAGATTAAATGGGTGTTGAACTTCCACCAATTGTTGTCGAATTTTTCGACATGTTACCTTGAGATTTGTCTTCAACCAGTGAGAAAGATATAGTTTTCTATTAACATAATTTCTAGTACTCAACTGTTCTTTATCCCTTATTACATCATGGGACCAGCTAAGCTAAAAGAGAAGATGACTCAGTTGGATTATCTTCTTGATAAATGCTTTATTCATCTACGTGTGTCACCTTGGGCAGTTCTAGTTTTCATTCAAATGATGGATGATGGATTTATTCACTTATGTGTCGATTATCCAAACCACAATATTGTTATGAAAAAGAAAAAATATCAATTTCCATGTATTGAATATCTTTTTGATCCGTTAAAGCATGTGGAGTTGTTATAAAAGATCGACCATTGATCAGGTTACCATCATATGATGATAAAAGAAGCAATCATTCAAAAAACCTCCTTTTGGAGCAGGTAAAGGCACATTAAGTACCTTGTTATTCCATTCGGTTTGAAAAATTCTTCTATTATTTGTATGGATTTAATGAATATAATTTTCCATGAGTAATTGGATATCATTGTTGTAGTCTTTGTGGATAAAAATTCTTGTTTACTCCATGTCCGAGGAGGATCATGTGAAACATTTGAAAATATATCTGAATCTGCTAAGTAATCCCCACCTTTATACCAGACATTCATTGTGGGTTAAACAACCAATTTGTTATAACACTTCCATAGAAATATTTGAAAATTAGAACTTTTTTTCAGAATTACCTACTGCTTAGTGGAAAATAAATTTGATATTGGTGATCTTGTTTATTTTTAGGTGTTTTCTAGCCAAACAAAAATACCAAGAGAAATTTGAGAAAAAATTAAAACTATGTAGTGTGCACATTCAATCATAAGATGTACATTTAGACTCATACACAGATCAACTGGATGAGTACATGGCTAAGTCTCCAAAACGGAGATGACATGCCTTGTGGGTCATACCTACACGTCATGTACAAGATTCTAGATGAGGTTGGTGATGTTTTTCAAAGACTACACGCCATATGAGGTGCCTTCACACGTTGTGTAACCTCCACCAACTGGTCCTCAATTCCATGTAAGTCATTGGCGGCACAACTGGCAACCTATCGGTTAAAAACTATTACAAAATCCAATTAACCAAACAGAACGATGTGTATTTTATATACAAGTTGTGTACTTTGTTTTCTATAAATAGAGGTCCTGGCCTCCTGTTTTTATGGTTAAATATTTATTATTTGAATCTGGGACGTCCTACTGCCCTACATCCAATCTACCATTGTTCCAATACCCAACCATTCCACCATTATACCAATGAATTCACCTCTCTTCAAAGTTTCTACTTTGTCCACATCTGTTATCAAGGGTAATTTTGTAATATTTTCTTCCATGCGTAACTAAACACCCCATGTGTTGGGGCTATAGATAATGAAATAGTATTGTAATTTGGATTAACTGTTATTTTTATGTTTGTTCTCTTTAATTCTTCATATTCTTGTTCAATCATTTATTTTTATCACTAAAAAATTGGAGATAGACCAAGGGAAACATTTTCAGGGACTCAAAGGAAGAATAACTATGAATATCTTCTTGGTCATTGGATGTATTCATCGATTCACTGATAATCTGATATAAATAAACAATTGTGAATCATTGAATACTTGACTATAGTGTCAGTTTTTTCTATTCCAGACATAGTTTAATGGACCAAGGGAACCTTGTCAGAATTGAAACATAAAGTGTTGGGTTATTATGATCACAAAAATCCAATAAGATATTCGTATAACATCCCTAATCATCATATCCCTAAATCTCTCCTATTTGTACCAGCCAAATTAAAAATGACATATATATTCATTACCTTTAAATGGAAATCCTTACATTAGTAATAAAAATTATTTTCATAATAAAAATCAAAAATCCCAGTCAAAATTCAGAATCCTTCAGTACGTTAATTTCAAACATAGTCGATTTCATTCACTCATCAGTTCCCTAATGATCAACCCCGCACATATTCTATACTAGCATAGAAGTTTTTAATAAAAATATGGGACATCGATATCATAACATCGGTTAAATGAAAAATCATTTTTGTCATCATTTCATGGGAACTACTATTTGAGTATTAAATATAGTTGTGTTTTAATTAATTTAGTCAAAATAAAATTTTGAATTCCCCAAAAAGAATTATAATCCCATTTATGTTTATCTTTCATTTTCACTTTTATGACTAGTTTTTGGTTTGTGAATGTGCTAGATCACAGGTGCATGAGATGGTTCCACATGTGGTCTTGGAGTGTAGATTCATCAGATATTCTTTCGATTTAACCAGAAATAGAATAGAAATTATTGAGACGTCGACGTCCACTGGTGGAAGAGCACAATAAGAACTCACCACCCATGGCAACATGGAAGAGGGAGAGATGGCCACTAAAGCTATAGAGGGACACCCATATCCGGACCAGTAGCCTCCCATTGATGGTATGTTAGAGTAGGCCCTACAATGAGGCTTCATGGAGTTCCTCCTGAGGAACTACCATAGGCCACCACAAAAACCCCATTTAGAGTACGACCAGCCCCCATAGCCACAACAAGTATTTTAGCGACTTTATTTATCCCCTTAGAAGAACCAATATATTTCACCTTCCCTCCCTCTACATCCACCTCCATGATGTACTCTCTAAGTGTATGAAATGATGTCTATTCATGGAGATGACACATGCATCATCCGTTAGTTTGTGTAGGGCCAGAATTTCGAGGTCATGCCTTCTATCATGTAGCTGATCCAAAACACAATTCATTCTGGCAACCTACCTAGTGAGGAACCAAATGCCCATCTCTTCAATTTCATGTAGATTTTTGACATGTTCCCCAACCACATAGTGTTGGAGGATTCCATTCCTCTTTTCCTATTCCCTTTCTATCTATGGGATAAGGAAAAATACATGATAAATGTTTTTTCGCAATGATCAATCCTCTCCTAGGATGAGTGGCACCAACGTTCCTATCAAAATAGTTCCCACACTCCAAGATGGTGACCTTTGAGAATGAAATACACAAAATCTAGCATCACGACTCAAAGTCATTATATGAGTCATGGGATAATTTCAAGGAGATGTTGTGAAACTTCCCACACCATGGACTCCCAGGGTAGATGTAGGTCCAGAACTTCTATTGAAAACTAGTGTCGAACACAATGTTTGTGGTGGATGCGGTAGCTGGATATACGATTATGAGGAAGTCCCTCAAAGAACGTTTTGATAAGGTGGAAGCCATGTGTTCCAACAACATCTAGTGGCATTCTGAGCACTGCATAAAAAAAAGATATGAACAATATTGATGCCCCAACTATGATTGCTGCCATGTTGGATGTTGAGTAAATAAATATCAACACACTAAATATGAAGAGTGAGTCCCATGTACATGCAGTAAACCATTCAGCGTGCAGCGAATGCTGTAACAACCATATCATGGGATATTTATTGGGACCTACAACTGGACCTTCGACCAACATGGTGATAAATGTTTCACAAAACCTAGGACCGAACCAATACCAGTAGTACCATCACCCAGAATAGTGTGGTCACCAGAACACATGCTGGGGAAGACAGTAGCTCAATCTTCGTTCCCAGCGACCCCCCCCCCCTCCCTGACTATGGTCCGCCCCAGAATCATACCCAGAACTTGAGGCAATAGCAACATCAGTGGGGCTCTTACAAGCATCATTGTAACGACCCAAAGTTTCATTAATAGAAAATCCCTCTTGATCCAGTTAAATGTTTCTTTATGAAATTTTTTTTTATAAGATGTCAACTTCTTTAGTTTAACGTTAAGTTTTATGACCTTTACTTTTATAGCCGTTGAACAGTAATCATCTGGGTAGTTTAAATATAAGGCTTTAACGAACCAATTTTTCTACTCAGACAAAGGAAGCGATGGCTTCATCCAGTAGAATTGCCCCTTACGAAGCCCATTTGTCGGAGCTCGGAAAGGAGGTGGCGTCTTTGGGCTTTTCCCTTGACCAAGCCCAAGCTGAGCTTCATCAAGTCAAGCTCGAACGTGATCGTCTACGGGAAAAATGGAAGTTGATTGAGATTACCACTCGAGCAATGTTATCCGAGCAACCCCAAGAGTCTGTCACCATCGCACACCTTACCCTTAGGTCTTATGCGGCTATTTTAAGGGGTTATGTAACAAATAAGTAGCACCATGTTCATGTACATTATTTTTGTATATAATAATGAATATAATTTCTAGTCATTTTTGATACATTGTAATTAGTTTTTAAAGTACAAATGGTGTTTTTTTAGATATTATTTAATTAAGAATTATATTTTATTAAATTAAAGGATTTTTGAATTAAATATTATTTTAATAAAATATTATTATTAATATTAAATTAATTTTTATTAAATATAAATGATCTTATAAGTTTATGAATGCAATTAAATTTTTTTATTAAGGTTTGAAAGCCATTTCTGTCAAAACCCGTGAATTTTTATAAATGTCGGTTTTTATATTAAAAGTAAAAATTCACATATTTAGAAAATTATTTAGATAAAATAAATATTATTTTTGGAATCAGGACGTCGAAATTATCCAACGGTGAATTTTTCATAATTTTCTGAGACAGTCAAATTTTTGGGTAAAAATTAAATACCATTTAAATATATAATGTGTTTTATGACATCATAATAACCCAATGGTGATGTAATAAAATACCATAATCCTTATGTTCGGCCAATATGTGTTTTATCATTAAAATAATGAGGTTTTGGGTTTGTTTGAATCACTTTTAAAAGCATTAATGGAGCCCTCAAGACTTATTCAACACTTTGCCTTTTTAAATTAATTTCCATGGGAGTGTGACTCACCTCCACATAAGCAACCCTAATTTTTTAATAAGTTCGGACCTTGGACTTGTAAAATATTGTTTTCCTCTTTCCTTTTCCAGAAACCATGGGCAAATACCATGGGATGGTTTGTGGTTTGGATTATTTTAATATAAGGGGTCCCAAACCTAAATAATAAAGAATTCTCTCACCTTTCCTATATAAACCCACCCAAGCTCCCACTTCCTCCTCACTCAAAGCCCTTGAAGTTCGTCCAACCTCTGCCCTACTCTCTCTATAATCCTCTCAAGGTGCCCCAAGCTCCGAAGAAGCCTCTCACAAGCCTCTCTCTAGCCTTTGGAAGCACACTTCCAAGTAAGGGTTTTTTCTTCCCTTCTCATTTTTGTCAATTTTCTTTAAGTTGTATTGCCCTTTTAATTTCATTTATGAATGTTGGGGTATGGTTTCGCACCTCTCCCATACTGCCCTCTTATTGTTTGAATGATGGGATACCCCTTTCTCTCTCATTAAATGCCTCCCATGTACACCCGTTACTATGCCGAAATTCCGAAAGGAACCTTTTTCTCTTCTTTTATATTCAAGCAATACTTTTGTATCATGAATCTAAATTCCTTTTCAATTGTTGGGACATGTATCTATATGACCTTATTACTTTCCATTACATGTAAATATGATGAGGAATCCATTTCTCTCTCATCGGCCTTTTTTTTATGAATTCTTATGTCACGCCGTTACGCTGCCGAAATCACACCGATTTTCTAAGCCAATATCATGGTGTAGTGAATACCATGCCCATTTCTCCATCAAGGGTATTCACCTTTATGCACATTTAATTATTTATTGTAAAATTTCATGTATGAATTCCACATTCCTTTATCGTGGAATAAATGATTATGTTTTATGAATCCATGTTTTATGATCCATGTGGCACACTTATGCATGAAATGAAATGTTTAAGAAGGGTGCGCCCTGATAGCGCTCCAATGCATTGGGTAAAGTAAAGTATCATGATACGTCATGTGCAATGAGTGTTTACTCATGCTAATTCAAGTGCAACGAGGGTTTACTCGTGCTTCAAGTGCAATGAGGGTTTACTCATGCTCCATGTGGAATGAGCCTTGGCTCATGCTAATTCAATGTTAAGTGTTGTTGCCACATTTCCATGTTATGATTATCATGCTTTATCATGCCTTTATGTTCATGTATCTCTTATGCTCTATTAATATGCCTATTTCCTAACATGTATTGTACTCCTCATGTTATTCATTATGTACTCCCTTACTGGGCTTTATAGCTCACCCTTTTCTTATGCATGTCCTCAGGTTATCCCATGCAATGCTAAGTACGAAGGAATGTAGTGGTCATGTAAAGGAAGTTTTCAATAAGGATGTTGTATTTCAAGTTTAATGTTTTTATGTAATGATCCTAAGCCCCAAAGACACTAAACCTCTCGATCTTCTTTGTTGTATCAAGTGAAGTTTAATGTAATAAAGCATGTTTAAGTTGTAATAAAAGCAGGGTTGTCATAGTTGGTATCAGAGGATAGGTTTAGTTATTTTTGGGATTAGGAAACCCTAGTAAAGCCTTAGATACAAGACTAAGCATAATAAAAACATCCTTAAGTTTTGGTAAATACTAAGTATGTGTTTTATCAAACAAATACATCCCTGTCTGGATACGAGCAGGTAGAGGCGGCTCTGGCACAAATGTATCCTAGGGGTAAAACCCGAAAACACCGCTTTGAGCTAGACTCGAACGGGAACTGGTGCACGACAACGGGCCTTGCTGCACTCTTGGTTACGACACTCCCGGGGGATATGTTTTGATAAATTCACAATCTTAGTATGAACCCTTGTTAAGGGAAAAATGATCCTAAGAATATATGTTAGAAGGAAGATCATGAAAAGCCTGGATTGAATCCTATAGACTCGTGAGTTAAAGAGATTAAAGTTTATTTATAAGTCATAAACTTTTGTCTTTTGTAACACCCCGAGCTTCCACGATACGCTTCTCATTCAATAATGCAATAGCGTGTGTTGTACGCAACCTTGAGCTCTAGCACACACCACAACTAATTAAACTAGCCGTTGTGAATAGTAATACCTACTTTTTGAAATTTTATAAATTTTATATTTCAAAATGGACTTCATTTTTGTATTCCTAATATTGAAATTAGCCTATGTTGAATTTTTTGTAATTTTCTGAGAACTTCAAAATTTTTATGAATAGTGAAAAATACTTAAAACAACTTTTTTAATCAAAATAAATTATAGTGATAAGTTATACTATTGAGTGGATTTAATGTATAATTAGAATATATTTTTACCATTTTATCCAATGGTGGTCATTAGAATTAATTTAACATTGAATTTGGACATAAACAATTGCCAATCTTTTGATATAAATTGTTTCTTGAAAACACGCTATTTGTCGTAACAGCGGGAATTAATTATAAAATTAATTAATGCAACTTATATGTTTGGAATTTTGTAAAATAGACATCATTTTTGAATTCGGAATATCAATTATAGCTTAGGGTGAAATTTTGGCATTGTTCTGAAAAACTTCAATTTTTGATGAATAGTGAAACCACTAAGTGGTAGTTAAATAACTGATTTTTCGTTTAAATGAAATATTACCACTTCTGTGATTTGATTTTCAAAAATCCGACATACATGGTTGTCATTAATAAGTAAAATGTGGTTCAATGGGATAAAAATAATTTTTTGGTGAATAGTAACTTATTAAGTTTTAATCGCGATTAGTGGTAATTAGGGTAGTTTAAGGTATAAATAATACTTTAATAATATTAAATGACCTAGACACATGTCCCAACCTCATTGGTTGTGTCATGGACGACCAAGACAAGCCATGGCCTAACTTGGGGACCCCATGGATCCATTTTTGTAGGGAAATAACATAAATTACTTTTTATTTAATGTTAAAGTGAAAATGACACTAACATAAAGTGTTTTACTAAAACAATTTTTAAGTAGGGTTACACAAGTCCAAATTTTGATTATAAATAGTCATTGGAAAGATAAAAAGATTTCCTATATCATAGTATCTTTTTTATAATTTTTAGACATTAAATAAATTTAATTATTTATGACATAATAATGATGCAGCGATGACATCATTATTTGACGATTTAAATAAAATGGAAAGATAATATAAAATCTATGAACTACACATGGCCAAAACCAATTGGATGAGTGGATTTCGATGCCTTATCACCTTATCCACGAATTCTATCAATGTGGGACCTTTTAAAACCGAAACACATTTTCAAATAATGTAATGTTCCTTTACTTTCCAAAAGTGCCCCTCCTCTCCTCTTATAAAAGGCCCCCACCTCTACCTCATTTCACACACTCTTCAAGCCATTGGCTCGGCCAACCCCTGCCCATTTGCTCTCTCCACATCCCTCTCCTCATCCTAGAGGATTCCCTTTGGGCAGAATCCTTTCAAAGGAAGCCTTTAGGCTCAACTCAAAAGGAGTTACACTTTTTAAGGTAATTCATTCTCTCATGTTCTTTGGTTTTATTTTGCTTCTCCAACCCCCTAAACTCTTTTTATTTACTTCTTTTGTAACAACACCAGTATCTTAAATATACTAGGATGTTGTTATAAGATTTATTTGAGCTACACTTCCACACAACTACATCAAATGGTTAAAGAACATAAGGTTTCCGTGGATGGCGAAATTCTGCCTCCCGAAACGATGATTGTTCAACACTCATTTAACACCTTCAAAGGTGGCCATTATGATGTCACTATTTTTATATATGATATATAATATGTTTATGTTTTCCTTAAGCTTCTGTTTTTTTCATTTTGGGCATACCTTTATGGTTTCCATTATGGGTAAAACACGATATCTTCATTTTAGGAAGCGCGGACTACCGCCCCCTGAAAGTGATTTGATTCGTTAATACCATATGTGGGATGTGTGAAGGATAAAGTTAATGATATTATATATGTTATTATACTGGAATTATAATATACTCTCATATCATTATGATTCCATTCCAGAAAATATGAAATAGAAATGGAAGTAGCGTTCATGCGTACGTACGGCTTACCGTCTCCATGAACGGTGCATTTCATTTCTTACCTCTAAATGTGATGTAATATTATAAATGAATGTATGTACTGGATATATATGACATATATGATATCTACATCATGAATACCATTCTGGATATAATGAACCTTTGACCAAATTAACAACATGTAAGTGTAAGAAGCCTATTTTTGTCTTAAGAACCAAATACCGACAAAATGAACATTATTAACTTAAATAATTACATAATGTTCATATCATTGTAATAAGTGATATAATAAGGATAATGAAATTAAAAATGGTTCTTAATAAGGTATATATTAACTCTAGTTTATTATTCAGGAGGTTAAAGAACGGTTGAGTCAAGTCAGACACGAGGTAAGGGAAATTCTTAACCCAATTTCTGTTCTTTGGGTTAATCTCCTACTTTCAAATTCTGTCATGATATTGTTATGTATTATCTTGTATTTGTACTTTCTTTATGTGTACTTATAGTTAATACACATAATAGATCTATTTTATTTATAAATGATCTTGTAAGGGAATTTCTTAACCCAACTTCCATTCTTTGGGTTAATCTCCTACTTTCAAATTATGTCATGATGTTATTATGTCTTATATTGTATTTGTACATTATTTATGTGTACTTATAGTGAATACACATTATAGATGTACTTTATTTTAAAAAATGATCTATTTAAGGACTTCATCTCAATCCCCTTTTATTGAGTCCTATTTGGTTTTATACACAACTTTCTTTTATATGGTGTATAAACCCCTTTGACTTTTACGTTTATTCAAAAGGAATCTTTTTTATACGAAACGTTTTACTAAATGACAAAAAGGGAATGTTTTTCTTTCCGTACTTATGCGGCGACAATGACTTCTCCGCCGCCGTGACCATTATTTGAGTTTCAGCTTCCTCTACAAGCCATCACTTTTTTTAATGAAAAATAAATACAAAGTTTTAACTTACTTTTATTTTGGTATTGAAAATGGTTTTGAAAGCGTTTTTAATATATCAATGTGTTGTATTGATATCTTGTGATTGGAATGTGGAAATGTTATGTTTCCTTTATGCATGTTTTATGTGATATGATTATGTTATGGTTTATGATATGTTTAAACCTATTCATATGAGGAATGTATTGGACTTAATAAGTGACGGGTGGAGCCCGCCATAGCTCCTCGATGCATCGGTAGGTCTCATGAGACAACTAGACGTGGAATTGGCCGAGGCCCTTTCCCAGTTTGATTTATGGTTTTGGCCGAGGCCTTAATCATTTTAGATGTCTTGGCCGAGGCCTTGACAAAATGTTTCAGAATGTCCGGCATTATACATTCCCTCATTATGAAAGTGGTTATTGTTATTGCATGTGATTATTCGACCAGTAGAATATCCATGTGAAGAAGTGAATGGCATTATTTCATTTTACTTTTTCCATATTATGTTGAATTTCATGTTTAAAAGGCTTTTGTTTTACTTATACATTGCCTTAATTGTTAACGATTATTTATGAAAGCTTCCGCATTATTGTTATCCTTACTGAGCATCTGAGCTCACCCCTTTCAATGTTTTAATGTTTTCCAGGATGTGAAGAAGTATTTTATGAATGACCTGCAGGGATAGTCAGAAGAGGATATGAGTGTGGACTATGGAGACTTTGTTATTGTAGTTTTTCACTTTATGATGTAATGTAACGTTTACGAATGTATCTAGTGTTTCCAAGGCTACTAAACTAATCGGTCTTTCGAGACTTGATCTTTTGTGATCATGCCAATGTTACGAAGTAATGCACCGACTCTGGGTAGCTGGGGTCGGGGCGTTACAGTTGGTATCAGAGGCAGTTTAGTACTAACCTTGGAAGCTAGATTTAGATAAACTCTGATTAGAGCACATAGCCCAAAGATAGACTTTGAGGATTAGTATAGAAGAACTTCCTAGAATTTTGGTATTATAGAGATGTTATGAGTTTTCCAAGCAATACATCCCTGTCTGGATACGAGCAGGTAGAGGCGGCTCTGGCACAGATGTACCTAGGGGTAAAACCCAAAAACACCGCTTTGAGCTAGACTCGAACGGGAACTGGTGCACGACAACGGGCCTTGCTGCACTCTTGGTTACGACACTCCCGGGGGATATGCTTAAGATAATTCTCATTTTCTTTACAAACCACTATGAACGGTTATGAGTATATACTTTCTCAAATAAAACCTTTTTATGATTATGGATTATATCCATAAATAGTTCAATTTATGTTAAGTATTATACAAGTATGGAATTATGTATTTTGATTCATAAACTAATCTGGTTTATGCCATTGTTTAGAAATGGCGCCTAGTAGAAGGAATGGAAACTGTATCAATGCACGAACTCCGTGTAGGGATTTCCCTCCTGCTCAAGATAATTATTGTGGACCTGGAGAGACAACTGGTGCTGATCAACTTATTACCATACTGGGACAACTCACGCAGGTTATGAATAACAACCTTACTCGTATGGAGCACCCTGATCCGCAACGTGGAGGATCAATGCTAGATCGTTTCATGAGGCAACAACCACCAACCTTTAATGGGAGTACAAATCCTATAGTA
Organism: Viscum album; assembly: GCA_963277665.1. Lineage (NCBI taxonomy): Eukaryota > Viridiplantae > Streptophyta > Magnoliopsida > Santalales > Viscaceae > Viscum > Viscum album. The sequence continues at coordinate 194,748,859 of OY728121.1, read as the reverse complement.
GCTGAGCAATGGATAAATTCCTTAGAGAAAATATTCCATGCCTTGGGGAGTAGTGAAAGGGAGAAGGTTGTCATGGCAGTTTACCGCCTCACTGGAGATGCCGATCAGTGGTGGTCGCTGATTCAAAACACAAAGGAAGATGATGACGTATCGAATATGGAATGGAGGGAGTTCAAAGATCTTTTCTTAGAAAAATACTTTCCTCGTGACCATCGAGCAGATATGGAAAGGCAATTTCTGAGTCTGAGGCAGAAGGAGGATGAGAATGTCGCAAAGTATGAGGCTAACTTTACAAGGTTAGCAAGGTATGCTGCAGATTACATACGTAACCCAAGGAGTAAGATTGATCGTTTCTTTGATGGGTTAAAATCATTTCTCCGTCGAGCTTTGGTATCACAATCCTTCTCATCATACGAAGATATTGTCTCGTGTGCTATCAAGACAGAAAAGGAATTCTCTAAGTCTTATGACAACAAAGTAAAGCAAGAGAAGAAGAGAACGGTGGAACAAGAGACAGATAATGGGAAAAAGGGAAAGAAGGATTTTCCATTATGTGATAATTGTGGGAAGAATCACCCTGGTACTTGCCTAAAAGGAATGGGAGTCTGTTATAAATGTGGAGAAAAAGGTCACCAGGCACGTGATTGCAAGGGAAAGAAAGAGGCTGTCAAAGTTGAATGCTACAATTGTAGAGAAATGGGTCATTATGCAAATGAATGTCCTAAGCGTCAAGGAAACTTACCTCAGAAAAGGCCAAGGGATCAAGGACAATCTTATGCTATTACTACAGTTGAAACAGAATAACTAATGTATTGGTGCTTTTGGACTCATGGATTATATTCTGGTTATTAAAATAATGTGATCTATATAAGGATTGTACTGCAGTACTTGTTGGTTTCAGTAAGGTTTTAATATGATGAAGGTAATTATATTTTTAGTATGTGACAATAAGAGAAACTTTACCTTGTTTGGGGAATCTGATAAATAGATTTTGGAATTAAGAGACCTTTTAGAGAAAGTCTGGATAGAGGTATTTTGGATAACTATAAATGTTGGGATGGATTAAGTTGAACTTTGAATAGTATTGTTTAAGGTTAAAACTTTTCTGAAGATTATTTCTGGAATACTATAATACTATATTTTTAGAAAAAGGACAACCTGCAGGGTGGGGAATAACCCGTCGCGTCGGACACAGCTGCAGGAATCGAACCCACAACCATAGTGCGACAAGCCTTTATTTCCTACCACTAGCCTACAGGAAGTCCCTGGTTATTACAAAATAATTTTAATAATCTAAATGGTATGTGTTAACCTTTGGTACCTTATACAATTAGGATAAGTATAATATTTTTGAGTTCTATTATCTTTTGAGTGAAAGATGAGTTGAAGGTTGAAACTCTAATGTCAAACACATATATATATATATACCTATCTCTTATTCAATGAATAAATTAATTCTTAAACTTTAGTAAAGGGATATTAAAACAAAAAAAAATGTGTTATCCTAATAACTTATGTTTTGTTGAACTGATGATATTTTAAATCAACATAGATTGAAGGCTTTGAGGCCCTCAATTTGACAGTTGATTGTGATTGATGACCTCAATCAATCCCTACAAATATTTACGTTTTTCCTCAAATTATATGTCTCTAATTGCCACCAATGTTCTCCTTATCGAGATCATGATTTGGTGGTGACTTTCTTATTTCCATTTCCCTCTTATTAAGACTAAATTCTATTAACCTTATTTCCGATGTGGGTTTTCCACAAAGGTATTTTCTATTTTCAACCTTTTATTTTCCAAGAAAAATTTCAAATTGCGAGGACGCAATTTATTGAAGGAGGGGAGAATGTAACACCCCGAGCTTCCACGATACGCTTCTCATTCAATAATGCAATAGCGTGTGTTGTACGCAACCTTGAGCTCTAGCACACACCACAACTAATTAAACTAGCCGTTGTGAATAGTAATACCTACTTTTTGAAATTTTATAAATTTTATATTTCAAAATGGACTTCATTTTTGTATTCCTAATATTGAAATTAGCCTATGTTGAATTTTTTGTAATTTTCTGAGAACTTCAAAATTTTTATGAATAGTGAAAAATACTTAAAACAACTTTTTTAATCAAAATAAATTATAGTGATAAGTTATACTATTGAGTGGATTTAATGTATAATTAGAATATATTTTTACCATTTTATCCAATGGTGGTCATTAGAATTAATTTAACATTGAATTTGGACATAAACAATTGCCAATCTTTTGATATAAATTGTTTCTTGAAAACACGCTATTTGTCGTAACAGCGGGAATTAATTATAAAATTAATTAATGCAACTTATATGTTTGGAATTTTGTAAAATAGACATCATTTTTGAATTCGGAATATCAATTATAGCTTAGGGTGAAATTTTGGCATTGTTCTGAAAAACTTCAATTTTTGATGAATAGTGAAACCACTAAGTGGTAGTTAAATAACTGATTTTTCGTTTAAATGAAATATTACCACTTCTGTGATTTGATTTTCAAAAATCCGACATACATGGTTGTCATTAAGAAGTAAAATGTGGTTCAATGGGATAAAAATAATTTTTTGGTGAATAGTAACTTATTAAGTTTTAATCGCGATTAGTGGTAATTAGGGTAGTTTAAGGTATAAATAATACTTTAATAATATTAAATGACCTAGACACATGTCCCAACCTCATTGGTTGTGTCATGGCCGACCAAGACAAGCCATGGCCTAACTTGGGGACCCCATGGATCCATTTTTGTAGGGAAATAACATAAATTACTTTTTATTTAATGTTAAAGTGAAAATGACACTAACATAAAGTGTTTTACTAAAACAATTTTTAAGTAGGGTTACACAAGTCCAAATTTTGATTATAAATAGTCATTGGAAAGATAAAAAGATTTCCTATATCATAGTATCTTTTTTATAATTTTTAGACATTAAATAAATTTAATTATTTATGACATAATAATGATGCAGCGATGACATCATTATTTGACGATTTAAATAAAATGGAAAGATAATATAAAATCTATGAACTACACATGGCCAAAACCAATTGGATGAGTGTATTTCGATGCCTTATCACCTTATCCACGAATTCTATCAATGTGGGACCTTTTAAAACCGAAACACATTTTCAAATAATGTAATGTTCCTTTACTTTCCAAAAGTGCCCCTCCTCTCCTCTTATAAAAGGCCCCCACCTCTACCTCATTTCACACACTCTTCAAGCCATTGGCTCGGCCAACCCCTGCCCATTTGCTCTCTCCACATCCCTCTCCTCATCCTAGAGGATTCCCTTTGGGCAGAATCCTTTCAAAGGAAGCCTTTAGGCTCAACTCAAAAGGAGTTACACTTTTTAAGGTAATTCATTCTCTCATGTTCTTTGGTTTTATTTTGCTTCTCCAACCCCCTAAACTCTTTTTATTTACTTCTTTTGTAACAACACCAGTATCTTAAATATACTAGGATGTTGTTATAAGATTTATTTGAGCTACACTTCCACACAACTACATCAAATGGTTAAAGAACATAAGGTTTCCGTGGATGGCGAAATTCTGCCTCCCGAAACGATGATTGTTCAACACTCATTTAACACCTTCAAAGGTGGCCATTATGATGTCACTATTTTTATATATGATATATAATATGTTTATGTTTTCCTTAAGCTTCTGTTTTTTTCATTTTGGGCATACCTTTATGGTTTCCATTATGGGTAAAACACGATATCTTCATTTTAGGAAGCGCGGACTACCGCCCCCTGAAAGTGATTTGATTCGTTAATACCATATGTGGGATGTGTGAAGGATAAAGTTAATGATATTATATATGTTATTATACTGGAATTATAATATACTCTCATATCATTATGATTCCATTCCAGAAAATATGAAATAGAAATGGAAGTAGCGTTCATGCGTACGTACGGCTTACCGTCTCCATGAACGGTGCATTTCATTTCTTACCTCTAAATGTGATGTAATATTATAAATTAATGTATGTACTGGATATATATGACATATATGATATCTACATCATGAATACCATTCTGGATATAATGAACCTTTGACCAAATTAACAACATGTAAGTGTAAGAAGCCTATTTTTGACTTAAGAACCAAATACCGACAAAATGAACATTATTAACTTAAATAATTACATAATGTTCATATCATTGTAATAAGTGATATAATAAGGATAATGAAATTAAAAATGGTTCTTAATAAGGTATATATTAACTCTAGTTTATTATTCAGGAGGTTAAAGAACGGTTGAGTCAAGTCAGACACGAGGTAAGGGAACTTCTTAACCCAATTTCTATTCTTTGGGTTAATCTCCTAGTTTCAAATTATGTCATGATATTATTATGTCATATCCTGTATTTGTACATTATTTATGTGTACTTGTAGTGAATACACATAATAGATCTATTTTATTTTAAAAATGCTCTTTGTAAGGGAAATTCTTAACCCAATTTCTGTTCTTTGGGTTAATCTCCTACTTTCAAATTCTGTCATGATATTGTTATGTATTATCTTGTATTTGTACTTTCTTTATGTGTACTTATAGTTAATACACATAATAGATCTATTTTATTTATAAATGATCTTGTAAAGGAATTTCTTAACCCAACTTCCATTCTTTGGGTTAATCTCCTACTTTCAAATTATGTCATGATGTTATTATGTCTTATATTGTATTTGTACATTATTTATGTGTACTTATAGTGAATACACATTATAGATGTACTTTATTTTAAAAAATGATCTATTTAAGGACTTCATCTCAATCCCCTTTTATTGAGTCCTATTTGGTTTTATACACAACTTTCTTTTATATGGTGTATAAACCCCTTTGACTTTTAGGTTTATTCAAAAGGAATCTTTTTTATACGAAACGTTTTACTAAATGACAAAAAGGGAATGTTTTTCTTTCCGTACTTATGCGGCGACAATGACTTCTCCGCCGCCGTGACCATTATTTGAGTTTCGGCTTCCTCTACAAGCCATCACTTTTTTTAATGAAAAATAAATACAAAGTTTTAACTTACTTTTATTTTGGTATTGAAAATGGTTTTGAAAGCGTTTTTAATATATCAATGTGTTGTATTGATATCTTGTGATTGGAATGTGGAAATGTTATGTTTCCTTTATGCATGTTTTATGTGATATGATTATGTTATGGTTTATGATATGTTTAAACCTATTCATATGAGGAATGTATTGGACTTAATAAGTGACGGGTGGAGCCCGCCATAGCTCCTCGATGCATCGGTAGGTCTCATGAGACAACTAGACGTGGAATTGGCCGAGGCCCTTTCCCAGTTTGATTTATGGGTTTGGCCGAGGCCTTAATCATTTTAGATGTCTTGGCCGAGGCCTTGACAAAATGTTTCAGAATGTCCGGCATTATACATTCCCTCATTATGAAAGTGGTTATTGTTATTGCATGTGATTATTCGACCAGTAGAATATCCATGTGAAGAAGTGAATGGCATTATTTCATTTTACTTTTTCCATATTATGATGAAGTTCATGTTTAAAAGGCTTTTGTTTTACTTATACATTGCCTTAATTGTTAACGATTATTTATGAAAGCTTCCGCATTATTGTTATCCTTACTGAGCATCTGAGCTCACCCCTTTCAATGTTTTAATGTTTTCCAGGATGTGAAGAAGTATTTTATGAATGACCTGCAGGGATAGTCAGAAGAGGATATGAGTGTGGACTATGGAGACTTTGTTATTGTAGTTTTTCACTTTATGATGTAATGTAACGTTTACGAATGTATCTAGTGTTTCCAAGGCTACTAAACTAATCGGTCTTTCGAGACTTGATCTTTTGTGATCATGCCAATGTTACGAAGTAATGCACCGACTCTGGGTAGCTGGGGTCGGGGCGTTACAGTTGGTATCAGAGGCAGTTTAGTACTAACCTTGGAAGCTAGATTTAGATAAACTCTGATTAGAGCACATAGCCCAAAGATAGACTTTGAGGATTAGTATATAAGAACTTCCTAGAATTTTGGTATTATAGAGATGTTATGAGTTTTCCAAGCAATACATCCCTGTCTGGATACGAGCAGGTAGAGGCGGCTCTGGCACAGATGTACCTAGGGGTAAAACCCAAAAACACCGCTTTGAGCTAGACTCGAACGGGAACTGGTGCACGACAACGGGCCTTGCTGCACTCTTGGTTACGACACTCCCGGGGGATATGCTTAAGATAATTCTCATTTTCTTTACAAACCACTATGAACGGTTATGAGTATATACTTTCTCAAATAAAACCTTTTTATGATTATGGATTATATCCATAAATAGTTCAATTTATGTTAAGTATTATACAAGTATGGAATTATGTATTTTGATTCATAAACTAATCTGGTTTATGCCATTGTTTAGAAATGGCGCCTAGTAGAAGGAATGGAAACTGTATCAATGCACGAACTCCGTGTAGGGATTTCCCTCCTGCTCAAGATAATTATTGTGGACCTGGAGAGACAACTGGTGCTGATCAACTTATTACCATACTGGGACAACTCACGCAGGTTATGAATAACAACCTTACTCGTATGGAGCACCCTGATCCGCAACGTGGAGGATCAATGCTAGATCGTTTCATGAGGCAACAACCACCAACCTTTAATGGGAGTACAAATCCTATAGTAGCTGAGCAATGGATAAATTCCTTAGAGAAAATATTCCATGCCTTGGGGAGTAGTGAAAGGGAGAAGGTTGTCATGGCAGTTTACCGCCTCACTGGAGATGCCGATCAGTGGTGGTCGCTGATTCAAAACACAAAGGAAGATGATGACGTATCGAATATGGAATGGAGGGAGTTCAAAGATCTTTTCTTAGAAAAATACTTTCCTCGTGACCATCGAGCAGATATGGAAAGGCAATTTCTGAGTCTGAGGCAGAAGGAGGATGAGAATGTCGCAAAGTATGAGGCTAACATTACAAGGTTAGCAAGGTATGCTGCAGATTACATACGTAACCCAAGGAGTAAGATTGATCGTTTCTTTGATGGGTTAAAATCATTTCTCCGTCGAGCTTTGGTATCACAATCCTTCTCATCATACGAAGATATTGTCTCGTGTGCTATCAAGACAGAAAAGGAATTCTCTAAGTCTTATGACAACAAAGTAAAGCAAGAGAAGAAGAGAACGGTGGAACAAGAGACAGATAATGGGAAAAAGGGAAAGAAGGATTTTCCATTATGTGATAATTGTGGGAAGAATCACCCTGGTACTTGCCTAAAAGGAATGGGAGTCTGTTATAAATGTGGAGAAAAAGGTCACCAGGCACGTGATTGCAAGGGAAAGAAAGAGGCTGTCAAAGTTGAATGCTACAATTGTAGAGAAATGGGTCATTATGCAAATGAATGTCCTAAGCGTCAAGGAAACTTACCTCAGAAAAGGCCAAGGGATCAAGGACAATCTTATGCTATTACTACAGTTGAAACAGAATAACTAATGTATTGGTGCTTTTGGACTCATGGATTATATTCTGGTTATTAAAATAATGTGATCTATATAAGGATTGTACTGCAGTACTTGTTGGTTTCAGTAAGGTTTTAATATGATGAAGGTAATTATATTTTTAGTATGTGACAATAAGAGAAACTTTACCTTGTTTGGGGAATCTGATAAATAGATTTTGGAATTAAGAGACCTTTTAGAGAAAGTCTGGATAGAGGTATTTTGGATAACTATAAATGTTGGGATGGATTAAGTTGAACTTTGAATAGTATTGTTTAAGGTTAAAACTTTTCTGAAGATTATTTCTGGAATACTATAATACTATATTTTTAGAAAAAGGACAACCTGCAGGGTGGGGAATAACCCGTCGCGTCGGACACAGCTGCAGGAATCGAACCCACAACCATAGTGCGACAAGCCTTTATTTCCTACCACTAGCCTACAGGAAGTCCCTGGTTATTACAAAATAATTTTAATAATCTAAATGGTATGTGTTAACCTTTGGTACCTTATACAATTAGGATAAGTATAATATTTTTGAGTTCTATTATCTTTTGAGTGAAAGATGAGTTGAAGGTTGAAACTCTAATGTCAAACACATATATATATATATACCTATCTCTTATTCAATGAATAAATTAATTCTTAAACTTTAGTAAAGGGATATTAAAACAAAAAAAAATGTGTTATCCTAATAACTTATGTTTTGTTGAACTGATGATATTTTAAATCAACATAGATTGAAGGCTTTGAGGCCCTCAATTTGACAGTTGATTGTGATTGATGACCTCAATCAATCCCTACAAATATTTACGTTTTTCCTCAAATTATATGTCTCTAATTGCCACCAATGTTCTCCTTATCGAGATCATGATTTGGTGGTGACTTTCTTATTTCCATTTCCCTCTTATTAAGACTAAATTCTATTAACCTTATTTCCGATGTGGGTTTTCCACAAAGGTATTTTCTATTTTCAACCTTTTATTTTCCAAGAAAAATTTCAAATTGCGAGGACGCAATTTATTGAAGGAGGGGAGAATGTAACACCCCGAGCTTCCACGATACGCTTCTCATTCAATAATGCAATAGCGTGTGTTGTACGCAACCTTGAGCTCTAGCACACACCGCAACTAATTAAACTAGCCGTTGTGAATAGTAATACCTACTTTTTGAAATTTTATAAATTTTATATTTCAAAATGGACTTCATTTTTGTATTCCTAATATTGAAATTAGCCTATGTTGAATTTTTTGTAATTTTCTGAGAACTTCAAAATTTTTATGAATAGTGAAAAATACTTAAAACAACTTTTTTAATCAAAATAAATTATAGTGATAAGTTATACTATTGAGTGGATTTAATGTATAATTAGAATATATTTTTACCATTTTATCCAATGGTGGTCATTAGAATTAATTTAACATTGAATTTGGACATAAACAATTGCCAATCTTTTGATATAAATTGTTTCTTGAAAACACGCTATTTGTCGTAACAGCGGGAATTAATTATAAAATTAATTAATGCAACTTATATGTTTGGAATTTTGTAAAATAGACATCATTTTTGAATTCGGAATATCAATTATAGCTTAGGGTGAAATTTTGGCATTGTTCTGAAAAACTTCAATTTTTGATGAATAGTGAAACCACTAAGTGGTAGTTAAATAACTGATTTTTCGTTTAAATGAAATATTACCACTTCTGTGATTTGATTTTCAAAAATCCGACATACATGGTTGTCATTAAGAAGTAAAATGTGGTTCAATGGGATAAAAATAATTTTTTGGTGAATAGTAACTTATTAAGTTTTAATCGCGATTAGTGGTAATTAGGGTAGTTTAAGGTATAAATAATACTTTAATAATATTAAATGACCTAGACACATGTCCCAACCTCATTGGTTGTGTCATGGCCGACCAAGACAAGCCATGGCCTAACTTGGGGACCCCATGGATCCATTTTTGTAGGGAAATAACATAAATTACTTTTTATTTAATGTTAAAGTGAAAATGACACTAACATAAAGTGTTTTACTAAAACAATTTTTAAGTAGGGTTACACAAGTCCAAATTTTGATTATAAATAGTCATTGGAAAGATAAAAAGATTTCCTATATCATAGTATCTTTTTTATAATTTTTAGACATTAAATAAATTTAATTATTTATGACATAATAATGATGCAGCGATGACATCATTATTTGACGATTTAAATAAAATGGAAAGATAATATAAAATCTATGAACTACACATGGCCAAAACCAATTGGATGAGTGGATTTCGATGCCTTATCACCTTATCCACGAATTCTATCAATGTGGGACCTTTTAAAACCGAAACACATTTTCAAATAATGTAATGTTCCTTTACTTTCCAAAAGTGCCCCTCCTCTCCTCTTATAAAAGGCCCCCACCTCTACCTCATTTCACACACTCTTCAAGCCATTGGCTCGGCCAACCCCTGACCATTTGCTCTCTCCACATCCCTCTCCTCATCCTAGAGGATTCCCTTTGGGCAGAATCCTTTCAAAGGAAGCCTTTAGGCTCAACTCAAAAGGAGTTACACTTTTTAAGGTAATTCATTCTCTCATGTTCTTTGGTTTTATTTTGCTTCTCCAACCCCCTAAACTCTTTTTATTTACTTCTTTTGTAACAACACCAGTATCTTAAATATACTAGGATGTTGTTATAAGATTTATTTGAGCTACACTTCCACACAACTACATCAAATGGTTAAAGAACATAAGGTTTCCGTGGATGGCGAAATTCTGCCTCCCGAAACGATGATTGTTCAACACTCATTTAACACCTTCAAAGGTGGCCATTATGATGTCACTATTTTTATATATGATATATAATATGTTTATGTTTTCCTTAAGCTTCTGTTTTTTTCATTTTGGGCATACCTTTATGGTTTCCATTATGGGTAAAACACGATATCTTCATTTTAGGAAGCGCGGACTACCGCCCCCTGAAAGTGATTTGATTCGTTAATACCATATGTGGGATGTGTGAAGGATAAAGTTAATGATATTATATATGTTATTATACTGGAATTATAATATACTCTCATATCATTATGATTCCATTCCAGAAAATATGAAATAGAAATGGAAGTAGCGTTCATGCGTACGTACGGCTTACCGTCTCCATGAACGGTGCATTTCATTTCTTACCTCTAAATGTGATGTAATATTATAAATGAATGTATGTACTGGATATATATGACATATATGATATCTACATCATGAATACCATTCTGGATATAATGAACCTTTGACCAAATTAACAACATGTAAGTGTAAGAAGCCTATTTTTGACTTAAGAACCAAATACCGACAAAATGAACATTATTAACTTAAATAATTACATAATGTTCATATCATTGTAATAAGTGATATAATAAGGATAATGAAATTAAAAATGGTTCTTAATAAGGTATATATTAACTCTAGTTTATTATTCAGGAGGTTAAAGAACGGTTGAGTCAAGTCAGACACGAGGTAAGGGAACTTCTTAACCCAATTTCTATTCTTTGGGTTAATCTCCTAGTTTCAAATTATGTCATGATATTATTATGTCATATCCTGTATTTGTACATTATTTATGTGTACTTGTAGTGAATACACATAATAGATCTATTTTATTTTAAAAATGCTCTTTGTAAGGGAAATTCTTAACCCAATTTCTGTTCTTTGGGTTAATCTCCTACTTTCAAATTCTGTCATGATATTGTTATGTATTATCTTGTATTTGTACTTTCTTTATGTGTACTTATAGTTAATACACATAATAGATCTATTTTATTTATAAATGATCTTGTAAAGGAATTTCTTAACCCAACTTCCATTCTTTGGGTTAATCTCCTACTTTCAAATTATGTCATGATGTTATTATGTCTTATATTGTATTTGTACATTATTTATGTGTACTTATAGTGAATACACATTATAGATGTACTTTATTTTAAAAAATGATCTATTTAAGGACTTCATCTCAATCCCCTTTTATTGAGTCCTATTTGGTTTTATACACAACTTTCTTTTATATGGTGTATAAACCCCTTTGACTTTTACGTTTATTCAAAAGGAATCTTTTTTATACGAAACGTTTTACTAAATGACAAAAAGGGAATGTTTTTCTTTCCGTACTTATGCGGCGACAATGACTTCTCCGCCGCCGTGACCATTATTTGAGTTTCGGCTTCCTCTACAAGCCATCACTTTTTTTAATGAAAAATAAATACAAAGTTTTAACTTACTTTTATTTTGGTATTGAAAATGGTTTTGAAAGCGTTTTTAATATATCAATGTGTTGTATTGATATCTTGTGATTGGAATGTGGAAATGTTATGTTTCCTTTATGCATGTTTTATGTGATATGATTATGTTATGGTTTATGATATGTTTAAACCTATTCATATGAGGAATGTATTGGACTTAATAAGTGACGGGTGGAGCCCGCCATAGCTCCTCGATGCATCGGTAGGTCTCATGAGACAACTAGACGTGGAATTGGCCGAGGCCCTTTCCCAGTTTGATTTATGGTTTTGGCCGAGGCCTTAATCATTTTAGATGTCTTGGCCGAGGCCTTGACAAAATGTTTCAGAATGTCCGGCATTATACATTCCCTCATTATGAAAGTGGTTATTGTTATTGCATGTGATTATTCGACCAGTAGAATATCCATGTGAAGAAGTGAATGGCATTATTTCATTTTACTTTTTCCATATTATGTTGAAGTTCATGTTTAAAAGGCTTTTGTTTTACTTATACATTGCCTTAATTGTTAACGATTATTTATGAAAGCTTCCGCATTATTGTTATCCTTACTGAGCATCTGAGCTCACCCCTTTCAATGTTTTAATGTTTTCCAGGATGTGAAGAAGTATTTTATGAATGACCTGCAGGGATAGTCAGAAGAGGATATGAGTGTGGACTATGGAGACTTTGTTATTGTAGTTTTTCACTTTATGATGTAATGTAACGTTTACGAATGTATCTAGTGTTTCCAAGGCTACTAAACTAATCGGTCTTTCGAGACTTGATCTTTTGTGATCATGCCAATGTTACGAAGTAATGCACCGACTCTGGGTAGCTGGGGTCGGGGCGTTACATCTTTGGATTACCCTCTATGTGTTACCCCTAACTTTCCTTTTATTCCAGCCAATGGCCGGTAATAGGAGAACTCGGGCTAACAACCGTTGTGAAGATCAGTGTGATGATTGTACCAATGAGATGCCCAATCCAATGGGAGCGGGAATCGCGAACTTTGTCACGCTTCTCTCTCAGATAACTCAAGTTTTGAATAGAAACACTGGTCAAGAGGAACGTTCAACCCCCCCCCCCCCCCTAAGAAAGAACAAGTCGCTATTGAAAGCTTCATGAGACAAAGGCCTCCTACTTTTAGTGGATCATCCGATCCCACGATTGCTGAACAATGGATCAACTCCATTGAAAAGATATTCTCCATCCTCCAATGCTCTGAAAAAGAGAAGGTTCTCTTGGCGGCTTATCGTATGGAGGGTGAAGCTGATCAATGGTGGACGTTGATCAAAAAATACAAAGCCTGAGGAGGAGATCGAGGCTTTGGAATGGAAGGTATTCCGGAAGATGTTTTTCGATAAATATTTTCCACGCACCCTCCGTCTTAAGATGGAAAGGGACTTCCTTTCCCTCAAGCAGAAAGATGAGGAATCTGTGGGAGCGTACGAGGCAAACTTCACAAGGCTTGCACGATACGCTTCCGGCTTTGTCGTTACCCCCGAATGCAAGGTTGACCGCTTCTTTGGTGGGCTGAAGCCTAGCTTGCGGAAAGCCTTAGCGATCCGTGACTTCGACAGCTATGAGGAAATTGTCCGATGTGCCCTCAAGGATGAAATGGAGATCAGAGAATCACAGGGGTATCATGGGGACAAGAAGCGGAAGGTGGACTTCAATGCTGGTGGTCCGATGGATAAATCCAATGGCGCTAAGAAATTCCAGCACCCCACTTGCCAAAAGTGTGGAAAGAAGCACCCTGGAAATTGCCTTAGGGGGACAAGAAAATGCTTCAAGTGTGGAAGAGAAGGGCACCTAGCTGTTAACTGTCAGCAAGAAGGACCCGCGGCTGCGACGGAGGGGAGGAACGCTCCGTTCGAACCTCAACGCGTTGTTCAATGCTTCAAATGCAAAGAACCGGGTCATTTTGCGAATCAGTGCCCTAATCCAAGGGTTATCGGAGGCAATCAACAACCTCCAAGACAACAAGGAAGAGCTTTTGCCATCACTTCTGCCGAAGTGAACCCCGACAACGAAGTGGTGACAGGTACGCTAGTTATTCATTCAAGAATAGAGAACGTACTTTTTGATTCAGGTTCTACTCATTCTTTTATATCTCGAAAGTTTAGTAGAACAATCCCTGCACCACCACAAACCATGGAAGTAAAGATGTCGGTGAGTACGGCAAATGGGGCAATCATTGTAGCCCCTGAGTATAAGTCCTCCCCTGTTATAATCTGTGGATTGAATTTCCCGGCGAACCTCGTCATACTCCCTTTGGTGGAATTTTATGCAATTCTTGGCATGGATTGGCTTTCCTTATATAGAGCCAACATAAATTGTCGGGAGAGGGAAATCACACTCCATATGGAGAATCGAACGCCGATTATTTACAAGTGTCAGGAGGAAGATGAATCTCCTTTAGCTCCATCATCTCAAGCATGGATATTACTTCCTTATGAGCACACATATCTGGCTCAGATGATTAAGTCAAAGGAAGAAACCACCCTTGAAGAAATGCCTATTGTGAGGGAATTCGCTGAAGTATTTCACGAGGAACTTCCTGGTCTTCCTCCAAGAAGAGATGTTGAGTTCTCAATTGAACTTATACCTGGGGCGCTACCAATATCCAAGACTCCATATAGAATGGCTGTGGTTGAGCTTGAAGAACTGAAGAAACAACTACAGGAGAATCTGGATAAAGGGTTTATACGCCCAAGTGCATCACCATGGGGTGCACCAGTCCTCTTCGTCAAGAAGAAGGATGGGTCAATGCGGCTTTTCATCGATTATCGTGAACTTAACAAAATCACGATAAAGAACAAGTATCCTCTCCCAAGAATCGATGACTTGTTTGATCAGCTGCGTGGAGCACAATACATCTCCAAGGTCGACTTGCGGTCAGGATATTATCAAGTAAGGGTGAAGAAGGAAGATATCCCCAAGACTGCTTTTCGTACAAGGTACGGGCACTATGAATTCATAGTAATGCCTTTTGGACTCACCAATGCTCAAGCAATATTCATGGACTTGATGAATAGAGTCTTTAGAGATTACCTAGATAAATTTGTGGTAGTCTTTATAGATGATATTCTAATATACTCCAAAACCAAGAAGGACCATGAGGAGCATTTAAGAACTGTACTGGAGACTTTGCGCAAGGAGAAGCTCTATGCCAAGTACAGCAAGTGTGAGTTCTGGTTGAAGGAGGTCTCATTCTTGGGCCATATCATCACAAGCAATGGGATATCTGTGGACCCCTCCAAAACAGATGCAATTGAGGGATGGCCGAGGCCAACATCGGTAACTGATATACGTAGCTTCTTGGGGTTAGCTGGATATTATCGACGATTTGTGAGAAATTTCTCACGATTGTCTAACCCTCTTACCAAGCTAACTCGAAAGGGAGTAAAGTTTTCTTGGAGTGATGAATGCGAAGAAAGCTTCAAGGAGTTGAAAAGGAGGCTTATCACTGCACCTGTGCTCACTTTACCCACAAGTGGGGAGCTTTTTGTGGTATTCAGTGATGCTTCGAAGAAGGGCTTAGGATGTGTGCTGATGCAGAATGATAAAGTGATATCCTATGCCTCAAGGCAGTTGAAAATCCATGAGCGAAACTATCCAACACATGATCTGGAGTTGGCGGCAGTGATCTTTGCCTTGAAAATCTGGCGGCATTATCTCTATGGAGAGAAATGTGAGATATATACTGACCACAAGAGTCTTAAATATATATTCACACAGAAAGAGCTTAATATGCGCCAGAGAAGATGGATAGAGCTCATAAAGGATTATGACTGTTCAATACATTACCACCCTGGGAAGGCGAACAAGGTGGCAGATGCCCTAAGTAGAAAGGATCCAGCAATTATATCAATGATGAGAATTGAGAAGGATCCAATCTTCTTAGACTTGATGAAGATGGACGTGGGAATCATAAAGAAGGGAACATCATCAATCCTTTCACAAATGATTGCTCAACCATCTCTTTTGGAAAGGTTAAAGGATGCTCAAAAGGATGATGCGAGAATCCAAGAAAAAGTAGAAGCTATCAAAAAGGGAAAATCCTCAGAGTTTAATGTTAATGAAGAAGGAATTGTGCGGTTTGGGAAAAGACTATGTGTCCCATCAAGTTCGGAGATGAAGAAGGAACTTTTGGATGATGCACATAGTTCAAATTTCTCTATTCACCCAGGGAGCACAAAGATGTATCGAGATCTCCGAGAAAACTTTTGGTGGGATAATATGAAGAAGGAGATCGCCGAATATACATCAAAGTGCCTGGTGTGTCAGCAAGTGAAGGCAGAGAGGCAGAAGTCTAAGGGGATGATGAAACCATTGCCCATACCAGAATGGAAATGGGAGAACATCACCATGGACTTCGTCACTGGACTTCCAAGGACATCCAAAAGCAACAATGCAATCTGGGTTATTGTGGATCGTCTTACAAAGACTACACACTTCATTGCTATTCTAGAGGATTTCTCTTTGGATCAACTGGCATGGATATATATCAGGGAAGTGGTACGTTTGCATGGAGTACCACTATCTATTGTGTCTGACCGAGATCCAAGATTTACCTCTAAGTTTTGGAAGAGTCTTCAACATGCTCTGAATACTGAACTGAACTTCAGTACGGCCTATCATCCTCAAACTGATGGCCAGTCCGAGCGGACTATCCAAACACTTGAGGATATGTTGAGAGCGTGCTCAATGGACTTTAAAGGAGGATGGGATCAGCATCTTCCTCTGGTTGAGTTCTCTTATAATAATAGTTTCCACTCAAGCATCCAAATGGCACCATATGAAGCCCTGTATGGGAAAAGGTGTAGAACACCGGCATGTTGGGATGAGGTCGGTGAACGTAAGCTGCTTGGACCAGAGATGGTCGAAGAAATGGTGGAGATGGTGAAAACCATTCAGCAGCATATTAAGGCAGCCCAAAGTCGACAGAAGAGTTATGCAGACAATCGTCGACGAGACCTTGAGTTTAAAGTCGGAGACATGGTGTTTTTACGCATATCTCCGTGGAAGAAGGTCATGAGGTTTGGAAAGAAAGGGAAGTTAAGTCCAAGGTACATCGGCCCCTTCGAGATTCTTGATCGTGTTGGGGCTATGGCCTATCGACTAGCACTTCCACCTACTATGGCCAAGGTGCATGATGTCTTCCATGTATCCCTCTTAAGGAAGTACATACCAGACCCTTCACATGTACTCTCTTCCGAGGTGGTACAATTAGAAGACGATCTTTCTTATGAGGAGCAACCAGTGAAGATCTTAGATCGTAGAGAAAAAGTTCTACAAAATAAGACAATTCCCCTCGTCAAGGTGTTGTGGAGAAACCACAAGTTTGAAGAAGCAACTTGGGAGTCGGAGGATATGATGAAGCTAAGTTACCCACATTTGTTTTAGTGTGGGAAAAGGAAAATTTCGAGGGCGAAATTTCTTAAGGGGGGAATGTTGTAACGACCCAAAGTTTCATTAATGGAAAATCCCTCTTGATCCAGTTAAATGTTTCTTTATGAAAAATGTTTTTATAAGATGTCAACTTCTTTAGTTTAACGTTAAGTTTTCTGACCGTTACTTTTATAGCCGTTGAACAGTGATCATCTGGGTAGTTTAAATATAAGGCTTTAACGAACCAATTTTTCTACTCAGACAAAGGAAGCGATGGCCTCATCCAGTAGAATTTCCCCTTATGAAGCCCATTTGTCGGAGCTCGGAAAGGAGGTGGCGTCTTTGGGCTTTGCCCTTGACCAAGCCCAAGCTGAGCTTCATCAAGTCAAGCTCGAACGTGATCGTCTACGGGAAAAATGGAAGTTGATTGAGATTACCACTCGAGCAATGTTATCCGAGCAACCCCAAGAGTCTGTCACCATCGCACACCTTACCCTTAGGTCATATGCGGCTATTTTAAGGGGTTATGTAACAAATAAGTAGCACCATGTTCATGTACATTATTTTTGTATATAATAATGAATATAATTTCTAGTCATTTTTGATACATTGTAATTAGTTTTTAAAGTACAAATGGAGTTTTTTTAGTTATTATTTAATTAAGAATTATATTTTATTAAATTAAAGGATTTTTTAATTAAATATTATTTTAATAAAATATTATTATTAATATTAAATTAATTTTTATTAAATATAAATGATC
Organism: Viscum album; assembly: GCA_963277665.1. Taxonomy (NCBI): domain Eukaryota; kingdom Viridiplantae; phylum Streptophyta; class Magnoliopsida; order Santalales; family Viscaceae; genus Viscum; species Viscum album. The sequence goes on along the minus strand of OY728121.1, from coordinate 194,730,934 downwards.
TTATAAGTTTATGAATGCAATTAAATTTTTTTATTAAGGTTTGAAAGCCATTTCTGTCAAAACCCGTGAATTTTTATAAATGTCGGTTTTTATATTAAAAGTAAAAATTCACATATTTAGAAAATTATTTAGATAAAATAAATATTATATTTGGAATCAGGACGTCGAAATTATCCAACGGTGAATTTTTCATAATTTTCTGAGACAGTCAAATTTTTGGGTAAAAATTAAATACCATTTAAATATATAATGTGTTTTATGACATCATAATGACCCAATGGTGATGTAATAAAATACCATAATCCTTATGTTCGGCCAATATGTGTTTTATCATTAAAATAATGAGGTTTTGGGTTTGTTTGAATCACTTTTCAAAGCATTAATGGAGCCCTCAAGACTTATTCAACACTTTGCCTTTTTAAATTAATTTCCATGGGAGTGTGACTCACCTCCACATAAGCAACCCTAATTTTTTAATAAGTTCGGACCTTGGACTTGTAAAATATTGTTTTCCTCTTTCCTTTTCCAGAAACCATGGGCAAATACCATGGGATGGTTTGTGGTTTGGATTATTTTAATATAAGGGGTCCCAAACCTAAATAATAAAGAATTCTCTCACCTTTCCTATATAAACCCATCCAAGCTCCCACTTCCTCCTCACTCAAAGCCCTTGAAGTTCGTCCAACCTCTGCCCTAATCTCTCTAGAATCCTCTCAAGGTGCCCCAAGCTCCCAAGAAGCCTCTCACAAGCCTCTCTCTAGCCTTTGGAAGCACACTTCCAAGTAAGGGTTTTTTCTTCCCTTCTCATTTTTGTCAATTTTCTTTAAGTTGTATTGCCCTTTTAATTTCATTTATGAATGTTGGGGTATGGTTTCTCACCTCTCCCATACTGCCCTCTTATTGTTTTAATGATGGGAGACCCCTTTCTCTCTCATTAAATGCCTCCCATGTACACCCGTTAATATGCCGAAATTCCGAAAGGAACCTTTTTCTCTTCTTTTATATTCAAGCAATACTTTTGTATCATGAATCTAAATTCCTTTTCAATTGTTGGGACATGTATCTATATGACCTTCTTACTGTCCATTACATGTAAATATGATGAGGAATCCATTTCTCTCTCATCAGCCTTTTTTTTTATGAATTCTTATGTCACGCCGTTACGCTGCCGAAATCACACCGATTTTCTAAGCCAATATCATGGTGTAGTGAATACCATGCCCATTTCTCCATCAAGGGTATTCACCTTTATGCACATTTACTTATTGATTGTAAAGTTTCATGTATGAATTCCACCTTCCTTTATCGTGGAATAAATGATTATGTTTTATGAATCCATGTTTTATGATCCATGTGGCACACTTATGCATGAAATGAAATGTTTAAGAAGGGTGCGCCCTGATAGCGCTCCAATGCATTGGGTAAAGTAAAGTATCATGATACGTCATGTGCAATGAGTGTTGACTCATGCTAATTCAAGTGCAACGAGGGTTTACTCGTGCTTCAAGTGCAATGAGGGTTTACTCATGCTCCATGTGCAATGAGCCTTGGCTCATGCTAATTCAATGTTAAGTGTTGTTGCCACATTTCCATGTTATGATTATCATGATTTATCTTGCCTTTATGTTCATGTCTCTCTTATGCTCTATTGATATGCCTATTTCCTAACATGTATTGTACTCCTCATGTTATTCATTATGTACTCCCTTACTGGGCTTTATAGCTCACCCTTTTCTTATGCATGTCCTCAGGTTACCCCATGCAATGCTAAGTACGAAGGAATGTAGTGGTCATGTAAAGGAAGTTTTCAATAAGGATGTTGTATTTCAAGTTTAAAGTTTTTATGTAATGATCCTAAGCCCCAAAGACACTAAACCTCTCGATATTCTTTGTTGTATCAAGTGATGTTTAATGTAATAAAGCATGTTTAAGTTGTAATAAAAGCAGGGTTGTCATAATCATGGGTATCAAAACCCTCACCCACAACAGCCGAGGTAACCACCACCTCCAACAGTTGGACAACCACCTCTTCCTGAGAACACATCATGGTTAGAGGATCTCATGAACTTGTTAATATCCACTACAGATACCATATTCCAGAATCATAAGGCTTCCATTAAATTTATGGGGAAGCAAATCATCCTGCTAGAAAACTAGCTCTCAGCGAGGCAGCCTGGTTCATTACTAGGAATCACTGAGCAAAACCTTAGGGATCAGGCCCAAGTCGTCACTAGTAGAGTGGAAAGTAGCTACAACAGAAGGAACATGCTCAACCAGGTGCACCTACACCCCATGATGACAAAGAACATATTGTTACAGACCCCAGCACATAAAAATCTCCACCAAAAGAGGCCCCACAAGGAAAAGGAAAGAGATTGAAAAAAACATTGAGCCTACCTTAACCATCACGGAGAAGAATTAGAGAGTGTTGGACCACCATTTCAACCTACTCATTGAAGTGTTCAGGAAGCTACACATCAACATTCCATTTGCAGAGGCATTGACACAGATGCACATGTATATGAAATTTATGATGGAGATCCTGTCCAAAAAGAGGAAGATAGAGGATCTAGGCACCATGGAACTGAGCATGAAGTGCCCAGTGGTCGTAAAACATTTGAATCATCATATGCTCCAAGATCCATGTAGATTAACTATCCCATGCACTACTGGATCATGTGAGGTTTGGAAGGACCTCTACGACAGAGGGGTCAGTGTCAACATTATGCCCAATGGAGTAATTAAGAATTTAACACTAAACGGCCTGATGCCAAACCAAATATCCCTTTATCATGAAAAACGATCCATAAAATATCTTAAAGGGCTATTGGAGGATGCACTGTTAATGGTGGGAAATCAAATACTCCCCACAAGTTTCATTATCCTCCACATGGAGGATGACTTGCAGGCGCCACTTATTATGGTAAAGCCTTTCTTTTCCACATGGAAGGTATAGCCTGGCATACACTAGGGGAGATTATTTACAGAGTAGGAGATGAAAAGGACTGCTAAAATATCCTCAAATATGCGATGAAATAATAATTTCAAAAGAATAATTGCTAATATGGAGTGACCCCAACGGATGATCACATTTGTAGAAACAAAGATGATGTGGAATGTTCGTCCACCTTTGATGACATGGTCTCTCCATAAATTATAATCGATGATGAACCAGAGGACCTCCAATTCCTTACATGAAAAAGCGTCCACTACTAGAATCAATCTATTATTCCAGAAATTCTTGAGCTGGCAGAGGTACAAGAAAATTTGACTTTGATTCAAAAGGTGATTACACTAGAACTGAAGACTCTCCCATCATTTCTAATGTTAAGGTATGTGGGAGACCACCATACATTTCCCATTATACATAGTGATGCACTATCATTAGAGCAGGACAATGTGCTTCTGCATGTTTCTAAGTGGAGGAAGAAGGTTATTCGGTGGACATTTCTATACTTTATGTGCATCAGCCCTACCTTTTTCACCCACAACGTGTTTCTCAAAGGAGGAGAAAATTCATCTCATAAACCACAATGACCCGGAACCCCCCCCCCCATGAATGTTTTTTTGATGAAATATGTAATTTTGTTTCTTGATGAGGGCATCATATACTGCATCTCAAATAGTCTGTGGGTCAGTCCCCTGCAATTGGTAACAAGAAAGGGGGTATCACTGTGATTTCAAATGAAAAGAACGTGTTTATCACCACACGCACTGTCATGGGCTGGAGAGTTTGTTTGGACTACAGAATACAGAATGACACTAAGAGGAATGATCATTTCCCCTTAAATTCATCAATCATATGCTAAAGATACTAGCGGGGCATGTGATTTACTACTTTCTCAATAGTTATCCCGACTAGAATTAAATTTCCATTGCCCAAGAGGATCCCGAGAAGATCACATTTACTTTCCCCTACATTACATTTTCTTACCAAAGGATGTCAATTTGATTACTCAATGCTCCAACCACCATCCAATTATGCATTTAGGATATATTCCATGACATGGAGGAATAGATGTTGGAGGTTTTTATTAATGATTTTAACATTATTGGAAAACCATTCACCACTTGCTTGCTGCACCTGTATTTGGTCTTGAATGGATCTAGGAACACTAACAAGGTTTTGAACTTTGAAAAGTGTCATTTCATGGAGAAGAGAGGTATAATCCTTGGATACAAAATTTCGTGAAGGGGATAGAGGTGGAATTGACAATGATATAAGTAATTTTTGCAGACATCCCAATCCGACATCCGTCATAGCCATCTGTAGCGTCTGGGGACATGCATTTTTCTACAGGCGGCTTGTCTGAGACTTCTCAAAGATATCTCCACCCCTAACAATACATCTGACCAATGATTCCATTTTTTTAGTTCGATGAGGCTTTCCTCACAGCTATTGAGCACATGAAGCAGCACCTAGTTGAAGATATAGTGTTGATTTCTCCCAAATAGGAGGAGAAAATTTGAAGTGATGTGTGATGCCTGCGACTACATCATGCGGTAAATCCTAGGCCATTGATATCACTGAATTTTCTATTGCATCTATTGTGCATTAAGAAGACTCAATAAGTCACCTATGATCTAAACTACCAAAATTATGGAGATTCAAATCGGGGTGTTCTATTTTGAATAGTGTTGTTCTAATTTAGTTCTATATAAATTCATTTTTTATACTGACAATACAGAAATCATGTACTAGCTGAACAAGAACAATGTGAAGCCACAACTAATCTGATGGGAACTCCTCATGAATTTTGCCTAGAGATCCAAGTCAAGAAGGGGAGAAATAATGTTGTTGCTAATCATCACTACCACCTGGAGATGCTAGATTTGGAGAAGGAGGAAGATCAAGAGATCATGGAGGATTTCCCTGATGATATACTTTTTTCATTCAAAGAATAACCTCAGCCATGAAATGCTGATAATTGTAATTATTTGGTTACCAGCTCCATCCACCCCGACCAATCCGTCCTGAATTGGAAGAGGTTTCTCTCTTATATCAATAGTTACTTTTGGGAAGATCCTCTAATATTATAATCCTATGGATAAGGGGTGATCTGACGCTACATCCAATAAACTAATGTTCATAGAGTTATGGAATTCTATCACACCTCACCAGTTGAAGGACATCATGGGCCAGACCGTACTATAGTAATTATCCTACAGTCTGGGTTTTTCTTTCACACCATGAATAGATATTCCCAAGCCTTTGTTTTACATTGCGATAGTTTCCAAAGAACATGTAATGTGGTGTGCAAAGATGAGATTCCCAACACCCCATCTTGTATGTCAATATCATCGACATTTGGTTCAAATACTTCATGGGGCCATTCCACCCATCATTAGGGAACACATACATCATGGTATGAATAGACTATGTCTCCATGTGGGTGGAATCCACTTTTATATCCCATGACATGACCAAGGTGGTTATGCCTGTTTAAAATAAATATTTTTTGTAGGATTGATGAAACATGCAACCAATTGTCGCCTATCTACTGGTCAATGTTTCGATGTTCTTCTAATGTGTATAGCAGCACTCGGGTCGAATCCTCGACGATGATAAATTTTAAATAGTAAATTGTATTTATTTGATTTGAATTTTGATTAGGGGGTTTGTTTGCAAAGCTTAATTGAAATGATTGATTGACTATAATTGATTTCAAAATTTGATAAAGCTTGGGGAGAGTTCATCATTAGGGATTTAATCTTGTGATATCCTTGAGATTTACATTATATTGAATTTAAATTAACACACACATCACAAGATAACATTGATTCGAATTCGAAAATGTTAAGGCCTTAATCCAACCTTAAACATAACTTAGTGTTGTTATCATTACCATTAATTTTTTATGGTACTGTATTTATGCTTCCAATAATCGATGGAAACCACATGTTAAACAAAATATGTCATTAATCCATGACATGTTAGGTCCAACATACACAATTTTAAATTAACGAATACTCATCGAGAAAATACTCTCAATCACTTAACATCCCTAAATTTTGACTCTCCCCAATGAGATATTTACTCAGCCATTTGGGATTTTAATAATCTGGTTATCATTAATATGATGATAAATTATGAATAGAATAAAAATAAAGGGATAAGAAAATAGTGGTGCGTCGAACACACACTCACAATCAATGATGTGAATTAAAAAAACAGACTTTCGATTGAATGAGGAAGAAAAATAAGGGGAGAGGATTCAACTTTATTTAAAATATTTTAAGAAAATTAATATTAATATACAGAAGTTGGATGATAATAATAAATATTGAAGAAGAAACTATCATTAAAAAATAATTACAAAACACAAACTTATAAGATTACAAACGAAGAACAACACAAACGTTAAAGGAAACAAAGAGATGAGGAAGGGTATATAAAGTGAAAACATGTATATGGAAGGTCCTCCCAAGACTTTTTAAAGTCATTTGACTATCCAATTTATGCTCATCTCTTTTCAAATTCCAACCCATTTGAAGGGGTGTAGGGGGATGTATTTATAGCCCAAGGAAGTGGAATGTTTGCATTCCCAATCTGCCCCACCACTTGGCTCGATGATTTTGACATCTAGACATCATAATATAGAGATATCTCCTTCTTCAAAGATTTAGATAATAATTTTTACCGACTAATCCAAAAATTTGGAGGAATTTGGACCTATGTAGTCATTGTTATGGTCGTCAGATTAAACAATTTTAATATGTCCCTTTCAATACAGTCTTCTTGAATTAAAAAATGTGAAAGAGTTTTTGAATAGGATGATTCCTTCCAATCTAAATGATTAATTCAAAAAAGCCATCCACCTATATCTCCTATTTCACACTGAAAAATCTCAGCTCTATTTGATGATTACATCATGAGATATGCCATGAATGGTGTCTGGATTTTAATTCTTGGCCAGAATGGTGGGCTGGACTTCAAATCATAATTTGGCCCCCTTGTTCTGATATTTGGGCCTTGAAATTATTACCCATGATTATTATTGATAATAAAGAACACATGGTGAAGTTTCACATAATATGTTCTTCGGGAGTGAAACCAGTAACTCAATCATGTTGGCTGGTCCAGTTTCATCACAAATTCTTTGCATCATCTTGTGTGGTATATGAGCCTTCAAATGGCAGAATTGGCCAATTATTTCTTCTAATGATATGTGTAAAATTGAATAAGGAATCCTAAAAAAGAAATACCACAAAATTTGAATCATTAGGGTTAGAGTTCTAAAAAAATAGTAAACTGAATCAATTGGACTACTTCTAAAAATGATCAAAAAATATACTTAGTTGGAAAACATTAATATTTCACACAAATTAAGAACATTTCATATAAAATCATCAAAGTTGGTATATAATAAGTCATGAAAATATTAATAACATCAACTCCACCAGCCTTAGTCTTTTTCATGTCCTCGTGTGCAACAAATATAAAAACATAAAAAAATCATTTTTACTCGCCAACAAATATTAAAAGTTGTTATTCTCCAATCAGAGGAGGTTTATACTATTTCACTCATCCATTTTGAATTCGACCACAAGTTGTTACATAAATAATGTTCCAAAACTAATTCATTTTTTCATGCTCAAATTTAGAAATGGAAAATGTGGACACTCAAAACACACACCTCTAAAGATGTTAAAATCCATTTGTTGAGGATCACTCTTTCATTAACCAAAAGTGAAAATCATAGAGATTGAAAGAGCTATCAGCTTCCAATCCCTATCCAAAGTGCACAAGAATATCGAGGTATTTTTAAGGGGTTTTAATGTGGCTATGGGATGGTAGGAATATAATGTCCAAGAGGGATATGAAGTGGGGTAAAACACCAACATAGAAAAAGAAATTTCCGTTTTTTTAACAAAACATGGAAGGAAATGAAAACAAATATTTACAAGGGAATGATTGTGTGATGAAACACACAATAGAGGATGAAAATTTGAAGGGTATGAGAAGATAAAATATTTACAAACCACAAAACATCACCCAATGAAATAAGAATATAATGCAAGTTTTCTTTTTTCCTTTTTATTTTTATTTTTTTTCGAAACTTAAACATGGAAAAGATCTCACACTCATTTACAAACCCATGATTGATCTTCTCACGACACTAATTGTAATATATATAATAATATAAAAGGTTTAGGAAGAGTGATTTTTACCTCCCAAAGAAACAACCCAATCAATTTTTTTGGTTCTCTTTTTTTTGATTTTATTGTTTTTTTGTTTTTTTTGTTTTTTTACACTATTCAATAACTTTTACAAAATTACTTAAATGAATGTACATTACATTCCCCACAACATAATGAATGAAAACCTCTCCCCCACACTGAAATGGATGCTTCCCATTAAGCATATAATAAAACGGTTAAATCAACATAGGGTACCCACAATGAAATACATCCCCCCCCCACACATAAATTTCAAAAAATTATGCAATGAAAATCCATGTTGATATTGGGTGGGAAAAGGTATTGGGCTGTAATGTGGCTATCAAGGAAAAGGTTTTCATATGCTCGAAGGGGCTTTCAAAATGAAGATTAATTTAAGGGAAATGGGAGGATATTTGGATATTGTGATTCACATAAGGTTCAAAAAATGCCTCTATCATATTAATTCACAATAAAGTAGGAAATTCAGCTTGAAGATCCACAAAATCAAGACTCACAAATGGGGGTGAAAATGCACATTTGGAAAAAATGGCCATAGGGGGCCTTGTCCTAAAAGCCAATGTTGTTCCTCACGATTTTGGAAAAGCATTTTCCAAATAAAAAATTGAGAATTCAAAATTTGTTAATTTTTACACAAAATTCTTCATCCAAATTCATGATGAAAATACAAATTTTTTTAGATGAAAATGTGTTTGTTAACTCTAGAAAATTGTTGGACAAAATTTCAAATCTCGATGGTTAGTAAGCATGACTCTTTATATTTTTTTAATTTTTTAAGTGATATTTCTTTTTAATTTTTTAGGTTTTTATATATTTTTTATAAAGTTACACCAACAAAAAAGATAAAGTGAAAAAAAAATATAATGAAATTGGTAAAAAAAATTAAAGAGAGAGGACGTATAAGAAACACGTAGAGTTATGAAGAGATAGAGAGAGAGTTAAAGGGAAAGAGGTGCCCTCATGTTTGGATTTGGCGGGTCGCCATCTCCATCTAGTGGTAGGTGGACTGGAGAAGTTGGGAATCCAGTTGAAGCTGGTGATGATCCAGGATTGTGCATCATCTCTTGGTGATGCTTTAACCTATGTCCCTTAACTGTGAATGTCCTTTTGGAAGAGGGTTCTTGGACTTGCACTGCTCCAAATGGGTAAACATTAGTAATAACAAAAGGACCTTCCCAATGAGAATTAAGCTTACCTGGGTGAAGCCAAAATCGAGAATTAAAGAACATTATCTTTTCACCTTCATGAAATACCTTTCTCACGATGTGTTTATAATGGTGTGTCACAGATTTTTTTTAGAGATTAGAATTCTCATAAAAATCATGTCGATGCTCCTCCAGTTCTACTAATTGCAACAATCATTATTCACCGGATTTTTCAAGATGAAAATTACATGTTTTCACTGCCCAAAATTACTTACGTTGGATTTCAACTAGAAAATGACATGATTTTCCAAAAACTATCCTAACATTAGAATTCCCAATTGGTGTTTTATAGGAATGTTCAATATGACCAAAGAGATTCATGAAGAATTTCATGCCAGTCTTTTCCAGTGGGTTTTACAATTCTCTCAAGAACTCTTTTCACTTATCTATTAGAAAGTTCAGCCATTCTATTTTTTTGGGAGTGATATGTAGTTGAAGTTTTATGTACAACCCTATTCATTTTCAATTGAGATTCCACGGTTCTATTATAGAAATGGGTTCCTAAGTCACAGAGCAAGGCACAAGGCATGCCAAATCTGTTGAAGATGTCTGTGTTTAGGAACTCACTTACAGTATGTGAATCATGCTTTCTAGTGGGTTTGGCCTCGACCCACCTAGAAACATAATAAACTGCATGAAGGATATACGAGAATCCATTGGAAGGGGGAAATGGTCCCCAGAAAAATATTCCCCAAACATCGATGATTTCATAGAAAATTAATGGTTTTTGGGGAATTTCATTTCTCTTTGAAATAGTGAAAAACATTTGGAAAGTGGTACTGGATTGAGAAAACTCATGTGAGTCCTTGAAGAGTGAAGGGTAGAATAATCTAGAGTCTATGAACATTCAGGATGTCCTTTGTGGTCCGAAGTGGCCACCTCTGGGAAGTGAGTGACAAAATTCAAATACGGAGGAATATTCATCTTCATCAACACATCTCTTAATTACCATGTCCACCCCAGTTTTCCAAATTTTATTTTCTTCCCAAAAATAGTATTTTAAATCACATTTCAACTTTATTTTTTGTTCTTTTGAAACATTTTCAGAAAAAAAACACCACAAAAAATGTAATTTACAATTTTGGCATACCATGGTCACTTTGTAGTGGGAGATGAAATGTGCTCGGTGGGGAATTCAGGATGAATGATTTCTGAATGAGAATAATTAGAAATTCTAATCTGGTGATCATCCACATGATTTTCTTTTCCTGTTATATCATTGACTTCAATTTTAAACTCTTGGATCATTAGGATCCATCTTATTAGCCTCAATTTGGAATCACTTTTCCTGTGTAAGAACGTTATATAAGAATGGTCTGTGAAGATGATGATTTTGGCACATAAGAGATAGGGCCTGAATTTATCTAAGGAAAAAACACTACAAAAAGTTCTTATTCTATGAAAGTGTAGTGAGATTGAGTTTCATCAAATGTTTTGGAGACATAATTGATGAAATTAGGAATGTTTTCTCATCTTTTACCAAGAACACCCCCAACAGCTCTCTCAGATGCATCACACATCAACTCAACGGGTAAGGACCAATCTGAAGGTTGGATTATCGGGGAAGATGGAAGAGAAGTTTTGAGTTCAATAAAGGGTCTCTTACAGACCTCATAAAAATGTAAAGGGACATCATTTTTGAGAAACCAAGTGAGTCTTAGTGAAATTTTACTGATGTTATGAATGAATCACCGATAGAAACTGACATGACTAAGAAATGAATGGATGTATCGAACAGTAGTGGGTTGAGGAAGTGATTGGATCACTTCAATTTTGGAAATATCAACATCAATGCAGTATTTTGAAACTATGTGCCCTAGAACAATCCCATTTGTAACCATGAAGTTCCATTTTTCAAATTTTATCACAAGGTTACACTTGACACACTTTTGAAGGACTATAGAGAGTGAATTCAAAAAGATTCAAATTACTCACCATAAATGGTGAATTCATCCATGATTACATCCAAGTAGTGTTCAATGAATTTTGAAAAGATACTCATCATACATCTCTGGAATGTTGATGGAGCATTGAAAATGCCAAAAGGCATTCTTCAATATGCATATTTTCCAAAGGGTCATGTGAATGTAGTCTTTTCATGGTCCTGAGGTGAGATTGGGATTTGGATGTAGCCGGTGTAACCATCAAGAAATAAATAGTGTGGCATTATGCCTAATCGTTGTATCATTTTATCAAGGAATTTAAGAGGGTAGTGATCTTTTCTTATATCAACATTCAATTTCATATAGTTGATGCACACACATCATTTGTTCTTCACTCGAGTTGTGACTAATTCTCCATGTTCATTTGTGACAACAGTTATCCCACCCTTCTTAGGTACAAGTTGAATTGGACTAACCAATTCACTATCAGAAATTGTGTATATAATGCCATCTTGAAGAAGCTTGGTGATCTCTCCCCTAACTACCTCATGTATGAGTGGATTTAGTCTTCTTTGTGGTTGTCTAATTGGTTTGGATGACTCCTCAAGATGGATGGCTTGCATGCAATGGGCATGGTTGATTCTTGGTATATCAACTAGGGTCCAACCTATGGCCTTTTTGTTTTTCTCTAGCACCTGAACAATTTTGGACTCTTTGATTTTAGTAAGTGAAGCAAATATAATTACATGATAGGAGTGATCAGGGAAAATGAATTCATATTTTAGGTGTTCATGGAGAGGTTTTAGATCAGTCTCATTTTCTTTTTTGGGTTAGAAAATATAGTAATGGAAGAAGGTACATTAGTATCTTCAGATTAATTTTCCTTAATACTATCCAAGAAGGAGCAGCAGATATCATAATTGATGTACGATTCAAGAGAGTTTTCAAGATCCCCTAGATTGATAGAGTCTATGAATGAACTGTCCACATAAACTTCACAATTTATGACTCTTTTAATCATGGTGACGATTTCACAAGATCCTTTTGAATTAGAACATGAAGAACATGGTGTATTGGGGTTTGATTGAATCATAGAAGTGTCCTCAAAAGCATGGATTCAGAATGCGGAGTGATCCTTAGATGGGTATCACATTGCTGGGAAAATGATGAACTTGACCAGTTGGTCACTGAATTCCACGGATAAGAATCCTGAATGGACATCAATCATGGCACTCTAAGACATGAGGAATGGTCTTCCTAGAATTATGGGAGATCGAGAAGAGTTTGTATCACTTTCCATGTCAAGGACATAGAAATCAGCAGGGAAGATAAGATCATTGATTGGACAAAGACATCCTCAATTATTCCCTCAAGATTGGTTGTGCTTCTATTGGCTAACGGAATGACAACACTCTTTGGATGTAAGGGACCTAGACCAAAGATGGAAAATATAGATTTGGGAATGCCATTAATTGAGGCTCCTAGTTCTATGAGTGCATCATCAAAAATGGAACTTCCAATTTGGCATGGAACCGTGAAGGTCCCTAGATATTTGCACTTAATGGGTATGGAATCTTAGGTTGAAACATTTTCAAAGGTCCTAAGTTTCCTCTTGTGGGTACACAACTCCTTCAGAAACTTGGAATTCATAGGAATTTGTTTTATGGAATCTAAGAGGGGAATGTTGACTTCAACACGTCTAAACATGTCAAGCATTTGATGATCGGGTTCAAAGGAATTATTTGGCTTAGAAATGGCTTGAGGAAAAGGAATTGGGTTTTTATGTGGAATAGAAGGAGTTGAGGGAATGGATTCAAGTTCATTTTAATGTTTCTTTTACTTTTCATTTTCTAGTTCAAAATTTAAAGGCGGTTTAAATGAATTATCTTGAGGTACAGAAATTTTCATTCCTAATCTAAGTGAAATTTCACATACATTACCCTTGGGGTGGGTAATAGTTGAGATGGGAGTTGGGAAGAATTGGATGGTTTCTGCTGACTAAGGTTTGATGCATGTTGACCAATTTGGGTTTCAATGTTCTTGAGGCTTGATCCTATGAATGAGGAATGATCTTCCACTGCACATTCCCATGGTTTCTTGGAAGAATAGGCTTTTCCCGAATTGGGATTACCTAGATTTTGGTTCTTGGGAAAACGATTGTATTGGTATTGGAATTGGGAAGGATCACTAGGATAATGGAATTCAGGAGGAGGATTGTTTCTTTGAGGCTGAGGAATAAATGGATAAGGTTGTTATAAGATACCAACACATTGACCATATTGAAATGGGTTTGGGTTGTGATGAGTGAATTGAGGGGGATGAAATATGGGATTACCATACCAGATACCTTGGTTTTAGGAATACTAGAAGGTCCCAGAGTGAGGTTGGTTGAAGCTTCAAACAAACTGACCTGGAAGATGAGGGTTGGTGTTTCGCTGAGCATAAGTTGCATTGAGCCCCATTGGTCCAGATGACTCAGATTGATCCTCTTAATGTTGTGGAAATATATTTGTTGGATGAGATGAAGAGTTGAAAATTCCACAGTTTTTGACAGGTCTAGGAAACATTGAATGCAGAGACATTGAGGTTGGGTATTTGGAAGCCACATCTAGTTGTCTCACAAGACCTCTAAGTTCACACATACACTCATTCATCTTGTTCGGCTCAATTTATTTATTATCTTGGGCATGTTTCACTTGATCATGTGTTCGAGTATGGAATTGTTGTGTGTTTTCATCGATGTAACTTATGATATCTATTGCAACTTTTGTAGTTTTATCTACAAGAGCACCGCCACTTGCATCATCAATGAGAGTTCTCTCCATATCCAATAACCCCTCATAAAATTATTGGATAAATACTTCATCATTGATTTGGTGATGTGGGCAGGTTGCAACATGCTTTTTGAACCTCTGCCAGTATTCATGGAGTGATTCACATTGGAACAGACAGATACCACTTATTTCCTTTTGGATTGAAGCAATACGAGAAGCAGGAGAGAAATTCTCTAAGAAGATTCGCTTCATGTCATTCAATGTGGTTATGGAACCAGGTGGAAGGTAGTAGAGCCATGACATAGCATTTTATGCTAGGGAGAAAGGGAATTCTAGGATTTTTATTTGTTCCTCAGAAACCCCTTGAGGATTTATGGTAGTGCACACTACATGGAACTCTTTAAGGTGGAGTTGTGGATCCTCACCGGCTAGCCCATGGAAATGAGAAAGAAGATGAATCAAAACTGATTTGAGTTCAAAGTATGCTTCTATGTTTGGATATTGTATATGAAGAGGTCGGTAATTCATATCAGGGGAAGCATGTTCTTTATGTGTTTTTTCCCTTGGATTGGCCATATCAAATTCAATTGGTTGGACAAGGACTGGTTCATGATTTATTTGATTATCTCATATTTTCTTCCAATGTTGGTGAAGTGTTCACTCAATTTTAGGGTGAAACAAATCCGAGGGATTGTTTGGGAGGCTACGGGGCATTCAGAAAGATTTGGAAGAAAGGTGAAGATATTTTTTTGTGTTTTTTCGGTTTATGATTTATATGAGAAAGCATGTTTTTTTTCAGTATTTTTTTAAAAAAATTCTTTTTTTACAATAACCAGAAACTAATTACTACATAAAGCCCCTTCCCCATAAAAATAACCATTTCAAACACGCTTATGATTGTCGCATATCGACCGGTCAAAGTTCTGATGCTCTACTAATGTGTTTTTCATCACTAAGGTCGAATCCTCGAGGTTGATACTTTTTAAATAGTCAATTGTTTTTTAGTTGAATGTATTTTTTTAGGGGGGTTTGTTTGTAGAGCATAATTGAAATGATTTATTGAATATAATTGATTTAAAAATTTGATAATGATTGGGGTGAGTTCATCATTAGGGAGTTAAACTTGTGATATCCTTGAGCTTTTCTTTATATTGCATTTAAATTAACACCCACTTCACAAGATAACATTGATCGCAATTTCTATGTGTTGAGGATTTAATCCAAGCCTTAACATAACATAGGGTTATAATCATTACCATTAATTGTTTATGGTAGCATATTTATGGTTCCAATAATCCATGGAAACCACATGTTAAACAAAATATGTCATTAATCAATGACATGTTAAGTCCAACATACACAATGTTAAATTAACGAATACTCATCGAGAAAATACACTCAATCACTTAAAATCCCTAAATTTTGACTCACCCCAATGAGAGATTTACTCAAACATTTTGATGTTTAATAATTTTATGATAATTATTATGATGATAAATTGATAATGGAATAAAAAGAAAGGGATAAGAAAAGAGTGGCATGGCGAACACACACACACACACGAAAAATGATGAGAATTAAAAAAATGGACTTTTGATTGATTGAGGAAGAAAAATAAGGGAAAGGTATTAAAATTTATTTAAAATATTTTAAATAAATTAATATTAATCTATATATGGTGGATGATAATAAGAGAGACTGAAGAAGAAACTTCCATTAAAAAAGAATTACAAAACACATACTTACAATATTATAAATGAAGAATGACACAAAAGTGAAAGGAAACAATGAGAGGAGGAAGGGTATCTCACGTGAAAAAATGAGTATGGAAGGTACTCCCATGTTTTTGGAAAGTCCTTGGTCGTGCCAATTGATGATTCTCTCTTTTGAAATGCCAACCCCTTTGAAGGAGTGGAGGGGATGTATTTATATCCCAAGGAAGTAGACCGTTTGCATTCCCAATATGCCCCTCTACTTGGCACGACGATTTGGTCATCGTGAAAGAGAAATCTAGAGATATCTCAATATTAAAAGTTGTAGATCATAATTTTGTCTGACTAATCTCAATATTTGGAGGCATTTGGACCTATGTAGACAATTTTTGGGGCTGGCTGATTAAACAATTTTAATATGTCCATTTCAATATGGTCTTTTTGAAGTCCAAAATGTGAAACTGTTTTTGAATAAGAAGATGCTTTCCAAAACTAATTATTCCCCCAAAAAAGTATCCCACCTATATCCAATCATTCCCACTCTAAAATATCAGTTAATGTTTGTTATTAAAACATGAGATATGTAATGAATAGTTTCTAGATTTTAATTATCACACAGAATGGTGGGTTGGACTTCAAAGAACCATTTCCGCCCCTTGCTCTTAGAGTTGGGCCCTGAAATTTTTACCGAAGATTATTTTATATAATCGCGAACACATGGTGGATTTTAAGAAAATATGAGCTTCTGGAGTGAGACAAGTAACTCAATAATCATGGATGTTCCAGTTTCATCACAAATTATTTGGGTCATCTTATGTGGTCCATATAAGCCTTCAAATGAAAAAATTGGCCCATTAATTATTCTAATTATATGTGGGAAATTGAATAAGGAATCCTAAAAATGAATAACCAATCAATTTTAATCATTAGGGTTAGAGTTCTAAAAAAAATAGTAAACTGACTCAATTTGACTATTTCTAAAAATGCTCAAAAATTATATTTAGTGTGAAAAAATTATTATTTCACAAAAATTATGTACATTTAATATATAATCATTAAAGGGGTTATATAATTAGTACTCATAATATTAATAACATAAATTGACATTCCCCATGTACTGATCAACGATAGAGGGACCCAGTTCGACAAAATGTTGATGAAAGGAGTACAATTGATGTATGAAGTGAAGCATCATAGGGGAAATCCATATAATCCTCAGTCCACTAGACAAGTGAACCACTCTAACCATGAGATCAAGTAGTATCTAGAGAAAACAGTGAACACTTCAAGGAAAGGCTGGTCCATGAAGCTAGAGGAATCTTTGTGGGAATATCAGACCACCTTCAGGACTCCACTGGAGATGTCCTTGTTGAGCCTCATCTATGGCAAGCCATTCCATATTCTTGTAGAGTTGGAGCACACAACATACTAAGTCATCAAGGCCCAAAATTTTGACTTGAATGAAGCTTATGTGTATCGTAAGTTCTATCTATTGAAACAAGATGAAATCTGATGGGTGGCATATGAGAATACGAATAAAAACAAGGAGATGAGGAGATAAATCCATGACCAGATGATTTTATAAAAATCATTCCAACCCGGTAATCTGGTACTCTTTTTTAACTCCCATATTCTATTATTTCCATGAATGCTAAGGTCAATATAGTTGGGACTATTTAGGGTCATACGAGTATTCCATCATGGTGCGGTGGAAATTGCTGGGAGGAATGGTCAACCCTTAGAGGTGAATGGACAGTGGCTGATGACTTACCATCACAAGGAAGACATGGTGGGAACACTCTCCAGCATGAATATTAGGTTAGCATATGTAAGTCGTTCGTACCAATGATGGAAAAAAAGGGACTATCTGGGATGATCCCTGAAGACTACACATTTTATACTACTGGTATAAACAGAGACCAATTTTTAAGTGTATGTGTGTGTTAATAAAACTAGTGATATGTGTGTGTGTATTTTTAGTATTCCATATATGATTGTTTTAAAACCATAAAAACCCTATTGGGAATGGGTCAGCTTACAGGGTCTTCATTCACAAATCCAACAGACATGGGTTTGAACCCTATAACCAGCCTAGTTCCATAATTGTTCAAATTAATAAAACCTCACGAAAGGAATTACAATACACCTCATGTGAATAATGTTATAATTAAATGTTATAAGGTTTTTTAAAATAAAAATCTACATGTGGCTGATGTATGCCGATTGGAGATTTCTAATCCTCGTGTTTAAATGATGCAGGATCAAAATTGTCTAACCTCTCTACTTCATCCCCATATCGGTAATAATTATAACCACATACAGTACATTTTCATCATTCAGTTTACATCGACATTATTGATTTACCTAT
Source organism: Viscum album (assembly GCA_963277665.1). NCBI lineage: Eukaryota > Viridiplantae > Streptophyta > Magnoliopsida > Santalales > Viscaceae > Viscum > Viscum album. Next base: position 194,712,811 of record OY728121.1, on the reverse strand, counting down.
TCATTTTTCTTACAAATGTGCAGCACAACATCCTTCTCTGAAGTGGTTAAGGGCATGCATTTGGATTGCCAATTGCCATTTCATATCGCGCCAAAAGCACAAGACTGAATGTTGTAGTTCCATTTTTTCAATTTTAGAACCCTCGACATGTATTACATTGATACATTTATTGTTTAGGTTTATCATCCTCAAATAATATTTATTTATATTGATTTTATATAGTTTGTAATTAGTAATAATAATTATTATATTGTTTACTGCAATTATTATTATATTTGTATATTTATGTTTCAAAACAAAAGAGAGCAGTACAACACAACATATCTGTTAGAGTAAATGTCATGTACTCTATCTATAAAATCAAGAAACCCTACACGACCACACCCGGTGTCACGCAGACCCCCCCCCCTCATTGTATTATTCTACCAAAATCAGCACAATCATTGATCATCGAATCCGAATTTTCAATCCCTTCCATCATTCAATTTCATCCTCATTTTGTTCATCGTTCAAGGTACTCTGTTTTTACCCATTTCTTCATGAATATTGTAGCGTTTAGGGTGTTTTTGGGATTGGCCACCCAATCTGCTGAAACCTGTAGTACCAAGGCACAAAATAAAGAACACATGCCATGTAATTTTGTACACAACCACGCACTAGACCATTCAGAATTTGACACTAAATGGTGTGTCCATTTGGTACACAGCATGTACCATCCAGAGTCTTTTCCAGGTACCTCATTCACATGGCCACACAATCCATGTTTACAATCATGATGTGTATGTCTTGTACATGCTGTGTATCTGATTTCAAAGGTCCATCATGTGTCAGCACTCCACACGGCCTTATAAACAATGTCCTTACACAAGTCATGCGGCATTATGGAACTGAATGTACCATAATGAATGGCCTTACTGTAGCCATCCCGTGTCAATTCTCCAATACATCAAAAAATTAATGTCCAGTAAAACTCTGTGTCATATCTTAAAAAGGCGTGTACTTCATTATTGGATCTACTTAGACAACGACTGTGTCTTTCAACCACATGACCAAGAACCCATTGGCACATACACACTGTGTCTTTGGACTACATATCATGTACCCTTCCTTTTCCAGGGACAATCCCACTCAGCGTGTCTATCTAGAGAATACGAGATGTGAAACCTCATACCCAACCCCCTTGTACTCTAGGATTAGATTCCATGTAAATTCTGTTTTTTGGTATTCTCTTAGTTTTTCTTTCATTTTCTTATATTTTTATTTTTTTTGTCTTCCTTTATTTTCTATGTTATGGAGGATAGATTCCAGGCATGTTGGAAATGGCCCACCTCCTCTACTAAGTACGAGAGGGCCACTTTTCACCTGTTATAACTCCAACCCACGATGACACCATCCCTGGACATCCTAGAGTACTAGACTCCTCTACTATCCATCATTCCACCACTCAACGCCCCAACAATGGCTGCTACTAGAGCCGCACCTCCACCACCCCACACAGAGCCTCTGTGCACCACCATTTGTCCACCACCATCTGCCACAACTCATGAGAACTTCTAGGTACTAGTTGATCCCTCACCAGCCACGATGTCCATCGGACCTTCACCTACTAAGGCTGCCCTACCACCATAGCCAAACAATACTACATCCCTCCATAGGATGGCCCGTTCTGGTGCCCCTATCAATTATTAGTGTTTCTAGTCACAGAACAAGACCAAGACCATATCAAACACTTCCCATGCCTCATGATCTAGTTGAGTAGTCATTATCTTGATAGCAACATGCATCAGTAGTAGGGGATCTGGGGGGAGTTGGAGGAGCTCCTCAGTCACACATTGTTAATCACGATCATTCAGATCATATCTCCTATTTTCATATATTTATTTCTGTAGTCAGCTGTATCATTTGAGTTCTAGGTGCATGTGTACTGGGAGATACCTAGCGACATTATCCTAGTGGCTTGATTTCTACTGGGCAGCCGACCTTTTTCCAATACCTCGCCCAATTTTCACTAAGGGTGTGGATTTTATCCCCATCTAGTCACCTCACCTCTTGTATCCACCCTGACCACCCCAAGTTTTCTAATCTCATAGCCATGTGGCTGGATATTTATGGGTCCGACCACCACTACACACCCACTTCCCAAGTGAGTGCCCTCATAATTGACCATGTCCTCCACTTCGCCCACAGGTGCTTTAGCTCTATCTTGTTTCCCCACCACAAGGAAATTTGGTTTATGACATGCCATAGCATTGAGTTCCTTACACATTTCATCTTGAAAAACCACTTGAATGTCCCCTACATTGTCGCCTCTTACTTCAACGCTTTGTTCACAGGCTATTAGGAAAACCTAAATAGTGGGTTCTATGCCACCCACCTTTCACACCACCTCTGCGTTTTTGATCCTTCCCTTACCCCCAACTGATTTAGCTCTCCCCCGCAGATGAAATTTCTCATGCTTATTCTCATGGTATTGGTCTGGCAGAAGGGGAACATATGTCCTTGCCGAAGCCACACCACCACCCTCTTTCCCCCGAGGATGCAACTGCACCTCCATTCTCACCCCACCCTATGTCCTCACCTTTTTCTACTTCATTTCCTATTCCTCCTATGGGACCTTCACCTACCCCTTCACCATCTACACCCTCAGCTAACCTCCCCACAACCATCCCCCTAGTCTAGGTAGACCACCTTATGGTTCATCTAGAGCATCAATAGGTTGTTGTCCTTCTATAGAAGACTAAGTCTATACAACACCTGGACCACATTGAGTGGATGATGGAGAAACTTCTACAAAACCAGAGGGTTCCCATTTTACTAGATGGTACCTCCAATTCCATCCCTCCTAATTCTATCATACCCCCTTCTAACATTTCCAAGGCCACGGTCTCCATAATCATCTTTACTACAGGTACCGACCCACCTCCTCATGTAGAGCTACCCATCAATAATGACCCTTAAGAAGCATCACTACCACTGGTCGATGGCTCTATTCCTCCCACAACTACATCCATTGATTCCTCCAAACCTATACTAAACACTACCTCTCCAAAGGATACACCAGGACTGTGACAGTTGAGTTTTCTTATATATATATATATATGTATATATATATATATATATATGTTTTCCATTTCTGTGTTGTGATGATGTTCTTGCCTGCTGTTTTTTCCATCTACAGTCACAGGTATACTAGAGGGACTTTTTGACATATCAAATTCATACCATAGTTTTTTTATTTGGCACTAGGGGAGAATTCTATGAATTTTCATCATTTTTTATTTTTCTTGTCATTCCTCCCCTCTCCAATTCCATTTCATGTCTACATCCTATTTTTCACCATATTAGTGCACTTGGTAAACCATGTGTAGTATTAGGTGTGATGGAGATTCTCTTGACAACCTTGGTATTTTCCAACATAATAATCTAGGAGACATCATTATTAGAAGATATATTAGAAAACATGATGAAATTTTGGGTAGTAATATTTATCAATAATAAATCTATAAGTATTAAATTTTTAATGGTTTCATTCTTATTTTAGTTATTAAGTGTTTTAAAATGGATACTGATATAATTTAAATTGAAACTTGTAATCCTTGTCTAATTACTTTTTTAGGTTAATTATTTACATGCATGTCCCGACCTGATTGTTTCATTATTTTTTCCCACTCCTTAGATGTATTTTAATCCCATCATCGTATTCATTCTATTACCATATTTCTTGGGAGACTCTTAGGATATATATGACTACTATAATGTAAAATTTTTCTTCTCGATACATGAATACTTTTGGAATTACATTAAAATGACTGAGGCATTATATTGTATCAATCCATTTTATCATGAGACCTACCCAAGATCAGATCTTCTTAAAGCCCTTATAAACCATGAAAAACCTTGATATATGGAACATTACTAGACTATTGGCCTTCCAACCCTAATTATTTTTAACTTTCATGATTATTAACTTGACATTTAGAGAGGGAATTGGATGTACATGGAACATTTTTGTGATTAGTCGTGAAATTAAATGTGGGGGACTGTCTCTTGTTCATTTTGGGTATAAAGGGTTCCAAACCCTTATTTATGGGATTCCTAAGTATTCCCCTCAGTTAAAAAAATAAAAAAAAACAAAAAAAAAGTGAAAAACATGATAATGACAAGGGAACCATATACTCACTGGATGGTTTGTGAAACCTACCTAAATAAGGGAGATGATGGTGATGAGATAATTTCAATGAACTTTTTGAAGATGATTTTACATTTATCTTTATTTTGAATATCACAAAGTGTTATTTAAAAAACATAAACTCCATTTTCAAGACATAAGGTTTATTTTTCACATAGTTACATAACAAACCTTATCCAAAGAGACATCTAAAACTTATTGGAAAGCCTGAAGTATTTTTCTAATTCATCATTCTGATGTAGAGAATGAGATTTTTGAAAACATATGGATATAGTGTATATATTTTTATATTGAGAATTGCTTTTATTTAAAAAATATTGAGTGTTGAGTGTGTTATTTATTGGTGAGATAGATCATAATGTGGAATTTTTGTTTTTGAATGGCTGAAAATTTTGATTAAAAGGGGATTAAAGTAGTTATATGAATTATATATGATGCATGATTACAAAACCTTATGAATTGAATCAGTTTTGTACCTATCTATAATTTTCTCATTTGAATGTATCATTTACACTTATGATTAATTAAATTCCATCCTTTTAGAATATTTACTCGTTTAATTAGATGTTTGGACTTAATTTAGGGGATGAAAAAGACAATGTGTGGGGGGGTTTGATACACCCAATTTGTGTATACATTTCCACATATATTTTGGAAAATAAGAACACATTTTCATAAAATACCTACTAATAATTAGAAACATACATTGATAATGGTGATCTTGTTAATTTTATTGTTTTATTCTGGACAAACAAACAAACTGGGAGATATATAAGAAAAATTCCCAAGTACATGGAGTGTACATACCTACAAGAAATGTACCTTCACACTCAATCATGGATTGACCAGTTGTGTAATCTCCCAAGTCTATAGAACAGATACGACATGTCATGTTGGACATATCTACAAGTTTTGTACATGATTATAGATGCATTTGGTTTCATTTTCTAGAGACTACACACCATGTGAGGGAGATCCACACGCAGTGTATCCTCCAAAAACTAGTCATCGACACTACGGAAGTCATGGGGTGTGCAGCTGGCCACCTACTAGATAGAAACTATGAAAAAGTGTTTTGATGATACTACATGACATGTACTTTTTATACATGTCATGTACTTTGGTTTTCTATAAATAGAGTTCTTGGCCTCCAGTTTTGGGGTCCAATATTAAATATTCAAAGGAGGGTGGTTCTGCTTCCCTACTGTCGTGCTACCATTGTTCCGCTACTCCACCATTTCACCATTCAACAAAAGAATTCACCTCTCCTCAATGATTCTACGATGACCACCACTTTTATCGAGGATTTTTTTTTATTTTTCTATCATGGGTAAAAAAAATGCATGTGTTGGGGATGTGGATGATGAAATAGTGTTGTAATTTGGATAAATTGTTATGAATGTGTTTGTTCTATTTAATTCTTCTTCATTCATTTGTTTTTATCACTGAAAATTATGAGCCAGACCAAGGGAATAATTTTCAGGGACTCAAAGGTATAAAAAAGATGAATAACATCATGATCATTGGAAGTATTCATCGACTAACAAATGGATAGATCTAAATAATGAATTGAGAAACCTTGACTACCAAACAAGGAGTCAGTTTCTTCAGTTTCAGAGAATGATTACTGCACCATGGGAACCTTGTCTCAATTGAAACCCTTATTTTTGGGTTATATTGAATAACACAAAATAAAAATAAGTTCGTATATCCTCCATAATCATCATAGCCAAAACTCACTCATTTTCATTTCAACCACATTAAACACCACATGTCTTTTCATTACATTTAAACATTAATTATTACTTTTGTAATCAAAACTATTATCATAATCAAAAATAGAAATGACACTCTAAATTAAGAATCCTTCACTTAGTTATTTCCAAAGGAAATAGAATTCATAAACTTATCTATTCCCTTTGGATTGACCCCGCACATACGCTATACTGGCTTAAGAGTGGGTAATATCATTTCTGGACACAAATTACATACCTTCATTGAAATGACTTACTAAAGTGATTTCATAATATATGAAGTATAATAGATATTAACTATGGTGTCTGAATAGGGTGTATCTATTGATCATGTAATGGTGAAGGATATTATGATGTGGGAGAAACCACGAAATGTCATTGATATCCAGATCTTCTTGGGCTTATTCTGATAATACTGAAGGTTCATGATGGACTTGTGAAATTTTAATTATCCAATTATTACTCTGACATAGATGTGGGTGACATTTTCATGGGATAATAAATTTTAGAGTACTTTTTCTATGAAAAAGAGATTATTTACTACTAGGTCAGTGTTAACTCCTCCAGAACCTAAGTAGGTATATGTTTTCTTTTTTGATGCATCAGATTATGGCTTAGGTTGGATCCTTATGTCGAGTGATCATGTTGTTGCATATGGATCTCGTCAACTTAGGCCACATAATAAGAATTATACTACCCATGAAATCAAACTTATATCTATGGTGCACATGCATAAGAGTTGGTAGAACTACCTTTTTGTAGATAGGATATTGGTGTATTTAGTCCAAAAATTCCTGACATATAACTTCCCCAAAAAATATTTGAATCTTTAGAAGAGGCATTGGATGTAGTACCTATAGTCTTTCAACATTGACTTCACATATACCCTGGGGAATGGGAATGTTGTTGTTAATGCTTTTAGTACAAAACCTCAATCCCATGCAGCGAAAGAAACATCATTAGAGTGGAAATTGATGGATCTTTTTTTGTATAGTCGCATATTAGAGTTTAGGAGGTAGGGGATATTGTTTCTATAGCCATTATTCAATTGAAATATTATCCTCTCGAATAGATTCTCCAAGACCAGAATCATAATAATGAGATCTGTAGAATTAGAGAATGTCTTTTTAGTGCGTACAATTTTTCCCTTTGGTCATTCTCTAATGAGGTTATTCTATGAAATTGAAACTATTGTGTTGTGTTGTTATCAACATGGAAGGTTGTGATGGGAGATGTCCAATGTATTCAGTGGGTTGTGAAACTATGAACCGCAAAAATATTCAATGAATTGAGGTGAATGTTCTAGAATTTGGGAATGATATGGAACATTACTGATTTGGTCTCCAATTCTTATACATGCCAACAAGTTACCTACAAGAACCATAATCCTTCGACATTTCTTCAACCACTTTCAGTTCATACATGGAAGTGGGAGGAGATATATTTGTACTTTTTGGATAGGATTCTCTATACCTTGAGAATGAAGAATGTGATATTGGTTGTGATCGATATGATGACCATGTCGTCTCACTTTATACAAATTCATGATGTGGACAAATTTGGAGAGTTTGGCTATTTCTATGTGAAATATATTATTTTTTTCATGGAGTTCCATATTCTATAGTCTTTGATAAGAATCCTTGGTTTAATAATTTCTGTATAAAGAGGTCATCAAGAGGCCTTGCGATTTTTGGTTCATTTGATCATGGCCTACCATCCACAATCAAATGGCTAGATAGAAAGAGCTATACATATTCTTGAATATTTGCTTCACAACTTTTTCCATGACTTTGGGGGGACATCGATTGATATCATGGGAATGGTTAAGTTCTTTAATTGCAATAGTTATGTCCCAACCCATCCACAGGGCCCATTATGTGACTACCCCAAGCCCTCCATCCATAGGCCAGGGGATAGAAACTAGAACCAAAGGCGAATCCCAGATAAAAAGGGAAGGCGTTTCCTTATAACCAGTAACAACCACATAGTTTGAACACAATAAGTAGAGGATAAAAGTTCTAAAAAAAGAAAATTAAGGTGTGATGATAGTAAGTGGGCGAGTATACAAAGCCAACTGAACAACAAGTACATGGACAAGTAAAAAAGGGAAAAATTCTCATGAATCATCTCCTTGGAAATCCTACCTGAATTGTAGGTACAGAACTTGATCAACTCATCTCTGCAGTACATCCCGTCTAGTCCAACTCTGAGCTGTCTCCTGTCTGTCACGCTCAGCCTCAACCACTGTTGTCCGTCGTCTGCAATGAACACAACAAGGTGCGGGCGATGCTTGTGTAGCGGTGAGTTTTGCAATACTCATTTGGGGACCCTGAGACCCCCGAAGGTCTGCCATATTCCCCAAATGATAAACCATAGTAGAAAGATACAATCACAAAGTATCAACAAACCCTACATAGCTCACACATGAATTAAATTCAATCACCACGATGGCAATGGTTGAAAGTCATGAATCAGCTCACACTGGTACACATCTTTCATATAGTGAAAGAGATGAATAGAGGAGGGCTCGGCCTAGTGCGGCCCTGTCAATGGCAGCCCGACCTAGGGGTGGACTGGATGAGGATGACCCTGCTATTGGCAGCATGGAGGAGGGCGGCCCACAGGCCGGTTGGCCCGCATGGCCGGCGGCTGGCCCGTGTGACCGACTAGTAACATATGGGGGGTGTTACACCCCCTACCTTCTGTAACGGTCGGCGCATGGTGTGCTGGCCTAGTAACCCAGGGACCCTAAGGGAACCAACTTGTCTGGCTGGCTAAGCGGGAAGCAGGTTCTGGCACTGGTGGGGCGCGACGGCGCCGAAAACCTTCACTGCGGCCCGCCCTGGCCGCGGTCCCGTATCACTGGCACGATGAGGATACGTCGCGCCCCTCTGTCTTGTCCATCTGTTGGCCTTCGCGTGGCGCGACAACGCCGCACACCTCCATCGCGGCCCGTCATTTCCACGAATCCCCTTCCATGCGGCACGACGGTGGCACGCCCTCATGGCGACCCAGTGTCCTTGCACCACCAGTTCCTCTTCACAGTCTACCTTCGTCGTCAATAAAACAAGAACCAACAGAGGGACGTCAAGCAGTGTTTCTTTGGCCCGCTCCCTCCATATAAGGTGATAACAAAAGGCCATCATCAACCATAATAAATGAAAAAGAATGAGGATTTAATTTTAATCACAACAAACTGCTACCTAGATTCGAAGAACATTGATGAGGTCATGAAAATAGAGAGGACATCGATTTTTTGACGTCGGGAAACATCCGAGGATGAAGCAACATCGGCATTCCTCATGAGCGGCTACTTCTCTTTCTTCTTGGACGAAGATCGATGGTGATGTTCGTCGTTCATAGGTGGTTCTCCATTGAAAAGATGACGCTCTCCTCTCTCAAGATTTTCCAAAGGATTATGCCAACCACAAAAGAGAAAAAGAATTATCACTATTAATTCCTTTGCACTACAAAACATATATGTGCTTAATTAAATGAGGCAACTCATTTAATTAATGCTATGGAATTTTTCAAATTCAAACATAGAGGAGGTGAAGAGTTCAAATTAATCATGAGGTGTGTCAAATTAATAATGGAGAGTTAATGGGGGGTATGATGCTCGTGTGGGCCACACTACATAATATCCTTTCATGGGAGGTTATGCGTGGGTGGACCCCACCTCCATCCTTCCCTTGGAGGATTAAACCACCACTCAAATAAAAATATGTTACACTTATTTTTATTTAATTTTATTTAGAATCCCCAAAAATTAACTTCCAATATCAATAAAATGCAACTACGGTAAATGTCCCTTTAAGATAATACTGGTGCTGTGAGTTCAACGGTGTCCTCATATTTCAATTCCGAGCACCGGTTCAAATTATATAAAATCCCTCTCATATGTTTTCTGACCTTACCAAATCAAAACATCAGAAATTGATTTCGGGCACACCAGGCCTCAGAATCAGCCACCGTCAGAAACATTAGACTCATAAAATTCCCATGTATTTAAGAAAAAATTTCCATGGAATTTACGGGTCTTTACAAATTGTTTAAATGACCCTAGGATGTCCCCTGACTACGCGCCAACTAACCACTGGGAACTATGGTTGGATCTTAAATGATTGAAGCATCTTTTGCCTCGCTGTCATGCTTTTGAAACCCCCAATTTGAAACGTCTTCTTTAATTTCTATAAAAACTACCCCGCCACCCCATATGTGTTCACCAAGAAAAAAGACATTCCAAATATCACTTTATCATAACCCAAAATATTACTAAAACATGGACATAAAAGATGCACACACATTACAAATTGTTTCTTCGCATGATAAACAATAGAAGTTAAGAGAACATACAAACACCTTCCTCTAAAATAGAGGATTTTGAGGTTTTTTTCATGGGATTCATTCTCCCAACATAACAGAGACTCTCATAGGATTTCACGACATTGCCTTTTCAATAAAATGAGAATGAAAAATCACAACGCATCACTGAACATGACCAAAGTGACTGATAGAAACATTACATGGGGAGGGAAACCATACAATGTCAAAGAGCATCACAGAATTCCAAAAAGTGTCCATAATAGACACTCATAACAAGATTTCCCACACTTGTGGTTTTACATAAACCATTCTTTGAAGTGATTATAAAGGACCTAATTTTCCTTTGAGACACCATCGATATACTAATCCACACTACCAAGCCAATGCTACTTACACCTTTAATGATTCAGGTAAATTAAGAAACTAAGGTCTCTATAAAACTCCCACAAGTACTCTCTTTCTACAAGAGGGTCCATAAAATAATCAAAGGAAATTTTGTAATATCAATCTCCAATGCCCAAGAAAAATATTCCTTATACTGATCAACTATATGATTTTCCTATTGAGGCGCAATATGGATTTCACTATAGTCATATAATAACAATTAATGGGGGTATATCTTATCTATTGAGAAAACCCAAGGATTGATCCAAGCTGGTCCACAATCATAACGTTCCATTAACCTTATCCAGACATTTTACGGTATCCACTATAAAGGTTTCATAAAACATTTCTCAGAAGAGACTACTAATATGTCCTTCTACCTAGCTTACTGACTAAACAGAAACGCAAAACATGGTTCTAATAGGAGGGGTTCTATGACTCAAAGCATCCCACACCATCAACATTTTCCTAAAATGAATAATACACACCATCCCAAATCAATCATCAAGACATCATGATTCCCTGTAAAAAAATTTCTATGAAAATAAATTGTTGAGTGGTTAGCGTATCAATCAATGAAACCCCATGGGCCTCACACATTTATGTTTTCGGGACACACCAGGAACACTCCTCATATCCATCCCACTACTCATCCAGTCATGCAATCAACAATCCAACAACCCATATAATCCTCGTCCTTGTAGTCTCTCATGTAAATAAAAAATTATAAAACTAAAATTCATTCAACTATTCCGAAAGAATACAGTCAACCAATACATCATTTCTTCCCAAGACTGCTAATCATGATATTAAAATACCAGTTTACAACATACATAGATTTTTATTAAGACACAACCATTCAAATAAGAGCTCACTTTCAAGTCCTAAACATTAATTTCAAAATAATTTATCCCATTAAATCAAGATTCAATAATTAAGAATGCTCTATTGAAAACACATTTTCCAAACCAACGTTAACATAATATTTGGATTTCAAAAGAGGTGAAAAAACACTATTTTCCATTCCAGAACCATTCTGAAAATTCTATTCGACCATTTCACAAATTTGACCATTCACTCTTCATTAAAAAATCATTTCGCAAAAACCATAAACTTCATAAAACCATTTCATTTTTTCTTTAATAACATACTTCTCTGATTTCAAAACTATAGGGCATAATAAAGTGCGAGAGGAAACATGTTTTGGTGGGTGGCTTGGAAATATGGTAGGCTTCGATATTCAAATCACTTCACAATCACATAGAGTGATCTATGTAAATATCCCCAGATCCACATCGCTTTCAAGGCCCTGCGAACAATCTAAGACCATTACCCAACACTGTTTTAATTTCCTTGAATCATCATCAAACCCAAAAATCTAAAGGACCTATAAAAATTCCGACTTCCCCTAGTGGCTTGAATACCTTCATATGGTGTGGTGATCTGGAACAATACCAATAAAAAGAATACCATGTCCTGAAAATCCTAACTCCAGACTATTCCATTTTTTCCAAAATATTTTGACCCAATGAATTAACTGAAACCTAATATGATAACATTTTGTCATGAACCAGATCGGGTTTCCATCAAAACTGGCACATGACCCGCCCCGTGAAAAGGCCCGAAGTTTGTTAATAATCCCCCCAGGCTGAAACAAGCTCCTATGAATCAAAAAAAAATTATTGGGAACAATTTAATGGTTTTTATAAACATTAATCATTAGAAAAATCTAATTATATGATGCTGGATTTTTCAAACACAATAATCTTTTACAAAAAAAACCAGAATTGAATTATGTAGTTAAAAATAAATATAGATGACTAAAACAACTCTAGAAACCCACAATGAATATCCCAAGAACCATCCTCATAGAACAATGTACCACCCTCATGCCATCTCAACATGACATCACCATGAAGGACCTCTTCGATACCCGAACCAATGACACTAAAAACTATACACAAAAAATATGCAAAAATAACCAAGTATACTTACACACAAATGTGTAAGTAGTGTGTGAGAAAATTCCCAGTAGGATACCCCCACAGAGAGATTCCATGTGATAAACATTTATAGATGAAGAGCATGTATGTTTTAAAAACATGAAAATATAGATACAATTTATAAAAGATGCGACATTAAATATAAGTAGTCATAAAGTGGGATATTTGAAGGAATCAACACTTTTGAAAGGAATGGAAAATCTACTGAATATTTCCTACCAATCATACTATATTATTAATGTAAGAAAAAAATATATAATGAGCACAAGAAAATTGAAATAACCCCTAGGTACAAGCTTTTTCAGGTCCCAGGTACTTCGTATCTCGGTAAGAGTAACCCTCACAATATTTGTTCCGGTGCAAGATCCACAAATAGGGAACATACCCATAAGCTAGTGGTCCCCAATCATCGTCGTTATAATCTAGTTATTATTGCAATCATAAATCATTCAATGTGAAACTGAGGCAAATCCCCACGGGATAACTAGCATACTAGTACATGTCCACCCACCTAGATACCTGAGTTTCCCTCTTGTGCTCAAGAAAGTACATCAAGACATTGAAAATAACTTAAACCTTAAAATATCACATACACATCAAACATTCACCAAACATACACCATGCACATGATACAAGTCACTAAATCCACATTTCCATTCAAACTCATTTTGATATCATACTCACACAGAAATGGCCCACAACACTTTTCACACTTCTTTAACACATCACGAATCCATTAAACTATTTTATAAAACCATTCCATGATATTAAAACTCACATAATATCCCCCACACATATCAAATAATATCCATATCACCACCAAAATTTATTTTGTCAATAAACTCAAATGAAATATCCCACAACCAGGTTTCACCCCTAGAACGCAATTTAGTTAAACATTTTAGCAATTTATGAAGACATAATAAAAATGTGTTAAATTAAAAATCACCACATTACATTTAAAAACCAATATTATGTGAAAAAACCACACATATAGTAGATACACTCCCTTTTCCTGTTTTTTTTAACCAAATTAGACATTTACTTTTCTCATAAAACAAACCCAAGAGGTATAACCATGGTTTTCACACCAAACACATTATTGAACCCTCATTCAAGACCAAAATCTTTCTAATACGAATTAAAAATAGAATTTCAATACATAAAAACATTTATTTAACCACCCAAAGTGTTATAAAAATACATCAGACAATACCACAGCTGGTACACATGAAAAAGACATGTTTTGTAAATCACTTTCAAGAAGTACAAAATGGTTTCACACATTCAACACATCCTAATACCGTATTTCAAGGCCTCCATGATACTAAAGTAATTAAAAAAATTGAACCCCCTTTACAAAACTAATAAATCACTTTATTATGTTATAATATAACCCAACTGATAACACATGAGATACACCAGAAAAAACACACAAATTTGATAAAGAAAGAAACTATCAAGTTAAATAGATAACCAAATCCTTCTAAAATAGATTTTGAACCCCACACAACTTCTAATGTGAATGAAAAATATTTAATTTAAGTAATCTAACTCAACAAGTTATTGTTACACATGGAATCACCTACTAAAATTGTCGAAAACCTCAAATATTGGCGTGAAACTTCATCTGCACCATCAACGCACCCCAAGGAACATAAAAGAAAACTAAAACCTCTATATTTCATGAACTGAGGAAAGGAGTTAAACCCTAGGTATGAAAAATATTTTTGGGATACTTTTAAACTCATGATATGGCCAAATAATTCCTAAGTAAATGGTAGAAAACAAATAGAGAATGGTTTACATGCATGATTTTGATGTTTTCCCCATCAAATCTCCCATCAATGATGAGGTCCAAGGGAGGGGGAGCGACCATGGAACTAGACATGGATGTAGGGCCCAAAATGGGAATGAATTGATTGGATAAGCCTTATTTCCTTGAGGGGAAATTGGAAATTAAAAATTATTTCTAATGACCTGGACACACCTGCATGGTTTTTTTGTACAGTCTGGAACCAAGTGCCAAAACTATGTTACATGTTCTAGCAACCCAAAATTAATGTTTTCCCTCAATACCATGTGGGTCCAAGGGGGAAACCAAGGGTGAATTACACTACATGAATAGTGTAAATAATACAAAAAACAAAACCACCTTTTCACACCATGACTCATCAAACTCATGGGTGCAAACAACTTCACCAACTTAACCCATAAGTTGTGTAACTAGGATTGTCACTAAGAAAACTTCAAAACAACAAAACCTCATAACTGTACTTTGAGAAAATATATATCTAATTACCATAATAAATTCCCTTATACAATTTTCATATATCAGTTGCAGAAGGGGAACAAAAATTTCAAACCTGGAATAACTAGAAACCAAGATAAAGCTAAGATCCCAAAGTGGATTTGTAACAAAGCATGGAATCGAAAATCTGAGTGTGACTGGAGTTCACAATCACCAGTTGAATTCCATAAGAAATTCCATGAAATGATGGTTTGGAATGAAACATAACTAACATAATGAAACAAATAATGGTTTCATCAATGTTAATTGATAGATACATAAATGAGGAATAATTATTTCAAATAAACAGTGTTTAATAAAATCATAAATATCACTTATGAAAATCTATTTTGAGCTGTTAATTTTTATTATTATATTTATATGAATATATTATGATTAATATATATAAATTCCTAATAATTTCTCGTAAATTATGATAATATTGATATTAGGTTATTGACCACATTAATTGAATTATTTTATAAGACTAATCATTTATTATCATAAATAGTCACACAAAACATAGAACTAATGGGTTTGTGTCATAAATGATTAGTGAAATTAATATAATATTATCCGATAACTGAATACATTTATTCACTAAAACTAAAAATTAAACCACGTTCAATTTTTATTACATGTTAAATCCATATTCATCTACTAGATGTATAAAGTATATGGAATGTGTTACAATAGATTCTCAGTAATAATGACATATTAGATAACACATGATGATCATACATAACTAGAATATATATATATAGGATGGATAGAATAAAAAATATTCATTAATGTAACATTTGGAAAAAAAGGGATAAGACAAGAAAAATAAAATATATGAAATCATGTCATATTTATTTTTCTAAAAGATTGATTACTGAGAAAACTTGAGCATATAAATCATAATATATTGGATTAGTCATCACTCTATATTTCCCATAGCAGATCAAGATTCAGTTAAATGTTTCCCTTAGTGGCTCACAATTCAATTAATTGATTCCCTTTTTCTATCATTATTCATTCACCAATTTCTCTATGTGTAACATTCACAACTCATTTTTAATTATCACATATGGTATAATATTTTACCAAATGCATTGAAGGTATATATAGGGTATAAAATTTTCATATAGAAAACCCATTTATATGTTCACTGTATCATATAAATCATTACATGTATCAAGAAATACCATGTGTTAAAAATCCATTCATTCATCACATCACAGATAACCAATCGAAATAAATAATATATTTTTATTGTTTATAAATGATATCTCTTAATGTTTTTCAAATAATGTAAATTTTTTAACCCCAAAATCAACCACCCAGAAAGACTATTTTTTCAATACATTTAGAGGGTGATTTACAAAATCTATTTTTAATAGAAATAAATACCCTGCATATTAAGAGGATATGGTTGTGAATTCATTAATGACATTTTATAATAGGATTTTATCGTTGTAATAATTTATAATGTCACAGTCATATTGACAATACCTTTCTCAGAAGTTCAAATTTGAGAATTTAATAAGATTATTTTTATATTTATATAGGTAATGTAACAACATTTATGATTCCTTGAAAAGAAAAAATGTTTTATAATTTGAAAATAATTATTGTAAATTTATTTGGAAAAATAATCTTCAATAATTGATCAATTAAAATTCATAATGGTGACAAAATAAATTTTGAGATGAAGATTTAAAAAGATTATTTTTATAAATGTAAAACATTCCTATTTTTTTTGAAGAACTATAAAATAAAATAATTAACAAAATATTAATTTTTACAAATTGAAATGGAAAAATTATAGTCACATGAGGTAACACATATTGAGTATTAAAAATATAATAGATTAAATTTGAATTACAAGGGAATTACCAAAATGTTTGGAAAAAATCATATAATATGATAAATAATATTCTCCACATTGATATAAAATTTATTGGGTTGAATTTCTTCTTGATAGAAAATATAAATAAATTGTTTCATTACCCTCAGGGAGGAAAAAAATATACTATTAAATAAAATTATTTAGTGGAAGTAAAAAATCATGGAATATATTAAACATTCTTTGGACCAACTTACCAATTCGTCGACCTACACATTAACATGATTTGAATCATGTAATCGATTCCTTTTGGTAATAAACTAGAAAAATTAATAAAATATTAAAATATCTGATTTTATTTTCTCTTTGAAATATGATATTTTCCATTCATGAATTAGATGGTCAAATCAACCAAGTAAGAATCAAGAATATTTATATTTTTTAATTTGCATTATATTTTTCAATGACTAAACGATGTTATCATAAAACGCATCACGATCCAATAAATAAAATATTATGGATAAAATATCTCAAAGCTAGTCTGCATGATCCAACTCCATGAGACAATGTCTCCATCAACCATAGGAAACAATTAATACATTAATCAAGTGGTTACACTAAACATAATAATTAATTTACCACTATTTGTTTCCAACCAATTAGTTCTTAGATATGCATAACGGTATATATGGGGTGTGAGGTAGATATCCTATTTTGATAATTCCATCAATCAACACTAGGCTTTTACACAAGATAAATATTCTGTATAGTTTGGAATATATTAATTCATACACAATTAATCATTTAAAGGCATTTTCACAAGAAATTAATAAATTTAAAAAGAAATTGTGTTTTATCAATAAAAAATATTTTTTAATGAATCGATATCAACTATCATATACGAAATAATTTTTCCACAAATATACATGAATGACCCACTCAATCCTGGAATAAGATGAGAATAAACATAAATATAAATACATAGTAAAATAAGGTTTAAAATGGGCTGAACTCAAACAAAATCACAACCAAACATTTTAGTAAAATTATGTATAAATGATATTGAAATGTCAAGAATAATAAATACATCTATGATTTCTTCCCAAATTTGATCTATAATTTCTCTGAATATACCTTGTTTCACTAGTCACTAGGTGAGTATAAGAAGTTGGATGGTCACTCAATTTTCCCTAGAATTTCTCTTAGTCTTCCCTATAAATATCTCCCAATATTCAACAAATAAACTTTTTGTCTTCCCATCGATGCCCTCATGTCCTTTTCTAGACCGTGAAAAATTAACATGGTCACCCCTGGACACATGATTAACATTACATCCACTATCTCATATGTTATAAATGGATAACAATCCTTATCTAGTTATAAAAAAATAATTGTCTTCATATACCTATCTCACAAACTCATCCAAGGTTGTAAAGTTCCACAAAATTCTAATACATAAACATCAACATGTTCCAATTCCATAATCCATCCATTATATAACAGCATAAAATTTTCATTCACATAATAATTCAATGATCTATTTTTTTTAATTATTTAATTAAATCATCAAAATAAATTGGAAACTATAATACCATTTGTATAAATTTTATCTACTAGGTAAATTGCAATAAATACAACTCCAATGGAAAGTCCACATTAATCAATTTTATTTCAATATCATATTGAATATCAAATAAATGACTTGTAGTCTATAGTCAATTACTCTTTAAAGGTATAATTAATTTAACCAAACAAGCTTAGTCCAATATTTGATGGTTATTCCAAAATAATTATACATAAATAGAGACACCTATATTAAATAGAACCAAAACATGTCTAAAATAATGATAATCACATAATCATGAATGAGAGGTCATCAAAAAACTAAAACCCATGAAAAATAAACAAAAACCCCATCAATAAACCAATATTTAGATAAATGTTTATATAATTTTCCCATATTCAATGGAAATGGAAGGAAAATTAATTACAATGGGAAATAATGGAGAATCATTTAGAATAAATAATAATAACTCATGTTAAGCCAATTTGGAACCAAGAAGAGTCATTAATAATTTATATTGTATAATATCTGTGGAATATGAAGATGGGATTTAATGATTTGGCTAGATTTTATGGCTAATGGATGATAATTATTTCAAAAATAGTTATTTTTTGTTTTTTTATGTAATAGAATTACTTAATGGTTTTTTCATATGATCAGGAAAATAATGGGCCAACCATGTGTCAGGTACTGAATCCCAACACCACATCATGCATTGTTTCTTGAGATCATAGAATAGTTTGATAATTAATTCTATTTTAAGATACCAACATTTTTAAGAGATGTATGATTCTTGATTTCAGTTATTCTTTGTTCCCTTTTTCTAAGAATATATTAATGTATTTTTCCTTAGTTATTTTTGGGTTAATATTAAAAAAAATTTAGGATATTGGAGAGTTCATGGTTTTGACATAGTGTTCCCAAACAGTGTTCCCTATCCCAAAATAATCATGAGAACCCAAAAAATGAGATTTTCATGAATAACAATATGTGTATAAAACCATAAACTTATTAAATTAATTGTGCACCCCCCCTTGATGAAGTGCAAGGTTAAGGTGTACTATTAGGGGAAACTGTGTTCCCAATTTATTAAACCCTGTTTATGGGATTTGAATACACTATACATTAGTTTAAAAATTCAGTGAGCTCCCATTTTATCCATTATTCATACATAACATGGCCCATATCGTCTCATTAAAATTTTGGATCCTTGAAGATAGATTCAAATCCATTATGACCAATGTAGTTTGGTATCCAAATCACATATTACGGATTTTTACTCCTCCTATTTAGAGGATATAATCCCATGTGGATTCGTTCCTCTCTCCCATAACTATATAATATTTTAGAGGGATGTAATCCTATGTATTATAAAATCAATATGTTGTATTGTAATTTATAGTTCATTAGTTGTGGGATATTAATTGTTCGACCGTAAATTGGGGTTTATGATCTAGATAATGTTCTATGTCACTATGTCACCCCAATTTGGGATTTCCATTGTATGATTGATCATCAAGGAAATGATATTGGGGCTCTATTATTAAAATCTCAGAGTTATGATTTAAACTCTCTATTTGTGTAATTTTAGAATTTATATAGTTTTTAGCAATTTAATTTCCTAATTGAATTAATTAACTTGGAAATTAATAAATTAATGGAATTATGTAATTGAGAATATTTAGTTTTTAAATTAATTTTATGAATTTATAATTATAGTATGTGGGGAATAATTAATTTTTGAGTTATTTATTTGAATATTGAAATTTGGGAATATTATTAATTAATTGTGTAATTAATGAATGATTTTTTTGTGATTATGAAATTATAAATTAGTGAAAATGAATTGTGAATTAATTTTGGGAAATTGAAAATTTTTAATTTTATTAATAAATTTTAGAATTAATTAATGGGTATTTTTTAAAATAAGATATTTATTAAAATAGATTAATTAATTTTTTTATTACATAATTTAGGTTTTTATGGTTATAAAACCATTGATCTAATTATTTAATTATGGGAATAATTTGTTGAATTGAGTTGTTGATATAATTAAAAGAATGATATGGATATGTAATTTTTGTTGTTGGATTAATTAAATTTAGAATTAATTAATGTAGTATTGTGGTACATGTGATATATTTGATTATTTGATATACATGTGGTGAACATGGAGTGATACCCCAAATACCCATATGCGATTAACAAAGAAAAGTTTGTGGGGAATAAGATAACACTCAAAATACCTATAAGGACATAGCAATGACCTTAAAGGTCCCAAGGTATGCATGAAATTTTTATGTTTCTTGGAATGAACATCAAAATACAAATGGGTTGTAAGACACGAACATACACTCCATAAACCCATGAGTATGTATACATGACATTCTACACCAATGAGTTTTTCCATGGACAATGGATGCAATTTTCAGTGATAATTAATTAAAAATAATGTATAATTAAATCACATTTCATTATATAGATTTTTGAATTAAATATTTTAATTAGGTTATAATATGGAATTATTTGATGTATGTATTGAGGTTTTGGAGTACTCGAGTACTTGAGGGTTCATGTGGTTTTATAAAGGATTAAAGATGTTGTGATTACTGTTTAGTTATTCATTCCACATATTTTTTAAATTGTATAAATTATAATTTACTAGAAATTATTTTAGACACCATTTTTGTATTCCTAATGTTATTTACTAACACCCTAATTGGGTTGAAAAAGCATTTCATAGATAGATTATATTGGTTTTATGAAATGTATAGGGAAAACTACATGTGTTAGATGGATAATTTGGGATGGGAAATATTGGGGGAACTGGACGTGGTTAGGGATCCTCTAAGGAGTATTTTCTGTCATAAATTATTTTTTTATTATCTTATCACATGTTCAAAATCTATTAGAATGGAATAAATACTTCTCAATTTTTATATTGTATTTTTTAATCATATGATAATAGTTTTATTCGGTAAATGGTTATATTTTTCAATATTTTTAATTTATTTTTACTGTTTTTATACTTGCATAAAGAGGGTATTTTCTTCCCATAATTGATATTTTACCCTCACTTCTAGTTGATATCCTCTAGTATACGAGGAGGTTTTGTTGTAATAATATGATGAAATGACTCAGGGAACCCACATGTGGCTCTGGAGTAAGGACATTACAATTTCTTGTCAGAAGAGATTAATTTTCCATACCTTTCTCTTGATATTTTTGGAAAATTATACATGAGAATAAGAATATTTTGGTCATTATTTTGATATCATGCATGGGATTAGATACCCTGTGTATGGGGATGAACCCATGTCCCCATGGTGGGATTGTTGATGTTAGAGTTTTCTATAATAGTTCAATATTATTTCACATTAGGTGATGCACATGTAGTGTTATGTGATTATATAATCATTAATTTTTTACTTTGAAATGTGGCCATGTGTGGAATAATTTATGAGTAATAAAGCACCATTTTAGGAACTTTTTGTTTTTTGTGATGATTATTATTTTAGGCATGCTTGCGAAATTGATATTTAATTAAGTTCATAAACATTAACAATATTTACATTCTTGTGAAATTTAAATGAAAATTATCCAAATATGAAATTGAGTATTGTTAAATGATGAAATATGAGAATAAATTGTAATATAATGAGAAAGATGAATATGATAATTTTTTTATCCTAGGTAACTAATACATGGAGGTAGTATGGGTAATGAAAGCGATTGAACCTCAGTGTTGACCGTGTGATGGGGTTTGGGGAAAAAAATTTTTCTTGAATACTGTGTTTCTTATATATGTATTAATTTTATGAAATGTGTAAATAGGATTATGTCTTTAATTAAATAGTATTTCATGGATGTTTATTCATGTTGAGAGAATAATAGGAGGACATTGTTAAAGATGATCCTCCTATAGAGGAACTTAAGGAACTAGTAGTACGATTTGAGGAATCTGGGGAGAAGATCCTTGGAAAATTAACTCGATTCATAATATTTATCAAATTTGACCTATGTAATGTTGTGAAATAAATGTTTGATCTAGAATTGGAGTTCCATTTGTATAACCCTTATAATATCACCAAATAGGGTGTGTCGAAGGATGATGAATTTGGGACTAAGTCAACCTCGACAATACATGAACACTGGGACACCCCTGATAGGAAGATATTTTAGTTGGATACATATATGTGACATGGTAAACAATTAAATTGAGGGACATATATACGAAATATAGATAACTTGAGAATGTGGAGTGTAAGTACTTATAGGATAAGTTCTTTGAGCCTTTTTAACCTGATATGTTCTGGCCTGAGAGAGGAGGTGAGTTTCTGAGATTGAATCAAGTGAGTATGCTTGTAATGAAATATTATATGATCATTATATATATGAAGAAAGTTTATACTTAAATGGTAGTGGATGAGGCTTTATTATAAAATAGATTTGTGGATTGGAATAATTGTGAAATTATGTCCCATGTTAAAATATTATAGTCCAATACCATTTACGAAGTAGTGAATCACGATCTCATATCTAAGAGAAATCCAATGGAGGATTATGAAGGTGGTAACATGGTTCTTTCAGTGTGATTTAGACATATTAATTCTGAGGGAAGAAATTGTCTCTAAGAAATTGTTATCTAGAGAATTGGGAAGTAGAGTGGATTAGTTGAATGATCAGTTACTCAGGACAGTACTCGAGTGATTTTCCACTAGTGTGGTTGGTAGGGGAAAATTTTTAAACTATTTCCATGACCACTAGTGTGGTGGTAATCATACAGAAATCTGGTAAATATACATAGGTTCTATAGGAACTTGATAAATATAGTTAGTTCTGGAAGATACATGATGTACTATACTATAGGAAGGGTGTTGTTTTCAATAAATCAATCTAGCTGATAAAGTTATACTGTTTATTGTAGTAGAGGTACTAGATGAGGTATGTGTTGGAATGTTCCCTAAAACTAGAGGAGTGATGTTGGTCAATGAGCTCCAACTTCTTTATAGTGTATAGGGACATGAATGTCACATGTTATTCACCCAAGATATATGGATAGTGAGGATGGAAAAATTTTAATGAGATACACTATTCTATAGATTCTATATTATATAATTCCATATTTGATATTTTTCCTCTCAATACATTAGTTCAAGAAATATTTTGACTAGTTTTGGACTAGTGGTGGAGTGTTTCAAAATGGGTTTGATGGTAGATTCACTATTTAGAGTATAATCTAAAGACATCAATTTATGTATGGGGTTTTGTCTTGATGATGGGGAGTATCATTTCATTTGGGATCATTAATTCCAATACTTGTTAGGAATTTACATTACTTTAGGTATAATATTGTTAGTATCACACTGATCCCATATTGATTATTTCCATTGGAGTGTTTCTTTTTATGTCTCCCATGGGTGAAAAATACATTCAGAACAGATTGTGGGATATCTTAGCTCTCTGAGCAGGGAAAATCACTCATGAGCTATGAGATCCCATAGCCTGAGATCCTAGTCCACTACCCGATTATAGAGTTGTAATGCATGGTCACTTTCCGTAGACTTTGTACAGGTCTCGTGATATGTTTCTTGATGACTTTTCTTGTTTTCTATATGAGACAGAGGTGGAATTTACTCTTCTGTACATGTAATGAACTAATATAGATTCAATATCACCATATAATATTGCAGCCACATAGCCTTAGGAGCTCAAGACATATCTAGCAGATCTGAATGATTAGCGGTTTATCAGACCGAGGACATCACCTTGGGGATCTACATTGTTTTTTCTAGGAATGATGATCAGAATATATTCTTGTGTGGTGATTACCAGAAGTTGAACATGATGAAATTGATGAACTTATATAATATTCCCCATATTGAAAACTTGTTTGAAAAGTCAAGCGAAACTTGTTTCATATCAATGAGATACATGATGTTTGGTTATAATAAGCAGAGAGTTTAAACTTTGGATATACCATGGACTATATTCAGAAGTGAATATGGGTTGTATGTGTTATTCATATATCCATTTGAGTTGATGAATTAACCAAATTGTTATGGCCTTGTGAATATACTTTTTTACAGTTTGAAATAAACTTTGGAATCATTTTTATAAAACATTTCCTTAGAAGAAAATAGATTTCTTACTAATGAGTAAATGAAGATGGATTTCCCTAAATACATTTTCTAAAAAACAATCTGTCCTAAAGAGTGAAAAATAGATAACATTACATGTAAATATATTGAACTCCCAAATTATGTTAAAATTGATGAATTTATTTATAGTTTTTTCACATTAAATTATCATTATAGAAAAAACCATAAATAATCTTAATAATAATGAAATTGTAACATAACACTCTAACAATAATTGTAACATTTAAACTGTAACCCCATAATAGATAGATACCTAAATTTTTAATTGAATACCCAAAGATATATTTTTATGAATAATAAAATAAATTCATTTTTAGTAAATACACCACACAAAATAATATGTTTTAAATATGGAACATATCTCACTGAAATGAATGTTAGATTAGAAAACTCTTACATTATGTATGAATAGTCACAAATGACTTTATTATCATGAATATAAAACTTATGAAAATAATTTTCATTCATGAAGAACAATTTTTAATTTTTATATTAATTTTTATTCAATTATTATCAATTTATAAATGACTAATTAATCAATTAAATTTATGTCCTATGTTTTCAAAATATTCAGCTTGTGTGTCCAAAACGACATTGGTGGCTTGAAAATGGTGAATGAAAAAATTATTTTAATTTATCTAGAATAATAATATGAAATAATAACATTTAGTATAAATTAATTATAATTATTTAATCCATCATGAAATATGGTTTTGGAAAACATAATGATTTTACCCTGTTGTAGACGATAGGTAATACATCTGCTTGAGTAGCATTTCCATTTCATCAATGATCCATATGGAAGGAAAATATGTAATATTTTTTCAATCTATAATTTACGTAGTACTAATTATATCATATTATTTAAATATATAAAATTATTTTTTCATTATGATAGAAATTAAAAAACATCTCGCTTCATGGTGGATATAGTGCACACGTCTATAAACGATGTTGCATTTTTTTTAAATAAGTAAAAAAGTAATGAGAAATTGATACATTATATTTCTATATTGATATATATTTCAATAATATCATAAATATTTCATTTAAATTACATATATTTAATATATTTATCCTTATTAACATACATGTACAACATTAATGAAAAAAATCATATCACATTGTGATGAAAATGTTTGTTGTACACATGGGAAACGTTATCATAACCAATATATAATGGAAATTAAAATTGAATATATGATATAAGGACTCTATATGCATAATAATGTTATCAATATAATATATAACCTTTGTATCCATCATCACACCTATCCCAGAGTTATGGTAATGGAAAAATAAATGATATCGTTTCATGAGGAAATTGTACATTGTACACATGAATGATGATTTCATAAAACAATTATGAATTTTTAACATCCCCAACCTAGGAGACAGTAAATCAGTTCCCAAAGCCATGTAACCAAATTACATCGGGAAGGTATCCGCAAATGCTAGAGTCTTCCAACTAGCAGGGATTATCTAATGGAACATGAGGGGAGACTGTATCATCTTTATCATAGTCAGAAATTATTGATAAAATATTAAATAATGGAAATAATAAACCTAAAAAATAAAAATCTATTGAAAAAAAAGTTCCCAAAACAAGGTAAAATCCCACAAAAAATGGTTTATATGTAATGTCATGTCGTACAGTTCCATGTGTATAAAATAAAAATATATATATAAAAATAAATGAATCTAAAAAATGGGTCCTAAATCTAAGTCTGGATCCCTCATCCATTCACACCAAACACCCAAATCAACTATCTAGCATAGGGAATTTACCTTATCCTAACAAGAATCCATGACATTTACTATGATACACAATGGAATCCAGAGCCTGGTGTGAGTATTTCTCATTATTCCACCACCAACTATGTCTAAAAAATATAAAATTTGAAAAAAATATTATTTATTTACTAGATGAATAATGAGATATGTAACAGAATAAACGAGTGAAAGTAATCAGAAATAATCACTTATACTATTTTCAACATTTTTTCATGGGAAATAAATCCTTTCAAATTACATTACATCCTAATCCAACCATAGAAGTAATAAATAAGAAATATAATCATGTTCCATACAACACAGGGAAAAACATTTCAAAAATATTCATCTTACCTACCTTAATACCCTAGTTAGTGTTGTCTAATCATAGTAACCCATTAGGGGTGAATGGGAACATTCCAACTATATAAACCATGCATTGAAGAAATTGGGTTTCCATCCTTAGTCCTGAAAATCCTTGTTCATATATACTTGTTTTCAGTACCACAGACATACCATCAATCCATGTGAAGATGATTCTTTAATCATTTACCACATATAACAATTCAAAAATCATACACATTCAACACACATCCAATTTACAATTCTGAGATAGTTCAATACCTCAATCATCATCAAGCCATAACCCATTAGAATCATTTTCCATGTACACTTCATGACTCATTCACACCTTATCATTGTACCGAACTCTCCTTATATCGATATAATCATTTATATAAAATAAAAATAAATTTCATTTAGACATTTATGTTAACAAATAAAACACAAATCTCATAGTTTTCTATTAATTAACACATTTTAACATGCTAAAAATAACAATAATACATATTACCAATTAGACCCGTCAAATTAACATTCAATTCCCCAAAGAAAATTCATGAATATGGAACCCCTGATATTTGGCATATTTCATGGTCAAATCAAACTAAAATCCTTTGGTATCGATAATGAGGGGTTTAATTCATTAATTAACCTACTAAAACAACAATTGTTCTATAAAAAATCCAATATAAATTTCAATGGTACCAAATCAAAATCACATACAAATGAAAAAAATCAAAAATACCATGTGATTTATCTTATATACCACCTACCTCGATTCCAATGAAAAATTATGGATTAACAATAAACATTGATTCATAAACAAACACCCTTTGATGTCTTAACGTAGGATATTCTGAAAAAAAATATGGATTTAGGGATTCATATGAATGAGAAGAGCTATACAATCACTAATCTAATAAACATTAGGAAGATGAGTGTTCTACTCACCCATAGCTTGGATATTCACCAAAAGATTCTCCAATTAGATTAGAAATAAATAAGATCAGTACTTGGGAAGCTTGGGGGAAAGGGTTTGTCACTCCTATTTTTTGAGGATAAATGGAAGAGAAATCTGGCGAGGTTTCATAAGTCTAGAGTGGGAATAAATCTAAAACCCCACATTTCTATGTGTGCATGTATTGGTTGCACGGTTTGATAAATAGTTCCCCTACCATGCCCCATCCATTATCTTAGAGGTTTCCCAGTCTCACGAGTTCCTACAGATCCGACACACATTGAAAAACAATGTGATGATCATGTGGTATTTCATTAAAATGCCATCAAATTTTGGCCTTCCGCTCTTCCAAGATTCAACACACTTCATATACCACCTCATAGAAAGTGTGGTTAGGTTACACAATTACAAATAATCACTTTACAACCATGAAAAATGAATTTGAGGGACCTGTTATCCCATTATTCAAGTCTCATAGCATGGGGACAGCCTAAATACTCCTCATTAACTCAGGAAACATATCAGCATCCAAAATAATGTGATTTAATCCAAAAATTGGAATAGTAACATATTATTAACATGTTTAGGATATTAAAACCTCCCCACCTTATAAAATCTCAACCTTGAGACCATTCAAACAAATAACTATGTTTCTGATGTCAAATTATTTGGCATGTGAGACTCATGTCTATATCCCTCTCCAATGTATCTTCCGGAATATTATTATGCCTCCATAACACTCTAACAAATGGCACAATATTTCCCCAGAAGACATTCTCACTACGATCCACAATACAAAATTGACTCTCGTTGAATGATGCATCAACCCCAACATCAACATTTTCAATATAAATAACATTAGATAGGTTATTGTGATTATAATGATGCTATAAAACATTAAAAAAATCATTCATTTAACTATACCACAATGGATCATCCAATTAGCACACCATAAGTCCAATCATCTAGATAATCAGAAATATCCCCACATATCGAGGTTCCAATATACTATATTTCTATTTCTATGAGTGAACTTACAATGGTGACATATGCAGAAGAAACAATTCACCCACCACAAACTCAATAGGTAATCGATGATGGTCCGTAGACGAATTCTTCCAACATTGAGCTATATTCAAACATTAATGAATCAATAGTACTTGTTCTCAAGTCTCATACATGATTCTATATCAAAAAAATCTTATTCCATAACCTTTATCCAACGTAATAGATATATACATGGACTACCAAAGAGGAACTCATTCTGTGGATTTGGAATCATCTCATAGAAACTATTTTTATTAGTGAACTCAACAAGAACCATTTCATCTCCAATGATCTGATACTATAGTCAACTTCACCACATACATCCTGACTATATCCATAAAATTCAACTAACCCAACTATTATATAGATAAGGTATCTAGAATTTGTATGAAATATTCCACCTTGGTCCAACAATCCATAACTACCATGATCACAATATTATTCTATATAAATTTTGGAATACCCACCCCCAAATACATCATCACATCATCCCATTTCGACTTTGGAATGGTAAATGGTTATAAAAGACTACCATATAACTAATGTATGGCCTTCACCTGTTCATAGGTGTAGCATCTCATTAAGAAAATATTAAACACTATTTTCAATTGAGGCCACCAATAATGTCTTTGAATTTCATGATATGTTTCGGTTAAAATAGGATTTAATGCCAACTAAAATTCATGGAACACATGAATAATCTATTCCCACATAGAATTATGTTAATCAATATGACCAAAAACAAAAAATATATCATCATCACTAAATTCCCATCCAATAGGTGACTCAACACATTCCATTATTTTCCTCAAGGGAAAACATACTACATATTCATTATAACTCTCTTGGATCATTTTCAGAATCATAGACTCAATTTAAAAGGATGTCAAGGACATATTATCCTGTCGATAATCAATATCTACACTAATCATAGTAAACAATGCAATTTCCTTCCACTAATAACTGGAAAATGAACCGCTAGATTATGATAAATTTTACCCAAAAAATACACTCCCCTGATTCTTTTTTGTTTTTATAATCAAAATAAAAATTTATTCAATTCATATAATTAAACAATCATCACTACGGAATATTAAAATAAAACATAGAAAATATGTATTTAAAGATTTTATGATAGATATCCAAAGTAGAAGTACCTCTTAACGAATTATTCCCAAACATTTAAATTTATAAACCATTGTGACCAATTCAAGGTCATGAATAATGTAATTTAATTCATTAGTCCTATACTATAGTGACTGATAAACAACAAGATGATCATAGAACATCAAATCATCCCAAAAAATTATACTTGATACCGCACATATCATGGTTTAATCCTTAACTATATTCTGTAATATTTGAATAGGAGTGGTATTTAACCACTTCTCTAACTCTTAGAATAAATTATCTCATGCCATAGAGCATTCCATCATGATTACCTATTCAGTAAATCCCTTGTGTGGTTCTTTAAAATATCTAATTTATTGGATTCCCAATCAATAATAGTCCACTAATCCCATAAAACCTCTTACATCCAAAACATTAATGGTAAATTTCCAATATACAACACAATTCACATTCATTAGTCCTGTATACACACCATAATCGAAATTTATGATAGCCCTAAAATATACCTTGTCAATCTGAAAAATAATTTTAGATATATTTTTTATTGAATATTATCTCAACCTGTATATAGGATGACGTTAAGAAGAATATAATGATATTATTCATTCGTGGATTACAATAAAATTTCATGTACAAAAACAAATTAAAATTGTTCCATTATTGGTAGAATATTTGGTTCATCAGGGATATAAAACCTTCTGGAGAATTAGTCAAACTAAATTACATCATAATAATCACATAAAACTAGTACCTCCTCCTTATTGTCATATACAGTATATCAGATGTTTCAACCTCGGTTGATGATACCCTGATCTGAAGTAGATTTTTTAGAACACGCAATGACATCTTATCGGGTCAAAATAACATCTCTCTGTGGAAGAGGGAATCAATTATTCACTATCATTAGATTAATCCTTCGATAATAAAATAAGAACTGCAACATACAATCATCCTTGATGAAAAAAACTATTGATCCCCAAGATGATGTTATTGAATAAATAAACCACTTGTTCTCTAGTACCTACAACTATGTTTTATGTTTTTAGAGATATTTATGTGGTATAATATATGGTGTAATAAAAATGGGTTACATTCCAAGAATAAACTCTATCATGATCACAACATCTATCTTGGGTGGAATCCCTGAGAATTAATAAGTAAATATTTTATGAATCAGCTCCACAATGGGAGTAAAGTCGGGCCTATCAACACCCACATCAAAAAGCATAAGACAACCCACTATATTTTTGAGGTCACTAATATACTGAAAGACTGGACTTGGTGACCTTCTGGGATATCCCATTCCCTATGGTGTAGCTAATTATTTCTCATCAGGGTTGTAAAAATTACCCAATTGGTGTAAAAATATACATGGTCCTAGTACAACCATATCCAATCCATCAACAATATTTGATAAAAATCTAACACCTCATTAATAAAAAATTATCGCATAAAATGGTACCCAACATCCTCATTGGAACACTGCATAAATTTCCATATATTTTCTTCTCATATCCCTAATGTTGTATCAATCTACATATCCCAATCATATACTCCACCTTTAACAATGACTGTAAAAACTGAGAAGATATAAAAGATTTTGAAGAACCTCTACCAAATAATGAACTAGAATGTGTGGATGCTAAAATATTAATACAACGATCAATCAATGGACTAAACATTCCACCTATAAGTGAGGAAGA
The DNA here is from genome assembly GCA_963277665.1 of Viscum album. NCBI lineage: Eukaryota > Viridiplantae > Streptophyta > Magnoliopsida > Santalales > Viscaceae > Viscum > Viscum album. The sequence continues at coordinate 194,681,355 of OY728121.1, read as the reverse complement.
AATTCGTGAGTCTGGAAAACCCCTATACCCGGGGGTGTAGTATTTGTTCCCAGATAATTACTACACAATGGATATAGATGCTCCAACAAAACAGTACCACATCCACCTCTTCAACTGGTACGACAAGTAGAAATCAAACTACTTTCGAAATAGGGGTAACTGACACCCATCCTAGACTCTTCAGTAGCCGTGATCATCTATCACATCCCCTCTATCAAGGGTTCATTATGAAATATACATATTCTCTATCCTCTTGCACACTTGAAACCCATATATTGGTTGGGGACATTATCCATGCATGTGTACTAAACAAATGTATTTAAAAAACACATGGTAACCACCGTTATATTTTCATATCCTTCCATGTATACTCAAAAATCCACCACATTGTTGAAGACACTCAAAAAAAAATTTCATACGATTAAAAGAATATCCACTCAAATGTGAATATGGAACAACATGTCAACCATCATAAGCCTCCTATAAGATACCCTCTATGATATTGTCTTGATCATCCACCTCTACAAACCAATTTAAATGAATGATTTTCACCTAAGAGTTTATATCATGTTTTTGTCCTTCTTGAAAACCCCTAATTATAACAACCTCATCCCCTGCAAATGTAGTAACAATGAGTTTTATGTTGGTGATGCAACTGTCATAATCCATCACGATAATAGTCCCATTGTCAACTTCATAAAATCTCAATCATTATATTGTCAGAAGGTCTTCATATAGAAATGTTCCAAATATTTTTATGGAAGTCTTTCAACAACATACAATTCATCTACATAGATAGAACTAGAATATACCAACAACACATTGTTTGTCCCCATATCATATAATATCTTAACTTGACTCTATTCTAGCGATGATTATCAATGTGATCCAAAATCATCTATATTGGAAAATATCTTTAATTTTTAATCCCTAGGTCTCATCCCCAATGGAATATATTGGAGGGTGATACAAATGACCCTCTCGAGATAGATCAAACATACAATGAACCTCCTTCCATTGGTATCATACCTTCATATATAAAAATTGTTATATTTTCACAGTGAACTACTCTTCCTCTCGGTTACCCTAGGTGATTTTATTTCTTTCTCAACTTTTGGTGGATCATTCTTAATGACATCCTCTTCTCACCTGACTCAAAAATTTCATCACAATAGAATTTTCTATAATTCATAACCCACATCACAGAACACATAATCTAATGCTTCTATAGTTTCCAAAAAATAAATCTATATAATAGCCTCAAACAAATAATGTTACATATACAACAATAATTTACATAGTCTCATTTCAACCCAAACCCTTATCCAACGTTACCATGGGTCATGGCTAATATGGTTTATCAAACAAACCCAACACAACATATTTTCATATAATTTCTTTTTTAACCATTTCACATAATCAACTTTAATCATTCAGTTTTCGGATCCTGTAAGTATTTAAAACATATTACAACCAATTTTTAAACCCATTTATTACCATTCACGATGAAATATCATTCAACTATTTCCTCACATTCATTACATTTACGCATTTGAGGAATCCTTATTAGTTGAAAATTATCTAAAATTATAATACAAAATAAAATTCATATTATCCCTCATTTCTCAGATACATTCCCCATCCGTTCCAACAATGATTCATGCCTTATATTTCCCTATTTTAATAACATGATGCAATTATGAACAACCCCATGCCACTACCTCAATGAGAAAAGTATTATAAAATTGTTACATTACAAAAAAAGTACATCAAAAAATAGTGAAATATAATTCAACTGGGACAACATACTTCATGAATAATAATCCCAGCCAGGTTAATTAGGTTATCCTTAATACATGGGTTATATAATTCACAAAATTTTCATGTTCCAATCCCAAAAATATAATATATTATAACAATGCATGATTTTGGGAATTTTTAAATTTAATTTATATTTTCTATATTTTCCATTTCACATGACTTTTGAAATAGTTATATATATAAATATATAATATAACACTAATTCAATAATTACATTCACTAACACTACCAAATATTCTTGAGCTACACACTGACAATATGTCTTGTGCTACAAGCAACAATCACTTGGCGTACGATGCCAAAGACACAAATTTTCAATTATATATATGTATATATATAATTAATTAATGATATATTTATAACATACCCATTAAAATTATTTATAGGAACACTAATAACAACTTTCAAAAAAAATTTATAAATGTTTTATATAAATAAATCATATTGAAAATGAAATATAAATTTTTTGTAAAGTCATTTTATGATTTAAAACCCATTTCCTTAATGAACCAACATTAAAAATTAATGTAATTTTTGACACAATTTTAAATTTAATATTATAAAAAAAACCTAATTTTTAATTCATATCATTGAAATTATCCTAGAGTAAATTTTGGGATTTCCCTATGAAACATCATGTTTTGATGAATAGTGAGAAATATTTTTTTAGTTAAAAAATTCCAATTTGGTTAATTAATTATCAATGTAATGTGATCTTACAAATATATTTTTTAGATTAAATTAGATAAATATTAAGTATATAAAAAATTATTTATTATAATCAATATTACTATGAAACTAAATATAAAATCATAATAATCATTTGATATATTTCCTTATTTAAAACCTCTTTAATTCATCATGTATATGGGATTAAAAATAATCATATGTTTTTCCATTCTATAAATTTAATTTAAAAAATATGAAATAAACCATTTTATTCATTAAAATATTTAAGGTCTAAAAAAACCATATTACATTTTCACCCAAATGATTAAGTAAAAGTGAATAAAATTAATGACATTGATTAAGGCCAAATTAAACTCATTTGGAGAAAAATCCATAAAATTAATGTCCCATATCACCAAACCTATAAGGACTCGGCCTTAAAACATTACCTAATAAGGAACTAAATGAATAATTCACATTGAGAATCTTTTCAGGTTTAGATGTTTAGAGAATTTTGACATAACTATTACATCTCAATGATTACAAAGTAGACACATCTACTCAGATTCCAGTTTTTTTTCACAAAATAAAAACTCTTGAACCAATGAGTCTTGTCTAGTTCCATTTTTTAGACAGCATGACATTTCCTTGATCCCATCATTGACCCTATTCTACTTTAGGTCCTATGAAAAGTATTTCAAAAACACGAGATGAGCATAAAAAGCTCTGTAAGTGTTATAAAACAAGGGACACAAACATTAGATCATCAATATATACATAACATAAGATTTTTATCATACCTAATGAAATCTTAAGATATATAAAATACACATTGAAATCATAAGACATAAAGGTACCTTGAGGCATTCATAACATCCTTACGTAGGGAGTAACCCTCATGGTTATGTTTGGAATACCCATAACAATATATTCCATAAATCTCTTCAAGGAAAACATATTGTTTAACTCCTTCGTGTTACCCAATGCGTTCGAGAGCTATCTTTGGCCCAACTTCCCTTAGTTTATCAAAAAACCACCCGACATCATAAATAATTCCCAAGAAACATAACATAATCGTATCATATAAAACATGTATAAAGGAAACATAACATTTCATTATTTCAATCACATGATATCAATACAAAAACATGACATAATAAAAACATTATCAAAACAATTTTAAATACCAAAATAAAATAAAATTAAAACATGGTATTTATTTTTCATTAAAAAATGGTATGGCTTTTAGAGGTAACTGAAACTCAAATAACGGTCAAGGAGGTGGTGAAGTCGTTGACGCCGTATACGTAAGACAAAAAAACTCATTTTGTTGTTTAGTAAAACGCTTAGTGTAAAAAAAATTCCATTTGAAAGATATTAAAAGTCAAAGGGTATTATACACCATATAAAATAAAGTTGTGTAAAAATAAAATGATGCCTCAATGATGGGTGATTGAGATGAAGTCCCATACAATGACTGTATCCATAGATTAAGGATAAATCATTTACATAATTATGTGTGAAAAATTTAAATAAACTTAATATAAGTGCAGATTGAATATAAAACATTCAGAGGTAATCCACACATATTCAGAGAATGACATAATCAAGAATTATAGATTTAACCAAAGGAATTAAAATTTGGTTATGAAGTTCCCATACAGAAATTTGACAACCTAACAACGTCACTTTAAAATTCAGAAAATGATTTCATGAGAGATAAAAAGCTTATTTTATCACTTGGACATAAAATTTACATAAATTAGGATATATAAGAACATATCCCAACATACGATGATGTATATTGAAAGACCTAACAAAAATAAGTCGTTTTAAAAACAGGAGGGTGAAAAGTTCCCTTACCGATTTGGTTAACTTTCGAAACGTACACACCCTGAAAGAAGGGTCATAAAATGAAGATGTAAATACCCATAAATTAATGTATATTACACAATGAATACAATGATGGTAATTACATACACCATTCAAAAGGAAATAATGGTAAATGTATCATGAATCTCAAGGGAATATAAAGTGAGATAAAACCCCCTTACCTCGTTGTAATCAATCGAGTCGTATGACCAAAAGATAAAAAATAATAATCACATAATACCATAAATATAAATAGAATAATGATAATATATATTAATTTTAAGTACTCAATACTCCACATTAAACAAATAAGTAGCGAACAATGGAAATCTCATGGAATTAAAACTGAGGAATGAAATCCCCTTACCTCATGTCTGACTCCTCTTGTTCGTTTCTTTATATTCATGAATAATAAACGTTGGTAAATTTATAATTTCATAAGTAATTCATATAATGTATATTATTAAATTCATATAAAATATTATAATGATATAATAATTAGTAAATTATGTGATTTCTTATCATACGTTTTGTCGATGTTCGGTATAGGAGTCAAAAATAAACTTGTTTGAAGAGAATTGTCCATGTAGTTATAATTATTTCTTTTCTGGAATGGTGTTCATGATTTAAATATCTTATATATCCAGTATATATATATTTAATAATATTCCATAATGTTTGGTGATAAGAAATGAAATGTACCATGCATGGAGATGGTAGATCGTACGTACGCATGAACACTAGTTTCATTTTTTTCATATCGATGGACTTTAAAAATAAATGACACACAGATATATTATAATTACATTATTATAAATATGTTATATAGGAAACATAAGTTCATTAATTACATTATTTACAAATTCTTTGTTGGGCATGATTGAGTCACATCACTTGACGGGGCGGTTGTCCACACTTCCTCATAAGAAATTATCGCATTTGCACAACATGTAATGCGTTAAGACATGTTTTAAATATAAAATACAGAAGCATTCAGAGTAAATAAATATAAAATATATCATATGTAAATATAGTTGCATCATAATGGCCACCAAGAGAGTTGTTAAAAAAAGATTGAACAATCATCATTTCATGAGGCAGTAATTCACCACCCACAGAAACAGTATGTTCATTAACCATTAGACTGAGGTGTGTGTAAGTGTAGGTATAATCCTTATCATAAAAACATCATAGAATATGTTGGATACTTATTTTATTATGGGATTAAATAATAAGAAGATAGTGGTGAGTGAATAATGATAATAAAAGAACGAAAATCGAGAGAAGACATTATCTGAAGATCGGGTAACCCTTTTTGATTTGAGCCAAAGGCTTCCTTGGGAAGACTTCTTATAACAACCCGAGATTTTATAAGATACATTATTTTAAATTTCATTCTTATCTTCTATTTTACGACACACTAGGATTATCATGCACTATACGCAACACTGTATTAGCTTGCAGTATACGCAACACTTTTCTTGGCTCTTGTTACACACAATTTCAAGTTTGTTTGATAGAAGTTATTCTACGCAACATTTAGTGTATATATATATATATATTCAATGTATAAATAAAATATGTTTGGATTCTGTTATACTCAACAACAAAGGAGTTGTGTACTACACGCAACCCTGACTTGGCTTGCATTACACGCAATCGCGACCTTCCTCGATAGCGTGTGTTGTACACATTACCGGGTTTTACTAAACAATGATATATTTTTATAATATTGTTATTAACTAGCCGTTATGAATAGTGTTAACTAAATTTGGAATTTTATAACATTATTATTCATCTTACACATTTCTAGAACATGGTATAAGAACAAAATAAATTTTTCGGGTAAAAAAAGTATTTTTCCAAAAATGTAGTTTTGCCGCCTTTTGATGGCGCACCCACTTTAAATCTAGTTTTTGACATGTTTATAAGTTCAATTTGACAAAATAAAATTCTTCTTTTGAATCAGGATATAAAAATTTACATGAGATAAAGTTTTGATATTTTTCCAATAACTTTCATATTTTAATGAATAGTAAAAACACGCTATATTTTAATTAAAAACAAATTTTTTCATCGTAATATCTTATGTGGTTAAATTATAATATTGAATGGTTTTAAAGTATAAATAGAATATATTTTTACCATTTAATATAATGTATGTCATTAGAATTGATTTTACCTTGAATTCGTAGGTTAAATCAATTCAATCTTTTGCAATGTTTTAACGAAAAACCTGTTTTTTTTCGACAACAGTATTAATTTTAATTTAATTTCTGCATCTTTTGTGTATTTTATTTGGAAAAATGGATTCCATATTTGGAATCAGTGGGTCCAAATTATTTTAATAGGCTACTTTTTATTTTTGGGCATTGTGAATAGTAACTACGGTAAATTTTATTTACTATAGTTAAAGGTAAATCTGGTAATTAAGGGTAAATATAAGATTATAAAATTACCCTAACACTTGGAAAAATCCTGTTGGATGGCTAAAAGTAGACCCATATAACCTAAGGGTCGGATTAGATTCATTTTATGGACTTTTTTCCCTGAAAATAATTTAATTATTATTAAAACCAAAGAATGTGACAACATGTCACTTTCTTAAATATTATAAGTATAATAATTTTAATTTAGTGATAATCTTCATGGAACTTAGAACATGAATAGTATCCAGAAATCTAATACAATTATCTACATCATAGAAATTTATTTATAATTTTTAGGGATTAAATAATTATCATTTAGTATGACACAAGGATGATGCACTAATTGTCTTATTAATGAAATATTGACATAATTGATGTTATAAATGCCCAAATAAATGTAATTGGAGACTTTTTATGACTTAAATTAATTTAATAGGTTAATATGACATGGTATTGTTGATATAAGTAACTTGGTTCGAACATATCATTCTGTTATGAATTTCATAAAAATCATGTACCAAATAGTGTCAAAATTGACATATATTAGTTTTTTAAAAAAATATTATATTATTAATTATTATTTAATTATTAAAAATCTAAGGTTCGGCCAAATGACTTAGATAAGGATAGATATATTAATAATAAACAACTTGGGGTTCGTTTGTCTTGATATAGTAAGTTTATTAACCTTACAGTGTAAGAACACAAGAAGACAGAGTAAAATGAAATTATTTAACTTAATGTTAAATCTAAATGATAAGGTTAAAATAGGAAACTAAACTTGTCTAAATTCTATTTGATGAGAGTATTTCGACCCATACCCACATTGGCATCGAATTAATTAAATTTGGAGCTATTTAAAACCGAATTTGACTTTATAATAAAATAATTGTTTAGGTTATTCCAAAGGTACCCTTCTCCTCCCTTATAAAAGGGCACCTCCTCCCTCTCCCCCTCAGACCAATTTGAGCATTAATTCTCGGCAAAACCCTACCAAAATCTCTTCTCCACTTTCCTAGTATCATACTAGAGGTCCTGGTCATCTTCAATGACCATCCTTAGTTTTTTAAGTGGAGGTTAAGTGAAGGCGCGTCAAAAAGAGGTAATATCCATTACCGATCATTTTCAGTTTCTTTCTTCTTCAACTTCTTCTTATTTAGTTGTTTCATGATATATTAATAACAGAAGTATTTATTATATACATATATGTTATTATAAATATTAAACAACTCTAATTAACCTTCTATCCATCCTACGGAAAACGGAAATCACCACACGTGCGTACGTAGGGAATATCGTCTCCACGACGCGATGAGAATCATTATCCATGTTAATCATTCCATAATGATTATAAAGTATATATAATGAATAATAATGAAATATATGACATGGTGAATATACATTATTTATGTATATATAAATTTCATCTACTTACTTCCGTTCAAGACAATAAGGAAAGGAAAACAGCGTTCATGCGTACGTACGGACTACCGTCTCCATGAACGGTTTGTTTCATTTCATTTATCTATCTATTATATACATATATATATATATATACTGAATATATATGATATATAAATCATATTTTATATTCTGTATGTACGTAACTCATGATATAATAATGTCAAGAACAACAAGTCCAAACACCTACGATAAATGAAACAATTTTACCCAAAACGCTTCTTTAACATGAAATTTACAAAAGAACGGGTAATATAAAGTCATAAGTGAACCATATATGATATAATAACAATGAATATTATTCTGTAATATGTTAATGACCTTATTTAAATCATTATACAGGAGGTTCAGATACGTACAAATCATATCAGACATAAGGTAAGGGAAAATATCACAATCTCATTTTATCTGAGATTGTTTATACTTTGGTATTTACTGGGGTGTATTTGATCATTCACATCCATGATTACTCAATATGTAATATTGTTTCCATCCACCAACCATTGTTTAAATCCAAATTTAACCTTCGGTGAGTTTTTAGTAAAAGTTATAAAAGAAAATCTTTTGTCGTTTTTCGTATGAGGTACTTTTTTACTGTTCCGACAAAAGTACGAGAAGAATGTTTTTTTTAACTTATACGGCATGAATGGATTTTTTTAAAACAAAATTTCCAAGAATATTACTTTTAAATTTTTCAAGTTTATTTTTTAATCAACTTATTTTAGTTTAGAATTGTATGACATGTCAAGAAAGGAAAAATGTTTTTGATGTTGAAAGGATATTTTATTCAAGAATGGAGTTCAAGTGTTTTATCAAAATTATTTTCCATCTAAGATAATAAAGGGTTCTGTTTATATACCTATTATTACATGGATTTGATTATTTTGTGATGGAAATATTTTTATGAATTCTTTTATATTATATGAATTGTTTTATGATGTTATGATGTTTAAAGATTCCCATTTTTATTACATGGGTTATGCTATGATGTATGGTTTATGATTTTGTGGAACACATAAGAATGGTATCATTATGAGATGGGTGGGACCTATATCTCCCTCCAATGAATTGGGTAAATATTTTATATCTCCTGAGATAGACATGGCTAGAACGGTAGGTTATACCGGTTCTGTGAAACAGGACTGAAACAAGGGTGACTCGGTTCAGAAATGGACTTTTTCCACTAAAATAGTCTTGGAAATGAGTCTTGACTAATAAGAAATGATTATCTATGATTATGTGTGTTTTACAAAAAGATTCATGTTTTAAGTTATGATTATTGGGATTACATTTCACTACTATGATTTATCCCATGTTATGAAATTATGATTTCTTTTGTAGGTTAAGATTTCAAAAAGTTATGTTCTTATGTATATGATGTGATTGATATTTATTTTGTTTACCCTTAATAAGCATTTGAGCTCACCCTTTTATGTTTTCTTTTCCCCAGAATATAAAGAAAGGTTTTAGGTATAAAAGAGAAGAAGATCTTTATGGGAGATGTTGAAGATCTTTCACCACGATTAGAAGACTATATTCTGAGTTTCCAAAGACACTAAACTATTACGATCCTTGTGTGTGTGTTTTTGTTATTTACTAAGTATTCCCCAAAAGTAATGTAATGTCCATGTACATCATGATTTGGGTATCTATAGTTGGTATCAGAATAAAGGATTAGTCAACCTTTGGATACTAGGATGCGTGAACGTTAGTGAGATCCCTAGAGATATTTCTAAGGTATGTCTAGGGATGTCCCTAAGGGTAAGTATACGTATATGATATAGTCCTAGAACTATGGTAACAATATTATATTAAACCAAAGATGTTATATATTGAAGTTAATCCCTCTTTATTATGATTTTTTTCCTCTCACACTATTCTTTTTGGGTTTTAGAAAATGGCTGGAAACAAGATGATTCAAGATAATGGAGGATATGATGGACAATGGAATGATATTCTTCATGAGCAACCAAATGAAATGGGATTTGGAAGTCCAAACGTCATTATTATGCCGAATCAGCAATCTCATAATATTATCAATAAAGGAAAATTTGGTATGTTTCCTGACTCGTCTAATAAGAGAAAGATGGAGTTTCATGATGATCATAGAGGAAAGAAAGTTCAATTTCCCCTATGCAAATCATTTGGGAAGAGGCATCAAGGAGAATGTTTCAAAGGAACTAGAAGATGCTTTGGCTATGGAAAATAATGACACAAAGCCAGTAAGTGCAAAGGAAAATGTTAAGTTAACACCAGGGATGAGGATAACGATATTTCTACGACATCAACAATGGTTAAATGTTTTAAATGTGGAATGTACGGGCATTATGAAAACCAATGACCTAAGGGAAAGTCTCCTGAAGAGAATCAGTATGGTCGTATGGGTAGTATTTATGTTGATGATGATGAAGAGACTAAAAATCATATGTGACATGAAAGAATTGTTGAATCTTGATCAATGGTTTAAGAATGCAGTGGAATGATTGCATGTTTATCATGTGTAATGTTGTATAAGTAATCTCATGGTACTATGGAATAAAGAGACATCTAAGTATTGTTACACTGTTGTCTTTCCTTGAGTTTTGAAAGTGTATGATTAATGGTACCAGTATCCATGAAAGGTTATTCAGATATTTTTGGAATGTAGATGATATGCGCATAATGAAGGGATAAGGAGAAAATTAAATGTTTGATAGTATTCTTGAGCTCATGACTGATATAAGGAGAAGGTTATATCATGGTTTGAGTATATAGAATTTTTGGATTTTGGTATGTGGAAAGAGTTAACTTTTGACTGCATTCATGTTTTCACTAAGGTTCAATGGGTATTCATTCTTCAAGAGAATACATGATTAAGGTATTCACATGTTTGTAATTTTACCAACAAGATATATCTTATGGTATATGGGGGATAAATAATAGAATTCACATTATTGTTATGTGACATTTCAAGTAATCATTTTTATACTATGAGGTTGGACCGAAGTACTTTTGATAAGCCTAAAGATTGGGATGGATTATGTTGGACATAAGTTAGAATTGTTTAATGATAGAAGTTTTTTCAATATTATTGATGGGATGTTATAGTAATATAGCTTTAGAAAAAGGACAACCTGCAGGACGGGCGACAACCCTTCGCTTCGGACAAGGCTGTGGGAATCGAACCCACAACCGAAGTGCGACTGGCCTTTATCGCCTACCACTGGCCTACAGGAAGTCCCTGTTTATTAGGAAACTAGTTTTATTATATTAAGCAGTATGATATATGAAGTATAAGTCAATTTTAGGAACCATATACGATTAATCTCACTATATATGGACTTATGTAATTTTTGATAACTTTTCTAAAATTTTGTTTGAGACAGATGAAATGACCCATCATTCTATCACATGATCTTCTAACACATCACGGATGCCAAATTCAACTTCATTTATTTAAGAGATGAAGTGGAAATTGTCCAAAGAACGACCAACGATGAGACTATACCGAAATCATGAAAGTATTTATTCTAATTCCAATTTCATCAACTTTAGGGAAATGATCTTGAAAACAAAAAATGTTGTCCTAGTGCTCTTATATCTGATGAATCAGATGGTACCTTATATCATCACAAATTTATGGCTTTGTGATTGCTGGATTTTCTATAGCCATGTTCTCTACCACTCTCTATCAGAACATGATGATTAGATTTCTCTTCCATAACCATATTTTCACCTATGTAGAAACCCAATGATTAGTTTATTTGGGTAACCGTTGCGTTTCATACAATTGTTTTTAAATATTGGTTTTGGTATTCCTTTTTATGATGTGGGTTTCTATTAAAGAAACTTTTGAATAGTAAACCATTTATGACCCCGACGAATTTCGAGGGAGAAATTCAATTTAAGGGGGGTAGAATGTAACAACCTGATATTTTATAAGATACATTCTTGTTAATTTCATTCATATCTTCTATTGTACGACACACCATGATTATCCTGCGCTATACACAACACTGTATTATCTTGCAGTATACGCAACACTTTTCTTGGCTCTTGTTACACACAATTTCAAGTTCGTTTGATAGAAGTTATTCTTCGCAACATTGAGTGTGTGTATATATATATATATATATATATATATATTCAATGTATAAATAAAATATGGTTGGATTCTATTATACGCAACAACAAAGGAGTTTTTCACTACACGCAACCCTGACTTGGCTTTCATTACACGCAATCACGACCTTCCTCGATAGCGTGTATTGTATGCAATACCGAGTTTTACTAAACAACGATATATTATTATAATATTGTTATGAACTAGACATTATGAATAGTGTTAAGCAAATTTTTTATTTTATAACATTAATATTTCTCTTACACATTTCTAGAACATGGTATAAGAGAAAAATAAATTTTTCGGGCAAAATAAGTATTTTTCAAAAAATACAGTTTTTCCGCCTTTTGATGGCGCACCCACATTAAATCTAGTTTTTTAAATTTTTATAAGTTCAATTTGAAAAAATAAAATTCTTCGTTAAAATCAGGATATAAAAATTTACATTAGATAAAGTTTTGAAATTTTTCCGATAACTTTCATATTTTAATGAATAGTAAAACCATGCTATATTTTAATTAAAAACAACTTTTTTCATCATAATATCTTATGTGGTTAAATGATAATATTGAATGGTTTTAAAGTATAAATATAATATATTTTTACAATTTAATATAATTTATGTCATTAGTATTGATTTTACCTTGAATTTGTAGGTTAAATCAATTCAATCTTTTGCAATGTTTTAAAGAAAAACCAATTTTCTTTCGACAACGGGATTGATTTTAATTTAATTTCTGCATCTTTTGTGTATTGAATTTGGAAAAATGGATTCCATATTTGGAATCAGTGGGTCCAAATTATGTTAATAAGCTACTTTTTATTTTTGGGCATTGTGAATAGTAAATACGGTAAAAAAATTTTACTATAGTTAAAGGTAAATCGGGTAACTAAGGGTAGATATAAGATTATAAAATTACCCTAACACTTGGAAAAATCCTATTGGATGGATAAAAGAAGACCCATAAAACCTAAGGGTCGGATTAGATTCATTTTATGGACTTTTTTCCATGAAAATAATTTAATTATTATTAAAACCAAAGAATGTGACAACATGTCACTTTCTTAAATCTTATAAGTATAATAATTTTAATTTAGTGATAAACTTCATGAAACATCGAACATGAATAGTATACAGAACTCTAATACAGTTATCTACATCATAGGAATTTATTTATAATTTTTAGGGATTAAATAATTATCATTTATTATGACACAAAGATGAAGCAGTAATTGTCTTATTAATGATATATTGACATAATTGATGTTATAAAAGCCCAAATAAATGTAATTTGAGACTTTTTATGACTTACATTAATTTTCAAGGTTAATATGAAATTTTATTGTTGATATAAGTAACATGGTTCGAACTTATCATTATGTTATGAATTTCATAAAAATCATGTACCAAATAGTGTCAAAATTGACATAAATTAGTTTTTAAAACTAATATTATATTATTAATTGTTTTTTAATTCCTAAAAATCTAAGGATCAGCTAAATGACTTATATAAGGATAGATATATTAATAATAAACAACTTGGGGTTCGTTTTGCTTGATACAGTAAGTTTATTAACCTTATAGTGTAAGAACACAAGAAGATAAGGTTAAAGTAAAATTATTTAACTTAATGTTAAATCTAAATGATAAGGTTAAAATAGGAACCTAAACTTGTCTAAATTCTAATGGATTAGAGGACTTAGACCCATCCCCACCTTATTTTCGAATTAAATCAATTTGGAGCTATTTAAAACCGAATTTGACTATATAATAAAAGAATAGTTATAGTTATTCTAAAGGTACCCCTCTCCTCCCTTATAAAAGAGAACCTCCTCCCTCTCCTCCTCACACCAATTTGAGCATTCAAGCTTAGCCAAACCCTGCCAAAATATCTTCTAAACTTCCCTAGTATCATCCTAGAGGTCCTGGTATTTTTCAAAGACCATCCTTAGTTCTTTAAGTGGAGGTTAAGTGAAGGCGCGTCAAAAAGAGATAATATCCATTACCGATCTTTTTCAATTTCTTTCTTCTTCAACTTTTTCTTATTTAGTTGTTTCATGATAAAGTAATAACATCAGTATTTATTATATACTGATATATTATTATAAATATTAAACAACTCTAATTAACCTTCTATCCATCCTACGGAAAAAGGAAATCACCGCGCGTGCGTACGTACGAAATACCGTCTCCACAACGCGATGAGATTCATTATCCATGTTATCCATTCCAGAATGATTATAAAGTATATATAATGAATAATAATGAAATATATGACATGGTAAATCTATTGGATTTATGTATATATATATTTAATCTACTTACTTCCATTCAAGACAATAAGGAAATGAAAACAGCGTTCATGCGTACGTACGGACTACCGTATCCATGAACAGTGCGTTTCATTTCATTTATCTATCTATTATATATATATATATATACTGAATATATATGATATATAAATCATATTTTATATTCTGGATGTAATTAACTAATGATATAATAATGTCAAGAACAACAAGTCCAACCACCTACGATAAATGAAACGATTTTACCCAAAACGCTTCTTTAACATGGATTTTACAAAAGAACAAGTAATATAAAGTCATAAGTGAACCATATATGATATCATAACAATGAATATGATTCTGTAATAAGTTAATGACATTATTTAAATCTTTATAAAGGAGGTTCGGATACGTACAAAGCATATCGGACATAAGGTAAGGGAAAATATCACAATCTCATTTTATCCGAGATTGTTTATACTTTGGTATTTACTGGGGTGTATTTTATCATCCACATCCATGATTACTCAATATGTAATATTGTTTCCATACACCTACCATTGTATAAATCCATATTTACCCTTCAGTGAGTTTTTAGTAAAAGATATAAAAGGAATCTTTTGTCATTTTTCGTACGAGGTACTTTTTGACTTTTCCGAAAAAAGTACGAGAAGAATGTGTTTTTAACTTATATGACATGAATGGATTATTTTAAAACAAAATTTCCAAGAATCATCCTTTAAAAGTTTTCAAGTTTATTTTTTAATAATCTTCTTTTATTTTAGAATTGTATGACATGTTATGAAAGGAAAATTGTTTTTGTAGTAGAAAGGATATTTTCCTCAAGAATGGAGTTCAAGTGTTTTATCAAAATTATTTTCCATCTAAGATAATAAAGGGTTCTGTTTCTATCCCTATTATTACATGGATTTGATTATGTTGTGATGGAAATATTTTTATGAATTCTTTTATCTTATATGAATTGTTTTATGATGTTATGATTTTTAAAGATTCCCATTTTTATTACATGGGTTATGCTATGATGTATGGTTTATGATTTTGTGGCACACATAAGAATGGTATCATTATGATATGGGTGGGACCTATATCTCCCTCCAATGCATTGGGTAAAGATTTTATATCTCATGAGATAGTCATGGATGGAACGGTAGGTTATACCGGTTCAGTGAAACAGGACTGAAACGAGGGTGACTCAGTCCAGAAATGGACTTTGTCCACTAAGATAGTCTTGGAAATGAGTCTTGACTAATAAGAAATGATTCTCTATGATTATGTGTGTATGCCACAAAGTTTCATGTTTTAAGTTATGATTATTGGGATTACATTTCACTACTATGATTTATCCCATGTTATGAAATTATGATTTTTTTTGAAGGTTAATATTTCAATAAGTAATGTTCCTATGTATATTATGTGATTAATGTTTCTTTTGTTTACCCATACTGAGCATTTGAGCTCACCCTTTTATGTTTTCTTTTCCCCAGGATATAAAGAAAGGTTTTAGGTATAAAAAAAGAAGATCTTTATGGGAGATGTTGAAGATATTTCACCACGATTAGAAGACTATATTCCGAGTTTCCAAAGACACTAAACTATTATGATCCTTGTGTGTGTGTTTTTGTTATGTACTAAGTATTCTGCAAAAGTAATGTAATGTCCATGTACGTCAAGCTTCAGATCTCTACACTTCTGCCATATGTGAGGTTTCTTGGAGTGATATAGGGATGTCGAGAGATAATACGAGAATAGGTGGGTCAAGCCAAGGGCATGAGAGGTGTGGGTAAGGTGGTAGAGGTGGGGGCCTTTTATAAGAGGGAGGAGGGACACTTTTGGAAAGTCTTGAAATATTACTTTATTATAAAATGGTTTTTGGATTTTAAAGGTCCCAAAATGCTATATTTCGAGGATAAGGTGATACAGGTTCAATATAAACCCATCTAATAGGTATTAGATAAGTTTAATTCTTTGATTTTTACTTATCATTTCATTTTATTTAAATCATTCATTAATGAGGTAATCACTGCATCATCATTGTGTCATAAATAAATTTCTTTATTTAATTTCTAAAAATTATAAAAAAAATTCCATGATTTAGAAAATCATTTTATCTTTCAAATAAATACTTCTAGTCCAATATATCATTTATATAAACAAAATTAAAATTGGTTTACTTAGGATATACAAACAACTGTTATATTTCTCTTATTTTTAAAAAAATAAAGTCGTAAAAGTCACTATCACACCCATGTGACTCCATGGGCCCTCAAGTTAGGTAAAAATATTCACATGGTCTTCCATGACTCAAAAAAGAGGTTGTGGACACATGTTGATGTCATTTATATTATTATGATATTATTTTATTACCCATAACTATCCGATTACTAATTAATCACTATAATTGAAGATAATTACTCTTGTTACTATTCATATTGTCTAAAAGAAAAAAGTCATAATTAAATAATTTGGACATTATGATTCCAAATATGGAATCCATTTTACCAAAATACAAACATAGAAATTTCATTAATTAATTTAAAAATAATTTCTGTTGTCACAACCAAGGACAGGTTTTTAACAAGTAAAATTTACCAAAAGATTTACATTTTTTTACATCCAATTGAAAAGTGAAATTACATACAATGAACAAAATTGTATTAAGTGATAAAAAAATAATTCAATTAAAATTTAAAACCATTTAAATGGAGAATCTAACTATATAATTAAATTATATTAAAACGAAGTTTTGATGTAAATTGCGGTATTATTCACTATTCATTAAAAATCATCATTTGTCAGAAAAATACCAACAATTTATCCAAAGTAAATTTCATATTCCAAATTCAAACAAAATTTAAATTATAACAAATCAAAAACATATAAGTTTCATTCATTAATTTTAAAACTAATTCCCATTGTCAACAATTTTTGTGTTTTTATGAAACAATATCTATCTAAAGATTAACACTTGTTTATGTCCAATTTCAAAGTGAATTTAATTCCAATGACCACCATTGTATTAAATGGTACAAATATATTAAAATTACACTTTAAAACCAATTAAAAAGATAATCTAAACATAGAAATAAATTATATTTAAAGGAGGTTTTGAATTAAAATACATCATTTTTCACTATTCATTAAAAATAAACATTTTCAGAAAAATTAAAACAAATTTACACAAAGTACATTTTGACTTCCTGATTCTATAGAAGGATTTAAAGTTTTTAAATATAACATATAAAATTGAAAAAAAATTAGTTTTAAAAGGGGTTTGTCATCAAAAGGCGGTTAATCGTCCTTTTAAAAAATATTAGAATATTTATTCTTAAAAATGGATTCATTCGCATTTTAAGCCTCTAACATTTATTGGATAACCGTCAAATTATTTAAAAAACATATATAATCACTTTTTAGATAGTTTTATTAATTCCCACCATTACAACGGCTAGGTGTTTACAATCATTTTCAATAATATTATTATATTATTAGTGTGAATAATAAGAATTCAAAGAAACTCATTGTTGCGTTTTGGGTATGCAATCGAACATAGAATTACCTTGAATGTAATATTAACATTTTATTCAGAAATATTAATAAATATCAAATTTTCATATTCTTTATTTACCTAGGAAGTTACATCCTTCCCACCTTTTGGGAATTGTGTCCTTGTTATTTTTAAATTGGGCTCAGAAACTTCCTTAAAATCCCCACATCGAGAAAGGAGTCAATAAATCTATCCCATTGAAAGAAAGAAAGAGATGTAAAATGGTCCCCCAAGATAACCAATACTAGGTACCCATGAAAACATGGATTTGGATGAGAATATAAGGGTCATGTTCTGATGTAGAGTGATAGAAAACATTATTAGGAGAATGTTAACAACAAGAAAACTATAAAATTGTGATGGGTTAAATGTTATTTGATTCCCCAGTAAGAAAAGTTAATAGAAATTTTTTTTGTTTTATGTTACATTTAATCGAAGAATTTATTTATGAGCTTAACTATAACATAAGTAATCATACTTACTTGTCATGTATACTTTCATCTCTTACATGATTTTGAACTCAAACACATTCTCCCCCAAAAGATGAGTAGTTATAATGACTAGTTCACATTAAGATTTCTATAATCAACTTCATGATAATACACTAATCCAAGAAATATGAACTATATATTTCCCATTTCTTTAGACCTTATCCAAAACCAAAATTATTAGTACAAGATTAGATAATCTGAAAAAGGATAATCCTTTATAAAAATAAATACCACTCTTAATATCCATAATTCCACAAAAAGAACCATAGGTTCAATAATGCTCATTAAATAAAAAGCTATCCCTAATATTATTCAAAGTAATCCAAACTAAGATTGAAACCCAAATCATTGAAGGATTTAATAACATAGTCTTCCAAGGTAAATCTTAACATTTATCTCCAAATAAAATTAGTTACTCTTAAAGTCTCATATTGAAATATAATTAACCAAATCACATATCCACCATGATAGGTTAATAATTTCCCAAAATCAAATTATTCCTGATTCATAAGATCATCTTTCTAAAATGATTTGTTCATACAAACTAGGGACTTAACATATCCCAGTGGTAGGAAATAAATACCAGTCGCACTTTGGTTGTGGGTTCGATTCCCGCTTCTTCGTCTGACGCGGCGAGTTGTCACACGGTCTGTTTGTTGTCTCTTTTAAAAAAACTATATAATTTTATAACATTAACAAAGAGAGATAAATTCATCAAAAATAATGATAACATATTTTAACCACAAAGTTTATCTAATAACATTCATTTTTAATCCCAAAATGAATCAATCAGAAATTGCCTCAAAAATAAGGATCATATAAACCCAAATGGTTCTTTATAACTATATCTACAAAAGTAAATATAATTATTCCTTGAATAAAATTTTCATATATAAAACATTAGGGTTACACATACTATAAAAATTATTCTAATGTAATCCCATCATCAAAATAGACTTAATATTTTTAAGAATTTCACCATCCTAAAATATACCATAACTCTTGAATCATTATATGGTGAATTCTAACTCATTCAACATTTTTCATGATCCATTAAACATTACTTTCCAACTTATTCTGAAATACTTCATTCCTACAAACAAAATCATGAATCATATCCTAGGATTTCAATAATAGGAAAACATATGTCAAGAAATAATCCATACCATTCATTGGTCATTTCCAGTTTCTTCATCCACATTTGGAATGGCATTAGGTATTGGTAAACGAATACTTGTACGATCCTAGTGGTCCCATTCCCAAAACTTCTTCATAGGACATGTGTTCTCATAATGACCATGCACACAACATTTAAAAAAATCAATTGTTTCTTCAGAAAGAACTTATTTCCCTTTCTTAGAGTCAACAGGATGCTTCCTTTTTCCATGGTTGGTTCTTACTTTATGACCATAATTTCCACATCTTTAGCATCTTTCTGTCACTTTAAAACATTTTCCTATGTGTTTCTTTCCACATCTTTTACACATAGTTTTTTTAACACACTTACCCTTATGATTATTACCAGATAATCCGTAGGGATTTGTTACTCTCATATATGGTGTCTTATAAAAATAACTAAGGTTCAGGTGGTCAATCATTACTCCAGAAAGTTCATTGAGAATAACCACAAGTGTTCTCATTGCAGCTTCTATATTATTCAGTTGCTTGTTTAGAAAACTGTCACAGTTTTCTTCACATCCACAGTTACTTTGGGGCTTTCTAGATCCATCCATATACTAAAACCAAAACGGTCAGTGTGAGTATATCAGTAAAATGATCATATAATATCTTATGAGGAGGGTATATACTATGATATACTTTTTCATTTTATCTTAAAATCATTCACATTATAAAAGTAACTAGGACTCTTTCTAAAATCCTAACCATTATGGTAATGTCACTCGTGCTTAAGGAATTACCTAACCTATAATGTTATCCAACCCTCCATTTGATACCAACTATAAGGACCCGACCTTAAAACATTACATAATCATGAATTAAATGAATAATTTACATTGATGTTCTTTTCAGGTTTAGAGTTTTAGAGAATTATGACATAACTATTACATCTCAATGATTACATTGTAGACACATCAACTCAGTTTCCATATTTTTCAAAAAATAAAAACTCATGAACAAAAGATTCCTGTGTATTTTTATGTTTTAGACAGAATGGCATTTCATTGATCCCATCCTTGACCATACTAAAATTTATGTCCTGTGAAAAACATTTCAAAAACATGGGATGGGCATAAAAAGCTCAGAAAGGGTTATAAAATAAGGAAAGAAAAAATAAGATCATCAATATATACATAAAAAAAATATTTTTAACATACCTCATGAAATCATAATATTTTTGAAATACACTTATAAATAATAAGATATAAAGGTAACTTTAGGCATTTATAACATCCTAACATTTAGAGTAACCCTCATGGTTATGTTTCGAATACCCATCACATTATATTCCATATATCTCATCGAAGAAACCTTACAGTTTAACACTTTTGTGTTACCCAATTAATTGGAGAGTGATCTCAGGCTCACCCGCCCTTTGTTTATCATGGAACCACCCGACTTCATAAACAATGCCCATGAACCATAACATAATCGTATCATATAAAACATGCATAACAGAAACATAAAATTTCCACATTTCAATCACAAGATATAAATACAACAAAATGATATAATCAAAACCATTTTATATACCAAAATAAATTAAATGTAAAACATTATATTTATTTATCATTAAAAAAATGTTATGGCTTGTAGAGGAAGCTGAAAATCAAATAATGGTCACGACGGCAGAGAAGTCGTTGTCGCAGCATGCGTAAGACTAAAACATTCCTTTTGTAATTTAGTAAAACTCTTCATGTAAAAAGATTCATTTTGAGTGAAATAAAAAGTAAATAGGGGTTTATACAGCGTATAAAACAATGTTGTGTATAAATCAAAATATGCCTCAATGAAAGGAGATTGAGATGAAGTCTCGTATAATCACAATATCCTTAGATTAAGGATAAATTAATTAAAAAATTATGTGTGACAAATATAAATACACCCCATATAAGTGGATATTATGTTTAAAACAATGAAGGGTCATCCACACATATTCATAGCACGACAATGTCAAGAATTATAGGTTTAACCTAAGGAATTCAAATTGGGTTAGGAAGTTCCTTTACAAAAATTCGACCGCCTAACGTCGTCACTTTTAAATTCAGAAAATGAGTTGATGATAGATAAAAAGGTCATCTCATAAATTGGACATATAATTTACCTAAATAAATATATATAAGAACATATCCCAACATAAGAAGATGTAAATTCAAATACCTAACAAAAAGAAGTGTTTTAAAAAGAGGAGGGTGAATGGTTCCCTTACCGATTTGGGTAACTTTCGAAACGTACAACACATGAAATAAGGGTCATACAATGAAGATGAAAATTCCCATAAATTATAGTATATTACAAAATGAATAAAATAATGTGTAGTACATACACCACACAAAATTAAATAGTGGCAAATTTATCATGAATATCACTGGAATAAAAAGTGAGATAGAAACCCCTTACCTCATTGTAATCAATCGAGTCGTATGTCCAAAAGATAATAAACACCAAATGAATCACATAATACCATGAATATAAATAGAATCCTGATAATATATATGTAATGTCAGTAAAAAATACACCACATGAAACAAATAAGTGGTGAAAAACAGAAATCTCATGGAATGAAAGGTGAGATTAGAAATCCCCTTACCTTAGGTCCAACTTGTCTTGTTCATTTCTTTATATTCCTGAATAACAAAATTTGATAATTTTTCTAATTTCTTATATACTTATTTTAATTTTTTTAGTCAATTCATATCACATATTATCATGTTATAATAATTAGTTAATCATGTGAGTTCATATCATATGTTTTGTCGATGTTCGGTACATGAGTCAAAAATAAACTTGTTTGAAGAAAATTCTACATGTAGTTATAAGTACCTCATATCTGGAATGGTTTTCAAGATTTAAATATGATATATTTCCAGTATATATTTATTTAATAATATTTTATAACGTTTGGATATAATAAATTAAATGTACCGTTCATTGAGACGGTACGCCATACGTACGCATGAACGCTACTTTCATTTTTTTGTCATATTGTTGGACTTCAAAAGTAAATGAGAAATAGATATGTTATAATTAAAGTATAATACATATGTTATATAGGTAAAATAAGTTCATTTATTAAATTATTTATAAATTCCATGTTAGGCATGAAGGAGTCACATCACTTGATGAGGAGGTTGTCCACACTTCCTCATATGAAATTATCGCATTTGCACCACAAGCAAAGCATGAAGGTATGTTTTAAATATATAATAAAGAGGAATTTAGAGGAAATAAATATAATATATATCATATATATATATATAGTTCAATAATAATTTCCACCATGAGAGGTGTTAAAAGAAGATTGAACAATCATCGTTTCGTGAGATAGTAATTCACCACCCACAGAAACAGTATGTTGTTTAACCATTAAACGGAGGTGTGTGTAAGTGTAGGTAGAATAATTATCATAATAACATCCTAGTATATTGAGGACCCTGGTTTTATTATGGGATCAAATAATAAAAAGATAGTTGTTAGTGGAGAAGGAAAATAAATGATAGAAACTCGAGAGATGACATTACCTATAAATCGGGTAACTCTTTTTGATTTGAGCCAAAGGCTTCCTTGGAACGACTTCTGCCCAAAGTGAGGCATCGAGGAGTGAGAGAGATATGTGGAGAGAAAATATGAGCAGATTTTGGCCAATCCCAGGTCTTCATATGTGTGGGTAAGTGGGTAGAGGTGGGCGCCTTTTATAAGAGGGATGTGGGTCACTTTTGGAATGTCTTGAAATGTAACTTTATTATAAAATGATTTACATATTTTAAAAGTCCCAAAATAATATTTTCGAGGATAAGATGATAATTATTAGAATTCCACCCATCTAATAGTTTTTTGAAAATTTTATGTCTTATATTTTACCATATCTTTTCATTTTATTTAAATTGTTCATTAATTATGTAATCACTGCATCATCACGATGTCATAAATAAATTTATTTATTTATTGTCTAATTTTTTTAAAAAAAATACCCTGATATATGAAATATTTTTAAATTTAAAATGACTATTTATAGTTTTATAGATCATTTATGTAAACAAAATTAATATTGTTTTACTTAGGATATAAAAACCATTTTTATATTTCTCTTTTTTTTTAAAATAATGTCATAAAAGTCACTATCACACCCATGTGACTCCATCAGCCCTCAAGTTCGGTATAAAGCTTCACATGGTCTGGAGTGACTCAAAAAAGGGGTTTTCGACACATGTTGAGGTCATTTAATGTTATTATCATATTATCTTATTACCCATAACTATCCGATTACTAATTAATCACTATAATTAAAGATATTTACCGTCATTACTATTCATAATGTCTAAAAGAAAAATGGTTTTAATTACATAATTTGTACCATTTGATTCCAAATATGGAATGAATTTTACAAAAATCCAAACAAAAAAATTGTATTAATTAATTTAAAAATAATTCTCGTTGCCACAACCAAAGACGAGTTTTTAAGAAGTAAAATTTATCAAAAGATTGACATGTTTTAACATCCAGTTGAAAAGTTAAATTACATAAAATGAACCAAATTTTATTAATAGATAAAAACATAATTCAGTTAAAAATTAATTCCATTTAAAAGGAAAATCTTTCAATATAATTAAATTAGATGAAAAATCAGTTTTGAAGTAAAATGCAGTATTTTTCACTATTCATTAAAAATGAACATTTCTCTGAAATATATGAACAATTTATCCAAAGTAAATTTAATATTACAAATTCATAAATAATTTCAATTTTAACAAATTCAAAACATATATGTTTCATTAATTAATTTTATAATTAATTCCTACTATCAGAACAATTTGTGTGTTTTTATGAAACAATATCTATCAAAAGATTGACACTTGTTTATGTCCAATTTCAAAGTAAATTTAATTACAATGACCACCATTGAATTAAATGTTAATGAAATATTATAACTACACTTTAAAAAAATTTAAAAAGATAATATAACCATATAAATAAATTATATTTAAATGAGGTTTTGAATAAAAATGCATCATTTTTCACTACTCATTAAAAATGAACTTTATCGGAAAAATTACAAAAATTTACACAAAGTACATTTTGATTTCCTGATTCTATAGAAGGATTTTAATTTGACAAATATAACATATAAAATTGACAAAAAAGTATTTTTAAAAAGGGTTCACCATCAAAAGGAGGTTAATCGACCTTTTAAAGAATATTTGAATATTTATTCTTAAAATTTGATTCATTCGCATTTTAAGCCTCTAACATTTATTAGATAAATGTAAATTTATTTAACAAACATATATAATCATTTTTTAGACAGTTTTTTTCTTTCCCGCCATTACAACGTCTAGGCGTTTACTACCATTTACAATAATACTATTATATTATTAGTGTGAATCATAAGATTTCAAAGAAACTCGTTGTTTTGTTTTGGGTACGCTATCGAACATAGCATTCCCTTTAAAGATAAATTAAAATTTTATTCAGAAATATTAATAAATATGAAAATTTCATATTAATTTTTAACCTGGGATATTACATCCTTCCCCCATTTTGGGAATTCTATCCTCGCAATTTTAAAATTGGGCTCATAAACTTCCTTGAAAGCCCCACATTGAGAAAGGAATCAATAACACTATCACATTAAAAGAAATAAAGAGAAGTACTATGGTCATGTGAGATAACCAATACTAATATCCCATTAAAACAAGGATTTGGATGAGAATCAAAGGGTCTTGTTCTGATACTGAGTGATAGAAAACATGATTAGGATAATGTTAACAACAAGAAAACCATAAAATTGTGATGGGTTAAATGGTATTTGATTTCCCAGTACGAAAATTTTGCAGACAAAGTTTTTTTATGATACATTTCATTGAGGAATTTATTAATGACCTTAACTAAAACATAAGTAATCATACTTACTTGTCATGTATACTTTCATCTCTTACTATATTTCGAATACAAACTCATTTTTCTCAAAAAGATGATTATTTAGAATGACTTGTTCACATTAAGATTGCTATTATTAAATTCTTGATAATACCCTAATCCAATAAAGATGAACTATATATTTCCCATGTCTTTAGACCTTATCCAAAAAACAAATTGTTAGTACAAGATCAGATAATCTGAAAAAGGATAATCCTTTATATAAAGAAATACCACTCTTAATCTCTATAATTCAACAAAAAGAACCATAGGATCAATAATTAGCATTAAATAAAAAACTATACCTAAAATTCTTCAAAGTAATAAAAACTAATACTGAAACCCAAATCATTGAATTATTTAATAACATAGTCTTACAAGGTAAATATTATTATTTATCTTCAAATAACATCAGTTACTGTTAAAGTCTCATACTGAAATGTAATTAACCAAATCACATATCCTCCATGATAGGTTAATCATTTCCCAATATCAACTTATTCTTGATTCATAGGATCATCTTTCTAAAAATAATTAGTCATACTAACCGGGGACTTCATAAAACCCAGTGGTAGGCCATAAATACTAGTCGCACTTTGGTTGTGGGTTCGATTCATTCATCTTTGTCCGATGTGATGAGTTGTCACACGATCTGTGTGTTGTCTCTTTTAAAAAAAACCATATAACCTTATAAAATTCCCAAAAAGATATAAATTAATCAAAAATAACCACAACATATTTTAACCACAAAGGTTATGTAATAAATTTCATTTTTCACCCCAAAATTTATTAACCGGAAATTGCCTCAAATTCAAGGATCATATAAACCCAAATGGTTATTTATAACTATATCTACAAAAGTAAAGATAATTATTCCTTGACTAAAATTTTCATATATCAACCATCAGGGTTACACCTACTATAAAAAGTATTCTAATGTAATCCAATCATCAAAATATCCTTAATAATTTCATGTATTTCACCATCCACAAATCTACCATAACACTTGAATCCTCTATTTGGTGACTTCTTACTCATTAAACATTCTTAATGATCTATTAACCATTACTTTCCAACCTATTCTTAAATACATCATTCATACAAACAAAATCATGAATCATATCCTAGGATTTCAATAATAGGAAAACATATGTTAAGAAATAATCCATACCTTTCATTGGTCATTGCCAGTTTCTTCATCCTCAATTGGAATGTCATTAGGTATTGGTAAACGAATACTTGTACGATCCTGGTTATCCCATTCCCAAAACATCTTCGGAGGACATGTGTTCGCATAATGACCATGCCCAAAACATTTAAAACATTCAATTGATCCTTCAGAAAGAACTTATTTCCCTTTCCTAGAGTCAACTAAATTCTTCCTTTTTCAATGGAAGGTTCTTTCTTTATGACCTTCATTTCCACATCTATAGCATCTTTCTATCTCTGTAAAACATTTTCCTATGGGTTTCTTTCCACGTCATTGACACATAGTTTTTTTAACACACTTACCTTTATGATTATTACCTGATAATCTGTAGGGATTTGTTACTCGCATATATGATGTCTTATAAAAATCACTAAGGTTCGGGTGGTCAATCATTACTTCATATAGTTGGTTGAGAATAACCACAAGAGTTCTCATTGCAGCCCCCATATCATTCAGTTGCATGTTTAGAAAACTGTCACAGTTTTCTTTACATCCACAATTACTTTGGTGCCTGCTTGATCCAGCCATATACTAAAACCAAAAAGGTCAGTGTGATTATATCAGTAAAATGATCATATAATGTCTTATGAGGATGGTATATACTAAGATATACTTATTCATTTTATCTTAAAATCATTCACATTATAAAAATAAATAAGACTCTTTCTAAAATCCTAACCATTATGGTAATGTCACTTGTGCTTAAGGAATTCCCTAACCTCTAATGTTATCCAAACCTCCCTTTGATACCAACTATAAGGACCGACCTTAAAACATTACATAATCATGAATTAAATGAATAATTCACAATGATGTTCTTTTCAGGTTTAGAGTTTTAGAGAATTATGACATAACTATTACATATCAATGATTAAAAAGTAGACACATCAAATCAGTATCCATTTTTCACAAAATAAAAACTCTTGAAAAAAATATTCATGTCTAGTTCTATGTTTTAGATCGCATGACATTTCCTTGATCCCATCCTTGACCTTATTCTAATTTATGTCCTATGAAAAACATTTAAAAAACATGGGATGGGCATAAAAAGCCTAGTAAGGGTTATAAAACAAGGAAAGAAAGCATTACATCATCAATATATACATAACAAAATCCTTTTATCATACCACATGAAATAATAAGATTTTTGAAATACATATATAAATCATAATATATAAATGTAACTTGTGGCATTCATAACAACCTAATATATGGAGTAACCCTCATGGTTACGTTTGGAATACCCATCATAGTATATTCACTAAATCTCACCAGAGAAACCTTAGCATTTATCTCCGTTTAGTTACCCAATGCATTGGAGAGATATCTCGAGCTCACCTACCCTTAGTTTATCAAGGAACCACCCAACTTCATAAACAATGCCCAAGAACCATAACATTATTGTATCACATAAAACATGCATAAAGGAAACATAAAATTTCCACATTTCAATCAGAAGATATAAATACAACACAATGATATAATAAAAACCATTTTAAATACCAAAATAAATGAAATGTAAAACATTATATTTTCTATTCATTAAAAAATGTTATGGCTTGTAGAGGAAGCTGAAACTCAAATAGTGGTCACGGCGACGAAGAAGTCGTTGTCACCACATATGTAAGACTAAAACATTCCTCTTGTATTTTAGTAAAACTCTTCATGTAAAAATATTCCTTTTGAATGAAATTAAAATTAAATAGGGTTTTATACACCATATAAAACAATGTTGTGTATAAATCAAAAGATTCCTCAATGAATGTAAATTGAGATGAAGTCTCGTACAAAGACAGTATCCTTAGATTAAGGATAATTCAATTAAATAATTATGTGTGACAAAAATAAATAAACAAAATATAAGTGTATGTTATGTTTAAAACAATCAAGGGTCATCCACACATATTCATAGCACAACATTATCATGAAGTATAGGTTTAACCTAAGGAATTCAAATTGTGTTAAGAAGTTCCCTTACAGATATTCAACAGCCAAAAGACGTCACATTAAAATTAAAAAAATGAGTTGATGAGAGATAAAAAGGGTATCCAAACAATTGGACATATAATTTACAGAAATAAATATATATAAGAACATATCCCAACATAATAATATGTAAATTAAAATACCTAACCAAAATAAGGGTTTTAAAAATAGGAGGGTGAAAGATTTCCTTTCTGATTTGGGTAACATTCGAAACATAAACCACATGAAATAAGGGTCATACAATGAAGATGTAAATACCCATAAATTAAATTATATTACAGAAAGAATAAAATAATTTGTAGTACATAAACCACACAATAGAAAATAAAGTCAAATCTAGAATGAATCTCACGGGAATAAAAAGTAAGATAAAAACCCCTTACCTCGTTGTAATCAATCGATTTGTATTTCCAAAAGATAATAAACAAAAAATTAATCACATAATACCATGAATATAAATAGAATCATGATAATATATATTAAATGTAATTACACAATACACCACATGAAACAAATAAGTGGTGAACTATGGAAATCTCACGGAATTAAAAGTGAGATAAGAAATCCCCTAACCTAAAGTCCACCTTGTCTTGTTTGTTTCTTTATATTCCTGAATAATAAAATTTGATCATTTTATAATTTCATACAGACTTATTATAAAGTTTTTAATTCAATTAATATGACATATTATCATGTTATAATAATTAGTTAATTACGTGTGTTCAGATCATACGTTTTGTCGATGTTCGGTACATGAGTCAAAAATAAACTTGTTTAAAGTGAATTGTCCATGTAGTTATAAGTACATCATCTCTAGAATTATTTTCATGATTTAAATATTTTATATATCATGTATATATGTATTTAATAACATTCTATAATGTTTGGAGATAATAAATTAAATGTACCGTTCATTGACACAGTACGACGTACATACGCATGGATGTTACTTTCATTTTTTTGTCATATTGATGGAAATAAATACTAAATGAGACATAAGTATATTATAATTCAAGTATAATATATATGTTATATATGTAACATAAGATCATTTATTACATTCTTTATAAATTCCATTTTTTGCCATGAATGAGTCACATCACTTGAGGAAGCGGTTGTCCACACTTCCTCATATGAAATTATCGCATTTGCAAAACATGAAAAGCATGAATGCATGTTTTAAATATATAATAAATAATAATTTAGAGGAAATAAATATAATATATATCATATATAAATATAGTTCCATCATAATTTCCACCATGAGAGGTGTTAAAAGAAGATTGAACAATCGTCGTTTCGTGAGACAGTAATTCGCCACCCACAGAATCAGTATGTTGTTTAACCATTAGACGGAGGTGTGTGTAAGTGTACGTAGAATAATTATAATAAAAAAATCCATGTATATTTAGGATACTAGTGTTATTATGGGATCAAATAGTAAGAATATATTTTTTAATGAAGAAGGAAAATAAAAGAAAGAAACTCGAGAGAAGACATTACCTATAAATCAGGTAACACTTTTTGATTTTAGCCAAAGGCATCATTTGATAGACTTCTGCCCAATGTGAGGCTTCATGGAGTGAGAGAGGGATGTGGAGAGATAATATGTGTAGATTTTGGATGATCCTAGGGCTTGAGAGGTTTGGGTATGAGGTTAGAGGTGGGGTGGCCTTTTATAAGAGGGATGAGGGTCACTTTTGGAATGTCTTGAAATGTAACATTATTATAAAATGGTTTTCGGATTTTAAAGGTCGAAAAATAAAATTTTAGAGGATAAGGTGATAAGTGTTCTAAATCCACCCATCCAATAGTTTTTTGAAAAATTTATGTCTTATATTTTACCTTATCTTTTCATCTTATTTAAATCGTTCATTAATGAGGTAATCACTACATCATCATGATGTCATAAATAAATCTATTTATTTAATGTCTAAAATTTAAAAAAAATACCATGATGTAGGAAATATTTTTAGATTTACAATGACTATTTATAGTATTAGTGATTCATTATGTAAAAAAAAATTAACTTAGGATATACAAACCATTGTTATATTTATATTCTTTTTTAAAAAATAATGTCATAAATGTCACTATCACACCCATGTAACTCCATGGGCTCTCAAGTTTGGTACAAATCTTCCCATGGTCGGCCATGAATCAAAAAAGAGGTTGTGGACCCATGTTGGGGTCATTTTATATTAATATTTTATTATTTTATTTCCCTTAACTACCCAATTACTAATTAATCATGATAATTAAAGATAATTGTCGTTGTTACTATTCATAATGTCCAAACCCAAAAAGGTCTTAATTACATAATTTGGACCTTATGATTTTAAATACATAATCCATTTTACCAAAATCGAAACACAGAAATTTAATTAATTAATTAAAATAAATTTCCGTTGTCACAAACAACGATGTGGTTTTGAGAAGTAAAATTTATCAAAATATTGACATGTTTTAACATCCAATTGAAAAGTGAAATTACTTCCATTGAACAACACTGAATTAAAAGGTAAAAATATATTATAATTACACTTTAAAACCAATTAAAAATATAATCTAACAACATATATAAATTATATTAAATGGTGGATTTGAATTAATATAAATCATTTTTTACTATTCATTAAAAATTAACTTTATCGAAAAAATAACAAAAATTAACACAAAGAACATTTTGATGTATCAATTCTAATGGAGAATTTTATTTCATAAAATATAACATATAAAATTTAAAAAATTAGTTTTAAAATGGTTCTCCATCAAAAGGCTGGTAATCGGCCTTTTAAAGAATATTAGAATATTTATTCTTAAAATTGGATTCATTCGCATTTTAAGACTCTAACATTTAATGGATAAATGTATACTTATTTAATAAACATTTATAATCACATTTTACTTAGTCTTGTTCATTCCTTCCATTAAAACAACTGGGCGTTTACTACCATTTACAATAATATTTTTATATTATTAGTGTTCATCGTGAGATTTCAAAGAAACTCGTTGTTGTGTATTGGGTACACTATCAAACACATAATTCCCGTTAATGTAATATTACCATTTTATTCAAAAATATTAATAAATATGATTATTTAGTATTCTTTATTTACCTAGTATGTTACATCCTTCATGGCTTTTGGGATTTGCATCCTCACAATTTTAAAATTGGGCTCAGAAATTTCCTTGTAAGCCCCACATCGGGATAGGAGTCAATAAAACTATCACTTTAAAAGAAAGAAAGAGATGTACAATGGTCAAAAGAGATAACCAATAATAGGATCACATGAAAAAAGTGTATTTTTAGGAGAAACTATGTTTCATGTTCTGATGTAGAGTGATAGAATACATGATTAGGAGAAAGTTGACAACAAGAAAACCACAAAATTGTGATTGGTTAAATGATATTTGATTCCCCAGTTGGAAAAGTTAACATAAAAAGTCTTAGTTTTAAGTTACATATCAGTGATGAATTTATTTATGAGCATAACTAAAACTTATTTAATCATACTTAATTATCATTTAGAATTTCAACTCTTAATAAATTTCTAACACAAACTCATACTTTCTACAAAAGATGAGTATTTAGAATGACTTGTCCACATTAGGAGCACTATAATCAACTTCTTGAGAATCTCCTAATACAAAAAATATGAACAATATATTTCCCATGTCTTTAGACCTTATACAAAACCAAAATTGTTAGTACATGATCAGATAATCCCCCAAAGGACAATCCTTTATAAAAATCAATGCTACTCTTAATCTCAAAAATAAAACAAAAAGAACCCAAGGATTAAGAAAGACCATTAAATAAACTGCTAACCATAAAATTCATCAGTGTAATCCAAACTAATATTGAAAGCCAAATCTCAGAAGTATAATATCACATAGTCTTCCAAGGTAAATCTTAACATTTATCTCAAAATAAAATCATTTACTGTTAAGTCTCATACTAAAAAGTAATTAACCTAATCACATATCCTCCATGATAGGTAAATCATTTCCCCAAATCAACTTATTCCCGATTCATATGATCATAAAACTAAAAATAATTGGTCTTAATAACCATGGACTTTACATAGCACAGTGGAAGGAGATAAATACCAGTCACACTTTTGATGTGGGTTCGATTCCCACAGATTCATCTGACACGACGTGTTGTCAAAAGGTCTGTGTGTTGTCCCTTTTAAAAAAACAATATAATTCTATAACATTCCCAAAATGATATAAATTCATCAAAAAAACCAGAACATATTTTAACCACAAATGTTATCTAATAACTTTCGTTTTGCATCCAAAAATTTATTAACCGGTATTTTCCTCAAATTCAAAGATCATATATACCCAGATGGTTCTTTATAACTATATCCACAAAAGAAAAGATAATTATTCCTTGAATAAAATTTTTATATATCCAAAATCAGGGTTACACATACTATAAAAAGTCTTCTATGGTATTCCCATCATCAAAATAACCTTAATACTTTTAAGAATTTCACCATCCTAAAATCTACCATACCTCTTGAATCCCTCATATGATGACTTATTACTCATTCAACATTATTCATGATTAATTAACCATTCAATTCCAACTTTTTCTAAAATAATTCTTTCCTACAAAGAAAATCATGAATCATATCCTAAGATTTCAATAATATGAAAACATATGTTAAGAAATAATCCACACCATTCCTTGGTCATTTTTAGTTTCTTCATCCTCAATTGGAATGGCATTAGGTATTGGTAAATGAATATGTGTACTATCCTGGTGATCCAATTATCGAAACTTCTTTGTAGGACATGTGTTTTCCAAATGACCATGCACACCACATTTAAAACATTCAAATTATCCTCCAGAAAGAACTTATTTCCCTTTACTAGATTTAACTAGGTGCTTCCTTTTTCAATGGATGGTTCTTGCTTTTTCATCTTCATTTCACCATCTGTAGCATCTTTCTGTCCCTTTGAAACATTTTCCTATGTGTTTATTTCCACATCATTGAAACATAGGTTATTGAACACACATACCATTATGATTATTACCTAAAAATCTGTAGGGATTTATTTCTCACATACATGATGTCTTATAAAAATCACTAAGGATCATGTGGTCAATCATGACTCCAAATAGTTGGTTGAGAGTAACCACAAGAGTTCCCATTGAAACTCCCATATCATTCAGTTTCTTGTTCAAAAAACCCTCACAGTTTTCATCACATCCACTGTTACATTGGTGCCTGCTAGATCAATCAATTTACTAAATCCAAAAAGTTTGGTGTAAGTATATCAGTAAAATAATCATATAATATCTTATGAGGAGGGTAAATACTAAAATATACATATTCTTGTTATCTTAAACTCATTCACATTATAAAAATAATTATGACTCTTTCTAAAATCCTATCCACTATGGTAATATCACTTGTGCTTAAAAAATACACTAACCTCTAAAGTTATCTAAACCTCCATTTGATACCATCTATAAATACCATTCCTTAAAAAATTACATAATCATGAATTAAATGAATAATTCACATTGATGATCTTTTCAGGTTTAGAGTTTAAGAGAATTAGGACATAACTATTACATCTCAATGATTACAAAGTAGACACATCTACTCAGTTTCAATTTGTATCACAAAATAAAATCTCTTGAACAAAATATTCATGTTTAGATCCATGTTTTAGACAGCATAACATTTCCTTGATCCCATCCTTGACCCTATTCCACTTTATGTCCTGTGAAATTTTTCTACAAAACATGGGATGAGCATAAAAATCTCAGTAAGGGTTATAAAAAAAGGAAAGAAAACATTAGATCATCAATATATACATAACATAAGATTTTTAACATACCTCACAAAATAATTAGATTTTTGAAATACACATAAAAATCATAAGGCATAAAGGTAACTTGAGGCAATCATAACATCCTTACGTAGGGAGTAACCCTCATGGTTATGTTTGGAATACCCATCATAGTATATTCCAAAAATCTTTTTGAGAAACCGTAACATTTAACTCCTTCATGTTACCCAATGCATTTGAGAAATATCTCAGACTCACCCTCCCTTATTTTATCATGGAACCACCTGAATTCATAATCAATGCCCAAGAACCATAACATAATCATATCACATAAAACATACATAAAAGAAACCTAACATTTCCACATTTCAATCAAAAGATATCAACACAACGCATTTATATAATCAAAACATTATCAAAACCATTTTAATGACCAAAATAAATGAAAATTAAAACATTGTATTTACTTTTCATTAATAAAATGTTATGGATTATAGAATAAGTTGAAACTCAAATAATGGTCATGCAGCGGAGAAGTCGTTTTCGCCGCATACATAAAACAATAACATTCATTTTGTCATTTACTAAAATTCTTCATGAAAAAATATTCCTTTTGAATGAAATTAAAATTAAAAAGTGTTTTATACACCATATAAAAATAATTTCATGTGTAAATCAAAAGATTCCTCAATGAAAGGAGATTGAGATGATGTCCCGTACAAATACGGTATCCTTAGATTAACGATAAATCAATTACATAATTATGTGTGACAAATATAAATAAACTAAATATAGGAAGATGTTAATTGTAAAACAATTAGAGGCCATCCACACATATTTGTATCACAACATAATCCATAAGTAGAGGTTTAACCCAAGGAATTCAAATTGGGTTAACACGTTCCCTTAATAAAATTCGACTGCCTAACGATGTCACATTAAAATTTTGAAAACGTGTTGATGAGAGATAAAAAGGATTTTTCATCACTTGGATATAAAATTTACAGAAATAAGGATATATAAGAACATATCCCAACATAAGAGGATGTAAATTAAAAGACATAACAAAAAGAATTCTTTTAAAAAGAGGAGGGTGAAATGTTCCCTTACCGATTTGGGTGACTTTCGAAACATACACCCCATGAAAGAAGGGTCATAAAATGAAGATGTATATACACATAAATTAAATATATTACAGAAATAATACAATCATGGTCAGTACATGCACCACACAAAAGGAAATAGGGGCAAATGTAGCATGAATATCTGGGGAATAAAAAGTGAGATAAACACCCTTTACCTTGTTGTAATCAATCGAGTAGTATGACCAAAAGACAATAAAGGCAAAGTGATTCACATAATACCATGAATATAAATAGAATCATGATAATATATATGAAATTTATGTACACAATACACAACATGATACAAATAAGTGGTGAACAATGGAAATGTCACGGAATTAAAAGTGAGATAAGAAATACCCTTACCTCAAGTCTGAATTGTCTGGTTAGTTTCTGTATATTCATGAATAATAAACATTGGTCAATTTATAATTATTAAGGACTTAATATAATGTTTATTATTAAATTCATATCACATATTATCATGTTATAATAATTAGTTAATTATGTGAGTTCATATCATAAGTTTTTTCGATGTTCGGTACATGAACAAAAAATGAACTTGTTTGAAGAGAATCTTCCATATAGTTATATGTACGTCTTCCCCGAAATGGTTTTAATGATTTAAATATCATATATATGCAGTATATACTTATTAAATATTATTACATAATGTTTGGAGATACGAAATGAAATGTACCGTTCATAGAGATGGTAGGCCGTGCATACGCATGAACACTACTTTCATATTTTTGTCATATTGATGGACTTTAAAACAAATTGAGACATAAATATATTATAATTCCAGTATATTATATATGTTATATAGGTAACATAAGTTCATTAATTACATTCTTTATAAATTCCATGTTTGGCATTAAGGAGTCACATCACATGAGGTGGATGTTGTCCACACTTCCTCATATGCAAATATCGCATTTTCACTACATTCAAAGAAGAAAGGTATGTTTTAAATATAAGATACAGAAGTATTGAGAGGAAATAAATATAATATATATAATATATAAATATAGTACCACCATAATGGCCACCATGAGAGGTGTTAATTGAAGAATGAACAATCATCGTTTCGTGAGTCAGTAATTCACCACCCACAGAAACAATATGTTTTTTAACCATTAGACGGAGGTCTGTGTATGTGTAGGTAAAATACTTATCATAAAAAAATAATATTATATTGAGGACACTGGTTTTATCTTTTTATCAAATAATAATAAGATAGTGGTGAGTGAAGAAGGAAGATAAATGAAAGAAACTTGAGAGAAGAAAATACCTCTAAATCGGGTAACTCATTTTGATTTGAGCCAAATGATTCCCTGGAAAGACTTCTTACCAATGTTAGGATTCTAGGAGTGCAAGAGGGATGTTCAAAGATAATATGTATAGAGTTTGTACATTACAAGGGCTTGAGAGGTGTGGGTAAAGGGGTAGTGGTGGGGGCCTTTTATAAGAGAGTGGAGTGACACTTTTGGAACGTCTTGAAATGACACTTTATTATAAAATGGTCTTATGGTATTAAAGGTCCCACAATGATATATTTCAAGGATAAGGTTATACGGGTTCTTATTCCACCCATCCAATAGGTTTTCAAAAAGTGTATGTCTAATATTTTATATTATATTTTCATTTCATTTAAATCGTTCATTAATGATGTAATCACTGAAACATCATGGTGTCATAAATAACGTTATTTATTTAATGTATAAAACTTGAAAACAAATACCATGATGTAAGAAATCTTTTTAGCTTTCCAATGACTATTTATTGTCTAAGTGATCATTTATTAAAACAAAATTAAAATTGTTTTACAAAGGATTTACAAACCATTGTTATATTTCGCTATTTATTAAAAAAATAAAGTCATAAATGTCACTATCACACCCATGTGACTCCATGGGATCTCATGTTCGGTAAAATGCTTCTCATGGACGGAAATGACTCCAAAAAGAGGATGTGGATACATTTTCGGGACATTTAAATATTTTATGATATTATTTTATTAACCTTAGTTACCCGGTTACTAATTAATCACGATAATTAAAGATAATTATCGTCATTACTATTCATAATGTCCAAAAGAAAAAAGGTCTTAATTAAATAATTTGGACCTTATGATTCCAAATATGTAATCCATTTTACCAGAATCCAATTACAAAAATTTCATTAATTAGTTTAAAAATAATTCACACTGTCACAACTGAAGACGGGTTTTTAAGAAGTAAAATTTATCAAAAGATTGACATGTTTTTACATCCAATTGAAATGTGAAAGTACATCTAACGAAAAACATTGTATTAAGTGATAAAAACAAAATTAAATTACTTTTTTAAACCAATTTCAAAGAAAAATATGACTATATAATTAAATTAGATGAAATAGCAGTTTTGAAGTAAAATGCAGTATTTTTCTCTATTCATTAAAAATGAACATTTGTCAGAAAAAAACCAAAAATTTATCCGAAGTAAATTTGATATTCGAAATTCAAAAATTATGTCCATTTTACAAAATTAAACACATAAATGTTTTATTAATTATTTTTATAATTAATTTCCACTTTCAAAACAAATAGCGTGTTTTTAAGAAATAATATATCTCAAAAGATTGGCACTTGTTTCTATCCAATTTCAATGCGAAATTAATTCCAATGTCCACCATTGAATTAAATGGTATAAATATATTCTAATTACACATTGAAATCAATTATAAAGATAATCTAACCATATAAATAAATTAGATTAAAATAAGGTTGTGAATTAAAATACATCATTTTTCAATATTCATAAAAATGAACTTTATCTGAAAAATAAAAAAATTTACACAAAGTTTATTTTGATGTCCTGATTCTAAAGAAGGATTTTATAATGTCAAATATAACATATAAAATTGAAAAAGCGTAGTTTTAAATAGGGTTCTACATCAAAAGGTAGTTAATCGTCCTTTTAAAGAATATTAGAATATTTATTCATAAAATTGGATTCATTACCATTTTATGCCTCTACCATTTATTAGATAATTCTAAAAATTTTAACAAACATATATAATAACATTTTAGTTAGTTATGTTCATTCCTTCCATTACAATAGCTAGGCGTTTACTACTATTTACTATAATATTATTATATTATTAGTTTGCATCGTAATATTTCAATGAAACTCGTTATTGTGTATCGAGTATGCCATCGAACATAGCATGCCCTTTAAATTAATATTAACATATTATTCAAAAATATTAATAAATATGAAAAATTAATATTCCTTATTTACCGAGGATGTTATAAAACCATATATCCAAAACTCATTTTATGTGTATATTTATGCCATAAAACTTCCATTATTGATTTTTTATGGTTTTGATGGTTTTTTATGTATGATCACATGCAAACCAATATTGTTTCCAAATTTCCAAATGAGTCCCTTTCCTTCCCTATAAAAGGCCTCCATCTCTATCCATTCCTCACTCATATCAAAAATAAATTGTTCAGAGAAGATATGATGAAATAGCATCCACATGATCACACCTTCTACCATATGGTCTCACATTGATTAAAAAGATTCTTATGGATTCCTTTTGGGACAAACCAAAAAAAGTTAGTTGATTTGGAGGAAACGTCTTTTCTGAAGCTCCTTTTGTTGATTTCCATTCATGACCACCATCTCTATCTTTTTTCAATTATTGTGTAAAAAGATCAGTATCCAATATATAATTGGATGTTTTTATGAAAATATTTATACCAACACTTACACGCACCTCTATCTAGTGGATATCAAGTATATTGTTTCTGTCTATGAAAAACTGCAGCCACACGAAACCAGGTTTGTTCATTTCTTAATTACCACCAAGAATGGTGGAAATTATGATGGAAAATATAATTATATACTCTATATATTATAATTAGTTCATATTTATTATTATTTATTCTTTTTATTAAACACATATTTTTCTCTTGAATTGATGTTAATCTTAAAATCTTGTTTGAGAAAGTGTGGACTACCACCACCTTAATGCAATGTGATTCTCTCACACACCACATGGAATGTATTAAATTTGTGATTAATGAAATTATATGATATAAATGATATATTAATTCTAGTATAATTAATATATATATATATATAATTTATATAATTTATATAATTTCTTTTAATATGAATACAAAAAATGGAAAATAGTGTGCATGTATACGTACTGATTACCATCTCCATGAATGTTGTATTTAATTTAGTTATCCTTCATTATATAGATTATTATAATACACATTTATTTTATATACCTGATTATTATATCATGTTTTGAAATTTTGGAATCATGATAAAATTATAATTTCCATTGATATAATAAATTCAGACACATGCGAAGAACACATGCAATATTACCAAAAGTGAAACATTAAAGAATGATCATTAACCGGTGGTTAATATAAGATAATAATAAAACCATATAAGGTATTATGTATAATAATATTCTTATTAAAAAATATTAATATTAAATGTATATTTATTACATAGGAAACTTGTATGACTACGGAGAGAGTCAAGACACAAGGTAATGGGATTTCATCTACCTTTGATTTCTTTGAGATAGAAGCTATTTTTTACAATCATTCTTTTTTTTGGTGTATATAACTACAATTATTTTATTATATAAATAATTTATATATATATTTGGGTATTCACATATCCATTCAATGATCCATCTTTCATGGTGTTTAACTTTCAAAAGTTGCGAAATCTGTAAAATGGTTTTGTCTCAACATGCCTTCTTCGCGACTCATATTTTTTTTATGATCCTAAATACATTTTGGACGTTTTTATACAGCCATATTAAAAGAAATATCATGAATATACTTCTTTTCATGATATTTTATGATTCATGTAATTTTACTTTTCATACATGCTGTATATGATCCCATGTTACGATGATAGAAGATTTTATTGAGATAATATTGTATGTTTTTGAGATTGGTTTTGCTTTATGATTCATTTGACGGATTATTATGATCCAACATGGAATAATATTCATTATTTTTCTTATATTTTTTCTATTTCATTGTACAATCATGTATTGGTACCATATTCTACTCTTTAATTCATAAGATAGTTATGAATGTATTTTTTGGACGGCTCGACACTACCCTTTTCTCTGTCCTAAATCAATGATTTTAAAAAATGGTTTCTAAGAATATTATACCATTAACATATAAGGGTTGAACTAAATTATTACCATTTTATCTTTTTAGAAATCATTTAATGGGAATCATTTGGTTTATCCCCAAACAATTCACTTTTCTAACCAATTTTAACATGCAAATGGAATGTTTATTTGACCTCGAATGACATGTATTGATTTACAAACCATAATTTACACATTGATCCCTATTAAATTTAAAAATGGTTAATATTTTAGAATTTTTTTTAAAATATATATATTAAAAGAAAATTGTTTTAAAAATTATTTGAAGATTATTTTATATTTTTTCAATAAAAATTGGTTTCAAAATGGTTTCAAGCGTCTTTTATATGTTTTATGGGAAAAAGGTTTTCAAATTGTTTTCCTACGTTATATATATTTTTTCAATGCATTTTCATAGAAAAATGTGTTTAAATGGTTTTATTTATAAAAAATAATATTTCAAAAATGAATGTATGTTTTCCTCATGAATCATTTTTGATGGATGGTTCAAAACTATTTTTCCTCTAAGATGACTTTTGTCAACATCACTCATGCCTTTATAAGAAATGATCTAATGTTTACATTCAATTATATTATATTAATTAGTTATGATTGATGTTGTGAATATATTAAAACAAATTGTTATCCAATGGTTATATATTTATTAAATCTTTTTTCTTTCTACAGGTTCCTTGTTTATGAATCTCGCTTCTTTTAAAAGGAAATGCATTGATGAAATGGTTATTAAACCTATATATTTTCCATTGGTTTTTCTGTTTTTACATATTAATGGTTCCAATTTTATCACTTCAGTTATTATTTTATGTTTATAAAATCTTCTTCTTTTTGTTTTTCATGATATGATGATTGTTTTATTAGCATGTGGGTCATGTATGAATGTTGATATTATGAGATGTGTCAGAAATATATCTCCCTCAAATCATGGTGTAATAATAAATTTTCTTATGAAATAAAATGGTATATGAGTGTACATCACATGCCCAAAACTAGATGCAACACAGGATAACATACCAATCCCAAAATAATACGGAATACGAGAGGATATTCTAATCCTGAAACAAGTGGGTACACATGTGGAAATCCCAACTCGAAAACAAAATGGATTATGGGATAACCTCCCAATCAAAAAAAAGAGGAAAATGGGGTGAAAAATCCAATCTCAAATAAAGAGGGAACACTGGAGGTCATCCCATGCTAGAAACAAGAGGGAATATGGGAAAACATCCTAATCATGACCCAATAGAAAATGAGGGAGAACATATGAATCCTAAAACCATACGGAACATGGAATAAAATCCCAGTCCAAAAAGAAGAGGGTACACCGGTAGACATCCCATCCCCAAAAGAAGATGGTACATGGGAGTACATCACAATCCTGAAAAAAGATGGTACAAGGGAGGACATCCCAAAACAGAAATCAGATGGTACATAGGAGGACATACCAATCCAGAAATAAGAGGGAACATGAGAGGTAATCCTAAGCCTAAAAAAGATAAATAAGTAATTAAGAAAATTCAAACATGTTATAAAGTTCTTTGTAGGTCACCTTTACATGTTTTTAATGGGTTTTCCCACTATCCAATGTTTTCTACTATGTTATTATCTCATGGATTATGTCCATTGTTTCCATATGATTGATGTCACATAAATTTCCAATCATTATTATGATCTCTAATTTGTAGTGTATGACCATGAAATGTTATTCTCATGTTCCAACCCTTTTTTATATTTTTCTTACCCATTTTCAATATTTACCCTTACCGAGCATATATACTCACCCCATTCTACTATTTCCTCTCCCCAGGATACAAATAATGGTTTTAAGGTGAGGTTATAAAAGTGTAGATCTTTATGGGGGATGTTTATGATCTTTCACTTGAATAGAAGATTATTTTACAATATTTCTAAATACTATAAACTGTTAAGCTCATGGGGCATGAATTTATTCAATGAATAAAATATTCATTCAAAATTATGTAATATCCATGTATTTTAACCATAGGTATATATATTTGGTATCAATGGAATTGTTTAGTCATCCATTGAAATATAGTATGAGGAAACCAAAATGATATCCCCAGTTTTATTTTTAAATACATGTCTAAGGATGCCTTATAAGGATATGTGTTTGGATGAGTTAACATTTAAGAAAGTGTCCATGAATTTTGGTAATAGAAATAATGAGAGATGTCCTAGAAATAATAACCTATATAGAAATTATATGTGGATATGTATATAGAGTAGATTTATAGTGGGGTAAGAACTAGGATAAGATTTTTCTATTTTTACTTGTATAAATATGGTAAACAATAATGGGCCTTACATCACACCTTGTTTGACACTCTGAGGGGAAATGATTTTTGAATTAAAAAAAAGGTTATGAACATTATAATGGATATAAATATGTCTTTCCAATTAATATCATAGTATTAACCATGGGTGTCATTTATTATGGAAGGTTACATGGTTTGGATATCCTATATGTAATTATTATCATGAATATGTGGTTTTGAGTTGTGATAAGTAATGATCACACTATGATTGTGGTTTTATATGATGGTAGGAACTGGATTAAAGTTTTAATGTGATGGATGATTTCCTATTGATCAGTCAAGTGCGATGATCATGGAAGTGAAGGATTTTGAGATCATGAATAATTATATTTCATAGAACATGATTAAAAATGTTTTCCATAACCAACTCTCAAACTCACTAAAGAAAGTAATAAAATGAGTTTTATGAGATATCGAGAAATATATGGGATGGAGGAAATATGGTTTATTTTCATTTATGTCCCGAATATGGAATGAATCGCCAAAAATAATGTCTAGTGGAAAAAAATATGTTTATACATTGGAAAAGAAGTAAATAATTCAAGTGACTCCAAGGAAAAAATGAATATCTTGGTTAACAATATATGGGACTTCCTAAGGTATTATTATTTTATGATTGTATTAAATGGGTAAATTATGGTCATTATAAAAAATAAATGTCCAATGTGGAATGATCATGAAGAGAATCATATAGGGGTTAAAAGTGATGGGTTTTCAGTTTATAATAAACAGATCAAAAACAACATGTGAAAGGTATGTGATGTTACTCGAGTACTGTTTGAATTAATCATAAGAAGCGTGATTTTATTTGGGTTGAGTGACATTACTACATGGTTTATATTTAACATTATATGAAATATTTATTAATTAATATGATAATGAAGGCTCAGTAATGTTTTAATAATGACATTTCATTAATGATGTATTTTG
Source organism: Viscum album (assembly GCA_963277665.1). Classification (NCBI taxonomy): domain Eukaryota; kingdom Viridiplantae; phylum Streptophyta; class Magnoliopsida; order Santalales; family Viscaceae; genus Viscum; species Viscum album. The sequence continues at coordinate 194,636,950 of OY728121.1, read as the reverse complement.
GAATTCAATGATTATGTTAAATGAATCATGGCGTGTATACAAATTTTTGGTATATGTTTTCATTATGGATTGAAATTTACATGTTTAATGGTGATGAAGAAATAGAAATGATATTTCATAGAAGAGTGGTATTTTGATTATGGGAAGGTGACACATAATTAAATTCATACAATTGATATAATGATGATTAGATAAATATATGTTGGATATAAATAATTAAATTGGATTGTAAATATTTCCTTGGATTTTATTGATGAAAAAGTGATCTACTCCATCAAGGATGTTTTTTTACAAATTCTTGTATTTAATGGATATATCCAATAATCATTGGAATAACTAAGCCTGAATTTTTTCCAAAAGGATTAATGGTAATTAAGGGTGTCACCATGTGTTAAGGGAATATATAATGAAGGAATTCACATTTTTGGAATCTGAAAACCATGATATACATTGCGATATATGTGGGAACAATGTTAATATTATTTTGTAAATATGGCCTAATGATTTTAATTTTCATCGTTCAGAAGGATTATGGTAAACCATTAATTGAAAGATTTTGTATTATCTTACAAAATTTGGATTTATGAATATTTTTTAACCTTTTATAAGAACGTGGTGTTGATGATTATTGATGATATATTGGAATTTATATCGTTCATTTCATGGTCTATTAGTACTTTAGGAATTATGAAAAATCTCATTCATTTTTTTGGTAAAGGGATGATGTGGAAATCCATAAAAAGATATAAAAAGGTTGGGATAGTGAATCATCACAGGAATATAATCAATTAATTATATTTTCATATATTCTTGATCCATAAAAAAAATTTCTCAATAAAAGTATTGTAATAAGAAAAAATGTGTATTCCTAATACCATAAATTTGTTTAACCATTGGATTTTGGAATCATCATAAATTTATGATATTGAGGCCCAAAACAATCCTCTTATCATTCACATGTTTTCGATTGATGACCTCACTCACTAAAATTAAATACATACACATTTCCTATATGACCAATCTTAAATCCTAACCTATGACCTCCAATGTGGAAACCTAGTTATATGTTACTTTTGGTAACTCTTATGGTTGAAAATTTCACTTTTATATTATATTATAGTATCCATTTTTAAAATTTGGGTTTCTATGAATGCAAAATTAAATCATTAAGCATTTTATAACCCAGATGAATTTTTAGCACGTAATTCATTTTATGGGGGTACAATTTAACACCCATAGATTTTGTGAATTATTTTTTTCAAATTAATTTTTCTTTTCTATATATTTCATTTCAAGTGACACTATAAATAGTTCATTATATATATATATAAGTATATATATATATATGTATTAAAAAACTATTTAAAACATTCTTTTCTGATAATATACCAACATTTCTTGCACTGCATGTAGTACCATCTTGGCATGTTCTACAAGAAACACTGATGTGGCGTATAATGTAGGAAACATTGAGTCACTATGAAACACAAACATATATATATAAATAATTAAATTATATAATTAAAAACTAACCTTTAAAAATAGTAATATGAATATTAATAAGTACATTCAATATTTTTTTATAATTTAAATATATATATATAAGTCTGATTGATATAGAACGTTTATATGTTTGGAAATGTTCTGTTATGTTAAAAATAACATTTTATTAGATCAACTACATTTAATAATAAAATATATTGTAGAAAATTTAAAAATAAAATTTGATAAAATAAAATTCATTTTTTTCATAATGTCGATATTATCCTAGGGTGAATTTTTAGAAATATTATTGGAAACACAAATTTTTTATTTATTGTGAAAAAATTATTATTTGTTAAAATATGCCTTTATTGTTCATGTAATTATTACTATTAAATGATTTTATAAATATTTTTAAACTAAAATTAGTTAAATATTTTTCAATTAAATTAATATAATTCATTAGGAAAAATTTTACTTTGAAACTGAATATAAAATCATAACAACCATTTGAACTTTTCCCAACATCAAAATCAAAATATTACTTCATGTGTCTGGGATTGTAACAAATCATAATTACTCTACTTCTAATAATTGAATTTGAAGAATCAAAAATAAACAATAGTATTCATTATAAAATATATAGTATAATAAAATCATGTTAAATTTTTTCAAAATTAACCATCAGAAGTTATTAAAATAAATCACTGTAGTTAAGGACAAATTAATCGTAATTAGGGACTAATCCTTAAAATTAAAGTCCAAAAGTAACAAACCACCTCTAACATACCAATTTTATATCCATTTGTACAGGAATAATACTTCCATTGTTAATTTTGGTAGGATTGGTATGACTTTATTTAGTTTTGAGTATTTTCCTACTAAATTGTTTCCAAAAATTGCATGTGATCCCATCTCTTTCCTTATAAATGTCCACCGCCTCTACCTATTCATAACACCTATAAACCCACTTATGATAATACAAAATAAAAACAAATAACCTCCCAAATATCATAAAATATAATTTAATGTCCCCATTTGGTAATACATTTTCTCAAAGAAGCCTTCTGACCCAAACCAACAGGAGTTACCTGATTTAGAGATACTGTCTTTTCTCAAGCCCCTTTCCATTATTTCCCTTATTTACCACTCCAAAATAAATATTTCATTATTTTTTTAACAAAATCCATTTCCTATAAATACTATTATGTTTTTATGAAAATATATCTACCGAAAACTACACATTTCTTCATCTAATGGATATCAAAAATATTGTTTTTGAGCACCACGAACTACTGCCTCATAGAATGATGATTGTTCATTTCTCTTCTACCACTAATAATAGTTTACCTTATAATGGAAATTTTATTTATATATTTCATATATTATATTTAATATTTCTTTGATTTTCTTTATTACTTTTTAAATTGAAATGTTTTTTCTCTTCATTTGGTGTTAATGCGATAATCTCATTTGAGGATGTGTGGACTACTGCAGCCTCAATGTGATGTTATTCATTCACAGACCACATGGAATCCGTAATGGATGGGTTTAATGAACATATATGATATATATTGTATATTAATTCAAATGAAATTATGATATATATATATATCATTTACATTATTTCTTTCAATAAGACAATAAAAAAATGGAAACCACGTTCATGTGTACGTACAGCCTACCTTCTCTATAAACAGTGTATTCCATTTCATTTTAATATATTTATATATTTTTATATTAAAAATATTATGTAAATATCTGAAATTTATATAATGGATTAAATTTATTAATTATGATATATGTAAAATGACCAATGATATAATAAATTAAGACTATTGTGAAGAACATAGAAAATATTACCTGTTGTGAAACATAAACATAAATATTTAACAATATTGTAATATAATGCCATAATAAAATCATAAATTATATTAAATTTAAGAATACCATTTTGTAAAATTTTCATAATAAACATACATTTATTATATAGGAAACATGTACGAGTTTGGAGAGGGTCAAGACACAAGGTAAAGGGATTTCATCTCACTTGTAATGGATGTGAGATAAAATATTGCTTCAACAATTTTTCATTCTGTGCAATTTATTTTCTACTTTTTTTACAATATATATATTTAAATTACATATAACAGTATCCACATATACATTCTATTATCCAAAATTCTTGTGGTTTAACATTCAAAACATTCAATATTTGTTAAATTGTATTGTCTCAATTTGCCTTCATTGAGACTCATGTTTTGTTATGAACCTAAAATCTTTTTGAGGGTTTTATATTATAATTTTGCATGTTATATCAGGAATATACTTATTTTCTATATTGTTTAGTCTTTAGGTAATTTTCATTTTATTAAATGGATATAATTATCCCTTATTACCATTTATGAGAGTTTATTGAGTCAATCACATTGCTTTTTGGGATTGTTTGTGTATATTCTTCAATTGATGGAATATTATGATCCATGTATAAAGAATATTCAGGAGATTCATTCACCTAAATTTTTCATGATATATTAATTTATTATTACCATATTATACCCTTTGGTATATAATTTAGTTAAGAAAGTGTTTTTATGAATGCCCGACATTACCCATTCTTCATTTAGAAATCAATATTTTAAAAAACATGATTCCATGAATATTATTAAATTACAATATAAGTTTTAAAATATATTTTTACCCTTTTTAATTTACTAATACATTCAATGGAATATTCTTGTAACTTTCAGAACAAGGCCGTTGTTATCATTTATCAAAATGAAAAAGGAATTTCCATTTGACCTTGTATGACATGTAAGGATTTTCCTATTGTCATTTCTGTGAAGCTCCCTTTACATTTTTAAAAGTTTTATTATTTAATAAATTGTTTCTATATGAAATATTAAAATAATTTTTTTAAAAAAAATTGTTTGATGCTTCTTTTTTATTAAGAGAAATGTTTTTTTCAATATGTTTTGAAGCTTCATTTATATATTTTCTGGGAAACATTTTTTAAAAATGATTTCATGCCATCAATATATGTTTTCAAGTAATTTTACAAGAATGAAATTACATTTTTTTGAATTAAAAATATTTTTTCAAACAGGAATGGATATTTTCTACAAGAAAAAATTTTTATTTATCATTCTAAATTATTTTTAATAAATGATTACATCTCTTGATGTAACTAATTCCATTATAGGAAATGATATAATGGTATTTTTCATAACATTTATATGTAAGGGTTATGTTTATATTAAGGTATTTATGAATCCCATTTCTCTTCCCTGGGTTATTTATTTATGAAATATGATTCTTTTCCTCCAGTTCCATGTTTTTTAATCCTACATATTTTCAAAATTAATAATTTGATTAAATGGTTATGATACCCATAACATTTCATAGCTTATGATGTGATGAATTATTATTGATACACACTTCAATTTTGGGATATGATTAGATATTTAAGAAACCTATGACTCTTTATGGTTCATGATGTAATTATTGACTTGTATCTTCTGGAACATGTATTAATGAATTTATTATGTGAAGGGTGGAAAAAATATATCCCTCCAATTCATTGGGTAATATTAATTTTTTAATTAGAAAATATGTTAAAAAGTAGGATATCCAAATCCGGAAACATGAGGTATCAGGAGAGAACATCCCAATACGGAAACTAGATGTAAAAGGGGAGAACATCCCAAACCCATAACAAGTGGGTACACGGGATACATCCCATTTCCAAAACAAGATGGAACATGGTAGAACATTATGATGCCAAAATAAGTTGGAAAATGGCTGAATATCCCAATATAGTAACAATAGGGTAAATGAGAGGACATAACAAGCCCAAAACAAGTGGGAACCGGTGTGAAAATCATAATCCTGAAACAGGGGTCATAGGGGGAACACATCCAAATCCCAAATCAAGAGGTAATATGGGAGAATATCACAATCCCGAAAGAAGATGGTACATATGAGTAAATCTCATAGCCTAATGAATAAGGTATACATGAGGAAATCCCAATATCGAAACAAGAGGGAACACGGAAAGAATGTCATATCACAAAAGAAGTGGGTACAATGAAAGGATTCCCAAGCCCGAAGAAGGTAAACATGTGATTAAATCGAGCCTATCATGTTATAAAAGCCTTGGTAAGACACCTTAAATTAGGGGTTTTATAGGTGTTATATATAATCTAATGATTATTACAATTATATACTCTCATGTATTATGTTCATTATTTCTAGATGGCTTGCGTATTATAAATATCCAATATTTATTTTTATCTATGTTATGTCGGGTATGTCCTATAAATGTTATTTTCATGTTCCATACCTTTTTTATAATGTCATTCTTACACATTTTCATTACTTACACTTACTGAGCATATTTTCCCACCACATTCTTATGATTACACACCCAATGTTATGAGGAAAGGATTTAGGTAGAATTTATAATGTTGTAGATCATTATTATATATTTTGAAGATATTTACCCATGATAAAAGATTTTTAAGCTTGTTTCCTAATACAGAAAACTGTTACGGTCATTGGGAATGTATTTAAGTAATGTGAAAAATATTCATAAAAATGATGTAATATAAATATATGTTAAGTATGGTATCTATGTAATATCTCATCTACCACCCCCAAATATTATGAAAATATAAACGAAAACAACATCTGATATAACTTTTTAACATCACTAGATCAAGATCCTTTAACCCGGTGCCCCGATTCAGGTCTTTACATGACCTTAGGTTGGGCCCCTTCTTCCATAAGATGAAAACTAGTAGTGAGGGTCTAGTATATCACAATGTAAAGCTATGATATTTTTATTAGACTAACCCATAATAGACATAATATAAAATAATGTAAACAATAAACCATAATCAGCAAACAGTCATAACAAACCATTTACAAAAACTAGGAATTATCCCCCAACCTAAAGGTAAATATTCCATGTAATTTTATTATGTTCTAGTTATTTTTAATACCCAAAATAATGATAAATATTAAAATACCCAAAATGGTTCCTAAATAAAAGTATATATCCCTCATCCAGGAACATCCCAAGTCCAATTTTACAATTTATTATATGACATTTTTTATTGTACTTTCCAACATCCAAAAAATCTAATTAGGTACCCAATGAAGGCTCGATCAGGGTGTAATTATAACATAGTAGGTCACCAAAAATGAATAATACCAAATTCTTAGTGTAAACAGATAGTCTATACATGTATTAAATTACTAAAATGAAAAATAAATGAATAAATGGGTTCCATTAGTAAAAAATATCCTCATAAACCATTTTCATCTTTTGATTCATGGGTAATGAATTTTTATTTATTACACTACGTAATATTCCTATCCCAAAAGTAATGCATCAGGGGAATATTCATGTTCCTTAAATCACTAGAGAATACATTAAAAAAAATAGTATATAATAATTACATTGAATCGTTGACCCATGTAGTCTCATCACATGCAACAGTCTCGGGAATAAATCCATAGTATGACTCCCTAACATGTGCATTCAAAGTGTTGGGTTTAGACCCTCAATATTTCCCAACAAAAAGGGATGGATCCTCAAGTAAAATACCACCAAATTCCATTAATCCATGTGCTCATTATTATGTAATCATGTATCATGTAAAAAAATTCAAAAAGCATAATCATTGACTAGAAATAACATTTATAATTTATTGTTGATGCAACCCTTAAATAATTTTCATGATGTAGGCCATTAAATCAATACCAATTCAAACATCCTGAATCATTAAAAAAAATTATCAATTTACTAAATACCCCCTTATACTAAATTATCAATAAAACACATTTAAAATAAATTTCATTTCACAATTCCGGTTAACAATTAAAAAGCATTCTCATAGATATTATTTAATAAAGTAGTGTGAACAAGCTAAACCTAACCATAATAAGTTTGATCTCTTAGAACCTTCAAATTCACAATATCACTACAAAACACTTTTTTCATATATATGGAACCCCCCATGGGTGGACTCTTCCCAGTCTAAATAACCTCAATGTTTCCCAAAAGGATCCTGAGAGTTTTGATACATCAATTAACCAATTGAAAGATCAATTATAACAAGGATAACCAATGAATAACACAAAAGTATCAAATTAAAAAAAAACATTCACATGAAAAAATTGACAAGAGTATGTGATATAACTTGTATACCACCTACCTCAATTCTAAAATGGAATGCTCTCTCAACAATAATCATTGATTCTGTATCAAACACCCTGTAATTATTCATTTGATAATCCAATGAAAAGTGGGTTTATGTATTCAAATGATGAGGGAAATTTACACCATACTTAATTAGAAATGGAGAAGGAAGAGGAGTGTTTGACTCTCCCGAAGATTCATTCCTCACAAAAAAACTATAAACATCCGATAAATAAAGGAAATAAATCCTTGCGATGGTTTGGGTGATTTGGAATGTCAATATTGTTGTTGGATGAGAAATAGCGGTGAAAATTTTGTTAGGGTTCATAAATCCAGCAGGGAAAAAATTAAAAAACCACATTTAATGGGGTATACAATTTTCCCACACTATTGGCCAAACCATTAGACCATTATGCACTACCCTCTATCCAAGATGTGACCTGGTCATACAGATTCCTCGCGATACTGCGTAGTTCAAAAAACCATTTAATGACCCTGTGAATTTTCTCTTTCCCAAGCCACATTGATTTTCCTTCCCCATTTTACATTTTCTCAAACCATACATCCAACCTTCAAGAAGCCGTGATTCAGATGAAAAATTAAAAATTACCAAGTTCCCACTATAAAACATGAAATGAATGGAAATTTTAATGTAATTTTGTGTCATGAACCACAAGAATACCACTGAACTTCCCCATAAACTTAGTAAACATATCATTAACAATCATTAAAGGAATTTAAAAAAATTATAGTGTTATTATCAGTAATGTATTTTGAGATCATACGGGATGTTTGTACGATTTTAGTTATTACAATTAAAATAACAATATATTAATATATGTATGATTGTAATACTCTTATTTTAGAATGGTATACGAATAATTTATGGGTTGTTATATAAATAAAAATCATATTGTTGATGACTATTACCTCTTCTTCAGGTAACTCTTTTTGGTTTACAGCAAAGACTTTAAATAATTTTGATTACTCCAAAATTACATATTCATGGATGATATTAGGGATTTTAACAATTATCTAGGAAGTTTTTGTAGTATCCAAATGGGTTGAGAGGTGAAAAGATGCGAGGGGAGTGTGTTCACTTATATACTGTAGGTGGAATTGGATTCTTGTAAATAAAGAAATATGTAACTATTGGGAGGATTCCCCTATAAAAAGATCCTCCATTATTTTATAATAATAGAGGGTAGGGTTCTTATGGTCAATTAATTTTTCCATTTCAAAAAAATAAATTCATTTTTTATCATTATTTTTTTAGTAATTATTTTTACACAATTTTATCCTTTTGTTATTACGATGGTAACTAGTTTTTAATCATTGTAAATTTATCAATTATATCAAAATTATTATGATATTCTTTATGAAATTAGGACCTAATTATTCTAAATATCATGCATAATTTATTATATAAAAAATTCCATGTGTTTTGGGAAATTAATTCTCGGATAATCACATGTAATGTGAAAAAAACGTTTAATCCTAAATGTGCTAACAATGTTTTTACTATTGAGGGGTCAATCTGTTAATTATATAATATAAAAATAATCATGAATGAAAAAAATTACACACATAATAACATTTTAATATCACTTGGACGAGGATTGGATTTTTTTATTTTTAAATCATTTAATAAAATATCATTTATTATAAAACTAAATTAGTCCCAATTTTCTCATTTTTCATTTATTTTTTTAGAAAATATCAACACATTATTTTATTTAAAATTAATTCTTATAAAACCTATGGACCATTATAAAATAAATTGATAAATAATTTTAAGTCATTAGTTTATCAATATACTCTACTTTTAATATATTTTGTATAATTTTTTATTTTTTTCTTAGTTATTTAATTCCACTATTGGGGTTTTATAATAATTAATAATAATCATTTTTCCTATTAAATTATAAAATTAATTAACACTATAAAAAACTCCTTTATAATTAATATAATATTTATAATTAAACCTAGGCTATTTTCCCGAACCCAAAGAATTGTTAATATTAAAGGCAAAGAAGGATCATTTTTATTTTTATTCCATTGTTAACTTATTACATTGGTCAATTTTATTGAATAGTATACCCATAACTAATAATAATATATCATAAGGTGATAAGTTTCTAAATATGTCCAAAATATGGGTTTTTGGAATGCGTGGTGTGATGATTAAACCTTATATTTTATGTTTAATCACAAAGTAAACTCATTTTTACATTAATGAAAATATTTTGAATATTTTTGTAAAAATTATGTCAAAAAAATTAGATTAACTTATTAAATAATATATATTAATCTTATTCAAAATATTTAATCCATTTGAATATATGAAACTCACAAATATTGGAAATTTAAATTAAATATTAATCCCACAGATGTGATGAGGAATAAAGATTTTAATTTTAAAATGTTCAAAGGCTTACATATGTTTTTTATGAAAATTCATTGTAAAATATATTTAAAATACGAAAAATGAATTAATTTATTCAAACATGAAGTAAATTTATTTTAAAATAAAGAAACCATAAATTGACGTTATAAATTATTTTTAAAAAATGTATATTTTAATTAAAATTATATTATTTTTCACTATTCATCAAAATTTTAATTTTTTTTGAAAAAAAAATTATCCATAACATAATCATAGTATTATTATATAAAAATAAGTTTTTTTTCAAATAATTTTTTTATTTGTTAAAAAATATTTTTAAAATATGTGCGCCAAACAAGCGAGACAAAACTAATTTCCTTTTTATGAAAAAATTATTTTGAAGCATAAAATTGGATTTACCATTGTCTCTAAACCCAAAAAAATAGAGGATGGATGTTAAATATTATAATAAATATATTATATATATATATATTAATATAGTCTGTTAAGAGTTAATTTTAAAATTATTGGCAGAAAAAACACATGTAACTATTAAAAATGTTTTACAAAAAATGATTCCATTTAGTTTGAAAGATTTTTTATTTTAATTTCAAATTAATTTTTCACCAATTAATTCATTACATAGATATTTATAAGTTATAATATCATTAATCCATTAATACTTCTTATATACATAATTCCATCATCTAAAATATATTTATCATATTTTATAACAATAATAATGTATTATTGTTCATACAATGTGATTTATGTGTAACACATTCTACTAAAGAAACTCATTATTGTGCATATCATTAGATAAAATTAGTGTTTCAGGCCGTTAATGTTATAAAATATAATATTATTCGGTTAACATCATTGGTTGTTTAACTATAACTTAGTATAATAATATTTTTTAATTAATTTCATTCATAACAATCCTTTATTGGATTACATGTTATTTTCTAGGCATTTAGATGAGATTATGATATTTATTGTATATTATTTCATGAAATCTCGATCATGTCACACCCATGTTGTATATAACTACAATATATTAATATATATTTATCAAAATTATATTATTTATTATGAATGTTATTATGAAAGATAAAATATTTAAGGTCATCATTATAATAGAATTTTAAATTTTTTGGGTTGAAAAAACACCCGTAAATGATTACACAACACTAATGGAGTAATTAATAAAATAATGGACGAATTAAATAAATGATAATAATATATATTAAAAGTAATATATATTTAGATAATTAAATTTATACCTTATTTTTATATATTAAAATGACATGATAAGTTTATAAAAAATAGTATTTTCGAATTCAATGTTCTGTCTTGATATGATTATATATGAATTAATGAATAGTTCTATATATATATGTTGTTGATATTTTTAATTAATAAAATTTAATAAAATGGTATTAATCTCCTAAATATCATATATTCAAGGAAGAGATCATGATATGGTTGATAATATTAGACATGGTAATTTTATGGTCCTTGTTTCCATTTATTCTAACAATATTTACCCTCAAAGAGAAATAATCCTTGTTATAACAACATGTTTTCATAGGGATAAGAATGAGTTAAAACTAAATGATATGGGTAAATACATAGTTACTTTTTTTAATATTTATTCAGTGAGAGTGTTTCAACCCATAGTCATCATAAATTTTAAATAAATAAGTTTTAATTTATTTATAATTACATAATAATTTAAATAAAAATAATATTTTGAGACATTCGAATATTTCCCCTAGCATATATTATAAAACAGAACAACAAATTATTATTAGATCACTATACAAAAACTATTTGGTTATTCCAATCCCTAAAAATAAATATTTCTAGATTCCTACCCTTCTTTAGAGATTACTTTTCTAGGAATAGTCCAATCCTGATTAGTCATAAGGATTTATGTAATCATGGATGTTTTAAGAAGAGGTAATGCAATTCGCACATTTTGAACTAATCTTAAAATCCACAGAATTTAAAATTTTTCCTTAGTTGTGTAGGCCATCTAAAAAATCCATGCATGAGACATTCTATTCTCTCTATCAGTTTACGCTAAAGAGTTTTTTTTAAATAAATAAATTTTATTAATTAAATACAAGTTAAAAAATAAAATAAATTAGATGTAAAATTAATGGGAAATATAATAATATAAATGAGTGTTAATAATAGTAATAATATTAATATAATTATTATTAGGAATATTAAAATTAATAATAATATTATTATAAATATTATTATTGTAATATTAATTAATATATTAATTGGGGTATTTATTTTTATATAATAGAAAACCTATGGGAGGATATTCACCCCCATGTATACCTTGGGGGTGGGATGCACACCATCCCCCTTGTAACCCTTGCACAATAGGCCTCTATGGTCGAGCCTCACTCACTTCGCCTCTCTTTGGATGATCCTCTTTACAACAAATGAGACCCCCTTCTTCGAACCGTTCTGCGCACACCTCTCATAGTTTGTGACACCATTCAGCTAAACCCCATAGCCATGTGAACCCCTATCCACTAGTCCTTCTTTGATATTTGACGTCTGAAGATCCCTTCATTATTTTCATTGATTTCTCCCTGATATGGTTCCAAGATCAATTCACCATACATGCATGGACCGATTTATCTTCCCTATCACTCGATATGAGTTTTTCCAAACCATGTGGTTACGGTAATACAAATATTTTGTGTTTCTTCAAATGATATGGTATGTGAAGAGACTATCAGTCCCCCCTTGTTCACATTACAATATCGACTATTGAAGGCATGGAATATGGGTTTTTTTGCTCACGGGCATCATTAGGGTAATGTTATGAACCTATTATTTGGTGTTGTACCATTATTTGAGGTTATTAAAGTGTTAATGGATTCTTAATAATTTTTTTATGTGTGCACTGATGCTTTCTGTTGAGTTTTTATGGTCTTTTTATTTGTTGTAGTGAGTTTATTTCCAACTTTCAAGGTGTGCACACACATATAATATGGTATGAATATATATATATATATAACATGTATCATCCACATATATATTCCCAAATGGAATAGGGAATATGTTCATTAGGTAAACATATATATATATATATATATATATGAAAGTAATTTCATGTGTGTGGAGTAGTTCTGAGTGGTCGTTGATAAATCGGTAAACATCAGAATATTAAATTGGTCACCCTTTTTAGCTATGGTCTCATTATTTTTCCCATTTAATTTAAAGACTACTCTAATTTTTTGATTACTGTATTTTTATTATACAATAATTAATGACATTAAAATAAAATACATTGTTTTCCTGATAGAAGTGATAAAATGTAATAAATGATTGCATGATTACAAACATCATGGTTATATAATAAAAAAAATATTTAGGTGAGTGGCCTTCAATATAAAAATGTAATGATTTTCTGTTTTTCATTCTCTCCATGATGCATTGGTGTCTCTTATATTTTGAGATATAAATTGTTAAATGGTGTTTTTATACTCTTTTCATATAGGTTAATTACAAATGATGTATCATCTTTGAAAAATATTAGTTGAGGCAAGACTCCTCTTATGTATGGGGGTCAAAATGTAATTAGGACTTATACTATACAAATTATAACCTATTCCCTTCGTCGCGTTTGTCAGGTCACGAATTTTTTTAGCTTTCAACATCCTTCGGTTGATGCCTCGTTATCGCTTGTTAAATTTTCTATTTTGTTCAACGGTGGACATTGTGGCTTTCACTTATGGGAAAACTCGTTCAGGGTGATTGCCTTGCCTCTTAGCCACCCCATTGGATGTTCCCTGTCTATATTCCCACTTTTCATTGGTAATTATTTTATAAATGTAAATTTATTATTTGAAATGAAATCTATTCTTGATAAAACATGATAGCTTGGATCACTTAATGGATTTAATAAAATAGTGTTGAGGTACGTTGATGCAATATGCTTTTGTTAACATTCTACTGCTCATGAAAGTGCCTAATTTTTATGCCCTCTATTAGTGGATGATATAGATTCTATGCTTCCTCACTTGAGATATTAATATTCTAGGATTGTAATTTAATTTTTAAATGCATACATTTAAGAAAAATTCTACATTCAATGTTGATATCATAAATTGATTAATTTGGTAGCATTAAAATTATGTAGCTCATGGTTCTTGTTTTATTATAATGATTTATATATCATCTTTCCCTGAGAAATATATTTTCAGGTTTTCCTTGAAATGCATCATGGGTGTAAATGTTTGTCTTAATTGATCAGGAATCATGTTTCTTTTAGATTCCTAATACATTTGTTTCAATTATAAATGCATACACTGTGATATATAATTTCATGAAATATAATAAAATTCAGGGTGATGAGTGAAGTGAGTTCCATATCAGTTAATAACACATGGACTTTTCATTTCATAATGCTTATTGTTATGTGTCGGGGGTGATGTCTTAGGTTTTTCTAGACTAGTGTATCCTATGTGTTTTTATATACTTTTGGGTGATACGAGTTCCCAATGTGAACATTGAGGATGGACCCATTTGAAAACTGGTTATGCCAAGCTTTAGGTGATACTAAACCGCTTCTGGGTGATACCATAAAAAACTCATGCAATAACCATGCCATGTGCGATACATAGTCTTTTGAATGATTTCCTTTGACCAGCTCAGTGGTATATGGTAATTTGAAGGATGTACCACATCAATACCTTCAAATGGGCTCAGACTTCAAAATCTCAACATGAACATAATAAAAATGATAATTTATGGGATATTAATATTGATTCTACTTTGGGTTACCTGTTTCATTCCTTTCCTGTGCCTTGTAGCACATATTATTGACAAATAAATTTGACCCCACGTAAAAGCACAAACATTGGTGTATTATCTTTTTGTTTTTCTTCAATATTGTAGTCTTTTTATATATATAATTACTATATCATATAGGTACTTATTTTAGATTCCAAGCTTAGGTTAAACCTAGAGTTATGGGAAGGTTTTCTGTATAAGAACCCGAACAAAGTTGACATTTTAAAGTTGTTACACTCACTATTTAATGTATACGTCACAAATCTAAATTTATAATGCATTACCTAGATTGTGTTAGACATATATGTTCAAATGTACAGATATTAATATCTCACACCTTAATTAGGGATCCATTTCATAGAGGTACTCATTTATAATTTTCATGTTCGTAAGACTATAGAACATGATTGATTTGTTATGTTCTGTTGTTTGTATCTGGGTATTAGGACTAAGAGAATTTTTTGGAGCTAGATATTTTCATAGAGATCACTCATGGGGATTTTCGGTGCTTTATTATTTCACATTTTCATCAAGTTTGTTTTATTTTTTTACATAGTTATCTATCATCACCATGATATGAATTCATTTTTTCATAATTTGGCATTGTCCACTTCTATAAAACTGTCAAATATTATCTTCTGCGGCTTCGTTAATTATTTGTTTACTTTTTTAATTGTTGTATTTTACATTAACCCTTTTTACTACGAGAAAAATATAACATATGAGAGAATAGTCTCCCACACCGACACACCTTATAATCTCACTGAAAGTCAATAGCCTCAGGCGTTCGGGGAGATGCACATCAGGTCAAGTGACACACGAGTCCGGCCATCATCTCAGAGGTGAGCCGTGTCTGGATGTGATAATGTTTTATCAAAGGATGGGTTTTATCTTTTTTCCATTCACTTTTGGGTCGGTAGACGTGAGATGAGGAATGTGTCGACACTTGGGTAATAGTCGTGCTTGGAATTGATCACCACATGCACTTGAACTAACCATGTGGCTAGGGATGAGATTGATGTTAATGTTTTTTGATATTACATTTGATATGATTTCACCTCGCCCGATCAATGTAATTTCCACTACATATGTATTTTTGGAGTTTATGGTATTTTAACATTTTCCTTTTAAGGTAAGGATTATGTATTACAAGCATCATAATAGGTACATGGGAATTCACACTCGATACACAGTGTCATTCCAAGTAGTTGCATTCATTGATTGAATACAAATATGATCAAGTGCTTTGAATTCTATTCTATGTATTGTAATTTTTTATCATGAATGTTTAAATTCCATATTTAGGTGATATATTAACCATGATATCATACTTCTGTGCTATCTATTTACTAACATGTTTGCATTGTATCATTATTTTGTGCGTATTTTCAAGTCTCCATGATTAAAAATTTAACGCTTCAGTGATTAAAAAATGTTTCATTCTTTTAAATGCTTCTAGTGACATGCTAGAATGATTGATATTTAAATGGTTACATATAAAAAAATTATTTTTTCAACTAAATTTGATCCCAGTGACTTCTTAGTTGGTGTAAACTAGAGATGGGTTTGGTGCTTGTGCTTTCTTAAGGGGATATCCCATAGTAGGTCGCACCCTTAGAACATAAGACCATGGATAAATCTGGATTTTTCATCCTTTTTGGAGTCGTTTTCATGCCATTTTACTTTTTAGGGATTTTTCATTCTAAATTAAACCACATTAGTATAGGTAGAAATGGTATCATTGACTTTTGTTTTGGGCATGAGCATCAGGTAATGCTCATTTTTTAGTAGGTTAGACATGCCTCTTGCATGGTCAACTGAACATTGAACGTTTACCATCTCATATCCCAAATGATGTATGATTCATTATGTCATAATCCAAGTTAAAATTTATCTTCTTCCTGTATCACCTCAGAGTAGTATGTGTTCATGTACACGGTGTTTTCACCTACTTAACATTGTGACGAACCGATTGAGTTCAGTGAATAGTAAATTCATTGTTCTATTAAATACATTTATGTTTATCTCCATAGTATAATGAATTCAATATTAAAGGAAAAAAGTTCTTCAAAATTCATGTGGTGGCCCAAATATACTCTGGTGTTTTGCAACACTGGTCTATTTGGTTGGGTTTTCAGGCATATTGTTTAAATGTTATCCTTCTGGTAATCACCTAATCCTTTTACAGTACTCTTCCTTATGTGGTGAGAAAGTCCCATATCATGCATTAATCCTTGATGCACTAGGATATATTTTTTCTTATTCCATGCTAAATTTATAAAAGTTTTTGTTCCTGTTTACGGTGGTTTTAACAGTGTTACACGCAGACGATTGGTTTTTATAGAGGTTTTGGATTGTCTTGAGTGTCTATCGGATTTCTAAGGTGGAATTCATTGGAAAAACAATAGTAAACCAGCTATTTCATTTATTGTGACCACCAATTGGATGAATTTATGGGCCCATTAAATGACCTATTTTGGATTCCTTTTCCATGTATAAACGTCTCAATCATAAACATGGACTATGGACTACCTCACGTTAGTTCCTTTCAATCATTTAGTGCCAATCTAAGGTTACCCCAGTATTGTTTTCAAGATCGATGATTTCTAAATAATGGAATGTTACCATATATCAGGAATGGACTTTAATGTATGTGTTTATGGTAAATGTGATATACCTTTAAAGAATGCATCATATTTCAGTTCACAAAATGCTGGCTATATATATCGAGTGACTTCTTGAATGGTTCGTCAGAGTGGTTTGACATGTTATCTAACTTTTTAATTGAGTGGTATCTGATGGTCCATTTGTGGCATTTTGTCATATGGTATGAGTGTGGTCGGTGTCAGCCAGGGATTTTCATAAAATTATGGCATGACATACTCGTGACGATCAATATGGAATCTACCATTTTACACATTTTGGAAACCCCAGAAGAACTATCGCTACAATGCTTATGGGCATACCTTGTAGGATATTTTGATACTAAAAGGTGTTGTGGGTCTGATTTTTTTGCTTTATGATACTAAAAACAGTGGTGGTAAGTAACATTGACTAAATGATTATTGAGACCACGATGTAGTAGTATCTCTAGAAAAAAAGGATTGGAATTCAACCATCACAGAATATCAGTTGGAAATGTGCATTGGCTCAGATCATTAGGGATTATGTGACGCATGCTTAATCAATGCATGAAGGTGTGTTGGTCGTTGGAGATGCAACACAACCATACAAGCATGTTTATCAAGACACCTATAGATCATAGGAAGTATATATTGTTTCTGATGGATTCATTAGGATGAGAAGTTCTAATGTGGGATGGATGTATTGTCATGCATTTTGAACCATACTAAAAAGTGATTGAATTTGAAATTTTCCTCTAGCTGGGAAGGACAACATAAAAATTGGGCATCAATTATTTTTTCCATGTTATAATTTACGTTGTGATGTCTATTTTTAAGGAAATAAATTCAATAATCAAAATTTATGTTAATGTGGAAAATAAATTTAATGTAAATTAAATTTAAAAAATAATTAAAAATATGTTTTTTATAATGCAAGATTCTATTTAATAGTTTATATCGATATGAACTCCACCTCATTTCATGGTTTATGCATTGATGAAATTGTTATTAAAACTATCATTTTAACTAGTTTAATATATGATTCCATTTTTATGACCCTCATTTAACATAATGGGTTTTGACATGATTGTTTCTTATATTGTATGATAATAATTTATTATTTCATTATTATATGTTTTAGACCTATGTTTACATACAATTAATTGGGTAATGTTATACATATCTTTTGTATGATAGGGATGGAGTGGGAATTGATCCAAATTGTGTAATAATGGACTAGAAGGAAGAGATATCTTTGTTCAGTGATAAAGTGTTGGAATAGGAATTGCACTGATTTCATTAATATAGGGTTATAATAGGAAGTGATACATGTTTAGTAATGTAGTTCTAGAATGTGAAGTAAACACGGTTATGTAATACAAGGATAGGATGGGAAGAGAACCCCATTCAGTAATACATGGATGAATAACATAGTGATCATTCTTCATGAAATGTTTTTATCCTCAAATATAGTCTTGGGGGTATTCCTTGACTAGTAATATGGACATGAGACTAAACCATAAATTACACAATGGAATGGGGAATGAACCCATAAAACCTAAATTTCAATGGTAGAGTTGTTTTTATACTAAAGAAATCAATTAATATTCCTATGTGTCAACAAAAAATTCTTGGTCTTCTTCCTGGGGAATGTTTTCACTGATTATTCTATTTACTATGTTGTGAATAATGTCTTTTGACCAACTAATATTTTCCCATGATTCTGGTTTATGATCTAATATATGTATTGTATGATCGTAAAATCTTACTCCAATGATCTCATAATCTTATACTCATGTTATCTTTAAATATCACTTTTATTTTCCCTTACTGAGATTCTAAGATGACCCTTTCTTATTTTTTTCATTTCCCCACATTATGAATAAATATATAATGTATAATTAATAAATGGAAACATATTACTGGGGAAAATTGATGATATTTCACCATGTTAAATTATTTTTATCCATGTTTCCAAAGAAAATATACTATTACGGTCCTCAAGAATATGTTTTTGGAAATACGGTGAATATTAATTTAGAATTATTTAATATAAATGTATGTTAATCTTGATTCACTATTATTAGTATCAATATAATGGTTTAGTCATCCCATAGAAACTGGAATGAGAAAAAATCAGTGATTTCCCGAGGGATATTTTTAAAGATATATCTGGTGATGTATCTATGGATAAGTCAAACAATGAGTTAAATTATATAATAAAGACCATCAATATTTGTAAATGATATGTTGAGTAGTTCATAACAATAAATCCATGTATGGATTCTAAAATATGATTTGTCTCTTAAGATATGTACATGGGAGTAACGACCCCCAAAATAATGTAATGAGCTAGACTCAACAAATAATAGATGCATGAAAATGAGCCTCAGTGCACATTAGGATTGAAACACATTTGAGATTTAATTTTGGAATTAAAAAACTCTTTATGAAACATTATAAAGAATTTAAATATATTATGAATATGAATAAACTTTGGTAATCCTATTATGTTATATATTAAATAAGTGTGTGTCATTATTTAGACATCCTATAAGTAATATATCCTTATTCTTTGGTTATCTCATATGATTGTTGTTTCTCATTCTATTTGTTATCGTTTTATTCCATAATAGTAACTATAAGGAAATGGGATGACATTGAATTTTTCAAATGTGGATTCTATATGAATGATGAATATCTATTTCCTGTGTGGAAATTTGATGAAGACAAATAAGAAGGTCACTGGGTATTGGTTATATTACTAATTATAATGAGACATCAAAAGATATGTGAATGGCATGGGGCATTATTCCTATATTGCTTAAATTACACATAAGAAAGTGATTGGATTGATGTTTATGAAATATTTAAAATGATTTATATTTATATTTATATTAATAATTTATTAATGGATAAGATAATTAATACTCAGTAATGGTTTATAAATAAAGTAGATGATTAAATTGAATATGTATAAGAATTCAAGAATTATGTTTTATGAATCATGAAAATTATTTTTTACATAAGGACATTCATAATTATATTGAAATGTGTAGAGAATGTAGAATATGTAATTAATGGTAATGTTATGTTTTTATTATTTTATGAAAATAAACAATGTTTTCCATATATTGGGAATTTTTTTTATCAATGATAATGAGATGATTAATCTCGATGAATTGAATAGTATAATACAGATTAACCTAAAACATGTTATTGATTTTTTGAAATGTTGTTCATTGTAATCAATTATGTTGTTAACAACATTTTTTGTTTTTGGAATATACCTAGTTTGATTTTTTATAAGGATTCATAAATGTTTAACAAAATGATTTAGGGTAATTCTGGATATTTTAATGATTTATGAAAATATACATTCTTGTAATGTGATAACAAATAGCTACAAGTTGATATATGGAGGCTCAATGTTAATTTAAATTCATTTGATACTTTAAAATTTTATTGATTATTTTCTTTCGAATATTTTATATGATTTTCAATATATGGATATTAAATTTTATACCTCAGATTATGTTTGTGAGATTGAAGTAATATCTCACTACATGAGGATTTATGAATATTGGATAAACTCTTCTAACATATTTTTTATGAATGTATCTGGGGATAGATGGGATGACTTCTCATGGATCTTATGATTACTTTCAGCTCCATGAAGGAAAAATTCACCTTCCTTTTTAGTGAAATTAGGGATGTTAAAAATGATTAAGACATGACCAAAGGGTGATATTTTACATAATAATATTAATGAAATAATGTATGTGTATCATTTGGTAAAAGCTGTCATCATTAAAAAAACTCACAATATAATATTATATTATATTATAATCATTTGTTGTAATTTCAATGACCTATTTCACACTTCTTCAAATTATGGTTTTTTGATTGTTATATTTCTATATATAACTGATTATCTTGTGATTATTGATCTATATCAATCTATATGATTATATATTATTTTCTTCCATGTCTATGATTTCAAATCCCACCAATGTTCTCATATATGTAAACCTAGTTATGTGTTACATTGTGTAACTGTTATGATTTGAAAATACATTTTTAAAAGGTAGTAATAGTATTAGTTTTTATGATGTGGGTTTATATGAATGGAATATTCCATTATTATTGATGTGATAAACTAGATTAATTTTCTGAAAGAAATTAATTCTAAGGGGGTATAATGAAAAACCTTAATATTCTATGAATTAATTTTTGGAATTAATTGAATAATTTAATATTTTTTAATTACACGAAATATTGATATTGATTTTAAATATATAAACAAAATATGTTTGGCTTGCATTAGATGAAAAACCTTGTCAATCACGAACAATATGAAAAACATATATTATAATGAGTTACATACAACACTATGTTTAGCTTATGTTACACAAAATTCTTAGTCTTATTTATAGTTTGTGTTACTCACATGGAAAATTTTTACATATCTATAATACACTCCAAATATGTATATTAAAATATTATTAAAACTACCAAATAGTATTTGGAATTGAAGTTAATAATAAATTAAACTAATTTCTGAAAATATTATTGAATCATTTTTTAAAAAATAAACATTAGGTTATAAATGATTATAAGTGAATTAAGGAATGATTTGAAAATAATGAATTAACTTTTCTAAGAAAACTACATTTTTATGTACAAAACCAACTTTATCTCAATATATGAAATAAAACTCTATGAATAATGTTTTATATTATATAAATTTTTTATATGTTCAATCAATATTATTTATTCTCATTCAATATATTTAATATATATAAGATACCAATAAATCATATTTTATGTGTAAAAAGATATATTCTTCTAAAAGGAAAATTTGCCACATTTTATTAGTGATCCCATTTTAAATTGAAATTTTTGGAATTTTATCAGTTTTATATGAAAAATTATTAACATTGAAGTGGGATATGAAAACATACATTGGGTGATTTTGTGTTATCTTCAGATGAGTCTCATTTTTTGATGAAAAGTGAAAACACAGAATATAAATACAAATATTGTTTTTCATTTAATATATTAATATAGTTAAATTTTATTTTCTTTTGGGTTTAAAATATAATTATATCAAGTTTTTACTAATTATTCTAATTTAGTTTATTTTAATCAAATTCACATTAATATTAGATATAAAACAATTCAATAGTTTTCGTAGTTTTTCGTTAAAACCCCACTTTGTCATCCAGTATGCGGGATTAAATTAATTTCAATTTCCAACACTTCTATGATTATTATTGAGAAAATTGTATTCCATAATTTTTTTATAATAATTTTTTATTTATAATAAGGTCAACTTGAATTCGTTTCAAAAAAAATATTAATGAATGTAAAAAATATTAATAATAGTGATTAAGAAAACAAACAACAAATAAAAGGAATAAACCTTAATCCTAGTGGCCAAAATGAACCAATAACATTTATAGAAGATTTTTTGTGGATATATATAAACCCTACATGACATGAACCTTCCCCCGGGGCTCGTGTCGTGACAACCCCAAACCCACCTACCATGGGCCAAGGGCTGGCGAGTTTCACCGAAAGGTGTGTTACCATAAACAAGAAGGCATTGGCTTTAACCTTTACAAATAAATTGTCTAATAACTAAACAAGAAGAAATTATTAATTAAACTTTTTAGTAAAAGTGTTCTAAAATTAAAGGGTATGGAATAACAGACCAACTGTAAAAGTATAAGTACAACTAAAAATTACAAATTAGCTTAAAGGTGCAAAGAAGCTCTTGGATCATACTTCCAAGATCCAACATAAAGGGTAGGAACATATCACCTCTGCAATACTACACATCTGCCCATCTCCTATGCATCACATCAGGTTGAATGTCCACCTCTGAGAACCGTACGATCCTGGCTCCATCATTGACGATCAATTTTTTACAGCATCTTCAAAAGACACAAAAAGATGCAGGAGAAGACCGTGTAGGGGTGATTATAACAATAATCATTTTAGACCCCGAGACATTGAAGCTCACCTATAATTCCACAATTAAAAACCATAGGGTAAGACCACGATGGTAAAGTACCACACAGGTAATGTACCACATATCATAACCACAATTACAAGCAAAAAGTAAAGAAAACTCACATCATGATTTATTCTAGGGGTAGTAACATGTAACATCCCCAATCACACCATCAAATTCCATCGCTTCTAGAGAACTCCTCCACTATCGAGTATAGTGGGTCTTCCACGTGACATAGTGGAGCTTCCCACTAACCTTGAACTATTGAGGTGCTGCCCCCCATCGTGTATCGTGGGTATGTCGGGTCACCCAGTGTCGTCCCTCCCAAATGCGGTCTGCTAAGGTACTCCAACCCATTGAGTACCGCAACCTCTCCCCACCTTGGCCCACTACGTCACACATAACCACATATCCCCATCGTGGTCTACTAAGGTACTCCTCCCTATCTCATACCATGGACATCGAGTCACTCGGAGCCGCAATGTCAATATTTGTCGGGTCTCTACAAGTTGAAGGGTTCCATACATGGTGCGCTTCGGAGAACCAATCCCTAATACATCAGTCATATTTCAACTAGCACACAGTTTATCAATAATTAACTTTATGATCCATTTCTTCATAAGGGTTCCATCACAACATATGATGCGTCAATAGGATGCCCTGTCAGTGAGTTATTGGAATTTCAGTGCCGAGGGCCCGGTTAGATTCATGAGTGATCCAACCCGTCCAAACTCAATGTTTTGATGAAACTCTAATGGAGTAGGAAAACAGGATCATCTCACACCATGATTCCCAAAAAAGTAGCCGGTTCATCAAATAGGTGTCCGGTTCTCAAGATAATTTCTTTTGAGTGTTTCTTGACATAGATGGGGTCGTGTCCGGTCCGAACCGGTCAAACTGACCTGGTCTGGGTTGGGCCGAATGTCAGGTCCGGCTCGCTAGAGTGGTGGCCCGGAAGGGTTTCTCGTCCAGAAATGGGTTTCATATAAAGGGGAAGCCTAGCCCATGTGAGATAGGGGCCTTATATGGAGATGACCCTATCCGAGGGAGTTACTATGTCGAGGGCGCACGCCCGGTCCGGGGGGTGGCCTGGTCCGATGGCGGTGGCCCGCTCTAGGGGCAGCAGCCCATTATGGGGGAGCCCCGGTCCGAGGGCGGCAGCCATGTCCAAGGGTGGGGACCCCACCTGAGGGTGGTGGCCCGCACCAAGGGAGCGGCTCTGTCAGTGGGTCGTGACCCAGTGTGAGGGCGGCGGCCCGATGTAGGCGCGACGGCTCGACTTGGTCCGACATAGAGGTGTAACCCCCTTGGTCTCCTGGATTCTTAAACAGACCGAAGTCCATTTAGTTGGGGAGGTGGTGGCGCCACTTTGGTGTCACCAGGTTTCAACAAAACCCACCAGAGGCAGGGTTCGGCCTCCACCGCATCATCGATCATGGCTTCTATTCACTGGAGACGCGGCGGCCATGCCGCCTTCCTCCTCGCCATCATCATTTGTGCTGGATGCCACCTCCATTCACTGCAGCTGACGAGAAGTGACTGTCCTCTTACGGTGTGTCTCATCGAGATCACGGTCTTCGAAGGTGGTGTTAGGATAACAAGATAGCAGATGGTTCGGGTCGTGTTCGTTAGGAAAGTTCCCTACACTCTAGCTCGTATTTGGAAGGATATTAAGGGGTTGAAAAATCAAATGTATTAAACAACAAGATAAAAAAAATCAATATTCCCAGTAACAATCCTCCCACAAAGATGAATGAATCGGAGGTCAACCCATTAGTTGGTTAACCCACATTCTATGTGTAATTTCATGAATAGGGATGATGGAATCAAAAACACAGAAATGAAATAACCCACTACATTGAAAACCTATTGTAGAGCATCCACACTTAAAGGTGGGTGGGCATTCTTCATCCTCGTAACCAGTTCCCAATGAGGCCACTCGTACATTCCCTTCTGGTTTGTTGATCTATGTTTCCCATCACCGCCCACCGGGTCAGCTCCATCTTTTAAGGGTCTGGTGTCATGGAGCTCCTTCTACACTTCATTGTATGGTGAAGCTATGTTGGTACATCACCCCATTATCCATATATAAAAGATATGGGGAGGGTATGTAATGATGTTGATATTTAATGGTGTCACTTTAATTAGGAATCTTCTCAATTCCCTCCAATGTTATGGTTACTTATATTGGAGTTTCAAGCCATTTTTCTTCTTGACATGTCGCTGATGCCACCTTACTATTTGTCCGTTGTTGGAATAGAATAAAAATAAAACAATAAAGTTAATTTTTTAATTCAATTAAATAGATCAAAAAATTATCTTTTTCTTCGGACTGACAGTGGTCGATGTGAATCCTCCCTTATACGAATCTCGGCGCTTTAGATTAAACGTTTCCCTCCGATTTTTAATCCGATCAATGGATCAGAAGTTATAAAACACTGCATAAGCATTTACTAAATGTACCCCAAAAAAGTTTAGTAAATTATTAATTGTCACCCGTTAACCATGATAGTCGAGGATAGGATTTTCCTAAGTGAAAAACACAACAACGAACCCAATGGTACTCTTAGATTTCCTTTTTTGAGTTACCATTTATATTTTCTGGATTTCAAAATAATATAATTTTCACATAATTATTTTTTTTACAACCAAAAACTATCTTTCACTAGTGGCCCACACCGTCCAATGTTAGTATCTTACTAATGTGAGAATACCCTCAAAAGTTCAGAAGTGGTCTCAAATTTTTAATCCAAGTTTCCATTCGTGTGTTATAAGCATATGAAAAATAAAATAACTTTATTTAATTATTTTATTTACGGTTATGCCATTTTATGGTTTTCTCACAGGGGGGCCTTGCAGACTAAACATATATCATGCTTAGGGTAAACCCGTCATCCTGAGCGCAACGATGCCCTCTGATTTCTAATTCGGGAAACTGTTTAAGAGTTATTCCACAATTTAAAGAAAATCATTACGCGCAATAATTTAAGAATAATAAAACTTTGATGGTTCATTCATGGTACATCGGGCCTTGGAATCATGCGCTCTCATATTTCGCTGTCACAAAATAATTATATATAATTAAAAATAACAATACAAAAATTTTGGAACATTACATTTCCCTCACCATAGGGATTTATGTCCCAGAAAGCCAAATCATAGACTAATGATACAAATGGGGGTACTGAGCATGAATCTAAGCCTCATACTCCCATGTGCTCTCTTGGAGGTTCTCATGCTACCAGCGAACGCATACTAGAGGTATCGACCACCCATGAAGGACCCTCCCCTTGTAGATCATAAAACTCCACTGGGAACTCAGTTAAAGTAAAACCATCATCAAATTACATTCCACTATAGTTGATAATGTGTGATGGATAATTTACACATATTCATAGCTGCGACACATGTAAAACCTTATGCACTCGGTGCAATTGTGGGGAAAGATATAGACGGTACACCGCCTCTCCAACTATACTAATATTCAAGAAATATCCAACAATACTCAGATATAACATGCCACACTGGCCAAATCTCTGCAATCCTCATTGAGGTGAGACCCATAGGAAGACATGGTCTCCCTCCTCCTATCGGCATAAGACTTCGGTTGGCTCTCAGATGTTTTCAATTTCAAACAAGTGAGGCATCATGATACAAACTCATCCACTACGTCCTTCATCCTGGGCCATCAGTACTAACATTGGAGGTCTAGGTACATCTTCGTCACTCTAATATGTACCGTTAAAAGGGATTTATAGATCTGCATCAACAGCTTCTTCTGAAGCGTATCTAGTTCCATAGTGAATCCTCTGAAGAGGATGATGTTCCCCAAACATCAGAAAATACTTCAAGAGACTGTCCTATGTATATTTGAGCTCTTCGGGCCTCACAGTCAACATATTAAGCTATGCCTCCCTAACTCATATAAGGTGTGGGGGACTGACACTCATAGACTGGAGGTATGCTACTCTATCTCTATCCACAAATGATAACTACAAAGTGGCTAGCGGATCTATCACCTCACTTAGGAACTGCATACCGGACCTTCTACTCAGTGCATCTGCTACCACATTCCCCTTCCCATGAGTATAGACTATCTCAAAGTCATAGTCATGGAGGAACTATAGCCATTTTTGACCTCAATGGTTTTGGACCTTCTGTGAGAAGATACACCTGAGACACTTGGGATAAGTGTTAAATGTAAATATTTCACCCATCAAGTAGGGCCACCACATCTTCAGTTCAAAGACCACTATAGCTAACTCCAGTCATGGGTAGCATAGTTTTTCGTTTCATTCTCTATCTCATCTCCTGAAAGCTCTGCAGACACTTATCTGTCTATAGGAATGACTCCCCCTTCTTCATCAATGCTAACATGGGTGCCTCCACTCTAGATATTCATGGTTAAAAACTCCTGTTTTACACAACCAAATTTGATGTCCCTCTCCATTCGAGGAGGTAACCCTTGAAATATATTTTGAGAATATGTCCCATAACTCTACCACTCTTGTTGGTAATTGAAACCCAAATACTCTCGGTGCCAAAAGGGTAAGGTTGGTCGACTCAAGATGGATTGGTTGCACCCTCCTTTTCATGAGTTTATTATGTTCTTCATGGGTTATCAATTACTCCGAATGAGGAAAACCCCATTCCATCATTCTAGAGAAACCACTACATTTATTCCTAATACAGTCATTCTGAGTATGAACTCGAGAAGTCCAGTCCAAACCCAATCTAACGTCGTAAGGCCCTCACCCTGCCATAATGATGTTCTAACCAAAACTATCACATCATGTGTCAGATCACACCATCGGTGTATGTGTGATTATCAAGTATCTTCCAATTTTTTTTTCCAACGTGAGGGTCAAGTCAACAGTTTAACCAGAAACACATGGTCATGGAAAAGATTCATGGAAGTAAGGATTGATTGGTACATATTTCTATTAAAACAGTAGCTAGTTAGTGACACAGACCGTAACTTGGATCCTTCATAGAATCTTTTGATCACACTTCTTGACTGAATACAGCTACTCCAATGTCATTTCCTCCATCTCTCACAGGCCGGTTGGGACGACATTGGTGTTCTAGTTGTAACATGTCAAAATATACAAAACCTCAAGCTGCTCTCATAGCTCTGCTTTCACATCAGTAGCCCTATAGATTCATCATTCCTTAAAACTTTCTCTTCTTTAAACATTTAACATGCCCATGTCTCTGAGACAAGTGCACGTTTCCTGCTTTCCCAATATTAACATTCACTAACTGCATTTTCTCTGCCAAAGAACATTCAACCACTATAGTTCTCTCTATAACCCTATCATAAGTAGGAATGAAAAGTGGAATTGTGCTGGTTCGAATGTCCCTAAACACAACCCGATCGGAGGTTAGATCTCTAATGCATTGACCTTAAATTATTTATCGAATCCTTGGGATGGTCATTATGACTCAATGAATACTCAGATACTGACAAGTCGTCATACCGAAGCTGTTGAAGCTCTAATTAACTCTCATCCCTTAGCCCTTTATGGAAAGAGACCCCCCTTTTGAGGAATGTTCTAAATATTTTCTATTGAAAATTCATCTCATTGAATGATCAGGTTAACGTAAACCCATTAATCGTCCTTCTAAGCCTCATATAATGCTCTATACCAGGATCTCTATCTAATCGAATGGTGCCCTGGCTAGAAGGAAACTCGGCCACCTTCTCAAGACATTCCATAGCCGCCTGTGAGTTGGGATCACCTCGGAACCTGAGGGGTATCTGATGCTAAAACACAGGTATGACACTAAGCCTACATGATTCTCTGACTGGTACCACTGGTTTTATCTCCTAACCAATTGTCTGTGATATAGATGACACACTACCCGAAGGTACTATCTCAGACAACAGTCCACGTACCGAACCCTCATCACTATACAGACCATCCACATGGTCACTCACTGTAAAAGAATAGTAAATAAGATCACCATATTCCCTACTAGTGTCTCACCTAGGTAGAAAAATCAATCCACAGTCTCCATCCACTCATCATCCGCTTGCGGGTCCATCTCACCACCGAACGTCGAAAGACACTGCCGCTGAAACTCATGCAACATGCTCAGTCAGCATGCGACCTCTACTGGTGGGGCTGGTGGAAACGGTTGTCCAATGAGAAGTGTTGATGTTGGTACACTACCCAAATGTGCCAATGCCATAAGAGGGCCTGTTACTGAGGCATCTTCCCTCAGTGGGATGTCATTTCATACTCGATCATCATACATGGGTGGATGACAATGTGGTGGCATCCTGAAAGGAAAAGGTGTTCCACGTTTATTATAGTTGACCTGACGAGCGGACTCCAACGTATTCAGAAGAAATTTTTTCAAAAACATAGGAAATTAGTGTTTTCGTGCACAATGTCAGAAATAAAAACACAAGGTCCTTGTGTATGGACATGTCGGTCGTCGCACAAACACTGGATTCTAAAAACTGGAGACCACACTCATAACATATAACACTATTGCGACATTGAAAAGATCATAGTACTAGTTTTTCAGTAGAACACTACTCATATTATAACACTTTTTCATGACCTATTCCCGGGGCATGTGTCGTGACTACCCCCAGCCCGCCAAAAATAGGCCAGGGGATAGTGACTAACACCGAATGGCGTATTCCAATAAATAAGAAAGCGACATATTTAACCTATAAAAACACAAGGTAATATAACACAACAAGAAGAAACTCTATAGTAAACTGCTGTAGTAAAACTGTACTAATTGTAAAGGGGCCGGAATACAAGCCTGACCAGAAAAGTACAAGTACAACTAAAAATAAAAATATAGCAGAAAGGTGAAGAGTAGCTCATGGATCATCCATCGTGGATCCTACCCTAAGGGTAGTTGTAGATCGCCTCCACAGTACACCATGTCAGCCCGTCTCCACCGCATCACATCATGAAAAATTCCCACCTCTGTGCACCATCTAGTCCTGGGTCTCTCAGCCTTGATCCATGTTGTATGTCATCTTCCAAAGATGAAAAAAGGCACGGGTGAAGCCTTTGTAGTGATGAGTATAACGATACTTAGTAGGGACCCCGAAAAAACCATTGGTGTCCTAGAATTCCACAAAGTTATAACACCAGGTAACACCCCGAAGGAAAAGTACCACCTAGGTAATGTACCTGATAGCATAACCTTAATCACAAACCTAATGTAAGTACAACTCATACCATTATTTATTCTCGAGGAAGTTACAAGTAATATTCCAAGTCACATCATCGAACGTATCAAGAGCTGGAGACCTCCTCTATTGAGTACTGAAGTCCTGCCGCGTCACACATAGGAGTTTCTCACTATCCTTGAACTATTGAGGTCCTACTCCCATATGAGTACCATGGGTCTGCTGGGTCACATAGATTCATCCCTCCCCAACGCGGTCATCTAAGGTAGTCCTCCACATCGCTAACCACAACCGCTTCCCACTAAGTCCCTCCAGGTCACACAAAACTAAAAACCCCATTGTGGTCTACTAAGGTACTCCTCCTCATCTCGTACTGTAGCCGTCTAATCACTCTGAGTCGAAAAGTCAGTAGTCTTCATGTCTCAGCCAGTTGCAGGGTTCCAAACATAGTGTGCTTGGGAGAACCTCTCCTCCAGCCATCAATCATATTTCAACCAGAGCATAGTTTCCCATGAAGTAACTCTAGGATAGGTCATGTCATATTGTTTCCAACATAATAGATAGAGTTTCAATCAGACGCCCTATCTGTACTTTATTGAAATTTCATTATCGAGTGCCAAGTTGGATTCAGGTGTTATCCAACCAAGCAAAACTCCATGTTTTTTAGAAACTCTAATGTAGAGGGAAAGTGGTCCATCTCACTCAATGGGTCCCAACTCCATTGATGGTACATAAAACAGGCATCCAGTTCTCAAGATAAGGTCCTTTGAGTGTTTCTGGTCCTAGTGAGGCCCGGGTCTAGTCAGACCTGGCTGGACCGACTCGGCCAGACATCGTCTTGGATGGGCCAAGGGGGACTCAGCCCGTTGTATCGAATTTCTGGTCTGGATCGCAAGAGAGGCGGCCCGCAAGGGGGCCTTTGCCCGAATAGGTCGGCCTGCAAAGAGGTGGCCCGACCCCTTTGGGGCGGTGGCCTGCTGGGGAGGCAGCCCAGTCTGAGGGCGGTGTCATGGTCCATTGGTGACGGCCCACTAGGGCAGCAGCCTGGTCTGCAGGTCGCATTCTAGCTAGAGGGAGGCGACTCGGCCCGATGGCGGTGGCCCGCTCTGAGGGCGGCAACCTAGTCTGAGGGTAGTGACCTGATGTTAGGGCAGCGACCCGACTTCAGGGAAGTGGCCTGGCTCAGTCTGACCAAGGGGGTGTAACACCCTAGTCCCTTGGATTCCCGAACGGCCCGAAGGATATTCGGTTGGCGAAGCAGTGGAGATGCGTGGGCACCGCTTGGTTGCTGCAGAATGCACCAGAGGTAGGTTCGACCTCTATTGCAGCTTCGTCCATAGCTTCTTTACACTAGAGGGATGGTGGTCATGAATCCTTCCTCCCTACGGGAGGTTTTCATTCCATGCTCATGCTTTGTTTATGGTGGCAGATGATCTTCCACCTTCATCTTGCGGTGTGTGTCGACATGCTCGTGGTCTTCCATAGTGGCGCAAGGATAACAAGATAGTAGAGGATTCATGCCGGGTTTGTTAAGATCATGCCATCCATGTTAGCTCATATTAAGGAGGATATTAAGGGGATGAATAATCAATTGAATTAAAAAATAAGATAAAACCCACTATGATTCACCGCAAAACAATCCTACCTCAAAGGAAAATGAATCGTGGGTCAACCCGTTAGTCGATGGACCCCTGTTCTTTGGTTTATTTCATGAACATGGACCATGGAATAAAAAAATCACAAACGAAATAACCCCCTACCTCGAAAACATGTTAGAGAGTGTATGCGCTTGATGGTGGGTCGATATTCTTCGTCCCCGTACTTGGATCCCAATGACACCACTCTTATGTCACCTTCCAGTTCATGGCTCGTTGTCACCCATCACCTCCCACTGAGATGGCTCCATATTCTAAGTGTCTGACATTGTGGTTCTCTTTCAACACTTTGTTGCTTGGAAAAGCAATGCCAGTACATCCACCCAAACATCATATATATAGGAGAGGGGGAGGGTGAGCAATAAAGTTGGTATTTAATTGTGTCTCTTAAATTAAGAATATTTCTAAATTCCCCCATCATTTCAATTTCATACAATGGATGGTCAAGACATTTATTGGTGTGAAACGTCATCAGTCCCACCTTAACTATTATCCATTATAAGAATTGAATAAAAATAAAATAATAATGTTATTTTTTTATTCGGTCAAAAAGTTCCAAAAAGTAACTTTTTCTCTGGTCCTACTACGGTCAATGTGATGCCTCCCTTATGTGAATCTCGGTGATGCGGATTCAATGGATCCCTCGTATTTTTAATGTAAGAAAAGGTTCAATAGTTATAAAACACCCCTTGTGCGTTTACAAAAAGTACACAAAAAATGTTCAGTAAAATATTTACGGCCACCCTCTACACGCACTGGTCGAGGTTAGGCACTTAAAATGTGAAACACACACCAAATAACCCAACACTACTATCATATTTCTAATCCGAGTGACCGTTTATATGTTATAGATTTTACAATAAAATAATTTTCACTTAATTATTTTATTTACGGCCAAAAATCAACTTTAACTTGTGGCCCACAATGACCAATGTTAGTATCTACCTAAAGAGAGAATACTCTCATGAGTTCAGCGGTGGTCTCATATTTTTAATCAGAGTTACCATTCCTTTGTTATAAGCAATTGAAAAATAAAATAACTTTATTTAATTATTTTCTTTATGGTTATTCAATTTTCGGGATTTCATACATGAGGCCCTCACTGACTAAACATAAGTCACACCGATGGGTAAACACGTCATCCAGACCAAATGATGCCCTCATATTTCTGATCTAGGTATCCATTTAATAGTTATTCCACTTTTTCAGGAAAACATCTTACGTTTTCTAATTATAGCATAATAAAACGTAGACGAATCATTATGAGCACTCTAGGTCTTGAAATCATCTGCAATCAAATTTTATAGTCTCCAAATAATTCCAAATAGTTAAAAATAATATTTTACTGAAATATAGTGACATTACACAATAATACATTGGTCTAATTTCTACCATTATGGGAGCCAATTTGAAGGGAAAATGTGCATTTATGGAATTTCGGCATTTTGCGATGGGTCCGTCGAAAAAATACTACTTGTGACAGGAAGTGAGCTCATCCTAAAAAGATGTCCGACTAAATACATTATATATACAAGAACCTTTCATGATGGGCCCACCAAAAAAGTATTTTTTATGGTACACCCGCTCATCGCAAATAGCATATATGTTATAAACATTCATTGATGGCCAGTCGCTACAACGTTACTGCGATGGAAAAGCAACCCGTAGAAAAAACTTTCAGAATATATATATATATATATATATATATATATATATATATATTCTATTTGCGATAGGACCCCCATCACAAAAGTTCCTATCACAAATACTTAATAATATAAAAAAATAATATAATTATGATTATTGAAAAAATAATATCAATATTATTAAAAAATAAAAAAATATTAAAATTAACAATATTTGGAAATACTTAATAAAATAAAGAAATCGAATTATAATTAATGAATAAAATTATATTAATATTATAACAAAAATAAGAAAATAAAAAATATTAAAATTCTAAATATTAGGAAAAAAATATAAATAATCGTAAAATATTATTATTATTATTATTAGTAAAGTAAAAAAATTAAAAAAATATATATTTATAAATAATTATTACTAATTATTAATAATTATAATAATTATTAATAATTATTACCAATTATTCTTATTTATTTCTATTTATTAGTATTTATTATTATTTATTACTAAATATTACTTTTTAATACAATTTATTATTATTTATTACTTATTATTACTAATTTTACAAATTATTACTACTTATTTGTAATTATTTCTAATTATGACTCTTAATTACTATTAATTACTACTCATTGCTAATTATTACTAATTATTTCAATTTATTACTATTTATTACTACTTATTAGTATTTATTACTATTTATTAGTATTTATTAATATTTATTAATATTTATTTCTATTTATTAATATGTATTACTATTTATTACTATTTATTACTATTTATTACTATTTATTACTAATTATTAGTAATTATTAGAAATTATTACTATTTCTTACCAATTATTACGAATTATTACTCATTATTACAAATTATTACTATATATTACTAATTATTAATATTTATTACAAATTATTAATAATTAATACTAATTTTCACTAATAATTACTAGTTATTACTAACAATTAGTAAGTATTACTAATTATAACTAATAATTTCTAATTATTACTAACTATTTCGAATAATTACTAATTATTAATAATTGTTACTAAATATTACTAATTATTAGTACTCATTACTATTTATTACAAATGATTAATATTATTTACTATTTATTAGTATTTGTTAGTATTTATTACTGTTTATTAGTATTTATTTCAATTTATTACTATTTATTTATATTTATTACAATTTTTTTATTTATCAGTATTAATTACTATTTATTACTATTAATTAGTATTTATTAGTATTTATTTTTATTTATTACATTCTATTAGTATGTATTACTTATTATTACTATTTATTCCTTAATTTCACTATTTATTAGTTTTTATTACACTTTATTAGTATTTATTACTCATTATTAGTATTTGTTAATACTTATTAGTAATTATTACAATTTATTTATATTTATTACTACTTATTAGTATTTATTACTAATTAATACCATTTATTACTATTTATTACTATTTTGTAGAATTTATTAGTATTTATTAGTATTTATTAGTATTTATTACAATTTATTAGTATTTTTTAGTAATTATAACAAATTAAAACTTTTGATACTAATTGTTAATATTTATTTCTATTTTTTCTAATTACTACTATTTATATATAATTATTACTAAATTATGTTCATTACTTTTAATTACTGCAATATACAGCTACTAATTACTAATAACCGCTACTTATTTATATACGATAGAAATTATCGTTAATAATTATTAATTATTACTAATTACTAAGAATTAGTACTAATAATTTAATTTCATTATTACAAATAAATATTTATTACAAAACAGTTTAAATCAAACTTAATTACCAATAATCATCCATAAATAAAAATTATATAAGGAAATGATATAATTAATAAGTTAAATAAAACCTAAATAACATTAAACAAGATCTATTATAATTTTAGGCGGCTTCACAAGTTATTTGTTAAAAAACTAGCTCTTAATATTTATCGCTCTAAAATTAGAGTTTACAGAAGCAAAGGAAGAAGGAATTCATGAGGAGAGAAGAAAACAGAGAAGGTGTATTTATAGGTTAGATTATTTGTGACGAGACTGTTAGCGACGAGATTCCCATCCCTAATTGGACTTTTTGCGATGAGACCCCTCACAAATACCTACAACCGCAATAATTACAGTCGATGGTTAAAAGGTTATTTGCGACGTAGGCCAACCCAAAAAGTAAGTTGTGGACACAATATTTGTGATGTGACAACAACCCGTCACAAATTGGTTTTTTCAGCCAACGGTTATTTGCGATGGGTCGAATCGCAAACACCCTCCTTGGGTCAAACTAGTTGTGACAGGGGATCCCCCCTTAGAACTAGGTCATTCCTCCTCAGTGCATTTACGACGACCGGTGCCTACCCATCGCAAATAACCCTTCGTGGGGTTTGGCGCGCAAACCGCACCAATCTTTGCACAAGTTTTTGCTTTGGTGTGACCATTCCCATCACAAATAATTGGTTACTTGTGAGTGGATGACCATCCCGTCTCAAATAACCTTTTCGATAGACTATTTTCAAAAGGATTTATTCTTTTCGCAAATAACGGCTTTTCCCGTAGTGGTGTTTAGATTTCACAATTCAAAAAGATACATGAATGTCACCCCTCATCCAATATACATTGGAAATTGACCATCCAACTTAATCACACCTCCAATTCCATTATTTCCCACCCATAATATTCTCAAATAATCTGCAAATATTCCTCCATAAATAAAATAATCCACCCTTTCAGTAGAATCCCATCCATGTAATCCATTTTGTGGTAAACATAGACAAGTTACCTAAAGAAGAGGTGGCATCCTTCCCCATGATCCATTATTTTTTTAATTATACACCTATTCAACTATAATTATTCAATTATTATATAAAAATCAATTAATCATAAATATATTATAAGTTTTTTTCTATTTTTTATCCCAAACTGAAAAATAATTCTCTCTAATGGTTAATGAACATACCATTTGTGTGTGTGGTGAATTGCCACCTCACGGAATGAGGTTGTTAATTTTTCATTTACCACCTCTCATGGTTGGTAATTATGATAAATAATCTATTTAGGGGAAATATATTATATTTATGATATATTTATTCTTCTATAAATATTATATAATACATACATACATAAATTCCGTCAATTTTTTTAAAATATTTTAGCATTGTTTGTCAATGAGAGGAATAATACTTCATCAAAGTGACTTGATTCGTTCAAACTCTATAGGGATTTTATTAAGTATGTATTTATTAAAAATATATGATATATAATAAATTTTTATTATTTTTTAATGATATTTTATATATACATATATTTCATTTATATTATTTAAATATGATAATAAAATGGTAACGACATTCATAGATATGTAATTAAAATGGATTTGTTAATAATCGGGAAATATATAGTCATAATATAATAATATATTGAATCAGTTAAAGTAATATGGTTCCATGGTGAATTTATAAAAATTTTATAATTATTATACTTGAGGTTTGAACATGTTCAATCAAATTCAATACTTTAGGTATGGGGATTTAAATTATCCCATTTATTCTTATGAAATTTATTTTTTATTAACCAGTCAACTATTTTGTGTGGTGTATGTACTACCCATGAATATATTCTACAGTTTGTATATTTAAATTTATGGTTATTTATGTATCTATATCATGATATAACTTTCATGTGGTTTTTTAGATGTTACTGATTCTGTAAAGTGATTTGGTCTCAATTTTCCTTCTTTGAAACACATGAAATTAATTTAAAAAAACATGTCTTTAGAAATATTTTGAAAAATTATTTTAACTATATTATTTTAATATCTTTTTAAATGACAAATTAATTTTCAAATTTGTTATGGTATCCAAGGTAATGAATATGTGTTTAAGTATAAAAAATAAATGAGATTATTTTTTTGGTAAACTTTTTAGATCATTCACCTTGTTAAGAGATTTTGTTCCATGTTTCTGAAGAAACAAAACTATTTTAGCCCAAACATATTTATTTTTTGTAATTTCATGAATATTCATATAAAAGTATGTAATATTGATGTTGTTTAAGCCTTGGTAACTATAACTATCTTGGTGGAGGTGAGAATTTCATTATAGTCCGGATATATGATCGAATTTATATTATGCCTCAAGAAATTTTGTTTCACATATATTCCTTATAAGCATAAAAAAACTATGAAAATCGAAAATAAATTATTGGGTCCATAAGTGACCTCATCATAAGAGGGTGCCAAATTTTTACCAAATGATGGTATTGCAGTGAAAAATGTTTCCCCCGACAAAACTATGAAAAACGTGTTCCCAGAATTGATCAAGAATGTTGATTGTATGAAATCATAAAATTATTAACCTACCAACTGATAATCCTTCATACCTATTATTATAATAACTTCACCTCATATATCATTTGTTCTAGAAAATTGTTCTTCAGAATTTGACGAACCGAGTTGACAAATGTGATGGTTGGATCGATAATATACTCAAAGAATAATGGTAAGATGAGTCACTCACCTAGTAATATTGTCTCAGAATATAATCATTTTTTGAGATTAGTCTTGACTCATGGACCGAATATCCTGATAATTCATTAAAAAAATGTTGATAAAATTGTGTTGTATATATTTCGACTCGAATCTCAAAGGGGACTTTCGAGGGATTAAAGGACTGACAAAGTCATCTTATGTATATGTTTAAAACCCTTTACTTCATGATATTAGACTATACATCACTCACTTACTGATGTAAGGGAAGTGATATCTGAAATAGAGAATAGGGGGACCATTTAAAAAATGTTAGAAACAAAATATCCTTCATATTCTATAAACATCAGTCAGATGATGCCTGGAATGAGGATTCCCAACATTTGGGGGTGGTAACAGATTTAAAAATGTGATATACACTGGGAATGATGATTTTGTCCAACAAAGGTCTGAAATAAATCATATTTAGTTATAGGTATCTCAGTTGCTATTTTCATTTAAACCCATAGATAAAATGTTGTTGGAAAAATATTAGATCTTTAACCCTGTGGATATTTTTAGGATTTTTTTGTTGCAAGGGTGAAAAAATTATATCATATTTCTGTGGTAGAAACTGAAACCAAGGAATAGTATCAAAAATATATATCATTGTGGGAGAAGAATTTAGTGGAGAATAGGTAATCCTTGGAGAATGTGTTTTATAGGGAATTTATATTTTGAGGATTATTTATTTAGAATTACTATGATAGACTCTAGGATGTACATATTCATCCATACTTCTCTAATTAATTATGAATAAATCATCCAACAATTACATTTTTTTTCATGCAATCATTTATTCACAATGTGAATTTTATTTCATAGACATACATCAAATAGATCACCAAAAACGAACTTGAATTTTATAATAACATGTAATCCCAAACAACGAATGGATAATTTGGGTAAATATATCTAGAAGAGAGAGTGTTATAATTTTTTCATTATTCATTACACATAAACAACGAATCATGATTTTTTCTATGTATGATATGGATCCCTACATATTTATTATATTTTTTAGAACATCCAACCTCTTTCTTATGATTCGTGTGGTTAAATAAGAGTGGGTTTGGACATGGATTTCACTCAAGAGTCCCTTTATAGGGCATCACCATAAATGTTACATTCCCAATAAATATTATTTCTCATTTTCAAAGATATTCAAATTTATATTGATATAATATAGAGTGTCCCACGATATAGGTAATATATTATGGGAACTATCTATTCATTTTGGTACATTTTGTTTCAAAATTTAATTCTATCATCTTCCATATGATGTTACTACTAAGAGGGGAATTTTATTCCTTGTTCAGAGAATAATAACACCTGAATTTTTTTAACTATATCTGAGAAACCCTTGATGGTCAGGTTTTATATCTACAACATTATGGATAGATCAGTGTTTTCTATGACTATGTTGTATTCTACTACAATGATACATTAATCATTATGTAGTGAAAAAGAGTAGAGAAAATTTACATTGTCTAGCAGAACAAATACAATCAATAGAAAAATATTATTGATATTTGGGGTTTCCATCCACCATCGAATAATGTGTAAGGGTGAACAACAATGAATATCTATAACATTATGGGAGATTTATTTTTATAAAAACCCACTTTATCATGAAATGTGTTTTCTATTAGAATGATTTCCATTATTGGATTCTCTACAAGTAAATCAACCAAGGTATTTACATTATCATCCATCATTGAAATGATCTAGAATAAATAATATTGTAGTATAATAACCTATTAGGATTGAAATATATCCAATATAAGGAGGAAAATAATGTTCTTGTGCATGTAAAAACTAGAGACAAAATGGACTTCATAATGATTTATTTAACACCACATCATCTAAACTGAAATGATTAGTGGATGTATTTCTTCTCAATATTAGAATAAAATTTCATAACACATATAATCATTAGAATGAAATTGTATAGGCTATTTTCATTTCCGAAAAGGTTTTTCTTAATGAGGAGTGAAAAAAGTGACCATTCAATGGTGACCACATATTTGATAACTGGTTTCCATTATACATTCAGAATCAATACCGGTGGGTGTAGTAGTTACTACATGAGATACAACAAATATTTTTGGGAGTCATTAT
This sequence comes from Viscum album, assembly GCA_963277665.1. Lineage (NCBI taxonomy): Eukaryota > Viridiplantae > Streptophyta > Magnoliopsida > Santalales > Viscaceae > Viscum > Viscum album. Next base: position 194,596,286 of record OY728121.1, on the reverse strand, counting down.
CCCACCAGTATGTGATTGCAGTCTTCATATGCATCTTTATATGGAGGTCTATTCATTCTTGGATTGCAATGAATTGATGAATATAATTAATGTTCCCATGGATACCCCTAATCTCATTATGATTCTAAAGAACATTAATTTTTATGATTTATGTATTATTTAATGGATTAACCTCAATGAAAAATTGGAATTCCATAAGGGTAAGTAATTTACATTAATGAACTATGTTGTCATAAAATAGAGTATTCTCCATAAAACTATTATTCTACATAGTTTTGTATATTCATTGGTGTAATATGAGGTGATCATATCCCCATCAATATTTAAACTAATTTTCATCGACGAAACATTCATTGGTACGTCCTACTAATGGTATAATGGTATAATTTTTGGAACATTAAAAATTAGATCAAGAATTATGTTATAAAAATTCCATGACCAGATCAACAATAGGGACGATATTTATCCAATTGTACCCTGAGTACTCATCCATGGAGGAAAGCGCATGAAAACATGTTGTTGTGTCAATAAAGAGTTATATTTACAATAATGGAACATCCACTATCAGTAAGTATCAATTAAGGTATCTAAAATACATATATAAAATGATCCTCAAATTATATATGTTGAAAAATTTTATGTTGGTGATCTATTCTAGGTAACTCACATCCATGAATATTTTGTCTTTGATCAATGTATCCTCATTTATTTCTAAGTCAGTGACCTAAGTGTTGTAAAATCTCAAGAATACATATTTTAATCCTTTATTATCATTGATAAATACAATATGTTGAGTAAAAAACTAGTGTTTATACTTGACATTTCATTATTATTTGATGTTATCATTTTTCAATGAATATTTACAAATTTAATGGAAAACTATTTTTCCTTGACATACATGGATTTATAAACCCATGTGTTTCGTGGGTCATCTTCTCTTCCAATATTATCTATCATGATATCATTGATGGTGGTGGATATTATATCCTCAAATGTAGGAGGGGAGTTACAGAGGTTATCATACTCATAATAATTTCCTGTGTTCATAGAGGTATTTTCATAAAAGGGGGGATATAGGTAAATCTAATAAAATATCAAGAAAACGTAATCTATGAGAGGATACATTGACATTAGAACATCCATAGTCAATAAAGAGTGTTTTTTTGGGAATTTGTTTTATTATTTCAAACAGCCGCTATTGTATGGAATGGAATGGAAATATTATGATTTACAGAATACCTTCAAGGGCATCATTGATATCCACAAATATCGGAATAGAATTATCAAATCATTATAGAGAATTAGTCTGCATTTCCTTTGAAATATACATTTTAACTAAAATGTTTTAAATTTTATAAATATAATATCGTGATGTTTTTGGTTTCAATTAGCATGTTGTGATTAAATCTACTACTGTTTTCATCTTTATATGAAATACATAGTCACTGACTACCATGGTATAGGAATTCTCAATGGTGGTTCCAAATTTATTGGGATCGGAAATCCATATATCAAAATCCTATATTTTTTTGTATCGCCCTCCCCCCTCGCCTGCTTATATCATCAGTCATCAATTTATATATTTTATAAGACTCCTAGTTGGTTTTGTCAACTTTTATTATTATTTCCTTCCATTCAATTGGGTATCTGAATATTTAAATAAATATTGATTATACATCAATATAAGGCCCCAGCCTTAAACCATACTTAAAATTGAATTAAATGAATAATTCACATTGAGGATCATTTCAGGTTTAGAGTTTTAGAGAATTAGGACATAACTATTACATCTCAACAGATTACAAAGTAGTCTCTTCTACTAAATTTCCATAAAATAAAAAATTCTTAAAAAGAAACATGTCTAGTTTCATTTTTTAGGTAGCATGACTTTCCCTTGATCCCATCCTTGACCCTATTCCATGCTAAGTCCTGTGAAACCCATTTCAAAAACTTGTGATGAGCATAAAAACACAGTAAGGGATACACAAAGAATAAAAACTGTTAGTTTATCAAAACAAAAAGTAAACCATGTATACTTTATCAAGGTAATACTTTTCACCTTTATGAAGTAGTAATAACTATTCATGAATTATATATCATTACTTACCTTTTTGTAACCAAAGTATTACCATAAAACCCATATAAAGAACACATAACGTATATAAAGGTAACTTGGGACATAAATATACTTAAGTGGAATAACCATACGGTCGACTCCCACACATATCACATAATGGAATAGCCATACGGCCAATTTCCATACATACATAATGGAATAGCCATACGGCCGACTTCCATACCCAATGCATTGGAGGTTATAATGTAACCACCCATCCTGGTATTCACTGCACCACCCTTCATATGGTTTATAACGTAACCACCCGTTAAAATGTCCAAGTACCAATATAAAATCATAAAACATAAAACCAATATAAAGGAATGACAACATTTCCACATTTCAATCACAATATATCATAAATATATTGACATAATAGAATCCTTTATCAAAACCATTTTGAATACCAAAATACATAAATGATTATATGGTATTTATTTTATTCTAAAAACATTACGGCTTGTTGAGGAAGCCAAAGACCAAATAATACTCGTGGTGGCGGAAAAGGTCATTGTCACCGCGTACGTTTAAAGAAACATTCCTTTTTTTTGTTTTGTAAAAAGCTTCGTAGAAAAAGATTCCTTTTGTATAAAAGTAAAAGTCAAAGGGGTTTATACACCGTATAAAAGAAAATTGTGTATAAAACGAAATATGCCTCAATGAAAGAAGATCGAGACGAAGTCCCTTACCTCGGGTCCGACTTGACTCGATTGTTCTTTAACGTCCTAAATAATAAACATGAGTTAATTTATACTTGATTAAGAACCTTTTTAGAGTTAATTATTCCTTTTATATCCCTTATTTCCATGTTATAAACATTATGTAACCAGTTAAGTTAATAATGTTTGTTTTGTCGATATTTGGTTCTTAAGTCGAAAGTGGACTTCTTACAATTACATGTTGTTCGTGTGGTCAAAGGTTCTTTATATCCAGAATGACATTCCTGATTTGGATATCATATATATCATATATATCCAGCATATACATGTATTTATAATATTACATAATCATTTAGAGGTAAGAAATGAAATGCACCGTTCATGGAGATGGTAAGCCGTACGTACGCATGAACGCTACTTTCATTTCTTTCTCATATTTATGGAATTAAAATTAAATGAGAGGTATGTATATTTTAATTCCAGAATTATATTAATAATTTAGATGTTTCATTAATTATATATATCCATTATATAAATATACTTTTAATAGTACATTACATTTTGGGATAAGAAATGAAATGCACCGTTCATAGAGACGGTAAGTCGTACGTACGCATGAACGCTACTTTCATTTCTATCTCATAATTCAATGGAAATAAATTATAATGATATAGAGGTATATTATAATTCCAGTATAACATCATATATAATAACTTTAAATCCATCCTTTACACGTCCCACATATGGCATTAACGAATCACATCGCTTTGAGGGGGCGGTAGTCCGCACATCCTTAAATGAAGATATCGTGATTACCCACAATGGAAACCATAAAGGTATGCCCAAAATGAAAAATACAGAAGCTTAAAGAAAAAAATAAACATATTATATATCATATATAAAAATAGTGACATCATAATGGCCACCTTTGAAGGTGTTAAATGAGTATTGAACAATCATCGTTTCGGGAGGCAGAATTTCTCCATCCACAGAAACCGTATGTTCTTTAAACATTTGACGTAGTTGTGTGAGAGTGTAGCTCGAATAAATCTTATAACAACATCCTAGTATATTTAAGATAATGTTGTTGTTACAAAAGAAGTAAATAAAAAGAGTTTAGGGGGTTGGAGAAACAAAATAAAACAAATGAACAAGAGAGAATGAATTACCTTTAAAAGTGTAACTCCTTTTGATTTGAGCCTAAAGGCTTCCATTGAAAGGATTTTACCCAAAGGGAATCCTCTAGGATGAGGAAATGGAGGTTTATAGAGTAAATGGGAAGGGTTTGGCCGAGCCAAAGTCTTGAGGATTGTGTGAAATGAGGTAGAGGTGGGGGCCTTTTATAAGAGGAGAGGAGGGGCACTTTTGGAAAGTAAAGAAATATTACTTTATTTGAAAATGTGTTTCGGTTTTAAAAGGTCCCACATAGATAGAATTCGAGGATAAGGTGATAAGGGTTCTAAATCCACTCATCCAATTGGTTTTGGACAAGTGTAGTTCATAGATGTTACATTATCTTTCCATTTTATTTAAATCGTTAAATAATGATGTCATTGCTGCATCATTATTATGTCATAAATAATTTAATTTATTTAATGTCTAAAAATTACAAAACAAATACTATGATGTAGGAAATCTTTTTATCTTTCCAATGACTATTTATAATCAAAAATATGAGCTTTATAACCCCATGTAATAATTGTTTTTTTAAACATATTATGTTTGTGTCATTTTTACTTTTAGATTAAATAAAAAGTTATTTATGTCATTTCCCAACCAAAGTGTCTCCATGGGGTCCCCAAGTTGACCCATGGATTTTAGTGGTCGGCCATGACACAACCAATAAGGTTGGGACATGTGCCTAGGTCATTTCATATTATTAAAGCATTATTTATACCTTAAACTACCATAATTACCACTAATTGCGATTAAGAACTTAATAAGTTACTATTCACCAAAAAATTATTATAATCTCATTGAACCACATTTTACTTCTTAATGAAAACCATGTATGTCAGATTTTTGAAATTCAAAACACAATGATGGAAAAATTTCATTTAAACGGAAAATCAATTTTTATAAGTACCACTAAGTGGTTTCACTATTCATCAAAAATTGAAGTTTTTCAGAAAATTACCAAAAATTCACCCTAAGCTATATTTGATATTAAGAATTAAAAAATGAATTATATTTTACAAAATTAAAAACATATAAGTCACATTAATTAATTTAATAATTAATTCCCTCTGTCAGAGCAAATAGCGTGTTTTTATGAAACAATAAGTATCAAAAGATTGACACTAGTTTAAGTACCATTTCAAAGTGAAAATAATTCCAATGACCACTATTGGATTTAATGGTAAAAATATTTTCTAATTTCACTTTAAAACCAATTCAAAAGATAATCTAATCATATAAATAAATTAGATTAAAAAGTGGTTTTGAATTAAAATACAACATTTTACACTATTCATAAAAAATGAACTTTATCAGAAAGGTTCCAAAAATTTACACAAAGTAAATTTTGATGTCCCGATTCTAAAGAAGAGTTATATTTGGTCCAATAGAATTTATAAGATTGATAAAAACTATATTTAATGACGGTTCTCCATCAAAAGGTGATAAGTGGACCTTTCGTGAAAATTAGGGTATAAATGCCTAAAATTGAACTCTTTCCGTATTTTAAGCCTTTATCTTTTATTGGGTAAATGTAAAAACATTTAAAAACATATATAATCATATTTTAGTTATTTCTATCCATTCCCACCAGTACAACAACTACTCGTTAACTAACATTTAAAATAATATTATTTTATTACTTGTGTGCAACATAAGTTTTCAAAGAAACTCATCGTTGTGTATCGAGTACGCTATCGAACGTAGAAACCCCTTTTAATTAAAACTAATATTTAATTCGTAAATATTAATAAATATGAAAATTATTTATTCTTTAATTACCTGGGGTGTTACAATCAAGATGTATATTGAGTCATGTTCTACCATGAAAGGTATTTTTATTTTGTGTATTTCAATACAAACACAGACATAGGCATTGAAAAGATATCACCAAACATCTTAATGACCATTGTTTTATTGAGATGCATTTTCTCTCGCCTGTCACATGTTTAAATAGTTTTCATCATTGTAGATAAATCAAAATTTATATATCTCAAACACCTAATCACTGAAACTATGATGATGTTTACCTAGAACCATTATAAAATACATCCCTTTAAAAGTAAACATAATCATGTTTTCTTGAAATTGACTATGTCCTATAATATCTCTAGATAGCATCTTTTTAATTATATTTTATGAATGAGATGGTTGTATGACATTTTGATATCATTTTATCCAATTAATAAACCTTGGCATCAGTTACATATATATAAACCAACAATGGTATCAAGAGGGCCTTAATGAGTTCCTCGGTGTGATCTTTTGAAATACAAATAGAATTAACGATTGAGTTTTTTCCATGAATGAACTATAGATATTTTAAAATTTCATACATTGGGACAAAAGGTTTATGATGCACTTGGGGGGTTGTCTCCTTATTAAATGTATCCTGAGGTGATTTGTTTGATGCCAATGATATTGGATCTTCATAATCAATAGGGTCACCTTTTTTGTTGTGTATGACACTATGGCCTTCCACTTTGTCATGGATAATTGATAATAAAACATCCACCATCATTTCTTGTATAATGATAGGTCTTGGATGACCGTATAAGGTCTTTATAATATCTCCATGATTATTTTGGTCTTGATGAAGTTATATCCCAAAAAAATAAGCTATATATATATATAACATCCATGAGGATGTCATCAGAAAATTGGGTTTTTCCATGACACATCAAATATAGTATCCTCATATTCAGTGTCCCCAGCCTATAGTAACCCTATATGGTATTTGAATCATGTAATTGAAAGAATATACATCATTAGAGAAGTTAAATATTATGTGAACTATGTTAATAGATCCAAAAATGATATCTTCATCTATTTATGGGTATGTTTGGTGGGGAGGTTCTCATTCTCTCTATTTAGAAGAATGAAATATATAAGACTCATAACATATCTAGGATTTGGATATGACTATTTATCATTAGTATTTTTTATGACTGGTAATGGAGTATACCTCAAAAAGTTATATTCAATAATCCCACTATAAGTAGTGGGGTCAGAAATGGATTGTAAAGATACATTTTTTGGCTAAAAGATATTTTTTAATTTTATTTTGAAAAATTTCTTAATCAATCATTATTCGTTTCCTAGATAAAATTTATTTCCATTCACTCTTATATTATTTTATAGTGAATGTTACTTAAGACAAAAATTTCTATGATTTCTCCAATATCACCTATGTAGAATCTACCATACTCTAGAGGATGATGTTAATGTCAAAGGATTCAATGATGGTGTGGCATAGTCACCTATCGAAAGGGAAGTAGTTAGGATGGGTTGTGTGTTGGAACTCATTTTCTGTTATTGGTTTAGATAGGTTGAGTAGGTTATTGTTCATGGATTCCATGATATAAAAATGATCTATATCATTTCCGAATTAAATATATGTTTTCCATCATCCATTGAATCTTGAGTGACTCTATTCTCTTTTTTCTTCCAGTCGAGGGATTTTTGTTAGTTTTGATCCAAAATGGAATGTAATGGATGAATCTAAGAATACCTAGGATAACAAAATAGAAATACTAGTGGGATGATGATAATTTAAATTATTTCTTTCAAACTAGTATTTTTCCCTGTGATGAGTGTTTAGGCCTAGTTTTAGTTTAACTCTATTGAATTAAATATACTATGTGTTCTTACATCTCTATGATCTCACAAAATCCTCTTGGATACATCATATTTTTAAAATTATCAGATATGTCATATTGAATATAATCAGAATAGTGTGATAATACATTCACTTATGAGATAGTGATAATGAGTTAAAAGTATAATCCATTCCTGGTGGTGATAAAACAATATTTCATCTCATTTTAAAATTATTTTATATTTCTAATATCCATTTTTTTCATTAATGTGGAGCTAAAGTAATAATTAAATTGATGATAATTGTATTCCAATCCCACAATGTATCATACTAGAAATTTATTTACAAATATAAGGATTTATGTTCTAGTGTATTTAAAAAAACATCATAGTACGGTCATCTCCTACATGTATCAAGTGCCCATCATTGAGGTGAACCAGCACAAAATGTGTGTGAGATGCTATTCTAGATCACCCATTCCCTAAATGGTTACAATGATCAGAATTGTGAAATTGGGTAGGGGTAATGTTTAATCTGACCAATGTGGATATGGCTTCATTTCAGGATGAATTTTGATACATCACCCTTATATGGATTACATTCAACCACACAAGGATTCTATAACAATAATTAGTTCTAGAGGTGTCATTTTCCAGAAATCCTCTCATCTATAGGTTGAAGGGGAGAATTAATGTGGCAGTATCGTTTTCATATCTCTTTGATTATCAATCTGTAAAATGATCTAATGGTAACCCTAATGTAGGAGTTATTATCCCAATAACAGATGAATGTCATCATCATCCTAAACATCATCACATATGTATACTAGTCTCATGTATATGAATAATGATTCATTCTAAAATTTCAGTATTTTAGGAATATTATCTCTCTTATTATGTATGGTAAGAGGGTTAATTGTTTCTTTTTTAATAAGATACACAATTGTTATTAATCTCATGAGCAGTTACTCATTTAGCATTATAAGATTATGTATCTCATTCTCATAGTGTGACACATTCCTCTACAGAGGTAATTTCCAGACCTATTGGTGGTGATTTGGATTGATAATGGAAAATACCATTATCCTAGGATGAGTTCCATCAAATCTATGAAAATGAATCATTCTACAGTGTAAGGATATGGATTTTTTTTCATAATTCATATATGTAAAATCATATTTTTCTATCCAGATTTCTTGCATCTTGAGGAATAGTTTTCTAATTGGATACAACTTTAGTTATGTCTAGATATATTTCATTTATTTTAAATTTTGTAATGAAATTCACTATGGTTTTTCACGATATGGTAATTATCCCACATCTCTCCAAACAATAGGTATTTATAATCATGTTAATCCTCCTTCTATGGATGAATTAGGATCATTTCTATATGCCCTAGTCATATTAGATCATTTTGGATTAAGACCATTATGGGTTTTTACATACATATTTGTATGTTCCACCATCTCTCTCTATGATTAGTGATTGTTAGTGAGTTTTATTTTCATAAAATTTAAACATGCCCCAAATGTTACATGCAAGTCTTATAGTGAGTGAATGGAAGGAATGTTGACAGATGATTATTTTCCTCCAACCTATTGAAGTATGATTCATTTTGTGGTGATAGAATGATAAAAATTACCCTATCCTCATGGGATTGAGAGGATATGGGGCCACTATTTGCACATTTTAATCTAACTATCAGGGATGTATTGGATGGTGAGATAGAAATTGAGATATTAACAATCCTTATGGTTTAGGGTTGATCAAGAACTGCTTCTAATTTATCTAAGATCCTGTTGTGATGTGATGATCTTGATGGTGGATATTGAGATAAAAATTCCCCAAACCATGTGGGATGGGGATGGTTATTAAAATATTATGATATTTTCAAAATCTTCTTAGGGTATTTTGAACCTACGAGGAGGTAGTGGTAAAAATTACCATATCCATGAGGGATGGATTCAATAATAGATAGATGTTATGGTAGAAACTATTATTATCTGCTTGACTTGGAATAATTTTATTAGTGTATGAGCCTACTATAATGTAATATCATTATAAGAGTAACATCTTATTGGATGATTATCATTGGACAAAATCATTCGAATTCATTCCGGATATGTGTTCCAATTTTTTTGAGATGAACAAATTAGGATTCTACATCCAATATTTTCTCACCATTATCAACATATTTACGTCCTTAATGTAGAGGACGGACACCATATCAACAAAATTGGACATCTGTTACATGTTCCCCTTATTTCTGACATGGCTATCAAATAATTGGATTTACCACCAAGAAATCATTTATGTTCATTAGAAATAGTGATGTGAAATGATCTATACATTCAAAATCCTCATATATGTACATTTTATTAGGATTTGGAAATCAGTCAACTGATTGATGTTATGATACTGATAAAAACAAATCACAATCATTTATCATGATCATACAGTTCTAGTTTTAGGGATATAGAGAATGAGTCTATGTACAACTATTAATGTCTTGTATTTATGATCTATATATAGCCCTCACATCCTTGATAAGGGAAGTGTCTATCCTTCAACCATTGTGGATTCACCCCTTGATCTTATTTACATTAAAAAAATTCACTTCTTCTTTAGATCATATGCGATCTTATATTTAATTATAGAGGATTTATAGAACATGAATGAGAATGTTTTTTAGGATAACTCTCTCAATACATCAACATCATCCTATTCCTTGATGTCGTCATATTCCTCCACCTAGTTTGACCATAGAGATTGATTCCTTAAGTCACATACTTGGAAATGTGATGTGATAATGATAATTTATGGGGAAATATATACTCTATGACTATGTCATTCAAGAATCTATCTATATAGGCTATTTGGGTATGATAAAATCTCTATATAAAGGTGTCTTTTAAGGGGAGAATTACCCAACCCAAAAGAGATATTACTGGTGGAAATATTCATGGTAAATATCGATTGTAGAGTCTCTAGGATACATATGTGAAATACCATATAGTGAAATATAAATGTAGTGATTGAATAATTTTTTTAATGATTTGATATAAAATTAAATTCAAAAACTATTTTTTTCTATATTTTATGTATCCCCAAAATTTCAAAACTAATTCATTGATTAGACAAAAAACATATTAAAATTGAGGAATTGATTATTATGTGGATGTTATAGTACTATTTCAATATTAGATCCATTATTTTTGGAAAATATAACAGGACACTAAATTGGTATAATTTGTAGGGGAGAGGCCACATAATTACATCTAACTGGGCCGAGATGGACTGAGGGGAACAGGAGGCTACATGGTATGAGGAAACAATGCAGCTAGAGGTTCATGCCTATCAGGACCTTTTCCCCAGGACCCATTCTACGACAACCCCAAACATGCCTACCAATGGTAAGAGGCTATCAACTTGCATCAAATGCATTATACTGCAAATGGGAAAATTTTTCCAAGTACCTGTATACATGAACACTCAAAACCCCAGCTCAAAATGATGATAAGTAAACACTTCGTAAAGGAAAACCAGCGTAGAACAACAAGTACAAGGTGTTAAAATCAGACCACTATATAATCCCACAAAATAAAAAACAATACAAGTAAAACCCTGAGTCTCTGATACTCATCTAACAAAAACCCTACCCAAATGGTTGAGGATGGAAGACACATGAAGTCGTAGGAGTACACCTCGTCTGTCTACTCTTACTGAACACCACCTAGTCCTAGTCCTCTCTGGATTCCGTTGAAGTGTCAGTCATCTTCCAAAGATATGGAATGTTTGAGAAAATCCCATGCATGGGTAAGTAAAAAAATTATAAGTTGGGGACCATAACACCATAAAGGTAAAACACATGTCGGAAACTGCAATGAAATGCACAGTCAATTGTACATATGTACATGACCATACATATACCATGAACATCCAGATATATATGTCCCATCCAATAAGAATCATAAGGTCCAAAATTATATCCAGTACCAAGATTCTCAAAGTAGGATAAAAGAATGACACATAATCCAGGAGTACACACTCTACAAGAATTTCATCCTTAATGGAACCCATTCAATAGAAACACTCCTTCTGGTTTAATACGTCAATTTCTAATGGTACATCCAAGAGAAAATTCCCTATCATGAACATTCTATTATGTCTCGCTATCGTTCCCAACAGTAGAGGTCTAGTCATCATAGTCTTAAGAACATTGCATGACTAAGGAATCCCAATTTAAGAGGCTCACCCCTCAACACTATGAAATGTTGATGGAGAACTACTAAATTTTAATATGTGATACCTCAGTCATTCCTATAAATATTGGTATGTTCCTAAGTCCGTTGAGGGAGAACTAGGTCCAATATAGGAATCCTTCACATAAAGTTGAGGGCCCCTCTCCTCGAAGTTGTGTCTTATAGTCGAGGGAGATCCAACTACTATGTTGGACCCACTCCCCGCCGCCACTCGTAGATGGTGGATAATGACTCTATATGTGAGCACTCACAACCTTGTTCAAATAATAGAAACTACTCATTAATGACTCTCACCTTGAATCGGCAGGGGAGTACAACATCGTATATTGAGGACTTGATCCCTACCTGGTAGGGGAGTACTACTGCATTATAATATAATGTATAAAATAAAATACCATCATTTGAAAAACTGAACACCTTGTCCTGTTGATTTACTCACCCCATATGAGTATCATGGGTCTTATGGGACACATAGATCTACTATGAGCTGATCTACATAGGGTCTCTAGGATATGTTCCACATAGGGTTGCTAGGAGCTGATCTACACAGGATCAATAAGCCCTGATCCACATAAGTTTAATAAGATATGATACAAAAAAAAGTCACCAATAGAGGATTCATACATACTTTCTAGGATATGATCTCCATAGTTTCACTGGGAGATGATCCACATGGGGTGGCTAGTCTTTGGGTCATAGCTAGCTGCAGGATTCCTGCATGAACAACATTTGATTCTGGGAGAACATACTGCTCAACACAATCATTATATTCCAACATTGATGAAATATTTCATAGATAATTACAAAATAACTTCCTTTTCATGAGGGTCCCAATGCTGTAAATGGCTTGTCAATCGAATGACCGGTTTAGAATTAAAAACTGTTTTAGCGAAATGGGGGATGGTTGGGCCCGACTCATGTTCGACCCGGATGGACTGACTTGAACTGAACCGAATAGGGTCTGACCCATCCCAAACCTTTCCCAACCTAGACCACTAGGTTGTGGATTCAACCCACATCAAAGAGGTTCAACTCCTCCAATAAGATGCGAAATAGGAATGTCCATCTCACACCAGGTGATGCCTGCTCGCACCACCACCACCATCAACCATTCCATGTGTGGTTCCCGATAACACAATAGTGTTGTAAACAACATCATAATGTGGAATTTTCATGGATACCACTTTCAAACCCTCTGTGGTGCACCACCCCTTTGTCCGGCATGCGTTCGCCGCAACAAGCCACAACCGGTGCACCCGAATTATTTTCCTCGGACCACCGGACACACTATGCTGGTCCATTCATAGATCCTAATGGTGATCTAGAACCGTTGTGTCTCCCTCTTCACTTTTTATGTTTCAAATCCTTAGTTTGATCCATCCTGATGCAATGACTTTTGAGCGGAGATATTCACCACACCGCCTCATTCTGGTCACCACCACCATCATTATACCTTTTTCATGCTATTTACTTCCCAAATCAACAATATCATATTATTACACAAATGATTAATTGTGTTATTTCCCATTAATAACCAATCTTTGACTCATGGAACATGTGATGGCATCCCTGGATGAATGAAGAATAGTGGGTGGAGAATGCACAAATTAGAAAATATTTAACGGTAATTAATCGATGTTTGTGTCTATCGGGTTTGTTTCTGTTATAGGGTTAACCAAAACATTCATTATGATGATAACCCATTATAACCTAGAAAAACTAACCCTCCCACACGAACTATCAAACTGTTGTTCAACTTGTTTGTGAGTTGATCTATGCTTGTTATTTAAAAAAATAACTTGGAAGATAAATTTAAATAAATACCCCTATTGTGATTTAGTTCATTCACTGATGAAGAACACCTCCACATTCTCGTTGTTCTTCTATGTTTTATCAGAATCATTGTTCTGTCATTGATCTATAGTCCTTGGTGTTCGTAAATCTTTGATCCTGGATTTTTTCTCAAAATGCATCGTCTATATCTCTCGATTTTCTATATTTGTCTATGGAGAGAAAACACCCACCCTATGTTAGAGGAATTTCATATCTATCATTGTTTCTCTAACGCCATCAACATATTAATGGAGAAACACATCACAATGTTTCTATTTCATTGTGTCGTAACATCATTATGTTGTTTCATAGATAAACTAGCATATCATTTACGATTGGGTTGAAAATAATTTCTTTGAAATGATATTTAATTTTCAAATAAAATAAAATATATCATATTTATTTTATTTATATTCTTATTTAATAGTTTGAAAGATAAATTTTCTAGTTGAACATCACCTGTCGATGTTAAGTCCTTTTTAGGTGAATCCCTCCATTCTGAGTTCAACGGTGCACGCAGATTTTTATTTTGGGAAATAAATCAAAAGATAGAAAAACATGCTCACACATTTAATTAAAATATTAAATAGTTCTAAATTCCTTTTCTTCCACTCCAAGAAATGGAATTATGTTCCATCTCAGAGCCTGGTCTTGTAAAAAACCGATTTAAATTAAAAAAATCCATGTAATTTTGGTCCATTATAATGCCCATGTAATATGTATGTATTATTTACCAGAACCAAATGGGAATGTTGGCACATAGTTTTCCAAACCATGATTCATAACCCTGCGGTTCCCCTTTGATGTTGTTCTGTGTGCGTTGTTGGTGAAAAATTTGGAAACACATGTTGGAAAACCAAGAGACCAATTAGTTTTGTGTAAAATGATACTTTTTTTCTTAAAGTACTAATTAATCCCCAAACACAACAATATTTTACATATACAATATAAAAAATTAGAATCTTCCACTTGTAGAGAGCTCCTACAATGGATATATTCTAAGACTATCTATATGTATTCTATACTATGTTGGATTGATGCACTACTCATCTCATTAAATTCTTCCCTAAATGACCTCAAATCAACTACCATTTATTCTTATTTTATATTTATAATATTTGTGATATTTTGATGTTAGAACATATGATCTATTTTTAGGTGGGGTTTGGCTTAGTGGTAGGAACCCTGTATTCTTTTATGAAAAATGGGGGTTCAAAACCATTGGGTGTAAGGTAATGTAGAAGTACTATAGAAGTACTGTAGGAGTGGCGAAACTATAGCAGTGACAACACTACACCAAATGTGGGAATTTTAGAGGCAGTAGGTCACTGTAGCAGTGGCAGGGCCCTGTAGCAGTTGTGGGTACCATGTGTAACTGTGGCAGGGGTACTATAGCAGTACAATTCACAGAATGGTCCTTGGGCCAAAAATTTGGGCCTACAGGCCATGTAATAGGCTAAATGTTCACTAGGCATTTGTGCTTTGTAATGGGTCTCCCTCTACCCAGTTAAAGTGGTCTTTTCTTTGCTTCAATCATAAATGAGTCTTCGACCAAATCCTTTTAATAAATTATAATATATTTTCATTGTGTGCACAGAAATTTTATTTAGAGGTTCATATTTAATTCATATTCCTTAATTATATTCATCATGAATATATTCTAGATACATTTCTATATGTTTTCAAAAAAATTATAAGATATTTCCTTATCATTGACCAATCCTTGTAGTGTTTTCATTGATAATATATATTGTTTGTAGTCTGTTATGTCTATTTGTGCCACCGATCGTATCATCTATCACATAAAACAACTATGTAATATTTTATTACATAATAAATCGATCCTTAATTTAAAAAAAAGATATCCACAGTTCAGTTTCAACATGACCCTTCAAAGGAATGTGATTATATATCAAAAATGGAAAAATATTGTCAATGGAATATATATTATATGTATCACATGACCTAGTTAAATGTAAATGAAGGAATTGGTTTCTTGCCTTCAGAAAACCATTCCATGATTTATGTAAGTTAGTGAGGTGAATCTAAATAATTATTTATTAATTATTATTCCAGATGGTTTCATGTCCTACTTATCCGTGAAAAATAGTAAGTAACGTAATGGAATGAACTAATTGATTTAATAAAAGGAACAAGTATTAAATGCACAGAATTGGAAAAATAATTATTTATAAAGTGATGATTTAATATGGGACATTTCACTTATATCTATGTTATTAGATAGGAACAAGCATTGAATTCCATAGGGAATACCTTCAGAACTCATAGGATCCCATTATAATTTAAGGAGTCTGTTTCCAAGGGTGACATCCACATTATAATTCAATCCTTGTAAACTTATGGATGCCTAAAATGAAATTATCAGTTTCATTCTATATCTTTTGTTTATTAGTATTCCTTGGATACACATTGGATCCATCTTTTTGTCTTTAGACATGAGGCGCCATGGATACAGAACATTTTCCCCAGCCATGGTTAGTTTAAATTACATTGGATTAGGTACAGGGACATTATTATATTTTTTGATAGTGATATTACATGTGTCAAACACCATGGATTATAATAATACCTTAGTACTAGTTTGTGGGTTATTACTATGTTTTTTGGACCGCTGAGGTCATGGATGGCCTGGTTATTACCATAGATCCTCCCATTATTATTATCCATATCATGGATGCCTTGGGTTTCACCTTGAACCATCTATAATAGTTAATAACATTATATGATACCTTTTCATATCGTGGATACGTCATTATCAATATCATTTCACTTGTTCAGTGATATTATATCTCACGTCACATATTTATATAAAATAAAATATAAATAATTAAATGATTAAATATTATTACAAAAATTGAGGTTATGTAGATATCGTGGTATATTCAATTTTTATTTCATATTACATATTGATATAACTACACAATATTTAATTTTATCATTCATAGACTACATTGTCTATACAAAATTGGAGGTGGAATATATAAATTTATCTCATACACTATCGGGGTCGCCAATTGTACTATGCTAGATTTAATATCTTCATGTATTTACATAGGGAAAAATCAAATATTGGAAAATTATCATGTATTTAATAAATTTGGACTATCCTTGGTAGTAGATGACAGAGCCAACACTCTGGGGTCGGATTGTTTTTGTCATATTATTAATTATAAATATATAATTTATTTCATTCTTCCATGTTTATATATGTTTTTAATTAGTATAGATACATGACATATATTATCATCATATTTTTTATGATTTAATGTCAATATTTTTTTCATTGTAAATTGCTTGGATGTATAAATCATGCTTTCTCTATGATGAGACATAGGTTCGGTTGATATATATTCTATATCTATTGCACCATCTATTTAAATTTACCTACTCTATTAATCTATCATCATTTTCACACTATAGTTCACTTTGGAAATGTTGTGATTGTCTCTCTATAGACACACCCTATTCTGTCACTGCTAGTCTGAAGCCTCTATATTATTGGGATTTGAACATGGGTCCATGTAGCCACTACGGATTGAAGAACCACTGGGAGGCACCCGTGTCCATGTAATCGTAAAGTTGTATCAAATTTGTTGATTTCATACAATATTATTTTGAGGAAATATAAATGAGATTAGGAAATAGTTAAACATGTTCATAATAATTTCCTAGAAATATCTAACACACATTTGTGTTAAATTTGTTGTTTTCTTAAAAAAAATATTTATCTATAATTTTATTTATTAGAATTTATATTATTTACTCATTATATGACACACATGCAATGAGATGGTATTTATTTTTATTATCATTGATTATTTAATTTTATCCTAACATTTATTTGATTAAATAATGGAATCATCAAACATGAAACATTATAGGTACATAGATTTAACTTTCCATGAATATGGAACACCATATATTTTCATTTATCTTCATAAATATTATTGTATTTCATTTTATTGTTGAGTAATCTATGGATATTAATATATACTTATATAATTCTGACATCTTATATAGGGTATAGAGTTGATTAATTTAAAATTTATCATGATTCTAAATAGTGTTTATCTTCATAAGTTGATTGTAGTATCTAAACTAGCTTGTTTGATCCTATAATATATATTTACCTCTAGTTAAATGATCATTCCAAGGGAAATGATTGAGTGATTTTTAGTTTTAAATAATGAGATTTATGGGGGCACTTAGTTTGGAATGTGTGTTTTACTGAGTCAAGCCACGTATATTAATTGATACATTTTGAGACCTAATGAAGATGATGTTAAATGAAAATTATACGAGTGTCAATTTCAATACTAGGGTGTACGGGACCTTACTCACTAGGTATGGAGGTACATTTTAATTATACCTAGATATATGTATATAAGAAAATTTATTCTCTAAATTTCCATCATTGAATTAAATTATATTTTTTCTTGTAAATTTATAGGAATGGTACTGTTGACCATTCACCTACTAGAATCCCTATAAATTAAAACCTCAATCACATATGAATACCTAGTGCCCTAATAAGGTATTTTTTATTTTATACCATTGGTAGTCAATTTTATTTATTTCATTATAATTTATGTATTGTATCTATATACTTGGAATATTGTTCTCATGAATGTTCTTTGAATTTATATAGCAATTCCACCATGACGACCTTTTGTTGTGCGTAAGATGGTGGTGATGAAAATACTCTTGATATGGTGGTCCTTGAGACACCACTCCTACATCAATGAGTGAAAAATGTGGAATTGAATAGTATACAAAAAATGGGAACTAAAAATATGATTCATCAGGTGTTTCTAGGTCTAATCGAGTCTATGATTATTTCTCTATGACCGTCACTAACTATGGATAATATGACTCATGAGTTTGAGAAACTACATCATTCCACCTTCTATGGGGATGGAGGAACACATGTTGATGATTATTAATTTTATTCTACCAAATATATCATTTAAAATCTAGATATTCATCTAGAGTGGATGTTAAACATTTCAAATTACATGCTACAAGATTTTCCCAAGCACGGTTCAGATTTGATTACCCATGTTTGTTATCATAAATAAATAATCAATAATTATATTAAAATTTCATTCTATGATTAATTATTCCCTAACACACTAAGATCAAACAGATATGGTGATTTTATGAATTTGGAGACAGTTTTTAGGTCAATTATGTATTATTTTACATGTTTTAATAATTTTTATCACTTTTCACCTCATATAGTTGATGATGAGATTTCACATTTTTTGACACATCAAGGATAAGCGTAGAGAGGTCATCTGTACTCTGGTGATTGTATTTCAGCTTCCTACTTTTCCTATGATCATGATCCCGATGATTATTATTCATCACAACTATATGGAGGGAGATAGTATGAGTTATAGTGGTTTAGTTTTGAAGATGGGAACTAGTTCTTCCAATAGTTGGAGGCCTACCCTTGAGGATTCTAACTAGTGTATTGGAGGTCAGAGTAACCACACTGGAAGATCAGTTATATGCCATCAGTGGGGACTATATGGGAATCTGAAGACTCGGTGTGATAGAGGCCCATGGAGAGTCATAAATTCAGTCATAATGGTTATCATAATTGTTTTTATATGACATTTAAATCTACTAATAGTTGGTGTGTATCCGCACCTACTCCACATTTAGTGGTAGGTTCTATTACGTTGAATAATGTGTGGAGTTGGAGTACTATCGATGGGACAATATGTGTTTGAGGACATGGATATTGCTTCTAGACTATTGATTATTATCTCTGGATGAGAGGACTTGGTCATGTTTTTTCCAGCTATAACACAAGGTTTCAGATCACGTCAAATTCATTTATAACAAATGACACTTGAGGATCACTGTGCATGCCCGTATGGAGTACGAATTACTATACTATCAGCCTCCATTATTGTATCATATCTATTTGAAATAGGTTATTCACAATCCTTCATCTATATATCATCCTTCAAAATTCTCTATTTGAAAATTTAGTATTATTATGGTTTTATGACCCTAATAATGAAATTGGGATTGTTTTTCGGAGGGAATACTAAAATATAGGGACAGCCCCTATAGGTAGGTTGTTATTACTTCCTATGGGACATATTCTTATATGATATTACAGTATTCGACGTCCCACTTGTAATGGTTTGGCTAGTTCCATATCAATAATTTTTAGACTATAATTAAGGAAATGGTGTCATTTATGTCACCATAGGGTGGAAGATATTTCCACAATATTCAATGGAATTTCTAGGATAGCAGAGATAGAGCAGAGCACCAAGAGAAAAGTTGAGTAACCACATAGATTCAAATACATTTCATAAAAGATAAAGGTTTTCCTCAAAACAATTTTCCTCTAATTGTAGTTTTTTTGTGTCCTTATAGATAAGTTTGATAGATTTACTATCATTAGAGAGGTATATTATAGGATTGTGACCAATTAAGGAGTCACTCTAGTGATCATTCCTCTATAGATAGGGGAACCTTCTATTCACCAAGTTCTCATAATAATGTTTCCAGATATGAAATCTAATGGATTTAATCGGAAAATTAATTCTCCATAGGGGTCACCCATGTTTTCATTCAATAAGGTGGACATGAACCTTAGGATATGTGTGGAATATATATGGTTTAATTATATTATACATTAAATCTACAATCATCTACCTTTACTAAATGATATTTTACACTTATCTAATGAGATATGGTTTTCACGATGATCAACCTATGATCGAGCTATCATCATGTGTGATTTAGGCCTTAATACATACATCTTGTGTATTTTTATAGTAGTTATGGTATGTATGTGTCCCTTTTTATATCATTCACTCTCACAACGATGCATTCCATTTTCATGGCTTTCATGAATCTATTTTCCACCCCGAAGCAGATTATTGTTCAATGGTATTTATGAATGAAATATTGGTTATTATCATTCTAGAAGTTTCCTTGATATATATAATGAGATAATATTCTATACAATAAGAAATAATCATCATTATTAATGGATTTATATGTGTAATATTTTCTTAAAATATGTTTACTTATTTGGTCATATAATCTAAAAATCTTGTGTATATTTTTTCCTAGAGAAAGTGAGTTATGTGGTTTCCAAGGAAAATCCCAAAAAATTGATATTTGGAGATTCTTAGGGATGGATTAATATTACATGAATTTTATATAAGGATTATCAATCCTTGCTTGACCTATTACTAGTAATTCAAGGAAGGGGGTCATGTTCTTATCGTTAGGAGAATCCAATATATTCTTTCAGGAGATGAATGGATGGCCTGTTTGACCACCTATTTTGATTCTATCAGAGCTTGGAAATTATTATACAATGTTTTGTGAGGCATCAAGAATTAACCAGAGAGACTATATGATGTATTAGGGTAATTTTATTGGGTGTTTATCTCAGTAGTTGAAGCCTCATGATGGAAACTACTCGACTCCCAACCGTGAGGTTGTGGTAGTTGTATGTGCCTAATATTATTGGAGACTCAAACTGATGGTTGAGTGATTTATCATGAATATTGACCAAATGTGACACAAATATACCTTCTGAAATGGGGAAAAAAATCTCAGAAAAATGAATATGGGTCAAATAAAATCATTTATTTGATTTTTATATTTCAGATATACATGGAAATGGAAATGCACTAGTAAATTCACTATGTCTGAATACTCCTGCACATGCCATTCAAGAATCCGATGATAAATGGAAATTTATGTCCTTATTTTCTGAGTTGTATATAGTGTTTCGTGAGTGTAAAATATACTATCATATAAATCCTAGAAATTTTCTTTTTCACTAATTGATTGGGTTAATTGTCTGATGTTTTTAAATCACTAAGGTTTGGATCTATTGGAGAGTATTACTGGTGAGGACCTACATCCATATTCGATCATGGATGGAGTCTAAATCCTCATTATACATGGTCATGTCTGGGTTATAATGGAAATGTTATTGGAACTGATGCGAGAGTCCCATGTTCCAAATTGTGTTTTCCTTTCAGGAATCTCGATGATGTATCAAGATATGTGATACCAATATTGGTTTCCTTGGATGAAACATCAGATAACAAACATTATTAGTTGGTGATACAACATTATATAGGATAAAGGAGGCATAAAATGGCATAAAATATTACTAAAACTATTATAGGTCCTATAATGGAAGTGATATATTGTTTCGAGGGACATTGTAGTTGGATTATTTATGTCAAATCATGGTAGAGCAACGATTTCTGTTGTTGTGGATCCACTGATGAATGTATCCAACTTCCTTCCAATCTGGGAAATTTTTTCAATTGATGAATTGGGAATACTATATTTTTTGTTTTCTTAAATCTACACGGAGTCCCCTATACCATCATTATAGATTGGGAGTCTGATTTCACATTGAGGATCTATAAGGGGTTATAGAGAGCTATGTGTTTATTTTGACCATTCCTTTTCACCCTTATACCAATGGACATTAGTATTAGAGAGTATTTGTATTTAGAGGGAATTCATCATGAATGAATAATTTATTTTTTATGTTCTTGGTATACGGATACTTATATAATTGATTTCTCCAATAATAATTTCATTCAGGTGATGATTCGTATGGATCCCATTGAGGCCTTTTATTGTATGTCATTTTTTCACCCTTGTTGTGGTTAGAGGTGGGTTAGATGATGCTATAAGGTCCTCATATTGTGATGGAGACATATGTGTAGGTATATTGGATCATGAATCATACATCTACTACTCATTCTAGATATAAATATTCAGGTGATTTCTATTAATAAATGATAGAGTTCGAGGTTGGGGACAATGTTTTCCCAAAGGTATCTCCATGTAAATGGTAGAGATATATATAGATACATGGGATGTTTGTGGTTGGTTTTTATACAGTTTTTATTTTCTTGGGAGATTATAGATTATAGCCAATAAGTTTATACGACCCCACATGTATCATTTCATGTAAGGAATCTTCCACTTTTCACTACTTCACCATTATAATGTCTCCATGTCTCATTAATTTAATCTGGAGGAGGAAGAGTTTTATGATGATTATTATTTTTATGAGTATATTATTTGAATCATTGATTGGAGATTTAAGGAACTATAATGTCTTTATATCCAACTAGTATTGGTTATATGGAATCTGTGACATATAGAGGAAAGCGCATAGGGATAGGAGGATGATGTCTATGCCTAGTTATCAAATAAGTTCCCATAAAATACTTTTCTCACCATGGTAGGTGAAATTGATCACAAGTACCTTTAATGGGGGAATAATTTAGAAACTAATATTTTATATTTGATATGAATCCATTAATATTTTTCCATTTTTCAGTCTAATATGAATTCCTAATAATGTAATTAGTGTTACGGGGGTCTTTTGAGCTTGTTAGAATATTGGAGCTAAAATTTATGGGAAATATATCAATCCACATGGCTAGTGTAAACTATACGATATAGTTTACATAGACACTTCCTAATATTTATTGCTTTAATGCGGGGAGTAAGAGGATTCACCATTTGCGGAAAACCTATAGCTCGCAGCAGGCAACCATATACAATATTTGATGTTTTTAGTAGATATAAATTCCATGGTTAGCACACTGTTTTCCACACTTTGAGCAATAACCATTTGGGTTCCCCTTGAGGCATTCCCATTTACACAATTGTAGCACTATTTGGACAACCATGCGTCAAAACAAAGTGATCCTATATGTTTTATTAAAATGACGCTTTATCAATTAAAATTATATTTATTCATTACTCCTCATCTCCATTAATTTTCTAGTGGAATAAAGAAGCTTCCTCCTCTATAGATAGGTCCCCCTATATAACTACGCTTGGTTCATATATATATATATATATATATATATTCATTCTGAAATCTGATTGATTCACTATTTACCTTTTTAGAATTCTCTATGTACGCTATCAAATATGATACATTGAATTCTTTATTTATCAAACTGGATTTTCACTACTACAATACGGATTTAGATACAATAATTTTTGGGTTTTGATCCATTCTATATATTTCCTCCAATCGAGGGAAATCTAATGGCAGATACTAGATTAGGAGTGTGTTATAGGCTGCAGGTAGGTGGCATTTGACTCATCCGATGACTATCTCTATTTTATAAACTATATATATTGTGTAACATTAAAATTAATTGGGAATTTACAATTTAATTCATATTCCATACTTATTGTCCTAATTCTCTTATTCTGGAGCCACTGATATATATTTTTTCGTCGTAGATTGGGGTTATGTAATTATTTATGAACATCCATTGTATGATGTTTTACTTAATTATAATCCTTTAGTGGATTCATATGATTATAAAAACCACTATTGAGGTGTGCTACCACATGACCACTCTAAGGTATGTTTTATTATATAATAAATTGAATTATAATTTATAAATGTATGTCACCTATATAGTTTCCACATATCCCTTCTATGGTATATTTTTAAATATTACAAATTTAATAAAATTGTAAATTGAATTGAATGACAGAGTTCCATGTCTATAACACACAATTACAATAATAATGGAAGGTATAGGAGTTAACAAAATTAAAAATTATATAATTACTATGTTAAACGAATGCATGGCCTATTTAGCATCACCCCATTATATGTATGTTAATGGAATGAACCAATTTAATTAATAAATTTCACGAGTATTACATGCCCTCAATTAAATAATGAATTATTTACATGTTGCCTATTTAATATAGATATTTTCAATTTTACAAGTGTATTCAGACTTGATCCATCATTGGATTATTGACAGAAATTACTTGATCACTCAAAGGATGCCACTATTATTGAAGAATCATGTTTTTATGGGAGTTATCAACCTTGGGTAATTGTTTTTGGCTACAAGTTTATGACTTCCACACTGATGTATAATCCCAGAAATAACATCTGGTAATTAAGATTCCAGGGATACACACTATGGACACATCATGATGTCTTCAAGAATGTGGCTCCATGGATACCCCCCAATTGGCCTAATCTAGTTTATTATATTTTTTCTTGGATGAGATCATTAGACTTGGTTAGAATATACTATTGTACAACTACATGGGGTATTCCCTAAGTATTACACTCATACCCTATAAAGGAAGACTATGGGATATTACTGAGTTGACTAAAATACGGAGGTTTGGGATGACTTAGTTATTACCTTGGACCAACTTTCCTTATTATATTTGTCACGTATTCCTCAGTTATTACATTGGAATTATTTTATTATTGATATAATTAATGGATTCGTCGTTATATTCTGGATCCTTTGTTATCATTATCGTTTCACTCGGTCAGTGTTTTCATCTCTCACTTTAACAATTTATATAAACTGGAAAATAAATTATTAAATGAAATTTTTTTTGACAATAATTAAAGTAGACAATTTTATTGGGGTATTTAAATTTATATACTGCATAACAAAAATTTATATATAAACATTCACATTTTTTTAGTTTATAATTCATAGGCTGCATATTGTAGACCACATTGGTAGTGGCCTACATAGATTTGTCTCACAACCATGCCAAGAAACTGATGAAACTTGAGGTGATTAGAGGTATGTAGTTGTCGAAAAGGGGAAGAATCCCTCATTGTATATCTAATCTATATTTTTTAATTAAGATGGATCTTGTTAGTTAATTAAAAAGACAAAAGTAAACATTATGAATAATTTTTTTGTTTTTTTTGATTCTATTGTATGTCCTTCATTTCTCGTATATGTGTATACATGATTTATAACTTCATAGAGACACAAAATACAATGTCAATATCTTTTGTGTATTATTTAGCTTCATGATTTTTATTATTATAAATTTATTTTAATATTATTTCATTATTCCACTATGTATTGCTATTCATATTGTTGTTATGTTTTATATTTCCACTGTGACATCAATTTAATTATGGTTCTAATATTTATAATTCACCATTTATCAATAGTGCCCCACTCTAGTAATGAGGTCCTACTCTCCCCAGGGATACAAACTAGTACCTCGATTCTAGTTGGTATCATCTGGAATATAGGGAGTCACACTTAAGGTAATGTGGCCAAAAAGTGTCTGGGAAACTTTTAGTAGAACCATAGTCCGAGACATTAGACTTGTGGAATTTTTTATATTCATCATAAATACTCCAGGAAACATTCTTATAGGGATCATGGATATGGGCCTCATTCATCATCATGGATGGAATATGATGACCTTACAATTAGTATTCATTATGGAAATGATCTTAATACTTGATGGTTCTGATAACATTTGGATTATCATATTGATATTTGGGAATCTGGTCATTAAATTTTGAATCTTCTAGAGTAAAGCGGTGAGATTCTGTATCATTCACATAAATATGTGTCTAATTGTGTCAGTTTAAATGAATGTGTCATTCATCCCTGGAAAGAGTTAGGGTTTTCTCCTAGATTAAATATGTTTTCACAATAAAATTATTTTTAGGGACTTATTGTAAGGGCGAATGTATTTGAGCCACTTCTTGTAAATACTTTGAAAGATGTATATTCATTTGTTCAATAGTAGGAGTCATTTTCGGATCATGGATTCAACATGCTACTGTAATAGGTTTACTACTATCATTTTTTGGGATATGATCATTTCATGAGTTGATTTTCATATTGCAATAACAATCCTTGGCCGGAGTTAGGATATGATTTAAGTCCCACACCATTGATGTTTTCTACTAGCATGCATCAAATGTAATGACTTTGTGTCTGGTGGTATGTGAGAAACGTTGTTGGTGATCCACATCATGAATTGGAATACAATCCCAATTATGTATCAATGTTTTATAGCACTGGAATTCATAAGTATGAATGTGTTAATATCATAAGGTGTTATACAAATCGATTTTATGATTCCAAATTAGAATAGAAATATTATCCAAGTTTCATCTCTCATCCATTATCGGAATATACTTATAATCCTCTTGGATAGGGGGAAGAATGTATTCATGTTCATGAGTAGTCAGATATCCATATCGAGCCTGGTGATATGATACATTGGATATTGATATAGGGATATGTTTCATCCTTATATTTGTATCAATGTCTTAATATTCTAGAGGATATCTTCGGTTGTTGATAGAATGTGAAACTTTAGAAATGTTTTTATAGAAATAGTGATGTTCCTGTAATGTACCTCCATGATATTATTGAATTTGTAAATACATGTAGAGGATATGTAATAAAATTTAGGTAACCCTTATTATAATGGAATATTCTTATGGTCTTCATATGTTGGGGAAACAGTACATTCATACTCCAATGTTTTTATAGGAATATTCATGATGATTTGATCCATGTTAGATGTTTTGTGAGAATTTCTACTAGCCAGTGCCGGAATATACCACTGGGTATCATTAGTGGAAATGGGAATAAGAGAATATTAAAAATCTTCTTTGAATTCTAGACCGTGAGGTACCTCATTGGCAACCAAGCAATTGTGTCTCGGGTGGAAATATGTTTCTTTTGTTTGTATGTGATTGAGGGGAACCAATGGGATGAAACTGGGGACATCAAGTGACTCGATCTATCATAGTTTTCTCATGATACTAGATGGATATTTATTATACTCGTTGATCCACCATCCAAAAATATAAGGGTGTGATATTTTATTCTTCATGGAATAATATCGATGTGGCTGGGGTAGAGACAAATTAAAATATTTTTATTATGGATTTCCCAGAACGAGAAAAAAATGATGGCTTAATTGTCAGGATATCTCAAAGTACATCCATGAGGGTTTGGATCATCCCATTCAAGTTGTATTCTTGAACAATCACTTCCACCAACTAATGATAATAATGACTTATGGGTGATACTTACATCCATCAAAGTTTACTGGTGTATGTGAGGTTATATAACATTTTCTTGATTACTAACTGATCAATGATAAAAGTGCTATTTCTGATAGTAGTTTATTTTTTTCATACTGAAAATAGGGATCAATGTTACATACTAGTGCAACATTATATGTCTGAAACATGATTCATGAGCTATGAAAATGTTCCAAAAAAATTCATTCTTGTATTCAATTTGAACAATTTTATCAGGTTCAATTAACATAGAATAAAAATAATATTTCATGTTCAAATCATAATAGAATTGAATGATTTCACATCATGAATACATTTTTTGTGTATGGGATGAAAAAATGGCTCGAAGCAAGGCCAATCTATAATATATACTTTTTGATAATTTCATGTCGATTTCATTATATTTATTTCATCATATGTTGGAAAAACAATCATGATGTGTGTATAAATATTCTATTTTGTATCCATTCGGATCAAAGAAGGAACAAAAAAATTTATTTCAAATGAAAATTTGGGGTTGATGAGTGATTGTTCAGAGTTCAAGTATGGTTTCTCAATCATTTACATTGGTTTTACCATTTTAATATATTATGAAAACTCCAAAAATATCCAACATTTATAAAATGTAAAATAACTATATTCCAAATGATTGTCCTAATTTGTGTTTTCAACCCCAAAAACTCATACGAACTCTCATGGCTGGAGAGTAAGGGGATGAGATCAACAATCCCATTAGTGGAGGATAATTTCCTACCACAAAAATCTCATATTGATTTAATATATATTTTTGTGTGTCTTCCAAATAAGGATACCAAATTTATTACCCTATTAAAATGATTTATTTTTACATCCATATACATATAAAGGATTTTCTATTAATGATTACATCGGTATATAAATGAGGTTCCACATCCATTTCCATTTATTACTTACAAATGGTTTACTACTTTTACCTTGATTCTTAATAACTCGGATCTTTGGAGTTTTCCACACACATGGAAGCTGATTGGTCTTTTGTGTAATGTGATGAAATTGTAATAGGGGTCCAATTTATAAGCCGAAAACATGAATAAAAACATGAATTAATTGTTTAGGTACAAGCCATGAAATTTAACCACATGTATGAAGGATGTGTATGGGGTACATAGGAATCAATCATTGAGCTCAAACCATAGAAAGGAGTCCAACACAACCTAGTTATATCAGGAATTAGTGACATTGAATATTGGTATACCTTATTCACCCCAGTGATAATAGATATACAATCAATAACCATGAGGTTTAGTGGCCCAAGGTTTACCAATATGGGAATTCCCTTGGAACTTACACAATGGAGGACAATAATGTTTGAAATCAAGTGTAGAATTTCATTGAACAATGTTTACACACTATGGTTTCCATTATTAAGATGATTTTATTTGGTCGGTTATATTATTGTTGAAAATCCATATTCCCATGTGGGTAATGATCAGTGGATCAACAAGGGAAAACAAGTAATATGACATACAATATATGTATAAGGGACATGTGTATTAGTGTAGCCCTACTGATGTGTTTAATATTGATATCAATCCTCATAAATAAATCATATATACCCTATTTATATTGCTAATCAGAGTCCTTGTATTTTAATTATCTTCTCATCGTGCTGATAGATGATGAATAATTTTATACCCATCAGACGTGAGACCTATAAAATATAAGGGACTTGCACTGTATCAGATTCCCTTGTATGACCATGTTCCATAATTTCTGATTTGAATTGATGGATTATAGATATATAGGATAGTTCTTATCCCTTGATCTAGTTTTTTGGGACATGGAGGGTACTTCACATAGGGGTTTCCTTTGGAGATTAGTCCTTTTTAAGGTATTCTATATATAATATTTGGACATGAATTAGAGTTCTCATGATTTATTTTTTCCCTAACCCACAGATTGGTTAGAAGAAATGGTCATAATTTAAGGCATTATTATTAATATCTCCATTTTTTGGTAATGCTAGGCCCATATTCAATAATTTTATCCCAATATATATAACGATTCCCCATATTATAATCGAAAAAACATATAAATAATCCGAATGTAATGTAGAATATATTTTGAATAACATGAAGGCTCGTTCGATTTAATGAAATGAATAGGGTTTCCATAGTGAATAACCCTAAACATTATGGGAACTATAAATATAAAATTGGCATTGGTAAAATGGTTCATCCTGAAGGATTTTTGTTGTCTATGTCCAAGTGTGTTTTATAAAGTCATTTTTAAAGTCCTTTGGTGTCTTCTTGACATGTTCATGGTACAATATTAAAATGTCATTGGTGTATTCATGAAATTTCTTCAGTGTCATCCAAAAATTTCATATGTTCCAGGATGTCATGTCCTAGATATTTTAATAACATTTTTGTAGTTCCTCACATCAATATATATGACATGTTAAATGTTCTTCATTTGATCGATGGAAACACAACCAAATTTTTTTGAGTGATCATAGCTAGAATGTCAAATATACATTAGATTAAAAAAATCTAGAATGTGAAGAGAATATCACATGAATAAGTATTCATTGTATAGGGTTATTTCCATGATCAAATTAGAAATCTTCCTGGACTCTATCATGATCGTAAATGCTAATCAAACAGTGACTCACATGATCAATGAAGAAATTTACAATTCCACTCACATGACAAATCCTAACATGTCCAAAGGGTACTTCTTGATACGGGTGACATTTCATGCGTCCATCACATGATATTTATTTGATTTATAAATGAATATGTAAAATCAATTGGACATTTCAGAAAGAAACACATGATCAACCTCACATTTCAATATGGTGTTTCCTGAATTTGTGACATGTTCAAAGAGAATCACATGATTGGGAGAAATGTCCAATGTCCATCACTTGATCAAGATGACTTTCCAAGAGGAAATTATATGATCTACATAAAATTTCTTGTATCCTTTCAATGACTAATGATTGGTACATTCTTGTATCATGATATGCATTTACTAAAAAAAGGGTATCCATATTCTTATAAGGATTCAATCTTTTTTCCTTTTTTTCAAATAAATTCCTTAATTTTCATCTATAAATATCCTATTAAGGCCTCGTGCATCCATGTTATCACCAAGAAACTCCTTTAAATTATCAAGACGTTATAATGAGTGTCCATGACTACATACAAGGAGTGATCACATGAACCATACAGACACACAACATAACCCCCCTCTAAAAATGTTGTTTTAATAGTGGAAGACTATTGCAATTGCAGATTTCACTACATTGAGATGTATGTCCATTCAATTTTTCCTCACAATATGTGTAAATCGCATTTCATTAAGCTTATTCATTTTATATATTTTATTTTTTATAACTTATAGTATTCTCTTATTACTTTTCCATTAAGTAATTTTATTATCAAACTAACATTACTATTATCCATCTCATGATGTAGGTGAAATTTATAGTAGCCGTCATGTGATGAGGTAGTCATGACGATGAAGAATTATTATCATCAATGATATGGGCACACGGAATCAATCATCCCTTCTGATTAAAATTAGTTTGTTACAATTTATATTGAATTTTCTTCCTTTTAGAAATTTTATTTTGTAAAGGTATTGGATCATTATCAACCAAATATTGATAGAAATTTTACATAAAAAGCATAATTGATCTCTAAGACTTATCATGATAATTATTTCATTTCTATATAACTCATGAGATAGGAATTCCTAGAGAGATAGGCATATCATGATCATGAATAGATCATGTGATTCAAATGACTGATTCATATGATGTCCTAGGGTCACAAGATTTTTGTGTCCTATGTGACTAATAAACATGTAATCATTCAAAAATTTTAATATGATTATTGTTAAAATAATACCAATTATTTATGTATTCTTGCAATAATAATATTACTAAGTATATTTTGGCATGGATGAACAATGGAAACTCCCTAGAAGTGAGGTCATGAGGGAAAAGTACTTTTTTATGTGGAATTTAATTTCCCACCTCAGTTCATTAGGCTTCAATTGTTCAATGTTCTGAGTGAGTTTCATTCTTCTAGAGTCCCATTCATATTCCTTGGATTAACCTACAAAATGGGATGTAAAAGGAATATATTATCACTTAAAACCAAAACATCATGAGATCATTAGACATACTCTCTCACATGATCAGTTTTCACGATCAATTCATATAAATCCTTCACGAGACCGATTATAGAGATCCAATCATGTGACATAACCATATTATTTATTCATGTGATCACCCATTCATGATTAATCATGAAACATGATTTATAAATCATCAATCGTAGTTTTAATCATCTGTGATAAATGATCATTGTTGTTGGGTAGATCCACATGCTTCATGTGATTCAAATATTTTCACCTGATCATATAATATATATGTGATTTTTCTGACCTTCATATTGTTAGATGATCTCTTGTCTTGAAATAGATCCTGCAATTGTGATGTATTACATGGCTCATATGCTTTATGTGACCTATAATGTACAATGGGATTCAAAATCATTATATGGGTCATGTGATTGTCACGAATTGGATTGAGCTATGAACTTATTTTACACTATTTGAAAAGGATCATTTACCATATGAAATATATTTACTTCTCTGTACATATGTCTTCAAATTGTATTCGATATTAAAATTGTATCTTTATATTGCTATGTTCTCCAATATTTATGTTGACAAATGTATATTTTTCTAGAAAAATATTGTGAATCTATCAAAACTATCGATAAAGAACCACCAGGATTATCCATATTAAAAATCATTTCCTATATCCCATATTTTACTAAATATGATTGTCATATTTCATACCCCCAATAAATAATCATTCCTTGCTATTGAATCATAATGTCTCATAATAAATTTAGAAAAAATATATATGATGTTGGATACATAATTTCCAAGGAAAAAATCTTTGGAAATTATATACAAACTTTCATGACTAATGAATTTCATGAGGACCAATGTGAATCATGATGTATCATTAATATATACCCATTGATATTATTTTAAAATACTCTGAATAAAACATTTGATTATATTTCTAACTGGGACAATCATTTGGGAGGGATCATTTTAATGAAATAAGGTTTCCCTTTCAATGTACAACATGATTCAACACAATTATCTATTATGTTGAGGTTAATTGGAATGTTTGGGGGCACACATATTTCACAAATGTTTTTTTAATAAGACATTAATGATGTAATTAGATATCCTATAAATAATAGATCCATATATATTTCATCTGATACATGGAAACTTTTGGATCAATATCTTGAACGTTGAAAAAAATTATCACTCTACTTTTAGGAGATATATTTGATGAGTTTCTCCCTCATACGTCAACATTGGAAAATATAGTGTTGAACAATAAAATTTTTATGGAGTTGATCAAGTTGGATGATAAGGATCGTTGGAATTCCCCACTTATTTGTGAGGCTAGAACATTTTTTCAATGGTAGGGATACATTATCAAGAAGACTTGTTATAATTAGAAAAACATGAAACCACATGCCTTCCAATTTCATTAGTCTTATGGGGAAAAGGATCATATTTTCCTAATGTAGTAGATGTTTTTTTTCAACAACTAGTGGTGGGAGATAAATCCTTACATCTATTAATAGGTTCAATTGGAATATTTCATATATTATATCTGACCAGGCTCCTTCTCCGAACTAAAAAATTGGTGGACTATTGTTTTGAACATTTATTATGGAATCATCTATGGTATGAGGTACAATATATAGTTATTCATTATTTTGTTCTACAGAATATATCTCATATTAGGAAATTTAATGTGGAGAATTTCCATATATATTCTATGTGACCCCTTCAATGTGGTATGGGGATTGACAAGGGATCAATTTGGTGGATATGATTATCTCAGTGAACAATATATATTTCCTCATGATTTTAATTCATCGAGATAATATATTGTTAGAATTATATTCAACTCATTACAAAAATACACATATGAGGATTATAATAGTTTTGTTATTCAATTGAATAGCTTCACAATATTAGAATTTTGTGAATGATGATCAACATATCCTCTAATTATCATCATGTCTAGTACTCATCAAAGACATACCCTAGTTTAAATACTCCTTTAGAACATTTCGAAATGAATCATTTTAACAGGTGAGATTATATGCTCAAAAAGGTTATGAATGTTGGAAATCAAAGATCACATAAACATTACATTATAAAAGTCGTATAAGAACATTATACTTTCATTTTATACCCATTCTATGCAAATCAATAATAGAATTTATTATTCATAGATAAAATAATTTTATATTATAAGACATGATCAATAAGAAAATCAATGTACATGGGCCGAGAGAGAATAATATCATCATAAAAAATTGGATTGGTAAATTCATATTAGAATATAAAATCATTTTTGTTGTAGTAAAGGCTCACTCTCAAAGATATCTCAATGTAATGGGTTCACTCCCCAAACAATCATTGCAATCAATGTTCACTCCTAACACCTTCATAGTGAACAATGTCTATTACTGAACTTAGTTCATTAATGATTATAATCATATCAATATCATGAGATTTAAATCATTAAAATATTAAATGGTGAGAGATATAGGTCCCACATATCAAATAGTGAAGTTCATATGTATTATTTCCACAAGATCATGAAACATTTATCATATCATTACTAATGAAATTAAATTGGTTTCACAAACATTTCAACCTATTAGGATCTTTGTATAATAGAATGTATTCTTATATTCTTGTCATCTATTCATATAATAAATATTAAAAAAAAGAATTTTACATTTTTATTTATTCAATGTATACCGCATGGAAGTGAAATTAGTGTCATGAAAATCATTTCATTATAAACAGAAACCATCCATATAAATAGTAATAATGTAATACGTAGATTGTATTCATTTTAAGGAATAAATATCACAAAAAAATTCATAATATATAAACAAATTATGTTTATTGGTCACCGGAAAATTTTCATAATGAAAATAACATTTATTTCAAAATGTATTTGTAAGACATAAAAATCAAAAATTATTTTCGATATATATTTCATTGAAAATATAACTGAAAATATATAATAATTCTTTATAAATTATTAAAAAAATTACTTCAAAAATATAAACATTAATCTTTGCCGAAATACATTTAAAACATTTATTTCGAAATCATTTATTTCAAAAAACATTGGAATATTATTAACAAATAATCAATGAAATTACTTTTCATGGTGGCTAAGATTTTTTTATTCCATACAATGATAAATATAAAAATCCTATATTATTTTCAGTTGAATTGAAAATTAAATTATTCTAAATGAAAAAATAGAATCCATTAAAAAGGATTTGTAAAAGTAAAACATTGGTAAAAATTAATTTAAAAAATTAATTTTATAAATTTAAAGCATTTTTTATCATTTTTGGAAAATATGATTTTGGTAGAAAAGGGTTTTCTACCAAATAGAAAAATAAAGGTTGTTTTTCAAAGAATAATACATCTTAATAATTGATAATATAAAAGAGTAAAATTTATGGAAGGAATTTACTCTCATGAAATAACCAATAGAAAAGTAAATTATTTAGATTAATGAGAGATGGAATATTATATTATTTTAAGAAAATAATAATAATTAAAAATAAAAAAAATGATGATTGTGGAACATAACATCAATACGATGTTGGAATCATTGAATTGTATGCCAAATAAATGAATAAATTTAACTTAAAAATTATTTATTATGAGAATGAATTTATTAACTACATTTCATGTATACATTTATACATGGTAGTTCCGGGGGGAGGGGAACAAAGAAAAGAAAATCTGCTGACGAAGAGGCTCGAAACCAAGAAATTAATAAAAAATACATTCTTGGGAAGTATATATGCACGACATAAATTATACATGGGGTGAATATTACATGTGTCACACAAAAAAAATATGATATAGATAGAAATACCATACATTAAGTATCAGCATCAATCATATTTGTTTTAACATCATGAAAGAAAAATATATTTTCAGTACAAATATTTTAAAATATCATAATTATATTTACTATAAAATGTATTATTTATTTATGATCTTGTATTACATGTTTACTAAATATTCCTTGATGAAATCATGTTCTAGATAATAACTACTTTTTTCATGTATGGTTTAATTTTTGGATAATTTAGTATATATTATGGTTTAATAATAATGATAATGTTCTCAATTATATAAATATAACCAAATTTTGGAATATTTTTTTTATTAATCCATAAAAGTGAAATATTGAAAATGAAATTCACCATTCAACTATGTGGTAGGTTGTACATATTCAAAAGTTTTGTTTCCATTTTATCATGAAATTTAAGAAAGATAGATAAATAATATATTTTAATAATTGAGTGATTATTATTTCATATATTTAATACATATTACATAAATTTATAGTTAATACCTTCCATGTAAACATTAAGTGAAAACGAATTTCATCACTTCGTGATGTAGTCGTCTGTTGTACGTTGGTGTGATGTTATCATATCCCCTATATAATGGAATGATATAAAGTATATGTGATATAATAATTCTTGATTTATATAATTTAATTAATATCATTTAAATATTTTGAATCCATCAACACATATATATATATATATATCAATTAATGGTTTTTATGGAAACTGATCTACAACGGTTCATGATGTGGTGGTACGTGATACACATAATCGATGGTTTCATTTTCCATTTAATGGATGTGGAGATACATATAGGTAATTAAATTGACATAATAAAATCTCATTATATAGGGTATAGATTTTCTAATATATTATAATTGTGATAAAATAATTTTTGGTGGAAAATGATTAATGAAAAAGAAGGAACATAGTGATTATAATTACATTCTATTTCAAGAACCTACTTTTGATAGATTATTATAGAAACCAGTTTGGGTATTTTGAGATGACCACCAGATATAGATCATGGATATGGGTCTATGAGAGGATTAATTAATGAGTTTTTTCAAAATATATGCTTTTTTATTGATTAATTATTTATTGTAGGTTGCGGCCTTTTATATGTGGGGGAAAAGAACCCAGTTATAAACTACTCAGAAATTTCCAAAAATAATCCAAAATGATAAATTATTAAAAATTATAAAAGAATAAAAAATTGACATATATTAATATATATAAATAAAAATATGGTATTATTTCCATCAATTAGAATTTTGACTAGGTATTGGTCATTTATAAACGGTTCACTTTTCGTTTAACACTCAAAAATAAAAATTTACCATAATAATGAAATTTGTTTTTATTATTTTTACAATTAGATAAAGAAAAAGATAATTTCAAATTATTTAGAATGTAGAAATTGATTACGGATAATAATTATTCCATTTTCCATATTCCATTAACGTAATTGGAATATTTAAATTTAAAATTAATCGCTTAGATGTGATGTGAAATTAGGTTTTGTAATAGAAAATTTTCAAAATATTAAAATGTGCATATTTCAAATTTCAATATCAAAATGATTCCAATGACAATTATTTTATTAATCTATATATAATAGATGTAATTATAAATTAAAAAAATATCTAAATTTTGATTAATTTTATTAAATATATATATGAAAATGATATTTTCAATTAAAATTAATTTTTTTCTAAATTCATCAAAAAATGAATTAATTTAAAAAATATCAAATATTAAAACTGAAATAATTTTGATATAAATTTTTTAATTTTTTTTATGAAAATAATTTTTTTATATTTGAAGAAATTACCTTTGAAATAGTTGTTTGAAGGTAATAAAAAATGTAGTTTAGAGAAATATAGTGTTTAAAATTAAAATTTGATTTATTCATATCAAATTTTTTGTTTAAACATAATATTATTTCAAAAAAATTTATTAAATATATATTTTATATTTTAGAAAAATATTTGAAAAAAATAAATTCAGTCAATTTATTGATGTAAACACATTTTTGTGAAAAAATTATTACAAACTTTCGTTTAGATTAAATTGGATTTTATTATCATTTATAAATAATTTTTAAATTTTTTTCATAATATATATTTGGTAAACTGCATTTTCATAATAAAGATAATATTGTTAAAATTTTCCATTACAAAAAATAGTTGAAAACAATGATATCAAATAATAATATATTTATAGTATGAAATATTTCATTTAAACTTTGCGTTGTATGTAATTCCAGCTAAACATACTATTTCACGCAATGAATGTTAAAATAAGTTCTCCAGGTAATGAATTTATAAATATAAGTTGTGTCTAGTAAAAAAATATATAAAATATTAAATTTATTTGAATTACAAATTTCCCAATATCATTGAGTGTTATATTCACCAACAATTAAATAAATTATTTCCTCCAAATTTTATATTTTCCTCAATTTACAAGAGTTTATTATTTGAAAATACTTATATGGGAAACCCACAAAACAAAAGGGTTTAATAAAAAATCTATATTAATTAGTAAATAATGTTCTAAAGGACATGTGGTGTAAAGATCCTGAAATTTCAAGGAATTTTTTTTTCTTAAATTCTTTGGAATTTTACGAGTACACAATTTTTGACGGCACCTGATTCTGAGGCTCGGTGTGCCCGAAATAATTTTCTGATGTTTATCTCGGGTATATCCAGTGAACGAATGAGCGGGTTTTTATATCTTTTGAAGCGGTGCATGGAATTGA
Organism: Viscum album; assembly: GCA_963277665.1. NCBI lineage: Eukaryota > Viridiplantae > Streptophyta > Magnoliopsida > Santalales > Viscaceae > Viscum > Viscum album. The sequence continues at coordinate 194,557,976 of OY728121.1, read as the reverse complement.
AATCTAAGGGCACTGATGAACTCACAACACTAGTAATTTCTTAATAGGGCCTTTACCGTAGTTGCAATTTATGCGGGATGAAAGTTAAAGTTGGGGTTAAATCAAAAAGTTAAATAAAATTGTTAGAACAATATTATTTACATCTATTGAAGTTAATTTCTCTCATGGGAAGTTATTGGTGGGGCCCAAACCCACCCAACTTCCCAAGTGTGGATAATTGAGAGGTGGGGCCCACACTTGCCCCAACCTTTCACCTCTCATAACTCTTTCTATACCCCCGTTAAACTCCCATATTTATTTCATGACAACCCCCATAATTATGAGTACTCTTCCTCTCCCTCTCTCCCTCTTTATGTTTTCCAACATACCTTAATTAATGAATTATACCTCTTCAATTATTTATATAAGTGATTTGAATTTTTAATTTTAAATTGCATGGGTTAATAAAATAATAGCATTATCCTATTATTTTATTTTTGGGGTATTCGTTGTGTTATGGAGAGTTGGGAGAGAGCTCCTGAGAATGGGAGAAAAGTATTCCTCTCCTCAATGAAGAACAGTTTTATTCTTCGACGAAGAACACCCACCTTCAACAAAGAACGACTCAGCGAAGAATGCTCCATGTTTCTCCAACCTCTTCTTCCTCTGCATCATGGGAGGAGACACAAATGTGGGAAACTCACCGACGACGACGGTTCTTTCTCGGCGTTGATGGAGCGACATCTCTTTCTGCATCTATGTTGAACAAACCATATTCGAGGTATGGGGATTATGTTCAATTTGAATGGATTTAAATTGTGCCTTGTTCATCGTTGTATATCATTGTTTGTCATGGCCTTTTGCTATCACTTAACGCGGAGGGCACGTGCTGAACAAACACTTCCTGACGACCCTCCACTGGATCATGGTTATTTTTGGAATCGGCGATCGGAGGTGGAATGCAGAAGAGGCCGGCGGTGCCAGGGCCTCCGTCGCACACGCAAAGAAAAGCCACGGCCAAGTGGGCCGTGACAGAGGAAGCATGACGCCGTCTCGCCGTGATGAGGATGTGGAGCTACATCCCGGGCATGCCGCGGTGGAGGATGTTGGCATCGTCATGCCGGCTGTGCAGAAGGAACACCGGCCTGCTTCGTGGGAAGCTTTGGCAGAAGAACCAGCCATCCAGTTGGCCGACAGGGAGGAGGAGATCTGCGGTGCCGGGAGGGCGTCGCGCCGGATGAACCATGGCCCGCATGTGCTGGCCGCTTGCGACAAGAGGTCGGCTGGCTTTGGCCAGCCGTTTAGGGAGGGCGACACCGTTTGGCGCCACCGATTCACGCAGCTGGGGGGCCGCACCCCCCTCGGACCGCTCGGCCAGCCGGTCGAGCCAGCGGGGCCGCACTCAGACGGGCCACGCCCAGCTGGACCTGGTCGCGCCACCCCGCACCCCACGAGGCCAGATCGCGCATTTCACAGGTTTGGTCTGAAACCAGCCGGGTCTGACCCACCAATACTAGGTTGACCCGACCCGCCAGCCCTCTCGGATTAATGGGTCGGGCCCATTTTCAATTAAAGTTGAATAACTCGATGATCGCGTGTCCGATCGACGTGCCGTCTGGAGAATTAAGACCCTCGCAATGAGGTGTCCCATTTTCGATACTCTAAGTGAGTTCCAGAAGACTTTTTATAATGTAAGGGCTAGAAATGAGCGTATTTCTAACTGGGCCCATGGAACGAAAAGGCAAATATTTCTCAAACCGGATGTATGATTGATGCGCCGCCTGTTGGGTTGAGTTATTTTGGACGAGATGGAACTTCGGGATACATCAAATCTAGACTTTGTGACAGTTGATGTATCAAACCCTTTACGTGAGGAGCGGACCCTGCCGGAATCGAGTGTGCTGTGTGCAGGAACCATAGAGTTGGCTACGACTACGATGACTACCGTGCTGGGATCCTCCGTGGGTTCAACGACGATGATGACTATACATGGATCCTCCATGGGTTCGGTAGCGAGGACGACTGTACTTGGATCCTCTGTGGGTTCAGTAGCTATGACGACTATTCTGGGATCCTATGTGGGTTCGACATCGATGGTTACTGTACTTGGATCCTATGTGGGTTCGGCAGCGACGACTTCTGTACTTGTATCCTATGTGGGTTCGGCAGAGTAGATGATTCAGAGGATACATCTAATAATCTCCACCTCCCTTTGTATGTAGTATACCTGTTTGAGCTGAACTTTTACTATTCAATCATATCTATTTGTGTGATTGACTTCTTTCCTGTGTGGACTGGGATGTTCTTGGGCTCGAGAGTTGGAGTCGAACTAGAATTTATGACTTAGGTATATGTATGGTCATATACCTAACTAGATTCAGTTGATACTTCGTGATAGTATTTTTCCTTTGTGGTTTATCCTTTGTGGATTCTAGGAGACCTTCGGGGGTCCTGGTGTCCCTACTGAGTGTCGTATACTCACCCCTACACAGGTTATGCCCGCACTACATTGTGTTGGATGCACACGGCAGACATCACTGATCTGGGTGGAGGCTTGTGGAGCTGGATGGTAACCAGAGGTGGACCACTAGACGAGATGTGCACGGAGTGGGTGGCCGGACCTGAGAAGCTGAGGAAACCATCTGTACCCACCCTTCAGGTGGGATATACGGAGGACGACTCGGTGGTTTCAACTTTACATTATTGTTTTTGTACTTACTATTCATTTGTACTGTACTTTCATTTGGGTTTGTATACTGTCTCATTTACTTTTCATCACTTAATTTTGTACTCAGTTTACTTAGTTCATACTTCAATTGTTTACTCTATTGTGTTTGTTTACTTTTATAAAGGAAATATCTTCTCTTTTATCAGGATTTATGCCTTTGGTGCTAGTCGCCAGCCCCTGGCCTATGGACGTAGGGATTGGGGTAGTCACGGAATGGGCCCCGAGGACGTGTCGTGACATATGGAATAAAACATAATTTGTTTCTAAATAAGAGAACATTGGTTGGAAGGGAATAATTAGGCACGAAGAGAAAATGAACATCTAAATACTTAAAATAATTATAGATAACATTGAGATGATAAATTTAATATCCACAATGACATAAATATATGATAATTGAAAATTCAATTCATTCTTCAGAAATGAATTTAAATGTATGAATTTTTTTTGAAAATATTATTAATGTTAAATAATTCACATGAGAGGATATACATGTTTGATGTCATTATATATCATTAGCACATTCTCAAAAAATTTATTTTAATTAATCATTTTCCACATCATATATTACAATATGATAATAATTTTTTTTGTTTGGTATAATAATAGGATAGTATGATCTATAAAATAATGATATATTTTTTCTTATAAATATATATAATATAAATAAATGGTTAGAAAAGATTATATAATATTCATAAATTTTCATATTAGGAAATATTATATTATACTATAAAACCACAACCTATGTTTATCTTAAAGAATTTCATATATAGTTATGCATATGTCCATTACCAGTTTTAATATTAAAACTAAAGATCACTAAAATTCTTCAAATATATTAAATATTAATCCAATAAATATAATAATTTTTCTCTTTATTGTAATATACCAAATATTTGAATTAATTGGTCAAAAGCTTTCTTGAAATATGGTTGAATTACAATATAAATTAAATGAAAACATACATAATTCCACTTTCATTGAATAAAACCATTTATTTTTTAATATTGTAACATCACATTACGTTTTCAGATATATTTTTATGTTTATAAATACCTTTGTTTTGAAGTAAAGAATTGGGGTACATTTGGGTGAACTTTTATGGAAAACTAATGGACTTTGGGTTCTACATGGGCGGCGCACGGTTTGATAAATAGTGCAGCCAAACCGTGCGAGAAGTGAGGTTGAGGGAGTAGCTTCTACATGGGCGGTGCAAGATTTGTCTAACCGTGTGGCCAAACCGTGTGAAAAAGGTGGTCGAGGAAGTATATGACGTACGGATAGCGTACAGTTTGTCAAACTGTGCGAACTAACCGTGTGACGACTTAAATGAGATCCATAAATTGTGGATCTTACTCAGTTTTGCGTAAAAGTGCCTCGTTTGTCCTCCTAAGCGGCTCTAACTTGTGATTTTTATTCTCCTAATGTTAGAAAAGGTACTCCCATCATTCTGGAGGTGATCTAGAGGCTCCTCTTGGTGAATCGAATCAATATTCTTGATGTCTGTGAGCATTCTTCATCGTTCTTGATTTGTTTCTTAGATCTTCTTAGATCTACTTCTCTTATTCTCTTGGTTTCTTGGATCCACATTCGTTGTGGGTAGATCAATGTGTTTGGTATAAAAATTGATGATATTTGGTATCTATATTTCTAGGAGAAAAGATCTACGATGGGTTCTTGAAAAAGAAACCCGGTTTTCTTGAGTGTTCTCGACTGTTGTGGTTTTGGTCAAAACCTTCGAGGTAGGTGGTTATGTCCCCACATACCAAAATTTTTATCAATGTAATTGCTTAATTTATTTAAATTATTTATTTAAATTCAATTTCTGAAGTTACATTCAATTAAATTGATAAAAAACTCGATCCCATTGAATTGAGATTTTGAAATGGTTTTGGCTTAGATATTTGGAAAAACCCCCAATTCAATTAAATTGGGTGCGTTTATGAAAAATTGGTCAATTTAAATTGTTTAATTTAAATTGTGGATTTGATGGAAATGTTTTCAATTAAATTGTTGAATTTAATTGTGGAAATGAAATGTGTAATGAGGGAATTGGTTTTGAATGAATTTTTAACATATGAAAATGGCTTAAAATGTTACGATAGAAACCCATTGGTTTTATCTTGTAAAAGGCATGTTTTTTAATAAAACCTGTTATGGTTTTAAATGGAATGAAGATGGAACATTTGAAATGGAAGATTGGGATTTATCGTATGTTAAGCATTTTTAAAATAGTTCTCCCATCATGTATGAGAGCATGCAAGGCTCAAGTAGTTAGTGAGTTGTTTGGATACACTCTATGCTACGACAACGTTATAAAACAGACATGCGGCGGGCCACATCCCCGATGGGTTGGTGGCGAGTCTCCATTGGCCAGTGTCATAAGGACATGTGTTTACACATTTTTCTGAGTTCACATAGAGATTTTAGAATCTTATAACTAGTTAATACAATCGTACCTTTTGGCAGATGACCATGTTGATCACTTGTTTATTTATATTTGAGATATAAGTGTGTGCCAATGATTTTGAACTGCATTACATGCCTGATGAATTTATATAAACTACTTTATATAAATGTTTAGACTAATCCATTATTTTATAAATATTCCATCATTAGTAAAGCATTTTCCTAAAATATTTATTTCCATCATTTGATGTTGTATAGCATGTTTTGTTAACATATTCTTTTGAAATGCCAAACCTGTTTATTTGAAAATTGAATGTTTTTCATTGGATTATCTATACATGGAATCTGTTACGGAATATTTGGTGGTTTCCTACTAGGCTTAGGCTCACACGATACCATTTCCTTCTAGTGTTTGTAGACATTCTTCTTCCAGGATCGAGCAAAGGGAAGGGACCTATTGGAGGTGGATCCAGTTGTTGATCTCAGATCTTGGTGAGTTGCGTCCTTAGGGACTTTGGTACTATTTTTCCCTTTTTAGTACATGGGTTGTAGTATTTTTGTCTTTTTATGCCTCTTTTTATTCTGGTACATTACTCCCAGTGGAGTTTCCTTTTGGTATGCATATTGTCTAGTTTCATTTACGTATGCATTCTTGTGGAAAAAATCATTCCCACTTGTATGTTATACGATGCCAGGTGCTAGTCATCGACCCATGGGGATCGGGAATGCCCTTCGGGCTATGTCAAGACTCGCTCGGTTATCGGGTTATCAGGGTACCTGGGCTGGTTCGTGACAATGTGGTATCAGAGGGCTGGTTAAGCATCTTCCCTTGATGATAGTTTGAATTTGTGTTTTCTTTTCGGGACATAGGAGGTAGTAGTGATTGAGTGCCTGGCCAGCTCTCACCACAATTAACCTTAAGTCACCAGGGTTGGTTAGGGAAATAAAACATGTGGATTAGTTCTTGTAATTTACCTGTTTTGATTTAGATTGAGTGGAATCAAAATCATGTTATCCCTTCTTTTAAGAATTTTTTTCCTTGCTACTCGGTTTGGGTGTTAATCTATGTCTTTTTTGTTGTGTAGCATCATGCCTCCAAGAAGAGGTGGAGCTTAGATCCAAAAAGAGGATACTACTGAACCTCAGAAAGAGAGTCCTATTGTGGATCCGAGTCTGGTTGAGGTGATTGTTCACATCGTCCAATCTCTGGGATAGGAACCACCTATAGTTCATGTTCAGGCTCGAGCTAAAGATCATCATAGTGATATTCTACGAAGTCAATCTCAAGAGTTCCTATGCTAGAATCCACTAGTTTTAAAAGGCTCCACTGACCCTCAACAAGATAATGAATGGTTGAGTAATATTTAATGTTTTTTTGGGTTCTTGGAGACACCTGAGGTGATCAAGGTGAAGAGTTCCACCTTCGTACTAGAGGGACCAAGTAGGAGATGGTGGAACAGGATGGTGACGTCTGGGAAACATGAGGGTTTGGACTAGAAGGACTTTAGGGTTCTTTTCAGTAACCAGTTCTATCCAGAATCAATGGTGTTGTCCAAGGATGTGGAGTTTTTCAATATTGAGCAGGCCAACCGAACCACGACTGAGTACTCAAACCGTTTTTTTGAGCTGGTACAGTTTTCTCCTGATATTGTATCTAATGAGAGGATGGAGGCTCGACGATTCGAGTTGGGACATCGAACAGATATCCATTCTCAGGATTTCTTATAGAAGCTACCCACTTATGCTGATGTGCTGGATAGGACGATGATGGTTGATATGGACTTGGTAGGAATTTCAGGGTTGAAGGAGGTTCTTTTCCCTCCTAGTGGAAGTGTTAGTTCCTTTTAAGGAAAACAGAAGTGTGATGTTCCTCACAGATGTTCATTACAAAAAAGAAATTCTTGACCTCTGGTAGCACCAGGAGGGGCTTCTTGGACTTGGTATCAGTGTGGGAAGCTAGGATATTCTAAGAGGGTTTTCATTGAGGCACCCAAGAACATTAGCTCATGCTGACGTTTTGGGCACCAACATAGATTCTACCAACACTTATCTACTCCGCGCAGTGGAACATGATCATCAGCACCACCAAATACCGTGGGGAAATCAAATGCTTCACGTAAAAAAGGGTTCCATCCATAGGCATCCTTAACAAAGATAATTCAAGTAGTGGAACAATTTCCAGAGGTATCTAATACTGGTCCTGCAACTGTGAGAGGTGCCATTACTATAGATTCATCTTTAGTGACAACTCTTTTTGAAACTCGTGCATCTCACTCTTTTATTTCAACCCATCTTGTTAATCTGTTTAATCTTCCTATGGAACTGTTATATTGTGCGATTGATATTACTACATCCCTTGGTACATTGAAATAGAGGGGTTTTCGTAGTCCTTCTTGTGTTTTCTCTCTATCAGATGTTGATCATGTTTTGAGTTTCTTGGTTCTTGAAATGAAATCTTTTGACATCATATTTGGGATGGATTAGCACATTGCCAATATAGCCTGGGTCAAATGTTATCTTTGACGGGTCTACCTTACTACACCCAGTGGTGTGCCTCTTGATTTTCAAGGAGAATGGGACCCAAGGTCAATAAGATTTGGACCCTCTTCCTTCTGACTTCTCTGGATTGCCACCAGTAAGGGATGTTGATTTCCTTATTGAATTAATGCCTGGTACTCAACCAGTTTCTATTCCCTCTTACCGAATGGCTCCAGCTGAACTAAAATAACTGAAGTCATAGTTAGATGATCTTCTTGAGAAAGGATTTATATGCCTGAGTGTTTCACCTTCGGCATCACCTGTTCTCTTCTCCAGGAATGCAGAGGGATATCTTCACGTCTGTGTTGATTATTGAAAGCTCAATAGAATTGCGATAAAGAACAAATATCTGTTACCACGAATTGATGATTTGTTTGATCAATTGAAAGGGTCAAAGTGGTTTTCAAAAATTGATTTTCGATCCGGTTACCATCTATTGAGGATAAAGGAATCTGACATTCATAAGACCTCCTTTCAGAGTAGGTATGGCCATTTTGAGTACCTTGTTATTCCCTTCGTCCTAAAAAATGCGCCTTCAATTTTCTTGGCTTTGATGAACACAGTTTTCCATGAGTATCTTGATACTTTCGTGGTGTTATTTGTGGATGACATTATTTTCTTCTCCACGTATAAGAAGGATTATGTGAATCATCTGAGAATAGTTCTAAGTCTTCTAATTAATCACTGACTTTATGCCAGTCTTTAAAGTGCACTTTCGGGATTCGGGAAGTGAAACTCTTGGGACATGTCATGTCAGAACAAGGAATATCAGTTTATCATGAATAGGTGAATGTTTTTATGACATGGGAACATCCACAAAATGTTTTAGAGATTCAAAGATTCTTGGGCTTAGTAGGATATTATCGTCGGCTTGTTAAAGACTTCTCAAAATTTGCTTCTCCAATGACTGCTTTGACTTGACAGGGAGTGAAGTTTGTCTGGAATGATAAATTTAAGAGTTCTTTTGTTGATCTAATGCGTCTTTTAACTACTGTGCCAGTGATAACTCTTCCTGAGTTTGGGATAGGTTATGTGGTGTTCTGCGATACATCAGGTTCAGGTTTGGGATGTGTACTCATGATGGGTAATCATGTTGTCTCTTATGGGTCTCGTCTACTTAAGAATTATGAGAAGAAATATCCTACTGATGACATTGAACGTGCATCTGTAATGCACACATTTATGTTTTGGAGACATTACCATTATTGAGAAAGGTTTGCTGTGTATTCAGACCAAAAGAGCTTGAGTTATATCTTCTCTCAAAATGATTTGAATCTTCACCAAAGGCATTGGGTGGAGTACCTACAATATTTCAACATTGACCTTGCCTATACCATGAGGAAAGGGAATGTAGTTGTAGATGCATTAAGAAGGAAAAATCCATCACATGCTGTGAAAGAATCTTCATAAGAGTGGAGTTTGATGGCTCTTTTTGCTCATTTCTATATTGGAGTTCAATGGAAGGGGAATGAAGTTACTTTAGCCAGTGTCCAGTTGGCATCTTCTATCCTCGAGTTAATTATTAATAAACAACAACTGGATGATAACTTTCATAATATTAGGGACTCACTTTATGGTGGGGAGACTGACACCCAATTTCCATTCTCCAATGAGGGTGTTATATGTTATCAAAACTGTTACGTTGTGCCATTAGCGGAAAGGAAGGATGTGATGGGGGGTTTCCATAACCCTTAGTGGGTTGTACACCCAATAACCATGAAGATGTTCTATGACATGAGGATATATTTCTGGTGTCCTGGTATGAGACGAGACATTGTTGAGATTGTATCACGTTGCTATACATGCCAGCAGGTGAAATTCGAGCACCAGAAACCTTCGGGTTTTCTTCAACCACGTCCAGTCCCTTCATGGAAGTGGGATGAAATCTCAATGGACTTTGTGGGTGGGTTACCTCAAACCCAGAGGAAGAAGAATGAGATATGGGTTGTGATCGACAGTCTGACCATGTCAACTCACATTATATGTATTCGAGATAAAACTGAAGTTGAGGAGTTGGGAAATATCTATGCGAAAAAAATTGTTCATTTGCATGGAGTTCAGTCTTCCATAGTCTCTGATAGGGATCCTTAGTTTACTTCTCACATTTGGAGAGGCCTTTAGGAGGCACTAAGATCTCAGGTGCGTTTGAGCACGGCCTACCATCCATAGTCAGTTGGCCAGAAAGATATAGCTATTCATATCCTTGAGGATATGCTCTGCTCATGTGTTCTAGACTTTGGTGGGTCTTGGGATGATTATCTAGGGCTAGTTGAGTTTTCTTATAACAACCGTTATCATTCTGCGATCAAAATGGCACCTTTTGAGGCATTGTATGTTCGTCCTTGTAAATCTCATATATGTAGGTCCGAGATTGGTGAAATTTCCTCGGTAGGACCGAGTTTGGTCCAAGAGAAGACAGTTAAGATCTAGTTGATTCGTTAGAGAATGTTGACAGCACAGAGTTGGTACATGTCTTACGCTGATCGTCGTTGTATTCCATTAGAGTTCCCAGATGGTGACCAGGTGTTCTGGAATGTTTCACCCCAATTTGTTCATCGATAGCTTGGGAGTCAACGGAAGCTTACTCCTCATTTTGTGGGACCTTTTGAGGTTATTGGACTTGTGGGGAATGTTTCTTATTTTCAAGCTCTACGATCACAACTAACGTTGATACATAACGTGTTCCATGTATCATAGCTACGAAAGTATCTCTCTTATCTATATCATGATATGAGGTGGAGTGATCTTGAGATTGAACCAGATTTATCTATTACTGAACGACCAGTCAGGCTTGTTGATTCTGAGACCGAGGTACTTCGTGGGAGAACGATACCTCTGGTCCATGTACTATGGAAACATGGTTCTGATTCTCATGAGACGTTGGAAGGGGAGGCACTAATGAGAGATCAGTGGCCTCATCTTTTTGACATGGAGGTTTCTTCATAGGCTTTCTGGGGACAGAAAGATCTTATGCTGTGGAGGTTGTAACATCCCATTGCATTTTCAGGTATCTATTGATGTTTCTAAGTACCTCTGAATTGAAGTAAAGACGTGGGGTACATTTTAGTGAATGTTTAAGGAAAACTATGGAACTTTGGGTTGTGAACGTGAGGCACATGTTTTGTCAAACCGTGTAGCCAAACCATGTATGAAGGGAGGTTGAGGGTGTAGCTTCTCCACGAGCGGCGCACGATTTGTCTAACCGTGCGGCCAAACCATGTGTGAAGGGTGTCCGAGGAAATAGCTGACACACGGCTTGTGCACGGATTGTCAAACCGTGCAAACAAACCCTGGGGCCACTTAAATGGGATCCTTAAATTGTGGATCTCGCTCGGTTTTGCCTCTATGTGCCTCATTTGTCCTCCTAAGCGGCTCAAACTTGGGATTTTTCTTGTCCTGAGGTCAGAGAAGGTTCTACCGTCATTCCGGAGGTGATCCAAAGTCTCCTCTTGGGGAATCGAAGCCATATTATTGAGGTATGTGATTGTTCTTCATCGTTCTTGATTTGTTTCTTAGATCTACTAAGATCTACTTCTCTTCTTCTCTCGGTTTCATGGATCCACACCCGTTGTGGGTAGATTTAAGAGTGTGGTATAAAATTTGATGATATTTGGTCTTGATATTTATAGGAAAAGAGAACTAAGGAGGGTTCTAGAAAAAGAAACCCGGTTTTCTTGTGCGTTCTCGACCGTTGTGTTTTTGGACAGATCCTTCGAGGAAGGCGTTCCATCCCAACTTGCCAAATTTATTATCAATGTATTTGCTTAATTTATTTCAATTATTTATTTAAATTCAATTTATCTTGTTTCTCTCAATTAAATTGATAAAAAAAATTCGATTTCATTGAATTGAGATATTTGAAATGGTTTTGGCATAGATATTTGGGGAAAACCCCAATTACATTGAATTGGGTGTGTTTAAGGAAAATTTGTCGATTTAAATTGTTTAATTCAATTTGTGGATTTGATGGAAATGTTTTCAATGAGATTGTTTAATTTAATAATGGAAATGAAATGTGTAATGATTGAATTGGTTTTCAATGGATTTCAAACATATGAAAATGGGTTAAATGATTTGATATAAACCCATTGGTTTAATCTTGTTAAAATACAAATTTTTTAATAAAACCTATTATGGTTTTATATGGAATGATGTTGGAACCTTTGAAATGGAAGAATTTGATTGATCATATTTTAACCATTCTTAATATAGTTCTCCCATCATGTATGAGAGCATACAAGCCTTAGGTTGTTAGTGAGTTATTTGAATACACTTTACTCTACGACAACGTTCTAAAACATACATGCGGCGTGTCACATCCCCGACAGGCTGGTGACGAGTCTCCTTTGGCTAGTGTCATAGGGATGTGTTAATACACACTTTGCTGAGATCACATAGAGAGTGTGGAATCCTATAACTTGTCAATACTATCGTACCTTTTGGCAGATGACCATGTTGCTCGGTTTTTTATTTATATTTGAAATATAAATGTTTGCCAATGCTTTTGAACTGCATTACATGCCTGCTGAATTTATATAAACTATTTTATATAAATATTTTTCTTAAGCCATTGTTTTAGGTATATTCCATCATTCGTAAAGCCTATTCCTAAAATATTTATTTCCATCATTTGAAATTGTATATAATGTTTTGTTAAAATATGATTTTGAAATACCAAACCTGTTTATTTGAAAATTGAAAGTTTTTCATTGGATAATCTATACTTTACATCGGTTATGTAATATTTGGTGAAGAGTTTCCATTGTTTCTTGGTATGAATTGAATCTATATAGGGGGTTCATGTATTTATATTAAAATGTTTTAAAACCCATCATCAGAACATATAAATATTGTGGGATTCGAATATACATCATTTAATGTTAGGGACAATATAATATTTTTCCAAGGTGACATAATTTTCGGCATGAACCACTAAAAATAATTACAAAACATGTAACTACATTACTTGCTATTTATTTCCCAGGACAACTATTTTAAAGTGTGAAATTATGATGAATTTTAATTTAATCTCTCTATATCATCCTCCCCTATAATAGGGGATACCTACCTGGTGAAATTGGAAGCCTTCCCTTGATTCTGGACATCACGATCATGCATCTAATCCTTAGTATTCTGTTTTTGTTTGATGTTCCCCTCAAATTTTATGTTATCTAACCATTGTGGTGTGATATATTAACAGTGTGAGATGTTGGACTTGATCTTGATCGATTTTGAACAATGCTCCTTATTATGATAATTTAAACCTAATACAATAAGGTGTTTATCCAATTGAAGCATATGTTGATCATTGATTAATGGTAGGGGGTCTAAACCATAACCTGATGGTTTGATAATATTAAATTACAAGAGATATTTAAATTTTTAGCAAATACCATGCGCATTGATAAATTAAATGATGAACATGATTATTCAATGGAGTAACATGGATAATTTTTTTGACTGAACATACTTATGTATATCGTTCGGCTCAGGGAACCACTGATTAAAAGGGAATTCTTTAATTTTTTAATGTGTGTTTAGAATGAATTTGGATTTTATTTTACTATTGAAATATATCCAAACTGGGTTTTCTTGTTTATTGAGACAACATGCAGGTTATTACTTACAATGAAATCAAAACACAAAATTTTAACTGAATGATTAATGAAATGTATCTTAATTATCAATCGAGCATTAGGTTGTGATATTGAGATATCCTTTCTATTATTAATTGTTGATTTAATTAAATTATTTAATGATTATATATGGGGTGTTGGAATAGTTTACATATTGAAATTATTATATATCCTTCTATTCATAGAGACACATTTTTAAATGCTTATATACCAAGATATTACATGAGGCACATGATGATGTTCTTACATATCAAGCCATGCCCTGAGGCATATGATTAAATTCTAATATACCAAGCATAACATTGATACATGTTTAAATGATTTCATGATAGTAATTTCCATAATTAAATGTCGAAATGATTATATGGATAGTTAAGACCAAGATTGTGTTATTTAATCCTCAGTAATATATTTATGGTTATCATGGTTGTGAGACATTATATGAGATATTATGACATAACACTAAGGAAATATCTGTTTTAACTTTGTTATATGGTTATGTATATCACGGATAGATGAAAATCTAGCATGGTTCTAGAGTGTTCAGATGTGGTGTTAATTTAATTGTTAAATTAGTTAATACACATGTTTATTTCATTATTGTAGACATTTATTATCATATTGGGTTTGTTTTGATATAGTGATGTCGACCTACTGATTTATACTAAAAACCTATTCAACCAAGTATTTTTTACCTGATCAGATTATATGGATGCAGATATGAAAATGGAATGAGACCTTGTTATAGAGTGATTGCATGATGGATTGGATGGATTTTGGAGATGGGATAATCATGGAATTTAGGGAAGGGAATTTTGGTTCTTTTATTGAGTCTTCTTTATTTTATTTTGTATTACTGTAGAATGATATTTAGATTCATGCGAGAACTTCATTACATTTTTTGCTCATTTTTTGGGTATAATGGTTTCTCTTTTATTTTCATAGTTCCATTATTTATTTTTTTCATCTATTACACTGCATTCTTTTATTTATATGTCTTATTTGTACTAATCTAACACATCATTACTTTCGGAAATGTAGTATACCCACTAAATATATCACACCCTTATGGTTGATGGAATCCTATGGCTTATTAGGAGGAATTATTTTGGTATTATAACCATCCATTTTGGATATGTGACAGTGTTCTAGGCTTGAGGAATTTTCAATTTTCTAATCTAGTAGAGGTTTTATATTCATTTTTTTATAGTTTAAGAAATGTTAAAAGGATACTATAATGTTTTAGGAATTGATAATGATCATGTGCATGTGAGTAGCTATCCCATTAATGGGTGAAAATCAGTGTTCCCAAGGGTGTATTTGAAATAATATTTTTTTCTTGTTATAGTTATTTTTTTAAGACAGATAGATCCACATGATGTGTGATGATATAATTTCAAGATGTTATTGTTTTTTGAGATTGTAAATTTTTTCCTTGTATGATGTGTGATAAGTATAATTGAATCATGACTGGAACATAGAGATATATATTTATATTCATTGTTCATCATAAGAACCAATTTATTACGTGTGATATATACGTTCCTATTGAACTGTGAAATGAGATACATGTAATACATGATAAATTAAATAAATAAAATCAGGTTTCATGATAGAACATATTTATTCCATTTTTTAGACAGATTAGAAGTCAGTGGTTCTTTGTTGATGTCAACTATTGATATTTACATTGTTATAGGAACTATTTTAAAGATTGTGATTATATTGTAGAGAAAATGACTCCTCTTTATCGTCGACATAAGCATTGGCATATTGAAAATCAGAATTCTTTGACATATTTGAACCAGATATTATTATAGTTAGTGAAGTTCAAATGGATGTTTTGTGTCACAATAGCATTCTGAAGGTTATGATATCTATGAATAGGGATAGTTTTCTTACCATTCCATCAATGTATGATTTTACAGGTGAGTTCCTGATGTAGCATCAACCGTTTTTTACTAGGTAGAGAGGCCCTTAGGAATTTGAATTCCGAATTGATTTTTTCAAAATGATCATTAATATTATTTGGACACCATCATATAGGAGGTTTAATCATGTGGTTTATATGATTATATTATTTTATAAGTGTTGTTAGTAAATTCTATAGTAAGAAGGACTACATAAGGTGTAATCGTAGAAGTAATATGAAACAATGTTCCAATGCATTTCTCTCATTGGACATTGAATGATTATAAGCCACAAGATTTCATATAACTAACAAAATGGGGCATTCCATTTTAGTACTAATACAAATGTCTAATCGACCTATGACGCATTGTGCTATATTTTGCATATGTTGAGATCTCCATGGAGAGACATCATTAGGATGACTGTGTTTTTTCTATGTAGTTTTGGATAGGTTATGAATGTCAAATCATCACATATGATAATTCAAGTGATTCCATGAGATCCAGAAAAGATATTCTATTAGGGAAAATCTTTAACATGTATTATAGTATTATGAAGCATCACCAAAATAGGTTTCACCAATGTAGCGGTGGTCCATTAAATTTGTTAATTTTTATTGGATCTCATGATCATTTTCGAATGATGTGAAATCAGTGCAAAAATATTGGAATCAAACATATTTAGTGTTCATACCTTGCATTGATGTGTAATATTTGTAGTAGTATGGGACACCAACATATGTTTTATAGGGGTATAACGCGGGAGAGCAGTGGAAAGGGATCATGCTAGGTACCAGACACAGTGAAGGACATAGATACTCCAAATATGGATGGTATATGGATTTATAAAGTAATTTCTAGTCATGAAAGGGGACATGTTAAAACCATATAGGAAAAAAAATACCAAGAATATGGTATAACATTAGTGAGTCAAGATGGTGCCCATCAAATAGGGGCTGGTCAACTGTGTGATTTTCAGAATAATTTGGATACTATGGATACAATATCACCTACTATCAGTGGTATGATTCCTTTATCGTGTACCCTTTCATGATTTATTTTATATACATGGGAATTTCAGTCCATTTTATCTAATTTTTGTAACTTGTTTGGGTGTGGTTGGGAAATCAAGGGTGATTTTCTGACCATAGACACATCATTGGGACTTAAATCATACAATATCTAACATTTCAAGTAGTTTTCTCTATATATTGAGGATTACTATTTTTATGGGAACCATTCATTTGGGATATGATAGTATTAGACTAGTTTCATTGTGTATATTCTATATTTATTTTATATTCTCATTTCAATAGTTTCTGAAGTATTGTTACATTGTTATCAAAATTAAGTGTCATATATTCTTACCATCATGAATGAGATCTCTAGAAAGAACATGTAGTACCAGTTCAGTTCAAGTTGGATTGTCTCGTGGATCATTATATAGTGTAACACCCTATCCCGATAAGCATGAATCCAATGTATTATTTTAAAACTTTGGAATGATTAAACAAAATAAAATCATGAATGATGCATCAGTTCAACAGTATTGGAACATATATTAAATACATTAAATTTATATTAAAATTCAATACATAAAATAAAACATAGGTAATAATTTTATAACTCCATTATTATCCTATCTTAACCCTACATATCAATCATAAAAAACTTATTTATCATCCTAGAAAAATATAACATTAGAAAGGTGTGAGTTTATATTCACAGTAAGTGTAATCAATATAGAGAAAGTTATAAATATTAAGAATAAACATTTAAGGAATGGTAGAAAACTAAAAGACAAGACATATAAAAATATTAATATGAATTATATTGAATTCATAAATATAATATTGAAATTTAATCACTATCGTGGATATTATACAAGCCGAATAATCACATCTAATACCAAGAAATAATCTCATAATGAAGTAATGCATAATATGAGGCATCTTAAACATAATTTTAATTATTTGGACAATAAAACATATATCATTATTTACAAAATTATACAATCCCAAACATATTGGTCTCATGAGACCTACCGATGCATCAGTGGGATGTAAAGTGCCCCATTGGACACTAACAAATTTTGATGCATTCCACTAATGAAAGGGGTAAACCATAACAAAAACATTCAAAAGATTACTTGTATATGAAATGTTAATAATGATACCATATAACATGAATGGTATCAAAAAATCATATCCAGATTCAAACATATCATAAACCATTCAATATGATATGGAAGATTGTATCATAATAAATAACCCTCAATTAAGCATAAAATTACCCAAATGGTGTTGAGATATCTGAAAATTAAATCATTAAATACTATTTGTGATAAATATCCATTTTTTAATTGAATTTATTTAAAATTCACACAATTATAAAATAATTCATTTTTCTAAATATAACCTTATAATCTTGTATGATAAGATTTAAAATATTATGGTTTCATAATAGTGTAATGTAGTCTCTTGTTCCATCTATTTAAAAATATCATTTTTCCCTTATGTTTTTGAAAAGTTCATAAAGTACTTATTTTAGGAAATGATAGATATATTTCACTCAAAGAGTTTTATAAAAATTCAATCATGGATAAAAAGGACTTCAAACAATTCTTGATAATATTTTGAAAATTTATTTTTTTGAAACATGGACATTGATGATAAACGTGGACTATTATAAACTTATTTATAATCATCATAGGATAATATTGAGATTGATAAATTAAACATTAAATAAATCCTTTAAAATATTCCTTTTTGAATTTTTTCTTATTAACTTAAAAATAAACATTAAAATTCTTTTATAATTATTTTATATGAATATACAAAATTTGGTGAAATAATATCACAAATATTAAAATAGGAAAATGAATAAGTTTTTAAACATTCAAAGAATCACTTACAACATTGATCATTTAAATCATATGCATGTTATATTAAAATGGATATTTAAATTAAATGAATATAATTTATTCATTATATGAAATATAATATGGTCCATAAATACACCTCACAAAAGAATGAGGTGGTGAAATTGGTGTCTATCACATGAAAAATAATAGTGGGACATAATTCCCTTACCATAGTTTTCACACACTAAATACATTTTAAAAACTCATTTATAATATTTTAAAATGTATTTTTATCTTCTAATTGAATCATAATATTTTTTATGAAAGTATATATTATTTATTTAAGAATTTATATTATAGTGTATTAATAATTTTTATAATAAATAAACATTTTGGGTAATAATCGCTTTCATTAGATCACATGTTATAACTTGTTCTTCGTGATTGTATTACGTATATCATGATTAATATAAATAAAAAATGTTAAAAATTATTTACATATCAGACACATTCCAAATATATATATATATAATTGATTGATATATGAAATGTAATACATTGGTTCATGGAGAGGGTAGGTCATGCGTACGACTGAACGATGTTTCCATTTCTTATAACATTTAACGGAAGTAATTTAATGTAATATATGTACATAAAAAATATAAATTAGTCATTTTTCAAAATTATTTCATTAATTTATTACATTGTCATAATTTTTATACTCATTCTTGAATGGTGAACATGGATCATCAATCTTATCATTTTATGGAGATGGTAATTCGTAAGTACGCATGAATGACAATATTATTTCCTTAATTGATAAATGTTATTGAATTGGATGGAATTTAAATTATAAATAAAATATATAATTTCATTTTTATTTTTTAATTAATTTTTATTTATCATTTTACACATTTAAATATAGTACAGATGATCAATAGTTTACTCTATGGCGTGAGACAGTAAGTCCTGCGTGTGCACACATGGTGATATTTTTTTTCAATGGATGTGTAAGTGGATGAATATGGTTGTCTCATTATCATAAAAACATATAATTATATCTTATATTACAGATTAATTAATTTACTATGGATAACACTTAGTAAAAGGATATTTAATAAGAAAAGAACATTGAAAGAATTGGTAAAACAATTACCTCTTCTTCAAGTGCATCCTTTTAATTTGAAAATAACATTATCCTTATGATGTATTTATTACCAATTTATGGACAATAGGATGATGTTAGAAAATTTTGGTGGAGAATTGTGCAGGTTTTGGCTGGTTCAAGGGTATTTTGATTGGTTTATTTATGAGAAGGAAAACTGCACTTTTATAATGGAGGTGAGAGGAATATTTTTAAAATAATAATTTGTTATAAATAGATTTTATGTTTAAAATAGCTACAATTTGATATTTTTATTAGATATGATTAGTATGTGTCTAAATTCCCTCAAACAATGAATTGTAGACATGGTTTGGTCAAAAAATTAACTTATCTTTTGGATTGAGCCCTTAGTTAAACGATTTAACTCTTATTATGTCTTATTGTACTGTTACAATATCAGGTTAATATAGGTAATAAAATATGAAACACAAAACCCAATTAGATACCATACAATATATTTGATATTATAAATGTTAGATGTCCAAAAAATATATTTGTAGGACTTTTATATCATTTCATAAATTAGTATTTATTTTAAAAAATCATTTATTATTATTATAATAGTATTCAATATGTCCTTTTAAAAAAGAATAAAAACCACATGATAACATAGAACTAATATGTAAAATACATCAATAAATTGTCAATGTTGTTTATAGGATTAGTTTATTTCATTAATTAAGTAAAATTATATTTATTTTAGTACTATTAATATCATTTATCATCCTACCTTTAATAAATCAATTACTCTATCATCATTGTATCAAAATTAAGTATAATTATTTTATGTTTTAATTTTAAATAAATTATCCTAACTTATATAAATTTCAAGTATTTGTAATGATTTATTATAGTCGAATTTATCTTATTTATAACATTATATTAAATGTGTTTCTCTTATTAAAATTTGAATATGATATTCTAACTCTTCCTTAAATAAAATATAATAAATGTATAAATATAAAAAATGGGGCATAAAAAGTATCTTATTCCATAAATACTGTTTATTTTGGTCTACAATTATATTTACAATAATATTTGGACATCTGTTAGGGAAATTTTATATTATTATAATATTATTTTTACAATTAGTTATCTTATTGACCTATAACTGGGTATATCAAATTCGAAAGTTGGTATTAAAAACAATTATTTCAATACTAGTAGAAAAAAAATTTCATGCTGATTATATCCATTAATTTCCATTTTCCTAAATTTAATTCATAGAAGTAGTAAAAGTACGTATAATGTGAATCCGTAAATGTGTCAAGATGGTGAGTAAAAGATGTTAAAAAAGTCCAATGAATTTTTATGTCTAATTCTATTATAAAAATAATTATCGTGACATAAATTTATTTTATATTTGTTTTATTTATCTATTTTGTATTTAATATAATGTTAATGGGAAATAATTATTTAAATGATAAAAATTCAGGTTTTTAACAATAAGGTAGTGGTTTTCAATATACATCAAAAATTATATGTGTTCATAAAAAACACCCAATATTCATCATAATGTAATTTTAATGTTCTGTATTAAAAAATGATCCCTCTTTTAGTAAATTCAATTTCTATGAGAGTTTAAAATTATTTTTATTTTTTTTCTAATGCACAAAAAAATAGTTCCTTTATAAATATATTTTTTTCTAAACATAAAAATATTTTACAAAAACAAATAAAATTCATTATAACATAGTTTTAGTTTTTTGAAAACATAATAAATAACATTTAAAAATAATTTATTACTTTTTATATTACAATATTTAAATGATATGTTATGAATTTTTAATTTAAATAATTTTAGAACTAATGTTTTGTTCATAGAAATTCAATATAGTGTGTTCTGAGAGATATTTCAATTTAACACGAGACACAAGCTGTTGAAAAAATGTACCATGAAATATAGGGGTATTACATTCTCTCATCCTTCAATAAATGGTGTCCTATTAATTTAAAATCATACTTCGAAAATAAAAGATGATAATAGAAAATATCAATGTGGAGAACCCTCATCACAGATAGGGTCAATAAAATATCACATTAATAATAAGTAAAGGTAAAATTAAGGCACCAACAAATTAATATTTGGAATAGGAGAATATTAGTGGAATGTAAACATATGTACAAAGAGAAAACATTTAAATGTTAAAGGAAATAATTTATGTAATAATTCAAAAAAAAGTGAACAATCAATAAAAATTTCAAGGCCTCAATGAAATAAATGTTTGATGATTTCAAATATCCTCAGTTCATCAAAACATAAGGTATTAGGATAACACATATTTTATTATGTTTTTCCAGATTTGGTGGATTATATTACTATATACATATGAACATTAGGAATCTTACATGATTGTATTCTATGAATTAATGTTATCATTTGTTTGTGATTTGATCTATTTTTACGTCATTTCATTCCATAGGAGATGGATATAAAAGATGATTCAATATGTATGAATCACTTTTAGTGAATCATACTTCCCTTAAGTATTTTAATCATCTTTTAAATGAATACTAAACCCAAAAAGGTTATAACCTAATATCCAATAAATCATACATAAACCCCAAACAATAATATCCAATGTTCAATGTATTACATTACAACCTTAACTCTTATCCAAAATACATCTATCCAAATTCACAGTCCAAAATGTTATAAAGAATGACAATAAATTTCTAAAACCTGACATAATGAAAATCATTTTGTCAAATAAAAAAAATTAAATTCCTTCATCATGTATTCTCATAAAACATGGTAACGCCTTGATTTAACAGAAAAACTTATTGACTGTTCTCAAACATTCTTATTCTTTACATAAATAAGAAAATATCAGATATACTCAATAATCCCAAAATTGTTGTAAACTCTATGAAACCATTAATCAATCCCAACGTTATCAATAATATCCAGTATACATTATCCGAATAAATATTATCTTTATTAAAACATTATTATCTCAATATTCTATACATATTAAGGGACATCTTTCCCTCAACCATATATTTTCTCAAAATATTAAATTGCAACTGTGTCACATTACATGATACTATAAAATCACAAATCCATAATTAAATTTTATTGCTGTATAACCCATATATACTACATAATTTTTATAATGAGTAAATTTCTAATTAAATATTCAAAATAAATAATTCATTAATATACATAATAATCATTCCTCTTCATCTGTAGAACTATCATAACTAGATCACTATCCAATATCATCATCAGGGGTATAATCCTTTGACAATTGGGATATTGATTTTTATAGGGTCCCATATCATTATATTTAAATAATTGTATATTGGAATCCTTTTTCATACCCTTTTAATAACGAACATGGTTTCCTTTTCCCCCACACTTATATAAAACTCTCACTTCCTTCAATCAATAACCATTGTGATTCATTCCATAGTTTTTATTTGATTGAAAATCATGCATTCCCTTCTTCCAATAATATATATTTTTCTCTTCCATCCTTTTATTATATCATATCATATCTCATCCATATGACTTGGAGAACTATTTACATATCCTATTAACACATGATATTATTTATTCATATGATGAGAATAATGAGAAAATATTTCCCTTAGAATTTTTTTCTTTATACCATGAAAGATATGATTCGTTTTACTCTATGGATCATGTGAATTGGTTGAGTTTTCATTACTTCTACATTAATCCATTTCTTAAAGATGAAAAGTTCTTGATTATCCTATTATGTTGTGTACATTGAATAACCGTTAATATGATATATCTCATTACATATATTTTCGCATCATAAATCCATGAATCATAAATTTTGGTTACATTCGGGGCATCATTTATTTTAGGTCTTTCATAATGTATTGAAAATAAAATTTGAATTATCCAAAAAATATCCCCACGATGTGTCAATCCATTTGTACAGTAAGTCCCATTGTTGTGTACTAGGTTACCCATAGAATCGATGAGAACACATTGTCGGAGTTATTACTACTAGTTACATCAATTCCAGAACCAATACCACCATTATTATATATACACTGATGTATTTTCAATTAATTACCACATAATATATCCATTAACAAAATGTTAGGATGTTCTTCTATACTTATCCAAAAATCCTATCTTAGGGTTATGATCCATAATCTATGATTTCAAAATATAGTTTCCATGTTTGCTGTTAATCTTTCTTTGGTACAAAATGCAACAGTTCATCCCCCGAATCTGGGATCCGGAGCATTATTTAAATACAATGATATGATTATAAAGAATCATATCCTGAAGGAAAAATATGATTATTAAGTCTTAAGAAATAGATTACATATATTATCATTACATTACATTTCAAAACATAAAACACATTATAATTAATCCTTTGATAATGCCATTATCCACTTAACATAACCTTTCATATCAATCATAAAACACTTCTTCGCATCCTAGAAAAATAAAACATTAGAAAGCGGTGAGCACTGATGCCTTGTAAGGGTAAAGAATATATTGGAATCTATCATATATAAGAATAAAAGTTTACATAAAGGTATAAAACAAAAACAAAATCCTTACAAACATAATCATCATCCTAATATGGAAATAATAAATCAACTAAATCTACTTAAACATTAACATAAATATTCTAATAGTCATATAATCACATGAAATTCCAATAAAAATCTCATAATGAAGGAATTCATAATGCAATAATTCTTAATAATAACATAGAGTTGTCTTACAAGAAATAATACATAATTGTGTAATCAATTTTCCAAAACCAAACTTAATTTTATTCAGAGACCTTATGATTCATCGAGGGGCTATTGCAGACCTCACCCGACATTTACAATGTCCATTTTGTTCCTCTTGTGAAGTGTTTAAAACATCGCACAACCACTCATAGTAAAACAATTATATGAAGTTATAATAAATAATCCATAATCCATGGACGGTATAAAAATATCACATCCATAGTCAAACATATCATAAAAAATTATAATACAATATGGAATATTATATCAAATTAAATCAACATCAATTAAGCATAAAATTCCAATGTTGACATAGATGAACATAAAATCATTAAAACCATTTGGAAGAAAATATACCAATTTACAATGAAATAAATTAAAAGTCGTGAAATTATAAAAATAATAATTTCTTTTTAATATAACCTTATAATATATTAATGTTATCTTCAAAATATCAATCCCCCATAATAATATAATATAGCAACTTCCACTGTATATGTTAATAACTGTTCCATCCTTAATTTATCAAAAAGGTCAAAATTTACAACATTATGAAAATGATAGAAAAATTCCTTTAAAATAATTTTATAAAATGTAAATATTGGGTTAAAAATAATTTAAAAAACTATTTATAATGTTTTGAATAAAATTTTTATGAAACAAGAACATTGATGACAAATGTTTCCCAAGAGATAATTATATTTAAAACCCTTAGAGAATATTGAGATTGAGAAATTAACCCATAAATTAAACCATTAAAATATTAATTTATTAAATCATTTTTATTTTACTGAAAATATACATAAATGTTCCTTTATAAATTTTTTATTTCCGTATAAAAAATTAAGTAAAATAATATCAAAAATACTGAAATGGATAAAGTAATGATTCTTTAAATAATCAACACACACAATAACACATTGAACATTTAAATCATAACAATGATATCATTAAATGAATATTTGAATAATGTGAATTAAATATATTTATCCTTGGAAAAATAATAGGGGACATAAAGACACCACACAAATGAATTATGTGGTGAAATTGGATTATCTGCCACTAAAATTAATATTGTGACAGAATTCATATTCCTTTCGTCTGCTAGTCTATGTACATAAAAAAAATCTTATATAATTTTTTAATGAATATTTTTAACTTCTCCCAGAATCCTAATAATTTTTATGATATCTTATATGATTCATTTGTGAATTTATATTACACATTTATTAATAATTCCAACGTTAATGCTACATTCCATGTAATAATATCTTTCATTACCAGACATATTTTGACTTTTTATAACAGATCGTATTTCATAGATCATGACTTATATATTCCTAGAATGTATACAATTATTTATATATCATATAAATAACGAAAATAATTATATATAATAGGAAGATATATTAAAAGGAATACACAATTCATGGAGACGACAAGTCGTACGTACGCAAGAACGTTGTTTCAGATTTCAAATCATATTGAATGGAATTAAGTGAATGAAATATATATATATATATATAATAATAATAATTATATAATTTATTTATACATATTCAGGAATGTTATATTCATTTTCAATGGTGAATGTGAAAGAGTAAAATCATCGAGTCATGGAGACTATAAGTTTTATGAATGCACAAGTGATGATATCATTTATCTAATGGATAAATGGTATAGAATAGGATGGAATAGGAATTATAAAAAAATATTGTGTTATATTTATAAATTAAATCATTTACCTTCATAATTATACCCATAGATATGATCTATAGATGAAAAACAGTTTTCACCGTAATTTGTAGACTATAAGCCATATTTACGCACACATTTTTATATTGTTCTATTGTAGGATGGATAAAATAACGAATATTGTAGTCCAATAATCATTAATAAATATCATCACATATTATATTATGGATATATTACATTATTTTTGAGAAAGTATTAAAATGAATTAGAATAAGAAAAGAACATTGAACAAATTGGTAAAACAATTCCCTCTCCTTCGAGTCTCTCCTTTTAAATTGAACAAAAGGACTCCGTAGGATGGATTTGATACCAATTTCCTTCCACATATTTGTATTTAGGGATGTTTGTTGTAGAAGGGTGTTTTCTTTGGCTGATGAAATGGTGTTTGGAGCTGTGAATTAATGAGAAGGAGAAGTTTCTTTCTATAAGGTAAGTGATTGGCACTTTTAAAGGATCATAAAATATTAATTTATTATAAATTATTTAGGGTTCAAATATATCAAAAGTTATTTATATCTAGAATAATATTGTTATAGTTCCAAATCACCTCATCCAATTAATTTTAGATATGTTTAAATCATAATATTAACCTTTTCCTTTTTATTTAACCCTTACTCAAATAGTTTAACTCTAACCGTGTCTTCATGTATTTTTACACTATCAGGTTAATATATTTACAATAAAATTCCAAATGAACCAAAATTAGATCATTTATAACATATTTGACATTATCCAAGTTATTTTTCTGAACCTTATATTTTTATGACTTTTATATCATTTAATAATTATGATTTTATTTTAAAATATCATTTATGTAAATTTTAATATTATTCAATATATTCATTATAAAAAATATCAAACCAACATGATAACATTGAAAAAATACTAAAATATGTCACATACATGTCTATGTTATCTATAAAATTATTTTATATCATTAATTAAGTCAAATTATATTTTTTATATTATTATTATTATTATATTTTATATGATACTTCATTTAATAAAAAAATTACACTATCATCATTGTGACATTATTAAGATTAATTATAAAATTCTTAGAAATTATAAATACATTATCATTATATATAAAAACCTCTTAGATTTATAAATAATGTTTATATACAAATTTATCTTATGTATTACACAATATTAGAAATGAATTAATTATTAAAATTTGAATATAAACTTTTTAACATTCTTTAAATAAAATATTTTAAATATCTTAATATTAAAAATGATGAATAACAGAGAAAATATTTGTGGCTTGAGGTGTATTTTGTTGTAATCATACTTTTCCACTAAAAATATGACATGTTTGATGGTAATTTTATGTTATTATAGTATTATATTCAAATATAATTTCCATATTAACCTATATCTACAGTAAATAAAAATAAAAAGTTATTATTCACCAAAAATGGTTTTGATAATATTAGCCAATATTTTTCAAAAAAAATTCAACCATGTTTTTCAATTTTTCCAAATTTAATTCATATAATTTCATAATATTCATTTAATCCTAATATATTAATGTGGCTAGAGGGTGGGTAAAAAGAGTTAAAAACATTTAATATATTTTTAGATGAAATTTTATTATAATAATTATTCCAATGACTACATTGGGTTAATATATATATTTTTTATCTATTTTTATTTAAAAATATATTTATATTAAATTAATTATTTAATTGAGAAAAAATAAGTTGGTTTTTCAACAATAATGTTGTGTTATCCACTATTCATAAAAAATATAATGTTTTCAGAGAAAACCATAAATTCATCTAATATATTTTTGATATTTTGAATTCATAGAAGAAGTAAATTTTACCAAATTTAATTTATTAGATTTACCAAAATTATTTTTATTGATGATCGGAAGAGGGAATACAAAGTAGTTCCTTTAAGAAAATTGTTTTTTCTAAACATATAAAAATTTTAACAATACTTATTTATTTAATTATAATTTTTTTATTAGTGTGAAAAATTATAATTATCATTTGAAAAATATTTATTACTATTGATACTACTATATTTAATGGACAAGTCAAAAATATATCATTTAAATAATTTTACCACTAAAGTGATTTTTCATAGAAACTCAATCTTTCATGTTATGCCAGCCAAGTGAGTGTTGTGTGAAACACAAACTATTTGATATAACATACCATGAAATATTGGGATGTTATTGCTGGACTTTCTCTTGATGATAGTGGAATACTACATTATTATTTTCCTCAATTGTTTACCATTTTGGAGGATGTCTCTCGTAATTAATTTTACTTCTTACCACATGTTAGAGATATTTAGTTTATGATATAGTTTGTGTTGGGATTTGACCCAATTTTTATTCCACTGTATAGGATGGAACCATTAGATCCTAGGGAGTTTAAATTTCAATTTTAAAATGTGAAATCTAATGGTTTTAAATGTAACATCATGGGTAAATAAAGAATTATATATTTTTATTTTTATTAATATTTGTGAATTAAATATTAATTTTACTTTAATGGGGATGCTATGTTCTATAGATTTCCCGTTACGCCAGTACAGATTTCTTTGAAATCTTACGTTGCACACTAATAATATTATAAAATTATTTTTAATTATTATAAACGCCTAGTCGTTGTATTGGATGGAATTGATATAACTAAATACAAAATGATTATACATGTTTGTTAAATGTTTTTATATTTATCCAATAAAATTTAGAGGCTTAAAATCCGAATGAATCCAATTTTTAGCACAAACACTCTAATATAAGTTAAAAGGTTAACATACCACCTTTTGATGAAGAACCCTTTTTAAATATAGTTATATTCACTATTATATGTTCTATATGAAAAAATAAAATTCTTCATTAAAATAAGGACATCAAAATTTAATTTTGGTAAATTTTTGGTATTTTCATGATTAAATTCATTTTTTAATGAATAGTGAAAAATACTGTATATTAATTTCATAACAGCATTTTAATCTAATTTATTTATATTGATAAATTAACTTTTTAAGTGGTTAAATTATATAATTAGATTATATTTTCACAATTTAATCCAATGGTGGTCATTGTAATTATTTTCACATTGAAATTGGACAAAAACAAGTGTCAATCTTTTGATAGATATTGTTACTTAAAAACAAGCTATTTCTTTTGACAACGAAAATTAATTTTAAATTAATTAATGAAACATATAAGTTTTTAATATTTTAATATAGACATAATTTTTGAATTTGGAATATCATATATATCATAGGTTGGAAGATTTTTATTTTTCTGAAAAACAATAATTTTCGATGAATAGTGAAACCACTAACTAGTAGTTAAAGAAATGAATTTTTCATTTAGATGAAATTTTACCAAATATATGAATTGAATTATGAAAACCCAACATACATGGTTATTATTAATAATTTAAATCGGGTTAAATAAAATGAAAATAATTTTTGGTGAATTGTAACGTTTGACTTTTATTTACCGCGGGTAAAGGTAAATAGGAAAATTCAAGGTAAAAAGAATATTATAATAATTCCAAATTACCATAACACTAGTCCTAACCTTATTGGATGAGTCCTTTCCAATTATTTGTATCTTTGATACGATTTTTGGACCCCATGGATCCATTTGGGAGTGGTAATGATAGTTTATACTAATTTATCTAAAGTAAAGGCCAAAATGATTCAAACTAATATCTTTTAGTAAATTAATATTTACATAGGGCTATATAAGTTATATTTTAGACTATAAATAATCTTTTTAAATATAAAATTTTTTCCTACATCATGGAATTTGTTTAATAATTTATTGACATCAGATAAATAAAATAATTTATGACAAAATAATGATGCAGTATTTACATCATTAATAAATGATTTAAATAAATATGTTTATAAATATTAATATAATATCCAAAACCTGTCCAATTATTATTGGATGATTTTATTTCGGCCATTAGTCATCTTATCATAGACCTTAATGATTTTTGGGCCTTCTGAAACCGAAGATAGTTTTATAATAAAATAATTGTTTCAAACATTCCTAAAGAGACCCTCCTCTCCCTTATAAAAGGATACCACTTCTAAATAATTCCTCACACCTCTCATGCCTTTTGGATTGTCCAAATTCTACCCCATTAAGCTCCATAAATACCTATCTTCCACATATAATCCTTACCTTAGGCATAAGGCACTTTAAAATTCCCTTTAGGTTCAAACCAAAGGGAGTTACCCAAATTAAAGGTAACAGTTACTCTTAAATTCATGTCTTTTATTTTACAACTCCAACCCCCTAAAATGTTTTCATTCCTTTGTTTTATAACATAACCTATATCCCAAATATACTAGTATGTTTTTAGGAGAATTATTTTAACTAATATTACACACACCTCCATCTGATGGGTGAAGAAATAATGTTTTTGTGGTTGACAAACTAACACCTCACGAAATGATGATTGTTCAATAACATTATACTGCCTCTCATGGTGTCCATTATGATGGAACTGTATTTATATTTTATATATATTATTTTTATTTTTTCTTTATGCTTTATTATTTTCCATTTATAACATTCCTTTATTACTTCCATTTTTGGTAAACACGATAATTTTATTTGAGAACGTGCGGACTACCACCCCCCCAATGTGATATTACTCATTAATGCCTTATGTGGGATGTATAAAGGATGGAGTTAATGATATTATATATTATATTATAAGGGAGTTATAATATTACTATGTATATTATTTTTTTATTTCCATTTAAATAGTAAATAGAAATGGAAGTAGCGTTCAAGTGTACGTACAACTTACCGTCTCCATGAACAATTCATTTCCTTTCTTACCTCTAAATGTTATGTACTATTATAAATACATTTATATACTGGTTATATATGAAATATATTATATCTAAATCCTGAACAAAAATTTAAAGGTAATGGATATTTTACCACATGAACAACTTGTAATTATAAGGTGTTTGTTTCTTTACTCAAGTACCAAATATCGACAAAACGACCGTTATTAACTTAAATGATTACATAATGATTATAACATGGTAATACGTGATATAAAAGGAATATTAAACAATAAATATGTTCTTATGAAAGTCGAACTTATCTTTAGTTCATTATTCAGGAGATTAAATGACAAACCGTTCATGTCGGACACAAGCTAAGGGATTTCTTATCTCACTTTTAATTATGTGAGATTTCCAGTGTTCACCACAAATTTATTGCATGTGGTGTACTGTGTATTTCCATTTGATATATGTTATCATTATTCTATTTATATTAGTGTTATTATTTGAATAATTTTTTTGTTATTAACATTGGGTAATACGACTCGATTGATTGCAACGTGGTAAACAGTTTTCATCTCATTTAACATTCCTAGAAGATTCAAGCTACATTTTCAACTATTTAATATTTTTTAGTGCATCTACTACACATGCTTATAGTATTTGTGGGTATAGACATCTTCATTAAATTATCCTTAATTCATGGGGTGTATGTTTCCTATGTTACCAAATCGGTAAGGGAACATTTCACTATCCCCTTTTTTAAATTCTTCTTTTTTTAATATCTATTAATTGACATAATATAATTTTGGGATATGTTCTTATATATCCTTAATGATGTAAATTTTGTCTCCATGTGATGCGATTTCCTTTTTTCTATCATCAAATAAATTTTCTAAATCTTTATGTGACATCGTTAGGCTATAAAATTTCCATAAGGGAACTTCTTAACCCGACATCAATTCTTTGGGTTAATCATATACTTCTTGATTATGTAATGTAATAAATATGTGTGAATGTCCTCTGATTGTTTCAAATTTAATATCCACTTATATTGAATGTCTTATTATTTTTCAAAAACAATTATATAATTGATTTATCCGTAATCTATGGATACCATCATTATAAGGGATTTTGTCTCAGTTTACATTTCATTGAGACTTAATTGTTGTTATGCACCAATTCACTCTTACATGGTGTACATACAATCCTTTGGCATATTATATCATTAATATCTTTATTCTCATGATATTATAATGTTTTGATTAAAATTTATTCCTCAGTTTTTTGTATTTAAGTGTATCTCTTTTTGTTAAAAACTCTTTAACAAAAATATCATTTTAAATGATTTAAAGATTTATTCTTATAAATATTTCTCATTAATGTTCATGTTTTCAAAATGGATTTTATGATTTAATTATATG
Organism: Viscum album; assembly: GCA_963277665.1. Classification (NCBI taxonomy): domain Eukaryota; kingdom Viridiplantae; phylum Streptophyta; class Magnoliopsida; order Santalales; family Viscaceae; genus Viscum; species Viscum album. The sequence goes on along the minus strand of OY728121.1, from coordinate 194,526,041 downwards.
AACATTAATTTATTCAAATGATAATTCATTTAGAAGTTTCAAAGTGGTATGGGACACGTTGATTCAAAAATCGATTTATTAAATGTTTTAAATAGTTTTGCCAATGGTTTGAGAAATACATGTTTATTTAAATATCATGATATGATATACTGTGATTAGAATGTGGAAATGTTATCTTTCATTTATGTCTGGGTTATGTGTTATTATTATGTTATGGTTATTGGGAATTTTCTTCATATACGGGTAGTTTCATGATAGACCTAGGGTGGGTGAGCCCTAGATAGCTCTCCAATTCATTGGGTAACGTGACAAAGGTAAACTTGAATGATTCTCCAATGATATATAGGGAATATAATGTGATGGGAATTCCAAATGTAACTCCCTACGTAGCTGTGATAGCTATAATGTAAGTATGATATGTATTCCACTAGTTACCTTTATGATTTATGTTTTCTATGTGTTATTCATAAATCTTATGATTTCCTAAGAAATGTTAAAAAGATTATGTTGTGTATGTAATGATGAACTAATGTTTTCATTCGTGGTTTTATAACCCTTACAGAGCTTTTTATACTCATCCCATGTTTGTAAGTGTTTTTTACTGGACTTAAAGATGAATAGGGTCATGTATGGGATATAGGAAAAGTCATACTGTATAAAACATGGAATTAGAAATGACTCTTTTCTCAAGATATTTTAATTTTTTTAAATGGAAACTCAGTAAGAAGTGACTATTTTTTAATTTATGAGATGTAATTTAATAGTTATGGCCTAATTCTGTAAAACTATAAACCTGAAAAGATCCCCATTGTGAATTAATCATTTAATTCAAAATTATATAATGTTATAATGTCAGATCCTTATATTATATAGGCTAGTATATCTCCTTCGGTATATTGTGTTGCCTTCTCTGACAAGATAGATGGGTATTTTCACTTATGTGAGATTTATCATATAGTGAACTGAATGTCGGTCATGATCTGATATCAGATTCGACACATTAATGATCTATTTGATCTACAGAGTGGATCTCTGATCTAATCGATGATTTATTTGAGATAAAGATATAATTAGTTGAGGGGGATTCCCTCTATCATTATTTGTACTAGTGTTAGGGGAAGTTATGGAAAATATTAATTTCTAGTCAGGTCAATTTGATAGAAAAATCAATCAAAAGTATCCATATCCTCGAATATTGGTATTGTTCATCCTTTTATAGACATAATTGTAAAGATTCTGTCGATGATATCTTATTTTTACCATTGGCATCGGGTGATCAAGAAAAAAATCATGACATTTTATTGATTATACTAGGAGAGTATTGTATTTACGCCAATATATCTAATATTTGAATGTATATTTATTGATTAAACTAATTTGGTGATATAATCAATGTGAAAGAAAAATATGTCGACCTAGAGATTGTTACACTAAAGATATATTAGGAGAATCTGCAAAATGAAATTGATATTTTCAAATTTCTTGTTTGAGTAGGTTATTATTGTAATATTGTTTCTAATTTTTTCATAAAGAAGAAGTAATGCGAGGGATTTCCAAAATGGGAGGGATGTTTATTTGTTCATCTACATGAGGGAGATGAATTTCATGATATGATAGGAATGATATCCTCATAACATATCCTCAATTTACCTATTATCATTAATGGATATACTATGTACTGTGATGCATCTGATGATGGACATATAACATTTCTGATGCAAGTGTACCGAGTGGTTTCTTATAACTCTATAAAGGTGAGACCTCATGATAGGAATTACCGTACATAGAGTTAGTAGAGATGTGTCATGACCAGGGATGCTGGAGAAACTTTCTCAAAGGTGAGAGGTTTTCCTTATACACATATCAATAGAGCCTCATGTACATCATATTTCAGCGAGACCTGAAATGTGGATCGAGAAAGTGGGTTGAGTATCTATAGTATTTTTGACATTGAGTTGGATTATACACTATTCATGGAAACAGCATTGCCAATTATTTGATTTGGAAGACAATGAATGCGATATTATGAGAGTATCATGATTTGTAAAATTTAATGGCACTCTACTCATACATGCATCTAGATTTTCTGGATTCCAAGGGACATATAGCTATAACTTTTGAATTTGTATACACATTATTTTGGACAAGATCATGATGGAGATTTTATCTGAACTAGAAGGACTAGTTTTGAGATAAAACTTATATTTTGGGGTGATTCCATCAGGATGGTCCCTTGGTAGTGGATATTTTAATCATATATGTTTATGATAATGGGATATTATGGGTTTATGCACAGAGCTGATGAAATATTATCAGTGTTCTATATTTTTGGTACATCCTGGTTTGATAAAGATGTATTATGTTATTCAAATATGGTGCTGGTGGTTTCGAATGATGATGCAAATAATAGGATTTGTGGAGAAATGTAAGACTTTACAATAGGTGAAATTCATGCATACATGTACATCTGGGATTTTTTATTCTTTTCCCACCTCTGAGTGGAAATGGGATGATGTCTCTAGAGATTATTAAATAGGATTACCAAGGAAACCCCATAATAATGATTCATTATTGGAGATTACGAAACGATTAATGAATTTATCCCACCTTTTTTATATCAGGGAGACCATCCCAAATGATGATATAGTCAGTCATATTTTCACTTGGTAGTATAGGTTCATTGTTTTTTGAAGTGTATATTTTTATACAGAGATCACTGTTTCACATCGCAATTCTATGTGTGTCTTGATAAATCTTTAAAATCATAGGTTCATTTGATTATGTCCAATCACCCTAAAACTATATATCAAATTGAGAGGGATATTCCTGTTCTATAGGATATATTAAAGGAATTTTTCAATGATTTTAGTGGTTTATGGGAGCATCATATGCATCTCATGGAGTTTTCCTATAATATCAAGGTATAGGTTTTTATTCAAATTGAATATTGTGATAGATTTATTATAGATAATTCCTTTTTGTATTTTTAGTATGGAGGTAGCTGAGTAGACACTTTTTTTCCTATAATCAAGTATGATATGTCTGAGAATGTGTATTTGATCATACAATGGTTGGTGGCCATAGTGTTGAGACGAAATCATATGATGACCATTGGAGGTGACCTACCGATATTAATGTTAATCACTATTTCATTCATCAGGTGTCTCCTATTGTAGGAAGGAAATGATCTATGGAAATAGGTAAAGTATACCTTGAGGGTTTACCTACATGTTTTTGATAGTCAATAGGGTTGGTGTGATGGCATACTGTTTAGACCATCCAAAATGATTACGTTCCAAGAACTACGTGTTTCATTTTTCAAAACATCCTATATATTATCTTGACACTTATGAAGTGATATATGTAAAATACATTGAACTTAGAGCTAATGAATTTTATCAGGATAATAATATTTAGGTTGTATAAAATATTGAGATGTACCACTGGGGTAACACTATAACATTGGTTTGAGTGAAGTAGAAGAATGGGAATTATTGAGATAAGACATGGGTGGGGGAGTCTGATATCCATTAAGAATTTATATAATTATTTTATAAGACCCCATAGTGATGCTCGAAGAATATCATTTATTATCTGTTATATATTGTGGAGTTTGAAATCCCGTCTTTCTCAAGGTATTCCCCTCTTGAGTATTTTGTTGGAGCGTTTGTGGATTTGTATTGTTCAGAGACATATATCAAATTTTCACAAAAATATTTAATGTTCAGGGATATATGTATGTTTTAGGTTATTGATTCCATTCATAAATTGGTAAATAGTTACTGAAATATCTTGGTATGTTGATAATAATTAATTGGTGTTCGATGTTTTATAAAAATAAATTGACAAAAAACAATTTTCATGGATTTTAAATGTCATGAATATAGATTAAAATTAATTTATTGTTTTGGATAATTTAATATTGAGACTAGGACATATTCTTCTTGGATTATCCCACTAAAAATAATAATAATATGTGTTACTATATTACACACCATGTAGATCTCTATCATACTATTTTACACAGTGTCATGTCATGGAATATTAATTCCATCTCACATATATTATCCTCTTAACAACCTACGGGGGCCTTATATGTAATTTTAGTATCCTTCCATTAATTTAGGATGTCTATATAATGCATATTATCCTTAGTATGTGGTTTTTGTGAGGTTATCCATTCAAATATATTGTTCTAAAACCCTGTACTATAACCTCTTGACTGTTGGCAATGCCAGTTTTGATCATGATCAGTTATGATCTGAGATCCTTGTTGTGATTATCTACACCTTATTCCACCTGGGCATTCATTTTTTATGATTGTTTTGATCTTCAGTTAATGGTATGGTGTCAAATCCTTAACCCTACTGTTTGATAATTTTCATGTATTTTAAATATTTCAATTCAACATATATCAATGGTCAATGGATAATTTAAATTATGAACATGATTCTTCCTTGGAGTAAATTTGTATCCAATTCATGAATAAATAGGCATATGGATTCCATTCATGTTAGAGACCCACATTTATGAAGGGAATACTTTAACATATTAAACTGTTTTTATAATTACATGGGATTTGGTTATTTTGTTGAAATATATTCACCCTAATTTTTCTTGTTTATTAATGTGATTTTTATGTTATTGGTTTTAAAATAATAATATATGAGACATTTAATAAAATGATGAATGGTATTTTTCATGAATATTCATTAAACATGATGTTTTTATATTGTTATATCCTTGTTTCTATGACATTTATTGGGATTGAAATGTTGCAATGCTTATATACAGTGCATTAGCCTAGTTTTCTTGAAAAATTGATTATATAGGAAGATATACTCTAATAAAAATACTTAATTATTTATATTGGGATACAACCTAAAACACATGTTCAAATTTGTACATAGTATTATATTAATTGAGAAACAAGTTGAAATTATAATATATTAAAATTGTCCCAAATACAAGATGAATTTCATATATATTGGCCACGCATCTATTAATATTCTAGACCGCACTATATTGAAGGTCCTTTCCAATATAGTTTGATTTATACCTTGTTGTGAAGGTTATTGTGGGCAATTTTGTGACAGTTGCTCAGATAAATTCTGACATAGTTCGAACATATGTTATATTTTACCATGGTTATATGGTTAAGGTGGTCATTCTGGTGATACATATTCATATTCATTCTGAAATGGTGTTAAATCATGATAAATTGGTGTTAATTTAATCGATAAATTAATTTATACATTTGTTTGTATAATTATTTAATAAAATTATGAAATGGATAGTTATGTTATTAGACTATGATGTTTACATACTGAGTTATAATCACACCCAATTTAATCCTTCATTTGGTACATGAGAATGTTATATGGATACAGGTCTGTATATGGGAATGAGACCTTTTGTTGAGTGTTTTATTATTCGATGGGATAGATTTTATTAATGGGACCGACTTGGGTTTTGGATATTTAACTACATTACCACATTTAAATAATGTTTTCATCATTTTTTGTATGTTGGTCTCTACATTATTTGAATTTCTTTTAAATGATGTCTACTATGTCAATTACTCTAATTTCTTTTATTTATATGTATTTTTTCTTCCATAATGATACTTCAGACAAGGTGGTATACTCTCCCCAATATGCATATCACAACCCAGCTACTAGTCTACATCTTCTTGATTAAGGGGAGTAACATTTGAGGTATCATAACCTACCATTTCATTCTAAGATAAAGATATATATATTTGAAAACATTAGACACATACGCATGTTGTATCCAAATAGTGATGTAATTTCAATGAAACAACTCACTTGATCATTTACCAAAATTCTATGAAAATTTTCAACAACAAAGATTCATCCTTAAACATATTCATTAATATATCATGATAAATATACTTATAAACATCCATTGGATATCACTGAATTTTTTTATTCCTGGACAAAAATGGAAAAATAAACAGTTTCTATGATATTGACTATAGAGAACATGTATTTTCATTGAAGCATATTACATTTTTTGTAGAGGAATATTGAATACATTAAATAGAAACAAGACTAACTACCATAATAAATTAGTTTATTTTATGACTGGGTAAAAATATCTATTATAGGTGAATTATCTTAAACATATCCCATAAATAACATCTCATTTTGTAGTTACCTCAAACAAACCAAACATAAAATCATTCTTCGTAACCTGGTAAAAGGAAAAATTTGAAAGGGTGACATCAGAAGCATAATAAAGGTATGAAAGTGGATTATAAAAGAACAACTATGATTGATATTAGATTATGTGTCTAAGAACATTAGAATATGATTTGTAAACCATACATATTAAATATATGATCAAAATCATGAATCATTCCATAATTATTTTCAAATCATAAGACATTAATCATAAATAAATATATGAAAAAGATATTTTAGTATGAAACATTGGAGAAATACATAAAATTATAGCATACACATATGTGTAGAAAATAATTTCACGACAATAAAATATAACTATCAATGATATCACAGAGGAGTAGGTCCACTCACCAAACCATCAAATTAGCCAATATCCACACCCAAGACCATTATAGAATACAATGTCCATTACTGAACTGGATTCACTACACATTTTAGTCCTGTATCTCTCATGAGATAGAAATATTTACTAAATTCATTGGAGATATTTATAGGTCCAATCCATAATATAAAAGAATCATATGTATTTGAGCCACCAGATCATAAAACATTCATAATATTTTTACCTGTGAAATGGAATGGAATTCATAATAATTTAATCATATCATAACATATGGAAAAGGAACAGGTTTCATAAGAATTTCATCATTTCATCATAGAATAACACATGAAATAAATAATGATTCATAACTATTCTGAAATGGTATATCCCAGTGATGGTAAATGAGTATCAATAACATCATTTCATCATAATCATAAATCATTTAGTCTATGAATTATAATGTTATCCGAGTATTATATCCACAATAAGAAAATTTTAAAATACAATTATTTCATCAATGATGAAAAATTATTTTGAAAGATATTTGGAGTGTCATTTTTTGGAAGATAATAATTATGTCAAAAAAAATTTAAGACTAAAAATTCCTAAAATACAATTTAAATATGTTTCTTTGAAAATCTAAAATAAAACATATAAATCATTATTGGTAAAATTTAAATTTTTTTGGAAGATAATAATTATGTCAAAATAAAATTTTAAGACTAAAATTTCATGATATTCATGTTAAAAAAATTTCTCTTTCGAATTTTTGTTATAATTTAATCATGAATTATAGTAAATAAATGATATAAATATTAAATTTTAAACTAATTATAAAAGTCAAATGAGGGAAATATTTCCATTAATAAATCCTTTTGATATTTTCAAAACATCTTTTTTTTATTTTATAGAAAATGATGTTTTGGAATAAAAATGATTTTCGATCGAAGAGATAAATATAGATGATTTATCATAAAAACATAAATTTGAAAACATGATTAAAAATTATAATAATTATAGGGGAAATATATTATTTTGTATAATAATTATAATGATATTTTTTTAGATAGTTTCTTGAGAAATGCATTATAATATTTTACCATACGAATCATAATCCTAAAAATCATGAAAGAATATGTGATTTTATCGTAAAATCTGTCCCATGATGGTAGAATTTAATTATATGTAACAAGAAATAATAATATTTAATGACACAAAAAATTTATGAGAATAATTATGTTCATGACATTACATGTCATTGGTTCTGTATATAGACCTCATAGAGGAAGATATGTTCATAACAGAATATAAGTCTCAGGGGAGGAAAATTGAGAATAAAATAAAATAAAATATTGGTTACATATGAACAATAAAATAAATGAAATATAAATCCTAAAATGGATATGTAAATATTAGAAAATATAATTATAACACAAAAAATCATTGTTATTTTATATATAGTACATTATAGAAACACACAGTGGATATGGAATGTGTATCACAAAAAAATAAATATGAAATGGGCATACCAATCATTATGTATCAAATCACATTATATAAATTTAAAAATTATTTATAATAAATATATTTTTATTATAAAAATATATTTTAAAATAATAATCATATTTATATTATCATTTTTTAACTAATTATGGCCATTTTTTTTGTTGTTTATTAAATAATTTTAGAATAAATCACATATTGAGGAACTCCTTCTTTATGAGTACTGTATGTTTTGAATTTTCATTTAATTATTACTTTTGTATTTATAATGGTTTTCTAATATCCAAAGTCTATAAAATTATATAAATTTTGAAAATATACATTAAAAATTTATTTATATATATCCACAAAATCTATAGATATAAATTAAATACACCATTCATGGGGATGGTGGGACATACGTATGCATGTATATTATTTCAATTATATAAAATGATTGAAAAAATAAACATGAATAATATATTAACATTACATAATCATTATATTGACATATATATCCACCATATTCTATAATTTTTTACTTATTATGATTTATTAAAAGCATCATAAAAAATGAATCATATCACTTTGTGAGGCAGTAGGCCTCCATACATCAAAGTAGCATTATTGTATCCCTCATGGAATTTAATGTAATATGTAATATTATAAATCTTAATTTATATAATATCATTCAAATATTTTAAATTCATAATTATATCCTTCCTTGAATGTTTTTGATGGTAAAATACTACAATGTTTCCTGATGGGGTAGTCCGTTGTACACAGGATCGAAGGATTCAATTTCCATTTGATGGAAGTGAATATGAATATAAATTATTAATTAAAATTATAATATCAAAATATATAGGAGATTCTAGTGTTATTATATTGTAATTCTACTTAAACAATGTAATGTGGAAAAAGAAGAAATAAAATCAATGATCTTATTGAAGACAATTCATATCTCTTAGTTGAGCCTCATTTGGATATCTTAATAGGGATAATACTTTTCTAATTTCAGGATGGCCAGAATATTTGAAACATGTATAAGGATTTTGGGGAAGTGTTTTTTTTGTGGTTTCATGAAATATATGTCTTGATATATATGCATTAGTGATGGTTGGTGGTGTTCTTTTATATGTGGGGGAATGGAACCAACATTTAAACTACTGGGAAATTTGAAAAAATAATAAAAAATGATAATTAATTTAAAATTTATAAATCATATAAAGGAAGATAAATTAGATACTAGGAAGGATAACATTTTTTTTTCATAAAACATGATTTATTCATTTTTGTGCAAATTTTTACCCTTCATTTATGATTAGCAACTGATAAACGCATTTTTACCTTATCCATGGTATATTTTTTTACATTTTTTAGAATAAATTTAGTTAAAAAAATGTGGAATTTATTAAGTAATAGAAATTATTATTATTAAAAATATTTAAAACATTATTATGATTTCAATTCACACAATTGTAAAAATTTTATTTTATTTTATTCCCTAAAATATGATGAGAAAGTGGGTTCTTATATGGAAAATGGTCTAATGGTTACGATGTATTTTTATGAATATACAATATGAAAATTATTAACATGAACTATATTTAATTAAAATATACATAATTGATCAGATTTTTCATCAAAAACATATCATCATATAATTTAACATCATAAATAATATAACTAATACTAATTTTTTAAATTCAAATTATGTTCTTTTAATTATTCATCAATAAATGAACATTTTTTCCAGAAAATATATTAACCCTAGGAATTTTTTATGATGATTTGATAACATTTGTTCATTTAGAAAAATAAATATTATATAATTGGAAGAAATTAAATGTAAATTATGTTCAATAATGGAAAAAGTATTCTTTTTATTGAAATACGTTTGTAAGTATAAAATATAATTTATTCTAAAAAAATTCTATAATAACATTTAATTGAATTATATTTATATTTTAAAATAAATATTTTATAAATTAAATTAAATTAATTAAAGATATTATACTTGGTTTATTTATTGATGTAGAACGAATTTCAGTTCCGAAAGTAGATTTTTTATAAAATGATTTACAATAATTTCTAAAGGTTTTATATTATTATCTAATAAATTGGAAACGAATGAATTCATAATATATAGATACATAAATCATATATTAATTATGTATTTATTCCTATTCATACCCTTTATTCCAATGGAATGGTAATAAATATGATATTAAATAATAATATTGTAATTGTATTTCATGTTTTGTTAAAACTTGTTATTGCATGAAACGTAATATAAACTATGTGTTTCATGTAATGATTGATAATGTTAGTGTTTAATGTCAAGAATTCCTACATAAATTTTTCTTGTAACAAAAAAATAATTAAATGAGTAAATTGAATTAAAAAAAATTAATAGCGTTGTGTGTTACAGCTTAACAAGAACCCCCTACAAATATAATCAACTTTGTTGAAGGATGTATTTATTCTCTAGATCTCATGATTTCTAATCAGGTGGATGAATTATCTTTTCATGATAATTGGAGACTATTTTTAGTGTTATTTGAAAATTTTATTTAGGATTCAACATAAATAAATTCATATAAAATTTCCTTCAGCACTGCTTGTATGATATGAAATGCAACCAATTAAGGATTGCCAATTTTTTCAGATTTTCACTTGGGATTTGGCCTGGAAACTATTTAACATCCCTCAAATTGTCACTGATATTGTTACATACTAGAGTTTCACTGTTTCATGAATCCACTCGTACTGAAAATGGGAAACGATATTCCTCGGTAAGAAATTCGATGATGACTCTTGCAATTATTGAATACAACATGAAACCCAAATATATTTTGTTTATTCTATTATTCTAGAAACATCAATTATTCATATTAAAATATTTGGGAAAAAGAAAAAAATGAGTCGACCATATAGGATTCATGCTTGTGGAGCTATAATGGGTGGGGTTCTCATAATCTAATTCTTGACTATTTATTAACTTCATGATGTATTTATGGAATAAAATATTTAGATAATATATTACTATTTATATAAAACACGTGGTTTTATATGTCAATATATATAAGGGTTTATTGTTTTTTTAACCAATATATGCTCACATGGAATTATTTACTAATGAATGAATATTCTACATTGATGCCTTCATTCAAAATAATAATTCATCATTACAATGTGTTATCATACAAGTCAATTATTCCCTGAATGTGAAATAGATGATGCATCCATACAAAATTTTATTTTTGACGTTGAGGGATTCCTTATTTTCCATGAAGTTGTTGTAATAATATATTCATGTGCATATATATATATATGTCTTTATTATTATCAATATCATGTTTTTATATATCTGTTAACACCTTGGATACCACAATGGGTCTATTGGGACATGTCACTACTTCTATTGCAGATATACTGTCATTGGGGTTCTAAGGAATGAGATATATTTAGTGATGACCGAGGGATAAATTATGAGGTATCCCTATATGAAATAAAACTAATAAGGTTGGTGGTTTTCATTTATGATGTTTCATAATGTACACCACCAAACTCACCGTCCACTGTTCCATTAGCATCATCTACAATTATGGGCACATTATGAGAATATAATATAAAAAGAACATACCCCATTTTATAGAAGGCTATCAAACATTTTAATGGTGTATGGGTGACTAATTATTTTAACTTATATAATTTTTTTTTCATCTTATACTAATAAGAAAAAAGTTTCAACCCCCTATGTAGATGAACGTCCTTATGTTTTAGAGAATATTAATAGGATTTATGGTTCTCCATAATAAGATTTTGGACATAGAGTAATCGATGATGTAATAGAAATGGTTGATACTTCATCGTAGTCATCCCTCTATCCCACTTTTGATTCTCTAATAGTCATAACTTTTATCTGACATAGGTAAACACTCTTTTATAGGAGTTTGATTATGGTACCTATTCTATTATCAATTTATCTTTGATGGAGGAATCAATTGGTGAAGGATTTCATTTATTCAATGTCCAAACATGTATTTCAATTTTTATTGGTTCATAAAATATTTCATTTTCCTTACAACCATTATAGGTGTATAGAAAACAATACTGGTGGAAAATTTTTATTGGTTCTTCATGTTCTCTTGTCACAATGGTGGTTCACAAATTATCCAAAGGAAATGAATGGGGATAAAAGTCCTACAAGTGATGGAACTGAGAAGTGTAAGTTTCCTATATTGAAAACTGAAATTAATTATCTATAATCATCATATAATTCACACACTAAATGATGATATATTATTTCTATCATTATAGTACCATCACCTAGATGAATGTAAATTATTGATATATATTCTATTGAATTCCCATAAAAAAATCTAAAAATACAAGGGTCAGATCTATTCTATACCAATAACGGGATTTGAGTATGAGTCTGACAATCAATTATTTATTCCTAAAATATAAGCATATTTTTGTTGGTCTTTAGTTCAAGATTAGAGTTAGAAACTGAACATTAAATAATCTTGTGAAAAGTGTGGTTTCATATTTGGATCCAATCCTAGGAGGGGAATTTGGAGGAGATGATGGACTTAATTCATCATCTCAAAAATTTGTTTACAACAATAGCATTAGTGGATTTGACTATACAGATCTACATTCAAGGGTAAAAGCAATTTAATTTCTAGGTAGAATAGGTATGGCCATGAACTGACGGATTTAGTGTTGGATGCTTCATCGTCAATCAAAAAATGTTTGGATGATGCCCCGAAAAAATATTCCCATCAAATAAAGGAGGTAATGGATTACCAAAAACACTATCAGTACTACGAAGGTCAATAATGTCCAATTTCATTTTAAAATCTATTTAATTTAGAAGTAACATTATCAATTTAATAATTTTCAACAGAATTTCTTGGAAAATATTTCAGAGTAACATGGAATCGATGACCTCGTGTAAATTGAAAACCATCATGATGTCACTAGGGTGGAAGAATTAATTCTAATTTAAGTTGTGGAAACAAAATCAGTTTGACAATTTCTCTCATCCATTGATTCCCCATTGTAGATGTAGGTAGATCAAAATTATTATCCTAGTAAAATATTTTAATGTGAATTTACATTTATTGGCCTTAGTTTTTATGTGGATTCACAAGAGAGACTCTAGGGTGTACTGATTATTCCCTCGCTTGCACATTATTAACTATTAAATATTAATATAATTAAATTCTTTCCATGGGTTTCATTTATTCATCATCTTCATGGAAATTATGGGAAATGAAATCATATTTACTATCCAAGATATATATCATTTTTATAATAACAAGAGATCCAAAATGTAAAAATTTGAATTTTAAATGATAACAGACTTCTCTTAAGAATTACCCATCAATTGTTGAAGACATATGAATATTCATTAATTTATCTACTCATGTAATGCAACGAATACACTTTTAAAAAGATTATTTTGGTTGAATATATAATGGATGGAGAGTCCTCAAATATTTTAAAAGGGTAGTGGACTTGGGGATACTAAAATTTTCTTTATGGGGGATAGATAATGTTCTCCACAAGAATAGAATAATTTAATAAAAATAAAAAACATTTTACATAATATTATATTGATAATTGTTAGTGGGAGTGGAGTTGAATTTTTCTATAGATTCCATTTAGGGTTATCAAACATGAAATGTATAATGTATTTTCAATTTTATAAATTATAAATATGTCCTTTATCAGACAATATTCATAAAAAGTTAGTAGATAATTGACATTTTCACGAGTTCCATTGTGGTTTTACATCGTAGAGAGAATTGTGTCAATTTAGATTTGATATTTAAACACATTAAAAAATTTAATTATTTGTGGGATTAAATCTTTAAACATTTTTTCATTAGATTAGTGTTGACAGAAACAGACAGAATATTGGTAATTTTAATAGTTTTCTAGCTCCATCCTCTAATTTTTGTGGTCTACAGTCTTATATCATGGAACATTTACCAATGATGTTTATTTTCATATAGAACATGACTAATTTATCTTGTTTAGTTTTTTCTATATAAGAGCATATATATATATATATTAGCTATTTCTAGATCAATCCACAAATTTTTATGGTTTAGTGTCGTCATTATCAATGAATTTTTTATTTTTTAGGGTCTTCTATCATTGATATTATGCCACAATTATTGATAGATAGTTTTTAATGAGGGAAGTGGGAACCCTACATCCTTGTTGTAATTTTAAATAATTGATATATAAGAATACTTTTCATGGCCTGAATTCTGAATTAATATTCTAATGAATTAATGTTAATGAAGGGTCATTAACACATTTTTAATTGATAAAAATGACATGGAAGAAAATAAATTATGGGTTATGACACCCTACATCCAAACTGTGGTCTTGTTTCATATATGTTGGTTTATTATTAGGGAAAACAAATTTACATTTATAGTTGGAACACATGTTTTGTAAGACATAACCGAATAGTATAAACCAATGGATACAAGAAGTGGAATTCACACTGAGAATGATCATAAAAGTTATGAGATTTTGAGTTCCCCTGTGAGGATGTAGGGGATCATGAATAAGTGAGGACGTTTACTATAAGGAAGATAGACGACATATTAATGTGTTAAAGGTCCTTATGCATGATCCCATGGAGTTACATGCATGTTCATGTTGTGGGGTCAACCCTTCCGTCCATGTATTTTAAATTATTTGTTAATAATCAAATAGTTATATGATGTTGAGTTATATGAATAAACTTATTTTAAATTAATCATTCTTGCACCATAGTTTAGTTTTTTTCCTGTTTGGGAATATTGGTCCCCACATTATGTTTTTTTGGATGAAATATTGTCTTCTGTCAAAATATTTGGGAATGAAATATCTCATTCATTCATTGGAATGAGTACAGTACACAGTGATGTGATGTCAATGATTTAAAATTCATTTGAATAGTTTTTTATTGGGATTGTTATTCGTGGACTTGTTTTATCTATGTAAAATAAAAATGGGGTATACTTGATAACGGTTGAACATTACTATTGGGTGGAACTTTTATTTCATGAAAAACCGCATTTAAATGACACATTTAGGTAAAGGAGACCATTCATCGAATACCACAACAACCACTAGGTACATGTTTTGGGGTTTTGAGTTATTACACAAAAAATTCCAGTCATTCCACTTTAGGTAAATTAGTCCCTATTATAGATACAATTTGGAGAAAAAATAAATTTATCTTGATTACATGGGGTCCATAGAGAAGTGTATCAACTGAAGGAGATGGATAGTGTCAGCTTAGAATTCAGTTATATGATGGTTTTTTGTGGATAAATTAAGAATCATTATTGGTTTGGTAACTCTAAAACATGTTTTCCACTATGGGAACATGTAATAATGCAGAGTGGATAAAAAATCATTAATATATCATTTTCCTTGACCTGGATGTCCAATAATAATTTATTTAATTATATGAGGGTCACCAAATCCGAACAATGAGCATTATTCCATTTTTATTAAAAAACTATATTTTGTGTAAAAACAATGTATGATTAGAATAGATAGGAGATACATGAATTTTTCATAGAATTCACATTTCTATTTTAAATCCTAATAGGTTTTAGGAATAATTCACTATATATTTAGTGTGTTCTATTGGAACTAAAAAATTCTAATGTGTATGTTCATATTGCATTGAAAAATGACCATGCAATTTATGTTATTGTTAAACATGGAATTGAAATTAGGATAGTGTTACACTACTGCCTAATTGGGACTCCCAAGGTCATATTTTCTCCAATACCTTCCCAAGGGTACAATATGATATTTCTAAAATCAAGGATCATGGTTCTCAAACCATGGACCATGGTTTGAAAATCAGGAGTAATGTAATGAGACAATAATGAAATGTGTGGTCTTGAATCATTTTATAGTGCGAATCACCACTAATACGATGTCAGGTAAAACAAGGGTTAGAATCCATTTTTAAGGAAAATGAAAATGTTGATAGTTAATATGGGATCTTATATAGGAGATAGTGTAAGACATGACAAGTAAAAAAGGGACGGTTTAAGGAATGTGTTATTTCCAATTGGCCATGAAATTTTAATGGAAATTCATGACACTGAAGGCATAATGTGCAGTTTACATGTTGAGGTGTTTTGAAATATGATTGACTCTCCCCAAACATTGGCTGAACAATGTCTTGATTCAGTGTTACTTTGTTAAGAAGTGATGATGGATGATTTATTTCTTAGTTTGGAATAATTTATTTGGGAGAGTCATTTTCTCCACATAATCATTATGCATTAAATTTTTGGAACAAGCAGTTTAATGTCATATGGGAAGAGTGACTTCCTTGTAATTTAACACAATGTGATAAGGATGTTGGTATTTACATTAATATCATGGTACATGGTAATTTTATTAGAGTATAACAAAACATAACTCAAATGTTTTCTTTACATTTGACATCATCCAACTAGGAAATTATTGCAGATTTCATCCCTATTTGACTAGGTTAAATCATTGGTAATGTGACTAAATAATGGATATTGGGTATGTGCAGATGATTCATACCTCGATAATAAGGGATAATACAATATTATATAATAATCATACAATGAATATGGGTATGATTTCTAAATGAGTAACACTGATAATATATCAAGCCTCATGAATATTTTTGTTATAGGAAATATAAATAAATACCCATGAAAATATTATTTAAATATAGGTGTAAACTAGTTAGTATTAGTTAACCATTGATAATGGATGAATCATAAATTCCCCAACATTAAGATACTAACTACAAGGATTATTTGGGGCCTCTCATATGGAATTAAAAACAAAAGTAATAATATATCTAGAATTTGGTTATTAATTATAATATCCTAGTGGAGTCTATCACAATTAAATAATTTCTATTACAAATTTTCTTAAGTTAATAACATGGAGTAGGTGAGCTCAAGGTCTATGATGATCCAATAGAATCATATCATCTCATGGAATTTGTTGTTATAAACTCATGAACTGAAAAATATGTAGTTGGTTCACTTATAACAAAATATTCCTGAAGGTATCAATAACCCTAAATCATGTGGTGGCATTTTTTACCATTTATATACTAAGGGATAAAAAATGTTACTCTTGAGTACAAAATCATTACAATGGGTGACAATTACATCATGAGGACCTCCTACATTGAAATTTATTGACATACAAATACGACATTGTCATCCTTCTTAACATCACATAAAAAATACATGGTTTGAATCTATAACATGTCTCAATTTCACTATATAGAGTAGATTTCTATGTTCTCAAACCTCAAATGAGTCATGTTGAGTATGAGAAACAAAGGATATCATGTGTGTCAATTTAAGTGCATAAGAATATTAGATTTATAATATTTTTTTTGTTGAAAAATTATTGTGGATTAGAACATCAACATGGATCTGAATCATAGGGAGGAACTTGATATTGAGTGATTAAAAATATTGTATGGGACTTTAATGGAAGATCATACAGTCACTATGATTCTAGGGCTGGAATGGATCTATCTATTTGTAGTTCTAAAAACATACATGTTATATTTCATCCTTTATTCTAGGAGAGGTTTATTTTTATATACATTGACTTTTGGTCAATGATTTTTTTTCAAAGTGTCACTATATGTCCTATCATATTCTAGAATCAAGCCACAGATAGTTCTTAGATATAAATGTTCTTCTATAGGTCTGAACCATAACCTGGGAGTGGGTCATTTCTCATTTTTTTATAGACCAAGGATTTGTTATTTGTGAATCAATATGGAAGTTGTGGTAAAGTTAATCAAGAAACATGTAGTTTTTTTATGGAAATTCACTTCGTTTTTATAACCCATGCATCAAGGGAATCATTTTATTTATATATATTTCACCTAGACATATGATTATAGAATAGAGTGGTAGAATGTATCATATGATAATAGGAATAAATAGATAGGTTGTTCATTTATAAATGATCATAAAATAGTTATGACCTTTATGGAGGTATGGGATAAATTTTTTATCGATTCTAATGGTATTGATGATCCATGTGTCACTACATAAAATATTTTAATAGGAATCAAGGAACATATAGTTCTTGAAATGAAAACATTTCCCATCCATGTCTGAACTATATATGTAGAGTGGGAATTTTTAATTTTTATTTCCTCAAGAATCGTGAATGGATATCTAATAATAACTACATATCTGAATGTTATTTAAATAAATCCACATGTAGTTCATGAATGAGAAAGTTCCCCACAAGAATATGAATCATATATAGAGATGGGGTACCTCTTTTTGAATTAACACAAAATACTTCCCATTTGAAATGAATCATTAGTTAATTATCAATGTTCTGGAATGATAAAATTCCCTATGAGCATCTGAACTGTACATAGAGATGGGGGAATATCATTTTCATTTAACAAAAATATTTCCCATGTGAAATGAATCATTTCTGAAGTAACAATATCGACTCGTTTTAATGTCACATGATGAGGTTGTCATCTACTAATTTTTATTTCATTTGGTAAGAACATGTTGCATATAGATTATCATTAAGATTTATTAGCGAAAGAAAATATATAGATAAAATTATTCCCCTAATGATGAATTCTCCCTAACTACTTATATATATACAAAATCTTGAAAAACATTCCATTCATTGGAGTCCTAACACATTCCACATCCATTTTCACAACTAAAAAAGATCCATTGGAATATATCATATGTATGATATAAGGCCAATCCTTTATTAGATACAACTATTGAGGTATATTTCCTAGTATCATTATGTATTTGAGAATAAAAAAATTATCTATGAAGAAATAAGTAGAGATGAACCTTTTTGTTGAAGTACAATGAAATTACACATTAACGAATATCAATGTTATAGTGTGTACATAATATATTCTCATTGATTAATTACAACACAACCAAAAAAAATTCTGATTTCATGTCATCAGATAGTTTTCCCTAGAAACTATTTGACTTGAGAGAAACTGCGTTTCTATGAAAAAATCTACATTAGTTAAATAAAAAAATAAAAACAGAGTAACATCTATTATAGTGGTCATAGTGGTATAGTATATAAAGCCCCAACCTTAAACCTTACTTAATCTTGTGTTAATAAAAGATTACACATTGAGGATCTTTTCAGGTTAAGAGTTTTAGAGAATTAGATCATAAAACTTGCATTACATTCCACATTTAAACAAAGTGGTTACATAAAGATAGTATTCATTTTTTCCCATCAACTGAAACATATTTAAAATAAAACATGGATTCTTTCTTGACACTTCCTTGACACTATCATCATATCATGTACCTTTCCCTTGACCTGTGAAAAACATTTCAAAAAAACTTGGGATGAGCATAAAAAGCTCAGTAAGGGATATAAAAATATGGAAAGGAAACATGAGTTCATATATACATAAGAATGAAATCATACTTTACCCATAAAACATACTCACTTTAACATACCTAATCAAATCATGAACAAATCATAGATATCAGATGACATAAAAGGTAACTTGATGCATTAATAACATTCTTACGTAGGCAGTAACCCTCTTGGTTACGTTTGGAATACCCATCATAGTATATTCCCTAAATCTCTTCGGAGAAACCTTAACTTTAACCCCTTTGTGTTACCCAATGAATTGGAGAGCTATATCGGGCTCACCCGTCCTTAGTTTATCACAGAACCACCCATCTTCATAATAATGCCCAAGAACCATAAAATAATCGTATCACATAAAACATGCATAAAGGAAACATAACATTTCCACTTTTCAATCACAAGATATCAATACAACACATTGATATAAAAACATTATGAAAATCATTTTCAATACCAAAATAAAATAAAATTAAAACATGGTATTTATTTTACTTTTTTAAAAGAAAAGGTATGGCTTGTAGAGGAAGTCGAAACTCAAATAATGGTCACGGCGGTGGAGAAGTCATTGTCACCGCATACGTATGACAAAAACATTCCCTTTTGTCATTTTGTAAAACGCTTCGTATAAAAAGATTTCTTTTTGGATAAATGTAAAAGTCAAAGGGGTTTATACACCGTATAAAATAAATTTGTGTATAAAACAAAATATGCCTCAATGAAAGGAGATTGAGACGAAGTCCCTTACAAAGACACTATCCTTGGTTTAAGGATAAATCAATTACATAATTATGTGTGACAAATGAATACACCAAATATATGTGGATATTAAGTGTAAAAAAATCAGAGGATATTCACACATATTCATAGAACGACATATTCAAGGACTAAAAGTTTATCCCAAAGATTCAAATTTGGGATAAGAAGTACCCTTTCAAAAATTTGACAACCTAACGACGTCACTACAAAATTCAGAAAATGAGTTTATGAGAGGTAAAAAGGGTATCTCATCACATGTACATAAAATTTAAATCAATAAGGATATAGAAGGACATATCCCAACATAATAGTATGTGAATTAAAATACATAATAAAAGAAGACTTTTAAAAAGAGGAGGGTGAAAGGTTCCCTTACTAACATGGGTATCTTTCGAAACATACGCCCTGTGCAAGTAGGACAATAAAACATTGATGTAAATACTCATGAATGAAATTATATTACACAATGAGTAAAATAATAGGCAGTACATACACCACTCAACAAAAATTGTGGCAAATGTAGCATAAATCTCACGAGAATTAAAGTGAGATGAAAAATCGCTTACGAAGACTCGGCAGCCTAACAGCGCCACTTAAAACTTCTTAAATTGATTGATGATAGAGAATAGGGTCTCTCATAATATGAACATAAAAATTACAGTAATATTAATATAAAATAAAATCCCAATCACAAGAAATATGAGCTTAAAAGGAATGACATAAAAGAGTGTACTTAAAAAGAAAGGGAGGAGTAGGATCCCTTACCTCAAGTCCAACTTGTCTTGTTCGTTTCTTTATATTCCTGAATAATATACTTTGGTCAATTTATAATTTCCTAAGGACCTCCTTTAAATCTTATTATTCAGTTCATATCACATATTATAATGTTATAATAATTGTTTAATAATGTTAGTTCATATCAGAGGTTTTTGTCGATGTTTGGTACATGAGTAAAAAATGAATTTGTTTGAAAAATGATTGTCCATGTAGTTATATGTAAATAATTTTCAGAATAGTATTAATGATTAAAATATCATATTTATCCAGTAAATATTGATTTTATACTATTCCATATCATTTGGAGATAAAAAACGAAAAACACAGTTCATGGAGACGGTAGGCCCTACGTACGCATGAACGCTACTTTCATTTTTTCTTTGTCATATTAACGAAATTAAAAATAAATGATATATATATATATATTATAATTCCAGTATAATATATATGTTATATAGGTCACTTATGTTCATTAATTTCATTCTTTATACGTTCCATGTATTGCATGTATGAGTCACATCACTTGAGGAGGCGATAGTCCACACTTCCTCATATGAAATTATCGCATTTACACAACATGAAATGAATAAAGGTATTGTTTAAATATAAAATACAGAAGCATATAGTAAACATAAATACCATATATATCATATATAAAATACAGTGACATCATAATGGCCACCTTTAAAGGTGTTAAAAGAATATTGAACAATCATCGTTTCGTGAGGCATAAAATCGCCAACCACAGAAACCTTATGTTCTTTAACCATTTGACGAAGGTGTGTGTAATTTTAGCTCTAATACTTATTATAAAAACATCCTATTATATTTAATATACATTATTTGTTACAAATGAAATGAATAAAAAGAGTTTAGTGGGTTGTAGAAGCAAAATAAAACAAAAGGACACAAGTGAAGACATTGCCTTAAAATCGGGTAACTCCATTTGGTTTGAGCTCCAAGGCTTCCTTGGGAAGACTTCTACCCAAAGTGAGGCTACAATGAGTAATAGAGGGATGTGGAGAGTCAAAATGGGTAGGGTTTGGCCGAGCCAAAGGCTTTGGAAGTGTGGGTAAGGAGGTAGAGGTGGGGGCCTTTTATAAGAGGAGAGGAGGGGCACTCTTGGAAAGTAATGAAATGTTACTTTTTTTTAAAATGAGTTTCGGATTCCAAAGTTCCCAAATTGATATAATTCTAGGGTAAGGTGATAAGGGTTCTCAATCCACCCATAAAATAGGTTTTGGACATGTTTAGGTCATATATTTTACATTATCATTTCATTTTATTTAAATCCTTTATTAATGAGGTAATCGCTGCATCCTCATTATTTCATAAATAATTTAATTTATTTAATGTCTAAAAATTATAAAAAAATATCATGATGTAGTAAATCTTTTTATATTTCCAATTATTATTTATAGTCAAAAATATGACTTGTATAACACCATGTAATAATTGTTTTATTAAAACATCTCATGTTTGTGTCATTTTTACTTTAACATTAAATAAAAAGGTATTTATGTCATTTTCCAACCAAAGTGGCTCCATGGGGTCCCCAAGTTGACCCATGGATTTTCTTGGTAGTCCATGACACATCCAATGATGGTAGGACATGTTTCCAGGTCATTTCATTTTATTAAACCATTATTCATACCTTAAACTACACTAATTACCTCTAATCGCGATTAAAAACTTAATAAGTTACTATTCACCAAAAAATTATTCTAATCCCATTGACGCACATTTTACTTCTTAACGACAACCATGTATGTCGGATTTTTGAAATTAAAAACACAAAGATGTAAAAATTTCATTTAAATGGAAAATCAGTTTTTATAAGTACCACTTAGTGGTTTCACTATTCATCAAAAATTGATGTTTTTCAGAAAATTTCCAAACATTCACCCTAAGCTATATTTGATATTACGAATTCAAAAATGATGTATATTTTAAAACTTTAAAAACATATAAGTTTCATTAATTAATTTAATAATTAATTCCTGCTGTCAAAACAAATAGAGCGTTTTTATGAAACAAAAAGTATCAAAAGATTGACACTAGTTTAAGTCTGATTTCAAAATGAAATTAATTCCAACGACCACTATTAGATTAAATTGTAAAAATATATTCTAATTTAACGATAAATCCAATTCAAAAGATAATCTATTCATATAAATAAATTATATTAAAAAGAGGTTTTGTATTAAAATACAACATTTTTAACTATTCATTAAAAATTGAACTTTTTCAGAAAAATACCAAAAATTTACACAAAGGAAATTTTGATGTCCCGATTCTAAAGAAGAATTTTATTTTATCAAATATAGCACATAAGATTTTCAAAACGTGGATTTAAAAGAGGTTCGCCATCAAAAGGCGGTTAATCGACCTTTTAAATAATATTAGAATGTTTATGCTTAAAATTGGATTCATTCTCATTTTAATCCTCTAACATTTATTATAAAAAGCAAAAATATTTAACAAACATATATAGTAATTTTTTAGTTAGTTCTATTTATTCCCGCCATCACAACATCTAGGCGTTAACTACAGTTTAAAATAATATTATTTTATTATTAGAGTGCAACGTAAGATTCCCAAGAAACTCGTTGTTGCGTGTTGGGTACGCCATCGAGCATAACGTCACCTTTAAAGTTATATTAATATTTTATTCACAAATATGGATAAATGTGAAAATGTCATACTCTTTATTTACCTGAGGTGTTACATCCTTCCCCCCTTTTGGGAATTGCGTCCTCGCAATTTTAAAATTGGGCTTCGAAACATCATTGGAAATCCCACATCGGAACAAGAGTCAATAAAACAATCACTTTAAAAAAAAGATAAGTACAAAGGTCACCCGCGATAACCCATACTAGGATTCCAAGTATGAAAATATGGACATGGAAGACAAAAACAAAGGGTCATGTTCTGATGGAGAGTGATAGAAAACATGTTTAGGAGAAATTTAACCACAAGAAAATCACAAACTTGTGATGGGTTAAAAGGTATTCGATTCCCCAGTAAGAAAAGTTAATAGACAACATTTTTTTTAAGTTACTTTTTATTGAGGAATTTATTCATAAGGAAACATAATCACTTATCATTTTGACTTTCAACTTTTATTAGATTCCTTACACAAACTCATATTTTCTCTAAAAGACGAGTATTTAGGAAGACTTATTCACATTAATAGTACTATAATCAACTTCTAGAGAATCACCTAATCCACAAAAGAGAACTATATACTTACCTTGTCTTTAGACTTTAACCAAAACCAAATCCAAAAAGGTTAGTACAAGATCAGATAATCCAGAAAAGGATAACACTTTATAAAAAAAATCTCTTCTTAATCTCCTAAATTTTGTCTAACAAAACCCAATGTTCAACGAGGACCATCCGATAAACAATTTGTCCATCAAATTCTTCAATGTAAACCAAAATAATATTGAAACCCATATATTTGAAGGATTTAGTCACATAGTCTTCCAAGATAAATCGTAAAATTTATCTCCAAAAAACATCATTTGCTCTTAATGTCTCGTATTGAAAAGTAATTAACCTAATCACATATCCTCTATGATAGGGTAATAAATTTCCATAGATAACCCAAAATCAACTTACTCTTAATTCATAAAATCATCCAACTAAAAAGAATCAGTCAAACTAACCAGGTACTTCATGTAGTCCATTGGTAGGCGATAAATACCAGTCGCACTTTGGTTGGGGGTTCGACTACCGCAGCTTTGTCTGACGCGATGGGTTGTCACACGGTCTCCGTGTTGTCCTTTTTATAAAACTCCAAAAATAACCCTAACATGTTTTAACCTCAATAGTTTCCTTATACCTCTCATTTTCATCAAAATTCATTACGATCTCAACATCTTAATTCTTGAAGTCTTATTTCACCACTATAAGATAAAATAATACAATTCCCAAAATGAATAACATCATTCCTTGATCATGGCGTCCACTCGGTTTCATCGTCATCTTGCACACATAGGTAGATGTCCCATGCATTACAACAATGATTTAGTGATCCTTAAAAATCATTTGCTTCCTCCATCCAAATACACCTTGTACAACATGGGTCATATGCGTGTTCACAGAAAAATAATTTTGGAAAATAATCATGTATGACATATAATTCCAAAACATCTGATAAAACATGATTTCTATAAAATAATCAGACAAAATTTGAGTTGAAACTTTATATTATTGGTCCTTTTAAAATACCATAAGTATGTGCTGAGAGACTATATTTTAAAATCAAATATAAATAGGTTGTGCAAGGGTCTCCTTCCTCATCACCATTTTAAAAATCATAATATGCTTCAAATTCTTGTGATAAGGTAAAATATTAGAAAATACCTTGATAATATTTACCTTTCTTGAAAATATGAGAATATTGTGAAAATAGTATTTGTCTAAAAAAACCCATGATCCATGATGATAATGAGGTATAGTGGAGGTGTTTGATATCTCAAAAAACTACTTGCATGTGAGTTGTATGCTTGGAAAATTTTCACAATCATCCGAACAGGACTTTGCAATAATTATTGCAAGCATGTCATCAGAAAGAGATAGGAATGTCGTTTGAGATCCTTATCCTTCCATTCGTAACCGACTTTACTTGACCTGAAAAAAAAAGTAATAAAACAAGGATTTATCTGAAATAATAGATATAGGGACTAATCATGTGTCTAACAAAAACTCTTAATCCCTAAAGTTGTCTAAACCGACCTTTGATCCCAACTATAAGGCCCCAACCTTAAACCTTACTTAATCTTGTGTAAATACAATATTACACATTGAGGATCTTTTCAAGTTTAGAGTTTTCGAGAATTGGATCATAAAAGATGCATTACATTCCACATTTAAACAAAGTGGTTACATAAAGATTGTATTCATTTTTTTCCCATCAACAGATACATATTCAAAATAAAACATGGATTCTTTCTTGACACTTCCTTGACACTATCATCATATCATGTACCTTTCCCTTGACCTGTGAAAAACATTTCAAAAAAACTTGGGATGAGTATAAAAAGCTCAGTAAGGGATATAAAAATATGGAAAAGAAACATGAGTTCATATATACATAAGAATGAAATCATACTTTACCCATAAAACATAGGCACTTTAACATACCTCATCAAATCATGAATAAATCATAGAAATCATATGACATAAAAGGTAAATTGAGGCATTCATAACATTCTTTCGTAGGGAGTAACCCTCTTGGTTACGTTTGGAATACCCATCACCGTATATTCCCTAAATCTCTTCGGAGAAACCTTAACGTTTAACCGCTTCGCGTTACCCAATGCATTGGAGAGCTATATCAGGCTCACCCGCCCTTAGTTTATCACGGAACCACCCGTCTTCACAATAATTCCCATGAACCATTACATAATCGTATCACATAAAACATGCATAAAGGAAACATAACATTTCCACTTTTCAGTCACAAGATATCAATACAACACATTGATATAAAAACATTATGAAAACAATTTTCAATACCAAAATAAAAAAAAAGTAAAACATGGTATTTATTTTTATTTTTTTAAAAGAAAAGGTATGGCTTGTAGAGGAAGCCGAAACTCAAATAAAGGTCACGGCAGCAGAGAAGTCATTATCGCAACATACATATGACAAAAACATTCCCTTTTGACGTTTTGTAAAATGATTCGTATAAAAAGATTACTTTTGGATAAACATAAAAGACAAAGGGGTTTATACACCGTATAAAATAAAGTTGTGTATACAACAAAATATTCCTCAATGCAAGGAGATTGAGATGAAGTCCCTTACAAAGACGCTATCCTTGGTTTAAGGATAAATCAATTACATAATTATGTGTGACAAACGAATACACCAAATATAACTGGATATTAACTGTAAAAAAAATCAGAGGATATTCACACATATTCATAGAACGACATATTCAGGGACTACAAGTTTATCCCATAGAATCAAATTTGGGATAAGAAGTTCCCTTGCAAAAATTTGACAGCCTAACGACATCACTACAAAATTCAGAAAATGAGTTGTTGAGAGATAAAAAGGGTATCTCATCACATGGACATAAATTTTAAATCAATAAGGATATATAAGGACATATCCCAACATAATAGTATGTGAATTAAAAGACATAACAAAAGAAGTATTTTAAGAAGAGGAGGGTGAAAGGTTCCCTTACCGACATGGGTATCTTTCGAAACATACGCCCCGTGAAAGAAAGACAATAAAACATTGATTTAAATTCTCATAAATGAAATTATATTACACAATGAGTAAAATAATGGGCTGTACATACACCACTCAAAGGAAATTGCGGAAAATGTAGCATAAATCTCACGGGAATAAAAGTGAGATGAAAAATATCTTACGAAGACTCGGCAGCCTAACGACGCCACTTAAAACATCCAAAATGGATTGATGATAGAAAATAGGGTCTATCATCATATGAACATAAAAATTACAGTAAGAGTAATATAAAATAACATCCCAATCACAAAAAATATGAGCTTAAAAGGAATGACATAAAAGATTGTACTTAAACAGAAAGAGAGGAGTAGGATCCCTTACCTCAAGTCCAACTTGTCTTGTTCGTTTCTTTATATTCATGAATAATAAACTTTGGACAATTTATAATTGCCTAAGGACCTCCTTTAAAGATTATTATTCAGTTCATATCACATATTATAATGTTATAATAATTTTTTAATAATGTTAATTCATATCAGGCGTTTTTGCCGATGTTTGGTACATGAGTCAAAAATGAACTTGTTTGAAAAATGATTGTACATGTAGTTATAAGTAAATAATTTCCAGAATATTATTAATGATTAAAATATCATATATATCCAGTACATATTCATTTTATACTATTCCATATCATTTGGAGATAAAAAACAAAAAGCACCGTTCATGGAGACGGTAGGTCGTACGTACGCATGAACGTTACTTTCATTTTTTCGTTGTCATATTAACGGAATTAAAAATAAATTATATATATATATATATATTATAGTTCCTGTAAAATATATATGTTATATAGGTCACATATGTTCATTAATTTCATTCTTTATACGTTCCATGTATTGCATGTACGAGTCACATCACTTGAGGGGGTGGTTGTCCACACTTCCTCATATGAAATTATCGCATTTACACAACATGAAAAGAATAAAGGTATGGTTTAAATATAAAATACAGAATCATATAGTAAACATAAATACCAAATATATCATATATAAAATACAGTGACATCATAATGGCCACATTTAAAGTTGTTAAAAGAATATTGAACAATCATCGTTTCGTGAGGCAGAAAATCGCCAACCACAGAAACAGTATGTTATTTAACCATTAGACGAAGGTGTGTGTAAGTGTAGCTCGAATAATTCTTATAAATACATCCTAGTATATTTAATATACTGTATTTGTTACAAAAGAAATGAATAAAAAGAGTTTAGTGGGTTGGAGAAGCAAAATAAAACAAAAGGACACAAGTGAAGTCATTACCTTAAAATCGGGTAACTCCCTTTGGTATGAGCTCAAAGGCTTCCTTGGGAAGACTTCTTCACAAATTGAGGCTTCAAGGAGTAAGATTGGGGTGTGGAGAGACAATATGGGCAGCGTTTGTCCGAGCCAAAGGCTTTGGAAGTGTGGGTAAAGAGGTAGAGGTGGGGACCTTTTATAAGAGGAGAGGAGGGGCACTCTCGGAAAGTAATGAAATGTTACTTTATTTTAAAATGAGCTTAGAATTCAAAAGCTCCCACATTGATATAATTCTAGGGTAAGGTGATAAGGGTTATAAATCCACCCATCCAATAGGTTTTGGACACGTGTAGGTCAAATATTTTACATTATCATTTCATTTTATTTAAATCATTTATTAATGAGGTAATCACTGCATCATCATTATGTCATAAATAATTTAATTTATTTAATGTATAAAAATTATAAAAAAAATATCATGATTTAGGAAATCATTTTATCATTCCAATTATTATTTATAGTAAAAAATCTGACTTGTATAACCCCATGTAAAAATTGATTTAGTAAAACATCTCATGTTTGTGTCATTTTTACTTTAACATTAAATAAAAAGGTATTTATGACATTTTCAACCAAAGTGGCTCCATGGGGTCCCCAAGTTTACCCATGGATTTTCTCGGAAGGCCATGACACATCCAATGAGGGTAGGACATGTGTCTAGGTCATTTCATTTTATTAAAACATTATTCTTACCTTAAACTACACTAATTACCTCTAATCGCGACTAAAAACTTAATAAGTTACTATTCACCAAAAAATTATTCTAATCCCATTGAACCACATTTTACTTATTAATGACAACCATGTATGTAGGATTTTTGAAATTCAAAACACAAATATGGTAAATTTTCATTTAAACAGAAAATCAGTTTTTATAAGTACCACTTAGTGGTTTCACTATTCATCAAAAATTGAAGTTTTTCAGAAAATTACCAAAAATTCACCCTAATCTATATTTGATATTCCAAATTCAAAAATGATGTCTATTTTACAAAATTAATAACATATAAGTTGCATTAATTAATTTAATAATTAATTCTCGTTGTCAAAACAAATAGCGTGTTTTTATGAAACAAAAAGTATCAAAAGATTGACACTAGTTTAAGTCTGATTTCAAAGTGAAATTAATTCCAACGACCACTATTGGATTAAATGGTAAAAATATATTCTAATTTGACTTTAAAACCAATTCAAACGATAATATAATCATATAAACAAATTATATTAAAAGGAGGTTTTGAATTCAAATACAACATTTTTAACCATTCAATAAAAATTGAACTTTTTCGGAAAAATACCAAAAAATTACACAAAGTAAATTTTGATGTCCCGATTCTAAAGAAGAATATTATTTTGTCAAATATAACACATAATATTGTCAAATTGTGGATTTAAAAGAGGTTTCCCATCAAAAGGCGGTTAATCGACCTTTTAAAGAATATTAGAATGTTTACGCTTAAAATTGGATTCATTCGCATTTTTAATCCTCTAACATTTATTATAAAAAGAAAAAATATTTGAAAAAAATATATAGTCATTTTTTAGTTAGTTCTATTCATTCCTGCCATCACAACAGCTAGGCGTTAACTACCATTTAAAATAATATTATTTTATTATTAGAGTGCAACGTAAGATTCCCAAGAAACTCGTTGTTGCGTGTTGGGTACGCCATCGAGAATAGAATCCCCTTTAAAGTTATATTAATATTTTATTCACAAATATGGATAAATTTGAAAATGTCATACTCTTTATTTACCTGGGGTGTTACATATTATACTCATAAATCATGAAGGTTATTGTCCAATCATGAATTCATTTCCTTTCCCACAATTTTACAGATTACATTCTATAGATTCTTATTAAATGCCTCTATATTTCCAAAATACAATGCATCCTATTGAGATAAATTTTCTGAAATTATTATGTACTCCAGGTATAATATAATAATTAAAAAATAATAGGCATTTCTTACATCATATATTAATATTGTGTGAGGTACATTGAATATTGTGATGATATTGAACTGTATGGGAAGAATATATTATTTTTCCCATCTTCATTGAGAGTCATGGGATTATCCAATTTGGAAAAGAATTTGGCAGTAATACAGTTTTATATAAAATTCATAGATTTATATTGTTTATATGTCCATAAAATAATAACTTCCAATATTTAAAATTCTACATAATATTTAGATATATATAAAAACTATTGGGGTGAATTAATTAATATTTGAATAATACGGAATACATGACATTTAATTATCAATTTGACAAATTCCTGCATCAATTTTTCCCAATATTATACAATACATAAAAGTTGGTAGGTGTGTATAGTCCCAATATAATGTTCCCCATAGGAACATACATGGACCTCGTCCTTGATGGAGGGAATCTCTCTGTCTAGAATGAATATATGATGGAATCCATAAAAACCTATTTTTTGACGGTTAATACTCATTTCAACCATTATGAGTGGTATAGATCAATGATGGTTGTAGTGTATGATCTCTATAATATTAATTAAACTAGAGGTTCCCATGATTAAGGTAATATATTATAGGAATAATCAATATAGGGTTGGATACATATTCATCATGTTCTAGGTCAGTTTGGTACTTATTCGTTTCTTCCATGTCACAGATGATGATTGATGAGACCACCCTTTGGTGCTTGATGTGAAAAATTGGTTTTTCTAGATAAGGGTATGATAAGACTATGGATCCCTAATGAAATGCATGGGTGTGAGCATTTGATATCAATAGCAGTCATGCAATATTTCTTCAATATATAATTATTTCATTATTCCCAAGATGAAACTGATTATAGTGTCCAATTATTCATTCATTATTAATTAATCAATCAAGATTTGTTTGATTGAAATCTTCATATACTCTTTCTTTTTTCTGTAGGATATCTGGATCTTTAGAATACTCCAATATTGAAATGGTGAATTTTTATTCATCCTTATTATTAGTGAATCCATCAAATAAGGAAAAATAGTTTGAAAATATCATTTCACAGTTAACAAAATAATATATATATATATATATATATATATATAACCAAATTGATCTACATTTCTTCCATACAATCTATATTTGGAAGTAAGATCCACAATCAAATCACACCTCCCACATTCAGGGATATTCATGGACATAATAAAACTCTTTTTAATCTTGTTTGGTTCCTATTAGAAGTATTTATGAGACTAGATGATATCAAAGGAAATCATACTGGCCATTCCCATTAACTAGATTGTTTGAATCTAACTACATTCCATACTATTACTAGAGAACTGCCCAACGGTCAAAAAACCAAGTCACCAAAGGGTGGGAAAGGATATACTTATGTGGTTCAATATGAAATACCAAGTACAATATGGGATTATAAAATTAATTCATTACCTTATTTATTTAAAATATAAGTTTTATGAAGTTCGTATTAATATCATAATATTGGTTCTCAGTATCTATCATCATTTGATTGAGACAGAAGAGGATATTATAATTCCCCGAATTATTTTTCTACCTGAGGAGAGAAGCCAGGGATCAATCTGCAGTTGGAATTTATGGGATAAGTGTATTTTTATATTAATATGACATAAGGAACATCAGATAAATTAGAGACTTATGGGAATTATTTCAGTAACCATAGATGTCATTATCCAATATATTATCAACTCTCTTCATTAATAACATTGTAAACCGGATGTATTTTCCAACCATTATCTCCATAAAATACCTAATATAAGAGATGGTCCCATAGAGAACTATTATCTAAATAGGATTTCAAGGCGTTGAATCTATAGTATTCAACTATTATTTTTTAAATCAACCTCTATTCCTCTATGGTGTTTTATAAGCCAAAGGGATCACCCAGATGTTACTCCAAAATAGGTCTTCAATGGATTCATATTTAAACTACATAGCTATAACATGATTAATATTTTTTGATGATCTATGAGGAGATCAAATTACTATCTAGACTTAGCTAAAACATTGAAGTCATAAAATTACAATATTTATCTCAATAAGGGTTTAATGATATGATTCTTGGTGTAATGGTATATTGTTTCTATATTCATTAAGTCAAATGGAATGTACTATGAATAGAAACCCATATGTTCTGTAAATTTAGTGGATTCATCATTTTTGGGGCCCAAAATTATCTACATATAACCCTAATACCCATCCATGATGGAAACTTCTTTTACTCCATTAGTTTCAATGTTAAATATATAAATGATTGGAAATTGAAAATCATAATTGGTGATTTTTAATTGATGTCTCTGAAATCAAGTAAGCCTCTGATTTTCCATTTATTTTTCTTAATGGGGATGATGTGGGAATGAAATTTTAAGAAATTCACTTTTGAGAAAAAAATTCTCTGATTACAATTTCATATTCAGATTTTAAATTAGTATCATAGAGGAGTACAATATTTGGGATTACTTTTGTAATCATGGGTGATCGTTAGGGAAGTATAGGTTATGATTATACATAATGGGATAAATATTATGTATTTATGTACAAATATAAGATATCATGTATCAATTATTCATTGAAAATGAATTAAAATATCTTTATATTCAAGAGAAATGGTTTCACTAATCAATATAGTTTGTCCTTCTTCTTAAATTTCCAAATTAATATTCATGACCTTATTTAAAGTGTTGGATATGACTTCGTCAAATGTTGGATTGGTGTTCCTAGGGTCATATTCTAATTATTACATTATGTGTACATGGATGAATTTTAATATTTGGTGTGTAATATTGGGAAATCATTAAAATTGTTGAGGCAATATAATCCATGAGTAGAGATTTTGATATCCTGGACTGCTAGAGTCATCATAGAGAGATTATGGGTATGCTTGTTTTATTTCGCTATCATACTTATGGTTGGAACGATATGGACATTATGAGTAATATATAATTACTTGGAGAAGTCATCAATTTTTTCTAACGTCACAATGGAATTTTTCTAATACTGATAGATAATTAGTCCCACTACCAATTGAGAAGTCCATTATAGATGATTTGATTTCAATTAAAAGGACATAATGAAGTGATTTTTTGAGTTCATGGTAACCTATAAGATTGGAATATGGTTCTTTTATCATGTTTGTTTTTAACACATAGTCTCTATCGATAATTCTCCAAGGATTCATACTGATGTTAACCATTTTAATCGAAGATATTTACCTCATATCATCGTCAATAGTTGGATGTTTTTCTTCCATCTTATAAAAACATGACCAATCATATATGGCCTCATAATACATGAAGTGAGTACTATCACCATTATGTATATTAAACATCCCATCAATGGGTTACTTCAATAATTTATTAGGTTTTTCAGGTAGAGACATATGTCTATGGAGACAAGATACTCCATCAAGAACATTATATGTTGTGTCTTGAAGGATGAAAATATTATCATCATTATATGTGAGACCCCAACATTGAGTCTCGATCTTGATCTTCACAATCAGAATTATCTCACAGGTATCATACAACTAATTTTATAGCTACATTATAGATATATCGCCCTCACCATATCCCAAAAATATAGGGGTCCATAAAAGTTTGTGGTTGATCCTGGACTGAATATAATCAAGATTCTTTTAGAAGATAACAATATTGAGTTATCCTTATGTATGAAGGGATATGATATGTCCAGAGTTGAATACTTCTAGATACAATTTTTTGAATCATATAGTAGTTACACATTCTAATAGAATATTCTCCACTCTCAAGACCATATATTTATGTACTTAATTTAAAATATCATATGGGGTTATAATGGATTCGATGACTTCATATTTTTATTTTTCTATATATGGAGATTATCCATTATTATGATTTTGGTAGGAATAAGTGATAACTAATTAATATTATAATTTTTTCTTCTAGATTTATGAATTTACCAGGTATGGGGTTTCAACTATTTTTTGGATCATAAGATGAGGTGTTTAATGTGGATATTATTGGTTCTTAAGAAGTATTTGAGGGATAATATTCTACCTATCATATAGGACATACGAGCCTTAACCTTTTTCAGGGTCTATCCTACAATAAAACTCCTTCTAGACCACGGTGTAAAATTAATTTGATTCAAAACCCATTAGAGGGATATATTTATTATATATGATTATATTAGGATTACACAATTTCAATACCATGGGGCATTGATACTTATATAGCTTCCATGGGGATGTGACATGAATATTGGGATTAACCACAAAAGTTTCAACTAATATATAATAACCTTTTCCATCCTTATCCTCCAGTTCCATAGTCAAGTATATGAAATTCATACTCAAGATCATATTCATCATATGATAAGGGATATATTATGTTAACTAAATTAATTGAACAAAAAATGAGATATTATTTATTTATGGAATTCTCATAGTGGGGTGATTCTCATTTTCTAGATGGTGATGGGAATAAGTCATCCAGAGTTAGAGATTTTGTTGTATAAAAATATGACGCTATCTCTTAAGTATTTTAAAATGTTTGGTGGATAAAAATTATGCTTGTATGTTCATTTAATGACCCCTCTCTCTATACATGTTACATTATTGGATTTTAATTTTGTTCTCTTAGGATTAAATGATCTTGGTCAATATTTGTTAATGTCATCCATTTAACAAACAGATTTCATTTAATTGTTATTAAATCCTTCTGGAAATCATATTCAGCTATTAAAATGATGGTTACATAGGTATCCTATATAAAGTTCATCTCGAGTACCTAATTTCTAGAATCCGCAATTCTATCTTGGATTTATTTAATGATAAAAATTATAGGATTTTGTGGCAATTTAGGAAAATGAATGGGTATTGGTTTGGACGGTTGGTGAGGTTAACCTCATTATGTTTCCTAGGCTTTTATGTCCTGAGTGTATTAATTTCCATGCCTATATGTAAATAAAAAAACCTACACATTTTGGAATAATAGATAGTGGCTATCAATTTATCAAGTCGTGGGTGACCATGATCTATTTTTATATCTTATAAAGGTTAATTTTGTTCATGATTCCTCTTGATGGAAATTGAATGATGATTAGAGCCTCTAGGCCCATTTTAATGGGAATGAATACTAGGGTTATAGTAATTGAATCGATAACTTCCATACCAATACTTTTCCATATTCTAAGGTAATTGGTCTTGAATTATCATTGGTCCTTTGAATGAAAACCTCAAGGAATTATTACATCAGTATGAGCTCAAGAAATAAAAAATAATTCTTAATTGGTACTTTATGTATATGCAGATCATCTTGATGATATTCATCAAACTGTTCATGAAATTGATATTATACAACTGGGATACATTGTGAATTGGTTTACCATTTCCATTTTTGGATGATATTAAAAAACCCCCCCTCATGGTCACATTGATTAAAATTTTCAAAGATGAAAATTATTGTTTACCGTAACGTTGATCTGAACTGATGAAGTCATTTACAACAAAATTCCTCACATCCTGAAATAGATCCCATAGAAATATATTTCATAGAAAAACGGATATACCTATATGTGTTTAAAAAAACAAAACAATTTGGTCACCATATTCTAATCTTTATTTCCAATTATTGGGTTGCATCAATAGATTATGAATTTTAAATTTTGTTCAAGATCTCTAGCACAATCAATGATTTAGAAGCATGGATTTCAAAAAATATTCTGCAAAAATGTTTTATCCACCAATTTTGGATATTACTTCATTTGTGGCTATACGTGGGTGTTATTACTTTCATGGAATCCAATTTAGTGAGGATTGGATTGAATTGAGGTGTTCTAGAGGTATCTCAATTTGGAAAACCTCAATCTATATAGTACGGTAAAAAATTATGAAATTGAAACATTTTAATAGGTTTATAATTCTTGAATGGTGCCACGATCAACTAATAACCCAGATGCAGGTGGGGTGATTTAAACATAATAGGGGAAAATAATGGTCATCGACAACATCCCCATTTATGAAGAACGGTTTTTTGGATTCAGATCCATCTGTTTCCTCAAATTCAACTATTCTAGGTAGATTAACACACCACTAATGTATGTGATGATTGATATTATTTTTTATTTGATGATGATACCCATTTATTATATCTCCATTGAGTATCTAAACATTGAGATATATATGATCCTATATCTCATTATCATATTGTTTTAGATGTCATTCTTCCTAGGGAATATTACCCCACTCAGTGGTGTCTGGTTCTATATCCTTCACAAATTTGATATTTGTGTAGCCCCAGTTTGTGCATTATGTTTTCATAACTCACAATTAATGGTTTTAAAATTAAAAACATATTATTGTATTCCATGTTGTAAATCATTTTTGGTATTCATGGTGGAGACATTAATTTAGGTGCTTTAAAAAATAGTTGTGATCACAATATAGTTTTTTCAATATGGTAGTTCATCAACACATACTTTGTAAAGAGTCACATTAGTTTCATTTCCAAATAACATAGTCATAAAGGGACATATTTCCATGAAACCCATATGATCTCTATGATCATTTTCGCTATATTTTACTATCAAGGTCTATAATAAATGAAATTAGGGGAATTTCCATTTGTATGTCTGGAACGTGCCCAAAATGATATGTGTAAGTATTTTAGAAGGACAAACTAATAGAAATTACACAATTGATATTTAAA
The DNA here is from genome assembly GCA_963277665.1 of Viscum album. NCBI lineage: Eukaryota > Viridiplantae > Streptophyta > Magnoliopsida > Santalales > Viscaceae > Viscum > Viscum album. The sequence continues at coordinate 194,488,793 of OY728121.1, read as the reverse complement.
TGAAAACCCGATGTATATGTATTCATTTTAGGGTGATGATACTAAACAAATTACCCCATCCATGTGGTATGGTGATGATTTGGGACAACAATAAGAACATTTATATCTTTTGTTGTGGATTTGAGGACTATATTCGATAATATGATGGACCGTTAAAAGGACGATGACATAAACATTCCCAATTCACTATGGGAAGGTGTAGAACCCGAATAATTGTTAATTTCACTAGGTAACTATTATAGTGAGATTAACCAGGTGGTGTATATTAATATAAATTCCCAAACCCTAGAGTATAGAGTTTCCTTGATAAACAATGAAAATTTTAGGGAACCAGTTTGTGTATGAGAACCCTAAGGGAGAAATTTTTAAAAAAAAATCCAAGATATGTGGGATGGGTACACTCTTTGATGGATGTTATAGAGGATACTAATGTGATATTTTTTATTAGGTAAAATTGTATTCTTGTATGATCCGAGTTTTATGGAACCCCAATATGGGAATCCCATATTATATGAAGTTAACATTAGGCCAAAAAGATGTGATTCCATCTTTGAGATGTTTTCCCATTATTTAGGGTCCAATCGTATGAGAATAATGGAGCCCATATATCCTTCTTTAATATTTCATAATGTACTTAAAGGAGAGGAGTATCACACTATTAAGAAAATTTCCTACATTTTATCCAACCCCATTATATCTCATATGTCTATAATATTAATGGATGTCAAATCTAGGTTTGTTTTTTATGAGGATATTGTATTGTGAAATGATCTATAATATTATCCTTATTGGATAAATACATTTAAGAGATATCTAGAAATTAGTTGATTGATATTTTTTATGATTTGGAGGAAAATACATTGTTGGAGTTTTTATGCCCATCTAGTAATAGGATCCGAGATATAGATAACTAAACCATGTGCTGCTAAAAATAGACTGTGTTTATGATCTGGATATTACCACCATATCCTTAATAAGGGATATTTCCATCCATTAGCTTATATTTAATCTCCATCATGATCTGATTTTGGTATGGATTTCTTTCCTTCTCCAACTCAGTTGTGATATCATAATAAGAAGTTTATATGGACTAGAAAATAGTTGGGAGTTTTTTTCTACAAACTCTCTCAATATATCAATATTAGACTCTGCATTGTATGAGTCATATTCCTCCACCTCGTCAGACCATATTGATAACATCACTAGGTTTCATGCTGACTGAGGTGAACTGTTTCTGGTAGTTGATGGGGAACTATATACAATTTACCATAGGGTTTTAAGCACCACCATATACGAATTTTTCAAGAACGAGATGATTTCCATATCATTAATATATATTATAATGGGGAGGTTCTCCACAATGCATATCAATATTAGATTTCCCTTGACATATCTCTGAACTACAACAAGGAGGACTATAAAGGTAGTGATATCATTCTTCCTTTTATGAATAGTCATTAGTCTATTGATGTGCTAATTAGATGAATTTTGTAAGCTCAACGTCACTGTTATTGTGATGATTAGGCATCTGACCCTCATTTTTCATCATGGTGGGAATATGTTCATCTACCTTTTTTAAAATTTCAAGGTAATGAACCTGCTACAAGACTTTTTATAGAATATATAGATAAACATTGATTTCAATGGGGATATAATACTACTATAGAGAAGCTAATAGAGTATGGTATGGATAATTAGTATCATCTATTGGAATATGAGACTATGTGTGGGTGGTTTCAAGAATCTTATGGTTATTCCTAGATGTGTATGATAACAGTTTGAATATGCAATCTCAATAGAAATATGGTAACTTGTCTACTGAATGGAAGATGATACATGAGAAACTTCCCTTATATCCTTTGAAGTTTTTAGGGTAGTTCTTCATTTTTGGTAGTGGAGATACGATTATTGGTTCAACAATATATAAGAATATCTTCATTATCATCATCATCAAGGATATGAGCTTTACCCAAGGGTATCAAATATTGAATTGATATCCCATTGCTGGAGTGCATATATGATCTCAGTAATATTCCATTAGAGTATTTCGCTATCTTTATTCAAACAGAATGTGTGTATTCATAAATGAATATAAAAAACTATATTTGGAACCCCTTGTCAGAACTAGAATTTGTACATGTTCCTATAACATTGGGTTATGAAACAATATTTAATTAATATGAATATGAACATGTATTGTTTCAGGTCACAAAATGAGTAGGTTCTACCTTATTCTAAATGGGTATATCATCATGTTCCTGAACCATTTCATTCATCAAAATATGCTTATAATCCTCCTAGATGTGATAAAGAATGTGTAAATTATCTAGTGTAGCCATATGTTCATACTCATCATTGTTATATGTACTCTGGATATCTAGATAGAAATATATTTTTTTCAATGTTCCTATAATAGTGTTGTAATATACTAAATGATATCATAAGATATTCCTAAAATGTAATTTCATTTCAGAAAAGCGTGTATAGGAATATAGGGATTCACATTCTTAGTATCTGATATATACTTGAATATTAAATTAAAAGAAGCTAGTATATACGCCTAATCATGTCCTTATTGTTTTGTAGGATTACACATATGTGTCTTATGTATGGGGGAATGAATATGTAATTCCTTATTGTTTTTTTCTAGAAATGTTTGGGTAAACATGATCCAAGTGATTGGAGATACGATCTAACCCACTGGCCACAACCAGAATTTGATGACAATATTCATTAGTTGTACTAAATATATGATCACCTTCTCACTAATCCATATATTAATATTCCCAGAGATACATCCTTGGTAGTTCTTCATGAGTGTCCATGGTGGATGATTGATGGGTGGTTCCTTCAACATGAGTTTGGGTTAACATAAATGATGATTCTTCTAATAGTTTTCTTTTGTATCCCTATTAGAAAAATACTAAACTATGATAATGTAAATGGTGAATCCTTGGTCAATCCTCCTATGGCAAGGAAGGTGATGCTTTCCGCACTCTAGTGATACGTCTCTATGGTGGTTGGTGCTGGTGATGTGTTACACTATATTGGAAATGATGTCATACTATCATATACTGGGATAATTAGAGGGAAATGGGGATTTGGGCCTACACATAGATTTGTAAATTACCAATAATAGTTAAGATTTAAAATAAAATTCCATTGAAAATTAAATTATTATGTTATTAATCCAATGAATTTGAGGGAAATGTTTAGATATTCAAGTAATGATTCCCTTATTCTAAACTCATTAATTTTGGAAGCATTTAGTATGAGTTTGTAATAAATTGATTCTAATTCAAATATAGGTTAGAACTTTTGAAACTTTTGGGGGAATTGTTTTTGGATTTTTCTTTGGAGATTCCACCAAGGATTACTAATGTATGTGACATACTACAAGTATAACTATTGATGAATTAGATGATATACCGATCCCCTACAACCAACACATATAATGTACTAGTAGTTCATGACAATTCATAAGTGTAAAAAATTGTGAAATTTCATGATACTAAAATTAAATTGTTTAAATATTGGATAGTAATTCCAAGGAAGAATCATTGGATTAAAAAAATTTTTAAAAGAAGTTATATGGGAACATTGGGGGGAAATAATGAAAAATTCCCAAAATATTTTATGAATGGACTTATGTCCTTTATTTCATGGATGAAATTTTTCAATGGTGTAAATTCTAGACCAATAAATTTAGTAAAATTAATATTTCATTATAATATGTATCACAAAATAAATATTTTACTATTTTATAATAATGAATCCAAAAATATAGATACCTTCATTCACTGAAATGGATACATTTAGCAATATAACACATAAAACTGAAGTACAAAACACTGTAACATTTAACTATTCAAGATTATATTTTTCACATAATGAGAATAAATGATGCATTATAATTTAAAATAATAATAATAATTAATATAATTGATATTTAATGAAAACTATGAAAATATTTTGATTTATAACTAATTTCATAATGAATTGTATTTTAGATTTCTTAATATGAAAAATAAAATTTTTCGGGAAAAATGGAATAATAACGTAGTAAAATGTATATTTTAATTATAATTATTTTCTAATGTGTAACTAAAATTTTTCTTTTAAAAATATATTATATTGTTTATAAAATATTACTAGTAAATATAAATAATGTATATAGATCAATTAATGATAGTTTTATTACAGATAACTATCATGTAGATATGAATGATTATTAAAATAGAATTTTTTAATACATGAAGTAATCCATTGTATATATATATAATTAGAGTTTTTATTAAATAATAATTGTCTACATGTTTATAATTTTATTAATTTGTTTGTAATTTATATTAATACATAAATATTAACAAATCGAATTTTTTTGGATAATCTTTTAGAATAGTTATCTTTTATTTTGGTTAGTAATATACAATAAGTGTATAAAAAGGTATTATAAGTTATTGTTTTCATAAAAATGATGTCATAAATTAGAAAAAATAATGAGATATAATATATATATACTCTATATTTAGTAGTTTTAAATTTTTAATTGAATTTCCAATTTGAATAAGAAATTTTCAATCTACATAACAGATTTTGAGGTCTTAAGAAATTTATTAATTAAAAAAAATATGAGGAAAAATAATATAAAGTAATTAGTATTTTTTAATTATTTAATAAATAAAAAATACATGATTTAAATGTTTTATATAATAATCTAATAACATGATAAATGAAATTTTATTTTATTACATAATTTTTGAAAAACAAATTCCAAATATTATTATTTAATTCTCTCTAATTTAATATACAAATACCGTCAAACTATCCTTACTAATTATTTAAAAAACTTCAAAAATTTTCCATGCTAAATTTTATCTCATGATTCCTTAAAATAAGATCTTTAGTCCCAAAAGTGTTCATTCTAAATTATCCATAAGCAATTTAGCAAGGTTATATTACATTTTCACTATATGTAATTTCTTTTTGGGTAATTATTTTTTATCCCTTTATGTTTATACAGGAAATAATTCTACAACAAATTTTAATACTTGTATATATAAATTAATTAATAAATTATTATTCAATATCGATATACCATATTCATATGTTTTTGTAATGAAAATATTATTCAATAGACATAATCACAATTTTCCACATCCCTTAATATTCAATGTATCTATTGTATTGTAAATGTATTATTCCAATAAGGTATATTTTTTAAAATTAAGGTTGATAATGATATATATAGTTACTAATCACGTCATACTATATTTGAAAAACCACATTTTGAACAATTTAATGATTAGTATAACATCTTGAAAACAATGATGTTTTCTTTTAAGTGTATCAAAATATTTATATCATATTGGTTACAAATTTAGGTGAGATATTTTTAAGATTTCATGGATCTAATATAACTATACTATACTATATTTATTTATAAATTATTATTTATTATCTTAATGAATTAATGTATCAAAACATATTACTCTCATTCCATTCAATTTAAAGGAACAAAATCTAAAATAATGTAAAAATCCTATTTGTTTCTATTTTCAATTCCTGATATTATCCAAGCTAATATTATAACTATATTGAAAATGGAAACAAATTTATTACATTTATAAGTGATTTATATAGAAATAATTAATTAATACCCACACAAGTTTATGAATTATGTTCCTTATAGACCATTATGATATATATTTAAGAAGTTGTTTTAAAATGATTGATTAATTATATATATTATGTTATGTTTGAAGACTTTATCTATTTTATCCTTTAAAAAATTATTATGGATTAATAGAAAAAATATAATAAAGTAATAGGGAGATCACATTCATTTTTTCGATATCACTTCTTAAGGAAATAAGAGTATGGTTATGATGTATGAAATTATGCAATCCAACAATCTAAAATCTATCATAATTATCCATATGATTATTTTATTCGAATAATATTTCAATAATAAAATCTTTTATGGTCATATTAAAGTGTATCACCATATTCATTAAATAATATTTAACTTATGTATATGACATTTTATTTTCCATTGTTCAATAACAACCTAATAAAGACCTTCCATTGACCCAAAACAAACTACTACTTACAAAATATTTATTGACTGATTACACTATTAGTCATAGTTTTTCATATGGGAGTAAATTTTTCGCACCAAATATTAATCTAGGTTAATTCTCAATTCAACCAAATGATTCTCTTCTATAGTCATTTTTTCGATCATTTCCCAAATTTAATGTATAGAGAATAATACTAAAAAAAGTACTTATATAAAATAAATACATGGTATAATAGTATATGTAAATATATAAATATAATATTATATTAAAAAAATATGCAAACCATACATTAACAAATAGACCAATGAAAAATATAAATACATACTTTGGAAAAACTAAAAATTCATAAATGTTTCCCAAACATATTCTCCACCCAACTACGAGCATCTCAAAATCCAATTCATCAAGGAGAATCGACCCATTAAGAATGACCAATACTAATCTAGTCATTATTAATCCAAATATGTGTATGTGTATACTAATATAAATGATTTAAATTTTCTACTAATGTGAAATTATATGGTGAGAGTAAAAAATTTAAATACACACCACTAATGAAGTCAACTCATAAATAAAATACTGTGATTTGGGAAAATAATTATTGTTATATAGTTTTTATAAATAAGAACTATATAATCAATACACATTTCCAAATATTATTAATAATTAATATAATATAAATTATAGATAAATAATAATAATAAATAAATAATTCCAATAGTACAGAAATAATCATAACCTTCATTGATTCACACTCAAAATATATGTGTGAGGATAAAGAACTCTAATGAGTTCCATTTTTTCTAATATGAACTATATAAAAATTATCATATCCAAAAGAACCCATTAACCATGGTATTTAACGAACCCCATTATACTCAATAAGGAGAGATGATTGTTTACATTTATATAGATTGAATAACACTTATTTTTATAATTGAACACATAATGTTTCATTATACCCCATACCATAATTATATGAAACACAAAAAACTATATAATCATGATGAACATATATTTATAGCTTTCAATAATGATGGAATCTCCTACCATATCCTACCATATATTTTATAATGATCTCACTGTTGTTTTCAATGGAACCTTTCCCTCGTTATGTATTCAAAGGTAGAACTAAACTACATAATAATTTTTTTTGTGATTCTCACCTAAACCAGGATATGTTAGTATCATTTTAGGAATTGTTAAAATTAAATTAATATCCATTGTATAGAGAATAAACTATGGTTTAAAAAGGGGTTTACAACCATTCACAAGGCTATCAAAACATTGTACAGATCTTATTGTAAATTATCTGGGAACTCTAACATAACATCAATAATAAGTAACATACAAAAAAAATTATAGTTAAAACAAATATATCCTATATCAAAAAAGTAATTTTAATTTTGAAACTCCTTTAACCCTCCCAAACTATATTTCTTATGGTAACTATATGAATAACTATAGTATATATGGATGGGAAACCAAATATTAACACTTCATTTTCAATTTCCATAATCATCCATAAAAATACATCTGAGTTTCAAAATATGGTTCATTATATAATAATTATTATGAAATGGAAAAATAATTAAACCCTATCATACAAAATGATATAATTTGTATGTTGAATCATATAAACATTTTTCATCTTATAATTTACCAAAAACATACAATATAAGATTCCATATATTTATATAGTTAAAAAAATTTATGGACACAAAAATATATATTATTATATAGAGAAAATACACTATATGTGTTTCATAATCATTAGTGAATATATACATCAATATATTAATTTAAATAAATATTGATATATATTTTTTATGTTACCTGATGTTGTAATTTTATAGTACCTTGGGAAATTATATCTAAAAACAGATTTTGAAGTTTAAAAACTATTTTTTAAAATTCAGTATTATCATCAAAATATATCACTACATAATGAAAACATTGCGAGTATCCATCGAGTTGTAATTATTATATTAAAACTAAAACGCATTTAGAGTTGGCCTCTATTTTTTAAAATGATAATCACTATTGTGTGATCTCTAATGTGTTTCCCAATAAGAGATTTACTCATTAGAAACAAGACATAACTCATTAATTCATAAATTTATTTCATGGTAAATATTTTGAAAATCATTAATTATACACATTTTGTTGATGGATTATAAATTATTTCAATAGAAAATATTATTTATCTACATGTGATAAATATTGTATAATATTTTATAATATGTTATCATATAATTCCTCTATTCAAGACAAAAATTTACCATATAAAATTTTAGATGATAATTATTTATCTATATTGATAATTTATCGAATTAACATGTGTAGTCTTACTAGTTAGATGAAAACCTCTCATGTAATTCACCCAATAAGATTATCAAATCAGATAAACCATATCAAAATAGAATCATATATAAAATATAAATTATATAAAAATGAAAATACACATATATATTATATATCAATAAATGGTGTACATGTAATACCCAAAAAATAATAGTATAGGATCTTTATTTAGTAATACTCAACCGATGACATGATCAATGAAATAACAATCAACCACAATATCATGTAATCCACAACATCAGAACGAGAAATATATAAATGTATGACTGTTTAAATGTTTTATTCATAAACCCCTCATGATTAATTATTCAATATTAAGAATACACCATATGAATTTTGGGATATATATTGACTGATAATTATTTAATTTTACTACTACTGTTATAAGGCAATATTGAAAAATTTGAGAGTAAAATGTAGTTGAAACCTTTGGAATCTCCATAAAAATTGATCATCCTTTATAATTGTTATAAAAATACAAACAAACAGTCAATAAAAACCTATATATGATAAAATAGTAATTAGTAAATTTACATTCCTTATTCCACCAGTGTATGGTGTATAAGATATACATTCCTAGTAGACGCATGCATCTACATGCACTATGATTATAGATTGTTCTATACTGAATGTGGGAGAGAAATAATTGCTTTATTTCACCTACATCTGAATCAATAACAACATTATATAGGAATATAATTGGATTGTTAAAAATTCATATTCAGCTTTACATATCATTTGATTTGTTATGAATTAATCATCCCTCTCTATAGAATGAAATTAATTTTTTTCACAATGATATTTCATTTCCTCATAAAATACCACTACCCCTAATAATTTCATATAAATAGTATCTACCTAAATAAAACAAGAGGCTTTAAATTTGGGAATTACCATATAACTAGTACCCCATTACCAACTAAATACATTTACTTAGCTGAAATGGACTATGGGATTTGAATGCAAATCACCTAATGAGTAACAACCCAATTTCATAACCAAAAGTGAAATTAAATTTCCATTATGATATATATCATTCATATTAATGGAATTATCTGTGATGATATTATGATATGCCAAAATTATTGAATATCTTCCTTTAGTAAATATTATATAGGATTGGGAGGCAACGTATGCAACTTTATGAACTATAATGCATGAAAACAACAATATATTTATAGAAATATGAAATATTTCAACACTAATAAGAAAACAAATTGTATCCTAACTAAATCAACCCAACATTACAATAGTAAATATAGGAAACAAAGAATATATTTTGGAATAATCAAAAAATTATTATTTTTACATGAGGAGTATTTCCAACAACTTCACCTCATAATCAAATGAGGTAGCTCAATTTATATTTAAAAAGATGGGAACAGTGAGTTTTATAAGGATATATTTTCAGCAAGAGACAATATCTTGATTATTTAAATTTTACTACACATAATTATTTTTGGTTAGTTATAGTGGGGAACAATCTAGATCAATACTCGATGAAGAACCTAAGGTTATTCATGTCGATTATATATATGTTTTGTTATTTTAATTATTTTTCAATAAGAAAATTATCATGAAAAGTGGAATAATAAATTTCCAACATGAGTCAAAATTATATTTAAAAAAATATTTGATATATGGGATGGTAACCGACATATTTATCCTTCTAGAACCCAATGATACTTCTAGAAATGACCATGGGAGATTCATTTGGGATACCAAAGAGTAGTGCATGATAATTTTGATAGAACTGTGAAATTATGGATATATAAATAATACTACATATAGAACCCCAATATTTTTAACAAATGAAATTAGAAAAAAAATCTCAATACATCTTCCTTGAGTAATGTTTCACACATACACTGTATACATCAATCGATGATCTGGAGAATGATATATATGTTTTGTAAGTGGAGGGTAATGTTGTAGATATATCTATTTTTATGAGTGATGAATTTTTTCATTTCACAATAGTAAAACCATCAACAAAGATTCAATACATTTTATTATGATGAAATTGGCTCCACAAAGAACATTATATAATGTATACTCTAATATAATAATTAATAGGTCACTTATAATTAATCCTCACATAATATATCGTATAAATGATAATGAAGAATATAGTGGGGAATTTTTATAACAAATTGAATAGTGAATCCATATAGGGAGATGGTAGAGTGATTTAGTGTGGTCTATATTTACAGTGTTATAGTATTTATCTTTTTACCAGCACACATAATTATGTTAATGAATCACTCCATCCCTTTTATAATTTAAAATGTATACATGGAAAAAATAAATAAACAATAAAAAAATAAATTCAATGTTTTATAATGTTTACACAAAATATATGAGGTAATCCACGATTTTGGGTAGTTGTTATCCCAAACATACAATACTGATTTTCTATAATCTTATATGGAAAATATTAAATTCATTGACCTTCAACCATGTTTTCTTGATAGTTAACATATTACATACAGATCAAAATCATTAATATAAATTCACTGGAAATATTTATTCGTAAGAATGATCAATGGTCATTATTGTTCTTTATAAACCCATATTCGGCTACATATATTGTAATGTTTGATTAGACATATATTACCCAGACATTCCATGTATGAAATATTTTTATCTCATTCCACAACTAAAATAATCTTAAATGGACTCTTTATCAAACTATAAAAAAACCAAAAGGTTATATAACATCTTTATATTCTTTAATATATTTTATACATTGAATAATCATAATCTCCAATATTATTCTGTTATAACACTGTTTAATTTATATTTTTCAATACCAAATGTGTTCTGTTATATCTATTGTGGATACTCTCTCTCTATTCAAATTAAAGTTTACAATAAAAATTCTCTATTTTAATAAATTATTTGGACATGTTCTCATCACATTTCAATTTTTTTGATTAATTTCTATAATCTCCATAGCTACAGCTCATTAATATAATTTACACAATTAAAAAATTTATATTCCATCAATCAACAAAATATTATATCATAATCCATGGCACCCTGAAATTTGGTAATTAATTCTGACTACAACAAATCAATTATGTTTTTTTCAATATTACTAAAATGGAATACCCACTAGAGATATGTCAATGTATTTTACATTCAATTCATATATTTTAAATACTCAAGAACTCATGTCATCCAATAAATATTATTAATTTTTTTATTAAAAATATTCCATATTTAATATAAACATTAATTAATAAAATATTTAACTCCCTCTAAAAACTTTTTTTTTGGATTTTCAAATATAAAGATACTAAATACATAGTAGTTTTTACTTTATATTTCCACAAAATCCAAATTCAAAATTAAATTTATAATGTTATATATGATGCAAAACAATTCAGTTTGAATCTATTTTCATAACATTATAAAATTCATAACATATCATTATGAATCGAGGCTATAATCATAGTTTTATATAAAACTATCATAGTATTATTATCCAATAATTAAAATTAATGGAACATCATATTTTGGGATTATGATCTAGCAGGAATATCAATTTATTCATCCTTAAAATTCTTTTTAATCATAATTTCCCTTCCATAATAATGAATTTTTTACACCACATTAAAATTATTGTTCCATAGAACTCCATGTTAATTTGAAATATCATTTCCAAAAAAGAATTTATCTTACATATTTGTGTATCATCTAAATTTAAATACATATAGATAATATGAAATATACTATTATTCTCAAATAGTGATATCATATTAAAATCATTTTCACGTTTAATACATATAAATGTAATATATCTTATAAATTATCTTCCTTATAAGTTACTTCCTTAATGTAAGTCATTAATATTCTGATTTTAAGTTACATATTATACATTAATTAATATGTAATGTTTTTTATTTTAAAAAAACAAATTTTATATATTAAAAGATGTTAAATATAAATTTTAAATTCAATTTTCATATCTTTGATGATTTTTTATATATTAATATCAATGTTATATTTCGTAACTCATTTTTTAGTCTTCTGTAATAACTTCTGTCCTTCAAAATTGTTTTAATATTAATAAATATAATCTTATTTGTATATATCACATGGAATTATAGTTTTTAAATGTAACACCTTATGCTCCCACGGTACGATTCTCTTTGAATAATGCAGTAGTGTGTGTTGAATGCAACTTCGAGTTCTAACACACACCACGACCAATAAAAGTAGCTATTATGAATTGTAATCCCCACTTTTTGAAATTTTAAAAAATTTATATCTCAAAATGGACATCATTTTTGGATTCAGAATATCGAAATTATCCAAGGGTGGAACTTTGGTACTTTTCGGATAACTTTCATATTTTGATGAATAGTGAAAATTACTGAATTTTAATTTAAAACAAGTTTTTTATTCGAAATAATTAATAGTGATAAAAAATGAATTTGAGTGGTTTTAAATTATATTTAGAATATATTTTTACCATTTAAACCAATGTTGGTCAGGGGACATAATTTCACATTTAAACCGAACATAAACAACTGTCAATCTTTTGATTGTTATTGTTTCTTAAAAACACGCATTTTGTTTTAACAACGGGAATTAATTTTAAATTAACAAATGAAACTTTTATGTTTAGAATTTGGTAAAATAGACTTAATTTTTGAACTCGTAATATCAAAATTATCTTAGGTTAAATTTTTGGAATTTTTCTGAAAACATTCAATTTTTGATGAATAAGGAAAAACACTGAGTTACTGTTTAAAAGTGGATTTTTATTTAAATAATTATATATATTATTTAAATTTTTTTAGCTAAAAAAAGATACATAATACCTATATAAATCCAATTTAATTCATTGGATTTAGTTTATAATAATTTTAAATATATAAAAATTTTATTAAACTTTTTACCGTCTTTTACCCACCTCCTAGGAGAATTCGGAAATTAAATTAAAACTCAATTTTACCACTTTTGTGAATGGAATTTATAAAATCAAAGAGACACGGTTAATATCAAGGAGTAAAATGTGGTTCAATAAGATAAAAATAATTTTTGGTGAATAATAACTTTTTACTTTTATTTACCACGGTAAAAAGTCAATAGGGTAATTAAGGGTAAAAATGACATTATTATTACCCTAACACATGTCCTAATTCTATTGGATAATTTTAATTCGACGAAAAACAACCATAGAAACAAAATATGACCCATTAGGTCCACATGGCTTAGATTGTGACATTTATTATTATTTAATTCAAAGAAGAGTTAAAAGAGTTAAAATCAAAGTTTAATAACTAAAACATTTTTAATATACAGTTATACATGAGATAAATTAGATTATAAATATTAATTAGAAATATAAAAAGGTTTCCTACATAATGTTATTTTAATTATAATTTTTAGACTTTTCATTATTAAATTTATTTATGACACAATGATGATGCAGTAATTACCTTATTAATGGATGAATCAAATAAATGGTTATATAAATATTAAAATAAATATAATTTCAAAGTTTTTATGACATACACGAATTTTCTAGGTGACTATGATATGTTAGTGCTAATTCATTGTATCTTTTTCTATGTAATCAAGTTGTGATGAATTTCAAAAAAACAAAATACCAAATAGTGTCAAAATTGAAATAAGTTAATATTTAAAACAAATATTATATGATTAATTGAAATTATATTCCTAAAAATAATTGGTTTTTCCAAAGGACATATATAATGATAGTTTCATCATTAATGGACCACTTGAGGTCTTCTTGGAAGTTTATAGTATGTTTATTAACCATATAATATAAAAATACAAAGAGACATGGTAAATGTCAAACTAAGTAACTAAGGGTTTAAACTAAAATATATGGTTAATAAAGTGACCCAAACCAGTCTAAAATCTATTTCTTGAAATTATTTTGACCCATCCCAGCATTAGGCTTTGAATAATACACTCTGGATCCATTAGAAACCGAATATTAATTTATAATAAAATAATACTTTACGCTTTTCCTAAAGAGCCCCTCCTCCCCCTTATAAAAGGACACCACTTCTAACCAATTCCTCACACCTATCAAGCCTTTTGGATCGTACAACCTCTACCCAATTAATCTCCATACATCCATAAAATCCTCCTAGAAGCCGTACCTTAGGTAGAAGGCACTTCAAGAGTCCTTTTTGGTTCAAACCAAAGGGAGTTACCCAAATTAAAGGTAACGATTTATCTTAGCTTATTTTCTATTATATTACTTCTCCAACCCCTAAAATCTTCTTATTATTTTCCTTTGTAAACAAAAACTGTATCATAAATATACTAGGATATTGTTATTTGAGGTATTATAACTACACTTACACACACCTCTATCTAATGGGTGAAGAACATAATGTTTCTGTGGATGGCAACCAAACGCCTCACGAAGCGATGTTTGTTCAATTATCTCCTATCGCCTATCATGGTGGCCATTATGATGACACTATAATTAAATATGATATTTATTATATTTATTATATATATAATATTCTTTAATTCCATTTTATATAATACCATTATTCGTTTCATGTTGTATATATATATATATGATAGTTTCATTTGAGGAAGTGCTGACTACCGCCCCTTCAAAGTGATATGACTCGATGATACCATACATGAAACATATAAAGGATGGTATTAATGAAAATAAGTAACACATATAAGATATTATATTATACTGTAATAATAATATACTTATGTATTATTTGGTTTTGATTCCTTTTAAAATGAAAATTGAAATTAAAGTAGCGTTCGTGCATACGTACGGACTACCGTCTCCACGAACGCGATGAGATTAATTTCCCCATCATATCCATTAAAGACTAATTATCATTTGATGATTCAAAGTAATTTTTAAGGACCTGATATCAATCTGAATATTTATAAGATACAACCTATCCATAACAAACATGGATCATGTAACAAAACATATAGAATAAAAATAGTAAGTTAACACCCGAAACAACAATAATACTATGATTTTATTAACAAAGCAATGTTAAAAGATCATATATGATATCATATTAATGTATATTATTATTTTATAATTTAATAAAAATCATTTAACCATTATACAGGATATTACCCTACCCTCGACAAAGGAAAAGTACAAGGTAAGGGTTTTTCATCTCACTCCTAATTCATGTGAGATTCATTCCATATTTCCACTATTACCTTTTGTGTGGTGTATGTACTGGCTATAATTGTATTCTTTTTGTAATACACTTTAATTTATTTGTATTTACATATTCATTGTATGATACCTCTTTCATGGGGTGTATGTTTCATAAGTTACCAAATTGGTAAGGGTTAATTTCACAATCGCTTTATTATCCGAGGTTGTTTTTAAGTATGTATCTACTGGGACATATTTATTATCCATGTCCATGTTTATGAAAGTGTTTTCAAATGAATTATTTTTAGGGACTTTTTACTAAAACATAATTTCAAATGTTTTAAATATTTATTCTTCTAAATCTTTGTTTTTAATGTCTATGTCGTCAAAATGGGTTTTAAAGATTTATTTATATGGACATGAATGTTTTTAAAATGTTAATTCCTTTAAAAAGTTTCAAAGTGGTATGGGACACTTTGATTCAAAAATGTATTTAAATGACTTCTTTTCTAAATTTTGTGACTTTTAAATGTTTTCATGAAAAGGGGTATTTCACTCAAGGAATTTTACAAATCATTTTCATCTATGTCAAAATTCATTAATGTATTTTAAACTTGTTTTGAAGTTGATTTATCATGATATAATTCTTCCATATTGTGTTGAAGGATTTGTGATATGTTTGATTGTGGATGTGTTATTTTTATACCATTCATGGTTTATGGAGAAAGTATTGACACTTCGTATACTAGTTTTAATACAAATGTTTATGTTATGTTTAGACCTGTTCATATGAGGAATGCATTGGAATTAATAAGTGATGGTGGATCTCGCTATAGCTCAGCGATGCATCGGTAGGTCTCATGAGACAATCTAGTGTCTTGGCATGAGTCATTGACAAAATCTTATTTGTAGTCTTGGCACGAGGCCTTGTCTACGTTGTTATGATAGTCTGGCATTATGCATTCCATCTTTATGAAAGTGGTTAGTGATATTGCATGTGATTATTCGACTAGTAGAATATCCATGTGAATAAGTAAATGGAATTATTTTATTTTTTTCCATATTATGTTGAATTTCATGTTTACAAGACTTTTGTTTTAATTATACATTTCCTTAAATGTTTACGATTATTTATTAAAGTTTCCGCTATATTGTTATCCTTACTGAGCATCTGAGCTCACACATTTGTATGTTTTATTTTTCCCAGGATTCCAAGAAGTGTATTATGATTGATATACAGGGTTAAGCTAAAGGAAATAATGGAGTTCGCAAATAAATATTTACGTTGTGTTTTATGTTTGAAATTTTAATGTAATGTTAATGTTTGTAATCTATTTTCCAAGACTGCTACACCGATCGATCCTTCCGGACATTATTCGTTGTAATCATGCCAATGTATTTAAATAATGAACCGACTATGGGTAACTGGGGTCGGGGTGTTTCATGAAATTTAATAGAAATTGATTTTCTGTATACTTAAAAACCATCACATAAGAACAATAAAACCACAACTAAAGCATTCAAAATTTCACTCAAGAAATTATGAACATGTTAATATATACAAAAACTCATGGAAGCACTTTTCCATTAATTTATCCTTTTATTAAAATGAATTATGGGGTCTCTATGTGTTTGTATCATTACTCAATAATCCTTCTACATTTAATTTTTTCATGTATCTGATACTTTCAGACTTCCTACATCTACATTTTTCTCTGAGAGGGATATTTATTGTTTATATTAAATTAATTATTTGTGTATTAGAAAATTTATATAGTATTCAGATTTTATAATAAAAATTACATCATTAAATAATAAAACAATCTTCGTTAGCTGAATAATTTTTCTCAATGTATTATAAACATCATGAAAATACACAATAAACATTAGGAATCAACCATTAACTAAAATATGATATGAAAAATTCTCATTATCCATCAAAAATGTAATGTTCCATATATAGATATATTTAAAATGAAATTTCCCATTAAAATATATTATAGATAACTCATTACATAATTATAAATATTCATAGGGCATGATCATCACAACGACAGGGTACATCGCTTTTCATCATTTCATATAACATAAATGTGTAATTAATTAATAAGCAATTATTTTCACCGAAATACATATTGAAATAAGTATCTATTGAAAAAATTCCAACAACACTGACGAAGTATAAATAAATATTCCACATTTGATTTGTGGTTAATTCTTATAATGAAAATTCAGGTCAATATTTTCCCAATTAATTTTCATCTATCTCTCCATATTGGAAATAAAATAAAAAATATATAATAAAATGTCCATATTATAAATATGTAAAATAGAAGTCTACATAGTCCACTCATAGTATAGAACACAAGAGATAATAATAAACATTCCAAACACATTATTTTTGCATCTATATACTCCTCATATATACATATTTATCATTCATTTGATTGACCAATTAAATCCCCCATATCATTTGAATAAATTAATTTGAGAAAATGGTTGAAAAAATAATCTCCATACCTTAATAATTTATATTTTATGCTTTCCAAAAATACTAATTTCCATATTATTTAGTAATTTCACCCTCATATTTTTCAATCATCATCCATAAATGGTTATAAGAAATAATAATTTTTCTCAGGCATTATACCATCTTTAAAAAATCATAAATAGATTTTTTTGATTACATCACATACATAACAATAAATATATAAATAAAATAAACTCAATATATTTCATGACCTGTCTTAGAGGGGCCCATTCCATGACTACCCCATGCCTACCTTCGATAGGATATGGGCTGTCAACTATTGCCGAGTTGTCATATCCCACAAATGGGAGGTGTTTCACTATGTAATTGTACACATGTATATATATCTCATCTAAAAATGATGAAATTTAATAAAAATAAGTAAACAATGAATGAATATACTAAGAAAGACGTCGTGTACTACACAAGAAGAAAACTGGAATGTAATCAGGGTCGGAATACAATCCAACCAAAAGAAAGAGTTTTTTAGGAGAAAACACATGTTCATGAAATTCATATGCAGAAAACCCTACTAGATTGGTAGGTGTATGACACATGTCTAAATTTCTAGGATACACCTCATATTTCTAATCTCTGTACGAACAACCCGGTGTTGTGGAACCTAGAACTTTGTCAATGTGTCGATTATTTGTAGAAGACACAACATGTGCTGGAGAAGCATGAATAGGGGTGTGTAAAACAATACACAGTATGGTACCACAAAAACACAAAGTAATACCAATAATAAATACATCATGTACATAGAAAAGGTAATACACTAATTATAGTGAGCTCACACATGTGTATTCCTACAACATAAATTTTAATAAATTTCTAATATACTCAATCCAATGAGGTAGAAAATCTCCAAAAGACACACTATCTCTATAATACAGATGATATATGTAATAGACATACTCTTGGTAAGAAACATGGTCTCAAAAATGCACATAGCTTCTAGGATACACATCTTCTAGGTCACACATCTTCTGGGTCACACAACATCATTATCCCGTCTAGGAACAAGATTGTGCTTATAGCGTGCTTGATTCGGGTGAACCTACACCTCAATCAATTATATTATAATATATCATCCGCAAAAATCAATTAGAGTTTCTCAAAAGTACTATATAATCACTAGGGTCCCAACTCCACAAATGGATTGTCAAACAAATATGTGATTTGAAAGGTACATCCATTTATATAAAAAAAGACTGACATGGGTCTGGTTTGGGTCTGACATGACCCACTCAATTTGCTCAGCCCACCCCGATCTAGTCTAATCTGAACATTCTTAGTCCCCTGGGATGGTCCGGTTTGGCATGTTGGACCCAGCACTCCAGACCACTGGGTCCATAACACTGGGTCCCTAGAGCGGGTCGATTCCCATGGGTATGACCCCCACTGTGGGCCGGTTCCCTTCGCAATAAGAGACCCACCACGACAACATGCATATCTTGCTGATTTGGTGATATAATAAATTCAACAGGGATTCGTCACTTCACTTCCATCCCACAACCTCACCCCTGTGGGTTCCTCTGACACAACCCCGAGCCACATCCATGTTCATCACTTCTTACATAGAGTAACCATTCCAAGTCCCTCTATCAACTCTATTTCCTTCTACGATTTGTTGTTCCATCTAGTCACACCAGCTCCAACTCCCCTTCCCCCCACTTCCCATTGTGGTATTCCATAGTTAGCCGCCCCACTGGAGACATTTCCTACCATCTCGATGTCAGCCATGGACCTACACCACATTTCATAAAATTTCCATATCATCCACCTGTGGCAGCCACCGCACTCCACCAACATATGTCACCATAAGTCGCAACATTGTATGAATTGTACAACACATCTGTCACACCTCCACTAGGTCTTCAGGGGGCTCAATCATTTGATCTCGGATCATTTCTATATATATCAGGGGAGAAACAATTGACTTTTCTTATTGGTGTTTCAATAATTGAGAACACATGTAGAACACAAAGGATTAAGGGTATAAAATAAAATGACATGAATTCAAAAAGAATTTATCTTGTCTTCTGTTTATGTTATCCTTGATACTTTCTAGCAAGAAGGAAGAATGATTTATATTAAATCACACCAATCAAATTCCCATTAAAAAATCCATAATCATAAACTGATATCACAAGATATAAAACCACAAATCATCATTCTTGTTGATTAGTCCACATTCATCATCATAATTTATAACTTGAAACATATCACAATGGAACAAAACCCTATCTATATTTTGGATTAGTCATTGAGGAAGGGAAAATCCACATCGTCATCCTTCATTGATTCATCAGTGCATGACCTATATTTCGATATCTGATCGGCCATTTCTGTTGAGGGAACATCCATATTATTGTCATAGGGTAATTTAATGACAATGTATATAACATTGAATTCTAAAAAATATGAAACATTTTAATGAAAACTAACACTGTACCAAAATAAAATATTTTTATTAAATATTTTTATGATGTTTATATGAAAATATTATCTATCAATGTTGACCCGTTTGTCGATGTTAGTCCCCTAATGATGCAAGGATTCAATTTTTTATGCAATAGTACTCTTTGATTTTAGATCTAGACTGTCATTTACTAATTATACATTTTTTAAATATAAACAAATCGAATGCTTTATTAAAAACTAAACATTATTCTATGAATTGATCTAGTAACACAAGGCCGTGGAGTCACATGTTTTATTAACACATGTTCTCAAAATATGAATAAATAATTTATAAAAAAACTTCAGAATTTATGAGTCAATACATTATCCCCATCATAGGGATTTATATCCTATAATTCCAAAATAAGGGCTACAAAAAGAAAATAATGAATGTACTGTGCATGAATATGAGCCTTATGTTCCCATGTTCTCTCCTCAATATTCTTGTTCACCATCGGATGAACACTAGAGGAATCAATATTCCTCGATGGAGCATCTCCTATAAATCC
The DNA here is from genome assembly GCA_963277665.1 of Viscum album. Classification (NCBI taxonomy): domain Eukaryota; kingdom Viridiplantae; phylum Streptophyta; class Magnoliopsida; order Santalales; family Viscaceae; genus Viscum; species Viscum album. The sequence goes on along the minus strand of OY728121.1, from coordinate 194,467,697 downwards.
TTGATTTCTATTGGGTACTCTGAAAAAAGTCATCCCATTTTCAATGTCCATATCATCCCAATCGATGAAGTGTGATGGATATTACATATACCTCCTCATCTACAACACATGGTCTTATAACTAAAACTGTAGAGTCCTTAGTATCTGAAAAACATATGACTTATTTCTAGCACAATGAATTATTCATTTTCTCATGGATGATATGCACCTTCTCAGTGGTAGCCTGCACCAACTATGAGCCCTTAAGAGTTGACTCTCTTAGTTCAGTCCTACAATGTGGTGTCCATTATTTTCATCGGTATATGGTCTCATATGGTTCCACTCCAATGGTTGAGAGGTAGTTTTTTAATTCAACATCCACCATTTGTAGGTGAACCTCCTAGCTACGACTGAAATCCATGATGTGGGAATCCCACATATCCTCTAGAACCTAAATTCTCCTCCTTGTATGGGCATCCATCTTGTGATGAAATGATGTGATCAAGTGTAACTAAGTCCCAAACACCTCCCAAAATCCCTTCCATAACTTGGATGTGAAATAAGAATAATGATCTGAAGAAATCATTAAAGTAACTTTATGAAGCCGATATATCTCCTACACATAGAGTTGTCCCATGTTCCCAACTAAAAATTATTCCTAGATCATCCGGATGTGGGCTAACATGGTTAGTCCATCAAACATATATTATATGTTATCGTTTCCTCTGTAGAAGCATCATAAACCCATCATGAATTCCACTGATATCTCATCCCACATCCACTCAGGTACCTCATGTGGTTGGGTAAATCTTTCATGAACATGGTGTAAATCCTTCACTTGCTGACAAGTTAAGCATTGTTATACGAACTCTTACACTAATTTATTCATCCCCGAACACTAGAACATATGTATGAAGTTCTGGTATGTATTTTCCACATGTGATTGTACCAGGAAAGGGGATACATGGAACTCCCTCAAACCCCTCCCCAGAACACCATTGGTACAGTTGCGCACCCTCTGAAAAGAAGGGCGTTCTCCCCACCTATCAAATATACATCAGGGGTACAACCTGTAGAAGACAAAGCATGACAGGTCACCTAGTTGATATCTCCATGTTTTTTTACACAAAACAACTATAATAATGTTGGGTTAATAAGCAATTAATATAGTTATGTCGATCCATCTCCATCCATAAAGTATATCTGTAATGCAGTCAACTACATAAGATGCATCAGTAAAAAACCGAAAGATGGATATCCTACTGAGAGTGTCTACCACCATGTTCCCCTAACCAAGAATATAGAAAATCATGAAGTCGTAATTATGTAGGAACACTGGTTGTTTCATCTATATCATGTTCATATCCTTCAACGTGAAGATATAATTTAGAATCCTGTGGTTATAGAAGATGATAATCCACTCTCCCATCTGATAGTGTCTCCACATCATCAATGAGAAGACCATTTATGCTTTCTCAATATCATATGTTCCATAGTTTTTCTCATTCTTTTTCAACTGGAATGAACCATTGGAAATTAACACAATATCCTACATCTGGAAACATCCTATCCCAGTCTATAATGCATCATATAACACTACATAGTCGATAACCTCTTATGGTAATATCATGATGGGAACATTCATCAACATTTGTGATAGATCCAAAAGCAATTCTAGAACATCATAGTATACATAGTGGGATTCACCCTCATTATCAATGCCTTCAACGGTTCTGCTAATATTGGAAAATATGGGTCCAACCCTTTAATAACACACAACCAATCATAGGAAACTCCAGACCTCAATAATACACTTCGGGGGTTCCCAACCATGCACCTCTTTTATATTCACTGGATCAACTTCATATCCAGCTTATGAAATGATTATTTCTTGGAAATGGACATCTCAATATAGAAGATAAAATTAAAATGATTCCCATAATTATGGGGATCGTAGAGTGTGTCTAGTAAAATCATACAGTGCATCACATGATCATCCTAGGACGCTTAATACACAAGGATGTTATCAATGAAGACCGCCATAAACAATCTATGTAATGATGGAAGATCATGTTCATAAATCCCATTTTTTTTTGCGGTGTTCATCTTGAAAAAAAAAATCATCAAGTACTCATAGTGATCATAATGAAATTTGAAGGACGTATTCGGTACATCCTCATCTCGTACACAGAGCCGGTGAAAATTATATTATAGGTCAATCTTAATGTAATACCTTTCTCCCTTTATCTAATACAAGTGGTAATATATCCTCGGTTGTGGGTATTTGTTTTTCAAAGTCACTTGATTCAATCTCCAGAACATTACACATAGTTTCACACTCTCAGCTATCTTATTGGTAAACAATATTGGGGTTATCATGGGAGAAACCCTAGGTTTGATGAATCCCTTCATCTACAGTACCTCTAACTATTCCTACTACTGATGAAGAACTATGGGGGTCATCCAATATGCATGTGTATACATACATGTAATCCCATGATATAAATCAATGGATAAGTCTATTACCCTCTATGGATGTAATACAAGGGAATATTCTGTAATGAAATCATCATACTCCCCCATAATTATAGGAAACATAAGAAAACTGTCATCCACAACACTGAGGGTGAGGCTAGCCATCTGATCATTAATCAGATTCACCCAACTCTATGTAAGCCCATAATTTTCAGCATTTGTTTCATTTTCACCAGAAATGGAAAACACAGTCCCACCACAATGGAAAAACACACTCTACGCAAAAAAGAATCAACCATATAATGGACTATTGATAATCACTCTATATCGAGTTTGACATCATATGGACTTGTCAACTCTACTAAGAGATCCCAACCCAAACTCTCACCTCCAAGAGTATGATAACTATGTAAACACCCATTTTAAATCATATAATTCTCTGCAATAAGAGTTTTTAAGAATAAGGGTGAGTTAACGGTTCAACCAAATTATTTGAACCCCAAACAAGGTTTGTGGAATGAAATGAATGACTAGTATCAATGTCTATATAAAGTGCAGGTAGGGTGGAAAATGAACTGATCTTACCTCTAATCACCACTATATCACATGGGTCATAATCCTTCATCACCAATCCTATGAATCATGGGGGTGTATATAACACTAAAACTTGAGTGGTCGATGCCACTCGAACTCATTGAATTCACTCATCCTACTTGATTCCTTAACTAGTAGGTTTGGTTGTAGCTTCTTCTCAGTGGGTGGTAATAGAGTAGGAAAACCATCTAGGGGTTCCATATAAAGTATAGTTCCCTATACCGATAGATCATTTCTAGGTGGATCATCCTCATGATCCTAGAATAGAATTGAAGATGGTTTTCTCTTGGAAGTATTCCAAAAAGGAAACAAGTTGTGCCACAGTCATCAACGTATACCTAGTGAGATGGCCCGATAAAGATATGAGACTATCCATTGAATCTAACAACATGGGATTTAAATTTTTTTGTTGTATTTAGAAATTATGATATATATTTTTATATTTTTATATTATAAATATAATATCATATTTTGGTTATATATATGATTTTTTATTAAACCCATTCTTAATACATTCTATGTAACTTGTGAACGAATCACATCACTTTGAGGAGGTGGTAGTCTAGATGTCAAAAAATGATGTTATCATATTGACATAAAATAAAAAACATGGAGGTATCTATCATAAAAAAATTGAAAATCTAAAATACATCATAAATATCATAAATATAATATATATATTCCAATCCATCATTATTTTGAACACTTACATGTGGAAATGGCGGAATGAATGACATCAGTTCATAAGGTTATGATATGTCATATGCACGAATGACGATTACTTATCCCATTTGATGGTTGTGTGTGAAAAAAGTAGGTATAAATCATATCCAAACAACATATAAGAAGATTAATGATACTGAGATTATTTAATATTAAATTTATAAGAATAATTTAAGAGGCAGATAATGATAAAAAAATCAATATAGCTGATTGAATAACGTTACATCTTTTTCGGGTAGCTCTTTTTTGTTATTTGGAAAAGACATCATTTTATTAATTTATTCCCTAATTGAGGCTTCTATGAAGAGGGGATGGATTTAGGGAGAATTGTTTTTATGTTAGGGGATAATATAAAGGACTTGAGTGTTTTGATTTTCTTGAAGGGTTGAGTTAACTTTTATTGTTCAGGAGGTGTGGAATTCATGTAAATATTAAAATGAATACACTATTGAGAGGTTTCCCTTACATCATGATCTCCCAGTAATGAGAAACAAATAATTCCAATATATGGATGGTTTATATAGGTCCATATAATAGGTTTTGGACATGTGGGTTGGTTATTTTGTCCCATGGGATTATGGTTTTCTCCCTCATCAAGTTAATTTTACTTGTATCATGATAACTAATGTTAAATGCATTTACGAATATTTTGGGTCAATAAATAATTTAAATTTAAAATATAATAAAAATTATTCTGATTCAAATTATATAATTCATTTTTCCAAATACCTATATCATAAGTGGAAATAAATAATTTAAACATATTCCTGCATATAGGATGAGAAATCATTTTATTAATTTGACAATGTTAGAAACATTTAAGATGTTTTTATATCCAATTTCAATGTGAAATTGATAAATATGTCTTAAATATGAATACTATTTTTATTATTTATGTAATTATATTTTAAAACCAATTAGAAATATAATTTTATCTAATAAATAAATGAGATAAAAAATCAATTTTCAATTTTCAATTTTTTTAATATTATATATTTTTCAAAAAAATGAATATTCTCATAAAAAAATAACCCAATATTTGTTTTTACATCAAAATTTCAAAATTTTAGTTTTTTGGTCAAATGAAATTTATCAAACTGTAAAAATTTGTTTTTAAAACTAGAGCACCATTAAAAGGCATCAAATTTTTTTAAAAAAATATTGTGTTTAATGGGTAAAATCGAGTTTTTTATAATGTCATGACTAAGAAAAATATTGTAAAATGTCAAAGAATATTTTTTAATATATAATATATTTATTTAATTAATATAATCATATGACAATAATTAATATAATTTATTAAGACAAAATGACATTAGTGGCTAATAATCATTTTTTAAAGCATTCTCTTTATATGTATTTTGTTTATAGATTAATTTATAATTAACTAATAACAAATGAATTGAAATTTATATTTATATAACTTATTTAGTCATATTCATAAATAAAAATTTCACATCTAGGTGATAAATTTCGTTTTTAATAATAATATCAATATCGTTTTGGTAAGTTTCAGTTTTGAATATAATACAATACAATGAAGAAAATAGTTGCGTGAAATGCTAGATAAAAGAAATTTTTCATAAATTGGAATATATAGAATACATTGAATATATATTAAATAGTAAATATAACTTAGAATATTAGGATTATATATTTCCTTGTGTGATTGGTGTTTTGTGAAATACATGCTATCAAATACAATCTGTTTAATTAAGAATTCATGGGTGTTACAACTGAACATAAAATAAAATTCATATTTGATATTAAATCATGATTAAATTTTTTGGATTTTAGTAATATTTGGATGAAATTGTATTTAGAGAAATTAATGGGAATATATAATCAATGAAATTTATTTATTATCATTTATTTTGAGTTTCATGATTTTTTGAATTTTATACCCATGAGCACTGACCTATAAAATTTTACATTTTCTAGAAGGCTTATAATATTATTATGATATATTCAACACAACACTCTCACAGTCCTATTAGAAACATTGTAATTTTTTGTAATCCACAATATGTGATTTCGTTTCAATTTTTCATAGTTTATGATATTTGATAAATATAATTATTAATCTTTTATGGAAATCACATGTTGTTTGTCATCCTATCCTGACATCCTTCCATATTAATTAAATATAATACCCAAATATACATATAGTTTTATTCCAAATTTAAAACAATAACTTTAATTTTAATACCCTCTAAAAATAATATAAAATGATGAATATTTCATCGTTTTGTGATGGGAGTTCACTGTTAATTTTATTATTTGTAATAATTTCATTTAAATAGTAATTTTTATGGTGAATTCATCATTTTAGGCCATAAAAAATAGTCACGATTCATAATCATTACAATAATAAAGATTACTAGTATTAGAAAAATATGTATTACTTTTTCTTGGAAAAATGTAAAAATAAAAAAATAATAAATAATAATCATAAAAATATATAAAATTAAAATGATAATGGGGATTAAGTATAACTCATTTTCCCTCAATGATGAATCATGATACCAAAATGAATATTAATTTTGTTTTAAATGTCGGGGAATTATGTGTGTAATTTCATTAATAATTATTTAATATTCATTAATATTTCTTAATTCTGTACCTCCTTCATTCTTGACTAGTATATATCATGATTGTCAATAAAATAAGAGCCACCAAAACATTTTTTTTAATATAGTTAGTAAATATATCTTATTTCCCAAATTATATAATAATGTGTATTACATTATGAAAATGTAATAAGGATGATTTTTCCATGTCTGATCATATCAACAATTTAATATTTTATTCATGGATGCGTGAAATTTACATAAATATGTGGTAGTTTCTGATTGGTTAATTAATAATTTAATGAATATGTTAACATTCAATTGTGATAGATGAATATGAGATGAAAAATATTCTCATATAAGATACATGAAAATTCCCAGTTCATATTTTTATTATATGTGATGTAATTTTGAAATTTTTTTGATTAAATATTTTGTATAGCGTTTTTCCTTGTATCATGAATAATTGTTGGGGGAGAGAAGAGTTCCTAATATTGAGAAAATTTAAATTCTATTTTTGTACCTCCCTGACACCAGTTACCTAGAGTTAGTGAATTATTATGTAACATTGGCATTATCACAAGAAATCATGTCCAAAAAAGACTATATATATTAGTAGACACAGAGGTAATAAATATATACATAAATTTTATATTACATTGTGAAATAGAAAAACAAAAACATTTTGTCTCATTAGAACACACTCATATCCCTTAACATATTACTACAGGTCAATCATAATATTCTTTTCACATCCTAGGAAAAATAAAACATAAGAAATAGGTGAGCTCAGATGCTCTGTAAGAATAAGAATATAGCAGAAAATATCATAAGAAAACATAAACATTTAAAGAATATATAAGACAAAAAAACAATACTTTTAAACATAAACATCTGTATAATATGCAAAATATAAATCAAATAATTCCAATTACTTATTCACATGTATATTCTACAAGTTGAATAATCACATGTAATATCAATAACTAATTTCATAATGATGGAACAAAAAGTGTCAAAAATCATAACCACATCATCAAGGCCTCATTCCATGAATAAAAATTATAAGGATTTATTCCCTTGTTCCAAGACTCATTTTTGTCTCATGAGACTTACCGATACATCTAGGGGATGAAGTGGGCCCCTCTCGTCACTTAATATGTCCAATTCCCTCCTTAAATGAAATGTTTTGAACATAATATAAACATTCATATTAAAACTATCATTAAAAATGTCATTACATTAACCATATACAATAAATTTTATAAAAATCTCACATCCACAAGAAATCATATCACAATACCTTCAATACAATATTTAATATTGTATCATAATAAATCAACTTCAAACAATCTTAAAATCCAACAATGGATATTGAGATATATTCGTTCAATCCAAAAACTATTTGAGTGAAATATATCTTTCTATTTTGAATTCATTTAAGAGTAATGAAAAATTTAATTTAAAAAATATTCTTATAAGCTTGTAATTGAAGCTTAGAAGGTTTTATAATGGAAAAAAATAGTTGTACCGACCTTATATGTTAAAACTAAATTTAATCCATAATTTTTTGAAAAGGACATAATGTACCTTATTTTGAAAACAAAGAAATGATTCCTTTCAAAATAATTTTTAAAAATTTAAGCAAGTGTATAAAAAAATATAAACCATTGTATTGAAAAATAGTAAAAATGGTTTGAAATTCCATTTTTGGGAAACACAGATGTAGATGATAAAGAAGTCCCAGTACATACTTGCATATAAACAACCTATGATAATAAAGAGATTGTATATTTAACCCTTACCATGTACATTAAATTAGTCAAGAGTGGGTTGACTTCCTTTATACTGGTGAAATCAATGTTATTCAATTATAAAATAACCACATACATATATATTATATCATATATGATCTTCTAATATTACATTTTTAATGATATTTCAATAGTATAATTGTTTTGGGTGTTAAATGATTCGTTTTCCTATATAAGTATTGTTACGTAAGTCATTTTAATATGGATAAGATATATTTGGTTCATATCTATAATGATAATATGTTTTTTAACATTTATTTTAATGATCAAACGAAAATTATTCATTAATGGTTACAATGGGAAACAGAATCTCAACGCGTCGTGGAGACGGTAAACCGTGTGTATGCAATAGAGAAAATATCATTTGATTAGTGGTGATATTGAATGTAATTTGATGGTATATTATATATAAAAAATCATTAAAATGTTATATTTATAATTTACATCATTTATACTCATTATTATATCCATCCAGATAATGAAGTGTATAATAACAAACTGCACCACGACGTGGGTAAGGTAATCTATACCTACACATGTATGGTGACTTAGTCATTCATAGGATGGATAGAAAAATGAATATGGTTGTACTATATTTATAATAACATATATTTATTAAGGAGGTACTAGAGTTATTATTTTAGTATGTTAAAAAATAAAGAGGAAGTGGGAGAATAAAAGAACTTTGATAGTGGTGATGATGTAATTACCGATTCTTCGAGTTCTGCCTTTTGATTTGAAAAAATGGGATCTGTATATTGATTTTCTAGAAACTTTAAGGAATATAGGTTGATGTTAGGGTTTGTGGGAGGATATTTGAGATGGTTTTGGTAGAGATAAAATTCAATGGGGGTGTTAAATTATGATAATGTGAGGCACCCTTTTATAAGAGAGGGCATGGACACTTTAGGAAAATAATGAAATATTATTTTATTATAAAATCATGTTCGGATTATAACGGCTCCAAATAGATTTATATTGAGGATAAGGTGAGGATGGGTCCAAAACCTCTCAACCAATAGAATTTATACAAGTATAGGTCACCATATTGACCTTCTATTTTATATTTAACTCTTAGTTAAATAGTATAATGATTACCATGTCTTCATGTATTATTATAATTCCTGGAAAAAACATAATATAAAATGCCAAAAAAAACATCATGTGGATCATTAATGGAATTTATATATTGAAATAAGTCCTTTGGCCTGACATTAAATTTTTAGGACTAATATATAATTTTAAAATGTTGTATTTGTTTTAAAAACTCATTTTTTTAGATTTTGACACAATTTTTTTTATTTTATTGAAATTCATAAAAACATTACTACATCGAACAATATATATTGGATCAACAATTTTATATCATATTTATTTAAAAATTTCACTGAATGCATCAAATATCTAAATTGACATTAATTTAAATATTTATAACATCAATTATTTTATCTTCCATTAATAAGGTAATTACAGAATCTTCATTGAGTCATAAATAAATTTAATTATTTAACGTAAAAAATTATAAATTAAATACCCAGATTTAGTAAATAATTTTTTCTTTATAATATATATTTATAGATCAATTTATCATATGTGTAAACCTATATTTAAATTTTTTTAATTATTAAACATTGAATTTAGCACTTTTGAATCTTCTTAAAATAAACTATAATAAATGAAAAAATAAAATCTAAGTGGATAAAAAAGTATCATATTTTTGTCCTAAGGTTGATTCTGTTCGAAATACACTTATCCAATTGATATAGGACGTATTTTAGGGTAATTATAATATTATATTTACCAATAATTACCCTATTTACTTTTAACAACTGTAAATAAAATTCAAAAGTTATGATTCACCAAATATTATTTTCATCCTATTGAAACAAATTTTACATACTGATGTCAACTGTTTCTCTCCTATTTTTGAAATTTAATTCACTGAATTGGTAAAATTATATTTCATGAAAATTTGAAAATTTGGCTAGAAGGTGGGTAAAAGGTGTTAAATAGTTCAATAAAATTTTATATATCTAATCTTAATATAAAATGACTCCAATGAATTAAAATGTACTTATATAGTTATTTTGTATCTACTTTGACTTATAATAAATTTAAATAAATTAAATAATTTATTAAATAAAATTACGATTTTAAATAATAATGCAATGTTTTTTCACAATTCATCAAAAATTGAATGTTTTCATAAAAAAATACCCTAATCTAATTTTGATTTTATGAATTAAAAATGATTTCCAATTAGAAATATAAAATTAAAAAAATTAAAAAAATGGGGTATTACAATTCATAATGGCTAGTTAGATTGGTTATGGTGTGCTAGAACTCGATGTTTCGTACATCACAAACTATTGCATTATTCAAAGAGAAGTGTACCATTGAAGATTGGGTTGTTAATTCATCCCTACTTAAAATAATTTTGTCCTCGAAATTTATAAAATAATACTGCATTAAAAGATTCACGAGTTTCTTCATCATAAGTTTCTCAGGTTTCTAGGTTGTCTCTTCCATTTTATGGTTTCTAAAAATATCTATTAGCAGAAAAGTAATCATGTCTCTCAAAACATGTTCTCTAGTATCAAGATCCTAATAGGCTCTTCACAATAAGACAGATTAGGTTATCGTTCTATTTCATTATATATGAGTACATGTGTGGCGTCAGGCATGAATTTTCTCAACAGTGATACATGGGACACATCATGAACATTGAATTGACATGGCAGCATTTCCAAACATTATGGTACAACTTCAATTCGTTCTAGAATTTTGGAAGGTCTATTGTACATGGGACTTAATTTACCCTTCTTGCCAAAATGTATAACATCCTTCCATGGAGATAACTTTATGAAAACATGATCACCTACATGAAATTCAAAATCCTTCCTTCTGTTATTGAAATAGCACATTTTCCATCATTAAGATGCTTTGATGTGGGTTTCGATAATCTTCACCTTTTACATTGTTTCCTCAACATGTTCTGGGCCTATGATTTTTCGTTCACCCACATCATCCCAACATGTGGGAGTGTGAAATCTCTTTCCATATAATGCTTAATATTATTCCATTTGAATACTTGAATGGATTATATTATTATAGTAAAATTATACTAGAAGTGAACATGGATCCCACATACCTTGAATGTCATGTGAGCGTGATCTCAACATATCTTGAATGCTATGAATAGTGATTTCAAATTGTCTATCAGTTTGAGGGATGTCAGAAGTTCTGAAAATGAAGTTCATTATCTAGGGATTTCGGAATACTTTTTGAGAATTTTAATGTGAAATGGGGATCACAATTTGAAATAATCAATTGGGGTACTCCACGAAGTCTTGAAACTTCATTTATATATAGTCTTGATAATCGATCATGTGGTAAATCTTCTCTTATAGTAAGATAATTCACGAACATGGTAATATGATTTACAATGACTCATTTTGAAGCATTACATCTAGGAGTCATTGATATCATGTTGAAAAATTTCATCGTAATATCGTCCATTTTCCAATCAGGTATGAGAAGAGGTTGCATGAATCATCCATGATGTTGTCTATAATCCGTACCCTATTTACAAATTGTACATCTTAACAAAAAATTAATAATCTCCCTCTTTATTTTGTCCTGCCAAAAATGTTCCATCTAATATCTATACATCATAGTACAACCAGGGTGTATAGAGAAATTGGATCTATGAGAATCATCTGACAATTCCCTTTATAGATCAGGTATATCATGAACACAAACCGTACATCAAAATTTTTATTTTCCATCATAATATACGAGGTCAATAAATCTCCCATAATTCACAGCTTTAATTTTCTTTTGAAACTCCACATCATCTGTTTGATAACATTATATCCATTCTAGTAAACATGGTTTGGAAACCATTAGAGAAAGTATCAATGTTTCACCGTCCATGAGTATTCCCATATCCATCAAAACTATATCCAATAAAATGGGATCCCTATCATCTCTATTTATTTTTTAACTCCATTATTCTTTCGGATTAATGAATCTACCAATAAATTTACCTTCAACGGGTGGTAGTGTATAGTGCAATCATAATACTTGTGTAGTTATAGCCACATTATTTGACTCATGTTGAGTTATTTCTATGGGAAAATATACTTCTAACTCTTTTGATCTGTATAGATCTCACATTTTTCACTATAGTGACAGTGTTTCCATATTTTTAATGAAATGATTGCATCTGCAAACTCAATATCAAGGGTGGGATAGTTTTTTCATGATTTTATCGCATCTGTGATGCGTAAGAAATAACATTATCATTATTCATAAGGACACTACCAAGCCCTTTATTTTAATCATCACTATAAATAAAATAAATATCATTCCTATATGGTACCATCAAGATAGGATCACTAACTAATAATCTCTTTAGTTCTTCAAAATATTCTTCGCACTATTTTTTCCAAAAAAAAATTTCTCCTTTACATGTGAGCTTGGTTAATGGGTTAGCCAAGCAGGAAATATTCTAGATGAAATGCCGATAATAAAATTCTAAACCTGTAAAACTATGTACCTCATTTATACTCATCAGTGCAGGAAATTATTGTATTGATCTTTTAATTGAAGGATCAATTGGGATTCCATCTATAGAGGTAATATTACGATGAAAAGGAATCTCTTGATGTAATAACTCACACTTGTTAAACATACCATACAATTCATCTATTCGTTGAGTTTTTAGAATAGTGAAAATGTGATTTTCATGTCCTTTGTTGATTTTTGACTATACAAAGATTTCCTAAAAAAATACCACTAAAAATTCATCAAGATATTCCATGAAAAAACTATTCATTGATCCATGAATACATATTGGGAATTAGTCTGTCAAAAATACATTACAATAAACTCGTAATGCCCATACATGGTACGAAATGCATTCTTCGGAATGTTTTCCATATTAATGAAAAACTAAAGATATCCATTTCAAAGGTAAATCTTTGAAATATATTAAGCTTCATGAAGTTGACCAAATAAATCATCAATGCGAGTTATGGGATAATTTCTCTTTATTATTATCACAGTGTTCTTTTTGTAGTCAATGTACACCCTCGAAGATCCATTATTCTTCTTATCAAAGGGATCATGGGCTCACCATGGAGAAACAATAGGGTGAATAAGTCCATTATTTCCCAATTCAACTAGTTGATTATTTAGTTACACTAATTCCACAGTGGTCATTCGATAACAGGTCACCTATATGGTCCTTGGTCCAGGAATTAAATCAATGGAGAACGTAATTTATTATTATGTATGTTTTCCATGTAAATACACTTGAAACACATCAACATATTCTTTCACAATAGGTACATCCTATATTAGAACAATCCTTTCCTCTCCAATAATTATTTCACTCTCTTACTCCCCATTAATTTAATTTAGTAGAGCTACTGGGGGTGGATCAAGATCAGAATCAGATGATGTTGTTTCGACTCTAATGATATGTGATTCCTTATCATCATGATATATTTTAAAAGATAAATCAAATAATTTCATTTACTTATTAACATGGATATTCTACTAGTCGAATAATCAAATTTAATATCAATATATAATTTCATAATTATGGAATTCATAATGTCGAACATCATAACCACATAGTCAATGCCTCGTGCCAATACTACAAATTAGATTTTGTCTAGGCCTTGTGCCCAGAAACAAGATTATCTCATGAGACTTACTGATTCATCAAGGGGTTACAGAAAGTATTATGCATCCCTTACTAAGTCCCATGCATTTGTCATATGAAAAATTGGAAATATAATAAATACCTTCATTTTAAAAATGACATACGAAATGTAAATACTTTAACCATAAACCATTACTAGTTTTTAAAATAGAACATCCACAGTCAAACATATAACAAAACCATCAATACAATATGGAATATTGTATCATTATATATTAACTACAAACATATGTAAAATCCAACGAAGGATGTCGACATAGATGAAACCAATCCATATACTATTTTAGTGAAATATATATTTCTATTTTGAAATAATATAAATATAAATCAATCATTTATTTTAAAAATAATTTTATAAGATTTTAAGGTAAGCTTAAAACTTGTTATAATGCTGGAAAATAACCTCAACCACTGTATATGTTTAAAAAACATTATTTCCATAATTTTCTAAAAAGGTCATAATGTACCTTCTTTTGAAAATACAGCAATGATTCCATTCAAATCATTTTATAAAATTTCAAACAAGTATATTAATGTATTTAAACCATAGTCATTGAAATAGTAAAAAATATTGAATTACATTATTAAGAAACACAGATGATGATGATAAAGAAGCCCCAATAGATACTTACATATAAACAACCTCAATTAATAATGATATTATTGTTTTAATCCTTACCTTCTACTTTTACTAGTTCTATGGTAGGATAAGCATCTGAATAATGGTTAAATAATAGTTATTTGGTCAAAAAGAGCCACATAAATAAATATGATATCATATATTATCTTCTAATATTTCATTGTTAATGATATTTTAGCAGTATCATTGTTTTGTGTGATAACTGATTCATTTTTGTTTATAGGTTTTGTTACTTAAGTCATGTTTGTTATGTATAGGATGTATTTGATTCATATCCAGAATGATATTATGTTCTTAAAAACTATTTTAAATCATAAAATTAATATTTTTCTTGAATAGTTATGATGGAAAATGAAATCATATCATGTCGTGGAGACAGTAAGTCGTGCGTACGCACGAGTGACGATATCGTTCTATTAGTGGAGAAATCGAATGTAATTGGATGGTATATTATATATAATACATAATTGACATGTTTTATTTATTATTTACATCTATTAAACTTGTTATTATACCCATACAAATAATTAATTGTTTAATAACAAACTATTATATAATTTAATAATATATTATTAGTTTTAAAAAACACATTTTTGTCAATTTTGAGACTATTTTGCGTATGCTTTTTTGGAAGTCACAAAAACCTGATTACGTCGAACAAAATATATTGAATCTACTATAAAATTACATTTTAAACTATAAATTTCATGTAGTGCATTAAAATTCTCAATTTACATTGGTTTTAATATTTATAACATCAATTACTTTAGTCTTTCATTGATAATGTAATTACTACATCATCATTGTGTCTTATATAAATTTAATTATTTAATGTCAAAAAATAGAAAATAAAATACCAAGATGTAGTAAATATTTTTGTATTTTTATTTAATATTTTTAGTCGAATTTATCTTATGTGTAACCCAATATTTAAAATGTTTTATTAATTAAACATTGAATTTTACACTTTTTACTATTCATTAAATAAATATAATAAATGTTCTAATCTAATCCATGTGGATAAAAAAGAATCATATCTTATTCTTAATGGTGATTTTTGTTGAAATAAACTTATCCAAGGGAATTATGATTTGTTTTAGGGTAATTATAATATCATTTTTACTATTAATTACCCTATTTACTTTTAACAGCGGTAAATATAATTAAAAATTACAACTCAGAAAAATATTTTTTATCCAATTGAACAACTTATTACATACTGATGTAAACTGTGTATCTAGGATTTATTAAAAATAAATTCATATATGTGAAAAAATTATGTTTTATGCAGATTTTCAAATGTGCATAGAAGGTGGGTAAACGATGTTGAATAGTCAATAAAATTTTATTTATGTAATCTTATTATAAAATGACTACTATGAATTTTATTGAACTTGTATAGGTATTATGTATATCTTTTTACTTAAAATAAATTTAAATTAAATAAATATTAATTTAAATAAAAATATGGTTTTAAACAAAAACGTAGTGTTTTTCACTATTCATCAAAAATTGAATGTCTACTGAAAAATACAAATACATAAACCTAAGAAAATTTTGATATTACTTATTGAAAAATGAAGTCAATTTTGAAAAATATAAATTTTAAAATTTTAAAAACTGTGTATTACTCTTCATAATTGCTAGTTCGATTTGTCGTATTGTGATAGAACTCGAAGTTGTGTATGGCACAAGTTATTGCGTTATTCAAATAGAAGCATACCATGGAAGATCAGGGTATAACAAAGACATATATTAAATCCTATCTAATTAATAAATTTATGGTACTATTGAAATTTTATTAAATTTAAAATGACATGGCCTTTATTTATAAAATGCATCAATATAATGATTTAAATTATATTAAAATATAGAAATTATATTTAAAATTCATGTAACTAAAAATATAATTTAAATGATATAATTTTCTTTTTGGAATAATTGAAGTAATTTTTTGACATGTGGGTTATTAATATTCTTTTGAAGTCACTACAGATGTGTAACTCTTGATGTGGAAAAGAGACATACGATTAATAATTAGTGAAATGTAGTATGTTATATAAACTATTTGTAATATAAACCAATGTATGAATAAATAAGTTTCTATAGAATCACTATAAGTGAAGTATACCATTTCTATCAAATATGGATAGACATCATATTATGTCCATCATGTAACAATATACCAATTATGTAAATCTAGTGATTTAGATTAAATTGACACGTAGACTTCTTCTTGTGTAATATTAATACCAATGGACTATGTGGTATGTATGATTGTTCTAATTAAAGATATATTTATTTGTATTAAAATACCTTGGAGTTGGATATAGTATTGGTATAAGACAAAAAAAATGAACATTTTGAGATAAAACTTGGAAGTCCTTAAAAAATGATTAATTAAATATTTCAAGAAAGATTATCTATGATTAAAAAAACTCATAAAATATAGTTCTGTTGGAATCATGAGTTACATATCACCTCCAGTGATTTACAAAAAAAATTATTTCTCCCTAAATATAATATTAATAAAAAAATATTGAAAACCAAAATTTTCAACCTAAAATATTATATCATTTTATATTAATATTCAACAAAAATCTTTATTATCCACACTTGAACTGAAATTTTTTATTATATATGTGTAATAGATAGGAAATTAAATTATTTGGGTATATTGATCATAATATCATAAAATTTTCTTATAAATTTATACTATTATTTAAAAACAATATATGAAACAATTATTAATAACCTTTGGAATAAAAAAATTAAGAAATGTTGAGATCAGTTTTTCCTTTCATGTAAACATGGGAGATATTAATTGATTATCCTGAAAAATTGTAATATAATATCAATGTTATGATATCATTACCAAAACATAAAATGATCACAAAAATATTTCATAGATCATTAACATGGTTAATATAATAACAATAAAATTTTAAAATAAAAAAAATCAAAAGACTGATGAATAATCCTAAACAAATTAGGTCTCATGTCATTCGTTCAAAATAATTAAAACCATTCATAAGTGTCTAGAACCATCATTGGACTACAAAAATTTTCCTTTAACATGGTTAACATTTGATACCATTATATCAAAGTGGATCAAATATAAAAACCTTCTTTCCATGTCCAAGTAAATCATGAATCACAACGTATTTCTCATTAGTAAATTTAGCATATAAAATTTTATAGTATAACGAATCATGAATAACCACATGTATACCATATTTATATCATGATTTATGAAATATTAATCAAATAATTTCAGTGATATATAATTATAGTACCTCAAAAGATAAAATGAAAACCACACATATTTGTTTCTCATGATATATAAAAATTTATCATATAATCCTAACATAACCAATATAAATAAGTTGTGATTCATAAAAATTTCCCCATTTTAGTATAGAATGACGTATGGAAAATAAATTTTATTTATAGTCATATAATCATCATATTCCTACAAATATAGTAAATTAATACAAATGGTATCGTTGGATCGTATCAATAATAAATCATATCTAATATCAAAATATTTCATTTAAGATGAAAATATATATAAATTATATCTAGAATATTTCAGATAAAAAATACCATTTATATTTTCATATAACATATTTAAAATATCATTATTCAAAAATATTAAGTAATATTATCTATTGGAAACAAACATGGATGAATTAAATGGAAACATTAAAAAATTTATGGGAAATGATCATATAAATTTACATTCATGTAATTTGTTCTGAAATAATGATTTTATTCATATCAAGTATGTGAAAAATGATTTCGTTATCACCTAAATTAAATATGTATCTTTAGTGAAAAAATATGATAAAATTATACAATTTTATTAAAAGTGATTAATATATAAAAATAAATATTCATAGTCATGAATAACATTCATAATAACATTTTAATGAAAACCTGAACCTATAATAAAATGATTTTTAACGAAATAATATAACATGGTCATTTTTCTTTATAAATATTATTTCTATCTCTTCGGGTCAAATGTGAAGAAAAAATAAATAAAAATATCTATTATATATATAAATATAGTTGAAAAAATATGAATGTCATTTTTCATATAAGTTTCACATAATTTCCTCAGTGGATATTCACACAAAATATATGTAGATTAAACTTTTATAGAAAATGAAATCCAATAATTATCATTCATCATTTGTGATAAGTGTTTATTAATCCAATATAATAAATATTAATTTATTATACATGTATTTTGGAACAATGTCTATATACACAATACCATTTATGATTAATTTGTAACATCGTACATCCTACATATTATCAATTTGTTACAAAAATCAGTCTTATAGGTGATAAATACCTTGTTTTTCATACATGTCTCTATTATGAAGTCTAAGTTCATGTAAATTTATAATGTCTCCATTATATTAATAATTTTAAACATAATATAAATAAAATATATTGGAATAAAATATATTGTAATAGTAAATAATAAAATATAGATATAGAAAAACTAATTACACCCTGCAAGGAGATAACAAACTGTACATAAGAATGAATGTTGTAATCATTTTTGCTGAATGAAAATGGATACAATAAAATAATAATTTTTAACTAAAAAAATTATATCATACTTTTATTAAATATATCCTTATTACCATCCACATAATTTTTAAATTTGAAAAATTCCATTTTACTTGGTTGATTTTGTACTCGAGTTTTACGCATGAATGAAATTATTGAATTCCAATGGGTAGAATGGTAAAAAGGTTAATCTGATATAATAAATTGATAATCATAATTATATAGTTAATATAATATAAATAAATTAATCCCAAAATAATAACATCCCATTAAATAATGTGAAGTAAAATTAATTTCATTTCAACAAGGAGGTAGTATTCAAGAAGTATGTGTGAGTTATTCCTTCCATTCATATTTGATGGAAAAGAGGGGGTATGATGGTTGTATCATGATCATACACATATTTTTCTTTATTAATGATACTTTTTTAATATTTTAATGATGTGTAAAATATATTTATAGTTTTTAAAAGAAGAAATAAATTTAAAGAGTTTAGGTAAGGCAATTACATCTTCATTGGTAGACCACCATGATATCCCTTCTTATGGAAAATTAAAATTGTCCTTAATGAAAAAGTAACTTTATTACTCATGTATTAGTATGTTTAGAAGATAAAAGGATGAGTTTTTTCTCTCGATATGGCTCAATGTATTTTAATGAAAGGTATGAATGGGTGTCCTTTTTTAATCTCTAGAACAAACACACCTATAAGTACAAAAAATATTACAATTTAATTATTTATTTGAAATGGAATTTTTTCAAAATGAACATATTATTAATTAAAAAATTTACGTTGTAAAATTATCATCAACTGCTATAATTAAGATAGATTTTTCTTTCTTTTTAGACCAAATATTTTAGATAAACCCCATTGATAACATATTTTAATACTATTAGTTATAATGGCTATTTTTAATATCAAAAAGTTATAATATTACATATATGTTTATAATTTGTTCATAAATGACCATGATATGACATTTCAAAAAATTTATCATCCTACTTCAACTAATTAAATAAGATTCTTAGTTTGAAATTATATAAAAAATATAATTCAATCTTATAAATCATTAATAACATTTTTGAATATATTCATGTAATTTCAATTTAAAGGCACTATGAACAATATTTTAATAATATATAAATCATATGGTAATACTCATAATGATAAATTTCTCATAAAAATTTGCGTCACAAAATAATTCAAACATATTTAATTGCCATCAATATTTATAAAATCATGTATGTTATTTTTCCATTTATTAAATAAATTTTCTGGTAGTGTTTAATAAGAAATGATGACAATTATTCAATCAATATAAGTTATAAATATAATACAATTCTAATAAATGTTAATAATTTAATTTCATATACATTTGAAACCAAGATTATATATTTTTTATCGTTATGTAAAATTTTTAGAGATATAAAAGTCAAGAGAGTCGCATTTAGTATTTATTCTTTTCAAAAATTAATAGATTGTTCATAATCAATGTACAATGGAACTTACCTTCCATATCCTTGAGACATAGATTTTCATGTCCAAAATATACTAAATGAATTTGTTGATGTAAATTGTATGAATTAATTTTATTCCATATCACATTGGTTTTAACCGTAATTAACCTATTTTACCTATTCCATTATAATGAAAATTTACTATGATTAAAATTAAAATGGGGACAAAATAAAATAGATCTTTTTATAAAATTTGAACATATTGATTCCAAATATGTATTCCATTTTTCATGTTTATTTTCTCATTGGTTGATTAATATAATTTTAAATTAATCCTTTAAAACATGATTAATATTATGCTTCCACAAAAAAATATGTTATGAGAAATGGAATTTTTTCATACATATATATGACAAAAAAATTAATTCTATTGAAATTAATTCAAATATTAATAATATTAAAAACGAATCCTGCATTATTTTTTTACAAAAATAATTTTTAGTTGTGAAAAACTAAACTATGGGCTTCAAAAATAAAATAAAAGTTATCATTAAATAATTATTATTTTTAGAATATTCTCAAATATTCAATTGAAGAAAAAAATTTCATAATGGTTTCAAAAATGTTGTTTTTTTCGAATATATTTTATTAGTGTGCTAAAAATTAAATATATAAGTTTCTTATATATATAAATCTTAAAAAAATTAGGAAAATTTATATTAATGCACAATTGGTAAATTTAATTATATTACTAAAATATATTTCTTTTATTGAAAACCATTATAAATAATTTATTTAACTCATCATGAAATAATTATAATGATTAAAATATTCCCAAATATTTAATTGAAGAAATTTCTTCATGTATATTTCAAAAATTATGATCCTTTTTCTAAATATATTTTATTAATTTGATACTTATTAAATATATATGTTTTTGAGATATAGAAATAAAAAATATTTTTTTAGGAAAATATATTTTAAAGTAAAATTGAATAATATAATGAAATTACTAAAATTTAATTCCTTCCTTTAAACCCATTATTTATAATCTTTTTATTTATAATTAAATAATTATTCTATTTAAAATAATCTCAAATATTTAGTTGAAGAAAATTTTATCCTATGATTTCTAAAATGATGGTCTTTTTTTAGATTTTATTTTATTTTTGTGGTAACAAATATATATATAATTTCTTCAGTTACAGGAATAATACAAATATTTTGAGGAAAATATATTTTAATGAACTATTGATAAATATAATGACATGTTTAAAAAAATATTTCCTTTATCGAAAAAAATTTATAAGTATTACTTATACTTATCATAAAATAAGTATTCAGTTTAGAATATTCTAAAATATTCAATTGAGAAAAAGAAATTTCATGGTGATTTCAAAAAGGAAGTAATTTTTTCCAATTTATTTTATTAATGTCCTAATAAATAAATATATAAGTTTGTTAGATACATAAATAATAATCATTTTTTGAGGAAAATATATTTTAATGCACAATGGATAATTAAAATAACAATACTTAATATATATTTCCTTTAACAAAAACAATTATAAGTATTTTTTTCAAAAGACAGATATTAATATTCATGTTTTCTAATTTAAAAAAATTCATAAAATGAAATATTATATTAATGATCATATATAAATGAGGATTAATGCATCAAAATAGGTAATGTATATCAAATTTATTAAAATATGAAAAACCTTCAACTTTGATGTTCATAACCCCTAATAATAATTTCTGTCGGGATACTATAGTACTATAATTAAAAATAGAGGATATACCTATCACAAAATTTCTTGGGGTTCTAATATGGAAACCTTATGATTATTCTTTCAATAAGAAACATAGATTATGGGAGTATTCTTGTTCTATAACACATTCTATCCAAAATCCAATATCAAACCTAGATGTTCTACATAAGTGATATGACGCTCCCAAAGTATACAATATGATATTATTAAAAATTGAAGGATCGCATATATACTTCCTTATGTGAGATTCATAGAACAAAATCATGATAAAGAGGGAAATTCTCTGGATGTTTCATGTAACAACCCCAACCCCAATATCCTTGAGTTAGTGGTTAATTTATTATAATGGAATATATACAAGAGATATAATTACCAAATATTGATAAATGTAGCAGTATTGTAGATCTGGATACAAGACCGGTTCCCTTATTACTTATGTAATTAAACAAAGAACATTACATATGAATACAAATTACTTCCTTGACACTTATTAAATGATTTCTTCGTCACAACATGGGGAAGGAAAAAATTATAAGATATGAGGTCTCATTCATATTTAGGGGTACATGAAACAATGATATTTAAACTGACATCTATAAGGAATAACTATTATTAAATTTTAAATAACTACAAAACACATTCCATCAATAAATATACAATGAAAATACAACCAAAAATTTTGTCATAGAAAAAATTTCAAGGTATGTTATAACTGAATTCTGAATTAAGAAAATGATTTATTGATGGATGTAATGAATCTGGAACCTGAATAATAGTAGTCAAATTTTTTCTCATTATGGTTTATATCTTTGTGTAATAACACATCATATTCTTCATGGAAACAAACAAGAATGGTTTGTCTCCAACCGTTTAGTCTCATGAAACGTTTCGATCCCTCGAGGTGAAATGTAATTTTATGGCCCACCCAAGAGCGTATGTCCAAAGAATTATTAATACATAGATTTAATTGAAAAAGAGTATTCCATATCAAAATATTTGTACCATGAGGAGGATATGGATTCAAACATTTTTCTCTAGGAAAAACAACATTACAAATAATCAATATATGTAAAATCATTTAAATGACTAAGACTATAATATATCAATGATAAATGAAATATCGATATTTAATGAAATATCTAACGATTTATGATCCTAGAAATGGGGACGTATATATCAAAAAACATTTGTAATATGTGGTCAATTAAGAAAATATCAAATAAATGAACCCGTTTCATTTTTCAACCAGAATGAAAACCCCTGCTAAGTAAACATGTTGAGTTGATTAAATATGCTTGTGAATTTTTTCACAAAATTTTGTTTGCATCCATCTATCCACAGAAAACTATGTATTTTGGTTGCTACTGTTTTTTAAGGACATTGATAATTTTATTCCTTCTTTAAGGGATCAAATAATATAACATAAATTCTGATAATATAACACATGATAAGTTATTAATGATGGAAAAATTCACACATGTAACTTTTTGGTAGATATTTTCCATACATAGGGTATTCAAATCAATTCTAACGTGATATTCACACTATTAAATAATTATTTAATATATAAAAATATCATCTATTAATACTTACATAATTTGAAATTTGTAATATATACATATTTTATTTATTTAATATATGAATATGATATAGAGATTTATAATACCAAATATAGTCACTATAAATTCATTGTGTCTATCTCTCTAGTGGAATACTGTCATTAGTATATCATCCTTATTGACCCCCAATATATTCTATCTCTAATGAATTTCAATCATTGAAAATTATTGGGATCTATTAAATTGATCAAATAAATCCTCGATAAATTGTATAAGATACTTTTTTGAGATAGTTATCATGTTGAATTTTATAAATTCAACTAAAAAAGGCATGCATTCATCTCTCTTCATAAGAAAATTATATTTTGAACCCAAGGTGATCAATAAAGAAAATTGAATACCATTTATTTATTTTAATGGTGTTACTTCTTGTCTTTTTAAAACACCATTAGGAACACTCAATGTGCCATATCTGGAAGTGATATAGAACTATGATGGATTTCAATATAATACTCAATATAATGATTCGTTGGATGAATAGGTAATTATTCATGTAAGATATCAACAATAATTAGTACAACTCGTGTATCCTAAATATTTATTTTCATCCAATATTATTTACAAAAATACCCTGAATGGATAGGAATTAAGATCCACAAGATAGAATAAATTTCTTTTTCTATTTTATATTCAAACTCTCATTGATATATGGTAATAGGTTCGTTGATAATATAAAATGTTACTTCCCTTCCCAAGTTATTCATATGATCTATATAAAAATAAATACAATGTGTTTATAGAATCACAAAAAATTCAACAAAATGGGAATTAAAATAGTTACAAATTTTATATTACCAAAAAATACAATTGGAGAGTAGTAATAAGTAGGAGGTATGGACATCCCACAATAATAATTTTTAGCTGATTGAACTATATCTAATCATTTTGGGGTTATTTGAATCCCCTGTAAAATTTTGTATATATTAAATATTTATTCTTGATAGAATATGATAATATATCAGAAATTTCATAGTGGTTGATAAGTGTAAAAATAACCATGTACTTGTATCAATCCACTATAGAATTATTTATTGTAGGAGATACATATTTGTATTTGGGATTATGTTTTTATAAATTCTGATAATCCTTAAAAAAATGGAATTTTGAATTCTTTGTCATAATTCGTATATTACAATCATTTAAATAATTTTAGCACGTTTTAAATTAGAAGGACATTGTTTTTCATTATTGAATCAAATGGAATGTATATATCCTTTTAACATTAATGATCATTTTGACACACCATCTTACATTTAATGAACATACATGTTCCATTCAGCTAAATATATTGATGCTTCATCAATCATTTATTGCATGTTGAGGAATGAAATTTCCCTCAACCGTGTCTTTTATTTGATTATTTATGAAACATAATCTCCTATCCATATAAAAATCAAGGGTAATTTTATGAATATAAAAATTAAATTTAAAACAAAAGATAGAATAAAATTATGGGTTCATAGGTACTAATTTTATTATATTTATCACCTTTCAGAGGCATTTCCTTAACCAAATAGAGTCAATAAATTATTCATTAATTTCATGTGATTAATCTAGTAGAATACAATGAATTTTTTGTAAAATTTTAAATATATGAAAGAATGTATTCATAATTTATTTTCTTAAATTCAAGGAATTAATTCTATATTTTAATATTTATAGTATAATTAATGTACATAATGAAAATTACACTCATAAACTCCTGTATGATCTGTACCATTTGTGGAGAAGTATTACAGTCAATTACTGGTACAATTTTTCCTTTTGTATTATATCTTGTATGGTTATTACAATAGGGTGTTTTTGTGTGAAATTATATAAAATTTAATGGAGGAGAGCACATAACAATTGGTGAGTTGTTTTCCCAAACCATGCAATGAGAACTAGAAATCCATTAAACCCATATATAGGGTATTCACCAGACTGGGGTACAGTTTATGAAACATTACACCCACTGAATAGTAAACCTGATCCACCCACCTCTTAGATGAGGAACACTATTCAGGTGAATGGTTTGTAAAACTGTGCACGCCTACTGAGGGAATTTTTCACAGTTTTAAAAATCCAAATTATTTTAAAATGTATTACTGAAAGCCCATTATTATCCCCCAATCAACCACAACTCATCCATATCCTCATCCTCTAATTTTTGGATGCTCACAAAGGGATTCCATATCCTTATTACATCTATTCATGATGATCTGAAGGTCATGTAATAGATCTCCATCTCTAACATATTTTGAATATAAACCGGATTTGTATCATGTATCCCTCTATTTCTTCACCCATTCATTGAAGGGATAATTTATCAATTTGGTAATATATGTTGATCTAGGATTAATAGATCATTATTTGTTTGATAATAGAGTACATTTTCTTGTCTATATATATTTCATCATCGTTCTCATGATCATTCTTCTTAATTGGGGATTCCCATTGCCAATAATTTTTCACCAATTCTATGGTTTATGCTCTAAATTCAATTCACATTGTTTCAAATTCAAAATGATTATATGTGTTTTCAAATATAAACTATCATAATTTAAAATTCTATATCTAATTGTGTAAATTAATTTATCAATTAATTTATGTTAACCTACATTTATTTTAAAGTAATTTCCATGCGAATATAAAATTGGGTAAATCTGAAAAAATGGAATGGGATGAATTGGATCGATTTATAATAATTAATTTATGTAATAATTAATGGAAATATTTTTATTATGATATTCAAATTGGGAATTATTAATTTATGAATTATTTTATGGAAATTATTTTCATTATGAAACTGGGGATGGATTAAATAATTGGGGATTAAATGATGGTATATTATAATTTGGAATTGGATAAATTAATTGTTGAATTAATTAATAGTGTTTTTGAATTTGGATTAGATTGATTACTTTAATTTTTATTTTATTTATTAATTATTATTTTGTGTATGTGGTCAATAAATGATATTTTGAATTAATTGAAAACTAAATTTAGAATATATTTTCCATGGTAATTAATTAGTTAATTTGAAGTGTGATTAAATAATAAAAATGAGTTTAATGGGGATTTTTGAAATTCTTTCTTGTTTATTAATGTGTTGATCTAGGGTTTTTTTGATTAATTATAATGGTACACAATAATGAGAATCTTTGATGAGAGGGTTAATGTTTATTAAAATTTATTGATGTAATTTTTTTTGTATTTTTATATATGTGACTTATATATGTGGGACATGGTATAATACATCAAAATCCCATAGTGATAAATTGATATACATGTGGGGAAAATGTGTGCTGAGTCAAAATATAATAGCAATGACTTAATAAATGAGTGTGGTACATGGTCCTATGCATAAATATACCAATGTGATAAATTGGTATATGACTATGGACATGGACTGATGCATCAAAAGAATACATGAGTTTTTGATTGATAGTATAGTGTTGGAAACAGATTATTTCCACAAAATTCCAATTATGAGATTGATATATAAATGAAATATGGTGCATAATCTACTTCATCAAATACCCAAGGGTTCCTAGGCCTAGATATGTACACCCTAAATTTTGGCATTGGACTATTGATCCAATTTTCCGTAATAATAAATTGAATTAAATGTATAATTAATCATCAAGTTTTTTAATTAATTTTTAATTGAATATGTGTCATATGATATCCCATGGATATTTTTTAGACTCCAACACATGCTCACACATGTATAGAGAGATTGGGTGTCCTTAGGAACATGAGGGTTTATGTGGTTAATTAATGTATAATTGAAATAGGATAAATTAACATCATTATTTATACAACTACATACATTTTTATTTACTGGATATTGTTTTATAATCCATTGATGGTGGCCAACTGTGTTGTAATCACATCATACATGTGTTATCTTATCGCTTCCCAAATATACATCATGTTTTTATGACATGAAAAGGGAAATATACCTATGTCATATCGATGAGTTATAATGAAGAATTAATGAAGGAACAAAACATAGAGTCAGATCATACTTCAGAGTTTTCAGTGTCATCATTAATTTTGTGCATTTCATATTGAAACATCACACATATTTTCCGTAACATATCTTCTGTTTAGTTTTGGATATTGTATTTTCTATTTTGTTCATCAAGCGGTACTGGTTGGGTTTGGTTATAGATTAATATTTTATTATTATTATTTATTTATGTTGTTATGTTATATTGATAAATATCATATTGTTCCTTCATGATGATTTTTTCAGACTCGTTTCTATTACAAATAATCTGGAATATGGGAGGTGTATCTGATGTCTTTTAGTGAAGCATCATGGGGCACTAATGTGTATCACCATAGTCTAGTAGTTATGTATTGGTATAAATGGTTGTTTCATTAATTTTTTTTATTTCATAAAATATTTTATAGGTGGACATGGGAATATGGTAATTCAATACCCAATAAAGAGGACATTAATTTGAGTAGCTAACTCATCTATGAGTGTAGAATACAAGTAACCATGTTTCTATTGATGATATTTTTGTGTAGTATTACAATTGAATGCGATTTTACTGTAAGTGATGTACATGTTTAATGATATTATTATTTACTTTGAAATTTTTTGATATTTGAATATTGGCATGATATTTAGCCATAGTAAAGTACACATTCATAATTATTGGAATTCTGGATTTATTTTTACATTAATAATTTTACAAATTCATGGGAAAATTAGGCTTTTGTATATTTTATAAAATTAAAGTTATTTTTATTTATTATTTTACATAAAAGAAAAATCTTCCTATCAGGAAAAATGGAAATTATAAAATGGTGGAAAATATGGAAAATGGAAGCCTAATGAAAAAAAGATATTAGGAGAATGATTTTACCCTTTCTTAACAATGAACTTGTTAAATTAGGTTTAAGGGTATTGAAAATGCCATAGTTTTGACTATGTGGAGGTGATTGGGCGAATGTAATTTTATGTATTATTTTTAATCCCTAATATTTAAATGTGTTACAACTCTTTTACAATTTTTAAGATGTGTGTTTAGATTTATAGTGGTATTTCCCTCAAAAATTCTTTTTGATAGGAGGATAGGAGGATATCAAATGAAATAATCCCATACTAAAGGAACATGAGGCACCAATAGTATCCTATTAAGAATTCAGAGAGTATTTCCACGTGATAATTTCTCGGTTCATTTAGTTTATTTAAATAGACATGGACTGGGTTTTGAGAATCTTGTGTTGTATGACATTGTATTTTTATTTTTATTACCCTCCATCATTTTCCCGAGATGGTGGAATTGAGGCAATAGTTTTCTTGACTTATTCTATCAAGATAATAATTGATCACATAGATTGAACTAATGAAAATATTGTAAAAATTACTTATTACATGTTACATGGTCAAAAAAATCATTGGTGGGACATTGAGACATGAGATAAGTAGCAGTAGAATATATAGTGGAATGAAAATTTCGAGATTTTCAATGAAATTTTTTTCCAGTGAAACTTTGTAAAAATTAATCAGTTGTGTTTATGATGTTGACTCAGGTGAGTATGTCCGTTATGGAATATGATAGTATATTTAAATATATTTAGTTCTTTGTTCAGTAGCTGGAATGAGATGAGGCCATAGTGGGGGAAATTTATTATTCGAAATATTTTGTAATAATATCACAATTGAAAAATATTAGGGAGATGATTTTTTAAGAAGTGGTGAATAAATATCTAATATCTTCGGGGATACATATGGAGGCTTCTATTGGAGGAATGGTGGTTTCTGTTTGATTTCCATGACATATTAATTCTATGAGAAGGAATCATCTCTATTAAAATGTTATCCCTTGTGATATATGGAGGATTATGTAAGGATAAGGTTCAGTAGCAGTGAACCATACACATATTATATTTCCCATATTCGATAGTATGGAAATATTCAATATACAAAATATTTGACCAAAGGTAGAGTGTTGAGTTAACTACAGGTTATGTTAACGACATATGTTATGCATGAAACCATAGTAGATGAGTATTTTTTGAGCAACTAGATATAACCTGAGTACATGGAGGGGATATTTGAAGCCCTACCAGTCATGTAGTTATTTTTCTCCATCATGTGGTTGTAGGGTCAGTGAATACAGTTATTATGGGAAAGAGAGCATGTATATGAAAAATTGAGTTGAATTTTGGGAATTGACTACATCATCGAGAAGAGGGACATGAAAATTTCATGCCATTCATTCTACAATGGGGGATTGCGAGGCTGGAACATCCACATATAAAGGTACTATTCATGTATATTATGTGCTAGTCAGTGACTTATTTGATATTGGTGCCTCTCCTTATTTTGTTTCATCCCAATGTGTGAATGATTTTTTACTTGAATTGATGTTATTAAGTGGGGTATTGAATATAGAGAAAACAATGTGAGAAAATTCCAGACATATCAACATACGGATGTTGTGTTCTCTTGAAAATAGCATGTATTGTTTTATTTGGGATCATTATATCCATTAATTGTTGGACATCAGCC
The DNA here is from genome assembly GCA_963277665.1 of Viscum album. NCBI lineage: Eukaryota > Viridiplantae > Streptophyta > Magnoliopsida > Santalales > Viscaceae > Viscum > Viscum album. The sequence goes on along the minus strand of OY728121.1, from coordinate 194,437,215 downwards.
TAATTTTTTGGGGTCAAAAGGTTAACATAAATTGGAGCTAAAATACATTGTCGCAAAAATAGGGTTACCTTTACACCTGCCAGGAGTGACAATTATGTGCCTAATGGAGAGTGGGATATCACTATGGGATATACCAATCCAGTTCACCGATAACTGGGAGATAATACCACCCATGATTCTAGTCCATTTCAGGATGACTTAGGTGAATCTTAATATCTATTTCCACCCATAGTGGAAAGTTTTCAGGATTATTTTCATGATGAATTCTTAGGGATAACCTCTAAAAGTGATTTATAATTATAATTCATCTCATTTAGGGGCCTGAACCCATTTTTATTCAACCATATATTATGAATCCAATAGAACATCAATATCATAAGACTCAACTTGAATATTTTATGGATAAAATATTTATTCATCAGAGTACATTTCCATTGGGTACATAGTTATCATATATAAAAATGATGGTGTAACTTTTCTCTTATGTTTTTATTATCAAAATTATAACTAAATGACTTTGTAGAACTTGTATCATATTCAATTTATTCATAACATATTTGGCTAGTTGTGGGGGGGGCATGTGTTTTCTAACAGATTAAATGAACCATATGGTATAATAATTTGAGATTAAGCCTTATAATATATAATAAAATCGATTCATAATAATAAATGTATTTATAAGTTTTTATTAAGGTTGTTCATGTTGAAGAATCCATTGATAGTGTTTATGTCCTTGATGAACAAAATCTTCCATATGTACATGAAGAAGTTTGTGTTGCTTTATTTAGATGACATATTTGTGTACTATAAGACTCATGAACATCTTTACCAAAATCTTGGTATCCTCTTGAATAAACTATGAGAGGATCAACTATACACGATGTTAATTATGTGTCAGTTTTGCACTGATTTGGTAAACTTCTTGGGTTACAACATCACCGATCAAGGTGTATAATTGGACCCATATAATGTATACAAATTGGTTTATTGTATGTATATCAAGATCCATTTTGTTTTTAATAGATTAATGGGGTTATTAGGATATTATCCAAGTCTCATCGAATACTTTTCGTTCATCGAAGCATCATATATTTTATAGGACAAAAAGGGAGTAGTTTTATATTGGTCTAGAGCATGTTAGAAATATTTCAATGACATAAACAATGTATTAATAATGAATTTGATCTTGATCAAACCCAAGACATTTCAGGAGTAAATTTGATTTTTTGATGAATTAGTATAGGTATTAGAGAAGTGTTGATGTAGGTAGATCAATTTTATTCTTATCGATCTCGTCAATTAAGACCACATGAATGGAATTAACCTACTTAAACTATTGAGTTGGATGTAGTGATATTTTCTTTTTTTATGATAGGTACATTAACAATTGGGGGAAATGTTTACTGTGTATACTAATTTCAATATCTTAATTTATATCATTTCATTGTGATATTTGAACCTTTTTAAGTGGTTATGGGTTGATTATATGTTGTCATTCTACATTGATATATCCTATATGGATATGTTGGTAAACATCGTTGATGCCACTTTAAGACAGAAAACTCATACATATGTAGTGAATGAGTAAAGTGCAGAGTGGAAGATGATTACATCACTATAAAAGATGCATGTTTTCATTTAGAATTGTCTGAAGTAGATGAATATACTATCAAATTCACTAGATTATACACATTTTAATCAGATTAAGGAAATCAATTTTCAGAAACCCTAATTTGTTCCCATTATGGAATGATGTTATATTCGGTAGACACCTTCAAATTATACCATAGATGAGGATGATATCATTGATGAATAGAATCATTTTATTGTCCATATGAGCTTGAGAGTTGAGGTGAAGAATGAATTTCAATCCACAACGTTTGTGGGGCATCCAGATGTGACCAAAATGTACAGTGACATAAGAGAATAGTTTTAGAGTTTTAGATTGAAATGGGAGATAACTGGGTATGTGACTCAATTAAACACCTATTAACCAATGAAGGATGATCATAAATGACATAATAAGTTATTAATCATAAAACCTTCTAAAATTGATGTGAGTTGAAGTTACTATGAAAATCGTTGAAGGTATCTTGAGGAATCATTGGAATATTGTTGTTATTTGGGATATTGGGGATTGTTTGAAAATGGTAGACCAATTTATACAAATATTAGAAATTTTTTCAATGTAACAGTTTGGAGACATGAGCATTCAGGAGATATAATTTCTTCCCCGAGGTCAAGAGACTATAGTTTCAGAACATTTTATTTTTTAATTCAAACATTTGGATGGGATTACAGAATGTGATCAGTACATATGATTTACTATGTCTGTCACTCCACCAATAGATAGATGGGATGTTTAAACATACTATAAAGGTGCATGATGATATGAATCAAGAATGTTTCCTTGACTTTTTAGGGTTTTGGGATAAACATCTATATTTTCTATAGTTTACCTATAATAATAATAAAATATATAGAGATAGATGCATTTCCAATATAATTATTAAAAAAAATTAAATTAATATTCAATATTTAACAACAAATCCATGCTAGGACTAAATAGTTTTTGTGTCCTTGGAGATAAGATATGTTAAAATCATCTATAGGTTCATTATTCATCATCCATTATAATATCAATATCACTTTATACCCTTCCTGATATAACCAAAATAAAATCATTTTTATAATCCTAGGAAAATGAAATATAAAAATGATGGATCTCAGATTCTTAGTAATGGTAAATATTGGAGATGAAAATATTTGGTCTTATAAAAGAATATTAAATGAATAAGTTGATGAAATCATTACTGAAACATAGAATGTTAATATCTAATCAACAATATCTATCGTAAACACAAGACATGAAACTATAAAAATCATTTTAATAGACATGAGTCAGAAGTGTGAATAATCTTCATAATTCCACCATGAACTAAAAGATAAGATCATAAGTATAAGTATAAGTCATAAAATGGTTGAAACATATCACTAACTAGATTAGGTGTGATATCCTCCTTTTCAATGTTTCTATCTAGTTACAAAAACTTTTATGTGTTTTTTTAGGCTTATTGTAGACTACGGAACAAGTACACATCATGTACAAAGTGTTGGTTGCATGTCATGGACTGGGAGATCATGTCGGGTGTAAGTACACATAACATAGGGCTTATATTGATTATTTTTAACCTAATGTGATGGGGTTTTCAGTGTAATTATTCATCGTGAACTACACACCATGTACATGAGGTACACATCAGGAGCCATCCTACACCTGGCTTATAGCCACACATTTGGAAATTTCACTCAGGATATTATTCATATAACTCTTGTATTTAGACCCTAAACTCTCTGTATGAGGTTTCTAGAAGTTCCCCACCTTCTTTCATGATTCAAATATCATAAGAACTTTATTTCATCTGCGGTGTGCTTCCTAGGCATGTGTTCTCCCTCATTATTTAAGGATATAACCTCCCTTCCTCTTAGTATTTCAGTGGATCAGCTTGTGATTGATGGATCCCATTCACATGGTGGTGGATGTTGCTTCTACGTTGTGTGTCAAGGAATCCTTAATCTCCGTTCTCATTGATGTATGTTGATGCGAGTGTTGTTATTAGGTAATGAGGTATGTGGTGCCATTCCATTTTTTCAAATTGATTTCTATTGTATTTCTTAAAATATTTAAATTGCTGATTTAAATTCAATTTCTCAAAAAAAATTCAATTTATTTGATAAAAAACAATTGCAATTAATATTATTATTTGAAATGGATTTTTAACAGAAACTTTGATAACCCCAAATTCTATTGAATTAGGGTGGATTTATATAATTTTTTTGTTTGAGTTGTTAATTAAATTTTTTGATTTCATGGAAAATTTTTAATTCTATTTATGAGTTTAATTGGGACATATAATGGTGAATATGAAGAAATTTGTTATGAATGAATTTCAAACTTGTGAATGACATAAAATGATTTGATAGAAATCCCATTGGTTTTAACCAGTGAAAAAAGAATGTTTTTGAATAAATCCGGTTTTGGTTTTAAATGGAATGAAATTGGAATTTTTAAAATGGATTAATGGTAATTATCATATATTAAGCACTCATTAAATATATATCCCATCATGTAGGAGCTCAGGAAATACTTTGGTAGTTATTGAGTTTTTTGGATACACTCTATGCAATGTCAATTTTTTAAAACATACATGTATTGGGTCGAATCCCAAATAGGTTGGTGACAAGTCTCTTTTGTCTAGTGTCATAGGGATTTTTGTATAAAAAATTTTCTACCTTCACATTGATAGTGTGTAATACTATAGATTTGATAAATCTATTGTACCTTTGAGAAGATAACCATGATGATCACTTTTTTATTGATATTTGAGATATAAATGTCATCCAATATTTGTTTGAACATATTTACATGATAATAGAATTTATATAATCTATTTTACACAAAATTTTTAATATATCCATTTTTATATATATACCATATATTATAAAGTAACACATGTGCTATAACGGAAGTTTTTGTCATTTTGAAAATGTTTAGCATGTTTTTTATATGTTTTTTAATTTCCTGACCATTCTATTCTTACAAATAAAATTCCTTTCTCTGGATAATATATATATGGAACCTATTAAGGAATCATTTTTGGTATCCTAGTAGTATTAGGCTAACACCCTAGTTTTTCCTTCATGTGTTTGTAGAATTTCGTCTTATAGGATTGAGAAAATATAAGGGGGCTTATAGAGGAGGATCCATCTGTTCAGATTTGGATATGGGGAGTTGTGTCCGTAGGGACTTCAGGTATGTTTTACTATTTTAGAAATAGTGTTTTAGTACTTTAGATTAATACCTTTTTGTATTCTGGTACCTTACTACCAATTGAGTTTTCTTTTGATATGAATATTATTTTTTTTATTTTCTTCATCATTATTGTAGAAAAAATAATTCCCACTTTTATGTTTTATGATGCTTTGTTTTATTCACCAACCCATGGGGACTGTGAACTCCCTTCAGGTTATTTCAAAACTGATCAGTTCCCAGGTTAATGGGGTACCCATGGTAGATCAAAACAAATTGGTATTAGTGGAAGGTGGGGAATTCAAAAATATCAACTATTCCTCAACAAGTTGTGGAATGGTGAGGCATGAGTGAATGTATTTTTTAGTTCTTGTAGACAACATATGTGATCAGGGTGTAGTGTGTCCCCTTCATGCTAGAGGGACTGATTGGGAGATGAAGGGAGATGGTTGAGATGGCACGGAGACACGAGGGATTGTAGTGGAAAGAATTTATGGTTATTTTCACCAATAAGTTCAATTTAGAGTCAATGGTTTTCTCTAAGGCTATGGAGTTTTTCAATATTTAGCATGCTTAAAAAACCTTGAATGAGTATTCAAATCTCTTTTTTGATCATGTGATGTTTTCTCCTGAGATTGTACCTAATAAGAGGATGAAGGCTCAATGGTTTGAGTTGGGAATTCAATCAAATATTTGTTCTTAGGATTTCATGCGGATGATTCCACATTATGAATATGTGTATGATTAGGATATTATGGTTGAGAAGTACATGGATGGAAATTCATTGTAGACAATGTTTCATTTTTATCTGAGTTCTATTGTTTGTTCCTTTTATAGAAAATAGAAGCATGATGATCCTTACAACAGTTCTTGACGACAGAGTCATTCCAAACCCCCTATAGCTCTAGGAGAATGTTCTTTGCAAGCTATCTATGTGGAATGACATGCCATTATAAGAGTGTTTCCATTGAGTCACTAAAGAACTATATCTCCAGCAGTTGTTTAGGGAACATGTAGAGGTTCTGCAATCACCCCTCTACTCTGTATAGTGGGATAGAATCATCAGATCCTCCAAAAACTACGTGTAAATAAAATTCATCCCTGAGAAAAGGGTTACAACCATAGGCATCTAGAATGATGCTTCTTCCATATATGAAATTGTCTCTAGAGGAAGAAGACATGGGTCCAACAACTATGATATGTACCGTTGTCATTGATTCATTATTATTGACTACACATTTTGATATTGTTTCATCTCACTCTTTTATTTCAAACCATATCCTTAATATGATAAATAATTCTATGGGTATGATATCTTTTTCAATGGATATTAGTACAACCTTTGGTATAATGTGAGAGAAGGGTCTCTGTATTCCTACCTGTGTATTCTCTCTTTCAGATTTCAAGCTAGCTTGGTTCTATCTTGTTCATGAAATGAAATATCATGATATTATATTCAGGGAGGATTCTCTGATTTCCAAAAAAGTGTGAGTTGATTTCTATATAATATGGGTATACATTACTAATACTAGTGGTTTTCATTTCATCTTTCTAGGAGAATGGGACCCAAATTCGAGAAAAGACATACCTCCCAATCCAGATTAGGGGAAAGTGAAATTAGTGTTTTCTTTTAACATGGTTTGAGATTAAATGGGTGGTGAACTTCCACCAACTATCGTCGATTTTGTCGACATGATACCTTCATATTTGTCTTCCACCAGTGAGAACGATATAGTTTTCTATTAAGATAATGTATAGTACTCAACCGGTCTTCATCCCCTATTAGTTAATTTAACCAGCTATGCTGAAATATCTTATGTCTCGATTGGATTAGCTTCTTGATAAATGCTTTATTTATCTACATGTGTCACCATGGGCAGTGCCAGTTTTCTTTGCAATGAAGGATGATGGTTCGATTCACTTATGTGTTGATTATCCAAACAACAATATTTTTTTGAAAAAGAAAAAATATAAATTTCCATGCATTGAAGATCTGTTTCATCTGATAAAAAATGAGAAGATGTTATAAAAGATAGACCATTGATCGGGTTACCATCATATAACGATAAAATAATCAATCATTCAGAAAACCACCTATTGGAGCCAGTACAGGAACTTTAAGTACCTTGTTATTCCATTGGTTTTGACAAATGATTCTATTGTTTTTATGGATTTAATGAATATAATTTTCTCCTGAGTATTTGGATATCATTGTTGTAGTCTTTGTGGATGACATTCTTGTTTACTCCAAGTCCGAGGAGGATCATGTGCAGCATCTAAAAATATATCTGAATCTAATATGTAATCACCACCATTATACCAGGCAGTCATTGTGGTTTACACACCCGATTTGTGAAAACACTTCCATAGTTATTTTTGAAAATTATAACATTTCTTTCAGAATTACCTACTTCATAGTGGAAAATTACGTTGATATTGGTGATCTTGTTTATTTTTAGGTGTTTTCTAGCCAAACAAAAAAACCAATAGAATGCTGATAAAAATTCCAAACTATGCAGTGTGTACATACAAACATACTATGTACATTTAGACTCAGACACAGATCGACTGGATGAGTGCATGGTCAAGTCTCCAGAACAGAGAAGACACGCCTTGTGGGTCATACCTACACATCATGTACAAGTTTCTAGATGTGGTTGGTGGTGTTTTCCAGAGACTACACGCCTTGTGATGTGGAACCACATGTTGTGTACCCCCACCAACTAGCTATCAATGCCGCTGAATTCAGTGGCGGCACAACTGGAAACCTACCAGGGAAAAACTATTACAAAAGCCAATTTACCAAATAGCACGATGTGTATTTTATATACAAGTTGTGTACTTTTGTTTTCTATTAATAGAGGTCTTGGCCTCCTGTTTTTGGTGTTCAATATTTAATATTTGAATGAGGGAGGTTCCGCTACACTACGTCCATTCTACCATTGTTCCAATACCCAAAAATTCCACCATTATACCAATGAATTAACCTCTCTTCAAAGTTTCTACGATGACCACATTAGTTATCGAGGGTTCTGTTGTAATATTTTCTTCCATGTGTAAATAAACACCCCATGTGTTGGGGCTATGGATAATGAAATAGTAATGTAATTTGGATTAATTGTTATTTTTATGTTTTTTCTCTTTAATTCTTCTAATTCTTGTTCAATAATTTCTTTTTATCACTGAAAATTTGGAGACAGACCATGGGAAATATTTTCACGGACTCGAAGGAAAAAACTATGAATATCATCATGGTCATTGGATATATTCATCAATTCACATATAAATTGATCTAAATAAAAAAATTTGAATCATTGAATACTCGACTATAGAGTCAGTTTTTTCTGTTCCAGACACTGTTTTATGGACCAAGGGGACATTGTCCGAATTGAAACACAAAGTGTTGGGTTATTATGATCACAAAAACCCAATAAGAAGTTCATATAACATCCCTAATCATCATAGCCCCAAAACACTCCTTTTCTACCAACCACATTAAAAACCACTTGTATATTCATTACCTTTAAATTTAAATCCTTACATTAGTAATAAAAATGGTTTTCATAATCAAAAACAAAAATCCCAATCAAAATCAGCATCCTTCACTAAGTTAATTCCAAAACATAATAGATTTAATTCACAAATCTGTTCCTTAAGGATAAATCCCGAACTTATGCTATACTAGCTTAGATGTTTTTAATAAAAATTTGGGACATGGATATCATAACATTGGTGAAATGAAAAACCATATTTTGTCATCATTCCCTTGGAACTACGGTTTGAGTTTTAAATATAGCAGGGTTTTAATTAATTTTGTCAAAATAAAATTTTAAATTCCTAATAAAAAATCTAATCCCATTTTTGTTTATCTTTCCTTTTCTCTTTTATGATTGGTTTTTGTTTTGTGCGTGTTCTAGATCACAGGTGCATGAGATGATTCCACACGTGGTCTTGGAGTGTTGAATAATCGTATATTATTCCGATTGAACCAGAAATAGAATATAAATTATTGAGACGTCAACGTCCACTGGTGGAAGAGCAAAAAAATAACTCACCACCCATGGCATCATGGAAGAGGGAGAGATGGCCACTAAAGCTACAGCGGGACACCCAAATCTGGACCAGTGTCCTCACACTGTTGGTTTTCTAGAGTAGGCCCTACATGAGGGTTCATGGATTTCCTCCTAAGGAACTACCATAGGACACCACAAAAACCCCATCTAGAGTATGACCATCCCCAATAGCCACAAAAAATCTTTAACGACTGTATTTATCCCCTTAAAAGCACCAATATATTTCAATTTCACTCCCTCTACATCCACCTCAATGATGTACTCTCAAAGAGTATGACATGTAGTCTATTCATGGAGATGACACAAGCATCATTCGTTAGATTGTGTAGGACCAGAATTTTGAGTTCATGCCTTCTATCATGTAGCTGATCCAAAACAAAGTTCATTTCGGCAACCTACCTAGCAAGGAACCAAATGCCCATCTCTACAATTTCAAGGAGATTTGTGACAAGTTCCGCAACCACAATCTGTATGAGGATTCCATTCCTCTTTTCCATTTCCATTTCTCTCTTTGGGATAAGGAAAAATACTAGATAAAGTTTTGACGCAGTGATTTATCCTCTCCTAGGAAGAGTAGTCCGAACGTTCCTATCAAAATAGTTCCCACCCTCGAAGTAGGTCAAGACCTTCTACGGAAAACTCCCAGGCTAGAAATAGGTCCAGACCTTCTACGGAAAACTAGTGTCAAACACAATGTTTTTGGTGGATGCGGCAGCTGGATGTACCACTATGAGGAAGTACCTCGAAGAGCTTTTTTATGAGCTAGAATCCATGTGTTCGAAAAACATCAAGTGGAATTCTGATAATGGCACAAAAAAAGAGATATGCACAATATTGATGCCACTACTATGCTTGTTTCCATGTTGGATGTTGCATAAATAAATATCAACACACTGAATATGAAGAGCGTGTCCCGTGTACATGTAGTGAACCATTCAGCGTGCAGCGAATGCAGTGACAACCACATCATGGGATATTTCTTGGGACCTACAACCGGCCCTTCGACGTGCGTGGTGATAAATGTTTCACCAACCCAAGGACCGAACCAATACCAGCAGTACCATCACCAGGAATGGTGTGGTCACCTGAACATTGGCTTGGGAACATAGCAGCTCAATCCTCCTTCCCACCCCCCCCCCCCCCCCCCCCCCCCCCCGACAATGGTCTGCCCCAATATCATAGCCAGAACATGAGACAATAACAACATCAGTGGGACTCTTACCAGCATCAAGGGTATCAAAATCGTCACCCACAACAGTCGAGGTATAGACCAACTCCACCAGTTGCACATCCACCTCTGCATGAGAACACATCAAGGTTAGAGCATCTCATGAACAAGTTCATATCAACTACAATGATCATATTCTAGAATCATAAGGCTTCCATTAAAATCATGGGGAATAAAATCATCCATCTTGAAAACAAGCTCTCAACGTGGAAGCCTGGTACACTACTTGGAAACATAGAGAAAAATCTGAGGGAGCAGGCCCATGTCATCACTTATAGAGTGAAAAGTAGCTACAAGAGAAGGAACTTGCACAACCAGGTGCACCTACACCACTTGCTGAAAAATAATGTACTGTTATAGACCCCTGCACAACCAAAGGCCCACCAAAGGAGGCCCCGTAGGGGAAAGGAATGAGGTTTTCAAACACTTCGACCTTACCATAACCATCATGGAGATGAAGTAGAGAATGTTGGACCACCATTTCAGTATGCTCATTGAAGTGTTCAGGAAGCTACACATTAACATTCCATTTGCAGAGGCATTAACATAGATGCACATGTATATAGGATTCATGATGGAGATCCTATCAAAAAAGAGGAAGATTGAGGATCTGGGCACCATGGAACATACCATGGAGTGTTAGGTGGTCTTAAAACATTTGAATCCACCTATGCTCCAGGATCCAAGTAGCTTCACTATCACATGCACTACTGGATCAGGTTAGTTTCGGAAGGCCCTCTACGTTAGAGGGGCCAGCATCAACCTAATTCCCTTTGGAGTAATTATTATGTTAGCACTCAATGGCCTGAGGCCAAACCGAATATCCCTTCATCATGAAAAATGATCCATCAATTATCTGAAAGAACTATTGGAGGATGTGATGGTAATGGGGGGAAAGAAAATACTCCCCACAAGATTCATTATCCTCAACATGGAAGATGACTAGGAGGCACCACTTATTATGGTTAATACTTTCTTGGAATCATGGAAGGTATAGCCTGACATACACTAGGATAGATGATTTTCATTGTATGAGATGAAAAAGACTCCTAAAATGTCATAAATGATTTCAAGAATGAATAATTACCAAAGAATGAGGGATAATATACAGTGACCACAATAGATTATCACATTAGTAGAAATAGAGATGATGTGGTATGTTCATCCACCTTTGATGACTTTTTTTCTCCAAAAATTAAAATTGATGATGCACCAGAGGACCTACAATTCCTTAAAGGACAAAGCAACCACTACTAGAATCATGCTATTATTCCTGAAATTCTTGAGCGGGCAGAGGTACAAGAAAATGTAACATTGATTCAAAAGGTGCTTACAGTAGAACTGAAGACACTCCCATATTTTATAATATACAGGAATGTAGGATACCACCTTACATTGCCCATTATACATAGTGTAGCACTATCGTTGGAGTAAGAGGATGTGCTACTGCATGTTTTAAAGTAGAGGAATAAGGTTGTTCGGTGGACAGTTCCAGACTTGAAGGGCATCATCCCTACCTTTTTCAACCACAATGTGTTTCTATACGAATTTGAACGTCCATCTCATAAACCACAATGACCCTGAACCCCCCCCCCAATGAATGTTGTTTTGAAGAAATTGGTAATTATGTTTCTGGATGATGGCATCATATAATGATTCTCAAATATTTTGTGGGTGAGGCCCCTACAAGTGGTAACAAAAAAGGGTGTATCACTGTGATTTCAAATGAAAAGAACATACTTATCACAACACACACTGTCACGGGCTGGAGAGTTTGTTTGGACTACAGAATGCAGAATGAATCTATAAAGATGGATCATTTCCCCTTAACATCATGAATCATATGATAAAGAGACTAGAGGGGCATGATATTTACTGCTTCTCAATGGCTATCCCGACTAGAATTAAATTTCCATTTCCCAAGAAGATCTAGAGAAGATCACATTTAAATTCCCCTACAGTACGATTTGTTACCAAAGGATACCATTTGGCTTATGCAATGCTCCTACCATCATCCAATGATGCATGTAGGATATGTTTCATGACATGGATGAATATATCTTGGAGGTTTTTATTGATGATTTTTACATTTATGGAAAACCATTCACCACTTGCTTGTTGCACCTTGAGATGGTCCTAGAAGGATCTTGGAACACTAACCTAGTTTTGAACTTAGAAATGTGTCATTTCATGGAGCATATAGGAATCATCCATGGATACAAAATTTCGGGGAAGGGGATATATGTGGACATGGTAATGATATATGTAATTTTTGCTGACATTCCAATCTGAGTTTCTTCAGAGCCATTTGTAGCATCTGGGGACATGCATTTTTCTACAGGAAGCTTGTCTGAGACTTCTCAAAGATAACTCTGCCCCTCACCATCCATATGACCAATGATTCTATTTTTTGGTTCGATGAGGCATTCCCCGCAGCTTTTGTGCACATGAAGCAGCACCTGGTTGAGCATACCATGTTGATTGCTCCCAACTAGGAGGAGAAATTTTAAGTGATGGGTGATGCCTGCGACTACATCATGGGGGAAATACTAGGCCATCTACATTACTTAATTTCTTGATGCATCTATTTTTCCATAAGGACAATAAATTCGGTACATTTGATCTAAACTACGACAAATATGGAGATTCTAGTAGTGGTGTTCTATTTGGAATGGTTTTGTTCTTATAAAGTTCTATACAAAGTCATTGTTTATACTAAACATACATAAATCATGTACAGATGATCAAGAACGATGTGAAGCCACAACTAATTTGATGTTAACTCCTATTGAATTTTACCTGGAGATCTATGTCAAGAAGGGGAGCGAGAATGTTGTTTCTAATCATCACTCCCACCTGGAGATGATGCATTTGGAGAAGGAGGAAGATCAAGATATCATGGAGGATTTCCCTGATGATTAACTATTTTCATTCTAAAAATAACCTTAGCCCTGGAATGCTAATATTGGTAATTATTTGGTAACCAGTTCCATCCACCTAGAACACTCCTTCCTGAATTGGAAGAGGATTCTCTCTTAATTCAATAGGTACTTATGGGAATATCCTCTAATATTCTGATCCTGTGGATATGGGGTGATCTGACACTGCATCCTGTAAACTAAAGTTCACAAAGTATTGGAATTCTATCACACCTCACCAGTTGGGGGACATCATCGGATAGAACATAATATAATAATGATCCTACAGTCTGTGTTTTTCTTTCAAACAATGAATAGATATTCCCAATCATTTTTTTACATTGTGATCATTGCCAAAGAACATGTAATGTGGGGAGAATATATGAGATTACCCGATAACCCATCATGTATGTCGATATCTTTGATATCTAGTTCAAATACTTGATGGGGCCATTACACCCATCATTAGGGAACATATACATCATGTTATGCATCGACTATGTCTCCATGTGGGTGGAATCCACTTAAAATCACATGACATGACCAAGGTCATCAAGCCAGTTTAAAATAAATATTTTTCCTAGGATTGATGAAACGCGTAGCTGATTTTCGCCTCTCAACAGGTGAAAGTTTCGATGCTCTTCTAATGTGTATAGCATCACTCAGGTCGAATACTCAATTATGATACTTTTTAAATAGTAAATTGTTTTTCATTGATTGTATTTTTACTAGGGGGTTTATTTTCAGAGCTTAATTGAAATGATTTATTGACTATAATTGAATTAAAAAGTTGATAAATCTTGTGGTGAGTTCATCATTAGGGATTTAAGCTTGTGATATCCTTGATATTTTCTTTATATTGCATTTAAGTTAACACCCACTTCACAAGATAACATTTATTGGAATTCCAAAATGTAAAGGCTTTAATCCAATCCTTAATATAACATTGAGTTCTAATCATTACCATTAATTGTTTATGGTAGTGTATTTATGGTTCCAATAATCGATGGAAACCACTTGTTAAACAAAATATGTCATTAATCCATGAAATTTTAAGTTCAACATACACAATGTTAAATTAACGAGTACTCATCGAGCAAATACTCTCAATCACTTAACATCCCTAAATTTTGGCTCACCCTAGTGAGATATTTACTCATCCATTTGGGAGTTTAATAATCTGGATATAATTATTATGATTATAAATTAAGAATAGAGGAAAAATAAAGTGATATTAAAAGAGTGGTGTGTCAAACAGACACTCGCGATCAATGATGTGAATTAAAATAAACGGACATTCAATTGAATGAGGAAGCAAAATAAGGGAAGGGGATTCAACTGTATTTAAAATATTTTAAGAAAATTAATATTAATCTATAGATTTTGGATGATATTAAGAAATATTGATGAAAAAATAGCATTAAAAATGAATTAAAAAACACAAACTTAAAAGATTACAAACGAAGAACAACACAAAAGTGAAAGGAAAAAAAGAGAGGAGGATGGGTATCTAAAGTAAAAACATTAGTATGGAAGGTCCTACCAAGCCTTTGGAAAGGATTTTTCATGCCAATTGATTATCCTCTCTTTTGAAATGCCATCCCTTTCGAAGGGGTGTAGGGGGATGTATTTATATCCCAAGGAAGTGGACTGTTTGCATTCCCAATCTGTCCTTCCACTTGGCACGTTGATTTTGACATCCAGACAGAAGAATCTAGAGATATCTCCTTCTTCAAAGTGGTAGATAATAATTTTGACCAACTTCTTGCAAAATTTGGAAAAATTTGGATTTATTTATCCATTGTTATGGTTGGCTGATTAAACAATTTTAATCTGTACATTTCAATCCAGTATTTTTTATGTCCAAAATGTGAAAGTGTTTTTGAATAGTATTATTCCATCCAACCTGAATGATTTATTCAAAAAAGCCTTACACCTATATCTCATATTTCACACTGAAAAATCTCATCTCCATTTGATGATTACATCATGAGATCTGTCATGAATAGTGTCCAGATTTTAATTCTTGGCAATAATGGTGGGCTGGAATTCAAATCTTCATTTGGCCCCTTGTTCTGATAGTTGGGCACTAAAATGTTTATCCATGATTCTTCTAGATATTCAATAACGCATGGTGTAGTTTCACAAAATATGGTCTTCGGGAGTGAGACCAGTAACTAAATCATCATGGCTAGTCCAGTTTCTTCAAAAATTCATTGGGTATTCTTGTGTGGTCTATATGAGCCTTAAAATGGAAGAATTGGCCCATTATTTCTTCTAATTATATGTGGGAAATTGAATAAGGAATCCTAAAAATTAATAACTGCACAATTTGAATAATTAGAGTGAGATTTCTAAAAAAATAGTAAACTGACTCAATTGGAATACAACTAAAAATGCTCAAAAATTATACTTAGTGTGAAAACATTAATATTTCACACATATTAAGCACATTTCATATAAAATCATTAAAGGTGGAATATTTTAAGTCATGAAAATATTAATAACATCAAATCCCCCACCCTTAGTCTTGTGCATGTCCACATGTGCAACAAATATAAAAACATAACAAAATCATTTTCACTCACCAACAAATATTAAAAGTTTTTATTCTCCAATCAGAGGAGGTTTAGAATATTTCACTCATCCATTTTGAATTCAACCACAAGTTGTTACATAAACAATGTTCCGAAACTAATTCATTTTTTCATGCTCAACTTTAGAAATGGAATATGTGGACACTTAATACTCACACATCTCATGATGTTAAAATTCATTTGTTGAGGTTCACTCTTTCACCAACCAAAAGTGAAAATCATAGAGTTTGAAAGAGATCCCAGCTTCCAATACCTATCCAAAGTGCACATGAATCTAGTGGTATTTTTAAGGGGTATTTATGTGGATATGGGATTTTATGAATATAATGTTCAAGAGGGAGAAGAAGAGGGGTAAAACACCAATATATAAAAAGCAATGCACAATTTTTTTTGTAATAAAACATGGAAGGAAATGAAAACACATATTTACAAGGAAATGATTGTGTGAAGAAAGACACGATAGAGGATGAAAATTTGATGGGTATGAGAAGATAAAATATTTACAAACCACAAAACTTCTCCCAATGACATGAGAATATAATGAAAGTGTTTATTTTCTTTTCTTTTTTAATTTTTTTTCGAATGTTGAACATGGAAAATATCTCACACTCATATCCCAACCCATGATTGATCTTCTCAAGACACTAATTGTAATAGTTATAAAAAGATCAAAGGTTGATTAAGAGTTATTTTTGACCTACCCAAGAAACAACCTAATAATTTTTTTTTGTTTTCTTTTGTTTTTGATTTTTTTGATTTTTTTTAAAATTTTTTTGGATTTTTTTTGAACACTTTTCAATAACATTTACAAAATTGAAAAAATGAATGTACATTACATTCCCCAAAACAGACAGAATGACAACCACTCCCCCACAATGAAATGGATGCTTTACCTCAAGCATATAATTACACAGTGAAATCAACAATGGGTACCCATAATGAAATCAATTCCCCCCACACATAAATTTCAAAAAATTATGCAATGAAAATCCATGATGATATTCGGTGGGAAAAGGTATTGGGCTTGTAATGTGGATATCAAAGAAAATGTTTTCATAGGCTCGAAGGGGCCTTCAAAAGGAGGATTAATTTAAGGGAAATGGGAAGATATTTGGATATTATGATTCTTGTGTGTTTCAAAAAATGCATCTATCATATTAATGCACACTAAAGTAGGAAATTAAGCTCGAATGTGCACAAACTCTAGACTCACAAATGGGGGTGAAGACACACATTTTGAAATGATGGCCATAGGGTTCCTTGGCATGAAAGAAAATGTTGTTCCTCACAGTTCGGGAAAAGTATTTTCCAAATCATAAAGTGAGCATTCAAAATTTGTTAATTTTAACACAAAATTATTTATCCAATGTCATGATGATAATACAAAAAAATTTAGATGAAACCGTGTCTGTTAACTCCCCAAAAAGGTTGGAAAATTTTCAATACTCGATCATGAGTAAGCATGACTCTTGATTTTTTTTTATTTTTTTATGTGATTGTTTTTATAGTTTTTCAGGTTTGTATTTTTGTTTTTTATAAAGATACACCCAAAAAAAAAGAGAAATTGAAAAAAAAAAGGTTTTTATAATGTAAGTGGTAAAAAAAATGAAAGAGATTGGAAGTATAAGAAAGACGTAAAGAGATGAAGAGATAGATATATAGTGTTAAAGGGAAAGAGGTTCCCCCTGGTTTGGATTTGGAGGGTCTCCATCTCCATCTAGTTGTAGGTCGACTGGAGAAGTTGGGGATCCATTGGAAGTCAATGATGATCCAGGATTTTGCGTCCCCTCATGGTGATGCTTTAACCTATGTCCATTAACTGTGAATGTCCTTTTGGAAGAGGGGTCTTGGAGTTGCACTGCACCAAATGGGAAAACATTAGTAATAACAAAAGGACCTTCCCAAAAATAATTAAGCTTACCTGGGTGAAGCCAAAATAGAGAATTAATGAGCATTACCTTTTCACCTTCGTTAAAAACCTTTCTCACGATGAGTTTATAATGGTGTGCCTTGGATTTTTCATTGTAGAGATTTGAATTGTCAAAAGAATCAAGTCGAAGCTCCTCCAGTTCAGTTAATTGCAATAGTATTTCTTCACTGGATTTTTCAAGATAAAAATTACATGTTTTCACTAGAAAAAATTACTAATGTTGTATTTCAACTAGAAAATGACATGCCTTACAAAAAACTAGCCTAAAAGGATAAATCCCAATCAGTGTTTTATAAGCATGTTCGGTAATCCCAAAGTGCTTCATTGAGTCTTTCAGGACAGTATTTTTTGGTGGGTTTTACATTTCTCTCAAGAACATTTTTCACATCTCTATTAGAAAGTTCAGCCATTCCATTTGTTTGGGGGTGATATACAGTTGAAGAGTTATGTACAACCCCATTCATTTTCAAAAGAGATTCCATGGTTCTATTACAGAAATTGGTTCCTAAGTCACTGAACAAGGAACGAGGCATGCCAAATCTATGGAAGATGTGAGTCATTATGAACTCACTAACAGTATGTGAATCATCCTTTCTAGTGGGATTGGCCTCGACTCACATAGAAACATAATCAACCGCAAGAAGGATATATGAGAATCCATTAGAATGGGTAAATGGTTCCATGAAATAGATTTCCCAAACATCAATGATTTCATAGAAAATTAATGGTTTTTGGGGCATTTCATTTCTCTTTGAAATTGGGCCCAAATTTTGGAAAGTGGGACGTGATTGAAAAAATACATGTGATTCCTTGAAGAGTGAATGCTTGTATAATCTTGAGTCTAGGACCTTTTGAGATTTCCTTTGTGGTCCAACGTAGAAACCTCTGGGAAGTGAGTGACAAAATTCAAAGATGGAGGAATGTTCATCTTTATCAACACATCTCCTAATTACCATGTCTGCTCCAATTTTACAAATTTTATTTTATTCCCAAAAATAGTATTTTGAATCACATTTAAACTTAAATTTTTGTTCTTTTGAAAAAATTTCAACAAAAACACCAAAAACCAAGTAATTTACAATTGGGTCATACCATGGTAACATTAGAGTGAGAGATGAAATGTGCTCAGTGGGGAATTTAGGATCAATGATTTCTGAATGAGAAGAATTAGAAATTCTATGCTATTGATCAGCCACATGATTTTCGTTTCCTGTTATATCTTTGATTTCAAGTTTAAACTGTTGTATCATTACGATCTATCTTATTATCCTCAGTTTGGAATCACTTTTTTCGAGTAACAAAGTTATAGCAGAATGGTTTGTGAATATGATGATTTTGGAACCTATGATATAGTGCCTAAATTTATCTAAGGCAAAAACCCATGCTAAAAGTTCTTAGTCATTGAAGGTGTAGTGATATTGAGTTTAATCCAATTTTTTTGAGGCATAATTGATGACATGAGGAATATTTTCTCATCCATTACCAAGAACATCCCCAACAGCTCCATCCGAAGCATCACACATAAACTCAATAGGTAACGACCAATCTGGGGGTTGGATTATCGGGGCAGATGGAAGTGCAGTTCTGAGTTCAACGAAGGATCTCTTGCAAACCTCATCAAAATGTAAAGGGACATCATTTTGGAGAAACCAAGCGAGTGGTAGGGAACTTTTACTGAAGATATGAATGAATCGCCGATATAAATCGACATGACCGATAAATGAAGGGATGTCTTGAACAGAAGTGGGTTGAGGAAGTGATTGGATCACTTCAGTTTTGGCAGGATCATCTTCAATGCCCTCTTTTGAAACTATGTGTCCTATAAAAATCCCATTTGCAACCATGAAGTGACATGTTTCAAATTTTATCACAAGGTTACACTTGACACACTTTTGAACGACTAGAGAGAGTGAATTCAAACAAGATTCAAATGACTCACCATAAATGGTGAAGTCATCCATGATTAGTTCCAAGTAGTGTTCAATGAATTCTAAAAATATACTCATCATACATCTCTGGAATTTCTCAAGAGCATTGAAAATGCCAAAAGGAATTTTTCAATATGCATATGTTCCAAAGGGGCATGTGAAAGTAGTCTTTTCTTGGTACTGAGGTGCAATTGGGATTTGGAAGTAGTCGGTGTATCCATAATGAATGAAATAGTGTGGAATTATGGCTAATATTTCCAGCATTTTATCAAGTAATTGAAGATGGTAGTGATATTTTCTTGTATCAACATTAAATTTCCTATAGTCGTTGCACACATTCCATTTTTTCTTCACTCGAGCTGTGACTACCTCTCAATGTTCATTTGTGACAACAGTTATCCCACCCTTCATAGGTACAACTTTAATTGGACTAACCCATTCACTATCAAAAATTGGATAGATAATACCATCTTGAAGAAGCTTGGTGATCTCTCCCCTAACTACATCAAGTATGAGTGGATTGAGTCATCTTTGTGGTTGTCTAATTGGTTTGGATGACTCCTAATGATGGATGAGATGCATGCAACGGGTAGGGTTGATTCTTCGTATGTCAAAAATGGTCAAACCTATGGGTTTTTGTTTTCCTGTAACACCTGAACGATTTTGGACTCTTCAGTTTCAGTAAGTGATGTAGAGATAAGGATAGGATATGAGTGATCATGGAAAAGTAATGCATATTTTAGGTGTTGAGGAAGAGGTATTACATCAGACTCATTTTCATTTTTAGGTAAGATAACATAGTAATGGAATAAGGGGCATTAGTTGATTTAGATTCGTTTTCCTTAATATTGTCCAAGGTGTAGCAGTAGAGATTATAGATGATGTGGGATTCAAGAGAGTTTTCAAGATCCCCTAGATTGATAGATTCTATGAATGAAAGGTCTACATTAACATCACAATTTATGAATTTGTTAATCATGGTGATGATTTCACAAGATCCTTTGGCAATAGAACATGAAGAACATGGTTGATTGGGGTTCGATTGAATCTTAGAAGTGTCCTCAAAAGCATGGATTGAGAATGTGGAGTGATCTTCAAATAGGTATCACATGGCTTGGAAAATGATGAACTTGACCAGTTGGTCACTGAATTCCATGGATATGAAGCCTGAATGGACATCAATCATGGTTCTCGCTTTCATGAGGATATGTCTTCCTAGAATTAGGGGATATCGAGAAGAGTTTGTCTCGCCTTCCATGTCAATGAAATAAAAATCTACAGGTTCTATATGATCATTGACTCGGACAAGGACATCCTCAAATATTCCCTTAGGATTGGTTGTGCTTCGATAGGCTAACTGAATGAAAACACTAGTTTGATGTAAGGGACCTAGACCAAGGTTGGAGAGAATAGATTTGGGAATGACATTTATTGAGGCTCCTAGGTATATGAGTGCATCATCAAAGTTGGAAATTCTAATATGTCATGGAACCGTAAAGGTCTCTGGATCATTTCACTTAATGGGTATGGACTTTTGGCTAGAAACATTTTAGAAGGTCCATGTTGCAACTTATGGGTACAAAACTCCTTGAGAAACTTGGCATACTTAGGAATTTGTTTTATGGCATCTAAGAGGGAAATGTTGAGATCAACATGTATGAACATGTCAAGCATTTCAAGATCAGGTTCAAAGGACTTCGTTGGCTTAGAAATGGCTTGAGGAAAAAGAACTGGGTTCCGATGTGGAATAGAAGGAGGTGAGGGAATGAATTCAGGTTCCTTTTCAAGTTTCTTTTACTTTTTATTTTCTAGTTCAAAATTAAAAGGTAGTTTAAATGACTTATCATGAGGTTTAGAAATTTTCTTTCCTGATCAATGTGAAATTGCACATACATTAACATTGGGGTGGGTAATAGTTGAGATGGGAGTTGGGAAGAATTGGATGGTTTCTTCTGACTAAGGTGGGATGCAAGTTGACCAATTTGGGTTTCAATGTTCTTGAGGCTTGAACCGGTGAAGGAGGCAGAATTTTCCACAGCACATTCCCATGGTTTCTTGGATGAATAGGCTCCCATCGGATTGGGATTACCTAGATTTAGGTTCTTAGTAAAGCGATTGTATTGGTTTTGGATATCGGAAGGCTCACTAGGATAATGGAATCCAGGAGGAGGATTGCTCCATTGAGGCTAAAGAATAAAAGGATAAGGGTATTGGATGTTCCCAACAACTAGACCATATTGATACTGGTTTGTGTTTTGATGAGTGAATTGAGGGGTATGAGATATGGGATTACCATACCTAAGGCCATGGTTATAAGAAGATGACAAGGGCTGAAACTGATGTTGGATGATGTTTCTAACAAACTGACCAAAAAGTTGAGGCTTGGTGTTCCACTAAGAAGATGTTGCATTGAGCTCCGTTGGTCCGGATGAATCAGATTGATCCTCTAGAAGTTGTGGACATGTTTCTGTTGGATGAGATGAAGAGTTGAATATTCCACAGTTTTTGACAGGTCTAGGAAACATTGATTGTGGAGAAGTTGAGGTTGGGGATTTGGTATCCACAGCTAGTTGTCGCACAAGACTAGTAAGTTCACTCATACACATGGTCATCGTGTTCGGCTAAATTGATTGACTATATTGGGCATGTTTCACTTGAGCACGGGGTGGACTATGGAATTTTTGTGTGTTTGCAGCCATGTTACTTATGAGATCTCTTACAGCTGCAACAGTTTTATCAACAAAAGCACCGCCACTTGAGTCATCAATGACTATTCTCTCCATAGCAAATAACACCTCATAGAAGTATTGGGTCAAGATTTGATCATTGATTTGGTGACGTGGGCAGGTTGCAACAATATTTTTGAACCTCTCCCAGTATTCATGGAGTGATTCACATGGGAACTGACGAATACCACTTATTTCCTTTTGGATAGAAGCAGTACGAGAAGTAGGAATGAATTTCTCTAAGAAGATTCGCTTCATGTCATTCCATGTGGTTATGGAACTAGGAGGAAGGTAGTAGAAAAATGACATAGTTGATTATTCTAGGGATAAATGGAATACACAGAGTTTTATTTGTCCCTCTAAAACCCCTTGAGGCTTCATGGTAGAGAACAATACATTGAACTCTTTAAGGTGGAGATGTGGATTCTCACCGGCTAGCCCGTGGAAATGAGGAAGAAGATGAATGAAACCTGATTTAAGTTCAAAGTCAGCTTATATGTTTAGATATTGAGTAATAAGAGGTCATTTATTCATACATGGGCAATGAGTTCTTTAAGTGTTTGTTCCCTAGGATTGGCCATATCTAATTCAATTGGTTGGACAAGGACTGGTTCCTGATTTATTTGATTATCTCATATGTTCCTTATAAGGTGGCGAATTGTTCACTCAATTTTATGGTCAAACAAATCTTCGGGATTGTTTGGGAGGCTACAAGGCATTTAGAAATATTTTGAAGAAATGTGACGACTGTTTTTTTCAGTTTATTATTTTTATTAGAAAGTAGTGTTTTTTTTTTATTTTTTAAAAAATGTTTTTTTTTACAAAAACCAGAAACAAATGACTACATAAAGCACCATCCAAAAGAACAGCGCCATTTGAAACGCACAGCCGATTGTCTCCTATCGACCGGTCAAAGTTCCGATTCTCTGCTAATGTGTGTAGAAGCACTCAGGTCAAATCCTTGAGGATGATACTTTTTAAATAGTAAAAAAGATTTTAGTTGATTGTATTTTGATTAGACAGGTTTGTTTTCATAGCATAATTGAAATGATTGAATTAATATAATTTATTTAACAAATTGGTAATGATTGTGGTGAGTTCATCATTAGGGTGTTAATCTTGTGATATCCTTGAGCGTTGCATTATATTTCATTTAAATTAACACCCACTTAACAAGATAATGTTTATCAGAATTCCTAAGTGTTGAGGCATAAATCGAAGCCTTAACATAACTTAGTGTTCTGATCATTACCATTAATTGGTTATTTTATCATATTTATTGTTCCAATAATCTATGGAAACCACATGTAAAACAAAATATGTCATTAATACCTGACATGTTAATTCCAACATACACAATGTTAAATTAACGAATACTCATCGAGAAAATACTCTCAATCACTTAACATTCCTAAATTTTGACTCACCCCAATGATAGATTTACTCAAACATTTTGATGTTTATAAATTCGGTAATAATGATTATGATTATAAATTGAGATTAGAAGAAAAAGAAATGGATAAGAAAAGAGTGGTGCGTTGAACACACACACACGAACAATGATGAGAATTAAATAAATTGACTTTCAAATGAATGAGAAAGAAAAATAAGGGAAGGGTATTCAACTGTATTTAAAATATTTTAAGAAAATAAATATTAATCTACAGTAGGTGGATGAGAATAAGTGATATTGAAGAAGAAACATGCATTAAAACAGAATTACAAATTAGAAACTTACAGGATTACAAACGAAAAATAACACAAAAGTGAAAGGAAACAATGAGAGGAGGAAGGGTATCTCAAGTGAAAACATGAGTATGGAAGGTCCTCCCAAGTTTTTGGCAATGGTTTGGTCATTACAATTGATGCTCCTCTCTTTTGAAATTCCATCCCTTTTGAAGGAGTGGAGGGGGATGTATTTATACCCCAAGGAAGTGCACTGTTTGTATTCCCAATCTGTCCCTCCACATGGCCGAACGATTTGGACATTCAGAAAGCGTAATCTAGAGATATCTCATTCATAAAAGTTGTAAATAATAATTTTTTCTGACTACTCTCAACTTTCGGAGGTATTTTGACCTATGTATCCATTTTTAGGTCCAGCTGATTAGCCAATTTTAATATGTCCATTTCAACCAGTCTTTTTCAAGTCCAAAATGTGAAAGGGTTTTTGAATAGGAAGATGCTTCCCAAACCAAATGATTTACCCAAAAATGTCTCCCACCTATATACCATATTTCACACTGGAAAATATCATCTCTATTTTATTATTAAATCATGACAGATGTCATGAATAGTTCACAGATTTAAATTCTCGGCCAGAATGGTGGGCTGGACTTCAAATAATCATTTGGGCCCCTTGTTCTTAGAGTTGGCCACTAATTTTTTAACTGATGCTTCTTTTGAATAATCACGAACCGATGGTGGAGTTTAACAAAATATGATCTTCTATAGGGAGACCAGTAACTCAATCATCATGGTTGGTCCATTTTCTTCACGAATTCTTTGGGTCATCTTGTGTGGTCCATATGAACCTTCAAATTGAAGAATTGGCCCATGATTCCTTTTAATGATATTTGAGAAATTGTATAAGTAATCATAAAAACTATGAACCAAACTATTTAAATTAGTATGGTGAGAGTTCTAAATAAAATAGTAAACTAACTCAATTGGACTACTTCTACAAATTCTCAAAAATTATACTTAGTATTAGAACATTAATATTTCACAAAAATTGTGTACATTTCCTATAAAATCATTAAAGGTGGTATATAATAAGTCATGAAAATATCAATAACATCAATTGAGATTCCCCATGTACTGATCAGCGATAGAGGGACCCAGTTCGACAAAATGTTGATGAAAGGAGTACAGTTGATGTATGTAGTGAAGCATCAAAGGGGGAATCCATATAATCCCAAGTCCACTAGACAAGTGTAGTACTCCCACCACGAGAACAAGCAGTTTATATAGAAAATAGTGAACACTTCAAGTAATGGTTGGTCCATGAAGCTAGAGGAATCTTTGTGGGAATATCATACCACCTTCATGAATCCACTGGGGATGTCCTCGTTCAGCCTCATCTATGGAAAGCCATTGCACATTCTTGTAGAGGTGGAGCACAAAGCTTACTAAGCCATCAAAGCCCTGAATTTTGATTAGAAGGAATCTTAAGTGTAGAATATGTTCTAACTATCGAAACAAGATGAAATATGATGGGATGCATATGAGAATACAAATAAGAACAATGAGATGTGGAGACAAATCCAAGACCAGATGATTTTTGAAAATCATTCCAACCCGGTGATCTGGTACTCTTTTGTAACTCCCATATTCTATTATTTCCATGAATGTTAAGGTCAAGATGGTTTGGAATATTTAGAGTCATATGAGTATTCCATCATGGTGTGGTGGAAACTGCTAGGAAGAATGTTCAACCCTTCAAGGTGAATGGTCAGTGGCTGATGACATATCATCACATGGAAGACATGGTGGGAACACTCTCCAGCATGAATATTGGGTTAGCAGATGTAAGTCAATCGTGCCAATGATGTAAAACAAAGGCACTATCTGTGATGAACCCTGAAGACTACACAATGTGTACTACTGGTATAAACGGAGACCAATTTTTAAGTTTGTGTGTTAATTAAACTAGTTATATGAATATATATTAATTTAGTCAATAAACAGCAATGAATCCCCCACCGTTGGGAATTAAACTGGAATGTATTTGAGCCACCCATAGTTTGAGTCTCTCCTCACTCACCATCAGTGTATGATTCAAACATTTTTTACCTGTGTGTTAGTAAATAGTGTGTGTGTATTTTTAGTATTCCATATATGATTGTTGTAAAACCATAAAAACCCCTTCTGGGAATGGGTCAGCATGTAGGGTCTTCGGTCACAGATCCAACAGACCTAGGTCTAAACCCTGTAACCCGCCTAGTTCCATAATTTTTCACATTAATAAAACCTCACGATAGGATTTCCAATACACGTCGTGTGACTTATGTTATAATTAAATGTTATAAGGTTTTTTAAAATAATAATCTACATGTGGATGATGTATGCTCATTGCAGATTTCTAATCCCTGAGTTTGAATGATGTGGGATCAAACCCGTCTAATCTCTCTACTTCATCCCCGTATCTATAATATTTAAAACCTAACATAGTGCATTATCTTCATTCAGTGTAGATCTGCATTAATGCTTTACATATTAATTTTTCTTACATATGTGCAACACAACATCATTTACTCTAGTGGATAAGGGCTTGCATTTGGATCAGTTGATTGACATTTTGTATCGTGCCACATGCACCAGACTAAATGTTGTAGTTCCCTTTTTTAAATTTTAGAACCCTCGACATGTTTTACATTGATACATTTATTGTATAGGTTTATCTTCCATAAATAATATTTATAAATATTCCTTTTATATATTTTGTAATTAGTAAAAATAATTAGTATATTGATTACTATAATTATTATTATATTTATATATATATGTTTCAACAAAAAGAGAGTAGTACTACACAGCGTGTCTGTTAGAGTACATGCCATGTACTCTGGCTATAAAAGTTAGGATCCCTACACTACCACACCCACTGTCGCGTAGACCCCCCCATTGTATTATTCTACCAAAATCAGCACAATCATTGATCATAGAATCCTCATTTTCAATCCCTTCTATCATTTAATTACTTCCTCATTTAATTCATCTATCAAGGTACACTATTTTCACCCATTTTTTCATGATTATTGTTGCTTTTAGGGTGTTTTTGGGATTGGCCACCCAATCTGCTGAAACCTGTAGTAACAAGGCAAAAAATAAAGAACACATGCCATGTAATTTTGTACACGACCACACACTGGACCATTAAAATTTGAAACTACATGGTGTGTCCATTTGGTACACACCATGTACCATCCAGAATCATTTCCAGGAACCTCATTCACATGGCCACACAATCCATGTTTACACTCACGATGTGTATGCCAGGTACATGATGTGTATCTAATTTCAATGGTCCATCATGTGTCAGCACTCCACACGGCCTTATGAACAATGTTCTTACACACTTCGTGTGGCCTTATGGCATAGATTTTACCACGATGAATGGCCCTACTTGAGACAACCCATGTCAATTCCCCAATATGACCCAAAACATATGTCCAGCAAAACTCTGTGTCGTACCTTCATAAGGCGTGTACTTCATTATTGTCTCTAATAAGACAACGAATTTTTCTTTGAACCACACGACCAAGAACCCATTGGAACATACTGAAACTATCTTTGGACTACATACCGTGTACCCTTCCTTGGCCAGTGACAATCCCACTTAGTGTGTCTATCTAGAGAACACGAGATGTGAACCCTCATACCCTACCCACCGTGTACTCTGTGATTAAATGCCATGTACATTATATTTTTATGTATTCTCCCATGTTCTCTTTCATTTTCTTTTCTTTTTCTTTTTTTCCATTATTTTTTAGGTTATGGAGGATAGATTTCAGGCACGTGGGAATAGGCCCACCTCCTCTACTAATTACGAGTGGGCCAATATTCACCTGATACGACTCCAGCCCATGATGTCATCATCCCTGGACATCCTAGAGTACTAGAATCCTCTGTTGTCCATGTTTCCACCACTCAACGCCCCAATAGTGGCTGCTACTACAGCTGCACCTCCAACACCCCACACAGAGCCTCTGTGCACCACCATTTCTCCACCACTATCTTCCACAACTCATGAGAACTTTTAGGTTTTAGTTAATCCCTCACCAGTCGCGATGTCCATTGGACATTCAGCTACTATGGTCGGCCTACCACCATAGACAGACCATACTACATACCTCTGTAGGATGGCCTGTGCTTGTTCCCCAATCAATTCCTGGTGTTTCCAGTCCCAGAACTGGTGCATGACCATATCAAGTGCTTCCCTTGCCGCATTAACTAGTTGAGTAGTCATTATCATGACAGCAACGTGCATCAGTAGCTGGGTATCTGGGGGATGTTGGAGGAGCTCCTCAGTCACACATTGTTACTCACGATCATTCATATCATATCGCCTATTTTCAGATATTTATTTTTTTAGTCAGCTGCATCCTTTGAGTTCTAGGGGCCTGAGTACTGGGAGATGCCCAGTGACAATGTCCCATTGCTCTAATTTCTACTAGGCAGTCGAACTTTTTCCAATTCCATGCCTGATTTTCTCCAAGGGTGTGGATTCTATCCCCATCCATTCACCTAACCTCTTGTATCCACCCTGACCCACACTGAGTCTTCTACGTTCATAACCATGTGGCTGGATATTTATGGGTCCGACCACCACTACACACCCACTTTCCAAATGAGTACCCTCATAATTGACCCTATCCTCTGCTTCACCCACAGGTGCTTTAGCGCTATCTTGTTTCCCCACCATGAGGAAATTTGTTTTATGATATGCCATAACATGGAGGTCCATACCCGTGTCATCTGGAAAAACCACATGGATGTCCCTTACATTTCCGCCTATTACTTCAATGTTTTTTTCACATAAAATCAGGAAAACATGAACAGTGGGTTCTATGCCACCCATCTTTTCCACCACCTTAGCATTTTTGAGCATTCACTTCCCCACAACCGATTAGGCTTGCCCATGAAGATGAAATTTCCCATGCTTATTCTCATGGTATTGGTCTGGCAGAAGGGGAACTAATGTCCTTGCCCATGCCACACCACCACCCCCTACCAACCCTCATTCCCCCAAGGATGCAACAACGCCTCCATCCTCACCCAATACAACTTACTCACCCATTACTACTTCCTTTCCCATTCCTCATTTGGGATATTCACCTACCCCTTCACCATCTGCACCCCCGGATGACCACCCCATAACCATCCCCCTAGTCGAGGTAGACCACCTCATGGATCTTCTGGAGCATCAACAAGTTGTTTTCCTTCTGCAGACGATTACATATATACAACACATAGACCACATTGAGTGGATTATGGAGCTACTTCTACAAAATCATGGGATTCCAATTCCACTAGATGGTACCTCCAATTCCACGCCTCCAGATTCAACCATACACCCTTCTAATATTTTCAAGGCCACAGTCACCATCCACATCTTTACTACAGGTACCGAACCACCTCTTCTTGTAGAGCTAGCCATCACAGATGGCCCTTAAGAGCATCACTACCACTGGTTGAGGGCTCTATTCCTCCAACAACTACAACTATTGATTCCTCCCATCCAATACTAAACACTACCTCTCCAAGGGATACATTGTGACTGTGAGAGTTGATTTTTCTTATATATATATATATGTTGTCCATTTGTATGTTGTGATGATGTGCTTGCTTGCTATTTTTTCCATCGACAGTCACAGGTACACTGGAGTGACTTTTTGACGTATCAAAATCACACCACAGTTTTTTTATTTGGTTATAGGAGATAATTCTATCAATTTTCATAATTTTTAATTTTCCTTGTCATTCCTCCCCTCTCCAATTCCTTTTCATGTCTACATCCTCTTTTTCACCAGATTAGTTCACATGGTAAACCATGTGCAGTATTAGGTGTGGGGGAGAGTCTCTCGACAACCTTAGTATTTTCCCTCATCGTAATCTAGGGGACATCATTATTATAAGATATATTTGAAAACAAGATTAAATTTTGGGTATTCATATATATAAATTATAAATCGATAAGTATGAAATTTTTAAAGGTTTCCTCATTATTTTAGTTCTTATGGGTTTTAAAATTGATGACTATATAAATTAAATTGAAACTTGTAATCCCTGTCTAATTACATTTATTAGGTTAATTATTTACATGCATGTCATGACCTTGTTGTATCATAATTCTATTCCCACTCTTTAGAGGTATTGTAATCCCTTCTCCATATACATTCTATTACCCTCTTTCTTGGGAGACTCTTAGGATATATATGACTATTAGAATTTAAACATTTTCTTCTTGAAACATGAATACTTTTGGAATTACATTAAAATGAATGAGGCATTATATTGTATCAATCCCTTTTATCATGAGACCTACCCAAGATCTGATCTTCCTAAAGCTCTTATAAACCATGAAAAACCATGATATATGGCACATTACTAGCCTATTGGCCTTACTACCCTAATTCTTTTTAACTTTTCATGATTATTCACTTGATCTTTAGAGAGGGAATTGGATGTACATGGAACATTTTTTTGATTAGTCATGAAATTAAGTGTGGGGGGTGTCTCCTGTTCATTATGGGCAGAGAGGGTTCCAAACACTTATTTGTGGGAATCCTAAGTAGTCCCCTCAGGTAAAAAAACAAAGAATAGACAAAAAAGTGAAAAAATGATAATTAAAAGGGGGCTATATACTAATTGGATGGTTTTTGTACCCTACCTGAATAAGGGAGATGATGGTGATGAGAGAATTTCACAGAGAATGTTGAAGATACTTTTACATTTATCTTTATTTTGAATATCATGAATTGTTATTTAAAAAATATAAACTCCATTTTCAATCATTAAGGTTTATTTTTCACATCTTTACCAATCAAACCTTATCCATAGAGACATCTAAAACTTATTTAAATGCCCGAAAGATTTTTCTAATTCTTCATTCTGATGTAGAGAATGATATTTTTGAAAACATATCGATAGAGTGTATATACAAAAAATTGAGAATTGCATTGATTTAAAAAAATTTGAGTGTTGAGTGTGTAATTTACTGGTGAGATAGATCATCAAGTGGAATTTTTATTTTAGAATTGTTGAAAAATTTGTTTAAAAGGGGATGAAAGTAGTTATATGAATTATATTTGATGCAAGATTAAAAATTCTTTTGAATTGAATCAGTTTTGTACCTATATATAATTTTCTCCTTTGATTGTATCATTTACACTTTTGATTAATTGAATGCCTTCCTTTTAAAATATTTACTCGTTTAATGAGATGTTGAGAATTCATTGAGTGTATGAAAAAGACTACGTGTTGGGTTGTTTGATACACCAGATATGTTTATACTTTTCCACATATATTTTGGAGTATAAGAAAATATTTTCAGTAAATTCCTACTAATAAGTAGAAAAATATATTGATATTTGTGATCATGTTTATTTTAATGTTTTTTATTAGAACAAACACACAAACCGGGAGATATATAAGAAATATTCCCAAGTACATAGAGTGTACATACCTACAAGAAATGTACCTTCAGACTCAATCATAAATTGACCAGATGACTAAACTCCCAAGTCTATAGAACAGAGACGACATGTTGTGTGTGACGTACCTACACATTGTGTACATGATTTTATATTAATTTGGTTTCATTTTCTAGAGACTACACACCATGTGAGGGAGATCCACACGCACTGTATCCTCCACAAACTGGTCATCAAAACTGCGGAAGTCATGGGTTGTGCAGCTGGCCACCTACTGGAGAAAAACTGTAACATTAGCGTGTTGACAATACTACACGACATGTACTATTTATACACATCGTGTACTTTCATTTTCTATAAATAGAGTTCTTGGCCTCTAGTTTTGGGGGCCAATATTCAATATTCAAAGGAGGGTGGTTCTGCTTCTCTGCTGTCATGCTACCATTGATCCGCTACTCCTCCATTTCACCATTCAACAAAAGAATTCACCTCTCCTCAATGATTCTACGATGACCAAAACTTCTATCGAGAGTTCTATTTTTATTTTTCTATCATGGGGTACTAAACAAACCATGTGTTGGGGAAGTGGATGATGAAATTGTGTTGTAATTTGGATAAATTGTTTTGAATGCGAGTGTTCTATTTAATTCTTCTTCATTCATTTATTTTTATCACTGAAAATTATGAGCCAGACCAAGGGAATAATTTTCAGGGACTCAAAGGTAGAAAAATGATGAATAACATCACAATCATTGGAAGTATTCATCGACTCACAAATGAAAAGATCTAAATAATGAATTGTGAAACCCTGGCCATCGAACCAAGGAGTCAGTTTCTTCAGTTTCAGACATAGATTACTGGACCATGGGAAGCTTGTCTCAATTTAAATCCTTTATTGTTGGGTTATATTGAATAACACAACATAATAATACGTTTGTATGACCTCCATAATCATCATAGCCATAACACACCCATTTTCCATTCAACCACATTAAACACCACATTTTTTATTTAACTTTAAACATTAATTATTACTTTTGTAATCAAAACTATTGTCATAATCAAAAATAGAAATGCCACTCTAAATTTAGAATCCTTCACCTAGTTATTTACAATGGAAATAGAATTCAATAACTCATCTGTTCCCTGCGGATTGACCCCGCACATACGCTATAATGGCTTAAGAGTGGGTAATATCATTTCGGGACACAAATTACATACCTTAGTTGAAATGACTAACTAATGTGATTTCATGATATGTGAAGTAAAATCGATGGGAAATGTGGGGTCTAAATAGGGTGTATCTGTTGATCATGTAATGGTGAAGGCTATTATGATGTGGGAGAAAGGACGAAATGTCATTGAGATCCAGATCCTCTTTGGCATAGTCTGATAATATTGAAGGTTCGTGATGGACTTGTGAAATTTTAATTCTCTAATGATTACTCTGACATAGATGTAGGTGATGTTTAATCGGATAATAAATGTCAGAGTACTTTTTCTATGAAAAATAAATTATTGACTACTAGGTCAGTGTTAACTCCTCCAGCACCTAGGCAGTGCTATGTTGTCTTTTATAATGCATCAGTTTAAGGATTAGGTTTCATCCTTATGTCAAGTGATCATGTTGTTGCATATAGATCTTGTCAACATAGGCAACATAAGAAGAATTATCCTACCCATGAACTCGAACTTATATCTATGGTGCATGTGCATAAGAGTTGGTGGAACTACTTTTTGGAGATAGGATTATGATGTATTTAGTCCAAAAATTCCTGACATATAACTTCTCCTAAAATATTTGAATCTTAGGAAGAGGCGTTGGATGTAGTCCCTATAGTCTTTCAACATTGACATCACATAAAACCTGGGGAAAGGGAATGTCGTTTCTAATTCTTTGAGTAAAAATCCTCAATCCCATGAAGCGAAAGTAACATCATTAGAGTGTAAATTGATGGATCTTTTTTTGCATAGTCGCATATTAGAGTTTAGGAGGAAGGGGATAATGTTTCTTTAGATAGTATTAAATTGACCTATTATCTTCTCAAATATATTTTCCAAGACCAAAATATTAATTATGAGATCTGTAGAATTATAGAATGCCTTTTCGGTGGGGAATATTTTTCCCTTTGGTCATTCTCAAAAGAGGTTATTCTATGAAATTGAAACCCCTTCGTTGTGTTTTTATCAACATGGAAGGCTGTGATGGGAGATTTTCATAGTATTCAGTGGGTTTTGAAACTATGAACCGCAAAAATATTCAATGAATTGAGGTGAATGTTCTAGAATTGGGGAATGACAAGGAACATTACTGAGTTGGTCTCCAATTCTTATACATGCCAACAAGTTACATACATGAACCATAATCCTTCGACATTTCTTCAACCAATTTCAGTTCATACATAAAAGTGGGATGACATATCTATGTACTTTTTGGTAAGGATTCTCTATACCTAGAGAATGAAGAATGTGATATTGGTTGTAATCGACAGCATGACCATGTCATCTCACTTTATAAACATTCATGAAGCGCCCAAATTTGGGGATTTTGGCGATTTCCATGTGAAATATATTATTTGTTTTCATGGAGTTCAATATTATATTGTCTTTGATATGAATCCTTTGTTTAATAATTTCTTTATTGAGAGGCCCTCAAGAGGCCTTGCGATTTTTGGTTCATTTGAGCAAGGCCTACCATCACCAATAGGATGGTTAGATAGAAAGAGAAATACACATTCTTGAGGATTTTCTTCGCATATTTTTCCCTAACATTGGGGTGACTTGGATTCATATCATGGGGATGGTTGAGTTCTATTATCACAATAGTTATGTCACAACCCATCCTCTCGGTCCATTCTGTGACTATCCCAAGACCGCCTCCCATACGTCAGGGGCTTGTAACTAGCACCAAAGGCGAATCCCTGATAAAAAGGGATGGCATTCCCTTTTAACCAGTAACACACACACGGTCTGAACACAAGCTGTACAGGAAAAAGTTACTAAAAAAAGAAAAGTATGGTGTGAGGAATGTAAGTGGGCCAATATACAAACCCAACTGAACAAAAAGTACAAGTACAAGTAAAAAAGGGAATACAGATCCTAAATCGTCTGCCTGGAAATCCAACATGAAGGGTAGGTATAGAACTGGATCAACTCGTCCCAGCGGTACGTCCCATCTAGTCCAACTCCAAGCAGTCTCCCATCCGTCACCCTCAGCCTCGACCACTACTGTCTGTCATCTGCACAGAACACAACAAGGTACAGGTGATGCCCGTGTAGGGGTGAGTATAACAATACTCAATAGGGGTCCCCGAGATCCCCGATGGTCTCCCAAAATCCCCAAATGATAAACCAAAGTAGAAAGATACAATCACAAATTATCAACAAACCCTACTTAGCTCACACAGTTATTAAAGTCAATCACTGAAATGATAATGGTTGAAAGACATGACTCAGCCCACACAGGTACACATCGTTCGTATAGTGATAGAGATGAATAGATGTAGTTAATGATTCATCTATGTTGTCAGACCCATATAGGATACATGACCATCTAACCTATCTGATCCACACCAGATACAATACCAGCTACTCCGTCGGACCCACACAGGATACGAGAACAGAATTTTGAACTGTCAGACCCACATAGGATACTGGTAAAGTTGCAATATCGTCGATCCCATAAAGGATTCTGGTACAAAATTCATTGTTGTCAAATCCATGGAGGATTCCAGCACAAAATTCATCATTGTATAACACACATAGGATTCCAGTAAAGTAGTCGTCGTAGCCAGCTCTAGGGTTCCCGCACACAGCACACTCGATTTCGGGAGGGCCCTCTAATCGAGTAATGATTAGATACATAAACAATATTGATGTCCTGAGTTGATGTATCCCAAATTTCCAACTCATTAATAGGCACCCAACTCAACAGACTTCACGTCAATCGGACGCCTGGTCTAAGATGTATTGGCATTTCCGTTTGTGGGGCCTGGTTGTATTTACGCTCGATCCAAACTCGGACATTTTCCAAATTTGTAAAAAAAAACACACTTAGAGTATCATAAAAGGACTACCTCATTGCGAGGGTCCCAGTGCCGCATATGGAACATCGTTCGGACCCATGGTCTTGGAGATATTCACATTTAGGCCAAGTCAGGCCAGGCCCGTCAATCCCAGTGGTCTGGCGGGCCTGCCCAACCCGGATGGGGGGTCGGCCCGGCCCGGTGGGGCGTGGCCCACCAGCGGACCCAGCCCGCACTGCAGGCTGGTTCAGTTCGCCCTGCTACACGAAGAGGCACCGCCTCTCCCTGCCGGGCCGGCCGTAGCCAGCTGGTTCTGCCCAGTGCACGCGGCCCGCATAGTGGGCCACGGTTCTCCTCCGCGTGGCGCCTTCGGGCACCGCGATCCACCAGCCCGTCCAACAGGCGGCCGAGCAGTTCACTCAGTAGAGCGGCCCACGATTTCGGGTTGCGGTCCTCCTCCACGTGGTGCCATTGGGCCCCGTGGTTCTTCAGCCCGGCCGGCAGGAGGTGACCTGGATTGGTTTGGCAGAGTGGCCCACGGACGGGGGCTGCGTCTTCCACCTCCACATGGCCGGCATGACAGCGATAGTCCTCCACTGCCGCGGCCCTGCCCAGACACAGCCTTCAGCTCTATAGCGCGACATGACGATGCTGCACATCTTCATCCGCCGTGGCCCTCCCTACCATGATTCATCTTCTATCCTCTGTGGTCCTCCTAGCAGAGGTTATTATCTGGCGCGGTGCGACGACAACGCTCCCTTTCGGCTCCTCCTTCAACCTCATAAAATGGAAGTAACAAAGGGTAGTTTCGGGTCGTGTTTGTGTGGCCTAAACCCACCAAGTCATATAATATCAATCGGATCCTCATTCCACCTATTAACGATGTAAAACGAAGGGTAGAATCAAACATTAATGTAACCCATTCCTCGATTCAAGGTACTTTGTCGAAGTCGTGAAAGACGGACGCCATTCCATAAATGTCGGAGGGAATGATGTTGTTGTTGGTGGATTTCGTTGTGGGCGGCGTCTACTCCTTTAATGTGAAAGGAGGTCGTTGAAGATGTTCTCTGTGTTCTTCGGAGACGTGAAGCGTTCTTCGTTGGAATAGGTTGTTCTTCCAAGAGTTCTCCCAAGCTCTCCAGAGAATAAACGCCAAGACAAAATAAAAATAAATCCTCCCTATCATTTTTATATTTCCATGGATTTCAAATGAATTCAAAATAATTCATAACACTACCAATTAATTAATTAATTTTGGTAGTTCAGTTAATTAATTAATGGTGTTAGCACATTAAAAAGAGGAGGTGGATGGTGGAGAGTTTTAAAAATTAAAAATGGATAGTTGGAAGTTTAAGAGACTCCCTTAATTAAAATAGAGTTACATGGGGGGTTTAAGGGGAGTTTAAACTAGTGAGACCCACCCCTAGTAATATCCTCCCATGGGAGGTTAGGGTGTGGTGGCCCCCACCCATAACCACCTCTTAGCGACATTAACCACCTTTCAAATAAAAACATGTTTCACACACATTTTTATTTAATTTTCAATTTTAATTAGAAACTCTAATTTATAAGTTCCATTCACGTTGAAACGCAACTACAGTAAAGGCCTCCTTATGTGAATACTGGAACTACGAGTTCAACGGTGCCCTCATATTTCAATTCCAAGCAACAGTTCAAAAGATATAAAATCCCGCACGTATGTTTGCGGAATGTACCCGAACAAAACATTAAAAATTGATTCCGGGGACACTGGGCCTCAGAATCAGGCGCTGTTTGAAACCACGGACTTGTAAAATTCCCGTGTATTCAAGAAGAACATTTCTACAGGATTTCCTAGTCTTTAAAAGTTACCAGTCCACATTCAGAATGGAACCTCTTGAGGCCATGTATGGACAGCCTTGTAAATCACTATTGTCATGGTCAAATGATGGTGAAAGATAATTGTTTGGAACAAGATTATTGTTGGAGATGATAGTAAAGATTCATCTGATTCATCAGTGCATGTTGACAACACAATCATTATATAAGTCATATAAAAATAGAAAACATATATCTTTGGAGTTTCCAGTTGGTGATCAGGTCTTCTTAAATGTTTCACCACAGTTGGGTCATCGAAGGAAAGTGATTTTAGGGAAGCTTTATCCATTCTTTGTGGGACCATTTGAGGTAGTTGAGCAGCTGGGGAATTTTTTATACTGTTTGGTACTTCAACCACGTCTTACGTCGAAACATATCATTTTACATGCATCACAACAGAGATAATATCTATCTAATCCATCTCACGTGTTGATCTGGAGAGATCTTGAGATCGATCCAGATTTATCTTTGACTAAGTGATCTGTTAGGATAGGTGACTCTAAGACCAATGTACATTGTTGGAGGAAAATACATTTGGTTCATGTGCTATGGTGGCATGGTGTTGATAGTCATGAAATGCGGGAACGTGAAGCACTATTGAAGGACAAGTGGTCTCATCTTTTTGTAATGCAAGCTTGTTCATAGGCCTTATGGGGGAAGAATGATTTTATGGTGGGGATTTTTTAGCATCTAGTAACCATGATTGGGTTTTATTTCCATCTTTTCGAAGTTAATTTTTTGTTAAAAATAATTTTATTTGTTTTTCTGGGTTTCCTATAGAGTTTAGAAATGTGAAATTCCTTATAGCTAAAGTAGACATTGTGTACATGGTGTTTGTTGCTTATCACTGACACATAGATCATGTCGTGATCTGGTACACATCATTTACCTAAGTTTCATGTCGTTTAAGGGTTAAAAAGAATATTTTTAACCTGAGGGGAAGAGTTTTTCGGTGAACTAATCTAGTATGGACTACATTCCATGTACTTGAGATACCTGTCGTGACCCGTACCACATCAATCCTAAAGTCACACATTTGGTAGTTTTTTCAGGCTATTCCTCCCAATCCGCTAGCACTCAACCCTAAACATTATATTGGTGGTTTGCAGAGGCACCCCACCATCTTATTCTATCTGGGCGACATCATATATTTGATGCATATGTGTTGTGCATCAAGGGTAAGGGTTCTCCATTGTTCATTGAGTTTCAGTCCTCCCATCCTCATTGGATTTCAATGTATCTTCTAGGAATTTGTGGATCTCAGTCACGCGATGTTGAATCAGTCATATTGGTTTTGTTTCAAGTACTCATTCACCATTTTTGTCATTGATGGTTTTGGTAGTGAGTGTCGTTCTTCATAAAAGTGTTGTGCGTGATATCTTGATTTTCTAAATAGATTTCTATCGCATTTCATAACCTATTTGAATTTATAATTTATATAGAAATGATAAATCATGCATTCAATTTATTTATTAAAACAACATTCCAACAAATTAGATGATTTTAAGGGGTTTTCCATGAAAATTTTGAAATCCCCCAATTCCATTTAATTATGGAGGGATTATGGAAATTGGATGACTTGATTTTTTGAATATAAATTTCAGATATGAAGGAAATATTTTTAATTTAATTTCTTAATTTCATTGGGGAAATAAATGGTGAAATGGATGGAATTTTTCTTGAATGAATTTCTATCTTTCAAATTCCTTTAAATGATATGATGGAAATCCCATTGGTTTTATCCTACGAAAATGGATTGTGATTGAAAAACACAATAATTGTTTTTAAATGGAATGAAATTGGAAATTTTTAAAGGGAATAATGGGATTGATCATATTTTAATAAAACATTATATAGTTCTCTCGTCATGATGGCATCGAAAGGGGGAGTAAGGAGGTGACCAGCTATAATGATGATGATAATGGTAAGAAGAGTAAGGAATGCACTGATTGATAGCGTGATGTTGTATTTCATAAAAAACATTTTTAATTTTCTTCAATATCAATATCATTAATAAATACACTAATTGTTTCTGTTGAATCGAAGAAAAACATTGTGGAGGTGGGGAAATAAACTTTGAACTTCACATTCTCGGATATTGACACACATCCACCTGGGAAAATCATCATTAAGAGAATGATATTGCATGAATTGTCCAAAAAACTTGTAGTTGGAAAATTAGTGATGCTTGGTAGGTACACAATAATTTCACATGATCTTATTCGAAAAGGTATTTTTTTTATATTTAAAGATGTTTCCAAAAATATTGCAATCTATGGGGTTTTGAGGACTAGAAAATAACGGAAATGGGGTGGGGATATTGTCATATAATCTTCCCCTATGAGGAGTTGAAATTAAATTAATCAAGATTCAGACCTCTACCTATGAATCCTAGATTCCTAATAATTTAGGAGTACAATAGGAGCTTTGGTCCCAAAAAAAGTAAGCAACTCTCATATGCATAACTGGATTCTTATATGTTATGTAATATAATTGAGAGGGGGAAATGAGGAATGGACTCTGTATATTGATGTAGAAGCAGAATTAAAGTAGAATAATTATATCA
Organism: Viscum album; assembly: GCA_963277665.1. Classification (NCBI taxonomy): domain Eukaryota; kingdom Viridiplantae; phylum Streptophyta; class Magnoliopsida; order Santalales; family Viscaceae; genus Viscum; species Viscum album. The sequence goes on along the minus strand of OY728121.1, from coordinate 194,397,399 downwards.
TAAAACACAACGTAAATATAGGAAAATATAGAAATGAGGTAGAAGAGGAAGAAGATTAGAGAGAGTAGAACCCGAGGAAGACCACTTCCATGAGCCTGGCAGAATCCTCCCAAGGATTGAGCCCCACAACAGCCTATTGGAAAATCTTCAGGATGATTCATGCCTTCCTTAACACAACCCCCCTTTATTTAAAGGCCCACCCAACACCCTCTAACAAACTAACTATTTTTAAGTGGTCCCCCTCCAACCAAGAATATTCTCCTCTCTCCTCTAACAGCCCAACAACCTCCATCCATGAATATTCTCCTCTACCTCTAACAAACCAACAGCCTCCATCCAATATCAAACTCTAGCACCTGGAAAACCCCCTTTATTCCTAACAATTCTCTCCCACCTAAAAACCACCTTGTCCCCAAGTTGGAATAAACTCAACCTTTGCTCGGTTGTGCATTGGGACAGAAGCACCTGGTGGCGGCTTTGGTGGAGGCCTCAGTATCATTGCATCTCCATTGGAAATCAGCAACACACTTGGGAAAATTAAGACAGCCAGTTCAAGTGGTCTGTATTCCTCTTTTTCCTTCCTTTGGTCCCCAATAACTAGCACATGATACTCTAATTGTTGTGCATCACAATAGGTCTTCATTTCACAATAAATCTCAGCCAACCCCTCAAGCACAATGTTCACTTCTTTAGGCTGTTTTGATTGTCCAGCAGCAATAGCAGTTCACCATACTCAAAATTCAGTGCCAATTGCATGCGGCTGGTAGACTAAAATAGTCACCACAGCTTGTGTATAAACTTTAATGGGCTTCGAAACCGATCTCACATAGGCATCACCAGATAAATTATGTACCTTGGCTTTCAGAAGTGAGAAGTTAGCAACAACAGTTCAAACATAATATAACTCTGTCCGGTGTAGTGGTTCTTGAACCATTTTACCCCTTTTTCTGTCACCAGCATCCCAAGGAATGCCAACAGGCTTCAATTTTTCTTTAACATGATTCTCATAGGGAGAAGTTAACAGCCAATTGAGCAAATTATAGCAATCAATGTAGAGGGAGAACTGCTTGCCACATTTAATTGTGGCTGAATAAGAAGTAAGTAGGCCAAAAAAATGATCCCTTGCATCCCAAATGAAGCCCAATATCACCGTGATCCACGCCTCTCCAATTAAAATAGGTGGATAATTTTTCCAATACAATACATTATTGTAGCCTTTAACACCACGAGCTTTTGATTCTGATATGTTTATGAATACTCCCACACAAATTCCGGAAGGAACCCTACAGCCAAACCCGAATCTTCTGCCTCTAATCCAACTAAAATCATCTACAAATGAATCCTCTCCCAGAATGCACATATAAACAGGTATGAAACTACCTTCTCCAAGACTGTTTGAAGGAGAAGAATCTTCTTTGACAGCCTTAATTTCAGTAAAGCTTTGTTGTCTCTTCACATTTATGTTGTTTCCACTTTTAGAAATAGTATCAGGACTGCTTCTTTCCAATTTATCCTCGTTTGAATTCAGATCAATAATTACATATTCTGGTTGTTCTGGAAGGGACGAAAACTTCTCCTTTATGTCTTCCAAAGCCTGTGTGGGCTGCTGCTTGTCATACTGCCATTTAAAGAACTCCAATTGCTCCGTGTAGTTCCCATATTCCTTCATCAATGGTGGCTTCAACTGCTCCCAACTCACATCAGGGTTTTCGGACAAGCAAGACAAGAACCAGCGCAGAACCGTGTACTCCATACTTAGCTGCGCCCAATGTATTTTCATATCCTCTGTTATTTGAAAAAACTAGAAATATTCCTCTGCTTTCGTGATCCAACCCAATGGATCTTCTCCAAAAATATATGGTATCTCAACCTTCTTTTTCATTCTTGTCAGACTTTTTGTTCGATCAAAAGCCTTCAGCAGCTTGCTTCCACCTTGTCTGCAACCTTCGTCTGTGTTTTTGCACCTACATAGATAATCAGTGTACCCCCCACTCTGTCTCCCAGTCACTGTAATATGTTCCTCCAGCAACTCTAGTCCCAAACGGTCCTCTATTGTGTGCTTTTTGAAGCCATGAAACCTGAGTGGAGTGTTCTCTGTAGTTCGTTGCGTCTGAACGCTTACAGATTGCAAGAATTCTGCTTGTTCTTGAACCATATTTTCTAAACCTTTCTGAATAGTATTTAATGTCCGTTGTACCTCTTCCGCAGCCAATTCGATATTATCAAGGCTTTTCTCCATCTTGTGGTGGATTTGACTCTACTCTGACTCTCCTCCAATGCTCGTTTTTTTCTTCCCAGCAAACAGCGCCTCAAGGTAAAAGTCGCACGTTCTGGCCAAACAGCGCTTTCAAGAAAGAGCCGCAGAAATCATTTCCACATCATGAACTCCCTCTTCGAACGTCTCTCCCACAAAGTTACTCAGTGGAGTCTCCAATTTGTTATGTAAAATGATTGAGAGGGAGAAAAGACGAATGGGGTCTGTATATTGATGTAGCAGTAGAATTAAAGTAGCAAAATTACAGCAGAAAACACAATGGAAATATATGAAAATACAGAAATGAGGTAGAAGAGGAAGAATAATAGAGAGAGTAGAACCCGAGGAAGACCACTTCCAAGAGCCTGGCAGAATCCTCCCAAGGATTGAGCCCCACAGCAGGCTGCTGGAAAACCTTCAGGATGATTCATGCCTTCTTTAACACAGCCCTCCTTTATTTAAAGGCCCACCTAGCCCCTTCTATCAAACTAACTACTTTTAAGTGGCCCCCCTGCAGCCAAGATTATTCTCCTCTCTCCACTAACAGCACAACAACCTCCAGAAAAGTATATAATCCTCTCTCCTCTATCAAACCAATAACCTCCATCCAATAACAAACTCTAGCACCAGGACAAGCCCCTTTATTCCTATCATTATATGTCATTTGAACAGGTTGTGTTAGAATCCAATGATTCTATGGGATATCACATTCTCGGTTGGAACTCCTATTTGGATGGATATTCAAATATATAATCCATTTTTTGGATACAATGTGATAGTTCTAGTTGTAGTGGATATGTCCAAAAATTTTAGTGGATGAAGTAGTGCCAACCACAAGGGATGAAATCATGAAACATTAAATTCATTATGAGAGAATGTAAAAATTATGTATGATCTAAAAAGTATTTGGGAATCGCTATTATAAATTATATAGATATTATGAATCTACTTTTTCAAAGTTAAAGGGCATGATGATGCCACATGTTGATGATAGAAAGGCAAGGACAAGGTTCTGCATTAGGAAATTGCTGCTAGACCCTCATCGTGACCTTCAAAAGTTAATGGTGTTTTACACCCAAAAAATTCTTCAATACATATTAATTATCTTTCAATATCCCCATTAATTTATTCCCCCAACATTGTGGAAGATCTAGAAACTATTCTGGAGATGGCTTATGGATGTAGCCCACTATAATTATCTCTCTGATTGGGTTCCACCTGTAGATGTATGTATGCATCTTGTGGATGCCACATTGGGTTCTGAACATACATAGGGTCAAATTATCATGGTGCGGGATGATACACCTTCATAGGCTGTACTGGAATATGTTGTTCATGTTCAACTAGATGATGGTGATGTAATGGTTGTGCCTGATCCTAGTAAGAATACATATCCTCCTCGTTTGATGCCTGTTGTTGCAGTAAAATCCATGGAGGTAGGATTACAGGGGGATGGGCATTCTCCAAATATGTGTTATGTCTCAAGGGATGATGAAATAGTCCACCTAGAAGGGTCTAACACACATGATTTTAAACTGAAAAAAGGAACTGCTAGTGCATTTGGGAAGGTGGAATGCTCCGCATGTGGTTATGAAAAGAAATACGAATCTTCTCCTGCTGTATGCACTCTGGAATGTCCCTTCATATAAGCTAATCCATGTAAGGATGCCAAAAGGACCCCTCATAAATGTTGTGACCCTTGTCACATAATATCCATCATAAATATTTATACATTATATGGATGTCTTTGGTGTGATGATTTTGATGACTCTTAGATAGATGTGCTAGTAATAATCACTTTGAGTTTTTAGATCGAAGAACATTATACCGATCTCACTAGAAGTGAGCAGGTTGGCTCTAAAAGTTACATTGGAGCGAAAATAACCACTAATGTAAAAGAGAATAGGGAAATTGGGAAGAAATTAAGGGTCTCGATGGCTATTATAAATGAGAAAATTCCCTTGACAAGGATCCAAACCCTTCCACATTGAAGAATTTTTACCGGAATTGTCAAGGGCTTGGGCACACCCCAATGGCCAGGGCCCTTAGACAATATATTGGGGACTATAAGCCTATTCAGATAGTTATTGTAGAACCTGAAATTTTATTTTACATGTTTAATGATTTAAAATTGTATTTCCTTTGTTAACACATATTTATTTGGAATCTACATGATCTCAATAAGGACCGCCTTTATGTTTTTATGCATGAGAGATTATAGTTAATCTTGTATATTAAGAATCCATAATGGATCTCAGTATCATGAACTGGTCAAGGATATAGGTTTGAGGCTACCTTTGTTTATGCATCTACATCCTATATGAGAACAAGGGACCTTTTGAGTGAGATTGATATTTATTCTGGACATACATTCAATAAATGGGTGATAATGGGTGATTTTATCATTGTCTTAAGACCTGGCGAAAAAATCAATTTAAACATCAATATGGTGGCCTCTTCGGATTTCTCTACCTTTAGTTATCAATTTAATCTTATTGAAATTCCAATTACAGGGGATTCTTTTACCTAGAGCATGTACACTATGAATGGAATATAGTCATGTAAACTTGACAAATATTTTTAGATGGATGATGAGAGAGAAAACTCTTGCATATCTGGTCACACATTACGAAAGCATATCTCAGATCACAACCCCATTTTGGTTGATATATCACTCTAAATTTTCTGTTCTGGCGCTCTTCCAATTTGTGTTAATAACGGGTGGATAGTGACTCCATGATGCGGGGAAGACCATATTATGGCTTGCAATATTGATGTTCGAGGAATCCCATTTCTTATTAATGTTTATAAACATATTAATATTAAAATTTTCCTAAGGGAGTGGATCAAGGCATATTACTCTAAATTTTGTAGTGAGATAATAGTTTTCAAGATCAATTGGCTAGTTATCCGATTAGAAATATAAATTTTGGAAGCCCCTCATGTGAAAAATTCAATCAGTTCAATGGATTGATGACCTTTTAACAGTCCAAGAATGACTGGATTGAAATCATTTGAATTTAAAGAGGCTGAAAACTAATTATAGGAACTCCAATGTTTTCCATCAAATGCTTAAGAAAAAATTAATCATGGAAGGATTAAAGGCCATAAATATTGATATATGTATTTAAATCTCTTGAAGTGAGATTTCAAATGTAATTGTGCATTACATCATTGGCCTTTATTCCAATGATGGAATGGGAATCACCCATGATATGATTCAAAATATTTCCCCATTTATTAAGGAGATTCAAAATATTGCTATTTCAGATCTCCCCTCATAGGTGGAAATCATGGTAGCTCACTTCTCTCTTAACATGGAATGTATAACTGGATGTCTTAACCAAAATGTTTTTTAGGATTTACTGGGATATTGTTCATGTTGACATGATTAGTTCAGTAAGATGACATTTTTACTCGGGGTTACATTCCTTATGTTTTGTTCTCAAACTTCATTAACCTGATTCCTAAGAAGTTGAAAGTTGTTGATAAAAAATATATTCGGACAGTTGGGATTGGGAAAACCCCACCATAAATCATTAGTATAATTATGATGAACATATTGAGGGGTTTAATGATGTATTAACTTCTTTCATATTAGTATGGTTTTATACCTGGTAGGAATTTCCAGATTTTTTTCACAACATCAGAAAGAATCAAACTGATGAAAAGGAAGGAAAAGCATTGCATATTTTCCCTCAAAATTGAAATTGCCAAATATTTTGACATCCTAAAGTGAAGATTATGCCATGATGTTCTCAGGATGTTTCGATTCTCAAATGGTTACATCAACCATATCCAAGTAATTATTTAATCAACAAGGCTGTAAGTTTTAATTAATAGATCTCCCATGTGATATTTTCAATGCACCCGAGGAGATAGATATGTTGATCCGCTTTCTTGGATTCATTTCTCGATTACTGGAGAATATATGTGTAGATGTGTTTTTGATCTCTCACAAATAGATATTTTTAAAGAAATAAAAGGTGGAAGGTATAATAATGTCCCATCTCACTTATTGTATGTTGATTATATTCTGATTTTTGGGGAAGCCTCATTGAAATCGACCTCTCTAATACAATATTTCTTCTCACACTATGAGGCTATTGTTGTATATAATTTCCATTGGTGAAATATTTCATTTTTTTGGTGATGGGATCTATTTTGGTTAAAACTATGTCCTCTAAATCCCTAGGTGCGGTGGAAAGGGTCTCTTTCATTTATTTATATTGGTGTTCAAATTTTCAATGGAAGGATACGTAGGCGTAACCTTGAGGGAATCTGCTATGGAATCATTAATATGATGGATAAATGTATTGGGAAAAAAATTTCTCATATTGGGAGGGTGTGCTTCATTAACTCTATGATCACCTCAATGTTTGTTTACACCTTCTATTTTTATAAATGGATAAAAACCATCTCGACGAGCTTTAGTGCATGATGAAGAATTTCATATGGGGAGGCATTATAAATGAAAGATATATGATCACAATTTCTTGTAAGGATTTCATTAAAACCATTGAGTTGGGTTTTCTTCAAATAAAAGACCATAATATCATTGATGAGGGACTTATTAATAACTTAACATGGATCCTTTTAACCTATAATTATTCTTACATTTGATTTCTATTAATACTGGTTCAAAATTATGATTTTTAGTTCATACCCCCACTATTTATTCTCATCTGTTTGGACATCTCTTCAGAAATCCTTCAATGATATTATTCAGAACTATAAATGGCTTGGATCTAGACAATCTATCCTCAACTATTGGCTCAATCCTCAGCGAGAAAACCCCTTGTATATTGGAGATATCCCCTCCAATCTTCTTGACATGTCTGTAGAAGAATTCATGGTTCATCGCGATAGACATGATATCATGGTTTCTCCTCACGATGACCTTGAAATTCAAATTTCATCTTTCCTGGATAAACATATCCTGGTATGGAATCCCAACAGAAATACACTCTTTAATCTCCAAGGGTTATAAAAAATAGAACATGCTAGCTCCACCCCACGTCCTTCGTAGTTAATTTAATTCAATGTACCGATTTTCCAACCCTCAAGGCAATTTTTTATCTAGAGAATGTTGAACAATCAGTTCCCTACACATGATTTACTAAGAATGGAAGCTCAAAGTATTGTGTATGCCTGATATATGTGTATGAATAAAGCTAAAACTATTCATCATTTTTCATTTTCTGCCCTTTTCCCAGAAGCTATGGAAATATATTGTTGACATCTTTAACATGGACCAATGTTCACATAGGATACTAGATTTCATGATAATGTACATCTCAATGTTTTGTTGAAGGGCGTAGGTCCAGAACTTGATGTTGGTCACCACTATAGAAGTCTATCATTCAATATGGACATTTCAGAATAGCCTCAAGTTTGACATCAAGGATATGTCATTTATTGCATGCGAAATGCATGTCCACCACAACATACATGCTGAAAGTGCCATTCACCATAGAAGCATGGAAAATAACTATACATATTTAATTTTATTGTAGATTCTTGTACTTTTTGGGAAACTGAAATGGCATTTGGTTGTTAATTTTCTGTGTCAGATTCCACCTAATTTTCTATGTATTAAGATTAATTTTGTTATAGCTATATCTATAACGTTAGGATGCTTGTGTTCTGGAAGTGTCTTCCGCACGTATCGTGGCTTCGTCAAGGGATTCTTCCACATTTGTTTGGATGGGAAATGCCTATGAAGTAGATAAGTGGTCAATTATTTATGATATTAAGAGTTTTTCCATTCATAGATGGAATAATTTATTGATTAATTCATACTATGAACTTGTAGTACATTACCTCATGTCTTGGACCTAGGATGATCCCTAGAGAATTCTGCCTCACTCGATTGGATGTATGAATTATGTAATGTATCTCAACTTAATGATCACTCATGGTTATAGGGAGAGAAATCATGTGGCTGATGACTTGTAAAAGAAGGGAGTAATAAGAATGATTAACATGTGGTCCTTTCGAACTCCTGAGTTTTGTGTATCATTGGTGGAAGCTGATATGAGGGGAGCGTCTCATTATCATCTATATAAATTCCCTTAATCTACATGAATTTGTATGTTTACATTATCATTAATATTTTATGGGGACAGTTTAACTGGACCCAATTTTTTCGGTAATTCTCCAATCACGTAATAGCACATGAATGTATTTGGTAGTTAGTGAGTTATTTGGATACGCTCTACCCTCTAAAAAAATTCTAAAATAAACATGCATCGGGTCACATCCACAACGGGTAGGTGAAAAATATCCTTTTTCCAGCTCCATAGGGATGTGTGTATACAGATTTTGATGATTTCACATAAAGAGTGCAAAATCATGTTTCTGGAAATTAATATCGTAAATTTAGGTAGAAGACCATGTTTCTCTCTTATTTATATATATTTGAGATATAAATGTAAGTCAATGTTTTTTTGAACTGGATTACATGCCATCATAATTTATATAAAATGTTTTATATATGATATTGTATTAGATGTATTCCATATCTTATATTGTAAATCATGTGATTTAAAATGAATTTTCCATCATTTTGAAAATCTTTAAAAAAATTTGTTAAATATTATTATGAATTTCCAAAACTATATAATATAAAAAATTGTAAATATTTAATTGGATAATCAATATTTGGAACCTGTTTTGGAATCATTGAAGGTATCATACTGGGATTTGGCTCACACCCTACTTTTACCTTCTAGTTCTTATAGACATTCTTCTTCCAAGTCAAGTGTATGGAAGTGATCTATTATAGGTGGATCCTTCTATTATGATTTTTATGTGGTGATTTGTGTCCACACAGATTTGGGGGATTTTTTCCTGTTTAGTACTTGGGGTTCTATAATTTGGATTTATTCCTTTTTGTATTCTGGTACATTACTCCCAGTAGAGACTTCTTTTTATATTCATAGGGGATTTTTTCTTTTTTCTACATCATTCTTGTGGATGAAATAGTTACCACTTGTATGTTGTACGATGCATGGTGATAGTTACCAACCTAGGTCAAATAGTAAAACAATTAATGTTATTTTAAAACCAACTTAGATATCGGGTTACCAGGGTACCTAGACTGGTTCGTGACATGGGTGGAACCAACATCGATATAGAAAACATTTCATATTTCATTGTTAACTATCAATATAACCAATCATATTGTATCGAGAATCAAAACCTATTTAAAATATCATAATGGATCAGGAATTGCCACATATTTCCCTATATTGGATTAATAATGTAAACATACACCCCATAATGGATAATGAAATTCAAAATGATTCCCATAAATATATCAAGTGATATAAATAATAATACAATGACTTGGAAGGATATACATTTCAGTCCCACCCATAAATAATGATTACCATGCATATATTGGTAACAAAATAATAAAAAATCACATGATCATCATAACATAAGCTATGGAAAGAAGATATATATGAAAAATATTTAAAATTTTCAACATTGGATAACACGCAAAATATAAACTGGTTTCCTAAAAACAAAAAAATCATTGATAAAAAATAGAAAAAATAATGATCATATAACATTATCATATTGAAAATAAATCATAAGGAAAATCAAAAATTATATCTTATAAGAAATGTATCTAAAAAATATTACTAGAAAATTTCACAATGGAAAAAACATTTTCATTTTAAATAAACATATTAAAAAAATACATAAAATAAAAAAATTACGGAAATATTTAATGTCTAAAAACAACTAATAAATTTATTGGTATATTAAGAAACAAGGACTTGTCATGATAGTTGGAAATTCTATACTTGTCAGGTATGTTATAATAATTATTTCATTCTCACTATAAATAAATAATAATTACATTAAAAAATTAGAAAAATATTAGATATTTTAATAAAATCTGGAATACATAAATTATATTTTAAATATAAATTTTAAAAATATATTTTTATATGAAATCATGGATGTCGAGGAAATAAATTCTTACAGAGTGGTAAAACATGGCTAGTTTCCCATAATATAACTATTTTACAATATTTAGTACATAATGTTGGAAAATGAATGTGAAATTATTATTCAATTGAAATAAAAATAAGATAGAAAAAATTACTTTTATTTATCCTATAATAATCATATAATTCCCCCAATGGAAATTCAATCATATAATAATCATGATTAAAATTATATTAAAACAAATCTCAATTAAAAAAAGTATATGATTTCCACAAACCAAATAGAAAATCAAATAAAATTAACATTTATTTAATTTAAATATATTACAGAACCATGTTTATATATATCATAACATATATGATTCGCATATGTCATTTTATAACTTGTGACAAAATTATATTTTTTAAAAGAATAATTGTTCAAGGTGATATATGTTTTTTTTCAATGCATATTAATTTTAATATATATAGATCATATTTACCAAATATTTTGAATTTGAATAAAAATAGAAATAAAATAAAAATTCTTAATATATATATTAATCCATAAAATTCATAGATAGAAAAATGAATTGAATTTATCATAGAATTTGTAGCCCATTCATACACTTTGATGTGGTTTTAATTTATTGATGAATGAAATTAAAAAAATAGAATATAAATCGAGTTTTGAAACCAATTATTTTTTCATAACATATATATATATATATATATATATATATATATTAATTAAAATTATCCTTACTAATTTCATTGTAATCTAGAAATGAAAAAAATCGTTTTGTGAGGGGTGGTAAGTCACATGCATACATAGGTGATGTTATCGTATTACAAAGGAAGGGATGGTAAGAAGGTTTATATGATATAATATTTTAAAACCAATAATTATATAATAAATATCATATATAAACATTTAGATAAACATAATAAAAATTCATCGCAAATAGAGATCAAAAATGAATTATATTGCTTTGAGGAGGTGGTATTCCACATATACACAGAAATGAAAATTCAGTTATTATTTCATGGGAAAGAGAGCGGATAATGTGTGTTTTAATGATAATATTAATAATTTGGTAATAATTAGATAATGAATATTTTATTTATTGTTGAATAATATAAATGTATTTGTTGTGGAAGATGAAATAAATTGAATGAGTTTTGGTAAGACTTTTACATATTATTTGGAAGGCCTCCTTCAGTTCCCTTCTTAGAGACCATTGGAATGTTCGTTGAAGAATTCCAAAAAATATAATTCAAGGAAATTGAATAATAGATGATATTATGTTAGTGTTATGATGATATAGAGAACATAATGGTTGGTAAAGAAAAGAGAGATGTTATGATCTCTTGTAAGGCAATGAAATGACAATATTTTAGTTACAAAAAATATTTAAATAGAAATTAATCATTATAATTTCAAATATTTCCAATAAGACTATGATTTTAGGAAAATAATATAATGTCTATATATAATCATCAAAAAATTAAATTTTAAAGGTTACCGAGTATTTTTAAAACAAATTTATTAGTTGAAAATACATGGTTATCCTATTTGAAACTTAATCAAGTTAATTATTTTTTTAATAACAAAGGCTAATAGTTTTACATATATGTTTCCAATTAGATCATTAATGGATAAGTGATGATTTTTACGGAATTTATCATCCTATTATTCATATTAAAATATATTTATGATTTTTAAATTTGATAAAAGATATTACGTAATTTAAAATATCAATATTTTCATTTTTCATTAAAAAATAATAATTAGTTAAAGAAACACTACTATTATTAAATTCATTATAAAAACATCATTAATCAAAAAAATGTGATATTTATCAAAAACAATTCATAAAAAAATTTATTTCACTAAAATGAGTTTCTTTTTATGTCATTAAATTCATTTCTTTCTGTTTTATCTAAATTTATTAAATATTATATTGTTGTATTTTAAGCATTTAACATTATAATTCTCTCACTCTTGAGGCCTACCAAATAAACATCAATAAAAATCTTAAAGAAATAAATTCATAAATAGAGTTTTTACCTTCCCCAAAAAAGAAAAGGTGTCGAGGCATGAAAATATTATGATCCTCCAAGGGAATCATGGCCGTGCTTCCATTTCAAATAAATGTTAAAACTCAACGTGTAGCACATAACCTATAGAAGATCATAAAAATCCCCCTTTAAATAAAACATCATGATCTTCTGAATTCTCTATCAAAAATTGAATGCTCACATTGAAGACACGTTGTTTTTCATTGGATACATACAAACAAACCATCCAAAATTCACTCAAGATGGAGTAATGAAATCAAAAGGGATAAAAACCCATTGTTCATAATATTCTTGTGGCATATCATAGTTCGGAAGAATCCAATTCCTTGATGATTTCCATGAATAATCTCAAGAACCCAAACCATTGTAGAATAAATCATATGAGATAAATGGGTGGACGAAATAGGTATTGACAGTTTCTAAGATGAATCTGATGCACCCTAGGAGCCACAAAAAACATTGTGGATCCTCAGTGACATGCCGACCTCATCTCGAGAAAGCCCTTAGGCAATTAAACCTCGTCGTGTAGAAGTCCTCTGGTATGTCTCGTACACTCTGCCCTTCCACTATGGTACCCTATGGAAAAATAGATAGATTTTTCCACCAACATTGTGGACATCGTCATATGACCCATATATCTCACACGAGGAATCATAAAAAATTGGGTAAATATACTAGATGTTACTCATACATACACGCATAATCACTAAAATTTGTATAATAAAAAGGGGGATAAAGATAGAGTAGGTGAGAGATATCATAGTTGCTGAAAGACATGGGAAATGCTAGTATGTCCATAACATGGCCCTATGAGACATTTTCATGATTCCACTAGATCTAGTGAATATTCCTGCAAAAGGAACACTTTCCCAATGAATTACTGTAGTGAATGAATCAAGCACTTCAGAAGGCCCAAAAACATGCCAACAAGAAAAAGATGAAAATTTCATTCTCATTTCAATGTGATCAAGAAAATATTCATCAATTGGTCGTAATATGATTAATGTTATGTTGATGCATGTGAATGTAAATCACTAAAATTCAAGAGATGCACTCTTAACTCCCCACAACAATGACTCATAAATCTGCACGGTGTCAGGCCCCATCGTCCACTCCATCCTAGATTTGTTCCAGATACATGGAGTGAATTGGTGATCAATCAGGATTGATAGGACAATGATTTCCACACCCAGTCTCAATGAGAGGACCTATATTTTATTTTCGTATCACTGTGACCTTACACAGTGGATCTATTAGAGTCTTGAGCTAATAATTCAGTGGATTTCATATAGAAACAAATCATGTGACATGACAATCATCCATTCGGTAATATACTGGCAGGCAGATGGAGTAGTAGTGCACTAGGAATGAGACTCTTCTCGTGATCATTATAAGATAAATTGAATAGATGCAGGTAAGGTGGGTGATGAATTTATCGCTTGTCTTCCAGATCAAGTGATACTCAAAATTAACTGAACCGAAAAAACCTATTGCATTATCATAATGATGACTAGAACCAAGATAATGAGTGTATTACATATAAGGAAATCATGATGGATAGACCTCATATACTTCAAAAAAGTTATAGAGGGCCATGATATAGTTAAAAAACATGTTTCCTATAACACAGAATATTCCATTAGGATACAAATTGGGACACGTGAAATATTACAGAAATTTCAAAACAAGTCACAAGGTGGACCTGGGAAGACCACCTTGTTCTCTAAAAATCTTCTACGACAATCACCCAATCCTCGTGATGTAAACAGATACATCATCTAACATATATAATGGAATTCAATCATATTAGTCATGTACTTCAATTTCATGTATGCATGTCAACCAATGTTCTCATGACACCCCCTAGGAACGCTAGCTGAGAACGGTGATGCCTTCCAGACATGATGGTCAGGTATCCTGATGGCCTCCTTGTATTTTTTCCAATAAACAAGTCATATTTCGAACCATGTGACACTGACTCATGAAACAACCCCGTATGTGAAATGATTGTCCATGTGATGGATTCCCAAACAATCCAATAGGGTCGTGCAATTTATTTGAATATTGGTCCACTACGTCAAGTGGAACCCTCTCGATAAGAAGAAATGGAACCCTCAGAATGTAATCCGGGATCAAAAGTTAATACTCTGAGTGTAATCCCAAATAAAAAGGAAAACATCGGTTTTTATTCTCGGATCTGAAGTTAAATATCATAGTGTAGTCCTTGATAAAAAGGTAAAAATCAGAGAGTAATCATCGATCAAAAGGAAAAACCCATAGTTTGAGCCATGATCAATAGGTTATACATAGTGTGTAAGACTCAATATAAAGGGAACTAATAAGACTATTATTCCTTCCATATTTAGGATATATTGTCCACCTCTTCAGGGTTCCAGTTACGTATTGATCATTTTTGGTGATCCTAATATATTTGAACCATACCCAATGAAATGGAATCGTTCACTTGAAAACCCTTTATTCTCACAAGGAGAGATGCTCATGTGGGATTTGGAAGTTTCATGTAACATGAAATATGGAATATACACCCCTGAGTTTTACGGGAAACCATGGAATGTAATAACATTTTAATAGGGAGGCCTTATTGTGTATTATATATCTTCAGACACTATATTGCATGTCCCTAATCAATAAGGAATCCATCTAAGTGTAAGGCCCTGTAATCTATTGATGCTAAAGTATGGACATATTTTCCACAAATGTGATCATCCACATTAGCCTATATCCTGGTTAACAGATAACTAAACTATAAGGACTATGACTTCTGTCACGAACCAGGTCGTGTCTCCATCTTCCCCAGTGCCCGACCTGGTCCGTGACAAGGCCCGAGGGGCGTTCTCAATCCCCATGGGCTGACACAAGTGTCCGGGTATCAAAAATAATCATGGGAACAATTTACCGGGATAAATAAATATAAAAAAAAATCAGAATAAATTGAAACTAAAAAGAGAAAACCAAACAGACCCTTATACCATGTTTAGATTTATTTTTTACAACTTTAACTAAAACCCCAAATGAGACTACATCAAAGAAACGAAAAACTCTAACACAAACCTCAGTGCGACATGAGGAGTCACATCCCCAAACCACCACCACAAAACCCACACAAGGATGCCAATGACAACCTGAACCACCAATTCTATGCTCTATGCCTCAACCTGAAAAGGAAAAAGAAACTGAATCTATATACACCCAAAGGTTTATGTAGGCTGTGAGTTAAAATCCCAGTAATATGCCACCAAAAAAAGGTTCCACACAAAATTATTAAATGACAAATACATTTGCAATTTTAATTAAATAAAATAACTAAAATCATGAACAACTTTAGATAATGAAGGATTAGAGAAAGAAGTTTTAAAAAGGAAATCATAAATTAAATAACACACACAAACCCTTTAATTAAAAATAACCAATGTGTCACACTGATGAGCGTAAATTAACCAATGAGCATGAATATGGGAGAGGTCGCATGGGTGTTATCTAGCTTAGGCCCCTAGATCTTCATGTCTCAATGAAACGTGACATAGAATGCCACGACCCTTAAAAAACAAGGCTTAGAAGGCCACGACCCTCATAAAACATGTCATAGAAGACCACGACCCTCAGAAAAGCATATGATTAGTTATTGTTTCAATTGTCAGTCCTTCCAGTGAAACTGGGTCAAGTCACCTCTGGAACATTGGCCCACTAGTCTATCGCACACTCCTAGCTCCCATGGCTTCCCGGTTTGAGTTTAAACAAGTTTCAAGTTCATGTGACATGTCCCACTAATGCATAAAATCCAAATATGGTATTTACGCCCACAAAATCACAATTTGCAAACCCAAACACGCTTTTAAAACCGTACACACACCAAAAGATTTTCAAAACATAATCTACATAGTTTACATTCTAAACTAAACTACCCAGACAATTTAAACGACACTCACCACTAAACGAACCACCACTTACAAATGTAAATACCATTTTAAAATAAGACGCACTATAAAAATATACCAGAACTAAATCTCCATCAGTTACACAACCGATTAAAAAAAATTTACATTCAATGAAATCAATTCCATTATCAGACAGGACACTAACAAAACTTATTAAACAAATTCCACACATATCTCATTACATTAAGCACAAAAACTTTTCCTACAATCCAACCAAAATAATTTTTCACCCTTTATAATTATTTAATAAAATAATTCAAATTTTCATAATTATACTTTAAAGAGAAAAACACTACTTTACACATTATACCGATCCAAACCCCCTTACATGACCATACGCACACATCATCACCTTAGGTACACAAACTGCACTCTGCATGCAATTAATGAAGTCACTCACGTAGTTGAAAAGACCATAACTATAGTTAAACAACCAACCAAAAAATGTTAATATCCATTCTTATGAGTATGAGGCACGACTAAATCCCCCAAAACCCACTCAAATACTCATTTAAGGCCAAAAACATATAATTTCTACACAAAAACTCCAATTACATGCTTTTCCCTTCCAAAAAAATAACTACACAATTTAAAACAAACTAACAAATAACCAGAGATGAGATTTCAGCATCAAGTGCATGTATTACGACGACAAACTACTGAACAACTTAAAGGCATGTCAAACATAATTGAATGTCAAATTTTCAAAACAAATATTAATTAAAAAACAATCTAATCAAACTAATCTTGAAAATTAATTAATCAAATTATAATTGGACATGGAATAACATACCTCGATGTTGGAAGCCTTGCGGTCTTGGCATGAAACTCCCATCACACGACGAATGCACTGCAAGGAGTCTCTAACGGACCCTAAAATAATATAATTTAAATCTTCATCAAAAATAAACCAAACATAGCCAAACCCTACTCACAAAAAACACTCAAAATAAAAGGATGATCAACTCGGGTACATCGCACCTAGAGCGAGGAGTATGAGTGGCAAGCCAGAGGACGATAGAGGCTTTCGGGATTTGCGTGATGACGGAAAAGCATTGGGTGGACCACCATAAAGAGGCGCAACTAAGAGGGGAGCCTATCGGAGCTTCAAATGAAGCAGGGGGAGGTGCGCGCATGTCTGGATAAAGAAGGGGCTACTACTGATTGTAGGAGGGGGTGTATGTGGGGGGGTTTCGATGCGCCGGAGGAGGTTGGGATGCCAACGAAGAGGGTTTCGAGCTGTGGGGACAGTGCAGTAAGAAATGGTCGAAGAGCTGGAGGTGGCTAGACTGGGAGTCTGATGAGGATGTGCTGGATGTGAGGAGTAGCGGCAGGTCGATGCCGGACAAGATTAGGAATGGCGGGTCGATGCTGGACAGGTGCTGGAACAACTGGTCATGTTTCTTCAGTTCGTCAGAAAGGGAAATGAGGGTGATGTGGCATTCATCATGAGGAGGGGGGGCTATCCTAGGTGTCTGACCAACAAGAGGAGGGTGTGCATGGTCGACCGGGAGGAAGGTAGGGAAAGGAGGCACTGGTCCGGGGGAGGGAGTAGGGCTTCGCATGTTGGGAGAGAAGAAGAGGGTGCCAGACAGGAGAAACAGTAACCTAGCGGTGCTAGGGATGCAAGGGGAAAGGGAATGCGTGGGAAAGAGGGGAGAGAAAGGAAGGAGAGAGAAAAATAATATAAAATAGAAAAAAAGAAGATAAAAAGAAATTACGAATAAATACAAAAATTAAATGAAACTAAACAATAAACTTAAACTATACTATACATAATCAAAAAAATGAAGATAATTTAAATTGAATGTTATTTATTTTATAATTTTAAAATTAATTTAATATTAACAAAGTAATCAAAATATTAACTAAAAAATGATAATTATTATAATCATAACCTAATTAAAATATTAACATACCTAATGATAAGGTGAATAATAAAACATAAATAAAAAAACAAGCCATAAATAATATTATCATTATTATTATTGAGGTTGGAAAACGAGAATGATTGTATGCAAGGTCGCACACCCAAATAATAACACATTTAATAATAAAACATTCCTTATCTACAGTTTGGCGCTACACATGATCGTGCATACGATGACACAACCATCTAAGAACCGAAATTCCTTTTAAAATAGAACATGTTCATACTTCAACTCAAAAGCAAGACATAAAATAATTAAATTAAAAAGAAGTGTCAGTCGAGATGTGACAATTCTCCCCACCAAGACAATTTATGCCCCCAGAATGTCCCAAAAGACCAGGTCAACCAAGGGTTCCATGCGAGACCGTGATGATGCTTAAAACCAAACCTCAATCGCCCAAAGACCAAGCATTCAAAATTTCTATGACCTGAAACATCAAAGATCTCAAAACTAGAATCATCAGGAAAAATAACCAACATCTAGGAATTCATCTAGAAATAGAACAACAACATGGAACAGCGTGAACACTATCTTAGGGATCACTAGGGCTGCTCGAGATCTCCATGAATGCTTGTCAAGCAACAAACTACTCATGCTATCCAATTAGCATGGTCGAGGTCGGGCGGAGCATACGTAAGGGTATGCCCTGCCAAGTGCACTTTGAAAACAGAGTCTTCCATTATCTCTCCCTATGGTGGTCTCCCCACCATATTAGGGTTATCGTCAAAAATTGGTTCTTCAAACCAAAACAACTCACAATCCCAGACAGACATCTATCACTGGCTGGACCATCAAAGATCCCTATGTTAATCCAAACCAACACAATAGGGGACGTCGGTGATACCCATATTGGGTCTCCCCATAATTTTATAATTTCCAAACACCAGAGAACCCACTGTGGGAATTCCCAGTTTTCTTTGAGAAATACTAACTAAACCCTTCATCACGAACCCACCAACATGGGCCGATTGCACAGAAAATTCCCACTTATATCAACACTCCACCACATGAGATGGTTTTGGTAGTAGAATCTCCTAACCTAGTGGCAAACTGGACAGGTTCCAATTAATCACACAAGACAAAAGCATCTCCTAGACGAGTAAAATTTTGATCCCTAGCTGGCCACAAGAAGGTTCATAGAGCACGCCCTCCAGCTTCACATGAATACAGATTTTCCAAACATCATTAAGGACCAAGAGGAACTCCAATAAATAAGACCACAATAATTAGACAAGGGCTTTGTGCTCCTCACAATAGGAAAGACACCTTTAGAGAGGGTACTTCAGTAATTAAAATTAAAATTAATCTTTCCCCATCCCATCACTGTGAAGATAAGTTAGATCAAGCCCATCCCACGTTTGATGAGTTTTTACTGCGTGAAAGCTTCACCCTGAGACATATGGTTGGGGCCTTGATGTCTGAATCATCTACCGCCTCACAGTCATAAGCTCATCACCTCTCACTGTAGCTTCTTTTGCATGAAAAAAAACCGCATACTTCTCCTCGTGTCCCAAACGAGCACTCCGTCATCATACCAACTAAGAATTTCAGAGAATGGCTTAGGGTGTCTGACTGACCACACTAGAGGTAGGAGATTGAGTGGTTTGTCAAATGTGTGAAGCAAACTGATGAGAGCGGCACTCCAATGACATGTCCTTTTGTTTCACACTCTTCATCAGAGGAGGAACCTACGCATACCATAATATGGACAAGACCAACATCTATTACGACCTTTAAGCTGATTTTTCCACACAACCTTGGTAGAACATGAGACCAACTCATCAGAAAGGTCAACGCACCTCAATCTCCACCGGTTGATTGGTTGAGCACCTATGAGATCCACCAATTTCTCCTACCTTCACTTCCATTGGTACAATAGAGGTATGTCGTTTGTCTTGAGAATTTCTCACAACATCCCCATTTGCAACGTAAATGGAACGATTACCGTTTGTTGGAGTAGTCTTGAAAATCCAGACACACTCGAAACAACATACAACCACACAACATTTGAAGTTCCTAGAAAATAGGATACACTTACAAAGTTCCCAAAGCATTCTACGATATCCATCTGACATCAACGTCTACAAAAAATCGACACCACTGAGAAGAATCCAACTCAACCACTCTACTGGGAGTCTGTGCGGATCCAAGAACCGAGTGACTTGCTGGAAACCCATGGGACATTTCTAGGGGTAATATCCCAAACAATAAACACAAAACAACCTTAAAAAATCTAAAAACATCCCAAATCAAAAATCCATATATCAGACACAAATAAAATGATTTCCATTTAAAACATCGATTCATTCTTAAATAAAAACACCCACTTGAAAAACCATGCACAATACAATAAATCCCAAAAAGACTTTTGATCTCATCGCATTCACTCCACACTAAAAACAATTTTCCAATTTCAAAAACCATTTAATCACAATGACCAAAATTAGAGAAAAACCCACTATTCAGGACATAAGAAGTAGCCCAAAAAAACCAATCACTCACCAAAGATATTCCATAATGCCTCAAAAATACGCATTTGTATGCCACTCAGGTACCCATCCACAAGATCCACCAACTATCCATTAATCTATTCCACATGAACATGCGAGCACCCCTAGGAATACCACTAGACGAAATAAGGCTCTTCCACTTTCAAAATAAAACATTTCCAATATTCTGAAAATACCTTTTTCCAAACCATTTCAAAAATTTAAGACATATTTTAAAAATGATTCCCATTTCTAAAATAACTCACTTTAATTTCTAATAAACCAAGATTTTCTATTAGAAATTCAACTTCAACAAATCAATGCCAAATTCCAAAAACAAGGTCCAGGAGAAACACATCCCCAATATCATGCCAACTGCACAACAAAATAAAATAAGAGCAGCACCAATGTCCGCTTCCATTTTTAAAGGAATCCAATTTCATACCAATCCCAAAATGGAAGCAAGATATAAAAAACATTAAAGCCCTAGGGAAGAGGACTAGTGGTCATTTATAACCTAGCTACAAGGATTAGCAGACCATGCCCGAGGTAAGCACCAACCACTAGGAGTTTCAAATCATACTCTCGAGCATCACATGGGTAGCTACTCCATTTACGGCCGCGGGTAGTACCAGTTTACTCCTATTGTCATCCCCCATCTACACAGAACTTAACAAAAACATTAATCGCAGGCTACCTCTGGTTACTAGAGGATCGAAATGAGCAATAGTTCATGATGCTCTTCCCGCACCTACCACTCGAGTACCGACAATCCTATCTCTAATATACCTTAATCCCCAAATAACGAGACCAAAAACTCATCTGATACAATTTTTTCATGAACCAGGTCTGGTCGCCATCTGCCCTGGCTCCCGACCCGATCTGCGACAATGCCCAGATGGAGCTCTCGCTCTCCACGGGTTGGATCAAGTCCCCGACTGTCAAAAATAAACTTGGGAATGATTTACCAGGAAAAATAAATATAAAACAAAAAACAAGATGAATAAATTGAAACTAAAAACAGACAACCAAATAGACCCTTATACCGTGTTCAGATTTAATGTTTACAACTAGAACTAAAAACCCAAAAGAGACTACATCAATGGAAACCAAAATTCCAACACAATACTTTGTACGACATGAGGAGTCACATCCCCAAGCCACCACCACCGAACCAACATGAGGATGCCATTGACAATCCGAACCACCAATTCTAAGCATGGTGCCTCAACCATGAAAGAAAAAAGATACAGAATCTACATACTCCCAAATGTGTATTTAGGGTGTGTGCTAAACGCCCAGTAAGATGCCACCGAGAAAAGGATCTACGCACAATTATTAAATGAAAAATACATTTGTAATTTTAATTAAACAAAATAACTAAAATATTGAACAACTTTAGATAATTCAGGTTTATAGAAATCAGTTTTATAAAGGATCAACATAAATTAAAACACAGACACACCCTTAATTTTAAAATAACCTAAGTTTCACTCTGATCAACGTAAATTAACCAATGAGCACTAATATGAGAAGGACCATGTGGGTGTTAGATAGCTTTGGCCCCTAGATCTTCGTGTCTTGGTGATACATTTCTTAGAAGGCCATGAACCTCAGAAAACATGACATAGAAGACCACAACCCTCACAAAACCATATCTTTAGTTAGTGTTGGAATCGATAGTCCTTCCTGTGAAACCGGGTTGAGTAACCTTCAGAACACTATCCCACTAGTCTAGTCCACCATCCCAGCTACTCGGGCTTCCCGTTTTGGGCTCAAACAAGTTTCATATTCCTGTCACATGTCACACTAATGCATAAAATCTAAACACGGTATTTATGCACATAAAATCACAATTTCCACACCAAAACCCACTTTTAAAACCATACCCACAACAAAATATTTGGAAAACATAATCTGCATAGGCTACATAGTAAAATAGACCACCCAAAAAATTTAAAAGACACTCACGAATAAACGAACCACCACTTACACATGAAAACACCATTTTCAAATAACGCACACAATAAAAATATCTCCAAACTAAATCTGCATCAGTTACACAACCAACTAAAACAACTGAACAGTCAAAGAAATAACTTCCATTATCAAACAAGACACTAAAAAAACTTATTATTCAAATTCCACGCACATCTCATTACATTAAGAATGAAAATATTCATACAACCAAACCAAAAAAAAATTCACCCTTAATAAATATTTAATAAAACAATTCAAATTTTCATAAATAAGATTAAAAGAGGAAAAAAATAGTATAAACACTATGCCGACCAAAACCCCCTTACATGACCATACGCACACAATGTCACCTCAGGAACAAAAAGTGCATTATTCACACAATTAAAGAATCCACCGACACAGTTGAAAAGTCCATCACTACAGTTATACAACCCACCATGAAAATTTTCCAACCTTTCTTAATAGTGCAGCGCCCGACTAAAACATAGAAAACCCACTCATATAGTCATTTAACGGCCGAAATCATACTGACACTACACCAAAACACCAATTTCACATTTTTCACTACCAAAAAAAATAAACGCACAATTTAAAAAAACTAACAAATAACCAGATATGAGTTTCAGCATCATGTACATGTATTATGATGACACACTACTAAAAAACATAAAGTCATGTCAAACATCAGTGAATTTCAACTTCACACAACACACATTAATTAAATAACACTATAAACAAATTAAACATGGAAATTAATTAATAAAATAATAATTAGATACGGAACCACCTACCTTAGTGTAGGATGCCTTATGGTCTTGGCGTGAAACTCCCATCGCACGACAAACGCACTGCATAGAGTCTCTACTGGACCCTAAAACAAATTAATATAGATCTGCATAAAAAATAAACCAAACATAGCCAAACCATAACCACAACAACACCCAAAATAAAAAGATGATCAACACGTGTACTATAGACCTATAAAGTGGACTCTGAGAGACTGACAGGAGGATGATAGAGGCTGTCAAGGTTTGCTTGACAATGAAAAAGCAATAGAGGAACAACTGGAAAGATGAAAAACCATGAAGGGAGGCTATCAGATCTTCGGATAATGCTGGGGGAGGTGCACACACAGTTGGATAGAGGAGGGGTGGCTTCTGATGGGAGGAGGGGGTGTGCAAAGGGGTGTTTCACTGCACCGGAGGAGGTTGGGACGTCAACGAGGACTGTTCCGAGCTAGGGTGGCAGTGCAGCATGAAATAGTCGAAGAGATGGAGGTGGTGAGACTAGGAGGCTAATGGGGCAGTGCCGGATGGGATCAGTAGCAGCAGGTCGACACCGGATAGGATCAGGAACGGCGGGTCGAGGCTAGACAAAAGGTGGAACGACAGGTCGTGCTGCATTGGTTCACCAGAAAGGGAGATGAGGGCGATGTGGCGTTCAACAGGAGGGGGGGTGTGATCTTGGGTATCTGGCCAACAAGAGGAGGGTGTGCACGGTAACCCGGGAAGAAGGTTGGGCAAGGAGGTGTTGGTCCGGGGGAGGGAGTAGGGCTTGGTGAACTAGGAGAGAAGCATAGGGTGCCAAATAGGAGTAGCAACAACCTAGCGATGCTATGGTTGCAAGGGTAAAGGGCATGCACGGGGAAGAGGGGAGAGCAACAATTCGGGGAAAAATAAAATAAAAGCGAAAAAAAAGAAGAGAAAAAGAAATAAGGAATAAATAAAAAATTGAAATTAAATTAAAAAAACATAAACTAACCTATACATAATCACAAAAATGTTGGTAATTTAAATAGAAAGTTATTTATTTTATAATTGAAAGATTAACTTAAAGTTAACAACCATATCCAAATATTAACTAAAAAATAACAATATTTATAATAATAACCTAATTAAAATATTAACTTAAGTAATGATAATGTGAATAATAAATATAAAATAATAAAACAAGAAAAAAAAATAATTTCATTATTATTATTGAGGTCGGAAAATGTGAATGGTTTTGTGCAATATCACGCACCCAAATAATAAAAAATTTATTAATAAAACATTCTCTAACTACCGTTGGGAACTACACATGATCACGCGTACAACCACACACTCGTACAAGATCCCAAGTTCCTTTTAAAATAGAACCAATTCAAACCACAACTGAAAAGAAAGACTTAAAATAATTAAATTAATAATATGTGTCCATCGGGGTGTGAAAATCTGGTCTATATTTTAAACATGTATAAGGCCATCTCAAGGACCCAGATCTACACCACACCCCCCAGGGACAGTCCTAGTATGTAATTCCCATATTTTCCCTCCAGGAGATAGATCATATATTCCCCCTTGTTTCTCACATTGAGCATAACTGGAATGGGATCATGGAGATGCAATGAACACCACAATAGGTATGTATGCCTAGATGAGTGGCATGATCGGTATTCTATCAATTACCAGAATA
The DNA here is from genome assembly GCA_963277665.1 of Viscum album. NCBI lineage: Eukaryota > Viridiplantae > Streptophyta > Magnoliopsida > Santalales > Viscaceae > Viscum > Viscum album. The sequence goes on along the minus strand of OY728121.1, from coordinate 194,372,310 downwards.
CATCGAACACCTCATAATGGTTCAATCACCTCATAATATTGTTAACCACCTCGTCACATGGAAGCACATTCCGGGGAATTTGTTAATAATTATTCAACACATAAATCATCAATTCACCACTATGAAATTGGATGATGAACCCCGAATACATACATATGGATTCACTAATGAGACCACTCATTTTGTGTTTCATTAGTTAGACTCACCTTCATTGTTTGATGAGAAAATGAAAAAATGAATCATTTTTTCATAGTACCAATTCATGTGTTTGGTTTTGGAATATTTTTTTGAACATATTGCAATTCTAAAATAAAGTCCTAGAGTAGGAATCAAATCCACACAGAAGGTGAGATGAGCCTAATCACCCATCCTATAAAATAATTTGAGTCCCCAACAGTCAATGGGCATGGAAACATAGATGACTATCAGCCTTTGGAATATACATTTGTACCCAACTATAGATGGGGAAACAATTGGATGTTTCTGGGAAAAGTGAAAATAGTACCCTGAAGAGTGAATCCCATTTCATGCCGTATAAACTGATGATAGAGAAACTTTGAACCCGATTTGAATATATACCATGAAACATTTATTAGTTATAATCCATTGGACCAATTTTTTTTCCCTTATATCCAAATAAAATGTTAACATTGATGTGAATAAAAGTAAAAATTGAATGGTTGGCTTAAAATGTGACAAACCGATTTGTAAGGGAAACCCTATAAAAATTAAAATAAGAGATAAAAATATAATTTATGGTACTCAATGATAGGGGTTCTCATGAAATTAGTTTTTCATTGTTCTGATAAGTCCACAAGATTAGAATTTAAAAATTAGGGAATATTAGGAAAATTGTGTTAACTATGCATAAATTATTGGGAATATTATGCCAAGGATATTATATAATTTGGAAACCATGATCCTTGGTGGTTTCATGACTACATATCTTGAAAGAATCCTTATTTGAGACAATTTCTTCATCATAAACCATTCACATCAAAAAATCTCTGGCGATTTCATCCTCTATGGGTCACAATATAATCTCATCTTGACAAAAACTCCAATGGTATTTCGAAAATACGAGTGACTTTTAGTACCACTAACAAGGTTCAATCCCGTCCATGGAAGATTGTTTTGATTATATACATGAACGAAGATCGGTGAATATTCATTGCACATGAAATTTTGTTCCTATGCTAGTGGTTCTCATCGCCATGACCAACAGCCTTCAAATTCTATCCATAGATCATTACAACTAAAATCATCCATATCAGATAAAGGAGGACAAGGAGGCAAAAAACTACTCCATTTCATTTTAGGATCCACTTAGGAGGACCCATGTCAATGACTATCCTCGAAACCATACCACTGGTACAGATAAATCACCATCTGAGTGTACCATCTAACCCAGATCATCCTATGATTCCCATTTCAGGGATATAATATATACACATTAAAAGGGGAAGGTGTTGGATATACATGGCAGGGATCATATTCTATCTCATTTCGATGAGGACTATCCACATACTAAGTAAGTAACCCACTAGAAGGCTCATATCCTTTCTCCTTTAGGACATGTCAATGAGAATATCACCACAACCGGCATGGGGGAGGCCCATACTCTTATCATCTTCCAAAAATCCCAACAATATATTTTGGATAAAAAATAAGGACTGAAGATGTCACATATCATTATTTCAATTGATGACATATTAAAGATTAACATGGTGATAAAAAATCTGTTGGCTCGTATCCTTGGATATATTTTTCTAAAATTCAAATACATTTTCTCAATATATGGAGAACTCCTTCAGTATATTCTAGGAGTACTATAGATGAAGGGAATAATGCATACTCATTCACATACTGCCTGAGTAGATCAACAATCTGATCATAATGATAAAGTTGTTGTACCGAAGCAAGCACATAATCTTTGTCCCAATAGGGTGGATTATCATCATATACTAGCGAAGGGTGAGGCATCCGAACATGATCATATTTTTGTTCCAATAGGTACTCACAATTTTTGAGTTGAACATGACTCATGATAAAGGAAAATTCTTTTCACAGAAGACAAGTGAGTTATTCCAAAGGCCTAGGATTGATCTCATATCCAATTGCTAGATGAGGATCACCAGCTAAGAGGGGATAATGGCACTTTACAGGCTCATATTCCAATAAAAGAATTCATGTGGAAAACTCCAAATTCGCTTGATTTGGAACATATATCCATTTTTGTTGGGTATTATGACATTAGAATTTCAGTAGCATCCATAAATACTAGCATTAATATCAGTGAATCTCTCCACCATATTCTGATAGGTCACAGAAGAATAGTGCATATTCCATCTTCTACTATGGAATGATGGTGTCAACACCCTTCCATGGCAATAGAGGGGAAGGACCATAATACATCTCTCATTTTATATGTCCATTGGAATATCCTAATGGGGAATGTATATTCAAATCAGGCTTGTATTATTGTTCCAACAGGGGATAACCAATTGAAATCAGCACACATCTCATGTGTGGATCCTACTATAAGAAAGAAGGATCTGAAGAATATTCCCATGACATAGGATCATGTTAATTTCCCCATCCCGATAGAGTCTCACAAAGTCATAATGACAAATACCTATAGATATTCTACCATTACTATTGAAAATTAAATAGATCATCACTATATTCTTTCAAATGCTCAGTATTAGGTTCATATTACCACATCACTATGAGGATATATACATGTTCTGGAAGCCATTATCTTGTAGATCCTTACCAATGAACACCCCAAAAGCCAGATCAATATATACTATACATGATGAAAAACATGGAGTGAGTTTTCTAATGATAATGTTCATGAAGTTGTTTGTGACACGTTCTCCACAATACAATTCTATGTTGACTCTTCTATTGTAGTTGAAGTAGATGACGTTCATTACCAATATAGTCCAACTCATGGAAGTGTGGAGATGGATTGTGGTTACATTTATATGGACATCCAATGTGGTTAACCTTTCCCTCAAATATATCTCAAATGTAAAAGGAAATCAATCATTTTTCTATATACCTCTATATAGATATGTTTTGAAAACACTGACTGCTTTAAATAGAGAGGTTCTCAAATCATTAGGGTCAATTGTATATGGTTTCCCATCAACTTCTAGTAGCCACACTCCCATCCACAGGCACCCATGAAGGTCATCTTCAATGGTCTGGATAGATGGAGGCTTATATGTCTAATTAGGAGGGGGTTGGAATTGACATATGGATAGAGTTACCGAGAAACAACATCCCCATCATGTTCTATCCCCATGCTACAGTTGAATATGAGACCCTAGAGGAGGAATAAAATGAGTTCATGTCTTAAATATGACATAATAAGTTTTCTAATCAATGGATATTAAAATCATGACATCTCCCTTACTTAGGATATTAGTTTCACCTTCAGAAAATAAATATACACATTTTTTATCTATACATGGTTTCCAACTCCGTAGACCATGATCCAAAACAATAACATGAAAGTGAAAATATGCAACATAGTTTCCACCACACCATCACATCTCTTTGCTAGCAACTCTCCAAATCCATGTCATTCATCTATATTAAATGACGGGGATATTATGGAACATTACAATTTTCATCTCCAATGAAAAAACAATTCCCATAAAATGTGTAATCACGAAATGTTATAGCTTCTTAAAAAACCAAGAGACCAGGTAATGCTCAGGAAATTTGGTCACTATAACAAAATTCCACTGCATCAACGATGCCGATAAACCATGGACGGAGAGGGAGCATAGCCAAAATGATTTTAAATTGTTCCCTTCAATATAATATGTGGACATTATAAAAATGTATACCAAAATTGTGATCTATTAGACAATTTCAAGTAAGGAATTGTTCCCACCATGGGCTTCCATCACATCCAACTCCAACATGAGTAGTGATATACCACATCATGAAGACTATAGATGTATATTCCATAATACTAATCTAGTAGTGAACATGGCCTCTTTGGCTAGGATAATATATTCCACCACCTCTACCCCTTGGATAATCAATTCGCGAAAGGATTCAAAAAATACCCATGGTAGCTAGAGGTGAATCCCTTCCCATTGGGATGAGGGAATTTATATATCAATAACAATAGCATGTTTTTAAAAACCTCGAGATGATCTTTGATACATTTATTGTTATTAAAAATAATCCCCACCTCAATAGAAATGGGTAATTTATATCTTCATGGTTGTCCATGGAATCATAAAACCCTCAAAATGAGCCATTGGATCCCCAAATTCTGAAAAAATCTATGACATCTATAGCACCAAATGATCCCCACTCTAAAGGGATATGTAAATTTTCAGAATTGGCAACACCAAAAATGGAACATATCTTCTTTATTTTTTGAGGAATAAATCATCGTCTTCATTCCATCATCTCCTCCCTCCAGAATAAAAACCACTACCGGTAGGGCCATATTATGAAACCATGACCAGAAACTCTGTAATAGTCAATGTTCATTGAAAAACATGGGTGTAAAGTATGATGATGAAAATAATACCCTATCTAGGAAAAAAAAAATTTGAACCGACATGACCAAGTGTATGAATAATGACCCTAATGAAGATATTGCATTAACATCATGTTGTGTTGAATGTAATGGCTCAAAAACCATTCCCCGATATGCCTAAGAGAGTTTTGTCACCCTCAATGTTGCAGACACTATTAATGACCCATATAAAGATATCCATGGAATGGAAAACATACCTTGTGAGGAAGGCGACTTAGATGCGGCAAATGAGGCTTCACGCACCAGGAACCAATGACGGCTCCAAAACATGAAACCCCAAATATTGAACAACTACCTCTATGGAAGAATATTTCCAAGGGGAAGGGTAAATTAACATATCAATCTCCTCCTCGATGAAACTGTAACTCCCCAAGATTCTATATTATGTTTCTCTTTGAATAATACAATATCTAGCATTGTACGCAGCCCTGAATTCTGTCACACCATGACCAATCAAACTAGATGATTAAAAAAAAGTTATGAGTAGTAAAAACCAATCTATGAAATTTTATAATTTTTTATTTTCAAAATGAACTTCATTTTTTCATTCGAAATATTAGAATTAATATTGGGAGAATTTTTTGTAATTTTTTCTAAAAAAAATTAATTTTGACGAGGAGAGAAAAACAATGCATTATTTTTTAAAACTGACATTTTATTTAAATAATTATTTTTAATTTAAATTTATTTTAGATAGAAAATAGATACATAATACCTATATTAATCCAATGTAATTCATTGGAGTCATTTTAAAATAAGATTAGATATTTTAATTTTTATTGAACTTTTTATCATATTTTACCAACCTTACAGGCATGTTTGAAAATTTTCATAAAACACAATTTTACTGCTTCTATAAATTGAATTTAAAAAACCCTACTTACATGATTGTCATAAGCATGTAATTTTTTTTCTATAGGATAAAAATTATTTTTTGTGAATAAAAACATTTCAATATTATTTACCAAGATTTCAAGTAAATGCGGTTATTAAATGTAAAAATAAACTTTTTATAATACAAAATTTCACCAAAACTTGTCCTAATCATATTTGATAATCATTTTTCATCCAAAATATACCCTAGTACAAATATATTATCCTTTTTGAAACACTTAGTTTAGATTATGACATTTATTATATGTTATTTAATGAAGAGTTAAAAGTGTAAAATTAAAATTTTAATATCTAATCCATTTTTAATATAGGAAAACAAATAAAATGAATTAGTCTATAAATATTATTGTAAATCTAAAAATATTTCCAACATAATGGTATTTTATTTTTAATTTTTAGACATTAAATAATTAAATTTTGTTATGACATAATGATGATGCATAAATCACCTAATTAATGAATGAATAAAATAATAGATATTATTAATATTGAAATAAATTTTAATTGAAACTTTTGAGGACAAACACGAATTTTATACGTGAATATGACATGTTATGGTTGATTCAATGTATTTTTTTATAATTCATGTTTTTATGTCTCTATCAAAAACCAATCACTAAATAGTGTCCAAATTTACATATTTCACTTTTTAAAACAAATACTATTTTATTAAATTATATAACAATCCTCAAAATCTATGATTCATCCAACTGACTTCTAAAATGTTACATATGTCTTTAGTGAACAACTTTATTTTCTTTTGTCATTTTAAAGTAACTATATTATTCATCTAGTATAAAAATACAAGAATATGTGGTAAAAGTAAAACTATATAACTAAGGATTAAATCTAAATGATGATGATAATATGTTTACAAAAACATTTCTAAAACCTATTTTTTGAGATTATTTCGACCTATAAGCCTCTTATCCTCGAAATAAATTCATTTTGAGCTGACATAATTCGAATAATATTTTCTGATAAATTAATATTTCAATCTTTTACTAAAGTGCCCCTCGCCTCTCAAATAAAAGGGTACATCCCCTTTTCTTAAATTCACACCACCAATTCCATTTTTCTCAACAAAACCATACTCCAATATCCACCCAACTACCATCACATCATCCTATAGTCCTTACATTGATCATATATACATCCTATGGAGCCCTTTTTATCATATCAGAAGGAAGCGCCAAATTAAGAGGTAAATTTTTTATCACCTATTTCATTGTAATCTTCTTCCTATACTTCAAATTTTTTTGTTGTTTCCTTAATAAAATAATAAATCAATTACCTTCTACATAGAACTATGTTATTTTTAATATTTTACGAACTTATTCATTATTCTATCCATCATATGAATGACAGTGTCACCATACGTGCGTACGTACGGCTTACCGTCTCCACATCGTGGTGTAGTTTGTTATTCAACACATCATTATTTGGAGTGGATTTATAATGAGAATAATTGATTTAAAAAATAAATATACCATGTTAATTATTCTGTATATATAATATAATATACAAATACATAAAATTTAGAAATCTATAGAATGATATTGTCACTACTTCTTACGTACGACTTACCATCTCGAAGACATGCTGATATTTCATTTTGCATCGTAACCATTCAGGATTAATTTAAATTTAATGATTAAAAATAATGTTTAATAACATAATATCATTATATATATTAATCTATTAAATCCTATAAATAACCAACATGTCTTATGTAACAATAAATATAAAGGAAAATGACTTTGTTAACACCAAAAATAATGATAATACTAGAACTATTATTAGAAAATAAATTTCATATGACCATATATGATATAATATTTGTGTATGTGGTTATTTAATAATTTTATGTAAATTTTATAACCATTATATAGTAAGTTAACGTACCCTCAACTATGGAAAATTACAAGGTATGTTTTAATTTTAAAATATTATTATTATCCGAGGTTCTTAATATGTAAGTATCTACTAAGAATTCATTATCACCCACATCTGTGTTTCATAAATATTTTTTTCAAAACATATTTAGTATTTCCTAAAATATGATTTAATTTCATTTATATCCTTTTTTATGTTTTTATAATATGATTTAATGGAATCCTTCTATTGTTTTGACGAATTAATGAAAGAATTGTTTTCTTAACCTATACAGAAGGAGCATCTATTTTCTTCCATTATAACTCCAAATTTTCACTTAAAATATTATGAGAATATTTTAAAAATAAATGTTTCTTATTTTAATTATGCAACTTTTAAATGATTTAAACCTAGAAATAGATATTTCTCAAAAATAATTTTTTGGATAGATTTCTTCAGTGTCCACATAAATTGTTGAATTTTTTGTTTAATTGATGTTAATTTATTATGATACAATATACCATATTTTATTGATAGTTTTATTATATGTTTTACTATGGTTGTGCTATTATTATATCATCCATAGTATATGGTTAATGCATTAACATTTTGTAGCATAGTTCAATAAAAATGTTTATGTTATGTTTCACCATTTTCATATGAGGAATACATATGAAGTAGTATGTGATGGGTGGGGCCCACTATAGCCCCTCGATTCATCGGTAGGCCTGATGATACAAACTAGTGTCTTTGCACATGCTCATGACAATATTTTTATTTATATCCATTTCATGAGGCCTTGATTGTATAGTTATGATGTCTGACATTATGCATTCCATCATTATGAGATTATCTATTGATATTAAATGTGATTATTTGAAAAATAGAATATCCATGTGAATAATTTAATGAAATTATTTGATTTATATTTTCTATTTTATACTGATTTCTATGTTTTAAAGTACTCTGTTTTAGTCTTATAGAATGCCTAAAATTTTTATTTTTATTTATGATAGTTCCCACTACATTGCTATCCTTACTGAGCATCTATGCTCACCACATTCTTATGGTTCATTTTTTCCAAGATTCGATGATGTTTATTATGACTTTCCTATTTGGATAGGATAAAGGATATGATTGTGTTCAAAGTACACACAATATTGTTTTTTTTTTCATTTCATAATGTAATGTTAATCTTATTTATGTGTCATGTACATCCAATCCTACTAAACTGTTTGGTCATTTTCTACCTAATATCCTGTTATCATGACAATGGCATTTAATAATGCACCGACTCGGTGTATCATGGGATGATTCATTACAATTGGAATAAAATTAAGTTTATTACAAACCATGGAAACTATATTTAAAAAAACACTTCATAGAGAGTTGTACCCTAAGATAGAATTATAGGATTAGAATAGAATATCATCCAAATTTTTTGGAAATGGAGATATTACATGGGTTTTCCATTAAATACATCTCATTATGGATACTACATGTGGACATGGTTCTAACATAGATGTACCTAGGAGTGAAAACTCCAACAAGGAGTTTTGGGGTTTACAAGTGTTATCCTGATACACAAAAACGAGCATTACTGTGCACTTGGATTGACATGTGCAGGGAATATTTTTAGGACAATTCAAATTTTCATTATAAACCATTATAAAGGATTTATGATTAAATACATCCATGAATAATAAATTTTTATGATTATATATTATCTAAATAAATTTTTAAATTTAGATTATGTATTTTAAACATGTGGAATTATGAATTGTTATTCAAAAAGATAACTAGTGTATGCCATTATTTAGAAATAGAACCTAGATGAAGTAATGTAAACCATATCAACATACATAATCTATGTAGATATTTCTCTCACATTCAAGATAATTATATTGGATCAGGTGATGAAAATGGTTCTGAATATCTTATAACCATACTCGGATAATTCATGCACGTTATGAATAATAACTTTACCTATTTAGAGCACACTAATCCAAAACACTAAGGATCAATTTAGATAGCTTCCTGAGGAAACATACACTATCATTCAATGGGACATCATATCCATTTGTAGCTAAGACATTAATAATATCCATATAGAAAATATTCCATTCATTGGAATGTAGCGAATGTAAAAAACATTCCATGGCAGTTTATCACTTATGAGGAGATGAATATAAGGCATGGTCATTAATTAAAAACACAAATGAGGATGAAGATTTATTAAATATTTAATGGAGGGAGTAAAAACATGTTTTCATACAAAATTACATTCCTTGTGAACATCGTGCGGATATTGAATGGAAATTTTTGAGTCTGACGTAATAGGAGGATGAGAAAGTTTAAAAGTATATGGATAACAATAAATGGATACCATGACATGGTTCAGATTATATATGTAACCCATGAAATAATATTGATCGACAAATAATTGGGTTATTACCATTTCATGGGCAAGAATTAGTCTAACAATCCTTCTCATCATAAGAAGATATAGTCCCGTGTTCTATCAAGACAGAAAAATAATTCTTTAAGTGTTATGAATTTAAATAGAAACAATAGATGAAGAGATCATATGGACACATAGGAAAATGGAAATAAGGGTAAGAAGAGAAAATTTAAATCTCCATTCTGTAGAAAATGTGAGATGAAACACATAGTTACATGCCTGAAGGGAATTGGAGTTTGATACTAGTGTGGAGAAAAATACCATCAAGCTCGTGAATAAAATGAAGAGAAAGAAGCTACCAATTTTCAATCCTATAATAGTAAAGATATGGGACATTATGAATTTTTTTTCTAAGATTCAAGCTAATTTTCCACAAAAAAAGGAAAATGAGAAGTCACATCATTCAGACCTTGATGAAAACAATTATTTTATAAAGAAGGATTTTACAATTTTGGATGATGATAAGGAACCCATTATCTTTGGAGCAGAAACATCATTATCAAATTCTCATCTAGATCCACCCTGAGTAGCTCTATTAAATTCAATTATAACAGACGATGTGATTTAACTAACTATTGTTGAGGAAAGGAATGTTCATCAAGAGTATGTACCTATTGTCCAATAATATGTTGATGTGTTTCTAGAGGATTTACATGGACATACTCAAGAATGGGAAATTGAGGGTTCCATTGACTTAATTACTGGTTCGAGGTTCATATTGAAGACCCTTATAAAATGAGCACAATGGAATTAGTGTAACTAAAGAAAAAACTAGATGAATTGACAAATAAAGGATTTATTCTCCCTAGTGGTTCTACATGAGGATATCCTTTTGTTTTTATTAATATGAAAGATAGAGCTATAACGTCATGAATTGATTATAGTGAGATTAAGGCTTTAACAATAAAGAACAATTATCCCCAACCTAGCATTGGTGATTTATCCAATCAACTTCTTGGAGATCAATATTTTTTAAAGAATGACCTTTGATCTGGATATCATCAGCTATGTTTGAGGAAGGAAGACATCCTGTTGATCACATTTCAACCAAAGTATGGGAATTACAATTTTATATTAATGCCTTTTGGTGTGACTAATGGATCCTTTGTTTTCATGGATCTAATTAAAATAGTTTCAAAGGAATACGTTGATGAATTTTTTGTAGTATTTATTGATTATATATTGGTATACTCAAAATGATATGAATATTATGAAAATCACTTGAGAAATATTATGAAAACTCTTAGTAGAAACTAATTATATGAGATGTTTAGAAAGTGTGAATTTTGGCTTCAAGAAATTTACTTTCTTCGTCATATTGTCTCATATGATGTACTATCTATTGATTCTTCAAGGAAAAGGGAAATCCATGAATAGCCAACACCGAAGAGTATAACTTAGGTATGGAGTACAGTTGGTTTAGTAGGATTTTATCTGTGTTTCATCCAGAATTTTTCCCGATTGGATAACCCATTAACCAAGATCACACATAAACTGTTTAAATTTGATTGGACAAAAGAGTATGAATAATGTTTAGAAGAATTGAAGAGAGGATTAGTCAATTATACTATTTTGACTATAACATCGAGAAATGATTGATTTCTTATTTTTAGTGATGCTCCAAATAAAGGACATAGTTGTGTCCTTATGAAGAACGATAGAGACATTACATATGAATCACGGTTGCTAAAAATTGTTAAAAAAACAATCCCACTCATGATCTTTAGTTAGAAGTTGAAATAATTTCTATAAAGATATTGAGACACTATCTCTATGTTGAAATATGTGAGATATATACTGATCAAAGTAGTTTGAAGTATATTTTCACACAGAAATAACTCATTATTAGGCAAAGGTGATGGATCGAACTACACTAGGATTGTTATTGCATAATAGACTACCACTCGAGGAAGGAAAATAAGGTGGAATTTTCTTTGACCAGAAAGGATCATGGAGTTATGAACATGATGAGAGTTGAAAGGGAAACTATGTTCATGAATCTAGTAAAGATGGATATGAGAATAATCATGGAAGGGGAAACATTAAATATTTTTCAAAAGGTTTCCAAACCATCCCTACCAGAAAGGATAAAATGTATTCAGACAGTTGATGGGGAGTTTCAAAATTAAATTACTCATGTGAATGATGGGATATTGATTGAATTTTTTTATGAAATTAGATTTTTGAAATTTGGGAAGATGATTTGTGCTACTGGTATACCTGATCTAAAAAGGGAATTTTTAGATGATGCTCATAGGTCCAATTTCTATATACACCCTGGTAGCAATATGATGTATAGAGATTTGATGGAACATATTTGGTGGGACAATATGAATAAGTATATTATTGATTATGTGTCATTATGTAAGGTTTTTTAGATGGTGAATGTGGTATGACAACAACTTATAGGATTCATGAAACCTCTTCTTATACCTGAGTGGAAATGGGATGATATTATGATGTATTTTTTCATGGGGCTACCAAAGTCACCTATAAGGAATGATGAAATATACGTCATTTTTATCATCTTACCGAGTCATCACATTTTCATGCTATAAGAGATGATTTTCCTCTTTAGAGAGACTATATATTATTCATTTTTAATGAATTCATGGTATTCCCATATCAATTGGTTCTCACCGTGATGCCATTTTTACATCATGATTCCAGAAAATACAATAGAAATACTTAGATACTGAACCTCTTTTGAGATCTTCCTTCAACCCTCGATCTGATGGACAATAAGAACAGATTATTAAAACCTTATTGGACATTTTATATCTTGCCCAAATTACATTCATTCTATGTGGGATCAGTATTTACCTCTTTTAGAATATTCTTATAAATGTAGCTTCCATTCAAGTATTTATATGGAAACATATGAAGAATTATATGGAAATAGATTTTGTACACAAACTTGTTGGGATTATGTTGGTGAATGGAAACTTGATGTCCCAACCCTTGTTGGGGAACCAATGGAAATGGTGATCATTCTCCAAACATGCATCCTGGTAGCTCAAATTAGGTAAAATAGCTATACTGAAAACTGATGTAAACATATAGATTTTCATGGAGGAGATCATGTTTTCTTGAAGGTATCTCAATTGATTGGTGTTATATGATTTTTAAGAAGGGTAAATTAAATCCCACGTACATCATAACTTTAAAAATTCTATAATGAATTGGAGTTGTAGATAACAGTTTGGAAATCCCGCCATGTCACTCCAAAGATCATAATGGGTTCCACGTATCACTGTTGAGTAAATACTTGCCAGACCCAACACATGTACTCACCTATAAAGAAACAGAACTGGAACCTAATCTATCTTATTGTGAAGAGACTATTAGGATTATTGATACCATAGATCTATTTTTGAGAAATCAGGCAACTTATCGAGTAAAATTAACATGGAGAAACCATAAAATGGAAGTGGCTACGTGGGAACCTGAGGAACATATACTACATAACCACTCAAATATTTTAATGAAGTAAAATTCTAGAAACATCGAGGATGAAATATTTTGAAGAAAGGAATAATGTACCAACATAATATTTTACGATACTCTACTCGTTGAATAATACAATAGCTTGCATTATATACAGATCTGTGCTCCACCACACCATACAAAATCAAAATAGACTTTTAAACAGTTTTTATGAATTATAATATAAATTTTTTGAAAATGTATAAATATTATTTTTCAAAATGGACTTCATTTTTGGATTCAGAATATCATAATTAGATTAGGGTTGATTTTTCTATTTATCTGAATTTTTTTTTATTTTTGAGGAATTGTCAAAAACACGACGTTTTTGTTTAAAACAGACTTGTTATTTAAATAATTATATTTAATGAAAATTTATTTTAATTACAAAATAGGTATATAATACCTATATTAAACCAATGTAATTAATTTGAGCCATTTCATATTATGATTAGATTTATAAAATTTTAATGAACATTATATCGCATTTTACCCTCATTCTAGACACAATTGAAAAATTAAAATAAATGTAATGTTACTACTTTTATGAATTTAATTTCAAAACTCTAATAGACACAGTTTCCCTCATTATATAATATTTTGTTCAATAGGATGATAATAATTTTGGTGAATAGTAGCTTTTGAATTTTCCAGGGTTAAAATTAAATATGGAAATTAAAGGTAAAAAATAATGATATAATTATATAAAATTACCACAATACATATATAAATTCTTTTAGATAATTGTTTTGCGAAAAAATTCATCCTTAGAACAAAAATTTGATACATTTTTATACACATGTGTTAGAAAAGGACATTAATTATATTTTATTTAAAGAAGAGTTGAAAGTATTAAATTCAAATTTTAATAAATAACCACTTTTAATATAGGGTTAAACATATGATAAATTAGAATATAAATATTTATTTTAAATATAAAAATATTTCCAACATCATGGTATTTTATTTATAATATTTAGAAATTAAATAATTACATTTATTTACAACCTAATGATGATGCAGAAATTACTTTATTTATGAATGTTTAAAATAATTTAAATTATAAATAATAAAATAAATTTAAATTGAAACTTTTGGTGCCATCCAATAATTTTATAGGTGAATATTACATGTTTGAGTTTATTAAATGTTTTTTAAGTAATAATGTTGTCATGACATTAAAAAAACCAAATACTAAATAGTTCCAAAATTGATAGTAATGATGTTTTAAAGAGAATACTATTTTATAAATAATATAATAGTCATAAAAATATAATATTCAGAGAACTCACATAGATAATGATACATATGACATTAATTAACCACTTTTTTCTCTTTGAATTTTATTGTAACTATATTAACTATATAGTCTAAAAATATCAGAAGACATGGTAAAAGTTAAACTATTTTACTAAAGGATAAATCTAAAATATATGGTTAATATGGTGACCTAAACATGTAAAAACCTATTGGTTGAGAGTATTTCTCCATATTACAATCTTATACTCAAAATAATACCATTTGGAGCTATTAAGAAACTGAAAATAATTTTATAATAAATTAATATTTCACGCTTTTCCAAAATTTCCCCTCACCTCTCTTATAAAAGGGTATTACCCGTTCCCATAAATTTACACATCCAAATCCATTTGGGTTGGTGAAACCCTACTGAAATATCCTCCCAACTACTCTCATTTCAACCTACATTCCTTATTTAGATCATAATTCCAATCATAAATTCCCTTTAGTTTTAATAAAAATTATGCTCATAAATAAGAGGTGATTATTTTATCACCACTTTCAATGTTTTCATCTTCTTATACTTCTACATTATTTGTTTTTTCCATAATAAAATTAAAAATCCAATACCTTATACATACTGATATGTTATTATAAAAATGGTGAAACCATATTCATTATTTAATACATCCTATGAATGAAAAATTCACTATAAGTGCGTACATACCACTTACCATCTCCATGTCGTGGTTTAGTTTGTTATTCATCACTTCATTATTTGGATCAGTATAATAATGCGTATAATTTATGTAAATAATAAATATACGTTGTTAATGATTCTATATATATAATTTACCATCCAATTTCCTACTATTTAACAATCAATATAATTATATTTTTTCTTGTGGTTACATACATCTTACCGTCTCAAAACAAAAAAGGAAAACAAATCAGTTAACACCAGAAACAATGATAACACAGTAATATTATTATAAAAGATATATTATAGGATCATATTTGATATTATATTTATGAATTTAGTTCTTGTTTAATCTAATAGAAATAATTTAACCATTATATAGGATATTGAAGTACCCTCGACTAAGGAAAAGTAAAACGTAAGTGTTAAATTTAAAATCTCTTTATTATCCGAGGTTGGTAATACCTAAGTATCTACTATGACTTCTTTATCATCCTCATCCATGATTTTCAAAAATGTATTTCAAAAAAAAATATTAATTTCCAAGACTATTGTTTAATTCCATGTATATCATTTTGTTACATTTTATTATTTATTTTAACACAATATTTCCATCGTTATCCAAATGAGATACTTTATGGCCTTTTTGACCAATTAAGAAAATATTTTTATTCGTTTTATGGTGCATGAATCTATTTTCCATGGTTATAAAACTGTCGAAACATCGATTAAAATATTAAAATATTATTTCCCAAATAATTCATCTCATCTATAATTATTACACATGTAAACAATTTCAATGTAGACAGATATATTTCTCTAAAATATTTTTTGGTTTGATATCAACTGAGTCGAAATATATTTTTGAATTATACTTTTTATATAAGTTGATTTATTATGATACAATAATCTATATTGTGTTGATAGTTTTATGAAATTTTGGACTATGGATGAGCTATATTAATTTTATTCTTGGTTTATGGTTAATTAAATCACATTTTGTATTTCTGTTTTATATGAATGTTAATGTTATGTTTCACTTATTTTATATGAGTAATGAATTGGACGTATTAAGTGATGGGCGGGGACTTCTATATCCCCACGATGTATCGATGGGTCTCATGAGACAAACTAGTATCATGGAACAATGGATTGCCAATAATTTTAATTATAGTATTTCCACGGGAAATTTACTATGTGGTTATGATGTCCGACATTATGCATTTCATCATTATGAGATTAAATATTGATTTTACATGTGATTGTTATACTGGTAGAATATCTATGTGAATAATTAAATGGAATTAATTTTTTATCATTTTCAAATTATGATGAAGTTTAAGTTTAAAAGTCTTGTGTTTTAGTCTTATAAACTTCCATAAATGTTTATGCTTATTTTTTATTATTTGTTCTACATTGTTATCCTTTCTTCACATCTGATCACACCCCTTTCATATGATTAATTTTTTATAGGATGAAAAGAAGTGTATTATGACTGACCTGTAGGTTTAGGCTAAGGGATGTTAGTGTTTTCAATGGAGACACACTATTGTGTTTTTTTCATTTCATAGTGAAATGTAAGATTTATTTATGTATCTAGTACATCCATGGCTTCTAAACTGATTTGTCTTTCGAGACATGATCTCTTGTGATCAGGCCATTATAGTTTAATAATGCACCTACTCAGTGGAAATCACCCAATGGGTATCAACATCAAACATAGAAAATAATCATCCCTTAATAGATGATCTTCCATCTAGAGAGGTAAATTAGAATCGTGTTGGTTCATGATCTAGATATCACATCCACATAAATGAGGAAGTCCAAAATAATCATTACTTTCCTCTTCTACCACAACAACCTCCCACTCACCAAGACATCTACTCAGTCATTGGACGTATAAAAAAATAGATGGAGATAATGGTGGGGCCACCTCCTCTACCCCCACTATATTCCTATGTATAAAAGATTGATTGGGAAATGTTTACATTAGTGATCTATAACTTTACTGAGTCCCTCAATTCTATAATGGAATCCATAGACGGGAGATGTGCACCTACGCACATCAGAGGAATCCATATCCTAATTTTTTGGAAAACACTTTTCCTTTTCCCAATTTTTTAAATCCTACATTCTATACATTTGATGGTGTTGGTGACCTCGAAAAACATCTCACACACATTGTGTCCCATTGTTGACTGAAGATAGGTCATCAAGATAGATACGAGAAATAAAAAGCTGAGATATTTTGTTCAAACTTGGGCATGTACATCCCTTTTTTGTACAAAAGTTTCCAGTATGATCTGTGTCATGATGGGGAGAACATTGTTGTCAGTTCCATTATCAATTCAATTATAAAAATAGGAACACAATGGTTGTCAACCAAAAAAAATACAATCCTATTGAGAATGAGAGGGTTTCATATATCATATCAGGGTGCAATGATTTAACATACACACTCAACAACTCTCTCTTGAGAAACAATATGCTAGATCATTTTTTTAAATATGAGGGATAAGTTGAAGATTCCTATGATTCCAATGAAATATCATTATGGATTATGAATGTTTACTAAAATTACCTAAGGTTTATAAGATTCTATCCAATGGACCCAATCAAAAACAATACATTTTCCCATAGTACAAAATATGGTCTGCGAAATAATATTATACTTATGTCACTCCTGATCCAATTGAAATACATGTACAAATACCTAGGATGGACCCTTAATTCCCATAACCTATTATTACACAGTGAGATACACATAATTTACCCTATCTATAAGTACAATGAAATTAGGGTTGTCTATGATTTGAATAAAACATGAATATGGTGTACTTCATATGAAACGAACTTACCCCATTTATTTATTGACAGATGTGGAATGTTACTTACACTTTCTCCCACAACCCAGGAAGCACGATGTTTTCAATGTCACTAGAAATCATTATTACTTCCCATTCCATAAAAGGTTTGGTCATAAAATCCAGAACTGTATCATCACCAACGACTCTTTTCAAGTAATGTTTGATTAAGGACATGTGGTGTTAGATAACACCCCGGATAAAGTGGATTTCATAATCGTTATCCAAACAAAATTTGAGGGTGATTGGATAAAATTCTCTATTGGAAATGATATAATATTAGAAAAATCGATGTATGAAAAGATATTTGATTGACCCCATGCCACACAAAGATCACATTTGTTCAAAGCCGCAACATCACCACTACCCATGAATGTTATTGCAAATGCTCATTCTGAAGGTGGGTGTTACCGCCAAAGCAGGAAAAGAAAGTGGAGTAAAAGTCATATTCTCCTCCAAAGAAATCCTCAACACTCCATGATTTATTCCCAATGTGATCCAAAACATGGGAACCCCCACCCCCAACACTAAATAGAACCCTCATCAGATGAAGAAATCATATTTGGTTCTATCAACATGATTAACATTCTATTATCCTTCTCGGATGATTTTTTTTCCCTATATCAAGAGTTTCCCTCACATAATTGTTGAATGGAGGCAACATGTTCCATAACTGAGGGTATAGAGGATTCCATGGGCATGGTAGGAAACAATATTCTCATCATCTCCCTTTTGAAAAAACATATAGAGCCATGACTCATGGGAAAGTACTACAACGATTCCTGCAAGGATAGTCAGGAATCAATGATCCCTCCAATAGACATCTACACCAGATTGGCTTATAGAATAGCCTATCAGGGGATCAATACCTTCATCCCAGACAAAAGGGAAGGCTACGCTTACCCATGCTTCTAGTAGAGTATTATTTGATTACCTAAACCCGTGAAACAGGAGTGTCCACTCCAAATACCTTATATCCTTATCAACACATTGACAAGAAACCTCATATTAGGAATCCTTGACCCCAATCATAGAATTATGACATTATAAAACACAAGGATAATGTTGAAACCATGATCATAGTCCTCGATGTGCTCCATCATTCAAAATAAATGTGGGAGGAACATGATGAATCCCTCAATATCCCTCATAAGATAGACATATAAGTATCTACTGCTGAGGTATATCAAGTGGAGACCATGGAATCCGAATTTCACTTTGAAATCTCATTCACTTATCATAATCATGAATAGGCCCTTGAAGGACACCTCAGACACCTATATGTCATAGTTAGAACCAATAATTTCAACATCAAAATGGTTCTAATTGATAACTTTTCTAGGATCAATCGTATCATAGTCTTACCCCTATGTTGTTTGGGATATGGAGAAGGTATTTTTCTCCCTATAATATAACCATTAAAATGGTTTGATAATCAAGTGTGAATACAACTCAAGAATATCAAGCATGAATCTTAGTTTGGGGATCATACCATAGATGTTGTTTTTATGGTAATCATGAAAGTTATCGTGTATATAATCATTCTCTGAAGGATCTAGAACCACATCCACCTAGAAATAACTTCATGATTCCATAATTGTCTAATTTATCCCATCAAAGGAATGTTGACATACGATATGGTTATAGTTCTACCTTTGATACTTTTAGGACCACATTTGATGACTCAGATTTCAATAAAATTGGATGGAAATGACTAATAGAGGATGATGATGTATAGTTTGCCGCTACAAATGGAATGAGGACCACCCCTGTGAATCCATATTGTATGCTCAACATAGTCTATGTACTCCCCCTAAACATGGTTGGGGAAACATATATAATACTAGATGATGAAACCCATCAGGTCCCTAGAGACAACATTAGAGACTATCACCATCGACATATATCTATAATAATCCAGAAAAATAGGGGATGACAATATCTATTCTCTTGGAAACACTCACCCAGATAATGAAATTGGGACCAAAAATTTATAATACCATTTGAAAATTACAGCACAGATTCAAAAATTAAATAAGATGATGATGAACTAGGGAACATCCCTCCATGATTCGAGTATAGTGTCTCAACCACCATCAATGAATATGAGAATATTAATATGCTAATAGAGGATGACCTGTGGCCTACACTAATTTTTGTTTCCATTCCCCTTTAAGAGAAAGAGTTGTATATTGATTTTTTGGAAGAATCTACCATATGTGTTCATGTCTAACTACACATAAATTCCCAAACTGATCCTAGATGTGGGTAATCACCATATCAAACAACTTAATGAGCATAAAGTGTTGAATAAGGTTTCTAGGATGACATGCCCCTCTATTTCCCCCAATATAGAGGATGAGGTTGAATGTTTGATCGAAGGAATCTTCATATGAGAAGTGAAGTACCTGATATGATTACCAAAATCCTTCATATCAAGAATATGAGTGGGGAGATTCTGAACCTATATTCATTTTAGGGACCATAATCGGCTCTTCAAAAAGGTTGATTTACCCTTTCAAATCACTAAACTCTTGATCGAAGAAACTTCGTGTTTCCCAGAAGAGTTTTCATGGATGGTTACTGTGGTACCGTGAGATAATGATGGCTCCAAAAGATTAAGATGCCACTTACTTCATAGCACATTTGGGGATATTTTTCTATTATTTCATGCACTTTGGTTTCATGAATTATGGTCCCACATATCGATGAACATTGCAATATATATTTATGTTGTTCCTATGATTGACATCTGAATCTTATATCGATGAACTATTTGTTAAATTACAGTAGTGATGTGATCACCTCAATAACCATAAATAAATAATCAATATGTGAAAAAAATAGATGGATGAAGACCACATTGAAATGTTCTTTTAGGTAACAAAAGGGAAATTCTATTGCTATGAGGTACTCCATCGCATCATTGCGGTTGACCTAGAGAATACTAGTGCTATCATAGTAATGGTACATCCATGAAATCTCAACAGATTCTGGGATCTCTAAGGGAACCTCACATACATTGGTTAGTTCATTTCCAACCTGTCCAGAAAAGCTATCCCATTCACTATGCTAATGATGAATGGAATTCCCATCCAATGGAATTATAGTCTACAAAAATCCTTCAAAATAAACATTTAGTACATGATAATCCCACTAATCCTGGTATTTTTTTGAAGGGAGTCCACTCATCATATATCTTGTCTACATGGAATTCTCTTTTAGCTCCCTCCTCTCAAAAATTTTTTGATGTGGAACGTGAGAATAGACTATATTAACTCTCCAATATTATTCTATGTACCAATTCCTAATACTATGATGTCCAAAAGAACTTCCTCGCACTAAACTTCATCGTGAAAAAGTAGAAGCATTATATGATGCACTGTGAAGTGAAATTGGTCTCTCATATTGATCCACTCAAGTACATAATTGTAGTTTTATTGTTTACGAGGTTCTTGGAATGATGTGTTGTTATTCTTCAACAATTTGGCATTCAGTTACAAGCGTTGAAGTCAGTCGAAGGAAAAGACTTCACTGATTTCCTTGTTGGAAATCCTACAATAGAGAATTCACTGAAAGACATTGGGGTTCTATATGAATAGGTCTTCTATGACAATAAAATTCCTCAGAATTTGAAGATGTATTTTTTATCATGCCTCAAGAAGTTCGATCAGAACAACGTAGGAAAACATGAATCTCAATCTAGTTGGCCTAGGTATTATTTGGGTCTCTCCTGAAAAAGATATTTCCCAACTCTTTATCACTATCTGAAGGATTCAAATATGATTTGGTTGAATAAAAAGACATCATAACTCACTATGAATTATACCTAAAGCTACTAATATACCACCTATACATTAGAGGGGACTCAAAGATAGTGATAATTTTGGTAAAGTGCGAATAAATCATAAAAATTTAGGAATTGTCCCATATCAATCACAATGATAATGCAGGTAAAATGATAATGCAAGAATTGAAAGCTATCAATAAATAATCACCTCATGATTGATGAATCCCATAATCATCTATCTAAGAAATGGGAGACTATAAATGGATAGATTCAAAAGGTATTAGAACTAGTGTTGTGTAGATAACATTACCCAACAGAATATCCCATTTGGGAAAAACCCCTCCAAAAGTGTAGATTTCCCAGAGTCTGCCTCATATTAATTAAAGAAAGAGATATTTATTCCATCAAGGAATAATTCATAGAGGGATCTTGTGGTTCCCATCAATCTGGTATTAGTCACTCCAACAAGATCACGAGGTTAGTATATTAATGAAAACCATGATACTAGACTATGTGGTGTTCACCATGAAATTACAGGCATGAAAAATAAATGAAAACATCATCCACCAACCTCTATAATTGTTACATACAACTAAATATTCGTTTTCATTTACGTTTTTATGGATGTCATGGGTCTATATTCCCCATCCACAGTTAAGCAGTTCAAGCACATCCTTACTACTACAGAAATATTTTAAAAATGGTATGAGGTGATACACCACAAGGATGTCATGAATTAGAACATTATCAAGGTCATAATGTTCGATATCAACACCAGGATCAGGGCTCCTCAGACAATATTGATGGAGAATAGCACACATTTTTGTGTTGTGGAATTAACCAATTTGTAGTAAGAGTATAATATCGAGTCCAATCACGCAAATTTCTATCATTAAACAACAAATTAATAGAAAGATTCATTTAATAAGAATTATCCAATATACTCCATAAGATTATGATCAATGAAAATATGTCTTGGCCAAAAAAACTACTACATGATTTATGGGTCTACCGTATTAGCACATGTACTTCTACCAAAGAAATTCCATACTTAGTGGTGAATGAGAGCGATGCAGTGTTACCCATGGAAGATAAGATTTCCTCCCTTAGATTAGTCATCATCAAGAGACCCTTAGATGATGACAAAAATGCAAAAGTGACAAGTTGAATTGGAACGACATGATGAGTACATGTTTTACAAATTGCACAACCTTGTGGTCCTATATAATTAGATATCACGAGCCTTCAATAAAATGGTTCTCCTCCACCTATTCTTTTGAGGGGAATTATTCTTGGTCCATTGATCTCCAATGATACCCATCACGAATCCCCCAATGGTAGAATTGAAATGGGAGGGAAGATACATCAAAAATATGATCTAACATAATGGATCCTACTATTGGGGCACAATGGAAGCACTATATTCCACACCACCCGTCGATGAAAGATTTATCAAGAAATACATAGTGTAACTATCAGTACAAGGGAGACCTCATCTTTTAATGTCTCATTAATTATCTTAGTTAAATGATGTTAAACTATACAAATTCATCATGGACATTATATGTTATAAATCACAAAACCATTCATAATTTCTGAAATCCATTAAAATTCACATCCAATGTACTCACTACATGATATAAAATTACATGAAGGTATGATAACCATCTCTATTATTGATGAGTCTCCAACAACCTTCCCGCATGACTCTAAAAATCAATGTTCTAATAAAATTATTTATGGATTGATTCATATTTCAAATGAGATATGTAGGTATTCCTCTATAATGTATCATTTTATATACACTAATGATACAATCTACCGTTTTTTTACATTCAAAAATATATCTATTATAGGGAAATAATTTCTATCACTTGTTTCTCAAACAAAGAATAACTCAATTGATCGTAAAAATAATGGAAAGGACATAACCTCACTTGTCACACATTAAGGTACAAAAAAGGTCCGTTAAGATCATAAATGGTTGACCATGAAAGGCATATCATGAGTCCCCAACACATGATGCTAAAATAATCGGTCATTATCCTTACTGCATGATGTTAATCTAAAAAGTCCATAAGAACTATGTGTGGTTTGATTCTCATTCTTTTGATATATGATGTGAAGCCTAGACTTCTACCCTAGGGCTGAACTACAATATTTCAAAAAATTTATTTCTTCTCAACTCAATCCACACCACATCAAGTTAAACTACATTGGATTTTAAATAACTTCATGTGGATTGATACTCACCTCATGATACATGAAGGGAAGACAGATTATCTATCATTTTTTCCAATAGAAATAATTCTATTATTCATGTCAGTTCGCCCTTCAACTCACACCATGAAGTTAAAGTACATAAAACATCAAGAACTACATGTATCTTGATTTCTGTCATCACAATATATGTAGTAATTCCTAGATCTCAAATATCAGGTCCAAATGCAACAGACAACTAAAATAATCCCCCCCTCAACATATGGGTCAGACCAGTGAAGAGTATTTCCATATAAATAACTACAAGTTACATGACTCCTACTATCACAATATATGTTGTGATTATCCAATTTCCCTCACAAACCCAATCACAAAACATGTATATAAAAATTACCATCCTTATGTATAGGCCAATCCTTTGTAGGAGACTTTAGTTAGAACTCTATCAGGATTGATTATATTTATCATGGGATAAGTTTTATTTCTAGAGTATAATATTCAGGCCTAGACACAACATTTTAGCATTTTCTCATCGGTTCCAATGTCTTTACCAAGTGACGTCAAACTAAATGGATATATCTATTTACCACATATTAATAAAATGCATGGGAAAATGTCCTTACCATAAGACATTAAACTACAATGAGGCTACCACATCCTTGATAAATAATGTTATACTATACAAGATATCAATCATTTTACATTGACTATAATGGGACTACAAGAGCCTTACCTTGGTCTACTGGAGTAAAAGTTTCTTCCTCTATATTTTAAAAGAAGAAAAATTCATATACCAAACCACGTGACATGAGAACATCAGGTTACCTAAAACCATCCATGGACCTTGAAATAGATTTCCAGATAAACGTGAATATTTTATTGAAAATTAATATATGTTTATGGCACCTACATATGTTCCTAAGGTCCTCAATGAATTTCCTCACTCGGAAAATGATCAATATGATCCTTATGAGCCCTGACATCACCATGGCCAAACTACACACCTCATTGTGATATGAACCTCTCCCTATGTTCCTTTCCCTTGTATTAAATTATGATCTAATGAATTTAAACCATGATTTACAACATTCATATCTCACTATTAAATTTTTGTTAGAGTATTTTTACCCATGTAATCATAACTAGGATTCTGTGTATCATCCTCCATATTAGTTTGAAAAGCATCTTGAACATAAAATGATTACACCACGGTCAAAGATACATGAACATATTCCCTATCTCATAGTAGTCCAAATTACAGGTCATTATACTACTAGAAAAAAACATCAAAATGTGTCACCTCAAAATCCAAAAAAGGGAGACCTCAACAAAAGTAAATTCCCCACCAACTAAAATCTTCATTCACATAGTTTTTCAAAAAATTGGTGCATAAATAGATTATGTATAATTATCATATAGTCTAATATATATCCCTATTAAATGAAATGATTTGCACTATTGACACCCTAAACTGGAAAATGTTAGAGTACTATTTTTTCACATCTCCTCACCATGAAAATGCTTTCATTAGGTAGGGGTGAAACTTTTATAGTACTCTAATCCTCTAAGAATTTTATAATTTCTATAGAAGAAACTTCATTTGTTAGGGTATCTCAGATCACAATAACCATACATGGCCCTTGGAATAGATATCCTGCTTTAATGTCAATTTATTTCACTATGCATACATTCCTATGAATACATCATATGTGGCTATTGTTTCCAACAAAATGTGTCTCTCTAAAAATATCTTTCCAATCCTTATGATCCCTGGAATTGTAGTAAGACTCAAAACCCTTTAATGTTATAACTACTCCATGTATGACAGTCCCATACCAATCTCCGAACTCGAGCACTCAGGGCCATGATTTACAGTCCCCACATCAAACTATCCAATAAGATTAAATATCCTCAACGTTATGTCATCATGTCTTGTACACATTTTCAAGACCTAAATGAAACCCTTCATTTTTAAACATTTCTAAGTCCCACACATTGTGATTCAAATGCACAAGGCATTGGGGGCGAGATGTTCTATTATAACCATGTTTCCCTTGGGTGCCAAAACCCTTACCCGGATAGCCCACCATCCAAACCCAAATTCATCGTCCAGATTTTTGATTCTTCACAAATATTTAATAACAGACTAATATGAAAAGATATATCATAGTTCAGCCAGGCTATAGACATACAGAGGTGCATACCCACTAACCTGAGACATATTAGCATAGTTGAAATGGTCTCCTAATTTTTGTGAGCCTCAAAAACTCTGTGGAGGATCTTGAAACCCCATAGTTTTATGGGACATAACCAACATGTCTAACCCACTTCATACTACATAGATGATAAATTTTTATTAAGACTTAAATCAATCCAATTCATTCAATCCAATCCAAAATAACATTACAAGTACTTTGGTCTCAATAATATTTACTCCATAAACCATCCCTGACACCTAAAAAGATACTTAACATTAAGAGAACATTGTTAGGACTACACATTCATTCTTATGGATCCTGTATATGCACCTATGGTCATCAAAAAACGTATCACTCTGTAAAAAGGGATTTCAGATCCTTGAGAACCACCACAACACCATAGTAGAACCCATATCCTCAGAGTGTTTTAGGTCATTCCTGGAATGTCTACACCATATCCCATGATCATATAGATAGTCCTAGCTAAACTGCCTTAAACTATAATTATAGAAGGTCCATGCTAAAAGACCATAACTAAAAAAATAGAGGGACTATGTTAAAAGGCATTGAAGTAAATCAGTATAAGATCTAGGATAACTATAAAAAAACTTCAGAAATAAAATATCCAATCTAAAAGTCCATAAATTAACGAAATATTAGGTCTGAGCTAAAAGAACCTAAACTGAATAATGAATGCAATTCAATCTACAGATTCCTGAAATGCCCACCATAAATCCATATAAATCAAGATAAGATCATCAATCCTATCAGAATTCACGAAATAATAAATAATTTTCTCCTTGGTACATACATTATACATGTTAACTGAAATAGATTTATCAATAAGTAACTCCAGGTTTGTTGGAATTCATGATGAATTCTAGAAAAAAAATCTTGAGATTCAAACATTCATATTTTATTAAATTTATTCCAGGGACTTTCTTGATTGTAGATTATGAAAATATAAAAACCAGTAACACATCATAAAATAATGGAAACTAAAAAAATAAAAATTAGTGTTAATAAAACCAATTTATTGATTCCATATAAAAGAGGGACCTTCACATGACAGAGCCTATCCTATGAATGTAAAATCTAAAATGTAATTGAAAAACATCACCTCCATTAAAAATTATTCCTGTATGATTTATTATGATCAACAAGGTTTCTCTTTAATAAAGAAATATATTTTGGAATTTGATTGACTTGTTCAATCTCCTCCTCCATAGCATTATGCAACTCCTCCACTTTGGAAAAAGTTTTATGTATGGATTTTTATCCCATGTTTAGGATTAATTACTTCTCCATCTTGGGTTTTTTCAATATTTGGAATGAATACTGAAATTGGGAATGCAATTTTAAGTGAAAATTAATTTCATTCTTGATATGATCATTTTGAATCATTCTAATATTTTTTTGTGTCCCGATGATTAGATGCCTCCATCTCATATTGGGTAGCATCATTCAGAGCTCTGTTACAATTTTTCTTCATTGAAGAGAATTCCACAGTATCATCTACCCTAAATTAATTCTCATCCTTCAATTCTAGCACAAAATTCACATCCTTTATACAATAATTGGGGGAATAGTAAATGAACACATCATATATATGGGAATGAATCATGAATTTATGATGACTAAATTGACCCTTTGACACATCCAATGAGGTTTCTAGAACTTCAATATAGATCTAAATCCCCATATATCATTTCATGGATTGAGAATGTGATGTTGACTGAAAACATTGTTCTAGGTTCATCCTAGGGACTAGAGGATATTCCCGAAAATGAACTCTAAGAGACAGGGTTGAGACCAATGACTTTGATGTTGATGGGATAGAATGTGCCTCTATATTAGTTGATGAAGTCAAAAGAACACTTAGAGGGGAAGGCACCCGATTCTCTCATCATCAAGAAGAGGAGTGTAGGCTATGGAGTGGAAGAGTTTGTTGGTTATAAGATGAATCATTTCGTATCTAAAATTATTTTTGGATGTGAATAATGTTATTAAAATACCCAATGTAATAATGTCACTAGTAGAATCCACCACTTCAATCCCATCCTTATGTGAAGATGAAACTCCATCTTATAATGACTGACTTAGTAGTACCACTGATACTTTCCCTTTATAAGTAATTATATCACAACTATTAGGGACATCATTTATTGAAGATAATATTATGAGTTATGAAAAAAATGACCATCTTTGATAAATAATTCACCTTTTCTGAAACCCACCTCACTGATGGCTAATGTAATGCAACAACAACATAATATATCTGTACCATACAAAAATGAATCTGTCCACACCAGATCATATGATACCGCCCTAGAAACATATAAAAAATAAAACAAACATGATTGAGTGGGACCTACGACCATATTTTATTCTTGATGGGTTGGGTCTAGTAGTGGCGGATTTCTGTGATCTACAAAAATCTCACCCACAACCTTAAAAAAAATATATGTTCTCTTCTAAAATAGCATGGCATGGATGTTAACATTTTCAAAATATTATGATAGTTCTTAAAGGATAAATGAATATATATGGGGTTATGGAATACCCAATATACATTGGGATTCAAATGGGAATTATATGATAATATAGATTCCATAATTTACTTTTTTCCTCTTCCATTTGGAAGAAGGGTCTCCATAAGGCGTCAAAGCTATATTCTTCACCCCAGAAGTGGGAATCATGACCATAATATTTTCCTGTCGTCCTAGGGACCCTTCATAATCAGTTACCTAGTCACCGCTAAATCCCTCTCTCAAGGGAATGCCATTGGTGTGTACTCAGGGTATAGTAGAGAGGTATGATCATCAGAAGACCCCCCTAAATACATACATATAAAATCCATAATTACTATAAAAAGGGAGCTATGACATCAAAAGATCTACTATAGTCCTAGACTCACTACATACATAGTAACAAGGTAACCATGTTCATCTACAATAATCTGATGCATGTTCGAGAGGTCCATATGGTAGACTGATGTAGAATAAACTATTTGACCCCTTCCACTCACCATAATTACATCAATATCATGGTCAAAGTCCCTCACATACCCAGGATAATATTCAAAATGGATTATATAAGGAATAGAGAAACCTGAAAATCCCTCCAAATGCCCCAATGAGAGATCCAATATTCACCAGAGCATTGATTCAAGATACATCAACTTCATAGGCAACCATTACTGAGATGTGATAGTAAACATTATGTCATGAATATCTCTTTTTTCCCTGGATGATGATCCAACTAAGGTAATTGGTAAAAATAATTTCCTTATGAGGTGCTACCAAAGGTTTAGACCTTGCATAATACAACTTCTTTCTATGCAATAAACTGTTATTTTCCACTAGGGGTTTCCATGCCACACTAATGAAATTGGATAATTATCTAGTGGGTATTGAGATAATCCAAATAACTAAATATCCTGGGTACACTATGATTTCTGTAACATGGGGTGGAGGTGTATTTCCCCATGAGTTTCTTCTCTGGAAAATATCATCCAAAATTGGAAAGCTATCATATGTTGTTCATTAGATCTAATATAAATAGAACTAGGACACATTGAATGGAAAAAAAATTGGTAGCTAATATATCATGGTATATACCACACACAAATATGGTCGTTGTTGATGTGATTAGAAAAAACCCCCTCAATAACTGACATCATATAATTATGTTCTTCAACGATAGTCCAACCATTGTTAATAAATGTTCCTTTTAGCATGGGTCCATACATCTTGAAAAGAAATTTTCATGACGTTTTATATAGTCCATGATATCCTAATCCTACAACATGATGTGTCTTACCCAATTAGGTCATTTGAGATATAGTACACTGATAGTATCTAGGATTTCCCAAATGTTTATTTACTCAGAACCACCTAGATGAGACACCATCCAACCCCAAAACACATAGAATGGCCCTGAGATCCTGTGTGTGGACTCTCCCTCATAAACATGGTACAAGGGGTGATAGATCATTACTAACACATGGATCTCCTACCAAACATGCTACCCTGAAAATCATAGTTTCTATCGTAAAAGAGGATACACTAACTCCACCATTCTAGTTCTTCAGAAGTAGGAATGCCCCTAGGTACATGGAATGTAAACATGCCTATTGGACCAACCAATCTATGAAATGGATAATCTCCCATATTCATTCTGTAAAATTTCTTCCTTCCACTATAGTCCAATAACCACCTAGTTCACTATGAGAATCCTTCCTAGGAAAGGCAGTAGAGATCCTAACCTCTTTCTTAGAACCATCATTTTTAATGATGTAATATTCCCTTTTTATGAAAGGGATATCCTCCCCAAGAAGCACTGCCTTTTTATGGGTCTTCTCATCCTGTTTAATCAGTTCCCCGTTTAAAATATTAGTCGTTGTCAAATATTACCATGTTGATTGTTGGGGAATGAATTTTTCCTACATACCACTGAGTATAATTACACCGATGAAAAATTCCATGTACTGAAGACTAATGCCAATATCTCTATGTATAAGATGGAATGTGTTCATATTTGATCACCAGTGGCTATGAAACTCCACCATCATACCTTTTTTGCAATAGGTTTATGTATACAATATCCATATGGACACACATATTGAATTTTTCTTATGATCCTGGAGAAAGTTAGTGACAATATATTTAATGAAGAAGTTATATCCCTTGTCCATTCCAAAGGAACATATGATTGTACGTCCAAGATAGAGATCCACCAAAATAACTTATCAGAGTTAGACTATAATTTTAATGAATGATACATATGGGACAAATTATCAGATTTAATAATAAATCACTTCATAGTATTTGGGATTAAATTTCAGTAGGTGTAAATCCTCATGGTCTCATTAGCTGATATTGTGGACCCCATGGACAAATGCTCGCTTAGAGTGATTTTTTGTCCCACCGGATCAAATAAGTTTCTATGAACAGTGAATTTAGTAGGGGAATGAGATCATAATTATTGAGACCATACCGATAATGGGTTAAAAATTATAAAATGGGATACATTAGGTTTTGGATCCCATAATCTCAAGAATACCTTGTTTAAATTATCCAACCAAACAATGGTAAGATTGTTCCTCGCATGCGACTATAGCATCGTGAAGGGAAACTGTTGCATTTTAATCCCACTTAAAAACATAGTTATTGAATTTATTCGAATGATAATACATATTAAAATAAGTAAATGAATCATATTAGTTTAATAAAATTAATATTTTCAAACAAAGACACATACATGTTGCATCAGTCACAATGTAGGGATCGAAACGGGAGTCATAAACCATTTATAGAATTCAAATATCTCCTGACCTCTAGTGGATTCGTGGGTATAATAACCACTACATGGAATCACATGAACCACATGAACCACTTAGAGTCAACTGACCACATAACCTGATCATGGATAAATGAGATGCAAATGATCAAATTATTGGGCTAATATCTATCGGAAAGGCCCACAAGACAACTATAGCCCACATTGGAAATGTTCAATATGTTACCAATATATGAATAACAGTTTCATCATATTATAAATTGAGTTAGAAATATTATTGTTGAAAATATATGACAAGTCAAACATATAACACGGTCTCACAAATATGGGTCACGATCGTGGTTCATGATATGGTTTTGTGACTGGGGTACTCGATAGTAGAAAAAACAAGAGCGTTATGGAGAAGGGGTGAAAATATGAATTAATTATCCACCATCATCCCCTATATAAAGAAAATTTTTAGAATAAAAAAAATATAATTTTATCCCAATAATCACCTAAGAAAACTTGTTCGTATCAGAGACATAGACATATGTGGAAAATTTATTTCCTCGGAACTGAGATCTTATCCCTGCAAACATCTCTCTTAAACGGGGGAATTTATTTACTCCAACCAAATAATAATCAAAAAAAAAATTGAAAATGAAGAAATCCTAAATATGGTTATTAAAATCCCCCACAAACTCAATGGATATAGGACAAGAAAATTTCCTTACCATCCATGGGACTCACAATCCTGTGACAATATTAAGGTCACTTGAAGACTGTACATGAAACACATAACCTACGGAGAATACTATAGCCCCCATTCAATGGAAATTCATTCTAATATAAAGTCACTCTAGACAAAAGATTGAGATCCCCCAAAAAAAATTGTTAGTTATTAGAATGTTCTTGAATAACTATCCGAAATTTATTTTAGAATAAGGAGGAATGAGATCTAATGTTAGAGTACAATAGTGGTTGTAATGCTCATGTTCCATATCATTGCTGGGAATAATAAAATTCCATGATGATTTTATGGAAAACCCACAACACCAAAATACAATTGTTAAATAATTAAAGGAGATAAAGAGGTGGGGGTGACATGTACTCACAGTCACTGAGAGACATGTAACTCACCCACAGATATCCTGAATACATGGTGACATGTCTATCTAATATGGTGAAATACTATTGGTGTTTCATCCCTGTCATGTTGAAGTCTTCTATTATGACTGTAAACTCATTGCTTCCCCTTCCATTCTATAATTATAACTGGAAATATTTTTCCACAACATGCTCTTACATCTTTGTAAGTCTCATATTGGTCACACAATCCATCAAAAAAAATATAGTAAATATCCTTTTTGTTACTCTTGGAATCTAGCCTAATCCCCAACAACTGTCAAATAAATTAATGGTGATTATAAGGGAGGAGGGAATAGATCTCATGGTCTATGATAGACGTAACTATTTCTGGAAATCCATATCCTGGACCTATGATAACACACGATAAGTCCACTAGATCTTATGAAGATGCCTTGACATGACACCATTGTTACTCGAATAACTCCTGGAATGTCATTTTGATCTTACGAAGGCCCATAGACGTGTACATAAAAGAAGATGAATATTCCTAGTACATTCCCATGTGATCGATTTAATTATCATTAATAGGTCATAATTAGATAAAATAAGAGTTGAAAAAAGAGACTTTTGATTGATGGAAATCAGGCGATGAATTCATTTTAGCCCATAGAAATGATTCTTGATGCCACATGTCTCCGACCACCATCACTAAATACAACCTAGATATCTGCTAGATATGTAGCATGAATTACTGAAAAATATCAGTGGATATGCCCATAAATTACCCACCTCGAACTCAACGATATAGGTGATATTTGATCTATGGGATCACCATGAAAACAATCTAAAAACTATAGGAGTACCACACCAATGCTAGAGATAATTTCATAGTGAATCCAATCACAAGACCATCCAAACATACATGTGTTAATAAACTAGAGAGTAGTCACAGTAGTCATGGACCCATAATGAGACAGTTCACATTATCATTCATAGATCACATGAATGTCTACTAGTGGGAATGTGATGAATGTACCACATTTTTTCCAGATCTATTGGGACACTCAATTAACAAATAATGAACAAATATAGGCCATTTTCAAAACAAGGTCTAGAATCAACACCATTGCTGAACTAATTAAATTAATGACTTGCTCACTGGCCCTTATTCCCTTCACATGAGTCATAAATATACACAAAACAGTTCCACTAAATGTCACATACATCATGAAAAATACCTTCCGCATGAAATTCTGGACACACAAAATATTTTAGTATGTCAACACTAGTAACACAGTCCTTCCAGACACACCACATTGGCCCCACTAAATTTTCATGTTCTATAACATGAGCCTTGAAATGTCCTTCAAATACATCGCTTGACACATGTATAGACATTTGACCATATCATTAATGTGTTGACATTGCATCATGGCATGAAAACCAAGATCTCACGAGACCCTCCTGGAAATCCTACTGAGACATGTGATGCCCTCTATGCATGATGGTTAGGTATCATGATGACAATAAGGAATGTAATAAAAAAAACACAACATCCTTTGAACCTTGTCACACTATCTATTGTGACACCAACCATATGTCTCAAGTTAGATCATGTGTTGGCTTCTTGGACAATCCAAATGGGTCATACGATGGCTTTCAGAACAAGCCACTTGGGTCATGAGGCACCCTATAGGTAAGAAGTAAAGAAATCCTTATAGTGGAAGCCCCAATATACAGGGAAATAATAGAGTGTAAGCGCTGATCAAATGGGAATCCTCAAAGTGTAAAACATTATCATAAGGGAAACCATATAGTGTAATTCCCAATCAAAAGGGAAACTATATAGTGTAAGCCCCACAAAATGGAAACCCTATAGTGGATGTCGCCATCCAATTGGGAATCCTCATTGTTTTAGCCCATGTATAATGTGGCATACTATGAATATGATTCCTTCCATATTCTGGATATGTATGCAATCTCTTCATGGATTTAGTTATATAATTATCATCTAGGGGAATTATAGTATCTAAACCCCTAACCTAATGAAATTTCCTTAAACACTATGCAACCCATGTTTCTCAATACGAGAATGTATCATTTTGTATTAGAGTGCTTCACTGATCATGAAATATATATTTTAATCCATAGGGTTACAAGAGAAGCCTTTTAATGTAATCCATGAACAATCAAGAGACCTGAGTGTGTATGTCCCAACTACAGACATCATATTGCATTTCCCTTACCAACAGGGCCTCCATCAAGAAATGACCCCCTTTCATTCCTAAAATTTAATGGAATGTTATAATGTCCCAATGTGTGATCATCCACTTTATCCTATCAATATGTTAGTGGATAACCGAACTACAATGACTCTGATTTCTTCCATACTTAGGATTCATTGGATTAATTCTCATGGACAAGGCTTTAAACTAAATACCCCCAAGGACTGTCCAAGTACATTAGTCACATATATATATTATATGAGAATAATAATCTATTCACCCAATTTTTTCACAATGAAAATAACTTATGTGTTCTTAGGGATTTAAAATGAACACCTCATTAGGCATCATGAATTTCCACTAACTAGGGAAATCCATATATGTAATCGCAAATGTGTGGTATGGAATGAACACCCCTCATATAAGGGAATACTCATTTGGTCCAGTACCAAGGGAATGAATGAACTATGTGGGTTTTCATTCCTATAATAACCCGGATATGTAGAACGCCTCATAATGGATCAATACCCTACTCAGAATATTAATGACATCTTTATATGGAAGAACATTTCATCGAATATGGTCACATTACTTCAGAACGTAAATTAAAAAGTCACCATTATGAAAATGGATAAAAATCATCGAATACATAGAAATGGATTCACTAATGAGACTTCTATTTCCTTAGATCATCGATGAGACTCCACTTTTTTGTGTAATGAGAAAATTTTCCATTGAATGAATTTTTCTGGGTAACCAGTCCCCCCTCATGAATAGGAAGTGATTCATGAACCGATCTTAAATCAATAAAAGTGTCCCGTTTTGATCAATTGTTCCCCATAAGTGTGATATGAGGCCCAACATCCATCATATCAACCATGGTGAGTCCGTAAGAGTGACTAGGATTGAAAACCAAGGTGACTATAGAACATTTGAAATCTGGAATATACCCATCTATAAATTGGTCAACCATAGAAAGTTTCTGGGAAATGTGACAATGGTTCCCCGAAAAAGATGCCCATTTAATGCTTTAAAACCCATAAAAATAATCACAATTAATCATAAATGATGTACCTTGATAAAAAAATTCATATTTCAAATAAATATTTAGAACCTAACATATCCTATTTTTATACCTATGTAATATTGTATAGTTATTACTGTTAAAAGAGTTTTACTTTATATATGTTCATTTGTCTAATTAATATGAATGTAGAAATAAGAATAAAATTTCACCAAGTGGACTTATATTGGAGGCATGGATGTACATGACTATAATCATCTCATCCATGAAGAAAATTTCAATATTATGAATGAATATTGAGATTATCAATGTATGTATAACAATAATTAATCTGTCCTACATTTTATATGTTAACGATAACTTACTGTGGTCATTATTTGTATTAAAAATACTAAATTTATTTAAAAAATTTTGACTACCAGATTAATAATATAAAATTGACTTATCTAGATTCAATTAAAATAATTAGAATTATTTAATTTAATAATTAACACACCAAAATATATGAAAATAATTTTTTCCCAAAAAAATAATTCAAAAATATAATATCTCTTTATAGAAAAAAATATATATAATAAATTACAATGACCTTAATTGGAAAATTCAAAATTTAAAGGAATGGTTTTTAGTTTTAAATGAATTTTATAATAAAATTTATCTAATTAAATTTAGGATAATTTATTGTTATTAAAAATATGTGTACTTTTTACTTCTAATCAAAAAATTATACATTTCAAAAAAAAATTCATTGTAAAATAATTTTTCAAAATGATTTTAGAAATTATATTATTGTTGTCAAATAATTTCTCTCAAAGTATAAGAAATAAATCATATATTATTCTTTAATAAATATTGGAAGAATTATTATTTAAAACACATTTATTTTAAATAATATATATTAATTATAATTACATAACAAATATATATATTCTTCATATAAATCCACTTTTCATTTTTTTTCTAATTGTGTCAATTAATATAGCATACAAAATTTAAATGGGTATATTACAATGGTATATTTTATTAGAATTTATTTGGACTCAGGGGTGCGAGTATCAAAATATATTGAAGGGTTTTTTATTAATATATTATATAATTATTAGGTGGTACACCCAGTTTCATCCAATAACTACCAAAATGATTCACCACCTCCATAGAATTATTAATTTGGTTCTTGTAAATACACTCCAGGCATAAAATATTGTAATTGAAATGTGGAGGTCAATTTGAACATTCAATAATCATAATATCATAAAAATATTCAATAACATACATTATAAAGTCCATTTATATTTAGAGTTATAGCGAGTTAGGAAAAATGTATAACATACATATCATATATATATATATGATGAAATTTTAAAAAATAAGTATTTATGAAACCACTAAATATATTATTATTTATCTAAAACACTCTAAATATTCTCCACAAAATCAGTTTTTTTTATATCATGTGAAATAAATTAACTAAAAACCTAGAAAAATGGATGTTACTACCCAAACATTCATTAATTAATATTATTCATGATCTAATTAAATGGCTTATTATGAAAAATGGTTATGTAAAACATTTGAAATTACTAGTTATATGTTTTTGGATTTTAAAATACCATTATGAATAGTTATTGTTTCCAATAGATCTGTTGAATCGTGATCACATGATTATTATAAATATAGGGTTATAAAAATCAAATTTAAACAGAAAAAAAAAGTTATGGCCTCATAAAATATAATTGCTCGGTAAATAGACCATTTGTCAGAAATCAGAAAGGAGGTATCATAATAGGGATTCTCCTTTGACAAATCCCAACATGACCTTGAATATGCTAATCTTAAACAGAACCACCTATGGGAGAAGTGGAAGTTGATAGAGATTACCACTCGAGTGAAGTCATCTCATCCACCCCATGATTCTTTCACTATCTCACACCTTACCCTTATGTGTTATGAGGGTGTTATAAGGGTTTATGTTACAATACCTCTGTACTATTATTATATGAATTAATTTTTTAAATAATAAATAATATACATTTATTTTATTATCTTTACTTTATAAATTTCTTATAAATAACAAATATTATTTTTAGTTAAAATTAAATTATGAAATCTATTTTGATGAATTAATTTATTATTGAATTAAATTAAATTTTAATCAAATATTATTACTAAGATAATTTTTATTATATATAAACAATTTTATTTCATTTATGAATTCAATTGAAATTTTTATTATGGTTTGATTGCAGTTTTTACCAAATCCCATGAATTTTCGATAAATGTTGGTTTTTATTTTAGAAGTAAAGATTCAAATATTTATAAAATTATTTAGATAAAATAAATATTATTTCTGGATTATGAATGTCAATATTATTCAATGGGGAATTGTTCAAAATTTTCTAAGACAGTTGAATTTTTGTGTTAAAATTAAATATTGTTTCATTATATAATGTGTTTTTGGTCATCATAATGACCAAATAGTGATATAATAAATTAAAAAAAATTATATTTTCAGCCAATATATGATACACCATTAATATAATATGATTTTAGGTTTGTCTCATTTGTTTTACAAAGCATTAGTTAATCCTCCCATACATATAAAACATTTTAACTATTTAATTTGATTTCCTTGAGAGTGTGACTCACCTCAACATAAGAAAGCCTAATATTCTAAAAATATCAACCATTGTCCTAATAAAATAATTTTTCCCACTCCCCTTTTTCAAAAACCATGGGAAAACACCATGTAATGGTTTTTAGTTTTGAATAGTTTAATGGGTGGTGTTGAAAACAAAAATTATAATGAATTCTGACTCATTTCATATATAACCCCACCCATGCTCCAAGTTCAACTTCACTCAATTCCTTTTAAGCTTGATCAACCACTGCCATCCTCTCTCTATAATCCTCCCAAGGTGCCCCACTCTCCTAAGAATCATCTCTCAATCCCATCTCAAGCTTATGGGATCACACTTCCAATTAAGGGATTTCTTTCTCATTTTGTTTACAATTTTCCTTATATTGTTATGCCCTCTTATTTTGATTGAAAATTTTTGGAGTATTATGTCAAACTTCCCCCACACTGCCCTATTTATTTTTGAAGGATGTGATACCCCTTTTTCTCTATTTATTTCCTCTCATGTACACATATTACCAGGCCAAAATTCCATAAGGAATATCTGTCTCCTCATTAACATTCAAGAAATTATTTTGTATTGTGAATCAAAAATTTCATTACATGTGTTGGGACATGTATCTATATTACCCACATACATTAAATTTCATTTACATGTGATTATAACCCATTTCTCTATCACCAACCATTTTATTTAATTCTTATGTCATACCGTTATGCTGCAAGAATTACACCCTGATTTTCCAATCCCAAGTCATTTTATCGTGAATACCCCTTCCATTTCTATATCATGGGTTTTCACCATCATACATGTTTATTATTGATTATATATTTTTATTTATTAATACCACCTTCCTTTATAATGGAATTAATTATAAACTTTAATGATTCTATGTTGTATGAACTATATGGCACACTTATGAATCAAATGAAATGTTTTGGAATGGTGCGCCCTGATAGCGCTCCAATGCATTGGGTAATGATTAGTATCTTAATAATTCATGTTCAATGAGTGTTTACTCATTCTAATTCATTTCCAATGAGGGTTTATGAATACTCCATGTGCAATTGGCCTTGAATGATGATAACACCTTGATATGTGTTGTTGCCCTATTTACATGTTATGTAATCATGTTATATCTTGCCTTTATGTTCATGTTTATTTTATGGTCCTTTGATATGACTACTTAGTAACTTGTATTGTAATTTTCAAGTTATTCTTTGTTCGCTCCCTTACTTGGATTTATAGATCACCCTTTTCTTATGCATGTACTCAGGTAATCCAATGCAATGCTAAG
This sequence comes from Viscum album, assembly GCA_963277665.1. Classification (NCBI taxonomy): domain Eukaryota; kingdom Viridiplantae; phylum Streptophyta; class Magnoliopsida; order Santalales; family Viscaceae; genus Viscum; species Viscum album. Next base: position 194,332,456 of record OY728121.1, on the reverse strand, counting down.
TACGAGGGAATGTATTGGTCATGTAAATGATGTTTTTAATAATGACGTTGTGTTTCATTTTTTGGTAATTATGTAATGTTCCTGATCCCAAATGAAACTAGACCTCTCGATCTTGTATGTTGTATAGAGTGATTATTTTATTAAATAAATAATCTTTTAGTGTGTAATAAAAGGCATGGTTGTTATAGTTGGTATAAGAGGATATGTTTAGTTAATTTTTTGAATAGGAATATAAGACCCTAGTGAATGACATATGGATAAGACATAGTATATAAAAAAACTCCTCCAATCCCATGTGTATTGAGTATGTGGTTTATCAAGAAAATACATCCTTGTTTGGATACATGTAGGTAGAGGAGGCTCTGTCATAGATGTATCTTGGGGTAAAACCGAAAAACATCGCTTTGATATAGAATTGAACAGGAACTCGTGCACAACAATGGGTCTTTATGCACTGTTGGTTAGGACACTCTAGGGGTATATGCAATGGTAATTTCACAGGATTTGTTTGAAACATTATTAAGGGAATAAAAAAGTCCACTAAAAATAAATTTTGTGAAGTAGATCATGGATAACATATATTAGAAGCATATAAATTCATAAGTCAAAGAAATAAAAGTAGTTTATAAGTAATCTATTTTTCCTTTAGAATACCCTTTTGGTGTAACCAATAAATTTTCATTTATTGTAGCCAATGGCTAGTAAATAAAGTTCTCGGGATGACAACCGATGCGAAGATTAATGTTTTGGCTATTCTAATGAGATTATCAATCCGATGGGAGTGAGAATCCTGTCATTTTTCATGATACTCTCTCAGTTATGTCTTTAATAGAATATAAACATGGGTCAAGAGGAATGTTCAACCCACACTATGAAATAACAAGTTGCAATCGAGTGCTTCCTAAGAAAATGGACTCCATCTTTTAATGGATCATCTAATCCCAAAATATTTTAACAATAGATAAAATCAATTCAAAAGATCTTCTCCACACGTCATTGTTCCTAACAAGAGAAGGTTCTTCTGGCAGAATATCATATGTATTCTAAAGTCGATCAGTGGTGTACATTGATCAAAAATATGAAGCCTATGGTGGATATCGAGGCGTTGGAATAAATGGATTTACATAATTTTTTTTGATAAATATTTAATGTGATCCCTTCAACTTATGATGGAAAGGGACTTACTTTCCCTAAATAAAAAATTAGAAGAATCTATTGGAGCATATGATGAAAACAATACATGGCTTGCACAATACTCCGCGGGCTTTGTGATTACCCTCAAATGCAAGGTTGACCACTTCTTTGGTGTGCTAAACCTATCCTATGAAAAGACCAAGTGATCCGTGACTTCAAGAGATATGATGTAATTGTCTCATGTTCCCTCATGGTCAAAAGGGAGAGAGAAGAATCTCATGGGTATCATGGGGATATGAAGTGTAAGGTGGACTTCAATTCTGGGGGTCCTATGGGAAAATATAACAGTGCTAATAAAATCCCACACCCCCTTGCCAACTGTGTGGAAAGAACCACCTCGGAAATAGATTGTAGTGGATGAGGAAATTTTTTAAATGTGTAAGATATGGGAACCTATCCATTAACTGCTAACATGAAAAATCTACGACTGCGACAAAGAGGAGGAATGCTCTGTTCTACCCTCAAGATGTAGTTCATTGCATCAACAACAAGGAACCATGGAACCATGCTAATCACTTCCATAAGTTAAGAGTTTTCAAAGGCAACCAACAACCTCCAAAGAAGTAAGGGCGAGAATTTTCCCTCACTAACAAAAATGTGAATTCCAAAAATGAATTGATGATAGGTATGCTAGTTATTAATTCAAGAATAGCGAACATAATTTTTTATTTGGTTCTATGCATTATTTTGTATTTAATAGGTTTTTAAAAAAAATCACTAATCCACTAAAAAAAATTAAAGTAATTATGTCGGTGAGTACGAGAATTGGGGAAATCATTGCATCCCATGAATACAACTTCTACATTGTCATTATTTGTCGAATAGACATCCCAAAAAACATTTTCGTACTCCGTCTCTGGTAATTTGATTAATTTCACGATATATATTGGATTTAAATATATAGAGCCAACATAAATTGATGTGAGTGGGAAATATCTCTCCACATGGGGAATCAAACCCCCATTCTACATAAGTACAAGCAGGAAGATGAATATTCTTTAGCACCATCATCTTAAGAGTGGATATTACAACCCTATGAGCACACATATCTCACTCAGATGATTGAGTCTAAGGATGAAACCATTGTTGATGACTTGACTACTATAATGGAATTCTCTGAAGTGTTTCTCGAGGAATGCCATGTTCTTCCTCCTAGAAGATATGTTGAATTACCAATGGACCTTATACCTAAGGTGTCTTTAATATGAAATAATCCTTATAAAATGGATAGTGTGGAGCTCGAGGATCAGAAAAACAACTATAGTAGAATTTGGATAAAATATTTATAAGCCCAAGTGCATCACCATGTGGTCCACTAGTCCTCTTCATCAATAAGAAGAAAGGGTCAATGATCCTTTGCATTTATTACCATGACCTCAACAAAATCATGATACAGAACAAGTATCCTATTCCATGAATTAATGACTTGATTGGTCATGTATTCAGAGTAAAATAGTTATCTAGTGTGGATTTGCGGTTAGGATATTACAATGCAAGGGTGATGAATGAGGATATCCCCATGACTGATTTTCGTACAAGATATAGGATCTATGAATTCATAGTAATGCCTTCCAGACTCACTACTGCACTAGAAATCATCACGGACTTGATGAATTGAGTTGCTAGATATTATCTCAATAAACAGTTGGTAGACTTTATAGACTATACTCTAATATTATCCAAAACCAAGCTTGAGAATGAGGAGAATCTAAGAACAATTCTAGAGAACTTGTGAATGGAGAAGCTTGAAAAAAACTATAACAATGGTTAGTTTGGGTTGAATGAGGTCTCATTTCTAGGAAATTCAAAACAAGTAATGGGATATCTGTGGATCCCTCCATGATAGCTGCAATTGAGGGATGGCTAAGGCCAATGTAATCAACTGATATCTGAAGCTTCCTAGGGTTAGTTGGATAATATCTCTGATTTGTGAGAAATTTTTCATGATTGTAAAACCATCATTCAATGATAACTCATAAGGGAGTCATGTTTTAATAGAGTGATGAATGTGAAGAGAGTTTCATGATGCTCAAATGGAGGATAATCACTACACACATGCTCACACTACCCGCTATTGGATAACATTTTGTGGTATTTAGTGATTCTTTAATGAAGGGCTTATGTTGTTTTTTGATGAATAATTAAAAATTCATTTCCTATAACTCAATGAAATTAAATGTTCATTGGAAAAACCATCTAACGAAATAACTAGAGTTTGATTCAATGATCTTTGCATTGAAAATTTTGCGACATTACTTATTTGTGGAGAAGTGTGAGATATATACGGGCCACAAAGCATCATGTAAAAATTCAAACAGAAAGAGTAGAATATGATCATTTGAGGATGGTTAAAGCTGATCAAAGACTATGACAGATCAATCCATTACATCCCCCGGAAGGCGAACAAGGTGGAAAATTCTCTTTTTATAAAGGACACCCAATTATATTATTGATGAGAGTTGAAAAGGATATAATCTTCATAGATTACATGAAGACAAACATGGGATTCATAAATAAGGTAACATCATCAATCCCATATGAAATGATCTCTAATAAATATCATTTAGATAGGTTAAATGATGATAAAAAGGATGATGTGGGAATTCAAAAGACTGTGGAAACTATTAGAAAAAGAAAATCCTTGGATTCCAATGTAAATGAAGAAGGAATTGTGATATTTTGGTCAAAACTATGTGTTTCATAGAATATTGAGTTAAAAAAGGAACATTTGGATGATGCACAAAGTTCAAATTTCTCCATTCTCCTAGGAAACACTAGGATGTATCAAGATAAATGATAGTATTATTGGTTAGATAACAAGATTGAGATCCCTGAGTATACATAAAAGTGACCGGTATGTCAGCATGTGAACGTTTGGAGGTAGATGTCTAAGGGGATGATGCAACCATTACCCATAACATCATGGGAATGGAAGAAAAACACTATAGAAATTACCACTGGACATCTGAAGACATCCAATGGAATCATTATTATCTGGGATATTTTGGATAATCATACAAAGAAAGCACACTTCATTGAAATTTCGTAGGATTTATCAATGGATCAACTGGAACAGATATACATCAGAGAAGTGGTAAGGTTGCATGGAGTACCAAAATCAGTTATATCTGATCATGACCTAGGATTATCCACTATGATTTGGAATAGTCTTCAACAAGCTTTGGATACCTAGCTGAACATCAGTACGACTTATCATCTTTGAACTGAAAGCTAATCTAATCAGACTATCTAAATACATGTGGACATGATGAGAGTGTGCTCAATAGACTTCAAATGAGGATGGGATCACCACAATCCTCTTGTTCTGTTCTCTAACAACAATAGTTTCCACTCAAGCATCAAAATTGATCTTTATGAAGCCCTTTATGGGAAGAGGTAGAAAACACTAATACATTGGGATGATGTTGTAGAGAAAAAAATCCATGATCCATAAATGGATGAAGAAATGGTGGAGAAGGTTATGACTATCTAGAAACACATTAATGCTGTAGAGAGTCGGAAAAAGATCTATGTTGATAATCATGGACAAGATTTAGAGTTTGATTTCAATTACATGGTATTCCTCTTCATATCATCATGGAAGTGTGTTTTGAGATTTTGGATGAATGGAATGCTTAGTCCAAGGTACATCCACACTTTTGAGATCCTTTATCACATAAGAGAAGTGGCATATCGACTAGCATTCCACTGAACCTATCTCAAGTACATGATGTATTCCATGTATCACTGATGAGTAAGTATATAACTGACCCATCACATGTACTAAATCTTGAGGTGGTACCGTTGGATAATGACATCTCCCATGAATAGAAGCCAGTGAAGATATTAGATCATTGGGGAAAAGTTCTACAAAATCAGAAAATGACCCTCATCATGGTGTTGTGGAGTAACAAAATGTTTGAACAATCATTGTGGGAATTAGAGGAAATTATGAAGAATATTTACCTGCATCTATTTTAGTGTAGGAAAAAGAAAATTTTAGGGAAAAATTTTCCTAAAGGGGGAATGATTATAACGACACTAACATTCACTATTGAAAATTCATCTTGATCAAACTAAATTCCTTATTATAAAAATGGTTATGTAAAACATATAAACTTCTATGGTTATACATTTTTTATTTTGAAATACCATTATGAATTGTGACCATCACTAACTTAGCCCTTCGAAAGTGATCACATGATTAATATAAATATAGGGCTTTAACAGATCCAGTTTACTCCGACAAAGGAAGCCATGGCCACATATAGTAGAAATGCTCAATACGAGGCCAATTTTTCAGAAATAAGTAATGAGGTGGCATCACTAGGATTTTATCTTGACCAATCCCAGGCTGAGCATCTACAAGTTAATCTCAAACAGAACTACCTAAGGGGGAACTGTAGTTGATAGAGTTTACCACCTGAGTAATGCTCCCTGAGCCCCCACAAGAGTTTATCACCATTTCAAACCTTACCCTTAGGTATTATGTTGGAGTTATAAGTCGTTATGTAACAATACATTAACACTATGATTTTGTGCATTATTTTTGTATAGAATAATGAATATACATTAATTTTAATATTGTTACATCGTAAGTAGTATTTAAATCAAAAATATTGTTTTTAATTAATATTAAATAAATAAATATATTATGATGAATTAATGGATTTGTTAATTAAATAATAGTGTAATAAAATATTATTAATATGTTACTTTTTAGTAAATATAAACGATTGTATAATTTTTATGAATATAATTGGAATTTTTAATAATGTTTGACGACCGTTTTTATCAAAACTCATAATTTTTTTAGAAAAGTATATTTTTATTTAAAAATTAAAAATTCTTATATTTAGAAAATTATTTAGATTAAATGAATATTTTTTTGAATCAAGATGTAGAAAATATCCAATTTTTAAATTTTCTAAATTTCCCAAGATAGTGGAATTTTTGGCTAAAAATAAATATCATTTAATTATATAATGTTTTAGATGACATCATAATGACACAACAATGATGTAATAAAATACTAAAAATGATATGTATAGAAACTATATGTTTTTCCATCAAAATAATGTAATTTTAGATTTTTATGATTTTTTTTTACAAAGAATTAGTAGGCCCTCAAAGACTTATAAAACATTTGAACTATTTTAATTGATTTTCTTGAGAGTGTGACTCACCACCTCATAAGAAAGCCTAATATTATAAGAATTCCGTCCATTGGCCTTACAATATATTGTCTTCCACTCCCCTTTTAAATATTAATGGGGAAAAACCAACAGATGGTTTGTGGTTTTGATTAGTTTAATGTGAGGTGTCCAAAACATAAATAATAAATAATTCCCTCTCTTTTCCTATATAAACCCAAAAAATCTCCAACTTCCTATTCAATTAATGATTTTTTACCTTGACCAAACTCTTCACTATCCTCTTTATAATCCTCCCAAAGCACACAAATCTCCCATAAATCCTCTCTCAAGCACCTGCAATTCATTTGATATCACACATCCAAGTAAGGGATTTCGTCTATTCTTCCCAATTTATTTTTGAATAACAGGAGACACCTTTCTCTCTCATTAATGCCTCCCATGTAAACCTATCATCATGCCAAAATCCCATAAGGAATTTCTCTCTCGTCATTTACATTCAAGAAATTATTTTTTCATAATGAATAAATAATTCCATTAAATATGTTGGGACATGTATTTATTTTACCCAGTTAATGTCCATTTCAAGTATATATGATGAGAAACCCATTTCTCTTTCATCATCAATTTTTTGAATTCATATGTCATGTGGTTATGCTGGTCATGTTGCACCATGATTTTCTAAGAAAAATTCATTTTGACATGAATAGCATTACCCTTTATATATCAAGGGTATTCACCATTATGAACATTTACATATTGATTATAGAGTTTCATGTATAAATTACACATTCAGTTACCGTGGAAAAAGTGATTATCTTTAATGATTCCATGTTGTATGGTCTATATAGCACACTTATTCATGAAATGAAATGTTTAAGAAGGTTTCACCCTAATAACGCTGTAATGTATTGAGTAATGATTAATATCGTGCTACATCATGTGAAATGAGGGTTTAAACATTGTAATTCATGTTGAATAAGGGTTCACTCATGTACCATGTGCAATGGGAATTGGATCACCCTAATACCATGTTATGTTTCGTTATCACATTTCCATGTTGTGATAATCATGCTATACCTTTCTTTTGGGTTCATGTTTATTTTATGCTTCATTGATATGACTATTGTTTAAAATGTATTCTATTAATAATGTTATTCCATTTTACTCCATTAATGGGATTTATAGCTCACCCTTTTCTTAGGCATGTCCTCAGGTTATCCCATGCAATGCTATGTAAGACAGAAGGAAATGGTTATGTAAAAAATGTTTTCAATAAAAAAGATATGTTTCAGGTTTTAAGTATTAATGTAATGTAACTAATCCTCAAATTCACTAGACCTCTTGATATTATATGTTTTATCAAGTGAATATTTTTTTTAATAAATCATGTTTAAGTGTGTTTTAAAAATCTAGGTTGTTATAAGGGAAGCATAAGTAGATATAAGTTCCAATGTTCTTTATCGGTAAACATAACTAATTAAAACCAACGATCAAAAGTATGAATAATATAAGAATAACTAATAATGAAATAAAATAAAATCAAAAAAATTCCACAATCAAAATAAATTATTAGATTAACATTTATATTGATAATAAACTAATAAAAATGAAAACTATAAATTTGTCCTTACTGAATAATTCCATAATTTCAAAATATTAATTTTATTCCATAGGCTAACAAGTATTGACCATGTAAATCATGATCCAACCATAATATTATTGTATATAGCAAATATAATGGTATGGGAAATAATAAATTTAAATATATATAATTCTCAATGATACTAATCAATGCATTGAGAGGTTATTTTGGGCAACACTCATAATTGTTTTCCAAAGAATATGTCACAAGAAAGAATGAATAAGATATATAATATGTAACCAATATTTATTAACAATCAACAAATATCTATATTTTTTCAACATGAATCATGATTTAAAATATCCCCCCAACTCATAAATGAATAACATTATATTTAATCTTCACTCATACAATTACATCATGGGTTAGTCGTATACCATCACATAAAGAATTTCTGAAAATAAATCGATACATGGAATCACATTTAATAAATTTCAATAAAAGGCATAAATATAGATTGTAAAAAATTGAATGAAATTATATGAAACACTATTCTTATAATATTGGTTAATATGGAATGAAAATAAATGTAAGTAATTTAAATATTTTTAATAGCCAAATGAAAATACAAAAAGTTTATATCAAAGGTAATCGATGAAAAATATATTCCCAAAAAAAGTATAATTGTTGTGAATAGGATTAATATAAAAATAATGAAAAATTGACATAAAAACTCACTACAGTAATGGAAATGTAATAACAATAAGAAATTGTGAGGAATAACATGAAAGAAAAATATATTTAAATGAATTAAATTCGTTTTTTAAATCCAATAGTTGATTGAATGAAAATTCTAAACTAAGGGAAGGGGTGTATTATAAATCTTTTCTTAATAGAATTGAATATAGATAGAGAAAAACCATAAGGATTTAGAATCATTTGAATCAAATCCAAATAATGGATTTAATTTCAAATATAACATTAAATACATTTAATATATATACATATATTTGACATAAAATATTTAAGGTGTAGTATGTACATCATGAAATATAAAACAAGGTGAATAACATAATAATATCTCATGGAATTGTAATTTCAGTAATAGAATTTCAATATGTACCAAAATAATTAATATGAGAATCAGTTGATAAAGACAAAATAATGAAAAATTATAAACATATATTAAATAAATAAGAACTATAGTAAAATGTACTCATAAGGTTGAATATATCAATCATTTAACAATATAGTTAAATTTGGATGTCTATAAATTAATTTATGTAAATTGAGTTAGCACAATCCCTTATGTTTTTAGATTCATTAAACATATGTTACAACATTAAAAAAAATTGAATTATGATTATTAGATATATTATTTTGATGTTAATTCAACTACATTTCATTAAAACATGAACAATAAATATCAAAATATAATTTCATATTATATTGTTTTTTTCTTTTTTTTCATACATTGAATCAATGTAATATTATTAAGGTAATTTTACTAATAGATGTTTATATTTTAATAATATGTTTAATACATTATATAACCCATCAAAAAAATAAATTATTTGTTATTTTCTCAATATATTAATTAATATTAGTGTCTAAGTTACATTAATTATCCATGACAGATTAAGATTCAATATTTAATATTTATGGTTAATCTAACCTAAATAAGAACATGTTATGCCTATATTGGTTAATATTGTAAAGGAAGTACATAAATACATTATATGATTTTAAAAATAAAATTATTTATCTTAGTATTTTCTATTAAATTATATTTTATGCTATTTTTATAAATAACAATGGTCAATATTAATAACTACAAATCATAATTCATGTACATGGATGTTAGTACAACACAAATTTAACATGTTCACTTCATGATGAATGAGTGGGAATGATTGTTGGAAATAATGTTTCTATTAAAAATTATTATTATATTATATATATCACGTTTATTTTTTATCAATAATTATAAAAAGTGAATAAAAGGTGGTCACACAGATTGTGTTGATTTGGGTTGACGGTAGTCCACACAACACCTGATCGATGTTCTACATATTTTTTATGGGGGGAAATAGAATATCCTATATTTGGTACATATAATCAGTAAACATTTTATATATGAATTATAAGGAGTTAATTAAATAAAAATGTTTTCAATAGTTTTGGATGATAATTAATAATAAGAAAATGAATAGGTTTAGTAATACTCTTGTTGGTGTCTTGAACATTCTCTTAGAAGCCTCCATTAAAATTAATGGATTATGCCTAAAAATTGATAACATCTTATTATAAAATTTAGGTATAATTCTATAATCAGATAAATTGATGATATTTATTAATAATGTTTTAAGATGGGATATGTAATGGGATCCTTGAAATGTCCCCATTTATGAATGATGAAATTGAAAATTTTAAAAAATATATGTTTTGAAAATATTAATGAAAATATTAAATGAAAAAACGATCCAATAATGGGAAATAATGTATTTTGAGTTTGGATAAGGACCAAAATCGCTCCACCAAACATTTAACTATATGTTATAGACATGTTTCAACCATTTTACTATATTATCTTTATGATTTACAGTTCCAGTTTTTATAGTTTTGTGTAGCTTTTAACAATGTAATATATGTTAGACTAAAATTAAATATATCCGATCTGAAAAAATACAAGACTGACGAACAAGAAATTATCCATTACATAATCTAAAAAATTTTATTAGTAATATAATGTTATGTATTAATTATTAAAAAAATTATACGAAGTCATTTTTTCTTAAAATTTTGTCTTCTTCATTATGTGTTCTTAATTATATTTTCTGTTAATATTAATTTTAATAAGTGAAAATAAATTTAATTACAAGAAATTTTTTTATTAATTTTAGTTTCGGGAGGAAATTAATTTATTTTAACTAATAAAAATCATATAAAATTAATAAAACAATTTATTTAATAACCAATTTACCATTTACATTATAATTAAACATAATCATATTTATAATAATTTTATTCCCAAATAAGGAAAATTAAATTATTACATAATATGATATTATTTTTATAATATTTGTATTCAATTTTTATGGAATTATTTTCTATAAGTGATGAAAACAATTTTTTTTATAATTGAATAAATCTATTTTTTGTTGAATATAATAATTATGATTCTCTAACAGTAAACATATTTTTCTAAATACCAAATAGTAATTTTAAAATATTTATTTTACATATTAATTTATATATATATATATTATATAATATTTTTTCTAAACATATTTCAAATTATTTTTCTTTGATTTTGTGTTTTTTAGTAATATTTTTAATTTTTTTAGTATTATCCTAAAAACTAACTACATGAGAAAAACAATAAAATCATATTATGATAAAAATTTTAATAAAAATAAAAAATATACTTATTTTTATCAAAATAAAATACTAAAAATTTATAATATCACTTATAAATAAAAAATTAAATGTATAATGAAAAGAATTCCTATTATATTTTTTATGTATTAAATATTCTTTTTTGCTCATTCCTATAAATAACACATCAATATTGTTCTTAAAAAATTTCATGTCAATTGTTTTATAGACATTATATTTTTTTATTTAATCAAATAAAATAAATGTCTCCTTTTAATGGGTAACAATTTAAATAAAAAATTAGACATATTAATTATATAGATATTTCAAAATAATTTTATCAATCTTATAGTTTTATCAATCAAAAATACAATTAATTATTCATATATTTCATAATTATATAAATTTTTTTCACTCCCATAAATTCTTTTAGATTAATTTTTTTATAACAAATATTATTTTTTATTCATTCAATGTTTCATTCGTTAAAAGTTATGAATAAAAATATGTTTCAATGAAAAATATAATTTAAAATCACGAGTTTTTTAAATCAACCCAAAAAAAATGTTCATCCTGGTAATTGTATTTATTACAACCTAATGAAAAATTTAAGAGTTCCTAAATATATAAATTTAATTAGATTTAATGTTTAATGGGGAAATATTATCACAATCATATTTTGACTAGAAAATACATATTTTACCCTCTATAGGAAAATCACTAATGTTGAGTTTTCAATGATACAAATTTGATAAAAACATGAATATAAATGATGTAGTTATTAATAGGTAGTTTGCAGTTATCCTTGAATTAATACTGAATGACATGTTTGTTTTGGAATTGAAAGTTTATTTTCAAATCATGTAAATTATCATGGTATCTTTATATATAGAGAGAATATATGACAAACCCAATGTCAAATTAATTAAATGGAACAATAAAAATATTTTATATGGAGTTGAAAAAAACAAATCAGTGTATGTAATTATAAATGGGATTAAAGAACAATCTACCTATATTTTTTTAAAAGTTTCATCTAGTCGTCACGGTTGAGAATCAGTGTTAATAGATATAAATCAATGTAAAATGTAGTGAGTATAATTTATAAAAAAATCATTTCTTTGAGTTATTGATTGAATGATTATTGTTCCTCACTCCATGTCATATTTTTAACTCACATCCATTGATGTGGTTTCATTGTCATTCACATGAATTTGAAGGTTTTGGTTCCTATTGTCAATGTTATAACTTTTATGTAGACTTTGACGTAGATAATGCGATTTCTTCCATCATCAATGAATGCGAATTTTAAATGATATTTTAGGAATATATCGTTCTCTATTAACCATTCGTAGTGTGATTGTGAGTATTTCTTGGAAAATAATTTAATTATTCCCCCCATTTCCATACATAAAAAATCAATAAATCCCTTTATGATATTTTCCTTTATTCCTCTAAAATATTTTAATTCCTAGGAAATTTAATAATTATTACTTCATAATTTTCATCACATGATAATTTTTGAGATCACATTTTTCTTTTATTCCATATGATCTAGAAAAAATTATAGAGATGTATGGAGATTTTTTACATGTACACATTTTCCTATTTCAGATTATGAATATTATGGGTTTTTGATTGGGGATAATTTAGATAAAATTAGTTATTTTTTGGACGGATTTTGGGAAGAACAATATTGAAGAACATTTTTCATGAATCATAAAACAACCAAAAAAAACCAATAAATCTCAAATATAGGGGAATCACACTGTTGTCTTAATATTTTTATCATATTTGTCCCTCTTAGGGGTAAATTTTCATTTCACAACCACCCATTTGGGTCCGTGCTGTGACTACCCCATGCATTTCTCTCATATGTCAGGGGGTGGAGACTATCGCCAATTAGGCATTTTCCATAAACAGGAGGTAGTTTCCTATGAAACATCACACATACACTCTTCCCCAACAAAAATTATTAAAACCAAAAACACTGAGCATAAAAACAATAATCCCATCAAGACAAAATCTGTGTAACTGTAGAATACATGAAATTCAATAGGCCATAATTCAAGAACAACGGATATTTAAGGGTACAGGATCTTGGATCTCATCAGCAAAAAAACCTACTTGTAGGGTAGGTAAAGTATGATGTATGCATTTCACTGAAGCATACCATGTCCCTCAAGTCACCTAGAAGCACCACCTATATCCATCCCAACATGGAATCCATCAATGTTGTCCATCATCATCACCTGAAACGACGCATGTGGGTGAATCCCATGCATGTTTGAGTAAAAAATTACTCATTAGGGACCCCAGACCATAGAAGTAAACCACAATTAGACACACAATGGAGACTACTAAAGGGGAACATGAACTGTAGCCACTATGAAGTATAATCAACAGTATTACAACAGTCATCTCAATGAAGCATACATATACAAAAAATCCATGTATATCCAAATCCAAGGGGACACAATCGACATCTTAGTATGAGAAACAATACTTATAACTTTTAGAGACACACTACTTATAACTTTTGGGCGGACCTAGTATTGTTTTCCAAGAAGGAAGACGAGATTTTGAGGCTATGTGTGGATTACCGTCACTTGAATCAGGTGACCTTGAAGAATCGGTATCCACTACTGAGATTCGATTACCACTTCGACCAGTTAAGAGGGGAACAATGGTTATCGAAGGTTAATCTATGATCTTTATATCACCAGTTGTGAGTACGAGATGAGGATATATCGAAGACGACTTTTGGATGTTGCTACGGTCACATTGAGTACTTTTTGAAGCCCTTCGGCATGACAAACTCCCCTGCAGTGTTTAGGGGACTCATGAACTGGATCATTTGTACCTATTTAGATTGGTTCATGGTGGTCTTCATCGATGATATCCTTGTGTACTCTGCATTGGAGGAGGAGCACACGAGGAACCTAAGGATTGTTCTAGACACACTCTAAGAGCACCATTTGTTTGGTAAACTCGTGAAAGGTCAGTTCTGGATGCAGGAGGTCAACAATTTGGGACACGTTGTCTCAGCAGATGGTGTAGCAGTGGAACCATCCAAGGTAGAGGCTGTGTTATAATGGGAACCACCCTGGAGTGTGACAGAGGTGCAGAGTTTCCTCGGGATGGAAGGCTACTATCAAAGATTCATTCTTGATTTCTCCAGGATTTCGGCACCCATGAAAACTTTGACCCGAAAGGGAACCCTTTTGTGTGGACCAAGAGATGCCAGCAGGCTTTTCAGCAGTTGAGACAAAGTCTGAAGAGTGCCCCAATCATGAGATTACCGAAGGAGGGTGTCTAGTACGTAGTGTTCTGTGACGTATCATGAACCAGTATTGATTTTGTACTAATGTAGAGGCAAGCGGTGATTTCCTATGGCTCACGTCATTTGAGGCCACATGATCATAAATACGCGGCCCAGGATCTTGAGTTGGCAGTAGTAGTCTTCGCATTGATGATGTGGTGGCACTACCTGATGGGTGAGCAGTTTATCATCTACTCTGATCACAAGAGTCATAGATATATATTTTCTTAGAAGGATCTGAATTTGATATAGATTCAGTGTCTTGAGTTCCTCCCCGATTATGACTTTTATATCCTTTATACTCCTCGGATGGAGAACGTTGTGGCAGATGCTCTTACCAGGATATCCAGTTCGCAGTTGCAGGATGAGGCGATGAGACAGTTGGCATCTTTATAGTTATCCTTCATGGATAGAGATGAGGGAGAATACCATTAGTCGTTGGTTGTTACCAATCCACTCTTGCAGCGAGTCAGGGAATCACAACTCGAGGATGCTAGCAGTGAGACTATATGTTCTCAGATATTCGCAGGTGATGCTGCCGATGTATATTCAAAAGGTGGTGAGCACGTTATTTTTAGAGGGTGAACAGTAGTACCAGTGATGTTTTGGGAGGAGGTTCTGAGAGAGTTCCACACATCTCCATCATCAGTGAATCCAGGTGTGGAAAATATGTACCAAAACCTCTGACGTCAGTTCTGGTGGGCAATAATGAAGAAGAGTTTGGCGGAGTTTGTTTCTCATTGCCTTAGTTGTCAATAAGTAAAGGCTGATCACCAGGTTCCAGCATATTGGAATCACCCCCTTGAGGTGCCAGAGTGGAAGTGGAATGGGATATCCGTGGACTTCATGACGGGTTTACCACGGACATCTAGGGGACACGACGCCAACTGGGAAATCATTGACCGATTCACCATGTCTGCCCCCTTCCTAGCCATACAGGAGTAGAGTTCAGTAGAGATCATGGGACACCTCTACGTACAAGAGATAGTTCAACTTCCTGGAGTGCCATCCATGACTGTCTCAGATCGTGATGCTCGTATCACATCCCAGTTGTGTAAGGGATTGCATGAATCTTTTGGGACTCGGTTATGATTAAGCACAACGTTTCAACCACAGACTGATGGTCAGACAGAGTGGACCATCCCGATTCTAGAAGATAAGATATGTGCATGCATACTTGACTTCGATCATAGCTAGAAAGATCACCTACCACTGGTTGAATGTTTTTATAAGAACAGTTATCATTCCAGTATTGGTATGGCACCTTTTAAGGCGTTGTACGGGCGACCTTGCAGGTCACCACTTTGCTGGACTGACCGAGGAGAATAAGTACTAATTGGCCTAGAGATGGTATGAGCTACTATGGAGAAAGTGAAGGTCATTGAGGAGCGGATGAAGTCTTCACATATTTGGCCAAAGACTTATGCCGACAAGAGACAGAGGTCCTTGGTGTTCTAGGAGGGAGACCATGTGTTCCCTGAGGTCTCACCTCGATGGGGACGGTGGACATTTGGCCGAGGCGGCAAGCTATCTATGAAGTTCATCTGACCTTTTCAGATTCTGACTAGAGTTTGAGAGGTGGCATACCGCTTGGCTCTACCTCCTAAAATGGACTGGTTACACAACATTTTCCATGTGTCACAGCTTTGGAGGTACGTGCATGATCCATCGCACTTTATCGACTGTGGTGAGCTGGACATCGATGATAGAGAGAACATTGATGAGTTCCTAGTGGAGATCGAGGATTGAAAGGAGAAGATCCTTTTTGGGTGAGCTATTACCTTGGTGTGTGTCTGGTGGCATCATGGGAATCTCCATGAGAGCACGTGGGAGCGGGAGGCTCATATTCGTGTGCATTACCCACATATTTTTGAGTAACCTTTGTTTTGGCTTTTCAGGAACATAAAGTCCTAAGGTGGGTGTGATGTAATGTCTCAGAATTCGACTTATTTTATTTTAATATTATATGGAAATTATTTCGAAACTAGTCTTTGAGACGGTGTGGAGTTCTGAGGCCCGGTGAGCATGGAAAAAATGTTTGAATTTAATTTAATAATTAAATTACGTGCACATGTGGTTTTCTTGAAAAAGTAGAATAACATCTGAACGGGTTCTCGGATCAGAAATCGGAGGGCACCGTTGCGTTAAGAGTGCCAAGTTTACCATTTTTGAGGCCTAACATCAGACATTATAGGTCGGTGGTGAAATCTAGTTTTTGGATGTAACTGTAGAAAAATATTTAATAAAAATATTTAATTAAATATTTTTGCAACAACTATATTTTATCTTTTTAAATAGAGATTTGCGTAGGGGTCCAGGGTTACAGATCTCATAACCCTAAATCCTCTGGAGTCTCTGGTAGAAACCCCAAGGAAAAGATGACGTTCATGATGGGTTTCTCCGGCGAAAATGATGTTGCGACCAGATATTCTCAAACGAACGCCATGAATCGAGGTAGGATGTTTGATTTTGGTTTCCTTTCCCAATTCTTGATTCATATGACGAACGCGGACTAATCCACGTACAGATTAGCCCAATGATCAATCGTATTTTTGGGATGGGATTTTGTGGTGATATTGGGGATTTGATTCATGATGGTTTTTGGTTTCGTTTAATCTTATATTGGTAACGAACCAAAATTTACATGAACATCGATTGAGGTTCGTCCCTCACGATTTGTTGTTCCTTTCTTCCCCAATTTCTCGCGTTCTTCTTGTGTGTTCTACGTGTTCATGGAGGAAATAAATTTTTGCAAATTATTTTGTTGGAATAATGATCTAAGACTGTAGATCCACCCTTGGGATGATGGTCTGGTGCTACGATGATAGTTTCAGTGGACAATTTTGAGTGGATTGAGAGATATGAGTTTTTGGGTGTTTTTCCATCAGATGGATCATTGGAAGTTTATGACCCGATCGAAGGACTGAAAACACTTGATTCTGTGTTCATGTGATGGGTTGAACCAGGACCTGACGTTTCATGGAAAATGGACTAGAGAAACAGAAACCAGAAGATCAGTCGAGGCACGAGGAGGAAGATGACGGTTCTGGATAAATCCCGACTACACGGCATGTAGTATGGGATGCATGGCGTGTGTTCATCGGCAGACAACCTGGCATGTTCTCCGAGAGTACACAGACATGGGATGGGTACACGGACAAGGACACGGCGTGTACAACCTTCCCCGACCAGACCGAACCAGAAACACGGGATACCCCGTGTACTGGTACACGTGCAGGCGACACGGACAGAAACCGTGTACGGGCACATGGCCAGCTTACACGGAGCGATCTCCAGGTGCTCGGAAATGGTGTGAAATTCTTCTACACACCGTATAGTGACTTTTTACATGACAAGCCTAATGACATGAGCTGTTTACATGGGCCGTACCCTGAGTCAAGGAACACGACGTGTGATCCTTCTACACGACCTGTAGTGGAGTTTTACACAGCTTGGACGGATGACACGGGCCGTTTACACGGGCAGTACTCAGGGTCAAGGAACATGAAATTTAACCATACTACACGGCGTGTAACCTGTTTTACATGGCTTGATCCAGTTGCCTTCTGTGACTTGGACTAGTTTCCTTAGGGTTCATCCCCTTGGTCTTTCTCCTGATGGTTTCTGGTATCATTTTATACATACCGGAGTATGATCCCTTCAGCAGTACTTCCCGAATAGCGTTGCTAGAATCCCCTCTATGAGACATGGATCCGGATCATCTATTCCTTTATGGTAACCTAGGGAGAGTTCTTGGTATCTACGTGACAAACTTTACCTGGGCGCCGATCCTCTACTTAGCAGATTAGTTCAGACTGAGTTGTTGGAATCACCCCATGGCTATTGGTTGTGATCCTCATCTAATAATCATATTTCTCATGTACTTGTGGAGTGTGTTCTCCCAAAATGAGTACTTCGTGAATCTCTCTTCAGGCCGAGTAGTGTGTTCTCCTTGTTACGTGCTTAGTGGAATCTTCGATCTCGATATTAGTGGTGGTTTCGCGATGGTCGATCGTGTGTGACTATATCTGGATATTATTGTTATACGTTCTATAAACATATACCATGTAGAGCTGATTGTATCTTTCCTTTGTGGTATTTTACCTTGTTGTGTTCTTTTTGGTTTCAAGGTTTCCTACTGGGTATTTTTTTAATCACCCTTTCATGGGCTTTGCCCGCACATGTCGTGTCTTGGGCAGACGAGTGAACCTTTGACAGGATTCTAGGTGAACTAGGACTGGACGGTGGTTTGTGGGATCAGATAGGCCGAGGTGTGTTCCTACGGCTACAGATTGTAGTCCCAATACCTTTATTTATAGGGTGGACTTGGTTGCAGTCTCTCTTTTGGTGGGCCTGTACTTTTGACCCACAGTTTTACATTACTGCAGTTTACATTCCAGTCATACTCTATTGCTAGGTATTTTAGTGTAAGCGTGCATTTCCATTTTTAGTTGCTTTAACTTTTTTTTCTTTGTGGTCTTAGAGATGTGTGTGCGTGTGTACAGGTTTATAGGCAATACCTACCATGTTATTAACATGCCTACACATTGATAGTCATCATCCCCTGGACTATTGGAGGAGGTCTTGGGGATTTGAGGCTCGAGCCCCACTGGAACAGGTCGTGACAGGTTTTATGTGGTATCACCATTTTACGTGGCATCACAAAACATCTGGTTGATCCCACCACCATGACGTCAACCTAGAGGCCCAATCTTCCACCCACATATTCATCTTCCACTAATTGTAGTTTGAGCATATGCACTACAGTAGGCCCCTATATGTGATGCCATTGGTGTAACCTCTTATTCATGCTACCACTGTTGCCGTAGGTGCCCTATTTTCGAACATGTAAGACATTCATGAACCTGGGATCACTATTTTTACAACCATGAGCTCCAAATCT
The DNA here is from genome assembly GCA_963277665.1 of Viscum album. Taxonomy (NCBI): domain Eukaryota; kingdom Viridiplantae; phylum Streptophyta; class Magnoliopsida; order Santalales; family Viscaceae; genus Viscum; species Viscum album. Next base: position 194,312,921 of record OY728121.1, on the reverse strand, counting down.
TCACATTGTCATTCTATGGGTCCGACCACATTCAGAACCACCTCAAAAAAAATATTGTTACTACAAGTGTCCCCCAATGAAGAAAACTGGAATGAGGATGTGAGATATGAATATGAAAACCCTTAGAACTGACTATGGCCATGTTCTTGTCAGTATTGGTCAGTTCATGTTAGTATAATTATATAAGTGAAACCAAAGAATTTTTAACAATATTCATCTCCTTTTATCCTACATTTCTTACTATCCCACATGAGTGATCAAATTTCTGATCAGCATGTTCATGGTCTGGATGACATTCGTCAGTGGAAACAAGAATGTATATGTAAATAATCGAGAAAATAAATCCCCTAAATAAAAAGAGGATCAGTCAAATGAGAGAATAATAATTGAATCAAAATCCACCTAGAAACATCCTTGATCCATCATTCATCTGTATTCATCATTTGTAGTTACTGACATGAGGGCTTCCTTCCCCTTCCTTAAGGAAACAACTCATCTTTAGGGAGGAAATATCTATTGTTATTAATTATAATGCTGGTCCCCTCCTATGATTAATAGAGGAAACAAGTTAACTCATTTCATCAGTTTAAATGATTTTTAGTATTTCCACATCACTGTATTGCAGTGTCGCAGACTCATCGCACTGTAGTGCTATTGAGTAGCTACGTAACATTGAGGAAATAAAAAAAATGAATAATATTTTAATTTTCTATTCAAATTTACATTAATTAACTTTTACATCATACCCACATCGGTCGATGTTCGGCCCCACTTATGGTTATTTTTTTGGTCTGAGATCAATGATTCCCTCAAATGTCTAATCTATGAACCCATTTAGAAGTTACTGAACCTACAAAAACATTCTATTTTTAATAAACAAAAAAAAATTGATCATTTATTACATGAAGCCCTATCTTCAGAATCACGGGTCTTCTTAGTTCTTGGTCTCAAAAAAATCAATTATAATTTCCAAAGTAATTACATTGATAATATGTGACATTATAATTCATCCCCTATGTGAGGCACAATGGTTGGGTGCATGAGTTAAAAAAACATGTGCACAGTTCAGGAAACCATATTTGTAGGATTTATAGTATCGATTTTTTTTTTAAATTCTTGAACACCATGAAATTCACCCATATTCAACATTTCATGACCATAATGTTTATCCCTCATTATTAGTGGTCCCAAAGAGGAAATCCAGGATTTTAATATATCGTTTGGGATGTATCCGGATTCTGATTGACATATCATCATATTACAAAATATGTACTTTTTTTCATTTGGATTCATCTCCATCTTGTATCACTTTCTCGAGGCATTGGAATGTATTTTCCACCGCTAGAAATAGGATATATATTGTATTTAATAGTCTCTATTATATTTTGGCATGGATATATATTTTTATTATAGATATCTTAATTTGTGGAAAATTGAATTTTTCATATCAATTAGTGGATTTCTAATTCAGAGAACAGTCTTCATTGATATTAAAGATGGTGGTATAATTTTCAAATCCCATATTCTTGATTATATTTTGTGTATTAAAATATTAAGTATAAATTTATATATTTTGAAACTACATATTGAAATGGATTATTTAATTACATAAATAATTAATGGAATGATGTGACTATGAAATCAATGGGATGTTGGGATTAAAAAATTGATCCATTTATGTGACTCGTAATTGGTCATATTATTTGATTATCAATTGATGATTTTTTGGAATTAAGGTATAGTTTCATTAACCTTTAACATTTTATGGGTCAATTTATTAAATAATTTTAATGATTTAATGGTGAATTATTCATATTACTCTGTGTGATTAATTTGAAGTATTAAGAATTGTTTTAAAATTTAATTGGTATACCATGATTTAATCCATTTGTGAATGGTTTCGAGATGATTGACATTTATAAATATAATATATGTGGTATTTATGATTGGTTAATAAATGAGGTGTGGGACAAGGAATGATGCTCCAAATACCCATGGTTGACTAGACTGATGCTATATGTCCCCAAAATGAGTTCACATGAATATGATTGTTTGGGATAAAAACTAACTTTCCAAATACCAATGAGGCATGGGGGATGGATTAATGGTTCAAATACCACTGGGATGCTAGAAATGATGTTCTATATCCATGATATCGACATTCAGCAGTGGTTCCAAATGGAAATTTTATTAGGTAGAATTAAATTGACCATGAATTCCATTGTATAAAATTTTTGATTCCTTATATGATATGTCATAACCAATCAGTATGTTTCAGACTCCCACACATACTAATGAATGTATTGATGGTTTGGATTTCATCCTGAATCCCTGGAAATATGTGGTTAATAAAAGAGAAATTAAATATTATAATTTTTTTTATATTTATTGTACATTACTCTTTACTGAAATTCAAACACTATTATTTACTATAAATTTTCATAGATGTCATTAGTGGTGACATAAAAAGATATACTCACACCCTACATAGGATTAATGATTTGTAGAAAATTATAATTCATGTTTGTAAAAATGGATAAGGGAATGATGCCTATGATAAAAGGCTTTTTTGGGATCATTCATGGGCATGGGTACCAAACATGGTTGCTGGAACTCCATGGGAGTGTTAGTGTGTATTTTTTTCATTTCAAAAATTCTTATGTAATGAAATATCTACTAATAAAAATTTTGGATAATATTTATCTTTTTTTGGATCATCTTCTGTTACTGGTATGCGATTGTTATGTTATTATTTTGGTTATTGGTTTTTTTCTTTTTCTATTATGTGTTTCTTTACACTATTGAGATTCCCTGATAAAGAGGGTACAATCAAATTATATAATATATTGGACCATCACTACTATTTGATATCATATAACAAACATGGAGGCAGGATTGATGTCTTATTGACAACAAACACAAGACACTGGGATGTGGCATCCAGATCGGGATGTATAGAAGAAGTATCAATGGAGTTATCTTTTATTTCATTATTCCATGATAGTTGGGAATGATATAAATGATATTTGGATGAGTGGGATCATGATTAATATCTCATATATGGTTTTACCTATCTAATTCTTGGTTTTAAAATTCATGAAAATGTGGTGTTATTATTATATTTAATATTAGTTGTTACATTTGAATGCAATTTCACATCGAATGATGAAGTTGTTCCATGTGTTAATTTTTCCATGATTTATGATATTTGACACATGTCCCAATATGGAATGATAGTGGCATATGAATAGCTAAATTTAGGATCACATGTAATATTTTGATATGTATCATTTTATTTCATGCACCGGAAAACATGTTTTTCCATAAGTTGTTGAAATTTATTATCATGTCTAATAAAACTGATGAAAATAAAAATCTGAAATTGAAAAATTGAAAAATGATTGAAAATAGTGAAAATAGTTATCTAATGAGTAATTTGGAAAATTATAATGTTCTTATCCTTTGTTAACTAACACTTGGATGAGGGGTGGTTACAGGTATTGATAGAGCCTCAATTTTGACTATGTTTCATTTTTTAGGAGAGTGATTTTTGATAGATTTATGTGAATGACTATTGTGAACATTTTTTTTCTGTATAATGTTCTATAAGACATGTTTCATTAATTATAGATATATACCTATGTTATGAATCTTTTTTATATGAATAAAATAGTACATCGATGGAAATATTCCCCTAGTAATGGGACATGAGAATCTAATAGTCTCGGGTTAGGAATCCAGTGAGATATTTTGAGATTAATTTTCTCTATTTATGAAATTTATTGAAAAATACCTACTGTGTATTGTGAGTAATATGTAAGATGTGACATGGTTGTTCCATCTACATCCCCATAAAAATATTATCGTAGCGGGTGTACATAAGTTCTATGAGATAGAGATTGATTCTATCTTGACGAATCATATCCATTGAGAGACTCAGATCAAGGAAAGAGTAAAATTGGTTGCCTATATGTATTGAGGATCAGTGAAGCACTTGTGGGATATTAATAATTATATAAACAAGCTGGAACCCATAGTATTTATTGACAAACAAGTGTTGTTCATAGGGAAAATTTATCTAGATATGCTAATATAAATGTGGGAAGAGGAGCTTATGATGCAGGCCCAATGAAGTATTCATGTGATGACCTATGATGGTCTCTTTACAGACATTAAATACATTGATAATTAAGTAGGATTCTAGGGGAGGACACGTAGTTTCTTCTATATTATTGGGAGTTGATAATTCTTAATTTCATAAGAATAATTATGGTAATTTTTCACAGAATTGTGGAAGTCAGAGTGTCTAGGGGGGATGATTAGTTACATTGGATCATACATTTGTTATATTCCACCAATGTTGTTTCCTAGGTCAATTTTGATGATATTTTATCCAACCACCGGTACAGTTACAACATTGAAGTGAATAATAAATATACAGTGGTTCAGAAGTATCCCATAAAATATGGCTAACTATAGATGAGAAATTAAAAATACATGTGACGGAAGGGGGTCTATAACCCCCAATCAGTCAGGAAGTTGGAGTTATACTAGCCAGGGCGGTCATGGTTGTGGATATGTTACATTAAGTAAAAAGTGCCCATATTAGCAATGTTGGGTGGCTCAGGGGACATTTATTGAGTAACAAGTAAGTGGGGAATGCGATTTTTTTATAGATCATACTACACGTTTTGATATAAAGACTAGTCCATAAATTTTTATAAGTAGTGTTGCTATATATTCTATTATAACGAGTGCCATATATAATATTGGTGCCTCTAATTCTTTTACATTATCCCATCTTCAGAATGGGTTGCATTTAACAACAGAGTTCATTTGCTAAGTTAGGAAAATTGATACACCAATGAGGGTACATTCAAGAGAAAACTATTTTTATAAGGGGTGTTACCTTGAGTGTGGTTAATATCCTTTCATATTGGATCTCTTAATTATTGTTATGTTAATAATTGGAATTATTTTTCTTATGAAGTGGTTAGTAGAATACCAATCATAAAAATTTTGATATCGTAGGAGAGTGATATTTATATCTCATGAGGGTAAACATTATTTAAATCATGGAGAGTTGGATATATAGGATGTTCCTTTAGGTCCTTTTCTTCAATAATTGGGGGATAAAATTCCCCAGTTTCATGTATTTTGTGGGATTATTGGTGTGTATAGAATGAATAATTCCAACACATATTGGGATAGATTCCTAATGTGTTCCTTAAGGGAATATCATGGATTCGAATAGATTTATAAAAGTAATTTACAATTGATTTCATGTATTTGGATGAGCCATTTTCAATTCTACCATAATGAATGGATCCCATAAATATTCAAGAGCTTATGACTCAACTGGAAGAGTTGATTGATAAAGGATTTATCCTTCCATATATGTCCTCTTTGTGTTGCAATTTTTTATGAGAAAGACAATGAGACATAGAGATTATGTGATGACTATCAGTTGTTGATCCTGATCATATGGAATAAATTATATCATCTTTCACATATTTATGATCTCTTGGACTAGTTGATTAGAGATTTTTTATTTTACAAGATTGACTAGATTTTAAGGTATCATCGATTGAGAGTTTTACCTTTTGATATATAATAAACTACATTCATAAGAATGTATAGACTTTATCAGTTTATTTGGAAGGCATTCGGAAAATTGAATGCACCATAAATGTTTATACCAATGAGTAACTAAAAAATCAACCAATACATAGATCAGTCTATGGTTGTATTTATTGATGATTTCATTCTGTACTCCAAAACTCATGAAGATCATTCCCAACAACATGAAATAATCCTTGGTACACTCAGAGTGAAATTTCAATAGACCAAGCTATATATATTTCAAATATTGATCAAATGAGATCTTGTTTTGGGTCACATAATCACAGAGGAAGATTTTCCTGTGGAACTAAAGAATTTATAACCGGTATGTTCTTGGAAGCAACCGGATAATGTTGGCGACATCAATAGATTTCATTGTCTGTGAATCTCCTACCATAGATTTTTCAATGACATTAACCTATTGGAAACAGCACTATCGGGATTCAACAAGATGGGGTGATGTTTTAAATGTCTGGATCATGTGACAATTAATTTTAAGAGTTGAATAAGTAGTTTACTACCACATCTATCATGATATTCGTTGAGAATTGGGATGAGTATACAGTTTTATGTGACGAATCTTGGATTGGGATTACAATATTCTATATATTGAGAGATCATCTTGTGCAAAGTGGAACATCGCTACTATGACCAAATACCTAGAACTACCTTACGCATGACATCTAGTAAGAAAAAGTTTTTTTATGCCTTGATTAGTGGTAATCATTATACATTGTGATAAAACTTTACTATTTATAATGATCATAAGTCCTAAAATTTTATATTTTCTCAATGATATTTGAATCTTAGGAAGTTGACGTACTCTGATTATATGAATTCAATTGATTTTGATCTAGAATATATGATTAGGGAGGGAAATAGTGTTAATGACACCATGAGAAAAAATACAGAGACATAGACATTTTTGGATTCATGCTTTGAGAGAAATATAATGAATTTACTATGTGAGTTTCTTGTTGTGTTTTTAGAGTTCTGAGATTAGATTACCCTTTTATTATTATCATTGGATTTCATAAATTAGATCCTGATTAGGGATTTTTTGTCTCAGGATCCATAGTGTTATTAAATTAGGGAAATGAATTAAGGTGGGTTGTCACCACTATATTACACCATAAATGCGGGTGACATCATTTATTTATGTGGACCTATATTTGTGCATACATGTATGTGTGAGGACCTATGGCACGTGTTTCAGGCCACAAAGTTCGTGGTTCATCTATGTATGGCCAAAAATTACCATGACCCCCATCGACCTTGTTTGTTACCAGTCCTGAAAAATGATATTTCATGTTTAATTACAACGCATTACACTTATCAATTAGAGAGAGTCATGCGTCAATGACATAGTGGATTTCTACATCTGTTTATCATTCCAAATTGCATATGGGATGATGTTTCCATGGGATTTGTGGTTGTTCTTTTAATGACATCTCAGGAGAACAACAATGTTTGGGTGGTTGTGGACTGACCAATTTATGTTTCACCTAACATTCCAATACATGATACTTTCTCAATTGATCAGTTTGAATTCACATATATTCCATTGATAGTCCATATGCTTGGGTTGACAAAAAGTATAGTTTCAGAATGTGAATAACATTTTACCTCACATGGATGGAATATTTTTAGAATGATTTTTGTTATACAATAATTTTTGACTATAGATTTCCTTCCATTGATATATTTTAATTCATAAGTTACTATCTATGTTTTTTAGGCTATGATGTGATCATGAATTCCTGACTTTGTGGGTCATTAGAGAATAACCTGTATCATTTCTAGTTTTCAAATGACCCTAATTTTAAGGAATCTTTTAAGATGGAACTATTGATACTCTTTATGGTAGGACATGATGATGACATCATTATTGGGAGGTGGTAGGGGAGGGTTATATTTTGGGACCAAATATCATATAAGAGATATTAGAGTAGGTCCACTTGAATCAAAACATACTGCTATAACTCAGAGTATGAATAGTTTTTATGTAGATCAACATCGACGATCCATTGGGTTTATAGTGAATAATAGAACCCATATATTCTAGAAATATTTATTTTTTAGTGTGAATCATACTGATGGAATACCTATTGATTATTTTATAGAGGTATACTATAGTGCATGGAATTATTCATGTGTCAAAACATCTTCTATATTATACTGAACATTCTCCTAATTTTTATGTTTATGATTTTTACCATGATACTGATGTGTCATTTTAAGAGTATCCTATTTGTGACGTGGTTCTTAGTGATAATGGTTTTTGGTGAAATTCGATGATGATTGTTTGAGTAATGTGGCTACAGAGTCATGTATTGGAGGAAACATGTGAGAGAAAAGCATATATGTGGGTTCGGTGCTGTGAACTTTTTTCCTCAGATTCGTAGATATTATTGGGAGTATAGAATGGGGAGGAGATGTAATAAGGTGTGGAGATTTTATAATCATTACCTTTTCTTGAGATTTCTCGAGATTTCTTATAGTTACATTTCCACAGTTTTTAATATATCATTATTGTGTTTTATATTAGGAATATTTGGGTTGACATTTGAGTTTGTTGGAAGGGTTTTCTAATTTTCATGGTTGGTGAACACTTTTCTCAAACTGAGTGCTATACAATAGAAAATTGTGTAATCCAAATCATGCTGGAATTGAATAGTTTGCACAATATTATTCAAAATTTTGTCCCACATATTAGTGGAAATGTGTCCCCTAAGTGTGTCTCATAATTATTGATCATGATTTGGAAAATAGGGAGCCCCATCAAATAAAACCATGCATGTGAGATTTATTGCTCAAAAAAAATATTTTCAAAATTACACATCACCCAGCATTAATACCCATTCACACAATAATTATCTTATATGTTATTTCTGGTTTTTGGTGTTCCCTAAAAATATTCCATGTATTTTCAAATAAAACCATTGATGTGTTTTTTATCTAATTAATGGATCCAAACTAATACTAGTTTGTAATTTATTCTAATATGTATTCCTTTCCCAACTATCTCACCTCCCAATGGAAGGGGATTGTATTTTTTACTTCTTTGTTTAATGTTTAGATGTTAGTTTTAATGGGTTTTCTATCATTTTATGTTTGATAAATTTTCTTATTCTACATCTCATTAATCATTGGGAAATTCAATGTTATTCTTCTAGTTGTGGATTTCAAGTTTAGTGAATGCTCAACAGTGATCATGAGGCATGTGGTCTATATTTCGAATCCCAAAAACATGATTATAAGTTTGTGTATGTATTTTTGAAATATAAATATCCTTTTTTTGAAATCACTTGGTTTTTTGGATTAATTAATTATTTATGTAATTAATAGAATGATGTGATTAATAAATTTATTATACTCTGGTTTAATGAAATTAGTTATTTAATGATATTGTGATATTGGTATATTGATGTGATTATAAATTTACTAAAATAGGAATTAGGGGATGGTGTGATTTAACATAATGGGTTAAATGGTTACCTGATTGAATGATGATAATTGTTTAACTATGTCCTTTTTATATTAATCCATGTGTTTAATGTGACAAATTATGATTGAATTGATAATTGAAATTATATTCTTGGATGTAAAAGACAGATGAGAGGATTATTGATGATTAATATTCTCTATGTTATTTATGTGATATATGTCATTTATTGAAAAATGTGGGTTGGGAAAAGGAATGATACTCCAAATACCCATTTAGTTCCTAACTAATCCCCATGGCCCCCAAAATGCATGTATATGAATAAATTGTTTTGGGAATGGAATTGATTCTCTAAATAACCATGAGGTGTTGGAAATGGAAATTTGTTCAAAATACCTAGGGGCAACAAGACAAGAATCTCTACCCCAATTAGATTTTCATTTTACTATATATCCAAATAGCCTTTTTATGAAATGTAATTAAATTGATACTGGAATCCTATGATAAAATGGATTTTGAGTCATTATGTGATTTGTGATAACCATTGGAAATGGTTCAGAATCTAAAATGCTTTGATGTTATTTTTTTGGTTTAGTTTTCATTTTGAACCTAGTACAATGTGTGGAAAAATAGAGAATAAATAAATATGACAATTTTTGCATCATATTTTTTACATTATCATTTCTACTACTAAATAAACTATTATTTGATAGATATTTTTCTATACATCATTGGTGGTGGACTATTGAGTTTTACTCACACTATACATGGGCTTCATCAATGATAACTTAATTGACGTCATGATAGTAGGATTGTATAAGGGTATTATCCCTATATTAGAAGGCTAGTTCTAGATGGAGCATGGATGGGGGTCCTTATCATGGTATCATTACCCTCTTTAGAGTGTAAGTGTGTCTTTATTTTCATTTTTCAAATAGAAACATGAAAAGTACATGGGGTGACATATCTGCCTCTTTATTTTTTATTGTTTTTTCTGTTTTTTTCTCATATATTGATACTACTATGTGTTTGATATGATATTATTTTGGTTATTTTTATCTCCTTTAGATATTTGTTTTTACGTCAATTATTATAATTCATTGATAATTTGTTTATAGTCTCCCATGTTATATATTAGACACTCATAGCTAATGGTCCATGACATTTGTATGTGGAGGCATGCCTAAGGTCATGTGTAAAACCGACATGGGCACAATGATGTGTCATTTGGGTTAGGATGTCACATATTTTGTTTTTTACCACTATACTATGTCCACATTATCAATAATAATTAATGGTGTATTTTTTGGTATAATAAAAAGAATTCTCACTTTAAATCTAATATGATAATTTTTTCATTAGGATATTATCATCATTATTAATTTATTTGATATTTAATGTTATTATTTAATGATTCAATAATTACTAAAACCAATATTTGTTATCCCTCATTGATGAAAACTATAAAATATTAATTGTACAATAGTACATGAAAAATAAAATTAAAAATTACTACACATTTAAATAATTATGTAATATTTATGTTCATCTTATGTCACTATCATTTCAATGTAGGATTCAATCATTTGAGTTCTTTTCAATTTAAAAATTAAATTATATAACATAATAAATCAATAAAATGTTAATATAAATGTAATATGATTAACGAATGAATATCCAATACGTGTTTCATAGTAGGTGATTTATATAGGACACAAGTTGCATGAACTAGATTAAAGATCATTTTAATGCTAAAGAATCCATTTTCTGATTGATTTCCCATAGGTTTATCCATGCCACAGACAAATACTCTTTGCAGTATCCTTATAGGGATGCAATTTCTTCCGATCTAGACAATATATAGTTTAAAATAACACTTGGACATTATGAAATTAATTGATTTATCCCAAAAACACTTTCTGGGTTATCCCCCAACAAATATCATACACTAGTCCAAAATACAATAAATATTTCCTCAACTATTCTAATTTTGTACCTATATCATTGTAACAATCAAAAAACTTAATTTCTAAAATGTTAATCATTAACCCACTTACATCCAGATCAATAATATTATATGAACCATACATCAATATATTATATTGACATATAGTCATTCACTCATAAATCTAGTTCTCATACAATATTTCGTTGCATTCCATCATTGAAATCAATCATATAGAACCAGTTTTAAACATTAAAAGTACAGTATCACGAATAATTTTTTATTAACTAACAATGAAAAAATATATGTCTAAAAAATTATATAATTTTTCTAAAATATTGGAAAATTAATATGCTATATTAATTATTAATCATCTATCAAAATATTATCTATAAAATTTAATTTACAAGAAATATAATGTGTAAGACATGTTTTCAATGAATAGGTAAATAAAAATGAAATAACATGTGATCTCAAACACTCAGCTAGAGTAATCATAAGTGACTAAAATAAAATATAAAATGTAAATATAATATGGAAATAAGTTTTTTTTTAAAATTATATATTATAATTTACTAAATAATTGAAATAAACAATGATAATATAATATCTTCAATTGACATGTCATCAAATAACAATATTTATAACAAAAAATAAATCCTCAGAAATGAAATGCCTAATGACGGACAAACAATTGAATTCCACATGCCAAGATATCATGAATATATAGATAAGTGTTCAACTATTGGGGACTTATATATGGTGTTTATAATTTTTATATATATATATTAAAATTAACTATATAATTTGTGTAATAGAGATAATAATTTCATCACGGGGCGGTTCTGGGGAACACTCAGAGTGGACTAGTTATGTTTTTATGACCACTAAGATGGGGGTCAATTGTATGCCTTATATTTTTTTCTTATTTAGGAAATTATTCACCTATATTTAAAGAGTGATGGATTAAGAGAAACCTGACACATAATAACAACAATAATAATAGAGAAATTTAAATGGTTCACTAGTCAAGAATAGTATATAATACATGAATGATCTGGAAACTATTAATGAACACATAGTTCCATATAAAAAATACCATATTGTTCACATCATACATGGAATATCCATCATATCTGTTTCACTATAGTCGTTTAAACATTCAGATTATCCACACCCATGTATTATGGAAATTAAAATTTCTATCAATAGAATTTAAATTAGATTAGGGGAGTTAATATGGAACCACTACTCTAGTTTAATAATTCCCACACTCCCATCTATATGTCAGATATTTTATTTCAATGATTTCACGCATATTGGTCTCTTAAATTATCCATACATCTATATTCTTCTAAAATAATATAACATTAAATCCCATAGAAAATAAATATAATATATTTATTGTGTAGTGATGGTCATAAATTTTCATTTTTCATTATTGAAATATATATGAAAACATGTAAATACATTGAAATTAAAATTAAACGAATTAATAAATAACTTCTATATGAAAATTTACAAAACAAACCACTTACCTAACTATTTTAAACATCATTATAACATATATAAATTTACAAAATATCTTCATGTTTCCTTAGTACTATTATTCTTATATATTAAATCCTCACTTTTGCATTAATATATTCATTTTATAGTAATGGTAAAATGGAAAATTCAATGATTTACATATTCTATATAAATACCTTAAAACCATACTTATTTCATTCCTTGATTTTTACAATATCAATTACATGAATTTATCATTAATATATAAATGAATGAAATATTATTGGTTAGGATTCATACATTTCATAAGGCTTGACATTATGCCTTATTTTAAAATTCCATTAATAAAATGGACACCTCTTCTTGAAGTCGAACATCCTAGAAAACATTTCATGTGTATATTATTTTTCATTTGGAAATAAATATGCACAAAAAATATTTCTCATCATCTTTTATTCAGTTCATTTGATAATCTGAACTATATTTCTTATCATTCATTTCCATTTAATTTGATTCCAAAAGACTAAACATCATATATAATGAATAGGTTTATCAATATATTTATACATTTATAAATCATATTACTTTGTGTCACGTTAATATTTTTAGGGTATCTCAATTTTTTACATCCACTCATGGAAATGATTTTTTATCCACGCATCAACCCATTAAAACATGTAGTTTCACTACTCTATTCTATGATTTCTCGACCAATTTTTGTATTGAAAATATTCTAATGTATGTTCTATCAACCCCTATTTGTTTTTATTACTATTACAATGTGGTTTTTCATACCCAGTAATGTAGTCACACTCATCAAACATATGGATTCTCACCCCTTTATTAAGTCACACTTTTTATCATTAGTCATTCTTCTATAATGTGTGCTTTTTTTCCGTCCATGTTGTCACACAATTGAAATGGGGAGACTCTTTACCCCTTAAAGTAGTTTCATGATTCTAATTTTGATTTACATATCCCTTAATGCAATAATTTTTTTTTAAATTTATATTCACTCCCCCCTTTATATTTTTTCCTTATCCTTCACGCAATCAATGCATTCAATGCATATAGTTTCCCAGAAAATTTCATGGTCGATACACACAGATTACATGGTATATCATCAAAACAATGTTTTTTAATAAATATATATCATATAGGATTAGTGATCCATTTATATTATTACATATATGTATATTTATGAGTGTTTTTTGAAAAAAAAGAAAACACCTTAGACAATTTCACTCCTATTCTGAAAACTCATCATCAATTAGCAAAATATAAGAATCCTCTTCATCTCAGGAATCACCCGTTTTTCGATTCAATTTTCTACTAAGGAATATAAATTAATCTAGTTATGGAAGTCAATAAATAGATCACTATCATACCATTATAATCATATGTGAGAATGATTGATATAGGAAATAGTAGTCACTAAATTATAAATCCATGTTCACAATAAATATGTGATATAAAAAAACCAAAAAACCAAAAATCATTTTATATTCAATCTAGATAACACTCTAAATCATAAGAAAAATTTAATGCAACCATCTCAAAAAAATGTTAGAATATTTAACAAGTACATGTGCCACAACATTCCCCATTTAAAATATCTTATTATATATATGCTCCCATATGATAGGTAAGTCACATATCAAGAGATATATTTATGTTTTCATTATTTCTACTACATAGACATCAATATCAATATACTATATGGGAGACATTATAGAAATCCCATAAAATTATGGAAACCTGAGATTTAGTGGATTTTAATTTAGGGTATATTAAAATATTTGGGCCCACTATTATGTTAAAAAAATATGTATTATTCTATAGGCCAAATTCATTAACAAGTTATTTAAAATATATTTAAAAATGAATAATTTAAAAATGAAGAAATTAAATAAAAACCATAATCATTCTGTTTTATGTAATAATATTTTTTCATTGTGTTAGAGATCATTTTGTGGTGAGATTGAACACATAACCCAAGATATTATCCAAAAATTGCATTCATAGCCTATTGGAATGTTGATCTTCTTCTTTTTGTATGTGGGGAGAATCGATGTCACATTCGACTTTAGTGTAATTTATTTATACTTTTACCTTCGATCTATGATGAATAACCTATAAAAGGGTGATCATGTGTCTTATTTATCACACTTTAATTTTATAGATAATAGATAAAGGCTCTAAATATGGTGGAATGAAATTTTTCTCAAATTTTGGCTTCTCCAATATGGTATTGGTATGATTAAAGTCCAAAAAAATAATGTAGGCCCCATGATGACTCAACCCATCAACATAATCACGTTAATGATCCTAAATGACTTATCAACTATGTCATAAATTTTCATTAATTTGTAACAAATAATTTTAACATTAATTATATATTTCCCTAAAAAATTGTAGTAATTAAATTGACTCACATCACAATTTAAATACTGAATGAACCTCAAATTAAATTATTTATTCAGAAATTAATAATTTTATCTTCACATAATTATGTATAAATATATTGAGTAAAAAAATATTATTCATATTTTTCTAAACTAAAAATAATAATATTTTTTTTATTTATATGAAATTAATAAACATGGAACTTTACGTAACCCCTTTAAAGGCCACCAGGTCAAAAAATATTATTAACTCAAAATACACAATGTTTTTATAACCCACTAATATGAATTGTTTTTTTGAAAATATACATCCATATCTACATAGTATTGAGTAATAATAACAGAATAAGCGTATCATCAATAAACAAATCATGTCCCCTAAGGAGATATGTTTTGTAATAGAAATTTAAAAATATAAAAAATATGAATTGTGTAATAAAATCTATTTTCTCACAAATATTATATTTATAATGACACAAACATCATTTTTTCATCATTTATTGATTTATTTTTTGTTGAGTTTCTATATATACACACCATTAATAAATATTCCCATTGTTTTAATAGTTGTAATTATAGCCTCATCATTTTTTATGACATGTCTTCCCTTCAAGGGATAGAAATTATATTTTGATCATTAAATATATTTCATACCACTAGTGACACAACCAACACATTCTACCTACCAATGAAAATAATGTTGTTGTTCTCATTTTGAATCAATGTATGCAATGAAATGGTATAAATTTAAATTGATCACAATTCTTGAGACAAATACAAATGGTTTCTAATAATAATGACCATTGACACCTACAACCTGTCAAATTTTCATTAGGGGGTTCAATCATCATTAAATCAAATATTTTAGATCAACTAATGAGATAATCATGAGAATCTATCATAATGATTATTATACCCCAAAACATGATAGGTAAACATCAAATGTGTGCAATTAGTATAATGCGTCTACAACATAAATTAATGATCACGAATACTATAGTAATGTCATGAGATTATCATCATAGCTAGGAGATGATACAAACTTTTGATTTAATAAGTAAACTATAGAAATTACCATTAAAATAATATTTGTTTATTTTTAAATTTTATTGTTGAAATAATACATTATAGATAAATCATAGGATATGTTATATGGTAATCAATAACTATTATAAAATTTTTTTAGGGGAACCCTCTTTTATAATGCTACCACATTAACTAGATAGAAATTGAAAATGATAAACCTATTATCTCTATCATGATATGATCTAGAATCTACGGTGTTATGAAATTATTCATTAGACACCCTGCATTTCTTTTATATATACATTCAATTATATGTAACATCCAATTATAGTATAGGAATCCTCATGAGATGATATGACAATGTGTAACCATTTCTTCCTCACATATAATATTTACATCTTTGTTAGAACTAAAAGTACTATTCATTGTTTGATAACAAATAATTTCTTATTTTTTTAACATTAGATACATTATAAGTTACGACATAGATGGTACATTTAGATATGCATACATTTATATTTATGATATTTAATTTCAACTAATATTATCCTTACAATTATATGAGATCATATTTATTTATACAAAAACAACATTATGTACCCTTATAGAAATTGTTTCATTAAAACCATGTACCGTTAACATATCCAATGTAATTTCTCTAGTAAAAATGAACAGTTCCAACTGATTCCCATATATTTCTACAATAGTTAACATATATTTTCCTATTATAATATATGTCGGTTACATTGAGCACATGAAATGGGAAATATTACAGATTCATTGCATCTGTGAATGTTATTCTTCGCTCAATTTTTATCAATTCCTATGTATTATACATTTATTCTTATAAATATATATGTTTTAAAAAATATAGAATGTCAATATTGAATTTTTGAATCTAAAATATTAAAATATTTTAAAAATGTAATATTTAACAAGGTCTGATAAACCCCGAGATCTACTTAAATACATATTATTCCCCAAAAAAATACATTGAAACCTTTTGTCAATATTTTGAATATTTCAATCAACCCTGTCATATATAATGTATGAATAAAAATGGAATTATGTATTTTATCAATATATTTTATAGAGATAATGTGGTGTTCAAACAATTGACATGAATACTCGTGATTTTTTTTAATTTAGATGCATATTCTATCATCAAAATTAAATAATAAATATTTAATAGGAAATCTCAATGATTTATTTTGAATAGAAATTGTTGATGTTCTAATGTATTTCTAGATGCATCCTATAGACACCTTCATGTATTAGTGGTCATGAAATAATATTCATAAAATACTTGAACATGTAATGTTTATATTAAATATATAATTAAGTTGGATTTAAAAATGTCGATTACATAGAAAAAATTTCACCATTTTTCAACCACACATCTACCTACCATGAAATTGTTTTCATGAATACATTTAATTTTCATTACATTAATTAGTGAATATAAAAATATTTAGAATTTATTCTGGCACACTTTATCCATATTATTGAATTATATAATATTTTCAATTATTGTCGATTTCTTTTTATTACTTACTTTTGTGATCAATTATTATTATTGAATAATATGCCACCCATCACAGTGAATATAAAACATCTAGTACAATTTCATTAATTTAGTATTCTATATGAATTGATAATATTCCTCCTGAATAAGATCTTGTGAAAATTTTTCCTATGAAAACTACTGTGAATCTTCCACCTTCACCTAACTAAATTCATTCATATTCTCACTCTGTGAATCCTTTTATAAAAATATACCCTTTTACAAAAATATTATTTTTATATAATATGGATATATCACATATTTTTAAAAACCTAAATTATATTTAACACTAATTCTCAATATTTTATTCATGCTGAATGTTTTTTTATATTCTTAGGATTTAAAAATTATTTACATCTACAAACATGTAATGTGACATAATGTACTTCCTTGATGTTACAACTCATGTGATTTTTATTTTTTATTATAGTTGTCATATGACTTTCAAATAACACCATTTTTTACAAATCGTATCTCGAGATATGATGGAATATTTTAAACTTCTTATTATAAACATCATTGAAACTCCATTAACAAAAATCATTACTTTTATGTGTATAGTTAACATTCTATTTGGTGGTTTCCCCTTTATAAATTTTAAAAACGATTTTATTATTTTACGACTCATCCTTTAATCCAAATTTACTAATATCATATATCCTTTGGGTGTAAATATATTTTATTTTATAAATAAATCTCTTCCACAATTTTTATGGTTGAGAAATTTTGGGGTTTAGATATATGTTGGCTCACCAGCGTCAAGAAAATTGTATCTCATCATCGTGCATAATCCATTCATTAATTTAAAATTATAAAAAAATATTAAAGTAATTTTTTAATGTATATTAATTTTCCTCTTACTTATCATTTGAATAGTTCATTATCTCTATGCTGGAAAAATGATTTTAGAATTCTGGAATACAATTATTTCATGATTTTAATTTTATAAATAAAATAAATGTATTAGTGTTGATAATAAATAATTTTTATTTCAATGAGGTGAATGGACGTAGAGGGTATATTATTAAAATATGAATTATGTTATTCTTGGAAAAGGATCATCATTCCAGAGCATCGAAATCATGTATTTAATTTTATATACATAAGATTTTCCAAATTATTCAAGCATTATTAAAAAAAATCTATTATGTGAAAAAAATATATCAATTTTGAATGAGTTATCATTTTTTATAATGGACATGTTATATAATTTTTTTCTATTAATTAATAAAAGTTTATCTAGAATCATTAAACATTGATAATCAAAGTTGTGTACTTCTCCGTTCTGATTTAAGAATAAACCTTTCTGATCCTCTTAGAGAAATTAACTTACATAAAATAATGTTTATATACATACATTGTAACAATATTTCCAAAAAAATTGATTTAATAAAATTAAATATATAATATCCATGATCTAAATAAAAAATAATATATAATTTATGAATATAATTGAAGAAAAAGTCATGATATTCTTATTGAAATATATGTTTGGATGTTATTGTCCATATACTAATTATATTAAATGGGATGTAAATGTATCCAATATTAATTACCTCAACATTTTTGTTGTTGGATATCATGATATTTCCAACAATGTATAATATTTCATTAGATTTTCTCTCATTATTCAATTTTTTCTCAATATGAGTAAAAGTTAAACCACACATTATATTCATATCCTCTTGGTGACCCATACTAATAATCTAATCATGTTTTTCAAAATTTACTATCCATCTTCAAAATAAAAAATGGAAATGTATTAATATGTTGAGTAGGATATATTAGTGGGATATAATGAATGATTGTGATCTATAATTTAATTTACATGTTTTCTGGTTAATAATCATGTATTTCCTATATTTTTTTATCATTTTCATTAGATTCATCTCATAGATGATATTTTATATACATTAATCTATTATTGATGTCATTTACACTACAAAATATACATTTTTTTAAAAAATTCTGATATATAGATAGAATTCATCAATCACGTATCTCTATTAAGATTCCATTTTTATCTTTTTATCCAATAGTGGGTAAACTTGTAATGGCGAATCTGACACATAGAATTTCATTCATATCCCAATACATTTACAACATCCTATATTATTATTATTTGGGAATTGATAACTATTAGGAAATGGAAATTTTCAATTTCAAATCATAGAGATAGTGTGGTATTATTATATATTCATAATACAAATAAAACATAGGAATATTATAAGATTATTTTCAATTATTATTGTAAATTTCTAAATAAATAAATCCTTATATGTCTCCCAATATATTAAAATAATCTAGTGGAAATTAAAAAGGATTTTTAATACAAAAGAGCATGATTATTCTAGTTTAAAAACACATCAAATAAATCATCATATTTCATGTGTTGGAAATTCCAATTAAGATAGAATTGTATGTTAAGAGTTTTACTAGACCACCACATTAACTACCGACATGTTGAACTATTGATTAATGTCCAAAAATCCTAGAAATCATAACCATGATTTATTAATAAAATTACATTTAATGATGAATATAAATATATATATATGGATACATATTTTCTTTAATATATATTTATTTCCATCCACCACTCTTATATAAACTACCCAATACTAGGAGGCATAGTAAACTATAGTTTTTTAAAACATTGTGCAATCGTTTATGTCAGAAAATTATGTGATGGAATGTTTTCTGGATTAATATTTAATTTATGGTTTTTAATAATCTTGGTGAATGTAATAAATTTATAATTATTCTTTCATGTTATATATTACTATACTGAAATCATTAAAATTATTGAAATAGAAAAAAGTCACTAGGAATATTCATTTTATCGACAGATGATATCTTAATATTTAATTTTATCATACGTAATACCACATATACATAAAATATAAAATAAATCAAAAATTAAATAAAATTTAATTACCATGATATGATACCAATTTTTGATCCAATTATAAAATAAATGATAAAAGTTTACAGTACATGTAACACCTTTAGTCATGATTCTGGTTACATGAGTTGATGTTGAGACATCAAATGTAATTTTTTAATAATATGTTTTCATATCTATTAATATTTATGTATAGGATATTAATTATAATTTTGAGGGGTTGTTATGTATGGTAGCATACTTGACTCAAAAATAATGTCTTTCTCCTAAATCATATGTTTCATAGAATTTTGATTTGTATTAGAAAATATTATATTTTTTATAGTATTATTCTAAATGGTTGTTTTCACCTAGTTGTTGTATTAGATGGAATGAACAGAACGAACTGTATTATGCTTATTCATGTTTATTCAATATTATTTACTTTAATCTAATAAATTATATTAGCTTAATATTACAATAAATACAGTTTAAGAATAAAATACACTAATATTTTTAATTGCAGTTTACCACCCTTTGCTAGTCAACCCATTTTGAATATATTTTTTGTCACAATTTTATCTTCTATTTGATAAAATAAACGTCTAATTTTCAATTGTTATATCAAAATTTACATTGGGAGAATTTTTGTCATTTTTATGACTAAATTCATATTTTAAAGAATATTGAAAAATATATCATTTTAATTCAAACATCGTTTTCATATAATTTATATTTTTATTTGTATTATTGTTTTATTTGGTTATAAAATGTAATTATGTTAATTTATTTTTCATTTAATTAAATTTAGTACATTGGAATAAATATCATAATGAAATTCAATTGAAAAACATTGTGGACTTTTGAATGTTTTACTTAAAAATCATTTACTTATTCTGAAAACATGATTAATTTTAAGTTTTATTTTTCCACATCTACGAATTGAATTTTAAAAACTAACAAACATGGTTGTAATATGTATGAAAACTTTTGTGTAATGGGATAAAAATAATTTCTGGGGAATAATATCTTTTGTTTTTTAGTATCCATAATTAAAGTTATTTTGGGTAATTAAATGTAAAAATAATGTTACAACAACGAAAAAATATATTAATACATGTCAAACTAGTATTGGATGAGTTATTTTCCTCCATGAATATATTTAGGTTGAAATTATTCACTTTTTAATCGAATTTGGTTGGATTATAACATTTATATTATTTAATTTAATATAATGAAAAATATATCATTATCATGTCTCTTAATACAAAAACAATTTTAATAATTGCTTATATAATTGATATCGTAGAATTTTTAAAAGTACCTATAATGATTAAAGTATTCCCTGTAACATTTTAATTTTTTTCAAATTTATAATAACATTTTATTTAAAATTATTTATGAGACAATCATTATGTAATAATTTGTTTATTACTGAAAGAATAAAAAAAATTATATTAATAATAATTATATAAATATATTTTGAAATTTTTGATTCCATTAACTAATTTTATGGATTGATATGAAATTTTACTATTTATTTAATGTTGTTTCTAAATGGAATAATGTTTTTATGATTTTTAAAGTATTCATGTAATGAATATTGTCAAAATTGAGAAAATACATATTTTAAAATATAAAATATTTTATTAAGTAATATAAAATTTATAAAAAAACCCAATATTAGACAATAATGTTTAGATAAATATAATAATGACATTATCAACTCATTAATTTGACTTTTCCAAAGATTTGGTAATTATTTTAACTCTAAAAATATATATTAGTTGAAAAAATGGTAAGAGTTAGAAAAGGTTAAAACCAAAATATAAGGATTATAAATTATTCAAAACATGTCTAATTATCATTTTATGATTTTATTTAGACCCCTAAAACTACTATATTATATATAAACCAATATGGACCTATTTAGAATAAAAATTAAATTAATATTAAATTTATACTTTATTAATTCAATTGGTGCCCCTCCCCTATCATTTAAAAAGGTACCCATTTCTAACTATTACTAACAAATCCATAACATTTTGCATTGAAAAATATAATCCCAAAAACCGTGATACAATCCATTACAACATTATTGAGGACTTACTATAGGCAGAAACCCCTTCTTAAAGGTATTAAGGTGTTCGTTGTATGTGATCAACCAAACAAGATATATCATTTTATTTATGCATATCTATATTATTTATTCTCCCACACCCTAAAAATATTCATCATTCTCGATTTATTAATAACTACAGAATCCTCAATATGATGATATTTTATTATAATAACATATTCACCTAAATCCATTTCCAATTTAACTAAATTGGAATGGAATTATTAGTTTGTGCCTACGTGTGAACTATACCTCTTCAAAACGATTTATTTCATTTTTCATATCTTTCTCTCATTATTGGTTATAATAATTAAATTAATATTAATATTTTATATTCATTACATATTAATCATTCCATGATAATAATATATCAATTACATTCTTTCTTTCCAAAACCTTTAATATGATAACGGCGTTCGTGTATACGTGTGAACTATCATCTCCACGAAGTTATGTGACTCACTTATTTTCATTATATAACATGTATGTTATGTATGCATAATTATATTTAAATGAATAATATGATATAAATTATTTAATTATTATTAAAAAAATTAAATAATACATATCTAATTTTCATAATGATCAATGGATAATGGATAACGTTTCTTGTGAATATGTACGTCTTAGAGTATCCATGGAAATAAAATTGTTCATTTTTATAACAAAACATCATGGTTTGATATATAAGTATACATTATGTAATAAAACGATAACAATGATATCACTATTATTCCATAAATGTAATAATTATTACCACATAGACTAGTGACATCAAACCATGTTCATTTTCGATTGAAGTATCGAATATCATCAAAACATTTGATATGAACTTAAAGAATTATGTAAAATTTATAACATTGTAATAAGTAATATAAAATACATATTAAAAATTCAAAAAATTTATAGGAACGTATAAATTTACCTATGTTTATTATTAAGGAATATAAATTTTGTATGTGACGATTCAGACTCACGGTGAGGGACTTTGCCACAATCTCCATTCATTGATACATATTTTTATGTTATACACCAACTTATTTTATACATTTTATAATTAACCCTATGGAAATTTAATATAATTAAAGGTATTTATAAAGGAATATTTTTCTATGTTGTTGTTTTACTAAATAAAAAATGGAATGTTTTTTAATGTACATGACAATAATGGTTTTCCTTCCCCAATTAAAATTATTGGATATTTTACTTCCTCTAAAATATAATATGTTGTTAAATGAAAAATATATACCATATCCCCCGTGCGTGTATTTTGGTATTAAAAATTGTTTTAGGAATGGTTTTATATATCAATTTATTAAAATGATTCCTAGTGATTGGAAATGAAATTGTATGAGTGAAATGTTGATAATTTCAGTCATATTTTTTTAATTATTATGTAATGGTACATGGACATATGACGGGTGGTTTTTCTATAAAAAAGATCAGTGGTTACGTGATAATCGAAAGATTGTAGGTTCCATGATAAATAATGGATGGGAAGTAAATATATAAAAACCAATTATTTTGGTATGGAATTTGTCTATATGACTATTCCATTTATAAGAGTGAGTTATTTGGAAGTTAACTGTATAGTTATTGCATTTATGTATGATTATGTCCCATGTTACCTTTATATGATATATGTTTCTATCAATGGATTTTAATGTAGTCTTTTGATTAAAAAGGGGGTAAGAAATATGATTATATTCAGTGATGTCTATTTAGTACTTCTTATATGTGATGAGAATTACTTTTTTATAATGCATTGATGGTTTATATGATTTCACAAGACTAATAGTTTTCAGTCTTTCTGAATCCATTACTGATCCTTTTATGCTCCTCCCAAGATAAGAAATATTTTCGAAGGATTTAGAGAAGAATAATTTCATAGACTAGTGAAGGAAATATTATGACATTGAAACATGAAAAGAAAACATAATTCTTTTTAATTGTCTTTTATAAATGAATAATTTTTATGCGTTGATGTGTCTATCTAAAATATTTTAGTGGTTACGAATATTTTATGGCCAAATTCAATAAATTCCTAAACCTGAAAATATACTCGATTTGAATGAAATTCCAATTATTCACTTATCTCATGAGTAAGAAATGTTTATTGATGTTTTCTTATAATTGGTCTCAGAGGTTAGAATAGATATCATTAGGTGGTAGTCAAATTTTAATATAATATCCAAAAATATTTTTTTAAATTATTATCAAATTGATATGATAACACATTTGAATATTGCAATGTTTCTTCATCTATGATATATATGTTCAGAATTGTTTTTCCACAGAGAAAACTGGGTCGTTGTTTTGTAAAGGAATATAGAGGAAAAAATCCATACCAATCAGCATCCAGGGTTACTCAAAACTAGTTCTGAATAGTTTTTTATTGGACGCATATTTGAATCATATAATAAATATTAGTGTTGTCCATGCACATGAAAAACTAGATCAATTGGAGAGGATTATATCGGTAGTTTATCATTTAATGAGGCACTTCCACACATCATTTTAAGGATCATCTAAACCTATGAAATTTGACAGATGTATAAATTAAATTGAAAAGAAAATTGATATAATGGGATTTTAGACAATCAAAAGTTTATTCTTTTTCTTTAACTTTTGGAATGTGAAGTTGATATGTGGTGTTCAATTATAAAAAATATCAAATTAATTGATGATTTTGATTCCATGTAATGGAATGAATTTAATAATATGTTCCTACAGAAATATTTTCCTTAGGCAGTTCAACTTTGGACGGAAAATAAATTCATGGAATTAAGACAAAAAGTGGGGGATTAGTTAGTTCTATGTGAATAATATTTTACACATTTTTCACGTTAAATCCCCAATTTTAACTGGGAAGTTGATAGTAAGATAAATTAGTTTTACTATATGTTGAAGACGAAATATGAAAGGTAATTATCTTCTCCATAGTTCAAAATCAATGAAAAACATCTATTAACTGAAAATAAGGTTGAAAATGAGTTTTGAAATGATAATGTTATCCATGAGACCACAGAAAATAGGTGATTATGGTTCCCAGAAATGGGATATGATTTTTCAAAGAAGTTTGGATTTAGGAAAATTAAATTTTTTTCTTGTGAGAAGTGTAGAAAAAAGAATCCTAGAGAATCCCTATCAATAATTTTTAATGATTCTAATGTGGTAAGACTGGTCAAATTTATCGTGACTGTAATGGATATGATAATCCTAGCAATGAAATTTCAGTGGTATTATTTTTTAGTTGTAATGAGTTATGTTATTATGCCAATGTGTGTCCAGAGATGATTACCCATGGAGGAAAAAAGTATGATCGAAAGAATAAGGGTGTGGAAAAATCATTTTCAACAACTATGGTTGATGTTAGACCATAAAATAACGATGTGATAGGAATTTTACGGGGTTTTGTTATGGTATTCCAATAATCTATTTGATTCTTGATGGTTACAATAATTCATTTATAAGAGAATTGCAATTAAATTATAAATATATCCTCATGAATGGGATATAGAACGTTTGGTAAAATATCAGGGTGGAAGAATTAAATTAACCAAGTATTATAGAAATCTACTTTGTGTAATTAGTGGGACAGGTTTTCCTACAAAATCATGTTGAACTTCCCACAATGGAATTTGATATCATTTTTGGTATGGATTGGATTCTAGTGAATTATAATAAAATAGATTTTGACACCAAGAAAATTATATTCAATGATTTTATACATTATATAACATACCAAGAAGCGGTGAGATTTATGAATTATGGAAGATAATGTAATCGATCTTATGTTCTTGAAATGAAATAAATAGTTTTGTTTAGTTACATTGCATTACTGAATGAATTTAAAGATGTTATTATTTATGAATTGCCTGGTATTATTCCAGATAAAAATGTTTAACTTAATATTTATTTATCTCATGATGCTAAGCCTATTTTTAAACCCCAGTACCGAATGGATGAAGTAGGATTAGTGGAATTGAAACTTTACTAGAATAATTTCGTGATAAAGGATTCACTCAACCAATAATTTCAATATGTGGAGCTCCTACTTTATATACGTCAAAGAAAAATTGTTATATGAGAATTTTTAATAATTATAGAGCCTTCAAAAACATCTCTTTTATGAAAACATATATAATTTCACTTATCGTTGAATATTTTTATTAGCTCTAGGGAGATCAATATTTTTTGAATGTTGATTTTTTTTGTTAATTTACCATAATATAAGTGTGGATGAGGATGAAATTCTAAAGACAATGTTATGAATTAGAAATGTGAATTACGAGTATTATGTTTTTCCCTTTGTGGTATCTAATTCCCCTATTATGTTACTGAATCTGATGAATCAATTCTTTCATTAGTGTTGGGATCAGTTTCAGGTAATGTTGATAACTGATATTTGTGTATATTCTAATGTCAAGAAGAACATGAATTTCAATTAAGGATAGTTTTGAAAACTATAAAAAATGAAATTATATGGAATTATTCATATAAGTGAATCTTGGTTGCATTAAATTTCATTCATGGGTCATATTTATTATAAAGAGGGAATAACTATTGACCCTTATAAAACAAAATTTTTTGAGGAATGGAAATGAACTACTAATATCACAGATATTAATAGGATTCATGGATTAATATAAAATTACCAAGGGTTTGATGACAATTTTTATCAGTTATGTAGAACACTAATAATGTTAAAACATAATGGGGTTAAATTTATCTGGGAAATAGAATGTGATGATTGTTTTTTGGAACTAAAATATTTGATTAGTAAATTTCTCAGATTTGGAACTACCATCATGGAATGATGAATTTTTTGTCTATAGTGTTGCTTCACTAAAAGGACATGTATGTTTTCTAATGCATAAGGATCATGTAATTACATATTCTTCACTTTAGTTGAAACCTCACGAGATAAATCACCCTACACATTATTTTTAATTAGTCCTGTTGTATTTTCATTTAAAATTTTGAGGCATATTTTGAATTGAGTAATGTGTGAAATATATATTGATAACAATATTTTGAAATATATATTCAATTAGAATTACTTGATCATGAGTTATAGGATATGGTTGGAATTAATCTTGGATTTTTCATCATGATTTATTACCATCTATGAAAATAAAACAACGACACCAATGATTTGAGATGAAAAATTAATGCTACATTATCCATGCATTTCATGGATCAAGATACTATAGTTAATAATTTGATGGATTTTGTTTTAGAAATTTTTGGTATAGAAAATTCATCTGTTTTGATTCACGTTTGGATGAAATCATCTATATCAGAAAGAATTATTAAAGTGAAAAAGTAATACCCTCAGTTTCATAATAAGGTAGAATTTTTATATAATTATAAGTTGCCTAAATTTAACATTGATAAATATTATTTTTGAGGTATGGAATGATATTATTTGTGCCTTTTGATTCAATATTGATAAAATATTTGTTGTATTGATCACATAGTATTCCATTTCCTGTTCATTCCGGAAGCACTATGATGTACAGATACCATCAATTGTTCTACTTGTTGTATGTAATTGAAAGAGATAATACTGACATTACACAAGGATGCTTGCTTTGTCAATAGGTTAATGAAGAATTGAAATTACTAAAAGGGATGCACCATTATTATCTAGTTCCATAATTAAAATGGGAAAATATATCCATGGATATCGTCTTGGGATTACAACATACTTCTTGAGTTAACAATGCAAAAATGGGTTTTGATGATTGATTAACTAAATATTCTCATTTCCCCCTATTCGAGATACTCTATCTCTAGATCAACTTTATTGGATTTAAATTAAAGTGATAGTCAAGTTATTTGTAATTCCCCTATTTATTGTTTTAAATAGTGTTTGTAGATTCACTTATATATTTTGTAATGTCCGTGAAAAGTCATTGGGTATTGAATTATTTTTCAATACATCTTTTTGTCCTCAATCAGTTAGGAAATAGAATGAAAAACTCAGATGTTTTAGCATATGGTATGTGCATGTTCAATCCATTACAAAGGATGTTGGGATCAATATATTTAATTGGATGAGTTTTATTATAATAATTGTATTCATTCTAGTACACATATGGAACCATTGGAGTCATTATATGCCAATTAGTTTTGAAATGATACTTTTTGGGATGATGTAGGTGAAAGGAATTTTATTTTATCAAAATTGGTAGAGGAAATGGAAGAAAAAAGATAAATTGATTCACAAACACATGGTAACAACATTATTAATGAATAAAAGTTATGTCAATAACCAGAGGAAGTATCATTATTTCGATTGTGGTGTTCAGATCATTCTTAATGGTTCTCGATGGAAAAGTGTGATGTGGTTTGGTATTAATGGGAAGTTTAGTCTATAGTTCATTGGACCCTGTGAAATTTTGGTGAAATTTGGCTCAGATACCAATTGATTGGAATTACCTGTATGTCTATAGAAGGTATAGATTTTTTTTCACGTTTCAATGTTATGAATGTATCGGCCTAATCCATATCATGTTTTGAGTCATGAAATAGTGCAGTTATAAGAGAATTGTTTTCAAGGATGAACAACCTGTCCAAATTAATGACCATAGAGAGTAATTGTTGCAGAATAAGGTGATTTATAAGGTTATGGTTTTCCAAAAAAACACATGGTTTAAGAGTAAACATGAAAATCAAAATGCATTTATGAGTGAGAAATACCCTCACTTATTTACTACGTAAAAAAATTGCAAGGATGTAATTTCCAAAATGGGGGAAGGATGTAACACCAACGAATATTACAGAATAAGTCCTTTTCAAATATTTTAATGTTTATGGATTTAATATAAATCTTAATTTAAAGGGGATTATATATACGATAACATACTAAACCTAAAAACAATGGGTTTCAATGATTTTTAATGTTGCACACAAGACTGAGTTATACCTAAAAATAATATTTTAATAATATTTAGATTTTAAATAGAAGTAATCGCATAATCATTTAATTGGTGGTAATGAACTGAACTAATTATATTATGTTTACACATATCTATTCAATATATATATTACATTCTTTCAACAAATTCTAGTGTCTTAATATGATAATAAATACAAATTTTAGCATAAAACGCTCTAATAATTTTAAAAGTAGTTTTTCATTCTTGTGATGGAGAAACACTTTTAAATCATGTTTTTTGTAACATTTATATATTCTATTTTAAAAAATTATCATTTTATTTTTATGTTTTACATTTAAATATACTTAGGTGGGATATTTGGTATTTTTTTTGACTATATTCTTATTCTAATAAATAGGTAAAAAATACTACATTTTAATGCAAAACTTCTTTTTTTAAAGTTTACTTATATTATAATATTTTAATTTTAATTATATTTATTTTTAATTAGATTATGTTTTTCTCATTTGTATCATTGAATTACAGTTTATGAAATTTCTAATTGAAATTGAAAATAAAAACTATGGGATCTTTTGAATATTTTACTAATGAAATTCCATTTATTCATTACTATAGTGGGATTAATTTTAATTTTAAATTTTTAACTTATGTGAACTAATTTTTAATAGACATACATACATGCTTTTAATTAGTAAGAAAAATGAGGTCCAATAGGATTAGAATAATTTTTGGTGATTATTATCTTAATTATTTTATTTTTCATTAAAAAGGTTAAATAGGGTAATTAAAGGGAACAATAATAACATAATAATATAAAACTACCCTAAAACTTCTACTAATATTATTGGATGAGTTATTATTCACCAAGATAATACATCAGTTGAAATTTTGGCATTTTGAATCTAATTTGGAGTGTTTATTACACTTATAACATTTAATTCAATGTAAAGGAAAATATGTCATAATCGTTTATGTTATTACTAAAAAATCATAGTATAGGGTAATATATGTGATATACTAAACTAGGAATTCCACGTAGTAAGATAAAAATATTACCTACATCATGATGCTTTATTTATAATTTTTTATAATTAAATAAATATATCTATTTATTACACAATGATGATGGTATAATTGGATTATTTTGTGAAACAAAAATTATATAAATTATACGAAAATAAATATAATTTGAACTAATTGATTCCATACACAAATTCTATAAATTGATATGAAATTTCAATATTGAGTTACTGTAGTTTTTTTTAATCAATCATGATGTAATTTTTTTTGAAAAAAGTCATCTAGTGAATAGTGTAAAAATTCAAATAATACATATTTTATAAAATAGAAAATTAAATTAAATTTTATATTTTTTTTTAAATACATGATTCAACCAAATAGTTTTTATAACTATAAAAATGTTATTAATTACTCCTTCATTGGTGTTTTGGTAATATTTTTAATTATTTTAACTCTAAAAGTGTAAATTACAAGATATTATGGTCAGAGTTAAAAATGTTAATACAAAAATTTGTGATTTAAATATTATTCAGAACATGTATAATTATTATTGGATGTTTATATTTATACCCTTAATAATCATATAATATAACAAAATCAACATGTACACATTAGACCCCTTTTGATCATTCACCTAATAAATATATTAATATATATATATAATCATAATTATTATTATATGTCTAAATTATATATATATATGTGCATTTTATATGTTTCTATATATATTTATACGAAAGTGTTTTTTTCATATATTTCCACATTCCCAACATAGTAATTGTTTTGTAATTCAATAATTGTTACATTTATTTTCTTTTAACCTATTTAGAAGCATGTGTACATTCCTAAAAAAACCTTCTAATTATTGATATATAATTTCTTATTGAATCAAAAAGTTATGATAATGTAGTATAGTGAAAACAATAATGCAATAAAATGGGGTCATCCACCACTACTAATCGGAATTCATCGCTCATAGGTGCTGGAAACCCGCATCGAAAAAATATACATAAATATATATTTATTCTTTGTTTGAATCATTATGAATTATTATTTTTTATATCTTAAAATTTAAAAACCTGAACATATGATTTGCGATCGTTGTTCCTTTTAATGGATTAGGGGCTGTGGTTATTCTTTCTTCTTAAATAAATGCACATTTAATTGTTTATTCAAGTTTGTTATATTCATGTGTTCCTCAGATACAAAATTTGTAAAATATTCTCATTGGTAGAGACACTAACTAATGTATATTAAAAAATTTGGGCATTTATTTATGTTGAAACAGATAATAAAAATTAACCTATCCCAATTTCATCAACTTATAATTTTAAATTTAATAAATAATGATAATATAAAAATAGAAAAATGAAATTGATACAGTACAACATTGAATTTTGATAGAACTTGTGATATTATCAATGTAAGATATTTTCTCATGAAAGAACCAAACATAAAACTATGATGATTATCCCCAAGAAGATCGTGATCCTATTATTACATCAATAGTCAGTATATGGACTCTATCAAAGAAAATCCAAGTCACTTTCAACATCCTTCAATTTTTCGAGTACCAAATCTTCAATGGAGAACTTATAACAAGGATTAATATGCTCATATGTAGTCATTATCACTCTATAATATTATATTGGATATATATATATTCTATATAATTCATGGTAATGAACACTCCTATGAATGATGGATCATTAGGTCATATATTGGTAGTTTTAATGTCATTAAAATTTTACATAGACCTCATAGTATCAAAAAACATCATGAAAACCCTTTCATTGAAATCAAATGACTTAATAACATTGATAGTAATTGATTTTTTAATTTTTCACATTCATGTAACATCATGTATATGTAATGTGATAAAAATAATTTCATTAATGCATCTCACTTGTCAAATGTAAAACATAACAAATCAAGACTAAAAATATTATTTTGAAATTTATATACTTTTCAATCACATAATTACATGTGATTAAAATGAGTATATAAATTTAAAAACTATTACTCAATTCCATAACAATATATAATTATTTTATTTCCTTTAAATAGATCACACATGGACCTAATTGGATACATATGGTGGTGACCACATTGTCTTATACTCAAAATCTCCCAGAATATAAGAGGCTTCAGAATAAGAGTAATTTGTGACCCTCTCAGTCCTAATATCAATATCATATAGAACAACTACTAATGAGGGAGTAGATTCTAGCAAAACATCAGGGTCCTTAAGGAGATATTGTTTACTTAGAAAAAGTTATATCCAATAATATTGAACATAGTAATATTTTTATATTTTTTGTAATTTTTTAATTTAAATAATAATTCACAGAATATTTGATCAGATTTCCATTAATTATAATTTATTAACATAAAATATATACCTTCCATTAATAACCTCTTTGAGGGATTTAATAAAATTACTATCATCATATATAACATGAACTAGGAAATTTCTTCTCGTTGGATATGACAAATTCTACATTCAACCATTAGTCAATTCCATACCACCGATGAAACACCAAATACCAGATACATCACTACGATTCAATTTTTTCATTTAACTCATGTAGAAAAGTATGAGATCAAATTCTAAACATTAACAATGATATAATTCATTGGGTAAAAAATAAATGCTCACAGGTCTGAACTACCTTTGAAACCAATAACATGTGATGTTGCTTTTAAATGTTTGGTCCTCATAATATTTAATACTTGAGAAAACAAATATAAAAATTCACGAGAAGATGTCACATTTTATATAAGAACCCAATAACTAATATCCTATAATCATATCTTTATGGTTAGTATGATTCATCTTGATAGTCTGATGTATGTTTATGATTACATTAAACATATCTAAATTCTATTATTATAATTGTGAACTACTATTACCCTTTGATGTGATAAATTATATAATGGGGTCACTGTGAAAATAGTGGATGTAGAATTATCAACATTATTATGGTAAAAATAAATCATGGATTATCTCTAAATACATTCTCTGATTATAGAAATTTATTATTTATAGTGGGAAAAGGTAACCCCTTTTACAACATAAACTAGACATAATGATGTTGAGTAGGACAACCATTACCATCATCAATTTCCCTAATGTATAAATTGGTAGTAATATATGTAAAATACTTTACACGTATTCCAATATAGTAATAGACATGATAATTGTTCCATTTCATTTAATAAGATCCTTGATGAATCAAATATTTAATATCAATGTTTTATGATCTTGATTATTTTTCCATATATCATTTGAAATAAATATAACATTAATTATCAGATCCCAATAGAAGTTTCAACAGCACATAAACTAATAAATATTTTATCCTTTTCATAATCTATATTCATTGTGTCAAACATGGATGGGATAAAACAATCTCAGATTCTACAATGTTGATCATTATAGTATTTTTCTTCTTTTAATACCATCTCATTCATATTATTCCAAAAAAAAAATCCTCTAATGTACATTTATATTCTATGATAAGAAATAATATAGCAGTAAACATATTTATTCAAAAAAGATTCAATAATCACTTATAACCATAATTTATTCTACAATATAATATAAACATCATGTAACTTATTATTATTTTTTATCCAATAGAGGAATAATTTTCGATGAACATTTTAATCTGGAATAGATTGTTAAAAAATCAACTTATTTTGTTCTATAGTCAATAATATATTATTGGATTAAATAGATTTTCTATATTAAATTCGATCAACAATATTTCTATAAAAATCCATCAAAAAATATCCCACATTTTTTTGTTTGAAAAAACGTTTTTAATCATTCATTACATATATATTGAGTAACTCAATTGAAAATATATCATCTGATAAGAAAACATGATCAAAAGTTAATTTTTTTATCCTAATAATGTACATAATATAATATAGAATATTAATTTCATATACCATATTTACAAAATTGGAAAATATTCAGTGTATTCATCATTTTACAAAAACACTCATCACAGAAAAATGAGACGAACCAGTTGATTTTATTTTTTTAAGAGGATATTTTCCACTATTACCTTCTTGAAATTTAGTTTCTCAAATAATTTATCAAAGATAGATTAAAAAAATTACATCATTTTTAAACCATATATATCCTTAATTAACATGTAATCATAATTCACATTTATTCCAATAACTAAACAAGGTGGTTGTTTAATATGAAAATCTTATTACTACCCACGATAGAGGAAAGAAGATGTGACAACTTATTCAAATATCAAGAATTTATAACATGATGAAATATTTAGAGTGTTTTTAATGGTGTTAATCCATGAATCAACTAAATTTTTTTAAAAAAATATTTTATCATGAAAATATCTTTAAAAAATATGTTATTAACTATTTTTTACAACATTACCATTTTCATTAAATATTATTTGAATAATTACCTATCTCACTATTATGATAATTTCTTTTTTATTTGGTACCAATTCCAATTTTTTACTTTCCTCAACATAATATAATTCATTATTTATTTAATCAATACACTCTTGTTTATCTAAATCATATACATAGGTACTACTAGAAAAATCTATGTCGTATGTGTTTTCTATAATTTTATTCATCATTGTTCCAATTAGACCAGATCTATAAAAATTTATTTTGTCTCTACACGATTCAACAATCCAATATAAGACAAATTTAGTGTTTTCTATCTATTAAAATGGTGGAATAAATATATTAATTATTTATATCTTATATTTAATCTCTCATTTACAAAATGACTTCATGTATTTTAATAGAATCTGTATCAAATATACTTTTTCATATAACCATTTTTGACAATGGGAACATCCTATTCAAATGTTATATAAAAATTACATCATTAGAATCAATTATTCCTAATCATTACCTATCATAGTATGTATATAATTTATCATTTGGAGAGTTTCCATGGAATGTACAACTAACTCCAATTTTATATCACTTTCCAAGATTCTTACACTTCAACGTGATGATGAATGAAATCAAAAATAAAATTAAGTAATTTAAAAAGGGGTCTTTTTATGATGCATCTATTATGGGGAAATTTATGAATTTTTAATATTGTTATAGTGATTTCGAATATGGAATTATTTATAAATTTCATGTTCCTGAAAGAACTGTGTTCTGTCATTTTAATTAATCTTTATTTTAGCTATCATAACAAATCTAATATTCCATTATTCAACAATACTATATTGTTTTGGTGTGTATGATGTTTCATTATATTGATGAATGCCTATTTTCTCAATGTAACGTTGAAATATTCAACTTGTGTATTATGAATCATTATTGTATAGGTTCATCATTGTGATGAATACAAATTCCTTATTATAACATCCCCAAAATGTTTTAAACATCTTGAGATATTATGATTAATATTTTAAATTGATAATGTATATAATATGTTTCAAAGAATAGATAATGTAATGAAAATACATCTATATATTTTTTTTATTACTTATAATGAAAAAACATTTTTCAAAATGAATGTGACATATGGGATGAGATGTTTGACAAACAAACCTTTGGTTTAACAAATCTATATATTTCTCATTTTGGGATATTGAACAACAAAAATCTATTTGTTATTTCCAATCATGGAAACAATGAAATAAAAAAACATTGATTTAAATTAATTGCTTTTATCATGAATTTATATTCGACCCTTCTTATCTATAATTTTTATTCAATATTCATACTTATAAAACATTAATTTTTTTCATCTATAACCTTTAATAGGTTTCAAATGGTTTGTTTTATTTTTTTCATAACATCCCTATTTTAAATCATTTTTATAATATAATAATCTCTTCTAATATTGAATTATTTCCTTAATTAGTGAAAAAATCAATAGTTTATAGTTATATCCATCAAAAAATAATGAAAAAATGTATCTTAAAATTCCTTTTCTAATAACATAATTTCTAATGTCACTGATTATAAGAGACCCATGATTTGAAAAAAATATCTAGTACTTATTTCTAGTCATATTCATACATCAAATAGATAAATTCAACTGTCATGTGTAATAAAAAATCATTGTACATGATTTCTAAGTATTCTACATTGATATATTTGATGGATGTTTCAATAATATTACTCCTATATTTTATATTTTATTTCTATAATTTTATTTTTAAAATCAATGTAATAAAATTTCTATCATTTTATTATCTTGTAAAATCATTATGAATATGTCTCAAATAATATTATGTTGGAAAATGTGTTTGAAGAAGTTGGTATTTTTTTTCAGTCATCATGTCATATTTTTCATATTATACTTCAGTTTTTCTATTCTTGGTGGTCTAACAAACACACAATCAATTCATATAATAACTCGTAGATGTTTTTCAATATTTATAGCTGAAAAATTCATTTTTTATTGTATAATTTTTTATAACACAGAGAATACATATTGAAATTATATTTCCACATATAAAATTCATGTAACCATGAACAATGTACTTGTATTAAAACATCCTTCATACCATAAATCATGGATCCTATATGTAATCCAAAATTTTGTAAGATTACTAAAATATTTTTACATGTTCAACATCTTAAAATAATTAATACATTTTATAAATTTACTAGTTTTTTATTCAATTATTTTTTTATCATAAATTCCATAATTTTGTAATTCAATTATATGAGATAATTATATTGTCATATTTGGATTAATTTTCATTGACGAATCATTTTAAATATTATCAATATATTTATTAACTAAAAAATATGATATTTTATGTCATTTATGAGATTTATACTCCAAATATAATTCTAAATAAACTAAAATTCCATTTTCATTATTATATATTTCTAATTAATCATTTTAATTTTTTATTATGAAAGATCAAATACATTATAACGCAACAAATAATATTATTTAATAACAATGTTGATATTTTTACCTTAAATAATTATCTCTTATAGGATGTATATCTATTTTAACAATATGGATTTTTTATTATTTATGATCTATTTGATGATATTAAATTTTTTTATCATTCATTTCTAATGTTTTCTCCTGTTATTATATATTTATAATTATCACTAAAAAATAACTAATTTATTTTTTTTAATATGAATTTTCACCAAATTATATATATATATTTTCAATTTTATATTTTGATAACATTCTGTTACTTAAATTTTTAAATGAAATTAATCTATCAACCAAATTTCTCTTTGATAATCTCAGTCTTCCATCTCATTCCCGACAAAATGTAACTTCCATTAAAGGTGGATAATTTGATCTAAATCTTTAAATGGTTCCATATTTGAAACACTTTAATGGTAAAATTTTATAATTCATGATTTTTACCCTTATTACATTTATTGATCATATGGAATGAGAATCATTTTGAATATTATTGACATAATTCTTTAAATCAAGGTCACTATTGGAAAAAAAATATTATTCATTTTATTATTGTTTCATTAAAATGAGATTTCATAGTCATTATTACTCAATAATTTTAATAAAAATTCTATTGTTACATCAAATATGAAATTACAAAACATGGTAAATAATATAGATAGTATTTGTGGCCCTGTTATCTTCGAAAAATGAAACTTTAGAATCAAATCTATCTTGAATAATTCATAATAAATTTTACCAAACTATTGTGTAATCTGTTGTTTGTGAATTGTTTTAATGGTGTTTTAAATATAATTTTCCCTTATTAGGAAATCAAAAATATATTCAATATAATCCATTTAAAAATCATTATAAATAAATATCGAAGTTTATAAATTAAAAATATTCAATTTTTTTTCAATTTATAAATATTCTACCATTTATCTGTGTTATAATTACCCATTATAATTCTATTAACCCAAAAGAAATCACATTATAAGATTGATAAAATATCAGTATTTCATCCCTATCATTATTTCTCATAATTCTTCTTAACTAAATCTCTTACAACAAATCCCTATAAATGATGTGTGAAAAAATCTATAACAGAGTGAAAAAATAATATTCATTGAATCAAAGGTAGGATAGTTTTTTATCATTTAGGAAATGATATTTATTACCATAAAGGAAATGATTCCCACTTATTTAAATTTTTTATGTTTTCCCAGATCATATACATCTTTAATGTATTTCTATTCACATAGAATTGTTAATTTATCCTCACCTTGATACCTATTGAGTTTTTTGATTAGGATTTATATGACCACAAAGATAGATGGGAGGGAATACAATGTTTTTTATTTTTACATATTCATTATTAAAATATTAATAACCATTAATACAAGTGAAATCAATCCACTTGTAAACAAATATATTGTAAAATCTCAAAAAACAAAATAATTTAAAAGTATAAATAGTCAGTAAGAGTGACTAAACCTTATTATGATCTAAAAACAATCCAGGATCACAAATTCCACTAGAAAAAAAATCATTTTTAAATTTACAACAACATTTTTATCAATAAATTTTGATACCATTTTTTATATTGATATTAAATTTGATCCTCACATTTATAATATGACTAATAATATTTTTATAACTACCAAACAAACAATCACAAATTGGATTCAACACATCAAAAATCTACTACATTAAATCTTGAGACATTTCCTTATGCAATTCATGCCATATTTTCCTTTATTGGACTCATCATAAAATGTTTTATTGAATATTTTCTATTTAAAATTTATCTATTTAAATATAATATTCAATTACCTAAGAACCCATATTTAGAAGCTATAATATTTATATAATAAAGTGTTGGATTCCACTTATATTTATTAATTATTTAAATATTATTTCACACTTTAAATAAAGTTAAAGATGAATTCATATAATTACAAAATCTAGTCTTCCCAACAATATCCATTTAAAACTACATTAATATCATTTTTTAAGTATATTGAAAACTGAGTAGTGGTATCATCACCTTCATCCATATTTAGAACTAGGATTCAAACAAATTAAATCAGTATTTATAAATCAATAATTCCATCATACAATGATATGATAATGAGAGAATAAAAAAGAGATTTTCCCTTTTATATACTTTTAAATCCTTACCAACAAACTTCCACGACAACTCCAAAACATATTGTTTTCATTTATCTTGTGAATATACAAGTATATAATCTATCAGTTCATCCTTCATACAGAGCATAAAATTTTTCATGATTCAATAATTGAATTTTCTATCAAATAATATTGAACATATATTCTTAATGGTTATCATCAAGGAAAGCGATTCCACACTCCCTTTTTCATGATGTTATAATATATTAAAAACACAAGAATATATATATATATATATATATATTCTCTAGCGAACTTGAACTATTTTACTAGATATCACCTCCATAATTTATATTTTTTCCATCTATAGGACCCCTTTGTATGAATTATTAAAAGTTTTATCGTGATATATATAAATTAGTATATGTATACTTGTGAGAACACGAAATTATTATCCTTGTATATTCATGTACCATGCCACTAATGTTCATTCATTATTATTCACTTTGAATATCACTAAAATATTAAATTATAGAATTCCATTTTGAATTTTGTCCACCCCGTCATGGGGTCAGACTATTCCCATGCTTGGTCAATCAACCCCTTCATGATGTAATTCAATTCCCACATGGTGGCCACCTGAACAATTACAAGATCAAACTATTCTAACATGGGATCAAACTACCCTTTATAAAGTCACACAACTCTAACGTTCAGTTAAATGACTCTTTATGTGGTATCACTATTATATATTGTGTTAAAACATCTCATATTCTATAGAATTATTGTATGGCTTGGTAACCTGACCCCTATATGTGGTCGAACAATTCCAATTTGAATTATCTCATCCATTCATGTAGTTGAACTGCTTACAATTTTTGGATGCTCAACCCCTTTACACAATCACTCAAACCTTTATTTGGTCAATCAATTAAGTAAATACATTACATTGATAATATAATGGAATGAATGTCAAATAAAATAAATAAGAAACATTCCATAACAATCAAGAAAAATCAAATTTTAATAACTTTTACACAGATCATCAATATTACCCCTGGTCAATAAATGTAATATATTTACATATATACAACCCCCAAACTATAACATTAAATATTAATGGTGTATTTATATCTTCATTATTACCCCAATTAATCAATTTATGAAATATTTAGAAACAAGCATAAATTAAATGATTTAAATATAGGTTCATAAAAGGGAATGTTATAAAATGAAAAAGTATGAATGTATCAAAGGATGGTTTGGAATGAAAATGAAGTGATGAATTTATGTGATATTAAATCCATAAAATAAAATACTATAATTGGACATAAATGGTTTGAATCAAAATACTATTAGGGTATTATCCAATAATTAATATTTTACTAAATGATAAAAATATGTTTTCATTTTGTGAATATGTTATTGAATTATCCATATAAAATTATGTATAGTATTCAATATCAAACTTGTATCATATAAATTAATATAGAAGAAAATAACACTTATGAAATTTGAAACATTTGAATCAAAACCAATTTGAGGATAAAATTAAATTTATAGAATTAAATAATAATAAAAATGGGATAATAATGATATAAAATTTCCCTTGGTTTTTTATTATGCTATATTATGGGAAAATGTTGTATAATGTAAAATATCCTAATGGAAACTAAATTTTATATACAAAACCCTCGAATGTATTACAATAATTGATGTACGAATCATATGTTATTGACATAAAAATTATGATTTATAGAATGCTATAAAATAATGAGTAAATATAATAACATAATTCACTTGGTATTTTACATCAAACATCGAAGTATAGTGTTAAATAAAATTGTTTGTAATTCAATGAATAAAAGTTTGTTCCCAAAAACCCATACGCTATTATTGATTTTATCTAATCATGTTACTAGATACATGATTAAAGAATTGATGATTGTATGTAATTTTTTAGGAATCATAATCATAGACATTTCATTTAATATTTTCCATTTCGACAAAACTCTATTAATTAATTAATTATTTGTTTTGATTATGTTTTTTATTTTTAAATGGTGATTGATTATTTTTGTCATATTAGTGATCAATTATGATAAAATAATATCATTTCCAATAATTAATATAATCATTCCATAA
This sequence comes from Viscum album, assembly GCA_963277665.1. NCBI lineage: Eukaryota > Viridiplantae > Streptophyta > Magnoliopsida > Santalales > Viscaceae > Viscum > Viscum album. The sequence continues at coordinate 194,271,292 of OY728121.1, read as the reverse complement.
AATTAATTATATAAATTATAACTAAAACCTAATAATTTTATTATTTACGTTCTCATAGTCTAAAATGATAGCTATTATTGCATGGCTCATGTAAGTGATTAAAATAGAATAAATGAGAAAAATCTCATACTCGGTGGGTGAGTATGATTATATAAATGTATGGTATCATTATAACTAATGTAAAATAAAAAAAATTAATTATTTTATTTCTCATTATATGTGTTTACGATGATGAATGGAAATGATGATGAAAAAAAATTAATTCATGATGGTGGTAGTCTGTAAAAATCATAGTTAATATTTTCATTTATAGATTAATGAATGTATATTCAAGTGTATTTTAATTTATATCTTGAAAATTGTATTTATGTTATATATTTTGTATTTATTCTTTAATTTCATCATTAAATCCAGTGAATATGTTTTCATGAAAATAGAAGTCATTGTATCATGGTGGAAGTATTCCACACAACACAATCAAGGATATTTTGTTTTCATATGTTGATGTATTGAAATAAATAATCATTTAAATATTAATATAATAAAAAATTATGTTACTAATACCCGGATGATTTTATAACAATTTTAATTATTGGTTTTGAAGTTATATAATTATATGAAAAATATAATGATCATGTAATAGTCATTTTCAAAACCAACGTATTCACATGGATGTATCATTTGAAATGAATGGAGTGTTATAAAAAATTCAGAATATATGATTATTAACATTAGAAAAGAATGTTGGTGGATAAAATGTTTAGGGTTTTAGGAGAAAATTTGAAGGAATGGATTCCACAATAATTGGGGTTTCTTTAAAAAAAATTATGTGATGGAATGGGAACTTTGTGAGCACCAATTATTTTCCATTAATACAATTACCTATTTCAGGAATAAAAATTTACATTTAATATAAATAATAAATTTTAGGTAGGGATAAATTTTATCATGACTCCAAAAGTAATTTTGGGATATTTTTTATTTTTAACTATTTAATTAAAAAAATTATTATGTTTAAAAATTATTTTCATGAAAAAATATATTTTTTACATGGTTTGTTCTTATTTTTATATAGTAATGAATAATAATGTAATTATGTGGATTTCCCTATGAGCTTGATTTTTTAAAATTTAGTGTGTGAGTTGTTCTGGGAGTAGTCGGTGGCTTACTTCAAGAGTTTTCCAAATTTCTAGATTTTCCATCAACATGTTTGTTTGTTTTTATATCAGTACATCAGCATGTCGGTGTGTCGGCATGTCAGTTCATCATATAGTTAGTGAGTTGGCATGGTAGTGTTTTATCATTTTAGTACATCAGTGAGTCAGGGGCATCGACATCCCTGATTTAGTGGTGTGAGCTTTAGTGAGTCTAGGACACCGACATCAGTGAGTCAGGGGCGTCGACATTGGTGAGTCGAGTGTGTCAACATCCGGTGGTCTGTGCATCAGTAGGTCATTTCATTATTAGGTCAAGGCATTAGTAGGTGTAGGTGTTGGTACCTCATTAAATCGGTTGTGTCACGACCTGTCCCCCGATGCTCGTGTCGTGACGTCCCCAAACCTGCCTTCCATATACTTGTAGATGGTGACTAGCTCCAAAGGCGTATTCCCAAAAACTAGGAAGGAATTTCCTTTATTACAAGTAAGAACATTCAACCATGCATAGAGAAAGATAAGAAATCAAGTAAACTGAATAGTAAACAGAGTGAATACAATAAGTAATAGGGTAAAGAATAGAAGCCCAACTGGAATGTACAAGAAACTGAAAGTACAAGACGACTGATATGTGAAATGAAACTCCTAGATCACCCACCAAGAATCCTACCTGAAGGGTTGTTACAACTCATGAATGTACATCTCTACAGTTTTCCTCATCTAACGTCCACCTCCGAGCTACCTCTAGTTCTTGTACCCTCATCCTCTGTCAGCGTTGTCTATCATCTACACCAAACACAACAGGGTGTGGGAATAGCCCGGGTAGGGGTGAGTATAATGATACTCAATAGGGACCATGAGACCCTAAAGGTCTCACAAAATCTCCCAAGGATAAACCACAAATAATTGAAACAACTGATAACCCTACATAGGTATATGCCCATCCATATACCTAAGTCATCATGTAAACCCATCTAAATCGTGAGGAAAACACTGAGTCTAACTCCAAGCCTCTAGCTCAATTGTTCCACAAAGGAATTAATAACACAAAGGCATATACCACATAGGTTCACCACACAGAAGAATATCACCATGATATTACAAAGATGGAAAGTACCACACTGGTACAGACTCTGGTCACACCATGTATAACATTAAAAAATAGTAATAGATATGATTAGATATTACAACCAAGTCATCTTACTATGTCAAGAGGCTCTGCTACTAACCCACATAGGATTAATCTAGGTGATAACCAATATAGTATCCCTCTATATGCTGAACCACACAGGATCACTCTACCTGTTGACCCACATAGGATCACTCTACGTGCTGACCCACATAGAATCGCTCTAGGTGCTTACCCACACATGATCTCTCAAGGTGATGACCCACACATGATATCCATTGGTGCTAACCCACAGATGATCTCCCTTGGTGCTAAACCAGACAGGATCACTCTAGGTGTTGACCCAAAGAGGATCGCTCTAAGTGGTGACCCACACATGATCGCTCTAGCTGCAGAACCACATAGGGTCGCTCTACATGCAGATCCACATGGGATCGCTCTAGGTGCTAACCGACATAGGATATCTCTTAGTGCTGACACACACAAGACGACTCTAGTTGTGGACCCACACAGGATCAATCTACGTGCTGACCAACATAGGATCACTCAAGGTGCTGACATATAAAGGATCGCTCTATGTGATGACCCACACAGGGTCCCTCTATTTAATTAAAAGGATTATTATGTTTAAAAATTATTTTGATTACGAAATATATTTCTAACATGGTGTGATATTATTTTTATATGGAAATGAATAATAATGTAATTACATGGATTTCCCTAGGACCATAATTTTTTAAAATTAAGTCTGTGAGTTGTTCTGGGAGTAGTCGGTGGACTACTTCAAGAGTTTTCCAAATTTTTTGATTTCCCTTCGATGTGATTTTTTGTTTTCATGTTTGTACATCAGTATGTCAGTGTGTTGGCTTGTAAGTGCATCATATAGTTAGAGAGTTGGCATGTTAGTGTTTTAGCATTTTATTACAACAGTGAGTCAGGGGCATCAACATCATTTATTTAGGGATGTGTGCTTCAGTGAGTCTGGGACACCGACATCAGTGAGTCAAGGGCGTCGGCATCGCTGAGTTGAGGGTGTCAGTATTGGTGGGCCAGTGCATCAGTAGGTCATTTCATTAGTAGGTCGAGGCATCAGTAGGTTTATGTGTCGGTACCTCATTGAATCGGTAGTGTCATGACCTGTCCCCCGACGCCTGTGCCGTGACGACCCCAAACCTACCTTCCATAGGCTAGTGGATGGCGACTATCTCCAAAGGCGTATTCCCTAAAATTGAGAAGGCATTGCATTTATTACAAGTAAGAAAATGAAACCATGCATAGAGAATGATAAGAAATCAAGTAAACTTAATAGTAAACAGAGTGAATACAATAAGTAATAGGGGCAAGAATACAACCCAACTGGAAAGTATAAGAAACTGATAGTACAAGACGACTGATAGGTGAAATGAAACTCCTAGATCATCCACCACTAATCCCACTTGACGGGTAGGTACATATCACGAATGGCCATCTCTATGGTCCGTCTCATCTAACGTCCACCTCCGAGCTACCTCTAGTTTTTGTACCCTCATCGTCTGTCAGTGCGGTCTGTCGTCTGCACCAAACACAATAGGGTGCGGGCATATCCCGGGTAGGGGTGAGTATAACGATACTCAGTAGCGACCACGAGACCCTAAATCTCTCACAAAATCCCCCAAGTATAGAACACAAATAATGGAATCAACTAATAACCCTACATAGGTATATGCCCATACATATACCTATGTTATCATATAAAACCATCTAAATCATGAGGAAAACACCGAGTCTAACTCCAAGCCTCAAGCTCAAATGTTCCACAAAAGAAGTAATAACACAAAGGAAAGTACCACATAGGTTCACCACATAAAATAATACCAACATAACATTACCATGAAGGAAAGTACCACATAGGTATAAACATAGGTCGGACCATGTATAACTTAAAAAAATAGTAGTAGATATGATTAGATATTACTACTGAGTAATCTTACTCTGTCAAGAGGCTCTGCTACTGACCCAAATAGGATCACTCTAGGTGATGACCCATATAGTATCTCTCTATATGCTGAACCACATAGGATTTCTCTACGTGTTGTCCCACACAGGATAGCTGTACGTGCAGACCCACACATGATCGCTCTAGGTGCTGACCCACACAAGATCTTTCTAGATGATGACCCACACAGGATCTCCCTTGGTTCTGACAAACACATGATCTTTATAGGTTCTTACCCAGATAGGATCTCTCTAGGTGATTATCCACATAGGATCTCTCTATGTGGTGACCCACACATGATCTCTCTAGGTGCAGAACCACATAGGATCGCTCTACGTGCGGACACACACGAGATCACTCTAGGTGCTAACGGAAATAGGATGTCTCTTAGTGCTGACACACACATGATGGATCTAGTTGAGGACCCACACAGGATCACTCTACGTGCTGACCAACATAGGATTACTCAAAGTGCTGACCCACAAATGATCGCTCTATGTGATGACCCACACAAGGTCCCTCTAAATGATGACCCTCTAAGGATTGCTCTTGGTACTGAACCACATAGGATCAATTTAATTTCTGACCCACAATAGATCTCCCTAGTTTATCACCAACAATTGAATGCTCTAAGTGATGACCCACACAAGATCACTCAACAAGCTTCATGTCATAGCCAGCTACTAGGTTCCCGTACTTAGTTTGCTCATCTCTGAGAGGATCTTATCCACAATCCACTGGTCAATACTCCAATAGCCACAATGTCCCATGAAGAAATATCTCAAAGGACCGCCACGTTATAGGGGTCTCAACGTAACAGATGATGCTTCAATCAGACACACGATCTGTAAGTTATGGGCCTTTTAGTCCTGATGTCCTGGTTGGATTAGTGCTCAATCCATCCTAACTATATTCAACATAATCCAAATTTCTAGTGGGGTATACATAAATGGACCATCTTGCTCCATGATTTCAAGTGAAGCTGACAGTTCTTCAAATGGACGTTTGGTGCCATGGTTATGACCAAAATAGTGTAAATGGTTCATAGTGGGTCCTGGTCTTGTCTGACCCGGTTGGACCGACCCAGCCCAACCCGGCCTGGGCCGAACAAATTTTGGTCGACTCTACCCGACCCGCTGGGTACGGCCTGACCTGCTGGACGGCATGGAATTTTGGGTTCAGCCCGACCCCAGGGTGGTTTGGGATGCCCTGAGGGACGAGAGGGGTAGCGTAGGGACGCAGAGTCAACGAAGGTGGTGTAATGTCGCGGGGGTTGAAGAGCGGTGGCATGGAGGCCACTGTGATGTGTGGCCGTGGGGCGGTTCGGTTGCAGATGGTGTGAGGCCGCAAGGCAGCTCGACTACGGGTGTGTTGTGAGGCCACAAGGAGGCTCGCCATTGGCAGTAAAACCACGAGTGGCAGGTCTATATAGGGAACGATGTCGTAGGACGGATCAGCCACGGGGGTGCCACTTGGGCGTGGGGAGGCTCAGCCGCAGATGGTACGAGGCCTCAGGGCTGCTCTGCTACGGACGACGTGAGGTCGTGAGGCGTCTTTTCCACGAACGACGCAATGTCGCGGGGATTCTCATTCACAGATGGAGTGAGGACGTGGGGTGGCTTGGCCATGGGGATGCTGAGAGGGCGCAGGTGGCTCGGCCATGGATAACACGTGGGTGTAGGGCGTCTCGGTTGAGGGGGTGTCGTGAGGGCACGAGGCAGCTCGACCACAGGAGGTGATACAGTGGGGGGGCATGGCCACAGGGGTGCCTCAAGGGAGCATGGAGGATTGTTCATGGGTGGCGGTGTCGTAGGGTATGGAGGTCGTGGGTGATTGTTGTCACGGACGACGGTGGCCACGGGGCAGCTCCGTGGCACCGTCACCTTCATCGTGGCGGGTAGCGGGGCCGACCACCTTTCCCATCCCCCACATTGGTTGATAGCTATCCTCCTCCATCTTGAAGAACGCATGAATTATCCCATGACATTCGGAGATGATGGTCCCTGGTTGTTTGCACTGCACTATCCGCATTAGTGTGGTTGCAAGTGGCTATAATACTCGAATCACAAGAATATCAAGAACGGGTATGGGAAAATAATTCAAACACCCACCCTACCCCATTTGTTTGATTCATTGAAGATTGTATGAGGGGAAGGATACGATATCATTGGTAATAGATGGAATTCAGTGACGTATTTGTTTTATCAATCATCTGTGCATTGATGTTTTAGACGTTCCTCATCAAGGAATGTCACATGGATGAATTCAGAGTTGAAGCCGGAAGTCTTCGTATGCGAGATTTTTCCCAAGGTCCCTTCCTCCCAATTCCATCAAAAATAAGAGGTCAACCAAATAATATATTTTTTATTTATAATTTGTTTTCATAATCTTCATATTGGTTTAATTTATTAATTGAGATGGTTAATAAAAGTTGGAGTTGTTGAAGTGTCTCCCCCACATTTAATTGGATGTTTGAGGTTTTCTCCCATTAATGAGGAGTTCGAGGGGGTTTAGTCTTGGGTGGTCCCCACCACCATATCCTCACAAGAGTGGTTTAGTTTAGGCTGTTCCCACCGTTGAGACATCCACATAGGATTTTCAAAATAAAATAAAAATAAAATGTCACACCATTTTATTTTATTTTTATTCTTTCACAAATAAGTGGAAAATTAAATTCCACCCACGAACTATTGTGGTCGAGGTGAATTTATCTTTATGAGAATACTAGTGATGTGAGTTCAACAGTGTCCTCTGATTTCAATTCTGAGCACCGGTTCAAAAGCTACAAAAACCATAATGCACGTTTACTGAAAATACCTGATAAATGTTCATAAATTCATTCAGGGAACTCTGGGCATCAGAATCATGCGCTGTCAATTTTCACAGACTCATAAAGTTCCCATTTATTTAAAAAATAGAAATTCTGGGTCACTACATTCTCCCCAATTTAGGGATTTATGTCCTCGTAAGCTAAAACATAAAACTAGGAAAACAAGTGGGGGTACTGAGCACTAATCTGAGCCTCCCACTCTTATGCACTCTTCTGGTGGTTCCCATGCTGCCAAAAAATGTGCACCATTGGTATCGACTACCAATGAAGGACCTGATCCTGTCGATCCTCAATCTCCACTAGAACCTCTGTAAATGTTGTCTCGTCATCGACATCCAGTTCGTTGTGGTCGATGATGTAGGAAGGGTCATGCACGTATCTCCTCAGTTGGGATACATGGAAGACGTCCTATACATGGTGCAACTGAGGTGGAAGAGATAAGCGGTAAGCCCCCTCGCCAACTCTACTGAGGAACTAAAAGCGTCCGATGAACCTTTAAGATTAGTAGCTTCCTCATCCAAATCTCTACAAACCTCGACGAGGTGGGACCCGTAGAAATACGTGGTAGCCATACTCTAACTTCAGAGGTCTCCGTATTCTATTTTCATAAGTCTTCTTCCTACTCTGTGCAGTCCTCATCCGCTTCTTTATGATCTTCACCTTCTCTGTGGTAGCATGTACCATCCCTGGTCTCACTAGTGTTGACTCCCCTGGGCCACTCTAGCACAAAGGTGATTAGCAAGGTCTCCCATATGATGCCTCAGAAGGTGAAATCCTAATGGTGGAGAGATAGTTTATATTGTATGAAAACTCCACCAAAGGCATTTGATCCTCCCAGCAGCAACCAAAGTAGAGGACATAGGCAAACAACGTGTCCTCAAGAGTTTGAATGGTATACTCAGTCTGGCCATCCGTCTGAGGATGGAAATAGTTGCTCAAATGAATTTGGGTCCCAAAAGCCACCTGAAACCCCTAACATAGTCAGTAAGTAAAATGTGCATCACGATCAGAGACAATCATTGAGGGTACTCCATGTAATCTCCCAATCTCCTGCACATAGAGGCATCCCTAGCTCACTACTAAATCATGCTCTCTAATTTGTAGTAAGTGGGTTGATTTTGTGAGTCGGTTGATGATCACCTAAATAGAGTCATTACCCCTTGATGTACGTGGATGTCATGTCATTATATCCATGTATATCCTGTCCAACTTCCACTCTGGGTCCTCTAACGGCCAAACCAAGCTTGCTGGTACCTGATGCTCTACCTTCACTTGCTGACAAGTGAGGTACCAAGAGACAAACTATGCCACGGATTTCTTTATTCATGGACACCAGTTCTATCATCGGATATCCATGTATATCTTCGCCACTCTAGGATGTACTTATATTGGTGATGTGTGGAACTTCCTCAACACTTCCTCCTGAAGTCGCATAGGTACCATGGTACATCTTTTGAAGAAAATGACGTGCTCCCAACATTTATAAAATCCATCAGGTGCATGTCCTGTGGATATCTGTGCAAGTCGTGTTTTACAGTCAGTGTCCCCATGCTACGCCTCCCTGACTCGCTGAAGAATTGGTGGAGTGACTGCTAGAGACTGAAGAAAAACTGCTACATCTATATCCACAAATGATATCTTTAAAACGGACAGCTTCCCCATTGCCTGACCTAGTAGTTGAATAATAGACCTCCTGCTGAGTGAATCTGCTACAATGTTCCCCTTCCCAGTAGTATTGACTATCTCAATGTCATTGTCTGGGAGGAACTCATGCTGCTGTCACTATCTCAGGTTTAGGTCCTTTTGAGAGAATATATACTTAAGACTATTGTGATTAGAGTACACTGTAAAACATTCTCCCATATGATTTTGTTGCCAAATATCCAAGTTGAAGGCCACTTCTGCTAACTCCAGGTCATGGGTAGCGTAGTTCTTCTCATGATGTCTCAGGTGTCGAGAAACCAATGAGATCACAGCTCTCTCCTGCATCAGGTCACATCCGAGTCTGGTCCCTGAGGCGTCACAGTATACTACGTACCCTATGCCCTCATAAAAATGCATCAAGATGGGGGCACTATTCAGCCTCTAACATAGCTCCGGAAATCTCCACTGGTGTCTCTCTGACCACACGATGTGTTTCCCCTTCTTATTCAATGCTGATAGTAGTGCTGCAAATCTGGAGAAATTTGGCACAAACCTCCAGTAAAATCCAACCAAACCCAGGAAACTCCATACATATGTCACACTCCTATGTGGCTCCCAACCTAGTACCACCTCAATCATTGCTGGATCAACTACAAATCCAGCCTCTGATATGTGATGTCCCAGAAAGTGAAACTCTCACATCCAGAACTAGCACTTCGACATTTGAATGTTGTCTTCTACACATCCTCGGTGTGGCCATAATGACTTTTGAATGTTTTCTTCTACACATGCTTGTCTCATACTCTTATATGGTGATAGCATGATCTGAGGTCTATCTTCGAGAACCATCGGGCTCCCATCAGCTGATCAACGTGGTTATCAATCCATGGAAGTGGGTACATGTTCTTCGCAGTCACCTGGATTAGGTTCCGATAGTCGACACAATGTCTCAAGTTCCCATGCGACATCTTGGAAAATCAAAATTGGGGCTTCTCAAGGGGAAACACAGGGCCAGATGAACTCCTTCCCCTGAAAGTCCTCCAGTTGTACCCGCAGCTCACAAAGCTCTGCCAGTGCCATCCGATACACTGGTGTAGATATCGGTGTTCTCACGAGGTACAAGTAAAATTAAATTTCCAACTCGCTGTGAGGAGGAATTCCTGAAACACCATCAGGGAAGACATCCACAAACTAGTCCACCATTACTAGATAACTCAGACTCTCCACATCAACCGATTCGAGGATAAGGCTAGACAACTCATTGGTGATCAGCTGCACTCTCCTCTAGGTAAGTCCATCATGTGCTGAAAAGGCTCCATTTCTCGCTGGTGGAGGTAAACCTGGTCCCATTCGTGCGAACACACCACACATTTCACCCAATACAATTAATCTGAGCATTGATTGTAGATAACCAGTTAATACCCATGATGACGTCGTAATGCCTCGACGCTGCTACTAGGGGATCCCATCCGAAGCTCTACCCTATCTACCTTCTCCCTATGTTTAGGGTGGACATTCTCGTGGTGGTGGTGGTAACAACTCGATCGATTCCCACTGCCACCTGCACAACCCTCTCCTCTGTCATGTCTTCCTGCTCCATGCGGACCTCCTTGGTCAAATCATTCTCTCTACCCAACGGGTCCTTTGACCCTCTGCTGATCATCCGTACGAAGGGTCAGATAGTCACGAGCAATGTGACCCTTCCTGACGCATGTGTGACACTACCTACTGCCTAAATGACTGGCTCTGCCTCGGGTGCCCCGCACAACCGATCTGAAGTCATACGATCGTCAACGTGTAGGTCTAGTCATATTAGACATCTGTGACATATGTCTTCTGCAAACTGCAGAAGACTCTTCTATGTGACGTACGGTGGTGGGTCTCTCTACTGGTGACTATTGTGCAAGGAAAATATCTACTAAGAGGTCTCTCTCTAACACCCTAGCATGCGTTGGGATGATAAGGGAAATCATCGAAGTCCTGATCTCTCACCTGAGCCCCTGCTCGAAGGTCAGAGCCCTAATAAATTAGTACCAAACCGTATCAATAGGGTAGTGTGATAGGTCAGTGAACCTTGCTGAGAACTGAGCTACAATCATGAGGCCCTGCTATAGAGGCAGAAGATCATGTATGTGCACTACGTGAAGAGTCAATGGGACAAAATCTACCCCAAACTGGCTCTCATAGTCAACAATGAGAAGCGTCACCTCACCGTAAACCTGGAGCATAATGATCCGTAATCTTCCTGCTGCTACCTGTCGGAGGCTAGCAGCAAGGATCACAATGAGATCGGTTGGTGTCCCAACCAGTCGAAATACTCCCACTAAATCCTCCACCCAATTCTCACCTGCCTGTTGGTATGTCTCTCCCCTAATCCTGGGTGCCCTCGGGCACAGGAACTTGTGTAACGTGCTCAAGCATCATGTAACCTCTACTGCTGGGTCTATTGGTATCAGTGGACAAATGGGTAATGGTACCACTGGTGTCTTCGCTGGTGCCTATACTGGATGAGGGCCCTGCACCGAGGCCTCGTCGCACAGTGGGTTATCACTGCATACTACTCTCAGAACCCCAGCTGGTTGTCTTTGTGGAGGCATCCTAAAAAGAAATAGGTGCACCATGTTCAATTTGTTATACTTGGTTAGATGAATCAAATGATCAAAATGAAAACTATTGAGAACACACATGTAATCAGTGTTTTCATTCACTGAGTCGGAAAATAGAAGTCAGGGTCCAATTGTATGGAAACGTTGCCCACCACACCAACACTGGATTCCCTAAACTGATAAACACACTCACTACACATAATAATATTTCCGTTAAAAATAAATATCATAGTCTTATGTTCTACGATAGATCCAACTCCTATGATACCAATTTTTCATGACCCATCCCCCGGGGCATGTGCCATGACTAAACCAATCCTGCCATCCATAGGCATTGGTCTGGCGACTAGCACTGAAGGCGTATTCCCGAAAAATGGGAATTCATTTCCTTTATAACCTGTAAGCACACGCAACCAAGAACACAACATGATATGAACTCAAGTAAACTAAATAGTAAACAAAGTGAGTACAGTAAGTAAAAGGGGATATAATACAAACCCAACTGGAATGTACAAGAAACTAAAAGAACAAGGCAAATGATAGGGGAAGAGAAAATCCTAAATTTTCCACCTCGAATCCTACCTGAAGGGAATGTACAGCTCATGAACGGCCATCTATGCAGTTTTCCTCATCAAACATCCACCTTTGAGATACCTCCATTCCTGGTACACTCATCCTCAATCAGCATTGTCCGTCATCTGCACAAAACACAATAGGGTGTGGGCATATCCCATGCACGGATGAGTATAACGATACTCATTAAGGACCCCGAGACCCTCAAGGTCTCAAAAATCCACCAAGGATAAACCACAAAGAATGGAAACAACTGATAACCCTACTCAGGTATATGCCCATACATATACTTATGTAATACAGTAAACCCATTTCAATCATGTGGAAAACAAAGAGTCCAACGCCAAGCCCAAAAATAAATTGTTCCATGAAGGATGTAATACCACAAAGGAAAGTACCACACAGGTACACCACAATGAGTAATACCACCACGATATTACCAAGATGGAAAGTACCAAACAGGTACAGACTCATATCACACAAGGTATAACTAAAAAAACAGTAGTAGAGATGATTACATGTTTCTGATGAATAATATTAATATGTCAAGAGGCTCAGCCGCTAACCCACACAAGATCGCTCTAGGTGATGACCCACACATGATCGCTCTCAGCGCTGACACATAGTGGATCGCTCTAGGTGCTGACTCACACATGATCGCTCATGGTGCTAACCCACACACAATCGCTCTAGGTACTAACCCACACATGATTTCTCTATGTGATGACCCACACAAGATCTATCTAGGTGCTGACCCACACAGGATCACTATACATGATGACCCGCACATAATCACTCTAGTTGATGACCCACACAGGATCACTCAACGTGATGACACCCACATGATCGCTCTAGGTGCTGACCCACACAGGATCACTCTAGGTTCTCACCCACACAGGATCACTCTACATGATGACCCACACATGATCTCTCTTGGTGCTAACCCACACCGGATCACTTTAGGTTCTCACCCACACAGGATCACTCTATGTGCTTACCCATGTAGGATTTCTCAATGATCTGATCCACACAGGATCACTCTAGGTGCTGACCAACACAGGATCACTCTACGTGCTGAACCACACATGATCGCTCTATGTGCTGACCCACATAGGATCTCTCTAGGTCTGGATCCAAACAAGATTTCTCTACGTGTTGACCCACACAGGATCGCTCTAGGTGATGACGCACACATGATCTCTCTATGTGATGACCAACACATGATTACTTTACAAGATTCACGTCACAACCAGCTACTGGGTTCCCGCACAAAGCCTGCTCATCTCTGATAGGATCCTCTACAAAATAGAGTATTAAATATACAAATAGTCACGAAGTACCATGAATAAGTATGTCAAAATACCTCCACATCATTGGGGAATCAATGCAATAGAGGGTGTGTCAATTGGACACTCAGTTTAAAAGTTATTATCCTTTTAGTCCCAAGGGCCCGATTGGATTCGTGCTCGATCCAGCCCGGCCATATTCAAACAGTATTTAAAACACCAGTAGGGTGTACTCAAAGGGACCATCTCACTCCATGATTTCTCGCTCCGCTGACAGTTTGTCAAACGGACGTACGATACCAAGGTTTAGGCTAAAAATGCTTAAATGGGACATAGTGGATCCAGGTCATGTCTGACCCAATCGGACAAACCCAGTCCGACCCAGCCTGGGCCTACCTGGTTTGGGTTGACCCGGCCCGACCTGCTGGGTGCGGCCCCACCCGCTGGGCCGCCTGGCTCGTTGGGTTCGACCCGGTCTGCTGGGCTCGTCGGCTGGCGGTGAGGGCCATGAGGGGCCGCAGAGGGCCGCAAAGGCTGTGAAGGCGGTGCGACGCTGCAGGGGCCGCAGAGTAGCGATGCGGAGGGCGCAAGGCCATGAGGCCATGGGGAAGTTCGGCTGCGGACGACATAATGTCATAGGGGTTTCGTGTGGGATTCAGGTGGCTCTTCCGTAGGAGTAGGGTCCACAAATTGTGCGAGGTCTAGGGGTGTCTCGATCATGGAAGGCACGAGGCTACAGAGTGGTTTGGCCACATGGGTACCCTGAGGGAGGGGGGCGGCTCGACCGCAGATAGCGTGAGGACGCGGGTGGTAGTGCCAGGGTGCGGCTCGGCCATGGGTGTGCCATGAGGTTGCGGGGATGTCTTCCATGGGCGGCGGTGCTGTGGGGATAGGAGGCCGCGAGCGGTGCTGGCTATGAGTGGATGTGGCCACGAGGCGGTTTTGTTGCGCTGCCACCTTCATCGCGGATGACGGTGGTGCTGTTAGCTGTTCTCATCCCCCACAGTGGTTGATACCCATCCTCCTCCATCGCGAAGAACACAAGAATTATACCATGAATTTCAGAGAGGAAGAGGCATGTTTGTTTTTCCAGCACTATCCGCATTATAGTGGTAATAGGAGACTATAATACTTTAATCACAAGAATATCAAGAATGGGTAAGGGAAAATAATTCAAATACCCTCCCATCATCATTCGTTTTATTCATTGAAGATTGTACGTGGGGAAGGATACGATGCCGTTGGGAATAGACAGACATGGGTGATGTCAATGATTCCTCGATCATCGGTTCTCTAATGTTGAAGACATTCCTTGTCAACAAATGTCCCACGAAATAAGTCAGTGTCAATTTCAGAATTATTCGTTGGCGAGCATTCTCCCAAGGTTCCATTTTCCCAATTCCACCAAAATCAAGAGGTCGCCCAAATAATAGAATATGTTATCTAAAAAGTTGTTGGCATAATCTTCAAATTTGATTAATTCTTTAATTGAGTTGGCATAATAAATTTTGGAGGAGTTAAAGAGGCTCCTCCACATTTAATATGAAGTTTTAGGTTTTTCCCATTAAACTGGAGTTCAAGGTGGTTTAGTCTCGGGTGGTCCCCACAACCATAAACACTCATGGGAATATGAGTTCAGGTGGTCCCCACCTGTGAAACATCCACATGGGAGCTTCAAAATAAAATAAAAATAAAATGTGACAACATTTTATATTATTTTTATTCATTCATGAATAAGTGAAAAACTAACTTCCAACCTCAACCTACAGTGGTTGAGGTGATTCCCCCCCCCCCCCCCCCGCTATGTGAATATCAACTCTCCGAGTTCAACAAGGGCCTTCTATTAAATTCTGAGCACCAGTTCAAATGTTAGAAAAACCAACTTGAACGATTTCTGAACATACCTGAAAAAAAGTTCATAAATTTATTCCATGCACCCCGGGCCGCAGAATCACGTGCCGTCATTTTTCTTGGACTCATAAAATTCCCATTTATTTAAAAACAATTTAAATGGAAATTACGGGTCTTTATAGGTAGGTCATGGTGTTAGTATCTAAGGGTTGATAGTTCGGGTCAGTAACTCCCACATTAGTGGATCATCATTGGAGACTCACCCAACAGTGACCCATTTACTGTTTTCCAGTTTTTCTCACTTTTCCATTCTCACCCCTCTTTTGATTTATTTGATGTTAACCAACATTGAATCCAACATCATAAATTTATAAGGGTGTTTAAAAAGGTCATTCATTATAACTTTAAATATCTTAACATCCCGAGATAATTGAGATACACAAAAATTGTGGTCCTTACCATAATACATTGATTAATGTATTTTAAAACTTATCTCCCTTTAAAATAAGATATTAATAATCAGAGATGAGTTCTTACTTTCTTTTGGTGTTTTAAATTTCCCCTTGATGCACCTGGAGACTTTATCCCTAGATGATTCGTTCACTTGATCTATGGCCCCTCCTGCTTAGATTTCCATTGAGTTATTCTTTGCTAGTTGTGCAACCCCCTATTCATGGTGTGAGGAGGAATTTTAATAATGTGATCATATAAGTAGGTATTTATATTTAATCCCTTTAATTTTTCATCATGAATGGTGTGTATGATACTGAATCCTTGTTGGAATGGCTGAATTTTTTTCATAGAAACAATAAATTGATAAAGACAGATTTAAATTAAATGATAAATTGGGTAAATAAAATAACATGAAGAAAGTGAATTGACGTTCATCACATCATTTATTTTTTATCATTGATCCTTGTATGGTTTTCATGGATATATTCCTTTTGAATATCTATGACTTTGGGGGACTTTGATTGCACACTAATTAAGTTCTGTTCTATTGAGACACTTGAATAAATGATTGTAACATAAAATCTTCTTAATTACATATACATGGATAAATTAAAAGTTCCCCAAGATAAAGCCAATGGTGTGATAGTCCCAGTAATAATTAAGGAGAATTAAGGAACCTCTGCTGGTTAAATCTGATCATGTACACATCCAGTTGATAGGTGTGGATGAGTGTGGTCTTCTATGGTGTTTTGTAACCCTGTGTGAGTTGTGTGGTTCTATTGATGGGAGAATGGTTGTGTGTAAAAGTATAGACATAGGAGTGGGCTCCCTGAAAATAGTGTTGTTTGAGTGTACAATTGGTTTTGGTTAATGGTATATATCGCGAGAATTGTGAGTGGGGTGGTATATGTGGTGATTTGACCTCTCAGTCTGAGTGATTGTTTGATTGGTTGTGGAATATATGGACTTATATGAAGCTGAATATCCATTGTTTTTGTACTGGCTGTCCAACATCATTAACTGGGGGGACTGTGGTGTAGTTATGAGCTTTCATGTAGTGGGACTGAATATGCATATTTATATGAAGTGAGGCTGTAGATCTAGGTTGGGAGATAAGTTTTGTGTTGAAATTTTTTGAACAATGATTGTCGTTAGTGGATGAACCGGTTATAAGAAGATTGTGGGTTTGTGCAGTGGCACAAAATATCTATTTTAGTGTTTTTGTGCATTGGGATTGTGGTTCAATTATTTTTTTTATGGATGTTGTTGGTAGTTTCTCGGTTGTTCGGGATGAAATTAATGTGAGTCAGTTAATTAATAAACGGAATGTGGTTAAATGGAAAAGGGGTTGGGATTTTTTTAGTAGTGACTTTTGTCGGGTCATTCATATAGGGATATTAGAAAAAGTGGTACAAGTGGACTCGTTAGTTTGGTTGTTTGAATCATGTAGGCTAGTATAAGTGTTTACTTACCTATACAAATATAAATTGTATTTCCTTTTGATTTCTATACGTACCCTACCCATTTTGAACACTATTTTTAGAACTCCTCTATTTCATTTAGAGGATTTCTTTCACAACATCCTGGTGGGGGGATTGATGGTTGGTTGATGACATTCTTCCTCACACGAACTTTTGTGTTTTCACCAGTCAAGCTTATCTAGGAATGATGTAATGGCTTGAGGCATACCATAGTACACAATTTATTGGGAGAGGTTTTGTTGTATATGAGAGTCCTAGATGTGTGCAGGCCATGTGTATTTCCCCAAGTGTCTTCATAATGTGACCTAGGAGACTTCTATCGAGTTGTGGGGTTTTTTTGGCCCAGTTTTATACGACCAGGATTTTGTGTGGTTTGAGGACCATGTGTGTGTGGGCATGTTTATGTAGTGGGACTACATATGGGGAGAGTGGAATCATAAAGACATTTGTTATTAGTAATGATAATATAACTAGTGGGGGTGTTTTGTGGGGTAACCATATATAAATGTTCCTATACTACAACAATAAATGACTTTACTTATGTTATTTGGTTAGTGTACTTTGGTGAAGATAGAAGGATATTATTCCTTGGTTGGTACTTTGAGGTTCAACTATTTTCTCACATGGACATTAGTATTTTCCCACAATTTTGCATGGGTGGATTTGGTTATCCTACATGGAATATATGAGTACTCACATTATGTATATAATACTATTTTCAAGTTTCATGGAAGACATTAAAGACTGTGTTGGACTTTACTAGCTCGGGCGTTGAGATTAGTAGTTATTTCTTCTAAGTCCACATTTCTTTTGGTACTTCATTTGGTACTTGTGTTGTACTTTGCATCATCCATACATTTTAACATGCATATGGAAATGGATTTGGACCTTACATTTACTTTTGATATTTTAAGTTTAATGGGAACTAAAATCCTATATAGGAATAATGATCTATAAAATGTGAAATGACTTCCATACTATAGGGGATTCTATACCCTTGGTGATAGTGTCCACTCTGAGGACATTGAAGGAGGGAATCAGGGATCATTATCCATTATTCTACATGAGGAAGGAAGGGAATTGAATTTTGGTATCCCTTCCCTCATCTTGGAGAAGGCGGGTTTAAAAAAAATGTTATTTATTATATTTTTAAATATCTTATCATCCCAGATATCTGAGATACCCAAACCACATGGTCTTGATCCTGATCCCATGCTTAATATCTTTTAAAAAATTTCTTCCTATAAAATGTGATCTGACACATCAATGCTTAGTTCTTCCCTTCCTTGTGTATTTCCCATTTACAAATTGGGCGCCTTCAGCATTTTTCCCTAGATGATTCTGGCACCTCTACTAGAGCCCCTACCTCTCACTTTTCCTTGGAGTTCTTACTCACTTCTCATGTTACCACGGTTCTTGCTGTAAGGAGGAACTTCGATCCTTTGATCATCCAAGTAGGTATTTCTATTTCTTATATTTAATTGTGTACCATATGAGGTGTTTATTCCAATGAATCATTTTAATGAATTACTGAAAACAGTTTCTTTGAATCATAAAATAGATTAGGACAAAATTTGATTAAAATATAACACATGTAAATAAAATAATTGTCAGAAATCAGTATTGGTTTCCTCAATATACTAGTTGTTTGAAACCCATTGGTTTGGATAAGTTTTTTCTTACATATACAAATATAAATTTTAGTTCTTATTTATTTCTATATTTTCCCCACTCTTGTTGTGATATATTTTATGAACACATCCATTTCATAGGGGATGGGGTCTTTCTAAACATCCTTGTTGGATGTTGGATGGATTGTTACTGAATTTCTTCCTCAAACCCTCTTTTAGGTTCTTACCACTCGAGTATATCTAGGAAGGATGTAATGACTTCAGGCTTACTATAAAAAAATATTCTTTAGGCAAGGGTTTTTTGTAGATGAGAGGCCTTGGTGTTTTTACTCTATGTTTTCCAAAGTGTATTTGAGATGAGGACCAAGTATCGTCAGGCAAGTGGTGTAGTTGTTGTGTCCTAGGTATACGCAGGTAAGATTTTGTGTGGCTTGAGTAACAAGTGTGTATGTGATGGTTGTGGCAGTGGTAATATGTATGGGATGATTGGTAGCATGCTGACATTAGCCGTTAGGAATCAATAGCTAACTAGTGGGAACGTGGTGTAGTGTAGTCAAATATTGATGTTTTTATACTATTACATTACCTAACAGGAAATGTATTATTTCTTGGGAGTTAATTGGTGTGACAATGCTTTTAGTATTCATTGGTATGTGCATTGATTTTCTACTATTTTCTGAAATGGACATTAGTAGGTTCTCTCAATTGTGCACATGTTGTTATTGTTTTCTTTGTGGGTATACTTGTATACTCACCCTATGTATATAAAACTACTTTCGGGTTTTGGAGAGTACATTGAGAACGATGATAAACGTAATTTTTGGAGAGACAATATTAGTTGATGTTTCATATTAGTCACATTTTTATTAGTAATTTTTTGTTTCTTTTATTGTACATTACATCATCTTCACTTTTGAACATGCATGTGATAATAGATTTTGGCCTTACATATACATTTGGTATTTGGAGTGGCTTTGGATATACCATCTTATCTCCCAATCATGTCATATGAAAAGGGTAATTCCTTCCATACAATTTGTGATTATATACATTCATTGTCATTTTCGACTCTGGGTTCTATCAAAGGCAGGACTCGAGGATCATTATCCCTCCTTCAACGTGAGGAAGGAAGGGTGTGGCACTATGTTATCCCCTCCCTGGTATTGGAAATGGCGGGTCATGACCAAATGGTATCAGAGTCGGGTTATCGGACTTTATGTTATAGGACGGGGTATGGTGTTAGGCACAATGAGGATTGCATGGGATGGTATGGAAATGGTGTTGGGAAATCATGGTGCGTAATATTGGACTATGATGACCTATTAGGACATGGGATTATAGGTCC
The DNA here is from genome assembly GCA_963277665.1 of Viscum album. NCBI lineage: Eukaryota > Viridiplantae > Streptophyta > Magnoliopsida > Santalales > Viscaceae > Viscum > Viscum album. The sequence goes on along the minus strand of OY728121.1, from coordinate 194,251,334 downwards.
CCACTATGATATGATTTATGGAATCTTGACCTACTGAATTACCATGTGTGGCTACACTAATTTCATGGTAGATACCCTTGTAAAGTTACATGAATCATAATGACTTCTGTTCTTGTGTGTATTTGTCAATTGAGAATTTAAAATAAATTAAGAGTGAATACGAAAAAACTAATAAAATTTTACACACTTATCAGGAGTAGGATATCCTTGATTAATTTTCTACTATTTTACCTGGAGGATTCCCTTGTGTGATACATGCAATGGATTCCAGACTAGTTATACTAGTCTATCAGAAGTGGGTTAATCGAGTGGAGGATGATGACCAGTTGTAGAAGACGTTTTGTGCCTTCCAATAGCACACTTTTGCGAAGTATGAGAGAAGTGCATCAGATATAGAGATGAATGGTTAGCTCGAGGATTTGGTGATAACATTTAATATGATATGGGATCTAGTAGAGTAATGGGATCTTCAAAAGTGATCCAAATAAAAGGATTAGTTTGTTAGTTGTGGATAATTTATCACGGGTATAATAAGGAAACTGAGGACTCGTTGGATGTTTTTGAATGGGTGTTCCGGGATGAATTCCATTCTTCAATGATGATTGATTGGAATTGGTAAGAGATACTAACCCTCCAGTATGGGAGTATTTCTGGGTGGGAATTTGGGATAATGTTCAAGGTTCCACTATTCTTCACATAGGATCTCTTCCTGAATGACGAGTATTGAGTGAGATGCTTAGAGGAGGAACTCAGACCTTCCCTTCAGAATAATGTTACTAATTTCACTATGCTGATGTAAATAGAGGGTTCAAAGAATGATGAGGTATTGGATAGGATTAACTCACCAGGATTTATGCATCAATAGGGGAGATAACCATGTTTATCAAATGGGAAATCCCTTAATAGTAGGTCTACAGTGTCTGGGCCTCCCAGGTTTTGGCTAGCATGGAGCAGGCCTCTGTAGTTCCAGTTCCAATCTCCTAGTCCTCACCTATTCTCCATGGGAATGAGACAAAGGTAATTTTTCTATGGAGGCATTGGACATCTTCAGAGTGAGTTCCTATTTCGTACTCCATACATTCATGGTGGGTAGGCGCATCCCCCATCTTAGTTGCAACAGTTGCCGGTCACACCTTTTAATCATCAGGGGAAGAGATCTCCCACTCCCCCAATGGTAGATAGTGTTGGGGGAGGCCGACCTTAGGGTAATCCTCAAGTACCATGAGCAGTGTGTGGTCAGGGAGTCGGTCGAATGTAGATAGGTATAAGATCTTGACGTGGGCAGTTACACACCGTAGAGGAAGCAGTTCTAGAAGGGCTATAGGTTATTCGAGGTATGATCAATTTTTTTAGTACTATTATTGGTGGATTGTTTTATTTAGAGACCTATCAGTTTTTTGTTGCACCCTATCAAACTCATTGTCTATTACTAGAAGATGAGAGGCTTTCTAGGACCTTGGGGTTTAGTACAGTAGTTGGAGGTCAGACCTGTATTTTTGATTTTTGTCGAGGATGAAGACAAATGTTGGGGATGCATCAGTTTTGTGGGTATCTTCTTCTACAAAAAATGAACCCATAAGATGTTATAATAGGATTCAACTAGTTTTTTTATGTACTTGAAATTTTTGAAAGCTTCTGGAGAAGATTCGGTTTCTATGATGTGGGCATTCAGCACATATCTTTCATTGGAGAGAGATATTTCTGGAGGGTAGCCAGCATGTGGAGCATATAATTTCACTGTTAGCCAAGATATCAGTGGGATTAATATATACAATGATTGTGAAAGTTCCAACGGCTATTAGTGAGTTCTGTATGTCTTTTTGAAGAGGTTTTAACTCTACCCCCTCGAAGTAATACTGTGTTTGGAATAGATTTTCATCCTGGTGCATGTCAAATTATTATGTCTCCCTATCAGATGGACCCTACTATATTGCAGGAGTTGCAGATTCGGGTTGAAGACCTGATAAATAATGTATTTATCCTAGATATAGTGTCATGTTGGTGTGCTCCATTGTTGCGTGCAATGATGGAGGATTGTGGGATGTGACTATGCATTGATTACCGGAGACATAAACAAGTGATGGTCAAGAACTGTTACACCCATTATAGAATCGATGATCTTTTTTACTAGTAAATGGGGGAAGGATGGTTCTATAATATCAATATATGGTCAAGATATCCCTATTTGATAGTAAAGTATGGTGACATCCTGAAGACTACTTTTAGGTGCAGCTACGGAAACATCGAGTTCATGGTTATGCCCATCGGTGGGAATAATTCTCTATCCATGTTCATGGGTTTCATGAAATCTATTATCTATGAGTATCTAGACTATTTTTTTGTTCTTTTAATTGATGAAATCCTGATCTACTCTTGGTTGGTTGAGGAACACACTGGGCATCTGAGGACTATCTTGGAGGTCCTCTGACACAACCATCTTGTTGTGAAGTTTTCCAAATACATGTTCTATATGCGATAGGGGCACTTCCTCGGACATGTGGTGTCTCAGTAACAGATAATAGTGGACCCATTAATTAATGAAGCATTTTTTCCTCGCAATGCACCCAAGAATGTGGTGGAGGTACAATGTTTCCTAGGTCTTGTAGAATTTTACAAGAGGTTCAAACCATACTTCTCACATGTCAAATCTTCTTTGACATATTTTACTAGAAAATCCTAGGGATCCATGTGGAGTGAGTAGAGTTAGGAAGAATTCAGCTACCTGAAGGGGAATCTGGTAAGTTCCCCAGTGATTAGGTTTAACGAGGAAGGGGTGACATTCAAGGTGCTTTGTGATACTTCTAGCATAGTCTTGGGTTGTGTGATGATGCATCAACAATGAGTAATATCTTATGGGTCTAGGTAGTTACATCCTCCAAAACATATATATTCAACCAATGATGTATATATTTCTATGGTTGTGTTCGATAGGATGTTTTGGCGGCATTATCTCATTAGGGAATGCGACGTGGTTTTCTCGAATGACAAGAGAATGAGGTATTTATTTTCAAAAATAATACTAAACATGGTGTAGTGAAGGTGGATGGAGCTCCTATTGGATTATGACATCAAATTCTATTAAACCTTGGAAAGGGAAACATGGTGGTTGATTCCTTGAGCAAGAAGTTTCATAATAAGAATGTTCGAGAATACACATATGATTGGAAGGCAATGGAAGAGTTGGAAACTTTGCACCTAGATTCTAGGGAGGAAAGTGGTTGAGGATATCTATTTCAGATTATTGTACAATATTCCTAGGTGTGGTAGGTTGAGGAGTCATATTGGGGAGACTCGGTGGATGAAGTGAAATGTGATCACATGGTCCCTATTGATGTTCCAAAAGGATGTTAGAGGATAATCAGGATCAAATGTTGTTCCATGGGAAGTTGTTTTTTTAAGTAGACATTAATGAAGTTTTCATCTATGAGTTCTATAGCTCACCCCCATTGGTTTATCCAGTAGTATCACAAATATACTAAGGCATGAGGGAATAGTTTTGGTTGACCTTCGTGAAGTGGGTAGTGGTGGTATTTCTGGAATGATGTCTCTCATGTCAATAGGTAAATATCGGGCACCATGATCATGGAGGTCTGTTGCATCCTTTGGATGTTATCGAGTGTAAGTGTAATGAAATGTCAATGGATTTCATCATATGATTACCCAAGTTTTAGGGATAATGTGTTTCTCTTTGGGTTTTATTGCATTGGTTGATGAAGCAACTCACTTATTATCGATCATGGAGTTGAGCAGAGTGGATTCCTTAACATAGATATACATCAGTGAAGTGGGGAAGATATATGTATTACCATGATCCATCTTATTAGATCGAGATGCATAGTTTTATCATGAGTTTGGAGGGTATTTCACCATGATTTCGGTTCCATGTTATGCCTTAGCACAAAAATCAACCATCTTATGGATGGACATACAAGAGGACCATCTAGACGTTTGAGGATATGATATAGGCATGGGTTTGGCACTTCAGAAAATCATTGTTATGACACATTCCCTTGGTACAGCTTTCATACAATAATATCTACCACTCATCCATTGGCATGGCCCCATTTGATTCATTATATGGAAGACTGGGTCAATCACTTGTGTGCTGGATAACGGTTGGAGAAGCTTCCATTCATGTACCAGACGTAGTGTACAACACAACAGAAAACATTCAACTTGTGCGTGGGATGGCGAAGGTAGCATAGGACTAGCAGATGTTGTATACCAATCCTAGTAGTAGGCATTTGGATTTTTCAGTTGGGGACTATGTGGTCTTACAATTCTCCCACCAACATGGACATCATAGGCTTGGAAGAGCAATCACGATTTCTCCAAAGTTCATTAGACCTTTTGAGGTGTTGGGATGATATGGAGAGGTGGGATATTAGCTACATTTTGACAACCATTAGAGAGGATCCACTATGTCTCCCACTCCTCTCATCTCCTTTTAAATATACACAATGACTCCATGAATCCTTAATTGGGGAGACATGGATATCAAGGATGATTCAACGTTCATGGAGCGACTAGTATTAATCGAGGATCTTGAGGTAAAGGTGTTGTGCAGACAAACCATTTTTTTGGTTCATGGGTTATGGATTAATGGTTGCCTCATGGAGAGTAATTGGTAATGGGAGACACATATGCCAACCCATTGCCCGGAACTATTTTTTCATTCTCTTGTGTTTTTCATTGTACCTTAATTATATTGAATTGTTTGACTTTGCTTTCTATATGACAACTTTTTTCCTTTTACCCTCTTTTTTTCAGAAGTCCTAACAATTTGGAGTGGGGAACTTGATATCTAATCCAGAATCATTATGTCGGAAGTGATTAATCCCGTGTGTGTGGGACATTGTGTCCTAAAGCGTATTGTATCTTTACATGGAGGAAGGGACACACTAATCCAAGTCTATAGATGTTGTAACTTTTGGTGTTTTTGTGGTTACATGATGTTGTGGTGTAGAAGTGTTTCTATAGTTGTTTTGGCGATATATTAAAAATATATGTTCTAGGAATTCTAGGTTTTCACTACATCATTATAATAAGATAAGGTGATTTTCACTTGATAGGTATCTTAAAGGATTGTTGTTCGGACACTCATTACATCTAGGTTAGTTTTGAAATTATGGCAGACGAGAATAGTTTGAGAGGTAACTGATGTAATAACCCAGTGTTCCCTAGGCCCTTTAATTTTGAGAACCCTATGTGTGAGGTTTTCAGGGGGATTTTTGTAGCTTACTTCACGAGTTTAGCAAATTTCTAGTATTTTCCATCGACATATCAGTGTGTCAGCATGTTAGTGCATAGGCATGTTAGTGTGTCAGCATGTCAATGCATCAGCATATTAGTGAATCAGAATGTCAGTGAATCAACATATTAGTGTGTCATTATCTCATCACATCAGTGAGTCAATGAAATCAACATCAGTGAGTTAAGGGTGTCAGCATTGATTAGTCAGGGCCGTCAGCCTTGGTGAGTCAAGGGCATCAACATCAATGAGTCGAGGGTGTCGTCATCAGTAGGTTAGGGAGTCGGTTGATCAATGTGTCAGTTGGCTAATGAGTCTTTGGGTAGTTGCTTCTAAAGTCTATGATGTTTGTAGTTCCGTATCGTTAGGTCATTTATGTAGCTCACCTGTCGGTGGATTAGCGTCGGTGATTCACCCATCAGTGACTCATTTTTTATTTTACCAGTTTCACCCCACTTAAATTTTATTTGATGAAAACCATTTTTTAATCCTTCCATATAATTTATTTATGGAATTTCAATGGATATTGATTATATATTTAGATATCCAAATGTCCCATGAAATATGAGATATCAAAACCACGAGGTATTGACCCCGATACCGTGATTAATGTCTTTTAACACCATTCATCCATTACTATTGGATTTCACTCTTCTAAGATGGGATCATCCTTTCCCAGTATGTTTTATAATTCCACATGCTGTTCCTAGACTATTCATCCCGAGTTGAGTCATGTGTCTTTTTTGGGGACCCTCATGCTTAGTATTCTTTGGAGTTCTTCCCTACTTCTCTCGCGATCCTTGTTCTGGGTATGAGAAGGAACATCGATCTATTGATCAACCATTTAGGGATATCAATTTCTTATCTTAAATTTTCCATCATGGGGGGTGGGTATAATAATGAATCGTTGTGAGGATTGGCTTAAATGATTTTTATATAAACAAGAAATTGATATGAACTCAATTTGATCAAATGACAACATAGGTAAATAAAATAATGGGAAGCTATGGGATTGTTGTGGGTGCTAGTTTTTGGTTATCATTGATTCTTTTATAGTTGTCATGGTCATATGACTTTTGAAAATAATAGCCATCGGTCATCCTTTTATATTCCCGAAATTATTTTTGATTTATTGAGATGCTTTAATAAATTAATATATCCCAAAATCTGAATAATTAATTATAAATTGTTAATAAATTGAATGCATTGGGATCATGCCAATTATAGGATCACCCTCGCTATAATTAAGTGAAATTGAGGAACCTTCGGTGGTTAAATATATTCAAGTACCCATCCTATTAATAGTTCCGGTTGAGTGTTGTGTTCTATATGGTTTTGGAAACATGTGTGAGTTTTTCGTTCTATTGTTCGGAGAACGATTATGGGTAAAAATTTTGGCTGGGGAGTGGGATCCAGTTGATGGGTGTGGTGGGAGTGTATAGCAGAGCTGTGGTTAATGGTAGTGATTATTGGATTTGTGTGTAGGGTGGTATAGGTGGTGAGTTAGATTCTAAATCTGTGGGATTTATTAGTTGATTATAGAATGGATGAAATTTTAGGAAGCTTATGTACTGTTGTTTGTGTTATGGCCGTTGAGAAACATTGGGAAGTGGGACAGAGATGTGGTTAGGTTCATATTTTTAGTTGGACTACATTTGGGTTTTGATAGGAAATGGGGCTGTGATGCTGGGTTATGAGAGAAGGATTGTGTAGAATAATTTTGATGAAATATTGCCCGAATTTTCTGAACATGTGTCCAGGTAGATTTTGGGTATCTGTAGTGGGACAAAAAATCTGGTTTTGTGTTGTTGTGCAGTGGGACTGTACATTAGATTTGCATTATGTTTTAGTATGGTTGTGGTTGGTAGTTTTCTAGTAGTGTTGGAATAAATTAAAGATAATCCCTTAATTAATAAATGGAATGTGGTTAAATGAATATGTGGCGGGGTTATGTATTGGTAGTGACTATTGTGGGGTTATGCATATAGGTGTAGAAGTGAAATTCCTACAGGTGGGATCGTTTGTTTGTCTGTTTGAAATATGTTGGTTTGGATGATTGTTTTCTTATATATACACATATAAATTCTACATTTTTTTTATTTTTATATACACCCCACCCATGTGGAGAACTATGTACCAAAAACCTCCATTTCATGGGGGATCGTGTCTTTACGATCATCCTAATGGGAGTATTGATGGCTGGATACTGACATTGAACCTCAATCCCTCCACTAGGTTTTTGCTGTTTGAGCATTTCTTGCTAGGTGGTAACATTTTCAAGCTTACCATAGTCCATGATTTGTGAGTAAAGGGTTTGTAGTTTACGATATTCATAGGTGTTTGTGGGACTTTATTTTTTTCAAGTGACTTTGGGATTAGGCCTATGTGTATTAGGGAGAGTGGAGTGGTTGTTGTGCCGATGTTCCTACAAGCCCAATTGTGTGTGGGAATATTGTCGAAGTGGGACAACATATGAGAAGAGTGGTAGTGTCAAGACATTTTATGTAGGAATGAACAACTAACCAGTGAAAAAGGGGTGAAGGGTGCCCAAATAATTATGTTATTATACTACTACATTACATGACTTTACTTGTGTGATTTTTTGAGTGTTCCTTGGTGAGGCTAGGCTGGTTAGTATTCCTTGGCAGATGCTATGAGGTTCTATTGATTTCTAACAGGGACGTAAGTTTGTTCCCTCTAATGTGAACATGTTTATTTGGGTTTCCTACTAGGTATACATGTATACTAACCTGTAGTGCCCAGATCAGTGTGAATCACTGAGAGGGGGAGGGGGTGAATCAGTTATCCCTTAAAACATTTTACTAATTGATTCTTATCAATTAAACCTCTATGGCTGGTTAAAGCCTCGATCCACTCTTCTTGTATCTCTCAACCTTTCCCGAATGATGTAGTAATTAAAAGGCACAGGACACAAGGATTTACAAGGTTCGGCACCAAAGGCCTACATCCTTGCCATGCTCTCCCAGTATGGATTCTCCCATTATAACTTGTTAGAATTACAATGGTCGATACAGCTTCCCACCGTATCTCTCCTGAGTCCCACAGGAGGGTCTTTATACTGCGTCCCACAGTGTTACCAAAGTCCCACTGGCCTTCTCTAGAATCCCACTGAAGACTTCTTCTCCCTGAGTCCCACAGGGTCTTCTCTTGGCTCCTCGAGTCGCACGAGTAGCTCTTCTTCACTTTAAGTTCTTCAAGTATCCTCAGAAGTCTGAGATAAAGACTGCTGGCCTTGCTCTGTACCTCTGATCACTTGTGATGATCAGGTCTTCTCGTCTTGCTCAGGCATTATCACCTTTTTCTAAGGATGACCTGGCTTCTCTCTTCAACTACTGAATGCTCAGACAACTGATATCTTTATCTTCGGTCTGGTCCAGTCTCACTTAATTCAACTTCATGCACTGAGTGCATGGCATCTCTGCATCCTCATGCACTTATAGCATGACCTTCTCAATTCTTCAAGAACTCTTGGTCTTGGTCTTCTCAAATGCACACAACCAGATTTGTCTTTGTTCACGTGTGCATGTGCATGCATGTAAGCATGCACTCTCCTTCTTCTACTCTTGGTGAAATAAACCCACAAAGGGTGTAGTATCATTAAGCACACACCAGCTTCTCACCTCTTCACACACTTTAAACAATTTGCTTACACACTTGAATGTGTGTTATACTTTAGTGTGGATGTTCTCCTTCTTCTCCTTCTTAGTGTGTACACACCACTTAGCACACACTAAGGTTCGGCCTTCACTTGTTTCACTTTGCACACACTTGAGACTTGGCATACTTCACTTTCAAAGCACACACACTTCCTTGTTCTTTTAATTTCCTTCAAAGTGTGCACTCCTCTTATGCACCCACTTGGTACTCCATTTTGCACACACAAGGGCTACGGCCTCTTTGGTTTCTTTTTGCACACATGTAGGCTTAGGTGTTTTTCTTCACTTGGTTGACACACAAGGCACTAAAGGCCTCGGGTTCTCCCTCTTTGCACAAGCCACTTCCCGTAGGTGTTCATGTCTTCTTGGTAACCAAGCACAAAGGTTCGGCCTTCTCAAAGTTCACACACGAGGCACTGCCTCGGCCTTCCACTTCTTGTGCACACACTGCCCGAACTCCACCTTCAAAACAGGCGCGCAAGAGGTGCGGCCTTCCTCTCTTCACAGCCGCACAGAGTGCACTGGCCGCGGGCGCGCAGGTCCTACTGCCGCGCAAGTGCACAAGGCCACAAGGGCGCGAAAGGTGTCAACCACCTCATCCACGCAAGCTCCTCCTGCCGTGCAAGTTTGCAGGCAGTGAGGGCTCCTTCTGCTGCGCGAGTACGCGGGCAGGGACCTCCTTCAGAGCCTTGGGTGGCTCTGGAACTTCAGCCGCGCAAGGGTGTTTCGCGGGGCTTCGGCTTCGCGAGGCACAAGGTGCACTCACGGTTCTCCGGATCTTCAACAAAGAATCAGCAGCAATCACCGAGGTCTCGGCCTCTCTTTATATAGGCGAGGAGAGCCTCTGCCTTCCGCGTGGGATAAATCTCGAATCCCCGAAATCTTCGGATCTTCAAAGATATTTCCAAATCATGATTTTTATCCTCTGTTTCACGCTGGATATTTTATTTTCTCTTCCCTCACGTTCATGTTCGGCCGAACGTGTGCATGGCTCTCTTAAGTCGATCCATGCACAGCTATAATCCTCATGGCCTACGGCAGCTTCGCATGCCTCGGCCGAACTCCAATTTCCCATACATCATGTGCATTCTCCCTTTTTATGCATGGAAATGTTCAGTAGGATCATACGAGCACGATGGTGCCTTCGGCTTCGAAAGAGACAGCCGGGAACTCGAAATCTGATGCTCGGAGGGCTCTGGTTCAGGCGGCGGCTCGCGGGTGCCTCGGTCGAGCTCGAGGATGAAGACGGACGCTGGGCCGTTGGATGCGGTGATCAAAAACCTTCGAAGGCATGGATCAGATCGGGAGCGCGGCGGATTAGATGAGCGGCGCCGGTCGTCCGCGAGATCAGATGAGCGGCTGGGATTCGCTCCCGGGAATTTTTCCGGTCCCACATCGAAACGGCGGCCGGTTTTCTCGCGGCTTATCACCCTGGCGCTACCCGCTACTCGCCAGTTGAACTTCTCCCCTCCCGGTGCCGCCCCGCACCGGGTTCTCTCTGCGGGCGCGCTCTGCGCCCACTCTCGCCTCTGCGGGCGCGCACTTAGCGCCCACTATGCACACTCGGGTGCGCGGGCTTCACCACCGCGTGCCCTCAGGGGCTTACACACGGCCCCCCTGCCGCGCTCCTCCGGGCGTGCCCTAGGCGCCCATGCGGTGTCCTACGGGTGCGCCCTGCCGCCCTGGCTCGCCCCACGGGTTCCCCCGGGCGTGGTGCCCTAGTGCCCATGCCTTGGGGTTGAACCCTCAAGGTGCCTTGGCTGGCCAAATTTTTTGGCAAAGGGAAATATAATGACTTTGTTAAAAACAAAGTATTCAATGAGTTCAAGCCATATCAAATACCAAATTCCAAGCCACTCCAAGCCTTCTTCCTTTCTTCTTCTTCTTAAGAATTCCATCATTTCTACTCTCATATGATCTCTACTTAGAATATGGAATTCCCAAGGTTTCTTCTTAATCTTCTTCATCTCCTCTTCCATATGTGTTCAATACTTATGAGGGACTTCTTCAACTGAATCTCATAAATCACACATGTTCTTAAACATTCTTCATTGATCTAATCAGAGATCAATTGGATCTTCTTCTGATTCACATGCACTAAGAGTTAGTACATGGTCTTCATTAATCCACATCATCCACTTAGTAGTTGTGGATGGATCAGCTTTCATCTCCTCATGCATTGTAAATACAATTCATGGTCTTCAATTATTGTTGTGACTTTGTATCATCAGGATACAAGTTCTTTGAACTTTAAGAGCAGCTCAACAATCGTCAGATGTTCATAGAGAATGTTTGAACCATATTCTCCAATGCCACTTAGTGAATCTCCTAAGTGACATTTATCTTAGTACCATGGCCATTCTCCTTCACCACCAACACCATCACAACCTTTGTCATTCACCTCTTGACATTCCTTGACTTCCATTCATTCCAAGACAACTTCATGCCTCATTGACAACAAATGCAACATAGTGCACTTCAATCTCCCCCTTTGTATTTGTTGGCAATACACTAGAGCACATATGAATGGGTCAATATGTGTGCCAATATTTTCTCCCCCTTATTGGCAATCAAATGAAAAGGTGTGGTGTGGTTCTCTTTAAAAAAAAAACTCTTCCTTCCTTCGAACAACATCTTCTTTAAAAATCACTAAGAGAGGGATGATGCCACATGTTCTCCTTTAGCAAAGAACCTTTAGTAGACCAACTCTAAGTATACTTGGGCTAACCCGGTGTAGAAAACAAGAGTGATGTAACCAAGGAACTCAATGCTGTCCACAATTCTCTACACATGTGAGATCATGCTTCAAGGGGCTTGAAATTTTTCAGATATAACAATGAATTGCTAAATCCTGCACATACTTCACAAAACTCATTAGAATGTTCAGGTGAAAAGATAAAGCTCCCCCTTTCATCTACTTTCTCAAGATGATATTAATTTCAGAACATCACCTTCTTCATATTGGATCCCCCTCAAGGGGTGCACTCCATTCTTTCTAAATCATCCTCCAGCTGAGAATGATCATCATCTTCAATTCCCTGCAATGTCAGCACATGTAAATTCCAGAAGTATAAGGGAATAAGATGGAACCTCCTTGGTTCATCAATGTGAACAACAAGGTTGAGAAGATTCTCTCAACCGAGATGTCCCATTTTCACCATTCTTCACACTTGCACATTTGATCTTCAATGATGTTGGTGCTGGTGTGGATCTCAATACATCTTCATGTGAAATATTCTTCTTCCCTTTTGCCTTAGAAATTGCCAGAACTTCATCTTAAGCTCTTTGCAGATCTTTGGCAAGTTGCAACTGATTTGGCCATATGATTAACAAGTCATTTGGAAGTGGGGCCTCAGTTCTGGATATTTCACATGGTTCCTTTGATGCTGTCAAGCTACCTCTCTTAGGCAACTTGTTTTCAATCAATCCCTTCTGCTTCTTTTGGATTCATTGTCTATTTGAGTTCAGTTGGCTTCTATTTATTTCCATGGCTTGTTTGTAAAGATCCATGGTATGACCTTTCTTTCCACAGTAGAATCATATTTTCTTGGTGGTCCTTCTAGATGACTCACCCTTCTTGGATTTAGACTCCAAGGACTTCTCTTCATTCTTCAAACTCTTCTTGGGAGCATCTTCCACTTTCTTTTGCTTGCTTCCCAAGGAATCTCTTTTAGCCAGGTTCATTGATCTTCTCTTCATTCCAGCATTGGATACAGTTGGAGATTGACATGTATCATTTTGACCACTTTTGCAATCATCCCAGATGTTGTCAAGTAATCCAAATCTATTTGCAGTAAACATATGTCTCTGGACCTATGGATGCTGCATCTTTTCCTCTGGCTTGCTCCCCCTAGGAATGGGCTTCCTCTGTGCTTTGGCATTCAGTGGATTGTACCAACAATCTTTTGCACAGTGCCCATACTTATTACAACACCAACACTGACCCAAAAATCATGACTTTTTGATTCCTTCTGATTGTAGGGTACTTGTCTTGACCTGTTGTGCTGTTTTAGGAGAGCTCTGCTTCTTTACTGTCTTTATCCATATTTGTTTGGAATTATTCTTCCATCCTGCACTTTTTGTGGAAACATAATTAGAAGCATCAGTACAAGATGGTATGGATGGTACCTTCTTTCTAGAAGATGTTGCACTTTTATTAGAGGATGTATTTCTCTTAGAATCATCCTGCTCAAAGCATACTTGAGTAGCAACATGTCTTCTTCCAGCTGACTGGGAGGATTCAGCTTTAGGTGATTGCAGATGTTTCAATATCACCTCCAGTTCTAAGTATTTCATGTTGAGGGAGTTCTTCTCATCCTCAACAGTTCTTAGCTTTCCTTCCCAATTTTCCACCAGTTGTTTCATCTGGTCTTCATGCACCTTCTTCAATTCATGCAATTAATTGTCCAGCTCCTTCACCAATTTGACTTTTTCTTCAAGTTGAGCATCTCTGACATTCATTGAAACTTTGTGCCTCTTTTCCAGTGCATGGAAAACATCTTTGACCATTATGTTAAAGAAATATTTCTCAGAAAGGTTCTTTTGCAATTCATCAGCAGTGTCTTCATATCTATCATTGCAAAGAGAAACAGTTTCATCTTTTGCCTTCACCAGCTTTCTGAGAGTGTTGGTTATGCCAACCCTTTTAGCCAATTGATCTTCCATTGCATTGGCTTCTTCTTATAACTGTGATTTTTCTTCATGAAGATCATGGATGCCTGTAGCTATACACTTTGCCACTTCCATGGGAACTGTATTCTGAAGATATTTGAGTGCACTCTGAAGATCATTCATTGTTTCAACTTCATCACAGCTAGGACAGGCTTTCTTCAACTTCTTGGCCTGTTTCTTCTTTCTATTTTTCTGAGTCTTGGCAGATATCTCCATTTGAGGCTGGTCGCTCGTTTCCTCAAATCTGCACTTCATAACGACTCCCTTGGATCTTTTAGAGGTAACCTGCCTCTGATACCAATTGTAGTGCCCAGATCAGTGTGAATCACTGAGAGGGGGAGGGGGTGAATTAGTGATCCCTTAAAACTTTTTACTAATTGATTCTTATCAATTAAACCTCTATGGCTGGTTAAAGCCTCGATCCACTCTTCTTTTATCTCTCAACCTTTCCCGAATGATGCAGTAATGAAAAGGCACAGGACACAAGGATTTACAAGGTTCAGCACCAAAGGCCTACATCCTTGCCATGCTCTCCCAGCATGGATTCTCCCATTATAACTTGTTATAATTACAATGGTCGATACAGCTTCCCACCCTATCTCTCCTGAGTCCCACAGGATGGTCTTTATACTGCGTCCCACAGTATTACCAGAGTCCCACTGGCCTGCTCCAGAATCCCACTGAAGACTTCTTCTCCCTGAGTCCCACAGGGTCTTCTCTTGGCTCCTCGAGTCGCACGAGTAGCTCTTCTTCACTTTATGTTCTTCAAGTATCCTCAGCAGTCTGGGATAAAGACTGCTGGCCTTGCTCTGTACCTCTGATCACTTGTGATGATCAGGTCTTCTCGTCTTGCTCAGGCTTTATCACCTTCTTCTAAGGATGACCTGGCTTGTCTCTTCAACTACTGAATGCTCTGACAACTGATATCTTTATCTTCGGTCTGGTCCAGTCTCACTTAATTCAACTTCATGCACTGAGTGCATGGCATCTCTGCATCCTCATGCACTGATAGCATGACCTTCTCAATTCTTGAAGAACTCTTGGTCTTGGTCTTCTCAAATGCACACAACCAGATTTGTCTTTGTTCACGTGTGCATTTGCATGCATGTAAGCATGCACTCTCCTTCTTCTACTCTTGGTGCAATAAACCCACAAAGGGTGTAGTATCTTTAAGCACACACCAGTTTCTCACCTCTTCACACACATTAAACAATTTGCTTACACACTTTAATGTGTGATATACTTTAGTGTGGATGTTCTCCTTCTTCTCCTTCTTAGTGTGTACACACCACTTAGCACACACTAAGGTTCGGCCTTCACTTGTTTCACTTTGCACACACTTGAGACTTGGCCTACTTCACTTGCAAAGCACACACACTTACTTGTTCTTTTAATTTCCTTCAAAGTGTGCACTCCTCTTATGCACCCACTTGGTACTCCATTTTGCACACACAAGGGCTACGGCCTCTTTGTTTTCTTTTTGCACACATGTAGGCTTAGGTGTTTGTCTTCACTTGGTGCACACACAAGGCACTAAAGGCCTCGGGTTCTCCCTCTTTGCACAAGCCACTGCCCGTAGGTGTTCTTGTCTTCTTGGCAACCAAGCACAAAGGTTCGGCCTTCTCAAAGTTCACACACGAGGCACTGCCTCGGCCTTCCACTTCTTGTGCACACACTGCCCGAACTCCACCTTCAAAACAGGCGTGCAAGAGGTGCGGCCTTCCTCTCTTCACAGCCGCACAGAGTGCACTGGCCGCGGGCGCGCAGGTCCTACGGCCGCGCAAGCGCACAAGGCCACAAGGGCGCGAAAGGTGTCAACCACCTCAGCCACGCAAGCTCCTCCTACCGCGCAAGTTTGTGGGCAGTGAGGGCTCCTTCTGCCGCGCGAGTACGCGGGCAGGGACCTCCTTCAGAGCCTTGGGTGGCTCTGGAACTTCAGCCGCGCAAGGGTGTTGCACGGGGCTTCGGCTTCGCGAGGCACAAGGTGCACTCACGGTTCTCCGGATCTTCAACAAAGAATCAGTAGCAATCACCGAGGTTTCGGCCACTCTTTATATTGGCGAGGAGAGCCTCTGCCTTCCGTGTGGGATAAATCTCGAATCCCCGAAATCTTCGAATCTTCAAAGATATTTCCAAATCTTGATTTTTATCCTCTGTTTCACGCGGGATATTTTATTTTCTCTTCCCTCACGTTCATGTTCGGTCGAACGTGTGCATGGCTCTCTTAAGTCGATCCATGCACAGCTATAATCCTCATGGCCTTCGGCAGCTTCGCATGCCTCGTCCGAACTCCAATTTCCCATACATCGTGTGCATTCTCCCTTTTTATGCATGGAAATGTTCAGTAGGATCATACGAGCACGATGGTGCCTTCGGCTTTGAAAGAGACAGCCGGGAACTCGAAATCCGATGCTCGGAGGGCTCTGGTTCAGGCGGCGGCTCGCAGGTGCCTCGGTCGAGCTCGAGGATGAAGACGGACGCTGGGCCGTTGGATGCGGTGATCAAAAACCTTCGACGGCTTGGATCAGATCGGGAGCGCGGCGGATTAGATGAGCGGCGCCGATCGTCCGCGAGATCAGATGAGCGGCTGGGATTCGCTCCCGGGAATTTTTTCGCGTCCCACATCGAAACGGCGGCCGGTTTTCTCGTGGCTTATCACCCTGGCGCTGCCCGCTACTCACCAGTTGAACTTCTCCCGTCCCGGTGCCGCCCCGCACCGGGTTCTCTCTGCGGGCGCGCTCTGCGCCCACTCTCGCCTCTGCGGGCGCGCACCTAGCGCCCACTATGCACACTCGGGTGCGCGGGCTTCACCACCGCGTGCCCTCGGGGGCTTACACACGGCCCCCCTGCCGCGCTCCTCCGGGCGTGCCCCAGGTGCCCATGCGGTGTCCTACGGGTGCGCCCTGCCGCCCTGGCTCGCCCCACGGGTTCCCCCGGTCGTGGTGCCCTAGTGCCCATGCCTTGGGGTTGAACCCTCAAGGTTCCTTGGCTGGCCAAATTTTTTGGCAAAGGGAAATATAATGACTTTGTTAAAAACAAAGTATTCAATGAGTTCAAGCCATATCAAATACCAAATGCCAAGCCACTCCAAGCCTTCTTCCTTTCTTCTTCTTCTTAAGAATTCCATCATTTCTCCTCTCATATGATCTCTACTTAGAATATGGAATTCCCAAGGTTTCTTCTTAATCTTCTTCATCTCCTCTTCCATATGTGTTCAATACTTAGGAGGGACTTCTTCAACTGAATCTCATAAATCACACATGTTCTTCAACATTCATCATTGATCTAATCAGAGATCAATTGGATCTTCTTCTGATTCACATGCACTAAGAGTTAGTACATGGTCTTCATTAATCCACATCATCAACTTAGTAGTTGTGGATGGATCAGCTTTCTTCTCCTCATGCATTGTCAATACAATGCATGGTCTTCAATTATTATTTTGACTTTGTATCATCAGGATACAAGTTCTTTGAACTTTAAGAGCAGCTCAACAATCATCAGATTTTCATAGAGAATGTTTGAACCATATTCTCCAATGCCACTTAGTGAATCTCCTAAGTGACATTTATCTTAGTACCATGGCCATTCTCCTTCACCACCAACACCATCACGACCTTTGTCATTCACCTATTGACATTCCTTGACTTCCATTCATTCCAAGACAACTTCATGCCTCATTGACAACAAATGCAACATAGTGCACTTCATAACCATACATATATAATACTATTTTCAGTTTTCCAGGTTGACATTAATGACAATTATGGTATTTTTTAGATTGTGCATCATGATTATTTTCAATTGTGGCTACGTCCCCATTTATTTTGGTACTTTTTTTTGTACATTTTTGGACATTGTATCAACCATACTTTTGAACCTGCTTGTGGGAATGGATTTCGACCATAATTTTACTATTGGTTGTTGGTATTCCTTGGTATTTACCATTTATCTCATGATCTTGTTCTATAAAAAGGGTAATGAATTTTATATTATGTGAGATAATATACCCTTTGTGCTAGTCGCAACACTGGGGTCTATCGAAGGTGGGGCTCAGGTGTCACTATCCCTTATTCAAGATGAGGAAGGAAGGGTGTGCCACTTTCTTCTCCCTTACCCCATATTGGAGAATGTGGGTTATGAAAAATAATCGAATGAGTGATAATATATATTATTTTATGATTTAATAATATATTAAATTTATTTTTTGGAAATGAAAAATTTATTTTATTGGATTATAATTACACAACTAAAATGAATTAGTTGTTAGAAAATAAATGTTTTTCTCATATCTTGGTACTTATGTTGGATCATATTAAACATAATTTTATGCCCAAAAATTAATTTATAATTATTAAATAATCTGATATTTATTTTGTAAAAAATCGATCCCATTTTATTTAATTATTTTTCTATAAATGATGAAATAGTTTTTATTGGTATATTATAAATAAAATTTTAATGTAAAATATAACTTATTTATCCAAAATTATCATGAATTTTTTTTATTACATCATAATAATTCGTAAAAAATTATATTACTTATAAAATTATATAATTTATAGAAAACAATTATGAATTTTTTTTCCAATTTGAGTCTTATGGATGTTATGGTTTTGGAAATATAAAATTTTCTTTCAATATTCACATTAATTTATTTTACATTATAAATGTGTGGAAAAACATTACATTATATAATTTTTCTATTATAAATTTAAAAATTGATTAATTTTGGTCATATTAACATTAAAAAATTTGGGAATTTCTATTTTAAATTTATTAAGAAATACAAAAATAAAATTAATTTCATTTGAAAATAACATTTTAAAATATTAAAATATTTTATTAATATATCATATAAATAGGTAATAATATTTTTGTTTACAAATATTTAATATTGATATTATTTTTTACCATTAATGTATTTATTATTTTAATACAATGCACAAAAAATAAATTCTAATAAATTATTCATTTTAAATTATAAATAGGTCATATTTTTTAATATTAATATAGTAATAGAATTTTTGAATTTCCATTTCATTGATAGTGATTTTTATTTAAATTTATGCATATTAAAAATTATATTAAATATATTTTTATCCCTCAATGCTAAAATTATGTTATAATGGTCATATAATATTATATTTTTTTAATTTTCTATTTGTTATGTACATTACATGCTATCAAAACCATTCGGTTTTAAATAAAGACACTATTAATAATCTAGTGTTATAACACAGAAGCTGCTGACTATAATTCTAATTGATTGGAATTAGGATCAGTATCATTTTTTTATGTTTTCACAGTCATGTTATCAATATAACTATTATCAAAACTCTACCATGTAAATTAGTGTTTCCTAATACATTATAAATCTTGATGAAAAATGTGAATACAAATATAGATTATGGATATGGTCTAATGGATGCCTTAGAAAATTCTATGGTATCCACCAACCAGTGTTATATCATAATATTTAATTACAATAAAAATTAAATGTAGTTAAAATATGATTCCTTATGTATTCATATAATCAAATGAATATAACTTGAATTGTATCATAATAACAAACATGAATAAGAAGAATTAGTAATTATATGAAGATAAATTAAAATCTTTTACATTTTTATTAAAGAACAATCCCTTATCAACCACAGAATCTCCCACATCATATTTAAATATCCCCCATTAATAGGAAGAAATGATTCCAAACCCTATCCAATAAGAATTATTTTTTATCAGCGGGTAGGACAATGTTATTTTTTTGAATTATTTTAATATGTAACACTATTATGTATTCATTTTTCCATTCTATTAAATGAACCTTTCATGAGTTAATTTTATTCATCATTCTTACATTTTTAAATTAAGGGATAATATAACAAAACATGAGGTGGTAAATAATTGAGTTTCATGTCATTGTTTATTCATTTCGTTATTTTGTTCAATTATATGAATATATGAACATTTATGAAAATTGGATGGTGATTATAGCTCATCAACCTCATTTTTAATTTTTTTTACTATATATCAAAATTTAGTCATGTTGTACCTCTACATGTGTGGTCATGGATATAGAGGTTTTGAATGTGTATAGGATAAAACCCTAGATGTTAGTTTGGGATACTCTCAAATTCATAATCATTCATTATGTTAACAATTGGTGAGGCAACTGTATTATATATTCTTATAGATTCAGGTTTGTTAAAAAATCACACTCATGTGATTAATGTATATTTTCTTTCACAGTGTAAGGATCATATTTTGTGATTGAAGGATTCATTTTAAAGTGGTAATGATATGATTCATTAAAATATTATTTTCGAGTAATTAATTTATCCAAAAAAATTATTCCATTATTTTATATTCATTAAATTCATTTTATTTTTCTTCATTGAAATCCATTTTGAATTTATTATAATGATTATTTTATAAAAAATACAGAAAACCATAATTAGAAAAATATTATAAGATGGGTGTTTTTGATCTTATGAAAAAAAGGATATGTTCCCTAATGATTTACTCGATTGAAAATATGTGTAACAATGTAATTCACCCAATCCAATATTTTTCATAGATTAAACGACATTGGGTCTTAACACATTCATATCTTTATTTGATCTATTACAACAATTTTATTGAATTATGTTTCACACAAAATTTTAAATGCATGAGAATGAAAAAAAATTATTCATTAATTTATGCATATAAATTATATGATTATTAAAGGTAATTAAATAATAATATATATTATTTTAATGGCCTAATAAATATCCTAATGACTTTACATATGGTATTTCATTTTACTCTCAATATATTTGAAACGATATGTATGATTTATTAATCTTACACAAATAATTAATTCAATGATTCAAAAAAATAATAATTAACCTCTAGGAATTAATTTTATGGTTAAATATATTAAATAGTGTGATAATTTCATTGATATAAATATTACCAGAAATCTAAATGGGTCCATTTTCAATAATGTAGTCATTGATGTTTTAGACCCTATATCATTTACTACTATTGAAATAATTAATTCATATCATCATACAATATTTGGAAACAATATTTCAAGATATTTAAAAGCACCTTATTTATTATGTTTCAATAATTCATTTAATTTTCCTCATGAATTTAAAAAATATTGTTTTGGATACCATGAGTAATTTTATTTATTGGAATTATTCTTAGGAATGTGTCTTAAATTATAAATTGCTCATGTAGAAGATAAAATTAAAGAGTATTGTTTTGTTAAATACCTTTATTTGATAATTTCTTCACTTTAGTTATCTATTCTATCAATTCAATTGAATAACAGATGTACAAATTTGAAAAAAGATATTTAATAGGAAAATTATATTTCAAAAAAACTCAATATCCTTTTAATGCTCATGAAAGGTGTTAATAGATAAAATTTTATAGGGAAAATTTTCAAGGATGTTAAAATAAATTATACGATTTTTAACATTATTCCTATAGATATGAATTTCAATAAATAGTTGGAAATGCTAAATGATGATGGGAAACATTTAGATAATATGACACATATTTCTAGTCAGTTTATCTCCATCTAAATAAATATCTTTTAATAAAGCACCAATAGATCTAATTTTATTTATTATATCATGTCCATCCATATCAATGACATGGATAAATAAATAAATACATTAATTCATAATGATTTTTAGATGAAACAAGAAATACTTTTAAAAATTCATGGTTTCTACCAAGGTACAGATAGCTTCAACATCAAATTCTTGGATTCCAAATTTTGTTTTATCCAATAAGATGACTTTATACCTGTGAAATAGGTAATAATGTTTTTCATCATTATTGGTGGTCAATTCCAAATTCCATTCCCTCATTCATAAAGTGGATAAAAAATATTATATTAATATATTTTGGAATTGAATTCTTATCAATAATGTGAATTAATTTATTGAAAAAAATTATTTTAAACAGTTATGCCTTCATTACTGTCCAAAATTATTCCAATATAAGTTCAAATTCAGTAAAATAATAAATAAAAATGACTTCCTCATCACTCTCTCTAAATGTGTCATCCTACAATAGAAATAAACCTAGAGAGGAAATATAGTGTTGAAACATGAATATAAAAAATAATTTTTCATGATGGACTACTGTTTAATTTGTGTAGTCGTTATCAATTTTCATTTTGATGATACATCAATCCAAATGGTCAAAATCCCTCATTGTTCAACATATAATTTAGTTAATCACAATGACCCTTATGTTTGTTAGTTCACTAGTTCCATTAGTATATGAAAAAGATATCCTATATTATGAACTTATTTCCCTATGACTATCAAGGTACACAACTACTCAACATTGTGGAGAATCTCATGATAAGAAAATTCGGATTTACCAGAGGCTTAGTTTCTCCCAATCACATGATATATGTTAATGGAAAAAATATTTTTACATAAGGTGACAAACAAACAACACAAACATAAAATTATTTTCTCATTCATTATTAAATGGAATATTTTCAGTATATTAGTTGGAAAAATATTATTGTTTTTTTTGGAAAAATATTACTACATCTTAAATCATTGACAATATTAATGGGTTATAAATGAAATAAGGAACGTTCTAATGATAGATCATGGTGTCCCTATGTTTTAGGTAAGAACTAGTTCACATTATATCACTCCTATTTTATGATAGATCACAAATATATTCCATTCCACTATTTAGAAATCTTTATGTCTGAACATAATACATTTTCACACTCCCATGGGTTTTTCAATATAAATTCACCCCAAAATATTTGGTGAGATGAATTGAAAAGTATTCCTATATTTAATAAATATAAATTATTGTTATCCATTAATATATATAGGTGTATTTATTAATACTAAAATAATGTAATACATAGATTTTAATCATATTTCATTAATGAAATTTCTCTAATAAAAAATTTATCAATAGTATTGAAATTATTATCTATGAACATGAATAAACTGGGAGAATCAATTCAATACTACACTACATTGATTCTTTAGTTGGTTCCTCAATCACATTGGAAAAAACAATGAATATTGTATGGATTTTCCCTTATATATTCATTCATATATGGAGTTTGCTGAACTTTATGATACTAAATGGTTCATGCCTAAAATCTATATGAATTACACTAAACCAAAAATTCATTATTTTAGGTCAAAAATGAAAAAACCATAATCCCCCATTTATGAGTTGTGTTACACTCATAACAATATAGTTTACGGTGTATAATTTAATTAATGTGTAGATTACTCAAAAATCCATTTTGTGGAACATTTCATGCATGTACCAAGATTCTACAATCATAAATTATTATATATCATCTCCTTTTGTCTAGATAATATGTGATTCTTGTTATATAGAATAGTGGAAAAAAGCTTATTCATGAGAATTCACTCTTAAATATTCCTTTTACATGTTCTTATATTATGTTTATAGTGAAAAACATAAATTAACTTCCATGTTTTCATTGAATATAATTAATGACATACATTATGGATCTTATGATTCTTTGAAATGAAGGTAATTTCAATTATCCGTCTAGAAATTTTATGTAATGTGGATTTTTACATTAATTGGATTGGGAAAATGTAATATATATAGGGAATGAAGAGGGAATCCAAGACCTCATAAGTTTTGTGGTATCTTCATGTATCATAATGGTGATTTCATGGAAAGCATATTCTATCCTTATGATGATACCACATATTGTGATGCATAAAGTCATAGCATGGTAATAGTAGTTAAAATTGTAAGACATTGAGGATAGATTAATTTGTATATGTAATGTGACTCTACCCCAATAGATAAATCTTCCAAAAATTGAATTTTTCATCACTTATATATGTAAACTTCTTGATAGATCTAATGTGTGGAAATTCTATTATGTATGAGCTACAAAATCAACCATACATATCACGAGGAAAATATTTTGGCTAATGGTTTTGAAAAAATAGTCGATTGTTAATGAATGGATATAGATAAACAATTTTACATGTGATTATTATAAAATATTGAAATATATTGTTTAGAAATACCATAAATCTTTAATAATTGACATAATAATTATTAAATAAATTCCTTTTTCTTATCCGGACTATCATTCATCCATAAAAATAATAATAATAAATAACATCAATCAATAATCAATGAGTGTGTTGTAATACTCATTATCAGAAAACCTTATTTGACATACTTTTTGTACTATTCGATTATACAATATTTTGTAGGTGTTAATGAATTTTTTATCAATGTGTTATACTATAATCTATTTTGAGACACATAAATAGTTTATAACAATGTTTTCCTGTGTTGTAAATCATTATATTATACTCAATTATAATTTAATACCAAAGGATTTTTATTATATCATCAATTATAGTATTTCTAATCATATAACATCAAATGATCACCACCAACACTATGATACATTAAAAATAAATTAAAATTAAAGAAAAAAATTTACATCATTTTATATAATATATAATTATGTATTGTAAAAAAATAATGAATTCAATGATTGAAATATGATATAGATTTTTTTAAATGATTATAATGTAAAACAGTATACAAATTATCCTATAACATAGTTGGGTTTGTATAGACTCAATTACACATTATTGATAAAGTAAATAAAAACATGAAATCCCAGCCCTAATATCAATATCTATGAGACAAATCCCATTTATAAAAAATTTAAACCATTAGTGTATCTAATATAGAAGATCTATGATCATATAATCTTCTACCACAGATTCGATAAATATCCCAAAAAGGATCAAAATCATACCTTCAACCATGTTATTTCCATTATTATATTTGAATCACTAAATATATCGTTGGGACTAACCTTCCATCAAGGATATTCTAGTAACTCTAGATGGAAATGAATTAGAAGAATTAAATAATTATTTCGGTGAATATACTTAGGGAATAGACAATGGTTGATCATCAGAATAATATATATAACATCCTTATATTGTCCTTAGGGACACTCCAAAATCTATTAGTCATTTTGTCTAATGTTAACGATTGTTTGAATAACTACATTTATACAATACTTATATCCTCTCAAGTAATTATATTAAACAGTAATGAAATAATTCAATTGATTAAAACATTTCACTCCTGGAATCTCAAATGGTTTTTTATTTTATACATGGATGAGACACATAAACATGAACAATTAATGTTCATATTACATAATCAATAATAGGAAACCATACAATTAATTCAATCTAATCCATCATATCACAATTCATATGAAATTTCACTATGAATCCAAAATGTTTTACCATACCAACATATTTGTAAGTGTTATGATATTCGTATATCATGTCATTTGATATACCAAAAATGAGTTATACATTACGAATTACCATTACATGAGCATAAGTTATGACATATATCTTATCATATAGTAAAATACTCTAATATTATATAATATGTAAAAAATTAGTTGAAGAATATATCCATCATGTATAAAATTATCTCATAAGATCCCTCATCAACTAAATTATTGAGAAACCCATAATAATGTTCTACAAGAAAATCAATCATCCAAATTATGTTGTAATGAATAATTAATTACCATAAAAACCTCAAAATGTTACTCTATATGCCCCATCATTGATGATATAAGATACATATTTATAATTTGATTAAATAGTTATAGAAAATTATATAAAAAATAAGATATATCAGTAATATGATCCTTAATGTGATATAATATAACATTACATGATGACTAATGGAACCTAAAATCTACGCATTTAAATAACAATATAACCAAATATAAAAAAATTAAATTTATATTAAATGATAAAAATTATATTAAAATATATGAATATCATTACATAATCTTCAAATACAACTATATTTTCAAACATATTAAAATACTCATCATAAGTGGGAATCATTTCATATTCATAATTACAATAAAAAAACTAGGAATATTATAAAATCATTCATCATGTAACATAGTCATATAAATAAGACATAAATTTTTATTAACAAATGTGTTTAATGGTCACACATAGTTAATAATATAGTATTATATATGATAACATGAAAATATTTAACAATAAAAATGATATTTCTAAACAATTAAGGTACATAGACCCATTTTTAATTCCAAATATATCATTAAATATAAAAAATTTAATAAATTTTACCAATACATTAAAAACATGTGTTATTACATCTAAAATTATTAAAAATAATATTTTCTTTTTTATTATCCTCACAGTTTGAATACCTTCAAAAATACATAAGAAAATTTGAAAACTCTTAATCCTGGTAAATTATGTTATACAGTATAGTATCAGTATTCAATTACATCATCCTAAAATCCATTCAATGAAAATTTATGTATATATAGTAATAAAATTAATAAGGTGTATCTAAAGTGTTTTTTGGGTTGATTGTGTTAGTCTAAAATGTAGGTTACAAAGGTCAGTACAATGCTTCAACATTAAAATATGTAAAATTCAAGTGTCTATTTTTTGATGGATTTCAAAATATTGATTTTCCAAAAAAATACATTGTTTTGTGGAAGTATTAAATAAAATATTCATTCATGTTGACGATGTGTTTTGTGAAAAAGGTGACATCAAATCATTAATGTTCAGTGCACATGTATTTTTGTGTTAACGATCAATGTAAAGAAATGTAGTTGCAAGAATTCGTAACCATGACTAAAACTATGTAGCTAAAACCTCATTTTATATGTTATATACATATATAATTTCATATCTCTCAACAACATATGATTTTATTGAAGTAGTTTATTACATGAAGAAGGAATGAAATTTCCCTTCTCATATAAAATGCACCTGGGACTTAATAAAAACTGTGTTTTGTTACAAAATAATATTTCCTGTCTGTTTATATTTTTATGACAATATATATAATACATGAATCATTATGGATCTTATATAAACATAGACGTTTCAAGAAGGTTGGTAGAGTGGTGCACAGTTTGATCAAATGTAACAGAACAAAAAATGTTATCTGAACCTATATTTATTCACCTACACATTTTTATGTAGAGAGTTATTTATGAAGATAATGAAAATAAATCACCATGATTCTCCAAATGTGATGAATTATATATTTACTTTTTTTATCAATGTAAGATTATTCTAATAATGTGGTGGGACGAACATCACTTGAGAGAGTTATGAGATTTCAAATTTTATTTCGTTTTAAAATGGGAGGAACACTGAGTTGGCTATGAACATTGTAATAGTTTTTCCTTGATATTGATTTGGTACAATTTCAAATTTTCATTGTATTCCCCATGTATGTATCCCAGTGAGGTTGAACCAAGTAAAATTATTGTGTCTTTTGTAAATTTTTTATCTTTATACATTTATATGAAAATGGGAGAGGATATTTTTTTTATTTATGAAATAAGATCCAATGTGTGGGTTTGTTTTAATCATTCAATCTTGGAATCTCCTCGCACCCACCTTCATGGGGTAGTTTACATAGTTTCTGTAATGAAATTATCAGTTAAAAAGGATATTATGATTTTTTCTCTCTTTGGGTTGTCAATAGAAGTTGTTAATCACAATGTGATTATGATAATTTATGGATTAAATTCTATGTTTTGGAAAAATCAGATGGATGACTTCATATACCAATTAGGAATTGCTGTAATTACAACATTATATTTTGAAATTTTATCTAGTGTGTTTTGTGTAGTATTATCATGGGAATACTAAAATAATTTGATTATGATGATATGGGAGTCAAATCATTGGGATGTTCTTTATCTAACACAACATAAGTTAACTAGTTGTATTGTAAGTAAAAAAATTCCATGTGGGAAAATCTACATAGTATTTAAAAAAGTGATTCAAAAGTTATGGAATTTGAATTTACTAATATGTGGAACAATAATGTGGACATGAGAATGAATCCCAATGTTTCTGTAGGAGTATTCCTTGATTGGGTGATTTTTTTGAGAAATATATGTGCATACTCATAGAAATTCATGAAGATGTCAAGATTGTTAAGAGAATATTTATAATAATTCCACCTTGTTTCAATCTCTAGGTCTCTATACTAGAAGATATGGATTCATTAGTGTTGATATTGAATGACCTACATAGTACTTGACTAACATAAGAGATAAGAAATGGTAATAATGAATCTACGCAAAAAATGGAAATCATTAGGGGATGAAGCAAAGGCCACAAAGAATATCACTGTTCAGGGTGTCTTATAAAAATATGAGGTGGATGATATTTTTCGTAAGATTCATTAAATAAGAAATGTGGTAAAGATAAATTCAAAGGGAATATTCTAATTTCTTACTTTTTGTGTGGTATGCTTGGACATATGGAATAAACATTTCCATATAACACTCAAATAGATAACGTTGATAAAATTTAAAATTACAAGAAATATTTATAACATAGAATAAATGGTATTAATGATGCTATGTGTAATATATTAATACTGTTGAATTTTTATTCATAAGAAGTTGACTGTTTAGAAAATCATAGGAAGAAGAGATGGAGGACTACAAATATATGGGATAAAATGATATGAGGTATGTTGTAGGTATATCTACGAAAAGGTTATAAAGATACAGTATTGACATAAAAAATAAATAAAAGAGCTAAAAAATAAGTAGAATTATTAGATGATCTTGACAAGACAGATGATTAGAATGAAAAATAGAATAAATAATATACATGTGGTTTATGATTCCAATAACCAAACACATAAGCCTGAAGAAGAGAATTTTGGGATGAATGATGAAATAGAAAATCCCATATTTTAAAAGTCAGGAAGAACGATGAATTTAGTTGAGTAATTTTACAATGTTGAATAACATTCCTTGGTTATGGATATTTTTACTAACTCTGTAAATGATTAGGACAAACATATCAGAAAAAATGAGGAATAAGTTTTCAGCTGATAAAAATAGTACTATGTTGTGAGGAATTATTGAATCATGGTATTAAATTGGAAATATAGATCACATGGGCAATTGAAGACGTTAAATTAGTGAAAATAGGACCATAAAATAATAAAAAGTATTAACATCCAATATATAAGGTTGTAAATTGTTGTCTCATAAACAAAATATTGTTATGATTCATGTCATAACAAGAACACCCACGTCGTGGTTGAATATTAATTTTGGTACAAATTAGAATCAGAAGATTCATAGAAGCAATGGAAAATAATTTCACATTGAAATTTCTCATATTTATACACCCTAAATGTTTTGTTATTATTTTTCAAATATTGGATAATTAAAATATGGTTGTTCCATATAAAAAATTTACTAAAATGAAAAAGATAAAAAATGGAGGCCTAACAGAGTTAAATAATCCATCAATTGTTGTTATGGTCATATTTTTTATGATTGTTGGATTTCGGAACATGTTATGATATTAAATATATATAATTAATTGAACTTTCATGTGTAATACCTAATATGGTTGTAATAAGTAGATTATGGAATCCTAAATTGTGCAAAATATACAATATTTTATTTTATAATAAAAATAAGCAGTTTCTTAATCCAAAATGGGGGATGATCTAGAATATAAATCCTCAGTTGTTAAAAATTTAGTGACACTGATAAAAAATAAAATAGATAAATTATAGGCTGGCCAAAATATTTCCCTTAAATAATATGATCAGGATGTTGTATTTTTTCAAGATGGTGGTTGAACATCAAATATAATGGTAAATAATAATTTATTTATAATAAGAAAATAATATATGTATGGGGTTTTCAAATTGGTTAATTTAAATGTCATAAAGACCATTGCCTGATGAGAATCCTAGTTTAAGGGAAATTATTTGAGGCATGATGATGCCATGGTTGAGAAATATGTAAGTTGTGACATTAAATGAACAAGTTAGCAGCATG
Organism: Viscum album; assembly: GCA_963277665.1. Taxonomy (NCBI): domain Eukaryota; kingdom Viridiplantae; phylum Streptophyta; class Magnoliopsida; order Santalales; family Viscaceae; genus Viscum; species Viscum album. The sequence continues at coordinate 194,221,801 of OY728121.1, read as the reverse complement.
ACACATGGAATGAAATATTACATAACAATATTTTTTGTATCATCCTAGGAAATAATGATATTTTTTAAAGAGACATAAAAAATGGGAATATCTACCTTGTGTGTGTAGAATAATACATGTTCTTTCATTACACGGAGGAAGAAAATGTTTTTTAGCACCAACGGCTTTTCCATTTTTGTCAATAATCCATAGAATTTCATGTTATATATGATACTTTTCATGTTATCCATATATTATCATTTGATCATACTCATATATGTGATGTTTACCAACATGGGAATATCACTCTAATGACATGAATAGTGAAATAATGAAGGTCAAAAATAGTGATTTAACTATTGTATACAGATGTATTTTTATATATTCCAACAAAAAATATTGATTAGAAGGTATATAATTCTCAATTCATTGATGATTTTAGTTGTATGTCATTGGTTTCAATAATCACCCAAAAGTCATAGGAGTTCAGTTTCATTATTCATTATCAAAGGGATGTTTAAAAGAAAATGGGTCAAAAAATTTATTTTTCTAGAATAATAATAGAAAGGAGTTCATAAATTTCCTTGTCTATTATTATAATGAGAGACATGGAAAAAGGAAATGTGTATCCTCATAATTAACTCCACTGTAAAATGGATTAATTCATAAATGAAACCATATTATAAACAACATGTCTAGAACATTATTAATTGAGAAAGACCTTTTATATATGATTTTTCATGAAATGTATTTGATGATAGTAAACTCTAATAGATCCTTATTATTTCAAAATGATTAAAATACACCATATGAATATTCTCAAGGAATGAAGCTGATATTGAATAACTTTAGATTCTATGGAAATAATTGCTTCTCTCTTAATAAGAAGAAACATTGTAAGCCCATATCCCATGTTTATGATGACATATTTCATAGAAAATGAACAAAAATAAAATCATATAAATGATTTAATAATAATTTTGAAAAAATTATTAATTAATTTAAGGTTTTTGTTTTAGAAAATGTGAAGAATATTCCTATAATCCATGAGATATCAAAGGATGACAGTGGTGAGATGATGAGAAACATATTGTTGTTTTCATACCTATAAAAGTTTCAAATGAACACTCATATGATCATAAGTATGATACTAGAGTTGTATGTTAACAAAAACTAATGTGATGATAAGAAATTTTATTGAAATAATATAATCAATTACCAAAAAAACTATTGCAGTCCAAGAGGATGGGGAAACAACATCTAAAACATTTTATATCATAGTTTAATGAAAAATATTTTGAGGAGGCTGATGAAGATGAGTTTTTCTTCAAGCTATGAAAGAAGAGAATGACAATATCGGAATGAAGTATACATGAGAGATTGTTTTAAGATTAGATAATAATGATGAAATTGAAACTAGAAGGGTCTGAAAAAAATATAAATACACATGTGGTTATTATTCTAAATAAGGACCAAAATTGTTGAAGGGATACTAATAGATTGAATGAATCAATGTTAGTGAAACATTTTCAGTTATTTCATGATTAGAGACAACTCATTTATTCATGATCATAGTATGGAAATAAAAATTAATTAGTTTCAAGATGGATTTCAAATTATTATTTCTTAATGAGGTTATGGACTAAGGGGTGTACATTGAATATCTAGATGAATTTATTATTCATAAATATGATAGAAACTTTTATTTTGTCTATATAAGGTGATATATTAGTGGAATCAATCCACAAGAGTGTTCTATTTTCAGTAGAGTGGAGTTGATTGCAATATATATGTGGGAAATGTTAGTGGTAAATGTATTGTTGAGATATTTTATGTTGTATTTATAATCATTGGTTGATCAAATGAAGAAAAATACATATAGTCCACTGATTTCATGAAATATGAATTTAAATGAAAATAATTTGTGAACTGAGGATTTATTTAGTTTACTTTAGAATCAAGTAAGTAAAAACACATTCATTTCTAAAACTAAATATTCCATGGAGGTTCTGAAAGTATTTTATAATGATAATTCAACTTAGGTTAAGACTCCATTGGCAACCAAGTTGAATCTAATATGAGATGATGAAGCATTTGTGGATAATGTCAAAAAATATTAACTAATCATTGAAATCATGTTATACATTACAATGCCCTGACCCGATATTATTTTTTACACATGGAATGTACCGTAGAATCAATGAAATATAATGAAAAGAGATATACATTTAGGGAAATAGTACTTCGTTTTATTTAGGCAATAGTGGATTATTTTTAAAATATATTGAAAAATATTATAAATAGTTATAGTGATATACATACGTATAATGGGTCTACTAATTCAATGATAGAAACACATTGTGATTTGTCTCATTATATGTTTGAGGATTTTCGATTTCAGGGGTATTAAAGATAAACAATTTCATTTCATTTAGAATTAATGAAGATTAATATATTGTTACTTCACAATAATTCTTGCATTTATTTTGGATGATGAAATTGATGAAGGATAATTTAGGTGAAGTGATATCTCATATTGGAATCCATTATGATAACAAAAGTGATACAAATCATTGAAAATAAATATAGTCTATCACTGATGGATGAATAAATTTGAAATCATGTTTCATTTCATTTATCGAATGTTCTATAACTGTCTTATAAAGATGAGTTATATTCCTTCATAAATACATGTGGATGATATTAAGATGATGGTATTAGAAGAAAAACTATTTGAACATCCTTGAACGTATAATGGAGTTCATTTGACTCCATGTTCATGAATAAAAGTGGTTGTGGGTCCTCCACTACCTATGTATTTGTATGCATTTCCACTATAATAATATGTTTTTATATAGTGTGAATGAACAAAAATAAGTATTCTATAGGATGATTGAAAAAGGGGTGAAAATTCCTTAACTAAGATCATGGGAGTAGTTGATAGGGGGGGCATATAATTGTGTGTGTTTTAAATCTAGTGATGAAAAAATAGTTATTTTCATGAATAATAATCATGAGAAATGTTCATGATTCTAGTAGTTTGCAATACATGGTTTAATAATTGGGAATTCATAAGTTCAATAGACATGGGTACAATTGGAATCAAGAATGATTTCTGTTTTTTATCAAGAATTATGTGAATCGTTGATATAAATTTCATGCTACTATTGTTCCTAACAAAGAGAATCCCTCATGAGGGACTTTAGTGTCTATTGAGTAAATCCTTGATCACAGTCTAGGATCAAAATGAGATAATTTTTGTAGATGATCAGTCAACGCAACATGATGTCAGAAAATTGGAAATAGATGCATTAACGTGGTAACAAATAATGAAGTGTATTCAACATGCCTAATAGGAATGATTTTTGGTGAAAAAATATAACATTGTGACTTTATAGTGTTTTGGGGTAAATTGTGTTTGTTTATAAAGTAGTGTTAGAAAAGATTCTATATAGAGATATGGATAAAGTAGAAGTGTTATGGGATATTGTGTGTAGGTGTCCTTATTTTTTAGTGTTTGAAATGAAATTTATCCCCATTATCTGGATGAATTAAGAAGTTTTATTTAGAAAAGGATTTATATTCGTGGAAATGTAAAATATTCAGAAATTGGAAATGGTTTTTTTTAGTTTTTTTTATAACGAATATTATATTCCACTATATAATTATATTTTAAAGGATAGTGTTTTCAGTAATTCTGATGTTTTTTGAATGATAGAGATGCCTGAAACAATGGTTATTTGTGAGATCGCTTGAAATACAGATTATGTTACATGAATATTTTGAGTTTCAAGCAAAATAGGATTCCAAATCATTAAATTTAAGTGGACATAGAATGTTGTGGTCATGATTTAATGAGGGAAATATAGTTTCATGAATGGTTGTTTATGATTATAAATAGGTGTATTCCCTCTAATTTGATATTCTCAACCATTAGTTTTTTTCATGTCTCCGAACTACAAAAGAGTCAACTAATTATTTTTTTCTTTGAATCATGACGTTAACATTAGTTTTGAGTGTTAAACAACTTCTTTCTATAAGATTAGGTGTGTTATATTTTCAATATAAAAGATTCTTGATGGAAGAGAGTTTCCTAATGAGATGAACATATTCTCTCATGTTATTATTTGAAGATGAAAAATATATAATTCATGAAGGCTGGTAGAGTTATATTATTATCGTGGACAGAAAGAAAAAGAAACAATGTTATGAAACACTATAAATATATTCCAATAACTTATGTAGAATCAATTCATTCATCAATTGGTTGAAATGAATGACTTATAAATAACCAATTATGGATTATAAAATATAGATTCTGATCATGAAAAGAGTAATCTTGTGGCAGTGTAGTGTTAAATCATTATTTTAGAGAGAATTTTTCATTATAATTGAAATTTATTATGAACGAAGTCTGAAAATGAGAATTATATGAGATTTTTAATATCATTTTTCTTTAATGTATTTAGTATGTAATCACATTTACATTTTATACATATTTTACATAGACTAGTTATAGATAACAAAGTAAATTTTTTGTCTCTAATGCATATTTTTATTTCCTCAAATACATTTATATGATAAACAGTTAAAAGTGTGTTTTATAACTATGAAACAATATCCAAAGTTAAATTTTTATAAATATGGCATAACCTAATTCACCCTTATGGGAATTTAACCTAGTCGTCCTCTGAAATTATTCTTATGATTTAGATGACCAAACAAAACAACAAAATTATTAGAAATATCGGAATATACATATTTTCTTCTTATGGGAGGATATGGTATATGATGGTAATTTGATTCCATGGATTATCAGATAACACTTTCTTTTTATCAACATGATACATAGTAGGGATACCCTATATTCCACTAATAATTAAACAATGGTATTGTGTCCCCCTTCCTAATTTATGATGGTTATATGATGATTAAAAATATTAATTTAATGTTAGAGACTCAATATATATGTAATATCCAAGAAAAATAGTCAAATCCTTCCATCCAATATTATTATCAGGAATTATAAAATAACCACTATTATAACATGTTCATTTAGGAACAATTTTATTCATTGTTATGTAATTTATTCATGTAAGTATTTAATGAAATGATTTTATCATAAATCCTAATAATAATTAGTTTAGAAATATACTGATTACAGAACAATTGATACTGTTACATTCATGCATTAATTTTTAGGTATTTCCATTTTTATTTTTTTTATATTTATAAATGTGATTTAATATTTTTTTTATATGAAAAATGGATATTTTAGACTTCACATTAGATCGTTCCAATTTTGTCGCATGGTATGGGAAATTATTCCACATACGATCAGAGATAGTGTGCCATATATAGTGAAATTATCCATGAATTATTTCTAACAAAAGGGGCATGCCCCCTCCCTAAGAAAACCTTGAAACTGGTTTCTACATTGATAGAGGAGGCTTTATAATTTCCACAATATTTGGAATACAGTGCATCCAAATAGTGAATCCTACCCATGTCATTAAAAGATTCACATTCAAACTTTTTCCCTATTGGAAATATACCCCATATGTACTCTTACTCGCCACAATTGAGCTACATATCCCTTGGTACCTAACCCATTCCCTATTATATCCCTTGGATCTCCTTCTATTGGAGTAATTTTTGTATTATCTTCAAATAATCTCCATGAAATCCTCTTCTTGGGTTATCCATTCCTCTTTCATAGGTTCCCTCTATTCCGTCATGGTTGATTCCCAATAATGTGGATAACCATGTTTTTTGGGTAAACACGTCATTAGAATAGTATTTTCATTCCTTTTTTTGGGTAACCATATGGTGCAAAAGTGGTTTTCAATCGAATTATAGCATTTTACGATCATTAGGTAGGTGAATCTATGCTTTATTATTATTGGATTATTTTGTTGTGCTTGATGTGCTTTTATATGTGTTTTATGAAGTGTTTTAATGGTGATAAATACGTATTCAAATGGTTTTGAGATAAATATGTGTTGAAAGATGATTTTACATATTAAATTGGTTAGGTTTCATGAGTTTCTTCTTTTTTTATGATCATTCTACATGAATTTTTTTAGTGGTGAGAATCATTATTTCAAATAGGTTTGGTGTGAATTTAGATTTAAAAGAGGTTTTTTCTTATGAAAAATGTTGCCTTTCCATGAAAGCCCATATTGATTGGATTTTTTAATTGATACGGGTTATCTATGTGACATGGAAAATGGAATTTCAGAAAAATTAAATACTAAGTGAATAGATTGATGGACTAAGACTAGTATACTCGTCCGATATATGGAGATATAGCCATGTTTGTTTTTTAGGATTTACAATACAACACTAACTAAAATATTATGATTATTGGAGACCACATGAACGTTTTTTTAATTCCTATAGAGTGGATATTTAATTATTGGTCCTGGTTTTTATACCATATCATCGAGAAACATGTTTCATAGGGTACCACTATTTCTATTTCCTTTAGGTATTACCCATGACGCTTTAGTGATGATGTGATTGCTGGTGAAATAAGGAGTACTCTTCTTTAATATTGATTTCAATGATTAATTTCCATGAATTTTTTCCCAGAATTTTTTTTGTTAAAAATATATCGAATAGATTTCAGAAAATATTCATGTTTAATTTTCATATAATGATTCAGCATGTAATCAATTTTGGTGATATCCTACTAGGCATTGGCTCACGCCCTACCTTCGCCCATGGGTGTATGTAGTCCTTATTGTGTTTGTTCCAAGTAAAAAAATGTTTCACAACCGTGGTGAAGGTGGTAATGGTTGTTAGTGTTCCTATTCATTCTAGTGTTGGTGGAGGTTGTGTGAGGGTGGTGAACAACATATTGAATGTAGGTTTAGTTGTGTGGTAGGAACCCCTTCCCTTTTTTGTATTTTGTATTTGGATATTGTTTGAAAATGTTTACGTTTTAATATATGTAATTACTTTGGATATTGAGATCGATCGTCTTATGATTTAATATTCATATTAATTGTTTTTGGCAATTTATCATGGGTGAAATCATAAAAAAAATTACTGAAATGTTAATACCCACTCACTGTTTAACATCATATAGTCATCAAGAATTCACATTGAGCTATGTCATGGGGTGGGTCATGTGTTAGGTCAGAGAGAACAAATAGCTAGTTCATGAAAAAATGGTATCAAAGGTTGATTATCCGTTTATTTGGGTCATTATATATTGGAGAGTCTGGATTGATAAGAGAAAATACTATCCGGTCATAAGGATTTAGAAATTAGTGGGGTTCTTTGACAACAATCATCATTGTTGGCCGTGGGACACCATGGGATGTTGGGATTGGGGTTGACTTTAACTATGGGTTAGATTAAAGTGTTTTAGACTGTTCATGCACAAAGAGAAAAAGATAAGTGTATTGGTGAGTTTTTATAGATATAATTTAATATTGATTTATCAAAGTTTTTTTATTTTGTTTTTGATGATGAAATTATTTTGAATGTTCTGTTGATAGTTTTTTCCTCCAATTTATTGAATTTTGCATAATTATTCCTTGGTAAAGAAATCATATGTATCCATATGAAGTGGTCTGAGAGGGTTCTACATCACCCATTGATTATAGGCTAGTGGACATTGTGGTTTGTAACATACAATCATTGGGTCCAGGAGATGGATTTTTTATACACAGGTTGGGAAAAATGAACTCGATCGTAGAGATGACAAGGGTCCAGAGTTCCTTAAGAACATGCCTCTTTCCTTTAACTATGGAATGGAACCCCTGGATTCTATTAATTGGATTGAGAAATTCAAAATACTTCTAAGGATTATTGACACAGTTGAGCCATTAAATATGAAATATTTTCCCTTCTTGTTGGAATTACCCGGTCAGAGGTGGTGGGAATTAGTTTTTAAGCTGGGATGGATAAGAATATGGGTTAAAAAGTACATAATGGTCATATTCAATGACAATTATTTCCCTAAAACCATGCCATCACCTAGAATAGAGTGTTCATTGAATTACAAAATAGGTATCAGACAAATTTTTGAGTTTTCCAGCTTCTCCAATCAGTTTGTTCCATTTTCATTCGAAATGGTATCCAATGAGATATTGAAGGATAAAAATTTTGAAATGTGGTTATATTCTCAAATCCAATACCATCACTTCTTGTTCATGTAAATGATGTATACTAACCATGGATTATCCTTCTTTGGTGGTTGATATCGATAAGGGTGGAGTGTCTTGTATTTATTGTTGAATCTCAAGTAGTGGTATAGGGATGTGGTTGATCTTTTTCATAGAAGGGGTAGTGAAAAGGGAAATTGAAGAGTGGAGTTGATAGTTAATGTCATCATTCCGAACAATATGTGTTTGCGACTTCATATTCTTGGTCCATAATGGGTCATTAAAGTGGAAATTTTCGGAACATGGGTTCATTGTGTCTAGATACATGTAAGAACACAGTTTTTTATAGAAGACTTTGAAATATTCTGGATGTTATTCCAGTGCAGTGCCTTCAGACGGCTGGCGATTTAGAGCCTGGTGTAGCTGGAATTAAATTTTTAGTGCATTCGCACTGGCCATCCCAAATAAAAGAAATAACTCCTAATCAGTATCTCATGTGGGAAATATATGGGCACCGTTGAGTCCAGATCATGCCGCTTACCCTAGGAGGGTTGTAATTTTCACGAGCGTGGGCCTTCTGTGAAAAATGTCACCATCGGAGTTTTCATAATTTAGTGGCCATGAGCATTAAGTTTTATAAATTTTGAATTGTGGCTTGGATTAAAATTCTCAGACTGTTGTTGCTCTATGAACATGGAATTTACCATAGGAGATGCTAAATCCCTACCCCGACGAAAGTTCGGGTACATGCCGATGGGTGGGTGGTTAAGTGTGTTTTTCTATTTAAACACACAATCCACTCTCTTCACCTCCCCTTGGTTGTTATTACCAAGCGCAAGATCTCCCAACAAGGATCCACCTTCAATATTCTCCTCTCTAGAAAGCGGTGGCCATCCAGATGATCATTGGTGAAGGGTTGGGGTAATCCCAATGAGGTATGATCGTGCATTAAAATTTTTAATCACCACAATCTCCTTCAAATGCCATTTCTTGCATCGATTTCTGTTGTATTGCCGGGCGAAGGTCATTTTTGATTATATATCAATCCGAGCTTTCCAAAAATCCTTTAGGATCAATAATCTGTGTCATGGGGCGTTCGAGGTGGCCGTGGGATGTTTTCCGGCAAAATTTGTGTTTTTCTAATGGTCCGACGAGCGACGGTGGCGGCGCGGTGTTCACAGGCAGCTGCTGGGTCCCTGGGCGAAAGTGGGCTCAGGCGGAGGCGCGGTCTCAGGTGGTGGAGCGGGCTCATGTGGCAGTGTGGGCTCAAGCGGAGGCGGGATCCGCCCAGGAGGCGCGGCCGGATGAAGCCACCGGTGCGGGGCGCAACTGGGAGTTACGGCACGCGACCCCAAGCGGGACCGAGACCCACCCACGGCGGGTCTTACCGTAGAAAGATGACCGACCATGAGGGCTGGTCTATGGGTGGACCGCGGGTCTACGCCATTCCGTGTGGCTGAACCGCATGTCGACAATGCGAGTCGGGCCAGTCGGCGCGGGCCGGCCCAGGCCGGTCCAGCCCAAGGGGGTTCGTCCGCTCTGTATTCGGACACCTGTAACTCTCGCTACATGTATCCTTATTGGGTGTTGTCTGCTACAGTGCACTCCTCGATTCAAGAAGATGCATTTGAGATTGTCTCTGGGATTTTAATACCCGAGATGGGGGACTCAGTGGTGTGACACACCCATTAAGTGGATTGGCGTTTTTTCCGGGGGTTCTTGTTTTGGATGGCGTGGATGCATCCGGTGTCCGATTTGAGTGCTATCAGCAGCATTGGGACCTTGGCGCCGAGATGGAGTTTTCCAAAGTGGTTTTAGGCATTGAAACCAGAGTTGATGCATGGGCCCCATGACCCGTATTTTATGTTGTGAGATGCGTTTAGCAGCATTTTCATCGGACGTCCGTTCGGGGCATGCGGGCAGTCGATTCTTGGTGTTTTTTCGAGGGCATTGCAATGGCTCAATACACCCACCTTAATTCCATATGGTGGTTTGGGCCCCATGAGGGACGTTTTAGGTGTTGGGAGTGATTTCTATCATTATCACTGGTTTCCCATTTTGGACAACTGATTAGTCAATCTTGTGTACTTTTCTGAGAGTATTGCAATGGTGTGATCTGTTGGTTGTATTTTAGGACCATGATGCAGGTCCCATGTAGCACCGCTTGTGTGCGGTGTGGAGAAACAAATCCCCTTCTCCTGAAATCCATTCCATGAAAGTATGAAGTCAATTTGGCGTGTTTTACCGAGGGCATCACAGTGGTGCGATGCGCCCGACTATTTTCAGGACACAGGCTGGGGATCACAGGACACCATTCGGGTGTAAAACGGTGTTGGATGACTTTTTTTTGATATTCATTTGAGGAGAGTATATAGTCTACCTCGCGTGTTTTTTTTGTGAGGATCACAACGACACGATCCATTTTGATGTAATTAGACTAATTCGAGATCTCATTAAACTTGGAAGCATGAAATGTGCACCTATGGTGGTTCTTCCTGCGGTGTTTATAGTGAACCCTTGGTCTGTGATTGTGAGCACTCCTATCAGAGTGATGTAAATGTTTGAATAGGTGTGGTAGGCCAAGCTATGGTCGTGGTGGAAGAAAGTAGGAGAACATACGTTTTCTCCCTTTTTTCATTAACATTGGACAACGTGTGCACAATAGCCTTTGTGCTGGGAATGTGGTATACTCTAGGAGTATACAGGTATGCTGGGAGGTATATTTTATTGTAGTTATACCCAAAAAAGTTTGTGTTCATGTTTTGGAGATTATATAGGACCACACGCCGTGTGGGCCCCTTGTGCCCGTCGTGTTATGCTTTACGTACCTTTGTTCTCTCGTGGGGTATAGGCTCCCTCTACTCATGATGGTTTAGACCAGCAGGGTTGAGTGGTTTCCCCTAGTTATGTTCTTGATTGTGTGATCGGTAGAGTTGGTTGGGTTCCCCTTTTTCCTTTTTCAGTGTTGTCTTTCAGTATCACGTCCCTTCATGTTTCGTTGAAGAGTTTTTAAGGTTTCGGGGATACCAATACTCTACATGGGCATTGATCCTCTACCTAGGAGGTTGTTTCCAGTAGGATGTGGAGCCTAGTGAGCCCTAGGCACAGACTCCCTAGCCGAGTATCGGGATCATATCCTCCTTCTACGACCTACCATGACGTGTTACCCTATGTAGAGCTCTAGGTATCGATGTGCCCCAAACTACATGGTCGGTTAATCTCTACTAGGTGAATTGTTCTGGAGTTGGGTGGTTGCGGGATACCCACTCCCTGTTCTGTTGGTCAGTGTTTTACTATCCAGTAGGGATGGCCAGAGCACATCCAGGTTTACCCTCCAGCAGAGTTGGGTAGTGGGTTGCTCATCGACTTCTTAGGGTTTAACCTCCAGCATAGACTGGGATGTGGGTTACCTGATGACCCCTTAGGGTTTACCCTCCAGCAGAGACTGGGAAGTGGGTTACCCAACGACCTCTTAGGGTTTACCCTCCAGTAGAGACTGGTCAGTGGGTTACCCGACGACCACTTAGGGTTTACCCTCCACCAGAGACTGGGCAGCAGGATACCTAATGACCTCATAGGGTTTACCCTCCAGTAGAGACTGACCAGTGGGTTACCCGACGACCTCTTAGGGTTTACCCTCCAGCGGGGCTGGGTAGTGGGTTACCTGATGACTTTGTTCAAACTATGTCCTTTCTATAAAGCTAGTCAGTGGCATTTCTTCATGACAACCAGATCGGGACCCTTGGTTGCACGAGTCAGTGATGTGTCAAATTTGTCTTTTAGAAGACCACTCGATTATGTGATATTTACAAGGTGTGCTTTGACATTCCCATGAACTCTCAAGTATGAGGGGATCTTTCCACACCACGTCTCATCCTTGAGACACAACCTAAAACTGTGCAGGAAATAGTTCAGCCCAAAGTGAATGGTGTCAATGTGCTTTGATTTGTGCCCCATTTCTTGCAGTTCGGGGCAGACGTGAAGGATGCTGGGCCTCGATGGTGTTAACTTCTGGGACTGTTGTCTACTCATTTTTCATGGGCCAAGCTATGGGATTTAGATCCCCTTATGATCTTTTTCGGGTTACTTGATTGAGAATAGGTATATGTATATACCTTTTTCCATTACCCACTCCTTGGGTTTGGTTACTCTCCTTCCGGGAGAGGTGAAGACATGTGAGGTATGCCACATGTTTTCCACGTATAGCTTCTCCTAGTTGGATGAGTCTACTCTCCTACTATAGGTAGCAATGACTTTACAATAAGTTCTTCTTCTCACTGATTCTAGCTCCTGGTGTTTAGCCGAGTGTACTTATTTCCTCTTGTTTTGTTTTGATTTTACTCTACTGCACTCTCTGTTGTACTTCTTTATTGTTCCATGTTCGATCTACTTCTCACCTATTCATTACCTCCTATGTTGCTCCCTTGTGCCTTCGGGGAATCCTCCTGAGTATTTTTATACTCACCCCTTCTTGGGATTTGCCCGCACATGGTGTGCCCTTGTAGACAACTGATTGGTTGGTCGTGACTATATAGGAGCATTTGAGTTCGGTAGCACATACCACGTGAGGTGTCGTAGTCGAGTTCCAGGTGTGGGACTCTCCAAGTTGTTTACTTTTGTTTACTTATTTCCAGGTTGTGGCACATTTTTGGTTGGGTTCCGTGTGTGTGTACATGTACTCTGGCAAAGGCCTCCCCGAGTTGTTAATCCTTCTACGCTTGTCTCTAGCCCCTGGCCTATGGAGGCGGGATTGGGGTAGTTGTGGTTCGAGACCAGGTAGGGTCGAGTAATGAAAAAGTGGTATCAGATTTGGTTCATTCCATGGGATGTTGTTGGAAGTCCCTAAAAAGTAATTGGTTGGGATCTATGGCAACCATGTCAACATGTCTCGAGAGCGAATCATAAGCAAGGGAGTCTAGTGACGTTGTGGTGACCGATGTACACCTTCACGAGGACCCTGATAATCCATTTGTCGACTTGGCATGCTGAGACACTCGTTTCAGGGAAATTGGTTTTTGCATCACATAGGATTGAGTCTTGACTGTCCTTCATGAGTCATCTCCCCATTGTTGTTACTATTATATATATATATATATATATTCTCATCTAATCGTAGCACTCCTTGATAATATTCTAGATGTCTCCGCGAAGACAGCTAGCCAGGATACCAGCTTTGATTCATGAGGATGACCCTGTGAACGACGATGCCTCAGTCTTGGACCCATCATGCGAGTCCATTTCTCTGGGTGGTCGGGTAGAAGCACCCCCACCTGATGAGCAGCAGACAACTCTATAAGTGCAGACAGATCTTGAGCGTAGGTTGAGCATGCTATATGAGTTCCAGCGACAGAGACCGCTAAGGTTTAGTGGTGAGCTAGACCCTCAAGCAGTAGAGGATTGTCTTGAGATAATGGTGTGCCTCTTTAGGCTTGTGCAGTCACCAACAGATCAGAGGGTGGCTTTGACAGCCAACCTTTTCCATGGAGCACCTAGGTGTTGATGGAGTTTGGTGACTCAGTTACTTGATGAGTCATCACTTTTGCGGGACAAATTTCAGCTATTGTTTCATGAGGAGTTTTACCCCTCCTTCTTAAGCTCCATTTTGATCTAGGAGCTCTTGCAATTTTAGCATGGATAGATGACAATGACTGAGTATGCAACTAGTTTCACAGACCGGACATGTTTTTACCTGGACATTGTCCATGATGACAAATTCCGAGAACAGATGTTCAAGCAGGGTCTCTGCAGAGAGATTCATACTATCATCATACCCATTTACATTCCCAATTATTCTAAGGTACTAGAGCAGGCACTGGTGACAGAGAGCTTCCAGTCACGCTCTATAGTTAGTCGTGGCAGTAGGCATGATGGAGCTGATATGTCTGTTGTAGCTAATGGGTGTCTGGTGACAGAACCTCAATGTAGGTAGATTTATGATAACCGAACTCATGGGTGTGGCTATACACCACTGTGGAACCGAAGGGAACCAGGGAAGCCTTGAGAGCATTAGTGCTATGCTAGAGATGGGAAATATCACTTGGCACGACACTACCCGACCAGGTATGTTGTGATCTTTGGGTAGGCAGTGGGTGCACCACCATGACAGAGGCCACGCCGCGATCAAAGTAGTCCCCAAAGAGGTGGTACTAGCAAAGGAGCGGGATGAGATGGTATTGGGTGATGAATTTACAGGGTCTTCCCATCACCACTAGGCGGTCCACATCAGGCTCTGGGAGATGACAGTTGGATCCACAGACTACCTCGAGCTTTGGATGTCTACAATCCTATAGATCATGGGATGATAAGAGTTATGCCATAGGACTCTTCTACATTTTTGTAGTATAATTGTTAGACTCTGTGTGGGAAATGATTTTTCTCCTTACTCCTTACATGAGATGTTACCTGGGTGATGCAGGGCACTGGTTTAACCATGTGTTAGTATAAAAGAAGGTGTGGATCCTTTCTCTTTAGTCGATGGTGGAAACACCTTCACCTTTCGAGCATGTAAGAGATTCTTGGTTGTGGGACATCAACTGTGAAATATTGTGTGACCAGATATCCTTGGGTGTTTCAACAATAAGATATTTTGAAGGAGGGAATCACTGGGATTTTTCCCAGGTCCAAATGCTGATTCCAGTCATAGTGTGCGAGGTAGAGGTACGACCGAGGACGTGAGATACCCCCGAGGTTCTTTGGGTCATTTTAGACTGTGCAATGGTATGGCGAGGTCCCCACCACCTTTCCCTAAACCCAAATTATGGTTTGGGTGCATGATATCTCCCATGTGACTTACCTGAGGAGATGTGTGCATGCTCTTATGCACATCAACGGCGAGGGAAGACCCCACAAGAAACAGGCCAAATCCTTTGGACCATGTGCGGTGATGAAAAAATGTGCAAGAGTACTTCTGGGTATGGGAGATCCGGGCATGGGCTTAGTACCCTGAGTTTTTTACCGAGTTTTTCTTTTCAAGAAATAAATATTGAGGATGTAATGATGTAAGAACCCTATTTTTGTTATAAAAGATATTGGAATATTCTTGATGTTATGCCAGAGTAGCGCCTTCAGATGGCGTGTGATTCCGAGTCCCGGTGTGGTCAGAATTAAATTTTTAGTGCTTTCACACTGGGCATGCCAAATAAATGAAATAACACCCAAACAGTATCTCATACGGGAAAACTAAGGGCACCTTTGAGTCCAGAGCGTGCCGCTTACCCTAGGAGGTGTGTAATTTTCACGGGTGTGGGCCTTCTGTGAATAATGTCTCCAAGAGAGTTATCGTAATTTAGCAAACTCATGAATTAAATTTTAAAACTCTTAAATGGAGGCTCACATTAAAATTAAGAGACTACCGTTGCACACATAATTTGGATTTTACCCTAGGTTCAGCATAATCCCGACCCCGGCGAAAGTTTGGGTACGAACCGACAGGTGGGTGGTTAAGTGTATTTTTTTAATTTATAAAAATC
Organism: Viscum album; assembly: GCA_963277665.1. Classification (NCBI taxonomy): domain Eukaryota; kingdom Viridiplantae; phylum Streptophyta; class Magnoliopsida; order Santalales; family Viscaceae; genus Viscum; species Viscum album. The sequence continues at coordinate 194,206,236 of OY728121.1, read as the reverse complement.
ATCCACACTATTCCCATCACATTGGTTGTTCATCCTTGGTTCAAGATCTCCCAACAAGGATACACCTTCATGATCCTCCTCTTCATTATGACGCGATAGTACAACGGATAATCGGTGAAGCGTCGGGCTATGCTCTGCGATGTAGGCTCATGCATTTAAATTTTTAATACATGATACCCATTTCAAATGCCATTACATGCATCAATTTGATGTCAAATTGCTGGGATAAGGTCCTTTTTTAATAAATCATGATCTGATCTTTCCAACGATCCTTTTGGATCAAAATTCCGAGTCCCGGGCATCCGAGGTGGCCCCGGGATGTTTTTTGGCCAAATCTGTTTTTTTTCTTGTTGCCCGACGAGCAACAATAGTGGTGTGATGTTCCTAGGAGGCAACGACATCCCCGGGCAGTGAATGGCTCAGGTGGATGCATGGGATCAGGTGCTGGTGTGGGCTCAGGTGGCGGCGTGTGCTCTGTCGGAGGCGGCGGTCACCCAGGCGGTGTGGCGGGCTGAAGCCACCAGTGTAGGGTGCGATCGAGGGTCGCGTTGCGCGACCCCAAGAGGGACAGAGACCCACCCTTGGCAGATCATCACACCAAAATATTATAGGCCATGAAATCAGGTCTGTGGGTGGACCGTGGGTCAGTGCCAGGATACGCGGCTAAACCACGGACTGGCGGGGGCCGGCCCAAACCGGGTGGACAAGCAGTCCAGGCCGGTCCAACCCAAAGGGGTCGTCCCCTCTGAATTCGGACACTCGTAACTTTCTCTACATGTGTCCATTTGGACACGTGATTAGTCAATATTGTGTACTTTTCTGAGAGGATCTCAATGGCGTGATCTGTTTGATGTGTTTTAGGACCGTGATGTGGGTCCCACGTAGCACCGCTCATGTGCGGTGCGGTGAAATGCATCATCTTCTCTGGACATTCGTTCCATTCATGTAAGCAGACAATTTGACATATATTCACGAGGGAATCACAGTGGTGCGATGTGCCCGACTGTTTTCGGGACCGAGGCTCGGGACCATAGGATGTCGTTTGGGCATAAAGCGTTGTTGGATGAATTTTTTGTTAGATGATTGTTTAGGACGAGTACGTGGTCTATCTCACGTGTTTTTCTGCTAGGATTATAGTGGCAATATCCATTTGGATGTGAGGAGACTCATTCGAGATCTCATTAAACGTGGGAGCATGAAAAGTGAACTTGTGGTGGTTCTTCATGCGGTGTTTGCAGAGAACCCTTGGCATGTGATTGTGAGCAGTCCTATTATTATGAATTAAATGTATAAAGATGTGTGGTTGGTCATGATAGGGCCATGGTGGAAGCAAGTTGGAGAACATAAATTTTCACCCTTTTTGCGTTTACGTTGAACATCATGTGCACGATAGCCTTTGGGTTTCGATTTTGTTATACTCTGGGAGTATACGAGTATGCTGGGAGTTACATTTTTTTTAGTTGTAGCCAGGAAAATTCGTGTTCGTGGTTTGGAGATGAGATAGGTCCACATGTTGTGTGGTACCCTTGTGTGTGTTGTGTTCTACTTTACGTACCTTTGATCCCTTGCGATGTAGAGCATCCCTCTATTCACGTTGGTTTAGACCAGTAGGATTGAGTGGTTTCCCCTAGTTCTATTCTCGATAGTGTGATCGACATAGTTGGTTGGGTTTCACCTTTTCATTTAGCCATGTGGTCTTTTAGTATAACATCACTTCATGTTCCTTAGTAGTGTTTATAAGGATTCAGTGTGACCAATACTCTACGCAGGAACCGATCCTCTACATAAGAGGTTGTTTCTAGTAGGGTGAACAGCCCAGTGAGCCCTTGGTGCAGACTCCCAAGCCATGTATCGAGATCATATCCTCATTTTTCAATCTAGAGTGGCGTGTTTCCCTAGGCAAAGCTCTAGGTATCAGCCTGACCCACACTACATGGGAGCTGAACCTCTACTAGTAGAATTGATCTGGAGTTGGGTGGTTTCACGATACCCACTACGGGTTCTGTTAGCTGGTGTTGTACCATCATGTAGGGATAACTATAGCAGTTCCAGGTTTACCCTCTAGTGGGGCAGGGTAGTGGGTTTCTCATCGACTTCTTAGGGATTACTCTCCAGCAGAGACCTGGTAGTGGGTTACCTGAGTACCCCTTAGGGTTTACCCTCCAATAAAGACTAGGCAGTGGGTTACCCGAAGACCCCTTAGGGTTTACCCACCAGCAGAGACTGAGCATGGTTTACTCGACGACCCCTTAGGGTTTACCCTTCCAGTAGAGGCTGGGCAGTGAGTTACCAGATGACCTCATATGTTTTACCCTCCATCAGAGACTAGGTAGTGGTTTACCCAATGACATCTTAGGGTTTACCCTCCAGTAGAGACTAGGCAGTTGGTTACCCGACGAACTCTTAGGGTTTACACTCCAGTAGGGCTAGGTAGTGGGTTAACTGATGACTTCTTTCAGACTCAGCCTTTTCTATTAGTATAGTTAGTGGATTTTTTACAGGACTACCGGAGTGGGACCCATGTATGTATGGATGAGTGATGTGACAACTTTGAATTTGAGAAGACCACTTGACTGTGTGACAACGACAAGCTGTGCTTTGACTTTCCCCAGAACTCTCAAGTACGAGGGGTGCGTTCCCCACCAAGATGCATCCTTGAGATGCGAAATAAATCCATTCGGGTGAGTCAGTGCCACCCAAAGAGGATAGTGTCATGGTGCGGTGATTTGAGAACCTTTCCATGCAGTTCGGTGCAGACGTGCAGGATGCTGGGCATCGATGGTGTTTACTTCTGGGACTGTTGGATACTCATTTTTCTTGGGTTGTGCTACTGGATGGAGATCCCCATATGATCTTTTTTGGGTTTCTTGATTGAGAATATAGATATGTATATACCTTGTTCCAGTACCCACTCCATTGGTTTTGTTACTCTCCTTCCAGGAGAGCCAAGACGCGCAGGGTATGCCATGTGATTTCTGTGTCTATCTTCTTGTGGTTAGACGAATCTACTGACCTACTATATCTAGAGAAGACTCGATGAGAAGTTCATATTCTCACCGAATCTAGATCCTTGTGTTGGACGAGTCTACTTCCTTCCTCTTTTTGGGATGATCTATTACTCTACTGCACTCTCTGTTGTACTTCATTATGGTTCCTTGTTCGATCTACTGCTCACCTATTCAGTAACACCTTTGTTTCTCCCTCAATCCTTCAGGGCATCCTACTGAGTATTTTTATACTCACCCCTAATTGGGAATTGCTCACACTTGGTGCGACATTGCAGAGGACATACTGGATGGTCGTGACTACAGAGGAGCTTAGGAGTTTGGGAGGTTAGACCGCATGCGGTGGTCATAGTCAGGTTGCAGGTGTGGGACTCTCCCAGCTATTTAATTTTGATTACATATTGCCGAGTTGTGGAAAATTTTTGGTTGGGATGTGTGTGTCTGTGTGTGTGTGTGTGTGTAGGTACTTCAGCAAAGGCCTCCTCGAGTTGTTTAGACTTTGGCGCTTGTCGCCAGCCCCTGGCCTATGGAGGCGGGCTTGGGGTAGTTGCGGCTCGAGCCAGGGCATGGTCAGGTCATGGAAATACACATACACATTTCCATCATTGTAGAAATATCGGAAACATGTAGCGTTATTGAATATCCACAGATCAATATTAGAGTGGAGAATCATCTGAAGCCACTTTGTGGGATGTCTGTATAGATAGTTCTTTTCATGATATTGGGTTCTTGTTTTGGTGGTTGCGGTAGCCGTGATGGATCTTATTCTAGATAGTGTCTATATAAGGATGATCCAAGGGACAATAGTATTTTACTAGGTCATGTAGATATGAGGCACCATCATGGATGATATTAGGAACTCATATAATAAGATGCATGAACTCTTATAGTTCACTCTATGATTCTCATTTCATCATTTATATATGTTTCTCTTTTTTATAATGGTTACGTATTCTATGTTATTTCTACCCAAATTGTAAATTTAATGAAATTACCAACTAAGATCATGAAATAGGAGATTGAATTATTGACTCCAATAGGTATGAATAAAGTGTACCATTTCAATTATCCATATTCTGGACTCACAATGTTAGGGGTCTAGTGGGAATGGAATTTTTTGGAACTAAAAGTAGACCTCATTGACATGATCCTTAATGTTGATTGTATGGGGAATTTAAAGGAACACATAGATTGAAATTAGTGTAGAGATAGTTTTATAGGACAAGATGGGAGTTCCCATGTTTTTTGGGTGACATGGAACCTTGATCATTTCATTAGGGACATCCCCTTAATGGGTTTGGTAGAATTTCTTTCTATATATCATCAGTCATGGTCAAGGATGATGACACAATAATTAATAATGGATTTACACTTTTTTTAATTGGTGTAATGGCCAAAACTTTTAAAATGATATTTTTTTTCTTGAATAAATAATGATACATATTATATAATATTATAAATGTTAAAATAATTGGATGAAAATAAATTCTATACATTTAATAATGATAAATACATTTTAAATCTATGAAAGAAATTAAAATTCATAACAGTACATGCATAAAAATAATATAAAATAGAATTACTAAAATGAGAAAATATGGATCACACCAATGTTCTAGAATCCAATCTCCAATTGAAAAATTTATATTAATGTAAACAAATATTAGTTAACAAATAAAAATCATATTAAATAAAAACAAAACCATTGGTATAGATTGTGGTTAATTTGAATGAGTGGCTGAAGAGGTATATATATTCTATATAGGGAAATTTGACCATTGGTATCTAGACATTATATGATTGTTGGTAAAATATGACTTTTAATCATAATTACCATTTGGAAAAATAAACTCGGATGATAATTTGACAATTATAGTTAGTTTTTTAGTAATAATGAAAAAAGATAAATTATATATAATGGAGAATCAATGGCCCCAACTAGTAGAGTCTTGTAATTTGAAGGAAATTATCCTGACCATTGGAGTGAGGTAGAATCAATGTGGTAACCCATTGACCAAACACATTATGATCATCAACAAGTAATGATTTAACTAAATTTCATTAATTATATGTTCATGTTAGAGGAGATTACACATCGGTCAATGTTATCTAGGCTGCCCAACGAAATAATTGTAATTGTAAACCTAACCCTTAAATAATACGTAGGGTTAATGTGGGTTTAAGCGTCAAGGAATTAGTTATTTAATGTGTATTATACATTATATAAATAAATCTTTTATTACATTAATTCCATTTATGAATATATTTTTTTAATAAAATTAATTTTCAAATGATCTGAATTTGATAAATTGATTTTTGGATTCAAATAAATATTAATTTCATTTTTATATAATATATATATAATTTTATAATAATCTAATGTATTTTATATAATATTTACTTTATACAATAGTATTTTGAACCAATATATACTATATATAATTGATATAATAATTTTATAATGTCACATGAAAAATTTTATATGTATAAGAAATGTTATGTTTCCTAAAAATATATATTTATAAATAAATGATGAATTTTATATTTAAAAGTAAAACTTATTTATATTGGGAATTATTATGCAAAAAAAAATATCATTGATATCATTAGATAAAAACATGAATGGGTTAAATTTATCAGAATTATCTAATATATTTTTTTATTAATAGAAAAAATAATGTTTTGGGTTTTATGTAAATTTTATGATCTTATATATAGTTGATAATGCTTGTCAAAAAAATATATTTTATTTTAATATATTTAACTCAATTTATAAAAATAAATTTGAATTACCGATGAATGTAATGGATAATTTATATTTTTTAAAACATTAAATTGTGACGTCATTATATTTACTTGTTAAAAGATGTATTAAAAATTGGGTGAAGATAAGGTAGACTAAAACATCATAAAATATATCTAAATATTCTAAAACCATTTGATAAAACCATGGTTGTTCGAATGCTTGTTCAATTTCTATAACCTATAATTCCAAGACATATATTTTGATATTATTTTAAAAATTATGCCCATTCTCCTATAAATACCAAAAAATTTAAGCATTCCTCTACACACACCATCCATAATAAAATAGTTTTTGGGGACATTTCCACCAATGGAGTCACCCAATGTTCATTTCCATCCCCTAATGTTCCAAACTCAACATTTATGATCAACTATATAAGATATATGAAAATATTCACTTCCGTTTTCAATTCAAGTATCCTTTTGTAGTATGTATTGTGAATTGAAGACACTGTTCATTTTCCCGCATTCTATTTTTCAATTTTAAAAATGATAATACATTAGTAATTATTTACACTTATCACATATCATTTCCATGTTTTTTAAAACCATATCTTATAATCATCATGGTGTCTAAATTACTTCTCATGTGTCCCACTTTTACATGAGAAATTATCTTTCAATTTGTTTTTGAAAACCCAATCCTTTTTTATTTTAAATGATAGATATAAATATATAAGAAAAAATATTTATATGGGGATTTACATATATGAAATCCCCATTTCCTATAATGGTGTAAAATTAAACAATGAGCATTTATTTATGATATTTTAAATACCATGATTTTGATAATAAACATGATATTTATTATCCATTGGAAATTATTAAAGGATTTATTATGATATATACGGGTCATATTTAGTAAATAATTATGTAGGTTAAACCTTTATAGAGATACAATGCATTTATTGATGTATTTAATCTTTTTAGATGTCATGTTTTCTGATTCCTTGGTCAATAACCTTAGTAAAAACATTTACGGCATAATGGTGATAAACATTAGGGAAATTATTACGAATATCTCATTTAAATGTTGTATCTTCATTAGAATGTAATGATTTAATCTATTATTAGTTCTCATCTTAAATCCTTATTATTAGGCCTCATGATCATATTAATATGTCTCATGATCACATTTTGTTGTCTATGTTTATTATTCCCTTAGAGGGATTTATGGTGAACAGTTTCCTTTGATTATGTCACTTGGGTATGAGATGAAATAATAGTATCATATAGTGAACCCATTATTATGTATTCAATTATGATTTTATAAGAAATATTTATTTATTCATGTATTATGTATCTTATTTCTAATAACCTAAACTCTAGAAGATCCTTTTTTGTTCCACGTCAAGAGAAGTAATGTAATACAAGCGTGGAATGCAATGGTTGGTATCAAAAGATGAATTTGTTGTTTGTGTACATTATCACATTAAATCATTTATATGAACCCTATGGACCTATATAAATATAATAAACCGTCATTTTATTTTGTTAAGTATTTAGTAAGTGTTTTTTGAGTAAGAAACTAGTCCGGATAAGAATAAGTTGATGTGGCTTTAGAATATATGTATATAGGTGTAACACCCAATAAAAACTCATTGGTCTAGACTCCATCGGGAATTGGTACTTGAAATGGTGATTTTCTTCACACCATCCTCGAGATTCCCATATGTTATTTTTGTTTAATAAAAAATTTAATATGAACCATTATGATGGATATATGTAAAATGTAATTGTTTTTTGAGGAGACTAATATAATATTTATGAAATTTTTTTACGGAAATAGTCCCATTAGAATTAAAAATTTACAAAAATAAAAATTTCTCTCACATTGGATGATTTATTTTTTGAAAAATGGAATTAAATTGAAGGAAACACATAAACGATTAGTACAATAGATGATGAAATGTCATCATTCCAATTGATGTTGGAATCGAAAAATTCATGAGGGTGATGAATCCACTAAATTGAGTTATGAAAAAAAACATGAATCATGTCAGGAGAATATATTCAACTCAAAGGTAACAAAATTCCATTTTGTCCATTATTATTCAGTGAAATCATTATTTTAGTGGATCCACTGACCTATTGATTTGATGATAATGGATAAAATCTATAGAAATTATTTTACATTCCTCTATTTACCAGACATAATGAAACACTCCCTTGTAGAATACCACATAGATGGATATGATGATTAGTGGTGGAAACAAATTAAAAAAAATGACAATAAGGGATACTAATTATATGGAGTGAGAATATTATAGGGGAATCTTTTACCATTAATATAAACCTTTTTCAATGTGATTTAAAATGGTTATGGAATTCCAGGACCTGATGTAGATGGAAAATTAATCACAGGGATGCTATGAGAGAAACATTACTAGACATTCTCATTAAACTTATAGAATAGTTATGGATCCCAAGGGAAAACATATATTATTATATGTATATATACCGCATGTACAAATGAATCTTAAAAATTGATTCGATGATTGATATGGGGATATATTTTCATGTTCTATGAATGATAAATTTGCGTTTGGAGCATCGAAATTTTCCCATATTTATAATGAATTTAATTGATCAATTGAACCAAAGTCCGGGAGGAACATTGATCGTAGAAGATGATTAAATAATGTGAAATATCCCACACACAAAAAATGAAGGAAGATTAATTCAAGTAACATATTTCAATGGAGTAGAAAGTGATACCAATATAGAAGAGTTGAGAATATAACCTCGAATTGTTGTAGTGAAGTGAATACTTACCATCTCAAAACTATGGAAATGGAATATGGTGTATGACATGGTATATTTTCAATGAATAATTTGAAGACATCATTGGAACATTTCCCCTCAGTTTCCAAATTTGTAGATAATGGTAGAAAAACACTTTCAACCATAGTATAGGCCAATGGATCATGGTATAACAGTTTATATCATAACTAATGACGTAGAGGTTTCAAATGATGTGGTTATAGGTACACACCTTTTTTATCCCAAAGCTAAAAAGTAGTTTGTCTTATTTTTTATACACACATTCATTTATTTCATCTATTATTTGAAGAATATATAATCAATGACTAAACATCATGAAGTAGATTTATATGTCAAAACTAATGATGATATTATCTTCGCATAGAAAATGTATAGAAACTCTTTTATGATCTCTGAGTAGTACAATGTCATCGTAAATATATTAGTCATTCATATGGTGGGACTCGTCACTATTCTTGGTATTGACCGGATCTCGAATTATAATGCTATGTTCGACCAATAAAATAGTAAATATAAATAGTCTTGAATGGATAACCTATAATAATTTTCAAAGGAGATATATCCCAACCTCATATTTGGTTATATGCTACTACCATTCCATTATTTATGTATATTATCAGTGAATATGGAGAAAGAAATGAATATATAAATATATAGAATGTTTGGATCATTCTGGAATACCTTGGTAGATTTCCAAAATATATACCTAGAACCCCCAGAATGATAGGTAGAGTTCCCTATTGAACTCATAGAAATATCCAAGGAAATGTTAAAGCACCCATATAAAATAGAAAATATAATGTTAGTGAAGTTTAATAAATGACATAAAGATATTTTAGGGAGTATATTTGTCATAAAAAATGTTTCTCCTTAGTAAGAACATGTTCTCTTTGTGATGAATAAATTTTGATTAATTCATATCTTCATTTATTTTAGAGAATATATAGAATCATTGTGAAGAACAAGTACCCACTGTGAAAAATTGTATATTTTTTTTAATAGATATGTGTTGGTCAATTATACAATATGATTTATGTCTTATCTGGATATAATCAATCGAGGGAAATGATAGAAGATATTTTAATGACTACCATTGGAAAAGGATATGGTTATTAAGAATTTTTTTAGGGACTTTAGCATGACTCATATTTCTGCAATATTTATGAATTTGATGAATATTGTCATTAAAGAATACATTATTAAATTTTTTGTAGTATATATAAATTATATTCATATATATTCCAATTTTCACTTGGAGGATTAGGATCATATAATCTTTACATTCAAAATATGTAGGAATTAGAATATTTTTGGAAAATTCAATAAAATATAATTATGGTTACAATAGGTAGCATTATTGGGGAAAATTGTTACCATCAAAGGATTATAAGTTGACATTGTGAAGATAATGTTTTTAGATGGGTAGAATTATCCCATAATAGTAAATAAGATTGTAGTTTCCTTGGTTTTCATTGATATTATTAGAGGCTTATAAAAAATTAATGACATTTTAATCAACAAAATAGCTTAACTCAAAAATGGACAAAGTTCATTTGGATAAAGGAGTATGTATAATTTTCCATGAGCTGAAGAAGATATTGTATATTGAATATATGTTAACTTTATCCTCATTTGGACACTGAATCATTATTTATAGTGATGAATCTCTAAATTACATGGGTAAATCCTCATATATAATGGAATGGTGATTTTATATGAATCATGATAGTAAAATCCTCATATTTAGAATTATCCTATGAAGGACCATGATTTAGCTGTAGTTATTTTTTATCTAAATATATAGACGCAAAATATTTATATGTTGAAATAAGATATATACACAATCCACAATTGCTAAGAAGTATATTTGACATCATAGAATTGAATATGTGACAAAGGAGGTGGTTGTAACATCTTATAGACTATTATTGTTCAATTAATAATCATTTTGGAAGAGAAAACAATATCACAAAAGCATTAATTTAGAAATAACATAATGGGATTATAGTGACATGTATTCAAAGAGTTACTTATATCAAGGACCTATTACAATTGGATATGGTAATAATATGCTAACAGGATTCATCAAACCTATGAAAAATGTTTTCATAACCATTATTTCTATATATAATCAATAAAAATGAAACATGGTATCCTATGTCACAAATGAATTAATACGAAGTGAAGAATGGGAAGCTTCCTGAGTTCAAAATTGATAAAGAAGATTTGTTGAAATTTTAAACCACTCTGTCTTTGGAATCTATACTAATGATAAAAAAGCATATGATGGGTGAAGATCATAGATCATAATTATCTATATACCCTATAAGAACTAAAATTTATGAAATCCTCTTTGATAATAATTGGTGGAATTATACAGAAAGGGATATTTAATACTTCACTACAGGGTGCATGGGGTTTTAGCAAGTGACTTCATAGTGATAGATTCCAAATGGTTCATTGGAACTGCCATCCATACCAAACAACTAAGTGGGAAATAATTACTATGGACCTCATCACTAGTCTCACAAATACTTCCAACAAAAAAATCAATATGGGTAATAGTGGATCTACTCCCCACGAATTCCCATTTCCACAATATTCAGGAATATTTATCTCCTTATGAACATGAAAATATATATATATATATATATAACGGATGTCATGAGTATACATGAGGAACCAAATTCTATAATTTCTTATTATGGTCCAAGTTTCACATCCATATTCAATATAATCATTCAACATTACTTGAATACTAAAATGAATTTTTTTTTCACCTGTCACCCCGAAAATGATTTACAGTTGGAATGGATTATTCATACACTTGAGAAAAATATGTGAACATGATAAATATAATATAATGTTCCATGGTATCAATAAATTCAATTATTTGAATGAAAATAAAAAAGAATCTTTCACCCAAGAATTCAAAATGATTCCATTGGTAATTTTATGGGGGATGATATTTATATATCCTTATTTATTGGAAAAGATGACGAGAGAAGACAAATGGGCCCGATATTTTGCAAGATATGACAAATTAGTTTCACTCCATCCAAAAAAATATAATTATTCTCTAATACAGAAGTGGAGCTAGGCTGACAACCATATATAGTAATTTAAGTTTGATATTTGAGACAAATTATTTATTTAGATATAACCAAGAAATAGATTTTTGTAGTTTGAAATTAATGGTATGATTATCCCTAATTACAATGGCCCCAATGATATCCTTGATTGAATATAAGAAGTGGACTTTCAACTACAACTTCCATTTAATCTATCTCAAGTTCATGTTGTATCTCATTTTTCACTCTTGAAGAATTAAAAAAATTATCCTAGACAGGTAATAAATTCAAAGGTGGTAAAACATGAAGACCTCTCTTTTGAAGACCAATCAAAATATATCATAGACCATAAATACATATTAATACAAAATAGTACTTCCATCACATGGAAAGCGTAATGGGGGAATCATGAAATTGATGATGTAAAGTGGGAACTAGAAGAGTTTTTGAGAAATAAGTAGCCTTTCCTATTTTCATCTTAAATAATGACTTTAAATTTAATGGAAGAAATTTTTTATGATGGTAAGATTGTAATCAACTATAAAATTTAAAGGATAATTGTTTCCCAATTTTTTTTTCATATTATTAAATTTTAAAAACACACTAAATAAACAGACATAAAAAATTTATATCATTAATAAATATCATTACAATATGCATCTATTAATCCAATTATAATTCAATACATTAAAATAAAAAATATAAAAAAAATAATAGAAATAATGGAAAAATATTAATCAAACCTCTATACTAGAATCCTCACTAGTTTGGGAATTCTATTAAAATGAAACAAATTATTAGAAAACTACACCACAACCTAAAAAATGAAATTATATCCAAAGGCAAAGATTATCATTAATTTTTATGAAATAACGTAATGTTATTTATAAGGAATAAAGTGAAATATAATGATTGGGATTAGAAAATTTTATGGACATTGGTAAAATATAACAATTGGTTATTATGACTATTAGAAATAATACACTTGGTTGACAATTTTTCAATTATATATTATGTTTATATGTAGTAACAAAAAAGGAAAATTGTTATAGAAATGAGTGCCAACGACCTCATCCATTAAAGTCATGTCATTTGATGTCCATTTGTCTGATAATTAAAGGCAGGTAGAGTAATCGGGGTTCACCATTGAATAATCCCAAGATGAGATTCAACTAGTATATCATGAATTAAATTTCCTATGGGATATGTTCATGTTATTGGAGATTACCACTCGACCGTTGTTAGTTGATCCACCCAATTAAAAAGTATCCACCCAAACCTCACAATAAGGGTGTATGTGGGTGAAATAAGGGGATATGTTTCTAGGAATTCGTTACATAATGTTTATATCACATTCTAAAATTTAATATTTATAGTCAATAAATTTTATCAATTATTTGTTTTTCTTAATAAAATATATGTGTATTTTAGATGAATTTGGTAAAATAATTTTTTAAAACAAATTAAACGTGATTGTATATTTCAATAAAATGTAAAAAATTTTAATATAAACTGAAGTGTTATAAATAAGATACATTTTAATGATATTTTATTAAAAATCACCCTCACCTAAATATAAATTATAAAATAAATTTATAATGCCTTGGGAAAATATTTATAAGTGTTATAAATTTGATTTTGTTGAGAAAAGAATCTATTTTTAATTAAATAAAAAAATTTATATTTAAATGTTAATATTATAATATTGAATAATTATTCTATGAAAATAAATATTATATTTTAAATCATTAAATAAAAAATATATTAAGATGATTTTATTAGAATGACTAAAATAAAATTCATTTAATTACTAGAAAGAATAATTTTTTGGGTTTGAGGTATATTTTATGACATCATATTTATGTAATTTGGATGTAATAACTAATTGAACACAATTAAAGTCCTAAAATATTATATTTTATTAATATTAACTAATTTAATGTATTTCAATTAATTTATTAAACTATATGTGAAATAATATAGTTAGAAAGTGAAAATTGAATCTCCTAAAACATTATTTTGTTGAATCATTTATTCTCGATGCAGAAGTATTATTTAAAAAATTTCTATATCATGTGAATTTTAATATCATAAAATGATAAAAAAAATTCATGAAAAATAGAATACCTTCCTGGATAATCCAATATTTTTTTCCCACATCATAGATTTCCCTGAATAATATTTTGAAATTATTAAAAAATTCCACCACTTCCCTTATAAATACACAACCATTTCATCATTCCACATCACTATCATCTATCCTTAATGAATTTAAGTAGGTTTTTCCTCCAAAGGAGTCCACCCAATTTTTATTCAAGCCCCCAAGGTTCCATCCTCATGATTTACAAATAAATCTACCAGGAAAGGAAAAATATTCAATTCTCTTTTCCATACATGTTCTATTTTTTGGTTTGTATTTTACATCTCAAAATATGTTCATTTTTAAAATTTTCATTATGTTTTTAATTTAAGAAGATTACTTATTTATGGCAGTACCTTTACCCATCTCATTTCCCCCTCTTCTAAAAATGTCTCTTATACCTGTCTGGCTGCTGACTATAATTATCAAATTTCCATCTTTTACCTGATAAATTATTATTTCCATTTTAATTTACTTAACTAACAACTTTTAATTAAAATAGATATTCTAAAATATAAATTACTTCATTATATGGGTATTTTTATATATAAAACCCACATTGACTTTTGTATGTGAAAAATAATGTAATGATATTTTCTTTATGAACTTTTTAATGTCATGATATTGATATGAAACCAAATTTTTTAACTCCATCTGGTTTTAGTGAAAATATTTATTATGATCTCTATGGAATACAAGGAAATAATATATGTAATGGGTGTACCTTGATATTTCTCAAATTACTTTATTATATAATGATAAACCATTATATGACACGTTTTATAATACTTGGGGGAATAACCATTGTAATTATCATTAATGTGACTACAGTGATAAAATATTGTGATATGCTTATGAATGCCTATTTAAAATTTTGTAAGAATATTTCCATGTTATGATTCATAAAATAAATATTTATGTCATTCATTTTACTTTTTTATACCTCATTTTTTATTGACAACTATCATGATCACAATTTTTTCTACAATCATTATTCTCATAATAGAATTTATTCTCACCAAATTCCATTGTTGTATATCATCAATATATGAGAGTAAATAAATGTAAATTGGTGTGAACACAAGAAGTTACCATTAAAATGAATTATATAATAATATGTTATGTATTCATGTATTATGTAGATTATTTCCTTGAAACTAAAACTTAATATATTTTATGTTTATTCCATGTAATGAAATGTTTTGTAATAAATATTATGTATTCCATGATTTGAGTTCCTAGAGGTGTTTCTAGATGATATCTATGGTATTCTCTAGAGTGGGATTTGGATATTACCATTGACATGACTTACAGAAAGAAATCCAAAACATCATCCCTAATACCATATATACCCCACTAATTTGTTATAATTAATGATACAATAGGAGTATTTGGAAGTAAATGACACATTTGTGTGAGCATATCATAATTGGATTTCCCCTTTTTCTTCATTAATAATTCCAACAGAGCTCTATGGTTTTTTATTGATTACTAGATGATGAATAGAAGAATATAAAGAATAAATATGTTTTCCTAAAAAATTTGGACATTTTTTATTATCTTAATAATAATTATGGTTCTCCGAGAATGATATGGGTTTCGGGTATCACCGTGTCATAGTTATATAGGTTGATGTTCTAAGAATTGTAATATAAAGCATGTATAACCACAATTATTATTTGGTCATGCCTTTTGGGTTGAAAAATGATCAAGAGGTATTCTTGGATCTTATGAACCTATTGTTTCACTAGTATCATAACTCTGCTATGATGGTATTTTCGAAGGAAATCATAGTTTATTATGAAACTGAGGAATGGAATTATGAAAATATGTTAATTATATTCCGATATCTATGGGAACATCACCCCTATGATATTATTTCAATGATTACATTCTTTACAAGGGAGGTGAATTTTCTTGTTAATATGATCATGACACATGTGGTTTGAATAGAAACTAAGAAGATTAATGTAGTGATTTCATTGGAGAAATAATGAATGTCCTTGAGATTAGATGATTGTTGGGAATATATTTGTATTAAAAATGGGTTTTTGGAGATATATATTCACTTTAATCTCCATTGACCGAAATTTTTGGGAAGGGTGAAATATTCATACGGATCCATGAATTGCAGGAATCTACTGAGGACCTTACGAGGTGGATGAATATGTCCCATATTTTGATCATTCCAGAATCTAGAAACAGATATATAGTATACTGTGATGAAATTCATATGACCATAGGTTTTTTATGATTTAAGGTGATAATGTTGTGATGTATTGTTCTTTCTAGTTTCTCACACCTCAAAAGAATTACCAAACCCAAGTCTTTGAATTAGTAGCTTTTATTTAAGCCTTAAAGAGATTGAGTCATTATATATTTGTGTAGAAATTTTTAATCCACTCATATCGTTAGATATCTTCTTAAATTATTTAATATATGGATTTGAATCCATGAAATCACTGTTGGGTTGATTAATATATGAGGATCAATTTGGGTAACAAGTATACCCCACAAATAGTTAATGTAGAGAAAACACCTTGGTTATATGGGGTCCATTGAAATATTTGGATGAGTCCTATGATGGGTGGAAATTTGTGGGAATTTTTTTCTATATTAATCTACAGGAAAATCAGCATAGTGGAGGTATGCACTTGGGCAATGCGTAGTATAAACCTTATCCTATGGAGTTTACTTTGAAATAGTCTACTAGTGATGATTTTTTAGGGTATTTTATGATGTCATTTTATTGTATAGGGATCCCAATGATTGTTCCATGTCTTCTAATGGGGATCATTTCATCATTAATAAATGGAGTCACATGTCATGTTGAGTATGAAATACCATCATCAAATGAATTCTTTGAATGAGTGGGAGAATAACATTTCGAAGGAAATGCTTTTGGAAAGCTCATTGGATTCTACAGTCTTCTAGGATAGCCAGTTGGTTTTGGTCGAGTATTATTATTAAATTAGATAACTATTCTCAATTTTACTAGAACCATTCTTTTGAAAATTGTGTTCGACTGTGTCAGTTAGCACTGGGTTGGACTGAGTTTGGTGAGACTATGTTATTGGAATTGAGTACATCATAGGGGAAATGTGATAATGTTAGTTTGATCAGGTAGTGTTTTTTTGGAATTATATAGCTTCCAAAGGTATTATTCTAATCAAATTTTCTCATCCATGGAATGTTCTATGGGTGATCCGGTTTTCTGAATGTGACTCCTCTCATGGGATGAATATGCCTTTTTTAATAAGGGATGAAAATGTTATTGAAAGTCAATGATTTTGATATTATTGAAAGTTTTGTTCATTTTTTATATTATTTAACATTTCCATGATAGTTGACATAAATTTATGATGTGTTCCATGTCTCGTAGATGAAAAAATATATAATACAGATCCTTCCAATGTGTTGTTTTTGAAGTGTTAGAGACATAATCAATTTTTTTAATTTGGGAGTCCTGTACAGATGGTGAATTCCTATTAAATGTGATCTAGGGGGTTTCTATACAATTGGATAGATTTATTAGGAATTATGGGAATGATTTTCATGAAGAAAGGGAGAAGAAATATAGGATTTAGAATCAGTATCCATTTTTGTTATCGGATCAGACTCGTGGATGAATTTCAGAGGGTTCAATGTTTCTAGCGTAGGTAGAATTGTCAAACTAGTTATTGAATTTTGATGTATTTTCTTTTTTTCCTTGTATTAATCACATGTATTTTCTAGTCACATTTCTTGAAAAATAGAGTTTTTGCACCAGACAACTGGTAAAACACAGATGGCGCACATTTTGGGGAAACTGTGGGCCTGCCTAAAAGAGATTGTGCAACCTAGACAATGATAGTCTCTAGGCCACATGAACTTTCACATGTGCATGTACCCTACATAAGAATAATTTATGGATGTATTCATATTGGATAGTGGAGGGATCATGGTTGAAACAATTTTTGGTATATTTTTAATGTAACAACCCATGTACTTATAAAATATTTTTTTAATATTATAATTAAAAAGTTGAATTCAATATAAATTTAAAATAAAATAACTTTTATTTACAGATATTATGTAATTTATAAAAATATAATTTCACCCTCCCCTATTAACGTATAAATAATATTTAGTTATAAAATTATTTAAAATAATAGATATTTATATTATGGGAGAAGTAAATAAATGTTTTGAAATTTTTTAATTTGCTGTTGGTATTTTTGTGACACATAAAATTTTCTATTCAATTTTATATCTTATTTAATAATAAAAACAAAATTTAGCTTCATAAATTTTTTTTATAAATTAATAATTTTTTCTTTGTATTATTATATAATTTTATGATACCTAAATTATTTTTCCAAAATTACATTAAATCATTTTTAATTTTTAAATCGGTATTTTTCAAATAAATGATGATTTCAAATAAAAAAAAGCATACTAAAATTAGAAAATTATTTAAAAAAAATGGAATTATTTTTTTTATTCTACATTATGATATATTCTTATGGTATATTTTTGTTATTTTTCTATAATATTTGTATTTATTGCCAATAGTGAAATACGCTAATTTATTGCATATTACAATCCAAATATTTATTTAGTCATAAATGATGTATGGATAATGTATGCCCAAAATAGGGAACTATACTTAATTATTTTTATAAATATTTTCATTAGGTTTGACCTATTCATAGTCTTGAACCAAAATAATTAACAAATTAAATCAAATAATCTAAAAACACCCCTCTCCTCCACTAAAAAAACTGCACCTCAACATCTAATCTCCTCACACCTCCAAAGCCTTTTATCTTCTTTAATATTACACAAATTCCATTTAAAATCATCTTCCCCACATCCAAGTCCTATTTCTCCCAACAAAAGACCAAAAACAAGTGCCATAAGGAGGTTCACACGGATATGATGTTCGAGAGGTAAAATCATCTTTTGTTTTGTTTTAAATTTCTTTTCTATTATTTTATTTCATATACATTAATAACCTACACACATACAAGGGAAACTAAAACTCCTAAATCATACATATACCATAATTTTATTGTGTTAATAAAATATCAATCATCAAACATCTCATCTTTTCTTCTTATTCGAAAAAATGTAAACATGGATAGTGATATGACGATTTAACGTCATCATCGATGATATTTTTTCCTTTTTTACTGCAATCAATTTGGGTCATAAAACCATTATAATGGTGAAATAATATTTTATTAGACATAATATTCTTTATATAATGTCATGTAACCAATATATAAACATGATTTTATATAATATGATATATGATCATGATGTTCATAAAAACTGCTAAAATATATATATTATTTTTTATTAATGTTTAATCTAATGAATAATCATCATATACAAAAAAATTAAATATTGTATAATATGAAATTTTGGAAACATATAAATTCGATTTTATGAAAATTCTATTTTTTTATTCTATGTTCTATAAAATAACATAAAAAATAGACCATGAAAGACCAAAAATAAACTCAATTGAATCAATATAATAAAAATATTATTAATAATTGTTTGTAAAAAATGATATAAAAATGTCATGTAAGGTGTTATAAATATAAATATCATTTTTTATTAAATGTCAAAAATAATTAAATTATTATACATTAGGGTTTTTAACATTTTGAAGATGTAAACACCAAATTATGGGATTTTACATATAATATCCCCAATAAGGTATTTTTTAAATTATAAATGTGAATTATTATTAAATTTAAAACATGAGGGAATGGTATCACATACGTGAAGAATTAATTATTTATATTTTATTCAAGAAAATAAATATTTTTTGTTTATAGAGAAAATTCATTTCTTGGTAGTTTCACAGTTTTCCTTTAAAATAAGTGATTATCCAAAAGAAATGTTTTTATGGTGAAAGAGTTCACTTTTTAAAATTGGGTTCTAGTTCTTGTAAATTTCTTATGAAGTTGGTTGGTAACTATATCTCCCTCAAATGGTTTTAAAATTTTAATGTGGTACGTTGACCATAAGGGTCAATCTATGTGTAACTGTGATTGTTATACCATAAGGTAGCCATGAGTGTTGCAATATAAGGTAGCCATGAGGATTATATTGTAACTTAGAAGTGATGGTTAAAAATCATATGGTCTCTAAAAGAGTTAAACATTAAATAAATAATTTTACATTTAATGTTACGGTTTTATTTATGTTTCTATATTTTATTCACATATCATGTTTTCACAAAGGAGGTACATGATGCATTATTAGTGATAAGAATATCTTCGTGAAAATGATATCATATGTTTATATTTATTCATGGACTAACAGTTTCATTTAATATTTTTTCCCTTACTGAGTTTCCTATTCACAAACCTTGTTTTATTTTTTTCATAGATTTAAATGATGGACAAGGTTAAACAATAAGCCCAACTGAATGTTGTGATTACTTTCAAGAATATATTTCACGTTTCATTAAAAACATATGAATAACGGGAGAAATGGATAATGTTTTATTAGTAATCACTTTGTATTATTATGGTTTGATATTTATTAATTATGTCCTAATAAACGAAATCTAGAAACCAAAAAGATCATTTGGAATGTAAAAACTTTAATACTAAAATAATTTAATTTCTTGTCTGATGATTAACTTCAGGATGTTTTTTTTGTATTAAATAATGATTAAAAAATTGTATGGGATATGATAATGGAAACATCGTACCATACAACATTTCTAAATTATTTTTAAGTAAAATAATATTTAATTTAATGATTTCTATTTTTATTCACCAATGATATGTAGTTATTCAATTGGTTTCCATCAAATAAATAGGGAATCTGATATGTGAGAGAATCAACTTATGTATTTTATTTCGAATCTGTAGCCCATAATTGTAGGAATTTTGATCAAAGAGTTTTCAATAGAAATGGATTAGTTTATGCAGTCTATAAATACAGGTTGAAGCCATTCATGAGAACATCAATAATTATCACAATGGTAAATGATGATAGTAGAACATTTAATTCGGTAACACCCAACTACTTTCAATGGTCCTTCTAACCCTATAGTGGCTGAATGCTGGATAATATCAAATTTAAAAATATCAATGCCATAAGATGTTTAGATAATGAAACACTTGTCCATTCCATTCACTTTTTTTATGGTTAATCTGGCATGTTGTGGTCGATATTTAATAATTTCATGTATAATAAAAAAGATTGATTCCATGGAATGAGAAGAATTTAAGATTATATTCCGTGAAAAATATTTTCCTAAGGTGGTTTGACATATGATATAATGGAAAATACTTTAATTTAGTCAAATGGAAGAAGATTTAGTTTCCATGTTTGAAGAAAAACTCAATCATTTTTCCTTGAATGCTTCAAATATTATTCGGGATCCTACTATTTAAATAAATCATTTTTACTCAGGATTGAAGTCAAGTTATCAAAGGGTTCTGGCCTATGTTGAATTAAATTATAATGAGATTGTTGTTTTATTTATATAGATGGTTGAAATGTTGTTTTCAAGTGATCATGTGTACTTTAAAAAAATGAAAAATAAATTGTCCATATTTTAGGATATGGGTAAAAATAAATCATTGAAATATGAAGGTTAGAAAATTTAATTTCCAATTTGATTGATTTTTTATAAAAAGAACCCTATAAAATTTCATAACAAATATATGTTTTTTATGTGGTATGATTTGATATATGTACCTATATTGTAATGAAAATGATCACATGTGGTATTTTAAAAAAATCTATAAATAGTTTTAAATGTGATAAAATGGGTAATTATTAAAATACCATCCCCAAAAATGATCTGAATGATGGAATGTAGCTAGATAATAAGAATAAAGTTGAAATAAATTCAATTTTGACTATGTCAGAAGATTTTGGTCCATCGAATTAAGTGATATTAGTAACATTTGTAATTAATTCTTATTTCTCTAATGTCCTATTTTATATTGGGTATAAATATACCATTATATCTGAGGTTTTTTTATTGTAAATTAGAATTTTAAACTCAATAATGAAAGTAGAACTTATGGAAAAAACACTATGATAGATAATAAAGAAAAATGATTAATAATAATATCCCTAATGTTATTTATTGAAATAAATTACCAGTAAAACATGTTTTCTTTTCCAAAGTATAGTTTTTTGTTATTATGGGTAATGTTTGGATTTCTCTATATATTTCTATTATTGATTTTTGAGAAAAAACAATTATTTTTCAGAAAGAGTTTCATTTTGTTTACATGAATGAACCCATGAGATTGATTACATATCAGGAAGATGAGAAACATTTCATACATAGAAATTAATGTTATCATCCATATATAGTTTTAAATTATGGAAGTACTCATATTAATGGCGTATGACTGTTAAATGAATACCTGAATGGATTTTATGATTAGTATCTAGGTTTTATACCAAATTGTGATGCTGAATTTACAATTAATTTAGTTCAAGACGCTTATCACATTTCAAAACGGCCTTCCCGAATTGCTCATTTAGAATATATTTAATATAAAAATTATTTTCATTATTTTATTTTTAATGTCTTCATCTATACTAGTGCTTCACAATGGGGTGATTCGGTTTGGTTTTGTAAAAGTAAATATGGCTCAGAGAGGATTTTAATCAATTTTATTCTTTTGATTAACTTCACTGTTAATAATAAATATCCACTACCACATATTGATGAATTTTAGGATTACAAAATTAGAGATAATTATTCTTCAATGATTGACATCACATTAGAGTACCATTACATAAATCAACAGGAGGAAAAAATTCCTAGAAATTAATTTTTTAGCACATATGGACAATATGAGTTTGAAATTATTCAACATGGTTTTTTAAATTCTCAAAGTATATATATGGATCTTATGAACAAAATATCAAGTGAATATTTTTATAATAATTTTTTGTTTTTATAGACAGATATATGGGTTTTTCAAAAAGATATGAGGATATTGAAAGAAATTATTTTTTATGAGAACACATGATGAAAAGTTGTTTTATTGTAATTTCTAAAAAATTGATTTTTTTGCATTAGATTTCATTTCATTCAAATAATTTTAATAAGGATTGCATAATTTGTGGTCCCTCCAATAAAGTAGATGATGGAAGGAAAATTACAAAAAAAAATTAAAGAGACAATAGTTTTCTTCGATTAGGAGTTTATTATTAACTATATGAAAAAATAATTGTATAACTATCTAGTAAAATAAATTCAATAATACAAAATAGGGTTAATTTATTTGTCTACTAGACTTTGAGGATTTATTTCAGCATTTGAAATGATGATTTTTGAATGCTATATATTTTTATCTTCCTTTCAGAAACTGTGTGTTTTCCATATACATTGATTCTTCAATAATTGGACTTGGTTTTGTTCTAATAAAAATTATCAATTAAATTATTATGTTTCAAGACAACTGAATCATCCTGAGTGAAATTATCTTACACATTATCTTCCATTATAATATATGTATTTCATTTTAAAAATTTTAAAACATCATTTATATGGAGCCAAAACATAAAAATATACTAAACATAAATGATTGAAGTATATATTTACTTAAATGGAACTGATCATTATGAATTAAAAATTGATGGATGTGATAATGGATTATAATTTCACAATCAATTACCATCATTTAAAAGAAAACAGTGTTGAAAATTCATTATGATGAAAATATCATTAATCAATGACCATGTTA
The DNA here is from genome assembly GCA_963277665.1 of Viscum album. Classification (NCBI taxonomy): domain Eukaryota; kingdom Viridiplantae; phylum Streptophyta; class Magnoliopsida; order Santalales; family Viscaceae; genus Viscum; species Viscum album. The sequence goes on along the minus strand of OY728121.1, from coordinate 194,182,703 downwards.
TTTTTTGGAACATCAACCCTTGGTTTATGATATGGTGTGTTTTGGATTGGTTGTTTTTCATGCATGAAATTCCACTATTTTCATTCGAATTTCAGTGTAGTATTCTCTCTCATAAACAATTAAGATACCATAGATAGAATAACCTAATGAATAGAAAAATATATAATTTGTTAAATATGTTATGTTTCATGAATATAATGATTATGTCAAGATATTTTTAATGATATTTTGTCCCCCATGTGATTCCAAACTGAAGAATAATTTTTAATTTATTCCCATAGTTATTCCATTTCAATTCATCAAATATGTTCAATGATATTGAAATAAATTTAGGAGTATTACTAGTGGGATGGAATGAAAAGTTATACTACTAATTTTTCCATGATTTTTTTTATTTTCAACATGTTAATGTATAGAAAAAACTATCAATGGGTATGATAAAACCATTCCTTAAACAATAATGGAAATTGGAAAATATATCCATTGAAAACATGGTGGGATGACCAAATACTTCACAAGGTTATAAGTCAATGTGTGATATTGTTGATCGACTAACTAAAATGACACATTTCATTCATATTTAATACATTGTTTCTCAATATAAGATTTATAGAAAATACCTATAATATATTTTATGGTTTTATAGAGTTAATATCTACATTGAATGTAATCGTGATCCCATGTTCATGTAAAAGTTCTGGAAAGGCCTTGAGAAGTCTTTTCTAACAGAATTAAATTTCATGATATGCTTCCGTCATCAATCAAATTAATAGGCTGAGAGAACAATTCATACATTTGAACGAATATTACATGCTTGTTAAATGTATTTCCATGGAATTTTCATTATAAATAATTCTTTTGTTTAGTTTTATTATAATAGATGTTCTAATTCCAATATACAGATGGAACCTATTGAGGCATTATATTGAAATCAATGTTGATCTACACCATTTTGGGATGGATTTTTTGAAAGGATGTAAAATAGACTATAATTTGTAATGGAAGCGACTGAGAAAGTGTTGATAATCCATAAACAGATGAGTATAGGTCAGATTAAGAAGAATGGTTATGTTGATAATAGAAGTATATAGTTTTCTCTCAGGGTAGGTGATTATTTTTTCAATAAATTATCAAAATGAATAAATGTTATAAATTTTGTTAAGAATTTATTGGTAAGCCCACAGTTCATTTAATCTTAATAAATCATGGATATAAAGGAAATGTTTCCTAATGTGTTGAATTTCCTCTGATATTATATTAGTTATGCAATGTTTTACTTGTTTTTAAGTTTGAATGTATTTGAAAGATTAATCCCATGTTATTATCCCAGAAGTAGTAAAACAAGATGAGAACCTTTCTTATGATTTAACGGTTTTTTGGAGAAACAATATGGTTGAAGAATCAACATTGGAATATGTAAATTCCATTTGATAATTGTATTGACAATTTATTAATAAGTGAATAAAAAATAGGACCTAAATTCAAGATGGGGTTAGAATTTAACTACAAAGGTACTTATAAAATATATTTTTTTCAATATGAAATTAAATATATAGATTCATTATAAATATATAATGACATAAGTCACATTTTTCGAAATTATGGAATCAATAAATATTGAATTGTAACCACACCAATTAAGTTAAAAATAAAATTTTGGCAACTTATGAACAAAAATATTATATATTTATATCTTGGAATGTGTAAATAAATTTTTTCAAAAAAAATGTGTTTTTATTTTATTGACATATAAAATATTATTTACAATTTTATATTTAATATCATGATTAAAAAGATAAATTAACTGTATAAATTAGATTCAAAATTTATTAGTTTGTTGTTTGAAAATTATTAAATTATTTTAGGATTCCATAATCAATTTCTCCAATTGTCATATGATCACATAAAATAAAAAAACTTTATTTTTATAAAAAATGACGATTTTAATTTAAAATTATAATTTTTATATTTATAATATTATTTTCATAAAATTGACTTCATTATTTAAATATACATTCTTATTTATATATATTGTTATATTTTGTTAATTTTCTAAATTTATTGAATTTTTATTGAATTGTGAAATACAGTAATTTATAATATTACAAAATTCATGAATTAATAAGTCATTATTTTTGTATTAATGATGGAAGAAAAAATAATTAACACTACATATTATTAAATAAATTTTCTAACAATTTTTAAACTATTAATAGTCTTCATCCTAAATAATTAAATTATAAATAAATTATTCAAAAGGATCCCCTGTCATCCACTACAAATACAACACCTCACCTCATCTCTCCTCACACCTCCATAGACTTGTAGTTTCTTTAATATATTCTTAATTCAATAGCTAGACTCTTATATATGTTTATGACTGTTTGGTTTCACCAAAAGGCCAAAGCACACATCCTTTATGTGGTTCTCAAAGAGGAAATGTTCAAGAGGGAAAATAATCTTTTTTGTTTTCTTTTATATTTATTATCAACATATTTTTCTTTATTATTCTATCCTCCCATGCCCTCATACATTTGATATAATAACTCCAGAATCAAACATGTATTTTAATTTTATGATGATAATGTAATTTCCATCACAAATCCTCTCATATTATCATCTTATTCTAATAAATGAAATAATTTTCCCTCTTGTTTCTATTTTTGGTCATCATGGATAATGTTTTTTAATTTGATTTTATTTCCATCAAGGATAGTCATAAACAAATAATTATGGTGAAATCAGATTTAATTTTACATATTATAAGTTAAATAATTTTATAAACCAAATATATAAATGTGATATTATATAAATGATATAAGTTCGTGATGAGATTAAATGCTACCAAAAAAAATAATTCATTCCATTAATGAGTTATCCAATGAATCCTCAATATAACAAAATATAAAAATATAATTTTTATCATTTATAATTCTAAGTAAAATTTATACTATTTCTTTCCACTTGTATATCTATAGATCCACTTGATAAGAAATCCATAACTAACCAATTGTTGATACATCAAAATAAACAATTCTGAGACAATAAAAAAAGATATATTTTCAATAAATTGGTTGATAGATGTTAAAAAAGGATCATATATGTTGTTATAAATATTATTATATTACATGAATAAATTAATAACTCTATTTTAACCATTTTATAGGAGGTTTTTACAAGTTTGACTACTGTCAATCCCAATGTAATGGAATTTCCTTACAAAATCATTTTTAATGTTTTTTATTTTGAAATTCAAAAAGAATGTTTTTAATGATATCATCATTAAGGTATCATCCAATTTCATGATTCCTTAATTAATTGGTTTTTCATTACAAGGATACAAATTTATTTTCATTAAAAATTATATACTTTCTATTTTTGAAATTTTATATCAAAATAAGTTGTTTTCCTGAGAAATGTTTTTATGATGCAATTGTTCATGTTTTATGATTATGTTATGGTTCAAGGGAATATTTTTAACGAATTGTGGGAAATATATATCTATACAGTGAATTAGGTATGTTTATGTTGTATGTTTATCATAATGGTAATTAAAATTGTAACTGTGATGGTTACATCATAAGAAAGTTGTGAGAGTGACATAATAAGGTATCCATCATGGTTACATTATAGGGTATCCGTGATTGTTCAAAATAATATGTAAGATATGAGGGTTACAATATAATGTATTTAATTAAACATGTTTATTTTATTGTTTTATTTATCTTGTATTTGATTTATGGAAATCACAAGTTTTCACAAATTATGTATATGATATATTATGGGTGAGAAGTATGCCATTTTGAAAACAAATTGATTTCTTTATAAGAATTAAATGATTGATAGTTCCTTTCCTTCCTGTAATACACCCTTACTATTTTTTATATGCTCATAAAATGTTTTAAAATATTTTTTAACATGGTTTAAGGATGAGAAAGATAAAATAGAAATTCAAGATGAATATAGTAAATATTTTTCATGAAAATATATCATATATTATTAATGACATTTTTATTATGGATGAAATGGATACTGTTTTAGTAGTACCTATTTTATTTTATTGTGTGTTGATATGTTATAATTATGTTTCAATTTTCAATAACTATAAACATAACGTATCATTAGGAACATAAGAAATTTAATTGTAAAATAATTTTCTTGATTTTTTTAATTTTTATGGACATGATCTCCTATGATATAAAAATGATATGTCTTGTGTAGGTATTTAAAATGTATGACATACCATTTATCTATATTTTTATTTTTCATCAAATCCACCCTTTCATGCCCCATTCATGCATCAATTCCCTGGTCACATCTCTATCTCCCTTTTTTCTCCCTAGGATCTCCTTCCGTTGGGGAATTTTGTGTACAATCTTCCTAGGAATCACCATCTAAGCCTCTATTCTCTAGAAATCATCCCATTTTTTTATTAATTACTATTCCGTTGGTTCTCTCTTATCCATCATATTTTCTTTGCTAAAATGGGATAAAGTATTTTTCATTGGGTTTAATATATGTGATTATTTTCTATGATTTTCTTTATATAGTCTCCTTGTGGTGAAGAAGTGGTTTTCCATTGGATTATGAATTCTTCAAATCAAGAGGATTTTATTCCATTACTTATTATTATTGTATGATTTTGGTATGTTTGAGGTATATTTTAAAATTTTCTAATGAATTCTGTGAATGGTGAAGAATATTATTTAAATGGGTTGAGGAAAATTTCCATTGAAAATGATATTCCAAATGAAATTGGTTTGGTTCCGTTTTTTACTTTTTTATTATGACTTGTAAATGTGTTTTATGAATAATTTACTTGTCTCAATGAATTGTTTTCATGTATATGGCCTACGTCTGGATTTGAAAGAGTTTTTACATATGTAAAATTATGACTTTTCATATGTTTTCATATTTTTTGGAGTTTGTTTATTTGATCGGTGATATATATTATATGGGAAATGATATATAGAACAATGTGATTCATGTTTAATAAATTATTCATACACTAACTAATTCCTTATAACTTGATTGATGCTACAACACTAACAAAATTTAGTTGATTAAAAAATACTTCTAGAATTTTCGATGAAAACCTCTCAACATTATTTTTCATGAGGACTCTATGGGACATAGTTTCTATACCATATCACAAATATCTGAGGTTCCAAAGGTCCCACTATTTCATGTTCCTTTCATGATTACCATTGGTGATCTTTTGATGTCTTAATTTCCAACAACATACAATGGAAATTGATTTTATTTTTATATTAAAGTGTACAAGTATTGAAATGTTTTTCTTCATTTCTTAAGGAACATGTTTTTTGTGTATTTTTTAAAAAATATAATATATTTTTTATTATAATATTTTTAAATGGAATCTATTTAGGTGATATCCTATAAGTAATATTATCACTCCAAATATAACACCATATATATTTGTAGACCTTGTTTTGTTTTACTGAGGTAATAGAATATGGACATATGGTGGTGACAATGGATATGGATGCTAATGGTCCTCTTTTTGTATGGGTTAGTACTGTATTCAGGATTTTATGGACCCTTTTTAAAATTTATTTTTAGTTTTCTAATTGGTACCACTCCCAATATTGTTATTTTGGATTTTACTATTGTCGAAAATGGATTCACGTGTAACAGATGAACTACATTTGCGTATTGAGATTTCTCTTTATGTGAGTTAATATTCTTGTGAATTTTATATGTTAAATAATAATAGGTGAACTATTTTTCAAATGTGTGATATTGATACTCCTGAACTAGATTACATGCCATGTAGAACATGAATTCCCATCATGACATGTCACCATCCGGGTCAGGTGTCAAGTAGGATGGAACCTCTTGATAGTTCATGACTAAAAAAATGATAGATTAGTTTAAGATCAAAATCAAACGCAATAATATTTTAGGAGTAAACACAATGACCATTGATTGATAAACCCATCCATATACATCTATAAAATACAAAATCATTATAAATTTTAAATGAATAACCATAACAAAATGAATCATTGAATTTAAATATCATAATGATTTAAACTGAATATTAGGTAATATATTCATATATATCTTTATAAGAATGTATGGTAAACTAAAATGGAAATAAATAATTTATACCACTTATAGTAAATTTAAATTTCTTCTCATCCTCAATATATCGAATATAAAAATCTATTAATATTGTTTCTTATTTGGAAATAACCATGAATCAATGATAAATAAAACAATTTGGATTCATTGTTAAATGAAATTAATAAAATATCATCCTTGATGTTATTTCTCTATGGTATGGTGGAACCATAGTCCAAAATTTATAATACCAATGAAAAATTGAATATATTTATTGAAATTGTATTACGTAAATTAAAATTTATATTTAGATTTGTTATATTTATTCAAAAATAAAAATAGCTAGTGGCGGACTTGTCATAAAATATCCCACCATTATTTGTATAGTTTTATGGATGTTAACGGTCCATTTTACAACCATTATAAAGAATAATATTTGAGTCTATTGATAATCTATTTTAAACTATAAAAAAATAATATCACTCAACCAAAAACAATCATCTAAAAATATAACATACAGTAAAACCACAAAAAAATTAAGAACATAAATAATTTATTCCACCAACATAAAATACAAATACTAAACATACATAAGAAAATACATTAATTTTCACTATTAAATTGGATAATTTCAAATAAATTACTATTCACAATATATGTTAATTGGACATTAATATCTACTTTTATTCCACAACATATTCATAAATATATGTCAAACATTATAATATTTCAATCATTCACTAGAAATCCTTGAGAAATTATACATGTGACCTATGGATTTTCGTTGTGGAATAATAATGTTACACATATATATATATATTATAATTAATTTTTCCATAGAAATTTAGTGTCCATTAATATATAGTCTTTTTTTATGATTCAAAACCATTGTATCCATATTATTTTTACCTAATATATTCTATTTCCATTATAATAGATACTAATATACTGTTTTAGGTTAAATGTGTCATGTTTGGTATCTTCATCAATATTTCCCATGACAATCAATTTCCTAGTATTAATATTTTTATTTTATATAATTCTATATTGTATTATTAATAATATTGATAAAACTTTTTTTCATAAAATATAATTGTGGATATCTTCACATTATTACTATGATATTATGACCATATCCTTAATACATGGTTTTGGTTTATTCAAAATAACCATAACTAACTCTATTTAAGGTATGACATTTGAACTACCACATTTTTTATTTTTATAATAACAACTTAATATTCTCTTATTTTTTATTAGGACGATATATATATATATATATTTATATTTTTAATTTCATTGTGCCAATATATTTCTTTGTGTGAAACTTTTTATCTCTTACATACAATTTCATACATCAAGGTATACTCAAATGTAGAACTCATATACTCCATGACCAAATTTTTTAATTATTATTTTTTTCTATTATATTTTTTTAATATGTTAAATATTATTTTCATATCCAATAATGGAGTTTTAATATTTCATATTTAAATGTTGATACATCATTTAGATATATTAAAAGTGTAAAATATTTTATCTTGTTTGTGTGAATTAAAATATAAATTAGTATTTAACAACTGAACAATTTCATGGATAGGGAAACCAAGATCCCCATTGAATTGAAAACATGGGTGTTACAATAGTTTTGATATATGATTCATTCATATTGGTTTCTATGATGGTCTAAAATTATAAGATGAATAATTATAGTATTTATTAATTTATTAATTTGTTGTATAATAAATTAGTCAACCATAAGAATTAAATATTTAATTTAGTTATTCACACACCAAATTATCTAGATGAATAAAAATAGTTATTATTTATTGAAGATAATGTCTTGAACAATTTGGATGATTGGTTTGAAATATTGGATCAATCATGAATTAGTATGAGATGACCAAAATCTATGAATGAAGGACAAAATAATTATTTTCATCCACGATAGATATAATTTAAATGTAGATAATTTTTTTATGGATTATCCCTATATTTTTTATTTTACTACAACATAAATTCTGATATATTTCTCTTTAAATTAAATTATTTTCATCTATTTCTTACAATACATAGAAACCTGTGTCTAAATGGACTAAAATATAGTGTACAATTACAAAATAACGAATAAATCGGTAGAGTAAATAGTAATAACCAAATTTTATAATACATCCATTGTTGTTTTACATAAATATAGTATATTGATATATAATATTTTATTTTTAATAGTGTTTTTTTATTTTTCAATAATATGTTTCTAAGGGCCTGGATTGGTGTAGTCATACCCTTCGATTATTTTTAAATCTTATGGTGGTTAGAGGAGGACTAATGTGGTTATGAATATATTTATCTAACAAATGATGTATGTAGCGAGAATCCATGATATTTAAATGTTTCATTTCCTGAATTCTTAGTTCACAACATGTGTGAGGGCCACCTAACATATGTAAAGTCATTGAATACTTTTGTAAGGTGGGTTCATGGTGTACCATAAGATTTATAAACAATCAATGTGAAATTTAATATAAATCATCTATTCCACATATCATTTATAATTATAGGGACTTCGTTCACAAAAACTAATTCATTTAACTAAAATCATATATGATTATCCTCACAACCTGCATGAATTTTTGGATTACATCGCTGGGGATTGAATATTGCCCGCCCTGGTTTGATCAGTGGTGATCGTAGGTATGTTTTAGCTTTTCTCCCATTATCCATCTTCCTAGTTCTACCGGAATATTCATTCCATGTGAAGGTAGCTCATCTACTGGCTTTTAATGGACCTTTTTGTTGTTGTTTTGGGTGTGGATTTGTCAGGATATCCATGGAGGGATCCATCATCTTGTGGGAGAGGTGATTAGGATCTACAATGTTGGTCTATTATCATACCAAAAACTATGATGCCGGTAATGTAGGAGATTCAATAATTCATGAATTTATTTATTTGAAATAAAAATGTAACATTAATTTACATCTATTTATAAAAAATTGAGTTAAAAAACAAATTATGAAATGTAATTTAAAAATAATTTGTTGTAGTGATTACATGATGATGATTTATACCATTATAAGAGTTTTTTCTTGTTATTGTAGACAACATTCTATCTATGTTATTCTTTTTATAACTTATTTTTAATCTATTTATAAACATGTTTTTCATGATGGAAAATTGAATATAACATATTTTTGTAATTAGTTGATAATTAATTAGCATTTGTACAGTTAATGAAGTAACATGTTTTAATTAGTTGTTACATGTGATTTGTTGATATTCATATTGTTAAAATGTTCATGTTAACCTAAATGAGATCTTCCCCAATTTAATGGAATTAATGATGAATTTTAATAATATATATTTTTGATTATAAAAATAAAATGAATGGCAATGAGAATGGTTTCATTCTAATAAAATGGTTAACTTTTGATAATATCTTTGGCATGATGATTTAAGTTTACAAAGATGGAACCCGTTAATAATGAAATTTTTAATAGAAGATAAATTAAAAAATTATATTTTTAAAAATTTAGTATTTGGGGAATGTGTTTTACATTTTTGTGAAATGTTAATAGTTTGTTGAGTTTACAATAATGAGAGTTTGTTTATGTGTGATGGTTGGATACACTATTTTAGGTCCACGATTTCATTTGTTACTCTATGTTTTATTCTCCATTATGATGTTATTTGGATGAGATATTTTTTATTTGATGTGATATTGTGTAGGTTTGATTATATTTGATATGAAATTGGCATTTATATACCTTGTGTGGATGATGTGATGTTGTTGGGGAGTCATGGATGATAAGGTAAAAGTTGAATCATATGATGGAAAATTGATTAATGATTTTTTGTGGTGGTAGTGATGTAATGGGGGGATATGGAATGGGTTAATGATATTCATAACCATTTTTATGAAATGATGAACATTGGGATTCTTTTTTTGAAATTTTTAATGATCAATGGCCAGGTTTCTTTTTTCATGTTCTTTCCTTTTCCCCCAACTTTTGGCAGTTGTGCTTTTATGGTTTCATGTTTCCTCATTGTGTCATATAATAATGGTTTTATTAGATTACATGGATTATTTAATGATTATAATATTTAAAAAATGATTCACAAGCCACGGGATCAAATATAGTGGATTGAAAATACTAAAAACATGATAAACATGAAAAATATTGGACTCAGTTTTGATTATGTCTTTAGGGAATGAGATTCATGATTGTGATTAATTAATATATGTTGATATAATATGAAGGGTTAAGTTAATGTATAATAAATATTTTAATGGAAGGAAATGATTAAAATGAATGATTCAATTAATGTAAATATTTTAAATGATTTGGTGCCTTTAGGATATGTAGTCCCTAGTTGTGGTAGCCGAGTATTTGAGACACTATAGATGATGTTGATCTTCTGAATAGGTTATTCCATTAATTTCATTGTGAAATATATAATATCTTGTATATTCTGTGTTTTGTACACTATCCCATCCATTTTGGTTCAGGAGACTACCACCCAGTAGAATCTAGGACATGATTACCTCAACATCTAGGTGGTATGACGGATGGCTGGATACACCCATTAGCATTGAAGTCTTCCATTTGTAGTTATACGTACATGTATGCTAAATGATTAGTTTCCACAAATACTTGTGTTGAGGGATGTGATTGATTTCACTTATTTGTCACACATTTTTTATATAATCTCAATATGATTGAAATATGATTGGAGTGTATAGGGGTTGATGGTTTTGGTACCTTAAACATTGTTTGACCTTTAACTGCTTGAGGTATATCCCCTGATATTTTATACATTACATATGGGATGTAATCAATTATATAATCAACTTGATTAACATATATTAATATTTGGAAGGTATGATATGATTATTTAATTCATGATTTGGTTGTTTTGATAACAATATCTTTTGTATTCATGTCGGCATATTTCAAAAATAGATGGATTAGGATGTGAAATGATGTGGAAGAGTTGGAAACTTGTGGGGAAGTGGGAGAGGGGTACCCTTGATTATAAATTTCAATATTATGTTCTATATTGAATGAAATACAAGGTTAGTTTTTGTTATTTTCTTGGTGGGAACAAATTAAACTTGTTAAGGTGATGAGTCAGTTCCACTATTATTCAATATGATTTTGAATTCATTATATTTTGACAAAATATTTTCTATAGTAGGTCCATTTGAATATAATGGTATCCTCACCAATTGTATATATAAATTGGTTTTCATGTTAGGTAGAGAATGTTATTGATCAGGCTGGATATTACAAAATCATGGATTTCCAGTATCTATTTTGACATCGGGGGAAATGTTGTCCTTTCATTATTGGATCATTTAGTCATCCATTATGTTGTTATAGTACTATATGAAATTTCATAATTTCTCATGGTATATAATTATGTAATGTTTGTGTATATTTTAGTTACTCCCGATTACTTATTTCTAGCATATGCATTTTCACATAGAGGGAAATATGTCCCTTATGAATTAAATCTATACCATTGGAAATAGTCACCAACTGGAGGACTAGTTTAGGAGGGAAAATGGAAGTTACCATATTTTTATACCCACTAATTTCCTTGTAGGGAACAATTTGGGGTGGTGGTGTTCACGGAAGAATGCCATCAATGGTTATGTTTGATTTTTATAATGGATTTTGGAGTCAATAATAGGTTATATAAAATGAGTTGTTAGGGAAATGATGTCATCGATGTATATTTAGAAATGTAAATATTTGAGTATTCCTAAAACAAATGTATTTAGTGCCCCATGTGTTCTAATGTAGAAACCATTATGTTTACTAAGCCATGTTAACTATGTTATATTGGGTGTAGGGTAGAGACCAAGTAAAGGATCCAGTATCATTCGTCTTTTCTCCTATTTTTGAAATATGTTGTCCATCAGATAGGTTAAAATCATAACTACATTAAAATAATAACAAAATTAATGTTAAATATTCTATAGACAAGTTTTATGATGATTAACAGTTTTATGTTATTGGAGGAATGGTTTTAGGTTGGCGTATTTCATAGGTTATAACTAATGATTTTAAACTAGATGATCTATAATATCGCCACTCTATTGATGTATATGGAAATGAAACATATATAAGGAGACTCCAAGTGTTTAAGTTTTAGAGTATTCTTAAGTATGAGAGTTGTTTTTTTGATTCTGTTGCAAAATACATGGTGGAGGAGAATGATATTTCTTTTAGTTTTATTCGATCTCTTAAGGAATATTGAGTTCTTTTGGTTCCAATGGTTCATCATGGAGTATAATGGAATGGGTGGTTCTAGTTCATGGGAGATCACGAGGATTCAGTATTCCCATGGGAGTTGATATGAGAACAATTCCTTGAATAGTTCAATAATATTACCATGACGGTGTGAATTCCCTAGTACAAACATACCCTTTGACAAATGATGTCTATTCGGTGGGATTTCTATATCATCTTAGGAACCTTTAGAGATATACTTTCAATTGGTTATTATATAAGGAATCTAGGGAAAGGATCTATATATAAACATTTCATCCAGAGATCTAGTGCCAAGTTACCCTATTTATGTTGATGTCATAGACAATGTTTCTTGGGACAACATAGGTTCTTGAGGGGATACATTGTAGAACCTGGTCATCATAGTAGTGGAGTCTTCTGGATTCCTTATTATATAGATATGTGGTCTGGGTTCTTTTTTTCAATGATAGAAGAGTTTTCCATCATCTAGTGGTTGTTCAGTGTGCCAATATCCACCATTTCCCTAAGGGTTGTTTTTCATGACCTAACCCAAACCATATATTGATAAAAAACTACCTCATTCCCACCTCTAGAGTCCAAGGGTGGATACTGGTGTCAAAGGAACACTAAACTCAGGTATGGATTTTCCTAAAATAATTACACACACTTTCCCAACAAAATTAAAAATTGTAGAGGGAACATAATAAATGATGCAAAAATACATTAAAATATTCCATGAATGAATGAATATTTACACATTACAAGAGAATGTTAGTGTGAAATTCTTGTAAAGGGGAAAAATAGATTCCCAACAAAAAAAATTCCCCACCTGAGAAAACTCAAAAATTAAGACAGTTGAGAGTGTTGAGCTCTAAAATCAGAAGCTATGACCACCATATGTGATCTTAGAACCATGTTTCCCTATGCTCATCTAATTTCATGATAAAAATTTCTATCCTCTACAAGAGACACATCACATGTTGGGAAATTTCCATTTAGGGGTGAGTATAAAAATACGCTACACAATGACTCGAATAGGGTTAAGATGGATCAATAAGAGATCCACTAAAGAGGAAATCAGTAGAGAGAACAATGTATAGAAAATGGGGAAAGCTCAAATCAACAAGGCAATGAAAGTTGACTCATCCAAACACAGGAATCCTAAAATGGTTTGAATATGAACATCTCGTCGAGTCTTCACTATCAATAACAAGAGAGCAGACTCATCCATCCATGAGAATCTAGACACAGAAAGCATGTGGCATGACACGCGTGTCATCACCTCTCCTGAAAGGTGAGTAAACAAAACCTAGTGACTGGGAACTCAAAATATATATATTTATATATTTATATTTAAATTCATTCTCATTCATTGAAATCCAAATGATAGAGTAAGGTATTTCTATCTCAAAACTCATCCAAAGAATAAGAGCGACCAATAGTTCTAACGTCAGTACATCTATGAATCTTAACTCCTCATGTATATTCATAGGACAAAAATATTGAAGGGACTCAATCACAAAACCATCACACTATCTGCTTTGGGTTCCCCTCACTCACCCTCATGTTTTTAGGTCATCTCATAAAGACAAACCATGGTGGTGAAAATTCCCATCTTTCACATGAATCCAAATGTACATCAAACGAATCTGTCACCAGGTCGCATAGCCGAGTAGGCACAAACTCGATGTAGAGGGCCTAGACCCTAGTGTGTTAGATTTGTTCCACTCTGATAGTCAAATAGGAATGACATTACCCAACCTAGCCGGAGTGTACCACTTTAGAAGGCCACTAGGGAACACCACATCTCATTCATTTTGGAGGGTATGCCTAATGATTCCTTAGTGAAGCACCATTTCCCATGTATGTTGGAGGGTTATTACAAGAAGGTGTCATTGGAAAACTCCACTTCCCAACCCAGCGAGTGGGTAGGCTCATAACATCGATGAACTCCATTGTACAATATTACTGGTCGGTAAATCGTATAGGATATTGAGGAATACCACTAACTAGTCCTGCTAGAGGTTAAGCACAGAACTACAATAATTTAACAGAACTACCAATTATAGGTGGATGGTAATCTTGGTACTACTATGCTGAATTTATATGATCGATGTCATCTTCGGGTGTCTCCTAACAAATAATTAAACGCAAAACATCACCCATTGTATATTAACATCCACTATAGAAGGATCCATATAATTTAATGTGGAAAAGCAATACTGCTATGATACTCAAAGGAAAAAATCGGACACCAAAAAAGATGATAGGAGATGTTGAAGATTCATATTAAGGTACACGATGTGGCCCACATGATGTCTTACCCCACCTCATCGCATTTCCATATACCTAACCATACAGGGGCCCCAAACTATGTTAATGTATCCCTAGGCATTCCATTGTACTCCCTAGGATAATGGAATATCTATCCTAAAGGCTTATGATCTCACGATGCTCGTGATTGGTCCAAAGGGAAAATTTTAATTTCACTAAAATGCCTCCCCGAACTGCACCAGATGATTTTGCAACATCTCTTTATACATCATCTCCACTACCATAAGAGTTCATGATTACCATAGTCTTGGGTTATCTTCAAATACATCAGAAGGATCTTCCACTAATATTTCTATCATATTTCATAATTTAATGAGATCATTATTATGGATCCACACGTCACAACGAGCTGATAATTTGGAGGCCCTGGATAATAAAATGGATGACACCATTGTGTTTTTTATAAACTGCATAGGGTAAATATATTCGTTTTCCTAAATCCGATAATTGATGAAAATTTCATATTTTTCCACATTATGATCAAATTGTGCTTCATGGAGCCCAAGTCTCAATCCTTCATTGAAATCCAAATATTTTTTCTCAAAATATTGACCTTAATTTATGGATAACAATTCCGCTAATGGCACCCCTATTGGATGTCTCATGAAGATATATTTTGGCGGGTCAATGTTTTAAAAAGTATAATATATTATTATTATTTAGTAATTTTATGGAAGCAATCCGAACACCAGAAAAAAGAATTCAAAATTGTTCTTAAAATGACCTCCTCCAAGGCAAGGTCACGTCAACACTCACAACACGTCAAATGAACACCACACAGGGGATTTAAAATAATTTTACCTTTTTAATAATAATAATAATAATAATAATAATAATCTTATTATTATTATTAATTAAAAAATTTCAAAAACAATCCCCCATCTTTAGTGATTAACACGGGCCGCCATTGCCAAGCAATGGCCCCTTCATCGGACCATCCACCTCATCATCCCCACGGGTCTATCACCTTCTCACCACATGAGTCACCCCTACTGCATGAAACCACATGCTCGGAACCCACTTGCTGGAGCTGCATTCCACCGCTAGAATGCCTCGCCCAGATATGCACTAGACTACCGTTCCAGCAACATCATATGGACCGCATGACCACGCCACCCATTCTAGGAGCCATGAAAACTCCATCGAAAACCCTAAATTAATACGACCTCTGTTATGAGTTCCTCATTCCATTATCTATACTGATCCAGTCTCCACTCATTATTTCATCGATCCGCTAAAAATCTCAACACTGGATCGGGGTAGGGTCACATGGAATCTATCGAGCCATGTACAGTGGGGTTCCAATGGTGAAGAATGTAAAGAACGAGGGAATAAAATAAAAAAAATTGTATTTTAATTTATGAACAATAATTAATATCAAATGATTCATAAACAAATGTTGGTGTTAGAAAACCATGATATTTTATTATTAAAACTGTTACATAGTGGCATGCTCACCCTTAAATTAGAAAAAAAGGCATTAATGATGATTGATCTGATCAACCATATAATCAAAAAATACAAAAACTCCAATTTAACGAGTCATAAATATATTTAAATGGACATATTGAACAAATAATTCACTCAACATTATAATTTTCAATCATCGTGCTTCAAATCTCCTTGATCTGATGTTTCGTTAACTTCCTTCGTCGTTGGTCGTAATTTTCCAATAGCAAGGTGTGAAAAGGTCATCATTGGAAATCTCAGGGTTATGAGGATACCATGGGATAGCCTCCATATCGATATATTTATAGATATATCAGTATGGAAAAACAAAAACAAATAATTAACTCATTGAACGTACATCTCTCAACTGTCTCAACAGAACATCCCACGCTGACCAACATTTGGTTGCGCCTTTGGAAAAAAACACATTAAGAACCCAATTCTGATGATGGATATAAAATACAAGTATCCATACATGATTTATATTGAGTACCACTAAAAATTAACATATATTATTTAACAATTGTTTTCTGTTATGTCCTCACTGATTTTTTCATCACATGTCCTACACCAACAAAAGATATTCCATGCTTAGGGTAAACGTCATGTCCCGGACACACCCCTTCCATTGGATTAATGATTAAAGTTTGCATTTAGAATACCAATTGGGTTGAGTTATTTAGTGAATAAATAAGTAAACAAACTCATCAATTTGGCATACCTCCAATGAGTGAGGGGTCTTGAAATATTGCACGAGCTCATTTTATGTCTTATGTAGGTTATGTGTCACGTTCTGGATCCAACTGTGGACTCAGATTTCGGATCCAAAAAAACATTTATGAGTTATTACATTTTATTTAGTAATATGTGTTCTATAAATATAACATATTGTTAAAATTTTTAAAAAATTAATTCTAGGAACATTAGACCTCAGAATCAAGGAAAATCTCAATGCCTGGCAATGAAAATATTACTCGAAATATTCCAATGTTTTATAGGGTAGAACCATGGCGCCTACATTATTGCATTCCTGATATATTTTAAACCTCAAAAAGATTAAAATATGATATGTTGTGGGGATACTATGCATACAACTAGCTCTTCCATACACAGGGATATTGGTCTCAAGGAGAACATTGAATCTCTATTATCATGACTAATCATAATGTATATGGAATAAAAAGTCATCATTTTAATGTAGGAAATGATTCCTTTCTTCAAAAAAACCTTCAGGTGAAACTCCCAGAGATATATTTTCATGAAAAACTTCATAGTTGATGTCACTTAGTTGAGACTATCTCACATGCCTGAGAGGATAATGAGTCAACACCTTCATCTAAAAAAACAGTACTCTCCAATTCCACCCGGGTCTATTGTATGGAAGATAACAACTCTAAAGCATCATAGACCTAGAAATCTAGGGACTTCCTGCGAATTAAATCTTCTAAAATGGATATTCATTGGAGTATAAACTATCTAGAATTCATATTCCTCTATGATTTCAAACTAGCATAATTATATATTGTTTAGGTCACTCCATGTGATGATATACCTGAGACTTTTGTGGTATGATTCACAATGCGCTCTCCCAACAGGTTGTGTCTTTGTATTCTCATGGAAAATACTACCACTATGAACTATAGGTAGGGAGTTTCATATTTCATTTTATAGTTTATCCACTACCTCATCCTGTATTTGATTAATTTTTTCTGCAGCATCATTTTGGATGATGATCAAACAAGATTACCAATAAATGAGGAAGGTGGGAAGACTCATCCAACAATGATAATCTAGGCATAAAAAGGGGTTTTCCTAGACATCATGTGTTTTACTATTTTGTAAGGAGAAAAACACCAAATATATATATTCTAGCACACTTCCTATTGATATCCCATGCAAAAAATGTATTATTAAAAAAATCCACTTTTAATGTGATTCCCTAGTTCGAAACCCCATCACAGAACCTCTCCCTGAATGCACAAGTCAGAGGGACACATACACACCACCTTGACACAATTCTCTATAGGTGGAACAGACTAGCCCTCACGGTTTATCTCGAATCACAAAAAATGAATATTTGTTGACTAAGAACACCTCTTCTAGGATCAGTCAAATATATGATGAGAAATACCAACATAGTGTTTCAAAGATACCCCACATCACCCCATCATAGGGAGGGATTCACAAGGCCACAATGATGGCTCGAATCTCTCTACATAGTCCCTGATAGAACATCCATTCTCAAAATAATCCTTATATGATTAGGTAGAGTTAATTTTGCCTATGGTTTTTATGACATTCGTTATACTGTTCAACTACCATCCCTCCTAGCTGAAGATGAAGAAACTCATTTATACTAAAGGGAGCATATGAATGAGGGGTAGTACTCCTTACTAAACTGCTGTTGGATGTCATCCCACAAGAGCATCAAATCATCATTTTTCTATGTATACATGTTACACCAACACCAATCTACTCAAAGAAAAATAGTAGCTTAAAAATCCACCATCTAAATTTTTGGGGTGTGTAGAGGCCTAAAAAATGAAGACCATATACTCAAGACAATTGTATACTCACTAGGGAACAGACTTTCCATGGAACCTTATCCGTCTATAATGAAAAAAATAAGGTAACATTCTCAATATGTGCACATCCTCATCCTACACTACTGGGATGATATTCTACTAAATAGTTTGAGGTACTTATACCTACTCACCTAGAGGAAGGGTATCACATGATGGATTCTAAACTGAGGTCTTATTTCTCATCAGATCATCTTCAAGAACCATAGCTAGTATCATGGCATGCTGCCATCGTGGAGAAATCACAGAAGTGTCTGAGACAACCTAGGGTCATTTCAGCATATATATATATATATATATATATATACCTAACAATGTGAAGTTGATTCATGAAGGATAGTCAATGACTCAATCCTATATGGTGAATATAAATTTTCCCCTATAGCTAATGTATCAAGGTTCCGAGTTGACATGAGGGTAATCGAAATATGGATAATGGATATGTAGGCTACTCGTACAACCAATAATCTCGAAATAAAATTACCACTCTAAAAAAAATTGAATTTTTTTCCCTAAATGACAACAAATTCCTTTTTATGGAACATTTGATGAACTTCCAAAGGATCGAACCTCTTCTGATACCACTATTTCATGACCCAACCCATGTAAGATCTTGAGCTAAAACTACCCCCAACCCACCTCCAAAGACAACGAGTGGTGGCAAGAGTCGAAGGAACACAAAACTCATGGATGATATTTCTTAAAAACAAATAATCACACACAATCAAATCAATTAAAACTTTTAGAGGGAATGCATTAATATATGATTCCCTAATATAATATAAAACAAGCTTCCATGAACCTCTATACATTACAAGTGTACAATAGAGTAAACTAAACCTAAGGGAATAGATATATTTC
This sequence comes from Viscum album, assembly GCA_963277665.1. Classification (NCBI taxonomy): domain Eukaryota; kingdom Viridiplantae; phylum Streptophyta; class Magnoliopsida; order Santalales; family Viscaceae; genus Viscum; species Viscum album. The sequence continues at coordinate 194,163,132 of OY728121.1, read as the reverse complement.
CGAACAGAAAAGTGTTCCAACCTAACAGAACAGTAAAATTAAAATAGTAATGAGACCCAATCTCCTGAATCCAAATTTACGACCAACAAATTTGATGAAAACCCCTCATATCACTATGCTTCTGTAAAGTAATGGTCATCTAGTCTTTCATCTGAAAGAGACACATCACGTTTTGGGAGAATTCCATATAGGGGATTGTATATACATACCAAGTATAATTCCCCAAATAGGGTGTAGGAGGACTAGTAATAGATACACTAAAGAGGAAAGAAGTAGAGAATAATAGGAATTTTAAAAGTGAACATCTCAATGTAATAATAGAGTCAAATTAAACACTTCCAAACACAATGATCCTGATATAGTGAGATGATGAACTTCATGTCAAGTCTTCACTAATGATTTCATGAGAGTAGACTCATCAAACCATGGGAAGATTGACACAGAAAGAACATAACATACCCCTTGTTGAACATCCTCTCATGGAATAAGAGTACAAAACCAATGGGGTATGTACATAAAGATGATATATATATATATATATATATTTAGTAAAAGAATCCAAAATGTGAGAGTAAATGGATCTCATTCTCACAACATAGCCAAATAAGGAAAGATGTCAATAGTTATATGGTATGTCAATCTATGATTCACATTACATGATTCATCTTCTCGTGACATAAAAGACAAAGAGACACAATTACTACACATTGATACTATCCTCTTTGGGAGGAACTGACTCACCCCCAATTTAATAGGTCACATCACAATGATGTGTATCAATGGGGAAAGCACCCATAGTTATTGGTATCCCAATATTTCAACAAACTATTTATCCTCAATGTGTTTTATGGTTTAGTGGGAATGAAATCGAAGTAGTGTACCCACACCCTAGTGCATCATGGCGTTCCACTATTTTAGTAACTGAGTGATGCCAGAAACACCCCAGTTGGAGGGTACCACTCTGGAATGTCAATAGGAAAAAACATTAACTAGTAATACTAGAGGGTATGCCTAGTGAGACCTCTTGTAAATGAAAGTACCTTGCCCAGTTAAAGGGTTATGACTAGAATATCTCATCTGGGACTGTTGTTTCCCAACCTAGGTGGACAGTAATCCTAGAATGTCGAGGAAATACATAGATGAGATCAACTAGAGGGTAAATCATAATGATCGTTGGGGAAAGCCAGTACCCATTCCTACAAGAAGGTTTTTGCAAAACTACCTTCACTAAACTCCAATACACAACCCATTCATAGGGTAAGCCTTGTACTACCATAGTGGATGTGTATGATAGTTTACATAAAATGATTTTCTTCATTAATAATCATGATTAGGAAATCATATAATATATCTCAAAATCCACTATGGAGTGCATCATTATGTTCTATGCAGAAAAACACTCAAAAATGGATACTCGTATGCCAAAATATGACTCTAAAAGGTGGATATATGAGAGGTATCTGATTCAAAGTGATGTATGTTGTGTATATGGGTCCCACACGATATGTTACCCCACATCATCTCCTAGCCATGTACATTGAAATACATGGGTACTAAACTATTTACATTTACCCCTAGGAGTTACATTGTACCCTAAGTGTACATAATATATCTATCCATAAAATTTGATGAGTATATAATAATGATAATTATTCTAAAGTGAGAACACACAATTTAGCTGACATGCCTCCTAAAATGGCCCTGGATGATTTCACCACATCTCGTCATACATGTTCTCAACTCTCACAAGATGTGGTTCTGACCTAAGACATTGGGTCTCTTCAAACACATCGTATGGTTCATGGACTAGTATACATTTCTTTTTTATACATTTACTGGGATAAATAATAATGCACCACACATCATAACAAGTAGAAAACTTGTAGGCCCTGGATTATAAAACAGATTACACCTTTGCAATCATTTCAAAAAAGAACCCATGGTTGAATATCAATTTACCCAAATTTGACACCCGAAGAAATGGTTTTATTTTACTGAATTGTGATCAAATAGTCCCTCATTTGGAGAATACATCAATAATGCATTAAAATACTGATATTGGTCCCAATTGGTCTGCATCAATTTCTAGATCACAATGCTGCAGAATGAACGTCGATTGGATGACGCATGTGGAAATTTTTTGGAGGTAAATGTTTTATTAATAATAATATCATATTATTATTTTGGCACTTAATTGAACTAATTTTGAAACAAGATAAAGGCATTACACTTCATTTTTAAAATTACTACCTCGATCGCAGGGTAACATCTTCACTATGAGTGCATCAAACAGATACCACACAGAGAAGTTACAACTGCTATACTATTTTATTATTATTAATAATAATATTATTATTAATATATGTGGTGGTAAATTTTATATCCCTCTTTATTAATTCATGTGGGCCACCCTAGCGGTTTGGTGACCCCGCCACCAGACAAGACACCTATTTTAGTCACTACCTTCTCCCCCCAATCCACACCATACATCCCACCACCATGCCATCCAAACCACCTACTTCTTATGAATCCCATTGGTAGACCACCTCATCCAAAGATATGCCAGACTACCATCTCTAAAACATAGTACAAACCCCATGGTGGTACATCCACTTACATGAGCCACTACACCTCCATTACAAGATCAAAAATTAAAATGATCACAGATTGATAATCCTCAAGACCTGATCTATAGAGATCCATTCTCTACTCATGATTTAATCATTGTTCCTTCAATAATCCTTGAATTCAAGCACTCAATTGAGCTCCAATAACCCAAAAACAATTGAACTCAGAACTGGGGAGTTCCAATGGTAAAGAATGTGAAGAAGGTAGAAAGAGAAGCATCACAACTAGGTTATTAGTTATGATTACCAAGAGTTCATAGAAAACGATCAAGAAAGGAAATTTGGGGTTAGGAAAACATGAAATAATTTAATTAAAACTAGTTTATAGGTGCAAGATTGGTCTGAAATTTCTATAGACCCATGACTGATGAGGGATCTTATCAAGAATTTAATCCAAAGGTGAAAAAAACAAGTTGTAAATTCTTAATTGGATTGCATCGATCATTGTTTAAGAACAATTTCATCTTAAATATCCCTTTCATTCATCATTCTTCGAATTAAGATGAACTAATTTTTTTCTATCGTATGCCATCGTTCATCCTCTTTTTCGAATAGAATGTGTTGTGGGCGTTATCGTTGGAAATCTCAGGGTTATGAGGCTACAATAGGAAAACCTCCATATTGATATATTTAGAGATATATCATTATGTAAAAACAAAATTAAACAATTTCCTTAATTATGTAATTAAATCACCCAATGTACCACAAAATACAATGTCATCTGAGCATCCTGTATCAACCCACTTTATGTTGTGCCTAAGGAAATAATACATTACAAACTCAGTGGTGATATAATATTTCCATTATAAGTCCCCTTAATTGAGTTTTTTAGATTATCAATAAAAATTAAATAACTTTATTTAATTTTTTTATTTTTTGTTTCTTCATCTGTTACTTTTTTTATAGATAACTTATACTGGAAATAGTAATTTCACACCTAGGGTAAATGTTTTGTCTCTGACTCCATAATACCATTGAATATTTTATATGAGAATCGATTTTGGATATATTTTTATTGTGGAATTGAATGAAAGAATATATTAACTAATTCACCCATTTAACATACCTATAATAAGATAAGGGTCTGAAGATCCCATTAAGAATCATTTTATGTCATGTCTATGTTAAGAACCATATTCTGAACCAAAATGTGGCCTCATATTTCAGATAAATGCTACCATTTATGAGTTACTAAAATTTCATTATGAAGATACACAAGAACAATATAAAATATCATTAGTGTTTTAGAAAATTATGTCTGGGAACACCAGACCATTGAATCTAACACTGTCTTAGCATCTGGAATTGAAAATTCTCTAAGAAATATTACATTGTATAATGGGGAAAACCCAGGGTCAAAACATATTGGCTTTTAGACCTATTAAAAATTATTAATTGTGTGTATTAAATTTTTATGAAGAGGTAATCAGTGGAAAAAATCCTAAGGGTGTTCTAGGATAGTATTAGATGAATGGAGAAGGTGAATAAAAATTTCATCAACATGATGCTCCATATACTAAAAGATGATAGAGTGAAAATTTAGGAGGTCATCAGTAGGGTCAGTAAGGCTATATATTTGTTCATGGTAAGCTTCATGCATTATTATTTGTAGTGAAATGCGGTCCAAAAGTCATTATTGGTCCCATTTTATCATTTCTATATGTGTTCATGGTCTGTTTCATTCATGATATATTCAATCCATTATAACACTTAACATCATACATGATTTTTGACATGTGGTGGAATATATTCCATAACCCTTGACATTGACTACACATTTAGGAGGATGAGAAAACATGTATGAAATTTACCAAAACATTAATCAAGTTCTACAAAATCTTTTCAATTATGTAAATTTTCAATGTTTACTAATACGTCAACATAATATATTCATTTTCATGTATTGGTTGTCTTTGTTTCATGTTACAATATATTTCTTAATGATAATGTTTTTTTTTCTGTAATGCTTATATAGGACCATTAGTGATTTGTATAGAAGGATACTCTTTGAAGAGTCTGAGGCATGTTCCTTTATTTTGATTACAATTATGAAGGATTATGATGAGTTTGTTAGATGGTAATTAGTTAGTTTTTTCAATTGTTTTAGAACACTATCGTGGTGTTATTATAGAATTTGTTGTAGTATTACACACTTGATAAGACATCTAGTTTGGGATTGAACTATATCCACGATTGTCTCCTCTATTGATTTATCAGTATATTATGGTTACTGATGAGTTGTGAGAGTTTTGAGTATAGATTGATGATATTTTTATTGAGATATTGTTTGGCTGTCTATTTCAACTTGGTTTCATCCAATGTTTTCCATGAATAAGAAAAATATATAATTTTAGTTTATTATAGACTTTCATCTCTTGAACTATGAGTTAATGGGGAACCACTATCATCTTATCTTTTTGATAATTTATTAACTCAGTTGAAGTGAGAAAAGATATTTCCGAAAATTTGGTTTTGGTTAGGATATCTCTAGATGTAGGTGAAGGATGAGGATATTCATAAGATTACTTCCCATTTTCATCATGAACATGAAGTGTCCATTGTGATTATATTCAGTATGACAAATTCTCAATACATGTTCATGGGATTTATGAACACAATGTTAAGAGAGTTCCTAGATATAATCATTGTGTATTTCACTAACAAAAGTATTTTATGATCTACAACTGAGGAGGTTCATTCAATGAATTTTCATTCCATTTTTTATTTATTTTTCTTGACCTAATATTTTGGAGTCTATTTATGTGTGATTGATATGGTGGTGATGTCCATTTCATAGGTAAGATCATCTTCATTCATGGATGTTTTTTGTTTCATTCAATGATAATGGTGGTTGTTTCAATCGAATTCCCAAATATAGTGGACATACTTGGGAGTATTATTTGGATTACAGGCTATTACTGGAGGTTATTTTACAATTTATATGATTTTTGGACTCCTATAATTTCCAATATGAATATGTATTTGTGGATATTGTGAATGAATAATGTTACGATGAATTTAAGATCCCAAAGTAGAATTTGATCATCACTCCAATCCCTATTTTTCCATCAAAAGTAGTTCATATTGAGTTTTTAATGTGAATCATTATTTCCTTGTTTGGGATGTGTTATATTGTATCAGTGGTTATTTTTTATTATATGACTAAAAAGATACATAATAACGAGTATAACTATTCCAACCACTATCCTGAGTTGTTGGATGTTTTTTTCATTGATGTTGTGGAATCATTACCTCATAGAAGAGCACATTGTTGTTTTTTATGATCATAAGAGGCAAATGTATGTCTTCTCCAAGGGTGACATGAAATGATAATGATATAGGTGGGTGAAATTAATCATGTATTATGATGTATATATTTCATATCTGCCATCAATGAGAAATTTTGTGCTCCATGAGTAAAGAAAAAATCCACATAGTGATTCTATGTGTGAATACAGATATCTCTATAGAGTGATATAATAACTCCATGCCAGACTACTACATATAAAATAGGTTGGATGAAGAGAATTAATTTTTTATCTAGTGGTTCATACAATGTTGGTGAAATAGGGGGAGTATTCCTAGTTATAGTATTCTGGGCAATAGTTCTAGAGGGATTCCGTTTTGTTGATATTCCAAGAGAGTATGGTCTAAGGGAGGACAACACCAGATGATGTTCCTGATGATCCTTTTTATTCCTTAATTGATGAGTGATATGGTTCTATATAAGTTATTTAGGTCACGATTGTTGGTACACCCCTCTATGATAATTATGTACTGAGATTTGACATGTTAGCGTGGGTGTCCTCTGTTGAAGCGTATCATAGGAGATATGGTTTCTTGATGATAGGCCTTTCCTAAGGTGAGTCCATGAATAGTTCTCTTGGGGGTTTTCTGTAGTTTTTATATATCACAAATTTGACTTTGGGGGACATCACTATGCATATAATTTCAAGTTAAACTTGATCATAGGTAATATATGAATATATATGGATGATAGTGGACTTTTTTCCAAATCATCACATTATAATAAATTGGGAGTCAATATCAGAAGATGATTTGTCATGTACGTATCAAGAGGTGGTGTGGTGACTCCATGGATTCCCAAGAATTGTAATCTTTGAAAAAGAACTTAATTTCACCACAAAGGTATAGATAGGTCTGTAATATTATTTATTTCTTAGATATTCATTAGCATTAGGCTCCATCCATTGATGGATTATTTAATTGAGAAGATCATCTAGACTCTTGAACTAAATTATGACTCTTATACCCTTAATTTTGGGTCTCCATTGATGGGGAACATTCCTTTGGTCTAGTTTTATCATAGTAATACATTCATCTCCAACATTGGTATGGTGACATATAATTCATTGTATTTCAAACAACTATGATCTATGTTGAACATTTATGGGGTCAGTAAAATAGGAATTATCACAGCCGTAATTAATACAAAATATGAAGGAGGTGGTTCATTAAATTATTCAGAGTATTATGGAATCATAGTATCATCATAAATCATATATTTATCATTGCAGGAGGCCAACAAATATCGACATTGGATATCATGTAATCTTGATGGTGTCTCCTCATAGTAGGTGGTGATGTTTGGGTAATGGAATAGGATTTCTCCCTAGATTTTTGGGACTTTTGAGTTGTTGGGTCAAGTTTTATCCATGGTGTAGCAGTTAACACATTACCAACATATGATATTGATACAAATTGTTTTTCAAATGATATATCTAATTTGGTATAATTATCATGAATTTCGTGTCATTGATTGGGTCGAGGTAGATGTTGAAGATTATTCATCCCTCATGGATAATCCTATGGAGATCATGGACCTCCAAGTGAAGGTGGTGCACATATTTTATTTTCCTTTAGTTCATGTCCTATGGAGGATTTGATTTATAGAACAGATTATCTTGTATAACGACCCACACATGCACACTTAGTACCCAAACAAGTTTGATTATATCCACGTACCTCGTAACATTTTTTCCATCTATATAGCGACCTTTCCAGTTTATAATATTGTTTCCACATGTTTCTTGTAATGGATTTAATCTCTTGTTATAGGTATATAAACTAGTAGAGTGTTAATGTGCTAGTTTTTATTGTTTCTTGGACTCTTGATGATCCTATGATAAAGTGGTTGAACTCCTGTGATAGTGATATCCTTGAGAGGAATCTCATTGAGAGGATATTAATATAACCCCTTTTCATTTAATATATATAGTGTTTAATTGTTTTCATGGATTATAATAGTTTGATATCTATCTAATATATGGGACTTTATATGTGTTGTCAGTCCAATTATGTAATTTCAATGACACTGGTACTCTGAGGAGTCCTATATTGGGGCTAAAGGAGTTATGATACTAAAATATGGGAGCATGGAGAATCAATGAGGTGTAAATGATTCCCACAATTAATTCATAGTTCATGGACTAGGTGAGGTCCTATTCATGGACATAAATCCATTCAGGCATCTATAAAGATGGATTATAGTGTTCCATAAGACTTCTTAAAATTTTAGGTTAAATTATTCAAGGAGAGATATTTTAAAGAGGAACATAAATATAGATATTTACAAGATGTGTAAATTTTTTATGCCATTAAAATCCTTTTCTCATCATCAATTTAAAAAAAGAAATGCCTCATATTTTCTATGAACATATGGCCTTAAACTCAAATTCTAGTTGATTAGTGGTAGTCCCTTATAGAATTTTTGGATTTCATCAATGAGTATAGATTATAGGAATTCCAAATTCAATACATGGTGATTTTAGGTATGTTTTTTATTTTCTTTCAAAGTTATTATATTTTTTTCCTCTCAATTCTTATTTCTTTCTGATGGACGTACATCTCCATTTTTCGAATGAAAATTTTATTAGATTTTTTTCATGTAATTGTGTTATTATGTACTTTGTGGGATACATGTTATTGTAGGTGATGTTATAGTAATTTTTTGGACGTAGGTTTGTTATAGTGCATAAAATGTCAACAACATTAAGGTTGGTGATTCATTTATTTTTCAATTATTTATGTTAAATCATAAGGATATCATTATTTTTCACTTTTGATATAAATGGAAACAACCTAATAACTATTGAACCATCATTTTGAATATGAAACCACAATATTTATGTGTTAATAAGAATCACAAACACATGACATGATCTCTTTATCCCTCCCCTGTGTTTCGTGCAGATGATATTGCATGCAAGAAATCGGTGCATGCACAACCATGTTGTGCAGTTGCGATGATAGAAACCACAAACATTATTTATTCTATGGAGAATAACAACACATACCGTACATAGAAGATACATGCACAAGTTTCACAATGAATGTTTCTTGTGAGGCCTTCAGTTTCACAAAAAAAAGAATAACACCCTTTGTTTTCATGACTATATTTTACACTATCTTAAATGGTAATGTTTTTTAAGAAGAAGGTGATTATATGAAGGTATGAGATTTTGTGTGCTTAATTAGAAGAAGAATAAACCTGAAACTTCATGTTTTCACAGAGAATATAATATGTCCATCATGAACATGAAATTCATGTGCATGGTTTGAGAATCCCTTAAGACTGTGTGCATAAAGACTTCCCTTAGAGAAGGATAACCCAAAGACAAACCCATTTTATAACCATATAGTTTGTGGGGAAAAGAAGATAAAGGACGGAATGTGTGTGCATTGAGAGTTACATTTGAATGAGGAGGAAAAAAATGTTAAGGTCCATGTGAATACAAACTGATTTGGAAAGGTCAGAATTGTGAGTGAAATGTGAACATTGAGTTTCTCCAAGATGACGTGCATGCACATACATATCTCAAACATTGAACCCAAAATAAACACTATGTGTTTGAAATGAATCTAAGAATAAGGATTTTAATGTGTGAATATAGGGAGAAAAACCAAGGTGATAGTGAATATGTAATATCATGACCCAAATACATTGAAAAAATATTGATGAAAGATGAAAGTGTGTGGTCGGGTTTACAAGCTGCACATTTTATATGCTTTCATTCATGAGTAAACACATGCACATGTGAAAAGAATATAGATATCCAAATACAAGAAGAATAGGATTCCATTCAATCCAAACATGATGTAACTGTGATTTGAGACTGGATCTAGTCAGAGTTAAAGAAAATCATATTTCTGAGTCTATTGTAAGTGACATTTCAAGATAGTGCTGGTGTTATGCTTGATCATTCTGGAAGAGGATGTGTGTGTCACGTGCAAAAAACTATGTGAGGAAGGGTCTTCATCAGAAGAACGCTAAATTTACATAGAATTGTTGCACTAAGGACTGATCAAAATAGTGATCCGAGTTATTTAGCAAGGCCAAAAAACCTTACCCAAGGTAGTTGAAGATTCATGAATAGATTCATGATGATGTGTGATTAAGAATTACCATGATAGAAGATCAAAATATCAATCCACATATAGTCAGGAAACATACATTGTGAATTCTAGGAGTAATAATTCATCAGTGGGACTCTAAAGAGGACAGTGGGACTCCAGTAACCCTTTTGGAAGAATTAAAAATAACCTCATGTGGGTCTCAAGTGAGATACAATGTGACTATGTATCGACCGTTGTAATTACTGTTATGATTATAATGGAGAATCAATGTTGGAGAGAATAAATAACACAACAAGGAGCAGGTATTTTAACCAAACCATGTAAATCCACGTGTTTAGTGCCTTTACATTTAATGAATGGATCGAGGTAAGGCTGAGAGACACAAGAAGAGTGTATCGAGGATTTAACCATACCTATAGGATTAATTTAAAATATTCAATTTGTAAAAATTTTAAAAAATCAATTATTCTCCACATCCCCCCTCTCAGTGATTCACACTGATCTAGGCACTTCAATTGGTATCAGAGCAATAGTTTCCTCTAAAATATCCGAGAGTGTATTATGATGTGCATACTTGAGGAGATTACTATAAAACCTCAAATGGAGATATTTTACAAGACTCAAAAGACCATAAAGACAAAACAGGAACAAAATATGATGATGAAGCTAATATCTAATACGGAGACACCTTCTACTGAAGGCAATCTGAATGGTAAAACATGTGATAATTCCTTTTATTATCAGTTCTCTTCAGATGATGTCTATTCAAGCTGTGATGATGATTGAACAATTAGTGATCTTCATACTACACTGAAATATCATCTGAATAATGTCTATAGATATGTTTCTAGAAACATTTCTATAAGCATTATTAATCTTCAAGATGAAAAATTAGAGCTGGAAGAAGAAGTTAATTCCATGTAAGAGGCTTTGGATAAAAGGGATGGTCTATCCAACACTCACACAAAACATGTGAAGGAATATAAAGTAGAAATTTATGAATTAAATGAAAGATGTGATGAAGTCATTGAATATTTTTTGGGATGTATTATTGAGAACAAATTCATTGAAATGGTATTTTTAGAATATTTACATGCAGTTGAAAGTTTTCACAATGTCTATATAGTTGTCAAATCTTCTAAACATGTAGATAGTTCTAACAAGTTATAGAATATTGACATCCCTTTGAAAGAGTGAAAAATATGCATGAATAACAAATGATAAAGCTAATGAATAATTAGGAAATAATTCTAATATCAGTTTAATATGAGATGAACTCCCTCAACATAAAGTGATTATAGATAGTGGTGAAATTGAATAATCATCAATCACTCTACACTGGAACATCCCAAATAGCTGAACTAAGACATACTAGAACTAATGTTTGAATTGAGGATTATGATTCAGAATGTAATTTCGGATCATCCTTCAATACAATTGAAATATCCCCCAAGAAGAAGGTATCCCATAAACATGTTATTTCTGTTTCTAGTAATTCAGTTACATCTACACGTACAAGTTCCAAGATTAAATATCAGAAGATGTGCATTGATAAAAATGTCAAAACATCCATAAATATTTCAAAGATGGATAAATTGATGATTAAGAATAACAAATACCAAATGTATTATCCAAATAATTAATGAAAATTCTAGAAACAACAAAGCACTAAATCAATCCAGAAAAATAATAAATCAAAATGATGGATATTTATTGGCTATGATTGTTATTTCTGGATGTTTGGGTATCGAGACAATGATTGAAGGAATAATACATCAGCATATGAAAATAATGAAATGCCTACATTCATGGAATGTATATGGGAAGAAATGAAGCATCAAGAAAAGAAAATTCAGATAACAAAGATGATGAAGAATCTACCAATCAAGAACAGATTTCAGTATCTTGAAGACTTTGGTGATTATTGAAATAGGAGTGGTCACAGTTATTATGAGTAATGGTTTAGTCCTACAATTCCATATGAATAGGTTGATAAATAGAATATACTACATCAAAGGTTGGAGAAAAAATGATTTGAAAATTCATCCATTGGGAATATGCAATACAATGAAATCATGTAAACAGTGACATAAATTATTCAGAATATGATGAAAAAACCTGATTCCAATAATGTCATCTGAACTAATAAAATATGATTCTACTTTGGGGAGGAAGTACATAAAATGTATCACTACAAACAAGACATGAAATTGAATGGAAACAGGATAAAACTAAAAAAAATAAATCCAGAAGAATTTTGGATTGACTGAATACATTCCTAAAGATAATTTTAATAAGTTTCCTAAGAAAGGTAACTTGAATGAAATGATGAATTCATGTAGATGCTCCAAATCAGAAATTATTAAGAAGTATTTTTTAATTATCTTCCATTATCAATATCAAATTTCTCGAGAATTGCAAAGTGCATAAGATGAAATACTAGCTAAATAAATGAAAATTGGGAAATCAGTCATTCCACCTAAATTAAAATTCAAATTTCAGGAGAGTTTTTCAACAGAGGACAACCCAAGTGTGTCACACTAACTATGTGTAATGTTTATGATGGCTTGAAATCATGAAAAAAATGTATAATTGTTTTATGATGAAAAAAATAGAGGTTGAAAATTAAAAAACATACAACAGTGGAAGCTACATCACTACTTGAAAAAATAAAGAAAAATAGTCTACACAAGATGAAGGTCAATGGGAACCAATGGTACATGCTAACAATGAAAGGCTAGAATGTCAAATGAAGAGTAGACACTATCATGAAGAGTACAAGACATATTAGATCTATAAGGAAAGGAGTTCTTGGGTCGAGAGAATATTCATAGCCTTGTTTCTCTTATTAAGAAGCACACATGTGTTCTATATTATTCCCTCATATTTTTGTTTTATATGTGTTCCAAAATTGTATGGAATTGAAGGTGAAGGCCATTCTCATTATGATAATGGAATGATCATATTGGATTACACCAATTTGGAAAAATCATTCATGAATTAATAATAACATTAATTGATCCCCAATTGATGATTATCATTATGCATATCTTCAAGATTATCTAACAATATTCTTCACCATGGTAAATAAATGGGAGTTCACCCATTGAGGGGGAGAAAACATTAAAGAGATTATATAAAGGATTATGTCTTGAAAAACACTGAAATTCATTTCAAATCAATATGTTGAGACATTCGGTATTCAAATCACAGTTTTATCCCATGTGCTTAATTGTATTTATCTTGTCAATTTTGGGGGAGGGCTTGATTGATTACAATATGGGATGAAAGGGGGAGATTTATATTTTAACATGATCTATTTAATATTTTTTGTGATGTATGTGCATGATTTAGCAAATTGATTATTATATCTGACTATTTCCATTCATTTGGATAAGAGTTGAAGCATTCAAAGCATGATTTCAAGAGTATGGTTGTTTATGGAAATAATTGAAATCCTTGGTAATATATCTCTATTTTTCTACACCGAGTTAGCCCAAAGTAGAATTATAGTTTATTTATTAATCTATATTTGTTATGTGAACCATGTGAAATCATCCTTCCCTCAGAAATATTCAAGAAGCATTTATACAAAGGGAGGAGATATTGTTTTGAATAGACCCCACTACACCTTTTCATTTGTATTACAATAAAGGGGAGAGAATATTGGAACACATATTTACCCATTCAAAGTTTGATTATGTAATACTGAAAATAAAATACAATGGGGAGATTTTTGAGCATGGTGTTGTATTTTTGGTCAATAATATGTCAATAATGAGTTAATTGTTAATGTGGTATCAATATGTGTATGGAAAGATAGTGATAAAGTGATGATGCTCACTGATGTTGAGAAGTTGTTACAATGCTTATGTTCCTTGGAGAATTATAATCAAATGCAATTGGATTTAATTCTTGGACATTATGCATATTACTTAAAATTATGGGAGTACTGATCTAATGTTCAAAATCTTGTTTCATTGAATGAAATATTGTCAAAAAAAAATTGAATAAGCACATTAAATTCTATATGGAATGATGAAAGTGGAAGATCCATCCAATGAATTCTAATTGGTTGAATCTTTTTCATCAAATCAGACGATTTTTTGTGCTGATCTTAAAATACCAAGACTTGTGTTATAGAGAATTCGTTGTTTATTACAGTGATTCCACGGATTGCGTTTTAATTCAAGAGGAGTTGAATAAATGAAAATGACTTAAATGAAAATAGGAAGAAATCATTTTTCATTTGAAGAGATGCAGATATTATTGAAATAGTAAGGGGGTCATTTTATACATAGAATTCTTTTTTATATAGGTCCTCACATAAAAAATGGCCAACAAATAATTATAGTCAAGGGTCATAGCCTCAGTAACTTGTATGTACCAAGGGTCATCCACGCCTGAGGGAAGCCGTCAAGGCTAGCCCTACATGAGGCAAGAGATTGGGAAATGTATATGCCCGTTCGAGAATGCATGAAGATCAACCAATGGGTAAGTGTTCCTAGTGGGATCCATGAGAACACCCGAGGTGGAAAGAGTGGGCACCGAAGATTCGAAAAATAAAAACTGGAGAGGGGTGAAAATGAAGTGTGGATAGGAGTAGTCTTGTGATAAGGCAACACACCATGGTTTATATAACACTCCTCACCCACTTCACTGTTTCGTTGTGGGATAGAAATAAAAACCTGGGAAGAAATCTGCGTCATTGATCTCATTCCAGAATAGTATTTCACTCTCTGATAATCATGAGATCGATCGTGTGTAACTTGGGAGTCCATCGATCTAATCTGAGTCGTTCATCATCTCTATGTGGTGTGTTCTTGAACCTGGACAGATTGATGATCCTTCCGCAATATTGTATTCAACCTCTGGGACACCAGATGTCGTTGTACAACTGGAGAATAGCTTAACATCCATGATATTGTCTATGGACCTTACTATTGATCCATCCTATTGCATAGGGATTCTCCATACATAACTAATCCATGAATGAAATCATATTTACATGCATACAATTTAAGAATGAAATTGAACTTGGCCGATGTAACCGAATGTTCCAAACCAACTCATTGAGATCGAGTGATCAAAAAGTAGTTTGCATGCATTCATAAACTCATGCATGTAAGGATTACACCACAAAGATGATGCATATGTTTGAAAAACACAGACAAGATTATTCAGGAATATCTATAATCCCACATTTGAAATATTCACAGCCGACGATATCGGCTATTCAACAAATAGAATCTAGTGGCCTTTCACACATTATTTGAATGCTCATAAGCCTTAAAACCTGCATATTAATAGAGTAGAACCAATCCAAGAAGGGTTGATGAAGACATTTAGAATGACCTTATTTTTTTAAAAAATAGTGCCCCAAGATGATCCACATGTCCTTGCTATGCAAAGAAGAGGAAACCAATAGGATTTCAACAAGTGCTACAGACTCTTGAACTATCCTTTTAAAGAAGAGACCACACTGTTTCTTAGTGACGAAGAATCACATACATGTCAGAGCTTCTCTTGAACCCTCGCCTATGTTTCGTGAAAAAGAAACATCATGCATGAACTGGGGCACATAATATATCAAGCCAAATCATGATGTACATAGACATTACATTACTTTTTCGGAATACTTAATACATAAAAAAACCAACACTCAAGGATTGTAATAGTTTAGTATCTTTGGAAACTCGGAACATAATCTTCTAATCATGGTAAAAGATATTCAAATTCTCCCATAAATATCTTCCCCTTTTGATTTATTACCTATAACCTTTCTTTATTTCCTGGGGAAAAGAAAACATATAAAAGGGTGAGCTCAATTACTCAGTGGGGGTAATCATAGAGAAAATAAAACAAACCATAAACATTTGAACTAAAAAACATGAAAATAATTTTTAAACATAAAAATCATGAGTAATGACATAAAAATGGTAGTACATAAGGCATAGATCATAATGGAACATCAATCATGATAAAATAACATTGGAATAAAACTTTTAATTGTGTAAAAACTTTAAGCGCAGGATATGATTTCCATAGTAGCCAAGGCATTGCTTCCAAGACCATCTTAGTGGACAAAGACCCTTACTGAATCGGGATTACTTGGAGTTCCAGCCCTGTATTACTGAATCAGATTTACTTTTCGTTCCATCCATGTCTATATCATGAGATATAAATCTTTAACCAATTAATTGTAGGGAGATATAGGTCCCACCCATATCATAATGAAATAATTCTTACTTGTTCCACAACATAAACATAAATCACTAATCATAACCTAGTAAATAAAATGGGTTTACTAAACAACATCCCATAATAACGTAATCCATATAAAACAAATGCATATCATTTCATCATAATAAAACTGAAACCATGTACATCATAGAGACATTATACTTGAAACATAATCATACTAAATAATTTCTTCTTAGATGGAATCTCGTTTTGAAAAAACACTTAAAATGAATTCTTAAGGAAAATATCCATTCTTCTTCAAAATCATTTTATTTTCTACACATGCCGTGAAATTTTAAAATAAAATAATTTTTTTTTGAAAATGATCATGAAATCTTGGATAGTAATCTTTATGGAAATAAGTTGTTATAAAAATATAAAAACCCATTCATGCCGTAAAAGTTAAAAAACATTATCCTCGTACTTTTTTTGGAAAAGTAAAAAAGTACCTCATAGGGTAAACAAAAAAAAGATTCCTTCTATACGATGGGTAAAACTAAAAATGGGTAAAAATTAATTTAAACGTACATTAATTTTTTTTAGAAAACATGGACATGGATGATAAATATAACCCCAGTAAATACTTATGAATAAACAATCTCAGATAAAAACGAGATTTGAAAAGTTATCCCTTACCTTAAGTCTGATATGCTTCGTATGTATCTGATCATCCTGTATAATGATTTAAATAAGTTCATTGATTTATTACAGAATCATATTCATTTTTATGATATCATATATGGTTCACTTACGATTTTATATTACCTATTCTTTTGTAAATTTCATGTTAAAGAAGTGTTTTGGGTAAAATTGTTTCATTTATCATATGTGTTTCAACTTTTTGTTATTTATATTATTACTTATATCTGGATTAACATAATTACAGAATGTGAAACATGATTTATATATAATATATATTCATAATACACATATATATATATGATATATCGATAAAGGTAATGAAATACACCGTTCATGGAGACTGTAGGCCGTACATACGCATGAACACTATTTTCGTTTCCTTATTGAATTGAATGGATTTAAGTAGATGACATATATATATATATATACATTAATCCAGTAGAATTATTATGTCATATATTTCATTATTATTCAGTATATATACTTTATAATCATTCATGAATGGTTAACATGAATAATGAATCTCATCGCGTTCGTGGAGACGATATTCTATACGTACGCACACGCGTTGATTTCATATTCCATAGGATGGATAGAAGGTGAAATATGGTTTTTTAATATTTATAATAACATATAAGTATATGAGTGCTACTGATGTTGTTACTTCATAATGAAACAACTAAAGTTGAGGAATTAGAAGAAGAATGAAACTTGAAAGAATCGGTAGAAGAGATTACCTCTTCTTGGTAGCACCTCCTTTAAACTTCATCTTAGGGCACTAGGGTGGGTCTTTTGAGAAGACCCGAACCTCTATGATATAACTAGAAAGGTTTAGAAGAGGAATTTGTAGTGTTTGGCCGAGATGAAAGGCTCAAAAGGGTGTGAAGAGAAGTGGGATGGGGTGCCCTTTTTATAAGGGAGGAGAGGGGAAGCTTTGGAATGATAAGAAATATTAATTTATAATAAATTCAACCCCACATAATAACCTCCAAAAATTATTCAAATCCGAATATTAGATGATATAGGGTTGTAATATCATCAACCAATAAAATTTAGACATGTTGGAAATTTATTTTAAACATTATCAACTAGATTTATACTTATTTAATCTATTTAATTTTATTTGTGGTAATAAGATTATAATTATTAAATTGTTATAAATAATTACTTATGTGTTCATAATAGTCCATAATAGGATAATATATGACATTTTAGACCATATAAATTTTAATTTATAATTTTTAAATATTTTTGTGATTTTTAAACAATTTTATAATATATTTTTTTTATAAAATAACAATAGTGTCAATTTTGAAACTATTCAATTATTTGAATTTAAATAAAATACAAATTTTTTATATATTCGATCCAAAATAATTAATAGATCCCTAACATGTCATATTCATCTGGATAATTCGTGAATCACATTAAATAGTTCATATAATATTTATTTGAATATTTTTAAAACCATTTATTTGATATTCCTCTGAATAAACTAATTTCAACATTACTATTATGTCACCTTTAATGACAGTTATAAAATCCATAAAAATACTAAATAAATTCACATGATGTATATAATTTTATTATCATTCTAGAAAAAATTCATGTTATAAGTTTCATGAAGTTTATCACTAAATTAAAATTAATATACTTATAAGATTTAATAGAGTGACATGTTGTCACTTTCTTTGGTTTTAATAGTAATTAAATTATTTCCATGTAAAAAAGTAAATCAAATGAATATATTCTGACCCATAGGTGATATGGGTCGACTTTTTTAATCCAATAGAATTTTTTCAGGTGTTAAATAAATTTTATAATCTTATTTTTACCCTTAAGCGCTTGATTTAACATTAACTGTAGTAAATAAAAATTACCATAGTTACTATTCATAATATCAAAAAAATAAAAGTAACCTATTAAAATAATTTGGACCCATTGATTACAAATATTGAGTCCATTTTTCCAAATTCAATACACAAAAGTTGCAGAAATTAAATTAAAATTAATCCCATTGTTGAAAGAAAACAAGTTTTTGTTTAAAACATTGCAAAAGATTTAATTGATTTAACCTACAAATTCAATGTAAAATCGATGCTAATGACATAAATTATAATAAATGGTAATTCTTTATTCTATTTATACCTTAAAACCATTCAATATTATAATTTGACACTATAAATCATTACGATGAAATAATAATTTTTTAATTAAAATATAACGTTTTTAACTATTCATTACAATATGAAAGTTGTCAGATTAATATGAAAAATTTATCCAATGTAAATTTTTATATCATGATTCCAAATAAGAATTTTATTTTGTCAAATTGAACTTATAAACATGTCAAAATTTAGATTTAAAGTGGGTGTTCCATCAAAAGGCGACAAAACTGCATTTTTAAAAAAATATTATTTTACCCAAAAAATTTATTTTATTCTCATACCATGTTCTAGAAAATGTTAAATATGAATAATAATGTTATAAAATTATAAATTTAGTTAATAATACTCATAACAGCTAGTTTATAATAATATTATAACCATATATCGTTGTTTAGTGAAACCTAATATTACGGACAACACACGCTATCGAGGAAGGCCGTGATTGTGTGTAATGCAAGACAAGTCAGGGTTGAGTGTTGTGCAATACTCCTTTGTTTTTTTGTATAATAGAATCCAACCATATTTTATTTATACATTGAATATATATATATATATATACACTGAGTTTTGCATAGAATAAATACTATCAAACTAACTTGAAATTGTGTGTAACACGATCCAAGATTAGTGTTGTGTATACTGCCAGCTAATACGGCGTTTCTTATAGTGCTAGATAATCTTGTTGTAGCGTACAATAGAAGATATGAAAGAAATTAAAAAGAACATATCTTATAAAATCTCGGGGTGTTACATTCTACCCCACTTAAAATGAATTTCTCCCTCAAAATTCGTCGGGGATATAAATGGTATATTACATGAGAGTTTCCTTTATAGAAATCCACATCATAAAAAGGAAATCAAAAAATTATATTTAAAAACTGAATTATGAACCATAACAGTTTCCCAAATTAACTAATCACTGGGTTTCCACATAGGAGAACATAGATGAAAATATAGATATGAAAGAGAAATATAACCATCATCTTCTGATGGAGAGTGGTAGAGAACATGTCTATGAAAAAGCCTATAACACAAAGCCATAAATTTGTTATGATATAAGGTACCATCTGATTCATCTGATTTGATGAAACTAGGACATCCTTTTTTTTCAAGATCATTTTCCAAAATTTGATGAATTAAAAGAAATAATTACATGATTTTGGTATAATCTCACCATTGTTCATGCCTTGAACAATTTCTACGTCATATCATAAAGAAATGATGTTGAATTTGTTATTATTGAAGTGTTAGCAGATCATGTGATAGAATGATGGGTCATTCAATCTATTTCCAACAAAAGGTCATAATTCCATCTATGGTGAGGTTAATCGTATATGATTCAAAAATGAAATTATACATCATCTATCATACCGCTTAATAAAATAAAACATGTTTTTACTAACCAGGGAATTCATGTAGGCTAGTGGTAGGTGATAAAGGCTTATCTCACTTTGGTTGTGGGTTCGATTCCCACTACCTTTTCGTACGCAATGGGTTGTCACCCGTTCTGCAGGTTGTCCTTTTTCTAAAACTACAATATTATAACATTACAGAAATAATATCAAAAAAAGTTCTCGCCTTAAACAATTCAATCTGATTCCCACTATAATCTAGTACATCCTTATGACTTATCCAAAATACATCTATCCATTCTAATATTATAAAGAAAACTATTACTATAAATGTCACAAAACAACCACATGAATATCATCATTTATCCCAGATATATCTTGTCGATCGCATTCGAATCATGTGAATACATTAATCATGAATTCTCTTGAAAAATGAATACCCATTGAACCTAAGTGAATACATGAATGATGTCAAAAGTTAACTCTTTAAACATACCAAAACCCCAAAAATTTGATATACTGAAACCACGATATCACATTGTCCTTATATCAATAATGATCCCATGAATACTACCAAACATATTATTTCCTACTTATCCCTTAATTATGTGCATATGATCTTATTTCCAAAAATATTTCAATCAATTTTCATGGTTACCAGTACCATATTATTATTGAAAACCACAATTGACCAATACATAGATATTCCAATATACCAAAAAAGTACCTCAACAACATTATTCTAGAATTTCAATACATAAAACCTTCAATCCATCATCTTCAATGATTGGAATGGAATAGGTCCTTCATTGATTTAGATGTAACCTATTAGGTCTGGACATTGTGTTGGGTAATGCCCATTTTCTCCACAGATAAGTCATTGTACTCCATAATAGTCTGTCACACTATGATCCTTTTCCCCACACAGATAATATCTTCCCCTCTATTTGATGTATTCATCATGGTTCTACTTCCCTTATTTATAAATCTCAATCTTCCTTTATATATGCTCCTCACCATGCGAACATGCATAAAAGTCCATCTTCCTCTTATTTGATGAATTAGGAATACAACTAAATGTTACCTTATTAATCATATATCGTGATGACTGATTCGACATAATCACAATATCATAATCTATGGGCATTATGCAATTTCATTGCTCATAGTCACAAATTTGTCCATTGGATTCAATGTTAACGTAATTCCTTCTGGTTCCCTCCATTGACTAAAACACAAAAAGAATTCTGTGAGAGGAAAAAATCATTCAAGGAAAATAAAATAATCAAGGGGGAGTACCATAGATATCTAACATCTTAGGTTTAATTATAATATCGTTACCATAATTCTGGGACTATAACATATACTAATACTTTTCCTTAGGGACATCCCTAGACATACCTTAGAAATATCTCTAGTGATATCACTAATATTTTTTTCGTACTAGTTTATAATGGTTGACTAAACCTTTCCTCTGATACCAACTATAACAACCCAAAGCTTGACGTACATAGACATTAATTTACTTTTGTGGAATACTTAATACATAAAAAAACAAACACTCAAGGATAATAATAGTATAGTGTCTTGGGATACTTGGAAAATAATTATCTAATCATGGTGAAAGATCATCAACATCTCCCATAAAGATCTTCCCCTTTTATTTTCTTACCTAAAACTTTCTTTATATCCTGGGGAAAAGAAAACATATAAAAGGGTGAGATCAAATGCTCAGTAAACATAAGCATGGATAAAATAAAACCAACTATAAACATTTGAAATCAAAAACATGAACATAATGTTTTAACATAAAAATCTTGAGTAATGACATAAAACATGGCAGTAATTAAGGCATAGATCATAATGGAACATCATCCATGATAAAATATCTGGGAATAAAACTTGTAATTGTGGAAATACATTATTCACATGATATGATTTCTATAGTAGCAAAGTCATTGCTTCCACGACCTTCTTAGTGGACAAAGTCCCTTACTGAATTGGGTTTACTTGTAGTTACAACCCTGTATTACTGAACTAGATTTACTTTCCATTCCAGCCATGACTGTATCATGAGATATAAATCATTAACCAATGCATTAGAGGAATAAATAGGTCCCACCCATCTCATAATGAAATCATTATTACTTATTCCATAACATGGACATAAATCATTCATCAAAACCCAAAGAATAAAATGGGTTTCATAAACATCATCCCATCATAACATAATCCATATAAAACAAATGGATATTATTTCATCAAAATAAAATTGAAACCATTTAAATAATAGAGGCATTATACATAAAACATAATAATACAAAATAATGTCATCTTAGATGGAAAATAGTTTTGACAAAACACTTGAAATGAATTGTTGAGGAAAATATCCTTTCTTCTTCTTAATCATTTTATTTTCTCAACATGCTGTGAAATTTTAAAAGAAAATAATTTTTTTTGATAATTATCAGGAAATAATGGATATTAAGATTCATGGAGATGAGGAGTTATACAAATTTAAAAACAATTTCATTCCGAATAAGTTAAAAAAACATTCCCCTCATACTTCTGCCGAAAAAGTCAAGAAGTACCTCATAGGGTATACAAAATAAATATTCCTTAAATACCATGGGGTTAAAGTAAAAATTGGTAAAAAAGACATTAAAAATCCATGAGAACATTTTTAGAAAACATGGACATGGATGATAAATATTACCCCAGTAAATACTTATGAATAAACAATCTCGGATAAAAACGAGATTTGGAAAGTTATCCCTTACCTGAAGTCTGATATGATTCGTATGTATCCAAACTTCATTTATAATGATCTAAATAATTTAATTGACTTATTAAAGAATCATATTCACTGTTATGATATCATATATGGTTCACTTATGATTTTATATTACTTGTTCTTTTGTAAATTCCATGTTAAAGAAGCGTTTTGGGTAAAATTGTTTCCTTTATCGTGCGTGTTTCTACTTGTTGTTCTGGATATTATTACTTATATCCTGATTTACATAATTACAGAATATAAAACATGATTTACATATAATATGTATTAATCATACCCATATATATATAATCTATCTATATATGGAATGAAATACACCATTCATGGAGACGGTAGGCCGTACGTACGCATGAACGTTGTTTTCATTTCTTTTTTGAATTGAATGGAATTAATTAGATGATATATATATATATATATATACATAACTCCAGTAGCATTATTATGTCATATATTTCTTTATTATTAAGTATGTATACTTTATAATCATTCATGAATGGTCAACATGAAAAATGAATCGCATCGCGTTCATGGAGATGGTATTCCGTACGTATGCACGCACAATGATTTCATTTTCCGTACGATAGATAAAAGGTGAAATAGGGTTGTTTCATATCTATAATAACATATCAGTATATGAGTGATACTGATGTTATTACATCATAATGATACAACTAAATAAGATGAAGTAGAAGAAGAAAGAAATTTGAAAGAATCAGTAGAACAAATTACCTCTTCATTGACGCACCTCCATTAAACTTCTCCTTAGGGCACTCGGGATGGTCTTTTGAGAAGACCAGAAGAACTATTATATAACTAGAGAGGTTGAGATGAGTAATTTTCATGGGTTGTCCAAGCTTCAAGGCTCAAACGGGTGTTACGAGAAGTGGGAAGGGTGCCCTTTTTATAAGGGAGTAGAGGGGTTTCTTTGGAAACATAAGAAATATTAATTTATAATTAATTAAAAACCACTTAAAAACCCCCAAAAATTAAACCAATACTAATATTAGATGCTATAGGGTTGTAATATTATCAACCAATAAAATTTAGACATGTTGGTAATTTATTATAAACATTATCAACTTGATTTATCCTTATTTAATGTATTTAATTTAATTTGTGGTAATAAGATTTTAATTTTTAAATTGTTATAAATAATTACTTATGTGTGTCAATTTACAATAATTGGACAAATTATGAAATTTTAGACCATATAAAATTTAATTATAATTTTTAAATATTTTTGTGATTTTTAAAATATTTTATAATATGTTATTTTTATAAAATAACAATAGTGTCAATTTTAAAACTATTCAATTATATGAATTTAAATAAAACCCACAGAGAAGATATATTCGATCCAAAATATTTAATAGAAATATAACATGTCATATTCTTCTAGAAAATTCGTTAATCACATTAAATAGTTCATATAATATTTATTTTAATATTTTCAAAGCCATTTATTTGATATTTCTCTTAATAAAATAATGTCAACATCAATATTATGTTACATATAATGATAAATATTTAATCCATAAAAATTACAAATAAATTCACATGATGTATATAGTTTTATTATATTTCTGTAGACTATTAATGTTAGAGGTTTCATTAAGTTTATCACTAAATTAAAATTAATATACTGATATGATTTAAGAGAGTGACATGTTGTCAATTTATTTGATTTTAATAATAATTAAATTATTTTCAAGGACAAAAGTCCATAAAATGAATCTATTCCGACCCTAAGGTGATATGGGTCGACTTTTTGTCATCCAATAGAATTTTGGAATGTGTTAAGGTAATTTTATAATCTTATTTTTACCCTTCAGTACCTGATTTACCTTTAACTGCAGTAAATAAAAATTACCATACTTACTATTCATAATATCAAAAAAATTAAAGTAACCTATTAACATAATTTGGACCCACTGATTCCAAATATTGACTCTATTTTTCCATATTCATTACACAGAAGTTGCAGTAATTAAATTAAACTTAATTCTGTTGTCGAAAGAAAACAGGTTTTTATTTAAAACATTGCAAAAGATTGAATTGATTTAACCTACAAATTCATTTTAAAATCAATGTTAAAGACATACATTATATTAAATGGTAAAAATATATTATATTTATATTTTAAAACCATTCAATATTATAATTTAACCATATAAATTTTTACAATGAAAAAAATTAGTTTTTAATTAAAATATATCGTGTTTTTATTATTCATTAAAATAAGAAAATTATCAGATTAATATGAAAAATTTATCCAAAGTAATTATTTATATCCTTATTCCATAGAAGAATTTTATTTTGTCAAATTTAACTTATAAACAAGTCAAAAAATACATTTAAAGTGGGTTCACCATCAAAAGGAGGCAAAACAACATTTTTTGAAAAATAATTATTTTACCTAAATTTTTTTTTGTTAACATACCATGATCTTGAAAATGTTTAAGATAAATAATAATTTTAAAAAATTCAAAATTTAGTTAATAATATTTATGACGGCTAGTTCGTAATAATATTATAACCATATATCATTGTTCAGTGAAACCTAATATTGCGTACAACACATGCTATCGAGGAAGCTCGTCATTGCGTGTAATGCAAGCCAATTCAGGGTTGTATGTAGTTCAAGACTCATTTTTTGTTTGGTATAACAGAATCCAACCATATTTCATTGATACATTTAATATATATATATATATACAGTCAATGTTGCGTAGAATAACTACTATCAAAATAACTTGAAATTGTGAGTAAAATGATCCAAGATTAGTGTTGCATATACATCAATCTAATACGGTGTTGCGTATAGCGCAAGATATTCTTGGTGTAGTGTACAAAAGAAGATTTGAAAGATATTAAAAAAAATATCTTATAAACTCTCGGTGTGTTACACATAAAAACTTTTTGTGCACTTGCAAACACAATAACCATGAACCTTCGTGGTTCTATGATGAAAAACTACACATATTGCGCGTATAAGATTTGTGAACTAGTTACACAATGAAAGAAACATTTGACCCCTTTGGCTTTAGGAAAAGAAGAAGAACACCCTATTTTTGAACGAATATATCTATACTCTATCGTATAAAGTATTTTTTTCGAAGAACAATTTGATTTCATGAAGGCTGGAGCTTGTGTGTGCTTAATTTAAATAAGAAGAATCACGAGGCCTCTCATTTTCACAGAGAAGTGAATACATCCATTATTCACATGAAAATCTTCTTCTTGGTTTGAGAATCCCTTGAGATAGTGTGCATACACACTGCCTTTTGAGAAGGAAATCCCACACATACGACATTATTATACCCATTCAGTTTGTGTGGGCATGAAGAAGAATGATGAATCTTGTGTGCACTGTGAGTTACATTTGAAGGAGGGTAAAAATGTTACGGTAAATATGCATTCAATTTATTTTGAATAAGTAAAAAATCATGAGTTCCATGTAATAATTGTGTTTCACAAATAATAAGTGCATGCACTTACATAACTCAAACATAAAACCCAAACTATAGACTATGTGTGTGTGTAAAGAATCAAAGAAGATGGAATTGAATGTGTACATATTGAGAGAATTACCAAGTGGAAAATGCATATGTAATTGCATAAACCTTAAACATAGGAAAAATATTGATACAAAAAGATAGTGTGTACTCTTGTTAAAAAAATCACAGTTTATATAAAAGCATTCTAGCATAAACACATGATCGTGTGAAAATAATTGAGATATCCAAATAAAAGAGGTATATGATCACCAAAAATCAATGCATGAGGTTTATGATAATTGAGACTGATGCAAGACAGAATTAAAGTAGATCATATATAGGAGTTTACTTTAATTGACATTTCAATACATTTATCATATTTTGTGAGATCACTCTTGAAGAAGAAGTGTTCATCTCTTGGAAACATCTATGCGAGGATGGGTCATCATCATAAGAAGAAAGAATTTATTGAGCATTGTTTCACTAAGGATTGATCAGAAATGTGGAAAGAGTTATTGAGAATGGCCGACATACCTTACCAATGGGTGTTGGAGATTCATGAGGAGATTCAATAGAAAGTGAGATTCAGAAAGCATGTGAGGGATGATCCGAAGATCCATCCTCAGTGAGTCAAGAATCATCACTTGTGAAATCCAAGAGGTAGATGTCTTAAGTGGGACTCTGATGAATTCCAGTGGTAATCTAGTAACATTGTGTAAACCAGTAAAAATAACCCCATGTGGGACTTAGTATATATACAATATGACTCGGTATCAACCATTTTCATTAATCATCTGATTATAGTGTATAATATATGTTGGGGAGAATAACCAACACATCAAGAAGTAGGTATTTGAACCTATCCATGTAAATACTTCTGTTCAGTGGAATTATATTTACAAAATCACTCGAGTTAATACTGAGAGACACATGAAAATTGGAAAGAGTCTTTAACCATTTATATATGTTTAATTGAATTGAATCCATTAGTAAAAAAGATTAAAATGGTCACTGATTAACACGATCCCCCTCTTAGTGATTCACACTTATCTGGGGTATTTACTAACAAAAATATGATAATGATAAAAAATTAACATAACATATGAAAAAATCATATTGGATGAATTAAATTATCCAACATCCCCTAATGTTCATAAATTATTCATTTAATTGTTTTTTTCCAATGAAAGTTATATAATTATAATTAAAACAAAATAAGGGGACAAAATGTCTCTCTCGTATATCTGACAAGTATAATAGTCATAATGTATTGATTAACAAGTTAAAAGATCAAACATTAATAGTCTAATGAAACCTAATGAAATTATCAACAACACATGAATTTATTTATAAATTTTATAGATTAAACAATTACCATTAATGGTGACATTATAGTGATGTAGAAATTATTTTTTAGGTGAAATATATAATAAATGGGAATTATAATATTAAAAGAAATATAATATAAACTTATTAATGTGGTAAATTAATGTTTAAGGAGACTATGATATTTTAGGAGTGTATTAAATATTTTTTCTAATTTATCTTCTAGGTGTATAATATTTAATGTCAAGGAAATGAATAGTGTCAAAATTGACACTATTGATATTTTATAAAAGTAACATATTATTAAATTATTTAAAGATAACACAAATATATAAATATATCAAAGTGAAAATTATATTATCTAAAATGTAAAAAATTATCCAATTGTGGAAAATTGACAAAAAATAAGTAAATATTTATAATTTTTTAATATTTTTTAAAATATTACCATAATAAAATTAAATAGATTGAATACAGATAAAAAATTTATGAGGTATAAAATAAAAAATAAACATGTATAAATTTTTTAATGGAATGGATGGCAACCCATACTGATATTATCTTCAAAATAAATGAGTTAGGGTGCATTATACACCCTAAATAAATTTATATTTCATGACATTCCTAATGTGCCCCTCCTTCTTATAAAAGGACTCTGCCTCTAACCACATACTCACTCGTATCGAGAAATTTGGATCATTAATAATCTACTAAAATAATCTCCCAAAATCCTTCAATTACATATAAGGGCCACACATTGGACATAAATCCATCTTATAGAGACATTTTGTGAAAATAAAAATGAGATACTTGAAAAATATTAAATTGCTTTATCACCTCTTTAAAAATTCAATTTCTTCTTCTACTTCATAATATTATGCTGTTAAAATATTAAATTAATAAATCCATTAATTAATTATTGATAAATTTTATTATAATTAGGCGAAATCATTATACCTTCTTTTATTCATTCTACGAATAATAGTATCACTATGTGTGTTTACATACGACTTACCGTCTCCATGTCATGGTGTAATTTTTTATTCCACAATATTTAATTTTAATGGGAATGATAATGAATATAATGGATGTAAATAATAAATTTAACATGATAATTATTATTTATAATTAATATAACATCCAATTCCAAACCATATAATCATTAACTAATTGATATCGTTGCTCGTGTGTACGTACTTTCTACCGTCTCCATGAAACATTGAGATTCATTCTTCATGTTAACCATTCAAGATTGATTGTAAAATATATATAATAAATAATCATGAAATATATGACAATAAAATTCTACTGTATGTATATATATATATATATATCATTTTCATGCTTCTATTCAATTCAATAAGGAAATGGAAACAACGTTCATGCGTACGTATGGACTACCGTCTCCATGAATGTTGTATTACATTTAATTTTTATATCTATTATATATATTTTTATACTGAATATGTATGAAATATAAATCGTTTTCTACAATCTGGATGAAATGAAATCAAGATCTCTATAATGATATCATAATAACAAGATAAAGGGCATATGATAAATAAAACGATTATGAACCTAAATGTTTTTTAACATGGAATTGGAAAATAAATAGATAATATAATGTCACAAATTTATTATATATGATATCATAAATATTATAATGGTTCTCTTACAAGTTAATAATATGTTTCATCCCACTATACAAGAGTTTTATACACATGTGGAAGAAATCAGACCTAAGGTAATAGATTATTTTGTCTCACTTTCATTTCTGTGCGACAAATGCCTAATACAACACCTATTTCATTTATGTTGTGATTTAACTTTCCATTAATGCATTTATGATTATGATTATTTTGTTTATGATATTTACATATGTATAAAATTTATTTTATTTTATGAGTCAAATGGTTTGATAGGTTATAAATTAGTAAGGGATAATTTCATAATCTCATTATTATTCAAGATTATTTATATGTAAGTATTTACTCGACTATATTTATCATCCATGTCCAAATTTCCTAATTCTTTTATTCTATAAAATTCATTCTATTCTTCTATATTAGATTTAATTCAATTTTACCCTATACTAAATTTTTATTGTGTGGTATGAAAAGAATCGTTTTTTATTTTTGAAAATCATGAACATTTTGACCTTTCTATGAAAATGTATGAGACGAATTCTTTTTAAATTATACTGCATGAATGGATTTTTATGCTTTCATAACGCATATATTAAATTAATCTTCTAATACAATAATTATATGTTATGTTTTATAAAATTGTTTTATTTCAATATACCACAATGTTTTAGGAAAAGAAAAATGTAATTTCTAAGGAAAGAAAGTTATCATCAAGATTCAATTTCAAGAATTTAATAAAAATTATTTTCAATCTATGACTAAGGATATGATTCAACTATAATATCCATATTTTTTATGATTTATTATGTTTATTATGGAACTAATTTTTTAAAATCCAACTATAATACCAATATTGTGATATGAGGAATGATTTTTACGAAACACATTATATTCATTATGTTATGTCATGAGGAATGATTTATGTGTTAGTGGTATAAGTGAGAATTATTTCATAATGTGATGGATGGTACTTATATCTCCCTCTAATGAATTGGGTACATATTTATATCTCATCATATAGTTTTGACTGGATTGACACGTAAATATGGAGTTGTAATACATGGATGGAACGACATGTAAATTTGGTTTAGTAATAGATGGCCGGAATGGAATGTAATCATGGTTCAGTAATAGAATTTGACCACATTAATGGTCTGATAATTAATTCATTGGATACTATGTAAATAATATTATTTTCATATTTGTTTTCCATAATTCTATGTTTTATGTCATTTATATTTTCTCATGCTTCCTGATTCCATTATGATTTATGACTTATGAACTTATATGATTTATTTCATGATTGAATATTATTTTTATGTTAAATATGGTATGTTATTTTAAGTTAAGTTCATTTTTTTAAATTCTTATGTATATTATTGGTACAATATTTTCCATGATTACCCTTTCGGAGCATTAGATCTCACATGTTTTCATGTTTCTTTTCCCCCCTGATTTGAAGAAGGGTATTCTCTAAGATGTGTCAAAGATGGGTTGTATTTATAAAAGTTAATGAAGGATAAAATGTATAAATATCCTGAAGAAAATTTTTATGTTTCCCTATTTACAAAGGCACTAAACCATTAGTGTCATTGGGTGTCAATTTGTGCCATGTATTATGTATTCAGAAAATGTAATATAATTTCCATGTATGTCATGATCTAGTAGTTACAGTTGGTGTCAGAGAGAAGGTTTTGAAACTATGATGTGAAAAATTTAATGGGATCCCTAGTTATATTTATAATGACATGTCTAGGGATTTTCTAATGATACGACATGTATAGAAAACAATCCTTGGTTTATTGTGAAAATCATAACTAGCATATGGTAAAACCAAAGATATCATAGATTGAAATATTTTAAATAGTTTTCCTTATTTATGTGTTTCAAATATATGTTATGTATTTGTTAGACATTTCATTCTAGTATTATTCAATATACAGAACTACCAAGAAAATTGTCAACCCTTAAATTCTTCAGATGTGGAATGTTTGAGAATTATGAATATAGATTTCCTATGTGGAAATATCATGATGAAAATCACGATTATTGTAGATGTATTGATCACACTACTAAGGGTAAAGTGATTGTAAATGACATGTGAATAGTATGTTATAATATTTTAGAAATTTTTACATTAAACAGAAAAATATTAAATTTGTGAAACCTTTAGATATTATTCATATTTTAGGAAAAACGATGATGATGGATCTTCGGAAATGAATTTAGAAAAATGTTGGATGATTAAGTTGTATGTGTTTCAGAATGAAATTATTATGTTATATAAATCATGAAATATATAAGGGTTCTCAGAAAAATATTTTCATTACGGATTGTAATGGATATGATGAATAGTTATAAGGAGATAATAATTCATTTATGGGTAGGGTGATATACATGTTGAAAACCTGATTAATAGAAGTAAAACCGTTAATATTTCCCATAAGTTTTTATAATGATGTTTGGATAAAGTTATTTTGGAATTGAATAGTAAATTATACGATACTAGTTTCTTGGGAACTAATTATGGAGTTGTAGACAAGAGTTATATTTAATCATGGATAAAGTATACAAATTACTAGGACATAAGGAATATATCCAAAAATTATTGGAATAATGAAACACTCTTTTTTTCAATAATGATATATAGTATTTTTTTATTACCCTAACGTGATTTAATACATGAGAAAGGTGTGGATACAATTAGAATGTGACCGACCAGAGATACCATGTGATATACTGGGTATAAATGTTAAGCTATGTAAGTGAAGTGTTTTATAATGTTTTGGATTTTATTCTATTATAAGGATTGTAAGGATATAAATTTCTAAAAAGATTATGTTAAACATCAGATTACATTGGTTATAATAATGTCTTATATTACCATAAGTGGACATAAACATATGTAATAATCCATGGTAAAATTATTTTTGATATGAATGGAATGTATCATAATTATATTTATGAATCTCATGATCTTATTAAACTTTATGAATGAAAATTTCAATGTCATTTCTATAAATAAGAGCTGATGTGGAAATTTTTCAAGGCATGACTAAAGATGTGATTGTACTAAAATCATATATATATTTCAGCTCATGTTCTTCATCATTAGTAAAGGGATCTTGAAAACCAAAATAATTTTCCTAGTACCTTTTATCTGATAAATAACATGGTACCTTAAATCATCATCGATTTATGGACTTACGATTGCAAACATTATCCTACCCTTATTATCATTCACCCTCTATTAGAAAGTTATGGTTAGATTTTTTCTTCCATATCCATGTTTTCACTTCCCACCAATGTTCTCATATGTGGAATCCCATTGATGTGTTACATTTGGTAAACATTATGTTTCAAAATTTCCTTTTGAATCTTAATTATTTTTATTCCTTTTTACGATGTGGGATTCTTTTGAAGAATCTTTCAGGTAGTAAACAATTTATAACCCCGATGAATTTCGAGGGAGAAATTAATTTTAAGGGGGGATTAATTTAACACCTCAAGATTTTCTTATACAGTTTCTTTTTAACAACTTTGATGTCTTTTTTATTTACAATACTCCATGTTTATCTTTCACTATAAGGAACAATATATTAGCATACAATATACACAAAACTATAAATGACATTTGATACTGACAATTTCAAATTCCTTTGATATAAATAATTTCACCATTCACTGAGTATAGATTTTTTTGAAATGAATAAAATAAAAATGTTTTTATTATGTCATAAAAAACACTAAAGGAAACATTCTATAAACTCAACACTTACTTGGATTTCACTATATGCAAGAGCGACCATCATTGGTATATTGTGTTGTACGAAATACCGAGTTTCACTAAACAAAGATATTTTATTAATATATAAATAATTAATGGGATATAAAAAAGAATTTGTGATTTAAAATTAAACATATTTTTAATTTTATATAACGTTAACATTCATCTGGTATATTTTCTAGAACATGATATATGAAAAAATTCAAATTTTCAGATAAATGAAATATTTTTTGAAAAACTAAAGTTTTTATCCATTTTAGGAGCTCCAATTTTTAATATAGTTTTAAAAATATAATATATAATACTTGAATAATATAAAATTATTATCTCTATGTAGGAAATAAATATTTAAATTGGCATAAATTTAGGTATTTTCTGATTAAATTTATATTTTAATGAATAGTGAAAATACTGCATTTTAATTCAAAACTGCATTTTCATCTAATATATTTATATAGTTAGATTATCATATTAATTATTTTTAAAGTGAAATAAGATTAATTTTTATCATTTATTACAATTTTGGTATTTCTATGTAATTTTACATTTAAATTGGACATAATCAGATTCTTTTGATGATTTTTACTTCTTAAAAATCCACTTTCTGGTTTTGACAATGAAAATTAATTTTAAATTAATTAATAATACATTGTTGATTTTAATATAAAAATATAGATTCATATTTTGAATCATTGTGTAAATATAATATTAATGAGAATATTTTACATTTTGGGGACAATGAATATAGACTACGATAAATTTTTATTACCACATTTGATGGTAAATCAAGAAAATCAAGGTAACATACAATATGATAAAGATAATAAAATTACTATAAAACCATACTAAAAAATTTTGATGGATTAAATTCGATATATATCATCTATGGGTTGTAATATATTAATTTAAATGACATTTTAAAATGAATGTAATGTAATTATAATTAAAACAAAAGAAATTGAATGCATTTATCTCTCATATATATTATAAGTATAATTATTTTAATGTACTGATAATCATGTTATGAAATCTTAAAAAATATTCTCTAGAAATATCATAAAATAATATACTTTTTTTGTTTATATATTATTTTTATAGATTTAATAATTACCATAAATGATGACACAATAGTGATTGAGAAATTATTTTCATTAGAAATATCAAATAAATGCTTTTAAAAATATTAAATGAAATATAATATGAACTATTTAATGTTCTAAAAAAATTTATAGGTTCTTATTACATTATAGGAGTATATTAAATATTTTTTTGAATTTATATTGATGTGGAATTAATTTCATGTAAAATAAATGAATAGTGTCAAAATCGATAGAATTGATATTTATAATAAATAAGATAATATTAAATTATTTTAAAATTACATAAATATTTTAAAATTTCAAATTAAATATTATATATTCTAAAATGTCATTATTTATCCTATTATATGAAATTTGAAACACATATGTTAATATTTATAACAATTTAATATATACGTTATTATTAACACAAATTTATTTAAAAAAATTATATATTGGTAAATCAAACTGATGTTGTTTAAAAAAAATAAAAATATATATAAATATTAATTTTTGAGATTATATAGAATAGTACTATTATTAAATTATAAATAATATATTTTGGGAGCATTTCAAACTGATAATCAATTTATAATAAATTAATTATTCAAGAATTCTATAAAGTGTCCCTCCTATCTCTTATAAAAGGCCACCACATAGTCTCACTAACTCACACATTTCTAGACCTCTGGATAGTCCAAAAGATTCTAATATAATCTCCCAATATCTCTAACTTTCTTATACAAGCATCCATTTGGGATGAAACCCATCTTAGGGAGAAAATATCTGAAAATCAATAGGAGATACTCGAAAAAGTGGTCATTGTTTTATCACATCTTTCAAAATTATTTTCATCTTATACTTCCTATTTTTATGATGTTCCCAAACTAATGAAATAAATCTAGTATAATATACATTATAATGTGATATTATATTTATGGGACACCATTATTTTTCCTTTGATCCATCCTACGAATAACGAAACCACCATGCGGGCATACGTAAGGCTTTCCGTCTCAACGTAGTGGTGTAATTTGTTATTCCACAATAATTAATTTTGATTTTAATAATTATTAATATAATGGATTTTAATATTTAACATTACATGATAATTATTATTTATAATTATTATAATATACAATTCCATTTCATTTAACCATTATGTGAATGATTTTGTCTCTCATATGTATGTACGACTTACCGTCTTCAAAAAACAATATGATTTCTTGTCCACATAAACTCTTCAATAATGATTATAAATTATATATTATAAATTATGCTGAAATATATGACATACGTATATATATACAGATATATCATTTACATGATTCCAATCAATTTAATAATTAAACTGAAACAATGTTCATGCGTAGGTACAGTCTATTGTCTCAATGAATGGTGTATCCATTTCCCCTATATATCAATTATATATATTTATATATTAAATATTTTTTATTTATAAATAATCTTTTAGATTCTGGAAGTATGTAAATCACGATCTATGTATGAAGTTCAATAATAACATGTCAAAATACATTCAATAAATAAAACTATTATTACCCAAAACAATACTTTTACATGGAATTGATAAATAGATGGGTAATATAATTTCATAAGTGAATCATATATGATATCATAGATATTATTATGGTTTTATTACAAGTTAATAATATTTTTAATCCCACTATATATAATTTTTAGAGAATTATGGAAGAAATAAGACCTATGGTAAGGGATTATTTTTTATCACTTTTATTTCTATAGGACATATGCCTTATACAACACATATTCATTTTATGTGGTGCGTTTTCTTAGAGTTAATATGTTAATAATAATAAATATTTTTATTATGATATTTTCATATGTATAAAAGTTTATTTATTTTTTTAAGCAAATGAGTTGAATGGATATGAATTTGTAAGGGAAAATCTCAAAATCTCGTTATTATTCGATATTTTTTATATGTAAGTATTAATTGGGATATAATTTTGTTCCACCCTGACCCCAGTTTCCTAGAGTTAGTGCTTTATTACAGAAAATTTTCTTGATTCAAGGAATCATGTCCCAAATGTCCGATCAATTTAGTGTTATTGGAATCAAGATACACACATAAGTTCAACATTACAACTTGAAAAGAAATTCAATAGCAATTTGTTTCATTAAAACCATCCATGTCTCATAGATTATTCCTGTAAGACACTCATAAATAACTTCTTCATATCCTGGGAATATGAAACATAACAAATGTGGTGAGCACAAACATTCAATAAGGGTATGAAATACAACAGAATATAACATGAACATTATGCATGGTGAAAAATTAAAAACACATTCCCTTACAAATAATAAATATGAAAACATTATGGAATGAATATGATATGAGTAAATAAATCCATAATGAAACGTAGTCATTGGTATTCTACTAGTTGAATAACCACATGAACCATAATTATTATTTACATATTGAGGGAATGTATGATGACGGACATTCTGAAACTTTTGTCAAGGTCGCGGCCAAGACGTCTAAAAATGGTTTTGGCCTCGGCCAAAACCATATGTCAAATTGGGAAATTCCTCACCCAATTACAAATCTAATTATCTCATGAGACAAACCAATGCATCTAGGAGCTATATAATGCACCATCCATCAAATATTGTGTCCAATACATTCCACATATGAAAAGTTTGAAACATGACATAAACATTCATAAAAAAACTAGCATATGAAATGTCAAGAATATAACCATAAACCATGAATGGTATAAAAATAACTCATCCATGGTCAAAAATATCACAAAAAATAAAATAAAATATTGAATATTTGTGTCATAATTAATAAACTTCAAACAATTGTAAAATTTTTCAAAGGTTGTTGATATAGATGAAATCCAAACTATTTTAGAGAAATGTCTCTTTCTATTTTGAAATCCGTTAAGAGTCACATAATTATAAAATAAAACATTTAATTAGAAATTATTCTTAAAATCTTTTAATGGAATTTTAGATGTTACTATAACATTTGAAGATAACCTAACCATCCGTATATGATAATAAAAACATTATTACCTTAATTTTGTCAAAAATGTCATAAAGTACCTTGTTTTGAAAAAGATGGAAAGATTCATTTAAAAAAATATAAGGTCAAATAATAGTATAAAGGAATATAAACCATTGGCTAGTAAATAGTAAAAATTCTTTGAAATACATTTTTAAGGAAACATGGATGTGGATGATAATGACGAATCAGTAGATACTTATGTAAAAACAATCTCAGATAATAAAGATATTATTAAATTAACCCTTACCTTGTTCTTTTACATAGTCTATGGTTTGATAACCTCATGTATAATAGTTAAATCTTTGTTTTTATATTATATAATAACTATATTCATAAATATGATATCATATATGATCCATTATTATTTATTTGTTAATAATATTTTAGTAGTATCATCGTTTTGGGTGTTAATTAATCTGTTTTTCATTTATATGCTTGGTTTTGTAAGCCATGAATGTTATGGATATGATTTATTTTATTCATATCCAGAATGATTTTAAGTTCTTATAAATTATTTTTAATCATAAAATGAAAATTATTTTTGAATGATTACGATGGGGACTGAATCTCATCTCGTTCGTCAAGACGGTAATCTGTACGTACGCATGAGCGACAATATCCTAATATTGATGCTGAAATAAAAGGTAATTGGATGTTATATCATATATAAATAATCAATAACATTTAATATTTATTATTTACATCAGTTATACTCATTATTATACCCATATAAATAATGATGTGTTTGAATTACATACAACACCATGACGTGGAGTCGGAAATCCCTATGTATGCATGTATAGTGACCTTTTCATTCATATTATATATAAAATAATGAATACAATTGTACTATATTAATAAAATAAAAGTATATAGAAGATACTGGAGTTATTTTTTTAGAATGGAAACAACAAATAAAGAAGAAGTGGAAGAAGAATATATTATGAAAGAGGTGATTACATAATGAGCTCTTCTTCGGATTCTTCCATTTGATTTGATCAAAAGGGATCCTTATGATGGATTTATGATAAAATTATAGACTATAGGTTGAATGGAGAATAGATTATAGGATATTTGGCTAGGTTTTGTCCATGAAAAATCGCATTGGAGGTATAAATTTAAGAGAAGGGGAAGTGGCCTTTTATAAGAGAGGTTGGGGTCACTTCAGGAATAGGTTGAAATATTATTACATAATAAAATAATTTTCAGTTTATAATGGCACCAAAAAGATTTATTTCGAGGATAAGGTGTGTATGGGTCTAAAACCTCTCATCAAATAGGTTTCAGATAGATTTAATTCATCATATTAAATTTATCTTAATGATTTATCTGTTAGTTAAATAGTTTGACATTACCATGTATCTTGGTAATTTTATATTATATGGTTAATAAACAAAATATAATAAGACAATTGAACACAATGTGGTTCATTAATTATATATATAAACTTATCTAAGTGATTCTGCCAATACCTAGCTTTTTAAGAATAATATATAAATTAATAATATAGTATTTTTTTTCTAACACAATTATGTCAATTTTGACAGT
The DNA here is from genome assembly GCA_963277665.1 of Viscum album. NCBI lineage: Eukaryota > Viridiplantae > Streptophyta > Magnoliopsida > Santalales > Viscaceae > Viscum > Viscum album. Next base: position 194,123,988 of record OY728121.1, on the reverse strand, counting down.
ATTTAGCATTTGAATTTTTTGAAATCCATAAAAAAATAATCACTTAAAATAAAATATTTTTATATAATCCTAAAATTTCATATTAAACTATAAATTTAGTTTAATTAATCAAAAAGTGAAATTTTCTTTTATTTGAATATTTAAAATATCAATTATTTTAATATTTCATTAATAATGTAATTACTGCATCCTCATTGTGTCACAAGTAAATTTAATTATCTAATGTATAAAAATGATAAATTAAATACGATTATTTAGAAACTATTATATTCATTATAATAAATATTTATAGTTGATTTTATATGGTTTGTAACCAAATATTGAAAAATGATTAGTTATTAAACATAAAATTTAAACCTTTTAACTCATATTTGAAAATAATAATAAATATCCTAATCTAATCCATGTGGACCAAAGAGGATTATATATTATTAAATAGTGTATTTTTGGCCCAATTATACTTATCTAATAGAAATTGGACACGATCTAGGGTAATTATGATATCATGTTTAAACTTAATTACCCTATTTAGTTTTAACTATGGAAAATAAAAGTGAAAAGTTACTAATCACCAAAAATTATTTTCATCTTATTGAAACACATTTTACATACTAATATTAACCTTTTCTCTTGAATTTTTGAAATTCATTTTATTAAAGTGGTAAAATAATGTTTTACACAAATTTGCAAATTCTCATAGGAGGTGGGTAAAAGATGGTAAATAGTTCAATAAAATTTTTATATATCTAAACGTATTATAAAATTACTCTAATTAATTACATTGAACTTATATAGGTATTATGTATCTATTTTAACCTAAAATTAGTTTAAATAAAATAAACATTTATTTAAATAAAACGTTGCTTTTAACCAATAACGCAAGGTTTTTCACTATTCAAAAAAATTAATGTTTCAAGAAAGATACCAAGAATTGACCCAAAGCTAATTTAAATATTCTTAATATAAAAAATGAAGTCCATATTGAAAAAATAATTATTAAATTTCAAAAATTGGGTATTACTATACATAAGAGCTAGTTTGATTGGTTGCAGTGTGTTATAATCTCGAAGATGCGTACAATAAAGGCTATTGCATTTTTCAAAGGAAAACATACCATGGAAGCTTGAGGTGTTTCATTATTCCCTCCTTCAAATAAATTCATCCAAAAAATTTAAATAAAATTACCGTACAAAAAGTTCTGGGTGGTTCTTCAGCATAACATCCTCTGGTTCCCCATTGCCTCTTCCATCTTATGGTTTCTCCATAGAATTTTTTCCAGACTAGTCATCCGGTTTCTCAACACTTGTTCGCATGTATCATGAATTTTGAAAGGCTCTTCACAATAATACATATCAGGTTCCAGTTCAATTTCCTCAAAAGAGAGTACATGCGTTGGTCCAGGAATGAATTTTCTCAATAGTGATTCGTGGAACACATCATGAACATTAGAGACACATGGAGGCATTACCAACCGATAATATACAACTCCAATTCATTCTAGAATTTAGAAATGTCTGATGTACCTGGGACTCAATTTTTCCTTCTTACTAAAACGTTTAAATCCCTTCCATGGTGATAGCTTCATGAAAACATGATCTCCTACCAGAAATTCTAAATCATTCCTTCAGTAATCGGCATAACTCTTTTGCCTACTTTGAGCTGCATTGATGTGGGTTTGGATAACCTTCACCTTTTCCATCATTCCTTAACAAGTTCTGGACCTTCAAGTTTTCTTTCACCAACATCATCCATACAAGTTGGTGTGGAACATATCTTCCCATATAACGCTTCATATGGGGCCATAAAAATATTAATTAGAAGTTATTTTTATAGGAAAATTATACCATAGGAAAATATTTATCCCACATACCTAGAAAGTCAAGTGATCAATATCTCAACATGTCTTCCATGGTTTGAATAGTACTTTCTGATTTTCCATCAATTGAGTGTGGTAGGAATCTCTCAAATGAAGTTCAGTATCTAACGCCTTCTAATGACTTTTCTAGAATCATGATGTGAAATGGGGATCGCAATCAGAAACAATCTATAGGGGTACAACATGGAGTCTTACAACATCATTAATATATAGACTTGCATGATTTTCAAGTGGTAAATCTTCTCTTATAGAATGAAAATGTGATTACTTGGTATGACAATCATCAATGTCCCATATTGCATCATTCCTTCTAGGAGTCTTTGGTAGCCCCATGGAAATTTCCATCGTAGTATTATCCCATTTCCACTAAGGCTTGTGAAGAGGTAACAAGAATCTTCTAGGTTGTTTCCTTCCAGCTTTCACTTGTATACAAAGAATACATCTTGACAGAAAATCAGAAATATCGCTCTTCATATTGTCCCACCAAAAATGTTCTTTCAAATAAATATACATCATAGTGCTACCAATGTGTATAGAGAAATTGGTGCTATGAGCGTCTTCCCTCAATTCCCCTTTTGGATAATATATATCATAAACACAAAGCCTCTCCCAAATTTAATATTCCAACGTTATAAACGATGTCGATCAATCTCCCATTATTCATAGATTTAATTTTATTTTGAAATTTCTCATACTAGTGATGTTGATTTAGTGTATTGTTCAATCATAATCCTAGAGTGTTTCAAGCCATCTTCTTAGCCTCATGTTTAGTTCTTTTTTGGTGTAAATATACTTCAAACTCTTGTGATCAGTATAAATCTCACATTTTGTAAATATGGATAGTGTCTCCATATTTTTAGAGCAAATATTATAGCTTATAACTCAACATCATGAGTGGGATAGTTTTTCTAATGAATTTTTAGCTTCTGTGAGGCATATGAAATAACTCTATCATTCTGCATAAGGAAACTACAAATTTATTTCTTTAAAGCATCACGTTAAATAACAAACCCATCATTTCCTGATGGTAGAGTCAAGATAGGAGTGATAACTAATCTTATCACTAGTTCTTTGAAACATTAATCCCACTCATTTTTCTAATAAAATTTTACCTCTTTATGAGTGAGATTGGTTAATGGGTTAGCCAATCGGGAAACATTATGGCCAAAACTCCAATAATAACCTGCTAAACCAATAAAAATGTGTACTGTAGTTATACTCATTGGTGCTGGCCATTCATAGATTGCCTTGGCCTATGAAGGATCATCCGAGATTCCATCCTTAGAGACAATATGACTAAGAAAAGAAATCTTCTAAAGCAAGAATTCACATATTCTAGACACACCATATAATTCATTTCTTCAAAGAGTCTTTAGAATAATTCTCAAGTGATTTTATGATCTTCTTAGATTTTTTATTATTCCCTTATACCATCAATAAATAACACTTCAATTTCATGGAGATATTCCTTGAAAACACAATTCATTAGGTCCATGAAGACAGAGGGTGCATTAGTCAATTCAAAAGGCATTACTGTATATTCATAATTCCCATACCATGATCAAAATATATTTTTTTGAATGTCTTCCATCTTCACACACAACTGGTGATATCTAGATTAAAGGCCAATATTTGAAAAATAATGAGCTCCATGAATATGGTCAAATAAATCATCAATGCGAGGAAGGGTATACTGGTTCTTTATTGTTATAGAATTGATATCCCTATTGTCAAAGCACAACCTCATAGATCGTTCATTCTTCATAAAAAAAGGGCAGGGGATCCACATGGAGAAACACTTGGGATAATAAATCCCATATTACTAAATTACTTATGTTTTATATTTAGTTCCACTAATTTTAGTGTGGCCATTCTATAATGGGTCATCTATAAGGGCCTTGAACGAGGAATTAAATCAATGGAAAACTTAATTTCTCATTCAAGAGGATGTATAGGTAGATCCTCTGGAAACACATCAACATATTATTTCAAAATAGGTACATCCACTATTCAAACATTTTTTCCTCACCCATAACTATTTTATTCTCATCCTTCCCAATAATTGAATTTAGTAGAGCTAATGGGGTTGGATCTAGATAAGAATCAGTTGGTGACATTTCTACTCTAAAGATAAGGTAATCCTTATCATCATAGACAATTGTATACTCTTTTTTATTACAAAAATGTTTCTCATCATGGTCTGATTTATAATCCATACAAAGAATTATATCAAATTCAATCATGGATATGACAATGAGATCATCAGATAATGAACATTTATATGCTCTAATGGGAACTGATTCAAAAAACATTCTAGAAATGATAATTCCCTTAGGTGTTTCGACCAATATCCCCTTTGTTAAATAAAATTGGAAACATTTAATTTTCTTAGAAAACTAGGAATATATTAAACTATGGAATTATCTAGAATCAAAGAAATAATAGGCTAATCTTGAGGAAACTATTAAATTACTAGTCACCACGTCTTTCGGAGAATCTGCCTCAGTAGTAGTGATCATATGAGCTTGGTCTTTTTCCATTGTCCTTTTCTGAGGTAATTTCCCTTGGTTCTTAGATCATTCATTTTCATAATGCCCCTTTTCCCTACAATTTTAGTATTCAACATTGAAATTCTCTTTAATTCCCTTTCAATCATTAGCATGGTGGCCTTTTTCACCACACTTGTAACAGACTCACATTCTATTAAGGCAAGTACTAGGGTGTTTATTTCCACATTACCATATGATGGACATTAACTTTTCCCTTCATCCCCTTATTTCCATTTCCAGTGTGTTCATCAAATTTCTTTTCTCCTGCTTTTCTTTAAATTCATATGACTTAGAGAATTCTTTTTCTATCTTGACTGCACATAAGACAATATCATCGTATGATAAGAAGGAATGTGGGAATAATGATAACTATAGAAATGGTTTTTACCAATCAAAGAATTTATCAATATTACTCCTTGGGATATGAATATAATGTGTAGAATTCCTTGATAACCTTGTAAATTTATCCTCACACATTGAGACAATCTCATCCTCCTTTTTCCTCAGACATAAAATTGCATTTCCATATCTGCTCAATGGTCACAAGGAAAGTATTTTTCTATGAAAATATATTTAAACTCCCTCCATTAAATGTTGGATTCTTTTTCATCATCCCTTGTGTTTTGAATAAATTACCACCATTGATCGACATCTCCCGTGAGGTGATTAACTGACATGACATCTTTTTCCCTTTTGCTACTCCCTAAAGCATTAAATATTTTCTATAAGGAAATTTTCCATAACTCAACAATTAATGGATTTGAACTCCCATTGAATGTTGGTTGTTGTTTTATCGTGAAGTTGTTTAACATTGATCCCTTGTGTTGTGGATCAGGGTGCTCTATACGGGCAAGGTTATTATTCATAACATGTGTCAATTGTCCCATTATGGTGATAAGAAGATCAGCACCAGTTGCATCACCTGGTTCTCTATAATTATCATTAGCATGAGGGAAATCCCAACATGGATTACGTGCATTGATATGATTTCCATTCCATATACTTGGCGCCATTTCTAAACAATTTCATACAGTAAATTAGTTCATAAACCACAATATATAATTCCAAACTTTTAAAACACATAACATAAATTTATCAATTTATGGATATAATTCATAATCAAAAATATTTTTTCTTTGAGGATGTATATACACATAAATAATTCATAACGGGTAATAATGAAAATGAGAATTATCCATAGAAAATCCCATGGGAGTGTTGAAATCAGGAGTATAGGTAGGCTTATTTTCGTGCACCCATTCTAGTTCATGTCTAGTTCAATGCGGTATTCTCGGGATTTACCACTAGGTACATCTATTCCAGATCCACCTCTCCCTACTCATATCCACACAGGGATCTATATTTTGGAAAAAACACAAAATCACTACTGGTTTGAAATTATAGGATTTTATTCTATACTAATCCTCAGAGTATATCTTAGGGTAGTGTTCTCTAATCTATGTTTTTCAAAATCTAGTTTCAATGGTTTGTACTAAACTTCCTCTGATACCAAATGTAATGCCCTGAACTTAGATATCCAGAGTCGGTACGTTATTACATAACATTGGCATGATACAAGAAATCATTTCCTAAAAGACCGACCAGTTTAGTATTATTAGAAACAACCTACATATATAAGTTCAACTTTATAACTTTAAAAGAAATATAACACAAATTTGTTACATTTGAAACATCCATGTCTACTAGATTATACATTCAAGTCACACATAACTAACTTCTTAAAATCCCGGTAAAATGAATGCTAAGAAAGGGGTGAGCTCTAATGATCAACAAGGGTAAGCTGTACACTGGAATATAACATGAACATTAGGCTTGGTGAATAATTCATAATAGATTCCTTTAAAAATAATAAAATGAACACTTTATGGAAGGAATATGAGCTGAGTAAATAATTTTATAATAAAACATGTTCATGGTCATTGTACTAGTCGAATAACCTCATGATCCATCATTACGATTTTCATAATGAAGGAATGTATAATGCCAGACATTATGAAACATCTTTTCAAGGCCTTGACCAAGTTGTTTAAAATTGATTTATGCCTCGATCTAAACCACATATCAAATTGGGAAAAGACTCAACGAATTCTTCATATAATTGTCTCATGAGACCTATTGACTCATCAAGTAGCTATAGCGGGATCCACCGTTGACATACTATGTACAATTCATTCCTCATATAAAAAGGTTTAAACATAACAAAAACATTCCTATTAAACTAGCATACAAAATGTCAATACATTAACCATAAACCATGAATGGCATAAAAATAACTCACCCACAGTAAATCATATCACAAAACCATAAATAAAATTTGGAATATTTGTATCATAATAAATCAACATCAATCATGTGTAATATTTATCCAATGATGTTGACATTGAAGAAACCAAAACAATTTGAGAGAAATATCTCTTTCTATTTTGAAATTATTTAAGAGTGAAATAATTATTAAAGATAATATTTTTATTGAAAATATTCCTATAATCTTGTAAGGTATGATTCAATGCTGTTATAATAATAGAAAATTGCTGCACTCTCCATATAAGTTAAAAAAACAATCTCACCTTAATATAATCGAAATGGTCATAAAGTACATTTTTTGGAAAATGATGTAAATATTCGTTTAAAACATATAAGGTTAAATTAGGGAATAAATGTCTTTATACCATAGTATAGTAAGTCATAAAAAATGTTTGAAATATATTTTTAAGAAAACACAGATGTTGATGATAAAGAGGCCCTAGTAGATACTTACTTAAAAACAACATCGGATAAAAAAGAGATTGGAAAATTAACGCCTACGTTGTACACTTCCTTAGTCAATTGTATGTTAAACTCGCATATAATAGTTAAAAAAATTATTAAATTATATAATAACTATATACATAAATATGATATCATATATGATTATATAATATTTCACTATTAATAATATTTTAGTAGTATCATCATTCCGGGTTCCAACAGATCTGTTTTCCTTCTTATGCTCGGTTAGGTAAGTCATGATTGTTAGGGATATGATGTATTTAATTCATATAGAAAATCATATTATGTTATTTTAAATTAATTCTAATCATAAAACTAAAATAATTTGTTAATGATTTCAATGGGGAATGAATCTCATCGCATTCGTGGAGAAGGTTTTCCGTACGAACGCACGAGCGACGATATCATTACATTGATAATGAAATAATATGTAATTCGAGGATATATCATATATAAAAAATCATTAACATATTATATTTATAATTTAAATAAGATATACTCATTATTATACCCATCCATATAATGAATTGTTTGAATAACAAACTACCCCACGACATGGAGACGATAAGTCATACGTACGCATGTATGGTGAATTTTTAATTAATATGATGGATAGAATAATGAATATGGTTGTAACATTTTAATATCATAACAGTATATAAGAGAATCTTGATTTATTATTTTAGAATGGAAACAAAAAAGAATGAGGATGTGGATGAAAAAAAATGAACATGAATGAGGTGACGAAATATTTACCTCTTCTTCGTGTTCTTCTGTATTATTTTTGTCAAATGGGATCCCTAAGATGTCTTTATGATCAATGTAAAGCCACTAGGTTGAAGTTAGGATAGATTAGAGGATATTTTTGTAGCGGTTGGCCAACCAAAAAGTCTTTGGAGGTGTGAAATTATGAGAAGTGGAAGTGGTCTTTTATAAGAGAGGTGAGGGTCACTTTAGGAAAAGCTTGAAATATTATTTTATAATAAAATCATTTTCAGTTTATAATGGCTTCAAAATGAATTATTTCTAGTATAAGGTGGGTATGGGTCAAAAAAAGATCACCAAAAAGGATTTATACAGGTTTAGGTCATCATATTAACCTTATCGTTTATATTTAACTCTTTTCTAAGTAGTTTGACATTTACAATGTCCCATTGTATTTTGATATTTTCTAGTTAATAAACAGTCTATAACAAGCCAAGAACACCCCATGTGGTTAATTATTAATATATATAACCTTATATAAGCCCTTGGGTATATCCTTTGATTTTTAGGATTATTATATCTATTAATAATATAGTATTCTTTTAAAATCTCTATTATGCCAATTTTGACAATATTTAGCATTTCATTTTTTCTGAAAGCCACAAAAACATTATCACTTCAAATATAATTTATTTAACCAATCTTCACATGTCATATTAACATTTTAAATCAGTTTAATTATCCATAAGTCTCAATTTACATTTATTTGGATATTTATAATATCAATAATTATAACATTTAATTAATAAGGTAATTATTGCATCATCATTGGTACATAAATAAATAAAATTATTTAATGCATAAAAATTATAAATAAAATACCATTATGAAAAAAATATTTTTATCTTTCTAATTAATTTATATAGTTGATTTTATATTGTGTTTCTCCCTATATTAAAATTGGTTTAGTTATTAACCATTGAATTTAACTCTTTTAACTCTTCTTTAAATAAAATAATAATATGTGTCCTAATCTAATCGATATGGAAAAAATAGGACCATATTTTATTTATAAGTTTGTTTTTGGTTGAATTATACTTATCAAATATTATTAGGACATGTGCTAGGGTAATTATGATATCGTTTTTACCCTTAAATACACTATTTACAATTTAACAGTGCTAAAGAAAAGTCCAAAGTTATTATTCACCAAAAGTTATTTTAATCTTATTGAACCACATTTTACATAATGATATTAACTGTGTGCCTTAGATATTTGAAATTTAACTCATAGATGTGTTAAAATTATGTTTTATGAGAATTAACCAATGCTCCTTGGAGGTTGGTAAAAGATGGTAAAAAGTACAATATAATTTTTATATATCTAAACTTATTTTAAAATTAATCAAATGAATTAAAAATAACATATATAGGTATTATGTATCTATATTTACCTATAATAAATTTATATAATATAAATAATTATTTAAATAAAATGTCAGGTTTGACCAATAACGCAGTGCTTTTCACTATTCATCAAAAAATGAATGTTTTCAGAAAAATACCAAAAATCTACCCTAAGCTAATTTGGATATTCTGAATTTAAAAATGAAGTCCTTTTTGAAAAATAAAATTTATAAAAATCTCAACAATTCAATATTACTATTCATAATGGCTAGTTTTATTGGTTGCGGTATGTTAAAATTTCTCAGTTGCATACATTTCATGATTTTGCATTATTCAAAGGGAAGCATACCAAGGAAGCATGGGCTGTTTATATTTATCATCGACGCCCATGTTTCCAAATTATGGTTTCTATAATATTATATCTATTTTGATATTGATTTTAACATCATTTGTAAAAAAAAATTAAATTTCTATCATGTCGTATGAAAGGATTATTTTCTCATTTTCAAATACGAGGTACTTTTAGACTTTTACTAAAAATGTATAAGAAGAATGTTTTTTAAAGTATAATGAATGGATTTATTTTTACACTTTCATAAATATTGATTTATATTAATATTCCATTACAATATTTCATGTTTATGTTTAAATAAATTATTTTCTTTTAATATTTAATGGAGTTTTATGAAAATAAGGAATTTTTGAAGAAGAATGAATATTTTCCCCATTAATAAATTATTAGAATTTTATAAAGATTATATTCTTTCTAAGAATAAAGTAATGTTTCAATTATAATATCCATATTATTATTATGGTTGATTATGTTTATGATGGAATTCAATTAATGAAATCAAATGGTTTTAGATGGATTATGAAATGATGGAATGGTGTTTATGAACCCATTTTAATTATTGGTTTATTCTGTGATGACTGATTTTTGTTTTTATAGAACACATGAGAACAATTTCATTATGAGATGGGTGGGACCTATATCTCCCTTAAATTTATTTGGTTAATATTAATATCTAATGAGATATAAATTATTAGAATAGTTTGTAAATTTGGTTCAAAAATATAGGACTAGAACGACATTTAAATCTGGTTCAATAACACATGGCATGAACAAAATCTAAGCTCAGTTTAGTAATGGACTTTGTCAACTATGATGGTCATGGTAGAAATGACTTGGATACTATGGAAATTATATTTCATGGTTATTTTCTTACAACAATTGAATTTTTTATACCAATGAAATTTTCCCATGTTTCATGATTCCATTTTGATTTAATCCCTATGAACTACAAAGACTAATTTAATGGATAAATATTTTCGTATGTGTAAAATTTGGTATTTTTATTACAAAATTCGTGTTCATGTTTTTACATTTTTATGTTTATGTTTTGTAATATATTATCCATGCATACCCTTACTGATCATTTGAGATTACCCATTTTCATGTTTCTTCTCCCCCATGATATGAAGTAGGTTATTATATAAGATGTTCTAAAAATGGGTTCTAGTTATGAAGGGTAAATCATTAGACAATTTAGAAATTCCATGAACATGTTTGTTTATGTTTTCTACTCTCCAAATGTACTAATATAATATGGTCTTTTTTTGTCTATTTGTGTCATATATTAAGTATTACACAAAAGTAATGTAATTTCCATGTACGTGAAGCTTGGGTCATTATAGATACGATGACAGGATGACTTATGTTATGTGGCTGGGAAGGCCTGGATGACATGACAATAGTAGTTGACCATGACTATGAGATGCATCCAAATATTGTTGTGGGTTTCATGGGTGGCACTATAGGTGTATGAAGGGGATGAAACTATGCTTACCCACTGTTGATGTAGTTTTAATATATGAGATGCTTTATTGTGAATATGGTTAATTTTTTATGGATGGGTTGTTTGTTTTAATTTCATTTTTCTCCCCCAATATAATGTATCTAGTTGATCTTGGTTTCATGTTTCCTCTTCATGGTATCATACTATTGTTTTACTTGGGTTCCTTAGATTATGTATTGTTTTTAATGATGAATAAATTATTCATAACCCACATAGATGTTGTTGATGGAATTAAAATTCTAAAAATATGATAGTCATGATAAACAATACAATCAGTTTGTATTATTCCAATTGTGAATGGAATTCACAATAGTTGTTAACGAATGTGTCTTCATATAGAGATATTGGTTAATTTAAGGGGTAATATATATTTTAACTAAACATTATTATAAAATGTAATGATGTAACAATTATATCTCAATTATATTTTTGTTTGGATATATGATAATTGACCCTATATTTGGAATATGATTGAATGAAAGACCATAATTTCATTGGATCTCAGAATTATGTTATTATTTTAGTATTATTGTTAATATATTATATCATGTATGATTTATGATATCATATGCTTCCCCCTATATTTTGGACAGATTGAATGACACCTAGTGGAATCTATGAGGGTGTACTCCCCATCATCCTAGAGGGAGGATGGATGGATGACAACCCCCAATGGCCCTGATCTCTCCTCTTGGTAGTTATACATGCTAGTATTATGATTATCCACTAAATGAGGATAATATTCATTGTTAATATATATAATATTAATGTTTTTTATTATTCATAAAAACCATTTTAGGTAATTTTACACTTTGAACATCATTTCACATTATGATTATAATTCGTTCTTAAAATGCACTGTTATGTGGTACATTTTTTAACATCATTTAAAGTACCCAATGATTCATCTGATTTAAAGGAATGTAATTATCCTTATTTTAATTTGATATTTTGGTAAAATGATATACACTTAAATATGAACATGTTTCATGCAGGGATCAATGGAATAATTATAAAGGATGATGGAGATATTTGGAGATGAATGGAAGCAATTCTAGAAATGGAAGATTGGACGCTAGACCACTGATGATAATATGGGACCCACATTACAAACCCAATGAAGCCTAAATTTCGTGGGATTCTAGAAGAAATATAGAGGAACAAATAATTATTTAGGAGCCAGTGCTAATTTGGAATCCATTGTGGACATTTAGGCGGACCAAATTAGAGATAAATTTCATGGCCGTATTCTACAGCCGAGAAAAACTGCCCACTAATCTAATCATATCTAAGAATCCCCAACTCAAAATGGCCCCAAATATTACAAGAGGTTAGGAGAAATCTGGGGATCAATTTATTTTTTCTATGGCCCACAATAATTCGGCCTTCTAAAGGCAATACAAGCGCGTCTGTTCGGTGGATTAAAGATGGATGCCACCTCTATTCATGGGTAGAATAATCAACTCTCGCTCAACTTTCCACCCACATATTGCCTACAAAAATTAAATTAGGAGAAGTGGACTATTGAATGATCGACCCAAGGCTTCAAAAATTCCTATTTAAGGCAGTGGTGGTGGAGGAGTGGAGGATCTTTGAGCTTTGTTTCATTTAAATGTTATGTTTCCAATTTGATGTTGTAATCACATTCCTTCAATTGTATATTCCTTGAATTACCTTAGTTTATTTATAAAAGTTCTTCATCTTCCCTTTTTATATTCCCCTAATTATCAATTTGATATTGTTGCCTCATGGTGTGAACTTGTTCATACCAAACCTTGTGAGATTATCACACAACGGTGGAGTGATTGTTTTTTTTACTTCTCCAATTCCTACCTCATGATTCTACTTTCCGCTTCCATTGAAACCATGTGATCAATGGAGAGCTAAATCACTTATGGGTTGATCTAAGAGAGTATCAAGGGGAATTTATTGGAAGTTATTTCTCACTCCATTAATGGATAATCACTTCTTTTAAATGATATTTTCATTTGATGACTTTAAAAAAAATTCATCCTTATTGAATTTAAGGTCACAAATTTCAAGTGATAATAAGAACCTTTACGTTGGAGTGATCAAAATATTGATTATTCAAGTCTAAAGGTGATTATTATTAGGGTGTGTAGGTATTAAACCAGTAATTGATGTTTTTTTTGATCTCCTTAAATGAAACCATCTCAAATATTATAAAATGAAATATTTTTACAAGAAAAACAATGCATACAATCCACCCCTTTTAATTACCTTGGATTTACCCTTCTCATAATTTGAATTTAGTTAATAATTTTAGTGTTTACTTAAACCCATCTAAAATCAACCCAATGTTGGACACTTAATAGCCAAAAACAGTCCATAGAATTTTTATTTCCATAGCTTACTTCTTAGGCCTCTGAGGATTCGACAACCCAAGAAAAACTACAAAGACCTTTCTACCTTCTTCTCTATGGTAAATTTGGGATTGAATCAAATTCAAACCAGTTTTTTTTCGCACACTTTTATTTGATTTTATGTGATGTCTGGTGGTTATTTCCTATACATGTATTATCATATATATTATCAAATAAATTTTTATTGGTATGACATGTATATGATGCGATGGATTGTGGTAAATTACCAGTTTTATAGGTTTTGATGGCTTTAGGTATACCAACTGATGTATGATTCAATTCCAATAAGCTGTGGTGGATCCCAAAAACTAGACATTTAATATATGTGGATATATATATATTGGATGGTGTGATGATGTGATGCTTGTGGTACATGTTTCAATTCTATTCCCAACAGAATTCGGGATGGAATGTATTAAAGAATGATGTATCAGGACCAGCAATGTTGGGGCATGGTAGAAAAAAAATGGGGAAGTGAGTGGAGATTACTAGTAAGGGTTCATTTCTATGTTATGTTCTCTCACGTATGTGATACACTGGGAAGATTATCCATAGTGAGGCTGGGAATTTGGTATACTTGTTTATGGAAAGAGTTAATTTCAATGTTGTTCACTATGATTGATCATGAATTCATTGGTTTTTTTTCATGAGAGGCTCCTCTTATCTTCCACTTGAGTACACAATTATTATCAACCTATGTATATATATAAATATATATATATATATATTATTTTACCTCTGCAGGAGTTGGTTTGAGATATGGATGTATATGATTAGATTTTGGTTTTACCTGATCTTTTTGGACTCAATGGATTTTGTTGTCCAAAATTTTTTGGTAATAGTCTTTTACATTCTTTTCATATAATATTTTATATTATTTCATGTTTTTATGTTAAATTTCATTATATATAAGTTTTTGTAGGTGTTTATTGGGGTATCTGACTTATTCCTCTCTTAAGTATGTTCACATAGACGGTAAATCATTATATATTCATGTTTATTGATATCATGGTCAGGTTACCAATATGGGGGCTAGCAGATGTATGAACCATGAATTCACAATCTCCCTTCCACCATTTCTAGCCTAGGAGGAGTACAAAATAACTATTTCTTCTTGGTAAGAAGAAATTATCTTTTAATTTATATATTATTATAGAGTAAAATTATATTATTTTTATTATATATATTAAAAATATATTTATTAGAATATTTATTATTTTGAATATATAATTATATGAAATTTTGTTTTGGGAAACCCTCTTTTCGTCGCTTTTATGGGTTTAATATAAAACTAAATTAAACCACATATAATATATTAATTTCATAAAATTTAAAATTGTACTTGAATTAAAATAATAAATATTTAATAATATATTCATATTAATTTTATTCACAAGGAATATTAATAATTGTTATAACTCATTAACATGAAAAGATAATAAAATGCTTTCCCTAAGGGTTAAACAATGATATAAGGGTACATTTTCCAATAAAAAATTTAAAATTACACGTTTTCCCTATTAAGACCTCATCCTATCCCGAATTTTAATCTCTGGATTTTTGGATTTATGTATCCAAAGTATTAGGATTTTATATTTTATTCATTTACGAAATTCCATGTGTATCTTATTCCTTGCCTATAAAATTTCAACCCTCCATTTTATTCATTAAACATCATTGTGAAAATTTTCTCTAAAAAACCAACTATTTTTTCTTTTAAAAATATATATTCTTGAAATATTTGTGATGGTCTACTCAAAATTCCATTCTAAGTGCCCTAAAATATATATCTAAAGGAGGCCAACATAATGGATGTTAAACATCATACCTGAACTCTTTAAAAATATTACATTTTCAACCTCCAGTAAATCTTTAATGTTCATCATAAAATAATTAAAACAATATAAAAAATGTGGTGAAATTAAATTATTATATTTTTTAACCTTTAATCTCTATATATTATTCTACTGGGAAGTGATCATATAGTTCATGCATTGGTGTGGACTACCCACTACATGTTTCAGTACAGTTCATTTTTTATCAACATTTTTCACGGATCATTATTATTATGGATATAATGAATATATATTTTAAGTAAAAAAATAATTATTTTTCTATAATTATATTATCATATCTACCTTATTTAATTATAACACATTAGATAGAGATAATGTCTCTCTATCATATGTGTGGACTAAAACCACCACGAAGTGATTTTATTATTTTCATATTGATTTATTTGGATGGATGTAAGAATAAAGTTAGAGTATATTTATATATGTCGTATTTATGAAAAAATATGGGTTTTAGTGACAAAATAGTACTTATATTTAAATTCTTATTTTCATTAGAAAATTATTGGATCGTTCAAGTATACATACAACCTTCCATCTCCATGAATACTGTAAATGATTTTTATATCCATATCATGTTAAGCATAATTCTATATAAAAATGATGAATATATATTATATCGAGGATTTATTAAAATTATATAGATTACGGATCCATAAAAATTTAATTAGAACAAGTACTATTGAACTAAAACTCTCATGGAAAACAAAACACTTAACACATAAAAATCATAATTTTAATAATTAAATATTAATAAGTCTATTTTGAATTATTATAAGTGTATAAAATATTATATTATATCTTTTTAATATTTTTAGTTTTCAATTTTAATAAATTTTAATTTATTATAGAATATTTATTAGTGATTTGATGCAAGACGATCTTTAGGAAATAGTTTCTAATGTCCATTTTATGTTTTTGAGAAATATGACATATAAACGACTTCATTTATTTTTATAGTGTATATAATAACATTTAATATTTGTATATCCCGATTTAGGAAAATTATCATTATTTACAAAACTATATGATTTTCTCTCTTTAAAGGGGTTCTGATTCTTATATTACCAATGTTTTAAGAGTTATTAATATTTATATTGTTTTATTGAGACATATTTGATGTTACGTACTTATTTATCTATATGATGTATATATACATCCAATTCTTAATGTTATGTCATTATTATATGTATATCATAGTATTTAATGATTAATTGGGTTTTATCATTGCATGGGTCTTAACATTTAAATGTTACCACAATGGTAGGGGTTTTGTGTTACAATGTCATTTTTTACAAGAATTGATTAAGATTAAGATAATAATGATGAAATTTCATTCTGTTACATTGAATAATGTCATTAATTCAATTATCATCTTTTTATTTATGGAAATTTCATGCAATATTACAATTTTTAGTTTTCTTGTAAATAAAATGATTGAGAAAGTTTATAGTAAAATATATTTTATTTCCTCTATTATTATGAATCATTTTCATCTTAGCCTTTGTTTTCATTAAAATGATTTCATGAATTTTTTAATAGTCCCCAATTAATTTTTAATGTAATTGAAACCCATATTTATTTTCATTTAAAATGTATTAAATTATATATCATGGTATTTTTTCAAAAAAATGTAATTTTATTTTTTTTCAAAAAAATTTAATGGAATAATTTTTTAACGCACATGAGATGAATATAATTAATTACAGTAAAACAAAATAATTTTGTTAATCTCAATATCAAAATTTAAGTGGTTATTTTCAAAGAGTTTTTTTATAATATTTTGGAAATTTAATATTTCAATACGTGGTTGTCATAGAAAATTGGTGTATTCATTAGGAAATATAATAGTGGTTTTGAAAAAAATTATTAGTTTATGATAACATCCAATGATGTTACAAATTTTTTATAGGTTATTATCTTATGAGAATATCCTAATTTTTTCTGTATAAGGAGTATTATTATGATGACGGCATTTTTATGAGACAAATTGTTTTCAGAAGATTTGATATGACAACATTGAAAATGTTTGTTAATGATTTATCCATACCACGAGATACGATATATGATGTATGTAATAAGATAGTTGGAATAGATTTTAATTTATTATGATAACATTACGGGCTGTTCAAAATATATATATCCCCCCAATGCATTGGGTATGAATTGATATATCTAAGATAATAATGACTGGAATTTGGAAGGAACTGAGTTAACAAATGGACCATGTCCACTGTAATAGTATTGGTAGGTAACCATTACTATGAAAATTATAGAATGGTGAGGGAACACAATACATTTTGATTGAATTGATGTTTATAGTTGACTAAGGAAATTAGTTTAATTTAATATTTGTATCCCACAATCCAATTCTATATTCCAATGCGATAACCTCATGAAAAATTCCCATTGATTCCATTAAAATTAACATCTTTTGACTAATAAACATTTATATAATCATTCAGCATTATAAGAACTGATAAAATAGTTATGTATTTCAAATTTTAAACTCATATTCACATTCCATTACCATAATATTATTTTATTTAATCAGTGATATCCTACTTCATTACCCTTACTGCTCATCTTAGCTCGACCATTCTTAGGTATCCTTTACTCATGTAATGAAGAATGGATTCAAGTATGGTATGACCATGTTGATAATAGTTTGAGAATAACTTTTTGGGAGATAATTAAAAACATTTATTAAAGATAAATATTGTGAATCATGTGTCCAAATATACTAAACAATTTCGATTCGTGAATGAATCATAATTTTATGTAACGAATTTTAAACTATTAAAATGTAATATCTATGTATGAAAATTATGTGTCCCATCATTTGTTATTAGAGAATGTTTTTTAGTATTTAGACTGTTTTATTACTTACATTTTTTGAAAACCTATAAAATTTTTATATGTATTGGAAAACATCCACTAATTTTTCTAAGGAAGATATTATAAAGTATTGACATCAATACATAACATTCAAGATGTAACATGTGGACGTGGTGTATTACCATATGTATGTAATGGTAGTAACTCTAAAAATATTTTTTTGAGTATATATTAGAAATAATATTGGTTTATGGAGATTCCATCCTTACTTTTCACCGATTTATACACTCCCAAACATATTCTTAGGTTAAATAAAATATTAATTATATACTATTAGGAAACAATTGAAAATATGATTAACCTAAATGATAAATGTTGAACCTCATGTATCGTAGATTAAAAATATAGAGTGATGATTTATACATTCTATGAAATATTTTTTCATGATGGATCAACTTGATTAAATATGCGTGATGTCCAAGAAACCCAATTGGGTTTTAACAAGTTATTCATTATAAAATGATAATGAAGAGGGGGTTATATGTATGATAATTTACCAAAGTTCACTATTTTTCCATTAAACTATAGTATCTATTAAATCTCTCGGGGAATATTAATTCATGTACACAATGATTCTATTTTTATTTAGAAGTTAAAAGTCTCAATTATATCATTATTACATCTTGAATAAATGATTCTTATCTGATTGTTGTTTTTGGTAGATCACTTCATTGTAATATATTCTCATCCCAATTGTGGAATTTAATATAATTTTAAAATATATTATCATTATTTCTATAAATTCCATTTTAATTTATAATAAAATGATGTTACATTTTATATTCGGAACCAACCCTTGATCATATATGAGTACAATACTAAATTTGATCACTTAATGGGATTTACATCCACTATATGTGTATTGATTCCTATTAACAATTTTTTATCTTATATAGTTGTGTGGAAACAAATGGTCAACTATATATATTTTGGCATGATAGTGGAATTATGTTAATTTGGGGAAAGTCTCATAGTATTCCTATATATCATAATTTAATATATTATTTGATATATTGGGTATTTCTTAACCTATTTCCAATACTGCGTATATGAATTCCCCTGTGGAGTAGTAATTATTAATGAAGCCAAAATAATAGGTTTGCGAAAAGGGATTTATTTGAAAATATACCATTACATGTAGGAATCTATTAAATTTGATACAAAGTATGATCGATTAATTTCATAAAATAATGATTGTTGGGTATAAAATTATATCTCTAAAATGATTAAGTACAATCATCCCCATGTAGAATATTTTTCATATTAATAATGTGGATATCATTATTTTTTCTTGACTGACTTTTTTACATGATACTATCATCTGAAGGAAAAATGTTATGTAATAACCATGAAACGTATCCATATGAGGTATGAGGAATATGAATTTACCATGATTAATTTTTTTTTCTAATTCCAACAAAATATTCAATTTATTAATGAATAGGGTATTTATTGAATATATTTATCATTTCTTTGTATCTAAAATTAATTATACTCTTACATATTCAAAAAAACATAAGAACATGAACATCACAAGAAATTGTACATAGGAAAATAAGACAGAATAATATATATGAAAAATATATATCTGTGAGTATTGGGTGAAAACGTTTCATTTTTGGGACATAAAAACACAATCAAGGGTATATTAGATGACCCATGAAATATAGAAGTAATTGAACATTGAACCTTACTGACCTATATATATGATATATATAATATTTTTTGTCGAGAAATGATATTTTCAATGAATTTTTGTTAATTTTTCATGTCTATATAATCCACCTTCCACGTTGTCTTGAAAATGAGTCAAAATACATTATAATGATAAATGTGGGGAAAATTTAAATCAACTAAAAAGTATGATTGTAATTAAACTGTATTTACCCTACTCTGTAGAGGAGATGACTTTTTATCATCAAAGATGCATTGAATAAGGGGATATGATGCATCCCCATACGTGATAAAATGGTGATACTTTATGACTCAAGTAATTTATAGTTCTTTAAAAAATAACCAAATAAATACATGGAGTTATATGAAAAAATAATTACATTAATGATATGGATGTATTATATTTATAGTGAAAGGTGTTATATATATATATATATCATAAATTTGTTATGTATATATTAACATATAATGAGATGAATATTACATAGAGATTTTTTTTGGGGAACATTAATGATATTTTACTTATCAATACATTAACTCCATGGGATAATGAATTAGGTGAAATATTATCTATTTCGAAAGGATCATTCTATATTTTATATGATGAGGATAAAAAATAATCAATATTTCTATATGTGTAATGGATGGATATGTAAGTCAAAATGTAAGGGTAGAAATCTTATCTTGGTAAAATGAGGGTGGTACATATATTGATTTAAATATTAATTAGGATTAGTAGGAATATATAGAGTTGTAAAATATATAATGAAATGTTTCTCAGTTCAACCATAACTGTTGTGGAATAATAAGGATAAGGGGATGTGTATGTGTCAGATCAATACTAGACATGAAAACAAGATATTTGAAAATTCCCATAGTTCGTCATTGTATATTTCTCTAAGATTTATGAATATGTATGGATATATGATAGATTATTTATAGTCTTATAACATGAAGAGAGATATTGGTGTCAATGAAAATACAATCTTGTAATGTCTACAAGATTAGTAATAGAGAAAAGAATTATGTGGCTATTTTATTACCACTACCAAATCAAGAATAATATTGGAAAATATCACTATATAATTTATCTTCATACTATCAAAGTCAACTAAAGGAAAAATTATAATTGGTGTGTATTTGATAAACATATGAATTTATCAAACATTATTTTTATTACATAATATTTTTCCCATTATTTGTTTTCCAAAAATATGTAATGTCAGTGATAATGTTTCATTGATTACCTCATTCTGTTATATCTAATTGTGGTAGTAGTATTACCTAGATGTTATAGAGATGTCCATAGAATAGTCAAGAATCAATGTTTTTCAGTTATTCTTGTAATTATTCAGACATATTGTTAGTCTGATAGTGACACTCAAACCCTAAAATGCATTGTGAGGTGCTTTCCATTCGATTTAAAATGTTGTTTGTATTGTCAAATTCCACTAATAAAATTTTCATACAATTATATTTTTCACTGAATATCGAATGTTTATCCTTATAAATAATAATATAGAAGGAAGATTATATCAGAAACATGATGGGATGATGTTAAATAATGAACGATGTTGGTAAAACTACTAGGAGGGGAAATGATTTAGAATATATGGAATATTCAGTAGAACATTACAGAATATCAATGTCAACAAATATGTCATGCCTACAATTATTATAAATGTATAAAATAAAATCTTAGTGAATATTAATTACTATATATTTATCCATTAGAGAAGGATATGAGATTTCTAATGACGTGAAAGCTTATCCCAAGGAATATCATACCATTTATGATTCTTTATTGTATTGGGATGGTAAAATATCCCTCGTCACTTATGCAAAACAAACACTATGTTTATGATTCATTGCAAATATCTCTCATGCTTAAGTACATACATGATTATTAATATGTAATAAACATAACGTTTGTACACTAGAAGCATGATTAGAAAATACCTTAACTAAAGTATTTCAGATTTAGTGGTTCTGTTTTCAAAATTTCACTAGATTTTAGTGATATAATCCAAAAGTAAAATTTCATTTAGTAGTATTATTAATATAGATATATAAAATAATATACCATTATATTTGAAAATATAAAAAAAACTAACAATGTTATAGTAAATATTATAAATGCATAATATCATTCAATGATTTCTTCAAATATGAATGAAACGAATCCAAATTATAGCTATCTTTGATGCCCAATAATGATTATGTACAATTTATGATATCATGAATAAATAAAGAAAATTTTATATGTTATGATAAAAATATAAAACAAATTCCATTTTATCAATCACAAGAGAATGAATATTAATATAAATGGACTTAAAAAAGATCAAAAGAGGGAATATATATAATCATATTAAATTGAAAATTATCCATCAATATAAAAAATAATATAATTCTAATGGGTAAATTATTAAAGGATTTTTATAGATTTATTATATTATTTGAGACATTTAAATTATTCCCTCGAGTCATTATTACAAGAAATACTATATTATTGGTAGTCATGACCCCAAAAGCATTTTAATTTTCCCTCTAATTGGATTATACCATGGTATATAATTATTCCTAGAGGGGATACCTAATCCTACGCCCCACCCATTAAATAATATTTCAGACACAATTTTAATATGAAAAAAATACAACTTAATCAACATGTCTTATTATAAAAACATTGTTGGATAATTTTTTATACATAATTTCAATAGATACACCTATAAATTATATAATAAACTATATTGGGAGATAATATTTATGTTTTAATTACAACATATCCCCAATTAAAGATAAAATGAATTATTTACTGATGAAGAAATATTCCAAAAAAATTTCCTAACAAATATTCTTCAAGAAAATAAACTTTTCATTATGATATCAACATTTTAGTAATAAAAATATTCCCTAGGATTGTGAAAAGATTTTCTTTTAAGATATGATTTAAAACATATAATAGAATATTCTGAGCAGTGGGGGGCTCGGATAGTGGGACGTTCCATTCATAATGTGATTGAGACAAAAAATATTTAATAGATTGTGTAAAAATTCAAAGGAAATCTTGTTTATAAAATGATAAAATACTTCTATTTAGACCATTTTTTTTAAAAATCACTGTTGAAAATACTATTAAAATCATTAGAAAATGTATTAAATACTTCTGTAAACCTTTTTAAAGAATGTATTTATATTGGAGAAGATGATTCTTGAACTATTTTAAAAAATAGTTTTCATTAAAAACATGATTTTTATGTCTTTAAAACAAATAAAGTTGAAAATTTAAGGAATATATATATACTCTAAAAATAACCATATGATATGAAAATTGATATTTTACATGATAAAAAATTTAAATATTAACCAAGAGGTACTCAGAAATAATTAATTCTAAATAATGATGTTACAGTATTATAAACACATTACAACTTGGGTATGTTTTTATTGACAACCCCCATGAAGAAATCACATAAAATGAAAAATTATTTACCCTAAATGTAATAATATATATAATATGTAATAAATTTTTTTATAATATTGCCTTTATAATGTTTAAAAGATATATATTACTCAATATATATAAATGGAGGTGAAATTGATCTAAATTATGATGCAATGATAAAACCATTAAAGTCATAAATAATCAATGAATAATTTATGTATATAAAATTTAAATAAATAATCCTTTTAAATGAAACCTATAAAAATAAAATATCATTACATATATAATCATAGAACAAAAAAAATTAAATATGTAATATATACCAATTATAAAATTGATTAATAAATGCCCTTACATATTTTTCACATTCATGTCAAAACTCCGTGGAAGAAATAAATTGAAATCAAACAAAAAATAAAATAAAATGTTGGGATTTCATTAATTATCATGTAAAAGTGATGTATATACAGAATATGAAATAAATTTTTTCATAACATTAAAATTATCCTAAATTTAATGAGATTTTCACAAAATACCTTTCTTAATATCTAACTCATCACATATATTATTTTTATTCCAAAAAGGTAAACCTATGTAAATAAATTACTTTCAGAATACATTTATAAAATATTTATTTTCTTTTTTTTACTTAATATAGTTTTAAATTTAGGTACTTAATCAATTAGGATCACATCGTACATTTTGAAGATGATATATATATATATGTGCAAAATGGATTTTGTATTATGAAAATGGTAAAATTGGTAATTAGTATATTATCACAAGAATTATGATCCTGAAATAATTATAATTTTTATACAATATTTATAATATTTATACCAACTATGAATTATGGTTATTATATTTTAATTACATTTCAATAATTTTGATGTTAAGTCATACATAATAATGAAAAGTATTAAATTTTTAAAGATGATTATTAAGAAAACCTAAGTATTAAAAAATTTTAATTTTTTTATAAAATTTATATAACATTTTATAGTTATATATTTATTTCATGTGATTTTGTTCTTGAAAATCAATCACATAGCTTCTTAGAGGAGGGAATCCACACATAAGCTAGAATTACATTGTCATTTCTATATTAATGGAAAAGTATGAATATATATCATATTTTTAATTTAAAAGTATAAAAAATTATCATTGAGAACATATATATATATATATATATAAACTAAATAATTCTAATAGTCCTCGACCAATGGTGATGGAAAATTAATTACAATGGTTCAAGAGTGGTATTATGTCGTGAAAATGAAGAAGGTATTTTTTTTCCAATTTGATATATGAGTATCTGGATATAAGTTATTACATTAACATATATCATAAGTTTATTTAGTTTATATTGATGTTATTAGATATTAATCATTGAAAAATATTTAATGGTGTGGAAAGGAAAAAAAATAAAATGCATGGTTTAAAATTCAATACATTTGTAGAAAGAAATCACTAGGTTAACTCAAATATACTACATAGGAGGGATTTCAAAAAAAAACCTCTTTAAAATTGTAATGTAATTAAGTATATGATTATTTTAGTAATTGGTTGAAGAATGATTTTTATGTGTGAAGGAAAGGGGATAGGGGGTTCCCAGTAATATCTTAAATGTGGGGGAATTTTTGAAAATTTTAAAAAATTAAATTTTATAAAATAATATTCAATGGGAAAAGATCCAAATTTATATAAATAGAAAATAAAATGAGGAAGGATAGATATATTTTACTAAAATATTTTTCTACATTCTATATTATGTTTTGAAACCTTTCTCTTTATTTTATTACATGTTAACCCTCTTTTACAATTAATGTGATAATAATTTCATTACTCATTAGGATTTAAGATATTCAATATTAAAGGATAGTTGGGACATAAATTGAACACAGATTATATTTTTAAACATATATCAATCAATTGGTAGAATATTGGATTTTGTTAATTTTTAAATAATTTAATACAATATTTGTTATTATAAAATCACATCAAATTTATTTCAAACAGTAAAAATTTAATTTTAATTTTAATATAGCATGAATGTTGATATTTTAAATATATAATTTTAATACCTCAATGATATTATTTTTCGATTCATAAAAATATAGGAACACAATAACTCAATCAAATTGTGTTACATTCTATATATTAAAAATCCCTTAATTTGTTTTCTATTATTTAATGAAATACTATATCGGTGTTATCTTATAACATAAGGTGATAATATAATAAGTTAAAATTTTAAATAAATTACCATCATGAAAATAATTTCAGTATGATCGAATAAAATTAATATCCATTCATTTCATGATTTTTTTCATATGTGAAGAAATAAAATATATTTAAAAGTAAGAATGTGAATTTTCGTATTTTTTATTACCAAAAATATTATATAGGTCAGCATCAAGGACATGTGTTAAATAAAAAAAATAAATATTCATAATAAGGTTATAGGGGTATAAATAAATTCAACCTAATAAGAATTTTTATTAAATATTACGTGTTAACAATTATTTTTATCCTAGTTTGAACTGATTTACTAATTTGTTATGGTGAATAAATTTTACAATATTTTTTATTAAAAAATTATTTTATTTATTTTATCATATTAGATAATATCAATACATATGACTAAAAATATAAGATTCATATTTCTAAACTCAAACAATATAAATTAATGAATCTTATTTTATATATATCACTAAAAGATTGATAAAAACATGTTTCTGAAAAAATTCCCATTATTTGTAAATGTATTTTCATATCATGATCACTAATAATATTGATTCATATAAATACAACTATATTTTCTATACATAAATTAGGAATATATTATTTTTTATAAGTTCAAAATATTATGATACATTTTAAATGAAAATAAATAATCATTATGCAAAAATTAGTATATTTCACTAGTCACAGAGAAAATATCGATTCCAAAAAATATCCCAAATAATAACAAAGTTTTAATTATTCATTATATATTTTAAAAAATATTTTCATTTTTTAAAATTCAATTTCCAAAAATTATAAGAAATAATTATATTATTTTCACTAAAATTAATAAATACATATTTAATGAAAATATATTTTTCAAGTTGGTAATTTCATTCCTAAATACTGAGTACATATGTACCATGATTGTTTATTTATAAAATATATATATAAATAATTTTACAAATAATTAATCATTTTTATATTGATAATATTTTTTGTAGTGTTATAAATTTTATTTTTTTAAATGATTATTGTTTATTACAATTCTTTTGAACATGGTGTTGTGTGTAATATATATTCTCAAAGAAGAAAAATTTATTTATATAGAATGATATTGTAATATATTAGTGTGTATACTCTCCCTAACACCAGAAGATTACTTCCTCCAAATATGAATATATCTGAAAATATAAAGGCTTTGAAATATAGAAATTCCATTATGGAAAACCAACATTATAAAATGGTTTAAAATCTTCTCTTAAAAATTGAAAAAGGAAATATGAAGGCCATCAATAATAAAAATATATATTTATCCCAATAGGTGAAAATAATGTAGAATTTAAAATATAGACATGGAAGAGAAAATTAATTCCTAGTGAGTAATAGAGACTGATAGATGACATGTTAATGTGAATATTAATGAAAAAAAATCCAGAAAACAACGATGGGTAAAAATAGTATTGCATCATCGAAAATGAAATAAAAAATACATAATTTTTATTCTAGGATACTTTTCATAATGTTGAGGGATTCATTTTCTATCATGATATAGAATATTATAAAATATATTTACATGATAATTTTTTTGTTGAGCATAATTTCTTATTTTGGATGTTCTTTGGTATATTTTAACATTATTTATTACTCAATTAAATTAACATTCAATAATAATTTTTTCTTCAATATTAAAAAAACTATCTTTAAATGTTCCATAATTTTGAGACAAGACTTTCCATTTGAATATAAATATTTACCAAAACAATAAGGGTTCACACAAGTTATCCAATACAACAGATTAATCTCTAAAAGAACATGATTAAATCCCAAAGTTCATTATAATCCATTCATTCTATTTTTAAAAATAAAATAATTCAAAAATGTGTATGACAAATTAAAAATCAAAATAATTTATGAATAAGGTTTCTAACTGTTTGTAATAAACACAATATTATATAACTGAACATTATAATGATCCTCTTAATGTCACTTGGAAAATATTTCAATACCTTGATCCAAAAACAAATACAATGAAATGTTTACTACTTCATAAAATTAATTATATCCTTATAACATAAATAATATTATGCATTATCCATTATATTCAATGAATCAGAAAATATAGTAAACCCTATTGTAAATTACATCATCACTAAATCATTATTTATTTTTTTGATCCACAATAATATATAATTTAGTTCACAAATTTCAGTAAACTTTTCATCCCAAAAAAATATTGTTAATTCAACATCAATCACATATATAGTGATTTATTTCACCCTAATAATTAGTTTGACCTTTAATATCATATTACTATTATATCAAATTTATATCTCATCAGAATCAATCAATATATTTTCTTAAATTCGTAATGATGAAGAATTGTGATATAATATTTTATTTTTAATAATTTATGTAACAAAAATATATTTTTTGTAACACTTATAAAACAAAATTATCAAATCCAAATACACAAAAAAAACAAATTCTTCATCATTAATTTATGTCATGGTAGAAGTTGTTATTTATTATTGGTTTTAACCTAAAAAAGTGGTCATTATGTTAGATAATGATCACATTCCCATTATTTAATACATTGATATCCTATTTACGTAATGGCTAAATATAAATTATATCCAAAAAGAAAAATTATTCTCCTCCATTTAACACGTTCTCTGAGCTGTCTCTTTCCAAATTTCTATCATGATGGAAATTTCGTCTTCTTTCAACCATGGTCTCCACTATCTAATCTCTAAGAAAAAACTATCATTCACTTCTCCCATAAGTTTGATATAATGTTATGCTATATTTTATTAATGATATATGATGATAATTTATTATTCGTAATCATAATATAATTATATCATGTCATTATCCAATTTCTTCAGTATTAACATGAATCCAAATTGTTCCAGGAATTGAAAAAATACAAAACTAATAGTTTGAGCTACAATATTCATTGTTGGAAATGACATAACAAGTTATATAATGTCTAGATAATTACATCATCTTCTCAATTTTTAATTCTTGCATGTGAACATGGTAATTCTTGGTTATCATATATTCATATGCATCATAATAGTGAAAATTGATTATTTGAATTAACACATGAAAATCCCTTGGGAGTGAAAAACTAGGTACACAGAATGTGTGTACACAACATGAATTAAAATTACGACTAAGATATAATCGAACAACTTTTTTTTATATTTCCCCTTGAGCCTTATTTGAAAACACCACATCAACATGTAGTATACAAATAGAGATGAATTTTTAATAATACTACATAATCCCCAAATTAATAAATTATTATGTTTCTATACATATAGACATATCCTGAATTTCAGTTATAGGGTTATCCTTTATATTCTTTTTTTCAAAAATCTTGTTACTAAGGATTATAATAAACATTATTTTATACATACCTTAATGAACATTACCCTAGTAACCCAGAGTAGGTAGATTTTTTATTATATATGAACTTGATAAAGGAGTTGTCATCCTATTTTATAGAGTAGTTTAGTGGTCCTTGTAATCTAGATACATACAGGAACAATATATTTTATTTATAAATATATTGTTAAAAAAACTAAGTATAAATAGTATACATACATGAACTCATGTGAGGATATCTTCTTCATTAACCGGGGAAAGGAAAAAATTAAATGTGAGATATTATGTTAATTAAGGGTTACATATAGGTGAAGATATGAAGACTAAATAATGTATACTAAATATAAAATGGTGAATTACAAAATAATTGGAAATATAGTTATTATCA
This sequence comes from Viscum album, assembly GCA_963277665.1. Lineage (NCBI taxonomy): Eukaryota > Viridiplantae > Streptophyta > Magnoliopsida > Santalales > Viscaceae > Viscum > Viscum album. The sequence continues at coordinate 194,094,541 of OY728121.1, read as the reverse complement.
CAAGTGTGACGATAAATATTGAAAAATTTGATGATGTTCAATTGATTAAATATATGTAGTCACATGAGGTTGAATCATTTACAAAGGTAATAAAAATATTTAATTAATAACATGGATAACAATAATTGAATTCATTATGATGGAATGAAAAATTATGGACATTTGAAACATTCTATTATTTCCTATTTGAAAAAAAATTTAAACTCTGGGTATCCAAAAACCAAAAAACATTAAATATTATAAGAATAATACTTTTTCCAATGAATCTTATCGATTCATTGATGTGATATATAATTATGATCCCCACTAGGCACATAATATGTCTAAATAATTCATCATTTGAATAAAAAATAAAACATAATCAACATGTCTTATTTAAAAAGTATGTGTATATGATGTCCATATATGTGACTTCTATGTATTTACCCACGTAAAAATCATGTAAAATGGATCATGACCATGAATAATTAGTCCCATTAAAAAATATATAATAAAAAATAAGTGGATGAATCTATGGGAATTAATTTTAGAACTGGGTTTAACAATCACCCCTCATGTGTGACTCGATAATGAGGTTAACAAATTTGTAGGGTCACACATGACAACATAGAGAATACTTCCACAAATTATTTGTTCTACATCATGCTATACACCATTTTCAAAACACGATTAAAATGATTTACATTCAAAAATTGGCATTAAGATTCTTTTAAACATTAAATCCCATAGGTACGATTTTTTGAAATGAATATGTATTTATTATTCAATGAATCCTCTTCAGTAGTCTATTCCTTTTTGATAAATAGTTTATTACTCCAATTTTGAATCAATTTTTTAATTTATAAATTCTCCTGACCCTTCCTCATGAACACATCAATTCAAATTATGTGGTAGAATCATCGTCACAAAAATCCAATGATAGTGTGAAAAACACCACACATATCACAGGACCAAGTGCAATGAAGGCCACACCATTCATAGTTACATTATCATTGAGGAGATTAGGGTTAAAATACAAATATATTTTATTAATAATGGGGTTTTAACCTATTTAGACTAACAAAGCATATATAGAGTAATTATTTTATATATATCATTCAATATAGAAACTATTTGGTGCTTAGAGGACACATTAACTGCATTGTTTGTAACAGAAGAAAATTCATTGATCCTTTTTTAATAAAGTAGTTAAATTTAATTTTTTAATTGAATTATAATGTATTTAATTTTTTTCAAAATGAAATACCAAGTTAATCTTATAATACATGCAAAACAGACATTGCTTGCATTACCCGTAACTTTGAGTTTCTACAGATCAATATTTTATAATATTAACTATTTAAATGTCATTGTAATAACATTGCCATAAAATATAGTAACTATAAATGTAATAAATAATTTTTAAATATTAGTTCTAAAATTTTTATATAAATTAAAAAATTGATAATACGAAATATTTTTTTAATAAAATCATTATATGTTTGAAAATATTTTATTCCTAAATAAACTTCATTTCATGACATTCATTGATCAATAATAAATTTAATCTGAAACTATTTTTGACATTAAAAATTATAAAAAAAATTACATTCATAATATTAAAAAATATATTATGGTAAACATTAGGGAACTTTAAAGAAAACATCATTTTTAGATGAATAATGAAAAATATTGGATTTTAATACAAAATTTCATTTCATATAATATTTTAATATTGTTAAATTATACATTAAATTGGTTTCAACGTTTAATAATATTAAATATACCTCATTTAATTAAATTTAGGTCGTGGAATCCAATTTCAGATTGAAAATCGTTTTCAAAACATTCAAAACTGTTAAATATTTTTAGATAAAAAACATCATTCATAACCTATATGTGTGATTAATAATAAATTAATTTCTACCATTTCTATTATTGAAATTTGGAAAAAATTAATCCAAATTTTGAATCAAAATAATTTTTAAATTATAATTATTACATCATATTTTTTAACCATAGTTATTTCTAAAAGTGATTAATATTAATTATTACGATTAAGAGATAATGTTTCGTGAAAGGGGACTGAACATTATACATAAGGCCCGAAAATGACCCCAAAACATGTTTAAAATCTATTTTAAGACAATATTACAACCATATTCTCCATTTTATCAGATTTCAAAATTTATTTGATCCACATTATATTGGAAAAATTGTGGGTGGAATTCCATTTTCCAAAATTTACAAGATTAACGCTCTTCCACTATATAAATGCAGTCACCCTCCAAATTTTTCACACCTCTAGAGCCCACTAGATCAGGAAAAAAAACCCATACATCTCATCCCGACATCCCTACCATCCTCCTAGAAGAAAACCATTTTGGTATAAATCCATCCAAAAATTCCCATTTGTGCAAATCAAAAAGAGTTACATAAAAGGAATATAAAAAATTATTACAAAAGTCATTTAGAAATATTATAATTATCCTACCCCTATAAAATTCACATTTCATGAATATATAATAACATAATTATCGTCAAAAAAAATATTTTTTATCTAAAGGGTTCTAAATACACATAAAAACACTTCCATCAAATATGTAATGAACATTGAGTTCCTGTGTATCGAGAACGGTCACCACATTAAATGATGTTGTTCATTGTTCCTCTAAGATGACTAAAGATTGGGTACTATGTTGGAAATTATATTTTTATATTATATATTTGGTATTAATGATGAATTTATTATTTATTATTCATTATATAACTAATTGCTTCATTGTTTAAGTTATGTGTAAATAAGATAATTTTATTTGGGGATGTATGAACTATTGCCTCATCAAAGTGATTTGATTCAACCAAACTCTACATGTAATGTATTCAGGTTGGGTTAAGTAAATGAATATGATACATATTAAATAGTAATACCAATATAATTATATATTTACATATATACATTTATGTTATTTACTCACTTTCATTCAACATGATATTTAAATGGAAACAATGTTCATACATACGTACAACCTACTGTATACATGAATGGTGTATTGCATTTCATATTTCAATCAATAATAGATTATTAATAATAAATAGATATTTTATATAAATGATATTTATATAATGTTTTAAATTATTTAAATCATCAAATAAGTATAAGGACAAATAATCTAACAAATTAAGACACATAGAAATTAAAAAGATGATATATTTTGATTCATCACCATAACATGGAAGTGATAATTTGAGGGATATATAATGGAATATGTGGTATTGGATATAAATATATGGTTCTATTTTATATTAATAATAGAAATATATTAAATATTTATGTGTTTTAAATGAGTACGGAGATAGTCGTGACATTAGGTGAGGTGATTTCTAGTACGAACTTTATTTCTATGAGATTTATTCCTTATTCGCCACTCAAAAATATTGTGTGGTTTATATATTTACAATAACACATTATATAATTAAAATCATTTAATTTATGGTTATTTACATATCCATTTTAATATCATTAATTTTTAGGGTATATGTTTTTATTGATACAAAATTTGTGAATTTTTTTTTTCTAAATTTTCCTTCTTTGAGAGACATTCCATGGATTTAAAAAACTAATTTTTCAACACTTGTAAAATTAAGAAAAAAGAAGGCAGTTCCTGACGCACCTAATTCCGAGGCCCGGTGTTCCCGGAATCATTTTCTGAAGTTTATCTCGGGTATGTTCATTAAATGAGCGAGCGAGTTTTTCTAACTTTTGAACTGGTTCTCGGAATCGAATTCTGAGGGCACCGATGGAATCGCAGCGCCGGTAGTTGCTTAGAAACACCTTTTTCGGAGTGGCGTTTTCTCAGGTGTGGTTTTTAAATTTTTGGGGAGCTAGATGTTGATGATGGGGAGACTTTTGTGGAGGTCCCGGTGGAGATTTAGGATCAACAGGAGCGGGTCCTACGTGGACGGGAAATTTCTCTAGTGCACATCAGATGGCAGCACGGGAACCTCTAGGAGAGCACTTGGGAGCGGGAGGCTCAGATGCGTGCTCAGTACCCACTTTTGTTTCCCTATTTTTTGATGTAACTTTACAGGGATGTAAAGCCCTGAGATGGGAGTAATGTAAAGACCCGCAGCCGGGCCTGGGCGCGGCCCAGCCCGGGTCGGACCCGGACACGAGTCGGGTCGACCCGGGGAGGTTGGGCCGGGTCGGTCCGGGCCCAGACCCCCCCATTTTCAGACATCTTTCGGGCGTTTTCCCATATCTTGGGCTACGGACCTCTGATCTACGCACCTTGCACGGCGATGTGATCCTTGGATCGAGATGGTCGTTTAGAAATTTTACACTCAAGGTTTAGGAGAACTTTGGGTTCGGCCAGGTTGGTTCACACACGAAACCAACTGGGCCCTCGGAGCGAAAATGCTTATAACTTGAGTTCTGGACGCCCGATTGACGTGTCATCGACTTTGCTAGAATCCACTATTTGAGACGGACCTTTTGGCTTACTCCGCTCGAGGTTTGGACACAGTTGGAGTACGGTCGGGTTGGTTATGACTTAAAAACCAACTGGGCCCCTGGGACGAAAATGCCAATAACATCCAGATCGGGCGTCCGATTGATGTGCCATCTGTGAAGTTGAGTTCCTGTTGGCGATACAGAACTTTTGGATATATCAACTCCAGACATTGTTTCAGTTGATGTATTAGCCCCTCGGCTCGTGGAGCGGACCCTCTGAAACGAGCTTGCTGTGTGCGGGAACCCTAGAGTTGGCTACAAATACGACTATGACGATAGCGAAGACTGTACAGAGATCCTCAGTGGATTCGACGACGACACCTACAACACTCAACGATCTTATGTGGATCTGTGCTACAGATCATGTGTGGGTCTGATCCTGTGTGGGTCAGCGCTCAACGGTCCTTTGTGGTCCAGCGCCTACAGATCCTGTGTGGGTCTGATCCTGTGTCGGTCATTGCAGGGGTCAGTTACCTATCGATCATGTGTGGGTCAGATCCTTTCTGGGTCATTCCGGGGGTTAGAAACTGTTGATCCTTTGTGGGTCCGACGACATAGATGAATCAGTGTCTATATCTGATCATCTCTATCATCATACACAGAAGTATACCTGTGTGAGCTGATTTCTGTTTTTCATTCCTATGTGGGTTGAGTTGTGCTATCCTGTGTGGATTACGTTTTTCTTTCCTGTTTGGACTGGGTTGTGCTTGTGCTCGGAGGTTGGAGCGAACTGAAAATGGTGACCTGGGTATATGTATGGGCATATACCTAAGCAGTGTCAGATGTTACTGCATGATTGTATCTTTCCATTGTGGGTTATACTTTGTGGATTCTGGGAGACCTTCGGGGGTCTCAAGGTCCCTACTGAGTAGCTTATACTCACCCCTACACGGGCTATGCCCACACTACGTTGTGTTGGTTGTAGACGACAGACAGCGCTGATCATGGTTGAGGCTTGCAGAGCAGGACAATTCCTAGAGGTGGACCAATGGGCGAGACGTACACGGAGCAGACGACTGGACCCAAGGAGCTGTGGAGGCTATTTTTACCCACCCTTCAGGTGGGACTTCCAGTGGACGGCTCGACGTTGCAGCATTACTTTCAGTTGTTTTTTCCCTTTCCAGTTGTACTTTATTTTCAGTTGATGTTTTCCCTTTCGTGTTGTACTTTACTTTCAGTTTGGGTTTGAATTCTGGCCCACGTACTTTCCCGCACTAACTGGTGTACCCAGTTTTATGTAGTGTTTACTTCAACTGCTTGCTTGCTCTGTGGTGTTTGTTTATTTTACAAAGGCAATACATTCCCTTGTTACCTGGAAATACACCTTAGTGCTAGTCGCCAACCCCTGGCCAATGGAAGGCGGGTTTGGGGTAGTCACGGCACGGGCCCTGAGGATGGGTCGTGACAAAACTAATATCAATTTTTTTAGGGATGATATTTTGAGCTCATTTCAAAGGAAATAGGAATTAATTTATTTTTTTTATTGGAACCCTTTATATGTTTTCATTGTTTTCATATGAAATGGGTATGAAAACATTTTAAAAATTTTGTATATGTTTTTATATTTATTTTAAAATAATATTGTATTCAAAAGGATTAATTTCATAAAATTATTTTTTAAAAAATAAGGTTTATGTTCCTAAATATTTATTTTAAAATATATCACAAAAAATCAATTTAAAATGTTTCTTGGGGTGTTACACATTCCACTATAAGGATATTATCCAATGGATTTGTTAATATTCATTTTATAAATAGTTTATTTTTGGATGTAATGATGTTAATGAATCTAGCTTCTCGTTCGCGGTATACATGTTTATGAAACCTGTTTTTCATCGTTTGATATATGATAATGAGGCCCACCTATTTTTTATGGTTAATCTTCGATGAAATTGTTATGAAACTAATCCCTTTTCCCAAAGGATATGTAATGATAACTTTCTTATTAATCACACTTCATTTTGTGGGATATGATTTCATTGTTCGTGATCAAATGGAACATGTATGTATGGAATCATTATAAGATGAATGAGGCCTGTATCTATATAATATCCATTAGGTAAAGATTTATATCTCATAAGATAATGATGGGATTCGTTTAAATGGGTTTTGTAAAGACCCATAAATTTCAACATATTTTTTTCTTAATTTCTGTATAATTTTACGAGTCTGCAGTTTCTGACGGCACATGATTCCGAGGCCCGGTGTGCCCAGAATCAATTTCTGATGTTTAGCTTGGGTACGTTCAGTAAATGAACGAGTGGGTTTTTCTATCTTTTGAACTGGTGCTCGGAACAGAAATCTGAGGGTACCGATGAACTCTTAGCGCCGGTATTTTCTTAAGAGGACTTTTACCGTTGGTGCAGTTGTTCGGGGGAAGAAGTAAAATTTTTGGGTTTAAGGATGAAATAAATAAAATTGTGTATAATTTTATTTTTAATATCAAAGGATGTTTAATTCTATAATGGGAAGTTGTTGGTGGGGTCCACAACCACCCTACATACCATGTGTGAATATGTAGGAGGTGGGCCCCACACCCACCTAACATCTCATGGGAGAGTTTAATGTGGTGGGACCCACACGAGACCATAACCCCTTGAACTTCTTATAACCCCCCTTAAACTCCCTTGCACTTAATGTGCCAACTCCCCTTTAATCTCGTCTTATTAAAGTTTGTATAACTCATAACCTTTTCCTTCTACCATTAATTCATGCCAACATGCCTTAATTAATGAGATGAGACTCTTCATTTAATTAAATAAGTGGTTTGGTTTTAATTTTAAAATCATTTTTGTGTGAATAAAAATAATATCATGTGATATTATTTTGTGATAGAGCTTTTGGTGTGTGTGAAAACATTATCAATGTCCTAGAGTTTTTGGGAGAACTTTGGTGTGAAGAAGAAGAGAACTTCCCTCCAACGAAGAACGATGCATGTTCAATGAAGAACAATTCTTCTTCGATGAAGAACACCTTTCCTTCAACATAGAATGACTCGGTGCCCACGGTTATCCATCGCCTACTTCCTCCGTGACAAGGGAGGAGACACCGATGCAGGATCTCTTCAACGAGCCGACGTCCGCACATTTTGCGATACTGTCAATCACGATGCTTGTCAACTGCAGAACATTCTCGAGGTAGGGGTTTAAAGTGAGAATCTTTATAAACCCATGATTGTTTTCCTTCTAAAACAAAGAACACGTATCAACTCATTATTAAGTTGATCCGAGAAAGAATTTGTTTGTGGGTTGGAAATTTTTTTATTGCGGGGAAAAACGTCGGGGGTTTGATTTAAGAATGTATTTATTCTCGTGATTGTTCCCTTCTAAACAAGGAATGTGGATCAACTATTAATCAAGTTGATCCATGAACGTTATTATTTGCAGGAAATGAATATTTATTTATGGGTTTGTTTTTGGGTACTATGTTCAGTTTCAGTTAATTAAATTTGAGCCTTGTTATGTTGTTGAAATCATGTGTTGAATTTTTTTGTCAATTGATAATACCTAACACTGGGGGCGTGCAGCGAACAAACACGGCCCGACAACCCTATGCCGATTGTTTGTTGATGTGCTGATTGACGGGCGATGACGAAACGGGCTGCAGTAGCAATTTGAAGATGCCACAGTGAAGTTTTGGGTCCCGTAATGACTTTAGGCATAGACAATGGCGGAAATGGACCACCATTGCGCATCTAGTGGTCCGCTGAGAGCGGCGGCGGCACCGCGCCGCCGGAGAAGACCACTGCGGCAAAGCTGTTCCGGATTTTTGTGGAGGGCGCGGAATTAAAGCTGTGCCGGTTCGCTGGTCAACTAGGGGGAACATCGCCCTGCCTTCCCATCTAGCTCGGCCATGTGCCAAGCTGTGGCCCGCGCTGGGCCAGACTGCCCGTGGGGGGTCAGACCGACCACGCTAGGCCGGACCGCCCGCGCTGGGGCGGACCGCCGCACCAAGTCGGGACACACCGGCTGGGCCGGACCGCACTAGCCGGGCCGGGCCGCGCCCTAATAGGCCGGAACTGGACCTGGGTCAGGTCGCCCGGTTCGGGCCGACCCAGGGGGTACTGGGCCAGGTCGGATCGGGTCAGACCCCCTATTTTCAGACATATCTGTTCAGATGCCCATATCATGAGCTACAAACCACATATTAATTAAATATTAGTTGCGATGGTATCCTTGGATCGAGACGGTCGTTTCAGTATATTACACACAACGTTTTGGAGAACTTTGGGTACCGTCGGGTTTGTTCCATCCCGAAACCAACTAGGCCCTCAGAGCAGAAATGCTAATAACTTGAGTTCCGAACGTCCGATTTATGTGTCGTCGACATTGTTGGATTCCTATTGGTGAGAAAAATATTTTGGTATACTTCACCTGAGGTTTGGACGTAGTTGGAATATGACCGGGTTGGATTGTACCCGAAATCTAACAGGGCCCCAGGAACGGAAAAGCAGATAACTTTCAGACCGAACGTCTGTTTGACGAACCGTCAGAAAAGTTGTTGATCACATTGAGAAATTGTCCCTATGAGTATACCCTATTTGATTTCAGGGTATGGTTGAGATACAGTCGGGTTGGTTCATACCTAAAACCAACCGGGCCCCCAGGACGTAAAGGCTAATAACTCACAGACCGGGCGTCTGATTGACGTGTCGTTTGTTGCGTTGAGACCCCTGTGACGAGGAAGTCCTTGAGATACTTCTTCGTGAGACTTTGTCAAACATGGAGTATCGACCTGTAGATTGTGGAGCGTACCCTCATGGAGACGAGCATACGGAGTACGGAGATCGGGTAGCAGGCTGAGACCTAAAGACTATTTGTCCGATTTGAGTCGGAGTGACATGTATAGCCCAGTGGGGAGCACTACTGTTTTTTGGTGGAAAAACAACGACGAGGATTGCTACTGTGTTTTGGTGGAAGACCCGTGGTAATCGATATGAGGAGTACCTCTGCAGGCTATTGGGGGGGTGCACTTCTATGTTTGGGTGGAAGACCCTGGCTGGAAGCACTACTGTGTTTGGGTGGCTGACCCGTGGTACTCAACAGGAGGATAACCTCAGCAGTTTTAGGTTAGTGAACAGTGCCTCGGAGTCGTGACAGGTTCACTGTACTCATTAGGGACAGATCTCTTCAACAGTTGTAGTTTCGAAAAAGAAAATCCATGTTTGAGCTGAGTTAAGGACCTTTTTGTTTACCTCATGATTGAGATGATTCCCTTAATGACTTATGTATATGTATGGGTGTATACCTAAGTAGTGGTTATCTGCCGACTTCATATATGTGTGATACCATGTGGCGGAGATGGGTTACTTGTTAGCTTAGGTATTAGTATAGGCTTATACCAAAGTAAGGGTTATCTGTTGAGAACATTTTTTTATTATCCTCATTGGATTTAGTGAGACATTTAGGGTATAGGGGTCCCTACTGAGTATCGTATACTCACCCATGCATGGGATATGCCTGCACCTCATTGTGATGGTTGTAGATGACAGACATCATTGATTGTGGTTGAGTCTTGTGGAGCTGGATGGTACCCAGAGGTGGATCTCACGACGAGTCGGTACCCAGAGGTGGATATCACTACGAGTTGGTACCCGGAGGAGATGGTCGGTCGTGGAGTGCTGAGAAGGAAATCTGTACCTACCCTTCAGGTATGATCCATGGTGGACAAACCAGGAGCTGCTTTCACTTTTCAGCGGTTGTTCATTGAGTTGTAATTTACTTTTAGTTGTAGTTGTACCTTTCTGTTGGGATTTTATTTCCGACCCCTTTGTATTTCCAGCACACTTGTTTACTACTTTACTTAGTGTTTTCTTCCGCTTTTACTCTATTGTGTTGTTTACTTTTATAAAGGCAATGCCTTCCCTTTTTTTGGGATTTACACCTTTGGTGCTAGTCTCCATCCCCTGGCCTATAGAAGGCGGGCTTGGGGTAGTCACGGCCTGGGCCCCGAGGACGGGTCATGAAAAATTGGTATCAGAGGAGTCGGTTCTACCACAGAACTTATATCTGTGATATTTCTTTTCTATGAAGCAATAGTGTTAAGGGTACCGAGTGTGGTATTCAGTTCAGGGAGTCCAGTGTTGGTGAGGGCGGCTGACGTTTCCATACACCAGGACCCTGACCTCGGATTTCCGACTCAGTGCACGAAAACACTAATTGCGTGTGTGTTTTCAAATGTTTCCCCATTAAAACAGCTCAAACCAGGTCTGCTCACCAGGTATAATTGTTTGACAATGTCACATCTATTTCTTTCAGGATGTCTTTTCACGGATGATCAGCTAGAGCCCCGAGAGATGTACATACTAACACCCCGCCAAGCGATGAGGTGTCAGTATATGGCCCTCTTACAGTTGAGGCACCAGTGGAGGCCCCAACGGTACTTCCATACGTTGGGCCACCGATGCCACCAACCCCAGCAGCAGGTGATGCACGCCGCTTGAGTGATCTGCACGAGTTCTAGCCCTAGAGGCCACCCAGGTTCTGGGGAGAGACAGACCCACAGATGGTTGAGGATTGGCTGGAGGCTATGGTGAGAGTCTTCAGGATAGTAGGTACACCAGCAGAATTCATGGGGATCATTGCTGCCAGCCTCCTTCAGGAATAAGTAGGCAGTTGGTGGAGCCAGATGCTCCAGTTTTGTGATGATATGACCGTCACTTGGGGAGACATGGAGACCTTATATAGTGTGGAGTTTATAGCAATGACTACACACTCCGAGCGTGCTCAGGAGATGCTGCCATTGCCGCATGATTTTCCATCAGTACCCGAGTCATCTATAGGTAGTAGACAGATGATGCAGGGGTCCAAGAGGACCAGAGCAGTAGGTGGGCGTCCTCGAGATACCGGTATGGTTGTACGAGGCACACAAAACAGAGCCAGCCATACATGAAGCAGGACATTTAATGTATTTGGCAGGAAGGGTCAGATGGCACATGACTATCCGACCCCCCGCACTGTTGAACCACAGGAATTAGAGGAGCCACCGAAACTGAAGCAGCGGTGGGTGCTTGAGCAACAACCAAGTGGTGGACAAGGCAGTAGAGCTCCGAAAGCAGGTGGATAGGAGCAGAACTAGTGGATTCCTATTGTTTATGGTACTTCTAGTTCCATTTATTTGTTGCATTTGTGTCTTTGTAACATGAGATACAGTAATAAAAGACACTTATCTATGTGATGTTTACTTTCTTTTCCATTTTTTTTGTTCATACTGAGAGGTCCCGGTTAAAAATTTTGACTTGAACCTCACTTTTGATATTTCTACTGGAGGAGACCCAGTAACATCACACTGATGTCGACAGTGTGACTTGACCCATAGAGGCGAGAGTGACGGTCGGATCTCTTGGTAATAACGTCGAGGCCTTACAATGTCGTGCTTGGAATGAATGTATCATTCATGTCATGATTGACTATATTAGGCAATGGGTGTGGTTCATACAGGGAATGAGACCAAGATTCTCCTCTCACCAAGGTGAAAACGTAGCATCTCTTTCAGATCGTATGCGGAGAAGTTGTAGATCATCCAGAAGCAGATAAAGACTACACAGTGCTGTAAGAAACAAGAAACTAGTGCCAGTCTCAGAGACTCGGGCGTGTAAATTTTTTTAAGAAACGGAAGCATCAAGGATAGATGAGTCTGCGGAGCAGAAGACGTGGAGGCAGAGCTAGGAGAGAAGCATGTGGTGGTGTATAATTCAACATGTTACAACCACACGCCTTTTTTGACCCCTCCAGGCTTAGGGAGCTGGAGGACAGCGAAAAAGAATAGCTATGTTCCGTCAAGGAGTGTGACCCAATTTCTCTACAAATGATTCGAGGGATAGTCTATGTCCACTTCTAGCTGCCATTACAACAGACGTTGATACGAATCAGTCCTTCCTTACACAAATCATGTCCCAGACCTAGAGTTTCGGGTAAGCTGTAGACTTGACCCTCATGTCTGGAGATACCATTAGAGGAGACTTGATAATCAAACTTACGCCGACAGTGTGATCTGACCCTCGAGGAGAGAGTTTCTGTTGGAATCTCTTGGTGGCAGCATCGAGGCCTTATGACGTTGGTCTGGGTATGGATTGGATTCACAGTTCATACCCAGATTGACTATATTAGGAAAAAAGGTTGTGGTTAATCTACAACGTTGGGATGGGTTTTCCTTGGTTGTTGAAAAGGAAACCACAGGAAGCACAGGATAAACTCATGCACATGAGGGTGGGGTCGATTACTCTTGAGTTGGTCAACCTTACCCTTGGGGCAGCAGGAGTTTTGAGTTTCAGTTCTAATCAAGAAATGGAGGCCTCTAGAGTTCGAGGATGATGACCACATCCTTATATGGGTCTCACCTCGATGAGGTTACGAAGATGTGGCCTAGGTGGAACGTTATCTCCGAAGTTCAACAAACCTTTCTAGGAACTCAGCAGGGTAGGCGAGGTGGTTTACCGCTTGACCTTTCCACATCAGTTGCACCGGGTGCATGATGTCATCCACGTATCTCATATGAGGAGATACGTGCATGATCATTCACATATCATCGACCTCAGGGAGTAGGACGTCGATGGAAGGGCGACATTCATGGAGGTTCTAGTGGGGATCGAGGATCGACAGGAGCAGATCCTATGTAGACGGTTGATTCCTCAGGTGCACTTTCACAGGTAGCCCGAGAACCTCCAGGAGAGAACTTGTGATCAGAAGGCTTAGATGCGTGCTCAGTACCACTTTGTCTACCCTAGTGTGTGTTGAAGCTTTACGGGGATGTAAATCCCTGAGGTGGGAGTAATGTAAAGACCCGAAAATTTCATGGAATTTTTTTTCTTAATTTCATTGTAATTTTACGAGTCTGAAGTTTTTGACGGCACCTGATTCGAGGCCCGGTGTGCCCGAAATCAATTTCCGAAGTTTAGCTTGGGTAAGTTTAGTGAACGAATGATCAGGTTTTTCTATCTTTTGAACCGGTGCTCAAAACTGAAATATGAGGGCACCGATGAAATCGCTGCCCCTATATTTTCTTAAGAGGACTTTTACCGTAGGTGTGGTTGTTTTGGGGAAGAGATAAAATTTTGGGGTTTAAGGAAGAAATAAATAAAATTGTGTATAATTTTATTTTTAATATCAAAGGAAGTTTAATTCTACCATGGGAAGTTGTTGGTGGGGTCCATTACCACCCAACTTCCCATGTGTGAATATGTGGGAGGTGGGGGCCACACCCACCTAACCTCCCATGGGAGAGTTTAATGTGGTGGGGACCACACGAGACCATAACCCCTTGAACTTCTTTTAACCCCCATTAAAATCCCTTGCACTTAATGTGACAACTCCCCTTTAATCTCCTCTTACTTAAAGTTTGTATAACTCTTCAACTTTTCCATCCACCATTAATTCATTCCAATATGCCATAATTAATGGGATGAGTCTCTTCATTAAATTAATTAAGTGGTTTGGTTTGAGTTTTAAAATCTTTGTGGTGTGAATAAAAATAATATCATCTGATATTATTTTGTGTTAGAGCTTTTTGTGTGTGAGAAATCATTAGAAAAGTCCTAGAGTTTTTGGGAGAACATTGGTGTGAAGCAGAAGATAACTTCCCTTCGATGATGAATGACACATATTCAACAAAGAATGGTTCTTCTTTGAAGAAGAACACCTTTCCTTCAACAAAGAATGACTCAACATCCATGGTTCTCCATCTCTTTCTTCCCCCATGACATGGGAGGAGACACGGACATGGGATCTCATCAACGAGCCGACGTCCGCCCTTATTGCGATACCATCAATCACAACGCTTGGCAACTACGGAACATTCTCAAGATTATGATTTAAAGTGAGAATGTTCATAAACCCATGATTTTGTTCCTTCTAAAACAAAGAACATGGATCAACTCATTATTAAGTTGATCCGCTAAAGTATTTGTTTGCGGGTTGGGAGTTTTTTTTTGATTGTGGGGAAAAACGTTGGGGGTTTGATTATAGAATTTTTTTATTCACGTGATTTATCCCTTCTAAACAAGGAACGCGGATCTACTCATTATCAAGTTTATCCACTAACGTTATTATTTTTGGGATGATAATATTTATTTACGGGTGTTTTTTTGGGAACTAGGTTCGGTTTCGGTTGATTAAATTTGAGCCTTGTTAAGTTGTTTAAATCATGTGTGGATTGTTTTGTCAATTGATAATACCTAACGTGGAGGGCGTGGGCCGAACAAACACAGCCCGACAACCCTCCACAGATTTTTTTTATGTGTGGATTGACAGGCGATGACGAAACGGGCCGCAATAGCGATTTGATGACTCCACAATGATGTTTGGGTCCCGTAATGACCTTAGGCGCAGACGACGGCTGAAACGGACCCCTGGTGAGCGTCCAGTGGTCCACAGAGAGCGGCGGCATGCCGCCAGAGAAGACCTCCATAGCTAAGCCGTGGCGGACTGGAATGGAAAAGTTGTTCCAGATTTTGGTGGGGGTGCGGCATTAAAGTCGCGCCGGTTCGCTGGTCAACCGGGGGGGGGACAGCGCCCCACCTTCCCATCCAGCTCGGCCACGTGCCGATCTGTGGCCGGCGCTGGGCCGGACCGCCTGCGTTGGGCCGGTCCACCGCGTTGGGCCGGGCCATGCCGGCCGGGCCCGACCACGCCAGCCGGACCTGGACCTAGGTCGGGTCGACCCGGTTCGGGCCGACCTAGGGGGTACTGGGCCGGGTTAGACCGGGCCCAGACCCCCGATTTTCAGACAGATCCGTTCAAATGCCCATATCTAGAGTTATAGACCTCCGATCGATGCACCATCAGTTGCATTGGGATCCATGGATAGAGACGATCGTTTCGGTTTATTACACTCAAGGTTTCAGAGAACATTGGGTATGACCAGGTTTGTTCGAACCTGAAACCAACCGGGTCCTTGGAGCAGAAACACCTATAACTTGAGTTCCGGACATCTAATTGACGTGCCGTCGACTTTGTTGGATTCCTTTAAGTGAGACAGATCATTTGGTATACTTCACCTATGGTTTGGACATAGTTGGAATATGGACGGGTTGGATTGTACCTGAAATCCAACCGGGCCCTTGGAACGGAAAAACCGATAACATTCAGACCAGACGTCCTTTTGACGAACCGTCAGTGAAGTTGGTGATCACGTTGAGAAATGGTCCCTATGAGTATACCCTATGTGAGTTCAAGGTACAGTTGAGATACTGTCATGTTGGTTTGTACCCGAAACCAACCGTGCCCCCAGGATGTAAAGGCTAATAACTCACAGATTGGGCGTTCGATTGATGTGTCGTCTATTGCATTGAGAACCCTATGACGAGGCGGTCTTAGAGATACTTCTTCATGAGACATTGCGATACTTAGATTATCGACTAATAGCTCGTGGAGAGGACCCTCCCGGAGACGAGCATAAAGAGTACGGAGACCGTGTAGCTGTGTGAGACCAGAAGACAGCTTTTTCGATTCGAGTCGGAGTGACTTGTATAGCCCAGTGGGGATTACTACTATGTTTGGGTGGTAGACCCACATCGGGGAGCACTACTGTGTTTGGGTGGTAGACCCACGGAACTCAACAGGAGGAGTACCACTGCAAGCTATTAGTGGGGGTGCACTACTGTGTTTGGATGGCATACCCCGGAGGGAAGTACTTCTGTGTTTGGGAGGCTGACCCAAGATACTTGACAGGAGGAGTACCTCAGCAGTCTTAGGATAATGAGCAGTGCCTCGGAGTCATGACAGGTTCACTGTACTTGTCAGAGACGGATCTCTTCAGCAGTTACGGTTTCGATAATGAAAATCCTGGTTTGAGCTGAGTTAGTGACCTTTCTGTTTACCTCATGATTGAGATGGCTCACTTGATAACTTATGTATATGTGTGGACATATACCTAAGTATTGGTTATTCGTTGACTTCATATCTATGTGATACCATGTGGCGGAGATGGGTTACATGTTAGCTTAGGTTTAAGTATGGGCTTATACCTATGTAATGGTAATTTTTTGAGAACATTCTTTTTGATTATCCTCGTTGGATTTAGTGAGACCTTGAGGGTCTCGGGGACCCTAGTAAGTATCATATACTCACCCCTGCACGGGCTATGCCCGCACCTCATTGTGTTGGTTGCAGATGACGAACATCATTGATCGTGGTTGAGGCTTGTGGAGCTGGATAGTACCCGGAGGTGGATCTCATGAAGAGTCTGCACCCGGAGGTGGATATCATGATGATTCGGTACCCATAGGAGATGGTCGGACGCAGAGTGCTAAGGTGGAAAAATGTACCTACCCTTAAGGTAGGATCTGTGATGGATGAACTAGGATATGCTTTCACCATTTAGCTATTGTTCTTTGAGTTTTAATTTACATTCAGTTGTAGTTGTACCTATCTGTTGGGCTTGTATTTCTGGCCCCTTTGTATTTCCAGCACACTTGTTTACTACTTTACTTAGCTTTTGCTTCTGCTTGTACTATGTTGTGTTGTTTACTTTTATAAAGGCAATGCCTTCCCTTTTTATTGGGATTTATTCCATTGGTGCTAGTCGCCAGCCCCTGGCCTATGGAAGGCGGGCTTGGGGTAGTCACGGCACGAGCCCTGAGGATGGGCCTTGACAGGGTTGATCTACTATGGATGATGGGTAAACCTGATCTATTAATAGATGATAGGGAATTATGATCCACTATAGGAAGATATGGAAATATGATCCACCTTTTGAAGATAGAAAAATTTGTTCCACTATGGGAATATAGGGTAATAAAATCCCTTATAATTAATGGAATATGAGCGATGGTGTTGTGTTCCTTCTAGATGTTTTGTCCGCATATTGTGCCCTAATATGTTTTCACAGTGAGCCTTGACTAATATGTAATGTTTTTTATGCCTATTTTAATTCCACAAGCCTATGTCTTAGGCTAATTTTATCATATAATGACCCATGTACTATGTTATCTAATTGAGGAGTCACTCAGAAAAAAACATAATCTCCCATAGAAAACTCCAATGTTATCCTCCTACGGTCAGTATATGATTTATGTCTTCAATGAGAATTGATCAACTTATTTTGTATTAATTACACACTCTCAGTGGTCTCCGAAACTATATTGGTTCCAACAACAGCTACCTCACCTTCCACATTACAACAGAGTATTGAGGGACATGGCCTCCAATAAATAGCCTCATAAGGATCCATTTGAAGTCAACCCTGATAACTATTATTGAATGTGGACTCAAACAAGGCAATATGGTCATCCCATGCTCCACCAAAATAATGTACGCAATCTCAAACAATTTCCTTCAATATCTGTACTATCCAATGATACATTCAGTCATTATGTGGATGGTATGTTGTATTACATCTCAGTTGATTACCAAAGGCATTAATCAAGACCATCCAAAAATGTGATGTATAATGTGCATCTCTATCTAAAAAAATGATCAATGGTATTCCCTTAAGGTGCATGATCTATTGGACAGAGATCTTTCCCAGTTCCTCCACTGAGTGTGTCCCTCAGATTGGTAAAAAATGAGAGGTCTTCTTTAACTAATCAACAACCCCCTGATTGTTCCATGACTCATTGGGGTCCCACATAACTCTATCACAAAAATCATCGTGATTTCATTCCACATCCATATATGTGATTAGTGTGAATGTAATAACCCCAAAGACGTTGGTGCTTATAATTAACCCTCTTAGAGGTAGGACCTTGGGATATGAATCTATAAATGTTTCCCTTCATCTATAGACACCAGAACTACCTCTTGAAGTCATGAATCATCCTGGTTTAAAGAGGTTCAATTATAATCTAGAGGTATGGTAATCCCTCATCAGATGATGTATGATGTAACAAGGAACTACTAATATCTCATGATCAAATATCACATCATTATCCCCTAAAGACCACCTAGGTTTCAGGTCACCCACATCCAGTTGCTCCGTCATGGAAACACTATATGGGTCTGCCTCCAGATCAGTCTTCACTAGATTCACAATTGAATAATTTATCATCAAATAGAATAATGACATATATATGTAATTTTCCAACCCGTAAAACCTCCTTTCAGTAAAACACCACTGAGGTCCTTTCAAAAATACCTTTTTCATAATGCATCATAAGGTGATGTGAATCTACGACAACATTACCGTTCCTAGGTGAATATTCCATCTCAATGTCGAATGTTTGCAAATATTTACCTAGCACTTTTATATCAGGTTGTGGTACAACTATGTAATGATATAGAAAAGTATTTTGTGATTCGTATAAATAAAAAAACACCCACTGAAGAGATACTGTCTCCAAAACATCAGATCATGTACCACTACTTCCATCTCCCAATCATGTTTAATGTAGTTCTTCATTTGGCGTATAATATGACGATACCCATGAGCTACTACCCTCTCTTGTTTCATTAATGTAACACCCAATCCAATGTCTGTTGCATCACAAAGTGTTTTATAACTGATCTCAGGCCCAAGGATCCTCAAAACTAGATCTATTTCTAACATTATTTTTTTTCACGATAAAATCCTGCTCACACTGGTGTGAACAAATAAAATTTACTCCATTCTTTTTTAGTGTTGTCATAGGTGATGAATGTCAGTAGAATTCTTGGAAAAATCATCAGTAATACATATCTAAACCCAGAAATATCATAATAAAAAACATGTTCTGGGATCATGTTTGGAACATGACTGCTTCCAATTTTTGAGGTTCTACATATATACCGAAATTAGACAACACATGTCTTAGAAATTTCACTACTCATATCCACAACTCACTCTTCAGTATTATGGAATAAAAAATATTTTCTCAAAGTTTACCCAAGACTATGTCCAGATTCATTTCATGTTGTTATGGTGCAAGGGTGTAGATCAGTATATCACCAATTAATACTATGATGAATGAATCAAGGATCATATGGTGGATATTTTCCTTGATGGACATTAACACTGTAGAATTGGTTTGAATCTCCTGGGAAATATGAAATGGTATTTACAAAATCTTCATTATCCTTTATGAATATTAAAAAATTAGTTGGTTATGAATAAACTAGGATAAACCTTTGGTGTCATATATGAAGGGTGTTTTCATAATTTTGAAATCTTGTATGTATTTTTTAATTATTAGGTTGTTCCACACTATAAGAAATTTTTCTCACTTTGTTATTTTTTGTTTTAGTTAATTGATATAACATGAAGGAACCCCATCAATGATGGGTGTGATAGGAAATGAAATTATTATTATCTTGTCCATTCATATTGTTTGTGATTCTGAATGAAAAACAACATTTTATTATCAGACATCATTCTCAATATATGAATCATGGTTGTAATTCAATTGATAATAAAGGGAACATCATCATGTTGAGTCCTTTATAAGTTAAATTACACCAACATTCATTAGGTATTTTGGCCCTATTCTTTTTTTAACAATGGATCAGTTTTATTAAAAATATATTCTCCATTCTCCAGTTTTTAGAAAATGATAAATTCATTCTGGACGATTAAATGTCACAAGGGGAAGCAATGTATTGGTGGAATCTAATCATGAATATGAGGAATGAAGAAAAAAATAAATCCATGGATTGGGACAGGTTCATGAAATTATTTTTCAATAAGTACATTCATAATATTCATCGTATAATGATATAGATAGAGTTACATGAGTTAATGAAAAGAAATGATGAATTATTCAGCATATATGAGTCTAATTTCACAAGCCTAGTGAGATACCCTTCTATTATTATCATCGCAATAGAATTTGTGGTTAAAAAATTAATAAGTGGATTAATGCCAATAAATAGAAGGGTGATGGCCATAAAAGAAGTTAGTATCTAAAAAGAAACTCTGTATTTTTCAATCATGTATGAAATTTATGTTATTGATTCCTATAAATATCATGTTCTTGATAAAAAATGTACGAGGGTTTCAAAGGAAAATTAAAAAACCCTTAATAAGAGAACATTAAAATTGAATTATACTCTATGTGTGGAAATAAGAATCAATTAAATTCAATGAAGGGGTTTAATAAATGTTATGTGTGAAAATAGAATGATTATAAGGCATTTTATTTATGATGATATGGAAAAAAGTATACAAATAATTCAAATGGGAAGAAAAATACACATGATCCACCGCATCCGCACCTATGAAATAGGTTTAAAGGAAATCAGAATTATGATTACCATTGAAAAACTAGACTTTGGGGATGATGATAGGATTCAATAACCACTAAAAAAGAGGGACAATGTGAAATCCCCTGCAATCTCTATCTCTGATAAGGGGTTTGATAATGACATTGTGAGAGGTACATTTACCATCAACTATAAAATAACTGATGTCTTATTTTATTTATATATACCCTCTCATTCAAATCTAAATATAATGTTAGGGGTTTCAAGATTCCCCCATAACAATTAAATTTTAATTTTGCAGTAAAAAACACAATAGGTGTGATTATTTCCAATCAATTCTATGATTCTACTCTTTTGATATTTTGGAGAACATGTTTTTGGAAAATATTCTCATTATTCCTTTTTTTTGAATTTGATTTCATCGTTGGATTTGATTGATTTTCTCATCAAAAACCCACATAAAATATTATAAAGGGGTTCTATCTTTTATATTTCAATCCCACCAATAATATTCATTCAATGTGACTATATGTATGGAAATCCAATGGATATTAACTCATGTGTAAGAGTCTTAATTATCTTTCATAATTCATGATTGTCTTATATGGTTGGGGAGAAACTCGACTTCATTTATTTGCTGATTTTATAGGAATTTTGGGATGTCCTCCAAGAAAATTTTCCCAGTCATCCACAAAAATATGAACCTTTGTTATTGATAGAACACATAAATCATTCTACAAAATTTAAAACACTGATTTAATTTCCCCAATTATGTTATAGGAACTGAAAAATGTACTATATGAAAACATTAATAATGGATTCATCCATCCAATAATGTCATCATTAGGTGCACCTATTCTTTTTTTGGAAAAAAATTATTGGTCAACGCAACTGTAAATTGATTATGAGGAGGTTAATAAGATCTTGATCAAGATAAAGTACCCTCTTGTCCTGTACTGATGATATTTTTAATTATCTATGTAGATATTGATAATTTCCCATTATTAATGTGACGTCCTAGACTCGAATGCCACTTAATGGGTTCCTCTAGCCCATTGGGCCCCATATAATCAAGCGCATCTCCCAGAATTCACGAGGATACTAACTAGCATCATAGCCCGTAAGTGTTTTTGTGGGGTGAATATACCCTCATTACATAGTGTTCCACAACAGATGAAATTAAAAATAGGAATTTTTTTAAATAAACATGTGTAAAAAGACGGCACATTGGAAAATATGTACAATTGTAATCATAACTATATCTAATAAAATAACATAAAATTTTACAAAAACTGATTATGAAATGTCTTTTATCTAGAAAACTATAAATCATGGATATAAGAAAGAAGGCATAACAGGTTCTTAAAAGGTATGAAGAAAATCATATACTATCACAAGTATCCCTATTTCTAGCTTCATCATCTGCTATCATTCACTATCATAAACATCATAAAACCACTTTTTTTAAGTCAAATTCTTATCATTTTCAGAAACTACAACCATATAATCTACACTAGGTACAAATGATGCCCGGAGATGGTCTGAGATAATTCATAGTGGGCCACCACTAATAGTGTCTATATCATCCAGCCTGTGTGATAGAAAATTAACAATAGGAAAGAATTCATATATAATGTAATGTAGTACAATGTAACTAAATACCAATGTAGCTATATAATCCCTCAAATTTCATATGAATATGTAAATAATTAAATAATGGATTGTTACCAGTTTATACATTTTTCACATGTTATTAATAGTAAAGGTATCAATATGTCCCAAGGGAACCTATAATGATATTTAATTATGAAGACACAATGTAATAAACAAGTCAACGAAAACCTCCAAGGCTTCCAACTAAGTATTAAATATTTCCTGGCATGGGGTAAGTGTGTAATTGAAGGAGTATAGTCCATGAAATTCTACAATGAGGTGCCTACATAATCTGAGGTGATCGTCCAAGGAAAATTTTGGGTAAGCATAGATTGGTCCCTATGGGATATAAGCAAGACAACTACTTTCCAATTATGTATCTAAGGATTGTATGTGAGTAATAATATTATTATATGTAAGGGATCCTATAGTGTCATTTTTGGGATCCAATGGATATATAAGGATGATGATCTAGGTGTGTACTTACCTATGAAAGCTTTATCCTTGAATCATAATGGGGTTCTTGAGTGGTAAAAGAATTATTCTATTTGAATCCAATGAAAGATCAAGTGATTTCATTAATTTTTAAGTATTATGTCATGTAAGATTTCATTTAGTTAATGCCTTTCATTTCATTAGCGTGATAAGGAAAAATAACATGCAAATATTTAATCAATTTCTTTGTTTCGGGACATTCCATTCATTAGCGTGACAACGAAAAGTATCATTACACCATTCATTAAATAAATATAAATAATATTCCTTAATAATGGTTCATTTGGTTAACTTACAATAATTTGGTATGGGGTGCTACAAACTATAAACCTACTAATCCTATATAATTAATCTGGTCAGGTCATATGCTTAGTATTCATGAAAATATCCATTTCACATTTAATTATCAATCGAATAATTTACCATAGTCAGGTCAAGTGGTGAGAATACATGGTACTTTCCATTATAATAATTACTATATAAATCATTTAATTTAATATATAAATCATCACCAATAGAAGGGCCTGGAAAAGACACACTTGAATGGTGGATCAATCATGTCAAATACAAAAAACCCAATTATGAAATAACATCCTACATGGGATGGATTTATTTGTGGGGAAAACCACAAAAAATTAATCATATATATGTAAAAACGTTTCCTTATGGTTCTAGTGATTATTATTATGGCATTTAAATTCTATAATCATTATCTGGTGAAGTCAGTGTTCCCCAAACGACAAATCCAAAATTGACGAACCTGATGGATGAGTTTAGATTTACCACCATTGGCTTGTAAAAATATCCTCCTATGGTATCAGACCATGATTTGTACTTGATCGGTATAGATCTATAAAAAGGAGAAAAACTCTCACACCATGATTACTAGGCCGATAGAAAAAGAGAGGGAGAAAGTATTAATCAAAATCAAGTACATATCGTTGTGCACACAATATGATGAATGAAAGATCGATCGAATAATGGATAATTGAGATCTATTGATACCTATCATATGACATTAAAAATCCCCAAAATGAAATCAATGAAGGCTAATACCATTAGTTTAAGGATTAGGGGAGAAGGAGAGGGAAAATAATGTCATTAATAGAAATTTTTCAAAATAACCCAAAAAATGCTTGTACATGGTGTGGAAAACTTTATGCAAACCAATGATAATTACATGGGATGAAGGGGATCGTCAAAACTTAGGCTGCATGGCTATGGTCCAACTGTGTGAGGTGGCTCTTTTAGGAAAAACACAATCTTCTTGGTTTTCGAAACAGTGTTCCAAGCCTGTTTTTCTCAAAAGATGGGTTTCGAGATTTGAAAACCCATCTAAAACCTTGAAGGATTTAATTAACCCATTAAGAGTCCATAATAGGAGAAACAAAAATATTTATAAAGAAATATAATTGATCAATTCTTGAGTGAAAATCTAGGTAGTTACAGTCTTCCCCCCATAAAAGACTAATTCCCGATTTCACCTTCTAGGGGTTTAGAAACACTATCTGGGAATAAATCGGGCCTCTGGACACATATGTAGGGTTCCTGTTCCCATTAATTATCCTGAAAGCAGCCAAGATACCATTTAACAAGTACTGTATGGGTAGACTAGCCTTGGATAGCCTATGTGCTCAATTCGAAGATGCGTACATGAAACTGCTCAAAGTTAGCATCCGTAAGTTACTCAACTTCCCTTGGACCAGATGTTGGAGACGTGTCAACATGATATTGTTGATTTTTTTGAGACATTGAATAGGTCATGCATGGAATTGTACCTATGAGGTAGGAGTAATTGATTTTTTGTTGGCCGGACTCTCTTATGTATATCAAATGGCCATACACATCAAGGTGATAACATCAATTATAACAACCTTGCTTTTCATTACACACATAACCATGATTTAATACATAAAATCTTCACTTGATACAACATATAAGATCAAGAGGTCTAGTGTATTTTGGTCTTAGTAATATTACATAACATCTTAAAACATAAAACAGACCAAATCAATATTGAAAATATCCTTTACATGACCACTACATTCCCTCTTACTTAGCATTGCATGGGATAACCTGAGGACATGCGTAAGAAAATGGTGGTCTATAAATCCTGATAAGGGAATAAACAAGGAATAACATGAGGAATACAATATGTGTTAGAAAATAAGAATATCAATGTATCACAATAGAAACATGATCATAAAGGGATGATAAAGCATGATAATCATAACATGGAAATTTGGCAACAACACTTAACATGGAATTATCATGAGCCAAGGATCATTGCACATGGAGCATGAGTAATCCCTCATTGCACATGAAGAACATATAAATAATCGTTTCTTGTGAATTATCATGAGTCAACACCCATTGTACATTATGTATCATGATACTATACTTTACCCAATGAATTGAAGCACTATCAAGGAACACCCTTCATAAACAATTCATTTCATGCATAAGTGTGCCACATGGATCATATAACAGGGAATCAATCAACATCATAAGGTATTCCATGATTAAGTAATTATTAATAAATAAATTAATTTCCTTTTCAATATGTTTACGTTCATATTGGGTAATACCCTTGAATTAGACATGAGTATGGTATTCACTTCACAATGATCTAGGCTTAGAAAAACGCGGTTCAATTTTGGCAGCATAATGGCATGACAGAATGGTTCATGAAAATAGTTGTGAATATTGAAAATGGTGTCTCATAATATGTACATGAAATGGACATTAAGGGGGTCATATGGAAACATGTACCAATGAACATAATGTAATCTAGATACATAACACAAAAGAATTACATTGATGTAAAATACGAAAAAAAATCATTCACGGAATATCTGCATGGTAACAGGTGTACATGGGAGGATTTAATGAGAGATAAAGGGGGTATCAGATCATCCAAACATAAATTACAATGTATGGGGGAGGATCAAAATCATACCCCAACATTTGAAATTGAAAACAAAATGAAATAAACATTAAATAAAATTAGACAAAAATGAGAAAGGAAGAAATCCCTGACTAGGAACTGTGATCCCAAAGGCTTGGGAGAGGCTTGGGAGAGGCTTCTTGAGATATTGGGGAACCATGGGAAGATTCTAGATAGTGGAGGGAAGAGGTTGGTCTAACTATAAAGTCATTCAGTGAATAGGAAGTGGGATCATGGGTGGGTTTATATAGGATTGTAGAGGGAATTCATTTTTGTTTAGGTTTGAGAATCCTCATATTAATCTAATCAATACCACAATCCAGCACATTGTTTTTGCCCATGGGTTTTTCCAAAGGTGAGTGGGAAACAGTATTTTATATGGCCAATGGCCTATCTTCTTAAAATAGTAGTGTTGTTTTTTTGGTGGGGAGTCAAAATCTAAAGGAAAACAATTTAAAAAGACAAAATGTTTTATAAGTAATGGAGGGTCCACAAAAGCATTGTAAAATAAATAAATAAAATCTAAAATCACATTATTTTAATTCTAAAGCATATATTGTCCAAAAATAATGTCTATAGTATATTATTACCCAACTATTGTGTCATTATGATGTCATAAAACACTTTATATATTTAAAATATATTTAATTTTTAACGCAAAAATAAAATGTCTTAGAGAATTAGGAAAACTTCACCAATGGATAATTTTGATGTCCTGATTCCAAAAATAATATTCATTTTAAATAAATAATTTTATAAATATATGAATTTTAACTTTTAAAATAAAAACTGACATTTAACGAAAATTCATGTGTTTTGACAAAAACAGTTTTCAAAACTTAATAAAAATTAAATTTCATTCATAAATATTTATGATCATATATATTTAATAAAATGTAATTTAATAATAAAATTATATTAAAATATTATTTAATTTAAGAATCCATTTTTTCATCAAAATAGATTTCTTAGATGAATATTAACAAAAAATACAATTTGTGCATTAAAAACTTTTTACAAAGTAACAATAATAAAAAGATTGAACATTATTTATACAAAAATAATGTTCATAGTAATAGTGCTTGGTTATTCATACATAACCCCTTATAACACTCATGTACGACTGAAGGGTAAGGGTTGCGATGATGACAAACTCTTGGGGTGTCTCGGATAAAATCACTCGGGTAGTAATCTATATTAACGTCAACTTCTCCTATAGTAGGTTCTTATCAAGCTTATTTTGTTCTAGCTCGGCATTGGCTTGGCCAATAGAGAAGCCCAATGACACCACCTCCCATTCAAGATCAAACAAATGGGATTCTTACGGGGCAAGTCTACTAGATGAGTCCATCGTTTCCTTTATCCGAGTAAATTGGATTTGTTAAAGCCCTATATTTATACTAATGAGGTGATCACTGTTCAACAACAATATTAGCAATGGTCACAATTTTTATGAGAATTTTAAAATCCAAAAACATAAAACCAATAATGTCCACATTTTATATAACCATAATAAGAAATTTAATTTGATCAAAAAAATTTAATTAATCAATTTTTTTGACGTTACAATCTTCCCCCCTTAAGAAATTTCACCTTTGAAATTTCCTTTTCCCATAGTAAGTTGTATGTGGGTGACTTTTCTTCATCACATCCTCTGATTCCCATGTCGCTTATTAAAAATTGTAGTCTTGCCACAACACATTGATGAGGGTCATTGTCTTATTTCATAGAACTTGTTCACAATGATCTATGATCTACACTGGTTTCTCCTCGTATGAATGATCATCCTATAGTTATACTACCTATGTAGAGAGTACATGTGAAGGGTATGGAATGTACATCCTTAAGAGGTATACATGAAATGCATCTTGTACTTTGGCCATGGTTGTTTGAAGTTCTAGTCGATAGGCCACAACCCCATCATGATCAAGATTCTCAATTTGGCCAATGTACATAGGGCCTAACTTCTGTTTAA
This sequence comes from Viscum album, assembly GCA_963277665.1. Classification (NCBI taxonomy): domain Eukaryota; kingdom Viridiplantae; phylum Streptophyta; class Magnoliopsida; order Santalales; family Viscaceae; genus Viscum; species Viscum album. The sequence goes on along the minus strand of OY728121.1, from coordinate 194,066,870 downwards.
TTAAAAATATCATGACCTTATTCCATTGAGATATTCATAGAAAAACAATGTCTCCAACATTAAACATAAGGTCTCATTGATGGTTATCTGCATAACTCCTCTGTCGAATCAGTGCTGCCTTGATATGCTGTTGAATGGTTTTCACCTTCTCCACCATTTCTTCGACCATTTTTGGACCTAAAATATTATACTCACCAACTTCATCCCAAAATTATGGTGTTTTCACCTCTTCCCATAAAGGTCTTCATAAGGTTCCATTCGGATGCTCGAGTGGAAACTATTATTGTAGGAGAATTCAACTAGTGGAAGATGTTGGTCCCACTCTCCTTTAAAGTCCATTGAACATGCTCTCAACATGTCCTCAATTGTTTGGATAGTCCGCTCGGAGTGGCCTTCAGTTTGAGGATGATAATCTGTACTGAAGGTCAGTTCAGTATGTAGAGAATGTTGAAAACTCTTCCAAAACATAGATTTGAATCGTGGATCTCGATCAGATAAAATAGATAGTGGTACTCCTTCTAGACTTACCATTTCCTAGATATATATATGTGCCAATTGATCAAATGATAAATCCTCCCGAATTGCACTGATGTTTGAAATATTTTTAATATGATCAACAACAACCCAGATTGAATTATTGACTTTGGATGTCTTCAGAAGGCTAATGAAAAGTCCATGGTTATATTCTCCAATTTTCATGATGCTATGGGCAATGGTTACATCATCCCTTTATACATCTTCCTCTCTTCCTTCATGTGATGACACACCAGGCACATTGATTTATAATTTGAGATATCATTCTTCATAATATCCCACCAATAATGCCCTTGGAGATATCAATACATATTTTTGTTTCCTTGATGAATAGAGAAATTTTAACTTTGTGCATCAACCAAATGTTATTTATTTATATTTTTACTTGATTTAACTCATAGTATTTTCCCAAATTTCACAAATCATTCTTCATTAACATTTAACTCCTTGGATTTCCCACTTCTGATAGCTTCGACACTCTTTTGAATACCCACATCATCCTTTTGAGAATCCTTTAACCATTCCAAACGATATGGTTGAGCAATAATTTGTTAAAGGATTGATGATGTTTTCTTCTCTATGATTCATGTGTCCAAATTCATCAAATCTATGAAGTTTGGGTCCTTCTCAATTCTCATCAATGATATAATTGTAGAGTCTTTTCATCTTAGAACATCTTCTACCTTGTTCGCATTCCCAGAGGGTAATGGATTGAGAATTCTTAGTCTTTGATCAGCTCTAACCAACTACATTGGTGCGTGTTCAACTATATCTATGTGAATATACACTAGAATATTTTTTGGTCCGTATATATTTTAGAATTCTCCCTAAAGAGATAATGCTGCCAAATTTTTCTAGTGAAGATCACAACATCCAACTCCAAATCATGTGTTGGATAATTCTGCTCATGAACATTCAATTGCCTTAATGCATAGATAATGACTTCGTCATTTTGCATCAACACACATCCCAGAACCTTCGTCGAAGCATCATAGAATACCATAAAAGGTTCTCCATTTTTGGGTAAAGTGAGCATGGGCACAGTGATAAGCCTAATTTTTAACACCATGATGATTTCTTTTCATTATTCACTACAAGAAAACTTTTTTTCCTTATGAGTTATCTAGGTAATATGGTTGGAAAGTCATGATAAATTTATCACAAATCATCGATAATATCCAGATTACCCCAATAATCTATGGATATTCATTACCGATGTTGGCCTCAGTCATCCCTCAAATGCATATGTTTTGGAGGAATCCATGAATATCCTATTTCTTGTGATGATATGGCCCAAGAATGAGACCAACTTCAACCAAAACTCCAACTTGATGTACTTTTCATAGATATTCTCCTTCTGCATGGTCTTCGGTACAGTTTATAGAAGCTCCTAAAAATCCTCCTTGGATTTGGAGTAAATAATAATATCATCTATACTGACTACCATAAATTTTTCATGGTAAGCCCTAAAGACTCTTTTCATCATGTCCATGAATATTACTAGAGTACTAGTGAGTTTGAAAGGCATTAGTTGTAATTCATAGTGTTTATATGTTGTAAAAAAATCTCTATTGAGGATATCATCCTTCTTCACACTTACTTGATAATATCTTAACCGAAAATCCAACTCGGATTAGTATTGTGCCCCATGAAGTTGATCGAACAAGTCCTCAATTCGTGGTGGAGGATACTAAGTATTTAACGTGATTTTGATATGATCATGATAACTGAGGCAAAGGCTCATTGGCCTATCCTTCTTCAGGTAGAAGAGGATTCATGCACCACATGGTGAAACAGTTGTTTGTATAAACCCTTTATCCAGATTTTCCTGTAGTTGTTTCCTCATCTCCTCAATATCTACAAAACCCATTCTATACGGAGTCTTGGATATTGTAAATTCCCAAGGTGCAAGATCAATTGATAATTCAACATCCCTTCTAGGAGGTAGACCATGAAATTACATAGGAAACAGTTGAGTTAATTCCCTCAGAATAATCATTTCCTCAAGGATAGTTTCCTCCTTTGACTCAATCATCTGATCCAGATATGCATCTTCATAGGTCTTTAATATACACACTTGAGATGATGAAGCTTATGAAGATTAATATTCCTCCTTGCACTTGTATTGAATTAGGGGTTGATTCTCCACATGGAGACTGATTTCCCTCCCATAACAATTTATGTTTTCTCTATATATAGAAATCCAATACTTGAAAATAATTGCATAAAATTCATCAAGAGGGTGTATGACGAGGTTCGCCATGAAATTCAATCCATAGATTGTGAGGGGGGGGGGGGGTTTATATTCATGGGATGAAATGATTGCCCCATTTTGCGTAATCACTGACATCTTTACTTCCACGATTTGTGGTGTTGCTGATAATGTTCTACTAAAATTTTTGGATATAAAATTATTCGTAGAAATTGAATCAAAATTTATGTTTTCTATTCCTAAATGAATAACTGGCTTAACTATCACCACATTGTTTTTGGGGATCACATTTGCAACTGTGATAGCCAAAGCTCTCCCTTGGTGTATTGGAGGTTGTTCGATGCCTCCTAAATTCGTTGTATTTGGGAACTGATTTGAAAGAGGCCATGGTTGCTTGTAGCTGTATCAATGAATAACACATTGAGGTTAGAACGGAGAATTCCTATCCTCAGTTCTTGTCGTGGGTTTTTCTTTTTTGTAGTTAACAACTAGGTTCCCTTCTCTTCCATTCCTAAAGAATTTCCTCGTCACCTTCAAGAAATTTTAGGGGTGCTTCATTCCACACCATTGGAAAGAGGGGTGGTAGATATTCTTAGAAGCGTTGGAATTATCCAACTGACTGCCAACATTGAAGTCAAGCTTAGGCTTCTTATCCCCATGATACCCCTGAGATTCTCCGATCTCCATTTTGACCATGAGGTCACTGTTTCTCCAATGATTTCACCAGGGTGCACGCATCCGTCTGTGGGGAGGACGTGCTGCTTGTTACCCCGCATTCCCTCTTTCCAAAGGTGGGCGGTATCCATTCCTTGTTCAGGGACATCTGCTCCTTGATCGAAACCGGGATGATGGGATGTCGGTTCTTCCTTCCGTGGATTCCTCCTCGGAGCTCATTACCTATTCCGGGTCTCCCTCAGAAATTTAAGACGGGTTCATGAAGCTCATTCCCGGTGCCATATCTACAGGGACGCCAGTTAATTATGTTGCTTCCTTCAAGACACTCCAAGGGATCTTGTCGGGGCAGCAACCTTCGGTGAGGAGAATGGTCATGTTGGGGCGTCGTCGGCATTTTTGTCTTTGGTCTCTCATCACATGGATTCTCGAGGGCGTGGAAGCCCGTGGAATCCCACATAGAATACAGGGAATGTGTACCATATGAGGTTTTCCTCAGCTTCCCATGTTTAACATGGGGTATGACGCGAGTTTAATGCCTTTCGGAGACGAATCGGGTTCAAGGACCCCTAGGGGGAATGCCAATATTGGGGCCAGCACATGGGCGGCTTCCCAGATATCATGGAGTGGGATGGGGTGGCATGATCTCACCGGGATGTGGCGGCCCGGGTAAGGATCACGATGGATGGTGGAGTGAGATATGGGGCTTACGTTCTGAGATGGCCCAAGAGGGGGAATGCAGTTTAACGTGATGCAGGATGAGATAATGTTTAATGTCATGTGGGACGAGATACAGTTTAACGTCATGTGGGACGAGATACACATTAACGTCATGTGGGACGGGATACAATTTAACGTCATCCGGGACGAGATACACTTTAACGTCATGCGGTACGGGATACAGTTTAACGTCATGCAGGACGGGATATAGTTTAACATCATGCAGGACATGATACTATTTAACGTCATGCGGGACGAGATACATTTTAACGTCATGAGGGATGAGGGGTTTGTGGATTACGGTCTGAGGCGGCCCAAGGTGGTCAGGGAACCGACATGGAGAGGTCGGGACGACCGGGTGGTGGGCTTGAACCTCGTTGAAGCTTCCGTTGTACCATGAGTTAGCACGGATCAAAGTCCATGTAGTTTGCTGGTATGGGGCTTACGCTTTGGGGATTCCCATAAGAGGATGTCAAGGTCGATGAGTGCTCTAAGACCACGTGATTCATGCTCGATGTGGGAAACAAGAGGCAGCAGGGACCAGACGATCACGTCGCGAATGGTGCGTCCGTGAGAAGCGGAATGGGTCTTACACGTTGAGCGGCCCAAAGAGGAAACAGGGGCTTACGCATGTTTAGCGGCCCTTGGTGCTGGGGATTGCTCTAGGGTGGAGGCCCATGGTGTGACAAAGCACAGTGGGAAAAGGACTCCACTGGCCTTTGCATGGGGGGAGTACGGAGATGCATGGGTGCAGTCCTCTGTATGAAAGGTTATGGGCTTACGCTCTGAGGCGGCTATTCCCCCGCGGACAAACACCGCTCTGAAAAGGAGGATATCATTCCATGTGAGGAAGAGTCCATTCCCGTGGAGACGAGTGGCATAAAAAATGTCTGAGCTGGGGGGACCCTACGTGCGAAGCACGGGGTCGGACCACAGTTTAACGTCTTGTGTTAAGGATAAGGTGCTTAACAGTATAACGTCCTGCAGCTTGGATGAGGTGGGTTTGGTCCACACCCCTAGGGCTTACATGCCCAATGCCCTCTACCCCTTGTGGGAGGGAAGGCATCGACAAGGCTATAACAAAGGCGGGTGACAGGGAAAACCACCGGGGGGTCCACGTTAGCGTGGCTATGTGAATAAGCAATAGCCGTTAGCGTGCCTATGCGGAGAAGCATAAGGCAAAGCAACACAACGGGAAACACGGCCCAGGGGACCTTGAGGTTAATTCGCACGATCTTGGAAGGTCGTACGGAAAAACTACGCATGGCGCGCACACCCGGAAGGGGAGACATCAGGTTCCGGTGCAGGGGGCAGCCAAGGGGCATCAAGGTGAGGGGTCCTGGTCTTTGCATGAAAAAGGGATGGTTTGCGCACAAAACATCGGGACGACACGCAATTGGAGAAAGGGAATTCCGCACAGAGAGGGAACTACGTGCAGGGTTTTGCACGCACGGCGGGGTATTGAGTGCACAAGACATGGATTGCGCGCAAGGATGGAACCCTAGGGAGGGGGAAAATTCACTGAAGCCGGTGGAGTTGCGCGCAAAGGTGAACTCCGGGGAAAGGTTGCGCGAAATGAGGGATTACCTGGAAGTCATCTTGCACGCGGGGGGAGATGAATTGCGCGCACAAGAGTCACTTCGGATTACTCAACCCCCAAACCATTCGGATTCACCTTCTATTTATAGGCAACCTCCGGGGCGGAATCCGGGCGGCGCACGAAATTCTTCGCGCCGAGCGTAGCCGGCGCGCAAAAACTTACTGCGCAGAACCAGGGCGCGCAAAGATTACTCACCTCATCGGCTCAATTCCACGAAACCTGGTGATTCTACGCGCGCAAAACAATTTTTCGTGCGGATCCTCCATTATTTCGCGCACCACATCCGGGCCTCCGGATCGGGCCTCTGATTCCGAATATGACTTCTCTTCTTCATTTCGAAACTTCATACGAGAGTTACGGACTTTTTTCAGCGTCAACAGTCACATTGGAAAATTTCCTCATTTCTGTTGAAGTCACAGATCATCGACGCTTTCGATAGTCTAGTTTTTATCCCACCAAATAAATAGTCAACCTTGCATTCGGGGGTAGCGACAAAGGAGGAGGTATATCAAGAAAGCCTTGTGAATTTTTCCTCGTATGCTATGACAGATTATCTTGTTTTTATATGAGGGAAAGGATGTTCCATTCCATTTTATGTCGGAGGGTGTGTGGATTATATTTATCTAAAAAAATCTTCTGTAAATCCATCAATTCCAATGCCTCTATCTCTTCCTGAGGCTTCATACTTTTGATCAACATCCATCATTGATCGGCTTCACCTTCCATACAATAAGAAGCCAGAAGAGCCTTCTCTTGTTCCGAATATTGAAGGATGGAGAATATATTTTCAATGGAGTTGATCCATTGTTCATTGATTGAGGGATCAGTAAATCCATTAAATGATGGAGGCATTTGTCTCATGAAGCTCTCGATAGTGACATGTTCGTACATAGGGGGGTTTGACCATTCCTCTTGAACCAGGTTTCTATCCAATTCCTATGTTAACTGAGAGATAAGCATGAAAAATATTGTGATTCCCGCTCCCAACGGATGGGGCATCTCATTTGAACAGTCATCACATTTATTTTCACATCAGTTGTCAACCAGAGTCCTCCTATTACTAGACATAGGATAGAATAATAGGATAGTTAGGGGTAACACATAAAGGGAAATCCAAGGACAAAACTAATTACTTATAAATTACTTTTTTCCATTACTTATGATTCCATAGGCTTCAATCTATTCTATTCATGATCAACATTCTAACATATATACTTAGGGGGATTTTTAAATTCCATTTATAAGGGTTCATACTATGCTTTTGAATTTACACAAGCATATACACCGGGAGTGTCATAACCAAGAGTGAATCAAGTACAATGGTTATGCACCTATTCCTGTTTGATTCTATCTCAAAGAGGTGTTTTTGGGTTTTACCCCTAGGATACATCTGTGCCAGAGATACCTCTACATGCTCATATCCAGACAAGGATGTATTTTTTTTTATAAAACACTAAATCAATAATCACAAATACATAGGGATGTTTTCATTATACTTATTAATGTATCTATGTATTCCCTGGGGTTTTCTAATACTAATCGAAAATATAGCCAAACCTATCCTTTGATACCAACTATAACAACCCTACTTTTATTTACACTCATAAACCCGATTTATTACAAAATATATTCACTTGATACAACATATAAGAAAGAGAGATCTAGTTTCTTTGGGGATTAGGAAAATTGCATAACATCTTAGAACATGAAACACAAAACATATTTATTGAAAACATCCTTTACATGAACACTATATTCCCTCGTACTTTTCATTGCATGGGGTAAACTAAGGACATGCGTAAGAAAAGGGTGAGCTATAAAGCCCTGTATGGGAATAAACATGGAATAAAATGAGTAATAAAATACGGGTTAGACAATGGGCATATCAATGGATAAAAAGAGAAACATGATCATAAATGCATGATAATACATGATAATCATAACATTGAAATGTTGCAACAACACTTAACGTGGAATTAGCATGAGCCAAGGCTCATTTCAAATGGAGCATGATTAAACCCTCATTTAAATAAAAGCGTGAGTAAAACCATGTTTCAAAAAAATTATCATGATTCAAAACCGATTTCACATGACGTATCATGATACTATACATTAACCAAGTCATTGGATCATTATTAGGTCACACCCTTCCTAAAGAATTCATTTCATGCTTAAGTGTGCAACATGGATCATATCACATGGAATCAATCAACATCATAAGTTATTCCATGATTAAGTATTGTGGAATAAATAAAAGAATGTACCAATAAATGGTTATATGTTCATAAAGGTGAATACCCTTGATAGAGACATGGGTATGATATTCACTACACAATGAACAAGGATTGGAAAAACATGGTGCAATTTCGGTAGCATAACGACGTGACATAAGGATTCATGAAAACAATTGACGAGAAACAAAAGTGTTTATAATCATATTTACATGAAATGGAAAGTTATGGGGTAATGTGGGTACATGTCCCAACTAATGTAATGGAATTTAGATGCATAACACAACATAATTACTTGGATATAAAAGAGGAGAGATAAATACCTCACCGAATTTCTGCATTGTAACGGGTGTACATGGGAGGCTTTAATGAGAGGGATATGGGTCTTCCATCATCCAAATATAAAGAGGACAATATGTGGGGAGGTTCAAAATAATACCCCAACATTTTTGATTAACAAAATGTTCATAACAACATAATGAAAATTAGTCAAAAATGAGAAAGGAATAAATCCTTTACATAGAAGTGTGATCCCAAAGGCTTGGGAGAGGCTTGAGAGAGTCTTCTTGGAAGATTGGAGCACCTTTGGAGGATTCTATATAAAGGTGGGAAGATTTTGGTCGATCTATAATGGCTTTGTGTGAAGAGGTAGTTGGATCTTCGGTGGGTTTATATAGGAAAGGAGAGGGAATTATTTATTATTTATGTTCGGGACACCTGACTTTAAACTAATCAATAACAGAAACCAGACCATGGTTATTGCCAATGTTTTTTAGAAAAATATTAGTGGAAAAAATATTTTATAAGGACAATGGCCAATATTTTTAAAATAATAGGGTTGCATAGGTGGATATGAGTCACGCTCTCAAGGAAACCCATTTAAAAAGAGAAATTGTTTTATAAGTCTTGGAGGGTCCACAAATGTTTTGTTAAATAAATAAAAATAATTTAAAAAAACATTATATTAATTATAAAACATATATTGGCCAAAAAATGATTATATTATTTTATTACATCACTATTGGGACATTATGATTCATTAAACACATTATATATTTAAACGGTATTGAATTTTTACCCAAAAATTTGACTGTCTAAGAAAATTATGAAAAATTAACCATTGGATAATTTTAACATACCGATTCATAAAATAATATTCATTTTATATAAATAATTTTGTAAATCTATGAATTTTTACATTTAAAATAAAAACTGACATTTAAAGAAAATTCATGGGGTTTGAAAAAAACATTTTTCAAACATTAATAAAAACTACAATTACATCCATAAAAATATAAGATCATTTATATTTAATAAAAATAAATTTAATAATTATATTTTATTAAAATAATATTTAAATAAAAAATCTATTAATTCATCAATATATATTTTTAGTTGAATATTAACTAAAAACGCTATTTTTTCTTTAAAATCTATTTACAAAGTAACAATAATAAAATGAATTCATATTATTTATACAAAAATAATGTATATAGTCATAGTGCGAGGGTATTCTTACATTCTTCCTTATAACACTCTCATAAGACAGAAGGGTAAGGGGTGCGATGGTGACAAACTACTGGGGTGGCTCAAATAACATCGATCGGTTTGTAATCTCTATTAACTTCCACTTCTCCCATAGTCGGTTCTGCTCAAGCTTAGCGGGTTCAAGTTTGGCTTAGGCTTGGTCAAAAGTGAAGCCCAATGACACCACCTCCATTTCGGGCTCCGACAAATGGTATTTTTATGCGGAAACTCTACTGGATGAGGCCATCACTTCCTTTTTCTGGGTAAATTGAATATATTAAAGCCATATATTTATACTAATCTGGTGATCAATATTCAACGACAATATTATCAATGGTCATAATTCATAACTGTATTTTGAATTCCAAAAACATAAAACCAATGAAGTCTAAATTTTATATAACCATAATTAGACACTTAATTAGTCAAGAGGAATTATCATTAATGATTGTTTGGGTTGTTACATATATTTCTCATATAACCATCAATCTCCTAGATAGGGTGATACAAGAAGGAAAGAATGATCCCCAACATTGAACTCTAGAGGTCATCAATGATGATTTAAATCTAGATTGAGGTATAGTTATAAACTTTTTGAACAGATCAACCTATTCTAATGCCTCTTGAACGAGACAAGGACCTTGTTTGGCCACCTCACCTTCCTCTATATAGCATATTCTAGAAAATATACCCAAACATATAAGGCCACAAAAGGATCCATATAAATTGTATTTTAATGATATTATTAAAGGGGAACTCGGTGAGAGGGATATAAATTTTACAAAAACCTTTAATATAAAGGAATAACATTCAAATCATGTCATACTGAACATGTTTTGTCCATTTGGATTGTTAATCAGTCTGAGGGTTGAAGGATATGCATATAAAAACCTATGTTCCCAAATCCTTTTCCAATACCTTCCAGAATAATGAAGTTAAATGATCTTTCCTATCTGAAATGATAGTATGAGAGGCCCCTTGGAATCATATGATCTCACAGACTATTGTTATTCCCAGCTGATCAACTGAGAATGATTCCCTAATAGGAATAAAGTGGGAATATGTTTCTAGTCGTTCAATGATTACCCATTGTGCCCATACCTCTAGGTGACCTATGTAAACCTACTACAATTTCCCTAGAAAAATATTCCCATGTTCATACTAGGAATATAAGTGGCTGTAACATGCTAGTAGGCGTTTGGTGCATTACCTTCACCTACTGGCCAGTGAAAATCCTAGTGACAAAACATAATATCAGATGCCTCATCCTAGTCCACTAATAATAGAATCACATATCATGATACATCATTGAGATGAATGGATGAACTGTCGTCTAAGATGTGTGGGATTATTTCATAAAATAAACTCTAAGATCTATAGGAACATAGATACATCCACATAGACACAAGTTGTTATCTCTATCTAGAGACCAACATGGAGGTGGTTTATCTAATAATATTCTCTCTTAGAGACCAAATACAGTTGGACTTGAACACAATCATCCCTTTAAATTCTCTTATATGGAAGATGTAACTATCATGAATTAGATATATGACTTATAAAGACTATAAAGGTATACCATATTCTACTCAGAAAATAATTCCATTAAATTCAAGTCATCACTTGCTTTCCGTATGAATTGTTCATCATTTTTTCGGCTTAGTGAATCTCCATCCACATTACCCATCCTCTTAGTATTTTCAAATTAAAATTATAAGGATTGTATTTATTCAAACAATATAAAATTTTTGAGGATCATGTCACACTAAGAGAATATATATTTGAGTATCTTTTGGCCCATGTAAACTAAGCGCTAACCCAAAAGATAGTTTCTCCAGCAATGTAAGGGGTGGATAATTTCATCTAGTTCAAGATTGTGTTTCACATAATTAATCTCATGTGGCCTCAACTAATGATATCCATACCCAATGAGTCTATCATCTGGAAATACCACTACTCTTATGTGGATTCTTGATGTATCAAAAAAGTTTATGTAACCTCTTCCAGGCTCTGAAAGAAATAAAATATGAGCTGAACGAAGCCACCTTTTCAACTCTTGAAAGTATTTTTCACAAGCTTCTGAATATAGTAACATGACACCCTTCATTGTAAGACCATTATGAGGTGAATAATGGTAATATAATTATTGTAAAAATGCATATAATATCCACCCTGACCCATGAAACACCGTATATAAGGAATTTTCTTGGCCTACATCTAGGATGTTACAACACTAACATTTTCTGCATCAAAATATATACCTGGATCTGAGATAATATGATCCAAGAAGTAAACATTTTCAATCCATAAGTGGTAGTGAGAAAGATTGGTGTGAAGATGATTAAATCTCACTGTACTCATAATGATCTCAATATGTATGGTGTGGTCGCAACGTGTGTGAGAATACACCAAGATGTCATCCACAAAGACTATGACTAAAAATCCAAAATAGGGGTGAAAACTCATGTTCATCAGATCTATTTTAATAGAGGGAGAATTTTTAAGTCCAAATGGAATAACAAGGTACTCATATAGACCATACATGCTAAGAAGGGTTATAGGAGGTATTTCTGATGGTCTAACATGTAACGCCCCGACCCTAGTTACCCAGAGTCGGTGCATTATTACATAACATTGGCATGATCATGAGAAAGATCAAGTCTCCAAAGACCGATTAGTTTAGTAGCCTTGGAATAACTAGATACATCCATAAATTTTTACATTACATCATAAAAAAAACATCTTGTCTTCATATCCCCTCATACTATCCCTACTGGTCATTCATAAATTACTTCTTCATAATCCTGGAAAAAAAATAAAACATTGAAAGGGGTGAGCTCGGATGCTCAGTAAGGATAACATTATAGAAGAAGCTTTCATAAATAAGCATAAACACTTAAAGCAATTTATAACTAAAACAAAAGCCTTTGAAACTTGAACTTCAGCATAAAATGGCAAAGGTAAAATGAAATAATGCCATTTACTTACTCACATGGATATTCTACTAGTCTAATGATCACATGAAATATCAATAACCACTTTCATAATGATCGAATGCATAATGCCAGACTATCATAACCACATAGTCAAGGCCTCGTGCCAAGACTACAAATAAGATTTTGCCAAGGCCTTGTGCCAAGACACTAGTTTGTCTCATGAGACCTACCGATGCATCGAGGAGCTATAGCGGGCTCCACCCGTCACTTATTAAGTCCAATGCATTCCTCATATGAATAGGTTTAAGTATAAAATAAACATTCGTATTAAAACTAGCATACAAAATGTCAATACTTTAACCACAAACCATGAATGGTATAAAAATAGAACATCCACAGTCAAATATAACTCATTTGATACAATATGGAAGATTGTATTGTATCACATTAACCTCAATCATGAATAATGAAGGATGTTGACATAGATGAAAATAATCATCAAAACTATTTCAGAGAAATATCCCCCTTTTCTTGAAAACATTTAAAAGTCACAATATTTGTCAAGAAGCCATTTAAAAATAGTTTTTTGAATCAAAGTGTCCCATACCACTTTGAAACTTTTTTAAAAGGAGTTTTGATTTCTAAACTTTAATGTCCATATAAATCCTTAAAACCATTTTTAAAACATGGACATTAATGAGAATGGTTTAGATGAATAAGTCTTTAAAACATTTAAAAATGGTATTTTAGTTAGAGATTCTAACCAAAAGAGACACTTGAATACAAATAATTGAGGTAATCAAAACTTTGTAATATCATGAGAATAAAGGGAATCATGATATTCTATGTCAAAGTACATTATATACACCACATAAAAGTGATTTGGTGTATATCATCAAAGAAGTCTCAATGGAATGTAAATTGAGATGAAATCTCTCATAAAGGTTGTATCCTTAGGTTAAGGATAAATCAATGACATAATTATGTGTGACAAATATAAATACACTAAATATGATTGAATATTCAGTGTAAGACAATCAAAGTATATTCCCACATATTCCTGTAAAAAAACACCAATGAATTGGATGTTTAACTCAACAAATGGTGAAAGAGTTAAAATTACTCTTATCAAATTCATATCAATGACTTGAGAATTTTCAATGGAGTGATTATGTGTATAAAAAGTTTATCCACAGGAAGGGGAGTGGAAATTATGACATAATCAAATGAATAGTGATTCCACACATAATCTTGGGGTAATATAATCAATGAAATATGCGTAAAGCCAAATGAGTGGAAATTGAAATCTCAAATTCCCTTATTGATTAGGTAACTTAAGAAACAAACACCCATGAAAGAAAGATCATACCATGATGACGTAAATACCCATAAAATAAAGTATATTAAACAATGAATACAATCATGGGTAGTACACATACACCACATGCAATAATTAAGTGGTGATCAATGGAATTCTCACGGAATTAAAAGTGAGACAAGAAACCCCTTACCACGTTAATCAACTGAGTCGCATGGTCAAAAGTTAATAACCACCAAATGATTTACAGAATAACATGAATATAAAGTGAATCATGATAATATATATCAAATGGAAGTACACAGTACACCACTTTCAATAATTTAGTAGCGAACAATGGAAATCTCACGGAATTGAAAGTGAGATAAGAGAATCCCTTACTTTGTACTTTTTCCTTGGTCGATGGTAGGTTTACCTCCTTTAATTTAGGTAACTCACTTTGGTTGGAACCAAAGGACTTCTTGAAATTCTTTCTGCCTAAGGGGAAGCTTCAAGGAGGAGGAGAGGGATGTGGGGAGCTTAGTTGGGCAGAGTTTGGACGAGCCAAGTGGCTTGAGAGGTGTGAGGAATGAGTAGAAGTGGTCTCCTTTTATAAGGGAGAGGAGGGGCTCTTTAGGAAAGAGTGAAAGTATTACATTATAATATAATTATATTCGGTTTATAATGGTCCAAAAATCATTGAGGTCGAAGATAAGATGAGTCATATTCTAAATAACATCAACCAATAAGAATTGGACAGGTTTTAGATAATATTTTAATCATTATAATCTTATTTATTTAAATGATTTATTAATGAAGTAAACATTGCATCATTATTATATCATTAATAATTTAAATTATTTGATGTCTAAAAATTATAAATAAAATATCATTATGTAGGAAATCTTTTTAGATTTCTAATGAATATTTATAATCGAAAATCCAACATGTATAACCCTATGTAAAAATTGTTCTTTTAAAAGATGTAAGCTTATGCCATTTTTGTATTCATTTTCACTTAATTAAAATAAAGTGTCATTATCACTTACAAGTGGATCAATGGGGTCCCAAAATTGACCCAATGATGCCCATGGTCGACCATGTATCAACCAATAGGGTTAAGACACTTTTTAGGGTAATTTAGTATTATTATAATATTATTTTTTAACCTTTATTTACCGGATTTATCCTTAACCATGGTAAATAAAATATTTACCGCAGTAATTATTCAAAATGTCTAAAAATAAAAGTTACCTATTTACACAATTTGAACATCCTGATTCCAAATATGGAATCCATTTTTCTAAATTCAAAACACAGAAGTGGCAGAAATTAATTTAAAATTAATTCCCGCTGTCAAAACAAAAAGCGTGTTTTTAAGAGATAATAACTATCAAAAGATTGACACTTGTTTATGTTCGGTTTAATTGTAAAATTATGTCCAATGACCAAAATTATATTAAATGGTTAAAATATATTCTAAATATACTTTAAAACCACTCAAATTCATAATTTATCACTATTAATTATTTTGATTAAAAAAGTTGTTTTTAATTAAAATTTAGTAATTTTTACTATTCATCAAAATATGAAAGTTATCCGAAAAGTACCAAAATTTCACCTTAGGCTAAATTTGATATTACGAATCCAAAAATGAAGTCCATTTTGAAATATAAAATATATATAATTTCAAAAAAATTAAGTATTACTATTCATAACGGCTAGTTTGATCGGTTGTGGTGTGTGTTAAAACTCGAAGTTGCGTACAACACACGCTACTGTTTTATTCAAAGGAAAGCGTACCGTGGAAGCTTGGGATGTTTTATTTTAAATTTTTTGACGTCCCCATTTAGTCAAAAAGTTTAAAATACTTTATTTAAAAAGGGTTCACTATTAAAAGTTGGTAAAACTACAATACTGAAGATGAATTTGTTCTTACATTATGTCTAAGAAACTCATAATATGGATTCTAAAATTATAAGGATTATATAAAGTTTAAAATTTAGTTAATACTATTCATAACCTTTTTTGAACGGCTTGTTTGGTAAGTCATGGTGCGCTTGAACTCGGTGTTGCGTGTAGTGCAAGTTATTGAAATATTTTGAAGAAATAACACACTATGAAATCTTGGGGTGTTACATTCTCCCCTCCTTCAATAAATTGCGTCCTCGCAATTTGAAATTGTTCTTCGAAAATAAAAGGTTGAAAATAGTAAATATATTTGTGGGAAAAACCACATCGGAAATTGGTTTACTAAAATTTAGTCTTAATATGAGGAAAAGAGAAATGAAAGGGTAACCACCAAATTATGATCTCGATTAGGAGAACATTGGTGGCAATTAGAGACATATAATTGGAGGAAAAACGTAAATATTTATAGGTAGTGGTTGAGGTCATCAATCACAAACATGTATTAAATTGAGGTCCTTAAACTCATCAATCTATGATGATTTGAAGTACCATCGGTTCAACAAAATATAGGGTATTGGGATCACACATTTTTGACATTTCAAAATATCTTAGTTGAAATCCCACATCGAAAAATGAATTAATGAGGCCTCTATTTAAAATAAAGAGTGGAAAGTATGAAGATTACCGAAAATAGCACATACTAGGGTTCCATGTAGGAAAATATGGATATGGAGGAGAAATCTAACCATCAATTATCTGATGGAGAGTGGTAGAGAACATGGCTATGAAAAGGCCAACAATCCCAAAGCCTTAAATTAGTGATGATTTAAGGTACCATCTAGGACAACATTTTTTTTAAAGTTACATTACATAAGGAAGAGGAATTCATTTATGATATTGACTAAGAACATTATAAGATATACTTAAATTTTAAGTAGATTTTCATTCTTTAATAAATTTCCACCACAAACTCAATTTTTTTTAAACGATGAGTATTCAAGAAGACTTGGTCACAATGGAAGAGCTAGAATAAACTTCTATAGAATCACATGATCCATTCAGGATAAACCATATATTTACATTGTCTTTGAAGATTAATCAAAACCAAAATGGTTAGTGAATGATCTAATGATCCCCCAAAAGGATATTCATTGAGATAAATATGCACTAATCTTAATTTCTAAAATTAAACCAACAATACCCCAAAGTTAAATAGATACCATTCAATAACCAATTGTCCTTAAAATCCTTTAATATAATCCAAACTAATATTGAAACCCAAAACATAGAAGAATTTGATTATGTAGTCTCCCATGTTACATTGTATCTCCAAATGACATCAAATACTCTTAAAGTCACATACTTAAAAGTAATTAACATCATCACATTTTCTCTGTTATAGGTTAATCATTTCCATAAATAACCCAAATCACTATAAATCAACAATAAAAATGTAGATAAAAATCCACCATTACTCTACAAATGAAACCTCATTGTATTCTATTTTCCTTGGGCATATAGTGTTCCTAACAAAACGAACATCTTCCAAAATAACATTTATCACTTAATCACCAAATCATTTTCCTATACCAAGGGTATTCATTTGACAAGACATAAGAACCCAAATCATCTTATTATTGATCAATAAAATCATTTAACAAAAAAAATAGTCATACTAACCAGGGACTTCACGTAGTCCAGTGGTAGGCGATAAATCCCAATCGCACTTTGGTTGTGGGTTCGATACCCACAGCTTTGTCCGACGCGACGGGTTGTCACATGGTCTATGTGTTGTCCTTTTTCAAAAACTATATTCTATAATATTACCAAAATGAGATAAATTTTTCAAAATAACATAATTTAACCACAAATGTTATATCATACATTGCATTTTCATCCCAAATTATAATAACTTATCATTTTCTCAAACCCCAATGATCATATAAAACCAAATGGTTATTTATACCTATATCCACAAGAGAAGAGACAATTATTCCTCAAATATAATTCTCACATGGAAAACTGAGGGGTTACAAATACAAGAGAAAATTATTCCAAAGTAAACCCATCAACAAGGAGTGCTAATACTTTTTAAATTTTTCTCCAACCATTTATTTCCGCATAGCTTCTTCTTTGAGCAAGAAAATATCCTATAAAATAGGACATTCACTCGGGTAATGGCCAGGTCCCCTACATTTACGGCAAATGACTGTAAATGGACTCTTGGGAACATTTTTATCTTCTTCCATAGTACTCTTCATTTTTCTTCGGCAATTCTTCACTTTATGTCCTTCCTTCCCGCACGTAAAACATTTCGTTGTCCCATTGAGACACTTTCCTGGGTGTCTCTTTCCACAATTCCTGCATAATGAAAATTGAGGTTTCTTTTCTCCATGGTCTCCATTGCTGGAGATCTTATCATTTATCACCTTTCTCTTCCTTGTTGAGTCTGGGAGTTGGTTAATATATATGTTGTTGATCATATTTTTGGAAAACTGATTTGGCATAAAGACGATATCTTTTATGCCTATCAACATTCCATTTTGTTGCTCATTTCCACCTCCGTTCCCACCTTGTACATCATTCTCAAAGTCACTATGACTTCCTTGGAATCCAGCCATTGACTAAAACCAGAAAGCATTGTGTGAGTAATAGTAGTCGTAAAATCATTTAGAGATTAAAATGTCACCATATTCTCAATTTGAAACATATTAGGATTAACCAAGGTCATTTACTCTCATCTTATGTATATATTACTTAAATCGGTTTGTAAAGAAAATGTAAATTATCCTAAGCATATCCCCCGGGAGTGTCGTAACCAAGAGTGCAGCAAGGCCCGTTGTCGTGCACCAGTTCCCGTTCGAGTCTAGCTCAAAGCGGTGATTTCGGGTTTTACCCCTAGGTACATCTGTGCCAGAGCCGCCTCTACCTGCTCGTATCCAGACATGGATGTATTGCTCGGAAAACTCAAAAAATCTCTACAATACCAAAATTCTAGGAAGTTCTTTTATACTAATCCTCAAAGTTCATCTTAGGTCTACGTGCTCTAATCAGAGTTTATCTAAATCTAGCTACCAAGGTTTGTACTAAACTTCCTCTGATACCAACTGTAACGCCCCGACCCTAGTTACCCAGAGTCGGTGCATTATTACATAACATTGGCATGATCATGAGAAAGATCAAGTCTCGAAAGACCGATTAGTTTAGTAGACTTGGAATAACTAGATACATCCATAAATTTTTACATTACATCATAAAAAAACATCTTGTCTTCATATCCCCTCATACTATCCATGCAGGTCATTCATAAATTACTTCTTCATAATCCTGGAAAAAAAAATAAAACATTGAAAGGGGTGAGCTCGGATGCTCAGTAAGGATAACATTATAGCAGAAGCTTTCATAAATAAGCATAAACACTTAAGGCAATTTATAACTAAAACAAAAGCCTTTGAAACTTGAACTTCAGCATAAAATGGCAAAGGTAAAATGAAATAATGCCATTTACTTACTCACATGGATATTCTACTAGTCTAATGATCACATGCAATATCAATAACCACTTTAATAATGATGGAATGCATAATGCCAGACTATCATAACCACAAAGCCAAGGCCTCGTGCCAAGACTACAAATAAGATTTTTCCAAGGCCTTGTGCCAAGACACTAGTTTGTCTCATGAGACCTACCGATGCATCGAGGAGCTATAGCGGGCTCCACCCGTCACTTATTAAGTCCAATGCATTCCTCATATGAATAGGTTTAAGCATAAAATAAACATTCGTATTAAAACTAGCATACGAAATGTCAATACTTTAACCACAAACCATGAATGGTATAAAAATAGAACATCCACAGTCAAATATAACTCATTTGATACAATATGGAAGATTGTATTGTATCACATTAACCTTAATCATGAATAATGAAGGATGTTGACATAGATGAAAATAATCATCAAAACTATTTGAGAAAAATATCCCCCTTTTCTTGAAAACATTTAAAAGTCACACTATTTGTCAAGAAGCCATTTAAAAATAGATTTTTGAATCAAAGTGTCCCATACCACTTTGAAACTTTTTTAAAAGGAGTTTTGATTTCTAAACTTTAATGTCCATATAAATCCTTAAAACCATTTTTAAAACATGGACATTAATGAGAAAGGTTTAGATGAATAAGTCTTTAAAACATTTAAAAATGGTATTTTAGTTAGAGATTCTAACCAAAAGAGACACATGAATACAAATAATTGAGGTAATCAAAACTTTGTAATATCATGAGAATAAAGGGAATCATGATATTCTATGTCAAAGTACATTATATACACCACATAAAAGTGATTTGGTGTATATCATCAAAGAAGTCTCAATGGAATGTAAATTGAGATGAAATCTCTCATAAAGGTTTTATCCTTAGGTTAAGGATAAATCAATGACATAATTATGTGTGACAAATATAAATACACTAAATATGATTGAATATTCAGTGTAAGACAATCAAAGTATATTCACACATATTCCTGTAAAAACAAAACCAACGAATTGGATGTTTAACTCAACAAATGGTGAAAGAGTTAAAATTACCCTTATCAAATACATATCAATGACTTGAGAATTTTCAATGGAGTGATTATGTGTATCAAAAGTATATCCACAGGAAGGGGAGTGGAAAGTATGACATAATCAAATGAATAGTGATTCCACACATAATCTTGGGGTAATATAATCAATGAAATATGCGTAAAGCCAAATGAGTGGAAATTGAAATCTCAAATTCCCTTATTGATTAGGTAACTTAAGAAACAAACACCCATGAAAGAAAGATCATACCATGATGATGTAAATACCCATAAAATAAAGTATATTACACAATGAATACAATCATGGGTAGTACACATACACCACATGCAATAATTAAGTGGTGATCAATGGAATTCTCACGGAATTAAAAGTGAGACAAGAAACCCCTTACCACGTTAATCAACTGAGTCGCATGGCCAAAAGTTAATAACCACCAAATGATTTACAGAATAACATGAATATAAAGTGAATCATGATAATATATATCAAATGGAAGTACACAATACACCACTTTCAATAATTTAGTAGCAAACAATGGAAATCTCACGGAATTGAAAGTCAGATAAGAGAATCCATTACTTTGTACTTTTTCCTTGGTCAATGGTAGGTTTACCTCCTTTAATTTAGGTAACTCACTTTGGTTGGAACCAAAGGACTTCTTGAAATGCTTTCTCCCTAAGGGGAAGCTTCAAGGAGGAGGAGAGGGATGTGGGGAGCTTAGTTGGGTAATGTTTGGACGAGCCAAGTGGCTTGAGAGGTGTGAGGAATGAGTAGAAGTGGTCTCCTTTTATAAGGGAGAGGAGGGACTCTTTAGGAAAGAGTGAAAGTATTACTTTATAATATAATTATATTCGGTTTATAATGGTCCAAAAATCATTGATGTCGAAGATAAGATGACTCATATTCTAAATAACATCAACCAATAAGAAATGGACAGGTTTTAGATAATATTTTAATCATTATAATCTTATTTATTTAAATGATTTATTAATGAGGTAAACATTGCATCATTATTGTGTCATTAATAATTTAAATTATTTGATATCTAAAAATTATAAATAAAATATCATTATGTAGGAAATCATTTTATCTTTCTAATGAATATTTATAATCGAAAATCCAACATGTATAACCCTATGTAAAAATTGTTCTTTTAAAAGATGTAAGCTTATGCCATTTTTGTATTCATTTTAACTTAATTAAAATAAAGTGTCATTATCACTTACAAGTGGATCAATGGGGTCCCAAAATTGTCCCAAAGATGCCCATGGTCGACCATGTATCAACCAATAGGGTTAATACACGTTTTAGGGTAATTTAGTATTATTATAATATTATTTTTTAACCTTTATTTACCGGATTTATCCTTAACCATGGTAAATAAAATATTTACCGCAGTAATTATTCAAAATGTCTAAAATTAAAAGTTACCTATTTACACAATTTGAACATCCTGATTCCAAATATGGAATCCATTTTTCTAAATTCAAAACACAGAAGTGGCAGAAATTAATTTAAAATTAATTCCCGATGTCAAAACAAAAAGCGTGTTTTTAAGAGATAATAACTATCAAAAGATTGACACTTGTTTATGTTCGGTTTAATTGTAAAATTATGTCCAATGACCAAAATTATATTAAATGGTAAAAATATATTCTAAATATACTTTAAAACCACTCAAATTCATAATTTATCACTATTAATTATTTTGATTAAAAAAGTTGTTTTTAATTAAAATTTAGTAATTTTTACTATTCATCAAAATATGAAAGTTATCCGAAAAGTACCAAAATTTCACCTTAGGCTAAATTTGATATTACGAATCCAAAAATGAAGTCCATTTTGAAATATAAAATATATATAATTTCAAAAAAATTAAGTATTACTATTCATAACGGCTAGTTTGATCGGTTGTGGTGTGTGTTAAAACTCGAAGTTGCGTACAACACACGCTACTGTTTTATTCAAAGGAAAGCGTACCGTGGAAGCTTGGGATGTTTTATTTTAAATTTTTTGATGTCCCCATTTAGTCAAAAAGTTTAAAATACTTTATTTAAAAATGGTTCACTATTAAAAGTTGGTAAAACTACAATACTGAAGATGCATTTGTTCTTACATTATGTCTAAGAAACTCATAATATGGATTCTAAAATTATAAGGATTATATAAAGTTTAAAATTTAGTTAATACTATTCATAACCTTTTTTGAACGGCTTGTTTGGTAAGTCATGGTGCGCTTGAACTCGGTGTTGCGTGTAGTGCAAGTTATTGAAATATTTTGAAGAAATAACACACTATGAAATCTTGGGGTGTTACATAACATTTACATGGTGATATCCCATTCTCAAGTCGATCTTGGAAAAGACCATTTCTTTTCATAGCTGGTTAACAAGAATATCAATCCGAGGAAGTTGGTTTTAGTTCCTAACCATAAGTAGGTTTAGTCATAAGTAAAACTCATGAAGATTTAGGGTTCAATATGAATTCTTGGAAAAAAACATGGTCGAACCCCAAGAGGGTGTATTGGTCTGTATAAAACAATTGGCTTCTAAATACACTGAAATGATCCACTACTGGAGGAAGATCAGCTCATCATCAAACATGATCCTACATGATGATATATTAATTTTGCACAGTCGCTCCACTTATAACATGATTATCTGGTGTAGCTCTACTATCTTTAACATCCCACTAATCCAAATATAGAAAAATTCTCCATTTTGATAATGTAAATGATAAACTACGGTGATAGATGTTTATAAAACCCTGATACTAAAATAAAAAATACATCCAACTACTAAAATAAGGGTCTATCATCTCGAGAATAATGACGTTCAATATGAATGGGTAACTTCTTACCTCAAGGGGAAGTTTCTACACATGTGTATGCCCTCTGTTCATACCACATAAAGAGTATCTAGGGTCATTAAACAATAGTAGTACTATATATCCAATCCGATACAATCCATGATATATATGGATAGAAATGAGTTTGGAGAGCCTATATAAAATAAAGCAGATACTATAATAGATGCCTCATAAATAGTACATCATACTATAGACTCTCCTACGTCCTGATCCTCTATCATTGGCTATAGTTCATTATACATGCCTTATTCATGGCCATGTGCAACAGATGAACTACCACAATCCTAACTACATTGTTAGTGATGTTTGTGTTCAAGGTAATTCCTTCCATGCCCATGGCCTCATCCTAGGCCTGACCTATATATGCTTTTCTAGTTCCATGTCTTACATGGAATAAAAGAACATAATCATTAGGATGGACCTGATGTGGATATGTTTCTACTAAAAGCTGGTGGATATATCTGATAGAAATGCAGGACAATGCATTGGCCACATCTGACAACAAAAACTAAGAGTAACTTGGGAATAAGTTCCAAAATCAGGTATAGTGGTTTTTTCATCTAGTTTCACTCTAGGAGGTAAGATTAGTTTATCAATTCCCACCACATCTGTTGTATGGTTGTCGCCACCATCCTGGCATAAGATCTGAGGACGTCGTGGTGGCATAGGTCCAAAAATTCCTTCCACACACCTTGGATCAAGAATTATAAAAATGAAATCATCATTATATAAGGATGGAAATTTGAAAACACACTACCCATGGAATACTACCCAAACAACCTTCTCAAAATCCTAGGTATCAATAAGTGCTCATGTATATGTTTCAATTTATTTTACACATAATTACAGGTTCACTCCTTTAACATAAATAAAACTGAAAATGACATATAAGGATGTATAACCAATTAAATTTAAATTTCATGATTCACTTTATAATTTATAATCATTTTTGGTGAATCAGTACCCATACACCTATCAATAGAAACAACAACCATTTATTTATACCATAATGGATGGACACCGTAAATCAATCATCCCAACCCATGATGGAATATACACCTCATTAATTGATACATGAAATAACTAAATCAAGAACAATAGTAATACAAGGATAATATCATTGTCACAACAAAACTCAACAATTTTATGAATATTATGGAAAGAAAATAATGAAAATGAACCTATTTGGAAGGGAAATATGCATGAAATGTGAACTCTAAGTGATTATAATGATGCATGAAATAATTACCCTTGCTATAATATCATTGGGCCAAGGATGAATAAAAATCCTCTAATAGAGTAATAATCAACAACATCACAAAACATGTGCATCTCCCAGTGGTTAAATAATATCAATTGTAATTGGAAAATAGAGAATAAAAATTATTTTTTGGGTAAAATGGATTTTTCCCGAAACTAGATTCCTGACTCCCTACAATGGCTTATGACCAAGTCCCATGATTTTCAAATATCTAAACTATTTTCCCTAATTAATAAATAAATAATGTCACCTCCTCTGATTCCACTTTAGGACGTCCAAGACCCATAGGCTGCATAATGGTTTCCACAAGCCCGTAGGTCCATATGTACTCATGCGAAAGTAACCAAACTTGAGAGGGTAGAGACTTGTAGTAAGGGCAGAGGGTGTGAAAGTGGGGAGACTATTTCATCATTAAAAACGTGTAGCATATTAGAATAATCTAAACAATTGTAAATTGTGGAAGCAATATGAGTAAATAGAATGAATAATGGAAAATAGGGACAACAATAACAATAACTAAAATAAATGGAATAACCAAAAATCTTACACTAATTGATGATGATATGCCATATATTTAAAAAACTAGAAAACCTGGATACAAGACCACATGCATAACATGAACCACAAAATTATAAAGGAAATAAAAGATTATCCAAATCATCCCGACCTATGGCTTAGTCATATGCTATCAAAATTCGTCCGACAAATCCCAAAATGAAGTGTTTGAAGGAATATGATTCTCTTAGTCAAAACATGGAACAATTTAATCTACTTTGGTTAAAAAAAGATGCTCACAGAGTATGTGAGATGAATCTCAGTGACCCACCACCAATTGGGTCTATAATATCAGGCATGTGTAAGAGAAATCTAACTGTTTCCAAGAATGAATATATAAAGAAAATCAATAAAATGTAACTAAATTACTAAAATCCTACACCAGCACTCATTTGGAATCATAACATGTAAAAAATTCATTACATTATTATTTTCTATTTAAACTTATGTCACAGTTTAGTTGTAGAATATTTTTCAATATGTAACAGGGACACCTGTAATGATATTAAATATTGAAGTAAAATGGTAATAACTATAGTGGAGTAGGCCTCAAGGGTCACCAATATAGTAATAATTGTATTAGGGTTATAAAAAAATGATCATAGTCTTAGGAATTCTACAATGAGGGGCCTACCCAATCCAATGTGATCATCAAAGGTAAAACTGGGATATGCAGATAAATGGTCCTGTGGGGTGTAACCATGGAACCTACATGTCAATTCTAGATTTATGGAGGGTATTTGAGGCATCATATGATGACATGTAAGGGTACTATGTTTTCATAATAGCGATCCAAAGAATACACAATGATCGGGATCTAGGTTGGTATCAACCTAGCAAGCTGTGTTGTTGAATTAGAATGGGGTTCCCAAGGGCTCATAAAATTCTCCGATCAGAATACAAGGTAGGATCGAGTCAACCCATTACTATTTAAGTAAGAAGTAATTTAATATTTCATTTGGTTCAAGACATATGTTTCGTTAGTTTCATAATGTCATGTTGTGTGCATCCTTTAAATCATGTCCTTTGGTTCAAGTCTTTCCTTTCAATAGTGTGATAAGGAAATATAGCCTTATACCATTCATGTAGTCTATTAAAATTATATTCCTTATTAAATATTAAATATTATATCTTTCATTAATATATTATGTGATGCTATAGAGAGGAATATTACTAATCATATACAATATTCAGGTAAATTCATATACTTAGTCTACATGCCAATTAATATTTTACTTTTATTTATCCACTTATGAACTTGCCGTATGAGGGTAATGCGGTGATCATTCCTGGATGTTTCCATTATGAAACTCAAAATGTAAATCAACCAATTTAATATAGAACGTATTACCCATATAAGGGTCAAACAATGTCAAATACGGATGGTATATCACAAAAGTATAATACTAAAAACCAAATTATGGAATAACATCCTACATGAGATGGATGGAATTGTGCGCATATCCACAAAAAATTAATCACATATATATAAAGATCACATCCATAAATTATCACTATTATAATCATGGAACATAAATTCTATAAACTGATGCCAATGAAATAGTAGGGAACCACACGAAAAATCCATAATCAACGAACTTCAAGGATGAGTTGTAGGCCACCAAATTTAGAATTGTACAACTCTTCTCATATGATATCAGCACTTTATTTGGCCCATATCTAAGTATACCTAAGAAGAGGATAAATTTTATCACACCATGATATGTAGTTCAAGTGAAAAATGGAGGGAGAAAGGAAAAAAACATACTTCTTGTACTTACCATTGCACATCCAACATGACGAAGGAATGGTCGATCAGATCATAGAAGAAGAAGATATCGAGATTCATAACATATGAATATAAAAAGATCCATTGTAAAGACCCAGAAATTTCAAGGAAATTTTTTTCTTAATTTTCTTTTGAATTTTACAAGAACACAGTTTCTGACGGCGCCTGATTCCGAGGCCCGGTGTGCCCGGAATTAATTTCTGAGGTTTGGCTCGGGTACGTTCAGTGAACGGGTGAGCGGGAATTTCTATCTTTTGAACCGGTGCTCGGAATTGAAATCCGATTGCACCAATGAACTCGCAACGCCGGTAATCGCTTAAGGGAACCTTTACCGTAATTGCGTTTATGCGGGAGAAGAAGTTAATTTTTTGGGGTTTTATTAAAAAAGTGAATAAAATTGTTAAATCAATTTTATTTCATGTTAAGTTGTTAACTTCTCCCATGGGAAGTTGGTGGTGGGCCCACATCCATCCAACTTCCCATGTGTGGATATTTGAAAGGGTGGGTCCCACACAAACCCCTCCCCACCTCTTCAAATTCCTAAACTTTCCTAACCCCTCTAAACCCCCTATTTAAGTTTTGATAACTTAACACCTCCTTAATTTTATAACATCTTATGTTAATAACATAAGTGACTTAAATATGGGTTTTGAATTTTCAAACTCTTGAAATTCAAAACCTATATTGGGTTAATAAAATAAGTGGGAGGATTATTTTATTTTGGGGTTAGTTGTTCTTGTGGTGGAGACTTGGGAGAGAAAAGGCTAAGTCATCTTCTTCTTCAACATCGACGAAGAACGCGAAGAACACCTCCAACGAAGAACATCTCCACCGAAGAACGCGACGTCTTCTTCCAACGACGTTTCCCCTTCGAACGCACCTCGACGACAATGGAGTCGACGTTCTTTCCCCTCGACGCCCGACCTCCGCGACGCTAGTCTTCCGCGGGTTGTTGACGTGCACCGTATCTGAATCGATGTAGGGGTTTATTTATTTAATTGTTCGTGAATACAAACTTGGTGATAATCGTGGATTAAAACCCTTTTTGTTATTGAATAATGGGAGGGTGTCGGACCGCACAAACACGGCTGACCCTCCTCCTTTGTTTTTCGTGATGGTATCTTGAGGATGATACGAGAAAACAGGGTGCCGTCGCACCACTAGATTTATTGCGGAAGATACGTGTGGCGCCGTCGCACCGCGCCGTGGAAGGAAATCCAAGAACGTGATGCCGTCACGTCGCGTCGAAGAAAGTCAAAGGCGCCGCGGCCGGAGCGGGGCCGCAG
Organism: Viscum album; assembly: GCA_963277665.1. Lineage (NCBI taxonomy): Eukaryota > Viridiplantae > Streptophyta > Magnoliopsida > Santalales > Viscaceae > Viscum > Viscum album. The sequence goes on along the minus strand of OY728121.1, from coordinate 194,038,890 downwards.
CGGAGGGAAGTGATGTCGTCGCATCACACCGAACGGCATAGGCAGCGGCCGGTTCCGGGCCGCGGCGGAGCAAGATGACTGGCGGCCGGCACCGGGCCATCGGTGTCGGCGAAGGAAGGACCGGCCGTCGCCGGTCCTTGGTGGAGAAATCGGCCGGCCAGTGCGGGCAGGCCGGGCAGTGGAGAATGGGGGAATTAATTCCCACGGCCGGGTCTTTAAGAGGCCCCAATTAAGGGGCCGCGGTTTCACAAAGGGGGGGGGGGCTTTACCCCCCGCGCGCGGCACACGAACGACGCGCTGGCCGCACCGCCGGATGGGTCGCGCCGCCGGCCGGGCCGGGTCCAGCCGGACCGTGTCGGGTCGACCCGGTTCGGGCGGACCCGGTTCGGGTCGGACCAGGGGGGGTCGGGCCGGGTCGGCCCGGGCCCAGACCCCCAGTTTCGGACCACTTTTGGTCAAATGCCTGTATCTTGGGCTACGGGCCTCCAAACGACTCGCTGTCAGCGGCAACGCTATCCTTGGATGGAGACGGTCATTTCGGTATACTATACTCAAGGTACATCTTCCTTTTCGGGAGGCTACGTGGTTAAAACTCCATAGTTAAGCGTGCTTGGCCTAGAGTAGTGATCAGGATGGGTGACCTCCTTGTAAGTTTTCCTGGGTGGGTGTGAGACGGAAAATCCAATAACTTCCAGACCAGGCGTCCGATTGACGCGTCGTCTATTGCGTTGCGTTCCTATTGACGATACGAAACTTTTGGAATCCTCCGCCCGAGTTTTGGATGCAGATGGATAGTGGCCGGGTTGGATCGCACCGAAATCCAACCGGGCCCCTGAAACGGAAAAGTTGATATCTTTCTTACAGAACGTCCGTTTGACGAACCGTCAGCGGCGTTGGTGATCGCGCTGAGAAACAGTCCCTATGAATTTACCCTATGAGAGTTCGGGGTACAGTTGAGATACGGCCGGGTTTGGTTCGCTCACGAAACCAACCGGGCCCCTGGGACGAAAAGGCTAATAACTCACAGACCTGGCGTCCGATTGACGCGCCGTATGTTGCGTTGAGACCCCTATGATGTGGCAGTACTTTGAGATACTTCTTCGTGGGACTTTGAGATACTTGGAGTATCGACCTGTAGCTCGTGGAGTGGACCCTCCCAGTGATGAGCATGCGGAGTACGGAGACCGTGTAGCTGGCTGAGACCCGACGACTACTGATCGAACGACTCGGTGTGTTACAGAGGTGCGCTTGGTTGTAGAGGCACATGGGAGCTCTTGGTTGTAGCGGCAGACCCACGACAGAGGTGCTCTTGGTTGTAGCGGCACATGGGAGCGCTTGGTTGTAGCGGCAGACCCACGACAGAGGTGCGCTTGGTTGTAGCGGCACATGGGAGCGCTTGGTTGTAGCGGTAGACCCATGACAGAGGTGCGCATGGTTGTAGCGGCACATGGGAGCGCTTGGTTGTAGAAGCTGACCCACAGTACTCGATGGGTGGAGTTCTTCAGCAGTCTTAGGTTAGTGAGCAGTACCTCGGAGTCGTGACAGGACCACTGTACACTCCAGAGACGGAGCTCTTCAGCAGTTACGGTTTCGATAATGAAAATCCTGGTTGAGCTGAGACTTTTGACCTTGTGTTTACCTCATGATTGAGATGGGTCACTTGCTAACTTAGGTATAAGTATGGGCATATACCCGGGTAGTGGTTATCCATTGATTTCACAATCCATGTGTTTCCTCGTGTTTGAGATGGGTTACATGATAACATAGGTATATGTATGGGCATATACCTAAGTAGAGGTTATCTGTTGAGATATTCTTTGTGGTTATCCTTGTTTGTTTAGTGAGACCTTGAAGGTCTCGGGGTCCCTACTGAGTATCGTTATACTCACCCCTGCACGGGCTATGCCCGCACCTCGTTGTGTTGGTTGCAGACGACGGGCAGTACTGACAGAGGCCGAGTGTTCGAGGACTGGACTGTACCTGGAGGTGGACTATACGACGAGATGGTACCTGGAGGAGGACCTCACGACGAGACGGTACCCAGAGGTGGACGTGACGATGAGGCAGTACCCGAAGGTGGACCACTGGGCGGACATACTCGGAGCAGACGACGGGACCCGAGGAGCAGAGGAGCTATCTGTACCCACCCTTCAGGTGGGATTTCCAGTGGAAAGCTCAGCGTAGTAGCTTTACTTTTCAGTTGCGGTTTTCCCTTCGAGTTTTACATTACATTTGGGCTTGTATTTCCGGCCCCTTTTTACTTTCCGCACTTACTGTTGTACTCAGTTTTTACTTAGTGTTTACTTCTTCAGCTTGTACTCTGTGTGATTGTTTACATTACAAAGGCATTGACTTCCCTTTTTACCGGGATTTACGGCTTGGTGCTAGTCTCCAGCCCCTGGTCTTTGGAAGGGGTGCTTGGGGTAGTCACGACACGGGCCCCGAGGACGGGTCGTGACAAATTGGTATCAGTGGAGTTCGGTTCTACCGCAGAACTTATAACTCTGATGTTTCTTTCTGTGAAGCAATAGTGTTGAGAGTACCGAGTGTGGTTTTCAGTTCAGGGAGTCCAGTGTTGGTGCGGGCGGCCGACATATCCATACACCAGGACCCAGACAACTGATTTCTGACTTTGTGCCCGAAAACACTAATTGCGTGTGTGTTTTCAATGGTTTTCCCATAAAACAGCTCAAACCAGTTCAGCTCACCAGGTATAAACATTTGACCGTGTCACGATGTTTCTTTCAGAATTCCTTTTCACGGAAGACCAGCTAGAGCCCCGAGAGTGGTACGTACTGACAGCCCGCCGAGCGACGAGGCCTCAGTACAGGGCCCTATCCCAGTTGAGGCACCAGAGGAGGCACCAGCGGTACTGCTACCCATTTGGCCACCGATGCCACCGGCCCCAGCAGTAGGAGATGCACGACGCTTGAGCGCGCTGCACGAGTTCCAGCGCCAGAGGCCACCCTGGTTCCGGGGAGAGACGGACCCGCAGGCGGCTGAGGTTTGGCTGGAGTCTGTGGTGAGAGTCTTCAGGATAATGGGGACGCTGGTAGACTTCATGGTGATCTTTGCTACCATCCTCCTTCAGGCAGCAACAGGCAGGTGGTGGAGCCACTTGTTCCAGTTTTGCGATTAGATGAACTTCGCATGGGAAGACTTCGTGACCTTCTTCAGGGTGGAGGTTGTGCCAGTATCTCTACACCCCGAGCGTGTACAGGAGATTCTACCTTTGCCACGTGATTTTCGATCAGTATCCGAGTCATCTGTGGGCAGTAGACAGATGATGCAGAGGTCCAGGAGGACCGGACTAGCAGTTGGACGATCTCGGGTTTTTGGACCGGTGGTGCGGGGCACCCGAGGTGGGGTCAGAGCCAGGCGTGCCAGAAACGGACAATGTTACTCCTGCGGCAGAAAGTGTCACATGTCACATGACTGTCCGACTCCTCGTACGATTGATCAGCGGGTGTTGGAGGAGCCACCGAGACAGAAGCAGCGGTGAGTGCTTGAGTAACAGCCGAGCAGTGGACAAGGCAGTAGATCTCTAAGGGCAGGTGGGAAGGAGAGGAACTAGTGGATACGTCCTTTGTACTTCTAGTTCCATGTTGCTTTGTATTCGTGTCTTTGTACTATGATCTCCAATAATAAAAAGACACTTATCTTTGTTACTTTCCTGTCCTTTTGTTTGGTTGATACTGAGTGGTCCCGGTTAAACTGTTGACTTGACCCTCACTTTCTAGATTTCTACTGGAGGGGACCCAATGACCTCACACTGATGCTGAATGTGTGACTCGACCCTTGGAGGCGAGAGTGACAGTTGGATCTCTTAGTAGATACGTCGAGGCCTTACGACGTCATCCATGGAATGACTGCATCATTCATGTCAGGATTGACTGTATTAGGGAACGAATGTGGTTCATCCAGGGGATGAGACCGGGTTTCTCTTATCGGCAAAGAAGAAATCATATCAGCTCTTGTGAGATTAAAGGAGGTCCAGGACATCCAAGAGAGGATGAAGACTGCTCAGTGCAGTAAGAAACAGGAAACCGGTGCCAGTCATAGAGACTCGGGCGTGTTAAGAAGAGGAAGAATAAAGGAGAGATGAGTCTACGAAGCAGTAGACGTGGAGGGAGATCTAGGAGAGCATCATGAGGTGGTGTACATCCTAACATGGTACAACCACCCGCCTTAGTTATTCCTGCCAGGCTCAGGGAGCTGGAGGGCGGAGGAAGAGTGCGCCTGCATGCGGTCCAGGAGTGTGACCCAATGTCTCTAGAAATGATTCAAGGGACAGTCTGTGTCCACTACTAGATGTTATAGTAACAGACATCGATGTGAATCATTTCTTGCTTTCACAAATCTTGTTCCAGACTTAGAGTTTCTGGTAAGCCGTGGGCTTGACCCTCACGTCTGGAGATACCCTGGGAGGAGACTTGATAATCACACTTACGCCGACGGTGTGGTCAGACCCTCGAGGTGAGAGTTTCGGTTGGAATCTCTTGGTGACAGCGTCGAGGCCTTACGACGTTAGTTTTAGTATGGAATGGGAAATAAATGTTCATACTCAAATTGACGGTCTTAGGCAAACGTTAGGATGAGTTTTCCTTGGTCGGTGAAAAGGAAACCCCAGACAGCACGGGATAAACTTTTTCACGGGAGGGTGCGACCGATCACTCTTGAATCGGCCAACCTTACCCTCGGGGCAGCAGTCGTTTGAGTTCCAGTTCTAACAGGAATTGGAAACATCTGGAGTTTGAGGATGGTGACCACGTTCTTATACAGGTCTCACCTCGACAAGGATTACGGAGATGTGGCCAAGGGGCAAGTTATCTCCAGGGTTCAGCGGACCTTCTTAGGTCCCCATCTGGGTAGGCGGGGTGGTTTACCGCTTGACCCATTCACCACAGTTGCACCAGGTGCACGATGACTTCCACGTATCTCAACTGAGGAGATACGTCCTCGACCCTGCGCATATCATCGACGATGAGGAGCTGGACGATGGCGATGGGTTGTCTTTCACGGAGGTTCCAGTGGGGATCGAGGATTGACAAGAGTAGATCCTACGAGGACGATCGATTCCTCGGGTGCACTTTCTTTGGCAGTACGGAACCTCCAGGTAAGCACATGGGAGAGGAAGGCTCAGATGCGTGCTCTGTACCGCTTTTGTGACCCTAGTTTGTATTGAAGCTTTACGGGGACGTAAAGACCTAAGGTGGGAGTAATGTAAAGACCCGGAAATTTCAAGGAAATTTTTTTCTTAATTTTCTTTGGAATTTTACAAGAACGCAGTTTCTGACGGCGCCTAATTCCGAGGCCCGGTGTGCCCAGAATTATTTTCCGAAGTTTGGCTCCGGTACGTTCAGTGAACGAGAGAGCGGGAATTTCTATCTTTTGAACCGGTGCTCGGAATTGAAATCTGATTGCACCGATGAACTCACAATGCTGGTAATCGCTTAAGGGAACCTTACCGTAGTTGCGTTTGTGCGGGAGAAGAAGTTAATTTTTTGGGGTTTTATTAAAAAAGTGAATAAAATTGTTAAATCAATTTTATTTCATGTTAAGTTGTTAACTTCTCCCATGGGATGTTGGTGGTGGGCCCACATCCATCCAACATCCCATGTGTGGATATTTGAAAGGGTGGGGCCCACACAAACCCCTCCCCACCTCTTCAAATTCCTTAACTTTCCTAACCCCTCTAAACCCCCCATTTAAGTTTTGATAACTTAACACCTCCTTAATTTTATAACATCTTATGTTAATAACTTAAGTGAGTTAAATATGGGTTTTGAATTTTCAAACTCTTGAAATTCAAAACCTATATTGGGTTAATAAAATAAGTGGGAGGATTATTTTATTTTGGGGTTAGTTGTTCTTGTGGTGGAGACTTGGGAGAGAAAAGGCTAAGTCATCTTCTTCTTCAACATCGACGAAGAACGCGAAGAACACCTCCAACGAAGAACATCTCCACCAAAGAACGCGACGTCTTCTTCCAACGACGTTTCCCCTTCGAACGCACCTCGACGACAACGAAGTCGACGTTCTTTCCCCGCGACGCCCGACCTCCGCGACGCTCGTCTTCCGTGGGTTGTGGACGTGCACCGTATCTGAATCGAGGTAGGGGTTTATTTATTTAATTGTTTGTGAATACAAACTTCGTGATAATCGTGGATTAATACCCTTTTTGTTATTGAATAACGCGAGGGTGTCGGACCGCACAAACACGGCCGACCCTCCTCCATTGTTTTTTGTGATGGTATCTTGAGGATGATACGAGAAAACGTGGTGCCGTCGCACCACAAGATTTATTGCGGAAGATACGTGTGGCACCGTCACGCCGCGCCGTGGAAAGAAATCCAAGAACGCGATGTCGGCGCGTCGCGTCGAAGAAAGTCAAAGGCGCCGCGACCGGAGCGGGGCCGCGGCGGAGGGAAGCGATGCCATTGCATCGCGCCAAACGGCATAGGCAGCGGCCGGTTCTGGGCCGCGGCGGAGCAAGATGACCGGCGGCCGGCACCGGGGCGCCGGTGTCGGTGAAGGAAGGACCGGCCGTCGCCTGTTCTCGGTGGCGAAATCGGCCGGCCAGTGCGGGCCGGCGGGGCAGTGGAGACCGGGGGAATTAATTCCCACGGCAGGGTCTTCAAGCGGCCTCAATTAAGGGGCCGCGATTTCACAAAGGGGGGGGGGGGGCTTTTCCCCCCGCGCGCGGCACCCGAACGACGCGCCGGCCGCACCGCCGGCCCGGCCGGGTCCAGCTGGACCGGGTCGGGTCGACCCGGTTCGGGCTGACCCGGTTCGGGTCGGACCAGGGGGGGTCGGGCCGGGTCGGCCCGGGCCCAGATTCCCAGTTTCGGACCACTTTTGGTCAAATGCCTTTATCTTGGGCTACGAGCCTCCAAACGACTCGCTGTCAGCGGCAACGCGATCCTTGGATCGAGACGGTCGTTTCGGTATACTATACTCAAGGTACATCTTCCTTTTCAGGAGGCTACGTGGTTAAAACTCCATAGTTAAGCGTGCTTGGCCTAGAGTAGTGATCAGGATGGGTGACCTCCTGGGAAGTTTCCCAGGGTGGGTGTGAGACGGAAAAGCCAACAACTTCCAGACCAGGCGTCCGATTGACGCGCCTTCTGTTGCGTTGCGTTCCTATTGACGATACGAAACATTTGGAATCCTCCGCCCGAGTTTTGGATGCAGATGGATAGTGGCCGGGTTGGATCGCACCGAAATCCAACCGGGCCCCTGAAACGGAAAAGCTGATATCTTTCTGACAGAACGTCCGTTTGACGAACCGTCAGCGGCGTTGGTGATCGCGCTGAGAAACGGTACCTATGAGTTTACCCTATGAGAGTTCTGGGTACAGTTGAGATACGGCCGGGTTTGGTTCGCTTACGAAACCAACCGGGCCCCTGGGACGAAAAGGCTAATAACTCACAGACCGGGCGTCTGATTGACGCGCCGTCTGTTGAGTTTAGACCCCTATGACGTGGCGGTCCTTTGAGATACTTCTTCGTGGGACTTTGAGATACTTGGAGTATCGACCTGTAGCTTGTGGAGAGGACCCTCCTAGTGACGAGCGTGCGGAGTACGGAGACCGTGTAGCTGGCTGAGACTCGACGACTGCTGATCGAACGACTCGGTGTGTTACAGAGGTGCGCTTGGTTGTAGCGGCACATGGGAGCACTTGGTTGTAGCGGCAGACCCACAACAGAGGTGCGCTTGGTTGTAGCGGCACATGGGAGCGCTTGGTTGTAGCGGCAGACCCACGACAGAGGTGCGCTTGGTTGTAGCGGCACATGGGAGCGCTTGGTTGTATCAGCTGGCCCAGAGTACTCGATGGGTGGAGTTCTTCAGCAGTCTTAGGTTAGTGAGCAGTACCTCGGAGTCGTGACAGGACCACTGTACACTCCAGAGACGGAGCTATTCAGCAGTTACGGTTTCGATAATGAAAATCCTGGTTGAGCTGCGACTTTTGACATTGTGTTTACCTCATGATTGAGATGGGTCACTTGCTAACTTAGGTATATGTATGGGCATATACCCGGGTAGTGGTTATCCATTGATTTCACAATCCTTGTGTTTCCTCGTGATTGAGATGGGTTACTTGATAACTTAGGTATATGTATGGGCATATACCTAAGTAGAGGTTATGTGTTGAGATCTTCTTTGTGGTTATCCTTGTTGGTTTAGTGAGACCTTGAAGGTCTCGGGGTCCCTACTGAGTATCGTTATACTCACCCCTGCACGGGCAATGCCCGCACCATGTTGTGTTGGTTGCAGACGACGGGCAGTACTGACAGAGGCCGAGTGTTCGTGGACTGGACGGTACCTGGAGGTGGACTATACGACGAGATTGTACATGGAGGAGGACCTCACGATGAGACGGTACCCAGAGGTGGACGTGACGACAAGGCGGTACCCGAAGGTGGACCACTGGGCGGACATACTCAGAGCGGACGGCGGGACCCGAGGAGCAGAGGAGCTATCTGTACCCACCCTTCAGGTGGGATTTCCAGTGGACAGCTCGGCGTAGCAGCTTTACTTTTCAGTTGCTGTTTTCCCTTCGAGTTATACTTTACAGTTGGGCTTGTATTTCGGGCCCCTTTTTACTTTCCTCACTTACTGTTGTACTCAGTTTTTACTTAGTGTTTACTTCTTCCGCTTGTACTCTGTGTGATTGTTTACTTTACAAAGGCAATGCCTTCCCTTTTTACCGGGATTTACGCCTTGGTGCTAGTCGCCAGCCCCTGGCCTATGGAAGGCGGGCATGGGGTAGTCACGACACGGGCCCCAAGGACGGGTCGTGACATCCATAATGACAGAAATAAATTCTAATCCCCCTGGTTTATAGATTTGGAAATAAGGAGGGTGATAATTAGATCATTAAGGGAGAATTTGTAAAATTGTCCAAAAAAATCCATGTGCAGAGTATGCTTGCATGGTTTGACAAACCATGTGTAAACTGTACCCAGTTTCCAAGGAAAATTAGGTTCTCACATTGTTAGTCCATAGGATCATTTTCCCACAATGAAATATGGATCTATCAGAATAATCCTAATCACCATGGTTATGAAAACCATGACACCGTCATGCGTGGTATACTCAAAACCTTGTACCAAGCCAATTTTTCACTAAATATGGGTTTCATGCTCCGAACAATCCCCATACAACCCAATGGCCTTTATTAACACAGTATAAGTCCTTACTAGGTCCAATGTAAATATATATAATGAAATCTAAAATATTAATGCCAAAGGGAAATAAAAGGATCATCCATTTGGCTTTTTTCTAGATATCATCTACTATGGGTCATGAAAGATGATATTACCATGTTGATATTTCATACATGTTATGGAAACTATGAATATATAGTGATTCCTTTTTGTATTTTTAATTCCCTGAAAATATATACATATTTTATGAATAGAGCCTTTAGAGACAAAATCTATCAATGTTTTTCTAGTCTTTATAGATGATATTATTATTTATTGAAAGATAATGGAAGAGACTGAAGACAACCTGAAAATGGTACTGAACACCCTATGGAATGAAAAATTCTATGAGAAGTTTCTAATGTTTCAATTTTGTACACAAAAGGGGTAATTTTTGGGTCACATAATCTCACGAGATGGAATATTAGTGGATCCATAAAATTCAGCCGCCATAGAATAATTGCCTTGACCAACAATAGTGACAATGATCCTTAGTTTTCATGGATTAGATAGATATTATCATTGTTTTGGGAATTATATATCATGAATATAAAATCTTCTAACTATGTTAACATGTAAGGGTGACAGATTCCTATGAATAGATGAAAGTCATGAGTGTTTCAGGAAACTAAATATAAGGATAGTATGTGGACCTATTATTGTGTTACCCTATAATGTAGAATGGTTTTTAATCTATAGTGATTCATACAATAAGGGATTATTATTTTTTCTAATACACAATAACAAGGTTTCAACTTATCCTATGGAAAATATGAATATGCATGAAAAAATTTACCCAACTCAATATTTAGATTTAGAAATATTATTTTTTTCTCTTTATGACATTGTTAAATTGTCTATAGGGAGTAATGTGGGATATATATAATGATCACATAACTATAAAATATATATATATACAAATAGAAAAGAGTTGAACATGTTCTAGATAACATTTCTAGATATTATAATGTATTGTGGTTTCTCAATACATTATTATCCTAATATCATGAACAAGTTGGTATCACATTTAAGTCAAAAGGGACATTATATCATAATCATGATGAGGTTAAAAAATATCAAATATTCAAGTATTTCTAAATTGTGGATCTAGAAATCCTATAGGAAGCAAATAAATTTTATCATTATCAATTGAATTTTAAACCCTCAATCCATGTGATGATTAAAGTGGCTCTGAAGGAAGATATAGAGATGAAAAATAAGGATAGAAATGATCATAATTTTAACCATGATCATGATGGAGTGATATGGTGAAAGAATCGTGTATGTGTTCCTTACATTCCATATTTTTGGAAGGGTCTATTAAATGAAGATCATAGTAATTAATTATCTATTCATCATGGATTTACCATGATTTATACAGTCATGTAGGAACACATGTACTGGGATGGAATGACTAGGTATGTAAGAGCACAATTCACTCTTAATCAGTGTTACAGGATATACAATTTTGAAGTGGTAAGGTTTCAAAATATACCTAATTATATTTTTTATGACAAGAATAAGAGGTTTCCCACAATTGTTTGAAAAATTATTCAAAAAGCACTTGAAATTTAATTATGTTTCAGAACTGCATATCATTGTCATATGGCTGGAATGTCTCGTATAATAACTAAAAAACTAGTGGATATATTGACATATTAATCATTTTATTTCAATGGAAGTTTGGATTAACTAATTCCTTTCACGGAGTTTTCATATAGTAAAAATTTTCACATAATAATTTCAATGGATCATTATGGAGGCCTTTGTGGGAATCAGTGTAGAGATATGAATAACTGGGATGAAGTTGGAGAAAAAAATCTATTGATACATGATACAGTTGAATAAATGGTTGATAAGGTTATAACAATTCAACAACATATCAAGGTTTGTCAAAGTATGCATAAAAATTATGATGATAAATGTCACTATGACTGAGAATATAAATTTTGTGGGAAGGTTTTTTTACGAATATCTCCTTGGTGTAAGGTTAAGAGATTGGGTACTAATGGAAACGAATCCGTTGTATATCTGTCCTAAAGAGATTCATGGTCACATTAGAACAATAACCTATAATTTTGAATATTATCAAAATATCACTCAATTCAATAAGTTGATCCATGTATCTCTACAGAATAAGTATACATGGGACCATTCTCATGTACTAGACATAGAGGTCGTACCATAATATTGATATCTTTCATGTGAGGAACAAAAAAATGAAATTCTGGATCCCAAAAAGAATGTTATATAAAACATTACCTCTCTGATGATTAATGTTTTTTAGACCAATCACTGGTTAGATAAATCTATGTGAGAACTTAGGGATATGATTTGGTTGCAATGTCCTCAATTTTTTGAATCAGAATGATGAATTTCAAGGGTAAAATTCATTTTATGTGGGGTAGAATGTGACACCCTCAGTTTTAGTGAACCATATTTTGAATATTTCATTTTGATTATGGTGTTACATTCTATGATACACTATGTAAAATTTTATTGATAATCTATACCATGTTAACCTTGTGTTACATGAAACACCAACATGACTTGCATTATATGCAACTCTGAGTTTCTATAAAAAACCATTTTATTATATTTTTTAGTTTAAAAAGACAGTTATAACATATCCATTAAACATTTTAATATTAATAGTAATAAATAATTATCAAATATTATTTATAATTGTTTAATGAAAATAAACCATACTCTTAATAAGACAAACACATGTTTTAGTAATGACATTATATTGTTAATTTATTTTTTCTAAAAATAGATTCCTTTTATGTCATTATGTGAACATTAAAAATTTTAATTTTATAAACATTTTTAAATTTAATTTTATATAATAAAAACATTTTTATAACAATGATATAAATATTACATGAAGGATAATTTTTTATTGTACTAAAAATCATCAATTTTAATATATTAGTGAAAAATATTGCATTTTAATTGAAAACATCAATTTAGTCAAATAAATTTATATAGATACATTATATTTTAAATATGATGGAATGTTTAATAAAATATACTTTAAATCAATTAATAAAAATTAAATTATTTTAAACACTTTCTAATTGAAATTTGATATCAAAATTTTTAATTCTTTTAAACATTTATATATAAAAAAATACATTATGACCCATCTGCAAGATTAATTTTAAATTAATTTCTACCTATACTATAATTTGAATAAAAAAAATACACCATATTTGGAATAAAAAAATTGTGATTTATAATAATTTCAACATTATTTTTGACCAAAAATATTAGTACCAGTGAATAAATTTAATTGTAATGATTAAGAGAAAAAATATCATAATATCAGAAAAAATCATAAAAATAACAACCAAAATGACCCGAAAATTTATAAAAACAACCATTTTATATCCATATATAGAAATTATAGAACCCTGGGTCATATTGGGGAAATTATTTGTGATACTTTACATTGGATAATTTTTGGTATCTTTTGCTATTAAATATTTTCAGGAACGCAACTCCACCACCATTATAAAAAAGAACTCACTCCTCCCACATATTCACAACTCTAAATATATTTGGAATTGAAAAAAACCTTTATATCCTCATAAAATACATAAATTCATCATCTAAGACTCAATTTTGGGAGACATCCATCTAAGGTATCTTTTTGTTTCAAACCAAAAGCAGTTACCAATGATGTGATAGATTTTTTACCAAATATATTATGTGTTATTTTTCTTATCCATCCACAAAATATTTATAAAAAATATATATATTACTCTCTATATCCCCAATATAGTAATATTTGTGTATTTTAATGGTTATACCTACATGTTTACAATCTTTAATCTAATGCGTGGCAAATATACAATTCTTGGGAATAGAGAACTATAATTTCACAAAACGATGTTGTAATTTTTTCCTATTCCACCTCTCATGCTATAGAATTATTATGGAGTAAATTTTTTATATGATAGATATTATATTAATGATTTTTTTTGTGAATTATGATGAACACAATATACATAAATGTTATATATGATGTTTATGATTTATTTATTCTGCAATTATTATTATATAACACAAACCTCCGTGCTTTTAATTTTGAATAAATAATATAATTGTGTTAGGGGAAGTGTGGAATATCAGATTCTCAAGGTTATTTGATTCATTTAAACTCTACACATAATGTATGAAATATGGGTTTAGCCAATTTATTTGAAATATATGTGATAATAATTCAAATTAAATTTGTATATATACATATATATATATATATATTTCATTTACTTCATATCATTCAACATGATAATTAAAAGTAAACAACATTCATGCATATGTATGACCTACCCTACCCATGAACCGTGTATTAATAATTTTATTTTTTTCATTCCTATATAATTAAAAGTACATATATATAATTTAAATGCTATTAATTCTTTTTTTACATTCGGGAAATCATTATATTTGGGTGATGGAAAAAATCTAACAAATTAAGAATGATGTGATAAACAATGATGATATTCCATTAGTGGAAGAATAAAATTAAGGTGTTAATAATAGGTGATATAAATAAAAATATGTTATTTAAAATAATAATATGGTTCCTTGGAATATCTATAGTAGACTTATAATTTGTATACATTGTGCTTGAAAGTGTATGATGATATTCAAGACATAAGGTAACTGTATTTGTAGTCTCACTTTTATTTAAATTCAAGTTATGCCTTATTCACCACTCAAATATTTAGTGTTGTGTATAAAGTGTTCATGAATTAATTATATGATTGTTTTCCATAATTTTTTTATCTTTATATAATATTTATTACCAATATTTAATGATGTTATGTTTCAAAAGATACCAAATCAGTACTGTGGTTTTGTCTCCATTTTCTATCATTGATAACAAATCCATGGAATTTCAAAAAAGATGTGTTAAAACATGACTAATTTATATTAAATATGAGATTTTATGGCTATTTTCTAGGTAAATGTTTATAAATTTTTTTATGGTATTCAAATTATCCATTATAAGATTACAAAGTGTTAATACTGAAATCGTTTTGAATACAATTTCAGTATTTATTTATAAGATTTCAAGGTTATTTTCAATGAAAAACGTTTTTGTAAGAGTTTATGTTTTATAAATAATTTTTCATACAATAAAGGATATATTAATAGGAAAACATTTTATATATATTTGAAAATAATTTTCCAACTATGATGAAATCATTTGGTGTTACACATACATTTATGGGGAAAATGATCCTAATGTTCAATTCATAATATTTCTCTGAATGGCTTGGGTTTTTAAAGGTTGATTTTTATGAAACATGTTGATAATTTATTTGAAATATTGTTATGAAACATATTTCTTCTTTATAGGTTATATCATTATGAAATTGAGATCATATCATGGGTTATTAGTTGATATAATGTTTATGAAACCTGTCCCATTTCCACATGTTATGATAGTATTACATGTTTCTGAAACCAATTTCATTTCATGGGTTGTGATATTACTATTCATTATATTGTTCCACATGTATATATGGTTTCATTATGAGATGTGTGTGACCTATATCTCCCTCCAATTCATCAGTTAATGAGTTATATCCTAAGAGATAATGACATGAATCATGTTAATGGGATTGATCCACTATGATGTTTGGGAAATCCTAAAATAGTATGTGAATATGGGGAAACCTGATCCACTATGGGAAGATAGGGAATCCTAATCCACTATGGGTAGATGTTGAAACTTGATCCACTAACGGAAGTCGTGGAAACCCGGTCCATTATAAGGAAATGGCTATGAATGGGGATGGTGGTGTGTCCATCCCTAAAGGTGTAGTCCCCATTAAGTGTCATCATATGTTATGAAAATAATAGTTGACTTATATGGAGTGTTTTTCTATGATAATGTTTATTCCACAAGTTAATCCCTTAATCCATATTTAGTATCTCACAACACATTTTAATTTATACCCTTATGATTCATGTTTTATGAACTCCCAATTTTTTTCAAAGATTCATTTTTATGATTGTTTTTTTATTTTTTATGAATTAACAATTTCATTATCACGTTCATATACCCCTATTTTCATGTTAATGCTTCTATATCTACCTTGTTTACCCTTACCGAGAATACGATCACATCGAATTTTATGATCCCATTCCATAGGTCATAATGATATGTATTATGATGGATGTTTATTGGAAGGGAGATAGTAATGATGAACCTTGTGGGAGATAATGTTTCTCACTTATATACTAGTTTTTTTTGATTCCATGTTTCCAAATAAAATAGAATAATACATTCATTGGGTCTCTATTTGTCTATGTTTTAATGTATTCTATAAAAGTTTTGTAATGTTAACGTATAAAAAGTGAGTGAGTCTATATTACGAATAACCAAATGACAACATGTGAGGAGCTAATACATTCTCAAATACTTTATCATTTGTAGAGGAATAGTTGAAGGCCACATTCTTGGTTGATTCAGAATGAAAAACATTAAACCAATTATAACATAAATTAATTATGGAATTTCTTTTCATCCAAACCATCAATGGTATATCCTTTGGAATATAAATGATGAAAAATTTATTAATTGAATAAACTAATTTTATTTGAAATTTAATGTTGAAACAGAAGTTCTTCATATTTTCATCAAATTTTAGAAATAAATATCATGTTGAGGCCAACTACATATGTGCTTTCTTTTGTTAATGTTAAATAAGAAACATTCCATTTCATATTTTCCTAAAAATGAGAGTTTTTTATTGAGGAAGATAATATATAAAAAATATTAAGAGCCATATGGGTTCATTTAGATCAAGAGATCATTTATGCCTATATAATTAACTTTTTTATGATACCCAAAAATAGTTGGTTTCAAAATAAGAGTATCAACATTCACAAAGATGTTCCCATTATTCTCCAAAATGATATGATGTTTTGGAAAATTTGAAAACACCACACCATTCTATTTGAAATCATAAATTGTCATGTGATTTATTTTATAAATAGAATACTCAATCTCATTAATAGGAATATCATTTTTTTCAAGTTCCCACAATACATGTTAGAATTTATGGACACAAACCACATCAAGAATTAAATGAATTCAATATAGGTGTATTATATTGTTTTAGAAAATTTGGAAATAATATACCAGGGGAATCCATCACTCAATATATATTTGTAATATTCATTGAGAATGACATGTTCCGGATCACCAGATTTAATAAGATTCAATAAAAAATTTCAAAAAACCAAAACATTGATATTCCTTAAATCAATAATAATATGGAACCAATTTAAAATGGTACAATATAATCATTCCATGAAGTGTATTATAGTGTCATTTAAATTGTAGGGTTAGTGTAGATAAAATTCCACATCTTTCATTGTACATTTTAATGACTTTATCTGGACCCACATATGTGGAGAATTCATGAACAAACATTGTTGTGATCATTGAGTTAACAAGTAATATCTTCTGTGTATGTGAAATGATAATCAATTTATATTTAACGAATTTTTTGATGATCATTTTATAGATTATTTACATGTGGAATCTCTCATCCTCCCACTAAACACCAGGATCCAAAGGTAAACAATGATTAAAAATCTCTTCATCCCCCAAAGGAATCTAGTAGTTTTGATATAATTGGAATTTTAAATCCCATATCCAGAAATTAAGAAATATATGTTTTATCTTGTTGAATAACCAAACTCAATTTCGTAGTGAATAAATGTTATTTTTGTTATTTTCATTTTCCTCTTGGATTCATGGAAAAATAAGAGTTTCTTACACATACAATAGATGAAAATATAGAAGTACAATTCATCCCAAAATAACCTTTTTATTAAATTACACATAAGAAATATGATGGATTCATTGACACAAATATTCATCAGAAATGGAAAATATGATGTCTGATATATGGTCTCTTGGTATTACACTATGTTAGAACTAATGTAAACACCACATAAAACTATTTTTTCAGTATTGATAGCATATGACTTATTAGGATCGTATTTATACCCAAGATAATGATATTTAAACCCAATAAATAGGGAGGAAATTGAGAATAATGATATATTTTACAATATAAAAATCATTCGAGATATCATTCATAAGAGAAAATATACCATCATTCAAATTAATCCTCATTACGTTAATTCCTCCAATGGTGGTGTTGAGAAAATTATGATTATTCTATAGAAGGAGGAACCAACTTTGGTTTGGTGTAGTCAAGGACCTAATGAACCTTTCAATTGTCATTTTTGGTAATTTTCATATAATATTTGGGAATGTTTTCAAATAGATATAATATTAATTTATATTTTTATCTATAATTTCCCATGTAAATAAAGAATTACTTTATCTGTATTTATTAATATTTATGAATTTGAGCGTAATTTTAACTTAATATATATTAATTCCCAATAACATACTATCTCCAATGATTTTTCCAGGGTTAACCTCAATCTGTGGGGGCACACTACGTTGTAGCCCCACACTACCACATTACATTGGTGGATGGAATTCGCCGCTTAATCCGGGATGCTTCCTCTTTGATCGATATGATATAATGTGATACTAGTCTCTCCTTCTGTGGATTCATCCTCCAAACTCATTACCTTGTCAGGGTATCCATCAATGATTTGTACATTATTTGTTAAACTCTTCCCTAGTTCTATATCGTAATGGATTCTAGTTAATTACATTACTTCTGTCAGGACATTTCAAGGGGTTATTTGAGGGAAACAGTCATCGATTAGGAGAGTAGTCACATTGGGAATCGATGTTAGTTCTGGGTGCGGGATCACAGGTACATCTAGATATTTCCACTAATGATTGGTATTCTTAGGGTCACTGAAGCCCTGTGAATCCCACATCGAGTACAGAAGACTATATGGCTTAGGCATGTACTAGAGGGTTTCCCTGGTTTCAGATGATTTTCACGATTTATTCCACGAGTTTAACATCCGGAGGAGATATATCATGATGATCATAAAAATTCTGTGAGTGGATCATATCGGTATATCCCAAGGAAGCATCACCTAGGAGACATAATATATGGTGGATCAAAATGACCAATGAAGACATATCTGAGGATGAATGGATCCTAAAAAATGGGACATGATGGTTGTCCATTGGTTGTGATTGAACCTCGTGGAGGTATCCTATGTACCTTGTGTAGAGGAAAGGTTTCAAAACCCATGAATTTCAATGGGATAATCATGTAATATGGGTCTACATGCTGGACGAATCCCCAAATACATTCTGGGGATCAAACATAGATGGAAGACCATCGCAAGAGAGAGACTTGTTAGAATGGTTATACATTGTGTAGGGCTTATTCACAGATAGTTTCAAGGGTTCTTGTAATGCTTTTAACAGGATGTGCTGAGTCAGGTAATAATGAGGATGGATTTGGATGGAGGGTTGAAGGATAGAGTGAGTTAGGATGGAACCGACTTGAATGTGACACTGAATCTAGGCTGGAACCTGAAATAGAATTCGTACTTCACCCTGTTGCATGGAATCAAATTCCACATAGTTCTATTGGGTGATGGGACACATGAGGTGGTGGCCCATGAGGTTGGATAGAAGGATGGAACCCATAGGGATTATAACCTACATGTGGGGGAATGAACATCCTAAAACATAGAGTCCCAAGGTAGAGACTTAGATGGGACATGATGGATGGGATTGAACATTAGGGAGGCTTCCTATATATCCATGTGATAGGAAATAATGCACATACAGCTACATAAATGAGGGCATTGGATTAGGGGGAACACAACAGAAAATGACATGAAAACATACTGGGGGTTACGTGTGGTCAGCAGCCTAGGAGCTAGTCCAACTCCACTAAGGGACAAACATGGGTTATCGGTCACAACAAAGGATACAACATTGATTACCAGTTTTTTTGTTGAATCATATGGAGGCTTTTCCCATAACCTCTCAAAACGATAAGGATCAAAACTGACATAGTTTGATTAGGTATACCAATGTTTGGGCTTGATCCTCAGGGAGGTTTCAAATATTACATGTCTAGGAGATAGTGATCAAAACCCACGTTTTTCGAATGGGATTACCTATGTTTGGGGATAAATCTTAGGGATGCATCCTATATACCTTATCGAGGAGACCTAGATAAAAACACATGTAGTTCGAATAGGTTTACCATTTTTTGTGGTTAGACCTCAGGGATGATTCCTATATACCTTGTATAGGATATAGGGATCAATACCCATATATTTCACATATATACAGTTTATTGACATGAAGGAATAATGGGTCATACAGTTTAACGTCATCAAGGATGAGTTTGAGCCAACATGAAGTTGTCTGGACAGATGGGTGATGGGAATGAACATCAGGGAGGCTTCATACGTACCATGATTGGAAAGGGGTGAATGTATTATTGTCCATGTAGTTTGGTTGGTTGTGGAATGGGTCTTACACACCGAAGGTGGCCCAGGTAGAATTTAATGGATGATTCATACTATGAGTGGATTGTGGTCATGAACGGTGTGGGAAACAAGAGGCCAAAATGTCTTGAAGACCATGGTATACTGTTGTTCCCCCGAAGAATATAGTCTAGCTTACATGTGATTAGAGGCCTATGGAGATGGAGATTGGGACATACTCTAGGACGGAGGCCTGATGGAATAAAATCCCAAAGGGAGAGGGAAGGGGTAATGAAGTTCAATGTGCCCATATCTTTTCTAGACATTGCACACAGAATAATAGTGGAGAAGGAAGGATGCTACATTCTACTATATTGGATAGGGGAATACACAAAGATGGTTTCATTCCCCCGTGGATAGATGTCGTTCTTTGAAAAGAGGATCTCATTTCATGTGAGGAAAGTATCACTATTATGTAGATAAGTGTGTGTGGATGATGTCTAAGGAGGGGCACACCATGAATAATGAATGAGGCTACTCCATTTTTAAACATCATGTGCTGGGGATGATGGTTCTTGGTTGTTTAACATCCTGCAGCTTAGACGATGATGATTCACTCCCCACACCTACGGCTAACACTACCAATTCTCTTTAACCCTTAGTGAAGTGAAGGAACCCATAATGTTTTGTGGAGATAGGGTTGTGGAGTGATCCATTGATGGTATCACATTATAGTGTCTATGAAAATAATCAATAGATGATCGCATGCTTATGCAATGCATAATGAGGAAAATCAACAAAATATGAAGCACTTCCCATGGGACCTTTAAATTACATTGAAAAGGCTTGGTTTTGTATGAAACTAGGGTTAATGAAGCATGAAGCCCCATAGTGTGGGACTTTCCAATCCTTTTGTGGTTGCAATACACTTGAGCATTCATAGAATCGGGGCTCGTAGAGCTCACATGATCATAGAGAACTAAGGATTACGAAGCTCAGTAGCTCATAGAGCTTACAGGCTCTAATAGCTATGGGGCTCACAGAGCTCATGGGCTCAAAGAGATCATGGGATCACAGAATAGTAGGGATCGTAGAGCGGAGGGGATCAAAGAGCCCTGGCGATCCAATATAACTAGAGATCGCATAGGTTACAGGATCACCGAGCACTGGGGCTCACAGATCTTAGTTACTCACATAGCATATGGTCTCAAAGAGAACATGTGATTATGGAGATCCGGAATTTCATTACTTGCCGGCTTGTAGAGCTCAGGTCTGTGCAAATGATAGAGCTTCACAAAGCATTCAGTTACATCTTAAGAATGGTGTACATATATATCTCGAGAGTACCTCAATATGATCTTGTGGTCCATGAAATCCCAATTACCCAAATCGGACTCCTTCTGTTGTGGTGGACCATGGGCCCAAAGAAAAGAATACCTTTATGAAGGGGGATAATTTTGGGTAAAGGAAACGAGGTATCTCAATTATCATGTACCTCAGATGAATCATTATTTTATTGTTCGCAGAGTAGTGGGTGCTTCGTGATTTGAGAGCATAGAAGGTGAAACGTCAGGGCATGGGTTCATTGGAGAGGGTGGAGCTAGGTATTTATAGGCGCTAGGGGTTAATTAAGGCTAGAATATGTTGTGAGAAGCAACTCGTGATCCAAAACGAGAGGGAGATGCAGTCATGTTTCTTGGAATAACAGAGGATTCTATTACACACTCCGTATTGGTCGTAGATAATTCTAGAATTGGTCAATTATGTTCTATCCATAGATTCATCCTTTAGATTCCTCTATGGTTGTGCAGATATAGCCACTACATTATGGTGGGTGTGGATAATTCATCTTCTCTACGGCGGTCGTGGTGCTGGATTGCTTCACGAATCTACTTTGGATGAAACCTTTTTTGGTCCCTTTGGCTAGACTTTCCAGGTGGGAATTGTTTTCTTAAAAAAATCCCCCTAGAATGGTAGATGTTGCGAAAATAGGGTTCATTCTGAAGGAAAAATTCACAAATTCATGCTATTCACGAAGTGGAGTTGTGATGATGGCATGAAAATCAAGGGTTTGGAAATCATCGGATCACACCACAAAGAGTTCCATGCCGAGCACCACATCTTGATGTGCCTCAATTCCTCGGGGTATTCACCTATGAATAAAAGGTGATGACCCCTCCTTTTTACACATTCTTCTTATCACCATGCCTATGCTCTTGATTTACGATGCTATGAATGCTTTATGGTATCACATTGATAACTAGATTCCAAGGACTGGTGTTTCATGATTTTAATCAGAATATACATTGCACATCAATCATAGTCTACATTGCGACATTCATTGAGTACATCAACTCTGATACCAAGTGCTTCGTGAGCCTTAAACTCTATAAGTTGACTTTCCTCCTGATATTTTTGGTTGAGCATTGTGGTCGAGCATCGTGATCGAGCTTTGTGATCGATCATCATGATCAGTGAAGAATATATCAAATATATTTGAACGATATGGCCATGTAAGAAGACTCTCGTTGGGTCCCTTCAGATTATGCTTGGCTAGGGGAAATGATGAACAATCTAGGGATTGGAGAGTGTCTCAGAAGCCACTTAGATAAAAAATCCCTGACTGAGCTTCTGCAAAAGAGGCAAGAAAAATACCTACTTTGTAAAAGGATTCCATTGTATAGATTAGGCCTTAGGGATTATGTTCACATCCATGAAGAAAGTATCGATGAACCCACAAAGTAGTTAATGAGCATGTCATGTTTGTATTAGTGGACCAAAAATGCTTCTGGGAATACGTGGGAGGATCACACACCCATAAATGATTATTGTTGGTACAATCACATTAAAAAGATTTATTGGATGATGTAGCAACATAAAGTATCTACCCCAAAAAACAATACCATTCTGATGTAAGATTTTTGAAACGTGGGGAAGTGGTGGACCGATGAGTGGGATCTGTGACGGGGATAAATTTTTTCGAATGATCGGGCCTGGGGCTAATGGGTCTTCCCATCGTTTGAATATTTTGTAGAGAATTTTAATTGAGTTTTCCTATATAAAGTATGAGGGATTCCTAATTTCATATTAATTAGCCAAAAAGTACCTTTCCCATGTTGCTGAGTAGATGTTAATCAATGACCAACACTTTCCACCTTCACTACATGGATGTTGGAATTATCCATTGGGATCTAAACTATATTTCCAAAATCTCAATTATTGGGAAGATTCGTGATGAATTTCTCATGGTGGGAAATGTATTATAGGATATAGAGAAGGTGTATTAGTTTGAAATGGTGCGGATGGACCTGGTGTCGGGCGGGGACATGCATTGGGTGTGAGATGTCAACATCATGTGGTGTTTTCAGAATTTTATAACTTTCCCCCAAAGGTATGATACTAAAGGGGAGGTGGCACTCAGGAATCTTCCCACAAGTCCTCCAACCGGACCAATGAGAAAACCCACCGCAACAAAGGTAATTCCTATTAGAACATCTTGGATGACGACCAATGGATACATTGTGGTGTATAGTGTCATGACCGAGAAGAAAAGTGTGGTTAGAATGACAGGGTAAATTTCTATGCTCATATGTGGCTAGATGTTGCCATTCCAGGATTCAATCATAGGCATGTGACCACATAAATTAATCATGGATTCCATTCTAAGGATGGTGTAGCATGTCAACCTTGGAATACAATTCCAGGAAACGCTGTACATGGTGACACGAAACATTAGTGAAGAGAAAATGCTGATGCGGGTGTGCGGACCACTCCACCTACTATATAGATGGATAGTGGCACAAATTAGTGTATACTAGTATCAAAACCATATCTCCCCTCCCAAGTCAAACATCTGACTGGCCATTTTGAATTTAGTTTGGAGCATTCCAGACAATCTAACTTTGTTGGTCGCAATTATTAAGGTTTTAATGGCAGTTGAAATCAACATCCACCCATTCCAGCTTCCCATGGGAGTATTCACTAATGAAGGATTGGGATGTGAGGAACATCAGTCCTATCTCCAGTCATTTTGGCTAGAGTTTTGGATTCATTGGTAGGTAGTGAGCCCATCTACTAACCATATACCATACCCTCATTCGCGACACAATTTTAGTGCATGTAGAGACAGACCTTGTGGCGAAAAAAGGGAGACTCCCTAATCTAAATGTTGAGGTTGGAATGAAGAAAAAACCCACTTCACAAGCCAATATGATGTGAATCATATTGGTGGGGAATTGACAAGGTCGGTGAATTCAGGGCCAACACTGAGTGACGGGAAGGAAACAACAATGGACATGACGACCCCATATGAACAAAGTCATGGGGGAATAAGGAAAACCAGAGTGTTCCATAGGCTACCCATCCAGGCCCTTAGGAAGCAACAAGTATATATTGATATTTCATTGGATGATATATATCCCATGGATTGAGACACCTGGGAGAACAATAGGAAAATTAAAAACTTTTTGAATATGTGGGATCACATCAAATGCAATTGTATTGATTTATCAGAGATCCTCCATTAAAAGGACAGATATTCAGTATCTCAAGAAGAAAAAAAACAATATGTTGCTAATCTGGTGGACTATGTGAATTCTAGGGGCACTCTATATCCAATGATGGACTAAGTGAAAGTATTTCATAATAAAATAGTCCCAGAGATGCTGTTTTATAATGAGTTGAGGGAGTACTACCACTTAAATGAAGATTCAGAAGATTCACCTTGGGGAGGATGATAGAAGAGGAAGACCTATAGAGGATGGTGAAGTAAGAATATCAGAGATGTAAAAGATCATAGAGGATATTGAGGTAATGTCCAAAATGTCCTGCTATGATACATTCCATGCTACCTAATTTTTTTTCTTTTCCTAACACTTGTTTGGTGCATGTTGGACTCTTAAAAAAACATGTTACCGCATGAAATTGAATGTAATTCAAGGATTTTAAACTAGGAAAACAGTGATTACAGAGTCCAGAGGGGGTGAAACACCATGGGTGATTCTCCTGAAGTCTTCATAATTCATAAAAATATATAGGCGCCATGTTCTGGAATCCCAATTGTATTAACTTAATAACAAGATCCATTTTTAACCTTTGTATGTCTTCTTATTAATGGAATCCATAAATGTTGTATATTGAATACAACCAACTAACATTTTTCTATTCATATACTAATAGTTCTACAAATGGTGGGGGATGCACTGTTGATGATGTTCGGGGATGTTGTTGCACCTTTCTCTAGGGGTATATGGATCGTCATGGAACCCTATCACTATGCTGACAGGACCAAAATGATCATGATTAGTTATAAGACCATCAGTTTCTCAAAACCTAGTATCATTGAAGTGGAATCCAGTTATGAGGATTAGCATGATGATGTGGAACCCAACCTCACAGATGAATGTACAGAGGAATACCTAATTGCATAATTCCTTGTGTTGTTTCTAGATTATGAAGTTGGTGATCATGAGGACGAAGATGAGACTACTTCTGATGAAGAGAATATCAAATTCTTCCTTCACCGATGGTGGAAATTGATTAAGTGCTTCAATTATAACACTCCATTATCAGAGTGTGTTAGCCAGATTTGAAGACTTTTCTCCAGTATTCACAAACTGTGCACTGGGGGATTTCATCCCTGACGTACTCACATGCTCAATCAATATTACCTCGCATAGAGGGTGCAAGAGAATGCAAATATCCTAAGTGTGGGATGGAAGCATAGGAATTTAGTCACCATCAAAAGGCTTCAGGAGGACGAACAGGCTATCGGGCGCCTGTGGACACAACTAGATGAGGGGTCCTATTTCATCGACAGCCAAATTGAGCCAATAATATTACTGCCAGACTAGGTAGCCAATGGAATGGAAAGACTTGGGAAAGAGACCCATTAAACAATCTAAATATAAGATAACAAGGATCTCTCCCTCAATATGGATGATAAACTATACCCCACAACAATGGGTGGTGGATCTGGAAAGTCACGACCCATCCTCAGGGCTCGTGCCGTGACTACCCCAAACCCGCCTTCCATAGGCCAGGGGCTGGCGACTAGCACCAAAGGCGTAAATATCGGTATCTGGGAATGTATTGAATTTATAAAAAATAAACACATCCAACCATAGTACAAGAGAAATAAATAAACTAAGTACAAAAGAAAGTGATGAAAATTAAATGGGCCAGAATACAAACCCAACTGAGAAGTACAGCTACAACTGAACGAAAGTACCACAGAAAAGACAAACAGCTAGAAGATGGAAGCAGCTCCTAGGTCGTCCACCTCGGATCCTACCTGATGGGTAGGTACAGATATCCTCCTCAGAGATCTCGCCCGCCAATCTCTTCCGAGTACCGTCTCCTCGTGAAGTCCACCTCCGGGTACTGACTCGTCGTGAGGTCCACCTCCGGGTACTGACTCGTCATGAGGTCCACCTATGGGTACCGTCTAGTCCTCGTACACTCGATCTCAGCCAGCGCTTTCCGTTGTCTGCATCCAACACAATGAGGTGCGGACATAGCCCGTGTAGGGGTGAGTATACGATACTTAGTAGGGACCCCGAGACCCTCAAGGTCTCACTAAATCCAACAAGGATAATCAAAAAGATAGATCTCAACAAACAACCCTTATATAGGTATAAGCCCATACTAATACCTAAGTTATCAAGTAACCTATCTCAGCCACGAAGTATCACATAGATATGAAGTAGACGGATAACCATTACTTAGGTATATTCCCATACATATACGTAAATTATCAAGTAACCCATCTCATCAATGAGGAAAACACAAAAGTCATTGACTCAGCTCAAACCGCGATTTTCATTAATTATATCAAAACCACAACTGCTAAAGAGCTCCTCTTATGACGAGTACAGTGATCCTGTAATGACTCTGAGGCGCTGCTCACTAACTTTAGACTGCTGAGGTACTCCTCCTATAGAGTACCGAGGGTCTTCCACCTCACAAAGTAGTGCTCCCCGCCATGGGTCTGCCACCTCACACAGTATTGCTCCCCCTCATAGCCTATAGAGGTACTCCTCCTGTCGAGTACCTTGGATCTACCACCCTAACATAGTAGTTCTCCCCACCATGGGTCTGCCACCCAAACACAGTAGTGCTCCCCACGGGGCTATACAAGTCACTCCGACTCGAATCGGACAAGCAGTCATCAGGTCTTACCCGGATACATGGTCTTCGTACTCCGTATGCTCGTCTCCGAGAGGATCCACTCCATGAGCCACTGGTCGACACTCCAAGTGTCTCAAAGTCCCACGAAGAATTATCAAAAAGATCCATCACATCACAGGGATCCCAATGCAACAGACGATGCATCAATCGGACCCCCGGTCGGAGAGTTATCAGTCGTTTCGTCCCGGGGCCTGGTTGGTTTCGTGTATGAACCAACACGAACATATCTCAACTGTTCCCCAAACTCTCATTGGGTATACTCAACGGAACTGTTTCTCAATGTGAAAACCAACGCCACTGACGGTTCGTCAAAAGGATGTTCGGTCTGAGAGTTAGAAGCATTTCCGTTCCAGGGCCCTAGTTGGATTCCTGGTACAATCCAACCCGGCCTTACTCAAACTGCGTCGAAACCTCAGGTGAAGTATGCCAAAAGAACCATCTCATCAATAAGAATCCAACATAGTCGACGACACATCGATCTAACATCATGTAATTAAGTTATAAGTGTTTCCGCTCCGAGGGCCCGGTTGGTTTTGGGTTCGAACCAACCCGGTCATACTTCAAATTACATCGGTTAACCAAACCTTTCACACTATTGTGATCCATATGAAAAAAACACAAGAGATGGTCTACCCATTGTTCCAAAACGGATAGCCGGTGAAAATGTTGCATTTCCCCACAACACGTGCAAACCGGGCCTCGTGGGCCCCATGCCTTGACCACGACATAAATATCCAAAACTTGTATTGAAACATTTTTCTTAATTTTAGGGTCGCAACGTCACCAACGGTTTGTCATTTCGACACTGTATGAGAGAGATATGTCAGATACAAGAACCCGTAATAATAATAATAAAATTATTACTCGGTGTTTCGTTGACCCGAGCCATGAACCAAAATTTAGTATCCAACATTAGACTTTAATCGACTGTATTAATGATGGGATTACGTCGCCACTGATAGCAAACCAATTGGACGTCGCACGCATGAGTTATAAAGGGTAGAAAATTTAATAATATTATTAAATCTATTATTTTCCTAGCGCATCGGGTACTTGTTCAAAAACCTTCCAATTTTGGACCCATATATTCCGTCTCAATGACAAGGGCACACTGCCACTGACGGTTCGAGAAACCGAGGTCGCAAGAAGAAGATACCATCAAAATACGGTTTTCCCAACAAAAATAATAATAACATTATTATATTATTATTATTTTTAATTTAATTTAATTCCATAAATCTTACACCCCAAATCCACACACCACAAAAAAACCACCTCCCTTCATTGCCTCTAATCCAATCACTCCCCCCCTCTTTGATTACCCATTTTATTTATTTCATTTATTATTTATCAACTTTTGATATCTCATCCTCTCTCTAATATGCATCTCCTCCCACGAAAATAGCGACTCCAACATGCTGCACTGACGGATTCCGCCTCAGCCTGCTAACCTTGCTCCACCGGACCACCCTAATCGCGCCACGAGATCCTTCCACACTCCATTCCATCTTCGATTTAACTCAGAAAAAAATATACGAACACATATCCATGATCCTCGGTTTGAGATCATTGCGTTTGTACGTCACGTTCAGGGAAACATTGAGTTTCCAGCGCACATAATTATTTCGGAATGAAGAACACGCGAAGAATGCACAGAAAATGAATAAAGAATGATCACAGTCAATGTGCGTGTCGATAGCCGTGTTAGTTTGACCATCGTTTTTGAGAATAAAGAACATGGGGAATTGGAAATTAAATATTTATCATGCTTTAAGAATTTCAAATTCAAGATAAACAAGAATAAAATTAATTCAATCAATTTATTATCGATCCACAAATTAATTTATTTAATTTGGGTTCATCATGAGAAATTTAAATAGGGGTAAGGAATCCACTAGATAAATCCTACAAATAAACGCTCAAGCCCAAGGGTAATATCCACATAAATGAGAAATTTACAATATTACCCTACCTCATCATTTGATTTCAAACATCGGGCATCACAGAGATCGGTCGACGATTCTGTGGATGTCGGGGTGCATCTAAGGAGGAATCAGTGTTGGCGACTTCATGTTATTCGAATCTCAGAGCATTCTTCGTCGAGGAAGAAAACTGTTCTTCATTGAAGAGAGGAACACCTTTCTCTCCTTCTCAAGAACTCTCTCCCAACTCTTCTTAACACAATGAAAGTCCCAAAATATAATAATAGACTCTGAATATTTTTTTATTAACCCATGTAATTAAAAAATCAAACCACTTTAATTGAATAATGTGTTGGCATAATTAAAGGGAGTAGGGAATGTGAAGGGTTCTCTTAATTAGGGGGGAAGTTGGCACATTTAAATGCATGGGAGTTTAATGGGGGGTTTAGGGAAGGTTAAGGGAGATGAGAGGTTGGGGTTTGTGTGGTCCCCCATCTCAAACATCCTCACTTGGGAAGCTAGGTGGTTATGGGTCCCACCCTTAACCCCCTTTGTAGGATATAATTTCCTCAGATACAAATAAATTTGTACACACCAATTTTATTTATTCCATGCTAAATCCCCAATTATTAAATATCATCCCTCTTAAAACGCAACTGCGGTAAAGGGTCCCTTAAGCAATTACCAGTGTTGTGAGTTCATCGATGCCCTCAGATTTCAATTCTGAGCACTGGTTCAAATGATAGAAAATCCCACATGTACGTTTACTGAACGTACCTGAAAAAAAGTTCAGAGAATTATTATCAGTCACCCTCGACCCGCGTCTGTCGAGGTTAGGCTCTGCCTAAGTAGAACATGCCCCAATGAACCCATTGATACTTTAGGATTTTCAATCTGAGTTACCATTTAGATGTTATGAATTTTACAATAAAATAATTGTCACTTAATTATTTTATCTGCGGCCAAAAACTAACATTTTCTGGTGTCCTGTGCTGGCCAAAGTTAGTATCTTCTTAAATAAATCACTCCCTCTCGAGTTCAACGGTGGTCTCGTATTTTTAATATGAGCTACCATTTGTGAGTTATATGAATTGGAAAAATAAAATAATTTATTTTATTATTTTATTATTTTATTTATGGTTATGCCATTTTTGGAACTTCTCACGGGTGGCCCGCGCCGACTAAACATAAGTCGCTCCTAGGTTAAAACTGCCATTATAAGCACAAAGGAGCCCTCAGATTTATGATCCGAGCAACTGTTTAAGAGTTATTACACTTTTTCTGTAAAATTGCTTATCTGGGTAAATTTAAGCTTAACAAAACTTCAGAAAATTATTCCGGGCACACCGGGCCTCAGAATCAGGTTCCGTCAGAAACTGTGCACTCATAAAATTCCACTGAATTTATGAAAAAAAAATCCTTGAAATTTACGGGTCTTTAAATTTCCCCCAGCTCAGGGATTTAAGTCCCTGTAATGTCACAACACACGTTAGGGAAACAAATCAGGGTACTGAGTATGCATTTGAGCATCCCACTCCCATGCGCTCTCCTAGATGTTCTCATTCTACCTGGGGTTTCCTTTTCGCCGATCAAGGAAAAAAACCCATCTAAACGTTGTAGATAAACCACAACCTTTTTTACTAATTCAACCAATCTGTGTATGAACTGTGGTTGGCCAGTCCATACCCAAACTAACGTCGTAAGGCCTTGACGCTGCCACCAAGAGGTTCCAACCGAAAATCTCGCCTCAAGGGTCAGATCCCAACATTGGCATAAGCGTGATTATTGACTCTCCTCCCATAGGTATCTCTAGGCTTGAGGGTCAATTCAACGGCTTAACTAGAAACTATAGGTGTGATACTAGATTCGTGGAAAGAAGGGATAATTCGTATCAATATCTATTGTTACAATAGCTAGTAGTAGACACATTCTGTACTTCAAATCATTTCTAGTTCCCTTGGGTCGCACTCCTTGACTGTAAGAAGCTACTCTCTTCCCCTTACCTCCAAATCTCTGAGCATGGAGGGGAATACAATGGCGGGTGGTTGTAACATGTCGATATGTACACCACCACATGCTACTCTCTTAGATCTGCTTCTACGTCTTTTGCTGTGCAGATTCATCTGTCCTTTAAGCACTCCTCGCTCTGAGGTCTGAGCTCTAAAGTACTGATCGTATCGTATTCATCAAGTACCATGAACGATTGGTTCGCCTCAATGACTACTCAGCTACGGACCTGTCATCCTTCTGAAGCTATGTAAGCTCTAGAAAACTCTCAGCCACCTCCTCAAGACAATCCTCAGCTGCCTGTGAGTCGGGCTCTCCATGGAACCTTAGGGGTATCTAATGGTGTAACACATGTAAGGCATTAATCCTCAATGTGTCATCTACAGGTACCACCGGTTTGAAACTGTTGACCAACAGGTAGTGATATAAATGGCACACTACCCGAAAGTACTATCTTAGGCATCAGTCCACATACAAAAGCCTCATTACTATGTGGACCAACCTCATGGTCACTCACTAGGAAACACCAGTAGCTAAGATCACCTTATGCTCTACTAGTGTCTAAACTAGGTGTAGAACTCTATAAATCGCCTCCATCTAGTCCAATGCTGCATGGGAATATGTCTCTCCTCGTAACATCAGAAACCTCTGCTGCTGGAACTCGTGCGACATTCTGTATCAGCATACAATATCTACTAGTATGGATGGTGGCTTCTACTACCTAACGGGTGGTGGTGCTGCTGGTACACCACCCAAAGGTGTGAACATAGAAAGAGGGCCCTCCACCGAAGCCTCATCTCTCGGTGAGACATCATCTGGTACTGTCATGAAAATCCAACTGACTGTCTGTGAGGTGACATCCTGAACAGATGTGACATGGTCAAACGATTTAAACCTGGTGAGCTGACCTAGTTTGAGCAGACTTAAAGAAAACATGTGAAATGACACATGCAATCAGTGTTTTTGTGTACTGAGTCGGAAATCAGAATTCAGCGTCCTGGTGTATGGATACGTCGGTCGTCACACTAACAATGGACTTCTTGAACTGAAAAACCATACTTAGTACAATTAACACTATTGCTTCACAGAAAAGAAACATCTGAGTTATAAGTTCTATGGTAGAACCGACTCCATTGATACTAATGTTTCACAACCCATCACTGGGGCCCGTGTCGTGACTACCCCAAGCCCGCCTTCCATAGGCCTGGGGCTGGTGACTATCACCAATGACGTAAATCTTGGTATCTAGGAAAGCATTGACATAATAAAACATAAACACATCCAACCAGAGTACAAGAGAAAGTAATACACTAAGTACAAAAGAAAGTGCCGAAAAGTAAATGGGACAGAATACAAACCCAACTGAGAAGTACAACTATAATTTAACGAAAGTACCACAGAAATGACAAACAACTGGAAGATGAAAGTAGCTCTTGGGTCGTCCACCTCGGATCCATCCTAATGTGTAGGTACAAATAGCCTCCTCAAAGATCTCATCCGCCAAACTCCTCTGACTACTTTCTTATCGTGAAGTCCACCTCTGGGTACTAACTCCTCGTGAGGTCCACCACCGGGTACTGACTCATCTTGAGGTCCACCTCTAGGTACCGTCCAGTCCTCATACACTCAATCTCAATCAGAAATCTTCGTCGTCTACATCCAACACAATGAGCTGCGGGCATATCCTGGGCAGGGGTGAGTATACGATACTCAATAGGGACCCTGAGACCCTCATGTTCTAACTAAATCTATCAAGGATAATCATAAAGAATGTTCTCAACATACAACCCTTACTTAGGTATAATCCCATACTTATACCTAAGTTATTATGTAACCCATCTCAGCCACGATGTATCACACAGATATGATATCAGTGGATAAACACTACATAGGTATATGCCCATACATATACGTAAGTTATCAAGTAACCCATCTCAACAATGAGGAAAACAAAAAGTCATTGACTCAGATCAAACCAGGATTTTCATTAATGACATCGAAACTACAACTGCTGAAGAGCTCCTTCTCTGATGAGTACAGTGATCCTGACACGACTCTGAGGTGCTACTCAATAACCTTAGACTACTGAGGCACTCCTCCTGCTGAGTACCACAGGTCTGCCACCTCACAAAGTAGTGCTCCCTTCCATGGGTCTCCCACCTCACACAATAGTGCTCCCCCTCATAGCCTACAGAGGTACTCCTCCTGTCGAGTACCGTGGGTCTACCACCCAGACACAGTAGACCTCCCCACCATGGGTCTTCCACCCAAACACAGTAGTTCTCCCCACTGGGCTATACAATTCACTCCCACTCGAATCGGACAAGCAGTCATTAGGTCTCATCCAGGTACATGGTCTCCGTACTCCATATGCTCGTCTACGGGAGGATCTTATCCACAAGCCACTTTTCAACACTCCAAGTGTCTCGAAGAACCAAGAAGAAGTATAAAAAAGATCCATGATGTCACAGGGATCCCAACGCAATAGACAGTGCGTCAATTGAATGTCCGGTTGGAGAGTTATTAGCCTTTTCATCCCAGGGCTCGATTGGTTTCGTGTACGAACCAACCCGACAGTATATCAACTGTACACCGAACTCTCATATAGTATACTCAACGGAACTGTTTCCCTACGTGAAAACCAACGCCGTTGATGGTTCGTCAAACGGATGTCCAGTCTAAGAGTTATAAGCATTTCCGTTCCAGGGGCCCGGTTGGATTTCGGGTAAAATCCAACCTAGCCTTACTCCAACTACGTCCAAACTCAGGTGAATTATGCCAAAAGAACCGTCTCATCAAGAGGAATCCAACAATGTCGAGAACACGTCAATCAGACATCCATTCTGTTAGTTATAAGTGTTTCCTCTTCGAGGGCCCGGTTGGTTTTGGGTTCAAACCAACCCGGTCGTACTTCAAATGACACCAGTTAACCAAACCGTTCACACCTTTGCGATCCATATGAAAAAAATACGATAAGGACTAGCCATTGGTCCAAAACGGATACACGGTGAAATGATTGCATTTCCCCGCAACACACACAAACTGGGCCTCGTGGGGCCCACAACTCGACCTCGACTTAAATATCCAAAAGTTGTCTTGAAACATTTTTCTTAAATTTAGTGTCGCAACATCATAGACGGTTTTTTATTCCGACATCGTATGAGAGAGATATGTCAGATACAAGATCCTGTAATAATAATAATAATATTATTATTCGGTGTTTTGTGGACCCAAGCCGTGAACCCTAATTTAGTATCCAACATTAGAATTTAATCGACTATATTAATGACAAGATTACATCGCCATTGATGGCAAGCCAATCAGACCTCACACAAATGAGTTATTGCGGGTCAAAGATTTTATAATAATATTAAATCTATTATTTTCCGAGCGCTTCAGGTACCTGATCCCAAAACCCGAAAAAAGATATCCAATATAGGAATCATAAATTCCGTCTTGAAGTAACGGGAACTCTTCCACTGACGGTTTGTGAAACTGAGGTCGCACGAAGGAGATAAGGTCAAAATATGGTTTTCACAACAAAGATAATAAAAACATTATTATATTATTATTATTTTTAATTGAATTTAATTCCTTAAAACTCACACCCCAAATCCACACACCATAAAAAACCGCCTAGCTTCTTTTCCTCCATGCCAATCACGCTCCCCCCCTCTATGATTACCCCTTTTATTTATTTCATTTATTATTTATCAATTTTTGATATCTCATCCTCATTCCAATTAGAATCTCCTTCCACGAAAATAAGGACACCAACAAGCTGCACCGACAGATTCCACCTAGGCCTGCCAACCTTGCTCTGCCACACCACCCTACTCGTGCCACGAGATCCTTCCACACTCCATTACAACTTCGATTTAACTCGGAAAAAAATATACGAACACATATCCATGATCCTTAGGTCGAGATCTTCATGTCTGTATGTCGTGTTCTGGGAAACATTGAGTTTCCAGCGCACGTAATTATTTGGGAATGAAAAACACGTGAATAATGCACAGACAATGAATAAGGAAAGATCATGATCAATGTGCGTGTCGATAGCCATGTTAGTTTGGCCATCGTTTTTGAGAATCAAGAACATGGGGAATTGGAAATTAAATATTTATCATGCTTCAAGAATTTCAATTTCAAGATAAAAAAGAAGAAAATTAATTCAATAAATTGTTTATCGATCCACAAATTAACTTATTTAATTCATGTTCATCATGAGAAAATTAAACCGGGGTAAGGAATCCACAAGATAAATCCAAAAAATAAACTCTCAAGCCCGAGGGTAAAATCCACATAAATAAGAAATATACAATATTCCCCTAACTCATAAATTGATGTCAAACATCAAGTGTTGCGGAGATTGGTCAAAAATTCTGTGGATTTCGGGGTGCGTCCGAGGAGGAATCAACATTGGCGACTTCACGTTCTTCAAATCACATAGCGTTCATCATCGAGGAAGAAAACCCTTCTTCCTTGAACTGAGGAACACCTTTCTATCCTTCTCAAAAACTCTCTCCCAACTCTTCTTAACAAAATGAAAGTACCAAAATAAAATAATATACTATGGCTATTATTTTATTAACCCATGTAATTCAAAAATCAGACCACTTTAATTGAATAAAGTGTGGGAATAATTAAATGGAGTGGGGATTGTAAAGGGTTCTCTTAATATGGGG
Source organism: Viscum album (assembly GCA_963277665.1). Lineage (NCBI taxonomy): Eukaryota > Viridiplantae > Streptophyta > Magnoliopsida > Santalales > Viscaceae > Viscum > Viscum album. The sequence continues at coordinate 194,003,454 of OY728121.1, read as the reverse complement.
GGAAGTTGGAACATTTAAATGCAAGGGATTTTAATTGGTGGTTTAGGGATGGAAAAGGGAGATGAGAGGTTGGGGTTCGTGTGGGCCCCACATCTCAAACATCCTCACTTGGGAAGTTAGGTGGTTACGGGTCCCACCATTAACCCCCTTTGTAGGATATAACTACCTCAGATACAATTAAAATTGTACACACCAATTTTATTTATTTCAAGCTAAATCCCCAATTATTAAATCTCAACCCGCTTAAAACACTACTGCGTTAAAGGTTCCCTTAAGTAATTATCGGCGCTACAAGTTCATCGGTGACCTCAGATTTCAATTCCGAGCATCGTTTGAAAAGATAGAAAAACCCACATGTAGTTTTACTAAACATACCCAAAAAAAAGTTTGTTAAATTATTATCAGTCACCCTGGACCTGCATCGGTCGAGGTTAGGCTCTGCCTACGTAGAACACGCCCCAAAGAACCCATTGATTCTTTCGGATTTTCAATCTGAGTTACCATTTAGAATTTATGAATTTTACAATAAAATAATTGTCAATTAATTATTTTATTTGCATCCACAAACTAACTTTTTCTAGTGGCCCACACCGGCCAAAGTTAGTATATGCTTAAATAAATCATGCCCTCACAAGTTCAGCAGTGGTCTTAGATTTTTAATCCGAACTACCGTTTTTGAGTTATAAGAATTTGAAAAATAAAATAATTTATTTAATTATTTTATATATGGTTATTACATTTTTTGGAATTTCTCACTAGAGGCCCGCACTGACTAAACTTAAGTTGCACCTAAGGAAAACCCGCCATCCTGAGCACAACAGTTCCCTCAGATTTCTGACCTGAGGAACCGTTTAAAATTTATTACCCTTTTTCAGTAAAACATCTTACGCTTGTTATTTTAATCTTAACAAAACTTCAAAAAATTATTATGGGCACACCGGGCCTTGGAATCAGGTGTCGTCAAAAACTGCGGACTCGTAAAATTCCAAAGAATTTTAGAAAAAATATTCCCTTGAAATTTAGGGGTCTTTACATGGAATGCTCTATTCAGGTGGTTAATCTATATGTTAGTTGGGCTAATCCATGGATGATACAAGAGAGACGAACTCAAAAACACATTTTCATTCTTATTTGTTTAATTTTTTTACGTTCATGATTAGTTTGTTTCTTGTTTGTTTATTTTACAGCAACTCAATCAAAACTGTGATGTAACCATTACTCAATCCCAATGCTCACGTGGGTCATACTTGGTTTGAGAAATAGAGGAAAAATATGTAAATATTCACTTTTCTTATGAGAGAACCATCTAATATTAAAAAACATGGGGTTTGGATGACCGCATAGTGTTATTGAAATGATATTGGGGCCTTGACGGTGGAAAAAAAGTCCTCAAAATAGTCAAATTGTTGCTTTCCCATTGTGGTCTTCTGTATGAGTAGGAAAACATCAAGGCCACTGGAATCAATACAAAGAGAGGGAAGTGGAATGTGTAAATCATGATACAAAAAAACCATAAAATTGTCAGGGTGGTGTTACCATGAAGAACACATGTCGACCATGTTCAACACACAATATTCATATTGTGTTAGCCAGAAATGGGGACCATAAATGACACCGACCACTAACCATGTTCAAAACATGGGACAAAAATCAAAGTGTCATTCATGGTCTTCTAGAACATTCTACCAAGATAGTAGGTGATCCATAGGCCAAGTAGCCATACATTTAGCAGGTTCCATTAAACATGTATGAGGATGAGGATCCAAATAAAGTGCACGCAAAGTGTGAAGGGTGGTGTGATGAGTTATTTGAATGGATTCCAACATTCATGAAATTATGCCACCAAGATGAAAAAACATTAGGTGAGTGCATCGTTCTGATCAGGGATCATTCTCATATATACAAAGGTTCTCATTAGTGAGAACCTAATGTCGACCACAGTTTTACGTCATTCAAATTAGGATGATAGACAGTTATTTTAATGTCGTACTGTGAGTACGATGCACAAAATAGTATAAAATCATATCAAATAAAAATTATACACAGTTTTATGTTCATACTACCTAGACCGATGCTAATAATTTTATGATATGTTGAATGGATGTAGACTCCTAGTTTATATTCATAGTGTTTGGACTGTGAAAGGGGAAACAAACTCAAAAATTTAATTGTCGTGGGGATTGGCCCGAGGCTAAATTCTTATGTGTCACTACGTATCCATATGTAAAATAACCATGAAAAACATAGTTTTTATGTACATAGCAGTTAGAGAACAATGTATAGGAGGGATATCCTCTCTAGAGAGGAAGTTGAAGCTTCCCATAATTATCATGGGGCATCCTAAACCTGCTTAGGGTTGTGCTACAGTCTAGGGTCTTGAATTGATGACATGGTTTCCATAACAGAAAATTTGTGGTGTCGTACATATCCCGACATAAATGAAGACAAAATAAGTCTGCACCTCACCTATTATTCCCAATTTGACACTTTAGACCATATAACAGAAGAGGACTAACATGGGGCTGTACCCGAGGGAAAGTGCTCCAGTGTTCCTACATATCCAATGACGATTTGAATCAATCCATACATAGTTCTGAATGACCCATGAAGTTTAATGTCATATGGTAGGATGGAGTGTGAAATGGGAAACCACAAGGGGGGTAATGTAGTGTTCCCATTGCAAACCCGACATGAATGAAGATATAATATGTCTGAGGGACACTATAGAATCCCTAGGGAAATCATATATCAGGGGAAAGAGGATGATGATGTTTGGATTGTTCCCAAGAAAATGTGTCTCGGCCTTCCTACGTACCTCATTAGGATGTGAATCCAGACATACATATTTCTAAAATTGTAGTTTAAATTCATGTATGAAGAAAGGAAAATGCGGTACGACAACACCGATACATGTCCTACCAAGATAACTAAGCCTACATTAATCATACTTGGTGTCTGAAACAATGAGTTGTGATGTGATGATCCATGTATAGTGAGGAACACATTAGGTGTAGTGGAATTAATGGTGAATGACGTCACAATATTACTTACTTGCATACATAACACACATAGAGTGGGGAAGGGGTAATACCGAGTATGGTGGAATTCAACATGAACATAATGGAGTGGAAATATGTGAATCATGGAACCTATGATACATATTTCAATTATGGTGGAATTACGATGGAGGATAAATGTTGACCACATTGGAAACACAACATATATTTCATGTTATCCTGGCATGGGGACATACCTAAGAGGGTTCACCGCTAACCATGTTTTAATCATGGGACATGTCCCAAAATGTTTTCATTGGTCTTTTGGGGCATTGTCGGACACAGTAGGTGATCCAATGATGAATTATACAAGGATAAAAAGGGGTTACCTTCATATATGGAAGAGGATGAAATTACTAATAAATGGATCATGAAGCATGTACATGAAATGATGGAATGTTCATGTGGAATCCAAAATTGTGGGATCTTCACCGTGATGCAATTGGGTATTCCAATGAAACATGTACGATTTGAGGTAGTCGAATCCCTTTCCAATGACAAGGGTCTTGGGGATGAATAATCCAAGTATAAGGCCATCAAGTGGACCATTGAGAGGTGACCTAGTTTAATGAAATGTGCACTAGGTGGAGAAGTAGAAAATCTTGGCATGTTGGAGGACCAAATATGACTTTCCTTTCTTTACACATTCCCATTGAAAGAAAACAAATAGTTTAAAGTCACAATTATTGGAATACTATTTTATGTTTAACATGAAATGCATGGGTTAACGGAGGATTCAAAATATCATGGGTTGGATGCAAATACTAATCATTATGACATTCTTTCATATCCCATGAGGATGGGAATCAAGACATACATAGTTCTCTCAAGATACTAGTTTATGGTCATAGAAATTGGAGCATGCTAGTAAGAAAAAATTGAGACACATGGTTTGGTTTTTGCAAATCCCAGCATGAATGAGGAAATATGATTCATTATGATACCCCAATCATCAAACATAGTTTAGTCCAAGGGACTGAATAGAGGGCAGGATTCATGATACATGGGGCTACACCCAAAGACAAATGGTCTGGGTATTCATACATAACCCATTAGGATGGGAATAAACCCACACATAGTTTTGGATTATGGAATGATATTTTAACAATTTCAAGGGAAATACTATCGAACATGTCTATCTCAATCCCCAAAAGATGTTTCATTCTATGGATCTTGTTTATCCATTAGTGAGGATGTGTTTTTTTATGAAACGACCCTAGGAAGTAGAATAATGGCATCAATATAAGAATCATGCAATATGTAGGACATAAAAAATGTAATGGCGAAGAACCGATACCAAACTTGATGACCCCTTGAGTGATGACATCCAAATGCATTCCCTTTTATCGACATACGGCTAGGATGATAGCATCACAGTTTAGTGTAATATGATATGACCATCATATGAATTTTAATGTCATTTGATAAATATGAAATAATTTAAAGTCATGTTGGACCAGATGGGCCAGAAAGCATTTGGGGATGTGGGGCTGGACAAAAAGGAAAAATGTCTGGGTGATCCAACTTATCTCATAAGGACTGGAATCAAGCCGTACATAGTTCAAGAATGATTTGTGCAGTTTAAAATCATGAGATAAGGAAGATGTAGATATTATTTTATGGTCATTGAGCTCATACCGAATGATGAGAGACTCTCCCAAGAGGGTGTAAAATTTGACAAAATACCTAAGGACATGTGTGTCATTCTTGATGTGCTATAAAGACCCGAATTTTCCATGTAATTTTCATTAATTATATTGGAATTTTAGGAGTCCACGAAAATTGATGACAAATGATTTTGAGGCCCAGTGTGCTCAGAATGAATTTCAGAACATTTTTTCACGAACGTTCACTAAATGTGCTAGTATGTTTTTATAACATTTGAACTAGAGCTCGGAATTGAAATTTGAATACATCGTTGAACTTGCACTGCTGGTATATTCTTAAGGAGAACTACACCTTGACCATAGTAGGATGAGGGTGAAAGATAGTTTTCCACATTTTCGTAGAGGAATATAAAAATAAATATATTAAAATTTTTATTTTTGAATCTTCTCTACGTGGTTTTTGGAGGTGGGGACCACCAGAGTTAGAAAAAAACCCCAATTTATTTCCATGGTGGTGGGGACCACCCGAACCCCTCTTAATGGGGGGGGGGGACCTCTGAAATACCCAATAACTGATTCTTCCATTTATTATGCCAATTAATTGTGACAAATAATTAAATTGATAAACATAATTCAATTAGTGTAGGCTCCTCACTTGTTTTTGGGGTTGGGAAAATCATTGGCGATAGGGAGAAAACTGGAGGATCATTCTCTCCTAATGAAGAATTCACCATCTTCTCCAACAAAGAATGTGTTATCTTCTCTAATTAATAACACACCACCTCCAATGTGAGACATCTTCAACAATGACGAACCGACGTCTATCTTTCCCTCATCATAGATTTCAAAAATCCTCTGTGGAAGGGGAGTGTATTCAATTGATCAATGTTAATTTTTCCCTCACATTGAATCAACTCAATTGATCCGATTGCTACCTCTCTAACTCAGAGGGTAAGGGATAAACGAACATGGCCCAACCCGTCCCCAAATCTTGAGGTTCTTTTGTATTCTTCGCAATGAAGGAGGTCGGCGACTGACAACAGTGTGGCTCGGGAATGTCGAATGGCACCATGGATGCCCACGATGAAGGAGGCAGTGCGACCGCGCCACCAGAGAAGTGTCGCAGCCCATCGTCCGTAGTGGTGGACAATGTCCGGCTAGCCTTCGATCAACCGCATAGGTGCAGCACACGACGTGCCACCTTCGGAGAAAGGGGACGCGGCCCGCCTAGCCGCGGAGAATGGCAGAAGGCAGTCAACATTTGGCCGGTTGTGGAGGGGTGGCGCACGGTGCTCCGCCGGGAGGAGAAGATATCATCCGTTTCGGTCGGCCAATCTGGACCATGCAGGACCCGTGGAGGGTCCCACGTGCTGCCTAGAGACCGAACAACTTTTTCCATTTGGTGATTGGGAGCGGGGGGTGACCATTTGATGAACAGTCTGCATTGCGAGAAACCATTGAGTGAGATGGTACTTTTGGTATATCCCTCGTGAGGTTTTGAAAATGTTGGCGTACATTTGGTTCCATCGAGTACCAATCCAACAGGTCCCTCAGGGCTAAAAGTCCAATAACATACAAACGGTGTGTCCAATTGACGCACCGTCTATTAAATTGAGACCCCTATTACATGGCGGTCCATTGGGATAGTTCTTTGTGGGACATCGTGGCTGTCAGAGTCTCGACTATTGGCTGGAGGAGTGGACCCTCCTGACAACAAGCGAGCATAGTGAAGGAACCCTATAGCTGGATGTGACATGAGAAAGGGATCCTTATTGGGACTTTGATTGAAGGTCCCGCACAGAACCTCTCTATGAATCCATGCGGGACTACTCTTGTATCTTGTGTGGGTCTAATGATGCACTAGGATCCTGCATGGGTCTGTTGATGTACTAGGATCTATTGTGGGTCGGATGATGTATTAGGATCTGTTGTGTGTATGATGATCTACTGGGATCTTGTGGGGGTCTGATGATGATTATGTATCCTTTGTGGGTCTATGCCTTAACAGAGTAATATGATTTAGTAGTTACATCTAATCATATCAACTATTGTACCTTTGTTATACCTGGTATGAGAATAGTCTTTACCATCATGGTGATACCTTTGTGGTATACATCTGTGTGGTGTACCTATGTGGTAATTTCCTTCATTTTAATACATTGGTGGTATTATTCAGTGTGGCGTAACTATGTAGTACTTACCTTCATGGTATTACTTCCATTATTGAATAGTTGAGCTTTGTGAATTTGAGTTGGACCCTTTGTTTCCTCATGATTCTATTGGGTATACTTGATAACATAGGTATATGTATGGGCATATACCTATGTAGGGGAATCAATTGATTACATGCTGTGTTTTTTTATCATTGGTGGATTTTGTTATACCTTGAGAGTCTTAGGGTCCCTACTGAGTATCGTTATACTCAACCATGCATGGGCTACACCCACACCTTGCTGAGTTTGGTTAAAATGACGGACAACGCTAACTGAGGATGATAGTACCAAGAATGGAGGTAGCTTAGAGGTGGAACTTAGACGAGGTGTACCACAGAGACAATCGTTCGAGAGTTATACCTACCCTACATGTAGGATCCTTGGTGGGGGTCCACAGAAGCTGTTTAGATTACTTGTACCTCCTATTTTTACTTGTACTTTTATGTTTTCTTGTACTTTACTCTTGGGATTTTATTTTGGACCCACTTTCTTACTGTACGCACTCTTTTTTACTATACATATTACTTCTGATTGTATCTTGATGTGTGCTTGGTTGCGTCTGTTTAGAGGTTATAAAGGCATTACCTTCCCAATTTTAGGGAATTCATCATATGGTGCTATTCACTTGCCCCTGGCCTGTGGAATGCAGTCTAGGGGTAGTCATGACATGGGCCCTGGGGGAAGGGTCGTGACAAATTGGTATCATATGATTTGGTTCTACCATAGAACATTGGACTATGATCTTTTAATGGTAAAAGTGTAATGTCACCTGAGTGCGGTTATCAGTTTAGGGAATCCAGTATTGGTGTGGAAGATGATGTATCCATACAAATGGAAACTAACTTCTGATTTCTGACTCAGTGCATGAAAACACTGATTGTGTGTGTTTTTTCTAGAGTTTTCATTGTGATCTCGTTGAGTCAGCTCACCAGGTATAGCTTATTGACCATGAAACACCTGATTCTTTTCAGGATGCATCCACGTAGGCAGATAGCAAGGGTTTTTGGTATATAATGTGATGATATACCACAGAGCGATGAGGCCTTGGGATATGGCCCTCTCAAAGTAGAGGCACCAAAAGAGGCTACAGCGGTACCATTACCCATTGGTCGACCGATGCCACTAGCCCTAGCAGCACAAGGTGCATGCCACTAGAGCATGTGGCATGAGTTCTAGTCCCATGGGTCACCTAGGTTCAGGGGAGAGACGGACCCATGGGTGGTTGAGGATTTGGATGGAGGACCTGTTTATAGTCTTCTGACTAGTAGGGAAACAACTGATCTCGTGGTGATCCTTGTTGTCGGCATTCTACCGGAAGCAACAAGAAGATGGTGGAACTTGATACTTCAGGTTAACGATGAGGCGATGATTCTCTAGGTAGAAATAGAGAGCCTCTTTCGTGAAGATCTTGTCCCATTGACTCTTTGTGAATTACGCATACATGATCTTCTTCATCTACAGTAGGGGTGCATGACTGTGGCTCAGTACTCAGTGAGTTCACTGACCTATCATGCTACTCCACTGATATGTTATGGGACTCATTCTTCAGGTCCCGAACCATTGAACATGTACATAGGTCAGAGATCAGGGATTCAATGATCTCATACAGCATCCTGACACAGGCGGGGGTGTCAGTGTAAGACCTCATAGTGGAGAGTTTTATTTCTGAGTAATCACCAACAGCGAGAACCACCTCCAGTCATCACATAGTGGATTCTTCTATATATGGTAGCAGATAGATGTCATAGAGGTCTAAGAGGACTAGTCCTATAGGTGGACAAGCATAGGATATAGGGTTAGTTGTGTGGGGAACCAGAGACAGAGATAGTCTGGTGAGGAATATGTTGTGTTACATGTGTAGCGGGCATGGTCACATGGATCGAGACTGCCTGACCCGCCGTATGGATGATCAGAAGACGGTAGACGGACCGCCCAGGCAGAGATAGAGGTTTGACCTAGGAGGTCCACTGGGAGTAGGTGAACGTTGTATAGGACCTGGTCATGCAGGTAGTGGTGGGTGACAATTAAAGATGTTACCGCCACCATCACAATGTGTTCCACCCCTACCACAAGGTGCAGGTGGACAAGGGAGAACCTAGCTCCAGGTAGCTAAGGACTACGACCTTGGTGCTCCAGAGATGATACCAGACACGATCTGTGCCTACTACACCATTGTTTTAATACTTATATACCAAGGATCTAGTCATTATTTTTGTGCAACTTCCCTCGTTCAGTGCTCATCGATTCTGATGGAGTCATTGGCTCGATCCTTACGGCTACAAACTCCTAAGGGAGAGGATTCGAGGCTTACAAACTCGTGATAGCAGTGTGAGATTACTCTAGGAGTAGAGAGATTAGGCAGGGATCTCCTATTAGTGTTGTCGAGGCCTTATGACATCATCTTGGGAATGGACTGGTTATCTACAGTCCATGTTCAGATAGACTATATTATGCACAATGTAAGGTGTGTCAGCATGGAGGGGACCAGGTTTACCTTCACCAGTGAGAATGAGCATTTGCAGCACATGATGGACTTACCCGGAGGTGAGTGCAGCCGATCAGTAGTTAGTTGGCTGACCTTTTATTGGGAGAGGTTGATGTGGAGATTCTAATCTATCTTGTAGTGGTGGACCGGTATGCGGATGTCTTCCTTGATCATGTTCCAGGTCTACCTCCTCATAAAGAGGGGGACTTTTACATTGAATTGTACATCGGGACGACACTCATATCTATAAAGGCATATCAAATGGCTCCCATAGAGCTTCGTGAGCTACATGTTGAGATGGAAGACTTACAGGCAATGGGGTTCATTCCTAGAAGTGTTTCTCCTTGGGAAAACCCCAATTTCGTTCACCAAGAAGGTAGATGGGAGCTTGAGACGTTGTTTCGACTATCATTTCCTGAATTAGGTGACCGTGACGAACAAGTACACACTCCCAATGATTGATGACCTCTTTGATCAGCTGAAGGGGGAACAATGGATCTCGAAGATAGACCTCAGGTCAGGCTATCACCAGCTCAGATTACGAGATGATGATGTACACGAAGATGACTTCCAGAAGTCAGTATAGCCATTATGAGATCTTGGTTATTCTATTAGGCTTAACCAATGATCCAATAGTGTTCATGGGACTCATGAAAATGCTATTTTAGACCTAACATGATCTCGTTGTAGTAGTCTTCATTGATGACATTCTGATCTACTCGGCTATTGAGGAAGAGCATGCATATCATTTGCTGACAGTTCTGGACACACTTCGAGAGCACAAGATTTATTGTAAACTCGAAAAGTGACAGTTCTGGATCTGATAGGTTAACTGTCATGGGCATGTCATCTCATAGGATAGAGTTGTAGTGGATATAGAGAAGATTGAGGCGGTACATTCATGGGAGAGACCCAGGAGCGTGATGGAGTTACGCAGTTTCTTGGGTTTGGCCAGATAATACCAGATATTTAGGAAATATTTCTTAGGATTTTTAGCACTATTATCAACATTGACCTAGAACGGCCAACCTTTTTTTTGGTCAGTGAGATTCTTGTGGATTTTTTAGGAGCTTTGGCCGAGCCGGACTAGTGCTGCTTTCTTGAGGCTAACGAAGGATGGTTTAGGGTACGCAGTCAATTGTGACGCATTAGGGACCGGGAATGGATGTGTCTTGAAGCAGGAAGGAGCAGTGATCACATATAGTTCTTGAAAGATAAGTCTTCATGAGCAGAACTATGCTACCCATGACATGGAGTTAGAAAAAGTGGTCTTTTCCTGGAAGTTTTGGAAACATTACATTAGGGTAGAGAATTTTATAGTCTACTCGTATCACATGAGTCTTAGGTATATATTCTATCAGGTGGACCTGAACCAGAGACAACAATGTTACCTTGAGTTACTCCAGGACTATAACTTCGAGATAGTCTATAATCTTGTGAAGAGGAATGTCGTAGAAGATGCACTAAGTAGTAGATCTAGTTTACATCTTATAGGTGATGAGACAGAGGAGCTAACTGCTTTGCATATATCCTTTTTTAGATCGAGAGAGAGAAGATTTTCTTCAATCTCTTATATTCATTGAACCAGTTCTTCAGCAATCCAGGGAGGCACTACATGGAGACGTTGACTACGAGGCTCCACGTGCTCCGATATCCAGAGGACAGGAACCCGATGGGTTTTTTGAATGGGAGGATCACGTCATCCACTTCAGAGGAGGAACAATGGACCAGTGTCACTTTTGGAGGAAGTGTTGAGGGAGTCCCACATGTCCCCTCAATCGATACATCCAGGAGTGGTGAATATGTACCAATATCTCTGATGATATCACTAGTGGCCAAGAATGAAGAAAACTGTATCAACGTTTGGCTCTCGGTGACTCACTTGTCAACAAGTGATGGAAGAACATCCAGTACCAGCAGTCTTAGATTAGTTTTTAGATGTCCCAGAGTGGATGTGGGATGGGTAATCCAGGGACATCATGATAGGACCTCCATGTACATCTATGGGTCATGATTCTATTGGGTTGATCGTCGACTAACTCGCCATGTCGGTCCATATCCTACCGATCAGAGAGCAGGGTTCAATAAGGATCTTGGGGCACCTCTATTTGTAGGAGATTGTGATCCTACATGGAGTACCCTCGATGATTGTCTCTGATCGTGACACACTCTTAAATTATTTTCTATGGATGGGGTTATAGGAGGCATTCAAGACACATCTTAGTTTGACAACCACCTACCATCCTCAGATGGATGGCAATACTAAGCGGACCATTCAGACCCACGAGGACATGAAACATGCTTGTGTCCTCAACTGTGGTCGCAGATGGGAGGATCACTTTCCATTGGTGGTGTTTTCATACAACAAAATATATACACCCACCTTTGGGATGGAACATTTTGAGGATTTTTATGACTGACCATGCCGATCGCCTTTTTGCTAGACTGACCCATGAGAGTCAGCACTAGTGGGACCAGAGATGGTAGGAGCTACCACAGAGAAGGTGCAGATCATCTAGGAGCGGATGTAGACTGCACAGAGCAGGCATAAGTCTTATGTCGATAGAATATGGAGACAATGGAGTTTGAGGATGGTGAGCACATCTTTCTAAGGGTCTCACCCTAATTAGGATTGATGAGATTTGGCCAGGGTGACAAGTTATCTTCTAGATTCATCAGAACGTTTCATGTCCTTAGTAGTGTTGGCGAGGTGTCATACCACTTAACTCTTCCACCTCAGTTGCACCAGGTTCATGAAATTTTCCACGTATCCCAGCTATGGAGATACGTGAACAACCCATCACACATCATCGACCATAGAGAGCTAGACATTGATGATGGGGTGATGTTTATGGAGGTTCCAGTAGAGATTGATGATCTACATGAGCGTCTCCTTCATGGGCCATCGATACCCCTGGTGCACATTCGCTAGTATCAAGAGAACATTTAGGAGAGAACATGGGAGTGGGAGTCTCAGATTCATGCTCATTAACACCTATTACATTCCTAGTTTTTGAGTTGTGGTTTACGAGGATACAAAGACCTGATGTGGGAAGAATGTAATGACCCAGAGTTTCTATGTAATTTTTTTAATTATAGGGGAATTTTACAAGTCCAAAATAATTGATGGCACATGATTCTGAGGACTGGTGAGCATGGAATGAATTTATGATTTTTTTTTTCAGGTATCTTTAGTAAATGTTCGAGTGGGTTTTGGAAACTTTTGAACTGGTTCTCGGAATTTAAATGCTAGGACACCGTTGAAGTCATAGCGCTAGAATTCTATTAATGATACCTTCTCCTCAACAACAGTAAGTTGAGGATGAAAGATTGTTTTTCACTTTTTTTTGGAGTTATAGAAAAATAAAAATATTAAAATTTTTATTTCTGAATCCTCTCTACCTGGGTTATGGAGGTTGGGACAACCTGATGAAGAATGAACACCCAATTTGATTCCATGGTGGTGTGGACCACATGAACCCCTCTTAATGGGTTGGGGGACCTCTCAACTCCCCATTAATTGATTCTTCCATTTTTTATGATAATTAATTATTCTAAAAAATTATATTGATAATCATAATTTAATTAGTTTCAGCTCCTCAATTGTTTTTAGGGTTGGGTAAAATCGTTAGCGAAAGGGAGAACTTTGGAGGATCATTCTCTCCCACATAAGAATGTGCCATATTCTCCAAAGAAGAATGTTCCATCTTTTGCAATGAATAACGTTCCCCCTCCAACGTGGGACATAATCATTGACTACGAAATGACATCCACCTTTCCCTCCTCAACGAAGTCGACAATCCACCAAGGTAGGGGTGTGTTTTCGATTGATCAACATTAATTTTAATCTCACAACGAATCACATTCCTTGAACTGATTTCTACCTCTCTAACATGGAGGGTACGAGACAAACGAACATGGCTCAACCCCTCTGTAAATCTTGTGGTTCTTTTGTATTATTTGTGATGGAGGAGGATGAATACCGGCACTAGTGGGGCTCAAGAATGCCGGACGAACCCATGGATGGCCGTGATGTAGTCAGCTGCGTGACCGTGCCCCCGGAATAGAGCAGCGACAATTCAGTCGCTACTATGGATAGAGGGTGGCTGGCATTCGGCCACTCGCAGAGGGGCTACGCACGGCGCACCACTATCAGAGCGAGGCATCGCTGCCTGATTGGCCATAACAGATGGTGGACGGTGGCCGACGTTCATCCACCCACGGAGGGGCGGTGTAAGACACACCACCGGGAGGAGAAAGGGTCGGTCTTTTCAGCCATCTGAGCTGGACGGAGTGGGACCCATAGATGGTCATGCATGCTTCATGGCGATCGAATGGCTTTGTTCGTTCGGTTATTGGGATAGGGGGGAGTGCGACTCCCCCCCCCCCCACGCATGTGGCTAGGCTAGGCCCCCAGCATGGGCCAGGCTGGACCCAGCAAGCCGTGCCTGGCCTAGCGGGCCAAGACATCCGGAACTGGGTCGGGTGAACCTAGGTCGGGTCGGACCGAACCCAGATCAGCTTTGAATATAACTGCTCTTTTGGAAATACATTTGGCACTGAGGGTCCTTATGAAGAACCATCTACAACGCTGGAAACCTTAGAGATATATGGTAATTTTGGTATATAACACATGAGGTTTGGATAAAGATGGAGAATGGTCGGTTGGATCGAGCATGAATCTAACTGGGCTCTTGGGACTAAAATGCCAATAACATGGACACCAGACATCCGATTGACGCACCGTCTATTTCATTGAGACCCCTATTACATGGAAGTCATTTGGAATACATCTTAGTGGGACATATGGACAGTTGGATTAATGACCAGTGGCTTGAGGAGCGGACCCTCCCGTAGACAGGTGAGCTTAGTGTGGGAACACTATAGTTGGTTGTGACATGAGAAAGGGATCCTTTTCGGATCTGTGTTTGAGGGTCCCACTTGTAACCACTCTAGGAATCCATGCGGGACTACTCTAAGATCCTGTGAGGGTCTAATGATGTACTAGGATCCTGTGTGGGTCTGATGATGTACAAGTATCCAATATGGGTCAATTGATGTACTAGGATCATGTCTAGATCTGATGATGTACTAGGATGTTGTGTGAGTCTGATGAAGTAATAGAATCATGTATGGGTCTAATGATGATTTAGGATCCTATGTGGGTCTTCCTCTTAACAGAGTAAGATTATTCAATAGTTACATGTAATCATCTATAGTACTATACCAAAATTATACCTGGTATGAGCTGAGTCATTACCTTCATGGTGATACATTTGTGGTATTATTCTATGTGGTGTACCTATTTGGTACATTACATCATAGTAATACCATTGTTTTAATCTCTTGTGTGGCGTACATGTGTGGTACTTACCTTCGTGGTATTCCTTCCTTTGTGGAACTGTTGAGCATTGGGATTTTGAGTTGGACACAGTGTTTCCTCATGATTGAGTTGGTTATACTTGATAACATAGGTTTATGTATGGCCATATACCTATGTAGGGTAGTCAGATGATTACATGATGTGTGGTTAATCCTTGGTGGATTTTGTGGGACCTTGACTGTCTCGGGGTTCATACTGCGTATCGTTATACTCACCCCTGCATGGGAAATGCCCACACCTTGTTTTATTTGGTGTTGTCGACAAAAAACACTGAATGAGGATGAGAGTATGAGTACTAGAGGTAGCTCGAAGGTGAAACATAGAGGAGGCCTACTACAGAGGTGATTGTTCAAGAGCTGTACATACCCTATAGGTAGGATAAATGGCGGGTGTCCATCGTAGCTGTTTAGTTTACTTGTACCTCATAGTTTAACTTCTACCTTTCAGTTTTATGTTACTTTAATGTTGGGCTTGTATTCTGGCACATTTTTCATACTATACGCACTGCTTTTTAATATACAAGTTACTTTAATTTGTATCTTGTGGTGTGCCTGATTGTGTGTGTTTATAGGTTATAAAGACAATGCCATCCTGGTTTTAGGGAACACGTCTTATGGTGCTAGTCTCCTGCCCCTGGACTATATAAGTCGGTCTTGGCATAGTCACAGTATGGGCCTCAGGGGACGTGTAACACCGCAAGCATCTACGATACGCTTCTTTTTGAATAATTCAATATCATGTGTTGTATGCAACATCGAGTTCTAACACACACCACAACCAATCAAACTTGCCGTCATAAATAGTAATACCCACTTTTTGAAATTTTCAAAATTTTAACTCTTAAAATATACTTCATTTTTAGATTTGGAGTCTCAAATTTATCCTAAGGTAAAATTTTGGTACTTTTCGGATAACTTTAATATTTTGATGAATAGTGAAAATTACTAAATTCTAATTAAAAACAAATTTTTTAATAAAAATAATTAATAGTGATAAATTATGAATTTGAGTGGTTTTAAAGTATATTTAGAATATATTTTTACCATTTAATACAATTTTGGTCATTGGATAGAATTTCACAATTAAAGCAGACATAAACAAGTATCTATCTTTTGATATTTATTATATCTTAAAAACACGTTTTTTGTTTTGACAGCGGGAATTAATTTTCAATTAATTTATACCACTTCTGTGTTTTGAATTTGGAAAAATGGATTCCATATTTGTAATCAGGATGTCCGAATGTTGTAAATAGATAAATTTTATTTTTAGATATTTTGAATAATTACTTCGGTAAATATTTTATTTACCATGGTTGAAGGGTAAATCCGGTAAATAAGGGTTAAAAAATAATATTATAATAATATTAAATTACCATATAATGTGTCCTAATCTTATTGGTGGATACATTTCCTACCATGGGCATCTTTGGGTCGATTTTGGGACCCCATGGAGCCACTGGTAGGTGATAGGGAAACATTATTTTAATTAAGTTAAAATAAATACAAAAATGACATAAGAAAATATATTTCAGAAAAGATTTTTTCCAAAGGGTTATATATGGTGTATTTTCAACTAAAAATATTAATTAGAAATCTAAAAAGATTTCCTACATAATGATATTTTATTTATAATTTTTATACATAAAATCATTTAATTTATTTATGACACAGTGATGATGTAGTAATTACCATAATAGTGAAAAATTAAAATAATTGATATTATAAATACCCAAATAAATATAATTTGGAACCTTTAATGAATTACACTAATTTTATAGGATAATATGACTAATTATTAATGATTTAATTTAATTTTTTTGAAGTAACCATTCTTTAATGATTTTTACAAAAATAAACTATTGAATAGTGTCAAAATTGACCTAAAAGAGTTTTTAAAACAAATATTATATTATTAATTGATATTAAATTCCTAAAAATCTAAGATAGTCCAAGATACTTATATCATGATAGTTGTATCATTACTGGACCACTTTTGGGTCTCTTAGAGGTAAATAGTCACTTTATTAACTATATAATATAAAAATTAAAAGTGACATGGTATGTGTCAAACTAATTAACTAAGAGTTAAAACTAAGAGATAAGGTTGATATAATGACCCAAACCTGTCTAAATTCTATTGGTTGAATGGTTTTAGACATATACCCACCGTAACCTTTAAATAATCCACTTTGTATCCATTATAAACCGAATATTAATTTATTATAAAATAATATTTCTAGCTTTTCCAAAAGTACCACTCACCCCACTTATAAAAGGGAACTCCTCCTTCTCATTACTTCACATCTTCAAAGACTTTTGGTTTGTCCATAATCTGACCAAATACTCTCCCAACTTCCCTAAATACAACCTTGAGGCCTTATTTTGAACAGAAATCCTACCTAAGGAGTCATTTTGATCAAATCAAAAGGAAGAACCCGAAGAAGAAGTAATGTTTTCACCACCCTTTTTCAAATTCATTTCTTCTTCAACTTCTTATTTAATTGTTATTATCAATCTAAAATAATGAATCCAGTATCTCATATATTCTGTTATATTATTATAAATATGGTACAACCATCTTCAGTATTCTATCCATCATTTGAATGACATGTCACCATACGTGCGTACGTACGGCTTACCATATCCACGTTGTGGTGTAATTGTTATTCAATATATTATTATTATTTGGATGGTTATAATAATGATGTGTAATTCATGTAATTAATAAATATAACATGATAATGATTCTTTATAAAAGATATATCATCCAATTAAATATTATTTTAATATCAAATGAATGATATTATCGCTCGTGCGTACGTACGGACTACCATCTCCACGAAGGCGATGAGATTCATTCTCCATCGTATCCATTCAAGTATAATTATTATTTGATGATTTAAAAATAAGGTTTAAGGATTTGATATCATTCTGGATATGAATATGATACATCCTATCCATGAAAAACATGGCTTACGTAACAAAACATATCAAAGAAAACCAGTAAGTTAATACCCGAAACGACGATAATACTAAGATATTATTAACAAAGCAATGTTAAAAGATCATATATGATATCATATTAATATATATGATTCTTGTATAATTTAATAACACTTATTTCACCATTATATATGATGTTAAACTACCCTCAACCAAAGAAATGTACAAGGTAAGGGTTTATTTTGCAATCTATTCATTATTCAAGGTTGTTTATACGTAATAATCTTTTGGGATCTCTTTATCATCCACATCCATGTTTCTTAAAAATGTATTTCAAAACATTCTTACTATTTTACATAATATGGGTTATAGTCATTTATACCCTTGTTTGACTTTTTATATGATGTTTATAAAGGAAACTTTCCGTCGTTTTCCAAACAAGGTCCTTTTTATCCTTTTCGACAGAATTAAGGTAAGAATGTTTTTTTCTAACTTATATGGTGGGTGCAGCTATTTTCTGTCGAAGTTTCGTTTACAAGCTTATGAGAATATTTTAAAAGAAAATGTTTTATTTTATAAATATATTACTATTAAATGATTTCAAAATAGAAAGAAATATTTCTCTAAAAAGAGATTTGATGTCTTCTATCTCAACATTCTTTGATGGATTTTACACTTATTTGATGTTGATTTATTATGATACAAAACTTTTATATTGTATTGAAGGTTTTGTGATAAGTTTGACTGTGGATGTGTTATTTTTATACCATTCATGGTTTATGGATGAAGTATTTACATTTCGTATGCTAGTTCTAATACGAATGTTTATATTATGTTTAAACCTTTTCATATGGGAATGCATTGGACTTAATATGTGATGGGTGGAGCCCGCTATAGCTCCTCGAGGCATCGGTGGGTATCTTGAGAAAAACTTGTGTCTTGGAACAAGGCCTTGGCAAAATCTTATTTGTAGTATTGGCATGAGGCCTTGGATATGTGGTTATGATAGTCTGGAATTATGCATTCTATCAATATGAAAGTAGTTATTGATATGGCATGTGCTTATTTGATTAGTAGAATAACCATGTGAATAAGAAAATGGAATTATTTAATTTTATTTTTTCCATACTATATTGAAGTTCAAGTTTAAAAGGCTTTTGTTTTAGTTCAACATTGCCTTAAATGTTTATTCTTATTTATGAAAGTTTCCACTATATTGTTATCCTTACTGGGCATTTGAGCTCACCCCTTTTCAATGTTTTATTTTTCCTAGGATGTGAAGAAGTAATTTATGAATGTCCTGCATGGATAATATGTGGGGATAAGAATGTGGAATATGGAGACTATATTGTTTTAGTTTTCATTTTATGATGTAATGTAAGATTTATTAATATATCTAGTGTTACCAAAGCTACTAAACCAACCAGTCTTTCGAGATTTTATCTTTCTTGTGATCATGCCAATGTTATGTAATAATGCACCGGCTCTAGGTAACTGGGGTCGGGGTGTTACATTTGGTATCAAAGGATGTTTAGTATAAACCTTGGAATCTAGATTTAGATAAACTTTGATTAGAGCACATAGACCTAAGATGGACTTTGAGGATTAGTATAGAAGAACATCCTAGAATTTTGGTATTGTAGAGATTTTGTGAGTTTTCCGAGTAATACATCTCTATCTGGATACGAGCAGGTAGAGGCGGCTCTGGCATAGATGTACCTAGGGGTAAAACACGAAAACACCGCTTTGATTGTGAATTTAACGGGAATTGGTGCACGAAAATGGGCCTTGCTGCACTCTTGGTTACGACACTCCAGGGTGATACGCTTAGGATAACTCTGATTTTCATTAAAAATAATCATGAAGGGTTTATGAGTATATAATTCTCAAATAAAACATTTTTATGATTATGGATTATATCCATAAATAGTTCAATTTATGTTAAGTGTTTTATACGTATGAAATTATGTATTTTGATTCATAAACTGATCTAGTTTATGCCATTGTTTAGAAATAGCTCCTAGTGGAAGAAATGGAAACCATATCAATGCACACACTCCATGTAGGGATTTCCCTCCTACTCAAGATAATTATAGTAGAGCTGGTGATGCAACTGGTGCCGATCAGCTAATTACCATACTGGGACAAATCCCTCACGTTATGAATAATAACCTTACCTGTATGGAGAACCCTAATCTGCAGCGTGGAGGATTAATGTTAGATCGCTTCATGAGGCAACAACCACCAACATTAAATGGGAATAAAATTAACTTAGTAGCTGAGTAATGGATAAATTCCCTAGGGAAAATATTTCAGGCTTTGGGATGTAGTGAAAGGGAAAAAGTTATCATTTCATTTTACCGCCACACTGGAGATGCTGATCAATGGTGGTCATTGATTCAAAACGTGAAGGAAGATGTTGAAGTATCAAATATGGAATGGTGGGAGTTCAAAGATCTGTTTTTAGAAAAATACATTCCTCGTGACCATCGAGCAGATATGGAAAGGAAATTTCTGAGTTTGAGACAAAAGGAGGATGAGAATGTCGCAAAGTATGATTCTAAAATTACTAGGTTATCTTGGTATTCTGTAGATTATATATGTAACCCAAGAAGTAAGATTGGTCATTTCTTTGATGGATTAAAACCATTTCTCCATCAATCATTAGTCTCACAATCCTTCTCGTCATATGAAGACATTGTCTCATGTGCTATCAAGACAGAGAAAGAATTCTCAAAGTCTTGTGACTTTAAAGAAAAGAAAGAGAAGAAGAGATATGCTGATCAATCTGGGAATGGAAATAAGGGGAATAAGGGAAAGGTTGAATATCCATCCTATGGTAAATGTGGGAAGAAACACCCAGGTACTTGCTTGAAGGGAATGGGTGTATGTTACAAGTGTGGTGAAAAAGGCCACCAAGCTCGTGATTGCAAAGGGAAGAAGGAAGCTACCAATGTTCAGTGCTACAATTACAGGGAGATGGGACATTATGAAAATGAATTTCCTAAGTGTCAGCAGAACTTACCTTAGAAACGGCCAAGGGATCAAGGCCAACCTTATGCTATCACTACTATTTAGGTAGAAGCTCCGAACGATGTGGTGGTAGGTAATTTAATGGTTTCCTAAATTTTAGAAAATGGATTATTTGATTTTGTATCATCGCATTGTTTCATATCTTCCCAATTTGCTAAGAAAATTAGATATTTCCAATTTAATTTAACAAGGGAGTTGTTAGTTAAAACTCCTAAGGGAAGTATCATTGCAACAATGTTTTGTGAATCAGTCCCCATTAGAGCACATAAATGTTCTTTATCTACTGATCTTATAGCCATACCTATGACTGAGTTTGATATAATCTTCGGTATGGATTGGCTTTCGGACTATGATGCGAAGATTTATTGTAAGAGGAAGGAGGTTATAATTTTTTATGATGATGATAAGGAACACCTTATCTTTAGAGCAGAATCATCACCACCTAATTCTTATCTAGATCCACCACCAGTAGCTCACCTAAATTCAATTATTGGGGAGGAAGAGAATGAAATGACTTTGGGTGAGGAAAGGAATGTTCAAATAGAGGTTGTACCTCTTCTGAAAGAATATGTAGTTGTATTTCCATAAGATTTACCTGGACATCTTCTAGAACGAGAAGTTGAGTTTCCATTCATTTAATTCCTGGATCAAGGCCTATATCAAAGACCCCTTATAGGATGGCCACTGTATAATTAGTCGAACTAAAGAAACAACTAGAGGAATTGAGTAATAAAGGATTTATTCTCCCTAGTGTTTCTCCATGGGGAGCCCTTGTTCTTTTTTTAAAAAAGAAAGATGGATCTATGGGGTTATTTATCGACTACAGGGAGATAAATGCTATAACAATAAAGAACAAGTATCCCCTACCTCGCATTGATGATTTATTGGACCAACTACATGGAGCATAATAATTTTCAAAGATTGACCTTCGATCTGGATACCATCAGTTGTGTGTGAAGAAGGAAGACAATCTGAAGACAGCATTTCGAACCAGGTACGGGCATTACGAGTTTACAGTAATGCCTTTTGGATTGACTAATGCACCCTCTGTATTCATGGATCTAATGAATAGTGTTTTCAAGGAATATCTCGATGAATTTGTGGTGGTATTTATTCATGATATCTTGGTATACTCCAAAAGCTACGAAGATCATGAAAATCGCTTGAACATTATCCTAAAGACTCTGAGAAGACATTAATTATATGGGAAGTTTAGCAACTGTGAATTCTGGCTTCAGGAGATTTCATTTCTTGGACATATTTTCTCTAAATATGGAATCTCTGTTGATCCTTCTAAGACCAAGGCAATTCATGAATGGCCAGCACCTACGAGTATAACTGAGGTACACAGTTTTATTGGTTTGGCAGGTTATTATCGACGTTTCGTCCAGAATTTTGCCTGATTGACTAACCCATTAACGAAGCTCACATGTTAAGGGGTTAATTTTTTTTGGAAAAAAGAGTGTGAAGAATGTTTTGAAGAACTGAAGAGAAGATTACTCAATGATCCTATATTGACTCTACCATCAGGGAATGATGGGTTTGTTATTTATAGTGATGTATCGAAGAAAAGACTTGGTTGTGTCCTTTTGTAGAATGATAGGGTTATTTCTTATGCATCATGACAGTTGAAAATTCATGAACCAAACTATCCTACTAATGATCTCGAGATAGAAACTATGATATTTGCTTTGAAGATATGGAGGCACTACCTCTATGGTGAAAAATGTGAGATTTATACTGATCACAAGAGTTTGAAGTATACTTTCTCACAAAAAGAACTCAACATGAGGAAAAGGAGATGGCTTGAATTATTCAAGGATTATTATTGTATGATACACTACCACATGGGGAAAGAAAACAAGGTGGAAGATGCTTTGAGCAGAAAGAGACCAAGGAGTTTTGAATGTGATGAGAATTGAAAGGGATCCAATTTTCATGGATCTAGTGAATATGGACATGGGGATAACCAGGGAAGGTGAAACATAAATTCTTTTTCAAATGGTTTCCAAATCCTCTTTACTAGAAAGGATTAAGAGTTCTCAGACCGATGATGAAGAATTTTAGAAGAATATTAATGCTGTAAATGATGTGATATTGAGAGAATTTGTGTATGAAGAAGGAATTTTGAAATTCGGGAAGAGACTTTGTGTTCCCGATATACCTGATCTAAAAAGGGAATTGCTGGATGATGCTCATAGATCCAATTTCTCTATACACCCTGGGATCACCAAAATTTATAGAGATTTGATGGAAAATTTTTGGTGGGACAACATGAAGAGGGAGATTGCCGATTTTGTGTCAAGATGTATGGTTTGTCAATAAGTGAAAGCTGGAAGGCAAGAGCCTGATGGAGTATTGCAACCTCTTCCCATACCTGAGTGGAAATGGGACAATATTACGATGGACTTTGTCATGGGACTACCAAAGACTCCTAGAAGGAATGATGCAATATGGGTTATTGTTGATCGTCATACCAAGTCAGCACATTTTCTTGCTATAAAAGAAGATCTAAAACTAGGACGTCTAAAAGGACTATATATTAATGAAGTAGTGAGACTTCATGGAGTACCCCTATCGATTATTTCTGATTGTGATCACTGTTTTACTTCAAGATTTTGGAAAAGTCTTCAGAAATCCCTGGAGACTGAACTTCATTTGAGAACTGCCTACCACCCTCAGACAGACGGACAATCAGAACGGACTATTCAAACCTTATAAGACATGTTGAGATCATGCTCACTTGACTTTCAGGGTATGTTGGATCAATATTTACCTCTGGTAGAATTTTCCTATAACAATAGCTTCCATTCGAGTATTCAGATGGCACCATATAAAGCGTTATACAGAAAGAGATGTCGCACACCAACCTGTTGGGATGACGTTGGTGAAAAAAAACTTGTAGGTCCAGAAATGGTGGAGGAAACGATGGAAAAGGTGAAGGTAATCCAAAATCACATCAAAACAGCTCAATGTAGGTAGAAGAGCTATGCCGATAATCAAAGGAAGGATTTGGAATTTCAAGTTAGTGATCATGTTTTCCTGAAGGAATCTCCATGGAAGGGTGTCATACGTTTTGGTAAGAAAGGTAAATTGAGTCCTAGGTACGTCAGACCTTTCAAAATTCTAGAACGAATTGGGGCTGTAGCTTTCTGATTTTCAATGCCGCCAAGTCTCTCCAAATTTCACGATGTGTTCCACGTATCTCTATTGAGGAAATACATGCCTGACCTAACGCATGTACTCACCTACGAGGAATTAGAATTGGAACCCGATCTGTCCTATTGCGAAGATACCATCAAGATTCTTGATATGAGAGAACAAATACTGAGAAACCGGACGACGCGTCTGGTAAAAGTCTTGTGGAGAAACCATAAGATGGAAGAGGCAACGTGGGAAACCGAGGAACTTATGATGAAGAACCACCCGAGTGTTCTCATGTGGTAGTATTCTATAAATTTCAAGGATAAAATTATTTTAATGAGGGGAAATTGTAACACCCCCAGCTTCTACAGTATGTTTCTCTTTGAATAATGAAATAATGTGTGTTGTACGCAACATCAAGTTCTAACACACACCACAACCAATCAAATTAGCCGTTATAAATAGTAATACCTATTTTTTGAAATTTTAAAAATTTTATCTCTCAAAATGGACTTCATTTTTGGATTTGGAGTATCAAATTTAGCCTAAGGTAAAATTTGGGTAGTTTTCCGATAACTTTAATATTTTGATGAATAGTGAAAATTACTAAATTTTAATTAAAAACAACTTTTTTAATCATAATAATTAATAGTGATAAATTATGAATTTGAGTTGTTTTAAAGAATATTTAGAATATATTTTTACCATTTAATTCAATGTTGGTAATTGGACATAATTTCACAATTAAACCAGACATAAACAAGTATCGATATTTTGATAGTTATTATATCTTAAAAATCCGCTTTTTGTTTTGACAGCGGTAATTAGTTTTAAATTAATTTCTGCCACTTCTGTGTTTTGAATTTGAAAAATTAGAATCCATATTTGGAATCAGGATGTCCAAATTGTGTAAATAGTTAACTTTTATATTTAGACATTTTGAATAATATTTCGGTAAATATTTTATTTACCATGGTTAAAGGGTAAATCCGGTAAATAAGGGTTAAAAAATTATATTATAATAATACTAAATTACCCTAAAACGTGTCCTCATCTTATTGGTGGATACATGTCCGACCATGGGCATCTTTGGTTCGATTTTGAGACCCCATGGAGCCACTTGTAGGTGATAGGGACACATTATTTTAATTAAGTAAAAATACGTACAAAAATGGAAAAAGAATATATCTTTTATGAAAATAATTTTTACAAAGGGTTATATATATTTGATTTTCAACTATAAATATTCATTAGAAATATAATGAGGTTTCCTAAATAATGATAGTTTATTTATAATTTTTAGACATTAAATAATTTAATTTATTTATGACACAATGATGATGCAGTAATTACCATAATAGTGAACAATTAATATAAATGATATTATAAATACCCAAATAAATAAAATTTGAGACTTTTAATGAATTAAACCAATTTTATAGGATAATAAGACATATTATTATTTATTTAATTGATTTTTTAGAATTAATAATTCTGTTATGAGTTTTACAAAAATCAACTATTGAATAGTGTCAAAATTGATATAAAAGAGTTTTTAAAACAAATATTATATTATTAATTGATATTAAATTCCTAAAAATCTAATATTCGGACAAGAGACTTATATAATGATATTTTTATTATTAATGGACCACTTGGGGGTATCTTAGGGGTATATAGTAAGGTTACTAACTATATAATATAAAAATACAAAGTGTCATGGTAAGTGTCAAACTAATTAACTAAGAGTTAAAATTAAAATATAAGTTTGATATAATGACCCAAACCTATCTAAATTATATTGTTTGAATGGTTTTAGACCTATTCCCACCTTAACCTTTAAATAATACACTTTGGATCCATTAAAAACCTAATATGAATTTATCATAAAATAATATTTCTAACTTTTCCAAAGGTGCCCCTCACCCCTCTTATAAAAGGGCACTCCACCTTCTCATTACTCCACACCTTCCATGCCATTTGGTTCAGACAACCACTGAAACAATACTCTCCCAACTTCCCTCAATACAACCTAGAGGCCTTAGTTTGATCAGAAGGCCAACCTAAGGAGCCCTTTTGATCAAATAAAAAGGAAGAACCCGACGAAGAGGTAATGTTTTCACCACCCTTTTTCAAATTCATTTCTTCTTCAACTTATTATATCTTTTTTATTATCATTCTATAATAATGAATAAAGTATCTCCTATATAATGTAATATTATTATAAATATGGTACAACCATATTCAGTATTTTGTCAATCCTTTGAATGACATGTCATCGTACGTGCGTACGTGCGGCTTACCGTATCCACGTCGTGGTGCAATTGTTATTCAATATATTATTATTATTTTGATGGGTATAATAATTATGTCTAATTCATGTAAATAATAAATATAACATGATAATTATTTTGTATATAAGATATAACACCCAATTAAATATTATTTTAATATCAAAATGATGATATTGTCGCTCGTGCGTACGTACGGACTACCGTCTCCCCGAACGTGATAAGATTCATTCTCCATCATATCCATTCAAATATAATTATCATTTTATGATTTAAAAATAATGTTTAAGGACTTTATATCATTCTGGATATGAATAAGATACATCCTATCCATGACAAACATATCTTACGTAACAAAACATATCAAATAAAACGAGTAAGTTAACACCCGAAACGACGCTAATACTAAGATATTATTAACAAAGCAATGTTAAAAGATCATATATGATATCATATTAATATATATTATTCTTTTATAATTTAATAACAATTATTTCACCATTATACAGGAGGTTAACCTACCCTCTACCAAGGAAATGTACAAGGTAAGGGTTTATTTCACAATCTCTTCATTATCCGAGGTTGTTTATACGTAATAATCTACTGGGATCTCTTTATCATCCACATCCATGTTTCTTAAAAATGTAATTCAAAACATTCTTACTATTTTACATAATATGGGTTAAATTCATTTATACCCTTGTTTGACTTTTTATAAGATGTTTATAATGGAATCTTTCCGTCGTTTTCCAAACAAGGTTTTTTAACCTTTTTGATAGAATTAAGGTAAGAATGTTTATTTTAACTTATACGGAGGGTGGGGCTATTTTCTGTCGAATATTCCCCTACATGCTTATAATAATATATTCAAATAAAATGTTTTATTTTATAATTATATGACTCTTAAATGATTTCAAAATAGAAAGATATATTTCTCTAAAAAGAGTTTTGATTTCATCTATGTCAATATCCTTTGATGGAATTTACGCTTATTTGAAGTTGATTTAGTATGATACAAAACTTTTATATTGTATTTAAGGTTTTGTGATATGATTGACTGTGGATGTGTTATTTTTTTACCATTCATGGTTTATGGATGAAGTATTTACATTTCGTATGCTAGTTTTAATATGGATGTTTACGTTATGTTTAAACATTTTCATATGGGAATGCATTGTACTAAATATGTGATAGGTGGAGCTCACTATAGCAAATCGATGCATCGGTAGGTCTCATGAGACAAACTAGTGTCTTGGAACAAGGCCTTGGAAAAATATTATTTTTAGTCTTGGCATGAGGCCTTGGCTATGTGGTTATGATAGTCTGGAATTATGCATTCCATCATTATGAAAGAGGTTATTGAAATTGCATGTGATTATTTGATTATTAGAATATCCATGTGAATAAGAAAATGGAATTATTTAGTTTTATTTTTACCATAATATGTTGAAGTTCATGTTTAAAAGGCTTTTGTTTTAGTTATACATTGACTTAAATGTTTATTCTTATTTATGAAAGATTATACTATATTGTTATCCTTACTGGGAATTTGAGCTCACCCCTTTCCTATGTTTAATTTTTCCAGGATATAAAGAAATAATTTATGAATGACCTGTAGGGATAATAAGAGGGGATAAGAATGTGGAATATGGAGACTATATTGTTGTAGTTTTCATTTTATGATATAATGTAAACATTATTAATATATCTAGTGTTTCCAAGGCTACCAAACCAATCCGTATTTTGAGATTTGATTTTTCTTATGATCATGCCAATGTTATGTTATAATGCGCCGGCTCTGGGTAACTGGGGTCGGGGCGTTACAGGATGGGTTGTGAAATTTGTGAATAAATGATGGATATGATCTTTGAAACATGTGGAGCACATAGATCATGGAAATGGTGCAGAGCCTCTAATGACACCATACCAAGGATTTGTCTGCTTAACATGCAAACATGCACTGTTGGATAGCACCAAGAGTATCGAAACACCACGTGCACATTATGGAGTGGGAAAGGATGTGAATCGCGCGAACAATATTTATTGTTTCATGGGATTAGAGTAATTATGGTGGATAACATTTGACCGTGTTCAAGACACTAATTCAAAATCATGTGACCTGGAATGGGAATAAATAAATGAACATGACAACTAACCATATACACGATGTGGGAATACAATCAAATTATTATTCGAAATCCTTAGGGACATTGGACACATATGGTAGGAGATCATTGATGCCTAGCATCCAAGCCATTCAGGGGTCCTTTATAATGTGAATGATAATGAAATCCTAATCAGATTGACTCATGATGCATGGAAATAAATGAAAACTAGTCTATTTAGAATCAAACACTCTATATCACAAACTAGAGTCCTCTTAGTAACATTGATGAATTCACAAAGACAGACGATGGGTCAATTATGAGAGCAGAAAACCTGAGAATATTTGTGGAGGAGAGGGGGACGTAGAGGTCTCAGGAGGGGAGTACATAGAGTTGTAGTCACAAACCCCACATTAATGATGAATAAATGAGTCTTCAACACACCAAATGCGTCCCCACTCTTTACCCTCATAGGACATAGGTGATGTGGCCTTATGGAAGAGGAGGATTCTATGAATAATGTATGGGTCTATAGGAAAAATTTCTTGGAACTCGTATATATACTATGAGGATGGGAATCAAGCCACATGTAGATTTGAGGAGTCCTGCAATTTAACATCAATTGACAAGGATATGATAGGAGGGGTATCTCAATGAGGAATGTGTATGATGTGGAAAATAACCAAAAGTTAATGAGGAAATGAGCCCACAAATGCCACACCATTCATAATTTCGGGATATAACTCTGGCTATGAGGAAGAGAGAAAGAATAGATATACCCAGGATGGACCCAATGATGAAATTTTGGGGCGTTCCTATATATCCCATGAGGACTGAAATGAAGTCGTATCTATTTTTTGAGATGTCATTCAATTTAATGCAATGTGACAATGATGTGGTAGATCAATGTATATTGTCATAGAGCACATAATGTAGATTTCCAGTTTAGTATCATATGTGTGTGATATATGGGTGGAATGGGTGAATTACAATTCCTGTCATTTGGGAGGCCGTAGTATAGAAACATTGATTTAGGATTACATCGTGACAATGTTATCATAATAGTATATATCTCATGTTACATGGAAAATGAACACAAAATTTTTCATCGACCGCTGTCCATATTCGGAATGCAGGACTTCTGTCAACATTTCATTCATGGTCCTTCATGTTGTTGTCCCCAAATGTAGGTGATCCAATGTGGCCTGAGACCAGGCCCTTTGAGGGGTCCTCTAGAATGTAAATAAATTATGGAAAACCAAGAGACGGGATGAGTGGAGTGTGGTTATAACTATGATATTTAACATCATTAGGAAAGGATGATGATAAAGGAGGGGTGTCTCGAGGATATGTTTACATTGTGGAAAAAACATCCTAACATGAACGAGGATGTAATTCCAAACCACGCCACACAATCTTATGTGAGAACTTGGGCCATGAGGCTAAAAAGGTCGAGGGACCGGAGGCCGGTCTAATAATGAGAAGTCCTATCTATTTTGTCGTTTAAAGTCACGTGGGATGAGTAATGAGTAGTTTTTCATCTGTCATCCTGAATAAATAATTCATTTTATCATCATTTGGTGAGGATAAGATAAATTAGTGTCATTTGGGAGTGATCATGAAAAATACATCAAAAGGAATTCAGCATTGGTGGGGGGTTTAATACGCTCACCAACCATGGTGAGCTGGGTGTATGCACCGTTTGGGTAGTCCTTACGAATGATATAAGTTCCCACCATTTTGGATCTAGCATCATTGGATTCTTACACGGTATCATTGACATTCAATGGGGAAATCCCAAGTCACCTTATAATAATGAGTCTAGTAAAACATTCGAGTTGAATTCAATGTCTATATTTTTTTGATGCCTCTCTAGATTGGATAGGGCACAAATCCTGCTCTCATCATGCACATGCAGTTTACCTAGAAAATTTTTAGCTACACTATCTGGTGTCTGCTGATCATATAGAATTGTGAGAAAATAATGTAAATTGAATCTCAATGGTTAGAACTACCTCAGTTATGTACACAATGGAATATGGGGTCACATATGTGGAATTAGGTGTCCTAAAGTGATAATCCCATAGATAGTTGGGTTGTTTTTTCAAACAACTTTTCTTGTTCTCACCAACTCGTATATGCAGAATGTTATAGAAGGTTTTGATAAATTCTGCGATATACCCATTTCCATGCACAAGATAGAAGGAGGAGGGATTATATTTTATATTATCCTTGGCATACATCTTATTTAATTTGGATTCTCAGATGTTGGTGAAATAAATGGGTAGGAGGACACAAGGGTCTCATAATTGGTAGATGACATCGAATCTCAAATACACAATGATAGAATGATCCATGACATCGTTGAGTGGAATTGAATCTTCCCACATGGAATAGGAATCTGTAGTAGTGAGTAAGAACAATTAATGGAGAAAAATCACTAGTGTATATGTTCATATGATATCAAATACCTAGAACAGAAATGGACAAGAGTAACAGGTTGTGTGGAGAGGTTCTGGTAGCCGATGCACAAAATTTTCCTAGATTTGGAACTCGTGTCACCTTGTGGAAATCTCGATACATTCAAGAATCATGGCAGGAAAAAAGTACTCCAATCACCAGATCTGATTAGAGTTTTTCAACCCTCTCTGATGATCCCTTAATGAACTTACATAAACCTCTTGTATGACCTAAGAAATCTCACCATTCTGAATGAAATATAGGTGAATCCTATCAAACCGATGTCATTAAAAGATATTATCAATACTAGGACCACTATGGAGGCTGAACTGTAATGAGAACCATCATATTGGATCATGCTTGACTCGATAATCTTGATGATTACCAAGCTGGAGTTACTTGATTAATGGCATACTCAAGTCATGATTCACTTCCAACAAAGAGGTAGGGGGACCTAGGTTTCCTGATGTCGAGGTACCTGTGGTTAAGTTTCATACCTATGGGATATCATCATCGTATTGAGTAATAGGGGTGATGAATATCTAATGCACAACATGTACAATTAAATCATCCTCATTAGGATTTTAAAGAGATTATACCAAGATGTCCATGGAATACACTTGATCGTTTTGTGAATGAGGGACATGAGTAACTTCTGGCTAGGATGGGAACTGGGCAATCAGCAGGAAGGTGCGATCGTTTAGTAGTACGAGCATCAGATTACAGATGAAATAGTCACCATTTATCTTCTTGATGACTACTTTGCATTCCCCTTTCACATGTATGTGTGGAAAGACAATCTATAAGGTGATATTTAGACTAGTATTGATATCCTAGTACTCTTCCTCATTTTTGGTACATTCTTCTGACAATACGAATGAATATGGAAGAACATGAAGTGTCAGAGGAATTATGGTCATACCTATGAAAACTCTATTGTGTCTAGGATAGACGAATTTTATGTGTGTGTGGCTTCGAGAAACGACATCAAAATGAGTATTCTAAAACAGAATGGATTGATCTACTAAGAGGATTGACTCATCTAGAAAATCAAAATCCATAATCATGTCTGCCGGAGTTGGATGGGCGGAATGAAAGTCTACCCATACATGTCCCTTGGTATCCTTCTAGGGGAATACATTTTTTCAAACTGATGGAGGATCACTGCCCACCGAGCTATACAGCCTTTCATCCAAGGGAGGTTCAGAATGTACTTCAGAGGATCCACTCGGGACACTAGAAATATCTCATGGTGTTGTATGTAATGTCACACACTCTACACTATGAATACCAGGGCAAGGTAACTCTTCTAGATAGAGGAATATATAGATTATCTATTGAGGGGTATGTGACTGAGATAGTAAAAACTATTATATGTTCCACTATTGTACATCTAGTTAAGAAGGACTCAGAGAGATCCTTCCAAAGAATCCACATAAAGGACCCGTGGATTTTCCGAAATGGGTGGCCTCCAGTCTAGAGGATGTTTCATGAACTACATGATTTTCTAAAATGAAGTCTAACACTCCTCATCTTACTGATAATAAGATATTTTCATAAAGATCCTGGAAAAGGGTGTAAATTTCCAGCTAGATTTGTGATGAATTGGCATATATATGTATATTTAACTTAATAGGATCGAATATCGCAAGTGTTTCTAGGAGGAGACATTTGACAGATGTCCTTGATCTTCTACGAATTGATTTCAATGCCTCTAGATTAGATGACGAAGCTGAGAAACATTTTTTAGGTGAGCCAGACGGAACACTTCAAGGGGTTCATCCTCAGAGTGTGGGATCATAGGAATCTGATAACATTATCGAGATAATTGAGATGGTCCAAGGAATGGTGATATTTTAATGCCATATCATCCACATATAATTCCACAAACTTCTCGAGGATTGAATTAAATATGTGACGCATGACATGCTGATATCTAGCACCGACATTCATTAGAATGAAATTCATGATATGTTATTAGAATGTAAATTGTGGTTCGTTGATTGTGGTATACTCTTCATCATCAGGGGCCATATGAATTTTGTTATAACAGGAATAACCATACATAAATGGGAGACCATGGAAATCAGTGGTGGAAACAACGAACAGTTCCATCATGGAGGGGTTTAATAAATCCTTGATGAGGCATTCACACACATAAGATAATATAAGAAGATCCTAGAGGATAGAGAGATTCATTTTAATGCAGGAAAGTTCCATTAGATTATAATAATTCTATTCCAATATTGAACTTCTGCTGAAAAGAGGTCATTCTATGATTGGAGGTGTGACAGACACTTCTAGTTGAGCTGGCGACTGACTGATGGTGATAATATCCCACTACTCAAAAGTTAAAATGCATGGAGAATCTACAAAATGGGATATAGATGATTGAGGATGATCAAAAATAGAGTGTGGATGATCGTAACATGATCATGGTGGGTCGGCTGGATCAAGAAGCACAAACGACGGTGGAGGAGGATCTAAACAAACAAGATGAGGAGGCTGCTTGTGCTGATCTCTATGTTGGGCCTATTAAGGGGTTTCATTTTCATGAATAACATGGCTCTAATCACTAACAAATGCATCCCAATTACTAATACAATGATGGTCTCTATCGACGCTGGTGTTGGCATGGGATATTGGGAGGACCAGTCCGGTGGTCTTTGCCATCGTGAGCCATGTAGTAGTTTACCAGCTCCATGGTATTAAGATAAGTGTACCCTTTAGCGTCAAATGTGAAATAATCCCTCACCAAATGGATTATTTGGGAATTATCCCTCTAAGGTGGTATGAAATTGAAGATATTATAGGATCACGATGGCATCAGTGGGGGACTTTTCTTTCCCTTGTGTTTCCATTGCTTTCCCTTACATAGATAGGAACACTGAGATGTTGACTCAAATGATGTGGATGCGGGTTATATAGGGACATATAAATGATCAAGTCAATTCAAACACTAATGTATAATACAATAGAGATGGGATAATACCTTATGAGCCATATTATTTTTTTATTCTTGAGTCCCAAAATTGGAAACCCATTGCTACTCACTTTTACTGTCACCATCATTGTCAGACTATGTAAACACACACACCACCAGTGTCGAGGATGGATCAAACATAACTATGTTTCTATCAACCTAGTCTTGGATCCAGTAATTAAACAAATAGAACTATCTGATGGTGTTCCCGAGGATCTAGTGATAGGGGAAATAATTGGGGCGATTAGTGAGACCTGCATATTCGAGCATCTTGCATTCTGAAAACCATAGGATTCCCTAGTTTAAGGTACATATGAAATAACTACTGATGTGAACCTCATAAAATGATTAGGTCATATTCAATCTTTCCATGAAGGGGGATCTGTGAGACTAGACTTGATGAGGGGATGTATGAGCCATTCAAGGAGTTGGAACCGGATCATATTTCCTAGGTGGTTGCGACACGTTATATGTTGTGGTCTCTTATTCGGAGGGGGGAACTACTAGGCCTGAGGCTACTCCAGACATGGTGGTAATTAATGAGTCTATAGAGTTGGCTCCACTGCTAATAACCGAAAATTTCTTGGGGGATTCTATTTGTTTTACCGTGGTGGTCTCATGCTTAGTGTCTCATCTGACAGGAACTACATGAGGCAATTGAAGTTCCTACATAGCATGTTGTAATGCTACCTTTAGATGATAGGATTTGTTGGAGAAATATGGAAATCCTCCTGGGTAGTTTTGCA
This sequence comes from Viscum album, assembly GCA_963277665.1. NCBI lineage: Eukaryota > Viridiplantae > Streptophyta > Magnoliopsida > Santalales > Viscaceae > Viscum > Viscum album. Next base: position 193,969,003 of record OY728121.1, on the reverse strand, counting down.
ATATTATATTATATACATGTTCGGTCTTGATATTCCCAACACACATTTTTACATGTTGTTCTTGAGATATAGGCATTTAGAGGGAGTAGATGAGGCATTTACACATGGGGACAAAGTCTGCAATGCCCTCGTATGGCCACTCCTTCAACCTAAAGAGGAATGAAATCCTCATCTTCTATGTGGAAGAACTGAACATATAAATAAAATACAAGCAATGATCCTACCAACTGGCAAATGTCCCAATGGGTAGTTAGTTTTACTAGACAAACATCGGTCCATCCAGTTTCTGAACAAAAGAACAGAGTTTGGCGGGCTCATACTATGCTGCAATTCACAAGTCAGGGGGATTTGGTGATTCATATTGTTTCCTCTTACAATAAAATCATGCATCTACCCTATATATGTGAGATGGATGATCAACAACACCAAGAAGAAATTTTTTGTATAGAGGGTATATAGGAACCTACTTCCCAATCAATGATTACTATATTCTAGTCATTATTCCTCAGAATATTTAGAGATTTGTTCAGGGACTATCATTTCATGCTCCAAAAGTTTATGACAAAACACATCCATTTCATGTTAATCTTCCATATTTTTCACTAAGTCAAAAAAATCTGTAGGATTGATGACCCAACATGATATTTTCCCTTACAGAGATTCCAGCTGAGTGATAATGTCTAGGATGGTGGATGATGGACGAGTATATTAATTTCATGTCGTGAAACCCTTCCCAAATAATCTTGCAGGTGTTGCACCGCCCAATGCAGTATGTTCTCTTAAAGGATATATATATCCATCTCTTCCTCTGATAGGTAATCCATGTAAACTAGGATTTTTATTGATACAATAACCTCAATATAACTTAGAATGTCTAGATGGTTCCAGATTGAAATGAAATGATGGAAAGCGTACATCCCCCATCAACAGATGTGAATGTTGTGGGATGCCTCCTTAAAAATCACACAGTGAAATTTGTTTCTATGGATACATCACATCTAGAGGTTTAGATGGTGACTAGTTGGATCAGGGCACTAGGCCATGGTAAGCACAAAAAAATCGATCATACATAATAGCAAGACAATATCATCAAAGTGTTACTAACTCTTGGTGTAATCCAGCCACAAATTGAGAAGATGAAATTATTTCACCCAGACAGTTTGGTGAAAGCATTTGAACTTATCCTCAGAATGATATTCCAGCATACTCATGCTTAGGGTTGCAACTAGCTAGAACATCTCTTGGAAATGGTCCCCTATAAGGATTTACTACAATCCCCTAGGCTCAGACTCAGGATGCTGCCCTTTATTGCCCCATTCATCGATTGGGGGTAAAATTATAGACTAGTAAGAGAACTGATGCAGACCGTTGAGATGGCAGACATTCCCATGGAGAATACTGTGATCCATTTGACAGGCCGCTACATCTTGGTCTTCCCTATTAAGAATGAAATGACTACACTACCACATCTCGGTAAGATGAACTAGTGACCATACCATCCTACTTAGGGGATATTGTTACTTCTAGTGGGTCATTCTACTTATCTTCCTCTATTGGTCCCCAGAACAACTCTCCATATTCTCTAGTTGAGGTAGAGAATGATTCTGTTGACGATTGGGAGAATTGCATGACCAGGCCTTTGAAAGGGGACAAATCTTCATCTTCCAAGATGTATCTTCTGAGGTTGGCAGGGAACTGGTGGACCAAAATTTCTTGAAGGATGTGGATTATAAATCGTGTTCCTACCCACCCCCCTAACATAGAGGATAGAGATGAGGGTTCGTTTACCCAATCATAGACCACCTTTGAATCTAAGAAGAAAACGGGTTTAATCGTAGTATGAAACATCACAATAATATTCTTTTTGCGGTGGCGTCCCACGCTCTATTGTCGGGATGGATTTTCTCTATAGGGTAGATTTCCTCCACGAGGAAGAACTTCGGCCAAACTATAGCTGAGTCAGAGAGGAATTAAACCTGGGTGATTTGGGGTGAGAGAAGCACCTGCGAAAATGTCAAATAGATAATGAAGAGGGCCTATGTGTCCACAGGCTTCCGCATGGGGGTGACCTCCACAGGAAGTGTTAAAGTGGGTAGTAAATTTGTTGGAGCTGGTGGGAGCATGGCTAGTACATTATTTTATGTTTCCCTTAGAGGTGATAGTATGAGGGGGCCTTCATACCGGTCTAGCTAAGCACGAGGAAGACCTTCGTGATGGTTTCCAGTGAAGTGGGGTAGACCTCTACTTCTCTGATTGGTAACATGTGGAGGACCTTTATCGGTTGCGATAAAAACATGGGGAAGACCAGCCAAGTAATGGTTGGCTGGGTGAGAAGGATATTCACATCAAAGACCCATGGTAGGAGGAATGATCCATACATGGGATCACATTTGTGAATGAATCCTCGATTTTAGTTGTTAATGTGGCAGAGAGGGCCTTCTCGAAGAATGAGATGGTGGGAAGCGTATGACCGTTGTGCCTATATTGGGAGTGGGGATGACTTTTTCTCTCCTTGGTTGTTGACCGAGAATGACCTTTATGCTCATATTGGGAGCGAGGGGGGACCTATGCCTTCATTGGTGGTGGCACGGGGAGGACCCCAGTGCTGGATATCACCGTCGTGGGTTAGCCTGTGATTGACGCTACCTATGTTGGAAACCAAAAGAGTATTCCCAACCAACCAGTGTGGAGTTTAGGGCCTCGATCTGGGTCAGGTGTATAAGCCCAAATGTTTAGTATATTCTTTGAATTGATAGTACACGTTAGTGGTGGAACTGTCCATGATAGTCATTGATCATGATTCCCCATAGCGGTTTCCCTCCTCATCTTTCACCTGGCATTAGTGTCATGTAAACTTGTCTGGGGATGGTGGTTCAGGTGTGTAACTCACCTACATATCAATATATGGGACTAAATTGTGGCACTAACACAGCCTACTGGGAGCCCTCCATAGTGTCCTACGAGAGGGGATCATTGCTGGGCATGCCCGGAATTTCCTTACCTCATTGGTGTAAGGGGTAAATTCATCCAAGAATTCATGGGAGAGACTCCCGAAATTGTTTTTTGTTGGAGTGGGGAGTTGTGTCACCCTGAGTTACCCTTGGGGTGTTGGAAGAGGTGAGGCATAGAATCCTCTATTTCCTAATAGGCCATATCCGGAGTTCGGATAATCATTTCTCCCTCTTATCATTGGGAGAGGTAATTTATCACCCTTCTTTAAACGAGTTCAGATGTTGAAATATGATGTAGGTGCCATGCCTACGTGGATTTGGAGGTTGCCATATAAGATATGGGGCTAGGAGAGATTGTGATGTTGGTGTTTCCCTAGGCCCTATGTTTGTTGGTGGGTGGTGATCAGTTTCAAGACAAAGAAACATGGGTCCTAGAAAGCAAGACGATTTGACCATTAGTGATGAAATGAGGAAAGCAGTGTCTAGTCCCCCAATGTCGTCCCGTATCCTTTTATTGGTATGAAGGATCCATAATAACAATGTATTATACTGGGATGCCAATGTTCAACTTCCCCAATATTTTTTGGGTTTCACTAGAGGCCCTCTATTTTCATGGCGGGTCGTATCATCAGATAGTCGTATTTGGTGACATGCTTATCCATTGATGCCTCAAACTCTACTAATCAAATCTTGAGGAGAATAAATTCAAGTCAGTTTCCCCATTTCTATTTCTGATGGCTTCACCGAGGCTTGAATCCATATGTGGGGTTTCTCTATGTTGTATCCCCACAATCCCACATTAGAATGATGTGTTTCATCCTTCATATATTTAGGGATGTTGTCTATTGGATCGTAACTAGATGAGGGGATGTTAGTCTCTGCTTTTGTGGATTCCTCCTTATAACTTGTTACCTAAACCGGGTCTCCCTCTTAGATTTATATGCTGTTCTTAAAACTATTCCATAGTTCCATATCTCCCTGCAATACAATTAATTACACAACTTCTATCTAGAAATTTCAAGGGGTCAAGTCAGAGCTACAACCTTCATCGGGAGAGTAGTCACGTTGGGAATCGCAGGCTTGTTTGGGCACTGCAGAACTTGTACATTTGGGGGTTTTCCCTTATGTTATAGATTCTCAAGGGTGAAAAATCCTGAGGCATCACACGTCATGCATGGGGAACTATATTCCATAGAAATTTCCATGAGGTATTCTACATCTTCTAATGTTTTTCTTGGCGTATGCTTCTAGTTTATCGTCTGGTAAAGTTGGATCAGACTTATCATACCACTGATTGGAGTCAATCATATGGGTATATCCATGGGAAGAAGCACCTTGCAGACTTAATTAATGGTGTAACAATGTTCCCATTGATAATGGATCTGAGGATGATTGGGTCCCAACAATGGGGACACCAATGTTTACCATAGGCTGGGATTGAACCACGTGGAGGCCTCCTACGTACCTTGTGTATATTAAAGAGATCAAAACCCACATAGTTCAAAGGGATGAATGTGTAATCTATGGGGAAACAAATGAAAAAAAACCCAATGATATACTAGAGCTAACACATGGATGGAGGCACATCAGAAGAGGTAAACTCTTGGTTGGTTGGTTACAGATATTTTGGTGCCTAAGAATGTTTAGATTCATGGGTGGATGGAATGATCTTATCGGGATGTGTCAGCCTGGTTAATAATTAGGATGGATATGGATGGAGTGTCAAATGATAGAGTGAGTGGGGATGGAACCGACATGAAGGTGAAACGAATTTGATCCTCTCAACAGGAAATGTTGTTCAATTTTTCAATGCTTTTTTGGGAAGAATTACACATAATTCTTTGAAGGAACTGACTCTGGGTTTTCTGGGGTCAGGTCCTTACATCCTTCCCAATTAACAAATATTTTAAAATAATTAATTATTTTATGTGAATCTAACTCCATCTCATTTTATGTTTTTGGAACCCCCATTTTTCATATTGGTATTCCCTGGATGCCATTCCATGTGTCCTTATCTATGCCTCAACAATTTTTTTAATTTCATTCTCTATCTAATGTAATTATATTATAAATTTAATGGTATTTTTAAATTTTTCTACATGGGACATTTTCATCAAAATGTGAAAAGTTTATCTTTATAAAATTTAAATGTGAACATGATATTCCACAACCTTTTTGTTTTTATATGATGTTTCTTATTTATGTTATCAATTATTCTACACTAAATTATTTTTATCCTAATATTATAATATAATTATTCTAAAATGAATTTATATTATAATAAATATATCTTATTTCAAAATAGGTTTTTCTATATCCTTTAAAATGTATTTATAATCATAGTCAATATCCCATGAGATATCTTATGAATGATGAATTATACTATTTAAACAATACTATCCAAATACCAATGTTTGGGATTGGACCTATGGGATGCTTCAGACGTACCCTCTCTAGGAGGTAGAGATCGAAACCCACATTTTTCTAATTGTTTTACCATTTTTTGGGATTTGACCTTAGGGAGACTTCCTATATACCCTATCTATGAGACATGGAATAAAACCCACGTCGTTCTAATATATACAGTTTAAATTATTCAAAGAAGAATGGAGAATATATCTTAACATCATTCATTATGAGTTTGAGTCGAGGTGAATTGTTAAGGACTGATGGGTGATGGTCTTGAACTGCAGGGAGGGATCATACATACCTTTCTTGGAATGGGGGGAAATGATAAATGTCCACATAGATCAGTTAGGTGATAAATGGTTATTACACACCGTAGGAATCTTAAAGAGGATTCCATGATCGATGATTACTCTATGACATAGTGATTCATGATTGGTGTGAGAAACTAGAGGAAACAATGACCTCACGATCATGGAAGAAAGTTGCATCCATCAGGAATATTGTAAGGATTATGCCTACTTAGATGCCCAGGGAGAAGGAGATTAGGACATACTCCACGATGGAGTCCAAATAGCAATAAATCCCAATGGAAGAGTTATGGGGTAATGTTGGCCCCTGTTCCCATCTCTCCTTTGGCCTTTTCACACGGTAGAAGAGAGGAGGAGCAAGGATTATAACAATAAAAATAATGTCTAAGGGATTTCACAAATATGGTTTCCCTCCCTTGTGGACAGATTCCATTCCATTAAACGAATATATAATTACATGAGAGGTAAATGTCACTCTCCTGGAGATGAGTGGGTGTGGAAAATGTATGAGAATGGGCACTCAATATATACTTCACAGAGAGAGGCCGGACATTAACATCACGTCATTGGGAAGACGATGCATTGAAATTTAATGTCTTATAGCACGAACGAGGAGAACTCTCTCCAAACTCACAGGACATACATAAATTGAAACATTTAACCCTTTTTGAACAGAAAGAACCAACAATTCTATGTGGATATGGGGTTCATGATTTATCCTTTGAGGGTCTCACGTTAGTGTGGCTATGCGATTAAGCAATATATTTTAGCATTCATGTAAAAAAAACCAGACGATACGTAACAGGATTTGAAGAACTGTCTAGGGATCCTTTAAATTATATCATACAAACCTGGAGGGATGTACAAAAGAATGGTTTTTGGAGAAATAATCCCCATAGACAAGGACTTTGCAAACCTCATGGTGTCACATATCACAAGAGGTCGCATATCTCTCGGGCTCGCAGAACACAAGTGCTTGTGGGGTTCAGTGGCTCAGAATGATTATATGCTCGTAGATAACTAGGGATTGTAGAGAATAGGGGCTCGTAGAGTGTAGATGCTCACGAGGCATACATGCTCACAGAGCTCTTGGGATCGATGAGATCGGGGTCTCATAGAGAATTTGTGAATTTCAGTGCTCTGGGGCTCGCAGTGCTATAGGAATAAAAGTGCTTAATAGCTCACAGAACAATGGGGAACACAAATATCATTGAATCACATTTATTATAAGATCATAGAGCACTTGGGCTAGTTGAGCTCAGCGACTCGAAGAGCACACGTGCTCCCTGAGCACTGGGGGTAGCTGAGCACTGGGGCTCATAGTGTTAAGGACTATGCAGAGGATAGTTATTCACAAAGCCTTGTTTTATATCATAATCATGGTGTAGAAATATATCTGGAGGGTACCTCTCCAAGTTCATTAGTTTAGCAATGTCCCGAGTACTCAAAGGGGTATCCTTCCATTTTGGTGGCCTATGGGCTCTACAAATTGAATCTTTTTATTATGGTGGACTAATTTTGAATTAATGAAATGTGGTTTCTAAATGCTAATGTACATAAGATGATTCATTTTCATTCGATGGTACTCATATATAAGGGCGCTTCATGATTTGAGAGATCAGAAGGCGAAAGGTTCGTGTATTGGTTCTTTGGAGCAGGGGAACCAAGTATTTATAGGCCCTAGTTGACATGAATGGTGGAAGATGCATTGTGAAACAACTATGGATCCAAAACTTTATGGAGATACAGTCACGTTTCATGGAATCATGGAGGATTCTATCACTTCCTCTATAGTGGTCATATAATATTATTGATTCTATCAATTGCGTCGTAGCCACAATTTTTTTCATCAATTTTCTCTATAGTAGCGTAGAGTCTTCATGTGGTTTTTAGCAGGCACAAAGAATTTGTCTTCATTGTGGTGGTCGCAGTACTAGACTACTTCAGGATGCTACTTTGAGGAGTTTTCTTTTTTTCCACATTGGATGATGATTCTGTGGGGGAAATATTGTGTCATCACATAGCAATCATGAAATAAAAAATTTCTCAGAAATCTAGCGTTTCATAGAAGATTGGGTTATATTGAAACATAATATATGGTTAATGTTATTAATTTATGTTGTTTTATCACCAATTACATTTTTCTAGAATTAATTAATTGGACATATTATTTTATGATTATGAATGTGATTAATTTTTTTTACATTTACATATTAAATTTGAAAGGAAACAAATAAAAATAAATATAATTTTAAGCGTTAAATGAGGAATATTTTTAAATGGATGTTTTACTTCTTTTTAATGGTGATATTTTTAAAATATTGTATTTTAAATTATTTTATGAAATTTAAGAAAATTTAAACATTTTTTATAAATCAAAATATCTAAATTTTATTTCTGTCTTTTTCTGGAGTTTTTATGGGATCAATTTTATTTCAATCAATATTGAAAAATATTGAATATTAGTTCTGAAATTATTATTTTCAAATTATTTATATGGTTAAATAATGTTTACTAATTAGTTTCCAGGTATAATTACATCCATTTTATATAATTTCAAAATGTTTTTGGAAATTTTCATCAATTTCATATTGAAATTGAAATTAAAAACAAAACATGGTATTGAACTCTTTTACATTAAAATCTGGTTTTCACACCATGTTTGCTGGATTAATTTTAAATTAATTTGAAACAATTAAATGATTTGAAATTATAAAAATATAGTACATATTTGATATCCAAATAATTTATAACTCTTAATAATGTCAACATTGTTTATTAACAAAAATGTTAGTAAATGTGATTACCATTAATTAATTTGATGAATATATTAATATGTTTACATAGTTGTTAAACATTAATAATAATAGCCAAAATAAAATATAAACATTTACAAACCCTATTTTATGGAACATTTTGGATTATATACTCTCTTGTATCTAATTTTAACAACTATTTTAATCACATTTCATAAGGAATTCCTCTCATTAGTGTTTAGCGTTTTTATTTTTATAAGAATTCCACTAACCCCATTATTAAATGAAAATCAAACATCAAATTTAATAACACCTCTCATGAAATTTTATCATATAAAACATTCTCAAATATAATCTCAAAATATCTGCATCGCACTAGATTCATCATAGTGGTAATTATTCAAACCACAATGAGTTACCTAAAAAGAATTTATATTCTTCTATACATATTTATATTTAAATACATTATCCACCATTTATTTTATTTTTATATAATTAATATATTTTAATATTATTATCCTAAATATACTTATATGTTGTTATCTTAATGGTTCATGGTTCACTTAGACACACATCCATAATTGAGTAACGCAATTTCGAATCATGTACAACGAACTTCCGCCTCACGTAATGTTGTCATTCATTTTTCTTATACCACCTCTCATAGTTGGGAATTATGATAGAAAAAAATGTTTTTATGTGAAATATATATATATATAATGATTTTTAATACTTCTATAAATTTTATATTCGAATACTATCATTCTTTTCCGTTTTTGAAAATAGGTTTAGATCGTTCGTGGAAGTGTGGATAACCACCCCATCAACGTGATGTGATACATTCTCAAAATACCTTGAATTCAATAATGATGGCTTTAAATTATTAAATATTACATAAATAATTTTTATATTATATTTATGACATAATTAAATTTGTATAAATAGAATATATCATTATCATTTTTACCCATATACACACTGGAAAAGTGATAATGTCATAAGTGGACATGTGGACTACTACCTCCTAGACGAGATGTGATTCCTTTTACATCCCAAGAAATAAATATATAACTATATATTATTAAATAATATTTTTTAATTATATAATTTTATATCTATGTTGATATGTGTTAGATACCTTCTTATATAATGATCATTAAAAAAATGGAAACATTACCCACACTTATGTACGACCGAACATCTCAATGACTGTAACATTGGATGATTTTTCAAAACATTATTTCATTATTCATTTTAAAATTATAAATTATGCATAAATATTATAATTATTTCAGTGATTCTTTTTATATATATGATCATATAATGACCACTTTAACCATATTTGACCTACCAACGTCGTTTTTGACGCATAAACTGAATATGGTCAAAAAACCCTACATAATCAAAACATCAAAATGTGTTTTTAAAATTTTAATAAGTGAAATAAAATTACCTAAAAAATTGAAAAATATTCTAATAATGGTAAATAATGGAAATATGTTTATTATTATCCAATATACATAAACATGTGAAAATTCAGACCCATGGTATGGGATTTCATCTCAATATCCTTTCATTGAGACCATTCATAATGATATGAACATTTATTATTTTATAAATTTCATATATCACACAATAAAAATTCAATATCCAAATTTTATATACTCTCATTTTATTTAATGATTTAATAAATAGTCCCCATTCACAGGTCTTAACATTTGAATGTTCAATGTGATATGGGATTGATTGAATATTTGATGATATAATCCTTTCATCTATTTCAATATTCAAGATACTAATTGAAATATTTATTATACGGATATACAATGATTATTATGGAAATTTTATATCCATTTTGTAAGTTTTATTCATCCACAAGCATTCACATATTTAAGATGAAAAGAAACCTATCCTCGCCTTTTTTGGGTTGTTCTATTATTGAAAAATGTTTTTGAAAATTAATGGATTATTTCAAAATCATGAAATGTAATATTGTGATTGAATATGAATTTTATGAGTGAAAATTGTTTAATTGAAATATTTTTCATTTAATGATTATATAATGGAACTTTAACATTAGGTGGGTTATTCCGTAAAAAACCAATGAAGGGTGGTCCCCTAATAAACCAACTCTATGTGGGTTTGTGATAGCCCTCCAATGCATTGGGTGAGGATATAATCCTTCTGTATAATCAATTTTTAAGATATAAATATATTGAAGTAAACTGTATGTTTCTTCCATTTATAAGAGTTATTAATATAATGATTTACCGAGATAACATTATATATTTATTAATACTTCTATTTATTTTTTCTTTAATTGTGTTAATAAACAATTGGAATGAAGAAATATTTTTTTAAAGTAATGTATTTATGACTTCATTTGGGTGAGAATTATTAATTTTTTATAAATATTAATAGAATTTATTGTAATTCAATGGAATAATATTTTCCTTCTTTCGTATCCACTTCTGAGATGTTTATTCTCATCCCACAATTTTTATAGTTTTTCACAAAACGTATGGATGAGTAAGTGATCTAAATAATTCATGTTAATAGAATTGAAGAGTTTTCATAATATATATCATGATTTATTTTTAATTAATTTTATAATGTAAAAATGGATATGATTTGGATGTGTCCACTTTATTTTTTATTGTTTATTATGTATGTCTTGTTGCCATATTTTGCGATAATGAAAACCTAAAAGGATACTCAATGTAAAAAATGTAATTTCATTTAACTAAATCAATCATTTTTTGGGTATTTCGGTTGATTCCTTATATATGGAATCATATGGATTTTTTAATAACATTAGAGTTTTGGTTAAAATTATTATCATGACCATGAAATATTTTTCTTATTTGTTAAGATGAATTGATATAGAAATTTCATATTACCATATGACCTCATCTATTGTATTCTTGATCCAAATGGTTTTCAAGAGAGTAAAAATTTGATATATAGTGGAAATTAATAAAGAGTGAAAAATCATTCTGTGTCAACTTCTTAAGATGGTTTGAATTGGAACTGAGTAGTTTGTTACTTTTATGGATCAGTTAGCTGGATTTATATATGTGGGTTCTTCAATGGAAGAGAGAAAGAACATCTTCCATGGTGGAAATTGAATATTTTTTTGACATTTATCAGAAAATATCATAGAGCATTCTGAGGATCATCTAACCCTATGCTTGATAAAGAATAGATTAATTCCATTGAAAAAAATATTTTATTTCACGGGTTGTTTGGATCCCCAAAAGTAATATATTTTGAATTATTATTTTGGAGGGGAATATGACCAGTGACGATCAATGGTTAAGAATATCAGATAATATGAAGACTTTGACTCATTAAATGGGATTAATTTAAGAATATACTCTTTGAGAAATATTTTCCTATTTGTTAGTGAATAATGATTGAAAACCAGTTCATGGAACTGATTGAAAAGGGGGGTGATTTTTTGGATTCAAATGAAGTAATTTTCAGTCGATTAAAGAGTTATGTCCCAATTTTATCTAATATATTGATAGAAATATAAATAATTTTTGTGTAAGATTGATGAAATGATTTTAAAGATAATGGGATTCTCATGAGTTCAAAAGAAATGATAATGTTTTTCAATTTGATATGTAGGAAAATATGGATTTGTCTAACTATCATTTCTCCCCTGAAAATAATTCCAACATTTGGTATAATAGGAATGATATGAGAAATAATTCATAAAAATAAGGGAGTTAATAAAAAACAATTCCCATAATTTGATAAGAGTGGTATAAAGCATCTTATAGAATGTCTGTCAAGATATGGGAAGTTCTAATGAAGTGTTATGTTGGTCACAAGGATCATCTATAAAAGGAAGATGGTCTATACTGAATGTAAATGCCAAGAATATTATATTCTACTTTCAACGAGTGAGGTTTTTATGAATACGTGCGCCCAATATTGATTATGATGGATGGAAACCATCAAGATCAAATGAAAAAGGGTGTGGAAAAACCTTTTATTCTATTATAGTTGATGTTGGTCCATGAAATGATGATGTGAAAAGGAATTAATGAGATTATTCAAAATGTACCATTTCATTGATTGCCTATGTATTTTATCATTATTTATATATTTACATATTTAAAATAAATGAATATAACCACATCAATGTAAGATAGAATTTTAGGTAAAAACACTATGTGGGAGTAACAAAGTAACTTAGATTTATATCAATAGTAATATTTTCATTTTTAGATGGACATTACTAAAAATATCATTTTCCTTCCAATATTAGATTGTGATGTCATTTTGGGTATAGATTCGCTTATAGTTTATCATGAAAAAATAAATTTAAAAACTAATAATGTTTTATTCAATGATTTATTACATTTTACAACATAATAATAAGATGAGAAATTTATGAAATATAGTATTGAAGGTTATCTTGATAATATTGATGTAATTAATGATATATTTTTAATTAGTGACATCCGAGTAGTAAATGAATTTCTGTATGCTTTAATGTTGTTTTTATGGTGTTTTTCTTATTCATGAAGAATAAATTACTTTTGAAATTGTTCAGGAAGCTATGATTATTTCTAAACCCCTTTATCTAATGTATCATGTATAACATTAGGAATTACAAAACTAGTTGAACGCGTAATTACATAAATCTTTCATTCGACCTAGCACATCACCATAGGGTGCAGCAGTTTTATATAATGGAAATAACGATGGTGCCATCAGACATTTTATTGATTATAGATTCTTAAAAACACAACTATTAATAACATGTATCACTCATAATGAATATATATTTTATGAAACCATGGATGATGGGTGTTATTTTTATTGATTTGAGTTATGGGTAATATTTATTAAAGTTAAATAAGGATGAAATTCCAATAACTATGTTTGAAACTAGATATACCAATTATGAATTAGTAGTTATACTATTTGGGTCCACAAATGAAATAAAATATTTATGAATCTAAGGAAAAGAGTTTTATATAAGTATTTGGATTAGTTTATGGTTGTTTTTATTAATTATATTTTTGAATAATTTTTACTCCATGAGGAACATCAAATACAGTTCCTGACTATTTTTTTTGAAAACCATAAAAGAGAAATAAACTATATAGAATGGATAAAAAGATTGATTTTTTGTTGAATAAAATTTCATTACATGGACATATTGTTTATAAAAATGAAATAACTATTTACCCTACAAAAACAATATTTTAAAAAGTATACAATACAAACAAATGTCACTAAGAGGCAATATTTTCAGGGATTATATAGTTATTATCGAAGGGTATTATAATTATTTATTTATTAATCTATCCCACTATCTATGTTAACATGAATGGGACTTGGATTATGTGAAAAAAAATTTATATTGATTTTTTATGAACTAAAATGAAGATTGTTCAAGGCTCTATATTTGGCCCAACTTTAACCAAATATTGGATTCTTCATATATTGTTATGCTTAATTGAAATGAATTATATATTACCATATTTATAATAAAAGTCTATTTCATAGTCTTCAAATATGTTGAAAAAAATGAGTTAAATTACCATATACATTATTTATAATTAAATGGTTCCATTATTGCATTAAATTTTACAGGGAATCACTTATATTGAGTGATGTGTGAAATATATATTGATCAATAAAATTTGAATTATAAATTTATTTAAAATTATTTTATCATGAGAATAAAAAGTTTGATGGAACTGATAAAGGATTATGTCTAAATGATTTTTTACAATCCTAGAAATTAAAAAAATAGTTTGATGCTATGAGTTGAAAAAATAATACTATCTTAACCTAGTTACATTTTTTATGTGACCCTTCGCTTAGAGACTTTATGAATTTTGGATTAGATGTTTTAGATCTACGACAATCCCCTATTTTTTCAGGTTTCAGTGCATTCGACTTTGTTATAATGGATTAACACAACATAAATGGTGGATCAATCAATGAAATAAAAAGTATAATCCCTGAAAATTTGAAGTTTATTTTTTTATTATTAATGAAGAAAGAGATTTATTAATTGGGAAAATATTATGTCCTCATTGTGAATCATAGTTAAGGAATAATGTTTTTATTGAATCTTACAGTTCACATTTTCCCATTCAATAGGGTTACACAAAGATGTATAATGACCATCCAGAGTATTTTGGTGGGATGGAATAAAATGAAATAATAGTGGATTCATCATGTGGTGTTTGACTTGTCAACACATTAAGGAAGAGTTATAATTACCAGATTCGATGATTCAACCTTTTCCATTTCTTGAGTTGAATGGAGTGAATATATCAATGGATTTTGGGTTAGGATTTCCAAATACATCTCAATCTAATAATGAAACTTTTGATATTATTGATATACTAAATAAAATTTCAAATTTCCATCCCATTACATAAAAAATGTCTACATATCATATTTTATAATGAATTTATGGTTGATTGTTAGGTTATATGGAGTTACTCTCTCCATTTTAACAGATGATGATCACAGGTTCACATCCATTTTTTAGAAGGGGACTCAGAAGTCGTTGGGTGCTGAATTTAATTTCATTATAGCCTTTTATAATCTATATAATTTCAAGACAGAGTGTAATATTTATACCATGGTAGATATTCCTCCAAAATACTGAATATAATACATTATATGTGGTTATATACGTCATTCTTAAGTTTATATTAAATATAATAAATTTTTTCATTCTTTTACAATTATGGCCCCTTTCAAGCCATTATATTTAAAAAATTATTAGAAACTATTTTTTGGATGATCATGGGGAATTGATTTTAATGGGAGTATAGTTGATATTTGAAATGATATAGAATGTTTAATTCATTTAGGGAAACATGAAAATTAAATTTTCTAGGTAAAAATTTTAGGGGTATAACTGCAGAAAAAGACATTCTTTTGAAGTAGGAAATCATGTCTTTCTGAAAGATTCACTATCAAAAATTGAGATGAGTTTTGATATGAAGAGGAATTTGTGACCAAAATTCATTATATTATGTGAATAATTATTGAAATTTGGATAAATTAACTAATAATGATAGAAATTTTTTTTATCCTAGATACACAATATTTTCACGATTAAATTTTAAGGTTGTTTGTACCAAATTCATCTTATTATTTGGCCCCTAAATTAGTTCAGTTGGAAGGGAATATTTCAAATCTGGAATAACCAGTGTAGGTTGATCACCATAAATATAAAATATTTGTGAAAATTTTAATTAAAATGGTTGAAAATTTGTGGAAAACCTTTATGGTTAAAAAGGAATAATTCGAATCCCAAAATTCTATAAGGAAAAATGTCATCACTTATTTGATAACTCAATAAAAATGGTATGAAATAATTTCCAATAGTGGGGAAGTATGTAGCATCCCATGTAATGGTAGTATAATTATTTTCATATTTATAAATATTTATGAACTAGATATTAATTTTATATTAAATGGATCGCTATATCTAATAGTGTACCCCACACATAAAACAATGTTTCCCGAAAATAATATATTTCTTGCAAGATTGTGTAATAATGAAAAATAATATACAATCAATATTTTTTTTGTGGTAGTAGTATCCGAGATAGTGTATCAGAATGAATTCACATTACTAAATTTTTTATGTTTATATATATTTATTAAATATTTCTACATTCATATAATAAATTTTATAGTGTTAAAATAAATATAAATCAAATTTTAGGGTTAAAAGGGTATATATTTATAAAGGGTAGTGTAAATACTTTTTAATTGAGAACCAATTTTAAAGATAATTTTTTAAATAATTAAAAAATTCATATGAAATTACAAATTAATGAAAAATATAAAAAATTAATTTCGTGGATTTTAATTATTTTTCTATGAACATTCATAGTTTTATGAATGGTGAATAAAAATATCTTTTAGTTCGAAACATTTTTTTGAAATTTTATTTATATAGAAAAGTTATGTAATTAATTTTTTTAAATTAAATTCAATAAATTTTATATCATTAAATAAAATTTAGGATATTTGAATAAATTTCCAATTGAAATTATATGTAAAATCATAGCACGCATTAGAACATTTCTACCTAGAAAATATGTTGTCACATCCAATATAATCGATTAATTTATAATTAATTTCGGCCAAATATGTGATTTTAATTTTGAAAAATTGATTCCATATTTTTATATTGAATTATTTTTTATTTAAAATAATTTGAAAATTGATTTCTACCAAAATTATTACTAAAATCTATTAAATTTAATTAAATTGATTCATATAAAATTGTATTTACTTATTGGTTAAACAATAATCTTAATAGCACAAATTACTATGAAAATTTTCAAAACTCCATTTTCAAGACATTATTTAAAATAACCAATCATATATTGAACGTGGACAGTTATTCATTCCAAATTACATAATTTACCCAACTCAAATGGGGTTTACATATTTTAATTTTAAAGAATGTGACCCCTTACACTATTAAATAGAATTAAACCAGAACATTTATTCATTAAACTCAATTCCTTTGACTCATAAAAAACATTAAAAAACATGATCCAATATTACATCCATCACCCTAGATTCCTCCCCTTGTTCAAAAAGGTAGCCAAGAAGTTATATGGTGCACACCATAACGATTTACCCGAAAAAGAGGTAACAGTTTTCAATGTATATTTGTGTTTTATTTATTTTTCCACCACATCATTACCATGGTTACATTGTTATATATAAACATTGTGTTCATAAATATACATAAATTTTATATTATATGGTTTATATCCAAACAATCAAACATATGAAAAAATATGTAATGAAATTATCACCCGTGAATGATGAACAACCACATCACGTAACGATGTCATTAGTTTTTCCATTACTACATTAAATGGATTGGATTTATGTTCGAAATAATATTTTTATTTTATTAATATGTGATTTTTATTATGAATTACTAGATATATAATTTTTATATACACATACCAACATTAGTTCATTTTTTTAAATGTACGATAAGTTTATTTGGGGATGCGCAGACTATCGCCTTCTTAGAATGATGTGATATTTTTAGAAACTACATGAAATGTATTAAGGAAGAGTATAATAAAATATATATTAAATAGAAAAACTCAATATGAAATTATGTTCATAATAAAATATCTAGAAATTAAATATATAATATTCATGATTAACCATTCACACACTATAAAAGGGAAAATGTTGTTCATAGACATATAGGCTACCACATCCTTGATGAAATGTAACTCCTTTTAAATCACAATAATTACATTTATAACTAAATATGATTAAAAAATATTGTATTTATTATATTATTATTATTATATAATGAAAATTTATACTTACATCCATTTCTTAATAAGCATAAAAAAACTGGAACATTACACATGGGTACGTACATCCTACTATCATTATGATTCTAAAATTGGTTCATATTTCATATTCATTCATCTAGATTTATTTTAAAATTATTTTTGATTTGGAAATATGATATTTTTTTCGTGATTATTATTTATAATATTGTTATATCATGATACCATTTACAATAGTTTAACTTCCAAAATCATTTTGAAAAAAAAAATTATTCCAAATACCTAATGTCAATTTAATTAGTTGTGTTGTTGATTATAAAATTTAAATAATGTGAGATGAATGTAATAATAATCATGAAAATGGTTTGGATTCATGTAAATAATTAAATTAAATTTATTATTGGGTATGATAATGGCACCCATGAGAAGTTAGATTCAGGGTTGGAGATTTTGTCCCGAAATACATTCATTGAGAAATTTTATGATGATACGAACCTTCATTATTTTTATTAATTTTATATAAATATCATTTAAAATTTTATATCAATATTTTATCTCTTATCTTGAAATTTAGTGTTTCTGTTAAATGTTATTCATTCTTAGGCCATACATATTGAATTTTAAAAGTGGTTTGGGAAACATTGAATGTTTAATGATTTAATCCTCTCCCCAATTTAAATATTATAGATATTATTTTAAAAATTTATTTATGTGGATACAAATAGATTATAAAGAAAAAATTAGTTCTAATTTTTTATTTTTCATCGTATACAAGACATCATGTTTTTAAATGAAAAATAAACACTTCTTTCATATTTTTCTGGGTATTGTGTAATTGAATATGGGGTTTGAAAATATATTCATTATTTGAGATACATCATGAGTTCTCTTATGATTGAATATAAATTTTTATGAATAAAATTTTGAAATTTTTTCTCTATTATATATTATTATTGTTAAATAGTGTTATTAAATTCGATGGGTTGTTTCATAATTAACCAATGATAGGTTTTTCCAAAAAAAACAATGATTGGTGGGACGATGATATCAATCCAATTCAATGGGTATGGAAGTTGGTCATATGGAAAATGGATTTATATGAGTGACATGAATATATTCCAACCATATGGTTATTACATTTATATGAGTGACAGGTATATTTTTTTCACAAGAAATCGTTATGTATTATATCGACATGTAATGTTTTTACGGTTTTTTATTACTCAAACTATAAGAAAAAAACAAATATTGATGGTAATGTTTTAAAAAATTCCTAAAGGTGAAAATTATTCCTTTTCTGTAAAGGATGATGTATTTTAGTTTAAATAAATGGATTTCTAGTTCCATTATTTCATATCACTTACTGAGATTGTTTTACTCATCTGTTTTTGATTAACATTTTATCAAATGAGAAAATAGTGAGAAATTGATTGGAAGAATACAGGTTTATAGTCCTGAAGTGTTATCCTAAAGGGATCATTCATTATTAAAAACATATTAGATTATGGAAAAAATTGATAATATTCAGATGTTCCCACTTTGTATGTCATTTTTTATTCATGTACTATTGATGTGTTAGTACTCAAAAACAATAAAATGAAAAGATCCTTATTGTAAAATCCCAAACATCTATCAATGCAATTGATACCATATTCTTGTAATGACATAACCGAATAAAATAACCTTAGGAAACCAATTTCAAGATCGTGTTAAAATGAATAACTATGTATCTTTTAAACTTAAAATTTCCACTAATCTGATTTTAATTTGTAAAATTTGACATACACTATTGTGATTAGTATGATTTTCAGGTTCTGATATGATAAATATAATTTTTGGTTAATAGTAACAAGCCTTTATGAATATTAATGTTACCCTTATGAATAGTAATATAACACATATTAATATTAAATCTTCCATGTTAATAAAAACTTTTCCAATGATAGTATAAATAAAATTTATCCATAAATTATGTGACAATATGATAAAATTACATTATTGTGATGGTATATTAGTATGTTGTTAATATTTAATGAATAATTTAACAACTTAATTAAAAATTTGATTTCATAAATTTTATTAATATAAAAGTATTTAGATGTGTTATGATTATATTAGAATTTAAAAAGACCTTAATTAAATTTTCAACGTTTTATAAAAGATGTTTTTATTTTTTAAATTTGTATTTTTCATGTAATTTTTTATTTTACCATAAAATTAAATTAATCATATTTAGATAATTATTTTCGTAAAATGGAGTTCATTTTTGATTTCTAGGAATCAAAAAAATATTTGGGTGAATATTTTGGATTTTTATAAAATACATGAATGTTTGCTAAATTGTGAAATTTGATAATTTCCCAATTATGCGAAATAAATGAATTTCCGCCTCATGCTTCAGTCATGGATGAAGTAAATGGACATTTTTTCAAACTCACATATACATATTACTATATTTAGTCAAATTAATCCTCACTATTTATTTTCTTGTGATGAAATACAAAATTAATGAATTTAATAATGAGAAAACCCTTCTCCCTTCCACTATAAATACCAGCCCTCAAAACCCCATTTCATTACACCTCTATTGCCCTATTCATACTCCAAATTATTATGAATTTTCTTTCAATGCTCTTCCCCCACATCCATAAGAACTTACTATAACAAAACTCCCAACCACTATCCCCTAAAGTGTCACTCGAAGAAGGTATATTCATGTGGTAATTTCTCTCTCATTAATTCAAATTCCTTTCAAATTACATTTATTTTCTTCTCTTATCCTTAGACTATCAAATCCAAATGTTAAGATACATACATCATGATTGATATAATGGTACAATATCATGATAATGGAATATTATTCAGTATCCTCCACCTATATGTTCTTGTTTAGAAAAATTAAATCGTTGCTCGTTGTGTGTTTAATAATCTACATCATGGGAGATTCCCTTCCATTTTCCAAAAAATACGTCATGGATGTTAATTAAACCATTGAGTGAATCAAAAATATTTCAATATGTATTATTTTACGCCTTTAATGATATGGAAACCAATTATATACATTATAGTAAATGATAAAACCCAAGATGTTTGTTTTGTTCCAAAAAACACAAAAACCCCTAAAACAATCATCATTAAAATTTAACTATGGATTTATCGACATGGAATATAAATAAATTCGTTAAATCATCATTTAAACTCATGGAAGATCATTAAGAACATTTTATACCATTTTTTGATTTTTATCCATGTTCAACATGAACATCATTTCATGTGTCCAAGCTAACTATTAATGAAAACTATGTAAAAGAACTATCCAAAACAAGGAATTTAAACTCTATAACTCATCTAATGGACCATAAAAGATCGTAGTGAAACCGTAATTAATTATTATAATTTATAAAAGGTTTTAGAATTTTTATTAATGAATATCGTGTCAATATATTGAACATTAAAGTGGAGGAAGCATGGAGACACCATGTAAGGGGAATTCTCAAACACAACATTCTATCATCGGGTGTTCCCTCTTTCACTAAATTTTCAGTGTGGATATTCCATAAAAACTTTTATTTCATCATTATATTAATTTTTCTAGTATATAAATTTTCTCCACTAGTGTTTATGTCAATCATAATGTTTTCCAAAAAAAATCTTCTTTAAAAAAACCATTTACATATCACTTATGGATGATGAATCTTATATCATGTATGATATTCCCCCTTTAATTGGGGAAAACAATGTTTTTTAATGTATGCTTATGAGATTAAACTAATTAAATTATATGGGTTATTATATGACCATTATTTTTATTTGTTCTATGTGGCATTCCCAATAATGTTAATTGGTTGATGTGGTAGGATTACCTAAAATAATATAGAACAATGTAAATGTTATGATGTGATGGGTGCGCCTAGAAATATATAGATATCCTATTTATTGGATAATGTGAATAAAATAACGTGTAAATTTATGTATGTCTGAACATGATTGTAGATTTTTCCATATCTATGTGTTGTAGTTGACCACTAATACATGATGTTTAAATTTTATGCATTGCACATTGCTTGTCTTTTATTAATGTTTCCACTCAAGACTATGAAATTATTCCTATGTTATGATGATAATGATTAACTTAATTACATTTTATATTTTTTCATATTATTATCTATACTTTTACTGGGCTTTTATCTCACCATTTTCTTTATTATTATCCTCATGTGAGTACTTTTACTAATGAGAACATAAGGGATAATTAGAAGCAAGAGAAGAAGGAATTAAAAAAATGTTTATTTTTTATGTTTTGAAACTTATATATAGCCCCAATTTTCCCAAGAAACTAATACATTCTATCCTCATGGTGTAATGTTTCTATGTTATTTATCATTAAAATGATGTAAAATTAATATATAATATAAGGGTCATTATAGTTGGTATGAGTAGAATGATTAAGTCAAATTGGGAATTATTGTTAGAGAACCGTAATAAAATTTCTCGAAAGAGATGATGTATATGTAGAAGAACAACAATATTTTCTAATCATAAAATTCCCATAATTTATGATTTTACTATTAATTTCCCAACGGAATAAATTATGTATTCAAGAAAAGTTGAATAATGACAATTATATCATTTCCTACATTTTAAAATGGTGGGTTCTAAGAAAAACCATTCCAAAAAACCATGCGAGGGACAATGCAATGATTTCCCCCAATAGAATCCCCAATTATTTAAGAGGTGGAGTTCAAAATAAAATTTCTATACTTACCCAGTTGTCTCAGGTTATAAATAATAACACGAATAACGTGTACTCTCCTCATTTTCATAAGAGGGAGAAAGTTGTTATTGACAGGTTTTTACGCCAATGACCACCAACATTTAGTGGATCTTTTGATCCACTAGTCGTGGATTTTTGGGTCATCAAGATAGAGAAAATATTTTCTTTACATCATTATTATATGATGGAGAAGGTGACTCTAGATGATTATTATCTTGATGGAGTGGCTGACCAAACCTGGGATTTTATTAAGAACACAACGCCTAGAGTTAAAATTGAATAGATTGAGTGGGAAGACATTAAGATAATGTTTCATAACAATTATTTCTCTTGAACACATCATACAAAGATTGTGAGATAAATCCAAGTGAAAAAATTTATGGAGAATCATTCATGGTCAACATAGTAAATATCACAAGAATTTCAAGGTACACATCAGAATTTCTTAATAATGATTCCAAAATTGGTAGAGTCTTTATAGGATTAAAACCCCACTATCAAAAGGCACTTCAATTTTTAGACATTGGTGGTTATAAATAATTTTATTGATGTTCTCTCAAATTGGATGTGATGTTTTGAGAATTTTCCCAAGGTTTTGGTGATGAGAAAAAAAATATGGCGTTTCATGCTGGAGGATCTAATGAGATGGGTGGAAGGAAAACTAAACCACTCACAAGCTAAAAATGTGAGAAGAAGCATCATGGAAAATGCCTCAAAGGGATAGGGAAATGCATCAAGTGTGGGAGAGTGGTTCACCAAGATCAATAGTGTCGAAAATATATAAGAATGTGGTGGGGAAAATTAAAGCACCACCCATGGTCCAATAGATAAAAATTACAAATATATAGAACTATGAAAGCCAATGTAGTTATCCTAGAGCCATTGTGGATATTCAATGCCATTAGCCACCAAGTACTATCGAGAATGGGAAGACTTATTCCATCACTAATATAGAATTTGAGAATGAAAATGGAGGAAGTCATTTAATGTAAACATCCTATTCACACAAGAATGAAAAAATATTAATATGAAACTAGTTCTATGCATTCCATTCATTCTCACACATTTTATAGAACTATTCAATAAATTCACCAAAACCATGATGTAGATATATCTGTAAAAATAATACATGGTGGAATCATTGCAACCTAAGTGATGGAATCTTATCTTATTGGTTTAGGTGTGGAGATTCTTCTAGGGAATCTCAACATAATTCCATGGTGGAATTCGATGTTATAATTGGGATGGATTGGTTCTTGTTTTATAAAGCACATATGAAATTTCAGGAAAATGAATAATCTATTAATTTTACCATCCATCCCATGATCTTATAAAGAAGAATGGAATACCATGAATCAAATTTTAAAATGATTTAATTTTTATGGCGTTGATTTTCTATGAAGAGGCATACCTCGCTCAAATGGTATAGTCAATGGATTTAAAACTATCAGAAATCCCATCATGAGTTAATATGGTGATTCATATCCCAAAATGATAACCAGACATCCCCAATAATGTGATATTGGATTCTCAACCAAACTCAAACTTGGAGATATTGCATTCTCAATGTGCCCCTGTACGATTCCGCCAATAAACTAGGAGGAGTTAAAGAAGCAGCTAAAATAACATTAGGACATAGGGTTTATTCTCCAATGTGAAATACCTTATGGTGCGTTAGTACCCGTTTGGAAGAAGAAGGATGGATCAAAGAAGCTATGTATAAATTATCAGGAAGTAAACAATATCTCTAAAATGTATAAGCATCCCCTTCCAATGTT
Organism: Viscum album; assembly: GCA_963277665.1. Taxonomy (NCBI): domain Eukaryota; kingdom Viridiplantae; phylum Streptophyta; class Magnoliopsida; order Santalales; family Viscaceae; genus Viscum; species Viscum album. The sequence continues at coordinate 193,944,692 of OY728121.1, read as the reverse complement.
TGATCAATTTTTTTGACCAGTATAAAGGAACTCATTACATCTCAAAGCCAAATCTTATTTTTAGATATCATCACCTAAACATGAAGAAGGAAGATATTCAGGATAATACCTTCCATACATGGTATGTCCTCTAAATTTTTATAGTGATCACATTCAAACATACTAATTCTAATTAAATATTAATGGGTTTTGTTAATATAGTCGTTATAAATTTCTTCGTCAAATTATTGGCAGTGCTTATAAATGATATTATCATCTACTCCAAGAGCATGGAGACACATAAAGAACATATAAGACTTTTGATGATGACATTGATAAAGGATAATTTGAAAACCAGGTTCATAATGTGTGGATTTTGGATATATAATGTCATGTTGTTGGATCATATGAACACAAGTGATGGGATTTTTGTGGACCCTAGAAAAAAAAAGTTGAATGTGGAATGGCCCAAATCCTCTAGTGCCACATAAATCTATAGTTTTCATATAATATTTGTGTATTAATAACATTTTTTGATAAATTTCTCATGATTATCAAGCCGAAAAACTATGTAAATTGGGAAAGGGGATAATTATGTCTAGATGGAAGAATGTGAGTAATGTTTCAAGGAGATAAAGATAAAGTTGTCAATTGCACCTATACTAACATTACCGAAAAGTGGATAATTTTTTAATATACAATGATTCATAGAATAATTTCTTGTGATTTTTACATATTAAAAATTATAAAGTGATAGAATATGCTTCACGACAGTTAATGATCCCAGAGAAGAACTACCAGATGAATGATTAAGAGTTAGCAACTGTAATTTTTTTCATTGAAAATATACCAGCACTACCTCTATGGTGTGATGTTTGACATATATACTGATCACAATAGTATATTGTATATATTCAAAAAATGAATCTAAACTGCATAAAATGAGATGGTTATACCTAAAAATATACTATGATTTCTATATTCACTATCATATTGGAAAAATAATCAAGGTAGCTGATTATCTACAAATAAAATTAAATTCTACAATATCCATGATACAGATGGAGAAACACCGTATTTTCTTTGAAATAAAAATGATTTATTTTTATATCATAATTTAATGGAATACATCCAATCTTTTCCAATATTTTTTCCAACCCAGAATGATTTATGGGGCCCACAAGGATGATCTCGAGATATAGAAGAAGGTTAATGTAGTAAAGGGGAGGAAGCTGCAAGAGTTTCATATTTATGATGATTGTGTGATTCGATTTAGAACGAGGATTTTTGAGCCTTGATAAACTAGGATAAATAAGGAGAAATTGGACAATGCACATAACTCAACATTATATATCTACCATGTAGCACTAAGATGTTCCATGATATATGAGAACACTTTTGGGGAGGATCACATGATGAAATAGATTGATGAATATATCTCAAGGTCTTAGATATGTCAGAAAGTATATTATTCATTATATAAGTCCAAATATATTTTTAAACCATTGCCTAATCCCATGTGTAATGTGGATAATGTCACTAAGGACATTGTAAGGGGTCCCTAGAAAACATAAAATGGAAATAATGTGATATGGGTTGTAGTGGACAGACTCACCAAAACTACCCAAATTATCTCTATTTATGATTTTATATCTCCAAAAAACATGAAATTATATATGTTAAGGAAGTGTAAAGACTTCATGGGGTTCCACTCTCAGTTGTCTCTGATTAGGTACCAAAGATCACATCTAAATTCTGGAGGATTCTCTCACATTCATTGGGCACTGAATTAAATTCCAGCATGAACTGTCACCCACAAAATGATTGGGGAATCTAAAAATACTACTAAGACACTCAAAGAAATACAAGGAGCCTACTATTCATAATTCATAGGTGGATGGGATAATCATATCTCATTGATTGAGTTACTATAAAAATAGCTTCCACTCGAATATTTAGATGACTCTTAATGAATAATTGGATGAAACCCGATGTATAAATCCCACCTGTTGGGATGTAGATATATAAATAAAGATCCATGGACCTTATCTTGTGATCGAGATTATAGAAAAGGTTTATATTATCCGGAAACACATTTATGAAACTCAATGTACAAAAATGTGTTATGCTGACAAATGTCGAAGGGATTTGGAGATCAAGTTTTGAGATAATGTATTTATTTTGGATATATAAATGGATGAGAGTGATCTAGTATTGAATGAAGGGAAGGATAAGACCGTGGAAATTTGGAACAATTGAGATTCATTAACAAATATGATAAATGGCCTATCAACTTGCACTTCCACCGAATATGGCTCATGATCATGATGTTTTTCACGTATCACTCTTGAAAACGTACATAATAGATCCCTCACATGTACATAACATAGAGGTGGTATAGCTGGAAGATGATATCTCTAATGAGGAGCTTCCAATAATGATTTTAGACCATAGAGATAAGTTTCTACCCAAAAATTATGTCCAAATTCTCAAAGTGTTGAGGAGGAACTATATCTATGAAGAAGAAACATATGAACTAGAGGATGTGATGAATGAGAAGTACCCTCACCTATTTCTCTTAAATGAATTTTCAAGGGAAAATTTTCAAAAGGGGGAAGAATGTAATGACCCAAACATTTATAAATGATTTTTCCCTTCATGTAGTAATTTCATAATCACATAGAATCACAATAGGTATCAAAATGACACATCAGGCTTAAATGAACTACAATGTGACCTTTAAACATAAAATTTCTCCTTTTGATATTTGAATTTTGAAAATCTGACATATACGGTTGTGATCAATATGATGTTTAGAGTCCAATAGGACATACCTATTTTTTGTTGAATAATTAAATACCAATTTTTAATATTATGTTTGCACTTATTAACAGTAATATGACCCTTTTGTATTGTTAATTGGCCATCTAAACATTAATCATATCAATGACAGTATAAATTTTTTTATGATTCCTATATGTGACAATATGATATAATTACATAATATTGATACTATTTTTTATGTCATGAATATTTATTGATTAATTTACTTATTTAAATGAAAAATAAATTTCATAAAATGTATTCAAATAATAGTATTAATATTTATTATTATTATATGATAATGTTATGAGACCATAATTAATATTTTAAAGTATTAGAAAAGTTTTTTATAATTTTAAAATATCTTTTTTGTTATATAAAATATTCCTATAATTAAAATTAAAATCTATCATATATAGAATATTATTTTAATAAAAAAAATTACAATTTTAAATTCAACATATCTATTAGTGGTTAGGGTGAATTTTTGGGATTGTTCTAAAATTCATGATTTTTTGTTGAATAGTGAATTTCGATAATTTACCAAATATGTTAAATAAATGAATATTTGTTTCATGAATGGTTCATAGATGATGTAAATGGTCGTCTGTTAGAACTCATATACACATAATACTACTTATATTCACAATAATCCTTACTATTGTTTCTCTTTTGGGTAAATAATAAAGTTTGGAATATAGTATAGAAAAAACACCTCTCCCCTCTAATATGTATACCACCCCACACAATCTCATTTCATCACACCTATCTAACCTTGTTCCTACTCCAAAGTCCTCTCAAATATCATCCAAAAATCCTCTCCCATGTCTAGAATCATGTGGTCTCATAAAAATACTAAATCATCTCCCCTAATGAGGTTCCCAATGAAGATATATTCATGAGGTAATTCTTCTCCCCCTTTCATTTAAATTCCACTTCTTTTATTATTCCATACAACCATCATGATAAATCTAGTATGATTTATATAGTGGTTTTGTAAATATTTAATGTAAGATCATTCATTTTATGCATCCCTATATCTATTTTTTTATATAAATGAAATTTTTTCCCGTGTTGTGTTAATTTATCTACATCATGGGAGATACACATCCATTTTACTTGAACTCCATCAAGGCTGTCAATAAAATATTTAAATGGATTAAAAAATAATTTTATATGTATGTTATGACCCCTTTTATGTTCTATAAAATATTTTATACATAATACAAAAAGATAAATCAAAACATGTTTGTGTTGATAAAAAAATACAAAATTAACCTAAAACTATCATCATTAATATTTTACTAATGAATCATCCACATGGTATATTAAATTATTCATTAAAAAATAATTTAAAAACTAGGAATATAAATAATAACATGTACTATCATATATGTATTTTTAACAATGTTCTTCATGATCTTCTATTCATGTGTAACAATGACCTGTTCATAAAAACTAAGAAAAAGTACACTCACATACAATGAATTTAAACTAAATAACTCAACTAAAGTATCATAAAAGAACATAATAAAAACATAATGAATTATATTAATGCATAAAAGATTCTGTAATTTTTAATTAATTAATTTTAATTCATTATACATGAAATTAAATTGATGAAATTGTTCGGACACAAGGAAAGGGTAATTCTCCCACACAACTTTTTTTTTCGAGAATTCCATCTTTCACTACATTTTCAATGTGGTTATTCCATAAAACGTTTTTTCATCATTTTTTTCATTTTTTGGGATATAAAATTTATTTACTATAGATTATGTAAAACATTATGTTTTCTAAAGGAACTATTCTTTAAAACATACACCATTTAATTCTCACTCAATATTGTTAATTCTTGTATAATGTATGATATTCCCTCATTAATTTGGGAACCCATTGTTTTTTAATCTATTATTATGAAATGAAACCCATTACATTCAATGGGTTTCTATATTTTCAAGATTTATATATGTTAAATGTGGCCTGCAAGAAGATGTAAATGTTGTGATGTGATAGATGTACCCAGAATTAGATAGCACTCTAATGCATTGGGTAATGCGAAGAACATCATGAGTGATTTCAAGTATGTGTGAACTTGATGCTATATTTTTTCAAATCTATGTGTGGTAGTCGACCACTATGACACAATGTTTCATTTTTATGCATTAATATATTCTATGTCTTTTTATGATGATTCCTCTCATGATTATGATATTATTATAATGCTATGATGATAATGATTATTCAAATCACATGATATATTGTTTCATGTTCTTATATATCCTTTTAATTGGTTTTTATCTCACCTCATTTTTGATGTATAAATATAGGTGACTACTAGTACTATGGTGAGCCCAATGAACAATAAGAATCTAGAGAATAAATAATTTAATTAATGATTATGTTTTATGATAAAAAAGATATGTATGGTCTTAGATTTCCCAAGGCACAAAACCTTTGGAACCTCATGGTTTAGTGTTTTTAAATTTTTTCTCATTAAAATGATTTCAGTATAATGTATGAAAATATGGGTCACAATGTTCAGTTTGGAACATTGTATAATTACTAAATTAACTCCATATTATATATTTTTTTAAATCAGTCATTATAATATCCCATGTGTGTTCTAAAATTGGAATCAGATAATGGAATCGATAATTATTGTCATAAAAAATTGAGACTGATATAAATAATTACCTAATTACATTTCTATTTTGATTTTAAAATATTTCCCTAAAATGAATGGAAAAATATATTAATGAATCCATATTATTTTTCTGCACATTCCATGATCAATAATAATATGAAGGATTTGGAAATTTCATAAAAAGGGGAAATTTTAAGGGATTTATTATTTTTCGCTTCATTATATGGAATGATACATTCAATCATATGGGGAATACTCTATATTCCATAATAAATTAATATTATTTAAAAATAATCAACCATTCTATTAGATATATCATTCTTTGATGTAAAAATGACATCATTAATCTAAATGGAAATAGACTTCTTCTAAACATTTTATATTGATTAACATGATGGAGTATTTTCGAATATCAATAATTAAATTTAAACTATTTATGGTTAAGTTCATTTTGGAGTTGATTTTCCTAATGATAAAGGGGATCATCAATCGTTTAATGGAGTTTGAGTTCCTCTCTTGAGGTGACTATTTAGTTATGGTTGATTTTTTAATGTTAATAAGATGATATTACATAGAATTATTATTCTCTTCCATCCTATTAATTTTTTCTTGAAATACCTCAATAAATCAAAAACTAATATAATCCTAGAATACATTACTATTTTATGGATTCATGTACCAGAAATATTCAATTCCATTAAAAATATGTCACTATATACAGGAATAATGATCTAAGAACTATGGATCATGAATGGAAGGGGGATGACCTATAGGATCCCCCCATGATCTCAAAAACTAATTGGTTTTGATCAGAAAAAAATTTTGGTAGGTTGACACTATATTGATCACTGGGGGGAAGTCATATCATTTACTGGGATGAGGAACCTGACATGTTTTCATCACTAACTATAATTAAATATGACTCTCTTCTAGGTTATATTATCCTGAAAAATGGTAACTTCCACTATATTTCATTGATATATAAAATCAATCAAATTCATATTCCATAATAATTGAGAAATATTACCCAATATTCTTTTCAGTTATCAAAAAATTATTTATTCCACCTGCAATGAATATAATATCATCCATTTTTTATTCATTTTTATCAAATATATTCAGAGATCCCTTAACATAGTGTACATATTTGATTCATTGATAATGGATTAGGTGGGTGATGTTCCTTGAGGATTGGATTATAGAAAGGTTAATAGATTGATCACCACATATAGGAGAAAGTTAATTTCATTATGATTTAATACCCATCTGGATTACAAAGAATTAAAATTCTGGTTTTGATTGATAGATGATTATCCAAATGTGGACCAATGCAATGCCTTTAAATATCTAAATGTCATATAATGATTAGAAATTGCAATATTAATGTAATTATTATAGGATAGATATTTTCCATGGGTCGATACTATATAATTGTTCATAATGTTTTGATAATTCCATTACATAACCATTATTTTCTAGAGGATACTCTACATGAAGAATATATAAATTTAACATTTTATGAATTAGGACATGGTATAATCCCTTTCACATTTCCTTTACCTCCCCACTCTTCAGAGTAGTTGTAATAAATTTTAGAGTGGGATGTGATCATATCCATTCATCTAGATTCTATCAATCATTATAATGTTGTGAATCATCAACATCATTATACCAATATTTTATACAGATTGGAGTGAATTTTTTATATATGCAATCATATATTTAGGTGGATCATCTACTAGATTAATTTTTTATTCCTTGTTTGAGTGATTAAATATGAAAGGGTCCCCATATATATTAGGGATGGAAGTAAATTCAGGTGTGACCACATTCTATTCCATTGGGGAAGAACACATTCCTTGACCATTAGTTAGTTTTCAAATTCAGGGGAATCTTCTACTATTAAGGCTTCATAGATAACGAATATATGATTTGGGGTAATAGAAATTCCATATAATTTGAGTGGAATCTTTAGGATGACATCGGTATAATGAATTATTTCCCACATTGGATTATCAGATATTATTGGAGGGTTATAAATTAGTTCAGAATCCTTCAACTATATGGAATTTGGTGAAAGAACTTAAGCCCTAGTGGCTGAGACATATGAGTTTTTGGACACTTCATCATGAATGACATCAGATTGTGTATTTCCATAGGGTTACTGTAAGGACCATTACTTAAAGATTACTAAATCTTGATGTAAGTTAATATTTATGATTGAGGATCTTTTCATTTTAATTAAAATATCAGAAAAAATTGATTAATACATATAAAATGATATATATAATTTCACAATTATTTTTTATTAGTTATATTATACCAAAATATTCTACTTTAATATCTATACTCATCCATTAATGACCGTATGTTATTTTTTGGGCTAGAATAACTACCTACGTGTAAAATTAAATAATATAACATCATGAATTACCATGAAAACCCATACAGTGATGGGTTATTATGTAAATAATTATATTATGGATTGATTTTGGTTTTGGACTGATTAAGTGAATTTTATAATCATTAATTAGAATTTCGCCGATTTATAAAAATCACTAAAACATGTTTATCACCAATATCATCGTCCATATCTATAACTAAAAAACTCTTTGAATGATTTTTTTTCATTATAAACTATCATTAATCATAATTAAATTTCCTTTTTTGATCTAGAAACGATTAAAATTGGAATAATTAGGATGAAAACCCAAAATATCATTAAACATGTTCAAAATGATCATGATTACTCACACCAAATTTATATAATTTAAAATAATATAAAAATATACATGTTTAGAATAATGGTACATGAATCTTATGAAGGATTTATATTTTAATACATTTATAAAATAGAATATTAATTTGTTTATATTGTATTATATGGTGAATAATAATATCTAGGGAAATAAGATAAGGGTTTCGTGCCTAAAATAGATTCACCTAATGTCATATATCATTTTATAGAAATATTTTTCATTGTAGTAGGGTTTCTATTACCCCATTATTTTATAATCTTATTAATAACAAAATTTAATTTATGTAAGGATACATTTTATATCATATCCTTCATCGGTTCTTGACACAATTATTTCTTTGTTTTTAATCGTTTAATGACACAAATTCAATTATTTGTGATAAATTTGTATTATATTTCATATTTTTTATGGCCTACATTCGGATAATTTTTTTCCCAAAAAAATACATTTTATTCAGGGTATTACATATTACATTCTAATCTCCTCACAATTAATTTGTTTGGATATAAATGTTACTTGATCAATAATCGTATTCTCGGATAAACCTATTTCTTTCTATGCCATAAATTGTCTACATGATTATGATCTTCACTACCCGATTTATCCTTATAATTCATATTAAATTTAGTATTTTCCATCTGTATCTATTGAGGATATATATTTTCATAATTATTATATCAATTTATTAAATACATTATTAATAAATAATACATTTGAATGATTTAATTTTATTTTTTAAATTGTATATTTTTCATTATGTCATTATTTTCCATCCCACAAATTTTCTCCTATATTTATAGGATAAATAATTTAGATAATATTATATTTTAGTTTTATATGTCTTTTACTATTTTAAAAATTAAAATCAAATACCCTTTTTTATGTTGTGGGTTGTAAAAAAATTTAATTTTAAATTTTTTTTAAAAGGATGTATGATCATTCCAAATCAAATGTTTTATCGTCACCATTAAAATTACATGGATATATATTTTTATATCTCAAATATATAATATTGACCAATAATTATTAAAAGTATTTTATCAAAATATTCCTTCACTATTTTCAAAAAAAATATGAGAAGATAAATGTAACAAATTCTTCAAACATAAATGTAAAAACAAATTTTAAAATATATTTTTAAATCATTCAAGTGAATACATATTTCCACGACTATTTCCTTTCAATTTTAAAACTTTTAACATTTTTTATACTTTCAAAATGAAATTAACTTTCAATAAATTTTTATCATATATTTCACTTATAATTAGTTTAAAAGAAATATTGTCTTATTTATTTCTAGTGTAGTAATTATTAAAATTTGAAAAATTATTTTTCATTAATGTCATTATCTGTAGATTTATAATATTCAAAATAAATCATATTCTTAAAATGATATCATACACTTACCTTCATCATATGTAATATCTAATGGTATTTTATCTCATGTAAATGTTTTAATACTTCCAGTCTCTTTCGTAGTCAATAGAATTTGTAAAATTATTCTATGATTTAAGGAATTAATTTAGAATACTATCTTATCAATTAAATTGATTAAATGGTCTTCAAATTGATTAAACAAAAATATTGATTGGTGAAATTATTGACCTATCTATACACCCTATATCGAAATGGTGTAAATAATATAATCATCATTTTTTAATAAAAATTTTATTTACCAGGAATAATATTAAATAACATGGGATACACATTTATTTACATATATATATAATGCTATGATATTTTATTTGAATTATGAATCAGTTCAAATGTTAATTTCATTTAAAAGGATATGAAATGACATTTCATTCCATTTGTTTGATATAATGTTTATTAGTGTCATATAGTACGCATATGTATTGATTATGATAGTTGGGGATCCATATCACCAAAAGTATTGGTTTTATTTTTTATCCATAGAGATTGTTAAACATAGACATTATGAGTTATTTCACATATACATGGGTTTAATGAAATTAATAACACAGTCAGGTTTGGATAAATTTTATTTGTTAAAATATGGGTTTGAATAATGAGTTTACTTAAGTGGGTTTCCAATTCATTTGGATAAAACCATATCTCTATGTTTTCATTCATGTGATTGAATGAAAAATAATTTAATTTTTTATTATAGTATATGTTATATATTATGTTTTCTCTTGTCTATGATATTCCCTTCATTGTTTTTATTCCGTTTCTTTTTCCCTGATCAATCATCTTACATTGATGTTTACAACATTATCATGTACCCTAATTAAGTATGTACTATCCTCTTCTAATCAATTTTATTCAAATAGTTTTATCAATTATATTTACCATTTCTTATATTATGATTTTATCCCATTAATATGATTCTATTAATTTCGTGATAATGATATGGGTGATCAAGATTTATCAACACGGGAGTGTCATATGTTTGGATATGGAAAAATATTCAAAATTTCTCAAAAATAATTTCCCCTTGTGACTAGAACTCAATAAAATGATACCAAAAAATTCTATTAGTCATGTGAGATTAATGTTAGATTTAATAATATCAAGGATATTCTGAATGATTAGATTAGATAATTTGAATCATTATAATGTTTTGTTTTTAAATTTGTTTATTTCTGGCACTAGACGTGGGAGTCATGGTATAGAGTATGTCACTATGAAATTGGAAAAAGCATTATTGACACTATCTCGAGTGTTAAATTATATCCAATGGAACTGTTAGTGTAATTCTATTGATTTTCTCTAGTATTTTTTTTTATTATGACCATATCTCATGTCCACACCCATAATTTTGTTTTGATACATTGAATATTATTGGTTGTTAATTAACGAGTATTGATAAATACCTATATATATGTATTTTATAACAACACTATATTTTATAAATAATTTTTATTCCAATTAATTTTATTTCTTTGGTATGCATATTGACATGTGACATTTATATTAAATATACAAAAATATAATTATAATTATTTCAAAATAACATTTATAACATATCCATTGAAATTTTATTTATGAATATGAATAAACTCATTAATAAAAATATTTTTAATGGTATTACAGAATGAAAATTAGTTTATTAATTCCTTTAAAATAGTTAATAAATATTTAATAAAATCATTTTTGGTTTCAAAAAAAATATTTTATCAATATTGGTTTTTATTAATTTAAATGATTTTTTATGTTAATTAATTTATAAAAGATATAAAATATTATTTATTGAAATTTATATCAGTTTTTTAATCATTGTATAAAATATATATTGGAGTGATATTTTTAATTTTCTAAAAAATATTCATATGTCTTCATATATCTAAAATAATTTTTTTAAAACAATAATATCTATTCATGAAAATTTAAGAAAATAATTTAATTTTAACATAAATTAACGTAATATTATACAGTTAGAAATAATATAATTATTTAAATATGAATCATTTTTATGATTTTTATATTACTTCATTTTATCAATTGGAAAACCATATTCATATAAATTGTTTATCATTATGATCTCTAGAATTATATTAAATTAAATTTCATTTATCTATTTATATTAACAATTTCAATGGAATAATAAATTTTAAATCGTTATTAATTATTAAATTTATGAGTTTTATATTATTTGTTGTTTAATATTAATATAAAAAATGGTAGAGATTGTTTCCATCGATAAAATAGGTAAAACCATGTTAGAACATCATGAAAAATATTTTTAAATCCTTATATCACAAATCTAAATTCTTTTTTTATGATTTATTTAAAAACAATAAGTAAATTTAGTTAAATAATAAATTTATAAAAATTATTTTGATAAGGTTATAGAATGGCTCTTTAATGATAAGATAAGATATATTGTTTCAAAATATATAAAATTTTTATATCATTTCTTTTACTAGAATGGAGGAAAGATGAAATTAATTTTAGAAATTTTGAAAAAGATTAAAATCAATTATTTTGTTTTTATGTAACCAAAAGTATCCAGACCATAATGTTCTTAATATATTTCGAGGTAAAATAATATTTATCCTTAAATCATGAGTATTAATAAAAACAAAATTTTGGCATTTTATTTGTTTATATGACTATTAATCTCTACCATCCTTTTTAAGTTATTAATATAAAATAGATTCAATAAATTTAATTATTATCTATATTTTTTATGTGATATTCTATTTTTAATCATATAATTTTGTTATCATGAATGAAATTTTTTTTAGTGATATGGTAAAAACAAGATTAATTTATATTAACATGGATATATGGCATAAAATGTATAGAAATAATTTCGAAACATCATTTATTGAGATCTATTAACCCAAATAACCTAACATCATTTAATATTTTTATTTCAGTATTCCACATAACATGATTATGATATATAATTATATATTGTTTGATATTATATGTATTTACATGTGTGTCCTCTTCATCAATTATTAATGGAACATCTTCTCCTCCATTATTCCAAATGTTTTATTTATATATATCAGCCTTGAAATTAAAAATACCTTCCTATATTCAATAACAATATAGTTTTTCTTCATTTCATTCCAAAACATTATCCTTTCATGGATTAAGGTGTATATACAAAAAGCTGTCTAAACTGAGTGTTATAAATCTTAACCAGGTACTATCAATTTTATTTCTTCATCTATCTCCTATAAATATAATATTCTCATTTTAATATAATTAATTTATAATTTTTAATATATTTAATTATTATTATGACAACATAATTTTTTTATCAATTACTATTTCGTCACATTTGAAATGATATCATCAGACCAATGTACATGTGGAAAACATCCAACAAAAAATGATGCATTTACTTTTTCATTACCATTCCAAATTAATTTATTTATAAGATTATTTACATTATATAAATGATATAAATGTAATTTAATTTAATTATGATAAGGACCTAGCCTTATGAATTATGAATTCTATGATGTTTTTTTGAATTCACATTCACTAATTTATTAGGATCATTTCAATTTAGAGTATTAGAGAATTGGTAAAAAACATACATAGAAAAACCACACATTAAAATATTATAAATTAACGTAGTATTTGTTTATTCCATAAAAGAAAATTATTTGAAATAAAATGTGATTTCACTTCATGATAAATCATTAAAATTTTCTTCATCGGATCAAACATGTCCATATTCTCTATTGAACCCTATGGAATTTTTTAAAAAAATTTGGATGATCACAAGAAACATAGTATGAGACATTAATATAATGGAACCATTAGTCCTATGAAAAACATAAAAATACATGTAGAATATTTTTCATAAATACATACATTTTCATCTAAATTGATTATCAATTTTTTCAATACAAAATATAATTATCATAGATTTTTAAATAATTTTATTAACATGAAAACTAATTATAAAGAATATAAAATTAGTCTAGGTAACCTAAGATATTATTTCTGTATCACTATTATTTTCAGCCGTAATAATGGATAACTATATGGTATAATTATATCTCTGAAGTATCCAACACAATATAGAGCTCTAACAAGGCTCACACTCCATACAATGTTCTATAAGGAGGATCAACCTATCCTATCAGGATATATAATCAGGATTAACCCATAATATAATGAAAAATAATTATATAAACTAACCATAATCATTTTTTAAATAACATATCATGAATTGAACACTTGAATATATATTTTGAACAGATGTAGAAAACAATTTTAATTATGAAAAGGACACGTTTCAAATTTAAATAACCCTTTTTTTACTTTTGTAAAAAACAAAGAAATAGGTACTTTAAAATATAGATTTTAAATGAACTTATTTATGTTTGTTATTAATATTATTTTATTTAGTATTATTTTCATTACGGTTTATGTTCACCTGATATGTTTCAATGATTTTTTTTCATAAATTGTAATTGAATACGATTGGTTGGACTCGATCAAATAGGTTAGTATTTCATTATCTCCAAAATAATAATCATGATGTAATTTTCATTTATATATATAATATAAATTTATATATATATATTAATTATATGTATGTGGAATTATGTTTGTTACAATCCTGGAGATAGTAGGCCATTTTTTCGTATGAGTAACATTTGCATTTTTGAAAAATCATTTAGTAATGAAGGAAATTTTTTTATCATTAAAATAATATAAAGATATAAATATATTTATATATATACATCATATTAATTTTTTCAATATAATTTTATATATCATCAATTTTTTTGTGTTGTAAAATACAATATATCTTTTCATTGATGTGGTTGTCCATGTGTATTCCAAAACAACATTAATGTTTTTCAATGCTTGGAAAGGTATGAGAATAAATTATATTTTATCATTTATGAGTGAAGAATATTTCATTGATATCATATATAAACACATATTCTTTCAATATATCAATCCATAAGAGGTGATAATGGAAAACTAATGTCATCAGTTCTCGAGGTGGTAGTCTACCGTAAACAAGAATGAAGATTTTTATCCCATTTTATGGAATAATAGAATGTCCCCAGAGCAGCCTGAGTTTGGAGGGCTGAATCATCATGAAAAAAATTTATTTTTATGATACATATCTTATTGACATGTTAGTAGGGATTTGTTAATATTAATAATGGATGTGATCAATAATGAAATATTCACAAGAAGAAATGAATCATTATAGTTTTACATGGATCACCACTAAGGGTTATCCAAAATAGAATATGAAAAAAATGAGATAGTTATAACATAATACACTAATATTAACTAGATGTCGAATGCATTTGTTCAGATGCAATCAATTAATGCTAGGCACACCACAATTGCAATATTATAGTGAGAGCATACTACGCCCCTTTGATCACTTCTATAAAGTCCCCCAAAATCAATGAATTGGGAGAAATCTTACTCCGTTTATTGGAATCAGGATAAATTGAATGGTTTGGTATTAAAAGATTTTCCAAGACATAGAATTAGACTCTACTTTAATCATAGGACTAAGTGGATGCACTATGAAAACCATATAATCATAAACCTGATTTTCAATATTATGTTTTTGAAGTTCCTCTAGGAAGCTCACAACCATTGAGAATATCCTTGCCATCACAAAATAAACATCCATCCTAAAGAACCACTACCTTGATGGAATAAATTCATTCACAATTCTAACAATGAAAATTCATAACACCCTATCATTATGTAGAAACCATTAATCAAAATCAATGACATTTGTTAAGACTTATATACTCTTTTAGATGATCAAACTTTCATAGACATCCATATTCCTGAAGCTCCCATAATATCGTGAAATATTATATCTTCAATATTTCCTTGAAACAAATTAGTACTATGCGAAGGTGGAAGCATTGTATTTTTTGGGATAGTTATTTGTGTGGATCCACCATTTCATCGTGGATTTTATAGATCATCAAAAAACATTTTCCCATAGATCCTTCTTTTGTGATGATTTATGGAAATTCATATTTCGCGACGCTCATCATATGTTTGTTGTTTTCCATAAAAACATATACATAACAATGATGCTCCAATTATTGTAATCGAAGAGACCACTATCACAATTCATGATGCTCCAATTGATCATCATTCTTGATGCTCTTCACAGTATCATAGATAGTCATAATCTATCATTGATCTTTAGAAAAACAAAATTTTAAAATTATTCTTCTTGAAATTCATTTATTTACCATATTTTTATATAGCCTTTTAGAAATCCACATATCACAATGATAACAATGTGATGATGGTGATGAATATTAAACCATACTCCACTACCAATTAAGGACATCCATGGTTCCATCTATAAAATATTTTTATGGTTCATTCTACTGTCATAAAAACATATAATTACATGTGATATATATACTGTAGTTATTATTTAATCATGTTGTTTTGAAATTTTAATGATGTGTTCGAAAGAATAAAACTAAATCTTGTAGATAAAAAAATAAATCATACTGATAAAAACTATACCTATTATTTGAATAACCTCTTTTCCTTGACACCATAAGACTACAATAGTTTTTATTCAACATAAAAATGGTTCTCCTTAATATGGGGATGGATTATAGAAATATATATGTTCATGGATTGGTTGAACCAAATTATTTATATACATTATAGGATTGTGAAGAAGAAGTTCACTTCTGTATGAGAGGGGAGGGGCACTAATGTAATTTTAAATATTATTTAAATAAAATAAGATTATTATAAGGATAAATGATACTTAATGGTGAATAAATTCACATGGGATGTTATTTTGAAGATATCATATAATATTTATTCTCATTTAATATTTTTATGTAATTTATTAATAAACTAATCTGAGAAAATATATATATTGAAAATTTTGATAATATTTTCTAAAATAATATTAATAATACCTAGAAACTACTCCAATTTGAACCAACTATTTTAATATATCTTTTTTATTTAATGGAAATCATTATAATTCAGGGATCACATTACTTATATCAAATATTTTCACACTTAATATTTTAAATATCATTTATTTTATGCTCAAAATAATTTAATAATTACTGAAACAATGTTGTGGAAGAATTTATGATATTTTTTTCTTTCCCATTAATTAAAAAAAATCCATCATGAAGATATCATTTTAAATTTAAAATGACTAATTATATTCGAGATAATATTATAGATAAATCCATAAAAAATATTATAAAAATTTAAAAAAAGTGTGTGACAATTTTGATATTTAATAAGTTAAATAATATTGTTCCCATAACCACATAAAAGTGGTACCAAAATTTCATATATTCTACCATTGGATTATATGGACAATATATACTATTCAAATAATTTTTTTCATAGATTATGTGTCTTTTTATGATTCTTATCATTTTATTTACAACCTAAATTAATAGATTTACCCATTAAAATGGTAATTATAATTACTAATGTTAGTATTCAAATTGAAAAAAATAATAATAGAAGAACATATTGATGATTAAAATCAAGATACATTTTTTGAAACAATAAAAAAAACTAATGAATTATTGATTGGATATTCATAGAAACTATTATTCTCATGGCACACTATATTTATATTGGTATCTAATTTTTTGAGATTAGTAAAAATTATTGTAGGAAATGGGTGGAGTGATAAACTATTATATGAGTTTCTTGAATTTTTAAAATACATACATTCGTAAGAAAATAGGATTTCATATTCCAATTTTGTGGAAATGAAAATATTATTCGAAATGGGATTAGGGTGAAAAAATTTACATGAGTTTCCCAATTACAATATTCTCTATTGGAATGAATATTAATATTTTGTAAAATTTATAAAATATTGGAGATCACATTATTTGATTGATGGAAATTTCCATACTAATTCAATATCAGGTACTAGAACCTAGCATCCTACTAATTCAATTTAATATCATCCAATAATTCAATCAATTAATTTAAATAATTCAAGTCTAATTAATTTTGATGTACCACAATAAAACGTAAAAAATGAATTTTATAGCTTAAAATAATTACTCCTTTGAATTTACTAATTGTAATTTTAATTAATTAAAAAAGGGTATGATGGAATGAATACAATCTCATTTTTCATGTTATCTTATTTCAAATTACTGATTTATAATAGTGGAACATATTTGATAAATAATTTTGTAATTATGGAAGTGAAGTTAGAAATTAGATTATGATACTATTCATAGATAAAATTAATCCATATAGGATCTGATGTATCCATCATAGTTCGTCAACTATTTTGTTATTGGTTTGAAACTTGTTCCCTCATACATGATTGAAGAAAAAAAAATGGCATGCTGATCTTGATGATTTATAGACCAAAATAACTAAGAAAAAATATTGATCTATATATTTTAAAATTGATGTATGATTTGAATATTATAAGGGAGACAAGTGAAACACTTTTTTATACATATATGAAAGAGAATTTTTTTTTTCTTTCTATGATATTGTTCACTAGAAAATACATTCTAGAATATAGATAATAATCTAGATAATGCATTTAGGGATATAAAGATTGTCCAATTTTTGAATAAGTGAAATCATATTTTCAATTACAGAATAGAAGGAAGACAATTTGTATAAGTCATTAATGTTTATTTTGAATAATTACATCGTTATCATAGATAAAAAAACTGAATATAATAGTTTATTGGAATATTATATTTTCCCTGCTCTATTTTCTTATAAAAAATAATAAGAAATGGTAAAAAAAATTGATTTCACATTTATAAATAATGAACGTTATTGTCATTAAAAATATATCTAAAAAAATATTTTTATATTTTTAGAACTAAATTAATGAATATTTTTATAGAAATATTAAAACATTGACATTATGAATGTTGAGAAAAAATATGTGATCGTTAGATTGTAAAATTGTTAGAAATGAAAGTAATGGAAGAAATTCTGAATTCAATATATATTAGACATGATATCAATGGGAATACATTTAGATTTATCTCCATAAATGGATGGTAATGGATCATATTTACCTCTGAATTGTCACACATTACGAAATAATGTGAAATGAGTTTTTTAGTTTATGAATGTTTTTTAATGTACCATGTGGATAATAATAAAATTATATTGTTTTGGTGTCATTGATATATTGTAAATACTAGTTATATAAACCAATGACTTCATGTTTTGATGATAAAACTGATCCTTGTGACACTATGAGATATATTTTAGACCTCTCTCAGAATGTTTATAATTAGATTAAATAATTTCTTCAAATCCATTGGCAAAAAATTCATCAATCAATTTTTTTATATTTTGTTGAGAATGAAGATGATATTATAATTTTTCATCTAGAAATAAATTACCATTATATATTTTATATATTCAATGGTTCATATAAAGATTCATATAGAAAATAATATAATATTTTTTTGGACTGTTTAATTATATTGGATGAATCTATTATATTGATATATGAATATTTTGATGTGAAATGTTAGAAAAATTCCAGAAGGGTATGCATTTATTAATAATAAAAATTTGTAAAGAAGAGATTGGGTTCTGTACTAATTATTTATATATAGTGTAATATATTTTGATTCATATATATCGACATATAAATATTGATATTAAAGGTAGATAGATTTGTGGGGTAATGGAAAATTCCATTCCATGTGATGAATTGATATAAGAACATCTATACATTTTGAATAACATAGGTGTGGTTCAAAAATATATATCAACACATATTTCCAAATAAATGGCACGATATCTGAAAATAAATGAAAAGTGGTTGATGATTGATCATAAAAAGATTTTTTTTCTTAGTTTTAACATAATTTAATCAAATATATATCAATATGAGGAACATTGAAATGGTGTTTATGGAGAAATCTCATAATGTGACCTAAATTAATGGTTTTTATATTAACAGTTAAACAATTTACGAAATAATTCCTGACAAAAAGAGTTCAATTCAAAATAGTTGTGCAACATACATCATTGAAGAACTAAATGTTTTTTTGTGTAAAGGGTAGAAACCCAATTTTTGTATCAAAAAAATATTTTTTAATTCATGTGGTAATATAAGAAATTGATTTTACTAAATTTCAACTCTAATTGATTAGGTTTAAATTGAGTTATAGTATTAGTGTTGTGAATAATGATGATTATGGGTTTACACTAGAATAATTGAAAATATAAACATCAGGAGATAATCCATTTACCAGGAAAAAACATGAAAAAGAAATATTTTATGTCATTGATTCATTGAATGTTTAGTCTTAAGCCATTTTTAAGGGAAAATATTTCTTTTGTGTGATGAGGATGATAACTATGTTATTGTTTTATTTGATTTTTTTGTCAATACCTGATTTTGGGAAGAAAAAAATGACTATATTGTAGGAATTTTCCATTTTATATGAAATAATCATGCTAAAGGGATATGAAAAAACAATAAATTACACTCCAAATAATTATTTATTTATATTATAATTTTATATTTATATTTTTAAATTTAATTGTGTAATTTATATTATATATTAATTATTCTATGTCTAATTGTATATATTTGACTATGTATTTAATTTTATAAAAAAAATAATATATTCAACATTAATGGATAAAAATATATTTATTTGAAAAACTGATGTACATTATTTATTTATTCTCATATTTAAATATATAAAATATCATTTTTGAGACAATGGTATTTATATTTCCAATTCATTCTATAATTTTATAACTAATGTCTATATATATTAGTTTAAAATGAATATTTTTGGGTTATCTATAATGACCTAATTATTTTATGAAATATACACATGTCTGACACTATTTTATTGATTAAATATTTTTCTAATCATTGTTTTTAAATATTGACATAGCTAAAAATATGGAGTCATAGTGTGCTTAATTTCATTTTCCAATTTCAATGATGTAAATGGGGAATTGGAACATTTACTTAGGTGCAATATTTTTTTAATATTATTAAATATTCAGTAATTTATTAATTTAATGAATGAATATTTCAAATTTATAATAAATAAAATAGGAATAATGTTACACTCCATTCTAGTTTTCCTTATATGGAGGAATCTTCAACATCTCCTATATTGAAATCAATTTCTAGAGTACATAAATGTTCAATTACAAAGCTTCTAAAAATATCACTAGTCCATCAATAAAATCTAATATATATTAAATTCAGTGATAATGACAACCCAACAATTCAAAATGAAATTCCATTTTCTAGTTATATAACTATATAGAGCTATTGATCAATTATTATTTTATAACCGGATTAGATATCCATCGAAAAAATCTATAATGAATAGTAGTGAGGGTCTATAATAATAAAATATCTAGATTAATATATTTTTATCATATTTCTTGAATATTATATATTTTAAATGACTACATTTAATTTTATTCAATTACATATTATATTTGATATCTATTGAAATACAGAAATTAATAACTACTTTTGATAATTATTTTAGGTTCATTACAGGGATTTTAAAATAAAATTTGAAAAAATTTATGTTTTTGTGAAGTTACAGAATTAAAACACAAGCGTCAAGTATGGTTTTTTAGATGAATATTTGTGGCTAAAATTTTTATTGAACTAACATGATAAGGAATTTATGGTTTGATAAACATTTGATACTATGAAATTTCATGTACAATACCTGAATAAGGTTTGGTTTATATTAATATAATTGCAATGTTGGAGATCTCATTAAGAGAAACTGTTGATGAACATAAACCCTAATAAAAAATCAAGTGGAGGATATCATTTAATAAAAGATAAAATTACATAATTAAAATTTGAGGCATTACCTGTATAATCTATTAGTGGTTAATATGATGGGATGTTTGGTCCATCATCATTAGCCCATCTCTTTAATAATTCTAAACTGTGTGATGAAGAGAAATATAAACTATTTTATAGAAAATTAGATTGAAATATCTTACAAAATTTCATGAAATTACTTTTTATATTCCATTAATTTTTTAATTCATAAAAATAAGATCACAAATATAAAATTTAAAAACTTCATTTCTAGATGACCTTTAATAGAAATAGATGCAGGGGACTTTTATCCCTATCAATAGGGCATACATCCAAAGTAATGTTTTTGAAAATCCATATTATGTTGACCACATATTTGGATACATGGAATGTTATAGTTTTAGTAATGATTATGTTAATCAATGTAGGAAATCAGGGGACACATAAATATATTCTGTTAATTTTCATTAGAATAACCTAAAATAGTAAATGGGTGAAAAAATTAAATAAAAAATGTAGGATATGTTTTACAAATTTATAACGTATCCATAGCTTAAGAAATATGATGTTCCATCCCATACTACCTAAGCTGCCTAGACCACCAAACCTGTATACATAGATCTACAAAATCCATATTTGGTTATAAAAATATACATTGAGTTGTATGATGGAGATCCATATGTAGGTATTGTAGGAAAAAATTTCTATTATTTTTTCAAAATTAGTACAAAAAAATACAATGGATTTATTTTAGGTAATAGTATCATTAAATTATGTAATTTATTTGAATATTATTCTTCCATTTCCTACAGAGGATGTTACCCAAGTATGAGATTTTGTGATAAATTTTTTAATTTAGTTCACTAACATTCTTTGTTTTTAAAAATATGAGTTGTGACTTGTTTTTATATTTTTTATACATTATTATAAATTATTTATATTTCTATAACATTATATTTATATCAGAGTATTTCATATTTATGGGAATTAGTTAAATGAAATCAAATAATCCATACACCATTAAAATTATTTACCTCTATTTTTTTTTATCGACTAAAAAATGATAACGCGTTTATTAATTTTTGTATAATATTTATGAGTTTCTATTGATTTTTGATATATTTTGGAATATAATATCCATTGTAAATATTAAATAAGTGTATCATGGATTTGGTTAATTTTGGTTATCTCATTATTCCAGTAGTTTTTGTGTTTTCCGTGATAGTAAATTTATATTTATATTTTTATTTCCTAAAATAATTATTATTTAATGTGACTTACTATATTACATATTTTATTATTTATCTACCCAATATTATTAATAAAAATGAAACGACTAGTGTTTATAGTCATTTTAATCTATAATTAATTTCTATGGACATGCAATAGATGAAATCTAGATCAAAATTTTCATATATATATATATCTATGATAATATCAAATATCAAAATTGATTTCTAGGTTTTTCAATTCCATAATTGGTAGGGACACTAATTTTTTTTGAATTTATATTCAATATATTTAAATTATTTATTAAATTTTTATATTTTATATTCTATTGGATGTTAGTAAAATTATACCAACATTAATGAAAAATATATTGGGTATTCTCATTATTTCTTGGTGTACATTAAAAATTAATCAACATGTTTAAAAATTATGTCTTATTCATTTTTATAATTTATTTATTTTTTTATTTTTTATATATGTTTTTACAGATTATATATATGAGAATGAAATTCATTGATGATTTTATAAAAATATAATATATAAATTATTAAGACAAATATAATAAAATACATGGATATGGTGGTAAATATATTGTACATTATAAAATATTTAGTATTTGTCATATATATATATATGTATTATAATTTTCAATTTTATTTCTTAAAAACTTTATGTCAACATAAAAGAGGAAGGGTTCAATTTTTTTTATATATTAATATTAATTTATGAGATAATCATACCTATATCGTGGACTTATTTTTATAAAGATTGTTATATTATTTATTATAATTTTATTATTTAAAAACTACTTTTTTAATATTATAACATTCATTTTTATTGTAAATATTCATTTATATAGAGTCATATATGAATAGAAAGCATAACCATTTTTTCTATTTTTTTCAAAATTATTCTAATGAATGATTTTGAATTTAATTATCTTGTTTTTTCGTTTTTATTAATCATAGATAAATATTTATTTCACTAAAAATTTTATGAATTATTTTTTATACTATATTTATTTTTATTTGGTTATCTTAAATAAAAGGGGTTATGGATTGAATAATAAATATGCACTCTAGACATGCCATTAAATATTCATATATATAAATTTTATTTAATGATTAATAAATTAGTTATTAAAAAATATTTTGATCCAACAGATTAAATATTATATTTTTGGATTTTCGATATTTTAGGTATGTTTATTTTTATTAAATTTAATTAATTGTGTATTTATATAAATTTATTCCTTAATTTATTTTTTATTATGAAATACATTACATATTCACTCATTTCATTATGTCAATGTATTAATAGGTGTATTTTGTTTACTTAGAAAATTGATAATGTTATTTTTAATCATTTTTAGGTCATTATTCTTAATTATAACATTTTATAAATGATCTGATAACCCATCTATTAAAATAGTGTTTTGTGAAGGATTTGATCACGATGAATTATAGAATATTTTTTATTATTATTCCTTTTATTATAATAAATGTATAGGGAAAATAATTTTTATCAATTTATTTTTGTTGAAATATTCTACGAATAAAGTATTGAAAACATTTCATTTTTAATATAAATTAATTATGTCCTGAGGGGGTTAAATATAATATGATCATTATCTCTATTTTCTTCTCATGGAAGGCATACAATTTTCATAAAGTGAAATGATTTTTTTCAGGTGATTTTATATTTTTTAACATTATTTTATCACTTTTTTCAAGTGATATAAAGTTTGTATTATCAATTTTTGGCCACTTTAAGAAATTTTATAGTATTTATAATCCATATTTGAAAAGTGTTGAATTATTTTGGAATTTAATTATATTACAGTAGGTATAAATATTTTATCTAACAATAAATTCATTAATTTATAAAAATTATATGAATGATTGTATTGAAATGGATTTCTGTAAAAAAATTGTAGAAGAATTCTTTCGTTGTTAATGTTACATACTTATTTAATTGTATTATATAATTTACCAATATTGCAATAAAATTATCAATATATATATATTTCACTTTGATGTAGTAAAAACTCTCCTAATAGAATCACATAGAAAGGCCAATTTAATGGAGTATCATTATTTGTGTCAATAAATGACATTTTGAAATGTATAATTTAAAATGAATATTCATTTTTAATGTACTCATTCATCTGGAATATTTTATTAAATGGATGTAATTAATTAATTAATTAAATTGAAGTCAATGTATTGTATAAAAATGTCACTAGTGGAATATTCCATATTTAATTGAATATTATAAAATATATATTTATTTATTTTTATACTGTTTATGGGTTTTACAATTCTATTTGTATTATTTATGAAATTTCCATCTTTACAATATTTAATGGAATGTGTATTGAAATCTATTTATAATATGATAAAATTGGATATTATAAATAACAAATCCATCCATGAATGGTAAAGCTGACAACCATATATTTTTTTATTGAAAATAACATATATTTTGATGTTAACTAATATATAATGATGTGAAATTTTCATATTTGTTTTTTTTCATATTTTTTACCACATTGAATTATAGGGGAGAATAAATAAAAAATATTTGATATATATATTATCTTATTTTGTTTTTCATTAATTTTTTTATATAGGATTATTTCAAGATACTTACCCACTTTCTATTATTATTTCCTAGATAAATGCTATCTATGATTCCCAAACATTACAATAATCGAAAAATATTCACGAGGCCTGAAGATCAGTGCAATTTTTATGACACTCTTGCTGATTATATCATGTAATTATATTTATTAATAAAATATAAACTTCTATATTTAGACATACATTTATTAACTTGCATAATGTAATCTTTTATGTCACATAAGGATCACAAAAATTAATGGGTATTGGCGGGTCAACCTTATAATCAGTGTATCTCAAGATTCTAAAATAAAATTATTATTTTTCTTATTAATGAAATCTATAAAAAAAAATATAAATACATGTGTGTAATTATTACCCTAGATTAAGAACACACAATTATAATGTTAAAAATCATTTTTATCCATAAGAGAGATCGTGAAAAATGATGTGGAAAATATAAAATCATTTGTAGATTTGATTAACTAATATCCAATCAGTACTAAATCAGATGATTACATCTTTTGTTATTTTACTAAGCCAATATATCTAAATAATATCGACGGTCAATGTGGTAGTTATGATTACTAATAAAATGAATTCATTTATTAATATATTTTAATAGACAAAAACTAAAATATTATCAACATGATATATTATGGTGTTAATGTATTCCTTGAAAATCCAAGATATAGGACCAAAATCAAACAAAAAATAGCTTTTAAATATTTTACCTTCGAATTAGATAATATTTAAGGAAATAATGGACATGTAAAAATATATAAATGTGTTTCCAAATTTTATTATGACATACTAATATGATTATTCAAATATATACTTATATATACACAACGTCCTAAATATCTATATGGCAAATCAGAAGAGCTATCAGGGTCCAAATTATAAGAACAAATATTTGAAGAAATCTCATTAATAATACCATCCAATTATTGTTTTATTCACATTTGAATATTAACAATTTCCATCATTGGGGTTGAGTTATTTATTTAATAATAATTTGCAATATTACCTTTCTACAATAGTATCTGTTCAAAAACTCGATATTTTCTTATTATAGGTGTTTGATATAATTTAATTTAATATTTTTATTATAATGATGTTTGTTCTAAATGATTTATTAAAATTTTTTAGAAATGAAAGATTTTATAACAGATTTTTAAATTAAAATAGAATTAATTTTTGATTATGAAGTTCAGTTTGGTTATTTTCTTTTTAAATGTGTATTTTTTTTGTTTAATATGTTATATATTATGTAAATCCCATAGCCAAAGCCCAATTAATTAAATTGAGTATTCACCTTTCATATTTTAAGTATCTTGAGGGACCCCATAAATTCATTACTCTCTCCCAATTCATGTTATCAATATTTTACATGTAGTTACACATATATAAATTTAGCTAAATGAAGGAATAATTAGATGGATATTTAGATGGTTGACAATGTATCTGGAAACTAGTATTATAGGTAAGGTAACCACTATATGATGGTGTGAGAAATGATAACATTAGTATAAATATTAATTAATGTTATCTTATGTTATTATTTATTATCACTTG
This sequence comes from Viscum album, assembly GCA_963277665.1. NCBI lineage: Eukaryota > Viridiplantae > Streptophyta > Magnoliopsida > Santalales > Viscaceae > Viscum > Viscum album. The sequence goes on along the minus strand of OY728121.1, from coordinate 193,917,791 downwards.
GAGGTACTGGGTTGGAATTATGAATGAGTTCTTAAGTGTTCGTTGTGAAATATAGTATATTAATAAGGGGGAACTTTAAAACTGATTTAGAAAGAATTTATTCAAATTAATTTTCCAATTATATATAATATTTATAGGTTTTTGGATTTTATTAAATGTAATATAATTGATTATGTTTTTTTAGTTTAAAATTAGAAAATTTGTTTTCAACAAACAGACATTAAATCTAGTTGATGCATTAGATTATTAAAACCTAATTTTGAATGGAGAAATGTAAAATTATTTTAACTTAATTTATCTATTAAAAATGATGTTAAATGTATTATTCAGCATCATTCCATTTAAAACTAACATAGAAGGACTTAAATAATTTTCTAATTGGAATTTCAATATCAGTTTTCATTAATAATCAATGATAAAAATCACATTCAATAGTAGTTTCTATAGAAATCAATATGCATCATTTCTTTCAAATTCATTTATTGGTAATAATACTCTATTAAATGTATATTCCATTCTTCCCCCATGAATATCAAATAACTATAATCATTAGTTTCTATATAAATATTGTTTAAATATCAATTTCATTGTTTCCACAATGGGTTTCTTGAAAAGTTGGCTTAGAATCACATGTTAAATAGATTTTTTTTATTTAATCCAGATTTGAAATACCCCTCATGTTATCAATTTCATGACGATTAGATGCTACTTTTATTAAAACTAGCACCCAAAAAATTATTCATAATTAATTTTACATTATCATAAGTTAAAATAAATCATTATAAATTTAAATAATTGACATGGTTATATATTATTTATAACACCTCACAACATTTACATTATTTCCACTTTGAATAAAATTACTTTTGTATATAGATTACAATGTATGCAGCACCAGGTTTAAAAAAAACTATTCAATAATTTATTTCATAGATAATTAAATTATAACACTTAAAGAAAAATTATCTAATGAATTTATATGGTATCGTTTCAATTAAATATTTTGACATTCATCCAAAAAAATTTAGAGAAAAAATAATGTAACTATACAAATATTACACAAAAAGACCTATATTAAAAAAAATCGTGTTATTACCTTTTAATATAGAACCTATTTTCAGTCAAATTTTTGACACATTTATATATTTAATTTTACAAAATAAACATATAATTATAAATTTTAATAAAAACATTTACATAGGATGAATTTCCGATATATTTCTGATAAGATAAATGTTTTTATGACTAGTGAAAAATAAGAAATTTTATTTGAAAACTGATTTTTTGATCAAAATAATTAATATTGTTGAATTATATTATTCAATGGATTAAATTTTTAAGTATATTTTTTTATAATTTAATCCAATTGCAGTCATTAAAATCACTTTTACACCGAATTTAGATATAAATTGGTTTCAACCCTTTGCATGTTTTATATTTTAATAACTTCTTTTCTCACCCTGTTAACATGATTAATTTTAGATTAATTACTATAACATATATGTTTTGAATATTTAAAAATAGATTCTATATTTAAAATCAGTGAGTCCAAATTATTTAAATATAATTCTTCTATATTTTTCATTCTGAATTGTTAATTTATAAAAAAAAAATTAACACAGTAAATTGTAAATAAGGTAAATAAGGGTGAAAATATAATATTATAAATTTTATAAATTTAAATGTCACAGTTTAATTACTTTCATTGGATGAGTGTATATAAACCAAAATAATCCTTTATCCATTATTATAAAACTTTTTATGCCACTTGTGTGAGATTATTTCATTTTATATATTTTGTTCAAACAATTGTTAATGATGTGATACTCACATTTCAAAAACAAAACGATTTTTAATATAGGGATATAAAAATGATAATCATTACTATAAATAGTTATTTGAAAAATAATTTTTTTATTTATAATCTGAATATATGTCTAATTTTTGTAAATAATTAATTACATTTTGTCCCATACAATGAAGATGTAGTAATTGTTTAATTAATGGAAATATCAAATAAATGATATTCCAAATATTAAAATATATATAATCTGATATAACAAATACCATTGATGAATACTAGGAATAAAATAGATATGTTAGATATATTTCAATATATTTGGTTTTAATATATCTTTTAATATTATATTTCAATAAATAAAAATAATGAATAGTTTCAAATTTGAAAATATCTATATTTTATCAAATTAATATATTATTAATTTAATAGAAATTGATAATAAATATATTTTAAAAAATAATAATTATATAGTCTAAAATGAAATACTTTTTTCATTTATGGTCTAATTCATAAAAAAGGAAAAATAACATCTTTTTGTTATTAATAAATTTGTTACCACTGTTTAAATTAAAATATGTTAACTAAGGGATAAATTAAATGAAAAAATTTAAAACAATACAATAACATTGATAAAATGAATTTGATTAAGTTTTTAAAACCATATATCATATAAAAATTTATTTAATGACTTTTATGGTACATGTATTGATATTGAATTTATTTTAAATTATTATTTTTAAAAATTCCAAAAGAGCATATAACCTCAATTATAAAAAGGCACCACCCACATAATCAAATTTTATCATGTTGGAACTTCTTTATCTCCCCAACACATAATAATTTGACTTATATACTTCCCTAAAAAAATAATGAAGGTTTAATATTTCTCAAAAGTCCAATCTTATTGTTCCTAAGAGGATATCCAATGGGGGACCTCTAAAGAAGAGGTAATTGCCTTTACCGACTCCATAAATATTTTTCTTCTTCAACATTTACATCATGAATTGTTTAAATAATACATAAATAAATATAGTATCACATATATGGGGATATTATATTATGAATATGGAACAACCATATTCAATGTTTTTTAATTCTATGAAATATGAAATCAGGAATCATCCGTACGTACGGCCTGCCATCGACACAAAGTTATATAATATTTCTTCAACCACTAATTTATTTGGATGGGTATAATGAAATATATAATATATATATAAAAAATATATGAGACTATTATATTCATTATAATTAATATAACATTCAATTCCTTACACATTCACCACCAAGGGATGGATATAATTGATCTTGCGAATGTACGGTCCAAAATCTCCAGGATGCAATGTGATTCATGTTCCTTATTATTGTTAATGAATATTGATAAATATGGGTATAATGTGTAAACATAATATTTATTAAATAATTATAATTATGTATATTAATTAAATATATTCTATTCAAATGAAAAATGACTTATATGACAAAACATGTATTGGAAAATGAAGTATTTTACACCAGAAACATGGATGATAAAAAATATTTTTAATAATATGGCGGTATGATAATATAAGTGTATAATATATTAAATGATAAATATGGATAATGTTCTAGTAAAAATAAAAAATAGGTTTCAATACTTTATACATGAGTTTAAATAACAGTCAATTAAATTATATAACCAGGTAAAGATTAATTTTCAATCTTGTTATTATTGTGGATTGTTTTGACATGTGCATCTTTTAGGGAACATTTATCATCTTCGTCCATGATTTTTATAAAATTTTTCCAAAATATTTAACATACTGTTCAATGATTATTTAATATCCATCAGAATCATATTTATATTTTTATATAATGGACAGAAACGAATCATTTTCTCACTTTCTGAATAAGGTACTTTGTGTATTTCTCTATAGAGGAATATTTTTTTAACAGATACAACATGAGTGGAATGTACTTCCATCATGATGAATTAATGTTTTCAATATTCCTTTAAATCTTTTCAAAAAAATTATATGAAAATTATTTCTTTTAAAACTGCCATAATTTTAAAATAAATTATTCCAAAATAATAATCGGTTGTTTCTATGATGGAATTTTAATGATTTTATTATACAATTTTCATATATGTCAACATAAATTGTTGGATATATTTTTTAATTTATATTTATATTTTATGATACCATTTAACATATTTAATTCAATTTTTTTGATTTGATTGATTGTGGATGTGCGATTTTGGTTCCATTCATTATTTCTGGATAATATATTAACAATTTTTATATTAGTTTTATAATACAAATCTGTATGATATGTTTCTTCTGCATTTCACATGAGGAATTAAGTGGACTTTGTAATTGATGTGTAGGTCTCATAACATCACCATGAATGATTTATAGGTTTCATGAGAAAAACTATTTTTGTTATTGGCTGATTTCATACCTATATATATGTGGTGTGTTGAATAAAGCCTTGAAAATATGATTGTGAATTTTGGAATTATTAATTCCCACATTATGAGATTGGTAATTCATATTCCTGGAGAATATTTTACTAGTGGAATATCTATGGGTACATTTTCTAGTTCATGAGATTGATTGGAATAGTATTATATATTCCTAACATATTATGATGAATTCTATTTCTAAATGGATTATGTTTCAAATATTCACATTCACTTTATGATTTTGTCTATTTATGATATATTTGGTTGTACATGTAACATTGATGAAAATCTTATCTCAGTCCTATATTATGTTTTATTATTCCTAGTATCACTATATTTTTTATTATGAATGATATGGGGGGATAATCTAAGAGAATAATAGTGTTTTTAATGGAGTCAATATGTTACATCTTATATTTTTTTATTAAAATATAACGTTCATGTATGTATTCTTGTTTCCAAATCATCCACAATAATTATTCATTTGGGATTATAATATTTTATCTATTCATATGTAATAATGTGAGGAACCCGAATCATGCTACTATGTCTTGGGTCATTATAGGTTATATTTTGGAATTAATAGTGGAAACCTAAGAAAATAGAGTTATAAACATAGATTAGGGAACATAACACTACTATTGAATTTTAGGAGAAGAATAGAATAATGAAAAAAAAAATTCTTTAAGGTATATATTATTTTGTTCATCCTAGAAATAAATCATTATATTTTTACAATAGGTGGATGTTGTTCTGGCATAGATGTTACTATGGGTAACAACATTGACAAGGTGCATTGGGCCTAAATCAACAGAACATAGTACATAAAAATTGGCATTGTGGTTCACCTGGCTTGACACTCTTGGATAAAATTCTTAGTATAATTCAAATTTTATTTAAAATACATTATGATGGATTTGAATTTAAATATATCCTCAATGAATCCATGTTTTTGATTATCAGATTATCAATGAATAATTTTCAATTTATAATATGTGATTTAGTCGTTCAAAATCATAGAGTATGAGTTGTCACATATTCTAATGTATTCCATTGTTTATAAATTGAATCAAGTGTATGGAATGTAAGATTTATCAACACATGTAATCCATATAGGGATTTCCCTCCTATGAAATATAATGATATTAGAGATGAAGACGGATGCTGTTTTTAAAAACATATGTCAATAATTAATTGCGGACACATGTTTTTAACAATGAAATCTCTCTTATAGAGCATCATGATCCGCACCATATAGATACAATGTTAGACCACTTCATTAGACAATAACCTCCAATTTCAAATGGTACTAAAATAACTTCTTACTTGAACAATGGATAAGATACACAGAGAAGATATTTCTTACATTAAAATTAAATAAAATAGTGAATGTATTCGTGGTAGTTTATAATCTCTTGGGAGATCTAGATAAATTGTTTTCACTAATTCAAAATATGTCGAATGAAGAAACATAAATAATAGAAGAGAAATATATTATGACATGTTTTTTTGAAATATTCCCCCCAATAACTATGAGTTGATATGAAGAGTTACTCAAGAATCTGGGGGGAAATGATGATGATACTGATCCAAAATATTTATCCAAATTTAAAAGGGAAGTAAATGATGTTATATAATGACGTACATAATACATTGTATAAGATTAATAGATTCATTTATGTGTTAAATACATTGATATGGATTCCAATAGTCTCCATAAATTTCTCATCAAGTAAATATACAGTGTTATGTGATCTCAAGAAAAAAAATTTCTATGACTTAAGAATTTAAATGAAATCAAGAATATAATAGGTATTTAGAATAACCATTAAAAGGAAAAATGGAAAAGGGGATGAAAGAAAGAGTTATATTTCCATCGTATGATAATTTTGGTAGAAAAAATACATTACATTCATGTAGGAAATGTGAGTATGTTACAAGTTCAGAGGGAAAGAACACCATACCCATGATTAAAAGGGGAATAAAATATAATATAATATATAGTGTTTTTATAGTAATGATATTGTAAAATATTCAAATTATTTTCCAACGTGTCAAGGAAAAATAATCCAGAAAATGAAAATGTGGAAAGGCCCTGATTATGCCTTAACAAATGATAAGGCTAAATTTCGTAATTATGTGGTGGAAGGTGTATTAATTGTATCCTAATATATAGCTAATGATTTTCTTAATCAATATGCTCACATTTGATTATAGAATCATATTTTTCTAGAAGGAATATTTCTTTTGATCTAATAAAGGAGTTTTTAGTGTATACCCCTTATAGATGTCTCATTAAAATAGATATGTGTTTGGAAGTCCCCTAATGAAACATAAATGTCTCTAATTGATGAAAATGTCATCATGCCTATGACTAATGCTGATATGATCCTCGTTATGGATTTGATTTCAAAATATTATCTGATAATTTATTTCAAGAATAAGGAAATTATAATTTGTAATAGAGACGAATAATCCATTTTATTTAAAGTAGAATCATCATCATCTGATTATAATAAATATTCAACCCCAGTAGATCTACTGAATGAAATATAGAGGTGGAATATAAAACCAAATCTATGATAAATATGGATTCTTAAAATTTAAATTGTACATATTGAGATAGAATAAATTTATTTATTTATGTAGTAACTACAATGACATACCCGATATTATGAAGCTGAATTTTCCACTGATTTAATACCTGATTCATGGGAAAAATCAATGACTCAATATAGAATGACCCATATAGAAATCATATTATTGAATAGACCGATATTTTATTTTTGTAATAGTGGATATATTCTCCATAGTTTTCACCGTGGGTAACCCATGTTCTCTTGGTTAAAAAGAATGAGGGATCTGTGTGGTTATGCATTGATTTTAGGAAAATAAAAGCTCTTAAAAAATGAACATTTATGATTTTATTCACATTGATGACTTTATAGAAAAATTCACTGCTACTAATATTTTAAAATGAGTTTTATTTGTTCTGGGGAATAATAGTTGTGATCAAATAGAGATTAACTTCCAATGTTATATTTTTGGATGTGGTCTATACATTCCATGTTTATAGTAATTCCATTTGGACTGACTATGGAAATACCTTTTTTATAGACTTTGATGACATAGTATTCAATGAATATATTAATTATTTTTAGTGGTATTCATTGATGTTATTATGGTGTATTATTAAAGATATTTGGAGCATGAGAATCACTTGAGAAGGCGTCTTATGTATCTTAAAAGGGAATATGTATATGATAAATTTATTAAGTGTGATTTCTAGCTTAAAAATTTATCTTTTCATAACCATAATTTCTTTTCGGATGAAATATTAGTTGATCCTTAAATTTAAAATGATGTAATAGAATTCCCTGCACTATCAAACAAACCAAAAATAAATAGTGTTATTGGATTATAAGGTTATTATCGATTGTTCCCTAAGAATTTTTTTGGTTGGATAACCCATTAATCAATCTTTCCTGTCATGATTTTTTGTTTCTTTAGATATGGGAATGTAAATAAAATTTTGTGATCAATTTTATAGATTAGTAAATGATCTGTATTTTCCACGTCCATTTAAAAGTGATTAGTTTTTCTTATATAAATATTCACCAAAAATGGGACTCAGTTGTGTCCAAATGAAATTGGATAATGTTATTGCATATGCATCAAGGAAATCGGCGAATAATGATTAAAAATGTCCAACCTGTGATCTTGATAAGGCATATGTAATCTTCACCTTGTAAATATTGAGATAATATATCTATGGTTAATTATATGAGATATACATGGATCATTAAATACTTAAATACACCCTCTCAACGAATGATCTTAACATGAGGCATTGGATATAGTCTGATCCAGTAAAGAATAATGATTTCATGACACACTTCCCCCCATAAAAAAATAATGTAGAATTTGACTTCATTAGGAATGATCATGGTGTTATATCCGAAATTAGGATTGAGAGGGATCCAATTATCATGGACTTTATAAAGATGGATATGTGAATTTTTATGGAAGGTGATACAGTTATCATATTATAAATTATTTATTAACCATTTTTGTTAGCAAATATATCAAATACATAATCTAACAATGAGAAATTATGGAATAATATTAAATGGATAAATGAACGTAAATTAGTATACATTACTTCTGAAGATGGTGTTATAAAATTTCAATGATGTTATGTGTCCCATATATACCTATTATAAAAAATGATATTTGTTAGAAGATGATCATTACTCAAATTTATCTATACACCCTAGAATCTCAAAAATGTTTGTAGACTTGATGGAAATTTTTTTTGTTGGATAACCTTAAGTGAGATATTTTTAATTTTTATCCTAAATTATTTTTTTGTTAATAAGTGAAAATTATGAGGAATAATCCAAAAAGAGCCATAAAAACTATTCATATCAATATGTGGAAATGGGATGAAATTATTGTGCATATTATAATTGGAAGACAATGGATACTAGTAATAATCATGCAATAGGGATTATTTATGATCACTTAACAATGTATGCACATTTCCTTTATATAATATAAGTCCTACCTCTTGAGTCCCTAACAAGGATCTATACTACTAAATTTTTTAGACTTCATGGAACAGCTACAATGTTTTCTTCTATTCTAGATCCTTGATTTACATTGAAATAAAAGAAAAGTATCCGGATGCCCCTAGAAACATAGCTTCATTTTAGATATTCCCACCATCCATAAACTGATGGAATCCATGATGATAAAATTCAAACAATCGAATACATGTTGATTTTAGCCTCTATTGTTATTCAAGGTTTGTGGGGTCAGTAAATACCCCTGGAATATTATTCCATTATCTATTATTTCCATTCATTTATCTTAATGGCACCATATGAAGAATTATAGTGTAATAGGAGTCATAATACAACTTTTTGGATGATTTATGTGAAAGGAAAATCGTAGGCCAAGAACATGTTGAATAAATAAAAATGAAGTTAAAGGAATTTCAGGCTCATATTTAATTAACTCAATATAGGAAATGAGTTATACTGATAATAAAAAGGAATTATTTAGTGTTCCAAGTCAGATATAATGTTATCTTGAATGAATATCTATTGAAGGGAGTTATAACGTTTAGTAAAAAAGTGAAACATAGTTTTAGATAAATTTGATACTTTGAGAATCTTAAAAGTGCTGGGGTTTACTGTTATAATTTAGAAAAGCCTCCAAAACACTCAAAAGTACACAATGTGTTACACGTATATCTCCAAAGGATGTTCATGCCTAACCCAACACATGTTGTCACCTCTTATAAAATATAGGGTTACCCTGACAATTCATAATATGAAAAACCCATCTAGATTTTTAATACTAGAGAGAAAATACAGAGGAATACGAAAACTCATCAGGTAAACGTACTCTATTGAAATCACATCATAGAAAAAGAAATATGTAAATAAGAGGACTGAATGAATACGAAATAATGTTACCTTTTTTTATAAGTAAAAACCATTAAAAATTGGAGGAATAAATTTTTGTTTGTGGGATGTATGTAGATCACAAAGAATTTACCATATTTAATTTTTAGATTAAATATACATTTTTATATAACTTATAATGTATGTAACTTATGGTTTAAACAAAACATTATATAGTCACGTTTTGCACAGTCAATTAAATTGTAACACGTCTAGGAAATTAATACAGTGAGTTAAAATGTTATATATCCACAAATTTTTTTACATTAATATAATATATTTTATATGCATAATATAAGAATAGATCCAATATTTCACTTAAGAACAAACTATAATATAAATATTGTATCATCGCCAATAATGGAGAAAAAATTTAAAAAAAATAAAAACAATTAATATCAGATTTTACAAATTAAAATTATTATTTTAAATTCCTATTTAAAATTTTACTTTGGTTGAATTTTTGTATTTTTCAAATAATTTTCAATCATTAATATATAATTTTTTGACCCCATAAATAGGATTAATTTTAAATTTATTAATGAAACATATCTATTCTGAACATTGAAAAATGATTCTATTTCTGCAATTAGTGAGTAAAAATTAAGTAAATATATTTATTTTATATTTTGGAATTACGAATAATAACATAAATAAAATTTTAATGAAATGGTAAGTGTTAAATCGGGTAATAAAGGGTAAAATGTAATATTATAAATATTAGAATACGATATTAATAGTTTTCATAATTTCCATGGATAGGTGGGTTTCGAAATATTTCATCATCGGTTAATGATTATTAATCATTGGAAGCCACGTGATTGAGAGTATAAAGATTATTATATTTTATTTAAATAATAGTTGAATTATTCATACTCATATTTCATTAAATATACCAATTTTAATATATGTTAATTCATAATATAAATTTGACTACAAAATGTAATTTGAAATATAATAATTTTTTTATCATGTTAATTTAATTATAATTTTTAGAAAATTAATATTTTCTATAATGTCCTATATGATGATCATGTAATTATGATTTAATTAATTGAAATATTTAATAAATTATATTCCAAAATTTTAATTAAATCGGATTTATTATAATTCATTTCATCCCAAAAATGTTTAATAATGTTGACATGTTATTGTTGTCATAATAGTATTGTTCTTTAGATATCATGTTTTTATGACATTTTTAATAATATAATAATGAATATTGTTTTAATGTAAAATAGTCACATTTTATCGTAATAATATTTTAATAAATTATTTTAGAATCAAAAAACATCAAAAAATACAAATAATTATTATACGGTATAAATATTATAATTTGATAATTTGTTATCTAATTGGAATAAAATAAGATAATATTACAACATTTTAATATAAAAAATGTGTAACCATATTTGATAAAAAAATATGTTAACTAACTTATAATTAAAATGATATGGTTTAAAATTACATGACATTTTTGTAATATTTTGATTTATATTGTACTTTTTATAAATTAATATTATTTGAAATCACAAAAAGGCCCCTCACCCCAATTATAAAGTGTTACCTCCTCCCTCATCTCATATCATCACATTGAGTCTTCTATCTTGACTAAAATCTAACCATTACTCTTATAAACATTCCAATACCAATTCTATTGGTGGTTTTTTTCTCAAACATCAATCCGTAGAGTCCAGTGGTGGAGACCCAAACGAGGTCCGCTAAAGAATAGATAATCATTTATACCAACTCCTTCATGATAGAATCTTTTATATGTCCTGTTTATATTTTTCATTCATACTAATGTAATAAACTAAAAAAATAATATATTATAAGATTTTATTACGATTATGGAGGAACCATATTCCATCTTTTATCAGTTGAATGAAGAATGAAATGACCCCATGATCGTATGTAGGACTTGTCGTCTCAAAGCCATAGTATAATATATATCTCATTAATACATTATCTGGATGGGTATAATTGAGGATATAATGTATATATATATAATAAATTTGTAATTATATTTACACAATATAATTAAGATACTATTCAATTCTTTTCCCTTTAACCATTAACGATATGATATTGTCCATCGTGCGTAGGTACAACCTACCATCTCTATGGCACGATGTGATTTATATTCCCTGATATCCACTAGAGAATTATTAAAATAGTTTATGTAATGAGTATATAAAATATATATAAAAATACTTTTTTCTTTATATTAATGAAATATATCCAATTCATAAAAACATGACATAATAACAAAACTACATAAGAAAATTAAGTAGTTAACAACCAAAATAGGGGTAATAAGGAAGAATTATAAACCAAAGAGTGGTAGGATATTATATGAGGATAATATTTGATTTTATAATTATAAATATAAATCTGGGATAAATAAATAATTTATTATGACCATTATATAGGAGGTTAAAGAACATCCATATAAGGAAATGAACAAGGTAAGGGTTATTTCATCATCTCATTATTATTTGTGGTTGATTATATGTTTGTACCTTATATAAAACATTCAACATCTATTTACATGTTTCTAATAATTTTTTTTTTCATTTTTTTAATATTATCTTATGAATGACTGGATCATTTTTATCAATGTTTGACATCCTATAAAATATATAAAGTGGAATCTTTTTTTAATGTTACCAATGAGGTATATTGTTATTTTTTTGGGGGAAGGAATTTTATTAACTTATGAGGAAATTGTTGATTTACCACCATCAAAACACACTAATGTTTTGAATCATCCATTACATTATTGTATGTTTATTTTTAAATATTTTATTTTATTTTATAACTACGCATCTTTTTTAAAAATGAATGCATTATACATTTTTTTTATTTTCCTAATTAATAGTTCATGATTTTATTATAATATTTTCATCTATTCCAACATACATTTTTTGATTTTATGATTAATATATATTTCTCTCTAAAATATACCATATAGAATATATAATTTAAATGTTCATTATCATTTTTACTATGAATATTATATATTTTTTACAATTCATATTTTATAGTCAATGTATTAATATCTCGTATTTATTTGTTCAATGTGAATTTGAATAATGTTTATATTTCAGAATTTTTAAATAATGAAAGAATTATAATTCATATGTGATTGGCGGGGACCTCTATACTACATTAATACAGTGTAGGTTTTAGGAGACAAACACATTTGTGTATTGCTGGATGTCTTACCTATTTATGTATGGTCAATTGGCCACACCATTGACAATTTGTTTATGATGTATGAAATTCTGAATTCTTTCTTTATGAGATTAGTTACTAACATTACATGTTATTATTTTACTATTAGAAAATCCTTTTCTCGGTTTTACAGATAATGTGGTAATTTTATATTGTATTATCAATTGTAGAAATATTATTCTCAATAAAATTTTTATATTCCATGTGTTTTATAAATTCACATTGCCTTATTGTTTATGTTTATTTATTATCACTTCTATTATTTTATATGCCTTCATGAGTATATAATCTAAACCCAGTATTATGCATTATTTTTCCGAAAATACAATATTTGTATTATTAGTGATATATATAGATAATATATAAGAATAATAGTGTTTTTGAATTAGTCATTATGATTTATTTTATATTTTAATTTATAATGTAAGGATCATATATGTAAACTAGTTTTAAAAAGATGAAAAATCATCGGTACATTAGAATTTATTCTTATATCAATACCAATGTAACATATTGATGTATTGTATTTGATATATTGGTTTTTGGGTTTATTACATTATCCCACTAATGTATCCTACCAATTGGAGAAAACTATGAACCATTATGATATTTTTTGGTGTTGGACATTCATTAAAATATTATTTTTTATTGGTTCAATAATAATTCCATATTTAGAAACATTATTACAATGAAATTAAAACAATTTTTAAACCAATTAAAACATAGTTAATTTTATATAGAGTTTCATTACATTTATGGTTTTCAAATTTTTTTTTGATATGGGTGGTTGTCAAGATTTTTTTTAATATATCATAATATCATTATAAAAACAAAAAACATGTCAAAACACTATTGGATTCATTATATCCAAAATTATATATGGTTTATTGGACACTAAAAAGGGTATAAATTCAATCAAACAGTATCCATATATTCTAAAAAATATAGTACATAGGATATATTATTCCCTCAACACTAACTAATTGAATAACAACATGAGATTCATCACTAATAGTAGAATGATATCATGAAAAGAGAAAACATATCATTAATATTAAGAAATGGATACATATTAAAAATATTAATGTTAATAAATTATATGAAATCAATTATAATCGTTCAAAAATCATTTTTTACAGTCAAACTTAGAGAACCCCACTGTGATTTGAAAAGACAAAACAAAATGTTATTTAAAAAGAATTAAATAATATTTACGTTAAAAAATGTTCTACATGATACATTAGATAAGGGGGGGGGGTTGAAATAAGATTATAATATAATACTCATTCAATAGTAAAATCAACCTCTTATTTAGGAATATAACAACCAAAACTATCATGAAAACCACTTGTATATTCATTAACAAATAAAAGATTACTAATTTGAAGAGATTCATTCATTTCAATATCATGATATATTAATATTACTATTCAAATATAATAGATTTATCTTTTTAATGGTATGAAATTAAATGTAAGAATACATTGAATTAGAATTTATTATTTCTATAATATATCAGATCATGATAAACTCAAACCTAATCCATAGAAAAAAAATTATATCAACCACAAAAAATGGATGTTCTAAAGTATTTCAAGGCAATTCTACTTTAATGTAAAATATATTAATATTCATATATTTATCATGGTTTCTTTAATGAACACACCTAGTGTTTTCATTAAATGTAATATAATTAAATCATGATTTGAGATTCCCATTATAGTTTCCAATTTCAAACAAATTAAAGAATGAAATGACCTAGAATCAAACATGGTATTTTAAGAATTAAAATAAAATATCAGAAAACCTATCAAATAAATATTTGACAGCCAAATAATCATTTTTTTAGTAGAAAAATATTATTCCACAACCTACGGTTTCCAATATTGTTGATTTAACCCCTTTTATAGTAACATTTGACATATTTTGTGAAAACAACACAACTTATTATTATAAAGTAATATTACCATTAGTTTATTTATAATTTTTTATCATTTTACATAGACTCATTATCCACTTTTGCAATCGTTCCACAATAGTAATAGTTCAAATAATTTATAAGTCATTGTCCTGGTTATTATTTAGCATAATGATCTCAAGATGAGAATTTTATTTCCGTACCTCCAAATTTATTTTAGAAATTAATTTCCTTACATCATTGGTTCTTCTTACTTATATCCTCACGAGGAAGAAAAAATATTAGAAATATAAAATACATATTACTAAATACAGGAACTAGTTATCATATCATTTAAATTCATAGGAAGCCAGTGTCTTCAATGAATTTGATTCAATTTTGGATAAAATTTTTTAAATATACTATTAATGACATGGAAAAAATATGATCTGTTACTGGCCATTATTTTATTATTATATTCTTACATATCCATAATATAATTTTCATTCACCATTAGTTCTACAAATTTGTTTGATACTCTTTGTCGCAATTATTTAGGAATTTTTTTTCTAGAAATATTACCCCAAAAACATCCAATTAAAAAGAATCTAGATCATCATTATCTCTAGTATTTTATAATGGATTCAAACATCAATAAGCATCACCTTATAATTTATAAATGGAATTTTTACCCTTTACTGTTCTAAACATTCCACGACATCAAATATCATCTCCATGGAATTAATACATCCTTCATACACCGAAAAAATAGATATTCAACTGAATCACTGAAAATATTGAATAATGAAATTATCAAATGATGATATATTCTTCTATTCATGATCTATATAAAACATATCATGCATAAAAACACGCATTAAATCTATTTATAAATGATATAACACTACAAAAAACATTTCTATTCCAATTCCAACAATCTAATGTTATTGATTTGGAAGGATATTTTTCATCTCGATTCGTTCTCCTAAAAAATAATAGACTCCTATGAAAAAAAATCTAAAAATACATAGTTTAAAAAAGTAAATATAATGATCTTAAAATTATATAAAATTTCAACATAACCATAAATTAAAAAAAATATTTGTATTCAATTAAAATTATCCTAACCCTATTTATATAAAAAAAATCATCTTATACCAACTTCAAGGACATTGACTTATGAATTACATATTATATTTTTATCAAACTTGAATTCATATTATATAATATATAATGATATATATTTTATTTATTATATTTGAAATATGAAAAAATATTATACATTATTACCCTAAATTACAAGTGGATACTTATACACAATATTAATTTTTTCCATCAATCCAAAATCATTAAAATAAATGATGACTTACATTCATAATAATTCATTATAATTTTCATTTTAAACTATTCCATGTCTTTACTATCAAATAAAAATATTGTAAATATTTTTAAAACTTGGTTTGAAATTAAAAATCATAGCAAGGGACCTAAAAAAGTAGAAAATTGTTAGTCAGATGAAAACCATGAAAACCCATGAAAACCCCTTCCTGAAAATCATGCATTTTAATATTTAAAAATAATAATTTTTCCTATAAAAATATTATCATTTTACCATCATAAGTACTTTTATGTCCATGAAAAATAATTTGTAAGAATAAAAACACATAGTAGGTCCCTTAATAAATCATTACAAAATAACATTTATAATCTCCTGTCAATTGGAATAATTATACAGTTAGCATGAATCTCTAGAGTACACAATGAATTGGAGAAATATATTGTTTCCCACTAGTAAAATCATGATCTATAATTTGGATCAAAATTTCAAATCTTATGCTATAATGGTTACCAACACTTTATATCATTATCTATATTGTTATAAAAACCCAATAAACATTATTGAAATAAAATATCAGAAAATAATGAAAAAATAATTTAAACACATTTATAAAACAAATTTTCTTATTAAAACAACCTTTTATATTTTAAAATAAAATTTAAACAAAAAAACCACACAGAAAATAATGAATTAATTTTTCTTCAAAAAAATATAAAATTGTAAAAGAAACATAAAATCACTAAGATGTGATGGTGGGACGAAATTTTTATCATTTCATATATGTTTAAATGTTATTTATTTTTACTAATAGAAAAATAACGAGAGTGTAACATTAAGAAATGTATTTTTCATTGATACTGACTTCACATGATCATTCTCATATTTCTAAAATTACAATCATTTGTTAATTATTAATTTTGTAAACAACCTATTTTATGTTTATATGTTATTATATTTTCTTTAATACCATGTTCTTAATCATTTATTATCCCCTATGTGTTTTATATAATTTTCATTTCATGTGACCAAAATGTCTTCAATAGGTTTAATTTTCTAAAAATGGTCATCTATAAATATTATACCGAATAATATTCATGAAATAATTATCATTATTAAACATAAATTTTACCTTCAATTCATTCTCTTAAATATGTTTATAGAAAATGAACTATATATCAATCAGGGCGACGTTTACTATAAATACACATCGATGACATTTCAAATTTTCAATGAATATTGTAGAAAAAATGATGTATTAATTTTTCATTGTTTGGTAATAATAATATCATATATATATATATATATAATTTTTCCATTAATTATAAACATATATCATCAATGTGATGTGGTGATGATAAATGAGTCACATCACTTCATGGAGATGATAGTCCACATATACACATGAACAATGATATCTATTTTATGTTCAGGCAATGGAATCGAAATATATGATATATTATGGGTCCATAAGGATTAATATTTCATTACTGTATTAAAATAATAGTAATTATATCATTATAAAAATCCATCTGAGGAGATAATGGAAATCAAAAGGCATGAGTTACTTGTGAGGTAGTCCTCTTTGTAACACCCTACGAAATTATAAAAATACAATTTCATATTTATTAATATTTATAAATTATATATTATGTTCACATAAATTTGGATTTTATGTAAAATATCATACTAAAAAAAAGGATTTTCTGAACTCTTATGTTGTACACAAGACTGATTTATACATAAAAATAATACATTATTATTATTATTGATTTAAATAGTAGTTATCGCTGAGTCAATACATTAGAGTTAATGAACAAAACTAAAAATACTATGGTAAACCGTGTTTATTTTTTATTTTTTATTTTTATATCATAATTTTTAAAGGCTTATAAATATAACAAATACATTTATAAGAAAAAAATACTCTAAAATTATTAAAATGTAGTTTTACCTCCATTTTGTGGAGAACTATGTTCAAATATAGTTTCTATCACATTTTTATATAATATTTTTGAAAAAAATCTTCTTAATTATAATAGGGACATAAAAAATTACTATGTTTCTATTTCTCTATTTTGTGATAAATATATTTTTTAATTAATATTGAAAAACAATGAATTTTAATTCGTAAAATCCTTTTTCATTGAATATATATATATATAGGTAATACTTTAATTATTTTTTAATTTTAATTTTACTATTATTTTATCATTTAATCCATTTTTTTGGTCAGATGTAATTTAACATTAATATTAGATATAAAATCATGTAAATCTTTTGACAGTTTTTACTTTTAAAAACATTTCTTCTCATTTTGAAAAAGGTGGTTAATATTGAACTATTTAAAATGAATTTAATGTTTATAATTATGAAAAATGGATTCCTAATTGGGAATAAATTTTTCCAAATTATGTAAATAGGTCACTTTTATTTGTCGGTCATTATGAATAAAAAACATAGTCATTATATTTACTTAGGGTTAACAGATAAATCAATGAAATGAATGTAAAAATAATATTATTATAATATTAATTTTCCCGATCAAATGTCCTAATATTATTTTATACGATATGGTCGACCAAGAAAACCCTTGGGATGATATTTTTACCATTAGAATCCACTTGGATGTAATTATGACACTTATAACTTTTATCTTATAGTAAAGGGTAATATGTTATAAAATATATATTCTTACTGAAACAATATTAATATTGGCATATATAAGTGATATAATAGACAAAAAATATTAAATATAAAAATAAAATTATTTCCAACATCATGGTATATTTTTAAATTTTTAGACAGTATATAATTAAATTTAATTAAGAGACAATGATGATGGAGTGATTGCATTAGTAATGAAGGAATCATATAAATGATATTATAATTATTATAATAAAAATTATTTCACAAAATTTATGTCATAAAAGATTTATTTGTTTGTGTATGACATGCTATAAGAATATTAAAGGTTTTGGTTAAATGTTATCACTTTGATTAGATTGTATTTAAATTCTATAAAATGTACATTGTAAAAATTTACATAATGTATATTTTATGAAAATGAAAATTTATTAAATTATATTAAAATCCTAAAAAACAATTAATATCAAAATATTAATATGATAAGGTGAAAATATCATTATTTATCAAATTATGTAAAATTAAACCAATCTATATTAATTAATATCCTTTTAATAATTTAAATGTTTTCACCACAATTACAACTAAAAGTGAATAACAAATAGTAAACGTGAATGATAAGGTTTATAATAAAATCAATACATATATAAATATTATTAGAAGAGATAATTTTTAGTTATGGTCATATTTTATTCTTTATATCTAATTTTGGAGTCCTTTGGATTGAATAATAAATTTATATTAATTTAAATTTTTATGAGTTTCTTAGGGTTCTTTGTCCCCTCTCCTATAAATAAGTTCCCACTCTTCTCTAATCCCCACAATTACCAAGCCTTTTGGTTATCACATTATCTATATAATACCCTTTATATAGTTCCTAAACACATTATTTTGTCCATAGATTATGGAGAACACCATTCTTTGTGGAGTTAAGGAGTACATCATAGGTGATCAACCGAAGAAGTCTTATCATTTTTAAGGTTTTATTTTTTATTTATTCTTACACATCGATGAAATTCAATCATACAATATGAAATAATATCTTTATTATCTTCAACATAATAGGATTTTATTATGTTAATATCATCTCCTATATCAATCTACAATTCCATCAATGAGTAATGGAATTAATCGTTCGTGTTTACTTGTAGATTATCTCATCCATGATAATATTTGATTCATATTTCATTTCTATCAATAATGATTGGTTATAATGATTTAATATATATTAATATGTGTTATTAATTACATAATTGTCATTGGAAAATAATATTTATACAATTATGTTCTTACCTTCCATGGACATAAAAATTATAGCGTCATTCATGCGTATTGTGATCTATCACCTCCCTAAAATGTTGTGAATTGTTTTTTTTTTACAACATCAATTGTATTGTATATAAGAATATTTTATTTATTATTATTATTTTAATAATGTTATAATCCTTATCATAATTTATAATAATAATTAATTGATTTCTATAACAGTCAAGGAGTAATTAAAGTGTTACTCATGCATATGTAAGGCCTACTATCTCCATGAATATAATGTTGTTCATTTTTCATAACCATAAGTAATGATATGAATAAAAAATTATGATTAATGAATAAAATTGATTATATTTTTGTGAATAATATTCTGGAGATAATCTAATTATGACCACATGTACTAGTTGTAGAACCCAAAATTTTTTTATGGTATGTTTCACTTAAATACATATGAGTCATTACGTATATTTCATAATGTTCTGTGATTCTTTGAAAAAAACATGGTTATTTTGGAGATAGTCATATCATAACCATTGAACTTAAATTTTCCACTTTTGTGTTTTTTATTTTGAAAATCATACATATGTTGTTGTGTTTAGGAAGATATTTAGTGTCTGATAGAATTAACATAATATTTTGGTGAATAGTAGAAGAACCATATGAATAACATCCTACTTATATGAATAGTAACTCACACTTATGAATTTTAATTCAGAACCTATGAATGGTACCCACACCCATGAATGTATAAATAAATTTTTGTACCTTAAAAATGAAGTCGAATAATTTAAGGGCATATATTTTTCAATTAAAAAATGATATGAAATAAATATTAAAATAATCATATTTAGAAAATTATTTTTGAAATATTGAATTCATTTATGGATTTTACACATCAAAAAATGGCTAGGGTGATTATTTTGTATTTTTCTAAAATACATTATTTTTTTATGAACATCAAAACGCGCTAATTTATGAGAAATATTAATTAAGGGAATTATTGAGTCATTGTTGATTATATGATGATTTAAGACCATTTATTTTGAATTCACATGAATTTTTTACTATTCATTGTCATGGAATACTTATTTTTCCTTCTCTTGTGAATAAAAAATAATCTATGGATTAAAATATTATGAAAACCCTCCTATCATCCACTATAAAAACCCCATATACCCCTATTTTATTCACTCCTCTCAAGACATATTCCTTTCCAATATTCATCCCAAATATCTCCCCATTCACCTTCGCCATGTTAAAAATCCCTTAGCCTCATCAAAACTCCAAAACCTCTCCCCTTAAGAGGTTCTCAAAAGAGGATGTCTTAAGAGGTAAATTCCTCTTTCCAATTGCTTCTTTTCTTTTAGGTTCTTGTATTTTTGTTTCTTTCCCCAACATTGATCTCACAAATAGTATGAAAACTCTAGTAACATACATGTAGTGGAATTATTTTATTCTAATGGGATATTTCATTATCTTTTAATCATTCCCCACCATTTATTTGATTGAAATGATAACACCGTTTGGGATGTGCCAATTTAGAACATTCAAGGACAATGATTTGTCAATTTATAATATTATCATTAATTATGGTCATGAAACCATTTGTGTTATGGTTGAAACAGATTATTATATATGTAATATATCTCATTTGGGTTTCTGTAATCATTTTGTACAAATGGTATTATATTATAAGGGAAAACATGTTCTTTGTAATCAGGCCCATCGATTAACAAAAACGGTTGTCACTATGGTTTTATATAATAATTTAAATTCACTTAATGTAACCAAATTAAATTTAAAACCATGTAATCTCAATATGTGAACTAATAGAATATATCTACAATTGTGGACAACCACTTTCGTCTTACATGCTTATCCAAACATGAATATAAGAGAATAACTCATTATAATAAATTATTCAAACGAACTTGAACAATGAAATTAGACCACATAACCAATAAAAATGGTTATAAATGAACAAAAAACGATTATAATAAACAAATTAAATATATAATAATTTCTGAAATTATTAATTAATAATCCTAATTTGTATATTGAGGTCATTAATAACAAGTGGAGAACACCAATGGATTTAAGGTAAGGGATATCATAACTCAAATTACATTTGTTGAGTTAAATATCAATGTAATTGGTTTTGTATATTTACAAAATATGTGTGAATGATAAATTATTATTGTATTCTATATATCCACTTTTATATTGTGGGTTTATATTTATCACACATAATTATGTCATTGATTTTTCCTCAATCTAATAATATGTTCTTGGTAAGGGATCTTCTCACTTTTATTCAAGAATCTCCCCTTTATTGTTTCCCTTTATTTTTGATTCGTAATTATGGTGTATGTTTTCTCACAGACCAAATACATCCCTTATGATATATATATGATTCGATACCCCTTTTATGTCTCATTAATCCCTTTGAATAACACTCATTACCATGATGAAATGTTTGTTAGGGGTTTTCTCATATCACGTTCAATTTTGTGAGATTTACATTGTTCGCCTATTATTTCATAAATGTGTTATAAGAGTACTGAAATTTGATAAATATTATCATTATAATATTAATATTCATACATAATATGATTCATTTGGTGCTTATTATCTTTTGGTCATACTACTCAATTGGTTACAATGTGGTAACAAGCTTTTTCTGTATTTTCAATTCATTGTGAATTTCTTAGTATTGTGCCCCTACACATTCTTATGTGGTGTACCTACTACCCATTTTAGATAAATTGTCAATTGGAATAATATTCCATTTAAATTTTCCTATTCTCATATCATGGAAATGATTGTAGTCTAAGTCATATACAAATTTACATATAGTGTTTTTTTGGAATGTTGTTTTAACATTAGAAATATTGATAAATATGTATACTGTATTCTATATAGATACTCTAAAGGCATATTGATCTTGTGTTGAATAAATGTATAATGATTTAGTTGGACATGCAATGGTGGTTGGGGCCCGCTATATCCCCTCGATGCAATGGTAGGTCTCATGAGACAAATCAATTGGTGGAAAACACTTCCAGTTTGATTCCAAAAATCATATTGTATTCAACCAAAAAAAGAAAAAAAAATTACATTATTATGGTACCAGGTTCCAGATACCTGACATTTAATTAATAATTATTCTCTTTATTCATTTTCAGTTGTAAATATACATGATGTTTTCACTTTCACAAAATATATGGATGTAGTTTCATTATCAATTTATTAATGGCTTGAGTTTTTCATTTATTCACCATGACATATTCACTATGTCAAATATTTTACAATTCAATTATTATTGATTCATGATTTTTATATTCTTATCCTTTACAGAGCATTTTATCCCACCCCTATCATTGTTTAATTTCAATAGGTGATGAAGAGGATATCATTTATTGAGTTCTTGTGGATCAAGATTTTAGTTTTTGTTATGTATTGTATTTTGTAACCTATTCCTATGAAAATTGATTTACATATTTGTATCAAGTTTCATTTAGACTACAAAACTGATCATTCCTTAGATATTTTCATTACTTTCATCCATTCCAATAAAACATGTAATGCACCATCTATAGTCTAGTTTGGTCGGGGTGTTACAGTTTGTTCTGAAAGGTTTAGTAGCAAACACGAAGACTAGATTAAAAAACATAGATTTGGGAACAAATCCCAAAGGTAGTATTTGAGGACAAACATACATGAACGTATATATATTTTGGTATGGAAAATATTATTTGAATCATTCAAGAAATACATCATAGTTGGGATACGAGAAAGTATAGGTGGCTCTAGCCCATATATACCTAGGTGTGAATTCTCCGAAAATATGTTTTGGGCATGACTCAGGGTAGCCGGGTACAATAAAATGGGTCTTGCTAAATTGTTGGTTATGAAACTTCACGGGGATCTGCATAGGATAATTGTTATTTTATTTACAATCCATTATGAAGTATTTTAATGAAAATTTTTTCCTTAGAGAAGCCATGTTTATGAGATTAGTAATGAAAATAATTTTAATCTATATTCAGTGATTTAGTTTTTTCTATTCATAACCTAATCTAGTCTATGAAATTATTTAGAAATGGAATTGAATGGAAGAAGGGGAATAAATACTTGTGGAAAATATAGGTATCTCCCTAATGAGAAAGTCCACAAAATTAATGATGGAGCAGATCTGATCATGACCATATTGGAACAACATAATGAGGATATAACGAATAATAATTCCCCACCAATGTATGATTATTTCATGTGGTTGAATCCCTCATCATCCAGCCGGACTATTAATCCATTAGTTTTTGAGAAATGGATCAATTCCTTTGAAAAGATATTCCATACATTTAGATGCAATGAAAATGAATGGGTATGACTAAAATTATATTTCCTCAAGGGATACATTTATCAATGTTGTTCCTGGTATCAAAATAATATGGAGGAATAATAAATATAAGATATGGAATGGCAGTCATGTAAGGAAACATTCTTCGAAAAATATTTCCATCACGAGCAACGAACAAAAATAAAGAAGAAGTTTCTTAGATTAATGTAATGGGAATAAGATTGTGTTGTAGAGTATGAGGATAACTTCACAAGGATATCCAGGTATGTCGTAGATTACATAAGTGACTCAGAAGACGAGATTGATCATTTCAATGTAGGTATTAATCCATTTATTCTAAGGGCACTGGCTTTTCAAACATTTTCATCAGATGATGAAATGGTATCTTGTGCCATCAAAAAAGAGTAGGAATTATATAGATCAAATTTTTTCAAGGGAAATCAAGATAAAAAAAGGACCCAGATAACCATATTGAAGGTGAAGCACCAAATAAGAACAAGGTAACAAAGAAATTCCCATTATGGAAGAACTATGGAAAGATTCGTCATTTTAAATCTTGAAAGTCATGGGAGTCTACTATAAGTGTGGAGAAAATGGTCATCTATCTAATGAATGCAAGGGTAAGAAATAATATGATGATGTTCATTGCTAGAATTATATAGAGATGGGAAACTATAAATATTAGTGTCCTAAGACCCAAGAAAAAATTCATCAGAAAATCTCCAGAGAGCCACACAGAACTTATGCGATTACAACCATGGAAGTTGAATTTCATAATGACCAAGTGGTAGGGACTTTAATTGTTGCATCAAACCTAGCCTACACTTTATTTGATTCTAGATTATCGCATTAATTTTTATATTCCCAGTTTCCATGAAAAGTATACTTTTCCAATTTGATTTAATAAATGAGTTATCAGTCAAAAATCCTAGGGGGTGCATCATTGCAACAAATGCATGTCAACTATTCCCCCTCATGACACATAAACATTATTTAGTTTCTAGAATTATCAGCATACCAATGACTAAATTTGATATAATTCTCAGAAATAATTGGCTTCCAAACTATGAGGTGATGATTTATAGCAAAAAAATGTAGTTACAATTATTGAAAATGATGTATAATCTTTTATCATTAGTTAATAAATCTCTCTACATGATTCTTATCTAGATCTACCCCTAGTAGCACTACTGAATTAAATAAATGTATAGGAAGAGAATAAAAAATTTATTGTATAGGAATTAAATCTTCAGATTGAATATGTGCCTATAGTGCAAGAATACATTGATTTATTTTCAAAGGATTTACCTTGACATATTCAATAGTGGAAAACTGAACACTATATGTCAATGTGTCTAGATTTCCAACATGTGAAGGAAGAGATACAACATCCTTGAAGAGTGATGAAACCTCTACCTATTCTTATGTTGATGTGGGATAAAATTACAATGGATTTTTCCACCGGACTACCAAGGACACTATGAAGGAATGATGCATTATGGGTAATTGTTGATCATCACAGAAAATCACCATATTTACTACATATAAAAGATGATTTACCACTTGAGCGCCCATAATGACTTTATATTAATATAGTTTTAGGACTTTATTGTTCACCTCTATCGATTGTGTGTGATTGAGATCCACAGTTTGCATCAAATTTCTAGAAAAGTCTCCAGATGGCTTTGAATAGTGAGCTTCGTAAGAGTACTTCTTATCACCCATAAACAGATGGACAATATGAAAGGAAAATTCAAACTCTATAAGTCATGATGAGATCATTCTCTCTTAACTTACAAGTTATGTGTGATCAATACTTGCCATTGGTGGAATGTTTATACAATAATAGTTTCCATTCTAGTATTCAAATGGCTCTATATGACGTATTGTATTGAAAGAGATGTCAAACACCAACATGTATTGATGAAGTTTGTGAGAGGAAACGTATATGGCCGAAAATTACTAAGGAGACCATAAAAAAGGTGAAGACAATTCAAGAACATATTAAAGAAGCACAAAGTTGACGAAAGAGTTAAGCTAAAAACTGGAGAAAGGACTTGGAATTACATGTTGGATATTATGTCTTTCGGAAATTGTCTCCATGGAAGGGTGTCCTAAGGATCATTATAAAAGGGAAACTCAGCCCTAGGTACATCAGACCATTTGCAATTATGCAATGAATCAGACCTGTAGCATACCATTTATCAATTCATCTATGTCACTCATAAGTTTAAGAGTACTTCCATGTGTCATTGTTGATGAAATACATGACAGACCCAATGCATGTACTAATCTATGAAGAAATAGAAATCAAACCTGATTTGTCATACTGTGAAGAGTCTATCGGGATACTTGACATACGGGAGAAAGTATTGAGAAATCAGATGACTTTCCTAGTAAAGGTTCAAAGGAAAAATGAGAATATGGTGGAAGCATCATGAAAACCTGGGGGTGTTATGAAGAAGAACAACCCACATCTTTTTTGTAGGATTTTTAAATGATAAATTTCGAGGATGAAATTTCCGAAGGAGGGAATAACGTAGCTCTTGAAACATGTTATCTTACGTTTCTCTTAAATACATCTGAGTCATAGACAATATTTCATAAATTATTGAGCTTTATTGAAACAACACATGGTTATTTATGTGATATTCATATCCTAGACATTGAACATAAATTGTTTACTTTTGTGTTTTTAATTTTGAAAATATGACATGCATATTTGTGTTTTGGATGATTTTTAGAGTCTGGTAAAATTAACTTAATTTTTTGGGGAAGAGTAGCATACCCTTCTGAATAGTAACCTACTAGTATGAATATTAACATACCCTTAGTAATATTAGTATGATCTTATGATTGGTATCCACACCAATGAATGCATAAATAAATTTATGCACCATAAAAATGATGTTAAATAATTTAAGTGTTTATATTTTTCGATTAAATAATAATTTTAATTAATTATTAAAATAACCCTATTTAGAAAATTATTATTGAAAATTTGAATTTATTTTTGGATTATACACTTTGAAAAATAGTTACGATGATTTTTTTTTGGATTTTTCTGAAATACTATAATTTTTTATGAATTGTAAAATACGCTTATTTACGATAAATGATAAATAAGGGATTTATTGAGTCATTGAAGATGATCTGCTGATGTAAGACCAAATGGTTCGAAGTCACAATAATTTATTAATGTTTTGGAAATGGAATACTTTCAATTCCTTGTGTTGTGAATAAATAATAAACTAATGATTAATTTTTTTTCAAAACCCTCCTCTCCTCCACTATAAAAACCCCCCTTACTCCCTCTTATCTTAACTCCTCTCAAGCCTTCTTCCATTCCAATATTCAGCCCAAATCTCTCCCCAATATCCTCATAAATGTCCAGAAGCCTTTAGAATCTTAAAATTACTAAAACCTCTCCCTTTAATAGGTTCTCAATGGAGTAAGTCTGAAGAGATAAATTCCACATTTCCAAATAATTATTTTCTTTTATGTTCTTCTCTTTTTGTTTCATTCCTCATATCCCTTAAAATAAATTTTATGATAACCCCAGTAATGTATATTTTCTGGAATGTTGTTATATTATTTAGAAATTTCATTACCTTCTCCCCTTGCCCACCATTTATGAAATAAATTAAGGCACTATTTGAGATATGCCAATTTAGCACATTCAAGGACAACGATTTATCAATTTCTATTATTATCATTAATTATGGTAATGAAAACATTATTTTTATGGTTGAACCAGATTTTTATATTTTTAATATATCCTATTATCAGTTCAGTAATCCTTTTGTAAAAATGGTATTATATTATAATGAAAGATAAGTTCTTAATAATTAAACCCACAGATTAATAAAAAATGGTTGTCACTGTGGTTTTATATAATAATTCGATCACCCAAAGTAACCAAATTTTATATAAAACCATGTAATCTCTAGGATGGGAAATAATAAAACATAACATCATTTCTGAGGAACCACTTTCATATTACTTGGTTATCAAAACATGAATATAAGCGAATAGGTCATTAAAATCAAGTAAACAAGCGATCTCGAACAATGAAATAAAACCTCAAAACCGATCAGAACAGTTATAAATTAACATAAAATGAATATACTAAACCAATTAAATATATAGGTTCTTATGTAATTATTAATTAATAAAATAATTTTTTTATTAAGGTCTTTTATAACAAGTGGAGAACACCAACAGATTTAAGGTAAGGGATATGTTAACTCAATTTCCATTCATTCAGATAAACATCAATGTCATTGGTTTTTTATTTTCCAGAATTTTTGTGAATGACCTATAATTAATTTATTATATATATATAAATTTATTGTTTTTGTCCATGTTTATTACATAAAATTATTTAATTCATTTTTCCTCAATCTAATGAAACGTTCTTGTTTAGGGATTTCCTCTCTCACTTTCATACAAGAATATCCCCTATATTGTGTCATTTTATTTTTGATTCCTAATGAACAGGAATGTTTTATCACCTACCTAATACACCCCTTATGATATATAAATTGTGGGATACCAATTTTACATATCATTAATCCCTCATAAGAAGAATCATTACCATGAAAAAATATTTCTAAGGGGTTTTCTCATCTCACATTAAATTATGTAGGATTTCCGTTATTCTCCTCTAATTTATTATATGTGGTATAGGAGAACTGCCATTTGATATATATTAACTTTATTCTCTTTATATTCATGGTATTCTGTGATTCATTTTTTCTTTATTTTATTTTGGTCATATGACTCAAATAACTACAACATGGTGACGAGCTTTGTCTCTAATTTCACTTCATTGTGCCTTGATTAGTATTGTGCATCTATTATTTCTTATTTGGTGTAACTATGTCCAATTTGAGAACACTATTCAATTGAAATTATATTCCATTTAAATTTATATATTCTCATATTAGTGATGTGATTATTTTTTATGTTTTATAACAATTTACATAGGGTGTTTATATTGAATGTTGGTTTTACATTTGAAATATTTATGAATCTGTAACCTATATTATATATGAATAATGTAAAGGCATATTTAAAATGTGATGACCTTATGTATATAGAATTATTTGAACATGAAATGGCAGGTGACACCGACTATAACCCCTCAATGAATCAGTAGGTCTCTCGAGACAAATCCGTTGTCGAAAAACCCTTCATGTTTGTTTCGAAAAATATGATGGGTTTATTCACACAAAACTAAATCATTTTTTTTCTATTATTGTATCATATCCTAGATACATGACATAAAAATAATAAGAATTCACTTTATTCATTATTAGTTATTACTACCCAAGTGGTATCCATGATGAAAAAATCTAAGGATGTAGTTTCATTCTCTGTTTATTAACAGTGTGAGTTTTTCATTTATTCGCCATCACATATTGATTATGTAAAATTGTTT
The DNA here is from genome assembly GCA_963277665.1 of Viscum album. NCBI lineage: Eukaryota > Viridiplantae > Streptophyta > Magnoliopsida > Santalales > Viscaceae > Viscum > Viscum album. The sequence goes on along the minus strand of OY728121.1, from coordinate 193,887,885 downwards.
ACAAATACATTTTTATTGATTCATGATTTTACTATTTGTATCCCTTACAGAGCATTTTACCTCACCTATTTCAATTTTTAATTTAATAAAATGATGAAGAAGTGATAATTTATTGACTTCATGTGAATGTTGTTTTATGATTTTGTTATGTATTGTATTTTGTAACATTTTCCAATGAAATTTTAGTTACATATATTTATCTAGTTTCATTCAGACTAATAAACAGATCAATCCTTCAGTATTTTTATTCCTTCTATCAATGCCAATAAAACATGTAATGCACTGACTCTAGTTTAGAGACGTCGAGGTGTTACACAAGTGACATCAAAACCATGTTCATTTTTGAATTAACTAACAAATATCGACAAACCATAAAATACGAACTAATATAATCATATAATTTTTTAACAGTTTAATATGTGATATTAAATGAATAATAACCCTGAAACGGTTATAATTAAATTAGAAATTAAGTTTTTATTATTATATAAGAATATAATGAATTTCTGTGACGAGTTGGACTCCATGTAATGGACTTCGTCTCAATATACTTTCATGGAAGAATATTTTGATCATATACACCACCTTATTTTATGTAGAGTTATATAAAAATATTTTAATTTAAATTTAATTAATATGAATTCAAAAGGAATATTTTTTATATAATGAATTTTACTAAATGAAAAAATCAATGTTTTCCTTTAACGTATGCAGCGACAATGAAATATCTACCAAAAAAACCGTTAATTGTTATTTTGCTGACTCTACAAGACTTAATTTTATTAATAGAAAACAGAATACCATATTCCAATTTTAGGAATTTTGGTAATGAAAATGGTTTTGATAATTGATTGATTATATAAATATATTTTAATGATATCTTATTATTTCATTGTGGATATTTTATTTTTCCATTATGCATGTTGATATTTTATGATTATGTAGTGGTTCTTGGTCATTAATTATTTATATGGGTGGTTCTATGAAAACAATTTTATGATTTATGGTTTCTATGAATTTTCAGGAATATTATTATTTCATGGGTATGTTATAGAGATTATGTATTATGGGTTAAAAGTATGATTTTATGGTTTTATAAGTATTCATGGACTAATGCTTTTCATTAATTATTTTACATCCCTCATTGAGATTGGTATGATATTCTTATGTTTTTTAAATGATTTCTATAGTGTATAAGGTTGATTATGGTAATGGAAAAAGTCAAGAAGTATTTTTATCATGAAATAATACAATGTTTATATTTTTAATGTATTAAATTTTGGGATAAATTGATACTTTTTTAGTTGTATGTACTTTGTATAAATTTGAGTTGTTATTTTATTGTTATGTCATAATTCTCAATATATATACACTAGAAAAGATCATCAATGTGATTTCATGACATAAATCAAAATTAGGAAATGGTTAAGACATGATCCTTATAGTCGGTATCGAAGGTGTGGTTATATAAAATTAGAGGTTAGGGTGATATTTAATGAAATGTTAGAAGTTCTATATACTCAGATTAAACAAAATAATAGATATAGTCATAAATTTTTAGATAAATTGAATGAGTTTTATATAACATTAATAAATATAACAAAGATATTATCTTCCTCATAATTTCATATTGGATGATTTTAGTGATATAATCACACTCACCATTTTGTATTTGTAAATGGTTGGCATGAACCAATGTAACAATGGATGTGATGTAAAATGTGGTGGTTCTCGGAATAAGAAACCAATTGAAATGGGAGATACAATGGGAAGTCATGTGGTAATTCTAAACCAACTATCATTAGTCATGATTTACCACCTTAACCATGGTGGATCTTATAGTACATCAAATAAGGGATACATTATTCCTTACAGATGTTCATGTAATAATAATCATAATGGTATATATATTCAAGGATACATGTGTCCAGAATTTGGAAAGAACACCCAATGAGAATATTTTAGTGGGATGAGAAAATTTTTTAGATGTCTCAATATATATCAATGAGAACTAATGTAACAAGGAAAAAGGAATAATATATGTCACTCCATGAAAGGGATATAGGTTCTTTCTGATTTATCAATTGAATGATTCTAATGTGGGTATTATGCTGATTCCGAAAATTGGTGTCCTAAGATGGAGGTTCTAGAATGAGAATAGTTGGATATTAAAAATATATTTTTATAAATACCTAATTCCATTCAATTTAATGATTAGGAAACTGAAAATGACCTATGAAAGGTCTGAATTATTTCTCATCTCATGTTTTGAAAATATTGAATCTGAGGACATCATTCATGTTTTTTTTGTAGGAAGGATGTATTGATGAATAATGAGTAAAATAATATATTTTGTATCGTGATGAAAACTCAATGTTTTTGATGTATCTATATGAGGAATTAATTAATTATTGTAGATTATTTGATTCTGAAATGTTTAAAAGTATTAATGATCCTTTGACGATGAGATTACATTGGATGAATTTTCTAGAATGTGTAACCTTAAAGATTGTTATATGAAAATGTTATTGATGGAATCATTATCTTTTCATTTTGGAAAAAATTATAATTTAATGGGTTACCATTATGTGATCATTGATCTTTATGTTTTATGGGATTTTAAATTTTGGGATGAAATATGATGGAAAAATATAAAATTTTATATTATGATTTTTTAGTTATTATTGCATATTTTATTTCTTTTTGGGAATTTTATATGATAATTATTTTATTATAAATTTATAACCTGTGGGAAGGGTGTCATCCCAATAGGTAATACAATGTTGTGGGATTGATCCCACAACCGAAATGTTATAAGGATTTATCAGAAACCACTAGCCTATATGAAAGTCCAGATTAGTAATCCCTTTCATTTCTAGTTAAAATATATTATGGAACGAGATGATGTAGATTTTTGAAACTTATTCATTATTAAATATATATCCTTGGTATTTGAAAATTATTGGAGGATCACGTAATAACGGCTATATTGGAAGTCATTCCCTATTATTGGAAACATTATACGATTAAGATAAATAGAATACTATACGATTTTAATTGAGGATTAATAGCTCAATAATATTATGAAATAATAAATGAATTTAATTGTGGAAATAACTTAATTTTTTTATTTATGGTTTTGGTTATCCAATCTTAGAAAAAATATGATCAGGTTTTTACTTTTTTGTATAATACATTAAGAGTAGTTGATGTTATATGAAGATTATTAATAAAAGTTATCTTAGAAAATAATGTGATCAAATAATTTAATGTTCTTGGTCAACGACTTATATTTTATAATTTTTGAGGAATTTTCAGGACATATATTTCTCTACTGGAAAATATTGAACTTTATAAATTACGATTGAACATTGGTGAATAAAATTAGTCATTCTCTTTAAAATGAATTATTCCTTTGTGGGGAATTATATGATCATGTATAATCCATATTTGTTTTAGATAATATCTAATGAATGTTTTAATATATTGATTATCTTTTTTGGTTTATGTGATTCACTACAAGAATATTCTAGTTATTCTGGTGTGACCAAGATATTTGAAATTCTCATTGATTGTTGAAAGACGAGAGATTACTATGGAATTAGATTAATAGATGGAACTCTATTTTTCAAGTAAGTATATATCCTTTATTATTACACTATGTAGTAAAATAAAAAACCAATTTAAAAAAAAGATATTAAAAAATAATTTTCCATTTACTTTACCCACTATAAAAGCAATGACTTTTCACCCAATAAATTTTTTTTCTGTGATTGTTAACATTATCCTGATCATGTTTTCTATCACTCTATTTCTTAACATGATAGTTAGTTATCACCCCATATCCATGTTTTAAAAGATATCATCTAATTATGTGTTACCTCTGATGACATTCATAAAATATATTTTTTAATGTGGATTTTTTATTTAATCTTTTCTAGATGTGGGATTTTAATGATGTTTGCGAACACTATTTTAAAAATAGTAGGATTCAATTTCCAAAAGGGAGGGATGATGTTACATACCATGTTATAATAATAAGACGTTTTCTTATTTTTTAATATTTATTAATTATATATTATGTTTATATAAAAGGGTATTCTATTGATGATATCTTACATGACACAAGATAACGGGTTTCTCAGAAATCTTATTTTACACACAAGAATGAGTTATATACCCAAATATATTATATTATGAATTTTATTTTATAAAATGGTAAATATTTCCAAGTGGTTTCAATATGAGGAATGAAAAAAACTATCTATTTTAATTTTCCATAGGTTTATAAATGTTTTTACATTCATATATTAATCATTGATGTCACAAAATGATAATAAATTCATTTTAAGCATAAAATAATATAATATTTTTATAATGTTGTTTTAATTCCTTTTGATAGAAAACAAATTTTAAATATAGATTTTGAATCCTTAAAATGATATGTTTGAAAAAATAAATTTATTATTTATAATCAGGGAATCAATAGTTACCTTGGTATAATTTTGATATTTTTATGATAAAATACATTTTTAATGAATAGTGAAAAATAAAGTATTTTGTTTCAAAAAAGTATTTTCATATAATTTATTTATATTTTTAGGTTATCATTTTAATTGGTTTTAGAGTGTAGTTGGACTAATTTCTAATTCGTTAATGCATATTTTTTTTGCAGGTAATTTTACATTAAAAATAGATATAAACATATGTATATCATTTGATGGGTTTTTACTTTTAAAAACACATTTTCTCATTTTGACAACATGGATTAATATTATTTAATTTAAAAAACTTCGATGTTGTATATTTTGAAAAATGTATTTTATATTTTTAATTTGTAGGTCCAAATATTGTAAATAGGTCCATTTTATTTTTGAACATTATGAATTGTAACTTTTGTAATTATTTTTATCTACCATGATGAAAGTGAAAATCATGGAAATAAGGGTAAAATAATATTATAATAATATAAAACACCCCTAATATGAACCATAATATTATTAGATGTCATATGGACGACCAATGGAACCCTTGAGAAAAAAATTATACCTTTCAAAGCCACATATGAGTGACTATGATTCTTATAAATTTTAATTTAAATTAATGGAAAATATGTTATAAACATATATATTTTTAATAAATCAATTTAAATTTTATTTATATGAGTTATATTTTAATCATTAAATATTAATATGAAATATAGTAATATTTACTACAACATGTTATTTTATTTATAATATTTATACATTATAGAATTAAATTTAATTACAATATAACTATGATGCAATTATTACATTATTAATTAAGGAATAATATAAATGATATTATAACAATAAAATAAGTATTTTATGACATTACATATATCATCCAGGATTTCTGTTGATCAATATGAAATTTTACAAGATTATTAATGGTTTTGAATTGAAGTTATCTCTCTCAATATATTTTATTTAAAGTTAATTAAGTGACTTGGGTTAAAATTGTCAAAATGTATATTTTATAAAAATGATAATTTATTAAATTATTTAAAAATATTTATATTCTATTAAAATAAAAAATAAAAATATGGTCTATACTTTCATTAAGATTCAAATTATAGGATATTTACCACATATATGTAATTTAATATCCTCTTAATTATTAAATTTTTTTACCCAATTAAAATTAAAAGAAAATAATTAAGGGTAAACCGAAAATATAATGTTTAAAATAAATTCATTACATGTCTAAATATTATTGAATGAATGTATTATTAATTATTTAAATCCAATTATAAAAATTTCTCATGTTTGATTCTTTTTTATTAAAAAAATTAATATTAGTTTATTAATTTAAGAGCTTCTATGGGTGGCCCTCACATATCATTTAAAAATAGATCCTTATATTCTCAAAAAAAGTCATTCAAATACTTTGGGTTATACTAGAATAATCCCTAAAACCTTCTTGTAAACCCTCCCAAAATTCTATGAGACTTAATATAGGTATAACATCTTTATTAATGGTGATAAGGAGTTTTGAAAAGGTGATCAACTGATGATGTGGTTTGGTTTTTTAAAAGATTCTATTTTATTTCTTCATCCACATTCATTAAATCATATTCATCAAATATGAAATAATAAATACAATATCCTAAATATAATTAGATCATAATAGTTTTATTTCATCCACGAAATTATTCTATACTTATATCAGTAGTAACAGGTATTAATTAGTCGTATGTACGTGGGAATTATCACTTCCATGAAACAGTTTAGTTCATTTTTCATTACTGTATATCATGAATGGTTATAATAATGGAATTAATATTCATATGTCATATTAATGAAATATTTTTTATTGTAATAGAATAATATTTCAATTATGTCCCTTCCTTTTATACACAAAAATACAATAAATCCATTCATGTGTACATGTGAACAATCACATCCACGAAGCGACGCGAATCATTTCTCTTCCCAACATCACTTGTATAATATATATAAGTATATTTAGTTTATTATGATGATGATCATAATTTTATGATAATAATAATTATAAAATAATAATTACCTTATTTCAATAATGATCGACGAAAAATGAAAACGTTACTCATTTGTACGTATGACCAACCATCTCGATGAATAATTTTTTTTCATTTTTCAAGAACCATTGGTAATAATTTGATTTAAAATGTACGATTAATAAATAAAAGTGATGATTATATTATGATTACAAATGTATAAACGATATTCTTATGCTGACATGGACTAGTGAAATCAAAACAACAATAATTTTCGAATTAAGAACAAAATATAGACAAAACACCTCATATGAACTAAAATAATTATGTAATTTTTATAACATTGTAAAAAGTGATATAAAATGAATAATAATTATTATAAAGGATCTCCAAAAATTTGAAATTAACCTTAGTTTATTATTATTCAATATAATGAATGTAGATGATGAGTCAGGCTCATGTTAAGGAATTTCATCTTTATCTCATTTAATTGAGGAATATTTTGATGATATAATCTACATTCTTTTATAAAGTGTAAAATCAACCCATTTAACTTTTTATTTCATTAAATGGTTTTCAAAATGAATATTTTTTATACGGATCAATTTACTAAATGAGATAATTAATGTGTGTTTTTAATGTATACAACGATAATAACTACTCTCCCACCAAAACCAATATTTGATATTTCGATTCCTCTACCAGATGGTATATTATCAAACCAATAGTAAATATCATATTACAATTCTATGTATTTTGGTATTGAAAATGACTTTGATAATGGATTGATTATATCAATATCATCCAATGATATCTTATGATTTCAATGAGGAAATTTTACCATTATTCTTGTAAATGTTTTGTGATTATGAAATTGTTCTTGGGCATTGTATATGTATACAGGTAGTTCCATTGTAAACTGATTGTGGGTGTGGTTGTGATATCCCTCCAATGCATTGGGTAATGAGATCTTATGTTTTAATTTTTAAAAGTATGATTTCATGGGTATATAATTATTCAAGGACTATTGATTCTCTTTAATTATTTGACATCTCTTACTGATCTATTTTTGACCATACCCAATTTTTGAAATGATTTCAACATCGTATTAAGATGTGTTCTGGAAAAGAAGATATTAAGAATAATTTTTAACAAGAAAACAAATCAAGATGATTTTTTAAATGTTTTATATTTTAGAACAAATATAGAGTGTTTTAGTTGTATCAAATTTGTATAAATATGATATTTTATATAATAGTCATTGCCTAATTTTATAAAACTCTAAAACCGAAAAGACACTCAATGTGAATTCTTAAAATTAATCATGATTATAAAATGTATAAAGTGGGGACCTTATCCTATGTTCAAACTAATGATGTTAATATACCCATTTTAATGGAGGGGTGTGGATATGGGTTATTCTACTATCATAATAAAATATATTTATATAAAAGATACACGATATATTATTTATTAGTGGATAGTGAATTCTTTTGGAAGTAGATGAAGAAATAAAACTAAAACTAGTTGATAGGAAGTATAACTCTCTTATATAGATCGTCATTTCTATAAAACCTTATTTATTGTAATGTTATTATTATTCATAAAAAAATTCTTCGATAATGTGTTTAGGGACACTTAGAATGGTTTTTTTTCATTTCATGGGTGAAAATAATGTGTTTTCCTGTTATAGTTGTAACATCCCAGGTAAATGAAAAATAAGATATTTTCATATTCATTAATATTTTTGAATTAAATATTAATTTTACTTTAAAGGGGTTTCTATGTTCGATAGAATACCTGATACGCAACAACGAGTTTATTTGAAATCAAATGTTGTACAATAATAATATAATATTATTATTTTAAATGGTAGTTAACTCCTTTCCATTGTATTAGAGGGAATGAACAAAACAAACTAAAATATGATTATATATGATTGTTAAATTTATTTACATTTATCCAATAAAATTTAGTGGATTACTCACTTTTTAATAGAGATCCCTATTTAAATATAGTTTTGGTTACTTTAATACATTATATATTACCAAATAAAATCATTCTTTATAATGGGAACATTAAATTTTACATTGTGTGAATTTTTGGTTTTTTTTCACATAAAGTTCATTTTTAATGCATAGTGAAAAATATTGTATTTTCCTTCAAAAGTGCCTTTCAGTCTAATTTATTTTTATGGTTAGATTATGTTTCTATTTTATTTTAAAGTGAAATTAAAATATATTTTTACCATTTAATCCAATTTTGGTCATTGGAATTAATTTCACTATGAAATTAAACATAAACAAGTATCAATATTTTGATAGTTATTGTTTCTTAAAACACGTTATTGGTTTTGATAATAGGAATTAATTTTAAAATTAATTAATGCCACTTCTATGTTTTGAATTTGTAAAAATAGACATAATTTTTGAATTCTTAATATGAAATATAGCTTACGATAATATTTTGGTATTTTTCTGAAAAATATCAATTCTGATGAATAGTGAAACCACTTAGTGGTAGTTAAAAAACTGACCTTTTCAGATAAATGAAAATTTTCCACTTCTGTGAATTTAATTTCGAAAATACAACATACATGGTTGTTATCAAGAAGTAAAATGGTGTTCATTAAGATGAAAATAATTTTTGGTGAATAGTAATTTTTGACTTTTATTGACCGCGGTTAAAGGTAAATAGGGTAATTCGAGGTAAAAAGAATATTATAATAATTCAAAATTACCTTAACACTTGTCCAAAAAATATTGGATGAGTTACAAACGACCATGGTCATCTTTGGGTCGATTTTGGGACCCCATTGAGCCACTTGGGAGTGAAAATGACAATATAGATTAATTAATTTAATGTTAAGTCAAAATTGACATTAACAAAAATATTTTAGTAATTAATTTTCATATGGTTTTATATAAGTTCTATTTTCATCTAAAAATATTATTTGGTATGATAAAAAGATTTATTACATCATCGTATTTTTTTATAATTTTTATACATCAAATAAATTAAATTATTTATGACACAATAATGATGCTGTATTTACCTCATTAATAAATGATTTAAAAAAATAAGATTATAATGAATAAATTATTATCCAAAACATGTCCAATTATTATTGGATGATTTTATTCTTAATATGAGCCATCTTATATTTGACCATAATTATTTTTGGACAATTAGAAACCGTTTATCATTAAATTATAAAATAATTTTTTCACACTATCCTAAAGAGCCCCTCCTCTCCATTATAAAAGGAGACCATTTATAACCAATTACACACACCTATCAAGCTATTTGGATCATCAAAACTCTTCCCAATTAAGCTCCATACACCCCTATGCTCCTCCTAGAAGCATTACCTTAGGTAGAAGGCACTTCATGAATTCCATTGGTTCAAACCAAAAGGCGTTACCCAAATTAAAGGTAACTGTTTCTCTTAAATTGTTTTCGTTTATTTTACTACTCCAACCAATAAACTCTTTTTATTCCATCCTTTTGTAACAACAACAGTATCCTCAATATACTAGGATGTTGTTATGAGAAATATTTGAACTACACTTACAAAAACCTCCATCTAATGGATGAAGAACATAATGATAATGTGGATGGAAAACTAACGCCTCACGAAATGATGATTGTTCAATTACATCTTACCGCTTCTCATGGTGGCCATTGTGATGGAACTGTATTTATATATGATATATATTATATTGATGATTTCATTATGCTTATTTACTACCCAATTATATAAATCCTTTATGGTTTCCATAGTGGGTAAATATGATAATATCATTTGTGGATGTGCGGACTACCTCCCCATGAAAGTGATGTGATTCGTTAATCCCTTATGTGGGATGTATAAATGATCGAGTTAATGATATTATATATGATATTATACTATAATTATAGTATACCTTTGTATCATTATGTTTTATTTCCATTAATATAAGAAATATAAATGAATGTAGCGTTCATGCGTACGTATGACTTACCGTCTCAATGAATGCTGCATTTAATTTCTTACCTCAAAATATTATGTACTATTATAAATACATGTATATAATAGATATTTATTATGTGTATGATATCTAAATCATGAATATCATTCTGGATATAATGCACTATTGACCGCATGAACAGCATGTAATTATATGAAGTCCATTTTTGACTCAAGTACCGAATATCGATAAAACAAGTGTTATTAACATAAATGATTACATAGTTTTTATAACATGGTAAGAAGTGATATAAAAGGAATAATAAACATGAAAAATATTCTTAAGCCAGTATAAATTAACTTTAGTTTACTATTCAGGAGATTGAAGAATGATCAAGTCAAGTCAGACATGAGGTAAGGGACTTCGTCTCAATCTCCTTTTATTGAGGAATATTTTGGATTAATACATGACATTATTTCATTCGTTGTATAAACACCATTGAATTTTCAAGGGAAATATTTTTCTATGAAGCATTTTTTTAAACAAAAAAAATTAATGTTTCTTTTACAGTAAGCAGTGACAATGACCTTTTTCGCCGCCGCGAGTATTATTTGATCTCTGGTTTCCTCAATAATCCGTAATGTTTTTAAAAGAAAATAAATACCATATACTATTTTATATCTATTGGTATTGAAAATAGTTTTGATAGTGGATTTTTTATGTCAATATATTTAAGTGATATATTGTGATTGAAATTTGGCAATGTTGTCTTTCTTTTAAAATTGTTTTATGTGTTTTGATTTTATAATGGTACTTAGACATTTAACTGGTGGTTACATGAAAAACCAAATGAAGAGTGGTTCCATGAATACTAGGATGGGTGGTTACGTTATAATCTCCATTGCATTGGGTATGGAAGTCAACCGTATTGCTATTCCATTTAGTGATATGTGTGGAATTTGACCGTATGGTTACTCCATTTAAGTATGTTTATGTCCCAAGTTACCTTTATATGTGATGTGTTCTTTATATTGGTTTTATGGTAATATTTCGATTATAAAAGGGAAAGTAATGATCTTTTATTTAGTGAAGTGTATTTATTACTTCATAAAGGTGAAAAGTATTACTTATGTTAAAGAATTCATGGTTTACTTATTGTTTTGAATAAATAATTGTTTTATTTCTTTGTGAATACCTAACAGAGATTTTCATGCTCATTCCAAGTTTTGAAATGTTTTTCACAATACATAAAGTGGAATAGGGTCAATGATGGGATAAAGGAGAAGTTTTTCCGTCTAAAACATGGAACTAGACCTGACTATTTTTTTCAAGAGTTTATGTTCTGTAAAAAAAATGGAAACTGAGTAGAATTGTCTACTTTGTAATATTTTGAAATGTAATAGTTATGGCCTAACTCTCTAAAACACTAAACCTGAAAATATCCTAAACATGAATTATTCATTTAATTCAATATTATATAAGGTTTAAGGTCGGGTCCTTATAGTTGGTATCAAAGGTTGGTTGATATAACATTAAGAGTTATGGTATTGTTAAATTAATATCTGTAAAGTAATTTATGTTAATATTGATATCACATAGCATTTACAAATTACCATGTTGCTTCGCCTAAGATATTTCTATGTTTAGAATGGTTTTCCACAGAGGAAACATGGCATCTATGTTGGGACAACATCCAGAGGAAGGAAACCATCCAAATCAGTGACCTAAGATGGTCAGAATCGGAATATAACAATTTAATGTAGTGATGGCCCAGTTGACTCAGGTGATAAATGGTGGTAGTATCCATACACGAGATCAGCCAGATCAACCACAGAGGAACTTGTCAATAGTGGAAAATTTCATGAGGCAACATCCCTCATCATTCAAAGGATCATCTGATCCGGTGCTTGCTGAAGGGTGGATTAAAGAACTAGAGAAGATTTTTGATGTCATGGTTTGTTCAGAACATTAAAAGGACAGTCTCACTATTTACCATTTTTAAGGTGAAGCTCATCAGTGGTGGTCGATGGTGAAAAATAATAGGGATATTGAGGAGACTGATGCTCTTGATTGGGATGAATTCAAAGGTATGTTTGTTGAAAAATATTTTCCTAAGGTGGTTCGTCTTAGGATGGAAAAAAAATTCCTAGAATTAAGGTAGGAGGATGACTCAGTGGCTGCTTATAAAGAAAAGTTCACTCGACTGGAAAGGTATGCATAAAATTTCATCAGAGATCTTGATAGTAATATAAATAGATTTTACTCAGGAATGACAACCTGATATCGAAGAGCGTTAGCCTCTCTTGAGTTCAAAAGTTATGAAAATATTGTTTGATGTGAGGAGAAGGTGGAAATGGAGTTTACCGATGATCAACTGTTCGTTGAAAAACAGTAGAATAAGAGGTAAAGTTAGTAGGCAAAGGGTAAGAATTCATCAAAGAAGCCCAGAGGTATGAAAACTAAATATCCATCTTGTTTTAAGTGTGTTAAAAATATTCCTGGAGAATGTTTATCAAAGACTGGAAAGTGCTTCCGGTGTGGTAAGTCTAGTAATATTTCTCGTAACTGCAACGAAGATGAACATGCAGGAAATGGAAAGCCATCGGTAATATGTTTTTAGTGTAATGAAATTGGTCATTATGAAAATGAGTTTCCAGCATAGAACTCAACTGAGGGAGTGCAGTCAGACTATAAGCTGAAAGGGGTGGTGAAATCCTTTTCAACTAATTTAGTAGATGTTGGGCCATCGAATGAAGTAGTATCTGGTACACTGTTTGTTTGTTCAGATTATGCCTATGTGTTGTTTGATTCAAGTTCTACACACTCTTTCATTTATGAGAATTTTTATAGTAAATTTAGAATTCCATCTCATGATATGAATATAGAAGTTACCGTAATAACACATGGAGGAAATTTTGAGACAAAAAGAAAACATAAGAACATTCATGTCCTTGTGTGCGGAAAGATTCTACCTGAAAACCTTATTGTTTTCCTCTAGTAGAGTTTTATGTTATTTTTGGCATGGATTGGCTTTCTGTTTATCATGCTAAGACTGACTGCAGAGCTAAAGAGGTTTCTTCTCAGAATGTTTTTCAGTTTGTGTACAAGAATGAACCCTTTTTATAACATATCAGGAAGCTGATAAAATAGTAAAAAATGGAAATGAATGTTACGTTGAAAATATTATTGAAAATAAAGGAAATGTTCAGATTAATGATATGCCTATGGTAAATGAGTACCTTGATGTTTTTCCTGATGAGTTTCCTGGAATTATACATGATCGAGAAGTTGAATTTACGGTTTACTTTGTTCATGATGCTAAGACATTTTCAAATCCTCCTTATCGAATGGATCAAATTGAAATTTTAGAGTTAAAGAAGAAATTGAGGAGTTATTATATAAAGGTTTTATTCGACCTAGCACATCACCATGGGGTGATCCTGTATTATTTGTTAAAAATGAAGATGGTTCAATGAGACTTTTCATTGATTATAGAGCATTGAATAAGATCACTGTTAAGAATATCATTTACCTCATATCGATGATTTGTTTGATCATCTCCAAGGAGCTCAATATTTTTCTAAGATTGACTTCAGGTCTGGGTACCATCTCTTGAAACTAAAAGAAGCAGATGTTCAGAAGACCGCATTTCGTACTAGATATGGCCATTATGAATTTGTAGTTATGCCTTTTGGGTTAACCAATGCACCTGTTGTATTCATGGATCTTATGAATAGAATTTTCCGTGAGTTCTTGGATAAGTATGTGGTTGTGTTTATAGATGATATTTTGGTTTATTCCAAAAGTAAGGAGGAACATGAAAGTCATTTAAGGGTTTTCTTGCAAACATTAAATGAAAAGAAAATTTATGTGAAATTTAGAAATTGTGTGTTTTGGATAGAACAAATTTCATTCCTTGGACACATTGTTTCAAAAAATTGAATAAATGTTGATCATGCTAAAACAAAGGTTGTTGAAGAATGGCCAAGGTCAGTAAATATAACCGATATTTGTAGTATTCGTGGTTTGGAAGGATATTACTGAAGGATTGTTGAAAAATTTTCACAGTCATCCAGTCCAAATACTATGTTAACTCGAAATGGTGTTATGTTCATCTGGACAAAAGAATGTGAGGATTGTTTTCAGGAATTGAAAAGAAGATTGGTGAATGATTCATTTTTTGAACTACCTTCCAAAAATGGTGAGTTCGTTATCTACAGTGATGCTTTGTTGAAAGGATTGGGTTGTGTCCTAATAAATAATGATCAAGTAATTGCTTATGCATCACGTCAGTTGATGTTTCATGAGTTAAATTACCCTACACATGATTTGGAAATATCTACTTTTGTTTTTTCTTTAAAAAAATTGGAGGCATCATTTGTATGGAGTAAAATGTGAAATATATATTGATCACAAAAGATTAATGTGTACATTCACTCAACAATAATTGAACATGATACAGAAGAGATGGCTTGAATTATCAAGGACTATTATTGCACGATCCATTACCATCCGGGAAAAGAAAATATCCTGGAATATGCATTGAGTTGAAAAATTAATGTCTCATTAGCCAGGATACGTTTGGAACAAGATCCTTTGATTTTTGATTTGATAGAATTTTTCAAAAAACATTTTCTTGCAGGATATTATTCTGTTTTGTTTCAGGTGTCAGTGAGATCATCTCTATCAGACAGAATTAAGAAAGCGCAGAAGGAAGACATTGAGTTATAGAAAAAGGTCGAGTTGGTTCAGAAGTGTAAGTTGCCTGAATTTAACATTTATAATGATTGTGTTTTGAGGATTGGAAAGAGGTTATGTGTGACTTGTGATTCACAGTTGATGAATGAGTTTTTATGTGAAGCTCATAGTTCTTTTCTGTCAGTTCATCTTTATAGTACTATGATTTACAGAGATCTTCAGGAGTATTACTGGTGGGATGGAATGAAAATAGATATTGCGGATTTTACTATGAAGTGTTTGACTTATCAGTATGTTAAAGTAGAGTGATTGTTACAGAAAGGAATGCTTCAGCCTTTACTGGTGCCAGAATGGAAATGGAAAAATATATCCATGGACTTTGTTGTGGGATTACCAAAGACATCTCGAGATAATAATGGAATATGGATTATAGTTGAACGATTGACTAAATCTACTCATTTAATTCCTATTAGAGGTACTTTGTCTCTAGATCAAAATTCTCTATAGTATGTTAAATATATAGTCAGGTTGAATGGAGTTCCCCTCTCCATTGTATCTGATCGTGATCTCAGGTTCACTTCTAACTTTTGGAAAGGCCTTCAGAAGTCATTGGGTACTGAATTTAATTTTAGTACATCTTTTCACCCTCAATCTGATGGGCAATCAGAACGAAATATTTAGACATTGGAGGATATGTTACGTGATTTCTATTAGGATTATCAGGGTAGTTGGGACCTATATCATTCTTTGGTTGAATTTTTTTATAATAATAGTTTTCATTTCAGTATATAGATGGCTCCATTTGATGCATTATATGGAATGTGTTGTCAAAATCTGGATTTTTGGGATGAAGCAGGTGAAAGGAACCTTATGGAACTAGAATTGGTAGAGGAGATGGCAGAGAAAGTTCAGTTGATTCAGAAGCACATAAGAACAGCTTAGAGTAGACATAAAAGTTATGCAGATAACCGGAGGAAGGATCTTTCTTTTGAGGTAGGTGATCATGTCTGTTTCGAAGTTTTTCTATGAAAAAATGTGATGTGTTTTGCTAAGAAGGTAAAGTATTGCCCGAGGATCATTGGACCCTATGAAATCCTAGAGAAAGTTGGATTAGTTGCATATATAGTAGCTTTATCTCCAACTTTATCCCAGGTAAACAATTTTTTTCATGTTTCAATGTAGAGAAACTACATGACAGATCCATCTCATGTTTTGAGCCCAAAGGTAGTTCAGTTGGATGAGAATCTCTCTTATGAAAAACAACGAGTCCTAATTCTTGACTATAGAGAGCATGTTTTGCGGAATAAGGTAATTCACAAGGCAAAGGTTTTGTGGAAAAACCATATTGTTGAAGATGCAATTTGGGAATCTGAAAATGCTTCGAGGGTTAAATACCCCCACTTATTTTGATAAGTGAATAAAAATTGCGAGGACGCAATTTCCAAAAGGGTGGAAGGATGTAACATCCTAGGTAAATGAAGAATAATATATTTTCATATTCAATAATATTTGTGAATTAAATATTAATTTTACTTTAAAGGGGTTTCTATGTTCGATAGCGTACCTGATACGCAACAACGTGTTTCTTTGAAATCTTACGTTGCACATTAATAATATAATATTGTTATTTTTAATGGTAGTTAAATCCTAGCCATTTTATTGGAGGGAATGAACAAAGAAAACTAAAATATGATTATATATGATTTTTAAATGTATTTAAATTTATCCAATAAAAGTTAGAGGCATTAAATATGATTGAATCTAATTTTAAGCGTAATTTACATTAAATGGTCGATTTATCACCTTTTAACGGAGAAACCTCATTAAATATAGTTTTGGATACTTTAATACATTATATATGACCAAATAAAATCCTTCTTTAGAATCGGTATACCGAAATTTAAATTGTGTAATTTTTTTGGAATTTTTCCGATAACGTTCGTTTTTTTAATGAATAGTGAAAAATATTGTATTTTAATTCAAAAGTACCTTTTAATGTAATTTATTTATACGGTTATATTATATTTTTCATTTTTTTAAAGTGAAATAAAAATAGTATTTTACCATTTAATCCAATGCTGCTCATTGGAATTAATTTCACTTTGAAATTAGACATACACAAGTATCAATCTTTTGATATTTACGATTTCTTAAAAACACGATATTTGTTTTGATAATGGGAATTAATTTAAAAATTAATTAATGACACTTATATGTTTTGAATTTGGATAAATTTAAATCATTTTTGAATTCCTAATATCAAATATAGCTTAGGATGAATTTTTGGTATTTTTCTGAAAAACATTAATTTTTGATGAATAGTGAAACCACTTAGTGTTAGTTAAAAAACCGACTTTTTCATTTAAATGAAATTTTACCACTTCTGTAAATTTAATTTCAAAAATCCGACATACATGGTTGTTATAACAAAGTAAAATTTGGTTCATTAAGATGAAAATAATTTCCAGTGAATAGTATCTTTTGACTTTTATATACCGCGGTTAAAGGTAAATAGGGTAATTCAAGGTAAAAAGAACATTATAATAATTAAAAATTATCTTAACACTTGTTCAAACCTTATTGGTTGAGTCATTAACGTTCATGGGCACCTTTGGGTCGATTTTGGGACCCCATTGAGCCAATTGGGAGTGAAAATGACAATTTAGATTAATTAATTTAATGTGAAGACAAAATTGACATTAACAAAAATATTTTAGTAATTAATTTATATATGGAGTTATATAAGTCCTATTTTTGACAAGAAAAATTATTTGGAAATATAAAATGATTTCCTACATCATGGTATTTTTTTATGATTTTTAGACATCAAATATATCAAATTATTTTTGACACGATAATGATGCGGTATTTACCTCATTAATAAATTATTTTAATAAATATGATTATAATGATTAAATTATTATTCAAAACATGTCCAATTATGATTGGATGATTTTATTTCCAATATGAGTCATCTTATCTTCAACATTAATTATTTTTGGACCATTAGAAACCGAATATAATTATATTATAAAATAATATTTTCACACTTTCCTAAAGAGCCCCACCTCTCCCTTATAAAAGGAGACCAATAATAACCAATTCCTCATAACTCTCAAGACATTTGGGTCATCCAATATCTTCCCAATTAATCTCTTTACATCCATCTCCTCCTCCAGAAATCTTTACCTTAGGCACAAAGCACTTCAATAAGTCAATTGGTTCAAACCAAATGGAGTTACCCAAATTAAAGTTAACAGTTTCTCTTAAATGGTTTTCTTTTATTATACATCTCCAACCAATAAACTCTTTTTTTATTTCATTATTTTGTAAAAACACCAGTTTCCTCAATATATTAGGATGTTTTTCTGATAACTTTTCGAACTACACTTACACACAACTCGATCTAATGGATGAAGAACATAATGTTTCTGTGGATGGAAAACTAACACCTCACGAAACGATGATTTTCCAATTACATCTTACCTCCTCTCATTGTGGACATTATGATGGAACTGTATTTATTTATGATATATATTATTTTTATGATTTCATTATGCTTCTGTACTTTACAATTATATCAATCCATTATGGTTTCCATAGTGGGTAAATACGATAATCTCATTTAAGGAAGTGCGGACTACCGCCCCCATAAAGTGACGTGACTCGTTAATTCCATATGTGGGATGTATAAAGGATAGAGGTAATGATATTATATACGATATTTTACTAAAATTATAATATACCTATGTATCATTATGTTTTATTTCCATTTAAATTAGAAATAGAAATTAAAGTAGCATTCATGCGTACATACGGCTTACCGTCTCCATGAACGGTGCATTTCATTTCTTACCTCCAAATGTTATGTACTATTATAAATAGATGTATATACAGGATATTTATTATATATATGATATATAAATGATGAATATCATTCTGGATATAATGGACTATTGACCGCATGAACAACATGTAATTATAAGAAGTCCATTTTTGACACAAGTACCAAATATCGATAAAACAAACGTTATTAATATATATGATTACATAATGTTTATAACATGGTAATAAGTTATATAAAAGTAATAATAAACTTGAAAATGTTTCTTAAGAAAGTATAAATTATCTTTAGTTTATTATTTAATAGATTAAACAATGATCGATTCAAGTCGGACATGAGGTAAGGGACTTCGTCTCAATCCCCTTTAATTGAGGCATATTTTGTTTTAATACAGGACTTTCTTTTATACAATGTATAAACACCCTTTAATTTTAGAAGGGAATATTTTTCTACGAAGCATTTTACTAAACAAAAAAATGAATGTTTCTTTTAACGTAGGCAGTGACAATGACCATTTCCACCACCACAAGTATTATTTGATCTTTGGCTTCCTCAAAATTCCGTAATGTTTTTAAAAGAAAATAAATACCATATACTCTTTTATGTATTTTGGTATTGGAAATGGTGTAATGGCCCGGACCTCTCCGGTTCATTTCTTTGTAAAAATTTGATGTGGTCAAACACGACACGTGTTGTAATAATAATTTTTTATAATAATAATTGATAATGGTGGCATGAAAATATTTGGTGTTAATTAGATAAAATGGTTTTAATTTAATCATTGTAAAATATCAGAAATAAAATCGAATATATTTAATAAAATTATGGGAGGTGCATGGAATAAGTTATAAAGGAATAAATTACAATAAATGAGGCCCATGTAATAAATTATAAAGGAATGAAATGCATGGGGTGCATGGGTGTGACCTTGTACAGGAGGCGTTGTGCGGTTCTCCACAATTAAAGTTGGAATTGTGTTAATAACATTAAAAGGGTATTATTAAATAATAATTTGTTATAATAATAATAACATGAAGAGGCACAAGAATGGGGTTCCCAACCATGCGTGAATATAATGTTATGGGATATATGGAGTAATTATATGAAAATAATGGGCGTCAATAATAATAATAATTATTAATGTTAATGATGGGGACCCGTTGATGAAATTGAAAGAGGATTTATTACTATTTAATTAAATAATAATGATAATGGTGACAGAAATATGTGTGTGATTGGAAAATTAAATTAAATGGGTTTAATTTTTGTTTAGTAAATTAAATTATTTGAATTTAATTAAATGGAATGGTTTTAACATAATAACCATGGTAAACTAATTTAATGGGATTAAATTAGTACATTAATTATGGGTGTTATTATTATTAATTTTATTAAATAATAAAGTTGAAGTGAGAATGGAGTTTGGGGCGTTCCACATGGAGTAAAAGAAATGGGAGGCGCCACTTTTGGTGGTGGGAGAGAATCATGAAAGAAAAAAAATAGATTGGAGAGAGAAACAAAAAATAATAATAAGAGAAATAAAATTAAAAGACAAATAAATGAAAAAGGAGGAATTGGTGCTTAATTATAGCGCCCATGAAGACTCCAAAACGTGATTGCTTTTGGATTTATAAAAAATAAATAAATAATTGATTAATAATAATAATAAAATATTGTTATTATTAATTTTGTTGATAAAACACTTTTTTGTCCGTAACTTCTTCGTGCGACCTCGGTTTCACGAACCGTCCGTGGCAGTGTGACCCTGACTATGAGACGAAAATTTTGAGTCCAATATTCGATGTCTTTTTCGGGTTTTCGGATTAGGAACCCGGAACACTCATGAATTAATAGATTTAATATTGTTATTATTACGGGATCTTGTATCCAACGTATCCCCCTCATACGGTATCGGATTGACGATCCGTCAGCGACAGTGTAACCCTGAAATTATGAAGGTCATTTTAAGACCATTAATGAGCTAATTTTATGACTCATGCATCGGGTCAACGAAACACCACATATTGATAGAATTATCATTATTATTAAAACGCGTGGAAACCGCGTGACGTGTTGTGTATTAACCAATCAAAACATGTAACGTATGTACGGTCACATCGTGTATTCATTAATGCACGCTGAATACGGATTTACCTATTCGTTGCCTATATAAGAACGAGGTCATGTTTTATCTTCCATATCGATCGCTTCTTTGTCGCAGGACGACGCTCTTGGACAATCGAGAAGTATTCCTCCTCTAACTTCTTTGTCCGAGCTCCGAATTACGATCTGTCAGCGGCCACAGGATCGTAGCGACGAGACGGAGCTTCTAAGCCCGGACTTGTAACCTTTCCTTCCGGCCATCCTTCTCCAGCTTCCATCCTAGGAGGCATTTGTCGGGTTTGGCGAAGGTGGAGGACACCGAAGGACGTCGTCGGAAGCGACGTGATCGGGACCTTTTGAGGTAGGGGTTTACCTTCATCTCTCTTTTTGGTGCAACATGTGGGGTGGGATATTTTTATTTTGTTCCATGGGATGCAGTTGAACTTTAAATAAAGATAATAACCGGATAAAGAAGGGTTTGGGGTTTTGTGCTGTTTCTTTTGCCTTCCAGTTTCTTTATCTTCTGATTGTGATTTTGGATTGAAAGGCCTTTGCTTACTGAAAATCAAGGCCGTTAGTGGCCTTTGCGTGCGCAATTGATATCTGAATTGTTTGTGGTTGGTTTTGTTAAAACATGGAAAATGGATAAGCATGTAATGACTGGCTGATTAAATGAGAATGAAAACCTTGTGTGATCACCCCGATTGAACAAAGTTGAAATAATGAACATGTTGGTGGTTTGGTTGTTTTGTGGAAAATGCCTTTATTTATGAAAAGTGTTTTGATTATGAAAAGTGTTTTGAAGTAAAAGGTGTTTTCAAATGCGGAAATGTTTTGTGTGTGGAAAGGGTTTAATGTGTGGAACTTTGAAATAAATGAATGATGGAATGTTGTATGGTTGTGATAATCTCTTGTAAATGAAATGGCATGTGGTTGCTTGCGTTTTACCTAACCTTGGTTATGGATGGCAGGGATATGTTTGTGAAAGGTTTTGTCTGGATGTTAGTTTCCCAGTAGTAATAATTTGTTAAACCATTACATGAAACATGAAAACCTAAATGGGGTTGGGGGATGATTGTTTGGTTGTTGATGCATGCTTCGTGGTAGCAGTGCCGAGGCACAGGCTCAGTTTCTCTTTTTAAGAAGCCATAGGTTGTGCTGTGAGTTTGGTATATGTATATATATAATTGTATCTTTGTGTTTTGTCGCACCACACCAATGTCAAGCACCTAGTGCCGAACACTCCCATTTTATGGGAGAGGGTGTTCCCCCTTAGTTACTAGCTCCTTCCTGCTCCTTCTTCCATAGGCTATGATGGATTGAGGCGACCTTTAGCCCAAGACTCTTCGGGCAGGCTTACCATTCCCAAGAACCTTCGGGATGAGGCCCAGGTGTCTGCGGGCGGGTTAGTGGTTGTGGCCCAGGTGTGTGTGGGCAAGATGCGTGGTTGTGAGGCCCAGGTGTGTGCGGGCGGGATGCGTGGTTTGGCCCAGGTGTGTGCGGGCGGGAAGAGTGTGGTAGCGTCAGGACGTTTGCCGTTAGGAAGAGCATCATCTAATTAAGTGGGAAATGGTGCGGGGTACCCAATACTTTTGTTCTATATATATACTAAACTTGTTTGTGTTACTTGGTGATTGTGACCAGTGAGGCTGGGTGGATAGTTTTTCCTTGTTAGTTTCTGGTTCTTCTGTTTTTTCACGAGACCTTAGGGTGTCTCCCCACTTGTGCACGAGAGCTTTAGGTTCTCTACTGAGTATACTTGTATGCTCACCCTACGTTGTTTCAGGTTTTCAGGAGGACTACCAGGGCCGTGCGGGACCCTACTAGTCAGGCAGTGGGAGTTGTGCAGTTGCTGTTTTCTTGTTTTCCTTTTTGGTACTGTACTCACTTGTACATTTGAGCTTCCTTGTACTTGTACCTTGTTATAAAAATTGTTTAAACATGCATGTGGGCTTGTTTTGGGTTTATTTATGTACACTTGTTATTTTCCCTTTTTGGTGGTTGACTTGTCCTATTTCCCGATCCAAAATAATAAAAAGGGTAATGCCTCCCATATTTGTGAAAACTCATACCCTTGGTGCTAGTCGCCAACCCGGGGCCTACTGGAGGCGGGACTCGGGGGTCATTATCTTCCTTTCACCATTGCCAACTCAGGAGGGGCATCTTTGGTGGGAGGGGGTCGTGAAAGAATGGTATCAGAGGTGATGGTTGAGAGATAGGATGGAGTCTGGAGTTAGGCACAGTGAAGATTGCATGGGATGGTAGGGCAATAGTGTTCGTTAATCTTGGTGCATGACATAGGCCAGGGAAGACCGGCTAGGACACGGGATTTTAGGGCCCCCCCCCCCCCCCCCGTGATCCGATGCAAGGACTCTGAGCCTACCGAACGACCAAGTGAGACTATATTGATTGCAGGGTAGAGACCCTAGGGAAGGTACATGCATCGTCATGTTTGTGTTTTACTTGATTTGGGTGTTCTAGGAATGAAATTGAAATAAAATGATAATTAAAACTTTGAGTTTTTCATTACTACTTGGGCTTAGGCGTTCCCTATTTACCGAACAACTATGGAACCTGGACGTCAACAGAACGGCAGAGGAGTGGGACACAGACATTTTCATGCAACAGAAGTGGCAACCCTAGCAAGGCCAGAGATCAAGAGAGATGTTTCTGGTTTTACTTAAATGCTCTCATTTATGTTTTGTTTAAATTCAAGATCATCACACTCCTTTGTTGAAACTCATTCTCGCCCATGCTTTGGGCCTGGAACCTTTTTTTCATTAATTAATAATGCTAAGTTGTTTCCCTCTTTCCTTTAAATGTGTGTGAAGAGTCATAACATGTGGGGGGAGGAGGACCTAATCCCTAATCAAGACGCATTAATGTGGATGCGATTAAACCCGTGCAGGAGAGTCAGTGCTGCCTAAAGCGGATAATATCTCGACATGGGAGAAGGAATTTCTCAAGCCATGTGTTCAGGAAATTTATTGATGTTTTGTATGGTGTTGGGGGGCAGTGTATGTTGGAAAATCCTAATATATGGAAGTGGGAAGGCTCAGTCCTTAATTGAGAGGCATTAATACGGATGCGATTAAACCCGTACAGGTGAGTCAGTACCGCCTAAAGCGGATAATATCTCGACATAGGAGAGGGAATTCCTAACTCACATAATTAGTGTTGTCGGTTGTTTCTTGTTATGATAAGAGGCCTGAGAGGTATCTTGAGGGGTGGTTGTTCGGACCATTCCCCCTTTTATGGGTTGGTTTTAATTCTCGAGGACGAGAATGTTTTGAGAGGTATCTGGTGTAATGGCCCGGACCTCTCCGGTCCATTTCTTTGTAAAAATTTGATGTGGTCAAACACGACACGTGTTGTAATAATATTTTTTATAATAATAATTGATAATGGTGGTGTGGAAATAATTGGTGTTAATTAGATAAAATGGTTTTAATTTAATCATTGTAAAATATAAGAAATAAAATCGAATATATTTAATAAAATGATGGGAGGCGCGTGGAATAAGATATAAAGGAATAAATTACAATAAATGAGGCTCATGTAATAAATTATAAAGGAATGAAATGCATGGGGTGCATGGGTGTGACCTTGTACAGGAGGCGTTGTGCGGTTCTCCACAATTAAAGTTGGAATTGTGTTAATAACAATAAAAGGGTATTATTATATAATAATTTGTTATAATAATAATAACATGAAGAGGCACATGAATGGGGTTCCCAACCATGCGTGAATATAATGTTATGGGATATATGGAGTAATTATATGAAAATAATGGGCATCAATAATAATTATAATTATTAATGTTAATGATGGGGATCCGTTGATGAAATTGAAAGAGGTTTTATTACTATTGAATTAAATAATAATGATAAAGGTGGCAGAAATATGTGTGTGATTGGTAAATTAAATTAAATGGGTTTAATTTTTGGTTAGTAAATTAAATTATTTGAATTTAATTAAATGGAATGGTTTTAACTTAATAACCATGGTAAACTAATTTAATGGGATTAAATTAGTACATTAATTATGGGTGTTATTATTATTAATTTTATTAAATAATAAAGTTGAAGTGAGAATGGAGTTTGGGGCGTTCCACTTGGAGTAAAAGAAATGGGAGGCACCACTTTTGGTGGTGGGGGAGAATCATGAATGAAAAAAAATATATTGGAGAGAGAAACAAAAAATAATAATAAGAGAAATAAAATTAAAAGACAAATAAATGAAAAAGGAGGAATTGATGCTTAATTATAGCGCCCATGAAGACTCCAAAACGTGATTGATTTTGGAGTTATGAAAAATAATTAAATAATTGATTAATAATAATAATAAAATATTGTTATTATTAATTTTGTTGATAAACCACTTTTTTGTCCGTAACTTCTTCGTGCGACCTAGGTTTCACGAACCGTCAGTGGCAGTGTGACCCTGACTACGAGACGAAAATTATGAGTCCAATATTGGATGCCTTTTTCGGGTTTTCGGATTGGGTACCCAAAACGCTCATGAGTTAATAGATTTAATATTGTTATTATTACGGGATCTTGTATCCAACGTATCTCCCTCATACGGTATCGGATTGACGATCCGTCAGCGACACCGTAACCCTGAAATTATGATGGTAATTTTAAGACCATTAATGAGCTACTTTTATGACTCATGCCTTGGGTCAACGAAACACCACATATTGATAGAATTATCATTATTATTAAAACGCGTGGAAACCGTGTGACGTGTTTTGTGTTAACCAATCAAAACATGTAACGTATGTACGGTCACATCGTGTATTCATTAATGCACGCTGAATACAGATTTACCTATTCGTTGCCTATATAAGAATGAGGTCATGTTTTATCTTCCATATCGATCGCTTCTTTGTCGCACGACGACACTCTTGGACAATCGAGAAGTATTCCTACTCTAACTTCTTTGTCCAAGCTCCGAATTACGATCCGTCAGCGGCCACAGGATCGTAGCGACAAGACGAATCTTCTAAGCCCGGACTTTTGACCTTTCCTTCCGGCCTTCCTTCTCCAGCTTCCATCCTAGGAGGCGTTTGTCGGGTTTGGAGAAGGCGGAGGACACCGAAGGACGTCCTCAGAAGTGACGTGATCGGGACCTTTTGAGGTAGGGGTTTACCTTCGTCTCTCTTTTTGGTGAAACATGCGGGGTGGGATATTTTTATTTTGTTCCATGGGATGCACTTGAACTTTAAATAAAGATAATAACCAGATAAAGAAGGGTTTGGGGTTTTGTTCTATTTATTTTGCCATCCAGTTTCTTTATCTTCTGATTGTGATTTTGGATTGAAAGGCCTTTGCCTACTGAAAATCAAGGCCGTTGGTGGCCTTTGTGTGCGCAATTGATATCTGAATTGTTTGTGGTTGGTTTTGATAAAACATGGAAAATGGATAAGCACGTAAAGACTTGCTGATTAAATGAGAATGAAAACCTTGTGAGATCACCCCGATTGAACAAAGTTGGAATAATGAACATGTTGGTGGTTTGGTTGTTTTGTGGAAAATGCCTTTATTTATGAAAAGTGTTTTGATTATGAAAACTGTTTTGAAGTAAAAGGTGTTTTCAAATGCAGAAATGTTTTGTGTGTGGAAAGGGTTTAATGTGTGGAACTTTGAAATAAATGAATGATGGAATGTTGTAAGGTTGTGATAATATCTTGTAAATGAAATGGCATGTGGTTGCTTGAGTTTTCCCTAACCTTGGTTGTGGATGGCAGGGATATGTTTGTGAAAGGTTTTGTCTGTATGTTAGTTTCCCAGTAGTAATAATTTGTTAAACCATTACATGAAACATGAAAACCTAAATGGGGTTGGGGGATGATTGTTTGGTTGTTGATGCATGCTTCGTGGTAGCAGTGCCGAGGCACATGCTCAGTTTCTCTTTTTAAGAAGCCATAGGTTGTGTTGTGTGTTTGGTATATGTATATATATAATTGTATCTTTGTGTTTTGTCGCACCACACCCATGTCAAGCACCTAGTGCCGAACACTCCCATTTAATGGGAGAGGGTGTTCCCCCTTAGTTACTAGATCCTTCCTGCTCCTTCTTCCATAGGCTATGATGGCTTGAGGAGACCTTTAGCCCAAGACTCTTCGGGCATGCTTACCGTTCCCAAGAACCTTCGGGATGAGGCCCAGGTGTCTGCGGGCGGGTTAGTGGTTGTGGCCCAGGTGTGTGCGGGCAAGATGCGTGGTTGTGAGGCCCAGGTGTGTGCGGGTGGGATGCGTGGTTTGGCCCAGGTGTGTGCGGGCGGGAAGGGTGTGGTAGCATCATGACGTTTGCCGTTAGGAAGAGCAGCATCTAATTAAGTGGGAAATGGTGCGGGGTACCCAATACTTTTGTTCTATATATATACTAAACTTGTTTGTGTTACTTGGTGAGTGTGACCAGGGAGGCTGGGTGGATAGTATTTCCTTGATAGTTTTTGGTTCTCTTGTTTTCTCACGGGACCTTAGGGTGTCTCCCCACTTGTGCACGAGAGCTTTAGGTTCTCTACTGAGTATACTTGTATGCTCACCCTACGTTGTTTCAGGTTTTCAGGAGGACTACCAGGGCCGTGAGGGACCCTACTAGTCAGGCAGTGGGAGTTGTGCAGTTGCTGTTTTCTTGTTTTCCTTTTTGGTACTGTACTCAATTGTACTTTTGAGCTTCCTTGTACTTGTACCTTGTTATAAAAATTGTTTAAACATGCACGTGGGCTTTTTTTGGGTTTATTTATGTACACTTGTTCTTTTCACTTTTTGGTGGTTGACTTGTCCTATTTCCCGATCCAAAATAATAAAAAGGGTAATGCCTCCCATATTTGTGAAATCTCATACCCTTGGTGCTAGTCGCCAACCCGGGGCCTACTGGAGGCGGGACTCGGGGGTCATTATCTTCCTTTCACCATTGCCAGCTCAGGAGGGGCATCTTTGGTGGGAGGGGGTCGTGACAAATGGTTTTGATAATGGATTTGTTATGTCAATATATTTAAGTGATATATTGTGATTGAAATGTGGAAATGTATTCTTTCTTTATAATAGTTTTATGTGTTATGATTTTATAATGGTACTTGGAAATTTGACAGGTGGTTACATGATAAACTGAATGACGGGTGGTGCCATGAATACTAGGATGGGTGGTTACGTTATAACCTCTAATACATTGGGTCTGCAATTCGGCCGTATGGATATTCCATTTAGTGATTTGTGTGGATTTCGACTGTATGGTTATTCCATTTAAGTATGTTTATGTCCCAAGTCACCTTTATATGTTATTTGATTTTATATGGGTTTTATGGTAATATTTTGGTTAAAAAGGGGTACATAATGATATTTTATTCAGTGAAGATAATTTACTACTTCATAAAGGTGAAAGTATGACTTATGTTAAAGTATTCATGGTTTAGTTGATGTTTTGAAAAACTAACTGTTTTATTTCTTTGTGTTTCCATTACTGAGCTTTTTATCCTTACCCCATGTTTTGAAATGTTTTTCATAGGACCGAAAGTGGAATAGGGTCAAGGATGGGATCATGGAAAAGTCATGCCATCTAAAACATGGAACTAGACATGACTCTTTTTTTCATGAGTTCATGTTTTGTTAAAAAATTGGAAACTGAGTAGAAGTGTCTACTTTGTAATATTTTGAAATGTAATAGTTATAGCCTAACTCTCTAAAACACTAAACCTGAAATGATCCTTAAAGTGAATTATTCATTTAATTCAATATTATGTATGGTTTAAGGCCGGGTCCTTATAATAGTGACTGTGTTTAAGTGGTTCCCATTAATAAGCTATTGGAGAGGAACTATTGAATTTCACAGAATATTAAATATAATAAGTCTAATCAAGATGAAAATTATTTAAAATGTAATATAAATGAAAAATGGATTCAATTTTTGAACATATATTATCACCATTTTCATCATTTAATAATTTTATTGTTTTATGTTAATTTAATAAAATATCAATCCCATAAAATGTCATTGTTGTAAAAAAAATAAATTATTCATTAAAATGGCATTAAAAACATAAAGTCAAAATCTTAAATTATAACAAAGTACATAATTATGTACAAAATATATAAGGTGAATATATAGAATTCTTGAATCAACTTTATTATATCAATTTATATTAATTTTATTAATTTTTATATCAATTATTTCATTTTTCCAATAATTGAATCATTATTGCATCAGCATTTTGAAAGAATTTAAGGTACCTATTTAAATTCTAAAAATTTAAAATATATTTTTATGATGATGTTAATATAAATTTGATTTAAAATTAATATTTAAGGTTTAATGTATCCTATATATTAAAACTTATTAAAATTAATATACTTATTAAAATATAGTGTGACATGTTTGACGTTTCTTAAAATAAAGCACAATAAAGTTCGTAATATTAATTGTGCATCACAGAAAAGTTATTAATTATAATAATGGATAATTATGGTTGATACGTCCTAAAGTAGTAATATTTATGTTTGTGTTTATTTCAATTTATGGTTATTAACATTTTAATTTTAACATAATTTTCATGATTTATCCTTTACTGTAGTAAAAATTTTACTATTGTTTCAATTCAGATTGACCAAAATTTATAGATACCAATTTACTATATTTGCACCAAAAAATTACTTATATTTAAAAAAAATTTAAAATTCATAAGAGCTATATTAGACAATATAACATAAAGTTAGTCATATAAAATTCATTAGAAAACAATTTCTCAGAAAAATGCCATTTTCTAATTATAAAATGTTCATAAACTAAATAGAACTATAAAACCCATGTTCAAACCAATGATTTGATTATATAAAATAAAAAATAACTATTTAAAATTTAAAAATAATTTGATGGGTTGTATTTCCTTCAAAAAATAACACAATATTCAATAACACCTGCTATTTTTCTATTTTCATTGAAAACTCATTATATTAAAAAAATTATCAAATAAAAATTATATTAAATTTTGGAAATAATGAATTAAAATATGTGTTCAATTTTTTCATATTGAAATTATTTAATTTGAGACGTAATATTTTAAATATGGCCCTATAATATATGGTTTTAATAAAAAAATTTCTTTTTTTAAACAAAAATTACATAAAATATAGATAACGAATATAACTCTTTAACTGAAAATACTAATAATTGTTCGAAAAATATATTCAATTTGTACCAGTGTTGTTAAAATTATTATTTTTTTATACTTTACATCCATTGAATAAATGAAACATAACCCAACATATGTATATAAGACCATATCCATGAATTGATTTATTTCATTCATATTCCCCGCAATACATGAATTTTTATAAGGGATTATAGATTTAATAAATATTATAATAAAAAATATTTTCGTGCTCTATAGATTATATATCCTTGATTAATTAAAAATATTAATACTACATATTATTATCATGCGTAAAAAATGATGATGGATTCATCTAAATTTGTGATTTAAATATCATATTTTTAATAATTTTTTTTATAAATTTAGAAGTAAATCCAGAATACGTTGAAATATTTGGGTGTTCTTATAATATATATCTACAATAAATATATATTTATTATATCTTAGGTTTAAACACTTTCAATGTATAATGAGATTCTATGTTTTAAATTATGATTCAACATTATCTAATTAAGTTTTGATTATACATGAATTTCAATTATGGAAAATTATATTACACAATTATAATAAAACCCATTAAGTTTTATTATCATTTATTTGTATTTAGTTATTCTATGTGTTTGTACAATTTACCACTCAAATTTAACTGAAAGGATAAATAATTTAATTTAAAAATATATCCTTATTTCATCTCAAGTCGATGAACATTTCATTCCATGTCTGTGACCATCCTAATTGATTTATCATTGATCAAATATATACATTAAATGAATCTTTATGTCCATTTTAAATAAATTTATCTATTTTAAATTATTTTATTTTATTTTCTATTGAGTAATTTAAAAGTTTTATGAAAAATTACATTTTATACATGTTACATGATTTTTAATGGAATGTTTTCTTTTATGATATTAAATATGAAATAATTTTTCTATATTCATGGAATTTATATTTGTAAAACATCTATTAAATATTTTCATGGAAGATTTAGAAGAATTTTTTTCAATTAGTACTATGTAATTTTTAATTTTATAAACAAGGTATTTAAAAATGAAAAAAGTATTTTCTTCATAAAACATTGAAATTTTTGTTCAAAGTTATTTTTCATAAATTATAAGATCCGTATATGTTTCCCATGATTTACATGGTATGTGATCCAATGATTAAATACTTATTATATTTTTAATCATATTTTGATGATGAAGATTTGATATATATGAATCCCAGTTATAATCCACAAGCTATATTATCATTGTATAAGTTTGACTGAATTATGATTTTCTGATATATTGGCCTTGAATTATGAAAACTATTATTATATTGGGGAAATACTAATTCATTTTGACCTCAAAGGGAACAATAAATTATTAACATGTTGTTTAGTGACATTTGATTACATTGAATGATGGTATAAGGATCAGACCTAAACATAACATAATCTTCTGTTAAGTCAGGAATTCACATTGAGAATCTTTTTAGTTTTATTGTTTTACATAATTTGGAAATAATTCATACATAAAAATACCATAAGAATAAAATGTGAAAAATTCCAAATAGTATCCATTTCATCAACAAAAAAACACTTTTATGAATAAAACCTGAATTTTTATCTATTAAAATATTCTCCAATTATATATTTCTCTAACCCATATATATACCATGTGGAAAACAATTTTAAAAAATTATTATCGAAAATAAACTCAGTATGGAGCATCAAATAATTAATGAAAATTTAATTCCATGAAGACCTATAAATTCATGAAACCATTTTCCCAAAGTTGTACTTTTCATCCATAAAACATTATAACATTATATTACCTCATTAAATCATAAGACTCATATAAAACAAGATATAAATAATAAATCATAAAGGTATCATGTGGCATTAATATCATTGTAACATTCTATATTTTACAACAACATAGGGCGTAACCTTCATTGTCCAATTTTGAATACCCATCACAATATATTCCCTAAAACACATAATATAAACCAAACTAGTTAACTCCATCTCATTGTCTAGTTCATTAGAGATATATCATGGGTTCACCAACCCTCGTTTTATCAAGAAACCACATGAATACAAAAACAATGGACAAGAACAATAAAATAGTGAAGAAAACATAAAAAAATATTAAAGAGAAATAGCACTCACAATTTTTAATCAGATGATATAATTTCTTGATATTGATAAAATAAAACCATAATCAAATCCAATTTCAATTCCTAATTTTCTGGAAACATGAATATGGTAGTTATTTTTCTTCTATACACAATTCTATTTGTTGAAGTAGTGAATCATTTATTAATTTAAATGGATTTAGAGAACTCGTTGTCATCATATATTTTAATGAAATTATGATTTTTTCATTCAGTAAAATTCATAGTATAAACATATTTATTTTTAAGAAATTTGAAGGAAATTAAAATTAAATGGGGTATATTATTCAATTTATAAAATGAAAGAGGTGAATAACATGAAAATGTTCCCCAATGAAAAAATATTATTGCGAAGTACATCACCTCGTGTTAAATTAGTCTGATATGTTATTTATCTACTTTAATAATAAAAATATGTTAATTATTTATTTTCTTGACTACATTTTTCCTGTTTATTATTCATTTTATGTCACTAATTTCCATGATATAATAATAAAAAATTTAATTAAGATCATATTGGATGTTTTGTTGATATTCAGTAATTGAATTAGAAATGGACATGGAATGATGTCATACGTCCATATGGTCATAAGTACATCATCTCCATATTAATATTCAAGACATAATAATTACTTTCCATCGTTGATTATTCTTGAAAATTCATTCATTAAATATAGATATTTAAAATTGAATAATGATACAATCATGGAGACGGTAAGTCATACGTACCCATGAGTGACATTTTCTATTTTTCATTACTTGTTTTGAAAAAAAAATCAAGTACAATTAATCATACCATGATAATAATAACATCATTAATGTCATATTAACCATTTAAAGGTACTTATATATATTATCCTAGTGACAGGGGTGTTAAAAATGAATCGCATCGCTTTGTGTAGGAGATAGTTGACACGTATTCACGTAAGATATTATCATTTTTCTGTTCATGGATAATAAGGATTTCTTTATTATATTATTATAATAGAATGATAAATATGTCATTAGTATCAGATCTGAACAATAATTCTATCTTTATAAAGAGACTAAAAAGATGATAATGAAAATGAACTATATTGGTTCGTGAGGTGGTACTCCTCCAAACACACAAATGAAAAGTCTATTTCCAATTTGATAATATTGGAGGTGGATATATGTTGTGTTATTAACATAATAAAATCATAGTATATTTATGATACTGGTTTTATTATCAAATCAAGGTTGGAGGATATTTTTTGGATTTGGAAGATGGAATAAAATATAAAAACATGAAGAAAAAGAAACCTCTTCTTCGGTTGATTTCCTTTAATGAACACCTTATATCATAAAATTAAGGTTTCATGCATAATGTATGGATTCAAGAATGTGGGTGGTATTCTATGATGGGTTTTGGGAATATATTAGACAAAAAAATGTTTCTGTAGTTTGAATAATAATAAAGAGTGGGTCCCTTTTATATGAGAGGAGAGGGGAACCCTTGGAAATGCTTAAAATATTAAATCAATATGAATTAATATTTAAATACAAATTACTCCAAATTTAGATTTTTTAATATAAAAAGACTATTTTTTTATATATTTTCAACAATCAATTTTTATACATGTTTTGATATCATTTTAAACCATATCATTTCGTCTTACCCATATTTAATCTCTTTTAATTTTAATTCTAGTAAGAACATTTTAAATTTTAAAAGGATATCAATTTTAAAAATATTTTCTCAATATACAATAAATGTAATAATTATGAATATATATAAATTATCATTGGAAAATTTATTTTTTTATATTAAATTTATGATTCTAAAATATTTCATTAATTTTTTCTAAAATATAAATATAATCAAATTTGACAGTATTCATTTCATTGAATTCAAATAAAATCCAGACAATGAAAAAATATTAAAAATATAATTGAACTGATTTATAATATTTCATAGTCCATTAAAATTTGTGGAGAAAAATAAATAATTATATTTATATTTATTTTAATAATATCTATATCATTTAATTGATATTCATGTTAATAAAATAATTAATTTATCATTATTGTGTAAGTATTAATTAGAATTATTGATTCTCAAAAAAGTATAAATAGTTAACCACGATGTATAAAATTTCATTAACATCCTAGATACTAGTTATGATCAATGAATTATCATTTTTATCACAATAATAAAAATATTTATCTTTTAAGAAATAAGTGGGTGACATGTTTTCAATTTTGTTTTTTATAATAATATTTATATCACTTTCAGGGAAATAAGACCATTAAATTAGTAAATTACAAATATTATGTGTTAACAGTTGTCTTTTATTCATCCAATATGTTTTTATGGTGTTAGGGTTATTTTATTGTCCATATAATTTTATTTGTTACCATAATTTACCTTATATACCTATTACTATGGTAAATTTAAATTATCATATTTACTATTCATTAAATCCAAAAAACTAGAGAAACATATTTAAATAATTTGGGCCCACTGATTCCAAATATTGTATCATTTTTTTAAATTTTAAAACAAAGAATTTACAATAATTACTTTAAATTTTATCCTCATAGTCAAAATAAGAAAACGAGTACATAAAAATTAAAATATATCAAATGATTGGCCACCTTTTACATGTATGATCAATTTAAAATGACTTAATGTGACCAAAATTGGTTTAAATGATAATAATAAAATCTAATTATACATAATAAAAAATTAAATTACAATATGTCTATATAAATAAATTAGAAAAAATGGTATTTAATCAAATTGTATTATTTTTCATTATTCATTAAAATATTAATGTAAATACAAAAATTCCAAAAAATTTATCAGAACTAAATATTAATTACCTAATCCAAAATACAATGTTTATATTTTTAAATATAAATTATAAAATATAATCAAAACTATATTTATAATTTATTTCCATTATAAGGCTGTAAAAATTCATTTTTAAAAAAAGATACTTCTTTTTTCCCCTAAAATGTATTTGCTCTCATATAAATTCTATTAAAAATATATGTTGAATTTTAAATGTTAAATTGAATATAATTCATAAATATTTGAATAACAAAATCCATCAAGGTTGATTTTATTATTTAATAAATTCACTTGTTTTCTATTCAATAATATTTATTAAAACATTTAATTTTCTTTAAAATTAGATGAATTTCAATTTATAATTGATTAATCACAAAATAATTAATTAGATAATTTTGTACATCCCTTAATATTTTATATTACCATCATTTTAATATTTATGTTATAAGGAAATATTTAAATAATAATAATTAGTTGTATTCCTAAGGTAGATTATTTATGCTTTCGAACATAATGTCTCTTTTTTAAAAACTCATGATGTTAAATCCTCTTCTCCACCCCTCCATTTTGAAATTTCATCCTCATAATTAGAATTTGGTACCTATAATTATATTATGAATTTTCATGATACCTTTATTGAAATCCCACATCATAAAAAAATATTAACAAAACATCCACAGTAATGGAAAGAAAGAAAAGTACGATTGTCACCTGAGCAAACACATACTATGATTCAGTGTTGGAAAAAAATGACATAGAAGAAAAAAATCTATCATGTTATAATGGAGAGTGTTATAAAACATGATCATGATAATGTTAACAATCACAAACCATATGTTTGTGATTGGTTAAAAGTTTATTGATTCCATAATAGGAAAAGTAATCATATAACATTTTTTTTATTTTAGGTTTATCTTCATAAATTTGTGTAATTCATTTAAATATTTGAATAAGAATATAAATATAAATACTTATTTGATTAGTATAGTTTCATCTATTAATCAATTTTACTCACAAACTCATATATTCCCCAAAACGATTAGTATTCAAGATGAATCAACATCTATAGAATCAAATAAATAACAAATTATTATTAGTCTATTTAACAATTCATGAATAATTAACCAAAAAATGGCTATGATTAGTTTAAATAATTCTCCAAACCTAATAAATCATCGAATAATGAAAAAAAATTTAATCTCCCAATTTTAACTATAATACAAAAATATCAACATAGACCATTCAAAAAATTACAATACATAAATTACATATATAATTTTATAACAATGATTATTACCAAATTAAAATGTACATAAAAATTTATTCGTTAAAAAAAATTATAAAATATAACTTCAAATAACATCAACGAACTCTAATATCTCTTTGAAAAAATAAAAATTCCAAAATCACATATTCTCCAATATAGGTTGGTCATTTTGTTAAATAACATGAATTATCATAATTACATAGTAAAAACATATATTCGTCAAAAATAAAATTCAATAATTACTCTTAAAATAAAATCCCAAAGGATTATATTTTCTATAGGCATTGAGGGTTCCCAACATAGTTAATTCCAAAAAATATTTATCACCTAATCCCAGAATCAGTTTCCAATACCAATGATATCCATTTGGTAAAACATATTTCCTCACAATAAACTTATTCTTATTTCAAAAACGTGTTTTAACTGAATAATAAAATTCAATCTAACCTGGGATTTCTAGTAGGTCAGTGGTAAGTGATGTATCCTAGTTTCCCTTTAGAAGTGGGTTTGATTCTCATAGCATTGTCTGATATGATAGGATGTCACATGGTCATGGGTTTGGGATTTTTTTAAAACAATATAATTCATTCATCATTCCCAAAATATGATAATTTCATCAACAATAACCATATCATGTTTTAACCTTATTGTTTATCTCATTCCTTTCATTATAAATCAACAATTCTAATAAAACACAATTACCTAAAAAAAGAAAATATGAACAATAAAATTTATCCATAACGTTATAATTATGTCCAAAAAATAGAATTCATTCTAAAATAGTTTTTTTATGAAAACATAAGGATATATTAAACCCAATTATAATCTCCATAATTTACCTACACAACAAAAATAGTACTAGTATAGTTTAAAATTTCAACATCCACAACATTTCGAAAGGGAGGGACCGTTTTTTTTACAGAGGGGTCTGATTATCGTTCTTTAACCCCATTCTCAATCCTTGAATCATTCACCCATTTTCCACTGATAGATATCTTCCCTAAAGTCTCGATTTTGTACAATGTATACACTAAACTCTCGATTTCATCATAAGAGTTCACATATGCTTCATCGCTACATGATTTGACGCTGATTTCCTATTACAAACTGCAACGTTATTTGGTGGATCAGTTTATCATGTTCAGTTTTTATTCATGTAATCATCAAATCTAAGTAATAGTCGGGCTCCTGGATAATTGGCATATTATGGGTCAATTTTCTTCGAAGAGAGATTTGATTTCTGCCTTGTCCAAATTCCCGAGATTCAATAATGGATGTTGTTTCATCCCCTTCTGGTGGTCATATTATTTCCTCATGAATTTCATCTCTCCCTCTAAGGTGAATTGTTTTCATCTACTGAATCATCCCCTTCTATTTAAAAATTTTTCAATAATCCAAATGGTGGGTAATTTAATTGGATTTTTTCTTTTCTCAGATGAAAGAACTAGTGAAAATTGTCATCCTGTTTTGCCTCTCATTTATTTCAAAGAATATGTTTCAAGGAATCCCATTGATTTAGTTTGGATTTATGAATGAGAAGAGTGTTGTTATAAACATACAGTTTTTCAATGGTGGGTTGATTTATGCTCTCAATGTAAGAGGTTGGGTCATCAACATTCACTGTGTTGTCGAGTATCAAATTAGATGAGGGACGTTGAATCCGAATTAGACTTTGGTGAGTCCAATGATGATGTCTCGAAGGTTTAAGTCCCGAAGGATGATTCCAGGGGACACTGTAGTAGGTTACAACATTCCACTCCTACGGAGGTAACTACTTAGCTGAGATGCATTGATTCTTGTGAAAATGTTTTCCATCTGACCATGAACCCATTAGTTCAAGATGTTATTCACTGACACCATATTAATTTTCATGGGTACAAGTTAGAGTGGAAAACCCCACATCTTTTATTTTATATTAATGGAATGGTGTATAAGAATGACATCCATCACTAATAGTGATGGGGTGCAGAAGGAGTGATGATATCATGTTTATGTAGTGGTTGGAGACTAGTGGTAGCAAAGTCACCTCTTTTGTAGAAGTTGTTAATTGTAACTAGGTAGCTTCTCAATCCCATTACCATTCTATGCGTAACCCATCTACATTTACTCAAGGAACGAATGTGCATGATTTTACCCATGGGATAGGCTGATTCCAATGAGTAGGCCTAGTTCATTAAAATTTCGGTCCACCATTGAAACTAGGAAAAAAATTTATGGATGTAATGAAGACATTTCTTATGAAACATGGTCTACTATTTATATGAAAATGGAATAGATTGAGAATTATCTTCGGTTCTCCTCAAATAATAGTGAGAATACTATTATGGATGCTATGGGTTTATACAACATGTAGGGAATCCATAGAGATGAATTTAATACTACAATTTTCCTAGTCCCCCAGTTACATGATCATCAAATGAAAAAAGGCCACCCAAAATGAGTTTACATCTATAGGAAAATCTATAATAATAAAGTCCGAGTGTTCGGAAATGCATGATATGATAGCCTCATCTTGTGAGAATACTATTTAATATCATATTATGGAATCTCCTTTCATTGTCCTAGTGAATAATGATAAGGTGGAAGTGGAGCTCCTCAAGAAATATAATGAACATATGAATTAAGAGTATTTCATGATCATCTTCTCAGATGAGGATTCCCACATAAGGTATGGAAGACAGGTGTAGGTTGATATGAGTGATGAACAAGTCTCCTAGATTGATTAATTGAATCTGATTTTGTTCTGAAGCTTCAATGAGGTTAAAACAAGTCAGTCATAACATATTAAAAAATCAGATAAGATGGCTCATTTCTACGATTATCTCATTAAGGACAACCCAAACATGATGACCATCTCCATTTAATGACATGCATTTCATGTAAAAACTAAAACTTCTACAAATTTATGTGGAATGGCGTGATGATCTCAAATGGGGTTTGATTATTATGTATATGCAACATTGATTGTATAACCCTTTTCTATAAAAGTTCCTTGAAATAAAAAAAATGAGTTATGTTATAGTATAATAATATTACATTTTTTATAATTAATAAAATAAATCATTACATGAAGTCAGATATCAGGATCTTCATTATGTTATATTTCACTTTCACCATGTTTTACTAAATTAAAAAATTGTATGTTCACCGCACAAGTGTAATTTAAATTTTTAGTAGAGTTTGACATGTCTAGATCTTGGAATCATATGTAAAAGATACCAATACTTAGAAGTGATTTGTGTGATTATAGCAATTGAGCAGGCTGAACAACGTGGTTGAAAAAATCTTTTGCTTGAATGTGATTCTACTAGTATTGTTCATTCTATTCGATCAGGTTCAATTCATCTTTCGTGGAAGCTCACCAATAGATGGATCAGATGGTTTGATTATATTTACATTATAGATCACATTTCTACCAATATTTATCAAGAGGATAATGTTCTTGCAGATGGTCTTGCAATAAAAATTGTCAATCGTGTTTCTTTTTAATGGGACAATCAGGTTCCAGATGATCTTCTTTTTATTCTTAAGAGGGATCAATGTAAATCTTCCATGATCAAACTTTTTTAATTTTTTAGTTAATAAAGTGGTCTTGCTAATGGGGAATGCCTCTAT
Source organism: Viscum album (assembly GCA_963277665.1). NCBI lineage: Eukaryota > Viridiplantae > Streptophyta > Magnoliopsida > Santalales > Viscaceae > Viscum > Viscum album. The sequence goes on along the minus strand of OY728121.1, from coordinate 193,847,775 downwards.
TTTCCATTAAAGAATTCCTTCAAATAAGATTTTATGATAATATTGATGATCCAATCCTCGGGGAGGTATAGCATGGTTGAACAAGATCGGTTTCCTTCCATCTGAAAAAATGATACAAATTTTTTTGATTAAAATATCACTAAAACATATAATTTATTATTAAAAGAAAAATACTCTATAGGGTATTGATAATAAGATATAATTTTTATTATAATCAAATCCTATAACCTCCTATATATCCATTGATTTAGGTTTTTATAAAATCTACCTAAATTACAATAATCACAAAATTTAATTTCTAGGATAATAACCAATTTAGTTATATTGGATCCCTAACCTACACCCAAATAACATCCTAACCTCTAAATATATCTAAATCATCTTCTTATACCAACTATATAGACCGGACCTCAAAAAAAATAATATTGAGTAATATCTGGAATACAAGTTTTGGATATTATTAGCATTAGTGTTTTAGATAATTAGTCCATAACTCAAACATAAAAACCATAAGAATACATCATGGACACTTCTAAACAGTAGCTATTTTTTTAAACAACAGTAAATAATTAAAAAATAAAACATTATTTATTTTATTGGGAAAAATATTCTTGACATCATAATTTCACTTACCCGTATTATACCCTATTGTATATATTTTTTAATATGCGATGTGCCCAAAAATATTAGAAAGGTGAATAAAAAATTAATTAATCTGTTGGTACATAAATACTTATGAACTAATGAAAACATTTTAACAATGTTATAATTTTTACCCTTAAAACATAACATCCTTTTCATACCTCATTAAATAATAATATTCCAATTAAATTTCAAAGTAATAATATAACATAAACATATCTTTTGGAATCCATATCATTCCTACATGGTAGTTTTCCCATTTATATAGGGAGTCACCATCATACCTATGTTTGGAATACCCATCACATTATATTCCCTAAATATATTAAGATAACCCCAATGGGTTAACTAAGACTCATTACCATGTGAATTAGAGAGATATCCAAGGCTCACCCAACCACTATTTCTACATAATAAACCATATTCATAAATAATTCCATAGAACGAAATCATAATCGTAATAAATAAAAAAATCATATAGGAAAAATAACATTTCCATATTGCAATCACGTCATATCATTTATATAATTTGGTTAAATAAAACAATTCTCAAAATTATTTTCAATACCAAAATACTTAAAAATGGAATATGATGTTAATTTTTCTTATGATAACATTTTGGATTCTAGAGGAAGGAAAATATTAAATAATAGAGATAATGGAAGCTAATTCATTGATGATGTATATGTAAAAAACCTTCATTTATTTATATAGTTAAAATTTGTGTAAACAATATTTAGTTTGGAAACATTTTAATGAAATTAGTAGTTAAGTGGTTTTATTTTGCATCGTATAAAAAAATGTGGTTCGTATCATAAAAAAATTAATTAATTAATGGAGATTGAGACAAAGTACATTAATTCGAGTTCTATTAGTCATATATGTTATTTATCATCCATAATAATAAGAATAGGTTAATTATTTACATTATTAAGAACATTTTATATGTTTATTATTCCTTTTATAACACATATTATCATGACATAACAATAACATAATTATTTAAGTTCATATAGAATTTTTTCGATATTCGGTACTTGAGTCGAAAATGATCATGGTATGATGTCAATATTTCATATAAAAAAGTACACAATATCTAGAATTATATTAAGGACATAATAATCAATTTTATATATCAATTTTATTTTCAAATCCATACATTAATTATGGATAGGAATAATCCAACATTAATATAATCATATAGATGATAAGTTGTACATACAAATAAGTAATGTTTCCCATAATTCAATAATCAATACAGAAAGAATGTAAGTCATATTTTATCATTGTAGAATGATAATAACATCATTAATATCATATTAATCATTTAAATAAACATATATATTTATTGTCCAGTTGATGTGGTGATAAAAAATGAATCAAATCGCATTCTGGAGGGGTTTTTTCAAACGTACACCTAAACGATGTTATCGTTTTTATGTGCATGTTATGTAAGAACATAATTTATATATTGTAATTTTATAATGATATATTTCTTATTAATATCACATATGAAAATTAATTCCATATCTATAATTAGTCTTCATATACATTAAAGATAAATGAATTATTTCCATAAGTGAGGGGGTAGTCTTCCACACACACGAATGAAAAATCAATTCCCTGTTTTATGAAAATAGAGAAGGATATAGGTGATGTTATTAACAAAATAAAATATAATTATATTTACAATAATTTTTTTATTATTTCATCATGGTTGGAGGATAATTGTTGGATGTGGAATATTGAATGAAATAGAAATAGTTATAGAAAACAATAACTTTTCATTGATTCATCACTATTGAAAAACACCATAATAGCTCTAAGAAAGGGGTACTGCATAAAATAAGGCATGAATAATGTGGAGATTGATTCTAGGATTGTTATTGTGAATATATTGTCTAATCTAATGTGTTTTGTAAGTGTTAGTAATAGAAAATATTGGGTACCTTTTATTAGGAAAGGGGAGGGGAACCCTTGGAAACTCTTAAAAAATTAAAGTAATATAAAATAATTTTTAAATCCAAATGACTCTATATTTAGTTATATCTATGATTATATGAGGACAGTTCATAATCCTCTCAACCAAAAATTTCTAGAAATGGATTTATTTAATTATAAACTATCTATTTTTGTTTTATCCATAATTATTCTCATTTAATTTTAATTGTGGTAACAAAATATTAAATAATATAAGGCTGTAAATTAAAAATATATGTGGCAAATTTACAATAAATAGAAAATTAATTAACTTTTAGACATTAACCTAGATTATTTTAGTCTTTAAAATATTATATTTATATTTATATAATTTTATAAATTATTATTTTAATTAGATATCAATAGTGTCAGTTTTGACCCTATTCATTTATTTGAATTTAAAAAAATTCATAAATAGAAATAATGTAATGTCTTGTATTTTCAATGTATTATTTTAAAAATGTATATGGAATTATTTTGGGACCATACTTTGTGATGGCATGTGATACTGAGGCCTGGGTTTCCTGGAATAAATGTTTGAAAAAAATTAATCATTTAAATATTTCATGCTAGCGGTTTTCTAGAAAAAGTCGAATAAACAGTAAACTGAATCTCGAATAAGACATCTGAGGGAACCGTTGTTTTTTGAGTAGTAAATTTACCTTAAGAAACTCCTGGTTTCAAGTTGTACATGTGGACTACAAACGTTATTTTCTAGACATTTTAAAGGGAATAAATTGAATTATAATTATTTTATCTAAAATGTCATAATTAATGCATTGCTTCATTTGTTTGTTTTAAATAACAACCAACCCATGTTTAGGCTCATATCCCTGGAAAAACATCCTTGGTAGCCCAAGAGTTTTGTTGAGTTTTCATCTATGGATGAATCTCAATGAATGATGAAAAGCAATGACACATGCATCATGGAAAAAAGAGATCAAAACTCAACCAATGTCTGCACTCCCTAATCATTAACAATCAATGTAGCGGTTTATTTAATTTTTTTCCCTATAAATTTACGAATTGAGTAATGGAGATCAACCATCAATAATGTTGACCTGTGGATTATTCGTTCATGCATGAAGGTATTTTATCAGGTTTATTTTGCGGAATTGATCCATGTTTGATTTGATCCATATTTGGATTTTCTCCTTTTGATCCTACTAATGGGATAAGATAAACACCGTGATGAATATAGGTAGATGTTCATTCCATGATTTTCTATTTTGAGTTTCTTCCCCCTTTTTTCTCATGTTCTTTTCCTTCTTCATAGGTTTATAAAATACAGATTTCAGTGTGTTCATTTCGTAACGATACAATCCCAAATATGATATCTGACATCATGAAAACCTTGTGGAGGATTTTATACATTTGTAAATGAATATTCAAAAAGTATTAGAATAAATAATTCTATCACCATTCATTACAAGAATGATCATAACAAAATTTTGGAGAAAATCAGATGTTCAAAACATACCATATCGGTATTTCCATGATGGGATGTCCCGTGGCCTTGGATTTAAAGGACATTGAACAGCCGGATCAAAAGATTTAAAATCACCTGAGGCTCATTGAGGAAGAAAAATTATTCATGAAAATCGTGAAGAACATGGCATGTTCTCCAAAAAACATGGTGTGTGGGTCAGCTCTACGGTATCTAGGGTTTTGTGAAGTATGAAGCGATGACATATTTTTCAAAACTATCACATGGAGCTTGGGTCCTTACATGGAACTCGACATGTGTATCTGATGATACATGGACATGGGATTGAGTACATGTCATGCACTCCACCAAATGATTAGACTAAGATGGTTATGTGGGTAACCCCATGAAATAGTACATGGTTTGTAATACATGGGTTGATTTTGTTTACTAGAACGAGGCCATCAAACATGGAGTGGTCCTCGGATAATCGGACATGGCATGTGACCATTAATACATGTTGTATATTTACATTATAGATATCAAGTCTTCTAACCCATGCCTTTTCAAACGAGAGGTATCAGAAGTCAAAGTATTGTTCCCCCTTTTCTCATTTCCATGAAGGTCAAGTATCATTTCCATACATAGAATTATGATCCATTCAATTGGAAATTATTGATTGATCCAGAATATCTCTGACATATAGTATGAGAAATCATGTATGCATTCGTTTCCTAAGGTAAAGTCAGTTATAGACATGACTTATCTTATATGATGCTCATTCTTTACAAAGTTGGTGAATCCCGATGAGTTGTGGTATATTAAGAGGCCACAACATTGATCCTCATCTGAGTATCATGATCTTATTCCACTAAAGAGTGAGTTCTCCATGAATTAGTGTATCTGTTTACTCTTCAGATCTATCAGTTCATGTATCTCTCTCTCATGTCACATCTAGAAAAATGGTACTTCTAAAAAGGAATTCATCGTAGCTACCACTCTCATGGAATGAGTTCTCCCATACTATTTCATCATTTAATATTCAGACTCAATCACTAGAAGGGGCATATGAGACGTTGTTACTTACATTTAGACAATGGTTTTAGTTTTTTATTATATCGGGATATGTTTATCTTTTTATTTATTTTGTAGACAAATATTGTGTAGGGAATACAATACATTTATTTATTTTTTCATTGTGTTTTTGTGCCCTCTACTGTGTATTTTTATTTTCAAGCCTACATGGGATTTTCTTGAACATGTTGGGTCTTGTGCAGACTAGCGACCTTTTGAAGGAGTCTAGGTCAGACAATGACCAAACTCAGATTTTTCGAGCATCCTTGTAGGACAAGGTGTTCTTATATCGACGAGATGCAGTCCCATTATCTATTTCTTTCTTACATGTGGGAGTTCGATGTTTGACAATTATTTCTTTTTGTGGGCCAGTATTGTTGTCCAGTATACATTTCGAACAATAATTTTTGTTGTACTCTATTGGTTGGGTTTAGTTTTCTGCACAATTTTTGTTTCATATTGGGGTTTTTAAATTTCATCAATTATGGGATTAGATATTTGTTCATTTCTACACGTACTTAGGAAATTCATCCCCAATTGTTGATTTGCTTACTCATTGATAGTCACCGGATGCTGAATTATTGGAGGTGGGGTTGGCCAGTCCTGGGATATGCCCTATTGGATGTATCATGATTGATAAAATCAAGATAATTTTTTTTATAGATTTATAATATTTCATATTCTTTTATAAAATTTATGGAATACCCTAATTAATTATAATTATATTTATTTAAAATATTTGCATATCATTTATTTTATATTTCAATTAATATAATAATTATTAAATCACGATTGTTTCAGTAATTATTTGTAATAATTTGATCTCAAAAACATCTGAATAATATCTCATGATGTAGATAATTTCATTAGATTTTTGGAGACTACTTATTGTTAGTGTTTTATCATGTTCATACCTATATTAGAATTATTATACGTCTATAAAATAAGAGGATGACATGTTGTCACGTTATTTTGTTTCAATAATAATAATATCACATTCATGAGGAAAATCCAAATAAATCAGTAGATTGTGATCCTTAAGTTTTAAGGGTCAACTTAAATTCATCCATTCATATTTTTTAATGTTTTAGGGTAATATTATTATCCTTATAATATTATTAGTTTACCAATTTTATCTTATTTACCTATAATCGTCGTAAATAAAAATTAACATGATTACTAATCCTTAAAGTAAAAAATAAGAGAAAAATATTTAAATAATATAAACCCACTAATTTATATATTTAATCCTTTTTTAATAATTGAAACACCAAAGTAGTAGTGATTAATTTAAAATTTATCTCTATTGTCAAAACAAGAAAACAATATTTTAAAAGTAAGAACCATTAAAAGATTGACATGTGTTTACATCTAATTTCAAAATGAAATTATGTATATGTACCAAAATTTGATAGAATGATTAATATATGATCTATTTATATTATAACTCCAATTTAAATGATAATATAACAGTATAAATAAAATTGACAATGAATAAGATTTTCATTAAAAGAATGAATTTTTTTCTATTTATTAAAATATGAATGTTTTTAGAATAATTTTAAATTATTAACCCACCGATATTTAAATGGAATTATTTTAATGGCTATGTTTAATTTATCAAATAAAAATAATAAAATTTATAAAAACCATATGTATAATGGATTCTCCATCAAAATGTGGTGAAACTACATTTTTTTAAAAATACTTATTTTAACAAAAAAACTGAATTTTAACTTATATCATGTATAAAAATCATATATTTTGAATTTTAAAAGAAACATAGAATATATTTCCTATATATTTCATGGATAAAATCAATCATGAGAGATTATATTATTTTATAAATACACTTATTTTCTTTTAAAATTATTTTATAAAAATATTTACTATTATTTAAAAAGAGTTCAATTTTATTTTATATCTAGCTATTAAAAAATAGAATAATTATATACTTGTGTAAATAAATTAATAATTTTTATCAATTAAATTTGTGTAGCTATTTTATAAGTTAAAATTTAAATTTTAATATTTAGTTCGTTGTTTATTTATAACTATGTAAGTCATAGAACATTTTTTATATTTCTTGAAAACTCTTGATGTTATAAATAGGGTCAACTTTTTTTTATCAATACAATGGAAATCAATACTTAATTAAAAATTTTTTAAAAAAAATTAGATGATTTAAAATAATTTTAATAATTCGATGAAATGTATGTGTTGAAATAGGGAAAATAAAATTTATATCTATTTAGATAATGAAATTATTATTTTAAATTCTACATTTTATGTGCATTTAATTAATTAGGACAACTATAAAATGATATATTTATCGAGAAAAATTTATTAAATTATGGAAATTATATATAAGATGGTATTTTAAACAAATTTATAAATTTTTCAAAAAATACAACCTTTTCTTCCACATCATTTACTAGAGGATTAAGTGCATTAGTACATTTTCTATTGTGACAGCCATGATATAAAAAAATCACTTCCTTTTTTTGTTATAACTTGAAACTAGATCCCAGGCCATCAAATATTTAACAGTGAATATATAATCCTAAAATGAGTATACAATTGACTTGTGAAATTAACAAATACATTTAATCCTTTTCATATTACATTAATTATTGTAAGATAGAATATTGAGGAAGAATGAGGAAGAAGATTTTTTATTTTACTATAATTTCTTCCACGGAATATAGAAAAAATAAGTTAGAATGATGAAATAAATAATGTCACTATGATATTATAATATTATAGGACTCCCATTATGGTAAAAAATACAATATTTAAATTAAATCCCCATAATATCATGATATCTGATTGTGAAGAATTTTACAGCAATTGGAAAATATTATGTAGATGTGATTTGTGATATTTTCCATAAATAAAAATTCCATATTCATGGAATTTAATTACAATGAAAATATTTTGGAATAAATTTGATCATTACGATGTTTCAAAAATAAAACCATCAATATAGGACGAAATTTTTTATACAAAACTTATCCCATTAAATGAAAAACTGTTTCAATAAAGCCTTGATTGTATTATGTAATTAAATTTAAAATATTAACAATAATATTTCATATTTATTTAATATAGAAATTGATTATCAAAAAAAATTATCATTTGAGTTGAACATAATTTTATAAATTAAACACAATTTGTAAAATATATTATAATCTAAAAAAATATAAAAAATAATAATTCAACTAAATAAAAGAAATAATAAATGTAATAATTTCAAAAATTAACATTCCATTTCTGAAATATGAGATAATATAAATCTACATATATAATTAATTTATAATAATAATAATAATAATATTTTCATTTATATTATAACTGATTCTATAAATAATGATATGAAATAAAGAAACAAATATTAAAAAAACAGATTAATTAAAATTTAATAATGGATATATATGTGTGAGTGAATATATACATTTAGTATCAGAATAAAATAACATAAAAAATAAATTTAATATATTGTAAAACAAAATTTGATTTTACAAAAATTATATTTTAAAAAAGAATATTTAAATTTATAAAAACATAATTTATGGAAAGACAGAAATTAATGAAAATTATTTATTTATGAATTCGTAAATATATAGAATTTTTTTTTCAATAATTCATAATGGTAATAGGAAAAATACCTAAGGATAATTTTTTAAGGGTTTGACAAGTGTATATATGCTACATAAGGGTTCCTACACTATGTAAGGGTACATCTGTGTGTTTTATTAAAATAGAAAAAAGAAATAACTAATGGTATAATAAAAAAGATTTACACTTTATAAGGGTAGTTGAAATTTTTGTAAGTGTAACACAATAATTAATTATACAGTATAGAGATATGAAAATACATCATGTATGTGTATGTTAGATCTTCATGTAATGGTAAAGAATATAAATTACGGAATACTAATTATTGAATTGTGTAATTTAATAAAAATAATAATATATTTTAGGTTAAAATGAATCATGATCACTCGAATAATAATGGCATATAATTAATATTATTACGTATTAGTAAGCTAGAACATCTCTATTGTTATATGTAAAATTATAAAATAATAATAAGTGTTCCCGAACAGTTTTATAAGGGTAAACCAAAATTTAGAAATCTCACGTAGGGGTTTATATAAATAAAAATTTTATTGCAATAATTTATTAAAATTAAATGTAACAAATAACAGTAAAAATTTAAAAAAACTATTAATTAAATAAATTATTTGAAAATTGTTTATAAAAACAATTTAAATTTAATTCTAAACATACTAAAAAAATATAAAAAAATATATATAAACAAATTCTTTAAGAATGTTTGTGATGAGTAAAATAAATAAATCTTCTACATAAGAACAATATTATAATATTCTATGATCACAAGCACATGATATAAATTATTAAACTTATCAAGAGTAATGAAATAATACAAGTCCCATAAATATAACATCACATTATCTTGGATGGAATGAAAAACATATACCTATTTTAAATTATTAACATAATGTTATACATTAGATTGGGAAATACATTTTATACAAGGATTGTATTTACCATAAATATTATTATTTCATGAGAGATGCAATGTATACTTTTGATGATATAAAAAAACATGAAATATTTTAGTTTCATGATTTTTATTGAGAAATACTATATTAAAACCATGTATTAAAATTGAAATTATAATTAAAAAAATATCACTGCTTGAAATTGAAATTAAATTTGAAATTTGGAAAATATTGTGCAAATAAAAATGAATGTTCAAGGATACTTTCATTTAAAATTATATAATGACCCATTTAATGGATGAACCTAATTGGTTAAAGGGATCTGATATAGTAAAAAATACTGAAATATAATAGTTATTAGAGAATAAATATTTATTAAAAATATTATAAATTAGTACAGTTTTATATATTACATAATAATAATAAATAGAATATTTTTCCAGGTCTTCATTCTAGGTGTGAAATAATGACATGTTGTGTATTCTTTTGATTGGGAAACTATCAAAAAAATAAACTCCTTTCTAGATAAATGTCATTTTTAATATAAAATTAAAACACATCCAGCAAATTATATATATATAATAATTTTTTTATAGTTTTTCCTTATACTCAAACATTTTAAAAATAGAATAATTTTTTAATTCACATTTTAATTCAATAAAATATTTAAATTAATATTTTTATATTACTTTTAATAAAAATATATAATTAAAAAACATATAAGGAATGATAATATATTATGATATAATAATTATATAATAATTATACCCACATAACCACCGATTCTATCAGAAAAAATTGAAATTGGTATTGTGAATATATACAGAAGAGAAATTTTTGGGAAAATTTTTTATAAAGATTTTATATTTTTAGATAAAATATTATAGAAAATAGATTCCTGACCAAATTTTTTTATTGATTATCTGTTGGTTTTATTTTCTATAAATAGTGCTCCCACATGTGTTTTAAAATTTATTAATAAATGAATAATATGTTATCCCCAAGTTCAAATGCTAATTTTTCATTCATATAACATGGGTTCAACAACTCTCAACAATTATATATGTTGTACTTTTGTAATATAATGAGAAATAAGTTTTATTTTTACAAATCCTTGTGATTTGATTTTTTTCCTATTTTTTTAAAAGTCCTAGAAGTGCATTTATATTTTTGTTAAAATCATCCTAGATAACCATTAGAAAGTAATGAATGATCAAAATAACAATATTTAGGATAATGTAGTAAATGGTTTTCTTTCCATTAAAACAACATAGAATTGTTCTAAGGTATTTTAATTTTGATTCATTTATATTGGTCTGAACAAGACTAAAATGGTACACACTAAACATGATGTCTGGATGGTTCATGGAATGTTAATTTATACATATAATTATAGATCATTACATATTTTTATTGACCGATTAAACATCATCATAATGCGTTATCATTTTTAGTAGTACTCAATGAAATTTTAATTTCACAATCCTTATCCATATGGAATGTGAATTGAATTTAATTATTTTATTAAAAATGGTTTAAATTGTTTCCATATGTATTTTATGAAATCGTATACCGAAAAAAAATTATTTTCCAAAATATAAATCATTAATAACTCTTTATTCATTGAATTCGATAAATAATTTAATGGAGTTTCTCTAGTAGAGGAAAAAGTAACATCAACACTTAAAAGGTATTGTTTAATAAATCATGTTAAATTTATTTGGGAAAAAGGTAGAATTGGGTTTAAAATTTTTTAAATCATAATATATAATATTTCAAATTATCATTTTACACAATTCCTGAGGTACTTGTTTTAAATTGTATATATCTCTGGTGAACATGAAATATCATATTTTAATTATTGATTTTCCAAATAGGGTAGTATTTCTAAAATAACATAGATATAAATAAATTTTATGAAATATATATTAACATATATTTGGAAAAATGTAAAAATTAAAAGCGTGTTGAATTAGTACAATATTATAATGGATTATAGTCGAGAAATAAGTGTAAGGATTTCAACATAATAAATAACTTGGTCATTATTAAATCCATTAGGTGGTAAAACGAACTTTTAAAAAAATTAGATTATTTTAGGCATAAAAATGGATTCATTATCATATTATGCCTCTAAAATTAATTAGAAAAATTTAAAATCATTTAAAAAAATGTATAATCTTGTTGTTGTTAGATTTGTTCATTCCTGCCAATAGAACAACAAGGCATTAACTACCATTTAAAATAATAATAATAATATATTAATTTTTTTTATAATTATTTGTTCTGTCCAAATAGTGATTTAGGAGAAACCAATTGGTGTGTGTTGAGTACACTATTGGACAATGAGTCATTTTTTATTGTAAATATAATATCTTATAAATAGTATGATATATTGAAAAACATGATTATATAAATACCTGGGATTTTAAAGAGAAAGGGTTCTCTCATCCTTGAAAAATAATCAATGCATTATGAGGGAGGTGTGAAATATTACTACATAATATTTAATTTAAAAATTAAACGGTGTAACAATATAAGTAATTTTTTTAAAAATGAGAAAGGAAATAATGTGGTGATCCTATACTAGGATGTGTGATCCCAAATTCATTGTAGAGGCTTCTTTGGATCTAGGGGAACCTTGGGATGAATTTATGGAGTGGAAAGAAGTGCGTGGATGATCCTAATGGAGTGTTAGTTAAGTGGAATGGGTTCTTGTTTCGGATTGTAGAGGAAATGTGGAGTGATTTTATCGTATTTTTATTTTAGTCCGTACACACTAAAATATTGAAAACCAAAAACCATCATATGATTTTTACCAACCCTTTTTGGAAAAGGGGAGAGGTATACATTATTTTTATAGGTCAAGGGCTGAAAATTTTAAAATATTTCCCTTTCTTATAAGGATGTGAGAAACACATTAAATGATATGATTATAAAATCTAAAAAAAAATTTAGATGTCTTGGATGATTCACTATGTCTTTATAAAATAAATCAAATAAAAATATTATTACATAACTATAAATTAAAGGCATATATTCTTCCTAATATTCCTTTTATAGTATTTTATTACATCGTTATTAGGTTATTATAATGTCATACAACATATTATATTTTTATAAGATATTTAATTTTTACCCATAAAATTGAATGTTTAGAAAATTATGAAAAACTCACTATTTGTTAATTTCAACATCTTTATTCCAAGAAAAATTATTAATTTCTCTAAATAATTTTCTAAACATTTTAATTTTTACATTTAAATTGTGTTCCGACATTTATTAAAAATTAAAGGGTTTTAATAAAAAACATTTTCTAAACCATAATAAAAATTAAACATTAATTCTAAATAATAATAAAAAAATTTTATTATTTAGTAACGTAATTTGATAATAATATTTTATTAATATAATATTTAATTCAAAAATAATATAATTATTTAAATTAAATTGATTAATTAAAAAATACACTTTTTGTGTTATCTTATAATAATATAATTGTTATCAAATTGATTGTGGAAATCATTTACATTTAAGGAATTATGATATTAATAGTTTATAAAATTATTTTTATAATATTATTAATAAAAATAGTAATTTATAAATTTCATCATAGTTCCATTTTACGTGAAAAGTCAGTTTTTCAAATTAATCATTTTTTAAGAATGATTATTCTCAGAATTTAATTTGTGGAATAAAACTTTTATTTCTAAAAAGGGATTAATGTTTATAAAACTAATAAATTATTATATAACTTCATATAACACACGTATACGACCTAAGGTTAAGGTGTGTGATTGTGACATAATCTTTGGGGTGGGTCAAATAACATCGCCTGGGTGTTGATCTCAATTTACTTGTACTACTCTAATATGTGATTCCATTCAAAATTAATGTATCGAAGCTCATGTTGGTCTTGGTCACAAAAAATCCCAATGATGATACCTATTTTCTGATTCTATAATAATGATCTTTGTATGGATCCATCCTACAGTTTAAGGCCATCCTCTCCCATTTTTGTGTCTAAAGTATTTTTTAAAACATTATATTTTTATCGGTTTTGTGGTCGATGTTCAACATATATATTATCAATGGTAATGATACATAACATCATTTTAAAAAATGAGTTCATGTGTCCTCTATATCCATAGGACATTAAAATAAAGGGAATTGCATTCATAGATATTCATGTCATTAAATTATGAAGATATTTTTAGTTATTATCTACATAATATTGTTTATGATTAGGTGTATGGATCAATTCCATGAATTATGCCTTTATTATTTTATAGTGGCTATTTATCATTGATTTATTGATGATTCGTCTTATAAATTAACAATATTTATACCATGACACTTTATTATGATCATGGGTATGTAGGGAGTGATATTCTAATGATAATTTCATTTCTCAAACCCTTATTGTCATTTTATTCTTATATATGTTCCTTATTTACACACAATGAGATTCTGAGCTAACATCTTTCTTATAATTCCATTACCAGGTACATGGAAAAAAAAATATAAATAGTATCACTAAATTGGATGATCATTAAGGTGAATGATTACGATCATTAACCATGATAGAATATTGTTTTTTTTTGAAAGACACTAATCTATTATGGTCTGTTGGAATGTAATTTTTTAACATTCAAAATATTTATATAAAATGACATAATATTTGTGTATGTAAAGAATTGGTCACCATAGTTGATAAAAAACTATTGGTTTAGAAAACCTTTGTAAACTAGAATAAAAAATACTTTGTGTGATTCATTTTGATATTGGAATTTAAATTCCTACAGATGTCTCTATAGATAATTATTTGGTTGAGTTAATGTACATGAAAATTTCAGGGATTTTTTTGGAATTGAATTTGGTAGTGGATTAAATTAAATTACATATCTATTGGGATTCTAAATGTGGTTGTCTCTATATATGATATGTACATATGTCTATTAACACAATGAAATCGGTATTGGGATTGACATGATTGGTAAATACTGCACAATAATCGGCCCTAATGCACACAAGTTTTGACACGTCATAATATTTAATTACAAAATTCACATAAACTTTCTGAAACATATATAAATAGATAAATAGATTACAACTATGAATAACATAACATACTCCGATGGTTTCATATATTAAAAATTAGAAGTCATGTTATGAAATCGTAAGTGTAATTTTTCTTGGTAATATTGTGTTCCATTATGATAATCATTTCTCAGACCATGTTTCCTTATTTTAGTCAATTTTGGGAAGTAGAGGGGTCCTAATTATGATTAAAATTTTCAGATTTTTAATCCATAAGAATTATGACAATTTATTAGCAACGTTGTAATCTCATGATTAGAATATGGAATATTGTATGATTATTAGTAATAATAATGATTATAAAGGGTCCACGTACAACATTAGAAAGGAATGTAATATTTTGACTATATTTTTTACCTTAAATGTGAGTAGAATGATTACATTTATGTTGAATAGAGTTATGATATTATTTATATTTCCAAATTCATGGAGTTGGGTAAAAAGGAATAAAACGCGGAATCCCAAGTAACAGTTTAAGAATACAGTTCTATGATTTAATTATGTTTGTATTAGAACTAAAGAATTAAGTTATATGAATCATGAAGTATATGATTTATATTAAGGATTGAAAAATATATATAATGGTGTTGCAGACTTGGTAATGTGATTTAATTGAAATGAGATATTTTAATTAAGGGAAGGTAACACATAATGTGTTTATTATATTAAGAAAATTTAGATTATCATAGATAAAGTGATGATTTATATTGATAATGTATATTTGATATATTTTATTGTAATGATTACATTGGAACTAATGAGGGAATTTATTACCAAGTAGTTTATGCTATCATGGATGGAGGTCAGGACATAATCTATCTTACGTAATATATAAACTAATATATAAAATAAGAAATATTACATTATAATAATAATTTTTTTATGGTAATTCATTTCATATCCATGTTTCCAAATGAAACTATATAATGGTATTCAAATTTTTTGTAGGTCAAAATAATGTGACAATTGATAAGGCGGATTAATTCAATGTTTTTTTGCAATTTATTGACCTTTGTTCTAATGTTTAATATTTTCCACTTTTAGAATCATTCAAATGTTTTAAATTTAATTAAATTTTATATTAAACATAGGACGAAGTGTCTATGTTTAAATTATTCTGACACCATACAAGGATTTATACATATTTGATAACATGTGATAGCCTTTTAGTTGTGATAACTAAAGATATATGGAATTAATAAAAATTAAATGTGTGGATCTCTAGATCAGTTAGTACATCAAGAATAATTAAATAACATTCATCCATTGTCATAAGAAATAATGTGGATATCACAAAAGTAACAAAAAATATTGAGATTATACATTTGAAATGGAATGATATTTATTAAGTATATTTCCTTACATTATTACACATTATAAGAATTCATGAAATCCAGGAAAAGAATATTGAATAAATGTATTATAATACTATCATTTATGTTGAACTAAGTACCATATAACTAATTATAGATATTTGGTATTGAGGCCATTAATATTCTACTAATCAATAACATTCATGTGATAATTAATAATAACCAGCCTCTAATAAATAAATGTGTGTGATGATATTTTTGGAATTATCCCATGTAAATTGTCTGAGTAGTCAATGGATAAATATTTTTGATGAATTTAAATATAATTTATTTAACATAAAAATATTCATAGATAATTTATTCTCTACCAATTGATTTAAAATTTTAAGAAGTAAAAATTATAATTTAATACATTTATTTGGAATGAAGAATAAAAATATGTAAATTAATCTATAAATAAAAAATAGCCACGATGGTAGTATAATATAAATGTTATATTATTGGGGTAAAATTATATTCACACTCAAAACCCCTACACACAGAGCAAAAGAAAGATGGCCATAACCCCCATGAGATATCCCACTCACCAAGCCATAGCTATTTTAGTACATGGCCCATATGCCTAGTTGCTTGGAGTCACATTACATGGTCTAAATATCCCAGTTTATCTTCAATCATGAATCATTCTTCATGAATTATGCATTCATCACTCCTTGTCTACATCTTACCTGCATCACCACCTACCCACATCATCATCTTCATCACTTCATGCATAGTCTTTAAATAGTACACATTCCAAATATGGAATAAACAAAGGATCTCTAAGATTAAAAGAATGAAAATCTACCACATGGGCATTTGGATTTTACATAGTTGGAAAATATTTAAATTTCACATAAGTTAAAAAAACATTCCTTCTATCCATTTTTGGAAAAGGTCACAAAGTACCTCATATTATTAAGAATGATTTTATATGAATCGATTTTGTAAAAAGTTAAAAAAATTAAAAAAACAAATTTCAAAACAAAAATAAAATAGAAAAAAAGATGATTCAAAACCATTTTAGAATAAATTAATATATAAGGGAAAAAATTACTAAAGATATATATGGTGACAATTTCCCAAAAAAGCATATTTTCAGTCAATTAAGAAATAACGATTAGAAAATGATAGGGAAAAAATATTTATGAAAAATATAAAGCATAATATAATTAGTGAGTGTATAGACAAGATTATCACAACATTCTATCATTATAACATTATCATAAACAATCTTTATAAAAAATTATATTGTAACTAAAATCCTTCCCATTTATTTGTCTTTATTTAAACACATTGCAATCTCTTGCTTAAAAAATTTACATGTAATATGAATATATTATATAGTATTTTTAATAATTTTAATATCACATATGATCCCCTTACAACATTTCAACACCACTTTTATCATTAATACCTTATTATAATTGAAATTTCACGAGGTTAACTATTTTTTGATAACATTTTCCATGTCGATGATCCGGTCCAAGAACATTTGACATTTTTCCATCATCTCCAAAATTTTACTAATGATATATAATATATAGATATATATATTCATATATAAAATTGAGATACTGACAAATTAATTACATAATGGATAGTCACATTTTATGGAATATACACAAGAACACTATTTACATTTTTTTATGGATGGAAGAAACAAATGTTAAATATTAATTAAACATTCCAAGATCAATTTTAAAGTATATTAAATATATTCATCAATTTATTCCCCGATTAAGACAATGGATATTTTAAATTGAATGTAAATCTAATCGCTTCGTTAAGGTGATTATCCATATGTATGCAAGAACGATGTTATTGTTATCCAAATGATTTTCTGGTATGTAAATAGACAAGAAATTATACTTATATAATTATTAATTTATCATAAATAAAATATATAAAAATATACTACATCACAATACCAATCCATACAATCTGGTGATGAAAACTGATTTTTTTCATTGCGTGGAGATGGTAATCCATTCGTATGAATTAGTGATTCATTATTTTATATTGTAATATGTAAGAGTGTGTATATTGATTATTAAATAATAAAAATTTCATTTAGTTATATTAATGATAAGTAATTTTTTATTTCATCATAAATACCATAAAATAAAATGATTTAATTTAGGGTGGTAAAGAATGTGATTAATATAATAAAAACATGTAGAATGTGAATATGGATGTTAATAAGAGAAAATATTAGACATTGGTCGAAATTTAAGGTGAAATGTTTTTTTGATTATGTGAGAGTGGTGATTCCCTTTTATAACAATTTTTTCAATATTAAATGTAGCAATTATTACTTGTAAGTTGAAAATTGTCCAACAAGTTGTCTCGTAATGGAATTTTATAAAATATAATTTCTACCATACATTATTTGTTGATTCTAATTATTTTAATTAGGATAATACATAATACCTATAAAAAATAAATATTTTTATATTTGAAACATCTCATTAAAATCGATATAAAATACAAAAAAATGAAATATGGAATTATAATATTATATTTAAAAAAAAACTAATATGTCTTAATAACAAATAAATTTCATGAAACCTAATGAATTATTCAAATTATATCACATTTAATGTTGTTTATATTATTTAATTAAATTTTATAAAATTAGTGAAATACATTATGGTGTTGTCTATGTCATTATGGTAGTCATATAATAACTAAAAATAAGGAATAAATTTCCATATTGAATAGAAATTCATTTTGAAAAATTACTATTAAAATTAATTTCGATTTATTTTTCCCATATGTGACCCCATAATTAAAATTTAAAAATAATAGAGCTATATTAAGTAACTATAATTAATTTAAATGATAAATAATTAGTTTTCAATGAAATGTGTCTAAGAAACATCAAAATTTAATTCCGATGGTGATAAGGGGGGATTTAACATCATAAAATTATAGTTATGATAAAAAGTTAATTCCTTATAACTTACTTTTAATAATGATTAAACTAATTTAATTTTTACTTGGGTGATAAATTTTATACAGTTATTTTTAATAGTAACCAAAATTAATATTCAAATATTTTAAAAAGATAAAAACCTAGTTGAAAATATAAAATTAACTTTTTCTAATTCAAATAGTTTATATTGAATAAATTAATTTTACGCATAAATTGTATATATTATTATCATGTACATAAAAAATATTAATTGTTTAAAAAATATTAATATGTAAATAATTTATACTTTTAATTATAATAAATCACCAATATATATTACATTAATTTGTTAATAAATATACATTGAACATAAAAAACTATTTTTCAGTAAAACAAAACTCCATTATTTCAATTATAATTTTTTTATTCTAATGATTTCATAATTAATGGATTATTTTTACATATATATAGATATAATATTTTGGGAAATTTATTTATTACAATTAAAACACTCAAATCCAATGCATATGTGGTAACTGACATGTAATTTTTTAAAAATGATATATGGTTCATGTAATCTATTTATGGTGTGTAACACAAGATATCAAGAAAATATTTATTTTAATGATAAATAAATCATCTAAATTATCTTGGTGTAAAATTAAACACACACCCCCCTAAAAATAAATTTCATCATTAAAAGTAATCAAACTCATACAAATTTATAAAGATATTTATTCATCTTCAAATATTATTATTCTATGTAGCTTCCCCAAACTTTTTATTTCAATATATATCATTATCCATGTCAGTGATATTGATTCATTTAACATTTTCTCAATGACCCGAATTTTTTAGTAGTTATTTTAATAAAAAATATACTTCTCCAGCAGTTTGGTCATTGATTTATTACAAGTGAATGATCAGGTATGTACTTTCTCGTGAGAGATACATGGAACCCATAAAAAACCCATGATTGATATGAAGGAAACACAAATCGATAAGTTATAATCCTAACAGGATCATGATCTTAAAAAGGACCGATATACCTATGGATTAGCATATCCATATTTCCATATAGATTCATCAACTTCTTCAGACATATTCATAGAAATTCCATATCACCAATATCACACTCTTGATTATTCTGATGATTTTCCACAAAATTTTTTATCATCTTAGAGATGCTATTATGTGTGGTTGAGTGGATTTATCATTATCTTAAAATTCCTCATATAGACCACATCCGAGTATCATAATTTCATAATAGCCATTCTAGTATAATAGATTTATACAATTTCTACTATATATGTCTTTATATGGAGACATCTAAATATAGGACTTATATATTTTTTATGAAAAGTATACTAAAGGAATGTATTGTACCAAATATTATTTGAAATTTAAGATAAAGCTCTAAAAAGGAATTATATTATTCGAATGGTCTAATTACAACGACCAGATATCTATGTAATATATGTAGAATGGAAATATATCTATATATCTAGATCCCACTAGTGACTTCTCCAACAATCAATGTTAACCTAAGACCTTGATATGATAATATTGATATAGGTACAGCATTCAATATTACACTTTAGTAATGAGTATCCACATAATTTTATAAAGGGATTAATTTTATATAATGAAAATTATGTGTTATGAATATGTAAGGAAATTTTCTAAAACCCCAATTGCATTCGTTCATTTATTTTTTATGGGTAGTATGATGAAAAGTTTCATGGGGAAATTTTTTAATTTACAATCTAGAATATGTATTAATTTTTAAATTCCCTTATTCTACATTCTATTTTCATTAATTTTTTAACTACCAAAAATATAGAAACATAGTCTATAATATATCTCATTATTCCAACCTAGTAAAAATACTCTTCATAATATCTATTCATTTTTATACATCAATGATTAATATATAATTAATAACTTTTAGCATCATCCAGTATCTACTAAATTTTTGCTACCTCAGGGAATCATATATGGTTCATGAACCATATTATTCAAGTCTAATAAATTTTTATCTAATGAACATTTCTCAACGTCTTGTGAAGATCAATATATTACTTCAATGAATTTGTAATCATCACATGGGTAGATGGTTTAAAACACATTTCTTAAATGTATACTTTATCCCCAACATTCTTGAATTCATTAGCTTCAAATTTCAGGTCCAAAAATATTGGATAATTTTTTATTCTAATAATTTATAATATATAATGATTCTTTAATCTAATAGAATCAACCACATGGTTATCATTCACACAGTGGAAAATTATTATGAATTTAATATCATTAATTATCTACACAAATTATTTTCTATTCATGTTAATATTGTTTTGAGGGAGAATATACTATAATTTATTTTGGTCACTATAAATGTTAGAAAATTATCTATAGAGACAATTACTCTGAATAATTAACAAAAAATTTAAAGTAGCAGATCAAAAATCATGAGTTGGGTAATTATATAAATAGACCATCAATTTTCGTGATGTATTGTTATAGCCAAACCATCATGCACATGGATACATCACATTCCGATTATTGATGCATCACATTAATTTAAAAACCATTCTCCAAGGAAGGGTATTGCAACTACAGGTTCACTGACTAGCCTTCTATATATTTCCTTAAATCCTTTCCAAGGATAATTTTTTCAACATAACATGGAATCCAAATGAGATAACATGTTGTGTGAAGTTCATATTGTTGTAGAATTATATAGAAATTTGTTATAATATCCATAAAAACAATGAAAACTAAAAATCTCTCAATGTGGTTGGTATATGAATTTTTTATCTTATATCTTATAGTGGTATACAAGTTTTCAATCACATTGATTTTATAACCAAATAAAGAACGTTTTCTGAATAAAAAATTCACACTCAGTAAATTTTTCATATATCATGTCCCATCATATGGTATTTAGTACAATTTAAAAATAATCTTCATGGTTTAGCATTCATGTTAAATCAATTTGAAATTTATCCATAAAGACTACTGAAAATTGATCAGTGAATTCAATAAATACTATATTCATTATATCTATAATGACTGTGGGGTTATTAGTAACACCGAATGGAATCAGAATAAATTTAGTGTTCATAACTGTTATAGATTATTTTAAATGGTATATCCTCATTCTTTACACTTAATTGTTGACATTCTTAATGTAGATCAATCATGTAAATTGATTGAGATTTATGGGGTTCATCAAAAAATTCATTAAAACTTGGTAGGGGATATATGTTATCCATTTGAGATAATATTATGCACTAAATAATAAAATTAATATTTCATTGGTCAATATTTATTTTTAACAAATATAAGAGGTGGACCCAAAGGCGATATATTTACATAAATGAATCCCTTGTCAAGATTCTATTGAATTTAATTCTCTAATTCGGGGAAATCCAATATGTCCATTCAATATTGAGTCTTCAAAATAGGTGTATCAATATGTATGATTTCTATTGTAAACTCAAAGTCTAGATTTTTTTAAGGCTAGAAAACTGTAAAAAAATAGATCAATGAATTACAACAAAATGTTGATATCATAGATGTTAGGGTCCTCCACAACCTTAATAATTAAATCACACTTTCAAAAAATAACTATTACTTATATTATAGATGTAATTTCCTTCAGATATTCATTTATTTTCATTATAAATTAGAAAATAATATGTTGGATCATGATATAAAATTTATCTTCCATATGATTGAAATATAAGTTCCCTAAAAGTAAATAATTCATATCCATTCCCAAAATGTCATCTAATTCAACTGGATGAATCATGAAATTATTATTTGGAAATGCATCCCCACAGACATCAACTAGTCAAGAATCAGATTCGTGTAATGTGATTCTAATTTCATTATTGGTTTTTTATTATAAATAAATAAAAAAATTTAAGGTGGTACTATGATACCAATAAAAAAATTTAAAGATATAAAAGAGTTAGTAGATCCAAAATTTATGAATACATTGGTATTTCTAGATTTGATTGTATGTGTACCATTAATATGTTGGTATTGTACACCAAATTAGAAATTGGGAGCACATGAGATTTCTATTTTTCTATCACACTAAGAGGTTTTATGCCTCTTTCGTCATCATTAACCATCAAATTTGGGAACTTCATTTAATAACAATAAAACCCGTTACATTTAAAACACTATATTGTACGGGGATATTTTTTTGGGAGGTTTATCTCTATTCATATCCTTTTTATTGAATAATCCATATAAATTTTCAATCCTTCACAAATGACCTTCCATTATAAAAATAAAAAATTTCCATGTTACCTTATGATAATTTCACCCTTTTTTACATTCACACATTAATCATGAAGGAACTTTCATAATAATATCTCAATGGTTTTTAGAATTTCAATTTATTACCAATTTCATTTTTTACAGAAAACATTATATTTTTGGGTAACTCTATCATCTATTTACACTGTGATCAAAACATCAGATGATTACTTCATAGTTATTAATTTACCAATGGGATAAAACTCTTAATACAAATGTTTAATGCCAATGAAAAATAGATAAACCATAATATATTTTTGGATGATTATATGAGCCGTTTTCATCAAATGTATCTTGAAATTTTCATTATAATTCATAAAAGATTCCACATCCAAATACTTTTACTCAAGGAATTATTTCTCCTATTTATGGAAAATTTGAGGAGTGTACATTTTGAAAAATAATATAAAGTATTCATCTTTCCCTATATAATAAATATATTAATGTTATATTGGGTTCACAATAAGGTACCAATACTAGTATTATTTTTATTACAATTGATAAACAACCAATGTCTCATTATCATTTTTTGTACAGAAGTAATTGAAGATATCATAATAGTGGTCTTAATCCATTTCATAGTAACTAATAGATTAATGGGACCACCAAAGTGGAAAATGATTCCTCATAAAGGACATAAATAAATGTGTTCCCTAATTTTCTTATTTGGATGCTCATCATGACTTATTCTATTAGTATTTATCTGAGAATAGTAATAAGATTATGAATTCGAGCTCACAATAAATTTAGTTTCTAATGTGGAAAATCATTTCATATTCCATCTCATTTTACACTTACATTATTAATTTGGGTTCCACCCATTTATAAATAAAAAATAATAGACACAGCGACAATAATCATCATGTGAAACCTCATAATAATGAAAAAAAATTATTGGATTTATAAATCCTATATAGTGACTTATCTATTAGACTATTAATATAGTTTAATCATACTATTTTCTAATATTTAACAAAATAATTCTCAACTTACAACAATAGAGGCCCATAATTTTCATACTTATATACTATATCTTCAAAATTGATTACTCCTTATAATAAATTCTGAACCATTACAGATTTGATTAGGATTAGTATTATCAGGAACATGTAAAAATAAAAAACATGTTAACAAAATATCTATATCATGTCCCCCATATTTATCTAGAACTATTAAACATACACAATATATCAGAATTAATGAATTTATTTTTATCCTTAGGAATGAGATCATGATAATATGGTTATATTAGAAGCTCGATAACGGTGAACAAGGTAGATATCATTTATCTTTTAAGAATAACATAAGAATATAGGTACAATAAAATGATAATTACATTTTAAACATTAGGATTCATATCAAATATCATTATCTAATTTCACAATAAATTTGGTGGCATTTATTATGACAAGATTCATAGGGGAACAATGAATAGGATTAATGAGAGAATAAGAGTGAAATATTAACTAGAATTTCAGCATACACATGACCATAAAAACATTGCATTTATTATTAAGAAACCATTCCAAGAAAATAATAGTTGAATTGGTTCACTCTTGAACCCACTATAAAAGGAAATTATGGCTCCCAAAACTATCATAGTGGACTATATTTCGTTACAAGATGGGGTTTACTAGACATTATATTCATGTTTATCTAATGATATATCAATATTTACCCAATGCATCATAGGGAGATTTAGGTACCACCCATCACATAATTAAAATATTTTATATTTTTTCCACAATATCATTAGTCATTAAAAAATTCAGTAACCATTAAAAAATGCATTTCATAACCATTTCATTATTGAGGTAACAAGGAAAATATCTAGGTCTCATAAAAATATTTTCATTATTAAAACTACTAATATAGGGAATGAATAAGGATGGTATCCATGGATAATATCCTTGGTAAATCCTATGTGAATGAAGGGGTTCCTATCTTAGATCAATATAAATTCCATTAAATTGCACATAAACCATTCATGAGGAAAATATGCATTACATTTTGTATTACATTATTATAAAAACATCCGAATAATAAATGAAATAATTTTACGTGTCAATAAACTATTCAAATTCTAACGGATTCATTAAAAAATTATTTATGATCTATTTTAATTCCACTCATGTTGTTTATTAAAAATCATTCCATTCAAACTTTTATTTTAAAAGTAAAAAAATACATAATTTTATTGAATAAATTTCATTTTTTTTGGGAAAATCCAATCATGGGTAAAAATAAAATTAAAAATAACATTATAATTGTAAAAAACAAATTTTTTATGATGAATTTATATTGATGAAATTGGTTTCCCATCCCATTAGATAAATGTCTCCAATTAACCTTAAAAACTAATTTTCAGTATCCTGAGTAGATTTGTTGATTAAAATTATTGTAAAGAATTTATTTTCACCAAAAAATTATAAATGAACAAATTTAATGAGTAACATTAGTGTTTTATAATTTGATTTCATCATCATTACTCAATCGTAAATAATCCTTGTAAACAATGAGATTGTTAAATAAACCCCTTACGTTGAGTTCTCCTTGATTCGAAAGCAGTCAAAACTCATTTATATTAAATAATATTTTATTATACATATATTAATAGTTAATTTTCATAATTATAATATCATATATTATTACTTTATAACATTCCCACACTCCCTTTGTTCAATAATTTTTATTAAGAACTTAATTTCTTAAGGATAATTGTTTTGTTTTCCATGAGGGTGTATGTTTTGTAATTCATATACATGAATATTTATCTTTTTTCTCTGATATGATTAAATTTATTACTGATATAAATATAACATATATTATTTATATACATTTTTATTGTTGTAGATAAAATATACATATATAAAAATTAATTGCACTGTTCTTAGATACAGTAGGTCATACAAATAAACATTTTTTTATTTTTTGAATGATATAAATGAAGACATTTTAATATTTATTCACAATTATAGTATACTTATTATATTATATAAATCATTTATTTAGATAATAACATTAAAAATTACCATCCAATTAATAAATAAATAAATAATGAATCAGATCACATTGTAGAGGTAATAGTCCTCACATATGTACGAACTACGGTATTATTTCCCAATGGTTTGGTTGGTAAATATATAGTTTAGAAATTATAATTAAATGTTTATCATTATTTACTAAATATGACATAAAAAACTTTAACTCATCAGATTAAACATCCATGTAATATCATGATTAAAAATGACAAGTCTTTCTATGTGGATATGGTAAGTCATATGTATGCACGAGCTATACATTCACTTCCCATTTGATGGGAAGGATGGTTTGTAAAGGGGATCTCATAATCATAATTGAATTTATAGATATTAATAATAGTCAATTTATTAATTTATAAAAAATAAAATAGATTAATAGATGGTAAATATGTTTACAATAGAATTTGATAGGATAAGGTGATTACCTATTCATTAAAACGTCTCATTTATATATCTTATAATGGGATATTTGTTTGGCCTTTTTGGATGAAAAAACATAAATAATGTGAATATAAAAATCATTAAGATACATTTTGATTGTTTTTAAAATATATATATCTCACTGTGGTTTATATAAATTAGGTTGGATGTTACCTTCAATAACTCAGGTGATGTGTACTTTCAAAATTTATAAAAATATTAAATAATAAAATATTAATTAAACAGAAAAAATCTTTTAAATTTATATTTACCCTAATATAATATAGATTTGTTCTCTAATCCCATAAACAAATAGAATTAAGAGAATTTCATATTTTACTATATACTTTATCATATTGAATAATCCTTAATTAACATATATTAATAATATCTATTGTAACATCTTTTTCAAAACTAATTATTATAATAATAACATTTAATGAAAAAATTGTGCAATAAAATCCATTCTATGAAATTTTATACCTTATAATATCCAACATGTTTTATATATTATTTATATTTTTAAATAATATCATAAAATATTACTATGATAAAATATCATTATAGACAGTTTTGACATAATATATTTTATTTGATGTAAAAGATATAAATACAAACATTGAATTAAAATAAAATCATTTAATAAAAAATTATTATTTCACATTTGACAAATAAAATTATTGGAATACGATAAATTTATCAAACAAATGTAAATTCAGTATTTTCATTTTCAATTATTTTATTTTTCAATTAATTTCACCATTATTTTTTCATACTGTATACGAATCAATGGTAATTATATAATTAATAATAATTATAAATAACTACCCATATTTAATATATATTATTTATTGACAAAATTAATTTTAGGATTCATTCATGTCTTGTTTATTTCTTTTTGTAAACTCATTAGGTATATTTGTAACTAAGAGAGTGAAATTTTGTATCATTCGTTGATTTAAATAATATATAACTAATTTTCATAGAAATTTTACACTAAAGCATCAAATAAGATACTATGATTATAAGGGTGAAATTACATTAATAAAATAATATTTATAATGAAGAAATTTAGGCTATATCAATAATTTTTACACAAGATTCACCCGATTACTTTTTACAGGGGTGGTATATTTTTCCCCAAATATTAATTTAATAGTTAAAAAATAAAAGGTATCTATTTTCAAAAATAAATCCACAAGATCATAAATATATAATGAATTTTTTCTAATTCAACCAATAAAAATGGTAGAAATGTAATTTAAGGTATGTGTGAAATATTTGACAGAAATTTCATTTTAGAGAAAATAAAATATTAAGCAAAAAACTATATAAAATTTTTTCCTCTTAATAGGAAAATATTTTTCTGTTAAAAGATTTCTATAATGTAAATAATATATATAAATGATTAAAATATCATATAAATACCGATAAATTTTATTTATTTTTAAAAGTAAATTGAATGTTTTTTTGTTCTAAAAAACTATTTTCTTTTAGAATAATTTTATTTAATTATATTAATTCGATAACTACTGAATTAATTTTATAAATTTCTATAGCTAATAATTTATATAATTTATCTGTTAATATTCATTCAAATTCAATCCAATGTCTATATAATAATGTACACATAATAATATAAAAATGATACATGGTTTTTTAAAATTAATTATTTTTGTCACGACCCATCCTCGGGGACCGTGTAATGACTACCCTAAGCACGACTTCCATAGGCCAGGGGCTGGTGACTAGCACCAAAGGCGTAAATCCCATTAAAAGTGAATGCATTTCTTTCATAAAAGTAAAAAAACACAACAGAGTATGAAACAAAAGTAAGCCCTATATAATACTGAATACAAAAGTAAGTGATGAATGGAAAGGGGCCGGAAATACATGCCCAATAGTAGGTACATTAAAAATGAAAAGCTAGTTCCACTATAGTAATGTAAAACAAAAACCATTGAGTCATCCTTCGGGAATCCCACCTGAAGGGTGTGTACAGATGGCTTCCTCAGCACCTAAGGTCCGACGGTCCGCTTCGTGTACATCTCATCAAGTGGTCCACCTCCGGGTATCGTCCTTCTCTACAAGTCACTACCTCGATCAGTGTTATCTGTCGTCTACATCCGACAGTACGTAGTGTTGGCATAGCCCGTGCAGGGTTGAGTATAACGATACTCAGTAGGGACCTCGAGACACACAAGGTGTCACAATATCCACTAAGGATAAACAAGAAGTAAGATACAAAACACGATGCATCAACCAACTCTACTTAGGTATATTAGCATACATATACCTAAGTTATCAATCATAGTTCGGCTCCAAGTCTCAAGGCCAAGCACAACCCAGTCCACATAGGAACGCAAATCAATCACATCGATGATAATGACTGACAGTCAAGACATAGCTCACATAGGAATACATATTTTGTATTGAGATAGAGATTATGAGATGTAATCATGGTTCATCTATGGTATTGGACCCACATAGGATACGAGACCATCTAAGATGTCAGACCCACATAGGCTACTAGTCCAGCTACTCTGTCGGACCCACTCATGATACAAGTACATATGTCAAACTGTCAGAACCCCGTAGGATACAAGTACAGTAGTACTCGAACCCATGGAGAATTCTAGTACAATTTTCGTCATCATCGAAGCCACAGATGATTCCAGTATGTTATCCCTCTTCGTCGAACCCACGGAGGATTCCAGTATGGTAGTCATCATAGTCGCAGCCAGTTCTAGGGTTCCCGCACACAACACGCTCGATTCCGGGATGGTCCGCTCCTCGAGCCAAGTGGTCGATAAATGAACTATTAGAAAGTCCATATATGATGTATCCCGAATTTATATCTCGTCGATATGAACCCAATGCGACAGACAACACGTCAATCAGACACCCGTTC
Source organism: Viscum album (assembly GCA_963277665.1). NCBI lineage: Eukaryota > Viridiplantae > Streptophyta > Magnoliopsida > Santalales > Viscaceae > Viscum > Viscum album. The sequence goes on along the minus strand of OY728121.1, from coordinate 193,818,051 downwards.
TGAGAGATATTGACTTTTCTGTTCCCATGGCCCAGTTGTAATTACACACTTCCAAACCCGACTATTTTACAAAGTCATCCAAAAGTCACATAGATTATCGCAAAATGGAACACTCCATTGTGAGGGTCCTAGTGCCCCAGACGTCACATCGATTGGACGCGCAGTCTTAATGTTATTCATGTTTAAGTGAAAATGGTCCCGACCCATCAAGCCCAGTGGGCTGGCGGGTTGGGTCGACTCGGTTTTGGCGGGTCTGACCCGTCTGGTGTCGGACCAGCCCGGTGAAGTGTGCGGCCGGGCCCGGTGGGACACTGCCTAGCTCTGTGGGGCACGGCCCGACCTGCCTGGCCACGGCTCGGACCAGCCGGCCGAGCGGGTCGGCCCTGGTGGTCGAGTGATGCGGGGTGGGGGGGGGGTGTTTCCCGAACGGTCGGCACCGAGCGGGATTCCCTCTTGTCCGGCCGGCCGAAGTCGACCGGTCTTCCTAGGGTGATCAGCCCGTATGGGTGGGCCGTAGTCCTTCGGCATGGCACCTGTAGGTTCCGCGGCCTTCATTAACTCGGATGGATAATGAGCCGGCCAGATTGCCCGCAGAAGCGGCCCACGGAGCACGGTCTACGGTTCTCCATAGCGCGGTACCCCTTGTGGCACCGTGATCTCCCTTCGGCCCGGCTGGGTATAGCCGGCCTTTTCTTCTTCGGCCAAGCAACCCGCGGATGAAGGCCCATGTTCCTCTCCAGGTGGCCAGCATACGACAGCCACTTCCTCTGGTTGATGCCACCTCTTCCATCACTGCCTCCATCGAAATAAAATAAGGATCCTTGGAGGGTCGGCAGACCGTGACCATTTGGCACGCGCCCTCTGCTTTAGATGGTATCATATGGCTGAATATAAAACATGGTTTCAATGTATAATGATGAACAATTTTATATAATTAAAATATAATCAAACCCCCTACCTTGATTCCAAGAGCAGAGTATGTCAACGAGTCGCAGAAGACAATGTTCATGGAGGACGAGCATCATAGAAAAAGGACATCGATTCCATTGACATCGGAGTGCACCCGAAGAAGAAGCGTCATTGGTGACTTTGTGTTCTTCATCGAAGACATTCTTCATCGAGAGAAGAACTGTCTTCTTCAATTTCTCTATAGCCTTCCCAATGTTCTCCCAACAAAATGTGTGCAAAATAAAAATAATAGATATGGCTATTATTTTATTCAAACATGAATTCAAAATTCAAAAACTTCAATTAATTAATTGAAGAGTTCAATTAATTAATTAAAAAGTGTTGGAAATAATTAACAGAAGAGAGGTAGGTGAAGATATCACATTAATTAAGGGGGGAGTTGTCAAATTAATTAAAGTTGGGTGTTAATGGGGAGTTAAGGGAAGTTGAAAGGTTAGGGGTTTGTGTGGTCCCCACCTCACATTATCCCCTAATGGGAGGTTATGTGGGTGTGGGACCCACATATTACTTCCCCTTTTGGATATAACTACCAAATATAAATAAATTTATGTACAAAAAGTTTATTTAATTTATTCTAAATCCCAAAAAATTAACATTCAACCCACAAAAAAGCATCCGTAGTAAAGGTCCCCTTAAGAGAATACCGAAAATTTGATTGCATCAGCGTCCTCAGATTTTAATTCCGAGCACCGGTTCAAAAGATAGAAATAACCACATGTACGTTTACTGAATGTTCCTGAACAAATCTTCAGAAATTGATTTCGGGCACACTGGGCCTCTGAATCAATTGCCGTCAGAAACCATAGACTTGTAAAATTCCAAAGTACTTATGAAAAAATTTTCATTGAAATTTATGGGTCTTTACATTACTCCCACGTCAGGGATTTACATCCCCATAAATCTACAACACACACTAGGGAAACAATTGGGGGTACCGAGCTTGTATATGAGCCTCCTGCTCCCAATTGCTCTCCTGGAGGTACATGTGCTGCCAGTGAATGCACACTAGAGGAATCGACCGTCCAAGTAGGACCCGCTCATGTCGGTCCTCGATCTCCTCCAGGACCTCTGTGAATGTGGCCCTGTCATCGATATCCAGCTCCCTATGTTCGATGATGTGGGATGGTTCGTGCACGTATCTCCTCAACTGAGATATGTGCAAGACATCATGCACCCAATGCAACTGTGGTGGTAGGGCCAGGCGGTATGCCTCCTCTCCTACTCTACTATGGACCTGAAAAGGTTCGATGAAATATAGAGATAACATTCCTCCCCAACCAAATATCTGTAGACCTCGTCAAGGTGAGACCCATAGGATGAAGTGGTCGTCATCCTCGAACTCCAGTTTTCTCCATCTCTTATCAACATGGGACTTCGGTCTGCTCTGTGCAATCTTCATCTACTCCTGGATGATCTTCACATTCTCCGTTGTATACTGAACCATCTATGGTCCTACAAGTACTAACTCCCTAGGGTCAGTCCAGTACAGAGGTGATCAGCAAGGTCGGTCGTACAACGCCTAATATGGTGCCATCCCGATGGTAGTGTGGTAGCAGTTGTTGTACGCAAACTCTAAAAATGGTAAATGATCCTTCCAGCTGCGACCAAAGTCAAGGACACATGCACAGAGCATGTCCTCAAGAGTCTAAATGGTTCTCTCTATCTGGTCATCTGTCTGAGGATGGAAGGTGATGCTCAGACTTAGCTGTGTCCCAAAAGCCAACTTTAACCCCTTCCATAGCCGGAAAGTGAAATGAGCATCACGATTGTAAATTGTAGACGATTGAACACCATGAAGTAGTATGATCTTCTTTTTGTTGAGGCATTCTAGGCTCTCTACTGATCCCTACTCTCTGATTGGTAGGATTTGGGCCGACTTGGTGAGTTAGTCTACGATGACCCATATAGAGTCGTGTCCTCTAGATGAACGTGGATTCCCCATCACGAAATCCATGGATATCCCACCCCACCTACACTATGGGACCTCTAAGGACTATACCAATCCTGCTGGTTCCTGGTGCTCTACCGTCACCTGTTTACAATTGAGGCATCATGAAACAAACTATGCTACTACCTTCTTCATAACCAGCCACTAGTGATATCATCTGAGGTCAGGATACATCTTCGCCATTCCTGGATGTACCGCTAGAGGGCAAGTGTGGAACTCTCTCAGTACCTCCTCCTGTAGTTAGACTGGTACCATGGTACGTCTCCTGAAAAGAATGACATGCTCCCCTCTTCATAAAATCCATCAGGTTCCTGTCCTGTGAATATATGAACACGTCGCGTATCACAGTAAACATCCCCATACTGAGCCTCCCTGAATCGCGAAAAAAGTGGAAGAGTGACTATGAGAGACTGAAGAATGGATACTCCATCAATATCCACAAAGGATATATTCAATGTAGCTAGCTACTCTATCACCTCTCCTAGCAGTTGAATGCCCGATCTCCTACTGAGAGAATTAGCTACAACGTTTCCCTTCCCATGAATATAGACTATCTCAAATTTATAGTCCTTGAAGATATCGAACTATAGCTGCTATCTCAGGTTCAGGTCCATCTGCGAGAAGATTTACCTGAGACTCTGGTGGTCAGAATAGAATGTAATGTGCTCGCCAATCAAGTAGTGCTGCCGTATCTTAAAGGTGAAGACCACTGATGCTAACTCTAGGTCATGGGTAGCGTAGTTCTGCTCATGCTGCCTCAACCACCATGAATCGTACATGATCACCACTCATTCCTGTATCAGGACGCACCCGAGTCAGGTCCCTGATGCATCGCAGTAAACTACATACCCAACACCCTCCTCTGGTAGCCTCAAGATAGCTGCGCTGGTCAATCCCTGCCTTAGCTCCTGAATGTTCTACTAGAATCTATCTAACCACATGAACGGTTTCCCCTTCTTCCTCAAGGATAAAATTTGTGCTGCGAATCTGGAGAAGTTTGGCACAAGTCATCGATAGTATCCTTCCATACCTAGGGAATTCTGCCCCTCCGACACGCTCCTGGGTGGCTCCGAAGAATGTATTAACTCGATCTTCGATGGATCAACTACAACTCCAGCCTCCAAGATGACGTGTTGCAAGAACTGAACCTCTCGAATCCAAAATATGCACTATTAGAGCTTACTATAAATCCGGTGCTCTCAGAGTGTATCTAGTACTACCCGCAAGTTGTAGGCATGCTCCTCCTCAGCGGTCAAGTAAATCAATATGTCTTCGATGAAAGCTATGGAAAATCGATCGAGGTAAGGGTATAATATTCTATTCATGAGACTGATGAACACCACTGGATCATTGGTTATGCCGAAGGGAAAAACCAAGAACTCGTAGTGGCCATACCAATACCTGAAGGCAGTCTTCTGCACATCCTCATCATGAACACTATGATGGTGATAGCCTGACATGAGGTCTATCTTTGAGAACCAACTTGCTCCCTTGAGATGATTAAAGAGGTCACCATTCTCAAAAGTGGGTACTTTTTCTTCACGGTCACTTGATTCAGGCGACAGTAGTCGACACACAGTCATAAGCTCTCATCAGTCTTCTTGGAGAACAAAATCAGAGAAGCCCAGGGTGAAACACTCGGTCGGATGAATCCCTTCCCCTGTAAGTCCTCATGTTGTGCTCGCAGATCACAAAGCTCAGTAGGAGCCATTTGATTTGCTGGAGTAGATATCATTGTTTTCCTGAGGTATAGGTCTATGTAGAAGTCTACCTCTCTGCGAGGAGGTAGTCCTTGAACTTCATCAGGAAAAACATCGACAAACTAGTCCACCACAATAGGAAAACTCGGACTCCGCACATCAACTACTCCAAGGATGAGACTAGCCAACTGAAGTGTGATCGGCTGCCCTATCCTCTACGTAAGTTTATCCTGTGCTGCAAAGGCTCCATTCTCACCATTGAAGGTGAACCTGCTACCATCTGTATGGACGCACCACACTTTGTGGCTAATGAAGTCGATCTGAGCATGGACTGTTGAGAATCAGTCAATACCCAAGATGACTTCGTAAGGCCTCGACGCCGCTACAAGATGATCCCAGCCAAAGTTCTCACCACCAAGAGTAATCTCACACTACTGGCACTAGTGTGTATTCATCAAGTCTTCTCCCATAGATGTTTCTAGCCATAAGAATCGAGCCAACAACTTTGAAAGAATCTCCAAGCTCCGAATAAGGGAAGCGGAATTATATTAATGACTCTAACATGTGTATATATGTACAACAACATGGGTGGAGTAGACACAAATAGTACCTCGAGTCATCTCAGGTGTGCCATGGTCTTAGGCGTCGACTGCCTGGAACTGAGCCTGCCCCTGTCTACCAGCTCCCTGTGGTCAGGGTGGTCCACCTGGTGGTGGTAGTGGTAGAGCCTCAAAACATCGTCCACCACCCACTACTCAGCCAGCTCCTCTTGTTCGTCCTCCCACTCCCGACAGACCAACATGGCTGATCCTATGTCTCTTCCAGGGAGGTCCCTCTACTGTCTAATGTGTGTCCGCAAGGTGGGTTGTGTAGTCCCAAGCCAAGTGACACTACTCGCCACATGCATAGCACTTCTTTCTCCTTGTATAGCTGGCTCTGATCTATGTGCCCCACACAACCATAAATGTATCCTGAGGTTGCCCACCGGATGTCCTGGTCACCTTGGACATCTGCGACATTAGTCTATTGTTGGCTGTAGAAGAATCTACTACCCATCTCCCTGTGGTGGGTCTCGCTACAGGAGACCGCTCAACAAAAAGGCTCTCCACTAGAAGGGCTCGCTCCAGTACCCCTTCTGTGTTGGAATGCTGAGGGGAATCATCGAAGCCATGATCTCATGCCTCAGTCCCTACTCAAAGGTCCAGGCCCTAAAGAATGGGTCTTGTACCATATCCGTGGAGTAGCGTGAGAGGTCAGTGAACCTCGTAGAGTATTGAGCTACTGTCATACTGCCCTCATGCAGATGAAGTAACTCATGAATTCGCACCGCATGAAGGGTGGCTGGAACAAACTTTGAGAGGAAGAGACTCTCAAAGTTCGTCTAGAGAAAAGATGCCCCATCATGCACCTGGAGAATCAGGATCCACCATCTGCATACCACTGCATGTAGGAGACTCACGGAAAGGATCACTATAGGGTCGGCTGGTGTCCATACCAATCTAAAAACCCTGACAACAACCTCCAGCCAATCCTCAGCTGCCTGTGGCTCCGTCTCTCCGTGGAACCTGGGCGGCCTCTATCGCTGAAAATCGTGCAACGAACTAAGGTAGTGTGCACTCTATGCTGTTGGGGCTGGTGTTATCGGTGGACCAGTGGGTATTGGTACCGTTGGTGCCTCCATTGTGATGGGGCCTAGCACTGAGTCCTCTTTTCTCTGTTGGAAACCATCTCGTATGTAACATGGTACCCTAGCTGGCTGCATTCATGGGGCCATCCTGAAAAGAAACAGGTATGCCATGGTTCAAACAGTGTACGTGGTGAGCTGACGAAAAGTTATCTCAAAGAAAAATTTTCAAAGGAAACACACATCCAATCTGTGTTTTCATGCATTGAGTAGGAAATCAGAGGTCAGGGTCCTAGTTTATGTATATGTCATCCACTGCCCCAACACTGGACTCCCTAGACTAAAAACCACACTCAATACTTTTAATACTATTGCTTCACAGAAAATAATGACCAGAGTCCTGAGTCATGTGGTAGAACCGCCTTCCATAGGCCAGGGCTGGTGACTAGCACCAAAGGAGTAAATCTCGTTAAAAGGGAAGGAATTTCTTTTATAAAATTAATCAACACAACATAGAATGCAATATAATTATGCACTAAGTAATACGTAATAAAAAAGTAAGTGCTGAAGGGAACGAGGTTGGAAATACATGACCAACAGTATGTACAGTACAACTGAAAAGCTAGTACAACTTCAGTAATGTAAAACAGCAACCACAGAGTCGTCCTGTGGGAATCCCACATGATTGGTGTGTACGGATGGCCTCCTCATCAACTCAGGTCCGACCGTCCACTCTGTATACGTCTCGTTAAGTGGTCCACCTCTGGGAACCGTTCATCTCTACAAGTCTCTACCTCGATCACTGTTGTCCATCGTCTGAATCCAACACAATGTAGAATGGGCATAGCCCGTGCAGGGTTGAGTATAATGATACTCAGTAGGGACCCCAAGACCTGCAAGGTCACACAATAGAGACTATGGATAAACAAGAAGTATGATACAAAACACAGTGCATCAACCAACTCTACATAGGTATATGTCCATACATATACCTATGTTATCAATCACAGTTCGTCTCCAACTCTCGAGCCCAAGAACAACCAAGTCCCCACAAGAACGAAAGTCAATAACATAGATGATAATGATTGATAGTCAAGACTCAGCTCACACATGTATTTATCATTAGTATTGCGATAGAGATGATCAGATGAACTCACATATTCATCTAAGTTGCCGGGCCTAGATAGGATACTAGGACAGCTAAGCTGTCGGACTAACCTAGGATACAAGACTAGCTACTCTATCTGACCCACTCAGGATACAAGTACAATGGTGAAACAGTCAGACCCACGCAGGATACAAGTACAATACTCATCGTTGTTGAACACATGGAGGATTCAGAACAGTTTTTATCATCATCAAACCCACGTAGGATTCCTTTACGGTAGCCACCGTCATCGAACCCAAGGAGGATTCCAGTACAGTAGTCATCGTAGTCACAGCCTGCTTTAGGGTTCCTGCACACAACACGCTCTATTCAGGGAGGGTCCGCTTCTCAAGACAAGGCGTCGATACATCAACTATCATTATTTATAGAGTTGATGTATCTTGAAGATCCATCTCGTCAAAAGGAACCCAACGCGACAGACGACTCGTCAATCAGACGCTTAGTCTGAGAGATATTGGCTTTTCCGTTCTAGGGGCCCGGTTGAAATTACGCTCGTTCCAAACCAGACCATTTTCCAAAGTCATACAAATCTCACTTAGAGTATCGTAAAAGGAATTCTTCAACCTAAGGGTCCCAGTGTGGTAGACGGCCTATCGATCAGACATGCGGTCTTAATGTTATTCTCGTTTAACTGAAAACGGGCCCGACCCATCAAGCCCATTGGGCTGGTGGGTCGATTCGACTAGGATTTGGAGGGTCCAACCCGGCTGGTGTCGGACGGGCCCGATGTAGCGCGCGGCCTGAACAGGTGGGGCATGGCCCGGCCTGGCCGGTCGGGGCTCGGCCCAGGCGGCCGAGCGATGCAGGGTGGGTGGGGGGGGACAGGTTTCCCGAACCGGCGGCGCCATGCAGCGCCCCCCTCCTGTCCGCCCAGCCAGTCTTCCCGGCAAGAGCGGCCCGCATGGGTGGGCCCCGGTCCTCCTACGTGGCGCCTGCGGGTGCTGCTGCCTTCCTCAACCCTGTCGGTTGACGAGCCGGATGGTTCTCCTGCCAAAGCGGCCCGCGGAGCACGAGCCGTGGTTCTCCGCAGCGAGGTTCTCCTTTTGGCGTCGCGGTCTCCCTTCGGCCATGCCGACTTTAGCCGACCGGTTCTTCGTTTGTCGAGCCGCCTACGGATGCAGGCTGTAGTTCCTCTCCACGTGGCCGACATAAGGCCGCCACTTCCTCTAGTTGCTGCCACCTCTTCTGTCACCACCTCCATCGAAATAAAACAAGGAGTAATCGGAAGGTTGTGGGGTCATGTTCGTTCGGTCCGCGCCTTCCGCGTTAGCTGGTATCATACAACCAAAGATAAAACATGGTTTCAATGGAAAACAAATAAAAAATTTATACAATTAAAATTGAAACCTACCCCTACCTTGATTTCATGTGCGGATCACGTCAATGAGTCGCGGAAGACAAGCATCACGAAGGTCAGGCATTTTGGAAAAAGGACGTTGATTCCATTGACGTCGGAGTGCACCCGATGATGAAGCGTCATTGGTGACCTCACATTCATCATCGGAGATATTCTTCGTCGAGAGAAGAATAGTGTTCTTCTATTTCTCCAGAGCCTTCCCAATGTTCTCCCAACACAAAGTGTGCAATATGAAAACAATAGCTAAGTATATTATTTTTTTCACACATGAATTCAAAAATCTAACACTTTAATTAATTAATTGAAGAGTTCAATTCATTAATTAAAAAGTTTTGGAAAAAATTAATTGGGGTGAGGGAGGTGAAGAGATCACATTAATTAAGGGGGGAGTTGTCAAATTAATTAAGGGGGGTGTTAATGGGGAGTTAAGTGAAGTTGAACGGTTAGGGGTTCGTTTGGGCCCCACCTCACATTTTCCACTCATGGGAGGTTATGTGGGTGTAGGTACCACCATTAACGTACACTTGTATTATATAACTACCAAATATATATAAAATTGTGTATAATAATTTTATTTAATTTATTCTAAATCCCCTAAAATTAACTTTCAACCCACATAAAACAAAACTGTGGTAAAGGTCCCCCTAAGTGAATACCGGCGCTACGAGTTCATCGGTGTCCTTAGATTTCAATTCCGAGCACAGGTTCAAAATATAGAAAAACATGCACATATGTTTACTAAATCTACCTTGAAAAACATCATAAATTGATTCTGTGCACAGCAGGCCTTGGAATCACGTTCCCTCAGAAACCACAGACTCGTAAAATTCCTAAGTATTTATGAAAAAAATTACCTTGTAATTTCTGGGTCTTTAAAATTTCGTGTAAGGAAGACAACCAATATAATCCAATTATTTATAGAGAAATATAACAAAAATGTATCTGGGGGTTAGAGGGCATACCATAATTTATAGATGCATAATAAAAAAATTCTATATTTAGGGATAGTTTTGAAATAGGATTATTGTGTTTTATGGGATATTGGTTGAGAAATATACATATATATTTGAGTTTAAAACTAGATATCTAGTAGGGAGATTTAATTTATTATGTAAAATATTATTATTTTGTTATAATTTATAATAAATTCTGAATGATTGAATATTTTTTAGATTATTTTCATAATGATTATTAAAATTTTACGTGTTTAAAATATGATAACATACATTGTCTGGGTTTGAAATATTGTTGTCAAAAGGTTAAGATAATTAATGCTGATTTTTCATATTAATATTTTAATAATTTATTCTCACATCAATGTGTTTTTTCATTATTTGGATTGTATCAATATAAATAAAAAGTTTGTTTTGAATGGTGATTCTATTTATTCTCATAATAAATATAGATTTCAAAAAACTCATATTTGTAAAAATGTTTTAGAATATCTATATATTCCTTTATTAATGAGAAATATGATTTATACATACATACCACATATTGTTAGTATATGATTAAATCACGATTTTTGTATATCGTATACCTATAGTAAGATGTTTTCATTAGTGAAATATAGTTAACATTTTGAGGGAACATGATATATAATATGGTTTGTACGTAACACCTTGATATTTGATAATTTATTTTTTAGTAAATAAATAATATGGTGAATAACCACTTTCACATGAAACACCTATAAAATAAATAATAATTTGTTTTTTAATACTATAAGTAGTAAATATAAACATTATAATTATGGTTTAGTTTTTGGGGTCATAAATATGGGAAAATATTTTATGGGATATAGGTATTAATTGAAATTTCTTAAAAATTTTAATACTAATTAATTTAAAAAATTCAATTTGAATAGAAAATAACCAAGATGGCCATTTTGTTATTAAAAATATATTTCATACTAATATTTATATTTATTTTCTATTAATAACATATTTATATTAATTTATTTATTAACTTATAACAAAATATGAATAATAAATTATATTAATGATGAAATCATTTTCCATTACCAAATGTAATTATATTTAATTTTTCAATATTAATTATTTATGTTAAAATATTTGAATTTTAATTTTTAAAAAACGTATATCACAATTGGAGTTATAATTTCATTATTTACAGAAAATGAATTTTTGGGATTTTTTATGTGGATTTATTAGTAACTCAATATAATAATATTCTGTTTTAGCAAACACAATTACATTTAACTCTTCAATTGGATATATAAATTGAACAAATTATAATATGTTTTTACAATTAATATTTTTTTTCACATAAAATTTATTTATTTATAATATTAAGTTTAATTTATAATTATATAATTACCTTTTTCCATCATAAGTAATAGTTTTCATTAAAAATTATTTTTATACATTTTACAATAACTATATTTTTGAATAAATTCAACACATTTCAAAATCTTTTATTATTAAATGTTTAAAAAATATATAATCTTAATATAAAAAATTGTTTATAAAGATAGTTTTTATCTCTTTCATTAATTATTATTACCAATTTCAAAAAATAATTTACACATGTTTAATGAAATAATGGCTTAATATTTAACTAAAGAGGGAATATAATGTTTTCTTAACACATTTTAACCAAATGTCTCTAAGAGATATTTATCATCACAAATTCGTCTCATTTATGTAATATTTTACATTAGATCAACATTACATATAAATAGGTTATTCATTTCACATTATGTAACAAGTAATTTCAAAAATAACACATTTACCTATTATAAAACCATCTCACATAATCCCACCTTCTCCCAAAATCTATATTAGAATTATTCTAGAATAAATACTAATTTTACATAGTTTATTATCCTCATAATCGTTTTTTTATCCTCTAGTCCCATGATTTTCTTCCAAAATCCATTATTTCCATGATGCCCTTCATGATAAGGTTAAGATTCTCTATATGGGTAGTAGTCCCTTGTAAACAATATCTATTATCCTAAAAGAAATTTTCCAAAAAATTTGTATATATACATCCTTATTATTTATATAGTAAAATATAAAACTACTAGTTGTTCCGTTATTATCATACGTTCCCCCTTAAAAATGAGAGTGAAATATTCTAGTGTATGTGTTGATTTCCTCTAAAAAAAAAAGAAAAATATGTAAATTATCACAATTACACTACATAGAGGGTTCTAAATGATTATTTATTTAGTAACTTATTTATTTAAAATATTTTTTTGATAAATAAAATATAATAAATTTTCTACTTATCTCCAACTAGATAGAAAATGAAAATACCCTTCATATGTACTTGGATATTGTTTCATCCATTGGACGAAATACTAACTTTTTTAAAAACAACCAGTTTTAATGGTTCTAAGAACATATTCATAGAATGAAAAGGATTTTTATGACAAGATTGAGGTTATTAAAATTTATTATTCATAGATTGATCATAATTAATGTAACATCATGTATATATCGAAATAACAAAAATAAGCTCATCTCAAATTGTTTTCCATATTATTCATGACTATTACTCTCAGTGAATGATATTTAGATATTATGAATCAATATATAAAATCTATTAAAGTACCTTATATAGTATGGGAATGATGAAAATGGTTTCAATGAGTTTTAATTTACATGAACAATTTATAGAATTCAAATAATAATCAAAATCTGTAGTACATAGTCATTAAAATATATATAACAGAATATTAATGATCTATAAAAGTATTATGTTAAATGTGATGGAAAATTAATAAATTATTATAACATTTTGGAATGTTTTATTAATATATTTACGTACTTATTATGTTGTTGGACATTAATGAAACAAATATTTAATGTATGTGTTTCTTGTATAAAATTAATTTCTTTAAATCTTGTTTTCTTATACACCAAATTAAATTAATATGGGGTGTATAATATATATTTTTATTATTATATCATGATTCTATATTATATTCATTATGTTTGTAGTTCTATTTTATGGTTTATCATTCAATATATTTTTATTAAAATGTGTTAAAAACAATAATGGTTTTTAATCCCAAATTTTTTACAATGAATACTTATTCTATTTTAATATATTATTTATATTAGTGTGATGAATACACTTCCCTAAATATTAATTTTATAATTGATTTCATTAAATTTAATTGTATCAAAAAATTACCTGATTTTAATCTTTTTAATGAATTATTATAAAAAAATTACATATGTTCTAGGGTTTCTCATCTAAATGATCATTCTATGAGTCATATTCCATTTTCGAAACCTATATTAATTTTTATGGATTATATACAACATATATGGAGTAATATATTATTATATCCATATATTAATTTTATTTAATTCCATATATCAATTTATCACATTTAGGATCATTATATTTTGATGTTACAAAATATATTAGTGTTATTTTTTTCATTATAAGCATTGATCTTTATAAAGCCACCTATTTATGATTTAAAATCTTTTTTCAAGTTAATTCAATTCTTGAATATTTTTAGTTGAAAATGAAACATTATTTATTTTTTAATAGTAAAATTATGATATTAAAAGTAAATATATATTTTAAGAGGAATTTAAATTAATTGTTTTAATAAATATTTATACAATGTTTCTATTTCTCCTCAATGAATGTTTTCTAAATCATTTTAGTTTTATAACATTTTCATGAAAAAATAATTGTATTGAATACTATTTTTTAAAACATATTTTATCCCATTATACGTAATTAAAATATTTAATTTTCCATATTCCATCATATATTTCAAAAAATGTATATTTTTTCACGTTTTCAAAATAATTCAGCCAATAATGTTAAAATATTGATTTTCATCCATATCAATAAATTTTAATATATCTCTTGGTTCATTTGGAGTATTATATAATGAATATATCAAAATTATTTTTATAGTGGGGTTTTGTCCATGTTAATCCAATTATTGAGAGAGGAATTTTTTTATATACTCTATTTTTATTATTCAAATATGGAAGATTAATTATTACTATGAAAATATATTTATGAATTTCATTGTATTTCCATTCGTTATTATGTGGAATGAAATGGAAAAATTATTTAATGAGTGAGGAATATTATTATAAATATTATCCATCCATCGGAAAATCTAATGATCCAATCTAGTGTGTGTATTAGGTGTATACCAACCCATTTAATTAAGTTTACTTAGATGGAGGCCATAATTGAAATATTTATTATTTTTTGAAGAATGAAATGTTTCATAATGAATTCAGTTATTATTATCCATGTGTTTTTTCATATTATTACTCATGTATATATTTCTATCTCATGTTTTTAGGTATAGGTCATTGTTTGAATATTATTTATTGCATATATATTATTCATTCTAGGTTTATTTGATTATATCTCTAAATTAATGTTTTCCCAAATTGAGCATCGATGATCACCCATCAAAAGATTCAATTACCCAAGAATATGATGTAAAGAATAATACCTAATTTTTCTATATGTGTACCATTCGGGGAAATGTTTTTGGAAGATCTTGGAGAGTTATTATTGTATCAGGATGTCATTATGTAATAGGGATAATGAACTTTACATGGGAAACATATTTGGTTTTTTATAACTTTTTTCCAAGGATTAAAAATTTCTATTCCTAAATGGACCTTAGTATATAACTAAAATGATATTTATTGTTGATATTATAATAATATATCTGTCAAATTTACTATTTATTTAATTCATTTCATTCAAAAGAGTATGGATATTCTCAAAAATCATAGTGTGTGTGGGATTGTGGAGTCACAAATATAGTAATTATATATCTATTTGTTAGAAATATGGATATGTGGTCATATTATAAACTAATTCGCTAATTTAAAAATAAATTGGTGTAATATTTAGTAATAAGTTATATGATATATAATTAATAGAGAATATAATATTTCTAAAAAATTTAAAAATACCAAATAAATATTTTAAAATGAAAATATTTAATTAATTTATTTATATATTATAATTATTTTTTTAAAATAATTATTATTTGTGTAATGTTTTATATCAAGGTAGTCAAAATAAATGTGTGCTTCCTAGGCTCCTTTACCATAGTGTTGCCTTGGAGATATTCTAGAGTGATTTGACAGCTAAAATATGAATATATGGAGATGACAGCGTTTGTAAATATGTTTCACATATTTTATTAATTGTCAATGTATTGTTAAGGATTGATCATAGGGATCTTTTTGAAATTTATTTCATTGGGATTAAAGTGTATGAGGATACATGTTTTGTTGATATTTAAGACACGATATGAATAGATAATATGTAAGGGTTTCATGACATTTAAATGAACTATGAAATATGGATTATAAATAGAAGAACAATCCCCCACTCCAATTCAATGATATAATATCGCATTAATCATTTGTGATTGCAATGTTTGGTATTTATTCCCTTGATACCATCATAGATCAATATTGATCCAGGTTTTTTGACTTTTTCATTTTTTGTAGGTGGCCCCATATATATCTCGTATTTTCAAATTTTATATTTATATTTAATAGAATATAATAAGCATTTTTCTAATATATTATTGATTGGTTTTCTTTTAGTGGTGTTGAAACATGTTATCCAAGGATGGATGCATCTTCTTGGGGAATTGGTGAAAATTATCTGCAATGTTGTGTTGTTCCCATGGGATGAATATTGACTACATCGAGGTAGTGACGTCATTTATCCTCTTATATTATTAATGTAAAATAATAATTTGATCATCTATTATACATTTAGAATAAATTCAAATAACCAAAGAAAATTGAATAAAATTAATGAATTTGGTAAAGATCTCATGTTAACACTGTTGTTTCGTTGTACAATGAAAATTGTTTTCATCAGGATTTATTAAATCTCATTATATATATACTATTGATTGTTATCATGTTTTTATTAATGTAAAATAATGTTGAAATTTTGTAAAGTGGTTAAAAATATAAATACATGATAATTATATACCATATAAATAATTAAATAAGATTCATGTTTGTAATCTAGTGTTTATTGTAATCTTATGATAATCAAATTGATTCAAGCATGCATGTTTAATATTATAGTTTTCATGCATTCCATTATTTGAAAATAAAAAGAATCTCAATAATGTTTATTATTTTTGATAACAACTTAATTTAATTCATGTTAATAAATTATAATTTCACCTAGATATTTGAAACACTAATTTAATATTGTAATCATGGTTAAATATATCAATGTAGCCTGAGTTTCACACTTCATGAGAAGGTCGAGCACCTTGTGTTAGAGATATGAAAAATAATTTATATGTTATTGAAAAATTCATTGATTGAGGAACCAAATTCCTTATATTTCATAACTGTTTGACTCCTATAACATTATTGTTCTACTCATAATATGATCCTTTTGATCTGAGCCAGCTAGAAATGATCCTGAAATAGATGAAGTGATTCGGGGAGGATATGACTACATATGATGTGAGCCTTGGATAAATGTGCATGGGATGAAAATAATGATATGTGGGCAGGGGTTCTTGGGTGACTTAGCAACAGTTGGACAATATGATGGTGAGATGCATCAGAGGATTCTTGTGGGTGCTGGTTATGGAACCTGAGATGATGGAATGGGTTGATGTTAGGATTATGTAGTGATGTGATCTTGAAATATGATATTATCAATTATGAGTTTCATTAATGTCCAATTTTTAGTTTTTTTGGTTTTATATTCCATCCATACCCCACTAGTAGAGGCCGATGGATGTGACAGTTTTTGTGTTTCCTCAAGGTGGTATTATTAGGATGGGTATCCTAGAATACATAGACGTGGAATTGTTATAATACATAATAAACAAACAATTCATGACACATTGGTTTGGTTGAATCATTAATTCATATTATATATTAATCTTGATAAAACATGTACTCAATTGGGATTATTCATCAAGTGTGTGAACATTACTCTAATGGTTAAGGTTGTGTAATTTGGATTTATGTTAATGGTTAATTAATTTCTAATGAATTAATGAATATATGTGAAAATAATAGTAGAAAATAAGTAATAAATTTATATCTTTAAATGCATCATTTGTTATAAGATATTGTGCCTTTATAGTTTTAGTTGTGTGTCCAGGTGATGTTAGCTATAGATGATTATTGACTATTTTAATCCCATAGTGTTGTTGTGAGACATATTATATCAAGTTTATTACATTATTTCAAACAATTCACCACCCAATTCAATTAGGGTGATAGAAAAAAATCATATATTTGGAGGATGTTTTCCCCAAAATCCTAGAGGGAGGATGGATGGATGACTACCCCTTCTATCCCAACTATCGTATCACAGAACTTACCTACTCCTGTATGCATTGAGTTTAGTTCTTACATATTATTGTGTTGTAGAATGTTATGTATTTTGTTTATTTCACACCCAAATATTACTAGATATAGTATATAAAGGAATATTATAGTTATGACATTTATATAATATAATGGATGTATGTAAATACTTATTGTATGGTATGTGAATGTTATAGGTATAATATCTAATGGGAAATAAATGTCATATTCGTTGTAGTTTCTCAAAGAAACTACATGATTAATAAATATGGTGGTGTTATTATTTTATGCACAAGGGTATTTTCTTGATTCTTTACCATGGTTTTTTTGTGCTAGCCTATTTTGGAGAGAGATGGCTCAGGACATACAATATTGGGTAAGAGAGAAAAAATATTGGAGAATAGATATCAATTCACACATTATATTTCATTATAATATTATATTAACTACAACATGTGATATATGGAGAGAGTTATCCATGAGAATGCATGTAACATAGAGTTTCATATTACATAATGAACTAATTCCCTTATAGTTCATTATTCATTATCATGATTTCATTATATTTTTCATGACTGGATCAAGGGTCGATTCTATTGGGTATGTTTTTATTCTCAATATATATATATATATATATATATTATATTTTTTTCAGGTTAGTTGGGGAAAGTTGGAGATTCAGTAGTATATTTATATGTTATGTGTTTTCATAAGATTTTGGGGATTCGTGGACTCTTCCACATTTAACTTTTTGGTATTTTTAGTTTTCCTTTAATGTTATTATAGTAAAATATTGAATAGCATGTTTACATATAGAATTTATTTTATATATATTTTGGAGTAGGAATTATTTTTTTCATTATTTTCACTCCATTGTCCATGTTATTATTGAGGGTAATGTCTCCCATATGCATGTTTATAATACCCTTGATTCGAGTTTCAAACTCAATGTCCTCTAGATGTGGGACTACATAATTAACTATATCAATTACCTCATTTGGTGTCTTTTTCAAAAGGGGGTAGTTATAGGGTTGTTTTAAATGACCATTTATAATGGATAGTAAGACCATTGGAGTAAGTAAATTGGATGGATGAATGGGTTTGAATGGAAATAATGTTAGATAAGTATAGTAATTGATATAAACAATAGAGACCAACTAAGAAATAGGTATTTAGCCCCCACCGTGATTTCATTCATAGAAATTTATGTTTATTGAGCCTAATATTTTAAGGGATTCTAGTTGTAGTGTAGAGACCTAAGAAAGGATCATGAATCATAATTCATTGGTCCTCTGTTTTAAATTGGAAGACCTTGAACATGATAAAAATATAACAAGATAATAATAATTTAATTAAAGGTAAATGTGACTTATTTGACATTTAGAATCACTAATTTTATCCCTATATAGAAATTGATCTAGGTCTCCACCTTTTTCATGTTTACACAATATATGTTCATAAAATGTAACAAAATATGACCAAAATGTGGAGGTAGAAGACGATGACACATGGAGGAGGACACTTTGATAGTTTCAACAATAGAGTCTCTAGAAATATAATTGTTCTGTTTAAAATTCAGAAATAGGATACTAGTTAGAGGAGTTTGAAATAGATTTCAGTTAGATTCATGACTATAAAGATGACATGTTTTAAATAAAAATATTGATGAAATGCAGATCATAAAAGTAGTTTTTATTCTTGGTACTCGAGGATCACTGGGCATCAATAGCCTTGTGAGAGATGTTTGTGTAACTATTCTAAGAGGTGATTCTTTCCTTAGCCGTGATGTTATCTATTATTTAGTAGTAACATACCCATAGACATTTGATTCCCATCAAGAGATATTTTTTGGTCCATTTTGGGTACCTTATATAGTATGACTCAAACCTCTTTATAGATGATGGTTCCAGGGAAAGGAATATCAAGGAGGATTTGTGGCCAGTGATATAGTCCACGATCACCCTTTTTATGAAGGTGATATATCATAACACGAAAGAATGATAATATGTCATCAATAGTAAGCTGGAATGAATCAGATCATCATGAGGTAGACTTCATCAATATTCCTTATGAATTAGGGGTGTGGTTGGGGTTCTCAATTATCTTGAAAAAAATGTTTTCGGTCGGCTAGGTGTAGGTCCCATCCATCATCAAGTCATTTTCCATGGGCATGTTGTTCTTTAATCATCTCTAAGTGTTGATACTTGTGTTTTTCATATCTAAGTCCAATTCATTACTATAAATAATTCTAAAATATTCTGGGTTCTTAAAATTCACAAGGGGTTCTGCTTTCTGATTCACTACTATGGAAGATTTATCCATGGCATCAGTGGAAGGGAGTTTTAGATTTGGATAAATTGTTGTTGTATGGGGAAAGAACACTAAATTAGTAAGACAATCATCTTTATCAAATTATTGAGAGTGTCCACTGAGTTGGACCTCAGTAGGTTAGATACAAAAAGGATTAGTTTTTGGTCATCTTCATGCTCTACTATTTCCAATGATGGGTGTTCTATACATTGTATGAATAACCTTTTTATTGATTTCTAAAAGGGTTCATGGTTTCCTGATTGAGAAGATTTAGGTTCATTTATTTCAGCTTATTCTTCTCTTGGCATTGATACAAAAGGATCATTTTCTTCTAGTGCCCTCATAGTTGACTATTAAAGATGGAGCATGAGATTTGTTCTGTGATGTATGTAGAGACTGTGAGTTAGTGTGGGGAAGTTCATCTCATGGGAAGTTCTCCAATGATTTTTCATATATTTATATAACATAATCCTTAGCGTGGATTGACCATATTCTGTCCAGTCCAACATAGATTTATTCTAGAGTTTTTTGTGTGTTTTATGATGCCGATAGAGATCCATCAATATTCATTAGAGAGGGAGTCCATTATATGGTATAGAATAATGTTCCATCTATTACATCATTTATGGTCAATATTATTATAATATCTTAATATTTTCTATTGTTAGTGTTTCCTAGATTTTTGGAAGAGTTATTCACTAATTTTTCATATAATTTGGTGGCATTACCACACTACCAATAAGAGATTGAGTTTATGATTGATCTATCTCCCTGAATATGTCCAATATTTATGATTCCAAATATGATGAAACATATTAGTTGTATAATTTATGAGTACATCACAATGATATTTTATGTCATGGATTCTTTTTTCAATTGATTATTTCACTATGGGGATCACTATTTATTTTACATTGAATGCATATGGGTGTTTCAGTATTTGTATCGATTATCATCACAGAATCTAAGTGATAGTGAGGAATCACTATTGCCTTTCACTAATCGATGATTTAATGAATTATATATGACGATAAAGTACATTCATGAAGAATGGTCTAAAGATCAGATATTATCTAATACATTTGAATGAAGAGCACATACAGAAGACTACATTTGATTTTCATCTATGAATGAAGAGTTTACTATGACTCCAATTGGTGTGAAAATTTCTATATTTGTGTTCATGGTGATGATGAAAAATATGTTTAGAGAGTTCTTGTATAAGAGTGGGGTAGTTCTCATTGATGAAATACATTTGTACATAATGGTTAAGGAGGATCAGGCAGAACAACTTTATTCCTTTTGGGAGTACATTCTGATAAGCAATTTTTTGGTAACTATCATATTGTGACTTTTTGGAATATGAAGTATATTTTTTGGGGAATGATGTGTCCTATAAGAGGGTAGTTATGGATTATTAGATGGAATATGGGGTCATTTCATGGGATTTACTAAAGATAGTGGGAGAGGTTCATAGATTGTTTTGTCTTGTAGGAAATTACAGAAAGTTACTAGAGTATTTATATATGGTTTTGAATCCTCTGGATGCCTTATCAATTATGGAATGTAAATTATTATGGTCTTACAAATGCCAGTCACCTTTTAGATACCTAATTTAGATGATGTTCAACATTGAAGTTAAATGATATTTAAAAAAGGGAGTTAAGTATTTGTTTTTTGGATATGATTCACTTCCTGGATTACATTTCATTTTAATGTAGCAGAAATCAGTTGTTTCAAATATTTCTCTATAGATACATCACAAGTAGCATAGCTATAGAAACTATGATCTTAAATTGGAATAAGTTGAGTTTTATTTGATTTTTGGGTGACATTGCATCATCAGATGTCATTTGTGGGTTTTATTTTCCTTATGGGCCTAAAATTTGACTTCTCCTAATGTTGATTAATCCTACATCAACACCGGTTGATGGAATTCACATATCAATAAAATGATAAAAAAATCATAAACTCAATGAATGGGAAACTTTATGGATGACGTGCTGAGTAAGAAATCTCATTTAGATATATGGTGTGAATATATGGATTCCTAAACTGTAATGTAATAAATATATTCAATTCATATAAATATGACAAATGATGGAGGTATAGGTTTCCATTTACAATTGATAGTGTAGTCATCTTTGGTGAAACATTTGAACTAATTACATTGGGATAATTCTATAGTAGAGTTCTGGAGGGAAATATTTTCTTTTTTTTATTTTTCTGATTATTTTTATGAGGATAGAGAACATTAAATATTTTTATATTTAAGGATTTTCATTCATTTCATGATGTGTGATAGGATATTTTAGAGATCAATACCTCCCATTCAGTAGTACATCCCTATATGTCCATGATTTAAGGAGATGTGAGAGGTCATTTCAATTTTCCATTGATGATGAGTAAAATTTAAGAGATTTCTAATCATTGTATTGACTAAAATTTTTCTGTAGTCTAATCACCGTGTTCCTAATGATATTATCCAGTCATTAGATGTACTCTAGTGTAAGTGGTAGGACATATTAGAAGATTTCATTATTAGTTTACCTTGAGATTAGGGATAATTTGATGATATATGGGTGATAGTGGTTGATATTATGAAATCTACCAAATTTATTTTGATAACAAAGTTATTATCAATGTGTTGTTTGTTGAGGTCGAATATTGAAGTGGTGGTGAGCCACCACAAAGTACTGAGGATGGTCATCTTTTTTCAGGGTCCTCATTTATCCATAAGATTATAGAGAGGTATCCAATATTTATTTATGATTAGTTATTTCTGGGATGTGATTTTCATTGGATTATGGATTGTTAGATAAAATATATTATCAAGAATATTGATTTCATGTTATGCTCTTTTGTCTTTTATTTTTGACTATTGTGGTTGAGGCCCCTGACCATGGTCTAGTTTTCTTACGACAATAATTTACACCCACCATTGGTATTGTTCTATTTGAAGCTATTTTTGGAAAACCATTATGTTATCTATTATGTTGTACATGGGTCATAGACTTAGGAATTATAAAGATAGAAATGGTAACAAATACGGGAGGGATGGTTTTGGTAATTCAAAAGAATATAAATGTATTTTAAGATAACCATAACTCATATGGTGATTATGGTTGTATTGCACATATATCACCATTAATTTAATGTAAATAAATATTTTTATATTTATTCATCTATATAATTTATTTTAATTAATTTGTGGTTGGTTAGTAGGAGATTTGGGATTCCGATGCTTTAATGGAGGTTAATTTTTTGAGTGTGGTTAGTAGAATCCATGAAAGAAATGAAGGAAAATATGTAAGTGAAAATATGAATCAGATGGTAGGTACACGGATGGGGTATGGGTTTTCAAGATATTGTTTTCAATCAAGTGAAATAGAGAAAATTGGAATAGTGTGGCTGATCATGGATCTCACATGGTTTGTATAAACATGAAATCCATCCCAACATTGGTTTTTGGAGGCATAGTATTGAGAAAAATTTTCACATGGGTTTCCGAAATGTGCACCAAAATCATGGATAATTAAAAGGCAGATCTGATAATTTTGTATCTAACTCGGTTTATGTCTATAACCCATTTTTTACTTATATATACACCCCCTACTAATTTTCCTCTCTTTTCAAAGGTTGTGTAGAAAATTCCATTTAATCTATATGTTTTTCATTATAAAATACTAGTTTTCTTGATGTTGAATCCCATAGTAAGTGATTGTCATTGGATGATTCATTACATTCCATCTCATTCACTGTATTGATTTTATATTTCAATCATGTTGATGATATATCTATGTTGATTAATGAAAATCCTGAAGACATATGATTGTTTGATTGTAGGGAACAATGTATAAGGTCGGTTTTTATAGTATCAACCATATATTCTGAAGATGGTTTTTCATTCATTATTTCCAAATATGTTCATGTGGTAGGTGGATTTACTCTCGTCTTCACTTGTAAAAACAATAAAGAATAATTTCAAATTTATTGACTTACATGAAATGAATTAAGATTTTTTCATGAAAAATCATGTTGGGAACACCAATTTTTTTTTTGGTTTTTGGATTTTGATAATTTGTTGTTTGTGGATGGAATAATTGGTTATCGGCTGTTAAATTATTGTTTTAAAAATGGTTTCATGGTTTTAATAAATCAAAAACGTGTATTGATGTTTTTCATCAATAAAATAATTATGATATTGAGCGGTTTTTTATGGATTTGGTTGGCATGGTTTTTGAATTAATTCTTAGGAATGAAATGAATTCGATGGATAATGGTCATATAGTACTACAATAAAAGGGAGGTTTGTGGACTTGAAGATCCACATTAAATGTTAATATGATGATTGAGTGTGTCTTTCTATGAATGGATGGATGAAATGGAATGGGTTATTCTATATGGGATTTTAGAAATGGTTTTAATGAATTATTTAGTTTCCTTCATGGGAAATTGTATGGATTTGTTATAAGTTTTTTTTAAAATGTATTTGTATATATATTGTTATATAAATGTTATAATATTTTATATCCTTGATTCATGAGTCAGGAAGTAATTTGGGGAAATCCTACTAAGTTTTATACTCACTCACTGTTAGGTAACATTGTTATGTTTAAAGATATCATATATAATAAAATATATATTGGAAATGTATCTCTTTTCATTAGTGATGTATCATGATACTTTGGGTGTTTCATTTAGTGTCAAATATTGGTTAATGTTGAAACTTATAGAGTTTATGTGTTTGGATTCATTGATTTATATTGGTTATGACATCGACTTTATACTCAGATATTGGTTTGGTTTTTTTACTTTGTACTCTATTATGGTTTGTTGTTGGTTTGGGTTGTGTACATTGAGTTGTGTTACATTATAAACTTGTATTAAATAGTGTTTTTTATATTATTATCTAGGATATGGTTTATTTATTTTAAAATTGAAAAGGTCCCCTAATTTATTTGAATCCCTTGGCATTTATTGTTCTCCTTTATATTCATGGGGATATCTCCTATGGTCACCTAATATCCCAACTATTTCTCAGGACAAGAACAGAGAAGAGATGTTATAAATGGTCAGGATATTGGTTGGTAAATCATTCATTTTGGTACAACGGGATTTTTTAGTATTGGGTATGGATGTTTATTCTTGTGTATACATTGATTTTGATTGATAGAAAGGATATCAAATCGTCAGAACATGAAATCTAGAGCATAGAAAGCAGTAAATAGCCTCTTTATGTTGATCCTTACAATTCCAGTGAATTGGGTACATATGTATTTACAAAAACATCAAATATTTGTGATCTATTAATCATGGTATTAGTCGATCAGAATTTCTGATATAAATTATTATAAATGGATTCCCACATGGAGTACATATTGGGTATTGAGTAAAGAATAATGATTTGTTTGAAAAGATTATATTTTTTAAAAAGTGATCAAATTGTTTTCAAATGATATATTTTAATTGGCATTGTAATGGTATTTTGAAAATTTTTTGATTTTCAAAAATCATTATAAAATTATAAAACATGGGTAGGAATCAATATAAGGTGAATTATGGAATTCAATGTTTTAATAAAAGCCCTATAATGACTTTTAAATCTGTAATCCAGAAGTTACAGGGGACTGATAATAAATTGAGTTGGTTGTGGTTATTGATATTATAAATGATTAACTGAAAGAAAAAACCAATCAAAAGAGTCTTCGATAAATGTGGTTTCCCATTAGCCAGAGGTGAACCAAAAACTAGTTTATAGAATATAACATGATTTTAAATCTGTGGATAAAAGGAATATAATGTCCTAACCAAGGAATGTGGATCATTATATTTAGTTCTAAGATAAGAATCCACCAATCATTCATTGTAATTTAGAACTAGTGATCATAGATATTCAGTTGAACCAGATGAAAAGAATCATTGATTAAGTGGCCACAATAGTAGATCTAAAAGTGAATTTGTAGATGTACATGCTGGAGGACCTATCTTAATACTTGTGGCATATGCTTGTTTATGAAAAATATGACCGAGGAATTTCATTGGTTTTTATATGATTAAATTTTCAACAAAAATTTATATCATCACTTGTTTAGGACTTCTAGTTTAATAGAATTATTTAGCATAAATAATTAAAATGTCTGAATGATAGAGTACGTTTCTATATTCAATAATTTAGTACATTTTTCACCGGATGTTTTTATATGTGTGTCGATGAATGCTTTCCTTCTTTAATAAAGGATGAGACAATAAATTCACTTCAATTTATCTGTTCAATATAGGACCTACTATAAAGATATGTCCAATAGAGAGATAGTCGAAGAATGATACATATCAGGTATTATGAGTGGAGGAAGAAAGTTGATACATATGGGAATGGTGGGAACTCTAATTCATGGAACATATAAATGATGGAGAAAAATTTCCATGATAATAGTATGACATAGAACCAATCAATTCGATCAGTTGATCTTCCCACTAAAATGAATAATAAATATATATCTTCTCTGTTAATTACTATTAATAACATAATTCATGACTTTATAAAACACCTGGTGCATGAAACAATTACAACTAGAAGTGACATCTTTGGTCCTATTGTCATAGTGATCTATGGTCCGGTGTGCGGGACATGTCACATGTTTCATAGATGTTGTTTAAATTGATGGAAGAAGGGTATATGAATACCTTGCAATATTAGAGACATGGAATCCATGGTGATTTTATGGATTTCAGGTATCCACATCATGGATAATCCCAATATGGAAATAATGTCAAAAAGGGTAGTGATTCAGTAGTTCTAGGGATATTATAACATGATTAGGTATTATCTATATGGATCATCAATGGTGATAATTATGATTCATTTGAATTATACACTTATTCAATATTTCATCCATATTTTTGCATCACATTCAATAATTTTCTCTTATTATGTTGGTAATATTTGTTTTCATGTTGATATAAATCATTTTATTTTGAATATTCTAAATATTCATAGTCAAAATAAATGTGGATCCATTATTAAAAAATCATTTTGTAGAAAAATAGATGGACATGAGATGATATGGAATTTATATGTTCTAGTGATAGATTTATATGACATAATCATAGTATGTATTGGTTAACAATGTTCAAATATCACATTTATTGTTACAAAAAAAGGGTTAGTTTTAAAATGTATAATGGGGTTAATAAAATCATTAGAGGAGAGAAGAACAAAAAGGTAGGTACACATGGATTGTTGGAACCATTAGTTGGAACAATCTCATACCAACTAGTATTTTATATTTCAAAATTGGTGGAATTGATCCTGAATAATAGTTTTCTAGCTATTATTGATCAATTTCTTAATGTTTTCCCTTAAAAAATATATGGGTTTCCTCCCAAAAGATACATTGAGTTTATGAAATATATATATTAACATGGACTAATCCAACATCACTGATATCATAATAGATGCAACCAATAGATTTGTATCAATTGAAATCTAAATAGAAGAGATGGAATGAAATGGGTTCAATGGGAATAGTACATCTCATTAGGAAGTGACCATCATGTTTGTCAAAAAAGGATTATTGAAATAAATGTCTCTGTATGGATTTCTATAAGAACAACCCAGTATTGATACTGAATCAGTATCCAAATCCACCTTTTGATGATATTTTCGATCAAATTAGGAGAGAACAGTTGTACTATAAAACTGACATTTGTTTAGGATATCACCAACTTTGGACTTGAAAGGATGATATTCCAAAACCATCAATTAGGGGACGATATGTTCATTATGAGTATGTGGTTATTCCTTTTAGTCTTAATAGTGCACCGAATGTAATTATGTAATTGGTGAATTAGTAATTCATAATAATGTATATTCTATTTTAGTATTGTTTGTGGAAGAAATATTGGTTAATTCAATGATAAGGGATGAACTTGAATAACACTTTTCAACAGTGTTGGGTATTGTGAGAGATCATTTCTTGTAAGAAATTTTATTATGTTGAGTCTTTTAGATTAAATAGGTGGGTTTTTTTGTACATGCAATATAATAATGAGGTGTTTCAATCAATATTGAAAATATAGACGTTGTGATATTCTGGATGCATCTAAATAATGTCTTTGAGAAACATTGGTTCATAATTATTACAACATTTTATTGATGATTTCATCATGATTGTTTCTGACTATAATCACCAATAATGGATTTGACAATGAAAAATGTTCCATTCCAATAGGTTGATGACTTTCATAAGTATTTCTGTTAGCATAATGGTCACCTTAAATCTTAAGTGATCTTGATTTTCCCAAAATATGGACAAGTGAATATGGTGCATTATTATACATTATGATGGGGTTGGGAGGAGTTATCTTTCATGGAGAAAATTTTGTTTCTTATAGTTAATGGTAGTTATGGTATCTAGGAATGAACTACCCAAGAAATGATTTTTCAATAAGATATTGTAGACCATACATTGAATACATTGTTTCATTACAACTTTGGTGATAAAATTACGGTGTTTATGGAACAGAATATATTGAAACACATTTTCTCACAATGTTATTCGAATTGAGTATAAATAAGATTGAATGATCATACAATAAATTTTGACAATTAATTGATGTATATGTTGGATAAATGTGATTCAGTGTAAGGTAGATTAAAATATAATCTATATTGGACGATCGGAAAAGAGGCTTTAGATAAGTGTCAGGTTCTATTGGTGACTCCTGACATGAACATGGATTGTGATGACCATGGTAGTGTTGATGTTTTCCTTCCAGATAATATATTTATTGATTTTGTGGAAATAGTTAAAGTGGAGTAGTCATCTGATTCAGAATGCATGTATTTGTGTTCAAAACTTAATTTATGGGATACCATTTATGAATAGAAGATGGATGTGCATTTAATTTTTCATTTTAGTGGTCATATGTTTGTACCTATATATTTTCAGTAATAACATATTCATGTTTACCACCATTCTATATGGGCTATTAAATATGGAATACTAAGAAATTATAATTTTCTGAAATCCTTGATTTGGTGGTTTGGAATGAAATTATAATCCAATATATTTGTTTCAAGATGCCTCACACGTCCGCATGTCAAGGTATAGATACAAAAACATGAACGCATGTGGCAGTATTCAATGATTTTAGTTTAGAAATGTGAGAATATTGCTATTTATTTGGGAAAAGACTCCCAAAAACTATTCATAATCAAGATTCCATATGGGTTATTGTGGATCAACATAAAGGTTTTTACAATTTTATTCTAATGAGTGAATTTCATATTGTGGAATACATTTCCAAAATCAATTTCATTGAAGTGGTATAGAGGCATTTCATAACAATTTAGATTTATAAGAGAGAGTGGGAGATGTGGTTTATTTCTAATTTTCTTAGATCCTTACATCATGACCTTGGAACATAGTTAATAATTACATAGACATATCATCCTTAGATTTATTGAAAATATGAAATTATGATATGATAAATTGTAAACATGATTATGGATTGTGTAATAGATTTTGGTGGCTCATGGGAGGATCATAAACCCATAGTGGGGATTTTACATAATAATAGTTTTGAAGACTAAATACATACTTATATTTTTGATGAATTAATGGGTGTCCCTATCTTTCCCAGCTTTATTGGGGGGAGGATTTCATAAATCACTAGTTTATCCAAAACTTGTAAAATATTTAATAGAGATGAATCAAATATTTAGTATGAAAATGGTGATGGCTAAGATTCCACAAAAATCCTTTGCGTGTCATCATTGATGTCCTTCTTCATTTGATGTTAGAAATCATGTGTTATTGAGGTTCTATCCATGGATTGGGTATCAACTTTTTTTCGAATCATGGAATTTTACCTCATTAATAAATATTCCCATTTGAGATAAATGGAAGGGTTAGTGATGGAGATTATCATTTTTCTTTTCAACCAATGTTCATTTCACTGAATAATTTTTTTCATCTATCTTAGTTGATGAAATTTCATCCTTATCTTGATCATGTGATTTTATGAGATCAGATAAACATGGTATCAGATTCATCATTGGTTCGTGTGCATATATAGATTATGTATAGGAAATATAATTTCTTTGGGAGAATAAAATCAATTTTGTCATCATTTTCTAGATACATAATCATATTAAGCAACAAACATGGAAATGAAATAAATGAAATTTTCATGTACTGGGATGAAATATTTCAATCCAATTCATTTTTTCTACATTTTTTGAATGGAAAATCCAATGGGGGGGAGAAAGTAGACCCCCCCCCCCCATTTTCTAGTAATTGAACCTTTATTTATGTGTTTTAATTATATAATGTTATTGGGTAACGTTTGGGAAGGGTTTGAGGAGTTTTAGAACGTTTTTGGGGATTTTATGTAGGGTCATAGTTGGAGGATTATCATTAGAAAACATGAAATACCCATAGGAAACCATGTAAGGGAGAACATGATTAACTGAAAAGGATAATAGTTAAAAAATGGGGTTCCAAGTATATGAAGCCACTATGTTGAAACCGTGTAAACTAAACAAGGGGGGATAATCAGGGGAAATGAATGGTTTTTATTTTGATGAAATCCACCCATGGAATGGGTTTTTAGTTATTTGATGGAAAAAGTTTTTCCGAAACAATTTCCTAAACTATGAAGTATTTAAATATATATATATGAAAACTATGGATCAAATTCGATTTATCCCCTCATCCACTGATTTTTTCTCTAATACGGTCCCAACATGTCTTTCACTCCAATGTCTATGTAGAAACATCCTTTTATAAGGAACTATTCTATTTTAAATACATGGTGAATTGGAATCTAGATACCTCGGTAAGTGATAATTCTTATTTTCTTCAATAGATTCCATATTTTCCCCACTCTTGGACTCATAGATATAAATTTTTTTTGTTATCGATATATTTTTACTAATCCCAAATAGGATTATGTGAGATTTTTGGACTAATAGGAAGAATATTTACTGGGGGTTTTGGGGATTCAACTGAGTTAGAAGATGTATTTGTATCGTTATTCATATTTTCATTCGGTTTGAAGGGAGGTGGATTCAATATTTCCCCCTCTTATTAGTATAAAAAGGATTGATTTCAAATTGTTTTAATTTCTTGAAATGAATTGTGATATTATTTTAATAAACTTAATAGAAACCCAATTTAGTGTTCGATTGTTAAATTTTGATAATTTTTGGTTTATGGAAAGTAAAAATAATTAATTATGTTAAAAAATATGATTTTAAAATGGTTTCTATATTAAAATAAATTGAAAAAATTTGTGGAAAAAGTGTTCTCAATTAAATGATTCTGTTATTGAAATGGTTTGGAAATATTTGTGAGTATGGTTTTGGAATTAATGTTTGGAATGGTGTAAATATGAAGGATAATGATAATTGAGTACCACTATTAGTGGGATGGGTTATGGAATTGAGGTTTCCCCATTAATGATAAACCAATTATTGATTGTGTGTGTGTGTGGTTCCATGAAATGGATTAGGTTACTCAAAATATGATTTGAGAAATGTTTCTATGGAATTATTTTATTTTATTCCTTATAAATTGTATATTTTTAAATTGGTTTTGTTTTTTATATTATATGGTTATATTTTTTTCAAATAAAATTTTTTATATAAATGAGAGAATGTGTTATATCAATGGGACGTTAGTAGGTAATTCATTTGAGGAAATAAAATTTTGTTTTATAATAACCCTCTACAAGGGCACTTTTGTGTTTTTTTTGATATCTTATTTCTATATAAAATTAAGGGAAGGTGTATCATTTATTTAGAGATAAATTGTGATACACTGGGAATGTCATGTGGAGTTGGATCATGGATAATGATGGTTAGTATGTAGTTTATGTATTCAGAGTCCTTGAACTTTTTTTTCCAATTTATATATTGATATTAGAATGGTTTATAATATGATACTTTGGTGTGGTGTGATGATGATTTTGGTTTTGCACATTGTGTTTGGTTACATTGTACTCATGCATAATATAGTGGATTGCTGGATATTATTTTCATCATTTTTGTTGTTTTAATTTAAAATTGTTTACTGTACCCCATATTTTTTTATTCCATACACATTAATTTCCATCCATTGGAGATTGGGGGATATCACCTGAAGCCTAGTAATATCCCTATACCTCCCAATAAAACAATGTGGGTGGGATGTAATCCCACTTTATTTTATTGTTGGTGATCATATATTCTTTATGGTTACTCTACTCCATATGTAGAAAAGTTTTTCTCATTAGAGTGAACTATCTCTCAATTTTAATGGGTTGTTCAATGGGTACCATCATGTTGTAGATATAGTGTATCAGATAGTAAATAGCCTATAGTGGATATGGATACACAATTTAAATTATTCCATAGATCCGTTATTATCTTCATAACAACACTCTTCCATTTATTATTGAGACATGAATGATGAAAATGAAACAAGCTTCCAGGAGTGGTAAAGGGAGATATAGCGCCACCAAACAATGTATTTTTGCAGGCATGTTATTCCTTTTGGTCATGTTTTGTGTCGACACGGTGTCTTAGAGGAGTGTACCTGTGATTTTTGTATCCATATGTCCAATCTAAATCTATAGTAGTATTATTTTAAGTTTATTTTAATATTATCTTATTGTGGATGTTGACCTTTATGGATTACGAGATGGTTCCTATTATATCTAGTTTATTCGAGACTGTTGATTCTTAGGTATCTCACTTAAGATTTTTTAGGAAATGTTTTTTTGTTGAATGGTTTTGGTATTGTTCCTCCAATAAAGTTGTTGAGCTCATAATATGGATAGATCCATGAGATTAATTTCAATGGGAGGATGTTCGAAAAACTTCATTTCATTTTTCCTCCATGTTTAGTTTTAGATTTTCATAGATGAGAATGTATTATGATTAATATAATGAAAGCCATAAATTAATGTATTATAAAACATTTATTGTTTCTATAGATTTTGGTTCTTTGAGGTTACATGGGGTGATTCTGGAGGTGTTTCGCTCATAAAATCTAATTGAAGGGAGAATTCAAATTGTGTACTTGCATTTCACAATGTGAAATCATAATTTATGACTTATTAAGGATGGTTAATATGGTACTTCATGATGTTTTTTTGGGGTTAAATTGTTTGTGGTTACACAATTTCTGTTGGGATATGAAACCCAATGATAACAAAATGAATAATGGATACACACAATGTAAATTACTTATCATGCATGAAATATATATACCGAGGACCACAAGATTTATCCAAACCTATGGTCCACCTATTAAATTCTATGCGATAAAAGACAATCACTCATATCTTCTGGGATTCAATCATAATAAACTGATTATTAGGCACCCCCATCATTATTTTATTTAATTTTCACTCAGATCAGACATTTTTACTTGATTTTACACATTCCATGTGATGAATAATTATCTTTATGTTATTAATTAGCTTTTTCCAAAATAAAATCTTGGTTATGTCGTGATATAGTGTCCATAGATGGTTTTAGAATCTTTTGGTTGAGGTGATACAAATTTACAGTGTGGATATGTTCTCAAGTGAATGAAGTTGACACCTTCAATTCAGGGGATTCATTTATTCTCTTGGTTTATTCATATGAAATTATAAATTGTTCATGGTTCAACGCATGGATTTAATTTGAATTAACCAAAAAAAAATTAACTAGATTGAATAATATTGTTCCAATCTCATGTTGATGATAATTTTTCATGGTATCATGATAGTTGTTCCTCATTATTTCTTATATAATAAGATATCTATTCTATCTTTTGATATCATTGTATATACATGGAATATCATGTTGAAATTTGTTAATGAATATTAATCCATAATTAGTTGATAATGAGTTGAAATAAGCCAAAAATCACGAAGAGTTATGTTTGAAATCGAGTCTATCTATAAATTTGATGACACTCATATTGATGCGAGTATTCATTTTTAAATAGATATTTCTCATCGATGCGACTAATGGAATTTATGTTGAATGTGACACATTTTGATTATTGTTGATAAGTAGAATTATTTTCATGGTAAAGAATTTTGATTCTAAATTAGTTTTTCAAATATGAATGTATTCATAAAAGAATGATTATTATAATTGTTTATATAATTTCATATACTGATATAGATTGAGTCCTTAGGTTTCCAGTAGTTGGAACCTATGAAAAATTGAACTCATAATTTAATAATGAAAAAGAAATCATTTTTTGATAAATATAACTAGCAGCGACTATATTTTCCTATTACATTAGAAGGATGAGTGCCATATATTCTTTCCATGATAAATAATTTATGATTTAAGTATACATTACCTATCTGAAATCATGGTTTCTCTATTAGATATTCATTTTTAATTCCAGATACATTTTTTATTTCCTCTATATAAAAGCCTTCTAATATTAGAATAAATGACTTGTCCTTTGATAAATGATGGGATGTGCACTGAGGAGGATCAAATGTGATGTAATACTAGTCTTTTATCCATGGATGGAGATTTTGATATGTTTTTGGAGATCCCCAGATGACATTATAGTTGTTGATGGTTATGATTGAGAGAAACTTCAGCATATAAATGTTGGAGATAAAGATGGATCTATAGATGATGGATTTGTTTTAAGATGGAATTACATGTTGGATTGATGCTGAGAGCTAGGATTAACTCAAATGATTCATTATATTGATGGATGGATTGGTTTATTTATTTATAATGAGTTCATTTTCAACTTCATGAGGTAGTTCGATGTGCATGGTTGAATGTTTCATTTTTGTGGTAGCTTAAGAAAAAATTCGAAGAAAAATTTTAAAGGGAATTATTGAAAAAGTGAATAAATAAATGATTTCTAAACCTCGTGGTTGGATAATTTTTCAAGGACTCTGATTTTATAATCATGATAAATTGTGTACCCTGTTTGGATTATACCTAGAGGTAATGGACTTTAGTCTGATAGTTATTGTAATGTAATGTGTGTTAATGTTAATTTTTAATTACCTATATATTATTTAAATAAAATAAAAAAAGATTAAAAATAAAAAATAATAATTATATTACTTTATATTCATTATTTTCTATATTATATCCAATTTTAGTAGTGGTATCAGGGAATCTGACTAATATTATCTAAAGATAAGCCTAAAAATATGTTAAGATAGAAGTGTTTTTATGAGAAATATTATTTCATGTATATTATTTGTTTTCTTATTCTTCCCCAACCATGTTTGTTAGGGAGACAAAAACCCAATTGAATATGATGGTGTTTTACACAACATCGTGGTTGGTGGATGGATGGATATGTACCCCTTATGGCCCCACTCTCATCTATTGTAAGTTACATGTGGTGGTATGTATGATTGTTATTCCCCGTATTTTTGTATTGAGGGTTGTGATGGAATTTGGTTATTTCACACAGATGTATAATGATATATAATATCCAAATTATTTGTATATTTATGTCTTGTAGATGTTATTATTTCATCAGGTAATAATTAGGTTTGTGGGATGTTATGGATTGAGGTACAATATAGGATGTTTTATACACATCATTCATGTTGTGGGGGATCACAGAAACAAATTGTTTATGGTATATAATTAATTTATATGGGTTTATGTGATTATTTTACACAATATAGGATTATTGAGATGGATTGAAAAGGGATTTGTATGAAGACATCTTTTTGAGAGTGATAGATCAGGATCCACGACAAACAGGAAGAGAAGAAAACAAATAGGGAATCATGAGCGGGGTACCCGTGATGTTTTTTTATTATATTTGACCTTATATTGTATTTCATACCAAGTAAGTTTCTTCCCCCATCATTCTAGGATAAAATTTAATTTTTGGGGGGTTGAATTAATTTATAGGCCCTCGTTGTTCTTCAAAATTCTTTCTTTTTTTCATTAGAGGCTCTACGGAAGATCATATTGAGTATACTGTTATACTCACTCGATCTATATATAAAATATTTTTCATGACAACCAATGAAGGATAGAGATTGGGATGAGTATTTCTAGAAATTTGTTTTGAAGGATGTTGTGTGACTCATCTACACTATTGTAAATACATTTTTGGTAAATACAATATTTCATTCATTTGTTATATTACATTACTAAATTTCATGTTTTCACATGGGATTTCATATATATATTTGAGATGGTGTTGGTTATTTTTTCATGATAATTTCTATCTTAATCATGTTCAAATGTATGAGTATTACACTCATATTAATATTAATTATACCGTAATTTCTTGTTTCGAATGAGGGGCCTACAAGATGCAGGAGTCAGGTTGTCATTATCTCCCTCCCCTAACAATAGTATCATTTTAGGTAGGGGTCCTGATGAAATTATTTTACTAAATTAAAATACATACTACAATTATAATGTAATGAAAAACCTTTGTATTTAAAATGGATAAATTTATATTAAATATTTATTTGGTAAAATTATAAAATATATAAAACTAAGATATTATTAAAATAAATAAATATATTTATTTATTGTTTACCCCAACAAATTAAATTGTCAAATTCGATTAGTGGAATCTAATGTTTTTTGCATTAATAATAAATTCTAAAAACAATTAATTATTTACTAATTGATATTAATAAATATTAAAAACATTTACTGTTTTTAATTTTTTATATAAAGAAATTTTTACATTATATAAACTATTTTAATTTTTAGATAAAATAATATTTATTAAATTTTGAATTAGATTCAAGGTACTTATATTTTTTAATATTATTTTAATAATTAGGATAGACGGTTAAATTAATTTTTTCAAAAAAATATAGTACTACCTATTTAATTGAATTATCACAATAATCGAATATGAGTAAATGATGAGTTAAATAAAGAAAATATCCTAAACCATTACATTTTAATGAGTGGATAAGTGTATGACCAAAATACAATAATCTATTATAATATAATTTTATTCATTAAAACAAAAATAATTTTATATTAGAAACTATATAAATTATGAAATAAATATCTGTAAAAATGATTTAGAACACACACCTATAAAAGGAAACATCCTCTACCCATCTAAAACTATTATTTTCAATAGTTTTATCTTAAATACATTACCAATCAACCTCTAATAATGTATTATTTAGTTTTTTAGCATGTGGTTCAAAAAAAATCCAACGTCCTACATTCTTAAAGAACATATGTGTAGATGTTGAATATTTTTGAAAGGGGAAAAATATAATTCATTGAATTAAGGATTAACTTACAAGGTTTATTTCCTATTGACTGAAATGTGATTTTTATATTATTTTCAAAATCCACTTTTTGGCTAAGCGGTAACCTACACAACAAGAGGGAACCAAACTACGCAAATACAAAATTAAAAGTTCAAATTCAAAAAACACCCACAGGTCGACTAGTGTCTTCACCACTATCTTCATTGCCATCCAGCACCATCGTCGAGTCATATAGATTACATAACGTCCAAAAAAACCCAAAATCCACAAAAAAATTCAAATTTCAAGAAACAGACAAGAAACTCATCGAGCCCTGCACCTTCTGCGAAACAAGGAAACACAACGCCCCAGACATATTCATCAACTCTCGTAGGACGGCGTTCACACCATCATTGTCAGACTCCCCATCGACGCGACACCACACCATCATCAAAAAAGCCACGAACCAGCACTGGATCAATAGAAGGGTCGTCAGATGCCGCAATCAACAGAAACAAGGCAAACAAAGATTGAAATTCTCAAATAACAGAATGAAACTATCTCCCTGAACTATAAAACAGAGAATCAGAAGTCCTTCACCATACAAAAAGGTTATAAAATACTCATGAATTTGTTTTATCAAATTGGATTCAAAAGACTATTAATAATATTAACTATAGATAATATAGTTGTTGGACATTGATCACATGACTCGTACAAATATGAGGATTTAACAAAACCATTAAACATTGAAAAATGAGATGAAACCCTCTCGAGTATACTAAAGCCATATGAAGATCATTTTATAGAGATTATAAAGGAGGAAGCATCCTTGGGATTCTCACTTTACCAATCCCAAGCCGAGCATCATCACATTAATCGTGAATGTAATCTCCTACATGAGAAGATCCAATTATTATAGATTACCACCCAAGCAATGTTATCGATATTCCCCAAGAATTTTTCACAATCACACTCATTACCCATAGGTCTTATGCGGGTGTAATAACTAGTTATGTAATTAGACCATATCACTATGATTATGTGCATTAGTTTTTTATAATGAATATACATTCATTTTATTATTATTAAATTGTAAATGGGTTTCGAAGAATAAATATTATATTTTGTTAATATAAAAATTCAATTAAGTAATAAATTTTGATGAATTAATGGATTTATATTTATATAATATTTTAAAAGTATATAATTACAAAATTATTATTTTTAACATAGAAATCCTCGTACAATTTTTATGAATACAAATGTAATTTTTATTAAAGAATGAAAGATTTGTTAGTAAAAAACCATGATTTTTTGTTAGTTATCAGATTTAATATTAAAAGAAATAATATTCATTTTGGTTAAATTATTTAGATAAAATGAATATTATTTTTTGATTCATGACATCAAAATTATATATGTTTTAATTTTTGATAATTTTCCAAGACTGCTGAATTTTATGTAAAAAATTTAATACCATATAAATATATAATGTAATATCCCAAGAAAATAAAGATTAATAAATTTTCATATTTATTAATATTTTTGAATTAAATGTCAATTTTAATTTAAGGTGGTTTCTATGTTCGATAGCGTACCCAATATGCAACAACGAGATTATTGGAAATCTTACGTTTCACATTAACAATATAATATTATTATTTTAAATGGTAGTAAAATCCTAGTCATTGAATTAGTGGGAATGAAAAAAAACTAACTAAAATCTGATTATGATTTTTTTTAAATGTATTAACAATTATCCAATAAAAGTTAGAGGCATAACATTTGAATAATTCCAATTTGAAGCATAATTTACATTATAATGTCGATTTACCACCTTTTAAAAGTGAACCATATTTTTCTATATTTTAGTCAAATTAATTCAATTTATTTGACCTAATAAAATCATTTTTTAGAATGGGGATATCAAAATTTACTTTGTTTAATGTTATGATATTTTTCCGATAAAGTTTATTTTTTTAATGAATAGTGAAAATATTGAATTTTAATTCAAAACTATGTTTTAATATAATTTAATTATTTGGTTAGATTATCTTTTTAATTGGTTTGAAAGTGTAATTGGAATATATTTTTACCATTTAATATAATTTTGGTCATTTTAATTAATTTCCCTTTGAATTTGGACATAAATAATTGTCAATCTTTGGATAGTTATTGGTTCTTTAAAAAGTTGCTATCTGTTTTAACAACACTAATTAATTTTAAATTAATTAATGTAACTTCAATGTTTAGATATTTTTAAAATATACATCAATTATGAATTTGGAATATCAAATATAGCTTACACTTAATTTTTGGTATTTTTCTGAAAAACATCCATTTATGATGAATAGTGAAACTACATAGTAGTAGTTAAAAAAACTAAATTTTTCATTTAAATGAAATTTTACAACGTCTGTGAATTGAATTTTGAAAATATGACATACATGGTTGTTATTTTTTTGTAAAATTTGGTTCAATAAGATGAAAATAATTTTTGGTGAATAGTAACTTTTGACTTTTATTTCCCGTAGTTAAAGGTAAATAAGAAATTTCAAGATAAAAAGAATACTATAATAATTAAATATTACCATAACATTGGTCCAAACTATATTGGTTGAGTCATTTATGACAATGGGCATCTTTGGTTCTATTTTGGGACCCCATGGAGACACTTATGAATGATAACGACATTTTAGATTAAATAATTTAATGTAAAGGCAAAATGACATAAACATTCATATTTTTGTAAATTAATTTTTATATGGTGTTATATAAGTAATAATTTTGATTATAAATATTAATTGTAAATATAAAAATATTTCCTACATCATGGTATTTTTTTAATAATTTTTAGACTTCAAATAAATTAATTTATTTATGACACAATAATGATGCTATATTTACCTCATTAATAAATCATTTAAATAAATAATCATATAAGTATTAAAATAACATCCATAACCTGTCCAATTCCTATTGGATGATTTTATATCGACCATGAGTCATATTATTGTTGACTATAATGATTTTTGGATGTTTAGAAACTGGATATCATTATATAATAAAACAATATTTTCAAACATTCCAAAAGAGCCTCTACTCTCCCTTATAAAAGATGACAACTTATAACCAATTTCTCACACCTCTCAAGCCTTCAGGTGCATCCAAAATCTACCCAATTATGTTAACTACATCCCTATCCTCCTCCAAAATCCTTACCTTAATCATAATGCACTTCAAGAGGTCCTTTTGATTCAATCCAATAGAAGTTACCCATATTAAAGGTAACAATTTCTGTTATCCTTTATTTTTAATTTTACTTCTCCAACACATAAAATCTTTTTATTACATAATGTTATAAAAACACTAGTATTCTCAATATATTAGGATGTTGTTAAGAGAATAATTCTAACTACACTAACACACACCTCTATCTAATGGGTGATGAACATACTGTTTTTTTCTGGATGGAAACCTAACACCTCACGGGATGATGATTATTCGATTACCTCCTACCACCTCTCATGGTGGACATTATGATAGAACTGTATTTATATATGATATAAATTATCTTTATGTTTTCTTTATTCATATTTATTTTTCATTTTTATCATACATTTATGGTTCCCATTATGGGTAAACGTGATAATTTCATTTGAGGAACGGCAGACTACCGCCACCTCAATGTTATATGACTCGTTAATGCCATATGTGGGACATATACGAGATGTGGTTAGTGATATTATATATGATATTATACTTGAATTATAATATACCTATGTATTATTATTATTTAATTCCATTAAAATATGAAATAGAAATGAAAGTACCGTTCATGCGTACGTACGACTTACAATCTCTATGAACAGTGCATTTCATTTCTTATCTCAAAAATGTTATTAACTGTTATAAATTCATTTATATACTAGATATATGTAATTTATATGATATATACATCATGGATATTAAAATTTAGATAATGGATTGTTGGACACATGGGAAACTTGTAATTATGAGGTGTTGATTTTTGACTCAACTACCAAATATCAACCAAACAACCAATATTAACTTAAATGATTGGATAATGGTAATAAGTGATATAAAAACGATAATAAACTAGAAAAATTTTCTTCTGAAAGTATAAATTAACATTAGTTTATTATTCAGGAAGAACAAGTAACAAACGAGTCAAGTCGGGCACGAGGTAAAGGATTTTCTTATCTCAATTTTCATTCCGTGACATTTCCATTGTTCGCCACTTATTCATTGAATGTGGTGTATTGTGTGATGAAATTTGATATATATTTTCATGATTCTCATTATATTCATGGTATCTGTGATCATTTTTTGGATATTAACATTGTGTCATACGACTCGGTTGATTACAACGTTGTAAAGGGTTTCATCTCACTTTTTATTCCCGTGAGATTCATGTTATATTTTCCACTATATCCTTTTGTGTGGTGTATTTACTACCCATGATTGTAATAATTGTGTAATATAATTTAATTAATTAGTATTTAAATATTCATTTTATGATCCTTATTTCATGTGGTGTAGGTTTTGTAACTTACCAAATTGTTAAGGCATCCTTTCACCCTCCTCTTTTTAAAAGAGTTATTTTTGTTATGTCTTTTAATTTACATATTATTTTGTTGGGACATGTTCTTCTATATCATTATTGATGTAAAAATTATGTCCATGTGTTGAGATACCCTTCTAATCTCAAAAACTCGTTTTCTGAATTTTAAAGTGACGCCGTTAGGCTTTAATATTTTTTCAACAGAACTTCTTAACCAAATTTCAATTCTTTGGGTTCAACATGTACTTCATGAATATTTCATCTGATGAATATGTGTGAATGACCTCTGATTTTTTTACACATAATATTCACTTATATTGTGTTTATTTATATTTTTCACACTTAATTATGTGATTGAGTTATCCTTAATTTAAGGATACCATCTTTATAAGGGATTTCATCCCAATTTTCATTTCCACTGAGACTTCATTTTTGTTATGAACCAATTCACTCTTATACGGTGTATATACTGTCCTTTGACATAATATATCATTAATCTATTTATTCTCATGATATTATAATGTTCTGATTAAAAGTTATTCTTTAATTATTTGTATTCAAGCGTCTCTATTTTTGTTAAAAAACTCTTTAACATAAATATCATTTTAAATGTTTTAATGATTTATTTTTATAAATTTTTCCCATTAATGTCCATGTTTTAAAATTGTTTTTATGATTTACTTATATGGACATTAATGTTTTCAGATGTTAATTCATTTAAAATCATTACAGTGGAAATGGACACTTTGATTCAAAAATCCTTTTCTAAACGGGGTTTTAAATGATTTGATAAATCATTGTTCATTTCAATATCTTGATTTGATATATTGGAATGTCAAAATGTTATATTTCCTTTATAAATGTGTCATATTTTATTATTTTGTTATGGTTATTGGGAATTTTTTACATATATAGGGGGTTTCGTGATAAACCTAGGGTGGGTGATCCAGAGATAGCTCACCAATGCATTGGGTAACATGACAGAGGTAAACATGATGTATATCCTAAGAGATTTAGGGAATATTCTATGATGGGTATTCCATGTTTAAATCCCAATGTATCTATGATATCTACAATGTATGTTTGATATTTATTCAATAAATAACCTTTATGATTAATGATTTCTGTGTGTTATTCATAAATCTTATGATTTTAAAAGTTATGTTATGATTAAAAAGTATTCTTTCATGGATTTCTATTTATTGATGGGCTAATTTTTTTCCTTTATTATTTCATAAACCTTTCTGAGCATTTTATGCTCTTCCCATGTTTTTGAAATGTTTTTCCACAGGACATAATGATGAATAGGTTCAAGGATGGGATCAAGGAAAACTCATGTTGTCTAAAACATTTAACTGTACATGTTTATTTTTAAGAGTTAATATTTTATAAAAAAATGGATATAAAGTATTAGTGTCTACATGTAATATTCAAGTAGTTATTAAATAATTATGGGTTAATTCTCTAAAACTCTAAACCTGAAAAGACCCTCAATGTGATTTATTTATTTTATTCACCATTATGTAATGTTTTAAGGCCGGGTCTTATAGTTGGTATCAGATATCGGTTTAGATAACTTTAGAGGTTATGGTGTTCTTTAAGCATAAGTGACATTACCACAATGGTTAGGATTTTAGAAAGAGTCATAGTTATTTTAGATAAAGTGAATGAGTTTAAGATAACATGAATATGTATATCTTAGTATTTACCCTCCTCATAAGATATTATATGATGATTTTTCTAATATACTCACACTTAGCTTTTTGGTTTTAGTCAATGGTTGGTTCTAGCAGGAATCAAAGTGACAATGGATGTGAAGAAAACTATGATGGGATTTTGAATGAGTAATAGATTTACATGGGAGAAGCAATGAGAACTCTTGTGGTTATTCTCAACCAACTATCTAGAGTCATTATTGACCACTTGAACCTTGGTGATTTTTATAATGCATTGTATATACGAGAAACAAATCCTCACAGAAGTTCAAGTAATAATTGTAAAGGTATATATGTTCAAAAACCAATGTGTCAAGGATGTGGAAAGAAACACCAAGGAAATTGTTTCAAAGGGACAGGAAGATTCTATAGATGTGGAAATGAAGGTCATAAAGTAAGAACCTTCCATGGAAAATGGAAGCATCTGCTTGACTCTAGGAAAGGGAAAGAAGTTCTTTCTAAGGGTTCAGTTGAATGTTTTAAATGTTGTGTGCCTGGTCATTATAAAAATATATGTCCTATGAAGAAGTTTCGGGAATGGGATCACCCTGATCGTAAAAATATATGTTTACCAATACCTACTTCCATTTGATTAAGGTTGATGAAACTGACAATGACCAATAAATGGTATGGATTATTTCATAACATATGTTTTGGGATTATTGAATCATAGGATATGATTCATTATTTTGTTAATAGGAATGAAGTATTTTAGAATAATTTGAAAAGTAATGGTTAGTGGATCCTGAAGAATTTTTAATGATTAAGAAGCCAGTATATAATGGATGCAAGTATTATGATAGATTTTAGAATGGTGAAATTCTTAAAATTATTAAGTATCTTTTGATGTTGGGATTATATTAGAATACTTTTTATAGTATGTGTAACCCGGAAGATTGATATTTGAAATTTTTATTCATGTAATAATTATCTTTTCTCTTGTAGATAGAGTTATAAAGAACTAGTTGGGTATATATGATCCATGAATTTGAGGCAATTACAGGTTAATACATTTTGGGACGAAAAATGAATGTTATTAGATATTCTTTTTGGTTAAAATATGTTATGGTAATTTTTGATGAATTTATCTCTTTTTGGGAATGTTATAAAATTATATAGTATTTGAAAAAGGATGACACACAGACTGTGTGACAACCCATCGCGCCAGACAAAGCTATGTGAATCGAACCCACAACCAAAGTGCGCTTGGGATTTATCGCCTACCACTAGACTAAATGAAATCCCTGGTTAGTATGACTAATTCATTTTAGTTATATGATTTTATGAATCAATGATAAGTTTATTTTTGGTTATCTATTGAAATGATTAACCGATCATGGAGAATATGTGATTATGTTAATTACTATTCAATATGAGGCTTTAAGAGTAACTGGTGTTATTTGAAGATAAATGTTATGATTTATC
Source organism: Viscum album (assembly GCA_963277665.1). NCBI lineage: Eukaryota > Viridiplantae > Streptophyta > Magnoliopsida > Santalales > Viscaceae > Viscum > Viscum album. Next base: position 193,773,679 of record OY728121.1, on the reverse strand, counting down.
ATAAAAGAAAATGTGAAGAAAATCCTACTGTGATTTTGGTTTCAATCATAGTTTAGATTAATTTGAATAATTTTTTGGACAATTGTTTTATTGAATGGTCTGGGTTGAACTTTGTGCATTGTTTGACAAATATTGGAGATTAAGAGCATTTTTTATTTTTGTAAAGGATTATACTTTTTGGGGATTCTCTAATATTCTACTAACAAATTTTGGTTTTGGTTAAGGTATAAAGACATGGAAAATATATAGTTCTTCTTTTGTGGATTATGTGATTCTCTCGATATAGATTATAAAACTTTTAATGAGAAAAAGTCATCCTGAATACTCATCAATTGGAGAAAATATGAGTTTGTGTTACAAATCATGTAAAAGATGAAAGTATACATGACAAGTAATTATGTTTCCTTATATTATTAGTGAAGATCATAAATAAATTCCTCAGTGAAAATTAAGATAAAACAAAAACGTTTTCTCTTAACTTTTCCTACTGGGGAATCAATGACTATTTATCCCATCTCATGTTTGTGATTTTCTGGTGGTTAATTTTGTACTAATCACGTTTTCTACAACTCTCCATCAGAACATGATGGTTTGTTTTCTCTTCCATATAAATGTTTTTCTACATGGAATCCTAGCATGGGTTGTCTCGGGTGACCTTTTTATATATATTTCTTTATTTTAAAGTGATATTTTTATTGACTATTTTTCTGATGTGGGACATTCAATGATGTTTCCAAACCCAATTTCAAAATTTTGAGGACATAATTCCCAAAAGGGAGGAAGGATGTAGCATCGCAAGAAAATAAAGAATATTTCATTTTCATATTTTTTAATATTTTAGAAATAAATATTAATTTTACTTTAAAGGGGTTTCTATGTTCGATAGTGTACCCAATACGCAACAACAGGTTTCCTGCAAATCTTACGTGGAACACTAATAATATAAAATTATTATTTTAAAAGGTACTTAACTCATATCCAATGTATTAGTGGGAATGAAAAGAAACTAATTAAAATATGATTATACATGTTTGTTAAATGTATTTACATTTATCCAATAAAATTTAGAGGCTTAAAATGTGAATAAATCCAATTTAAGCATAATTTACATTAAAATGACGATTTACAGCCTTCTAATGGTGATCCCTATTTAATTATCATTTTTTAAATTTTATAAAATTTATACGACCAAAAAAAATTCTTTTTTAGAATGGGGACCTCAAAATTTACATTGTGTACTGTTTTGGAATTTTTTCGATAAAGTTCACTTTTTAATGAATAGTGGAAATATTGTGTTTTAATACAAAAATACGTTTTAATATAATATATTTATATGGATATATTATCTTTTTAATTGGTTTTAATGTGTTTTTAGAATATTTTTTACCATTTAATCCAATGTTTGTAATTCGAATTAATTTCACTTTGAAATTGGACATAAACTAGTGTAACTCTTTTAATAGTTATTGATTATTAAGAAGACGCTATTTGTGTTAACAATGTAAATTAATTTTAAATTAATGAATGAAAATTATATGTATATAATTTTGTAAAATTAAAATCATTAATGAATTTGTAATATCAAATATAGATTAGGTTGAATTTTTATGTTTTTTTTAGAAGAACATCAAATTTTTATGAAATGTGAAACCACATAGAAGTAGTTAAAAATCTGAATTTTTCATTTAACTGAAATTTTAACACTTATATGAATTGAATTTCAAGAATCCGAGATACATGGTAGTTATTAGTTAGAAAAATGTGGTTCAATAATATGAAAATAATTTTTGGTGAATAGTAACTTTTGACTTTTATTTAACACGATGAAAGGTAAATAAGGTAATTCAACTTAATAAGAATATTATAAGAATTAAAAATTACATTATGAATTTTCCAAACCTTATTTGTTGAGTCATATATGGAAATGGTCATCATTGGGATGATTTTGGGACCTGATGGAGCCACTTGTTAATGGTATTGACACTTTAGATTAATATATTTAAAGTAAAGGACAAAATGACATAAACAAATATCTTTTAGTAAATTAATTTTTATATAGTGTTATATAAGTAATATTTTTGACAATAAATATTAATTGGAAGTATAAAATTATTCCTTACATCATGGTATTTTTTTTATATTTTTTAGACTTCATATAAATTAAATTACTTATTACACAATAATGATGCAATATATACCTCATTAATAATTCATTTTAATAAATAAGATTATAAATATTAAAATAAAATAAAAAATCAGTCAAATTAAAATTGGATGATTTTATTAATACCATGAGCCATCTTATCGTCTACTATAATGATTTTGGGTCCTTTAGAAACAGAATATCATTTTATAATAAAATAATATTTCCACATATTCCTAAAGAGCCCCTCCTCTCCCTTATAAATGGAGACCACATATAACCAATTACTCACACCTATAAAGACTTTAGGATAGTCCAAAATCATCCCAATTAATCTATATTTATCCCTATCCTCTTCCTAGAAGCCTTATAATAGGATAAAGGCACTTCAAGAAGTCCTTTTGGTTCAAACTAAAGGAACTTACCCAAATTAAAGGTAACAGTTTCTCTTAACTTCTTTAAATTTATATTACTTCTCCAACCCCTAAAATATTATTATTACATTATTTTATAACACCACCATTATACTCCATATACTAGGATATTCTTATAAGAAATATTATTACTACACTTACACACACCTCCATCTAATGGGTGAAGAATATACTGTTTTGGTGGATGGCAAACTAACGCCTCAAGAGACGATGATTGTTTGATTACCTCCTACCACCTCCCATTGTGGCCATTATGATGGAACTATATTTATATATTATATATAATATGTTTATATTATCTTTATTCTATTGTATTTTTTATTTATATCATACATTTATTGTTCCCATTATGGGTAAACACAATAATTTCATTTGAGGAAGTGCGGACTACCACACCCTCAACGTGATATGACTCGTTAATGCCATATGTGGGAAGTATAAAGTGTTGATATAATGATATTATATAATATATTATTCTGGAATTATACTATAATTATGAATTATTATGTTTTATTTTCATTAAAATAAGAAATAGAAATGAAAGTTGTGTTCATGCGTACGTACGGCTTACCGTCTCCATGAACAGTGCATTTCATTTCTTATCACCAAAATTTAATGTACTATTATAAATAAATATATATACTCGATATATATTATATATATGATATCTAACTCATTAATATCATTCTGGAGATAATGGACTATTGACCACATGGACATCTTGTAATTATAATGTGTTCATTTTTGACTCAAGTACCAAATATCGACAAAACCACCATTATTAACTTAAATTATTTCATAATTGTAATAAGTTATATAAAAAGGATAATAAAATTGAAAATTGATATTAAGAACGTAAAAATTAACTATAGTTTATTATTCCGGAAGAACAACGAAAAAACGAGTCAAGTCGGACATGAGGTAAGGGATTTTCTTATCCCACTTTTAATTCCGTGATATTTTCATTGTCCGCCACTTATTCATTTCTTGTGGTGTATTGTGTTATTAAATTTTATATATATTATCATTATTCTCATTATATTAAAGTTATTATGTTATTAATTTGGTGGATATTAACTTTGGGTCATTTGACTCATTTGATTACAACGTTGTAAAGGATTTCATCTGACTTTTTACTCCTGTTAGATTAATGCTATATTTTCCACTATTTCATTTTGTGTGGTGTATGTACTGCCCAGGATTATACTATTTGTGTAATATAATTTCATTTATGAGTATTTTCATTTTAATTTTATGATCCTTCTTTCATGTGGTGTATGTTTTTTATGTTACCAAATCCGTAAGGGCACCTTCCACCCTCCTCTTTTTAAAGGACTTATTTTTGTTACATCTTTTAGTTTACAAATTATTATGTTGGGATATGTTATAATATATACTTATTTATGTAAAAATAATATCTTAGTGTTGAGATAACGTTTTTATTCCATCAACTCATTATCTGAATTTTAATGTGACTCTGTTAAGCTGTCGAATTTTTACAATGGAACTTCTTAACCCAATTTCAATTCTTTGGGTTCAAATTGTACTTCATGAATATGTAATACTATAAATATATGTGAATGACCTCTGTTTGTCTTACACATAATATCCACTTATATTGGGTGTATTTATATTTGTCACACATAATTATGTGATTGATTTATCCTTAATTTAAGGATACCATCTTTGTAAGGGATTTCATCCCAAATTACATTTCCACTGAGACATCATTGTTGTTATTAACCAATAGAATCTTTTATGGTGTTTATGCTTTCCTTTGACATATTATATCATGAATACCTTTATTTTCATGATATTATAAAGTTCGGATTAAATTTTATTCTTCAATTATTTGTATTCAAGACTCTCTCTTTTTGTTAAAAAACACATTAACTAAAATATCATTTTAAATGTTTTAATTATTTATTCTTCTAAATATTTCTCATTAATGTCTATGTATTCAAAATGGATTTTAGGATTTATTTATATTGACAATAATTTTTTTGAATGAAAATTTATTTAAAATCTTCAAAGTGTTATGGGACACTTTGATTTAAAAATCACTTTTTAAATGGTTTTGAAAATGATTTGAAAAAACATTGTTTATTTCAATATCTTGATTTTATATATTGGAATGTGGAAATATTATCTTTTCATTATACATGTGTTATATGTAATGATTACATTATGGTTATTGGGAATTGTTTATATATATGGGTTGATTCGTGATAAACCTATGGTTGGTGAGCCCGAGATAGCTCACTAATACATTGGGTAACGTGATGGAGGTAAACGTGATGTTTCTCCTAAGAGATGTTGGGTATATACTATGATGGGTATTACAAGTGTAACTCCCTACGTAGATGTGATAGCTACAATGTATGTTTGATATGGATTCCATAAGTGACCATTATGATTAATGATTTGTGTGTGTTATTCATAAATCCTATGATTTCATAAGGTATGTTATGATTGAAAATTATTGTTTCATGGATTTGTATTTATTGATGGGATAATGTTTTCCTTAATTATTTTATAACACTTACTAATCTTTTTATGCACATCCCACGTTTTTGAAAGGTTTTTCCATAGGACGTAACGAGGAATAGGGTCAAGGATGGGATCAAGGAAAAATCATGTTTTCTAAAACATGGAACTAGACATGTTCATTTTTATGAGTTTTAATTTTTGAGAAAAATAGATACTGAGTATTAGTGTCTAATTGTATTATTCAGGTAGATATGTAATAGTTATGGCCTAATTCTCTAAAACTCCAAACCTGAAAATATCCTCAATGTGAAATTTTCATTTAATTCAATATAATAGAATGTTTTATGATCGGGTCTTAAATATAATTTGTTTTATGACATCATAATGACACTATTTTGATTTAATCCAACACTATAAAATAGATATATGGCCAATATTTGTTTTTTAATAAAATATTTTCATATTAGATTTTTTTTAATTATTATTATATAAACATAGTGGACCCTCCAAGACATAAAATATTATACATTATAAAATGATTTCCTAGAGAGTGTGACTCACCACCATATAAGAAAGCTTAATATTTTAATATGTTTGGCCCATAGACTTATATAATATTTTATATCACTCCCCGTTTTCTAAAACTGTGGAAAAAACCATGTGTGGGATTGTAGATTTGATTAGTTGAATGTGTGTTTTCCAAAACCAAAATAATAAAAAATTCACTCTCATTTCCTATATAAACCCACTAAATTTACCATTACTCTTAACTCAAACAATTTGGAACTCGACCAAACACATAAAAAAATATCTAGAATCCTCTCAAGGCTCCCCATTCTCCCATGAAGCCTCTTTAAAGCCTCTCCCAAGCCTTTGGGATCACACACTCAAATAAGGGATCTATATATTCCTTACTTCTTTATTTATGTCCAAGTATCATTATGTTGTTATGACATTTTAATTTCAATTAGTACTATTTTAATTTGACTTAAAACATTTATTATACTTCCCACCATATGTTTGATAATTATATACCATTTTCACTCTCACTAATGCCTCACATGTACACATGTAACCATTCAAAAATTTTATAGGGGATTTCTTCCATTCTCATTTTTTCCTTGTTTATATTCGTTGTAATACCATTCTATTTTAAATTATAAATGTTGGGGTATGATTTCTTGCATCCCCTATAGTTCCATATTTATGCTTGAATTGTTAGATACCTCTTTCATTCTCATTAATCACAACCATGTACACCGATTACCATACTGAAATTTTGTATGAGTTATTCTATTTCTCATCATTCTTCTTGTTTCTTTGTTATGTTAAACCTTCTATTTACAAATTCTATGTTTGGGGAAAAGAATATCCATTAAAACAATAAAATCAATTTCATGTACAAGTGATGAGATAACCATGTATAAAAAATCATCCATTATGATGAATTTTTATGTCACGCCATTACGATGCTAATATTTCACCACAATCATTAACACCAAAATCATTATGTAGTGAATACCAAGCTCATTTCACTCTCAAGGGAGTTCACAGTTATTCACCTATAATTATTGATTATATAATTTCATGAATTTATTCCATGTTCCTTTTTCTTGGATTAAAAGATCATATTGAATGATTCTATGATATACGATCCATGTGGCACACTTATGAATGAAATGAATTGTTTATAAATGGTGCACCCTAGTAGTGTTCCAATCAATAGGATAATGATTAGTAATATGATAATTCATGTTAAATGATTGTTTTCTCATTATAATTAAACATAAATGAAATTTTACTCACTCTTCATGTGAAATAATAGTCCTCTCATGCTAATATCATGTTAAATGTTGTTTCCACATGTCTCTCTTATGATAATCATGTTATATCATGACTTTATGATCATATATCTCTTATGATCTATTGATATGATTACTGAATAAATTTTTTTTTATTATTAATTTAATTCCTTGTTTAATCCCATATCATGATTTAAATGTTATCCTTTTCTAATGTTTGTCCTCAGGTTATCCCATGCAATACTAAGTACAAAAACTTTTGTGGTCATGTAAAAGAAGTTTTCAATAAAGATGTTGTATTTTATGTCTTATATTTGGCAGGTAATGTTATAAATTTCCAAAGACACATGGATATTGATCATAAGATTTGTTTTAACTATTTTTTATGTAATAAATCATATTTATGTCATTGGTGGAGAGATGGGTTGTATTAATTGGTAACAGAAATAGATTTAGTTATTTTTGGGATTATGATTATAAAAATGTAGTGAAAGCCTTTAAGATAGGACTAAGACTAATAAAAACATACCTAAACTTTGTAAAGTATAGATTAAGTAGTTTAAAAATAAAATAAATCCCTTTATGGATACAAAAAATTAGATGAAACACTGGAACATAGGTATCTATTGGAAAAACACAAAAACACCGCATTGAGTAATACTCAAGCAGTAACTGGTACACAAAAATGGGACTTAATGCAATCATTGTTCAACAATCCTAAGGTATATTATCTTATAAATTCATAATACTAGTACAACCCATCTTTATGGCATCTAAATAAAATCCATATTATAATATACATTATGAAATATATCATGGATAACATAGATTGATATTAAGGGAATTGCAAATTATGATATAATTTTATTTTATAGAATTAACATCTTTTATTTAATGTTTCATTTTATATATCCAATATCACCATATTTTATTTTATTTTCATGTCAATGTATGAAAATAAGAAAAAAACCATTGACAATTTTTAACATAGAATGTCGAACTATATTTTAATGCAAATTTTTATAATGGTGGAATAGTGTAATGACTCGAACAGTTATTAATATAATTCACATTTGATTTAACGTTTTCATAAATATTATGTTTATATAAAAATCATGAAATTATTTTTCTATATCCTATTGGATTCAAATGACTATTAATTATATTTACTGTAGAAAATATAGTTGTTGACAATGATCACATTACTAGTAAAAATATATGGTTTTAAAAAATCCTTCCAACACTAAAAAAGGAGAGGATGGCCACATCAAGTATACCTGATCCATCCTAAGCTCATTTTTAAATGCTCAGAAATGAGTTTGTGTCACTGGTATTCACTCTTGACCAATCCCAAGATGAGCTTCATCACATTATTTATGATCAGATTCTCCTACGAGAGATGTTAAGTTTCGTATAGATTAACACCAAGGTGATGTAATATGAGCATCCCCAGCTGTCTTTCACCATCAAACACCATACCCTTAAGAATTATGCACGTGTTATAAGGGGTTATTTAAGACAACCATAAGACTATGATTATGTGAATTGTTTTTGTATAATGAATATTCTTTGATTTTATAATTGATATGTTGTAAATGTTTTTAAATCATAAATATTATTTTAAGTTAATATTAATGATCAATTAAGAAATCTTTTTTTATGAATTAATGTAATTTTTTATTAAATTCTATTTTAATAAAATATTATTAAAAAATAATGTTTTATTATGTAATGATAATTTTATAATGTTTTTAATGAAAATATTATTTTTATTAATGTTTGAAATCAATTTATGTCAAAACCCATGAATATCTGATAAATATTTGTTTTTAATTCAAATAAAAAAACTAAAATATTTCACAAGTTATATAGATAAAGTGAATATTATTTTTTCATTGAGGACATTGAAATTATCTAATGGGGAATTTTTCATAATTTTCTATGACAGTGGAATTTTGGGTAAAATATAAATCCCATTTAAATATATAATGTAATTTGTGAAATCGAAATGACCTAATAGTGATGTAATAAAAACCAATAAAATTCGTATTTAGGCTATTAATGTTTCAAATTTAATATAATTTGATTTTATATTTGATTGATCAATTTTATGGTGCCTTATTGGACCCACCATGTCACACCCAGATCTCGGATGCCTATTTATTTTATTTTATTTTTATTCTATTCTCTGTCATGTTTCACTTAGACGAGGATTAGTTGGGTCCCGGTTTTATGTTTTCAAAGATTGATGTTTTTGATGGGCTTCGGGTAGGTGCATAGACACCAGGCCATTAGCGGTGACCACGCATTCCCCCGGGTGACAGTGTGGTTATGTGACACATTAAATAATAATATCTTATGTAGAAAATAACATTATCATTATTACTAAAATGTTATAAATAATTCAATTATTATTTAAAATGAAATGGAACAATTTATTATTGTGATATTTATTACTGAGTAGCTATTATTATTATTATTATTAGAATTATCATTACTATATTATTAGTATTAATTTTCCTTTTATTGTTATTAGTATTATTATTATTATTTTTATTATTTTAATTCATTAGTTTTCATTTCTTTTTATTTTATCTTTTGTGTAAAACCCTAAAGGGAACTCTCTCTATCTTTTTCATACAGCGCGACCTAGCCCTCCCCTTGGATTGTGGTGTAGAGCGCCGACCAACCTTCTCCAAATCTTGTCTCCACCTTCTGCTTTCAATCCTTCCACTACACTAGAAACCCCTCTATTCTCCATATGTACTCACCCATCCTATGTCGCAAGCTAGTAGAGAGTTCCCCCCATTTCCTCTTTTCTCTTCCGCGCCGCAAGCCCCCTTCCAGGCCCCCGTCTCACGCCGCTCTGTCGTCTGGTGCGACACCCCCACTCGGTACGAGCTCCCACCTCTATGCTCACCCTCTGCCGGCCAAACCCATGCTCTGCCTCGCAGTCTCCCCTCTCCTGTGTCGGTGCAAGGCCTCCCTCCACCCACCTTTTACTATCCATCTGGCACAAGGAAACCCCCCCCCCCTCTTCATGTCCAGCCGAGGCGAGACCCCTCTGCCCCCTCTTTCTTTACCTTGTCATGACCCCCTAGGGGAAGCCACTCCCCTCCCTCTGGAAGCTTCATCTGGAAAACCCCGACCCCCCATTTCTGATGTGATTTCAGAGAAACTGACACCCCAGCTCGGTGGTCATTAGTGAGAACCCAACCCCCCTGTCCGGTGGCCAGCAGCGACAAACCTGAATCTATTGCTCATCACCTCAGTGTGCTCTGACATGGTTTCAAATACCATCAATGGGTAAGTTAAGGGTTTCTTGGGTCATCTTAGACCCTGTTCTTTCAGCTTCTTCCCAAGGCGAAGTGATTCAGATCGCTTCAGATCGTCCTCCATTGCTCTAGGGGTGTTTTTGGCCTCGCCACATGTGTTGTTTCACCACCACCATCCAACATGAGTAATAGTATCAAACACACATTTATTTTATTGTTGTAATTTTATTTTGAATTCCATATATTTTATTTGTAGTACTGATAATTATTTTGGGGTGAAATCATGACTTTCCATATTCTCATGATCACTGTCGATGTCCAAGGTGATGTTTTTAATTCCTTTCTCTATTGCACACATTAATTTTTTGGGTCCTTCTTATATATTTGAGTCCTTGGTTTTTATTGGGAGGTGTGTCGGTCTGTGACACTTTACGTTGGGTGTCATAAATTGTTGCAGGGATTCTAGATCATTTCCATGTGCACCCATGTATTTTCCCAGGTTTTTATAGATATACTTGGACGTGAAAGCGTGCAAGCGTGACATTTCCTGTGTTAGAATGTTTCGGTTGGACTGCATTAAGGTAGGCGAATCCGCATTTCCCATTTTTTAAAATAAGTCCATTTAATGCATCCATGTTATTAATCTATTCTTTTACTAGATTAGTATCATTGAAAAATAATTGGCCAACCTATAATAGTGTTTTCAAGTTATCTTTTGGGCTTGTTAAAAGGTATTTTGTTACATTATCATCTATTTTTTGTAATTAGTCTGACTGGTTAATATTGATTTTTTAACAAACTGTTTGATTTTTTTGGGGAATGACTAGTGAAATGTTTGTGTTGCTTTAATTGTTTTGGAAAACATGGTTTTAATGGGTTCATTATGGTTTAACCACTAGGTTTGAAACATGTTTTTGTGTTTATAATTGTTTCAGAAATGATTCATAAATGTTTGTTGTTTTGGCATGTTTTGGTAAATGCATGTTTTGGTAAATTCATGTTTTCCTGAAAAGATATAGGCACGTTTTGGTCCATCTGACCATGTTTCTATGAAATGATGTTTATAACTATTTTTTAAACATTGCTCAATGTTTTGGTAAAAGGTTCATGAGGTAATCCTAAAGGCACTTTTGGTATTTCATATTGATTGTTTAAAAATGTTATCGCATGTGTAAATTTTATGAGGCCGGTTGGGAATCTTTGAAACTGTGTGTTTAGGATAACCCCTCCTTGGTTAGGCCCTTTCCTCGTCTATCGATCATGTGACATGATGGTCCTCGGTATGGGCCTTCTTTTGAGAATACTTTTTTAAGGCATGTGACTAACCTTGAGGTGGTCAGGGTGGCGTCAATTTGTGTCGCGTGCTAGATTATATATATATATATATGGCTAGTTAATTGAACGTGTTGCAAACATCTTTGTGAACATAGAAAGGAAACATATCATAGTAAGGGGTTTTCTAAGAATGATTGATGCACTAGTTTATTTGACGCACTGGCTAGTGACCCCTAGAACAGATGAAACCCAGCTAGGGGATTGGGCCCCTCGGTTAGGCCATGTAGGGAAACCCTGATCGTTTGGGTGTTATGATGTCATCGAGAGAAGGAATGCCTTCAGGATGACTCACATGTATAGTAAGATCTATTCTTCCTCCGAGTTCCTAGTTTTTCTTTGATCCTTTGATACGAGCACTATTAGTACCATTTCCCTTTCTGGGTGTGGAATCAAACCCTGGAACATGGTTTCAGTGTTTCTTGGAAAAGTAATTTTTATATGGTTGGTTTGAAAAATGAAATTCAATGTAGCTGTTTTGGAATGGATTTTGTGAACCCTTATTTTGTTCTTTTTTCTTGTTTTTGAATTATAAGGGAAATGAATTTGTGATTTATAGTTTTCAAAATTCAGTGTAATATGAAAACCTTATTTTTATAACTGTAGTTCAAACTAATATTAATATGAAGTATTTGAACTAGAATATTCGTGGATTATTTGGTTTATTTTTTCCATTCCTACTGATCATTTTAATGCTCATGTCAATTTTACTTTTTTAGATACAGACTCAGTTGTTTAGTTCAAGTTCTTGTTTTGTCTGCCCGTGTGAGGCAGACTGCTAGTTATTGGATTTTACAAGAGGTGATGTGGAGGTATGTGCAGTCTTGTATTTTTTTCGTTCCGATACTAGTTTTTTTATTTATGATCACTTTTTATTAATTTTTTTTGTCTTTTTATCATGGTCGAAATCAATCCAAAAAATTAAATTTTCACACCCGACATTAGTTGTCAGCCCGTGGGGATCAGGAATTCCCTTCGGTGCGTCGTAGAAGGATATTATGACTGAGGTGGCCCGTGTGGTATGTTACAAGTTGGTTCCTGATAACCATTACCTGAAACGAGACTTGAGTTTCCAGGGGTAGTATGGGGTTTGATTCTTTTGCCTTTGGTTTTTTTTGGAATGAGGGATGACAATGGCAGATGATCGGTTCACATTGCGACATCGCATGGGGTGGTGAACCATGTGGAGTCCAATTTCCCGGGGTAAGGTCCTCATGTTGTTATGCCTTACCTGGGTTATGACTCACCACCATGTCTCTAGGTCAGATGTGTTCACTTGTTCTTCATTACATTGGGTTGTTATTGGTGGTGTTTTGTTTTAATCGTGGTTTATAAAAGTGTGCGTAAAGTGTTGAATTATTTTTTGAAATTTAAATGTTTTTTTTAAATTGATTTGAAATTAGTAAATTTGGTTTTTGAAGGCCATGTATATCGGTTTGAAAAAAAATTGGTGTGTCTTTGGATTGGGTAATGAAAAGAAGTTCTTGAACCTTGGCATTCCATATGGATGGTCACACTTACGTGACTATGTATTGAGAGTGCACGAGGACACTTTTTCACAAATGATGTGAGGGATATTGAAGGGACATACATGTGACGGTTCATAAGGTTCCATAGGTGAGTATTAAAATTTCAAAGAAATAATGGTATTTGAAAAATGATTTATGCATGTATTTTTATATGTTGGGATTATGGGTATGTTTTCTTTGTCTAGTTTTGTATCTTTGATTGAGTTCTTACTTGATGCGGGTTTTGATGTTGTTTTTAGTGTTGTTATGAGTATGAAACCAAGAGATCCTTCAATGGTTTTAAATGGGTTACACCTAGTTCCCAATTCTTTTTGTGTGTTTCTTTCTTATTGAAGTAATCGAGGTCTATTAGAGGTAGATTTGTAGATCAGAAAGATAGTGTGTCATCCGTATGTTGGGAAATCCTAGGGTAATTAAGGTTCTTATAATCCCACTGTTATTAGAGGGTTCAGTTCTGGACTAGTAAAGGTGGGATGTCTCATCATCGTTCGAGTATCAGGTGTAGTTGGTGGGGGACCGCACTTGTGAACATTTCTCGTTGGGCAAGGATCTTCTTCAATACTGACTCCTAGGTTGGGGTACCATTCTCTCACATTACACTAGTCTAGAAGGTTTAGGAATTCTAAGAGGCTTTGTCGCATCCATCCAAAGTCTTCCTACCGCGCTATTGTTCGGGCCACCGGGGAGAGTTCTAAAAGGAGCTTCATTCAGGGGGAAGGAACCAGGGACCAAATTATGAAAATTCTTGAATGTGAGGCATGAGATGCTTCAGCCATCAGAGCCCTAGCCACAGGTCTTGGGGTGAAGCTTGCGCACAGTCAGGAGATGTTGAGGGTGTGTGGAGCCTCGGTCCGAATAATGTTTTTAGCTCTGGGATGGAAATATCCGAAATTTCCTTGTTATATTATCGTCGATGTCGTAAGCTCATCCTTGTTGTCATGGTGTGATAAGCTTGTTACCCCACAATAAAAACTGTCATACAATCTCTCAAGCGAGTTTTTAAATTTTTCGGTCTAATTGAATGGTATGGGCCCATAAAAAGACCGACCTGTTCTGATTTTGAGATTCTGTCAGGTGTGTTCGTTAGGGGGATGTTTTTCTCATGAAATTGATCAGAGGTGTAGAGTTAATCTCTATTCCTCATGTCTCTGGGTTATTCAATTGGTTGATTTCATCTATGTTTTATGTGTGTCATTCGATCCTCTTATATAGATGGATTGAGTTCTATTTGGGAGTTCCCGTATTGGCCCCCCGTGCGGTAGTGAGTTCGAGTTCTGAGGGCTTCCATGTTAGTGAATTCTTGTGGTGGGGAGAACCCTCTCGTTTTCTCCCATCAACTTCGGGAAGTTATTGTTCATGAGATGGTCAAGGGTGATGTGTGTTTGTAATGGTCTTCCCGAGCCTCTCAGTTTCTTCTGGTTTGGTTTGGTCATGGACTCTTGTTGTGTAAACTGTTGGCTTTGTGACTTTTTGTGGGCATAAATTTTCTGTGGGGGGGATAATAGTCACACCCCGATCTCAAATGCCTCTTTATTTTATATTATTTTTTTCTTTTCTCAGTCTTGTCCAACTTGGAAGAGGATTAGTTGGGTCTTGGATTGTTATTTATGATGTTTGATAATTTCTATGGGCTTTGGGCAGGTGCGCAGACATCATACCTTTAACGGTGACTGTGCGTTCTGCCTGGGTGACCGTGCGGTTACGTGATGCATAAAGTAATAATATCTTGTGTAGACAATAACATTATCATTATTACTAAATTGTTATAAATATTACTATTATTATTTAAAATGAAATTGAACAATTTATTATTGTGTTTTTTATTAATTAGTTGAAAATAATAATAATAATAATATTATTATTATTATTATTAGAATTATCATTACTATATTATTAGTTTTAATATTCCTTTTATAATAATAATTATTATTAATTTTTTTCATTCTTTTTTTCATTTTGTTTTTTTATCTTTTGGGTAAAACCCTTAAGAGAACTCTCTCCCTTTTTTTCATACGACGCGACCATTCCCCCACCATGGCTTCCTACACACATCAGTAACCAACCCCCTCCAAATCTCGTTGCCACCTTCAGCTTTACACCCTTCTCCTACATCTACAGCCCCTCTAGCCGTCATCCACACTTGCCCTTCCCAGGTCGCAATCTTGCCGCAACTTCCCCCACTTTTCCCATTTTCTATTCTGCACCACGATCCCCCTTCCAGGCCCTCACATCCTGCCACTCTATCGTCTGGTGCGGATCCCCCTCTCATTATGACATCTCGCCTCCCATCTCACCCTCTATAGGCTGACCTCGTGCTCCTCCTCCCGCTCGCCCCTCTCCTATGTTGGCATAAGGCCCCCACCATCCCACCTTTCCTGTACAGCCAGCACAATGCCACCCCCATCTACTTGTGTAGTCGACACAAGTCCCCCCTTCCCCCTCTTTTTTCCCTTGTTGCTACCCAATGGCTAAAGTTTCTCCCCTCTATTAGGCAGCTTTGTCCACAAACGAGACCACCCATTTCTAGTGTGATTTCAGAGAACCTGACGCCCCTTCTCGGCGGCCAGCAGTGAGATCCCGACCCCCCCTTTCTGGTGGCAACCAGAGATGAACCAATATCCCTTGGGAAGAACCTCAGCATGCTCCGACATGGCCACGAATTCCCTCACTGGGTTCGCAATGGGTGTATGTCGTCATGTCAGACCCTGTTCTGTCTGCCGACGCCGAAGGAAAAGCAATTCAGATCACTTCAGATCATCCTCCATTGTTCGCAAGGAATGTTTGGCCTTGCTTCATGTGTCATTTTTCTGCCACCATAAAAAGTGAGTTTTAGTATCACACGCTCGTTTATTTTATTGTCGTTATTGTATTTTTAATTACTTATATTTTATTTTTAGTACGAATTATTATTTTGGTGTTCTATCTTTCTATGTCGTGTTCTCATGATCATCATTCCTCTCTAAGGTGATGTTTTTAATCCCTTGATTTGTTGAACTATTTATATTTTTAGGCTGTGTTTATATCTTTTATTCCATGGTTTTTATTGAGAGGTTTGTCGGTCTGTGCCTCTTTATGTTGGGAGTTGGAAACTGTTGCATGGAGTCGATATCATTTCCATGTGCACGCACGCATTATCCCAAGTATGGACTAATATACTTGGAAGCACGTGTGTGCATGTGAGGCATTTCTTGAGATAGAATGTTTCGGATGGTCTTCCTTAAGGTCGGAGAATCCACATTTCCCTTTTTTTAAATAATTCCATTTAATGATTTCATGTTTTAAATGAATTATTATACTAGATTAATATCTTTGAAAAATAATTGGCCAACATGATATAGTGTTTTCATGTTTTATTTTGGGCTTGTTAAAAGGTATATTGTTACGTTATCTTCAATTTTGTGTAATTATTCTGATTGGTTGATATTTTTTTAACGAACTATTTGATTTGGTTATGGAAGGGCTAGTGAAATTTTTGTGGTGCTTTAATTGTTTTTGAAAAAATGGTTTTAATGTGTTCTTTAAGGTTTATCCATTGGGTTTGAAACATGTTTTGGTGTAGAGCATTGTTTCAAAAATGGTTTGTCAATGTTTATTTTTGTGGCATTTTTTGGTAAATGTGTGTTTTGGTAAATGAATGTATTCGTGAATGGATATTGGCACTTTATGGTCTGTCTGACTATGTTTGTATGAAATTATTTTTGTTAATGTTTTGGAAACATTCAAAAATGTTTTGGTAAAAGGTTGATGAGATAAACCAAAAGGACCGTTTGGTATTTTAGATTTATTATTTACAAAAGTTTTGGTGTGTGTAAATTGTATGAGGCATGTCTGGCATCTTTGAATATATGTGTTTGGGAACACCCATCCTTGGTTATGCCCTTGTCTCACTTGTCGATCATGTAATAGGAGGGTCCTTGATATGGGCCTCCTTTTGAGAATTTTTTTTTGAAAGAATGGGACTAAATTTGAGGTGGTAGGGGTGGCACCGATTTGGGTCGCCTGTTGGATTATATATATATGGCATGTTATTTGAAGGCATAGAACACCTCTTTGTGAACATAGCACAGAAACATAGCATAGAAAGGGGGTTTTCTGAAAATGATTGTAGAACTAGTTTATATTATGCACTTGGTAGTGGCCCCTAGTACGGATAACATTCTGCTAGCGGATTGGGCCCCTCAGTTAGGCCATGTAGGGAAACAACGGGTTTTATAGTGTTATGACATCATCAATAGCAGGCATGCCTTCGGGATGAGTCTCATGTATTGTATGTTTGGGTCATCCTCTAAGTTCCTAGGTTTTCTTTGACCCTTTAATACAAGAATTATTAGTACCATTTCCCTTATTGTGTGTGGAATCATACCCTAGAACTTGGTTTTATTGTTTCTTGGAAAAGTTTTGTGTATATGGTATGATTTAAAAATCAACTTTAATGTGGCTATTTTGGAAAGGTTTTTGTGAACCATATTTTGTTTTTTTCATTTTTATTGAATTATAAGGGCAATGGATTTGTGATTTTTAGTTTTCGAAATGGAGTGTAATATGAAAACCATATTTTTATATATGTATTTCAAACTAGTATTATTGGGATGTTTTGGATCTTGAAAATGCATGGATTCTGTGGTTCATTTTTGGAATTCCTACTAAGCATTTTAATTCTCACTCCTTTCTTATCTTTTCAGATGCATGATCATCTAGTTAGTTAAGGTTCTTCATACATATTCCCATATAAGGAAGATTTCTAGTTGTTGGAGGTGGCCAAGAGGTCACATAGAGGTATGTGCAGTCTTGTTTTTTTGGTTCCGCTACTAGTTTTTTTACCATCAGTTTTTATTTATTTGTCTGTCTTTTGATCATGGGCCAAATTGTTCACAATAATTTAATTTTGATGCCAGACACTAGTTGACAGCTTGTGGGGATCATAAATTCCCATCGAGCCATGTTGTGGTCTGGCTCAGGTGACTGATTCAGGGTCGACCCAGGTTGGTTCATGACACATCAAGACATATAAAATATTAAAAGTTTTTAAAATGAATTCCTTGATTGTGCGACTCATCTCCACATAAGAAAGACTAAAATTTTAATATTTTTGAATCATGGACATAAATAATATTTTATTACACTACCCTTAGGCCAAAACTAATGTTAAAATCCATGGGATGGTTTTTGGTTTATTTTTGTTTAATGTCTATTGTCTCAAACATAAATTATAAAGAATTCGCTATTAGTTCCTTTATAAACCAACACAATCACTCATTACACTTCACTCAATAAAATTTGAGATCAACCAACAGCTTCCCTCCAATATCTAGAATCATTCCAAGTGGCCCTAATCTCCCATCAATCCCCACATAAGCCTTTTCAAAGCCTTTGGGATCACCAACTCAAATAAGGGATCCTTAATTTCCTTCCATCTTTATTTACGTCCATGTTTTCTTATATTTATTGACCTTTTATATTCAATTAAAATTTTTCAGGTATGATTTATCACCTCCCCTATACATTGTTCCTTATGTTTAAAAGTGGAGATACCCATTTACCTCTCTTTAATTCTTCCCATGTACAACCGTTACCATGCCAAAATTCTGAAATGGATTTATTCCTTTCATATTTTATTCCATGTTTGGTTATATTGTTATACCCATTTATATTCAATTAAAAATATCGAGGTAAGATTTATCAACTCCCCCATAAATCCTTCATAATTTTTTAATTATTAATGAACTTTTTATCTCTCATTAATCTCTCCCATGTACACCTATTACCATGCCAAAAATACACAAGAGTTACTTCATTTCTCCTATTTCTTCATATTTATTTATTATGTTACGCCTTCTATTTTCAAATTCAATGTGTTGGGAAAAGTAACCATATAAAAAAAATACATTTAATTTAATGTAAATATAATTAGAGACACATTCATCTCACATTAATGAAATTTAAGAAGTTTTATTGCATGCCATTAGGCTACTGAAATTGCACCGCAATATTCACTGCCAAAATCATCGTGTAGTGAATACCATACCCATTTTTCAATAAATTGTATTCACCTTTATTCGTTTGTACTTATTGAATATATAATCTCATGTATATATTCCAAATCCTTTAATCATGTAATATATAAGGATATTGAATGATTTGAAGTTATATAATCCATATGGCACAAATATGCTTGAAAATGAGATGTTTATAAAGGGTGAGCCCTCATAGTGTTCCAATGCATTGGGTAATGATTAGTATCATGATACATCTTGTGGAATGAGGGTTTACTAATTTTAATTTATGTGAAATGTACGTTTAATAATTCTACATGTTTAAATTATCCTCGACACAAGCTAATATCATGTTAAATGTTGTTTCCACGTCTTCATGTTATGATAGTCATCCAATATCAAGCCATTATGTTCATGTTTCTCTTATAAAAAAATAATATTATTATTTCCTAACATGTATTGAACTCTTCAGGTTAGTCCTTTTCTTCTCCCTTTCTGGGCATAATTTCTCACCTTTTTCTTATTTTTGTCACTATTTTATCCAATTAAATGCTAAGTATAAAGTAATATTGTAGTCATGTCAAGGATGTTTTCATTAAATATTGGGTATTTAATGTAATAATGTTCATGTAATGTTAATAATTTCACAAGACAGTAGTCCTATTAATCCTCATACTTTTTATAATGGAATTTTTATGTAATAAATCTTGTTTATGTGTGTAATAAAGATCAGGGTTATTATAAACATATATCTTAATTTCAACATGAAGTCATTCAATTACATTATATTATAATTTATTGCATTTATGTTTTTCCTTTATTCTTTAATAATTAAATGACATCATATACAATTGGTGTTGACATTCATTACAAAATAAATAAAATAATTTGATTTTATAATTTTCAATAAAATTCAATATCTACCAGATTTAAAAATAACTAAAAATGAATAAATGATATATTTTCATTATAAAAATTGGATGGAATTTATTCTATTCATCATTAAATTTTTAAATTACAATTATTCCTAAAATTATTATCACTTTATACAATTTATATTTAAATATTTTTTTTGGAGAAATATTTTCCTTGAAATATATGACATTGAAAATGTAAAGGTTATTGGTTGACATTTTTTAAACAATTTATCTAATTCTCATTAAAAGTACAATTTCATTAATTTTGACTTCCTATAATATTTATTATCATTTATAGGGGTAGTATTTAATGATACCATGCTTCATCCTAATATTGATGTTTTATAATCATGTTTTGTGGAATATACATGAAACCTATTTATTTATCATGAATTAATACATTTATAATAGGATTTTCTATTTTTTCAGGATTATAATTTATACATATATATGTTATAATATTAATTTATGGGTTAGTTTTTTATTTTCATCCAATTCATTATTTAATATATAATATATCATACAATCTCATTGGATCATGGTAGGGTAGAAACATTAAAATTGTATATAGGGAACAGATGGGGTTTTCGGGTCAAAATTACTATTATGGATAGCTAGTTAGGAAATATCCAAAATTGTTATGGGGTTCAATTTGATAGTCCATGTCCACAGTGATATTATTACATTCTATTAGCTCAAGCCAAAATGGTTATGTAATTCGGGTTGAAATACAAATACCACTATGTTATTGGTATGTGATTACAGTAAATCATTATGATTTCTGTTAACCTCTTGATAACAATTATATTGGTTATGATTTTATTTTTTATGGTTATAGCACATTAATTTTTAATTTATCAATCATATTATATGATTACTGACTAATGTTTCCACTCTATAATTTCTAATTTCAACAAATTTTCAGAAGACACATATTTTGAATCATGATTTATAGTCATTGATTATTTAATATTATTTCATTATATTAAAATCAGAATCCATTATAGTGTTTTCATGCCAAAATATTTATATTATTCTTAGATATGATGTTTTATTTTTTCTCCTATGTAGACCCTTACATAGAGACAAAGGTGGACACTATTTTATGTTCTTCATTCTGTTGTTTATGAAGGGGATTATAAATTAAGAAATGTAAAAATGATGTATACAACGTGGAAACTTTCAGGTTATGTTCTTCGTGTTTTTTATTAAGTATTTTTTATTTTCAAACATAATAATGAAGCTAAACATAGTAGTATTTTTTGTGTGATTTATTGTTATATGTAATAATTATTCAAATAAAATTGTTCAATATGTAAATATGTTAGGGATTGTTAATATAATATATAAAATATTTTGTAAAGATATTACCTTAAAAATTGAAATTTAATTCTTTCGAAAAAAATAAATTTTGTATAAAATCAATATACATGGATTAAATAATTAATGATTGGCATTGATTAATAATAAATAACCGAATATATTTTATTTTCATAAAGGAAATTATGTTATGCATTGTGAAAATATATTATATACTTTAGAATATGATAAGAATATACTTAGAAAAAGGTAAATATATTATTTTTTAAAAAACTATGTAAGATATTCTATAAAATTTATAATATATGAAAATAAATTTCAAATGTTCAATAATCATATTAATTTACTCATTTTTTAAATTATTCTAAATATTTTTATAGATATAATATATAATATATAAATAATAATTTATGTATTTTTGTTTATCATTCCTTGGTAAAATAATTTCTACCAGATTATATCATACACATTATCCTTTTCAACAATATAGATACATTCATTTTTCCATGGATTAAATTTAATGATTAATAACACCATTATTAATAATAAAACCAAAACAAATATAGATTTTTTATTTCAAATAATTACCATAACTTTTGTTATATTTTATCCATGAATTTATATCTTTGGTTAATGTTACAATATTTTGAATAAAATTCTGTTAAACTTATTCATTTATTCTGTTAACGTTGGCTAACCCAATTTGAAAAAGTGACACTTGTTTAAAAGTGTTTTAACATGATTTATGCATATGAATATTCGTTAACCCACTATTACATATTAAAATGGCTTCAACTATCTTCATCATATTAAATGGATTTTTAAAAATTTCTATTTTTTGAGATTGTGTTTTCTATACTTCGCTACATGGAAGTATTTTCGTCCTTTCTAGAAGTTCCCTATAATTGGATGATGTCCCTAGGTTTTTTGACAGTGCTATTTGGTGTTCCTTATGGAGTGATTTCTTTTCAGATCACGGGATAATAATAATGATATTATTAGAATATATGTGAGAATAAAATTTCATAATTAATCATGATATTATTTATGAGATATTATATGTTTTTATTCATGAATTTTTTTAATTTAATATATAAATTTTCTCTATCTTTGGAATGTTATGTGTGAATATTGGGAAAATATAAACTACTCACGATGAGGTGGTTATGATTAACAATATATATTTTAGGAATTATGATTTCACTATATTAAATAAACACATAATCAAGAAAATATTTAATAATACACATTCAATTATTCCATAATAATATGTACAACTCATAGTAATATAATATAAAACTATAAAATTAGATTCATAATAATATCTATGACCAATACTATATATCTACAAAAAATATAGGCATTACTATATATATTTACACAAGCGAATTTTAAAATAATTAATTTAAAAATATATGAAATATATTGATATTATGATGGATTACATAAGTAATTTATGGAACATAGAACAAGAACTAAATGACAGGATATAAATTATATTAGATGTATGAATGAAGTGTATCTGTATGTTTTAATAAAAATATTTCAATTTGACCATTCAAAATATATGTATTATGAATCAATAATTGGTAATAATGTTGTAATTATTATACATAAATGTGTCTAAATTTTTTTTACATGTCATTTGATTGTAATATAATTAAAAATTTCTACTAATATATAATGATCAATTAAAAGAAATAAATTTTAACAAATTTCTCTTTGAATAAAAATAATTATGTGTATTTCAGTTAAGAATAAAAAATTCCTAAAATAACCTAAACGACCTAAAATGTGGGATTATACCATGTATAAGATAATGGATATTAAATTTTCAAAAACACTATCTATATAGACAGTGATTGGAAATAATAAAAAATAAAACTATTTGATAAAATAACCAAGCCCTAATTGTATTCAACTTCACTATAATAAAATAGAGAATGTTAATCCACTAATTTTCTCTATCAATAGTCACTCTAGGATTTTTATATGGTTATGTGGGATTATTTATAACTAATTTGGAAGCTATATTTCAATGATTGATTTTCTAATATCACATCTTTATTTACATGAATATTCTTCTCAAATTTACATACATATCAATTTTAAACATTATAATAAAACATTATATTAAACTAATTATTGTATTAAAAATGAGATATCTATGTTACCTATAATTATTATATCAATATAACCTTATATAACGCCTCAAAATTACATGAGAAATAAAATCAATTACCATTATACATTGTTTTCGTAAAATATTGTCTTGTGGCTGTATTATTTTACATTGAGGGGGATTTTTCTAAATAATTATGATTTATATTTATCTAGTGGAGCCTCCATAGGGTCCTATGTATATAAAAATTAATTATGATAAAAATGGTATTATTTTCTTTAAATTAATGTATAGATATAAGTCTTTCTTTATGGAAATTTAGGATTCTATGTGTGATTCTAATATAAATGAGGCATGCTCCATGCATTTTAAAATCAATTTTTTTCTAACGGATATTGTCTCTAAACATTTAAAATTATTCTCTTAAATTATCCATTCATATTTTTATATGGATTCCTTGAACGTAATCTACAGGACTACTTAAATATAATTCCATTATAAGTTTACATCAAATTATTTTTTGAATTTCTTAATTTTTTTATTATTACTGTTGTGAATTTATCCGGATTTTTATAAAATTCCGTTGAATATATAATTATTGATTTTTTATGTATAATTATTTCCCTAATAATTTATATTTATTACTTACCTATTAATATATATTATATTTCATAAGAAAATATTGAATTTATATTAATTACTGATATTTTTCATATGATTAACATGTTAGAAATGTTATGTAAAGATAAAGGATGTGGATTATATAGCCATAAAATCAAGAGTATGTATCATGAGATATACTACATTGGGTATTTTATGTATCCATTAAATGTTTATTTATGATTCATTCACATTCGACCGTGAGGATATTTTTATGATTTCAACCGTGTTGCATATTATACCCATGATGTCATCCATTATTATCAATGTGATTTATTATTACCAATGTTATTTTATAAACTGATATATTTTCCACATTTTACAGCTCATATGTATTCTATTTTATTATTAATCTCTACAATATTATATATTACATGACTCTGTTATTTTAGAATATATTAAATTCTATATCCTAGTTTACATATATGGGAAATGTGTTATATTATTTTTACATACATATAAATTAATTGAGATCACTTTGTGTAAAATATGTCTTCCCATTTAGAAATTATAATGAATTCATGTTTTCAGATTATATAACATTAATTTCTAATGTAATATACTGTCATTTTCTATATTTAGTTTCCTAAAAGAGAAATTTTTTTTGATCATATAATATATCTTTTCATTAATAATTTAATAAAATAACCATTAGATTTTTTTTAATGAAGTTGTATTATTTTAGTAGTTTGTAGATCATATATTATATAATCCTTAGATACTCGATTTAGAAGAGTGTAGTAAGATAAAATCACCCTATAACATACCATAGTATAATATTTAATCTATTTAATATTACCTAAAATGAATTTCTAATAAATTAATAAAAACTATGTACTATGATTTATTTGATTATTCATTAATTATTAAATAAATATTTCATTTTTTTATAAAATACACAAATATAATATACCAAAATTTATTTTAACATTAAAAAAAATTTCAAAGATTCCCATCCTATGATAATAAATTAATCTTTTGTTAAAAATGTTATTACTATGGATATTTTTAAGAACTTTTATTCGGTTATGAAAAATATACTTACTCGTATTGAACAACATATAACACCACATTATATTTTAAAAATGAGGATTTATTCATATGATATCAATCTAATTATTTTATTTGAATAAATAATCTATTATTGTGTGGTAAATAGATTATTTAATTAGATAACAAATTATTTATTTGTGATATAATAGAATATATAATCTTAACCCCTCTATAAATCATCCTAGGTGATATATAGAAAAATAGAGGAATCTGATTAAGAAATTTCAATAAGTAGTTCGAAATAGAATGAATCTAGTGGATTAATTTAAAATTTATATTCATTGTGAAATATTTTCTTTAGGCTCAATGAGATGAGGTTGAATTATAATTATATGATATTTAAAAAATATAAGAGGATATAATTATTGAGTATTATATTAATATAAAAATTTTATTAATACATCTCAATTTTTATATATGAATTTTTAAATGTAATATCACTTGTTTCTTTATTATACTAATGATAATAATTTAGTGGTATATGGTATCTGATACAATTTCAATATATGAGTAAAATTTTAAAACATCAATTTAGACATAGATTTTTTTCACCATGTAATATAATTTCATATGAAATTAATAGATTATGAGGGATTTTTATTTGAAATCCCTATTGGTAGAAATTAAGAATATAAAAACTGTAATTATAGATTAGAAATTAAATTTTAAATATGCTAAGAAATCCAATTTAATTATTTTAGGGAAATGATAGATTTATTCCTTATTACTGATAAGGGGAATCATGTTCATGAGTGAAATTTAAATTGAGAAACCACTAATATCCAATTCCTAATATCCATGTATATAAAACATAATTAAAATAAATGAATTTTGTGTTGTGGGATTATAACCTACAATAAGAAGGTGGAGTATATTTGGGACAATGTATTCATAATAGTAGACATTTTGGTCCTAAATGTTGTCCTAATATGTACATGGTTATAAAAATTGATATATAATAAATTATATCAGTATTGATCAATATTCAAATTCATATATTTAATATCTTCCAAGAATATTGAATAATTCATGAATTCATGAAAAAATTATTTCTTAGTTAAAATTGATAGAGTAAATCATATAATAATGAAATTAAATAGTTACTTATGTATTAAAATAAATAGAAGATTCTCAGTTTCAAACACACTTTTTTATCAAACGGTTGAATTTGATATAATCATTATGTTTTAATTCTTATAATTTTATAATTTATGAATTTATTGTCTAAAGAATGATATTACACTCTCTAATGATTGAATTGAGTCACTTATTATTAGTAGAGTGACTTCAAAGGTAAAATATTGTTTTATACACATCCAAGGCCCCATAAAAATCATATATTCAGAAAAAATATATAAAATAATGAATATGGTCTCCAATGAATATAGTATTTATTAATTATATTGAATTATATATATTTATATTAAATGTAATAACCTAGATATCATATCGATCATGATATTTAATTCCATATATATCTTATCCCATTTAAAAAATATATATCATCGACTCCCCATTAGATATATATAATTATACATGTTCAAAAAAAGGAAAAATTGTAAGATTTATTAGATAATAGATTGAAATGACATTATATTTTACATTGGTTAGAACCTTAATTATTTTTAAATGGGAAATATAGGTCTATAATGATAAAAATTAACAATATTTAAAGTAATGGTTTTACTATTATGAGCAATTTTCTTTTCCATCATATTTTTCATACAATTGATCAAAAAAATACTTCGAAGTCCATATGGATGATGCATCTACATAATTTTAATATTTTTTTAAATCCTAAGAATGATGAAATAACAAATATAATATTTTCAGATGTCATGGGATGTTTAGTTCATTTCAATTCCATTAGGGAGAAAAAAAATAAACCTTCATATTTTTGGTTATTATGATTGAATATTCATTGACAATACTAATTATTATTTTAGTTTATGGTTAAATATATCTTGATATAATATATGTGGTATGATGGAAATGATGAATTTTTTAAGTCATTCCTTATAACTTGAGGGGGAATAGTGATATATCTTAATCATAGAAAATATTAAATATTTATTGGGGAAGATTCTTTTTTTGATCACATTGTGTCCAAGAATTGGATATTTTTTCAACCTCCAAAAAATATCGATAAAAACTGTATTGCACCAATGAATATAAATGAAATACATATTTTAATTTGATAAATTTTTCATTATCTATGGTTTTTATTATAATCTCTTATATTCTATTCATTTAACAACTTGGATATTTTTAGGGTTCAATTTCACATATTCTGGGTAATTTAGAGAAATCATTGAGGAAATGAATAAATAATTTAAAAATTTCATGATATAAAAATTTTCATTTATAATGGATGTATTTTTTATTTGTAGTTTTTTCCACAATTAAAGGATTATGGTGTGTCCTTGTGAATAATTAATGAATTCTTACTTATGAGTTGATAAAATTAAATACTCATGCACAAAAATATTTGTCTCATAATTTGGATATGGAAGGTGTAATCATTGAATTGATGATGTGTAGATAGTATCCATGTTGTTAAATATGCTAAATTTACATGAAATATTTTTTTAAGTACATATACAAGTATAAAGGTCTCAACAAGAGATGAAGGTGACGGTTGGAAATACATATTAACTGTTAATTTATTATGTGAAGACACCATATCAAATAGATTAATATGGGGATTCAATTTGAATGAAGGATCATCAGTTCATATCCATGATGAGGATATAGTTAGTTCCACTATTAATGGAAATAGTAAAAATATATGTGTCAATTACCAGACAATTGTAAAAACCATTACATTTACACGTAATTGGACAATAAAAAATTATATACAATGAAATGAAATATTGTCATTAGGAATAGGTATTACAATGAGAAATAAAAGCAATGTAATATTAGAGAACGATAAAATACATATATGAGTATAGAGTATTGATGTTTGGATAGAGTTTAAGTTTCCCCTAAGGACACGATCTACTATGTTTACTATTACATAACGATTATAATTAAAACATGACTATAAAAACCAATATTATTATGGTTGTAGGTATCTATTAATATTAATCTTTTCTAAAATCATATACTCACAAATTAATTATTATTTTCCAAATTTCCTTGAATATAAAAATTCATATATATAAGATAAAATCTAATGTGAGCCATTCCACCTATCCATATACTAATGTTGATGTCGGATGATATCATAATATAAATTGTTACTATACATCCTAATTAAATAAATGAGATTCTGTTGATATTGATCATCTGGGATATCCCCTCCAATTATACACATTTCTATAAAATAATGGAAAATATAACTACTACAATTATTTCATCATTTTATATATATATAGTAATTTTATAACATTGAGGAAGATTATGAACTTAATATGGTAATGTACATCATTTAAAACCAATGTTTTTGGGAATCCATAAATAGGATTGGAAACTGAGATCCATTTGAGCAATTAATATTGTAGGAACATTTCTCCAGAACTATATTCGGTCAAATAGCATCTCACTAGTTCATGAAGACATACACAACATCTACTACCAAGAATGGTTCCTTACCAAATCTGATGATATCGTCACACATCATTCATTTTCAATCTTGGATTATAAAAAGGATTAGTTTTGGAATATAATTAAAATGTTACTCTATCATTCATGATGGTAGCATGATATGACTTCCAGCATTGTATGCTCCTCCATCCATTTTTTCAATGAAAATTAGTGATTCAATATTAAACCACATAGATAATTGTCTCTATCAATTTTGGTATCTTGTCCTCAAAATTTTTTAATGTGTTCTTATGTTACCTTGGGTGGCTGATGAAGGATTCATCGTTGGAATTATTCAGGAAGATCATGGGACCCATCGTAGGGTTCTAGATAGTAATTAACATAACTATATCCATGTTCCCTAGAATCCTCACCATGAAGAGGGAATAGCCCCATGGACCCCAACCCCAGTCATTCGGACCTAACCCCCTAGATGGTCTATGGAGGGAGATGATAGAACAATATGGAATAGTATATCATAAATGTTCTGATTAAATCATTATATTATATAGATATTATGAAAAATTAGATGATCAAAATCAATTCTCATAAATAAAAAGCACCTTAGTAAAATAGTATGGACAATCAAAAAATGAAAATTCATCCTCTTGCATGTCAAGACCTTAAGTAAACTTTGATTGAAAATATGAAGACGAGAATCCCATATTGCGCATATCAAGCCAGTTAGTCCTATTTAAGGGATAAATAGATCATGAAAATCCATACTCACCCATTTCAATCATGCATGTAAAATATGTTGTAAATCGAGATGATTCAGATCACTAATCATGAATCTCAATTATGTTAACCATATATAATGTAATATGGGAATATGAAAATAACATCTCAACTATACAATTTATGTTAAGAGAATACAAAAATAAATGAATGACCATGCCAATGTATCTTGACAATTAACAAATGGTAGAGAGAGATCTCTACCACATCATTGGAATGGGGGTATATTCTTGTTCCCATTAATGTTATTTCTCATCATATCCTGAAAATTAGAGAGGTTCATTAATCAAATACTAGAAATATACTACAATCCAACCATGTCATAATATTTTCAACTGAAATTGGTAAATGTGTTCCTTATAATCTCTCATCCTCAAGTAGGTTTTCTCGTCTATACAATGGGAGGGTAATAAAGGAGCAAGAGTGCATTCCCTCTCTCAAACACGAGGTTCATTGATAATATTTTACAATTAATGAAAAAATGGATGGAAAAAACTACCAATTACAAGAATGGATTATTGGGTCTTTTCCTATGCCCCTCCATGGAAAGCACATATTACTACTAAAACTCCAGAAATGTGTCAAAATGATCTAACATTGGCACTAGTATTTATTAAAACTATTCCCATGTATAATAATAATTATTCAAAACATGTGTTTATAGATAATAATGGAAGTTAATTGAGAAGTATGACCCCCCACAGAGTAGTAACAAATTCTAAATAAGGCACATTACCAGACACTATTACAATATAGAGTACATTGTGATTTCATAGATCCAAATATGGTGACCCATGATCCTTCAAAATTTTTACCCAATTAAGAAGTATATGTATTATTAATTAAATTCCTCCATGAATTACAACAACAAAAATCTATATATGTCCCCCCTAAAATGATTTCCTTGAAAGCATTATTCATGTGTATAATTTTATTAATTATCTGAGAAAATTTAACGATGAGCACTAGGAATAGATTCTTCATGCCCATGATATCAAAAATGTAGAAGATCCTCCCATAAATAACCATACACAATAAGTCCCTCATATTATAGGGTGCTCAGAAATGTAGGTCATGTAATGTATAAAAAAATATCAATGAATATAGAGAACCCTTATCAACCAGATGTCAATATGAGGAAACCCTCATCATCTTCACCACCATCAATACATATCCAAGATAAAAAGATCATTAACAATACAATATATTATGGTAAAATAGTCAAAAATAACCTTTGTTAGTCTGACCAGGTAGAGGAATCCTTGATATATGAACAAAATAAATATGATAACACTGTAGAATGATGATTATATACCCATCATGTTTTGGACAACATCCACATATTTTATTGATATTCTAGAAGCATTATCAGAATAATTCATACAGATCAATCATTTTATTCTATAGAAAACTACCCCCCATCAAAAGGTAATTTTATTTCTATTCAATGGGTAAACATAACATGTTAAATTATTAGGAGATATTCACCATCAAATCAATTTCTAATGCATTCCTTTGCATGAAAACCTCAGTCAGAGAGGAGGTGAAAAGATCTTCAACTAGAATGCAGTAATGAATTTTATATTTTAAATCATATTTTAATTTATTTTCTCTTACATTGATCATATCCATGGTTCGAGAGAACACTGCACATTGAATTTTCTCCCATGCCATAGTCTGAAAAATCCAACAGTGTAGATAAGCTATAAATCTATTGGTTCAAGGTGAATACTTGATAATTCCCATATTAAGGTAAGATGGAACACCCAATAGGAATATTGCCTAAATATGTATCGAAAACATCAGGACTAATAACGGAAGACCATCAAAATACTCATGAATCATGAAACTGAGAACATCAAGCGAACATCCTACTTAATTGAGGTTAATCAACATGAATCCAAAATTTGTTCATAATGATATGATTTGTGTGATGGACTTGTATATCACCCTTCTTAATATCAAACCATGATTAACCATATTCACAGTGCAGCAGTTGATGTATCCATTGCCACTATACTGGATCGAACTCTTTCTAATGGTTTGGGATAATTTTGAACACAAAATGCCCCTCAAAATCCAAAACATTAAGAACATGACTTGATAAAGGATGAATGGAATAAAAAAAATCCTATATGGATGGAGGAATTATTTCATCAATCCCAAAAATGATGGAAATATTTTATTCTCCATTTTAGGGGAACCTCAAGAAAAGAGGTCTCCAGTTCATCCCACTTCGTCACACACATCCACTAGAAGGAACACTTCTTACAAGGTTGCGTTGTGGATTCCTCCCTGTAAATATTCACCAAGAATCGTGAAGAGGATCCGATAGAAGGATAAAGACATCCAATAATGGGAACACTAATCTGTCATATTATTTGGATTCCAATAGAATTCCCATATAATAATATGAATATGTTATCATCGTGGACATAAATCTTTGTGGAAGTTCTAATGATGATTCAAATGTAGGGAAGTAAGGATGGTGAGAATACAAAAGGAACATTGTCCACACCATGAAAAATTAATAGGTGTGTGTACTCATCATAAATGAGTTTATATAAAAAAAAGTATTCCCTCAATCAACACACCACTTCCTCCTATGAAAACATCCATCAATGAGAAGGGTAACGGAAAATTTACATGTATCCTAACACTACAAGAGGTTGAAAACCTTAAAATCAATGACATTTTCACTCAGACATATGATGAAATGAAATATTTGGGGAGACTAAATTCAAAATTTTGATGATGAGACATTCAAAATATATATTCCCCACAAGCATAACCTCAACATAAAATTAAAATGAATGTACCTCGTTAAGAAGGTTATGTCCCATTGACATCTGTATAGATATTATATTCATTAATATATATGTCTACAACAAAAATATATCGTGATAGAATTAAAGAATTATTTTATAACCTCCCTCAATTTGGGAGACAAGTAGAGTTGATTTAGGGTAACCCTCAAAATAAATCACCTTTAGTGTGTTATTTATTATTATTAAGAGAGACACTACGATATGCCCCTCCTATTGTCAATCCATTTCATGATAACATTCACCTAAACATTCATTATGGGATTATTGATACCATAGAGTCTTTAAAAACTTGATTGTAAGGTATGGAGGAATGGAAGACACCTTTTTAGCTGGAATGGAATCCTAACAAAAAATGTATTACTAATATCCCACCTCCGCAAAATTTCCTGATTCCTATTTTTATCTTATATAATGGATCATGATACCCGAAACAAAATATGCGGCATTTTATGTCCCATTAAAATCCCATATTTTGATCCTCATCATATAAATAAGTAGTAAAACTCATATTCATTGTAAAAACATTTTTGGAACCTACCCCTGTATGGTATACAAGGTTTAAAGCGCAGTCAATCACTGGTTCGAAATATCATTGTTGTATCTTTGACTATAAATTCATATCTACACATATAATTTATATCCATAACCTGAAAAATTTCAATCAATAATAGAATGAGAAGGTGTACTATTTCAGTTATAAATTGAAGATTATAAACTACTCCTT
The DNA here is from genome assembly GCA_963277665.1 of Viscum album. Classification (NCBI taxonomy): domain Eukaryota; kingdom Viridiplantae; phylum Streptophyta; class Magnoliopsida; order Santalales; family Viscaceae; genus Viscum; species Viscum album. The sequence continues at coordinate 193,740,731 of OY728121.1, read as the reverse complement.
GACACTAAAACATCCCTAGTATGAGTAGATTTGAAATTTCATATCCCACCTTCAAGGTGAGTTGTGAACTCCCCTCATCCTGATTAGATATATGGGTGGATTTTGGGATATCTGTGTAATTTCTCAATGAATGTTGGATTTATATAATCTTCTAAGAACATGTCTAGATAGATTCAATGAGTACCAGTGAAGAGAATTTTAATGGTGATGGTTGAATATGTTTCACTTAATCTATCCCCAACACCGACTCTAGCTCCATATCCCACAACATATCATACATAACCCCTTGAAAAAAAAACTAAACCCCTACATCATCCAAATGAGTGGGTGAGATCACTGAGTAACCAAATCGAGGCAAAAAGGAATAAGTATTATTCAATCTGACACAAGAAATAGTACAATAACATTTTTGAATCTATGGATTGTGATTTACATCAGTTTCCAAATTGAAAGATCATGTGCTAAGTGCATTTTGAAGAATAGAAATATTTTTAATCCTTTCATTGGACAATGATGAATAACATTAAATAAATTATTGTATTCAATTAAATACTTCCCAAAAAGTTGAATTTTGTGTAGGTAAAGCTAGTAATTCCACTAAAACTAGTAGAATATGTCAATGTTATTACATCCAAAGAAAGAGTTGAGTTAAATAAAGAGGTTATCAAAGGAAAACATAATTTAGTTTAATTATATAACTTAAAAAATAAACAAATTTCATGGAATACCCCATGAATAGTTGAAACAACAAATTGTTCCCCCTGATGCTTCCACTATGGTGTAGTTGAGTCCCTTGGTATCATAATATTCAAAAAAACTATCTTTAAAAAAATATTTCTGAAAGGGCCTAGATGAATCTAATGAAGATGAAAATATTCCAAGGAAAATGTTTCCATTGATCCTCTTGGACATTGTTCTACAATCTCAAGACAATGGTTACTACCCTAACCTAGGGTAGCACTGGAAATTTTCATTTAAAAAGAGTCCTCATAAAATGAGAAATTGATTTCGATCTACATTAATGTTATTATCTTAATGGATCCTTTTCTGATGATGATTCTTTCTAGGAAATGGAGTTCCCCATGACAGATTAGGGAACCATAGAAGAGGTCATTATTGTTAAGGATATAAGGGACAAAGTTGTAATTTAATTTGGGCCATATTTTCCATAACTTGTAATAAAGAATATAATGAGTGTTTTATGGAAATACAAAGTTATAATTTTTTTTTATGCAACAACATGTCGATATTTTTCTACATGAAAAACTTATAATAGATCTTTTTACATGCAACACTCTGTTTGTCTTATTTTACACATAATTATATGTTCCTTCGATAACATGATACAAACGAAAGACTAAATCTTAGTGAGCTTTAATAAAATATTAAAATTATTATAAAAATATTATTATTGAAATCACATACAATTTGGAATGTATGTTATGAATATTATTAAATAAATTGTGGGATATGTATCGATTACATGGAAGTATAAGTACAATCTATTTGAAAATAATTAAAATCATTTTCTAGGAAAATGTTTTTTCTATGTACGAACAAAATTTTAATAAAATAATTAGACAAAAAAATTTATATCCATTTTCTTAATAATAAATATATATAATATTGAATCAAATTTTTTTACAGTCATCCAATACATTTTTTATGAATAAAATTATAAGGAAAAAAATATTATGAGGAAAATGATATATTTTTTTAAAAGGTAATTTTACAATCTTTTAATGGTGAATCTAAATAAAATAAAACTTTTGAAATTATTAAAAAAATTAAATTTAAAATATAAAGAACTTTTTATATATGGAAATATCATAATTTACATTGGGTTAAATTTTGGTATTTTTATGGGATTATATATTTTTTATTAATATTGAAATACATTGAATTTTAATTGAAAACTGTTTTATCATCTAATATAAAACATTTTTAAATAATTTTTTTTCATAATTATAGAATAATTTTTTAAAATTATGAAAATTTGAAATCAATTTACGACATTTTAGTATATTTAAGATTGAAATTTTATATAAAAAAATTTCTATCTTTTGAACATTTCCTTTCAAAAACTAGTTTCCTTTTCCCATCTATAAGATTAATATTAAATTTATTTATGCCACTTCAGTGTTTTGTATTTTTTAAATAAATTAAAAATTTGGAATCCTCATAATTTACTTATCTAATATTATCTACATAGATTATTACACAAAATATTATAGAATATAATTCAAATTAATTACAATGTTAGTGGTAAAAATGAGTTTACATAGTTATTATACATTAACATAATTTTCCAAATGTGTTTTGATTAAGAATAAAGTATTTTTATTTCCTAATTTCAACCTTATGTTCCATAAGATAAAAAATTGACCATTATTAGTGGCATAAGATGTAAGGGTGACATATCAATAGTGTTTAGATTTATATATTTACAAGAAAACCACAACTCATATAGTATAATAAACAAACTGACCCCTCACATCATCACACTTCTCAATAATATTGGATTATAAATAAAAAAAATTTCTCCCAAAAATTCTCCATTTTTCCTGGAATCCTACCATTGGGAAAGAATTCCACCAATGAAACCCATTATAAATAACCACGAAGAGTTACCCAATGGAGATTTAGAATCCTACAACAAGAACATTTTTGTTTTCATTATACATTACCATAATTAATATCATTCCATTATTATATAATAAAATCAATATCATTAATATACTAATATGATTCTATGTCAGGGGTATGACCTACAATCATACACACATCCATTAAATGGAATACACAATTATAATCTATGTGTATGGTAGACCATCAACTCATGGAAATATATCGTTCATTATTAAACTACAACCATTAAAGGTTGGGAATAAAAATGGAATTTACGATTTTAAGTAATATACATATATATATATACTATATATTATTATGAATTTATTATTATTTAATTATGATGTTACCCATACCTTCATGAATTCCATTATATAGGAATATGATAACTATATTTTTGGAAGTATGGACTATTAACTCCTCAAAGAGATTTTATTCATTCACACATTATATATAATTTATTAATATTGTGATTGGTAAAATTATATAATATAAATTAAATAATAAATTCACATTATTGATATTAAATATATATCCCAATATGTAATTTAATTTCATTCATTCAATAAGACAAGGGTACAAAAACATTGTCCATGGTTATGTATGGCATATCGTCTCCAGGACCAATGTATTTCATTTAATATTTCAATCTTTTAAATTTTATTATAAATACATATATTTAAAATACAAATTATATTAATATAATATTTTACATTATTTAGATATGTAAATCCTGATATTACTAATAGGCACAAGAATATGATTTCAAAGCATAATCTATAAACAATGTGTATATTACCCGAAACACAACATTAAAATGGAACTGTAAATAAAATGATAAATAAAAGTCATAATTGCTACACCAGTCGTCTTTAAATAGATTATATTATTAATTTTCTTGGTATCAGGTAGTTTGGGTTGAAGCCCAACATAAATTTTTGAGATTCTATCTAAAAACACATGTTTTGGCCTTGACAGCATCTAGTGCACTGCGGTCGAAGGTGCGTGTCCTCATCCGAGTCACCGTAAGAATGCGCTTGGTTCACTGAAAGGTCTGCCTGATGTTCAATTAATTAAATAAAATGAATTGAATATTAATTTGATAATAAAAGAAAATTATGAATTTGGAGTATAATAAATTTTAAAGAGTTTTTTTTAATAGTATTATTATTTGAGAAAACTTAATATTTTTATTAGAGTAAAGGATATGTTTGTATTATTATTATCTTTTTGTATCATTATTTTTATTATGAGTGCATTTAGGATTTTAGTTTTTATTTATTTATTTTTTGTTTTTTTACCTTTATTTTTTTTCTCTTTACTTTTTTCTCCTTTCTCCCTCCCTCCCTCTCTCTCTCCCATCACCCCCCTAGTTCGAGCTGCTCCTACCCCCCTCTCCAAACCCTTGGCCGGTTCCTGCGAGCTGCTCCTCCTGGCTATCCGGCGACGCACCGACCGCCACCCCTATCTTCCGTCCGGCAACCGCTGCCCCACACCCTCCCTGACCAGCCCTACCGTGCACGCACCTCCTGTGCGGATCGCCCCTCCCTTGGAATCCTGAACCGCCGGTTCTCCCCTTTCCTCACCGTGAACCGCCAGCCTCCTCCTTCGCTGACCACGACTCTTCTGCCCTTCTCTCTTCTTTTAGTAAGTCCCCCCCCCCTCATCATAGGGTTTCGATTTTAGGATTTTGTGTGTTTTGGGTCATTTTGATGATAGTGGTTCGATATCTTGTTTTTAGGGTTAAATTGATCTTTCTGTGGTGTGTTCGTGGTGAGATTATAGTTTCACACCCATTTGTGGGGAATTTGACATTCAAGGTAGGTGGTTCTGTGCTTAACCGTTATTTGATGAATTGATTGGCTTGTTTGTTTAATTTAATATGTTTTATGACGTATATGTGGGGTGCGTATGTGGTTTCTAATGAGTTTTGACATGTATTTTTTCTTATATATATATATATACACTTGTAAAATTGATTATGTGGTAGATGAAAACCCGTTCTTGCATTATGAAAAGTTTGTAACTTGTGCAGTTGATTTATTAAAATATATTAATGGTGAAAATCATTTTTTAAACATAAATTTATTGTGTGTTTGGTTTTAAAGTGGTGTTTAAATGAAACTGAGTATATTTTGGGTGGAAATTCCTGCTCCACATTTGGTTAACATTTTATTAACTACTCAAATGGATTGTTAAATTAATTTCACGGTGAAAAAAAAAGTTTTAATTAGCAAGATTAAGCATGTGTTTAATGGTTAAAGTGGTAGTTTTGTACAAAAGTGAGTGTTTTTGTGTGTGCAATCCTTTCTGTGGCACTTGGTGTCATTATGTAATGTATAAAATTAATTTGTTAAACTTTGTGCAGGCTGCAAAATGTGTTTTCATTTAGCAGTAATCTGCAACTAATTTATAAAGTGGGGTTTGGGTGTATTTTTGGTACAAAATCATTTAGGATGTCTATGGAAATTGTTTTATAATTTTTATAACGGTTTGATAAATTATTTAAATGGGTGCAACTTAAAATATAAAGCAGTTCTGAAAGAAAGAAATTTTGAAGGCAACACATTTACAAAAAAAACTACCAACTCAACCTACCATATGTTGACGGTATGTGAAAAATAATCAGTGAGCAATAGTCACGGGGACACCCCTAGGTACTTGTTAGTTGTGGGGCCCTAGGTACCTCGTATCTCGGTGTAAATATAACCAAAGAAAACATCCAGTAACCTTCTCAGGCATGAGCCACTAGTAGGTAACATTCCCATAACCTAGTGGTCCTCAATCATCATCATCACAGTTTAGTTAGAGTTTTAAGTGTCAATCTTGCTATGTAAAATTGATGACAAGCCCCACGGGATCACTATCATTCTAGTCCTAGTCCGCCCACCTAGATACCCGGGTTTCCCTATTGTGCTACAACAAATTTCAAATGTTATAAAATACCATTTGCACACTTCATCCACCAAACCATGCATTACATAACATAGTACACTATTTTTACATGATAATTAATTTTAGAAAACAAACGCACATCTAAACTATTTCCAAATATAGTTCTCACCCCTTTAAATAATTTATCAAATAGTTATAAAAATTATAAAACAATTTCAATGGACATCCTAAATGATTTTGTAACAAAAATACACCCAAACACCACTTTAAAAATTAGTTGCACATTACTGCTAAATCAAAACACATTTTGCAGCTTGGACATAGTTTATAAAATCAATTTCACACTTTAAAGAATGAAACCAAGTGCCACACAAAGGCTTGCACACACAAAAACACAAAATTTTGTACAAAACTACCACTTTAACCATTAAGCACATGATTAATCATGCTAATTAACGTTTTTTTTCACCGTGAAATTAATTTAACAAACCATTTGAGTAGTTCATAAAATGTTAACCAAAGGTGCAGCATGAATTTCCACCCAAAATATATTTGGTTTTATTTAAACTCCACTTTAAAACCAAACACACAATACATTCGTGTTAAATAATTATTTGCACCATTAATATATTTTAATAAGTCAACTGCACAAGGTAAAAACCTTCCAAAATGAATGCACTTGATTTCATAGAGCATATAATCAATTTTACAAGTGTATATATATATATATAAGCCATAAAACATGTCAAAACACATTCTAAACCACATACTCACCCCACATGTACTTCATAAAAAATAAAAAATTAAACAAACAAGCCAATCAATTCATCAAATAACGGTTAAGCATGGAACCACCTACTTTGAATGCGATTTCCACACAAATAGGTGAGAAACTCCTATCGCACCACGAACGCACCGCCAAAAGATCAATTGAACCCTAAAAACAAGATATCAAACCACTAGCGTCAAAACGACCCAAAACTCACAAAACACTTAACTTGAAACCCTAAGATGTGGGGGGACTTAACGGAGGAAGAGGGGAGTGAGGAAGAGTCCCGATCTCCAGAGGAGGAGGCCGGAGGTTCACGACATGGAATGGGGAGCACCAATGGTTCAGGATTCCGGTGGAGGGGAGATCCGCACAGGATGTGCGCGCACATTAGGGCTGGTCGGGTAGGGTGCGGCACAGCGGTTGCCGGACGGAAGACAGGGGCGACGGTCGGTGCGTCGCCAGATAGCTGGGAGGAGCAGGTCATAGGAACAGGCCAAGGGTTTGGAGAGGGGGGCGAGAGCAGCTCGAACCAGGGGGGTGATGGGAGAGGGAGAGTGAGGGAGGGAGAAAGAAAAAAAAAGTAAATAGAAAAAAATACAAAGGTACAAATAAAACAAAAAATAAATAAAAAAACTAAATTTCTAAATGCACTCATAATAAAAATAATGATTCAAAAACTTAATAATAATAAAAACATATCATTTAGTCTAATAACAAAATTAAGTTTTCTCAAATAATAATACTATTTAAAAAATTCATTACAATTTATTCTACTCCAAATTATTAATTTTCATTTATTATCACTTTAATATTTAATTAATTGTACATCGGGTAGACATTGTAGTTAACCGAGCACTGTCTTGCGGTGACTCAAATGAGGACGCGCTCCTTCGACCATAGTGCCATGGATGCTATCAAGGCCAAACCATGCGTTTTTAGATAGAAAATCAAAATTTTAGGTTGGGCTTCAACCCGAACTACCCGATACCAAGAAAATTTATAAAATAATCTATTTAAAGACTACGAGTGTGACAATTCTCCCCACCATAAAGCTTTCTGTCCCCGGAATGCCAAAACTAAGGCTAAGCCCAAAGTAAGAAACGACACCCCCTTGGGGTTCAAATGGTATCCCCATGAAAAGCAAGTGAAAAGAGGCAACAGACCATTCCTAGAGATAGCGACTCAAAAGACAACCTCAAAGAACCCGTAAAACACTTTTCGCTAAGTGTCACTCACCCCAGAGCGCTAGAACACCTCCAGTTGATTTCTTAAGGAAAGGAACTCTCGCACCCACATAACCCAACTTCACAAACTGAAACACCCCAAGAAATATTGAACGAAAAACATCCCATTTTACTAGAATGAAGAAACAAGACCCACCCACATCCAATGAATATTCCAATAACTTACCACTGAACAATCTCTACGAACAAAATTGAATGGTCTAATATGGTAAATACTTATGGGGCTCCCCACCATTAAAAACATTCTGATGCCCGAGACGAGACTAGAAAACCGACATTGGGAGGTTCGAGCGGACTCCCCGCCATCAAAGAATATTCCAACACAGATTCATTCTAGAGAAATTCTTGCGAGACCCAATATGGGTCTCCCCACCATTAGGACTGACAAAGGGTACAAAACATTGAAAATTCTCCAACGGTGACCAACCCCCCCCCCCCCCACCACAAGGGGCGGGGAGGGAGGGGCCCCAACTACCGGGGCGTTAAAACCACAACCCAAAACAAACCAGCATCTTCACGTCCCTGGATGAGAACTATTCAAATTTGAGACCGCTTAACCCAATAGATCCCATAAACACCACTAAAAGAGATAGATCTGGTGGGATGCAACGCAAAGTAATTTATGGTGACGAGACGACCATGCCTCCACATGGTCACAGAAACCTCACACAACTAGACGGTTTGTTCAGAACAGAACAACCTAAGAAAAAAATTTAACCCTCCATCATCAACAATACCGATGATAGAAATAAGGTTGGGGTCTCGTACACTCCTGGAGGTCCTGACCATGCGCCAGCTTCACTCCGAGGCCTATGGCTGGAGCACTGAAGTTTGAAGCATCTCCTGCCTTGCATTTAGGTATTGAAGACTCCCAAGCGGAGCTTCTCCTTTTGGTGCCACATGCAATCATACAGCACCCAAGGAAACACCATCAGACACAACACACCATGACATCCAATTAATGTCACACTAAACATTCACCAAAACAATAGCTTAAATGGTAAATTTGCATCACGCCTTGTTACACTGAATGAGGCCCATGAACACCATTAGTGGTGGCGAAATCGACCATCTTCGTCCCTTTTCAAAAAAAAATTGTTAATAGAAAAATTTGGTGGTTTAAAAAACTGGTGTTTGTGTGGTGTGTCCATGCATTTTGGAAATTTTGGGTGTGAGGTGTTTTGATATGAGAATCCTATATTCTGATTTGTGTATTGAGTTTGAATTATTATTTGTGAGGTGGTGTGAAAACATGTAACTAATGGTTTTTATCGAAAATTGTCATGGGAAGCCCTTGACGTGGTTCCCCCTACCTGTTTAGTGTTCTCTGGCTATATGTCTTGGCAATTGGACAAATTTGTTTGGGTCCACGGTTCTCCTTCTTTTCTAGTGTATTCCCTCATTAAAGAGTTATTTTGCGAATGATGTGCGGCCACAGATAGTTCACTGTTGGCCCACCCTCCAGATGATTAAAGTACAAACTCTCTATTTTGGGTGATTGTGATAAGTGTTAGTCTTTTCCTTTCGGTCAAGTGGATCCTCTCGCTGTAGGATGACATATTCGAGGGGAGCTGAAGGGAGTTTTGTTCTCTTTTCGTTGTCTAAGTCGTCGGGTATGAAGTTTGATGTCGTTGTGTCTGAAGGTTAACCCTTGAAATGGTTAAAGGAATTCCAGCAGGGAAGGGTGAAGGTGGATCGGAGTTATCGGTGTTGACCAATGTCATGAAATGATGTTAGTGCTTTTATCAGCCTCTATGGTCATGGTTGGGTGACATCATTCAGCGTGAGGTACCTTTGATAGTCAACAGCTGTTTGGATGTTTTAAAGGAGAATCTAGTGGGGAGATGGTGGAAGTAACCCGAAGTTATTGGTGCGGTCTATTGTGCTAGGACTAGTATACTAGTGATCCCGTGGGGTTTGGCCTCAGTTTCACGTAGCAAGATTTCCGTTTACAACATGAACTAAATTGGGATGATGATGATTGGGGACCACTAGGTTATGGGTATGTTCTGTACTAGTGGATCGTGCACAAGAAGGTTACTGGCTATTTTCCCTGCCTACTTTTACACTTAGATACGAGGTACCAAGGTCCCACAACTAACTAGTACCTAGGGGTGTTCCCATGACTAGTGGTCAATGATTATTTTTCACTTACCATCATCATACGGTATGATGGGTTGGTAGTTTTTTTCTCGTAAATGTGTTGCCTTTAAAATTTCTTTCTTTCAGAACTGCTTTATATTTTATGTTGCACCCATTTAAAATTGTTATGTTTTAGAGTTTTTTTCTATAAAATTATCCTAGAATTTATATAAAATAACAATCTTAGAAATTTATTTGTCATTTATTTTTTAATGCATGGAATCTCTGCCCAGATGGAATCCTACTGGGCTTTCTCTCACACCCTGCATACATCTTTGGGTGTATGCAGACTCTGTTGTCCCTTTGTTTCCGGCTAAAGCAGGATGTGTCATTTTGGAAGTTTGGCCTTCTAGTAGTCATGCTTGTGGACCATGGTGGCTTCATCATGAGGATGTTTATTCTCAAGTTTCACGGAGGTTTGTGGTGTCGTTTTGGTTTCCATTGGGGTTGTTCTCCTTTTTGGACTTTTGTTTAGTTGAAAAATTTTAATTTTGGAATTTATTAACTGTTTTTGGATTAATTTTTCAGATATGGAATTTTGGTCAATATTGTTTTGTTTTTAGTTATAGTTCAGGTAAATCATTCCCTCGTGTTTCTTTTGATACTCGGTAACTTGTGCCAGCCCGTATAGATTAGGAATGCTCTTCGGGCCATGTTGCGGATCGGGTCGGGCACAGGTTCAGAAGGCGACCTCGCCTGGTTCGTGACAATAATAAAATCAATGATGGTATGATATATAAGAATATAGTCACTTTGTATATTTATAATAATCATATATTTATTATATTATATTTTTTAATGAATTCGAATAATATCATGACTTATGGAATGAGTTTTCTTATCTCACTTTTATATTAGTGTGATATATGATATATTCCCCACATATTCTTGTTGTGTGGGGAATATACTGACCTATAAAATATTTTATCACAAATTTATATGATTTTATTATGTTAAATGTTTCATGTTTTCTATTGTTTCTTTTATCTCATGATTCAAATGTTACTGAAGTAGAATGATGATTTCATGTGTCACATTAATTTCTATGATCGATTGGCCTTATTCAACACTTGATTCATTTTTGTAATGTATACACAGAACATGATTATGTTATATGATTCAAAAAATTTATTTTATGGGTATTTATATATAAATTCTATTATATGTCTTACATTGTTTTATTGTTCAAGATTTATTGAATCTTTAATGTAATTTATTCATAATTTTCATTCTTTGTCACACATGCCTTGTTTTTCCACTATATTCATGTACGTTGTTTTTATAAATATATTTGACCTATTATATCATTAATGTACTTATTTTTTAAATATATTCATCTTATTTAATTTAATTATTCTTGGTTACTGGGATTCATGTTTACCAATGTGGTAATTGTATATTTCTACAATCTCATCTTTTATTTGGGATTGCTTATAATTATGGAAACATTTTGGATATATCATGATCCGTATATCAAGAACTCTAACAAATTAATGGTCCTGATGTTATTCATGATACATTAATGTAATTTTAAAAGCATCCACTCATTGATAATTATGATAATTATTATTGTTATTTAAATGAAATTCCTCCATATTTATCTCATTAGGTTGGATTCTGTTTTATTCAAAATACAATTTTTCAAAAATAAATTAAATAATGACATTAAGTGGGATTTTGAAATTACATTCATGGAAAATGTATTCTTAAAAAAATATAGTTAAATTATTTTAAATTATTATATTATATGTTTTGAAGAACATTTTCAAAGGAAAACATTTTAAAAAAATTTCATTTTAAAAAATATTTTCATCAATGTTCAAACTATATTTTTTCCGAAGAAATGATTTAAAAATCATTAATGATTCCATTATAATTTACAAAAAAGGCTTTCATAAATATAATTGTTTATTGAAAAATGGTATTCATAAAAAGGTTTTGTTCCGTGTGATCATCCAAAATTCTTCCCAATTTATGATGGAATCATTTTTGATATTTTTTGCTAAAATATTGATATTATCAATGGATAACATTCATATTAGTTTTCTAATTTATTTATTTTTTTTATTGAAATAATATTCAGTATGCTTTTAATTTTCATGGGTTATTCATGGGTCAACAATATTGTTATTAAATAGAATTTCTTTTCAACAAGATGAAAATGTTTCATAGAGTTTGACATGGAACCCATTTATTTTAAATTGGAAAATAATGTAATGATTTATTAATTATTAATAGGAGTTTTTATGTTGATATAAAATATATTTATACATTATTAATATTTTGGTTCATGGGAATGGATTATATTATGGGGTGTAGTAGATAGTGCCTTGTAATACCTTCATAGCTTATACGATGGGGTGGCCCAGATAGGGTCTAGATATCCCATTAAAACTTATTCAATTAGAAAGATTTTATACTATCAAGTGATTCGATTATAGATCTATAATTTATTGAGAAATGATTTATATCTTATAATATAATGATTGAAAAAATTAAGAACGCATGTTACACTACGTGAAAATGGTATAACCTGATCCACTCTAAAGAAATGTCTATAAATGGGGATAGTAGTGTGTTTTTCCAATTAGGTTTTTCCCCTAATAAGTTCCATGTCATATTTTTTAAATGATACATAACATATTGGGATTGATTTAAGATGTTTTTTTGTATTCCACAAGTTGAGGTCCAATGACAAGGTTAATCCCCCATGACTTAGGTTATTTGATTTTCTAATTTCTTGACTCTTTCGAATTTAGAATAATTATGAGATGACCCTTGATTATGGTAGTTTATATGCATTGATTGATCTTATAATGTTAAAATCATGCTATTATACCATTATTCTCTTCTTATTATTATATATCTATGTTGTGTACCCTTACTAGTTATCTAATGTCACACCAATATTATGTGATATTTCATAAAGATAGATGATTATGCTTCCAATATTAAAATGAAACTAAACAGTTATGGTCCACAAGAATACATTTTTTATTATAATAAATATTCATATAAAATTATGTAATACTGATTTATGTTATATCTTGGTCGCTATAGATGATATCATTGGAATTGCTTTGTCAACCTCTTGAAACTAGAATGAGGAAAATTTTGTGAGTTCCAAATTTATATTTTTAAGGATATTTATAGGGATTTGTATATGGATAAGTCTAAGGTGAAATAGATTTGAAATATTGTTTCATTATTTTTGTAATCATATGTGTTATTTTTCCTGATTTTGTTTATTTTCTATTGTATGTGTTTCCAACACTATGCATTCATGTCTTAGTAAATTGCAGGAACTATATGTAACTCAGCTAACATTTAATGAATCATATTTGGAAATTCTGTGAAATATGAAAATATATTTCCTAAGTGGAAATCTTGTGATGATGGGTAGGAACGAGGCATGATTATTGGTTATTCTATTAATGATAAAGTTATTGTAGATGACATGTGTAGGGGATTGGATGTTCTAATAGAATATTGTCTGTTAAATTGAAAAACCATGACTAAATTGAAGTTGAATATGCATAGTAAATGATTAATCTTTCATATTCTAGTAATGTGGTATTAAGGAATGTTATTATGAATCTTATGAAATGGTATATAATAATGTTCCATGGATATAGTGTATATGTGTAGGATTTGATGAACTATGCTATATGTTTCATGAAATATATGTATTATAATAATTCTTTAAAAAATACATTTAATGGTGTAGAAGAATTATAAAATTGGATTAATTTAAATGTGATATCTTTTACTATAGCAAGGTTACCTTGAATGATTTCATGATCTTGAGAAAATGGAGATCATGTTGGATAAAAGATGAATATTGATAAAGTAAATTTGATAGATTGGATTTCTATGGTATTGATTTTTGATTTGATGGTAAGTGGAAAAGTTATCATAGATTATGTTTACATCCATTTTTTAATTTAAAGAATTTGACCAATTATCATTTTATTGTGAAACAATGTATGTTTTAATTATTGTTTTATGGAAATTCAAGTTATTACCATGTGTCAATAGATAAATGATGATGGTATAGACATGTTAGGTATTTGACAACCCGGATATAGTTTATCATATAAAAGGGAACAATGCTATGATTTTGTAATATTTAGTGACAATATTTCTAATTTATTGTAGATTCATATTTATAAAGTCATATAAGGGTAAACAATTAATTAAATGGTTTAGGTTAACCCCTTATATGGTTTTATTGATTATTGTACAATATCTTCATAAGAGGATTTATGAATATTGGATAACATGTGATAAATTTTTTTCTATGATGTTATCTAAATATAGACTTAATTATTTATATTTATTACCCAATATATTATACCTTTTCAATAATGAAAATTTCATATTCATTTCTTGGACTAAGAAATGTGGTGTGAATAAAGAAACTAACATCCAATGTGTGAAATAGTGCATATCCAAATGTAATGAGATCATTTTTATTTCATCATGTTTTTAGACAATAAAATAATTGACCAATTATATGAAAAATATATTGAAAGATATTTATCCTAATTCATTTTTTTCTGCTGAACCCATGGCCTCATAAATCATGTCATATTTATGGTTTTGAGGCCCTTAACATTCCATTAATAATGCTCATTATTATGAACATATATCTTTATCAATCTTTATAAGTATTAATGATTTTGCTCCATGTGATATATTTACATCCAATGTATGACCCCTTACATGGAATCCTAGTTGTGATTTACATTAGGGATCCATTATAGTTCCATATTTATCTTTTTATAAGATTTTTTAATGTTCATTTTCATGATGTGATATTCTATGACTATAACATTAAAGAATTAATCCTTTAATGAAGCAAATGTATTTTAGGGAGAAATTAATTTTAATGGGGGTATATGTAACTCCAAAATATTTTGTAATTTTTTTTTCAAATAAATTTAATCATTTCAATATTTTTTATTTCATGTATTAATGAATATGGCTTTTGATATATAAAATCACTATATTAGGAATGATTTATAAGAACCAGCAATGTGATAATTTTCAATATGAAACACTTATATTACCTTTGGTACATGAAACACTATCCTTGTATTTAGTTACTGACATTAATGAGTTCCTTATAAAAATTATATTAGACGCAAGACTAAATTATTACAAATTACAATATATAATTAATATTACTGTTAAAATATTATTATATTTATCACCAAGATATTGAAATAGATTTTTTGAATAACGTTTAATAAATTGAATTAATATTATTTACACATTAATATAAATTATTTTGTTATAAATTAGTTTTAAAATAAAAAATAACTCTATAAAGTAATAGAAATTAATTTTATAAGACCACTATTATTGTTTGTACGAGTTAAATTACTCTAAAATAAATTAAACAAAAATTGTTTCTTAATTTATTTATACAACATATATACAATATATAAAATATAATTTTTTGGAATGAATAAAATATATTTTATTGTTATAAGATAATAATAATAATTACAATTTTGTGACAAATAATTCTACTTTTCTAAAATGTGATTTTACAGCCATTTACCAGTGCCAATATATTAAATCATATTTCTGAAATATAAATAATGTATTCACAAAAATCCGTATTTATTTGAAAGTGTAATATAAATATTTATTTTTTGTGAAATTTTTCTATTATTTTAAGAGGTTAAATTTTGTCAGGAATAATGAAACCCACTTATTTTAAATTGAAGTCGTCTTTTCATCTAATTTATTTAAATAGCTAAATTATATTTAAAAGCGGTTTTGACATAAATTTTTTTAAATAATACAAAAATAAATACAATTTTGGTAATTTTAATATATTTCATATAGAAGTAGAATATATAAACAATTCTTAATTTTGAACATTTCATTTTATAATCAGCATGCCTCATCACTAATGTGGTATTAATTTTAAACTAAATTCATCCACTTTTTTACTGAATTATTAAAAAATTGATTCAATATATTTAATCTGAAGAATTTATTTTTTATGGAATGGTCAAATAAATTACAAACATATTACTGAAATTAGTTAAATTTAATTAAAATGATTAAGAGAAAAAAAACAAGTTTATTAGTTGTTAAACATTTAATTATCTGTACAAATGACCTATAAACATCTAAAAAATGGAATAGGATGGTCATATTATGTCCATAGACTATATTATATAAACAATAGGCATTTATTGGAGGTATATTATTTATGTGAAACCTCCGAATAGTGTTATATTTTTATATTTAATGAATACCTCTCCTCATCCACTATAAAAATGGAACTCAACCCCCTCACTTATTCATACATCTCAAGCTATTTCAAACATAAAAATAAGAAACATTAATCTAAAAAATTAAACCATTAATCCTGGAAGCCTCCCATTGGGTAGAAAGTCAACCAAAGAATCTCGTATGAACAAACCATTGAGAGTTACATAAAAGAAACGTAACATCAATAAATAGGTTCTTTTGTGTAATTTTATTCTCCACATCATCAATTATTCATATTGTATGATTATATAATAAAATAAGTATAATAAATATAATATGTTTTTTTCTTAAGGTTATTATTATCAATCACACTATCTTCCTTCAAATGGGATATGAAATCATCTATTATGTGTTTGGTTGAATACGACCTCATAAACCAATGACTTTCCTTCTTAAATTACTAAAATTCATGGTTGGGAATAACAGTGGAAAAATGTTTTTAAATTTTTTATATAATTTTTATGATGTATTTATTCTTATTTAATTATTATATAACATATACTATAATTCTTTCCTTTTTCTAGGGAAATAATGATTTCATTTGTGGACGTGTCGACTATCGCATCCTCAAAGCATTGTTATTTTTTCATAAATTACATTGAATATATGAAGTATGAGATTAGTAATGTAATATTATATATATGAAATGGTAATTATTCTATATTTAGTATATATAAATAAATATATTTCATTCACTTTTTTTCTTTCAATACGATAAGAAAATCGAAACATTTTCAATGCATACGTATGACCTACTGTCTCCATTAACAAAGCATTTCAATTCATATTTATATGATTAATAGATTATTATAAAAACCTATTAATTGAATATATAAAATATTTATATCATTTTTACATTCGTAAAATATTTAAATCAATATATATATGTATGAGTATTGAGAATAAAAAGTATGGACATAAATAAAGAACACATAAAATATAACCTTAAACATAACATTAAGAACGATCAGTTAAAAAAGGTTATATAATGTCATAATAAAATAACATAGGGATGGATATATATTATTATGGTTATTTTGAAGATTTATAATATATATATATATATTTATTATTCAATATCATTAATTTATTACAACAATATTACACGCTCAAGTTACGGGTTTTCAAATATCTGTATTATTTTTATGAGAAATATTCTATTCACCACTTATTGTTGTTTTTTATGTATATAATAACTTGTGAAAAATTATATCATGAATTTAATTTATATTATTATATTAATATTATTAAGTTAATTTATTATTACACCAATCTATTTACTTATATTAATCATGTTATTAGAGGATTTCATGACTTAATTTTTTATTGTGAGATATTTTCCATATTTACAACTCGCTTCTTTTATGTGTTTTATATACTAAAAATGAATGTATCATGAAATTATATATATATATATATATATATTATTTAAATTTAAAATTTTCTAAATAACTTTTATGGGGTTCATGGTTGACAATTTACCAAATTGTTAAGATAATTTTGTCTCATTTTTCTTCCATTGACACAAGACATATTATTGAACTCTATTATTATATGTGGGGTATGTATTATACATTGACATGTTATATCAGGAATCTAGTTATTCTAATTATATTTTTGGATTAATGTATTTTTATCCTTTAATGGGTATAAATATTTAGTGAATCCAATGTGGTAAGAGTTTATTGTGACATTCTCATCATATACCAATATTATTTATTTTTATACTTCCATTGCTGAAATAGTATGATCCATACCTATGGAACTATATTTAATTGTATTATAATATTGTAATACCCATTAAATTCAAGTAATATTACAAATATTCACACGTTGATACTTAATATAATTTATAAATTATAGTTAATAAAATTTTACCTTATTTCTCCCTTTAGTATAGAATTTATTTTATTAAAAATACCATGTTTTCTAAATATGTATTCAATTTATTAATTTATATATTAATATAATTATCAAAGATAATATATTATTATTAATTATATATTTCCTAAAAAGATATTACAAATATTATTAAGGCTACATTTATATGTTTTCAGGAATATTTTCTAAGGGAAATTTCATGAAATGAATTATTTAAAAAAAATTTAATACAGAAATGAATTTTTCCTCCTGAAAATTTTTACATGAATTTTAATGATTACCTTATAATATTTCAAATATTTTTTCAATGAAAATTATTTTAAAATATAATATGTTTTATTAACAAAATTTCTATGAATGGGTTGATTCCATGTTTTATTTCAAAATCAGTATCCATCTAAGATGAAATCCATTGATATAGTTTATTAATTAATATGGATAATATGCTATAATACCATTAATTTTATATATCTAAATGTTTTTTGTTTTTATATCATGATTTTAAGAAAACCTATTTTATTTCCCTGATTCAATCATGGCTCACTAATATTTTTTTTAAACATACTTCATTTCAATTGTCCAATCATGTTGTAAACATGTTGACATGATAACCCTTTAAAGTCCATGGATGAATAAATTTATTACCGAATAATTATTTTATGTGTTTTTATGATGATATTAAAAAAATTGTACTCTATTCACGTTATGGTTTAGATAATAACCATTTAGATAGTTGCATCAGGCTTGTTTACAAGGAAAATGTTCCTTGTTATGAGTACGTTTTGTTTGGGTTTTATCTTTGGGATTGTTTGGTTAATCTTTACTGAATTTTGGATGATAAAAGAGCTTTGTACGGTTGGTGCACAGATTTCTCAATCTCTACACCCAAGATAGAAAACCATATGAAATAAAATATAGTGGATTCATATAGATGGATCAGTTTTTGTAAAAATGTGCATCCTTTAAAGAGAAACCATGCAAAAATATCTTGGTGAGTTGCAATGTTTTAGTTCAATGATAGGGTAAATCATGTGGCCCTTATATGAAATCATTCTCATTGGTTTAATTATCCATAATATTATATTAAAATTTTTCAAACACCATACTTATATTAATAAACCGAAGGAAATGATCCTTAAACATTTAATGTCATTTATTGAGGTTTCCATATGAATTCCAAAGCTTTCCATCTATTTTTCAAGGTGAATCATTTTTTTTGATAGAAATCCATCTCTCTAGGCTTGTGGATTCATCCCAATTATTTTTAATCATCTCTCAATCATATTTCTAGAAAAAATGGTATATTTTATCTACTATTATAAAGGGCTTATATATAGTTCTAATGGATGATGTTTTTTTTGGATTTTGGATCAATATTTCAGATCTAGATATTATTCTTCACCATAATTTTTTATCATTCCTCTTATTTGGGGATTTCCATTTTTGAGTTTATCATCAATTTTGAGGTAGGTGGTCAATTATTCTAATAAAAAATCCTTGATTTGAATTAATATTTATTTATTATAATATTTTCTATTGAATGAATAGAAAATAAATATAATATATTTGATTAATTAATTTATATATATTGTGTTATGGGTAAATTAATGTGGGTTAATTAATTGGTGAATTAATTAAAACTATACTAGGATTGTTGATTTTGATTACTTAATTGTTTAATTAATTAATGTTATATTTTGATGGTGGAATTAGAATAAATAATTGGTTAATTAATTAATGGGTAATATGGTTATTGATGAAAATGTATTAATGGTGTTTTATTAATATTATTCAATGTGATTAAAATGCAGAACCATGTTGGTTTTGTTAATTATAATGGTATTCAATGATGAGGAATGTTTTTATAAATAGTAAATTTTGATTAACATGGAATGATTTTATGTATATTATATATGTGTAATATATTTTGTATTCATATGTGGGAAATAGAAGATGATTAAAAATACTAACTTGATAATGGTTTATGGGTCATGGACTAATGCTACAAATAACTATATGTGATAAATTAGGTGTGGGAAATGGATTGATTCACAAACTTTTGTTACGAGATGATGAGTATGGGACATGGACTAAGGCTCCACATAACTATGTGATTAATTAAGTGTGAGATATGGATGTGTTCTCCAAATACCCATGTGGTTTCAGACATTATTTAAGATGGCCATCTGTTTTTCATATGGAAAATTATTCCAATTGGACTTGATATGTTTGAAATGAAATGAAAAATTATAAAAATGATAATTTTATGTGGGTCAAAAATCAATATGGGACGAAGTTGGTATTGAGGGTTTAGGTGTTCTCGAGATCCAATTTAAAAAAGAATACATCATATAAGTGTTTACTTATGTATCGTGATTTATTATATATACAAATTCATAAACTATTATAGACAGAATATTATTTTAGACGTCATTGGTGGTGGCCTACTGGGTTTAACTCACACAATAATTTGTCTTCTTGACCAATACTCGAATGTACAACAAGTTATTAGGATATGATAAAAGAAATAATCTTATGTTATGTAGTTTAGTCGTGATAGAGCATGGATGAGGGAAACATACATGGAGTCGGGACCCACATCGAATTTTTTAGTGTCTTTACTTATTGTGGATTTGTAAATATTAAAAAATAACACCTATTTTTCATTAAAAATATATTGTTTATTTTTGGTTATTATATTTCTTTTTTTATTCATCATGTGATACCAGTTTGGTTTCGTCATTATTTATATCTTTTGGCTATTGTTTATTTATTTCAGATTTTGTGATTCTTCAAGTATGCATGTATCATTCTAGGATCTCATGAATTTTTGTTGACTTGCATCATTATAGGGATATATAGGAAAAGAAATCATGTGTAAGTTGTTGAAATTAAAATTAATTTCCTTGATTGTGTAAGGAAAATGAAAAGGTACCTATTATGAATTGAAAGTTAAAAATTGATGAAATATGTGTCGTAATGTGTGTACTATGAGAAAAATGATTTTTTAGAATGATATTTCCCTTTTTAAAATGTACTAGATGTATGATGGATAATTGTAGTTATAAATCCTTGGTTTTGACCATGTGATAGGGATTGTGGGCATAAATTGTTACACCTTATTATAAATACCTCTTATTTAAGAATCTAAATGTTGTTTATTTGTCCTAAAACAGGAATTTGGAATTACTGATATATTTCTACATAAGGATGCTTGTTGAAGGGATTATTGGATTATATGGCTGGGAATGATCATCTAGTAGTGGATCCCAAGGCACTGATAGTGATGTGTGTTGATGTCAATAAAAATTTTGGCAAAACATTTCTCTCATAAAGTATATTATGAAGAGAGACCTAGGAATGGTTTTTAAGACCATGTCAGACATTATACAAGATTTTCATCCACATAAACCCCCAACATTCTTTGTACTAGGTGGACATCATACACATGAGTTTTGGATTTGGCCTATAATTATTAAATTTGGAAACACAGATATTCCTTCTAAGAAGTTGTTCATGTTGGATTCATACATGTTATGAAGATCCATGAATAACTAATGTGATATTAATGCTCAACTAGGGAATTATAATGGTAGGGTAAGGAATGACTTTTTGGAGAAATTTCTATAGCACTTTTATCCAGACACACTATGATATGGGATGGAGTATGTGTTCATGTGGTTAGATCAGGGGATTATGTGTATAATTAATTTTTTTGGTCTCTCTAATGACATACAACACATTTCCTTAAAGATAGAATGGGTTGAGATTACTATTGAATGGAATTTATAGGATGGTATTAAATGTGAAATTAAGTATAAAATTAATGTCATCAGGCAATAGAGGTTTTCTAATGTGGTGTATCCGGATCTCATATTGAAAGGTAATATAATAGTGTCTTATATTGGAAGACATGATTATTATTTTGGATGATTACGAGGTACGTACTATGGGATTATGATGTGTTGTTTTGAGATTGTGGATAATGTCTTCGGAAAGATGACTGGAGGGGGGTGGATCAATTACTCATGATCTTACCATTGTGGTCTGCCTCCAATATTTTAGTCTAAGACAACATTATTTTACATTATACCCAACCACTATTATATTTTGGATATTGCATTATGATGGAACATAATAAGAGGTCATACATAAAAACAAGAAAAATGGGTAGTAATTTAGAATCTGGGAAGGTCAAGTCTGTTGGTAGGGGATCTTATACCCCATATCGGCATGGTAGTAAGAGTTCTACTCATATTGTCTTCATATTAAGTGTATGAGGTTCTTATTGGATGCATATTCCATATTATCATAATCGTACAGGTTAGGGGACTCATATTGGAACCCAGGGAAGAGGGGAATGATATTTTCATGTCGTTTATTCTAAAATAAAGGAAAATGATGAGGGAATATCGATTGTTTGAGGTACAATTTTCTTTATTCTATAATGGTTTTTTATCAATGATATGGGTCCCTACCACTCTATTATATCTTTACAAATTTTGAATGGTTTGATCGTGGAGGTGGATTTTATCAGTGTGGATTTCAAAATAAATACACCTTAGTGAATATAGTCTAGAGTCATATATTTTTTCAAGGGATTTTCTATTTAGTTTGGTGAGTATTCATTTACTAGGGCTCATTACTTCCTTTTCATGTTAGGATTTGAACTAATTATGAGTACGGAAAAAATTTTAGTATACTAATCCCACGTTGATTTATACCAGATGAGGGTAACATTTTTTTCTGTTTAGGGTGAAAAATGTTTGCATCATGGAGAGTTGGATATCAAAGATGGATAAGAAATATTTTTTCATTAGAAACATTGAGAGATCACCTCCCATGTTGGAAAAATTATTCTAAATGAAGGGGTGTATTGCTGGATTTCTTTACACCTATAGTGGAAGTCTTAAAGGAATTAATTCCTTTTTTACTTATAATGGTTACTACATGAGAGAGTTGTGGGAATTATATTTGAGATCTTGTGAGGGGGTGAGAGGGTTTATATTCCACCATAATGAATGGAAGCAATATAGATTCATGTTTTAATGACTCTAATGGAATATATTGTGGATAATGGGTTTAGTCATCCGGGTACAATGTCATGGTGTTATATTGATTTGTTTTCTAAAGAGGGTGATGTGGCTCAATTATTATTTTTTGATTACCATATGTCATGTAATATAACTATACGGAAGTATAATCATCCTATACATATAAATAATAGATTTGAATAATTATAGGGGGATTATTTCATAGAAAATTTAAAATTGTGATTATGGTATCATCAGTATAAGGATTGAACATATTACATACATTATGAATCTTTTAATAGAATGTGTGGTTGAAATGAGTACTTCATAATGTTGTGTGGGATGATGAATTCCCCTTGAATACTAATGGAAATGATGAAACAACCCGTTAATCTACAATTGGATTATTTTTCTGTAGTTTTTGTGGATTAAATCTTTTCCGTCCATATTTCAGGATGGTCGTGCACCACATCTTGACATCATCCTCACTACACTATGTTATAAATTCTTATACACAGATATTTCGATGTTTCATTTCTGGATTGATTGTGTATACTTCAATGGTAATATTATCTCATAGGAAAATGTTTTGGTAGACCAAAAAATTGTTATTTTTGTTTTTTCATAAGAGAATCACAATTACATTTTCAATATTTGTTGCTCTCTTGGTTAATCGGGATAACATTAAAGATTCATCAATGGATTTTTCCACATGGAATCACCAAATTCATGCAATACCAAGAATTTTATAATGATATAGTGGTGTGAAACATGTTATAATTCCTTTTAGATGTTTATGTAGAACTCTAAATAAAAACTGATCTATATCCAACCTAATATAGACCAGAAAATTACATTTTTTATGATGCTTCTTGGATTGTGACTAATGTAGTGTTACTTTTGGAAGATTGAGTATTGGTATATTTGCCTCTAATTTTGAGGGCAAAATAATGGAATTGCCCTTTGTTATCAAATTAAATTTAAAATGTATTTTATTAATTTAATTATTAGAGGTATTTTCAATTATGTGAAAATATTATTGTGTATACTGATTAAAATATCATATTTTAAATATTTCCACAATGAGATTTGAAAATACAAATTTATAAGGGGTTGATTATATATAGTCGTTTGATTATTTTCTTCTATATACAACCAAGAATGAAACTGTTTTTCTGGAAATTTAAATATAAATAATCAGACCCAAGAAGATGATGAATATAGAGTTTAGTGGAAGACGCTAATATAATATTAGAGATACAACTTTTTTATTAGGATATACTGGTGAAGATGTATTTCATATAAGTTGAAGTAGTTTTTAGAATCATTAGATAGATTAAGGATATGAATTTTGAGGATCATAAATGAATGGTCTTGAGGGGAAACCCGTTAAGATGGAGAGTCACCGTCATATTGGATCATAGATGATGATTAGATCATCCAGTTCAAGAATTAGGTTATTATACCTACGTGAATATGGGATGATCTTACGCATGAATTTCATGCCTTAACGTTTTATGTGCATTAATCTATTACCAATTTGTTTTCTGACCTATCAAGATAGTTTTTATGGCCTTCCATAAAAGTGTAAATTTTAGGATTCATGAGAAGATGAAAAAATTGTTAATAACTGTTGGTTGTGCATCAATGACCTAGTGGTTTTCTACATGGATCTACAATTACAGAATGGATATGGGACAACAATACCAATGTGTTTCTGGTGGCTCTCCTATGGATACCTAGGATGAATGATGATATTTCGAAAATCGTGGATCGACAGATGAAGGTAGCACTATTATTTCCTATACATGAGATTTTATCAGTGGAAAAGATTAGGAACATGTATGGTTGAGTGATATTCTATATGTATTGAGTACCACATCCTATAGTTCAAGACGATGAAACTTGTTTTTATTCATGGAACTAGATGTGTTTCTAAATGGAACTCCGTACATAGGTTTTACTATAGACATATTTCCACCCACAGATAAATTTATAGTAAAGGTACACTATATATGTTGTTGAGTAATGATGCAGTTGTGTTTCCCAGACATTGGTTGCTCTTGGGAGAATAACCTAACTTTTGTGGAGTAAACATATAAAAATAGATATCTACAAACTATTTAAAGGATAAACTACGATCCACTTTGTGGATGTCTATGAAGATCAACCCTATGTGGGAAATATGTAGGCATGTCTATGTTATTGGGATAAAGTCTCATGTAGGACACATAAAAGGAGTGTCATCTAATTTTAAATGGTATAAAATTGACTCAATGTAGATATAAGTATTATACTGATAGATTTAGATCATCCATAGAGTTTATAGGTGGGGACTTCTTATTCCTTCTGGTGTCTCCTATATTCAGTCAATATAGGATTCAGTGAATGGAATGTTGGAAGATAGATTCATTGGACCACTAAGGGTTTTGGAGAGGATCAGTTCTCTGGCATACAAATTGGAACTTCCCAAATTGTATAGTATTATTGATTACAATTTCCATATCTCACATAATCATTAGTATAAAATAAATCTTTCACATGTGATCAATGTGGATGATGTTGATCTTGATATGGATGGTACTTTAGGGAGAATCTGATATGTGTGTGGGATAGTAGTGGAAAATATTTTCAGTGCAATAATGTTCGGATAATTCATTGTTTTGGAAGTATAATAGTAATTAGGAGGAAACATCAGAGATAGGAGAAGATATGTTTGTGAAGTGGCCTGATATTTTTACCATAGAATAATAGAGATGTTTGGGAGTACAGAACCAGGATTTTCTCTTATAAGAAAAAGATATTGTATGATCCAAAAATTTCTATGGATTTATCTTTCATATTGAAATGTATGAATTTTTAATTTTTTTCAATTTGTACCTATATAATTTTTTTGTGTTTGGGTGTAATGCTGAGTGATTTTAATGGAGGATGGGTTGTGTAATTCTGGTGCTCCATTTTCCCAAACTATTTGTCAATCCCAAAAAACCATGAAAACCAAAACAGTTGGTATTTTTAGAACTGGGGAACATATTTTCAAAATGATCACTATATAAGGAAAAACCATGTGCCACCCATAGGTAAGGAGCAGTGATAGGGTGTATGTTTAGGGTAAATTGTGTTCCCAATACCGGAAAAAGTTAGCATGGTTTTAAATAATGAAAATTTATATTTTAAATTTCATGAACCCCTTTATTATATCACTAAATCCCCTTACTCAATCCTAAATCATTTTCTCTAAATTTTGGATGTTTTCATGTGAATTATAAGAATTTCGACATCCATTCTTGGTAAATGAGTGATGTTTTTATGAATATACTACACTCTGTGTATGTGGTTTCTTCCCAATTATATATATATAACCCTTTATCTCCTACTCCTCATTATTGATAAAATAAGGATTTAGTGTCTTTACCATAAAGGGTTTTGGTCAATTTTTAATAGACCATGCTTCATATGATTTTGGTGTTTGATTTCGTATATAGATCTATTTCTTCAACATGATATTGATCATTCTAGTTAATTGGATATTTCATTTAGATAGTGTAATCATCAATTTTGGGGTAGGTGCTGTATTATTTAAATCTCAACATCGTGATTTTAGTTATGTAATTTAAATTTTATAATTTTATACAACATTAGGAAATTTATATTTTAAATTGAATTAGTTAATTTATAAAATTAATTATCTAAGGGATTGTCTGATTTATCAATTTAAGTGTTCAAACTAATTTTTTGAATAATTTAATTGAATTTTCCGTAGTGGAATTAGAATAATTATTTATTAAATTAAATAATGGGATATTAGTATTATGTAATTGTACTAATTTATTAGTGAATTAATATATGGGTTTTATTATTAATGATGAATAATTGTGTTATGGTTTTTTGTTCATAATTATTTCATGTGACTTATTTTTCAAAACAAGAATATTTTGATAATTTTAATGGTGTGTGATCACGTTAAATACTGAAAAAAATAATATATGTTGGTTAACATGTATTGATGTGATGTGGGTGATATATTGTGATATATGTGGTATCCATATGTGAGGCATTGATTATTGTTTCAAAATATCATATTGATAAAGGATTATGTGATAGGTAATGATGATCTAAATACCCATATGTGATAAATGGGGTGTGGGATATAGATTTATTCTCCAAATACAATTATGATATTATGGGATTGTGATAGGTACAATGGTAACAAACACTCATGTGATTAATGAGGTGTGGGATGTTGAATAAGCATCTTAATACCAATCAGGTATTATAATAGATACTTTATGCTAGTGAGTTGGAATTGTAATATGGTTCCAATATTCAATGATATAATTAAAATAAAATGGTAAATTATTAGTGTATTATTTTGATTTAGATATGACTCTATCATAGTATGAATTAGGTATTAGGGGTTACGTTTTTCTCTAAATGCCCAGGTGTTTGTAGGGTTAATTTAAATAATTATAAATGTGATTACTATTTATTATCAATTGTTAATTAGTCATTATACAAATGAATAAATTATTATTGAATGTATATTTCATTAGACTCTATTAGTGGAGTCTTATGGAGTAGTAATCACACCCCACTTAGGTTTCGTAACGTGTAGTTTAATAGACATCATGATTATAGGATATGATAAGTGATATAGTCCTATGTTAGATCGATTAGTCGGGATGGATTATGGATGAGGGAACCATACATTGTTTTATGACCCACATGAGAGTTTTTAGTACCTTTACTAATATTTGGTTTTCTAAACAGACACTAGACATGTATTTGGAATGACAAGTCTACTATTTATTGTTGGATATTTTATTTCTTATTTCGGTCATCATGATATACTACATGGGTTTGGTTTTTGGTTAATCCATTTGGATATTTTTTATTTATTCCCAATGTTTTGTTTCATTATTAAAAAGGGTAGTCTCTCCATTATAGATTTTGTACCCTCACTAGTAGGTGGAAGCCTCCATCATATGGGGATGTGTGACAGAGGTCATGTGACCAACCTTCTCGGGGAACCGGTGTGTGGAACTCTGGGATGGTCAATACATTGTGGTTCATGTAAACAAATCATAAGACTAGTTGGACCAAATATCTCTGTGAAATCCCATTATAGATTATATTATTGCGTGTACCATAAAGCATTGGGAATGACCATTATAGGTAAAATAATGGGGTGGCCCAGATTGCGTTGTGTAATCCCATTATAGGTTATATGATGAGGATTCCAAAATAACACTGTGTGGGTATATTATATCTATCCAATGAATTAGGTAAATATTTATATCTTAAATGATAATGATGTTAACAAGTCAACTGTCATGATTCTCAATGGGAATAATGTATAACCTGATCAACTATATGGAAAGGGTTCTGAATGGGGATGGTGGTGTGTCCCTCCTAGAAGGCATTTCCCCATATTATGTGTCATGGCATGTTTTGGAAATGATACATGACTTGAATGGAATGATTTTAAATTTCTATGTGTATGCCATAAGACAATGTATTATTCCAATTATATTACCTAATAACTCATGCTCTTTGATTTCCTTAAGATCTATGTTTTATTAATTTTAAATTATTATACCATTACTCTAGATTATGATCATATAATTATATGATCATGTTCTCAAACACTTATGTTAATTTCATAATTTTCTATATATCCCATGATTTCCATTATTGATCCTCTAATATCATTCCTTTAATATGTTTATACTCCCACTGTTATGATGAATGGTTTTATGTATTACTATAATAGGTTATGATATATAAGCGATATGTTTAAGATGTTTCAAAAGGAGATAAGATTATGTGTACATGATTCCAAATACACTAAACTATTATGGTACTCATTCTGGTACTTTTTTATTATAATGATTGTTAAAATAAAATTATATAATTCCCTAGTATGTGAAGCCTTGAGTCTATACTTACTCATGGGTATAAATTATAAAAGTATTCTTTTACGTTGAGGTTCAACTTCCCTCACATCACATTTCCATATTGTTGAATCTATCTATAGAATTTAAATATTATAAATGGTTGGATGAATTGGAGAAAATGGATGAGAATATATATCATACATTGATTCATTATAATTTCCACTAAAATTGTATTGAGTGATCCATTAATTTTTATTCCACCGATCATTCCATAAGGGGTAGATGGTATTGGTCCTATAGACTCCAATGATACACTTGAAGAAACACCCAATGATGGATCTAATGTGGAAAAACTATTATTCCACAAACAATGTCTACCATAATTTAACATAATTATTGATCTATATTGATTAAGAGTTCATAATATCTACTAACTATGTAACGACTATCAAGAAATAATTTATTTGATAATAGATGACATATCATATCAGCTTTATGATGAAACCCTTTGTTGAAAGTCATTGTTGTATGACCTAATGATATCAAACAAATAGTCCATATTAAATGATGATAAATAATATATAAATAACATCCACAACCCCTGATGATAAACTTGTGTTCTACCCCAATAATAACTAGTATTGATATAATTATTTAAATAATAGATGATGATTACACACTCTAAAACCAATATACCTCATATGATATGAGTGGGATAATCAATGAACCATACTCCATGAACTGAAAATGGGATTCCTAATGACATTCGTGATATGTCCTAAATCCCTCTCTTGTGAACATTACACTAAACAGTGTTGTTCTACTACAATTCTATGATCAATGAAAATGTGTTGATTTATTATCATATGAAGGATATACATATTGATTCCAAAAACCCAATTACGTGTCCACCAGCCATGAAATAATTATTACAACTCAATTTTTCTGGATGATAACTATGCATGGTGCTTGTCAATAAATAAGAGTGGGTTTATTCATATTATTATATGATACATAATGGCATCTAGATCTCCATTCCTAGGTCGAGCTGCAATATTAATGAAAATTTCCCCCATATGTGTATGTTTCAGACCTACGGGGATAGTTTTCACCCAAGATAAATGTCTATATTGATTCTCAATAATATAGGATACATATTGACAACCAAATGCATAATAATGATTTTTGTTGTAAAATATAAATTACCCTTCCTTATATACAAGTCAGACCTGGATAAGGATACATTCCCCAACCTATATAGGGATTAATTCTCATTCTAATTGGATACGAAGGGACTCCTAGATCTTAAATCAATCTCCATCAACCCCAAGTCCAAAACAACTATTTATTTTTTATATTTCCATATTTTTGTGGCATATTCATTTTCCATCCCTTATTTCTCACACTGGGTAAATGTCATATGGGCTTGGAATTTTCAATAATATATCCACATGATCATACACGGACAATAATTCACCTCAATGTTACTTTGTTCTTGGTAGAGAGACCCCAAATGCCCACCATAATTCCTTACCACATGAATATATACTACACGATTCATACTGGTCCCAGAACAATGTATGGATACATTCATACCATTGCATGATATACGATGATAATAAGGTCTTTTACATTGGGTTACCTACAACATTTCCTTTTCAAATTGAGCGACCAACATTATTTTCAAATGATGTTAATGTGAAAAATACACAATTAAGGCATGATTTTAAACTTCATGGTTGATTTACTAATTAATGACACAGAATATAGTGATTAAAAATAACAATACATGGATTGATTCTTTCTTTGTTGTGCTAAATAGTGATTCCTAGGACATTTATTTGACCCAAACACATGAAATAGAGTAAAATATACACCTAATATTCAAATAAACAATGAATTTTTCATGAGGTCTTCAATTAGTTTCCCTCTTCTAGGAATCCATCAACAGTTATAAAAACAATAAACCATTACATATGAGTCAGATCTATATAGAAAACATCAAACATTAACAGCAGTGTAAGACCGAATGAATCTCATATACATAAACACATTCCTTTTACTATTCATTCAACGTGTCTTTGAATGTTTTGAATCTCCAGAACATTTCTATAGACATCAGGAATAGGGAATTTTAGTGAAATGAGGACTCTTTTTTAAGAGTTTGAATTAAATTCCCCTGTTGGATTTTCATAAATCACACACAAAAATTTAGTTTCCAGAAGAGTACAATTCATTCCCAAGAGAGGCCACTTATATTACTATAAGATACAAGTTCAATTTTTTCCATAACAATTCTCCTAATATGGGAACCCTGAGAATCATGGATTACATCTCCCCATTTACGATTTACTCATGTCAGAACATGTTAGTCCATTAGGCCTTGTGTTACCTGGACCTAGTTGTACGACAAGAAAATATGAAAAACCCTCATGTCCTAGTGAAATGATGTTAATTTATATGTTAACTTCCTCACCAGTTGAAAATAAAATTTATTCTAATAATATTTATCATTAATATGATTCCTATTGAAACCATCTTTGGAATATCCATGTCAAATATGAGATATCCAAATATATATTGACTTATCGAAAGGACAAAATATTTTTTATGAGTATTTTTTTCACTCATTATCCACCATGAGTCATCTATATCATTAGCCACATGATAATAAACTACATGGCTAGTATCCTAAAAGCATGATACTAAACATCCTTATTTAAATGAAATATGTTTCAATTTGTTACTTTAATCATTATATATGTAATGACTCTTGAATAACTAATTATGGGCCTACCCATGACCTTAATATAATGTCTGTAGTTCTTATATATGGATCTGATCTTTTATAGGATGTTTCACACTTGAACAATGTGTGGCACAATTCTCACTATGACATGATACATAGAGATTCTTACATCCCATATCATATACCATCCATAAATATAATAATAAATACTCATCCCACTAATATTAGATCTTGATCATCACAAGTGGGTCCATAATTGATACCCACCCTCAATCATTCTATATTTAAAATGAAAAAATTCACTATCTTAACATGAAAATATAAGATCAATGTGTTGGGAGTCCTTCTGAGAACTAACCAAGGATATTTTTTCCTTATTTAAAATATTCATTGTTATGTTTTTTCCTTAGTTATCTGGCCCAACCATCATACAAAAAGGAAAATCACCCTTTCTAAGGTCTGGGTTTGACGTGCATGTGAAAAATATTAATGTGTTTTTTTATTTAATTTGTATATGAGAATCCATCTCCATATTTATGGACATTCATCACATAACCCAAACCCAAAGTCTAGATAATATTAAATATCCCTATGCTTTCTTTAAAAATTGGGGTTAATGATTTCAGTGTCCTGATGATGACATTGTTTTGCTAATCAACATACTCTGTAGTTGGTTTTTCACAATACTACAACAACCAATGTATGAAATTACAAGGAAAATTAATTTTTGGTGATAAATCCTTTATCTCTATAATCTTTAATGTTTTATTATTCCCATTTTACTCCTATGATTCAAATTAACATATATTACACCCTACAAAATTCGCTTAAAATGGTTGAAGATAGTAGAACATTATTAGTGACCTAACCATGGAACATTCGGATAATAATCATCCTTTCAAAGATAAATGATGGTAAAATTATATCCCCCATCATTATTTCCACATGACAAAAAACTATATGGAATGTCTTTTTTTTATGATGTTAAACTACACGGTATAAGCCCTAGTTTCATGAAAATAAATAAATCTTAATTCATCCCTCATTTACAAAAGAAAAATTCATGTAGGAATGGTTTTATCATTCATGGATATTTCCAGTAGAGATTCATTTTCCGTCCTCATACCACATTAATTTAAAAATAATCAATCATGGTTGTATGAAATCTATATGTACCCACATTACTCATATATTAGATATAGAGTTCTAGGGTCCTGAGGATGAATTTTTTTACAAACATTAATAATAAATCATAGATGGATTTAAAAAAATTATAATTGGTTCAGTTGACTAAATGAATCATAATTCATGAGAAATGAAATTTCCACCACTATAATACATGAATGAATCACACTAAAAACATCTATTGAAATATGATCTACATATAGTCCTTGCGTACTAGTCTCACATTATGCATCAAATCTAGAAATAACAAAATATTTACTAAAAAATAACTGACTAATGTATTAAAAAAATTAGGAAGTTCTCACCAGACAATCCCAAATCTGGTCATCACCTCATAATTTGTAGTAAAAAGTGTTTTACCTAAAATATAATTTTCAGCTTCCTACATTGAATGACTTTAAACTACGCATGAAAAGGGACACAATACTCACCATGTTGAATACCCTCACAGGGTAACCTGTGAAAAATTCAATTATCATCTCACATGAAATAGGAATTTTATGAATTAGTGAAAAACATAGGAACTATGATAATAAGTCGGAAATCATGTTCATTTAAAACCAGGTAAAGTGAGGCATAAGTAAAATTAATGTCACTCTGACTTAGTATGCTCCGTAGAAGACATAGGAAACTATTTGGGTGGTAATAGAATAATACCGAATGTTCTAATGTTTTTTCATGTAACCATAGACATGGTAAAAATAGACATATTGTACACAGGTTCAAAAAAGGACCAATATCAACATTGGAATCACATCCTTTTTGTCTCGATCAGAGAAAATTTTAATCAGGGCATTAATAGGGACGTCATAAATACAGATTAAATATTACCATAAACTGAATAATTTGTAAGGGTAAAATAACACTGATGTATATTTTAAAAAAATAGGTTTATGGATGCTACGTTGCAAATCATAATTAGGCTCCATATAGAGTTACTCCCTATGAAAACAGCTTCTCCGTATTAAATCATTTAATAAAGTCATTCACTAGATGTATATTTTCTCGTGATTGTATATTATGTTCTATGTCCCATAAAAATGCTGATTAATCATTTAAAATAGGGGATTTTAAATTGCATCCCCTTTGAATGACTTCCCCACATAAATGATAATTAATTAGCAGGCGAGGATTGTATTTTTTATTACCCTTTAATAAAACCATTCACGAGCCAAGACGCCCTTCATGGGATCCCAATATCTTTGGCCTTGTGGCCCTTTATGGATGACCAACCATCCTTGAATCCAATTTTTCTACACCCCTATATAAATCCACAATGGAGATAAAAAATGAGAAGGAATCAAGGAAATGTAATAGATGTGAATTGATTGAATGTTTAAGGGGAAACGATTCAATGTTGGTAAACCAAACCAAAAAAATAGTGGATAAAAATAATTCACCTGCCCATTCGAAAAAACTGTATATGGTTTTCAATCCATAATGAAAAATATTGGACCCTTATTTAGTCCATGAACATGAATAATAATAAGCATTGACATGGTATAAATTCCCCACGTAGGGTTATGCTATATGTTAGGAACTTGAGGCTATATAGAATAATTCTATGAGGGTGAATCTAAGCCCTTTGTAGAAATACTCTAATGTGATGAAAAAATCATATATAGAGTCCAACAACTACCGTGTAGAAAAAGAAATTAGAGGGAACTCTATCCCACATAGATAAAACTATTTTGAAATTGGAATCTTTTTATACTCTTATTCTCCACACCCATTACCCTCATCCAAATCTACCATTATTCCCCACCATTTTACCTATATGAACTATCCTAATGTCCTTCTTCATCAACTCTTTTTTTCCTCTAATCAATATTTGGACCATCTCATGAGTCATTCATGCATGGCCTCTTCCAAAACAGGACATAGATATGAACAAATCATTGGGACAAATAGTGAGTCCTTTCAAATGCACAAACCCATAGTAAATGTGGTCTTAATCTTAACCTCCTTTAAAAGGGGGGCCCTGAGAATGCTAACAGGCATACATTCCTATTGTAATGTGGCCCTTGATCATAGTGGGTCTCATATGGACCTCCTCATTCCAGGTTGGGTGAGATGGTACAAAATTTTCATTTCCCTTATAGGCCTAGTTCATTATAATACACTATCCCCCTGAACCAGTAATGGGTATCCTTCCATGCGTAATCCCCAAATATTGAAGGGCATTCCTCCTACAGTATTCCCTTGACATTTCATGCAGGATGTAGAACTCATTCTCCACTTGCAACGCCCCGACCAATGTTACCTATATTCAGTGCATTATTACAAAGCATTGGCATGATCACAAGGGATCAAATCCCAAATGACCAATCAGTTTAGTATCCTGGGATGTACTCGATACATTCATAAGTTTTAAATTACATCCTTAAATATAAACATCATGAACATTTTGTCCCCTATAAACACATCTATATCCTTAACCTATCCGTGCAGGCCAACCATAAAATACTATGTCACATCTTGGAAAAATTAAAACATAGAAAGGGGTGAGATTAGATGCTCAATAGAGATAAAAATATAGTGGAAAAATTCATAAATAAGCATAAAAATTTTAGGAAATGTATAAGACTAAACATAATCCTTTTAATCTTAAACATAAGTATAAAATGGAAAATATAAATCAAATAATTCTATTTACTTATTCACAGTGATTTTCGATTTGTCGAATAATAACATGCAATATCAATTTCCAATATTATACTGATAGAATGCATAATTCCATACACCATAACCACATAGCTAAGGCCTTGTGACAATAATAAAAAAATATTTTTTCAAGGCCTTGTGCAAAAACAGTAGTTCGTATAAATAGACCTACTGATGAATTGAGGAGCTATAAAGGGGTCCACCCTTCTGTTACTAGAAAAATGCATTATTCATATGAAATGGATTAAACATAACATAATATATATCAAATGGAAGTACACAATACACCACATGAAATAAGTGGTGAATAATGGATATCTCGCCAAATTATAAGTGACATATGAAAAACATTACATCTTGTCCGACTTGACTTTTTTTGTTACTTTTTATTTCCTAATAAGAATCATAAGCTAATTTATACTTGTCTAAGAACCATTTTTTAATTTTATTATTCCTTTTATATCACTTATTACATTGTTATAAAAAATATGTAACCATCTAAGTTAATAATTGTCCTTTGGTCGCTATTTGTCACTTGAGTCAAAAATGAACACCTTATAATTACAAGTTGTCCATGTGTTCAATATTACATTATCTACAAAATTATATTCATGATCTAGATACCATATATATCATATTTATCCAGTATATATATGTATTCATAACAGTACATAGCACACGGAGATATGAAATTAATTGCATCGTTCACGGAGACAGTAACGTGTACATACGCATGAACGCTACTTTCATTCCAATTTTGTATTGTAATTGAATGAAAACAAAATGATACATAGTTATATTATAATTCATGTATAATAACATATATAATTTCAACAAATCCATCCTTTATATGTCCCACATATGGTAAAAATGAGTCATATCACTTGGAGGGGTGGTAGTCCGCACTTCCTCAAATTAAATTATAGCCTTTACACAAAATGGAAATAATAAGGTACAAAATAAATTAAAAATACATAATCATAAATAAAACATAAAAATAATATATATCATATATAAATACAGAGTCATCATAATGGCCACCATAAGATGTGGTAAGAGATAATTAATCAATCACTGTTTCGTGAGGCGTTAGATTTCCATCCACAGAAACATTATGTTATTTACCGATTAGATGGAGGTGTATTAACTATAGTTTGAATCCTCATCATAACAATATCCTAGTATAATGAGGATACTGGTGTTGTTATAAAATAATGAATTAAGATATTTTAGGGGTTGGATATGTAAAACAGGAGAAAAGAAATTATGATAACCAGTTACCTTAAATTTAGTTAACTCCTGTTGGTTTGAACCCAAAGGACTTCATGAAGTGACTTCTGCCTAAGGTAAATATTCTTGGTGGAATATATGGATATTGAAATATATTTTGAGTAGGGTTTGGATGATCCAAAGGGCTTTAGTGGTGTGTGTAATGGGGTAGAAGTGAGGGATTTTTATAATGGGTGGAGGGGTTCTTTAAGTATGTGTGAAAATATTATTTTATTATATAATTTTTTTTAGTTTCTAGAGGTCCAAAACTCATCAAGGTAGAATATAGGATGAATCATGGTCAAAATAAATTCATCCGATAAGAATTGAACAGGTATTGGATGTAATTGTAATATTTATTACCTTATTTATTTAAATAATTTATTAATGCGGAAAATACTACATCATTTTTATGTCAAAAATAATTTAATTTATTTGATGCCCAATATTTATAAAAATATAAAATTATGTATTAATAAATTTTATCATTCCAATGAATATTTATAGTAAAAAATATCTCATTTAACCCCATGTAAAAATTAATTTACAAAATGATATTTGTTTATGTGATTTTTGACTTTACATTATGTTAATTAAAATAAAGTTTCATTATCACTCTTATGTGGCTCCATGAGGTCTCACAATAAACCCAATGATTTCTATGGTCGTCCATGAATATTCTAATAAGGTTAAGACACGTGTTAAGATAATTTTGTATTATTATGATATTTTATTTACCTTGAATTACCCTATTTACCGTTAATCACGGTAAATAAAAGTCAAAAGATACTATTCCCCAAACAATATTTTTATCTTATGGAACAACATTTTACTTACTAATAAAAACCATTTATGTCGGAATTTCAAAATTCAATTATCAGAAGTGGTAAAATTTCATTTAAATGGAAAATTCAGTTTTTTTAACTAATACCAAGTCGATTAACTATTCATAAAAAATTGAAGTCTTTCAGAAAAATAAAAAAACATCAGCTTAAGCTATATTTGATATTCCGAATTCAAAAAATATTTATAATTTATCAAATTAAAATCATAGAATTTGAATTAATTAATTTAATAATAATTCCCCTTGTCAAAACCAATAACGTGTTTTTAAGTAACAATATCTATCAAAATATTGACACTTGTTTATGTCCAATTTCAAAGTGAAATTAATTATAATGGCCAAAATAGAATTAAATTATAAAAATATAATCTAATGAAAATTCAAAATCGTTAAAAGGCATAATTTAAAACTATAAATTCTTTCAATTAAAAAATATGTTTTTATTTAAAATTTATTATTTTTCACTATTCACAAAAATATGGAAGTTATCATAAAAAATACCAAATATTAATAAAAACTATATTTTTATGTCCTGATTCTAAAGAAAAATTTTATTTTGTAAAATATAATATATAAAATTGTCAAATATTGTATTTGAAAAGGGTTCTCCATTAAAAGGTGGTAAAATTTCATTTTCTGAAAAATAATTTATCTGAAAAATTAGCATTAGTCTTATATTATGAATTAGAAATGCATAATAGGGATGTTAACATTATATGGAGTAAATAAAATTTAAATTGAAGTTAATAATATCCATAACTATTTTTTGAACG
This sequence comes from Viscum album, assembly GCA_963277665.1. Lineage (NCBI taxonomy): Eukaryota > Viridiplantae > Streptophyta > Magnoliopsida > Santalales > Viscaceae > Viscum > Viscum album. The sequence continues at coordinate 193,702,461 of OY728121.1, read as the reverse complement.
GATGGTTTGGTGAGTCGTGGTGCCCTCGAATTTAGTGTTTTATGTAGCGCATGTTATTGAATTACTTTGAAGATATAACATACTATGAAATAATGGGGTGTTACATTATCCCCTCCTTCAATAAATAGCATCCTTGAAATTTGAGATTATTTATCTGAAATAAGAGGTTGAAAATAGGAAATACCATTGTGAAAAACCTACATCTGAAATAGTGGTAATAAAATTTTGTCTTAATAAGAGGGAAAGAGAAATTAAAAAGTCACCACCAACTTCGGTTTCGAATATGAGAACATTGGTTGAAACTACATAAACCTAATTGGAGAAAAACAGAATTATTTATAGGGAGTTATTGGGGTTATCAATCATAAATAAGTGTAAAATTGAGGGCCCTAAATCCATCAATCTAAGATGATTTAGAATATTATCGATTCAACAAAACCTAAGGTATTAGTATAACACATTTTTGCTTTTAATATCCCATCCCTAGTTTTTGTGAATTAATTTCATCATATAATAATATAAATATATATATATATATACATTACAAATAGATTTCCATCCTTTAAATAATTTCTACCACATACTCACCTTTCTCCCCAAAAGATAATAAAACTAAAAAATACTATATTTATCCATGTACCATGAAAAAAAATGTATAATAACTAGGGACATACTACAAGCTAGTGGTAACTCATTAATCATTGTCACACTTTTTTTTGGTACGATTCCTGCAGCTTTGTCCGACACAAGGGGTTATCGCCCGACCTGCAGGTTGTCATTTTTTAAAAAATATTATATAATAATATTTCAAAAATAAATGTAATGAATACTATCCAAAGTTAAACATAATCCATTAAAACCTTTATAGCTATCCAAAATACTTATGTCAAAACTCATATGCAAAAATTTATAACCAAGGATAACGAATTAAAGATCCCATTTTCCATGTAATAACATATGAATACCTTAATCATTATTCTTTTAAAACATAGTAACACCCATAATTACAATAAAACCTTATTGATTACATTCATGGTCCATTTTTTCGTATAGAATTATAGAAATATTCCTTATATCCATTTTTTTAATATTCCAACAATGATGGAATAAAAAACCATTATTCAGTTCCAAGGTAGTCTAGAATATCCAATATAATTTATCCAAATCTACTATCTCTTATTCAAAAATAACTACCTCGATACCTTGACCATATTATGATTTACCTTTCCATAAACCATATATTTTCCAATGAAATTTAACCTACCATTTACTCTCTTTAATTAGTTCCACACAATCTGATGTCCTTAATGAAATATTACTACAGTACAATCCTTATATACTCAATAATTATTATAACCAGTACATTGTTGAGACAATACTCAAATGACATTATTCTTTAATATAATCATAAGTACACTAGTCAGTACTCTTCATCTATGGAAATAGCATAACATGATTATTATCTAACAACATCATTTTTTGAATACTATGGAGAATTGGACATTTGATTGCCTAGTGTCCCAACTCCTTACTGAAGAAGAATTGTACATTTGAAACATTTTTCTTACGCTTGAAATCACGTACTTAGTGTACTTTTTTTAAGACATATAACAAACTCCCATTTCCTTCAAGCATATACCAAGGTTATTCTTTCAACAATTATCATATATGGGAAAATCCTTCTTTCTCCTCATCTCTTAATCCATCTTTCTTTATTCCATCCTTATCTTCTCTAGCTTCCATTCAAATCCATAGGACTAAAATAATTCATTACATTTATTATAAACACATAATATTATTTCTTCAAATGATGATAATATGTGGGAAACTATTTACCATTTAAATAATGGATTAATACAATTAAAGATATGATCCTTCTTAATATTTTCTATCATTTGTATTGATGGAAATCTTATTCCTTCTACTAACTGAAATTTCATAAAAAATGTAATACACCAGGTCTGCTTATGAATTGTAATTCATAATTACAAATGTGTAAAATTCCTTACATAAATTCAACAGTTTAGGGATATAATATAAAATCATAAAAATGTTTTTTAAAGAAGTATTTACTCTTAAATCATTCATAATGGCTTCTAATGAAAATGATAATTATCCTAAACATGTCCACAGGGTGTGTTGTAACCAAGAGTGCAGCAACACCAATTGTCAGGGTCTAGTTCCCATTCGAGTCTATCTCAAAGCGGCATTTTCTGGATTTACACCTAGATACATCTGTGCTAGAGCTGCCTCTACCTGCTCGTATCTAGATAGTGATTTATTTTCTTGAAAACTAACAAAATATCTATAGTTCCAAAAATATAGGATGTTATTATATAACAATCCTCAAAGTCTAGCATAGGGTAATATTCTTTAATCATAGTTTATCTAAATATATTTCCATGGATATTGCTAAAATTATTATAATATCAACTCTAATTCCCCAAACCCAGTTATGGGAGTTGGTGCATTATTTTAATACATTTTCATGATTATATAGAATCATGTACTGAAAGACCAATCTGTTTAGATGTCTAGGAATATAGATTACGTAAATGAACATTACATTACAAATTAGAAAATAAAACACAAAAATAAATGATCCTTTAAGAATTACATAATCTCTTGGCTTAACCCAACTTATGAATAATAAAATACTTCTTCCCATCCTGGGAAAAGAAAAACATAGAAAGTGGTGAGCGTAGATGCTATGTAATGATAAAAATATACAGGAAACATTATTAAATAATCATAAAAATTTAATGCATTGTATTTGACTAAAATAAAAGCAATTTAAATTTAAACATCAGCAGAATATTTTAAAGATAAACTCAAATAATTCCATTTACTTGTTCAGATGTATTTTCTACTAGTTGAATAATCACATGCAATATCAATATCCACATTCATAATGATGGAATGCATAATACCTGATATTAGTATTATTACGAAGGCCTCATGCCAGGACCAAGGGGATATATTTAACCAGACCCCAACCCGTAGGGCCTCTGTATCTAGACCCCATCTTGAAGATACTCTGTAACCAGACTCCATCCTGAAGAGCCTTTGTAACCGGACTCCAACCAGGAGGGTCTTCTATAACTAGGCTCCAACCCGAAGGATCACCTGTAACTAGACCACAACCTCGAGGGCTTAATTTTACCTGTCTCCAATTCAGAATATACTAGTACAACACATTAATCATAAGAAGAGGTTGAAATATAACAAAAATAATCGTATTAAAACTATCATACAAAATGTCAAAAGATTAATCCTAAACCATGAATTGAAGAAAAACAACTCATCCACAGTCAAATATATAACAAAACCATAAATAATATATGGATGATTTGTATCATAATAAATCTACATCAAACAAATTCAAACTTTATCAAATGATATCAACATATGTTAAATGAGAACTATTTGTGAGAAATATCTCAAACGATTTTGAAATCAATTAAAAGTAAAATAATTATTAAGAAGAAATTTATTTTGAAAATATTCTTATAATCCTGTAAGGTAATTTTAGATGATGTTATAATAGAGGATTATAGTTTCACACACATTATAAGTTAATAAAACATTCTTACATACTTTTTGTCGAAAAAGTCATAATGTTCCTAATTTAGAAAATGACGGAAAGATTCCATTCAAAAACATATAAGGTCAAATAAGGGTATAAATGACTTTAACCACCTGTCTATTAAATATTAAAAATGTTTTCAAATAAATTTGTAGGAAAACATAGATGTGGCTGATAAATAGGTCCTAGAATATAATTACGTATAAACAATCTAAGATAATGTAGGTATTGAAAAATTAACCCTTACCACATTGTAATCCATTGAGTCGTATGATCACAAGTTAATAAACACCAAATAATTCATAGAATACCATGAATATAATGAGAATAATGAAAATTTATATCAAATGGTAGTACACAATACACCACATGCAATAAGGGGGGAACAATGGAAATATCATGGAATTAAAAGTGAGATAGGAAACCGCATACCTCGTGTCCGACATGACTTGTTTGTTCATGGTTCGTCCTAATGAATAAATATAAGTTAATTTAAACTTGTTTAAAAAAACTTTATCATTTTTATTATTCCTTTATTATCCCTTATTACCATTTTATAAACAGTATGTAATCAATTTATTTAATAATAGTAGTTTTGTTGATATTTGGTACTTGAGTAAAAAATGAACACCTTATAATTACACATTTTCCATGTGGTCAATATTCCATTATCTCCAAAATTATATTCATGATTTAGATATCATATATATAATATATATCCATTATATATATTTATTTATAATAGAAAATAATATTTGGATATAAAAAATAAAATGCACCGTTCATGGAGACAACAAACCGTACATACACATGAATGCTTCTTTTATTTCTATTTCATATTTTAATTGAATGAAAAATTGATTATACATAGTTATATAATAATTCCAGTGTAATATAATATATAATTTCAACAAATAAATCCTTTATTTGTCGCACTTATGTTATGAACGAGTCATATCACATTGAGGTGGCGGTAGACCACACTTCCTCAAATGAAATTATCCCATTTACTCAAAATTAAAACCATAAGGGTATGCTATAAATTAAAAATTAATATGCATAATGAAAAGCTAAACATAATATATATCATATATAAATACATTTTCATCATAATTTCTACCATAATAGGTTGTAGGAGATAATTGAACAATCATCATTTCGTGAGGCGTTAGTTTTCCATCCAGAGAAATAGTATGTCCATTTCCCATTAGATGGATGTGAAAATAAGTGTAGATAGAATAGTTATCATAACAAAATCCTAGTATATTGAGGATACAGGTTCTGTTATGAGTTAAAGGATTGATTATATTTTAGGGTTTGGAGAAGTAAAATAAATGAAAATAATTTAAGAGAAACAATTACCATTAATTCGGGTAACTCCCTTTGATTTGAACCAAAAGGAAATATTGATGTTCCTTTGGCCTAAGGTGAATATTCTAGGAGGAAGAAATTTATATTCAAAGCATATTTGGGTAGAGGTTGGATGATCTGAGGGTGTGGAGAGGTGTTAGGATTGGGTTATAAGTGAGTGCTTTTTATAATGGGGAGGAGGGGTTCTTTAAGAAACTGTGAATATATTATTTTATTATATAATTTTTTTTGGTTCCTAAAGGACCAAAACACATTATGGTTGATGATAAGACGACTCATGGACAAAATAAATTCCTCTCATAAGAATTTAATAGGTTTTGGATGTTATTTTATTATTTAGGATCTTATTTAATTAAATCATTTATTAATGAGGTAAATAAGACATCATTTTTGTCTCATAAATATTTTAACTTATTTGAAGTCTAAAAATTATAAAAATAATACAAAGATGGATAAAAACTTTTTATCATTCTAAAAAATATTTATAGTCGAAAATATCACTTATATAAACCCATGTAAAAATAATTTGCAAAAATATATTTGTTTTTGTCATTTTTTTCATTACATTAATTCAATTAAAATAATGTGTCATTATCACTCTTAAGTGGCTCCATGATGTCTCAAAATCATTCCAAAGATACCCATGGTCGGCCATAACATATCTAACATGGTTAGGAAAGGTGTTAATATAATTTTGTATTATTATGTTATCCTTTTTCCTTGAATTATTCTGTTTACCTATAACTATAGTAAATAAAAGTCAAAAGTCACTATTCAACAAAAATTATTTTTGTCTTACTGAACCACATTTTACTTACTAACGACAACCATTTATGTCAGAATTTCAAAATTCAATTCACAGAAGTGGTAAAATTTCATTTAAATGAAAACTTGAGTTTTTTTAACTACATCTAGGTGGTTTCACTATTTGTCAAAATAAGATGTCTTTCATACAAATACCAAAAATTCAGCCTAAGATATATTTGATATTCCGAAATTAAAAAATTATTACTATTTTACCAAATTCAAAACAATGAAGTTGCATTAATTAATTTAAAGTTAATTCTCGTTGTCAAAAGAAATAGTGTGTTTTTATAAAACAATATCTATCAAAAGATTGACACTTGTTTATTTCCAATTTCAAAGTGAAATTAATTATAATGACCTAAATTGTTTTAAATGATAAAAATATAATCTAATTATACTTCCAAACCATAAAAATTCATTATTTAACACTATTAATTATTTTTATTAAAAACTTTTTTTAATTTAAATTTGGTATATTTTTCACTATTCACCAAAATATGAAATTTATCAGAAAAATAAAAAAAATTTAATAAAACCAAATTTTTATTTCCTGATTCTAAATAAAAAGTTTATTTTTTAAAATTTAATATATAAAAGTGTCAAATATTGGATTTGAAAATAGTTTACCATTAAAAGGCGGTAAAAATGCATTTTCGGAAAAATACCGGCATTATTGGAAAAATTGAATTTATTCTGATATTAGTTCTATGAAACACATAATATGGATGTTAAAATTATATGAAGTATATAAAATTTAAAATGAAGTTAATATTATCCATAACCATTTTTAACGGCTTGTTTGGTAATTCGTGGTGCGCTCGAATTTAGTATTTCTTGTTGCGCAATTTATTGAATTACTTTGAAGAGATAACAAACTATGAAATATTTGGGTGTTATAGTTCATTATCAGGATATTACGAAAACCGAACATAAGAAGGGAATGAAATATAATTCATATTATATGATACATGAAGCATGTTATGGATCGAAGTAATTTACAATTAATGTTCCAAATACTATGGCACATTCCCCACTAGTTCAACAATCTCAAATGGACCCATAGACCTCATCAAAAGATTTCCATGTTTCCCAAGACAATAGTAACCCATGTGAGGTGAAAATTTCTAGAAATCTGAATTACAAAATGGACACAATTATTTTAATCAATGATGATAAACATAATATTTACACTGGCTCTCGTTCTCTAGAATTCACTAAGAGATCAACAAAATCATTAATGTCACCACATGGATTAAACTGATTTAAACCAACCAATCCTGAACCATATCTGACAAACACAAGGGAATTAAATACACATGACTATAAAATTCATCAAATGGTTTCACCTTTTGTGTGGACATGTATCTATTGTTGTATGAATTAATAACCAGTCCCTAATAGAGATCTGATGCTTTATTAAATTTAAGGTAGGAACAATGTATCAGGTCTTCCAAGATATGTATATCTCATTATTGTCATCCTTCCATATGTAGATGATACTCCATGCATAAATTCAACTTATATCCCATTGACTCATAGAGTATATTTCAAAAAATTAATAGTAAGTGATGATCTATATCGTAGACTACAACAGATGGAACTCCATGAAACTGTACGAAACCATTCCCATTGTTCATTACCATCTTCTAAACTATGGTTTCATATTTTTTTTGTATTATATGATCCAATTTGGTCAGATTATCTTTCAAAACACGAAAAATAATATTCCAATTAGGGGTAAATAAAATCCCAAAATTGAAACTCATTGAAAAATCAACCCATTATATTTTATATACTCAATGTGGATGAAGAAAAAAAATTTCTATGGTACTCATCATTGACCTATTAGTTGGTATAAAAATGTGAAATAATATCATTGATTTCTCGTATCAAACATATCCATCAGAATCACTTTCACATGTCATAGAACATGTTTTTTAAAAGTTTTCACTACTCACTAGAAAGTAATACAATCAACCATTGCATCCTTTATCGCATGTAATGGTACTATGTACCGTCATTTTAAACATAGCATAATTTCTGAAGTGAAAAACCTCTCACTAGTGGTCTATCAACCATAATTGGTGTCCTTAATTTCATTATATTTAATATAATTTCTTTTCTCTTGGGTAATATACAAATGAAGTTTATAGTTTAGTTTAACAGTATTCAAAACTATCACTTTGTCATCCTCTCAGACTCCAATTGATTCCATGATATGATATCCATTAGATTTTTGTCATCGGATGCTTCATTCATGGCATGTTAGGGAAGATTCCTTCTTAATTCACGAGTGAACAAATTTACCATATTACTGGTGTAAGAACCATATCTTGTAATATATTATAGTTACTCCACAAATTGTTTCTATGGAAATTCCAAACATTCATTATAGAATATATATCTTGATCTACTTTTTTTGAATAAATGTTAAATTACTCTCTAAAATGATAATTCCACCATCTCCAAAAAGAAAAAATAATATTTGTTATTTCAAGATCATGAATCATATAAATATAATATTAAGTCATATGATTAATGAAACCATATGAAACATTTTCATCACCCTTCTTGAGAATACATGCCAACCCAAAACCAAATATATCAAAAAATATCATATAACCTTGCATATCATATAGAGGACTACACATTTGAATTGATGTAAAAAAGATGATTCTAATCAAAAGAAGAAAATTTTCTTATTGAATAACTTATAAATACCAACCATTCTTTGTGAGAACAGTCATTGGAGAATCTTCCACTTATAAAGCATAAAAAATATATGGTAACATCCCCCAAATCCCAAGAATAAGTGTATCTTGTTAAAATTAAGTGGTTGGTCCCATCTCAAAACTATGTTCAACTTCATAGGAGAAATTGATATACCATACTATAAGAACATTTTTTCCACTAATATCGCATATCAATTCTACAAATTACAATTTGAGTGCTCTTCATAATGATATATCTCTCTTAAAATATCTTAACCTAATTACGAATAACACTCATCGTCTATATTTAGTTTTTAAAAAAATTGATTTAATCCAAAAATTCCACAATGAATGAGTCATGGTAATCATGAATAATATCATTCAACTGATCTATAAGAGTAGTAGTTTCATTTTTTTAGATCTAATAGAATAATAAGATACTCTTACTGATCATAAATGCATCTGAAGGAACCCTTATGAATGTCATTATCTTTTATTCTCAACATGTTGTAACCAAATCAAATATGACCCCTTGAAAACCAAGACTCACATTTTTACTTTTAAAATAGTTTATATATATATGAGGATGTGGTTATTTATTATTTATCATTAACTAATTGGGAGTTTTGTAATGAACAAAATGGTGAAGTGTCCCACCATCTTTCTACGTAATGAGGAGCAGTACCTCTCACGTTGACAGATACATGTGTATTAAATACATCTTTACTAGAGAATCAAAATGATTTTTAAAATCCTTATATTTAGCATTATTAATATTGTTTGATGGAATAGACTATAACCGAGTACTGGGAACCATGTTAATGGAAAAATACAACTATATTACTACAATTAGGATATATAAATATGATTTAAGCACATCATGAAGCTAGATTAATAATAAATTATGATCTTCAATAATATATTATAACTCAATGTCAAATGTGAAAAATATTTCTCCATAACCATATCTTCGAAAAAATTTCTTCATATACTCAACCTCGGACCCCACTATCCCAGAAAAATATTTCATGCCCAACAATGTGAAGTAAATGATACTATTAGAATATTATAGTCAATAATTGTAATATAGAAATAAAAAAATCCACCCAAAAAATTAATTCTAGAGGTATAATTTTGAATAAATAAAATTCCATGTGATTTGAGTCTTAGGTAAATAAAAAATTAAGGGCGACGTCAAAGAGACTAATCTATAATCATTCTTAGGGGTGTGGAAATATGGATCACATAAGACAAGGGATATTCATAGTGATTTAGATGATAATAAATATGAGTCTATATACACATGTTATATGAACTAGTCTAGAATAAATTTGTCACTATATATAAATATATTTATTTATTGAAAATCTCTTAGTCATTGGTCCTGCATCATCTTCCCCTAGAAACTATTCATTTGTATGATGAATGATTTTATATAATCTTGAGGCTGGAACCCCTTATATGTTAAAGCATTTAATTTCAACGTTGTACTTTTTAGTGATGATGATCCCCATCCCCTCTGTAGAGTATAAAATATATTGTAAAAATTTTATAGGAGTCCCTAATGACCATAATAACAATAAATCATTATTTCCTCAATAAATACCCCTTTTAATTACATAAATTTCCTCACAAATTGTATTTTCAAAGTTAATGTAACCATCACTACATTAGGTCTTGATGATTCCAACTATCTAGTATAACCATGACATTCATTACACATTGTTTTTTATGAAATAGAAATAATAGAACTAACACTAGGAGTAAGAGGGACTCATGTCATCTATGACATAACATCCATGTTATGATCCACCATCAATTCTCTATCTATCACATTAGAATAAGTTGTGAAATTCATCATGATGAATTTAGATCAATTTTTAGCTTGAAGACCCATCTCAACCCATTAATCATTATATTCATCAATCATAACTACCACATGAGTAAAATATAAAAACACAAAAAATTGTATTTCATACTATGTCACTATCTAAATTACATTCAGGTAGAAAAAACAACATGTATATACCATCACTTTTGACTATGTATAAAACTAATTAGGGAAAGGGAATTTTGGGAGTTTCAATTCCAATCCCTAACTCTTTATTATATCAAAAAATCCTCTTAAGTCCCACATGTAAGAAGTTATAACATTATATGTTATTAAAATTATGGTTTTCCAATAACTTACAATGTAAATATAACTTTTTCTTCCAAACCAAATATAACTTTATAATACTAGATCCCGATAAAAAATTTTGTGATTTGAAATAACTAATGTGCTTGACTAATAGATTCAACACATACAGATTCCACTACTAGAACCTACCCTGGAACATTTTCGGATACATATACCAATGCATAGACAAGACACACCACTATCTAAACATGATTCTAGAAAACTAAGGGATTCCACCATTTTGGTTCGCCAGTACCATATTCCTATATAATATTTTAACAACATTTCGACTTCATGATACTATAATTCATAAACAAACAATGCTGAAACATTATCATTGATACATAGATCAACAACATGATAAAAATTTATAAAGATATCAAATAATATAGATCAATTATGAAACGAGTAATATCATATCATACATTCATTAATCACACATTTCCAAAACCCCTATTATGATTTAAGGCTCACTATAATTACATATGGTCATGAACACACTCATAACGACCTCATACTCATAAAATTACTACCTCGCATCTACCAGGATAACACAAAATACATAATAACATAATGGAAATATGAACAACATGTACATCTATTGCAACCTTTCCATGGAACATCCCAGATACACTAGTACACTGATTCACGAGCAAGCCCTGACATGGACCTATTAGAGATCATCATTTTTAGGGGATGGTGATGTGCACCTAGAATCTGTGAAGAATTATGTTGGATTGGTTTTTTCCCTAAAAAATTTCATGATAAAAGATATATGTTTTTATGATGACACTCCTCATGGAGAATGTACAAAAATAAAATCAGAAAAATAATATTAAGAATAATATATCATCAAGGATTCAACATCAATCAATTTAAAATATCACACATTTTATTTAAAATGTCAATCCCATATCCACTAGTCTTTTCCATCACTCTGGGTCCAATAAAACTACAACATCCACCACTTTCAAGTTGTTCTTTACAATTTATTGTTTTGTGTAAATGATTAACTTCAAATTCCTAAGGGAATTATATGGCGTGATCTAAAATTCCCAATAGGGTCACATCAAGTGTACCATAATCAATTCTATAACAAGTGGACCATTTATGGTTTGAATTTAAATTTATCAATGAATGTGATACTGTTAATAAATTTAAACATGACATTATTTCAACATTAAATATAAAGGATGTAAAAAATTAAACAAATGAAAATTTTTTATAGAATAATTTTTGCAAATAAAATTTCATTAATTAATCAATATAGAAATCAATGGAATATACAATCAATCAAAAAAAATTAAAAAACATGTTAATATTCAATGTAGTAAATTATATTCTAGAAATACGATCATCACACATCTTAATAATCATCAAGGATCAGGATATGTATTAAAAAATTTCAAGTATTAGGCCACTAGGATAATCTAGCAACACGCCATTTGTGGTCCAACTATAATAAATCAAGAAGAAATTGGTATATATAGAGTTTTTATTTTCATTCCCCTCTGAGTGATCCAAAATCATTTCGTGATTGTCCTAGATACCTACTAATATCCCATGACTTTGTTTTCTTCAATAAATCAATAAATCAACTAATAAATCCACAAAAAACCAAATAATTTAATAACATTTGAATGAGAAATTTCAGAAATTTAGTTTTCATCTTGCCTTTTATATTTTAAAATCAATTCATATTATTTCATCAATTTAGACTTTTCAAATAAGCATTCAATTTATTCCATTATTCTCAATATATATTAATTAATAATTTTTCCATCTCACTTTTCAAATCAAGGGATCATTTTAAAAAAAATTATTCCAATTGATTCAATTTCATTAAAATTTTATTTTTCCAAAATTTAAAAGACACTTTTTAAATCCCACATCAAATCATATCAAATACTTTTTGTTAAATAATTTACAAAATTATTTCAAATTCACAAATCATTCAAGCATTAAATTTTTGGGAAAATACATATTGAATAAAATAACATTATTTACGAAATCAAATCAACAAAACAATCCCAATATGATCTAGAAATAATGAACGAAGTTATATGAGAACAATAAATCAATCATTGAATAATGATCAACAAAAACAATGATTATATCCATCAATAACATTATGATGTATCACCCTCTATGAAGGAGATAAACTGATTGTAGGAGAAACCAACATGGGGACAACAACATAGAAGAATGTGATCAAATGTAGTAAGTGATGGTTTTATTTGAAAAGATAATGGGTTGGAGGAGTAAATTTGACCTATTGGGACCCTTTAAGGTCCCTATAATAGTATTATGGTTAAGGTATGATGATTATGGGTTTACATAGGTGTCATTGGATTTAAAAATAATTGTTTTTGGATTCAATTCCCACTCATACATTTTTCTTATAAAGGAAGCATGGTTAGTTTAATTGATATCCCTAAATGTGCACACCTATTGGAATTCACAATTTGGTTGCCAGTTTTGAAACATAGTTAAACTAAAAATAAACCATCTTTTTAATCCACAAATATCATTGGGTTAACAATTTATATATGAGGTCACACAGTTCTTGCAAACCACGCACCAATAGTGCACCACCCACTAACAATTTCGACAATTTGTATGTTATGATGGGCCAAAAAAAATTATTTTCTATAACCATATAGGTACGACATAGATTCCCGTACGATTATTAATTTTTAAAAAAATCACGCAAAACACCATGATACTAGACCAAAATAGGCGATATAAAAATCAACTATCAGGATGTACCTTAACTATTGTAACAAGACAATCAATTTTTCATAAAAAACTATTATTATTTTATTAAATATTTATAAAATAATATATTAGATTTTTAACAATATAACACCCATTATTTGGTGTCCATTCTCACCACTATATTATTTCCAATTACCTAATTAAAACATAAATATTTTTTTCTAGGACATATAGATTTGTAAATTGAAATATTATTTATATTATTTCTTCAGATGACGGTAAATATAAATAAATGTAATATAATGTGAATCTATTTATCATGTTTCTTAATTCTACTATAAAATTAAATTCATACATAACTATTTTGTATCATCCTTATTATAAACCTATTTTATCATTTTTTTAGTATATATAATTTTCTTTTCTTTTCTACAATTCTATGATATGGATGATTAAGAGGATTTATTTTTGTTTTTAAGGGTTCAAGAATTGGTTATTATAGTTTTTATTAATGAACAATCCTTAAGGTGGCTATAAAATAGTTTCCAACTCGATGTTCGAAACCACTATACAAGTAGTGGGTTTCTAGTGTGTGTTGTTGATAAAACAGACCCCACCATCTAGGTGGTGTGGTACCACTAGCTGTCTTTTAGGAGAGGAAGAATAATATTCATTCTCCATGGATTATTATAAAATTGGTATCCATTCCCTTCACATCGAGGGGTTACATCAACTTATTTTTTAGGCCACTTGGGTAATTGATTCACCCATACCTTGGGATAAATTAACTAAACCTATTGGACATTAATTCCTTTTTTTACCCAGTAATTTTTTAAATACCAGTCTTTATTGTTATAAATCATATTTTAATCCTACACACATAAATCATTGTACTGCCACACTTCTCCCCATGGTTGTCCATCATATGAATAAGCTGAAAATATGTTTTATTTTTTATATCTATTTCTTAAACTTCCTCCTCCCTGATATATGGTAATGAATCAATTTTAGATATGTAAATCCCATGAAGACACATTTACATTTTATTATTATATTCTTTTCTACTGATATGACATCCATTTAGATGAAATTTGTTGATTCAATCAATTTTTACATGGAACAATGGACATTCTATGAGTTATTTTCTTAAGATTCATCTTCATATATGTATTATACATTATCTACTAAATATATAACATTATTCCACTTATGAAGCCATAAAAATTTGTTGAGATATTTAACATTTCAATTGTATATCCTCCTGATATGATATAGAACTCTAAATAATCATGATGTCTCTAGGTATGTGTCTAATATAGATCGTCATGATACTTTCATTTTTTTTGAATATATTTTCAATTTATGGAATGATGTTAGATCAATGATCATGGACTAGACCCAATAGTCTCATATTGAAGTGGTGATAATTTCAGGAAATGTTTAAGAATTGGAAACTGATCCATTCAATATATAAACATCATATTTGGATCCATTAGAAAAAATAATAATTTATGATCTTATTGAATCACTGTTTTTATATAATTTCTTCTTCATTATCCATTTAATATATTTTTAATGACAATTGGAACCTGAGTCAAGAATCCTTGGCATGTGATCTCATTCTCAATAATAGTGTGATGTTTTTTATCATCTATTCATTAGTAATACAGGGAGTAATTAGTAAACACCCATATGGTAATTGTTAGTTACTATATGATATTGTATGACAAACTTTTTCAATGAAATAGTTCATATTTGAATATATTATTTTAACATTCCCTATTATGGTCAATTTAGGTTCTGTACATGTGTGTCCCATGAAGAATGTTTAAACTAAATAAATCCATGAGTATATGTATAGCGGGGATGAACAAGTTTGATATAAATAACATGTATTTTGTTATTCTACTTTTTTTCATGATGATATTCCATGATATTCATAATATTATCAAACTCATTATTAGTGATACTGTATCATAGATGTTTTTCTCGGTACACAAAATTGGTAGACCATTTTTTGACAATTATCCTATTGTGTGTGAGATAAAATGGCCTACATGGATGACAATGATGGACCTAAGGAGATCGTGTGGTCATTTTGGCTTGGAGGCCTGATCGAAGGTAGATATGTTAGAGGATTGATGGATTAGAGAACAAACTCATGGAATATATTGGATAAGATAATCAAGAGTCATATCCCCTAATGGACCTAGGATGCAATATCCTAAAGGCATGACCCAAAAAAATTGCTTGGTACCACTAAGTGAAATGATTTTGAGTCTTGTGTCTTCTTCTCTATTCCTTATGACAAAAAAATCACTATAATTTTAGTATCAAGATAAATTTTTTTGATTTGGTGTCTATTATTGATATTAGATCACATCAGCATAATATATGATTTTCATTCATTTCTCATATCATTATTTTTTTATGGATTAAACTAATTATAAATTTTCTCAAATGTTATGAAAACAATGTTTACCATCACCTTAGTAGATGTTAACTGGTATATAAACTGATGCATAGAAGTGTGTAGCATTATACCATACATAAATAGGAACTTGGTTGGTAGAACATCCCATATTATCTTTGTTATTGATATAAATATTTTCATTAATGGTAATAGTATATCACATGGAGGTATCAATGTAATAGATGAATAATATTGTAAATTTAGTGGAAAACTGGTGAATTTTGATAAGTGTAGCTACTACATTGTGATCAGTAGTAGGGATATGAGGGTACATGATTAAGAGATAATTTCAAGAATTAATAGAGGGACCATTACTATTTAATATTTGGGGTTATTTTTGTCAACAAATAATAATTATATTCATCACAATTTATAAATTTTTGGACATAATAAGGAGGTGTACATTGAAGTGGGAAAACCGGATCCTATCATTCGGAGGAATAACTGCCCTAGTGAAGTACATTATCCAATAAAAACCCATGCATATCCATTCCAATAGATGTTTCACAAACCATGAATAGGCCATGTTGTCCTATGATTATCTGTAAGGCTTCCCCTTCATAATAAATAAACATTAATTCAACTCATATTTTCTATAGTCCTGGTATAGTGGCCTCAAAAGGTAGATGAGTTGTCCCCACCACATGAAATTAAATTATATGGTTGATTCTAGTTGATAAACTATTTATGGATATATTTACACAATTTTTGGATATATAGTGAAACTAATGTATTTAATCATTGGTTCATCGAAAATATTTACTTTTGAAATCTAGGAACCAATATCTGTGCATGATGATGTTAAATAGAATGGTACATCCTTACCTCTAAAATTTAAACATCTTGGATGATTCCATCAATTTATGACACTAAACTATGTGATCCCTCTAAAACATTGTGGATTGAATCTTGGTTTTGCATCTTATGTTTTGTTTCCTATGGCTCATTTCATATTCCTATTTATTTTGAAATAAAGAAAAATTTCTCCTCCCCTACATATTATCAATGATCTATAAAGGCATCCCTAAATAGGGTTTCTTTTTTTTGGAATTTATTAACGCAAAATAGAATAATTTCCAACTTATGTATGACTCATATATAAATAGGTAACTTCAAACACTATGGCCAATGGAAATATGAATGCTTCTCATGTACATGGAGACTTTCCTTCCACTATTGATACAATTTGTCTTGGGAAATTTCATATTTCAATAATCATTATATAGAAATAAATAACAGGGAAGGAAAGTGTCTTGAGGAATATATTTTCAACAAGTCATTATACACCATAGTTGGAATTTATGAAATATCCCACAAAAGGGACTCTCAACTAGCGGAAAATTCATTCCCAATAGAGGCCTCTTCTGTATTAGTAAGCCTAAAAGTATTTTCATTATAATATATCAATTCTCTCGATCATGGAAATAATATAAACAAGGTTTATGTCTATCATAATTATGTCTGTTGCATGTTAGAAAATAACGAAACAATTATCATTGTGTTACGTGGTCCTAGTCGTATGACCTAAACCTGAACGACACCATGATTTCCTTGTCATAATTCAATAAGCTATGTGACAAGGTTTTTAGTACATGATCATAAAATGTAGTCATACACATTTTATAAATAATATGATTACCATTAACACATTCTCATGAAACCACATGTCACAAATGTGATATCCTCTAGTTTTATGATATCCCAAATCAAAAAAATCGCATTTGTAAGGATTCTTGCATTCCTTTTCCATGATGTGTACCTATATCCTTACCTCATAAATTAAACTCCATGGCTTATATACTTTTAGCATGACACTAAATTTCATGATTTTCTAAGAACTACATTCAAATTGATAAATATTGTCATTTGATATTTAGTGACTTATAAATATCTAATCATGGGCATAGTCATATAATAATTACAAACCACCTTTTCCTATTTATGGATCTGAAATGTAAAATGATTTTTGAAGCTAGAACTACCCATGGGATGATACTTTCTATGATGAGATGCATATTTATTCCTAAAACCCATATCCCAAACCATAAAAAAGCATAAAAAATATTAATATCTCATATGATGTTTGGATATCCTTATAAGAGGGTCCATTATGGGTTCTCACTCCATTTTTGTGCCTTTATTCAAAAAAATAATGTTGCATCTCCTTACTAAAATAAATTTTCAATGTGTGGTGAGTCTATCCCAAAACTAATAATTTATTTATTATTGGTTTTATGATATCTTTAGTGATTCTCAGATAAAAATTTTATGTCTTAGACATATTAAAAAAATGGAAATCCCCATTTAATGTTTATAAGCCTAAAATGAATGAGAAACTTATTTATGATTATTCGTACATATTTTTTTGATATTAGAAGACCCATCCGGATTTAGGATCATTATATATAAAAAAACCCAGTGTCTGGGGATGTCTGAATCTCCATAAGAATTATAAAGTAAACATCCATAAGGAAATAGAATTTATTCATGACACTATTGATTGACTATGCATGATACTCCATTTTTTGATTTGCATAAATCAAAAAGAAAATGGTCTATCAACCAATGTGAAATTAATTATCATTATAAAAAACTTGTATCAGTGTAATCACCAATAATGTTTTTGTTCCATGTAACACTATAAATTTAAAAACAACCAGATCAGATATTACAGTAGTCCCCATTCATGTGTTAATATTCTGATCATTCTTAATAAAATCACCATGTCATATTTATATACTCATATTTAATTAAATTATAGATAAGTATTAAATTATATCTCCAATTTCATTTCAAAAATATGTCAACTTGCATGGTACGTCATTGTTATAAGATGATAATTTATGTGGTGTAGTTTCTAGTTGCATGAAATTAAACTAATGTATTCCCCTACCCATCATAACACATGCCAAATTCATGTAAGAGTTGATCCCACTTTCTTGGATATTGTTAATAGATATTCCATTTCCATACTCAGACATTTTCCGTTGATAAATCATTAATCATGGCCATATTAAATCTAAACCATTAAAAATTACTTAGACATTGGAAATAAAATTGCAGGGTCCTGAGTACTCTTTTTTTACCATTCATAATATGTTCCAGTTGGATTTTCAGAAATCAACAACATAAAGGTTCGCTAAACAAAAGTAATATTCTTTCTTAGGAGTGTTCTCTTCCACCAATATATGACTTGATAATATTCCACCTGAAACCAAATTTTAATCATGATCAATAGTTACTCTTAATATACTTTTCAGTCATTATGCTTCAAATCTAAAAATAGAAAAATCTATATTAAAATATAACCCTCATATGAATGAAATGTATTGGGACATTCTAGGAAAGAATCCATATTATTTTCATTAACCCATATTTCATGGTCCATACTATTTTACCTAAAACATCATTTTCATCATTATTACTTGAAGGAAACATAGAATCCCATAATAAAGAGACATAGTACACACCTTATTGAAAACCGACAAAGGGTTCCATGGGAAAGGGTCGAGTCTCAGCTAGCTATACTTATGCATTGCATTTTATAGGAAAAATTGAGCAATAATGAAATAAAGGATCAAAATATGTTAGGTAGATAACCAATAAGGGTACATTTATGAAAAAAATAATTTCCTGCATTTTAAGTATTCACTATAGAGTACATAGGATAAAACTAGCGTTGTAACATAAAATGAAATTAAAATTTTTTGATATCCATGTATCAAAAGATAATTAAAAACATGAATACCAAAAACTGTTTCAAAACAAGATCAATATCGGTGTTGGAATCAACTCATTTTTGAACTCATTATAGAAAATTATGATCCAGAATGTTTATTGGATCTTCAAAAATCATCATTAAATATCCACATAATTTGATTAATTTTTAATGTAAAAATAAACCTAAGGGTAGTTGTATAACGTAGTTTCGTGGATGTTATGAAAAAAATGGAGGATTAAGGACTATATAGAAATAATCAATGCATGGACCGTCTTTCCACATGACATACTGCGAACAAAATCATTCACATGACACAGATTGGGTCGTGATTTATGAGGATGTTCTATGTCCCCAATAAATAAAAATAAATTGTTTATGGACAAGATATTGATTCCCATCCCCCAAGAACAACTACCCAACAAATAATAATAAATTATTGGGTGATAATTGTATTACATTTTCCCCAATTAATGAAATCATTCATGATCATAGGCATCATAGCTCGTCTCCTGATAAATATGGCCATGGGGACCAATTTATAAGACCAGTCATCAAAATATCTAATTTAATCTCTCCCCTATAAGAACCCCTTATGGGGAAAAAAACATCAGTGAATTTGTTTTCTCTTCCGGGATGATAAAGAATTGAACAATCGAAGAATTTAAGGAGTTCCAAGCATCTCTTTTGTCTCAGTTTCAATTACTTTTGTTTGAATATATACTTCAAAAATTGATGGTCTGTGTATATATCACATTTATCCCCATAAAGATAGTACCTCCATATCATCAGAGAAAAAATGACTGTAGGCAGTTCCAGATAATGCTTAAGACAGTTCAACTCATGAGTCTTCAATAATTGTGATGCATAAGCAATGACCTTTTCATTTTGTATGAGGACACACCCAATACCATTCATAGATTCATCGCTAAAAATAACGAATCCTTCTCCACATGAGGGAAGAGTTAACATAGGTTCAGTAACAAATCTATTATTCAGATCTTGGATACTTTCCTTGCACTCTATTGTCCAGATGAACTTGACCCCTTTTCGAGATAACTTGTTTTATGGATTAGAAACTCATGATTTTTTTTCACAAACCTCTTATAATATCTAGCTAATCCAAGGAAAACTTGATTCACTGTTATTGTTTTGGGCTGAGGCCACTCCTCTACAACAATTGTCTTTATAGGGTCAACTGTGATTCCTTCATTCGTAACAATGTGCACAATTAAATAAATTTTTCGTAACAAGAATTCACATTTACTAAACTTTCCAAAAAATATATCCTTCCATAAAGTTTGCAAAATAACCTTAATATGATCCTTATGCTCCTCACAAATTTTGAAATATATTAGAATATCATCAATAAAAACTACCACAATGTTATTAACGTATTCATTAAATACTCTATTCAACAAATCAATAAAAATAGCAGATGCATTAGTCAGTCCAAAAGGAATAAGAACAATCTCATAATGACCATATATTGATAGTAAGGCAGTTTTTGGAATTACTTCTTTCTTCTCCCTAAATTGATGACAACCAGATCGAAAATCAAACTTATAGAATAATTGAGCCCCACAAAGTTGGTCAAATAAGTCATCAATTCTTGGAAGAGGGTATTTGTTCTTTATTGTGATTCCATTCTGTTCTCTATAATCAATGGATAGCTGCATCGATCCATCATTCTTCTTCACAAATAGATCAGTTGCTCCCCATGGAGTCACACTTGGTCGGATAAAACCCCACTCCAAAAGATCATGGAGTTTATTTAATTACTCCAGCTCTAAATTTTACATACTATATGCGGTCATTGATATTGGATGAGATCTAGTTATGAGTTCATTGGAGAACTCTACCTCTCTTCTGGGAGAGGTCCAGGAAACTCCACATGAAATATGTCAATGTAATTACGAGATGATGGGTACATTTTCTATCCTCCAACTCTAATTTACTTCTTCTTTATCACAGATCAATTCCATAAAGATGTATATTAGAGGTTCTTCATGATAAATATCAGGTTGAGATATATCTCCTTAGAAGATAACTGTAGGTTTTACATTCAAGACTTATATTATTTCCTTAATTCTTCATTTGATCTTAGGATTATACTTTGAGAGCCAGTCCATCCCTTGTATAATGCCGAATTCCTGCATGGGAATGTCTACTATATTTGTGATAATATTTTTCTCACCAATGTAAATACTAGAGTTTCTAAACACTCATGATGCTTGGATAATCCCACCAAGAGTTTTGATTGATATATATACTTTCAACAAGTCGGTAGTTGATTCTAAATTCTTTGAAAACGTAGAGGAAATAAAACAATGCATAGACCCACAATCAAACAAAGTACATTCCATATTTGAGAGAAAAACAAGAGTAGTTGCTACCACATCATTTGGAGCTTCAAATTCAGTTTTCGTGATATGAAAATCATTACCATGCTCCCTTGGCCTTTCCGTAGGCTGATGGTAATTCCCCTCCACTGCTCTCAAATTTAGTCAGTGATTGGAAAAGTGCCCAAGTTGACTACTCATAAAGAATTTGGACATCAGGTAGGGCTTGATCCATCTTCCCCTTGTCATTAGTGTTTGGAAGTTGAGTTCTCACCTCACTATTCCAATTCCATACATTATGGCCATCTCTTCCACACTTTTAGCATTTCCTGCTCTTGAGGAGGTAGCTCCCCGAATGCTTCTTCCCACATTTATCACACTTTGACATTGCACTTGCTTGCCTCCTCTTAGTTGATCAATGTTCATCCATATTTTGGGCTCCATAAATCTCTTTTTTTAATTTGATTTATGAGACCATTGAATCTCATCAAACTCTAGTTCGACATTCATCACACTCTGCACGATCTCCTCATATATATCATAGTCTCGGTTGGAAATAATCTTCTGCATATGAGGTCCTTGTCCACCAAAGAATCTATCAACCGTAACATTTGGATCCCTAATAAAGATAGATATATATCGTGAATGTCGGTTTAAGTTCACTCATATCTTCCAAATGATTTGTTCTCCTTCTTCTTCAACTTGAAAAAATCCTTCTCTATTCTTGTTCCCATGGAACAGGGGAAATACATATTGAAGAAAATACAACTGAACTCTTCCCACTAAATAGCTTCTACCTCCACTATTTTCCTCATGTTTTTAATCATCTCCCACCACTAATCAGCATATCTTTCTATGCGGTAGACAGCCAGGGTGACCTTCTCATGCTCTGAACAATGGAGCACAGAAAATATCTTCCTGATGGAGCAGATCCACTGCACAACAATCAATGGGTCAGTCCATACACTGAAGGTTGGTGATCATTAATGCATAATGGACTTAAAATAATTTTTTTATCTTCATGGTGAGATTATTCTATTAGGTTGATTCAAGTTATTTCCCAAAACATCAGTCAGTTGGTTCATAATTCTAATGAATGTTTCCATTCTGGGTTCCATCGGAGGTCTGTCAGCGCATGGTCCATTGAGGTCGCAATTTTCATGGTTCCTCCTATTGCCCAACATTTTCTAAAAGATTAAATACTTAATGAGAATATTATTCCATTTATGAATCTTTTACCTTTAAAGGATTTTTTACTTAAAACATGTTTAAATAATTACATTTCTCATTAAATCCTTCATAATGATTCATAAAAATATTATGATTAACTAATCATATCCACTGAGAGTACCGTAACCAAGAGTGAATCAAGGTCCGTTTTCATGCACCGGTTCCCATTATAGTCTTTATCAAAGAAGTGTTTTCGGGTTTTACCCCTATGTACATATGTTCTAAAGCCGCCTATACTTGCTCGAATCTAGACAGGGATGCATTTTTTTGATAAACAACTTACTAAATATTCACCAAAATACTAGGAATTTTCCCTATATTTAATCTTTTATATAGGATTATTCCTAAAGATTTAATATCCTAATTTCAATAAATAACTAAACTATCCATTGATACCAACAATGTCATCCCACCATTTTATTACATAACTCTTAAATACATTTTACAAACAGATGATCATTTAAGTCTAGTGTCTTGGAAATCAGGATCATAATAAATGAAAGCAACATAAAACATTTTTCTAAACAACTCGTAAGGATTCATCATATGTTCATCCTATGTACAATTACTGCATTTAATATCCTAGAGAAATACATTAAAGAAAAGGGTAAGCAGAAGGCTTAGTAAGGATAACAAGTGAAATAGTTGACATATGATCTTGAGAAATATTAATAAGAACTTGATATAAGTCATAAAGGCATGAGAAATAGAAGAATAGAAATATAAAGATAAAAAGAACATTAATAATAACATGAAAATTTGGCTACAAAATTTCATTTATACAATCATTAACATATCACCAAGGTTTATCCACGAGGTTTCATAAAAATTTCCAGGGTTATTCAGCAAGGTATCGTGAAACGTGTCTTCTATAGAGATTAATTCTTTACCTAATGCATTAGAGTGCTATCAGACAAATACCTTAATATTTCTTTAATTTAATGTGGGCCTCATAGATCGTAATCAATCATTTCATAAATAATCCATAGAGAAAAAAATAAATGGGTTCCATTTCAAAATCGTGACGTTTTAAATGTTCATAAAAATAAGATCATTTTATCATTTATAACCCATGGAAAAGGAATGAGGGATATATGTATGTCCATTCCAGAATAAAATATATCATTTTTATTTATTTATGAACACCAATAGAAACGAAATGGTACTGATAATACACATAAATAAACAATCTAATTTCTTGAGAAAAAGAGATTGAAATTTTTAGATGTAATTTCTGCAACATAACGGCTATATAACATGGTTTTCAAAAATAATAAAAATAGAGGATACAAGGGATTCACAATAATAAATAACTCATATTAAAATATAAGTACATAATAACATTGAGATAAGAACATGGTATGGATATTTTAATGACATACCAAAGGAAAAGGAAACATTAAAAGAAAGAGAATTTGCGATTTCTTTTAAGAGAAATTCAGCTCCCTAACAACGTCACAAAAAAATTCATAAAACAAATTGATGATGGTGGAAAGGGTCTATCAAATTTTTTTGAAGAAATGGACTGTAATGATAAAATATAAGAACATACCCTAAACATAAAGAGATAGAATCTTGAAGTCACAACATAAATGAATTCATGACTTAAAAGAGGAGGGTGAATGGATCCCTTACCATGAAGAGTAACTTCGATAGCTTGATGATCGGGACCATAGGAGGCTTGAGGGAACCTTGGAAGGACTCCTAGGGTGGTAAGGAGACCATAACTTCATTGAGGATGATTTTTGAAAGACATTAATGAGAGAAATGGCTTGGTATTTATATGGAAAGTGAGTGATTAAAATATTAATTTCCAAGGGACACCTCATTGGTGGTATTCACAAAACCATGGGATTTACCATGGTATTTTCCCATGGTATTGGAAAATTGGGAATCCTAATAGAATATATAACTATTCATAAGTAGACCAGAATGCTTACATCATTGTTTTATCATCAAAGATGTCATTAGACACCCAAAACTAAATACTGCATTTTTACTCTTCAATGAAAATTCAACTGTTTTAGAAAAAACCCAAAAATTCACCCTAACCTAAAATCGGTTATCTAAAATAAAAAATGAGGTCCATTTTATGATAATAATTTTGTAAATATTTTTAATTTAATTTTAAAATAAAATCATTATTTATTCCAAAAAATCATTTTTAAAACCATTACTCATTTTGTAACAACTTATAAAAGTAATCAACGTCCCATAAATATATCGTATACCCATAAGACAATAAAGTAGAAATTTATGATTAAATTTTTTCTAAATAAATTTCCATTTTAAATTATTAAAGTATTTATAAAATTGTAAAAAAAGATTTATGGAATTTAAAAATACCAAAACTTAAACTATGGTCATTTTTTCACTTTTATGATTTCTAAAATGTATTTATACATTCAAGGGTAAATTTTCTATTTTTTTTTCAAATTATTATTCATTAAAATTCATATGGTTATGTTACTATTCCTAGGTTACTATTCACTAAAAACCATGTTGATGTTATTAGACTCTAAATTTCTCACTTGTCACAACTGTAGAATCCCATTTTTTGAAAATCAATTCACATTACTAACAATTTAATGAATACAAAAATATTTTCACATAACATTTTTCCATAGATTCATCAATAATACACATCATATATATTTCAGCATATTTGAAATTCACAAACTTTTCCATAAGAATAAATAACAATTTTATTTATATAAAAATATTACACAAAGCAGCTAAGGTCTCGTTACATAGCCCCATATTACACCAGCATAGGACCTAAGTGCTAGGTTTTCTATGGTGATAGAATATTTGGGTGGCTTGGACAACATTTCCCGAGTGGTGATATCTATCAACTTGAACCTCTCCCTTAAGCGATTCCGTTCAAGCTTCATATGTTGAAGTTATTCTTGGGATTGGTCCATAGCAAAGCCCAGTGATGTAACATCATTCCCATGCTCTGACAGATGTGCTTAATAGTGTTCGAGTCTACTGGATGAGGCAAATGAATATTTTTTTTCTTTATTAATTAACCAGGATAATTGTATTTATAAAAACACAATCTTATGATTATTGTTTCCAATCATCATATTGACCAATGGTCATATAATAGTCGAAAAAAAACGATCACATTTTAATTATACCTGCAAAATAGTAAAATTAAAATAATTAAAAAGCTCGTGTTGTTACTATAATGCCCCCAAAAACTATGTGACGATCCCAATCTCACATCCCCCTAACCAAGGTGAGTTATTTGGTGTTGTTTGCAATTTTTTTCAAAAAATTCCAACCTTTCCAATGTAGGTCAATGAGTCATTAGGGATATTAGATTCATTGGTTGTTACGATCACCATGAACAAAACATTTTGGAGACCAATTGTTAATGCTAATCCCAATTGAGGTTGATTATAAAAAATTCAACATCAGAAAATTAATCTTAGGATGCACAATCATCATCAGAAACAATTGTATTCAATTTGTCAATGTATTTTATATTTTTATTCAATGAATTTATCATTCCCTACTAATTCATTACCATTTCATTTATATTGATATTTTACATTATATAATGTATATCTATTTTTTTCTATTTTGAATTATGCATATTCATAATTATTGGTTGATTATTCTATTAAATGATGAAATATTGAAATTTTATATATCCCTTATTTGTATATAGTCATATATAGTTTATAATAAATCATTATTTGTGGGACTTCATGGGGAAAATTATGACATGTATCGGATGTAGATAATATCTATATGCTAGATGCATTGCACTTATTGTGCCGTGGTTGGTTCCTATAAATATATATCCCCATGATGTGTCATTTTAACTCATGGTAAAAAATTATATGGCTATTTGTTGTATGAATTACTTGTTTGTTTAATACATCATTGGGTGAGACCATGACAATATTACACTGAGGATCAAAATTAATTATTCCTAGACTATATGATCAGTAATTAATATCCACTTGATTTATTTATTTCTGATTTAATTTTTTCCATTTTTTTATAACTCTAATGTTACCACTCATATGGATTTTATCAAAAACCATCCTGAAAACCATAATACCCTAAAAGTTATGATGATCCTGACATAACTCAAAAGGGAATACCCAATTCCCCCTAGATTCATCCATAAAGATGAAAACATACATGAATCAAATAGAAATAGTTTTTTTCCAAAAAAAGAATTATTGAATATATAAAATATAAGTTGATATGTCGACATACATTGTGGAGAAAATTCTTGAATCAATAAGGTAAGAACACACCAAAAATTGTACATCATTACAGAAAATGAATATAGTAAATGAAATCTAAAACATAAATAGTAAAAAATTGGTCACATATATAATGTTCACCTCTACCACATATAGTCCCATGGACTATAAATATCAAACACCATCATAGGGTGATTTAACATTTCTAGGAACTAGAAAAAGATAACCAAAAAAAGCCTAATAGAAAATCATTTTATGATTTATAATGCCCAATAGGGTCACACAAAGACTTCACTAATCAATTATATAAAAAATAATATATTTTTTAATTTAAATAAAACAAGGGATTTTGTAGAATATATATTTATATGATAATAATATTTTAATGAAAAACAAGGATGATATTCCAAAACTATCTTCAATGAATATTTTATATGAAATTATTTACATAAATTTTCCAGTGTGATATAAACTATTCTAAAATCAATCTCATGTATATCGATGTCAACGAAAAATAAATAAACTCTATAATAATCCATGCATTACATTATTTTCTATAAATAGGATCTACATACTTATTATCATCATCACATCTTTGGGTTTGTATACACACATCCCTAATCATTATCCATTGAGTAATCTGTCAACACCCAATTAAGCTACCAATCAAGGGAAATCAAGTCAAGCAATTTTTAGTTATTATTTTCATCATCAATATAATACTATGTAGTCCTTGAATAACCATATTCCTCCAAATTTACCACTAAATACCCAAACATACTCATGTCTATATAAATAAATTAATCTATTATCAGATAATAAATAATTTCAAATATGATCAAACTAGAGGGTTCCAAATTATGTTTTAAATATTCCTTTCTTATTTTAGAACAATGTAAAATGATTTCATCAATTATGGTATTTTCAAATCATATTTCAATTTATGTATTTTCTTCTAAAGAATAAATAATACAATATTTCATAAAATCACCGCTCAGATAAAGTCATTTGCTAAATAAAAATAAAAATAAAATGATTCATTGTTATTCGGGGTTTTCACAATTTACGTTCCTCTTTATAAGGGAAAAATAAAATAAAATAATATCATGTTTTTTAAATAATTTAAAAACATATTTCTAATCAATCAATAATTTTTTTTAAAAAAATAGCGTAAATACATATTGAACCACCTATATTTAATAATGAAACGCGATAAACAAAACACCTACAACGAGATCATCCAATGAGTACATAAGTCATAACATATAAAGTAATCAATCATTAAATCATGAAAAATAAAAAAATTGATTAAACACATCAATAAGAGATGATATATTTCCTATTAAGGAGGATATATAAATTATTTAGGATAAACAAACTAGATGAAATCCAATTACCTGTATAAGAACTAATAAAAATCAACAATGTTTATATCTGTAATGAAAACAATATAGAGGAGTAAATTTATCCTATTCATAGCCTTAATGGATTATGGAATCATATTAATATTGAAATTTTATTATTAGGGTTTATTTCGGGGAATCATGTGATTTTAAAATAATATTTGGGGGATTTAATTCCTTTGTGCCCACATTAATGGGTAGGGCTATGTACGTGGTGCATGGTTTGTCCATATAGATAATCTAACCATAAACCAACAGCATGCCCCCAAAATCTACGAGCTGTTGGTATGGTGGTGTGGATACATGGTTTAGATAATTCATGGGGCAATAGTATTCCATACTCTAGACCCTCTCATTACGAAAATATTATTTCTAGGCTAGACCCACTGGTTTTCCCAAACCATACCCAAATCATTCATAACGTTGTAGGATAAAAAAATTCTCAACAATTTCACAAAATAAAATTATAAAAGAACAAAACAAGTTAAAACCAGAAATGTGTAATGTTGTACCTAAAAGAACATAGTGAGATGTCAAAAACTAAAGACTATAATAATATTCTATCCCCTAAAAAACTTTCATGAATATTAACTAAAAAGTATATGAGGAATCATTCCTCCCATCAGTGCCTCATGATCCTATCTCTCAGGTGAATCATAGCCATGATTTCATAACACAAAAACCAATGGAATCATAATCATATTTGGAAACCTTCTCTCAGAATCATCAATAATAATTGTATGCTTAATCACATATAAATCCATTTCAATATAAATAACATCCCAGAATAGGACATTATAATGGTGATAAATATAATCCCTCTAACATGATACATGGTACCTATTTGGATCATAGTTATATAGAATTAATATTCCAAATGGAAGGAATCATTCCCTAAATGGACAAAAATATCAAAATCCTAAAACATCACTGGTAGAATGTTTCCCTTTTATCACGACATCAACGACCCAAATGAGGTTAAAAATTCCTAATAACCATGTAGTAAAATGAAAAATCTAGAGCTCATCGATGATGGTATTCAAAGTATTTATATTAGATCTGTTTAACTTTAATTATATGATGGATCATCATATTTATTAGTATCACCTCTTATAACAAACTAATCGAAACCAATGAAGCATGACCCATCTTTGACCAACATAACATAGATTTATTGTAATGACCATTAATTTCCTAAAGGGATCGTATCAATATTGTGTAAAGGAAACATTTGGTTTATGACAACTCAACCAATGCCAAATGATCTTCCAAATACCCAATAAAATTAAGACATGAACCATGTATCATGTCTTCCAGGTTCTATATATCTTTTTACTTTTGTCTATAAATATGTGGATGATACTCCATTATCAAATGAAACTATTTTCTCATTGACTCCATGAGACCTCTCCATAAAATTCATTTTAATGTAAAGTTTCCTATTATATTCTATAACAGATAGAAATCCATGAAAATTGATAATAAATATCACATTAGAATTCCCCATGTCCCAAACTATATATTCATCTACATGGGGTTTAATTTGAGAAAATCTAGCCAGCTTAATGTTAACACCACTCTAAACATTCTTATTATAATGTGTATATAGAATCCAAACCATGAAATCAAAAAGAAATATCACCCCATATTCATGATGGTACTAATAGTTGCTAAAGAAAACATTGTTTTCTCTAGTATCCTTTATCACCTGTAGGTATGTATAACGTTGTGGAACCATTTAAGTGATGACATGTACCATACCTATCAACCAAAATCATTTCATCATGTCATATAACTCTTATTGGTTACAAGTTTAACTACCCCATAGAATTATAGATGCAACCCATCCCATCCTTTCTCACATGTAATGGTACAACTCACCAATTAAAAAAACAAAGGATTATTTATAAAGATAAAAACCCCTCAACGGTGATATAAAAACAAAAACGATCGTCCCTAATTTAATTAAAATTAAATACATGATGTTTTTCAGTAAAAAATATCTAAAAAAGAGTCGATGTTAGCAGAATACTTTTCAAAACAACTGTTGGACAAACATTTTAGACTCTAAATGAAACTGTTCATGGAGGGCCACGAGAATCAACTCAGCTAAAGATTTATTCATGGACTATTTTGGATGTTTTCTACCTAATTATTCGTTGAAAAAAATTACATTACATTGGCTGTAGGAAATGTCAAAATTGAATTTTCTAGGTACTCCTCCAATTGTTTCTTCTTAATGGTCATATATTCATGAGAGTATATACTTATCAATATTTTTTTGTAATAATATATTTTATACCATTATACGAATAGGTAATTAAACCATATCATAAGAGTGTGCCTCATATATGATATTTTGAGATCACGAGTCATATTTTTTATATCCTAAAATTTCAAAAATCATATGATAAAATGTGATCAACCTCCTTGAAAACAAAGGCAAACCCAAAAATGCTTCATAAAAAATGATAATGTAACCATATCTAGTCTATGGATGAATCAATAATACTATAGAAGTAAATATATGTTTAGAAAAAACTATAAACTTTTGAATCACTAATAAAAAATACCCCCTTTGGAATGAGTGTAGTCATTAGAGAATCCATAATCATGAAATCATTAATAAACACGTTGTAACATCCGAAAAATCCCACAATGAATGATATCTGGATTACATTATGTGGTATCTCCCATATCATATGATCCTAAAATTTCTAATGATTAGTTAATATACCATGTTACAAGAATGTGTTTTCCAATAACATCACTTCTAAAATATCAAAAATATGTTTTGAAATATTTTCCTATATTTTGAGATATCTCAAAATATGCTATTCTGATCTTTACTAACACACATGATCCTCCTTGTTCTATCATGAAAATAAGATTTCATCCACAAATACCATAATGACCAAGTCTACATACTCAAGAATAATGTTGTTCTTTTGATATATAATTAATTAAATTTCATTGGTTTCAATAAAATTTGAAAATAGGGCACTCACATTGGTCAATACTACTCTTGTAGTCATCCATTTGAATGACATTATATTGTTTTCAAAAACAGTTGTCACCAGATAAAAGATCGACCATTGATACCAATTATCCCTTTTCCACTTGTAAAATAGTTCATATATATGAAAAAGTGGGTAATTGTTATTTATCATAACAGGATTTTTCTTTTTTTTTAATAAACATAAATCCATAATGTCCCTCAATCATCCTTTTCAAAGAGATCATGTACCTCCCAATGTGAGGGAAAAATTTTTATAATGTGTTTCTATAGTAAAAAATAGAATTTAGATTTCAACTACATAGGTGTATCTAGATTAATGTGTGAAGATGGAATGAATACTAGTATAGTACCACGTAGAAAATTAATGCAAAAATCCCAATATCTTACTAGATTCATTCTAGATAAATTGGATTGAAACACATAAGGAAGCTAGATGAATAATAGTGGAATAGAATCAGTAAAATATTATAATTGAATGTAAAATGTAAACTAAGATATCACCATAACCATCTCTGGAAAATGTGGTATGTATTTACTCAACCTCGGGTACCACTATGTCCAAAAAATATGCCATGGCACATTTAGAGAAGTAATGGATACCATCAGAAGATAATAGTCAACACATGTTTTATGAATTGTAATCTAGTCCGTATAAAATAATTCAATATGTGTTATATCAAGAAACATAATATTCCATATGAGATAAAAAATTGGAAAATTTAAAAATAAAGGGGTCATAAAGTGACCCTTCATTATTCATTACCGTGGGTGTAGAAATATCCATCACATAAGAAAAAAGGACCATATGAAGATTTAATAGATTCACAATATAATTCTACATAAATTATTGAGATAATGTATTATAAAGTAAATTACATACTATATATGAATCTATAGTGATGTTATATCCCATGGTCATTCATCTCACATAAACTTCTTCTAGAGACCCTTCCACTAAATGATGATGCTTCATTATATAATCTTGATGCTGGTAAACCTTACTTATGGAATCATATAACTTTAATAAAGTAGTTTTTACAGTTGATGACC
This sequence comes from Viscum album, assembly GCA_963277665.1. NCBI lineage: Eukaryota > Viridiplantae > Streptophyta > Magnoliopsida > Santalales > Viscaceae > Viscum > Viscum album. Next base: position 193,669,625 of record OY728121.1, on the reverse strand, counting down.
ACAAGAAACTATGTTCAATATAAAATATATTTTATATTTTTTAGGAACCATAATGCGCATATAAACTCTAGATCATAGATTACATTGTAAAAACACACTTTTAATTACCTACCATTCCCTAGTGAAAGAATGTAAATGGTAAAATACACATCATAACTTGAGGTATAGATGGTTCATATAATATAGAAACACTATGAACCTCCTGGTGATTTATTTTCCCTATAATGGAACTTATAAAACTAAATATTTGAGGAAGAGTAACTACTATCAACCATAACATTCCAGCTAGTCTGGATCCACTTACAATTTTTTATCCATCTCATAATAAAATGATATGAACTTTAATAAGATGAAATGAGATCAAATTTATGCATGAAGACCTATATCAAACAATTTTTTGTCCTATTTCTCAGTGATCACTATATCAGGATTAAACTAGAAAATAATAGAGAAGCGGTTAACATATTATGTCATGTATCAATCATCATGCTAGAGGATAAAAACTACTTATATTTTAAGAAATAATATTCACTTTAGGTAAAAATTATCAATAAAAAGGACACTAATGACTTTCCATTCACAAACCTCAATCTTTTTTTCTATCACCATAAAATACCCGAATATCTACCTAGCTCTGTCGATCATTAAGGTAAAGCATTAAATTTTATTCGAATTGGGTGTTTCTAAGAACTAAAAATTCTTCTATATCATTTTTAAAAAATTCCACATACTCATGATGATTATTAGTGATTTGGAAATATTATGGATATTATAAAATAAATTTTTGTTCATGATTATGAAAATAATTAAATTGAGGTTCCACTACAAGATACTTTTTAAGAAAGGGTTTAGGTACATTTCGTAATCCATAGAAAACACCCATCTTTATCAAGAAAATATTCTAGTAAATTAATTGATTAATACTTTGTGGTTCACTAGTATCATCCTCTAGTAGACTATTCAAACATATTCTATATGTCATGGTGCTACATATCATAAAAAACAACAATGAAACATCTGTAAGGATACAAAGATGAATATCTCAATAATAATTTTGAATGATATAGATGAACATAGATAAATTTTGGAAATAATCATATCATTTTTTACATTCCTAAATCTAACATTTCCCAAACCCTTATAGCAATATGTGGCTCATTACAATGGCATCCATACAGAAAGATGATCATAAATACATCATAATCCAAAATTCTGAAATCTTATCTACCGAGAAAACTAAAACTATATACTGACATCATGAAAATATGAAAAACATGTGCCTATTATAATGTTTTTTCATGAAAAATTAGAGATACACTAGTAAAATGATACTTGAGAAGGCCTAAACAAAGCCAGAATGGAGTTCTTGATCCACACATCTTGGCTACATGCACCCTAAATAATACATGTATGAATTGGGACTACTTAATTACATACTACATAGGAATATAAATGATAAATTGTTGTATTTTCAATCCCCATAATGATAATGTAGCTGAATAAAATATATTAAAAAACAAAAAATTAATACACAATTAATGAAAGAGAATATTTCAATATAAAATTGAACACATCCCATGTAAAAAGTGGAATACATATACACAAGTCAAATCCATTACTCTAGGTCCAACGTATCAAGATCATACACAACCATCAGTTGGCACATTGCATATTCATGGTCTGGATTAATGATAACATTCAAATTCTAAAAGGAAATTGTATGGCTTTACATATAAATTATATTAGGGTATCACCAAGACTATCATAATCAATTCCCCAAAATGTAAACCATTGATGCTTTAAATTTAAATTTAGAAAGTCACGGCATTGTATTTACATATATTCTCCACGAAATAATTTCAACATTAAATATAGATGATATATCAAAAATTTCTTTAATGAATATTTTATATAGGATCATTTTTATAATTATATTTTCATGAAATAAACTATTCTACAGTCAATGGAATAAATAATAATTTCAAAAAATGATACATGATAGTAAACCAAGAAGTAAGAACGGTTCTACAAATAAGTTCATCAAATATCATAATCAACTTTATGGATCATGTTATGTGTTCAACATATTTATGTGTCACGCCAACATTATAATCTATAAAAAACCCATTTTTAGATCCATATTAAAAAGTCAAGTTGAAATAATATTATGTAGTGTTTTCATTGTCAATCCATGGTGATGGATCCAGATTCCAATAGTGATTGACCAACATACATAGTCAATACCATGGAATACATCTGGATCACTAAAAAAATAAATCAATCAATAAGTCATGGTAAAATAAAACATTTCTAAAATAGTTCGAAAATGAAATTTGTCATTTCTACACTTCAGCATGCCATTCCCATTTTTAAACAAGTCATAGGTATTCATAAATAAAATCATTTTAAATAATTATTAATTTTTTTCATTTTATCATGAATAATTATTCAATAATTTCATATTATCGCTTCTCAAATCAAACAATATTTTTAATAATCATCTACCCATCTATTTCAATTTAATTAAAAATTATTTTTTCAAAATATTCCATGACCCTTTTTGAATCACACATCACTTGAGAAATAATTGTATTTCAAAACCATTTTTAACCACATTTAGAATTAACAAATCAAACCAATTATTAAATTATACTGTAATGACTAATGGAATGACCTACCATTTATAATGATATCAAATCCTCACAACACCCTTAACACTCTCCAACAATAAAAAATGAATTCATATTCGATCAATTAATAAAAAATAGATTCTATGATAATTAAAAGGATTAGATACATCAATATATTAATGATTAATACCTCTCTAATTAAGAGAAGAAATCGGATCATGAGAAACTTAATAAAGGATATCCACATATTCGAAGGAGAATGAACATAGTCAATATACGTCAAATTTGTAATGAAAAAATGTTTTAAGGGAAAATTTCACCTCTAGAGAGACTTGAATAAGCATGGAATCAGATTATTGTCAATGTAGGTTAATTATTTATTAAACCAGGGGTCATGGAATTTTAAAATAATTTTCTTCATAATCATTTTATCCTAAAACAATTTTATTGGTAGGGAAGTATGGTTAGTTATAATTTCAATCCCTAACCATTCACCCTTATAGGACATTGGGAAAAGGAGAATCATTTAGAAACATGGTTAAACTTATCCTTCCCCAATAATGCTAACCATCACTTTCTAGGGTTTCATAATTTAGATGTTTGATCACACAGTTTGGTCAAACCATGCACCAATAATGAACCACCCCAAAGACCCTCTCCACAATGTCTATATTAGAATTTTCCAAACACAAATATTTTCCCTAAATATGTATCGTCCATTTAGAAGCACATAAAAATCTATAATATATAAAACATAAGCTAAAGCAACATGATACGAGGCCCCAATTGGTTAAATATAAAACAATAGTAATGATATATTAGAATGAATGTCACATGTTGATTATTTTTTGTAGAAAAATTATTTTTATGTTATATATGTGAAACATAATTTATATGAGCTTATAATGAATTCCATCCATTATACAGTTTTTAATCTCCCCACTTTTTGTTATTTATAATTCCTTTTAGACACCACGATGATTAATATTGGTGACATATGAATTTTTATATTAAAATATTATTTATTTTATATTTTTAGATGATGGGTAATAACATTAAATGTATAATAATTTGAATTTATGTTTCTTGTATCTAGATACTAATATACCATTGAAGAGTCACTTGTATGTAATGTATGATCATTATTATAATTCCGTGTTTTTTTAAATTTTAGTTTATAAAAAATAATTGTTTATTATATACCCCTATAGTATTGGTAGATAATAGGATTTCGATTGGATTATAAGAGTTCATGACATGGTTATTAGTGTTTTTAGTAATGTATTATCCTTGAGGTGGATAGATACTATTCTTCATATAGGTGGTGGAACCCACTAGATAACTGGTGGGGTTCTAGTGACTCTTCTAGGTAATAATGACCCTACAAACCCATCGTTGTGGTTCCAATAGATTGTGGATATGAAAGGAATAATTATATTCCTTCATCATAGATCATTATTAAGATTTTATCCATTCACTAACCAATCAGTGTTGCATGCAGATCACTTCTCATTACACATGGGTAGCAGATGAACCTTGTCCAATTGAGAAAATTATACACCACAAAGAATTTAGTGAAATTATCCCCCCTAATTTATTTAATTCCAATGCCGACTTTTATAAATCATGTTTTAATCCTCATAAATATAATAAATGTACTCTTATTATTCTCTCTATGGATATAGTTCATTTTAATAATCAGATAGTATGTGTGAATTCATTACATAAATTCCTAGTTCTTCTTCATACTTGTGAAATGTTCATCGATCTATGTAATATATTTGAATCTCATTGATTCCTAATGATATTTTCTTAAATTTTTCATTGATTGGTGACATTTCTACCCTAATTATTATTTTTATTTATTGAATCGTCATCTTCAATAGACAGAAAATATTCTATGAGTTAATTTTTAAAAATAATCATATTGTACCACTTAAATTTGATGTATTAAATATAGAACATTAATCCACCAATGACTTAAAGGGAACTAGATGATAGATTTAACATGTTAGTGATATGATCCTTTTTCTAGATATAGAAATCAAAATAATGATGAATTTTCTAGATATGTATTTTAGAGTGATCACAATTATTCATTTACATTCATGAATATATTTTTCATTGGTGGAAGTATGTTTGGACCATGATAATTTACAAGACAAAATGGTCATATATAGAATTTTTGAGACTTTCCTCATCTGCTCATGAATTGTAAAATAATCATTTCTTTATACATATCTCAGTTTCAGCACCATTAAAAGACACCATAATTTATCTTCATATATAGTCACCCTCTTCAAATAATTTATTAATGAGTCACAATTCTAAACAATTATTCTTGAAATCTGGGGACTGAGTTTAGAATCCATGACATGTGTTCATGATATCTACATGTGTGATGTTATTGGTCATAACTTACATAATAAACAATGGAGTCATTATTAAACAATCGTGAGTTAATGGTTCGTTACTGTTTTGTAATATATCGCACACATGTTTCCAAGAAATAATCTATATTGGGATACATTATATGAACATGAAAAATTAGGATCATATTTGGGGTTTTATTGACTTAACCCATTAAACCCATTAATGATAAATGATTACATATGTATAATATTATATTTATTGGCTATTTTTTATGCACACCACATGTATTGTTCTATTCTATTATTTTCACATGATGATAAGTTATGATTTCCCTTATATTGAGTAGGTATTATTATAGGTTACTATATAATGGATGTAGTTCATTTTACAAAAAATTGGTAGACTGTTGTGTGATAATTATACCTTAGTGTGGGAGTAAAAACAACTTACAATGATAATAATTATGGATAGAATGATTGGGAAGGGTCATTATGGATTTGAATCCTACTCCAAACTAGTAATGTTTGAGGTGAAATGGATTATAGGCTATACCTAAGGAATATATGTAATATGATGTCTAATAAACCTATCCCAAAATAAAAATGTGATAAAAAGTCATTAGGGACAACCCCAACACAATTACTTGGTATCGTTAAGAGATATAATTACGAGTATTGTTTATTATTCTCTATTTACTACATTTTACAATGTCAATACTTCTAATATAAAGAAGAATCAAATATGGATAGCTGTTTGTGGAGGCTCAGTTAGTGGCAGAATGATTATTTTTTCCTCATATAATTATTGTTTTTTTGGATTATAGAAGTTTTAACATTTCAATATTATTAAAGGAAAAAATATCTTTACCCATGATGATCTTAACATTTATATTAACTATTTCTGGAATTTGGTAGCATTATCCCATGCCGAATTTGGGTCATTGTTATTTGAAATTACCACCATATATTTTTTTATGGTATAGTATTTTTTTTAATTGTATTATTATATCTATTTGTAGTATCAATGGAATCATGGAGGTGTATTGTAAATGGAGCACACAACTAGAGAATCATGACAAGTTTAGCTTATACATTATGATCAGTTGTATGCATATATGGGTCACATATATGGAGATATCTATTGACATTCATAGAGGTACCATTCATATGGAATATTTGGGTGAACTAATTTCACCTAAAATTAATCATATTTATCATATTTATAATGTTTTTACATAATCAATGGTGGATTTTGAACTATAAATACGAGATCCTATTTTTAGAATGAAGATTATCTCAATTTAATTACACTCTCCCTAAAATCCCCATGATTGTTCATTCTAATATCAATTTTAATGAAGGGTTTGTCTCTTAAATTGAAAACATTATGTTCAATTCCTTATTGAATTCCCATTTGGATAGAGAACACCAGTATGATTTTTGGTCAATGAAGGAAAGGACCATATTAGAGGTGTTATCAATATTAGGAGGGTTTCTAGGATAATGAATTGATTTCCTAATAGTTGGATGTGGGAGGTTATCAATGGTTATAAGCTCTGTGGTGGAGGCACATTCAAGATATGTATAGGACTATTTTTGACATATAAATAGTTACACCTTATTCTATCCAACTGATGATATTGCCTTACATATCTAGTCTACAAAAACATAGTCATTTGATTCTAGTAAGGGGTGAAATAAATTTCTAGAATCATTATTAAGTGGGGATAAAACTTGTATTTTATCAATATCTTACATTGGAAATTATATTCCAAAAATAATGTGAGTACCCATGTGTCAACAGTGAAATTCTATATGGGAACAGTGGGTATCTATTTAAGATGCTGTGTTTAATTATAATCTAAAAATGTGTAATTTGATAGGATCTTACCTTAGTGATTTATTAGTTAATGGGTTTCATTGATTGACTAATGTTTCTAATGACCAAGATTCATGGGGTGTGGTACATTTTTTGTTATGTGATTCCTATGAATTTCATCTTCTTGGTGTGGCATATTTTAAACAATTCATTTCCAACTAAGGATAACATCAAAATCACGAGATTTAGACATAATTCCAGATTCCATTATTTAAGGGGAATTTTGGGTGAATAATCCAATAAACTATTTTAAATGCGCATGGATGAATTTGGTGTTCCAATCATCTGGGGAATTCACATTCTTACCCTTTCAATAGAATTCATGTGTGAAATATTTAAAATACTGTTTTTTAGGAGCAGTGAACCACATCATGATGAAAATTTATAGAACAATCACCCATACAAATGGATGATGGTGTTTCTGGAAATCAAGGAGTAATGTAGAAGACAATGATGTTCAATATAAAAGAATAATTATTTTATACAAAATTCAAAACTCATTTGTTGATATCATCATTCACTATATGGAATAGGAGGCATCCACTTCCCTCAGAGATCATACGGCTTCATGTATCTCCCCCAACAATGTCCATGGTCGTGGTAAAAGGAATTAGGTTCATTGGTTTATACACAGTTTGGGTCCTAAATAAAAATCATATGGTTCCAATAACAGGGGTTCTATGTCAAATGGAGGAGTAATCTAGAATACATCAGGCTTATTAATCCTATCACTATATATATATATATATATATATATATATTAGAAAATAATAGTCATTTTAACCTGAAGACCATTCGATGCTCACTAATTTCCATTTCTGTAATACAAGAAATATCCACCTCGTTGTATTTGATAATTATTCTCCTACTATTTAAAATTTAGTACTTGGTATTAGACTTATCATGTGGTGAATTTCTTATTGAATTCGAACATACAGTATTCTCATGACCAACCACATGGATTTAATTCAGGTGTGGTCTGAATGGAATATAATTTATAAATTAATTTTTCATGCAAGAAAACATAATGTTAGAGCATTTCATGTTTTTTGGGTCTTTGGTTGTTTCCTCCTATGGGGGGAAACCTTATTAGTGAAGACACACTTGTGAGTCATTACATCAAACCCCAATGACTGCTTGGTGGACATTTATCTATTTTTTGGATAATTATTTAATTGTAATAATCCTTGATTATAAAATAAATATTGATAGTTAAGGTTACCATGGGACATTTTTTAACATAATAACATCGATTCAGGGGATGTAATCTGATGTATTCAAAATGATTACAATAATTTTTTCTATTTATTAAATTCCATAAAATTACTCAAGATTATATTTCCACCTATGGATCTAGATAGTTAATTAATATTAGTACATGTGTGCTATGTATCATTTAATTTTGATTATATTGTTTTGTATGTTTCTCAAATATTAATGTCATAATTTTTTATTGGTTCGACAATATAAAAGAGATTGTATTGTTTTCATACTAATAAACATTAAATACATAATGATATAATTTATCTAATTGCATATAGGGGGAACATATGATGTCTTATGTATATAAAACATATACTAAGTGGATTAGGATATGGTGTTACATAATTTTATTAGATCATGGTATTCTTAATTTCAATTAAGAATAATCATGGACTTTGTAGAAGGGGGATTGTCTGTGTGGGACCAGGTAATGGTTGTTTCATGTTCCTAACATGTTATTTTGTATGAACCTCTATTCATCCATTGAAGGCATTAATATTAACATTAAATTTAATTTTGGTTTATTTATTGAATAATTATTAGAAACCATGATTCATATTATATATATAATCATAATTTTGTACTAAAATTTACTTCCAAAATTTAAGGCCTTGAATAGTTAAATCAATTCTTGATATACATATAATACATGAGAGGTTGATATATATATATATATATTTCCTTATTGGTGTGATATATTTATAATATAATTAAATAATAATACCAGAGCATGTTTTCAGATTATTCTATATAATATTGTTACTAATGGACTTGAATCAAGAATTTTTTTTAATTATAGGTTGGGTATATCATGGGATATTAGTAGAATCCTATAGAATCTATTGTGTATACCATTATACTAATTATGAAAAATGTAAATTTTTTTAAAATATCCACATCATGGTAAAAAAGTGGTTTCGTCGTAAAATAGTTATGGAACCTCCATATGAGGTGGGTTGTAACGCCCCGACCCCAGTTACCCAGGGTCGGTGCATTATTACATAACAATGGCATGATCACAAGAAAGATCAAATCTCGAAAGACCGATTGGTTTAGTAGCCTTGGAAACACTAGATATATTCATAAGTTTTACATTACATCATAAAATGAAAAACTACTACAAAAACATAATGTTACCACAATCCACACTATTAACCCCTCATAAAATCCCTGCAGGTCATTCATAACTTACTTCTTCACATCCTGGGAAAAATAAAACATAGAAAAGGGGTGAGCTCAAATGCCCAGTAAGGATAACAATATAGCGGAAACTTTCATAAATAAGAATAAACATTTAAGGCAATGTATAACTAAAACAAAAGCCTTTTAAATATGAACTTTCAACATGGTATGGCATAAATAAAATTAAATAATTCCATTTACTTATTCACATGGATATTCTACTAATCGAATAATCACATGCAAAAATCAATAACCACTTTCATAATGTTGGGATGCATAATGCCAGACTATCATAACCACATAGCCAAGGCCTCGTGCCAAGACTACATATAAGATTTTGTCAAGGCCTTGTGCCAAGACACTAGTTTGTCTCATTAGACCTACTGATGCATCGAGGAGCTATAGCGGGCTCCACCCGTCACATATTAAGTCCAATGCATTCCCATATGAAAAGGTTTAAACATAACATAAACATTCATATTAAAACTAGCATACGAAATGTCAATACTTTCACTATAAACTATGAATGGTATAAAAATAGCTCATCCACAGTCAAACATATCACAAAACCTTCAATACAATATAGAAGTTTTGTATCATAATAAATCAACTTCAAATAATCTTAAAATATATCAAAGGATGTTGACATAGATGAAATCAAAATTTCTTTTTAAAGAAATATCTCCTTTTATTTTGAAATCATTTAATATCCATATAAAATAAAACATTTTCTTTGAAAATATTCTTATAAGCTTGTAAGGGAAGCTTTGAAGATTTTATAACGGCGGAAAATAGCCGCACCCGCCATATAAGTTAAAAAAAACATTCTTACCTTAATTCTGTCGAAAAGGTTAAAAAGGACCTTGTTTTGAAAACGACCGAAAGATTCCTTTATAAACCACTTATAAAAGTCAAAAAGGGTATAAATGACTTTAACTCATATTCTAGTAAATAGTAAAAATGTTTTGAAATGTATTTTTAAGAAACATGGATGTGGATGATAAAGAGATCCCAGTAGATTATTACGTATAAACAACCTCGGATAATGAAGAGATTGTGAAATAACCCTTACCTTGTACTTTTCCATGGTTGGGGTAGGTTAACCTCCTGTATAATTGTGAAATAGTTGTTATTAAATTATACAAGAATCGTATATAATAATATGATATCATATATGATCTTTTAACATTGATTTGTTAATAATATCTTAGAATTATCGTCGTTTCGGGAGTTAACTTACTCATTTTCTTTTATATGTTTTGTTACATAAGCCATGGTTGTTGTATATTATTCATATCCAGAATGATATCTAGTCCTTAAACATCATTTTTAAATCATAAAATGATAATTATACTTGAATGGATACGATGGAGAATGAATCTCATCACGTTCGTGGAGACGGTAGTCCGTACGTACGCACGAGCGACAATATCATTCTTTTGATATTAAAATAATATATAAATGGATGGTATATCATATATACAGAATCATTAAAATTTTATATTTATTATTTACATGAGTTACACATCATTATTATACCCATCCAAATAATATTATATTGAATAACAATTACACCACGACGTGGAGACGGTAAGCCGTACGTACGCACGTATGGTGACATGTTATTCAGAGGGTGGATAGAATACTGAATATGATTGTACCATATTTATAATAAAATCACAGTATATGTGAGATACTGGAGTTATTATTTTAGAATGGTAAGAACAAAGGAAGAAGAAGTGGAAGAAGAAATGAACTTGGAGAAGGGTGGTGAAATCATTACCTCTTCTTCGGGTTCTTCCTTTTGATTTGATCAAAAGGGCTCCTTAGGTTGGGTTTCTGATCAAACTAAGGCCTCTCGGTTGTAGTGAGGGATGTTGGGAGAGTATTTGGGCAGATTTTGGCCGAACCAAAAGGCTTTGAAGGTGTGAAGAAATGAGAAGGAGGAGTGCCCTTTTATAAGAGGGGTGAGGGGCACCTTTGGAAAAGCTAGAAATATTAATTTATAATAAATTCATATTCGGTTTATAATGGCTCCAAAGCTTATTATTCAGAGGTTAAGGTGGGGATAGGTCGAAAACCACTCAACCAATATAATTTAGACAGGTTTGGGTACTTATATTAACCTTATCTTTAAGTATTAACTCTAAGTTAATTAGTTTCATTTTTACAATGTCTCTTTGTATTTTTATATAATATGGTTAATAAACTTACTATATACATCCAAGCGACCCCCAAGTGGTGAATTAATGATGGACCTATCATGATATAAGTCTCTTGGCCGAACCTTAGATTTTTTGAAATTTAATATCAATTAAGAATATAATATTTGTTTTAAGAACTCTTTTATGTCAATTTTGACACTATTCAATAGTTGATTTTTGTGAAACTCATAACAGATTGATTACTTCGAACAAAGTCAATTAAATCAATACTAATATATCATATTATCCTAGAAAATTAGTTTAATTCATTAAAAGTTTCATATTATATTTATTTGGGTATTTATAATATCAATTATTTTAATTTTTCACTATTATAGTAATTACTGCATCATCATTGTGTCATAAATAAAATAAATTATTTAATGTCTAAAAATTATAAATAAAATATAATTATGTAGGAAATCTTTTTAGATTTCTAATGAATATTTATAATCTAACATCCAACATATATAACCCTATGTAACAATTGTTTTTCTAAAAGATATATGCTTGTGTCATTTTTGGATTAATTTTAACTTAATTAAAATAAAGTGTCATTATCACTTACAAGTGGATCCATGGGGTCCCAAAATAGACCCAAAGATTCCCATGTTCGACCATGTGACAACCAATATGGTTAAGACACGTTTTAGGGTAATTTAGTATTATTATAATATTATTTTTTAACCCTTATTTACCGGATTTACCCTTAACCATGGTAAATAAAATATTTACCGCAGTAATTATTCAAAATATCTAAAAATAAAAGTTACCTATTTACACAATTTGAACATCCTGATTCCAAATATGGAATCTATTTTCCTAAATTCAAAACACAGAAGTGGCAGAAATTAATTTAAAATCAATTCCCGCTGTCAAAACAAAAAGCGTGTTTTTAAGAGATAATAACTATCAAAAGATTGACACTCGTTTATGTTCGGTTTAATTGTAAACTTATGTCCAATGACCAACATTATATTAAATGGTAAAAATATATTCTAAATATACTTTAAAACCACTCAAATTCATAATTTATCACTATTAATTATTTTGATTAAAAAAGTTGTTTTTAATTAAAACTTAGTAATTTTCACTATTCATCAAAATATGAAAGTTATCCGAAATGTACCAAAATTTCACCTTAGGCTAAATTAGATATTCCGAATCCAAAAATGAAGTCCATTTTCAAATATAAAATATATATAATTTGAAAAGGTAGGTATTACTATTCATAACGGCTAGTTTGATTAGTTATGGTGTGTTAGAACTCGGTGTTGCGTACAACACACGCTATCACATTATTCAAAGAGAAGCGTACTGTAGAATCTTGGGGTGTTACATTCTCCCCTCCTTCAAATAATTGCTTCCTCGCAATTTCTAGGGTATTACTGCATAAAAAGACTCGGGTGGTTCTTCATCATAAGTTCCTCGGGTTCCCACATTGCCTCTTCCATCTTATGGTTTCTCCACAAAACTTTTACCAGACGCGTCATCCGGTTTCTCAGCACTTGTTCTCTCGTATCAAGAATCTTGACAGGCTCTTCGCAATAAGACAGATCGGTTTCCAGTTCTAATTCCTCATAGGTGAGTACATGCGTCGGATCAGGCATGTATTTCCTCAATAGAGATACGTGGAACACATCGTGAACTTTGGAGAGACTTGGCGGCATTGCCAATCGGTAAGCTACAACCCCAATTCGTTCTAGAATTTCGAAATTCCGATGTACCTGGGACTCAATTTACCTTTCTTACCAAAACGTATGACTCCCTTCCACGGAGATACCTTCAGAAAAACATGATCACTGACTTGAAATTCCAAATCCTTCCTTCGATTATCGGCATAGATCTTCTGCCTACTTTGAGCTGCCTTGATGTGATTTTGGATTACCTTCACCTTTTCCACCGTTTCCTCCACCAGTTCTGGGCCTACAAGTTTTCTTTCACCAACGTCATCCCAACAGGTTGGTGTACGACATCTCTTTCCGTATAACGCTTCATATGGTGCCATCTGAATACTCGAATGGAAGCTATTGTTATAGGAAAATTCTACCAGTGGTAAATATTGATCCCACATACCCTGAAAATAAAGTGAGCAAGATCTCAACATGTCTTCTAAGGTTTGAATAGTCCGTTCTGATTGTCCGTCTGTCTGAGGGTGGTAAGCAGTGCTCAAATGAAGTTCAGTATCCAGGGATTTCTGAAGACTTTTCCAGAATCTTGAAGTAAAACGGGGATCACGATCCGAAACAATCGATAGGGGTACTCCATGAAGTCTCACAACTTCATTAATATATAGTCTTGCTAGATGTTCCAGGGGTAGATCTTCTCTTATAGCAAGAAAATGTGTTGTCTTGGTAAGACGATCAACAATAACCCATATTGCATCATTCCTTCTAGGAGTCTTTGGTAGCCCCATGACAAAGTCCATCGTAATATTGTCCCATTTCCACTCCGGTATGGGAAGAGGTTGCATGACTCCTCCAGGCTGTTGCCTTCCAGCTTTCACTTGTTGAAAAACCATACATCTTGACACAAAATCAGCAATCTCTCTCTTCATGTTGTCCCACCAAAAATGTTCCTTCAAATCTCTATACATTTTGGTGCTCCCAGGGTGTATAGAGAAATTTGAACTATGGGCATCATCCAGTAATTCCCTTTTTAGATCAGGTAATTTGGGAACACACAGTCTCTTTCCAAATTTCAAAATTCCATCTTCATACACAAAGTCTCTCAATCTCCCATCATTCACAGCTTTAATCTTCTTTTGGAATTCCTCTTCATCGGTCTGAGAACTCTTAATCCTTTCTAGTAAAGATGGTTTGGCAACCATTTGAAAAAGCATTGATGTTTCACCTTCCCTGGTTATTCCCATGTCCATATTCACTAGATCCATGAAAATTGGATCCCTTTCAATTCTCATATTGTTCAAAACTCCATGGTCTTTTCTACTCAAAGCATCTGCCACCTTGTTTGCCTTACCTGGGTGGTAGTGTATCGTACAATCATAATCCTTGAGTAATTCAAGCCATCTCCTTTGCCTCATGTTGAGTTCTTTTTGTGAGAAAATATACTTCAAACTCTTGTGATCAGTATAAATCTCACATTTTCACCATAGAGGTAGTGCCTCCATATCTTCAAAGCAAAGATCACAGCGGCTAACTCAAGATCATGAGTAGGATAGTTTTGTTCATGAATTTTCAACTGTCGTGATGCATAGGCAATAACTCTATCATTCTGCATAAGGACACAACCAAGTCCTTTCTTTGATGCATCACTATAAATAACGAACCCATCATTCCCCGATGGTAGAGTCAATATAGGCGCATTGACTAATCTTCTCTTCAGTTCTTCGAAACATTCTTCACACTCTTTTGTCCAAACAAATTTAACCCCTTTACGTGTGAGCTTCGTTAATGGGTTAGCCAATCGGGCAAAATTCTGGACGAAACGTCGATAATAACCTGCCAAACCAATAAAACTACGTACCTCAGTTACACTCGTAGGTTCTGGCCATTATTGGATTGCCTTGGTCTTAGAAGGATCAACAGAGATTCCATCTTTAGAGAAAATATTTCCAAGAAAAGAAATCTCCTGAAGCCAGAATTCACACTTGCTAAACATCCCATATAATTCATGCCTCCTCAGAGTCTTCAAGATAATGCGCAAGTGATTTTCATGATCTTCGTAGGTTTTCGAGTATACCAAGATATCATCAATAAATACCACCACAAATTCATCGAGATGCTCCTTGAAAACTCTATTCATCAGATCCATGAATACAGAGGGTGCATTAGTCAATCCAAACGGCATTACAGTAAACTCGTAATGCCCGTACCTGGTTCGAAATGCTGTTTTCGGAATGTCTTCCTTCTTCACACACAATTGATGGTATCCAGATCGAAGGTCAATCTTTGAAAAGTATTGAGCTCCATGCAGTTGGTCAAATAAATCATCAATACGAGGTAGGGGATACTTTTTCTTTATCGTTATAGCATTGATCTCCCTGTAGTCGATACATAACCCCATAGATCCATCTTTCTTTTTAACAAAAAGAACAGGGGCTCCCCATGGAGAAACACTAGGGCGAATAAATCCCTTATTACTCAATTCCTCTAGTTGTTTCTTTAGTTCGACTAACTCTATAGTGGCCATTCTATAAGGGGTCTTCAATATAGGCCTTGATCCAGGAATCAAATCAATAGAAAACTCAACTTCTCGTTCTGGAGGATGTCCAGGTAAATCTTCTGGAAATACATCTACAAATTCTTTCACAACAGGTACATCCTCTATTTGAACATTCCTTTCCTCACCCGCAGTTATTTCATTCTCTTCCTCCCCAATAATTGAATTTAGTTGAGCTATTGAGGGTGGATCTAAATAAGAATTAGGTGCTGACGATTCTGCTCTAAAAATAAGGTGTTCCTTATCATTATCATCAAGAATCGTAACCTCTTTCTTCTTACAATAAATCTTCGCATCATTGTCCGAAAGCTAGTCCATACCGAGGATTATATCAAACTCAATCATAGGTATGACGATGAGATCAGAAGATAAAGAAAATTTATGTGCTCTAATGGGGACTGATTCACAAAACTTTGTTGCAACGATACTTCCCTTAGGAGTTTTAACTGACAACTCCCTTATTAAATCAAATTGGAAATATCTAATTTTCTTAGCAAACTGGGAAGATATGAAACAATGCGATGATCAAGAATCAAATAATGCATTTTCTAAACTTGAGGAAACCATTAAATTACCTGCCACCACGTCTTTTGGAGCTTCTACCTCTACAGTAGTGATAGCATAAGCCTGGCCTTGATCCCTTGGCCTTTTCTGAGGTAAGTTCTCCTGACGCTTAGGACATGAATTTGCATAATTCCCCATCTCCCTGCAATTGTAGAACTGAACGTTGGTAGCTTCCTTCTTCCCCTTGCAATGATGAGCTTGGTGGCCTTTTTCACCACACTTGTAACAGACTCCCATTCCCTTCAGGCAAGCACCGGGGTGTTTCTTCCCGCATTTACCACAAGATGGATATTCAACCTTTCCCTTCTTCCCCTTATTTCCATTCCCAGATTGATCAGAAGGTCTCTTCTTCTCTTGCTTTGCTTTAAAGTCATAAGACTTAGAGAATTACTTTTCGGTCTTGATAGCACATGAGACAATGTCTTCGTACGATGAAAAGGATTGTGAGACTAATGCTCGACGGAGAAATGGTTTTAACCCATCAAAGAAACGATCAATCTTACTTCTTGGGTTGCGAATATAATCACCAGCGTACCTCGCTAACCTTGTAAAGTTATCCTCATACTTTGTGACATTATCATCCTCCTTTTGTCTCAGACTCAGAAATTGTCTTTCCATATCTGCTCGATGGTCGCGAGGAAAGTATTTTTCTAAAAACAGATCTTTGAATTCCCTCCATTCCATATTTGATACTTCATCATCTTCCTTCGTATTTTGAATCAATGACCACCACTGATCAGCATCTCCAGTGAGGCGGTAAACTGCCATGATAACTTTTTCCCTTTCACTGCTCCCCAAAGCCTGAAATATTTTCTCTAGGGAAAATATCCATTGCTCAGCTACTAAGGGATTTGTATTCCCATTGAACGTTGGTGGTTGTTGCCTCATGAATCGATCTAACATTGATCCTCCACGTTGCGGATCAGGGTGCTCCATACGGGTAAGGTTATTATTCATAACCTGAGTAAGTTGTCCCTGTATGGTGATTAGCTGATCAGCACCAGTTGCATCACCAGCCCCACTATAATTATCTTGAGCAGGAGGGAAATCCCTACATGGAGTGTGTGCATTGATACGGTTTCCATTTCTTCCACTAGGCGCCATTTCTAAACAATGGCATAAACTAGATCAATTTATGAATCAAAATACATAATCCCATACTTATAAAACACTTAACATAAATTGAACTATTTATGGATATAATCCATAATCATAAGAATGTTTTCTTTGAGGAAGTATATACTCATAATCCCTTCAAAATGATTTGTAAATAAAATGAGAGTTATCCTAAGCATATCCCCCGGGAGTGTCGTAACCAAGAGTGCAGCAAGGCCCGTTGTCGTTAACCAGTTCCCGTTCGAGTCTAGCTCAAAGCAGTGTTTTCGGGTTTTACCCCTAGGTACATCTGTGCCAGAGCCGCCTCTACCTGCTCGTATCCAGACATGGATGTATTGCTTGGAAAACTCACAAAATCTCTACAATACCAAAATTCTAGGAAGTTCTTCTATACTAATCCTCAAAGTTCATCTTAGGTCTACGTGCTCTAATCAGAGTTTATCTAAATCTAGCTTCCATGGTTTGTACTAAACTTCCTCTGATACCAACTGTAACGCCCCAACCCCAGTTACCCAGAGTCGGTGAATTATTACATAACAATGGAATGATCACAAGAAAGATCAAATCTTGAAAGACCGATTGGTTTAGTAGCCTTGGAAACACTAGATATATTCATAAGTTTTACATTACATCATAAAATGAAAAACTACTACAACAACATAATGTTACCACAATCCACACTATTAACCCCTCATAAAATCCCTGTAGGCCATTCAAAACATACTTCTTCACATCCTGGGAAAAATAAAACATAGAAAAGGGGTGAGCTCAAATGCCCAGTAAGGATAACAATATAGCGGAAACTTTCATAAATAAGAATAAACATTTAAGGCAATGTATAACTAAAACAAAGGTCTTTTAAATATGAACATTCAACATGGTATGGAATAAATAAAATGAAATAATGCCATTTACTTATTCACATGGATATTCTACTAATCGAATAATCACATGCAAAAATCAATAACCACTTTCATAATGTTGGGATGCATAATGCCAGACTATCATAACCACATAGCCAAGGCCTCATGCCAAGACTACATATAAGATTTTGTCAAGGCCTTGTGCCAAGACACTAGTTTGTCTCATGAGACCTACCGATGCATCGAGGAGCTATAGCGGGCTCCACCCGTCACATATTAAGTCCAATGCATTCCCATATGAAAAGGTTTAAACATAACATAAACATTCGTATTAAAACTAGCATACGAAATGTCAATACTTTCACTATAAACTATAAATGGTATAAAAATAGCACATCCACAGTCAAACATATCACAAAACCTTCAATACAATATAGAAGTTTTGTATCATAATAAATCAACTTCAAATAATCTTAAAATCTATCAAAGGATGTTGACATAGATGAAATCAAAATTTCTTTTTAAAGAAATATCTCCTTTTATTTTGCAATCATTTAAGATCCATATAAAATAAAACATTTTCTTTGAAAATATTATTATAAGCTTGTAAGGGAAGCTTTGAAGATTTTATAACGGCGGAAAATAGCCGCACCCGCCGTATAAGTTAAAAAAAACATTCTTACCTTAATTCTGTTGAAAAGGTTAAAAAGGACCTTGTTTTGAAAATGACTGAAAGATTCCTTTATAAACCACTTATAAAAGTCAAAAAGGGTATAAACGACTTTAACTCATATTCTAGTAAATAGTAAAAATGTTTTGAAATGTATTTTTAAGAAACATGGATGTGGATGATAAAGAGATCCCAGTAGATTATTACGTATAAACAACCTCGGATAATGAAGAGACTGTGAAATAACCCTTACCTTGTACGTTTCCTTGGTTGGGGTAGGTTAACCTCTTGTATAATGGTGAAATAATTGTTATTAAATTATACAAGAATCATATATAATAATATGATATCATATATGATCTTTTAACATTGATTTGTTAATAATATCTTAGAATTATCGTCGTTTCGGTAGTTAACTTACTCATTTTCTTTTATATGTGTTGTTACATAAGCCATGGTTGTTGTATCTTATTCATATCCAGAATGATATATAGTCTTTAAACATCATTTTTAAATCATAAAATGATAATTATACTTGAATGGATACGATGGAGAATGAATCTCAGCGCGTTCGTGGAGACGGTAGTCCGTACGTACGCACGAGCGACAATATCATTCTTTTGATATTAAAATAATATATAAATGGATGGTATATCATATATAAAGAATCATTAAAATGTTATATTTATTATTTACATGAGTTACACATCATTATTATACCCATCCAAATAATATTATATTGAATAACAATTACACCACGACGTGGAGACGGTAAGCCGTACGTACGCACGTATGGTGACATGTTATTCAGAGGGTGGATAGAATACTGAAGATGATTGTACCATATTTATAATAAAATCACAGTATATGTGAGATACTGGAGTTATTATTTTAGAATGGTAAGAACAAAGGAAGAAGAAGTGGAAGAAGAAATGAACTTGGAGAAGGGTGTTGAAATCATTACCTCTTCTTCGGGTTCTTCCTTTTGATTTGATCAAAAGGGCTCCTTAGGTTGGCTTTATGATCAAACAAAGGCCTCTAGTTTGTAGTGAGGGATGTTGGGAGAGTATTTGGGCAGAGTTTGGCCGAACCAAAAGGCTTTGAAGGTGTGAGGAAATGATAAGGAGGAGTGCCCTTTTATAAGAGGGGTGAGGGGCACCTTTGGAAAAGCTAGAAATATTAATTTATAATAAATTCATATTCGGTTTATAATGGCTCCAAAGCTTATTATTCAGAGGTTAAGGTGGGGATAGGTCGAAAACCACTCAACCAATAGAATTTAGACAGGTTTGGGTACTTATATTAACCTTATCTTTAAGTATTAACTCTAAGTTAATTAGTTTCACTTTTACAATGTATCTTTGTATTTTTATATAATATGGTTAATAAACTTACTATATACATCCAAGCGTCCCCCAAGTGGTACATTAATGATGGACCTATCATGATATAAGTCTCTTGGCCGATCCTTAGATTTTTGGAAATTTAATATCAATTAAGAATATAATATTTGTTTTAAGAACTCTTTTATGTCAATTTTGACACTATTCAATAGTTGATTTTTGTGAAACTCATAACAGATTGATTACTTAGAACAAAGTCAATTAAATCAATCCTAATATATCATATTATCCTAGAAAATTATTTTAATTCATTAAAAGTTTCATATTATATTTATTTGGGTATTTATAATATCAATTATTTTAATTTTTCACTATTATAGTAATTACTGCATCATCATTGTGTCATAAATAAAATAAATTATATAATGTCTAAAATTATAAATAAAATATAATTATATAGGAAATCTTTTTAGCTTTCTAATGAATATTTATAATCTAACATCCAACATATATAACCCTATGTAACAATTGTTTTTCTAAAAGATATATGCTTGTGTCATTTTTTTATTCATTTTAACTTAATTAAAATAAAGTGTCATTATCACTTACAAGTGGATCCATGGGGTCCCAAAATAGACCCAAAGATTCCCATGGTCGACCATGTAACAACCAATAGGGTTAAGACACGTTTTAGGGTAATTTAGTATTATTATAATATTATTTTTTAACCCTTATTTACCGGATTTACCCTTAACCATGGTAAATAAAATATTTACCGCAGTAATTATTCAAAATGTCTAAAAATAAAAGTTACCTATTTACACAATTTGAACATCCTGATTCCAAATATGGAATCCATTTTCCTAAATTCAAAACACAGAAGTGGAAGAAATTAATTTAAAATTAATTCCCGCTGTCAAAACAAAAAGCGTGTTTTTAAGAGATAATAACTATCAAAAGATTGACACTCGTTTATGTTCGGTTTAATTGTAAAATTATGTCCAATGACCAACATTATATTAAATGGAAAAAATATATTCTAAATATACTTTAAAACCACTCAAATTCATAATTTATCACTATTAATTATTTTGATTAAAAAAGTTGTTTTTAATTAAAACTTAGTAATTTTCACTATTCATCAAAATATGAAAGTTATCCGAAATGTACCAAAATTTCACCTTAGGCTAAATTCGATATTCCTAATCCAAAAATGAAGTCCATTTTCAAATATAAAATATATATAATTTCAAAAAGTAGGTATTACTATTCATAATGGCTAGTTTGATTAGTTGTGGTGTGTTAGAACTCGGTGTTGCGTACAACACACGCTATCACATTATTCAAAAAGAAGCGTACCGTAGAAGCTTGGGGTGTTACATGGGTGGGGTACCCCTGCAAGTAAATATTCCCTTATTAAATAATATTTTATGTTGGTGGATCAGGACAAGTGAGATCCAACCCCATCTCGGATAGTATTGATAGTAGAACGAATCTACCTATGAGCCCTCTTCTTGTTCATATGTACTATAGAGGTGTGTCGAGGTCTACCTTCTTGTCCACCATAAAATTCAAACACTATAATAATCTATAATTTTATTAAACTAGTGTATAATTGGATACATATGACTAGATTGATATCATCATGGGTTTGTTCTAAAAAATTGTATTAGTTGGGGACCAGAAGGTGTATGTGGAAGAGTTTATCCAACATAAAACTTCTAAAAGGCGGTTTTTCATGGTTAGATAGGTTAGCAAGTTATAGGTTCCCAGGAAGGATATAATCAATGACATATACATATGTTAAATCATTCTAGATATGATAAATTTATTCGGATCATAATATTTTCATAGAGATATTGCAGGGGTCCATGTCATTATCAACATACTATGAAAATTTATGAGAGATTCTTCCATTTTCCTTCATACTAGAAGAAAGTGATTCGCCAATGTCCTGCAAAAATTAGATTTATCTTCATTATTACATTAGAATGTAGGTGGGGAATTTTGAACTAGATACAAATAGAGTGGTCATTCATAATTCCATGATAATAAATATTTCCCTAATAAAAGGTCAAATTGTTGTTCTTCATATTCTAAAGAGTTATCAATATAATAGAACTCATATTACTACTATGGAATCATTTCATGGAAGAAGGTAGTGTAATACAATATGCATATATTATGGAAGATGTATATTTGTGGATTAGAGTTTATCTTCTTCAATTATGTTAGGTGGTTCCCAATACTAGTTCATCATAGGAATGATCATACACTAACATAGGGCATGATGGGAACCATATAACAATTGTAGGAATCAACGAATGAGGTACCATATATTTTATTTTTTCAAATATCATTGAGTGGATGATCCAATAATTGATTGAGGAAAATACAAACAATGAATGAGGTATATGTTATATTTTCTCACTATATGGATCAAACGATGATGAATCTAATAGGACATGCATCATAGGGATATGCTCTCAATGCTATGGTGGGTCACATTTATACATTGGATACAACTCTATTATATATTAGTGAGGGACCATGTAATATCAGAGGAATAATTTTTTATCACCTCTATATTATATTCTACATTGATTGATAATGGTGATTCCCATTAGTTCATATCTACAAAAAGTATTGTTAAACAAGTTTAAACAGTCAACGTATATTCTGATATATTTTCCTGTGATACAAAATTGGGTATAAAATTAGATTGTCTTCAGTGATATCCAAATTTTTATAGAGTCATATTTGGTTATGGATGTTTATGGTACTTCCAGATTCTATATGTGAATATCATCTATGTGATTCTTCACATGGACTAGTTGAAATGAATCTAATATAAAATTAATTCATATTAGAGATGGTTATATATTACACTAGATAGGATATAGAAGTGTGTAATTACTAGTGGATATGAATTTTCAATAGATATATTTAGTCCAAACATATGTTAAAATGGCATGATCACAGTTCATATGTAAGGATTTGATATATCTGTAGTATTAGTATTGGAAAAAAACCATTTTCATCCAAATATAGATCCCCCCAATAAATAATTCCATATTACTTCACTTGACATCCACCTAATATATGATTTTATATTGAGATATATCATTAGTAAGGTTCACAACCATATTTGATACAACCTTACCATAATGAATTATTTTGGATAAATTACCTCATGGTAAATATTAATACATGGGGAAAATTGTATTTTTTTAGGAAGATTACATCACCACGGAGTCCACATGACTTGATCTACTGGATGATGGATGTGATTCATTAAATATTCATAGATTTCAGAAGATGAATGAGTTGATGGTGAAGAAATAATTCCATTTTCTCCATACCAATTTCATTTTGATCATTTATGAGGACCATAGTGGCTATCCAAGATTAGTCATTGATAGGGTTATACCCATTTTCTAATTTCTATAAGAGGATAAAAAATAAAACCCATTTCGGAGATGGATTTGTTTATATGTGTACTTGGTGATGTATTTTGGACTACCAAATGCAACAGTAATGTTAATGTTCCTCGTGAATAAAAATATACACCATTATCTAATTGAATTCAACACATTAGTCTATAACAAAGTCCAACATGAATATTATGTAGATGATTAAGAGGATTATTGTAAGAGGCTATAGTTTTGAGTATTAGTGGTTGGTGTTTTGAGTTATGGTTAAAACATGATGTGGATAGAATACTACTAATCATGATTTGGGTGAACTCAACGACTTTCTAGTGGAGTACCAAAGTGTCTAAAGTCAATAAAAGACCTCACCATATTGCATATGGTAGAGGAAAAATTACATTCACTCATTCATACACATTATCCACCTGTTGATCCCACTAGGTTGATAGTGTATACAATATAGTTGATAAATTCATTCACCAATTAGGATTTGCATATGATGAATTTATACCCCTATAATTAAAAAATAACGGCTGTGACTTCATGGACCATGAATCCACTTAACAGGTTCCCCGAGCCTGGTGGGCCACATGTCTTCAAGATAATATCCTCAAATACCAGACGCTACAGACTAGAAGAGTGGGCCTAGGGTGTGTTCGTGGGTAGACTATGTCGTCATTAGTAGAGTGTGGCATAGTGTTTGAATACAAGAAGATGTAAAAAAGTAAATAAATATAAATAAAAAGTGGAAGAAAACAGATGAACCATATAAATGAATATCATATTAACTAAATCAACTTGAACTATGGTTATGTAATGTCATGACATGAGATCTCTAGAAAACATATATATATATATATATATATATATATATATATATATGGAAACATAAATAACTAGTTCAACAATGTAAATGATGAAATGTATAATACAAGCATCCTGAGATCCAACATTGTCATTTTCCATCATGATCCATTCTAAATAGAAAGAAATCAAGTGTTTGATGTCATATGCATTCCTTTTTCTACACCTGAAACCATGTAATCAACTCTGGGTACCAAAATGTTACCCAGAGAGGGTATGGGATAAATATTAGGATACCACCACCAAGAGTGTCCATAACAACCAGCCTATGTAATAGAGTATAGTTGTTTTCATACACACATATATAAAGTAATGAAAAAAGTACAAAATAACTAAATACCCAAGTACCTAAATTATCCCATGGATGGTATTAAAACAGTTACTAGATAATTAATTATGTAATTACCATTAAATGTTATTATTTTACATGATTCATAGACACCACTAACATCACCTTGTGATAGTGTAGTTAGTGATGGTCCCAACACATAACAAGGGAAACATGAAAATGATATCTCGTGCGGGAGTTCTAGGGAAATAACCAACATAACGTAGATCTTAGAGAATGAAAACACAGTATTATCTGAGTCTAGCTGAGGGGTAATAGTGAAATACATGTAGCGAAATCAGAGGCATTAAATATTAATGTGCATACTGAGTCCAAGGCGATCAACCAAGGAAAATCATAGATAAGAATTGACTTCCCCCTATGAGCTTTAACCATTCCACCTACTGTTCAACGTTGTATCCATGGAGTGTATTTGAGGAATCCTGTAATAATTTAATGGATGGTACAATGGTATATTGGGCATCCAAGTAATAGGAAAGAACAAGAATCTAGGTGGTTATTTGCCTTATATAACCACATCTTTGAATCGTCTTGGGGATACAGTGACCCAATGTTTTCTCCTCTCATAATCCAAGGAGAACTGGAGTCATTCCATTCCTATTTGATATTGTAATCATGGAGTAATTTACTAGTTTTGTGAATTTTCATCCATTAGTGTGGATAGGAAAAGTAGTGTGACATCAATTTAAAAATTTCTTAATTAACCATTATGGATTATCTAATTATTGAGGTTGAATCTACTAACATCCAACAACATGTAAAGGGGTGCTATGGACATGCAAATTTTATTCAATCTCATTTTATAAGGCTATGGTATATACATATTGTACATTCTATTTCACATTTCTCTTTTCTTTAAAAATTTGAACACTTACCTTAGGAATGTTAAGTGGTGAGAAAACATGTTACATTTTATTAAGACATTATAATTAACAACATGCCATTTATTATAGAAAGGCTCAACTTTTGTAAGGTCAAGATAAGTCACACCTAAATGGTGGATCAAATGTGCCAAAACACAAAAATCCCAAAATATGGCATAACCATTGACAAGGGGCAAATTGAGTTGTGGGTGTAACCGCTAACAACTAATTACATATTTGGAAAGATCATTACCATACGATTCTAACAATTATAATCATGGTATTTAATTATAAGAAACGTATTTCAATGAAATCTATTAGTCCGACAGGAATATTCAAAAATAAACAAACATTTTGGATGTGTTAAATTCCACACACCATAGGGTTGTATGGATCTTCTCCTCCTGTATCATCCCTTGATTCGGATCAGAGTAGATTCAAGAAACGGTGAAAAACACTAACTTTAAGATATCAATGTCAATAGAAATAGAGAATATAAATGTCTAAATAGGGCATTATTACATACTATTGCACATCATATGTGATGAACGGAATCTCGATCCGATGTTGGACGAAGTAGATCTCTTGATCACAGGATATGGCCATCAAGAACATCCAAAATTATATAAAAAGTGATTAATAACCCTTGATCCTGGATTAGGGAGTAAGAGGGGGGTAAATATATCATTAAGGGGATTTTGGTAATTTTACCCAAGATTTTAACATCATCACGGTTTTTCAGAATTGTTTTCCAAGTTGTACACTAACTGTGAAAGACGGTTTGGGCTAAAAACACATATTTTTCATGGTTAGATCAAGCCATTCGTAAGCCTTGAATGGGTACCCGGGAAAATGGGAAGTATACTTGGTTAGGCATCATGGTCGTGTGGCAATCATGATATATGGATCTATGAGAACAAACAAAATTTGCTTGGTTTTTCAAACAGTGTGGAATTCCTCTGGGGTTTACTCTAAACCACGTGGCATGATAGTTTTCCTGAAAAATATGGATTTCATGTTCTGAAAAATACACAGACACCCTTGGAACCATCACTAAATAATTAAGAATACATATTAGGTCAAATGTAGTGATATAGGAAAAAAATTAAAGGATACATTCCTGAATGAAAACCTAGGTTCTTAGAGTCTTTCCCCAATAGAAGAACTCACCCTTTGAGTTCTCCATATAAGGGTAATGACACATTTTCTGGAAATAACTATGGACACATGCTCAGAGCATATCCTTGAGAACATTTATTTTCTGTTCTATTATTCCATCAGTTTGAGGGTGAAAATTTATACATAGAAGAACCTCAGTCCCCTTAGCTTTCAATAAACCTTTTCCAAAACCGTGATATGAAAAGATCATTCCATTTTGAAATTATCGTATGTGGAACCCACATGTTTTTATGTTGTCACAAACTAATAGTCTTCACATATCATCGACTAAAAATTTCTCATGAATAGGCATGAAGTTGAATGATTTCATTAGTCAATCAATGACTACCCAGATAGCATCGCTACTCTATTTCAACCTAGTTACACCGACTAAAAAATACATAGAAACATCTTCCCATTTCCATTCTGGGTATAGTAGCAGCTGTAACAATATAGTAGGTGTCCGGTGCCCCACCTTCACTTGAAGAATGGTGGAACACCTAGTGATAAAGCATGAAATCTGATGTTTCAATCCAAACCCCCAATACAGTTATCGCATAGATAGATACAACTTCGAGACAGGTAGGTGAACTTCCCACTATAAAGCCTAGGACTCTTTTATATACTCATCTATCAGCTCCTTAGGATCATAGATAAGTCCACATAGATGCATGACATTGTCTCAGTAGACAAACCAATCATGAGGTGGGTTATCTTTTGATATACTCTCCAAGAGAATCAAACATCCAAGATATGAAAACTGCCCACTCATCACCATCTCAAGGTGGGAATAGTTAATTGTTATGTATGAGATGTAATACTACTCCTAAATATCATGACACGCTATATGATTTTAAGAAAATAGGTCCAGTAACATCCATTCCTCACATGCATCATTTACGCCCTATATTTTTGTTTCCTGAATCTGTGAATCAGCCACCACATTTCCCATTCCAGGTGTATAGGCACGATCAAAATCGAAGGAATTTAGATATTCGACCCATCTCTATTGTATGAGGTTAACATCACGCTATCAAATGATATACATGAGGCTCTTGTGATCTGTAAACACAATAATGTTCTCACACAAAATATGATGCCTCTAAAATGAAAAGCGTGGACAACTGATCCTAGATCGATGTCGTACGTTGGCGTAATTTCTCTATGAGCACTAAAGTTCCAAGATCCATTAAAATTGACTATGTCATCATGTATAAAAACTACTCCTAGGACAATGGTTGATGCATCACAAAACACGATATAACCTTTTCCATGTTCTGTAAGAATCATTATCAGTGTCAATACAAGCCTCCATTTCAGTTCATGAAAGGATTTGCCACATTCATCTAACCACAATAACATAACAACCTTCATATAAACTTATTAAGATGTGATGAAAGATATTTGAAGTCTTGTATGAAATTCATATAATATCTAGAGACTCCTATGAAACTCATGTTATTGGACATGTTCATTGGATTCTACCATGAATCTACATCACTATCATTTTGAGGGTCAATAGATAAACCTGGTTCTAATAAAATATGACCCAACAATTTGACCTTGTTGATCCAGAAGTCGCATTTTACAAGATTGGAAATAATTCTAATGATCCCTTAGTGTAATCAGAATGATATTATGATGTTTCACATGGTTGTTACGAATGCAATAGTACACCAAGATATCTTTCGCAAAGACTACAACAAAAGGGACCATATAGGGGTGGAAAACCCTATTCATCAATGACATTAAAATAGAAGGTTCTTTCATAAGATGAAATTGAATAACAATATACTCCTACAAACCACACCTAATATGGAATATCTTATGTGGTATGTATGATGGTTGGACTTGAACCTGATGATAACTTAATAATAGGTTTATTATAGAGAACACATTTTCTCCTTTGTGCTGGTCGAATGATCATCTATTCGTGTAAGTGGCTACTAATTCTTGAATGTATGACAGTTTAACCTTTTATAATCCATGAAAAAACGAAGAGTTCCATCCTCCAAAGAAAATAGATAGGTTGAAAATAAAGATTATAAGTCAGGCCTTATAAATCATTTGGTGTTATGGTCCAATATATTCCATTTGAGCTGTTGAAGCTCAATAAGATCGATATTTTATGGATGAATGGACACCAGAGGTACTCCAATAACAACATATATTGTGTAAACTATCCCCCTCTTAGGAGGTAATCTAGAAAAGCACTTGGGAAACACATAAATAAATCAGTTAACTAATAGAGGGAAAACAATTTAAAGAAAGCCTTAGTCCATTATGGAACAATTCTCAATATGGGTGGTTTCTTTATATAACCTGTGATTCTTGGGCCCAGCTATTCCAGCATGGACATCCTAGTCACCTTTGAAAATATAATTTTTTCTCTATGTTGATGAAATATAGACAATGATGTGATAGAATTCATCAAAGGTGTGATATTTGTGTATCTAGACTACCCTAAGAAGGAAATAGAAGCCCATCATCTTGAGAACAAAGAGATTCCACATAAAGGGTAACTTTTAATCTGAATAGGTGGTTCTTGAACTTTAATATGCCCTCTTTACATATTTAAAATAATGTTTTGATGGTTATTACACCCTAATGATATTATATCTCTTGTCCGAGAGTTTCCACAATAGATACAAAAATAAATTATTTTGAAGAAACTGTATAAAAAATGTATTTTCAATAGTAGAGGTTACTAGAATAATACCCCATACTCTTGATGGTATCATTACCTGATCCTTGGGTAGTGGTTGTAAAGCATGAAACTGAAATATTCCAAGACCCTATGAAAAACATGGACTACCACGATCAGGATTTCTCTACTGGCGTAGTAGGTGATTAGGGGTTAGACCCCTACCACTGCAAACTCCTCCTCGACCAGACCTGCTTGTGTTATTCCAACTCACGGCCTAAAGAGGCGCAAACGAACTCTCTCTTGTAGGTGGAGTAGATGATAATAATTATCTACCTGAAGCTGCTAAAAATGACATGTATAAATGCTGAAGATGACCAGTATAGTTGCAGTTCTAAAACTCCATAGGGTCTCTATCACATTGTGGTTTCTAATTCCATAATCTTCCACATTGATGACACACTACCGAGATATCTAACTAGATACTCTAGATACTGCTACCCTGACAATAAACCTCAATGAAACATTTCATTACTCTGGATGATCTATCACCCTGACTGAGAACATATCCTTTAAACCCGGTACATGATCCACCCCTCAGGTTATGTTCAGTGATATT
This sequence comes from Viscum album, assembly GCA_963277665.1. Taxonomy (NCBI): domain Eukaryota; kingdom Viridiplantae; phylum Streptophyta; class Magnoliopsida; order Santalales; family Viscaceae; genus Viscum; species Viscum album. The sequence continues at coordinate 193,639,429 of OY728121.1, read as the reverse complement.
GGAATGATCAACTATAAAAATTGTAGGAAGGAAAAAAAATTCAACTATGATCGGATAGGATACTGGGGAACATCCTCAAAACGCCTATAACACAAAATCTCATCATCGACATGAAGTAGTTAATAATGTAGTAAATCCGTGAAATGTGAGGAAGCTTCAATAATAAATAGAAAACCCTACACTATATGCCAGAAATTTCTAACAATATCAGATATCTATGAATGAGGAATAAACTGATCACAGAAGTGAGTCTAGAAATCTACCCACAATATGCCCTGAGGATGACTGGCCTGGGTAGCCACATGTGTCATGACTCGTCCTTGGGGCTCGTGCCGTGACTATGCCAAGCCCGCCTTCAATAGGCCAGGGGCTGGCGACTAGCACCAAGGCGTAATTCCTAGTAAAAGGGAAGGCATTTCCTTTGTAAAGTAAACAAACACCATAGTGCAAACAAGCAGAAGTAAACACTAATTAAAAACGGGGTACAACAGTAAGTGCGGAAAAGTAAGTGGGCCAGAATACAAACCCAAACTGAAAGTAAAGTACAACTCGAAAGGGAAAACAGTAACTGAATGTAAAGCCGTAGCCTCGAGATGTCCTCTAGAAGTCCCACCTGAAGGGTGGGTACAGATAGCCTCCATAGCTCCTCGGGTCCCATCGTCCGCTCTGAGTATGCCCCGCCCAGTGATCCACCTCCCGGTACCGACCTGCTCCTCGTGCCTCAACCACGATCAGTGTTGTCCGTCGTCGGCAACCAACACATCGTATTGCGGGCATAGCCCGTGCAAGGGTGAGTATAAGCTAATCAGTAGGGACCCTGAGACCCCCAATGGTCTCCCAGAATCCACAAAGGATAATCCACACGGAAAGATACAAACACGATGTAACATTTGACACTACTTAGGTATATACCCATACATATACCTAAGTCATCAATTCTCGTTCGGCCCCAACATCTGAGATCAAGTACAACCTAGTCCACACAGGAAACCACAGCCCAATCCACATAGGAAAGCATAAGGTAATCCACATAGGATATCAATTCAATCATATTGAAGATAAGTATTGAATGTCAAGATACCTCTCACACAGGTATACTTCTTCGTATGACGATAGAGATGATCAGATATTGTCATTGATTCATCTAAGTCGTCAGACCCATAATGGATCGATAGGTACTAACCCCTACAATGAGCCAAAAATGATTTGAACCACACAGGATTGATAGGTAACTAACCCCCGCAATGACCCACAAAGGATCTGACCCACACAGGATCAATAGATAACTAACCCATGCAATAACCCACACAGGATCGGACCAACACAGGATCTGTAGGCGCTGGCCAACACATGACCGCTGAGCACTGACCCACATAGGGTCTGACCAACACAGGATCGGTAGAAATGATCCACGTAGGATTGATGAGTATTGTAGTCGTCGTCGTCGAATCCACGGAGGATTTCTACACAGTCGTTATCGTCGTCGCAGTCGCAGCCAGCTCTAGGGTTCCCGCACACAACAAGCTCGTTCGGGAGGGTCCGCTCCATGAGCCGAGGGGCTGATACATCTACTGACACATATTCTAGAGTTGATGTATCCAAATGTTCCGTATCATCAACAGGAACTCAACGTCACAGACGTCGCGTCAATCAGACGCCCGATCTGAGAGTTATTGGCTTTTTCGTCCCAGGGGCCCGGTTGGTTTTTTATGTCAAAACAAACCCGAACATACTCCAACTGCGTCCAAACCTCGAGTGGAGTAATCCAAAAGGTCTGTCTCACTAATAGAAATCCAACAAAGTCAAGGGCACGTCAATCGGACGTCCGGAGCTAAAGTTATAAGGGTTTTCACTCTGAGGGCCCGGTTGGTTTCGTGTACGAACCAACCCGGCCGAATCCCACGTACTTCGAAACCTTGAGTATAATATATTGAAACGACCATCTCGATCCAAGGATCACATTTCCGTTGACGGTGCGTCGATCGGAGGTCAGCACCCCTATTATTGGCAAAAGAACGTGAGAGGTCCGGAAGTGGGTGTTTCGGGCCCGGACCGACCCGGCCCGAGACCCCATGGGTTCACCCGAACTGGGTCGACCCGACCCGGGTCCAGGTCCGGCCCGCTTGGGCGTGGCCCGACCTGGTGCGCTTTCCAGGGCCAAGTGGCTCGGCCGTTTCGACCTAGCGGATGGGGAGTGCGGGGTGGCACACTGCCCGCCGCCAGCTTGCAACCGCGGCCCCCATGGGGGGCCGCTCCTTGTCAACGGATGAGGTCGAGCCCCACGTCCCGCCTCCCTCAGTCGCATGCGGTCGAGAGACCGACAACCTACCGCCACGGATGAATCCGCGGCGGCCCATCCCAGTGGCGCGCCGGGTGCCGACGCCTCCTGGCGGCGGCCGCCTCCGACCGCCTACGCCGCCGTGCTGGAGAGGCACGCCGACAGAGTGTTCCGTGGACCACCGGACGAGCTCCGGTGGTTGGTTTTTCCTGGCATCTTCACCAATGGCCCTCCGGAGACCGATTCCTCACTACGAAGACCTCACAACGCCCATGTGGCATGCTTCATTATCATCCGCCGATCCACACACCAAGAACGAAGAGACGGTGGGTTCAGACTTGTTCGTTGGTCCGCACCCACCGTGTTAGCAGTTTAAAAAGGATTCCGACAAATTTCAAACACATGATGATGATATAAATCACATAGATTTAATTGAACTAAATTACCTACCTCAAGCATCCTCGAGAGAGGGTTCGTCATGGAAAATCATGTCGCGGAAGTAGGCGTCGCGGAAGGGGGATCATTGTGTCGCGGAGAAGGAACGTCACAGAAGAAGCGCCGCAGAAGAATCGTCGTGGAAGAAGGGTCGATGGAGTCGTGGTACACGGCGTCGCGTAGTCGATCTCCGAGGATTCGGCGTTCTTCAACGGAGATCGATGTGTTCTTCACGTTCTTCGCATTCTTCGCGTTCTCCGACGCAGAAGATGAAGATCTTCAAGCCTCCCATCTTTCTCCAAATCCCCTATCAACACAACTAGAATAATAAAATAAGAGTTCTCTTATTTTATTTCTCAAGCCATGCATTTTAAAAATTCAAAAATGAATCAAACAATTAATTGAGTTAATTGGAATGTTTAAGCTGCCCAAATTATATGAGGCATTTCATAACAGAAAAATGCAAGGGTTGACTTCCAATTAGTAGGGGGTGCGGGTGCATTACCTTAATAAATGAGTGGGGGTTAGGATGAAAAGAAAAGTGGGGCTCGTGTGGGCCCCACCTCACAAATATCCTACCAAGTTGGTAAGATATTGTGGGTCCCACGTCATCCACATAACTTAAGTTAAGAAAAATATAAAAAAATCAGTTGCACCACTTTTATTTTATTCCTTAAGTTGACCCCAATAATTTAAAACCACACTTGACCAAACGCTACTCCAGAAGAGGTGTTTTGAAGAAAATATCGGCGCTATGATTCCATCGGTGCCCTCAAAATTCAATTCTAAGCACCGGTTCAAAAGTTAGAAAAACCCGCTCATTCGTTCACTGAACGTACCAGAGCTAAACTTTGGAAAAAAAGATTCCGGGAACACAGGGCCTCGGAATTAGATTCCATCAGAAACCGCGTTATTGTAAAATTCCCAAGGAAATTAAGAAAAAAATTTCCCTGATTTTTTTGGGTCTTTACATCACTCCCACCTCAGGGATTTAAGTCCCCATAAAGATAAATCAAAAACTAGGGAAACAAATGTGGGTACTGAGCATGAATCTGAGCCTCCCGCTCCCAATAGCTCTCTTGGAGGCTCCTGTGCTACCATCTGATGCGCACTAGAGGAATCAATCATCCACGTAGGACCCACTTCTGTCTATTCTCGATCTCTACTGGGACCTCTATAAAAGTCACCCCATCCTCATTTTCCATCTCCCCATGGTCAATGACATGTGTCGGGTCTTGCACGTATCTCCTCTGCTGGGAAACATGGAAGACATCGTGCACCCGGTACAACTGAGTTGGTAGAGCTAGGCAATAAGCCACCTCGACAATCCTGATGAGGACCTGGAATGGTCTGATTAAGAATGAAGACAACTTGACACCTCATTGAAATCATCGTAATCTACGTCGAGGTGAGACCCGCAAGAAGACGTGGTCGCCATCCTCGATCTCTAATGGCCTCCTCCTCCTGTCAGCATAAGACTTTTGCTGGCTCTGAGCTTTCCTCATCCGCTCCTGGATGACCTGGACCTTCTCTATCATGGACTAGACAATATTTGGTCCCACAAGTGCTGACTCCCTAGGGTAGGTCTTGAACCACGGTGATCTACAAGGTTGGTCGTACAACACCTCATATGGTGCCATCTCGATGGTGGAGTGGTATCTGTTGTTGTACACGAACTCCACCAAGGGTAGGTGGTCCACCCACCTACGACCAACGTCAAGGACACATGCACGGAGAATGTCCTTGAGAGTCTGAATGGTCCTCTCCGTCTGACCATCTGTCTAAGGGTGAAAGGCGGTGCTCAGACATAGCTGCGTCCCGGACTCCTCTTGCAACCCCTTCCAAAGCCGGGAAGTAATGAGAGCATCACGATCGGAGACGATAGATGATGGAAAACCGTGAAGCCGTACAATCTCCTTAACGTAGAGGCGTCCCAAGCTCTCCACTGATCCTTTCTCTCTGATGGTTAAGAAGTGAGCCGACTTAGTGAGTCGTTCGACAATCACCCAAATGGAGTCATGACCTCTGGAAGTGCATGGAAGTCCAGTCACGAAGTCCATAGATATCCCATCCCACTTCCACTTCGGGACCTCCAAGGGAATTACCAAGCCTGTTGGTACCTGGTGATCTGCCTTCACCTACTAGCAGGCAAGGTATCGAGAAACGAACTCTACCACAACCTTCTTCATTCTCGGCCACCAGTGTTGTCGTCTGAGATCCTGGTACATCTTCTCCACGCCAGGATGTACCGCCAAAGGGGATGTGTGAAACTCTCTCAGCACCTCCTCCCATAAAGCAACTGGTACCATGGTACGTCTTCTAAAAAGTACGTCGTGCTCTCCTCCAACAGAGAAACCATAAGTTCCATGTCTTGAGGATATCTGTGCATGTCGTGTATCAAAGTCAGCATCCCCACGCTGTGCCTCTCTAACCCGCAGCAGTAGTGGAGGAGTGATTGTGAGTGACTGAAGGATGGCTGCTCCATCTCTATCCACAAAGGATATTTACAAAGTGGCTAGCTACTCTCTCGCCTCCCCAAGTAGCTGAATTCCAATCCTCATGTTGAGTGCATCGGCTACTACATTCCCCTTTCCAGGAGTATATACTATCTCAAATTAATAGTCATGGAGGAACTCTAGCCATCGTCGCTATCTCTGGTTTAGGTCCTTCTGCGAGAAGATGCACCTGAGACTCTGGTGTTCAGAATAGACTGTAAAGCACTCGCCCATCAGATAGTGCCACCACATCTTCAGAGCGAAGACCACTGCTGCTAACTCCAGGTGATGGGTAGCGTAGTTCTGCTCATGTTGCCTCAACTGACATGATCCATAGGCGATCACTGCCTGTTCCTGCATCAGGACACATCCGAGTCCAGTACCTGATGCATATTAGTAGACTACGTACCCTACTCCCTCCTCTGGTAGCCTCAAGATAGGTGCACTGGTCAATCTCTGTCTCATCTCCTGGAAGCTCTGCTGATATCTTTCTGACCACACAAAGGGTTTCCCCTTCTTCGTCAAAGCTGAGATTGGTTCCGCAACTCTGGAGAAGTCTGGCACAATTTTCTGGTAGTATCCAGCTAGTCCCAAGAAACTCTGCACCTTTGTCACGCTCCTGGGTGGCTCCCAAGCTAGAACTGCCTCGATCATCACAGGATCAATCGCAACTCCCACCTCAAAGATGATGTGTCCCATGAAGTGGACCTAACTTATCTAGAACTGACACTTTGAGAGCTTACCATAAAGGTGGTTCTCTCGGAGTGTGTCCAGTACAACCCGTAAGTGGTAGGCATGCTCCTTCTTAGTCGTCGAGTATATTAAAATGTCGTCGATGAAGACCATGTCAAATCAATCGAGGTATGGCTGAAAGATCATGTTCATGAGGCCCATGAACACTGTTGGAGCATTGGATATACCAAATGTCATAACCAATAACTCTTAGTGGCCATACTGACATCTGAAAGTCGTCTTCTGCATGTCCACGTCCCGAACTCTGAGTTGTTGATAGCCCGACCTGAGCTCCATCTTCGAGAACCAACGTTCTCCCATGAGCTGATCGAAGAAGTCATCAATCCTCGGTAGCGGATACTTGATCCTCACTATCACCTGGTTCAGGCGACGATAGTTGACACAAAGTCGCAAGCTCCCGTCCACCTTCTTGACGAACAATATCGGGGAAGCCCAGGGTGAAACACTGGGTCGGATGAATCCCTTTCCCTACAAGTCCTCCAACTATAACCGTAGCTCTCAAAGCTCAGCAGGAGCCATCCGTTATGCTGGGGTGGATATTGGGGTTGTCCTGGGGTACAGATCAATATAAAAGTCTACCTCTCTGCGATGAGGTAGTCCTGGAACGTCTTCGGGGAAAATGTCCGCATACTGATCCACCACTATAAGAAAACTAGGACTCTGCATGTCAACTTCTCCTAGGATGAGTCTAGCCAAGGTATGAGTTATGGGAGGTCCTCTTCTCAACAGGAGTCCATCCTGTGCTACGAAGGCTCCCTTCTTGCCGGTGATGGTGAACCTGCTCCCGTCAGTGCTTACACATCGCACCTTGCACCTAATACAGTCAAAGCGCCTAAAGTTGTGCCTTTATCTTCCCACTAGCTCCCTGTGGTCAGGGTGGACATCCTAGTGGTGGTGGTGGTAGAGCCTCAAAGCGTCACCCACCACCTACTGCTCGGCCAGCTCCTCAGCCTCGGCCGCCTGCTCCCTGCGGACCACAACGGTCGACCTTCTGCCTCTGCCTGGGTGGCCCCTCAACCATCTGCTTCTCCTCGGCATGGCGGGTCAGGCAGTCACAAGCCATGTGGCCCTGCCCACCGCATGCGTAGCACTGTCTGCCTCTCAAATGACTGGCTCTATGCTGTGTGCCCCGCACTGCTGAGCCAGTTTCTTGAGGTCGTCTGCCTAAGGGTCTGGTCTTACTTGACCAACGTGTCATCCATTGACTGCCTGCTACAGAAGACTCTGCTACGTGCCACCCTGAGGTAGGTCTCGTTGCTGATGCTGGCTCAGCAAGGAAGCTCTCGATCATAAGTGCTCGCTCCAGTTCCCCTTCCTATGTCAGAATGCTAAGGGGGATCAGCGATGCCCTGATCTCATGCCTCAATCCCTGCTCAATGGTTAGGGCCCGGAAGAATGGGTCACATGCCATGTATGTCAAGTATCGCGAGAGATCATTAAATCTCACCAAGTACTGGGAGACCATCAAGCTGCCCTGCCACAGCTTTAGAAGCTCCTGGATGCGCACTGCATGGAGGGTCGCTGGGACGAACTCCGAGCGGAAGAGGCTCTCAAAGTCCGTCCAGAGGAGAGATGCCTCATCATGCACCTCGAGCATCAAGCTCCACCATTTTCCCACTTTCGTATGCATAAGGCTCACTGTGAGGATCACCATGAGGTCTTCTAGGGTCCTCACTAACCTAAAAACCCGTACAGCTGCCTCCAGCCAATCCTCAGCTGCCTGAGGGTCCGTCACCCCGCGGAACCTGGGCAGTCGCTGGCACTAAAACAAATGCAGTGCACTATGGTGACATGCATCGTCAGCGTCTGGGGATGGTAGCATCGGTGGCATGACGAGTAGAGGTACCGTTAGTGCCTCTGCTGTCAAAGGGCCCTGTACCGAGGCCTCGTCACTCGGTGGGATGTCGTCACGTACAACACTCGGAACCCTTGCTGGCTGCCGTCGTGGGGCCATACTCAAAAGAAACAGGTGCGCCATGGTCAAAAAGTATACCTGTTGAGCTAACACAAGTAATCAAAAAGAAAACTTGAAACACACATGCAATCAATGTTTGGGTGCATTAAGTCGGAAATCAGAAGTCAGGGTCCCCGTGTACGGATACATCGACCGCCGCACCAAAACTAGAATCTCTGGACTGATGAACACGCTTAATACTCTTAACAGTATTGCTTCACAAAGAAAAAGATCAGAGTCCTGAGTTCTGCGGTAGAACCGAACTCCTCTGATACCAATTTGTCATGACCCGTCCTCGGGGCCCGTGCCGTGACTACCACAAGCCGACCTTCCATAGGCCAGGGGCTCGCGACTAGCACCAAGGTGTAATTCCTGGTAAAAAGGGAAGGCATTTCCTTTGTAATGTAAACAAACACCACAGAGCAAGAAAGCAGAAGTAAACACTAAGTAAAAACTGGGTACAATAGTCAGTGCGGAAAAGTAAGTGGGCCAGAATACAAACCAAAACTGAAAGTAAAGTACAACTGGAAAGGGAAAACAACAACTGAAATTAAAGCTGCAGCCTCGAGCCGTCCACAGGAAGTCCCACCTAAAGGGTGGGTACAGATAGCCTCCACAGCTCCTGGGGTCCTGCCATCTGCTCTGAGTACGCCCTGCCTAGTGATCCACCTCCGGGTACCGACCTTCTCCTCGTGCCTCAACCACGATCTGCGCTGTCCATCGTCTGCAACCAACACAACGTAGTGCAGGCATAGCCCGTGTAGGGGTGAGTATAAGCTACTCAGTAGGGACCCCAAGGCCCCTGAAGGTCTCCCAGAATCCATAAAGGATAATCCATAAAGGAAAGATACAAACACGAAGTAACATCCGGCACAAATAGGTATATGCCCATACATATACCTAAGTCATCGATTCTCGTTCGGCTCCAATATCCGAGCACAAGTACAACCCAGTCCACATAGAAAACCACAACCAAATCCACACCGGAAAGCATAACGTAATCCACACCATATATTAATCATTCATATTGAAGATAAGGATTGAAAGCCAAGATACAACTCACACATGTATACTTCTTCGTATGACGATAGAGATGATCAGATATAGCCATTGATTCAACTAATCCATCAGACCCACAAAGGATCGATATGTACTAACCCCCACAATAACCCAAAAAGGATCGGGCCCACACAGGATCGATAGGTAACTAACCCCCGCAATGACCCACAAAGGATCTGACCCACACAAGATCGATAGGTAACTAACCCCCGCAATGACCCACACAGGATCAGACCAACACAGGATCTGTAGGCGTTGGCCCACACAGGACCGCTGAGCACTGAACCACAAAAGATCTGACCCACACAGGATTGGTAGCACTGATCCACAAAGGATCAATGAGTGTTGTAGTCATCGTCGTCGAATCCACGGAGGATTTATGCACAATCATCATCGTCATCGCAGTCGCAGCCAGCTCTAGGGTTCCCGCACACAGCAAGCTCGTTCGAGAGGGTCCGCTCCACGAGTCGAGGTGCTGCTACATCAACTGACACATAATCCGGAGTTGATTTATCCAAAAGTTCTGTATCGTCAATAGGAACTCAGTGTCCCAAACAGCGCGTCAATCGGACGCCCGGTCTCAGAGTTATTGGCTATTTCGTCCCAAGGGCCTGATTGGTTTTTAAGTCAAAACCAACCCGACTGTACTCCATCTGCATCCAAACCTCGAGCATATTAATCCAAAAGGTCTGTCTCACTAAAAGGAATCCAACAAATTTGACGGCACGTCAATCAGACGTTCGGAGCTCAGGTTATAAGCATTTCCGCTCCGAGGCCCCGGTTTGTTTCGTGTACGAACCAACCCGGCCGAACCCCAAGTACTCCAAAACCTTGAGTATAATATATCAAAATGGCCGTCTCGATTCAAGTATCACATTTCCGCTGAAGGTGCATCGATTGGAGGTCTGCAACCCATGTTAGGGGCAAAAGACCATGAGATGTTCGGAAGTGGGGGTTTCGGGCCCAGACCGACCCGGCCCGAGACCCCCTGGGTCGGCCCGAACCGGGTCGACCCGACCTTCTGCCGGGTCCGGCCCGCTTGGGCATAGCCTGACCCAACACGGCCTTGGTAGCCGGCCCGACGCATTGGCCCGGGCAAAGTGGCTCGACCGTTTCGGCCAACCGGATGGGGAGTGCGGGGTGGCACGCTGCCCCCCGCCAGCTTACAACCGCAGCCCCCATGGGGTTCCTCTCCTTGTCAACGGACGCGGCCGAGCGCCGCGTCCCGCATCCATCGGTCCCTCACAGTCGCAAGACTAGTGGCTTGCCATTACGACTTCAGCAGCGGCGTCCCATCCGGGCGGTGCGCCTGGAACCGCCGCCTCCTGGCGGCCGGCAGGTGCCGGCCGCCGCCTTCGACCACAGACACCACCGTGCCGGCGAGGCGGGCCGGTGGAGTGTTCTACGGACCACTGGACGAGGTCTGGTGGTCTGTATTACCTGTCGTATTCACCAATGGCCCTCCCTGGACCGATTCATCAATACGAAGACCTCATAACGCCCATGCGGCCTGCTTCATCATCGCCCGCCGATCCACACACCAAGAATGAAGAGATGGTGGGTTCAAACATGTTCGGTGGTCCTCACCGCCCACATTAGCGGTTTAAAAAGGATTCCAAAAAATATTAAACACATGCTGATGACATAAATCACATAGATTTAATTCAACCAAAACCCCTACCTGAAGCATCGTCGAGCGAGGGTTCATCACGGAAAAGCACGTCGCGGAAGTAGGCGTCGCAGAAGGGGGATCATTGCGTCGTGGAGAAGGAACATCAGGGAAGAAACGTCACGGAAGAAGTGTCGTGGAATAAGGTTCGATGGCGTCGCGGTACATGCCGTCGCATAGAAGATCTCCGAGATTTCAGCGTTCTTCGTCGGAGATTGGTGCGTTCTTCGCGTTCTTTGTTTTCTTCGCATTCATCGACGAAGAAGATGAAAATCTTCAAGCATCCCCTATTTCTCCCAATACCCTCTCAACACAACTAGAATAATAAAATAAGAGTTCTCTTATATTATTTCTCAAGCCATGCATTTTAAAAATTAAAAATTGAATCAAACAATTAATTGAATTAATTGGAACATTTAAACTGCCCAAATTAAATGAGGTGTTTCATAACAGAAAAACGCAAGGGTTGACTTCCAATTAGTAGGGGGTGCGGGTGCATTACCTTAATAAACGAGGGGGGTTTAGGAAGAAAAGAAACAGTGGGTCTCGTGTGGGACCCACCTCACAAATATCCTACCAAGTGGGTAGGATATTGTGGGTCCCACATCATCCACTTAACATTAGTTAAGAAAAATAAAATAAAAATCGGTTTCACCACTTTTATTTTATTCCTTAACTTAACCCCAAAAATTAAAAACCACACCCGAGCAAACGCAACTCCGGAAGAGTTGTTTCTAAGAAAATATCGGCGCTGCGATTCCATCGGTGCCCTCAGAATTCGATTCCAAGCAACGGTTCAAATGTTAGAGAAACCCGCTCATTCTTTCACTGAACGTACCCGAGCTAAACATCGGAAAAAGATTTTGGGCACACCAGGACTCGGAATTAGGTGCCGTTAGAAACTGTGTTCTATTAAAATTTCCAAGAAAATTATGAAAAATATTTCCTTGAATTTTTCGGGTCTTTATATCATGCCACCAACAGTTCATTGAATCATGTAGCATGAATGTATCATGATTGAATCTCTGCTCCAAAGGGGTTTCCATATCCAAAAAGATAGACAACATAGCCTCTTGCCTAGACGCAACATCCTACGAACCGCCATCACCTAAAAAATTAGGTGTATGTTGCTACTGGAATTTGCAGGTCGGATTAACCCTTGTTGGTGAAACCCATGGAGGAAATTTCATTCACTGAATTAGATGTAATAAATCATATTGGCCTTCATAATTGGTGCCCAGGTCATGTACAACAGATGATTCCTCATGTGGCACTGCAGGAGGCATGACTGTTGGTTCAGGACAAACCATGTTAGGAGTGTGGTCTTCTCTATACTCATATCAATTGACACGAGGATTTCATGGTTGAATTGGTCTACAAATTCCAATCACACACCTCAAAACAAGAATAAAAGCATATGATAACATCACAAGTTGAAACTAAATATATGAAAACTCTGTTACCACGTTATACTATCTCAAATTACCTTCTTAGATTCCTAAGTATATTTAAGTGCACATGTATAAGTTGCATTTCAATTCATAGTAAATTTCTTGTTTTACTACATCACCTTTTATAGGCATGACATGGTGGGATAAGAAAGTGAAACCTTTACAATTTTTATTTCAAGATGCATTTTATAGTGGACTACCATTTCTGATGAATGAGTTCCCATACACCTATAACCAGAATTGGAACCCACCTACTTATAACTTAATGGATCAACATGGTAAATTACTTATCTCATACCATGAGAGCCTATACACCTCGTTAATTATGATAAAATATCAGTTAACTACAGCCAATGTAATAGAAGTACAAGTAAACCATCAAAAAATCATTCAACAATAATGATGACATAAAGAAATTATATACAGTGAAATTCACCTATATGGCACGGAAGTATGCATGAAATTTAGACTCTAGGTGCCTATAATGTTCCATGTAACAATGCTCGTTTACCTCATATCATCAGGCATGGAATGAAAGTTTTTATCGAACAGTGTAATAATAAACAACCACACACAGCATGTGCATCACCCAACTCTGAAATAATATAAACTGTAATAGGAAAAAGTATAATAACTATTATAATCATGAAACGTGGGTTTTACCCTGAAAAAGGGTTTGTGATGCCCAAGAACAGCTTATGACAATGTCTCGAGATTCTATATTCTCCAATATATTGTCTCAAATTAATAAGGTAAGACATGTAACCACCTCTTATACCACTGTATGGCATCACAGACCGAAATTACACTTAAAGGTTCCCCTATTACTAGTGGGTCACATGGACTCAAGCGCATCTCCCTAGATGCCAGAGACTGCTGACTAGTTGTGATTCCCTAGGGTGTGTATGTTCAGAGACTATGCCCTCATTAGAAATGAATATGATAGTTGATGGATATAATCAATAATAAATATCAGAAAAAATATAAATAAATTATGGAATCAAACTGATGATCTAGATAGACATGAATAATAATAATAATATCAACTAATACAATATTGATGTAATGTCATGTCACTAGAAAAATAGAAAACATGGATACAAGGAAAAAGGAATAACATGGTCCACAATGTAAATTAAAACAAATTCTACTCCAAGAATCCCATGATCCAAATCAGTCATCTGCTACAGATCTTCATCCTATACATCCATCAATCATGGGTTCAAAGCCATATATATCCCATTGTCAACAACAGAAACTATGTAATCTACTTCGGGTACCAAATGACTCTCAGAGAGGCTGTGAGACCATTCTTAGTGGGAAAACACCAATAGTGTCAATTACATTCATCCTATGTAATGGTATATATAAGTGTGATGGCATGTGTATAACAAGTATAGAAAATAGTAAATATAAATATATACCCGTGATCCTTCTATATCCCTCGTCTTGTGTTTGAACATGTAACCAGTTCATTAATTAAGAAATTACCATTTCATTATAATAGGTTACGTGAGGAATTTCCAATTTAAACACCACTTCATGATATTATATATAATCACGGTCCCAACAAAAAACACAAAAACCTGAAATTTAAATCTGATGTGGGAGTTCATAGGTAATAACCAGGGTAACGTAGATCTCATAGAATGCTAACATAGTAGTACATGAGTCTATCTAAGGTTTTAGATTGTAATCCATTTAATGTAATCAAAGGAATTATACAATAAGGTGCCTATAGAGTCCATGGTAATTGACAATGTTAAAATGGGGTCATGCGAGGACATGGTCCTATGGGCATTCATCGTGGAACCTACATGTCCATGATTGATCCAAGGACTGTTTCTGACGTATATGATAATAATGTAAAGGACCCTATGGTCGTATAACTAGAATTTTAGGAATATACAAGAACCATAGTCTAGTTTGGTATCAACCTATAAAAACTACATTCTTGAATCAGAATGGGGTTCCTAAGAACCAAGGAATTATCCTCTATGAATCCAAGGGAACATTGAGTGATTCCATTCCTATTTGATATTGTAATCATGTAGTAATTTATTATGTTCAAGCATTATCTTCCATTAGTTTGTATAGGACATGTAGTATTTCTACCATTTAGGCGAATCATAATTAAACATTGGGACATATTCAATTATTGCGGTTCACACTACTAGCTTCAATCAATATAGAAAGGAGTGATACATACTTTTAACCATTATTCAATCTCATTTTTAAGTCCATGTTATTTACATAGTATACATTCCATTTCACATTTTAATTTAATAATAAATTTGATGCACTTACCAAGGGGATAAAGTGCTGAGCATACGAGGAACATGTAATTATTCTATTATCATAAAAAAGACATTTATTAGAAAAAAGATCTCCTTTATAAAGGTCAGGAAAAGGGAAACCAGAACGGTGGTTCAAACATCCAGAAATACTAAAAAAATGAAATAAACACAGACACTGGGCAGATTGGGTTGTGGTTGTAACCGCTAAAAACTAATCATCTAATTAGAAAGAACAAAACTATAAGATTCAAACATGTATAATCATGGTATTTAAATTTATGAAATGTCTTCTAATGAAAATGGTGGGCTCCACAAGAATATTCTAAAAGCAAAGAACATTCGGGATGAGTTATAAGACACCCACAATAGGGTTGTATGACTATCTTCCTCTTGTATCAGCAATTGATTTTTCTCAGATCTGATTAGATCCATAAAAGGTAAAAATGTTCACATGATGTAATCTAAGTAGATAACAAGAGACAATAAGTACAACGTCAGAGGAATCGAGTACACACCGTTGTGATTCCAACATGATTAATGGATGCTCTATCGGATGCCAGACAAAGGAGATCTATTATTCCCAGGATTTTTCCTAAAAAAATCTCCAAAATGAGAGAAAAAGGGATTAATCATACTGGTTCTTAGAGTAGGGAGGAAGAGGGGGTAAATTGATCATTTAAGGAATTTTGGAAATTTATCCTATGATTTAATCAATCACATGTTTTATTCGTATTATTTTTCAATCCATGCGCAATCTTTGAGAAATGGTTTTTCTCGAAACAACATCCTTGACACAGTTTGATCAAACTATGTGGAAGTCATGCCCGAGTACCTAGGAAAATGGGGAATTTTCAGGGTTGGGCCGCACAGGCATCTACCAAGAGTGTGAGGTGGCTCTGTCTGAAATAAAAAATTATACATGCATTTCTAAACCATGCATAATTCATGTAAAATTTACTGTAAACTATTTTCCATGATATTTTTTCCTAAAATGATTGGTTCTAGGCTCCGAACAATACCCAGACACCCTCAGAACCTATTATAACTCAGTATGCATCAATATTCAGTCCATATAATTACATAGACCAAAAATTAATGGACCAATACCTGAGTAAAAAATGGGTTATTACAGCGAATATGATGTCCACAACTCATATATTAACCATCTTCTGATTACACATTTAACCCTTATTTTTCATCCCTTTTCTATATTTCTTATGAGCTATCCATTAATTCTAAATTAGTGTGATTTAATTATGTAATTGTCAAATATGTAGTCCTCATAGTTAGATATTCTTATAAAATTATCATATAATTTCATTCCATAATGTCATTGTTATATTTTCTTATAATCTTTCTAGATTGACCATGGTTCTAATATGTAGTCATTTATCAGTTACTAATACTATATTTACCATTGATAATGAACCTTTTATGGGTAAATATTTAAGAACCATCATCCTAAACTTCCATTCAATGAATTATTATGAGATATTCTTATCCATTTAACATACACATATAGATTATTATAATATCTATTAATTTAATTAAAAATTTTCTTAACTAGAGATAAAATATTAAAATTGTGGTATTATTTTCTAATACATTTCCATTAATCATCATGAACATCCTTCATTCTTGAGCTTGTTTTCCATTTAAGGATTTTTTTTAAATAATGAACACTAAATAAACCTATGTCTCTCATGAATAAAATGAGTGGAATTCCTGTGCCCTTAATGAATTGAATTTGGATAAATTTAATTTCATTCATTCCATAAAAATTTCTTGCTTTGGGTCCGTTAATAGACACGTTAAGGATTATTTTGGGGGAATCACATTCTTTCCTTTGATTATTGTTTAGTCACAAATACTATTTTTCTATTGAAAATAGTTATTTGAGTTAATAATCCATGATTCATTAGATATTTCCCATTGGGGCTATGATGTAATTAGTATTTTAATATTTAACAGAACATTCATTCATTAATCATCAATCATATTGAATAATGTTACTTAAAAAATAGGTCTCTCTTATAAAGTTATTTTATATGAATTATTATTTTCTAAATTTCTTATTTAACCATTTCACAATATTATTTCATGTGTGTAACTGTATTCCATGAAAAACATTGATATTGTTTTTTTCCTGAAGTATTGTTATATACTCTTTTCCATGTTTGATGATTTCCACCCAAAATTTATTTTGTTACTTTATCTAAAATATATATATTATTTTTTCATGTTTTTATAAAAAGATTTTATGGTTTACCATGCCATGGAGGTTATTATTATTATTGAGAAATGCTTGAATATGTTGTGTTTATTTTTCCTTATAGGGGGAGTTTGAACAGATTTCAATGATAATGGAGATGGGACTAATCATAGGATAGTGGCAGGATGTCCTACAATCCATAATTGGGTATGCAGTGTTGGGTCATATCAACCAATTTTCATAAACATATAGAATTATATGTTACGATGGCCTAGATTACTGACCCATTATAGATATTTGATATGATGATTTTTGGTCCTAACAAAATTTATATAATTTGGAGATATGATTTTTATCCATTTGGGTTGTTTCTTATCACCTACGATGTCCTAATTGTGTCATTATAGAATGGATCTGAAGTAGGTATGTTTGAGGAAATATAGAGACCTGGTTATCACATGATATATCATTATTTGTTTTTTTTATTTCATGAAAACATATTATTGTCATTGAATAATCTCATGATACATATTCATACATGTTATGGATAAATTAGTGGCATCCTAATGGTTACAAATTCCAATTACACACCCCAGAACCTGCATATAAGCATAAGATAACATCACTAGTAGAAACTGAATGTATGAAAACTCCCTAACAACATTATACAACCTCAAACTACATGCTTAGATGCCTAGGTATTAGTATGTTTTCTAGTATATGTTTCATTTCATTTCATAGTTAATTTCCAGGTTCACTACATTACCTTTCCTAGAAATGACAAAGAGGGACAATGATGTGCAACCAATAAATTATAGATTTCAAGATTCATTATATATTTTGATATCCATTTCCGATTATTTAGTTCTCATACACCTATCACCATAATTGGCACCTACTTACTTATACCATAATGGCACGACATAGTAAATTAATCATCCCATATAATGAGTCCATATACACCAAATTAATTGAGATTGAAAATTAGTCAATTGCATCCAATGCTATACATGTACATGTAAATCATCACAACATCAATCAATAATCACAAGAACATAAATCAATGCAATACAGTGAAATGAACCTATATGGCAGGGCAATATGAATGACATTTAAACTCTTGGTACCTATAGTGTTTCATGTAACACTGGTCCTTTCCCTCATGTCATCATGCTAAAGATGAATGATGTTATTGAACATAGTAATAATTTTCAAAACCACACAACATCTGCATCACCAAACTGTGAAATAAAATAAACAGTAATTGAAGAAAGTAAAATAACAATTATAATTCAAGAAACTTGGATTTTACCGCAAAAATGGGTTTGTGATACCCATGAACAGCTTATGACCTTGTCCCACAAAACCCTTTTAAAGACCCGTAAAATTCAAGGGAAATTTTTTCTTAATTTTCTTCAGGATTTTACAAGAACGTAGTTTCAGACGACACTTGATTCTGAGGCCCGGTGTGCCTGGAATTTCTATCCGACGTTTAGCTCGGGTACGTTTAGTGAACGAACGAGCGGAAATTCTTTTCTTTTGAACCGTTGCTCGGAATCGAATTCTGAGGGCACCAATGGAACCGAAGCACCGGTAATTGCTTAGGAATTCTTAATCCCGAGTTGCGTTTACACGAGAGAAGTTGTTAAAAATTGTGGATGTTAAAAATAAATATTTAACAACAATTTTTATTTTTACTCTAACTGTATAATCCTTGGAATGGAAGTTGGGTAACTACCCATCCTCCCTTGGGAGGTTATGAGGGTGGTGGGGCCCACACGAACCCCTCCCCTTCATAAACTCTAACCCCCCTCAACTCACCATTAATTTTGTTAACTTATGTTTATTAACTTATGACATTAAAGTAGTGAGTTAAATGTGAGTTTTTGAAATTCAAACTCTTGAATTTCAAAAACCTTGATGTGTTAATAAAATAAGTTAAGAATTTATTTTATTGGGTTGGTGTTTAGTTGTTTGAGAGCCTTTGGAGAAAAAGATAAGGAAGTCTTGAGTTCTTCATTCTCTTTGATAAAGAACGCGAAGAACAAATGATCTCCGACGTGGAGCACCGAGCCCTCGGAGCCCGTCTTCCGCGACACCGACCCGCGAAACGAAGTTCTTCTTTCGTGACATCTCTTTCGGCACGGTTTTCCACGAAGAAATCACTGTCAACGTCTTCGAATCCTCGCTTCGCGACGCCAACGTTTTTCATCTCTTTTATCAAGGTAGGGGTTTATATTATTTAATTATTTTCGTTCGTGATTTCTAGTTTGTCGTTCTTCGTGGCTATACGACCAAATAATACTGATTAATGAGAGGGGGTCGGACCGCACAAACACGGCTGACCCTCCTCCTTTATCCTTGTTTTATTCATTGTGTTTGGGACGGAACGGCATGGTGTCGTCACACCATGCGGGAAACGAACGGGAAGTAATGCGCGGCGTCGTCGCACCGCGCCAGGAAGATGAACAAGGACGCGACGCCGTCGCGCCGCGTTGAAGAAAACCGAAGACGCCACAACCGGAGTGGGGCCGCGACAGAGGGGCGTGGTGTCGTCGAACCCTGTCAGACGAACCAAGCCACGACCAGTTCCAGGCCGCGGTGGAGCAGGGTGACTGGCGGCCGGTTCCGGGCCACCAGTGTCGGCGATGGAGGAAAAACCGGTCGTCGCTGATCCTTGACGGCAGATTTGGCCGGCCGTAGCGGGCCTACCGGACAAAGAGAAATCGGGGGAATTAATTCCCCCAGCCGGCCTAGAAAATGGCCCCCATAAATGGGGGGGGTTACACCAGGGGGCAGGCGCCCCACCCCTTTTCCAATGGCTCGGCTGTGGGCCGAGCGGGCCAGTGCGCTGGGCGCACTGTGCCCAGGCCGGGCCGACCGCCTAGCCGGTCCGCCAGGCCGAGCCGCGCCTAGGCCGGGCCGGGTCGGGCCACGCCGGGCCGGGCCACGCTCAGCAGGTCCGGGCCTCGCCGGGCCGGGCCGAACCAGACCATGTGCGGTTCGGCCAGGTTCGGGCTGACCAGGGGGTCTCGGGCCGGGTCGGTCTCGGGCCCGAAACACCCATTTTCGGACTATCTTTGGTCTTTTGCCCATAACATGGGCTACGGACCTCCGATCGACGCACCGTCAGTTGCGATGTGATCCTTGAATCGAGACGGTCGTTTCGGTATATTGCACTCAAGGTTTCGGAATACTTTGGATTTAGCCGGGTTGGATCGTTCACGAAACCAACCGGGCCCTCAGAGGGAAAAAAACTCATATCTTAGGCTCCGGACGTCCGAATGACGTGCCGTTGAAATTGTTGGATTCCTCTATGTGAGACGGATATTTTGGATTACTCTGCCCGAGGATTGGATGTAGGTGGAGTACGTTCGGGTTGATTTTTCCTTAGAAACCAACCGGGCCCCTAGGCCGAAAAATCAAATACCTCTCAGACCGGGCGTCCGATTGATGTGTCGTCTGCGACGTTGAGTTCCTATTGACGATAAGGAACATTTGGATACATCAACTCTAGACTATGTGTCTGTTGATGTATCAGCCTCTCGGCTCGTGGAGCGGACCCTCCTGAACGATCTTGCTCTGTGCGGGAACCCTAGAGCTGGCTGCGACTGCTATTGTGATGACAACGACTGTTCAGAGATCCTCAGTGGATTCGACGGCGACGACTACAACACTCAGCGATCCTATGTGGATCAGTGCTACCGATCCTGTATGGGTCCGATCATGTGTGGGTCAGCGCTCAGCGGTTCTGTGTGAGCCAACGCCTACAGATCCTGTGTGTTTCTGATCCTGTGTGGGACATTGCGGGGGTGAGTTTCCTATCAATCCTTTGTGAGTCATTGTGGGGGTTAGTACCTATCGATCCTTTATGGGTAAGACGACATAGATGGATCAGTGATCATCTCTATCTTATTTCTAAGAAGTATACATGTGTGAGCTGAATCCTGTTTTACCTTCCTGTGTGGATTGTGTTGTGCTATCCTGTGTGGATTTACGTATTTCTTTCCTGTGTGGATTGGGTTGTAAATGGGCTCAGATGCTGGTGTCGAAGGAGAATTGATGACTTAGCTATATGTATGGGCATATACCTAAGCATTATCGGATGTTACTTCATGATTTTATCATTCCTTTGTGGTTTATCCTTTGTGGATTTGGGAGACCTTCGGGGGTCTTGGGGTCCCTACTGAGTAGCTTATACTCACCCCTGCACGGGCAATGCCCGCACTACGTTGTGTTGGTTGCAGACGACGGAGAGTGCTGATCGTGGTGGAGGCTTGCGGAGCAAGACGGTACCTGGAGGTGGATCACTGGGCGGGACGTAATCGGAGCGGTAGGCTAGACCCAAGGAGCAGTGGAGGCTTTCTGTACCCACCCATCAGGTGGGATTCCTAGTGGACAGCTCATCGTTGCAGCTTTACCTTTCAGTGGATGTTTTTCCCTTTCCAGTTGTACTTTACTTTCAGCTTGGGATTGTATACTGGCCCACTTACTTACCGCACTTACAGTTGTACTCTGCTTTTACTTAGTGATTACTTCTACTACTTGCTTGCTCTGTGGTGTTTGTTTACTTTACAAAGGCAATGCCTTCCCTTTTTACTGGGATTTACGCCTTGGTGCTAGTCCTCAGCCCCTGGCCTATTGATGGCGGGCTTGGGGTAGTCACACCACGGGCCCCGAGGACAGATCGTGACAAATTGGTATCAGAGAAGTTCGGTTCTACCGCAGAAATCACAACTCTGATCTTCTACTATGTGAAGCAATAGTATTTAGCGTATTGGGTGTGGTTATCAGTTCAGGGAGTCCATTGTTGGTGCGACGACCGACATATCCGTACACCAGGACCCTGACTTCTGATTTCCGACTTAATGAACGAAAACATTGATTTCATGTCTGTTGAATGTTTTATTTGTGATTACTTTATATCAGCTCACCAGTTATATTGTTATGACTGTGGCACACCTGTTCCCTTTTCAGGATGGCCCCACGACGACAACCATCTAGGGTTCCGAGAGTCGAGCGTGACGACATCCCACCCAGTGACGAGGCGTCGGTGCAGTTCCCATGTCAGTAGTGGCACCTGCGGTAGCTCTATGTGCCAATCCACCGTTGCTTCCAGCACCAGCCGTTGACGATCCACGTCGCCTCAGTGCACTGCATGAGTTCCAGTGCTAGCGACCGCCCAGGTTCCTCAGGGAAATGGACCGCCAGGCAGCCGAGGACTGGCTGGAGGCAGTTGTACGATTTTTTCGATTAGTGAGGACACCAGTAGACCTCATGGTGATCCTCGCATCGAGCCTACTGCACGCAGTAGTGGTCCGATGGTGGAGCTTGATGCTCTACATACACGATGATGCATCTATTCTATAGACATACTTTTAGAGCATCTTCCGCTCAAAGTTCGTCCCTGCCACCCTCCGTGTGGTGTGCATTCCGGAGCATCTACAGCTGTGGTAGGGAAGCATGACGGCCGCCCAGTGCTCGGCGAGATTTACCGATCTCTCGCGCTACTCTACAGACATGGTATGGGACCCATTCATCTGGGCCCGGACCATTGAGCAGGGATTGAAACAGGAGATCAGGGCATCGCTGATCTCCCTCAGCATTCCGACTCAGACAGGAGTACTGGAGCGAGCCCTTTTGATCGAGAGATTTCTTTCTTAGTCTACACCAGCGACGAGACCCACCGTAGGGTGGCACGTAGCAGAGTCTTCAGCATCAGGCAGTCGACAGATGACTCATGGGTCAAGGCAGACTAGACCCTCAGGCAGACGACCTCAGGACACTGGCTCAGCAGTGCGGGGCACACAGCGCGGAGCCAGTCTTTCGAGAGGCATGCAGTGATACTCGTGCGGCGGGCATGGACACATGGCTCGTGACTGCCCGACCCGCCGTGCCGAGGAGCAGCAGACGGTTGAGGGACCACCAAGGCAGAGGCAGAGGGTCGACCGTGGCGGTCCACAGGGTGCAGGCAGATGAGGCAGGGGAGCTGGCCTAGCAGTAGGTGGTGGGCGACGCTTTGAGGCTTTAACAACACCACAACCAGGAGGTCCACCCCGACCACAGGGAACTGGCGGATAGAGACATGCACAACTCCAGGAAGTGGAGGCCTACGACCATGGTGTGCCCGAGATGATTCGAGATTCTTTCTGTGTCTATTCCACCCTTGCTGCAGTTCATATAGACACTAGAGGGAGTCATTCTTTCATAGCTGCTGCCCTTTTTTGGAGCTCGGAGATTCTGATAGAGCCGTTGGCTCGATCCTTACGGCTAGAGACTCCTACGAGAGCAGACTCGATGATTACGCAATGGTGTCGGCAGGGTGAGATTACTCTAGGAGGCAAGAGCTTCGACTGTGATCTTCTTGTAGCACCGTCGAGTCCTTACGACATCATCTTGGGCATGGATTGGTTGTCTACGGTCCATGCACAGATTGACTGTATTAGGCGCAAGGTGCGATGTGTATGCACCGACGGGAGCAGGTTCCCCTTCACCGGCGAGAAGGGAGCCTTTGCAGCACATGATGGACTTCCGCGAAGGAGAGGACAACCCATCACTCATCAGTTGGCTAGCCTCATCCTTGGATCAGTTGACGTGCGAAGTCCTAGTTTTCCTGTAGTGGTGGATCAGTACGCGGACCTTTTTCCCGACGACGTTCCATGGCAACCTCCTCGCAGAGAGGTAGACTATTATATTGACCTATACCCCGGGACAGCCCCGATATTGACCCCAGCATATCGGATGGCCCCCGCCGAGCTTTGAGAGCTGCGGGTACAGTTGGAGGACTTGCAGGGCAAGGGGTTCATCTGACCCAGTGTTTCACCCTGGGCTTCCCCGATTTTGTTCGCCAAGAAGGCGGACGAGAGCATGCGACTTTGTTTTGACTATCGTCCCCTGAATCACGTGACAGTGGGGAACATTTATCCGCTACCGAGGATTGATGACATCTTCGATTAGCTCAAGGGAGCACAGTGGTTCTCAAAGATAGACCTCAGGTCAGGATATCATCAGCTCAGAGTTCGAGACGTTGACGTGCAGAAGACGGCCTTCAGATGTCGGTATGGCCACTATGAGTTATTGGTTATGCCATTCGGCATAACCAATGCTCCAACAGTGTTCATGGAACTCATGATCATGATCTTTCAGCCATACCTTGATCAATTTGTCGTAGTCTTCATCGACGACATTTTGATTTACTCGACGACGGAGGTGGAGCACGCCTACCACTTACGGGTTGTACTAGACAAACTCTGAGAGCAACAGCTTTATGGTAAGCTCTCAAAGTGTCAGTTCTAGATACGCGAGGTCCATTTCTTGGGACACATCATCTCTGAGGCGGGAGTTTCAGTGGATCCTGCGAAGATCGAGACAGTGCTAGCATGGGAGCCACCCAGGAGCGTGACAGAGGTGTGGAATTTAATGGGACTAGCTGGATTCTACCGGAGATTCGTGCCAGACTTCTCCATAGTTGCGGCACCACTCCTAGCTTTGAAGAAGAATAGGAAACCCTTCGTGTGGTCAGACAGATGTCAGCAGAGATTCCATGAGCTGAGAAAGAGATTTACCAGCGCACCTATCATGAGGTTGCCTGAGGAGGTAGTAGGGTACGTAGTCTACTGCGATGCATCAGGGACCGGACTCCGATGTGTCCTAATGCAGGGGCAGGAAGCGATCGCCTATGGATCACGTTAGTTGAGGCCACATGAGCAGAACTACGGTACCCATGACATGGATTTAGCAGCAGTGGTCTTCGCTCTAAAGACATGGTGACACTACCTGATGGGAGAGCGCTTTACAGTCTTTTCTGACCATCAGAGTCTCAGATACATCTTCTCTCAGAAGGAACTGAATCTGAGACATCGATGATGGATCAAGTTCCTCCAGGACTATGACTTTGAGATATTCTATACTCCCGGGAAGGGGAACGTGGTAGCCGATGCTCTCAGTAGGAGGACGGGCATTCTGCTACTTGAGGAGGCGACAGAGCAGCTATCTTCTTTGCAGTTATCCTTCGTGGATAGAGATGGAGCATCCTTCCTTCAGTCTCTCAAAGTCACCCCTCCACTACTACAGCGGGTCAGAGAGGCACAGCGTGGGGATGCTGACTGTGAGACGCGGCATGCACAGATATCCTCAGGACATGCACCTAATGGTTTCTCCTTTAGAGCAGAGCACAACATCCTTTTCAGAGGGCGTACCTCGGTACTAGTCGCTTTACGGGAGGAGGTGCTGAGAGAGTTTCACACCTTTCCCTTGGCGGTACATTCTAGAGTGGTGAAGATTTACCAGGACCTCATATGACAGCATTGGTGGCCGGGAATGAAGAAGGTTGTGGAAGAGTTTGTTTCTTGATGCGTCACCTGCCAGTAGGTGAAGGAAGAGCATCAGGTACCAGCAGGATTGGTACAACCCTTGGAGGTCCCGGAGTGGAAGTGGGACGGAATATCTATGGACTTCGTGACTGGACATCCACACACTTCCAGAGGTCACAACTCCATTTGGGTGATTGTCGACCAACTCACCAAGTCGGCTCACTTCTTACCCATCAGAGAGCAGGGCTCAGTGGAGAGCTTGGGACGAATTTATGTTCAGGAGATCGTGCGGCTTCATGGTGTGCCATCATCTATCATCTATGATCAAGATGCTCGCTTTACTTCCCGGCTTTGGAAGGGGTTGCAGGAGGCATTCGGGACACAGCTACGTCTGAGCACAACCTTTCACCCTCAGATGGATGGTCAGACGAAGAGGACCATTCAGACTCTCGAGGACATGCACCACGCATGTGTCCTCGACTTTGGTCGCAACTGGGAGGACCACCTACCCTTGGTGGAGTTCTCTTACAACAACAGCTACCACTCCACCATCGGGATGGCACCATACGAGGCGTTGTACGACCGACATTGTAGATCTCCTTTGTGCTGGACAGACCCTGGGGAGTCAGCACTTTTGGGACCGGAGATGGTCCAGGCCACAACAGAGAAGGTCCAAGTCATCCAGGAGCGGATGAGGACAGCTCAGAGCCGGCAGAAGTCTTATTCTAACAGGATGCGGAGGCCACTAGAGTTCGAGGATGGCGACCACGTCTTCTTGCGGGTCTCACCTCGACGTGGATTAAAGAGATTTGGCTGAGGCAGCAAGTTGTCTCCACACTTCATCAGACCATTCTAGGTCCTCAGCAGGATTGGCGAGGTGTCTTATCACCTGGCTCTACCACCACAGTTGCACCGGGTGCACAACGTTTTCCACGTGTCTCAGCTGAGGAGATACGTGAATGACCCGGCACATATCATTGACCATGGGGAGCGTGATGTTGATGATGGGGAAACTTTTGCGGAGGTCCCAATGGAGATCGAGGATCGACAGGAGAGGGTCCTATGTGGACGGTCGATTCCTCTAGTGCGCATCAGATGGCAGTACAGGAACCTCCATGAGAGCACTTGGGAGCGGGCGGCTCAGATGTGTGCTCAGTACCCACATTTGTTTCCCTAGTTTTCGATGTATCTTTACGGGGACGTAAAGACCTAAGGTGGGAGTAATGTAAAGACCCGTAATATTCACGGAAAATTTTTTCTTAATTTTATTTGGGATTTTACAAGATCGCAGTTTCAGAAGGCACTTGATTCTGAGGCCCGGTGTGCCCGAAATTTCTATCTGAAGTTTAGCTCGGGTACGTTCAGTGAACGAACGAGGGGGAATTCCTATCTTTTGAACCGGTTCTCGGAATCAAATTCCGAGGGCACCAATGGAACCGCAGCACTGGTAATTTCTTAGGAAGGCTTAATCTGGAGTTGCGTTTACACGAGAGAAGTTGTTAAAAATTGTGGAAGTTAAAAATAAAAATTTAACAACAATTTTTATTTTTACTATATCTGTATAATCCTTGGAATGGAAGTTGGGTAACTACCCAACCTCCCTTGTGAGGTTATGAGGGTGGTGGGGCCTACACGAACCCCACCCCTTCATATCCTCTAACCCCCCTCAACTCACCATTAATTTTGTTAATTTAAGTTTATTAACTTATGACATTAATGTAGTGAGTTAAATATGAGTTTTTGAAATTCAAACTCTTGAATTTCAAAAAACATTATGTGTTAGTAAAATAAGTTAAGAACATATTTTATTGGGTTGGTGTTTAGTTGTTTGAGAGCCTTTAGAGAAAAATCTAAGGAAGTCTTCTGTTCTTCATTCTCTTTGACGAAGAACGTGAACAACAAACGATATCCGACATGGAGCGCCGAGCCCTCGGATACCGTCTTCCGCGACACCGACCCACGACACAAAGTTCTTCTTCCGCGACGTCTCTTCCACGACGGTTTTCCATGACGAAATCTCCGTCAACGTCTTCGAATCCTCGCTTCGCGATGCCGACGTTTGTCATCACTTTTATCGAGGTAGGGGTTTATATTATTTAATTATTTTCATTCTTGATTTCTAGTTTGTCATTCGTCGTGGCTATACGACCAAATGATACTGATTAACGAGAGGGGTCCAGACCGCACAAACACGTCCGACCCTCCTCCTTTATCCTTGTTTGATTCATTGTGTTTGGGATGGAATGGCGTGGTACTGTCGCACCATGTGGGAAACACACGACAAGTACTGTGTGGCGCCGTCGCGCCATGCTGTGAAGATGAACAGGGACGCGACGCCGTCGCGCCACGTCAAAGAAAACTGAAGATGTCATGGCCGGAGAGGGGCCACAGTGGAGGGTCGCGGTGCCATCACGCCCCATCAGACGAACCAAGCCGCGGCCAGTTCCGGGCCGCGACAGAGGAGGGTGACCAGCGGCCGGTTCCGGGCCGCCGGTGTCGGCGATGGAGGAAGGATCGGCCGTCGTCGGTCCTTGTCGGCAGCACCAGCTGGCCGATGCGGGCCGACCGGACAAAGAGAAACCGAGGGAATTAATTCCCTCTGCCATCCTACAAAATGGCCCCCATAAATGGGGGGGGGGTTACACCATGGGGGAACCCCCCCCCCCCCCCCCCACCCCCCTTTGCCAAGGGCTCGGCCATTGGCCGAGCTGGCCAGCGGGCTGGGCGCGCTGTGCCCATGCTGGCCCGCACCGGGCCAGGCCGTGCCCCGCCGGGCCTGGCCAGCCTAGACACGGGGCGGGTCGACCCGGTCGGGCCGACCGGGGGGTCTCGGGCCGGGTCGTACCGGGCACGAAACCCCCGTTGTCGGCCCGTCTTCGGTCTTTTGGCCATAACATGGGCTACAGACCTCCGATCGACGCACCGTCAGTTGAGATGTGATCCTTCAATCGAGATGGTCGTTTTTGGTATATCTAACTCAAGGTTTTGGAATACTTTGTGTTCGGCCGGGTTGGTTCGTACACGAAACCAACCGGGCCCTCAGAGTGGAAATGCTCATATCTTAAGCTCCGGACGTCCGAATGATGTGCTGTCGACTTTGTCGGATTCCACTAAGTGAGATGGATCATTTGGCTTACTCCGCCCGAGGTTTGGATATAGGTGGAGTACGGTCGGGTTGGTTTTTCCTTAGAAACCAACCGGGCCCCTGGGACGAAAAAACCAATAACTCTCAGACCGGACATCCGATTGACGTGTCGTCTGTGATGTTGAGTTCATGTTGACGATACAGAACTTTTGGGTACATCTACTCTGGACTATGTGTCAGTTGATGTATCAGCCTCTCAGCTCGTGGAGCAGACCCTCACGAACAAGCTTGCTGTGTCCGGGAACCCTAGAGCTGGTTGCGACTGCTACTGTGACGACAACGACTGTTCAGAGATCCTCAGTGGATTCGATAGCGACGACTACTGCACTCTGTGATCCTACGTGGATCAGTGCTACCGATCCAGTGTGGGTCCGATCTTGTGTGGGTCAGCGCTCAGTGGTTCTATGTGAGCCAGCACCTAATGATCCTGTATGGGTCAGTGCGGGGGTTAGTTTCCTATCGATCCATTGTGGGTCATTGCGGGGGTTAGTACCTATCGATCCTTTGTGGGTCCAATGACTTAGATGGATCAGTGATCATCTCTATCGTCTTTCGAAGAAGTATACCTATGTGAGATGAATCATGTTTTACCTTCCTGTGTGGATTGTGTTGTGCTATCCTATGTTGATTTACGTATTTCTTTCCTGTGTGGATTGGGTTGTACTTGGGCTCGGATGTTGGAGTCGAACTAGAATTTATGACTTTGGTATATGTATGGGATATACCTAAGCAGTGTCGGATTTTACTTCGTTATTGTATCTTTCCTTTGCGGTTTATCCTTTGTGAATTTTGGGAGACCTTTGGGGGTCTCGGGGTCCCTACTGAGTAGCTTATACTCACCCCTGCACGGGCTATGCCCGCACTACGTTGTGTTGGTTGAAGAAGACGGAGAGAACTGATCGTGGTGGAGGCATGCGGAGCAGGACGGTACCTGGAGGTGGACCACTGGGTGGGATGTACTCGGAGCGGTAGGCTGGTCCCGAGGAGCAGTGAAGGCTTTCTGTACCCACCCTTCAGGTGGGATTCCCAGTGGATAGCTTGTCGTTGCGGCTTTACCTTTCAATTGATGTTTTTCCCTTTCCAGTTGTACTTTATTTTCAGCTTGGGTTTCTATACTGGCCCACTTACATTCCGCACATACAGTTGTACTTTGTTTTTACATAGTGTTTACTTCTACTGCGTGCTTGCTCTGTGGTGTTTGTTTACTTTACAAAGGGAATGCCTTCCCTTTTTACTGGGATTTACGCCTTGGTGCTAGTCACCAGCCCCTGGCCTATGGAATGTGGGCTTGGGGTAGTCACGGCACGGGCCCCGAGGACGGGTCGTGACAACCCTATTCTCTGATATATTGTCTCTAAATACTATTGAATTTCATGAAAGCACCTCTGATTCTACTGTATGATGTCCTGAACCTGGATTCGACATAATCGGTTCCATTATCCCGGTGGGCCACATGGCCTCAAGCGCCTCTCCCTTAATTCCAGAGACTGCTGACGAGATGTGATCCCTAGGGTGAGTCAGGGCAGAGACTATTTCTTCATTATCAAATTCTAGCATAGCCGAAGGATATAAAAACTAGTAAATATCAAAATAAATATAAATAAAATTGTAATCAAATTGATGATTTATATAAAAATGAAAAATAATAACAATATCAACTAGAACAATGTTGATTGAATGTCATGTAACAAGAAAACTAGAAAATATGGATACAATAGAAAAGAAATAACATGTTCCACAATATAAATGAAAAAATGCTACATAATGAATTCCAAGATCGTAATCTTTAATCTTCGATCAATCTCTATCCTAAACCACAAGAAATCATGTTTTTGAAGTCGTATGTCTCCCATTTTCAACACATGCAACTATGTAATCTACTCTAGGTTTCAAAGGAATTCTAGAGAGGTTGTGAGAAAATTCTCAGTGGGCCACCACCAACGGTGTCAATTGCATTTATCAAGTGTAATGGAATATAGATGTGTGTAGGAATGTATATTGAAAGTATAGAAAATAGAAAAATTTATTATATTCTCATGTACCTTCTTATGCCCTCGACTTGTGTTTGAACATGTATCCAGTTCATTAATTAATTAATATCCATTTAATTATAATATGTTACCTGAGGAATATCAATTAATGACATCACCTTCTGATATTATATGTAATGAATGTCCCAATTCCAAACAAGGAAGCATAAAAATGACATCTTGTGAGGGAGTACTCAGGTAATAACCAGGGTAAGTTATATCTCACGGAACACTAACTTAGTAGTTTCAGAGTCTATCTGAGGGTTAAGATTGTAATCCAATTAGTGTAATCCATGAAATTCCAAAATAATTTTCCAACAGATTTCATGTAGATCGAAAATGTTAAAATGGGGATATGTGAGGACATGGTCATATGGGCATTCCCCATAGAACCAACTGGTCAATGCTTGATCCAAGGAGTGTATACGACGTATCTGGTAATAATGTTAAAGGCCCTACAGATGTATACATGGAATTTGAGGAATATAAAAAAACTAGAGTCTAGTTCGATATCATCCTATGAAAACAACATCCTAGAATTAGAATGGGGTTCTAGAGACCAATGGTATTCTCATATATGATTCCAAGGAAATATTGAGTCAATCCATTCCTATTTGATATTGTAATCATGTAGTATTTTTATTATGTTCAGTCCTTGTCTTCCATTAGTGTGGAAATGCAAAGAAGTATTGCCACCATTTTGTCAAGTCATAATTAATCATTGAGGAATATTCCATTATTGAGGTTCACACTGCAAACATCAATCTATATAGAATGGGGTGATACATATATGTAACCTTTATTCAATCTCATTTTATATGTCAATGTTATATACATAGTATAATTTCCATTTCACTATTAGAATTTAATAATAAATTTGATGCACTTACCATAGGTGGTTCAGGTGGTGAGCATACAATGATCATTTCATTATTCTATTATCATAAACAAAAAGTCATTTATTTGAAAAAGTATCACTTTTATGATGTTCAATAAAAGGAAAACCCGAACGGTGGCTCAGATGTGCCGAAATACTAAAAAACAAAATAAGGAATAACTATTGACTTCTGCCGAATTGAGTTGTGGGTGTAAGAACTAAAAAATAATCATCAATTTGAATGATCATAAGAATATTATTCTAACAAGTATAATAAATGTATGAAAATTTATGTAACGACTTATGATGAAATTTGTGGGCACCACTAAAATTTTTTTTCTTATCAATGAACATTAGGGATGAGTTATAAGACACCCACCATAGGGTTGTATGACACTCTTCCTCTGGTACCAGCCCTTGATTTTCCTCAAATACAATTAGATCAAGGAAAAGGGGGAAAATGATCACATGATGTTATCTAATTCAAGAGATAGAGAAAATTATAACAACTAGAGGGGATTCAAGTACATTCCAGTGTGCGTCCAACGAGATGAATGTAAGCTCTATTGGATTCCAGATGAATGATATCTATAGATCCCTAGCTTTGGACATCATACTATTTCATAATGGGAGGAAAAATTGTTTAATACTACTGGTTCTGAGAGTATGGTGGAATTGTGGGGGGGGGGGGTAAATATATCATTTAAGGAATTTAGGTCCTTTTGCCTATGATTTTATAACACACATGTTTTTTTTGTATGGGTTTCAGTCCATGTGAAAACCATGAGAAATGGTTCTACCTGAAACAACATCCTCCATACAGTTTGATCAAACTGTGTGGATGCTTGGCAAGATTACCTGGGAATATGGGGAATTTTCATGTTTAGGATGGACAAGCATGTGATCACTGTGCGAGGTGGATCTTTCATAAATAAAAAAATCTAGAATCATTTCCAAACCAGGCGTAATTCATGTATGGTTAATTCTAAACTATGTTACAAGATATTTGTCCCTAAAAAGATAGGTTCTGGGCTCCGAACAATCCCCAGATACCCTCAGAACCCATTATAACTCATTATGCATCGATATTTAGTCCCATGTAAATATTTAAACCGAAAATTAAAGGACCCATAACTGATTAAAAAATGGGGTCCTCCCACTGATCATGATGTACACAACTCATAGATTAAACAACATGTGATTACTCATTAAACCCTTGTTTTTCATCCATTTTCTATATTTTTCTTTTGAACCTTCCATGAATGTTTTATAAACGTGATTGACTTATTTAATTGTAAAACATATATTCCTTATTGTGAGATGTTCTTATTTAATTATCAAATATTTCAAATCCTTAATGCCAATATTATATTTTGTTCCATTGTTTCAAGATTGACCATGGTTCTAATAGGTAGTCATTTATTAGTTACTGATTCAATATTTACCATCGATAATGAACCTTGTACGGGTAAATATTTAATAACCATGATCCTAAACATATATTAATAGAATTATTATGAGATAATATTATCCATTTATGATATATTCATATATCAGTGGAATATTCAATAATTCAATGAAAAATTTTCATAATGGGAGATAAAATATAGAATATTGTGGTAGTATTTTCCAAGACATTTAGATTGATCATCCTGATACATTCTTCCTTCTTGAGTGTGTTATATATTTGTGTAATTTTCATAGAAGAATGATCACTAAATAAAATTTGATTTTCATCAATAAAATGACTGGAATTCTTCTTCCCTTCATGAATTGACAATAGATCTGGTGAATTTCATTAATTCATTAAAAATTTCTTTATTTTGGTCTGTTAACAGTCAAGATAAGATATATTTTTGGGGAATCACATTCTTTCTTATGATTATTATTTAGTCCCAAATAAGTTTTTTTATTGATAATAGTATGTTGAGTTAGGAATCCATGATTCATGAGATAATTTTCTTTGGGACCATGATGTAATCAGTATTTGATTATTTTTCATAACATTCATACATTCATCAACAATCATGTGGTAAAATGTTCGTACAAAATTGGTCTCTCGTATAAAAGTATTGTATAGGAATTATTATTTTTTCAATTCCTTTTTTAACCATTACACATTATTATTTCAAGTGGTTAAATGTATTCCACGAAACCCATTGATATTGTATTTTTCCAGGAGTGTAGTTATATGATTTCCATGTTTGATGATTTACACCTGAAAAGTATTTTTATACTTTATCTCAAAAATATATTATACTTTTTTCATGTTTTTTATAAATGGTTTTATGTATTATGATGCCTTGGAAGTTATAATTATTTTTTAGAAATGGTGGAAATGTTTGTGATGTTCTCCCTTATCGGGGGAGTTTGAACAGATTTCAATGATAATGAAGATGGAAAAAATCACAGGATAGGGGCATGATGTCCTACAATCCAATCTTGTGCATGCAATGTTGGGGAATACCAACTATTTTTTATAAACATATAGAAACATGGGGTGTAATGTCCCAGAGTACTGACCCATTATAGTTATTGGATATAAGAATTTATGGTCCTATCAAAATTTGAAGCCTTAATATAATTGGGAGATATGATTTTTATCCCTTTGAGTTTTTTCTTATCATCAATGATGTCCAAATAGTATCCTTATTGAATGGATCAGAAGTAGGTATGTTCGAGGGTCTCTATAGACTTGGTTATCACATGATCTGTAATTATATGATTTTTTTATTTGATGAAAATTTATTATTGTCATGGAATAAACACATTATACATATACACACATGTTATGGATTAATTAGTGGCATCCAAATGGATTTCATTACACATAACTTTTATTGGGATATCATTTTGATTTTAGAATTAATGTATATGGATCAAGGAAAGTGGATGGGGGTATGTTGTGTATTGTTGGGACATGGAGAATGGAGTTGGGAATTGTGCCAGATCATATTAATGATCATTTTCAACATATTATTTATTTAATACGAGGATAAAAATTACCTTTGATATAATTTACACAATGGGATATATATTTTTTCTATTTATATTACATGTGTTACCCAGGACATAACGTTTTGATTATTTGATTTTGCATGTTACTCCAATTATTATATATCTTATTATTAAATGACCATAAATAATCATGTAGGTAAAAATCATGAAAAAATTTCTCCTAGCATCCAAAAACTACATAATATTCATGGAAACATCATCTTAAATAATATAAAACCCATTCACAACCACTGTAAAACAATTTTAACATTTCATTGAGTCATTCTATATAATTGATAAATATCCAAAAACATATATTATATAAAAAAAATCATCAAAGATTTTGAGACATTGTTACATATTTCAACTATTTTCTATTACAACAAATGAGTTGGTACTTGTGTCAAAACCATGTTATTTTATGTCTAATATAATAATATTTACATAAAATTCTTCATGAAAAAATATTTCCCATATTAGTAGTTAATTCCAACTAATATTCATATTCCATTACATCATGTAAGAAAATTACCAGATTTAATCTTGATTTATTAAAACCTATGTATTTATGCACAATATATTATAGAAATACTACAATTTATGATATATTCATAAGCGATTGAAATTATAATCTATTGGAATAGTTTTATTAAATCTTATAAAATCGTGCGAAGAAGAATTAAATAATAAAATAATACATTCATTAGTGAA
The DNA here is from genome assembly GCA_963277665.1 of Viscum album. Lineage (NCBI taxonomy): Eukaryota > Viridiplantae > Streptophyta > Magnoliopsida > Santalales > Viscaceae > Viscum > Viscum album. The sequence continues at coordinate 193,604,754 of OY728121.1, read as the reverse complement.
TGTATATATGGTAATAGAAAATGTATTATCATAATATAAAATATAAATAAATAATAAGTCTATAAATATTAATTTAAACACATCATTTCAACAAAAAATAATTTATCATATTGAAATATATTTCCATTAAAATTTTTATTTATGAAAACTGAAATACCCATCATGGATATTTATTTTCCACTTCACATTTTTCCATGAAATTAAAACAAAAAAACCATGACTATATAAACTTAGTGAAAATGGATATTTTATTACACTATTAAAAAAAATTCTAATTACAAAAAACAAACCATTGGGTCCATATCTGAGATCCTAGTGACCTCATCATTCCCTCTCCATACTCAAGAGGATAATAAAAATAAGTAATGGTCTATATTAGATGTGGTGTATAAGGTCTAATGATATTTCCTCGACCAATATGAATGGGGTTCCAATATTGATTACATGTTACCAAAAAAATGAATCTATTTGTTAATTCAAAAATTCATGATACATATTTTCTATAATAATTTAAATAACCAACTTGATATGGAAAAAAAATGAGTATATAGACTTAAAAAATTATTCTTTAGAATGTCCTCTAGTCTCACTTGGAGTAAATGATGCCCTGATACAACGAAATGTATAAAAAACTATGAAACCCAATGTAGATGATTCAATAAATCACAACTATTTTTTATGAAAATCAATTCATAATAGATATTTATTTAATCTTCTGATAGTCTAAACATAGAGAAAATAATATAACCATCTCAAGGTAGTGTACTATATTATATAAACGTTCTAGAACCTAACTTCCAATGATAATACATTATTTATCATAGTTATATTAATACCATATTATATGGTAGAAATGATATTGGAACACATATTCATATCTTCTAGGCCACAAATATTGTATAATTTATTTAGTGTAACCCAAAAGCCTCTGAAAAATGTTTTATGAAAAATCATAGAACATAATTAAATGAATTAATATTCACTACCAAAAATGTCTTATACGTCTTGTAATCCATATATGTGGTGATATTTTTTATTATAATTAAAATAAAATAAATCATTAATTTTATAAAAAAATATTTACAATTAAAATATATTGGAAGCCAATAGGATGCCACTAATTGATGATGTTCAAACAATAGACTATATAATAAAATCTAGAAAATTAATTCTATAACAAACTACATTGTATCAATCCCCTGTAATAATTTTTATGGAAAAACATATATATAGGTTACATCAAGAGTTTAGAAAATATTTTAAACAACATAATATAAGACACAATATCATATCACTAGTTCCCTTTCTATTCCAAGATTATCGATTATATATACAAAAATAATAATAATGCATTAGGAATAATTGAATTTAATTGAACGTCTGAATTTAAAATGGATGGTGTAATGTCTAAAATAAAATATTAATCATTGATGTTTTTTTATTTCATTGTCAACAATGTTAAATAAAAATTATAAATTCAAAATATTGAAATAATTATAAAGATAAGAAATTCAAAAGAATGATAGAATTATTAGTTGAAGGAAAAATATTATATAAGAGGAACAAATTTAACTTGATGAATTAAATGAACTGTCTTTTATATGTATGAAACTCCAAAAATAGATATATACAAAAGAATGATGAATTTTTTTTAAACATGAATGTTATCCTCTGTAGAATAAATAAAGAAAAATAAAACATATTCTACAATATGAACTAATATATTGAATCAATATCATTGTTGTCAAAAAAAGGACCAAAAAGTTAGCTAAAAAATATAATAACATGATGATCATGTTCCACTCAAAAGAATCATGACATCAGAATCCTAAATCTGTAATCTATATTTTCTATATTATTATACATTACATGTTTCATGTATATGAAGGTTATCATGAATTCTAGATAAAACCAAATAGGGTGTATGTATATTGTTCCACGTGGGTAAAATTTTTTTGACCAATACCTATAAGTCATAATCAATTATTACAATGAAATAAATAATAGTATCATAATAAAATGGAATGAATAATCATAATATAATTAATTTTTATAACAAAATATACAAAAAAATAATTATTTTAACATTGTAGAAGTCATATATTGTGATAAATTTTTCTTTAAATAAATAATATAATAATAATAATTATATCATTTGAATAAAGACTGAGATCAAGGATATGATACATATCCACCATTGGACAAATCTCCTATCTATGTAAACTTTTATTCTCATTCACTACTACATATATTAATATATATATATATATTAAATTACATATCTAATTTCTATAGAATTTATTCTAATTTAATAGATCACTTATTTATTAATATATATGTTTTAATCTAGAATTATATGCATATATATGGCCCAGGAAAATATTTTTGGCATCTCACCAAAAAATAAAATAATAAAATATTAAAAACTAATATAAATATGTTAATAAATAATTCCACAATTTAGTTACATAAGAAAAGTAAATTCCAAAAATATATAGAAACACATTATGTAATAATATTAAGGCAACTTTTATTCTATATCACAAATGGTGTTATATAATTAGAACGCAATGGATGATATATATATATATATAGAAGAATTTCATTATTTGTAAAAAGATGTATGTAATATAGTTTGTAGTCTCATAACCTATTGATGATATAATAAAAAATAATATGGTATCGATTAAAAGAGATGACCCTGAGAACTAGTAATGGAAAAATTAAAATAGATTATATACACATAATTAAACATTCTAACTTGTAATCATTACATAAGATTGAAATATTATGTATAGAAGTCTATTAAAATGATAAGACTAATACCAGATCATTATTGAAACATATATCATGTATTTGATATAGATAATACATATGGAGATAATAAATCAACAAAATATGTTATATAATACTCTATAATTCATAAATGAAAAATAATGGATATTAATTTTGGGTTATGGTCTTTTATTTCATAAAAAAATATATTATTGAAAACAAGAATGTGTTTGAACCTCATTTCACCCAATGGTGCTATAACCCAATACATTAATGATGTTAATTGACATGATGCTCACACACCATATATTGTGTTGAACTAAATAACTATCATAATATAAATAAGATTTACCAAACCATGAGTTTTATAAAAGCTATTGTATTGAAATTAAAATCATACCAACTACCCATTGATGAAATATAAATCCCATAGAAATGGAGGTTAACATAACATGAATGCAGACAATTAATTATTCTGTTACAACATAAAATATGAAATTTCATGGGATTTAACATATTTCAAAACCATTAAGACAAGGAGGTTATGGGATTGTTTTGACTACATCAGTGATTTTAGAAATAACGAATACAATTTATTTTGACTGATAAATATCAAAAAAGTAAGACCAATATTTATGATTTATAGAGTAGAGTTATATAATTTTATAGTTTGATCAATTAAATGAACTAAAAATAGGAGCTGAAATATTTGAGGGGCTTCAAACATATATTTTGGAAAATATATTTTGAAAGCATTTCTAGTAATATTAAAATTTCAAGAAAATCAAATCTTTTCCCTCCTTAATAAATGGATTAATGAAACAAATATAGCGTTATGGTCAACCAATGTACTTAAGATGAATAAAATGCCTAATTGGACTACTTGATGTGTACCACTAGATCCATATGCCTTGTTTCACCATACTGTCTACCCAACTTCCACTTCATATACCTATAAACTAATTTTCATTCCCCACTAATCATAATAATATATTTTAATCCGTTAATTATTACATATATTTTTGAGAAAAAATATAAACTCACTAAAATTATGAGGATTATTATATGAGAAAAATATATTAATTCATATGTGGTTTATATATGGATTTAAATTATATTATTGAGATAAGTAATTTCAATACATCCAACTATCAAATAAACATATATTAATTAGGATATGGAAGTCATTTATATATTTATCCATGAAATGAAATAAATTTCTAAAATATATCCAAATTATATATTTTCACATGGCCTTAAGAATCAATTATATGAATCACATTAAACTACTATGAACAATATCCCCGACCATAACTAACAACTCATTATATTTTTTCATTTGTGGAACAATCCTTGTTTTAATTAGAATTCCATGTCATAAATGTCATAAATCATCACTCAGTCACATTAATAATTATTTTCCACCACTATTAATTTTTACAGATAGAAACTACCAAATAAGAATAAAAAATATTACAAAAATACATATAAACATTGATAACATGAATTTCAAAAATAAATTTCACGTAAAATATGTTAGACAAGAGTTATTAATAAAAAACCAAAGAAATTTCATCAAAATAACATGAAACAGTATATTTCAAATTTTAAAAATATTTTATACAATATATTTCATATTTTAATACCAATTTTATTCATATGAAATCCATGAAAAATAAAAAGAATTTATCAAAACATGTATTTTTTACCAATATATATAAATATTTAATTCCCATATCACCCTACATCATTAATAAAACACATTATTCATTATTAATTTATACTTAATTATTCTTAGCTAATAATAATTTTGTTTATTGAATCTTAATATCCAACTTATCTAAGACGAATTTTATCAATTTTTCAATAAATCACCATCATGATTTATTATCACTTTTTTTATAATAATGTAAAAAATAAAAACTATTATATATTACTAATTATTTTTAAAATCTATGACAATTTCATGTCTCCTTCCTCTTTTCCATAATAACAATTACACCATATTTTACAAGTGATTTTCCTTCTAATTTATGTTCACTATTATTTTTATTAATTTTAAATTCCTCGATACTAATAACCATTAATAGGAACCTCTTTAGACATATTAAAATTATTTTATTGTTTCCATCAACATGGAAAATGATTTATATCCAAAACAAATATCTATCATATCATGTATACCCCCTACGAAAACCAAAATTAACATAATTTATCTTTATGAATAACTCTATAATAAAAATCCTCATTACTAATTCCATCAAATAAATAAAATATATTTCCATCATAGCCTCTATTATTCCTTGTCATCATGAGAATAAATGTTTCCTACATGTCAGGTTATTTTTTTGTTAAAAATTATCCTTTTAAAACTAATAAATCAAATAAATAATCAATTAAATGTTATTACAACCAACAATGAAAACATTTATAAATTTTAGATATTCTAAAAATTTAACAAATTACATACAAGGGTAGATATTTCATCACAACTAAATAATAATACATTATATTTAATTTCATGTAAGAAACGTTTTTTATTCTTTTTAGGGATGATTCAAAAAAACATTGAGACATTAAAAATATTAAATGTAGGAGTCTTTGAATTAAATATTACACATTTTAATTAAATGAAATGATATTTAATATTATTATATATATGGAACATCATCCTTATGATCCATTATCGAGCAGAAAATGTGAATAAATATACCTCTATGAACTTAATAACATTTCTTATATTAAAAAGTTCATAAACTAATACAAAAATATCCTGTTTTATTTTAAATTATTCAAATACCCTAGTCATTATCCCTTTATATATTCACAATAGCCCATTTATATTTCACTCCCTAAAAAAACCTTCTCTAAAAATAATGATTAATATAGAACATTCTCTATTTTAGGGAAACTTTATTTTAACAAAACTATTTTACAAGAATCATTTTATATGTTGTAATACCAAAAAAAATCAACCGATAACTATTGATAACATTAAATTATAGTGACTAAAATATTGATCTCTACATTCATATGAAAAATAAAGTAATAACTTTTAGTAATTAATGTATCAATAAAATATCACCCAAATAACCACTATACCATACTGCAATTCTATCCTATAAAAATTGAAAAACACTAAACAAGTCATGACCTAACCCACAAGGACCTCCTGGATAGCAGAGGATTGGGAACACCACTACACAAAGACAACCACCATTGGATATGGGATACCGACTTTCACAATGATTGAATAAGTAAAATGGAATGTATCCTCATCATGTTCGTGTAAGAAAGAACAAATCCATCTCCATATAAAAACTGTAGGGGAATAAAAAAATTATTAATAAATTGAGATTAATAATGAATTTAATAACATCTATAAAAAATAATAGAGTGTGATATTATAATTTTAAAAGTAATGAGAATAGTAATATTCCTCATAGATAGCAATCCTACCCTTAGAATAATTGAATTAAAAATTTCTAAGAGATCCCTAGATATAAATATATTAACATGAAAAACATATATGGTGTATGACCATGATTATCACAATTATAATAAAAAAACAATTATGATGTTTCATTTTTCTATATAAAACGTGACACATGTTGGAAAATCACATGTAAGGGTGAGAAATACCTACCCAGTATGATGCCTGAAAAAATAACGATGGAGCAAAAGAGACACAAAAGAAGAATTAATATCAATCCAAGGTAAGTGGTAAATGATTCCCAATATAATATACATATATATATATCCTAGTATAATAATATAATTTGATATATAATGGGGATATCTATCTCATAGACCATCCTATATTGATGAGGCTGGCAACAACTCCTATAATTATATCTCTCATTCCTAGAAACTCATGTTTCTGGCGATGTTACCATATGTAGGAACTGATACTCTACAATATTTTACATAGCTGACAGTCAAAATATATTTTCAGTCGACACATTATCTCATTAATAAGTGGGGTTAAATTAAGTAGATAATGGACCATCTACTTTAAATTTTCGGTGGTTCCACAGAGTAGTTAATAGACCTAAAAAATAGTGTATCACGTGGGTGGGTGGGGGGGGGGGTTGGTACCAATAAGAAGATATATGAATAATACCCTATTATATTAGGAGGGCTCAACTCTATATGTAGATAAACAATGTGCTTGTAAATTACTAGGGCCTAACTAATTATATAGAGTACACATTCCCTAGTCCATTAGGGTGTTCAAATCAGTAGATAGAAGTCCCACAGCATTGTTCGCTAGGGGTTCAATAAAACTATTAACGAAACAAACCCCATGGAATCAAAGGGGATCCAATCTACTAGTATAACAATAATGAGATACCCAGACCTTGGTACAAATGGTTGGATTCCAACCATGTCCTCTATTTGAGTATTTTTCCCCATCACTACAATCTTGATGCATAACATAAAGAACAATCCCACTCGAAACATTCAACATAGTATCTTAAAAAACTAGATGAATCATTCCATCACATTCCACATGTAAAAAATATGAGTATATGATAGTGATGGGATAAATCTTAGTGCATTAGATGGTGATGTGAAAGATGTATGTTTCTAAAAAAGGAAGTACACCTAGTGTAGTGGGTCCACATGGGGTGCGGTACCACTCCACTACCAAGTTGGGTTCTCCTAAGGATATGGATTAGTTGAAATGTCCCTATATATAGTATATAGGGGGATATGGAATGTCTCGGCCACATGGGGACTATCCTTCTGCTCATTTCCATGTATTTATTTGTTGGGACACACCTACGTACTTGGTTGTGTATACGGACCACCCCAGTTACTAGCCCATGCCTATGTAAAAATAGTGTACACGATGTGTCCTTAAATATAAGATAATTTTTGTGTTCCACTGGAACATGGTTCATCCACATGAGGATAGTCACACAGTGTGTGGGACCATCCACACAGTGTGTGATCCTTATCATACATTAAACCCTAGTGGTGCAGTCGGGGGGGGGGGGGGTGTGGGGGGAGGGGGAGGGGGTTCTATTCAATGTGTGTTCAACAAACTAAACAATGTGAAGTATGTTTGTTTTCCTAAAGTAGTGTTATTAAGAAATATTCAAGATACATACCATCATTCAAGATTCCCACCATTTTACCCTATAAATCATGGGTGTTTTGACTTAGGTCATTGATTATGGACCACATATCATAGGAAATTATATCTTTTTCACCCAAGGAGGTATTTTTCATACCCCTTATGACTATTATCACATATTTTTCATTCCATATCACAGATCTACAAAAAAATATCACATAAATCCAAAAAAAATTATCAATTCTTCCGCCAAATAGCATCCCAACTATTTTTCACATATCCATCACAAATAAAAGTGTTATATCATGCGTAAACCCTTCCATGAAAGATTGTACAATTACCACAAAGGCCAACAATGATTAACATGATGAAAAATTTGATAATAGAATAATAAAAAACGATGAATGAAATCATTTTCCATGTGATCCTTACTAATGGTTTCAAAGAAGGAAATTTCATGTGAGGTCACAGAATAAATGAAATAATATAAAACAAACAATTTAATTTAATAATTGGACCATACGATGAGTGGGAATAAATAGATAAGAAAATGATAATAAACATTAAATTACGAGAGCTTTAATCAATGGAAGAAAGAAAATTTTACTAGAATTATATCAATTTTGGATTGATCATTGGTGAAAATAATGTTTTCCATTAATGAGGGTGATATTCTATGTCTGCAGCTAATTGATCCACCTAGACTCAATCAGGGGTTATTTACTAATGATTATATTTCAGTAAAGGTCATCATATATCCCCTAAATTATCATTGGTATTATATGGATTTGAATATATAATTTTAATAGTGGATTATTTATAGAGGATTTAATTTCAACACTTTAAAAAAAATTTATTTATTTAAATTCAATGGTGCCACCTACAGCTACCTCAAATCGACATATAATAAGTACCATCCCTATGTCACCACTAATTTAAACACCACACTATGATTTCATCCATGGGTTCAGATTTTTTATTTCACACTTAATTTTGTAAACATTAAATTATTTTTTAAAAAATATGTGAATGTGATATAAATTAATTTAATATTTTCATAAAATTAATTCTCATATCAGTGGGAAATAGAATCATGCTCTGTCATAGTTCTTGGTATTTGAAAATATTCATTGTTAAATTTCACCGTCATATAATGATAATATAGAGTCTCTAAATTATTTCATCCTTCGAATTTTTTTCCCTGAATAGAATCTGATAAACACTAATATGGGAACATTTAAACCAAATTTGGATCTAACTATCCCAAGACCAGTCCTGAAAGATCACATGTTATTAATTAACATGACCCAAATGAAATTTCCATCTTCATATGATCTTTTAATAAATAGTTTGTACCAATACCATGAAATACCCCAAATTTTCATGGATCTTTTTTTTCTTCATGATTAAATGAAATTTTCATTTATGTACTACAATGTACTAAGTCAATTATTACTTTCACATGGATCCAAATATGTATACAATAAATGGAAAATTGACTTTTTATTTATTACAAGCCACACCCACTTGGCATGTATTACATGTAACACTGTCTTAGTGTATGATACACACAACACATATGTTTATACGAAACATATATTTATTGATATTATTATTTAATTGAGATAACTATAACCGAACCATTAAATATGTTATTTTGAAATGTACTAATGACTTTTTAAATATTTTGTTATTTTTTATTATAAATAAATGATATTTATAATGAAATCTATCATTTTTTTAATGTCCTTATAAGATTAAAAATACCGTATTCTCAAATTATTTTCATTTATTGTCCTTTTGTGAAAAAATAATAAAAATATTTTTAACAAAATTTAGAAAATAAATTTGACAAAATAAAAATCATTTTTGAATTTATAATTTCAAAATTATCTTACGGTGCATTAATTGGATTTTTCTGAGAAAAATCATTTTTTTGACAAATTCTCAAAATTTTAGGATTTTATTTTAAAACTATTTATTCATGTAATTTATTTACAATGTTATATTAAATTTAAATTTGGAATAAAATATTAATTAGATTATATTTTATATCAATTAATCCATTTTGGTTAATTATAACCACCTTTTTATTGAAATGGTACATAAAAATAGAGCAAACTTCTAATCAATTTTTCATTAAAAAACAACATTGTCGACCAGACTACGTAAATAATTAGAAATTAGTCCCTCAAACATCTATGAGTTGATTTTGATAAAATGGAATCCATATTTTTAATAATAATATTTACGAATTTAAAATAATTTCATCAGATTTATTGACAAAAATAATTAGCAAATGTAATTAAAATAAACTACCACGAGTAAGGTAAAATTAAGATTAACTAAGGACTGAACGTTATATTTAAGAAAAAAATGACATATTAAACTATTCAATTTTTTTTCCATAGTTTTTCTATTATCCTTCCATTATTTTTTTGTTGGTTTGTTATGACTTTTCATAGGTAAAAAATCGGTACACCAAACTTATTTGAAAATATATGAAGTCTATTGTTTCTCATCACTATAAAAGGCCCCCAAATCTCAATATTATTCATAAATCTCAAAACCCCTAGGTTCTTAAATTATTTAAGCAATATAATCTTAAAAATATATCACTTACTCCTTGAATCCTCTCTTTGAAAAGAAAAATTTTCCCCCCAAGCCTTGTGAAACAAACCAAAATGAGTTAACACTTTCTCTTAAGATCTATTAATTTATTTTAATTCTCCATCCCAACACTATATTTATTGCATGATTTTATATAAAAATAATTTTATTCAATATTATAGTATGTTTTATGCAAATTTTTCAAACTACTCACCTCCATCTAATAGGAAATGAACAAACTGTTTACATGTATGGCTGAACGACCGCCTCAATAAAGAATTATTTTTCACATATCTTTTACCACCTTCATGGTTTATTTTATATTGGAAACTATATTTTTATAAGTTATATATTAAATTATTATTTATTTTATCTTTGTTTTTTCTATTTACTATCCTTATATTTATACTTTCCTTTTTGAGTAAATATGATAATTTCGTTTAAGGATGGGTGGAATACCACACACTCAAAGAGATATGATGCCTTCACAATCTTCATAAAATATATTAATGACGGGTTTAGTGAAATTATATTATATATATAATTATAATTATATATTAATGATATTATATACAAATTTTTTATTTTCATTCTTTCTTTCTATATGACAATAAAAATGGAAACTGTCTTCTTGTGTACATATGAATTACCATCACCATGAATAGTATATTCTATTTCTTAATTATATATTTTAAAAATTATTATAATAAAAATATAATGAATATATATTATATTAATTTCATTTGTTATATTCGTGATTCATGATATAATTATATGTACCAATAATGTTACAAATTGAGACTCATTCGAAGAACAACACAAATAATATCAAAAGAGAAATTGTAACATAGTATGGTTAGAAAGTGGGTAATATAATTTCATAATAAAAAAAATATATGGTAATTGATATAATAATATTTTTCTAAAAATATATTTCATAAATTTGTATTTAATATACTGGGGGTTTTAATGAGTATGATGAGAGTAAGGACACATGTTAATGAGATTTTATCACACAGATTATTTCTGAGAGATACATGCTGTGTTTTACACTCCTTCCATTTGTGTGGTGTGTATACTATCAATAATTTTATTATATGTAAATATATTTAAATTTACATATATTCACATATACATTTTATGATCTTTCTTTGATGGGTATTAGTAATAAATAGTTACCAAATCGGTTAAATAGTTTTGTCTCAATTTTCTGTTTTAAGACTCATGTTTTGTTATGAAGAAAAATTCTCATTCAAGGTGTATGTACCTCCATATTAAATGTTATAGTATTAATTTACTTTTTACTGATATATTTATGCTATATATAATTTCATTTTATTAAATGGAGAGTATGATCCCATGTTACCATGTTGTATGATCTCATGGAAAAAATCTCATCACCTGTCAAAGAATTTTATGATTATTCAGAAATTGATTAAATCTTGTGATCCATCTCTATTGAATTTTCATGAGTTTCCTTATAAAATTTTTATTCTATATAAATCCATGTATTTGAACCAATTTTTTAAGTCTTTGTTACATAATATAATGCTTTTATGTCAAATCTTCCCATCCCTCAATTTTGAAGGAAATATATTAAAATCCCATATTTTTTGATTTTTTTCAATTATTATATATAGGATACATTCATGGAAAAGTGATTTCAAAATCTTTTAAGAGTTTTCAACTATTCCCTTATATATTTTCAAATTTATTTGCATATAAAAATATTTTCAAAAAGGTTTTATATTTTAAAAACTGTTTTCAATGCAGAAAGGATATTTTTCTCATGAAATGCCTTTAAAATATATTTATCATTTTTACCGTATTAGATTAAATATTATTTTGTTACTCATGTCATTATGATGAAATTATTCTATATTTCCATTCATATTATTTTACTAAATGGATTATGTATTGATTACTTTATTTTTATGAAACTCATTACCCATTCACATGTTATATGATTTTGAAACCTACTTATTTTCATGTGTTATGTTTATGATGAAATGATAATGAAACCTATCATTGTTCACATATTTGTTTATTATTACATGTTTATAATTCCCATTTCATTTCATGGGATAAGTAATGTTTATTTATGATCTTGCGGCACAAGTATGTATAATTTCATTATGAGATGGGTGGGACATATATCAACCTCAAATGCATTGGGTAATGAGTTATATCTAATGAGATGGACTAAGATGGTCCAGGGAGAGAAAATTGACTTCTACGATGGTCATTGTTATTAACTATGACTACCACGATGATATGAAGAGTGAACTCAAGAAAAAATATGGCCATTGGAGTGATTCATGACTACCAAGATAGTATGGGACGTGATCCCATACTAATAATATAGTCATGGAAGTGATGGATTGGATACTATAGAAATCATTTTATATGATTATTTTTCTGCCACAATCCCATGTTTTATTCCAGAGTTATGCTTTCATGGCCAATGTTCATTATTTTCTTATGATACATGTCTTTTTAAATACCATGATTTATAACATGATTCATGAATGTGGTCTTTGATATGTAGGGTATGATATTCATTTTTAAGGATATTCTTTTCATACTATTTTTGTCATGATTATACATATATGTCTTCTTTGTTTACCATTATAGTTAATTTGATCACACAACTATTTAGGTTTCACACTTCTGGAAATGAAGATATGTTTTATGTTTTATGTTTCTAATAGGGGTTATAGTCATGTATAACCTAGTGGGAGAAACTTTATCAAACATGTGTATCAAGTATTATGTATCATGGATTATAAATGCACTAGTGTAGTATAGACTTTGGGCGTCTATTTGTATAATTTATTATGTATTCCATATATTTTATGTAATGTTAATTTATGAAAAGAGACAAAATTAATTGTTTATATCAGAACAATGGTCTAGTTTTCCATTAAATTCTATATTGTGAAAACCATAGTTATAACCCTATGGATATGCCTAAAGATAATTCTGAGGACAATGAAATGTATTGGAAAATGTTAACAAATTTTTTAAAGGGATAAAGTGAATAATTTCATATAAATAAATCTCTTTATAATAACACAAAGTGGATGTTGATCTGAAACATATTTACCTAAGGTTAACAAATCCAAAAAGATGATTCAGGATTGACTTAAGTTGATATGGTACACAACAATGGGTCTTGCTGCACACCTGGTTTGACACACCTGTGGGGATATGAATTAGAAATTAAAAAAAAATCTTGAACCATCACGAAGGATTTGAATATAAGTTTCTTATGAATAACCTATGATAATCCTAAGGTTTCATAGATTCGCAAATCAATCATGATTTAGAAAAATGATATGTGACTTTTCATAATTATTTGGTTCCACACTATGATAACTATTTCTTACTATATTATTTTATAATATAGTCAATAAATGGATACTGAAGGAACCGTTTTCATGGTTATTTTAATGGAAAACACAAATATTTTCTTCCAGAGAAACCAACTTCTATGGAAAATTCAATGAAAAACCTTGTTTATATCCTCACACATTATTCCATCTATATAAATCATTGTGGAATTCAAAAGATCATAATGGGGAACTAAATTTTTTGTGTTTCTTTTTTAGGCAACATCCACCTTCATTCAGAGGATTCATTGATCCACATGTTACTAAAAAGTAAATCAGTGCAACCAAAATTAAATTATTCATTCTCCTGTTAACAGAGAATGGGAAATTTATTCTGGGTATCTATCATTTTGAATGTGAAGCAGAGTAGTGATGGAATCTAATCAAGATTATGAGTCCAAAATATGATATTGAATCAATGTATTGGGAGGAGTTATTGGACATGATTTTCAATAATTACATTACACGGATTCCGAATACCAACATGGATAAATAGTTTCCTGATTTGAGAAAAATGGATAATGAATTTTTTGGAACCTATGAGGCTAATTTAATGAAACTTGGGAGGAACACTATAGGATATATCACTAAAACTAAAAATAAAATTGATAGGTTCTTCAATGGATTAAATACAAGCCTCATAAGGGTGTCCTCTATAATAGACATTTGTCGCTATGAAGATATTATATGTTGTGAAATCAAAATTGAAATGGAGGTTAGAGAGATTTATAAATATCATGGGTTTGATATGAATAGGATGATAGAGTTTAAATGAAAATTATGAAACAACTAAGATAATAATATGACATTCTTTATGCTATATGGGTGGGAAGAATAATGTGTAAAATTTTATAAAGGGGTCTAAGAAAAGTTATCAGTGTTGAAGGTAAGGCCATCTAGAATTTTATTATCTAATTGATGTGAAGAATATTTTAATAATTGTGAATGGGGAATCTATATTCTAATGGGCCTCACAGAAATCACCGCTAAATTTGTTATGAAAATATAGATTATGCTAACAAATACCCAAACCCAGTGCATCGTGTTGATGACTGACAACTGCGACTTCTTATGTTGAGGGACAAGGGGAAATCTCCTGAAATAACTATTTCATTTGAGAGGTTTGATATCTTCATGATAAAAGGTAATAATACCATCCACTCTAGTACCACTAATGTCATATTTTATTCTCAATCTACCCACTCTTTCATATCTAATGAATTATATATGGGTGTTCTGATTAAACCAAAACAATTTGATGTGGAATTCTCAGTGAAAACCCCTAATGGTATGATTAATTAATCTCAAGCTTAAGATTCATCTTGGGTTAAAGATGGTGAGAATTTGTTTCTAAAAAATCATTCCATTCTTCCATTGGTTGACTATGATTTCATAATAAGAAAGGATTGTGTTTCTCTACATAAATCCTTCTCAAATTATTTGGGGAGGGGAATAAAATTATGATATTTCAAACCCTCTTATGATCATCCAAAAATGTGATGATATATATGAACTTATTTTGGATATTACATCCATTGAATGTGTATTAATTCCCATTCAAAAGGATTGTTTATCTCAAATTATTAGGGAGAAAATGGATATTGATGATATTCTTATTGCTCAAGATTTTGTTGATGTCTTTCCTGAAGAGTTTTCTAGTCTTCAACCAATCAATGCAGTTTAGTACTAAATATAACTCATTCATGTTTCCAACTAAAATTCAATGATTCATTATAGAATGGCTCTGATTGAGTTGTATGAATTTAAGAAGCAACACCAAGAAATCCCTGATAAGAAATTCATTGGCCCATCTATGTCACCTGGAGGTGCACCGGATCATTTTATGAAATGGAATGATGGATCAAGGAAAATATTCTTTGATTAATGGGATCTGAACCATATCACAATCAAATAAAAGTATTGTATCCCTCATATTGATTAATTTTTTGTTCAAATGTGAGAAGCTCAACAGTTTTTCATGTCTGACCATTGTTCTAGATATCATCAATTGGGGGTAATGAAAATAGATATACTCACGACGACAATTTGTAAATGTTATGTTCCATATTAATATGTAGTGGTTCCTTTTGGACTTACAAATACCCATGTTATCATTATAAATTTGATGAATAATTTCATTAGATATTTCCCCAATCAGTTTGTGGTAGTCTTTATAGAGGATATTATTATCTACTAAAAAAAGATGAGCAAGATGATCACTTGAGAATTGTACTACAGAACCTATGGAAGTAGAATTTATATGAAAAAAAATTGACTGTTTTTATTTTTGGGGAAAATGAATTCATTTTTTGGTCACATAATCTCAAGTGATTGTATAGATGATGATCCATCCAATATGGAGCCTATTGAATTCTAGACAAGAATAAGCATAGTGACTAAGATCTATAAATGTTTTGGTTTAGCTATATTTTTTCAATTATTTGTGGATAAAGTCTCATGACTTTGTGAATCCACTAACAATGTTAAATTTTAGGGGAGTAATGTTCCTCTATATTGATAAAAGTGGTGAAGAAGCCCTAGAACAGAATGGAAGGTTAGTCAGTACACTTGTGCTTACATTACCTTGTAGTTGATAAGACTTTGAGTTCAGTAGAGATTCATCCAAGAAGTGATTGGGATGCGTTCTTATGCAGAATAACTCAGTTATCACTTATACCTGGTTGTAGTATAATTTTCATGAGAAAAATTACCCAACTCATGATTTTTAGTTAACAACGGTAATAATTTCATTAAATATATGGAGGCATTATCCATATGGAGAAAATTTATATATATATATATATTTATCATAAAACATTAAAATACATATTCACATGGACGGATTTAAACATTCACCATAGGAGATGGTTAGTGTTGATAAAATATTTTGACTGCTCAATACATTACCACTTTGTGAAAGAAAACAAGGTGGTCAATGCATTGAGTTGGAAGGGGCATGATAGCTTATCCATGAAGAGGATCACAAAAGATCTAGTATTTCTTGATTAAAAAATGACAGATCTAGAAATACTGATGTAAGGGTGAAAATATTATAATTCTCAAATTAATCTTCAATCCTCAATCCATGGATATATTACGGAGTCTAAGAAGGAATATAATGACCATAAAAAATTGTGAAAAATTTTCTTGTGTTTAACCAAGATGAGGATGCAAAGATATAGTTTATGAACCATGTATGTGTTCCTTCTATAAAGTATTTTAAGATGGGTAATCTAGGGGAAACTCATAGTTCATGATTCTAGATTCTACATAGAAATATGAAGATGAATATGGACATAAAGGAATAATTTTTGTGGGAACTAAATAAGAGAGATATTTTAGTGTTTATATCATAGTGTGTTGTATTTCATCAAGTTAAGGGAATAAGAATAATTAAGAAGGGGATTTTTCATCCTTTATCCATACCAAAATGAAAATGAATTACATATCTATGTATTTATCCATTTTTCTACCAAAAACCTCCATATGGTATTATGTTATATGGTTGGATGTTGATCAGCCTAGTTAGTCAAAACACTCTATCTCTATTAGGGAGGAGATATGTCCATACAATCTTTCCATGAAATACATTATGGTACTTGTAAGTATGAATGGGGTACCATATTCTAATGTATTGGATCAGGATCTTATCTTCACCCAAATGTTGTGGTAATGTATTTAGTAATAACTAGTCACAAAATTGAGTTTCATCACATTTTATCTTCCTCACACAGATGGTTAGTCTGAAATTACAATTCAATCACTAATAGATATGTTGGGTTTTTTTCAACATATTTCAAATAAGGATGGGATCAACAACATCATGATGATGATTTTTTCAAAAACAATAACTTTAATTGATGAATTCAGATGACACCATTTGAATATATTTAGGGGAATAAATTTAGTGCTCCAATGATTAGGGATCATGTGGCAGAATGAATTCAATTGGGATCTATGACTGTTGAATAAATATTC
Source organism: Viscum album (assembly GCA_963277665.1). Classification (NCBI taxonomy): domain Eukaryota; kingdom Viridiplantae; phylum Streptophyta; class Magnoliopsida; order Santalales; family Viscaceae; genus Viscum; species Viscum album. The sequence goes on along the minus strand of OY728121.1, from coordinate 193,586,916 downwards.
ATGAAGGTTAGAACCTCTTGATATCATATAAGGGCAGATTGATGTCGGAAAAAAGTTTCTACAGATAACAATTAGCATGATTTGGAATTTGATGTTGTTGGAATTGTGTTGCTATGAATCTCACCCTGGTAGAAGGTCATGAAATTATGGTTGAATGTAAAACTAATCCCTAGTATAGAAGTCAATATATGTTTAGAAAAAACTATAAACATTTGAATCACTAATAAAAAATACCCCATTTTGAATGAGTGTAGTCATTATAGAATCTATCCTCATGAAATCATTAAAAAACATGTTGTAACTTCCAAAAAATCCGACAATGAATGATATCTGTTTAACATTATATTATATCTCCCATATCATAAGATCATTAAATTTATTACAATTAGTTAATATACCATGTTATAAGAATTTGTTTTCCATTAAAATCACTTCTAAAATCTTGAAAATATGTTTTGAAATATTTTCTTATAATTTGAGATATCTCAAAATATCCTATACTGATCTTTACCATCGATAATGAACCTTTTGCTGTGAAATATATAATAACCACCACCCTTAACCTCCATTCAATGAATTTTTATGAGATAATATTAGTCATTTAAGATACATTCATATATCAGTGGAATATTCAATAATTAAATGAAAATTTTTCATAATGGGAGATAAAATTCAAAAAATTGTGGTCGTATTTTCTAAGACATTTAGATTAATCACCATGATACATTCTTCCATCTTTATTTTGTTCAACATTTGTGAAATTCTTAAAGAACAATGATCACTAAATAAACATTTGTTTCTCATCAAAAACAATTGTGGAATTCTTGATCCCTTTATTAATTTACAATGGATCTAGTCAATTTCATTTATTTATTAAATATTTCTTGCATTGGTTCTGTTAATAGACATGATACAATTTATTTTTGGTGAATCACATTCTTTCCTCTAATTATTATTTTGTCCAAAATACAATTTATTTTTGGAAATAATGTTTTGAATTAGGAATCCAAGATTCATTAGATAATTCTCCTTAGGAATATGATGTGATCAGTACTTTATTTTTTTGCAGAACATTTATTCATTCATCAAAAATCATTTTGTACAATGTTCATTACAAAATTGGTCTCTCGAATAAAATTATTTTATAATAATTTTTATTTTTTGAATTATTTTTTTAACCATTACACATTATTATTTCATGTGGGTACATGTATTCCATGAAACCCATAGATATTTTATTGTTCTAGGTGTATAGCTATATTTTACCCATTTTTTATGATTTCCACCTGAAATGTGTTTTTCAACTTTATCTCAAATATATGTTATAATTTTTTTATGTTTTCTATAAAGAGTTTTATGTTTTATGATGCCTTGGAGATTAAAATTATTATTGATAAATGTTGGAAAATTTTGTGATGTTTATCCATTATAGAGGGAGTTTGAACAGATTTCAATGATAATGGAGATGGACATAATCATAGGAAAGGGGCATGATTTCCATCAATCATTTCTTGGGTATGTAGTGTTGTGACATATCAACCAATTTTCATAAACATATGGAATTATGGGGTGTAATGGCCTAGAGTATTGAACCATTATATAGATTGGATATGACGATTTGTGGCCCTAACCAAATTTAAAGCCTTATTATAATTGGGAGATTTTTTATCCATTTGGGTTGTTTCTTACCATCAATGATGTCCAAATTGTATCCTTATTGAATGTATCTGAAGTAGGTATGTTAGAGGGTCTCTAGAGACACGGTTATCAAGTGATCTGTTATTATATTGCTTTTTTATTTCCTGTAAACTTATTATTGTCATGGAATAAACTCATTATACATATACACACATGATAAGGATTAATTAGTGGCATCCTAATGGGTTTCATTACACACACATTTTATAGTGATTTCATTGTTTTTTAGAATTAATGTATATAGATCAAGAAAAGGGGAAGGCGTATGTGGTATATTGTTGGGACATGGAGCATGCAATTGGGAATAGTTCCCGATCATATTAATAATTATTTTTTAGGTATTGATTATTTATTAAGTGGATAAAAATTACCTTGGATTGAATTTCCACAAAGGGATATCATTTGTTTACTATTTATATTACATGTGTTACCCATGTCATTACGTTTTGATTATTTTCTTCTGTATGTTACTCCAATTATTATTTTATATATTATTTTTTGGTTTAAGGGTATTATATTTATGGTATAGTCTCCCAAAATATTAAATATATACACTTACATATTTCTAGTAGCCTCTTGAGTATGGAGAGACAATGATGAGGTCACTAGGATCTCAGATATCGGCCAGAGGTTTGTTTTTTGTAATTCGAAATATTATTAACAATGTAATAAAATATCCATTGTCACTAAGTTTAAATTTTCATGGTTTTTTTTATTTCATTAAAAAGGGAAGGTGGAAAATAATGTTCCATGATGTGTATTTTAGTTTTCATAAATGAAATATTTAATGGAAATAAAATTTAATATGATATATTATTGTTTCTGGAAATGATGTGTTTAAATTAATATTTATAGACTTATTATTTTTATATTTTATATTCTGATGATTAATTTTCTATTACCATATATACGTTCACTCATGAATGTATTTTTGTTATTATTTAATACTTATTCACACAATTTTATATTATTTAATGAAACTATTCTTGTAGTTTATAATTTCTACAACTTTTAAATATATCAAAAATTGTAGTATTTCCTTAATGTTTTGTGCATAAATACATAGGATTTAATTCACCAAGATTATATCTGGTAATTTTCATACATGATGTAATGGAATATGAATATTACATGAAATTACCTACTTACATGGGAAATAATTTTTCATGATGAATTTTATGTAAATTTAATTATATTAAATTTAAAATAACATGGTTTCGACACATGTACCAAATCATTGGTTACAATAGTAAATGGTTATAATATGTAACAATATCTCATAAAAATTAACGGATTAGTTTGATATAATATATTTTTTTGGTTGTTGATTAATTATATATAATGAATCAATGAAATGTTAATATTGTGTTATAGTGGTTGTGAAGGGTTGTGTGTTTTTTCAGCTGAAGTTGCCTTTATGATCATGAAGTTATTGGATGTTAGGTGAATTGTTTTATTATAGTTAACTACATGATTATTTATGTTCCTATAATTATATGAAATATAATAATCTTGATATTGTGAATTCATTAATATCGTCTGATTGTAGTAATTTTGGTAGACATTATCTGTTAATTAAATTCCTATTTGTAACCCAAAAATCATAATGTTTTATTTTTATTAAAATAATAATAATATAATGTGATATAAATATTTTAATTGTGTTTTTATGATTACAGGATTAATATTTTTGTATTAACCTAGAAATATAAATTTACTTTAACATATAATTTCCTTAAAATTATTATTTTTACAATTTAATTAAGAAAGTTGATGTAATTTTAGTAGCAGATTTGTGATTATATAAGGATTTAGTTATTTCTTATCTTCATTTATAACATTATAGAACATATTATTGATTAGACCTTAACATTGATATGTTTATTTAATTTATTTCTATACTATAACATTTATTTTTATTTTATGTATAATTATTACGAAGTATTATCATACTAAGAACTCATTTCTTCTCTTTCCTCTATTTTTGTTCTTCTATTATTTAGTGAGATATTTCTATTGATATTTGGGTAAACATTACTTCATGATGTTATAGTGGATTATAAATTCCTTCTTGTAATTTTCTATATGTTCATTATTTATTCTCATGTAGTGATGATTTTGAAATGTAATAGTTTTATTTTGATGATATTAAGTGAAGTTTATTTTTTTCTACAGTTTCCCTCATTTTAATCAACAATGATAATGTCTCAAATTAGTGTGATAAATGAAACCACTTCTAGTATGTAATTATTATCCTATTAGAGGTGGTATATAGGTTCTATTGATATTTCCCTGGCCAATATGACTGGGGTTCAAATATTGGTAACATGTTCCCAAAAAATGAATGTATTTGTAAATTCAAAAAGCTTATGATACATATTTTCTAAAATATTTAAGATAACCAACTTGATATCGAACTAAAAATGACTATATAGACTTAAGAAATTATTCTTTAGAATTTCCTCTGGTCTCACATGGAGTTAGTGATGCCCTAATAATAATAAATGTATAGAAAACAATAAAACCAAATGTAGATGATTCACTAAATCACAATTATTTTGTAATGAAAATCATTTCATAAAAGATATCTATTTAAAATTCATATAGTCTAATCACAGAGAAAATAATCTAACCATCTCATGGTTGGGTACTAGTTTAGATAAACGTTCTAGACCCTTACTTCTAATGATAATACATTATTTCTCTCAGTTATATTAATACTATATAATATGGTTGAAATGATATTGGAACACTTATTCATAAATTCTTGGCCAAAAATATAGTATAATTTATTTATTGTAACCCAAGAAAACTTTGATAAATATTTTATGATAAATCCTATAACATTAGTCAATGAAATAATATTCACTACCATAACTATCTTAGACATATTGTAATCCATGTAAGTGGTGATATTTTTAATTGCATTCAAATATAATATATCATTAATTTTATAAAACAACTATTTAAAATTAATATATATTGGAAGCGAGTAGGATGCCACTAATTAATGAGGTTCAAATAACAAACTATATAATAAATGAAAGAAACATCATTATATAACAAACTATAATGTATGAATCCCCTAAAATAATTCTGTTGGAAATACATATAAATTGGTTACATCAAGAGTTTAGAAGATATTTTTTCCTATATAATATAAACCACAATCTCCTATGACATTTTCCCTTTCTATTCCATGATTATCGATCATAGATACAAAAATAATAATTATTAATTGGGAATAAATGTATTTAATTGAACTTCTAAATTTCTAATGGCGGCTTTAATGTCTAAAAAAATATTAATCATTGATGTTATTTTATTTCATTTTCAACAATGTTAAAAGAACAATTTAAATTCAAAATATTGAAATAATTATAAAGATATGAAATACAAAGGAATGATAGAACTATTAGCTGAAGTAAAAATAGTTTATAAGAGGAACACATTTTACTAGAAAAATTACATGTACTATCGTTTATATGTACCAAACTCAAAAAATAGATATATACAAAAGCATGATGGAATGGTTTTTTAAAACATGAATGTTATCCTATCAAAAATAACTAAAGAAAAATAAACCATATTCCACAATATAAACTAATATGTGGCATCAATATCATTGTTGTCAAAAAAGGGACCAAAAAGTAAGCTAACAAAATATAACAACACGATGATCATGTTCCACTCAAAAGCATCATGACATCAGAATCCTAAATCTGGAATCTAAATATTCTATATTAGTATACATTACATGTTTCTTATATATGAAGGTTATCATGAATTATAGATAAAAACCAATAGGGTGTATGTATATTCTTCCACGTGTGTAATAAATTTTTCACCAATACCTATAAGTCATAATCAATTATTACAATGAAATAAATAATAGTACCATAATAAAATGGAATGATTTATCATAATGTAATAAATTTTTATCACAAAATATACAAAAATAATAATTATTTTAACAAAGTAAAAGTCATATATTGTGATACATTTTTTTCTAATAAATAATATAAAAATAATCAATATATCATTTGAATAAAGATGGAGATAAATGAATTGATACATATCAACATTTGGAAAAATCTCCTCTATTTGTACAATTATATTCTCATTCACTACTAGATATCATAATAAATATATATAATAATACATATTCAATTTCAATAGAACTTATTCTAATTTAATATATCACATATGTTTGTATATATATGTTTTAATCTATAATTGTATGCATATATATGACTCACTAAATGTTTTGTGCCTCTCACCACAAAATAAAATAATAAAATAATAAAAAAATATATGAATATGTTAATAAATTAAGCCATAATTTACTTCCGTCTAACATGAAAATTCCAATTATATATACAAACACAATATGTAATAATATCAAGGTTACTTTTATTCTATATCACAAATGTTGTTATTTAATTAGAACGCAATGGATGATATATATAGAGGACAATTTCTATATTTGTAAAAATATGTATGTAATATAGTTTGTAGTCTCATATCCTATTGATGATATAATAGAAAATAGTCGGGTATCTAATAAAAAAGATGACCTTGAAAACCAGTAATGGAACCATTAAAATAGATTATGTAACCATAATTTATCATTGAAACATGTAATCAATACATAAGATCTAAATACAATTTATTGAAATATATTCGAATGATAAGACTAAAACTAGAAAATTATTGAAGCATATATCAGGGATTTGATATGACTAACAGATATGGAGATAATAAAACAATTAAATATATTATATATTACTCCAAAATTGATGAAGACAAAATAATGGATATTCATTTTGGGTTATGGTATTTTTTTCAAAAAAAATATATAATTGAAAACAGAAACGTGTTAAAAACTCATTGCACCCAATGGTGCTATAACATAATACATTAATGATGTGAATTGACATGATGATCACATACCATATACTGTGTTGAACTAAATAACTACTATAATGTAACTAAGATTTACCAAACCATGAATTTTATAAAAGCTATTATATTGAAAGTAAAATTATACTAGATACCCATTGTTGAAATATAAATCCCATGGAAATGGAGGTTACCATAACATTAATATAGTCAGTTAATTATTATATAACAACATAGAATATTAAATTTCATGGGATTTTACATATTTCAAAACCATTAAGACAAGAAGATTATGGAATTTTTGTGAATACTTCTGTGATATCAGAAATAAGGACTAAAATTTATTCTGACTAATAAATATCCAATAATTTAGACCAGAATGTATAATTTATAGAGTATAGTTAAATTATTTTTATTTTGATCAATTAAATGAAATAAAAATAGGAGCCAGAATATTTAAGGGACTACAAAAATATTTTTTGGAATATATATTTTAAAACGATTTATAGTAATTTTATAATTTCAGGAAAATCTAATATTTTCGCTCCTTATGAAAAGGATTAATGAAATAAATTTAGCATTAGGGTCCACTTGTGTAATTAACATGAATAAAATACCCAATTGGACTACATGATGTTTACCACCAGATCCATATACCCTGTTTCACCATACCGTCTACCCAACTTCAACTTCATATACCTCTAAACTAATTTTCATTCACCACTAATCATCATAATCATTATCAATCCATAAATTTTTACATTTATTGTTGAGAAACAAATATAAACTCAAAAAAATGATGAGTCTTATTATATTACAAAAATATATTAATACATATGTGGTTTCTATTGGGATTTAAATTATATTAATGTGACATAAATAAGTTTAACCCTTCAAACTATCAAATCATCATATATTTTTTAGGATATGGAAGTCATTTATATATTTATCCATGAAATGAAATAAGTTTCTAAAATATATCAAAATTCTATATTTTCAAATGGACTTGAGAATCATTGATATGAATCACATTCAACTACCGTGTACAACATCATCCACCATAACTATCTCCTCATAACATTTTCCCATTTTTTGGAATAATCCTTGTTTTAATTACAATTCCACGTCCTAGAAGTCCTAAATCATCCCTCAGTCAAATTAATAATTATTTTCCACCAATATTAATTTTTACAGACAGAAAATACATTATAGGAATAAAAAAATATTACAAAATAATATATAAACATTTAAAAACCATAATTTCAATAATAAATTTCACGTAAAATATGTAACACTACAATTATTAATAAAAAACACAATCAATGTCATCAAAATAACAGGTAAAAATATTTTCAAATTTTACTAATATTGTATACAATATATTACATATTTTAACACCAATGTTATTCATATGAAATTAATTATAAATAATACTAATTTATCAAAATATGTATTGTTTACCAATATATATAAATATTTAATTCCCATATCACTCTAAATCATTAATAAAACATATTATTCATTATTCATTTATACTCAATTATTATTATCTAATAATAATTCCATTTATTGAATATTAATATCCAACTTATGTAAGTCTATTTTTTCAATTTTTCATGAAATCACCATCTTGATTTATTATCAAATTTTTACAATAATGTAAAAACTAAAATACATTATATAATACTAATAAATTATAAACTCTATGAAAATTTCATGTCTCCTTCCTCACTTCCATGATGATAATTACACCATATTCTACTAGTGATTTTCCTTCTTATTTATGTTCTCTATTATTTTTATTAATTTTCAATACCTTGGAACTAATAACCATTACTAGGAACCTATTTAGATATATTAAAATGATATGATAGTTTCCATAATTTTGGACAATTACTTATATCCAAAAAATATATCTAACATATCATGTTTACAACCTTATAAAAACAAAATTATCATAATTTATCATTATTATTATCTCTATCATAAAATTGATCATTACTAATCCCATCAAATATATACAATATATTTCCATAATTTCCCCTATATTTCCAAGTCATAATGAGAATAACTATTTCCTTCATGTCAGGTTATTTATTATATAGAAAATATCTATTTCAAACTAATCAATCAAACAAATAATCAATTAAATGTTATTGCAACCAATAATGAAAGCATTTATAAATTTTAGATGTTTTGAAAAAATTATCAAATTACCATACAAGGGAAGATATTTCATCACAACTAAATCACAATACATTATATTTAATTTCATTTAAGAAAAAAAAATTTAATCATTTTTTGGGGTGATTCATAAAAACATTGAAACATGAAAAATTTTAAAAGTAGGAGTATGTGAAATTAAATAATAAATACTTATATTACATTAAATCCTATTAAAAACTATCCAATATGTGGACCTTCATACTTATGATTTATAATTGAGCATATCATGTCAATAAATATACCTCTATGATCTTAATAACATTTCTTATATTAAAAACTTCATAAATTAATAAAAAAGTATTATGTTATATTTTAAATTATTCCAATCCCCTTATAAATATCCATTTATATATTCACAATATCGCATTTATATTTCACTCCCCACTAAATCATTCTCTATAAATAATGATTAATATACCATATTCTCTATTTTAGTGAAATGTTATTCTGACAAAACTATTTAACAATAATCTTATTATATATTGTAATACCATAAAAAATAAATTGATAACTAATGATAACATCAAATTGTAGAGAATAAAAATATTATCATCACATTCATATGAAAATAATGTAATAGTTCATAGTCATTAATGTATCAATAAAATATCACCCAAATTACCACTATACCAAACTATAGTTTTAACATGTGACAATTAAAAAAATTCAACTAGTAATGACCTAACTCACTGGGGCCTTCTAGATTGTTTTTGGAACACAACTACACAAAGGAAACCACCATTGGCCATGGGATAAAGAATTGTAAAATGATGGAATAAGTAAAATGGAATGTATATTCATCATGTTCATGTACGAACGAATAAAACCATCTCCATATAAAAGTGTAGGGGAATAAAAAATTTAATGATAAATAAAGATTAATAACGTAATTAATATCCTCTATAAAATATAATAGAGTGTGATATATTAATTTCAAAATGAAAGTGAACAATAATCTTCCTCATAGAAATTAAATCCTAACATGACAATAATTGGAAAAGAAATACATGAGAGATCCCCGGATATAAATATATGAACATGAAAAACATATTTGGTGTATGAACATGATTATCAAAAATCTAATTTGAAAAAATGTTGATACTTCCATTTTCTATATAAAATGTGACAAATTTTGGAAAATCCCTTGTAGGGGTGAGAAAGACATACCCAATATGATTCCTGCAAAATAATAATGGAGAAAAATAAGACACAAAAGAAGAACTAATATTACCCCATGTTAAGTGGTAAATGATTCCCAATATCATATATATATATATATATATATTCTCATATAATAAACTAATTTGATAGATAATGGGGATCTCTGTCTCATTGACCATAATATATCGATGACTCTACCAACAACTCCTATAATTGTGTCTCTCTTGTCGAGCAACTCATGTTTATGAGGATGTTACCATATGAAGGAAACAATGGTCTCCATTATTTTACATAGTTGATAGTAAAAATATTTTATTCATTGAGTCATTATATCATGAATATGGGGGGTAAATATAAGTAGATAATTTACCATCAACGTTATTTTTTGCGGGGTTTCCACTAAGAATTTAACAGACCTAAAAATAGTGAGTCAGGTGGGTGGGTGGGGGGAGGTGGGTACCAATAAGATGATAAATGAATAATATCATATATTATTAGGGGGATCAACTCAATAGGTAGATAAACCATGTATTAGTTAATTACTGGGGCATAACACGGTATATATAATACACATTCCCTAGTGCATTAGGGTGTTCAAATCAGTAGATAGAATACCCACACCATAGTTCTCTATGGGTGTCAATCAAAATATTAAGGATCCATACCACATGGAATCATAGTGTATCCAATCTACTAGTATAATGAGAATGAGATACCCACTCCATGGTACAAAAAGGGGGATACCAACCATGTACTATATTTGAGTATTATGCCCCATGACTACAATCTTGAGGCATAACATAAAGAACAGTCTCACTCTAATCATTCAACATAGTATCTTGAAAAAAAAGTTGAAGAATACCATCACATTCCACATGAAAAAATTCTTAGTATAAGGCAATCATGGGATAAATCTCACTGCATTTTATGTTCATATGAATGATTAATTTTTCTGAAAAGTTATTACACATAGTGTATGGGGTCCATTTGGTGTGTGGTACCACTCCACTACCATGTTGTGTTCTCTTATCAACATGGATTAGTGTAAATTCCCCCATATATAGTATATATGGGTATATGGAATATCACAGCCACTAGGGGACTATCCTTCTTCTCATTTCCATGTATTTATTTGTTGGTACACACATACATAATTGGATGTTTATACAGACCTCCCCAGTTTTTAGCACTTGCCTATGTAAAAATAGTGTACACGATGTGTCCTCCAATATAAGAACAATTTTGTGTTCCACTAGAACATGGATCATCCACTTGAACATGGCCACAAAGTGTGTGGGAACATCCAGACAGTATGTGATCCTTATCATACATTAAACCGTAGTGTTACAGTAGGTGGAGTTATGCAATGTCTGTTCAAAAAACAAAACAATGTCAAGTATGTTTTTTTTTGTATAAAGTAGTGTTATTATGAAATATTCTTGATCCAGAACTTAATTCGAGATTCCCACCATTTTACCACATAAAACATGGGTGTTTTGCCTCATGTCGTTGAATATCGACCTCATATCATAGGAAATTATATATTGTTCACCAAATGATGTCTTAATCATATCCCTTATGACTCTTATCACATATTTTTATTCCATATCCTAGATATACAAAACAAACATCACATTAATCCCACAAAAAAAATCAATTCATCCATAAAATATCATCCAAATTATTTTTCACACATCCATCACAAATATAAGGGTTAAATCAATCTTAAACCCTTCCATGCAAGATTGTACCATGACCCCAGATTCCAACACGGATGAACATGATTAAAAACTGGATTATATAATAATAAAAAAATAGGATTGAAATAATTTTCCAATTGTTCCTTACTAATTGTATCAAAGAAGGAAATTTCGTGTGAGATCATGGAATAAATGAGATAATTTAAAAACAATTTAATTTAATAATCGGTCCATGCGATGGGTGGGAATAAATAGGTCCAAAAATGATAATTATAATTTTATTGAAGAGACATTTAATAAATGGAAGAATGAAAAATTTACTTGATTTACATCGATAATGGATTGATCATTGATGACAAATATGTTTTCTCTTAATGAGGTTGATATTCTATGTATGTTGCATATTAATCCACCTAGATTCTATCATGGATCATTATCTAATGTCTATATATCAATGATTTTCATCCGATATACTATAAATTATCATTGGTATTAAATGGATTTCAATATATAATTTAAATAACAGAATATTTGTGGAGGATTTAATTTTATCATTTAATAATAAAATAAAATAATTTATTTATTTATATATATTGAATGGTTCTACCTACGAATACCTCAACCAGACCTCTAGTAATGACCATCCTTATATCACCGTTTTTTTAAACAGCACCCTATGATTTCAACAATGGATTCATATTTTTTATTTGACACTTAATTCTGTATACATTAAATTATTTTTTAAAAACAATGTGCATGTGATATAAATATATTTAATATTTTCATAAAATTAATTATCGTATCAGTTGGACACAGAATCATGCTCTGTCTTAGTTCTTGGTATCTGTAAATATTCATTGTTATATTTCACATTCATATAATGATAATATAGAGTCTGTAAATTATTTCATCCTTCAAAACATTTTTCCCTGAAAAAAATATGATAAACAATAATATTGGAACATTTAAACAAAATCTAGATCTAATGATCCCATGACCACTACAGCAAGATTCCATGTTGTCAATTAACATGACCTAAATGAAATTTCCATCTTTATAATAACATTTAATAAATTTTGTTATCAATACCATGAAATACCCCATTTTTTCGTGGACCTTTTTTTCTTAGTGATTAAATTAACATTTCATATATGTATTACAATGCAGTAAGTCAAAAATTCCATTCACATGGCTCCTAATTTACATACAATACATGGAAAATTGACTTTGTATTCATTACACGCATCACCAACAAGGTATGTATTACATGTAACACTATCTTAGTGTATGTTACACACAACATGTTTACACGAAACATATATTTATTAATGTGATTATTGAAATGAGATAACTATAACCCAACCATTAAATATGTTATTTTGAAAAGTACTAATAACTTTTAAAAAACAGTATTTTTTAATTATAAATAAATGATATTGATAATGAAATATATAATTTTTTTAATGTCCTTACATGTTTAAAAATATCATCTTCTCATATTATTTTCAATTACCTTTATTTTGTGATAAAATATTAAAATTAATTTTAAGAAACATTTGATAATAAATTTGATAAAATAAAAATAATTTCTGAATTTATAATTTCTAAATTAGCTTACGGTGACATCTTTGTATTTTTATGAGAAAAATCGTTTTTGGACAAATAATCAAAATTACATGATTTTATTTCCAAACTATTTTTTCATCTAGTTTATTTACAAGGTTATATTATATTTCAATTTGGATTAAAAGATTTAATATATTATAGTTTATATCCATTTATTCATTATGGTTAATTATAACCATCTTTTCATTCAAATGGGGCATAAAAACATTGAAAACATCTAATCGATTTTTCATTAAAACCAACATTGTAGACCAGACTATGTAAATAATTATAAATTAATCCACGAAACATCTATGATTTGAGTTTGATAACATGGAATCAATATTTTTAATCATAATATTTATTAAATATCTTATAATTTCAACCCATTTCTTGACCAAAAAAATAGCAAATGTAATTAAAGTAAATTACTACAAATAATGTAAAACTAATATTTACTAAGGACTGAATGTTATATTTAAGAAAAAAACGACTTAAAAACCTATCCAACTCAAATTTTCTGGAAACCATTTTAATATTATCCTTGCATTATTTTTTTGGTTGTTTGTTATGACTTTTCCAAGGTAAAAACATGGGTACATCAAACTTATTTAAAAATAATAATAAGTGTGTTGTTACCCTTTGCTACAAAAGACCAAAAAATATCCATGTTTCTAAAAAATATCAAAACACATAGGATATTCAATTATTTAACCAATACACTCTTAAAATATTTCACTTACTCCTTGAATACTCTCTTTGAAAAAAAATCTTCCCCTAAAGCCTTGTGAAACAAACCAAAAGGTGTTACCTGATTAAAAGGTAACACGTTCTCTCAATATCCATTAATTTATTTCAATTATCCATCCCACCACTATATTTATTTCCTGATTTGATAAAAAAAGAAATTTATTCAACATAACAGTATCATTTATGCAAATTTTTCAACTTACTCACCTCGATCTAATAGGCAATGAACAAATTGTTTACATGTACGGGTGAACTGCCACCTCACTAAAGCATGATTGTTCATATATCCATTACCACACACATGGTATATATTTTGATTGAATCTATATTTATATAAGTTATATATAACATTATTATTTCTTTTACCTTCATTTTTTCTATTTACTACCCATATGTTTATACTTTCCTTTTTGTGTAAATATGATAATTTCGTTTGAGGATGGGTGGAATACCACACATTCAAAGCGATATGCTTCTTTCAGACACTAAATATAATATATTAAGGATGGGTTTAGTGAAATTATATTATATATATATAATTAGAAATATATATTAATGATTTTATATCAAATATTTTATTTTCATTCATTATTTCTGTAAGACAATAAAAATGGAAACAATCTTCTTACGTACATATGGATTACTGTTTCCATGAATGTTTTATTTCATTTCTAAATTATAATTTGAAAAAATTATTATAATAATAATAAAAGTAATATATATAATATTTATATCATTTTTTACCTTTGGGATTCATGATATAATTATAAGTACCAATAATGTTACAAATTAAGACACACTAGAAGAACAACACATATAATATATAAAGAGAAACTGTAACATAATTTGGATATAAAGTGGGTAATATTATGATCAATAATACAATATAATGTATTTGAAATAATAATATGGTTCTAAAAAATATTTATCATAAATTTATATTTATTATACTGGTGGTTTTAATGAGTACAATGAGAGTAAAGATACATGGTATGGGGATTTCATCTCACAATTTTTTCTGTGAGATATAATCTATGTTTTACACTCTTTACATTTTTTGGTGTATGTACTATAAATAATTTTATTATATGTAAATATTCTTAAAATTATGTATATTCACATATACATTTTATGATCTTTCAATCTTGGGTATTAGTATTAAATAGTTACCGAATCAGTTATAATTTTTTGTATCAATTTTCCGTTTTAAGAGTCATTTTTTGTTATTAAGAAAAATTATCTTTAGAGGTGTTTGTACATCAATATTAAATTTAATAATATGAATTTACTTTTTCTAATGATATATTTATGCTATATTTAATTTCATTTTCTTAAATGGATTGTATGATCCCATGTTACCATGTTGTAAGATCTTATTGAAAAAATTTCATCGCCTTTCAGGATGTTTTTGGTTATTAATAAATTGATTAAATCATGTGTTCCATCTCTCTAGAATTTTCATGAGTTTCCTTATACACTTTTTATTCAATATAATCCATGTATTTCTACCAAATTTTTATGTCTTTGGTACATAAATTCATGTTTTTATGTAAAATGTAAAGACGCGTAAACTTCAAGGGAAATTTTTTTCTTGATTTTCATTGGGATTTTACAAAAACGCAGTTTCTGACGGCACCTGATTCTGAGACTCGGTGTGCCCGGAATCATTTTCCGAAGTTCAGCTCGGGTACCTTCAGTGAACGAACGAGCGGGTTTTCCTAACTTTTGAACTGGTCCTCAGAATCAAAATCTGAGGGCACCAATGAAACCGATGCACCGGTAATTACATAAGAACACCTTTTCCAGAGTTGTGTTTCCTTGGATGAGGTTATTAATTAAATGGGTTAACTAAAGAATAAAATAAAATATTGTGCTACAAATTTTATTTTTCTTCTAGGTAGATTAAACCTATGCTTGGTGGTTTTAATGGGACCCACTAATATCCTAACTCCACTAGGTATGATATTAGTGAGGTGGGGGCCACATGAGCCCCACCCCCATTATTTCTTTTTTACCTCCCGCGTGCATTTAATTTGATAACTCACCCGCACCCCCCTCTTAAATGCCACGTCAACTCTCACGTTTAGTTGGATTATTAAACGCCACATTAATTGGTCAACGCACATTAATTAAATCATGTTTTAATTTTGAGTTTCAAATATGGGATGAAATGAGTAATAAAATAAGGCAACGCCTTATTTTATTAATGTTGTTTCGTTGTGCGACAAGGATTGGAGAGGAATTGCTCAAGCCATGGAATCCTCATCTTGCTCCATGAAGAACACGAAGAACACACCGTCATCGACAAAGAACGCCGACTTCCAATGAAGGACGATGATTAACGCTGAATCCTCGGATATCGACGACACGACGCCGTGTATTGTGACGTCGATGATCCTCTTCTCCATGACGCCGTGTATTGTGACACCGACGATCCCCCTTCCGCGACGTCCCTTTCCCACAACAATCCCCATTCGATGACTTCATCGATGTAGGGGGTTGGGTTTAATTTAATTTATGTGGATTATATCCTTGAAATATGATTTAATTATTGAAATTTGTTTGAACCACTAACATGGTGGGTGCAGAACAACGAACAAGTCTGAACCCACTAATTCTCTGTTCTTGATTCGCGGAACGTTGGGCGACGATGAAACGTGACTGTTGAGTGATTGGAGATTGTCGCAGTAATCTACGGGTCCCGAGACGACCCCAGGCGCAGATGAGAGAAATAATGGACCATAGAAGCGGCTTCTGTGGCCCGCCGTTTTCACCGGTCGTACGGGTCGCCTGCGCAGGCGTCCGGAGGCGGCGACGTTCCGGCACTCCGCCAGGAGGGACCACTGTGGCTGAAGTCATGGTGGCAGGCGACCGGGAACCCGCAGTCGCGTGGGACCCGGGGAGACGCAGCGCCCAGTGTCATGTCTGCTGAAAAAGGAGTGGCCCCCACATGGGGGCCACAGTTCCAATCAAGGGGGGCTACCCCCACTTTCCACTTTGCTCGGCCAGCACCGAGCTGGCCGATTGGGGCGTACCCGCGCCAGGCCAACCGGCAGCCCAGGCCGGGCCGCGCCGGCGGGACTGGGCGACGCCCACTGGGTTAGGCCGCGCCCTAAGTGGCCAATGCCAGAACCGGTTCAGGTCACCCCAGTTCGGGCCGACCCAGGGGGACTCGGGCCGGGTCGGTCCGGGCCCCAAACCCCCTAAAACCGGATAGGTTCGTTCTTTTGACCATATAGTGTGCTACAGACCTCCGATCGACAAAAATTCAGTTGAGTGGAGATCCTTGGAATGAGACGGTCGTTTCGGTATATTACACTCAAGGTTTCAAAGAACTTTGGGTATAGCCGGGTTGGTTTGAACACGAAACAAGTCGGGCCCTCGGAGCGGAAATGCTATTACTTGAGCTTCAAACGTCCGATTGACGTGCCGTCGACTTTGTTGGATTCCATAAAGTGAGAAAGACCTTTTGTCTCACTCCTCATTTGGTTTGTATGTAGTTGGTATGCGTTCGGGTTGGTTTTGACTTAAAAACCAACCGGTCCCCTGAAACGAAAAAGCCAATAACTCTCAGACCGGGCGTCCAATTGATGCGCCGTCTGTCACGTTGAGTTCCTCTTGTCAAGAAGGAACCATGGAATACATAAACTCCGGAAAACATGTCAGTTTACATAGTGAAACACCTTGGCTCTTGGAGAGGACCCTCCCGGAATCGAGCTTGCTTTGTGCTGGAACCCATGAACTGGCTGCGACTGCGATGAAGACTGCACTGAAATCCTACATGGGTTCGGTACCGATAAATACCGTACTAAAATCCTCTGTGGGTTCGACGGTGATGAAGACTGCATTGAAATCCTAAGTGGGTTCGGCAGCGATGAAGACTGCACTAAAATACTACGTGGGTTCCGCAGTGATGAAGACCGTACTGAAATTCTCTTTGGGTTGGATGGCGATGAAGACTGCACTAAAATCCTATGTGGGTTCGGCAGCGATGAAGACCATACTGAAATCCTCCATGGGTTCGATGGAGATTAATATTGTTCTTGTATCCTACGTGGGTCTTGAAGTGTTTGACTCTGTTCTTGCTATCCTACGTGGGTCTGGTAGAGTTGCTGGTATGTATCCTATGTGGGTCCAACAGCTTAGCCGGTTTAGTATCCAATGTGGGTCCCATCTTAGATGAATCAGTGGCTATATCTGATCATCTCTATCACCTTACGAAGATGTATACCTATGTGAGATGAGTCTTGACATTCTATCAATATCTTCGATTTGATTGAATCGCTTTCCTATATGGATTGGGTTGTGTCATCATGTGTGGTTTGGGTTGTACTATCATGTGTGGACGTGATCGAACTTGGGCTCGGGTGTTGGAGCCGAACTGTAATTGATGACTTAGGTATATGTATGGGCATATACCTATGTAGTGTTGGATGTTATTTCGTGATTGTATCTTTCCTTTATGGATTATCCTTTGTGGATTCTGGGAGACCATCAGGGGTCTCGGTGTCCCTACTGAGTAGCGTATACTCACCCCTGCACGGGCTATGCCCACACTACATTGTTTTGGATGCAGACGACAGACAACACTGATCGTGGTTGAGGCTTGTGGAGCAAGTTGGTACCTAGAGGTGGACCACTGGGCGGAACGTACACAGAGCGGACGACTGGACCCGAGGGGCTGAGGATGCAATCTGTACCCACCCTTCAGGTGGGACTTCCAGTGGATAGCTCGACGTTGCTGATTTACATTCAGTTGATGCACTTTCTTTCCAGTTATACTTTACTTATAGTCTGGGTTTGAATTCTGGCCCACTTACTGTTATGCACTACTTTTGTACCCAGTTTTACTTAGTGTTTACTTTTCTTGCTTCTCTTTGGAGTTTGTTTACTTTATAAAGGAAATGCCTTCCCCTTTTGTCAGGATTTACGCCTTGGTGCTAGTCTCCAGCCCTTGGCCTATGGGAGGCAGACATGGGGTAGTCACGGCACGGGTCCCGATGACGGGTCGTGACAAATTGGTATCAGAGGAGTTTGGTTCTACCACAGAACTCTGGACTCTGATCTTTCTTCTATGTGAATCAATGGTGTTAAGGGTATTGAGTGTGGTTATCAGTCCAGGGAGTGCAGTGTTGGTGTGGCGGCCGACGTATCCAAATACCAAGACCCTGACATCTGATTTCCAGCTAAATGCACAAAAACATTGATTGCATGTGTGTTTCAAAATTATTCATTGTGATTACTTTGTGTCAGCTCACAAGGTATACTATTTTGACCGTGGCACACCGGTTTCTTTTTATGATGGCCCCACGACGACAGCCAGCTAGGGTTCCGAGCATTGAGCTAGACGACAGTGCACCGAGTGACGAGGCCTCTGTGCAGGGCCCATTGATAGAGGAGGCACCAGCGGTACCTCTACCCGCCGAGCCACCGATGCTACCAGCCACAGCCGCTGATAGTGCACGTCACCTTAGTGAACTGCACGAGTTTCAGTATCAGATACCGCCCAGGTTCCGTGGGGAGACGGACCCTCAGGCAGCCGAGAATTGGCTGGAGGTGGTTGTGCGTGTTTTCAGGTTAGTGGGGACACCGACTGACCTCATGGTGATCCTCGCAGCGAGCCTCCTGCACGGGGCAATAGGAAGTTGGTGGAGATTGATGATCCAGGTGCACGACGAGGCATCACTCCTCTGGACGGACTTTGAGAGACTCTTCTACTCGGAGTTCATCCCAGCCACCCTCCTTATTGTGCGCATCGAGGAGCTTTTACAGCTGCGGTAGGGCAGCATGACGGTCGCCCAATACTCGTAGAGATTTACCGATCACTCGCGGTATTCGACAGACATGGTACAAGAGCCATTATTCTGGTCCTAGACCTTCGACCAGGGACTGAGGCATGAGATCAGGGCATCGATGATCTCCCTCAGCATTCCGACACAGGCATGAGTACTGAAGAGAGCTCTTCTCATAGAGAGTTTTCCTGCTGAGCCTATGCAAGCAGCGAGACCTACTGGAGGGCGGCACATAGTAGTGTCGTATGCAGCTGGCAGTCGACGGATGACATGGGGGACCAGGCAGACTGGACCATCATGCAGATGACCCCAGGAAACTGGCTCAGATTGCAGGGCACACGGCGTAGAGCCAGCCTTCCGAGGAGCAGGCAGTGCTATGCATACGGTTGGCAGGGCCACATGGATCGTGACTGTCCGACCCACCGTGCAGAGGAGCAGGATATGGTAGAGGAGCCATACATGCGGACGATGCAAGGGATCTGGCCGAGCAGTAGGCGGTGGGTGACGTTTTGAGGCATTACCTCCACCACCACTAGGAGTTCCACCCCGACCAAAGGGAGCTGGCGGGCAGAGACAGGCTCAGCATCAGGAAACAGAGGCCTACGACCACGACGTGCTTGAGATGATTCGAGGTACTATCTGTGTCTACTACACCCTTTCTGAAGTTCTTATAGACACATGAGCAAGTCATTATTTTATTTCTTCTACCCTTGTTCGGAGCTCGGAGATTCCGACAGATCCGTTGGCTCTCTCCTTACGGCTAGAGACTCCTACGGGAGAAGACTCGACGATTACGCCCTGGTGTCGGTAGTGTGAGCATACACTAGGAGGCGAGAGCATCGGCTGAGATCTTCTTTTAATGACGTCGAGGCCTTACGACGTCATCTTGTGAATTCATTGGTTATCTACAGTCCATGCTCATATCGACTGTATTTGGCGCATGGTGTGGTGTGTACGCACCGACGGGCGCAGGTTCACCATTACCGGAGAGAATGGAGCCTTTGCAGCACAGTATGGACTCACGCAGAGGAGAGGACATCCCATCACTCATCAGTTGGCTAGCATCATCCTAGGTGTAGTTGACGTGCAGAGTCTTAGTTTACCTGTAGTGGTGGATCAGTATGCGGACATTTTCCCTGAAGACGTTCCAGGACTACCTCCTCGCAGATAGGTAGACTTCTATAATGAACTGTACCCCGGGACAACCCCGATATCCACTCCAGCATATCGGATGGCCCCCGCTAAGCTTCGGGAGCTACGTGTATAGTTGGAGGACTTGCAGGGCAAGGGATTCATCCGACCCGGTGTTTCACCCCGTGCTTACCCCATATTGTTCGCCAAAAAGGCGGACGAGAGATTGCGACTATGTGTCGACTATCGTCGCCTGAACCAGGTGACCATGAATAACAAGTATCCTCTACCGACGATTGACGACCTTTTCAATCAGCCCAATAGAGCATGGTGGTTCTGGAAGATAGACCTCAAGTCATGCTATCATCAGCTCAGAGTTCGAGACGTGGACGTGCATAAGACAACCTTAAGATGTCGGTATGGCCACTATGAGTTCTTAGTTAGACCTTTTGGCGTAACCAACTCTCTAGTAGTGTTCATGGGTCTCATGAAAAAGATCTTTCAGCCATACATCAATAGATTTGTCATGGCCTTCATCAATGACATTTTGATATATTCGATCACTAACGAGGAGCACTCCTACCACTTGCGGGTTCTACTAGACACGCTCCGAGAGAACCAGCTTTATGGAAATATCTCGAAGTGTCATTTCTGGTTACGTGAGGTCCACTTCTTGGGACACGTCATCTCAGAGGTGGGAGTTGCAGTGTATCCTGCGAAGATCGAGGAAGTGCTAGCTTGGGAGCCACCCAGGTGTGTGACGGTGGTGCGGAGTTTCTTGGGTCTAGCTGGGTACTACCAGAGATTTAAGCCAGACATTTCCAGAGTTGTGGCACCACTATCAGCATTGACGAAGAAGGGGAAACCCTTTGTGTGGTCAGACAGATGTCAGTAGATCTTCCATGAGCTGAGACAGAGATTGACCAGTGCCCCTATCTTGAGGATACCAGATGAGGAAGTGGGGTACGCAGTCTACTGTGATGCATCTTGAACAAGACACAGAAGTGTCCTGATGTAGGATCGGGCTGTGATCACATATGTATCACGTCAGTTTAGGCAGCATGAGTCGAACTATGCTATGCATGACCTGGAGTTTTCAGAAGTGGTCGTCGCTCTGAAGATGTCGCGACACTATCTTATGGGTGAGTGCTTTACAGTCTACTCTAAAAAACAGAGTCTCAGGTACATCTTCTCGCAGAAGGACCTGAATCTGAGACAGCGGCGATGGCTTGAGTTCTTCCAGGACTATGACTTTGAGATAGTCTATAATCCTGGAAAGGGGAACATAGTTGTCGAGGCTCCCAGCAGGAGGACATGCATCCATCTACTCGGGGAGGCGACGGAGCAGCTAGCCGCTTTGCACATATCCTTCGTGGATAGAGATGGTGCAACCTTTCTTCAGTCACTCACAGTCACTCCTCCACTACTGCAGCGGGTCAGAGAGGCACAGCATGGGGACGCTGACTGTGAGATGCGGCGAGCGCATATATCCTCAAGACATGCACCTAATAGATTCTATATAGGAGGAGAGCATGACATCCTTTTCAGAAGACATACCATGGTACCCGCTTCATTACTGGAGGATTTGCTGAGAGAGTTTCACACTTCCCCTTTAGCGGTACATCCAGGAGTGACAAAGATGTACCAGGATCTCAAATGACAGCACTTGTGGCTGGGTATGAAGAAGGTTGTGGTAGAGTTCATTTCTCGTTGACTCATCTACCAGTAGGTGAAGGCAGAGCACCAGGAATCAGCAGGCTTGGTACAACCATTGAAGGTCCCATAGTGGAAGTGGGATGAGATATCTATAGATTTCGTGACTAGACTTCCACGTACTTCCAGTGGTCACGACTCCATTTGGGTGATTATCGACCGACTCACCAAGTCAGCTCACTTCATACTCATCATAGAGCAGGGCTCACTAGAGAGCTTGGGACGTCCCTACGATCAGGAGATTATACGACTTCATGGTGTGCAATCATCTATCGTCTCCAACCGAGATGCTGACTTTACTTCCCTGCTTTGGAAGGGGTTGTAGAAGGTATTCAGGACGCATCTACGTCTGAGCATCGCCTTTCACCCTTAGACGGATGGTCAGAGGGAGGGGACTATTCAACTCTTGAGGACATGCTTCGTTCATGTGTCCTAGACTTTGGTCGCAGTTGGGAGGACCACCTACCCCTGGTGGAGTTCGCATACAACAACAACTACCACTCCACCATCGAGATGGCGCCATACGAGGCATTATACAGCCGACCTTGCAGATCACCTCTATGCTGGACTGACCCTGGGGGAGTCAGCACTTGTGGAACCGGAGATGGTCCAGGCCAAGACAGAGAAGGTCTAGGTCATCCAGGAGTACATTAGGACAGCTCAGAGCCGGCATAAGTCTTATGCTGAAAGGAGGCGGAGACCACTGGAATTTGTGGATGGCGACCACGTCTTTTTGAGGGTCTCACCTCGACGTGGATTATGGAGAATTGGCCGGGGTGGAATGTTATCTCCACGCTTCATCAGACCATTCCATGTTCTCAGCATGATTGAAGAGGTGGCTTATCACCTGGCTCTAGCAACTTAGTTGCACTAGGTGCATGACGTCATCCACGTATCTCATCTGAGGAGATATGTGCATGACCCGACGCATATCATCGACCATGGAGAGTTGGACATTGATGATGGGGATAATTTTGCAAAGGTCTCGGTGGAGATAGAGGATCGACAGGAGCGGGTCCCACGTGGGCGGTCGATTCCTTTATTTTGCATCAGATGGCAGCACCGGAACCTCCAAGATTGCACTTGGGAATGGGAGGCTCAAATGCGTTCTTAGTACCCCCTTTTTTTCTTCTAGTTATGATTTATATTTACATGGACGTAAAAAACTAAGGTGGAAATAATGTAAAGACCCATAAAATTCAAGGGAAATTTTTTTCTTGATTTTCTTTGGTATTTTCAAAGAATGTAGTTTCTGACGGCACCTGATTCCGAGGCCCGGTGTGCCCGAAATCATTTTCCGAAGTTCAGCTCAGGTACGTTCAGTGAAAAAACAAGCGTGTTTTCCTAACATTTGAGCCGGTGCTCGGAATCGAAATCCGAGGGCACCAATGAAACCGCAACAACGGTAATTACTTATGAACACCTTTTCTAGAGTTGTGTTTGCTAGGGTGAGGTTATTAATTAAATTGGTTAACTAAAGAATAAAATAAAATATTGTGCTCCAAATTTTATTTTTATTCTAGGTAGTTTAAAACTATTCTTGGTGGTTGGAGTGGGACCCAATAATATCCTAACTCCACTAGGTAGGATATTAGTGAGGTGGGGCCCACATGAGCCCCTCCCCCTTTATTTCCTTTTTACCTCCCACTTGCATTTAATTTGGTAACTCACCCGCACCCCCTCTTAAATGCCAAGTCAACTCTCGAGCTTATTTGGATTATTAAACGCCTCATTAATTGGTCAACGCACGTAAATTAAATCATGTTATAATTTTGAGTTTTAAATAAGGGATCACATGAGTAATAAAATAAGGCAACACCTTATTTTATTATTGTTGTTTCGTTGTGCGAGAAGGATTGGAGAGGAATTTCTCAAGCCTTGGAATCCTCATCTTTCTCCTTGAAGAACACGAAGAACACACCGTCCCTAATGAAAACGCCGAATTCTGACGAAGGACGATGATTAACGCTGATTCCTCGAAGATCGATAACGCGACTCTGTGTACTGCGACACCGACGATCCTCTTCTCCACGACACCGTGTACCGCGATGCCGACGAGCCTCCTTCTGCGATGTCCATTTCCTGCAACAAACCTTGTCTGACGACTTCATCGAGGTAGCGGGTTAGGTTTAATTTAATTTATGTGGATTATATCCTCGACATATGATTTAATTGTTGAAAGTAGTTTGAACCACTAAAGCGGTGGGTGAGGACCAACGAACAAGTCTGAACCCACCGATTCACTATTCTTGATGCGCCGAATGTTGGGTGATGATGAAACGGGACCATTGAGTGATTGGAGGTCATCGCAGTAAACTATGGGTCCCGAGACGACCCCAAATGCAGATGGGACAAAGAACGGGCCACCAGAGTGGCTCAGGTGGCCTATAGTTTTCACCGGCACCGGTCGGCCGCTCGGAGGCGGTGACATTCTGGTGCGCCGCCAGGAGGTACCACCGCGGTGTCAGCCGCTGCGGAAGGCGACCGGGAACCCGCGACCACGCGGGACCCGGGGGAGACGCGGCGCCTAGCGCTGCGCCCACTGGAAACAGAGAAGTCCCCACGTGGGGGTCGCGGTTCAAATCAAGGGGGGAAGCAGCCCCCCCCCCCCCCCCTCGCCCATCTGCTCGGCTCAGCCAGCACTGAGGGGGCCGTTTGGGGTGCGCCCGCGCCAGGCCGGACCGACCGCACCAGGCCGGGCCACGCCGGTGGGGCCGGGCTACGCCTGTGGGGTCGGGCCGCGCCCACCGTGCCAGTCCATGACTTAAGGGGCCGGACCCGGACCCGGTTTAGGTCCACCCGGTTCGGTCTGACCCAGGGGGTCTCGGGTCGGGTCGGTCTGGGACCAAAACCCCCTAAAACCAGAAAAATTCGTTCCTTTTCCCATATCATGGGCTACGGACCTCCGATCGATATACCATCAGTTTCATGGTAATCCTTGGAATGATACGGTTGTTTCTGTATTTTACACTTATTTTTTTAGATAATATTGGGTACAATCGGGTTGGTTTGAACACGAAACCAACCAGTCCCTCATAGCAGAAACGCGTAGAACTTGAGCTCTGGACATCCGATTGACATGTCGTCGACTTCGTTGGATTCCTCTTAGTGAGATGAACCTTTTGGAATAATCCGACCGCTGTTTGGATGCATTTGGAGTGCGTTCAAATTTGTATTGACTTAAAAACCAACTGGGCCCCTCGAACGAAAAAGCCAATAACTCTCAGACCGGGCGTCCTATTGACGTGTCGTCTGTCATGTTGAGTTCCGCATGTCGAGACAGAACCTTGGGATACATAAACTCCAGAATACGTGTCAGTTGATTTATCGACCCACGTTGCCTCGTGGAGCAGACCCTCCCATAATCGAGCATGCTGTGTGCGGGAACCCTAGAGCTGGTTGCGATTGCGATGAAGACTGCACTAAAATCCTACACGGGTTCGGTAGCGATGAAGACCACACTGAAATCCTCTGTGGGTTCGAGGGCAATGATGACTACACTAAAATCCTCTGTGGGTTCGGAAGCGATGAAGAATGAACTGAAATCCTATATGGGTTCGACAGCGATGAAGCCCGTACTAAAATCCTCTATGGGTTCGACGGTGATGAAGACTGCATTGAAATACTACGTGGGTTCGGCAGTGATGAAGATCATACTAAAATCCTCTGTGGGTTCAATGGTGATGACTACTGTTTTGTTATCCTATGTGGTTCGGGCAGTGTTTGACTCTGTTCTTGCTATCATACGTGGGTCTGGCAGAGTAGCTGGTATGTATCCTATGTGGGTCCGATAGCTTAGCTGGTTTAGTATCCTACGTGGGTCCCAGCTTAGATGAATCAGTGGCTATACCTGATCATCTCTATCACCTTACGAAGAAGTATACCTGTGTGATATGAGCCTTGACATTCAATCAATATCTTCCATATGATTGAATCGCTTTCCTATGTGGATTGGGTTGTGTTATCCTGTGTGGTTTGGGTTGTACTATCCTATGTGGACGTGATCAAACTTAAGATCGGGTGTTGGAGCCGAACTGCAGTTGATGACTTATGTATATGTATGGTCATATAAAAACGTAGTGTTGGATGTTACGTCGTGATTTTATCTTTCCCTTTGTGGATTATTCTTTGTGGATTCTAGGAGAACTTCGGGGGTCTCGGGGTCCCTACCGAGTAGCGTATACTCACCCCTGCACGGGCTATAACTGCACTACGTTGTGTTGGATGCAGACGACGGACACTACTGATTGTGGTTGAGGCTTGTGAAGAAAGTCGGTACCTAGATGTGGACCACTGGGAAGAACGTACACGGAGCGAACAATTGGACCCGAGGGGCTGAGGAGGCTATATGTACCCACCCTTCAGGTGAGACATCAAGTGGACGGCTCGACGTTGCTACTTTACTTTCAGTTGCTGTACTTTCATTCCAGTTGTACTTTACTTTCAGATTGGGTATGTATTCTGGCCCACTTACTACTCCTCAATACTTTTGTACAAATTTTTAATTAGTGTTTACTTCTTCTTACTTACTCTGTGTTGTTTGTTTACTTTATAAAGGTAATGTCATCCCCTTTTGTCGGTATTTACTCCTTGGTGCTAGTCGCCAGCCCGTGGCCTATGGGAGGCGGGCTTGGGGTTGTCACGGCATGGGTCCCGAGGATGGGTCATGACATAAAAGCTTTGTGTCCCTCTATTTGTATTGGAATATAATAGAAACACACATTTTTCGATATGTTTTCAACTAGTATTTTTTTGAAATTTACAAGGAATATTCATTTAAAAAACTGTTTAGTGTTTTCAACTATTCCCTTATATGCATTCATATTTATATTCAATTTTAAAAAATTCAAACCATAAATTGAACGATGAAGAATAGAAAGAAATTTTCTCAAATCCCCTAACTCGTTTTTCGATTATCGTTGATGAAGGAAGGAGGGGAACGGCGGATGTCAATTCATTGACATCAAGAAGTGTTCGGGGTAGGAGACTGAGGAAGAAGTGGCATCGGCGTTCTTCACTACCGGCTCCTTCTCTTTTGGCTTGGTTGAAGTTAGATGAAGGTGTATGTTGTTCTTCATTGGAATATATTTCTCCAAGGGTTCTCCATGTTCTCTCTTAAGCTCCACTAAATGAATTGCCCACAAAAAATAATAGACTAACTATTATTTTAATGGTTGGAAATAATTCAAATGGATTCAAAAGGAGTTTAATTCTATTGTGTAACATATCCAAATAAATAAGATGGGTTGGATCAATTAAATGATGGGTAAGGTGAAGATTTTTATCCCACATAAATGGTGGTTAAGGGGGGTTAAAGCCCGTGTGGTCCCCACCAAGAATATCCTCCAAAGGGAGGTTATGTGTGGGCATTCCCCACAACCATATCCTCTCATGGGGGGTTATGGTGTGGTGCACCCCAACTATAAAGTCCTCATGGAGGTTTTGACCACCACAAAATAAAATTAAGTTATTACCTTATTTTTATTTACTTTATTTTAAATCTTCAATAAACTAACAAACATTCTCGTTAGAACGCAACTCCGGTGAAAGTATCACTAAGAAATCACAGGCGCTGTGAGTTCAATGATTCCCTCAGATTTAAATTCTGATCAATGATTCAATAGATATAAAATCCTACTCATATTTTTATTAAATGTACACAAACAAAACATCAGAAATTGATTCTGGGCACATCGGGACACATAATCAACCACCGTAAATTTTCTTGGACTCGTAAAAATCCCATGAATTTATGAAATAAATTTCCACCGAATTTCTGGGTCTTTACATTCTCTCAACCGCAAGGATTTATGTCCCTGTAAGATACAACTCGATCTAAGGGAACAAATGGTGGTATTGAGAATGCATTTGAGCCTCTCGCTCCCATGTGCTCTCCTGGAGGTTACGATGCTGCTTGCGTACACGAACCAGAGGTATCGACTGTCCTCGTTGGACCCACTCATGTTGATAATCAATCTCACCTAGAACCTCCGTGAAATATGCCCCGTCATCGATGTCCATTTCCCTATGGTAAATGATGTGGGAATGGTCATGAACGTATCTTCTCAGCTGTGATACGTGGAAGATGTCATGCACCTGGTGCAATTGAGGTGGAAGAGCTAATCGGTAAGACACCTCACCTACTATGTTGAGGAAATGAAATGGTCTAATTAATCACAGAGATAACATTCCGCCTCAGCCAAATATTTATAGACCTCATCATGGTGAGACCCGTAGAAAGACATGGTCCCCTTCCCCGAACTCTAGAGGTCTACCTCTCTTATCTGCAAACAACTTCTTCATGCTCTGTGCAATCTTCATTCGCTCTTGGATGATCTGCACCTTCTCTATGGTAACCTGTACCATCTCTAGTCCCACTAGTGCTGACTCCCCTAGGTCTGTCCAGCACAATGGCGATCTCTAAGGTCGACCATACATGGCCTCAAAAGATGCCATACCGATGGTGGAATGATGGTTGTTGTTGTATGAAAATTACACCAAAGGCAAGTGATCCTCCCAGATATGACCAAATTCATGGACACATGAACATAGAATGTCCTCGAGGGTCTGGAGTTTCCACTCAGTCTTGCTATCTGGGTGAGGATGGAAGGAGGTGCTTAGAAGAAGTTGTGTACTAAAAGCCTCATGCAAACCCTTCCATAGACAGGAAGTAAACCGTGTGTCATGGTCGAAGAAAATAGAAGAAGGTATTCCATGAAAACACATAATCTCATGTACATAGAGGCATCCCAATCTCTCTACAGATCCATGCTCTCTGATCGGTATTAAGTGGGCCGACTTGCTGAGTCAGTCAAGAATCACACATATCAAATCATGAATCCTAGATGTACATTGAAGATCCATCACAGAGTCCATGGATATCACATCCCATTTCCAATCTAGGACCTCTAAGGACTGAAACAAGACTACTGGTACCTGGTGCTCCTCCATCACTTGCTGACAAGTGAGGCACCGAGAGACAAATTCCGCAACCTCCTTCTTCATACCTGGCCACCAGCACTGACATCGAATTTCTGGGTACATCTTTTCCTCTCATAGATATACAACAAGAGGGGAGCTGTGGAACACTCTAAACACTTCCTCCTAATGTGCTACTAGTACCATGGTACGTCCTCTGAAGAGGATGTCGTGCTCATCATCATAAGAAAGACTATTAGGTGCCTACCCTATGGATATCTGAGCACGTCACGTCTCACAGTCAGCGTCTCCATGATGTGCCTCCCTGACCCGCAAAATTAGTGTTGGATTGGCTATGAGAGACTGTAGGAATGTTTCTCCATCTCTATCCATAAAGGATATTGGTAAAACAACCAACAACTCTGTCACCTATCCTAGAAGCTGTATAATAGTCCTCTTGCCGAGCGCATTCACAACAACATTCCCCTTCCCAGTAGTATAGACTATCTCACAGTCGTAATCCTGAAGGAACTCAATCCAACGTCGTTGTCTCAGGATAAGGTCCATCTTAGAGAAGATATACCTGAGACTCTTGTGATCACTGTACACGGTAAAATATACGTCCATCAGATAATGTCGCCACATCTTCCGGGTGAAGACCGCTGCTTCTAACTCTTGGTCATGGGTAGCGTAGTTCTACTCATGTTGTCTCAGCTACGGAGAATCATACATGATCACTTCTCGCACATGCATCAGGACACACCCAAGTCTAGACCATAATGTGTCGCAGTAAACTACGTACACTACACCCACCTCTGGAGGCCTCATGATGGGGTCACTAGTCAACTTCTATCTCAGCTCCTGAGAGCTCTACTGGAATCTATACAACCACACAACGTTCTTACCCTTTTTCATAAAGGCTGATAGTGGTGGCGCAACTCTGGAGAAGTACGGAACGAATCTTTGGTAGTAGCCAGCCAAAACCCAGGAAACTTCGTTCCTCTGTCACACTCTTGGGTGGCTCACAAGCATGTACTACATAGATTTTCACTGGATCCACTACAAATCCAACCTCCGAGATTTCATGTCCCATGAAGTAAACCTATAGAATCCAGAACTGGATCTGCAATAGATTACCATAATGCTGGGTATCTCAGAGTGTGTCCATTGCTACCTGCAAATGGTAGGCATGCTCCGCCTCAGTGGTCGAGTAGATCACAATGTCATCAAAGAAGACTACAACAAAGTGATCAAGGTATGGCTGGAAGATCCTCTTCTTGAGACACATGAACACTTCTGGAGTGTTGGTTATGCCAAATGGAATAACCCAGAACTCATAGTGGTCATACCCTCATATGATGGATATCTTATTCACATACTCTTCTTGAACTCTGAGCTGGTGATAGCGTCATCTGAGTTCTATCTTCGAGAACCACCATTCTCTTTTCAACTGATCAAAGAGGTCGTCAATCCTCGAGAGTGGGCACATTTTGTTCACAGTCTCCTGGTTCAGGAAATGGTAGTTAACAAAAAGTCGAAAGCTCTCATCTACCTTCTTGGAAAATAGAATCGGGGCTCCCCAGGGAGAAACACTAGGCCAGATTAATCCCTTCCTCTTCAAGTCTTCTAGATGTACCCTCAGCTCGCGAAGATCTGCTGGAGTCATCAGATATGCTGGAGTATGTATTAGTGCCATCCCAGGGTTTTGGTCAATATATGATTCCTCCTCTCTACAAGGAGGTAGTCCTAGAACATCATTAGTGAAAACATCAGCGTACTGGTCCTCCAATACAGGATAAGTAGGACACTCCACATCTACTACTTCGATTGTAAGACATGGCAATTGATGAGTGATCATCTTCACCCTCCTCCGAATAAGTCTGTCCTATGCTTAAAAGTTTCCCTTCTCACTGGTGAATGTAAATATGGTCCAATCTATTTGGAGAAACCACACATTGCGCATATTACAATCGATCTGAGCATGGAATTTAGATAACCAGTCCATACCCAAGATGGTGTCGTAGGCATCGACAATACTATGAGGAGATCCCAACTGAATCCCTCTCCTCCTAGAGTAATTTCACACTACTGGAACCAGCTTTTAATCATTGAGTCTTCTCCCATATAAGTATATATTCATAAGGATTGATCTAAAGACTCTGTTGGAATCTCCGAGCATCAAATGAAGGCAGTGGCTGTGAATGAATGAATGGAACCAGTTTCTTTAAGAACTGTAGCCATGGTGAAGTAGAAACATATAGTACCTCAAATAATCTCAAGAACACTGTGGTCATATTCCTCAGCTGACTAAAGGGGAGATATCCCCTGTCCACCCGCTCCCTATAGTTGGGGTGGACCTCTTGGTGGTGGTGTTGGTAACACCTCATAAATTTGTGCACCTCAAGCTGCATGAACAGATCCTCTGCCACGTCCGCCTGCTATCTACGGACTTCCACGATCGAACATCTGCCTCTACATGGGAGGTCCCTCAACTGTCGGCTTATCATCTGAACGACGGGTCAGACAGTCACGAGCCATGTAACCATGCCCGCCGCGTGACTGCCACTGCCTGCTCCTGGGAGGCAAGTCACTGCCTCATGTGCACCGAACAATAGATCTTGAGTCCTGCGGTAGTCCACCCATGGGTCATGTCCTCTTGGACCTCTGCGTCATATGTCTGCTTCCTACTACAGAAGATTCTACTGCATGTCGACTAGTAGTGGGTCTCGCTGCTGGTTTCTTCTCAACAAGACAATACTCTACTAGGAGAGCTCACTCTAACACCCCTTCCAGCGTCAGGATGCTATGGGAGATCATCGAATCCCTGATCTGTCACTTGATCCCCTTCTTGAAGGACTGGTCCCTAAATAATGGATCTCCTACCATATCCGTGGAGTAGCGTGATATGTCTATGAACCTCACTGAGTATTGAGCTACAATAATTATACCCTGCTGTAGATGGAGTAGCCCATGTATCTGCACTTCTTGAAGGGTGGCTGGTACAAACTCCTCCCAAAACAGGCTCTCGATGTCTGTCCATATAATTGTGACCTCAAAAAGCTCTTGGAGCATCAGACTCCACCATCTGACTGATGCTGCCTGAACAAAACTGGCAGGAATGATCGCCATGTAGTCTTCTCGTGTCCCTACTAGCCTGAAAACTCTCCCCACAGCCTCCAGACAATCCTCAGCCACCTGTGGGTCCATCTCTCCCGGGAAACTGGGTGGCCTCTGGCACTGGAACTCATGCAACCCGCTCAAATGGCGTGAATCATCTGGTGCTTGGGCTGGTGGCATTAGTGGACCAATACAATTTAGTACTGCTGATGCCTCCACAGGTGACTCAATTGGAAAGGGGCCCTACACCGAGGCCTCATTGCTCAGTGGGCTGTTAGAACATACAACTCTAAGGGCTTTCCAGGGAGGAATCCTAAAAGAAACCGATGTGACATGGTTAAAAGTTTGCCTGGTGAGCTGACCTAGTAGAGCTCACTTAAAGAAAAATTTTGTAAACACACACATAATCAGTGTTTTTGTGCACTGAGTTGGAAATCAGATGTCAGGGTCCTGGTGTATTGATACGTCGGCCGCCCACACCAACACAGAACTCCCTTAACTTATAACCTCACTTAGTACCATTAACACTATAGCTTCATAGAAAAATAATGGTCAAAGTCCTACGTTTTTCAGTAGAACCGACACCTTTGATACCGATTTGTCATGACCCATCACCCAGGGCCCGTATCGTGACAACCTCAAGCCCACCTTCCATAGGCCAGGGGGTGGAAATTAGCCCCAAAGGCATAAGTCCCTAAACTATTATGGAATTTCCTTTATAAACTAAACACAGAAAATAGAGTATGCAACTGGATGTATAACACCAAGTAAAACTGTATAAAAAAGAGAGTAATGAAAGTAAACGGTGCTGGAAATACAATAAAAACTGTAAAGTACAATGAAACAGAAAATTAAAAATACTACTGAAAGAAGAAGTAAAGTAGCAACTGGGTCGTCCTCCGGGGAACCTACCTGAAGGGTAGTTACAGATGGAATCCTCAGCACTCCACGTCCGTCAAACCGCTCCGTGCACCGTCACACCTAGTGGTCCACCTCTGAGTACCGTCCACCATTGCTACTCACTACCTCAGCCAGCGCAATCCATCATCTGCAACCAACACAACCAGGTGCGGGCATATCCCGTGCATGGGTGGGTATAACGATACTCGTAGAGACCACAAGACCCTCAAGGTCACACTAAATCAATAAGGATAAACCACAAGTATGAAATCATCGTATACCCATCACATAGGTATATAACCATACATAAAACTATGTTATCTAGTAAACCATCTCATTCGTGAGTTAAACACAAAAGTCATTGATTCAGCTCAAAACCAGGATATTGTTATATAGGGTAGTATCATGTAACAACCCCAGTCACACTGTCGAAACCTAGGCTAATTGTGCATTCATCCTCTACCGAGTATAGTGGGCCTACAAATCACACAGAGGAACTTCTCACTATCATGAACTACTGTGGTACTCCTCCTATCAAGTACTATGGGTCTGCATCATCTCAAAAAGGTGCTCCCCATTGTGGGGAGGCCACGTCACACCGAGGTGCTTCCCCTCGCAGCCTGATGAGGTACTCATCCTATCGAGTACCATGGGACTGTCGTGTCACACAGAGGCACTCAACACCCTGGACCTGCCGCATCAGACAAAGGTGCTTCCCATTGGGTTAGTTGAAACACTCGGAGTCGAAAGGTCCTTAGTCATCAGGTATCAGCCAGCTACTATGTTTCCGTACTCCGCTCGCTCATCTTCGAGAAGATCCACTCCATGAGCTACCGGTCGATACTCCAACGGCCAAAAAGTCCCACATATAATTATTTCAATGGTCCACTTCGTCATAGGTGTTTCAATGCAACAAAAGGTGCATCAATCGGAGGCCCGATTTGTGAGTTATTGCCATTGTCATTCTAGGGGCCCGGTGTGTTTTTAGGTTCAATACAACTTGAATATATCCCAACTATTACCAAGCCTCATGTGAGGTATTACAAAAGAAGAATCTATCCCCATGCTTTCCATCGCTATAGGCGGTTCATCAATCAGACAACCATAGCACAAATTCTGGGAGAAAAGGTGTGTTCATGTCAAATGGTTTCGAACTACGGTCTGACCCGGTCTGTTGGTCTGACCCGGCTCGAGGGGACGTCCAAGCTCGTGTGGGCAACCTGGCTCGAGGCGGTGGCCCGACTCAATGGGGCGGCCTGACCGGTGGCCCGCGGGCCCTTCATGGCTGGCGGCCCGTGAGGCCAAGCTGGCAGGCGGCTCGCATGGCCGGATGGCTGGCGGCTCTCATGGACGGTTGGATAGTCGCCCAGGGGGGTGGCCGGCTGGCTGTCCCAGTGTCCCAGCTTGTCACGTCTAGGTGGGAAGGTGCGTGCCTATAGCTCCCAAACTTCTTAGTCGTTCATGTGGGGAAGGTGAAGAGATTTCACCCACATAAATGGGGAATAAAGGGGGTTCAAATCCTTTGTGGGCCCCACCAAGGATATCCTCCCAAGGACGGTTATGTACGGGCGGGCCCCACCACCAAAACTTCTCATTGGAGGTTATGGTGCGGTGGCCCCCACCTCTATCCTCCTCATGGAGGATTTAACCACCACAAAATAAAAATAAGTTATCACCTTATTTTTATTTAAATTATTTTAAAACCCCCAAAACTAACTTCCATTCTCTTTTGAATGAAATGTGGTGATGGTCTCCCTAAGAAGTCACCAATGATGCCAGTTCAACAGTGCCATCATATTTAAATTCGGAGCACCGGTTCAAAAGATATAAAATCCAGCTCGTATGTTTACTAAATGTACCTGAAATATTTTTCAGAAATGGATTCTGGGATCACCGGGCCTCGAAATCAAGCGCCGTAAATTTTCACTGACGCGTAAAAATCCAATGATTTTCTGAAAAAAATTTCAATGGAATTTATGTGTCTTTACAAAGATGGTCTAGGGAGAGAAAATTTACTACTATGATGGTCATTGGTGTTAACCATGACTTCCATGATGATATGAAGAGTGAACTCAAGCAAAAAATATGGCCATTGGAGTTATTCATTACTACCAAGATGGTATGGGGAGTGAACCCATAATAATAATATGGTCATGGATTTTATGTATTGGATATTATAGAAATCATATTATTTTATTATTTTTCATCCACAATCCCATGTTTTATTCCATAGTTATGCTTTCATGGCCAATTATCATAATTTTCATATGATACATGTCTTATTAAAAACCATGATTAATAACATGACTCAGGAATGTGATCTTGGATATTAAGGGTATGATATTCTATTTTAAAGCTATTTTTCTCATACCATTTTGTTCATGATTATACATATATAACTCCTTTGTTTACCCTTATGGTTAATTTGATCCCACCACCTTTTATGTTTCACTTTCAGGTAATAAAGATATGTATATTTTTTATCTTTATAATAGGGTTTCTAGTCATGTATAACCTAGTGGGAGATACTGTATCACACATATGTATCGAATATTATGTTTCTATGTTTCTAAACACTGTAGTGTAGTATGGTCATTGGGCTTTTGTTTTTATAATGTATTATATATTCCATATATGTTATCTAATCTTAATTTACTAAAAGAGAAAGAATTAATTGTTTATATCTGAACAATGGTCTAGGTATCATCAAGATTCATTGTTGTTAAAACCATAGTTATAACCCTATAGATATAATAAAAATCAGTTTAAGGACAATGAAATGTATTGGAAAATGTTAACAAATTTTTTTAAGGGATATAGTGAATTATTTCTTATAAATACATCACATTATTGTTTCTTAAAGTGTATGTGGATCTGCAACCGATGTACCGAGGGTTAACAAATCCAAAATAATATATTCAGGATTGACTCGGGTTATTATTGTACTCAACAGCGGTTCTTTCTATACACCTGGTTTGACACACCTGGGCGGATATGAATTGGAAATTCAAAAACACTTCATGCAAAATTATGAAGGATTTAAATATATGTTTCTTATGAATAACCTACGATAAAAATTTGGTTTCATAGATTCTCAAAGCAGTAATGATTTAGAAAAATGATATGTGACTTTTAATAATTATGCGGTTCGTCACTATTATAACTATTTCTTACTATATCATTTTTCAATATAGCCAATCAATGGAACCTAAAGGAACTATGTTAATGGTGATTGTGATGGAAAACATAAAGACTTTCTTCCAGAGAAACCAAATTCTATTTAAAGTGGTAAATTATGAACCATGTTTATATCCTCGCACATCTTTATCACGATATTAATCAATCTGGAATTATAAAGAGCATAATTGGGAACATAATTTTATGTAGTCTTTTTTGAGGCAACATCCACCTTAATTCAGAGGATCCTCTAATCCACATGTTAAAAAAAGTTAATCGGTGCTACAAAAATTAAAATTTTCATTCTCCAGTTAACAGAGAATGAGAAATTTATTCTAGCTATCTATCAGTCTGAAGATGAAGCAGACTAGTGATGGAATATAATCAATAATTTGAGGCAACAATATGAGATTCTATCAATGGATTTGGAGGAGTTGTAGAACATTATTTTCAATAATTACATTACTTGGATTCACCATACCAATATGGATAAATAGTTTCTTGAGTTGATGAAAAGGGATGATGAATTTTTTTGATCCTATGAAGAAAATTTAAGGAAACATGTGAGGAACACTATAGGATAAATCACTCAAACTAAAAAAATTGATAGGTTCTTCAATGGATTAAAAATAATCCTTATAAGGGTGTCCTCTCTAATAGACTTTTGAAGACAAGATGATATTATTTTTTGTTAAATCGAAAAGAAATGGTTGTTAGAGAGATGTATAAATCTCAGGGTTTCGATATGAAGAGGGTAATAGAGTTAAAATGAAAATTTTGAAACAATGATCATAATAATATGAACATCATCTATGCACATTGGGTGGGAGGAAGAATGGGTAAAATTTTCTAAAGGGGCCTGTTAAATGTTTTCAATGTCATAGGTAAGGGAATCTAGAATTTGATTATCTAATAGATGGGAAGTAGATTTCAAAAATTGTGAATGGCGAAAACTATCATTAAATGAGCCTCACAGAATTCATTGTTACATGTGTTATGAGAATAGGAAGCATACTACCAACTACCCAAACCCAATGCATGGAGTTGATGATCGGAATATTCAACGTCTTATGTCGAGGGACAATGGGATATCTCATGAAATAACTATTTCAGAAGAGGGGATTGATAACATCATGATAAAAGAAAATAATACCACCCACTCTAGTAAAACTAATTTCATATTTGATTCTCTATCTACCCACTCTTTTATATCTAATGAATTATATATGGGTGTTATGATTCTAAAAAACAATTATATGTGCTTTCTGTCCAAGGAAGAAAAAATGAAGTTGGGTCATAAACATATTTTCCATGTGACAAAAATACCATTGGACGATCAGGTAAAATTTTTTACGACTTGATATCTTCCATGATCATTATGTGTTTGTACACATATGTGTGATTCCTGTAATTAAGGGCGATCATTCAAAATATATTTACGGAAAAAGATCAATGGTCAAAAATATTTCTTGAGTTGGTTTATATATATACATGTGAATACAAATTTATCAAATAAAATATAAATAGAGAAGATATACTCTTCTCATCGTTGATTAATATAGAAGAATGTCATGTAATTTAATCCTTAACCACATGTTTGCAGTGTTTAGTTTCATTACAATATTTCCATGGCAGTTGAAAACATATTTTCATAAAAAAATGCAGAAAGACGAGATACATAATAGAATAGATTTAAAAAATATCCATGTGGAGGATTATCTAGAGAAACATGGGATAAGACGTCATGTTTTAGTGGTGAGAACACTACAACAGAATGGATTAGTTTATTGAAGTAAAAATATTATAAACAAAAAGTTCTGAAACATACTCATTGAGATGATCATCTAGATGAATTTCGTAATTATGTAGTTAGGATAACTATATAAAATTCATATAGATAATATCTATGTCTGAAAGAAGAGATCACATTGTATGTGCTATGGAATGGAATGAATCAATAAATAAAGTAAATTTGAATTTTTATATGGAAATGGCTCCTAAAAAATTAGAAACATATGTAGTTTGAATCCCATGGATAATGAGAGATATTTCGTGGATACTCAATGAAAAGGATATCAAATAAATTATTCAAGAAGATTTGTGGAATGATTTTTGAATTCCATTATTTATCCTTAATGGAGAATGAGAATAAACTTTAGGGAATTCATAGTTAGTATGAAGAGGATAGAAAAGAAGAAATAAGAAGATCCTTGGAATCCCTAGTTCTAGAGGTTGTTTCAGAAGAAACACATATTTTTAGAATGATGAGAAAATTCAATATCTTCTAAAAGACAAGAAGATAAGATCTAAAATATATAGACAGAACATAATTGGTGTTCAGACATCCCAGGTACAGACAATTATGAAAGAGAATCTACAAAAAGAAACATACCTACCATAGGTTGAGGGTAAATATTTTTTTTGAAGAATTTGGTGATGAGATTTGGGTTCAGGCTAAACAGGAAGAGCTTGATCAAGTTGAGAAAAATAATAAATGTCAGATTATTTCAAGAACAAATGACTAGAATGTCATCATGATGAAGTGGGTCTTTTGTAACAAAAATAATTAAGATATTGTGGTAATTTTAAAAAAAGAACTACTAGTATTCAATGGGTACTCCCAAATAGATGGAATCGATGTGGATGATACATCTAAAACTGTTTCAAGTCTAGAGACAATCAGATTAGTCTTGGAAATATATGTGAATAGAATGTTCAATGTGTTCCTGATGTCTTTCATGACATCCTTTATAAACGGATTTACGGAAGAATATGTTTATATTTACATTCCATATGGATTTACCATTAATGATGAGGATAAATTTTTTTAAGTTGAATAAGGAATTATATGGTTTAATGAAATCACAATGAGAATGATATTCAAGTCAATATCAGTTTATGTAAAAGGTCGGTTTTCAATGTGGTGGAGTTGATTACCACATGTATGTCAACCATTAAAGTAATCCAAGGATGATGGTGCTGGTATATATCGATGACATAATATTGAAGGATTAAATAATAAACTATTCATATTGTTTTTATAATTAATTATTTGTGAGATTCAAATATCAATGATTGGAGAAATGAAATATTTCCATGCAGTACATGTAACACAATGAAATTAAGACACATTTATTTCGCTATACAAATATCCATAGGATGTATTCATATTTGTTGGAAGGGAAAAATACAAGGTGATGATGACTTCAATGGCTTTTTGGATGAATCCATCTCTATATGATGAATGAAAAGATGTCAATTTCATAGAATATAGGCAGATCATTATAAGTCTATAGTACATAATAGAAAATGAACAAATATTTTTCCCCATTTGTAGAGAAGTATTGTATCACTGAAATCCTATGGAAAGAAACATTCTTTTAGTAAAAGTGAAACTTTGGTATAAAATTGTACATGTGTATACCAGTTTGATTTATAATGTAATATTTCAGTTAGAAATAATCAGATAGACAGATGAACATTGGGATAGTTTAGTAGATGACATGAAATCAACTCCAGGTGGTTATTCCTATCATGGTGGATTTGGTATTTCACATTAAACTAAGAAACATTATCTTATTTCATTGATCACAACAATTTAAGATTATATTGAAGACACTTAACCATGAACATAGTTGTTGTGGATGAATCAAAAGCCTGAAATTATGGCAGTTGATGTGAGGTCTCTAATAAGAATCCAATGTGATAATTATTCTTCTATAAATTATAGAAAATATATAAACCATCATTCCATGAAAATTAACATTGAAATAAATATCATTTTACCATGGTTATGTCTGACCAGGGGCTTATGGTGTAAGATTACATGCTTATAGAATAATATTATGAAGATATTCTAAAAAAGGCCTTACCCAATGAAGTGTTTGAAAGGCATTGATTAGAATATGGGGTTCAACCAACTCCCCAACATGAAAAATTGGTGATGGGGGACCCCCTCTCCCTAAAGTATGGTGTGTTTTTTCATAATGTTCTTATTGAGTTATTCAACCAATTGTAGACATTAATGGAATGTCCATTTATTTCGTTGACTGAGGGGGAGAAATTGTAAATATTAAATGGGATAAAACACCTTAATATGGACACTATGAGAAGTTTTTAGGTGAAGCAGCAAGATAGTGGCAGTTGAAGAGGATAGGGGGATATGTGATTTAGGGGAAGTATTAAATCTGATTATAGTGGACGAGGCCGACCAAATGATATATATAATAGAAATGGAGGTTCTTGATTAACGAAAAGTAGTGGTGTTGTAATAATATAATGTTATTAATTGATTAACTTATCATTGTACTATTTTTTCTCATTCGGATCATGAATCATGAGGTCTTATTCTATATGTTGAGAAAATACATGATCGTTATATTAGATACAAGAAGAGAATAATGGTAGAACAAAGAAGGAGAACTAAATTTGTATAAAATTAATAATAAGTTTATAAAAACCCAAATGAGGATATTGGGGGTCAAAAATCACTCAATGTTTCCTCTTGGTATGTTTTGGGTGTGTTTATGTTTGTTTACAAGGCCATATGATGTAAAATGAGAATGAATGAGTATTTTTGAAAGCAATTATTTTGGGTGGCGTAGTTTACCAGGGTTTTACCAATTTTTGGGAATTAAAATAAGGATCATGTTTTAGAAAAATGAAGGGTTTATTGAAAGGATGCATGTAGAATATGATTTCTAGGAATAGTTATCAGATCATGAATTTTTGTACGTGAATGTTGAACAATGAACCATGTAGCAGGAATGGTTTGCAGAATAGAAAAAAGAATGTGAACTATAAAGGAGGAATTGTTCGTACTGAAAATGAGGTTCATGTAATAGGCATATGGTACATTAAGTGCTTGTGATATGAAGTTTGGATTTTTTTTCATATAAAAAAGGTGGTGCATTGAGAAATCATGAAGGGAATAATTAAAAAAATGTGATGGTGATTTGGGTTTTCGTATAGGAATACCTGTTAAACATTGGAGGTTGTACCACAATGAATATTTCAATAAATCTTGGATTAGTTGATTTTGATGATCTATTTTACAATATAAGAATCACATATCCCATTATTAAATAGTAGAAAACTCCGTTATAGAAAATCATCACTTTTGGAATTCTGCTATGTCTAAAGATAA
The DNA here is from genome assembly GCA_963277665.1 of Viscum album. Taxonomy (NCBI): domain Eukaryota; kingdom Viridiplantae; phylum Streptophyta; class Magnoliopsida; order Santalales; family Viscaceae; genus Viscum; species Viscum album. The sequence continues at coordinate 193,544,980 of OY728121.1, read as the reverse complement.
TTCATGAGGGATAATTTAGTGAAGTGGTTCTTGTAGAAGCAATTATGCCTACGATTTTTTCAGGGCACAATAGCATACAAGAGAAGAAGTATATAGATGAGGATGACACAATAATTGGAGGAGGAATACCCACAATTCAAAGGAGATACATTTTGTAGAAGTAGATGTATTCTATGGACGAGAGATTGATTGTTGAAGCAGAGACAGTCTGTGATGGAGACTCAATTCATGGTAGGGAGACAGTACATGTAGGAGAGGTGATCAGAAAACCATATCTAATACATAGGTTTTAGAGGATGAAAGGTGGAATATAGAGTCATATGTGTGGTTCACAGAGGTCTCAGTGATGTTTTTGAAAGCCCATAAATAGTTTGTGAATACAATTTTAGCTATCCTAATAATATGTAGAAAAATGGATGTCATATATGGGTGAAAAAAAGTTGTAAATAGAGAAACTATATATAGTCGAGGATACATTATTTAATGAATATTAAGGGAGATATATGTCCATAAACGTTGAGTAGTTCCATTATAAGATCTTTGAAAAAGGAAGTGTAATATGGAGATCCTTCACAATGATTGTGAACAAGTTTATGTGACATAGGACGTGATCATTCAGAATTTATTGATAAGACCCCGAAAATGTAATGGTAGTTATCTTATCCATTGAAAATATTCCCAAAAACATGTTTTTTTAGCGAGCATAGTGGATTTGTACATTGGAACATCGTCATATTATGATAATTTGATGTAGAATAGTGAGGGTGATCCAAATAAAAATCATTATGTCCTCTCAATGATTTTTTTCATATATTTCCACAGGAGAAAGAGGGAATTGGTTCTTTTTTAATGAACAAAAAAATTACAAAGGGGAAGGAATTTTAATCTTTTATACCCTTATTCACCCCCACCCCTCTCAGGGTATTTGACCTACTAGACCCAACAATAAATATACCCAATATGATTCCTATAAAATATATGATTGGGAAATAGAAGTCATGATAGAAGTGGGAAAATCAACCTAATGTAAAAGGGAAATGGAAACCAGCTATATTGATATATGTCCTAATATAAGGATCTCAAATGAGATAGATATGGGACCTCTAACTAAAATTCCAACACATGTCATTGAATCTAACAAAAAGTATAATAATTAAATAACTATTTCCTAGAAACTCACGTGTCTAAATATGTAACTGTATGTAGGACCCCCACCTCACCACTACGACACAAAATAGAGGGGGAACAACATCTATGTAGAAGAGCCAAGCAGTAGTGTTCCCAGAGGCTTCCAATAAATAGATTGAGGACTAACACACTTGTAAATCAATTGGAGTCACTCATAAGTTAGTGGAAAATCCCACTACATTATCAAGGGGTTCCATAAAAATGATAGAGGAACCAAGACCCAACATATGATGGGGGTGGGGGATCCACATAATAGATAGGGTATCGCTTACCTACATTTTTATGGTGGTTCCCCTATGTATATGTAGAACCCATTCTCTTGTGCATCAGGGTTTTCTACTCAATAAATAAAGGAAAAATGACATAGTAAATAATGGGGTTCCACTTAGAATATAAAGTTCCAATTCCCTAGTCATTCATGGGGTGCCACTCAGACCATTTAGAGGGACATTTGGGATCTTATCCTTGTAATGTTATGTGTTATCCATCCCAGTCCACTCAATGATGATATTTCCAGATAAAGTCGTCTCCATGCATCTTCTAAAAACTATTCAAACTCAATAAATTCCTATTCATACATCATAATAAAAAAATAAGGCTTCCAAATAATTATATATGAAAAAATAACTGGATATACTATTAGTGGACCAATATTATTTCCAAATAAGGTATATAAATGATTTAGCATTCTCTAAAGTATTTATATGGTTTGTATATAGGTTAAATTACATATGATCACACTCTGCTGTCTATCCCTTATCTCATTGAGACATGAAGCAGAGTCCATGTCACCATGCACTTCTAATATGTGGCTAGAAATCATGTATCGTACTCCCGAGGTCATGTTGTGTAATCTTGACCATGTTCAGGTACTTTTTGCAGTGCATGTGTAATTTTCGATGTACACATTCTAGACTAGGATACAGTACATGATGGTGTACTCCCATAGAATATCTAATATCCTCCCATAAATGGTTATATAAATTTTTAAATGGTATATATCTCATCCTCCCTTGGTAGTTAACATGGCATGTGGTACCGGACAACTAATATGTTATTGTTATCATCCCCAAAACCCTTGGCTCATAGCCACTTGGTGGTTGGGTACTACACAATGTTTTTTCATCAGACTACCCACAATTTAGACATCATTTCTATAGAAATTAATAATGATCACACTAATTCAAAATATTTTTCTATTAAATGGTTCCCATACTTTTCAACCATAAACCAGTGGAGTCTTCCTCCTACCATATATTCTTCCATATAGTGGCTAGAAATATGATCTCAATCTCTCATATGGTTCTTTTTTATTTTCATGTACATCTAGTGTAACCTATTGGTTGTCCTGAATAATTGATATATGGAAATCAAACCATATATCCGACAACGAATCACCGACCCATCCAAAAATACAAATACTATTCGGTTTTTTCACAACCTCTATGATGTCAGGGGATCGATCTCACTCAAACCCACCAAGTACATGTCAAATAGTGACACCATGTTCAAAATGTTATGGGCATGAAGAATTTTGGGGGAAATAACAATAACAAGGGAGATAATCCACATTATAAAATCATTCTTGACCAATGGTTGGAATGTTCGAAATCAAGGTTGATATCACTGAATAAAATTATATATTTAAATGATTCAGGAAAAAAATTCATTAATTGGGAATTAATATAAACATGGTTAAAAATTAATTTAGTAATATAGAAAATTTTATATATTTTTTAATAAGTAATATATAACTAAATCAAAGACTTAATCTAGAAATCCTCAAAATAAAATGTTAGTAGCACTGTATTCTATGGAAAAATGTTCCTAATTATTAAATAAAACTTTTTTAACAATATTAATCATAAAATAATAGTTTTTCCATCTATATCAATGTAATTCCATCTAGATTAACGATTTCAATTAAAACCAACCATCCCTATAAAATAAAATATCATCTATAATTTCATTTAAAAATTAAATAAATAACTTTTCCAATAAAAACAAAATTTAATTTAACAAAATCATTATAGAATGAATATAAAATGAATATCATTTTATGGTCCAGATAATAAATTCACAACAATATGTTTTCAATCATGGTATAACACTTTTTTGATAATATTTTATGATCAAAATGAACAGATAATAAATATCATCCCAATATAAAAAATCAATTAATTAAAATTTTATGATGATATATTAATAACATTTATGAACATAAAATATCTGAAATTATATCCCTTTAGTTCATATAACATCAAAAATTAACATTATATCACCACACATTAAATTTAAATTGAATATTTAACAATGTATAAAAAAAATTTAAATGATTCTATAGTAGTATATGATACCCTTCATCATTAAAGAAAAATAAATTAAAGATTATTTTAATGACCAATAATTATAACCACTAATTTTAAAACAATAACAATTTTTATCTTTTAATAATTCATTTCTGACAATTTTTAAACACAAAAACAATATAAATTTATTCCTATACTCATATAATTATTCGTCAATAATTCATAAAATTTATAATGTAAACAACATTATTTCAAAAACCACCCCATTATGATGATTAAACATATGTTAATATCATTTCAAAAAGTTAATTGTCGATCCATTAAAAAAACCATGTGAACAAATTCAAAAAATATTTAGAAATAATCATTTTAAAACATTAGGTATGAACATTAAATGCATCATGTTATTATAAAATAAAATCAAGAATATTCATAAGAATTTACAGACATGATATTAAAAAAAATTAAACACTGATTGGATCATTTAAACATCCCATCTCATATATTATAATCATATATGAAAATTTTAAGCATCACATCTTAATTTCTAAAATAATAATATAATAAATAGACCTAGATTTTCTCTTATAGACACTCATAAATCCAATTTAAATCCTTTTCCCAATTTGAAAATCCAATTAAAATATGATACATGAACATAAAAATGAAATATAACATGTTTAATCAGTTCAAAAAGCTTCATATTTCCATAATAGTTTATATTTTTATTAAATAGAAATTATATCATTAGAAATACAAAAATATATTGTTATAATAAAAATATAATTAATAATTTAAATCATGATATGATTCAAAAAAAATTTATATATATTAATGATCCACTAAAATATTATCCATAATTATTTTAATTTTAAAATTATATAACATAATTTGATTAAATATAATTGTCACGTGACTAAGAATTATATACATTGTATCTTTATTGAATATTATCGTAATAATAAATAGTTATTATTTAATACAATGGGATTTTGCCATAATTGATGTCACCACATAAATCCAAAAACACAGAATCAATCAATCATGTACACCATAATGGTTTATATCACTAATTTTCCTCTAAAAGATTTTCTATCTAAATAATTAAAATCACATTTTACTAATGAAATCCCATGTCCAATATTTTTAGTCATTGTGTCATTTATTTCATCCTTGGATAAAAAATTACCAAAAGGTAACATTAAATAAACCATCAATTAAACTAATCCAATTTAAATAATTAAAACAGCTTCCTACAATAATTATAATTTATTTATATAAAATTTAATTTCTAGTAACTAAATAAAACCACATAAACTCCTTGAATCTAGTCATTCAAATTCAATTAGGCCCCATTTTCATGACTATTAAAATAATTTTAGTTATCTAACAATTTACTAATAAATTATTCAATAAATTAATTACCCATTTATTTTCACTATAAATTATTATATTATATTCAGTCAAGGATATTTTTAAAAAATTAATAACATTAAAATGAGGAAATTCAAATATTTTCTAAAAATTAAACAAATGGATTAATGTTATAATTAACATAAATTTTTTGGCTAATTGTTTTAAGGTGATGTATGATATCGTTATATACTAAAGGGAATATTTTACATTACTAGAATTGAGAAGGTGTATTAATTCTACTGATCTCTTCAAAATGATTCATTTAGATGTGTTTTTTGTAATTTTATGTATTGGAAAAATTCCATTGGTTAATTTTGTATGAATACTCAGAATATATTATCGGTGAATGGCTTATAATGCATTCCAATAATGAATATGTGTTTCAATTTCTGAACTATTTAGGACCAAACATATAGGGATTTATATTTGATAAATATATATTGTTAAATAGTGGTTTACATAATGAACATATAATGGGAGTTATTTTTGGGTGTTCTAAAAAAGAGAGGCTTCCATGAATTCAGTTAGTTCCACCCCTTTACAACTCTTGAATATTATGAGTGTAAATAGAGGGTTTTATATTTTAGAGGCATCTCATGAAAAATTTCATATCAAATAGAAGTTTAATTTGATCCTATGGATATATATTGGTATGTAAAACACTATGTGTGGCCTAGTGACTATAGTTTTCATGACAAGTCCTCGGGGCCCATGCCATGACTACCCTAATCCCACCTTCCATAGGCTAGGGGATGGCGAATAGCACCTATGGAGAAAATCCCGTTAACTGGGAAATAATTTCCTTTATAAAAGTAAACAACACAACATATTACAATATGAAGTAAACACTATGTAAATCATTAAATAAGTGTGCTAGAAATAGAAAGGGTTCGGAAATACAAGCCCAACAGAAAGGTACAACTACAACTAAATGTAAAGTACAACTCAACAGACAACACCTAAAAGGTGAAAAGCATCTCTTGGATCGTCCACCATCGATCCTACCTGATGGGTAGGTACAGATGACCTCCTCAGCATACCGTGTCTGACCGTCTGTCCGTTTGTCTCATCCGGGTACCGACTCGTCATGAAATCCACCTATGGGTACCATCCAGCTCAACAAGCCTCAACCACGATCAGTTTTGTTCGTCATCTACAACCAACACAATGAGGTGCAAGCGTAGCCCGTGCATGGGTTAGTCTAACGATACTTAGTAGGGACCCTGAGACCCTCAAGGTCACACTGAATCCAACAAAGATAACCACAAATTAGGATCTCAAAAGATAACCCTTACTTAGGTATAAGCCCATACTTATACCTAAGTTATCATGTAACCCATCTCAATAATGAGGTAAACAAAAAGGTTATTGACTCAACTCAAATGAGAATTTTGATTATCGAAACTGAAATTGCTGAAGAGATCCTCCTCTATCGAGTGTTGTGATCCTGTCACGACTCTGAGGCGATGCTCACTAACCTTAGACTGCTGATGTACTCCTCCGGTCGAGTACCGCGGGTCAGCCACCCAAACACAGTAGTGCTTCTCGCCGGGGTCTGCCACTCAAACACAGTAGTGCAACCCCCCTAATAGCCTACATATGTACTCCATCGGTCGAGTACCGTGGTTCTGCCACCCAAAAACAGTAGTGCACCTCGTCGTGGGTCTTCCACTCAAACACAGTAGTGCTCCCCACTGGGCTATACAAGTCACTCCGACTCGAATCGGACAAACAGTCATCAGGTCTCAGCCAGCCACAAGGTCTCTGTACTCTAAACGCTCGTCTCTAGGAGGATCCATTCCATTAGCTACTAGTTGAAACTCCGAGTATCAAAAATTCCCACGAAGAAGTATCTCAATAGACCGCCTCGACATATGGGTCTCAACGCAACAGACAGCGTGTCAATCGGACGCATAGTCTGTGAGTTATCAGCCTTTTAGTCCCAGGGGCCCGGTTGGTTTTGTGTATGAACCAACCCGACCATATCTCAATTGTACCTCAAACTCTCATATAGTATACTCAAAGGGACCGTTTCTCAACGTGATCAACAACTCCACTGACGGTTCATCAAACGGACGTCCGGTCAGAAGGTTATAGGCTTTTCCGTTCTAGGGTCCCAGTTGGATTTTAGGTACAATCCAACCTGGCCATACTCCAACTACGTCCAAACCTTAGGTGAAGTATTCCAAAATAACCATCTCATCATGATAAATTCAACAAAGTCGACGGCACATCAATCAAACATCCGGTCCTTATGTTATAAGTGTTTCCGCTCCAGGGGCCCGGTTGGTTTCGGGTTCGAACCAACCCGGCCGTACTTCAAATGACACTGGTTAACCAAACTGGTCACACCATTGCAATCCATACAGAAAAACACATGAGATGGACTACCCATTGGTCCAAAACAGATATCCGGGGAAAAGGTTGTATTTCCCAACAACACGCGCGAACCGGGCCTACCTCGTGGGTCCCACGCCTCAACCTCGACTTAAATATCAAAAACTTGTATTGAAACATTCGTATTAATTTCAGGATCATAACGTCGCAGATAGTTTTTCATTCCTAAACCGTAATAGAGAGATATGTCAGATACCCGATCCCGTAATAATAATAATATTATTATTATTATTTGGTGTTTCGTGGACCTGAGCCAAGAACTAGAATTTAGTATCAACATTAGATTTGAATCGACCATATTAATGACAGGATTACATCGCCACTGACAAAAAGCCAATCAGACATCGCACACAAGAGTTATGACAGTTTGAAGTTTTAATAATAATATTAAATTTATTAATTCACGAGCGTTTCAGGTACCTGATCCTAAAACCCGAAAAATACATTCTATATTGGACTCATTATTTCCGTCTCTAAATAATTGTCGCATTGCCGCTGACAGTTCGTGAAACCGAGATCGCACGAAAAAGTTAAACACAAATTATGGTTTTAACCACCAAAACTAATAATAATAATATAAAATTATTATTATCACTTTTTTTATACAAAACCAATCATGAGATTTCACGCACAAACCAAAGATTCTCATTTGGTGTAGCGGGTCGCATGCCTCTTTCCCCCTCCATGCCTTTATTATTATTAATTTTATTTCCTCATTTCATCTTCTCATTCTAATCTCATCTTCCCCAATTAGCGCCTCCGGCAAACCCTAGTGTCTGACCTTCATCCGCATGGTCAGAACCGCCACCACCGTCTCCGGCTAGCACCACCACCTGCACCTCCGCCGTGCCTCCATACACTTTACTCTACATGCACCATCGATATGCTTCCATGCAGACCACAGACTTTCCGTCGTCCGTCGCACGTCCCGGCAGACCCTCGCTATACTCATCACGCGCCTCCGTGACTAGAACCACCCATTGAGGCTTGCCCATGCCGTTGCCCCAATAATCAATTTGCATTACAGTTGCCCGTCAAAATCGGCTACAAACCAAATTATTATTTTGGTGATGATTTAAGGATAAAATCACCAATAAAAAAATTTAGGAAACGAACTCAGCCGTTCTTGGATTGGTCAAGATTCATCGTCATTAAAACGATGATTAGAAAGTTGTAATCATAATTAATAAATTATGGCTCATGTGAGAAACAAAAATCTCGAATCAAAGGTAGATAAGAATTAATGTTCAAACATTTAATCATATGAGGTGAAAACCACAATTGAAAAGTCCTACATATAAATATACAAAAATCCCCCTACCTTGCAAAGATGTCAAACGTTGTCGAGCCACAAAAAGAGGCAAGCGTCGCGATGATCGGACGTCGCAGAAGATCAGTGATGATTCCCTTAACGTCGGAGGAAGTGTCGTCATCAATGGAGAAATTACCTACGGTGGTGCATCCTCCCTTGATGTGGAGGATGAAGAGGAGAAGGCGCGTCATCTTTGACTTCACATTCTTCGGTGGAGGTGTTGTTCTTCTTCAAGAACATTCATCGTTGGAAGGAGGGAGATCTTCAAAATTTCTCCAGAGGATTCCCACAAGGTTCTCCAAAATATTTTCCATCCCATAATTGAGTGAAGGATCCCCAATATATAAAACTATCATGCTCTTTTAGCATTCAAACCCATGATTGAAAATTAATTAGGGAGGTGAAGGGTTGTTATAATAAGGGGAGTTGTCCCATTAATTTGAAGAGTTTCTAAGTGGGGGGTTGGAGAGAGTTATGGGAAGATGAGAGGATGGGGCATGTGTGGGCTCCAACTCTCATATATCAACACATGGGAGGATTAAACTTCTGTAGAAATAAATATGTTTTAACAAATTTATTTAACTTCATAACTAAACTCCAAATTAATAATTCTCAACCTGCTTCAAACGCAACTGTGGTAAAGGTCCCCTTAAGCAATTACTAGCACTACGAGTTCATCGGTGCCCTCAGATTTCAATTCCAAGCACCAGTTGAAATGATAGAAAAACATACATGTATGTTTACTGAACGTACCCAAAAAGAAGTTCGGAAAACTTTTATCAGTCACCCTCAACCCGCGCCGGTCGAGGCTAGGCTCTGCCTAAGTAAAAGACTCCAGAACGAACCCATCGATACTCTCGGATTTTCAATCGGTGTTACCATTTGGAAGTTGTGAATTTTACAATAAAAAAATTTTCACTTAATTATATTATTGGCGGCCAAAAAATAACTTTTTCTGGTGTCCCGTACTGGAAAAAGTTAGTATCTTCTTAAATAAATCATTCCCTCATGAGTTTAGCGGTGTTATCGAATTTTTAATCTGAGCTACCGTTTGTGAGTTATAAGCATTTGAAAAATAAAATAATTTATTTTATTATTTTATATTCGGTTATGTCATTTTTGGAATTTCATATAGGTGGCCCGCACTGAATAAACATATGTAACGCCTATGGTAAACCTTCCATCCTTAGCGCAATGGTGCCCCATGATTTCTGATATGTGTAACCGTTTAAGAGTTGTTACACTTTTTCAGTAAAACTGCTTACGCGAGTTAATTTAAGCTTAACAAATATTCAGAAAATTACATCAGGCACACCGGGTTTCAGAATCAGGTGCCGTCAGAAACATCATACTCATAAAATTACCAATAAACTAAAAAAAATTCCTTGAAATTTCTGGGTCTGACTTTACTCCCACCTCATGGATTTATGTCCCCGTAAAGACTAAACACACACTAGGGGACACAAAAGTGTTATTGAGCACACATCTGAGCCTTCCACTCCCATGTGCTCTCCTGGAGCTTCATGTGCTACCTGGGGTTTCCTTTTCGCTGACCAAGGAAAATACATCCCATCATTGTAAGTAAACCACAACCTTTTTGACAAATACCGTCAATCCGTGTATGAACTGTAGTTTCCCAGTCCATACCCAACCTAACGTCATAAGGCCTCGACGTTTCCACCAAGATGTTCCAACTGAAACTCTCACCTCAAGGGTCAGATCACACCAGTCGGCGTAAGTGTGTTTATCGAGTCTCCTCTCAAAGGTATCTCCAGACGTGAGGTTCAAGTCAATGGTTTTAACCAGAAACTCTCGGTCTGAGACACGATTCGTGGAAGGAAGGAATGATTGGTACCTATGTATATTGATATTGCAGCTCGTAGTAGACACATATCGTACCTCAAATCATTCTTAGAACCCTTGGGTCACACTCAGTGACCACATGCAGTTATTCTCTTCCCCTTCCCTTCATGTCCCTGAGCCTGGAAGGGACTACAAAGGCGGTTGGTTGTAAAATGTCAAAATGTACACCACCTCATGCTGCTCTCCAAGCTTTGCTTCCATGTCTGCTGCTCTGTAGATTCAACTGTCCTTAACTCTTCCTCTTCTTGAAACATTTTACACGCCCATGTCTCTGAGACTGGCACCAGTTCACATCTTCCCACTGCTAACATTCACGGGCTATAATCGATCATCCAAAGAACATTTAACCACAAAGGTTCTCTCTATGACCCTAACATAAGTAGGAATGCATAGAGGAAAGAGTGATTACTCAGATATATTTAAACATACCTCGCTTAAAGGTCCGATCTCTAAATCACTGATCGTATCGTAGTCATCACGTACCAATAACGATCAGTACACCTCGACGAATATGCAGCTACTAGTATGTCGTCCTGCCGAAGATGTATAAGCTCTAGAAAACTCTCACCCACCTCCTCAAGCCAGTCATCGGCCACCTATGAGTTGGGCTCGCCTCAGAACCTGAGGGGTATCTGATGCTGAAACATGTGTAAGGCACTAAGCCTACATGCATCCTCTACTGGTACTGACAGTTGTAACTGCTAACCAACAGGTAGTGATATAGCTGGCACACTACCCGAAGGTACTATCTCAGGCATCAGTCCACGTAGTGAAGTCTCATCGCTATGCGGACCAACCTCATGGTTACTCACTAGGAAACACCAGTATTTAAGATCACCATATGCTCTACTAGATCTAAGCTAGGTGTACAACTCTAGCAATCACCTCCATCCAGTCCACTACTGCCTAGGAATCTACCTCACCTCGTAACCTCGGAGGCCTCTACTGCTGGAACTCGTGCAACGTGATCTATCAGCATGCACCGTCTGCTAGTATGGCTAGTGTCATCCGCATCCCAACAGGTGGTGGTGATGCTGGTACACCACCTGAGGGTGCCAATATAGTAAAAGGGCCTTCACTGAAGCCTCATCGCTCGGTGGGCCTTCATCGTGTACTATCTCAGAACTCCAAATGATTGTCTGCGTGGAGACATCTGGAACAGATGTGACACAGTCAATGATTTATACCCGGTGAGATGACCTGGTTTGAGCTAACATTAAAACTTTTGGAAGCACACACACAATCAGTGTTTTCGTGCACAAATTCGGAAATCATTAGTTAGGGTCATGGTGTATGGATACGTCGGCCACCGCATGAACACTGGACTACCTGAACTGAAAACCACACTTGGTACGCTTAACACTATTGCTTCATAGAAAGAAAAATATCAGAGTTATATGTTATGTGGTAGAACCGACTCCTTTGATACCAATTTGTCACAACCCATCCTCGGGGCATGTTCCATTACTGCCCCAAGCCCGCATTCCATAGGCTAGGGGCTAGCGATTAGCACCTAAGGCATAAATCCCATTAACTGGGAAGGCATTGCCTTTATAAAAGTAAACAGCACAATAGAGTACAAGTGGAATCAAACACTAAGTAAAGCAGTAAACATGTGTGCTGGAAATACAATGGGGCAGGAAATACATGCACAACAGAAAGGTACAACTACAACTGAATGTAAAGTACAACTCAAAGGACAATAGCTAAAAGGTGACAAGAAGCTCCTGTTTCGTCCACCACATATCCTACCTGAAGTGTAGGTACAAATGTCCTCCTTAGCATACTACGTCTGATTGTCCAACTGTTCGTTTCTTCTAGGTACCGACTCGTTGTGAAATCCACCTCCGGGTACCATCCAGCTCAACAAGCCTCAACCACGATCTGTGTTTTCCGTCGTCTACAACCAAAAAAACAAGGTGCATGCGTAGCCCGGGCAGGGCTGAGTATAATGATACTCAGTAGGGACCCCGAGACCCTCAAGGTCACACTAAATCCAACAAGGATAACCACAAAAAAGGATCTCAACAGATAACCCTTACTTAGGTATAATCCCATACTTATACCTATGTTATCAAGTAACTCATCTCAATCGTCAGGTAAACAAAAAGGTTATTGACTCAACTCAAACCAGGATTTTCATTATCGAAACCACAAATGCTGAAGAGCTCCTCCTCTGTCTAGTGCATTGATCCTGTCACGACTCCAAGGCACTTCTCACTTACCTTAGACTTCTGTGGTACTCCTCCGTTTGAGTACCACAAGTCAGACACCCAAACACAGTAGTGCTTCCCGCCGTGGTCTACCACCCAAACAGAGTAGTCCCCCCCAATATCTTGCAGAGGTACTCCTTATGTTGAGTACCGTGGGTCTTCCACCCAAACACAGTAGTGCTCCCCGCCGTGGGTCTGCCACCCAAACACATCAGTGCTCTCCACTGGGCTATACAAGTCACTCCGACTCGAATCGGACAAGCAGCCATCAGGTCTCAGCCAGCAACAAGGTCTCCGTACTCCGTACGCTCATCTCCGGGAGGATCAGTTCCATGAGCTACTGGTCGATACTACGAGTATAAAAAAGTCCCACTAAGATGCATCTCAAAGGACCGCCTCATCATAGGGGTCTCAACGCAACAGACGGCGCGTCAATTGGACGCCCAGTCTGTGAGTTATCAGCCTTTTAGTCCCGGGGGCCAGGTTGGTTCGTGTATGAACCAACCCGACCGTATCTCAACTGTACCCCAACTCTCAAAGGGTATACTCAAAGGGAAAATTTCTCAACATGATCAACAATGCCGCTGACGGATTTTCAAACAGACGTCCAGTATGAATGTTATCAGAATTTCTGTTCTAGGGGCCCAGTTGGATTTCGGGTACAATCCTACCTGGAATTACACCAACTACATCCAATCATCTGGTGAAGTATGCCAAAAGAACCATCTCATGAAGAGTAATCCAACAGATTTTATGACACGTCAATTGGACATCCGGTCCTTAAGTTATAAGTGTTTCTGCTCTAAGGTCCAGACTGGTTTCAGTTTCAAACCAACCCGACCGTACTTCAAATGACACTGGTTAACCAAATCGTTCACACCATTGCGATCCATACGAAAAAACAGACGATATGGACTACCCATTGGTCCAAAATGGATAGCCAGTGGAAAGGTTATATTTCCCCGCAACATTAGCGAACCAGACCTCATGTGGCCCGCACCTCGACCTCGACGTAAATATCAAAAACTTGTCTTGAATCATTCGTCTTAATTTCAGGGTCGCAATGTCACATACTGTTTGTCATTCAAACACCGTAGGAGAGAGATATGTCAGATACAAGATCCCATAATAATAATAATATTATTATTATTCGGTGTTTCGTGGACCCGATCCATAAACCAGAATTTAGTATACAACATTAGACTTGAATCAACCGTATTAATGATGGGATTACATCGCCACTGACGACCATCCAATTGGACGTCGCATGCATGAGTTATAACAGTTCGAAGATTTGATAATAATATTAAATCTATTAATTCATGAGCATTTTGGGTACCAAATCCTAAAACCAGAAAAATACATACAATATTGGACTCATAATTTCCGTCTCTATGTAAGGGTCACATAGTCGCTGACAGTTCGTGAAACCGAGATCGCATGAAAAAGTTACAGACAAATTATGGCTTTAACCACAAATAATAATAATAATAATATTATATTATTATTATCAATTTTTTTAAACAAAACCTCTCATGATATTTCACTCAAAAACCAAAGATTCTCCTTTGGTGTAGCGGGTCACACACCTCTTTTCCCCTCCATTCCCTTATTATTATTAATATTATTTCCTCATTTCAACTTATCTTTCCAATTTCATCATCCCCAATTAGCGCCTCCTCCAAACCCTAGCGTCCGACCTTCATCCGCATGGCCAGAACCTCCCCCACCGTCTCTAGCTAGCACGGCCGCCTGCACCTCCGCCGCACTACTATACACTTTCCACTGCACACCCCTTCGACATGCCTCCACGCAAACCACAGACTTTCCGTCGTCCGTCGCACATCCCAGCCGACCATCACTATCCTCATCACGCGCCTCCGTGCCTAGAACCACAAATTGCAGCTTGCTCATTCCATTGCTCCAAGAATCAATTTTTCATTACAGTTGTCCGTCGAAATCGGCTGCGCACCAAATTATTATTTGGGAGATGATTGAAGGATAAAATCACCAATAAAAAAATTTAGGAAATAAACTCAATCATTCTTGGATTGGTCATGATTACTCATCATTGAAACGATGATTGGAAAGCTATAATCATAATTAGTAAATTACGTCTCATGTAAAAAACAATAATCGCAAATCAAAGGTAGGGAGAATTAATTATCAAACATTTAATCCGATGAGGTGAAAACCACAATTGACAAGTCCTACATATAAATATAAAAAAATCCCCCTACCTCGCAAAGACTCCAAACATCTTCGAGCTATGGAAAGAGGCAAGTGTCGTGATGATCGGACGTCGCAGAATATCGGTGCTGATTCCATAAACGTCGTAGGATGTGTCCTCATCGATGGAGACATTCCCCGCATTAGTGTCTCCTCCCTTGACATGGAGGATGAAGAGGAGAAGGCACGTCGTCGGTGACTTCACGTTCTTCATCGGAGGTGTTCTTCTTCTTCAAGAACGTTCTTCATTGGAAAGAGAGAGAACATATAAATTTCTCCATTGGTTTCCCACAAGGTTCTCCAAAATATTTTCCATCCCATAATTGAGTGAAGGCTCCCCAATATATAAAACTATCATGCCCTTTTAGATTTCAACCCCTTGATGGAAAATTAATTAGGGAGGTGAAAGGTTGTCCTAATAGCGGGAGTTGTCAAATTAAATTGAAGAGGTGGTAAGTGGGGGGTTCGAGAGAGTTATGGGAAGATGAGAGGATGGGTATAATGTGGGCCCCACCTCTCATATATCCACAAATGGGATGATTAAACTTCCATAGAAACAAATTTGTATTAACAAATTTATTTAACTTCTTAACTAAACTCAAAATTAATAATTCTCAACCCAATTCAAAAGAAACTGTGGTAATGGTACCCTTACGCAATTACCGGCACTGTGAGTTCATCAGTGCCCTTTGATTTCAATTCCGAGAACCGGTTGAAAATATAGAAAATCCAGCATGTTTGTTTACTAAACGAACCTGAAAAACCGTTTGGAAAATTAGTATCAGTCACACTTGACCTGCAACGGTCGAGGTTAGGCTCTGCCTAAGTCAAACATGCCCCAATGAACCCATCGATACTCTATGATTTTCAATCTAAGTTACCGTTTAGATGTTATGAATTTTACAATAAAATAATTGTCACTTAATTATTTTATTTGCCGCAAAAAACCAACTTTTTCGAGTGGCATGTGCTGGAAAAAGTTAGTATCTTACATAATAAAGAATTCCCTCACGAGTTCAGTGGTGGTCTCAGATTTTTAATCTAAGCTACTGTTTCTGAGTTATTAGCATATGAAAAATAAAATAATGTATTTAATTATTTTATTTACGGTTATGTCATTTTTGGAATTTCTCACAGGAGGCCCGCGCCGACTATACTTAAGTCACGCCTTGGGTAAACATGCAATCCTAAGTGCAACGGTGCCTTCAGATTTCTGATCCATGTAACCATTTAAGATTTATTCCACTTTTTTAGTAAAACTGCTTACGCGTGTTAATTTATGCTTAAAAAACAACAAAAAAATTATTCCGGGCACACCGGGCCTCAGAATCAAGTGCTGTCAAAAACTGCATACTCGTAAAATTCTAATGAAATTAAAAAACGTTCCTTTAAATTTCCGAGTCTCTACATTAGTCATCTATTTTTTATGTTGTTCCATGTTTTTCTATTAACCATTCAATGTTTTATGACAATTCAACAAGATTATGAAGCAGTTGACATATGCTGTATGTGATTCTTTGTGATATTCATTGATGGGGTTCTAGGATATTATTTTTATATTATAATAATTTTTATGAATGAATAATCCCTATTTAATTAAGGGATTTTATGAAATTTGATTAAATTAGTTGTTAATAATGTTTCTCGGGATATGGCTTCATCTATGGATAGTTCTATAGTTATTATGTGGATGCTAATTGGATGGTTGGTTTGAGATTGTATGCAATGGTGATGGAAAATAAGTTTTTTTTGGAAAATATGACTCTTCAAAATTAATTAATTTTTTATTTATAAGTTTTTTAAATTAATTATTTATGTCATATAACATGACAATGGATATCATGTGGCTTCACAGGAATAGGTGATGTCTGGATTGGCTGGGTCTAGGTGTTACAGAACATGTCATGGGTAGTAATTCCCAGACATATGTAGGTTTATTTTTATTATATACCCATATATTTTCATCATTGGATTATTATTGGGATGTTTTTAAGATATTATGTATATTTCTAGGTAATGGTGTTGACTTGGGGACATGATATATGATGGGGTTTCCTATAATTATTTAGATCAGTTCTCTTCATAAAGTAACTGAATTGGAATTTCAGGATGAATTTTTTCCAATTGATGGTGATTTCATTAGAATTTATGTGAGACCCTAGGTATGTCTCTTGGTATGATGTGAGAAGATATTATTTTGGATGATTTACCTAGGAATATGTTAATTTTAATTTTAGTCTTATTCGTAGTGGTGATCACTGATACTATCATTCATTTATTTTCCAATGAGTTATACATGTATAGGGTTGGTATGAGTAATTAGTAAATCATGTGAGTGGGATAGGTTTTTTAGGAAGTGATAAAATTCTCAAATAGGGGTTTCAATTATGTGATTATCATTGGGATCATCATTAGAAAAATTGTGAGGATACTTACTGTGGGTGATGGGTCCTAGACATGACATCCCATTGGGAATCTAATTGACACAAGTATGAGTACATTGGATGGTCCATAGGGAATGCGACTTATAGTGTTAAGGGTTATTCGACAAATATTTAAAATTTCATTCATGTTATAGGATAGGATAATCCAATATTATATGATGTCTTTGATGGGAAGTAATGATAGGATGGTATGTATAGATAGTTATTGTGATGGGTATGGGGGAACCAATGGATTCTCGGAAGGGTAGTGTTAGACATGTTCAATATGAGGGTCTAGCTATAGAGAAACTATAACCCTAAAATTTGATGGATAGTGGTGTGATTGGTTGTTTCCATATATGCATGATCCGACTATCCTAGTGTTTGTGGGGATGGATGGTTAACTTGGGAACTACATATTTTATGAGGGTAATTTACTATACTCCTGGGGAATTTATTGAGTATTTAGTTTTGTTTTTGTATTATTATGGAATCTGTATAGTGTGGTGGGGTGGATTGTTTGGGGGTTATAGGTCTTATTATGATAATATTGGGTCTTGGAATTAAGTTATTTTCTGTTTTATGTGCATGATAGACCTTCCTCTATGATTATTGGGTCATTTTAATAGACCAATAATTCTGGCATATAACATGAGATGAAGTGATTTATGAATCTTGAAATCTTCTTTAATATATAAAGTTGTGGGTCAAGATATGGATATATGAATATATCATGTCAAAGTAGGTAGTGTTTTGTGGATAAGATTACATATAACCTTGTGTCTTCTATTATAAGATATACATTGATTATAGCAAAGGAATATGATTTCATAATGAGGTGGAATTTGATATGAATCTAAAGAATGTGTGATATGGTGTGAGGGTATCATAGTTGGTACATGGTGATCTAGTTCCTTATGTTTTTTTGTGGCGTATATAGCATATGAAATAAATTTCCATGTTTGATAAAAGTTTTTCATTGTACACAGTTTATATGATACTATATATTGTGTGATGTTAATGATACACTACAAAAATGTATTTATCACAACCCACACTATAGTTATGGTAGGCATAATGAGTATATGTATCCCATCAATTATATAGTAGGATTTGTAATTGATCAATATTTTGTGACCCAAGGGTATGTGGACATTTTCTGTTAATGGATTTGTTATGGAAGGAGGACCTTTGTTGATTAATTTTATTTTTTTATCATTTGTTTATGTGTATATCTGAAAAAATTGTCGATCAAATTGATGTATGACTATATGAAATTTTAATGGTTTATTAATTATATCTATTCATGTCTTTTATTCATATGTACTTTAATGATGTTATAGATATTTTTGTTTTTTTCTATAAATAATTGCATCTGATTCAATTTATTAGAATCCCTATTGTATATGTTATTTCCGCAAAACAAGTTTATAGCCTATAGAATATAAGGAGGATCAATTTACTACATTTTATCTCCATATTTTGAAATCCATCCAATATAGTGTGTTAAAAACTGGTATCAAAACATGTTATTATCTGTGGTGGTTATAGAAAAGAGTAATAAATTTTTTAAATTTTATTATTTCAGGATATTTTTATGAATAAGTCAATAAATTTAAGAATGCATGAAATAGTACATAGACTCATATGTCATGGAAAACATTTTTCCAGGAAGTCATGGATTCTAAATTAATGGAATTGGTTTCTTCCTTTTCACTGTAATGAGTGATATATTTATTGAATATGATTTGTTAATTTAAAATTAAAATTATAGTTTCTTGAACTTCTCTTATATTAATGAGGATTTGGTATATTTAACAATGTAGTTAAATATGATTCACATAACATATTATTTCATGTATATTAATGGATTTATTGTGAGTGGGGGTTCATATATATAATTTTATAATACATAATTATATGAAACTTACCACTATAAATTTTTGTTTTATATACTCAACTGAGTTCAAGAATATTCTTCGATGATTTTTTTATAGTGGGGTTTTATTTGTTTTTTGTTAAAACAAATAATTATTTGAAACATTGTCTAATATATTTTTTGTAATACATATTCAATAAAATCATATTAATTTATAAAATAATATGTAATGTGGATCCAAGAGCATGATATTCCATGATGCTTTAAAAAAATTCAATTCATCATCGGAATCATAGAGATCTATGGTTGGTTTGTCTAGTCATTGATTTCCTCCATGATGAAATAATGAAAGGAGAAATATATGCATCTGATTCCTAATGAATTATCAAAATATATAAATGCATTTCATTTCTAATGTGGGTTTTTTTATTAAATTATAAGAAACACCATAACTATTTTTCCAAGTTAATATTTCAACGAATTTTACATTATTGAACAATATAGTTGTGTGAAAAAGATATTTGGGTTGTAGAAAAGGAGTTAGTGATATGAAATTTATTTTGGCTGATGTTAAATAATATCATATGAACTGTAGAGATGTTGGGATAGATCAATGGTGATTTTTTAATATTAAAATTACAATGAAACTAAAAAAAGTTGTAATTTTCTTTATCAAATTTATAAATTAACAACACATGCATGAAATTATTAGATTGAAATGCAGGGCATGAATGATTTAAATTCTCTCCCGTACTATGGGTGAAAACAACTTTTACAATATTCTCTTATTAGATAGAGAAAATTAAGTATAATATTAAAATTAATAATATAATCCAAATATAAATACATAAAATCTATTTGTAGATTGGTAATAGTATATTGAATCATGTATGTTTTGAAAATAAGTGTTTCTGTTTCCAATCCAAAATAATGAGGAAATGTTTTAGTCATAGATCACTTATAGTAGATATGTATATGTCAATTTTATTTTCCCCTTATTATAATTATTTTTCTTCTGTTCCATAAATTCATATATTATTGTTCGTCCAATGAATCATTATATCATTTCTTTTGTTTTGTGTTTTTTCTATGGTACAAAATCACAGTTCCTAAAAATTGATCATTATGTTTGTTCGATATGAACACTATTTTATATCTGGTATACTATTTAGGATATCACTAATCAAAATATCACAATAGTGATAGTAATCAAAATTACGTTTATGATAAATTATCACACTACAACACTAACAATATTACATCTACATCAACTATATCATAACGTTGTTGTAATATCACCCTACTCTAGTGTCTCAAATTTTATCTTCTCTTTCTAACATCACTATCTTGAAAGACTTCCATAGAACTTCATCATTTTATATGGTTGAATATTGTAACTCAATGTTTGAAATTAATTCAATTTTTATACCTTTAATGTAAAAACCCATATGGGATAACAACAAACATTTGTATTTATACTAGTCTAGACATGGATTGAATGGAATTACTGATCTCTAAGGGATTGATACTAGCATATAACATCATCCATGAATAGATATGGAATGATTTTGGAAATATATAAAAATTAAATTGCCAAAACAAAAAATTCCACACACCTCAATGATAGAAATATTTATGAATTAGTTAATAGAATACCCAATATATTCATCACCAAAATACACAACATCTAATTGTGTAAAATAGCTAAAGTCCCTTGTAATAGTTGGATCAAAACTCCAAGAGTCAAATAAATCACTCTAAATCCCATGAGTCATGTAAAAACACAACCTATATTTCATGAATTCCCTTTTCATGACTTGAATTAAGATAGAATTTTTTTGAAGGGATGTATAGGGATTGATAAAAATATCCCCATAGGATACAACCAAAGATTATGTTATAAAATCCAAAAAAATGGACCATTTATAATAACTATTAAAATAAAACATGCAATAAAATTGTATTTTAATATATTTACAGAAAAATGAATTCAAATAATTATTTTGGATGAAATTTCAATTTTTGAATAAAGGGAAATTTTATATACACCTTCTATTTAATTCTGTTTTCAGGAATACAAATCCTCGATAATAAATGTTGTTTATTATAAATTCAATCTAACAAATCACAATGATAAAAATCAATGTTGTATGTTTGTTTCTAGATAATGTATCCTCACTCATCTCAATCATTAAAATCGATCAAAATAGTTCTTCACAAACTTATCTACACACAAATATGGGAATAATTATGGGAAAACACATACACCTTTCTAGGGGATGGATCATTTTGATCATGATGAACATGGTTGTGTTAGTTTTTTAATCATCAGGCCATTACATATTATTTGGACTCATATATTTCATTAACCAAAAGACCCAAAAATTCCAAGTATAAAATGTGATTTAGTCAATTAATAAATCAATAAATCAATGAAATAAATCATTTTAAAATAAGTGATAAATCCCAGTTCGAATCCTCGAAATTTAGTTTCAACCTGCCTTCTCATTTGAGAAAAATACGATGGTCATAGTTAAATTCATTACATTCAAAATAATATATTATTTTAAAAAAATTCTTCTAAAAAATTGTCTATCATTCATTTCATAACATTACTTTCAAAATCATGCAATCATTTTTTTCAAAATCATCCCTATTATTTCATTTCCAATGAAAGAAGATGTTTTCACAATTCAATACCCTTTTTAAATTTGTAATTAAATTAATATGAGTCATAGTATTTTAAATCAATTATGAAGTCATATAAAAAGGAATCATGAAATATTGGGGTTTCCTTGTAGGGTAAAGCCTTTTGGGACCACATACCATTAATCTTGTTATCCAATCAATAGGGAACAAACCATTAGACCAACTGATGAATAATAAGGTTTTTTGAGATCATGAAATAATGTCTATAATTAAGACACATAAAATTGAAAAATATATACATAAATAAAATAATGATATTTCACTCCCATGTAATGACATGGGATATTAGGTGAATCTGAACAGGGGCAAATTCACTTACAGAAAATGGTCCAGAACTTCCACTAACAATTTGATTCTCAATGGAAGTGATTTGTAGAACCATGTAATCTTATAGACACCATAAAAAAATAAGTAAATATACTATTTTCAATTATGGAATGTACATAATCAAAAATTAGGGTCACAAGTTTTTTAATTATAATTTTTTTTCGTGTAAAAACCCACATGTATTGTTTTCATGTTAGAGACAAAACATTTTAGTATATGTTTGCCTGAGCCATGAGACCTTACTAGAAATAATGATGTGGTGAATAGTTTGTCTATATAACGTTTTATCCATTATCTAATGATTAAATACCTCGTTTTCCTTTGGTGTATGTTTTGGAGGTATGAATGAATAGTTTGGAAAACAATATTCCAACATAGTGCCACATTTTAATTTTTCTCAATAGGGAGTACTGTTCCATTGGTCATTGATTTACTTTCCCAAATCATAAAGAAACTATAAAAATCCCATGGGATTACAAAATTTCATATAATTCACCCAAAACAATCTAAGACATTCACCCAACAATGTACGATTAAAATTGTCAATAAGTACATCAAATAACATAATAAGATGTTAAAACCTCCCAAACACAAAGACATTATCTCTGTAGATTACAGATCAAGAATATTCCATATCAGTGATATGAGGAAACTTTTCCATTATCTGGTTTCCTTTACACATTATCTCAAAAAATAAGCACAATGATACTATATGACATGGACCAAAGGTATCATCTTCCCATGTAGAAAATATTTCCCATAATCAAAAAACATGAGTTGATACTCAGTCATGGATAAATCAAGTTTAAAATCAGGATCTTCCAGATCTATAATGAGAAGTATCCAAAAAAACGAATTATGTTGTGATACTTTAAATACATTGTGTGTTTATGTTAACTGTGGTCGAAGATAAATAAGATAAGAAATTTTCCCCACCTTATCACAAGTCTCAAAAGGACCACAAACCATGGAAAGAGATTTCATTGTTTCCAAATAAATCAGTGACCCAATATAGGTTGATCTCATAAGAAATCTAGCTATCCCACTAAAAAATCATACTTTTATCAAAAAAAGATCTACATTGGATTTATAATAGATCTTTCCATCACTATTATCTTAATGAGAAATTATATATTCATATTTTTCTCTAGGAAAATAATTTGTCTCACCAATGAATCCTCACCAATATCCAACTAGCACAACATATATATAAATAAATTCCAATATAAGACCTTGAAAAGAACCACTATTCTAGTCCAATGGATGCTATTATTATAGGCAAACTCAACTAGTACCAGGTGGTCATAACATGCTCCTCAAATACCAATAACACAACAATGTTGTACATACTCAATAATATGTATAGAAAATCATATATTGACTTCAAACTGGGAATAATATTTTTTCTCAGACCTACCTAATATCTCATTCCCTTATTGAGCCCAAAAAAATTAGATTTTAAAAAGGGATCATTACAAGTGTCTCTATCATAAGGAACTCAAAGAAAAATGAAAAAATAAAATCAATAATATGAATATGATATCAATATCATTTTTAGTATTTTGAATGGTTATAAACTAAGAATAATTATTCATCCAATTGATCATAACACATATCACATTATAGAAAAAAGTGTTAGCTATCCTCCAAACATTAATTTTAATTGAAATTTAGTCCCACTTATAATTCAACACTACATTATTATAATGAAAATTAGAATGTCTATGGTGCTTGGTATTGACCAACTTGCAGTTATAAAAATGAGAAAAAAATCATTTTTTGTTTATTCTCCAACCATGAAACCATGATTAATATTGAATATCATAGAAATTAATTATAGTTCTAGTGTGAAATTCCCATATAGAATTACAGAAATTACATATTAAATACTTACACAGAGGATAAGGTAAAACTTAATTGTTATGGAAAAATATATTCCCTCTAATGATAATAACAACTCAGTAATAGTCTCCCCACCATTAAGAGATTCCAAAATTTGGTAGACTTTTTCATCAATATATATATTCTGATGAATAATATAGATAATTTAGGAGGTCAAATAACCAATTCTAGATCAATATTGATAAAATTCTCTCATGCTCCCAAAATAAACCGATAAATGAGAGCCATCATATTTCCCTAATTTTTGGATTCATTCTGGATTGGTATGGATGTTTGTTACTTGAAACATCGGGGATGATATTTCCATTTAATAGCATTGATAAAATGTTGATATCAAAGTACATTAGGCTCTCCACCAATTTCTATTATCATATGATTAAATTATATTAAATGAAAATATAACTCAATATTATATTGTATTTATAGACAGTAAACATTTCACAAAAAAGGTAATGATACTCAATCATTAGACAATCAATTGTGGTAGAGAGATCATCTTAATAGTTTTCAAAGATTTTCTCAGGTGGCTTAACTTATTATTAACCATATGCTACTATGTAAACATAGTTGATAATGATGGATCCAAAACCTATACATTGTGCATAAAAAACCACATTACCTGCCATGTATATAGAAGAGTCGATATTGGGGATAAAGATCAAATATTTTTCAACACATCATAAATATTCTGAAATTTCACATCCCATTTTAATTTAAATCATTTCCATGTGAAATGGATCATCAGAGAAGGAAGATTCATGAAATCATTATTAAACATGTGTAAATAAACTATGATTCCCAATAAGATCATTATCTAAAAAACATTATTCCATTACTAGATTTTTTTTATAGATTTAAACATCTCATAATCAACTGAAAATCCATTTTTCGTTATAACATTATACGAGACCTTTTCCTCATGAACCCAAAGTGTGCATTTCAAAAATAGTTCATAAGGACTGTGATTTCCCAAAATATCCCAAACTACTCTCATGTTACCCACATGATCCTCCTTTATTTTTTGGGTAAATAATAATTTCATCCTTGAGTAATCACTGGAGTATGTTGAGGAACTCATGGGATATCGTATTCACTACTTCCATGAACACAATAAGTGTATTTGTTAACTAAAAGGCATAATAACATACTTATAATGGTTATACCGACACTATATGGAATTATTATGGAGGGAATATTCATTGCTTCTCATCTACTGATAAATTGATAGATGATCAATAATTATGAACCATGTCACCCCATTAAGCTATTCAAACAAATCATCAATATTTTGAAAAAGTTGTTTTCATTTTTCATTTTCATAATAAATTAATTGAAAAATAATCAATACATTTGAGAAGTTTCCAATAATATGGTTTTACAATTGTAACTAAAATTACATAAGGTGACACATTAATTATTATAAATCCCTCTTCTATAAGATCATCCAATGGAGTTTGAAAATCCTTTAGTATATTCAGTTCCATACGGTGTGAATGAATATAAATTTTCTATTCTCCATTTAATAAATCAAAGGATACCACATCCCCAATTTCCAATGAAAACTAAAATGAATCCTATGGAAACATGTTAGAAACCTGATAAAAATTGGACTCATATTGTCATTAAATTATAGTCACTCAAGAAAAAAGAAACACCAATATTACACATTCTAAATATTTAAATGTTTGTACTTCTCTACAATAAATCAGGTTCTACTCGCCCTAAGAATCATGGAACACCCCACCAAGAACATTAATGGAGACCCATCAAGGATAATAGTCCAATTGGGCCATATGAGAAATTATCAAATCCATCCCAAAACAATTGATTAGTGATTTTATGTTGAGAAACTGAATATTATATGTATGATAAAAAAATTAATTAAGATGAACCACAATAGGTACAATATAGACCATAATTTCTCATTATTTGGAGGGTTGTATTAATATCCATTAGATAATAAAAATACACTATAATTTCATTTAGTATGTAAAAATATTAGATAATATACATGAGTAAGATACACCTATAACAAATAAATAAATTTATAGTGATGAATATATTTTAATGTTACCTCCCATATTCACTCAACCCCTTCATTATTTCTATATATACTATTCAACTACATGAAGAATCATTAAGTTGGATGTGTGTTGCTGGAATCCCATTGTTCCTATAGAATCTGATTTCACCATTGTAAATTTACAAGTTGACATTGATGTTCAAATAAATGGATCCAAAAAAATTTATTAATAAGTCTTTTAGTAACATTAGATACTTTGTGATCTAAAAATCAGTGGTTCCACACTACAAAAGACTTGATTTACCAACCATTCAACAAAAAAAAGTATGTCACATGGCCTCTTTTGGGAAATAATGGAGGTCTGGATGATTCTTGTTTTTCGATATCAACCACATGATTCATTATTATTTATCATTATATAAATTTATCAACATTACTATCAATAGAATTAAATATAACCACCATAATCCCTAAAATACTATCCAGTACAATCTTTTCCATCAATGCATTTTTTTCAATACATTAGCATTAGATGCGATGTTCATCATACATAAATAGTGCCAAATATCTGACTAATGTCTAATATAAATTCATATATCCTTCAATATCTCATTTCTTTCATACTTAAGATAAAACAAAAGAAATATTAGCAAAATTTGTTTCCTATTATATCATTGTTTAGTCACCCAACAGGAGGTAGAAAGACACCCTATATTTCATTAATATAATAGATTCATAATAAAAATAATCTCTGAAAAAGGGATCTAAATTCTTTCAAATATATGAAATCATAATTCTTCAACATCACCATCTAATACAATTATATATTTTATGTACCCCCAATTATAATTGAATCACAGTTTACAATTATTATTTTTTATATTTCAATAAACTCACAAAGAAGATCAATCATTTATCACCAAACCTATATATCTTGATGATCAATAGACAATTGTAATGTAGATGTATTTATATGAATAAAATCTTGTTCACAATTTTTATATTCATACAATCAAATTTACACTATTGAAGCTTGAATAGTGATGAATTATGTTATCTGTCTTCGAGTATAGATAACATGAACCACAATATTAATGTGATTTAGATCCAATATAGGATTAAAAAAATATGGGTTACATGAATCATCCTCCCTAGCCCTTTTCAAATGCTTTCTCAAAGAAATGATGCAAAAAATAAAAATAGACATCACTAGAACACCTGAAAGGATAATCAGATCAACAAATCATACAATATATGTTGAAAAATAAAATACATCAGATTAATTAATTATTTGGATTGAGAAATTAGAAAATTTTAACTTAAAGACAATAATAAAATAAAATATTCAACATGAACACCTTTTAAAACACTTATACTGGCATAATTCTCTTTATAAAGATATATTTTCAGGAAAATCCTTAATAAAGACACATATGTTTGGAAAATCATACATCCTTTCTACCATGATATCCAAAAATACAAACTGAAATCCTGAAAGGATTCAGATCATCAACCATTGATACATTATTATCCAGAACCATCCTAGAACCTAGTACATTGAAACCCAATATAGTCTTAAATTTCCCTGAATGGAGTTCTTGTTCCCCTTGAGTTAGTGACTAGAACCTATCACTGTAGATTATCAAATTATGAAATATTTTTTAAAACAAATATAAGAAGATAAAATATAAAAGTAAGTATGTTAGTACTCTTCATAGAGTATTTATGAAAATAAATTTTTTAAGTCTACAACCAAACAGTACTTCATCAAAATATACAAAATCTAAAAAATTAAAAATTAATAATAAATCCCATGAAAATTGTGGATCCAAATTCCACCAATCACCTTCATCCCTCCATGTACCAAAAATCATCTACATCATGCAACTTCAGGTGGATCACATCCTTGTATTGGTCCATGAATAAGATAATCCATAAATTCTTTAAGTTAATGGTATTGTGTGAAAAAAATATCCCACTAGTATACCACCAAATATTATATTATAAATTCTTTCACAGTAAACCATTTATTTATTAATTTTAATGATGTCATTGAATTACATTTCATATAAATATATTAAAAATAAGTTTGTGTCAAAAAAAATATTTTATTTATATCAAAATATTCATAAATAAATATTTTATATAAAACATTTGTATAAAAATGATGGCATAAAGAATTCAGTTTTATTACAATGTAATGTATAATCAACTAAAACAAAAAAAATCACCATTATAATAATCTTGATGGTATTTTTGTTTTAAATAAAATGATTCTCACACTTCTCAATCAATATATTGGATCACAATTATTGTTTTCAATGCAATATACATCCCAATTGAGCATCCATTTTAAGAATACTTCCCCATCCTATTTGGGGACCCATTATGGGAAATCTTGTTTGATCTTCGTTTATTAAGTGTTATCACCACGAATAAATTAAAAAGATTTTGGAGACCTTTTGTTCTCGTTATAATCACCCAATAACAACCAAGGATCATATGGTCATAAAAAATCAATAAATATATTGGAAATAAATTCATATCGATTCATTCCATCAATCATAGTTTAATTTCCCAATTCTCTTTTTCAACATGCATTTTTATTTTCAAAAACTATAACATAGATATTCATAAAATTTATACCGTTTTAAAAAAATTCATCTGTTACAGTGTTTCTTAGGAATATGTTGTTAATAATTTAATCAAAACATATATTAAATAAGTCATTCATTTTTCCAAAATTTTTCCTCCTAATTTCAAATCAAATTTAATTAGAAGTGTTTTTTTTCAATTTCATGCCCTTTTTTTAATTATCCAAATATAATTTGAAATTTTTGTATGTAAATCAAATAAAACTTATTACAAATAAATTAAAAAATAATGTATAAAATATGTGGCAAAACTATATGGAAACAACTACCCTTAATTTTGTTAATAAATTAACACAATAACCTAAACAGGATCTGAAAATGACTCATGAAGGCATTTGAGGTCATGAAATAAATCATATATTTTTTCTCAATCAAAATTGAGGATAAAATAAATAATAATAAGATCATTTACCATTCACATATAATGAGAGAATATTATATTTTGAGAAACAAAACGATATGTCTTCTACTTCATGGAAATGGATCAAATTGTACACCAACACATAGATTCTAAAAAGATAAGGACTGGAGATATATGGTATCCTATATTGAGACAAAAAACAAAGAGAAACTATTTGTGGTAAAATATTTCCTGACATTAATATTAAATTGGGAACATATTATTTTTAAATTATTTTTTGGGGTGGTAAAAACCAACATGCATGGTTCATTAGGAATGGTTGCCGGGTTAGTAGTAATCATGACCTATCTATACAACTCTAATAGACAGAAAGATATGAAAAAAGTAGAATAATTATATTACATGTGAACTAATTATATAAACCTTCAATGTATAATGATAAATTTATTGGGTGGCATGGCTTCATGTTTAGAAAAAACCATGCACCAACTATTTGACATCATCTAGGGACTCTCAATTGGTTGAACAGTTTCTGGGGACAAGCCACATGGATTTATATAAATAATAATGTACCATGAATAAACACATTTATAACAAAATTTATCAAACATCACATGAAACAAACTAATATAATATCCAAACAAATTACTATAAAAATTGTATCAATATATTGATTAAATAATGTTATAATATGTTACATGTACATGAATTAGAAAATGTGGGAACCAAAATTCAAATACTTTTTATATGAAATTTCATTTATTATTATCTAACAATATATAATTTTTAAAAAATTTATCAAGGACTCTAACATATGCTTCCATCATCAAATTTATTTTACATCATTTTAATGGAACTTCTTCCAAATTATATGTCATACAATCTTACAATAAAATTTTTCTGATAAACACTATAAAATCATGTCTTGATTACATAACCATGTTGATTAATTTTTTTTAAAATAGTCCAATTATAATTATTTATGAATTCTAAAAAATATTACTTCATCTAAATGATTTTTTTTTAAATTATATCTAATCTTGACTGGATAATGGGATATAAAAATTTAATCCAGAAAACATTATCCTCCTCTATTAGATAATATTTGATAGATAATCAGTATTAGGTATCATACATTCTCTTCAACTGATTTCCTTTTGATGAATTCTAAATTTTTTAAACATATTTTCAATGTTCATCAATTAGTTGAATATTCGTATATGGGAACTGATCCATTGGACATCCTTTTGTATTTTACTCCTTGAATGGTAACATTAAATGTTAATAATATTTTACCAAAACAATTGTCACTAATAATTGTATGAGGTATCCCTCTGGTGACATATAATTGTTTTTTAATAATCCTAGGCTTTTTTTCATTCCACATGTTTAGAGGGTCACCTACATTTTATCATTAATTTATACATATGTGTGTGATTATTTTGAAACATTCCTACATTATATATGGTATTATTTACCATAATACATTCTTATTGTAAAAACTGCAAGTCCATATTCTATCTAAAAAAATTTGTATTATCTATTTAATGACCTAAATTTGATGATCAATGTTCGGGGATTTGTTTCCTGTGTTCTATGTCCATATATCTATTTCTAGATATGGCAGTCTGGTGGAATTATTGCGCATTTTCACATTATATGAAGGTGTAATCAAATTCTATTCGATCATAACATTGATCATAATATTGTAAATTTCGTGAATATTATAGGATAATCTATCCATAAGAATGTTTTCATAACATAGTGAAGGGAAATGTTCCATCAACATTATAACATGCATGTTTTTAATTTGTAATTGTTTGTAATATATCTAGATATATCATCAACACCATGAGAATATATGGTGCATGATTTTGGAGGCCTAGTTTGAATAAAAATATTTTTATAGAAAATATCTAATTTAAAAAATAAACACACTTGTTTTCTCCTCAAACAGTATGATAACACACAAATATGGTCCTAGATAAGAAATCATATGGAAATGTTATATTTAGAGAATGGTTTTTACCCTATGCACAACAATAACTTTTTCAGAACGTGGTATTTTGGGAATATTTTTAAAATGAATATTTATAAAAAAATGAATATAAATTTTATTCAATGAAATGATTACCTAAATTAATTCCTCTATAGATTGAAAAATAAGAAAAAATATCATAGTTAGCCAAATACCAGCAGAGATCTAAGGAGATATTTGAACAACAACCATTAAAAGGCGATGGAAAGATTAATATTGAGTATTTGAGTTCACACTGAACATGTGGATATCGCCAATGAAAAACATTTTATTTTTCAATTTTCAATGATCAATCCTATTTATTATGGGATTTTTTTTTTATTTGGAATCGATCATGAACAATCCAAAGCCGACCCTGAACTGGTGACCCCGGCTAGCCCTCAGCAAGTCCCGAGAGGCATTCCCAATCCTATATGGATGGTGAAAAGCTCTGAGGGAATCAATAAAGTACAAAAGGGAATTATTTCATCCAAATATAAACAATAATAAATCCTTATAATGAAACAGACACCACAAAAACATTTACATAAAAAATTGATCAGAACAATTTTTGTATCGGAAAAAAAATAAACCAACAACTCAACCGACCAAACCTGACAACCAACTAACTCCATATTACCACGTTGGGCACTATCCAACACAATGATCACATGTTTCCCAATTTGAACAAACTGAACCTAAAACCTACAAATTGGTTAAAAATAGAAGAATAATATTGGCATGATCATTAAAACTCAATAAGTTACCCCAATATTCTATTCCCAATTTATATCCTTTAAAATAAATGAAATATCAATTTCATTTTTTAAATACAGGGTATAAAATTAAATTTTTTTTAAAATGAGGCTACATACTATAATAATTATCAAACAAATATTTCAGGTTTTATAATCAAGAACGCATGTAACAATTTTTTCAAAGTGGTGAAACTTCAAAATGGAAATAGTTTTCATGAGGATTTTTATAAGAAGGTAAAATTTAAAATAATAATAAAATTATTATGAATTTAGTAAATAAGCACACCATATAATAACAGTGAGTACAAAAATATCCAATGATAACTAGTCTCGGGTTCACCCCTCGGCAATAGTTCGTTTTGGGCCCTGGGTACATCATATCTTGTTGTAAAAGTAATAATAAAAAATATTCATTCTCATGATCACAATCCAGCAGTATGAGAATACTCCATAACTTATGGTCCATAAAATCTTCATCAACGTTTTTTAGATAGTATTTTCATCGTCAAACATGTTACGTGAAACATGGAAAAAATACCTCCTGATCACTAGCATACTAGTACATGTTCACCCACCTAGATACCTGGGATTTCACTTTTGTTCTAAACAAAGTTACACTTATATAAAATAGAATTTTCATAAGAAAATTACTTTAAAAAATCATACAAACATCAAACATGACACACACATTTTTCACATTTCTTTCACAGATCAATAAACAACCAAAAATTTCATAATACAATTTCAAGAAGCATATCGAGGGTTTGCGCAAAAAGTCCACTAAAAAAAGCTCTTTTAAGGGAAAAACACATAAATAACATATAAAACCAGATTTTGAATCCCCACTACAATTAATAAATCAATTTCATGTACTATAAAATGGCCCCAAAATGTACAAGATTAAATTCACATGGAATCCACTTTTACAAGAAACAAATGCCAAACGGGCCTTTAAGAAATTATCAAAATGTAAACTTTTACCATGGTATTCATTTTAATTTTATTAACTAGGTTTATAAAAACAATGTAATGCATAAAACCAGTTTTATAAATCTATTTAAAAACTCTGGTTACAAATTCAAAAGATAACTATTTTCATAAGGATGTGAAGCTGGCCATTTTTCGGCAACTCAGGCCAGAACATGTGTTGTACAAAAACCCATTTGATTGTAAAAAAATCCTCATTGGAAAGCCATATAAGTACCAAAAAATAAAATTTTTATTGCCTAAAATACATTTATTAATCCAAAAATTTAATTTTAAATAACACTTAACACATAAATTCTAACCGAACAATTTACCAAACACATGACAATATATTTTAAACAAAAAAATTATTTTATGCACGTGAAAAGGTAAAAAACACAAATTTCCAACCATATTCAATTCATTATATAGAAAAATGTTCAAGATACCATTAACCAGGATCTAAACGTCTCCAAATATGTGCTAATGATAAAAAATCACATAAACAAACACTTAATGTGAACTTTTATGACAAAACAGAACTACCTTTCACAAAACAATCCATAGTCAACCATTGTCACAACAAGAAAATCATCCAAATGATAAAAACAATAATAATCATATATATGATGTTATAAAAATAATAATACAATGAAAAAATAATTTAGAAGGCATGTGCAATGAATATCATACATCCTTGGCGTAATGGAAACACACACCAGATACCACCATCTGAGTGTTTATAAACATTTATCTTATTAAGAACAAACCAAATCCAAAAAAACCCCCATAAAAATTCAATATATAAAATAAAAGTAGGACTTTTATGACTATAGTGGAATAGAAACCATGAAATGGTGAATGTATGAGTAAAGAGGAGGATAAATGAGAAATTATATTACCATTAAAATTAGATAACCATTCATCTCCCTTCAAATATACACACATATTGGAACGGTAATGGATATAAACTCCATGGATATTCTCCTATGGTCTAGAAGGAAAAGTGGTAGAATATTTGAGTAAAAAATAGTATGAATTTAATTATTTATGAATGAGACCAATTACATTGGGAAATGAGGTTGATTTGAGAAACATTGTGATGATTTTCCCTAATATGTGACTATAATGAGATCTAAAGAGTAAAAATTGAACATCTGGGTTCTCCAAGGGTTATTTCCCTAGGGTGGGTTGTGGAGAATTCTAAAATTACAAAAAAATGAAGAATATAAAAATGAAACAATTATTCTTTTAAGCTTGGAATGGGCCCATGGGATGGCCCAATTCCTGAATAAATAACACAAATTCACCATATTTATGAATTTATTTATGATCCAAAAGGATATGTTTCTTTGAATATATTAGTGTATGTTATGTGGGAAGTGTAATGTGTTGAAAATTATTAATGATGAAGGAGTTATAAAATAAAAAAATCGGTTTTTTAATATGGAAATGGGATCAAGGTTGGCCCAAATCATGAAGTAACCATCATTTCCTAGAAAACACCAAAACAAATTAGGTGGAACCCATTGTTGGATGATTATAAATATATAGAAGTTAAAAAATAAAAATTAATCTCAATCAAAAACCCAGAAAAATGGTTGGTATTTTCAATGAACCGTATTAAAATCAAAACATGAAAAAATGGGTGTGATAATTCTTCCAAACATTAATACATTATTCCCCGCAAAATCAATAATACATTAAAGTTGGCATACCATCACCCATAGATTACTTATCAAAATTCTCCATCCACTCTATCCTAGGATATACAATTTTCCATTAATATAAATTCTTCCAATTCCAAAAATAAAACACCAACTCATAACCACTTCTTGAGAATCAATAGAATGATCCAGCCACCACCTACACTACCAAACCAGGAACCAGTTTATTGGTCCTTGTCTGAATGAACCCAATGATAACGCAAAAAAAATTTCACTCATTAAATTCAATGACATTGGGGGGGGGTCTAGAATGGGATCCCCACCATTACCTCACAACTATGATCCAATAAATCCTTAATGGAATGATCTTCCAGACCCGTAGTGGGTCTCCCCACCATTAAAGGCCAACTAGAAATATAAAAAAAAGAAACAAAATGAACTACACATGGGGATCATCCATTAAGTTCTAGAAAAACTCACCAAAAAAACATATAAACCTATGTTAAGAGGGTTACAACTTTAACATCTAAACCAGCAACTCCTAAACTCAGGTCAGAAGTACCGGGAAAACACTTTGTACATGGATCAAGACCTCCACCACTCCGGGAGGGGAGGGAAGGGGACCAAATAAT
This sequence comes from Viscum album, assembly GCA_963277665.1. Classification (NCBI taxonomy): domain Eukaryota; kingdom Viridiplantae; phylum Streptophyta; class Magnoliopsida; order Santalales; family Viscaceae; genus Viscum; species Viscum album. The sequence continues at coordinate 193,509,735 of OY728121.1, read as the reverse complement.
TATGCCACTAAAACCAAAAAATGAAAGAATGTAACTATACAATACTCTCAACCTACAGACAGGTAAATCCAAAACCAAACCTATTTACATAGGTGGACCACATAGGTACATTGATCAAAATCACACATCCATGAAAGAATAATCAAAGGAAATGTGTAATGGGGTTTTCCCCCAAGCTCATTGCGATAAATGTAAATTCACAGTGATGAGGGACCAAAATAGTGTAGATACTCCCTTACCAAAAACGTGGATCCATGAGACTAGTCCATATCTCCACACCTCCCCCAATTTCCTAACTACATGAAATTCATCGCTACGATGCATATAGCTAGAGCCCTGATTCTGAAAGAATTTGCATCACTGTAGTCTGGTGGTATGAACCACACCACTCAAAAAATGACACATGCTCAAAAAAATTCCTTCATCTAAATAAGAATCCATAGATGTATTTCCCAATTTTTTCTCACTCCAAACAACGAGTACATTAGACAAGGAATATGGATAAACACGTCAACATCACCGACCACAACTACTATGTCCAAAATAATTATCACGACGGGGAAGAACATTAAACCAATCACTTATAGATTTATATTACAAAAATGTTGGAGGATTCATTTGAATAGGTGGAAATAACAATTAAAATGAATACATAGGTTGATTAATAGGATTGTTTTCCAATGGAGAACAACCCATGGCCACATCACAAAATCCAACACATCTTTAGAAACCCCCAAAACATTACACAAAAATTGAGAAACCAAGAATATCCAATATCAAGACACAACCAGAGTATGAAAACCATATCACAAGGAAGCATATTGAATAATCAAATCTTCTAAGACATAGAAATAAATAGTCACAAAACTATAGTATTATAATCAAATGCCACAATGTTTCATCTAAATAGAGTTATGAAAAAAACAATCTAACTTGGTGGATTTCCACATTCACTAATACCATTTCATCATGTCTCACTCACATGGACATTTCCATGCCACCCCAGGCACCCAACCACCATTCCATATAGTTCATCATTCCAAATAATAATAAAACCATGCTGGTGAGTACCCATGAAAACACCAAACGATTATAAAAAATAACAAAATAAAAAAAATAATGTACCTTCCAATGGAACACTAACCCCCAAGTCAAAACCCTTTTCAAATTTCACAAAACAAACCACACTTCAACAATAACCATTTATTAAAATACCCACCAATTTTTATTTTTACAACTTTCAAAACAACCATTCTACACCAAACAACGCCTTCCCATTTTCAAAAATAAGGCAAGGTTTGTTTTCTTAATTTGATGGCCATTGAGACCAATACCCTTTCTAGGAAGACCCCAACAACACAAAATCAATTTCCAAATCCAATTTATCAAATTAAATCAATTTTCATCATCCCTAAAAATTCCATTTAAAACAATGATTTAGAATCACCATTAAATTATTTACACTTTATAAAAAAAAATTCCAATAAAATATATGTTTAAATTAGGGATAATCGAATACTGTTAAATCATTTCCACTTACTCCTATGAAGTTTGTTTCACAAAAAACACAACCTTCCAAAAAAAATTTATTTTTAATTTTTTGAAAACCCATTCATCCACATTTCTAAATCAAAACCATCCATTAAAAAACATTTCCCCAATTCTAAAACAAGGATTTTAAATACAAAAATTCAGACATTAAGAATGTTACAAGAGACCCCCAAAAGAGAACTATTGTTAGTGGGTTACTTGAACTTATGCTTGGAGACCATATGTCAAACACAACAACAACACAGAGGTACATTTTAGGACCATTCCCTGGCTCGACATGACTTTACAGGACCAATGAGATCATGGAGCCCATTAATCAGACTACACATATCATATACCAACACCAATACATCAATAAGACCATATGACACTAATAAATCCTTACTTCCTGTGGAATCTCAAGGATCATAACGAGCATGAGTTCGCAATGCTGTTTTGGCACATTACCATAAAGTCGCAAAAATCATACTATGTCTTCCTGGACAACTACCAAAAAAACAAGGATAATCTAAAAAGAATGGTTTTCTATGAGCTAAGCTCCTTGGATACCATTTTATCCTGAACCGGCATGAGTCGACCCTGAACAGGAAACCCTTTCCATTTGCGGAAATTCCTGAGAGTCGTTCCTGATCATCCCGGGATGGATACAAGCACTAATTGAATCAATAGAGTAAAGCAAGGAACAATTTGACCAAAATATAATCAATCATAGAAATGTCAGAATGAAACAGACAACCTAAAATGCATTTATATAAAAATTGGACTGAATATTATTTGTAAAAGAAACTGAAAGTACAACTAAACCAACAACTCAACAGACCAAATATGACAACCAACAAACTCCATGTCATCCTGCTGGTCACTCTCCAACAAAATTATCAGATGACCCCCATGTTGATCAAACTCAAGATGGAACATGTTTAAGGGATAAAAACATAATAAGACTATAGGAATGAGTATCAAAACATAGTAGGGAAGCCCAATAATCTATTCACAATGTACATATATTAAACTAAAAGAAACATCAATTTCAATTTTTAATACACGATATAAAATTATGTTTTTCGAATGTGGTTACATGCTATAATAATTAACAGATAAAACACTTGCATTTATTATAAAAAAATGCTACTAAAATGTTTTCAAAGGGGTGGAACTTCTAAATGAAAATAGTTTTCAGGAGGATGGAATTAATGAAGTTAAAAATTTAAATTAATCACACACACTTTGGAATTTACCATCTAAGCACACCATATGCCAATAGTGAGTAAAAAATATCCAATGACCTGAAGTCTTTGGAACTCCCCTTGGGACTAGCACGTTGTGGGCCCCATGTACATCGTATCTCTATGTAAAGTTAACCATAATGATTATCCATTATTTTTCACACGAGCCACTAATATGAGAATCATCAATAACCTATTTTTACCCAAAATCATAGTCATCATTTTTCATTATTTTTTTCATCATCATAGTTGCTACATCAAACAGTGACAAAATCCCTCTAGATCAACAACATACCAGTACATGGCTTCCCACTTAGATACCCATGTTTTATCTTTTTATGCTAAACAATGTAAAAATCTATAAAATACCATTTTCTCGTGAAGATAAAATTTAAAAACAAAACACATGTCAATATTTCCTCAAACACATCTCACATTTCCTTTATAGATCATCAAACCACCTAAATTTTCATAAAACAATTTCACGATGTATACCGCGACCATGGACATAAAATTCATTCAAAATCAATCTTTTATTGAAAAAAACTCATCAATTCCAAATCAAACAAAATTTAGAATCCACATAAAAGATTAATAAATAATTTTCATGGACCATAAAAGGCCCCCAAAATATAGTACAGGAAATGCGTATGGAAACAATTTTTACATTATAACAAAGGAAAAATGGGACATTAACACAATTTTAAAACTAAAATTTGTATAAGGTACAAATTATTTTTTTATTATGGAGGTTTATACACAAAATTTTAAATATAAAACCACATTCATAAATACATAAGAACACTCAGGTTACATATTCAAAAAACAACCATTTTCATAAATATTTAAAATGGTCCATTTTCTGGCAACTCTGTCCAAAACCTGTTGTTAACCAAAACCCATTTTTTTGTAAAATGAAGTACATATTTTAATGATATGTAAAAAACCAAAAATACAATTATTAAAACTTCCAATTAAATTATAAATAAAAAAAAATATTTGTAAATCACACTTAACTTATAAAATATAACTGGTCCATTTATCGAACACCTGGAATAAACTTATAGAAAAAAAATTTATATTAAGAAAATAAAAAAGAATAACACTCATGTTGAATGCCATATTTTATTTAATATAGTGAAAAAATTTCAAAATTTCATAAACCCAGTTCTAATCCTCACGAAAAAGTGTCAAAGATTACAGAACATTTAAACAACCACTTGTTGTCCACTTTTATAACAAAACAAAACTACCTTCCTCAAAACAATGCTTAAACAACATTTTTCACACCAAGAAAACATTCCAATGCACTAAAAACAATAATAAAAATATATATCTGGTGATAAACATAATAAAATAATTAATCATAAATGATAAATGAATTTCCAAGGGATAACCTACCTAAAATCATTGGGGTAATGAAAACCCACACCCATTATCATCATTCAGGGGATTATAAACCCTAAACCTAGTAAGAATATCCTAAATAGAACAAAAACAATATAATAATTAATGGGATAACTGAAAACTAGGTCTGTATTGATTGGAGAATAATATAAAACCGTGAAATAATTATAGGAGGATGAAGAGGGAGGAGAAATGAGATGGAATAACACCGTTGAAAATAGTAATCTTATTGTCTTCCCTCAGATCTGCACCCTTAGAATAATGTTAATGGCTTGAAACATAGTGGTGAATCACTTAAGGTGTGAATGAACCATATAAATAATATTTTTGCAAAAATATTTATAATTGATTGATTTTTGACTGATACAACTTAACTTTGGAACATCTGTCTGATTTGAGAATCATGGAGATGTTTTCCCTAATCCTTGATGTATATGAACTCTAAAGATGGAAAATGGAATATGGGGGATTGTCTAGGGTACATGTATGTGAGTGGGTGGTGGAATCACCAAATATTTTAAAATCATTAATATGATATAAGAGAAATAAATTATTTTTTATAATATAGAACTGGGCCCACGGTATGGCCCAATACATGAACAAATTACCCAAATTCAACATGATGATGAATTTTTATTGTGTAAAAAAAGATATGGTGGTTTGAATGTGTTAGTTTTATCCATGTGGTAAGTTGAATGTCTGAAAAATGTGTAAAATTACGGTGTTATGAAATAAAAAAATTAGTCTTTAAATATGGAATTGTTCTAACGGTTGGCCGAAATCATGAAGTAACCACCCTTTCCTCCAAAACACCCAAAAAAATCGAAGTGGAACCCAAAGAAGGATGACTAAAAATATATTGATTTTAAATATACAAAATGAATCTCACCAAAAATACAAAAATAATTATCTTAATTTACAATTAACCTGATGAAATCCAAGACATGAAAAGAAAAACAAACAGGTGTGACATATTCATTACCCATTTTTTATTTCAATTTCAAACACATATCAATTGACCAATGAATTGATCCATGGATTTGTGTATTATGGTATTGGGATTATCTAATATTATTTTTTATTATAATTGGTTTATATTTTTTTGTTTATTCCTTTGTAATTCTAACTATAATTAATCGAGTCTAACAGAACACAACCACAGTTGATTCTGCATTCCATGTTTCTTTTAATTCTCCCACCATTCTTTTGTTTTCATCATAATTATTCATTTTTACCATAGGATTGAAAAAAAAACAATTAAATCAACCTTTCCACACAAATTATATTAAAAAAATTGAAAACATTTATATAGGCCTTGATCTATGATGAGAGAGAGATATGATGAAAGTGATAGTGAATAATATGGTTTTAGAGATACTCATACTTCGTGTTCTTTGGCCCGTAAAGATATATAATGCATGAGGTAATTATCAAAATGGATTGTTGTGCGGTATTTATAAGATTATAAATGTAAATGATCTACTGATGGTGTTTCAATAGTTCCAGAATGGGACAAGACTAGATCGATAATAATAGGAGAATGCGACTAGATGTGAATTGGATTTGGATTTATTGAAGATCACATAACACAGGGTGTGTAATATGAGATAACCCAACATGTGGTACCATTTTTGTTGTTCTTTGTGTTATGTGGTGAATTTAAACATCAGATGATGTGTGACCCTCATCACATGGAATGCTTCAAAACATAGAATACCGAAAAGTATGAAGAAGGGTAGATAAACATTTTTAAGAGTATATGGTCACCAACATGCCATTAACTATGACACAGACATGGAAATTCCTATAGTAAAAAGGATGATCTATGTACATGGAATATGATGGGTGTACAAGGGCTTGTCCACATATATTATAAGTCAATGTCATGGAAATTGTCCATGATTCACATGCAGAAGCTTGTGAAGATTTTTCATGTTGTGTTCTGCTTGTACATGTCTTTTAATCCTTTAAAAAAGGATTTCATCCCATATCATCTTCATCTTGAACTTGTTTCATTACATAACCTAACCATTATCCATCCCCATAGGGTTATTATGTAACTAGATCCATCACATTGGATTGTTATCCCTTACCTGGGAGTTCTTGGATAGAGTTTATGGAAACCATTCATGACTCTCTGAGTGAGATCGTCTATCATCATATTTACCAAGTTTCATTTAATTGTATCCTCAAGATCAAAGCTACATTGTTGTTGATCCTCTAATTAGTGAGTTATTATAGTTCATGTTGTCTGTTTTACTAATCTAAATGGTTGTTTTTCTCATATATGTATTTTTCTCTTTAGAAATTTAGCATATACCTATTATTGAATGACTCTATGAGATGTAAATATCATATAGAAAAAAATAAATACTATATTACTCATATAGTGTAATTTCATTTATTGGTGTGATGTAGTTACTTGAAGAAAGATTCCTGAACTAGAATCATAGTTGTAAATTTTCATGGGAATTTGTGTCTTTGTTTCGTATATCAATAATTTTCTATAATCTACGATATAGATTTATATTAGTGTTGAGATGAATTTTATTCTAGTTGAAATATGTTTTGTGATTTTTTGGTGTCCTACTATGCATTTGTAATCTCACCCCTAAATAAGTTTTTCAGAAATGTGTCACATATTATGAAGATGAATGTCATTTTAATGGATTCCTTGAGTGACCAGGACCAGGAGTAGTATAGTGATCCTAACCAGAAAAGGATATTTTTCGTGGTTTATTTGATATAAATAACCACTTATATATTCTGGAAGGTTTTTTCTTTAAATTTATTTATGTAGGAAATTTGTTTTATTTTTTGCTACCCAATTATTGTTTTTATACTCTGGTTTTGACAGTTAGATGTATGCATGCATGTTTTATCAGTTTTTTTTACAATTCTTCATTTTATGTGGATGTTGAAGTATTCATGTGTATAGGTAATTTACAGTATGGCCTCCCACGTTAGTGATTTTCCTTCTTAGTGATATCTACTATCCTCTTAACTAGAGCAGGTTGGATATGTGACTCAAAACATTGTCCTGATTGATGTAGGTCATGAAATAGTTGTATTAGAGGATCCAGTTAAACCTTAGGACCTTATTATTTGATAGTGGTTTGGTGAAAAATAGTTATCTGTTTCATGTATTACTTTTATGCCAGCGACTATAGTCACGGTGTAGTAGCTAACATATCAATACACCCAGACTCTTATCATGCATCCATTAAGCAATTACATGTGGAAATTTTTTTAGTAAAAATTAGTACATCTGTCATATAAGAAAGTGTTTGGGTTTCCATGTCCATCATGTGTAATCTCACCATATATACTCATCGTACATAGTGAATCCTATATATTTCATTATTACACCAATATTTATGCAAACTAATGTTCAGAATAAGGATCATGATGATGGAACCCTCAATGAAAAGGAATTTATAGAGGAAATTGTTCTAAAGATTTTACCCCTATATGGTTCAACAGTTGTACCAAAACCTACTGAGAAGTAGATTTTTCCAGAAGTACCAGCATATGTGGTTCATAACCTGAGCATGATTCTTGAGTTTTAGTGATAGTGATCGATCTATATATGAGGAGAGACTGAAATACATGGGGAAGATGTCATTAATTAGTCGATGATCTAATTATTCCATCATTTCCATACACATGTATATTAGATTTTGGTTGCAGTAGCGATCCTTCTATTTGGATATACAAGATGACTGTGGTCTGTGGTTACCATGTATTTTGAAAAATTGAATATAGAAATGTTAGAATTTGAGAACCTTTATAAAGAGGATATTATCTACATCTACATAGAGGGATGAACGAATTTGGGTGCTTCTATAACATCATCATGGAGGTTTGATGGTTAGATGATATTCAATTTGGTTTAAAATCCTCTCTATGTTCTCAATGGATATTGTTTATGATCTTTTATTTTAGGCCTTTACATTGGATCATGGATTTCATAGTGAAATATAATTCATCATTATTCCTGTGTGTATTCCAACCAATTTTGGGGTCATAGTTTATGATTTTATGGTAATGAGTTTCCAAGATGAGCAGTCACATAGATTTGTTTCTGATAGTGGGAACACAAGAGGAATGGCATATGCATTAAGGAGAATAATTCATCCTCTATGAAATGTACATGTGATAAGATTCGATAGAATATCCTAGGTAAGAGTTTATATAATTCCAAGCTCACATGATGGGCGTACATAGAATAGGGAGAGGTTCTCTTCCTCATGTGATGACATGGGACATTTTAGGTGGGATTGTCTATCCTATCATACAATTAACAGAGAGATATGAGTTGGGCCGCTTCGGAAGAGGAATTTGATTGAGAAAATAGGTCTACAGCGTGGATGACATGGATGTTGTTCTGAGATAGTTTTAGGACGTGGTTTACACATTTACCTATCATAAATGCCACCCCCATTTGGCCCACTCTATGCTCATGAAGTTTGAGGATAATGTTGTGGGTAGCTTTTGGAGGACACGGATTATGTCATAGAGGCACCATGGAAGAATCATGGTATAATCAATGTAATGTATAAAATATATTCATCAGAGATAGGAATATGTGTGGTTCATTCATTTATTTCATCTCATATGGTTCAAGGTTTAAATAATTCATTTGATCCCTTTGCACGACCCTTACACATGGTAACTCATACTACAAATGACATTGTGATCACACACTTATTCTAATGCTATGACCTGTCACATAGTGGTGTGAGTTTCTATTAGAGTCTCTTTTTATAAGCTATGAAATCTTGTGACCTCATTAATGTTATGGACTGAATTTCCTCTGATATTGCCCAGATAGACTATTTCTAGGGGAGTATGTTGCTCATCCCCCATGATTGAACTAATTATATTTTTGGGTAAAAATGAATCCCAAAAATCATATAATATACACATTCCAATAGTATTTCATCCAATTACTTGTCAGTTGGATAGCATGGCCAATGTAGTAGTGGATTCTATGGGTTTTCAATTCCCATTAGTGGTGGTCTAATATGAGGAAATAATTCTTAACGACAATCAGTGTTTACCACCTTACTGAGAGAGAGGTTTCATCATTGACCTACACCTTGGTGAGCCATGATGTCATTGCTATATTATCTTATTTCTCTAATAGTGCATCACATGATAAGGGTACATAAGGAATACTTGTTGATTAAGGGCATTATTTGACCTATATTGTTTCCTTATACATCCCAAGTTTTATTTTCTCCATGAATCCAAAGGGATTATGAACATATTTGTCAACTGTAGTTTCGTAAACAGAGAAAAAATAAAGAACATTTATCCACTACAATATATCTATGAAAACCTTTTCAATTGAAAATAGGCTGATGTTTCTTGAAGATTGACCTCAGATTAAGATATCATGATTTGTGATTATTGGAAGAGCAGATGTCGAAGATAATATTCACTCATCTCTTTAGACGTTATGTCTACATGGTAATTATCAATAGCATGAATAATTATGTAGATGTGTTGAAGGTAATTTTGAAAAGTATATTTCATCCTTTATTAGCATGGTTCATTTTGGTATTAATTGATGATATACATGAGTATATGGAATATTAGGAGGACCATGTGAGACACTTGGGGAACGTTTTGGTCATAATACGAGATCCTCAAAATTTTTTGGAAGCTATTGATGTTCATGTTTTGGATTTAAAAGGTCCAAATTTGGGGACATGTTATCATAGAAGATGGTGTGGAAGTGGTCTAAGAAATAGTCCATGTGTTGTAAACATGAGAGTCTCCCAAGAGCGTGACTATGGTATAGAACTTCTGTTGGTTTAAATGAAACTATCAGAGATACATACCTCATATCAACCAATTTTCTGCTCAATTGACACCTTTTAACCAAAAGAGGTTTCCTTTCATGTGGAATGAGACGTGCCATCATTATTTCTAGATGTTGAGGAAGAGATTGACAAGATCTCTCATCTTGATATTTCAAAGTAGGGTGTCGAGTACATAGTGTTTTGTGATGCATAAGAAACATGGAATTTTACTACTCTAATTCAGAGGAATGTTGTGATTTCCAATGGAATAAATTCATGGAGAACACATGAGAACTACATCATAACCCAATTTCATGAGTTAAAAGTTGAATTATTTCGATTGAATATGTGGTGAAAATACCTAATGGGTGAGAGGATTATATTTCATTCCAACCAAAATAGTCCCAAGCATATAATCTCTCATAACAATATTTATGTAATATAGAGGCTATAGATATAGTTCCCCCAGTATTATGACATCAGGATTTTAAAAACACATAAGAAGGGTGATGCAGTAATAGATACTCTCATCATAAGATCAATAACTACATTGATGATATAGGTATCAGTGATGAAGGGTTAGTCTTTATTAACCTTTTTGGATGATGATTCCGGAGCATACATCCAATTGAATGTTGTTACCACTCAACATTTATTGCGAGTTATGTTGTCACATCATGGATATTATAACTATGAGACCCTACATTCTCAAGATTCCATTGTACATGATTCTGATTGATTTTCTCATGCTGGGGAATGTGAAATTATTTTTAGGTGATACATTAAGGTACCATTTAATTTGTAGGAGGCGGTTTTGATAATGTTTTATAAAAATCAGTTGGTAGTATAACCATGTCCTACAAATAGTCACTAGGACCTCCAACATCAATTTCATGGAGTTGAATGAAAAATGAAGTTAGAGAGATTATATGTCGGTTCCATACTTGTCACCAAGTGAAGGATGAATTCAATGTTCAGGAAGGTTTATCTCATGAAATTGAGGTTCTGGTGTAGATGTTGGAATGAGTACCCTTGTAATTCAAGATGGGGGATCCAAGCACATAAACGAAAAATGATTCCATCCTAATGATACAAGAAATGCTCTCATTGTTGTCCCACTTCTTATCTATCCGATAGTAGATTTTGGTATGATGCATTAGATGACTAAATATGTAGGGGACACTGTGACTCCATGGAGATCCAGTGATTATTTTTTATAATCATGATTCAAAATTCACAACATAGTTTTGGTATTTATTAGATGAGTATTTTGGGAATCAGTTACATTGGAATATGAATTTTTTCAACCAAACTGATAGAGAGAGATACTAAACAATATAAGTCTTCATGGAATGTATTAAATACTACTTGTTAGATTGTGTATATAGTTTGAAGGATCACGTACCATTGGGTTCATTTTTATACACCATTATCTAACATGCCACCATGGGTATGGAACCATTAAAATACATGTATGGGAGACCTTATAGGTCAACAATACACTAGACTAAACTAGGAGAGTCGACACTTATGAAACAACAGTTACTACAATCCACTACAGAGAAGGTGGAGATATTATAGGTGAAAATAGGGACTACACAGATAAATCATAATTCATACATGCATAAAAAATAGAGGAATTTAGAGCTCGAGGAGGAAGGCCATGTGTTCTAATTGGTTTCTACAATATGTAGATTGTAGTGAATTTGTTGGTGGAAAAATTATCATTGAGATTCATTTGAAATTTATAGTTATTGTGTAGATTTTTCATGGTTACATACCACTTAGCTTAGCCACCAACATTAGACAGGGTACACAACCTATTCCATTTTTCAAAATTGATGAGGCATGTTCCTGATTTATCTAATGTTATCAACTAATATGAGGTAGAAACTGAATATGGAGACACCATTATAAAGTGCTTTGGGGTGATTGAGGATTTAAATGAGATGAAACTTTATGGTGGATTAGTTAATCTTATTTTTGTATGGATTAATAATTTGAATATGAAGGAGATAACATTTAGTAGGAGACTAATTTTCATGATTAGTAGGAACATCTGTTTGTGTATACATTTTTTTGGCCTTTCATAATTAAAAGTCATGAGGTGGGTAGAATTTAACAACCAAATTTTTCATGATTACTTTCATGGAATATATCTAAATTTTTTTTGAGACCAGGTGCTTTTATTGTGTGTGATTATGAGGCATGATGTGCTCACAATTAATTTTTTTTTCAAAATTTTATTTATAGTAAATACACATGCATGATGTTTTCATTAATAAGTACAATAACTCCTAAATGCGGGCATTGATCCTAAACATCAGCGCATGATTGAGTTCGTGGAATGAGTTTTATCCTATGTTTAATAAAATCATTTTCAGTGGGTGTGTCTATAAAAAAATTCTTGGTCATGTTAATAAAATGAAATATATAAACTATTTATTTTATTATAATATGGAGTTATATAGTTTAGTTCATTATAAATCTATTGCAATAGGAAAATATGAGGGATATATTTATAACCCTAGGGATCTAGAGGAGTCATTAGTTGAGCTTCCATTGGATTATGACAATAATAATATTATTGAGGATCTGCATGATAACCATACATGTGCATATAACCAATGAAAATGACACATAATTATTCTTTATCATTGTTAAATACTAATCATGGTATGATGTTTTTTGGTCTGGATTATATCTCCAGTGTTATTTTTTATGATCAACACAAATCAATCAACCAACTAATTCATTTTAGGATCGGTCGTATTTCAGGACTGGCTTATCCTTGGGGATTTATTGGGAGAATTTTCAATGATTATTTCGTTCATCATATGATGTTATAATAGAAATTAAATGATGCTAAATTAAAGTGGTCGATGAACATTCATGTTTACTCATTTAATGGATTTCTCCCAAACTACATATGTGATCATCTGTGGTATTATTATTTATTTTCGGTTTGATGATAAAACTCAAAAATAAACAATTTTAAACAAATTTTACTTCGAAATGGTTTGATATATCAGATCTATAAATGGATCAATAATGGTATTATGATTTAATAGATTAGACAATGGATCATATAGATTTGGGGATACATGATCTTCTTATTGTTTAGTGTGCAATGTTGGATGATAGATGAGGTATTTTTCTAAATGGTTTCAAAATCCATATTACGTTTTAAATTATGGAATGTCTTAGACAATGGGGTTCTTTGGTTACTAGAATGGGTTGTTTCTAGTTCGATAGATAGAGGATAAGACATATATATAGGAAAGAAAAAGAAGATTCCAGAAAATCGAAAATAAGATATGTTAAATCCCGCAGTACATTGTGTGTGGGACCAAAGTTGATGTAATATGGTTTCAATGCAGATTTAAAACATCACAATATGATCAAACCCTTTTAGATGAAATGTTACATGACATGATAGCTTATCATGTAGCACAAAATGTCCACAGAAATGGCCAGGAGTACAGAGTCATATACATTCCATGCACACCAATACATGCACAGTCATTATAGGTGTACATGTGTAGATCCATGTACTAGGAAACCATCAATAGTATATGAACTCTAACAATACATGTATAATGACATGGACACTACCATGTTCTATGATACAAAATCAAGGCCTTTTGCCAACTGGGATAGAGTGTTTACTACTAGTACACGACGTGTACTAATTCAATTAATTATTATATACCTTGTCTTCCTTAACATGGACATGATTCTTTGAGGATATATCATTTGATCCTTTAATTTGGGTTAGTATAGAATCACATCCTATTAATAGGATATGCATCCAATTAGTTTTACATCACATATAGAGTTGATGTAATCCTTCTTTGAGGCCCGATGAGAGATCCTCTATCATTAACATTCGATAGATGGTGTTCTTGGTATCATATTGAAAAACTTATTGGGTGTCAGTCCACATCAATGAATTTTATTTCAAATTGAGGATTTGGTATACGCTATGAACTTGGATGTGATCCTCATCAATGTATATTTCACATAAGAAATCAATAATATACCTATTGTACATACACCGTGATGAGATTTAAATCTCGTAAAATGTCCATTCTTGTTATTTGGCACAAGGAGTATGTTATCATGGATGATTATTTTTATGAACCGTTATGTAGGATCTACTGTCTGGAATTACAAATGTAGTTTTAATTGATATTGTTTGTGGTTTTTGAGTATACCATTATATTATTTTTATATATATCACATCAATTTAACTTCATTTTGATGACTTTTATTCACAAGGACATATGGATAGTTATTGTAGGGTGTCCTACATGGTATTTTCATAGTCACCCTATATGGGATTTCCACTCATGTAAGATGTATTATGTATATTATCTTCATTATGATGAGTACCTTGAGGGACCTAGAGCTGGAAGACCATAGAGTGACATACATATAGATGTTTGTTCAATTGGTTTCCTTGACTGGATCCACCTAAATTATATTCATTTTGGCAATATTTTTAGGTTCTATGTGGTGGGAATTAATTTGTACCATTTTTTTCATTCCAAATCATGTATTCTCACTTTATTTTCTTGATTTATATGTATGACTTCAGGGTTTTTATATTTTTATTACATTTCATCATTTTATGGAGTTGGAGATGTGTAGGTGTATACTGGTATATTGTTCTAATGCCACCCATGTTAGTGATATGCTTACCTAGTGCTACTATCCATCCTATATCCTATTGGATGGGGGATTGGGTAGTCACGAAACGTGTACCATTGAGATGGTTCATGAAAAACTCTTCTATAAACACATAATTTGTTTTTCTTAAGATCCATATTAGGGAATATCCCATTAAACATGTTCATTTAAGGTTAAAAAAGTTTATTCCCTTTTTATTACTAGGTTCCAAATTAAGGGACTTGGAAACATTTATTGGAAACCTAATCAATAATAACACAAACCCAATTAAAATTATATTTTATTGAAAGACACTTAATATGAATATTATTTTATTTGGAATATTGTAATATATTTTTAGAATGTTTAATTGAACATTGATTATTACTAAGAATCCAAAATAATTTTCTAAAATTCATTCTCAAATCGTCAAATGAAACATTTATCCAAAACATTATTGTAAAAGATTGGGTGGAATGAACACGTTCAACATCCACTATACTGAAAGCAATGAAATATTTTTTGTTGTTATGCCAGATCAAGAAAATTTATCATAGGAAAATTCATCCACGTGATGTTAAATATCTATCATTATAATCTATATCCCAAAATGAATATTCTTATCATTTAATGATCATTTTATAATAACTTTTTTGGAATATTCCATAATAAGATATTCTTTTACATACCTGAAGATAATTATTATTGATAAATTATTTTATTCTGTCAATTTGTTTTGATATCTTACACACAATTTCACTTCATAATTAATGCATTTATATGATGATTTACTATAATGTATGATTCCTTTCTACTTCTAGAAAACATTTGAATTAATACTTTTTAATGAATCATATTTAATTATATTCATTCCATAAAAAATGGTTGAAGAATGTTATTTGGAATCACTAATGATATTTTTTTAACAACTCAATACAGTGTATTTCATGTGATATTGTGCTATAAGATTAATTTTGTTGTCCTTTTTCTACATCCAATAATGTTAACTATCTGAGTTCTAAAATTAGTTTGGTATTCTTGTTTGGAAAACATATTCACAATGTTTATATATACCACATGAAATAATTATATCATCAACATAATGGAAGAAAAAATTATTACACATGAAACTTCCCTTTGATATTGGTTTCTATAAAATCATCCATTAAAGATGTTTATATTTTTTTAGAAACATTCATTCCTAGTGTTCATTGAATTAGATGCATGTTTCAAACCATAAATATATTTCATCAATATGAACTCTATAGTAATATTTTTATCATGTAACAACCCAAATAGATTCCCATAATAAATATACCTATATATTATATATTAATTGGAATATATTTGATAATATATGTAACAATTATGTGTTTCCCTCTTCCATGAACATAATTATAGTTTCAAGTCCTTTAGAGAAGTGATGATATTTTACAGAATCATAACCTTTCACATTTGAAGGAAATTTCCAAAATAGATGAGATTTTTTACTTAAATTTCACCATGAATATTGATATTTTTTCGAAATATACAATTAATTTATATAAATTACCCTGATATTGGTTATAGAAAATGTTCCAATTTTTCATTATTTACAATATGATCTAAATCATCATTCAATGCTTCTTCCCAATTTTAATGTTCAAAATCATCTAAAACTATTTTTGGTTCTAAATGTGATATAAGATATTTTAAATTATAAAATAAATTTTCTTGTATATCTAAAACATTATAACTGTGATTTATAATTATATTTTCCAAACAAAAAAAATATTTATAGGGTATGAAATTATAGATATTTTCATTATATACCTATTTCCTCATCAACGTGCTATTCTGAAATATTTTGGAACCTTTTTTTCTCACTTTCATCTTCTCCACTATTGTAATAGTTCGATTCCTTTAATCAGTTTTACATTTAATATTCATTAATATTTTCTGTTGAAGACTTATATTCAAAAAAATTACATCATAATATTACACTATGTTTAGTAAATGTTTATTTTTTCCATTAT
This sequence comes from Viscum album, assembly GCA_963277665.1. Taxonomy (NCBI): domain Eukaryota; kingdom Viridiplantae; phylum Streptophyta; class Magnoliopsida; order Santalales; family Viscaceae; genus Viscum; species Viscum album. The sequence goes on along the minus strand of OY728121.1, from coordinate 193,493,055 downwards.
ATCATCTTCCATTGGATGAATATCTCCTTACTATTCCTTCATAAGATATTTCATTAAACATTAAAAGGATTATTGTTTTTATCTTAGTATAAAATGGATTCTGAAAAACCTTAAATTATCTAACTCATAGTTTTCTCACATGCCACATCTCATAGGAATACATTTTTTAATCTAGTAGTAAAAAGTATTTGTTTGAACATGAATAGTTGTGATAATAAATTCTCTCTATAAAATAATAAAAAGATTATATTCATCTGCCCAGATTCCTTCCATTTCAACTAAACATAATTTTATCCCTTTTTCTATTTTCTAATTTTTTACTAGTGTTTTGAAAACATTATTTATGTTCAGATCCAATGTCATGACCTGACCAAATGGGGTCCAAACCATGACTACCCTTATCCTGCCTCTAATAGGCCACGAGCTAATGACCAATGACGGGTAGAAATGTCACCCAAAAGGTAGGATTCAGCCTAACGTACCTATACACAAACACACACACATATTCAGGCCCATACAATGCTAAAATGTAAAAAAACTGAAACAATGATTACATACATCTAAGATCCCGCAATAGAGTACTATATTGAATGTACTTTAAACCAAAAAGGAAAAAAATTACCAAAAAAACTGTAAAGATTCCAACATACTACAAGGTAGAGGACTAAGTCAAAATTAATTTTCCAATAAAAACCTCGATCTGTCAAGATCTAGCTGTGCTCCACCAACATCATGTCCACCAAATACATCATAAAAAGGTACACTATCTACATAAGGCATGCCACATACTGGAAAATCCCATCTAAGGGTGAGTATAAAAATACATAGTAGGATACCCCTAAAACACAAAACTCAAGATCCATGTATATTCAACTCAATACAAGATATAACAATGATTGTATAGAAAATAAGGAATACCTCTATATACTGAGGAAATACACCTCCCCACATGGTGTTCATAACCAACTATCAGACATATGTTTCTATTCGAAGTAATGCTTGTTCTGAGGAACTCACACCTCGATCCATACGACCATTAGACACACTTGACGATGATGTTTCTCTCCTTTTTCTCTACCCATGGAATCCCACTGGTCTATTGGGGCCATGATACATGAATACAGGATCACTCCTAGAACCAATGGGGTACACAATGAACCTAGTCTAGATCCTCCCTCTATGTAGAGAATTATATGTCAATAATTCTCCAAAATCAAAAGATATGGGTTCTTAGATGGAGAATCAGCACTTAAACTTATCATGACAAAGGATCCCAATACAATCTAATAGTGGGACACCATAACTCTATCTTTGAATCAACCCTTATAGGGGATCACAATCTATTGATGTGAATGAAACTCTACAATAAAACCACCAAGAAAATGACCAATGGAATGAAATCAACCATTATTAGTCTAATCTAAAAAAATTAAGAGCCTCAAAAACAATATAAGAGAGTACAAGGTGTGTCATAGGGGGTACGTGATGTGTCCAGCTATCCCATGATCTGCCTATGTGGAAATGCCTCTTGCGATAAGTAGTCTCCATATTAATGGAATGTAGAATGAGTAAACATTTCTTAGAGACCCATGAAATAATGATTTTGTTTCATGGCCATGTATGTGTAATGAATACTTCTATGTGTTCCATTCTGTGTATGCCACAATGTGTCTGTGTGGGAGTACACAGCCTATCCATGACAGTGTACACTAACCCATGTTCATAGATATCTGAATTACATGTAGTGTTATCTAGGTAGGGTCACATGTTGTTTGATTGGGGTCACAAGTTTTCTGATCCTTAACACTTTTTGAACCCATGTGTCGTAGCAAGGGGCCCCCACACGCCTTGAAATCTCATATTACATGTAGTGTAGATCTTGATTTCCCAGAATTGTATTTCCTTCACTTTTAATCATGGAAAATGATCCACCATCGATCATGTGATTACTTCACCACAAAATTGAAGACACAAGGACACCCACGGATTTCATCATATAAAAACACATCTTATCATCAGATATTCTTGAAAACCAATCAAATTTCAATTCACCATCATGTACCAAAAGTACCCCGAAGAATGTGAATCATAGAATTATTTATCATCTGATACATTTTTTCATCATAATCTACCCTCTATCATTATTTTCATATCTGATATCTAAGGTATCTGATCATTCTTCTTAGAAATTGGTTCACAATGATCGATCGATTAGGAATTGTAAAGTCCCAAGTGAAAAAATAATACCCAAAAGGAATGATAAATTGGGGAATTAAATCATAAAAAAAATTGGATCAAGGAAAATCTATCAATGTTAATATAAATATAATTTGTTTTTGTAAGATAATCAACCTAGAAATTTAGAATTAATTATCCCAATTTACCCCCTAAAGAACCCATCTTGAGAATATTCATGATCCATAGGTTAATCAATTGGTTAAGTGTTCTTCGTTCATCATAGGAAATAAGAAAAGGGATCATTACACATAACAAAAAATCCTACCTAATGTACTAATCGATATTTTATGAATACTGAATTTTTTTCCATCATTGATGAGAACCTCCATCCTTATTGGTTTGATAGTCCACGATCTGATATCAATCTATTGTTGTCCCCAAAGAATACTCTACTAAAACATCCTTTATGTCTCCATGTATTAGCATCCAACCCAAGGAAAAAGTTTATATCTGTAATCACATAAAGGCAACCGGTTTCTACGAAAAAGATAATAAAATAATTTTTTATATTAATTTGTTTTATTAATTTCTTACCCCGACATCTTTTTTACAAATGAACCATGCTGACCAATGTTTTTTCACACCTGTGGTAAAACAATCATTCTAAAATCAATTGTTCAATCTTATATATGATTCAGGAAATAGTTTAATATTTATACATTTTTCTAGAATACTACATGAGGGTTCGATTTAATATTTCAATATTTTTCAAACATTTAATATTGGAACACTGGGCCTCGAAATAGCACATCATCTCAGCTCCTGGTCACAAAAATAATTAAAATAACTATTAAAAATAATACATGGAATATCTGAGACGTTACATCCATGTTTCATCAAGTAAAGCTCAAAAACAATTCATGGGAACTCCTTTTTCTTATTGTTCATATCTTCATTATATAAATACCCATATATATTTCAACATCCATTTAAAATATAAAATAAATTTTCAACCATTGATTTCGGATTCATGAACATTGTTTTGGATATCCAGATGATTTCATCGGTGAGTGAAATTAAGTAAAAAAATAAAATTTAATTGATTAATTCCTCATCAGTAAAGAAATATCAATTTTAATTACATCAATGGGTCTAGTGGATTGGATTAAAACATTCATAATATTTCAAAAAACATCTTCTTTTTATGACTTGTTTAAAAAATATAATCCAATTTCTTTGCCAATAGATATAGAATTATAATATAATTTAATTCATAATGTGTTATTAGTATTTTAAAGACATGATTCTGAAGACTTAAATGGATCAACATATGTTTATCTTTATCACCTATATAACATGAGTTACAGTGATCTATAATGTGTAATATATATATATATATATTAATTTGTTTTCACCCATGAAAACATCATTTCAATATTAAATTATTCTAGTGATTATATATTCCATTCCATCATCACAATGTCAACTAACGATATATTTGATATAATTGTTCCCATATTAAATTACATTATTCAATATTCATTTTTGAAAATAAAACTATGTTCTTCCAATTCCTCTAATTGTTACAGATACTTAATTTTTATAATATAACATCTCATCATTATATTTCATCAATAGTTTTCCTGATTTTTATATCACTTGTCATGTGTAAGGGAAACCACTATTTAGAATAAAAGGTATGTTCCTTTTTATATATTTTCAATTTTGGTCAATTGGAAAAGTATTTTCCATGACATTCATCTTTCCATATTTAATTGTTTTTTGAAATGTTGGGTACTTTCCTCACATGAGTTATCACACATTCTAAAGAAAAGTGATATGATGTTCACAATTTCCATAATAATCCTCAATGTAATGAAATTTTGAATGCATTGTAACTTTAATAAAAAACCTTTTGTGTATCCCCTCTTATTTCTAGCATTGTAGTTATGTCTGTCTCTTTAATTCCACCATTTCACCCCATTAGTTAATTCCAATTCCACGAGAATAAATTATACAACTTATTATATACCCTATTCTTATATATAAATCAATACAAACAATATCAATTGAATTTTTATATTCTATAAAAAGTTTATGATTCCCATTATAATTTTTTGTTATTTTTAACATTACATTTAGAATATTCTTCCATGAACATGTGGAACATTTTAATTTTGGATTGTTTCCAAATGTTATAAATGTGATGTGTTTTTCATGTTTCATCTTAGTATATTCATCGGTAATATTGATTCTAAAATCATCATCGCTATAATAATGATATTAACAGTTATGTTAAATAGGAAAATGTCTCCCATGATCCTAAGGAATGGTTTCCAAACAATTTTGAAAATTTATGGAATTTAACTCTAAATAATTGTTGATGCTTTTATTAATCAACATTGAAATAAATTTAACCAAAATAAAAATAAATTTATTTTTAAAATATTCTTCTTCCTCATATTCATTTTCCATGAAATGTTCTTCTACCAACATTCAACTTTTAAAAAAATTTAGTTCGATGTTCAAAATTTCCTTAAAGTACACATATTTTATTTTCATATGAACCTTTTTTTCTATAATTTTTCACATCATTTTTCTTCATCATTTTTATTAAATTATATAGTTGTTTGATTATATCTATAAATTCCTCGTATTCTGATCTCATTTGATATACTATGTGGATATATACACATTATTCATCTTACATTGTTGTGAAATGTTTCATTATTTCAATATATGAAATACTGGTTTTGAACATCAATATTATTTCATCTTTTGAAAAAAAATCATTTGATGTTTATTCAACATTCAGACATAGAATACTACTACCATTTCCAATGAACATTTTCTAATGTCTAATGGTTTTTTATAAATATAGGCATTTTACTGACTTCTTCCATAAATGTTTTTCATTAGAATCATCATTATTTTATAGAAAAAATTAATATTTATATCCATATCAAACATTCAAATAACTACACAATCAAAATATTAAATGTTTTTTTTCATCAATACATTCCTCTTCCACTTTGGTATTATTTGTAGTTTGAATACATAATTTTTTCATTCATTTATTCAACATATATATCATTCAATTCACTATGTTCAGAATCTATGCATCATGTTTTTAATCATTATTATATATTCAAAATCAATTTCAAAAAAAATTATTAATCAACTAATCCATTTTTTATCATATCATGTTAAACTAGATAATAATGTAATTCCTCTACAAAAAAATAAACATTATCTTCTAAGGAATAAACATTAGAGTCATACATTTCTTCAATGATTCTCATGAATTTATTTTAAAATTTGTTATATTATAATAAATATCCAAATCCTATCATGTTTAATAAAATAACATTTTACACAATGAAGTACTCGTGAATTTGTTTTCATATAATACACGATATATTATAATATTATCTAATTTTTTTTTTGGTTTTCTTACTTTAACATTACATTTTCCTTAAATATACATTCATGTTATTTAAATTTTTCTTCATCTATTTTGAGACCCAAAACATTCATTAAATATTTTTTTACAAAATAAAAAAAAAATATTTTCTTTGATTACCATATTCTTTAATAATTATCCATTTAGGAAATTTCCATTTATAAATATTCCCAAAGATGTGAAACCCAACTATAGTTTCATTTAATATGATGAAAAAAATATAATAACGATAGATAATCATTATTTTTTTCTACCAAAATACTAATTTCCAAACAATATAGAAATACCACAAATATTCATTTTGTTGATATTTCCGATGATAAGGATCAAACGATATATCCTTGGTCAAGATAAAAATTGGAAATCCATTGGATAAAGCGAAACACTGAGAATGGGATGGGGTTGAATCAATGGTAACCATTCACAATTTAAATTGTCTAAAATTTGAACATATAACAATTTAAATTTTTAAACTTATCTATTTTGTATAAAAATATGTCATGAATGAAATGATATAATTTTAAAATAAGCCATAAAAATATTACAATTTTCTCAAAGAATATTTTTTTTAAAATAAAATAATTGAAACTCAAATGGTGATTTTAGATTCAATGAAATCCAACTGTTAATACAATGATACATCTGATATTAGATAATTTTCTACCATAATTGAAATGGTTATACAACAACCTATTCAGTAAAAAATATCTCATATTATTCTTGGATAATGAAGTATGAAATATTTTTCATCATATCTCACTAATGATTCATCATGAATATTTCCATCATATTTTATACATATAAATTTTTTTCTCTTCTATTATCTATCTTCATTTGTAATACTATAACAATTAAGCCTCCTAGTTTGTTAGTAAGTTATTTTTTCTATAAATTTCATAAGATTATAGAACCAAAGAATTTATTTGGTAGAATGTTCTTAATTAATCATTTTTTATCAGTCCATCATACTCAATCAGATATCCTTATATAAATCTAGGTCTGAATATACAAATTAAAACATACATCGAGTTAAATACACTAACATAATCTATTTATTTTTTACATCAACATTAAATAGATACTTAAAATGTTGTGAAAATTCACATATATAATGTATTAGCTCAACCAAACCATAAATGATATTGTTAATTTGAAACACATTTTTATCACATAAATGCTTCATACATGTGACCAATTTTAGTATGAGCTATATATTAATCCCATTTTTATAGTTGTACATGATATAGAAAATATGGGAAACAAAATTATATTTACTTCTAAACTGATTTTTTATTATTCTAATCAAACATTCAAGAGTTTTCATGGGTATATTTATATACTGTCACACAATCAAAATTATTCATATTACATTCACCATTGTGTTTACTAACTTATTAATTTATACGTAACAAAAAATGATGCCAAAAATTTAAGAACTGGTACTGTATCATCAAATGTTATTTAGATTCGAAATTTATATAAGGATTCTAAAAAAATCCACATGTATGATGTATTTTGGATTAATTAATAACTTTTTCATGGTCATATTTGTTTGAATTATGTCAGATACATATCAATAGAGGTGTTGGAAATATTCCATTTAGTGAAAATTTTCCACATCAGCACAATTCTCAATCACTATTACTCATTTTGGGTTACACAATGTTTCATTGACTACATCTCTTATAAATCAATATCTAAAAAATCATGATTTGATTGATTATAATTCATATATTGGATATTAATATGACTGACATGATCTCTTTATCATCACTCAGTAGAACATTATGGCCCTTTCAACATGTAACATCATATTGATTGTCACAAAATCATTATCGTTTAACATCATACAAATTTTATATCTATAAGAATATATAAATTTTCCTAATAAACATGAGGTGATGGACATTCACGATGTACAAAAATTCACCTTATATAACATTTTCTAGTTTAAATTTGTTTTAGAATTAATGGGAATATATTGGGTAATTTTGATGTATTTTTTGACAAATGACATAACCCTCGTATATTGGGACCATACCGAATATGTTTAATTTTATTTTTCAATTTTCTATCTTATGGCCTATGTTTGGTAATATCTTTTTGAATATTTTCTTCCAAAGATATATTTATAGAGATATGTGTCTAAGAATCATATACTAGTGAAATTTTTCTAAATTTATCGCATTGTCTAGTTGTTTTAAGCCTTCATCTCAGATCCATAATTTCATTAATATTTTAGGAACTTAGGGTGAAACAAAACATCATCAAACATATAGAATTTATTCCTAAAATGGTTATTGAAAAACATACATCACCTCTACCAATGACATAAAATGAATTTTCCATTTCCTCTATTAGGAATAGTTCATAACTAAATTTGAAAAAGAAATCACTAGTAAAAAAACAAAAAAAAATTGTAGGAAAAAAATTAAAATATTTTGATAAAATAATTCTAAAGGATATTCATTGACATATATCATGGGACATTCCCAAGAAATAAATTTTAGTTCCTATGTGAATAATTAATTAGATTAATAGCCATGTTATTATAGAGATGTGATTATAGTACTATGGTGTATGTGTGATTAGTTGATCTAGGTTTTTGGATGACACATGTGGTGTAGGTGATTATATTATTAGACATAGTATTTATGTTGTTACATTCAAATATTGGTCAAGAATTAAATGTGTGTAGATCACAAATAATTTATACATGTGTAATATTTCATTAAATGATAATGATTCATGAGTGTGAGATTATATTTGTACATTTTTAGTGTATGTGATTTTATTTCAAGGGGGTTTGGTGAGCGTGTTGAGGATTTTGAGAGGTATTAAATTCTCTATTTCTCATTGGATCCCTCTATCATGGTAGAACATGAATATGTATTAATGAAACCATTAATAAATATCATCTTGTTGGAGTGTAGGTGTGATATGGTTTAGCATCATTCTTGGATGGGTTCATGGTTGGTAGAAATGTTCATTATAGTACCACTGATACTTCTTCCCATTGTGGATAAAATTTATGGGTGTCATAGTAGTAGGATGATGACTGAGATTATCATGTTCACGAAAATTAAGGGTTTTGTTTCATGAGGCGATTATTATAAGAGAAGTGTGCGTTTGGGACCTATTTGGTTATATTATTATGGATCGAGGTAGTTATTCCACATAGTGACTAGAACACCATTGAAAATTGGATGATTTTATTACAAATATTTCACGAATGGATTATATCTACTATTTTTTTGGAACATCTAGTTTCAATCATTTGTTAATTATATTAATTATATTTGGTAATGGAAAAATGATGCACTATTGAGATAAGATATTTTTGTTAGTAAGGAAACATTAATGATAATCATAAGGATGGGATCATCTTATCTATAAATTGTGAGAGAAACTCAATTCAAAAGGATCATAAAATAATTAAGACTTTTTGGTGGATGTTCAATGTAAAATCATGTTACTAGGTTTTGATAGTATTCATTGATATTTTTCCTCAGTCAATTAAAGATTTCTATTTTTTATTGGGTGTTGGTTAGAGTTCATATTGTGGCGTCAATCTTAGGGTGCTATTGGATTTATCTAAGGCTAAGTCATATTAGGGGTGAAATATTTTTTGATGAGGATTATAGTGAAATGATTATATTATGTATGGGATAAACCCCAGATTTTGACAAGATCAATTATGAATATTATGATTCATTAGGTTTATTGGATGGAATTTCAATATATGAAATGAGTGGAGTGATGAATATTGTAGTGGACTATAGTGTTAGTACATGATTTGATGATTAATTATTTATGATATAATGGATAAATCATGGTATGATGTTTCCATATTTTAGGGAATGTGATGTTCCATAAATATGGGGGTTGTAAAATCTCTATGATAGAGGCGGAAGTTTCTTTCAAGTCTCTATCGCTTTGTGTGACTGTCTATTTTGTGAAAAAACTGTTAGAGGGTGTTAATATGGGTCTTTTCATTTAGTATTATGTAGTGATTTTGGAGTAGTTTTATAATCATCAAGTGGGATATTTTTTGGTTCTAAGAGGGATAAAAATAAATTTTTTTCTGAGGAAAAGTAATTTATTTTGGTAGTGTTACATTATAATATAACAAAGAAATATTTTAGATGAGTGACATATTTTTTTATAATAGAATGGTAGAACATGGAAGGTTTTGAGACATGGTTCAAGGTAATACACTACATTTCAATATTCAGAATCCTTAAGGTGTGTGTTTTAAATGAATTTTCTATTTCTAATTTTTTATTTTGGGATGGAATTTTAATTTACACCTACAAATGACTTGTTTGTAATGAATAAATCTAAAATGGAACTTTTAGTGTTTTAAAACTTCAAAAGTTTGTTCTAAATTTTCATTGAGATGTTATATAGGATGGATGTGGACATGTGGACAAAAATATGAGGGATACCAATGAAAAATAACATGAAACCACAATAGAATATGTTCAGAGCAGGAACCAGTGTGTCACAACCTAATCTATTTAGGTAGGACTAAATATATTTTTATCCACAATACATTTTTTGTGTAAATAAATGGTTAATGTTGTGAAATTCTCTCATGGAATTTATTTTACTATGATAAAATAATTTATACACCCAATTCCATCCCATTCTTTCCCTATCCCTCCACTTTTAATTTTGCAAAAAATGGATGATTTTTGATTCAGGGAGAACATATAACCTCTTTTCATAATGGATCAATGTTATGTTTGATAGTATTATCTTCCCCAGTTATGTATATATAGATGACTTCCATAGATCCATTATCATACATTCATATGTTTATCACTGATTTATAGTGAATTGGGATAGGTTTCGATTTAAATTATATTAATGAATGGTCCCATTGAAAATTTGTAATGAAGATATATATGAATGGTGGATATAGGAGTATTTTAGAGAATGTATAATTATTGTTGGATGTAGTTTTGGATAATGAGGTCTTTTACTAGGTGTTTTATTTTCTGATGTTTTACTATAATGGTTTCAAGAATGTTCCATGGTCCAATAATGAGTATTTCTCGAGGTTTCAAATTGAATAAAATTCCCAGTGAGTATTCAACCAAATTTTAAAATTTATATCTTATTAAAATATTCATTACAATTTGACATAATTATTTATTTATTTCATGTTATATGAGATTTCGTATTTTTGGTGACCCAAAAATTAAATACATAAATATCATACAAATTAAAATGAATATGGAATATATCTCATAATAATTCACACCACATAACCATAACTATTTTTTTCATTTGGAGTAAAATTCGATAATTGATGTATTCCTATTGTAGGTTGTGGAAAATGCATATTTTAATGTTTTCCTAGTGCAACATAGAGGCTAACCATGTTCATTCATATATGGTTTAGAATATGGTGTGCACACATATTATGTATTGTATTCAATATGAATATTTGAAGTTGGTCACAAAAGGTGCTCCATGAATGTTCTATTTAGAGAACTTCCTTTATGCCATCGCTCCATATAATATCAGCGTATTAAGACGAATAATCAGAGTGTTATGCACATCTTACTTTAACAATTTATTCTGTCCAGTCATAATTTTCAAATCACAAATCTCCAGATTTGGATGCATATAATGACCCATAAAATGAAAAATTCACACCTTTTATACATCATGAATAGGGTTCCAAAAATCCTTGTTCGTCCAACCATAGAAATCCAAAACTATTGGGACCACCATTAATGTGTTATGGATCCCACATGAAAAATCAACTGATTTGTGAACAATTTTCATGATCCCAATTGTATGATTATTTTGAGATTCCATATGTCCAATTAAACATTTTGTAAATAAAGTTTAAATGATTCCCCAGATGTGTAGAAAATGAAAAAATGAATAAATTTTTAATTTTTATTAGCGTCGAATATGTTATTGTCAAAATACAGAAATTATTTAGAATAGTTAAAATTCATGAAATGGTCCATTTTTACTATTAAGCTCAAAATATTACCAACATCATAAAAATGTATAAATTTATCTCAAAGTAACACATTGGTGGGTATAAAAAATAAAATTCAATGTAAATTTAGTTTAAAACATTTTCTCTAGAAATTCCCCCACACTTAATCAATGCTTGTCTTCAGGCATAAAATCTCAACATGGAATTCAAGGGACACCAACATTACAAATATTCAAATTACAAATTAATAAAACATCAAAATTTTAAATTTGAAATAAAAAATTTTAAAATCCAAATAAAAGATCAATTTCAATTCCAATCTTTCAAAAAAACAATTAATTCGGGTATTTTACTTTTCCCCTTTGAAAAAAATATGAACTTCTTCATTATTTCATTCAAGCTTCTCAATTAATTATTAGTAATAATGTCAAATCATGATTAACCTCACGTTGGAATTTTTCCTCTCATCTAATGATACAATTCATGTAGAGTTATTCTCGTTTCATAAGAACATGTACCTTGTCTATAATATTGTAAAATAACTACTTTATCCACTCTGTAAAGACAAATATCATATAAAATAATGTTGAATTTTCAATAATGGTTTAAATGACTCCAAAGATTAATGTTGGTAGGATTATTTGTTTTAAAAATTCAGGCTCAAGGAGTTGGTTTACCTCTTAAGTACAATTCATGAAATCAAATGTGTAATTATGTTATCAACTTTAATGTACAAACACCCACTTCCCCCCAAACTCCATGTAAGGTCGTGATCATTGTAAAACATAATGAATAATTAATAAACTGTCTAGAATTTGTTTAATATTTAATATTTTTTTAGAAATGTATGACTAGATCAAACTTCACATCAATCACATAACAACATATGATAAGAATTTTGTCAGTCTGGAAAATAATGATTTTTTTCTCCCAAATAACAACCCATGTTTCTCATTTTTTTGTTCATTTTTTTCATTTTCTTAATTCAAGAGGGGCAAACAATGATGAAAAATAAATTATTCATCAACCTTTTACAATTATCAAAATAAAACCCTTTCAAATTTTCCTTATAATTTATAACATCCCTCCTACCATGATATCCTTCACCCCCACACTACATCATTAAAATATCATGGAAATACAAAGAGTATGATAGGAATGGATATAAATGGCTTGAAACTTGGATGATCCCTATTAAGTTCATTCATGGTCTCTAAGGGATGAAAGAAGGATTGATGTAATTGTGGCCATTAAGAATAACAACTTCTAAAAATATTCCTCATTAATTGTAAATATGGTTGGGCACAGTCATAGCTATGAAAAGTTAAAATGCATGTTCAGGTTGGTGACATGTCCCAAGACCACTAAACAAAAAAGCTCAATAATAAATAGGATGTACATGGCCTAAAAATTATGTCATGGATAAAACATGTGATATTTTACTATCACTCACGACAGGATCAATAATATAAAATTAATTCAAATGAATTTCATAAATTCAATTTATAAAATATGGTTGGGTAATTTCATTTACATGAATCAATAAATTGCATTAAATCATGGGTCATCAATTCAATATCCATGATTCACATTAAATATTTAGTTTTCCATTTTATTCATTCCTCCTCATTAACATTGAAATGTAAAACCTAGTATCATAGGGTAACATATAAATCATGTCTCCAAGATAAGTCATGTAAGCATTAATTTAGGTGTGGGCATGGAATTTTTATCATCAAATTTCAAAAGATGTTTTGGACCAAAACACTAATCGAGTATAAATGATAATCATAAAAAGATAACTACCTTTTAAATTAATGATTCTGTCCTCTTCCTACAATTCAGGGGGATTTATTACACCACCATGATCCTACAATAGAAAAATTACTCAATTAATCACAAGGATCATTTCATTTAAGTTCAAAATGAAAAGAGGGAGTAGGCCGCATTGTATACTAATTCCAAATAAAAATTTTGAAATCTTAATTCTTAATATTTAAAAATTAAAGAACTATAATGAAAGTAAATTATAAATCATGGTATGATATCCCATGTGGGCACTTTCATCTTTTACGACCTCCAAGGGGAATTATCAGCTTTTATCGAAAATATGTTATTGGATTAAGCTTCTTTGAATTGAACCACCACATGTGGTTCTTCCCAGATTGATGTTAGTTTTTCATTTTGAGGGGGTCTATATGGATAGAGTATACCATATATCCCCCCTTCAAAATGTCGTAATGCTTGAATGGAGAGTGAAGGATGAAGTAGGGAACCTCCTCTTCTTTTTATTATACTTGTGCATCCATGTTATCTTCAAGTATCGGCTTCTTATAGGCTTCGGCCTCTTGACAGATTTTCTCATGATTAGCAACTTGGATCTCTTCCTAATTGGGATCCTCTGGTAGATATTTAATCACTTCAGTGAGATCAATTAATTCCTCAATAGGTGAATCATTTTTCACATCACCCTACATGTCATGGTATATGTTTTTCAAATATGAAAAGTCATTAAAATTTGGAGTGATACTCAAATTAGTTTCTATAAAATTAAGATAGTTTGATTTCAAGAATGTATAATCTCTCTTAGTTGGTTCAACATTAATATCATAATCAATTGAATTTTCCACTTGGAGTTGATCTTTACTGGATGGAGGTAGGTAGTTAGGGTCCCCCTCCTCGAGTTTGGATTTAACTTCCTGGATGTCATCAGTGGTATCTGGGAATACCAATGGAACAACCTTCATGTAGTTGAATGTTTTTAAGTCAAATTGGAGTTCATCATCCATGGACATAAAATCTTCTAGTGGGATCCATGTTGTTATGCCTCTTTCCACCTACATGACTATTATCATCTGGGAATCATCTCTTAATTGGAGGGCCTCCTCAGTGTAGTCATGTTCATGCATCTCTATGTAATTGTCAATCCATGTAGAATAATAATCATTTGAATTTATCATGGAATTATTTTTTTTTTATTTTTAAAAAAATAAATGAAATATAACTACTATATGAAATTATAAAAAGTAAATGAAGTAATAAATGGATCCCCGGAAATGAAACAAGTTTTGATGAACACTTGTTGTAGGGATATGACAAAGTGTATTTTTATGTTTTCCTAGTGCATCATTGAGGCTGACTAGGGTCATCTCACTTGAGGATCCTTCTCAGTTCATTCACCTACATAATATAATTCACATAAGAAGTAATTTTTTTTTGTTTTAGGAAATTAATTAAATTTAATAAAAGTAATGAAATTAAAAATAATATGAATCTAACATTTAATTCTAAATTACAATTCAATGCTAAAGAGATTGGAATTATGAAAGAATGTATGTTCTCCCGATAGAACATTCAAGAAGCACCATCATTAACCAACATCAAATATTCTTAGTGATCTCACTCTATCGTATGTGTGCACACATTTGGCTACCCCGATTATGAATGAAAAGTCTATTTGGCGATCACCAAGTACACCCAACATCCACCTCCCCAATCGAGGGAAAATGGTTGTAGATTAAGAAGTTAAAATTTAGAGAACCACAAGGAGGATTACACCCACTATGAATTATCCATACAACTAACTCAAAGAATATTAAATACATGGTCTTGGGTTCAGGAAATGGATTACTACCCCAGGATATTTCTCAGATTAGTTACACATGATCATGAGTATTGTTTTCCAGGATGGTATGATGGGAAAAAGAAAATAGAGTGGATTGATGGACACTGAAATAAAAACAATGCATGAATATATTAGAAAAATAAAGTATAATTGAAAAATATATATAAAAAAATAAAATAAAATAAATTAAAAATAAATGGGAAGGATTTGTTTTTGGAATCCATCAGGGTAGATCTCCACCTTGGTTTCTCGAAAGAATGTGATAGAGAATTGGGTGATTCGATAGGGAGGAGCACCCCATCATTTCTAGACAGAATACATCCCTAGAAAGACTATGCATTGTATCCCCATTATATTACCTCGTCATGCATTTCATCCTTCATAAATGTTGTTCCAAAATATCTTGTTCATCTCTCCTACAAATATCTGTGTATTTGGACAAGTATTCCTATAGTTATGATCGTGTTACACTATAAATTTATTCTATCCAGTCAGACACTCCAAAACGAAAGTCTCTAGATTAGGAAACATTATTGACCATTTAAACAACCAATTCACACGTACTCTACTTCATGGAACATGTTCCAAGCCTTATTGAGCATCCACCCCAAAAATTACCCAACAATTTGCCCCCATGAACATTTTATGCATCCCACACCAAACATGTATTGATATGTAAATAGTTTACATGATCCCACTTGTGAGTTTCTTTTGAGAATCCATATAGTAGATTAAGATTTTGGTCATGAAGGATGTAATGACTCCCTTTATTTGTAGAAACAGAAAAATAATGAATTATTCTATTTTTATTATTGCAGAAAAGGTTATGGAAAATATTACCAAAATTATTTAAAATAATTAAAAAATGGGCCATTTTTACTATTATTCTCAATATATTTTAAATATCAAAAAATGTAGCAATTTATCATTAGGTAACACATTGGGTGGTTAAAAACAAATACATACAATATAAATTTAATTGAAAATATTTTCTCTATCAATAATCATATTATGTCATGAATTATCTCCAAAATAAAATATAATATTCTTCTCATATAGTACACTTCTTAGTCAACCATTTCATAAAATATTGTTTGATATCCAATGTAATATAATCATAAAAATAGAGATATCAGATTTTTAGTAAGGGAAAAAATTTGACATTTTCGTATGTGAACATATTTAAAAATAAGATAAGAATAATTATATGAAAATATGAGTGTAACATTTAAAAATTATACCATCCAATTCATTCAATATAAAAATTGAATATTGATATTGAAATTCCTAATTTAAGAAATATATAATAAAAATTGATCAAGAGAAATGAGAACATAATAGCAATTTATTAACATGTAATATGATAATGGAATATAGTGTTTCATATTCATACTATTATTAATATTATGTAAATGTTATATTTTATGAAATTAATTACATATTTCTCTTTGGATAACCACTAATAGAACCTATATCACCACTGAAAATCCTTCTATAAAACCTATGTAATGTTCCATACCTAGATTCCACTAAACAGGTTCCTACAGTCGAGTCATCACAAGACCTCAAGTGTTCCACCCCATATGATAGAGGTTTTTGACTAGTAGTGTGGGACTTATGAGTCACATTAGGAGGCTATACCCTCTTTACCAGAGTAATACATAGCTTAAAACAGTGTAAAAAGTGGAATAATATGAACTATTAATTAAAAACATAAGTGAAACCTATCCTAGAAAAGGGTACAAACCATAAATCGACATTAAAAATGTCACGTCATACTAGTGGTGAAAGTGACTAAAACCCAAAAATAAGAAAAATAATTAATCCCCCAATGGGTCCTGACTCCATGTTTCTATCTGTCTCCATGTACATTCTGAGCCTAACTCATAAACCTTTGGTAGATCCTTATCTCATGTCTTGATCTGAAATAAATAAATCTTCTTTGGTACCCAATGACAGTCTGAGTAGGATGTGATTAAAAAATTCAGCATGCCACCACCAATAGTTTCTACAAAATCTCTAGTTTAATAGAAAGTACATTCACGTATAAAATAATTGGAAAGTAAACAAGTGATAGTAGGGGTGCCATTAGGTGACATATTTTATTTTATCAATTAATAGTATTTATCCCAAATCAATTTCTTATACCAATTTTATTACATAGTCCATTATTAACACAAGTTCTTTGGGTCAGCCATATACATCATCTACACATGGGTATCAGGCTATCTCTCATTATTCATTAGTGAACAAATCTACTAAATATCACTATTTAGAAAACCATTTCACATTAACACATTATCCTCACCTCTAAGCTTTAGTCCGGGTGGAATGCATCTGTTAGAGAAATAGATCCTATGTCACATTCCCTAACCCATGAATTTATTGTGTGGTGTTTAGATCCTCATTCTAACTTGACTCGTTGGTGTAGAACCTCATGTCCATATGCCACTCTACCAAGGCGTGAGCATGTTCTTATTTATCCAATCACCACAATCATACCTTTATAAAACCCAATATAACCAATTTCGTAGGTAAATTACATTTCATTATAATTACATGGGAATTAATACCAACCTATAACCCATTATCACATCTACACAATTCAATTCATATACATTTATCCGAATTCCAATTCAGATACCGTAACCCATTAATTGTCACCAACAACCCACAAACATAGCCAATACTCATCAACTACCAAATATTAAACCATTTATCAAATTCCCCATTTCACAATCATTTACCCCTTAATCATTTCCTGTTCAATTCTTTTAATACATTTCACAATAATTTATCATATTCCTCTCATTAGGTATGCACCATATATTCCCTAGTACCATCTCATTCCACATTCATAAATTCCCTTATGGAACCATTTTCATGTTCTCGATTCACAATCCATTTTTATTTTATCATGCATAAAAATTCATATGTACTAGTCCTCTTTGAAATTTCAATATAATTTGTATAATATTTTAGACAATCCCATTTAACTCAACATTGCTACATTCAATTCATGCCGAACAACCCTTTATGAAATTTCCTAAAAACCAAGGTAAAAACATCAATATACCATTTTCAACAAAATAATCTATTTAGTCCTCTCCTAAAAGGGCTTCAAATTGTCACTCAGAAACCCTTCAATTAGGCATACAATTTTCTTCGTCCAAAAATGTGGTCCACCCCATAGGTGGCCCAAAAATGGCCAAGTCATCCTGAAGGCATCCCACAGGGATCGTGTGTGTTTTAATTGGTCATATAGACTTAACTTTTTATCAAACACCCCAACAATACCAAGAACCCAATTGTGTATAATGAAGTGCATAAGATTCCATGAAAAAATCTAAAATAAAACTATAGGATATTACTAGTAGGACACCTACCATGAATAAGAGGATAACAACACTCATAATTGTGGCCTTGGGTTTGGATTCAAAGGCCCCTTTAAATCCCAAATATTGATTTCATTTGAAAAGAGTGATTTAGGTATTCAAAATGAAATGGAAGAAACTACTAGCCCAGATCTGCAAAAGAGATGAAATAGGAGAATTAGAAATTCTTGGGGCATCGATCAACAACAAATGGACCTCCAAATAGTATATAATAAAAGAAGAACCACCAATGTGAATTGTTTTTTTCCAATCCCATCACTAGGGTTGCAGGAGGTGGAATGGAGGAGAATCCAGAGTTGGGGTTAAAATCGTTAGATAGAATTTTTTGTAATTTTCATAAAAATTTAGCCCATACTATTTTCCAAACACCATGCAAACTGTGTGTGATTTAGTATCTGAAAAACACACATTCAAATAGTTTCCTGAGGATTCATCAGGGTTTTCCTAACTTTTCACCAATCATGTGTTTGCCTCTATCAATGGTTTCATGGTTACAATGGATTTTTGTATGGTTTGTTCAAATCATGCTCTAACCATGAAACATTCATAAGAAATCTCTTTTCATCATCAATCATATATTGAACCCCCAGAAAAACCCAAATCCTATACATAAACATGGGTAAACACTTATCTTTCCAAATAGAAGAGGAAAACCCAAAAATAAACAACAAAAATACCTTTTGAAAATCTAGGATCATAATCCTCCACACCTTCTAATGACTCATCATGGAGTCACTCTTCCTAGTATGACTATGCTTCTAAAATTAGAGGTCATTCAACTAGGCATGCCTATCCTTTCCCATCGTCCCTGTTTCTACACACACATCAAGATTCCCACTGATCACGAATCAAGGTTACATACATTCCCCAATATTCATCCTTACCATAACCACAAAAAAATACAAAAAGACTTCAATGATGCATTACCTTCACACATACCCAAGCACGAGAACACCAAAATGAAAACATAGGAAACATGTCCTGACTCGCTACACACAGAATCCTATCACATATCTTCACTTCATCAAAGATGAACCAATCAGAACCCCCTTAGTCTGATCCTCTAAACATCTCAAGATCCAAATCACATGGCATCATTTTCTATTATTTTCACCCAACTCAAACGGTGACAAACTCAATATCTCTCGATTAAGAATGAATTGTCCTATCATCCACACTTCCCAACATATGTGGATTCTCCACTAGTGAAGAAAGATAACTTCAATCTCAACTCAACATTCACATAACATGACGTTTTTTGACTCAACTTGATCGAACATCTATACGGGCATTACTCTGCAATGGCATCCAGCCACACCATTGAAATCCCTCGTCTAGACATTCCTACACTGTTCATCCATGGAATAATATAAACTCGACCACCCTCAGGTACACCTTCTTTTCCTAAAGGAACATTCTACCACCACATGAACCCATAGGTGGGTCAATGTCACCACACCCATTAATATTTACCGTATCAGGTTTGACGAAACCCGACAGGCATGTCCAATAACACCCACATACCACTGATGGTGCATTATGGCGTTATAACTGTCACTAGGTTCTTAATGACTCAAATCCTATCATTAAACTCTCACCCACACATTGAGTTCGTTCCCTGAAATCAATTAGAATTCCATAATCAATGCATTATCACCCTCTATAACATCATTGGGATTTGACCATGGCTAGATACCACATCACATGTCCAAGGTTCCCTCATCTTCAAGATAATATAAAACCACCCAATTAGAAATTACTCGAGTCTTACCCCAATTTTCATTTGAGTTATAGAATCTAACCTGTATCCCCACAACCTATTTTCATGTCGAACCACACCCTTATATGAAATTCGCAGAAACATCAAAAACATAACATAGAGCCACCTATACGTCGAATCCAACACATGGATCATCTGTCACCACATCAATGCAACACAATTCATCTCTAAGGAACCTAACATGTACGTCCTAGGTTCCTCGGCATCTAAATTCCACTACATCATCTCTATATTCTACTCTCCACATCCAGGACTGACTTATCACACCCCACCTTAAGATTGTTATTACCATTTCTCTCCATGAGGGATTCCATCAATTGCATCTTACACTTAATGACAAGATGAACCCTATAAAATAGACATGGACATATAGGTTATTCCCAAAACAACAAAACTAATGTCACCATGTGTCCATTCATGGTTTATATGAATGGAAACATTGACATTTTTCAACATTATATCAAAATTAGGGACCTCACGCACACCCATAGAGGTTGTACATCCCGTCATGAAGCTCCAAACACACTGTTTCAATGAGTTGAAATCCCAAAGATTCCCTGAACCAATCAAACACCTTCATGTCTCTTAGCATAAAGACATATCTCCCCATCATACCTATGATGATATCATGATATTCGGAATCATATTCACTATCTGATGTGCACTAAGATTTTTTCAAATAAAACCACCCACCACATATCCATTTTTGATTTCAATATAAGGGACTCCCGGACCTGTCAAGAATCCCAGGCTCCCCTACAAAATGAATCTCATCAACACATAACCACCACCCCTCAGGTGTGATTCCCAACTGAGTCTAACGATCACTCCATGAACAAATCACAATGTAGGAATGATCAAACATTTCATGTAGAACTTCTTACAACACAACAATTGTGTTCCACTAATGAATCCAAAATAGATAAGAATTGAAGCACAATATTCTACCAATACAATCAAAGCAATGGTCTCTCACAAATAAAACATTATATACTTGTAGCCCATCACCCACTATCTTACCTAAAAATATATATTGATTGGTCATCCTCATCATCGCTGAGGTGGCCTTTGCATCTCACATAACAACAAATACATTTATAAAAACATATTCACCCACCAGACCATCAACACCTCATGTTTCATCGTGGAGGGAATGTATATTACCGCACATCAATTACCCTTATCTCTTCTGCTAAATACAACTCCTTGATATCCATTAATCATATCCAAAAATTTGATCTGGTTATCCATATTATACAACCCATAAAAAAACCATACTTCCAATAATAAACACTTGGGTTACCTAATGAATGAACAAGGCACCGCCCTACCATTTACTAAAACACGGTGGTACTTAGAATGCATTGACACAACCTCTGATGCATTTGATATTATTTATATTCTAGTTACACGCACCATTGGACTATCAATGAATGAGGTACCACTTTATTTTTGGAATCTATTATAACTTAACCCCAACTCGAGTTGCTCCATCAACCACCAAACCTCACACTTATACCACTAGGCCAAACCCGGCCATAAAACCCCCAAATTCCCACTGTCATTGTCTAAACATCTACATTTACGTCCCACACTGATAATCACTAAAAACTATTTCTGACCTCTCTTGTAGGTCACTTTGAAGTTTAAATGATATCAACTCCTTAGACTAGAGTCACAACCAGTAAAATCCACTAGTACTATCTCCAAACCAGACATATCATGAATCAAACAACACAATGATCATTAATGGATCTCTCTCCCCCATTTCGATGCACACTATGACCAACACATCAAACAACCATTTACTCAGGTTTCTGTACCAAATATGTTCACATTCAATATCATTACAAGAAAAACCTCCCCTCTAGGATTCAAAATGATACTCACATAGTTTCAATCATAATGTCACTATAACCAATGTACCATACTTTTGGTCCCACATGCACTATGTATGGTAATGAACAATGAGAGTTTCCATAATTGAAATACTAAAACACTGCCTCATATACTAAATGCCACAACCCTACCAAGGGTTCCCTAAAAACCACCTAAGAAATTTTGTTTTTGGAAAGGCCTCAAAATCCAAAAACATTGTCTCAAACTAGGGTAATCAGATTGCAGTAAACCAAACATACAAGGGTCAAACTGACAACCCAAAGGATACCCACTTTTGAACTAAATTATTCTCAATTTAATCATATCATTCGCCCGACCCATTGAATAACGATTGATTGGATTTAGACAGATATGGAAGACATCTCACACTATTTAAATATTTAAATAAATCATTATTCATAATCTATCCCAGTGGTAATCATTATGATTGGAACAATAAACTCTACCACACCTACCATGGGTCATGATAAACATGGGGTAACAAGGTTCACATGTCTTTTGTCAACACCTCTTAAAAACTATTATTATTTCCCTACATAGTCCCTTCCTCTTAGGAACATTTTCCATTTCACAACATTTTACAGTCATCATGTTAACTCATGTACACCATTATTTAGTTAAAATACATTAACAATTATACCATCAAAATGAAATACTTATTCTTTTAGACACCGAATCAACATTTACAATTTACCACAACCCAAAATGCGAACACATTGATATCATTTCTTTATACACGATATTCCATTACAATTAATTTTCATTCTTTTCATTCACACTCTTACCTTACCATTTTTAGGCATCATTTTCAGCAGCTTTATAGAGGTAGTAAAATGAATTCTACTCTCTATTCCCTACACACACATCCTGTATGTGAACCTATAATGATGCATTCCACATGTATCCTTAGGATCATAAAACGATGTATGATTTCACAACCTCCAGCTATTCCTAAATTGAAAAAAATGACCCAAAGCATTCAAATCCCACAATATGGGCATAAACCAGCGGTGAAATATCATTCAACTATAACAACACACATAATGAAAATCAATTCCAACCTAGTGTGACATGGGTTTCCCCTCATACATTGGCTAGCTTCTCCCAAGAATGCTCCCATTACCATGTCCCGACACATCCTAATCTCATGTTTACAATCTAAAAGTAGTTTGAAAGTGATAATAACCACTATGATGAAGCATTATAATTTCCTCGACCCGGATGAAAATAAACATGTTCCCCGATCTGAGTCATCACATGAACTCATATGTGCCTCCCTGTATGCTAGAGGCTTCCAACTAGCATTAAGGGTCCAATTAGTCATGTGGGGAGACTATACCCACTTTAACAGAGTATGAATCTTTAAAACACAAGGATAAAAGTGGTATAATATGAAAAATTAATAAAAAATCAAGTCAAACATCTCTCAAAATTGTTTCAAACCATAACACAACATTAAAAATATCATGACATAATATTAGTTCTAGTGAATACAACCCAAAAAATAAGACAAATGACCAATCTAACAATTGGTCCCGACTCTACGTTTGAATCCTTCTCTCTATACATTCCGAGCCCAAATCAACATCATATGGTAAGGCCTTTTCCCATATCATGACATGTTGCCATGAAATCATTATCAGGTACCCAATGACTGTCTGAGAAGGGTGTGAGTACCAAACATAGTTTGGAACCACCAATGATTTCTAAAAAATATATCATGTATAATTGATAATTCATGAATGTACAAATTAATTAAATGGAATGTAGATTTATAAAAGAAATAACATCTCTTTAAGATATACTATGAGAGAAGATGGCCAAAAGTATTGGATTTTTAAGTCATTTGTATACACAATAGCTAGAAAAACGGAATCAATCAGGACATCATATACAAATGATTATTGGGTATATTGAGAGACATGTGTCCCCTATGTTCAAATTGAACAATGAACTAGAAACCGATCTCACTATTTAGAAATTACCACATATCATGTTGACTATAATTGAAATTTGTAATGTTAATAACATAAATATGTAAATATTTATTAAGACTCATAGATACATATGTGTGAGGAAAAATCCTGATTTAATAAGTCTTATGTGTAATATATAATCATATTAGAGAAATAAGTGGTGAACATGTCATACGACTCATATATAATTATGCATGACAATAAATCCTTACCTGACGTACGATTTTATTCATAATCATTCTTAAATCCGATATAATAAATTTATATTTATTAAATTTACATTAAATGACAATATATGTAACACACTAGGAATTTAGTTTAAAATAATTACAATATATACATCTTTCCAAACATGTAACACCAATATTTATGAAAATATGTATATATTTTTATTTTAAATATCACTAATATTTCCTAGACAATGAATTGGATTATATTAATATGATTAAAAACTCTCTAAAATAAATTTATAATGGTCAAAAAAAATATAAATTTATTTAAAAATTCTTTGGAATCACGAAATCAATTTATATTGATTTCATGTTATTCATCCAAAATTCATTTTCATAATAAAGTATTTTATTTCATTTTGATATTGTATATTATAATAAATTTCCTGAAATTTTATAATTTATATATTATAAATAATTTTTTTTAAAAAAATATTATATAAAATTTAGCATATGATGGATTTTTTGTATTGTTTAATATGATTTATTTTTCATTAAATAGAGAAAAATAATTAATATTCAAATACACTAGAAATTTTTCATTATATATTATAATTTACAAGTCTTATTCTACATTGTAATTTTTTATAATGTGATATAATAGTAATTATATTTCAATATCTCTAAAAAATTACATTTTAATAAGACTTATTTAAGACATTCCAATATATTTGTTTTTGTGCATAAAAACACAATTTTTTAAAATTATTTATCATATATTTCTATGAATTTATATTAAAATTGATTTATTAAAATAATATATTTGGAATATTAAAAATTGCATACCATAAACAGAATTTTGATTTTCAATCTTGGTAATCAGATACCTTTTAATTCTCATCATTAAGAATAGTTATAGTTGTAAAATTTGTAACTTTAGTAAAAATGAAATTTGCAAAATATGTTTTAAACGAGGACATAATGTATCAAAATCAATGCAAAACATTGGGTTAAATCCATCCATATACATCCTAAATTATTTTTTTGGTCATTTTGGATCCATTTTCTTTTGGTAATGAGATTTATATTATTTTATGAAATGAAAATTAAAAATGTGACTGTTATTATTTTAATTTCATCTATTTGTCCACATATGTTAAATATTATTTTATTAGTTAATATTTAATTTCATTTTTATCATTATTAATATATTTTATATATTTTAATTTATTTTAATTAATTTTTCTTTATATTATTACACTAATTTATTACACAATTCAAGAAATATGCTTGTCCAAAGTGTATAAAAGTCAACATTAACAGTTTTCATAGAATAAAATGAATTATTATTTAGTTTAGCTATGGGGTAAATATAAGTTTATGACTAATAATAAAGTATAAATTAAGAATAAATGTTTTAAATTTGAATTACGTTGTTATTCTAATGTCTTTACAGTCAACATAAATGAATCGAGTCAAAAATTACATTAATGATATTTTATGAAAAATAGTATTTTATTAATATATTTAACAATAATAAAAATAATAAAATAATACAATTAGGATAATAAATTGTGTAAACATTCATATAATATACATTTATGATATAGTTTTTTCTTATAAGAAAAAATATAACTATTTATTATTGGAATAATTGTTACCGAACATTGAGTTAATAATGGTTACATATGAGGCAAATCCTAAATTATAATGTCTTATAATCTATATAAAAAAATATAAAATTTTCTATATGAATGTATTCAAACCATATTATATTTTATCATAAAATGTTTAACAGTTATGTCACTTTTTATAAATTATAAAATTAAATTATTTCAGGAAATGAATTAACACAAAATGTCACTCACATGAATTCAATATATCAAATTTTTGATTTATATATATTTAGATACAAGTTTTTTAAATGATTATTTGAAAATTAATTACATCATTTATTTGTAATAATTCATTTCTAAATTTTAGTATTCAATAATTACATAAAAATCATTAGAAACATTGACACATTATTTATTCTATTGATAGAAAAAATAAAATGTATACATTTAAAAATATAAAAAAGGAAAATAATATTTCTAATATATATAACTGTTAATTAATATTGATGTTTTAAAAAATTAAATTCAAATTAATTTTGAATCATTATGAATATATAGTGAGGTTAAATGTATATATTAAAAAAACATTATTGATATTTATAATAAACAATATTATATTATATTATAGGATACTCATAAAAATAATATCTTTTGAAAAGATAATGGGTAATGGTATATAGTATATTCAATGATCCACTAATGTAACACATTACTTTTCAACTTATAATTCCAAACCATTAATGTTTAATAACCATAGATATTGTGGAAATTCGAAAAAAGGTTAACTGTGATTTAAAACGTTGAGATAAGGGTGAAAAAATAACCTAATAATTTTAATTTTTTGGATGATAAGATTTCTACTCATCCCAATATTATAAATTAAATATATAAATTTCCTCCAAATTCCCATTAAATTTGTTTTTTATTATTTTAATTGATTTTTTAAATCCAATAGTGTCCTGACCGTCAATTATAAAAGGGATCATCTTGTCCAATCTTCCTGAAAACATTTTTATACTTCTATTGGGTCCTTGAAATTTTATAATAACAACATAGTTCAATAACCATTTTCTAGTTGTAATTTTTTTTTCAAAAAAAAATATCTTTTCAAGGCATAATGTATAATCCAAAAATAGTTTCTAAAGAATTAGGTATAACTTATAATCAAGAAAATTTATTATTACATGTTCTTATACCTCCGATATAATTTATGGATCCCATTATACATATTTAATAAAATATCTATAGTATAAAGATTTTTAATTATGGTTATGGAATAACTGTTACTCACAATTTTTTATTCATGTTGTAATTGAGAACATCGCTCAGACCTATGTCTAGACTACATACACTATTATGTGATTCATTTTTATTTCATCACTACTTCGCAATCATAGTTATAATGATATAATTATTAAATATATTTGATAGGTATTTTTTATTATTATACATTATATATGAACTATTATATATCATTCTTTATTTCCATCCATCTTAATATTGAATCATTTATTGTGCATACATATGGACTACTATCTATAGGATATGGTTTAATTATTTTTTCTTCACCACATTGATTGAATATTTATAAAAATATGTATTATTATATTATTTTATTAAAATTACAATATTAAAATTAAATATATTGTGGAACCATATGTACATATAAGGATCATAACATCAGATATGATACATCCATAAAATAGAATGTAGTTATATCCTAAGATATTGATTTTATAAATGAATTACTAATAAATGGGTTATATGATAATATAAATAAAAAATATATGTAATGATATATATGATAATGCTTAAATAATATAGGTATACAATTTATAATACATTCATATGGGTCATTCATGGGGAAATGTTTTGATCCCCCATATTCTTGTACACCAATAGAGGGAGACTATCATAAATTTATTAGAAATGAATGCTCCTAGATCAAAACTAGATTATGAGATTTTTGTTATTTTGTCAATAGATTCATCCATGTATCTGATCTCCAAGATCTGTTCATCCGAAAATATTTATGTCATTTTCATGGAAATCATTCATTGGGCCATCTTTTTTGGATGTCAGTTAATTACACTACTTCTATATTGATAGGTTAGTCACCATAGGACAGATGAGTAGTCATGTTGGTAATCATTGGGGATATCTAGATGTTTTGTACCATTGTAACATTTTAGCCTTATAATAAGAGGGTATATCATATAAGGTATCATATATAGGGAGCACAATGAATCACATGTTGATTAAGATGTAATTAATATTGGGGAATAATTATTCTATGTATTGGTACCTCAATAATACAGTGATTATTGCATGTGGTAGAATTTTGGTCAGGTCACGAGATGTAGTTCCTATTGAGAAGGATCAGGACATCCTATTGTGGTATATCAGTGAATTGGTTTAGCCTAATGTGGAGATGGTTTGAATTCACTGTACACAGAGATCATGGAGGTGATCCGGATGGAGGGATGATGTCAAACAAGAGTTTACTATACTGATAAAACATGTTATTATGTTATTCTAGGAGGTGCATCCCTACAAGGGACGATTTCCCTCATGAAATTACTATTTTGGATTGAAATCCCAAAGTGGAGCATCCCTAGGCACCTTCCATGGAAGGAATATCTGACACATGAATTCATCAATTTTCAATATTGAACATCAAAGAGGTGGACTACGTTTCCTATATTCAATAAACGGATCAAAACCCACATAGTTTAATTTTGATGATTATGGTAATGTGACACCTGAAATTTTTTCTCTTTACATCATGTAGTAAGGATTGTAATTTTGTAAAAGGATCATCTACATTTCAATTTGTGGGGTTTATGCAAAAAATAATCCCTTTGTGGGTTTAATATCTATTTGTGGGGATGATGGTTAATTATAATGATGAATTTACATTGGTAATATTGTTATCATCACACAAGGTAAATATACATTTTTATTTCATGTGAAATGATATTTATTATATATTTTAGTATCATATGGATATGACATGGAACTATGAAATTCTATGCCCTACATCTCAGATTGGAAGGGACTCACTACTAACACCTATTTTTTTGTGACCACAGCTCATGAAGCATTGGTAAGTATATGGAATTGGCACATCCATGGAGGATTTTTCAGTCACAAGGATGATGTTAGGGTAACTATAAATTGTGGAAAAGGGGTTTGGGTATATATTATTAGTATCAATGGGTTGGATAGAGTCTCATGATGCAATTTTAATGATGTTGAAGGACACATGAGTGGGAGGAACTAGTCACATTGAGACTCAAGAAGTAGCGAACCGGTACATGATTGGTATGGGGGACGATGAACCAGACATTTATAAAAGGGAATATGTATAAGGGATGTTCCATGTTGAGGCCTAGATGAAATGTCTCCCAATGAATTTATTCTAGTAAAGAGGTGTATCATGATTCTCAGGTTTTTCATGGAGGTCGTGGGATTTTTTATGCTGTTTGATTAATTAAATAAGGTGACCATACATCAATGTGATGTCCTAATTCGTAATGGTTCTGTTTTGTGGAGGCATAATGATTCGTGATCCCACATGCACCTCACTAGGCCTTCTGATACCAAAAAGGGAATATGCATTCATGAAATGATTCTACACTATAGTAGGAGGATCATAATTACACTAGGGTGGTGGATTAATGATAATTGGATCCCATGGGCGACCCATATTCCATTTTTCTTGTGATGTTTGGTGGTTCACGAATAAAGAGCGGGTTCTAGAAGTTGAAAAATTATTGTACAAATTAATGTCAGTCTAAAGGGGTCATTTATTGTGATATGGTTTTTAGTGAATATTAGAATCCATAAAAAAGAATTATGGGCATGGTTGTAACACCCCAAGATTTTATGAGATATATTATTCTTAATTTCATTCATATCTTCTGTTGTATGCTACACCAAGATTAGCTTTTATTATATGCAACACCGTATTAGCTTGCAGTATACACAACCCTATTCTTGGCTCGTGTTACACACAATTTCAAGTTCGATTTATGGAAATTATTCTATGCAACATTAAGTAGAGATTTTGTTTAATGTATAAATGAAATAAGTTTTGATTATGTTATACGAAACACCAAACGGAGCATTCAATACACAAAACCCTGACTTGTCTTGCATTAAACGCAATCAAGAGTTTTTCGATAGCGTTTGTAGTATGTAATACCGAAGTTCACTAAATAAGAAATTATTATAATATTATTATGAACTTGCCGATATGAATAGTAATATCCAATTTTTGAAAATTTATAAATTTTAACTTTCAAAATGGACTTCATTTTTTGGATCCATAATATCGAATTTATCCTATGGTGATTTTTTGGTATTTTTCTAAAAACATTCAATTTTTGATGAATAGTGAAAACACTGGGTTACTATTTAAAAACCGACTTTTTATTTAAATAATTATTTATTTTATTTAAAATTATATTAGATAAAAATTTATAAATAGTACCTATTTATGTTCAATGTAATTCATGAAGTCATTTTATAATAATTTTAGATATATAAATATTTCATAGAACTTTTCACCGTCTTTTGCCCACCTCCTAGTAGAATTTGAAAATTTACATAAAACATAATTTTACCACTTCCGTGAGTGGAATTTTGAAAATCCGAGAGACACGGTTAATATCAAGGAGTAAAATTTTGTTCAATAAGATAGAAATAATTTTTGGTTAATAATAACTTTTTACTTTTATTTACCATGGTTAAAATTAAATGTGGTAATTAAGGTTAAAATGATATTATTATTACCCTAACACATGTCATAATTCTATTGGATAAGTTTAATTCGACCAAAAACAACCTTAGTAATAAAATATTACCCTTTAGGTCCACTTGTGTTACATTAGGACATTTATTATTATTTTATTTAAAGAAGAGTTAAAATAGTTAAAATCACTGTTTAATAACTAAAACATTTTTAAAATATGGTTTTACATATGATAAATTCGACTATAAATATTAATTAGAAATATAAAGATATTTTCCACATAATTTTATTTTATTTATACTTTTCAGAAATTAAATAATTTAATTTATTTATGACACAATGATGATGCAGTAATTACCTTATTATTAGAATATTAACATAATAGATGTTATAAATACCCAAAAAAATGTAATTTGAGACTTTTTATAAATTAAAATAATTTTTTAGGTTAATATGACACGTTAGTATTGATTCAATTAACTTTTTTCCGAACTAATCATGCTTTTATGATTTTCAAAAAAATCAATTACCAAATAGTGTCAAAATTGACATAAAATAGTTTTTAAAAACAATATTATATTATTAATTGTTATATTATTCCTAAAAATCTATGGTTCGGCCAAATGACTTAGATAAGGTTATATATATTAATAATGAACCACATGGGGATCTTTTGGCTTTTTATAGTATGTTTATTAACCATATAGTGTAAGAAAACAAAAAGACACGGTAGAAGTTAAATTATTTAACTTATGGTTAAATCTAAATGATAAGGTTAACATTGTAACCTAAACATGTGTAAAGCCTATTCGGTGAAAGGATTTCGACCATTCCCAACATTAGCTTCGAAATATACCAATTTTGAGCTATTATAAACCGAATATGGCATTATTATAAAGTAATATTTTATGATTTTCCTTAGGTGCCTCTCTCGTACCTTATAAAAGGACACCTCCTCCCTCTCCTCATCACACCATTTTGAGCCTTGAAGCTCGTCCAAACTCTTCCCATTTAACATCCACACTTCCCTATAAGCCTTATAGAGGTACTGAAATTGTCAAAATGCCAACTCTAGTGACCTAATAGGGAGTTCAAAGGAGGCACTTTGAGGAAGAGGTAATACCTTCTACTGATTCTTTCATGTTTCTTTATTCTTCTACATCCTCTTAATTAGTGGTTTAATTGTGAAGTAATAACATCAGTGTCTGTCATTTACTTATATGTTATTATAAATATGAAACAACCCTATTTCACGTTCTATCCATCCTACGGAAAATGAAATCATCGTGCGTGCGTGCGTACGGAATACCGTCTCCACGGCGTGGTGTAATCTGTTTTTCCACCCCCACCATACTTGGATGGGTATAATGGTGTAATGAATTACTATATATAGTTATTATAACTTATTAAGGATTCTGAGATATTATATCATCCACTCCAATTCAATTCATTAATTATGGGAACGATATCATCGCTCGTGCATACATAAGGATTACCGTCTCCACGACATGATGAGATTCATTCTCCATGATAACCACTCAAGAATTATTATAAAGTATATATAATGAATAGTTATGAAATATATGACATGATAATGCTACTGAATTTATATATATATATATATGTCATCTACATACTTCCATTCAAGTGAATAATGAAAAGAAAACAATGTTCACAGGTTCGTACGGACTACCGTCTACATGAATGGTGTATTTAATATCATTTATCTATCTATTATATATATATATAATGAATATATATGATATATAAATCGTTATTTACTTTCTAGCAGTAATTAAATTTTGATATAAGTAATAATAATATCAATAACAAAAATTTCAAACACGTACGATAAATAAAACGATTTTACCCAAAACGCTGCTTTAACATGGAATTTACAAAAGAACGGGTAATATAAAGTCATAAGTGAACAATATAGGTTATAATAAAAATGAATATGATTTTGTAATAAGTCAATGAAATTATTTAAATCATTATACAGGAGGTTCAGATACGTATGAAGCATATCACACATAAGGTAGGGGTTAACTTTTCCAATCTCGTTTTTATTGGAAATTGTTTATTCGTAAGTATTTACTGGGGTTATATTTATCATCCATCTCCCTGTTTCCTAAAAATGGTTTCAGGTTTTTTTAAAGACCCTTTTACCCATTTTTTACTTTTACTGCATGTTGTTTAAGGAATATTTTTTTGTTTATGTTATGAGGTACATTTTTGACATTTCCAGTAAAAGTATGAGAAGAATGTTTTTTAAACTTATACGGAATGTACAGATTTTTTCGATTTCATAACACCTTATTATCATGATTCTTACTCTACAAGATTTAATGACTATTTTCGACAAAATATTTTTCTTTAAAAATTGCATGTAATTTTGTGAAGAGAAAATGATTTTGAAGAACAAAGAATATTTTCCTCAAGAATTAATTTCAAGTGTTTTATCAAAACCATTTTCCATATAAGATGGAATTATTTCATATATGTATGTTTCAAGTATAATTTCTCTATTATTTATATTGTTTTAATTTTTTTATGATGAAATAATATCCATTTTTTATATGGATTATGTTATAATGGGATGATGTTTATGAAACCCATTTTATACTTTTGGTAATGATGAATGATTTAGGTTCATTTTGTGGCACACAGAAGAATGATTTCATTATGAGATGAGTGGGACAAATATCTCCCTCCAATTCCTGGGGTAAAGATTTATATCTCATAAGATAGACTTGGCTGGAACGATATGTTATTCTGGTTCAGTGATACAGGAATGGAACGAGGAGTGAACTCGATTCAGTAAGGGAATTTGTCAACTAAGATGGTCTTGGCAGCAATGCCTTGGCTACTATGGAAATCATAACATGTGCTTAAGGGATTCCACAATTACATGTTTTATTCCAATGATATTTTATCATGATTGACTTTTTTTATGATATATTCCATACGTACATCCATGATTTATGTCTTTTCTCATGATTTTGTTGTTTAGATTTTATGATCAAGTTTTTTCATTCTAATTTTTATGGATTGTTTTATGTTTTCCCTTACTGAGCATTTGAGAACAGCCTTTTTATTTTTTTCTTTTCCCCAGGATATAAAGAAACGTTTTAGTTAAGATAAATAAAGAATATCTTTATGGGAGATTTTGAAGATATTTAACCAAGATTAGAAGATTATATTTCGAGTTTCCAAAGACACTAATCGCGTACGGTCCTTTGGTGTCTGTTTTTGTTATGTATTAGATATTGAAAAAAAGTAATGTAATTTCCATGTATATCAAGCTCTGGGTCTCTACAATTTGTATCAGAGGAAAGGTTTAGTTAATATCTGGAAACTAGAATGCGAAAACTTTAGTGATACCCCTAGTGATATTTCTAAGGTATGTCTATTGATGTCTCTAAGGTTAATTATAAGAATAGGTTATATTCCAAGAATTATGGTAACAATATTAGAATTAAACCTAAGATGTTATGTATTGAAGGTACTTCCCCTGGATTATGATTTTTGATAGTCACACTATTTTTTTGGGTTTTAGAAAATGGCTGGAAATAGGAAGATTCATGATAATGGAGGATATGATGGACAATGGAATGATATTCATCAGGAGAAACCAAATGAAATTTCATATGGAGGTCCGCATATCGTTATTATGCCTAATCCGCATTCTCCTAAAATGATCAATAATATCAACATTGTAAAGTTTATTGACACATCTAATAATTGAATGATAGAGTTTCATGATGATCATATAGGGGAGAAAGTTAAATTTCCCTCATGTAAATCATGTGGGAAGAGGCATCAGGGAGTTTGTTTCAATGGAACTAGAAGATTATTTGGGTGTGGAAAAGAAGGGAAAAAACCCAATAATTGCAAAGGAAAACGTTCTGTTAACACCATGGACAAGGATAATGGTATTTATAAGACATTAATAATGGTTAAGTGTTTTAAATGTGGAATGTATGGGAATTATGCAAGACAATTCCCTAAGGGAAATTCTCATGAAGAGAGTTAGCATAGTCATGTGGGTAGTATTTATGTGGATGATGATGGACAGACTACAAATGATATATGAGATGAAGCTCAGTCCATGGTTTAAGAAGGTAGTTGAATAATTGTATGTTTATCAATAATAATGTATGGTACTATGGAAGAAAGAAAAATATAAGTATTGTTACACTGTTACCTTTTCTTGAGTTTTGAAAGTATATGATGAATAGTATCGGTAACCATGAAAGGTTATTCAAATATTTTTGGAAATTAGATGGTATGCACATAATTAATGGATAAGGAGATAATGAGATGTTTGATAGTATTAATGATATCATGATTGATATAATGACTAAGTGATATCATTGTTTTAGTATATAGAATTTTTGGGATTTTGGTATATTGAAAGAGTTACCTTGTGACAACATTCATGTTTTCACTACGGTTCAAGAGAATAAATGATTAAGGTATTCACATGTTTGGAATGTGACCAACAAGAAATATTGTATGATATATGGGGGATAAATGATGGTATTCACATGCTCGGTAGATGACATTTCTAGTAATTGTTTTATTTATACTTTGAGGTTGGACAAAATAATTTTGGATAAGACTAAAGATTAGAATGAAATAAGTTATACATAAGTCAAAAATTTTTAAGGCTATAACTTTTTTAGATATTATTCCAGGAATGTTATTATATTGTAGTTTTAGAAAAAGGGACAACCTCCAGGACAGGCGACAACCCGTCGTGTCGAAAGAGGTTGCGGGAATCGAACCCACAACATAAGTGTGATAGGCCTTTATCACCTACCACTGGCCTACAGGAAGGCCCTAGTTAGTAAAAAGATGTTTTATTTTATTAAGCACTATGATAGATGAAGTATATGTCCATTTTAGCAAATATATATGATTAATCATAGCATAGATGGACTTAGGCATATTTAATAAATTGTGCTAATCTTTTTTCGATAGAAAAAGATGGAATGACCTTCCATTCTATCGCATGATCTGCAAACACTTCACAAATGTCAAATTCAACATCAATTCATTATGATTTGATGTGTAAATTGTTCAAGGAACGAACTACGGTGAGGTTATACCAAAATCAAGTATGTATTTCTTTTAATTCCAAAATTCTTCAACATTTGGGAATTGTTCCTTAAAACCAAAAATGTTTTCCTATTACTCAAATATCTGATTAATCAGATGATACCTTAGATCATCACAAATTTTGGGCATTGTGACTGTTGGATTTTTTCAAAGCCATGTTCTCTTCCACTCTCCATCAATACATGACGGTTAGATTTTTCTTCCATATCTATATTTTTACCGATTTTCTCCAATGTGGAAACCCAGTGATAAGTTAATCTGGGTAACCATTACATTTCTTACATTACTTTTTAAAATTATTTTTTAGTATTACTTTTTATGATTTGTGTTTCTATGAAATAAACTTTTACGTAGTAAACAATTTATAAACCTGATGAATTTCGAGGGCGAAATTCGTTTTAAGGGGGTTAGAATGTAACACCCCATGATATTATGAGATATATTTTTTTAATTTCATTCATATATTCTGTTTTATGCTACACCAATATTAGCTTGAATTATACAACACACCGTATAATCTTGTCGTATAAGCAACACTATTCTTGGCTCATGTTACACACAATTTCAAGTTCGTTTTGTGGAAATTATTATACACAACATTATGTATAGATTTTGTTTAATGTATAAATGAAATAAGTTTTGATTATATTATACAGAACACCAAACGGATATTTCAATACATGTAGGCCTGACTTGGCTTGCATTACACGCAATCAAGACTTTCATCAATAGCGTGTGAAGTACACAATATCGAGTTTCCCTAAATGAGATATTATTAAAATATTATTATGAACTATCCATTATGAATAGTAATACCCACATTTTGAAATTATATAGATTTTATCTTTCAAAATGGACTTAATTTTTGGATCCAGAATATTGAAATTAGCCTATGGTGAATTGTTGGTATTTTTCTGAAAACATTTAATTCATGATGAATAGTGAAAACACTAGGTTACTATTTAATATCCGACTTTTTATATAAATAATTATTTATTTTATTTAAATTTATATTAGATTAAAATTGATACATAATACCTATATAGGTTCAATTTAATTCATTAGAGTTATTTTATAATAAATTTAGATATATAAAAATTTTATTGAACTTTTCACCGTCTTTTACCCACCACCTAGGAGAATTTGAAAATTTACATAAAACCTAATTTTACAGTTTCTATGAGTAGAATTTAGAAAATCCAAGAGACACGGTTAATATTAAGGAGTAATATGTGGTTCAATAAGATAATTTTTTTTGGTGAATAGTAACTTTATTACATTTATTTACCACGGTTAAAAGTAAATATGGTAATTACGGGTAAAAATGATATTATTATTACCCTAACACATGTCATAATTATATTAGATAAGTTTAAGTCTACTAAAAAAAACTTTAGGAATTCAATATTACCATTTAGGTCCACTTGGATTAGATTAGGACATTTATTATTATATTATTTAAAAAAGATTTAAAATAGTTAAAATCAATGTTTAATATCTAAAAAATTTTAAAATAGGGTTATACATATGATAAATTACACTATAAATATTCATTAGAAATATAAAATGTTTTAATACATAATTTTATTTTATTTATAATTTTTAGACATTAAATTAGTTAAATTACTTATGACACAATGAAGATGCAGTAATTACCATATTAATTGAATATTAACATAATTCATGATATAAATACCCAAAAAAAATGTAATTTGAGACTTTTTATAAATTAAAATAATTTTTTATGTTAATATGACATGTTAGTATTGATTCAATTAACATTTTTAGAACTAATAATTCAGTTATAATTTTCAAAAAAATCAATTACCAAATAGTGTCAAAATTTACATAAAATAGTTTTTTTTTAAAATAATATATTTTTAATTTTTATTTTATTCATAAAAATCTAGGATTCAGCCAAATTACATAGATAAGGTTATATATATTAATAATGAACCACTTGGGGTTCTTTTGTCTTGTTATAGTATGTTTATTAACCATATAGTGTAGGAAAACAAGAAGACACGGTAAAAGTTAAATTATTTAACTCAGAGTTAAATATAAATGATAAGGTTAAAATAGTAACCTAAACTTGTATAAAACATATATTATGAGATTATTTAGACCCATACCCACAGTAGATTAGAAATAAATCAATTTGGACTTATTATAAACCGAATATGACTTTATTATAAAATAATATTTGAAGATTTTCCTAAGGTGCCCATCTCATCCCTTATAAAACGCCACCTCCTGCCTCTTCTCCTCACACAATTTTGAGCCTTGAATCTCGTCCAAACTATGCACATTTCACATACCCACATCCCTAGAACCTTATATAGGTATTTTTCTTCTCAAAAGACCAACTCTAGTGCCCTAAGAGGATGTTCAAAGAGGCACTTCGAGGAA
This sequence comes from Viscum album, assembly GCA_963277665.1. Lineage (NCBI taxonomy): Eukaryota > Viridiplantae > Streptophyta > Magnoliopsida > Santalales > Viscaceae > Viscum > Viscum album. The sequence continues at coordinate 193,454,699 of OY728121.1, read as the reverse complement.
GAGGTAATACCTTCTACCGATTCTTTCAAGTTTATTTCATCTTCTCCTTCCTCATTTTAGTGGTTTCATTGTGAAGTAATAAAATCAGTATCATTAGTATACTGATATGTTATTATAAGTATGAAACAACCATATTTCACCATCTATCCATCCTACGGAAAACAAAATCACCACGTGTGCGTACGTACAGAATACCGTCTCCACGATGTGGTGTAATCTGTTTTTTCCACCACCACCTTACATGGATCAGTATAATTGTTTAAAGAATAAATATATATAGAAATTATAACATCATACTGATTATTAGATATTATATCATCCCCTCCAATTCAATTCAATAATTATGTGAACGATATCATCGATCGGGTGTACATAAGGATAACCGTCTCCACGACGCGATGAGATCATTTCTGCATGATAACCACTCAAGAATGATTATAAAGTATATATAATGAATAATAATGAAATATATGACATGATAAAGCTACTGTATTTATATATATATATTTGTGTGTCATCTACTTACTTCCATTCAAATCAATAAAGAAAAGAAAACAGCGTTCATGCGTACGTACGGACTACCGTCTCCATGAACGGTGTATTCTATTTCATTTATCTATCTAATATATATATATATATATATATTGAATATATATGATATATAAATCATGATTTAAATTCTGTAAGTAATTAAAAATGATATATGTAATAATAATATTATGAAGAATAAGTACAAACACGTACAATAAATAAAATGATTTTACCCAAAACACTACTTTAACAAGGAGTTTACAAAAGAACAGGTAATATAAAGTCATAAGTGAACCATATATGATATCATAACAATGGATATGATTCTATATTAATTCAATTAAATTATTTAAATCATTATACACGAGGTTTGGATACGTATGAATCTTATCAGACCTAAGATAAGGGATAACATTTCTAATATCGTTTCTATCCGAGATTGTTTATTTGTAAGTATTTACTGGGGTTATATTTATCATCCATGTCCCTATTTTATAAAAATGTTTTCATGTATGTTTAATGTAATTTTTACTCATTTTTTACTTTTAATACATGTTATTTATGAAATCTTTCTTTTGTTTATGTTACGAGGTACTTTTTTGACTTTTCCGGAAAAAGTACATGAAGAATGTTTTTTAATCACATACGGCGTGGACAGATTTTTACGGTTTCATAATGCCTTATTTTCATGAACATTACTCTACAGGATTTAATTACTATTTTCAACAAAATCCATTTCTTTTAAAATTTCATGGAATTTAGTGAAACGAAAATAATTTCATGAAAAAAGGATATTTTACTCAATAATTCATTTCAAGTGTTTTATCAAAACCATTTTCTATATAAGATGGAATTAATTCATATGTGTATGTTTCAATTATAATGTCTCTATGATTAAATGGTTTCAATTTTTTTATGATAAAATGATATCCATTTTTTTATATGGATTATGTTATGATGATATGATGTTTATGAAACCCGTTTTATTCTTTGGGTAATGATGAATGATTTATGTTCATGTTGTGGCACAGATAATACTGATTTCATTATTAGATGGGTGGGACCTATATCTCCCTCCAATGCATTGGGTAACGATTTATATCTCATGAGATAGACATGGCTGGAATGGAATGTTAATCTGGTTCAGTGATACAGGACATGAATGAGAAGTGAACTCGATTCAGTAAGGGACTTCATCCACTAAGATGGTCTTGCCAGCAATGCCTTTGCTACTATGAAAATCATAACATGTTCTTAATGGATTCCACAATTACATGTTTTATTCCCATGATATTTTGTCATGATTGATGTTATTTTATGATATATTCCTTACATACTTCCAAGATTTATGTCTTTGCTCAAGATTTTGAGGATTAGATTTTATGATCAAGTATTTACATTCAAATGTTTATGGATTGTTTTATGTTTTCCCTTACTGATCATTTGAGCCCACTGTTCTTATGTTTTCATTCCCCAAGGATATAAAGAAAGGATTTAGGTATGAAAAATAAAGAAGATCCTTATAGGAGATGTTGATGATCTTTCACGATGATTAGAAGATTATATTCTGAGTTTCCAAAGACACTAAACTATTACGTTCCTTTGGTGTCTGTTTCGGTTTTGTATTAGATATTCCACAAAATTAATGTAATTTCCATGTATGTCATTCTTTGGTTATCTATAATTGTTAATGAAAGATATATCTAATTTAATATGTCATTGTGTGTAAGTCACCTTCAATATTTTGTGCCTTCATGATGGGCTTTGTGACTCCACATTCCTGTAGCATGAATATCACCATCGGAACATCATGTAATCATGAAAATATAAATGAATCATGAAAAAATAATCATGATTTTGTACATAAGGTATATAGGTGTTCGGGGTCCTCATTATTTTTTTACATTTTTGATGGAAGTGATCATCAAAAAAATTACAATTTTGAGGTATTTTAAAATGGTTCGTGAATAGATTCACATCAAACTATTAAATAAATCCTCAAAAAATCTAGTGGAACACATATTTTAGTGTAAAAAATTACCCCACCCCATATAATGGAAACATATAGGGAAGATGATGGTTTTATTCTGAGGGGGAATCAATAAAAATTTGAAATTAACTCTTATTTGTGTGGATGAGTCAAAAAATCCCTTTTAGAATTCAAAATTCATGAAGACCAATGTCAAACTATAGGGATCCACACACCTATAACTAGTAGAGTTACCCTAATAGGGAAAACTATACAACTATGAAGTGAAATTTATGTTATCTATATTCTAAAATAACACACATTTTGTGAGTGATAATTGACTAAAATCCTTAACTATCATGAAGACTACATTCTTTGAATTCTGTATGAGCTAAACCATTCTATTTTAACCACGATTCTCAAACATAACCTTCTCAATTTGACATTCTCAAACCCAAAAATCATGAACATACCATCACAATAATATCATATTGAAGTATACATAGAAAAAAATATAATTTATTAATAATCTATATGCTCATTGATCAAATTCAATGGTCACTAACTGAGAATAAATGGCTAGGAATGTAATTAATGGGGAAATAATTTGGAGATATTCAGAACATGAATGTCACATTTCGATAATAAAAGAATATAATAGCAAATACTCATTGTGAAAAAGGATATTGATCTATGGATTCCAGTGGATGTCAAATGTGTTCCTCACTAAGGAAAGCAGAGAAGTTCAATCATATTGGTCGAGATGAATGTCGGGATTATACTAGTTGAACATGCATTCTAGAGGACATATCACAATGGATAATGCATAATTACAAGGGAAAACTATCTAGAAAAAACCTCAATAATAACAGTGGTGAGAGTCAATAAGATGTGGCTCTTTGCTACCAATAGTATGAGATGATTCTGATGGAATTTTGGGGGATCCACCCAACTGGTGAAAAAAAATTGGGTCATGAACATGGGAGGAACCATTCCAAATGAATAGGTCGAAGCATATTTGACATATGTATAATGCTGAATATTTAACGCTGATAGGAAGAAAGTGTTTCTCATTAAATAACCATGGACCTCATAGCTCCATGTATATAGAAACAAGGACACCACACATGAGTTTCTTGAGATGGTGGTATCTTGGGAAAAACACTTTCTATATGCATCATCAGATGTTTTTCATTTGCATATGAGATCATCAACAAATTGATGGGTTCCCAAAACATGTGTAAATATATGAAGTGTTCAAAATTAAAGATAATGTATGGGAGGTCTAGGAGAAGAAGTTGACACTCTAGAATGAACTTCATGACATGTTTCTATGGACTGGAAAATTGTATTCGAGGAGGAAAGTGTTCACATTCAAGAAATATTTTGGAATCTTATTGAATGAATCAGTTAAAAGGACTACATGGTAGGTCACACACATTACTTATTGTGTTCCATTTTGTTGAATAACACTTCTATTAGTGTATCCTAGTGCCGAGCCAATGGTATATATGGTGATAAACATCAACTAGAAGATCATTTGGCCAAGATTCCAAGTTTCATTAATATGTTGTTCAATAGAAAGATTCTCCCATGGATGGATGCACATATGTGGGTATAGAAAAACAAATCTTCATTATAGCGGTGATGATGGGGACTTGGAAGTGTTTATAATCATCTATCACATTCTTGGTGAATTTATACAACGTAAAACACCATATTTTCCAATAGGATAGTACACTTCACATGTGAGGACCCCTCCACTTCATATAATGAACTATGTCCAAACACATGTGATGTTATGAATACCCAAACCCCTTTTCCTCCCCAAGTATAATATTTTGATCTATGATCCAAAAAATTTCCGAGCTAAAATCAATAATGTTGTGTTTGGTACACAAGCTGGAAAAATTGGATAGGAGAGTTCTTTTTGTTCCACCCCCTCCACATCCAATTAGGATAATGACCTATGATATTATAGGTATAATGAAGCAGTGATCATACCTCATGTCCTTCTAAGGTGTAGTACTTTTGGAAAGATTCAATTGTAATGTGATCATTGATGCATTCAATCTGTAATAGGCCGCAAGGTAGTTATTATTTTTAGTGGTTATCCCTCAATGTACACATTGGGTTGCATCATGAACACCATCCTTCGATCCTAATGTATATTTGAACATGTTTACGTGTGCGGATGGGATAAGATATATTGATATTCCACTTCCAAAAACTTCCAATGAAATCATTCTAGATTTTGTGTTGATATAAGATATGACATATCTCGTGGAGCTTCTTAGGTAGTGATCCACATAGTTCGACGATGGGTAGCTCATACAACCATGTGACGTGGGAGTGTTTTGGTCAGAGCATGCTAAAGATTAAGGATTGATCTTGGGGTCAGAGTAGTAGTTTTAGGGTTAAAATATGTATGGGATGGTGGGAGAGAAGAAACATTGGGCTCAGAAAACCTAAAGAAATTGTCACTGGTGGATGATGAACACTATATGGAGATCTTTTGTCGCACATCCACTTCCCAGGTAAGAGAGTACATTTCCATTGTTGTCCTAGTTACCCTACCATTTACAATGTTAGGGAGATTATGAGACTACACTAGTAGGACACCACCCATCAAGTGGTGTATTAGTATCTCCTCACTGATGGGATATTTTTCACTAGGTAGGGAAATGAAAGAAAATTATTATTTATCTCTTATGATGATGAACTATTAAAAACTGTGTAGTTGGATTAAATGGGTTTCTAATGTGGAAGCATTTGTATGATGACTGATCTGGTTAATGTGAAGTATGGAATGTCTTCCCCTCCAGTTTCCTTTATAGGTCACACGATTATAAGCACAGGCGAGGCCTAAGAATCGAGAGTGTCCTGGGGAAGGGATGACTATTGGGACTCAACTAGGAATGTAAATCCTAATGCATGTTTGGTAAAAAATATATATATAATTATTGTGGTATTGATTAAGTCCACTCAATCATTAAACATGATTCCCCCATTCTCATTTCACATGTCTATGAATTGATGAGCACTGAGATGTACAGGTAATTGATGAGTGTCAAGTTGATAATGATGGTTCCTCAACCAATCATGGGGATATCATGGGGTTCTTACTTAATGGAACAATCCTATTCCTCCATCAATTTGTTGATTTCTCACTTACGACATATGTTGATGCCACTGGGGGAATTCCATTACTGTTGGATTTACTTGTTATTCTCATGTTTCTCTTAAATGGGTTATACGATTATTTTAATCATATTAATAAATTATATCATACTATATTATTATTTTACATTCTATTTTTAATTTAATAATATAAACATTTATGTTCTAATTGCAATTGAGGCTCATCTTCCAAATCTACATTTGAGATAGTAGCGCTTGAGGTTGAGGTGGTCATTGAGGGTAATATTTTCATTTAATAAATCTTTGGAGAGATCATGGTGGTTAGTGAAAACATTTATTCTCCACTAAAATGACCGTATGTGACCATTAAATCCATATAGGGATTTATGATGTTTTATAATAAATGATTGGAAGAAGAGTCATTCATGGTGGAGAAAGTTAGAGATAGACAACATGTGGCAGTTTAAAGGGTTGAAATAACTATAGAGAAGGCCTAAATTGTGCCAATAATTGTGGTAGATAGAAATGTTTCCTTGGATTATACAACAATGTTGGTTCGACTATGGGGATCATAGACTTATGTGGCAGTTGAGGGGAAGAGGAGGATCTACTCCCATGTTTCATCGTTAAAACTACCAAGGATATTCCAATTGATGTTGTTTAATATAATATGATTGTAGTGTTACTTTAATATGAGAGTGATTCACCGATATTATTTTAATACATGGACTCTTAAAGTGACTAATGGAACAATATTTTTCCATTCAAGACATGGAGGCATGTGTTTAAGATCCTCACTCATTCAAAAATGGTTTACTAGCCCAACTATGATGGATTTAGCACCTACTGTATAGTTAGGCTATATGCCAATTGGGTGGGATCCACACCCATCATGAAGTGTCTCATGAAATATTTTTCAATTGGAAATGTGATGAATTGATTGATATGAAAATTTCATGAAATAACCACAAGGTTAAGTGCACCCAGGTGATTCAGTTTTTTGAGGGGGTGATCACCCATATATAAGAGTTGGTGTAGCAGCACGTGACAGATGTTGCGACATAGGTTCAGATCATCAATTGTCAGATGGACCAATCTATAGAGGATGTGTCCAAGATGATAAATGTGATATACCTGGTTGTTATATTCTAGTCCAAGCAGAATTAGATGCAGATTAGGGATGTTGAATTCCTCCCCAATGCTATTAAAAAAAAAGAGGTCCTTGGATAGTGGATGTGGGCCTTAGTCTCCACTCTAAAGAGTATGAATGAACTAAAATACATTATGACTAGAATATATCCATAAGGAATTTTTACAAAGGAGAGTCACCAATATTGGATGAACCTATAATTATTTTTCAATATTTTTAAAATTTAATGTTCATAAAAATACATTTTATAATTTATTATCACTCATTGATAATATTTATTTGACGAACAACCATCAATCCATATGATCACACGATTCATTCCAAATGTATTATATTATGGATGGTCTGGAGATTACTCATTTATGTGGGAGTGTTAAAAAATCATAGAGAACATCAGTTTCAAATATGCGCTAGTTCCAGGCAGGGGATACTCTAAGGATGTAGAATTTTACAACAAATAGGGAAATATGATCATGAATCATGTTTTCCATAATCATAAAAACAAGCGAGTGGTGTGGTGACAAATGAAAAATAGTGACCGGTTCCAAAATTGAACATATGTGCCGATAGTTGGGAGTGGAGGCAAACGAAGGAGGACTGAATGTAGATCATGTTAAAAACATAGGACTTGTTTCATTATGTTTTAAAAAGTACATAAGGGATATATACTAGGATTTTATGTTAGTTATTTCAACTACACACCAGTGGTATTAGGTATGTAGTTTAGACATGAACATAGAATATGATCTAAATAAGTACCCTACTAGTAATGGAGATGGTTTTATGGAACATTAAAATGGATTCCAACAAACCCGTAATTATTCCACTGTGACATGGAGAACATTTGGTTAGGCATAAAAGTATAAAACATGTTCAAAATATTCTTCAATGGGGAGATCAATATATGATATTGAGCCACATTTTAGGGATATGAATTGTAACACCCCAAGATTTCATAGTGTGTTATTTCTTCAAAATAATTCAATAACTTTCACTACACGCAACACCGAGTTCAAGCGCACCTTGACATACCAAACAAGCCGTTCAAAAAACGTTATGAATAGTATTAACTAAATTTTAAACATTATATAATCCTTATAATTTTAGAATCCATATTATGAGTTTCTTAGACATAATGTAAGAACAAATTCATCTTCAGTATTGTAGTTTTACCAACTTTTAATAGTGAACCCTTTTTAAATAAAATATTTTAAACTTTTTGACTAAATGGGGACATCAAAAAATTTAAAATAAAACATCCCAAGCTTCCACGGTATGCTTTCCTTTGAATAAAACAATAGCGTGTGTTGTACTCAACTTCGAGTTTTAACACACACCACAACCGATCAAACTAGCCGTTATGAATAGTAATACTTAATTTTTTTGAAATTATATATATTTTATATTTCAAAATGGACTTCATTTTTGGATTCGTAATATCAAATATAGCCTAAGGTGAAATTTTGGTACTTTTCGGATAACTTTCATATTTTGATGAATAGTAAAAATTACTAAATTTTAATTAAAAACAACTTTTTCAATCAAAATAATTAATAGTGATAAATTATGAATTTGAGTGGTTTTAAAGTATATTTAGAATATATTTTTACCATTTAATATAATTTTGTTCATTGGACATAATTTTACAATTAAACCGAACATAAACAAGTGTCAATCTTTTGATCGTTATTATCTCTTAAAAACACGCTTTTTGTTTTGACAGCGGGAATTAATTTTAAATTAATTTCTGCCACTTCTGTGTTTTGAATTTAGAAAAATGGATTCCATATTTGGAATCAGGATGTTCAAATTGTATAAATAGGTAACTTTTATTTTTAGGCATTTTGAATAATTACTGCGGTAAATATTTTATTTACCATGGTTAAGGATAAATCCGGTAAATAAAGGTTAAAAAATAATATTATAATAATACTAAATTACCCTAAAACGTGTCTTAACCCTATTGGTTGATACATGGTCGACCATGGGCATCTTTGGGTCAATTTTGGGACCCCATTGATCCACTTGTAAGTGATAATGACACTTTATTTTAATTAAGTTAAAATGAATACAAAAATGGCATAAGCTTACATCTTTTAAAAGAACAATTTTTACATAGGGTTATACATGTTTGATTTTCGATTATAAATATTCATTAGAAATCTAAAACGATTTCCTACATAATGATATTTTATTTATAATTGTTGGACATCAAAAAATTTAAATTATTAATGACACAATAATGATGCAATGTTTACCTCATTAATAAATCATTTAAATAAATAAGATTATAATGATTAAAATATTATCTAAATCCTGTCCAATTCTTATTGGTTGATGTTATTTATAATATGAGTCATCTTATCTTCGACCTCAATGATTTTTGGACCATTATAAACCGAATATAATTATATTATAAAGTAATACTTTCACTCTTTCCTAAAGAGCCCCTCCTCTCCCTTATAAAATGAGACCAATTATACTCATTCCTCACACCTCTCAAGCCACTTGGCTCGTCCAAACTCTTCCCAACTAAGCTCCCCACATCCCTCTCCTCCTCCTTGAAGATTCCCCTTAGGCAGAAAGCATTTCAAGAAATCCTTTGGTTCCAACCAAAGTGAGTTACCTAAATTAATGGTAACATTTTTCTCTTAAATTATTTTCAATTATTTTGCTTCTCCAACCCCCAAACTCTTTTTATTTCCTTTCTTTTGTAACAACACCAGTATCCACAATATACTAGGATGTTTTTATAAGAAGGATTCAAACTACACATTCACACAACTCCATCTAATGGATGATGAACATAATGTTTCTGTGGATGGCAAACTAACGCCTCACGAAACGATGATTGTTCAAATACATCTTACCGCCTCTCATGGTGGCCATTAGGATGGCACTGTAATTAAATATGATATTAATGATATATATTTTAAATATAAGCTTCTGTAATTCCATTTTATTTCATACAATTATTCGTTTCATGTTGTATATACATACGATAATTTCATTTGAGGAAGTGCGGACTACCGCCCCCTTAAAATGATATGACTCGTTCATACCACACATAGAACGTATAAAGGATGGTGTTAATGAACTTAAGTAACATATATAAAATATTATATTTTACTTGAATATTAATATACCTATGTATCATTTGGATTCGATTCTTTTAAAATAAAAATTAAATGGAAGTAGCATTCGTGCGTACGTACGGACTACCGTCTCCACGAACGCGATGAGATTCATTCTCCATCGTATCCATTCAAGTATAATTATCATTTGATGATTTAAAAATGATGTTTAAGGACTTGATACCATTCTGCATATGAATAATATACATCCCATTAATAATGAATATGGCTCACATAACAACGAATATAATGTAAAATGAACCCGTTTACACCGGAAATGACGATAATTGTAAGATATTATTAACAAATCAATGTTAAAAGATCATATATGATATCATATTAAAGTAACTGATTCTGGTATTATTCAATAACAATTATTTCACCATTATACAGGAGGTAAACCAACCATCGACCAAAGAAAAAGTACAAAGTAAGGGATTCTCTTATCTCACTTTCAATTCCGCGAGATTTCCATTGTTCGCTACTAAATTATTGAAAGTGGTGTATTGTGTACTTACATTTGATATATATTATCATGATTCACATTATATTCATGTTATTCTGTAATCATTTGGTGGTTATTAACTTTTGGCCATGCGACTCGGTTGATTAATGTGGTAAGGGGTTTCTTGTCTCACTTTTAATTCCGTGAGAATTCCATTGATCACCACTTAATTATTGCATGTGGTGTATGTGTACTACCCATGATTGTATTCATTGTGTAATATACTTTATTTTATGGGTATTTACATCATCATGGTATGATCTTTCGTTCATGGGTGTTTGTTTCTTAAGTTACCTAATCAATAAGGGAATTTGAGATTTCAATTTCCACTCATTTGGCTTTACGCATATTTCATTGATTATATTACCCTAAGATTATGTGTGGAATCACTATTCATTTGATTATGTCATAATTTCCACTCCCCTTCCTGTGGATATACTTTTGATACACATAATCACTCCATTGAAAATTCTCAAGTCATTGATATGAATTTGATAAGAGTAATTTTAACTCTTTCACCATTTGTTGAGTTAAACATCCAATTCGTTGGTGTTGTTTTTACAGGAATATGTGTGAATATACTTTGATTGTCTTACACTGAATATTCAATCATATTTAGTGTATTTATATTTGTCAAACATAATTATGTCATTGATTTATCCTTAACCTAAGGATACAACCTTTATGAGAGATTTCATCTCAATTTACATTCCATTGAGACTTCTTTGATGATATACACCAAATCACTTTTATGTGGTGTATATAATGTACTTTGACATAGAATATCATGATTCCCTTTATTCTCATGATATTACAAAGTTTTGATTACCTCAATTATTTGTATTCAAGTGTCTCTTTTGGTTAGAATATCTAACTAAAATACCATTTTTAAATGTTTTAAAGACTTATTCATCTAAACCTTTCTCATTAATGTCCATGTTTTAAAAATGGTTTTAAGGATTTATTTATATGGACATTAAAGTTTAGAAATTAAAAATCATTTTAAAAGGTTTCAAAGTGGTATGGGACACTTTGATTCAAAAATCTATTTTTAAATGGCTTCTTGACAAATAGTGTGACTTTTAAATGTTTTCAAGAAAAGGGGGATATTTCTCTCAAATAGTTTTGATGATTATTTTCATATATGTCAACATCCTTCATTATTCATGATTGAGGATAATGTGATACAATACAATCTTCCCTATTGTATCAAATGAGTTATATTTGACTGTGGATGTTCTATTTTTATACCATTCATGGTTTGTGGTTAAAGTATTGACATTTCGTATGCTAGTTTTAATACGAATGTTTATTTTATGCTTAAACCAATTCATATGAGGAATGAATTGGACTTAATAAGTGATGGGTGGAGCCCGCTATAGCTCCTCGATGCATCGGTAGGTCTCATGAGACAAACTAGTGTCTTGGCACAAGGCCTTGGAAAAATCTTATTTGTAGTCTTGGCACGAGGCCTTGGCTATGTGGTTATGATAGTCTGGCATTATGCATTCCATCATTATGAAAGTGGTTTTTGATATTTCATGTGATCATTAGACTAGTAGAATATCCATGTGAGTAAGTAAATGGCATTATTTCATTTTACCTTTGCCATTTTATGCTGAAGTTCAAGTTTCAAAGGCTTTTGTCTTAGTTATAAATTGCCTTAAGTGTTTATTCTTATTTATGAAAGCTTCTGCTATAATGTTATCCTTACTGAGCATCCGAGCTCACCCCTTTCAATGTTTTTTTTTTCCAGGATTATGAAGAAGTAATTTATGAATGACCTGCAGGGATCGTATGAGGGGATATGAAGACAAGATGTTTTTTTTATGATGTAATGTAAAAATTTATGGATGTATCTAGTTATTCCAAGGCTACTAAACTAATCTGTCTTTCGAGACTTGATCTTTCTCATGATCATGCCAATGTTATGTAATAATGCACCGACTCTGGGTAACTAGGGTCGGGGCGTTACAGTTGGTATCAGAGGAAGTTTAGTACAAACCTTGGTAGCTAGATTTAGATAAACTCTGATTAGAGCACGTAGACCTAAGATGAACTTTGAGGATTAGTATAAAAGAACTTCCTAGAATTTTGGTATTGTAGTGATTTTGTGAGTTTTCCGAGCAATACATCCCTGTCTGGATAGGAGCAGGTAGAGGCGGCTCTGGCACAGATGTACCTAGGGGTAAAACCCGAAAACACCGCTTTGAGCTAGACACAAACGGGAACTGGTGCACGACAACGGGCCTTGCTGCACTCTTGGTTACGACACTCCCGGGGGAAATGCTTAGGATAATTTACATTTTCTTTACAAAACGATTTAAGTAATATATACATAAGATGAGAGTAAATGACCTTGGTTAATCCTAATATGTTTCAAATTGAGAATATGGTGACATTTTAATCTCTAAATGATTTTACGACTACTATTACTCACACAATGCTTTCTGGTTTTAGTCAATGGCTGGATTCCAAGGAATTCATAGTGACTTTGAGAATGATGTACAAGGTGGGAACGGTGGTGGAAATGAGCAACAAAATGGAATGTTGATAGGCGTAAAAGATATCATCTTTATGCCAAATCAGTTTTCCAAAAATATGATCAACAACAAATATATTAAACAACTCCCAGACTCAACAAGGAAGAGAAAGGTGATAAATGATAAGATCTCCAGCAATGGAGACCATGGAGAAAAGAAACCTCAATTTTCATCATGCAGGAATTGTGGAAAGAGACACCCAGGAAAATGTCTCAATGGGACAACGAAATGTTTTACGTGCGGGAAGGAAGGACATAAAGTGAAGAATATCCGAAGAAAAATGAAGAGTACTATGGAAGAAGATAAAAATGGTCCCAAGAGTCCATTTACAGTCATTTTCCGTAAATGTAGGGGACGTGGCCATTACCCGAGTGAATGTCTTATTTTATAGGATATTTTCTTGCTCAAAGAAGAAGCTATGCGGAAATAAATGGTTGGAGAAAAATTTAAAAAGTATTAGCACTCCTTGTTGATGGGTTTACTTTGGAATAATTTTCTCTTGTATTTGTAACCCCTCAGTTTGCCATGTGAGAATGATATTTGAGGAATAATTGTCTCTTCTCTTGTGGATATAGGTATAAATAACCATTTGGTTTTATATGATCATTGGGGTTTGAGAAAATGATAAATTATTATAATTTGGGATGAAAATGCAAAGTATGATATAACATTTGTGGTTAAATTATTTTATTTTGAAAAATTTATCTCATTTTGGTAATATTATAGAATATAGTTTTTGAAAAAGGACAACACGTAGACCATGTGACAACCCGTCGCGTCGGACAAAGCTGTGGGAATCGAACCCACAACCAAAGTGCGATTGGAATTTATCGCCTACCACTGGACTACGTGAAGTCCCTGGTTAGTATGACTATTTTTTTTGTTAAATGATTTTATTGATCAATAATAAAATGATTTGGGTTCTTATGTCTTATCAAATGAATACCCTTGGTATAGGAAAATGATTTGGTGATTAAGTGATAAATGTTATTTTGGAAGATGTTCGTTTTGTTAGGAACACTATATGCCCAAGGAAAATAGAATACAATGAGGTTTCATTTGTAGAGTAATGGTGGATTTTTATCTACATTTTTATTGTTGATTTATAGTGATTTGGGTTATTTATGGAAATGATTAACCTATAACAGAGAATATGTGATGATGTTAATTACTTTTAAGTATGTGACTTTAAGAGTATTTGATGTCATTTGGAGATACAATGTAACATGGGAGACTACATAATCAGATTCTTCTATGTTTTGGGTTTCAATATTAGTTTGGATTATATTAAAGGATTTTAAGGACAATTGGTTATTGAATGGTATCTATTTAACTTTGGGGTATTGTTGGTTTAATTTTAGAAATTAAGATTAGTGCATATTTATCTCAATGAATATCCTTTTGGGGGATCATTAGATCATTCACTAACCATTTTGGTTTTGATTAATCTTCAAAGACAATGTAAATATATGGTTTATCCTGCATGGATCATGTGATTCTATAGAAGTTTATTCTAGCTCTTCCAGTGTGACCAAGTCTTCTTGAATACTCATCGTTTAAAAAAAATTGAGTTAGTGGTGGAAATTTTTTAAAGAAGGAAAATATACTTAAAATTTAAGTATATCTTATAATGTTCTTAGTCAATATCATAAATGAATTCCTCTTCCTTATGTAATGTAACATTAAAAAAATGTTGTCCTAGATGGTACCTTAAATTATCACTAATTTATGGCTTTTGGATTGTTGGCCTTTTAATAGCCATGTTCTCTACCACTATCCATCAGATAATTGATGGTTAGATTTCTCCTCCATATCCATATTTTCCTAAATGGAACCCTAGTTTGTGTTATTTTCGGTAATCTTCATACTTTCCACTCTTTATTTTAAATAGAGGCCTCATTAATTCATTTTTCGATGTGGGATTTCAACTAAGATATTTTGAAATGTCAAAAATGTGTGATCCCAATACCCTATATTTTGTTGAACCGATGGTACTTCAAATCATCATAGATTGATGAGTTTAAGGACCTAAATTTTATACTTGTTTGTGATTGATGACCTCAACCACTACCTATAAATATTTACGTTTTTCCTCCAATTATATGTCTCTAATTTCCACCAATGTTCTCCTAATCGAGATCATAATTTGGTGGTGACCCTTTCATTTCTCTTTTCCTCCTATTAAGACTAAATTTTAGTAAACCAATTTACGATGTGGGTTTTCCCACAAATATATTTTCTATTTTCAACCTTTTATTTTCGAAGAACAATTTCAAATTGCGAGGACGCAATTTATTGAAGGAGGGGAGAATGTAACACCCAAAGATTTCATAGTGTGTTATTTCTTCAAAATAATTAAATAACATGCACTACACGCAACACCGAGTTCAAGCGCACCATGACTTACCAAACAAGCCGTTCAAAAATGGTTATGAATAGTATTAACTAAATTTTAAACGTTATATAATCCTTATAATTTTAGAATCCATATTATGAGATTCTTAGACATAATGTAAGAACAAATTCATCTTCAGTATTGTAGTTTTACCAACTTTTAATAGTGAACCCTTTTTAAATAAAATATTTTAAACATTTTGACTAAATGGGGACATCAAAAAATTTAAAATAAAACATCTCAAGCTTCCACGATACGCTTTCCTTTGAATAAAACAGTAGCGTGTGTTGTATGCAACTTCGAGTTTTAACACACACCACAACCGATCAAACTAGCCGTTATGAATAGTAATACTTAATTTTTTTGAAATTATATATATTTTATATTTAAAAATGGACTTCATTTTTGGATTCGTAATATCAAATTTAGCCTAAGGTGAAATTTTGGTACTTTTCGGATAACTTTCATATTTTGATGAATAGTAAAAATTACTAAATTTTAATTAAAAACAACTTTTTTAATCAAAATAATTAATAGTGATAAATTATGAATTTGAGTGGTTTTAAAGTATATTTATAATATATTTTTACCATTTAATATAATTTTGGTCATTGGACATAATATTACAATTAAACCGAACATAAACAAGTGTCAATCTTTTGATAGTTATTATCTCTTAAAAACACGCTTTTTGTTTTGACAGCGGGAATTAATTTTAAATTAATTTCTGCCACTTCTGTGTTTTGAATTTAGAAAAATGGATTCCATATTTGGAATCAGGATGTTCAAATTGTGTAAATAGGTAACTTTTATTTTTAGACATTTTGAATAATTACTGCGGTAAATATTTTATTTACCATGGATAAGGATAAATCCGGTAAATAAAGGTTAAAAAATAATATTATAATAATACTAAATTACCCTAAAACGTGTCTTAACCCTATTGGTTGATACATGGTCGACCATGGGCATCTTTGGGTCAATTTTGGGACCCCATTGATCCACTTGTAAGTGATAATGACACTTTATTTTAATTAAGTTAAAATAAATACAAAAATGGCATAAGATTACATCTTTTAAAAGAACAATTTTTACATAGGGTTATACATGTTGTATTTTCGATTATAAATATTCATTAGAAAGCTAAAACGATTTCCTACATAATGATATTTTATTTATAATTTTTAGACATCAAATAATTTAAATTATTAATGACACAATAATGATGCAATGTTTACCTCATTAATAAATCATTTAAATAAATAAGATTATAATGATTAAAATATTATCTAAAACCTGTCCAATTCTTATTGGTTGATGTTATTTATAATAAGAGTCATCTTATCTTCGACCTCAATGATTTTTGGACCATTATAAACCTAATATAATTATATTATAAAGTAATACTTTTACTCTTTCCCAAAGAGCCCCTCCTCTCCCTTATAAAAGGAGACCACTTCTACTCATTCCTCACACCTCTCAAGCCACTTGGCTCGTCCAAACTCTGCCCAACTAAGCTCCCCACATCCCTCTCCTCCTCCTTGAAGCTTCCCCTTAGGCATAAAGCATTTCAAGAAGTCCTTTGGTTCCAACCAAAGTGAGTTACCTAAATTAAAGGTAACATTTTCTCTTAAATTATTTTCAATTATTTTGCTTCTCCAACCCCCAAACTCTTTTTATTTCCTTTCTTTTGTAACAACACCAGTATCCACAATATACTAGGATGTTGTTATAAGAAGGATTCAAACTACACATTCACACAACTGCATCTAATGGATGATGAACATAATGTTTCTGTGGATGGCAAACTAACGCCTCACGAAACGATGATTGTTCAAATACATCTTACCGCCTCTCATGGTGGCCATTAGAATGGAACTGTAATTAAATATGATATTAATGATATATATCTTATATATAAGCTTCTGTAATTCCATTTTATTTCATACAATTATTCGTTTCATGTTGTATATACATACGATAATTTCATTTGAGGAACTGCGGACTACCGCCCCCTTAAAATGATATGACTCGTTCATACCACACATAGAACGTATAAAGGATGGTGTTAATGAACTTAAGTAACATATATAAAATATTATATTTTACTTGAATAGTAATATACCTATGTATCATTTGGATTCGATTCTTTTAAAATTAAAATTAAATGGAAGTAGCATTCGTGCGTACGTACGGACTACCGTCTCCACGAACGCGATGAGATTCATTCTCCATCGTATCCATTCAAGTATAATTATCATTTGATGATTTAAAAATTATGTTTAAGGACTTTATACCATTCTGCATATGAATAATATACATCCCATTAATAATGAATATGGCTCACATAACAATGAATATAATGTAAAATGAACCCGTTAACACCGGAAATGACGATAATTGTAAGATATTATTAACAAATCAATGTTAAAAGATCATATATGATATCATATTAAAGTAACTGATTCTTGTATTATTCAATAACAATTATTTCACCATTATACAGGAGGTAAACCAACCATCGACCAAAGAAAAATTACAAAGTAAGGGATTCTCTTATCTCACTTTCAATTCCGTGAGATTTCCATTGTTCGCTACTAAATTATTGAAAGTGGTGTATTGTGTATTTGCATTTGATATATATTATCATGATTCACATTATATTCATGTTATTCTGTAAATCATTTGGTGGTTATTAACTTTTGGCCATGCGACTCAGTTGATTAACGTGGTAAGGGGTTTCTTGTCTCACTTTTAATTCCGTGAGAATTCCATTGATCACCACTTAATTATTGCATGTGGTGTATGTGTACTACCCATGATTGTATTCATTGTGTAATATACTTTATTTTATGGGTATTTACATCATCATGGTATGATCTTTCGTTCATGGGTGTTTGTTTCTTAAGATACCTAATCAATAAGGGAATTTGAGATTTCAATTTCCACTCATTTGGCTTTACGCATATTTCATTGATTATATTACCCCAAGATTATGTGTGGAATCACTATTCATTTGATTATGTCATAATTTCCACTCCCCTTCCTGTGGATATACTTTTGATACACATAATCACTCCATTGAAAATTCTCAAGTCATTGATATGAATTTGATAAGAGTAATTTTAACTCTTTCACCATTTGTTGAGTTAAACATCCAATTCGTTGGTGTTGTTTTTACAGGAATATGTGTGAATATACTTTGATTGTCTTACACTGAATATTCAATCATATTTACTGTATTTATATTTGTCACACATAATTATGTCATTGATTTATCCTTAACCTAAGTATACAACCTTTATGAGAGATTTCATCTCAATTTACATTCCATTGAGACTTCTTTGATGATATACACCAAATCACTTTTATGTGGTGTATATAATGTACTTTGACATAGAATATCATGATTCCCTTTATTCTCATGATATTACAAAGTTTTGATTACCTCAATTATTTGTATTCAAGTGTCTCTTTTGGTTAGAATCTCTAACTAAAATACCATTTTTAAATGTTTTAAAGACTTATTCATCTAAACCTTTCTCATTAATGTCCATGTTTTAAAAATGGTTTTAAGGATTTATTTATATGGACATTAATGTTTAGAAATTAAAAATCCTTTTAAAAGGTTTCAAAGTGGTATGGGACACTTTGATTCAAAAATCTATTTTTAAATGGCTTCTTGACAAATAGTGTGACTTTTAAATGTTTTCAAGAAAAGGGGGATATTTCTCTCAAATACTTTTGATGATTATTTTCATCTATGTCAACATCCTTCATTATTCATGATTTAGGTTAATGTGATACAATACAATCTTCCATATTGTATCAAATGAGTTATATTTGACTGTGGATGTTCTATTTTTATACCATTCATGGTTTGTGGTTAAAGTATTGACATTTCGTATGCTAGTTTTAATACGAATGTTTATTTTATGCTTAAACCTATTCATATGAGGAATGCATTGGACTTAATAAGTGACAGGTGGAGCCCGCTATAGATCCTCGATGCATCGGTAGGTCTCATGAGACAAACTAGTGTCTTGGCACAAGGCCTTGGCAAAATCTTATTTGTAGTCTTGGCACGAGGCCTTGGCTATGTGGTTATGATAGTCTGGCATTATGCATTCCATCATTATGAAAGTGGTTATTGATATTGCATGTGATCATTAGACTAGTAGAATATCCATGTGAGTAAGTAAATGGCATTATTTCATTTTACCTTTGCAATTTTATGATGAAGTTCAAGTTTCAAAGGCTTTTGTCTTAGTTATAAATTGCCTTAAGTGTTTATTCTTATTTATGAAAGCTTCTGATATAATGTTATCCTTACTGAGCATCCGAGCTCACCCCTTTCAATGTTTTTTTTTTCAGGATTATGAAGAAGTAATTTATGAATGACCTGCAGGGATAGTATGAGGGGATATGAAGACAAGATGTTTTTTTTATGATGTAATGTAAAAATTTATGGATGTATCTAGTTATTCCAAGGCTACTAAACTAATCGGTCTTTCGAGACTTGATCTTTCTCATGATCATGCCAATGTTATGTAATAATGCACCGACCCTGGGTAACTAGGGTCGGGGCGTTACATGAATGATGTGGTAGGAGACCACAAACATAGGAAAAAACGTCTTAGGAAATTCCTTATGAATCTACAAAGTTTTTCATCATGTAATTGATGAAATAAGTATTCTTTAACATCATATTATGAGGACAATGTATTACACAGAGTAACATCATGTGATCATGATGTTGGGGATGCAATTTATAATCATACAGTGAGGTTGATGTATCACACTGTTTAATGTCATGTGATAGGGTTATGGTGATAGTAAATATTATGTCTTGTTGTTTGAATGTGTGTACCAATGTGAATGTTTCCCTTCGAGACAAGGTTATTGGATGATTAGTAGGGGATCACAATGGGGGTTACTCCCCAGGTGGCCTATAAAGGTAATGGGACATAATATAGTCACATTGATTATGTTCATGATTCATGGACATATATTAAATTATTCATGGTTATAATTCATGCACCATGGGGTGGTGAGTCTTCAATTAATGTCCATGACATCAACGAAAGTTACGAGATGTTAATAGAGGGTCCTATGAGGCCACTCGATGATGTAAAAGTAATCCCTATGAAATCTTTCAGATGGTTTATGTTCATGATGCTTTGATGATGACTTTAAGTTCATTTTCATAGTGTTTGGACCATATTGTATGGTTCATAAGTTGATATGTGTACTATGTATTTGTAATTACTTGATGATAAGGAATGTAAATGGAGACCCAATGTTACTAAACACATGCCTTAGAGGATGTTCATATAATTTAAATTACTGGTGATTGGACTTAGGTGTGGTATGTATTTTATCATCATTGTGTTATGACCATGGATTACCAAAAGTGTTTCGTGAAAAAATAAATAATAAATATGAAACATGAATGGGTGACCAAAGGGGCCTTGTACCACATGAAACATATGGGTGTGGTTTCATGCTGTTTATTGTCATGAAGTGTTGACCATAAGGTTTTATGTACTAATGTAACTTGTGGAACATATATGAAATGTTACATGACTTTTATGAAGGGTCCTATGAGACCACTTGATGGTTCCAAAAAACATTTATGAGACAAATACAAAAATGTTTAGGGTTCATATGGATTGGACATTAGAGTGAAATCCCCATTAGGACATGTATATAATGGTGGAGTGACCAAAATGTTAATTGTGTCCAAAGGAGTCCTACTATCATGAAACACAAACCTGGGGTCATGTAAAACAGTTTAATGTCATAATTCTTGTAAAATAGAATGTAATATCAACCCAATATTTTTAGGGTTGAAGAGTGACTAACCTAATGTGAATAATGGGAATTGGGGTCCCAATTCCACAGAAAACATTCATTATGAGACTAGAACATATTTTATAATCATGATGCAATGAATTAGACTCCTTATGTATGGTTATAGATCCAATAATAAGACTCAATTTAATATAGTAATGATTGGATGTTAGATTTATCATGCAACTCAACCTCACATTCGGATAACCGTTTTATATCTCCTATGATTCTGTTATCTATTATCAGTATGTGAAATAATGAGTTTAATGGGGTTAACACTACTTTCAAGGGAGAAATAAACGAGGGGAGGTAGTGGATAAATAATCCCACAATGTAGATCATAAATTCCAATATATGGAGAGTGAAAGCAGAAAAACTGATAGATTGGTAAAAACTATACAACACTTTCAAAATAATGGTTATATACCTACATCTAATATAGATTTGGTGTGAAAAGATTGGATTTACCATTGAACGAATTCGAAACATGGGATCTAATGTTTGATACAAAGTATCCTTCTAGGTGTAAGACCAGTTTGGTAGTTCAGCCAATGTTACATGTGAACATTCCATTATATAGCATGTTCAAATAAGTTGGAAGGTGTTTTTAAAAATCAAGGGGATTTAATAACCACTGATTAATAAGTGGTGAATGTACTAAAAATATTTCAATGAACATTATGATAATGTGATGGAATATCCATACATCACTATGTATCTAATAAGGTTGGGAATCAAGCCACAGGTAGTTCTAAATAATTTCATGGAAAATGTAAGATTTTGTTAGTTTTACCCTATATGACATGGATATCATCCAATCTCATATTTTTAGGTATCTAGGATTGAAAAATGGGTTTTGTGGGATTCATATCATACTGGTTAAATGTGGAATCCTGGTCATATAGAGGTTGAAATCATTAATATCAATAACATATTGTATGATGTATCCCTATTTTATATTTGATTGTTATGGAAATCCCATAATCATTTCATGTTTACTACAAATTATTGGTGCAGGTTTGTACACTTTTTAACTTCATGGGATGAGGATGTTTTTGTTTTTTATCCCTTTTTTGTCATACGGGGCATCCATGATTGGTAGAGGGTAAAATCATATCTCATTAAGAGGAACCCTATTTTTATATTGTGTATGTTCATCTCGAATTAAGTATAATCCATGTATTATATGGGGTATTATCATCTCTCATTATGAGGAATCTTGATTTTGTGTGTGTAACGATCATCTCTAATTAATAGTAATATTGGTCCTATATATGGTATGATAGCATTTTAATATCATTAATTGTTGTCATTGGTGGTATTTCACATTGAGGTTCCTCGTTTATTCTTCCAAATTATTATATATTTTTGAATAATCCCACGTTAATGGGTAAATGTAAACAAATGCGTCTTATACATAAAAGTGAATCCCACAGTACATTTTGACATGGTAACTCTTCTTGTAATGAAGGGTTTTGTGGCTAATCAATATTTATTAATAATGAAAAATTGTATGCACTTCCATTAATTTCTCATTTGGATTTTTATTAAACTAAAAAAATGTCCTTGTAATTGGTCGAGTCATAGGATGTACCTAGATTTATGTCGTAGTTCTTAGACTAGGTCTTTTAGCATGAGGTCATTGTGCTTGGCACCGTGAAAAACAATTCTGGTAATAATTATTGGACCATGGGGTGTTGTATTCATGAATGGTCATGAGGATAAATGGTTGAAGCTCAATGTGAATGGATCCTATGAGGTCATACTCAACAAGAAGCGATCTTGAATCATTTGTATGCAGTTTATGGCCATACAGTTTAACCTCAACAATCCATTTAATGTATTGATGCTAGTACTATGATAGAGAATGTATGTTCCAGTGTTATATGTGAGTCATTAATGTGGTAAAAAATTTCATTAATATATCCTAGGAGTCTCACATACCACATAGGTATAAATAATTAAATGACACATAGATTATGGTTGTAATTATTGAACTTTGGAAAAGGTAGATTCGAAAAAAATCTAATTCCATGATACTTGGACAAGAATGATATTTATCTCAATGTTTATTGTGTAGATAAAATAGTTTAATCCCATAATTAATGGACGCATGTAGTCCTCGTTCAATATGCTGCCTTTTTTATGAACAACACAAAGTCTTGGGCCATGATGTTTGGACTTTGACTAGGAAAAAGGTGCCAACAGGTTGACATGATTTTAGTAGAGATCATATATATATATATATATATATCATGCATCTCTCAGTATCCGGTGAAGGTTTTATTCAAGCCACATGTAGTTCTGGAACACTACAATGTTGTTGACTAATTCTAGTATGGGGAATCCTCCCTGGTGATGGAATTGAGTCATCCCATGGTTGTCAAGGGGAATACCATGTTTGGGGAAAGGGGTAATTTTTTAACAATATATGGCATATCATATGATGAATCGTGCATTACAAAGGTACTATAACTTCTCATTAAGAAGAATCATGGATTTATCTAGGGTTAGAACACCTCTCATTAAGATGGATCCTTATTTTATTAGGGGTAATATGATCTCTCATTTAGAGGCATCCCGAATTTATACAGTTTAATATCATAGTTTTACATTATCATTTTTATATTGTGGTTGTATTTTCCATTTAATGTTGTTTAACATTGTCCGTAGAGGATGAACATAGTTTAATTCCGTACTTCATATACCATTATTTTTATATTTTGGTCTTAGACATTGGGCAAAAAAAATATTTTATGTTCTTTATTCGCGGACATTGGAGTTGAATATCCCAATTGGATATGTTTAGTATGTATGAGTGACAAACCAAACATAAATGGAGGGGAAATGAGGCCCAATGCCACAGAACTCATTACTGTGGTGACACCCATATACTATAATGTAATGATTCATGGAAAAGGATTACTTGTTTAAGTCTATAAGGTTTGGAATAGTTTCAAACAGTTTTATTTCATAATTCTTTTAATCACGTTGAATATATTATTTTTTGTTCTTAATTCTAGGAACAATCACATAGTTTAGTATCATGCGATTAGAACATGTGTTTGTCCTTATATGAAGTGATATTTTAGAAACATGGCATTGGTGGGAGGCATGATACAATCTCCATCCATAGTGATCAAAAATTATAATTCCTTGTAAGAAACATTATTAATGATTTATGTTCCTTGAAATGTGACATCCCGCATTGGTGGCTATATGGTGGGTATCATTGGAATTATAACATCATATTTTCTATCACCAAAACAGAATGAGATGATGAAATATTTGTTGTTGAATTCCAAATTTTTTCTACTGTAGATCCCATATATATATTTTTTATTCTGTTATCCTTCTCTAACCTTGGCCTTCAATCTCTTATAGATGGACTTGTTCCATTTTTCATGGAGTCATCTAGTTATAGACTATTATTCATAATGTTTGGAACTAAACAACTATGGGATGAACTACGTGTATTAAATAAATAAGGGTTTTTAGAGTAACATGGGTGTAATTATTAGCCATCATTTCATATTCCCATATAGATTTGTGGAAATTATCTACAGAATTTTTCAAATATGTCCATCCATCATTTAAATAATATTAGACTGGGGCTTGTTGAATGCCACAATCCTTATATTTTTTTATTATTGAAATTCGTATGTATGGATAGAGTGAGTGTTGTAAAATCCTAATATTATATTCACATCAAAATAATGATTGTTTTTCCATTATTTTTGATAATAACATCATGAATTTAAATTAAATGGAATATGTAGTATATAATGATCCCAATCATAAACAATGACATAACTTCCATGATCAAAACTTCTTTTTCCAACTAGGAGAATATTTTCATTAAGGTAATAATGAACCCACCCTGTAAATCCATTATTTATGATTATTCACCCATGTCGTGAGGAATATATACTACAAAAGGGAAACTAATACTTAGTGGTGTGTAGATATGCCAGATTTTGAGGAAAAAATTGAATAGATCATACCTATGTGACCGCTCTTGATGAACTCAATGCAGTCATGTACCATTGTGGGATTGAAGTTTCCTAAAATTTTGATCATGCGTGATAGATTCAATCTCATCCAATCTGTTCACCATGACCTAACATAGAATTCATACAAACCATTAGGAATCTCATCTCCATTTATGAATGATGAGGAAATTTGATCAATCCGACATATGTAGAGTGTATTCTTAGGGATAGGTATGCTATGGAGTGTAAAATGGTATGAACACAAGTGTATTCCCTCACACTCATCCCCATTTTATGGGAAAATTCCATGCTAGAACTAATCAATAATTGTATTTGGGAAATTATGTGTTTTATTTTATCATGGGGACCTTCTGAATTTTTAATATAGGAACTAGAATCCAGGAGGTTTACCTATTACCTATCGTAATCATCTATATTGTTTTTGTTGATGATACTGTAATGTGCCACATGGATCACCATGTCATTCAGGACACACTCTTCATGATGCATGTATAAACTATATATGGCATTTTTTCGACCAATTTTTGAATTGGGAATATATATCTATTTATTATGGGTAGAAAAAAAATCTATCATTGGATGAGTGTTCTCTAGAAAAGAAAAAAATTCATTCATTATAATGATATGATCACCACATATATTTTTATTGATAATTCAGACATTACCTTCACATGCATGAGGGGGACATCAATCATAGGGGCCATCAAATGAAAAATGAAGATATTGTGACACTATTCCTAATTTAGAGTGAAAACTTGTGATAACATGAATTAGTATGTTAGGATGTCCTGTGCGAGAATGATGATGATGATCCCCATGCACACTCTATTGATATTGGGATTACTGTGCCGTCATTTGATTAGGATATGATATGAACCATCAAAATTCATATTCCAATATGGAATGACCTTATTTACTGAATGGATAGCCTCATATTGGAAATCAACAAATAGGTTTAGTTCGTTAGGGTCATATAGGTTTCCAGACAATCTACCAATTCCATACCATTGAAATCCTTCTACGAAACAAAAATTATGTTAAAATTCGTGAGTATTAATTCACATTGTTCCAAACATCCCATCAATAAGGGGAAATTGATAATACACTTCAATATTTCAACTCATGACACCAGTTGTTTCATATGGTGTTGTATATAGTTCAACTACTTCATCAATAAGAAAACATGTGTGAGGAAACTCTACTCAACATGACAGTGTCTAATTTCTGTCCCATGAATCATAAAATTCACATATTGTAATATATGTTTTATTTATTCATTATTTTTATGGTTGAGATGGTAATTGTGGGACCATTATAGGGTTATCTTATAAAGTAATAATGGACACCCTTATATGGTTATATTTATAAATTAATGATATATAATATAAGTATTTATATTCTCATATGATGGTTTGTACTTCTCATCACACTAGAAAATAGTTCTTTTATTCATGAGTCTCGATAAGGTATAACCGTTCCAATAAATAAATTTCATTAATAATCTTATACTAGATAGGTTTACATGGAGGCCTTGGAACACCAGGATGTTTCTTATGGGAGGAATCGTGATGATGGATTTTATCATCTACAAGAAAATTTAAATTACAATATATCTTTCAAAAATGTTAAGAAACATTCAAAGGGTAACTATAAATTCACACAAAAATGAGTTCGTCAATAAATTCCTAGAGCATAAGAAGTTGGATAAAATTATCAAGGTAATTTATATATTCATGATGTAGGCATGATTTTACTACCAATTCGCACGTGTCACATTATACCAATTCCTCATGGGCTTGATAGATAAAGTGGATCATGTGTCTCTAATAAGGGGATAATGCATTTTTCTAGCCAAATGGAATCACCTGATGAAATAAAGTTCCATATGAATCCCTAAAGGATGAAGAATTTTCATATTCAGGGGATAACTAGATATATAATTAATATGATTATCCTTCCATGGAGGAGAAATCATGGATCCATGTGGTCACATCAATCGACATCTATATCACCAAAAAGGGAGTACCATCCATTTTAATATGGGGGGTTCATGTCCTTAAAGAAAATACATGACATTATATTCCTATTAGTATTTAGGAATGGTGTGATGTTTTCAATATACTTGGGGAAATTTACATCCTTGATGACGTTGTCTTGATAAAATTAACAATGCCTTCCTTGATCATAAAACCATTAGATAGGTGATATTTTTACATAGTTTTTTGAACATAAAATAACCAATTGGGAGGCTGATTTATTAAATGGAATCATGAGGGTTGAGTCCAAAAATATCCTCCTAGTTCATGTAAATGAATTTCCTTTGTTGTTTTACATAGGCCACATAATTCTTCTACATCTCGAGATATTGGTATTAACTAATTTTGGTTATCCATAGATAATTCTATGTTCCTAGGATAACAAAAAGTAACTCATAAAAAGTGATGAAATAAAACACAATAAAAATTTTCAAGGGAATCTTCTAAACTGACTCCATAATTTATGTCAAGATAATCATTAGGGGTGGAATTTATCAGGAAATATTGACAATAGGACTTCACAGGTTCCAACTTGGTGGTATAGTGAATCCACGTTAAGGGGATCCCTCTCTGCTACATTTGTGAAGACAGAGGCTATTGATCCAATTCTATCTGAACCCTGATCTTGGATCCCATTCATAATATCAACACAATTTTGGTGAGTCAGCTTCAATTGATTTATCCCTGCTCTATGAAACATGTGATAATTAGATGTAATTGAGGTTATAGTGTAAAATTATTGTTACATTATAGTGGTAGCATCACCTATCATCACCTGGTCTTATGCAGTTTAAGAGTACTAGGTAACCTATGGGTGATCTATCTATTCAGTGATTATGAACCCATTTTTATTAAATATATCAATTAAACATTATAGGTCTAGATGTTTGTCCACCAACTAATGAATCGTGATAATGAAGGTGTTATATACATTTAAACATGGGTTGAATTCATTGGATGTCAGATAATTGTGAGCATTGATAAGGTCATCCCCATTGTTCTAATATTATGTCCTTTATCTCCTCTTTTTGTCGGAATCTAGGTAATGAGATTCACATGAGTCAAAGGGAGAATACACTCTTTAGATTACTACCACTGACCCATAGATGGTGTGCTTGTGGAAATGGTGATATGTGGGGGGAATGCTATGTGAAACTAACTCTGGGGACTACCATCATCATATTTTAGGAGGTATCATATGAGACTACCGTATATTCAATAATTGATATCATTCACCAAAACTTGATCTTTAGCAGAACCCTTCCACAATGTTTTCTAACTCACAACATAACCCTAACTTTTTAGGATTGAGGGAGTCTGATATGCTTCAGTCAGTCCCATCTTGTGGAGATTTATTGTCTGAATGAAGTTGATCCTAACACAATTTACCTATGGAAGTGGTGGATCTCCACACAATAGAAGAGGAATGTGATATATATTAGGAATAAGCTCCCCTATTGGATAAATACCTATCCATACATATATAAAGGAATGAATACTTGGAATTCCATACTATAGGCCTCCTTTTCATAGTAGGACTCTATAGTTGAAACCATAACGTCGAACAGGTGGATGTTTTCAAATATTTAAAAAGGGCCTCATATTTTTTTGATATACTGAGGTCCTTGGGAATTAAAATCCATCTAGTTTTGTTTGATAGGTTCTTCATGGAATATTCCTTCTGTAAAAATGGTATATTACTACATATGGGGTTTTTCTCCATGGAATGAGGTACACCATATGATATTATCTATACAAATGGTTAATATCTAGTTCTATAAATATTCTACTACTAACTAGATGACAAATATTGAACCAGCAGCACTTGACTTTTAGTCCATCGTGGATTGAATATAGCTGGGTGTGGCCAATTGTTGTGTGGTCACGACTAATCATTATGGTGAACCAACAAAGGCGTCTATGTAGTTGTATCAACTAGAGAATACTAGGACAAATGTTCTAACATTGATCAATAAAAATCCTACTGCCTATTCTAAGTAGCATGAAAAAACCAGATCAAGGTCATTTAATAATAATTATTGTGTCATGTGGATGCTATGTCATTTCGTTGATTTAATCTACCAAAGTCACACATTGGGTTTTTATAGAAGACATCACTATTAGGAATTCTAGAAAAAATCAACTAGATCAATATTGTTCCATGAGGTGTACTCTTAATTTAAATCAGTGAGGTATTAATGTTCATGATGGACCCTAGGCATGACTCCAAACTCAAGGGGAATGGTGTATACAAGAGTGCATGATGGATTCAAAACTACTGGGTGGAATCATGTCTCCCTTATGACATTGGTTATCTCACTTATGAGTCATAGATTGTTGCAATGATGAATTAGAAGCATTGGCTATAAGGGGTATATAGATCATAAAAGGTTCTATCATAACTAAGGGGTCATGTTTGGAACCATGGGCATTAAAATATACATATTGGTCCTAAATGACCTCATATTTCTATGTCCCATGACAATGAGCATACTTTTATTCTACTTTAAATATATATCATAGTCATGGTCAGTGGATACATGGGTAATCTATGCAAAACATCTCACAACCAGGTCAAACTATGACCCATTTTGGTTAAGATTTAATCATTGAATGCATAACATTTTTTGAATGTGTGTCTAAGGATCATGTGGTATGGTGAATGATTATAATGGTTAATTTTAATTCTTCTTGGGGATTTTTACATTATAGAAGCTTTAGAATCCCATTCTCTATGTCATTAATGATGTAGTCTTGGACATGTGAATCTTTTGATGAATATGATAATTTTTCAATCTAAAATGATTACTCAAGGATCCTGACCATGGAAAGGTTCTTGAGCCACATTCTTCATATTGTTGGATGAACTTAGAGAGGTGGAAGTTTGAGGTTTTGTGTTGATTCGTGATTCACGTGGTAGGTACATTACATTAGATGAGGCTCCTTCGAGAATGGGTCCAATAACTCTATCTAGTTGGTGTCCTCTTCATTAACGGTGTTGACAATCTCTTATTAAGGGTTACTCTAACATGGGTTAAAAGAGGAAAAGTGTGTTCCAATCTATCCTACTGCATAGATTCTACTCAACACTACCACTTATCAATAAATTCCTAGAATCCACTATTAATGTTATGTTTGAGGATAGCATGATCCAGCTCACCCCAGACATTCCCCATGCACCTCATTTGTATCATATCTTGAGATATTGACATGTCGAGTGAATACATGAGGCCTTAAAGTGAGGAAAAATCTATTACTCTTTCCCCAGTTCATTAATTAAAATTTTGGAGTTTGGTGATACATGAATTTTCATGGTGTAGCTGAAAAAGTAGAGGAACTCTCCGTGAAGGTCTTCCCTAGTATAAATTGAACCTTTGTGTTATTTTTACCTAATGAACAAATGATTATATGATTTCTAAAGGAATAATCAATGTTTGGTGGCCTCTTGTATCTCGGCGGCTTCCCAACATATGTCATCAGAGTGAAAAAGGTGTTCGAATGGTAGCATCATCTAACAATATAATTAATCAGGGTAATTCAATTATTAACAAACTCAAGGGGTTTTGGATATTATCAACCTAGCATTAATATGGATTTTCATCAACAAAATTTCAATATGATTGGTTGGTAAGGCCTCAAGGGTAGTGGTGAGAGTGTCTATTAGTTCATCATAGAGAGGGTTTTCGTCTTTTTAACGGTACATTCCCTTGAATATATTTATAGGGACATCATCTCATATAACAGGACGATTCACATATTTAAATGAAAAAATTAGTTCATGAGGAGGTTAATTAATCTAATTAGGTAGTTTTAGTGAATTATACCTCAGTTTCTTTCCATATAATCTAGTTTATTCGTAAACCATTTTTTATAGGACACCTAGATCCTACAAAAGTAACTTAAAAAATAATAATTTTTTTATTCCCCCTATTGAGGAGGTATGGGATATCATAGGGAATTCAGGTGTTAATCAGGGATTAGTCTTTTATGATGCAACATATGTAAGAGTAAGATGGTTACCATGGGATCTATCTACACTTTTGATGATCCCTAGAATGGATCAAGGGGATTGAAATGTCACTTTAGTTTATTTAGATTATGATGAGTGTAGAAAAACTCCAAATTGGCCGGATCTATGAGGCCATTTATGAATCTTCTCTAACAAGTACATACACTAGTGGGAGGGTATTCTTAATATTGTGCTTCCTCTTGGAGAATATATTCCTTAGCAAGACCTCCCCTGATGTGCATGTTCATTTAATACTATGGATGGATTGGGATAATATTGTCATGCAAAAGAGTATCCATATGGAAATCATTTTTCATGGATAGGTAGGCTATACTAGGTCATTATAGAGATTTATTGGAGATCAACGTATTGTCCCTAGCCACAGTTATATTAATGTAGAGATACCACTTCCATTTCATGGAGATCACATTGAGGCTCAATACATTTGTCTTATAAAGGGTTAGTCCACACTTGTATGAAGAGAGGTGCTATTCCACTGGGAAGATTTTGATTTCAAACTATTTTCATTGTTTATTTATGGATTCATGGTTTTCCCCATATCATGATTAGGCATGATGATGATCATAGAGGTGGGTAAATTTCACCCAAATAATCTGTATGAAGTGAACTTCCGGGTACTTTGTGAGAGACTCTTTAATGTAAAATTCCCATGATGGTGGTGTCCAGAGATCTTTTGAAAAAGGGTTGGTTGTCAAGGAATCCAACATTCAATCATTCTATGAGGGAGATTCATGTACATCATCATCCCAACCCATGATTATTTTAGGTAGATCTAGTGAATCTGAAAATGATGTTGACTATATTTGTTGATGGATTTCTAGGATTAGATACACAATGTGAGTAAAATGGTCATTAGTTTTTAGGAAATATTTACAGGGAGTCATTAACCATAATATAATATCCCTATATGATGTGATATTCACTACATCCTCTGATGAAAGAATGGAAGAACCCAACTACAACTCAGTTGTGTTCTCCGAACCTAATGGCATGAAGCTAAAACATAACATCTCTGCCACATATTGTGTAGAGGTGGATATAAGGGTAACTGGTAGAGTTGGAGATGGCTTCACTACATGCCCTTGGATGAGAGATAGAATATCATTCACCAAAAGTACAGGTAATAGGATCTTGGTTTCCTTTGGATTTGTTCTTCCATTATCATGAATCTCATGTTTCACGATCGTGTTATAGACATTTAGTGTATGGGGAATGGTTCCATTATCGAGTAGTTTTTTCAATTGGATTATAAAATATTATCAAGGAAAATAATGAATTGTATGACCCTATAATTATTCATTTTATGGTGATTTCCCCGATTTTACCTAAGAAAACGTTTTTGGAAAGGTTATGTCTTCACCATGGGGATAAACTCTATGATTGTTTGTCAGAACAAGGGGTGGACATCATCACTGACTGGTGAGGGAGTGGAGGACCTATAATCGAGATGTGAGGAACACGAGAATGAATTCCATTTGGGTATGTTAGAGTATGGTGTGTAAATTTTTAATGGTGTTCGACAAATCATGGAGGACCTCTATTTGGGTTGAAGATAGAGTAGGGAGGACCTC
The DNA here is from genome assembly GCA_963277665.1 of Viscum album. NCBI lineage: Eukaryota > Viridiplantae > Streptophyta > Magnoliopsida > Santalales > Viscaceae > Viscum > Viscum album. The sequence goes on along the minus strand of OY728121.1, from coordinate 193,421,828 downwards.
CACCTTGGCCAGTAGTGGCATGAGGAGTTCCTCTATAATGGTTTTTGTAAGAGTTGGGTGGACTTCCATAATGATTTTACTTATAATAGGTGTAATGGCCCGACCCGAGTTACCCAGAGTTAGTGCATTATTACATAACATTGGCATGATAATAAGAAAGATCAAATCTCGAAAGACCGATTAGTTTAGTAGCCTTGGATACACTAGATATATTCATAAAGTTTTATAATACATCATAAAAATGAAAACTACAACAACATAGTCTCCATAGTCTACACTTTTATCCCCTCATACTATCCCTACAGGTCATTTATAATTTACTTTTTCATATCTTGGGAAAAATAAAACATAGAAAAGGGGTGAGCTCAAATGCCCAGTAAGGATAACAATATAGCGGAAACATTAATAAATAAGAATAAACATTTAAGGCAATGCATAACTAAAACAAAATCCTTTTAATCTTGAACTTCAACATAGTATGGAAAAAATAAAATGAAATAATTCCATTTACTTATTCCCATGGATATTCTACTAATCGAACAATCACATGCAATATCAATAACCACATTCATAATGATGGAATGCATAATGTCAGACTATCATAAACACATATCCAAAGCCTCATGCCAAGACTACAAATAAGATGTTGTCAGGGCCTTGTTCCAAGACACTAGTTTGTCTCATGAGACCTACCGATGCATCGAGGAGCTATAGCGGGCTCCACCCGTCATATATTAAGTCCAATGCATTCCTCATATGAACAGGTTTAAACATAACATAAACATTCATAGTAAAACTAGCATAAAAAATGTCAATACTTTCTCCATAAACCATGAATGGTATAAAAATAACACATCTACAATCAAACATATCACAAAACCTTCAATACAATATAGACATTTTGTATCATAATAAATCAACTTCAAATAAGCTTAAAATCAATCAAAGAATGTTGACATAGATGAAATCAAAAATCTTTTTAGAGAAATATATCTTTCTATTTTGAAATCATTTAAGTGTCATATATTTATAAAATAAAACATTTTCTTGGAAAATATTATTATAAGCTTGTAAGGGAAGATTCGACTATTTTATAACGGCGGAAAATAGCCGCACCCGCCGTATAAGTTAAAAAAACATTCTAACCTTAATTCTATCGAAAAGGTTGAAAAGAACCTTGTTTGGAAAACAACGGAAAGATTCCTTTATAAACATATTATAAAAATTCAAAAAAGGTTATAAATGACTCTAACCCATATTCTTGTAAGTAGTAAAAATGTTATGAAATAAATTTTTAAGAAACATGGATGTGGATGATAAAGAGATCCCAGTATATTATTACGTATAAACAACCTCGGATAATGAAGAGACTGCGAAATAAACCTTTACCTTGTACTTTTACATGGTTCGGGGTTGGTTAACCTCCTGTATAATGGTGAAATAATTTTTATTAAATTATACAAGAATCATATACATTAATATGATATCATATATGATCTTTTAACATTGAATTTTTAATATTATCTTAGTATTATAGTTGTTTCGGGTGTTAACTTACTCATTTTCATTTATAAGTTTTGTTACGTAAGCCATGTTTTTCATGGATAGGTTGTATATTATTCATATCTAGAATGATATCAAGTCATTAAATGATTATTTTTAAATAATGAAATGATAATTATACTTGAATGGATATGATGGAGAATGAATCCCATTACGTTCGTGGAGACGGTAGTCCGTATGTATGCACGAGCGACAATATCATTCTTTTGATATTGAAATAATATATAATTGGATGGCATATCATATATAGAGAATCATTATAATGTTATATTTATTATTTACATGAATTACAAATCATTATTATACCCATCCAAATAATAATATATTGAATAACAATTACACCACGACGTGGAGACGGTAAGCCGTATGTACGCATGTATGGTGACATGTCATTCAAAGGATCGATAGAATATTTAATATGGTTGTACCATATTTATAATAATATTATCGTATATAGGAGATATTGGATTCATTATTTTATAATGGGAATAACAAAGAAAAAATAAGTTGAAGAAGAAATGAATTTGAAAAAGGGTGGTGAAAACATTACCGCTTCTTCGGGTTCTTCCTTTTGATTTGATCAAAAGGGCTCCTTAGGTTTTCTTTATGATAAAACTAAGGACTCTAGGTTGTAGTTAGGGAAGTTGAGAGAGTATTTGGGCAGGGTTTGGCCGAGACAAATGGCTTTGAAGGTGTGAATTAATGAGAAGGGGCAGTGCCCTTTTATAAGAGGGGTGAGGGGAACCTTTGGAAAATCTAGAAATATAATTTTATAATAAATTCATATTCGGTTTATAATGGCTCCAAAGTGTATTATTTTAAGGTTAAGGTGGGGATGGGTCGCAAACCACTCAACCAATAGAATTTAGATAGTATTGGGTCATTGTAGAGACCCGAAGCTTGACGTACATGGACATTACATTACTTTTGTGGAATACTTAATACATAACAAAAATAAAAACACAAGGACCGTAATAGTTTAGTGTCTGTGGAAACTCGGAATAAAATCTTCTAATCATGGTGAAATATCTTCAATATCTCCCATAAATATCTTCTCCTTTTTTTCTTACCTAAAACCTTTCTTTATATCCTGGGAAAAAGAAAACATAAAAAGGATGAGCTCAAATTCTCAGTAAGGGTAAGCATGGATAAAATAAAACATACTATATACATTTAAGTTAAAAACATGAACATAATGTTTAAACATCAAAAGCTTGAGCAATGACATAAAACATGGAATTACATAAGTCATAGATCATAAAGAAACATTATAAATGATAAAACAACATGGGAATAAAACATGTAATTGTGGCAACCATTAAACACATGATATGATTTCCATATTAGCCAAGGCATTGCTGCCAAGACCATCTTAGTGGACAAAGTCCCTTTCTTAATCGAGTTCACTCCTCGTTCCAGTACTGTATTACTAAACTGATTTAAATTTCCATTCCAGCCATGTCTATCTCATGAGATATAAATTTTTACCCAATGCATTAGAGGAAGATATAGGTCCCACCCATCTCATATTGAAATCATTCTTTCGTGTGCCACAATATAAACATACATCATTCATAATAACGCAATGAATAAAATTGGTTTCATAAACATAATCCCATCATAACATAATCCATATAAAAGAAATTTACATATTTTCATAATAAGAAAAGTTAAACCATGTAAATCATAGATACATTATACTTAAAACATACACATATGAAATAATTTCATTTTAGATGGAAAATTGTTTTGATAAAACACATGAAATGAATTCCTGAGGAAAATATCCTTTCTTATTTAAAATAATATTCTTTTAACAAAATGTCATGCATTTTTAAAAGGAAAGGATTTTCTTGAAAATATTCATGAAATACTTTTGAGTAAGCCTCATGAAAATCAAGCTTTAAAAATCATTTTATGTCGTATAAGTTAAAAAAAACATTCTTCTCGTACTTTTGCCGAAAAAGTCAAAAAGTACCTCGTACGAAAAACGACAGAAGATTCCTTTCATATACATTACTAAAAACTCAACGTAGGGTAAAATTGGATTTAAACAATTTTAGGTGGATGGAAACAATATTACATATTGAGGGAACATGGATGTGGATTAAAATACACCCCAGTAAATACCAAAGTATAAACTATCTCGGATAAAAATGAGATTGTGATATTTTCCCTTACCTTATGTCGGATATGCTTCGTATGTATCCGATCCTCATTTATAATGATTTAAATAACGTAATTGACTTATTAAGGAATCATATTCATTGTTATGATATCATATATGGTTCACTTATGACTTTATATTACCCGTTGTTTTGTAAATTCCATGCTAAAGAGCGTTTCAGGTAAAATCGTTTCATTTATCATTCGTGTTTTGACTTTTAATTATTCATATGATTAATTAGATCATGATTAATTAATTACAGAATATAAAACATGATTTATATATAATATATATTCAGAATATACATATATATAATAGATTGATAAATGGAACGAAATACACCGTTAATGGAGACGGTAGGCCGTACGTACGCATGAACGCTGTTTTCGTTTCCTTATTGAGTTGAATGAAATTAAGTAGATGACATAAATAAATATATATAAATAAATCAAGTAGCTTTATAATGTCATATATTTCATTATTATTGCTTATATATGCTTTATAATCATTCTTAAATGGTTAACATGGAGAATGAATCTCATCGCATCGTGGAGACGGTAGTCCGTACGTACGCACGAGCGATGATATCATTCCCATAATTATTGAATTGAATTGGATAGGATAATACAATATATCATAATCAGTATGATTTTATAATAACTATGTATAGTTATTCTTTACACCATTATACCCATCCAAGTAAAGTGGTGTTGGAAAAACAGATTACACCACAGCGTGGAGACGGTATTCCGTACGTACGCATGCGCGGTGATTTCATTTTCCGTAGGATGGATAGATGGTGAAATAGGGCTGTTTCAAACATATAATAACATATAAGTATATTATTTATACTTATGTTATTAATTCATAATGAAACAACTAAATAAGAAGAAGTAGAAGAAGAAATAATGTTGAAAGAATCGGTAACGGACATTACCTCTTCTTTGAAGCGCCTCTTTGAGACCCCCTCTTAGGGAACTAAAATTGGTTTTTGAAGAAGACCAGGACCTCTAGGATGTTTCTAGGGAAGTTTATAGGATAATTTGGCACGCTTTGGCCGAGCTTGGAGGCTCAAAGTTGTGTGAGGAAGAGAGGGAGGAGGTGCCCTGTTATAAGGGAGGAGAGGGGCACCTTTGGAAAACTAAAAATATTATTTTATTATAAAGACATATTGGGTTTCAAATAGCTCCAAATTGATTTATTTCGAAGCTATGGTGGGTATGGGTCGAAATTCTCTCATAAAATATAATTTTGACAAGTTTAGGTTCCTATTTTAACCTTATCATTTATAATTAACTTTAAGTTAGATAATTTTACTTTTACCGTGTCTTTTTGTGTTCTTACACTACAAGGTTAATAAACATACAATAACAAGCCAAACGAACCCCAAGTTGTTTATTATTAATATATATAACCTTATCTAAGTCATTTTTCTGAACCTTAGATTTTATGAATAATATAACAATTAATAATATAATATTTGTTTTAAAAACTATTTTATGTCAATTTTGACACTATTTAGTAATTGATTTTTGGGAAAATCATAACAGAATGATTAGTTCGACAAAAGTTAATTTAATAAATACTAAAATGTCATATAAACCTATAAAATTAGTTTAATTCAAAATAAGTCTCAAATAAAATTTATTTGCGTATTTATAACATCAATTCTGTCAATATTTCATTAATAAAATAATTAATGCATCATCGTTGTGTCATAAATAAATTAGATTATTTAATGTCTAAAAATTACAAATTAAATATAATTATGTAGGAAATATTTTTATCTTTATATTGAATATTTTTAGTCTAATTTATCTTATTTATAACCCTATATTAAAAATGAGTTATTTAATAAACTTTGATTTTAACTATTTTAACCCTTCTTTAAATAAATTAATAATAAATGTCCTAATATAATCCAAGTGGGCATAAGTGGTCATATTTTATTCCTAAGATTGTTTTTGGCCGAATTACACTTATCCAATAGAATTAGGACATGTGATACTGTAATAATAATATCATTTTTACCCTTAATTACCCTATTCACTTTTAACCGTGGTAAAAAAAGTAAAAAGTTACTATTCATAAAAATTATTTTCATCTCATTGAACAACATTTTACTTACTGACATCAACCGTGTGTCTCGGAGTTTTGAAATTCCACTCACAGAAGCAGTAAAATTATGTTTTATGAAATATTCATTTTTTTAACTACCACTTAGTTGTTTCACTATTCATCAAAAAATGAAAGTTTCTAGAAAAATACAAAAAATTAGGCCTAAGCTATATTTTATATTATGAAATCAAAAATTATATCTATTTTACCAAATTCAAAACATATCAGTTTCATTAATTAATTTAAAAAATAATTCATGTCATCAAAACAAATAGCGTGTTCTTAAGAGATAATAACTATCAAAAGATTGACACTTGTTTATGTCTGGTTTAAATGTGAAATTAAATCCAATGAACAACATTGTATTAATTTGTAAAAATATATTATAAATATACTTTAAAACCACTCAAATTAATAATTTATCACTATTAATTATTTCGATTAAAAAGGTTGTTTTTAATTAAAATTTTGTAATTTTCACTATTCATCAGAAAATGAAAGTTATCCGAAAAGTACCAAAATTTCACCCTAAGCTAATTTTGATATTCCAAATCAAAAAATGAAGTCCATTTTAAAATATAAAATTTATAAAATTTCAAAAAGTGGGTATTACTATTCATAACGGCTAGTTCATAATAATATTATAATAATATATCTTTTAGTGAAACTTGGTATTGCGTACTACACACGCTATCGAGGAAGGTCGCGATTGAGTGTAATGAAACGCAAGTCAATGATGTGTGTTGTGCAAGATCTTTTTGGTGTAGCGTATAGCAAAAGACATTAATGAAATTAAAAAAAATATTTTTCATAAAATCTCGGGGTTTTACATTCTACCCTCCTTAAAATGAATTTCGCCCTCGAAATTCATCGGGGTTATAAATGGTTTACGACTCGAAATTTTCTTTAATATAAACCCACATCGTAAAAAGGAATACCAAAACGTGGCTTAAAAAAATAAAGTATGAAACGTAACGGTTACCCAAATTAACTCATCATTGGGCTTCCATGTAGGAGAGCATAGGTGAAAATATGGATATGGAAGAAAAATCTCACAATCAAGTTGTGATGGAGTGTGGTAGAGAACATGGCTATGAAAAAGCCAAAAATCACAAATCCATAAATTTGTAAAGATCTAAGGTACCATCTGATTATCAGATATAAGAGCACTATGACAACATTTTTGGTTTTCATGATCATTTCCCTAAAGTTGATGAAATTGGAATTAGAGGAAATACATTCGTGATTTTGGTACAGTCTCACCGTTGGTCGTTCATTGGAAAATTTCCACTTCATCTCATAAAGAAATGAAGTTGAATTTGTCATTCGTAATGTGTTAGCAGATCATGTGATAGAATGATGGGTCATTCCATCTGTCTCAAACAAAATGTTAGAAAAGTTATAAAAAAAATACATAAGTCCATCTATAGTGAGATTAATCATATATGGTTCCTAAAAGGGACTTATACTTCATATATCATACTTATTAATATAATAAAACTAGATTCTACTAAACATGGACTTCTTATAGGCCAGTGGTAGGCGATAAAGGCGAGTCGCACTTCGGTTGTGGGTTCGATTCCCACAACCTTGTCCGATGCGATGGGTTGTCGCCCATCCTGTAGGTTTTCCTTTTTCTAATACTAAATTACTATAACATCCATAAATAATATCGGAAAAAACTTATATCCTTAAACAATTTTAACTTATGTCCAACATAATCCATTCCAATCTTTAGGATTGTCCAAAATACTGTTGTCAAATCTGATATTATAGTGAAAACTATTACCAAAGAGTTCATACAACTAGCATGTTAATACCATCTTTGATCCCCATATATCATGAGATATGTCTTGTTGGTCACATTCCAAAAATTCGATGGCCTTAATCATATATTCTCTTGAAAAAAATGAATACCCATTGAATCTTAGTGAAAACATGAGTGCTGTCAAAAGTTAACTCTTTTCACATACCAAAACCTCAAAACATGATATAACTATTTCCTTATATCAGTCATGAGCTCATGAATACTGTCAAACATTTCATTTTCTCATATTCCCTTCATTATGCTCATATCATCCTTTTTTCCAAAAATATCTCAATCACCTTCCATGGTTACCAGTCCCATAAAATTATTGAAAACCACAATAGACAAATACATAAATATTTCAATATTCCACAATACTATATACAACATAATTTTGGAATCCCATTTCACAAACACTTAATCATTCCACCATATCGTTGTCTTATTCAACATCACCAATAGTGATCACATGTGACTTCCCTTTGTACTTTGACTTAAGTGGTTTCTCATATCGATCAACACTAACCCCTGGATTAGGGCAATTATTATCATATTTCCCCATTTCCTTTCACTTGAAGCATTGAAGTGTTCTTGGTGCGTTCTATGCAGTCTTTTCCTTATTCACATCATTAGAAACCATTTTTACATTACTTCGACACTCAGCTGCTTGATGACCTTCTTTTCCACACTTAAAACATTTTCTAGTCCCTTTAAGAGAACCTCGACCATGCTTCTTTCCACACTTTGAGCATAAGGAAATATTCATCTTCTTTTCACCATTATTCTGAGATTTCTCCTTGAACTCCATCTTTTGTTTCTTGTCAAAACTATGAGATGGATAAGTAACACCAACTTCCTTTTCTACCTTGATAGAACAACGCAAAATTTCGTCATAGCTACAAAAGTCTCTTATAGCTAATGCTCTTCGAAGATTTTGTTTTAAGCCACTGATGAATCGATCGATCTTACTCTCAGGTTGGATAATAATACCCAAAGCATACCTTGGATGTCTTGTAAAATTTGCTTCATAGGTACCAACAGATTCATCATCCTTTTTCTTTAGTTCAAGAAACTCCTTCTCCATCATATTACGGAGAATATGAGGGAAGTACATATTGAAAAATAAGTTCTTGAACTCATCCCATTCCATTGTATCAATTTCATCTCTTTTCCTCGTATTCTTGATAACATTCCACAATTGATCAGCTTCACCTTCCAAACAATATATTGATAAGATAACTTTATCATGTTCCGAACAATGAAGAACTGAAAGTATCTTTTCAGTGGTACTGATCCATTGTTCAACAACATGTGGATCAGAAGACCAACTGAAAGAAGGTGGACGTTGCCTCAGGAAGGACTCAATAGAGTATTGTTCCCTTCTCTGCTCATTTGGAAGTCCAGAATGATTCATAGCATGTGTAAGTATAGAAATATGATTTTTCAATCCATCTCCCATATCATTTGTTTTCTCAGGAGGAGAATCATTTCATTGTCCATTGCATTGATCAACACGGTTCCTTCGGGTTCCAGCCATCATCTAAAACCCAAAAAGACAAGTGTGGGAGGCAAAAATCATGCTAGGGAAATCAACATAATAATGGGGGAGTACCTTCAATATCTAACATCTTAGGATTAATTCTATGATCATTACCGTAATTCTAGGAATATAACCTAAACTTATACTTAACCCTATGGACATCCCTAGACATACCTTAAAAATATCTCTAGAGATCTCACTAAAGTTTTCGCATCCTAGTTTCCAAAGGTTGACTAAACCTTTCCTATGATACCAACTGTAGAGACCCGAAGCTTGACGTACATGGAAATTACATTACATTGACAGAATACTTAATACATAACAAAAATAGACACACAAGGACCCTAATAGTTTAGTGTCTTTGGAAACTCGGAATAAAATCATCTAATCGTGGTGAAAGATATTCAACATCTCCCATAAAGATCTTCCCCTTTTTTTTCTTACCTAAAACCTTTCTTTATATCCTGGGGAAAATAAAACATAAAAAGTTTGAGCTCAAATTCTCAGTAAGGGTAAGCATGGATAAAATAAAAAAAACTATATACATTTAGCTTAAAAACATGTACATAATGTTTAAACATAAAAAGCATCAACAATGACATAAAACATAGAAGTACGTAAGGCATAGATCATAATGAAACATTAAGAATGATAAAATAGCATTGGAATAAAACATGTAATTGTGGAAAACATTAACCACATGATATGACTTCCATATTAGCCAAGGAATTGATGCCAAGACCATCTTAGTGGTAAAAGTCCCTTTCTGAATCGAGTTCACACCTTGTTCTAGTCCTATATTACTGAACCAGTTTAAATTGCCGTTCGATCCATGTCTATCTCGTGAGATATAAATCTCTACCCAACGCATTAGAGGGGATATAGGTCCCACCCATCTCATATTGAAATCATTCTTTAGTGTGCCACAATATAAACATACATCAATCATAATAACCCGACGAATAAAATGGGTTTCATAAACGTCATCCAATCATAACATAATACATATAAAAGAAATGGTCATAATTTCATAATAAGAAAAGTGAAACCATGTAAATCATAGAGACATTATACTTAATACATACACATATGAAATAATTTCATTTTAGATGGAAAATGTTTTTGATAAAACACTTGAAATGAATTCTTGAGGAAAATTTCCTTCCTTCTTTAAAATAATTTTATTCTCACAAAATGTCATGCATTTTTAAAAGAAAAGGAATTTATACAAAATATTCATGAAATCGTTTTGAGGAAGCTTCATTAAAATCAAGCTTTAAAAATCCGTTCGTGCCGTATAAGTTAAAAAACATTCTTCTCGTACTTTTGCCGGAAAAGTCAAAAAGTACCTCATATGAAAAACAATAAATGATTCCATTAATATACATTACTAAAAACTCACCGAAGGATAGAATTGGATTTAAAAAATTGTAGGTGGACGGAAACAATATAACATATTGAGGGAACATGGATACGGATGATAATATACACCCCAATAAATACCAATGTATAAACAATCTCGGATAAAAATGAGATTGTGATATTTTCCTTTACCTTATGTCTGATATGCTTCATATGTGACCAAACCTCCTGTATAATGATTTAAATAATGTCATTGACTTATTACAGAATCATATTCATTGTTATGATATCATATATGGTTCACTTATTACTTTGTATTACCCATTCTTTGGTAAATTCCATGTTAAAGAGCGTTTTGAGTGAAATCATTTCATTTATCGTTCGTGTTTTGACTTTTAATTATTCATATGATTAATAAGACCATGATTACTTAATTAAATAATATAAAACATGGATTATATATAATATATATTCAGAATATACATATATATAATAGACTGATAAATGGAACGAAATACACCGTTCATGGAGACGGTAGGCCGTACGTACGCATGAACGCTGTTTTCGTTTCCTTATTGAGTTGAATGGAATTAAGTAGATGACATACATATATATATATATATAAATAAATCCAGTAGCTTTATAATGTCATATATTTCATTATTATTTCTTATATATACTTTATAATCATTCTTAAATGGTTAACATGGAGAATGAATCTCATTGCGTCGTGGAGACGGTAGTCAGTACGTACGCATGAGCGATGATATCATTCCCATAATTATTGAATTGAATTGGATAGGATGATACAATATATAATAATAAGTATGATATTATAATTACTATTTATAGTTATTCTTTACACCATTATACCCATCCAAGTAAGGTGGTGTTGGAAAAACAGTTTACACCACGGCGTGGAGACGGTATTCCGTACGTACGCACACGTGGTGATTTCGTTTTCCGTAGGATGGAAATATGATGAAAAAGGGGGTTTTCATAATTATAATATCATATCTGTATATGAGTGATACTGATGTTATTACTTCATAATGGAACAACTAAATAAGAAGAAGTAGAAGAATAAATAAAGTTGAATGAATCGGTAACGGACATTACCACTTCTTTAAAGCACCTCTTTGAGACCTCCTCTAAGGGCACTAAAATTGGTTTTGAAGAAGACCAGGACCTCTAGGATGTTTCTAGGGAAGTGTAGAATAGAATTTTTCAGGGGTTGGACTAGCTTGAAGGCTCAATGTGGTGTGAGGAAGAGAGGGAGGAGGTGCCATTTTATAAGGGAGGAGAGGGGAACCTTTGGAAAACTAAAAATATTATTCTATTATGAAGTCATATTCGGTTTTAAATACCTCCAAATTGATTTTTTTTCGAAGCTAAGGTGGGGATGGGTCGAAATCCCCTCATCCAACAGAATTTAGACAAGTTTTGGTTCCTATGTTAACCTTATCATTTATATTTAACTTTAAGTTAAATAATTTTACTTTTACGGTGTCTTTTTGTGTTCATACACTATAAGGTTAATAAACATACTATAACATTCCAAACGAACCCCAAGTTGTTTACTATTAATATATATAACCTTATCTAAAGCATTTGGCTGAACCTTAGATTTTTAGGAATAAAATAACAATTAATAATGTAATAATTGTTTTAAAAACTATCTTATGTCAATTTTGACACTATTTAGTAATTGATTTTTGTGAAACTCATAACAGAATTATTAGTTCCAAAAAAGATTATTGAAATAATAATAACATGTCATATAAACCTAGAAAATTAGAGTAATTAATAAAAAGTCTCAAATTACATTTATTTGGGTATTTATAACATCAATTATTTCAATATTACATTAATAAAATAATTACTTCATCATCATTGTGTCATAAATAAATTACATTATTTAAAGTCTAAAAATTCAAAATTAAATATCATTATGTATGAAATATTTTTATCTTTCTAATGAATATTTATAGTCTAATTTATCTTATGTATAACCCTATATTAAAAATGATTTACTTATTAAACGTTGATTTGAACTATTTTAACCCTTCTTTAAATAAATTAATAATAAATGTCCTAATCTAATCAAAGTGGGCCTAAATGGTCATATATTATTCCTAAGGTTGTTTTTGGTCGAATTACACTTATCTAATAGAATTAGGACATGTGTTAGAGTAATAATAAAATCATTTTTACCCTTAATTACCCTATTTACTTTTAACCGTGGTAAAAAAAGTAAAAAATTACTATTCATCAAAATTATTTTCTTCTCCTTGAACCAAATATTACTTAATAACATCAACCGTGTCTCTCTGATTTTTGAAATTCCACTCACAGAAGTGGTAAAATTATATTTTATGAAAAAATCATGTTTTTTAACTACCACTTAGTGGTTTCACTATTCATCAAAAAATGAAAGTTTCCAGAAAAATAACAAAAATTAGGCCTAAGCTGTATTTGATATTATGAACTCAAAAATGATGTCTATTTGACCAAATTCAAAATATATCAGTTGAATTAATTAATTTAAATAAATAATTACCGTCGTTAAAACAAATAGCGTGTTCTTAAGAGATAATAACTATCAAAAGATTGACACTTGTTTATGGCTGGTTTAAATGTGAAATTACATCTAATGACCAATATTGTATTAAATTATACAAATATATTATAAATATAATTTAAAACAACTCAAATTAATAATTTATCACTATTAATTATTTTGATTAAAAAGGTTGTTTTAAATTAAAATTTAGTAATTTTCACTATTCATCAGAAAATGAAAGTTGTCTGAAAAGTACCAAAATTTCACCCTAAGCTAATTTCAATATTAAGAATCCAAAAATGAGTTCCATTTTAAAAGATAAAATTTATAAAATTTCAACAAGTGGGTATTATTATTCATAACGGCTAGTTCATAATAATATTATAATAATATCTCTTTTAGTGAAACTCGGTATTGCGTACTACACACGCTATCGAGGAAGGTCACGATTGCGTGTCATGCAAGGCAAGTCAAGGATGTGTGTTGTTAAAGCTCCTTTTGGTGTAGCGTAAAACAAAAGACATTAATGAAAATAAAAAAGAATATTTTTCATAAAATCTCGGAGTGTTACATTCTACCCCCCTTAAAATGAATTTCGCCCTCGAAATTCATCGGGGTTATAAATGGTTTTCGACTTGAAAGTTTCTTTAATAGAAACCCACATCATAAAAAGGAATACCAAAACTTGGCTATAAAAAATAATGTATGAAACATAACAGTTACCCAAATTAACTCATCACTCTGTTTCCATGTAGGAGAACAGCGGTGAAAATATGGATATGGAAGAAAAATCTAACCATCAAGTTATGATGGAGAGTGGTAGAGAACATGGAAATGAAAAAGCCAACAATCACAAAGACATAAATTTTTGAAGATCTAAGGTACCATCTGATTCATCGAAAATAAGAGCACTAGGACAACATTTTTGATTTTCATGATCATTTCCCTAAATTTGATGAAATTGGAATTAGAAGAAATACTTTTGTGATTTTGGTAGAGTCTCACAGTTGTTCATTCTTTGAACAATTTCCACTTCATCTCTTAATGAAATGAAGTTGAATTTGTCATTCGTGATGTGTTAGCAGATCATGTGATTGACTGATGGGTCATTCCATCTGTCTCAATCAAATGGTTAGAAATGTTATAAAAAAATACATAAGTCCATCTATAGTGAGATTAATCATAAATGGTCCCTAAAATGGACATATACTTCATATATCATACTAAATAATATAATTAAACTAGATTCTACTAAACAGGGAATTCCTGTAGGCCAGTGGTAGGTGATAAAGGCCAGTCGCACTTTGGTTGTGGGTTCGATTCCCACAGCCTTGTCCGACGCGATGGGCTGTCGCCCATCTTGCAGGTTGTCCGTTTTCTAAAACTAAATTACTATAACATCCCATAAATAATATCGAAAAATCTTCAATCCTTAAAGAATATTAACTTATGTCCAAAATAATCCATTCCAATCTTTAGGGTTATCCAAAATACTGTTGTCCAATCTCATATTATAGTGAAAACGATTACAAAAGAGTTCATACAACTAGCATGTTAATATCATCGTTGATTCCCATATATCATGTGATAAGTCTTGTTGGTCACATTACAAACAATCGAAGGCCTTAATCATGTATTATCTTGAAAAAATGAATACCCATTGAATCTCAGTGTAAACATGAGTGCTGTCAAAAGTTAACTCTTTTCACATACCAAAACCTGAAACCATGATATTACTATTTCCGTATATCAGTCATGAGCTCATGAATACTGTCAAACATTTCATTTTATCGTTTTCCCTTCATTATGCGCATATCATATTTTTTTCCAAAAATATCTCAATCACTTTCCATGGTTACCAGTACCATAAGATTATTGAAAATCACAATATACCAATAAATTATTATTCCAATATTCCACGATACTATATACATAATCATTTTGGAATCCCATTACATAAACAATTAATCATTCCACCACATCATTTTCATATTCAACATCGCCAATAGTGATCGCATGTGACTTCCCTTTGTCCTTTTACTTAAGTGGTTTCTCATGTCGATCGTCACTAACCCTTGGATTAGGGCATTTATTAGCATAATACCCCATTTCCTTTCACTTGAAGCACTGAAGTGTTTGTGGTGAGTTCTCTGCAGTCTTTTCTTTTATCACATCATTAGAAACCCTTTTCCATTACTTCGACACTCAGCTTCTTGATGACCTTCTTTTCCACACATAAAACATTTTCTAGTCCCTTTAAGATAATCTCCACCATGCTTCTTTCCACACATTGAGCATAAGGAAACATTCATCTTTTTTCACCATTATTCTAAGATTTCTCCTTGAACTCTATCTTTTGTTTCTTGTCAAAACTATGAGATGGGCAAGTAACACCAAATTCCATTTCTACCTTTATAGAACAACGCACAATTTCTTCATAGCTACTGAAGTCTCTTATAGCTAATGCCCTTCGAAGATTTGGTTTTAAGCCACTGAAAAATCGATCAATATTACTCTCATGTTGGATAATAATACCGGAAGCATACCTTGCAAGTCTTGTAAAATTTTCTTCATAGGTACCAACAGATTCATCATCCTTTTGCTTTAGTTCAAGAAACTCCTTCTCCATATTTGTTCAGAGAATACGAGGGAAGTACTTATTGAAAATTGAGTTCTTGAACTCATCCCATTCCATGGAATCAATTTCACATCTTTGCGTCGTATTCTTGATAAGATTCCACCATTGATCTGCTTCACCTTCCAAACGATATACTACTAAGATTAATTTATCATGTTCCGAACATTGAAGAACTGAAAATATCTTTTCAGTGGTACTGATCTATTGTTTAGCAAAAAGTGGATCCGAAGACCCACTGAATGAAGGTGGACGTTGCCTCATGAATAACTAAATAGAATATTGTTCCTCTCTCTACTCATTTGGATGTCCAGAATGATTCATAGCCAGTGTAAGTATATCAATAAGTTTTTTCATTCCATATCCCATAACATTTGTTTGTTCAGGAGGAAAATCATTGCATTGTCCATTGCATTGATCAACACGGTTTCTTCGTGTTCCTGCCATCGTCTAAAACACAAAAAGAATAGTGTGAGAGGAAAAAATCATGATAGGGAAATCAAAATAATAAAGGGGGGGGGGGGTACCTTCAATATCTAACATCTTAGGTTTAATTCTAAGATAGTTACCATAATTCTAGGATTATAACCTATACTTATACTTACCCTTAGGGACATCCCTAGACATACCTTATAAATATCAATAGGGACCTTACTAAAGTTTTTGCATCCTAGTTTCCAAAGGTTGACTAAAAATTTCCTCTGATACCAACTGTAGAGACCCGAAGCTTGATGTACAAGGACATTACATTACTTTTGCGATATAATTAATACATAACAAAAATAGACACACAAGGACCGTAATATTTTAGTGTATTTGGAAACTCAGAATAAAATCTTCTAATCGTGGTGAAAGATCTTCAACATCTCCCATAAAGATCATCCCCTTTTTTTCTTACCTAAAACCGTTATTTATATCCTTGGGAAAAGAAAACATAACAATGGTGATCTCAAATGCTCAATAAGGGTAATCATGGATAAAATAAAACATACTATACACATTTAACTTAAAAACATGAACATAATGTTTAAACATCAAAAGCTTGAGCAATGACATAAAACATGGATGTACGTAAGGCATAGATCATAAAGAAACATTAAAAATGGTAAAATAACATGGGAATAAAACATGTAACAGTGGAAACCTTTAAGAACATGATATTATTTCCATATTATCCATGGCATTGCTGCTAAGACCATCTTAGTGGACAAAGTCCCTTTCTGAATCGAGTTCACTCCTCGTTCCAGTCCTGTATTACTGAACCGGTTTAACTTGCCATTCCAGCCATGTCTATCTGATGAGATATAAATCTTTACCCAATTCATTGGAAGGAGATATAGGTCCCACCCATCTCATATTGAAATCATTATTTTGTGTTCCACAATATAAACATACAGCATTCATAATAACCCAACGAATAAAATGGGTTTCATAAACATCATCCCATCATAACATAATCCATATAAAAGAAATGGACATCATTTCATAGTAAGAAAAGTGAAACCATGTAAATCATAGAGACATTATACTTAAAACATACACAAATGAAATAATTTCATTTTAGATGGAAAATGGTTTTGATAAAACAATTGAAATGAATTCTTGAGGAAAATATCCTTTCTTTTTTAAAATAATTTTCTTTTCCAAAAATGTCATGAATTTTTAAAAGAAAAGGATTTTCTTGAAAATATTCATGAAATTTTATTGAGGAAGCTTCATGAAAATCAGGGTTTAAAAATCTGTTCGTGTCGTATAAGTTAAAAACCCATTCTTCTCGTACTTATGCCGGAAAAGTCAAAAAGTACCTCGTACGAAAAACGACAAAAGATTCCTTTCATATAATTTACTAAAAACTCACCGAAGTGTAAAATTGGATTTAAAAAATTGTAGGTGGATGGAATCAATATTACATATTTAGGGAACATGGATATGGATGATAAAATACACCCCAGTAAATAACAAGGTATAAACAATCTCGGATAAAAATGAGATTGTGATATTTTCACTTACCTTATGTCTGATATGCTTTGTATGTATCTGAACCTCCTTTATAATGAATTAAATAATTTCATTGAATTATTAAAGAATCATATTCATTATTATGATATCATATATGGTTCACTTATGACTTTATATTACCCGTTCATTTGTAAATTCAATGTTAAAGAGCGTTTTGGGTAAATTCGTTTCATTTGTCGTTCGTGTTTTGACTTTTAATTATTCATATGATTAATTAGATCATGATTACTTAATTCCAGAATATAAAACATGATTTATATATAATATATATTCATAATATACATATATATAATAGATTTATAAATGGAAAGAAATACACCGTTCATGGAGATGGTAGGTCGTACGTACGCATGAACGCTGTTTTAGTTTCCTTATTGAGTTGAATGGAATTAAGTAGATGAAATAAACATATATATATATATACATAAATCCATTAGCTTTATAATGTCATATATTTCATTATTATTGCTTATATATACGTTATAATCATTCTTAAATGGTTAACATGGAGAATGAATCTCATCGCATCGTGGAGACGGTAGTCCGTACGTACGCACGAGCGATGATATCGTTCCCATAATTATTGAATTGAATTGGATAGGATGATAAAATATATCATAATCAGTATGATGTTATAATAACTATGTATAGTTATTCGTTAAACCATTATACCCATCCAAGTAAGGTGGTTTTGGAAAAACAGATTACACCACGGCGTGGTGATGGTATTTCGTACGTATGCACGCACGGTGATTTTGTTTTCCGTAGGATGGATAGATATTGAAATAGGGTTGTTTCATACTTATAATAACATATCATTATATGAGTGAAACTTATGTTATTACATCATAATGAAACAACTAAATAAGAAGAAGTAGAAGAAGAAATAATGTTGAAATAATCGGTAACGGACAATACCTCTTCTTTGAAGCGCCTCTTTGATACATCCTCCTTGGGAACTAAAATTGGATTATGAAGAAGACCAGGACCTCGAGAATGTTTTTAGGGAAGTTTATAAAATAATTTGGTAGGGGTTGGCCGAGCATGAAGGCTCAATGTTGTGTGAGGAAGAGAGGGAGGAGGTGCCTTTTAATAAGGGAGGAGAGGGGAACCTTTGGAAAACTAAAAATATTATTTTATTATAAAGTCATATTTGGTTTTAAATAGCTCTAAATTGATTTATTTCGAAGAAAATGTGGGAATGGGTCGAAATACTCTCATCTAATAGAATTTATACAAGTTTAGGTTCCGATTTTAACCTTATCATTTATATTTAACTTTAAGTTAGATAATTTTACTTTTATCGTGTCTTTTTGTGTTCTTACACTATATGGTTAATAAACATACTATAACAAGCCCAAAGAACACCAAGATGTTCATTATTAATATATATAACCTTATCCATGTCATTTGGCCGATCCTTAGATTTTTAGGAATAAAATTACAATTAATAATATAATATATGTTTTAAAAACTATTTTATGTCAATTTTGACACTATTTAGTAATTGATTTTTGTGAAAATCAAAACATAATGATTAGTTAAAACAAAGATAACTAAATCAATAAGATCATGTCATATTAACCTATAAAATTATTGGAATTCATAAAAAGTCTCAAATTACATTTATTTGGGTATTTATAACATCAATTATGTCAATATTTCATTAATAAAATAATTACTGCATCATCATTGTGTCATAAATAAATTAAATTATTTAATGTATAAAAATTACAAATTAAATATCATTATGTAAGAAATCTTTTTAACTTTCTAATTAATATTTATAGTAGAATGTATCTTTTGTATAACGCTATATTAAAAATGCTTTACTTATTAAACATTTATTTTAACTATTTTAACCCTTCTTTAAATAAATTAATAATAAATGTCCTAATCTAATCCATGTGGGCCTAAATGGTCATATTTTATTTCTACGGTGGTTTTTGGTCTAATAACACTTATCCAATAGAATTAGGACATGTGTTAGGGTAATAATAATATCCTTTTTACCCTTAATTACCCTATTTACTTTTAACCGTGGTAAAAAAATGTAAAAGGTTACTATTCATAAAAAATTATTTTTCTCTATGTGAAACACATTTTACTTACTGACATGAACCGTGTCTCTCCGTTTTTTGAAATTCCACTCACAGAAGCGGTAAAATTAAGTTTTAAGAATTTTTTTTAAATACCACTTAGTGGTTTCACTATTTATCAAAAAATGAATGTTTCCAAAAAAATACCAAAAATTAGCCCTAAGCTATATTTGATATTATGAACTCAAAAATGATGTCTATTTTACCAAATTAAAAAAATATTAGTTGCATTAATTAATTTTAAAAAATAAATGTTGTCGTCAAAACAAATAGTGTGTTCTTAAGAGATAATAACTATCAAAAGATTGACACTTGTTTTTGTCTGGTTTAAATGTGAAATTATATCCAATGACCAACATTGTATTAAATTGTAAAAATATATTCTAAATATACATTAAAACCACTCATATTAACAATTTATCACTATTAATTATTTCGATTAAAAAGGTTGTTTTAAATTAAAATTTAGTAATTTTCACTATTCATTAGAAAATGAAAGTTATCCGAAAAGTACCAAAATTTCACCCTAAGCTAATTTCCATATTCCGAATCCAAAAATGAAGTACATTTTAAAAGATAAAATTTATAAAATTTGAAAAAGTGGGTATTACTATTCATAACGGATAGTTCATAATAATATTATAATAATATCTCTTTTAGTGAAACTCGTTATTGCGTACTACACACGCTATCGAGAAAGGTCGTGATTGCGTGTAATGCAAGGCATGTCAAGGATGCATGTTCTGCAATCTCCTTTTGGTGTAGCTTACAACAGAATACATTAATGTAATTAAAAAAGAATATTTTTCATAAAATCTCAGGGTGTTACAGTTATTATATTAACCTTATCTTTTAGTTTTAACTCTGATTTAATTAGTTTGACATTTACCATGTCACTTTGTATTTTTATATTATATAGTTAATAAACATACCATATACATCCAAGAGACCCCCCAAGTGGTCCATTAATGATACAACTATCATGATATAAATCTCTTGGCCGAACCATAGATTTTTAGAAATTTAATATCAATTAATAATACAATATTTGTTTTAAAAACTCTTTTATGTCAATTTTGACACTATTCAATAATTGATTATTTTGAAACTCATAACAGAATGATTACTTCGAAAAAAGTCAATAAAATCAATCCAAATATGTCATATTAACCTAGAAAATTATTGTAATTCAATAAAAGTCTCCAATTATATTTATTTTACTATTTATAATATCAGTTATTTTAATTTTTCACTATTATTGTAATTACGTCATCATCATTGTGTCATAATTAAAATAAATTATTTATTGTCTAAAAAATATAAATAAAATATATTTATGTAGAAAATATTTTTATTTTTCTAATGAATATTTACAATCGAATTTATCTTATGTATAACCCTATATTAAAAATGTTTTAGTAAATAAACATTGATTTTTACTCTTTTAACTCTTACTTGAATAAAGTAATAATAAATGTTCTAATCTAATCCAAGTGGACCTAAATGACAATTTTTTATTCTTAAGGTTGTTTTTGGCCGAGATACACTTGTCCAATAGAATTATGACATGTGTTATGGTAATATTAATATCATTTTACCTTTAATTATCCTATTTACTTTTAACCGTGGTAAATAAAAGTAAAATGTTACTATTCACCAAAAACTATTTTCATCTTAATGAACCACATTTTAGTCCATGATATTAACCGTGTCTCTCATATTTTTGAAATTCCACTCATTGATGCGGTAAAATTATGTTTTATGAAAAATTCAGTTTTTTAACTACCACTTAGTCGTTTCACTATTCATCAAAAAATGAAGTTTTTCAGAAAAATAACAAAAATTCACCCTAGGCTAATTTCGATATTATGAATCTAAAAATGAAGTCCATTTTGAAAAATTAAATTTATAAATTTCAAAAAGTGGGTATTACTATTCATAACGGCTAGTTTGATTGGTTGTGGTGTGTTAGATCTCAATGTTGCGTACAACACACACTATTGCATTATTCAAAGAGAAAATGTACCGTAGAAGAATGGGGTGTTACATTCTACTCTCCATCAAATAATTTCATCCTCGAAATTTCTAGAATACTACCGCATGAAAAGACTCGGGTGGTTCTTCATCATAAGTTCCTCGAGTTCCCACGTTGCCTATTCTATCTTATGGTTTCTCCACAAGACATTTACCAGACGAGTCGTATGATTTCTCAGTACTTGTTCTCTTGTATCAAGAATATTGACGGGATATTCGTAATAAGAAAGATCGGGTTCCAGTTCTAATTCCTCATAGGGGAGTACATGCGTTGGGTCCGGCATGTATTTCATCAACAGAGATACGTGGAACACATTGTGAACTTTGAAGAGACTTGGCAGCATTGTCAATCGGTAAGCTACAACCCCAATTAGTTCTAGAATTTCGAAAGGTCCGATGTACCTGGGACTCAATTTACCTTTCTTACCAAAACGTATGACTCCCTTCCATTGAGATACCTTCAAGAAAACATGATCATCGACTTGAATTTCCAAATCCTTCCTTCGATTATCAGTTTAGCTCTTTTTCATACTTTGAGCTACTTTGATATGGTTTTGGATTACCTTCACCTTTTCCATTGTTTCCTCCACCAGTTATGGGCCTACAAGTTTTATTTCACCAAAGTCATCCCAACAGGTTGGTGTGCGACATCTCTTTCTTTATCATGCATCTTATGGTCCCATCTGAATACTTGAATGGAAGCTATTGTTATAGGAAAATTCTAACAGAGGTAAATATTGATCCCACATACCCTAAAAGTCAAGTGAGCAAGATCTCAACACGTCTTATAATGTTTGATTAGTTCGTTCTGATTGTCCATCTGTTTGAGGGAGGTAGGCAGTTCTCAAATAAAGTTCAGTATCTAGGGATTTCTAAATACTTTTCCAGAATCTTGAAGTAAAACGGGGATCACGATCAGAAACAATCGATAGGGGTACTCCATGAA
The DNA here is from genome assembly GCA_963277665.1 of Viscum album. Taxonomy (NCBI): domain Eukaryota; kingdom Viridiplantae; phylum Streptophyta; class Magnoliopsida; order Santalales; family Viscaceae; genus Viscum; species Viscum album. The sequence goes on along the minus strand of OY728121.1, from coordinate 193,398,975 downwards.
GTCTCACAACATCATTAATATATAGTCTTGCTAGACGTTCCAGTGGTAGATCATCTCTTATAGCAAGAAAATTTGCTGACTTGTTATGACGATCAACAATAACCCATATTGCATCGTTCCTTCTAGGAGTCTTTGGTAGTCCCATGACAAAGTCCACTGTAATATTTTGCCATTTCCACTCAGGTATTGGAAGAGGATGCAATACTCCACCAGGATATTGCCTTCCAACTTTCACTTGTTGAAAACCCATACTTTTCACACAATATCGGCAATCTCCCTCTTCATGTTGTCCCACAAAAAATGTTCCTTCAAATATCTATACATTTTGGTGCTCCCAGGGTGTATAGAGAAATTGGAACTATGAGAAACATCCAGCAATTCCATTTTTAGATCAGGTATATCGGGAACACAAAGCCTCTTCCCGAATTTCAAAATTCCATCTTCATACACAAAGTCTCTCAATCTCCCATCATTCACAACTTTAATCTTCTTTTGAAATTCTTCATCATCGTTCTGAGAACTCTTAATCCTTTATATTAATGATGGTTTGGAAACCATTTGAAAAAGAATTGATGTTTCACCTTCCCTGGTTATTCCAATGTCCATCTTCACTAGATCCATTAAAATTGGATCCCTTTCAATACTCATATTGTTCAAAACTCCATGGTATTTTATGCTCAAAGCATCTGCCACCTTGTTTGACTTCCCCGGGTGGTAGTGTATCGTACAATCATAATCCTTGAGTAATTCAATCCATCTCCTTTTCCTCATGTTGGGTTCTTCTTGTGAGAAAATATACTTCAAACTATTTTGATCGGTATAAATCTCTCATTTTTCACCATAGAGATAGTGCCTCCAAATATTCAAAGAAAAGATCACAGCTGCTAACTCGATATCAAGAGTAGGATAGTTTTTTTCATGAATTTTCAACTTTCGTGATGCATAGGCAATAACCCTATCATTATGCATAATAACACAACCGAGTCCTTTCTTCGATGCATCACTATAAATAATGAACCCATCATTCCCCAATGGTAGATTCAATATAAGAGCATTGACTAATATTCTCTTCAGTTCTTTGAAACATTTTTCACACTCTTATGTCTAAACAAATTTAACCCCTTTAAGTGTGAGCTTCGTTAATGGGTTAGCGAATCGGGAAAAATTCTGGACGAAACTTCGATAATAACCTTCCAAACCAATAAAACTCTGTACCTTAGTTATACTCGTAGGTTCTGGCCATTCTTGGATTGCCTTGGTCTTATAAGGATCAATAGAGATTCCATATTTAGAAACAATATGGCCAAGAAAAGAAATCTCCTGAAGCCAGAATTCACACTTGCTAAACTTCCCATATAATTCATGTCTTCTCAGAGTCTTCAGGATAATGCGCAAGTGATTTTCAAGATCTTGATAGCTTTTGGAGTATACCAAGATATCATCAATAAATACCACCACAAATTCATCGAGATATTACTTGAAAACTCTATTAATCAGATCCATGAATACAGAGGGTGCATTAGTCAATCCAAAAGGCATAACTGTAAACTCGTAATGCCCGTACCTAGTTCGAAATGATGTCTTCAGAATGTCTTCCTTCTTCACACAAAACTGATGGTATCCAGATCGAAGATCAATCTTTGAAAAGTATTGAGCAGCATGATGATGGTCAAATAAATCATCAATGCGAGGTAGGTGATTCTTAATCTTTATTGTTATAGCATTGATTTCCCTGTAGTGGATACATAACCTCACAGATCCATATTTATTTTTAACAAAAAGAAAAGGGGCTCCCCATGGAGAAACACTAGGGAGAATAAATCCCTTATTACTCAATTCCTCTAGTTGTTTATTTTTTTCGACTAATTCCACAGTGGATATTCTATAAGGGGTCTTCGATATAGGCCTTGATCCATGAATTAAGTCAATGGGAAACTCAACTTCTCGTTCTGAAGGATGTCTAGGTAAATCATCCGGAAACACATCTTCATATTCTTTCACAACAGGTACATACACTATTTGAACATTCCTTTCCTCACCCATAGTAATTTCATTATCTTCCTCCCCAATAATTGAATTTAGTTGATATACTGGGGGTGGGTCTAGATACTAATTAGTTGGTGACTATTCTGCTCTAAAGATAAGGTGTTCCTTATCATCATCATCAATAATCGTGACCTCTTTCTTCTTACAATAAATCTTCGCATCACAGTCTGAAAGCTAGTCCATACCGAGGATTATATCAAACTCAATCATAGTAATGACGATGAGATCATCAGATAAAGAACATTTATGTGCTCTAATGCGGGCTGATTTACAAAACTTTGTTGCAAATATACTTCCCTTAGGAGTTTTTACTGACAAATCCCTTGCTAAATCAAATTGGAAATATCTAATTTTCTTAGAAAACTGGGAAGATATGATACTATGGGATGATCCAGAATCAAATAATGCATTTTCTAAACTTGAGGAAACCATTAAATTACACGCCACCACGTCTTTCGGAACTTCTACCTCAGCAGTACTGATAGCATAAGCTTGGCCTTGATCCATTGGCATTTTCAGAGGTAAGTTCCCCTAATTCTTAGGACATTCATTTGAATAATGTCCCATCTCTATGAAATTATAGCACTGAACATCGGTAGCTTCCTTCTTTCCTTTGCAATCACGAGCTTGGTGGCCTTTTTCACCACACTTGTAACAGACTCTCGTTCCATTAAAGCAAGTACCAGGGTGTTTCTTCCCGAATTTACCACATGATGTATATTCATCCTTTACCTTCTTCCCCTTATTTCCAATCCCAAGTTTATCAGTAGATATCTTCTTCTCTTGCTTTGCTTTAATGTCGTAAGACTTAGAGAATTCTTTCTCTGTCTTGATAGCACATGAGATAATGTATTCATACGACGAGAATGATTGTGAGACTAATGCTCAACAGAGAAATGGTTTTAAACCATCAAATAAACGATCAATCTTACTTCTTGGGTTACATATATAATCTCCAGAATACCATGATAACCTTGTAATGTTATCCTCATACTTTGCGACATTCTCATCCTCCTTTTGTCTCAGACTCAGAAATTGTCTTCCCATATCTGCTCGATGGTCATGAGGAAAGTATTTTTCTAAAAATAGATCTTTTAACTCCCTACATTCCATATTTTATACTTCATCATCTTACTTCATGTTTTGAATCAATGACCACCATTAATCTGCATCTCTAGTGAGGCTGTAAATAGACATGATATCTTTTTACCTTTCACTACTCCCCAAAGCCTGAAATATTTTCTAGTGGGAATTTATCCATTGCTCCACTACTAAGGGATTTATACTCCCATTTAACGTTGGTGGTTATTCCCTCATGGATCGATCTAACATTGATCCTCCACTCTACAGATCAAGGTTCTCCATACGGGAAATGTTATTATTCATAACCTTAGCGAGTTGTCCTAGTATGGTGATTAGCAGATCAGAACCAGTTGCATCACCAGCTCCACTATAATTATCTCGAATAGGAGGGAAATCCCTACATGGAGTGCGTTCATTGATACAGATTCCATTTCTTCCACTAGGCGCCATTTCTAATCAATGGCTTAAACTAGATCAGTTTATGAATCAAAATACATAATCCCATACTTATAAAATACTTAACATAAATTGGACTATTTATGGAAATAATCCATAATCATAAAAAAGTTTTCTTTTAGGATGTATATACTCATAAACCCTTCATAATGATTTGTAAAGAAAATGAGAGTTATCCTACGCATATCCCCCTAGAGTGTCGTAAGCAAGAGTGCAGCAAGGCCCGTTGTAGTGCACCAGTTCCCGTTCGAGTCTAGCACAAAGAAGTTTTTTCGGGTTTTACCCCTAGGTACATCTGTGCCAGAGCCGCCTCTACCTGCTCGTATCCAGATAGGGATGTATTGCTCGGAAAACTCACAAAATCTCTACAATACCAAAATTCTAGGAAGTACTTTTATACTAATCCTCAACGTTCATCTTAGGTCGACGTGCTCTAATCAGAGTTTATCTAAATATATGTTTCAAGGTTTGTAATAATATTTCTCTAATACCAACTATAATGCCCTGACCCCAGTTACCCAGAGTCAGTTCATTATTACATAACATTGGCATGATCACAGGAAAGATCAAATCTCGAATGACCGATTAGTTTAGTAGCCTTGAAAACACTAGATATATTCATAAAGTTTTACATTACATCATAAAAATGAAAACTACAACAACATAGTATCCATATTCTACACTATTATCCCCTCATAGTATCCCTGCAGGTCATTCATAATTTACTTCTTCACATCCTGGGAAAAATAAATCATAGAAAAGGGGTGAGCTAAAATTCCCAGTAAGGATAAAAATATAGCGGAAACATTCATAAATAAGAATAATCATTTAAGGCAATGTATAACTGAAACAAAAGCCTTTTAAACTTGAACTTCAACATAGTATGGTAAAAATAAAATTAAATAATTCCATTTACTTATTCCCATTGATATTCTACTAATCGAACAATCACATGCAATATCAATAACCACTTTCATAATGATGGAATGCATAATGCCAGACTATCATAACCACATAGCCAAGGTCGCGTGGCAAGATTACAAATAAGATTTTGTTAAGGCCTTGTGACAAGACACTAGTTTGTCTCAAGAGACCTACCGATGCATCGAGGAGCTATATCGGGCTCCACCCGTCACATATTAAGTCCAACGCATTCCACATATGAACATGTTTAAACATAACATAAACATTCTTATTAAAAGTAGCATACGAAATGTCAATACTTTCTCGATAAACCAAAAATGGTATAGAAATAACACATCCACAGTCAAACATATCACAAAAGCTTCAATATAATATAGAAGCTTTGTATCATAATAAATCAACTTCAAATAAGCGTAAAATCCATCAAAGGATGTTGACATAGATGAAATAAAAAATCTTTTTAGAGAAATATATATTTCTATTTTGAAATCATTTAAGAGTCATATATTTATAAAAGAAAACTTTTTCTTTGAAAATATACTTATAATCTTGTAAGGGAAGCTTCGACAATTTTATAATGGCCGAAAATAGCCGCACCCGCCGTAGAATTTAAAAAAAACATTCTTACCTTAATTCTATCAAAAAGGTTAAAAACATTCCTTAATGTGATTGGAGTTACCACGATAACTAACCATTCATTCTACAATAACAGAAACATAAAGTAATAACATTCCAATAAGTCATGGAGTGCTTCTTCCACATGCATAAAAATTTCACAATTATTTTAGATGATTTTACAATGCACTAGATAATAAATCAATCATTAAATATCCTATAAATTCCATAATAATTAGAAAATTTGAGAAAGTTGAACTACATAAGAATTAAAAAACCAAACATAAATATCATTTGGAAACCACCTTCAAGCTTCATAGATTAAGGTGAATTGATGGGAGAAGTGAAAGGAGAGAGGATATTTTCGAACCCATATGTTCAAATTAATGAAAAATTATATTCATAATATGGTTTCAAATTTAAAATTCAAAAAGTATATTATACCCATTGTGAGTAAAACATTATTGGGAGGCCCCTTCATAGAGTGAACTTTATAATTCATGGAATATAATCCTATATTAACGATGAATAAGAGGGATAATATCTTGTTCATAGATTGAATTTAATCATTTATAATGTTAAAATTGTAACAATCATAATGTCTCCCTAAATTTTATACAATCTAGATCATCTAACTCACTCTTTCTAAATATATGAATTTAATTTCATCTTTAAAATTTTCATTCCAAAATAATTTATTCTTCAAAAATTGTTCCTCAAATTATAATTTGATTAAAGTGCATAATATTTCCATCCAAAAAATTGGTTCAAGACCTCGGTATATTATTGGAAACCAACTTCATGTACACTCCATGGAGTCATTATTTTAAAAATCCCACACAATTCATAATTATATATTGTATTTTGTTATGATTAACTACTTAATTAGATTGAAAAATTACATGTTGTATATGAATAATCAAAACGTTTTTCTTATCTTTGTTTATAATAAGGGTTGGATCTGTATTTCCTTTAACATAGTTATTTTGAAGAAAAAATCCTATATGTTTATCATACCAAGCTCGTGGGGCTTGTTTAATGTCATACAAAGATTTGGTAAGTCTATAAAGATGATCAGGATGTTTTGTATCTTCAAATCCAGGAGGTTATTCAAAAAAAACCTCCTCTTGAACATAACCGTTAAGAAAAGAACATTTCAAATCCATCTGAAAAAGCTTGAAATTAAAGAATGTGGAAAAGGAAAGTATGATACGAATAGATTCATGTCTAGCTACTGGAGCATAGGTTTCATCATAGTCGATTCCCTCTTGCTGATTATAGACTTTAGCAACTAGTCTAGCTTTATTTCTAACAATGACTCCATTTTCATCACATTTATTTATGAAGACCCATTTATCTCCAATAACAGCAGTTTCCTTAGGTCTTTCAACCAAGGTCCAGACATTATTACTTTAGAATTCATTTAGTTAATCTTGAATGGATTTTATCCAATCATCATCACCTAGAGCATCATCTGTGTTTTTTGGTTCTAATTGGGAAAGGAATGATAGAAATATAAACAAAGATAAGAAAATACCGAGGTCTTGAACCATTTTTTTGGATGGAAATATTATGCACTTTAATCAAATTATAATTTGAGGAACAATTTTTGAAGAATAAATTATTTTGGAATGAAAATTTTAAAGATGAAATTAAATTCATATATTTAGAAAGAGTGAGTTAGATGATCTAGATTGTATAACATTTAGGGAGACATTATGATTGTTACAATTTTAACATTATAAATGATTAAATTCAATCTATGAACAAGATATTATCCCTCTTATTCATCGTTAATATAGGATTATATTCCATGAATTATAAAGTTCACTCTCTGAAGGGGCCTCCCAATAATGTTTTACTCACAATGGGTATAATATACTTTTTGAATTTTAAATTTGAAACCATATTATGAATATAATTTTTCATTAATTTGAACATATGGGTTCGAAAATATCCTCTCTCCTTTCACTTCTCCCATCAATTCACCTTAATCTATGAAGCTTGAAGGTGGTTTCCAAATGATATTTATGTTTGGTTTTTTAATTCTTATGTAGTTCAACTTTCTCAAATTTTCTAATTATTATGGAATTTATAGGATATTTAATGATTGATTTATTATCTAGTGCATTGTAAAATCATCTAAAATAATTGTGAAATTTTTATGCATGTGGAAGAAGCATTCCATGACTTATTGGAATGTTATTACTTTATGTTTCTGTTATTGTAGAATGAATGGTTAGTTTCCATGTGGAAGAAGCATTCCATGACTTACCTCATTTCTGGAGCAATAGTGCATGTGTACAAGGATCATTCTATGTACATAATATTTGACGATTGTACAACCATGACAGAAGTACATCATGGAAACAATTCATGGAAAAATGTCATGATACAAGAAATCATTGACATAGTTTTAACATTTGAGAAGACATGGAAACTTCTATATGATTCATATGTCCCGGAAATTTTAAATAACAATGTTTCTACTAATCATTTCAATATGAATAGATTTCACGTTTCATTCAAATCATAAGGGTTATCTTGTCGAAGGTAGGAATGTGTGTAGGGAAAGGGTACTATAATGATGGAATGTATCAATTTTATATTAATAATATCATTGAATCATAATCTTACATGATTGAAACTTCAAATTTATACCATGAGAATTTAGCACATGTAAATTATTATTCATTAAAATTTATGAAAAAGGTAAACCTCATTATCATTGAAAATGATTTTGATAATTTTGAAACATATGTAAAATCTAAAAAGTTCAAGATGCTATATCATTAGGTTTAATAGAATAAATATATATTAGATTTATCAAATTCTTATGTTTTTTAATTAAATTTATTTTTAGCACATAGAGTAATAAGATATTTTATTTCATTTATTGATGACCTAAATAGATATTTACTTGTTTCTATTCTTGAGACAAAGGACGAAGCCTTTAATGTGTTCAACATCTATAAAAGAGAAGTTGAAAACCAATTAAACAAAAAAATAAAATTCTAAACATATATAGAGGTGGTGAATACATTATTATTGATTTTGTCGAATTATATAATGAAAGTGGAATAAATCACCAATGAAATGATCCTTGAACACCACAAAAAATTACATAGATGAATGAAAAAATCTATCTTTTCTAGAAATTGTAAATTTAATGATTAATAAAGATCTATAACTATTAAATTTGTGGGGAGAATCTTAATTGACTACATGTCATATTCATAATTGAAATTAATCTATGAAAACTAACTTATCAACTTTTTAAATTTAGATTTTCTAAATACCTAATAGTTCATATTTTAAAGTGTTGTGGTTTTAATCTTTTTATAGAGTTACTTAGGCTAAATGAACTAAAAAATTTCCAATAGTAATTAATGTTTTTTTGGATGTGAAGAAATTAGAAAATCATATAGTATTCTGGATATGGGAACTAATTTAATTATTTAATGAAAGGCTGTAGTTTTTTTTGAAAATAATTTTTATAAAGATTGTGTGGAAGATGTTATTCCTCATAACCCAATATCTATTAATCCATCTAGATCAAATAAAATAGTACATGATAATTATGATTCTCATGTGGAACAAAAATAGAGAACAATAATTAAGTAGAGGAATCATCTACATCCATATTATATTTCTCTAGATTCCACAATTTCCCTTGTAGAAGGAGATAATAACAACCATCTTACAAATAAGTATCTTATGGTATTGACAATAAAAGATGACCCAATTACATATAAAGAAGATATGAGTTATATAGATGTAGCTTTCTGTAAAGAAGAAATTAATGATGAAATGGATTTGATTATAGGTAATAATACTTGGATCATTATGTATTTACCAATATGTTTAAAACCTATAGGAATTAAATTGGTTTTTAGAAATAAATATGAATCCAACGGTAACATTCATGATTTTATAGTCAGATTGGTGGTAAAAGAGTTCATACAAAAAGGAGGGATTGATTAATTTGATACATCTACACCTATAAAATGAATAACATATAAAAGAATATAATTTACTTTAGAATCAATTAATCATTTTTATTTTAAAAAAAATTGATATTAAATATATGTTTTAAAATTGAAATTTATTTTTTGTGATTTAGATCTAACAACTATAAGGTGTTATATTTCTTGGTAATGAAAACAAAGTACAGAAACAACTTAAATCGTTTTATGGACTTAAATAACCTTGAAAACTATGCCAAGTGAAATTAAATTATATTATTTTTCCTATTGGATTTTCTCATAATAAAGTGGATAAATGTGTCTATTAACTGTTTAAAAATGAATATCGTGTTATGGCATGTTTATAAGTGTATGAAATTTTAATATTTGAACCAATATGATTGATTTAGTTGATAAAAATAATTACTTATATTTTATTTTTAAATTGAAGGACATTGGAATAGTTGATAAAATTCTTGGTATTAGATATTAAAAACATAGTGGGGTTTATTCAATAATTTAGACTAATTAAAAATAAGAAATGTTAAATAGTTATTATTATCATGGTTTCAAAGTTCAAAAACATCATTTGATTCTAATGTTAAACATTTTATAAACATGGGTAGATTTGTAGTGCAACATTAGTATGATAGTGTAATTGGTTCTTTAATGTATTTGATGTATTGCACTAGATCAGATATTGAATTTTATATATTAAATATTATTAGAAATACTAGTAATCCATGTGTGGATCATTGGTTATATGTTATTAATGTTTTTGGATACTTATGAATGAATAAAGAAATAATTTTATAATAAAATGATTATCCAACTGAATTATATGGATACTTAGATGCAAACTAGTTTCCAATATTGGTGATATCCAATCCCCTTAAATATGGTTTTTAAGGTTGGATTTTGTGTTGTTTCTTGGGTATGCAATATACAAACATGTATTTAACATTCAAAAATGGATTCGTTGTTTATTGTCATAGATACATGTGGAATGGAATGAGAATGGATTAGGAATATTTTATTGGTTATTAGATTGTGTCGTAGTTTGATGCCTCATATCTCTATCAGTTGACATTGTGATGAAAAATTATTAAGGGAATATAGTTTCATGTACAATGGAATGTCTAGAAATATAAGTTTTATATACTATTATTTGATATAATTGATACATGATGTTACCATAACAATTGTTTTTTTAGATCATTTACAATCCTTACAGTTTCATTTACAAAATCTCTGATGGGAGAGATTATTCATGCAAAAAATACTGATATGGGGTTAAAAAACAATGAATAAGTTATTTCTCTAATGGAAACCAAAGAACAATTTAGGTTGATCCAACTCTAATTGATTAATGGGTGAAAATATGTTACAAAGATGATTGTGGATAGTGACAATAATATCCCCATTTTATGTTGTCAATATCATCCATTATGATTAGAGATTGATTTATAAATCCTTACCAAAATTTTATGAAGCAATGAGTTTTGTTCTCTAATAATGGAAGTGGGTTTTATTATTCTGAAAATGTGAACATATAAGTGATTCCTCTTTCTACATGAGTTAATGGGATATATTATAGAGTGATCATGAAAAGGATATAACCACATGTCCATAAAAGTGAAATAAAATGATATTTTGGATGAAAGATTCATTGTATGTATGATGTCTCTAATTTATCAATATGTATAAAATGTTTAATTTATCGATAACATATAAATCTGATAAACATAGAGATAAGATAATAATTAAATAAATATATCTAATTATACCTTTATTATGTATAATTACACTCTTCTGATCTGGATAATTAATATTTAGGAAAAAATGTTGGGAATTGTTATGTTTTTATTCAACATATTTTATTCTTATTATTTTGTTCAATTTACTTATTAATTTAAATATAGTAGTTTTTCAAAATTGAATGGTTGTGTCCATCCCCAAGGGTTGTGTGATTCCGGTTGAACAAATGTGTTCTTCGACTATAATGGTGAGATAAAACTAGTGTGTGCATCACCTAGAGTTGTATAGTTTCAGTCCAAAACTATTTTTTTTGTCCTAACCAATCCCATTCACACCGATTTCAATTTATAAATAAGGGATTATGAGATTTCATATGGTTAAATTAATTTTTAAATCCATGAAATTATCAAGATTTTTCCCTACATCCGTGTAGTGGGGAAATCAAGAATTATTGTACGATATTCCCTAAACCAGGGAAAATTCCTTGATGGATACTTCCACCATGTACCCTACACCATCATCACATGGGAGGATCAATCCCTTTTGTATAGTGAATTAAATTCAGTCATCAATGTTCCATCGGTCTTCTCATTCTGAATACTTGTTTTCTAACAATATGTACTCTCGATCGCCACCTAACCAAGACGCTGCTAACTCTCTAGGCTGTGAAAGTAACCCCCAATGAAGACAGTGACCATCTACATTTTCAACAGCCCCTAGCCGTCCCTCTTATCTACCACTAAACCACTCATTGTCGACTCATTTTTGCCAAAACCACCAGCTTTCGATGGACTTACTACACCAGGAGACCACCACAACTCAATCGTGAAACTCAGTCACTGCATCCATTTGCATGTTTACACCCAGCCAACCACATCAATGTTTAGTCAATAAGGATTTCATTATAACATTTACATTTTTGTTTTTAAAATCACAAACAACATATAGTTAAAAAATCTATATTTTACTTCTATAAGGAAAATTTTCTTTCTTTAGTAAATTTACCCTAACCATGATTTTCTTACACATTTCAAAATTTTCTCAAATGGGAAAATCAGATTCATATCAAAACCTCAAAATCAAATAATTATTAGATATGAAGCATTCTGTTTTAGGATATGAATTCTAGATAAGAACTCTAACAAAGTTCCATTCCGAATTCGGGATACGTACTCCAATAAAGTTCCACTCCGAATTCTAGATACGAACTCCAATACAGTTACACTCCGAATTTAGGATACAAACTCTAATAATGTTATATTCCAAATTCTGGATACGATCTCTAACAATGTTCAACTCCGAATTCTAGACTCCGAACTTCTATGAGTTCGACACCAAACTTCTATGAGTTCGACTCCGATCTTCTATGAGTTCGACTCCGAAGTTTTATTAGTTCGACTCCAAAATTTTACTAGTTCAACTCCGAACTTTTACTAGTTCGAATCTGAATTTTTAAACTACCTCATCTCTGAACTTTTACAAGTTCGACTCCGAACTAAGTAAGTTCATATTCTCAACTCTGGTGATACCAGACACCGAATTTCCTTAGAAATTCAGACTCTGTATTTCCACCGAATTCATGTTCCTAATTCCTATAAAAAAGAATAATAATATTTATTTATTAAAGACTCTAAATTCCATTTTGGTTAGACTTTGAACATTTATTTGCTTACATTCCGAATTTCAGTTATTCTTATGATTACACTCATTTCATTATAAAACGATGTCATTCCTTTAGTTACACATGCTTTGTTATAAAACTATGTCGTCCATTCAGTTTCTAATTAATAATTGGTTGAGTTACATGTGTACAGGTCTCTCTGAATTTTAACAAAAATATGACCATTGGAGGAGGGATCCGACCGTTGGAGCATTACCCATAAATAAGAGATCTTTTGAAAATAAGTGACAACTTTGACAACATTGGAACTGATCTTGGACTAAGTTATGTTGAAGTGATTTCTTGAGAGAAGCTCTTATTAACTCTCAAATCATCATGCAGAAAGTTTGAACAACATGTTCAATCTTTTCCTTGTGCAGACATCCTTCGTGCAACTCTGATTATTGGTGATTACAATCGAGGGATTCCGGGGATAGAAAGATAGAGGTTCCAACCCCTTGAAGTTGATGTCTTCCTTGCTGAGGAAGATAGAGGATCCAACAACCTTGAAGATGAGGGCTTGAGGGGATAGCAAGACAGAGACTCCGATCTTCGTATCGATGTCTTACCCTGGTGTCGGTAAGACTGACTTATTTGAAAGTATAAATCAAGGGACCTTTATCAAAGTTTGTTGGATACCCTTCTCTTTGGGTTAAAATACTTATACCTTGTTACTTGTAGTTTTACTACTTGTTTTTCCACTGCATTTGTGTTATAAGAAAATTATAACCTTCCTATATTTCCTTAAACTTGTACTCTGATTCATTTAAAATCTATACGCTTTAAGGTAGAATCCCATTTTGTAAACATTCATTAAGTTTTAGTTTTCCAGAATCATATTTCCAGAATCTGTTTTTTGGAATCGCTTTCCAGTTATAAGCAAGGGTATAGAACAAGAAGTTTGTAACATTATACCTTGTTCCAATTCTCCAATTGGTGTTAGAGGTGTTGTGAATTTTCATAGTTTAACATTTTCAAACATATATCTTTCCCTATTTAAGGATATTTTTAAAGTGTACAATTCACCCCCCTCTTGTATATTGAGCATTTACATCGTTATTTCGATCCTACAATTGGTATCAGAGGAGGTTAACTCAAACCCCAAGGGTTAGTTCAATATGATTTAATCTCACGATTTAACTCAAAAGATAATATTTTTCATTCCTTCTCAGAATAGATATTTTGTATTCAGTTTATCAGACTCATAATGTTCGGATTCATCTTTTTCTTACATCTTCTATAATTATATATTTTTGTTTCATATAATTTCAGGAGTCAATTTTCTGAAGTCTTATAAATTTTGGTATTCATATATTTTCTTTCAATACAAAATCTTGTTGCTAACAAGATTGTGTGATAATGGTCATTTTAAGAATGGAAGGTTTAAACGTTGGATCCATAGACAATCTGAATCCTACCAGACCTCCTATTTTTAACAGGAATGACTATGAATATTGGAGAGAAAGGATGAAGACTTTAATTATCAACACTGGTGTTGAAAATTTCGTTATTCTTACTGGTGGATATCAAATTCCTGACAAGGAAGTGAGTACCTTTACAAATCAAGAGAAGCATGATTATTAATTGAATTATTAGGTAAGAAATACTATACTTCATTCAATGATAAGAAAAATATATAGACAAATTTCATCTTGTGAAGAAGCTAATTCTAGATGGAAGAGTCTTGATGTTACTCACTTTTGAACCTCTAATGTAATTGAGACAAGAAGAGATATGTTGAGAGCTGAGTATCATGGTTTCAATTTTCCATATGGAGAACCTATAAACAAAGTCCAACAAATATTTATGACTATCGTGAATAGCTTAAAATCCATGGGAGAGAAAGGTTTAGATGTTGAGGCTCTTGTAGACAAGATCATCGATATTATGCCAAATGAGTGGGAGTCCAAGAGGACAGCCATTGAAGAAAATAGGAAAGTCACTCAAATCTTCTTAGATGAGGTGTTTGGGTCTCTTCTTCAGCATAAAACATGAATGAAGAGAGATGACGACAATATCAAGAAGAATAATGGGAATGGAGGAGTTTATTTTACTACCACTTCTAATCAAATCAAAGCCAAGACCCAGAAAGAGTAACTAGATCGATGTCTAAGAAAGTTGTTATTCAGACAGATTCTAGTGACACAGAAATGTCAGAGAATGAGTTAGCTAATATTGCTCGGAGAATGATCAATTTTTTTACTCAAAAGAATTATCAGAATAAGTATAAGAAGAAAGACTATAGAGACAAGAATGATGTATAAGTCACATGATACGAATGTAAAAGAACATGCCACATCAGACCTGATTTCCCTTTGTTGAAAAGGAACGAAAAGAAGGAAATAAAGTCAGAAAGGAACATGAATAAGTTTTATCGATCAAAGCACAAGAAAAGTCTTAAAGCTAATGATACTTGGAGTGCTAGTTGTGGATACACATTTGAATGTGAATCTTCTGAATATGATTCATCAGCTCTGAAGAATATGGGATTCATTGCCCATTCTCTTTTTCCACATACATGGCTTATGGCCATGGTACAATATGTTGAGGATTTAACAAATTTATCTCTTTCTAAGAATTACTATTCTGAAAAAAGAACTTCTAATGAAGATAAATCATCCTTAGAAAATTAAGAACCTTCATATGAAGAAGTATCTAGGTTTTCCATGTTACTTGAAGAAAAAAATTGTAAAATTTCTAAGAAGTTAGACAAGGAAAATACTAGGGAATAAATTCTTACAAAAGAGATTTCAAATCATTCTAGAGATCTTAAAAATAAAGTTGAGTTTTTAGAAAAACACTCCAAAGACCCTAAGAAATAACATTATGATAAGGAAGAACATTCTAAAGATCATAACAATTCAATTTTAAAGATAAAATTTTTTGATGAAAAATATTACTCTAAGGAAATGATTCCAGAGGATAGGAATTCATTCATTAGACTGAAATCTGAAATTTTTTCTCCAAAGAAGCTCCTTGAAAAATTTACCTCTAGGGAGGATAATGTTGACATGATTTATTCTCAAATTAAACCTCAAGGAAAAACTACAGGAATAGGTTATACTCACCAAAAACCAGTTTTCAAAAACAACTATTTTGTTCCTTCCAAATCCCCTTTTTGCACTAAGTGTCAAAGTGGTGGGCATTGGAAGAATAATTGTTCATCAAATAGAGTTAAATCTCTTGGGTTTCATAAGGCATATTTATCTAAACAAATTTGGATACCCAAAAATTTTTTATATGAAAATCTTGGATCCAAACAAGTTTGGATTCTGAAAGCCTAATTTTTCTCTTATTTTCATGAAGATAAAGGAATTACCAACAACAACACTTGGTACATGGATAGAGGACATTCCCAGCATACGAATGGTAACAAAAACTATTTTTAAATGATTATCATGATTAAGGAGGAAAAGTAACATTAGGAGATAATGCTCAGGGAGAAATTTTTGGTATAAGTAATATTGTTCTTCTTGGTAAAACATTTATTTCAAATGTTTTGTTTGTAAAGGGACATAAGCACAACCTCATTAGCATAATTCAGTTATGTGATGAAGGATACCTTTTTAATTTTAGGAATGATAAATGCTTAGTTCATAATTCCAAGGAAGAGTTTATTCTCTCATCCCATAGACAAGATAATGTTTACAATTAAAATTTAGAAGTCCATAAAAACCAAGAATTACCTTGTGTTAGTGCAATGTAAGATCATTCATGGTTATGGAATAGAATACTAGGTCACTGTAACCATGGAATCTTATGTAAACTCTCTAATAAGAAACATGTTAAGGATCTACCGGAGCATAGATTTTGTTCTTCTAGAGTGTGTAATCCTTGTCAATATGGAAAGGAACACAAATCTAGTTTTAAATCAATTGTTGAAGTCCCAAAAAATGATGCATTACAGTTGGTGCACATGGATATTTTTGTTCCAACACAAACTGGAGGCATTAGAGGAAAATAATATGTGTTTTTCTAGTTGATGATGACACTAGATTTACATGGGTCTACTTCTAGAAACGAAGTTTGATGCTTTTTCTTATTTCAAATGTTTTAGAGCCCAAGTTAAAAATGAGAAAAACCTCCCATTGAAAACTATTTATAGTGATCATGGAGGAGAATTTCAAAATTCTAATTTTGAATCTTTTTGTATTAGAAAAGGTATTACTCACAACTTTTCAGCAGCTAGAAATCCTCAACAAAATGCTGTAGTTGAAAGAAGAAATAGAATTATTCAATAAATAACTAGAACCATGTTGAGTTAATATTCTATAGCTAGACATTTCTGGGCTAAAGTTGTAAGTACATCTTGTTATACAATAAATCAGGTTTTGATTAGACCTTTTCTTAATAAAACTCCTTATGAGTTATGGAATGGTAGAAAACCTAGACTTTCATAATTCAAGGTTTTTGGTTTCATGTTATTAATCTTGAATACTAAAGGTAAATTACACAAATTCACACCAAAATCTGATGAAGGGATTTTCTTAGGATGCTCCACAACTTCTAAGGCTTATAGAGTCTTCAAAAAATCAATTGTACTGTTGATGAAACCGTGCATGTAAAATTTGATGAATCTGATACTTTTGTTTTTAAACCATCACAATCTACATCTTCAGATGTGTTTTCAAAAACTGATTATCAACCTTTGATAGAAAATCCTTCTAATAAGGAAAACGTTCAAGAAGATACTTCTGAAAAATTTACCCCAGAAGACTTTCTACCCTATGTTGATGAACTGGTTTTAAAAAACCCAAATCAGGTGTTTCTTAAGAATCATCTCAGTGATAGTATCATTGGTGATGTGAATCAACCTGTAAGGACTAGAATTTCCTTGAGAGATAAAGTAGAACATCTATCATTCCTTTCCCAATTAGAACCAAAAAACACAGATGATGCTCTAGGTGATGATGATTGGATAAAATCCATTCAAGATTAACTAAATGAATTCTAAAGTAATAATGTCTGGACCTTGGTTGAAAGACCTAAGGAAACTTCTGTTATTGGAGATAAATGGGTCTTCATAAATAAATGTGATGAAAATGGAGTCATTGTTAGAAATAAAGCTAGACTAGTTGCTAAAGTCTATAATCAGCAAGAGGGAATCGACTATGATGAAACCTATGCTCCAGTTGCTAGACATGAATCTATTCGTATCATACTTTCCTTTTCCACATTCTTTAATTTCAAGCTTTTTCAAATGGATTTGAAATGTTCTTTTTTTAACGGTTATGTTCAAGAGGAGGTTTTTTTTGAACAACCTCCTGGATTTGAAGATACAAAACATCCTGATCATCTTTATAGACTTACCAAATCTTTGTATGACATTAAACAAGCCCCACGAGCTTGGTATGATAAACATATAGGATTTTTTCTTCAAAATAACTATGTTAAAGGAAATACAGATCCAACCCTTATTATAAACAAAGATAAGAAAAATGTTTTGATTATTCATATTTTTGTTGATGACATCATATTTGGTTCAAATCAGCAATATTTAACTAATTCCATTGCATGTCTAATGAAATATGAGTTTTAATTGAGTATGATGGGTGAGTTAACATTTTTCCTTGGTTTTCAAATTTCACAAAAACCAGAAGAAATCTACATATCTCAACTTAAGTATATTAAAGATCTTCTTAAAAATTATGGAAATGACAACACTAATAGTATTAGAGCTCCCGTTGGTACCTCAAACACACTTGATCTTGATGATGCTGGGAAACAAGTAGATCAATCATCTTTTAGAGGTGTGATATGAAGCCTAATATACTTGATAGCTAGTCGTCCAGACATAGTGTTTTCAGTATTCTTATGTGAAATATATCAATCCAATCCTAAGGAATCTCACATAAAAGCAGTGAAAATAATTTTTCGCTACTTGAAGGGAACCTTAGATCTAGGATTATTTTATAACTCTGGAAATTATTTTGTTTTAAAAAGAATTTCATATACCGACTTTGGTGGATGTATAATGGATATAATGAGTACATTCAGAACTTTTCATTTCCTAGGAGATTCATTAGTTTCTTGGTCCTACAAGAAGTAACACTAAGTAGCATTCTCCACTACTGAAGCTGAATATGTAAAAGCTGGAAGTTGATGTGCTCAAGTATTGTGGATGCAACACACACTCACAGACTATGTCTTGATTTTTACTAAGACTCAATTTTTGTGTGATAACACAAGTTCCATTTCCCTTAGTAAAATCCCTGCACATCACTCTCGTGCAATGCACATTGATATTAGGAATCACATTCTTAGGGATCACACACTAAAATGAGATATTATTCTTCAATTCATAGGAACACAAGATCAACATGCTGACATTTTCACAAAATCATTACCCTCTGAGAATTTGAATATATTAAACCGAAGTTAGGAATGATAAAAGTAATGTAATCATATCTCATTAACTTATTGTTGAACAATTCTCATTATAGTAATAAACTCCCTTTCATAGGGGGAGTACATTTGTGTGTTTGTGTAATCAAAAATTCTAGTAGTTAGTTTTTCAATCATTTGTAACCAAAGTTTTCATAATGAATTTTTGTACTATGATTTTCATAATGAAAATTTTCGGATCTGAAATTTTGTAATGGAAATTTATGGAAGTAAAATTTTCTGAATGGAAATTTACGGAACTGAAATTTTCGTAATAGAAATTTATGGAACTGAAATTTTCGTAATGGAAATTTATGGAACTGAAATTTTCATATTTGAAATTTACGGAATGGAAATTTTCAAAATGGAAATTTACAGAACATAAATTTTCATAATGGAAATTATTGGAACTGAAACTTTCGTAATGAGACTTTTCGTACAATGTTTTTCGTACTCATAGTTTTTGAAATAAGACTTTCGTACTCATGATTTTCGTACAGAGACTTTGGTACTCATACTTTTCATACTGAGTCTTTCGTACTCATACTTTTCATTGTCAAATTTTTCTTCAAGAAGAATATCACCTATTATGAATAAACTTCCTGGCCAATCTGAAATGTACAATTCCCCTACTTACGTTTTTATAGTCATATTTTTCTTGCTGGTATTTTCCTATGATGTTTGAAATTTTTTTCGGATTCTACTTTTATAAAATCAGAATATTTTTCCCAAAAACCTCAAAAGATCGAATTCAAGATTTCATTACGGGTATGTTTTCAACATTCAGATCAGATCAAAGGGTTTTTCAACCATTAGATATTTAATGGAAGATAAAAGGCCAACTCCATTGCATATATAAAGGGGACCCCGAGAGTAGTCCCACATCGTTTTTCAAAGATTTCGCATCTCGGAGGCCTGCCACTCTTCTTAAGGACTGTTCCGATCTTTGTCAAAGCCAGCTCTGAATCTTCCAGAACATCCTGTTCTGAATGTCTGTTGAAGCTACATCCCATGATATATCGACAACCCAGGAAATCTCAAAAGTGGTAACTTTTCAGGGAGAGATTAGTGAATCTGGATTTCTACAAGTTTGATTCTCTTATATCTATGAATATTATATTGAATGGTGGGGAGGATGATTTCTTGTTGAAGTCAGAGAAACATGATCAAGTTTATAAAGATTTTCTTATTGAGTTCTACGAGACTATTTCCTTCCAGCAAGAAGATGGCGGAGATTTATTTTATTTCAAGTCTTATGGTAAGATTTCAAAATTATCTTACACCAAGGCTGCAAGCTTGGTGGGTTTACCTTACGAAGGAGACCCTATGTTTTTCTCACATAAGCATCCAGATGAGAAAGGATGTTTCTACAAGGTGAAGGCATTGATATTTCTTTGACTTAGAGTTACCAAGACGACTAAGATTGCTCAACATTCTCCAAATAATCAGATTCTATAGCTGTGGGTACAAGTTTTTCTCGTACCAAGAAGCGGTGACAAGGATAATCTCAAGAAGAGTAATATTTATGTCCAAGATTACTTGGTGAATTTAAGGAAGATAAATCTTATGAGTCATGTTTTGATTACAGTTTAGAATATCAAAGAAGGGAATTTGAAAGCTCAGATCATTATGTACCCTACTTTTCTCTCTAAGATTATCATTAGGTGTCTCAATTCTTTCAATATTGCTTTCGATTCCATGAAATGAAATTGAAAGGTAATTCTAGTAAGTGATGATACTTTAAAAAGGATGAAAATTGGTTTTTCTGAAGAATATGGAGAATTCTACCCTTTACCAGAGGGAGAGGCTGAGATTGTTCTAGAAAATGTGCAGAAGGTGGATCCAGTAAAGAAAGTTTCTAAGAAGAGTATGCTTAAGGAAGTGGTTGCTAAAGAAAAAACTCCCAAAGCTAAGGAAACACAGTCTGCACCACCCAAGACAAATAAACAAAAAGATTATCGAGATGAGGTGGTTCTTAAGTGGAAATAAGACAAGGAGAATAGGAAATTAAGGGATCTACAGTTCGGATTAGACCCTGCTGAGGCTAATGCCTTAAAAGAAAGAGATTTTGATGAGTTATAATAGAAAGCAAAAGAGAAGAAGTTGAAAACGAAGTTGTCTGAAGATGAAGTTGTTCAATATCTGTTAAGAGATACTGAAATATCCTCTGAGAAGATTCCCATTTCGGAAACCTTTGATGTCAAACCATCTTTACCAGACTCCAGGGAATAACATTATAACTTCAGAAAAGTCTAAGGGTGAAGAAGTAGTAGATGAAGTAGAAAAAGAAGCTGGTGAAAAAGTAGAGGAAGTGGTTTTTGAAGATGAAGATGAAGAAGAGGATGAAGTAGGTGATGATCTGGATGAATTGATCAAACAAGTAAAATATTATCAAGAGAAGGCTGAATCCACAAAATTAGTCACTCCTGGAAAGGGAGTTGAGAAATAAATTAGCAAGGATGATGATAAGAAAGTGGTAGAGAAGGAAAATGTTTTTTATGATGAGGAAGAATCATATGAGAATAATTTTCTTGAGGAAGGAGAAAAAAGGAGAAAATAGATGAAGACCAGATCGTTCAATTATTTGAAAGTGAGGAAGAGTCCCCAGATGATCAATCCATTCCAAAATCAGATAAAGGAAAGAAAGTGCTCATGGATACACTAATAAAATACATCATGAGGAAGAAAGAAGTGGGTGGTTCTTCTAGAAGGATGCTGGTGCATATTGAAGAAGAAAAATCCTCAAACAAGATATCAAATTCGGTGTCATCAGCACAAGGTCATGATTTTGTTGTGGAATCTCTAAAAAAGTTGGTGGACACCATTCTGATATTTCCCACTATAGACTCCAGATGTCAAATGTTGCATCACAGCATGAATCAGAAGTCAGAATCCTTATCTATGGTCATGGATAAGTGTGTGAAGATTGAGGTCGGCCAAAGAAATTTCTTTATCAATTATGATGTGTATAGAAAATCATTCATCAAAATCACTTTGTGGTCTAAGAAAGTTGAAGAAGACATTGCTGACTTTGATCGTTTTTATAATGAGGTGAAAGATGCAATTGACACTGAGGATAACAAGATTAAGAATCTTCAGGATGAGCAGACCACTGAGCGAAATATTCAGAATCAACAAGTTAGGGATCTGAATGGGAAGTTCAACTCAGTATCTCAATACTTGAAAGGTGAAATAGATTTCCGGCTTGAGTTTCAAGACAATCTACAAACGCAAGATGAGTTGTTGAAGATAAGGGAAGAAGCCAAGAAGGATTAGGCAGAAGCCTGGAAAACTCAAGATTAAATGATAAAAGCATTGGAGATGCAAGCTAAGGAAGATCAAAGAGATTTAAAGAAGATGAAAATCTTGTTGAAGAAGCTAATCCCAAAGGAGAATGAAGACAAATAGACCAATCTGATCTTTTGTTGCATTTGTCTTTCCATGTGAACATTTTCTCATCACTAATGAAATTTTGGTTGGTTGTATCTTGTGTTTTTATATACTAATGTTTCAGGTACCATAATACTTTTCCATTCCCTTAATTTCTTTTTGAAAATCACAAAGGGAAAGAAGATAAATGAACCACTCAAAAGGGGAGAAGGAAATCTGAAAATGGAAAAGGAAAAATTTCTATTTGAAGATATTGTTAAGGTAAGGGGGAGTTTTTTATTATGATGTTTTCCATTCCCATGATAATGAAAACTCCACTCCGGAAATTTTGAATACAATCCTTAGAGTTTCAATGCCAAAGGGGGAGTTAGTTGTATTCAATATCATTAATGAACAAAGGGTGATATGTTTTTATTTCAATGTCTAATGATTTTTTTTCAAAGGCCTTATATTATTTTTCGTATGTATGTTTGTTATTTCCAAAGAGGGGGAGATTTTTTAGTCAATAAAGTTTTCCGTATGACATTTACATTCCATCTTATTTTTAAAATCACCAAAAAATTATACATAAGAAAATCTATATTTTACTTCTATAAGGAAAAGTTTCTTTCTTAAGGAAATTTACCCTAACCAAGATTTTCTTACACATTTCAAATTTTTCATAAGTTTGAAAATCGGATTCATATCAAAACCTCGGAATCACATAATTATTAGATATGAATCATTCCATTTTAGGATCTGAATTCTTGATACGAACTCGAATAAATTTCCATTCCGAATTCTGGATACGAACTCTGTTAAAGTTCCACTCCAAATTCTGGATACGAACTCCAATAAAGTTCAAATCCGAAATCAGGATATGAACCCAAATAAAGTTCAATTCCTATTTTTGGATATGATTTCTATCAAAGATCAACTCCGAATTCTGGACTCTGAACTTCTATGAGTTCGACTCCGAACTTCTTTGAGTTTGACTCTGAACATCTATGAGTTCGACTTTGAACTTCTAAGAGTCTGATTCCAAACATCTATGAGTTCGACTCCAAACTTTTATTAGTTCGACTCTGAACATTATTAGTTCGAATCCGAACATTTACTAGGTCGACTCCAAACTTTTATTAGTTCGACTCCGAACTTTTAAACTAGCTCGACTCCGAACTTTTACAAGTTCAACTCCAAACACTATATGTTCAGATTCTGATCTCTGGTGAATCCAGACTCTGAAAGTCCATAGAAAATCAGACTCCGGATTTCAACCGAATGTAGGTTCCGAATTCCTATAAAACAGACTCCAAATATTCTTTTATTAAAGACTCTGAATTCCATTTTGTTTAGACTATGAACTTTAATTTTCTTACATTCCGAATTTCAGTTTTTCTTATGATTACACTCATTTCATTATAAAACGATGAAATTCCTCGAGTTACACATGATTTTTTATAAAATGATGTTGTCCATTCAGTTTCTAATTTACTGTTGGTGGATTTAAACATGTAGAGGTCCCTCCAAATTTTAATGAAAATATGACAGTTGGAGGTGGGAGCCGACTGTTGGAGCTTCACCTATAAATAGGGGATCATTTGAAATGAAGTGACAAATTTGACAACATTGACACTAATCTTGGACTATATTATATTGATGTGATTTCTAGAGAGATAGGCTCTTATTAACTCTCAATGCTTCGTGCAGAAAGTTTGAACAGATTGTTCAAACTTTTACTTGTTTAGACTTTTTCGTGAGACTCTGATTGTTGGTGATTACAATCGGGGGCTTCTGGGAATAAGAATATAGAGGTTCCAACACCTTGAAGTTGGGGGCTTACATGCAAAGGATGACAGAGGTTCCAACTACCTCGAAGTTGAGGGCTTGCGGGGATAGCACGACAGAGACTCCGATCTTCGTATCAAGGGCTTACCCTGGTGTGGGTAAGACAGAATTACTTGAAAGTATAAATCAAGGGACCATTATCCAAGGTTGTTGGATACCCTTCTCTGTGGGTTAAAGGAATTATATCTGGTTACTTGTAGTTTCACTACTTGGTTTTCCACTGCATTTGTGTTGTAAGAAATGTATAACCTTCTAATATTTCCTTAAACTTGTACTTTGATTCATTTAGATTCTATATGCTTTAAGGTAGAATCTCCTATTGTAAACATTCATTATGTTTTAGTTTTCCGAAATCATATTTCTAGAATCTGTTTTTTAGAATTGCTTTCCAGTTATAAGAAAGTGTATAGAACTAGAAGCTTGTAACTTCATACCTTGTTCTAATTCTCCAATTAGTGTTATAGGTGTTGTGAATTTTCTTAGTTTATCATTGTTAAACTTAGATCATTCCCTGTTTAAGGTAATTTTTAAAGTGTACAATTCACCCCCCTCTTGTATATTGACTATCTACAACGTTATTTCGATCCTACAATCACCTCTCCCAAATTCCTTAGTGTGTAGTTCTAGCTCGATCATCAATGATGCCACAGGTGTTCCAACACCTTTCATAGGTGACAAATTCCATGTTTATAAATCATACAAAGTAATGTTAGACTAAACTAGCCCAGTAATGGGATTTGATGGATCGACCAGACTCAAAAAAATTGTGATCATGTCTTTAAATCAAAAAATACCCCTACACGATGTTTGGAAGGCCTCTGATGGGATTGATGGGGGTCTCCCCAACTTACATCACCCATACATGGTGTTTCAGGACCAAAGGTATATTTAATAAAATATTATTTAATTGATCACTTTTTATAGTAAAATTAAATTAATATAATCTAAATTGATTTTTATGTTTCAAAATTTAATATTTTAGTATTCTGAAAAAGAAATTAATTTTTTTGTTAAGGTATATTAATTAATATCATTAATTTTGGTATTAATGTTTTAATTATTGGTGAGATAAAAAAAATAATTAAATATTTCAAAACATAATTCAAATTTTATTTATTCATTAAATTTAATTAAATTTACCATGTATTTTAATTTTTTTGATATTTAATTTTACACATGCATATATTTTTAGGACATGACCAGTCAAAGAATCTTTTAGGTAACTCAGTTATATTTAATTATTAATAATATTCCTGTTATGAGAGGAAAATATAAATTATATTTACTAACAGTTTAGGCACTGTTATATTTTATTCAATTTTTTAAGGGACTACACATAAAATTTATTAGTCTATATTTTTCACCCTTGAGACCCCACACTTGTGTGTATGTATTTTTGAATTGTGATGAAGACATTGTGTTTAACGGACCATTCCATGTTGTGGATAAATTCAAATGATAGGTGGACACATTTTATTTGAGAGAGATGCACCATATTTCTATCTACGAATCAGGTATGATTTCCCTAGGTCATAGTGGATCCATTGAGACAAAATAGATCAATTATTATTACATTATCAAAATAAGTAAAATATTTTAATTTCCATTATTCATTTTTTTGTAATTTTATTCATTTTCATGATAGTTAGAACCAAAAAAAATTAAAAATAGTAAATTTAATAAATTCATTGTTAATTTCTTCTCTATGAATGTTTTTTTACGAGAACGACATAATTAAATTAATAGGATAATAAAATTTAATAACAATTACTGAAAAATTTTACAATCTATAAATGAAATATTAATATTTATACAAGTTAAATCTTTTTAATTTGAACAAAACCACATATTTGGGATCCTCATTGGCCAATATTTTCAGTGCCTCGTATAGATAGAGAGTTCTTATTAGAGTTATATAATGACTTAACGAACATAGTTGGAAAATATTCATTCAATGATAGATATTTTTATCATTAGAGGAATGTATTGAGTAAATCATTTTTATGAGAATTGAAGATGAGACATCAAAAAAATGATCAGGGAACCATGTGTTAATATAGTTCTCTTGTCAAAATCCTTCCACAATATCTATGAGTACTATAAATATGAAATCCTGGAGGAAATGAGGATATGTTCAAGGATCCATGGTAATATAATACTCAAGTGTTTGATTATTCTGAATCTAGTTAATGGGGAAACTAGAATTCGATAAAATTATGGTGATATTTAATGACTTATTTAATGAATCAAAAATTTATAAATCATTAATCAAGGTAAAAGAACTAATTTAGTTGTTTTTATGTAGTAAAAATATAGTAATACCATCATATATACTATTATAATTTAGAGAAAAAGTTAATTTACTATCCTGAAAAAGATTACAATGTATACTTCATGAACTTTTGGACAATACGACAATATATGAATTTCATGGTGGTGGAGTCCCGAATACCTGTTGTCTCGCCTATAGAATTTATGATCTAAAAATTTATTACATTAATAGATCATGATTTTAATCACTGATATATCCCAATTCAATCATAAATGATTGATTTTATGTTATGGATACAACATTAGGACCAAGTTGAAATTACATGAATTTTAAGCTGATAGAAGATTACAAATAGAAATAGTTGTCTAGATATGAATTAGAGATGATTACATTAGGTGTGTGTAAAATTAAAGATGGGTCATGATCTATAAATGGATCCATTTCAAAGATATTTTTCTACCATTTTGTCAACATTTTTTATTATTAAAAGAAATAAACATTTTGGATATAACAGTTTTTTACCTATTACAGAAGGTTCACCATGAAATAAAAAAATTGATGAAATAGTAGTTAATATTTTATATGGTGAACAAGAATAAAGACAACTAAGAATGGTTAGTGAAAAGTGAGATTTCATAGGCAAACATTGAATGTAATACAATGAAATGTGGTATTAAATTGAAGTCTATTTTCTTTAGTTAATTATAGGGATTTTTAATTGGAAATAACTGAATTGATGAAGAAAATATTCTCTTCTTCATCATTAATATTCATCAATTGTATGCAATGTTTCTGTAATACCTATTAGGTAATAAATAAAATATTTCAGTTATAAATGTGTATTTAAATTATATAACCATGTAAGTATAGAAATACTAGATGAATTAAGGTGTGTTATTCAAGATTATATGAATTTTTTGTGCCTCGGATACTAGTGATATTCCCACAACTTCCATATTTACATATTTATTTATTATAGTCGAACTTCTGTTAGGTTTCCTAAAAACCATTTATCTCATGTTTCCATTGGAAATAAGGATACATTATTCTAGTAAAGTAATGAATTCTTTTCATGGTTTTTCATACTATTGATTAATAGTTTATTAATATATTAATAATTGGTAATACATGTTGAATAAAAGATGTACGACTAATATATTTGCTTTTGGGACGATAACTCATTGTAATGTAAAACTAAATGTGGATTATAAGAATATAATTAAAATAGTATTTAGAGGTAGTGTAGAAAAACACCATAGAAATTATGGATGATCATAATTATTTATAATGGATAATGAAACCTTTAGAAATAAACATACTTCATAAGGATTTCCGAATTAGTTCATTTTGAGAGCCTGAACAATAAAATGTGAAAACTTGTAGAAAATATAATTCAAAATCTAACATTAAGTGTTTATGTAATGTAAATGATAAGTACTAAATATTCATTTTAAGATGATATATGATTTTTTCGGCCACTATGAGAATGAATATCTTATCCAATCATTCATCGAACAACATAATGTAGTGTAGAGTAATTCCTAAACACACATTCCCTTACACAAAACAAACATATGATACTAATAGATAATATCAAAGATGATTCATACATATAAACATCGATTGTTGAAATATAGGAAGGATAAATTCCAAAATTCACATTACCATATACACACTAGAGTAATGATTTTTGTAGAAGGAGAATCGATGATTATAATTATATGATTTACAGAAACATTTATTATATTTCATCATGTGCAATGGAAATAATGGGGATAACCCATAATCATATTCAAAATATAGTGAAAAATATGTATCATATGAATTATTGTACAATGGAAATCCAAAATGTTCATAGAAAATGTGTTTAGATGTAAATAGTTTGTTTAGGATATAAAAAACATGCATCAAGAGAAACACATTGTGAATTTATTGTTAATATAATAAATATTTCATAGGATAATATAAAAGTCCTTATGATATAAAAGGAGTAGTTATGTTATAGATAAAATTTATATAAAAAGGTCTATATTGTACTTGATATAGGGGCATAAATTTTTTCATAGATATAATTAATGTTATAGATGTATAAATATTTCACATAAGAACAAATTCCACAATCGTGTTCATAGAAAGGTAATGTTACTGTTACTTATATGTATTAGGAATCATTATACCATAATAATGGGTTTATATTCACCATGTTCGTTGATACATTATTCATTTAGAATAATAATTATTACATGTAATATTTATATGAATATAATTTATAATGAGATGATCAATAAAACATAAATAATAGATTCAATGTATCTAATAACAATGTGTTATGATTTTGAATAATTTTCTAGTTATTCTAAAGAGATCATACATAGATTGTAAGTGCTCGGTACCAATAATACTAGATTGGTAATACTAAGTTAGTATTTAAAAGTACATTATAATTTTACAAGGAATAACTATTTTCTATGATTAAAATATTGCGGATTGGATGTGAGGACCACCACAACTACAAATTGGGCCTTTAACTTTTCCAGAAAAAGGGCATTATCAGCATTATAAAACTGCTGATATTGTATGTGATGTTATAAGATTAGCCTTAACATCACTCTTAAAAAATATTGACAGTGGTTCCCCTTAATATTTCAAAATAATGTGCTTATAAATTCTCCGATGATAATGTTTATAATTTTTTTCATTCCACAACCCGCATTACCATCACACCCCCTCTTTAATTGCTCTTCTCCCAACAACTTTACAAGTTCTTCCCCAACCCCTTCATCATCACATTAGCATGTACCCCTTCCATTAGTGAGTTTCAATCATGGGAAATAATACTTAGACACTAATTACTTTTCCACTCCCCTATACTATTTTGTTTTATATTTTATTGATATATCAATATATTTTAATATATTTTAATATTTTATTTTATCAATAAATTAATATATATGTTTATATATTTATTTATATATATTATTATATATATGTTTATAAATATATGTTTATATATATATATTTATATTAAATACATATATATATATATTAAAAGTGATATTTACTTTAAAAACCATAAAAACACATAAAAACATTAAGAATCTATGAAAACCATATAAAACATATAAACCATTAAAAACCCAAAAACACTGATCATGAGTCCATTTAAGCTCCACAATCATTCAAAAAAATATATTGAAATGAGATTCGATATGATATACGGTTCAGGCTGAAGGGACCCCCTAATAAGATATAATATACGATTAATTTTTTAGAAATATGAGTTGGGAACTAAAACCATTTTTTTGAGTCCTTATGGGACATTTTGTGGTTGAAAATAGGATAGTTCTTGTAGACCGTATCCATAGACTATATGTTTCATAGATATCATAATGGAATTCTATTTTAAATTTAGTAGAGATCAAACAGACTCTCGAATAAAAAGTAGTGATCGTTTGAAGTTTGAGTTCGATTTCATAATTTTTTGAAATTGTAACATATTTTATTCATTTTATTATCACATGATGGAAATTTCATGAGGATTTATCACATTTAATATTCATTAATTTGTTTTTTTAACATTAATGGACTCATGGAATGAAATTAACGACCCTTTCCGGTATTTAAGGGTTGTAGGAGGTTAAATTGGTTTGTCCATTCCACGGTCTTTCAAACGACCACAACATCTAAAATGGGGGCATGTTTTTTCTCTACCACATATCAAATAAATTATTTAAATGATATATAAGACTTATCGGCACAAGGAATTATTAATCACGCCTATTGAGTTCAAAATTCCATGATTTCCTCTAAATGTCCATAACTTCTATTATGTGTGTTTGTTGGAGAAATATTTTTTTAAATATACCATTTATCTATTCTAGTAAAAAGTGATAGCAGGGGGGTTCATTGTCAGTTCTTCTAAAAGAGTGATGATATGAACTATGCATTTATCAATTCATTTGGTGATGTGTTGATGAATACCCCTATATATCAACCTTTTTTATAGGCGTTGATAAATTCCCATTTTGGAAATTCATTTTTTTATAGAACTGATAAAGGGGGTGGGGGTCAAAAAAAATTGAAATGTATTTTTAATATCCTCATTAATTGTTCTTTTTAACACTTTCAAGGAACCCCATTAACAAATATTTTTCTATCGCTGGGAAAGGGGGGTTTTGAAATCACTATTTTTGAGTGCTATTAAAACCCACACATTGGATAAACCATTTATTATAGTAGTGATCCAATAGTGTAAGTGTACTATATTTTTACATCATAATCTAATGGTGAAATCATATAATTTAAATTTGGGTTACATGTTAATAAAATCTATTTTATGATGGATGTATGAAACAAGATCATATAATTTTATTTGGGAAATAATTATGTCCTTCTGTCTAATAGAATTAACTATTTGTGCCTTTAATTTCCATGTAAAATGTTTTCAATAATATATAGAAAATATATATTGATCATATAGTTATTTATGACCTGAGTGAATGTATATCATAAGACATTGAGTTAATAATGAAAAAATAAATTAGTAAAAAAATATCGCTTTTCTTAGATTAAACAGTTGATTAGACATAACGAATATTACATATACCAAAAAGGAATTGAAAAAGGCTTGTTCGATCAATTCAAAATGAAATTGCAACCATTGTCACATGGAATAAATCTCTCCCAAAATATATGCACAGACATATGTGGAGATTAATGTAGCTAGTTTAATTCTTTATGCTTCTATGAAGGATCAATCAAATAATACATGATATCTACCATAAATGATATTTCAATAAAAACATTGATTTATGAATGTATCAATTATATCATGAAGAACTTCAAGGTAATAATTCATAGATTTCCATTTATATATGGGAATATGAAAAGTGTATTTACATGGTATGTGCATAAGAATTGATACTAGTTTTGAGGGTAAATTTTTTTCCCTTGGATCAATATAATTCGATATCATTGTAATACTAATATATTGATGAATACAATTTCATATAAAGAAGTGATAGATATATATATAAATACATTATATGTAACAAATTCTGAGGTAGACATGAAGTGGTGTATTTACTTCATCATTTTGTTCCAGTTCATCATATTTCACAAAAATTATTGTTTCATCAATATAAAAATTATAGATCAAACTAGCTAGGATGTAATGTTTAGAAAGATGAAAAAATGGGATATACTATGGGATATCATATTTTGAGAAGTAAAATGGAATGAGGTGAGGTAACACATAACATAGTATCCATATTTTTTAGAAGTGGTATACCCAATAAATAAAATACTGATTGAGTAAAAAACCTGAACTTTATCATGTGAGTGATTATAAGAATATTTAGATGTTAGATGTAGTACACATGGGAGTGTGTTAAAAGTGGGTTGGCCTTGACCAAACATAATAGATATTTTTTAATACCATTTCGTCTATATAGAATGATATGGATTATGTTGTCCTACCATTATTGTGTAGAAATTTATGTACCCATAATTTAAATGGTAATTCCCATATAATAAAATTGTTATAATATGTTTCTGGAACATAGTAAGTTGTAACTATAACCTCCAGATGTTATGAAATTAATGATAAATATAAGTCATTTCTTCTAGATAAATCATATAAAATTGATATAGTTATAGTTTGAATATCTGGTGGTGGTGTATTATAAGCTTTGATACAACTTCCCATGATGTTCTAAATTGTTGATCTATGATATGTGAGACTATGAAGACATGCTCACCAATAAAAACTCCAAATGTTTCAGGTGTCATTACATGTTTCTATATAAAGGCAAGTGTATCGATAAAATAGATTGAAGTTATTATCAACGTGAGGAATTTGATCTATTGCACTGATGTAAGGATGATCACATTTCAATGAAATCATGAGTATGTCGCTTATGATGGGCTTGTCATTGGTGGGATTGAATATGATGAATTTTCATGATAAAATTTCACTCATATAATTTGAGGTAGTAATATTTTAGGCCATAGTTGATTAGGATGGTATGTTACAGAAAATAATTTTAGAAATGAAAATTACTCAAGATCTAATTAAATGAATTATTATGTAAAATGTTTATATAACATACAACCTTCCTTGGTTTTATGATTATAAATTTTTAAATACCATTATGAATTTTTACAATTTCTAATATTGACATTGAACTATGATCACATCATCAATATAAATATAGGTCTTTAACAAATTCAATTTACTCAGAAAAATGAAGTGATGGCTTCATCCTATAGAATATCTTCGTACAAAGACCATTTTTCAGAGCTCGAAATGAAGGTGGCGTCATTAGGATTTTCTCTAGACGAAGCCCAAGCCATTCTTCAACACATTATGCTTGAATGAAACCACCTACATGATGAGTGGGAGTTGATATAGATTACCACCTGAATTATTTTATCTGATCCACCACAATTATTTATCACCATCTCACAGCTACCCTTATGTCATATGCAGGTCTTATAAGAGTTTATGTAAGAATAACCTTGGACTATGATTATGGGAATTATTTTTATATATAATAAAGAATATACATTCATTTAAATTTTTTTTACTTTGTAATTAGTTGTTAAAGAAAAAAATAATATTTTTAGTTAACATTCAATTAATAAATTTAATTTCTTGAATTAATGGATTTTATAATTAAATAATATTTTAATAAAATATGATTACTATATTAAATTTATTTATTTAAATAATTGAATAATTTTGATTAATATAAATGTAATTTTTATTATCTATTGAAAGTTGATTACGTCAAAACCCTTGAATTTTCGATAAATTCTGATTTTTATTTTAAATGCAAAAATTCAAATATAAAAAAAATTATTTAGATATAGTGAATATTATTTTTGGAATATGACGTCAAAATAATGAAATGGTGAATTATTCATAATTTTATGAGAGAGTAAAAATTTATAGTAAAAATTAAATAACGTATAAATATATAATGTGTTTTATGAAATCATAATGACCCCATAGTGATGTAATAAAATTATATAAATGAGATATTCAGCAATATTTGTTTTATCTTGAAAATAATGTGATTTTTTTTAAATATTTACTCGACCCTCCAAGACTTATAAAACATTTTAACATTTTATATTGATTTTCATTGAGCATTTGACTCAAATCCAAATAAAAATGACTAATATTCAAATAAATTCAGAAATAGGCCTTATAGAAAAAGTTTTCCCACTCCACATTGGAAATAAAAAATGAAAAACAATGGGATGTGTTTTGGTTTTGATTATTTTAATGTGCGGTTTCCAAAACATAAATAATAAAGAATTCCTTATCAATTATTATATAAACTCACTCAATATCCCATTCCAATGCACTCAAACCATTTGGAGCTCAAAAAACCCATGAACTCATCTCTCTATAATCCTCCCACAGTGTCGCAAGCTCCCTATAATCTCCCCTCAGGGCACTCCCATGCCTTTGGGATCACACAACCATGTAAGGGATTTTTATCTTTCACAATTTTTTCAAAATATCATTATACTATTACACCATGTTAATATAAATTATAAATGAAGTTGTATGATTTCCCACATCCTCCATACATCCCTCCTTCTGTTTGAATGATGATATGTCTCTCTCTCTCTCTCTCTATTTCATTAATTCCTCCCATATACACATGTTACCATACCAGAATTTCGTAAGAATTTTCACTCTACCCATTTAGATTCCAGTTATTCTTTTATATTATGAATCTAAGTTCCATTATATATATTTAAATATTATATTCCATGCCCCCTTACTGTCAATTTAATGTAAAAATTATCGTAGACCCATTTCACTATCATCATCCCATTTTAGAATTTCTAGTTGATGTCGTTATGCTGCAGAAGTTGCACAATAATTTCCGTGAAAAAATAATTGGGAAAGTGAATACAATACCCATATATGTATCTTGGGTATTATGATTTATGAACAATTACATGTTGATTTAAGAATTACAGTTATGTATTCCTGATCACTTATTCGGGGAATAAATGATGATTTTTAATGAATCCATATTGTATGGTCAATGTGGCACACTTAAACTTCAAATGAAAAGTTTATAAAGGGTTCACCTTGATAGAACTACTATTCATTGGGTAATGATTAGTATCTGGATAAGTTATGTTCAATGAGGGTTTACTGATTATAATTCATGTTCAATATGGGTTTACTCATTCTCCATGTTCAATGATCCTTGGCTCATGAAAAAATCATGTTAAATTTTGTTGCCACATTTTATTGTTATGATAATCATGATATGTAATCCATTTATGTTCACGTTTCTCTTGTGATCCATTGATACACATATAACCTAACATGTACTATATTCTACATGATATGCTTTGTTTTTTCCCTTACTTTTCTTTATAGCTCATCCTTTTTGTGCATGTCCTCAGGTCATCCCATGCAATGGATAGTACGAAAAAATGTTGTGGTCATTTAAAAGATGTATTCAATAATGATGTTTGGTTTTATATATTATGTAATTATTTAATGGTCCAAATTATCCAATAATATAGACCTATTGATCCTCGGATCTATCTTATGTGAATGATATCATATTAAATCATGTTAATGTGTTTAACAATGAGAAGGGTTGTCATAGTTGTATCATAGTATAAATTTAGTTATTTAGAGATTAGGATTACAAAAATTTAGTGAAATATATAGGGATACTAATAAGTATAATTAAATCATCTCTAAATTTTCATAAGTATATAATATGTGATTTACCTATAAATAATGTCATTTTCAAGATATGAACAAGTAGAGGTGGCTCTGGAATAGATGTATCTAGGGGTAAAACCCGAAAACACCACATTCAGAAATACAAGAACGGGAACTGGTGAATGAAAAATGGCCTTTCATAACAATTGGTTGAGATACCCCTAGGGGATATGATTTATTAAATTCATTGGCTTATAGAAACGATTATGAATGGAATTAAAACAATTCACCTAAGAATATATTATGGGATTTAGATCATGGATAAAATAGATTGAAGCCTATGAATTCATATGTTAATGAAATAAATGTAATTTGTAAGATGTCCCCAAATATATCTAGATTCCCATTATGTGTTACCAGTAAATATCCATTTATTCCATCGAATGGTTGCTAATTGGAAGACTCAGCCTAACAACTGAATTTAAGATCATTGTGATGACTATTCTAATGAGATGAAAAATCCAATTATATGAGGAATCACAAAAATTACCATGATCCTATCTTAGTTAACTCATGTTTTGATTTAAAACAAGGTTCATGTGGATCAATAATCACCCCCTATGAATGAACATGACACAATTGATAGCTACATTAGAGAAATGACTCCAACTTTTAGTGGATCATATGATCACCCAATCATTGAACAATGGTTAAAATCCATCGAGAAGATCTTCATCATCATTCAATGCTTTGATCTAGAGAAGGTTCTTCTCGCTAATTATCATATGGATGGTGATGATGATCAATGGTGGTCCTTGATAAAAAATAAAAATACAAATGATGATATCGATGTGTTGAAATTGAAGTATTTACAGAAATTGTTTTTTGATAAATATTTTCCTCGCAACCGTTGAATTATAATGGATGAAGAATTCATTTCCATCAAAAATAATTAAGACGAATCCATTGGAGCGTAAAATGAAAAAATCACTAGGATTTAACAATATCCATCCATAATTTTTGGTACCCATGAATTTGAGGTTGACAACTTCTTTGGTGTGCGGAATCATATACTAAAAAATAATAGTGGTATGTGGCATTGAGAACTATGATGAAATGATAAAATTTTACCCCAAAGTCAAAATGAATATCCAAGAATCTCTGTGGTATCATAGGGAATATAATTATATAGAGTAATTTAATTCTTGTTTCCTTATGGATATATCCAATGGTGCGATGAAATTCTAGCACCCCACTTTCCAATGGTGTGGAAGGAATTACACCAGAAATTGCATGAAGGTGGCGAGGAAATGCTATAGTTGTGGAAGATAAGGGTACATGGCTATTAACTGATGACAAGAAAAACCAAATTCCATGGCATAGGTGAGGAATGCACTATTAGACCCCCAAAGCATTTTTCAATGCTTCAAATATAAAATAAAAAGGCACCATTAAAAATAGTTCCCTGAGACAAGGGATTTCGGAGGCAACCTATAACCTCCAAGGTAGCAAGGGCTATCTTTTTCCATCACTACCAATGAAGAGAACCATGAGAATGAATTGGTGATAGGAAGACTAGTTATTCATTAAATAATAATGAACAAAATTTTTATTCATGTTATATGAATTATTTTATATACCGATATTTTAGAAGAACAATCCCAACACCACCATAAATCATGGTATTAATGATGTCCATGAGAATAGAAAATGGGGAAATCATTTCATCCCATGAATATAACTCCTCCCCTATCATAATTTGTAGTTTGATAATTCTGGATAACCTCTTCATACTCCCTCTGGTGGAATTTTATGCAATTCTATGAATGGATTTCTTTCCTTATTTAGACATAACATAAATTGTAGTGAGTGGGAATTCACTCTCCATATAAAGAATGCATGGAGTACCACTCTCTATTGTATCCGATCGAGATCCAAGATTCACATCAATGTTCTGGATGACTCTTCAAATTGCTCTGATTACTGAGATAAACTTTAGTTCAACTTATCATCTTCAAACTGATGTCCATTCTATGAAAACAATCCAAACTATTGAGGAATATTTTATGCAATTATCAATGGAATTCAAAGGAACATGGGATCAACATCTTGTTATGGTAGAGTTCTCTTACTATAACAGTTGTCACTATAGCATCTTAATGGCTCTTTATGAATCCCTTTATGGGAAGAGGAGAAGAACACTTGTATGTTATAACGATGTGGGGGGGATAAAACTCTTTAGTTCAGAAATGGATAAAGAAATGGTGGAGAATGATAATACCATCCAGGAGAACATTAAAGATACTCTGAGTCAACAAAATATCCATGATGATAATATTCAAAAATACATAGAGTTTGATGTTGGAGAAATGGTATTTCTATATATATCGTCGTGGAAGAGATTTATGATATTTGGGATTAATGGAATGATTAGTCCAAGTAACATCAGCCATTTTGAGATCTGTCATTACATTGGAGAAGTGGCCTATCGACTAGCACACCCACCAAACCTATCTCAAGTACATGAAATATACCATGTATCAGTCATTAGGATGTACATTCCTAATCCATCAAATGTACTCACTCATTAGTTGTTACCATTGGTGAATGGCCTCTACTATGAAGATAAGCCGATGATGATCATATATCGTAGGGAAAATGTTCTATGAAATAAGACAATGACCCTCATCATGGTGTTGTGGAGAAAACACAAGCTTGAAGATGCTATGTGGGAATCAGATGAAGTAAATAAGGAAAGTTACCCTCATCTATTTTAGTGTGGGAAAATGAAATTTCAAGGGTGGAATTTATTAAGAGGGGTGATTATAATGACCTAATATTTTACTAATTAAAATTATAATTGATATAATTACATGTCCTATTAGATAAAGTGGTTATATAACATATGAAATTAATAGGATTATATTTTTTGATTTTAAAATACAATTATGAATTTTTAATGTTCCTAATATAAATGTTGAATATTGATCACATGATTATAATGAATATAGGGCTTTAACAAATCCAATTTACTCAGACAATGGATTTGATGGATTCATCCAATTAAATCTCCAAATAAAAATTCCTTTTTTATGAGATCGAAAAGTAAGTGGAATCCCTCAGATTCTCTCTTGAATAAGCCCATGATAAGCATCATCATGTTAAGTTGGAATGAAACCTCCTATGAGAGATGTGGATGTTTATAGAGATTACCACCCAAGTGATTTTATCTATGCCACCCCAAGAGTCTATCAACACTGAAAACCATCCCATTATGTCGTATGCAGGTGTTATAAGGTTATAGGTAACAATATCATGGATCTATAATTATGTGAATTATTTATGAATAGAATAAATATAACAAATATATTTTATTATTGTTACTTTGTAAATAGCTTATTAAGCCAAAATAATCATTTCAGTTACTATTATATTACAAAATTTGTTTATATGAATTATTTTATTTTTGAAGTAAATAATATTTTAATTAAAAATATTAAAGAAGTACTTTTTTTAAATATAAATATTCATATAATATTTTTGAATAATTTTTTAATTTTTATTAATGTTTGAAATATAGTTTTGTCAACACCCACAAATTTTTGATAAATGGAAGTTTTTGTTTATAAAGAAAAACATAACTTATTTATAAAACTATTTAGAAAAAATGAATGTTATTATTGAAATCATGATGTTGAAATTATCCAATGATTAAATTTTCATAATTTTCTGAGACAATCGATTTTTTGGGTAAAAAATAAATATCGTTTAAATATATAATGTTTTATATGATATCATAATGACCAAATATCGATGTAATAAAATATTGTATGTTGTTTTTTTTCAAATATATGTATTACCTTTATATTTATGTGATTTTAGGTTTTTTATATTATTTTACAAATCCTTAGTGGACCCTCAAAGACTTATTAAACATTTTTACTTATAAAAAAATATCTATTAGAGCCTGAATCACCTCCACATATGGATGACTAATTTTTTAATAAGATCTGAAATTTTCATTTTAAAATAATTATTTCCACACCACATTGTAAAAGAGACATGGGAAAAACCATGTTATGGTGTGTGTTTTTGATTTGTTTAATATGTGGTTTTCAAAACATAAATAATTAGAAATCCCCTCTTTTTCCTATATAAACCCCTTAAATATCCCATTACTATTAAATAAATTTTTTTAGCACAACCATACCATTTAAACCTCTAAATATAATCATCCCAAGGTACCCCATGTTCCCAAGAATCCTCTCTCATGCCTCTCTCAGGCCAAGGGGATCACACATAGAATTAATGGATCTCTTCCTTTCTCGTTTTCATCGAAATTTTATTATGTTTTTTTACTGTATTATTTTAAATTAAAAATGTTGTTTTATGATTTCACACCTCCCCCATACTTTCCCCATTAGGTTTGACTAATTGTTGAGGACATTATTTCTCATTAAATCCACCCATGTACACCGGTAACCGTGCCATTATTTTGTAAGGAACTTCTCTCTTCTAATTTAAAATCAAGAAAATATTTTATATTATCAATCTAAATTATATTTAATATGTTATGATATTTTATTCCATGAACCCAATACATTCCATATCTTGAATAAATTTTGAGATACTATTTTATCTACCATCAACCTGTTTTAATTTTTCAATATGAAGTCATTATGATGCTGATGTTATATAGAAATTTACATGCCATAATCACCATGTTAGTGAATACCATATAATTATCTGTATGATGGATATTAACCTTTATCAACATGTAATTTTTGACTCATGAAGTATATTTATGTATTCTATATATTTTTTTCATCAAATAAATTATGATATTTAATCAATCCATGATTTATGATCTATTTGTAAAACATATGAAAAAAATAAAATGTATATAAAGGGTGAACCCTAATAGAGATCCAACACATTTGGTAAATATTATTATCATGATAAGCCATGTGAAATGAGGGTTTAATCATGCTAATTATGTTCAAGTGAGGGTTTACTCAATCTCCATGTGCAATGAGACTTGGGATCATGTTAGCATCATAATAATTTTTTTTGCACATTTCATTTTTTTTATAATCATGTTATATCATGACTTTATGTTAATGTTTATCTTATACAATATTTAAATTAATATTTCCTAAATTTAATTATATTCTTCATGTTATTCCTTGTTTAATTCTTTTATTGGGATTTATATCTCACAATTTTATTATGCATGTCTTCATTATATCCCATGAAATGCTATGTAGGATGGAAGGTTCTAATTTGGTAAATGATGTTTTCCAAAATGTTGTTGGGTTTCATGTTTTATGATGTTATTTAGTGTTCTTAATAACCAAATGAACTATACCTATAATTACATATAGATTCTTTAAGTGCATTTTTATGTAATAATCCATTTTTATGTTGGAAATGATGATCATGGTTGTTATATGGAAGTAACTTCATAAACCATTTATAATGGTATTCAGAGTTCCTTCATTCATATTTTATCAACAAACATTAAATAATGATAGGATGATGACAGATGTGTGGATCATACATTATGATATATCTAATGAAAAAGAGATTATAAAACACAATGTACGTTCAGAGGTGGTTTATCATTACTAAAGATATTCATTAGCTCTTTAGGGGTCATGTGGGTTATTATATGGTAATCTTTTTATGTGAATAAAATTAACCACTACAATTATAAAGACCTATAGGGTCACATACAATAGTGAATTGAAGAATTATCCATATTCTGGGAAATAAATAAATTAGACATAGTATTCCCAAACAATGGGTTTGAGGGTTTTCCAAGTAATAAAGATCACAAATGAATTAATTAATTAATTAATATTCATGTACCGAATATTTTCATGGTATTTATTTATTAATTTTTTTCATTAGTTAATTAGTGAATTAGGGAATAATATTATACAAACTAATAATATTTTAATATTAAAGGGTTATTTTATATTATCCATAATTATATGTTTAGTTTATAAAAATAATTTAATAATGTATTATATTTATTATATATTATTATTCTGTGATTGAAATTTAAATAATTTTTGTATCATAGTTGATTGTGGAAAAATATTTATTTAGTGATTATTTATTGGGTTTTACATGTTCAGCAGTCAGGGATCCCAAACTGTTTATTCGTTTTTTACACGATATAATATGTATAATGTAATATGATCCATATTTTCATTATTCCAATTGAATGAAAGCCTATCTATTCATACTCATTCAAGAGATGTAATGTCTTTATTAAAGTGATAGATTCATGAAGAAGATTGATATATTGAAGGTACATGATGAAGGTGATCATCTGGATATCGAAGGATTCATTATATATCTATGATAATGCTGGGAATATGATTAAATATGAGAAAATATATCCTTGGAAAATTTTTGTATGATCTAGAGGGGTGAAGATTATGATACTCAGAGAAACAATAAGCAGCAGCAATTTGTAGTTATACGTGATTTAATTCAAATGAGGTAACTATTTAGTTTATTCGTATGAGTTTATTATATTCAATAATGATATTATATCCTCCCCTAGGGATCATATCACTAGAGAAAATAAGTCTCATCACTCCGAAAATGAAATATATTAATTCCTTTGACCACCTGCTTCCACTGCATTCTCTATCACCAAAAATGAAGTTGGGTGAACCGTGCCATATGTGGTATCTCATTGATGGTTGTTTGTGATTATTTTAATCTAAATTCATATATGTTGGTATGATTAAATTAAATCGAAAATTCCATTTTTATTGTGAAATGAAG
Source organism: Viscum album (assembly GCA_963277665.1). Classification (NCBI taxonomy): domain Eukaryota; kingdom Viridiplantae; phylum Streptophyta; class Magnoliopsida; order Santalales; family Viscaceae; genus Viscum; species Viscum album. The sequence goes on along the minus strand of OY728121.1, from coordinate 193,357,081 downwards.
ATTTTAATGCACTATGTATATCATTGAATGATAAAATATGATTTATATTATCCTCTTATGCTCATCATTTTTTTCATTAAATCATTTGTGATTTAAGATCACCCAATAATTATTTATCAATTGCGAAAATGTCTACTGTACTAATACGAGTCCATATGTAGGTCTTAGGTTATGAAATGATATTTCTATTGTTGGGATTCATTAACATGGTCTTTTTATAATGTAAATATAGCATTAATACATGTCTAAATGTGTGAGATGTACTACTGGAAATTTATCATATACCCATAGTTTGAAACAAAGGGAATATCCCACAAAAACGTGGGTTTAGGCTATACCCACGGTTTAATTGAATCGTGGGAAATTGAGGAATTAGTATTTCCCAATGATATACCCACATTATTAAATTCATTTACTCCTGGTTTCAAAACCAACGGTAAAGGTTCATTCCACAGTGTCATTGAACCTGTACCATGGGTTTTAAAAATATTAGTATAGGTTTTAAATAATCTGCAACTGTGGGATTCGATCCAAGGGTTGCCTCAATACTATTTTGCCACAAAAACACTACACCATATTTAGTAATTTATATATAAATATACAAATACATATATATATTTATATAAATCATTTCTATAGGTGTAAAATCATGGATATAGGTGTTCCAATGAAATTTGTTTCCCCCAGATATTTTTATTTTCCTGCCATAATACAGAAATGAGATACCCATAGTTTTATAAAACTGTGGGTATAGGTATTGAAGAAAACAATACCCAAATAATGGGAAAATAATTGGTATAAGTCTATAAAAAAACATATACCCATGATTTGTTTCACAACTATGGGTATGGTTTTTGAAAAACAACATATTCCCACATTTCATCAAAAAATCAATGGGTATAGGTTTCCATTCTATCCATATACCCATGTTTTTGGATACATTGGAGTTTAGGGTTCCCTATAACCAAGGGGTTTTTTAAAATCATGGTTATAGGGCCATTTATAGTACCGATTTCTATTCATTTCACACCCTGTTCTCCTAAAATGACATGAATTGTCATGATGATGGATTATTTGTGAATAGATGGTGTTTATGAAAATTATCTTCCTTAGAGTGGTGAGAATTTTTATTTACCTTTTGATGTGTTAGATAGTAAAAATATATTTGGTTGTGGGGGATTTTGACACATGTAATAAAATTCCATGAGTCTTATAATGTGGTATCTTAAGATTGTGACTCTTTAGAGAGTGTATGAGTTTTGAGGTGTCATTAATGTTCATGGAACCCAACCTTTAAGCACTAGATTTGGATGAGATTTTGGACCCTGAGGTGATAATTGGGTAATTTATGGTGAATGTTACAATGGATAGATAACACGATGGGTGTGGGGGTGACATTAGACTCCCAAATAGAAATAATATATGATTCTTCATGGTTAGGGACTAGCAATTGTTCCCCTAGCACCCATGGAACACTTGTATAGATATTTGTGTAGTTGCAGATCTATGTGATTGATATAACCTCCCATGATGTTGTTATGATGGGTTGAAATGACTGTGAATTAAATATAATCTATGGGAATAGGTTCGTGATCTTGTGGGGAAACATGATTATATAGAGTTGTGTTAGAACCATTGCGATCTACATCTTGTTTTTGTGGAATTTTTAGTGTTGAAAATGGTTCTATTCATGGAAGGATTTGTTCTAGAATATCCTAGTAGTTAAAGATAGTGATTCTAAGAGATCATTATGTGATATTCTTATGTCTGGGATGTGGACCACCTATCAGGGTTTGGGTCTTGGGTTGATATCCGTAATAATATATGTTCCATTCATCGAAATATAATTTCATCAGTTGAGATGTGTATGGAGCACTATTCCCTACATCTTCATGTTATTATTTTATTTCTTATAAATGGAACAACCATGAGTATTCATGTATTCACAATTAATTTCATAAAATTAATCAAGATGAAAATAAAATAGTGTTTATTCTTGTATTCAGATGAATAATTTATGATCTTGTATCGTGGAAAACTAGTTTACAGACAATAACATGATACACATAGTGTTATGAAGGCCTGTTTAGAACAGAAAATCCATATTCATTTCTAACATGACAAATCATTTCCACCATCATATATTTAAATTATGACAAATTCATGTAATAAATAATGATACCCAACTAAGATGTATTTATCACACCCCACATGGGAACCCTAGTGTATGTGTACACCATATGTCTAAAATTTGGTTTACCTTTGGACATTTAATGGATTAGGCTGGTGATGATTATGTGTATGTTGAGAATGGGTATGTAAAGACCCGGAAATTTCAAGGAAATATTTTTCTTAATTTCTTTGGGATTTTACAAGAACACAGTTTCAGACGGAACCTAATTCCGAGGCCCGGTGTGCCCGGAATAATTTTCATAAGTTTAGCTCGGGTACGTTCAGTAAACGAACGAGCGGGTTTTTCTAGCTTTTGAACCGGTGCTCGGAATTGAAATCTGAGGGCACTGATGAAACCATAGTTCTAGTAATTTCTTATGAACACCTAATCCAGAGTTGCGTTTGTGTGGGTGGATATGTTAAATTTTTGGATTAAATGAGGAAAGAATAAAATTGTAAAACTACTTTTTTAAGTCTAATGTGGTTTTATCCTACATGGGGATGTTGGGGTGGAACCTAACTACCCATGTGAGGATAAATTTGAGGATTAATGTTAGGTGGGGCCGACATGATCCCCAACCTTTTGCATTCCCATAACTCTCCTAAACTTCCCCTTTAAACTTGTTAGCTCCCTTTATTTAAGTAACTCTTCCACTTCCTTATTTAATTTTCCAACCTACCTCTTAATTAATTAATCAACTCATGGTATAATTAATTAAGTGTATTGGATTTGAATTTTGTAAATTTGAATGCATGGAATGGGTAAATAAAATAAGGTGGAGCCTTATTTTATTTTGGCTGGAATTGATTTGTTAAGTGAAAGGGAAGAGAGCTCTTGAGTTTTGAAGAACTTTATTGACGAATAACAACGCCTCCAACGAAGAACGCCTCCGATGGAGAACGCGAAGTCACCGACGGCGTGCCTTCTCTTCTTATTCCTCTGCGTCAAGGGAGGAGACACCACCGTGGGGAATGTCTCCATCGACGAAGACTCTTTCTCAGATGACAACAGAACTTCACCCCATGACGCCGCTTTCCGCGACGCTCTTCGAACTTCATCTTGTGATCAAGGTAGGGGAATATTGGCATGATTATTTTTATTTAAGAGGTTGAAGGGAATTATTTTGAGAGTGATATCTTTTTCCATGGATGTTACCTTTTGAAAACAAATAATGCAGATCAACTCAATATTAAGTTGATCTGTGAAGAATACGTTTGCGGGTTGGGAATTCTTGTTTGCGGGGAAAACTGTAGGGGTTTTAATGTATGTTTGAATTCGTTTTATTGATTCCTCATATCCTAAATTCACAACGATGGTGACCAAATGAACATGATCATCATCCAGCACATAAACCATTCTCATTTCTCTTTTTATTCTTCACATGTTCTTCATGCGTTCTTCAATGTCCAAATATTTATTGATTCTGGAAACTCAATGTTTCCCTGAGCGCGACATACGAACGTGATGATCTCTACCTGGGGATCAAGGATATGTGTTTGTATCATTTTTTCCGAGTTAAATTGAAGTCGGAATGGACTGCAGAAGGATTTGGAGGCACAGCTGGTAGGCAGCCAAAGGTGGTGGCCATGCGTAAAGAAGAGGAGGCACTAGTTTGGGTGGTGCGTGGCTTTTGTGTGTGTTAAGTTAAGAATTAAATTAAATTAAAAATTATAATAATATAATAATGTTATTGTTATTTTCGTTGGGAAAACCGTATTTTGATGGTATCTTCTTCATGCGACCTCGGTTTCACAAACCATTAGTGGCAGTGCGACCCTGACTTGGAGACGGAATTTATGAGTCCAATGTTGGATGTCCTTTTTGGGGTTTTGGATCGGGTACCCGAAACGCTCATACATAATAGATTTAATATTATTATTAAATCTTTGACCCGCCATAACTCATGCGTGAGACATCCAATTGACTCGCCGTCAGCAGTGATGTGACTCTATCTTTACGGTGGTCGATTCAAGTCTAACGTTGGATATTAAATTCTGGTTCGTGTCTTGGGCCCACGAAACACCGAATAATAATATTATTATTATTATTACGTGATCTTGTATTAGACATATCTCTCTCATATGGTGTCGGAATGAAAAACCGTCTGCGACGTTGCGACCCTGGAATTACGACAGATGTTTCAAGACTAATTTTGGATACTTAAGTCGTGGGTGAGGCGTGGGACCCACGAGGCCCGGTTCACGCATGATGCGGTGAAATGCAACTTTTTCAGCGGCTATCCATTTGGGACCAATTGGTAGTCCATATCGTGTGTTTTCCGTATGGATCCCAATGGTGTGCCCGGTTTGGTTAACCGGTGTCATTTGATGTACGACTGGGTTGGATCGAACATGAATCCAACCGGGCCCTTAGAGTGGAAACATTTATAACATGTTCTTCGGACGTCCGATTGATGTGTCGTCAACTTTTTTGGATTCCTCTTGAAGAGATGGAACTTTTGGTATACTTCACATGAGGTTTGGACGCTGTTGGAATAAGGCCGGGTTGGATTGTACCCGAAATCCAACCGGGCCCCTGGAACGGAAAAGATGATAACTTTCAGACTAGATGTCTGTTTGACGAACCGTCAGCGGCATTGTTGATCTTGTTTAGAAACGGACCCTTTGAGTACACCCTATGAGAGTTCGAGGTACAGTTGAGATACGTCCGGTTTGATTCGCACACGAAACTCACCGGGCCCCTAGGACGAAAAGGCTAATAACTCACAGACCAGGAGTCCGATTGACGCGCCGTCGGTTGCGTTGAGACCCTTATAAAGAGGAGACCCTTTGAGATACTTCTTCGCGGGACTTGGAGATACATGGAGTATCGACATGTAGCTCGTGGAGCGGACGCTCCTGGAGACGAGCGTTCGGAGTACGAAGACCATGTAGCCGGCTGAGACCCGACGACTGCTTGACCGAGTCGACTTGGAGTGAGTCGACTAGCCCAGTGGATGGAGCACTACTTTGTTGGGTACTGTCCCATGGCGGATAGAGCAATACCTGTGTGATAGTGCAGACCCGCGGTACTCGTTCGGAGAGTACCTCTGCAGGCTATTAGGGGGTGTGCACTACTGGGTTTGGGTGGAATACCCTGGCGGGAAGCACTACTGTGTTTGGGTGACTGGCCCATGGTACTAAACAAGAGGAGTACCTCAACAGTCTTAGGATAGTGAGCAGTAGCTCAGAGTCATGACAGGACCACTGTACACTCCAGAGATTGGACTCTTCAGCAGTTACAGTTTCGATAATGAAAATCCTGGTTTGACCTGAGTCTATGAACTTTGTGTTTACCTCATGATTGAGATGGTTCACTTGATAACTTAGGTATATGTATGGGAATATACCTGGGTAGTGGTTATCAGTTTATTTCATAATCTTTGTGTTTCCTCATGATTGAGATGGGTTAAATGATAACTTGGGTATATGTATGGGCATATACCTAGGTAGAGGTTATATGTTGAGATCTTATTTGTGGTTATACTTGTTGGATTTAGTGATACCTTGAGGGTCTTGGGGTCCCTACTGAGTATCGTTATACTCACCGCTTCATGGGCTATTCCCGCACCTCATTGTGTTGGTTGCAGATGACGGGCAGTGCAGACAGATGCCGAGTGTTCGAGGACTGGACGGTACCCGGAGGTGGACCTCACGATGAGACAGTATCTGCTGGTGGAATTCACAACGAGACAACACTTGGAGGAGGTTGATGGGTGAGAGCATTGTGGAGGCTATCAGTACCTACCCTTCAGGTAGGATCCGTGGTGGATGATCCAGGAGCTGCGCTATCTGTAACTACCCTTCAGGTAGGATTCTTGGTGGACGATCTAGGAGCTGCATGTCACCTTTCGTCTATTTTATCTTATTCAATGTATTTTACAGTTGGACTTGTATTTCCAGCCCCTTTACTTTCAGCACAACATGTTTCAGTTTTACTTAGTGTTTTACATCGGCTTGTACTCTGTGGTGTTTTGTTTACTTTTATAAAGGTATTTCCTTCCCAGTTATCCGGATTTATGCCTTTGGTGAAAGTCTCCAACCCCTGGCCTATGGAAGGCGATCTTGGGGTATTCACGGCACGGTCCCCGAGGACGGGTCGTGACAAATTGGTATCAGAGGAGTCGGTTCTACTGCAGGACTTATAACTCTGATATTTTCTTTTCTGTGAAGCAATAGTGTTAAGGGTTCCGAGTGGGGTCTTCAGTTTAGGGAGCCCAGTGTTGGTGTGGTGGCCGATGTATCCGTACACCAGGACCCTGACTACTGATTTCTGACTTTGTACACGAAAACATTGATTGCGTGTGTGTTTCCAAAAGTTTTAATGCCATCTCAAACCAGGTCATCTCACCAGGTATAAGATGTTGACAGTGTTGCATCAGTTCAGGATGTATCCACGCAGATAGTCAGTTGGAGTTCCGAAAGAGTACTCGATGACAGCTCATCGAGCAACGAGGCTCTAGTGTAGGGCCCTTTTTACTATGTTGGCACCCTCGGGTGGTGTACCAGTAGCACCACCACCTACTGGGAAGAAGATTCCAACAGCTATACTAGCGAACTGTGCATGCTGGCAGAGCACGTTTCACGAGTTCCAGCAGTAGAGGCCTCCGAGGATACGAGGCAAGACATATTCCCAGACAATAGAGCACTGGATGGAGGTGATTGCTAGAGTTATCCGCCTAGCTGAGACATCAGGAGAGTGGATGGTGGACTTGGCCACTAGTTTTTTCCATTGAATGACCACGAGGATGGTCCACATAGTGATGAGGCTTTAGTACGTGGACCGATGCCTGAGATAGTGCCTTCGGGTAGTGTGCCAGCTCTACATCACTACCTGTTGGTCATCAGTTACAACCGGCGATACCGGTAGGTGAAACAAGTAAGCTTACTGTATTACACGTGTTCTAACATCAGATACCCTCAATTTCTGAGGCGAACCTGATTCACAGGCAGCTGATGACTGGCTTGAGGATGTGGCTGAGAGTTTTCTAGAGCTTATACAACTTCGGCAGGACGACGTGTCGGAAACTGAGAATTCATTGAGGCGTACCGAACATTCCGGGTACTCGATGAATACGATTCGAGCCATCACTTTTTCCTCTATAAATTCCTACTCACGTTAGGGTGATAGAGAGAACCTTGAGGGTGAATTTTCTTTGGAAGAATGAATACATCTAGAGAATGTTAGATATTGGAATGCAGCAACCTGGTGCCAGTCTCAGAGACTTGGGCATGCGAATGTTTCAAGAAGAGGAAATGTTAAGGACAGATAAATCTGTAGATCATCAGACGTGGAGGCAGAACTAGGAGAGCAGCATGAGGTGGTGTACATTTCAACATATTAAAACACCCTCCTTTTTTGTCCCCTCTAGGCTCAGGGAGGTGGAGGGAAGGGGAAAAGGGTAGCTGAATGCGGTCAAGTAGTGTGATCGAAATGGCACTAAGGATGATTCGAAGTGCGGACTTTGTCTTCTACTAGCTGTCGTAGCCACAAACATCGATAAGAAACATCCCATCCTTACATGAATCTTGTACCAGACATAGATTTTCTAGATAAGCTGTTGACTTGACCCTCATGTCTGGAGATACCTTTGGGAGGAGACTCGATAGTCACACTGACGCTGGCGGTGTGATCTGTCCCTTGAGGCAAGAGTCTTGGTTGGGACCTCTTGGTGGTAGCGTATAGGCATTACAACGTTAGCTTGAGTATGGATTGGGAAATTAATGCTCATACTCAAATTGATGGTATTAGGAAAACGTTGGGATGGGTTTTCCTTGGTCGTCGAAAAGGTAACCCCAGGCAGCATTAGTTAAACTCATGCCTGGGAGGGTGTATCTGATCATTCATGGATCGGCCAACCTTACCCTCATGGAATCAGGAGTTTGAGTTTCAGTTCTAATCATGAAAGAGAGAACTCTAGAGTTATAGGATGACGACCACGTTCTTATACGGGTCTCACCTCGACGAGGTTTATGGAGATGTAGCTGAGGCGGTGAGAGATCTCCGAGGTTCAACGGACCTTTCTAGGTCCCCAGTAGGGTAGGAGAGGTGGTTTACCACTTCACCATTCCACCTCAGTTGCACTGGGTGCATGAAATCTTCCACATACCGCGGCTGAGGAGATACGTGCTTGATCCTTCACACATCATCGACCTCAGGGAGTTGGACGTCGATGACAGGGCGACATGCACAGAGGTTCCAGAAGAGATTGAGGATCGACAGGAGCGGGTCCTACGAGGATGGTCGATTCCTCTTGTGTGTTTTCATAGGCAGCATGGGAACCTCCAGGTGAGCCCATGGGAGCGAAAGGCGCATATGCGTGCTTAGTACCACTTTTGTATCCCTAGTTTTTTTAAAGCTTTACGGGGACGTAAAGCCCTGAGATGGGAGTAATGTATAGAACCATAAATTTGATAGAATTTTTTTTCTTAATTTCTTTGGGATATTACAAGAACGCAGTTTGAGACAGCACCTGATTCTGAGGCCCGGTGTGCCCGGAAGCATTTTCTGAAGTTTAGCTCGGGTATGTTCAGTGAACAAACAAGCGAGTTTTTATAACTATTGAACAGGTGCGCAGAATCGAAATCTAAGGGCACCGATGAAACCATAGTGCCGGTAATTTCTTAGGAACACCTATTCCGGAGTTGCGTTTGTCTGGGTGGAAAAGATAAATTTGTGGACTAAATGAGGATTGAATAAAATTGTAATACAATTTTTTTTATGTCTAGGGTGGTTTTATCCAATATGGGGATGTTGGGGTGGCACCTAATTACCCATGTGATGATAAATTTGAGGATAAATGTGAGGTGGGGCCAACACAAGCCCCAACCTTTCACATTCCCATAACTCTCATAAACATCCCCTTTAAACTTGTTTACTCAGTTTAATTAAGCAATTCTTCCACTTCCTTATTTAATTTTACAACCTACCTCTTAATTAATTAAACAACTCATGGTTTAATTAATTTTTTATATTGGATTTTAATTTTGTAAATTTGAATGCATGGCATGGGTAAATAAAATATGGTGGAGCCTTATTTTATTTTGGCTGGAATTGATGTGTTATGTGAGAGGGAAGAGAGCTCTTGAGTTTTGAAGAACGTTCTTGACGAAGAACAACGCCTCCGATGAAGAATTCCTCCGATGGAGAACGCGAAGTCACCGACTATGTGCCTTCTCTTCTTCTTCCTCTACGTCAACGGAGGATACACCACCGTGGGGAATGTCGCCATCAACAACGACTCTTCCTCCGATGACAACGAAACTTCACCCCGCGATGCCACTTTCCACGAAGCTCTTCGAACTTCATCTTGTTATCAAGGTAGGGGAATATTGGTATGATTCTTTTTATTTAAGAGGTTGAAGGTAATTATTTTTAGAGTGATATCTTTTTACATGGATGTTCCATTTTGAAAACAAAGAACGCGGATCAACTCAATATTATGTTGATCCGCGAAGAATATGTTTGCAGGTTGGGAATTCTTGTTTGCGGGGAAAACTATAGGGGTTTTTATATATGTTTGAATTTTTTTATTGATTCTTCATATCCTAAATTCACGACGATGATGACCAAATGAACATGATCATCGTCCTGCACATAAACCATTCTCCTTTCTCTTTTTATTCTTCACATGTTCTTCGTGCGTTCTTCAATGTCCAAATATTTATTGATGTTGGAAACTCAATGTTTCCCTGAGCGCGGCATACGGACATGAAGATCTCGACCCGAGGATCAAGGATATGCATTCGTATCATTTTTTCCGAGTAAAATTGAAGTCGGAATGGACTGGGGAAGGATTTGGAGGCACAGCTGGCAGGAAGCCAAAGATGGTGGCCATGCGTAAAGAAGTGGAGGCGCTAGTTTGGGTGGTGCGTGGATTTTGGGTGTGTTAAGTTAAGAATTAAATTAAATTAAAAATAATAATAATATCATAATTTTATTATTATTTTCGTTGGGAAAACCGTATTTTGACGGTATCTTCTTCGTGCTACCTCGGTTTCATGAACCGTTAGTGGCAGTGTGATCCTGACTTCGCGACGGAATTTATGAGTCCAATATTGGATGTCCTTTTTGGGTTTTTGGATCAGGTACCCGAAACGCTCGTAAATAATAGATTTAATATTATTATTAAATCTTTGACCCGCCATAACTCATGCGTGCGACGTCCGATTGACTCACCGTCAGTGGAGATGTGACTCTGTCTTTAAGACAGTCGATTCAAGTCTAATGTTTGATATTAAATTCTGGTTCGTGGCTCGGGCCCATGAAACACCAAAAAATAATAATATTATTATTATTACGGGATCATGTATCGGACATATCTCTCTCATATGGTGTCGGAATGAGGAACTGTCTGTGATGTTGTGACCCTGGAATTACGACAGTTGTTTCAAGACTAATTTTGGATATTTAAGTCAAGGATGAGGCATGGGCCCCACGAGGCCTGGTTCACGCATGATGCGGTGAAATGCAACACTTTCGCCGGCTATCTGTTTGGAACCAATGGGTCGTCCATCTCATGTGTTTTTCCGTTAGGATCGCAATGGTGTTCCCTGTTTGGTTAACCGTTGTCATTTGAAGTACGACTGGGCTGGATCGAACATGAATCCAACCGGGCCCTCGGGGCGGAAACATTTATAACATGTGCTCCAGACGTCTGATTGACATGTCGTCGACTTCATTGGATTCCGCTTGATGAGACGTAACTTTTGGTATACTTCGCCTGAGGTTTGGACGATGTTGGCATATGGTTGGTTGGATTGTACCCGAAATCCAACCGGGCCCCTGGAACAGAAAAGCTGATAACTTTCAGACTGGATGTCTGTTTGACAAACCGTCATCGGAGTTGGCGATCTTATTGAGAAACGGTCCCTTTGAGTATACACTATGAGAGTTTGGGGTATATTTGAGATACGGCCGGGTTGGTTTGCACACGAAACCAACCGGGGCCCTAGGACGAAAAGGCTAATAACTCACAGACCAGGCGTCCGATTGACGCGCCCTCTGATGTGTTGAGACCCCTATGAAGAGGCAGCCATTTGAGATACATCTTCGTGGGACTTTGAGATACTTGGAGTATCGACCTGTAGCTCGTGGAGCGGACCCTTCCGGAGACGAGTGTTCGGAGTATGGAGACCGTGTAGCCGGATGAGACCTAACGACTTCTTGACCGACTCGACTTGGAGTTAGTCGACTATCCCAGTAGACAGAGCACTACATTGTTGGGTGTAGACCCATGGCAGACGGACCACTACCTGTGTGACAGTGCAGACCCGCGGTACTCATCTGGAGAGTACCTGTACAGGCTATTAGGGGGTGTGCACTACTGTGTTTGGGTGGCATACCCCGGCGGGAAGCAATACTGTGTTTGGGGGGCTGGACCATGGTACTCGACAGGAGGAGTACCTCAGCAGTCATAGGTTAGTGAGTAGTACCTCAGAGTCGTGACAGGACCACTGTACACTCCAGAGATGGGACTCTTCAGCAGTTACGGTTTCGATAATGAAAATTCTGGTTTGAGCTGAGTCTATGTCCTTTGTGTTTACCTCATGATTGAGATGAGTCACATGATAACTTTGGTATATGTATGGGCATATACCTGGGTAGTGGTTATCTGTTGATTTCATAATCTTTCTGTTTACTCATGATTGAGATGGGTTACATGATAACTTGGGTATATGTATGGGAATATACCTAGGTAGAGGTTATCTGTTGAGATTTTATTTGTGGTTATCCTTGTTGGATTTAGTGAGAACATGAGGGTCTCGGGGTCCCTACTGAGTATCGTTATACTCACCCCTGCACGGGCCATGCCCGCACCATGTTGTGTTGGTTGAAGACGATGGGCATCGCAGACAGAGGCCGAGTGTTCGAGGACTGGACAGTACCCGGAGGTGGACCTCATGACGAGACAGTATCTGGTGGTGGAATTCACAATGAGACGACACTTGGAAGAGGTTGATGGGTGAGAGAGTTGTGGAGGCTATCTGTACCACCCTTCTGGTAGGATACGTGGTGGACGATCCAGGAGCTACGCTAACTGTAACTACCCTTCAGGTAGGATTTTTGGTGGACGATCCAGGAGCTGCTTGTCACCATTCGCCTATTTTATCTTTTTTCCTTATACATTACATTTGGGATTGTATTTGTGGCCCCTTTACTTTCATCACAGCTTGTTTCAGTTTTACTTAGTGTTTTACTTCCTCTTTTACTCTGTGGTGTTTTGTTTACTTTTATAAAGGCAATGCCTTCCCAGTTATCGGGATTTACGCCTTTAGTGATAGTCGCCAGCCCCTGGCCTATAGAAGGCGGGCTTGGGGTAGTCATTGCATGGTCCCCGAGGACGGGTCGTGACAGGGCATGTGATTTTTTAGGATAAAAAAAGAATGTGTGAGTGTGTGTGTGTGTGTGTCTATGTGTTTGTGTTTCTCTATGTTGTAAGTATGGACTTTTTTTATTTTTATATGTGATCATCCAGGTTGGAAATCAGTGGATGAATGGATATATAAATTATTATTGGTATATTATTAATTTAATTTCTCTTTTTTATGAATCATCATCATATTATTTTACGCATTTCTAATTATTTTAACCTATATATGAATTTTATTCAAGGGTAAAGTTACCCCATTGTTTAGATTTGGGCCACACCCAAAATCATTAGCCTATGACATATGGAGATGTTCATTGAGGTAATATGTGTCTTCATTTCAAACATGATATTTAGGTCAGGGAGTTAAACAATTACTCAAAACAATTTACTCTAAAAATGAATATTTTATAACTGCAATAGAACTAATATATCATGAAACAATAAAATTTTAATCCTTTAAAATATAACACATCAATAAAACAATTTCTTGATAAAATGTAATTAATTTATGACTATGATAAATATACATGCATAAAGAGATTTAATAACAATTTCTGAACCCAAGTATGCACTATAATAATTCATTAAAACATTTTTTTTGCCTAATATAAAAATAATTAAAACATAATGTTTTAATATTATTTCCTATCATGACCTTGTTTCAGAGGTAAAAATTGGACTAATTTATTAAAATAATTAAAAATAAAAATTATAAGGCTAAATTCAATTGACCATATTGAAATATAGCATTATAAAACCACATCTACAAAACGTCTCAACTACATGAACATATATAATATGTATAAATTTATAATTTTATTGTCTAATAATTTAACAAACAAAAATATATCAATCATCACTGTGTTCTAAACTAGAGATCATTGCATTATATTTTCACCTACTCTGGTTAATTACATTAGAATCATAAATTATTTATAAATATATTTCATTAACAAATAAATTTATTAATTATTAATCTATAATACCACTAGATTTAGGAACACTTCAATTTAATTTTTTATTTTTAGTTATATAATTATTGGGTTGATTTCAATAATTTTATAGATGGTTTTAGATGTTTATGATATGTTTTTATGGGTTCATGGAATGAGTGTATTTAGGGAAAACCATACATATTCTATATGAGTATTTTTAAGGGAGTATGGAAGTTTCAGTTAAAGTGAATTATGGGAGATGGTTGGTACAAATAGCATGAAAACATTTTGGATGTTTTAAGAGGACTTTTTTACTAGATTGCGTAGGGTCCCATAAACGTTTTCATATTACAAAGTGGCCTCATGTGATTTCCATTGTAACTCAAAAGTTTGACTCCTATTTTGATAAACCATTTGGAATAAAAAATAAAAAACAATAATAACATCCAAAAAATATATTTATCTCTTATTAAAACATGAAAATTATAGCGACCCTACGTTTTCATACATCAGTATCACCTCTTTTTTAAGATAAATAATATAATAGTGTTAAAAAAATGAATAAAATGATAATATCATAGGGAAAATTATGATAAAACCTAAAATATAGAAAGTAATTTGTTTTCATTAATTTATTACTCTTATCTAACTTCTCAGTGGACCTTTTATCTCCATAGTACAAGTAATCACCTTAGGATATACATTAATGAAATGGTTAAGGTAAAATACCAAAAAAAGGATAAGGATGAACATAAATAAATATGATATTGGTGAGTTTAATGTTAATAAACATAATATAATTAGAGGATAATCAACATAATCCTCTGTGGAATTATTATATAATATCATTGAATGTAGTTAATCAAAAAAATCAAATTTCATGTCTTAGTGGTGAAAAACCAGTCAACGTTGTGAAAAATTATTGAATCATGTACATGAATAACATACATGCCATGTAATAACATCATCCTTATTAAAAAAAATCAATAATCATGTTCATGCATGTTTCCCCATATCCAATGATATACATCACATTACCTAATGCTTTTAAGCACTCTATAATTCTAATCACACCTGTCACATCCTATCATTTACATAATCATGAATTAAACAATGATTGTATAAAAATTATTAACATAAAATATACTAATGAATAGAAAATTAGTTTCATTGGACTTTAATTAAGAATATATTCATGAATAAAACTTTTGATTCTCCAAATAAAATGGTAGAAGCATAATTTTTATAAGAATCATCAATATTGTGTGAGGAAGAAATAATCCGAATTTAATTAAGACCTATATTTTAAGTAAGATGAGTTATTTTGGTAGAATATCTAAATTTATATTTATAATATAATGAATTAATATATATCCTTGAATGTAAAATGTAATAAAAATTAAATTATATTTTTAGTAATATTAATAGAACATTCTGTCTAAAATATGTCATGAAGGAAGAATAACCCAAAGAAAAAAAATTATGTTCTAGAAATCCCTTTCCATATGTAGGAATGTATTATTTTGGTTGTTTTTGGGATGGGGAATGGTGTGCACTTGGCATGCACATAGTTAGGGAAAACCATGTGTTAGTTCCATGTTTGAAAATTAGGCTCCACATGACCTGCACATGGTTTGACAGAACCGTTCACAGCATTGGAAGAAATCATTTAGATGAAATTTCCATGATCCAATATTTTGATTAAAATTTCCCAAGAACCCTATTTAGTCCAGAACATACCAAATTCAACCCAAATCAATTTATCCCTTCATCAGATCCCACGAGGAAGATTTTATGATGCCTAAATCCCTTCTCTGAGGCGATCCAAATGTTGTTGAATAAGTTTCGATCTAAATTGGGTTAGTTTCATCCTCCCATTACTACCACCATTGTTATCCCACATTCTACATATGGTTTTATAAATCATAGATTTGATTTATGGATCTAATACCCCATGTTTACAGATCATAAACCTAGATTTGATTCCCATTGGCATGATCATCACTCATCATGGAAAAATTCCAATTGGGTTTGCCATTGTGAGATTCATGGTTTTCAGTAGGAAGTTCTATCACGATAAAATTTTTTAATCAACATAAATGATTTGTTAAATTTTAAAATTTTAAAATAAATTTAAATTGTTTCGTTTTTTGAATAAAAATGGTTTTAGTTGTGTTTTTTTGTAAAAACACAAATATGGTAAATTGAGAATTTTGAGTAAAAATGGATTTTTTCCTTGGAATAAGAATTTTATTAGGTTTTATTTATTGAATATAATTTTATTTATTGATATTTAATCAATTGAAATTTTTATTTTAATTGAAGAAACATATATTTGATATATTTTTTGTAAAAAACCAAAATTTTAGTGATTGGCGGTTTGGAAAAAATGATGGTATGGTTTAGAAATTGAAATGTTGAATTCAAATGTGAAATGGAATATGAAATTTAATGATTTCGTTTCAAATCCTATTTTGGCTAAAAATGTATTAAAATGTCCTAATGGAATCCTTAGGGTCTCATTTTAATGAAAAGGCATGTTTTGATCAAAAAATTGTTTTGGGTTTTAAAGTGAAAATTTTTATAATTGAAATGCGGATTGTGAGGAATTTCATTTTTGATATATTGTGAATTTTCCTTCACTGATTTTTTAGTAGGGAAGATGAAATCTTAGGGTAGGTAGCGAGTTATTTTGGATTTGACTTGATTGTAACCCCTAGAGATTTTATGAAAAAATTTAATTTAATTTCATTGATGTCTTGTGTGTATGTTAAACCAAAATTATCTTGTACTATACACAACACTATATTAGCTTATATTATATGCAAACACTATTCTTTGCTTGTGTTACACGCAATCAGTACCTTCCTCGATAGCGTGTGTAGTTCACAATACCGGGTTTCTCTAAACAATGATACATTATTATAATATTATTATGGACTAGCCACTATGAATAGTAGTAACTACATTTTTAATTTTATAACATTATTATTCATCTTATAGATTTTCTAAAACTCAGTTTGTGAAGAAAATAAATTTTTCGGATAAAATTAGTATTTAAAAAAAATGCTGTTTTGCGGCCTTTTGATGGCGCACGCACATTAATTCTAATTTTTGACATGTTTATAACTTAAATTTGACAAAATAAAATTATTCTATTGAATCATTGTTTAAAAATATACTTTGGGTAAATTTTTCATATTAATCTGATAACATTCATATATTAATGAATAGTAAAAACACGCTATATTTTAATTAAAAACATCATTTTTCATCGCAATAATTTATATGGTTAAATTATAATAATGATTGGTTTTAAAGTATAAATAGAATATATTTTTTCAATTTAATATTATTTAGGTCATTACCATTAATTTTACAATGAATTCATAGATAAAAACATTTCAATCCTTGGCAATGTTTTAACTTTTAAAACAAGTTTTCTTAACAAAGCGATTAATTTGAAAATAATTACTACAACTTATGTGTTTCGAATATTGAAAAATAGATTCCATATTTTAATTCAGGGGTTCAAAATTATTTTAATAGGTTACTTTTAGTTTTTTGATATTATGAATAGTAACTACCGTAATTTGTATTTACTGCAGTTAAAGGTAAATCAGGTAATTAAGGGTAAAAATAAGATTGTAAAATTATCCTAACACCTACCAAAATCCTATTGTATGACTAAAATTCGATCCATATGAGATAACAGTCGGAATAGATTCATTTTATGGACTTTTGACCATGAAAATAATTCAATTATTATAAAAACCAAACAAAGTGACAACATGTCACTCTCTTAAATCTTAAAAGTATAATAATTTTAATTTAGTGATAAAAATCATGAAACTTATAACATGATTAGTCTACATAAAGATAATAAAATTATCTACATCATGTGAATTTATTTATAATTTTTAGATAATAAATACTTATCATTATAAGTGACACAATAGTGATGTTGGAATTATTTTATTGATTGAAATATCAAATAAATGGTTTTAAATATATTAAAACAAATAGTATATGAACTATATAATGTGCTAAACTAATTTTATATATAAATATGACATTTTATGAATCTATTAAATCATTTAGTTTGATCATATATTCTATGAGGATTTTACTTTAATTCAAATAAATGAATAGTTCCAAAAATGACACTATTGTTATTTTATAAAAATAACATAATATAAAATTGTTTAAAAATAATAATTATTATTTAAAAATTAAAAATTATAATTTATATGGTCCAAAATGTCATAAATTATCCAATTATGGAATAATATATAAAATTAATTATTTATGAAATAATTATAATAATTATAATAATGGAATTTCCATTGATAAATTTTTTAGATGTAACAAAAATATAAAATTTGTCCTTTATTGTACTTATTGATGAAATCACCACCTTCTATATACAAATTTTCATGAATGTCATCATAGTTAAACAAGTTATCCTTTGATAAATTATAATAGGATCTTTGAGTGTTATTAAGATAATATATAAATATAATAAATACATTATTTTTAAAAAACTTTTAATTTTTTTATGTGAAACTGTAATTTTCATGAAAAATATAAATTATAAAATTTTTAAATTACATTACATAAGGGAAAGATTGTTATTAGCATCCTTCATTACTCTGTGTAATTATTTTTTATTGAGGTACTGACTTAGTAAAATATTACGATCCTTGTAGATACTCATCATAGAAAAAATAAAAATATTAAATATAATATATTACACTCTTTCGATTTAAAGAAAATAATTGATAAGTAAAAAATGTACCATTATATGAGATATCCAATTCCACCATTATATTGAGGACCTTGGGTTTTCCATATTCATTCCAAAACAATTGAGTTTGTTGGAAATTATGAAATATCACATAATATAATAAGTTATTTATTATTTTTAATTTATTAATTGTTAAAAATAATTTGATATATCTCAAATGGTTGTCTTATGAGAAATATAGGACTCATGTTAGTCCATGTCAATGGTTTTACACTATGTGTGGTATAATAGTAATGTTTATTGGGTGATTGAAAATATTGAATGCAATAATACCTTTTATATATGTAATTATTTTATTATTACTATTTTAAATATTAAATGATTAATATCCCTTAAATAGTGTATCATATTAGATAACTAATACTGTCGTTATGTTTAGAATTTCAGGTCTATCGTAGGCAAGCGATAATATATTGGCACATCATATTTTTGGTCAGATTGAATGTAATGTTATTTTATTTAATATTTGAACATAATTATTATTATATAAAATTCAATAGTTGTTTTATTCATCTAAATTAACACATGGAATGAACCGCTATTTTAATCACATGGGATGATCTATAAAATATGTTTTCTATCTTTCTGACCCATTTAATTTTGAAATCCCTTATATGATTGAAATTAATGACCCCACCATAAATTTTTGGGTGAAAAGGTATGTTAAATCAGAGTATTGTTCCCTTGGGGTATGAAAGATTAAGGTTTTTAGATGTGTTCATATATCCATTCATCTCATGATTTTATTTGACCATGTCATGTACAATCCACACCAAACTTCCTTGATAATGGTCAGAAGTTCTACGATGATCCACTATGGTTTATCAATGGCTTGGTCTCATCCTCCTCCCTACATGTTGTGTTATATGTATTAGTTTTTTTAACATTTAATTTTTTTATTTAATCTAATATTTAATTACATCCTCTTAATAATCTTAAAAAATGTTTGAATGATATAAATCAATAAACCTAATTTATAAGTGATTGATCACAAATTATCAAATGAAAATACATAAATACATAAATAGATAATGAATTATCAATTGAAAATTTATAGAAAATTAAAAATAAACATATCAGGATTATTATATTGATAATTTTACAATTATCTAATGATAATTATAGTAGAATTTGGATGATAAAATACTATCATTTATTCCATGGTTTTCACACAAATTATTGAAAATAATTATGAAGATTTATTAAATTATAATTTCACAAAATAATCAAATGATAATTCGTGGAAACTGATTATCACAAGATAATTACATGATGATAATTTTTTAAAAAGTAAATATTAGAATATAATTATGAATACTATTGACGGATAATTTTAATGTAATTGTATCATAATAATCTTTTCTAAATTATCATTTGAAAATTACATGAATTATCAATGATAATTATTATAAGTTATCAAATGGTAATCGAATAATTATTAATATATAATTAATTGTAAAATTACTGAATACATAATTATAAAAATGAATTTATATAATAAATTATAAATATATAAAAATAAAATGGTAATTTTTGAAAAAATATCAAGAAATAATACTAATAAAAAATATTTGGGTGAAATTATACAAATTTTATTATAAAAAATATTTTTTATGTGAAAATTTTAAATTATAATTATAAAATGATAATTTTTATGGAATTATCAAATTATAATTTAAAATATAATTTTTTAATAAATTATCAAATTAGTATGAAATGTTAATTTAGGTGAAATTATCGAAAATTTTACAAAGGATTATGCTTTATTAAATTTTCAATTGATAGTTATAAGAGGAAAATTTATGAGAAATATAATATCTTTATAAAAGGATAATTTTTGAGAAAATATATAATGGTAATCATAATATAATAATTTATAACAGATTATGAAATTATAATATTAAAAGTATTTTTTATGAGAAATCATAAAAACATAATTATAAAACAATAATTTTTTCTAAATTATCTATAGATAACAATAGAATGATAATTTAAGAGAAAATACAAAAATATAATTATAAATGTCTAATTTTGGTTATATTATCATTCGAAATTATGAATAGATATTTTATAAAACATTATAAATTGATAATTATAAAATAATAATTTATACGAAATAGTCTATTGATAAATAATATTGAGATTGAAATTGTGAACATAAGCATTGTCCTAGAACTATAATTTAGAAATTATCAAGGTTATTGAATGTAAAATAACATTTGATATTTTTTTTAAATATACTAACTATTTTTTGGACCCCTTGTTGAACCTATTGTGTTGACATGTCCTGATAATATGTATGTGAAGAGGTGTTCTTGACTGGTTAATCCCCACATTTTACATCAAAAATTTTCTGGGTTGGAAGTTCCTTACCATTTTTGGATCATTTGAACATATTACATTAATATAACTATGTGTAAACATATTTTTATGACTTTCATGGATTATGATTTCACGCGAGTGTGTGTACCCATACGATCTTTATGTTACACTGGATTCCTTGAGTAATTCTAGGTTATTATTTATATAAGATGTTGATCATAAGTTTATTATGTGCTATATGACATATGAAGATATGTTATTCATTCATTTTTATTTTACCATGCATTAAGTGATTTTTATGTTTTGTTCTTGGAACCCAATCCATGATGATGTTTATTAAATGTTTATCCATTGGTGTCATAGTCCACACATCTTACGATGATGAAAACAAAGAAACAATGAAAAGCGTATGGTTTCAATGATTAATCTAGGATGTTGTTTGATTCAATGGATGAAAATATTATTCATTGTGGGGTCTTGCTCAATGACAATGGGATGATGAGTAGAACATGATGTAATTTAGAGGTCTAGAACCAAAAATTATTCATGCGTAGTGATGTTTAGTTTTATGATCACTTGATCTCGAGTAACATAATAAATTATCCTCATGATAAATAAAATATTATTATAATAAAATTATTATTCTTCTAACATGGATCTCAAGAAGGTATGACATGGGGTCTTTGGATGTTTTGTTGGAAAACAACTTCTCAATTTTGTATATTGTGTTAATATGCCACCTAAACATTTATTGTTAATATGTAATATAATTTTATAAATGATCACACCAGGTTATAGAAACATCGTTGGTGTACTATTGGGTCTCATAATTATAACCTACTAGGGCAAATAGATGTACTTTTAGACAGCATGATGGAACTGTAGATGGGAAAGGTATTTGTGGTGGAAAAATGAGAAGAGGAGCACAAACCAAGTAA
The DNA here is from genome assembly GCA_963277665.1 of Viscum album. Lineage (NCBI taxonomy): Eukaryota > Viridiplantae > Streptophyta > Magnoliopsida > Santalales > Viscaceae > Viscum > Viscum album. The sequence goes on along the minus strand of OY728121.1, from coordinate 193,335,534 downwards.
ATGGATGTTATGGACTTAGAAGGACCCACAATTTAATTATATACATTAGTTTCTTATTTAACATTGACAAACATTCCATTTATGATATATATTATAATTTATTCGACTAGTATTCCATTTATTTATGATTCCACATGTTTACTCTGATTATTTATATTATTTTTTACTATTTATTGGCAATCATATGAAATGATACTGATGTTATATTCTCTCCACTAATAGATTTATAAACTCGGTTCTAGTTAGAAACCTCTTCCATATGGGGATACACACAACAATTCATGTATAATTTCATCGTAGATCTGATGGTATTAGTCACAATGTTATAAAATGGTATCATAGAATCAAGAGTAACTATCATTTTACAACAGTTATATTAATATAAGACATTCATAATGGGTTTAATGATGGTTGAAAATCATAAAGGGGAAATATTTTAGTTTCTAGCCATCAATATATAGTGGTCTTATAAATTTATATAATGTGGTGACCATTGGTTTTTGTGTTACTGATAATTAAACAGAATTTGGGTGATTCAATGGATTTTTATATATGATTTATATTACATTGGTTGTTTTTATGTATCATGACTAGGAATACAGGTTCAAATTCCAAATATATTATAATTTATGTGCTTTATATTAGTTGAATAATTTAGTGGATTATTTTTCTTGATATCTATTCTTGAAAGATTCACTTTTATGATAAATCTATGTTTCCATGATCTATGATATATCAGTTTTGGAATTAATTACTACAGTTGAGAATACTATTATGTGAGTATATATATTATAACCATGAATTACATTTAGGGAAAAATACATGATTTTTTTCAAGGACAGGGACAAATTGGTGTAAGAATATACTCCAAGGAAAACCTTTTTTGGTCATATATACTAGTTTTGAGAAGCATTGTGTAATCCCTTAGGCTGATTAATGTTGATCCAAAAGGCCAATATTTATTTGCAAAAGTTTTTAATTCATGTTATGTTAGACGGCGCCTCAAAATTTACGTAGATGGATACATATGATCAAGTTATAATACATCCACAAGGGGGTATGTTTTTTAATTAACATAGTAATTTTTGGATAATAGAGTTGAGAATTATCCCACACATACTATGTGGTTTAGGAAGTATTCCCACATCAACTGGAAGTCATTCTCTTGGTTCCAATCATAGGAACTGCAGTTTAGATAAATGGCTGAGAATTTTATGATTTTCAAATATATCATTCATCGTCATCTGGGAGAACTGAAGGATCTCAATATAGTGGAAAAAGATTGAAATTTATTTTGAAATCCTTTACCTAATAGATTCTCTGAAGTAATGGAACACTCAAATGATATTGTTTTTGTGTCGATAGTGAAACCATTTTGATACCTCATATCATATTTTTCCAAATCAGTATACGGAACTCAAGGTTTTTCATGTCCACATACAGAGGAAGGGACATATAATAATAGTACTTCACCGTGATGTGAAACTATTTTTTCTCCATTAATGCGGATGATAGTATTTGGAAATGAATTGATTACTATGTAGAGAATCAATTATCTTTGTATAAATAATATATGATTCCCATGAATTATGGTCTCTTATAAATGTAATCAATATCATGGAGGTTTTTTAAGATTTATTTTCGATACAGATATAACATGTTCAATGCTGGAGTGTAGGATATTTGGAATTTGTAATTTTGGAGTAGGTATGGACTATGTGACTACATAGTGATTCAGTTTGGACTGCTGAACACATCAAACATGTTCATTGATGAAATGAAGGAAATCATTAATCTATACGTCGACATATTGATCATAGAGTTTGTTGATAATATCCTCATATACTCCCTGACACTAGAGAAATATTATCTATTATTAGATATAGTCATGTGTATGCTTAGAGGACACATTCGTTATGGCATGAAGATAAAGGGTGAATACTAAAGTCAATAGGATAAGTAACTGGGATATGTTGTTCCTGAGACCATTATACCTACAGATCCCATGAAGGATAAACAACTCATTTTTTCAGAACTATCATGGAATGTTTTTGTGATTATTATACGTTTGGGATTATCAGGACATTACCAAAGTATTATCCAAGTTATCTCTAGGCTATCAACACCCATGATGAAACTTAGAAAATTTATTGATGTTTTCGTTGTAATGACAATGTGAATATCTATTCCTTGTACAAAATAGAAGATTAATGAAATCTCTAGTACTAAAAATCACTATTATTAGGATTGGATTTGACGTGTAATGTGATGAATAATAATTTTTCTAGGAGAATTGATAATTCAAATATAGTAGGTGGTAGCCTATGGGTCTTGTAATCTTCAATTCCATGATAGGATTTACCTTATACATAACATAGATCATGCAGTTGTTCCCAATTCCTTGACGTATCGGGGAAACTTTCAAATTTGTTGTGAAGTTTTGTTAATAAGGACATCATGATCCATCACTAAATATTCACATAATGAGACATATACCTGACACAATGGTACAAAGATTATTATTAATGAATTATCAACCATGAGTTGATGTATCCACCTAGAATAGGTGACAGTCTTATAGAGGAGGAAAGATACATTGTGTACTTTTTGGATTAATGGGGGTTGAATACTTATACATATCATGGATTTACGACTTGTGTACCATTAGTGATCACATTTTAACTTGTCCATCGGTTGAATTCTAGTCAGGACACAGACCCATGGTGTCCTAAATGAGGGAATAACTGGATGATGGTGACTCAATTTCCAGATGGTCGAAGGGAAATGACAATGTGCTCATGATACATGGGAGAGCGTCATTTTTTTCTTCCATCCAGAAAGATGTGATACTGTATTACCATACATGAATATGGGATGTACGTCACATCATGATCGATATTTTTCATGTCTTTAGGTCACAGTTATAGTGGCCATGGATGAAAAGATATATTTATGGTTTTTTCTCCCAAAATGAATCATAATAGAGGGAGGAAGATGATCATCATTATCCTAGTGTGGTTCACATACACTCCTAATATTCATTTGGAAATGTGTGGACGTCATTATAGATGTTTTAATTGGGTTTCCTAGGTCAAAGAATTTGTGATGTAGTTAAGGGAAATTATCAATTTTCCAAAAAAAGTCATCACACATCTTAGTAATCAATGAGACGACATTATAAGTGAATTGTAGAATGATATATGTTCAATATATTATATGATTTCATCGATAAAACATGAATTTTTTTCAGATGGAGCCACACATTTTATGTCATTCTTCTACAAGTGCTTGAGAAAAATCCTTACGCACTCAGTATTTATTGTTTATTGTGTCCCATCCAAATAACGATGAATCGTCTGAGCAAATGGCACACATAGTGGAGGAAATATATTGAGTATTAATTATATATTTTGGCTATGGATGGGATAAATACATATCAATATTTAAGTTTTCATACAATAATATTTATCAGTATTTGATTCAGATGGAACCTTATGAGTATCATTATGGGAAGTTGTATCCCTCCTCACTTTGTTGGAATGAGGTGTGTGTGGAATCCGTTTCTGTGTCCTAGTATGGTTTAGGTTTCCTTCGATAGTGTGTACCTGATATGGAAAATTTTTACCATAACTGAGAGAAGATATATACGATATGATTATTGTAGGAGGATACCCTTGGAGTTTGTTGTTGGATATCAGGTTTCTATGAGATTGAATCACCGGTTGGGGCATGGAAGTCCTAAAATACAGTAAAATTCAGCACATTTTATTGTTGGACAAATTGATATTAGTGATCATATAGGGTATTTGGTGTATAGTATGGTACTCCCTTTTTCCTATCATGGTTTGCATGACCTGTTCAACGTGTAAAATCTTTAGATGTATATATCCATCCATGTTTGTGTAGTTGATTATGAGGTTATTAAGATGGAGGCCATTGAATAATATGAGGTGTGTCTGTTTGAGATCATATATTGATGTGAGATGGTGTCACAAGGAATTATGGTACCACAGGTTGAATATCAGTGGTCATATGGTTGAATTTAGGAAGAGATGTGGGTCAATGAGTCTGATTGGATAGCTTAGTGGCCTATATTGTTAAATAAAGTTTATATTACAAAATTATTGGGGATGATAATTCATTAGAGGGTAGAGTACAAATATCAAAAAAACTTAATGATAATAAAAACCTTCATTATTAACATTGTATATGTATTTTCTAATGAAAATTTAATTATCCAATAAAAATTATTAAAAATGATATAAATTCATTGCGTAAGTTTAAAATTTTAATTAGCCTTCATTAAAATACTATTAAATAATTTTATATTATGGTGATGATTTTGGGCGTGATTATGATGCCCATAGAGCCTCATAAAAAATCAATAAAAGTATTATATATATATATATATTATGACCATAGTATTTGATCAAAATCATATAATAACTCCCCAAGGGTCTGTATTATGATAAATAAAACATCCCCATTTGTTCTGGGATTAGGTTCTACACTAGGAGGTGCATAATGTATTAGTCTCTCAGATGATTGGTCATATATCACATGAGTAAAATTTATTAAAATTTCTCAATTTAGTATATTTAAAACATAATCGATTACTCTACAAAAGTGAATGATATGAGAAATCTAGGATTACTATTTGGTCCGAAATGGAGTTTACCTAAGGTAGGATATTAATTTTATAAAGGAAAAATATTTGGAAACATCGCACATTATTCTACCATTTTTTAATTTATTTATATTACTGTTAGGATTTTTAATTTTTAGATAACTAATATCTCCCATTAGGTTCTTCATCTCTGAAATCTAACACCACCGTTAGGACTTGAACCTACACATTATCATAGTATGTAAATAACATTTGATCGCATTAGATATTTTGTTTTTTTATTTATTTTATTTTACATATCCTCTTATTTAATTTAATCCATCTCAAATTCTAATTTTTTTACTAATATAATTAAAATTCAAAAAATATAAAGAATAAACCCTAAATAGTGATATTTCAGTTATTTAAAAGTTTAATAACTATCAACAAAAAATTTATATGAATATAAAAATTTAATTATCATAATTATTTGATATATAAGAATAAAATTATACATGTATAATTATAATATATTTCCCAGGGAAAAATATTCTCAAATTGGTAAATGTTTTATTATAAGAATTATTTAGTAAAAAATGCGCATAAATTCTTTTAGAGGGTGGGGGTGAATAAGGTTATCCATAATTTTTTTTAAAATTATTCCTACCCAACTGGATCTTCATATCATTATTATGAGGGATACTTTTTTTTATCATTACTATTTATATTTATCGTCCCTACTCCATTTTTATTTAATGATAATTCATTGATTGTAAATAAATAATGCAAGGAAAAACAAACATTGATTTTTAAATGGAATACCCTATCAAGCCAATATCCAAGGAGAATACAATGATAATGTTTCAATTTTAGGAAATTTACTATCAATCACTTCTAATATTTATGGTATGTCTAGAAAAATTCTATTCCATGGATTGTTGATATTAGACGGATTAGTGTCAGCTCACTACATTACCAAGGGCTGCTCCCATTATCTCATTCTCTAGTTCTATGTGGGTGGAAATGATCCCCATCTTTACCTTCATTATCTTATTTCTCTTGATAGGAATCACACATGGTTTATGTAATTTTTGGTCACACATCGTTTATGAACATATTGGCCCCTTAATTATCCCTAATGAATGAAACCTCAACTATATTTAGATTATTTTCTGATGATATTTCTATGTTGGTCCTTCACATATATGAAAAAACATGTATTCATAACATCCATGTTCGAGAAAACTATAATAGACATCTCTTTACTATAGAAAGAACAATTACCTCTACTTTCAAAAGACAATAAATTGATTCCAAGTCTTACTTTCATGGAATGTAATGTATCGGTGAACAACCTCCATCTACATGTATTTTCAAATAGTGCAGAACGTCTATCATCTTCTTCTCCATCGAATTTCATTGGTGAATATTATATTATTATTAGGAAAATGTATGTTTACATTTCCATGAAAAATATTCTAGTATGATATCCCTATGCAAGATCTCATCGCATAACCACTTTCATGGGAACCTGGTTCATACCCTTAGTTGCAAGACCATGGCATGAGACCCTTGCGTGAACACCTACTACCTTGCATGAATCCCATAGTGTAAACCATTGGACCGTTTCATGAGTATCACCTAGTGTGGTTCCCCTGGTGTGATTATTTGATGTCTTGTACAAACAACACTCTACGCGAGTCCCCTATAGAGAACCTCATTCACCGTGAAACTCTTTCACAATCCACAATCACCATAAACCCCAGACACAAACCTTCATTACCACAATCCTTTTATAGTGATCCTCTTTCTCTGGGAACCCTTGGAAAAAAACCTATTTCACCACAATATTTTGGTTCGAATTGTTTTTGTTGCACACCTCCTTCACCGTGAACCCCTGATTCAAAACCCTTTTCACACATTATGTGATTCCCAAACTACGTAATAGTCTACCCTGAGTATCAATTTGAGATTACCCTATCATTAGATCATATTATCTATTTGTGTAGGTCCTTGTTTAGATATTTCACAATATTTAACTAACTTCAATCATGTATACACCTTCTCTGTTAAACTCTTTCATGAGAACTCCCCATGATTCTCTTCATCAGAAAAACATTAGATAAATATTTTAGTAAAAAAATCATGAATGTTTAATGATGGGTCATGGGGGATTTATATACATGTTTCCACCACCATAACATTAAATGTTTCTTAAAAAATCGTGTAAACCCATCAAACTCATTATAATGATGTGATTCACAAGATCTGTGTGCGTGATCAAATCATGCAAGGCAGAAGATCAAGTGGTATGTATTATTTCAACATCTAATCCTTGTATGAGACTTTCTCAGAATTTATTCAGTGATCAATTCCTTGGTGTGAGTCCCCATTCATTCTTTGAGAATGTCCCCATTCATAATTCACAAATTATATGAGACTCAATGAGAGTAATTAATATCGATATTTCCTTAATTACCATATGAACCTCCATCATTTTAATTTGTTTCATTTATATTCATTCTATTTAGAGACTCATGAGGGAATTATTATTCATGATTTTCCCATTATCTGGGTGTGATATCCATTTAAAATCAGGATGTTTGTGAAAGACTCCTCCATGATATCCAATAAAAATAAATAGTGTTGTGAAAGACCCCTCTGTGAGATCGAAATACAATAATCTGTGCTTCATACGATCTGACCAAGAGAATAAAAATTAACCGTGACAAATCATGAGAATTAAAATGGTATGTCCTTAAAATTATATTCATGATCCATTGTTATTTTCTATGAACACTATTACTGTTGCACATGATCACATTTTCAGATCAGTTTTTCACCCACACTTCATGATTTTAGTTCTTCATTCACGCTAACTCTTATTTCCATAGACTCAAAGTCAATCATTCACAATCTGATGGAATTAAATATTGTTTTCTTCCTATTATATTTTAGAATAAATACGAAATAAAAATATAACTATTATGTTTTCATGTGATCACATTGAGAGATAAGTTTAGCACTCAATGTTCACGAGTTCTGTTTAGTCTTAGAGAAAACCATCCACACCTTCTTTGACATCCAACCATTGTCAACATCTTCACACCATGTATAAACACAAAATCACCCCAAAATAACCATAATGAGTTATTTTTGTATAATAATATCCTCATTATGTTTTTTGAAAACTCCACACATTTTGATACCACAATAATGCCTAATCCATCATTTTAAAAAAAATGATTCTCGCGTTTAAAATAGAGACCATATTTTTATTCAAAACAAAATCCCTTCCCAAATGTACCCAGCTCAGCATGATAAACATGATTTCAATGCAATTATATTCAATGAAACAATTAATTTAATTCCAAAACCAATCATAATATTTCATCATTAACTACAACTGATGTGATATATAATCCTTTATCTATCATCTTGAGAATCTTCAAATTTAAAACTCTGCTTACTTCATTGCTCCCCTAATCAGCTTCTCCAAACCCTATCAATGTCACTAATACCCCTACATTCTTCATCCCCATATCTAGATTGATAAATTTCTCCAATTTAAGTAATACTATTTCCCAACCATTTTCAATGAACCCAAAGGCCACTATATTGCGGAATGAAATAGGCTAAAGATCATATATCATGAAATTTTCCAAAATCAAAACATACCATAGAATGATGTGGTCCCACATATACACCATTCCATGTGTGGGAGTCTGTTGAAATCTAAGATAAAATTGATTTTATTCAAATTCTTCTATAGGGAAGGCATTTGTAAGAATGACTATACCATGTAGTTCGACATGCACATACATCAAATGCACAAGACCTTCATCCACATTCTCCTTGATAAAATGGTACTTGATTTCTAGGTTCTTTTTTATTGAAGTGATTGAATTCATTTTTGTATGATTGATAGCACATGAATTATAAAATTGGATATCAATAAGATAATTAACATCAAATCCAATATCATCATGCTACAATTTTATTGCTAATAATTGTGTGCACACTTGAGTAGTCGAAATATACTCATCTTTTTCAGAGCTCAATGAAATGAAATCATGATTCATTTTAGACAATAAATATAAAATAGTATATGGTAAAACTGTAACGCCCCGACCCCAGCTACCCAGAGTTGGTGCATTATTACATAACATTGGCATGATGACAAGAAAGATCAAATCTCAAAAGACCGATTGGTTTAGTAGCCTTAGAAACACTAGATATATTCATAGGTTTTACATTACATCATAAAATGAAAAACTACTACAAAAACATAATGTTTCCACATTCCACACTATAATCCCCTCATAAAATCCCTGCAGGTCATTCATAATTTACTTCTTCACTTCCTGGGAAAAATAAAACATATAAAAGGGGTGAGCTCAAATGCCCAGTAAGGATAACAAAATAGCGGAAACTTTCATAAATAAGAATAAACTTTTAAGGCAATGTATAACTAAAACAAAAGCCTTTCAAACATGAACTTTCAACATGGTATGGCATAAATAAAATGAAATAATTCCATTTACTTATTCACATGGATATTCTACTAATCGAATAATTACATGCAAAAATCAATAACCACTTTCAAAATGTTGGAATGCATAATGCCAGACTATCATAACCACATAGCCAAGGCCTCGTGCCAAGACTACAAATAATATTTTGTCAAGGCCTTGTGCCAAGACACTAGTTTGTCTCATGAGACCTACCGATGCATCGAGGAGCTATAGCGGGCTCCACCCGTCACATATTAAGTCCAATGCATTCCCATATGAAAAGGTTTAAACATAACATAAACATTCGTATTAAAACTAGCATACGAAATGTCAATAATTTCACCATAAACTATGAATGGTATAAAAATAGCACATCCACAGTCAAACATATCACAAAACTTTCAATACAATATAGAAGCTTTGTATTACAATAAATCAACTTCAAATAAGCGTAAAATCCATCAAAGGATGTTGACATAGATGAAATCAAAATTCTTTTTAAAGAAATATATCTTTTTATTTTGAAATCATTTAAGATCCATATAAATAAAACATTTTCTTTGACAATATTCTTATAAGCTTATAAGGGAAGTTTTGAAGATTTCATAATGGCGGAAATTAGCCGCACCCGCCGTATAAAAAAAACATTCTTACCTTAATTCTGTTGAAAAGGTTAAAAAGGGACCTTGTTTTGAAAACGACGGAAAGATTCCTTTATAAACCACTTATAAAAGTCAAAAAGGGTATAAATGACTTTAACTCATATTCTAGTAAATAGTAAAAATGTTTTGAAATACATTTTTAAGAAACATGGATGTGGATGATAAAGAGATCCAGTAGATTATTACATATAAACAACCTCGGATAATGAAGAGATTGTGAAATAACCCTTACCTTGTACTTTTCATTTGTTGGGGTCGGTTAACCTCCTGTATAATGGTGAAATAATTGTTATTAAATTATACAAGAATCATATACATTAAAATGATATCATATATGATCTTTTAACATTGCTTTATTAATAATATCTTAGTATTATCGTCGTTTCAGGTGATAATCGATTCGTTCTTCTTAAATGTTTGGTTACGTAAGACATGTTTGTAATGGATAGATTAAATCTTATTCATAATCAGAATGATATTAACATTATTTTTAACCCTAAAATGAGAATAATACTTGAATGGATACGATGGAGGATGGATCTCACCGCGTTCGTGGAGACGGTAGTCCGTATGTATGCACGAACGCTACTTCCATTTAATTTTTATTTTAAAAGAATTGTATCCAAATGATACATAGGTATATTACTATTCCAGTATAATATAATATTTTATATATGTTACTTAAGTTCATTAACACCATCCTTTATACGTTCCATGTGTGGTATGAACGAGTCATATCATTTTAAGGGGGCGGTAGTCCGCACTTCCTCAAATGAAATTATCGTATGTATATACATCATGAAACGAATAATGGTATGAAATAAAATGGAATTACATAATCTTATATATAAAATATATATCATTAATATCATATATAATTACAGTGCCATCATAATGGCCACCATGATAGGCGGTAAGATGTATTTGAACAATCATCGTTTCGTGAGGCGTTTGTTTGCCATCCACAGAAACATTATGTTCATCATCCATTAGATGGAGTTGTGTGTATGTGTAGTTTGAATCCTTCTTATAACAACATCCTAGTATATTGAGGATACTGGTGTTGTTACAAAATAAAAGAAATAAAAAGAGTTTGGGGGTTGGAGAAGCAAAATAAAGGAAAATAATTTAAGAGAAAACGTTACCTTTAATTTAGGTAACTCACTTTGGTTGGAACCAAAGGACTTATTGAAATGCTTTCTGCCTAAGGGGAAGCTTCAAGGAGGAGGATAGGGATGTGGGGAGCTTAGTTGGGCAGAGTTTGGACGATCCAAGTGGCTTGAGAGGAGTGAGGAATGAGTAGAAGTGGTCTCCTTTTATAAGGGAGAAGAGGGGCTCTTTAGGAAAGAGTGAAAGTATTACTTTATAATATAATTATATTCGGTTTATAATGGTCCAAAAATAATTGAGGTCAAATATAAGATGACTCATATTCTAAATAACATCAACCAATATGAATTGGACAGGTTTTAGATAATATTTTAATCATTATAATCTTATTTATTTAAATGATTTATTAATGAGGTAAACATTGCATCATTATTGTGTAATTAATAATTTAAATTATTTTATGTCTAAAAATTATAAATAAAATATCATTATGTTGGAAATCTCTTTATCTTTCTAATGAATATTTATAATCGAAAATCCAACATGTATAACCCTATGTAAAAATTGTTCTTCTAAAAGATGTAAGCTTATGCCATTTTTATTTTTATTTTAACTTTATTAATATAAAGTGTCCCTACCACATACAAGTGGCTCCAAGGGGTCCCCAAATTGACACAAGGATTCTCATGGTCGGGTATGTGTCCACCAATATGGTTAGGACACGTTTTAGGGTAATTTTGTATTATTATAATATTATTTTTTTAACCCTTAATTACCGGATTTACCCTTAACCATGGTAAATAAAATATTTACCACAGTAATTATTCAAAATGTCTAAAAATAAAAGTTACCTATTTACACAATTTGGACATCCTGATTCCAAATATGGAATCCATTTTTCTAAATTCAAAACACAGAAGTGGCAGAAATTAATTTAAAATTAATTCCCGCTGTCAAAACAAAAAACGTGTTTTTAAGAGGTAATAACTATCAAAAGATTGACACTTGTTTATGTTCGGTTTAATTGTAAAATTATGTCCAATGACCAACATTATATTAAATGGTAAAAATATATTCTAAATATACTTTAAAACCACTCAAATTCACAATTTATCACTATTATTTATGTTGATTAAAAAAGTTGTTTTTAATTAAAATTTAGTAATTTTCACTATTCATCAAAATATTAAAGTTATCCGAAAAGCACCAAAATTTCACCCTAAGCTAATTTCAGTATTCCGAATCCAAAAATGAAGTCCATTTTGAAATATAAAATATATATGATTTCAAAAAGTAGGTATTACTATTCACAACGGCTAGTTTAATTAGTTGTGGTGTGTGTTAGAACTCGAGGTTGCGTACAACACACGCTATCACATTATTCAAAGAGAAGCGTACCGTAGAAGCTTGGGATGTTTCATTTTAAATTTTTGATGACCCCATTTAGTCAAAAAGTTTAAAATATAGTATTTACAAAGGGTTCACTATTAAAGTTGATAAAAGTGTAATACTGAAAATGAATTTGTTCTTGCATTATATCTAAGAAACTCATAATATGGATTCTAAAATTATAAGGATTTTATAAACATTAAAATTTATCTAATACTATTCATAACCTCTTTTGAACGGCTTGTTTGGTAAGTCATGGTGTGCTTGAACTTTGTGTTGCATGTAGCGAATGTTATTGAATTATTTTGAAGAACTAACACACTATGAAATCTTGGGGTGTTACATTCTCCCCTCCTTCAATAAATTGCGTCCTCGCTATTTGAAATTGTTCTTCGAAAATAAAAGGTTGAAAATATATAATATATTTGTGGGAAACCCCACATCAGAAATTGGGTACCTAAAATTTAGTCCTAATATGAGGAAAAGAGAAATGAAAGGGTCACCACTAAATTATGATCTCAATTAGTAGAACATTGGTGGCAATTTGAGACATATAATTGGAGGAAAAACGTAAATATTTATAGGTAGTGATTGAGGTCATCAATTACAATCAAGTATAAAATTGAGGTCCTTAAATTCATCAATCTATGATGATTTGAAATACCATCGGTTCAACAAAACATAGGGTATTAGGATAACACATTTTTGACGTTTCAAAATATCTTAGTTGAAATCCCACATCGAAAAATGAATTAATGAGGCCTCTATTTAAAATAAAGAGTCGAAAGTATGAAGATTACCGAAAATAACACATACTAGGGTTCCATGTAGTAAAATATGGATATGGAAGAAAAATCTAACCATCAATTACCTGATGGAGAGTGGTAGAGAACATGGCTATGAAAAGGCCAACAATCCCAAAGCCATAAATTAGTGATGATTTAAGGTACCATCTGGGAAAACATTTTTGTTCTAATTTTCTTTTCTTAATATTGAGGAATTTTTTATGAGATTGGCTAAGATCATATGGAGATATACATACTTTATAATTAGAGTTTTATCCATTAATAAATTTCTACCACATACTCATCTTTCACTCTAAAAGATAATAGAATGTAAAAAAAATTCTATTTACACTATTCGTATAGGGTTCCAAAATAAACGAATTTATAATTCTTCTAAAAGATCTTTTAATAAAAACTACATTATTTAATCCAGGACATCTTGTGGGCCAGTGGTAGGTGATACACCCTTGTCGCCCTTCGGTTGCGGGTTCAAGTCTCGCAGCCTTGCCGGACGCGACGGGTTGCCGCCCGACCTCCAGGTTGTCCTTTTATGGAAATCCAAAATAATCCAAACTAGAACTATCCAAAATACTTCTATCCAAACTCACAGTCCAACATTTATAAGGAAGTTAAACATAATATAGATCCTTTTTACCCCGTAATAACATATTAATACCTTCATCATGTATTACCATATTCCTTATTGATTACATTCATGTTCCCTTATTCCATATAGAATGCTGGATATACTTCATTAATCCAAAAATGTTTTAAAACCCAATAATGATGGAATATAAAAATCATTAATCAGCTTCAAGGTAGTCAATAATATCCAATATAATTTATCCAAATCAATCATGTATTATTCTAAAATCACCACCTCGGTATCTGAACCATATTATGGTTTATCTTTATCTCAACCATATATTTTCCAAACATTTAACCTGCTACTGAGTCACTTTTCTTTGTTCCACACCATCTCAAGTCCTTAATGAAATAGTACTGCAGTACAATCCTTATATACTCCATAATTATTATAACAAGTACATTGTTGATACAACACTCAGTTGATATAATCAACATAATAACTCTAATCATTCCTCTTAATCTGTGGTAGTATCATAACATGATTATTATCCAATTGCATCATTTGCGGCATAGTCTGATGACTGGGACATAGGTTCGCGTAGTGTCCAAACTCCTTGCAAATGAAGCATTGTACATTTGAAACCATTTTCTTACCCTTGCAGTCATGTACTTTGTGCCCTTTTCCTCCACACTTATAACAAACTCACATTCCTTTCAGGCAAGTTCCAGGGTGTTTCTTTCCACAATTACCACATATGGGAAAATTCTTCTTTTCCCTCTTCCCTTTATCCATCCTTCTCTCTTCTATCCTTTTCTTCTCTTTCTTCCCTTCAAAGCCATAGGACTCAGTAAACTCTTTACTTATCTTATCAACACATGATATTATTTCTTCATATGATGATAATACACGGGAGACTATTTCTCTTATAAATTCTAGCTTAAGACCATGAAAGATATGATCCTTCCTTCTCTTTGGATCATGTGCATTTCTGGAGTTCTCATTCCTTCTACTAGGCGCCATTTCTAAACAATGGAATACACTAGATGAGTTTATGAATAAAAATACATAATCCCATACTTATAATACACTTAACATAAATTGAACTATTTATGGATATAATCCATAATCATAAAAATGTTTTCATTAAGGAAGTATATACTCATAAACCCTTCATAATGATTTTTAAAGAAAATGAGAGTTATCCTAAGCATATCCCCCGGGAGTGTCGTAACCAAGAGTGCAGCAAGGCCCGTTGTCGTGCACCAGTTCCCGTTCGAGTCTAGCTCAAAGCGGTGTTTTCGGGTTTTACCCCTAGGTACATCTGTGCCAGAGCCACCTCTACCTGCTCGTATCCAGACAGGGATGTATTGCTCGGAAAACTCACAAAATCTCTACAATACCAAAATTATAGGAAGTTCTTCTATACTAATCCTCAAATTCATCTTAGGTCTACGTGCTCTAATCAGAGTTTATCTAAATCTAGCTTCCAAGGTTTGTACTAAACTTTCTCTAATACCAACTGTAACGCCCTGACCCCAGCTACCCAGAGTCGGTGCATTATTACATAACATTGGCATGATCACAAGAAAGATCAAATATCGAAAGACCGATTGGTTTAGTAGCCTTGGAAACACTAGATATATTCATAGGTTTTACATTACATCATAAAATGAAAAACTACTACAACAACATAATGTTTCCACAGTCCACACTATAATCCCCTCATAAAATCCCTGCAGGTCATTCATAATTTACTTCTTCACTTCCTGGGAAAAATAAAACATATAAAAGGGGTGAGCTCAAATGCCCAGTAAGGATAACAAAATAGCGGAAACTTTCATAAATAAGAATAAACTTTTAAGGCAATGTATAACTAAAACAAAAGCCTTTCAAACATGAACTTTCAACATGGTATGGCATAAAATTAAATAATGCCATTTACTTATTCACATGGATATTCTACTAATCGAATAATCACATGAAAAAATCAATAACCACTTTCAAAATGTTGGAATGCATCATGCCAGACTATCATAACCACATAGCCAAGGCCTCGTGCCAAGACTACAAATAAGATTTTGTCAAGGCCTTGTGCCAAGACACTAGTTTGTCTCATGAGACCTACCGATGCATCGAGTATCTATAGCGGGCTCCACCCGTCACATATTAAGTCCAATGCATTCCCATATGAAAAGGTTTAAACATAACATAAACATTCGTATTAAAACTAGCATACGAAATGTCAATAATTTCACCATAAACTATGAATGGTATAAAAATAGCACATCCACAGTCAAACATATCACAAAACTTTCAATACAATATAGAAGCTTTGTATTACAATAAATCAACTTCAAATAAGCGTAAAATCCATCAAAGGATGTTGACATAGATGAAATCCAAATTCTTTTTAAAGAAATATCTCTTTTTATTTTGAAATCATTTAAGATCCATATAAAATAAAACATTTTTTTTTGACAATATTCTTATAAGCTTGTAAGGGATGTTTTGAAGATTTTATAACGGCGGAAATTAGCCGCACCCGCCGTATAAAAAAACATTCTTACCTTAATTCTGTCGAAAAGGTTAAAAAGGGACCTTGTTTTGAAAACGACGGAAAGATTCCTTTATAAACCACTTATAAAAGTCAAAAAGGGTATAAATGACTTTAACTCATATTCTAGTAAATCGTAAAAATGTTTTGAAATACATTTTTAAGAAACATGGATGTGGATGATAAAGAGATCCAGTAGATTATTACATATAAACAACCTCAGATAATGAAGAGATTGTGAAATAACCCGTACCTTGTACTTTTCCTTTGTTGGGGTCGGTTAACCTCCTGTATAATGGTGAAATAATTGTTATTAAATTATACAAGAATCATATACATTAATATGATATCATATATGATCTTTTAACATTGCTTTATTAATAATATCTTAGTATTATCGTCGTTTCAGGTGATAATCGATTCGTTCTTCTTAAATGTTTGGTTACGTAAGACATGTTTGTAATGGATAGATTAAATCTTATTCATAATCAGAATGATATTAACATTATTTTTAACCCTAAAATGAGAATAAGACTTGAATGGATACGATGGAGGATGGATCTCACCGCGTTCGTGGAGACGGTAGTCCGTACGTACGCACGAACGCTACTTCCATTTAATTTTTATTTTAAAAGAATTGAATCCAAATGATACATAGGTATATTACTATTCCAGTATAATATAATATTTTATATATGTTACTTAAGTTCATTAACACCATCCTTTATACGTTCAATGTGTGGTATGAACGAGTCATATCATTTTAAGGGGGCGGTAGTCCGCACTTCCTCAAATGAAATTATCGTATGTATATACAACATGAAACGAATAATGGTATGAAATAAAATGGAATTAGAGAAGCTTATATATAAAATATATATCATTAATATCATATTTAATTACAGTTCCATCATAATGGCCACCATGAGAGGCGGTAAGATGTATTTGAACAATCATCGTTTCGTGAGGCGTTAGTTTTCCATCCACAGAAACATTATGTTCATCATCCATTAGATGGAGTTGTGTGTATGTGTAGTTTGAATCCTTCTTATAACAACATCCTATTATATTGAGGATACTGGTGTTGTTACAAAAGAAAGTAAATAAAAAGAGTTTGGGGGTTGGAGAAGCAAAATAAAGGAAAATAATTTAAGAGAAAACGTTACCTTTAATTTAGGTAACTCACTTTGGTTGGAACCAAAGGACTTCTTGAAATACTTTATGCCTAAGGGGAAGCATCAAGGATGAGGAGAGGGATGTGGGGAGCTTATTTGGGCAGAGTTTGGACAAGCCAAGTGGCTTGAGAGGTGTGAGGAATGAGTAGAAGTGGTCTCCTTTTATAAGGGAGAAGAGGGGCTCTTTAGGAAAGAGTGAAAGTATTACTTTATAATATAATTATATTCGGTTTATAATGGTCCACAAATAATTGAGGTCGAAGATACGATGCCTCATATTCTAAATAACATCAACCAATAAGAATTTGACAGGTTTTAGATAATATTTTAATCATTATAATCTTATTTATTTAAATGATTTATTAATGAGGTAAACATTGCATCATTATTGTGTCATTAATAATTTAAATTATTTGATGTCTAAAAATTATAAATAAAATATCATTATGTAGGAAATCTTTTTATCTTTCTAATGAATATTTATAATCGAAAATCCAACATGTATAACCCTATGTAAACATTGTTCTTCTAAAAGATGTAAGCTTATGCCATTTTTATTTTTATTTTAACTTTATTAATATAAAGTGTCCCTACCACATACAAGTGGCTCCAAGGGGTCCCCAAATTGACCCAAGGATGCTCATGGTCGGGTATGTGTCCACAAATAAGGTTAGGACATGTTTTAGGGTAATTTTGTATTATTATAATATTATTTTTTTAACCCTTATTTACCGGATTTACCCTTAACCATGGTAAATAAAATATTTACCACAGTAATTATTCAAAATGTCTAAAAATAAAAGTTACCTATTTTCACAATTTAGACATCCTGATTCCAAATATGGAATCCATTTTTCTAAATTCAAAACACAGAAGTGGCAGAAATTAATTTAAAATTAATTCCCGCTGTCAAAACAAAAAGCGTGTTTTTAAGAGGTAATAACTATCAAAAGATTGACACTTGTTTATGTTCGGTTTAATTGTAAAATTATGTCCAATGACCAAAATTATATTAAATGGTAAAAATATATTCTAAATATACTTTAAAACCACTCAAATTCACAATTTATCACTATTAATTATTTTGATTAAAAAAGTTGTTTTTAATTAAAATTTAGTAATTTTCACTATTCATCAAAATATTAAAGTTATCCGAAAAGTACCAAAATTTCACCCTAGGCTAATTTCAATATTCCGAATCCAAAAATGAAGTCCATTTTGAAATATAAAATATATATGATTTCAAAAAGTAGGTATTACTATTCACAACAGCTAGTTTAATTAGTTGTGGTGTGTGTTAGAACTCGAGGTTGCGTACAACACACGCTATCGCATTATTCAAAGAGAAGTGTACCATAGAAGCTTGGGATGTTTCATTTTAAATTTTTGATGTCCCCATTTAGTCAAAAATATTAAAATATAGTATTTAATAAGGGTTCACTATTAAAGTTGATAAAAGTGCAATACTGAAAATGAATTTGTTCTTGCATTATATCTAAGAAACTCATAATATGGATTCTAAAATTATAAGGATTATATAAACATTAAAATTTATCTAATACTATTCATAACCTCTTTTGAACGGCTTGTTTGGTAAGTCATGGTGTGCTTGAACGTTGTGTTGTATGTAGTGAAAGTTATTGAATTATTTTGAAGAACTAACACACTATGAAATCTTGGGGTGTTACAAAAACTCCCCACATTAAGTTGATTTTTATTTATCTAATGACAAATCCTAATATACATCAACCTCGTCATCCTTTGATTACTACCCTTTTTGAATTATAAAGAGAAATCAACTATACCACAATGAAAACTGAGCTTCATAAATAATGTATCTATTGTTTACTTCCATTCTCATGGTGCTGCATTGAATTTATATTTTTGAGAAAGATTCAATTTTAATCCAATGACATTAATTTATATGGTTCCTGAGACAGTCCTCAAGAGAACTGCCATCGTTGAAAAAATATAAATAATTAATAATGTTTTTCTTATTTTGGATGTTGAACAACTCTTCAAAATCGGTAGACCTCCTATTGGAAACACATTCAATATTATCTTGAAGCATCAATGTATTTTCAATATAGTCATCATAGAGCATATTGTTAAAACACAATAGATAATAATAAAATAAATAAATGTATCACCAGGTCCCCTAATTGGTCTACAAGAAGATAAAAATCAATCTTTTCTATACCATTTAGATATATTGATTGATCACAATATATAACCCCCCTATGATATGTCAATCTTCTGATTGTTATGTCCAATAATTAGATAAAAAAAATATTCTCCTCCATCATTTCATTAGATGTGACAGAAAGATTTATAATCTTCTTCATCTCTATAAAAATTTACTGTTGTAGCATCCTTGAATGATATTCTTATATGGGTAATTTTACAAATATAAAAGGCACAAAAAATAACCATTAGCCCTACTATGTCAGAAATGAGTGTAGGAAACAAAAGATAAAGTTAATAACACAATAAGTATCCATTCAAATAAATTATTTACATATATATTATGAATCCATAGACCATTAACTATTTTAAAGGTCATCTTCTAGATTTAATTATCTAATCTAGAAACTGATTTTAATAAGGTGACATTCTAGAGCACATCACATTACAAATTTGCATCTTTTTATTCCACATACCTTAGGATCGTATATCCCCTTGAACACGAAATAGATGAACATTTATTAATAGTATTTAAAAACCTAGGGAGAGGGGAACCTCTTGAATCCTCAAGAAGATGATTTTGGAATAACTTTATGGTATAACCATTGATGCATTCTTGCAAAGTACTGTACAATTTTTATGCTTGTTCCAATTTCCCAACTAACATTAACTACTTTAGCCATATAACTAGAAATTTGTTTCCCACATGTTTAGTATTCATCTGATATGTAGATTCTATAGGCATGTTCCATTTCAAAATTTTGTGTTTAAAACCAATAGTATAAATTTCCTTCATTTATTCTCCACCAAAATTACATTTTCTATAAATCCCTCATAGATGATAAATCTCAAAGATGATTGTCTCCTCTTTCTTATTCCTCTATAAGGGGGATCTCTCTATTAACGTCACATTATACCCGTTGAGATGACATGTGAGTTTTTGCAGGAATTATTTATTAATATTTCATTTATTAGTTATTTGGTTAACACCGACCATTTTTTTGGGGTTGAATCTCCCATTGAATTTATATTCATCTTTGTCAAAATAGTATAATATCCTCCATTTTTATCTAGTTTAATTGAAAAACTTCTAAATTGAGTTTTAGATGGGGTTATAGAAGAGGTTCTGGATACACCTTTTTTGATCACGCAATGATTTCCAAATCGCTAGAAACCTATATTTCTACATATTTATAGTCTACATGTATAGGATTTTAAGTTATACAATACCATTATTAAGAATATCATGGTTTCATTTTCCTTATCCTTTTTCTTCCTGATGTAATTTAATTAAAATTTTCCTTTATTATCTTGTGAAAAACAAATTACATAATTGGAAGATGTTGTTCAATCATTTCTCGACTATGATGTTGATATAGACACTTTTCTTTTTCTGATAGTGAGCTCATGGGATTCTTGAAACATACTCATGATGTGTCCCACTCATCCACAATAGTAGCATTTCATGGATTTATTCTTCTAAGATAAATTTTCTAAAACATCATAAAAATCATATTCTAATTCTCATATTTATAAATATTTCTATCTCCACAATGTGAAATATAATCCAATGATTCAATAATAAAAAACAAATTATGATCATGTATCCCACATAAATAACACTTGTTATCACCACATACTGTGAAAACATTTTTAGGTTAGTCATCAGTACTAAAAATATTTTTCGTATTTATGGAACTATTCAACGATCTCATCATATCATGCATTAGAGTGGGTTCTTAATATCAAATATTGGAGAATAAAATACCTAATTTTCAATGGGAGGAGACAATCATTACATAATTTTGAGATGAAGTAGTTTATTTTCTTTTAATTTCAATATTACAATGAAAATTATAATAAAATAGAATTTAAAATTCAACCTTTAACATGGGATTTCCTCTAGGTATATATTTTTTCACTTAATTTATAACTAAATTTATCTCTTCTCATTATTTTGGAATATTCATATCCCTTGATTCAATTTTTCCATTATGTTATATATTGATATTCTTACCACTATTCATCTCATCTTATAATTCTCAAGTGAGAATATCCATAATATTAGATTTCTCTATTAACATATATTCTATCGAAGCAACAGAATCATTACAACTATAATGATCATGTATTAAAATTTTCTTTTTCGGAACATGTCAGATTTTTGTGTAGAGAGATCAAGAGTTTTGGATTTTAGAGGATTAATTTCTTTTGAGTTCATATTATTTCCCTTGTTTTAGATTTGAGATTTTCTATCATTGTAGAAAACATTGGGAGTTCTTTATCTTGGGAATAATTATTCGACCTCAGATTAGTATCCACATAAATAATAATGTTATTTAAACATTTTATGTTCTTGACCTCAATTTAATCTGCTCAGATCCAGATATCATTAGATTTAGTTTTATCATCCAATTTGACATCCAATTTTATTGATTAATGGGAATCATCCGTCTTGTTCCTTCTTGGAATTTATTCATCATAAATAGTTTCAACATCACATGGAATTTAATTTTCATCACTGATTTCTAAAACTTCATTTAGTAATTATAGCTTTTCACTGTATTATTAATCCAAACATATCAGTAGTACACTATTGGTGTCATTAAACAGAATCACACTTTTTCCTGAGGAACATCCACACTAATGAAGAAAATTGGAATTATACTTCTTCTTGGTATTTCATCACTATTCAATGACACACTAATATAATAGAAAACTGAAGCATCAATTATAATTGTAGAGTAAACCTTTTAGTTGAAATGAAATCATGAAAGGTAACATATCCTCTATTACCACTTGTTTGGTCCCAAATGGCCCTAGATACCCATGGAGGGAATGAGGGTGAATCATGATATGGATATTCATTTAAAAATTCTTTCTACCCCACTGGATTATGATCTATTTAGTATAAGAGTCACATTGTTTTACCTTTTGTATTTATATTGATCTTAACCTTTACACATTTTTTGTTAGTAATTCATTGATGTTAAAACAATAATTTAAGAACAAGGACACATTGATTTTAACTTGGTTGACCACCAATGGGTTATATCGATGAGGAATATAATGAATGTGTGTATATTGTACCATAATCACTAAGGCTCACATCTATTAATGATTTTCAGGCTACATCACAGATATGCCCAGGCTCACATCTTTTATACGCATTAGGGGTAGTTTACTTATTTCCCAATGTTCAAACCCTTTATCTCTTTCCCTTGATCACTACCGGTGGAAATGAACACCTTATTCCACTTCCTTTGAGAAATTCTATAGAAAGCGTCTACACATTGTTTTTATGATTGTGGGTCTAAAAAAGATTATGTAAAAATAAGATCATTTATTATTACTAATAAATTCATACTCAATTTTATGTATATTATCTATTGAATCTATTATTGTGGGTATCCTACAATTATATCTATACACCTAGATGAAACACTTCAACATTCTAGAAAAATAGACTAAACATCACTTTTCTGTAGAAAAACATTTACCACTAATTTGGAAGGATCATAATGTAATGCCTAGTCTTACCTTCACTACATTAAATGTATCATTGAATAAACTCATTTTTCAAGTATTTTCAAATGGTGATGATTCTATATCTTGTATTTATATTAAGAATTAATATTGGGAAATGATACTTTTTATAGGGAAATATACGTTAATATCACGTTCCTCAATATTACAGTGTGATACACCTATATGATATTTTTGTGTATAATCACTTTCATGAAATCCCTGTGTGTATCCTCTTACACAAGACCTTTACATGATACCCTGACACCTTGTGGGAGTCCCACCCTGAGAGAGTCCCCTTGTGTGAACATTTGGTGCACTGTGAGAGTCCCCCTTTATGATTACATGGATCATTTTAAAAGATTAACCTTTCATGAGTCCCTAGGGGAAAACCATTCGTGCCATGTGAAAACCACACTCTCTGTGGGTCCAATGAAATGAAACTCTTTCACCACCAACCTCTTGCAAGAACCACCTTCATCGCAAACCCTTGGAACCAACCCTAATTGTCACTAAAAACTAGATTAAACATCCTTCTCAAGGAAACACTATCAAGAACTATATTTTGTAGAAACTACTCGAGTTAAACACATTTTTTGTGAACTGATGGTGAAAACCACATTCACCACGAACCCCTAACACAATCCCATGTTCACGAATAGCATCAGTTCCACTCTGTGCGTGTCTCCACTACAAGGAATCATTTGAAATTCCTCTTTCATTATTCCTATATCACTATTTTCATAATAACATGTTAATATCACGCTCAACACTTATGTAATTTGAATCATATCGACTCATTCTCTATGAGACTCAGTCATGAGACCTCACTGTGGGTCTCTTATATTATGTGTCATTAGATCAATATTTTTTGAAACAATTGGTAAATTTTAAGGATGGTTATTGGTGTATTAATAGGTTAGTTTCTACCACCTTAACTCCACATTTTTATCCAAAAATAATGGAAACACATCCAACTCATTTGGATCATGCCCCCCATATGATTCATGTACGAGATCTTATCATGCTTTTCGTGAGATCTGGGCACAAGTATTCTTTCAAAATTTTCACTTTGTGTGAGTTCTTGATCTGAATTGGAACATTACGCATTTCCTTGGAGTTATTCCACATTCAATATTTTCAGGGGCCCATGTTCATCATTGATTGATTTTGTGAGTTACAATGAAAATCATTTTCTTCCCACCTTCTCTGATGATCGTGATCTATTCAATAATTTCAATGTTTTTCCTTAATATTTATGTGCTTCGACAAGTCCTGAGCACAAATCCTATATGTGATTTCCACATGATATATGAGCCAGATCATGAAAAATAATTACTATTGTATATGCCCCCTTTTAATGATTCAAAAAAAATATTGAGTGATGCACAATACCCCTCTATGATATCCATAGAATGTCATGTTCCCTTTATGAGATGTCACTGCAAGAATTTCAATCAATCATTAAGTAATTTTTTTATTTTCAATGTTTTTGTCTTCATATGATTTTACGAATCAATGGTGACTTCCTAATACATCTATGAATTTCATGCATGATCTAGTTGTGAGATCTGTTCATCACTTATCATTCGTGAGTTAAAATCTAAATTCACAGTAACACCTATTGCATTAGACTCAAAATCAAACTCACACAGTCTTGGAATTTTTAATTTTGTTGTCTTACAATTATTTTTGTAACTTATTTTGAGTTTCAATGTAAAAATCAGGATCCACATGTGATCATATTGTGAGATCAATTCATCAACAACGATTTGAGAGTTTTGTTCAGTACTCTCTCTAAATCCCCAGGCCTTCTTTGAATACCATCATTTTTCAGCAACATCAAACATTTTAAAAAAAATCAACACAAAAACACCATCATGATATATTTTTTTTCTAAAAAATATATAAAAAATAATTATCATGATTTATTAAATGATAATTTCACTAAATTATCAATGGATACTTTTTGGAATATGATTATCAAATGATAATGTCATAATGAAAATATCTAATGGATAATTATTTGAATATAATTTTCAAAATTGTGAAATGATTGTAAAATTACAATTATCATATGATATAAAAATTATCAACATTATCCTTGGATAGTTATATGTATTATCAAAGGATAATTGTTAGAAATATTAAGACGATAATTTTGTGTTTATCAGCTTACAAAAGGATTGTTAATATTTAAAAAGATAATTATACAAAATGGATAATTTGTTATAAATTATCAAAATAATTTTATAATAGTATATTTTATGATTAATTATTAGAAGATAAATATAAATATCTTATTTATGAGAAATTAAAAAAATTAAATTTGTAAAAATTAAATTTATGAGAAATTAAAAATGTATAATTATAAAAGGATAATTTATTAAAAATATTCAAAACACTATTATAAATGATTAATTTAAAATAACTCATTATAATATATTTATTAAATAATAATTTCTATGATATTATCTATAGATAACTATAGGAATATAATTTGTAATAAAGTATCAAAAGATAACTATAAAAGAAATATTTATTATAAACTTTCAAAATATAATTATAAGTGATTAATTTATCAGGAATTATCAGTAGGTAATCATGAAGTGAGAATATATGACCAATTGTCAACAAATAATTACAATTTGGTAATTTATAAAAAAATAAAAAGAAATGTTTATAAAAGTAAAATGTGTGATAAATTATCAAAAGCTAACTGTAAAATTATAATATATTGGTAATTGTCAGAGTATAATTATTAAAGGACAATTTTTTTTATAAATTATGAGGAGATAATCATAAAAGGATAATTTATAAGAAATTATCAATTGATAATTATAAAAGGATATTTTATAAGAAATTATCAAAAGATAATTATTCATAGGGGAAGAATTGTGAGCGCATTCATTGATATAGAATGAATATTCTTAAATTATCCAGGAATGATAATTTAAAATTACATGATATATTTTAGTTCATTTGGAAATAAAATAGTTTGGTTTGGTTCTAAGAAATCTTGTCGAAACTCGAGTGTCTCCATGCTTTGATGATATGGATTTGAAGAGGTGGTCATTAATGGTTTGACCTAAATATTACCATCGACTTCATTTGTTGTAGGATGAAATTCTTTATTTGGGAACATAAACACACCACTAATTAATATAAATAATGTATTGAGATTTTTTTAGGAACATAATAAATAATTCAGGCATGTGGGTATTTTTGTAGCCCTAGAAAAATTATGTTAGACATGATTCCATGATTACTTGTATGTTGTAATTCATGTTCGATGTTGATCACATTTATTGTGTGTGATACATTACAAAAGATGATATTTTTTGATTTCCCATGTATCTAAACGTGTTTTGTATTATTCTATGGTATTTTTAACATAACACAAGATAAGAGGATCTTTGTAACATGTTGATACATTGACGGTTGAGTACACAATACATTTGATGATGATTATGAGGGAACTATGAATAGGGTAAGGATAGATCGTTCCCCAGAGGATTCCATGTGATTCACTCACTGACTAGAGAATCCCATGCGGTATGGCCCCCATTGACTAGGAGATTCTGAGGAGATCTCAATTACTAGGGGATGCTAAGAACACATCCTTCTTAATGTGTAGTGATTTTGGGTATCACAATAACCATATGATGAGTAGCATGATTCAATCACCACATGAATAATCATTTAATCTTACAAAACATTGATTACTAATCTGGTATAGAGGAAAATAAAGTATGGCTGGTGCTTACGGTGTCTATGTTAAAGAATGAGCACACCATTTTTTATTGTGTGTTACTATTTAATATAGACATTTATTATAATTATGGAATACACTAGTTTACATGGTCATGTGAGGTTAAGGATGGATTGGTGATGTCCTAAACAGTATTTTACTAACAATCTACATATTAATTTTGAAGCACATATATATTGAATGAGGAATTTGGAGAAGGGAGAGGGACAAATGGTGGACAACTAACTTGAGAAGTGTGTAGATTATACTTGAGCCGGATGAACTCATAAGGACACATTGTATATTTAGTAACAATATTTTCCTTGATTCCTCCATACATTCATGCCAATTAAATGACATTATTTAATTTATTTGACATGTATTATATATATTTAGTTATCTGCTGGTTTACTATGATTATTTATTTAATTGATTATTTTTAAGAATCAATCAGCTGACATGGTATTGAGGGTATAGTCTATCAACCGACTGATTTATATCTTATCTATTGGTCAATATCATCATGAATATAGAGCAACATGAATGATGTCATGTGGCATTACAGATTATACCCAATAGTTTGGGATAAGTGGTTTAATGTATATTGAATGCAATATACATTTCCTCTCATACTTTTACACATCTTTGTATATTCTCACATTTCTTTTGAATAGATACACTGATCATGGTTATTACGTAGGGTTTGGTTAGATCATCCTGGGTTTGAGAAAATCCATTTTGGTATTTGATTAATGAATAATAAACAGTGTTCATATTAGAAATACAATTTCGTTATTCATCATGTTATTAGTGATAATTTTTGAGTTTAGTGGCTTGACTATTTCTCTCCATTCATTCTATAACAAGAAGGCTTGGTTTTTGTGAAGTTGTCATTATTATTATTTATGTAATATCCTTGTTTAATTTGTTTTTTCCATAATTCATGTTAATTTTATAGTTAAATGATAATAATTTGAAATTCACATGAGGTGTTATATTGAATTATAAAAATGATTTCCTAGGATATTAAGAGAATATAAATTAGAAAAATTAATAATATATTTCATGTATTAGAAAATGATATCATATTAATCCAATTGGTGGAATCCTATTTTTCTACATGGGTAATTAATGGAAGTCAAATTAATGGAACAAGACTAATTGGGGATCCAATTTCCAAGGGATTATAAAATTAGACAATCCTCTTACAATATTATTCATCATTCTTCCAAGACCCAGATAAATCCTTATTATTTTCAATGTGGGTTTTTATTGAATAAGATGTTGGATCACCATCCATGTTGTGTAAAAAAATTGGACACAATCAATGTCATTAACAAGATTCTAATGTATATTTTTAATGAAATAAATAACTTGTTTCTTAGAAAAATTATTCTTCAATTGGGACATTAAATTATAATGTTTATCGTCCATAAAACTAGATGAGTGTGGATGATTCCAAAAAAACAACTACTCCATCGGAAAATAAAAAGGAGGTGAGATTCAAGGATGTAGAATGAAGGATGAATTATATTCATAGTTTTATATAGGTGACCATAGAGGATTTTTTTTTATTGTAAATATATGGGTTATCATTATTTATAACCATTATTTTTTAAATGTTATCATTGATTCTGGTTCCCTTAGAAATATTACTACTTATCACGTAGTTAGTAAAAATTACTATTATGTTGATATGATTCCACATGTTATGTGAATCGAAAAATGTCCTTTATATTGATAATACTATTGATTAAATTTCACATCATTATTAGAAACCACAAATAATGTGCAATTTTTTGGAATTTGTTTTATTATGAAAATTGATGTCATTGACTTAATCGTATTAAGGTTTTTCACATTATCTCTTATCGCCCATATTGGTTATAATGAGTAATGGTTGAATATATAATATCATGATGGAATATTGAATATATTTAAATGAGATTATGATGTGAATTCTTGAAGTGTAACACATTTAGAACCAATGTTTGTAACTATCTCATACTAATTCACTTTGGTCACATTATTGAATAATTAAAAATTAACACTAGAAAACTATCACTCCCTTATGTATTGTAATCCAAATGTATATAATGAATATTTTTTGTTTTTCTTTATGAAATTGATGTCAAATATATGATCAATCTCTTTTTTTAGAAATCCTACTTCTCCAGTATGAAATATAATTGAACCAACGCACTTGAGGGAATTAGAGACCCAATTTAAGGAAATAAGAATTAAATGTTTCACAATGTTCATTACATCCCATTATACTAGAGTTGTAATTTTTATAATGAAGTGATTCGGTTTATTAAAACACAGTGTTGATTTTCAAAAAATGGTCCATGATATGATAATTAATGGACATCAACATACAACACCTGATTATAAATTTGATCAATGTACCTGAGACAAATATTTTTCTATTATTTATCTACATTGTAAATATCGCCAAATACATGTTTGAATGGGGATATTCCAATGAAATATTTTCAGATTCATCATGTTCCTTTAGAATAAGTATAATTTACCTTTTTCAATACATATTATCTATATTTTTAATGGAATTTAAGATTTAATTATTTAGAAAATATATAGACACCTTCATTGGGGAATTTTTGGACAAGATTTCAACAAATTCTAAAACCTACAATTTCAAGGAATATTATTTATAGAATTTGATTATCATTATGATAGAGTTTCATTTGAATAAAAATTTTATAAATTCAATTTATAGATATTAGATATTAGATTCATTTTGGAAGTCATTCTTGAGATTGGTGTATAATAATACTTTTAGAAGTTAGGCGTTGTTGTATCATGACAGATTCTGAAAAACTATTGATATTACCATCCCTCAAGGCATATTAGGTTACTATCACAAATCCATTAATTAATTATCATGTATCAAATATCCTATGAATGAGGTCATGAAAACAGAAATTTATTTAACCGGAGTTATTATTATAAAAAATCTAATGGCTAAAAATATTTCAGCCTCACTTTGGAACCAATATTTCCTTCCCAGAACAAAGTAGTGGTTACATTGTCATTATTGGCATGTAGGGGAATATAATCGGATATGATATTTTATAAAGAGTAAATGTTGTAGCTTATGAATCACGAAAATTCTAAATTAATGAATATATTCCTACATTCACTGTTCTAGATTTTTTTATAGTGGTTTATGAATTTAATACATCTTTGATTATAAATTTACAATGAAGATAACCATGTTAACTAAAAATAAAATATCAAAACACATTTTTCACAATTGTAATTAATCTAATAGAAGTGGAGTTACATTGTGTATTTTTAGTTTTTTGACATTAATTTAGATTGTATAAATGGATAATTAAATTATATAGATGATGTCATAGGAACAAAATTATATAACCTACTTCCCAATGTAGAATGTCATTAGTGGAAATTTTTGAAAATGATATAATATATGCATTTGGAATGCACTTAGTAGAATGAATTCATAGACTTATTTTTTTTGTAAATAATAATCGATTTGTTGAAGATGTTATGTGTGACCAAATTTTAGATAATGAAATCATTTTAATAACATGGAAACATAATTCATGGAGACAACATATAGATCGAATAAATATACAATGTTAGGTGTTTCTTATTCAAAATTATATAAATGTTTAATTTTATTATCATTGATATCCTCATTATGATTATCACTATTTAATGTGAGATATTTTTATAAGAATATATATGATTTACAATTCAATTGAATAAATTTTTAGTAGTTAGTTTTGAAATAAAATTTTATGGATAATGTCACTGAATTCTTTAAATGTAAACATGTCATGTTTGAGATTCCATGAAAAGGTGGAATTTTGTTATATTTATCTATACACATATGGAAATGAGATCGTATTGATATTGAAATTATCAGGAGTTTCCCAATATCTAATTTAATTTATTAATAAATATGTTTTATGTTTTCATTAAATATTAGTCTAGAGTAACTTATTTTTTATTCCAAAATATAATATGGTAGATGATTTGGATAGTCTATACATTTGATGATGGATAAAATTTCATAAAATAACTATTTTTCATCTTCAGCTAAGATCCATGATTCTTTTATTGGTTTTATAAAACATTGAGATAATATTTGGTTTCCATGTTGAAAATGAAAATAATGCATCAACATCATATGCATGAGAAGTTAATGAAAATGATTTATAAATATTATTATTCTCAAAGAATATATTTGGGATATTTGTGGGTCTTAAGAGGATTATGTCCCTGATGTTAGTCATCATAGAAGAATTATTGTTATGATGAAATAAAAATGTATCTATTAAAATAATTTTACAATCACCCATGCCAATCTCCAATTTTTTTAGTAGAAACCAAATATTTGTCACTATTCGAATGTAGCCGTCTACAAGAAATGACATACATGATTCTGATTAACATGAAATTTATAGATTCAACAAAATCCATTTTAATTATTATTTTTATCATTTTTATCCCAATTTATCCATTTTAT
The DNA here is from genome assembly GCA_963277665.1 of Viscum album. Lineage (NCBI taxonomy): Eukaryota > Viridiplantae > Streptophyta > Magnoliopsida > Santalales > Viscaceae > Viscum > Viscum album. The sequence continues at coordinate 193,304,171 of OY728121.1, read as the reverse complement.
GGGAGATAATATATTCTTGAAATTCTCTTAATGTACAGTGATTCGATTATTATGATTATCTGGAATGTTTGATCATTTATTTGTCAGATCATTTGAGATAATTGAACGAATGATTGATGATTATTATCTTTTGTGTTTATAACAACACATTAAATATGTATATAATTTATTCAGTGTATCAAAATAATTAATGTAATATTTAAATCAATGTTATGTAATTTCATGGGTTCATGTTAATCTAAAAAAATATTCTAGATGTATTTATTCATGAAATATTATATTTTATAGACAAGATATTTCATTTGATGGAAATCATATTCCATTAGATCAAGAATTATATAAATACTGTTAAATTTAATTTGATAAATGATATCCTAATAAACACATGATAAATAAAGGCCCAATATTATCCATATACACAACCATCCACTAGAATTATGGTCAAGGAAATCTGAGTGGTGTGGATAATTTAGCACTATCAGTTTAAGGAAGAACACATTTTTATTATATATTTCAATGTTATATAATTTTTGGGTGGATTTATTAGAGATTATAGATTAATTTGGATCCTTTTGGAGTCAATTTTATAAGTTATATTTTTTTGATTGGTTAGGGGAAACAATTAACTGTATCTATGAAATACTGAATGTTATTAAAGTATTTTCTAGTAAAGCACATTTTTCACACATGTTTTGGTCAAAACATGTGAAAATCATGTAAATTTAAAAATATTAGGATATATGAACTTTTAATGGATGGTGAATGATTTTAAAAATAGGTTTGATCCATTATATAACCTAGTTTGATGTCTATTATTACTTATATGGTGGACTCGTGGTTTGATAAACCATGTTTCCTCACTATAATGTGAAATTAACAACATCTTTAACCAATGTTTGTATCATAATTCTCCCCCCAAAGACATATTCAGTGTTCATCAACTGATGGTACCAACTATAACCCATCCATTATGTGATTTTGGACTTTTTGTTCCCACTATATACATATTACATTGGATCAATGTTCATTGTATCAGGGAAATTTAAAGAATTATCCCTGTACTCCACACATAATGTAGTTATTTATGGTTCATATTATTTTAATTTCAATATATCCATCAATATAGTTATTTATTATTTGATCAACTATATTTTTCCTGAAATAATTATTACTTTTTAGGATTTATTTAATATTATAAAAATCATTAATGGTTCATCTTTATCATGTATTGTTTATCAATGTTAATAATGATTAATTATAAGAGAAGTGGATTCCACATTCCATTAAACTCATTATGTATCATTAAGTTTTTATTTTATATATTTTTTTATTATAATTTTATATTTAATGTTATTGAAAAAATCTATTTGACAACCCAAAATATTTTGGGTGAAAATTGTGATTCCTGGTTGATTCCTGAAATATGTTCAATTAAATGATAAAAATTGGTTATTGATTATCAAAATTAATGATTATTATTAAGAATTAGAAAATATGGTTGGTGTGATATGATATTTTATTTTGACGAACCTTTTAGTTTCAGATATGGTGTTAGTTCCACTAGGGGAACACAATGGATTAACAAAGATGATGACTATAATCAATGTAAGAGTTGATACTGATGATTATTGAGACTATCCTAGAATTCATGTGTGTGTGAAAATTGAAATTTTATTCCAAATAAAATAAATTCCTATATTTTTTTAATGAAATTTGGATTAATATTTTGAAAATAATTACATTATAGGTTATTCTCTCTTATTTGTTATAGTTTTATTTTTTTATTTTTATGATCTTGTTCTTTACCTTGGGGAAGGGACGGGGATGTCTCTTGGGGATTGGATAATGTGTTAGATTACAAATAATCTTTATAAAACGTTATGGAATATATAGATATTGTTAATCATAATATAGTTAATGTAATAAATTTTTAGTTAATATGCAGTGAAGAATGATGCTTCATTCACAGACTATTTTTGGTGGGTATATATTTACTTATATACCGATTAGAGGTATTACACATCATAGTTTCGTCATAATAATTTAAATATGATTTATGTTGAATGATTTTTTTATTTTTTAATAATTTGATACTATATATTTTCAATATTTTTTTATTATATTTGAAAAAAAAATGTTTTTGGCTGGTTGATTTTAATATTTTATTTAGAGGATGTATTTTTAAAATTAAAATAATTTAAAAAATGACATAGTAATCCCTGGAACTTTATTTTTATCCATTTGTCTACAAGGCATGTCCTATAAGGTTTGTTAAACCCACATATTTTTCAAATCCAATTGTTAGGATCATGATGATACAAACACTTAAATAAATAAAATGATGTTTTAAAAAATTCAAAAATATTTGTATATCCATTACCAATTCATATATCAAAAAATATATACACACTATTTATCATGTATTATAACAAATAAAATGGTTATTACATAACCAAATTCAATGTTTGATTTATATAATAATATAACACGTATCATTGAGAAAAAATAAACAAATATCATGAAATTATAATTATTTTAAAAATGCCAAAAAATAACTAATTATATATAAATCATTTCGTCATTATGTAATCTAAAATAATACATTTAATATTTTTATCAAAATTTACTTTCCCTGTTGATATGTTTACTAACATTATTTATTCTCATATAGTAATTTCTAGCTATTTTCAATGAATTGGGAAAAAATTAATTTAGAATAAACTATCACAAATGTCCTTGAAATATACTATTATGTACACTACTCGATTAAGAATCTCTTTTACATGTGAAATTATTTTTTGAAAGATATCTTATTATGTTTTTATGTTTTTTGGATGATATAACAATTGTTTCCATTGTTATGTACTGTTATGTTAGGTATCTACTTCTTTGATATTACAAATATGATGGATCCTTGGATCAATGTGTGTTTTTTTCAATGAAATAAATCACCACTCACTCAGGGATACTAGATTCTGTGATGTTATAGTATATATAGGTTAATGCTTCATATATGCCATATGAACAATATTTAGAGAATCATAGTTAATAAATATAATATTTCAATATGCACTAAAATATTATAGAAAAAATTCTATAATATAAGAAATTAATTATTAATAACATCATAGAAATCATATGGAATTATTTATTGTTTTATTCAAGAATTTAGTTTCTATATTCCATTGTTTGTAAATTGCTCAATATTGTTTGGGAAAAAACTCTATCATGACCGATAATTTGGATATATATTTCCCATATGATCAAATCAATGGATCTATTGTTGAATATAATAATTATGAATATATTAATATAGTTAATGTCTTGATCCAGGTTTAGATAAGTTAGTTTCACTAAATAAAATATTTTATGAGTAATGATAATAACATTTGAATTAAAAAGATTTGTTTTTTATATTTTTTTAATGTGTGCATTGAAAGTTTTTTATTTGTAGATTATATTAGAAGCATTTTTTAAATTATCATAAATAAAAAATTATATAATATATACAAAAAATTTATTATCATTTATTTAATTATGGTAATTAGTAATGAAATTATAATCAATTCATATTATGAATTAAGAATACCTTTTTAAGAAATGGTTTTAATTGAATTTCGTTCATGAGTAATATAAATAATTAATTATTCATTTAGAAATGATATATAAAAAATTGTAAATAATTTTGGAAATAATAATAATTGATAATAGACATAGGATAATTTTTTTCTAAAATTAATTAATTTTTGGTAAATATTGAAAATTGAAAATATTTTTAAAAATAAAAATTTTTCATTAAATATATTAATTTAATAGTACAATTTATAATTTGAATTTCCACTTAAAGAATCAAAATATACAGTTTATTAAAATTATTTTTATTAATTCAAAATTAATATAAATTATATTTCATTTTTAAATGTGTTCATGTTTATGCAAAAAAAATAAATATTCTAAATATATTTTTCCTTAAATTTTATGTATTTTTATAAAATGCAATTACTAAAATTTCTATAGAAATAATAAAAATGAATTTAAACAACATTGGAATAATTAATTTTAAATTTACTAAATATTTTAATTTCATTTTGGGTCATTATGAAAATTAACAATGGTACCAATGTTTCACCATGGTAAAGGGGAAATCTATATGATTAAGTTAAAAATTAAATAATGAGGTCATAAAATCATATCATAAATATTATTTTAGGATTTAATTAAAACCAATGTTGAATAAAATTAAAATAATTATACTTATTTAAATTTATCAATATTATTATGAATTTATATTACTAAATGTTTTGAATAATTAAATTTTTTTCACTCCCCTCACATTTAAAAGGGAACCTCATATCCTCCATTGATCACTCATTTCTTGCACTATGGTTAATGTAATATCTACCTAAACCTCCCCCCGATATTTATAACCACAACATATGGGTCCCCCCCTTCTCAAAAAACAAATTATTTAAATCACATGCTGTAATACAAAGTGATATATCAGATGAGAAATTATAAATCTTTAGCCTCATATTTCAAGATATTTTGTTTTTCTACATCCATAATGTTTACCACAAATATGATGATATAAAATAATCATTATATTTCATATATTTATTTATTATTATTATTGTTTTACCAATGCTTATGAAATACCTTAATATTTAATTATAAATAATGTCACCACCCATTCATACTTGTTTTTTTATTTCCACTTCCCGGCGATTTGTTTCATTTTTATCAGTTGGTCATGTTGATGGAAGAGGTGATAAAAAATTTAATTATATATGATATATAAGAAATTATATAATTTTTATTATTCAATTTATTGGAAATTTACTTAATATGTGGATTGAAAATTTATAACCTCACTCATGCCTATATTCTGAATACCACTTCCATGATATAATGTCCTAAAATATTCATTTTCACATTTAAATGTTGGTCATAAGGATGTAAATAATGAATATATATGAAAATAAAAAAAATATTTTTGATTAAATGATTATAAATGATAAAAAATATTATTGTTTCAATAGAATAAAAAATGCATATTTCATATTTTCATATTTATAGAAAATCTTCTCTATGAAACGATTTGGTTCATTTTTTCGAAACAACCTGGATGGTTAGTTTTTAAAGCATATATATTGTAAAAATATTATAATTATATCATATTTTTTATTATGAATTTAATTTTACAATAATATGTTGAATATTTTCAAGTCACCAATGTTATATTGAGGTTATGAACCGAATGTCCTCAAAAGTACTAATGTAAAAATACGTTACATTGTAACAAATTAAATCATGGAATTAATTTTCATAAAGAACATACAGATATTTTATTAAAAAATAATTTTTTTTCTTATGAATATAAACTACTAATATAATTTCATTATTCCTAATCATATGAATTTATATAGAACGACCACATTTCAGAAAGGGGATTTCTGTTCTTAATTTCTAATCAATATAACTCATGAAAAAAATCACTAATTGTTAATTAGTTCATATATATAATAATATATTGATTAAATTAATTATTAATTCACTAAAATAATTGAGGTTTAAAATGATTTACCAAATTCCATACTATAATGTTCCTTAAATTTAATGGCACAAATTTCATAGGAGCGCTTCCTTTTAGAAATTGTTTTAAATGTTTTAGTCAATTTTAAAACATACACGTGTTCATATAATAGTTTCATGTAGTGTATTTCTCAAAAATTAAATTATTGTAATTCTATTTTTCAAAATATATTTACATTATTTTATTTTAAAAAAAATATAAAGTTTTTTTATGTTCATTGTAAGGGTAATTTTGATATTTTTATAAAAACTGCCAATATATTATATTTTTATTCATTTACTGTAATGTTGAAATTTAACACCATAATATCCTTTCATTAATAAAATTAATTACATATTTTTACACCGCTTTCCAAGGAAAATTGATGATTCATTTTTTCAGAAAATTTTATTTTAATGTGTGATCAAAATCAACTTGTATTTAATGAATTTTTTTATATTAAAATTGGAAAGTGATTTACTAAATGGATCAATTGTGTTTTTCATGAGAGAAATGATTGAAAGTTTAATATTATACATTCCTTATTCAAAATACAATAATTTATCATTATAGATCATCCTATTTGATCTTGAGAGAGTTCATTATGATTGGTGAGGAAAATATATGACATTAATGAATTGTTTAATGAAACATCCATAAAAGAAAAAAATAAAAAACATTACTATAATCATTTATCCAATAATGATTAATATTATTATTTTAAGCTGAATAATTAAATTATTAAATACAAGTTACAAAAATTATAATTCTAGATACCAAAATTAATCTTCAAAAAATTGTATTTATGGAAGTCATTTTTATTTCATTTCTTTAGGTATGTTTGTGGAAAGCTAAAGGACAATGCTTAATATTTTCCAGTGTAATTTCAGCAAAATAATTACATTGAAATGTTATAATTTTATTTTGTTTGAAAGGGTTTTTTAGAGATATATTGTTTTATTATGTATATATATGATATATTTTTGTTATTAATGTTTTATTTTTATTAATATAAAAGTAATAACATGAATTTCAAGGTTTTTAACTGGATAATCATTATTTATTTATTTATATATATGTTATCGAGATTCATTTATTTCATTACGTGTCTTCAAAATGTTTTCAAAGGGATTATGTATGAGTATCAACTATAAAAATATTATCATTCCATTAGGAGAGTGCATTTTAAATGTATACATTTTTCATTGAATGAATCATGAGATTTAATTTATGAATCAAATTTTTCAGGATTAAAATTGACATTGACATAATAATTAATAATTAATATTATTTTTTTGATATGTATGAAATATTCCTAATTCTATATAACAGAATTTAATGACCCAGAATTTCTGTGGAATTTGTTTCTTAAATACATGCCAATTTTATGAGTCCGCAAAAACTAACTGCTCCTAATTATGAGGCCCAGTGTGCCCCAAATCAATTTTTGATGTTTTTTTCTTGTATGTTCTGTGAACATACAAGTGTGATTTTATGAATTTTGAACTAGGGCATCGAAATAAAATTGCAAGGCACCATTGAACTCATAGCACCGACATTCATTTAAGAAGACTTTCACCTCAACGACAGATGGTCGAGAATAAAACATAGTATTTGTGGTTTTATGTGGTAATAATAAAATAAAATAAGTGAATGTCCTATTTTTCATTTGTTACAATCACCATATGGAAGTTAGAGGTGGGGACCACCACACTTTATCCACCCATTAGAGGTTATGGTGGTGGGGGCCCACCTAACCCAACCACCCCTCCATGTTTATTGTGGTGGGGACCACCCATGATTTAAACCCCCTTGAAACACCCCATTAATGGAGAAACCCTCAAGCTTCCATTAAGTGTATGGGAGCCTCTTCAACTCCCATAACACTTAATGTGTGTTATCTTCATAGTAAATTAATTGAATCTACACATTCAATTAATTAATTAAATCCATTTCAATTTTATGCCAACAATTTAATCGGATATCATAATCTATTAATTTTGGCTTGGTATTCTTCAATTTGGTAGAACAGTGGAGAATAGAGAAAAAGATCTTGCCAACGGAGAACAAAGAACGTGTTCTTCCAAAGATGAACATGGGAGAGGGGCAGCTATGACTTCCTTCCTTAGAACCTCCTTCGATGCGGGACATGTTCTTCTACAACGAATCGACGTCCTCCTTTCCACGACTCCATCAATGATCAACGAACATGGTAGGGTTGTGTTTTGATTTGAGAAACATTGATTCATACTTCCACGATTGTTTCTCTTGATCATGCTTGCTACCAAACTAACACGGAAGGACCGAGCCAAACGAACACGACCCGATCCCTCCTTCGTTCTTGTGAATGATTGGTGTGTTCTTCACATTCATCGAGTTCTTCATGGGAGATGATCAATGGAATATTGAGAGACCACTGTGCGACACAATGATCCCAAATTGAAGACCCAGCATCACAATGACCTAGCGGAGGTGTGACGACGATAGAGGGAGACCAATCAGACCGGAATGGGAAGGATAGTTCCTCGACCGTTCTTTAAACGGGAGAATCAAGAAATGTTTTCAGAGACAATCAGAGGCCCAAAAACACTGGATATGACAATGGGACATCGGGGCGACCTAGTTCCTGACGTTTCGTGATGAACATACCTTCATAATGAAGAAAAAAATTCAATGATGGTGCGCTGGATGGAGGCATCGTTTCTGGATAATTCCAGAATACACAGCGTGTACTTCTGACGAACACGCTATGTAGTACAGGCGTTCTACGGCTTGAGATTCAGACGTTCGAAAAGGTTCACAAGGCGTGTGACCCCAGTTACTAAGAGTGTATTCTCTCCCTAGAATGGAAGAAGAGGATTCACCAGACATGGCGTGTAATCTAGGAAATACACGGACACATGTAGAGTACATGACCAACAAGAACTACTTGTACTGTCTACATAGAATAGAAGAAGCAACTTCACGAGACTTGGCGTGTATCCCAGGAATACACGGACACATGGTGGTGTACACGGGCATGTACTCCACCACACTGCCAGGCTTTGCTAGTGGAATGGGCTACCCTGTGTACCTATTACACGGGTTGGCAAACACGGTTTGAGGCTGTATACAGGAACATGGTTAGTGTACATGAATTTGACCCCAATTTAATGGACATGGCATGTAACTATACCACACACCATGTAATTTATTTTCTATATGAACAACATTATGATAAGGGACATTATACACAGGCAGTACCTAAGGTTTGAAGACAAGAGATGTGCCTCTTTTGTACAAGCCGTGTACTTTTTGGAAAATATCTCGTTCATCTTGTCCACAGTATTTGGACATGTTTTGTTTGGGTTAACCCCATATGACGTAGCAGAACTTTTTGATGCATCATCTTGGGACTTCATGGTATTTTATGTATCTACATTTGGCTAGAGTAGAGGACCCTCCCAGAACCAAGCATACTTCATGCGGAACCCTATGGATGGCTATGCACTAACGACTATTCCTTGATTCTATGTGGGATTGATAAAATAGAATATTGATCCTGGATCCTATGTGGGTTCGACATTACTGAGGACTATTCTTCGATCTAATGAGGTTCAACAACTTCGACAACTGTTCCTGGATCCTGTGTGGGTATGACAGCACTAACGATTGTTCATGGATCTTGTGTGGGTTTGACATCTCCATTTACTGTTCCAAGATCATGTGGGGGTTGAACAGATCTGAATTCTTTTCGTAGATCCTATGTGGGGTCCACATTAAGGATGATTTAGTCGCTACATCTGATAATCTCTATCTCCCTAAAAAAATTGTATACCTGCATGTGCTGAGTCACTAACATTGTGTTTTCATCAATATTAATATTGATTAGTAGATAACATGGGAATATGTATGGGGATATACCTATATGGAGTTATATTTTTTATTTCATACCTTGTGGTTTATCCTTGTTGGATTTTGTGAGTCCTTAAGGGTATCAGGGTCCCTACTGATTATCATTATAGTCACCCATGCACAGGTTATGCCCGCACCTCGTTGTGTTGGATGCAGAAGACGGACAGTGTGGACCGAGGTTGAGTGTAGGAGGGATGGACGATACCCAGAGGTGGACCACCCAATGTGATGGTACATGGAGAGGTGGAAATATGTACAGTGTTTTTGGGGCTATCTATACCTACCCATTAGGTTGGATTCATGGTGGATGATCTAGGATCTTCTTTTCATACATTCAGTGGTTTTTTCCCGTTTCTATTGAACTTGTACATTATAGTTGGGTTTGTATTTCTGGCCCCTTAACCTTTCAACATTCTCATGTTATATAGTTTAACTTAGTGTTTTTTATCCACTTGTGTACTCTGTTGTGTGTGTTTTCAGAAATAATGGTAATGCCTTCCCAGTTTAGGGATTTATGCATTTTGTGCTGGTCGCCAGCACCTGCCCTATGGTATGTGGGCTTGGTGTGGTCACGACATGGGCCTCGGGGGACGAGTCATGGGAAAATGGTATCAGAGGTTTCAGTTCAATTTCAGACCTAATGACTCTGATATTTTCTGTGAAGCAATAGTTTTAATGGTACTGATTGTGGTTTTCAGTTCAGTGAGTCCAGTGTTGGTGGTGCGGCTGACGTATTCATGCACCAGGACCCTGAATTCTGAATTCTGACTCAGTTCATGAAAAAAAATTTTGCTTTTGTGTTTCAAGAGTTTTCTGGGTGATCTCTTTAAGTTAGAACCCCAGGTATAACTTATTGACCATGACACAACCTTTTCTTTAAAGGATTCCTCCACACAGACAACCAGTCAGGGTTCCCGATTTTTTACAAGATGGAAGCCCACCGAGCGACAAGACCTCAGTGCATGGCCCTATCATAGCAGAGACACCAGCGATAACAATAACCATTAGGACATTGATGGAAAAAACCACAGCAGCAGAGAGTGCACGTCGCTTGAAAATTTTGCATGAGATCTAGTGTCAAAGGCCACCCTGGTACAGGGGAGAGATGGACCCGCATGAAGCTGAGGATTGGAAGAGGCTATAGTGAGAGTCTTTAGGCAACTAGGGACACCATCTGACATTATGGTGATCCTTTCCATGAGTCTCCTTCAGGAAGCGTCTAGCAGATGGTGGAGCACGATTCTCCAGGTTCATGATGAGGCGACACTGCTATAGGCAGACTTTGACATCATGTTTAGGGAAAATTTGTCCCAGCCACCCTACGTGCGGTGAGGATACATGAAATACTTCATCTACTGAAGGGTATTATGATGGTGGAACGGTACTCACCAAATCTCACTGACCTCTTGCACTACTCCACAGATATGGTGCAAGTCTCATTAATCATGGAATGAACATTCAAGAAGGGGCACATGCGAGAGATAAGAGCTTCGATGATCTCCCTCAGCATCCCGACACAAGATAGAGTGGTGGAGCGAGACCTCTTAAAGGAGATTTTCATTACTGAGTAGTCACCAACTATGAGACCCACCACCTAGCATCACGTAGCAGAGTCATCTGAAGCTAGTAGCAGACAATTGTCAAAGAGGTCCAAATACACCAGACCATCTGGTGGACGACCTCAGGAATCGTGTTCGGTTGTGCAAGTCACATGAGATAAATCCAGTCATTTGAAGAACATGTAGTGTTTCACATGCGGCTATAAGAGTCACATGGTTCATGACTATCTTATCTGCCATACAAATGATAAGAAAACAGTTTAGGGGCCTCCCATGCAGAGGAATAGGTTCGATTGAGGCGAACTGCAAGGCGCAGGTGGACGTGGTAGAGGAGTTGGTCATGTAGCAGGCAGTGGATGGCATTACGAGGTGTCACCAACACCACCACCATGATGTCCACCCCGACTATAGGAGTAGGTGGATAGGGGAGATCTCAGCTCCAAATAGCTGAGGGAAATGATCATTGTGCATCAAAGATGATTTGAGGTACGATCTATGTAAACTCCACATTGGTTGCAGTTCATATAGACGTAGGTTCCAGTAATTCTTTCATTTCCACCACTCTCATCCAGAGCTCTGAGATTATGACGGAGTCATTGGATCGATCATTAATGCTAGATACTCTTAGGGGAGTAGACTTGATGATCACGAACTGGTGCTAGAAGTGTGAGCATAATCTAGGAGGCGAGATCTTCGGCTGGGAACCCCTCGTAGCTGCATCGTGGCCTTACGACATAATCCAGGTTATGGACTGATTATCTACAGTACATTCTCAGATCGAATTTATTATGTGCAAAGTGCGGTGTGTTCACACGGATGGGACTAGGTTCACCTTCACCGGAGGGAAGGGTGCCTTTGTTGCACATGTTGAACTTACTCTGAGGTGGGTGCTGCTGATTACTCATTAGTTGGCATGCCATACCCTCAGAGCAGTTGATGTGGAGAGTCCAACTTATTCTATAGTGGTGGAACGGTACACGAATGTTTCCATGATGATGTTTTAGGTCTACCTCCTCAATGAGAGGTGGAATATAACATTGACATGTACCCTGTGAAGGCACCAATATCTATGCCATCATGTCAGATGTCTCCCATCGAGCTTTGGGATATACGTGTATAGATGGAGGACATGCATAGAAAGTGAATCATCTGGCCTAGTGTTTCAACCTAGGAAGCTCCGATTCTGTTCGCCATGAAGGCAGATAGAAGCATCATGATTTCTGTCGACTACTGATTCTTGAACCAGGTGACCGTGAAGAATAAGTAACCCCTCCCTAGGATTGATGACCTCTTTGATCTGCAGAAGGGATAATGTTGGTTCTTGAAGATAGAACTAAGATCAGGATATCAGTAGCTCAGAGTTCAAGACGAGGATGTATAGAATATGGCCTTAAGATGCCTGTACTGTAAAGACCCTAGGATTGACATGCATAGGCGTTACATTTCTTTATCAGAATACTTAATACATGAAAAAAATAGACGCCCCAAGATCGTATTAGTATAGTGTCTTTGGAAACTCGGAACATAATATTCTAATCATGGTGAAAGATATTCAACGTCTCCCATAATGATCTTCCCATTTTG